>CM060941.1:72463793-82463793 GCA_030765085.1 Allium cepa | reverse complement strand
ATGGGCAGAACTAGGTTTGGCCTTGGCTATATTTAGGCTCGGTCTTGGTATCATGAGGTGGAAATGGCTTTGGTTTGGGCATAGGAGTGTTTGTATCTGAATATATTGAGTTTTAACTTGGTTTTGAGAGTGTATAAACTAGTTTTTATTTTGGAATCTCGCGTGGAAGCCATATAAGTGTTCATGAACATGAAGAGATAAGAAATGAAGATGTAAATGAATGTGTAAAGTGGAAAATGTGTGGAGATGGTTGGTATTTATAGGCAAAGAAGCGAAATATTAAATTGATTAACTTAAACATTTAAATATCATAAATGTTATCATGTTGCATGCTTGCCATACCACCGCACCCCACCAAGTACACACATTATCCCTCCCCTTAGGTCCACCTACACCATGCTTTATGTCCTATCCTATGTCGTTTAGGTGATGGTTAGGTTTTTTTAGTAATTTCCTAAGGTAATTTAATATATTTTGTGCATTTTACGTCAAATCAAGGTTTATATTTAAAATAAACTTGAATATTAACTCTAACACATTGATTAACTTATCACATTACATATTTGCAAGTGTATATGAGTGACACAAAAATGTGCATGATGTTTTAGACGACTTTCCGATGCCGAAAAGTCGAAATTTTGAAAATGTTTTTCGGTCATATTTTCTATTTTATTTTAACTATTTATTTTGGTAATCAAAATTAAAATGATATTAATATCATTAATTTATATTTAAAATATTTATATTTGGTTATTAAAATCCATTATTAGTTTATTTAAAAAGTTATTTGAATATTCAAATACAAAGCGATTAATTCATAGGTTGTTACAGCAACTTCGGTCCCACCATCGCCAATTCGTCCTGGTGTTTTCCTCCTCCGCCTCTACACGATGCACTCCCCAAATTAGGATCGCATACCATAAAAAAATGCCCACAAACTTGCCTAGCCATCCCAAAGCTAACTCCAAAATCAGATTCGCGAATCGTCAATTTACTCTAACCTAATATGCTGCCTAAAACAACAATTGCCCAAAACGACAGCTGCACCTTCCATTACGCATATAGGATTGAATATCTATTCAAAACAAGTTCGAAGATTCAAGTTTTATATTTTTCGATTGACTATAGGAATGGATTTTATTTTTGAAGGATCGGCCATGTTTCGTTTTACTAGAAATGAAATCGAAGATGAAGGAGAAGATGCAAAGAAAATTGAAAGGGGGAAATGAGTTTGAATAGATTTATAACCAAATAAAATAATATAAAAAAACATAATTATTATGAACAAAGTTTTCCTGGCAAGGGAAGAGACAATGCAAGAAACATGTTTGTGTGCTTGTAAGTACTTATGTTTGATTGTTTTTTTTGAATTAGAAGTTTTGGATCACTCCGCTGCACAATATCTCGTTCGCGCACGACTCGTAAATGACAGAATAAAAATACGATCGTATGCAACAATGCGACACGATCACAAAACAATAATAAAATAGACAAGTTATACTATTCTAGGAAGTTTCAAAATACTGATGTATACTGCAGAATGCGTTAAACGGGAATTTAATTATTTTTCAATTAAAAAAATATTAAAAATCCAATAAATTAAATAAAAAAACATGTTATCAAAAATCAAGCTGTTTTATTTTTCTGATCCAATTCGATATTTTTCGGCTCTGTTTATTATTGTAAATAATCTACAAACTGAATTCACCAATATTATTTATTAATTAAAAAGAGTTAACTAAATCTATTAGATCCATTTAATTAATATTTAATCTGAAATTCAAATATTTAAATACTCACTATACTTGAATTCAGATTTCTAAAATCCAATTATTCAAATATTAAAAATTCAATGGCCAAAATTTTGGGTTGTTACAATGACATTGCTCATGCTCTTATGGCTTTGGGTGAGAGTCTTTCAGATTTTGATATGGTCTTAAAAATCCTTAATAGTTTAACGAATAAATGCGAATGAAAAGTCTTAACCATGGAAGAGTCTAATAAACTTTCAATCATAGAACTAGAAGTATTAATTGGAAATATAATGTTCTATGAAGTAATTTGCTAGCAAAGAAGGATCAAGCACGGGAAAGAAAGATGATTTCCTTTCAAGTGAAGATGATTCGGACATGGGTGAAGGCGATTTTGGTTTTCTTGCCAAAAATAATAAAAAAAGTGAAACTTAGAAAGAATAAAAGGTTGGGCAACAATAACAACTCATATTAATCATTGAAATGCTAGGCTTGTAATAAGATAGGTTATATGAAGAAAGGTTGTCCTAATATTAAAAAGAAAAAAAATATATAAATTCAAAAATGAGAGAATATTTAAGACAAAGAAGCAAGCCTTTCAAGTAACATCGGTTGATTGAGATTTTTCATCATCTGAAGATAAAAGTGATATGAAGCATGAAACCGTGTGCTTTTTGGCTAGAAACAATGACATAAGCTGATATATCTTTTGATGATCTACTAGAAATTAATTTTGAACTTCTTGAGATTAAAAGCCCTTTAAAGGGCTCATAAGGATACTATAGGGAAATTAAAAATGCTAAATTAGAAATTGATATGTTGAAAGATGACAAGAGTGTTTCAGAGGAAGAACTTCAAAATCACAAAATTCTTGTGATAATTTAACTTCTCAAATCACCACTTTAAGTAGTTGAATCAAGATCTATAAAAATGAGAATGGTTAATTAGCAAAAGAAAATTGTAATTTAGGTTCTACCATTGACACGCTTATTGAGGAAATAAAAGTGCTAAGAAATAATTTTAAAATCCTTCTACAAATGTTTCAAATTTTTACTACGGTAGAGAGAATTTGTCTTGAATTATTAAAACCTCAAAATCCTCATCTAATAAAAGAGCATTAGGATTTAGTAATTCTAATAAAAAGAAATCTACTCCTAAGCACTATATTTCATTGTATACTAATTTCCAAAAGGGTAAAAAAATTAATCAAAAACCATAATAAAAAATGACAAAGCAAAAAAATATGTGTTCCAAAAACTAACAATCACCTTATTAGAGAGAAAAGTATATAAAAACATTTATGTCAAATATTCATAATATTAATGATTTTTTAAAGAGAATATCAAACCCTCATGGGTATGGTTTTCTAAGACCCAACTCTTAGAATCCTAATGTAGGAAGGGGTACCATTCAAGTTTTTATTTTCTGTAGGTACCGATTAATAAAAAGGAGAGATGGATACTTGGTAATGGTTGCTCAAACCACAAGAAAGGAAATCAAGCAATGCTGACAAATATAGCCTACATAGATAGAGGTACTGTCACTTTTAGAGGCAACTCCAAAGGTTATGTGAATAGCAACAAATGAAATGGTGGTATACCTAACTCCCCTCTTATTACAAATATCTTACCAGTTAAAAATTTAAACATAATTTATTAAGTATAGGCCAACTTTGTGATAAAGGTTTTACAGTTTCTTTTGAATAAGATAAATTCAAATTTTTTATCAAAATAAATTTTAAGTTTTATGTGGTTTTAGAAAATGAAATATTTATCTTTTAAATATGAAAATTAACTATAACAGTGGTATGCATTTATTATCAATCCATGGCTTTTGCATAAATGATTTTGTCACATTAACTTTAAATATATAAATAAATTTTCTAAACATGCTTTAGTATATGTTTTACCAAAAATGAGTTTTAAGTTAATAATTTATGTGATGCACGCCAATAAGGAAAACTCACTATATCCTCTTTAAATCAAAAAGTTGATTTCTACTTTACAACCATTAAATAATTACACCTAGACTTCACCTAGACCTCTTTGGACCAACCCAAGTACGGTCACAAAATCATAACAAATATATTTTTGTTATAGTGGATCAATTTTTTTAAATACATTTTGGCTTTGTTTTCTGAAACATAAAAGTGATACTATTGGAGTTTTTAAATTTTTTACAAAAGGAATTCAAAATTCGAAAATTTTGAAAATTAAAAACTTAGAAGTGATCATGGTGGTGAATTTGATAATGAATTTTGTAATAAAAGAGTATTAGTCAATGTTCTCCTTACTAGAACTCTAAATAAAATGTAGTTGTAGATAGAAAAAATAAGACTACGTTGGAATGCATAAGAAATTATTGAATAGTAACCAATTACCTAAGAATTTTTGGACTGAAGCTATTGTGACGCCCCACCTTTATACCCACGCTAGCCAAGGACACTACAGAGCAATGCCGTCAACTAGCATGGAGAATAAGGCTGTTGAGGAGCGACCATCTGTGCAATTGCTTTGTGCGAGCACCGCTATGTCGGATAGTATAACGCATTTCGGGAGGAAATCCGACACACCGATACAAACTCAAAGATACTTCACAGTGGCTATAATAATCTTCGAAAACAAATATAGAAATAAACGTAACATAAATCAGTCACAGATAATTCATATAACAAAGGCGGAAGAAGATGTGAATATATAACTAACACATGAAAGTGTACATCAGAGTAGTGGTCAAAAAGATCCACAATAATACAAAAGAATAGCAACACGTGCTATACAAAAGAATACAACTATGAGTCTATATCTCAAGTGTATACAACAAAAAACTGCTAATCTATGTGGTTAGCCAAAAGTCAGAGTAATGAATCCCTGGAGAGAAGTCAAGCAGAAGCACCTGTAACATCTCGGTTTGACCCGAGTATTATTTATAAGAAAAATAATAAACGGATCAGTCTAGCTATAAATATCAGATGACATGATATAAAGTAAAAGATATGGCATAAACATATAATATCCATAATGGCATACTACTATAAGCATGCAAATGATGATCACCAAAAGATCGTTCAATACCACAAGAATCTTCACAAAGATCCAAAAAGGGTTTCATACCCAAAACTTGTATTCACAACAAGTCAATGACACACGAATTCACCAATGCACAAAAATTGATAAACCATATCAATGAAAATCACTAAAATTGGTGAAGCATAAATTCCAGAATTCAACACACGAAATCCAGAAATCATAAAAAGAGAAAGAGGCCTATCACACGACGGTCCGAAGACCATGGGGAGCTACCCCATATGTGTGAGTCGAAATCACACAGATGAAGTCTAGACTAACCTTGTAGACAAAGAGATATGTGTGAGTCGAAATCACACAAATGGTGTCTAGTCTAACCTCGCAGACAGAAAAGATATGTGTGAGTCGAAATCACACAAATGGTGTCTAGACTAACCTCGCAGATAAATAGGTGTGAGTCGAAATCACACAGATGAGGCCTAGTCTAACCTTGCAGTCAAAGAGACATCGCACAATTACTAGTCTAAATCATAAAAATTATCGTCATGATCACCGAGGAGTGTCAATTACACTAAGTTAGTAAATATATAAGTTTAGCTTCATGTCCCATAACCACTTGCTTAACTTAAATATTTACGAACAAACTGTAAATCTTCACTAGGAAATTGTCACAAAAGATTCAATCGAACAAGTCCAAGAATTAAGCGACGAAGCAAACGAAAGTGTTTCATACCACTTGTTTTACTAAGTCATTTAACTAGATTTTTCACCCGAGTGAGGTAAAGGTTTGTATATACTAGTAGATTGGAAAACGGTTTAAGAAACGAGCTTTGTAATAAAATAGTGTTGAAATCATTTTGATGAAAGAGTTTTGATATTTACTACTAGTATTGAAACCTTTATATTTTTAAAGTGACAAATCATAGAAATGATTGTAGAAACAATCAATCATAAAAATTCACATTCGAAGATGTGAATAAAATCCAAAGAAATCGATTACGGAATCCATCGGAGTGGATATTCCCAAAAATGACGAAGAAAATGTCATCAAATTCAATAATAAATGATAACAACAAAAAGGGAATCATCACGAATCGATCAAAGTTGGAAATTCAAGCTAAATAGGCAAATAGGAAAAAGACTGCAGATTCAGACGTTTGAAATCAAGGATTCAGACGTCTGAATCTGGAAAACCAAAAGTTTTCCAGAGTATATTTCAGACGTCTGAACCCTATATTTGAGGCGTCTGAAATAGGCAATTTTTAGCCTATTTCCTTTCTGGTCCAAAACAAATTAATTCAGACGTCTGAAATATAGATTCAGACGTCTGAATCTGGGAATACAAATCTTCCCAGTATAATATTCAGACGTCTGAATCTAACGTTTCAGATGTCTGAAACTGGGGTTCAGGGCATTCCCTGAACCTAGACCAAAAATGACCGAAATAAACACCGGAAGCGATCGGACGAGCAACGACGACTAAGGATTTACGTCTAGCGACAACCCAGCCTTAACGGCTCTTCGATACGCCTCAAATATCAATGTCCAAATATCCATAAAAGGATTTTCATAGATTTTGATTTCAAAACATCAAAAATTGGAATATACACCAAATCAATCCAAACCAAAATCAATTGCACAAGAATAAGTGTTAGGAATTCATACCTAACAATCGAAGATAATTATAGATAAAGATGTGAGATAAAAATCTCACATTTGAACCCAAAAGCACAAGATTGAGAAGCTTGAAAACAAAGGAGGATCAACCACTCTTCAATCCCAACTCAAGAAGCTTGATTCTAAGCTTAAAAGAGAAATATTTCCCAAATTAGATTTAGGAATTTTCTAAAATCAAAGAGAGAATGAGTTGAGGAAGATGAAGAGAAGGCTTACCAATGGGTTCTTTTAGAATTTGGAGCTAGATCTTGGATTTTGCAAATGAACCAGGGTTTTGGATTTCTATTTCCCATTCTCTTTTATCATTTTTGCTTTAGAACTAAAAAGAGGAGGAAGTGAGAGTGAATGGGGAGAAGTGGTTCAGATTTGGGTATTATGTTGGCTAGTGGGCTGAACCCAAACCCAAAGTGAAAAAAAGTCAAATTTTTAGCTAGCTCCAAACATATCAATGTTTATACTCAAAAAGATTGCAAACGGCATTTTGAACTCAATGGGGAGGGGTCTCGAGTCCTAATTCGACTGTTTGCAAAAAGTAGCTTTTCGGACCAAAATCCGACGAGCGATAAAATATTTAAATAAAATATTTAAATATACAATTGATAAATATGCGGGTTGTTATAGATATGGTTACTACTTGCAATGTCCTTAATCGTGTCTCTGCTCCATAAGGCCTTTGACCAAACATATTCCATATGAATTTTTCAATATAAAAAACTCTAATGTTTCTTACTTTAGAATTTTTAGTTCAAAATGTTTTATTTTAAACACTAAAGATTGTTGGGAAGATTTGATCAAAAGACGGTAAAGAAATCTTTGTTAGATATTAGGAAAGAAATAAAGCTTACAAATTTTTTAACAAAAGAACTAATACTATTGTAGAAACATTACATGTATCTTTTGATGAGAATTTCAAAGTTAATAATGATTATGAAAAAAATGAATTAACAAACCATCTTCTTATTATAATCCTTCTTATGAAGATATCAATAGTGATAATATATTAAAATCAACACCATGTATTTTAAAATATCATCCAATTGATAACATTATTGGCGAAGTAAATACTAGGGTTAACTATAAGCTAATTAAATCCATTGAGTCATATAACATTTACTTTGAATACATAATCGAAGAATTATAAAGAAGCTACAAATGATTATTTCTGGATTATGGCAATGCAAGTATTATTATATTAGTTTGAACGGAATGGCGTTTGGGAATTGATTCCAAGATCAAACGATCAACTGTAATAGGAATAAAACTGGTTCTCAAAAATATGGTTATGAAAATGGTGAAAAAATTAGCAATAAAGCCACATTAGTAGTTGGGTATAATCAAGAATAAGGTATAGATTACATAAAGACTATCTCTTTTGTTGCTCATCTCGAAGTAATAATAATTTTACTAGGTTTTGCTTGTCACCATAATTTTTTTCCGAACGGATGTAAATGGTGCATTCTTAATTGGTTTTATAAAATAAAATATATTTGTAGAACAACCTCCTCTCTTTATACATGAAAATTTTCTAAACCATGTTCATAAACATAAGAAAGCTCTTTATGGACTCAAACAACACCATATGCTTGGTATGAATGACTGATGAGTAATCTTATAAACTATGGCTTTGAAATTTGCAAAGTTGATTCTAAACTTTTTATTAGAAAAGAAAATAATGATGTAGTATTTCACTCAGCTGATGAAAACTTATATAATAATTTTTTTTAATATTATGAAAAGTGAATCTGAAATGTCTCATATGGGTAAACTAACTTGCTCTCTTGGTTTACAATTAAACAACTAAAAGATGGTATTTTTATTCATCAACAAAAATATTGTTATAATTTACCTAAAAGATTTGGATTGAAAAATACTTCTAGTAAACCAACACCAATGAGTACTAGCCTTCACGTAGATAAAGATGAAAACGGTAAAGATATGGATCAATTTTTTTATAGAAATACGATTGGATATTTACTCTATTTAATGGTTAGTAGATCAGCTACAATGATGAGTGGTTGTTTATGCACTATATTTTAAGCAAATCCCAAATAATCACACTTGCGAGCTATGAAACAAATTTTGCGCTACTTAACACAATAGACTGCAAACTTTTTTGCTTTCGAATTACAATCGTATGAAGATGCTAATTTTGTAGGATGCAAAACAGATCAAAAATGTACGAGTGGTACTTGTCATATTATAAGATAGTCTCTAGTTTCATGGTTTAGTGAGAAACAAAATTATGTTTCGCTTTCGATGTGTGAAGCATAATACAACTCTGCTGCTTTGGCATGTGCTCAAGTCATATACATGCAACAAACACTACAAGATTTTGATGTAACACTTCTAAATAACACATATTTTGCGATAACAGATGTGATATTAATGTATCCAAAAATCCTATTAATCCTTTTAGAACAAAACTTATAGTTATTAGACATCTTTTTTTAAAAGACCATATAGAAAAGGGAATCATATCATTAGATTTGTAAACTCAAAAATCTGTGGTGTGAAATACATTTTAAAGTTAAGAAGAGATTTAGGATTTGTTCTTTAAGAAACTTTATTTAAAAGGTTCTTTTATAAGTATTTTTATCAAAAATTAGTAAGTTTATACATACACACACACACACATGTTAATTTGTTTAGAAATCCTCATTTTTCAGATGCTTAAAAATGAATACAGACATCTAAATAAAATCAAACGTTTGAATAAAAAACCAAAAGCCTTGAAATTTATTTTTTACACTAAATTTAGACGTTTAAGTAAATATTCGGACGTTTGAAAATAGCCTGTTTTAAATTTAAATGTTTCGGGTTGATTTTTCTATAAAATGAGACGATTGATCGCTTGATAACTTGTTTTTTAACTAGTCAAACACTTTCAAAATAATTTTCCCCTTTTCACATATGTTCAAATCACTCCTTGTTTAACTACATTTTCATAACTTCAAAAAAAACCCTAGCTACCAAATCAGTTTCATTTTTTTAAAATCATTGACGCCTAATAGTTCATCAAAGAAAAGAAGTTCAACAAAGGCCTCCTCTACTCAGTGTCCCAAAATAATTCAAGATCAAATCAAGGAGTGGCTCCATCATGATAGACATAGTATTGAAAAATTCAAAGCTTTATTTCCAATGAATACCTTATCAGGTACTTTCTACAAATTAGATTATTTCCCCACTTGTATAACATGGAGAATTCACAAATAGGGCAAGTAACATCTTAGTAACTGAGTTTAAAGAAAAAAATGTGAAAATTGACTATCTAAATTTCTTTGCAAATCTAAATGGAAGGTGCATTAACTTCATAAAGATGAAGGTTGGTTGTGGTCTAGTGTTTATGGAAAAATTGTCAAATTCCACATAAGTGATATAGGGAAAATTCTAAAGGAACATGTCTAGTTGACATTGAAACCCATGATAGACGAAGAGATTAAATTAGCCATCATCCATGGAATGATGTTAACGGAAAGGAAATTCAAAAGATCTCAGCACGAGAGCTTGATTAATGGAAAGCTTGATCATTGACACTAATGCCTCTTACATTTATCATATAGATTATAGAGTCTTATACACTATTTTTTGAAATATCAAAGTAAATTCGGTCGGTTTTATTTACAATGAAATAAGAAATTTCTTCTTTTAAAACAGAAAGACCATTGCTTACGCCTCAAATATCATGCACTCCTCAATGACGTGGAAATACAAGGGTATGAGGACCCAATACTTGATGTTAGATATTCAAGAAAAAGTTTTTTAGCTTAATGAAACTTCATGAAATAGTTCCAAAATATGATTCCTTTGAAGCGTATCTTAAAAAGCTAACACTCTTTTGCCCTTTGAACAGCCATCTTTTTCCATTTTAACTGCTAAAGAAAATAAACAGGCTAACAAGATAAAGAAGTAGAATCCAATGAGGACGAAGAAAATGGTAAGGAAGAAGAAACCGAACTCGGTGAGGCTTCATCGGTTAAGGTTATCTCCTCTAATCTAACACAATTCGAGTGGAACTAGATTTATCAATCATCTGTTATAACCTCTAAAAATCAAAAGAAATTAGAAAGAAGCGTGTCTAAAGTTTTTAAATCTCTTGAACCAAGAGTCGATAATATTGAAAAAGAAATGAGAGGGATAGAATAAATTTAGGAAAAATTTAGAAGAAACCTAGTGGAAAATCTTGGCCTCCAACTCCTTCACCATTTTACGATCCAAATACTGACTACTATGCACTAGAAAATCGAGATGTGGAACAGAACATTCAAAGAAGAAAAGAAGGGGCTAAAGGTTGGACGCCATGGGATTGAAGTAAAATTTTCTATAATTTATCTTCCTTTAAATATCATAATTTTAACTTTATGTTTATCAACCTTAGGCACTCTAATTTTAGAAGCTTTTGAAGTTGCATATTTGGAAAAGCACATTGTGTTCTACATTATGTGGTTTACTTATCTTTCATGATAACATCTTTTGTTGTTTAACTTGTATAATTATAAGTAAATTTGATTCTTATGTTTGTGGAATGTTTGTGACATTGTGGAATTATTGTGATATTTGGTTCTTGTGTTATATAAATCATGGCTAGTTATTATCTTATTTTGTGTGCATCCTTGTTTTGTGTCGTTTTACTCCTTCACAATTTAACTTTTCTCTCATATTTTTTATCAATAAAAAGGAGGAATAAAAACTAGGCATACCGACACAGGGAGTAAAAATAACTATATATATAAATATATATACATTTATATATACACATATAAATGTATAATTGTCATCATCGAAAGGAGGAGAATGTTAGAGCCTCGTTTTCTAGCTCCGAAATGGCAACTATACTTTTGAATATATATTGTACATGTTGCATTTTCAAGTATAACAGTCTTTGAAGGGTATGGTGATGACAAACTACTTAGACAAACTCGATGATTGAATATCAAGATTAAGCAGTCAAATGTTGTAAGTCTTAGAGTTAGTTTTATAATTTACTTTGATAATGACACGTACACAAAAATTCATAATCAAAATATTTTACTTTGAAAATTCTTCATCTTTTAACTTAGAATTTACTTAGAATATAGTTTCTATTTCAACAAGGGGTCACAGATTGAAAAGTAAATCCAAACGTCACAATTATATAAAATTTACACAGGTTCCTTTCTGCTTAAAAACCTGCACAAAATATATATCTGAACATTTATTTAAATGCTTGATTATTGTTCCAAACTTTCAAAAACATATAGCTATTTCCTATTCTTCTATTTAGAGGTCTAAGTATACTAAGCGGTCATCTGAATAAAAATTCAGATGTCTAATTAGAAATTTGATCGTCTGAATAAGGCTATTTTGAAATGATTCTTTTTTATTTCAACACTGTAAAAATCTTGATGTTTGAATCCCAATTCGGACGTTTGAATACCTATAATGACCATTTTTACTCTGAAAAGATAAGTCTATTCGGAAAGGTTATCTTTTTCAATCAAATGTATCTATTTTAATTGTTATTTTTCTTTATAAAATGGACCTTTCAAACACTGTAAATAAGATTATTTTTTGAACCTTTGAATTCACCTTACTCTGCTTTCTATACTCTATACTCTCTGACATTTCAATGGCTTTCAAAAAAATCTTCTACTTCCAAAATTTTGCATATTCAAATCATAGTTTTCAAACAAAATTATAAAAAGGATATACTTAAAAGAGGCTTATCAGTGTTATAAAAGAATAAAACAAGTCAAAGTCAGATTTATTCTATTTGAGTTAATTCTTATTGGAGATCTTCAGGTAAAGGTCAATATCTTGTTTGGTTGTTCAGACATGTAGAGACCCATTCCTCCAGTGAAGAGAGGGTAATTTAGCAAAATTCCAAAAGGAGTTTGGGACTGGACGTAGGATGAGAAGTCTAAATCAGTATAAAATTGCGGAAGCAATCTTTTATTTACTGCTTTTTTACTTATCTTGCTTATATAGGTGGTTTATTTATATTATTATATGGTTAGTGCACTTTCCATATAGAATTATTTTCACACATATATTGAACATATTATTAATTAGTGTCAAAAAGGAAGTTGGAATCGTCTAAAATATCACCTTTTTCTATTTCCTTTTTTGATCCTAACATGATTAGATCAAGATCTAATGTAAATTTTTATTTCCATCTTCACTTATATACCAAGTATTCTTTAATTTTAAAAATACCAAATTTTATTATACAGACTTGTTTTTCCATATATATATGTATATATATATATATATATATATATATATATATATATTATAAGTGGTAATATAAATATCACAAGTGTGTGTGTATAAACACACACTTAGGCATTTATATTCTCAATATTCATTTGAAATTGTTAAATGAATGTGTAGATATAACATAAATTTATATACAATAGATATAAATTCCAATATCTCTATGTGTGTATTTATAGTTTATACACATATTAGTGTAACTAATTACCAAATATAAAAAAAAATTTGTATAATATATGATATTATTTAATAATTATAATGTATCTTATGCTAGCTATTAGATTATATAGGCCCTTCAAGATCCAAATAGGGATTTTTTTTTTCAAATTTACCTATTTCACCCGCTGTTAAGATGGGATAGACATTACATTCCAATCCTAAACCCAAAATAATTAGGGCACCATTTTCTCCTCCTCTAGAGCCTATACCCTCAATACCTCTTCCTCTCCTACTTCTTAGCATGTCATTGGTGTCTCCCTCTATGGTCATGTATGTCGTCGTCATTGCCCCCATCTTTTTATTTGTCATCGTCCCTTGCCATTTAACCTCAAAGCAAAGATAACATCGTCCTCTCCTCCACTATTGCATAGAGATGACACTGTTCCCAACCACCTTTTCCCATCCTCCTTAGGCAATTTTAATTTAAATTAATTTTATAATTTAATATAATGTTAATGACCAATTAATAGTTGTATTAACACCTTTTCTCTAGTGTAAACGATTTTATTTAAGGTGGCACTAATGTCGATAATTTTATTCAATGTAGCTACTATTAATTTTAAAGTAGACATTTTAATGTACATAATTTTAGTGTAGCTAATTATATTTCTCTTGAAATACCATTTGAATAATATTGATAATTTTGATATTAATTTGTTTATATTACTTTATAAATTATAATTTGTTTAATTTACCATAGACAGTTCAATTAGCTCCATATATCATCGTAATATTTTTATTTTGTTAATTTAGGTTAACCATATATTGTCCCTTGTCGATACATGATATACTTATGCAATATGATGAGCTCACTTCACCTTCGATACCCTATATCTATATAAACCTTGTGGTGTGTTGTAGTCGTAACCGACCGATGAAAGAAAACCATTACTATAAACCCTATTTTTAATAAAAATAATTAAAAATTAAAAAGGGGCATTTCAGTAATTTTACATACAAATGAAAAATATTTTTTTTTACAAAAGAAGGAATTTGGTGTAACGGCCCGTATTTTATATATTAGAGAATCGTAAAATACTTTTATTTTATTGTATAAAGCTGCATAAATCTAAAATTTTAAGAAGTGGCTCTTAAGGATATTTTTCACATCTATGACTTTGCCGAATTTCTATATGACCATTTTGACCCTAGGAAACTTTTAGGCCTATAACTTTTGATAGGGGCCAAGTTGGGATCTCAAATCACTTCCACTGCTTTAGGATGATGGTTTTTAATTTTATAAAGTGGTCATATAGAAAAACGAACTTACCATTTGAAATTTAAAGTTGCTTCAAGTTTTGACTACCGTTGGCCAATATTGGTGGGTAATTAACTAATCCCACATTTAGTCCCACTAACCCATCTTGAAAATCTTGCTAAGGGGAGGCTGTAGGAACTGATCTAAGTCATTTCCATCTTCCCAAAAATAGTTCTAAACCTCCATTAATCCTAATTTCATTAAAAATCCTACTTTTTACTTACTAATCTTAGCCTACATCATAGTTAGAATGGTAATTAATATTGAGAGATTAGAGATTATCATTTTGATTTATTTTCCTTCATCTCCTTTGTTGTCCACTTCATACTCAAGAGGTGAAATTGATATTTTAGGTATTTGGTGAGTGGTTCTTGACCTTTCATTCTACTATACAAGTTTATATTGTTAAAAATGATGTTTTAACATGATTTTGGTCCTAAAATATTTTCCAACTTTAATCACATTTTGACAAATGTTTATGGCCGAGTTTAAAAGGTTTTAAAATGGTTTTGCAATCCCTTTTGTTCATATTCATATGCTAGTGTAAAAGTTAGAGTTAGATTAGGATTTTCTTGATAATCATGTTCTTATGCATTACATGTATGAATGGATGAATATGTATGATATTCCATGTTTACATATTGTGCTTTGATGTAACGACCCGCCTTTTCGACCATCGAAAGTAGGCACCAAATACATTCATACTATGTCAATGTCGAACATCCACCTGTTGGAAAGACAAATTATTAAAGTAAAAAAAAGAAAAAGAAAAGAACAAGAGAATTAGAATCTCACAGAGAAACAACAATATATAATCTAATAAAGACAGTATAAACTGTCACTTCAAGATACAAGGTACATCAGAGCTATAAACAAACCTCATCAGTCGGACAGTTATGAATTTCTGACCTTACAATTGCTAATAGGTATAAATAATACATCGAAAATCAAAAATATTACGACAGGTGTATATCCAGCTTTACTCCATGAGCTCAATGTCCCACTAACAAAAACCTGCGTAAATATTCAGTCTGATCTGAGCATTATAATAAAGTAACACATAGATCAGTTAGGAAAAACAGTGTGAGAAAACTCAAGTAATATAAGAAATATATAATAATTCTGTGGGACCGCGTCGCTAATTGCGGAATGGGTTTTTACCTTACAAGAACAACTACGTTACATAAGGAAATGGAACAAAATCAGAGCAACAATCTAAACATGAAAGGACAAACATGGACAAGATCAAAAATCCATTCTTAAAGAACGAACCCAAATAATTAAACATCTAGAAAAGCTCCAGAAACTTCTCGTTGCAACTAAGAAAACAATTCAATGATTTGAACCAAATAAAGAAAGAATTTTTTTCCAACAATGACTAGGAGGGTGCACCCCCTTACCGAAAGTGTACCTCTAGAAATATATTTAAGAACTCTGATGGCCCTCGAACATGTCCAAGCCGGACCCCACCAACCTTTCTGACAATCCGAGCATTTCACTTCTCCGAAAGCATATTATCGAATCTAATCTAGAGTAGATGTGTAAATACCCTAATGAGAGTAACCCTACATAGCTTGGCTTCCACTCACTCTTTGGTTTCAGTCATTTTCGACATAGGATATCAACATTCAGATGTGCAATAAATCGTCTTGGATTGACGAAACATAAAAGAAGAAAAAATTAATTCCATGGTTCGAATCGAAAAAAGGATAATGAATTTATCCAACATTACTAGGAGAGCACGCCCCAACACCGAAAGTATACCCCTAGATAAAATATACTTAAGAGCCCATGCCAAACATGCATCACTCTGGTGAGCTTCAAAGCTAGACCCCCACCTCACACAAGTATTCGAATATACTCACATAAACACACGCATGCTACCAACACTTTCTAGATGAATGTGAATATATCCTAATGGATGCGACCCACATGGCTTGGCTCTCACTCTCTTTGGTTTAAGTTATCCACGGTGCTGGATGCTAATGCTCAAAATGAGCGATAAATCATCTTAGAATGACGAAGCACAATGAATGATATCAAAATCAGTAGTTGAGAAATCAACCATTGAAAGTAAACGAATGGTCGCGTACCGGAATTAGATTGCATACACTTGTCACCAATAAATGAATCAAGATTTAAAACATTTGATTCTTACTTGTGCTTGATTTTCACGTCATGAATATTTGTAAAACACTTTAAAAACACCCTTCAAAAATATTCTTTTAAAGGAGCAAATTATATTTCTAAGTATGTAACGACCTACTATTTTGGACTTTTTAAGCAGACACATACGTCGAACTCAAACCATTCAAAAGGGCAGATTGTTATGGGGTAAATAAGAAAAAGAGAACAACTAAAAGCAAATACAGAATCTCGTAGCAGAATGACAAAATATAATAATCAAAATAACAGTTCATGAAGCTTTTTACAAACATTGATTATACTTATACAACACAGAATCAGAGTTACACATATCAAAGATAAATAAATGACAATGCAGCAGAAAGTATGATGTAGTGGAATAATATAGTAAATAATAATACAATCTTCATCTTTGTCCTCCAAAAGCAAGTCTTCAAATCCTGAAATGCTCAGGCTGACCCGAGCGAATTGAAAAGACAAAACACCTGAGTTAGAACAAAAAGATCTTATGTAAGTTAAATTAACGGTAAATATGCGTGTGACCGCATCAGAAATGTTTATGGGTTTGACATCTCCTATTCAGTATCTAACGTGAGTGCAGTAACTCAAGAGATGATCGGGATTCATATCTCCTAAGGATCCATTAAACTATCTACTATATAGTACAATACACTATTATAATATGTCTATAGTAAAGTAAACTATTAAAATAGAGTTAAGGCGTTACCCATATCCCCTTTAACACATTTTATAGCGCCATAGTCTATACAGTACCGTAATACCTCCTCATCGGGAGGCTACTAGAGGGCACTCCATAGGTATGACACAAAAAAAACTCGTAGAAGGCGTGCTTAGGCATGTGAACATGGCACAACTAGGCAATGTCAGGGTAGATATACCGATTACACTTCTGGGCTGGTGGTAACGCATAGCCGCAACTACCACCCACCTCGGAACACACGCCTAAATCAAAATCAAGGGTGGCCACCAAATAACTCACAATGTCAGAATATAGTATGGAAGGAATATGCCCGATCGGAGGAATGACCTCACTTGGCCCATCAATTTCTCCTGTTTTAGTCACATCTAAGCTGACTCACGGGAGTCAGGGTCACATCATACCTCATACAGAAATGGTTCGCCAAACCATCCTACTTCATTTTTGAAATTTCCACCACGTACACAGTTGTTAAAGTGGTTTTCGATTTTGAAAGAGAGTATGACAATATCTAATCCCGATCTCTTTAACAACCAAACGCTTATTACACACTGGATGGCTCTTGAATTTCCAAAACCAATTCATAGTTGATATCAAAATATCATTTTAAATTCAAACCATATCTCTTTCGAAATCATATCCACTTCAAATCATATTCACTTTCAAATCATATTGTTTCCAAAATCACGATTTCTTCCAAAAATTATATTCCCAAAATAGGTTAATTCCTTTCTTCAAAATCATCATATTCAAATAAATTACAACTTTTAAATCCCAACTTAGGTTATAACATCATTTAACCTTATTCTCTTTCAAATCAATAAATTGGATATAAACCCTTATATTTTACTTAGTTTGAAAATTTAGAAAATAGTTTAACTAATTACAAATAGTTAAAATAGTTATAATTAGTTAAAATACTCTAAAATAGTTTAATTATTGATTTAAAGATACTGTTAAATTGATTAAAGATAGTTAAATAGATTTGAAATGGATTAAATATAATTAAAGTAGATTAAATAGCTTTAAATTAGATTAATTAGATTCAAATAAGTAAAAATGGCTTAATTTATTTAAAAGTCTCAAAATCTTAATAATTAAAGTCTTTAAAATAATATATTTTTAAATAGTTTATATTCAAAATATGAATCTGAAATTTATATCAATTTTAAATTATTTATTTCAATCCAACACATTTGGACCATTTCAATATCCAAAGCCCAATTTTAAATTTTCCAATTCAAATTCTCAATACAATATTAAATTCAATATCGCTTCCAAAACCCTGTTTGAAATATCAATTTAAATTATTCCAATTTCAATATATTTCAAAGTTATATTTCGAATAATTTTAATAACTCAATTTCGATAAACTTTACTTATACTCCAAATTCAACTTTAAAATTTCTATTTAATTTCTTTAAACAATTCCTTTGAACCAATTCAAATTTCAACATAAACTTGAATTTCAATAATAATTCAATTTATATAAATCGAATTCTTATTTCAATATCATTTAACTAAATTCAAAATTTAAGGTTTAAAATCATTTAATTTAACCAATCTAGTGTCCGTATATAATTCTCTATCCTAGGGTCAAGTGATATGGAAATTTATCGTTTCAATCCGCAATTTAAAATTTATGGTTATATATCATTTCAAACTGCAATCTCGAATTAAATATCCATAAAATCGCTTGAGATTATCATTTCAACCCATAACGATTTTTCCCTAATCTATAGATCATTCGGGAATGTATCATTTCAACCCATAGTGAACTTGCAGTTTATAACGATATAAAATATAAAATCCATTCATTCAATATCAATAATCAAACATCCATCACAATCATTATCCGAATCAATCAATAAATATCAACAATTAACAGATTTATATATATAGGAAATTAACTGGCAATTTAAATTCAATAATAAATCACATGACAATTTAATTTAAAATATATTCAAATTAGATGGAATAGCAATTTAAAAATATATCAAATAGCTATAAATAAATTTCTAATCACATCATAAATTTAATTTAACTAGTATAAGAAATTTTGGAAGTTGTGAGTGGGTTAAAATACTCACCTTTGGATTTGAATCGAATTAAAAATCCGATTTAAGCCCAAAATTCAAACTGTCTCAGAATTCGTCCAAACTAATGTCAAAATGTCTGAAATTCTGATACGATCCCCATGCAAGAAACCGCATATGAATTGGACCTTGTATGCAAAAGCTATGCGCGTTAGAAGTTTTGAAATATCAAGTTAAATTGAATAATAAAAAAAAGAAAAAAAGAACGAACCAGTAATAGCCACGTCACCTAAGTTAGTTCAAACCCTAACATTCTCGAACGCACGCAAGAAGGTACAGCCGCCACCCAACGTCTCGTCGCATGCCACCTCCTCCTACCGAACCATGACCTGGCCTCGCCGCTCGCTTCTCCACCCCACGCCGTGCCTCCGCGACGCTCGCCTTGCCGACGGTCGATGATTAAAAGCTCCGGCTGCCACAGCATTTTTTTGACCTAAATGAATTTTTGCACAAAATCTAATCGTCAAAACGCCCAACCAAACATGTCGATGAACTTCCCTCGACCCTCTCTACAGAACGGTACACTGATTCGACAATCCGACGAAGATGATCAAACAGCGATGAGCTATGACGCCCCACCTCTATACCCACGTTAGCAAAGAGTATTGTATAGATAATACCGTCTGCTAACACGGAGAATAAGGCTGGATAGGAGCGACCATGTGTAATCTTACCTTAACTATTCACTAAACACGTCGAAAAATAGAATCACAAACAGTTCGACGTATTCAATAAATATTTAAAGCAAGACTACAATGGCTATAGGATCTATCAGAACAGAATATAACAACTCAAATGTAATATACATCACAGAACAGTAAATCATCACATACATATATATAGATACATAAAAGAGTATACAAAATGATACATATCAAGTGGTATAGCAAACCACAATATACAGACGAGTTCACAAGAATACATATCAGAGTTACAACATATAAGGACTACAAGAAAGCTAAGACAAAAAGAAACTAGCGGAATAGTCCATGCGGAAGCAAAAGAGGCTAAGTCCAAAGCACCTAACCTGAAACATCTCGGTCTGACCCGAGTATAAAATACACGGGTCAGTCTAGATAACAAATCAGTTAAATAAACTGAACAACAATAAACCTGCAGAGTCATATAGTATATAACAAATATCTCTATATGAGATAACACACTCATCTAACATAAGATGAACAAAACAAAACAAGCCTCATATCATCGGCAACTCAAATAAACAAAGTATATCATATCCCAAATCAAGCCAAAAGACAAATAACAAATACCAATAAAGGTATACAAGTTCCACTAGATTATCGCTACATATCAGGTTGCTCAAAGAGACCAACACCGAAAGGCGAAACACTAGGGAATATACATATTAATCAAAACAACAAAAGATGCTCGAGCTCAGTACTGTATAAACAAGGATCCGTGAGCCCGAAGGCTCCAAACCCAAATATCACCCATGAGGCACATAAGGCCAACATCAGAGCGATACTATATAGGGCAACAAACCCGAAGGCACACACCCGAAGGTACAAACCCGAAGGCCACATACCCAAAGGCAACAAACCCAATATCACTCATGCGGCACATAAGGCCAACATCAGAGCGATACTTTATAGGGCAACAAACCGTAGTGGTGAAGGTCCGGAGGCCCAGTACTGGATACCACTAACTGGCGGAATGTGTCACAACTCTCGAAGAGGAACCCGAAAAGTGTTAACGTGCGTCCCATAACCACTCGTTCGCACTAAACGGTTTACTATCCATTAGTCATTTTCACACTCAAAGCATTACAAAGTTCACCTCATCTCATCGGTAAACCGGACACAAGGGTCAAAACGATCAATTGAATAGGTCGGGGACTAATCGGAAAGATAAACGCACAGATTCATGGTCCGTGTTTTGCCTAACCTTTTAATCACCCTTCCACTTCGCTCGAAGTGCGAAAGTGTGTGTTTTAAATAGAATTTATAAATTGGAGAAACGAGCTTTTAAATGTGATCCGAGAGATTATTTTATAAAAACCCGTGGATGAAGTCAAGAATAAGTTATCAAAGCCAAAGATGCAATGACAACCACTAAAGAGCAACTTGAATCGATAAAATTTGGAAACAAATCAAAATATGCAAAAATAGGCAAAACAAGCAAAACATGAGCAGGTCGGTCGACCGGTTGCAGGGCTCGGTCGGCTGGCCAGATGCAGGAAATAAAAAAACTCGACATGAGCAGGTCGGTCGACCGGCTACAGGGCTCGGTCGGCCGAACTGCATATTTCTACAGTTTCTGCCCTTTTTTCAATGAAATGCAATTTCTTCCAAAATGCGATCGTTCGAGCAATGGACCTAAGGAGCCATAGCCAATAGATACCCCAGCTCCATTAGCTCTCCGATTCGCTACCAAAAACATGTTCAAACATCAAAGTTAGGATCTTTAAAGAATTGAACCCAACACTAAAAATTTGGATATTCTCCAATTCAATCCAAACCAAAAGCAAGAGCATATGAACAAGGTGTTAGGAATTCATGCCCAACATCTATGATATCAAAAGAGGTAGATGTGAGTTCAAAACTCACCTTTTTACACAAAAACAAAGGAGAAGAAGCACAATTGCAAGGATAAGATCAACCAATCTCCACTTCAACTCAAAAAGCTTCAATCTAAGATCAAAACAAGTATTTCCTAAATTTAGGTTTAGGAATTTCTGAGATTGAAGAGAGAAAGAGATAGAGAAGATGAAGAGGAGGCTTACCAATGGCTTCTACTTGATTTTGGAGCAAGGATTCAAGCTTTGCAAAGGAAACTAGGGCTTGGAATTTCCTAATTCTTTTTCTCTTCCCCCATTTCAGTTTTAACTTAAGAAATGAAATGAAATGAGAGTGAATGGAGAGGAGAGGGCTGAAGTAGAGGGGTTAAGTGGGTTTAGTTAGCTAGTGGGCTGAACCCAAACCCAAAACCCAACTAGAAAAAGTAGCCAATTACGACTTACTCCAAACATATCGAAGCTTATACTCAAAAAGATTGCAAACGACATTTTGAACTCAATGGAAGTGGTCTTGAGCTCCAATTCGACCGTTTGCAAAAGGTGACATTTTGGACCCCAAAATCCGAATAACGACGCCATATTTAAATCAAACATTTAAATATGTAATCGTTAAATAGGCGGGTTGTTACAGATCTCCCCTCCTTAAAGAAATTGTGTCCTCGCAATACTTAAGGAGAAAATAAATAGTAACAACCAAAAGGCATATCAACACAAAAGAATATCCGAAGAAGAAGCTCACAATAAAGGGCACGAAAAGGTAAACCCGAACTTGCTTGCTTAGAGAATTCTCTAGATTCCTAAGCTCAAATATTCGGAACACCGACGTAATGCAAACAATACGTCAATGAACCGAAGCCGAACAAAAGAAGCACAATAAAACGTCCGATGAACTTGGTAAAAAGATCATTCCATTCGGACGTCAACAAAGAAACAATCACTTGTTGCTTACAACAAAGTGCATTGGCAACACGATCCCCCTTCTGGGAGTATACAAAGAATATCAAGGTCATAAGATGCAAGGAACTCAAGCCATCATTAAGATCCTTATGAGAAAATAAATATTCCAAAGATTTATGATCGAGGTGGAGAACAAATTTCTCCGCCATAAATAACGATGATGCCAAACTCTAAAAGCGAAAACGATAGCCGCGAGCACTAAATCATGAGTGGCATATCTAGTCTCGATAGGCTATAACTATTTAGAAGAATAAACGATAGCACGTTCTCTTTTGCAAGTGAACGGCATCCAAACCAATACGATTAGCATTGGTACAAAAGATAAAGCATTGGTTCCCTACGGGAATAACAAGAATAGGGATATCGAAAAGAAAGAGTTCTTTTAAATTAATTTTCTTTCCCAAAAAGCTAAGACTTTCAAAATTACAATTATCTTTATGTAATAATCTTTCAAGAAAAATTTACTTATTCCAAATCAATTTACTGTGCCTGATTGTCTTATCAAAGCGTTTAGGAAATTCTTATCGATAACGTTGATCAAGCGCATCGACCAGAATTCTTAAAGCACTCAATGGGCAATACAATCACAAAATCATCTTCTATATGATAAACATGTTTCTAAAAACTTTTAAAAATATTCTTTGTTCGTTTAAAGAACAAAAATCCAATTATACTTATAAATAAATCTTATGAAAAAGATTTGCAAAATTCTTTAAATTGCTATTTTCCATCCAAAATCAATAAATACCAAAATGGATTCATCGAGATATTCACAGAATACTCGATTCATAAAATGGATGAAATGAGCTAGACAAACTGAATGACATAACAAATCAACTATAAGAATTACAACGAGTGTGGAATGTGGTAAGTGGAGTGCTAACTTCCGCAACTCGTAGCCAAATGAAAACCAGTGGTAAGGTCGAGCTAAAAAGACCTTAACACTACTCAAAAGATTGCTTAGGTGATAACCCTAAGACAAGACCAAAATGTCATAAAATTCTCAAACTACAAGAATGAGAGAAACAACACTTTCCTCGTCATGAGGGATTAAAGAATAAAATGATACCATCAAATTGGAATCGAAATCACAAAGAAAATAGAGACCTACCAAAATAGATGGAGACATACCTTATGCTCGAGAAGAACCTCCAGGAGCATCTGCTATATTTGGCTTGCCTGGTTGAGAATTATTCGGAGCAATGGGACAAGTGGAAATACGATGGCCTTCCTTCTTGCAATAGCGGCAGAAGAGAGGCTTAGGACAAGCTCGAATCATATGATCAGGGGAACCACAATTGAAACACTTTCGAATGGAAGGTGTTCCAGCAGACTGAGACGGAGAATCAGATTCAACGGACCTTTTCTTCTTGGAAGGGAAAAATTCCGGCTCATCCAATGGAGACTGCTTTTTGTTGGGGTTCTTGCAAACCTCAACATCATCACTACTATCACACTCCCCCTCGATGGCTTCGAGATGAAGTTCAGAATCAACTAATTCCTCAAAGGAAAGCTTAAGCTCAAGCAATAAAGACTTCTTCAGATATTTCCTAAGACCAGATACAAACTTCAGATTCTTCCTATAAGAAGTGCTAATGAATTCAAGACCATACATAGATAAGGCCTCGAAAGATGCAACATATTCAGAAACGGAAGACTCCCCTTGCTTCAACTCAAGAAAGCGCCGGGACAACAAAGCTTTCTCAGATTCAGGAACGAACTTGAGTTCGAATCGTTCCCGAAACTGAGTCCAAGAAAGAGAAGACTCATCAATTTCGGCTACAAGAAGCTCGTACCAATCAAGGGCACGCTCTCGCAATAAGCTAGAAGTTACAAGAACTCTATCATGATTAGAAATATCCATTCTAGAGAAGATACGTTCGCACGTGCGAAACCAAGCTTGGGTCTCAAGAACAGACTCGGAGCCTTTAAACGGCTTTCCTCCAAGATGAGTAAAATCACTGCACAAGCGTGCAAAGGTAGACTTGCGAGGTGGAGACACTCGAGCAGGAACTGGAGGCTGAGTGCTCCTAAACAACTCCATAAACTGATCGGCAGACATATAAATGCCGTCCGGACGCGAGCCACTGGATTGCCCAGCACCCGAGCGTCGTCCTCTGCCTCTTCCAGCCATAAGCTGAAAGTTGAAGAAGATAAAGATTAACTACAAGGTAGAGATTTCAATACGGAATACTACGGAATAAAATATATTCCTAGACGTATTCCCCAAATCCTATCTACCCCAAAAACACGGAGGGAATAAAAGCACGTTGATTCAAAGATCTGTAACACTTGTTACACTTTGATGTACCGTAATATGTGCTTCTGTTCTGTGTTTATCATATTTTGTTCTGAACGCAGCTCTGATACCACGCTGTGACGCCCCACCTCTATACCCACGTTAGCAAAGAGTATTGTATAGATAATACCGTCTGCTAACACGGAGAATAAGGCTGGATAGGAGCGACCATGTGTAATCTTACCTTAACTATTCACTAAACACGTCGAAAAGTAGAATCACAAACAGTTCGACGTATTCAATAAATATTTAAAGCAAGACTACAATGGCTATAGGATCTATCAAAACAGAATATAACAACTCAAATGTAATATACATCATAGAACAGTAAATCATCACATACACATATATAGATACATAAAAGAGTATACAAAATGATACATATCAAGTGGTATAGCAAACCACAATATACAGACGAGTTCACAAGAATACATATCAGAGTTACAACATATAAGGACTACAAGAAAGCTAAGACAAAAAGAAACTAGTGGAATAGTCCATGCGGAAGCAAAAGAGGCTAAGTCCAAAGCACCTAACCTGAAACATCTCGATCTGACCCGAGTATAAAATACACGGGTCAGTCTAGATAACAAATCAGTTAAATAAACTGAACAACAATAAACCTGCAGAGTCATATAGTATATAACAAATATCTCTATATGAGATAACACACTCATCTAACATAAGATGAACAAAACAAAACAAGCCTCATATCATCCGCAACTCAAATAAACAAAGGATATCATATCCCAAATCAAGCCAAAAGACAAATAACAAATACCAATAAAGGTATACAAGTTCCACTGGATTATCGCTACATATCAGGCGGCTCAAAGAGACCAACACCGAAAGGCGAAACACTAGGGAATATACATATCAATCAAAACAACAAAAGATGTTCGAGCTCGGTACTGTATAAACAAGGATCCGTGAGCCCGAAGGCTCCAAACCCAAATATCACCCATGAGGCACATAAGGCCAACATCAGAGCGATACTATATAGGGCAACAAACCCAAAGGCACACACCCGAAGGTACAAACCCGAAGGCCACATACCCGAAGGCAACATACCCAAAGGCAACAAACCCAATATCACTCATGCGGCACATAAGGCTAACATCGGAGCGATACTTAATAGGGCAACAAACCGTAGTGGTGAAGGTCCGGAGGCCCAGTACTGGACACCACTAACTGGCGGAATGTGTCACAACTCTCGAAGAGGAACCCGAAAAGTGTTAACGTGCGTCCCATAACCACTCGTTCGCACTAAACGGTTTACTATCCATTAGTCATTTTCACACTCAAAGCATTACAAAGTTCACCTCATCTCATCGGTAAACCAGACACAAGGGTCAAAACAATCAATTGAATAGGTCGGGGACTAATCGGAAAGATAAACGCACAGATTCATGGTCCGTGTTTTGCCCAACCATTTAATCACCCTTCCACTTCGCTCGAAGTGCGAAAGTGTGTGTTTTAAATAGAATTTATAAATTGGAGAAACGAGCTTTTAAATGTGATCCGAGAGATTATTTTATAAAAACCCGTGGATGAAGTCAAGAATAAGTTATCAAAGCCAAAGATGCAATGACAACCACTAAAGAGCAACTTGAATCAATAAAATTTGGAAAACAAATCAAAATATGCAAAAATAGGCAAAACAGGCAAAACATGAGCAGGTCGGTCGACCGGTTGCAGGGCTCGGTCGGCTGGCCAGATGCAGGAAATAAAAAAAACTCGACATGAGCAGGTCGGTCGACCGGCTACAGGGCTCGGTCGGCCGAACTGCATATTTCTGCAGTTTCTGCCCTTTTTCCAATGAAATGCAATTTCTTCCAAAATGCGATCGTTCGAGCAATGGACCTAAGGAGCCATAGCCAATAGATACCCCAGCTCCATTAGCTCTCCGATTCGCTACCAAAAACATGTTCAAACATCAAAGTTAGGATCTTTAAAGAATTGAACCCAACACTAAAAATTTGGATATTCTCCAATTCAATCCAAACAATGAGCAAGAGCATATGAACAAGGTGTTAGGAATTCATACCCAACATCTATGATATCAAAAGAGGTAGATGTGAGTTCAAAACTCACCTTTTTACACAAAAACAAAGGAGAAGAAGCACAATTGCAAGGATAAGATCAACCAATCTCCACTTCAACTCAACAAGCTTCAATCTAAGATCAAAACAAGTATTTCCTAAATTTAGGTTTAGGAATTTCTGAGATTGAAGAGAGAAAGAGATAGAGAAGATGAAGAGGAGGCTTACCAATGGCTTCTCCTTGATTTTGGAGCAAGGATTCAAGCTTTGCAAAGGAAACTAGGGCTTGGAATTTCCTAATTCCTTTTCTCTTCCCCCATTTCAGTTTTAACTTAAGAAATGAAATGAAATGAGAGTGAATGGAGAGGAGAGGGCTGAAGTAGAGGGGTTAAGTGGGTTTAGTTAGCTAGTGGGCTGAACCCAAACCCAAAACCCAACTAGAAAAAGTAGCCAATTACGACTTACTCCAAACATATCGAAGCTTATACTTAAAAATATTGCAAACGACATTTTGAACTCAATGGAAGTGGTCTTGAGCTCCAATTCGACCGTTTGCAAAAAGTGACATTTCGGACCCCAAAATCCGAATAACGACGCCATATTTAAATCAAGCATTTAAATATGTAATCGTTAAATAGGTGGGTTGTTACATGAACGGTCGAGATTTGTTCTTTAATTTCAACACAAATCGTCGTTCAAATTCGAAAACGAATTACAGATCTGAGATGTGCTCGACGAGAGCTTCAAATCGATATATAATTCGATATAGTTTGAGGAGTTTGATTTTCAATTTAATTTTTGATTTGGATTTGTAATTTGGGAATAAGGATTTGCAGCCATTGGGAAGAGAGAAGCGAATGGAATTGTACATACCGAAATCAAAAAATTAGAAATACCTAGGGTTTATAGCAGGCTATT
Source organism: Allium cepa (assembly GCA_030765085.1). NCBI lineage: Eukaryota > Viridiplantae > Streptophyta > Magnoliopsida > Asparagales > Amaryllidaceae > Allium > Allium cepa. The sequence goes on along the minus strand of CM060941.1, from coordinate 82,435,899 downwards.
TATAGGCAATGCTGAAAATAGAAAGAACGAACAAAATTTGATTTGGAAGTTGAACGATAAACGACCCGAAAAGCCCGTTCTGTCTTCGGAACGAAAATGGATCATCCCATATATCAAAATAAATATTTTCAATATTTTTAAATTCAATGGAATATGTCAAGTCCTAATTCCATCGTATGAAAAAGTTATGTTAAAATCAACTTATTTCAAATTGATTTTAATTATACTAATTTCTAGGCGTTTCGAGCCTGTATGATCAACTGACAAGTCCAATCGCTATGAAAATTGAAATCCTACAAGAATTCACTGTTACGGATCCGAAGAAACTAGTTTCGTCGAAATCAGAGTCAGTGGCCAAAATGGCTATATTTCAGTTAATTAAATAATTTAATATTAAATTAATTAAATCACTTCTTCAATTCAAATCTAATTAATTACAATTTCTATCATTTTGGCTTACTTGGTAATTTATAAACCCTTTATAATAGATTTCAATATCAATTTATTATTGAATATTGCATAATTTCCACTGTTAAACTCCAAATTCGATAAGTTTAGTAATCATGAATTAAATTTCCAATATATTCATTTATTTGATTTTTCAATCTTATTATTCAAACAATTATCATCTTGTGGATATACTTAACATTAGTTTATGTCTTAGTACATTGATATTCTCCAATTCCTTCTTAATTCTCATTAACGTAATGTCTAATTACATTTAATTGCATTAAATCCATTCATTATAGCTTAAATTCTAATAAGTTGATCAACGTTGATCTCAATTCTTCTTATTCACTCAATTATCATATTATGGATAGAATTTATATTGGTTGCATCTTATTGAATTAACATTGTTCAATTATTAATTTAGTCTACATTAACTGTACTAGTTAAGAGAATTAATTGCAATAGGTTTCCAATTTTTATTTAATAGACTAAATAAATAGGTTACATATAATAATTGTTACCATTAACCTTTTATCACACCTATAAGTTTATTACTTGCGAACAAATGTTACAATTGCTTTCATAACACTAATTTTATTCAATTACCATTAACTATATATATATTATTAATTAATTCAGTATTTACCTTTGTTTTCATATATTCAATTTATAACTAAGGGTAACATTCTAAATCATTTCCATTAATTAGAATTACATTCAAGTTGTTAATAATTAACTATAACTAACATTGTTACATTTCATTTTAGTTATTATTTCATTATTAATTTACAATTTATTTATTTCTTTCAATATTAAATTAACAAACTTTTAATTATCGAAATTTACGGGTCGTTACACTCTCCCCCACTCAAAACTTTTCGTCCTCGAAAAGGAAAAAGAAGGGAAAAGAAGGCATTTCTATAATCAACATATCTTATTCAAAATATTTAATTTATAAATAATTAATGTGCATAACTAAATAATTTAAATAAAATATATCAATTTATGACCATTAAATCCTTTTATATTCAAATTAACAGCAGTCCGGAAAACATTTCATAAAATTTTCTAAGTCCAAAATTCATGAAAAAAATTCGGCAGAGTCTCCTTTGTACGGAGAGGTCTGGTAGAAATAATATTATCAAAACTAACAATATACACCATATATTTTCAAAATAATATATCCCACCATGGAAAAAACCATATAATATCGCTATAAATCGTAATCCGAGAACGTACCTATTTGTCGGGCAAATAACGCTTATTTTATTAAACCAAAAGCAGTTGATATTGCTTCCATGACCTGTATTTCACTTATATAATGCAAAAGAGTTAATAATTATATAAACGTGAAATATTTAAGTTGTTTTAATTAATAGTAACAATAAATGTAATATAACAACAATCACTTGCAACCAAAAGCAAAAAATCATCATATGAAATCAATGAAATCAACAATCCATCCGTAGCAAACAAAACAAATGGTTTGTTTGGGTTTAGAAAGCTTTTAAATCATATAAAATGACAAATAAACTACTAAGCATACCATCTACTCAATAGTCTTAGACAAAACTCAACAGATTATCCATACATCCAAACAATTAGAAGTATCCTTGCCCAAACAACCCATAAACCAAACAACAACAAATTCCAAACATTATTTAAGTTCATTTTTTTTTCGTATTCCTTTCATATCATTTATTGTTTGTCTATTTTCATTCTTACAACGACTATTGTCTTTAATTTACATTTATTTATTACAAAATTTCAATTCCCATTCACTCATATAATGCTTAATTTCATTTATTTATATTCCGTCTATTCACGTATGTTATTTACATTCTCTTACGTATATCACTTATATATAGTTATGTAAACCTATGTAAATCAACTCTTAAAGTACTATATAGGTTTCTTTATAAATGAATTCACATTCATTCATTCACTACTTATTTTCATTTTTTTCACTACTTACAAAATTCATATTCTTTATTTATTCATATAATGAAAATTTCTTTTCATTTCTTTATATTCATTTCTTACATAAGTTTTTTCAATTCAATTGTTTATAATAAACAATGAATTCATTACTCAAGTATTACATACATTTGATTGCATTTTGGTTCACATTCATTAATTTATACATTTGATTTCCATTATATATTAATATCCATTAGTGCATAAACTCATTTTCAAGTTTCTTACTTTTTAATTTATATTCATCCTTTCTTATATAATATCATTGAATATTAAATCCATTTTCCAAATCATTTCAGCAATCTCTGAAGTTGTAACCATTTAATGTTATATGATATTCATTTTATTATTTACTTTAACTATCAATAGCTTCAACATTAACTTAAGTTTATCAAATTTTACTTACGGTATTCATTTTCTACTTATTTTTATTATAAATAACTTCAAACATTTACTTAAGTTTATAATTCATTTATTTATTGTACTCATGTTCAATTCAATTGCTAAGCATACCAATTCATTAACTTAAGTTTGTATTTATTTAATTTACAATACTTACTTTCTATCACAATTTATTATAGTAACATTTAAATTATAACTTAAGTTTAACATCAAATTCTTATTTATAAAAGTAATTCATTGAACACTTTCATTACATAAGTTTTATTTGTATAATTTTCCATTACATTTTCTTATTAAATATTACAAATTTTAATATTTGGTTAGTTATCTATATATGTTTTTAAGAATGCAATTGAAAGTTACACAAGTTTATCTCATTTCTTTTAATTAACTTAATGTTCAATAATCATATCCTTTGTTTTATAAGCTACAAATTTAAACTTTCTCGTAGTTTCATTTATAACCTAGCATTTAATTTCTTATTTCATTTTAGAAGTCCAATTATTAAATAGTTAAATTCCATTTCATTACAATAATTGTAATCTCTAATTAATAGAAATTTAAGAACTAAATGCCGGGTTCCATTCCAAATCATTTAAAATAATATATATATATATATATATATATATATAACCATATCTTTATATACATCAAATCATATTTAAAAATTTAAATCAAGATTTATTTATCAAACAAAGTTGTAGTTGAATACTACCACGATCTTCCCACATCGAGGCTCGAAAATGAATGTCGATGCGCTCATCAGCGAAATTATTTTCCAACGACAGAGAGGGGAGTACAGAACTTTTCCTTCCAAAATTCTTTTAAAACATTTCTTCCAAATCATATTGAAATATTTATATTATAAAATACATCTGAATAATATTTATATTATATTCCAAAATCCTTTGAAAGAAATTTTGAAATCTCGAAACTTAAGTTCTCAACTTTCAATCTATATTCATTTTATTTACAAATCTTATGTTTAACCAATATTTATAAATTTTTGACTTCCAAATAAACAAATATATTACAACCAAATATCATTTATTATTTTATAAACAAATATAATAGGTAAAATTATTTCATTTACCTATATTTCAAAACAAATATTGTGTCGGTCCATCCTATTAAGTGTTTAGAAACCCATATGGATGTCATAGCGTCCTATGCACCAACCAGAATTCATAAATACAAAATGGAACACATCAACACAATATAAAACCTTTTATAATACGAACAAATAGGCTCTTTCTTATATATACACTCAGCGACTCAAAACCATTCAAAAGCTAAGGTTATCGCTAAACCAAAGCTCTGAAACCAACTATAACGACTTGCCTTTTTGAGACGTTTTAAGCACATACACATATCGAACTCACACCATTCAAAAGGGCAGATTGTTATGGGGTAAATAAGAAAAAGAGAAGAACGAAAAGAAAATACATAATCTCACAGTGGAATGACAAAATATAATAATCAAAATAACAGTTCGTGAAGCTGTTTACAAACATTGATTATACTTATACAACATAGAATCAGAGTTACACATACCAGAGATAAATAAATGACAATGCAACGGAACAGTATGATGTAGTGGAATAATACAGTAAATAATATCACAATCTTCGTCCTTGTCCTCCAAAAACAAGTCTTCAAATCCTGAAATGCTCAGGTTGACCCAAGCGAATTGAAAAGACAAAACACTCAAGTCGAAACTAAAAGATCTTATGTAAGTTAAATTAATGGTAAATATGCATGTGATGGCGTCGGAGATGTTTACGGCGTTTGACATCTCCTATCCAGTGTCTAACATGAGTGCAGTAACTCAATAGATGTTTCGGATTCACATCTCCTAAGGATTCGTTGAACAATCTATTATGTAGTACAGTACGCTATTATAATATGTATATAGTAAAGCAAACTATTAAAATAGCGTTAAAGCGTTACCCATATCCCCCTTAACACATTTTATAGTGCCATAATCTATACAGTACCGTAATACCTTCTGATCGGGAGGCTACCAGAGGGCACTCCGGAGATACGACACAAAACAAACTCGTAGAAGGCGCGCTAGGGCATGTGAACATGGCACAACTAGGCAATGCCAGAGTAGATATACCAATTACACTTCCGGGCTAGTGGTAACGCATAGCCGCAACTACAGCCCACCTCAAAACATACTCCCAAATCAAAATCAAGGGTGACCACCAAGTAAATCACAAAGTCATAATATAGTATCAAAGGAATATGCCCGATCGGAGGAATGACCTCACTTGGCCCGTCAATTGCTCCTTTTTTTAGTCACATCTAAGCTGACTCAGGGGAGCCAAGGTCATATCATACCTCATACAAAAATCGTTCGCCAAATCATCCTACTTCATTTCTGGAATCTCCACTACGTACACAGTTGTTGAAGTGGTTTTCGATATTGGCAGAGAGTATGACAATATCCGATCCTGGTCTCTTTAACAACCAAACGCTTATTACACACTAGATGGCTCTTTTAAATTTCTAAAATCAATTCATAGTTGATATCAAAATATCGTATTAAATTCTAATCATATGTCTTTCGAAATCATATCCACTTCAAACCATATTCACTTTCAAATCATAACGTTTCCAAAATCATAATTTCTTTCAAAATCATATTCCCAAAATAGGATAAATCCTTTCTTCAAAATCATCATATTCGAATAAATTATAACTTTTAAATCCCAACTTAGATTATAACATCATTTAACCTTATTCTCTTTCAAATCAATAAATTGGATATAAACACTTCTACTTTACTTAGTCTAAAAATTAAGAAAATAGTTTAAATAATTATAAATAGTTAAAATAGTTATAATTAGTTAAAATACTCTAAAATAGTTATAGATTTAAAGATACTGTTAAATTGATTTAAGATAGTTAAATAGATTTGAAATAGATTAAATATAATTAAAGTAGATTAGATAGCTTTAAATTAGATTAATTAGATTTAAATAGGTTAAAATAGGTTAATTAGTTTAAAAGTTTGAAAACCTTAATAATTAAAGTCTTTAAAATAATATATTTTTTAAACAGTTTATATTTAAAATATGAATCTAAAATTTATGTCAATTTTAAACTATTTATTTCAATCCAACACATTTGGACCATTTCAATATCCAAAATCCAATTTCAAATTTTCCAATTCAAATTCTCAATACAATATTAAATTCAATATTGCTTCCAAAACCCTGTTTGAATTATCAATTTAGATTATTCCAATTTTAATATATTTCAAAGTTATATTTTGAACAATTTTAATAACTCAATTTCAACGAACTTTACTTATACTCCAAGTTCAACTTTAAAATTCAATTTAATTTGTTAAACAATTCCTTTAAACCCATTCAAATTTCAACATAAACTTGAATTTCAATAATAGTTCAATTTATGTAAATTGAATTCTTATTTCAATATCATTTAACAAAATTAAAAAAATTAAGATTTTAAAATCATTTAATTTAGCCAATCCAGTGTCCGTATATAATTCTCTACCCTAGGGTCTAGTGATACGAATATTTATCATTTCAATCCGCAATTTAAAATTTATGATTATATATCATTTCAAACTGCAATCCCGAATTAAATAAAAATCCATAAAATTGCTCGAGTCTATCGTTTGAACCCATAAGATTTTTTCCTAATCTATAGATCATTCGGTATGTATCATTTCAACCCTTAGTGAACTTGCAGTTTATAACGATATAAAATACAACATCCATTCATCCAATATCAACAATCAAAAATTCATCACAATCATCATCCAAATCAATCAATAAATATCAACAACAACAGATTTATATATATAGGAAATTAACTAGCAATTTAAATTCAATAATTAATTAAATGACAGTTTAATTCAAAATAAATTCAAATTAGCGAGAATAGCAATTTAAAAAATATCAAGCAGCTATATACATCATAAATTTAATTTAACTAGCATAAGAAATTTTAGAAGTTGTGAGTGGGTTTAAACACTCACATTTGGATTTAAATCGAATTAAAAATCCAATCTAAGCCCAATATTCAAACGGTCTCAGAATTCATCCATACTAACGTCAAAAGGTCTAAAATTCCGATACGATCCCATCGCAAGAAACCGCGTGAATTGAACCTCGTATGCAAAAGTTATGCGCGTGAGAAGTTTTGATCACAAGTTAAATTGAATAATAAAAAAAAAAGAAAAAGAATGAACCAGTAATAGCCACGTCACCTGGGTTAGTTCGAACCCTAGCATTCTCAAATGCGCGTAAGCAGGTACAGCCGCCACCCAACATCTCGATCGCACGCCACCACCTCCTACTGAACCATGACTTGGCCTCGTCGCTCGCTTCTCCAATCCACGTCGTGCCTCCGCGACGCTCGCCTTGTCGACCGTCGATGATTGAAAGCTCCGGCCGCCATAGCATTTCTTTGACCTAAATGAATTTTTGCACAAAATATAACTGTCAAGACGCCTAACCAAACACGCCGATGAACTCCCTTCAGCCCTCTCTACAGAACGGTGCCACTGATTTGAAAATTCGACGAAGATCATCAAACAGTGATAAACGTCCGAGATTTGTTCTTCAACTTCTAGACAAACGGTGGTCCAAATTGGAAAATGAATTACAGATCTGAGATGCGCTCGACGAGAGCTTCAAATCAATATATAATTCGTTATAGTTTGTGGAGTTTGATTTTCAATTTGATTTGGATTTGCAATTTGAGAATTAGGGTTTGCAGCAATTGGGAAGAGAGAAGCGAATGGAATTGTATGTACTGAAATCAGAATTTAGAAATACCTAGGGTTTATAACAGGCTATTTATAAGTAGAGCTGAAAATAGAAAGAACGGACAAGATTTGATTTGGAAGCTGAACGATAAACGACCCAAAAAGTCCGTTCTGTCTCCGGAACGAAAATGTGTCATCCTATATATCAAAAAAGATGTTTTCAATATTTTTAAATTCAACGGAATATGTTTCAAGTCCTAATTTTATCATATGAGAAGTTATAATAAAATCAGCTTATTTCTTTCAATTGATTTTAATTAAATTGATTTCTAGGTGTTTCGAGCCCGCATGATCAACCAACAATTCTGATCGCTACGAAACATGAAATCCTACAATAATTCACTATTATGGATCCGATGTAACTATTTTCGTCAAAATCCAAGTCAGTGGCCAAAATGGCTATATTTCAGTTAATTAAATAAATTAATATTAAATTAATTAAATCACTTCTTTAATTCAAATTTAGTTAATTACAATTTTTATCATGTTGGCTTACTTGGTAATTTATAAATCCTTTATAACATATTTCGATATCAATTTGTTATTGAATATTGCATAATTTCTAGTGTTAAACTCCAAATTCGATAATTTCAATAATTATAAATTAAATTTCCAATAAATACATTTATTTAATTTTTAATCTTATTATTCAATCAATTATCATCTTATGGATATAATTAACATTAGTTTATGTCTTAGTACATTAATATTCTCTAATTCCATCTTAATTCTCATTAAGTAATGTCTAATTACATTTAATTACAATAAATCCATTCATTATAGCTTAAATTCTAATAAATTGATCAACCTTGATTTCAATTCTTCTTATTCACTCAATTATTAGTTATTATGAATAGAATTTACATTGGTTACATCTTATTGAATTAACATTCTTCAATTATCAATTTAATCTACATTAACTACACTAATTAAGAGAATTAACTTCAATAGATTTCCAATTTTTATTTAATAAACTAAATAAATAGGTAACATATAATAATTGTTACCATCAACCTTTTATCACACCGATAAGTTTATTACTTACGAACAAATGATACAATTGCTTTCATAACACTAATTTTGTTCGATTACCATTAACTATAAATTAATAATTTATTCAATATTTACCTTTGTTTTCATATATTCAATTTATAATCAAGGGTGACATTTTAAATCATTTCCATTAATTGGAATTCCGTTTAAGTTGTTAATAATTAACTATAGTTAACGTTGTTAAATTTAATTTTAGTTATTATTTCATTATTAATTTACAAATTTTTTTATTTCCTTTAATATTAAATTATCAGAATCTTATTAAATTAACAAACTTTTAATTGCCAAAATTTACGCGTCGTTATAAGTATTTTAAAATGTTACATCTAGCTTTGTTTTTAAACATTCCTTTTTATAAAAATTCGACATTTATAAATTTAAAAACCATATTGATTCATATAATAAATCAACATAAAATCATTTTATAAATATGATTAATTATTAAAAAAATCAAATTTATTATCATTTATAAATTTAAAACAACCAATTAACTTTAAAGATAATAAATCAAATTTATAATCTTTTATAAATTCAAAACAACGTTAATTATCTTGAAGGATAATAAATCAAATTTATAACCTCTCTCACAAATTTTAATCAATACATCTCCTATCTTTTCAAAATTCATAAAATATTTGAAAATATAGCTTTAACAATTTCAAAGTGCAAAAATGCAACCAAACTCAAATTTTGTAAAAATACAAGCACAAGTTCAACATACACATGGGTTTACGGAGGCAATATCTCGTATGTGACAATATAGCAAAAATTGCTGTAACGTCGCTTACATAATTCAAGCGGCATGTCACAAATATTTCAACAAAACATCAATATAAGCCATAAAAGAATATAAATAAGATGCGGATAATAGTAAACAAAACATGGCGATAAACCCCTTTGGGTCTCTCCATAAAAGTCCCCTTTAAACTGTGTATTTTTTGAAGTGTTCCATGGCGGCCTATTCGCTATGGATACTCTCCGCCTTCTCCTTTTTGTCCCATGCAACAAAATGGTTATTTATGCTATCTGCTACCAAGCGGGAATTCAAATCCAAACAAACTATCAAATAATAATAATCTTTTTTACTTTAAAAGCACAGATCGATGATTTATTCTTCTTGATAGATGTCCAAATAATCTATTCAATTTTATTATTGCAGAATGGGGTTTTATTCTGCTAAATAGATGTCCTAAATAAAACTAATTTAACTACATTAAGCGTAATTAAATTTAACCAGTATATTCTATCACTAATTAATACTCCATTAAAATTATCAACTATCATCCAGACATTCAACGACAATCAATAACAAAACATGAATCAAATAGTTTATTTAAAGGTGAGTTAACTCATCGGAATTTTAGTTGATGATGAAGTGTTTCGATTTAAACTAAAGTCAAATGATGTTCGATTTAATCCAAAATTCAACTAGCTTCAAATGCGACGAAACCATTTCCATCGCGTTCCTAAGTTCATATGAGTCAAACGCAACAGACTGCATCCAATTCTGACTTCGTACGAGCAAGATATTGAATTTATAAGAATTTAAAATTAAACATTAAAACTAATCACTTAATTATTAATTACACTAGTTATCCCACCTAAACCATCTCCTTCCCTCCTAAATACAAACTCGTGCATGGTGACATGAACATGCACTAGTACACCACCACCCCTGCCCTTAACTCGACCAACGCCCGAAGATATCGGATGTTGACAATTCTAACGAACCTCTGTATGCGTGAGCTTCGTGTTCCACCCATCGGTCTCACGCTTGACTCACCCCGTCAACAACCGACCTAAATCACGCATCTCGACCACTTTCGAGCGATTTCGACAACTTTTGAAATCGTCAATTTAATCGGCGCGTTAAAATAATGATCCAGGACATAGTCTCAGAATTTGATGAAACTACTTCCATTGATCCGTAATAGTGTATTATTATCGTATTTCAAATTTTGTAGCGTTTGGACTTATCGCTTAGCCATACGGAATATAAACACGTTGGAATTAATATCGAAATTTAATATAATAATTGGGTCAAAGAAAGCTATCTTCTCCATACAATTGAATTAGGATTCGAAATCTTTTCCATTACGTTCAAACCAGGGGTATAACATTATGGACTCCTAACGGCACACCTCGATAGGGGTTCGAAATTTTGAGCTATGTAATCAAGACGATTTGAATTTAAGTTTTATACATACATATATATACATATATAAATATACATATATACATATACATATACATATAAATATACATACACATACATACATACATAGATATATATATATATATAATTATAATTGACCCTACCAATATACTTCCCATCAAAAAAATTTCCCTTCACCTCAGAACTACTGTACATTGCCATTTACATGTAGGGCGTCTTTTTCCTTTTTAAATCAAGTTCCCTCTTCGTTCAAAAAGACGATTGTCTCAAAGAAAAAGAAAATAAAAGTCGAACCGCGCTGCATTCTTCATATGAAATCACATATCGAAACAATAGATTGGCCTCCCTCCTAATTTTTTCTGTCCACAAACTAAATGAAATTCAAAATCGAGGAACAAAAATATCGCTCAATTTTTTTTAAATAAAAGGGGAGAAATCAATCGAGATAGAATTGAATCGCTCGATCGTAGACATCGCACGAGCAGGCGATGGCTAGGGAAAGTGGGCATTGCCTGTCGATTAAGTTAGGGGTCGTGGTCGCGATTGATAGGTAAGGCAAGGTGGAGGGGGCTGTGCGTTGTGGCTTGGAAGCGATTGATGTCAGAGGCACGTGGTAGTGGGATGGCTGGAAGTCGTGATGGATTGTTTGAAAGGGGAGGGCGATGGCAATGTGTGTGTGCAGTCACGTGAAAAGATGATGGCGACAAGGGTGGCGGGTCGTTCTTTGGCCAGAGAGAAGGAATATATGGTAATTATGATAATTTAATTTTTAAGCTATTAAATAAATTTATATACTTTCGATTTTGCTAACAAATGCGTAATTAATTCATACGAGGTTCAAAACGAATAAAACAAGTTGCATTAGGTTCTTGTCAGCAAATCTCTGCATAGAAATTTGTTTGGAATTTTTCCGAGTCAACCGGGATTCTAAAAAAAAATCTGGATAATCGATGAATTTAAAAATCAAGGTGAGAATTTCTCACTCATTTGGATTACCATTAAATTCCAATGTTGAAATTTAAATTTATTGATGCTTGATTTGATTGATAAATTTATAATTATCTGTTGAATGATATATATTATATATAGTAGCATATATATTAGTAATTGGAGTGATATTCCCACACTTTATAGGGGATGAGACACTATGCGTCCCGCATAATAGCGGATGATGCTATATACCGCGATGTCCCCCTCAAAGTGGGATTGTTATTTTTATGGTTGTCTAACATCTGTGGATGCAGGGAAACAGGTTGGAGGGATCCAACTGGATTCCTCGAATATATTAGTATTTTTCACACATATACAAAATGCTGGATTATATGTGCTGTAAATTTTTAAATGTTATAATGACAAGGAAATATATTTTGGGTATATTAAATACCGTAAGTATTATTTTAAACTTTTATGGAATTAAAAGGATATTTTTAATATAAAAATATGTATATCGAAATTGGATTATTTAAAAGAGATTGGGTTGAATAAGAAATGGTGAATTTTTGATCGTATTAAATAATGCGGGAAAATATTTTAAATAGGGAATTTAAATAAATTATATAAAGGAATTTCTAAAGACTGGATTTTTAAAATGATAATTTGGAAAATATAGAAAGAAGTTGAAATCGATATTAAAAATAGATTGGCAAAAGTAAATGGATTTTATAAGGAATTGAATTTATAAAATGGAATTTTATAAATGAGATTATTTTAGCAAAATTAAAGGGAGTTATAAAAAATTATAAAGGAGTTTATAAATAAAGAAAAATATATATATCCGGTGATAAAATTGGAAATATTAACTTACAGGAAGAATTTGTATTGAATATGGAAATATGGCGAGAGAGAAATAGTGGATACTATTTTTTTAGTGGAAATGGTTAAGGAGATCGAAATAGAAGTGATGTGATGGAAATCGATAGAGATTATAAATTGAGATTTGGTTATTGAGATTTTAAAAAAAAATTATTAATAAGTTAACTTTTTATTTTAAAAAGAAAATTTATCTATTAAACTATGTAATTTAAGTTAGTCAATATTGAAATACTTCAGAAGCGAATTTTTCCAAATACATAATATTTATTTTAAATAAATCCTAAAATTTAAGCCTTCTTTGAAAGTGATGTTATAAAAAGAGTTTTGATATTTTAAATAATTATTTGAACATGTCTAAAACTATATTATCATTATTCTTTAAAATACTTATTTTTATTTAAATATATATATATATATATATATATGTTTATTGCATTTTGTAATGGTCTAAACATAATTATAAATCTTCTCGAGAGTTGGGAAAGGGTTATTTAGTAGATGGGATCTATGAGAGATTCTCCAAAATAGAATTGGAAAGAAAAGTAAGAAGGTTCCCGAAATGGTTAAATAAAAGTATCAAAAAATGAAATAGAATTCATAAAAGAAGTTGAAGGGAAAATTGGAATTATAAGTAAGTATATTTGATTTGAAAATATTGAAGGGAATTAATTTAAGAATTCCAGAATTTATAGAATTCATGTAAATGAGTTAAGAAATTTACATATAAATCGTAAATGATGTTGAGAATTAGGAAGTAGGAAATAGATGGAATACTTCCTGATTGTGAATATAAAATGAAATGGGAAGAAATATTCTAAGTGCTGAAAAAGGGTGGAAATATTCCGTTGAAGATACAAGGATTTCGAAAACTGTTTTCAAATATTAGAGTACTGGAAATATATATCTTATAGAGTTACTTTGGAATAATTCGTGAAAAAATTATTTAAGGCCTGATGATTGTTTATGGATGTGTATTTATAGTTAAATAACGGACTATCAATTTTGGCTAATTTCGTTAATCGTTTCGAAGAGACCGCTATTAGATTTAATCATCCGAAACCATTTCGTTCTGATTTGAACGTTACGAATGAATACCGTGAAGATGATAAAGATGGTGATTCAGTTTGTCCAGACCCAGGACAACTTGTATGGACGAATGCTATCAGAACATCGTCACTGGAGGACGATGGGCATTCTAAGAGAAATCGTTCCTTGAAAGGTAATGCTTAGCCTCAAGCCTCATCAATGGGGAATGACTTAAACATGGGAGATGCAACAAGGCTAAGTGGGTCGTACCCAAGTAGGGTATGTTACCACCTTTCTAGATGTCCTTAGAAACCTTTATATTACGGAAACGGTTGTGCAATAAAGAAGGAGAACTCGATGGTAAGGGTGGGAATACCCGGGGTGAACATATTCGGTCTATCCAAGTTAGGGGTAGGTCGGTCTTGCGTAGCAGGGGATCCTGGCGTGATCCTCGGTACATTGTTCTAGAGGTGTACCGTGGTGGGAGGTACTCCAGTGGCCCATTCATTCGATGGAATCCATCCTCCAATAAGCACCGTACGGTTTTGATTGTGTCCAACTACGCTGGAATACGAGATGCAAGCATTTCAGCTATTTTTTGTTTAATTTCTATAGACACTATTATAATATCAGATGATTTTGATAAAATTTGTTTTGGTTATCATACGGTAAAAATTCGTTGTGTTTATTTTGACGTGGTCTTACGAGATACCTTTGCTTTTCAAAGGATTTGAAAAAGTTAATAATTCAAATTGAGTGTGTTTTCTCACGCTGGTTTTTCAGACTGAGTCGGGTGTTATTTTATTATAATGCTCGGGTCAGACCGAGTATTACAGATTCAGGTTAAAATGCCATGGAGCTCAGGGGACGAGTTGGAGGAGTTCAGATGTATATCACGTACTGATTATTTTCGTTATGTGTATCAGGGTAAGTTATTAAACTGTCCATATCGATGTATTGATTGTTGTGCTATGATAATGTGATGTATATTAACAGTACAGTTCTTGTATTTAAAATATGTTATTATGTATTATATTTTGTTCCATTGCGATTGTGAGATTCTATGTTGTTGTTTATTTTCTTCTACCCTTTGTATTCTTCATCCCTAATGAACTAGCGTTTTCTAGCATTCAACTACTCGGAATTCTATATGGTGGACGTATTCATGTCGATTTTCAAGGGTCAAAAATCCTCATCCATTACATTGTGGTTTGCTACAATGGGTTGCGACCTATTAAATGGTCACCGCTGGCTCCCCTAGCCACCCTTAATGCAATATCGACCTCGCTTTCACCTACCACCTCCTAAATCGAACACACGACCAAACCCTAGTTTTCCTTCAAAAAGTCGACCCCTACAAATCCACATTGCACTCTATAATACCCGTATAGAGTTGAAGCTCTCACTAGACTAACTCACAGTAATTGATTTCATGATCTTAGGTAGCCTAAATCATTTTATTTTGAATTTTGAGGGCTAGTGGCCATTTTCATTTCAATACCAAATAGAAGAAGGAGGGAAAGAATAAAAGTAAATGGGACTTAGTGGAATGAAGAAAAAGAAAATGGTCCAAGTGTGAATTTGTTTTTGATTTGATATACAACTAATTTACTTAACTTCTATCTCAAGCATACCCGATTATACAAGCTATCCAAAGATTCCAAGCAACACCTTAAATCATCATTAATGCAAGTTTAAATTTTTTAATTTGATTTTTGTTTAAAATGTTTTGGAGAAGCCAATTTTTCGATATCTTGCAACACACTATTTCACTAGCTTACGAACTGCGAACAACAGAAATAAAAATACCGTCGTGCTCCAAAATGCAATCTGATCACATAGCAGTCATAAAATACATAGATTATTTTATTCCTTGAAATTTCAAAAATACCATCGTTTGTCGAAATATCATGAAACGACAATTTAAATATTTTATAAATTAAAAATTATAGAAAAATCAAATTAACTATTTTAAAATATGTTAAAATCGAATTTTTTTATTAACAATTGATTTCTTGTTATATATTGTAACGACCCAATTTTTCAACGCCCAAAATTCGACATCAATACGTCCACTGTATCGAATGCCGAATAGTCGAATGCCGGAAAACCAAACCGTAAGGGTTTAAAGAAGAAGAAGATAGAAGAAGAAACAAAAACAATAATATCATCTCACAATTCACAGAGGGACAACATATAATAGATAAATGAATATCTTTAAAACAAAAGCACTATATCAGTTTATACATCACATTATCAGAGTTTACAACGACACAATACAAACACTGGCGGTTATAGTCACTTGTGTACAATAAAATTTGACTTGCACTAACCCAGACGCAACGGACACTACATAGTATAAGTGGTACGTCTCGCCATCCAGCTTGTTCCTGATCTCCACAGCATCTCTTTTTCCGACTTCACTCCAGAATAACTGAAACCTGACTCTAGGCTGCTCATGTGAAAAATTGTGGGCACTCAGAGTTTAGAAAGGGAACAATAAACTCCAGTCAGTCATGGGACTGGTGTAAGATCTTAAAAACAGTTATTTTCACAAAGAAAATAAAAAGAAATCCGCCATGCTTTTGGAAAATGAAACTGCCATAAGGCCTCCCGCCACACACACAATGCAAATGATAGTCAAACATGCTTAATACACAAAATCTTTTTTATATTATCATTAGTGCATAGTGCAGAAAACATTACCAAAGTATAATATTAATCTTAGCCAGCATACAACCATTATTGTATGCCTACTATAGCTACCATGTTTAATAGCAGGTTACCACCATATTCCATGGCAGGTTATACAACTAAAACCGTACAGAGCACGTATTGTTTCTTTGGATTTCCAACAAATGGTCAGGCTAAGGAACTTCCTACTGCCGCATGGGTACGCCTCTGGAGGGACGTCACGAGAACCTACTCGGATCTCTGCCAACACAAGGCCGGGTTACCTCTGTAACTAGGTAACTACTACTCGAGTATGCCATCCTCCGATCGTTTGCGACCTTTATCCGAGGATCTTCAACCACAAAGAAACAACCACAAAGTATAATAAATTTGCGGCAACAACATAGGTTAAGTATCTGGGCTCCATACCATGATACCATCTTTTTCCAAAAGGAAATGACATACCCTAAAGGACGCGACCCTCATAACCTTGCTGCATCTTCCCTGTTTCGACCATTTCCGGAGTGTGAGGTCCAATGAGGTCTCGCCACAAAGCTACACTTTTCACAAAGTCATGCTTTGATCAACAAATGATCAGCAGCACTTCGTATGTCACGTTACCAAATTGGGAATGCATTACTAGTAACAATCAACTACATAACCTTTGAGCTCGTACGTCTTAGAGAAGGGTGTTAAGCTAAGAGAATAAATTCTCCGCTACCAACAGAAATGTATTTGATAGAAACCAGCTTTACTTCTCAAAGCGTGACGTCAGATACACACCCATACAAGTCCGTTTCAGGATTGAACGAAACCGAAGGCACTTCAAAGAAGCCCTTGCAAATCCGGATATTCACAAATCACGTCCGGAATCCCCATCACAAAGGTGATAAAATCTCTATACCGGAGCAATCCGGTGCAGAGACCATCGACAGGTAATCCTTTCATTTTCGAAAATACCCGGTCTTCAACACCATCTTCAAATGTTATCCCATTACGTCGTATCGTTATTCGGAACGGGTTTTATGACATAAGGTCCTCTCCCGGCTAATTCGAATAACGAGCGCTTATTTTTAAAAATAAGTGTTACATTCAGATTTCAAACAAATCACAACAATTTCACTTTGATCTTTTAAATAAAAGATCCATCGCAATCACAAAGGTTCGATGTGGTTTTCAGATATCCACTTGGAATCCGACCCTCGGTCGCATCGAAATTCAAATGTCATTAAAAGGGCCAATATTGATAGTCGGTTATTTAACTATCAATCAACATCCACAACAATTTTCCGGATTTAAATAAATTTCCAAATTATTTATTTTCAAAATATTTCCACAAGATATATTTCACACTTCAATCATTTGAAAATAAATTTCAAATTACTTTCCACATTTCAATACTTTGAAAATAAATTTCAAGTCACTTCCCTTATGCGGAATAAAATTCCAACTATTTATTTAATTCCACTGAAAAAATTTCGAGTTCGAATATTCAAAATAATTTAGATTACTTATCCAAAATATACCCTTGGAAAACATTTAGAATAAAAACTATTTTTAAATACTTGCTTAAATATTTGTTATGAAAATATTATACTAATATCTTATATAAACTTCAAGTCCAAAACTAATTTTAGGAATAAAATTAGTATATAGGGTATAAATATTTGAATAACCATTTTAAAAAAAACACATATTATTTAAATCTTTAAATAATAACTTCTATAATTAATTAAATAAGTCTTTACTTTAAAGATTTAGAAACAATTTACAAAAATACTTACTTCACAAATATTCTTTTACAAACCATTTTAGAACTTAAAAATTTATATTTAAAAGCTACTTTCAAATCATACTCGGCTTTTAAGAGGAAATACACTTTCCATTTCAAAATGGTCCATTTAATCCAATTAATAAATCCTTCTCGATTTATTTCAACTTATATTCCAAATCCTTAAATTCCTTTCCACACTTTTAAAAATAAAACAATATTTATTTTTAAAACAAATTTCCTCTTTCTTTGATAAAATTCCTATTTTGGATTTAAATATTTAAACATCCATTAATTTACGATTTTCAAATCGATTCTCAAGTATTTACTTTCAATACCAAACCAATTTTTCAAATTTATTTCTAAATTTATTCAATTATCAAATCCAATTCCAAATTGGTTTCTAAATTTATTTCAATCGACGAATCAATTATATCAATTTCCCAAAGGTTTATTTTAAATCACCTAATCAGACTTTTATTTGATTTACAAATTTATTGCCTTTAAAAATAAATTCTTTTATCTCTTTCAAAACTATTTAAAAATCGAATTTTAAATGAATTCTTCAACTTTAAACAATATTACTAAGAATTCCTATATTAAATCTTTTCCCATTTTTTTTTGAATTTATTCAATAGGATTTCACTATAGATTTTCTACTTAAATTTAAAAACCCAATTTTATTTATTTCTAGTATCTTACGATAAAAAAATATATTCGGCTAAATTTTAGCCTTCAACGATTTCAATCACAGTATAATCACATACAGATTTTAAATAAATCTACACACAATGTTGAAACAAATTCAAATATTTGAGGAATCCAGTTGGATCCCTCCAACCTGTTTTCCCTGCATCCACAGACGTTAGCACAACAATTAAATACCAATTCCACTTCGAGGGGGAATACGCGGTATATGGGATTTATAAAATATCATCCGCTATATAATGCGGGAAATCAACAACTCCAAATACATATATAATATCAATTCCACTTCGCGGTGGAATATCGCGGTATATGGGTTTAAATGTAATATCATCCGCTATTATGCAACGTATAGGGTCTATTTCAAAATAAATGATAATAACTTATCATCCAAGCACACAATCAACAATTTAAATTTAACTATCACAATTCAACAATCAATCAATAACTGAAATTTTCAATTATTATAATTTGAGTGAGAAGATCTCACTTTTGTTTTGCATGTAATCCATTTCAAATTTGACTTGTTTCTCCCACGATTTTGACCTTGTATAAATATCGGATGATTTAATTAATATTCAAAATAAATCGAATAATAAATTTTCATTTAATAGATTTATTTAGTTTTAACTAATTTCCTATATATACGTATTATATTTTCTTTCTTCCTGAATCAAAACATTTTAAAGCTTCTGTTTATCTATAATTTAAAACAAGCGGGTGTATACATATTATTATACCTTCTTACTATTTACATATATAAACCTTTGAATTGAATATAACAATTTTATATCCTACCCGGATATATAAAAAAAAATCTAACCTATGTATATAAATTTAAACAAAATTGTATCATAAACCTAACTGTAGAAAAGAAAAATAATTCTTTTAACATCCCCAAATTTAGAAATTAACTAATCACGAAAATATACCTTAACTGCCTGACCTCCTTACTTCCGCCGAGCAACACGCACGAGAAAGCCAACATCACCACCCAATGCCCTAGCCATCTCTCAACCATCGATGCTCCCTGTTTCAACCATCGTCGCTTCCTTACGCGCACGCACAGGGGTGCCGATACCTTCACCAGTGACGTGCGCCTGCATACGCGACCCATGCGAACCTCAAGAAATCGTCGAGACCTACCTTCGAGTCGCCTACCGTCTTCGTCCACCGCTATCACCCTACTTGATGTCGCGCACGCGAAACCCTAAGCTCCGCCTCAAGAGCGAACATTGCACACTCGCGATATCTAAAGAAAATCAATTCGTGCCCCACATCTTCCTTCCAGTCGCGAGCAAGGCCCATGCCGCGATTCCATATTCGAACGAGCTCGTTTTTTTTCTTTTTTTGGTTTCGGTCCTCCCTTTTTATTTGAACAGATCGATTTTCTGTTTGATTTTTTGAATTTCGGCTGCCATGAGATAGAATTTGAACGAAAGCCTTTTCTCTTTTTTTTATTTGTTTCGAAGATAAAAGCTGAAGCTCGGTTTCGTTTATAAACGAGAAGGAATAGGGTTGCCTATGGAAGAAGGAAAATAGCTACAGTGTTTTGGAGGTGAAAGGATAAGGTTTTGATATTGATAGAAAGTAGGCTGCTGTTGAAATAATTCGACCAGTCCAACAATATATTTTATAAATTTGAAATTTTAAATTCAAATTCAAATCGTTCCGATAAATGGAACTTAAAAACTTGATCTCTTATCGGGGCATGCCGCTAGACATTCATAGTGTTATGCCCCTATTTTGAACACAATGGAAAAGGTTTCGAATCCTAATTTGATAGTATGGAAAAGATAGCTTTTCGAACCCAGCTATTAAATTAAATTTCGATTTAATTTTCAAAGCGTTTGCATATCGTACGGTCAAACGATCACTTTGAATGCTACGAAAATTGAAATCCGATAATAATACAATATTACAGATCCAATGGAACTAGTTTCGTTGAATTCCGAGACTGTGCCTCGGAAGGCTATTTTTAAATATCGATTTAAACGATATATTTTCAAAACTTAACAAAACATTCCCAAATTCAATTTTAACACTTTTACTATCTTCAGTTCTTTCAATATAAATTTTCTAAGCCTTTAAAAAAGATTTTTAATCAGCTTAAAATTCAAGATTCAATATTTTACCCAACTTAAATAAATTAAATTCGATATTTTAATTGCCAAATTCATATTAAATTTTGAAATCCAAGTTAAACTATCCTCCAAACATTTAAAATCACTTAAATATTTTCAAATTCAAATACTAAAAATTCTGGGTCGTCGCATCCTTTCCCCCTTAAAAGAATTTCCTCCCGAAATTACTAGTTGAGAAGAACGATCCTCAACCCGTTGAATATTTTCCAAACCAAATAGTTTTATCAACTTGCCAAAACAAATCTTTTATTAAAGACTCATTATCATTTCAACTAGTTTTCCAAATTCAATCATAAGTTTCCAAACAACATTGTATTCAATAATTCAAGTTTAAATTTTAATTTCAAATTTCAAATAATCCAAAATTTCTTAAAAATTTTCCGACGCCCTAAATTTTCGAAAAATTTCGTCAGCGTCTCCTTTGAACGGCTAGCTCGGTACGACTACAAAGTGGCAGCACAGGCTCTCAGATTTAAAAAGAAAACTAAAGACTAAGCGGCTGGACAAGAAAATCATCAAATTTCATACTGAAATTTGAATACATACCATTTTATCGAGCAATTCCATTTTATCTTCAAAATCCCAATCCCAATTCCAATTTTCCTTTAATACACCTGGATATCTTGTTAGCCATAATATACAATTACAACATTCAAATTTATTTTGCACATTCCTTTACAAAGTTTTCAATATATACTTCTTATACCATTTTTACTTTACTACTGAAGTTATATATCCATTTTCATTCAATCTTGCATTTTCAATTTCCTTTGAATTCAATTTACACTTTCAATTCTATTTGGATTCAATTTACCTTCTGAATATTGAATTTTATCAACTATTTTAAATTAGTTTCATTTATTAATTCATTACAAATTCCAAGTCATTTTATCTCAAACGATTTCTTTATTTCACCTTTATTGTCTTTAGTTCACTTCGAACAAATTTTACAGCTTCATTTTATTTCACACAATTCAAATTGGTTTTCAATATTCAGTTTCAATTCCAGTTTTATTCTTTTGTTCATTCCCAAAATTTATTTTCAATTCATCATTTTGGTTTACAACCACTTATATTTAAACTGGATTTTAAATTCCATGTGAATTTAATTTATCTTTCATTCATAAATATTGAATTCAATTCATTTTAAACCTTATCCATTTGGTCATTCATCAATTAGTTTCACTTACTAATTTTAGTTTAATACTTCACTTTGTTTATCACAAATCAATTTCAATTCCAACTTCAGTTCTATTTATTTATAAATTCGACATGAATTTCAACATTCAATTTCCCACTCATTTGTTTGTAATTTCAAATTTATTATTTTATTCTCAATTTTGTTTTCTACCTTAATTAATTTTATTCCAATCATTTAGTCCATTAGGCTTCTAAAATTCACCTTTATTCAAATTAAATCAAGTCAATTTTAGTTTAAATCTGAATTTTTTCTAAGTTTTCTAACTTATTAATTATTCCATAATTACTTTAAATAAGATTCCAGAGTCTTACCGACATTTTCAAAATCATTTTTGAAATCAATTCAAATTTTCTTTTGAATTTTCAAAACCCAAACTCAGTTTTGCAAACAACTTCCATCTAAAATAATTCGGCAACAATTCCTCTCCTGGAAACCCGAAATGAATATCGATGATGCTGTAGTCATCACCGAAGTTATTTTCCAGCAACCTAAAAGAGTTTAGAGCTTTCATCCCTTCAAAACACCTTTCCAAAACCTTTGAAAATCATCTTCAAAATCAAAAAGGGATTTAAACTTTCCAAATCTCCAAAATTTTCAAATTCTTTTCAAAACATTTCCAAATACTTCTCTGGAATTCCGTTTCAAATTACAAATCACATTAACAATTTATATTCTCAAATTCCATTTGTATGTGAGTTTATTTGGAGTTACGATTTCAATTTCTTATCCAACAATCAATGATAATAGTTTGATATTATCAGTTCCTAACATCCAAGCAACCATATCCTACTATAATAATTTACGGAAAATCATTTCTTTCATACAAGAAAATAGTTTGGTAAAATTATTTCATTTACCCGATTTTAAAACAATATCATGCCGAATTGTTCTGTACAAGTGTTTAGATATCCCTATCGATAGAGTTGTACAGACTATATCGATCAGAATCCATATACCACTCAACAAACCAATCATCACAATATAAAACAATTTTATATTCACTAACAAATACACACTCATATCTATTATTACACTCAAACTCATTCTAGAGTACCGCTGACTTTATCTCTAATGAGTAATAACCAATAGAGCCAAGATTGTCGCTTAACCAAATGCTCTAATACCACATTGTAACAACCCAATTTTTCGACGCCTGAAAGTCGATATCAATACGTCCACTGTATCGAATGTTGAACAGTCGAATGCCGGAAAATCGAACCGTTAGGGTTTAATAAGAAGAAGATAAAAGAAGAAAAAGAAACAATATCAGCATCTCACAGTTCGCAGCGGGACAACATATAATAGATAAATGAATATCTTTAAAACAAAAGCACTATATCAGTTTATACATCACATTATCAGAGTTTACAACGACACAATACAAACACTGGCAGTTATAGTCAATTGTGTATAATAAAATTTAACTTGCCTAACCCAGACGCAACAGACACTACATAGTATAAGTGGTACGTCTCGCCATCCAGCTCGCTCCTGATCTCCACAGCATCTTTTTTTCTGACTTCACTCCAGAATAACTGAAACCTGACTCTAGGATGCCCGTGTGAAAAATTATGGGCATCCAGAGTTTAGAAAGGGAACAATAAACTCTAGGTCATTCATGGGACTGGTGTGAGATCTTAAAAACAGTTATTTTCACAAAAAAATAAAAAGAAATCCGCTATGCTTTTGGAAAATGAAACTACCATAAGGCCTCCTGCCACACACACAATGCAAACGTTGAATTGGAGGAGATTTCTCCTTATGATAATCAAACATGCTTGATACACAAAATCTTTTTATATTATCATTAGTGCGTAGTGCAGAAAACATTACCAAAGTATAATATTAATCTTAGCCAGCATACAACCATTATTGTATGCCTACTATAGCTACCATGTTCAATAGCAGGTTGCCGCCACATTCCATGGCAGGTTATACAACTAAAACCGTACATGGCGTGTATTGTTTCTTTGGACTTCCAACAAATGGTCAGGCTAAGGACTACTGCCACATGGGTACGCCTCTGGAGGGACGTCCCGAGAACCTACCCGGATCTCTGCCAACACAAAGCTGGGTTACCTCTGTAACTAGGTAACTACTACTCGAGTATGCCATCCCCAGATCGTTTGTGACCTTTATTCGAGGATCCTCAACCACAAAGCAACGACCACAAAATATAATAAATTTGCGGCAACAACATAGGTTAAGTATCTGGGCTCCATATCCTGATACCACCCTTTTTCAGAAGGAAATGACATGCCCTAAAGGGCGCGACCCTCATAACCTTGCCGCATCTTCCCTATTTCGACCATTTCCGGGGTGTGAGGTCCGATGAGGTCTAGTCCATAAAGCTACACTTTTCATAAAGTCATGCTTTGATCAACAAATGATCAGGAGCATTTCGTATGTCACGTTACAAAATTGGGAATGCATTACTAGTAACAATCAACTACATAACCTCTGAGCTCGTACGTCTCAGAGAAGGGTGCTAAGCTAAGAGAATAAATTCTCCGGCACCAACAGAAATGTATTTGATAGAAACCAGCTTTACTTCTCAAAGTGTAACGTAAGACACACATCCACACAAGTCCGTTACGGGATTGAATGGAACCGAAGGCACTTCAAAGAAGCCCTTGCAAATCCAGATATTCACAAATCACGTCTGGAATCCCCATCACAAAGGTGATAAAATCCCTATACTGGAGCAACCCGGTGCAGAGACATTCGACAGGTAATCCTTTCGTTTTCGAAAATACCCGGTCTTCAACACCGTCTTCAAATGCAATCCCATTTCGTCGTATCGTTATTCGTAATGGGTTTTACGACACAATGTCCTCTCCCGGCTAATCCGAATAACAAGCGCTTATTTTTAAAAATAAGTGTTACATTCAAATTTCAAACAAATCACAACAATTTCACTTTGATCTTTTAAATAAAAGATCCATCACAATCAAAAAGGTTCGATGTGGTTTTCGGATATCCACTTGGAATCCGACCCCCGGTCACATCAAAATTCAAATGCCATTAAAAGGGCTAATATTGATAGCCGGTTATTTAACTATCAATCAACATCCACAACAATTTACCAAATTTAAATAAATTTCCAAATTATTTATTTTCAAAATATTTCCACAAGATATATTTCACACTTCAATCATTTGAAAACAAATTTCAAATTACTTTCCATATTTCAATACTTTGAAAATAAATTTCTAGTCACTTCCCTTACGCAAAATAAAATTCCAACTATTTATTTAATTCCACTGAAAATTTTCCGAGTTCGAATATTCAAAATAATTTAGATTACTTATCCAAAATATACCCTTGGAAAACATTTAGAATAAAAACTATTTTTAAACATTTGCTTAAATATTTGTTATGAAAATATTATACTAGTATCTTATATAAACTTCAAGTCCAAAACTAATTTTATAAATAAAATTAGTAGATAGGGTATAAATATTTAAATAACCATTTTAAAAAAAAACATATATTATTTAAATCTTTAAATAATCACTTCTATAATTAATTAAATAAGTCTTTACTTTAAAGATTTAGAAACAATTTACAAAAATACTTTCTTCACAAATATTCTTTTACAAACCATTTTAGAACTTAAAATTTTATATTTAAAAGCTACTTTCAAATCATACTCGGATTTTAAGAGGAAATACACTTTCCATTTCAAAATGGTCCATTTAATCCAATTAATAAATCCTTCTCGATTTATTTCAACTTATATTCCAAATCCGTAAATTCCTTTCCACACTTTTAAAAATAAAACACTATTTATTTTTAAAACAAATTTCCTCTTTCTTTTAAAAAATTCCCATTTTGGATTTAAATTTTTAAACATCCATTAATTTACGATTTTCAAATCGATTCTAAAGTATTTACTTTCAATACCAAATCAATTTTCAAATTATTTCTAAATTTATTTCAATTACCAAATCCAATTCTAAATGGTTTCTAAATTTATTTCAATCGACAAATCAATTTTCATATCAATTTCCCAAAGTTAATTTTAAAACACCAAATCATATTTTTATTTGATTTACAAATTTATTGCCCTTAAAAATAAATTCCTTTATCTCTTTCAAAACTATTAAAAATCGAATTTTAAATGAAATTCTTCAACTTTAAACAATATTACTAAGAATTCCTATATTAAATGTTTTCCCTTTTTTTGAATTTATTCAATAGGATTTCACTATAGAATTTCTTCTTAATTAAAATCCAATTTTATTTATTTCTGGTATTTTACGGTACCAAAAATATATTCGGCTAAATTTCAGCCTTCAACGATTTCAATCACAGTATAATCACACACAGATTTTAAATAAATCAACACACAATGTTGAAACAAATTCAAATATTTGAGGAATCCAGTTGGATCCCTCTAACCTGTTTTCCCTGCATCCACAGACGTTAGCACAACAATTAAATACTAATTCCACTTCGAGGTGGAATGTCGCGGTATATGGGATTTATAAAATATCATCCGCTATTATGCGGCGCATAGGGTCTCATCCGCTATATAATGCTGGAAATCAACAACTCCAAATACATATATAATACCAATTCCGCTTCGAGGTGGAATACCACGGTATATGGGTTTAAATATAATATCATCCGCTATTATACGGCGTATAGGGTCTATTTCAAAACAAATGATAATAATTTATCATCCAAGCACGCAATCAACAATTTAAACTTCACTATCACAATTCGACAATCAATTAACAACTGAAATTTTCAATTGTTATAATTTGAGTGAGAAGATCTGACTTTTGCTTTGCATGTAATCCATTCCAAATTTGACTTATATTTCCCATGATTTTGACCTTGTATAAATATCGGATGATTTAATTAATATTCGAGATAAAGCGAATAATAAATTTCCATTTAATAGACTTATTTAGTTTTAACTAATTTCCTATATATACGTATTATATTTTATTTCTCACTGAATCAAAACATTTTAAAGCTTCTGTTTATCTATAATTTAAAACAGGCGGGTGTATACATATTATTATACCTTCTTACTGTTTACATATATAAACCTTTGAATTGAATATAACAATTTTATATCCTACCGTGGATATATATATATATATATATATATATATATATATATAAAATCTTACCTATGTATATAAATTTAAACAAAATTGTGTCATAAACCTTACTGTAGAAAAGAGAAATAATTCTTTTAACATCCCCAAATTAGAAATTAACTAATCACGAAATTATACCTTAACTGCCTGACCTCC
The DNA here is from genome assembly GCA_030765085.1 of Allium cepa. Lineage (NCBI taxonomy): Eukaryota > Viridiplantae > Streptophyta > Magnoliopsida > Asparagales > Amaryllidaceae > Allium > Allium cepa. The sequence goes on along the minus strand of CM060941.1, from coordinate 82,408,429 downwards.
TTACTGCCGCCGAGCACTACGCACGTGAAAGCCAACATCACCGCCCAAAGCCCTAGCCAACTCTCAACCATCGAAGCTCCATGTTCCAGCCACTGTTGCTTCCTTACGCGCATGCACAGGAGTGCCGATACCTTCACCAGTGACGTGCGCCTGCATACGCGACCCATGCGAACCTCAAGAAATCACCATGACTTGCCTTCGAGTCGCCTACCATCTTCGTCCACCGCTATCACCCCACTTCACGCTGCGCACGCGAAACCCTAAGCTCCGCCTCAAGAGCGAACATTGCCCACTCGTGATATCTACACCAAATCAATTCGTTCCCCACATCTTCCTTCCAGTCGCGAGCAAGGCCCAGGCCGCGATTCCATATTCAAAAGAGATTTTTTTTCTTTTTTTTCGATTTCTGTCCTCCCTTTTTATTTGAACAGATCGATTTTCTGTTTGATTTTGTGAATTTCGGTCGCCATGAGATAGAATTTGAACGAAAGCCTTTTCTCTTCTTTTTTTGATTTGTTTCAAAGATTAAAGCTGAAGCTCGGTTTCTTTTATAAACAAGAAGGAATAGGGTAGTGCATGGAAGAAGGAAAAAAGCTACAGTGTTTTGGAGGTGAAAGGATAAGGTTTTGATATTGATAGAAAGTAGGCTGCTGTTGAAATAATTCGACCAGTCCAACAATATATTTTATAAATTTCAAATTTTAAATTCAAATTCAAATCGTTCCGATAAATGGAACTAAAAAACTTGATCTCCTATCGAGGCGTGCCACTAGATATACACAGTGTTATGCCCCTATTACGAACACAATGGAAAAAGTTTCGAGTCCTCTTCGATCGTATGGAAAAGATAGCTTTTTGAACCCAGTTATTAAATTAAACTTCAATTTAATTTTCAACGCGTTTGCTTATCGTACGGTCAAACGATCACTCCGAATGCTACAAAAATTGAAATCCGAAAATAATACAATATTAAGGATCCAATGGAACTGGTTTCGTTGAATTCCGAGACTGTGCCTCGGAAAGCTATTTTTAAATATCAATTTAAATGATATATTTTCAAAACTTAAGAAAAAATTCTCAAATTCAATTTTAACACTTTTACTTTCTTTAGTTCTATCAATATAAATTTTCTAAGCCTTTAAAAAAGATTTTTAATCAGCTTAAAAATCAAGATTCAATATTTTACCCAACTTAAATAAATTAAATTCAATATTTTAATTACCAAATTCATATTAAATTTTGAAATTCAAGTTAAACTATCCTCTAAACATTTAAAATCACTTAAATATTTTCAAATTCAAATACCAAAAATTCTGGATCATCACATAAATTCAAACTATTTATCATTGTAAATAAATTTACATAGTGAGTTCACCTTTATCAATTATTTATTAAACGGAGTTAAATAAGGCTATTAAATCCATTTAATTCACACTTTAAATATTTGAATATTTTATTATATATATGAATTCAAGTTATTAAACTTTTAAAAACAATTATTTAAATATTTCAAATTAATCAAATATTCAAAATCCAAAATAATAAAATTCCAGGTGTTACATTCTCCCTCCCTTAAAAGAATTTCGTCCTTGAAATTCCCAAAGGAAGAAAATGTCTCGAAAACCTTAAGTTAAAAAACTATTAATTAAAACGAGTTATTAAACTCTTAAAGTCCCTTTATATTATGAAAAATCTTGGCAGCACCTTCTTTGCACGATTATATCTGAAAAACTACAACTTACCACAACTGGCCCAAACCAACCAAGAAAATAAAAGCCAAGTAGCCTCCCATATCTGGATCATTAAATCATCAAACAAATACCAATATCAAATCTACTGCGTACCTCTTTTGCATTTGATTTTTATTTAGCAAGCAACTCACAATGTTAATGCAAAAGTTGGTGTACAAGAAATCAATTAGCAATGTCTTGCTTCCCTGTACCTATCTTATATTTATAATCCAAATGAGAACCATGCTACCAAAAAAAATCCATAAGCTATTTCTATCATAAGAAATAGCACCATAAATAGTATAACAACTAGATGCAATCAAAAGTAAAGAGAATACTATGTAATATAATATTACACATCCAATCTTTACAAAACATAAATTTAGAACTAAATGACCGAATTTTTATATTCGAAATATATTTTCAAATTACTCCAAAGAGAAATATCTCTAAACCAAAATCAATGATGACAAGGTGGGGGCTACTCCTACCGAAGCAAGGTATAACTCTAGAACAAAACAACACGGAGCATCAGTAGTATTTTGGTTCCTCCTAAAACAACTAGAGTAAACAAACATACTTAGTGAGTCTTCCAAACTGGAAAACGTCTAATCACCCAAATTTAGTCATAACATAAAATATTTAAAAAACTACCTCACAAAACCTCTTTTCAAAAATCCTAAAATAATAATATTTCACCAGAGTGCCAAAATAATAATGTTGCCATCATTTTCATAAATCCTTTCAAAATCATTTTTTTACAAAAACATTGGTATTTGAGTCCTAATAAACAACAACTTTACAAGCCATTGTCTATAAAATCACATTATCAAATCAAATTCCAAAAGGGAATAAACTAACATTTAACATTATTTAAAATGTTATGTGGCTTAACAAGCAAGATTTAGAATTTTGTTTAGGTTCACAACTTTATTAAGTCTTACTTAAGCATTTATGATGTGCCTAAATCAGCCGTATGCAATATCCAATCCAATTACTAGCCCGAATACATAGACTTTCACTTCTAAACTAGTATTGCTCACTCGACCTCCCTAGTGCGGACTCTGATCAGGTTCCTTAGTTAGAAACCTCTATTCTCCTTAGGTAGCCATATACTATGATAAAAAACCTCGGTATCATATCAAGAATCTGAATCAAGTGAGAAATCCATTTTTGGACTGATGTGAATCACCTCGAAGTTATGTATTCGAATCCTAGATCTTGAACCATGCAAACAAAATGTTCTGCGTATAATTTATTTACGTAATCCAATTGGTTTCTTAACTACACCAGCTTCTTCCAAATTACTTTGATTTTCATTTCTAATTTTTCATTTAATAAAAAAGTTATCTATGAGTCATTTCACAATTTTCGCTTAACGTTATAAAACATTAATTAATAGTTACTCTATAATTATTCACTTGTATAATACTCCTCTATATCCTAAAATTACATAAAAATGTCAATTTTATTTTATTTTTTCAAAATTCAAATGGAGGCCCAAACAAAAATATGGGTCTATAAAACTGAATCAACCCTTCGACCCCATTACCTTAGAGTGTTCTAAGAAAAGATGTTTTCAAGGTGGTCCAATATCACCAATTAGTTTACACAACTTAGATGTTTAAATAGTAATTATGATTTTAATTAAACAACAATTATTTAAACTTTCCTACTCGATTTAACATATTTTAAATCTTGAGTTAAAATATCTCTTTTCTATCCAAGAGTTAAAAATTTTCATCTATCAAATTATTAGTCAAAATACCTTTTTAATTTATATCAATTTCTTTTAATGGAGCTTAAGAACTAAATACCCGGTTTTTATTTCAAATCATTTTTGAAATCATAATAATATATATCTCCCTTTTGTATATCAAATCATATTTCTAGAGTTTAAAAAAAATTATTTCACCAAAACAACCCTATATCTAATTAATATGGTAGCATTCCTCTACTAAAAAACTAAAAAATAAATGCCAATGATGTTGAAGTCATCATCGGAATTATTTTCCAGTGATAGAAGTGAGTTAAGTGCTTTCTTAACACTAACAAAGTCACTATAAAATATTCTATATACATACATTTTTAAATGTACTATTATTATTTCCTCCAAAACTTTGAAAACAATTTTTGAAAATATCGGGATTTATGTTCTCAAATTCTCTACTTAAATCCCTTTTTATTTATAGACTAAATTATATTCACAAAATTTTCACTTTCTTACGAAAAAAATCATTATATATATACTCCCTACTCATATAAAATGCACCTTTCAAAATAATCTTATATTATAATAAATTTTCCTTTATTATAAAGATCTATTCCCAAATATTTATTCTCTAAATGTTTTATTTTCCCGTTTAGATTATACTAAAAACTTCATTAAAAATGGCTTTTAACTTAACGATTTCACCAAACACCTTATCGTTAAATTATGAAACTTAATTCACAAGGGGTTTGTTTTAATGTACTTACAATTATCGAACAATAAATGCTCATAAATTGGTTGAGTATAAATTAACAACCAACAAACAATGGTTAATGCTCCTAAATTATCTGAGCATGACAAATCAAACAATAATGCTATTAACCAAATATTATCATTACTAAACAAACATCATAAATAACTATATATTTTGAAAATTATTCCTGTATATATAAAATATTCAATCCTAGGTAAAATATTTCATTTACCAAATTTTCAAAAATCAATATCGTGCCCGTTTTCCTTATTCAAGTGTTTAGAAATCCCTATCGACTCCGTGTGGCATCCCACGTCCCGACCAAAATTCATCAACAACTCAATAGACCAATTAACACAATAAGTTTTTATAATAATAAAAAATATGCTCTCGTATATATAATACTTTCAAACTCATTCTAGGGTTTCACTTACCCTATCTCTAATGATCCATACCGTACCAAAGCGAAGGTTCTCGCTTAACCTTCAGCTTTGATACCAAACGTAATAACCCGCCTTTTCAACCAATGAATGTCGGCACCAAATACATCCACGGTATTCCAATGCCGAATATCCAATCGCCGAAAAGGCTGATTGTTAGAGTAAAAAGGACAAAGAAAAGAACATAAGATACAGAATCTCACAGCAGAAATGACAAAATATAATATTATAAGACAATATAAACTATCACTCTAAGATACAAAGCACATTAGAGTTAAAAACAAACCTCATTAGCTGATACAAAGACAATATAAATTTCTGACCTTACTATTGTTGATAGTATAAATAATATAGAAAAAAATAAAAATATTCTGACAAGTGAATATCCAGCTTTATTCCATGAGCTCCATGTCCCACTAACGAAAACATGGAAAAATACCCAGTTTGACACGAGCATTGTAATAAAATAACACCCGGATAATTATGGAAAACCAGCATGAGAAAGCTCAAGTATACTAAAAACATATAATACTTTTGTGAGAACATGCCGCTAAATGTAATATGAGTTTTTACCTCACAAGAAAAGCTACCATACATGAAGAAATGGAAAACAATCAGAACAATAATCCAAGCAAGAAAGGATAAACACATACAAGATCAAAAATCCAACTTAAGGAGTGGACCCAAATAATTAAACATCTACAAGGGCTCCAAACACTGCACGATGCAATTAAGAAAATGATTCAAGGTTTGAACCAAATTAGGAAAGAATTTTTTTCCAACAATGACTAGGAGGGTGTTCCTTACTTACCGAAAGTATACCTCTAGAAATATACTTGAGAACTTCGATGGCTCTTGAACATGTCCATGTCGAACCCTGCCAACCTTATTGAGAATCCAAGTACTTCACACCTTGGAGCGCATATGGTCGAATCCAATCTAGAGTAGATGTGAAGATACTCTAATGGGAGTAACCAAGTATAGCTTGGCTTCCCACTCTCTCTTTGGTTTTAGTCATTTCTAACAAAGGATATGAACATTTAGATGAGCAACAAATCATCTTGGATTGACGAAACATAAAAGATGAAAATATTAATTTCACGCTTCGAATCGAAACAAGGAGAATAAATTTGTCCAAATTACTACAAGGGTACACCCCGATACACCGAAAGTATACTTCTAGATAAAATATACGTGAGAGCCTACGCCAAACACGCTTCATCCTTGGGAACTTCTAAGCTAGACCCTTGCCACATACGAGCATCAAAAATACATACATCAACGCATGCATACAATCAACACTTTCTAGATGAATGTGAATATTTCCTAATGGGTGTGATACACATGGCTTGGTTCCCACTCGCTCTTTGGTATTAGTTATCCACAACGTTGGATGCCGATGCTCAAAATAAATGACAAATCATCTTAGAATCACAAAGCAGAATGAATGATATCAAAATTGATAGTTGAGAAATCAACTATCAAAAGTAAATGAATGATTGCAAATGGAAATTAGATCGCTTACACTTATCACCAATGAAAAAAATCAAGATTTAAAACATTTGATTCTTACTTGTGCTTGATTTTCACACCATAGATATTTGTAAAACACTTTAAAAAAACCCATTAAAAATTTTCTTTTAAAGGATCAAATTTTATTTCTAAATGTATTAAAAAGTTACATCTAGCTTTGTTTTTAAACATTCCTTTTATAAATTTAAAAACCATATTGATTCAAATAATAAACGAAGTAATATCTTTTTATGTATTTAAACACATTAATTATTCCAAAAAAACCAAATTTATTGTCATTTATAAACTTAAAACAACATTAAATAACCTAAAAGATAATTAATCAAATTTGTGATCATTTATAAATTCAAAACAACGTTATTATCTTGAAGGATAATAAATCGGATTTATAACCTCGTTTATAAATTTTAATCAATACATATCATGGATTTTCAAAATTCGCAAAATATTTGAAAATATAGTTTAAACAATTTTGAAAGTGCAAAAACATGACCAAACATTTATTTTGTAAAAATACAAGCACAAGTTCAAACATACAAAGTTTTAAGGACATGATGTTCTATAGTGACGGTATAGCGAAAATTGCTATAACGGCGCTTACACAATTCAAACAGTATGTACAGAAAATATTACAACTAAACATCAATATAAGCAATAAAAGAATATAAATAAGATGCATATAACTGTAAATAAATAATACAAGAAATCCTTTAGGTCTCCCTATAAAATTCCTCTGTAAACTATGTATTTCTGAAGTGTTCCATAGCGACCTATTCACTGCGAAAACTCTTCGACTTCTCCTTTTTGTCCCCTTCAAAAAAATAGTATTTATGCCATTTTCTATCAAGCAGAATTCAAATCCAAACAAACAGTTGAATAATAATAATCTTTTTACTTTACAAGCACAAAATGATGATTTATTTTGCTCGATAGATGTCCAAATAATCTATTCAATTTTATTACAGCATAATGGGGTTTTATTCTGCTAAATAGATGTCCCAAACAAAGTATAAATAATTTAACTACATTAAGGGTTATTATATTTAATTAGTATATTCTATCACTAATTTATACTCCATTAAAATTATCAACTATCACCCGGACAATCAACGATAATCTATAACAACAAAGAAATCAATTAGTTTATTTAAAGGTGAGTTAACTCATCGAAATTCCAGTTGGTGCCATGGTTTTAGCCTAAAATTCAACTAGATCCAAATTCAACAAAACCATTTCCATCGTGTTGCTAATGTTCCTACAAGTCTAATGCAGCCGACCGCATCCAAATCTAACCTTGTATGAGAAAGATATTGAATTTTTAAGAATTTAAAATTAAACGCTATAATTAATCACTTAATAATTAATTATACTAAATATACCACCCTAACCATCTCCTTCTCTCCTAAACACAAATTCGTGCACACTAACATGAACACGCACCAAACCATCTCCTTCTCTCCTAAACACAAATTCGTGCACACTGACATGAACACCTTGTATGAGAAAGATATTGAATTTTTAAGAATTTAAAATTAAACTCTATAATTAATCACTTAATAATTAATTACACTAAATATACCACCCAAACCATCTCCTTCTCTCCTAAACACAAATTCGTGCGTTGATGGAGGAGCGAAATGTAAACCAAATGGGCGGCTATGGATGTGTGAGAGCCTGGAGATGTTGCGTGCGGAAGAAAGGAGGGATGGCCTTGATTTCGAGCTGTAGAATGTGCGGCCTGATTGTGTTTGGGTAAAATAAATTAAAATAAAGGAAATATTTGTTTTAAATTTTATATTCAAACTTTGAAAATTCATATCTAGTACATATGTTATCAGATTTCGACGAAACTAGCGACGCCGGAATCGCAGAGAGGCACTAGTACATCACCATCCACCACCCTTAACTCAACCAATGCTCAATGAAATCGGATGCTGATAATTCCGATGAACCTTTGTACGCGTGAGCTCCGCATTCCACTCATCGATCTCATGCTCGACTCACCTAGTCAACAACAGACCTAAAGCACGCATCTCGACCACCTATAAGTCATGATTTGCTACAATGGGCTGCGACCTACAAAAAGATCACCCTCGAATCCTCTAGCCACCTTGAGTTCAACGTCGGCCTCACCTTCACCTACCTCCTTCGAAATCGAAGAAACGACCAAACCCTAAATTTCCATGAAAAAGTCGATCTCCAAAAATCCACATCGCACTCTATAATACACATATAGAATTGAAGCTCTCGCTAGAACTAACTCACAGGAACTGATATCATTAATTTAGGTCATCTAAACCATTTTATTTTGAATTTCGACGGCTGGTGGCCATTTTTTTTCATTGATAGATAGAAGGAAGAGGCAAAGAATAAAAAATAAATAGGACTTAGTGAAATGGAGAAAAATAAAATAGCCCAAGTACGAATTTGTTTTTTATTTGATAAACAACCAATTTAACTTAACATCTATCCTAAATATACCCAATTTTACAAGCCATCAAAAGATTCCAAGCAACACCTCAAATCACCATTAATGCAAGTTCACAATTTTTGAAATTTATTTTGATTTATACTAGTCTGGAAAAGTGAATTTTACTATATCCTGCTACACACTATTTATTTCGCATGCGAACCGCGAATGATAGAAATAAAAATACGATCGTGCACCAAAATGCGACTCGACCACACATCAACCATAAAATACCTAGATTGTTTTATTCTGTGAAATTTCAAAACAACTTTCATTTGTCGAAAAATCATCAAACGACAATTTAAATATTTTTCAAATTAAAAATTATGGAAAAATCCAATTTATTTATTTAAAAATATGTCATTAAAATTGAATCGTACTATTAACAATTGATATTTTGTTATTTATTCGAACGATTTATCATTGTAAATAAATTAACAAAGTGAGTTCAACTTTATCATTTATTAATTAAATGGTGTAAATAAGATTACTAAATCCATTTAATTAATATTAATTCATAATTCGAATATCTAAATAATCATTATATTTGAATTCAAGTTATTAAACTTAAAAAAATTATTTAAATATTTAGAATTAATTAATTATTCAAAATTAAAAGAATAAAATTTTAGGATGCTACATTTAATGTGGTTTGCTAGAACTTTTAGGTAGTTAGGAAAGGAGTGGTTAAATTGGAAAATCTAAGACAAAGATGGACATAATTGGATGAAGCTTGGAAGAGAGGCTCTAAAGCATAAGAGGAGCTCAGGATTCAAGTCGCATTAAAATTTGAATTAAGTGAAGGTTTCGACACCTGGAGGTACAGTCAGTACCAAGAGTTTTTATTTGATGGGAATCGCCTTAGTAGGAGGTGTTGCTTCAAGTCAACACTAGGGGTGAGGAGTAAAGGCTAAGTGTAGGAATTTGGCTTTGAACATGGTGTCGAGAACTTTGGAGGGCATGGAAACAAGAGATTTTGGAGTTAGCACAAAGTGATTTAGAGTTGATACCAGAGCTCTTAAGAGGAGTGGTCGGAGTTCAAGTACTTAGATGATGGAACACTGGGCAAGAGGGGAAGGATTCAACCAAATTTAGCAAAGTAGGACTATTGATACCAAGACCTTGTGTCGGTACAAAGAGGTCGATTTTCTTGGGATCGAGGTGAAACTTCTAGGGAGGAAGCTCTATAGGTCGTGTTGAAGGTGTTTGCTCACCCTTTTGGGGTTTGATGGCAAGTATTAGCATGATGATAGCTTTGATATTTCTGTTATAGTAACTTGATGGTGAGTGGAGTAGGTTCTGCTAATGGTGGCTTGTGCTAAAAGGAGGCATGAGATAGTTATCCACGGAGAGTTGGTTCGAAGAAGGGTGACCCATGGATAGAATGTGACAATGGTTTTATCGTGGAATGAAGGAATGTGGAATGGTTCCTCAAGAAAAATAAAAACTAGATGGAGGAAGGAAAGAGCTTGGGTACGCGTGCTAAGGGATCGCTGATCCTTAAAGTGTTTTCTTATGCATTTGAAAGCAGGTGTATTATGAGTGCACTTATGGGTATGTTATAAGGCTACCGCGGATCATTTAAAAGGATCCATATACCTTGGACTGGGGTAAAGGGTTTGGTATCAACTGTGGGCTAAAATGAGTGCATTGAAAACTAGGATTTCCATTAATCCCTGGCATAGGAAAGGCCGTACGTGGTATCATATATCTGAAGCACATTGAGTGATAGTGAGGATTGATCGAGGATGTTATAGTTGCTTTGATTGTCTTCTTTTGCAATCTGTCACTCTAGGGATATCGCTGGAGATATGTGTTGGGGATGGGGATACCTGGACACCCATCATCATACGTAGTTGTAGTATATATTCGTAGAGTCACACATTATGTTCGTTATGCGCTAACTCTTTGGTTGTAGGGACATATCAGGTATGGTTCTTATACTCTTGTTCCTTACTCTATCAACTTGAATAATATTTGAGATTCATTTACTGCTCACACCAGACTATTGTTTGATCCGGGTTTTATACTTTGCTTCTTATTATTTTGGGTGCTCTTAAATGAGTAGACTAGATATATGGTCTAGATGCGATGCAGTAGCTATGTAGAGGACAAGTTTGATGGAGTTATCTCATATTATATATATATATATATATATATATATATGGATTTCCATGCTTTGCAACAATGTAGAGCCTTGATAGTGTCTGCTTATTGCTTATACTATGAGACAGCAATTTGGGTTTATTTCAGTTTTTTATAAACTCTATTACTTAGTTAATATTTGGTTCACTTATTTATTATTGTCTCTCCTTTTTATATCTATGATGTATATTATATTTTATTCCATGCGATGTAAGATATACGATAGGTTCTATGATATTTTATTTCATTTTTAACCCCTAATGATCATCATACATTGGTCGAGCATCATAGCAACGCACTATATAGTTATATTGGGTGCTGCTGGTGTAGGGCGGTCTTCACATTTGGTTTTATAGCTTAAGTTGCACTATTAACCTAAGTTGATACCATGGTCCAGTAAAGATAGGGAAAGAGTTGTCACCTTAGACTGGATTGGAAGTATATATATACGAGAAAGAGCATACTTGTTACATATTTTGGTTTTCAAAACATATGGTAGTATATATGTTGCACTGAGCATATGTACCATTAATGCAGCTTCCTCAATAAGGGACTAATCATTCTTATTACCATTCGTAAAAATGGACAGGCATAATGGAAATTCCGGACCACAAGCTATGGATAGAAGGGTCATTGGGATAGCAAATGACCTGAAAGTATAGGAAGCATTCGTTCATATGATGTAAGCATAATGTGGGCAACTTAAAGAGGAGCTATAGGGGAAGTAGATGGTGGTATTCATATGCAAGTGCAATAAGTCATTGTTCCTCAAGTGTAAGCTAAACCGGAAGTTGGTGGGGTTAGTAATAAGAGAAAGAGGGAAAACAAAGGAACAAAACAGTCCTAGAACAAAGATGACCAAAAGAAAGGCAAGAGGGAGACGAAGTGCTTCTATTGTATTAAGAAGGGTCATATTAGTAGGGATTATAAGGACTTAAAGGGTGGAGAAAGAAAGTGTTCACTATTATGATAAAGTTAGGCATGTTAAGATGGACCATTTGGAGCCGGCTAAGTAGGAACAACCACAAATGAAAAAGGGTCGGAAGAAGAGCAAATGGGAACCTATTTGCTATAATTGTGGAGAGAAGGGCCATATTATTATGGACTATAAAGCCAGGAGGCAAGAAGTGCAACAGTTGCAACAAGTTTAGGCATATCATGGGGATTGTCCAAAGATGCTTGGGAACAATGAGGACATATTTGCTTACACTTTAGGCATTGTCCCAACCTCGTCGAGTGCTCCATTAGTGAAGGAGAAAGGGAAGGCCAACATTATACAAGGAATGTTTCCTATTTTAGATAAAATTGTATATTTTATTTGATACCGGCATTTCATATCCCTTCGTATCTAATGATTTGGTAGATATATTAGGATTGAAACCTGAGATAATTAACTGACCTTTGATTGTCATAAACCCTATTAGGGGATCGACTAGACTTTACATGGCTTGTCGAGACTTAACCTTATCGAGTTATGGATATTTGTTTATTGTGATTGCTTTGTTTTGGATTTTATAGGGTTCGATATCATTTTGGAGATGCACTGATTACAGGAGGTATGAAGTAACGATGGATTACGAGAAGCTGTTAGTGATAGTCAGGGCTACGGAGTGGTGAACGGTAGTGATTGGCTGCCTACCAGAGGATGGAGTTATGGTTAGCTTTCTATATATGCTCGAAGTTCCATAGGATGGATTATCATTTGTGCCTATCGTCAGAGAGCATCCGGAGGTGTTTGAGGAGATGACTGGATTACCGCCGCACCGAGATATCGAATTTCTTATATGATAGTTAACTAATAATGCAAGTTATTACTTAGGATCGACTAATATGGAATATAATTAAATCTAAATGCAGAAACTGATGATAATAGCAAAGTAAATAAAAATAGAACAAGCACACCAGGAATTTTTATACTAGTTTAAACTTTCCGTTCTGCGTCCAGTCCCAAACTCCTTCTGGAATTTCAATTACAACAACCCTCACTCAACCCGGAGGAATAGGTCTACACTGCCTGAGCAACCGAACATGACTTCACCCGCCTAAGCAACCGAATAGGACTTCAATACAAATAACAAAGATATCTGACTGTAGTCTGTTCTTAAATAACACTGATAAGTCAATTTGAGTACAATCTTCCTAAAATCTTCTCCTTTATGATATATAGTGTGATGTGCTTTGAGAATTATGGAAGATAAAATGATCAATGATCAAAGTATGTAAGTAATTTGAGTGTTGTTTGAAAGCTTTTAGAATAGATGAGAATTCAAGAATGCTAAAAGTAAATTCGGTGATTTGTTTTTTGAATTCTATAATCTATTTATAGTATATAAAGAGTTGCATCTTTAAATGAAAAGTTATATTGAAAAGAATGGAAGCAAATGTTGATTTAAAAGAATGTTTCTCTTAGTGAAGAGAAGTGATTTTTCAAGAAAATAGTAGTTGGGGATATTCAGACGTCTGAATAAAAAAATTCAAACTTCTGAATTAGATTGAAACACAAACAGTAAAGAAATAATTCATTTTCGACCTCATTCAGACGTCTGAATATTTTAGTTCAGACGTCTGAATATTGTGAAAACAATATTCTTATTTCAGTACTTGGACGTCTGAATGAATGGTTTCAGACGTCTGAGTTTGCTATTTTGTGCATGTATGAGCATGTGTGTGTGTGTGTGTGTATCATTTAAGGAGAGATTTTAACAAATTTTCTAAGCAATATACAGACTCTAGACACATAATATACAGCTATAAACATTTGTAGATGAATCTGCAATAAATCTCCTGCAAAGATGGTTTAATATACATATAACATTTTATATAGGTTGTTACAATCAAAATTGAGATCCTAACATTATAGACTTAGAAAAGGATGCCATACTGATAGTTATGTCTTTGAGGTGTACACCCATAGAGAAAAAGAGTTGGAGGTGCAAGTAAATGACCTGTTGAAGAGAGGGTTCATATGTAGGAGTATATCTGAGTGGTGTGCACCTGTAGTATTCGCCACTAAGGTAGATGGCTCTCTGAGGTTGTGTGTGGATTACCATGCGCTGAATAAGGAAACTAGAAAGAACACATATCCACTCCTACATAATGACGAGTTGTTTGATCACCTATATGATGCAAAGTTTCTCTCTCAATTGGATTTGTAGATGCGATTTCACTAGTTGAGGATACGAAGGAGAGTGCACCGATCACCGCATTTCGTATGCTCTTTAGTTTCTATGAGTGGTTATTTATATCATTTAGACTATCCAATGCTTTGAAATATTTTTTTGATCTCATGAACCGCGTCTTCCAGGATCAACTAAACGAGTTTGTGCTTTTGTTTGTGGATAATGTTTTGTCTACTCTAGAGCTAAATAGGAACACAAGGCGCACTTGAAGGTTGTGCTTGAAGTGTTGAGAAAGCACAAGTTGAAAGCAAAGTTTTTGAAGTCCCACTTTTGATGGAGCGAAGTGAGATTCTTGGGTCATGTTATCTCTGACCTGGTCATCACTATAGTTAATGCCAAGGTAGTAGTGGTTCTAGATTGGAGCCAACCCAAATTTCTTAGGATTGATGGGATATTATAGACGCTTTATTAAGAACTTCTCGAAGATTGCAGCACCGTTGACTAATCTAACGAAGAAAATTTTGACTTTTGTTTGGGATGTGAAGTGTTAGCATGCATTTGTGAGTTTGAAGGAGGGTGAAGAGTGCACTAGTATTGACCATTTCGAGCGTGAATGTAGATTGACAGTATACATAGACTCCTATGGTACTGGATTAGGTGTGTTGTTGATGCGGAAGGGAAAAGTTGTAGCATATGCTAGTCGACAACTGAAGCTATACGAGAAGAAGTGTCCAACTTATGATTTGAAGTTGGAGACAATAGTGTTTGTTTTGAAAATTTGGAGGCACTACTTTTTAGGAGAAAGGTTTGAAATGTTCATGGACCACAAATCTTTGAAGCACCTTTTCTCTCAGAAGGATCTCAGCCTTTGCCAGCAGCGATGGTTGGAATTCTTGGCCTCTTATGGCTTTGACATTGTCTATACACATGGTAAGGGAAATGCAGTCGTTGATGCATTAAGTAGAAGACATGCCAGTTTGGGGGTGATGTTCTTGAAGTGGAGGCAGTTGGAGTATATTGCTGGCTATGACTTCATACCTTATTGTGAGTTAGAACCAGAGATATTGGCGGCTTTGACGATCAGACCTACTTTGATTGAGTGGATCGGTACTAGTCAGAAGCATGATGCTAGACTAGCAGAGATCATGGAAAACATAGAAGGTGAAGTAGAGTCTGAGGATGTAAAACAATATGGACTCGACTGATAAGGTTGGCTATGTAAGGATAGGAGATTGTTTGTTCACGATGTTGATGGATTGCTAGAGGAGGTGATATGAGAGTGCCACCGTTCTAGGTTGACCTTATATCCCAATGGTAATAAGATGTACCGTGGTATGAAGCAAACCTATTATTAGAAGGATACGATAAAGGAGACGGACATTTATCTTGAAGTGTATGAACTGCTAGTTGTTAAAGGCAGAGCAAAAGAAGCCAGTTGGTTTGTTGCCACCACTTGAAGTTCCTGAATGAAAGTGGAAGAAAGTATCGATGGATTTTAATGATAGGCTGCCAATGACTCAAGCAAGGTACAACAGTATTTGAGTCATTGTCGATTGATTGACCAAGAGCGCTAGATTTATTGCCACCAAGTCAAGTAGAATGAAAGCCAAACTGGTCGAGTTGTATCTGAAATGGGTTATACGATTTCATGTTGTGCCAAAGAGCATTGTGGGCGATCGAGACCCGTTGTTCACAAGTAGGTTTTAAAAGAGCTTACAAGAGGCTTTGAGGACCGAGCTACATCTCAGTATAATTTATCACCTATAATCTAATGGGCAAATCGATAGAGCCAACCGTATATTGGAGGATCTCTTGTGGGCTTGAATACTCGATTTCGGAGGCTCATGGGATGATCACTTGCATGTGGTGGAGTTCGCATACAACAATAGCTATCAGTCTAGTATTGGTATGGCACAATATGAAGCTTAGTATGGCCAATTGTGTAATGCCCCTTCGTGTTAGTGGGAAGCAGGCAAGAAACCGATACTTGGGAAAAATATGATTAGAGTAACCTCAAAGAAGATTGAGATCATTTGACAAAAAATGAAAGCTTATTAGGATAGGAGAAAGAGATACGCTAATAGGAGACATAGAGATTTGGAGTTCTCTGTGGACGATATGGTATTTGTGAAGATTTCTCCTTTAAAGAATGTTATTCGATTCAGTGGTAAGGGGAAGTCGGCGTTGAGATTCATATGTCCTTTTCTAGTAGTAGAAAGGATTGGGAACCTAACATATTTGGTCCACATACCTCAAAAGATGGCGAGCGTGTACAATGTCTTCCATGTCTTTCATCTACGAGCGTTTGTGCACAATTCAGTTGTGGCGATTGCACCGGGTCAACTTGATGCTATCGAGATTGAACCAGAAGCTTCGAGAACTCATATGCCAGTGTGTATTGTTGGACGCGATACGAAACATCTTAGGAGGAAGATAATGGAGTTTGTAAAGATTCAATAGGGTGAAAGTAAAGGCTGTTGCTAGTGGAAAACCAAGAAGAGCATGAGGGCCACGTATCTGGAGCTCTTTGTATAGTAAGGCCTACTGTTTATCGTATTTACTTTGACCTTTGTATTATATATGGTAGTTTAGTATCTCACATGCTAGGATAGGTTCACCTACATTATTGGCTGCATGGTTGCTTATTTGATATGTATGATGGTTGCCTATGATTGTTAGGCATGTAGGGTAACTATGTTTGACTATTATTTGACTTATTTGAGGATTTTAGGGCAAAATTCCTAAAGGGGGAGAGTGTAATGACCAGTATTTATGTACTGGAGGATCATAAAATATTTTTATTTTATTTGTATGTGGTCGTATGACTCTAAAATTTTGTAGAGTGAGTCTTTGGGACATTTTCACATCTATGATTTTTGACGAATTTCTATGTGACCATTTTGATCCTGAGAATATCTTTTGGACTATAACTTCTGCTAGGATCCTAGTTAGGATATCAAACCACTTTTATTATGTCAAAATAATGATTTTCATTCCGTAGAGTGGTCATATTAGAAAACCAAACTTACTATTTGAAAGTTATAGCTTTTTTAAGTTTTAGTTGTCGTTGACCTGTATTAGTGTGTAATTAACCAAGCACATACTTAGGCCCACTAACCCATCTCGATATATGTGCTAAGTGGAGGCTATAGAAACCGATCTAAGTTATCTCTGTATCCCCCAAAATAGTTATAAACTTCCATTAACACTAATTTAATCAAAAATCTCGCATTTTTCTCACTAATCTTAGCCTAAATCATAGTAAAGGGGTAATTAGCATTGAGAGATTATAGATTATCATTTCAAATGATTTACATTCACCTCCTTTGCATTCCACTTTATATTTAAGAGGAGAAATTAGTATTTTAGGTATTTGTTGAGTATCTTGACCTCTCACTCTACTATGCATGTTTATATAGTTAAATATGAGGCCTTTAACATTATTTCAATCCTAAAATGTTTTATAACTTTAATCACATCTTTACATATGTTTATTGCCAAATTTTAAAGGTTGTTAAATGGTTTTGCAACCTTATTTTGTTCACATTCATATGCTGGTGTAAAATAAGGTTTAGATTAGGATTTGCTTGATTATCATGTTCTTATGTATTGCTTGTCTGAATGGACATATATATACGATAGTGCATGTTCGTATGTTTTGCTTTGATGTGGTTTGTTAGTGCTTTTAGGCAATTAGGAAAGGAGTGGACCAGTTGGAAAATCTAAGGCAAAGATGGACGAAATTGGATGAAACTTGGAGGAGGCTTTTTGGAGCATAGGAGGAGCTCTGGATTCAAGTCGCATCAAAATTGGAGTTAAATAAAGAAGTCTGTAATAAGATTTTTTATTTGATGGAAATCTTCTCGGTAAGAGGTATCTTCAGGTCAAGGCTAAGGCTGAGGAGTGAAGGCCAAGTGCAGAAATTTGTCTATGTACTAGATTTTATGCCAAGAGCTTTGGAGTACTTGGAAACAAGAGCTTTTGGAGTTAGCATCAAGAGCTTTAGAATTGATGCTAAGAGCTTTTAGGAGGAGCGGTCGAGGTCCAAGTACCTGTAAGATGGAGCACTAGGCAAGAGGGGAAGGACATAGCCAAATTTGGCTAATGTACATATCGATACCAAGACCTCTGTGTCGATACCGAGAGGTCAGTTTTCTTGGAATCAAGGTGAAACTTTCAGGAAGAGGAATGGAGGCTCTACAGGTCATGCTGAATGTGTTTGTTTGTTCACTTGGGGTTTGATGGCGATGTAGTAGCATGATGATAGCTTTGGAACTTCGGTGACAGCAACTCAATGGTGAATGGAGTAGGTTCTGATGATAGCGACTCGATGCTGAAAGGAGTCATGAGATGGTTATCCACTAAGGGGAGGTTATAGGAAGTGTGACCCATGGATAGAATGTGAGAATGGTTCTATCATGGAATAGAGGAACGGGAATGGTTCCTCGAGAATTATAAAAACTGGATGGAGCAAGAAAAGGGCTCGGATATGCGAGACAAGGGATCGTTGATACTCATATTGTTTTCTAATGTACTCGAAAGCATCGGTATTATGAGTACACTCATGGATACAATGAAAGGAAACCCTGGATCATTTGAAAGGATCGGTATACCATTGAACGGGGAAAGGGTCTAGTATCAACTTCGGGCTAAAGACTAGTACATTAGAAATTGGGATTTCCATCAATCCCTGGTATAGGAAAGGCTAAACGAGTTATCATATATCTAGTGCATACAGAGTGGTAGTGAGGATTGTTTAATGCATGCTATGGTTGCTTTGATAATTTTCTTCCATAGCCTGTTACTTTAGGGGTTTCGCTGGAGATAGGTACTGGGGATAGAGATACCAAGACACCCATCATCATACTTAGTTGTAGCATACCTTTATAATATTCGAGAGTAGCATATTGTGTTCGTTATGTGCTGACTATTTGGTTGTAGGGAGATCAGGTATGGTTCGTATACTATTGTTCCTTACTATATCAACTTATACAGTAACTTTAGATTCATTTAACACTCACATCAGACTGTTGTTCGACCCGATGTTTTATGCTTTACTTCTTATTATCTTGATACTCTTAAATGAGTAGGTGCAATGCAGTAGTTGTGTAGAGGATGAGTTGGATGGAGATATCTCATATTATATATATATATGAATTTCTATGCTTACTCTACTGTGCAACACTGTGAAGCCTTGATGGTGTTTTCTTATAATTATTGCTATGAGATTGTTATTTGGGTTTATTTCAGTTTTGCGTAAACTCTATTACCTTGTTGCATAACTTTATGGATCTGCACTCTAATATTTGGTTCACTTTGTTATTACTATCTCCCATGTTTTATATCTGTGATGTATATTATGTTTTATTCCATGTGCTATGAGATATCACGACATGTTCTGTGATGTTTTATTTTTAACCCCTAATGATCGTCCAACATTAGTTGGGCATCATAACAGTGCACTATATAGTTATTTTGATTGCCAATGGTGTAGAGCGATCATTACATTTCGAGAATTTGAGTTTTCCATTACATCAAGTAGATTTTTCTAACCTAGTTTATATATAAAATGTCAGGATGGGATACTGGATAGAAGACATATGGGTTGTTGTAGCATGTATTATGAGGCGAAATAGGTCACGATTTAAGTAGGGGTTGACGGTATTAAGGGTTTTGTGCCTATATAAAGGTAGTTTCTAACCCTAATTCACCTCATGCTCCATTTCTTTCCATTTTGAGCCACCACTTCTTCCGATTTCCATTTCTCTTCTACTTCTTCCTTGAACTATAAAATAAATCTCCAAACAAATAGTAAATCAAATTCCTTGGAAACAAAATAAGGGAATCAAATTAAAAAAAGAGGTGGAGCAAATTATCTAAATAATCACAAGCTAAATAAATGAGAAGAATGCCAAATCAAATCGGAGCAGAGAAGGAGACTTCTTCAAAACAACGTATAAGGCGAGTGTGCTTATCTACGACATCAATATGATGCGGATAAGTTCTTGAGTTTCATTTATATATCTATTTACGATTAAAAATACAATTTTTGATTTAAGTTAATAAATTCAATTGGTGATTTATATGAATTGATATAATTAGGAAACCAGAGACAATGATATAATTATTGAAACTTGGAAAGGGTAAATTAGTTGGAATTCACCTCTAAAACATTCAGATATGATTTATGTAATAGACATGAATTGAAAAAAGTAAATTTATGTATACATACCTTAAAATCACCTAGTTCTAATTCTATCAACCTTGAATAAACTTGTAAATATGTAGATGAGCCATTGAATAATTATATTCATAAAACTAGAAAATGTACGTATACAGTTTGAAAATGAATAAACTGGAAATTGTATATAAATAATTGTTAAATGATGAATCATATAGTTATACCTAAGTCTGCAGTAAAAAGATATAAAAATAAAGAAGAAAACAAGGAAAAGTACATACGTTCATATGTTTGAAAATTCAAAACCATACATTTGAATTTAAGTAAATAGAAAAAAAAAACGAAAGATGTTGATATTCAACTAGGTTTAAACATCTAAAATCCACATTCAAACGTCTGAAATAGAATCAGACGTTTGAAAATGATTTCAAATGTCGGATTACCTACAGATGTTTTGGAACAGCAAGTTAGACATCTGAACCAAATATTTAGATATTTGAAAAGGTCCAGATGTTCAAATGATGTATTCAGACATTTGAATTGCTGTAGAAAGCACAAGTTGAACTTGGACCTAGTGCAGGCCAAATAGGATAGTTCGAGGTAAGTTGTTGCAACTTCCTTAACTTTGGAAGTTCACATGGCTACCTAATCTTGTGTTACATGCTGGATGTGTTTTGCATTTTGTGATGTAAATGGTTCACATTTTATGATGTTGTACAACATGACACTCAATGTAGTATGTAATGATATTGTAGGTAGATTGTTTTATTGATAGTATAGTCGGATCCGATCATACATTGACTGACATTGGAGGCGAGGAGATGGAGATGTATGTAATAATAGGATGAGCATGTGATTAAGCGGTTGCACCTATGGGGGAGTCAAATTGTTGGTCGACACATTTTGCTGCAGGTTAAATGATATAGAGCATAGGATACCAGCACTAGCAGAAGGTTACTCAATGCTTCGATGGAAAGTTATCATCCGTACCGTGAGCTCGGTGTGCCTTCTTAGGCATTGCGATGTACACTCAATGCAGTGTAACTTAAGCGGTTTACCATTGAGAATGCTTTCTCAATGTACCGTTAGACAGTTTATAATCGAGTCTGTGTATTTAGAGTATTCCTACGTTTACTCAGATTTTGGACGTTCAAATTTTGGGTGGAAATCTTTGTATATTATTATTGAACTTAGGCCTATTAAGTACTATTACCCTATACCATGTACATTTAATAATTCCTTCAACATAGTATATGCATACAAAAGAACACCCCTAGGTGGCGTAGATTATAAATGAGATAACTGCCTATTTACATCATACCACTAGTGACATAATTCTTTCACCAAACCTTGTTTGCTCCCTCTTTTTTCCTTTTTCATATACATAACAGGAGGACGGAATTGTACATAAGGTAACAAGGATAAGCTGCATATATAAGGAGAAGTTGGATTTGGAGATATGCTTATTTATGGTCATTTCCTTATATATCTTATTTTATTTATTAATTAGACTTGTGTGGTAGTTCTATTTGGAGACTTTATTTAGAAACTTCTTATCTGGACCACGGTTGTAATGACCCACCTATCGACCCTCGAAAGTCAGCACTCAATACATCCAAGGTATCCAAATGCGGAGCATCTAAGTGCCAAAAAGGAAGACTGTTAGGGAAAAAATAAAAAGAACAAATAGAGGGAAACATAATCTCACAGCTGAACGACAACATGTAATCTGACAAAGATAGTAAACTATCACTCTAATATACAAGGTAAATCGGATTTTAAAACAAACATCATCAGCCTGGATAGTTATAACTTCGCATCCTTACAATTTGTTGAGGGTATACATAATAATACAGTGGAAACTAAAAATACTACGGCATGTGAACATCCAGCTCTTCTCCTTGATGTTTAGTGCTATGAGTATGACTAACTTTTTTCTATATAAGCGATACCATTTACGGAAGTTAAGTTTCTTGTCCTTTCCGTAATCGGATCAAACCTTTAAACTTTTAAAACCCAAACTTGTGCTTGGTTTTCTAAGTGTATTCTTTTTAAAACACTTTAAAAACACTCTTGAAAATATTCTTTTTAAACAGAAAATTATATTTCTAAGTGTATTAAAAAGAAGGGTCAAAACAAATGTCATTAAAACATTGTTCACTTAAACCCAAAATAATTTACACCTAGCTTCATTTAAAAACAATTCCTTTTAAAAATTTCTAATTTACAAACTATCATTTTTAAATTAACAACATTTATTTTCCCGGAAGATAATAAATGGAACTAAAATGCCGTTATAAACTAAAACGATGTTAATCATTTGGAAAGATAATTGATATAATCCTTTTATGACTTTACAACCACATTAATTATCTTAATTGACGATTAATCAAACTTATAATTCCTTTTCTAAATCAATTAATTAACTTTAAACACCATTATTAAATCAGTTAATTAATTTTAACCACTTTTATTAACTTAGTTAATTAATCCTTAAAATACATTTATTAAATTCGAGAATTAGTTTTAACACCTATGTTTAAGCCAATTAATTAACTCTAAATATCATTTATTAAAATGATTAACTAATATTAAACATCATTATCAAAATGATTAATTAACTTTAAAACCTCTTTTCAAATATTCTTGAATAATAATAATTCATCGAAGTTTTCAAAATAATTTTTTCTTTCATAAATTCTTTCAAAATCCTTTTTTCAAAACCACCGGTATTAAGTCCTAATAAACAACAACTTCATAAACCATAGTTTGTAAAATCACACTATAAATCAAAGCAAATTCCATAAGGCAATGAACTAACACTTAACATCGTTTAAATTGTTAAGTGACGTAACAAATAATATTTAGAATTTTTGCTTAGGTTCACACTTTTCTAAAGTCACACGACAAGTATACAAATATATTTAACCCCTGTGATGTACATAAGTAATCCATATGCAATATATGGTCCAACCACTTAATTGGATACATAGACTTCACTTCTGAACTAGTATCGCTCACTCGACCTCCCTAGTGTGGAATGTAATCTAGTTCCTCAATTAGAAACGTCCGTTCTATTTACATTGCCATATATTATGATAGAAAATTTCAGTATCATATTAAGAATCCGAATCAAGTGTTCGCTGACAAGATCAATAGAGAAACCCTTTTTCGCACAGGGGTGAATCACCTGAAGTTATGTACTCGAATCCTAGATCGAGAACCATGCGAATAAAACGATCTGTGTATAAATTGTACTTAATCCGACTGGTTTCTCAATTACACCAATCTCTTTCTAAATTCCATTCAAGTTTATTTACATTTCCATTTATAATATTTCATTCAACACTAAAATTATTTATGAATTATTTCATAAATTTTCACTTAAGTTATCATACATTTTATAAGGACAAAACTTTATAAAAAAATAAATTAAAAACTTACTCCGCTTTTTATTTACTTGCGTAATACTCCTCTGCATCCTAAGAGTATATACAAAATATTAATTTCAACTTATTTTTAAAAATTCAAATGGAGGCCCAAACATAATATGGGTCTTTAAAACCGAGTCAACCCTTCGACTCATTTACCTCAACGTTCTAAGGAAAGATATTTACAGGTTGGCCCAACATCACCAAAGAGTTTACACAACTAAGTTGACTAACAAAAACTATGTTTTTAATAAAACAATGCTTATTAAAAAAATTCCTATCCAATTTAACCTATTTAAAACTTGAGTTAAATCATCTCTTTTCTATCCAAGAGTTAAAATTTTCATTTATCAAATTATTTACCAAAATACCTTTTATTTTAAATCAATTTTCCTTTAGGAAACTTAAAACCTAAATACCGGGTTTTTATTTCAAATCTTGTTTGTAATAATAATAATATGCATATCGCCTTTTTGTATATCAAATCATACCTTTGGATTTTAAAAAAAAATTATTTTACCAAAGCAGCCCTATAGAAAATTACTATGGTAGCATTCTACCACTTACAAACTTGAAAGTAAACGCCGAAGATGTTGCAGTTATCACCGGAATAAATTTCCTGCGATAGAAGTGAGTTCAATGCTTTCTTATCTCTTTTAAATATGTCTATACACAAATACTTTTAAATATTATTATTATTATTTCCTCCAAACTATGGAAACAACTTTCAAAAAACATTGGGATTTAAGTTCTTAAATTCTCTGCTTTAATCCCTTTTTATTTATAAATTATACTTATGTAATTTCACTTTGAAATATTTATTCCCATAAATAATTCCAAGTAATATTACCATTACTTATCAACCCATTTTGAAATTATTTCAAACAATACCGGAATTTAAATTCTCAAAAACTTTTTTTTAATTATAAGACACCATTTATAAATCATTTTACATATACCATACTCATATAAAATGTACCTTTAAAAGTTTTCATATATTATAATAACTTTCCTTTATTATAGCATAATTTTCTCAAATATTTGTCCTCTAAATGTCTTATCTTCCCATTTAGATTATATTAAATAACTGTTATTAAAAGGTTACTTTTTAACCTAACATTTTCTCCGAACACCATATAGTCAAACCGTGAAACTTAATTCACAAGGGTTCATTTTAGTGCCCTTACAATTTTCAAAACAATAAATACCCATAAATTGGCTAAGCATTAATTGACAATCAATAAACAATAGTCCATGCTCCTAAACTATTTGACCACGACGAATCAAAAAATAATGCTAATAAATAAACATTATCATTGCCAAACAAACACTATAAATAATTGTATAAGTTTGAACATTATTCCTTTATATATATAAAATATATAATCCTAGGTAAAATATTTCATTTACCAAACTTTCGAAAAAAAATCAATATCGCATCCATTTGCCTTGTTAAAGTGTTTAGAAATCCCTATCAACACCATTGCATCTCACGTCTTGACATAATTCATTAGCAACTCAATAGACCAATTAACACAATATGTTTTTATAGTAATAATAAATACGATCTCATATATATAATACTCTCAACTCATTCTAGGGTGTCACTTTACCTATCTCTAATGAGTTTACCCCACTAACGCCAAGGTTCCCGCTTAACATTCAGCTTTGATAACAAATGTAACAACCCACCTTTTCGGCCCTCGAAAGTTAGCACTCAATGCATCCATGGTACTCAAATGTCGATCATCCAAGTTTGGAATGGAATATTGTTGGGGTAAAAAGAAAAACTAAAATGAACAAATAGGGGAAAAAAGAATCTCATAGCAGAACGACAATGTATAATATAAAAAATAGTAATCTATCACTCTAATATACGAGATAAATTGAAGTTAAAAACAAACCTCATCGGCCTGGACAGTTATAACTTCATGTCCTTACAATTTGTTGATGGGTATACATAATAATACGACGTAAAATAAAAATACTATGTTCATGAACATTTAGCTCTGCTTCATAAGCTCCATGTCACACCAAAGACAACCCGGAAAAATACTTGGTCTGACCCAAGAATTATAATATAATAACACCCGGATCAATCTGAAAATAACAACATGAGAAAACTCTAGTAAAATAATGAACATATAATAATTCTGTAAAGACCACACCACTAAACATGGAGTGGGTTTTTACCTCATAAGAAAAACATCCATGCACGAAATAATGGGAACACAATTAAACAGAACCCAAACTTGAAAGAATGGGTACAAACAAGTTCAAAATCAAAACTTAAAGAATGGAAAAAAAATTAAACATAAAGAAAAGCTCCCAGTCACTTCTAGATGCAATTAAGAAAATAATTCAACGATTTGAATCAACAACAAGGAAAAGGAAGTTTTTCAACAATGACTAAGTGGGTATGCCCCCCTTCACCAGAAGTATATCTCTAGACCATATACTTGAGAGGGTTGTGAAGACCCGCAAATCCCTACCCTCTGAACCGACAACAAACCATGCCTGTCGACCAAGAGTGAATAGAATTGCAGAAGGTCGTGAGAAAGAAAAGAGAGGGTGGGAAGAAAGAGAGAAGAAAGAAAAAGAGAAGAGAAGAAGAAGAGAGAAGCAGAACCAATACAATACAAAATCTCATATCACAACGGAATCACATATAATATAGATCAATAATCTTTACAAAAAGAAATTATACTATACATAATCAATATCACGGTACACAATAAGTAATCATCAGCTTGGACAGTTATAATAACCCATCCTCACTAATGATGATAATTTACAATAAGAACAATGCAATGCAGCGGAAAAATGAACAGATACGTGTATATGACATGAAGATCTCCAACTCGCCGGCTGAAACTCCAAAAGCACCAATCTGAACCTGTAAATATACTCGGTCTGACTCGAGCATTGAAAGGGAAGAACGCCCGGATCAGTCTGGTAAACCAACGTGAGAAAACACATCTCAACCAATTTATAAAGTTATAAAAACTTTTTCTTTATCAAAACAAAAGGTATCTCGTAAGACCACGTCCACAAATAAACACGGACGGGTTTTTCCCTTACGATAACCAAAACCTTTCCATATCAAATCATGTTATATTATAATAGTGTCTATTATACAAATAATAATCAACATAGCTGAACTTGTCACATTATTAAATTTTAGTAATACTAGGCTCTACAAACAAAATGGCAGGCACGTGGTGGATTTTGGATTTCCATACAAATGACTAGGTAAAGGGACTGCCTTTTCCGAACTCAGTACACCTCTAGTGGGATGTACCTAAGGTCAAGATACTGGGCGCCTAAACCAGCACAAGATCGGTCTACCCATTCTTGTATAGTACCGAATATGCCATCACTCTAATTTTTACCGACCTATAATCCATGGCCATAAGCATACATCAACAATAACCAGAAACAGGGCATTATAATGTGTAAAGATACATCTAGAAAGAGTGATGACATCTCCTAATGGGAGCGGCCCACTTAGCCTTGCTGCTTCTATCCATTTTTCAGTCATTTTCCGAGGAGTGAGGGCAAAAGAGGTATTGATTACGTTTCACACATCACATATCATCATCGTCTTTGAATGCCACATTTTCATTTTCGCTGACTACAAATTGCCTTCCACAAAAATACAACCCTTGAGCTCGTACATCTCAAGGAGGGTGTTAAACTAAGAGAAGTTGCCTTCTCTACAACCACATGATGTACGTTTGTAAAAACCAATGTACGTAATCTTAGATATGCAATATCAGACACTCATCCATACAAGTTGTCCAGGAATAAGAAAAACCGAAGGTACTCTCCTACCACATCTTATAGGATTAGTAGCGACAACCCTTGCAATGGATATTTCATAATGAAGAGACTACTGCTACTATATTTATATTGGGATTTTAACCCCAAATGATCAATAAGTGTCCTTCACTATGAAAATCCTAAATATCAATATCATCGACAAACCTGCACAATCATCGCATATATGTTGGTCCACGGTGGTTTTTAGATAAATCTGATCCTAGTCGTTTTGCATCAACAACGCAAAAGTGTTCCTCAACCTCACACAGAAACCAAGTATCATAGACTTATCACGTCTCCAACTTTCAACTTGCAATCCTTCGGCCAAGAAGGAAGCACGATATATTAGAATAATCACTCCACACTACACGAATCAACATTCTCAACACAAATGATAATCAAGTCTACACAGTCAGTTACATGCTAAGTGTATAACTAATTAGTTTCTACATGAAGTTGAGAAACTAAAATGGCCAAATTTGATAGTCGGTTATTTAACTATCAAAGCAACAAACAAAATCTAGAACATAAGTAGTCACTGGGCTTGATTTTATTAATTGTTTATAAATCAAATCACTTTCCAATTACTCACTTAAAAATATCTTTAAAAAGACAATATTCAAAACTATTTCACTTATTGGATATTTGGAAAACATTTTCATATACTTATTTTAATAATAAGTAAATTCACAATTTATTTTCTTTTCAAACCATTTAAACTCCATTTTATAATATCACTTTCCAAAACATTCATTTAAAGAATTATTCTCTTTAAAAACGTGAATATATTTCATTTTATAAAAATGCATATTTAGCTTATCAAATTAAATTTATTTCACATTTATAAAACAATGTTTATAATTCACATTTCTATTTTATAAAACTTCCATTTATTAAATCTCATTATTAACCAATTTCCCGTTTATCTTTATATGTCAAAATCCCATTATAAGTTTGTTTCCTTATAAATCTCTTTATTTACAAATTCATTCTTCTATAATCTCATTATTTATAAAGTCCATTATAAATTTATTTCTAAATTTTAATTACAAATCCATATACAAATTTGATTACAATTCCATTTCTAATATTTATAAAACACTGCTTGTAAAATTTAATTACATTAAATCTCTTTATTAATAACATTCCTTTATAACTTCTTTACCTTATAAATCTTGTTTACTTAGTAGGTTTCATTTATAACTTCATTTGAACACTTATAAAATTCGTTTATAACCCCATTACTTTTATTTTATAATATATCAATTTTATAAATCTTATATGTAAACCATTTATAATAAGTTCAAAATTCTTAATTTAACTTCTTTTACAAAATAGTTACTTCATATTTCAAGAATCATATTTAAGTATATTTCACAAAAACAATAATTTTTATAACATAAAAATTATAACTTTTTATTTATTTAAGATAATTCCATATCTTTAATAATTCAAAAATTCTTAAAACATATATATTTTCAAAATCACTCTGAAATCCTTTTTAGATTGAAATCATCATTTCTATATTTTAAATTCCAAAAATATGACCAAATGGTGCAAACGTACTAAATAAGGGAATTCGCATCAAAAATAACAAACATGACATCCATCACATCTAACATCACATAATACAACATATATAACAATATGTTTAAATAAACATCAACCGTAGGGAGGAATCCCGTTGGATCCCTCCAACCCGTCTTCTGCAAAAAATATACATATGAGAAAATATGTACAATGTGTGCTTTGAGGCAGACGCACATACAAAGGGTCATCCGCTGATACATAGGAAGGTATATGGTCTCATCTGCTCCAATAGTCAGGGATATATTCAACTACTATCTACTTTAACATAACATCTAAACATCCAATATACATACATACATACATATATGTATGTATGTATGTATGTATGTATGTATGTATGTATATATGTATGTATGTATGTATATAACATCCAACAGTCATCAAAAACAACATAATAAAAATATTCCCACTTATATAAAAATATAAGTGGGTCAGAAAGAGTGAGTTTTACTCACTTTGTTTGTAGTTGTCGTTGCAGCATTTTATTTGGAATAAATTTTACCCAAAAATCTTGTGAGCTCCAAATTAATCCAAACTAGCTCTATAGCACAACATTTTCATTAACGAACCCAATGCAATACGTTTCGTGCGAAACGGACCTTATATGAAGAAGAAATGAATTTTATAAGTTTACACGATTTAATCAATATAATTTTACAAATTTCTCTTCTTTTTATTAAAACCTTAAAAGAATCCGGGACACATGTTTCCCTTGTTCAGATCCTGGTTGCCTGCTTCTTCTCCTTCATCACGTTTACCAGCCGCGTAAACAAACCCACTCGTCCAAAACATTGACTGTCTCCATCTCCACCCTTCGACCACCTGAGACCAATCGAACACCGCCACATTGAAGCTCCTTCCACCATGCCCTATAGCCAAAGCCACGCAGAGCTTGGTCTCCCCTTCCTCCATGAATCATCCTCTGAACGTCGAGAGAACATGGCCAGGTTTTTGGCGATCCACCACACAAAACTCCGTCAATGCCGTTGATTTCGTAGATCTCATCGTTGCCGTTGTTTTTCCTTTAGATGTCGCGGCTTGATATTGAGTGAATAAGGGAGATTGGGGAGGGAAGATCCATTGATTTTGGCCATTCAATTCAAAGTGGCGGTTGGCATGAAACCCTTGGGTTTGTGAACAAAGGAAAAAATGAGGGGCTTTTATAGAAAAAATTTGCGCACCATTCATCCAAAAATATTTTGAACTCCAAACGAAGCGTGGCGCCTGTAGGAAATGTAGATTATGGATCTTAAGGCAGAATTAACACTAGAGGGGGGGTTGAATAGTGTTTAATTAATTTTATGAATCTTTTGGAAATCTTTTCAAATTAAACCTAAACAGATGCAATTCACAAACACAGAAACAATCATAAAATCAGACACAGATGCAAATAGCAAATAGAAGCAGCAAAGAAAAGAACACACCAGAATTTTATACTAGTTCGGAATTACTCTTCATCTAGTTCCACACAATTTTTTTTCAAATATAATTTCGATATTACAATCTCGATTTCAAGGCCACGAGATACACCCTCCTGTCCCCGATTCCAAGGCAAACTCTCTTGATTTAACCATGTTACAAGATCATTTAATTGATTAATGAGTTACAGACACACCAATTGATTTACGGGATACAATCGCACCATTTCCAATCACACTTTGGTAGAGAGAGACTCGATACACTTTGTTCTTTCGATCTTTGATTACAAATGATCTTATAACTCTGAATAGCACTGAGATCTTTGAGAGAGAGTGTGGCAGAGAATTAAACTAGAGATGATCGAGTTTGATTCACTTAGAATTTCTGTAGAGTTTTGTTAAAGCATTTGAAATATAAGAGAATATTTGAGTGGAGAAGAAGAGTGAAGAAATGAAGAAAAACTAACTTAAAATTCGTTGAAAATAACTGCTATTTATAGAAAAACTGAGATGATTCAGCTTTCTCTCCATAGAAAGACGCATCATCTTTAAGAAAGAAAGGGATAGAAAAGAGAAAAGATAGAGAAGAAGAAAGAAGCAACATCAGAATCTCAATAGCGGAACGAATAAATTATATTAATCACATAAATATTACATAGTATACCACATCTATCAGAGTAAAACATATTATACATCACATACTTGACAGTTATAAACACCTGTCTAGTTATTACAACTCAAATACAACAGAAACAATCAACTCAGAGATCACACAGAGGAACACTATATATATCTACAAGCGCTGAAGCCTCCTGCTCCATTTCTCCACCAGAATTCGTCAAAGCTAACCTGAATCCCTTGGCTACTCGTAAAAATTTGAGTATCCAAGAGTTTAAGAAAACAAAAGGTAAACTCTGGGTCAGACATGGGTCTAGTGAGAGTAACAGATTAAGGTTGCTTAACTTTGAAAAACCTTTGAAAATAAAAAGTATCACATAAGACTCCCCACACATAAACACGGGTAAGTTTTTACCTTATGCTGACCCAAAACATTTGATAGGAGATCCGGTGATATTATAATAGTGTCTAGGGTTTTGAAGTAAAATACAGAAATAGCTGGAATGCTTACATCTCACGTTCCAACATAGGTGGGTATAACTAAAACGTATGGCACTTATTGGAGATTGGATTCCATACAATGGCAGGGCTACTAGGGTACCGCCCATCACAGTACGTAGCATAGATCAACGTACCGAGGATTACTCGCAATCCCCTATAACACAAGGTCGGAACCATCCCTTACTGGACAGCCCTAAACAAGATAACCCTGGCAATTGGAGCTCACAACTGCCCAAACAGCCGAATAAAAAGGGACCTCTAGATAAGGGAAAATCTCATCCTACTTGGGTGCTACCCACTTAGCCTTGCTGCACCTCCCTTGTTTTAGCCATTCTCGGTTGATAAGGTTGAGGCTACGATTACCTTTATAGAACACATCACTTAGAATGCTCATCGTCCACCTGACGATGTTCTGAAAGCACTCAATCCATACAAGTTCGTTCCGGGCTCGAACGAAACCGAAGGCATTATCTCGTTACACTCATTTTGAAATCACCCTCGGAGTTAACGATAATAACCCGTGCACTCTGAATTTTCATCTTCACTTGAGATTCACGACCTATTATTAATTTGGATCAATGAGGTTTTCAGATATCCAAATCTAGAAACCCGATCCCGGTCACATCGAAATCCAAAACGCCATCTTTTAGGTCCAAGTTGTTTTTAAAAGTTAAAAACAATTCAGTTCTATTATCTATATACACACAGATAGATAATTCACATCATCATCACAAATAGATAATTCACATTATCATCATAAACAAATAATCCACATTATCATTCCATTTCAACCAAAGCATCCATATCACATAGCATCACTTATCTCATATCTGAGATCTCAAACCATTCAACACAATCAATATCATCCATCCATACATAAGCAATGATCTATACCATCTCTAATTAATTTAAAGTGAATTAAATTAATTACATCATCTCTAACTAATTTAAAATAAATTAAATTAATTACTTCATCTCTAATTAATTTAAAATAAAATAAATTAATTACTTCATCTCTAATTAATTTAAAATAAATTAAATTAATTACTACATTCTAATAAATCTTGCTTACTTAATCGTTAATTAATTACAAACCAATTAATTAATCACCATCTAATTTCCATCTTAATTAATCATCCCTGATTAATTATCCTTTAATTACATTCAAGTAATTATCCTTTAATTACATTCAAGTAATTATCCTTTAATTAGTTTCACAAATTAATTATTCTTAATCAAATACAGTAATTAATCCTTCAATTACATCATTAATTAATTAATTACATTAATCAGTAATTAATTACATTAATTAATTACTTTTTAATCACTTATTTTTTATTAATTAGTCTTAATTAATCAACCCTTAATTACATCATTAATTATATAAACTAATGATCCCTAATTACATTTTTAATTAATTATTCTATTTAAATTAATTATATTTAATAATTAATCTTAAATTAATTATTCATTAATCAATCTTGATTAGTTACATTCAGTTTTAACTACCCTTAATTACTTCATTAAATAAATTACTTACTCCTTAATTAATTACATTTAATAATTAATCTTTAATTAATTATATTTATTAATCACCAAGGATTAATCTCATTCAATAATTAATTACCCTTAATTAATTACATTACTTAATTATCTTCAAATAACTTTATTAATCAATTCTTTAATTAATTACACTAAGTAATTACTTATTAATTACTTTCACTAAGTAATTATCCTCCATATTAATTACATAAAGTAATTAATCCCAAATCTCTTCCATACTTCAATTAAGTACATCCATTAATTACTCATCTTAATTACTTCACTAAGTATTTATCCTTCATTAATTACATTAATTAATTATACTTAACAAATCAACTAGTGATCATCTTGAATTAATTAAAATAAATTAATTAACTTAAACTAATCACATTAAACTTAATTAATTACATTGAGTAATTAATTCCTTAGTTACTTCCATTAAGTAATTACAGTTAAACAATTTCACAAATGATTATCTTTAATTAGTTAATCTAATTAATTATTAAAATCAATCACATTAATTAACTATTTAATAATCCCAAGTTAATGATCTTCATTAACTATTAAAAATTCTTTAATTACTTCTCTAAAGTAATAAAACTTAGACTAATCATTATTAGTTATACATTAATAAATCTTAATTACCAATTAATTAATCTCTAATTATTTAATTAATTAAGTGCTTAACTGTAACTTAATTAATCTTAATTACTTGATTAATTAACCAATTCCTAATCATTAATTAAAAATCTAATCTTATCAAATTAATGATCCTTAATTACAAATTAATTATTTCTCAATTAATTAACTTGAACCTTAATTAATTAATTTAAAACCCTTAATTACTAAATTAAATAGTCCAAATCATTAGTTAATTAAATTAATTAATTATCCATTTTAATTACCTTAATAATTTAATGAATCACAAATCATTAAATCTTTATTAATTTTAAGACAAAAACATTTCTTACTTATGACTAAATTGTCATTAACAAAAACATTTGAAAATATTTTACTTTTGAATTTACTTTCAAATTCCATTTTAGATTAAAATTTAAAATGAATACAAATTTAACTTTTAAAAAAGCTTAAGAACAAATTCAAAAACCTTTTAAATCTCATGTTAAAGAAATACTTATCTTATAAAAGAAACTTAAAAGAGTTTAAACCAAATTCATTTTTAAATTCAAATCATTTAAAAATATGCTTTAACAGTTAAAGTTGTTAAAACAGTTTAAATTTAAAAAAAAAACTTATTTATCTCCAAACTAAGATATAAACTAAATTTGAATCCAGATTTAAATATTGGTTTAAAACTTTGTTTAAATCTTTACTTTCAAATTTTAAAATCATTTTAAAATTTGAACAGACAGGTTTAAAAGAAAACTTGTAACCATAAAACTACCTGAGCCACCCATCAATTACTTCGAGTCCATCCTAACCAGACTTCGAGCAAAACATCTCATTACTCAAGAAAAACTCGAGTACACTACTCCCCTGCCCAAACCAACATCACCTGTAAACAAGATGTGCACCATGCACATGTACGGTGGCGTCGATCGACTCTGGCCATCTTCGATGATCTTCACACATCGAAAATCACCCTTACACCCTATCACGATCATCAGATCGTCATCCCAAACTCGAAATCGATTTCGAGCTTTCAAACCCAAATATGAACCCAAGTGCAAAAACCTGGGATCCACCTCATTCTCGAATCTCCGACCATCAGAGTTTTTGGAATTCCGGCTACACCATCGCCAACATCTCCTCTACCATCTCCCTAAATACTGTTGAACTCGATCAACCAGTGAAGACGTGCAAATTAAAATACCCAACCTAGTTAAAACTAGGGTTACAAACTAGAATCAACCCCCGCCACCTCCACAATGATCTGATTCTCTACCTGACAATTTCCCTTTACTCTCTGATCACTCCACTACCACTAGAAGGAACCCCGACCTTCCAGATAAACCAGATCATCGGAACTTTCCCAAAACACCATTTCTGGTCAAATCAGAACTTCAAACCCATCCTTAAACTAAAAATTATGATTCAATTCTTGAAAATCATGTTTTGAGTTAAGGATTCAATTTATGTTCCTGAATTGATGAATTGGGGTGTTTGAATTTTCACTTATATTTACCTTACTCTGTTGTTTTTGATTTCCAATGATATTCCAAATTTATTCTAACTTAAATAAAATTTTAAAACTTACTTTATGATGAAACAACCAACTCTTGTTTAAGACTTAAATCTTAACAAAGACTAGATCAAGAGGAAATCAATTTGAATTCTTAGTTTTGAAACTAAAAACAATTAAGTTACAGATAAAATAACCAAGCACACATTCATACATTCACATTTAGACAGAGATGCACCAAAATATATCCATACTAACATTCTAATTCCAGAGATGCACATGCAACAAATTTCATATACTTAAATTTTAAAAGGTGATGTTACTCATAGATTTGAGAATGAAGAACATAGCTCTTTAATTTTGAAAAGCTTGAAATTGTGAAAACTTGTTTTGCTGAAATGCCTTTTTGCCTTTGAAAACTTGAGTTGCTTGTCTCAGATTGCATGCAGGCTTGTTCATCTCAGGTTTGAATTGAGAAACAGGCTCTTGATTTTTAAATTGAATTACAGGTTATTGATTTGAAACTTGAAAAAGGTTTGCATGTTCTTGAGCGGATTTCTGGTTTTGAGGAAGTGATTTACAAATTTTTTTTTGAGTTGAGAATGGTTACAGGGTTGATCTTTTGATTTGGAAAATGTATTACAGTTTTTCTCCTTTTTTTAGTTTTGATCCTATATTTGCTTTATTTAGAATGAGATGATAAAAAGAAATGTATGCTTACGTATATTTAATTTATGGTTTATTAAAAATCAAAGAAAAATGATAATAAATCACGGCACTTGTCCTATACCACACTTAACTATCTAACACTTGTAAAATGAGGCCTTAAGATAATAACACACGTCTCTTTGAGTAATTAGTATTTATATTTTAAAGTTTAATATAAGCTTATACTTAATTAATTAGTTTATAAGTACTTATATATATATATATATATATATATATATATATATATAATTTTAAAGAAATAAAACCAATTATATTCATAAATAAAAGTTTATACATATATTCTAAAATCCAAAACAATTTAAAATATCTATCCTTTGAATTTCAAAATTTTGAATTCAAATTCAAACCAAATTCAAAATTCCAATTTCAAAATCAAGTTATATGTATACATATATAACTACACAAATTCAATTTGAAATAACAATTCTATTTTTTTAAAATCTATTTATAGAAACAATACATTGTTAATATTGTTTGAAAATAACACATTCTATATTCCTTAAAATCTATCTATCTATACATTTATTATTATCATTTAAAAATAACAATTTATCAATTTGAAATAATTTATAAAAGAAATTATCGTAGTATTAATAAATTATTTATTTTCTTATATGAATTAATGTTTCATTTGTAAAATTGTATTTTAAACTTATATATATTTCAAATCATATTTATCAAGCTATAATTAATAAGAAAATAAAACAAACCTTTTTGTTAATTAATTCAAATTTAAACTTAAGCTAAAATAAATTTAAACAATTAAACATTTACCTTAAGTATTTAAAACCATATAGTTATTTATTTAAGTAGCTTTAAAAAGCTTAATATTAAATAAATCATAATTTCCAAATTACCAAAAATATTAGAATTAGAAAATATGCTTTATTTTTTAAATTTAAAACAAAGCTTATCTATTTACAATATATACAAATATATTTACATTATAAGTAGTAAACATTTTATTAACTTTAAAAGATAAAATTCATCAATTAAATATTTATTAAAGGAAGATTATTAA
Source organism: Allium cepa (assembly GCA_030765085.1). Classification (NCBI taxonomy): domain Eukaryota; kingdom Viridiplantae; phylum Streptophyta; class Magnoliopsida; order Asparagales; family Amaryllidaceae; genus Allium; species Allium cepa. The sequence continues at coordinate 82,371,531 of CM060941.1, read as the reverse complement.
ATCAATTCAAATCTTATGAACAAAGATTATCAAATCAAATTAATTTTTAATACAGACTATTAAATCGATATTTCCCAAAATTCCGGGTCATCACATTCCTCCCCTTTTTCGTCCCCGAAATTTAAAGCAAAGGTAATTTAATAATCTCATTAAAGATTTTAATTTCAAACCACAAGCATATACTATCAACCATATGCTAACAACCATAGCAAGCAATTTACTTAATCAAACAAATTTAACTATCCCGACACAAATCAGGATAGACCTTCTAACACTATCTAGAGTTTCCCAGGTATAAATACCGGGATACTCGCTCTACAGAATCCAAACGGTCTATAAAACTAAGCTACAGAGCATCTACTCATCTTGATCTACAAAATTAAATAGGACATCAGACCAAAATCAAGTCATGTTCAATCAACCAGAATCCCACCTGAACTGCTGGTTCCACAACTAGTGATGGATCATACACGTACTCCCTCAGAGATACGTGAAACACAATAAATCTCAGTCTTCCAAACTGACAATTCAACCTTGAAGACCCAAAACACTTATCCCTATCTAAACATAGAAAAGATCCAATACCTCAGCGCTAGCTTACCAGTCTTACCAAATCTTATAGCACCCTTGATCAAAGATAACTTATCCTAAATCAACTCTCTGACTTTTATCCACAAAACTCTTCTGACGATCCTGGGATGCCTTCATCCTTCCCTATCAGCTCAACGTTCGCTGATGCTTCTTAAAATAGACTGTACCAAAAAAAACCCAATATATAGATATTCTCAAGATCAATGCAAAAACAAGAACACAAACTCCACTTCGCAAACATCAGAAGAAACTTACTTCTCCTATCCGGAAAAGACAAACATGATCACTCCCAAACTACTTCCGCTGCACAACTCTGATCTGGAGTAGATGAGAATGCCGTCGATGAACACGAGCATAGACTAGACAACACATCCCAGAAATATGGTTCAACGGATCCACAAAGAGAAAACACAAAAGAATCAAGAAATCCTGAGCTGCTTCACCAAAACCTCATTCCTCTAAGAGACATCCTTCTACTAGCTGAAACCCTGGTAACACTCCTGGAATCCTAGTTGATAAGAAAATCCAATCTCCAGATGCCTCAAGCAAATGATAACCCAAGAGAACATTCAACTATCGCAAGTCACTTTTGCGATCAATCCAGACCAATCTCCAAAGATACCGTTCTCTCTTTTCCAATCAGAACAGCTTATACTAGACCAACTAACCCATCAAAGTAATGGATCCACTCTGCTGCTTCTGAATTCCACCTCTATAAAATTGCTAAGCCAGAAGACCTTCTGCCGACACACAGAACACTCCGAGCGACAACGCTGCCACGGATTCCAAAGACTTCCTTACTAGAACTCCTCGAGAAACTCGGGCCTCAAAGCCAAACACAATCACCTTGCTGAACTCAGCCACAACACCGAAGCAGACACACTTCCTTAAAACATGTTCCAAAAGAAACATCTTCGGAAACATAGTCACTGCATCTCATCACACAGTTACTACATCCTGAAGTTGCCAAGATACCATCACTCGCTTCTGCCAAACCGACAGATCTAAACTATACTCATCCAAACTGTACTTCGAAGATGGACTTCGAACCTTTAAAAGGTTTCCTTCAGAGATTGGTGAAATCCTTATACCACAACAAAACTTACACGAGATGGTATTAGGTCTACAGTCTCGACAGATCCACTTCCAACCTTAACACTCAAACTCCAACCATTGGTAGTCGTGTTACACACAACACTACCTTATCTACCTTTATAACTTATATTGGAAAACCCAAACAAGTAGCCCAACAAATAGGTAGATATACATACATATATATATATATATATATACATACATATTAAAATTACAAATACACTCTCTCAAGAAAGAAATTACTCTAATGCCTAGGTATTCACTCAACCAAGCGCTCTGATACCAACTGAGACGATCCGGCTTTCTCTCTACAGAAAGACGCATCATCTTTAAGAAATAAAGGGATAGAAAAGAGAAAAGATAGAGAAGAGGAAAGAAACAACATCAAAATCTCAACAGCGGAACAAATAAATTATACTAATCACAAAATATTACATAGTATACCACATCTATCAGAGTTACACAGATTATACATCACATACTAGATAGTTATAAACACCTATCTAGTCATTATAACTCAAATATAACAAAAACAATTGACTCGGAGGTCACACAGCGGAACACTATATATATATCTACACGCGCTGAAGCCTCCTGCTCCATTTCTCCTCCAGAATTCATCAAAGCTAACCTGAATCCCTTGGCTACTCGTAAAAATTTGAGTACCCAAGAGTTTAAGAAAATAGAAGATTAACTCAGGGTCAGACATGGGTCTAGTGTGAGTAACAGGTTAAGGTTGCTTAACTTTGAAAAACCTTTAAAAACAAAAAGTATCACGTAAGACTCCCTACACAAAAACACAGGTAAGTTTTTACCTTACGCTAACCCAAAACATTTGATAGGAAATCTAGTGATATTATAATAGTGTCTAGGGTTTCCAAGTAAAATACAAAAATGGCTGGAATGCTTACATCTCATGTTCCAACATAATTGGGCACAACTAAAACGTACGGCACTTATTGGAGATTGGATTCCATACAATGGCAGGGCTACTGGGGTACCGCCCGTCACAGTACGTGGCCTAGATCAACGTACCGAGGATTACCTCCAATCCCCTGCAACACAAGTCCGGAACCATCCCTTACTGGATAGTCCCGAACAAGACAACCCCGGTAGTTGGTGCTTACAACTGCCCACACAGCCGAATAAAAAGGGACCTCTAGACGGGGAAAATCTCATCCTACTTGGGTGCTACCCACTTAGACTTGTTGCACCTCCCCTGTTTTAGCTATTCCCGGTTGATGAGGCTTGAGGTTATGATTACCTTTATAGAACACATCACTTGGAATGCTCATCGTCCACCTGACGATGTTCTGATAGCATTAAATCTAATAAAGTTCGTTCCGGGTTCGAACAAAACCGATGGCATTATCTTGTTACACATATTGGAATTACCCTCAGAGTTAACGACAATAACACTTGCACTCTGAATCTTCGTCTTCACTGGAGATTCACTACCTATCGTTAATTTGGATCGATGTGGTTTTCGGATATCCAAATCTGGAAACTCGACCCCGGTCTCATCGAAATTCAAAACGCCATATTTTAGGTTCAAATTGTTTTTAAAAGTTAAAAATAATTCAATTCAATTATCTATATACACACAGATAAATAATTCACATCATCATCATAAATAGATAATTCACATTATGATCACAAAAAGATAATCCACATTATTATTTCATTTCAACCAAAGCATCCATATCACATAGCATCACTTATCTCATATCTGAGATCTCAAACCATTCAAGGCAATCAATATCATCCATCCATACATAAGCAATGATCTATACCATCTCTAATTAATTTAAAATAAATTAAATTAATTACTTCATCTCTAACTAATTTAAAATAAATTAAATTAATTACTTCGCCTCTAATTAATTTCAAATAAATTAAATTAATTACTTCATCTCTAATTAATTTAAAATAAATTAAATTAGTTACTACATTCTAATAAATCTTGCTTACTTGATCATTAATTAATTACAAACCAATTAATTAATCACCATCTAATTTCCATCTTAATTAATCATCCCCGATGAATTTCCTTTGATTACATTCAAGTAATTATCCTTTAATTAATTTCACGAATTAATTATTCTTAATCAAATATAGTAATTAATCCTTTAATTACATCATTAATCAATTACATTAATCCTTAATTAACTACATTAATTAATTATTTTTAATCATTTATTTTTGATTAATTAATCTTAATTAATCAACCCTTTATTACATCATTAATTATATAAATTAATGATCCCTAACTACATTTTTAATTAATTATTCTACTTAAATTAATTACATATAATAATTAATCTTAAATTAATTATTCATTAATCAATCTTGATTAATTACATTGAGTAATTAACTACCCTTAATTACTTCATTAAATAAATTACTTACTCCTTAATTAATTACATTTAATAATTAATCTTTAATTAATTATATTTTAGATTTATATCATTTAGTAATTAATTACCCTTAATTAATTACATCATTTAATTATCTTCAAATAACTTTATTAATCAATTCTTTAATTAATTACACTAAGTAATTAATTATTAATTACTATCACTAAGTAATTATCCTTCATATTAATTACATAAAGTAATTAATCCCAAATCTCTTCCATACTTCAGTTAATCACATCCAGTAATTACTCATCTTAATTACTTCACTAAGTAATTATCCTTCATTAATTACATTAAGTAATTATACTTAACAAATCAACTAGTGATTATTTTGAATTAATTAAACTTAATTAATTAACTTAAACTAATCACATTAAACTTAATTAATTAAATTGAGTAATTAATTCCTTAATTACTTCCATTAAGTAATTACACTTAAATAATTTCACAAATGATTATCTTTAAGTAATTAATCTAATTAATTACTAAAATTAATCACATTAATTAATTATTTAATAATCTCAAGTTCATGATCTTTAACTATTAAAAATTCTTTAATTACTTCTCTAAAGTAATTAAACTTAGATTAATCATTATTAGTTACAAATTAATAAATCTTAATTACCAATTAACTAATCTCTAATTATTTAATTAAATAAGTGTTTAACAGTAACTTAATTAATCTTTAATTACTTGATTAATTAATTAATTCCTAATCATTAATTAAAATATAATGTTATCTAATCAATTATCCTTAATTACAAATTATTATTCCTTAATTAATTAACTTAAACGTTAATTAATTAATTTAAAACCCTTAATCACTAAATTAATTAATCTAAATCATTAAGTAATTAAATCAATTGTCAAGTTCTAGTGGTCCAGTGGTTTCGACATAGTGGATGTTGCAACATTGTGTTGTAGTGGCACCGAATCGATTCCCAGCGGCCACAATAATGAGACATAAGTGGTCTGGGCACTATAAAACCAGTCTAACCAAAGGCCAGGAGAAACATAGTTTCCTTGTCCCCAAAGTTTAAAAAATGGTCGCGTCTTCTCCTTCTTCACCGTGAATTCCTCTCCGTCCCCGGCCCTCTTCATGTCGTCTTCTCCACCTTTAAACATTTGTATCCCCTCCCCCTCTTCTACTCGTTCTGGCCGATGTTTCAGGAACTTGGATGAAGATGGAGACGTTCTCCCCGACCTTCTCTCGTCCCGAGAATTCCCCCCCCCCTTTGTGCAAGCAATCGGTATCCCATAGCAACTATTGATCGCCTTGTCTCGAATGAAGCATCAGGTGATGTTATCGGACCTCCTGCTGCGAATGCGTCGTCGTCTAGATCTGGTACGTCGCTCATTCTACCTATGTCTGGATCCAACATGAGTTTCGATGTTAAGTCGGGTTGCGATTTGGGAGAACATGTCATGGGTACGTTAGTTAATGACTGTGAAGTAGGAGGTTTGGCAGGTGAAGACAATGGCATAGATAAGTCTGTTGAGCCTGTTTGTTGCACGTCATGTGTTTGTAACAATGCAACAGAGGGAACTGGAACTATCATCAGTGTTAATGGTATGGCCCCCCTTTGTGTGATGATTTGCCAACTGATTTGGTGTGTCCTGAGCCTCCCCATGCCTGCCCCAACCTTGGAACAGCTTGTGGCACTGCCTTTGCCACAGTTGTACCAGAGATCAATATAGCTAAATGCCCCAATCCCGCGGCCTCTACTGCAGTTAATGTAAGTCGCCCTGCTGAACCTTGCAAGCCTGAACCCAAAACTTGGTCATCACTTTTTACATCCATGCCCTGTAATGCGGTGTTTACAAACCTGTTGAGTTCGACATCGTTGAGGAAAACGGAGTGATGATCCCTCCCCCCTGTGTTATGCAAGCCGGATTGGACTTCTGTTCAGGATACGTAGTTGGTTTCTTTTTGGATCCTAAACATCATCTACATGATGCGGCTGCTGTTTGTCGTAGAGCCTGGAGACTTCAAGGTGGGCTTAAAGTTAAGATGGTTGATTCCTTGTACTACCTATTGTTCTCTTCCTCTGAGGAACGTAGTCGTGTTCTTGAGTCTGAGCCTACCTTCTTTGATGGACAGCCTTTTATTATTACCCCATGGTCAACGACGGTAGCTAGTGTTCGTGACCAAGTTTTTTCTATCCCTGTTTGGGTTTATTTCTCCCAAATTCCATCTGCTTTACAACCGTTGCTTGGATTGAATTGGCTTGCATGCAATATAGGTAAATTGAAATGTTTTGACTCTAATACAGTAGCGCGTGATAAGCTTGTTTACGCCAAGGCCCTAATTGAGATTACTCCCCATAAGCCTCTACCTACCTCTATCCCTGTCCAGCTAGCTGTAGGTCACGTGGTGGATGTTCGTGTTCGTTATGGATGGGTCCCTGACATTTGTTCCTCCTGTCATTCTTTTGGCCATATTGCCTCTGCCTGCACGCGATCTACTGTTACAGCTTCTGCTCCTAAGTTACCTCTGCCTCGGCCTCCGCTAAGAAAATGGGTTCCCAAAGCCTCTCTGGTTGATTCTCAATCTGGTCCTTCCCATTCCTTAGTGCATCCTGCTTCCCCAGATCCTGGTGATGTTCCTTCTGTTCTCCCTGCTGTTCCGGTTCTCTCTACGCCGCGCGTTGTTTGGGCTGAGACTGAACATTGTTGGGTTGATCGTGCTTCTGATATGAGATTTAACCCTGTGGATGACACCTATTTTAGATATGTATCTGATGACTTATTGGATCTTCGACGCCTTTACTATAGTATTACTGGTGATTCCTTGGTTCTTGACATGGATGGTACGTATGCTGAGATTAATTCTGTTCTTCTTGCTGATTCTACATGGGACCGATCTTTCATTTACTCTTCTGTCATTGACTGTTATGATCCTTATCTTGCTGTTCATTTTCGACCCTTTTTTGGTCTACTTGGGGGTGGTTCTCTGGATTCTACTCGGGTTCATGAGGACATTGGAGATTCTTCCTCTACGGAGGAGAACCAGCTTTGTTATATATATCAAGTAGCGGTGACATGTCTGTCATTCTACTGTGCTGTATTTTTCTAATTCTCATTCATAGTAGCTAAGGTGCCACTACCTTACTCCTGTACTTCAACCTTACTACGTTCGTAATAAAAGTGGTCGGTCCACTATAAAACCGTCGGCCATGCCAAAAAAAGTAATTAAATCAATTAATTATCCATTTTAATTACCTTAATAATTTAATGAATCACAGATCATTAAATCTTTATTAATTTTAACATAAAAACATTTCTTATTTATGACTAAATTGTCATTGACAAAAACATTTGAAAATATTTTACTTTTGAATTTACTTTCAAATTCCATTTCAAATTAAAATTTAAAATTAATACAAATTTAACTTTTAACAAAGTTTAAGAACAAATTCAAAAACCTTTTAAATCTCATGTCAAAGAAATACTTATCTTTTAAAAGAAACTTAAAAGAGTTCAAACCAAATTCATTTTTAAATTGAAACCATTTAAAAATATACTTTAACATTTAAAGTTGTTAAAATAATTTAAATTTAAAAAAAATTATTTATCTCCAAACTAAGATACAAACTAAATTTGAATCCAGATTTAAAACTTTGTTTAAATCTGTACTTTCAAATTTTAAAATCATTTTAAAATTTGAATGGACAGGTTTAAAAGAAAACCTGTAACCATAAAACTGCCCGAGCCACCCATCAATTACTTCGAGTCCATCCTAATCAGACTTCGAGCAAAACGTCTAATTACTTGAGAAAAACTCGAGTACACTACTCCCTTGCCCAAACCAACATCACCAGAAAATAAGAAGTGCACCATGCACATGCACGGTGACGCCGATCGACTCCGGCCATCTCCGATGATCTTCACACATCGGAAATCACCCTTACACCCTATCACGATAATCAAATCGTCATCCCAAACTCGAAATCGATTTCGAGCATTCAAACCCAAATCTGAACCCAAGTGCAAAAACCTGGAATCCACCTCGTTCTCGAATCTCCGACCATCAGAGTTTTTGGAATTCCAGCTACACCATCGCCAACATCTCCTCTACCATCTCCCAGAATACTGTTGAACTCGATCAACCAGCGAAACGTGCAAATCAAAAATACCCAACCTAGTTAAAACCAGGGTTACAAACTAGAATCAACCACCGCAACCTCCACAATGATATGATCCTCTACTTGACAATTTCCCTTTACTCTGCGATCACTCAACTACCACCAAAAGGAACCCCGACCTTCCAGATCAACCAGATCATCAGAACTTTCCAAAAACACCATTTCTGGTCAAACCAGAACTGCACACTCATCCTCGAACTAAAAATTATGATTTCATTCTTGAAAATCATGTTTTGAGTTAAGGATTCAATTTATATTCCTGAATTGATGAATTGGGGTGTTTGAATTTTTACTTATATTTATCTTACTCTGTTGTTTTTGATTTCCAGTGAAATTCCAAATTTATTTTAACTTAAATCAAATTTTAAAACTTACTTTATGATGAAACAACCAACTCTTGTTTAAGACTTAAATCTTAACAAAGACTAGATCAAGAGGAAATCAATTTTGTTTGAATTCTTAGTTTTGAAACTAAAAACAATTAAGTTACAGATAAAATAACTAAGCACACATTCATACATTCACATTTACACAGAGATGCACCAAAATATATCCATACTAACATTCTAATTCCAAAGATGCGCATGCAATAAATTTCATATACTTAAATTTTTAAAAGGTGATGTTACTCACAGATTTGAGAATGAAGAATAGAGCTCTTTAATTTTGAAAATCTTGAAACTGTGAAAACTTGTTTTGCTGAAATGCCTTTTTGCCTTTGAAAACTTGAGTTGCTTGTCTCAGATTGCATGCAGGCTTGTTCATCTCAAGTTTGAATTGAGAAACAGGCTCTTGATTTTTAAATTGAATTACAGGTTACTGATTTGAAACTTGAAAAAGGTTTACATGTTTTTGAACTGATTTCTGGTTTTGAGGAAGTGATCTACAGATTTTTTTTGAGTTGAGAATGGTTAAAGGGTTGATCTTTTGATTTGGAAAATGTATTACAGTTTTTCTCTCTTTTTTAGTTTTAATCTGATATTTTCTTTATTTAGAATGAGATGAGAAAAAAAAAGAAATGGAAGAGGTATGCTTATATAAACTTTATGGTTTATTAAAAATCAAAGAAAAATGATAATAAATCATGACACTTGTCCTATACCACATTTTACTATCTAACACTTGTAAAATGAGGCCTTAAGATAATAACACATGTCTTTTTAAGTAATTAGTATTTATATTTTAAAGTTTAATATAACCTTATACTTAATTAATTAATTTATAAGTTCTTATTTATATATATATAATCTTAAAGAAATAAAACCAATTACATATATTCTAAAATCCAAAACAATTTAAAATATCTATCCTTTGAATTTCAAAATTTTAAGTTCAAATTCAAACCAAATTCAAAAATCCAATTTTAAAATCAAGTTATATATATACATACATAACTACATAAATTCAATTTGAAACAACAATTCTATTTTATTAAAATCTATTTGTAAAAACAATACATTGTTAATATTGTTTGAAAATAACACATTCTATATTCCTTAAAATCTATTTATCTATACATTTATTATTATCATTTAAAAATAACAATTTATCAATTTGAAATAATTTATAAAAGAAATTATCGCAGTATTAATAAATTACTTATTTTCTTATATGAATTAATGTTTCATTTGTGAAATAGTATTTTAAACTTATATATATATTTCAAATCATATTTATCAAGCTATAATTAAAAAGAAAATAAAACAAACCTTTTTGTTAATTAATTTAAATTTAAAATTAAGCTAAAAAAAAATTAAACAATTAAACATTTACCTTAAGTATTTAAAACCGTATAGTTGTTTATTTAAATAGCATTGAAAAGCTTTCTATTAAATAAATCATAATTTCCAAATTACCAAATTACCAAAAATACTAGAATTAGAAAATATGCTTTATTGTTAAATTCAAAACAAAGCTTATCTATTTACAATATATACAAATATATTTACATTATACATAGAAAACATTTTATTAACTTTAAAAGATAAAATTCTTCAATTAAATATTTATTAAAGGAAGATTATTAAATCAATTCAAATCTTATTAACAAAGATTACCAAATCAAATTAATTTTTAATACAGATTATTAAATTGATATTGCCAAAAATTCCAGGTCATCACAAGAACAACCATCATGTCCATTCGCGAAAGATTACGACGAATTGACACTTTTTTTAAAAATTTGAAATTTAAAATCTACGTCACCATGTCGACATGAGGGGATGAGGGATGTCGACATGCTTATGTGAATTTTGAAAATTAATTTTTCTTTAAAATGATTTATATTCCAAAAGTTGTCAGAACAATTTAAAAACTTTGTAAACCATTTTTAATATAGTTTAAACTTATAAAAGATTTTTAAAAAGTAATCATACAAATATATATAAATATATATATAATCTATAAAATATTAAAAACTAAGTATAGATATATTTTTGAGATTTAAGGCTAAAATATGAAATCCAGGAGATAGTTTAAAAACAAGAGATGATTTTGAAACTAATATGATTAAAAATATTTTTTGAATTATAGCTAAAATATTAACTTGATAGAGATGACTTTAAAAAGATGGTTTTGATAAAATAATTCATTTTGAAAATTACATGGATTCCATTCTACTAGAGAAAGTCGTTGGTTCCATCCCACTAAATATGTCGTGGGTTCCATCCCACTATTAAAGCAAGAAGGTGAATTCCATTCCATGATTAAAATACGAATAAAGATTTTAGTGCTATTATGAAGTTTTAACATAAATATAGAATCTATTACTAATCTTGATATCTTGAACTGTTAATTTCTTGATAATTTCGATATCTTGAACTCTAGATACTCTTGAGTCGTTAATCTTGATTTCTTCAATCTTAAATTCATCAGTCTTAAATCTTTGTATTGTACAGTCTTCATTCTCAGCACCTGCATATGTATATCCTACATATACAAATATATCTAGACAAGAATATTAGTATTTATAATTTATAACAAGTCCTCAGGTTGTTGTCATCAAAACCATCATCTCAGGAACTAATAGTCTCTCCCATTTTGACGATGACAACCTTTGTTTATAAAATCATCTCCACAAACTTCAATTCTACTCTGACTCATCCTTATTCCAACAACTCCCCCTTAATCTAAGCATATCTAGTAGCCTAACTATCCTTTTTTATAATTCTTCCCCTTTGTCATCAACAAAAACTAGTCGTAAACTACATAACTCCCCTCAAACTAATACCATGGAACTTAATGCTAATAATGAAGTATAATAAGCGCAAACATAAATCCAATTTTATTATATATTATGCAAATTTCTAAGAATCTTTCCATGTTTCTCTTGTTCCTTTGCCATCCTTATTTGAGTGACTTGTAATTCAGTAAGAATTAGGAGAAGGGAAGGAAACGGTTGCATTTTAGGTTGATTTAGAAGAGAAGGCCATTATTTTATATTTTCAGAAGTTTATTACAGAGAAAATGAAGAGAGAAGATAGAATAATTTGAAATATTGTGGTTTATATAACCACCAAACTGATTTTAGAGGGAAAATCAAAATTCAAATTTTACAGTTGTATGTCAACATGGGGGTAGGGGCATGTCGACGTCCCTTTGAAAATGTTAAAAAAAAATTCTATATTTATTTAAATATATGTGTTATTATATCTATATTCTATATCTTAGTTATAGAACAAATACCTAGTTCTCTTCTTAATTTAATAAAGGTTGATTGATTTAAGGGTTTGGTCAGAATATCAGCTATTTGATTCTCAGTGTTGATAAATTCAAGAGAAATAATCTCTTTACTTATATTATCTCTGAGAAAATGATGTTCGATATCAATATGTTTGGTTCTGGCATGATGAGCAGGATTTTTGGATAAATTTATTGCACTTGTATTGTCACAATAAATTAGTGATTTTGAAATATTTAATCTAAAATCCTTTAGGGACTATTGCATATAGATAACTTGAGAACAAGCCAAAGCAATAGAGATATATTCTACTTCAGTTGTTGATAGTGAGACAACATTTTGCTTTTATTAAACCAGGAAATCAAAGAATGTCCTAAAAAGTGACAATTTCCACTTGTACTTTTTCGGTCTGATTTACAACCAACACGGTCAGCATCACAATGTGAGGTTAAATCAAATGAATCATTTTCAGGGTAAAATAGGCCATAGTCTAAAGTGTGTTTAACATGTCTTAGGACACGTTTAACAGCTTTTAAATGGGTTTCTTTGGGTTAAGATTGGTACCTTGCACAGAGACAGACACTATGCATGATATCGGGCCTACTCGTAGTTACATAGAATAGCGATCCAATCATTCCCCTGTATAGTTTTTGGTCGACATCTTTTGACATGTCTTCTTTATTCAAGGCTTTATTGGTTGCCATAGGAGTGGGTTTTTCACTCGAAGTGGTTATACCAAACTTATTAATTAGATACCCAGCATACTTTTCTTGACTAATGAAAATACCTTTATCTAATTGTTTTATTTGCAATCCTAAAAAGAAACTAAGTTCGTCCACTTGACTCATCTCAAACTCTTTTGTCATTATTTTAGAAAACTCGTTATTCATTCCATTGTTTGTTGATCCAAAATTTATATCGTCTACATAAATCTGTACTAATTGGGTAGTATGTTTGTTTCTTTTAATAGAAAGAGTATTATCTACTTTACCAATTTCAAAGTTTGATTGTAATAGGTAAGATCTTAGCTTGTCATACGAAGCTCTGGGAGCTTGCTTCGGACTATATAAATCTTTCTTTAATTTGTAAACATGGTTTGGAAACTTTTATTCTTCAAGAAGTGGATGTTGTTCAACATAAACATCTTCTTAAACAAAACCATTCAAAAGTTGCACTTTTGACATCCATTTGAAATAATCTGAAATTGTTGTGGTTTGTGAAAGCAAGTAGAATTCTCATGGCTTCTAATCTTGCGATGGATGTAAGGGTTTCATCATAGTCTATTCCTTCTTCTTGACAATAACCTTGTGCGACTAACTGAGCTTTATTTCTAACGACCTCACCTTATTCATTCATTTTACTTTTTATAAACCCATTTTGCTTTTATTATAGTTTTGTCCTTAGGTCTAGGAATAAGTTCCCATACATCATTTCTGCTGAATTGGTTCAGTTCTTCTTGCATAGCAAGAATCCATGAATCATCAGATGATGCTTCCTTTGGATTTTTGGGTTTAGTAATTGATATAAAAGCTATGTTACTCGTCTTGTTTAGTTGATTTGTAGTTCTAACAACAGATTCTATATTTTCTAGTATATTTTCTACAGGGTAATCTTTTAAAAGCCTAATCCTTTTATCAGGATGAATAGTTTCACAATTTGTTTCATTTGATTCATTATTTAGAGCAGCAAAATCATCTTCATCATTTATTTGAACAAAATCCTTGAAATTTTCATCAAAAGCCTACATGCATTATTCCTTCAATGGTGTTAGTTTTTAAATTGAAAACTCTGCATGCTTTACTTCTATTAGAATATCCGATAAAGATTCCTTTGTCATATTTAAGATCAAATTTATCCAAATTGTCCTTTGTATTTAGAATAAAGCAGTTACCTCCAAAAACATTAAAATAAGATACCTTTGGTTTCTTATTGAAAAGAAGTTCATATGGTGTTTTATTGGTTAAAGGTCTAATTAAAATCCTATTCAAAATGTAACAAGCTGTAATGACTGCTTCAGCTCAAAAATTTCTTGGTAATTTACTATCTGAAAGCATAGTTCTTGCGTACTCTTGAATCGTCCTATTTTATGCACTACCACTCCGTTTTGTTATGGTGTTCTTGGAATGGGAAAATTATGAGTTATTCCTTTTCGATTATAGATATTCTCAAAATTTTCATTTTCAAATTCTCCATCGTGATCACTACGAATAGTTTTGATTTTTAAATAAAGTTGATTTTGAATTCTTTTTGCAAAAGTTTTAAATAAATCAAAAGCATCACTTTTTAGTTTCATAAAAATTGTCATGTAAATCTAGAATAATCATCTGTAATTACAAAAACATATTTACCGTGATTTATTGCCTGAATTTAATAAGGACCAAATAGATCTAAATGAAGTAACTTAAGGGGTTTTGAAGTTGAAATCATATCTTTTAATTTGAATGAACTCTTCCTAAGTTTTCCTAATTGACATGCATCACATATATCTACTTTAAAATCCATTTTAGGGAGACCTCTTACTAGATCAAATTTTGAAAGTCTAGATAAGTGTTTAAAATTCAAAATCCCAAATCTTTTATGCAAAATCCAAGGAAAGAACACACTGGAATTTTATACTGGCTCTAAGTTACCCTACACCCAGTCCCACACAATTTCTGGTGCAGGTTTCTTTTCAAATATAATGTCAATATTACAACCTCAATTTCAAGGCCACGAGATACACCCTCCTGTCTTTGAGTCCAGGGCAAACTCACTCGATTAACCAGCTTATAAGATCACTTAATTGATTTACGGGCTACAATCACACCCAATGGATTTACGGGCCACAATGACACCGTTTCCAATCATACTTTGAAAGAGAGAGATTCGATACACTTTGATCTTTCGATCTTTGATTACAAATGATCCTATAACTCTGAATAGCACTGAGATCTTTGAGAGAGACTGGTAGAGAATCAAACTAGAGATAATCGAGTTTGATTCACTTAGAATTTCGATAGAATTTTGTTGAAGCATTTGAAATATAAGAGAATATTTGATTGCGGAAGGAGGAGTGAAGAAATAAAGAAAAAATAACTTAAAATTCATTGAAAACAACTGGTATTTATAAAAGAACAACACTCATGTCCATTCGCGAAAGGTTATGATGAATAGACACTTCTTTTAAAAATTTGAAATTTAAATTCTACGGTCAACATGTCGACATGGGGGGATGAGGGATGTCGACATGCTTATGTAAATTTTGAAAATTAATTTTGCTTTAAAAATTTTTCTATTCTAAAACTTGTCAAAACAATTTCTAAACTTTGTAAACCATTGTGAATATAGTTTAAACTTATAAAAGAATTTTAAAAGGAAATCTTAAAAATATATATAATCTATAAAATATTAAAAACCAAGTATTGATTTATTTTGGAGATTTATATGTAAAATATAAAATCCAAGAGATAGTTTAAAAACAAGAGATGATTTTGAAATTAATATGGTTAAAAATAGTTTCTGAATTAAGGATAAAATATTTAAACTGATAGAGATGACTTTAAAAAGACAGTTTTGAAAAAATAAATCATTTTGAAATTTTCATGAATTCCATTCTACTAGAGAAGGTTGTAGGTTCCATCCCACTAAATAGGTCGTAGGTTCCATCCCACTATTAAAGCTAGAAAGTAGATTCCATTCCACAATTAAAATTCGAATAAAGTTTTAGTGCTCTTATGAAGATTTAACATAAATCTAGACTCTATTACTTATCTTGATGTCTTGAACTCTTTATCCCTTGATAATCTTGATATCTTAAACTCTTGATACTCATGAGTCTTCAGTCTTGATTTCTTCAATCTTGAATTCGTCAGTCATGAATCTCTATACTTAGTCTCGAATCTTTATACCGTACAGTCTTCATTCTCAGTACCTGCATATATATATATATATATATATATATATATATATTCTGCATATACATACATACACATATATATGTAGACAAGAATTTTAGTATTTATATTTTATAACAAGTCCTAAGGTTGTTGTCATCAAAACCATCATCTCAGGAACTAACACCGCCTTGCATTCATAATGTTTTACCCCTATTCCGAACACAATGGAATATATATCAGGATCCAATTCCATCGTATTTGGAAGATAGGTTTTCGAGTCAAATTATTTTAATTAAATTTATGTAAATAAATTTCTATGCGTTTTCAGCTTCGCACGGCCAAACGATAAGTCCGATTGACACGAAATTTGAAATACTATAATAACTCATTATTGCGGATCCAATGAAACTGGTTTCGTCGATATCCGAGATAGTGTCAAAAATGGCTATCTTTACACGTTAATTAAAATATAAAATTTCCAATTTCTATTAAATCATTTTAAATCAATTTTAAATGTTTACTAACTTCATTCTAATTTAAATAGAATTTAATACAATGTTAGAAATCATTTTTATTCATATTAGATTTAGTATTCAATTAATTAACCGATTTAACTTATAATATTTTACAATTCAATATTTAAATTCAATTAAATATTCTAAATTCAGACGACTAAAAAACTGGGTCGTTACAAGGGTCATTTTTCCTATGACTCTCTTGGAAATGTCCTCACAGGACCTTGCTAACCTTATCGAGAATTCGAGTATTTCATATCTCCTTTTGCATACCGCCAAATACAATCTGGAGTAGATGTAAATATACCCTAATAAGAGCAACCCCATATAGCTAAACGTCCACTCGCTTTTTGGTTTTAGTCATTTTTGAAAAAGGATATCAACGCTCAAATGTGCAACAAATCGTTTTAAATTGACAATATTCAAAGGAGAAAACTGAATCTATAGTAACATATCAATCATCGAGAAAAATTAAAATGATTATGTATGAAAATTAAATCTCACTTTCTTACCACTACTCATCGATTTCAAAATTGTACTGTATTTAGGCTGAAAATGAAGTCATACAAGTGAAGATAGTGTTAACTCTAGGCATTGCCTTAACGACCTTTTTACCCTTCGAGATAGAAATGAGTTTTCTATGACTTGATGTTTTGTGCTATGAGTATAACTAAATAATTTCCATATAAGATATACCATTCACAGAAGTTAAGTTTCTTATCCTTTCCATAACCAGATCAAACCTTTAAACTTCTAAAACCCAAATTTGTGCTTGGTTTTCACATCATAAATATTCGTAAAACACTTTAAAAAGTCTTATGAAAATTTTCTTTTTATAGAGCAAATTATATTTCTAAGTGTGTTAAAAAGAAGGGTCAAAATAAATGTAAAACGTTATTTACTATAAATCCAAAACAATTTACACCTAGCTTTATTTTTAAAAACTATTCCTTTCGGAAAAAAATTCTCATTTATACTGTATCAATTATAAATTTCAGACAATATATATCATCCAGGAAGATAATAAATCAAATTAAAATGCTATTATAAATTAAAATAATGTTAATCATCTGAAATGATAATTGATATAATTCTTTTATGACTTTAAAACTACATTAATTATCTTAATAGACAATTAATCAAACTTATAATTCCTTTAATAAATCAATTGATTAACTTTAAACACCTTTATTAAATCAGTTAATTAATTTTAACCAATATTATTAACTCAGTTAAGAACGCTTTTATTAAATCCGATAATTAATTTTAAACACCTTTATTTAAACCGATTAATTAACTTTAAATATCATTTATTAAAATGAAAGCTAATCTTAAACATCATTATCAAAATGATTAATTAACTTTAAAACATCATTATTAAAATAATCTTAATTATCATTAATAAATTTGTTAATTAACTTTATTACAATTAAATAATAATTAAGCTATACTTGATTCCTCAAATTCTTTTGAAATACTTATGCAATCCTTACAACCCATTTGAAAAGAACTATCAAAATATTTAAGGTAAACAAATTTATAAATTTAAACAACGTTAATTACCCTAAAAAATAATTAAATCTAATTTATAATCTTTTATAAATTTGATATGACATTAATTATCTTGAAAATAGTTAATCAAATTTATAATATCTTTATAAATTTAAAACGGCTTATATTATCCTAAAAGATAATTGATTAAATTTATAACTCCTTTTATAAATTTTAATCAACACTTATCCTTTATTTTCAAAACTCTCAAAATACTTGAAAATATAGTTTACATAATTTTCAAAGTACAAAAACACGACCAACATTTATTTTGTGAAAGTACAAGTCCAAGCTCTACGCGGAATAAGGGTTTAAGAGGATAATATTTCATACAGCATGTCGCATTTTTTTCAACCGTACATCACAATAAGCAACATAAGAATATAAGTAAGATTCATATAACAGTAATTTAATAATGGAAAGAAAACCCTTAAGGTCTCTCTAGAAATGTCTCATTTATTCACATATAAGAATGTGTATTTTCGAACTGTTTTGTCGCGACCTATTCATTACGTACACTTTGACTTTCCTTCTGTTTTTGTCTCCTGCAACACAATGGTTAATTATGCTATCCTCTTATCGAGCGGGAATTTAAAATCCAAACAAACAACCAAAAAACAATATAAACTATCATCAAGCATTCAACAATAATTTATAGCAACAAAAATATCATATAGTTTATTTAAAGGTGAGTAAACTCACCAAAATTCCAATCGATGTTTTTGCCTTTTCAGTTCGATATAAAATCGAAAGACGTTCAATTTTAACCCAAAATTCAACCAAAACCAAATTCAATAAAATCAGTTTCAGCGTATAGATAACGTTGATACGAGTCCAACGTAGCTGACCGCGTCCAAATCCAACTTCATATGCATAAGTTATTTGATTTATAAAATTTTAGATTAAATTAATTACTTAATTAAATAACTAATTACCATCATTAATTAAATCCTTTCTTCCCCAATATGTTCTCTCCAAAAAACCATGCACATGAATGAGTGATATCCACTCCTATCGCGCACGATCAAGCAAGGATAAGAGCTCTGGACCTCTGTTTATCAAACTATCTTGGTCGTTGTTCCTCTCGCCCCAATCTCCATGCCCCTATACCCAAATCAATGATCTCGACACCCTCTAAACAGGCGCAAACTGGAGGGCTTTGAGCACTATACATGAATGACATGTTCATCAATACAGAATTTAAATTCTAACCATCGAACCTACTTCCTCCAACAAACCCAAATCCAACCTCCATTTTGCACATCGACACCTAAATCTCTCAATTTTCCTAAACCTAGTCCACACCTATTAACCTGTCCAGGAAATTATTGTCAAGGACAAAATTTCACAGCCTTTTAGCCTCAAGGACAGACCTTCAATATTTTATCCTGAAGGACAACTTTATGTAGGTATCAGTTTTTAGTTATTGATAGCAGTTTTTAGGTATCAGTATGTAGTTATCGGTAGCAGTTTTTAGGTATCGGTTTTAGCTTGGTAGCAGTTTTGTTGTCCTTATGAATAATTTTGGAAATGTTTGTCCTTATGAATAATTTTTAGAAGAATGTTTTTGATTGTAGTAAAAATATTGAGGTCGTGTCCTTGAGGCAAAAAAATATACAAATCTTTGTCCTTTAAATTAATTCCCCCTTAACTGTCCAGGAGTCGATCAACGCCAATCAAAGTCGTTCACTACAAAATGGATATAGAATTTTAGATCTCCACCATATGATGTCAAAGTAACGAAATTTGTAATTTTTAGTGGCCCAGATTATTTGATATTGAATTTTAAGTGGGGAGGCATTATTGAGTTTACAGTAAATAGGAAATGAGCAAGAGCAAGAAGGATTAGGAGAAAATCTGACATGCGAAGCTAAGTGTTTATTTTTCCTTTGATTTTATAAATAATAGTTTACTTCAGTTTCAAGTAAGACAATATTCTCAAGGAAAACAAAATTTTCAAGAAAAATACCATATCAAAAGTCTAATCATCATTGACATATTTTAATAAAATTTACATTTTATTTGATTTTAAAAAATTATAAAACGAAATATTTAAGACACCCCGCAACACAAAATTCTGTTCATGTGCTGATAGTGAATGATAGAAATAAAAAGACGATTATGCATCAAAATGCGATACAATCACTAATCAACAATAAAATATATAGATTATTTTATTTTGTGAAATTTCAAAAATACCATCGTTTGTCGTAAAATAGATTATACAAAAATTTAAATATTTTCCAATTTAAAATTATGGAAAATTCAACTAAATTGAAACAAAATTACGTCATTAAAATTGAACCGTTTTATTAACAATTGATTTCCTTATTATTTATTCGAACTATTAATCATTGTAAATAAATTTACAAAATGAGTTCACCATTATCAATTATTAATTAAAAGAAGTTAAATAAGATTACTAAACCCATTTAATTAATATTTAATTCACAATTCAAATATTTAAATAAGCATTATATTTAAATATAAGTTATTAAACTTTAAACCAATTATTTAAATATTTAAAATTAGTTAAATATTCAAAAATCAAAATGAAAAAATCACAAGATGTCAATGGTTATCTTAAAATGTTGAAATTAGGGTTATTTTCGGTATTTATATTTTATTTCTTCCATTATAAGGTCTAGAAGTGTAGAATGCTTTAAAAGTCAAATTTACCTATATTATATAAACCATTAAAAATCTAACGATTTGTACTTCTTAGCACAACGCGAGTTCAAATGCCATTTTTAGGCATTGAATTGGTTTGTTCGAAGGTGTGGATTTTTATAGCTGCTATCAAAGCTTAGCTTAAGCGATTCCTACCATAGATGTATGAGAGATGTATTTTAAATTTTTTATTATATATATATATATATATATATATATATATATATATATATAGTTTTTATGCTGCACCCATTATATTTTGACTTATGAAGGTAGTTTTTCACTTTTTCTTTACATAAGTAAACAACTATAAATTAAATAAATGTTAAGATTAATAAGTTTGGGGTAAAAATTAAATCCATCACGTGTATTACGATTTACTCCTTTGCTAATAGAGGGTCCTTATACCAACTAACAGTAGTAAATAAATTACGGTTCTATGATTGAATAGAAAGAAGAATAGTACCATTGGACCCATAAAAAATAAGTGTGATGCTGATAAGGCGTAATGGAGGCATAAAAGAAAGACTTCTCAAGGTTAGACTAGATCTCCTCAGTTCAAGAATAAGTCCTGTTCTTATATAGGGAATAATTGTAGAAACTCCGTCTGAGTTGAGTACCATAGTAGGAGTGTTCATACATTAAAGTTGGACATTATATTAAAGGAGATGCTTATGTTAACCATTCTAAAAGGAGAACAGCTAAAACCCTATGCACTCGCAACACTGTTATATGAAGTAGTTGGGCTTGTGTTAAGTTATGTTGTTTTCATCTACTCCAATTATAGTATTTCAATTAATTAAACTGTTTTCCTAGAAAGTTAAAAACGTTAGTGTTTGAGATAGGAATTAAAGTTTGAATTAGTAAACCATTATTTTAAGCTTCAAACATCGAAAAAATTAATAGAACGTAATTTTTCATAACTACTTTAAAGATTTTATTTTTGAAAAAAAGTTTTAGTCTAAGTTACATTGTTACACTTACCTTTTGATGTGCGATTTGTTTTTGACAATGGAACTTTTGAGAGATAAATTAAAAATTATGTAAAACCCATCTTTTTGAATATCTTTATTTTATAAATATTTCTCCCAAATATTAAAAAAAGTGCCATGACTTTTATTAAAAGGAAAAGTTTATTAAAATTAGCTGATAATTTTATAATTTTTGGAGCTTGCTAGTTTTTGTGAAAAATAAGATTGGAAATCAAATATTTTGATATAAAAATCAAATTAAAATTTTTATTGAAATTTTTACTTGAAATTTTGGTTGGAGTTAGAATAATTATACATCCTATAAAGTTCGATTAATTTGAGAAAATTAGCTAAAATAGTCAATATAGGGTGTGCTAAGGACTTGCTAATATTGAATATTATGGAACTGTAAAGCATTGGAAAGGTTGGGGTAAGGGGAAAAATTACAATAGAGATTAGTGACCTTTTCAATCAATGACCAAGTTGGAAAGGTAGAGTACCAAATTGATTTTTCCATAATAATAAAGAGTAAACACAACTTTGTGTCATTTTACCAAGTACGGTTTGATTTGTCAAAGCTCAACACAAGATGGGATTTAGCTTAGCCCCATTTAGTTTTAGAGTAAAGTTATTGCAGTACAAGATTAGCATTACTGAAAACTGCTATGGAGGTAAGAAGTTTTCTTGGTTTGGCTAGCCATTGTAGGAAGTTTATTAAAGACTTCGCAAAGAATTCATCCTCGTTAACACGTCTTACTAAGAACAAATTGTTTTTCTTTTGGAAGTCGAAATGTGAGCATGCTTTTATTAAGCTAGAGGAGTTTTTGACTAGTCCACATGTTTCTCCTTGATGGTTCAAAAGCGTTTGTGTATATACCGGTGCTTATGGTAAATAAATAGGTGTTGTTTTGATGCAGATGGTAGGGTTGTTTTTTATGTTAGTTGATGATTCAAAGTACATGAGAGAAACTATCTTACCACTACAAGAAAAACTACTTTTAGTGGCATATATTAGTAGCGTTTATGAGCTAAGTGCAACTAATGGTATGTGGCTCTTTTTATTTTCACTGTTTTATTTGATTAAAACGCTACTAGTACCTCTCTTGCTTGTATTCGGTGGGAAAAAATTCCAATTTTTTCGATCTATTTTTGTTTCCCTCCATATCACATTTCTCCATTTCCTTCTCCACCTGCAAACCCAAAATAAATTTTCATTTCCCTCCCTATCATGTTTCCCCACGTGCTTCTCCTCCCGCAAAACCCTAAATCCATATTCGTTTCCATCCATATCGCGTATCTCCATTTACTTCAGAATAGAATACATGACTTTTAATTTCTCAATCCCATCTTTCTTTCATCTACGCAAATAGAACAGACGATTATAGAAAAGGAAAAAAGTAGTAGAAGAAGAAATGACTGGAAATCGCGACTAGACTTATAGGTCGTTGCTCAGGCGATTGAAGAATTTTGGGTAGATTGTGGATGAGGTTGGTTGCGACTGGTTTGGTAGGAATCGAAGGCCGATTTGAGTGGTTCGATTCGGGGATTTGGTCGTCGGAAGTTGGTGATGTATGTCGAAGCAATTTGTGTCGATTGTGGGGGGGAGACGCGATGTCAGGTGATGGCTCAAGGTTGCTGGTGAAGGATATTCATAGTTGGTGGGCTGTTTGTGGGTAGTGGAGATGTATGTCTGACTGGTGGAAAACTAGCAGTGCAGGCTATGGTGTAGGTTGATGGTATGTAATTTCGGTAGTGAACTTGCAGTAGTGGGGAGGAGACTGTGGTATGGAAATGACTGCAGTCAGAGTGGTTTTGTGTTGTGGCTGTTTGAGGTATGGGGATTGTCAGATGTCAGTTTGTGATAGCTGGTGAGATGCAGTAGTATGGTGATTGGAGATGGTGATTTGGGTTCCGTGAGGTTGCTGAGGTGATATACAGTTTGGTTTCGGGTTGTAGGAGGTGGCGTTGATGATCGAAGGCTGGATGTCGAAGGCGGTTGGAGGTCGAGTGTCTACAGAAAGTAGCAGTTTTTTTATCTTTTTTAAAGAGACGGTCTCTGGTTGGTTGTGGACTGTAGTGTTTCAAGGAAGGGGGAAGAGGATGTTTGGAGTAGCTACTGGTTGGTCTGTGGAAGTGATAGGGTAGTGTTATGGTATGTGAAGTGGTTATGTGATCAAGTTGTGATATGTTGACAGTTTTGTGAGCAGCAAGGAACTTGATGTTGTTGAGCGGCAATTAGCAGTTTGGAAGAGTGGCAGATTGGAAGTTTGACGGAGCATGGCAGTAGGCTAGCAGCAGTAATAGTGAATGGATGATATAAGAGGAGGTTAGGGATTTGGAGTCGCGGTGGTTGGTGGAATGCAGTGAATTCACGGTCGAGGCTGCTGGGTCGCGGCGACTTGGTTGTGGTTGTGAGCATTTTTGTTGATTGGTTGGATGTGTTTGTAGGCAGTGAAGGTTGCAAAGAAACTAAAAGCGCAAGCGGTATCAGGGTACTCCAACAACTCCAACCCTTTTGGTGATTCTAATTTGGGTGAAAAGTAAGAACTTTAGTTTCGTTTGAATTATTTAAGTTGGTATTCATGTATACACCATTGAAATTGAAATGCTAATTGAAATTGAAATGCCTTTCTAAGCATAATCAATATTTGCTGCATTGGTTTTAAATATTTATAATTGAGGACAATAGAGATGCTTCCAAACAACACATCATGTTTACATGCACATTCTTGTGTGGTACGAAGAGTGAAAACTAACTGTTTGTCCTATATACTTTAAAGTAGCTATGAAAGATGAAATTCAGCAATAACATTCTCAAATATAATCTTTCTGTAATCAGTGACTACAAGGAGAAAGCCGCAATTTAGCCTGTACCAATAGCTGACAGTATAATTTTGTTTCAACTGAATTTACCTGTAAAATGATATCAACATGTTAGACCATCCTTATAAGGGTAACTAGTGAGGAAAGACCTCACTTTTGCTATTGAGTAGCTAAATTCAGATATCCTGTAGTTTCCACTTGTCCGTGGTTCAGAAATTTAGATAAGTCATTATTTTTGTCATTTTGTGATGTTTTTAATTTACAGAGCTCTGCATGCACCAATCATATGTTTTAATAGCTAGAGCCCTGCATGTATTGACGTATATTATCCGTTTAAAGGTCCAAATCTTCAACACTTTGCTATCCACTACTGGAGTAGAATATGAAATTTTGTTTGCCAACTAAAAAATAGGCAAAAATGATGCAGCCCATTGTTGGGATGCTCTTTAGGAACGTTAGAATTGAAATCAAGATGATGTTGGCTAGAAGGAATGTTTGCTTGAGCGAATCTTGTGATACAATTTATGGATTAAACTACTATGTGATCAGAACTGAATTTTAGCACACAAAACTATGTTTTGAGATGATGTTTTCTATATAGACTTGATTATTCTTTTGCCTGATTATCATGGAATAAGGGCCAACACTCGTGGTCTCTTAATGTGATATGATTGTTTACTTTTCAAAAGTTGGACACCTTAATTATTGTGTGATTATTGTGTGCAGCTTCGTTGGGAGAAAGAAGATTGAACCTGATGTTGTCCAAGGGCGATCATTTGAAATATCCGTCAAAGAAGAAAAGAGAAGACAAAAAGAAAGAATGGTATGTGATAGGTCTTAACATCAAAAAACAGTGTTATTATTTTATTGAAGTTTATAGCAAAACGGATGCTTATTGTTTGAGATGTTATAATGTATCGCACCACCTTTCTGTCTATATTGATCATTCATTATTATTTTCCCATTAAATTTTGTTGCATCCACCCTTCATTTTTAAGGACAACTACTTAGTTTCGCGATTGCTTTTAACAGCAGTTCTATCAATGATGATAGTACATTTGGATAATTTCATCATGTGTGTTGTGTGTGTTTGTAATATCCATGTGATAACTATTTACTGTAACATCCTCTTAACTCGAGGTGCTAAGTTAGCGGAAATCAAAGAAACACTTGGTTTTGAATGTTGCCTCTAAAAATAAGTTCTAAAAAACATTTCCAATTAAACCCTCACATTTATAATGAGATTAATGAGATTATGCTTGGCAATAGTCAGTGCATACTCTCCGCTATTCCTCAGTAAACACATATATCAATCGGTGTGTACATCCTTTAGATTAGTGTGCACATCCAACAGTTCACATATACAACATACATTGCATTCTTTATATTAACAGTGTGTACATCCTTCAGATTAGTGTGCACATCCAACAGTTTACACATACAACAGACATTGCATTCTTTTTCACTACAGGCAGTGCATTCTTTCTCACTGTAGACAATGCATTCTTTTAGACAGGGCCCTCGCAGTCTATCATAATTTATTTCATTGCTTAAGGACTGCATGCACTCACTCTCTATACAATTTTTGCCACAGCATCCATCAACTTGCTTACACCTATTAACATCGCATGCATGCATCAGCTGCCATAACAATACTGCCTTTCTTTAAATCTCCATCACATTCTGCTGGACTTCGCAACCTACATATATTTATTCATATTCAACTTTACAATCTGAACTCCACATCTCTATTGTGATCTTATTCTTAACTATGCAAGCATTTTCCATCAATCTTATGGCCTTCCAACATTCATTGTCACTCTGCATTATACTTATATAAGATTTTGGCAGCCTGACTTCATGATTCACCATAATCGTGATGGTTGTCTTTTTTATACCACATACATGCTTCTCATTTGAATGGAATGTATATTTTTTTTTGCTTAATGAGATTATACATTTATCATCACTCAAACCCTCCACATTTTGTACATTAATGAGATTTCGCCTCGAACATTACTGTCCATAATCGCTTCTGAATCTCAAACCCTTCGTATTCGACTCTCTAGCCCATCTGCTAACAACCGTCTTCTTTTAGGTATTTTAGTTGATTAGTGAACTGGTATGTTTTTTAAATTATTTGCAAAAGTGGGACTATAATTTGATAGTTTAAGCTTAATTATATGTTTTTGATACCATTATACACCTACCTATTCCTGTAATTCTATGTCATTCTATGTTTGTAACATGAAAATTTGCAGGCTACTGTTGAAAATCTTTTAGACAATAAGTTAAAAGGGTTAAAAATTAATTGGCTCCACTTAGTTATGATCTTTTCTCCGGAGAAAGTAAGTCATGTAAGTTCAATTGTTCGTTTCACATATTCTAGCTTTTTTGGACTTTTAAAAGATGAATATTATTATTCATATTTTTATTTAAGGGTAACGTTTATGGTAATAGGCATATAGATTACCTGGAGTTCAGTATTATCACTATGCATAAACATAGAACTAAAGTGAGAACCTGCATAATTTATTTGAGCATTCTAATATAAATAACAATAAATAAGTTTTATAATCATTAATTGAAAAACATAAACCTCTATTTAATACCTAATTTAGTATTGGCAGATTGAGTGAGCTCCCAATTTAGCAGTTTCTTTGGGATTAGCCAAAATACTATGCAATTTTAATGTTTAATGAATCAATTCCTTAAACCGCTTTTCACCTTTTACCGACTTCATATTAATATACAATTGTTTTGTGGAAACTGGAATCAGGCAAAACTATTAAGATTGGAGATCAAGTTCGTAAGAGTTTGGATGCAAATTCATTGCAGCTGAAACTACTATGTTTGATCCTATTTTGGTAAGTTTATTTCTAACTTATATTTTAGTTTTTGGTTGTGTGTGTGTACATAAGTTAATTTTATTAATAGTTCATTTGCCATATGTTATTTTTTGTTCAACAGTTTTGATAGTTTGATTCATGAATTGTGTTTGAATAGTCAAATGAAAAACTTCATGCACATAGCTGAATTTGTAATTAATGATGGACCAGGGAAAAAATTTAATGTGCAAAGAGCAACATGTGAAGAAATGGAAAAGAGGTACTAGAGATGAAAGTTTTGAAGCATAGAAATTGAAAGGTATATCATTTCAATCTTAATTCCACTATTACTCTCATATTCAGTATTTGGTGATCAGGAAGAATTTGTACCTCTTCAGTGTTTTATTTGAATTCTATTTTGATAATATGGATATTAGCTCAAAAAAGGTATCAGATAGCTTGCATCTTTATATTTAGTTCTCACAAATTCTTTATCCTTTGTATTTCAAAATTGAGTTATAGTGAATACATTTCATGATTTCAAGCAATAGTTAAAAAATTCTCAGTACCTCTTCATGCTTCATAGGTTCTACTATGGCCCCTATCACCAAATCATATACATCAAGCAGTATCCACTTTTTTCATTGACTGTTTCATGAAAGCTCGCCAAAATTTTATGTTTCCTTCTAATATATGGCAGTACTAAGTACTTGATATATTAACCTCTCTAATATGCTAAGTTTCCTTCTTTTCCTCTTCTAATCAAATTTTTTGCTTCATCATATGGTTACTCGTATATTAGAAATATTCATGAGTCTTGCTGTTAGTACAAAATATACACTTGATTAGACAGCTTAATTTGTAAAAAAAATATAAAGTACGAAAAAAAAAATTATGTTTTTCCATTGGGCTTGATGGTTGTAAATTTTTATTGTTTTGTGGAATCCTACAGTAGTTTTGCCTCCGGCCTGTCCTGTTTATTCTCCGTTTATTATTCCACTTTCTAACCATCACCTGATTTCATTCTTTTTTATCACTCATTTGTAAGTTGAACATCCCAATTGTTCTACCGTCTATTGGTCTACAGTTGTCAAAAAAAGTACAAGGATATTCACTTCTACAATAGGGCACTTAATAGATTCAAAATACAATATTGACAGCACATAAAAAAGTTGAATAAATCATCAAATAAGAGATTCTTATATCTTCTACATTGACTGGTGTTCAACTGTACTACATGTAATTGTTGACACAAATCAATAAGAGAGTTTATTTTTTAAACAATGAGTAATATAAAAAACTATTAATAATCAAGTATAGTAAGAAAATTTGTAACATTTTGGTTTATATTCGACCATTGCATTAGTTGGTTTCCAAGATAAAGCATTGATGAGATTTTCTGTTTTTGGTATAACTGAAAAGCACTAAAAAATTATTAAATTCTAATTTCTTACCTCAGTAACATGAATATAAATTCTTTTTGATTGAGTGATCATTTATATAAAAAGGATCTTGAATTAGAAAAAATAGATTTTGAGAACCAAAACATGACGATACTATATATGACCAATGCAAGCAGGGCCTCGAGATAAATTTTAATTTTATGGTGACCAATTTTTCCTTTTTTCTAATGTGGCTCTTTATATCATGAGTGACTTTTAAAGGTTGCTCTATGATTAGCACTATTTCTGACTGCTCTAATAAAAATGTTCTCAATGCTACTTTTGTTAACATAGTCAGCTTGCCAGATTATGTAATGTACGAGTTGCAGAATAATGATTCAACTACTATTTCAATTTTATTTTTGTAATGGTATATATGATGTTAATGTGTATCATTACAAAAATGCAGAACCTTTTTAATGTGACAATTGACATGGTTAAAAGAAATAGTGCAAAATGACTACAAATAATAAAAAAGAGTGTTTAAATATTGACCAACAATATTCCCTGTTACACCTTATAAATTTATAACCATGGTCTTTTATAGCATCATGGTCTAAAGCTCGATTATATTAGCCTTATAGAATTGTTTTTGTGCTATCATTTTGGAGCCTATCATAATTTATAATACATGGTCTAACATGTGACCTTTTATATTGCAACATATGTATTACAGATCATGTTGCCGTTTTGGATTTTTTTTTACTTGCAGGTCAAAATAAATAAATTGCAAACCTTAATATGACATAAGTTTTGATTTGGAATTGCTTCAACTTGAAAATAAATGAATTTTTTTGACCATATGAACGAATTGTACTGACAAATCTACGATATGATTGCATAGGGATCCAGCTCTTCAGATATATAAAGCTTACCCATCAATTATATTTGGTTTTAAATTTATATTAAGGTATGAGCCCAATCTGAAACTGGAATTTGATTATGAGTTGGATGTTATTATTGAAAGGGATAATTTAACTGTACAGCCACCAGTGAGAACATAACCGATCATTACAAAGAAATGCTGGATGGCTGTGCTGATTGCTTTCTGGATGTCAATTGAGTAGTGACGACATAGCCTGATGGACTTATGTATATGTAAGTACATGCCCTATTGAAATTGTTACTTAAAGAAAGTAAGTTGATATTCTGTGGTATAGCAACAGTTTTTCGTCTGTATTTAATTATTAGTATCAGCTGATTCCTTTTAATTGATATCCTAGATGTATCACATTTAATGCCGACTCTTCAGTTCGTTTAAATGATTGTTCATTTCCTTATCATTTTTCCTACTTCAGTTACTGCCCTACAAGCAATATAACTTCGGTAAGCACTGACGGCCCATTTTATATCAGTTACTCAATTGATTTATTGCCATAATTATATGTATTTATTTATTCGATATCTCACTATAAAATGGTGATATTTATTTAATTGATAAAATACCAAATTTGAAACATTGATATTTGATTTCTTATGGAATCCTGTGTGAAGATGAGTTTGCATTTCCGACATTGTTACAGTTAATCTATGTCGGTAATAAGTAGTTATTATTTTTGGCAAATTTAATCAATTATTATGTAGATTTGTGGATAGCGATCTACCTGACAACTCTGACAATATTATTAAATTTTTGATGAAAAATTATAGTTATATATAGTCTGTTAGTGATCAAGAAGGCATATAATGTGTTAGTGATAAATAGCGGATTTTTCAACAGTTATTTTCTATTGTTATTCACAATATTTGCACCAACTTCTGAAATTATTGAGAATAATCGTAGTTTCACAGAATGTGTTAGTGAACAATTATTTTATTTATTTTACTCTGAAACATGTGACAAAAATAGTTCTAAATAGTCTCCATTTTATGGATTTGTATTTACTCGCTTTAAAATTTGATAAGATTATACATATGGACAAAATATATGGAAAAATCTTATATATCGAGTCCAGAAGGTGACCTCCATCATGTTCTGGTACTGGATGTTGTATTCAAACAAGAGGGTGTCACCAACTTGGAACATTTTCTTGAAAACCCAAATTTTATAATCAATTTTTGCCAGCATACAATAGTTCAGTAACATCTCCAACTTTGAAAATAGTAGCATAACCCATGGTAAATGCAGGAAGCAAGCATAACCCATGGTAAATGCAGGAAGCAACTAAAACAAAACAAAAAAAATGCAGGAAGCAACTAAAACAAAACAAAAAAAGCCATGCCATTTCTTCCTTTAAAGAAAATTTTAGTAATAGGTTAGATAAGTATGGTGTCCCGTTGATAGATCTAAATAATCTATGATTGATTTTTTTTTTTTGCCTAAATGCAATATAAACATTGTACATTTATGCAGATGAAAAAAGAATGTGTTAATGAGGATACAAATTTTAGTCAACTTATTAGGTTTGTTTTAACAATGAACCGTGCTTACATGTCAATGAGCTAACATGGTTTCTTTCCATGTAGATTCACTACACCTTATCCATTACTGGGAAGTTCAGAAAATTTTGCTTTAATAAGTAGATTATGGAGTACTTTGTTCACATGTCATGTCTATTCAAAAGGCAGACGGCTCCAAATTAATGAATGCTAGGAAATTTGGTCTTTCATGGAAATAAACTTACAATTTATTCAAATGTTTAACTCAATACCTACTTAATAAAAACTTTGTTTTACATAGTGCATATATATAAAGCATACATATATATGGAGGGTTTGAGTGATAACTATTTACTGACTTCATACACACACACACACACACATACATACATACATATATATATATATATGTTGTTGATTGTTAAACTCGTTTGCAGGTAATTAGCTATTTCGAAGCGAAGACTGTCGACAACAAAGAACTAATGGTAATCAAGAAACGAACATGAATTTAATTGTTATATATGTTGTCGTATTTTGTTAGTACCATTTGTAGAAACTTGTCTTGAATGCTTGTAGTATGTGACTTATTTTGTTGAAAAACTACTATCGAATTGATTATGGATATTATATTTGATTGTGAGATTAGCATGTTTTTGCAATTATTTGAATATGATGATCATATGATTGATTGTTTGTATATGCTAATTATGTGATTTACTTGTTTGTTTGAATATATGGAAATTATGCGATTGATCGTTCGTTTTATTATGAATAGTATATAAGCGATTGCTGGAAATTGTATAAACCATCAACCGTAAATAGTAGCATTTAAAATATGCTAACAAACAACCAATAACTTTTTGTAGCGTTTCAGAAATGCTACAAAAACAAATGTAAACTAATATAAAAATTATACAGTTGCATTTTAAAAACGCTACTGAAAATAAAAAATGCAACCAAAAAATGAAGACTTATGGTAGCGTTTTTTAACCCTACAGAAAAAACCTATAGCTGCATTTAAAAGTGACTTGTGGTAGCGTTTTTTAAATCCTACAGAAAATACCTATAGTCGCATTTAAAAGTGACTTTTGGTAGCGTTTACTACAACGTAACAAAAAGTTTTAGACTTTTAGTTACAT
The DNA here is from genome assembly GCA_030765085.1 of Allium cepa. Lineage (NCBI taxonomy): Eukaryota > Viridiplantae > Streptophyta > Magnoliopsida > Asparagales > Amaryllidaceae > Allium > Allium cepa. The sequence continues at coordinate 82,339,411 of CM060941.1, read as the reverse complement.
GTCGTATAACAGCGTTCTCTAAAACGCTACCATAAGTTATGGTAGCGTTTTTTCAACGCTACCAAAAGTCTTTTCTGGTGTAGTGTACCCATGATCTTGAATTAGCAATTATTGTTTTTGCTCTCAAATATCGGAGGTGTTATCATTTAGGGGAATGCTTCGAGTTGTTTACAGATCATATGTCCCTAAAGTATTTTTTTCCTAAAGAAATTTGAATTTAAGGAGGCAGAGGTGGATGGAGCTTTTTACATCATATGATTTCAGTATCTCTTATACTCTAGGCAAAGTCAACGCTGTAACCAATTAGGAAACACGTGATGCTAGGTTCAATAGTTTTGAAGTTGAAGCACTTGAAGTTAAAATATGGAAATAAATAAAAAAATCTAGGCATGTTGGATTGCCACTTTGGCTTATGACAATAGAAGAGAGTCAAAAGTTTGATAGAAGGGTCCTAAATATGTGAAGACGGGGATGGTACTACTTGCTAAAGAGAGGAGTAGGTCCAAATTATTTTATTGTAATGTCATAGGAGACGTTAACTAAATAACAAAAATTTAGATTAGATTTAGCATAAAGGAGATTTATCCAAAAGTTATGCTTATATGATATTGGAAGTTTTGAAGATATAGTTGAAGTAGAGTTATATTCGGAAAATTGGATAGTAAAAGAGACACTAGAGGTTTTGGAATTTCAGCTGATTAAATCCCGTTGACCGATCGATTGAAGTATAACTTAAGAGATGATTGGAAATTTATTTGAATAAGGTCGACAGTTTGGTCCACAAGTTAAAGATTTTGAATAGTTGACATTCGTTTTTATACTGATTCAATGTAGGAATAATCGATGATGAAGGTCAATAAAGTTTAAATGATTTGTTGAGATATCGTCGACGAAGGAAGGTGATTTAGGTTGGTTTGAGGATGGTTTCATTGGTCTGATGTTTCGAGTAACGTTACACCACACATGTTTATTTTTAGCTTAGGAAGTTATAGGTAACCAAGCAAGTAGGTTGTCGTCTTACCGCATATGATCTATGGTGATATTTACAAAGTATTGAAAATAAAGTTGTCATTGCAACTGCAGGTACATTTCATAGGGCTGAGTTGACCTTTGTTCCATATCAGTTCACTAGGCTAAGACATCGACCATTTTAGATATTCCTTAAAGAATTTTTAGGTATGACACCATTTAAGTATTGATATTATGTCTATTGGATTAACATGGCAAGACACCATCCAATCTTGAGTTTCCTCGGCTATAGAACGGTTGAAGTAAAATTGTGGAGAAGTCATGTTTGAGAAAAAAATTCCATTAGTGGTTTTGAAAAATAGGATGGTAAAATTTGGTATTTTAGATTGCAAAATATATCCTGGATGAAGTTTGAGTTAAGATTACACAAGTAATAGTTAAATGAGGAATATGGTTTTCATTAAGTGAAAAATATTATAGTTTGTATGCACACAGAAGGCATAGACCATTTTCATCGAAAAGGAGATTTCAAGATTTTGGGTATAATTTTTAAGATATTAGATTTAGGGAGGACTATCCATTCAAGGAAACTATTATGAGATATTGACTTAAGGGTACTTAATTTGGGTTGCATAACAGGTGCACCTGAATAACGTACCATCTAGTCGATTACTTTTGTGTTAGAACAATTTTAGGTTAGGATTTCACTTGAATATCAGACTTCACCTAGGTTTAGGATATTTGTTGCTATAGGTGAATGAACTAGGATTGCATCACTTTAATTCATGTGTTTACTTACTTGTATGAAATCCTTGCAGACTTGAAATGTTGTACCATGGTATCGTAATTGTTGGAGGATTATAGAAGCGATATCATAAGTGAAATGATATAGCTTAAATTGAATCAAAATAAGAAAAGGAGTTATACTATTTTCACTAGTTTATGAGATATCTAGATTTTGATGTTCTTAGGTGAAAATGAGGAACAATAAGTGATTTAAGTTATTTAGTATTAGGCAAGACATATCTCACTTCCGAGTTGTCTTATCCTAGTATCTAGAAGAAGAAATGATCAGTATACTACTGAGATGATTTAAGTTATTGTGTATGTGCACTGAAGGTTGCATAAGGCTATATTTTTCATATGGGCATACTTGTGCTTAGGTTACCAGTTGTGGTGCAAGTCGGCATCAATTTATCTAGGTTAACAACATGGACCATAGAAGTTTGCCTATGCATGTACATTTGTAGAGATTTGGATTGAGTTTATATGCCAATAGTAAAGTCAATAAGTTGAGGTTGGATGAATGATTCGGTTAAGATACTTGGAAAGAGGAGAGAATTCAATTTTTTCATGTCAACTCTTTACTGGTGGATTTTTCCATTTGCTTGCTTGTTAGCATGATTAGTTTATTTATTTATGGACGAATGTTTATACATTATTCCTATTGAATTACGAAATTGGATGGTGTGGTATGCTTTGTTTTATGGCTTATGTTTGAGATATGACTTGACCCATTATATATCATGTTGCGTACATATTGAAATTATCTACATGTTTTAGGATGTTTTGCACCCATGTTTATAAGCCATGATCTTGCATTCACAAAAGAGTTGCTTAGTATTATGCATTATTCACATGCCATATTCATGGAATATGTTGGTTTGATGGACAAATGCCATTTATTTACATATAATTGGCTATCGCAATGTATTATTTATTTGTACCTATTTTGTAATTATTATGTACCATTACTCCTATTTTGCAATTTCTACGTATTCATATTATATTTGGCATCCGTATGGATATCACATCCTAAATCGCTAGAAATTTAGGTAACATATATGTTTAACATGGATTGTTCGGATTGCTTTGTGTGTGGCATGGTTTGAATGTATAAATTGCACATACACATGGTTGTTATAGTATGGTTGAGTTTACCAGTTGCATTTTCCATCTATTGGAATTCAGGGGATGATATTCTTTTAAGGGGAAGAATGTAACACCATGTATTTTTTATGAAAGTAAATAATTAATTGGAAATGATCATTTTGGAAATTTAAATGAAGTTGAAAAACTAAAATTTTACAAATGAAGGAATATGGGGAATGTTACATTTACATTGCATTAAACAGATTTTCCTAGCTCAAATTCATATAAATGTCATAAATGAATACCAAAATGGGATATGGATTATTACTGTAGCACATGTTCTAGAGCAAAACGGGTCAAGGCTCGGGTAGTGGCTCATGGGATTTTGGGTTTTATGCCTATAAAAGGGAACTTTCGAACTCTAATTCACATATTATCCACTTCTTTTCATTCATTAGTCGTCGCTTCTTCTAATCTTCAGGTTTCTTTTTCCTCGAATCCTAACATAAATCCCAAAAAAAGTAAATCAAATTCCTCCAAAAGAGAACCAAATTAAAAACAAGAGAGGGGAGCAAATCAAACAATTGCAAGCTAAACCGAGGAGAAGAATGCCAAATCAAATTGGAGCAGAGGAGGAGACTTCTTTAAAATAACATATAAGGCGAGTTAGTTTATCTATGATATGAATATAATGTAGAAAAGTCTTAAGTTTCATTTATATATCTATGTAGGATAAAAATATAATTTCTTATTTAATTGATAGTTCTAATTGGAGATCTATACGAATTGAAATAATTGAAAAACGCTAGGAAGTGTTTTGATAATATAGTTTTTGTAACTTAGAGGGTGGGTAAACTATGTAGAATTCACCTTTAAAACATACATACGTACATATGTATGTATGTATGTATGCATGCATGCATGTAATAACTTGAATTGATAAAAGTGAATTTATCTATACATCCCTTGAAATTACCTAGTTCTAATTCAAACAACTTCAAATAAAATTTGCAATGCATAGATGAGGCAATGAATAATTAAATACAATAGAATTGGATAAACTACGTAAAGAATCAGGAAATGAATAAAGTTGAAATTATATATAGATAGTTATTAAAGGATGAACCATGCATTTATACCTAAGTCTGTAATAAAGATAAACAAAATTGAAGAATAAAATAAGGAAAAATTCACAAGTTCATACGTTTGAAAATTTAGAAATGGACATCTGAATTTTAATTTCGACCAGGTTCAAATGTCTAAAATCTACATTCAGACATCTAAAATAAGGGCTAGATGTTTGAAAAGGAATCCAGATGTTTGATAGTTGTGGATGTTTTGAACAAGGAGTTAGATGTTTAAACCAAATATTCAGACGTTTGAGAAATGTCCAAACGTCTACATGATGTATTCAGAACATCATTCAAATATCTAAATTGTTGTAGAAAGCAGAGGTTGAACCAAGACCTGGTGCAAGCCAAGTTGGAAATTCGAATAGACTTGTTCCCACTTCCTTGACTTTTGAGAGTTCACGTGACGCATGAAGTTGTACTTATGAATAAATTACAAATCCTGGTTAATTAACATTAATTAATTATAAACCATTTTAATTAATTAACACACTGGATCTATTTCAAATTTGGTGAGAATGAAGGTTCGCACTTTGTGGTGCTTTATAACATCACACTCAATGCGATGTGTGATTATACTGTAATTTGATTCTCTTGTTGTTATTGTAGTCGGCTTCCATCACTTATTGGCTGATAGCGAAGGAGAGGAGACGGAGACGACCAAAATATTATGAGCATGCGATTAAGAGATTGCATCTAGGGGGAGTTGAACTGTTGATCGATCTTTCTTGTTGCAGGCTGAATGATATAGAGCATATGATACAAGCACTAATGAAGAGTTTAAAGTTTCGATGGAAAGTCATCATCGGAACTGTGTGCTCGGTTTGTGTGCTCAGTCACTGATGTACGCTTAGTGCGATGCTACTTAAGCGGTTTAGCAGTGAGAATGTTTACTCAATGTAAAATTAGGCAGTTTACCATTGAGTATGTATATTCAGGATATTCTTTGGTGTACTCAATTTTCGGGCATTCAACCTTTGGGTGAAATATTTGTAGATTATTGTTGGACTTAGGCATATTGGAAACTATTACCCTATAACTTGTAAGTTGACTAATTCCTTATATGTAGTACACGCACACAAAAGAACATCTTTGTGTAGTGTAGATTATAAATGATGATTTAACTACCTATTTATGCCATGCCACTAGTGATATAACTTTCTCACTAGACCTTGTTTGATTTCGTCTGTTTTCCATCGTTATATGTATTACAGGAGTACAAGCAGTAGATGAGGTAATAAGGATAAGATGCATGGAGGAGGTGACAGTGTGTTATAGAGATATAGTTATTTATTGTCATGCCCTTATGTATCTTATTATATTTATTAGCTAGACCTATTTGTACTTGTATTTGAAGACTCTATTTAGACACTTCCTATATAGGCCATGGTTATTTTGAGATAGTAATGGTTTTGTTTACTTTTAGTATTTATAGTTTATTCCTTTCGCTGTGTGATTTGAAAGTTATGAACGCTTTAGAGTTAAGTTTATCTTTGGATTATATAAACAATCAAAAACCTAATGATTTGTACTTCTTGGCGCGACATGAGTTCAAACGTCATTTTTGGACTTTTGATTAATGTGTTAAGAGGTGTGAGTTGTTACGGTTAGCATAAAACAATGATGATTGGTATCATAACCTACAATATATCTCAGAGCTGATATACCGGTTATAATATCAGTATGGATATAAAATAGGCAAGACGGTAGCATAATTAGATGAAACAAAACATCATCAGAGTATAGGACAGGTTCATCAGTATATAAAGTAGATATAAGAGTTTGTACATCGATAGTACATCATAAAACTCCATAATGAAATTGTCTCCAATATTATATATAGTAATAATAGCTCCATAGAATTATACAATAGAAATAAGCAGTAGCGGCTCCATAAATTAGCATAATGTAAGAAAGCGCATGCCTTCTACTTCGTCCTTTGCATAACTCCATGCATCACCATACCTATCTCTCAATCTACTCATTAAAGAGCACCAAAAAATATAAGAAGTAATGCAAATGATCATGGGTCAAAAAATTGTCAGGTGTGAGCAATCTATAATAGCAAAAACAGATATAAAGTAGATATATTGTAATAAGAGCATATGAAATAGTAAAATATATCTGATCTTCCTCTACAACAAACAAGTCAGCACGTAAACATAATATCAGATAATCTACTACTCATCGAAGTATAAACCAGTATGTTGGGGTACTAGACTCGATAATACCAACATCACATAGATAACCATAGCAAACATACAAAACCTTGCATCTCTCACACTCAACGTAATTGGATATATGATAACTCAAATGATCGCGTCGTATAATCACTGACAACTAAACATCGTGACTCCATGAATGCTAAAATCACACTCAGGCGGCATGGAATTAGACCAATGTCATAAGGTCTAGAGGTACATATCACATGTACGAACTGCAATGACCCTACCCACCTACTCCTATACGAGCACACATCCAAAATTTTGAATCATTAACAACCCCGTACACATGTACCCAGCCTCTTGCTCCACTCCATAATTTTTCATCATGTAGAACTTGCCTACTCTAAAGACCCATACATGCTCTTGGTAACTTCCCTCATAAGTACTCATCACTTGGCTACCATAGTATGAATCGATACCAGTCCATTATAGGTATATATAGGTTCATGTACCTAGCCAATTCCACTCAAATGTTCGTCCCTTTTTCAAAATAGTCCAAATCCAACATCCCAATGGATCAGTGTTGATCCATATAAATCGGTGCCGATCCATTCACTTAGCCAAAATTCTTTCAACATTCTTGTTATTGATCCTTCTAATTCCCAAAGCCCTAAAAATGTCATCTTTTACCTTTGGCATGGATCAGTATTGATCAATTACTCAGCCAAAATTGGCCTAAATCTTTCAATTTTGCATCGATCCAATTCCTGCTGGCTTCTTCAATCGTGTACATCTCTCACTAAGGCGATCTAACTCCAAAATCTCTAGAGTCAATCCATCAAAGATTATTCTACGACAACGGACCTTCCATCCTTAATGTAGTTTAATTGAAGACTTTGTTAAATAGCCAGTATCTACATTCGGAGTTCCTCACCTATAAAATGACTTAACCGCATTTCACTCCGCATGAGTGTTTCATGCATTCAAATGTGACATAAAAAACAACAATAACAAAAAAAAACATCATACCAAGTCATTCAAGCTTAAAAACATTACTAACATGCCTGTTATCCCATTTTTGGTCAAAACTGGAATATCAACAAATGGACGAGGAATGATGGATGTCAGGATTAGAGATCAGTTGGAATCAAGGCTACGATCGATATCGTCAAAATTTGGTTGAATTCCGATCGGAACGAAATTAATTGGAGATGATGATAAGGATTAGGAAAGGTTATGTTTCAAATTTCAAGATAATCGGAGTTCATATGAAGAAGTTATGATCGATATAAGGTAGGAAGGGCATGGCTGTTCGAACCCATCAAGGTGTTCGTTTCGAACCCATCAGGCTCGAATCGATCGAAGGCACACAAGGTTTGAATCGATACACTTCGTATCGATTAGTATGGGTTCGGTTCTGTGAAGTTCGCATCAGGTGTTGGTTCGACTCGATCGTGTTCGAATCGATCAGAAGGACAGGTGAACTTCGACTCGATCACAGCATGGATCTCCTTCGTATCCATAAGGTATACACAGGTTAGTTCGTATCGAAGGTGATTCGACTCGATCACAACTCGTATCGATCAAAGGGAATGTAAGTTGCTTCGAATCCATTCAAGGGTTCTATCGATACGAAGAAAGCATTCGAAGAGGATACGCAGGGAGTCGACTTCATGGATTCGAAGGAGATGGATTCGAAGGAGATGAATTCGAAGGAGATGGATTCGAAGGAGGTGGATTCGAAGTATGGGTTTGAACCAGGCAGAACACACGAAGCTTTGAACTTGAATCGATCATATCTCCCAAACCGTTGATCCAAATGCAATGAAATTTTTACAGGAGCTTACATACATGTTGAAGAATGTTCTCACCAAATTTCAGCTCAATTGGATGATTTCTTGATCGATTCGAACCTTACTTCGAATCGATCCCAAGGTGGGCCCGGACCTCCAGATTTCGGGCGTGTGGGCCCCACTCACGTGCCTGAAGCGGTCTTCCCGGATTTTAGGAGAAATATCAGCCTCCTACGCTTATAAATAGAGCCCCTGGTCATTCAAAAAAGGGGTCGGAGATTCTAGAGAGAGAAAGCACGCTCGGACGCTGCCAGAATCATTCCATATCATCATTGCTGCTATTTATTTCAAGTTTTGGACTTTGTAACTACTGTAATCATCTGTAGTCATCAAGGATAATCAATAAAAGGATAAAAACTTTGGAGTGGACGTAGGCCGGAGATAGCCGAACCACTATAAAACTTGTGTCTCGGTTCTTTACTTTGGGATTACTGTTTAATATTTGCTGAGATCTGAGATTTGTGTTTGAATATTATTGATTTGTATTCATACACTGGTGCTTTCACGGTATTCGGGGTTTGTGACCAATTTTGGCGCAAACACTTTGGTGCTTTCACTGAGAACGAATAGCACCCGCCACATCTGATTTGAAAGTTGGATTTGAAGATTTTAAAGAGTTTGGATTCAAGGACTATGACTAGGCAAAATAGTAGAAGGCAAAGGGCTGAGCGAAGCCAACAGGAAGGAAGTCAGCAAGCATCCTCCGGAGCTGGGGAAGGACAGGCTTCAATCTACATAACTCGGGATGAGATGGAGGCTATGGCAAATTCTTTGCAAGAGAGATTATTGAAGAGTCAACAGGAAATGATGCAGACTTTCTTTGAGCAAATGAGAGCTGCAGGGATGCAGAACCTAGGGACAGCAACAGCCGCTGTGGATGCAGGGCAAGGGACTAGGGTCGTGGAACCCAATGGAGGACGAGATATGGAGCCAGAAGGCAATCAACAAAGGCTTGGGGGCAGGCCCTCGGGATCCAACACAGGAGGACCTTTGGAAGGAGTTCAACAGACTAGAGCTAACGTTGCTTCTAGTGAACCACACGAGGAATATGTGCCAGAGTTCCCTCGGGGGCATGGAGGGCAACCCCGAACAGACAATACCGGATAAGTGGAAATCATCAGAAGAACTGTACGAGGTGGTTTGTCCAACGGAGACTTGGAAGGAGTGAACAGGAGTCCATTTTCTCGGGAAATAAGGATGGCTCAGAATCCACCTAAGTTTAAGCTACCTAGCGTGGAGGTTTATGATGGCAAGGCAGATCCAACAGATCACTTGATGAGGTACACCAGACACATGGAGGTATTGGGGGCATCGGAGGAAGTGATGGCTCGATGCTTCCCTTTATATTTGACGGACTTAGCTGCAATGTGGTTTAGGCAGCTTGGAGAAGAATCTATCAGGACTTGGAGGGAATTGGTGGAAAAGTTTTTGGGATAGTTTCGGGTTCACGTCAAGAGGCCGAAGAATGTGATGACATTGACATCGGTGAAGCAAAGGATGGATGAATCGCTTAGAGCTTTTCTAACTCGATTCAGTGCAGCAGTCGCTTCGGTGGATCGGCCTGATCCATCGATGGTTTTAATGGCAGCAGTATCAGGAGTCAGGGAGGACTCGGATTTCAAGGTATCTCTGATACGAGATCCCCCACAGGATCTCGACGAATTCTTTCACGAGGCAGAAAGGTTCCTTCGGCAGGAAGATGCGAGTGCGGATTTAAAGGTGCAAAGGGTTAATGCAACTCAGGATGTAGGACCATCCAGCAAAGGTTTGGATAAAGATAAAGGGAAAAGGAAGTTGGACGATGATCCTGAAAACGCTAGGAAGCGATGGAAGGATCCAAAGTTTTCTACATACACAGGATTGAACGAGACGCTGGAGCGGATATACATGGATACTCGGAATCGCCTTCCTTACCGAAGGCCGACTAGGAGAGAACCAACAGAACAGGAAAGGACATCAGGAAGGCACTGCCTCTTCCATGATTTAGACGGACATGATACCAACAGCTGTAGGCACTTAAAGGATATAATCGAGGAGCATGTAAGGAATGGACAGTTACGGCAATACGTCGGAACACGAAACGCAACGGTGGAGCCGGAGCAACCACCGACTACCTCACACCGTAATGATGTGAGGCCCAGGGACGATGGTCGATTGATCATCCACTGATCAGGATAATATAAAATAAGTAGCAAACTATTGGCAAGCAACCAAGTCATTTACACATGTACGGGAACGAAGATAGCCCCTAGGCATGCTCTGAATGATGAAAAAATGTGGTGCTATGGTTTGTGAAATTTATCCTTTGCTTTTGGATTGGACATTGCTTTTCTTTTTGGATTGGAGCTTGGATTGAGCTCCTGGTTTTCCTTGCTTTTTGATTTGGGTTTTTCTTTGGATGGTTGTTTTTTATTTTGGATGTTGGTTTGAATCTCTGATTTTTTGGATTTCGATTTGGATTTTTGGGAGTTGGATTCTGGATTGGATTTTGATTGGATTTTTATCTGGTTTTCGATAAATGGTCGTCGGGTATGGATTATGTCTGGCAAGGGGTGAGTCACTTTGCCCGAACGTGGTAAATTGACTCATTCAGGTCGCTGAGTATGGACTATGCTCAGCAAGGGTCCGGAGCGACCAGGATTCGGCCTAGGACTTAGGCCCTGCATTATCAATTGTTATTTCAGGTCGTTGAGTATGGACTATGCTCAACAAGGGTCCGGAGAGACCAGGATTCGGCTTAGGACTTAAGCCACGGCATTGCTCAACGTCCAGGGACACCGGACCACGGTCGTCAGGTGTGGATTACGCTTGGCAAGAACCCGGAGAGGTTATGGATTCGGATATCGACCCGGAGAGGTCCTAGATTCGGTCATTGGCTATTGGATAAGGATGGATTAAGACTCGGCTGTCGAGTTCGAATGGATATGGAATTGGCTAAGGCCTTGGTTATGGGATTTGGAATTGGGCATCGACTCGAAGCAGTCAAGGATGACATACTCTGGCGATATGGCTATGGACTTCGGATATTGGATTCGAAACTAGTCAAAACACGCCTTGTTATCACAAGGCATGTTTTGGGGGGCAAAGTGTTATCCCATTTTTGGTCAAAACTGGAATATCAACAAATGGACGAGGAATGATGGATGTCAGGATTGGAGATCAGTTGGAATCAAGGCTACGATCGATATCGTCAAAATTTGGTTGAATTCCGATCGGGACGAAATTAATTGGAGATGATGATAAGGATTAGGAAAGACTATGTTTCAAATTTCAAGATAATCGGAGTTCATATGAAGGAGTTATGATCGATATAAGGTAGGAAGGGCATGGCTGTTCGAACCCATCAAGGTGTTCGTTTCGAACCCATCAGGCTCGAATCGACCGAAGGCACACAAGGTTCGAATCGATACACTTCGTATCGATTAGTATGGGTTCAGTTCTGTGAAGTTCGCATCAGGTGTTGGTTCGACTCGATCGTGTTCGAATCGATCAGAAGGAAGGTGAACTTCGACTCGATCACAGCATGGATCTCCTTCGTATCCATAAGGTATACACAGGTTAGTTCGTATCGAAGGTGGTTCGACTCGATCACAACTCGTATCGATCAAAGGGAATGTAAGTTGCTTCGAATCCATTCAAGGGTTCTATCGATACGAAGAAAGCATTCGAAGTGGATACGCAGGGAGTCGACTTCATGGATTCGAAGGAGATAGATTCGAAGGAGATGGATTCGAAGGAGATGGATTCGAAGGAGATGGATTCGATGGAGGTGGATTCGAAGTATGGGTTTGAACCAGGCAGAACACACGAAGCTTTGAACTTGAATCGATCATATCTCCCAAATCGTTGATCCAAATGCAATGAAATTTTTACAGGAGCTTACATACATGTTGAAGAATGTTCTCACCAAATTTCAGCTCAATTGGATGATTTCTTGATCGATTCGAACCTTACTTCGAATCGATCCCAAGGTGGGCCCGGACCTCCAGATTTCGGGCGTGTGGGCCCCCCTCACGTGCCTGAAGCAGTCTTCCCGGATTTTAGGAGAAATATCAGCCTCCTATGCTTATAAACAGAGCCCCTGGTCATTCAAAAAGGGGTCGGAGATTCTAGAGAGAGAAAGCACGCTCGGACGCTGCCAGAATCATTCCATATCATCATTGCTGCTATTTATTTCAAGTTTTGGACTTTGTAACTGCTGTAATCATCTGTAGTCATCAAGGATAATCAATAAAAGAATAAAAACTTTGGAGTGGACGTAGGCCGGAGATAGCCGAACCACTATAAAACTTGTGTCTCTGTTCTTTACTTTGGGATTACTGTTTAAAATTTGCTGAGATCTGAGATTTGTGTTTGAATATTATTGATTTGTATTCATACACTGGTGCTTTCACGGTATTCGGGGTTTGTGACCAATTTTGGCGCAAACAATGCCTTATCATACATGCACACTTACATATCATATGAATAAACGATTCAAAACACTTAAAATCATGAAAATACATTTTATTCTCATTTTTAAAACCAAATCAGATACGATAAACATATTTTTCATTCGAAAAATGGGTCTAAAACACTTATAAACAATGTTTGGATATATAATAAATAAGAGATCATAAATCACTCACCGATCAATCTAAAAATAATATAATAAAGAAAAATCTAAGAAAATCCGAATCTACATAGAAAATTTCTCAAAATTCCCTCTGAACTGTACTTATTTAATAATCTCTAATTTGTCCTTAAGCTTTTGCCTTAATCTCAGTTTTTTAACTAAAAAGGGTATGATTTAGTGATTATTTAGGTGGACATAGGATTAATGAAGGTTTAGATAGGAAGAAAGAGAAGTGATTTGGGGGCTACATTAGCTCTAAGACAAACGCAACTCCAATATTCCTTAATAATGCTCGAAATGGATTAATTAGCCTAAAACAAAAATCTACCTAAATCTGTGTTGACTTAAAAATGAAGTATTTGTTAAATGATGGATCAGATTACTATTATAACCATGTTATGGAACGAGAACTATCAAATCTTTCATCTAGAATAAGTTTTGGGTCGAAATTATGCTCCTATCAAAATTTATGATATTTCCAAGTTCTTTAGACTGAAATTGTCCACAATTTTTTCTAAAAGAGAAAAATATCGAGGTATTCACTTTCCAAATTTTTAGCTCATATTAAAGTCGTCATGTAAATAATATTTTATGTACTTATCGATATATATAACATATATATATAACACATATATAACATATATATATATAACACACACACACACACACACATATATATATTACACATATATATAACTGTAGGTTGTTACATTCTCCCCCCGCCCTCTTTAAGAATTTCGTCCTGAAATTCAAACGCCAAACAAACATAACCACGACAAACAAGCAAACAAACATGCAAAACATACCGGAATAGCAATTTAATTATAATAAAATCCTATCACGCATATATACTAGCAATCAAACATGATACCAAATGCAATATCAAATGCAATAAATATATTCTCACCGAGCGAAGACCTCTAGATAATCGGTCCTCATGCCCCCCTCAGTCTCTTAAGTATTATCACCTTCATTTTTCTCTATTAACCCTTTACGAGCTTAATGGTCTTCCTCCTAAGCCGCCTTTTACCCTGCTCAACTATATGAATAGGCATATAAGGTCTTGCCGCTTCAAGTTCAACAACTAAGTCATCAAGTTGATCTAGTGCAACTATCAAGCATGAGCCATGCACGAACTTTCTAAGATGCAGAACATGGAATACATTACGTACACCTACTATCTTCTGAGTTTAGTATACTCTATATGTAAGATTCCCAATCCTCTTGAGTAACAGAAGTTTTCTTATAAACCTCGGTGCCAACTTCCCTTTATTTGTTAATTGAACTGCATTTCTTAATGGAGGAATTTACACAAACACTGTATCATTAACAGAGAACTCTATATCATGACTCTCTTAGACAATTTTGTGAGTCCCATGCAACTTTTGTTCATTTATTAATGATCACTATATTCTTCAAAATCTCTCTAATCATATCTAGCCTAATTATCAGATTCTCTCTTATTTCCTACGAACACAAAGGGGTATTGCACGGCAGGCCATATAATGCTTTGAACAGTTCCATAGCAATGCTATACTGATAGATGTTATAGTAAGCAAACTCTACTAGATGAAAATGATCATCCCAAGGGTCTTCATAGTCAAGTAGGCATGCTTGTAAAAAAAATCCTCTAGTATACGATTCACTATCTCGGTTCAACCTTTAGTTTATGGGTGATGGGTTATCCTTGAATTCATCTCTATCACCGACGCTACTTACAAGCTTTTCCAAAATGCACTCATGAATAATGGGTCTTTGTCACCCACAACGCTCCCCAGTTCTCTATAGAGTCATATTATTCAATGTGCGTATAACTCAGCCAGTTTCCCCACCACTCTATTGGATTTTAAAGGTATGAATTGGGTTCTCTTGATCAATCTATCGAATACAAATCTAATGTTGTCGTGCCCTTCTATAGTCCTTGATAACCTATTGATGACTTCAATTGATTTTGTTCCCACTTCTACTGTGGAACTTTAAGCGGTTCCAATAAACTACTCGGTTTCTTTTGCTCATCTTTTACTAGTTGACAATTCATAATTTGAAGATGAATGTCCCATTGTCCTTCTTCCATGCTTCCCAATAAAATGTCTGCTACATATCTCTATACATTTTATATCCTTTAGGGTTTGGGGTGGATAATCAATTTCAAATGATGGCACTCTCGTAGCACCTCATCTCAAAGTCCATTTATATCGGGTGCATATAATCTCCTATCCTTACGGAGCCAATCATCAATGTTAGGCTCGTACTACATCAAATCTTTAGACTCTACTCATGTCTCTAGCTTAGTAATAATCTCTACTAGTCTAGCATTATGCATATTGCTAGTTCAATCCTCTCTAGTGGAGTAGGCTTAATCGTCAAGCTTGCCAACATCTTGAGTTCTAGCTTACATTAAAGTTGGAAATCATACCCAACTATATACTCTAACCGTGTCCACTCTAAGCACATAGGTCTCAAGTTGGCATGTCACCTACTTAAAGCATGTACGATTGCATTTTCCTTACTTGGTGTATAGGAAATGTTCAAATCATAAGACGCTAATAATTCTAACCCTTTATATTGTCATAGGCTTAGGTCCTTCTAAGAGAAGAGGTATTTCAATGATTTATGGTCGCTGAATAGCACGAACCTCTATCCTAGCAACTGCTTCCTCAAATCTTTCGTGCAAATACAGTTGCAGCTAACCCTGTATCATGGGTTGAATATTTCTTTTCTTGCGATTTCATTTGCCTACTCGCAAGTGACAGCTTTACATCTTTGCATAAATACTTTGTTAAGTCCGGTACAACAAGCATTCCTCTATACTATTTTCTCCCAATTCCCATCCAGAATGACTAATATTAATGCACTCGTTAATTTCTTTTACACTAATAAACTCATGGCTACACCTCGCATCCAAAAAAAATTCCAGTTCTTCATCAAATGAGCTAATGATGTGGCTAGAGAATCCCTTAACGAATATTCTATAATAACTGCTAATCCATGAAAACTTCTCACATCTATGGCATTCTTTGGTCTTTTAAAATCTTTGACTACTATTGCTTTGGCAGGACCAATGGCAATGCCCTACTTCGAAGCAACTTTACCCACGAACCTCACTTCTCTCCTAAAGAAATGACACTTTGAAAACTTAGCTTTTAGCCGATGGTTTCTTAGCATCCTAAGAAGCACTCTCAAGTGTGTCAAAATATCATTGACAAACATAAATTAGGTGATCTCTGAAAGCACAGTTCATAAGGTCAACAAAGTATGTTGTGCAATAGTTAGCCCGAATGGCATAACCAACCACTCATAAAATCTCGATGGTGTATGAAATATGGTAATTGACACATATCCCTTGTTACTCTCAGCCAGTCAAACCTCATTGCCAAATCCAACTGAGAAAACACCTTCATACCTTGGCGTGATCGATCAAGTCACCTATATAAGGAAAAGGATATTTATTCTTTCTTATCATTTTATTCAGCTCATAACCGACAAAAAGTATCAAAGATCCATTCTCCTTGCTAGCAAATACTATAGGTGTTCCCTACTCAGATGTACTTTTTCGAATTAATCCCTTCCTCAATAGATCATTCACTTGCATCTTTAATTCACATTGCTCTTTGGGTGATATCCATCTCAAAGGCATAGCAATTGGACTAACATCCTTCACTAAATTGATATGGAACTCAATCTCTCTATGTGATGGTAATCTTGTACCCCTTGAAAATATCAGGATACCCACTCTCAACTGGTACTGATAATAACTCACCGTGTATGATTTCAACGAATATAAAAAGCTAAACGTTACTGCATCATCGAGATTTCATCTGAACTCTAGTATCCACTCATTGTTTGTCCCTATCATCACTAATAATCTCTCATGGTCTATTACTAATCCATACATTTGAAGCTAGCCTATCCCTAGTATAGTATTGAATTCGACAAAACCAAGTATAAACAAATCACAAGAAAACAGGCATCCATGACTTAATAATATAATGTCACGACAAACCATACTCAAATTTGCCGAACCATCCACAAGATTTGACACAACCTAGGATCTCTCTACTAGATTAGGTCTCAAATCTAACCTATCTATCTTATCACTAGATATGAATGAATGGGACGCTCTCATATCAAACAAAACACCAAAAGTATATGATAAAGGAAAGCATACCTTGGATCGTGATGCCTTTCTCCTTCTCCTTCATCGATGGAGAACTCGATTAGTTAGGTATAACATTAGGTGCATAAGCTTTTACTACTTGCTAATCATTAATCAATTCTGGACAATCATTCTTAATAAGCCTAAATTTGTTCCTCTCTTCACTATTGTAGTTCTTGTTGGAATCCCCTCTTTCTCCATAGTTAAAGCAAGTTAGTTCCCATTTGACCTTCTTCTGGCCATATTTACTCTAAAGCTTTTTCTTTCCCTTGTTGCTACATGGTTGCTTCCTCTTTCCTCCTCCTCTTACTTATGGTTTATATTCCTTTAGATAAATGATAACCAACTTTGGCTTTGGGTAAAAGCTATCATGTCTCAAAATATTCTCAACAATCTTCTCAAATCTCTCATTAATATGGTTCATCAAGCATTCACTGAAATACTCATTCAGGCCAATAATGAACATCTCATTCTTATTCAGTGGAGTGTCCATGAATGACATATCATATTTTGAAAAAGTAGTAAAATTCAGCCACGTGCTCTGAAATAGACATATCACCCTCCTTTAAATTAGCAAATTTCTTGAACAGAATGAATTTTTAAGAAGCAAGAATAAATTTAACCTCAAAGTGTGCTTTAAATTGATCCCAAGTGGACTGATTGAGAGTATGTGCTTTGATGGCATTCCACCAACCTATAGCTCAACACTGAAGTTCCAGCGAGTAATTCATTTTTGGGCATCTTCCAAATCCAAGCCCTTAAATATATGCTCTCATGTATAAATCAAATACTACACCTCCATAGAAAATTACATTCCCATGAACGTTTTTCATGCCAATAGCATAATACTTGTTAAGCTTAGTGCAATTAACTTTAGGCGCTTGCACTAGAGCACCACCACCTAGCACTACTTTAGGAGCTCCTCCTTGGGTGTTATGCATCACGTTCACCATCATTTGTGTTCACATCATTTGCATTCAAGGTTAAGAGCTTCCTTCATGTCTACTCCTCCTTCAAATCCTGATACCGAGTCCTTTGATGTATTCCTTGTCTGCTGGCTTATTCTCGCAATCCATTATAAGAATGATCAGTATTTCATAAATGAAATCAACGTAAGTGGTACTCGCATACGTAACGTGTCTTATTATATACACATATATACTATATAGTTTGAAAACCAAAATATATCAAGTATGCCCTGGTCTAATCTAAGGCATTTCTCTTACCTCATCTCTAATGGATCTACTCAGAAAGGCTTAGGTGCTTGCTCTATTTACATTCTGATATCAAATGTGACAACCTCCCTCTACCTCCAATGCCCAATATCCATATAAACGTAGTGGTGCGCTACAATGGTACCCGACTGATGGAAAGAAACCATCAGGGTAAAACGATACCATTAATATGTTAACCTTAATATATCTCACAACACATAGATAAAACACAATATCAACATAGATATAAACAGAAGAGATAATAACGTAATTGAATAAATTAAAATATCATAAGAGTGCAGTATAGGTTCATCAGATTGTACAAAGTAGAATGAAGAGTTTATACATCTCAATTACATCATAAAAATAAATAATAAAACTGTCTCTATAAACAATAAAGTGCTAATAGCTCCATAGTATAACACGAACAATGTCCCCATGGACTATCATATATAAGAAAGCATAAGCCTCCTACTTCATCCTTCGAACAGCTCCATGCGCTATTACCATACCAGTTTCTCAGTCCACTCATTTAATAGTACCATAGAATATAAGAAGTAATTCAAATGATCTCAGGTAAGACTATAGTCTAGGATAAGCGATCTATAATCTCAAAAATAGATATAATGTGTATATATCTAAACAAGAGCATATGGTATGAAAAATGATATCTGACCTACTCTTGCAACCAACAAGTTAGCACATAAACTCGACATATGCCAATCTACTATCATCAAAAAGGGTGTACTAGCTGAAAACTAGATCATTTCAATTACTTCCACCTCTACCCCTCTACCACCACCGTTTCTCTTTCATGAAAATGTCCCGCCTTCAATCCCTTCGCCTCACCTCAACCTTATATCTCCCTATATCATGTCCAATAACCTCATCGTGTACCCTATCCCACCTCATTCATCACCCATTCGGCCATAACCAACTCAATGGCTCCAAATACGTAAGGTTTACCCCTACCCTTGACCCACTAGATCGGGCTACTTCCCCCCCCCCATAAAAACCCGAAAAGCCATCATCTTGTTACAAACACCTCTCAAACAATAAACCCTACCCATTCCATAAACCCTCCATTCCCTAATACAAGCTCAAATTTGTCTACCCATTTTAAGAAAAAGCCAAGAAATGCGAAAATATATGTTCCAAGGCATTTTAGCATTGCTAGTGATGGTGTACCAATAGCTCCTCCTCCAAAAGTAAAGGAATAAGGTGTAATATATTGGAGTGACTTACTTGGTGGGTTTTTTTCTTGATGGTATGTACGCCATCGTATGTAATGATTGTTGGACTCTTGAAGAAGCATTGGACATTATTTGGGGAAGTAGATATTAAATCCGATAAAATAAACTTCTACTTTAAAATTTCTAGTGATACTGACAAAAGGAAAGTTCCCCAAACCAACCCCGTTTTCCTTAAAGGAAAGATGTTTATAGTTGTGTTGTAGAACCCAACTTCTTGTAGTGCCCAAGGTAAATCGATGGTGTGCCGATTTGGATACATTTCTATGGAATCCCTGTAATAATATGGACTCTTTTTGGTATAAATTGGTTAGCTTGCCATCTTGGTAGTCTAATATGTTTTGATGAAATCGCAGGGAAGCTCAAAAGGCTCAAATATGTAAAGTCACTAATGAAGATTTCTCCCGACCAAAGGCTATAAGAATTCGTTACAATTTATAATCTTGGCAAGAATTGCCCTATTGTTATGCTGGAATATGATTGGAAACCCAAAATTTGTGCTTATTATAAAACATTTCATCATGTTAAAGAGGAGTGTGATAAGTACAACATCTACTTTAATGATGGAAGCTGTGGAAACTATTTCCAAGAATTATTCCATAACAATGCAGTGAGTAAGAAATTTAATACCGCTATTTAGCCCGGCAAATTAAATACAGTTCTAACAACAACATGTTAAGGAAAAGAATGTAAAGTATGGAGAGAAAAGTAAACTATCATTGTATGCATTTAATACCTCATCATGCTACCAATGACAATTTGGAATCTACAGTGTATCAATCAAGTTGATCCAATCAGGAAGTTAATAATACCAATATAATTACAAATAATGAGGTAATAATTATTCCACATGATAGCAACAAGCTATGAACTATGCAAGGTAATAGCCAACATCACCATGTGATGTTTACATATGAATCAAAACTTGTCGAGGAGCATGTCCCCCGTCTCCTGATGATGCAAGCCTATGCATGTCTTCCCCCAATATGACCCTACCACCTACCCCAATAAACATCCCATGCAGTATATATACATGCACGAAACAAAATCGTATGAATTCACCTACCTAAACAAAGGTAAACCCTTTTATTATCCTACAAGATCTCCCTAAACACATTAATGCACATAATGCTACTGAAAATATCCAAACTCTCAATTCAACTAATGATGCTTCCCTTATCAATTTAACATGCCACACCCTTACACTCAACCTTCCACTTATTTCTTCATTTATAACATCATCCATGACCATAAATCATCACAATCATCCATCTCCCTTACATGCTTCGGATCTAGCTCCGAACCATTCTGTTTCACTATCTTTCAATCCATTTTTACTCAACAAACAAACTTGCACCTTGAAACTTCCCATCCAAATATTGATCTTCCAACATCACCTTCTAACCCCCATAGTTCATTTTGCCTTGCATCTTCTTGAATGACCAAATGTTCTTATTCACTCGTCAAACACTTCAAATCAATCTCCAAAAATACATATTAACCACAACCATGCAACTATATCATGCTTTAACCAAGAAACTATCAACAACCTTCACTCTTCCTCTTATGAAGCCAAAATAACCCATCATCACCAATATTGCACACTTATGTCACAACCTCTATCTCCTCTTCTCCACACCTGAACCTAGCCCTCCCTCTCACTTAGAAGTTCCTCCACCTCCCCTTACCAACCCTCCATAACCACTAAACCACCCTAATGTAAACCAGTCTTACTCTTCAAAGAGCAAGAAAAACAAGTAGCCCAACAAAGCTGATGACCTAAAAAATGCAATGGAATTTAACCCAACCAAACCCAGCCTTCTCAAAGAAACATAAATGTGAAATCCAACACACCCCTACCTGCAAGACATACCAGAAGGAATCCCTTCCCTCCTTTCTCTCCTATGACACTGTAATGATAGAGAACATTGCATATTGTAATGTTGGAACAGTCTGTCTACTTTCTAAGTAAATGGAAGTCTGGAATTTCATTAACGAAAGGTAAATTCAGGTCTTGTGCATTGTAAAAACTAAACTTGACATGAAACTAACCATGCAAGCTAAAAATTTATTGCTTCACTCTGGAAATATGATCACAACATTGACTAGGCTCCATATGGTAGGCTTTTAATTACATGGAACCTCTCTCTATTCAACCTCACCAAAATTAATGCTTATGACCAATTCCTACACTATTAAGCTCATCACCTCTCATCTTCCATTCCATCTTACATTTGTTTATGCTCAGAATCAAATTGACACGAGGTATATATTTATTAACCACCTCCCCAGTCTCACTCCAGCATCACTACCTTGGATTATTTCAGGTGATTTTAATGCTATGCACCTCTCCTCCCGAAACTTGGTGGCACCCTTCAGTTAAAAAGAACTAACACCTCTCAATCAAGCTATCATCACCTTTGCACTAGTTCCAATTCCTTCTGCGGGGCCTACATTCACTTGGAGAAATAAAAGTAGATCTAAACGAAATACTTTCTGCAAATTGGATCGTGCTTTTTAAAACTTATAGGCTATTACTTCATGGCCTAATTTTCTATGTAAAATCCTTTTCCCTCTATGTTCAATCATTCCCCAGTTCTCCTCTTTTGGGGGGAAGAAGCCATAAGCACAAGCCATCATTTATATTTTTTAATCATCGGTTAAAGAATGAAATTTTGATGTTATTTTATTCCAGGTATAGAACACTAGCAAGCATGGCCGCCCTTTGCACACCTTCCAACATAAACTTAAACAATTTATAGCAAGGCTTAAGGTTTGGTCGGCCGCCATTTATAGTAATGGAACTAAGCTCTCTAGCGATATTAGAAATTAGCTTGCTCAAGTACAACAAAACCTTGCCAATGACCCACTAAATCATGCTTTAAATAATATGGAGCATGATCTCTACGTGAAGCTACAAATTTCCCTTCAAGAGGAAGCATATTGACTAAGCAAAAAGCAAGAATTAAAAATGAGGAAGAATATGAACCATATGAGGCATTGTATGGAAGACCGTGTAACTCTCCGACATGTTGGTTGGAAACTGGAGAAAAGCTTATACTTGGGCCCGAAATGATTCGACGGACTTCGGATTGTATAGAGATCATTCGGCGACGAATGAAGGCAGCCCAAGATCGACAGAAAAGTTATGCCGATAAGCGTCGTAAGGACTTGGAATTCGACGTAGGCGATATGGTTTTCGTGAAGGTTTCTCCACTGAAGAAAATTATTCGATTCGGGAAGAAAGGAAAGTTGACTCCGAGATTTGTTGGACCATTCCCGATCATCGAGCGAATTGGAAAGCTCGCCTATAAATTGGAATTACCAGAAAAGATGGCGGGTGTGCACAATGTTTTTCATGTATCATATCTACGGAAGTATGTGCACGACCCAAGTACAGTAGTTTCTGCCGATAGCTATGAAGACTTGGAGGTTGATCCAGTTGTTACGAGACCTCGTAAGCCGCTTCGTGTTGTGGAAACCGACACGAAACAGCTTAGGAGGAAGACGATTACGTTGCTCAAGGTACAATGGAGTGATGATGTTAACGACTGTACATGGGAGGAGGAAGAGAGGATGAAGGCAGCTCATCCTGAACTCTTCGAGGTATGGCCCTAAGGTGTCGTGACATCTCATGAATTTGTAGCTTGTTCTAGTCTTAGAATTCTACATGCTAGGCTAGTAATTGGATGCATGGTTTGTTGGATGCTATGGATGGTAGGCATGCAGAATAGTTGTGGTTGCTCTTGTTTGTGTGGAATTTCGGGGGCGAAATTCCTAAGGGGGAGAGAATGTAACGACCCGTATTTTTACGGATCGAAACATTGTTAAACTATATGCTTTAAGTCGTATTGTTGATAAGTCGTTGATGTTGTTAAGCTGTATGGAGCTTAGGTTGAGTGGAACGACCTAAGGAGTTAGGCCGTGTAGTGGTTAGGTCGCATGGATGTTGGCTTAAGTCGTGTGGCCAAGTTAAGGTAGTAACCGACCTATAGGATGACCGACCTATAGTGCTTGACCGACTTAAGGAAGTTGCCGAGTTATAGAAGTCAGCGACCTACGAGTGAGCGACTTAAGGTTTAGGCGACCTAGGGGGATAGGTCGTTAGGTGCTTAGGTCGTGGGTCGTTTGGAATGACTTAAGACAGTGAGCGAGTTAATGTGTTAGAACGAGTTAACGGGTTAAGGAATAGGTCGTTATCGAGTTAGTAGTTGGAGTAGGTTAACAAGTTACGACTTATAGATTGAGACGACCTAAATACAGGAAGCGACCTAAGATAGTTAGCGGCTTAGGAGTTTGGGCGACCTATAGATTTGACCGACCTAAGAAGCTAGCGACCTAAGAGAGTTAGGTCGTGAACGAGTTATGGCTTAGGTGTATAGTTAGGTCGACAGGCTGGTTAGGTCGTATGAAGATGTAGGTCGTAGGTTGTGTTAGGTTGCTTTCCCCTGTTGAGTCGTTAGGTCGTAGGGGTGTTAAGTCGCGCATTAGCCTGTGTCATAGGTCGTAACTCATGAAGTTGTTAGGTCGCGCATTGGTGTTAAGGCTTGTGTCGTTAGGTCGCGCATGCCTTTTTGTGTTGAGTGTTAGGTCGCGTGGAGGCTTATGTCGCTAAGTCGCGAACAACTTAAGAGTTAGGTCGTGGACGACCTAAGGGGGCGGCGACCTAAGGATTTCTAGCCTATAAATAGAGGGGTTTGGTTCACTTTTTGGCACCGGATTTTGAAGCGACGAAGTGCTGCCATTTTGAGAGCTCGACTACAACACTTCTTCACTTCTTTTCTCCACTCTAATCTAGTGCTTACATCCATCCAAGATTGAAGATCAAGGTTGAAGATCCAAGATCCAAAGTTGAAGATCTTCATCCAACAAAGAGGGATTTCATCGATTGAAGCGAGATTTTGCCGGATCAAGCTTAGTTCTTCGCTATCCAGATCTGAAGTTGTTATCTTTTGAGGTGTTTAGGTGCTTTGGTGAGTGGTGGTTATCTCTCACACGGACCCAAAGGAGTATATTGGATCGGTGGTTTGTTTATGTGTTAAAGAGAGTGATTTCGTGCATTTTTCTTAAGTCTGCATGTAGATCTATTGTTCACGATGATTTGACATCTATTTTACTACATGTTCACTTATGCAAGTTCATTCATCAAGTTGTAGAGATATTGTTCATAATTCATGCTTGTTAGAATGCATGTTAGATTTGGACTCTTTATTTACGAAATTGCCATTATTGTTGTAATTGTTTATTTAGATCTTGTTTGAATGATTGATTACTTTGATTAATGTTTGATTTGATGGATTAGTTGATTGATAACTTGATTTGGACAAGTTGGTCGAAGATGATTCAAAAGCTAAGTGGAAAGGCTCTTGAATAAGAAAAGCTGCCTATGGCATATGAAGCAGATGTTGAAGCTCATATGGATAGATTTGATGATGATGGACTTTGCCATGATGCGATGAGGCAAACCATGATGTTGAGATGGGACTTTGCTATGATGCGATGGAGCAAAGCATGATGTGAGAGTTTGGTTTAATCCAGACGGGATCATCCCAAGCATGTTGATAACTCGATGATGCGGTTCGAGTTGGTTGATAATGGTGGGCTCGAGAGGCGCTTGAGCTAGTATGAGAATAGTCGTCGAGGAGGATGACTAGGAGGCTTGGATCTTATCGTTATTGAAGGTTCTAGCATGCTCAAAGCAAGAGTACGTTGGGACGGGTCACGACGTCTCAGACACGGGTCACGATGACGTGTTAGTACTCTTGGCAGATTCGATAGTCCTAGGCACGGGTCACGAGGACGTGCAGAGTTATGTCTAGAACCGGGGTTGCCATTAGCCCTTGACGGTCGGTTGAAAGAAGTTGTCGGTCATTCAATTAATGGTGATATCAAAGTAATGATAACAGTGATAGCCAGAGTCATGGATGTTTGGTTGCACCATCATTCGATCTCAAGAGCGATGTTTTCTGGGTGCTTATCTGATCTTGGTTTAGGCCTTGGGGGTTTGTACTTGGAAAACATCGACCTTGACTCGAGTGATAATTGCTTTACTTAAATTTTCTGCTTTGTTATGTTTGTTTATGCTTAGAGGGTCTGGGGGCTATCACTGTAGAATGAGGTGGAGTGGGATGGTTGAGTTCCTATTCCTTTTACACTTTATGCTCTTTTGGTATGTTTGATAGCTGATTTACTTCTCACTAAGACTGTTGTCTGACTCAAGGTTTTATGTTCAACTCTTATTACCTTGGGCTGTTCATCCATGTTGGGATGGGCAGACTAGGTAGCAGGTGACAGGTGTTGTTCTTGGCTACCAACGCTGTTGATGACGAAGACGAGCTGGAGGCTTTTGCATATTGTTTTCTTACTATATGTACTGGATGTTCCGCTGTTTGTTTGATACTCTGAGTGTTATGTAGTGAGGCTTGATGTATTGACTATTCAGATGATTGTATAAAACTATTATGAGTTTATATGACTCCGTTCTGTGGAGCTTCACTATGTATACTTTTCTATTGTATTTTATCCATGCGCTGTGAGTAATACGATAGACTATTCTGTTTTATCTTACCCTGACTATCGTCCATGGCGGCCTGGCACACTTTTCAGCGCACAATTCCCTTGTTTTGGTGCAGGAGTCATGGGCGGTCTTCACAATGTGGACCTGAAATTGCCTCATAAATCTCCCAATCAACTCCATCCATGTGCCAATAAAGTCATTTTCCAGCTATCTGAACCATAATGCTGCTATATCTATCAAATACAAAGGGAAGCACCGTGCCATGACATCCTTCGATGCTCCCAGTACATCCATGTGTCTCATGTACCTTTTCAAGTTAACAACAGGATCCATGCTCCCATCATACATCTCCAGCGTTGGTAGTTTGAAGTCCAGTGGATTCCTAGCTTGCCTGATCATAGGAGTGAAGGGACTCCTGTTCACATCCTCCAAATATTCACCAATCCACTCCTCATAGCCCATCTTATCATGTTAGCTAACCTGTCGTTGTCATCAAGTGGTAGCCTCTATCTTTGATCTCCAACCTGCCCCCGGGTCCGCGAGGGAATCCTGAAACCTGTCCTTTTGGACGAGCATCCATATCCCGATCAACGCCAAACTGCACAGCGCGGCCTGGAACCATTCCTGGAATTGAGCCAACATGATTCGGAGGCGTATCCTCTAGCTCAGGGACTATTCTTGATGGTCCCACTCTATCCTGAATCCCGATTGCTCCATGCTCCTAATCTTGATTCTGAACTGTCTACGCTTCTGCTGCTCCACCATTTCGTACGGTTACATTCTCTTGATTTTGCACTCCAGCTTGTCTAACTTGTCGAAGTAGGTTCTGCATCATCTCCTCCTACCTTTTCAGCATCCCTTCTTGCATAACATCCATCATCATCTCCATCTCATCTCTGGTAATGAAAACTGAGGTCTAATGAGTACTTGAAGAGGCCTCCTGACTTCCTTCATGATGACTCCTTTCCGTTCTCTGTCTCCTTGTTGATTGCTTAGCCATTGATTCCAAAAATCCGACCCTTTAGGTTTCCAAATCTGAACTCCAAATCCAGTATAGCGAGTGCTAGTCCTTCTCAGTGAAAGTGCCGAAGTGTTTAAGCCAAAATTGGTCACAAACCCCAGAAGTAGTGAAAGCACCAGTGTTTACACATAGGTCCACAATATCCAAGCACGGATCTCAGATCCAGATAAAGTAGAGAATAAAAGTAAAGAAATAGCAAAATTAAAATGAGCAAGAAAGTAAAGAACACAAGGTATATAGTGGTTCGACTATCTCCGGCCTACGTCCACTTTGAATTGATCCTTTTATATTGAGATTACAATTACAAACCTTGAAATTCAGTAAACAAAATGGCAGAGTTTCGCCTAGAAAAGCAGAAGAAGATCCCTTTTTTATTGCCATGGAGCTGCTATTTATAGGTGCAGATTTGAAAATATCCACCCCAAAACCTGGAATACCTTTTTTCATGCAAATGTGGGCTCTCTAGAACGATCTGGATTCATTTGGGATCGATCTAAGTATAATTCGTATCGATCCAAAAATAGTCCAATGAAACTAAGATCGATCATGGACATTCTTGAGTGAATAAGCAAGCTCCTGTGAAAATTTCATAGCAGTTGGACTCGTAGAATGAGAGTTATAATCGATCCAAAATTGAGCTTTGCAAATAGGCCATTGGATTCGTATTGATAGGCTTCGTATCGATGACGTGGCTCGAGTATCATGCAGAGATCCATATTTCATGCTTGTAGATCGCTTCCCTTGGTTTGACCTATTTTTTCGTATCCAACGGTTGTTGAGCTCTTCGTATCGATCCCTATATCCTGCCTTTGTATCGATTCCAAAGTCCTTGCTTCATATCCATCTGAGGCCACGCCCTTCATATCCATAGACCACCATCCATCCGTTAACGCCCGTTGCCTTCTTTATATCGATCCCTAAGTGTGTCCTTCATATCGATCAATAATTGATTGATACTAAATGATCATCCAAATCCACGTAACCATTGCTTCATTCTTTGCACCGATCCCAGCCTTGATCGATATGAAGTGCGTTGGCATACTTTGCCATCCAATCGATACGTGCATATCAATACGAACTCCATATCCATCAACCCGTTTCTTTCCTAAAGTCAACTGATCGATGCAAAGTGCATGATATGAAATGCATTGATCCGAAGACCGATCGATCCAAACCAATGTAGCAGTGATCGATACGAACGTATCGATGTGAACCCATTTCTGATGAATATTGATCCATCCATAACTTGAGCATACGAACTCCGATTGACCTAAAATTTGAAACGTAGCATCATTTAGCATTTTTTATCATTCCCCGTCGATCCCACATTCATTGGAGCTCGGTCCAAAATTGACAGTATCGATCATAGCCTTATTTACAATCGATCTCCAATCCTGATATCCATCGTTTTTATTCAATTTCTTGATATCCCGACCTTGTCCAAAAGACGGAGTAACACCTTTCAAACTAATTCAGAGATAAATTCAATGTGTGTATAAAAATAGAGATATACCCAAGAATGTTTACACTTAAAAAGTGGTAAAACTGAAAATTTTACAAATGAATGACTTAAATAATGAAACTTATGCCACTGCAAAGATTGGATTTTTCTTATCAGGTTTTACTAAAAGAAAGCTTTAATCGGATAAACACATGAAGAGTTATAACTGAATTCAAATTTGAGTTTGAATTGGCTTATTTTGGCATCTTAAGGTCTATTAGCAACAAATTTGGGTATAATCTAATTTCCCAACAAGGAAAGAGTACATACCATCCTTCATCGTTCTCTTCCTCTTTCGAACCAAACCAAATCATTAACTTAGAACCTAGACCTAAAATTACTGTAGCAAATCTCTATCGAATTCAATGTTTTTTAGGCTAAGAATATCAGAACATGGAAAGCTACAAGGAGAACTAATATGAAACTGATTCGTGGAGTTTGGAGGCTACGACAAGTTCCTAGAAGTAAAGGAGAAAGGGAGTTCAATAACGTTAGAAGATTTCTTTGGTAATCGGCTGAAAGTTCACATGCTATGTACAATAACTCTAGTACCATTAATAAAGAAGGTTGCTCGGATCGAATATTGTTGAATATGTAATCCACGAATATAACTATAAATGCATGAGAATAAATTAAGCGATTGAACGGTTGGTTTATCTTGGTTCGAACCTCTTGTTCTACGTCCAGTCTCAGAGCTCTCTCTGCGGAATTTACATTAAAGAACCCTCACTTCACCCTGAGTGTAATAATTTATATTTTTCGCTGAAATTAAATAAAATAAAAACAATTTGGTAGTTTTAACCAATTTGTAATTTCACAAACAACTGAATTTGAAGATGAAACCTACACTATTGCGACTGTCTCGTTTTTCTACGTTGCACGATATATTTGTTCGAACGAGGTCCGGATGATGAAGTTATTTGTAACACCCCTAACTTTTAATAACATTATTCAGGAGATTTAATTAGAATAAATTAAATAGAATAATGTAGAGTAATAAGAAGATTGAGGTTGGTTATTAAATTTATTAGTCATGCTTTTTAAAATGAATGAGCTTATAAATGGTTAAGTGTTAACTAATTAACCGTAAGGGCATTAAGGTCATTGCTGCCCTTATTTCCCACCCTTATACTATTATCCCTATGCCATTCATGTTCATTTAATCATAAGCAAAACAAGTGAAAGTACACTAAAATTATGCTGGCCATTAGAAGGAAGATAAGAAGAGAAAATTCAAGTGAAGCGTATGATCAAGCTAGAAGAAATCAGTCTCAATCAATCTCCAGTTTTCTTATCCAATCTAAGGTGAATAATAATCACAACATCTCAACTTTATAATCATATCATTTTGGATTTAAGGGTAAATTCGTTTTTATGATATATTGGATGATGATATGCTTGATTTATAACTTATTTAGTTTAAACAAGATTGTTTAAAAGAAAATATGCACAGTTTTAGGGCAAAACCAAGGTTAAATGATTTTTAAATGCCATGGAAAAATTATGTGTTGCGAAAAACATGATTCTGGAGTTGAGTTTCAACTTTTATAATTTCCAAACCGTGTAGAATCAACTATAAATTTTTAAATGAAAATATGGTTAATTGGGTTTATAATTTATTTTGAAATTATATTGAGAATTTAGGTTCGAAATATTGATGTGTTAGATAACATTATTAAAGTGAATTTCTGGAATTTTGGCATTTTTACCAAGTGATTTAGTACGAAAAAATAAATTAGTTTGAAAGGTAAATGATTTAATTGCTTCGTTAATGGGAAGGATTTATTTGTTAAATGTAATTCATTTTTTAGATCTGAGAAAATGTGGCAAATATTAGCAAAATAATTTTAAAGTTTAATGTAACCAATCAAGTGTTTCCATGTGGGCAAGTTAGTTATAAAAAGTTTGCTTTATTTAGTAAAACAGCCTTTTGCTCAGAAAAATAGCTTCCGCCTCCTTTGGAAGGGGCTTTCGACCCAGAGCTTTAGCCTTTAACCTAGCCAAAACCTTCTTAGTCGAAACAATGAAACCAATACACATGGTATCACTTAGTTGGTACACAGTGAGTTAGAGAAAGGGGGAAGGTAGGGTGTCGAAACATAACTTCTAAATGTGTCGACACATTTGTTTCATTTTTAAAAGGAAAGCGCTTGCCTTTTTACAAAGGGGTTTCAAAGTAGTCGAAACCAATGCTGGTGAAATGGTATTTCAAAAGAAGATTTCAAAGGAGGGCTGCCGCCTTTTTCTTAAATTAAGTAGCTTTTGAAGGAGTTACTATGTTTTCAAAATGATGCTTTCAGAAAGGTAGGTTTGACCAAGTCAACACCCTTTTGTAACTTGATGCCTTCCGATCGTAATGAAGATAACAATGCTGTCGAAATGTACTTATTGTTTTATAAATATAAGCTACTTCCTACTTCTGTCGAAAGGGATTAAGGATTTCGAAGGCAATGGTTTCAGAAGGGGTTTCGAAGCCAACCTTTAATTGTTTTACCCAGGTGTTTTATGCTTTCAAAAGGATGGTTTGACACCATCAAATTTTCCCCAATGCTATTATATGATAAATAAAGGTTTCAAAAGGAGTACTTTCACTTGTGTTCACTTTGACAGAAAATGATATTTTAAATGTAAGCCCAATAGCTTCGGAAGGTATACTTCCAATGATTTCGAAAGGGGGACATTCAATGATTTCGAAAGGGTAACCTTCGATGGTTTCGAAAGGCGACTTTCAATGGTTTCAAAAGGGGTATTTCAAATGGTTTTGAAGCTATGCTTCTATAGTTACATGATAATACTTTAACACGGTCGAAAGATTTTGAAAGAAAGGTTTTAAAGTATTTAAAAGGCAGAAGCCTAATGTTTTGAAGATACATTCATATGCTTTCGAAGGAGGACTTCCAATGAAGTCGAAAGCAAGATTTCAACGTTGTCGAAAGGAGTTTTGAACCCAAACTCATTTTTAAGGAAAAACCCATGGCTAATTGAGGAGTTTTAGAAAGATCTCAAGTATGTAAATTTGAAGAAGTGTTTCCTTGATAAAATAATAGGTTAAAGGGATAACCACATTATATATATAAATTTTTTCAAGGATGTTAAACCTACAGGAGTGGTATTGCTAAGTTTTTAAAATTGCTTCTTCAAATGTAATATATTCACATGATAAAAGACCCAAAACTGCATTTTCGAGATAAAGGTGTAGAAGAACTAGCTAGGTTAACTCAGTAGTGAGTATAAATTGGTTAAACTCCTAAATGAGTAGAATTACATCTAGGAAGTCAGGGAGACCAAAATATAGAATGCTTAAACCTTGAGGTTGTCCGGGAGAAAGGTTCAAAGTAAACCCATGAAAATTATGAGTTGGAAGTTATTGGGGTAACTAATATGTTCATAGTGATCCCATGAAAACTATGTATAAAGGATGGTTGGCAGGGGCCAATTAGTTTATAGTGAACCTATGAAAACTATATCCGGATTAAGTATTTACATCATTCAATAGGTTCCTAGTCAACCCATGAAAACTAGGATAAGAAAGAAGTTATTAGAGGTATCATTATGTTCCTAGTCAACCTATGAAAACAAGGATAAGAGAGAAGTTATTAGAGTAACCAATAGGTTCAGGGGAACCCATGAATTATTTAAACCCATAGGAGTTGTATTGTTAGGTTAATTGGCAAGGGCCAATGGTTCATAGTGAACCCAAAAAAACTATGACGTAGGACATGAAGTCCAGAAGTTAAATACAGGTTATTGGTAAGCCCATAAAAACTAGTAGGTTAATAGTGACCAAGAAACTATAAATATGAAAGGGACTCAATTAAACAAGGGATGGGAAATCCAGATTGTTTTAACTTGTATGCATATCATGATAATATTTTTAAATGACTTTGTTTTTAACCATTGTGGATGCAGGAGCACGGTATATGGTTTTATAAAGGTTTTAGGATACTAGTGAGGGAAAAACTCATTCCACTAAGTGGCATGGTCTCACTAGATATCTAAATGAATTGAGATGGTAGATTATTATTCATACTAGACTTTATGAAAGACTCAAAGTTTTTTCCCCTTAAACTATCGGGTACTCGATTGATTTTTAGTAGTTTGATATTTAAGGTTTCCAGGTTCTCTTCTTAGACGAATAAAACTTTCGGAGACATGGAGGAGGCATTCTAGTTATTTAGAGTTATCGTTTTCCACTGTGTATTTTAGATGTAAAGGCAGACTTAGCCTTATTATATACTCTGATCAACCAATGGGGCATCTTCATATGTCGCTCTTGGCGTATGTGTTATAATTATATTTTTCTGAACTTGGTTAACGTTTGTGGGATTATGTAATGAACATGAAATGTTTTGAATGGGTTGAGGAAATATGTTTTTGGTTTATTAAATTTTTTCCATATTCTTGTGATATGTGTATCAATGTATCTAGCACCGCCGTATTTGGTCATCGAGAATTAATAATTACGGATGACTACAACATCCGTAGTCGTTAGTTATGGACCTCCAATTAGGGGGATGTTACAAGTGGTATCAAAGCATAGGTTTATGGAACTATAAAAGAAAAGTTAAACCTAAAATCTTTTTGAAACATAATCCAATAAATTAGAATATTATCGGAGTTTGGGTTAACGCTATAGTAACGTACTTGTATTTGATATATACATATATATAAGTACGTGTTCCCCTCTCTCTTAGACCGTTCTTCTGTATCTTACTAAGGCCCATATGGAAATTCACGAGAAAGAGGATATGGAAGCAGGAAATGGAAGAGGAAATCTAGATGGAGGAAGCACCACAACCAACGGAAATGCTCAACCTAACACAAGGAGGAACCAAGGTTGACAGGCTAATGCTAACCCAAATGTTGAAGCCAATGTGGGTGCTGGAAATCCATCAGTAGATGTAGGAATGGTGTATCAGTTGTTAGCCAATCTTTTGCAAGATGAAATTGCTGGTAACGTGGGAGGAGCTAACCCTATAGCTCCAATTGGGTATAATTATGCTAGACTAAGAAGAAACTACACCAGTCTGGGTGGAAATCCGTTTGTTGGAATGGAGGAGGGTGTTGATGTTAAGAATTGGCTACTGCACCGTGAGAGGATGTTTACTGATATAGGCTTGGATGATGAGCAGAAGAGGAGGTTGGCCTCTAGGCAGTTGCAAGGGGCTGCACTTCACTAATGGAATAGTGTGACTGTCGGTGATCCGGAGGAAGAGTTGACATGGGATGATTTTAGAAGGAGGTTTGAGCAGAGGTTCTTATTCGAAGTGGCAAAGTCTGCATTGATAAGGAAGTTTATGGATTTAGTCTAGGGATCTATGTTATTAACTGAGTACGCTGCAAAGTTTGATGAGCTATCTCGATATGGATATGCCACTATAGAAACTAACATCAGAAGGAATGAGAGGTTCATTCAAGCACTGAGGCCTGAGCTTGCTAGAATGACCGTGACTCATATCCAAGATCCTTGTAATGTGGTGGTGGATATGGGCATTCGCCATGAGGAGATGCTTGTTGTTTCTGCTAGAGAGAAGCTATTTGAATCCTAGAGTCCTCAAGGAAAGAAGAGGAAATTCTTTAAGAAGAAGGAAGCCCAAAAAGGGGATGCTACCAAGAAGGTAAAGGCTGATTTAGTATGCTTCAAGTGTGGTAAGAAGAGTCATTATGCTCACAAGTGCCGATTAGGCAAAGGGAAGAAGCCTGTAGAGAAGAAGAATGTGAAATGTTTCAACCGTGGCCAAGTTGGGCATTACAAGAACCAGTGTTCAGGGCCACTCAGAGCATACAGAGGGAAGGTTTTTGCTAGAGAACCATCATCTTCTTCTAGGCCTACTGCAGTAGAGAAAGGGAAAACTGTGATGGAAGATACGCTTTTGATTCAGAGTATACCAGTTAGGATGCTATTTGATACCGGTGCATCGCATTCATTTATGTCACAGTATTTAATTGATAGGTTATGCATAGAACCTAAATACCTTAATACTTCCTTAAGGGTTGTGAATCCAACAGAAGTGTATTCAACTCTAAGGATGAGATGTAACCTGTTAGAACTTGATTTTTTAGGTCATAAGTTTACATGTAGTTTGTATGTTTTTGATTTTGTTGATTTTGGAATCATTTTTGGGTATGGATTGGTTAGGTAAGTATGAGGCTAGGATATTTTGCCATGATGGAGAAATATCATTGAGACACTCTGATAGTCATAACCGAATCATCTTCTTAATGGAGAATTCCAGTAGGAGTGTATGTACTTTGTTGAGTGCTATGGAGGTAGGAGAAGAATTATGTCAAGTTTGGGTAGCAAGAGAAATTGCAGATGTCTTTAAGCCGATTACAGGATTACCACCGGAATGAGTTGTTGAGTTACGGATAGATTTGGTACCAGGAGCTGAACTTGTAAGAAGACCACGTAGCAGGATGACACCACTGAGATGAAGGAATTAAAGGTGCAGCTAGTGGATCAAGAAGGAAGGAATTTTATTAGACCAAGCAGTTTGCCTTGGTGAGCGACCGTAGTATTCGTAAAGAAACCAGATGGGTCATTAAGGATATGCATTGACTATCGCAAGTTAAATGAAAGGATGATCAAGAATAGGTACCCTTTGCCAAGAATAGATGATCTGTTTGATCAGTTGAGTAGAGCCAAGGTGTTTTCACAATTGGATTTTGCGACAGGGTTCCACCAATTGAGAATGGTGGAGGATAGCATTCTTTTGACAGCATTTTGAACTATGTATGGTTCGTATGAGTGGTGTATGATGCCATTTGGGTTGACGAATGCACCCGCTTTCTTCATAGATTTGATGAATCGGGTTTTCCGGGAGCACTTAGATAGGTTCTTATTGGTATTCATAGATGACATTTTAGTGTACTCGAAAGATGAAAGAGAGCATGAGATTCATCTTAGAGTACTGGTTGAAACGCTGAGGCAGAATCGGCTAAAGGAGAAGTTTTTCAAGTGTCATTTTTGGAAGAAAGATGTAAAGTTTCTTGGTCATGTGGTTTCAGAGGAGGGTTTGTCAATCGAGATCAAAGCTGCCAATAATTGGAAGAGACAAGAGATGGTAACCAAGGTTAGGAGTTTTCTTGGACTTGGTGGCTATTATCGGAGATTCATTAAGGATTTCTCATGGATAGCATCACTTTTGACTAAGTTGACCAGGAAAGATGTGAAGTTTGTTTGGTCTGACAAATGTGAGGAAAGGTTCTTTAAGTTAAATCATATGTTGATTGATGTAACGGTGTTAGTAGTCCCAGATGGAAACCAAGGGTTGGTATTATACACTGATGCATGTGGAATTGGATTGGAAGTAGTATTAATGTAGAGAGGTAAAGTTATTTCCTACGCATCCAGACCTCATGAAGTAAGATATCATATTCATGACTCAGAGTTGGCTGTGGTGATTTTTGCCTTGAAGATTTGGAGACATTATCTCTTAGGAGAGAGATTTGAGTTGTATACCGCTTATAAGTCTCTAAGATATTTATCCTCTCAGAAGGAGTTGAATATGAACCAGCAGAGGTAGCTGGAGTTTTTGGCTGCTTATGATTTTGGTATAGACTCTTGGAAAGAGAAATAAGGTAGCAGATACTCTTAGTAGAAAACATCGGAATATGGTGTTAGCTATGTTGGAAGAATGGAAGAATCTAAAAGTTTTAGCTAGTTTTGGTGTGCAGTTAAGATCTACTGCTAGTTCTAGTCAAGGTACTGCCATGTCGTCTTGTTTAGAAGTTCAACCAGTGTTAATCAAAAGGACAGCTTCTAAGCAGAGAGAGGATCCAGTTTTAGCCGAGAAGATTAGAAGGTTTGAGGTAGGATTGAAGATCGATGATCTAAAGGATTTTTGTCTTGACCAGAGAAGATGGTTGAGAAAGAAGGGACAATTATGTGTTTCGAATGCAGAGAACTTAGGGAGAGAAGTTCTAGAAGAGTGTCATCATTCCAAGTTTACAATTCATCCTGGAGGTACCAAGATGTACCTGGATATGAAGAGAAGCTTCTATTGGGAAGGTACGAAGAGGGATGTTGGATTGTGGGTTAGGCAGTGTGTGAACTGTCAACAAGTGAAGGCCAAATATCAGAAGTCGAGTGGATTGCTTCAGCTTTAAGAGATTCCAGTATGGAAATGGGATTCAAAATAGGGAAAATGAAAGTATATGGGTCATAGTGGACAGTTTGACAAAGAGTGCCCATTTCATTCCAGTCAAGTCAATCGGGACGACAGCTGTTTTGGAGAAGTTGTTCATGAAAAACATAGTCAGACTACATGGAGTTCCTAGTAGCATAATCAGCGACAGAGATGCTTTATTCACTAGCAAATTTTAAAAGAGTGTATAGGATGTGTTAGGTACCAAGCTTAAGATGAGTACAACATATCATCCACAGAAAGATGGGCTGACAGAGAGAGTCAACAGGGTACTCGAGGATTTATTAAGAGCTTGTGTATTGGAATTTGATGGATCTTGGAAGGATCAGCTACATTTGATTGAGTTTTTCTATAATAATAGTTATTAGACCAGTATATGAACAGCGCCTTTTGAAGCTTTGTATGGAAGGCTATGC
The DNA here is from genome assembly GCA_030765085.1 of Allium cepa. Taxonomy (NCBI): domain Eukaryota; kingdom Viridiplantae; phylum Streptophyta; class Magnoliopsida; order Asparagales; family Amaryllidaceae; genus Allium; species Allium cepa. The sequence continues at coordinate 82,302,585 of CM060941.1, read as the reverse complement.
AAATCATCAGCATGTTTGTTAGAGACTGGAGACAGATTGGTCTTAGGTCCGGATTTGGTTAGGGAGGCATCAGAAAAGATTGAGTTAATCTAATAACGGATGAAGGAAGCTTAATCTAGACAGAAGAGTTATGCAGATAAAAGGCGTAAAAACCTAGAGTTCTCAGTGGGAGACAAGATTTTCATTAAGGTATCACTGATGAAGGGTGTGGTACGGTTTGGAAAGTCAGAGAAACTGGCCCCGAGATATGTTTGTCCATTCCATATTTTAGAAAGGATTGGAAAGCTCACATACATAGTAGAGTTGCCGAACAGTTTGGCAGGTATCACAATGTATTCCATGTGTCTTACCTTTGCAAGTATGTGCATGAACCAGAGACTACAATTCCTCCGATAGGGTTGGAAGACTTGGTGGTAAAGTCTGATTTGAATTTTCTTAGACAACCAGTTCGGGTTGTAGCGAGAGATGAGAAAAGATTGAGGACCAAGACAGTCAAGTTGTTGAAAGTTCAGTGAAACGACAACGAGAAGCACTGTACATAGGAGACATAGGACAGGATTCAAGATTGTTATCTTAATCTGCTTTGATGGTATGTCTATTAGAATTACATAATTTAGTTGCTAGTCGGGTAGGCTAGTATGGATGTTAGGAGTTGTTACAGATGATTGATATGATTGATATTTAGTCCTTATTGAATTTCGAGGACGAAATTCTTTTAGGAGGGGAGCCTGTAACACCCCTAATTTTCAATAACATTATTCAGGAATTTAATTAGAATAAATTAAATAGAATAATGAAGAGTGATAAGGAGATTGAGGTTGGTTAATAAATTTAGTGGCCGTGCTAATTAAAACGAATGAGCTTATAAATGGTTAAGTGTTAACTATCATAAGGGCATTAGGGTCATTTCCACCCTTATTTCCCACACTTATACTGTTATCCCTATGCCATTCACGTTCATTTTATCATAAGGAAAACAAGCGAAAGCAAGCTAAAATCAGGCTGGCCATTAGGAGGAAGATAAGAAGAGAAAATTCAAGTGAAGCTTAGGATGAAACTAGAAGAAATCAATCTCAGTCAATCTCCAATTTTCTTATCCAATCTAAGGTGAATAATAATCAAAACATATCTATTTTATAATCATATGTTTTCAGATTTGAGGGTAAATTCATTTTTATGATATATTGGAAGATGATATGCTTGATTTACAGTTTGTTTAGTATAAACAAGATTGTTTAAAAGGAGATATGAACGGTTTTAGGGTAAAACCAAGGTTAAATAATTTTTAAATGCCATGGAAAAATTATACGTCGTGAAAAACATGATTTTGGAGTTGGGTTTCAATTTTTATAATTTTCCAAGCCGTGGAAAATTAAGTATAAATTTTCAAAGAAAAATATGGTTAATTGGGTTTATAGTTTTATTTTGAAAATTATGTTGAGAATTTGGGTCTGAAATTTTGATATGTTAGATTACACGATTAAAGTGAATTTCTAGAATTTTTGGGGATTTTTTACCATGTGAATTAGTATGGAAATTAAATTATTTTGAAAGGATGACCTAAATGATCTAATTGCTTTGTTAATGGGAAGGACTTATTTGTTAAATGTTATTCAGTTTTTAGATCTGAGAAAATGCAGTAAAATAATTTGAAAGTTTAATGTAACCAATCAAGTGCTTACATATGGGCAAGTTAGTTACAAAAAGTTTGCTTTATTTTGTAAAAACAACCTTTTGCTTAGAAAAGTAAGTTACGCCTTCTTTAGAAGGAGCTTTCGACCCAAAGCTTCCACCTTCAATCTAGTCGAAATCTTCTTAGTCGAAACTATGAAACCAATACACATGTTATCACTTAGTTGGTACGCAGTGGATTAGAGAAAGGTGGATGGTAGGGTGTTGAAACATAGCTTCCGAAGGTGTCGACACCTTTGTTTTTTTTTAAAAGGAAAGTGCTTGCCTGTTTACAAAGGGGTTTCGAAGTAGTCGAACCAATGCTTGCAAAAGGGTATTTCAAAATAAGCTTTCGAAGGAGAACTGCAACCTTTTTCTTAAAGTAAGTAGTTTCCGAAGGGGTTACTATGTTAATGATGCTTTCAGAAGGGGTAGTTTCGACCAAGTCGAAACCGTTTTATAACTTGTTGCCTTCTGATAGGATTGAAGATATCAATGCCGTCGAAAGGTACTTATAGTTTTATAAATATAAGCCACTTCCTATTGCTTAAGGGATTAGGGGTTTTGAAGGCACTGGTTTTGAAGCCAACCTTCAATTGTTTTACCCAGGTTTTTTATGCTTTCGGAAGGATGGTTTCGAAACCATCAAGTTTTCCCCAATGTTGCTATATGATAAAGAAATGTTTCAAAAGGGGTACTTTCGCTTGTGTTCTTTGACCCAAAATGATAATTTAAATATAAACCCAAGAGCTTCGGAAAGTATACTTCCAATGATTTCGAAGGGGGACTTTCAATGATTTCGAAAGGTAACCTTCAATGGTTTCGAAAGGTGACTTTCAATGGTTTCAAAAGGGGCACTTTTAAATGTTTTCGAAGCTATGCTTCTATAGTTATACGATAATACTGTAACATTGTCGAAAGGTTTCGAAAGAAATGTTTTAAAGTATTCGAAAGGAAGGAGACTAATGTTTAAAAGATAGATTTATATGTTTTCAAAGGAGGGCTTCAAATGAAGTCGAAAATAAGATTTCAAAGGTGTAGAAAGGCTTTTTGAACCCAAAATCATTTTTAAGGAAAAACACCCATGGCTAATTAAAGGAGTTTTAAAAAGATCTCAAGTATGTAAATTTGAAGAATTGTTTCCATGATAAAATAATAGGTTAAGGAAATAACCATGTTATATATATAAATGTTTTCAAGGATGTTAAACCCATAAGAGTGGTATTGCTAAGTTGTTAAAATTGCTTCTTCAAATGTAATATATTCACATGATAAAAGACCCATAACTGCATTTTGGGGATAAAGGGGTAGAAGAACTAGCTAGGTTAACCCAGTAGCAAATATAAACTGGTTAAACTTTCGAATGAGTAGAATTGCATCCAGGAAGTCAGGGAGACCAGAATATAGGATGCTTAAACCTTAAGGTTTTCTGGGAGAGAGGTCACAGTAAATCCATGAAAACTATGAGTTGGAAGTTATTGGGGTAACCAATAGGTTCATAGTGATCCCATGAAAACTATATATAAAGGATGGTTGGCAGAGGCCTATTGGTTTGTGGTGAACCCATGAAAACTATATTCAGATTTAGTATTAACATAAGTCAATAGGTTTCTAGTCAACCCATGAAAACTAGGATAAGAAAGAAGTTACTAGAGGTATCAATAGGTTCATAGTCAACCCATGAAAACTAAGATAAGAGAGAAGTTATTGGAGTGACCAATATGTAATATCCCGTTTTTGAATCGAATTTAAATTGGTAATTTAAATAAATTTGGATTAATTGTGAATTAAGTTGAAAATTTTTTTCAAATTTAAATGGATATTTTGTTAATATAAATGGATATAAATATGATTTTAAATAGAATTTCTAATTGGAAATTCTGAAATAAATATTTTGAATAATATTTTAATTACAAATTTAATTGTGGATTAATTCGAAGATTTGAATAGATATTTATCAAAAGATTGTAAATAAAATTAATTGATTTGAAATCCAATAGATTATGAATATAAATTTTGATTTGTGAATTCCAAAATGAAAACCTTTGAAAATAAATTTGAGTTTGAAAATCTCTATTATATAAATTTAATAAAAAATCTGTTTGGAATTGTAATACATGTGTATATCTATATTTTGGAAGTTATTTGAAAGTAAACTCTATATTTTAATGATAGAAAAGAAATTTTTTCTTTTAAAATATAGTTTTTTAATGTATAAAAGTATAAATAAGAAAAACATAACGTATACATTTATGAAATATTAATAAGTGAAGGGGTTAAAAACATAAATCTATAAATTAATTAAAATTAAGGATTTAAACACAATTTTATTATGTATGACAAATGTAAACCAAATAAGATCAAGTAGTAGACAAGAGTTGAGTTTAATTACAAGTGGCACACTATTTTCTTTAAAAAAAATCACAATGTTAATATCAAATAAAAGAAACCAGGTTATTCTCAGTTCTCAAGCTCTTCAAAAGAAAAAGATATGAGGAGCTTCAACCTGAAAATCAAAATAAAAATCTTAGAAGTTTAAATTAAAAAACAATTAAAAGTTTCAGATTTCAACCTGGAAAGTAAACTGAAAACCAGATCTACCTCATGTTTTCAACCGAGGAATACAATGCAAATCAAAATATGGATTAGATCATCTCAAAAGCAAATCAGAAAAATAAAATCAAACAGAGAAGAGAGAAAAGAAAATCTTCAACCTATAATCAAGAAAGGTGCAAATCAAAACCTGGAAAGCAAAAGCTTTAAGCCTGGAAATGAAGCAATCAGATCAATTTCAACAAGCATCAAATTCCAGGGGCAAAGCGAGAATTCCAGCTGTTCAATCAAAAGTTCTAGGCTATGTTCTTCCAGAAGCCAGGTGAGCAAACTCCCATTTCAAGATCCTTAACCTGTATATTTTGATGTTCTTTGAAATGTGTTGGAATGATGGGGTGGAATTTGGTTTGCATGTTGATAAATATGCAGATATAAGACTGTGCATGCCTGTACACATGTGTTACCCCTGTTTTATAGTTACAGGTTCTAAAACCTGATTTAAAAATTCAAACTATCCACCTAAATGATTTTTAGGCTTTAATTCTTAAACAAAAAGTGTTTGTATGTGTGTAACATCCTTCTTGAAAATTTATTCAAGTGAAAATATTTAATTAATATCTCGAAAAATAGAACATTACATTATAGAATCAATGAATGTCAAAATTTGGATTATCAAATTTCTATGCTATAATTATATAATCCAATTCGTTTACAAAAATAATGAATTTTAGTAATAATATGGTGATTTTTAAATTGATGGATATTGAGAATTTTGGGGTTGGTCATAGACCGCATTTTAGCCAAGTTTCAACGATTGGTGACGGGTGGATTGTCATGCTTGTTTCTGGAGGTGGGTAGGCTAGGGACTTCAGGAAAAGTGGAATCACATTTTTCTGATCATCATGGATGGAGATGCAATGAGATTTAGGGTTTAGAATCCAAATTTAGTTGAGGTTGGAAATCACATTGCTGCGTCATCTCTAGGGCTTCGGGCTTCGGGCTTCGGGCTTCGGGCTTCGGGCTTCGGGCTTCACCGGACCAGGGGGAGTCGAGGCGTAGGGTCATGGCGAAGCTTTGGTTATAATTTCATGGCTTCTGGTGATCCTGGGTGGTTGGACGAGATGATTTCTTCGACGATCGATGGTTTCATGTATTCCAGCAAATTACTCAAATCTAAAACTACAGCGAATTGATGGATGTTGAGGGGTTGTGGTGATCGGCAGAGGTGCCAGTGATGTGTCGAAGGAAGCGTGGTCGGTCGGAAATGGCCAGGGGGGCATGCACCGTGCACGTGCATGTTTTTTCTTTTCTGGTTGTCTGAGCCTTGAAGATGAAAGGAGATAGCTCAGATTCGTTTCAAAGATGGGTCGCGTAAAGACCCGAAGTTTTACTTGAGAAAGATTACTTTGGGCTCGAGTTGATACCCGAAGCAATTGAAAGATTAAACAGTTTTAAGCTTAAAAGAAAAGCAGGTTTAAAATTTAGATTAAATCTAGTTTAAATAATTTTATGATGGTGTTTTTCAATTTGTTTGATTAAAAGAAGTTATAACTTTCTTAACCTAATTTTGTTAAGTTAAATGTTTATTTTATTACTTGATTTAATTTATAAAAGGTTATTAAAGATAATTACTTTATGTAATGATTAAGTAAAGTTAAATTAATGAAAAGTAATTAAAGGCAGTTAATTACTTAAGGATAATTACTTATTTAAAAGTAATTAATGATCAAAGTTGATTAATCAAGTGATAAAAACTAATTTGTGATTATTAATATAGGTGATTAGAGATAATCACTTATTAATTAGGGATGATTAATTTAATGAGGTTAATTAATTTAAACCACATGATTTATTCATCTTAATTAAAGATGTTTGATTGTTATTGAATGTTGTGTATTGGATTAATATCTCTGTTATGTGATTGTGATGCTATGTAATATGAATTGCTTTGTGATGAGCTGTGATATCTGTGATGAATATACTGCTGTGTGAATATGAAAAACCTTTGGGCCGTAAAATGGCATTTGAATTTCGATGCGAGAGGGAGTCGGATTCTAGTTGGTTATCCGAAAACCACATCGAATCATAATGGTGAATCTTTGTAATTGATAAATTTACTTTATCTGTGAATTTGTGAATAAAGATAAGCGTTGTAGATTATACCGCTTATCGATATTGCTATACTTAAATCTGTGATGATTGATGTTGTTGCACTATAGTGTGTAAAACCCCTGGACTATACTATACACACACGAATATGGATTTCACGAAAAATTGGTTAAGTCACAGATTTTTGAAATGGTTTTGGAAGTTGAATTTTGAATTCAAATGGTTTGGAAATGGAATTGGGTTAAATGTGAAAAGCTTTTGAAAAGGAGTTTTGAGGATAAAAGTTATTTTAAATAACTTGATAAAGTTTTGTAATTTAAATAATTCGATTTAAATTTGAATTCAAGATTTGAAATTGAATTCTGTGTTTTGAAATTATGGTTTAAAAATGTATACGAGTTAAAAGTGTTTATATGGGTTTTAAACCATTTTGAAAGTGTTTTGGAAATTTGAATTTAACCCAAGTTTGAAAAGTTTTAACTGGTGCAAATGTAATCGGATTTTTTCGAAACGAAACTATTTGTTTTCAAATAATAATAGCTTTCATATAAAGAAAAGATTTTCAATTTGTGTTGAAAAGATTTCAAGTTTGAAATAGAATGGTTTTGATAGCTTTAATTGAATTTTGTGAAAGATGGTTGAACTTTGTTTTGAAACTGAAGAGGATTTTAAATGGTGTATCTTTTATATATAAAAGATTTGAAATGGGAATTGTTTTGAAAGGCTATGAATGAATCTTTGAAAATTGTTTTGAAAGCCATGAAATGAGTCTTTGATTTAAAGACTGGATGAGTTAATCCAACTTGGAATGGAATTGTTTTGAAAGGCTATGAATGAATCTTTGTTAAAGATTGGTGATCCTTGTTTTGAATTGAAAGGGGGTTTTAAAGATAAATATTTTGTTTAAAAGATTAAAGTGTGGAATTTGTTTAAACCATTGAAGGTTTTTAAAATGAATCTTTTTATTTAAAACATTGGAAATTGTAATTTGTTTTAACCGTTTGAATGAAAGGTATTGGGCTTTAAGCTGTGATTTAACTGAGACCCCAGTGTCCATATGTTTTTTAAATACTGTGCTCGTTATTCGGTTTAGCCGCGAGAGGACCTTTGTGTCATATAACACATCTCGAATAATGATACGACGTTATGGATAGCATTTGAAGACCGGCGGTGAAGACCAGGTATTTGCGAGAACGATAGGATGACCTATCGATTGTCTCTGCACTGAGTAGCTACGGTATAGAGATTCCCTAAGTGATGGGAAGTCCAATCGGGATTGTAAATACCTGGATTACAAGGGCTTCTTTGGAAGTGCCTTCGGTTCTGTTCGAACCCAGAACAGACTTGTATGGATGTGTGTCTAACATTACACTTTGAGATGTAAAGCTGCTTTCTATCAAATACATTTCTGTTTGGTGGCGGAGATTTATTCTCTTAGCTTAACCCCTTCTCTGAGATGTACGAGCTAAGAGGTTATGTAAGTGATGATTACCAGTGATACATTCCCAATTTGGTAATGTGGCATATGAAGTGTTGCTGATCATTTGTTGATCAAAGCATGACTTTGTGAAAAAGTGTTGCTTTGTGGACGAGACTTCGTCGAGCCTCACAACCTGGAAATGGTCGAAACAGGAATGTTGCGGCAAGGTTTTTAGGGGTCGCGCCCCTAGGGTATGTCCATTTTCTTCTGGATAAGAGGTGGTATCATGGTATAGAGCTCAGATATTTAACCTTTGTGGTTACTGCAATCTCATTGATCTGTGGTTGTTGGTTGTCGGGATCCCGGAATAAAGGTCGGTAACGACCGGGGATGGCATAGCTCGTGTGTTAGTTACCTAGTTACAGCTTGGTTAAAGCGTGAGGTAGCGTCGGCCTTGTTTAGCAGAGATCCGGTTAGGTTCTCGGGGGTGTCCTTCCAGAGGCGTTCCATTCCGGCGTGGGAAGTTCCTTTGCCTGACCATTTGTTGGAAATCCAAAGGAACAATATGCGCCCTATACGGTTTTAGTTGTATAACCAGCCATTCTTAAATGGTAGCTATAGTAGGCATATGACAAATTGTGGTATGATGGCTAAGATTGATATTACACTTTTGAAATATTTTCGGCACTATGCACTAATAATAATATCAAAATGGTTTTCGCGTATCAAGCATTTTTGACTGTCATAAGGAGAAATCTCCCCCAAGTGTGCGCTTGCATGGTGTGTGTGGTGGGAGGCCTTATGGTAGTTTCATTTTTCAAAAAGCATTGCGGATTTCAATTCTAAATCTTTTGTTTGTTTTAAAGATAAACTGTTTTTGTTTGCTCATACCAGTCCCATGACTGACCCGGAGTTTATTGTTCCCCTTCTAAACTCTAGATGCCCACAATTTTCCACACGGACAGTCTAGAGTTTGGTTTTTCAGATAGTCAGATAGTAGATGTAGATTCGATATCTTTGAAGCTTTGGATCTTGGCGATCACATTTGCTTCACTCTGGAGTTATCTAGTTTGCTTATCGTATCGTGATGATGGTTCGAGCTAGCTTTGGATTGGAGATGGAGTTTTTTTTGGAGTTTGGCATTGAAGACATTATCTTTCCGCTGCTATTTCTTGTATCTCTGGTAGTATTAATATCTATTGTATCATTCTATGGTATCATCATTGTATCTGAATATTGTATCGAATGTTTTATATCAAATGTATTATTTCAATTCTTCCGTTGTGTTATACTTAATGTGTTATAAGCTCCGGCGAACCAGATACGATGTTTGGATCTGCGGTATTTGAATACGAGTAGCGTATTCGGTGCCGATTTTTGAAGGTCGAGTCGGGGTCGTTATAAGTGGTATCAGAGCTGAAGATTAAAACTTTAGCTCAGGAGTATAACACATTAGGTAACTCATTAGAGATAGGGTGAAGTATACCCTAGAATGAGTATATCCCTAAGATATCCGTTCGAATGCCTCTGTAAATTCTCTTACTATCCACTGATAGTGAATATGAGTGCAAGAAGAGGACGAGATAGGGGACAGAGGAGTACCACTACAAATGATCAGTATCCTGCAATAGCGGAAACAACTTTCTCTATCAATCCCCTTTGATTCGTCTTTCCAATCTCTTTGATGTCTTCATGGAAGCTCGAGGAAGAATCCTCGGTGTGATGGTGGCCTTACGAATCCTTATAGATAATTTCCATTTTGTATTCTCTTCGTTGGTTTTCTATCAGCTTTTCATTTTTAACTTTGATAAATTTGAAAATGTAAATTGGAATAAATTGGTTAACTAAATATGAAGTTAAATTAATTTGTATCGATAAAAAGATTTCCATTAAATCAAATTCGAAATTCTATTGTAATGTCTTGTGGGTATCAAAGTCCGAAGAGGGACAAGTTATATATACTTTGTGGTATTCCGACTTGAGTTTGGAATCCATATCTAGTGTTTGAGAATTGTGGAAGATTAAATCCATTTATCTATCGTTTAGGTCTCGATATATTCTACGAGTGGTTAGTTATTCCTCCGAACTAACCCGTGCCCCTTCATATTCGTAGATCTGATGACCCGAGTATCTTGTATAGTATTGAATGAGTTTGTTCTCGTATCTATTAGTGATATTCTGATTTGGTGAGCCAAATACAGAATAGACGATCGTCTTGATTTTTGAGTCGATTCTCTATCTTTATGTATCTATCCATTCTTTGTTGTCTCCCTGGCAAATTCCGGGGACGAAATTTTCTTAAGGGGGGAATCTGTAATGATCCCGTTTTTGAATCGAATTTAAATTGGTAATTTAAATAAATTTGGATTAGATTGTGAATTAAGTTGAATTTTTTTTCCAAATTTAAATGGATATTTTGTTAATATAAATGGATATAAATATGATTTTTAAATAGAATTTCTAATTGGAAATTCTGAAATAAATATTTTGAATAATATTTTAATTACAAATTTAATTGTGGATTAATTTGAAGATTTGAACAGATATATATCAAAAGATTGTAAATAAAATTAATTGATTTGAAATCCAATAGATTATGAATATAAATTTTGGTTTGTGAATTCCAAAATAAAAACCTTTGAAAATAAATTTGAGCTTGAAAAACTCTATAATATAAAATAAATGAAAAATCTGTTTGGAATTGTAATACATGTGTATATCTATATTTTGAAAGTTATTTGAAAGTAAAACTCTATATTTTAATAATAGAAAAGAAAATTTTCTTTTAAAATTATAGTGTTTAAATGTATAAAAGTATAAATAAGAAAAACATAATGTATACATTTATGAAATATTAATAAGTGAAGGGGTTAAAAACATAAATTTATAAATTAATTAAATTAAGGATTTAAACACAATTTTATTATGTATGACAAATGTAAACCAAATAAGATCAAGTAATAGACAAGTGTTGAGTTTAATTACAAGTGGCACACCTATTTTCTTTAAAAATAATAATTTAGGTGGATAGTTTGAATTTCTAAATCAGGTTTTAGAACCTGTAACTATAAAAACAGGGGTAACACATGTGTACAGGCATACACAATCTTATATCTGCATATTTATCAACATGCAAACCAAATTCCACCCCATCATTCCAACACATTTCAAAGAATATCAAAATATACAGGTTAAGGATCTTAAAAAGGGAGTTTACTCACCTGGCTTTTGGAAGAACAGAGCCTGGAACTTTTGATTGAACAGAGCAGTATTATCTTTTTTCTTTCATTTGTTTTGATCTGAAATTCTTGCTTTGCCCCTGGAATTTGATGCTTGTTGAACTTGGTCTGATTGCTTCATTTCCAGGCTTAAAGCTTTTGCTTTCTAGGTTTTGATTTGCTCCTTTCTTGATTACAGGTTGAAGATTTTCTTTTCTTTCTTCTCTGTTTGATTTTATTTTTCTAATTTGCTTTTGAGATGATCTAATCCATATTTCGATTTGCATTGTATTCCTCAGTTGAAAACATGAGGTAGATCTGGTTTTCAGTTTACTTTCCAGGTTGAAATATGAAACTTTTAATTGTTTTTTTTAATTTAAACTTCTCAGATTTTTATTTTGATTTTCAGGTTGAAGCTCCTCACATCTTTTTCTTTTGAAGAGCTTGAGAAATGAAAATAACCTGGTTTCTTTTATTTGATATTAACATTGTGATTTTTTTTATAAAGAAAACAGGTGTGCCGCTTGTAATTACACTCAACACTTGTCTATTACATGATCTTATTTGGTTTAGTGTTTAAATCCTTAATTTTAATTAATTTATAGATTTATGTTTTTAATCCCTTCACTTATTAATATTTCATAAATGTATACATTATGTTTTTCTTATTTATACTTTTATACATTTGAAAACTATAATTTTAAAAGAACATTTTCTTTTCTGTTATTAAAATATAGAGTTTTACTTTCAAATAACTTTCAAAATATAGATATACACATGTATTACAATTCCAAACAGATTTTATATTAATTTTATATTATAGAGTTTTTCAAACTCAAATTTATTTTCAAAGGTTTTTATTTTGGAATTCACAAACTAAAATTTCTATTCACAGTCTATTGGATTTCAAATCAATTAATTTTATTTACAATCTTTTGATATACATCTATTCAAATCTTCAAATTAATCCGTAATTAAATTTGTAATTAAAATATTATTCAAAATATTTATTTCAGAATTTCCAATTAGAAATTTTATTTAAAAATCATATTTATATCTATTTATATTAACAAAATATCCCTTTAAACTTGGAAAAAAAATCAACTTAATTCACAATCTAATCCAAATTTATTTAAATTACCAATTTAAATTCGATTCAAAAATGGGATCATTACACAATAGGTTCAAGGGAACCCATGAATTATTTAAACCTACAGGAGTCATAGTGTTAAGTTAATTGGCAGGGGCCAATAGGTTCGTAGTGCTCTAAGAAAACTATGACATAGGATAGGGAGTCCAGAAGTTAAATACATGTTATTAGTAAGCACATAAAAACTAATAGGTTAATAGTGACCCTAGAAACTATAATATGACAGGAGTGAATTAAACAAGGGATGGGAAATCCATTTGTGTTATAACTTTTATGCATATCATCATAATATTTTGAAATGACTACGTTTTTAACCATTGTGGATGCAGGATCACAATATATGGTTTTATAAAGGTTTTAGGATACTAGTGAGGGAATTACCCGTTTTACTAAGCGACGCGGTGTCACTAGATATCTAAATGAATTGAGATGGAAGATTATTACTCATACCATGATTTATGTCCAACTCGAAGTTTTTTTCCTTTTAAACTCTCAGGTACTTAATTGATTTTGAATAGTTTGAGATTTAAGGTTTTCAGGTTCTCTTCTTAGACGAATACAGCTTCTGGAGACGTGGAGGAGGCATTCTAGTTATTTAGAGTTATCATTTTCCGCTGTGTATTTTGGATGTAAAAGCAAACTTAGCCTTATTATATACTCTGATCAATCAAGGGGGCATCTTCATATGTTTCTCTTGGCATATGTGTAATAATTATATTTTTCTGAACGTGGTTAATGTTTGTGGTATTATGTAATGAACATGAAATGTTTTGAATGGAATGTGGAAATATGTTTTCGAATTGTTAAATTTTTTCTATATTCTTGTGATCTGTGTATCAATGTATCTAGCACCAGCGTATTTGATCGCTGAGGATTAAGGATGACTGAAACATTTGTAGCCATTCGTTTTGGGCCTCCAAGTAGGAGGATGTTACATTATCAATGTTTTACCAAATTGAAAATTCAAAGTTTAAAATGGGCTTGGCCCAACCTAATTTTAACGGACTTTTCACTTTTATTATAAATAGGCTATTCACAATTCAAATGGGAAACTTTTCATTTCCGTATGTTACTTCTCGTCTTTCTCTCATCTTAGAAAGCAGAAAACCAAAACCCTCTTTCTATTAAAATAACGATTTCTTACTTAGTTCTCCATTAAATTAATAATTCAAGTATGAAATAAAAGAGCGAGCTTACACTCTGATATCAATTAGAGTCACAAATATGTAGATTTGGGACTAAGATGAAAGCCTCATTCTAGACAGGTAGCGATTGGGAGCATATTTGGTCTATACGAGTGGTGAACATATTTGGTCTATACGAGTGGTTTTTATCTTCTCTACCACATAACTAGTCAATCTCGCTTAGTTCTTTGATGATCTATGGATTAGAAATGTAATTTGGGTTAAATTGGACAATTATTGGGTTTGGACAATAACCAAAAATGAAATAATATGAAATTTAATGCTGATATATATAATAAATGAAAATGAAGATTTGTTGATATTGGCCACACTAACGAATAAACTAGTGGATATTGAGATTAACATGTCTTGGATTCATAAATTGATGAATGAATTATTTTATTATTAAGGAAAAGGATGGTAATTAATGTAAAGCAGAAGATGTTTCAAAATTTAATAAGTCTATAAAGATCTATATGAAATATATTAATATAAACAAAGGAGTACAATTTGTACTATAAAGTGTGTGTATATGCGATATATATGGAAAACACCTTGACAAATTATAGAAAATTATTATAAAATGATTTCAGAAGTAAGCTGGTACATTTCAAAAAACAAGTATGAATTAAAATGAATTTAATTTTATTGAACACGGAATATTTGACAGTATATTGGAAATAAGGTTTCTAAATAAGAAATAAAATTAGACGGAAAATATAATTAATATAAAATTATGTAAAAAAATGTCTATTATTTTATTTCAGATGATGATATAATTTTATTTCAAATCAAATAAGATTTTGAAAGAAATTTTGAAGTATACAAAGTAAAATGTTTATATCTAGAAAATATGAAACTAGTTTTGGAAAGAGAGGAAATATGATGAATTTGGAAATAGTTTTGATGCATAACTTTTTATGAATTTGAAGTATAACGATGCAATATAAACATATCCAAATCTGAAGAAGAAAAATGCACAACAGTAACTGGTCAACATGTCGGTGTTCTTGGAAACCAGATTGAACCTAGACCCATAAAACATATACAAAAATCGAGTATTGTTCTTTCACTCATTCATGAGATTAGGTTGGTCCTCTGGAATGATATATATTGATGTTTGATGGATGCAAATGTATTGGTTTTCTATATGTGACTTTAGGCGATATCAAATAAGTAGATCGCTTCGGAGCTCTTCTGGAATTCTTTAGATGGCGTTTAGGCAAAGCTTCGATGCGATTTCCCAGCTTAATTGAATGGAATGATTGGACATGTATATAGTGTGATATATATGTTTGTGTGTGTGAATATATATATATATATATATATGTATGTATGTATGTATGTATGTATGTATGTATGTATGTATGTATGTATGTATATTTTTATATATGCGGTGCGGCAGTTTGTTGAATTGTTAGTGATTGCTTGACTATTGATTGTTATGTCCTCTATTGGTTATCATAGTAACGTGGTAACTCAGTTATCTGAGGATTATCCGAGGTGCATGTTGTTGTACGAAAATGGGTTCATAAGTTGTATATAGAACAATGTCCATTCGGTGATTCAACCATGTGTTATGCAATAGGGTTGGCTTGGCTTTGTACATGGGTTAGACCATGAAATTGATCGTTGTAATTTTTTCCTGTCACATACCAACCATGTTTGTTATAATGTTTGACTAACTTGTTAGCTATAGATGAAACAGGACTAGGTTATGACGTTTACTATAGTTATCTTAGTATTATTCGGGAATGATTAGAGTACATGGTAAAGTAGATGTACATCACTCACTAGACTATAGTCTGACCCTCACTATGTTTTTCCTTTTTTGTTTCATTACTAGGTTGATGGAACTCGATATGCTGTATCAAGTAACATTTGAAGTGCAGATGAAGGTGGTGTTACTGGTATATACAAAATTGTATATATATAATCATTTAACATTGACATCATTATATATATATATATGGATTGGATTGGATAAGCATATGACTTATGTATATAGTTGGATCTATTGGTTTGAAATAAAGTGATATTTGATATATTATATGTTTATTACCATCTGTTATGAACTTAGAAAGAGATAGATAGAATATTTTATTTCGTCTCCTGTTATCTAAACCTAACGACATGTCGTTTTAAGTTTAGGGTTTACACATTGTGTTATGTTAAATCAGAGAGCCGAAAATAATGGTTTTTTACATTCTCTATCAGAGCAAAAATTATCCTAAAATTTAGGATTAAGAACATATGGAATGAGCATATTCTATTTTTATAAACTTATATATATTATATAATAATTGAGTACATATTTGTACATCGTTTTCTGTTCAAGTTGAGTTAACTATCTACTGGAGAGTTGCTAATGAATCTTAATCTCGCATAGCAGAGGATGAGTGAATTAGCGAAGATAGGGATTGGAATAGAGATAAATACTATAAGGGTTAATACCAAAACTGGAAATGATATTAAATTAATATTAGGGATAATCTTGTGTGAACATTCCCGTTTTCAACCACCTCAACTATTAGTTTCTCGAAGAAATGTGGGAATTTCCCTAGTTTGGATGGGAAACCTACCTTGGAACTGAATCATATTCAGTGACATGAGTTTGGCTTAGCATCTGTGAGAAAATATCTAACCTTTTAGATTTGTTTGATAAATTCATTAAATATGGAGGTGATGAGTTTCATAGAAGAATCGAGTTTTGAAAGTTAAATATTTTTGAAAGATAGTTAAAAAGGAATTGATTTTGGAAATTGATATTACAGTACTGGTTTTATAGAGGGATTTACAAACATATGTTGTAATTATCAGGGAATATAAAAGAATATCGAAGGATTTTTATGAAGGAAATTAATTTTGGAAGTGGAATTATATTATTTTTTTATAAGAGATTTTATGAGTTAAAGAGTTTGTGATATAAGATTTATATAATTTAAAATTTTGAAAATATTTCCATATTCGACATGAATATAGTTGGTAGCAAAATGAATTTTGAATATTTACCTTTTTAATATATCCTGCACGTATTGTTTAAAAGTGTTAGAGTTTGGCAATTTATATAGTAATATGATATATATACTTATAAATGTATATATGATAAGTTTGTGATAGATTACGTGAAATGGTATTTTGAAAAAAAATGAATATAAGTATTTTAGAAACTAATCATATTTGTTTCGAATTTAAATGTGTTTTGAGTGATTTTTATTAAATTATTAAAGTTAAAGGATTTCTTGAAGATAAAATGTAAAATATAGAAGTAACTGAAATATATAACGAAAGGATTGTTTTATGGATTTCAAAATAAATGAGAAGTTCTGTGAAATAATATTCTTAAGGTTAAGTTTCAAATTTTGATATTTGATGAACTCCCAATTGATAAATCTTTTATTTGTTATTTTAAAAATATGGGAAGGAATTTCCAAATTGATAAGTTATTATCTTTAGAGAAAATGGTTTAATGGATTAGGATGTGAATAAGGAAGGTCGAATAGTTGAATCCTATGCATTAGAAGTGGTCCCACGTGCAAGCGTATCACTGTTTTCCCAAGGGAAAGGGGATAATACTGTGATGGAAAGAAATTTATACTTTTGGTTATAGGTGATGATAGTGGATAGTTTAGACCTTCAGATCTCTCAAAGTGCTAATATCAATTATGATACTGAACCCATCCTAAGGATCAAACTATTTACCCATGATTTCCTTGATTTGGAATTTGTTATATATGGTGTAGAATACTTTAGTGACATATATGTACCGAGTCTGTTAGTGATACGGATTGATTTTGAAATAGATTGGAAGACTCATTATGGAATGATTTTGGATGGAAATAGGAATGTGGATTGGATGAGGAGAAGTGGAGTAAGCATGATCATTTTGTATCTCATGATTTTGGTAGTCCCACGATGATGAATTATTGTCCATCATATAACATAAAAATCCTATATGCCTTTGTTGAAGACTCTGATCTTCCTCCTCAAATAAATAAAAATCACCAAGCCCATTGACATGCCACTTAGACATATAACCCTAAAATAGAGTCAGTAGTTGGATAGGAAAATTCCGAGTTAATAAGTGGATATTATATGTATGTATGTATGTATATTTAACATGGTTCATCAATGCCAACAAGTGTCAATTTCAGGTAACGAACTCGTGACCTCTAATATCATAGGCTAAACTACCAACTAACCGAGCCAACCCCGTTGGTTTAATGGATATTATATTTTGTTAAAGAGAAGTCTAAATTATTCTTTGGAAACGACATAGAGAGGAGAAGCTGACCTAATAGTAAAATAAATGGGTTAAGATTTATATGAAGGATATTGAATCGAAGTTATACTTGTATAGTATTGGAAGTCTTGGAAGATATAGGTGAAGTATAGTTTCACTTACAATGATGGATAATAAAAGAGGTATTAGTGGTAATGGAATTTCATTTGATTGGATCATGTTAACCAATTGATTGAAAATTATCCAGGATGTGGTCTGAAAATCTATTTGGAGGGACTATAGTTGGTTATGTAATAGAGTCCTAGTGACCTGGTATTATTTCTATGTGATCCTACTTGGTGATTGCTTCATAGATTATATTTTGGAATAGTTGGTATTCACATTTTTTCATACCGTATCATTGTGGTAATGGTTGGTGATGGAGGCGATTAATGTATAAATGATTTTGTATTTGAAAGTGCCAGTATAGGTAGACGATTTGGTTGGTTTGTGGATGTGTATCGTAGATCCGATGTTTCGGGTAACGTTACACCACACATATTCATTTTGGCTTGGAATGATTATAGATCACTAGGAAAGTTGGTTGACATCATACTGTATATTTTTTATGGTTATATTAATGACATATTGTTACTTAAAATATCGTTACAACTGAATATATATTGCTTAGTGGACATGACATAAGTTTTATATCATGTTTACTATGCTAGGACATTATCCATTTCCAATGTTCCTAGATGTGGTTTTGTACTAAGGTGTTTTCTGTATTGTTTATTGGATTTCTATGGCGTAACACCATCCTATATTGTATTGTCCCGTTTAAGGAGTACGATGATTAGGAAGCATGAATGGAAAGAAATACCATTAGGATGCTGATATAAAGAGAAAGGTTAGAGTTCAATTTGTGGATTGTTGAGTACTCCGACATAAATTATTACCAAGATTGTATGAGATTGTATTATACGCAATGTAGCATGAAATAAATTAAGTTGTATGAATAAGCATGGTTTAGAGAATCAAGGAATGATGGAAATTTTAGCTTTATTGGTAAAAGATATTTCAGGTTAAGTTGGTGTTGATATTATATAAAAAGGTAATACCACTTTATGTAGAATAAAGAACTCCAAGCTATTCGAAAAAGACCTATTTGAAGGAATGAAAGGCATAAATCTTGATTTGCATGCATTGAAATTGTTGGCTAGTAAATTAGCCAACCTTGAAATTAGACTAATGCATTTGTGAAAACAAAGGTTACTTGCTAAGATTAGGG
This sequence comes from Allium cepa, assembly GCA_030765085.1. Lineage (NCBI taxonomy): Eukaryota > Viridiplantae > Streptophyta > Magnoliopsida > Asparagales > Amaryllidaceae > Allium > Allium cepa. The sequence continues at coordinate 82,283,767 of CM060941.1, read as the reverse complement.
TTAAAAATGTAAAATGAGGAGAAAACAAGTAAATTAAAGTAAATGATGCAAAGATGTAGAGTAGTTCGATTAAGCTTTCTCACGTCCACCGTAAAGATATCTTATCGTGTTTCTCTCTTCTAAATAAAAGGAATTACAGGAGAATAATAAAAATATAATACTTAAGACTAAAATGTTGTTAAGCTCAAGAGATTAGGGCTTTAAATATTTATGAGAATATTTATGCTGTAAGAGAATAAGAATAAATCAACCCCCTTGATGTAGTAAGTCATAGTAATTTATTGCAGTTGTAATAGATGATGGGCGACTGAGATTGCATAGTAAAACAGGCAGAAAACAAGCCTAAACGTTGATCAGATCGCATGGGCTGATGGAAAGTAGCTGTAAAGGTAGAATAGAGTGTGTGGCCGAGAAGTATCCAATTGTCCCTCCACGCCAGGCGTGTGTTGCGTTTAACACACATTTAATAATGGCAACATGCTAAGGAGTAGGAATGCTTTTGGAAGATCTGTTACAGTACCTAGTACAACTGAGTGTATGACTTTGTCGTTTACTTTTACATGTCTATGTGGCTTGGTAGATAAGTAGCTTCTTTTGGTTATGCTGGCCGGTCGCTTTCTGTTGAAGCTTGCTAAGGAACGCATAATATTGATAGGGACAAAGTTGTAAGGGATGTCCTAGGCCGGCTATCGGATAATTAAAAGAGCTGCTTGGAATCGATAAAATGTAGGATGTGTTGAAACTGAGCTAAAGATGGGGTCATACTAGAAATGGGCATGTATAATGAGCTGGCTATTGAAGCCGCCTTAGGTTGAGCCTGAAGGCAATAGACCCAGGGTTACAAAGTAGTTGGGCTGGCTTGAGACAAGACTGAGTTTGGGTGGATATTGATTGGCCAGGCTTATATGTATAGTGTCGGCATGGATTAGGCCAGGCTATGCTTAATCGGCTAATTAATTACAATTGTAAGGAATTTAAGAAACTTTCCCCTAAGATCGTCTCTATAAGCAGAGCCAAGCTTGTCATATCACAAAGATCTTATCGACCAGTTATTCTACTATGCATTTAATGCGTGCCATGCATGGTGCTTTGTTATTGGCTGAGACGGTTCATTTTTTAAACGTGGCAGAGTGCTTATGTTTTCAATGTGTAAATCCTCTGCTAGCCCGAGGTCGGTCAGGATAACTTCATACTCAGCTTCATTATTGGTTGCCTTGAAAGTGAGGCGGATAGCAAAACATGGTTCTTTTCCTTCGAGAATGAAAAAGTACCATGCTGGCCCCTACCCCTAGTCATTTGATGCGTCACCCACAAACAAATGCTAAACTTGTTGTTATTAATGGTCACCTTTTCACCACTATCCGAGCTTGAGCATTCGACAATTCAATCTGTGACGATTTGGCCCTTGATAAAAGTATGAGGCTAGAAGGAGATTTGATGTTGTCCAAGCTTGACAGACCACTTTAATAACAGGCCCGCTATGTTGGGACGATTAAGGACTTACTTCAGAGATCCGTTGGTCAGGACTTTGACAATGCAAAAGGCAAGCTTCTTCAGCCTTATATATCTCATTCTAGGCTTGACCACCTCCTATTGACACAATAGATCTACCGCTGGATCTTCTTGTCTTCTTTGATTGAGGTAACACTAATCACATGGTCAGTGGCTGCCAGAAATAGATATAAATCCTCCCCATCGATGGGCTGTTAACTTTAACAGTGCCGGAGGAGTGGCCAAATGTTGCTTCATCTCCTCAAATGCCTTGATTCATTCATCATTCTAAATAAATGATTTTCCCTTCTTGGTGAGGTTAAAGAAAGGGTGATAGTGATCGGTTGCCTTCGATACGAATCATCTTAATGCTACAACTATCCCATTCGAGCTTTGTACTTTTTTCACAGTACTGGGAACTTGCATATCTTGAATGGCTTAGATCTTATCGGAGTTAGCTTTAATATCCTTGGCGCTCACAATATAACAAAGGAATTTGTCGGATCGGATGGTAAAGGAGCACTTGTTTGGGTTCAGCTTTATGTTGTATTGCCTTAGTATGCTAAAAATCTAGGCTAAGTTCTATACATGCCTCTATTCTTTTTTGGGACTTTACCAGCGTATTGTCCACATACACTTACATGGACTGACCGATTTGTTCAGACAACATTCTGTTGACGAGACGCTGATAGGTGATGCCCGCATTTCATAGTCCAAAAGGCATGACATGATAGCAGTAGAAGTTAGCATTTGTGATAAAGTGGTATGCTCTTGGTTCGGGTCGTGCACGACAATCTTATTATACACAGAATAGATATATATATATATATATATATATATATATATATATATATATATATATATATATATGAAAGTAAGGAGCTCGTGTCCACTGACTACATCTGCCAACTAATCGATGCTAGCCAAAGGGAAGTTATTTTTAGGGCAAGCTTTGTTGAGTTCGGAGAAATCAATGCGAGTTCTCCAAGACCCATTAAGTTTTTTGATTAGTACTTGATAGCTACCCATATAGGGTATTCTGCCTTCCAAATGAAGCCATTGGCTAACAACTTTTCTACCTCTTCTTTAAGAGTTCAGTACCTCTTTGGGTCGATTAGTCGATGCTTTTAACGGTCGAGGGTGACTTTAAGATCAATGTTGAGTTCATGATAAATGATCCTAGGATCAATGTCGGTCATGTCAACATGCCCCCATGAGAAGACATCTTTTCTTTGCCCTGAGAATTTGATTAGCTCATCTATGACATTTAGGATATGTTTTGTGCTGATTTGAACGACTTTGCTAAGGTCGGTATAGTCTATGGATATTGATTTCAGTGGAGTAGCCAGCCCTCCTTGATGTTTGAATCCCTACGCAAGGGTCAGCGGATCGTCATCAACATCTGGGTTGTTTTCAAGTTGCATTGGTCCAATGTGTAAAACATGTGCTCTAAGATGTCCTCGGCCGGGATTAACATCTATCTTGAGTCGGGGTGTTGATTTCATCCTCGGCTCTCACAAATGAGTCTACGAACATTAAGAGGGTAAGAGCTACTATGTGGGTAGTTCCTACTTGCTAGCGAGGTGCGTTAGGCTTGTCCTATGCCGAGATGAGTTTGTTAATTCTTTGGGAAGTGGCCACAGAGATATGATTCTGGCCATCCCAGTCATCATTATAGTGGACAGTCCCGGCACGACCCTGAGCCCTATTAAGCTTGAACCAGAGCGACAATCGGCCCGATGGTTCTGATTCGCCATTGAGTATTACAGGTTCTTGCTGAAGCATGAGAATATCTTTCTTCTCTCATTTGTGGGAGGTCCATAAAACTCTCTAGCCTTCTATTTATTGGCCTGGATCTCTCCAATCCCTGCTTGGATAGGGAACTTAATGACGAACTGGTTGTAAGAAACGATGGCATCTAATTTATTAAGCATCAAACATCATGTCAAAAGATTGTAAGCAAAAGGGAAATCAACCACTACAAAGTTTACTTAAACCTCTGCGGCATGGGTTCTCGACTGAAAGTTGTCATAAGCGAGGTGGTACCCATTGAAACAAGGCTCATAGCCCAAAGCCGTCAATTAGCTGGGTGTAGGGGACGTGGCTAGAGGTAGAAAGCGTAAGAACCTCAGAAGCATATCTAAACATGATGCTGACTGAGCGGTCACTATTCAAAAAGGCTCGATGCACAGTTGAGTTGGCCATTTCCAACGTGATGACCATATATGATGATAGGGTTTGGTGATTGCTTCTTTGTCCATGGCAGTGAAAGTAATGGGCCAATCTAGTTTCAGCCTGGGTGTTTTAAATGCTCGGTGCTCTATAGAATATACTTGGCCAGTTGAATACATTTCCTTCTGATACCAGGACCGTGCCCTTGGGCTGTTGCCGACCACATGCGGGGTTCAACAAATGGTTAAGATGTTGTTTATTACTATGATGTTATTGTTGGGTTGTTAAGGTGGTGCAGGATAGTTATTGTGATTAGCCCTTTGTTCCATTTGATGTCGAATAAACTCCAAAAGAGTCCATTCCTAGATAAATCTTTGAATCTCATCTTTGAGCACCCGACACTCATCGGATGAGCGACGATTAATTTGATGGAACTGGAAGTGTTTTCTATTGCTGCGAGGTTGCTCCCTTCTTCCGTCTATATTGGCGTTTGGTCTTTGAAATTGTGTCTGGTCCCGGGTTGTGAGATATTTTATCTCCATATTCCTGTTTAAAGTAGCATTGTTAGAGTACTTAGACCAGTATTGGGTGCCAGTCTTTGCATGCCTCTTGGTGTTGTTTTGTCAATCATTTCCTTATCATTCAACATTATCACAAGGACTGTCTTGAGTGGTACACTGGAGTTCTTTACCGCTGTCGGAAAGATCTGTATCATCCATCCTTGTTATTTCATCCACCAGATGGTACAAGTTAGTTAGGGACGTAGCCAACTGCTTTTGAAGCTCCCTCCACATTCTCGATTCATACCTGACCCCCGAACAGAGTGTCATGGCCAGGCTACTCATGTCAACACCCCTTGTCAATGTGAATTCTTTATTAAAAAAATTGACATACGCCCAAAGACTCTCAATTGGCCCCTATCTGATGTTACCTAGCTCGCTAGTCATTATATATGGGTCTTTGAAGTGAGGAACCAGATCTTATAGTCAGCACACAACAAGGCTCAATAATGGATCTGCCCGACTGTAGATGTAGCAACCTGCTAGAGACCATTCATGTTAACAGGAAGGGAAGAGTAGGCACTTTGCTAGGATTGAAAGCTGGTCGACATGGGTAATGCAGATGAAGGAAGTAATTTGATCAAAAGGTCAGCATTCCCATTAGACTTGTCAATGGAAGGCAAGGCATACTACCAATAGATGTAAATGTTCAAGATATCCTCAGAAAATGACTTACCATTCCGACATCTGTAATACCTTGAAAATTAAGAGAAAATTTATTAAGAAAAATTGATTAATTCATTAAGAGTAAAAGAAAAAATGGAAATTGAGCAAACGTCAGAATTTTACTACGAAACTTGCACCATTGTGTTGCGATTTTTTGAATAACTTTCATGTATAGAGTATGTGATCAAAGTACAAACGAAAAGTTATTAACATTTAAAGATTTGAAATCAAAAATAATTCAAAATATATTTAAGGATATAAATTAATAAAGTAAGTAAATTAAGTAAGAAGTGAACGCTAATAAAATAACGTTAACATGTCGACATGCCATATAGGATCGGTTGATACCTAACGGTCAACCGCCTCCTAATGATCGGTTAACTAGTCAACATTTGTCAGCTTGGGTTAGACTAGGTCTGAACCGTCCAGATTTTATAAGATTAATCAAACGACTACTCTACATTCCAATACTTATAAATAAGGGCATAACCCTTTAGAAACCCTAATGCATCCAACAACAATATAGCCAAATTTTTCCTTCTCTTCCAAAATCTCTGTCCCCTCCAAGTTCTAATCCAAAATAAAAATAAAATTCAAAATAAAGTCAAATAAAAGAAAGGAAATCAACAAATTAAGAAGAAGAGAGATTGAAGGCGATCTAGAAAGGAAGAGAGCTTCAAGAGGTGAGTGGTTTGGTTACTAAAAATGTTGTTTCATAAGTAATTGACTTTGTTTATATTTATACTTGATCTGGAATTAATTTATTTCAATTTAACATAATAGTTTTTATTCAAAGTTTCTCTTAAATAATCAAGCTCATCTATGTATAAACAGAAGGGAAAATTGTGAACATTATATGCAGTAAAATTTAAAGAAGATATATTAAATTAATTCTTTTAAATAAAACCATATAGATCCTTGTTGATAGAACTTAGATTAAATAAATATAGCAAAGTTAAATTACTTCCTATTCATGTTGATTTGATCTTGAGATGTAAATATGTAAAGAGTGTAGTCGGAGATATGTAGTTATTCTGTGCAAAATGGTATAAATACACACATATTATAAAGTTAATAGTTTGAATTTACGAAAACAAAATTATTAATTATACATGAAAATCTACTTGAATTATAGATGAAGGAAACAATGAAAAATATGATTAGAGCAAGTATAGAATTATGGGTATAATGAAGTTTAGGGCAAGCTGGAACAATTAACATACAATACAACCTACGTCATAACAAAATTTAGGTTCTGGAATTGAATTCCACAAGTCAATAGAAGACCTTAGCCAGTCGATAGTAAACATTCGACCGCTAAGGTATAAGCGGTCGACCGGTTATTGATGAATGGCGCATATTGAAACTCGACCTTTGACCCAGGTTCAGTATATAGTAATCGTAAAATTATAGGAAACTAATTCCTATTTTCTTGACTTTTAACCGCCACAAAACTGAAGCAAACATGTATATGGGCAATTAGGCTCAGTCAATGTTTATTATAAGGGTGATTTGATAGTGATGGTGTGCTGAGCATACGTAACTAACATGAGGTTCCTCGGTATAAGCGGGCAAGTTGGCATAGACACTATTTGTGGATACCTGGTGCGATGCATCATTATGGCACTAACGAAATGTTCCACAGCATAAGCGACAAATTCGGCCTAACCACTATTGGTGGATGTCTAGCATGGTGCATAGCTATGACTCTAATGGTAGGTTCCTTGGTGTACGTGGTAATTCGACCTAGATATTGTTTATGGATGTCTGACGTGGTGTGTAGGGGACATTACCATTGAGATTGTTGACATATATGAAATGGTAGGCCCTAGGTCATTGAGGTAGTAAGTTCAATGCAAGCTTGGCATTGCGAGGTCCACCCAGTGTGTAAGAAGGAGATCTGTTGTTGTGATTTGGGTAATACTAACCTAATAGTGATAGGAAATCATTCCGTGCATTCTGTACTAGGAGTAGTCCTACAGTCGATTCGTTTTTCGAACCTTGGGTACAAACCTCCACTAGATGTTTTGGGTGCAGGTGCAACTAGGACTATATTCCACCCTAGATAGGCAATTCACAAACATAGAATAACACACCCTAGTTCATGTAGACTGTAAATAAAGTTAATTGCTTTTGAGAACCATTCACTAGTAATACAATTCATTCGTCAGAATTTTTTCTAACCCACCCTTTTTTTTTCCTCATGACCGAAGGACATGCCATTAAGTAATTGGGCCAGGCACGGTAGGTGGAGGAAGAAGCTAGGCGGTGGAGTTATATCATTATAATAGCTCTCCATGTACTATTTATCATATCTTATTATGAGTTAGACTCTACATTTTTATTTCGCGAAGTTTGTATATGGACTGTGTATTATGAGACATTATCTAAGATGTTTACATCTAGCATTTATATTTTTCTTCCTTTCACCGTGAGATATGAAAGTGCAGGATACTTTGACTTTGTCTTAGTCTCTGCACCATGTAATGTTTAAAACCGATGGATCGTACTTCTTATAAATTAACAAGAGTTTAAAAGTCGCTTTAGGTTTTGAATTGGTGTGTCCGTAGGTGCGAGTTGTTATAATTGGTATCAAAGCCTAGGTTTACGGTTCCTTAGGGACTAGGTATGTATTGAGAGAGCGTACCTATATGTTTAAAAAAATTATAATGACTTTATAGATGTATATATATAAGTATAACACCAATGCACCCACTAAATTCCAGTAATGCTTAATACTATTTGAGGAAAGTTGCTAATGGTTCCTAATCACGGATAGTGAGAATGAGCTGTCAAGCAGGAAATGATTCTGCCAAAGTAGCTAAGATTCCCGACGTGCATATTTCGATATGGTTTTGCTGGTATCTACAGGCAAGAAAACTAGCCGGGCATAATCTCAATGGAGGGCCCGCGACCCAAACATCAGTTGCAGTTCTTAGTAATCCAAAGCTCACTAACTTCACCACACTGTGTAGAGACTTTTCAAATTTAGGAAGGAAGCCTTGTGTAGTAACCGAATCCTTTGTGGACTCAAAGGCATGTTTATGTACTTGTGAGAGGATCTTTGGGTTGTTGGGTCAGGATGATGTCGTTAGAAGGTAGTTGGTTGCTTGGCACTTGCAAGGAAAAGCTTTAAGTTGGTGGGGTGTGGTAGTGACATAGACTAACAAGGAGGGGATAACTTTGGAAGATTTTAAGAGGCGTTTTGAAATGAGATTTCTTTTCGTGGTAGAACAAGGAATGCTACTGGAGAATTTTACACATTTGTAGCAATGAGATATGTCAGTGAAGGAGTACGCAAATCAATTTAATGAGCTAGATAGGTTTGGTTGTTATTTGATAAATACCTACATAAGAAGGCTTTGAAGTTTGCAAAGGGGTTGAATCGACCTCTTCATGATTGGACCATTAGCCACATTCCGATGGGAGCTATTTATAAGGGATTGGTGGAGAAGGCTTTGCTTAATACCATTTCTAAAACGAAGCAAAGGTTGAGCCCAAGAAGACAGAAAGAAAGCCATTTTACTATAATAGGCGCAAGGGCAGAATGGGAGCTCAAGGGAAGAAAAGGAAGTAAGAAATTAAGTGTAAGAGATGTAACAGGAAGGGGCATGTTGCGAAAGATTGAAAAACGAATCTCTCATAGGTCAAATGCTATAGCTGCAACAAACTCAGGCATATGAAGAGGAAGTGTCCAATTGCATCAAAAACCTCAACCCAGGTGGTACCAAATTATGCATTAGATGTTGTACCTAGCTCGAGTGCACCACTAGGGGTGGACAAGGGGAAGAAGGTCTCAATTGAAGGCGTGTTACCTTTATCTAATTTGTCTGTTCGTACATTATGTGACACCGAGGCATCACACTCTTTTATTTTGAGTAGACTAGTAGATGAATTAAACTTAGAACTTTGCATAGTTATCGACCCTGTAGTTGTATCTAACCCTGTTGGACGATTTACTTACCTATCTATGATTTTTAAGGGTTTATAGTTGTATATTTTGGGGGTCAAGTTCGATTACAATGCTTTTGTTTTAGAATTTTTTGGGTTTGGTTTAATTTTAGGAATGGACTGGATGATTATGTATGGAGCAGTACTAGATTGTGATAGGAAGGTTATTCGTTTGGGTACTTATAGTGGGAGCTGTCTTGATGTTTCTTGCGACCTCGGAAGTTCGATTAAGTTGAGTTATCTATATTTTTAGGTATGTCACACAATGAGTTAGCTCTAGTGCTAGTAGTTCACGATTATGCAGATGTCTTTTTCAAAGTTACTAGTCTTTTGCCCCAAAGGAAGATTGAATTTTGAATTTTCCTCGTAGGGAATGCCAACCAGTTGCCTTACCTTTAAGGCATATAGCTCCAAAAGAAAGACACAAGCTAAATAAGCAAGTGAATGAACTGTTGGATAAGGGCTTCATTAGGAGAAATATCAGTTGGATTTGCCACCAAGACAGATGGCTTTTTGAGCCCTGCGTCGATTACTGTGAGCTGAATAAACTAAAAAAGAAGAATTTTTATCGATTGCCCTACGTGGATGATATCTTTGATCAGTTAGTTGGAGAAAAGGTATTCTCTCAGTTTAACTTGGCTACCGGGTTCCATCAGTTGCGTGTAGCCTAAGATAGTATTCAGAAAACCGCTTTTCACCCACCTTGCAGACTTTATGAGTGGATAGCCATGCCATTTGGCCTGACCAATGTGTCGGCATACTTTTCTACCTTACAAGTCAAGTTTTTAGAGGATTTCTAATTAAGTTTCTCATGGTATTCATTGATGACATTTTGGCCTATTTAAAAACGAGGAAGAGAAGAGCTTGCATTGAGAAGAAGTACTTAATACTCTTCGTGGGCATAAGTTAAAGGCAAAATTTGCCAAATGTCACCTTTGTTCAAGGAGGTTTGCTTTTTAGGACTTGTTGTCTTTGGGCATGACCTAGCGGTTGATCCTAGTAAAGTTGCTACGATACAAGATTAGCATACATCGAAGAATTTTACAGAGGTGAGAAGTTTCCTCGGTTTGGCAGGCTATTATAGGAAGTTCATTAAAGATTTCGTTAAAATTTATGCTCCTTTTACCCACTTTACCAAGAAAATTTTGGCTTTCTCATGGGACTTAGTATGTGAGGACTCTTTTTTTATGCAAAAGGAGTCGTTGACTAGTGCATTTGTGTTGGTAGTCCCTGATGGTTCGACGACATTTATAATATATACCTGCTTTCACTGGGAATTGAACTCAGGGATTCTAAAACTTGGAATTTGGATCTGAAATATTAAAGACTTGGATATGCAAAGCTATGATGAAGCAATCTACAAGAAGACAAAGAGCGAAGAGAAGTCGGCATGAAGGAAGCCAGGAAGCATCCTCAAGAGCTAATCAAACTTTGATCTTCATCACCAGAGATGAGATGGAGATAATGATGGGGGACATGCATGAAGAATTGTTTAAAAGGTAGGAGGAGACGATGGAGAATATTCTTAGACAGTTTGGATAGGCTGGAACAGCAGGAGCAGCTGGAGTCTAGATTCCCGGAGTTGGACCAGAAATTCTCAACAGGCGATCGGTAGAGCAGGACCATTAGGAGCAGCCCCTGAGCTGGGGGGCACTCCCTTGGAGCATGTTAATCCAACCTCAGATAGGATACCAGGTGAAGCTGTTCAACATGGCATTGATAGAGAAATGGATAATCATCCAGGAGAGTAGAACCCAGGATTCCCTCGTGAACTCGAAGGGCAGATCGGAGGCAACGGATAAGGACTGAAGCTTGGAGATAGTGACAGATTGACAGAGATGGTCGGACGAGCCATGAGAGGTGCATTAACGAATAGAGATCTAGAAGATGTGAACAGGAGTCCCTTTGCCTCCGTAATTAGGCAGGCTAGGAATCCACCGGCATTCAAACTACAACACTGGAGACATATGATAGAAGGACCGATCCTACTGTTCATCTGAGAAGGTATATGAGGCACATGGAGGCACTGAGTGAATCGGAAGAGGTCATGGCCCGGTGTTTCCCATTTTATTTGACAGACATAGCAACACTATGGTTCAGGCATTTGGAGAGCGGCTCCACTAAAACATGGACTGAGAAGTTTATGAGGCAGTTTAGAGTTCACATTTCGAGACCCAAGAATTTGATGAGTTGACAACACCGAAGCAAAGAACCAGGGAACCTTTGAGGTGTTTTCTAACACGATTCAATGTAGTGGCAGTATCGGTGGATCGACTAGATTCATCTATGGTTTTGATGGCAGCTGTATCTAGCATAGCTGATGAAACAGAGTTTAGGAATTCATTGACAAGAGATCCACCCATGGATCTAGGAGAATTCTACCATGAGGAATAGTGGTTTCTATGACAAGAGGATGCATATGGTGAGAGAGAGGTAGGAGAGTAATTGATGTTTATGCAGTCAAAACCAGAGATCTGCCCACAAAGGATTCAAGCAAGGATACAGGGAAACGGAAAGCGGAGGATAGTGTGCCAAGTCAAAGCGGTCACGTAAGGATCCAAGATTCACCTCATATTCAGAGCCGAACGAGACAATGGAACGGATCTACCAAGACACTAGGGGGCAGGTTTCCTATCAGAGGCCAATGAGGAGGGATCCGACCAACAACGAGAGGAAATCGAAAAATACTGCTTATTCCATGAGCTAAGCAGCCATAGCACGGATGATTGTGGGCACTTAAGAGATGGGGTAAAAGGGCATATCCAAAACGGCATGCTATTACAGTATGGGAGAAGGCGAGCAGCAACGGTGGAGCAAGAATAACCACCATCTGCACCATCTGGGGACGACTCAGGATCGAGGCATCATGTTGTCATCAACTGATTGAAATAATGATGAGTAAGTGGCAAACGCCACACTAACACGGTTAAGTCGCTTACACATGTTCAGAATCACAAACGGTCCACAGGCATGCTCTGAGGTGACTATCAACCGCATCAGTGTAGGTGTTTGCACTTTGATGTCTCTTTTTTGCTTTTATTTTCTATTTTTTGCATCTGGACTTAATCTAGTTGGACATTTTGGTTGTATGACTCATTTTGAATGTAAATCTGGTATTTGTTATTCCATAATGGGTAATTCACTTACACATGTACGAGACCGTGAATGGTCCTCAAGTATGCTCTGAGATGGCGATAAACCGCTATAACAAACAATTCAAAAACTCACTCAAATGTGAAATCTGACATTAATGATACTAAGTCCCCCCGGGCACACATAACTCGCCTCGAACGGCACCCAACCACGAACGGGTCACAATTCGCCTCGAACAGCATCGGACCTCGAATGGTCACAGCTCGCCTTGAATAGCACCAGACCTCGAACGGTCATAATTCGCCTTGAATGCCATCCGACCTCGAATGGTCACAACTCGCCTTGAACGGCACCCGGCCCCGAACGGTCACAATTCGCCTCGAACGGCTCTTGGCCTCGAACGATCACATATCACCTCGAACGGCATACGATCATAAATGATCACTATCTACTATCATATAAGATTGTCAATCTCTTTACAGGTCATTAACAGGATACGAGCTTCCAGCTTGTCGAATTACAAAACACACCTTCCTATCGATAGGCATTTTTTGAGGGGCAAGTGTTATCCCGCCTTTCGGCAAAGCCTTGACACCAAAAAATTGACTGAAAATTGAAGATAATCTGTCATGAAGATCAGTTATACAATGTTTTGCTATGGATATTAAAAAAAATTCCCTGAGTCTATATCGAGCTACTATGATATGGTACGACAAGCAAAGCTATGGGAGCCAACATTCCAAATTTCAAGTGAATCGAAGTTTGTATGCTCAAGATATTGATCGATCATGGTCAAGAAGATCACCTCTATTCATATCCATTGTCGTTCATATCCATCCAAGGTGGCCTCCTTCGTATTCATCGGAATCTAGCTTGTTCGCAACCATGGAAGGAGCAAACCCCACCCACTTCGTATCCATCGACTTGCAAGCCTCGTTCGTATCCATCATGCACCAACCCCAATTGTGTAAATGGCAAAGCATTATCGACTTTGTATCCACCTAAATAAACAGCTACACTTTGTATCCATCGAGGAAGGACCACCATGTTCGTATTCATGGAAGACTGTCTCATGTGTATCCACCCCACTCCTACATTACATATCCATCACCTAAGCCCCACTTCGTGTCCATCGATTGAAACCATCAGGTATCGATCTTATTTATGTATATTTATATCGATCAACCCTCAGTCGAAACGAATACGTTATCCGGCAAGCGATACGAGATGATGCTTCTTAACCGATGCGAATGGGAATTGAACGAAGCAATAGACAAGCTTAGAGCGATACGAACGAATTCACCTTGCATCGATGCGAAGGAAAAAGAGATACCTTGATACGAACGAAGCCTGCTAAGGAAGGAGACTCGATCACTTGGCATGGAAAAATGGATCGATTCTAAAAGATAGCGCCACGACATTGGTCATCAGGTGCCTAAAAGCGATACGAATTTGACAACTCATTCAAAATTTAAACATGCATCGATCATAACTTAAAATCTACAAGTCCAAATGCCACCAAATTTTCACAGGAGCTTGCATATGACCTCAAGAATGTCCATGGTCAATCTCGACTCGATTGGGAAAGATTTGGATCGATATGAATTTCATTCGTATTGATTATGGATCGAGTCCAGATGCTCAGGGATCGATCACGTGGGCCCACCCACGTGACGGAAGTAGTCTTTTGAAGTTTGAGATGGATATTTCCAGCCTACACCTATAAATAGCAGCCCAGGGTCTTCAAAAAAGGGATCTTTTTGGCTCTTCTACGCCTTTACTCTGCTGAAATCCATTGTAATTCGGATATTATCAATCATACACTTGTAAATCAGTAGAGAATCGTCAATAAAACAGCAACTCTTCAAAGTGGATGTAGGCTACGACGCCGAACCACTAGATTCTTGTCTTTCTACTGCTTCCCTTTTAAATTTTTGAGTGTTCTTCATATCTAATTCTACTACATATAATCTATCTATGATTTGTGACTGTGATTTGGTGCTTTCATCCGCAATTGGGTGTTCGTAACCAATTTTGGTGCAAACAATACCAATGCTTGCGGTACAGGTCTAGGTGCGGTTTTGATACAAGAAGGGAAATTTGTAAGTTATGCTAGACGATAGTTGAAAGCCTACAAAAGAAACTATCCAACCCACGATCTTGAGTTGGCAGCCATTATTTTCGCAATCAAGTCATGGAGGCATTATTCTTTAGGAGTGTGGTTTGAGGTATTTATAGGTCATAAGTCATTGAAGTGTTCTTCTAAAAGGATTTTGGTATCTCCCACACTCCAAGCAAAGGTAATGTTGTAACCGATGTCTTAAGTAGAAAGAATGCAATGTTAATCCCTATGTTCTTGGAATAAAAATACTTGGAGTTAATTTGTACATTTGATTTTAACCTTCATCAGACATAACCCTAGGATTATTAGTAGCTTTGGATATTCATCTTACACTAGTGGATTGTATAGGTTCAAGTCAGAAATGAGATGCGAAGTTGTTGGATATTTTTGAGAAGCTGGGTAGAGGAAAAAATTTGCGTCATTTGAGTCGTTATACCATTGATTCGAAAGGGTGGTCGAGGATAAATGGTAGACTATGTATTCCTCTCATTTCAAAGTTGATTGGTATGGTGATAGTGGAGTCCCATTATTTTAGGATGACCATTCTTCCCGATGTTGACAAAAAGTATCGTGATATAAAGAGAGTGTTTTATTGGCCTGTTATAAAGAGGCATGTGGCGGATTATGTATCCAAGTATGTGGCATGGCAAATGGTATAGGCAAAGCAAAAGAAGTCAGGTGGATTGTTACAACCATTAGATATTCCATGGTGGAAGTGGGAGAGTTTCTCTATAGACTTTATCGATGGACTGCCTAGAAGTAGAAGGGAAAATGAGAGTATTTAGGTCATAATCGATCGACTGACCAAAGGCACTCATTTATTCCAATTAGGAGTACGAGGATAACTGCATCTTTAGCAATCTTATATGTGTGAGAAATAATTTGATTACACGGAGTTCCTTCTAGTAATATTAGCGACCGAAATCACATTTCACTTGTGAGTTTTGGAGGAGTCGTTATAAGGCTATAGGTATTGAATTGGATTTGAGTACTATGTATCATCCTATGATAGATGGACAGACTGAGAGGGTGAATCGAGTGTGGGGAGACTTGCTTAGGATGTGTATTTCGTATCCTCTTGGTAGGACCACTTGTCGCCAGTACATTTTCATATAATAGCTATTAGGCAAGTACTAGGACGACACCTTCTGAGGCATTGTACATGAGGTGTTGTGGATCACCATCTTGTTATTGGGACACTACAAACAGAATCATTCTCGGACCTGACATGATAAGGGAGACACCAAAGATAGTAGACTTGATATGTAGGAGGGTGAAAACCACGCAAGATAAAAGAAATTTTATGCTGACTGGAGACGCACTGAGTTGGAGTTCGCAGTGGGCAACAAAGTCTTTGTAAAGGTTTCATCCTTTAGACATGTCATGAGGCTTGGTAGTTCGAGAAAATTAGCTCCAAGGTTTGTAGGGCCATTTACGATCACAAGTAGAGTAGGTAAGTTAGCTTACAGTGTAAAGTTTCCTGAGAAGTTGGCAGGAGTTCACAATGTTTTTCGTATGTTGCACTTGCAAAAGTGTCTGCACGATCCAACAACAGTTGTCAAGCTAAGTCGGTTAGAAGAGGTGGTAGTAGAAAGGGAGTCACTTGTTTGCCATGCATCTACCTGCATCATTAAGCATGGAACCAAACGATTCCATGTAGAATATTCTAGTATATGATTTTTGTTCGATGACAATAAACATATATATCTATATATATTCTCATTTAAATGTATTTGTTGTTGTACTATTTTATTTTTCACATAATCAAATAAATATTTGTTGAATAAAATAAATAACCCAGAATTTATATTCAAACAAATATTTTATTCAAACGGATATTTTATTATAAATTCGAATAGTACAAATTTGAGCTCTCACTATGCATTTGCATATTTTCACTTACAATACAAATTTTACTTTACATGTTACACCTCACTACATATTCACTCGACACTCGTATATTTATCTTCAACTTTCCCAGCCTGAATCCACCATCTGAGCTATCTGCAAAATAAACACTGACGCAGTAAAATTGAAAAATAAATATTTTTGTAGTGCAAAATAAAATATGTGTTTTGAAAATATTATTTGTCTCGGTTATTTGGGTTGTTCGCCATTATTTTCTTTTGAATTCATTATACACAAACAACTTGTGACATGCACGGTGTATCATTGTACATGCCATAAGGCCGTGCACACCGATATACACTTGCATGTTAAAATTGTAAGGACAGGTGTGCACAAGGTCAAACCCAAGCAAAAGCTGGATTCAACTCAGGTGCAAATATTCAAGTGCAATGCAAATAAAGTCACAACATGAGCACAAGAGCCTGCATATACACATGTGTACATGTACACATGTGTGTTGCCTTAGCATCCCAAATTTCAGCCAAGAGACATCAGTACACATAAATGTCAAATCAGATCGACAAAACGTGCACCAAAGAAAATAGCAAAATGGACAGACTAGCAAACAACAAAAGGCACCAGTACCATTGACCCAAATGAACACAAGTGCATAGGATCAGTGAACAAGTGAATGGACATCAAGAAATCAAGGGAAATGGCCAAGGAGATTACAACAATCACCAAGACCAGAGAGTATGAATCAAGCAACATAGAAGCATCAACATGACAACAGCATAAAATATGCACCGGTTCAGAGTGAATATGAAATCAAAGTGCACCGTCATCAGTAAAATCAGAGAGCATGTAAAGCCAACACAAAGTGGGACAAGGTGTATCAAGAACATATGGTCAAAAACTCAAAATGTACAACCTAGAATTGAAGAACAGAGTTATCAGTGCCAAAACCAGACATGAACAAGTGAATGGTTGAAGGCAGAAGACACAAGTGAAAAGCTCGACACTCTCAAATGAAACCAAACAAGACGCTATTAAAGGCAAATACGTAAAACAACATACTTACAACAGTTCAGAAGCAGTGCAACAAGTACACCAGAGCAAAAGCAACATTTCAAGCATGAACCAAAAATGGGACCAAGGCAGTTCAGGCATCAAGTAAAAACCACAAATCAGACTCAGTTCAATATGCAACACTTACATGAATATATCGACATACAGCATGAACCATACAAGCATGAACATTCAGAGCTACCACCAAACAAAGATTTCAAATGGCATGACTACAACAATAGTTCAGGTATGAAAGCTACATGAAGTGGACAAACAAGCATGTATATTCATGTGCAACAAGAATGAGCAGTCGATACATCACAATACATACATATGTATGTATGTATATATATGGTGACACACATATAAATAAATTACGGTGAAGCAGTTTGAATAGGGTGCAAAACAAGTCATAGCTAGAAAACCCAGATTATCTCAAAGTTCGAAGGGCCGAAGTCAAAGGAGTAGTGATAGAACCGACCCAAAGCAAGTAACGAAAATTCGAAATATATGGTAACATGAACAATTCAAGCATTCATTGTATTGTTCAAGCAAAATCGAACGGCGAAGCAAATAAAGAGAAGAATTCAAATACAAAAATACAAACGAAAATTTAGGGCTTTAATCCCTATAAAACCTAGTTCATCATCGGCACACAAGATATTTGACTTACTTTTAAATCGAAAATAAATTTGTAACTCAAATCAAAGTCGAGGATTAAAAGGGGGAAAATTCATGTACCAACTCAGAGCACAAGTTGAACTCGACTGAGTTGGAGCAACCGCATATCAG
Source organism: Allium cepa (assembly GCA_030765085.1). NCBI lineage: Eukaryota > Viridiplantae > Streptophyta > Magnoliopsida > Asparagales > Amaryllidaceae > Allium > Allium cepa. The sequence goes on along the minus strand of CM060941.1, from coordinate 82,266,004 downwards.
TCAAAGCCAGTAGTCGATCGACGTAGCATAGAAAATCAAGTTCCTCAATTTAATCGATCAATAACAATTGGCATCTTCAACTTTACCAAAAACCTTAGCTTTTGAAAAGGAACGAAAGAGATCGGCTGATAATACAAAAGAAAGGGAGGCGCACTTCATCTTAATTATTAGTGGTCCAGTGTTATTTATTTTATTTTGGGCTTAATTGATAATAGTTTTTTGTTTAGTCTTTGTTTTTAGTTTTTAGTTTTTATTTGTAATTTCTTTTTAAATTGTGTAACCTTCTAGTCGTGTGACAAGGTATGAACTACGGGGCATACTTTGAGAATTCGCAACTTAGTGGTTGAATTGTGGTAGGTTTTGAGCGTAGAGTTTGGTTAGTCATTAGGAGGTATCACAAATTTACATGTGTAAGCGTGTAACTACTTAATTTCTAATAGAAACCTTGGGGGTAGCACGTAGGCAAGGTTTTGCCGAAGTTGGGTAAATTTGTGTGTGATCTATTCTGCATTATTTTCTGTTTATATTTTTATTTCAGCATTAATTTTTATTATTATTAGTATCACCCTATTCACCCCTCTTAGGGTGAAAACGATCCTACACTCTGCAATATAGTCATTAAACTGGTTAAGGTCCAGTGGAGAGACAATCCAACAGAGAGTATATGGGAGCTAGAGGAGAAGATTCGAGCTATCCATCCTGAGCCCTTTTGGGAAAGTTCCCATTTTAGTTAATATAATTATTTAACACCAAGTTTTTGTCAAAGTGTACACCACAGGTAGGGATGTTTGGATGCTAGGAATGGTTGTGTACGTGTCATTTGGACATGTATTGCATGATGGTTGCTAATGGATGTATTTATTTAGTTGATCATTGCACACTTGGGTTAATTCAAGTTAGCCTACACTCATACCATTACTCATTTATCTTATCAAGTTATATGCATATGGTTGTTGTATAAGTATTGAATGGTTGCTTAGCCATATAGAATTGCAAGTATGGGATCTTGGATACATGTTGGATGAATGACATATGCACGAGCATTTCAAGAGGTCAACTAGTTCAGAAGGTTGCCTAACTTTTGCGTTATTTATAGGTTCAAATGCATTACATGCTTATATGTACATATCGCATTAGAAATTTAAAGTAAGGACAACGGCTATAAGAGGTTGATGGTTGAGTAGATGGTTGTAGATATTGGTTTCTATATACATACATACATATACATATATATATATACATACATATACATACATACACACACACATATATATATACACGAGTTGCATTTTTCCATCCTTAGGGACTTCGAGGATGAAATCCTTTTAAAGAGGAGAATGTAACACCTAGAAAATTTAACTGAGAATTTATAAAGAAAAATTAATTAACTAATTAATTAAGAGTAAAAGAAAAATGGAAGTTGAGCAAACGTCCGAATATTACTACGAAACTTGCACTATGTGTTTATTGCGATTTTCCTGAATAACTTTCATATATAGAATTTCATAATCGTAGTACAAATAGAAAATTTATTAACGTTTAAATATTTGAAATAAAAAATAATTCAAAATATATTTAATAAAGTAAATTAATAAAGTAAATAAATTAAGTAAGAAGCGAACATTAATAAAATAACATTAACTGGTCGATAGGCCATATAAGATCGGTCGACCGCCTCCTAATGACTGGTCAATCGATCAACATTTGTCAGCTAAGGTTAGCCTAGGCCTGAACAGTCCAGATTTTATAATATTAATTATACGGTTATGTACATTCCAATGCTTATAAATAAGGATGTAACCCACCGGAGACCATAGTCCAACCAAAAATAGTATGTACAAAATTTTCCTTCTCTTCCAAAATCTCCGTCTCTTCCATATTCGAAACTAAAATAAAGTCAAATCAAAGAAAGGAAATCAAAATATTAAGAAGAAGAGAGATTAAAGGCGAGCTAGGAAGGAAGAGAGCTTCAAGAGGTGAGTGGGTTGATTACTAAAAATGCCGTTTCATAAGTAATTGAATTTGTTTATATTTCCACTTGATCTGGAATTGGTTTATTTTAAGTTAAGATAATAATTCCCAATCAAAGTTTATCTTAAATAATCTAGCTCGTCTATGTATAAATAGAAGGGAAAAATCTGAATTTTGTATACAGTAAAAATTAGAGAAAGTTAACTAAATTGATTCTTTTAAAAAACCATATAAATCCTTATTAATAAGAACTTGGACTAAGTAAATATAGCAAAGTTAAGTAACTTCTTATTTAACTTGAATTGATCTTGAGATTTAAATATGTATAAAACGATAGTTGGAGATAGGGAGTTATTCTATACAAAATAGTGTAAAAACACACATATAGTAAAGCTAATACTTCAACTTTACATAAAACAATTTATTGATTATACATGAAGGTCTACTTGAATTATAGACGAAGGGAATCACGAAAAATCTAATTAGAGGAAGTACAAAGTTATGGGTATATTAATGTTTAGGATTAGCTGGAATAATTAACATATAATAAAATCTAAGTTATAACAAAATTTATGTTCTAGAATTAAATTCCACCAGTCGATGGCCAACCATAATAGGTGACATGAAGCGGTCGACCTCTAAGATTCAAGCGGTCATCGGTTATTGAGAGATGGCATAGATTGAACCTCGGCCTATGGCCACAGATTTAATATATAATAATCCTATAATTATAGGAAATTAGTTCCATTTTCTTGACTTTTAACCACCACATAACTGAAGCAAACATGTATGTGGGCAATTAGGATCAAACACTGTTTATCACAAGGGGGTTTGATTACGATGGTGTGCTTGACACACGGAACTAACGAAAGTGGCCTAGACACTATTTGTGGATACCTAGCATGGTGCATCTTTATGACAATAGCGGAAGTTACCTTAGTGTAAGCGGGTAATTCGGCCTAGATACTATCGGTAAATGTCGGCATAGCGCTTAATTATGGCAACAATAGAAGGTTCCTCGGCGTACGCGAGTAATTTGATCTAGACAATATTTGTGGATGTTCGGCGTATTGCATTGGTGACATTACCATTGAGATTGTTGATACGGGTACATAGATATGCCTTAAGTCATCTAGATAATAAGTTCGACGTGAACCTGGCATTACGAGGTTCGCATAGGTTGTAAGTACGAGATAGGTCGTTGTTATTTAGGTAATGCAAACCCAATAGTGATAGGAAATTATTCCTTGCGATCTATACTGGGAGTAGTCCTAAAGACTATTAGTCGATCAGTTATTCGAATCTTGGGTACAAACCTTCACAAGAAGTTTTAGGTGGTGAAATTAAGACTACATTCCACCCTAGGTAGTAATTTACAAACAAAAAAAGACACCCTAGGTCATGTTAGCTATAAATAAAGTCAATTTCTTTTGAGCACCATTCACTATTAATACAATTTATTCACCAGATTTTTGTCTGACCCACCTTTTTCTTTCCTTTTCCCCACCACAGCTGGACAGGCCAGCAAGTAAATTTGGCCAAACATAGTACGTAGAGGAAGAAGCTAGGCGTTGGAGTTATGTCATTTTAGTAGCTCACATGTACTATTTATCATATCTTATTACTAATTAAACTCTATATTGTTATTTTAGGAACTTTGTTTGTAGACTACATATTATTCATACATTATCTGAGATGTTTATTTTCAACATTTATATTTTACTTCCTTCTACCGTGAATTTGAAAGTATAGAGTGCTTTAAATTTTATGTTAGTTTATGCATTATGCAATGTTTAAAACCGATGGCTCATACTTTGTTGGAATGGCACGAGTTTATAAGTCACTTTAGGCTTTGATTAGTGTGTCCAATGGTGCAGGTTGTCACAATATCAGAAAAAGCTTTATCCCTAATGTTCCAGCTTCTATTGAGCTATTGGAAAAGGATGTTCATTTCCTTCTAGAGGCCAGCATCGGCCTGATGCACGATTGTTTGGCTAATAAATGGTTGTGGGCTCAACCGACATCTTTTTAGGGTGGGAGATCAACGACGACGAGGTAATGAAGAGTGGTGGTGATGGTGAGTGGAGTGGGAGACCTCCTCTCTGTGCACAAAGGGTGACCATGAATGATCGATCCGTCCCTCTCTTGATCCATGCCTGGTTGCACCCCTATGGGGTCAAGAGTGCACCGATAGGCCCCTTAGCTCTTCGTTGATGGTATGTGCATCACTACTAAGACATTCATATTTTTAGTCTCGAGCTTTGTTTGTCGCCTGGAGGCACTCAAAAATTGATTAACATTTTACTAAAGGAGAGCGATGATGTCTTCGTCCCCTATGCGTGGCCAAGTTTGGGTCAATGTCAATAATGAGGCTTAGCACACACATAACATATCTTCTTGGATGGGCATGAACATCCATAACCTGGATTTCAAGCCCCATGCAACCCCGGGCCTCGGCTGTGTTTATGAGGTCACAAGCATTGAGGGGACATGTAAGAGAGGAGTCAGATCAACCACTGGAGGCAGTGGTGGAATGAAGTTCATGGTTGTCTAGATTTCCAACCTCATCCTCAATTTATTTACAGGACGACCAAAGTTTCCACATTATTCAAGCTTTGGAGCACGCTTCACCAAATGTCATTGCTGAGCCTAGGACTATGAGTGGTAGTGCTGGCGACCATGTTACCATTAGTTTTATGTCCATTAGATTTAATAATTTTATTCTCAGCATTAGGACCTGACATGTTGAAATGTGAAAAGAGTGTGTGTAGAAGGAAAAGTGAGGAAAATATAAGAGCTTTTAGTGGAGGCCCTTCTTTTAGTGTTAACATGTTGATAATAGATTAGTCACCTTGGAATTAGACTAATGCATTTGGGAAAGCAAAGGGTACTTGCTAACACTAGGCTTAAAAATGTAAAATGAGGAGAAAACAATTAAATTGAAGTAAATGACGCAAAGATGTAGAGTGGTTTGGCAAGCTTGCCTACGTTTACTATGAAGATCTCTTACTTTGTTTCTCACTTACAATTACAAGAGTTTCAATAGTTATAAGAAATATAGCGCTTAAGACTAAAAAGTTGCTAATCCTAAGAGTTTAGCGTATAAGTTGCTAAGAGAATATTTATGAGATGATAACAAGAAATTAACCCCTTTTATTTAGTAAGGCATGGGGTATTTATAATAGCTGAGATGGATGGGTGAGATTGCATAGTAAAACTAGTGGGAAGCATGTCTGGCCGTTGATCTGGTCGCATGGGCCAGTGGATGACAACTGTAAAGGTGAAAGGGAATGTGTGGCTGAGAAGTATGTCAATTGTCCCTACATACTAGGTGTGTATCTTACATTTAATGCTGGCGGCATGCTACATGAGTAGGTATGCTTTGGCAGATCTGCTGTAATACCTAGTATGAATGGGTGTATAACTTATCGTTTAGTTTTGCATGTCCTTGTGGCAGGACAGATAAGTATCTTCTTTTGGGTTGTGCTGGCCGGTCGCTTGCTACCGAAGCTTGTTGAGGAAAACTAAATGTTGCCAAGGACAAAGTTGCAAAGAATGTCCCAGTCCGTCTTTGGGATGACGAGACAGGCTACCTAGGACCAGTCGAATGTAGGTTGGGATGAAGCCAAGCCAAAGATTGATAAAGCTTGAGCCAGCCCTTGTCTGGTGAGCTGGTTGTTAAAGCCACCTTGAGTTGAGCCAGGCGACAATAGACCAGTAGGGTCGCTAAGTAAATGGGTTGGCATATGACCAGACTGAATTTGGATCGGTATGAATTGTCTACGCGTAGATGTGCTAGACCAGCATGGATTGGGATAACTAATGCTTAATCGGCTTGCTAATTATACTTGCGAGAAATTTGAGCAACAAAAATGCAAAGGCAGTTTTTGGTGAAAAATGAGATTTAGAAATTTGAATATGGTTTAGAGAAAGGATTAGGTGGATTCTTTTCATTCGTCCTTTAGATAGAAGAGAGGCTATATGTTCAAGAAACTTATAATGACGCATCAACTTATAGGAACATGGTTCATGTTGCATGCTTGGTGCATGTGAACGATTTATCACTTAATCGATTCACTTCTAACATGAAAATAATTTTAGGTTAGAATCTCATTTACGTTTAGGACTTTACTTGGATTTAAGATTATGTTTTCTATGTTTAAATGTTTAAATAGGATACGGTTTTTCTGTTTGATTACTTGAATGATTGTTTGTTTGTATATTTATGACTTGGAATAAACTTTGAAAACTATTGTCGATTGAGAACATTGTACTTTGATGTCATGATTATTGGAGGACTTGAGAAGGGATATCATAAGTGAAATGATACCAATTAAGTTAAATTGAAGTTTTAAAGAGGAGTTATGCTATGTTCACTAAGTTAAGACATTATCCGATTTCGATGTTCTTAGGTGAAAGGAGAAATCGTTTAATCACTCGATTTGTTGGTTTGCCTAGGTAAGACACCATCCACTTTGGATTGTCTTACCCTAGTATCCAAAAGACAAAATGATATATTTACTACCGAAATATTTGAATGTTTTGTATGTTCATTTAGGAGTTGTATGAGACTGCATTTTAGTTAGGGCATGTTTATGCCAAGGTTATTTATTATGGTGTAGTTTGGCATCAATTTATCTGAATTGAAAACATGGATTGCAAAAGTTATAATTATGAACTTACATTTAAGATTAGTATTTCGGAATGAGGGTATGTGTGTTTATACACACTAGTGGTTAAGCCTAGTAGGTTGAGGTGGGGAGAATGATTTAGTCATGAGTATTCAGAAAATTGAGGGGAGAATTCGGTCATTTTATTTTATCCCTTTGCAGGAATGTTTTCTCTTTTTGGTACTTCTAAGTATAGTTATGTTTTCTAGGCATGGCTGAATGATTATTTTAGGTTATTGTTGCTTTGTTAAAATATGATTGGCTATTTTGTTTATGGTACGAATTATGTTGCTTGGCTTTTGATTGTGCTGCTATGTTTTGACTTAAGTAAATTTCCTATTTTGTATCTGTTTTGTTATATGTTTCTTCAATGATAGTTGAATACATAAAGATAACTATATGCTCGCACTATGATATATTGTTTGATACCTGTATGTCATACCTATTGCATACATTTCAAGAGGCTAACTACTAGTTGAATGTATGTCATGGTCATACATACTAACATACATACGTATGCCTATATGTCGCTTAAGTGTATTTTTATAAGCAAGTTTAGTGATAGGATCATATGTGATATGTATAGATGATCATTTATTTGGTTTCTAGTGTATGCATTGATAAGATTGATTTTTAATGGATGTTATGATTCTTGATTTTGAATGGAACATCTATGATATCAGGGACAAATTCCCATTTAAGGGGGGAGAGTACTAACCCACCTTATTCGATAGCTGAATGTAAATATTTTTTTCAGTGATCTTGACCATTAGTGAAAAATGGTAGTTTTACAAATGGTTCAGTTCAGAGGTCGAACATGCACAACTATGTCGGACTCATTTTTTGAGTTGCATGTTATGTTTGTTTGTCCGAATCAGAGTTTGCGTGATGGAGTTATCGACGTTTTACTAAATCATAAATTAAAATTTTAGAATGGGATTGGCCCAATTTGGTTTGAACGGACACTTCACTTTTATTATAAGTAGTCCTCTCATGATTAACATAATAAAATTTTCGTTTCCATATGTTACTTCATCTTCTTACTCTCATCTCAGAAAACTAGAAAACTCTCTTTCTATTCAAACAATGATTTCTCACTCCGCTCTCCACTAAAATTAATAATTCAAGTGCTAAATCAAAGAGCGAGTAAAGGCTATACACCAATACCAATTAGAGTCGTGAATAAGCATATTTGCAGGGAAACTTTATTTCGGCGACAAGTGACTTAGAGCAAATCTGGTTTATATGAGTGGTTTTCATATTCTTTACTACATAACTAGTCAATCTTACTTAGTTCTTTGGTAATCTATGGATTAGGAATGAAATTTGGGTTAAACTGGATAATTGCTGATTTTGGGCAGTAATTAAAAATGGTATATGAAATAAAATGTGATTTGATTTTTATAAACAATGAAAATGACGATTTATTGATATTGGCCAAATTGGTGAATAAACTAGTGCATATTGAGACGAGTATGGACATACTATGTCTTAAATTCATAAATAAGTGAATGAATTATTATAATCTAAAGGCATAGGACAGTAATATATATAAAAGGAAATAGTTTTGAAATTTAATCTGTGTGCATGTGCGTGTATATAATATGACATATATTAATATGAATGAAGGAGTATAATTTAAACTATAAAGTGTATATGTACATATGTGATATATATGAAAATAACCATGATAAATTATAGAAAAATGGTATAAAATGATTTCAAAAGTAATTTGATATTTTTCAGGAAATAAATATGAATTAAACTGAATTTATGTAAAATATTATTATGGTACTACAAGTGAAGATAAATTTTTATGTCAAATTTAATAATATTTTTAAATATATTTCAAATTACATTAAGTAAAAGGTTTATATTTAGAAAATCTGAAACTAGTTTTAGAAACAAAGAAAATTTAATGAATTTGGAAATGATTTCGATGCAAGCCTTTTTATGAATTTGAAGTATAATGTGTAAGATAAACATATCATAGTCTAAGAGGAAAATAGTTTGGAAATCAGATAAAAACGAAAAAGGAATTTAAGAAACAAAATCGAATAATATAAATAAATACATAGAAGCGACCGGTCGATCGGTTAATGTTGGGAGCTAGATTGAACATGTAGCCATAAAGCCCATACAAAAAGGGAAAATTGAATCATGTGTCATTCATTTCTCATTTGTGGGATTTGGTGGGTCCTTTGGAATGATATGTATTTATGTTTGATGGATGCAAATGTATTAGTTTCCTATGTGTGATTTTAGGAGATTCAAATATATACATCAATTGAGGATTTTTTTAGCGCTCTTTGGATGACATTTAGGCAATGCTTTGATGTGATTTCCAAGCTTGATCGAATGGAATGATTAGATGTGTATATAGTGGGTGTATATGTGTTTGTACACACACACATATATGAATAGGCGTTTTGTTTCTATTGCTTGTGATTTCTTAACTATCGATTGTTTTACCCTTTATTGGTTATAATGGTAACATGATTGCTCATCTGACGATTATCTTACGTGCACGTTGTACGAAAATTGATTTGGTAAGTGGAATATGGAACGATGTCCATTTGATGACTCATCCATATGTTAATGCAATAGGGTAGGATTGGATTTATATGTGAGATAGACGATGTCATTGACCATTGTAACTATATCTAGGCTAAGATCTTATTTCATGAGTCAGCCATATTTGTTATGTTGTTCGACTAACTTGTTGTAGGTGAAACAGAACTAAAGTATCACGTTTACCATAGTTACCTTAGTATTATTTGAAAATGATTTCAGTTTGCAAAAAAATAGATGTACATTCCTCATCAAACTGAGATCGTCTCTATGTTTCTTCCTTTTTGTTTCATCAATAGGTCGATGGAATTCAGTATGTTATATCAAGTAACATTTGAAGGTGCGGATGATGATGGAATTACTAACGTATATAAATTATATATAAATAACCATCTAACATTGACATTGGTTTGTATGTATGTGTGCCTGATTGGGTTGGATATGTATATGACTTATGTATATAGTTAGGTCTATTTATTTAAAATATATTAATATTTGTTTATAATATATGTTTGTTTCCTTTCGCTATGAGTTCAGAAAGAGATAGATAAAATATGTTTGTTTTTTCTCTTATTATCTAAACCTAACGACATGTTGTTTTTGGCTCTTAAGGTTTACATATTGTGAATTATGTTAAATCAGAGGATCAAAAATAGCAGGTTGTCACACTGAGGAACAAGTATCTACAACTGTCAGGACAATCAAACTGGACTTCAAAACAACTGCTTGAGGATATGGCAATAGGAAATCGCAAACTTTCAGTAATATATTGACTTTAACTAACTTATCTCCAAGTAGTGTTTTTGGTCAATAACGTAGTACAAAGACTCATATAACTAGCACAAATGAATTTGAGTCGACTGTAAAGGCTAGGAATTCAACACAATTAGGTTAAAGGTGTAGTAAATTGAATGATCACTGGTGGTAATTTTACTGAAATGATAAAAGCAACAAAGATCAGAGAAGTATAAAATGAACGTAAGGACTGCCTCAGACTTGATTGTATTGATTCTCTCATCTTGAAGGTATATATAATTAATCTACAGATGTATAAAATGTGTTATAACTATTAGTTAGGTCCCAGAAATGAAGAGGAGCAACTTCAAAATAAAGAGGAAGAAGATCAAGTGAAGAAATGCGATGATTCCAGCATAAAGACACAAAATGGTCATGATCTACACACCAATTAATTAATTGGTACCCCGATCAATGATATATACTGTTTGCTTCTTTGCGCCTTCAAACATGTTCAAATAAGCGTGCAAAAGTATAAGAAAAATCCTTAAAATACTAGAGTGTACTTTAGGTTATGTGACTATGTATGAAGGCATTTGGATACCATTTGTGCGATTTTGATAAATTCTAACTCATGACTCGGTAACCGACACACAGGATGTACTTTTATAGTTGTTTACTTTGATTCATCTTTGAGTGTTGTTATGAGTCGCAAATGATTTGTTATCACCAAAATGAGTATACTAAAATGCATGTTTTTACTCGAATAGCTCCATGCAATTTTCTCTACATAAATAGCTTTATTTTAGCTTCCATCGATTTCCATTATTTTCCCTCTTTTGTATAAGTGTTGTTGTATCTAAAATAACTTGATAAAATTGTTAGTAGCGTCGTCATACAGTTGTTATCATCAAAACACTATGGCCGTACATCAATGAGTGGGACCTTTTAATAAAAGAATATAATATCATATATGGATTTTGTTCATCGATTATAGCCTGAATTAGGTTAGCGGTCATGTTTAATATGATTTATATGTTGGTATATGTTAACCTCAAAATTTGGCCTTATCAACTTGAAGGTTCAAGACAAATGGAAGTCCTTGGTCCATTTGTTCGAATCAATGATCTTGAGTTGAATATGCAAGTCCAAAGTCAAGAGTCATATATACTAGGATAAAATTAAGTGTTATATGTGAAAGACATTATCCAAGAAGTCAAATATACAAATTATTCCAACTATAAGTCCATAGTTACAAAGTCTTGAATTCAATTTGATCTAACAACCATGATTCCCAATCCAATACTCAATTTTACACTCTTAAAAAAACTGAAAAGTGAGGAGGAGCTGAACCTAGAATTTTGTCCTTTTCTAGGTAGCGTTACGTGTCTATTTATAGAAGACTTGAATCATTAGATTCTTGACACATGACATCCTATCAAAAATTGATGGCCACAATCTACTGACGTGGAACATGTTCGAAGTGGCATGTTGCATGTTTTCTTTTCTTGGTTGAGATGTCATGGAGTTGATGATCCAATCATAGCTTGCATGTAACCAGTAGGATGTTGTTATTATGCAGGTTAATTAATGCAGATAGCATAAAAATATCACTATTTAGGATCTTAACTCATCACCATGCGACAGCTTTAGATTATAACCCTTCGATAGCTTGTGCCATTAACATGTGATAGCTTTAAATTTTTAACCCATGGTAGCTTATTTTGACATCATGTGATAGCTTGTATAGACCATCCATCGATAGTCTTTAGTATTCATCATGCGATAGCTCTCAAAAAGCACCCTTCGATGGCTCTTATAATTATTACATGCTAGGTCTCATGAGTCAATCCACGAAGGCTATTATATCATCATGTAATGGCTCTTGCAGAGTCAACCTTCGATGGCTTTCTTTAATCATTATTGGATAGCTTATATGAATCACCATGCGATAACTTTCATAGTCACTGCGCAATAGTTTATATAATCATCCTTTGATAGCTAGCCTGGTTAGCTTGTGATGACTCACTTTCAACCTATGACTGTTAGTACATCTTGGGCATAATAGAGTGTGTGTGTGTATTCAACTTATGGATACTGATACTCGGATTGATAAGGGAAATTGGTAAATGTCCGCTATAAATGAAGTATGATATTTGATTAAGAAAGGGAAAGAAGGTGAATAAATGATCTATAACTAATTAGCTTATGTAAATAGTTAGATATAGATTACGATGATGAGAGTATTATGGTTGCACTCATTTGATGTAAATATAATTAATGACATATAGATGAATATATACTAAAGAAAGATAATAAAGAGATATGTATAAGAAGATATAAATTAACTAAAGATAATAGGATTATAATATAATCAGTATTAATCAAATATGGATGTAAGATGATGAATTTGATAAAATGATCATATAAAGGTTTATATTATGTTTAAATGACATATATAAAATATTTATAAAGTTAAAATAAAACTGTTTAAATACCATGAGTTAGGAAAGTTGTAGTTAAAGTAAGTGGCTTTGTGTACTATTTACCTTATTTCCACCCTAATAATCCTTCGTTTACGGCTTTCGTGATTTGTGCATTGTTTAAGATGTGGACTCAAAAGGTCGTGAATGGCAGGTTGTTACAGTGGTATTAGAGGTTAGGTTACCCGAACTTATAAGGTTAGGAATGCATTAAAAGTGTGTTTTTTTATATTTATATATATATATATATATATATGTATGTATGTATGTATATGTAAGTACGCACGTATGTATGTATTTATATGTGTACATTTATGTACAACACATTTGCATACACCACAATATTTCCAGTTATGTTTACTATCTTGGGATTTGCTAACGGATCCCATTTATAGATAGTTAAGATGGATAACAAAGCTGGAACTAACGTAGAATATGCAGCCTCATAGATTTCTATCATAAACGTGCCCCTTTGGTCCCCTGGGTATCTCCAGGCTAGAGCACAAACTGATGTTAACTTGAAGCATGGGAACAACCATCCCAAGGAGCAGTTCCTATGCGAACATATGCCATAGACTTTCCAAATCTTTATAGGGGCTTTTAAAGTATGGATGGAAAGCCTTATGTTGGGATTGAATCTAATTTGGGTAAAAAATCGTGGCACCAGTGAGCGAATATTTGAACGATGGGATTAAATGATGCGAGAAGTAGGCAGCTCACTTTCTAATATTATAAGAAGAGGCTTTGAACTGGTGGGATATAGTGGTGGATGGAGTAAATAAAGAGGAGCTGACTTGGGGTGATTTCGAAAGCCATTCTGAGATGAAGTTAATCATTCATTGAAGGAGGAGTTTAACTCAATTAATTTTTTCATTTGCAGCTGGGAGATACCGTAGTGAAAGAATATGTGAACCAATTCATTGAGTTTTTCATGCCATGTTGGATTGGATTCAGCGAACACTCCAATGAAGAAGACTATGAAATTTTACCATAGGGTTAAGACGACCACTTTAAGATTTGGCACTTGGCGATGTTGTTATAGGTACCACATTTGAAAGCTTAGTAGAGATGGCATTACTATATACAATTTCTAAAGTTGTAAAAGTGGAACTAAAGAAGGAAGGTGACGATGGAAATTAGCAAGGAAAGAGCAAAGAAAGATAGGGTAAAGAAAAGCAAAATGAAAACGATTATATGCAAGAATGCCACAAGAAGGATCACATGGCTAAGAACTGTAGAATGGACATGAAAAAATTAAATTTTATGATCACAAGCAGTTTGGACATACAAAAGGGCAAAACCTAGCCTTGGGAAAGAGCGAATAGGTTGTGCAAGTGAGTGTATTTGATGTTGTTACTAGTGCTAGTAAACCATTAGCGAAGACAGATAAGGGAAAGAAGGTTGTGATGGAGGTACATTACTTCTTTTCAACTTTCCTATTTTTACCTTATTTAATACTGGAGAATCTTATACTTTTATTTAGTAGTTAAATTGATAGTTTGTAATTGGAGACTCACAAAGTGCATGACTCCATAATAGTTTCAAATCCTATTGGTGATTGACACACTTATCTATGATATGTCGCAAGTTGAAATTATTTATAGTGGAATTCCTATGTAATGCATATGTTCTTGGATTTTCTGGGGATGGATTGATTTTGGGAATGGATTGGATGTTTCACTATGAGGCAATGTTATATTATAATAGGAGGGTAATCTGGATGAGGGGTGATGGAGTGCATGATTTAGATGTGTAATGTGAGCCAATATCTCTACGACATTGAGTTACCTGTATTCGTTTGATCTATCATAGGACGAGTTAAAATTAGTTCCTATTGTTTAGAAATCCCAGTTGTTTCATTAAGATTTATGGTTTACCTTCCCGAAGAGTGATCAAATGCTAAACTGATATCGAAAATGACACTTGGCTTAACATCCACCACTTTGAAACCCAAAAATAAACGCAGATGATGCTACATTCGTCACTAAAACTATTTTCAAATGACAAAATGTGATCAGTTTTTTTTCAACAATGTTAAGTAAATAGGGAAGCTAAATAATTTCCAATTATGAAAATTGTCATTAAAAAATTGAATTCCTAAAATATGCCCATGTAGGGATAAATATAATAAAAACATTAATAATTGTGTAATGCCTAACATATAAAGATACCAACATGAACGTTGAACCAATTATATGTGCCGGTTTTATAACAATGAAATGTTAAGAAAATTTTAATAACTACTAAGCCTCTACTTCATCTTCGGAGCTTCATATTAGTCTTCAAAAATCATGGCAAAGCCCATAAACTAAACCTACTCGAATGAGTATCCATGATTTTATGGGGAATTTTTATAGAAAAACATAGGTTGGACATAAATCCTGGTATGGGTAATATATTTCTTTACACGGAACATATTGTAAGATGATGTCGCCTAGTGAAATGGGTTTTCCCCTTGCAAGATCATCAACAACAATTACATCCTATCATGTTACATTAGAAATTCATATCGTGAGCATACATATAAGCTTCATTTCAAACATAAGTATATCCTAACCTAATATCCCTTAGTGAACCATGTCATACATTCATTAAACTCAATATATGTATACATTATGCTTCTCCCCATTTATGAAACATGTCATATAACTATCGATCACATTCACATGCATCACACAGACTCACATTTAGGTGTTAATATCAAAGTTATCCTTAACTTTATTTAGTGATTATCTCCCTAGGTCTATCTATCAACAATTCAACTTTTAGTTGAACAAAGTCATTAGTAACATGGCCACTAATCTACCTTAGGATCTATCCTGACTAGAGCTACCATGACACTCATAGGGGGTTGAATTTAAGTACCCTGGATATATCCCAAGAAGCGTCTTTATGAAGCATAAATAGTCTCTTTTAGTCCCATAAATGCTTTTGTTTCACGTTGCCAATTTATTCATTAAATCATATCCATTTTAACTTTATTACTACACTATAGTTCAAAATTTTGGATAACCCCAACGGCTTCCCAAATCTTAGCCCCCTACCGTATACCCATTGAATTTAGACTTCACCAAGCCTTGGCACCCTGCCATTTAGTACCTCCACATGCAAGCATATCTTAAAATCTTAGGTTCAATCCATTTCAATTATTTATTAATTTCATAGTCAAAAACATTCTGTGCAGGTTTGGAGTATCGCCAATGATCATAACAGATAATGGAACTTAATTCGAGAGTGCAAAGTTCTACAAATATTGTTCCTAATATTGAGTTGAGAAGATCTTCTCGATGGTAAAACATCCGCAAAAAAATGGAGAGGAAGAGGCGGTGAACAAGATAATTAAATCCATCATCAAGAAGTGAGTGAAATGAGCTAAAGGAAAATCAGACGACCTAAAAGTTTGCGACCAGACATACTCCACTTGCATTAGGTTACAAAACTAAAGCCATGATGCCTATCAAAGCCAAAGTTCCTTCTCATAGATGGATGCATAACCCCAAGATGGATGATGAGCTATCGTTAGCGTCCTTGATTTGGTGGAGGAAAATCGAGAATAGGCAAATCCCAGGGTAGGTGCTCACCAACAAAGAGTAACACGGCAGTTCAATACCAAGGTCCAAAATCATAATATTTTTATGCTTGAATGACATGATATGATGCTTGTTGTTTCTCATTGTTGTTTTCCTTATCATGTTTGAGTGGATGAAACACTCATGTATAGTAAAATAAGGTTGAGTCATTCTATGGGTGAGGATTTTCGAGTGCAGATGAGGTATTCGAAAAATTATTCGATTCAATTACACTATGGATCAAACATCCACACTCATAAAATGAGCTTCGACTGAGTCTAGATAGATTGGATTTGGATTACTGTGGTGAGAGATATACATAGATGAAAGAAGGCAGAAGAAGTTGGATCGATCCAAAACTGGCCAAGGAAAAAGACTTAATCTAATTTTAGCTAAGTAATGGATCAACCCCGATCCATATGGAATGGTATTGATCAACACTGCATGTGTAAATGATATTTTTTGGACTTCAGGACTTAGAATAGTTGATCATAAGAAATTTAAAGAGACTAAGTGAATGGATGACACCAATCGGTATGGATCATATGGATCCATCAAAATGTTTAATTTGGGCTATTTTGGCAAAGGGATAAAGAATTAATTAGAATTGGCCAAGTGTACTGAACTGTAACAATCCATGATAAATAGTTAATGATCCATGCTATAGTGGCCAAATGAGGAGTACTTCTAAAGGTAGCTAGCAAGAGCATCTTCGAGTTGTTCGAGCTGGTAAGTTTTATATGATGATGAATTAAGGAGTGGAACATGGGGGTTCTACTTTCGTTATGTGTGCTAAGAGATCGTTGATAACTCAAAGGTTGCTCATAAAGAAGGAGCAGGTGGGTATGTGGATCATACAACGTGGTCCGTATCTCTGGACCTTACAACGTTGGTATATTTCCTAGCCATCTAAGTGGGCAAGGATTCAGGAATTGATGAAGCCACAATGTAGAGTAGTTGTTGACCATACAACGTGGTCATTTGTATTACCATATATCCAACGGCATTGAGTGTCAAAGATGTGAGTTATGTGATGGTTGTTATGGTTATCTATGCGACGTAGATATTATTAAGTCTACAACCTCAATAACCTCCTTTGTAATTACAGGATTAGTATACCCCTTTTTAAAGTTAAATAAGTCAAGGGAGCTCAGCCCATATATTACTATATATAAATTAAAATGTACAGTCCAGAAGATAATTTACAGGACTGAACACAAAACAAAAGGAAAAGATAAATCAAGGCCCAACAACATTCCTTCTATCACTTTATTCCTTTCTCAAATCACACAGAACAATTGCATGCATCTCCCTATAAGTAGTTTCCAAAGAATTTGCATCACAATTAATACCCTCTTATTACTCTGAACCTAGATGACTCAAATAATCCTCTTTAGAATCATGAGAAGTGGTTTCGTTCTCGAAGGTCTTGACCTAGTTTCCTTAAAGATGTTATACCATCTCATTTTATTATTTGGCAAAGGCCTACGAAACTTTCCATTGGCAAAAAGCCTCGACAAATTTGATGAACAACCCACATTCAAAGAAGAGGTGTATATTAGTATCTTGTTCCTTGTCATATAGTACACGTATGTCCTTATTGCTTATTCCTCTAGGCAGAAGTTTATTCTTGGTTTGAAGGGCATTGGCCATGACTGTCTAGAGTATAAAACTTTCTTTAGCAGGATCTCCCATCATCTAGATGCATGAAGTCCATGGATCAATGCATTGTAAATATGGGCAATGGAGTGCTACTTGCCCCCCACGTGACATGATTGTTTGAGATAGGCAGAGTAGAGGATGATAAAACATCCCATAATTATGGAAGTTATTGTAAGCTACAATAGGGGCGGGTGATATGACTGTCTTAAACATAATTGGTTGCCATGGAAGAAAGAGGGATTCCAATTGATGCATTAAATTGGGATTTGGAAGGTTGGTAAGGATAAAGCCTTATTTGGGGAGTACCGGAAGTGAAGCTTTGGATTCATATGAACAGTTCACAGAATAAGTGGTAGGAAGGAACTTCTCAAGCTAAGGATAGATCTCAGCACTACTTTCTTATGCAGGCACATGCATGGTCCAAAAATTGTTATTCTAATAAGGTTTTTAAGCACTCATTGTACCTAAAGATTGACGACTGGGATGTGACTTGTTGAAGTAAGTAGACATGGCAGTTTTCTTTCAAATTTTCGTGTTAGTGATTCCCAAGCCACCATACCTTTTATTAATAATTATCTTGTTCAAAGCAACTGGAATCATCTTTTGGAGACTAGATCACCATGCCAGAGACATTTATGCAGTGCATTTGACATTGTAGATATTAGTTGGTGGGTAAAACATAATTTCTAGACCAATATAATGACAAGGAAATTGCTATTGATTGCATAATAACCAGTCATCCTGCCTATGATAATTTGGTACTGTGCCAAGACATTAGTTTCTAAGTAATCTTTTCAAAGAGGGATAGGGATTTTACTTTTGAGATTCTTAAGGAAATTAGGGGCAAGCCAAGGTACTGTGTATCAGTAGGCCTTTCCTAAAGGCCCGCTGCAGCTATGATAGATAGTTTTTGGGTAGGGTTAAGGCTATCTATCAGGATATTTGACTTATTGAGGTTAATTTTAAGACCAGTAATCTTACGAAAAGCATGCAAGTTATTGTGAATGCATTGTATGTTTCTGCTCTTGGGCTTAGTGAATATGACTAAGTCATCTGCAAAAATAAGGCGACCAATAATTTACAGGCTTGATGAAGTTGGAAGGCTCTTCAAATTCACTCGCTGAAGTATAGGAGAGTTCAACACCTTCATTACAATTATAAAAAGGTATGATGATATTGGATCTCCTTGTCATATGCCTTGAATAGCCTTACAAAATCCACAACGGCCCTCATTTCTAGAAATAAAGCGGTATGGAGATGATATGCATAAGTATATCGAGGCTAAGAATGGTTTAGGAAATTTATCCTAGACATTATTATTATTAAATAATTCTAGGCAATGGTTTTGAAGGCCTTCTGTATGTCTAGCTTCATCATACATCTTAGAGATAGTAGATCCAGCATAACTCCTCGAAAGTTCTTGAGTTCAAAAGATGTTATCACTTATTGATCTATGAGGTATGGAAGTTGTTTGATTGTTGGAAACATCTTTTGCATTCTTATAGCAATGATTTTAGATATACATCTATATATAATGTTATAGTAAGAGACATGCTTAAATTCAATCATTGAAGCTGGAGAATCACTCTTAGGAATGAGGGAAATAGAGGTAGCATTGACTAAAGCATGCATTTTTCTTATTTTGAAAAAGTATTGCAATACATTTATGATACCAGACCCTACTACCTACCAGCGGTGCTTAATGAATGCAACATTAATGTTATATTGTCCACCGGTGCTTGAAGAGTTGAGCATAAAAATGGCTTCTTTAACTTCCTATGGAGTGATTATTAATATGAGGTTTTCAGGTTATAGGAAGGCGGTGCAAGGGATCTCTAATTATATAGCAAAGACGGGTCAAAATGTATGAGTGGTAGAGCTAGCAAGGATGGATGAAAAGTATTCTATAAAGACATATCAATTGCATCCACCTTTATATGCATAGATCCATTCATATCGATTATGGAGAGTATTGTATCTCGAGCTATTTTGATTATTACATATGCATGATAGTGCTTAGTATTTCTGTGCCATACCAATGCTTGACTGGTAACTGTTATTATACACAAATTCCACCAAATGAAGATAATCTTCCCATGATCCTCCGAAGTCCAAAACACATGCTCTGAGGAGATCTTCCAAAACTCGGTTGACTCTCTCGGTCTGACCATCTGTTTGGGGGTGATAAGTTGTACTCAAACACAACTTGGTTCCCAAAACTTCCTGGAAGCTCTTCCAAAATCCACTAGTGAACAATGGATCTCGATCGCTCACTATACTCTTCGGAATACCATGGAATCGAACTATCCACTTAACATAAAGCTCAGCCAACCTCGATGCAGTCCTAGTTGATCGAACAGGAATGAATCTTGCACTCTTAGTCAAACGATCTACAATGACCCGAATCTCTTCATTTCATGCCCTGGTTCTAGGTAGACCATCGATAAAATCCATCGATATCTGCTCCCACTTCCATGTAGGGACCTCTAATGGCTGAAGCAGTCCACTAGGCTTCTTCTGCTCGGCTTTTACCAACTGGCAGTTCATACATTTGGAAATAAAATTTCCAACATCCTTCTTCATACCTTCCCAGTAGTAAGTCCTTTTCATATCCCGATACATCTTATTTCCACCTGAATGAATTGTCAACTTCGAGTGATGACTTTCCTTTAGAACTTCATCTCTTAATTCATCTATATCGGGAACAACTAGTCATCCTTGCTTCCGAAGCCAACCCTCTCGATCGACCTCGAATCCTTTATCCTTTTCTGGATCCAATCCAGTTTCTAAATCACGGATAATCTTGACAAGCTTATTGTCTCGCTTTTGGCCCTCGCCAATTCTTTCCACTAGAGTAGGTCTTATCAATAAGTTTGCCAACATCTCAGGTTCCAATTCACATCTAGGCCTGAAGTCAAATCCAGCCAAATACTCAAGACTCCTCCATTCCGAAAACATGGCTCTCAATCCTGCATGTCTTCGACTTAACGCATCAGCCACTGCGTTACCCTTTCCTGGAGTATATGCTATACCAAAATCATATGATGCTAAAAACTCTAGCCATCGTTGCTGCCGAAGATTCAAATCCTTTTGGGAGAACAGATACTTCAACGACTTATGATCTGTAAACAACTCGAATCGAACTCCCAATAGATAGTGTCTCCACATCTTCAAAGCAAATACAATCGCCGCTAACTCCAAATCATGAGTCGGATAATTCCTTTCATGCGGCTTCAGTTGTCGACTTGCATACGCAACAACTTTATCATTTTGCATTAGCACTGCTCCAAGTCCAGTACCACATGCATCGGTGTAAACCACCATCTCATCATTCCCACTTGGAATAGTCAAAACAGGAGCACTTGTCAGTCGCTCTTTCAGGATTCCGAAAGCTTGCTCACACTTATCATCCCATCTGAATACCTGATTCTTTTTCATCAATCCTGTCAATGGTGCCGCTATCTTGGAAAAGTCTTTGATAAAACGACGATAATATCCTTCTAATCCAAGAAAACTTCTCACATCAGATGCATTCTTAGGTCTAACCCAATCCTGGATTGCTGCCACCTTAGCGGGATCAACCACTATTCCATTTCCAGAGATAACATGGCCTAAGAACCTCACTTCACTCTTCCAGAAGTGACACTTCAAAAACTTAGCCTTCAGCTGATGTTTCCGCAAGATTTCCAAAACAATATGCAAGTGCGTCTTGTGCTCTCCTTCAGTTTTGGAATAAATCAGAATATCATCCACGAACACAAGTACAAACTTGTTCAACTGATCTCTGAATACTCTGTTCATAAGATCCACAAAATATGCTGGTGCATTGGTCAATCCAAACGGCATTACCAGCCACTCAAAAAAACCGGATGGTGTCCTAAAAGCAGTCTTCGGCACACTATCCTTAGCCACTCTCAACTGGTGAAATCCCGTTGCCAAATCCATCTGAGAAAACACCTTAGCTTCGTGAAGCTGATCGAACAGGTCATCTTTTCTCGGCAATGGATACTTGTTCTTCTTAGTCACCTTATTCAGCTCACGATAATCCACACACAACCTCAACGATCCATCCGCTTTGGTTGCGAACACAACTGGTGCACCCCATTCGGACACGCTACGCCGAATGAATCCTTTCCGTAAAAGGTCATCAACTTGCACCTTCAACTCTTGCTGTTCTCTAGGAGCCATCCGCCTAAGAGGCATCACAACAGGTCTGGCTCCCTCAACTAGATCGATACGAAACTCGATCTCCCTATGCGGCGGTAACCCTTTGACCTCGTCAAAGACGTCCTCAAATCCATTCACAACCGGCATCGATGACAGTCCATCCCGTGGAACAACCAGCGAATACATGAAGACGCCTTCTTCATGCTTACATCGTATCACAACCTTTCGCCCCTCCACATTCTCGACTGTCACCTCAAGCCTCTCACAATCAACCTTTGCCGCATACTTCCTAAGCCAGTTCATACCCAAAATAATTCTGAACCCCGCAAAGTTCAGAACAAAACAATCGCAAACAAAAAAGCAATCATGACTCGACACATCTAAACCACGGCATACCATACACAAACAAGTCGAACCCCCAACTGGATTAGTCACAACCAATGGTCTATCAACAATATCCGGTTCCAAACCCAAACGGCCTACAAGTTCACTACAAACAAAAGAATGCGACGCTCCAGTATCAAACAACACTCTAACCGGAACACCACAAATGGAAAGAGTACCTTGAACCACCACACTCTTTCCTTTCTCTTCAGCAGTAGGAGCTTTCAAAGACGATGGCACAGCCTCTAAAGCATAAGCTTGCACAATCTGCTTGTCCTTCCTCGGTTTCGGACAATCCTTCCTGATATGCCCCAGCTTATCACAGTTGTGGCACTTCAACTGCACCTTTGGATTCTTGCAATCCCTAGAGAAATGGCCCTTCTGCCGACAATTGTAGCAGATCACTTCGCTATTTGGCTTTTTCTGGCCATCCTTACCCTTCTGCTGCTGCTGCTTCCTCTTCTTGTTTCCATTTTGCTCCTTGGTCACAGCAACAACAGATCCTTCCTTAGGAAACAGATTCTCATGCATGAGAGCTTTCTCCACTAGCTTCTCAAATTGATCATCCAGATGATCCACCAACTGTCTCCCAAGATAACTATCCAAGCCTGTCACAAACTTCTCGTTCTTCTGGTAGGGAGATTCAATATACGACCGAGCATACTTGGACAAAGCTTCAAACTCAGAAACATACTCAAGAACTGGTCTCCCACCTTGCTTGAGCTCCACAAACTTCTTAAACAGAACAGATTTCTGAGCTGTAGAAATGAACTTAGCTTCAAATCTGACTTGGAATTGCTCCTAAGTAATCTCTTCCTCTGGAGTATCAATGGTGATAGAATTCCACCAATCCGAAGCTCTCCCTTGAAGCTGCCTTGATGCAAGCTTCCTCTTAGTTGCATCCTCAATTCCCAAATCACCAAAGATCCTTCTACAAGCATCTATCCATCTCTGCACTTCAATGGTTGACTCTGTTCCCAAGAAAACCTTTCCTCCAAGAGAAGTACAGTCCTTGCACAACTTAGCAAAATCCACTGGTCTTGGAGCTTGAACTTGAACTTGAACTCCAACATCTACTGATGGCCCTGAAGTTGGTATCCTTCTCATGATTGAAGTCATCATGGTCTCGAACATAGCAGCATAATCAGGAACTCCCTCTGAAGCACGGCCTTCCCTAGCAGCTTGTCTCTCTCTTCGACTCATTCTTAATCTCTATAAAAAGAATGATTAGAACACCTTGAGAAACAACTACATAAGGAGTTCAAATCCTTCTAAGCTACTATATTATATATAGTAATCATCCATCAAAATACAATTACGTCTCTCATACGTAGGTACGTCAGCGAGCGTTGGCTAAAATCGATTAACCAAAGCTCTGATACCAAATGTGACGACCGCCCATGACTCCTGCACCAAAACAAGGGAATGGTGCGCTGAAAAGTGTGCCAGGCCGCCATGGACGATAGTCAGGGTAAGATAAAACAGAATAGTCTATCATATTACTCACAGCGCATGGATAAAATACAATAGAAAAGTATACATAGTGAAGCTCCACAGAACGGAGTCATATAAACTCATAATAGTTTTATACAATCATCTGAATAGTCAATACATCAAGCCTCACTACATAACACTCAGAGTATCAAACAAACAGCGGAACATCCAGTACATATAGTAAGAAAACAATATGCAAAAGCCTCCAGCTCGTCTTCGTCATCAACAGCGTTGGTAGCCAAGAACAGCACTTGTCACCTGCTACCTAGTCTACCCATCCCAACATGGATGAACAGCCCAAGGTAATAAGAGTTGACATAAAACCTTGAGTCAGACAACAGTCTTAGTGAGCAGTAAATCAGCTATCAAACATACCAAAAGAGCATAAAGGGTAAAAGGAATAGGAACTCAACCATCCCACTCCACCTCATTCTACAGTGATAGCCCTCAGACCCTCTAAGCATAAACAAACATAACAAAGCAGACAATTTAAGTAAAGCAATTATCACTCGAGTCAAGGTCGATGTTTTCCAAGTACAAACTCCCAAGGCCTAAACCAAGATCAGATAAGCACCCAGAAAACATCGCTCTTGAGATCAAATGATGGTGCAACCAAACATCCATGACTCTGGCTATCACTGTTATCATTGCTTTGATATCACCGTTAATTGAATGACCGGCACCTTCTTTCAGCCGTCCGTCAAGGGCTAATGGCAACCGCGGTTCTAGACATAACTCTGCACGTCCTCGTGACCCGTGCCTAGGACTATCGAATCTGCCCAGAGTACTAACACGTCATCGTGACCCGTGTCTGAGACGTCGTCGTGACCCGTCCCAACGTACTCTTGCTTTGAGCATTCTAGAACCTTCAATAATGATAAGATCCAAGCCTCCTAGTCATCCTCCTCGACGACTATTCTCATACTAGCTCAAGCGCCTCTCGAGCCCACCATTATCAACCAACTCGAACCGCATCATCGAGTTACCAACATGCTTGGGATGATCCCGTCTGGATTAAACCAAGCTCTCACATCATGCTTTGCTCCATCGCATCATATCAAAGTCCCATCTCAACATCATGGTTTGCCTCATCGCATCATGGCAAAGTCCATCATCATCAAATCTATCCATATGAGCTTCAACATCCGCTTCATATGCCACAGGCAGCTTTCCTTATTCAAGAGCCTTTCCACTTAGCTTTTGAATCATCTTCGACCAACTTGTCCAAATCAAGTTATCAATCAACTAATCCATCAAATCAAACATTAATCCAAGTAATCAATCATTCAAACAAGATCTAAATAAACAATTACAACAATAATGGCAATTTCGTAAATAAAGAGTCCAAATCTAACATGCATTCTAACAAACATGAATTATGAACAATATCTCTACAACTTGATGAATGAACTTGCCTAAGTGAACATGTAGTAAAATAGATGTCAAATCATCATGAACAATAGATCTACATGCAGACTTAAGAAAAATGCACGAAATCACTCTCTTTAACACATAAACAAACCACCGATCCAATATACTCCTTTGGGTCCGTGTGAGAGATAACCACCACTCACCAAAGCACCTAAACACCTCAAAAGATAACAACTTCAGATCTCGAAGAACTAAGCTTGATCCGGCAAAATCTCGCTTCAATCGATGAAATCCCTCTTTGTTGGATGAATATCTTCAACTTTGGATCTTGGATCTTCAACCTTGATCTTCAATCTTGGATGGATGTAAGCACTAGATTAGAGTGGAGAAAAGAAGTGAAGAAGTGTTGTAGTCGAGCTCTCAAAATGACAGCACTTCGTCGCTTCAAAATCCGGTGCCAAAAAGTGAACCAAACCCCTCGCGACTTAGCGACACAAGCCTCCACGCGACCTAACACTCAACACAAAACGGCATGCGCGACCTAACAGCACAAGCCTTAACACGAATGCGCGACCTAACAACTTCACGAGTTACGACCTACGACACAGGCTAATGCGCGACTTAACACCCTTACGACCTAACGACTCAACAGGGGAAAGCAACCTAACACAACCTACGACCTACATCTTCATACGACCTAACCAGCCTGTCGACCTAACTATACACCTAAGCCATAACTCGTTCACGACCTAACTCTCTTAGGTCGCTAGCTTCTTAGGTCGGTCAAATCTATAGGTCGCCCAAACTCCTAAGCCGCTAACTATCTTAGGTCGCTTCCTGTATTTAGGTCGTCTCAATCTATAAGTCGTAACTCGTTAACCTACTCCAACTACTAACTCGATAACGACCTATTCCTCAACCCGTTAACTCGTTCTAACACACTAACTCGCTCACTGTCTTAAGTCATTCCAAACGACCCACGACCTAAGCACCTAACGACCTATCCCCCTAGGTCGCCTAAACCTTAAGTCGCTCACTCGTAGGTCACTGACTTCTATAACTCGGCAACTTCCTTAAGTCGGTCAAGCACTATAGGTCGGTCATCCTATAGGTCGGTTACTACCTTAACTTGACCACACAACTTAAGCCAACATCCATGCGACCTAACCACTACACGGCCTAACTCCTTAGGTCGTTCCACTCAACCTAAGCTCCATACAGCTTAACAACATCAACGACTTATCAACAATACGACTTAAAGCATATAGTTTAACAATGTTTCGATCCGTAAAAATACGGGTCGTTACACACATCGTGAGACCCAAGAATGTGATGACTTTAATGTCGATGAAATAGTGAAAGAAAGAGTCACTTAGGGATTTCTTAACCAGATTTAGTGCGGCAGTGGCTTCGGTGGATCGACCCGATCCGTCGACGGTTTTGATGGCAACAATCTTAGGAATTGCGGATGATTCAGATTTTAAGATATCATTGGAACGGGATCCACCAATGGATCTTGGGAGTTTTATTAAGAAGCGGTAAGGTTTTTAGGACAGGAAGATGCAAAGGCTGAAAGAGAGGGGAAAGGGGCTGAAGTTTATGCGGTAAAAGGTGGAGGTCCGCCTACGAAGGATTCAAACAAGGATGATAGAGGCGAAAGGAAAATGGACGACAATGGTAGCATATCGAAAAGGCAATGGAGGGAATCTGAATTCTCTTCTTACATGGATTTAACTGAAACTCTAGAAAGGATTTACTTGGATACTCGAGGGCGCCTCTAGTATCAAAGGCCGGCAAAAATGGAACCATCTGAATATGAACGGGCGTTGAGAAAGCATTGCCTATTCCATGAGCTGGATGGGCACAACATGAACTACTGTAGGCATTTGAAGGACATCATCGAGGAGCATGTAAGGAATGGTCATCTACGACAGTATCTAAGGAATCGAGCTGTGGCAGTAGGACAAGAGCAGCCATCGTCCGCCTCAAACGAAGATGGCACCAGGTCTAGGCATCGTCAGATTATTATCGGCTGAATGGATTTATGGCTTTAAATAAGTAATAAAACCCAAAGTGATGCGGCTAAGTTACTTACACATGTACGAGATCGAGGACGGTCCCTAGACATGCTCTGAGATGATGATAAAACTGTGATGCTACGATTTATGAAATCTTGTTTTCTTTCTGTTTTCTGTGGACTCTAGTTTCTTCTTGGTACTATGGACATTTGATTTTCTTGGTTGTACGGACTTTTATTTTGTCAATTGGACTTTGTGTTGATTTGATTTGGATTAATGTAGTAAATAATACAGGTCACGCGATTACGGTCCCGACCGGAGAAATGGGGCAGTAACCGCAAGTTACAAGTCCTTTCGTCGGAGAGTGATGTAATGGACTCGAACACAATATAAAAGTCCCTGACCGGAGAGTCGAGGCTAGAGAATGAAAAAGTCCTCGACCTAAGAGTCGAGATCGGAGAATAGAAAAGTTCCCGACCGAAGAGTCGAGACGGGAGAATACAAAAGTCCTCGGCCGGAGAGTCGAGGCCAAAGAATACAAAAGTCCTCGAATGGAGAGTCGAGGTAGGAGAATATAAAAGTCCTCGACCGAAGAGTCGAGGCTGGAATAGGATGAAGCGACCCGGCGAGGTCTATGTGTTTGGATTTATACCCGGAGAGGTCCTGGCTTTGGATTTGGACTCGGCGAGGTCCCGGACTTGGGTAAAGCGATACGAAGCGGTCATGAATTTGGTTATTGGATCTTAGATATGATGGATTAAAACTCAGTTGACGGGTTCAGATGGATATGGAATTAGCTAAGGATTTGATTACTGGATTCGGAATCGAATATCAGCTCGAAGCAGTCACGGATTTGGATAAGGATATGACTATGGCACTTGGATAAAATGGCTTGGTAATGGATTGGATTATGGATCGGATGGTATGGCTATGGATGGAATATGAACTTTGGAAGTCGGGATTAAAGCTATTCAAAACACGCTTTCCTACGTAGGGCATGTTTTGGGGGGAAAATGTTACTCCGCCTTTTGGACAAGGTTGGGGTATCAACAAATTTGTTAAAAAGGATGGATATCAGGATTGGAGATCGATTGAGAACAAGTCTATGATCGATACCGTCAAAATTGGACCAAGCTCCAATGATGGTGGGATCGTTTGGGAATGATAAACAAGGCTAGGAGGCTACATTTCAAATTTCAGGTCAATCAGAGTTTGTATGCTTAAGTTATGGATGGATCAATATTCATCAGAAAATGGTTCACATCGATACGTTCGTATCGACCACTGCTACATTGGTTTGGATCGATCGGTCTTCGGATCGATGCATTTCGTATCGATGCACATTGCATCGATCAGTTGACTTTAGGAAGGAAACAGGTTGATGGATATGGAGTTTGTATTGATACGCATGTATCGATTGGATGACAAAGTATGTCAATGCACTTCGTATCGATCAAGGCTGGGATCGATGTGAAGAATGAACTAATGGTTACAGGGATTTGGATGAGCATTTTGTATCGATCAATTATTGATCGATATGAAGGACACACTCAGGGATCGATACGAAGAACGCATCATGCATTAACGGATGGATGGTGGTCTATGGATACGAAGGGCATGGCATCGGATGGATACGAAGCAAGGACTTTGGCATCGGTACGAAGGCAGGATATAAGGATCGATACGAAGAGTTCGACAACCGATGGATTCGAAGAAATGGGTCAAACCAAAGGAAGTGGTGTACAAGCATGATATATGGATCTCTGCATGATACTCGGGCCACGTCATCGATACGAAGCCTATCGATACGTATGTATCGATACGAATCCAACAACCTATTTACAAAACTCAATTTTGGATCGATCATAACTCTCATTCTACGAGTCAAAGTGCTATGAAATTTTCACAGGAGCTTTGTTATTCACTCAAGAACGTCCATGATCGATCTCTGCTTCATTGGACTATTTTTGGATCAATCCCAAATGACTACAAATCGATCTAGTGTGCCTATTTGCGCATGAGAAAATGTATTTCAGATTTTGGGGCTGATATTTTCAGATCTGCACCGATAAATAGCAGCCCTATGGCAACAAAAAAAAAATCTTCTTCTTCTGCTTTTGTAGACGAAACTCTGTCATTTTGTTTACTGATTTCAAAGTTTGTAGTTGTAATCTCAATATAAAAGGAATAAAATGATCAATTCAAAGTGAACGTAGGTTGGAGATAGTCGAACCACTATAAAACTTGTGTTATTTACTTTCTTGCTTATTTTAATTTTGCTATTTCTTCACTTTTATTTTCTAGTTTATCTGAATCTGAAATCTTTGCTTGGATATTGTGGATTTGTACGTAAACTAGTTCTGCGATTTCTGACCAATTTTGACGTAAACAAAAAGATTCTTGAATTACCGAAGCTATTTTAAGTGTAGCATACAAGCTCAAAAAAGCATAATTTATAACTTTACAGCCTAATAGATAAAAAGAATTAATCAGAGCTTTGCGTGTTAACGAGAAAAAGAAGATACCAGAGCTCAAAACTGTAGTTTAAAATGAGATGCTTGCGTGTTTAAGCATACGTCTGCAGCATATTCCAACCTGTACCTATAAGATCGCTCACACTTATTCCACTGCCATTATTATCATTCTCTTTCCGTCTTTACCCTTTATTGCCTTTTGCGTTTGCCACCGTTAAGCGCATGCGTATGCAAGATTCGAGAACATGACGTGTGGGGGCGTTTTCGTCATACAAGTTTGAGACAAGTACAGCGCACGTTGCGCACAAGGACAGCCATTATCCAATGTGAAAATGTGAAAGGTCGACAGTGCCCCTTTCCCTAAAATCGATCGTGTTTGCGCTGGCTGCTATTAAATATTTAATTGTTTATGCACGCGCTGAATTTTTAGTTTTGGAACTTGAGCGCCAGTTTTTTCTTTCTTTCTGAGATTTCAATGAATATTTTCAAATAGGATGCGGATCCAATAAGGTCATTCAATATGTCATGTATTAAGCCGGACCAAGATAGATTAGACCAAACTAGGCAAGAAAACGCATATCCCAAGCAGATTTAGGCAAGCTCAGACAGAATGAATCGAGTGTACGCCCTACAAGCAACTGTGTAATTCTTAGGGCTGTCAGTGAATTTTAATAATTGTTATAATAGTTTGGATGTCACACTTTTTTGGTATCAACATCAAGTACCAAAAATGTCCCTCTATATATTATCAAATCTTATCTTTATTAAGCATTTTTACAAATTCAAACGCTTCTAAAAGTAGGATCTAACAATTAAACATGTTTTACAAATTCAAAACACTTCTAAAAATAGGATCTAAAATTAAAATTTCTTTATAAATTCAAAATACATTTTTACAAATATACAAATCTTAATATCACTTGAAAAAAAAAAATAATTTAAACATATATAATTTATAAGGAAAACAATTCACGCGCGAAGCGCGTGGTATAACACTCGTATAAAAAAAATCTGAATTCCGTCTACATCCGTATCCGAAAAAGAATAAATATTCGATTTTTGTACAAATGGATGCAGATGCAGATACGAAAACATTCATGTTCGAAAATTATCCGTCCGGTTTTTCTCAATATTATAGCTTAAATTATTTGTATTTTAAAACAATGAAAGATATTTTATTTATTGTTTTATTAAGTTGGAAACTTATATTATACTCGCATTTAATGCATACTAACTATTTAAACTATTTATTATCATTATATTTGTTTATTTTTAACATTTTAACAATCAATGGAATTATAAAAAGTTTATATTAAACTAAAAATTTCTATTTATGTTTCTTGATTTATCGGCCATCAACGGATATGATAATTATCCGATATCCGTTTGTATCCGTGGATATGGATATCTGATATCCGAAAATGATTTCGGACACGAATGCAGATACGACACTATTAGTATCCGAAAGTTTCCTTTGACAGACCTACCAATTCTAAATATATGATTTTACACTTAACTCCCATGCACAAATCTTGTTCGAAATAAAAGTATGCATATATCCATATATATAAACTATTCACAGATAAAATATGAAATATCTAGGAATAAAGCATTTAACCGATTGTAGTTATGATTATATTCGTAGTCATAAGTATTGAATCATGTATATGTAAATAAATATTTATCCTTAAATGTTCCTAATCAAGGTGACTCCAGAAAGGGATATCGACTCACCCACAAGACTAGTATACGCAATGCTCTTTATATGATGGACAATGATTTACTCGTGACTATTGGGAAACCGAATGATTACGTACTGTAGTTGTTATGAATCAAGTAAAAACAACTCAATGAGTCTTGTATAAGTTAGTTGCATACTTACATCTAACTCAAACTAGAGGATCTCACATGACAATATGCAGTGTTCTTTTCACTTGAAAGTACTGTGAAGCTTGTATATCGAGGCCCTAATTTGATGATGGTTAGTCATATGATATGACTTCATATTAAGACCATAGTTGGGTGCGGGATTAGATATTCTAAATGAAACACTACTCTAGAGAAATGTCGTCTCCTTCAATATAAAAGGTTAGTGTCGCCGGTAATTAGTTTTTACTCAAAGTTAGAAATAACCGACCAAAGTAAATTCGATTAATCGATAATTGTAGTCAACTGAAGTAATTTCGGAGTTCAACTTCAATCAAATAAGGACAACATTAGGGTTTTGACAATGTCATTCTCCTCAATGTCTAAGTGAAATTTTTTTGACGAAGAGACAAACATGCACAAATATTGTTACTTATGGGTGAAACTTTAAAATAATTATAAAGTGAGACTTCTCAATGAGCATACGACTTCGTGACCTTTCTTGCGCATTAGAAAGTCTGCACGTTTTTTGACATTCAAATAGTTTAAATATTAATCAAAGACCAGACTCATACCTATGAATCATGCAACAACGAATTGAAGCGTTGAACCTAAATGTTATAATATATATAATATAATAAACTCATTAAGATACGACACTATAATTTTTAATAAATTGTGAATTTATAAGTGAATGTTGTTCACTATCCTTTTACACACAAATCAATATACTAGGGTATACGGAGGGTTGTTAAGCAAAATCACTGCACCGATATTAACTAGAGAAGCCTTGTGTATCCCTAAGGTGGTAGGATAAACCATATGACTTTATTAAGCGGACTTAAGGGTCATATACATGTACATACATATCACGAAATGATAAGTCATGCATGTCTAATGTACTCTGTGATCTTTTGAGCAAACTGAAGGACATAATGATGATTAGGAGCAATGATTATAGTACTAGCTGTTCCGTAGATATAACCAATAACGTGTTATTCAGCATTTATGGATTCTATGATTTATTAAGAACACTCAAGCTCGTGGATACATGATAAATGGGTCTTAACACTAGCAGAGGAATTTGTAGAATTATCACATTTTTCTTAGAGTTTGGGAATATGTGGAAATTTCATGAAAAACTGAAAAATATGTTAAACCATTTTAATAAGTATAAATACATATGCAATCATTATTTAATGTACTCAATAAATTTGTGAGAAAGTACTCCTTAAATAATGGCATACCAATCAATTTGAACCGTAGAAAATTAACTAAGAATCATAATACAATACTCTCATGCAAAACTTTATCATATTGCCAAGTAGTACAATCATCATTAATAAGATAAAAAATTTTAAGTCTCAGTCAATTGACTGCAAACATTACCAATGTCATGTGTTGACTAATGTAAGACAACATAAGAGTAAAGATATTATGTCCATTTTCAATCACATATAACACTGTATGGTGAAATGTCTTATTTCGCAAGGTAAGAAAGTTCCAAAAAATTGTTTTATTTGAACACGGGTAAGGAACAACTATGCAATATTGTGTGCTTAATACGATTAAGTATATTGACAAATGTGTCGAGTTGAAATATGACTCTAGCCTAAGAAATATAGACGAAACTTCTTGAACCACTAAAGAATTACTTCGATCCTTTCATATTGATGAACTCGCACAGGTGCATTTTAATCGATCCTCTTAAGATGTTAAGGACAATCAAAATGCACTTCTATGAAAGAAGTACGATATATTTATTGTATTTTTCTAAAGGTTTGACCATAGAAGAGGAAGAAATGAAAATAAAATTGTGGTAGTAACGAAAAAACGGTTGGCAACGTGGAGACCGGTGATTATCAACATTGATCAAAGAAGGGACAAAGAAACAGAATTGTTTGAGTTATTTACAGAAACAACTCCACATTTCTAATGTGGAGAGTGAGAGCATATAAAAAAGATACCTTATGCATTGGAAATATGACCCATTATATGCATTATGTTATGCAAGACCCGCTTATGCACTCGGTACATATTCCAAGTAAAGATCATGAAATAACTAACAGGAGTACTCTAAATTTTTTATGAAACATTGGAGATTTGTTTCTACAGAAACAATGAACACCCACGTGGAAGGATATTTTGACTCATGCAATCACAGTGACATCGATAAAAGTAAGCCGATCTTGAAATTTGAATTCAACCTCAATAGTGCGAATATAGTTCGAAATGGTTACAAACAAAAGGATGCAGCATATTTAAACATGACGGCTCTGTATGTTGCCTTGAATGATTCCCCGAAGGAAGCAATATGTTTTTTCTGCAAATTTATTAGAGATATAGGAAATACCAACTAATGAAGGCCCAATACTTGATTAATGGTATTTCAATAGCCCAATTGGTTTGCAAAAGGAACTAATGGGATTATTCACCACAAATACCGCATGATATAAGTGTTTATTAATTATGAAGAAGTGGCCATCGAAGCAATAGTTGGAAGTAGATGAAATATGTAGATTTCAAATTTTTTTTCCCCTATTTTAGATTATATTCGGCCTATGAAATCCAATGGTTGTACTAAAACAAATCTAGTTTATTTTAATTAATCCAATTTTATTTAATTTCCTATTTTAATTAATTAATTTAAAAATTGATATTTGTATGTACATTTTGAGTATATCATTATATACTCATATGTGTATATCATGAACGTGCAATGTGGCATATAGTGTACATGGTCAAGTTTACACATAAGTATACATCGGGATTTATATCTGCTATGTATATACTAAGAACTATACATATGTATGTCATTTGCAAAAATTAAAATATTATATATATATATATATTATATTTATATATTATTTAGGGGAATTTCACTAGAAGGACAAACTTTACAGTCCAATTAGTTTCTAGGATACACGTCCACAGAAATTAATTTCAAGACCAAAGTCAGTAGAATAATTACTTTTAAGGACAAAGTCAGTAGTCCAATTAATTTCAAGGACATAATTTCATAGGTTTTCAAGCCTTAGAAACTAATTATTTTTCATTTTTTCTTTAAAAGTAATTATTTCAGTTGTATGTCCTAAAAACTAATTGCACTTGCTACAGAGGCCCTTTGTGGCTAATTTCCACTATTATTTACATAAATAATTCAAGATTATTTATATAATACATACATACTTTTATACATGCATACATAGATACATACGTATATAGATACATACATACATATATATATATCTGTGTGTGTACATTCATTTTTCAAAAATAATTACACTAAATAAATAAATCATATATGTATTATTTTTAAACATTTCATTTAATTAAGATATTAAAAAATTATATACATACATACACACACCTATGTATATACATAAAACGATGTTCGGTCGAAAGCAGTGTTTTATAAAAAAAATCTGAAAGCATTTACATATACATACATGCATGCATGCATGTGTGTGTTTGTGTATTCAAATATATAATTGAAAGTACACATGAATCTAGTTTTACAAAGTTATTAAAATATTTAAAATTAATCTTAAATATTACGTGGTTCAAATTTTTTTAATTAAATGCTGAAACATAAAACAAATACGTTTTGAACCATATTTATATTATTTAATTCGAACTAAAAGTATATGTAAAAGAGTTTATTAATAAATATTGTATTAAACATGGTTTCACAATTGAAAATTTAGTTTATTTATATTAACATTAAGGCTGCATAATATTTTATACAATACATACAAACATACATAAGTACACACATTGATACACACACATAAGAATTTTATATTTTTAAATAAATTACTATAATAGATTTAATGAATATAATCAATAAATAATTCAATGATTAATAATATACGATTTGATATGGTATAGACACACATATACAAATGAAGATATTAATACAAATATACAATAATATTATATATATTTGTAAATTGGAATATACCTGATGATACATTGCCTTGGATTCATGACCTAAATATCTCTTAGGTTTCTCAGATATGCGCCCAACACTGCAATAGAATGGCATGCAAACACCGAATTTAGAATTGTTTAATTAAATGGGGATGGATGAAGTTTGAAATGAAGGTGGAAGAGTCAGAGAGTGGAAGAGCTTACGACCATGAATGATGGTAGGGAAAGCAAAAGGTAAATCAAAACAAATAGCTTTAGGATTCTTTTTTAAAGGGAGAGTTGGCCGAAATATCTGGCATAAATCTGTACCATATCAAAGTCACAACTTAAACTCCTTTCCCTCTATTATGGCTAGCCACAATTGGGTCTATAATGCACCAAATTCTCTTTTAAACACATTTGTAAATTACTTAGTTTAAATCCAATTTAAATTATTATTGATGATACACATATATAAAACTTTTATATACGCACCGATAAATTACTAATAACACCCTAAACAATTCTAGAAGCTACTCAATTTTACAAAATACACCTTATAAAATAAAAAACAGTAATTAATATTTCAAAAATATTAATTAATTTATAACTATTATAAATTAGCTAAATCAAGCGATGTCTTAGAGATTGAATATATAGAGTCGGCTGTGCAACCCACTAGTGCTAATTTAGCCAGTAATTAATGATTGAGGATTTCAAATGTTAATGTCCTCATCAGTATATCCAATTTACAAATTTAAACGTACCTTTTAGTAATGATTATTTACATTAATTCACTTCATCAACATTATATCACTTTAGGATTTATGGAATTTGGTTTTAGTCAAAAATCAAATATCATCCACATTCGACTCGATTAGTCTATAAACAAAGTCCTTGCTTCAATAATAACCTTTATTATTAATTTTACCACTCTAATCAGAGATTTTGGCTTTGATTTGATTACAATCGACCGTGATACTAGCCTCATACAACTATGGAGATAAATTCTCTATTGAATAGTGTCTTACTTCCAATGCTTCAACTCAGATCCAACTATACTCATTTGATGGTCTTGATGCCATGATTTAACAAATTAAAGTGGATTTTCCACATAGAAGCTCAATAGTATTCTCAAGTCAAAAGAACCGTGTAACATCGTCACATAGGATTTTTATTTGTTATTAACCAATAGGAAATTCTCGAACAAACCATTCCATAGTTATCCAATAACTATCAACGCGTAACCCCTTGGTGCTTCCAATGGCCATCAGTGATATACTACCTAACATCTGAAAATCGTTATATACATTGGTCTTAATGGATGTATCGATATCATTTCTTAAAAAATGTTAACCATGAATATTTAAAATTAGGGAAATTTCACTACAAGGACAAACTTTGCAGTCCAATTAGTTTCTAGGACACACATCCATAGAAATTAGTTTTAAGGCCAAAGTCAGCAGAATAATTATTTTTAAGGACAAAGTCAGCAGTCCAATTACTTCCAAGGACATAATTTCATAGGTTTTTAGGCCTTAGAAACTAATTATTTTTCGTTTTGTCCTTAAAAGTAATTATTTTAGTTGTGTGTACTAGAAACTAATTGCACTTGCTAAAGAGGCCCTTGTGGCTAATTTCCACTTAAAATTATACGTTATTTTATTCTGTGATAATTTTCTCATGATTTAGACCTTTGTAATTATTATCACATAACATATCATTTAGAGAATTTCTATTTAATATACTTTAACTTACTTGCTTAATTAATTATATCACTATATAACAAAGTTTATAATAGAAATCAAATACCTTTATTACGAAAAAGATTGGTTATAGAGTTAGATATATGTAACAAACTAAATAATTCCATTAAGGCATACCTCTAACACTCTCAATCTCATGCTTGCACTTGGGGTCAATTATGGAATATTAATTCTATCATTTTAATCGATTTTCTCAAAATTGATGGGTTAGTCCCTTAGTGAAGGCATATGCTATATTGTTTTAATTATCTACTATCTAAATCTACTCTTTCCAATGCTGATAAATTGCCATTATCATTTGGAACTTTTCAGAGTATGTTTCTCGATTTCTAGTGAGCTCTAGGTTGCGAACTACATCGCGATATTGTTATCATATAACAATGTCATGGGATCTCAATATTTAGAATTGCCCTAATTCGTTATAAAATCGTGCATTTAGACATATCATTGTTTTTATTGCTGCACTTATTCAAAGCGATGTATGGAGCCTAATTTTTGAATTAGCATAACCTCTTGTTTGGAACATTTTCAACATAAAGCTTCTTAACTTAGATTGATCATAAATTTTGGATTGAAATACCATACTCGACATCACTCATGGAATTCAATTCTGAATCCTCCTTTATAAGGAATTCGTTATTTCTATAAACAATTCTTTAGTATTTTGTAAATACTCGAGAATGGTATAAACTATAATTTAGTGATCTTAATTCGGATTTGATATTTTCTTTGTGTATCAAATACATAAGCGAAATGTGATATTGTAGACAATACAATATATATGATAATTCCTATTGCCAATGCGTAAGGAATTTATCTTACATGCTTCATATTAAACATTTTAATATGATATCTGTATATATCATTTGGGACTTTACCAACATCCTTTTATACTGATTATAAAAGATGTCTTTTCAAATCCTATACGGAGAATCAAATAACAAAACTAAAATTAATTTCAATATGGGTACTCTGTTAACAATCATTGATAGTATGTTTTTTACTTATTGTTCAGGAATATATTAGTACCATACGATATTCTTTCTTATAGACAGATTCTTCCCCTACATTTCGAATGAAAGTCAGACTACTTGATTTCATTGTCAAAATGCTTGCTTAATTCTGATGCTTACCGAATGATACATTTTTATTAGTTCTTGGATCTTATCCTAAACTGAGTACC
Organism: Allium cepa; assembly: GCA_030765085.1. Classification (NCBI taxonomy): domain Eukaryota; kingdom Viridiplantae; phylum Streptophyta; class Magnoliopsida; order Asparagales; family Amaryllidaceae; genus Allium; species Allium cepa. The sequence continues at coordinate 82,227,708 of CM060941.1, read as the reverse complement.
ACTCCCACCGACTTTGAGGCACCTTTGGTTATCATGTGAAAACAATATATATTAGATCATTATTTAGAATTTTTTCTTCAACATATATATACCAGAATTCAAAATCATATTGAGCGATGATTTAGTGAGTTAATTTGAATTAATTTAAGCATGTTGAATGATGAATCATATTTTTGATGAAAGTGAATCCTCAACTTGAGGAAAGCACTTGTTATTATTAATATTACTAATTATGTAAAAAAAACAAAGCCATCAACCTGTCTGATGAGTGCTATACTTAATGAGCAAAGTCAGAGATAATCACATAGATGATCAATATAGTACATAAGCAAAAATACTAGATACACAGCAAGCTATATCTGATTAGGTAGCACTAAAAGAGATATATATCTGAATCAAAATATGAAGATAATCCACAACGGTGAGATATCCAATTAAAAAGTCCTAGAAGCATAGATTGAGAAGTGCATTGTCGACTTTGGATTGATACCGAGGAGGAAGTGGGAAATGCTCTATGAACTGAAATGCTCTGGAAGGGAAATGAGGTGTGCACGCTGAAAGCTGTGCAAAGAGGCCCAAACACATACAAAAAGTCTATCAATTCTCCACTACACTACAACAAATAATCTCTTTTACAACGTGCAGAAAACCATGTAGTAGGATTTGATAGCGTTTTAATAAATGATGTATAACAACAAACTATTAAAAGTCCTAAACTTAGAAAGGCATTTATATAAATGCTATTAAATTAATTTTTTTACAATGTTGAATCTTTGTTGTGAATACCTTGTTACAATTTTTGTTATGCGTCGTCAAACGTCCATTATATAGTTATAATTCACTTTTCACAGCGTTGATTAAATGTCGTCTTTTGTTGTTTTTAACAACACTTATATAGCGATATCTATTGTTATTTTGATTTTTTTACAACACTTATCTTATTCTATAATTTCATAAAAATATTATATGTTTAAATTAACCTAATCAAATCAAACTCTTACAATAATCATGTTAACACATTTAAATGATTCAAGACATTATATATAATAAACGTATTCATGTTTGCACAATATATATAAAACAAAGACGACACAATATCCCCAAAGTTTTCATAGTTTTCACATGAAAATACCACTACAGGACAAAATACACAAAGAAATAAAAATATGCTTATTGTATCAAAAAGAACTTCAAACACTTGAATAACGTGACATTGTACTAATCCTTTGCTCTAAAAGTCTTCAATTACTTATAATAAAGAAATTCAACAATTAGAAATCAAATACAAACATACACACGCACACACACACAGATATATATATATATATATATATATATATATATATATATATATAGTGGAAAATAGGCATGAGGACAAACTTTGAAAAAAAATTAGGCTGAAGGACAACACGTTCATTTTTAGGCCGAAGAACAAAGTTTGAAAGTAATTAGGCTGAAGAACAATGCTAGTTAGAACTAGCATTTTATATAGTGTAAAACCTGAATAAAATGCTAGTTAGAACTAGCATTTTGTATAGCGTAAAAACTATATATATATATATATATATATATATATATAATACTAATTTGAACTAGCATTGTCCTTTAGCCTAATTTTTCCTAAAGTTTGTCCTTTAGCCAAAAAATGAATTTTGGTGTCCTTGAGACAATTTTTTTATCAAAGTTTGTTCTTTTCTCTAATTCCCTACACACACACATGTATGTATGTATGTATGCATGCATGTGTGTGTAACAACACTACTCGAAATGAATACAAATCGTTTTACCATGCCTCTAACTAATAGATTGTAGTATGACAATAAAGCTTCTAAATAGAGTCAAACTATGCTTGACTAACTATATTTATGTATACATTGACAAACAGGGCACTTTAAAAAAGTGTGTTTCAAAACTAAATATCGCCAAATACTAAGTGATGTACATTATACTTATTAATATCTCATATCCATGTTAAATTTTCTTCTGGTGTTATGATTTTTTTTCTTTTGAAAATATGTTATGATATACATAGGTCGAAACTGCTCAAAGCCATCATAGACCATGTGGTTTATTGGATACTCATGGACATTGTAAATAATTAGCTTGCACCGACACAAAAATTAGCTTACTTTGCTTAAAATTTAAAAATAAGTATTAGGGAATAACTTTTTAACATTCAATAGTCAATGTCCATACTTTAGAATGTTGATAGTGACCTTCTACAAAGCAACCATAACTAAAGGTATATATAGTTTAGGAATATAACATTTATATAATTTGAATATATAAACAATATATTGACTAATAGTGGCACTAAAAATTTTTAATCCAATATACTGCACCTAGCTTGTTGGCTTCTTTCATTCATGCCTATAGCTTCACATTTCAGCTATTGTTATGTGTATGCATGTACGTAGTTCACTCTATGTCTTGCATGTTGACTTTATTACTTCGTACCTGTAGCTCTCTCTCTTAGTTACATGCCTATAGCTCGCTCTCTTCTAGAGATGTCTATATCTCACACTTTCACCTGTACGTGCTTGCAACTACAGTAATGCACTCACACTTGCAAAGTTTATGTCTTGTTTTAGCTGACATGACTACCACTGTCAATTTAGATACCCATGTTGTGCCTCCCTTTAGTTTCAACTCTCTGCTCCATATTCAGATTAACTATGTTTGTTTCTTTTGCTTGCGCTTGCTTCAGATTTGTTTCAGCCAAAGCAACCGACCTATTTTAGCTCATATGAATTCGCAATCCCTCATTGTTTCCTCCATGATCAATTATATACAATTTTTAGTTACTATTGATTCGTGTATTCAAAAGATATGCTCCTAGATCAGTGGAAATTACAAAGTTAATGAAATGTATATTTAAAAAAATGTTCAAAAAAGTAATGTTTAAGATAAAAGTTGAAATTTATCCCTTTCCTTAACATTATTTGATAACCCAACTTTTTATCCTTTTATCTCATATGAGCAGGAGACACTAAATATACAATTGTAATCTATTCAATCATTAGTGGTTTGTACGCACTCATCTACCTTTAACTTTCTGTCTCATAATACAAGTAGTTGTGTAATACGTTTCCTAGTACAGAATAAATGAAAAGTACAAATAAATTTATGAATATACACCAGGTAAGCCAGTTAATGATAGTTAGTGCAAATTTTCATCCACATTAACATCCCAGGGTCCGAAGGTATAACTCTCACTGTACTATACAGCTCAATTTTCCATACGCAGCGGAAAAATTGCCATGCTCTTAAGCCGTGGCAATTTTACCATGATCCTGAGCCGTGGTAAAATAAATTATCACGGTTATTTTGAATTGACCTTAAACCGTGCCAAAGTTATCAAAAAAAAATTCACCCATGGAGAAGGCCCCTTTCAAAATTTGTCCTAAATCTCATCCATTTTCATCCTGCACCCTAAATCTCATCCATTTTCGTCCAAATAGATCGTCGTCACACTCCTTAAATCGAAAATAGAGATCTCACTCAAGTCGAGAAAATACAGTTTTATTTTCGGGGTTTTTGGAAATAGTGGATCAGGAATCTCTATGGAAGATCTTAAACAACTCGAGACATTTTTCTACAAACTTGGTTTTTTTTTTTCTGCACATCCTAGATTATACAGGTGAATCTTTAATTTTTAATTCTAAGGTTAAACTGTTTTCCGTTGTTTATTTTTTGATTGAATTAGTAATTATATTTTCTCAGATGTTTGATTAAGTCTAATATATAGTAATCTTAGAATTATATGTGTCTATAGGTAAGCTTCTCCACGTATCCGTTTACATTATTTTGGTTTACTTGTGCTCATCTTTTAAACTGGTAATTGGTTGTCAACGGGATTCATTTCCAGGATCTCTAAATCCATGATCTAGAGCCTTACCACTATGTTAATGGTCCTTAATAGTAGTTGTCAGTGGAACAATTGCTTTACCAAACATTTTAGTATAAACAGCTATTTCATTCTATGCACATTTGGATCTAAACATGCATGTTGTTGGCGTTTTATTATTCTAAGCTAACAACACTTTGATATCATCTGAATGCTTGTAGCAACAATCAGTACGTTAACAGATCTTGGATTTCTCTGGTTTAGAGAATTTTATTTAAAGTCTTCCTGTGCAATGATTTCAATATGGGATTCAAATTATAAATCGCAAAGTTCAAAACTTGGATCGAAACGGGATTCGAATCATGGATCGTAGATCCAAATGAGATTCAAATCGTAAATCGTAAATTATAAATTTTGAATCGAAACGGGATTCAAATTATAAATCGTAGATTTTTTACTATATACATACATACACACACACACACACACATATATATATATTGCATGCATATAATACATGTTGATTTTTTTCAATGAAAATATGCTACCGTTATGTTTTTTTTTACTTATACGTCACTAATGATGTCACAAGATTATGTGCATGCACAAGTACATTTTTTGTATTGTGTACTTAATGATGTAATACATAATTGTTAGTAATTATTATCTATTCTTTTGTGTGTTGTGTTATGTAACTAGTAGTTTTGGTTTCTTTTGTGAAGATTAATAATCATATATCATGTCAATTAGTTGCATTAGTAGAGAAAATAGATTCATATTGAATACTTAGCACAAAATGAAATGCATACTACAAAAGATGGATATAAAGCAAGTCAAAACAACAAAATAAACCACAAACTCCTAATCATCCTCATTTCTAGCTCTTCCTTCACTATTCTTTCCATCTTCATTTCCAACATCCATTTCATCAAGTTCATCATCAGTTGAGTAAGCATAGTCAGATTCTTCTCCATCATCTTCTTCGGCTAATATCGCTTTTCCTTTTCCTTTCACATTACTACCTTTATATTGAGTGTTTCTTGGACCTAATCAATAATAGATACAACAAAATATTTCTTAAAACAAAATTGTAAACTTAATTAAGAAGTTATATAGTTTAGGTATCTTTAATTTAAAATTACCGCGTTTCCTTTTATTTGGAATTTTTCGACTTGCCTCTTCTTCTGGAGTTTTAAAACACTCATGCACATCCATCCAACTAGCATCAATGGGTAGGGTCGGATCTTCTTGTTCGCATATCCATTCGTCGTCACTATCTAAATTTGAAAGGCATATATGATCAAGCCCATCTTTTGCCTTTCTTTTTTCATGTCTGAGCTCAAGTTGAAGATTGTACTTTACAAAAACGAAAGCATTGAGTCTTTTTTGCTCTAAACGTTTGCGTCTTCTAGTATGAACCTGTAGTTGTACTTCAATATTAGAATGTCAAGATGGCCAAAAACTAAATTATATTACATCATTTATATTTATACCTGATCAAATGTACTCCAATTACGCTCACAACCGGTAGAACTACATGTCAAACTCAAAACTCTTATAGCAACTTTTTGCAACTTGGGGCACTCACCGCCATAGCTCTCCCACCATAAAGCTATTCATTTGGATCATTTATAAACGTCAGACACATATTACACGTCATACAAAAAAGTTTATATGATATGCACAATGAATACATTTGAAAAAAAGATCGAGCATAAATCTTACCAGGTTGTTTGGTTGTGCGACTAGCAACGGCCATTGCCCTTCCAAACTCGCCTGCTCCTAAGGAATAAATATCAAGTTATCAGTCAATGATAGCTCTTTCTTTTTGCTTTGAACCATTCTTTCGATTGTTTCATATAATCCTTTTTTCACCTTCATATCCATGGAATAGCTATCATCATATCGATACTTCGGATTCAAAAACATTCCGACCGCATGCAAAGGCCTATGAAGTTGCGCATTCCATCTTTTGTCTATAATATCGCATAAACCTTTATATCTAGACTCAACATTATCAAAATTTTGTGCAATTTTTTCTTTGGCTTGGTCCACAGCTTCATAAATATAACCCATTGCGGGTTTTGCATCTCCATCTACTAATCGAAGTACCTTAACTAATGGAATAGTACTTTTAAAACAATATTTTATGCCATCCCAAAATTCCTTTTTAGATAAAATAATATCTTGAACCTCAATTCCCTCCATCTTTCTGTCAAATTGACAATCCTCCCATTCGCTAGAAGTAAACATTTTCTGCAATCCCCTGCGGTTTTCCAACATACTTTTCAAAGTTAAATATTGTGTTGCAAATCTAGTGACCGCTGGCCTTGTTAAGTCTCTCCCTTTTGTGTACTTTCTCATAAGATTTAAAACTAGCCATGCTTATAAATAAACCGTGTCACTTTTTTGCATAATTCACAATTTCAAGATGAGTGGGAAACTCACCAATATCCATTAATATCAAATTTAAGAAATGAGCGGCACATGGAGACCAAAATAACTGCCTTTTTTCCCTCATCAACATTTCTCCTGCTTTTACATAGGCGGTCGCACTATCTGTGACAACTTGAACCACATTTTCTTCTCCAACTTCTTCAACCATGGATTTGAGCATGCCAAAAATGTTTTCAGCATTTTAACAATGGATGAAGTATCAATAGACTTCAAAAATACGGTTCCTTTAAGACTATTCACTAAAAAATTAGTGATGCTTCTATGCTTTCTATCAGTCCATCCCTCTGACATAATTGTGCATCCTACAGCAAAAAATATAGTAATATAAGATTGTAGACATAGAATGAAAAAGAAAGATATTTTTTGGTATATTTTTAAAACACAAACATTACCCGTTGTTTTCCATTCTAGTTTGTATTTCTCCAACTTCTCTTTTACATTTTCCACTTCTTTCATCAAGTATGTATTCTGAATCTCATGATAGCTAGGAAGTTTTAGACCTCTTCCATAAGATGCAATGCTATCTGTCATGCTACTAAAGTATGGACTCTTCACTATGGATAAAGGTAACGCATTTGCATAAATCAGGCGACAAATTTTCAAACAAACATCCTCTCTATCTTTCTTCTTCCACACAGCGTTTAGTGTTTTTTGTTTTCTTAAACTAATGTTACGCAATGTTCTTCCTTTTTCTTCAATTCATTATGATCGCAAGCTTTATTTTCATCTCCATCAAGTTCATCCACCTCATCTTCATCATTTAATCTACTCTTTTAAAAAAAAACTTAAAAATTGTGGCTACTTCCTCCGACACATTAGTACAATATGCTTTCACATTATCAGATGTTTGAGCTAAGTGATGTTTAACTCTAGAAACACCTCCGCTTATCTCTTTTGAACAATAATTGCATCTATTAACTCTTTTGTTTCCTTCGTTAACTGGTTTACAATGATCCCATGTAATATCTATTTCTCTAGGCATCTACAAACAATAAGAAAAAAAGCAGCAAACATATAAATATATCAGTAACTTTTCCATTTCAAATAAAGTACAAAATAATAGGTATGGAAACATACGGTACATGTACACCATTAGCACATCAACAATTCAAACTAATATAAATTGCTGGAAACAACACATTAAACAATTCAAACTCACAGTAATATATGTTACTTGCTGTCAGCTACACATTAAACAATTCAAACTAATATATATTACTTGCTGACAGCAACACATTAAACAATATGGCAAGTTGTTGCAATACATTAACCCACATCCCCACTTGCATGACATTCCCACAGTCCCACTTGCATGACACATATATACACGTTAAACAATATGGTAAATTGCTTAAATTATGAAATTACACAATGTAGTAAGTTATGAGCTTTATATCCTAGTAAATTTGGTCATACATTTCAGGTTGAACAGTAAACATGTGATATCATTAGTATCCACTTTCTTTAAACAAAGATGAGACATATCAATGTTGTTGTGAGTTAGGTGTATTACATGATTTTACATAGCTTACTTTCCATTTATTAACTGCAAATAGAAGTCAAAAGCTGTTGTGCTGCCGCTGCTGTGATAAGTCTAGTACGGTCACTAGTCTAGTCACTAGTCCAGTACTAACATAATATGGTCACTAGTTTAGTACTGCTGTTGTGCTGCGGTTTTTGCTCAAATATGGCTCTGTGTCTAGAGTACAACCATAATAAAATAAAAAACAAAGCTGAAAATAGAAGTCAAAAGCTATAAAGTTGAATATAGGGAGATATCAGTGCTGTAGTACTAAGTTACTGTAGCAGCAGTTCACACAGTACCTTCTTATTATGCCCAGAAATTGAAAAAAGACAGAGAAAAAAATTCGAAAGTGATGCAGAAATTAGAAGAGAGTAAAAAAAGAATACCAAAATTTAATTACCTCTCTCCAATGCTTCCACCGAGTTCTAATGCTTCTACCAAGTTTGATTCTGATGCTTTATCTTTTCTTTTTTTTCTGCCTTGATTTTTTTGTTGTTGAATACTTGTTTCTGATCTTCATTTTTATAATGCTCGAAATGGATTTTCTGCAGATTCTTCTTCAATTTCCAACCTGTGCGATGCTTCAACTTCAAAAGCATACTGGTTTTTTTTCCAATTTCGAAGAACCGACGTTTCGATTTTTTAAGAAAATATTCGATTCGACTTTTTACACTGAAATCGCGATCTGATTTAGGGCAGAAATATTTTTAATCTACAAATAGATCGTACGATTTCTGAGAAATGCGATTCAAATTGAAAATTGGATCGATGAGGCTGTGATTCAATTTGAATCGCGAGTTGGATCGTACGATTTTACGATTTTTGAAATCACTATTCCTGTGTTATACAGGTACATAATAAAGAGCACTTGGAAGTTCTGTGTTGTTTCATGTTTAATACATATGTGCTTTGACTATAAGATTTGCCACTATTTAAGCTAATTGTTCGGTAGTTCCTTGGGTAATATTTCAACATATTGAAAATTCAATATGAAGGCCACTGGTTGTCATTGTCAATTTATTCATATTACTATTCATAGTTCTATGAAATGCTATGAAATAGTTCACTAAATTTTGACATATAATTTTGACATTTATTTGTATACTGTTTGCTTGCTCATGTGGTTTACTTTATCTTCCCTTTCAATTGCAGTATTATTCTGATTGCTAGGTGTGCTACCTTGGTGATGATTTACTGTGTGTGATACATGTCCACGAACCTACCATTTGGAATGTCTTAACCCACCTCTTGAGGTATACATATAATAACTGAGCTTTTATGGCTAAAAAATTGTAACCAAAATTTTAAATTTTGACAAGTATAATTAAAGCTTCTCAAGAATTCTATTCTTATATATATGTGTGTGAAAGAGTTCCAGGATTTATAATGCAATGATTTTCATGTTGGTTCGTTTATGTCTCGTTATAAATATTCTTGAGTTATTCAACAAATGAGACATAAATTCACAAACACATCATAAATCCTGGAATTTGGATTTATGATGTTCCAAGATTTATGATGTGGTTGTGAATTTATGTCTCACCCGTTGAAGTCCGTTTGCTCCATATCCAATTCTCAAGTGTTTGTAAATGTTTCTGCTTTCATCAGTACCTATTATATGATTTATCAATTTAGTTTGCATTTGATATATCAATGTCTAACCATTCTCATCTGCTTGCTCTCTTTTTTTGCTGGACTTCAAATATTTCATCCAAGCAGCACCGTGCACTACATTTGCTGTCTTGATGTGCATTAGTGTGTACAACATTTGTTGGCCTTTGAGCCTGCCTGTTTGCTGTATATTTGTGCAGTGCAGTACCAAATTATGGCATGCTACTCATTCATGGTATAATAACAATATATAAATTTAGCAACTTCCTAAAAAAGATTTCACTATCAATTTATTTTCCAGCTAACAAATGAAAGAAAATTTGCCTTTTCTAATAGAACATTTAATGCCCAAGTACTTTGAGGACGAGTTCATCTCCCTCACGTTCTGGAAGAGCGTTGACATGATTATCATAAGTTTCCAGTATTCCTTATCTCAGGGTATGAAGGAGCAAACTCATTGTTTGCCATCCTTTTTGGTTTTCTACTTTTAGGCTTGATTTGATAATCATGCTATTCCACTCAGAATTATTAATGACATCTTACACTTATATTGCTTTGAATTCAAATGGTTGTGTTGTAGTATTGAATTTCTTAACATACTAAATGCCTGGTTCATTTTGAAGTTGATGTCCTGTGATGATAGTTGATTGTTTAGTCCGTTCATCTACTGAACAGTTTTCAACTGAGCTTTGTTTTGAAGCATTTTAAAGATCTTTCAAAGAATGATTTTAAAGTTGATATAAGTATTAAATGGTTTTGGGTTTGTTGTGACAATATGTTAATAACATTTGTCTTTACCTCTTTTTCTATTATACTTATGAGTGCAAATAGATCTTTAAAAAGATGTTTTAAAGATTAGCATAAGAGAAATGGTTTTGGGTTTGTTGTGACAACATGTAACTAATATTTGTCTTCAACCCTTTATGATTATATTTATGAATGTAAATAGAACTTTAAAAGGATGTTTTGAAGATAAGCATAAGTGGAATGATTTTGGGTTTGTAGTAACAATGTTTAAGTAACATTAGTCTTAAACCTTTTTAAATGGATCTATGAAAGTACTTAGACCCTTAAAATGAAAAGTTTAACTGCAATTATAAGTATGGAATCTTTGGAAAAAGATAGAAAAAATAAAGGTTTAAAGTAAGAAACTTTCTTAATGATTTGTGAATATGTGTACCAATTGAGATAAGTATATGAATACTTTTTGAAGTATTGAAAGAATACAAGTGAATAGCTGTGATCGATAAATATGGTTTATTAGATAAATGAGTTATACTAATAAAAGAGGTTTTTAATTAATAACGAATGATTAATTAATAATGTGGTTTAGACGTCATTTATATGACTTGACCATGCTTGTGTGTGTCGATCATGTTTTATGTGTTAGTTTTTATGGATAGTATATGGGACTTAATTTTCCTTATGCGATCATTCTTATTGTTACTAAAATTGACCAAAATATGACTCTGAAAATATCTAGAATAAACACGAGAATCATATGGTATAGTTACCTTCGACGATGCTATACTGTGTGTATAAACTCGTTTCGCTCTTCAAGGACAAATGATAAGGAGATCCGTCTGCTTAAACAGTTAGGAGGTGATCTCCGCTCTTATGATTGTTTGTTTATTTCCCACAGAAACAGAGTTGAGTTTACTGGAATCAATTGGTTTTGGAGTGCCCAGTAAGTGGAGGAGTGTACTTATATGAGATGACTTGAAACTGTAACCATTCCAAAACCATATACATGTTCTATGCTTTGGAAGAGGTTCGTGATTGGTTCGAGATGCTGGAATCTATGTGGAGGTTCAAGATTTATTTGAGATGCTCGAAAACATGTAGTTGTTCGTTATCTATTCAGGATATGAGAATCTATGTATGATTCCGAGATCTATTGAGATATGAGAATCCATGTGTGGTTCCGAGCTCTGTTCGAGTTAGGGACTCGTGTGTCGAGATCTGTTCGAGTTGTGACTCGTGCGTTAGGATGCTGAAAATAACTTCACCATTGATAATTACAGAAAACAGAGATAGGAGGCATAGCCTATGTGGTTTTTCTAACTTAAAGGGTGCAGACACTCCATTCTAGTGTTACTTATGGATATGCATGCGGAAGTGATGTGACTTGGTGCCACGTGTTTGGGCGTGGACCAGCTATGTTTTTCGTATGGTATATTTTATCTAGAGATATAAGATGCTTGGAAGGATACCTTTGATTCTTATGCTAGAGGACCACTCTCGAAGTACTAAGAGAAACTCTGTGGTGTCCTACACAATTAGCGAACGTGCCTTGGGGGTGTTGATTGTATACCTATTATTGTCGTGAAGTACACTCATATGCATCATAGCTACTTGATTTTCTATATTTCATGCCTTATACATTAATATAGTATCACTGGATTTTCTAATAGAAGTGGTTTGGTTATTGTAAGATAAAAATCGTCCGCTTTTATTTGCGATGTGGTCTTACGATATACCTTCATTCTGATGGTTTATAAATATAAAAATTCGTATAATTTGAGTTTCTCATGCTGGTTTACTAGACTGATACATGTGTTATTTTCTTATAATGTTCAAGTTAGCCCATATATATTTCCATATTTAGCTGTGGTTCATTGGAGCTCTCGGAGAGAAGATGAATGATTTCCTACCGTATTTATTTTCCAATGCATTACTTGTTTTGTATTTATCAGCATTTGTGAGGATATTTTGATATAATTATCCAAGCCGATGATAGGTTATTTTTCTACGATTGATGTATGTATATCAAAGATTTCTTTTTGGTAAAGACCTTTTGAGATAGTATATACTATCGTTCGCATGCGTGATTTTGATATTGTGTTCTTCTTTCTAGTTTTGTTTCGTTTTCTTTTACCTTAACGTTTTATCCTTTCGGCACTTAGGTGCTCAGCAAATGAATATTTTGGATGTATTAGTGTCAATATTTGAGGGTTAAAATGGCATATCATTATAGGCATACACACATATCCACACCCGATTAAGATTTGCATATTTTAAATCTAATTTAAATGTACATCTATATCGTATATCAATATGTGCATATATATTTGAATATATGTCCTGTATTAAATACTGTATCAAATAAATTAAATAAAATTATAATTAATTCAATTAGTTTGTAACAATTATAATTTAATTAAATCAAGTGGTATTCAGAGTATTCAAAATTGAGGTTGTGTGACTCATTAGTGTAAATTCATTTAGTGATTAATATTTAAAAAAAAATGAATATTAATGTTCACATGTTATTTTAGCTAGTGATGTGATAGTTTAGTTGAATATATCGCTTACTCAATTTTGGTAAAAATCAAATTATACTATATTAAACGGTCTTCGACAGCGATGATTATTTACACTAATTCTCTTCACCAAAATTATATCTCATAAGGACTTATGGAATTCGGTATTAATCAAAATTCCAATATCGTCCACATTCAACTTGTATATTCCAAACATGAAGTCCTTGTTTTAATAATATTATTATTATCATCTGAACTACTCCGGCTGGAGACTTTGATTTTGAGTTGACCATGATACTAACCTCGTATAACCGAGGAGACATATTCTCAATTTAATAGTGTTTCACTTCCAATGCTTTAGATCATACCCAACTATAGTCGTTCGATGTGCACCGTATTGCAATTTAACTATAATTAGAGTGGAGGTCCATACTGAAGTTCAATAGTATTCTCAAGTCGAGAAAATAATGTAATATTGTCACTTTCATATTATCTAAACAACCTTAATTATACTAACTAACAGAAAACTATCAAGTGAGTCATTCCATAATTATCCAATAACCATCAGATTGTAACCCTTGGTTCCTCCAACAGCCATGAGCAATTCACTATCCAAATTGAAGAGCGTTACATACTCTAGTGTCAACGGATGTATCAACATCCGGTCTTATTACATCTTGACTAAGAATATTTAAAATGATATGTTTATTTTTATTGTGATAAATTTCACATTGTTACAACATATTGTAACTATTATCATAAAAATATAGTACTGATTTTTTTATTAAATATACTTAAATTAAATAAATAATCAATATAACATATCATGACATGTATATAATAGAAAGAAATCACCTTTTATTTCGAATGAGATTTTATCACAGAGTTAAAAAATTATAGTAAATTGTAGAATTACCATTAGGGCATACTCCTAACTCTATCACTAGCAAAATTTTGCTCCTACGACTTAGGGCTTATCTTATCCATGTTAGAATTTGCTCATTTCAACTAACTCTAAGTCATGAACTAAAATATAACCTCTATAACTCTAAATCGGATCGCTGAGAGATTCATGCTTTATTAAGATACAAACAATATATAGTTATATCATCATTCAAATAAACCAAAAATCATCGCCTGATTATCAAATAAATCCATTTTTTAGCATGTTATAATCCTCTAAGTAGGTCTAAACAAATATTTCGTATTATTATTTGTTTAATCGGTCCTAGTCACATTTTCTAATTCGTATAAATATTACAAATAGTCAATAACAATGATAGGATATCGAAGCCACTCACTTAAGAAATATAAAATAAGGATGAAATTAATTCGAATCCAAGTCCTTTGGACCAAATTCGATTCATTTGTGGTCTTCCATTGATCACCAACAGATTTTAGTACTTTTCCGACTCAAATAATTTCGGTTTAAATGAAAAAATATGTAAGAAAAGAAATATTGCTAGCTAAAAATGTGTAGGGAAAATCATGATTCCAAAGGTAAAGGCGATAAAAGAAGAAGAAGTATAAGTTCTTACCAAAGAGAATGATGATGGATCGAGACTTATTTTGTAGGAAAATGAAAAAAAATTGCTTAGGATGTATAATCAATTTAGCTTGCAATTATTTTTAAAATATAGGGATGGAAAACGTGAAGTAATAAATAAGGCATTAAAAATAAGAGTTAAATGAAAATAAAAAACAAAAAACAAAAAAGAAATTTATCCATTGATAATAAGATGAATTCATAAATCTTGAGTTACCTTCGTGTAACTTTTTAAATGGAAAAATGAGAAACATGGATATATTTTCGAACATTTGGAAATTTGAACTTTTATAAAATGATGAGATTGATCAATAAATTAGGCAGGTCTAAATCATATAATTATAGTATAATATTAGTTCTCTCAACTTTATAATTTCCATATTTTATAGTTATATATGAAAAGTAAAGTTCGTAGATAAACTTGGTGAGCACATTTTATGTCTTATATGTTAGAAAAATAACATTAGTAGTTGATTTTTTCTTTTTGAAAATAGAGTGACCAAGTAAAAGAGCTTTGTATGAAAATTATTGCTTTATAACAAGTAGGTGATTGTTATGTTTTGATCAATATTTAATAATTTTATGCTACAGTTTACTTATACTCGTTGAATTTCAAATGCGAAGCACGCTTCATTATCAAAAATAAGTAAATTAAGTAAAATGAAAAATAATATGACCAATATTTATTTTTGAATTTGTGACATATTTTTTCAAGTAGAAAAATAATCGATTATTTTATTGATCGGAGGAGATGGATGTATCAAAGAATGTGGTTGAGAGGCTCAATAAAAGAAGATTTTTATAATGTATAAACATATTTGTTGAATTTGCTTTAAGTAATAACGGAAACGATGCAGAAATTCATTGTCCATGTTGTAGGTGTAAACATTTGAAGTATTTGTCGCCCGATATTGTGAAAGTCTATTTGTGTAAAAATGGTTTCGTGCTGAAGTATTGTGTTTGAGATCGTCATGGAGAAGTTGTAGCAAATAGACATTGCTGGTAATGAAATTGTTTTTTTTTTTGAAAAACGGGTACTTTATTCACAGAACAGCATATATTTTCATGATATGCCTCATTAAAACTTTGTAACCCCCCTAACCTAAACGGGTGCCTTACAAGGAAAAAGAGTACATATCACTCCCATATATTAACATTACAAAATAGTAAATACAAAAGAAACCAAGTTGTTTAACAGATGGAGGAGTTTAACAAATGGAAACTGTACTCAAAATCATCCGTAGAAGCAACTTGGTCCAGTAGAAAAAGAAACAAAAAACGCAACTGACAAGTGTATCAAAAAAAAGAAAAAGAAAAGGGGAACGAAGTCCACATATCACGTGAAGGAGAGGCAGTGATTTCAATTGTCACAGAGGTCATTCATCACACAAGAGATTGTTTCATTCAGGAGAGAGAAAATCTCGTACTTCGAAGCATTAGATCCGAGGAGCTCGGCGATTCAATACCTCAGTAAGACTGAGGAACAGGCAATATTTGTAGCAACCACGATTGCAAGAGAGGTGAATGAGGAAGTCAGGGGGGTTGATGGGGAATAAAGGACCTCGAAGTGACATTCCATTGTTCAAAGATATGATTAGCTTCTGCGTTAATTTCTTGATTGCTCGTTAAGTGTTGCAGTAACGTTCTAATCTCTTGTATTATCAGGGAGCTTCTGATGGTAGCAGGCATTTCCACCCCTCTGAAGATCCTATTGTTTCTCTCGCACCATATATTCCAAATAAGGGAAGTGAAGGCAATGTTATCAATTTGGGCTAATAGAGTTTGCTCCCTTTTTTTCTTAATTATGCAGTCCAGAATTTCCTTGATATTGTAGTTGTGATTGACATTTATGCTGATTTTGTGCATGATAGTCTCCAATAGATTACGAGAATATGGGCAATTAAAAAATAGATGGTCTCTATTTTCGAAATCACTAGAACATAGGTTACATTGTTGGTCAATATCTGTGTTCCATCGGCT
This sequence comes from Allium cepa, assembly GCA_030765085.1. Lineage (NCBI taxonomy): Eukaryota > Viridiplantae > Streptophyta > Magnoliopsida > Asparagales > Amaryllidaceae > Allium > Allium cepa. The sequence continues at coordinate 82,211,479 of CM060941.1, read as the reverse complement.
GACACGATCTTTAGTTTTCAGTTTATCTTGAATGGCTAATAGCGCACAAATTGACATTTTAGGCGCACAACCTTTCCCCCATATGATTTTTGTCCGGTAAGGTTCTGGGTTTTTGTTTCTAATTTGGTTCCAAGCCGATTTTAGGGTAAATTGACCATTATTACTAGGAGTCCAACTCCAGTAATCTGTACCCCTGTGTTGTTGAATATTGATATTATGTATGGTTTGATGAAATTGGATAGGAACATTATCTAAGTGCTGTTTCCAATTGTTATTCGAAATCAGGACAGACACTTTCTTTTCACCACCTCTCACCATATCCATGGCATTCCAACCAGTTTTTTCTATTAGAGAGGTGCCATTGATCCAAGGATCAAGCCACAAGTTTGTAGAATCCCCATTAGCAATATTTTTATTAATAAGACCTTTGCACCACTGTCTTGCTCTGAGTAAAGTATTCCAAGTGTAGGAGGCAGCAGGGTCTATGTTGGCAGTCCAGAAGTTTGTGTTTTTGCAGTATTTGTTTTGGATCCATTTAGCCCATAGTGTCTCACCATTAATCATATTCCACAGAAGTTTAGTAGCCACCGCTTTCGAAATGTCTTCAATTTTCCTTATACCAAACCCACCCTCATTTTTGGTTCTGCATACTTCTTCCCATTTCATTTGATGGGCTTTAGATTTCCATAAAAAGGTTAGCACATAAGGAATTTATTCTTTGTGTTACTGTGAGAGGAAACTGTGTGAACTGAAGCCAAAACTGTAGAATAGGATGAATGACTGTTTTTATTAATTCTGCTCTTCCACTAATATTGAGCATTTTGTTGTGCCAATGATTGAATTTTTTGTGAATTTTGTCTATCAGCCAGCCAAAATCTCTTATTTTCAGTTTGTTATTTGACAGAGGAATACCCAAATAAATTATTGGCAGATTTCCAATATTATAATTAAGTATTTGAGCAATTTGTGTTTTGTTCGTGGCACCTTTGCTGAGAAACAGAGTGGTTTTGTTGTTGTTTAATTCCAACCCTGTGATGTTATTCAGTTCTTGAAACACCTGCCTGATACAGTTTGCATTGTCAATAGTTGCTTTGGTTAATACAAGAATGTCATCTGCATACATTAAATGCGTAATCAGGGGTTCAGTTTGGTATACGGGTTTGATATTACCTTTGATAAATTCCATATCCATTATAATTGTCAGATATTCCATAGCGATGGCAAACAGATATGGTGATAGGGGGTCGCCCTGTCGTAATCCTCTAGTACTAGAGATGAAACCATGTGGTGACCCTTCTATTAGTATCGAGAATGTGGGAGTAGAGATACATTCATATATTAGTTCCACGAATGAGGGGGAAAAATTCATAGCAATCGACATATGATGAATAAAAGCTCTGTTAATTTTGTCATACGCCTTGTTCAGGTCAATTTTCAGACATAAGTTTTTAGAATTTTTTCTATTGAAACCTCTAATCATTTCATAAGCCAGAAGGGAGTTTTCTGTGATAATCCTACCCGGAATGAAGGCATTCTGGTTATAGGAGATAAGATCATTCATCAATAGCTTCATTCTGTTACACAGAAGGTTAGCAAGAATTTTATATGACACATTACATAAGGAGATTGGTCTAAACTCACTCATATCCACTGCATTTGGTTTTTTTGGGATTAAGCAGATAAATGTGTGATTAATTTCCCTAATGATTTTCCCAGAGTGTAGAACATTATTCATTGCAGTCCATATATCATATTTGATTTGTTCCCAATGCAATTTGTAAAATTTGGAGTTCATTCCATCTGGACCAGGGGAACTATTGTCATTAATCTGGAAAATTGCAGTTTTAACTTCCTCCATAAGAATGGGTTTACACAAATTTGTTTTAGCATTTTCTGATAATATTTTCTTGCAATTATGTCTGGGAATTGAACCAAGTTCGTAGGCGAAGAATACAGGTCTGAGAAATAATTTATTGCCGAAAGAGCTATGTTTTCTGATGTTGATGACCAAGAACCATTCTCATTGAAAATGAGATTGTTCCCCCTAGTTGGGTTAATCTTATTGATTTTCAAGAAAAAGAATTCTATGGGTTTATCTCCTCTAGTCAACCAGTTTATTTTCATTCTTTGCTCATTTTCTATCGCGATACTCCTCATTATATTATGTATTTGGTCGTTTTTCACATCATATTCCTCGACAAGGTGTTTATTTAGTGGATCTTGAACTAAGCACTTATAAATATCATTGGCTTCATTCTTTAGCTTGTCTAGAACAGAATGTATATTGTTTCTGTTTGAATTCCACAGTTTCAAATTTATCTTTGCTACTTTTAATTTACAGAGAAAGTTATAGAGGGGATTGCCTGTAAACTCCTGCTCAAAGGCTTGTTGAATGCTGCTCCGATATCCTCTTTGGAGATGCCACGAATTATTATATTTGAAAGGTATACTTCTTCTCTTCATGATTTGATTAGAGAGTTTAACCATAATAGGGGTATGATCACTGATAGAGTGGTTACCAAAGTTTATACCATAGTTTTTGAATTTTGCATTCCACAGATAATTTACAAAAACTCGATCAACTTTACTATGAATAGAAAATTGAAATCCACCCCTCCAAGTATAGAAATTTCCTGAAAAATCTGGTTCAAGTAGATTTGATTTGGATATGCAATTCATAAATTCCTGGTTACCCGCATCAGAGCATATACCATTATTCATTCTATCGGTAGGTGATAGGATGGCGTTAAAATCTCCTGCTATAATCCAAGGAAGGTTGACATTCACAGATAGGGCAATTATATAATTCCATAACTCCTTTCTTCTCACTTCCTCATTGTGTGCGTAGACAGAAGTACACATCACACTTAATCCACTAGAGTTATGTAGCATACCAGTAATGAATTGGTCATTAGTGTGAAGGATAATGTTAGTCCACTGATTGGAATCCCAAATGGTGATAATACGACTTTTCTGTCCTTCCAAAATGCTATGTGAGAACTTCCATTTAGGTTCAACTTTACTCATAAATTTATCAATATTGGCTGCTGTTAGTTTATTTTCAATAATACTAACAAAAGAAAACCTGCTGCTATTCAATATTCTACTAATTTCCAGTTGTTTGGCAGGGGCATTCATGCCCCTTATGTTCCAGAAGAGGAACTCCATCTATTGATGGCTGTCAGGGTTGCTACTGTTTTCTAGGGGAGCAACAATCCCCAGTGTCTTTGCTTTTTTTGAGCATTTGTTCTTACCTTTTAGTTGACAGACAATTAAGTGCCACGCAGGGTTATCTACAACATCTGGATTGGAGGTGGCTTTGAATTCAAATGGCGTTTCATCTGTCCTAGTCTTGCGTGTGTTACTGGCTTTGGTGGTGCGGGCAGAGGAGTTGTTTTGCTCTGTGGATTCGTGTCTACTGTCCAGTACCGTTTTGGTATTGCATCTTTCATTAGAGTCATTGTTTGCCTCATTAATGTCAACGTTTTTATTATGTAGAGTTGATAAAGATTCTAAATTCATGTCTGTATCAGTAGGGACTGTAATAATATTCAAAGCTACAGAGTTTTGTTGTATTTTATGGCTTTCATCCGAGAGAGACTGAGAAGCTTCCATGATATTTGTGACATGAGTGTTGTTACTTGTTGTAATTGCAACTTGTGTAGACTCTTCTATCATAGGTGAGTCAGACGAGTTTTCTTCAATATTATGGTTATGATATTTGTTTGATTCATTTTCTTTAATGCTCCCATCTTTATCAATCACCATCTCAGAGTTATCCTCGTTAAGTGTTACGTTGCTCGATTTAGATTGCCATACTTTATTAAATTGGCAGTTCGTCTCAGCATGGCCAAAACTTGCGCAATTTAGGCATAGCGATGGTTTCCATTCATAGTTCACTTCTTGCCAGATCATTTTATCATTTTCAGTAATTATGGGGATTTTATTCGAAAATTTAAACGAGTTATTTATCTCAATTAGCACTCTCGCATAAGCAATTTTGATAATACCTTCAGTGACTTTATCCAATCTAATTGGAGTGCCGAGAACCGAGGCAATACGGCTAATTCCTTCTTCCGTCCAGTAGTCAAGGGGAAGGTTGGGGAGTCGAATCCAAATCGGGATTGTGTGTAAGAGTTCCTTATTGAGTTGCATTCCGAGAGACCATCTTTTCATCATCATCAGTTTTTTATTATAGAAATATGGACCTCCTTCTAGAATCTTGTCACAGTCTTTTTTGTTGTTGAATTTTATAACATAGAAACCATTTTCTTTCGAGTAGATTGAGAAATCGTCATCTGGTTTCCAGACTCTAAGAATATAGTCCTTAAAGTATGGATAGTATGGTTTAGGGCCGACAACGTATACAACTATTGCATTATCCCATTGCTTTTTTGCTTTTATCACAACTTCTTCCGATATTTTGGCACAGTGAAAGTTGTTTATTTCACGAGGCTGATAAAATTTTAATGGGATGGAAACTGGAATATTATTGCCTTTAACCACTTCGTTCCATGCTCGACTGGATGTAGTCGTAAAGTTCCACTTATTTTGACCAGATTTGTATACATTTTGTGTGGATTGGACGTCATTTTTATATGCTACGTTCAGAGAACTTTTGCTTGTATTTGTGATTGTGGGTTGCGGAGATTGGATTGAAGCATTGTGGGGTGAGTTATAATTTTCCTTGACGCTAGACTTCGGCTGAGGCAAATGATTTGGATCTCGTCTCCATTTTCGTCTTACTACCGTGGTGAATCCGTCCTTGTCAGTATGGGATTCGTCTGCGCGTGGAAGCAGCTGGAAACCGGGTGGAGGGTCCATGGATGTGGACGGCAGATCTGGGGGGCGGCTGTTAGGAGGAGCCGTCGACAGGGGTGAAGACATCGGAGACACTGTGGATCAGAGGATCAAGCGGCGGATTTAAAGGAGGAGGAGAATTGAAGATCGGCGGCTAAAACCCTAAAAACGCCTCAACAGTTCGATAATGAATTTGTTACGACGAATTGAAGATCGGTAATGAAATTGTTACGACGAACCGTATAGAAAATGTGGTCGAAGATGCAGCATGATCAATGTTTCCTATGGTTGAAGTTGACGACGACGACGAAAATGTTGAAGAACCAAATATTAATGCAATTTTTTTATGATTTACTGGATGCTGCTAAGAATTTTTTTTGGGATGGTTGTAAAAGCAGCAGCCCGCTATCAGTAACCGCAGAATACATTGCGATAAAGTCAAAATTCAACATCACCGAAGCCAGATGTACAACCATTGTACAAGCTGCAAAAATACATATGCCGTCTGGTAATTTAATGTGTGAAAATCAGTATGAAATTAAAAAACTTATGTCGACTTTTGGTTTACCTTATTATAAAATAGATACAAGTTTAAATGGCTGCATGTTGTTTTGGAAAGAAGACATAAATCTTAGGAATTGTAAAATATGTAATAAGGAAAGATAAAAATCAAGAAAAAAGAAGGGAAATGAAGTTCTATGCAAGCGTATGCATTACTTACCCATCACTCCTAGGCTTCAAAGATTATACGCATCTTCTGTACCTGCATCTCACATGAGATGACATAGTGTGAGAATGGAGGAAGAGGATACGTTGACACATCCAGCCGATGGAGAAGCATTGAAGCATTTCGACAAAACTTATCTCAATTTTGCAACGGAGAGTCATAATGTTAAACTTGGATTAACATTGTCTACAATCTACTGACACATAGGCTTTACATGACATTATCTGAGAAATGGGTTGGGTGCTCTAACATGGTAAAAAAGACGCTTAACTTCACCAATGCCTCCAGCATGTTCATAGAAACTGCCGCCCTTCAGATTGTATCTCATTTTCGATTTCTCATGAATCCAAGCTTGTTCATATGTATTCTAACAGATATCATTTACGGAAAAAAGAACATGACTGGTTCGATTATAGTGCCAGTATTAATAATAACAACATGGGTCTCAAAGGAAACTGGATCCACTAAAACCAAGAAGGAATAATATCATCATCAGGAACTTCCATAGGAGGAGGGGAGGATGGCCCAGATTTGGGGACCCATCTCCTAACAAGAGGACGAGGAAGTGGGTTTTGATAGGAAGAGGAGAGATAAGAAATACCATGCTTACAAATGTGTCCAAAGGAGTGACAAATCGTACAAATATCAAGACCAGCTATAATGCACATCACTAGCAATAGAATTTCTCGCCAAGGAAGAGAACAGGAAAGTCCACTAGCAATAGAATTTTCGTTACTTGAAAGTTGAAACATTCATATATTGAATTACTTGAACAGAACATCTGGAAAAAGGACCGCATTCAGAAGATTGAACAGGAGATGAGATATTAGAAAATGCACGAAAATCATGCTTGTTTTTTTCATTCTATCGATCATCATGTGTGCGTTGGATTCAATCAGGCACAACTTCACAAGCACCCTGTACATCATCTGCATAAACATCAATCGCAAGGTCAGCAACACAATCAACACCAGAGCCATCATCAATTCGAGACCCTAGGTCATAATGCGACGTTTCAACGCAGAAACCAGATAACGGCAGCCTTGAAAGCTCAGAGTAATTGATTAAGGAAATTAGTGGGGGGTATTCGACTTCAGAGACAATGTTAGGTGTGAGATTGTCACAAGAACTGGACAAAAAAGAGGAGACGCCATATCGAGGACAGAAAAGAGGAGACGCCATATCGGGGACAGAAAAGAGGAGACGCCATATCGGGCTGAGTCGGCAATGATAAATCCTCTGGTGGGCGATGTGCGGATGTGGACTACTTGGGTTTCTTTGAGCGAGGCATGAAGACGGGACGAAAGGATGGTGGGATGCGAAGATGAATGAAAAGGAGGTGGCTAAGTCGCGCTTGCTCTTGCTGTTGCCATTTTTGACGTTAGTATATTAGTAAACGGTGTTTTCATCTACAGACTGCAGACCCTGAAATAAACAGTAAAATTAATTAGAAAAAAATACTTAAAAAAACCACTTTTTCTTTATTTCTTTTTTTTATTAGGGGACGGCGGAACGACCAACTTCAAGGAAAAGTAAGTTGTGTTTGTCCGCTTCAACCATACGTGTGTGTATGACGAAACTCGACCATGAGTCGGTTAACAGATCTAGACACCCTTTTCCATTGCATCACACATGCGTACAAAAACTCTAATTGTAAAACATACCGATAGCTTTCCATATTAGCAAAATGGCAGAGCATATTGAAAATAATAATGTAAGTACCACATGTAGTATTGTTTTTGGTAGGAATTAATAGTTTTTTCGGTTACTATACAAACTATGCAAGGTATTCATCTTTTTTATAATCCTATTAGATTCAAGGTTTAATTTATTGTAGTCTACATTGATGTTTGTTTCGATAGCATTTAATAACAAATTATTGTTTTTGAATTCAAGGGGAAGAGAGGTGGTAAATTTTTGTCGTTTTATCTTCGTTAGGAAGAGAAAACGCAGGAGGAAGAAATATAAATAATATTGGTGGATGTGGATGGGTGTGTGGAATAATTTAGTGGATGTGAATAAATAAGTGAGAGATGTATATTTACTGTGTGTAGATAGCAACATCCTTATTAAATGGACTAATTCCTACAAATATGACATTATAAATGTATGGTATTATAAATGAAACCCTTCGATGTTTGATTTGGTCCTACCTGACTAGTACCCTATATGATCATCTTACGAATATATGTTTTTAACTAGAATGAAAAATGTTATTCATATGATATATTATTTGTCGGGTTTGTCACAGTATTTGACACGTTATAAACACACTGATATTTATGATTCATATATTATGTTCCACATGTACTCACTTTTGCGTATGATACGTGGAATAAAAGAAAGTGCTACCGAAGTTTTTTTAATCGTTGACTAATGATTTGCGAAAGTTTAATATCATTGTATTTGCAATGGCAAGAAGGACAACAAACTATTTAAAAAGACGTAGGAATCTCTAATTATAACTTTGTGTTATAATATATGTAAATATAAATAGTGAATATGCTATATATTGTTTTGTATTCAATCTCACATCGTGGGATTAGTTCTATCCCAAGCTCCTAGGCCTTTATATAAAGGTGCTAATGTAATGAAAATGAATTACTAATCTCTGAATGAATAAAATTGTTCTCTCTCTAATGGCTTCTGCTTTCTTTATTTTGTAACACGTTATCAGCACGATCTTTAAATAAAAGGAAAATTTCAGATCTGATTATAAATCTTCAAAGCGGTAAGCTATTTCTGATCTGATTAATCAAATCTTTCGGATCTTATTCTATTCATTTTATTTCTTTCAGATCTCATTATATCATTGATCTAATTATTTAGATTTGATTCTAATTGTACATCTTATTTTTTGTTCCTGTATTTTAGATCTCATTTTGTTGCAGATCTTATTTTTTTTTCTAATTTTTCAGATCTCTTGTAGATCTTAATATCATGTTCAAATGATATATTTTTTAGATCTGTAGATTTTAATCATCAGATCTCTTATTAATTTTTATAAATGTATATGCATTTTTTGTGATAATTTTGAATTTGATCTGAAACTAAAATTGTTTCATAGACTAAAATGTAATCTCAGACCTTATTCTGTTAGTATTCTTTTTAGATCTTATCCATCATATATCTAATTTTCCAGATTTCATTATACACACACAGAGAGAGAGAGAGAGATATATACATCTAATAGATCTTGCTATATTAATATTATCATTTTGGATCTCATTTTACCGTAGATCTAAACTTTTAGATCTCATTCCGTTGTTTGGTAAAAATAAAAAGGGGGTTTTCATTTTGAAATTTTTTTGTTTGGATTTCGGTTTGAATAAGAACTATAGAAATGATTTTGCTACATGTTTATATTTCCAGAAGAAATATTTTATTGTTTCTTAGAGAAACAAATATAAGGATAATACGTGTCTAGAAGATCGTATTAAGTTATATGAAAGAATAAGAACTGAAGTTCATTTGTGCGAAGGTGAAAGATTAAAGCTTTCATAAACTGAAAAAAAGCCTTGAAGAAAATAAGCGAGCAATTCCAGAAGAAATAGTATGTTGATATGTCCAAAAGACATAACATAAAAACAATATGTTGGAATAACATTACAAATGTGGTAAATACTATTTCCTCGAAGAGAAATAGTATTATGATTCTTATGTTCGAATACAATTATGAAGAATCTTCTTGTTTCATAATGTTTATCTAATATTGGAGACCTGAAGTTCTCAAAATAAAATTTATGCGTATAAGTTTGTATTCCTAAGAAAGGGGGAATATATATCAAAACTCTATAAATTTGAGATGTGAAGCGTTGAATTATTAGAAAAACTAATTCAGATTATGATAAATTCTAACCATGTTTGCAATCAAAGCTGAATTTTGATAATGAAAATCAAGTTGTACCATTTATGATCTAAAGTACTAAACAAAGACTTTACTTTAAAGTAAAATTGGAACCTGAAGTTCTAAAAATATTTGCCAATAGTATTAACTACTAAACCAAATAAATGTATAAAAATTTGTTCAATCCATAAGTGGTGATAATAAAAAAAAATCTCCAGAAGGGATATGTATATTTAGTAATGATAAAATGTCTCTAGAAGAGATTTGTTGATATATTTGGTGTTTTTATTAAACCAATTAATACATAGAAATATATCTACTCTCCCGCTCTCTTTCTTTTTAATAGAAAATAAGGTATTCTAACAGAAAGTTTATTTCCTAATTTTTTTTTCTTCTTCCATTCATCCAATCATGCCTTTCAAAAGGTAAAATATGTAATAGATCAAGTTTCTTTCCTTTGGCTTATCAAGTAAGTATTTTGGATTCTTCATAAAATGAATGTTAATATTTATACACCCATTAATTCTGTTATATTATCTTTCCTCTTTCAGCAAAGAGGTATTCCAATGTTTATAATTTCATATGCTTAATCTTTTACCTATTATTGTAATGTCACAAGAATATACTTATTGATTGTTATCAATAGATGTAACTCATACAATATACTTTTTAGTTGTGAAGTCAAACTATTTTGTTTTTCATGATATTATTCATACACTGTGTGATGTACAAATTTCCTCTCTCTGTACTTACAATATGTAAGTAGCCACATATATTAATCTGTAGCAATTAATAAATCTATAAATAAACTTAATTGATTAATGAGAATGGTCCATCAAAGATGCGTATGAATACTTCATACATTTATTCTTCTTTTATATCTCTTATTGTTGACAAGGATCATAAGGTACATACATGGTATATGTTTGTGTTTCTCACTATTCCAGTTGTTATGAATTAATAAATGGTATTTAATACTACCTATTCATATTTTTAAATCTGTTTATATTATGAAAGTAAATATAATAAAGTCAGCACAATCTTTGATTATAATTCACCCCGTCTCTACCAATTAATCCATATAAAGGCCTTTCCATATTTTCAAGGGTAGTTCTGCATTTTCAAGGAAACTAATAAATGCAATTAATGAGATTGGATCTAGAGCTATCAAAATGATGTAAATAAGAAATTGTAGTCACTTTTATATATTCTATTTGGTTGTCTTTTACCATTTTGCAGTAATGTTTTTTCTTTCACTGTAACACTATCAGATATGAGTTCTTATTTTATGAAATGCATTGATTATATACCCATGAATAATATTTTGATGCTTATTCATTTTTATACACTTATAGTTAGTAATATGACAAACACGACCAAGCTTGAATTTAAAACTTTGGACTTATTAGAAGATAACTTTTTGTCACGGATATTGGATGTTGACATCCAATTACATCTCATTGTTTAGAAAATGCCATAAAAATGATAATCCAATAGGATAAAACAATGGCTCTTATATTTTTAAGGTGTCATATCCATGACAAACTTAAAATAAAACATTTAACTGAAAAAGATCATCTTTACCTATGGAACTCCCTGAAGGAGCGTTATGACCATCAAAATATGGTCACACTTTTAAACACTAGACACCAATGGTTGAACTTGAAGTTTCAAGTCTTTAAATCTGTTAGGAAATACAATTCCCTTATATTTAGAATTGATCAATAGCAGCAGCCTGAAGTCTGCTATGTGGATTTTATTTTATTTCAGTTCAATAAATCAGTTGGAAGTTGGTGCTTGTATGTTTTTCCTTTCATAACTAATTGAAATAATGCACCGATAATGTTGGCTTTAATCAGTAGTCTATTTTAAATTTTTGGAAAGTACTAGCATTTGTTTATGCTTACAAATTTTAATAGTTGACTAACTATATTGTCTTCAATTCTTAAGATATGGACCATCAGTATTTGAGTGATAATATATACCTACTAGATAATGCAACTACTCATATGATTTTGAAAAACCAAAATTTTTTCTCTGAACTATATGAAAATATTTTAGCCAAAAATTTCAACCACAGCATCTGAATTGAAGGGTCCGGAAGAGCCCATATAATATTACCAAATGGTACATATATCTTAATTCAAAATACATTATGCTAAAGCAAATTTAAAAGAAATTTGTTCAGTTTTGAAGATATATAAATGAATAGCCACCGTATTGGAACTGTAATGAAAATATCAAAGAATATCTTTGCGTTATTTCTAAAATTGAAAGTCATAAGCTTATTTTAGAAAAATTAGGTACAATTTCAACTAGATTATATTTCACGAAATTTGGCATAGTTGAATCAACATGAGCCAGAAGCTCACAAATGTCACGTGAATGCATCTTATCAATTGATAAAAGAATTATCCTCCAATTATTAATATGTATGGTGCATTTGTTAGTAGCAATATGATAATGGATCGAAATGAGAATCCGAAGATGGTTATTATTTAATGTGACAATGTTCCTTAACATTAAGGGGGGGGGATAAAGAGATACGAGTTCAATTTGATCATCAATGTCAAATATTTGTTAACAGTATAATGATGCAAAATATTAAGTAACTTGAATAAATTATTAATAATATCTCTAATAGACTTTATCCAATATAGATTTGAATCCCTGAAGGATCAAAATGTGCAAATCACATCTGAAATATGGTACAAAAGTCAGTTTGAAATACTTTTGGAGTAAGTAATAAAGATGTCCAAAAAAAGATGTGTGTTCTTGAAGAAACACTTAAGGGTGCTCTTGAAGAGACTAATGACATGATTGTCAAATTATTCTAGAAGTGGTTTAGGTACATAAAACATGATAATTAGAGAGATCTCAATAAATCATACCTAGAACTGACAAGAAATAACCATCGATGATAAATTTATAAATAATAAAGCGCTTATGTTTATAAAAAGATTAAATATCTTGAATTAGGGGAAAACATGACTGTCCATCATGAATCCTTTATTAATTGAGAAATATGGACATGTAGTCTGCAAAGTAGCGAAAGTGCTTGAAACACTTAATATACCCCGTAGGTATAAATATGGTTTAAATCATATTAATGAAAGTATACAAATTCCTGAAGAATATAAATACTTTCATAGTTACAAAGAAGGCAACAAACAAGGAGCATAGATTACAACCAACTTTTAAATATTTTTGTAATGAAAATCTTGATATAATTCACGATGAGTAGATTACTTCCCATTTTTAAGTATCGTTGTAATGAAACTCCTAATATCCATTGAAGTGATAGTTGCGATATGCAAATACTTATTAAAGTATATAAATTTCTGAAGAATATATATAACTTTTGTAATTATAAAGAATGCAAAAGACATGAAATGTAGATTACATATTTCTTCTAACTATTGTTATAATGAAAATCTTGATATACTTCAAGATGAGTAGATTACTTCCTGCTTTCTAGTAATGTTGTAATGAAAATTTTAATATTCATGAAAGATGTATAGTTGCAATGCGCAAAACTAATTTGAAGCACAAAAATGAATGCACATGAAGTGTTTTTCATAAAAGTAGCATACAAGATGCATAAAATGCAAACCATGTTTGGAAGAAACAATCTTAGAAAATTTGATTGTATCGAAGGAAACTACTAATAAATTGTATTATTAATGAGATTCATGTTTATAGATCCAAAAGTATCTATAACCAATTTGATTTATCGAAAGACGAATATGAATTCAGAGGAAAATTTCAAATCAGGTGGAGCATCTATAAGTATTTTATAATGCACTCTTTTTCCTTAACTAAGATTTTTTCCACTGGGTTTTTATTAGTAAGGTTTTAATGAGGCATTATCTTGATCCAGAAGCATCAACTCCCCGGTAACATTTGAAAATAAGTTATAATGCACTCTTTTTCCTTACTTAAGATTTTTCCCACTGGGTTTTGCTTACTAAGGTTTTAACGAGGCATTATTTTGATCTAGAAGAATCACACGTCTTTTCAAAACATAACATCTCAAATATGTTATTTAAGTTAAATTGATTTTTGTCATTAACTAAGATTTTTCCCATTGGGTTTTTCTTAGTAAGGTTTTAATGAGGCATTGTTTTGATCGTGAAGTATCAAACCCTTAGAAAGAATATCATTTTAATATGATTTTACAAGTTGCACTCTTTTCCTCGTTCAAAGTTTTTTCCCATTGGATTTTCCTAACAGAAGTTTTTAATGAGGTAACGGACAATATCTAGATCGACTGAATGAATAAATACAAGCAAGATAACAATGAGGGGGAGCAATCATCATACACGTTACAAAAGGGAAAATTTCAAGTTATCAGAGGATTCAAGATTTTGAAGACGCATATTCAACGGGGAGTGTTATAATATATGTAAATATAAATAGTGAATATGCTATATACTGTTTTGTATTTAGTCCCACATCGTGGGAATAGTTCTATCTCAAGCTCTTAGGCCTTTATATAAAGGTGCTAATGTAATGAAAATGAATTGCTAATCTCTAAATGAATAAAATTGTTCTCTCTCTAATGGCTTCTGCTTTCTTTATTTTATAACACTTTGAAATTATTCGTATACTCCATTGCATTGAAATTGTTCGTGAATTCATTATTATCGATGTGGTGCAAATAATAAAAAATCAATAACAATATGGTAAAATATGAATTTCAAGCATTCAAAATTTGAATATTTGATTTTTTTTCAACTTTGATTTTTTTAATTAGGATATTATGCAGTACGAAAATTTTGAATGTTTACAACTTAGATTCATAAATTTCAATTTTTTAAAAATGCAATTTAATTATTTGATAATTTCATTTTATATTAGTTCCAATAATTTGTTTTCTTTAGAATTTCATTAATCTAAAATTCGAAATATTCAAAATGATAATAATGTATGGTTATTAAAATTTTATAATATATGACATTATTAATGAAACCCCTTGAATGTTTAATTTGGCTCCATCTAACAAGTAACGTATATGATCGTTATATAGATATATGTTCTTAGCTAAAATGGAAATCGATATTCATCTGATGCATTATTTGTGTAATTGGTCCAAGTAACGCACAAGTTGTAAATATATTGATATTTACTTTCATAAATCATTTTAAATCGTACAGTTAACAAAATTTTGACAGGCCTCCTTTTCATTCCCATGTTCCCTCTTTTGCTTATGATATAGAAGTAAAGAGACGTGCTGCTGAAATTTTGCTATTCATTCGATTTGAAATAATTTACAAAACATAAATATCATTTTGTTTTTAGTGGGAAGTAGGTTGACCGAATATTAATAAAGGTGCAAAAATCCCTAGGTATAACTTTGAAATGATTTGTGAACTCTCCATTGTTTTGAAATCTTTCTTTAAATTCATTATTATCGATATGGTATTTATGATAAAAAGTAAATAACAATATGGTAATTGTAATAAAAATAACAATGAACAATATTATTAATTAAAATTGTTAATGTATGGTACTAATAAAAAATAATAATTTGCTTTATTGGTAATAACAATAAATATTATTGTTTTATTGCTTATTAATGAGTAATAAATAAATTTGATGATGGTAATATACTATATTATTAATGATGTTTGGTTTAACTACGAAAAAGAATAATATACTATTATGCAAAAACTAATATAACTTTTGTTTACGCACACGATATTTGGACTATTTGAAAGTACGAAATTTGATATACTGTAAAGGTTAAAAAAAGGAGGATCGATACCATTGCAGTTTAAAAATGGTATGGAAGCATTCATGGAAGTAACATCTCTTAAATAAACAAATATGAAGAAAATTTGATGTCTGTATTCGCAACGTCGTTGCTTGAAACTTCTGGAGTATTATACTATAGTATTACATTTACATGCATGACTATAGTTTTATACCAAATTATCATGTGTGGGGATATCATGGAGAACATCATATTGTATAAGACGAGACTATTGTTGTGAGGAAATCTCAATTAATTTGCACTAATTCCAAAAATACAGCGGAATGCTAAAGCGCAGAAACAATCAAGAGAAGGATCTAGCTTATCGACTAATTATCAACCACAAATTCAATGAGAAAATAATCACCAAACAAAGAGAAATAGAAGAGCGGAGAACACAAAGATTTAACGTGGTTCGGCTAGATTGTCTACGTCCATGGATCCAACAACTATTCTTTATTTTACTGAAGAAAGAGAGTACAAAAGAGAGAGATCACAAAATTATAGGTAGCAAAGTGAAGAGACTAACCTGTAATTACAAATTGAATAATCAATTTATGCAAAGACTTGTTTACGCTCAAAACCCCTAATTGATTGACTGCAGAAATTAGAGTTTTGTAACGACCCACCTTTTTGGACAGTTTAAATCGACAATAAACCACACATGTCAACTCAAACCGTTCAAAAGGGAGGATTGTTAATGGGGTAAATAAGAAAATAAGAGAAAAAGAAGAAGAACAAACGCAGAATCTCGCAGCGGAACGATAAAATATAGTAATAAAAAAATAGTTCATGAAGCTGTCTAATATACTTTTGATAATCATTTATACAACATTTATCAGAGTTATACATACATCAGAAATAAATGAATAATGCAGTAGACAACATGACGTGGGAATAATAATAGTAGTAGTATACCAAATCTTCGTCTTCGTCCTCCAGAGCAAATCTTCAATAAGCTGAAAAACTCATGACTGACCCGAGCGTAATGAAAAGACAAAACACTTGAGTTAAGACTAAATATCTTTATGTAAGTCAAATCGATCGTAAATGAATATGAGTATAACGGCGTCAGAGATGTTTACGGGATTTCACATCTTCTATCAAGTGTATAACGTGCGTGCAATAACTCAAGAGATATTACGAGATTTTCCATCTCTTAAGCATCCGTCAAAGTATTTATATGTAATAGAATACGCTACATAAATAATGTCTAATCCGTAAATAAATTTTGAAATAGCGTTAAGGCTTTACATTAATCCCCCTTAACGCATTTTTAAGGATTGTCGTACAGTTTGCATGTAAAATAGCAGTTAACCGGTTGGTGGATATGGATGCGCCGTAATACGACAACACTAAAACAAAATCATATGGGTCTCGTATAGGGATAAAAGTATGACAAGGCACGTGAGGCAATGCCCAAGGTAGGATATTACCAGTTCGGATCGTATGGCTGGTGGTAACGCATCATAGTCATGACCGCCCACCGCGTCCATCCATCCCATATCGAGTCAAAGGAAGGCTATCCCAAATCAAGGTGCACCAATCGAAACCAACATCAGAAGTAATAATATGGACCGAGTCCAAGAAAATCGAAGAACGGATCTCCGCTCGGGGTAATTAGCCCACTTGGCCCTTTCAAGCTGTAATAACCCGCATATTTTACGATTATATATTTAAATATTTTATTTAAATATAACATTGTTAGTCGGATTAAAGTCCGAAATACTACTTTTTGAAAACAGTCGAATTAGGACTCGAGACCACTTCCATTGAGTTAAAAATTGCATTTGTGACCTTTTTAAGTATAAACATTGATATGTTTGAAGTTGAGTAGAATTTTGATGTTTTCACTTAGGGCTTTGGGTTTGAGTTTCAGCCCACTAACCCAACTCATCTTATATCCTAACTCCACCCCCTCTCCTCTTCATTTATTCTATTATTTTTCTAACACTTCAAGCTTTAGCAAAAATGTGGGAAGAGATTGGAAACTAAAATCCTAAGCCCTAGTTTCTTTTGCAACTTCAAGTTTAGCTCCAAAATCAAAGAGAAACTTAGGTAAGCATCCTCTTCATCTTCTCCATCTCAATTCCTCTTCAATTTTAGAAAATTTTCTAAACCCTAACTTAGGAAATGTCTTTCTTATGAGCTTAGATTGAAGCTTCTTGGGTTAAAATTGAAGGGTGGTTGTTCTTGCCTTGCCTTATAGCTTCTCACTTGTGTTTTTGAATAAAAGTTGAGTTTTTGAACTCACATCTAAGTCCATAGCTTTCACTGTTGTTAGGTATGAATTCCTAACATCTATTCATGTTTATTTGCTTTTGATTTAGATTGATTTGGTGAATATTCTAATTTTTGGTGTTTTGAAGTCAAATCCTTAAAAAATCCTAGCTTGATGTTTGAACACGATTTGGTGGTGTATCGAAGAGCCTATATGGCTGGGTTGCCGATTGACATAAACCCCTAGCGCCCATCGTTCGTTCGATCGCCATTTGTTGCATTTTTGCCCTTGGAAGGGCTAGGCTGAAAATACTGGAAATTCCAGTTCAGTCGACTGAACCAGAACCCAGGAAATTCCTTAGGCCAGTATCAGTCGACTGACCACCCTGGGTCAGTCGGCTGAGCCTGGAAACCGAAAGTTTCCAGACATGTTTCAGTTGACCGACCACTTTGATTCAGTCGACTGAACCTGAAAACAGAAAGTGTTCTGGAATTGTGTCAGTCGACTGACCATCCTGGTTCAGTCGACTGAATCTGCTGTCTCAACCAATTTTGCCTTTTTATGTGGATTTTCAATTTTTAATCGATTCGTGATGATCCGATTTGTTGTCATCATCTTTGTTGACTTTGATAACTTCTTTCTCGGGATTTTTGGGAATATCCATTTTGATGGATTCAGTATCGATTTCGATGGATTCGATTCATGTCTTTATATGTGAATTTTGGTGATCGATTGTTTTTACAATTATTTTTATGATTTGTCACTTTGAAATACAAAGGTTTCTATACTAGTAGTAAATATTCAAACTCTTTCTCAAAGATGATTTCAACTCTATTTTTAATACAAAGTTGTTTATAAAATTATTTTCTAATCCATGAGTATATACAAACCTTTACTTTATCGATTAAACGACTTAGCAAAAAGAGTGGTATATACAAAGTTCGTTTATATATACAAACCTCATTCGTTCGAGAAATCAAATTAAACGACTTAGCAAAATAAGTGGTATGAAACGCTTGCGTTTACTTTGTCGATTAATTCTTAGACTTGTTCGATTGAAACTCTTGTGGCAATTTTCGAGTGGAGATCTACAATTTGTTCGTAAATATTTAACTTAAGCCAGTGGTTATGCGACATGAAGCTAAACTCATTTATTTACTAGCTTAGTGTAATTGACACTTATTGTTGATCGATGATGATCATTTTGTGGTTCAGACTAGCAATGTGCAATGTCTCTTTGTCTACGTGGGGGACTGTACCTCGTTTTATTGAGCTTCGTCTCATTTCTTTTATGGGCTAGCGACCCATGGTCTTTGGACCATTCGTGGAGCAATCGGCTCGATAAGTCGGAGCATGGGGCGTATCTTTCTAGGTGCGTCGATGTTCGTTTATGCATGGGGCGTATCTTTCTAGGTGCGTTGATGCTTGTTGATGCATGGGACGTATGTTTCTAGGTGCGTCGATGTTTGATTATGCATGAGATGTATCTTTCCAGGTGCATCAATGTTTGTTTATACATGGGGCATATCTTTCTAGGTGCGTCGATGTCTATTTATGCATGGGGCATATCTTTCTAGATGCGTCGATGTTTGTGATACACGTGTTGGTGAGTTTTCATGATCCATTTTGTGATAGGACTCCACCTTTATGTTTTCTAGATTTCTAATTTGATGATTTCTAGAATTTTTGTTTCACCAATTTTGTGATTGGCATTGATATATTTATCAATATTTGTGAATAAAATAAAGAGTATGACCTTCTTTTTTATTTCTGATATTATTGGGATATTGTAGGATTTTTTTTATTGTTAAATGCATACTTGTCACAGTATGGCATTATTATTATCATACGTTTTAGTCATATCTCTTATCCTATCTCATTTTATCTGATTTAATAGCTAGACTGATCCATTTGTTATTTTCTTATTAAATAATACTCGGATCAGACCGAGATGTTACAGGTGCTTCTGCTTGACTCCTTAGCTGGGATTAACTTTTGACTTTTGGCTATCTGCTCTAGTTTAGTAGTTTATGTTATTATACATTCGAGATAGGGACTCCTTGATGTATACATATTCTTTTGTCTTGCACTTGTACATATTCTATTGCGATATTGTGGATCTTGTTTGACCACTACTCTGATGTACACTTCTATGTGTTATATTCATATCTATTTCCGCCTTAGTGATATGGATATCTATGACTGGTTTATGTTATGCTTATTTCTATATTTGTTTCCGAAGATCACATAGCCACTGTATAGTAGCTTTGAGTTTGTAATTGATATGTCGGATTTCCTCTTGAAATGAAATGCATGTTATACTATCTGACATATCAGTACTCGCACAAAGCAATTACACGGATGGTCGCTCCTCAACAGTCTTATTCTTCGTGCTAGTTGACGGAATTACCCCGTAGTGTCCTTAGCTAGCGTGAGTATAGGTGAGGCGCCACACAAGCCGTCCTGTATTAGTCATTTCAAATTGGCACAAGTGCCGGGGTCTATCCATCATCGTTCTCTTTCTTCAAATCCAGCAAACGACGCTAAATCCAACCACTTCGTTCTGGATCATCACTCAACATATACAGTTGTTAAAGTGGTTTCGGTATCGACAGAGACTATGCCCATATCCAGTTTCGGTCTCTTTAACAACCAAACGTCGTTTTACACATCGGTCGGTTCTTTTACATTTCGAAACAGTTCATACTTGATATCAAAATATCATGTTTGCTACAAAATCAAATCCATTTCGAAATCATCACATTTACTCAACATATACAATTTTTGTTCATAATCATGTTCACCTCTATACCTCAACTTCGATCCCAACATTGTTTCAAGTTCCGATTTGATATATAACTTCAATTAAATCCGATTCGTATTTAAATCCAAGATTTAAATATAAACATTTCACTCTTGTCCAGTTTGAATTTTTGAAAAATAGTTTGAATACTTTTAAAATAGTTTAAGTAATTAAAATAGTTAAAATAGTTTAATGTAAAATAGTTAAAATAGTTAAAATAGTTTTAATAGTTAAAATAGTTTAATATAAAATAGTAGTATAAAATGGTTTATATAGTAAAATACTTGGAAAACCAAAATAATTTAAAGATTTAAAGAATACAGATTTTCAACAAATTATACTAAAATAATTTATTTAAAAATGGTTTCAAAGTCGAACTAGTCCAATTTAAACTTTCCAATTCAAATCAACTTCGGTTTTCATTCAGTCGATTTAATTTCGGTACCAATTCAAATCGATTTCACCTTCGATTTCAAATTAATTCAATTCCATTATCTAATCAATCAGTTCAATTTCAAATTCAATTTATATCGATTTCGAGCTCGATTTTCAAACATCGATTCAAAACACTTGATCGAATTTACCTCCAAAATTCGGTGCAAAAATATGATTTTCAAATATAATTCAATTTCGAGCTCAAGTTCGAAAATAGTTTGATTTCCATAAATTTTACATTTATTTCTTTTAAATCAAACCATTTAAATAATTTCAAATCAAATATTTTTAAAATCATTTAATTTAACTAATTCAGTGTCCGTATATAATTTTCCATCCTATGGCCAAGTGATGAGTTATTTCAATCTAATTTCAGGGATGGATATATATCATTTCAATCCAAATCATAATGTCATAGGCATATATCATTTAAACCTATTTATTAATTTATTCGAAATAATTCTATTTACAGATCTATATACTGTACATAAATTACAGGTTGATAACAAGCTGCATATCTAAAACAAATAACATCCAACCATCCAAATATCAACCAATTTTCATCCATCACAATCAACCATACAAACAGAAAATGTAATTCACGGCAATTTCTTAGTAATCAATAACCGGTAATTTAATTCCAATTTCAATTTGTCGGTCGATTTCAACTTTTAACAGTAAATTCAATGACAATCTAGATGACAATTAAATTTACCAAACGACGGCCAATAAAATCATATCACTTCATAATGTCAATTTTAACTAGTCATAAAAAAATATTTTAGTGTGTGTGAGCGTTATAAAATACTCACCTTGAGTTTTCAATTTTAAATTAAATCGAATAACTTCGATTTAACCTAAAATACTAACTCGGTTCAATCACCTCCAAATCTGCACTGCAGTATAGCTCTCGTCTCTACGATTTCGATGTCGCCAGTTTCGTCCGATTCCGACCTCGTATGGATGAGATACGAGTTTTATAAGTTTGTATATATATTTTAAATTTTTTTTTATTGCCAAATAAATCAGGCCTTTAGATTACTGAGATATGATAAGAGCCGCTTACATCTTCTTCCTCACATATGCGTCCCAGGTTTTAGCAAACCCATCGGCCGCCTTCATTTGACCAATTTCCACGGCCACTACACTATCATATACGACGATCGAGACCCACCACGCCGAAGCCCATCACTGCATCCCTCTTCACTACAAAAATTAAGGAGCTTGGTGCTCCCACTCTCTCGAACGATGCGCTTAAACCCAAGATGTACGCGGGCAAAATCATGATGATCCACAATGCTATTTCCAATCTCAACCTTTGGATAGCAAGATCGTGCTAAGCTCTACGACTTTGCAGAAGGAAGTTTTTCACGAAAGCTTATGGATTGGAAGGAATCTGAGGGAGAAGAAGATTGAATTTCGGCCATTAAAACAAAATAAACGGCAGTTAGAGATAACTAGGATTTTATGCGTATATAATAATATATTTTTTTGGCAAGGCCAGCCGGTTTTATAGTGGGCCGTCCACTTTTTATTACGAACGTAATAATATAAGTACAGGAGCAAGGTAAAAGCACCTTATCTACTAAAGAACAGAAAAAACAGCACAGGTACGTGACAGCTATGTCACGATAACCATAAGAAACATAAAAAATCTAACACTCCTCCGAGGAGGGAGAATCACCAACAACCGTAGTCACCAAAGAAGAGCTCAAAGGGGCAGACCCAGAAAGACCAGCAAAAGGGCGGAACCGGAGAGCAAGACAAGGATCATAAACCACATCATCAGAACAGTAGATAAAAGATCGATCTCAGGATGGATCAGCAAGCATGACAGAATTTGTAGTCGCATCCAAACCGTCCATATCAAGAACTATGGAATCACCAGATTGTTTGTAGCGAAGGCATCTAAGGTCCTGTTGATTATCAGATACAAACCGGAAGAAGGATTCATTAACCGGGTTATACCTCATATCAGAAACGGGATCAATCCAACACCCTTCGGCCTCATCCCAAGCTACAAGAGGCAGCTGCGAGGATGGGACAGAAGAAACAGAAGGGATGACAGGAGCAGCACTAGGAACCACTGAAACATGCGGCGAAACAGGCATAACTACGGGCAATGAAGGAACACTCAGATTTGGCAATGCAGCCTCAGGAGTAGGATAAAGGGGACAGGGAGGGGCAGAAACATTGGGGACCCATATCCTTCGACGGGGGCGCGGCAAAGGTAACTTCGGAGCAGCCGCAGAGGCTTCAGAATGCTGGCAATCACTAGTAAGGTGACCAAAGGAGTGACAGAAAGTACAAATATCCGGAACCCAGCCATAGCGAACCCTGACCTCCACAATATGGCCGACAGCAATCTGAACAGGAATAGAAGGAGGGAGAGGCTTATAGGGGGAAATCTCGATAAGTGCCTTCGCATACATCAACTTATCGCGCGCCACTGTATTAGAGTCAAAACATTTCAGCTTACCAACATTACAAGCTAACCAATTCAATCCAATAAGAGGCTGAAGAACTGAGGGAATCTGAGAAAAATATACCCAAACAGGGATAGAACAAACTTGCTCACGAGCACACGCCATAGTAGGAGACCAGGGGGTAATAATAAAAGGCCTTCCATCAACGATAGAAGGCTCAGCATCCAAAACAAGCCGACGATCCTCCGAAGAGGAAAACTTTAAGTAATACATCGTATCAATCAGTTTCACATGCAAATTTCCACGAAGCTTCCATGCCTTCCGAAGCACCGAAACCGCATTTGTAAATCGATGAAGTGGGTCCAGAAAAAAACCAACCAAATAGTCTGACCAAAATTCTTCACCGGCTTGCAAAACACTCGGGGGAGGAATCATCACTCCATTTTCCTCAACCAATTCAAATTCAATCGGGATGTAGGCACCCGCAAAACGAGGCAAGGACGAAAAAAGAGATGACCATGATTTTGTGGGATGCTTCGTAACATCAGTATCACTGCTATCAACAAATCTGAGGGCACTAGCGGCAGCGGGAAGAGTAGCTATAGAGCTAAAAACAGTGACATTTGGTTCAGTATTCTCAGGGGAATTAACACAAACATGTGGTGAGCATTGACCGCTACATGGAAAAATAGCTGAATCACACCCCTGAACTTGGTCAGACACACCATCTACCATACCAATACCGTGTTCATCAAACAAGGAAGCCTTTCCCTCATTACAACTCGGTTTACACAGATCCTGAACACACGCAGGAGCGTGAGCACAGCAACACACAAGGTCTTACTCGCAACCAAAACACAGTGGCGAACTGGAGAAGAAAGAAAAGGGGGAAACTCAGAGGGCGAGAGGAGGGCGGGGGTCGCACTGACATCGGCAACGACGGCTTGAAAACTCGGCCAGAACGAGTCGAAGAGGGAGGTTAATATTAAATTCACTTTTAAACAACTTTTTCAAACGATCTCCAAACGATGTGTGCCAACAGGCATTTTAATGTTTTATCTTTATTCTGAACATAATGGAATATGTTTCGGGACCTGATTCGATCGTATGTGTGAGTTACGGAAATAAACGATCAATTTTAAATTAATCCGATTAAATAAATACCTAATCATTTTCAGCTGTCACGG
Source organism: Allium cepa (assembly GCA_030765085.1). Classification (NCBI taxonomy): domain Eukaryota; kingdom Viridiplantae; phylum Streptophyta; class Magnoliopsida; order Asparagales; family Amaryllidaceae; genus Allium; species Allium cepa. The sequence goes on along the minus strand of CM060941.1, from coordinate 82,187,278 downwards.
TCAAACGACAACTCCGATTGCTACGAAATTTGAGATCCGATAATAATAAACTATTACGGATCTAATGAAATTAGTTTCATTGAATTCCGAGACTGTCCCCCAGAAGGCTATTGTAACGCGTCGATTAAATCGACACTTTTCTAAAATTTACAAAATTGCTTAAAATTCCTATTTTGAAATCTTACTAACTCTATTACAATTCAAATATAATTTATATTCATGTTGGAGACCAATTTGAATCAAATTAAATCAAATTACAATTATTTACGCTAGTACACTATATTAATTTTACTATATGTAATTAATATATAAATTTCTAAATTTAACTTGTCGACTTTGACTTTCGTACAAAAGTCTAGTATTATAATTCCAACTCCAATAGAATTTTATTTCACCTAAGAAATCATATTATAATCATAATTCAATTATCCACATAAGCTTCCAATATTAAATTAAACAATTTAATTATTCAATATTAAACAAGCTTCAATATTTGATTTCACTTAAATTTTTGTGGACTATCATTTGCTTTATTTCCATCTACTAAGTACACATTTATTACTTAATCTAACTATTGATTGTAAACACAATCCAATACATAGCATTATCTTTCAATACTCATTGTTACTTAAATCATCGAGTTAGTTTATTTCAACATTTTATTTCTATCTTGTTATCGCCAAAACTTCAAAATAAGCTTGCTCCAAAATTTTAAGAAAGTTCATATCCAATAATTACATTCAAAATCATTAAACCTTTATTTTTAACCATTCTTATTTGATAGTTACCTTAAATTTAATAATATAAAATAGCTAAAAATACGGGTCGTTGCAGGTTTTCTGAAGAAGAGGATAATGGTGAATGCTTTCTCATACTTTCATACGTATGAAGATGAAATTCCTTCATTTAAATAGACTTGATAATGAAGGGTTGCTTGGAGATTAAGAAAATAAATTTCCTGATTACTCAAATATCTTTTCAAATTGCACGATTTGATGTTAGTACAAATAGATGGCGTAATCTTGGTTTCCATATCTTTCCTTTGATTGATTGATTCTCCATGCCTAATCATTTATTTTTATAACAAGTGCATTGACTAATTAATTGATTGGCTAATTAATTAGTTTCCTTCTCTAAAAGATATCACACATATCCTTCCTCTTTATCTTTCCATATATAGCCTAATTAATTGATTGAATGAATAAATTAATTATTTTGTTGTCTTCTTTGAAAAATATTTGAATCATATAAATTCAACACTCTACCTTGATTCAAATATAACAAACTCTCTGCATCACCACATCTCGACAAATTGTTGGGTCTACGTCAATAAGCTCAATGTGAACTAGTTTGGGCAATATTGCCCAAATAGAGCTTCCAAATCTTTCCCAAACACAAGTAAGATAATATGCACGTTAGGAAACATAATGCATACGAGAAAGTACCAAAATTCCTCAACATATCCGATGTAGGAAATGAAACTGTAGATGCTAAGCTTCGAGAGACCAATGGAGATTTTACAGCATGCTTCACCTTCTTCATTCCAAATTGAGTGAGGACAAGCCAAACATTATCTACTCCACTCTCCTCCGAAAGAATTTTGCTAGACTTTCCTAAGTCAACATCAACAGACTCACCAAAAAGATCCAAAACATTGAAAGCATAAGATGAAGAATCATCGCTACGAATATGCTTACAAATAGGGCTAACTGAACCAAAAGGCCTTTCCAGCAAGTGAGCTCCACCTAGAGTCTGAACCTCTGTAATCTTCTCATCAATCATGGTATCATCAGAATTACCAATATCTTTTCGAATATGAGAACAATCTGATGACTCCAAATGTGTTTGGTAATTTTCTGTCCTCCCAATCTCATCACTTGATAGAGGCTCCACCTTCAACAAAGACCTTTCATCAAATATCGCATGCCTGCTAGTCACAATTCTCCTAGTTGTTTTACACCACAACCGATACCTCTTCACTCCTTCTCTATAGCTTAATAAAATGTGCTTGCTTTCTCTAGGCTTCAACTTATCATGTCTCTTATCTTCTAAATAAGCTGAACAACCAAACACTTTAAGAAATGAATAATCAACAGGCTCTCTTTCCATATCCCTTCTGGGATCTTCATATCTATGGCAATAGAAGGTGTGCGGTTGATGAGAAACACTGCCATAGATATCACTTCTGTCCAAAATCTCTTTTCTAGACCAGTAGTCATTCTCAAGCTCATAGCTCTCTCCTATAATATCCGACACATGCTCTTCGCCACTCCATAACAATATGACTCAACAGAAATAGAAAAATCTCTAATTACATGACAATAGTTGGTGAATTCTTGTGACTTAAATTTACTACTATTTCCAACTTTGAGAACCTTCAAACACTTCCTCGACTCCTTCTCTACCAAGGTCTTCCACTTACAAAATTGGGTAAACATTTCATCTTTGGCCTTTAAGAAATAGATCCAGACCTTATATGAGAAATCATCCACAAATAAGACGAAGTAACTGACTCCACCAAAAGACGCAACCGGGTGGGTCCCCGCACATAAGAATAAACATACACTAGAAACTCTATAGCTCTAGGTCTTCCAACATCCCTTAAAGCTAAAGATGTTTCACAGAATGAGTTTTCTCGAGGGAACTCAAACCGTATGAACACATGAAGCTCTTATTTACTTCCAAGTCAAAACTGGCCAAGATTTCATACTAGGTTATTTAGCTATCAAATATAGAGATTTAATTTCACGTAGCAACGACTAAGCCTCATTTTAATAAATCTTTCATTTATTAAGTATCTTTTCAAAATGCTTGTTAAAATATTCATATACTTATCTCACCACATAAGCATATTCACCAAACATCGCAAAATATTTCTAATTTCAGAATCAAATCAAAAGGGTCAAAAAATGCTTAAAATGAAGATAAGAATAACCCCAGACACTATTCCTTCAGTGTTAAGTATGGAACGAATGTTCCGTACCATCATAATTAAGAAAGTTAGTTAAGGAAATCCAATCACAATTTCTTTTATAAATTTCTTCAATAAATCCTTTTAATAAATCTCCTTTACCAAAACTTCAAATCCATTTACAAAACTTTTTATAAATATTCAAGTTTATTTATAAAACTCTTTTATAAATATCCAAAATCATTTATAAAATTCCTTTTAAAAATCCCCAAATCTCTTTTCAATTAAAAAACTCCTTTATAAACTTTCCTTATTTAAAACAAATTTTCTTTAATAGATCTTATTCGATCAAATTCCTTTTTAAATAAACAATTTATTATTCAAAAATACTCTTAAATAATAAGTTGTTATTAATTAAACCAACTTCAATACTTTAAATAAAATAGTCAATGAACTATCTTTAAAATATCATATTGAAATGGTGATAAATCTTAAATATTTCAATTACATAATAACTTTACTTTAACCATAACAATTAGCTTTAAACACTTGTTTAAAAAGGAATAAGATTAAGAAATAATTTAAAAATTCAGAAGAGGTTTAGTGACCACAATGGTTCTTATTTAATTCAATTCAACTTTCCAAGTCATGTCATGGGTATTTACATAACAAATAGATATGTAAAAGGGATCAACAAACAACAACCAATCAACCTATAGGTAAATGTTCAAGTTATTATAATAGCAGATGGGGATTTGTTCTGCTAAACACATGTCAAAGTTGTTATGATAGCAGAATGATCTTATGTTCTGCTAGACAGATGTCATTTGGTTCCATAATCATTTAAGGTTACTTAAAGGCAATCGACAAAGAAATCCCTTGATTTAAAACACTTTTGAAAAAATATATTTTAAAACAAACCGATATTTAGAACTAATGAAATTTCTAAAATTAATACCCTTATTAATTAATTAAATAATAAATATATCCTTATTAAGTAATAATTTAAATCTTAAATAAATCCTTATTAAAATCTTAATTCAATTTAACCTAGTCGGTAATTAATTAAAATTTAAACCATCTTTCTAAATAAATAAATAATAAATAATTAAAATAATAATTAATACCCGATTAATACCCAATTAATAATTAAATAAATTAACTTTTAATCAATTAACTAATTGTAATTAACTTCTTTGATTAACACTTAAATACTAATTTCCTTTGTTAATTAAGGATTATCTACTAATTACCGTACTTAATTAACTAATAAAAATAATTAAATAATTACTTTTTATTAATTAAATATGTTTTGAAAACATTTTTCAAAAGATATTTAATTGAGACACTTTTAAACGTCAAAAAGAGTTTGTTTTCACGAACTGCACTTATAGCGCCTATTGCTATACGACCCGTAATTTTCAAAACTTGAACTTTTATTTTCTAGGTCTTTAAAACCTTAACTCTTGGAAATTTAACAATTTTGTAAAACATAAAGGCAGGTTCTTAGAACTAAACAAGTTTTAAACTTGAAAACATTTTGAAAACAAGGGATTCTACGTCGTTAAACTGGTAAAGGTGCTAACTTTCTTAGCACACAATCATGTATTCAAGATCATAACATTCATATTCACATCACAACCACAAGGATAATCCAGGATCTCTACTTCCTAACTAACATAAATATTAGACTTCATTTCAATTCTATTTCCAAACATGGCATATAAGCACATAGAAACCAAACCCAAATATCTTTATAAGCAAAGCACTTATACATACATACAAGTCAATATTATTTTTACAAACAAACATCATATTTACAACCCAAGTCAAACATATGTATAAGTTCAGAAAACTTAGTTAAAAGCTAGATCTTTACTACCCAAAAGTCGACTAAACTAAAGTAACTACTCCTAGAACTTGAATGTGACCTAAATCTTCGCCTTGCCTTTGAAAAAATAAAGTTTTTGACGGCTTAATGGTGTAAAAGTGTTCGGCCTAGGAAGGAAGGAATGCACGACCAAGATGGAGGAAGAGTACTTTAAAAAGTTTTAAAGGAGATTTAAAAGTGAAAATAAAAGTTTTAAAACTTTGGAAATGCCATGGAAATGTTTTAAGAGTTTTAAGGAAGTTTTGCAAGTTAAAATGAAATGGTAAAGAAAATTAGGAATTCGTATATATACAAATGGATAAAATAAAATTACCAAATTGACCTAAAGGTACATAATCTCCACCACATTCATTCCACCTCACTACCCTTGCCCCTCAACTCCTTTATCATGTGAATAGTTCCCCCCTTCATTTTCTAGGTCAACATGCTTTATTGACTAGTGTACTTAATGTTTTCTAATGACATGATAAGTTTTGGCAACTTCGTTTTATTTTTTAGTTCTTTTAAAACGTTTTCATAATAAGTCTCATCATATATTTTTATAAACTTAATTATAAACCTACATACAAATATTTCTATAACGTGATAACTTATTTATAAATGAATATGAGTATGTTAATTCAAATGTTTACAGCATATTCCGACAACTTTTAGACATCAAACAGTTGAAAATTCGAAAAACGACTTTCGGTCACATTTCTAATTTTCTTCGAAGCAAATATTTTTAGACATATTTTGAAAATTATTTCACCATCACTAGTTATAAATAAAAATAGTTCTATTTGAGTTATACAATCCATAAATTAATTATTTAAAATATAATAAAATATCTATTTTTAAAGTGATCGAATATTGGGTCATTACAGGTAGGAGGATGGAAACTTGGTGGTGGGTTAAGCTAGGTTGCGTTCTTGTGTTAGGGTGAGTTTACTCACCATCCAAATGAATATGATGCTTATATGTTGTTATATCAACTATGTATATGTTGTGCGTATGTTGTAATATTTGTTTTGGAAAGGAAATGACATATGTAATTGATGAATATGGACTTGTATGACTTGTTGCATTGCCTTGAAACAAAGCACATAGGGTTTGGCTGGACTTTGATTTGAATTAAAGTGGTTTCATAGCGACTAGTCGCTATAGAAGCACTTAGAAATTGCCTTGTGTTCGGCAACTTCACAAAAATTTGGAAGAGAGATCCTTTGGGGTTTATTGCCATATGAGTGTATTATTATGAGTATAGTAGTTTCTGTAAAAAAAAACAAGACTCTAAAAAGTATGATAGCTTTTCGTAAATTAACAAAAACTTAAAAGTGTGTAAAATCGCAAATTTCTTAACCTATTATACAGTCAAAGATGGCACTTTTAAAACGCCTTAGTTTTTTCCCTTCACTTTAAATGCTTTAAAATGACTTTCAACTTAAGTAGTATTCTCCAATATTTTTACAAGCCTTTTCTAACATATATTAGAATATCTTAAAAATGGTTTGGAATTTTTATGAAATTTTATAAATTTATTATCAACTATTAAAGTAGGTTTTTTATTTTAAATAAAGGAAAACATGTTATTTTTAATGTTTTAAATAAATTAAAAAATAGATATTTGAAGTAATATTTTAAATGAAGATTTTAAACCATATTATAAGTATGTTAAAATATATTTTAAGTATATATAATTTTTAGAATTTTTTTAAAATTATTTTGTTAGTATTAAAAGCTTATGTAATATAATATCTTTTTAAATTATTTTTATTATTAAATATCTTACCTTATAAATAAATTTGTGTGCATATATGTGTGTGTATTCTAAAAAGGTTTTTAAACCATACACAAAGCATGTTTTTTTATTTTATTCATAATACAAATGCAAACCAGTGCTACGCACACGACATATGAAGATTTTTATAATGAATTTAATTTAAAATATTTATAGTAACTATATTATTTATTATGTGCTTGTAATTTTTTTTATCACATTTAAATATGTTTGTTTTGTTATTCAAAGACCAATCGTAATTTTGAATTTATCTAAAACTACAAAAAATCATATATATTGTCTTTTATTAAGTTGGATTGAGTTGGAAAAGAAAATCATTTGGAAAAGCTTGATTGATGACATAGTTTTGCATAAATGACATATGATGTGTAACTCCTTCAAAATGGAAATAAAGATCAGTTAAAATTTTAATGTTAACATTATTGCATAAGATGGAGATATCTTAAGCAGCCATTATTGCATAAGATGGAGATATCTTAAATAGCTTCACATCGAATACTATTTTTTAATGCATAAATAGTTAATACATTTGATGCATATACATACATATAGAAACACACATTTCTATGCATGTGTGTGATGTTTTAAAAAATAGATAAACAAACAAACAAATTATATATGTGTGTCTGTACAACCTACACACTTATATGGATGTTGGTTTATCCATCTATTAAATCGCTTCCTAACAAAGCTAAAAAAATACGTGAAATTTGATTATTTTTGTTGGTGTAGGATGAATGTAAGGAGAGTTCTTGTAAATTTTAGTGGGTGTATATAAAGTGGAAGAATGGAGATTGTGCCGCACAGTTAAAATATTAGAAATATAGGATAAGAATAGTACTAAATATAACATAGGATAAGAATAGTTGGACAGTAATTAATATAGTCAAAATTATGCTAAAATTGTACTTCCTATAAATGCTAAATGAATTTATTTTTAATATCTTATCATAACGATCGCTATTTGTTGCACGGATGACTATATGCGATTTCTGCTACTGCACCAATTCAACCAATAAGTTCTTTCTTGTTATACTGCTTTAAAGTGCTATGCTAGAATTTACTCTTTGTAATTCATCCTTTTTTATGTTTACCAATTGACTATCCAACTATTTCTATGATTTGTGTACAGTCATCGAATCATTAATGTAAAGAAATTCTTAATGCTTTTATAGAATAAACTATAAAGTTTGATAAAATGACCTCATAGTCCTAAAGTTAATAAACAATTATAATCATTACAAATTATATTACTAATGTTAGATGCTAAATGAGTCATTTGTCGATAAATCGTATAACGATTGTAAACAAAATCATCTATAAATACATTACATATCACGTTTATCAAAATGAAGAATGACAAAAATGTGTGCAAAAATATGAATACTTGGTTGAGCATTAATATATTTTCTCATAATAAATTATACAAGGTGCATTGTTTTTGGCAGAACACCCTATATTATTAAGTAGTTTGGAGAAGAGAGTTTGACCTCGTTTTGAAGAAAACTAATGGGTGTGTTAACATATTAGTACTAAGACTGATCATTTATTAAACTATGTGGTGAAATTAAAGTAATTCAAAGTATATAAATGCTTCTAAAATTTCTACTAATTTGAAAACATTATAGCTAGCTAACTTTCCCTGGAGCATTTGAAGTTCCCGGCTATAGCCCTTTCTAAATTCGTGTAAAATTTGATGCTTATTATAATTTTTGCTATACATAAAAAATATTTCTAGCTCTAATATACTTCCATATCTTTTACATGATCATTAATAGCTCTCTTTGCTCTTGTTTTCTCTATATACATATTCCGTCAATCTTTAATTGCATGCAAAGAAGCTTGCATTACATGAAAAAACTTTATAAGGATATTTATAACCAATGATAGAAATTCTATGAATAATACCTACTATTTGAACTCATGTGAATGATTTATTTGAAATAGTGAAATGTGCATACATATTCATAGTTTCATTGATATCTTTAATAATAGTTATAATACCTTGGTGTCATAGTTTTTTTTTGTCAGTGTGAACTAGCAAAGCGCTTATAGTACAAAATCTTAAGATCACTTAAAATAGGATCTAATAATTTGTTTTTTTTACAAACTCAAAGCATCCATCTATAATTATTATTAAATTTTAATATCACTTGAACATAGTATCCAACAAAAAAAGTTCTTTAGAAATTCAAAATGTCCATCAACAAAATCTTAATCTCACTTAAAAATATGATCTAACAAATACATTATTAATTAATAACGTAAATAAAAATTCAAACTTAAAAAAAGTAGAAGTCGCGAGTTAAAAAGAAAATTTAAAATAACAACAAATGATTCCAAAACAAAAATATGGTTAAATAATTCTACAAATCATTTTCTCTTGAATGTGCTAAGCATATATAATTTGCAGAAAAACAATTTATGCACGAAGCGTGTGCCATGATCACATGTGAAACCCATGCCGTAACGCTTGAAAGATGAATGTGAGTGCAATAAAAGATCTCTAATTACTTTAACTGTTTAATTTAAGTCAATTTAACAAATTTAGCAAAAAATACATTTAAAGCGAACAGATAAATAAATAAATTAGGACTGACTAAATAACTTCCAAGAATGAAGGAAAAATATTCACCTACAAACATATGCTGCTGAACCTGCATGAATTTCACAACTATATGCTAGGTGTAAGATATTTATTTTGATTTTATCTTGTCTATAATAATCATCCTTAATAACCTGATAAGAATAAATTCATGTAAGGCTTAGCCTCTATCCTTTAATTTTGCAAATTTGGAGAATGATATGCTTCAAATTTTGATTTGAGTCCCATTTTTGAGCAGCTGTTACACATAATGGGTTAGAAACAATAGTTACAAAGGTCAACATAAAAAGTTTTTGATCCTGAATACCAATGGATTACTAAAAATTAAGTAGCAACCTATAGCCTAGTTTGAGAAATGCATACATAAAACACATTGACTAATTAAGCGCCTACACTAGAAATATCAAACACTATTTCAACAATCATTATAAACATGTATGTATTGTGTTTAAAATGACACTAGCATCATATTATCAGTAAACAACATTTGATTGATTGGTACATGGTTGAACAAAAGCATACTCTACTCGATTGTTCCTATTAATATGAAATTTATGAATGTAATCTGATATAATCATCATTATTAAGCTACTAATATGTTTGAAAGAAAAGAAGAAAAATTTATCCCTGTTTTAGCATATATGAATTAAAGCAGAGCAAAGATTTTTTTAAAAAATATCACCATCTATGTATAGAAATTAGAATCATGAATAAATAAAACTCCATAACAAACATGACGTACAATCTATTAAAACCAAAAAAGATTACCTTAGCTACATAGATCATCCAAGTTGAACAGGATATAAGAGAATGAAATGACAGAACTGAGTGAAATTCTCATCCAACGAATCAATTTTTATCATCTTATTGATTGTAATGGTAAAAATCTTGTCATCATTTCAAAAAATGCTACCATCTATGTATATAAATTAGAGCCTTATACAAAAAAAATTGCACGATAAAAATCATATAAAGTCAGTCAAAAATAAAAGAATTACGTTATCTACAATGATCTTTCTAGTTGAACGGGAAATAACAGAATGAAATAATAGAAGTGAGTAAACTTTTCATCCAACTAATTGATTCCCAACGTCTTATTGATTGGAACTGTACAAATTTTGTGTATTAGGGTGGCATTATAGCAAAATTTTAGGAATTTGAAGAAACAAAAAGAGAATAAATCACCCAAAGTAATGAGAAATACCGTATAATTATGGTGCAAAAAGGAAATCGTATTAGAGAAGAAAGTAAGGTGCAAAAAATGAGGCAATGTGAAAATCAACTAAAGTAAGTATAAAGACAGTGAAAATTAAAGTATGAAAAGGAAAATATATTGGAGAAGCCAGTGAGGTGCAAAGGTGAAGCGAAGCAATATTGTTTATTCATAAAAGAAACTGTAAAATAGACAGAGATTTAACAAACTTGATGAAGATACGTGTCAATATAGGGCAAAGCAAGGAGGAAAATGTGAGATTCAAGGAGAGAGGAGATATAGTATAGATTAAAAGTATTCGATCTGGTTAGAGATGCTAGACCAGTAGTTATGTTTTTAAGGCATATGACGCCTAAAAAGCAGAGGAGACTATGCAAGGGGATGACTTATTGATGTGAGTATTCATTTGTAGGAGCACATTTGAGTGGTATGCACCTAAAGTGTTCGCCACTAAGGAGGATGGATCTTTAAAGGTGTATATTGATTACCGTGAGTTGGATGAGAGGACGGACAAATATCCACTCTCGCTTATTGATGGCTTGTTTGATAAGCTCTATAGCGTGAAGGTGTTCTCGTAGTTGGATCTTACAATGAGGTTTCATCCATTGAAAATAACTAGAGAGAGTGTGTCGATCATAGCGTTTCGTACACTACCTTGATTTTTGAATGATTGGTTATGCCATTTGGGCTAACCAACGTGTCGGCGGTTGATTTCTTGGACTGTGTTTTGAGGAATTACTTGATTAAGTCTGTGCATGTGTTCATTGATGATACTTTATCCTATCCATGGGCGAAAGAGGAGCACAAGAAACGATTGATGATTTGTGTTGGACGTGTTGAGAAAACACCAACTGATGATGAGTAGTTTCCTTGGATTGGCGAGTTGTTATATATGCTTTACCAAGGACTTCCCACAGGTTGCAGCACCATTGACCGATCTGACAAGAGAGTATCATACTTTTATTTGAGAATCGAGGTGCAGACACACATTCTAAGTCTGATAGAGAGGCTGACGAATGCACTAATATTACTCATTCCGAGTGGGAATGAGGAAAAGATAGTACACACACTTGTGGCACTTAACTAGGCACAGTATTGATGCCAAAAGGTAAGTTTGTCATGTATTGTCAGTAAGAAACCAAAATTGCACGAGAGGAAGTACCCGATTCTTTATTTGGAGTCAACGGTGATAGAGTTCGCTTTGAAGATTTCTAGGCATTGTGTTTTAGGAGAGTGATTTGAGTTATTTAGTGATTCCATATCACTGGAGTCTCTCTTCTTCGAGAAGGACTCAACCTTCGCAAGCAGCAATGTTTGGAATTCTTGACATCCTACGACTTTGACATTTCCTAGGCATTCATAAGGGAAATGTGGTCTTTTACATTTTGAGTGGAAGACATACCAAATTGCGAGAAATATTCCTATCGTGGACACTTCTTGGGTTTATCACTGGTTATGACTTCAGAACTCGATGTGAGCTAATGCCAAAGATGATGACTAGTTTGACTATATTTTGATTTAGCAGATCAATACTAGTCAGAGATATGAAGCTAGACTAGCAGAGATCATAGGTAAATTAGAGGAACGGGTAGTGTCTGTAGAGGTGAAGTGGTGTGAACTCGACTGAGACGGTTGGCTTCGCAAGGATGAGATAGATTTAATCGATGGAATTACAAGGACTAGAAGTGAATAGAATTGCATTTTAGTCACAATCGATAGAGTGACGGAGAATGCTAAAGTTATATTCTTTAAGTCATGTGGAATGACATCCAAATTTGTCGAGTTATATATGGAATGGATAGTGTGATTGTATTGTATGCCAAAAACATTGTATGTGGCTGAAACTCATTGTTTTTTAGTGGGTTTTGGAAGAACCTACAAGAGGCATTTGGAAATTTGGCACCAAGTTGATTAGGTTGTATTAAGACTGACCTAGGGACTTCGAGACCTTGTAGATCTATTCGTACCGATAGACGTGGTACAAAACAGGTTAGTAGGGATGCAGTGGAGTAGTAAAGGTGTGAAAGTGAAGGTGATTACACATGAGAGACCTATGTGAGCATGTGGACCGCTTGTCCGAAGCTCTTAATTATGGGAGATTTGCATTTTTCCCCAGCTTTCATATTGGATATCATACTAGATGATTTTGTATCCTGCATACTAGGATATGCATGGATGTTTTTTTATGTTGATCTGATAAGTGCTTGTTTGATGTTTGATTGTTAGCACTTGATACAGTTACTTTTACTTATATGGTTCTTAGGCATACGAGATAGTTATGGTTCGATATAGCGCATTTATTTGAGATGATTTTTATATATATGATCTAGTATGCTTACTTACATTATGATGTTGCTATTATGTTTAATCCTCTATATTGAGTACTTGATTGAGTACATGGAAGCAACTGTTGGCTACTTGGACGCTTACCCGCTTATATTCACATCTAAAAAAGAATGCACTTGCTATATAAGAGGTATGTAACACTTATAGTGTAGATTTAGTGATATATGTTTGATTGTCCTCGGAAATAAGATGTCTTAGATATGAGATGTATATATGTTTTGTATCAAGATTTTTCCTAGACCTAGCCGCACAAATGAGATGCTGTCGAAATTTTCCTTGATATATGCCAAAATTGAGAGAAAAGTCAACATATAGGATACTAGATGTTGCCGATAGTTGAAAGATTCGGTAATATATGTGATTTAGTTAATTTGTGTTTCGATTAGTGAGTCGGTGCTTTTGTTTTCCATTGTCCGTTTCTTTTGAAATAAGCACCTAATTTAGACGGTTGGTTTGGCCACATTGATTTTGGATTTGATAGTGATTCTACTTAGGGAAGAGGAAGATGACCCCATGTTAGTCCCGAGTCTATTCACTTTATTGTGATTACTTTCAGTGATTATTGTTGAGAGTTGATAAGTGACGAATCCCCTTGCACCGTTGCTTATACAAGGTTGTTAGGTTGTATTACATCATCCTTGGGATTTCGAGGATGAAATCCTTTTAAGGAGGGTGGAATGTACTGACCCATATTTTTAACGATTGGGTATTTTAATATTAAATCGTTAATTAATTAACGGTCGCAAAATTGTGCTTTATCACCGATGATCGAATTAGGACTCGAGACCATTGCCGTTGAGTTTGTATTGTCGTTGCTATATTTGGGGATTAGACGATCCAATGGTCGAAAAGGTCTCAAAAAACATGAAATTATCATCTGGTAGCGCATTCTCGAATAGCGGCGAAATTTAACCATCGGGACTGAAAAAATGAAAGGATGCACGCAGACGAGTTTTGTCATGATCGAACGTGTCAGTTGATCATACGAGCTTAAAATGCATGATAGTTTTATTTGAGAAATTAATACATAGATCAAAGAAATAATAAACTAAAACCGCTATCTCCTCTCTCATTTACAAAATTACCGTTCTGTTGAAAACTACAGAAAACAATGGTCGCTGTTTTCAAAAATAAAATATATCGATTCTCTCCACTAAAATCACAATTTTTGTCCCGTTGAATTCGTATGCTCAAGATCTTCAAGCCCATATCCATGATGGAGAGTGCGGCAGTGGTTTTGGTGATGGCTGTGTGCCATTGACGACCTAGGGTTTCGATTTGGCTTAGATATAGGTGGAGTTTGGCGGATTCGATTGCAGCATTGGATTTCTCTTCGAAGTTAGCATCTTCGCACCAAATTTTGGTGAAGCTCGGTGCTTTTATGCAAACTGCGACATTCATGTGCATGAAGAAGGACCACCAGGTCATGATTTTATTGACGGGCTCGGTAATGACGGCGTTGGGTCTGGGGAAAGGAGAACGCAAAGTGGAGCACGTAGGAACTGAAGTTCTTCGATTCCTGGAGTATAGCACAGGAATTTGGGGTTTGATGTATTCGACCATGGGTTGGAAACATGTACAGGGTGCATGGCTAATTGGAGAAGATGGATTAGGCTAATCTAGGCAATTAATTTAATTAATTATACTTTAGTTATTTAACTATTTATTTAATTTGTTATCTTATATTATGCGTACCTTTTGCATACGAGATCCATTTTGGATGTCATTTCTTACGTTGTGCTCGTGATAGAAAACTGTACGACTTGGCGATGGTTTGGACAGATTTGGATAAGGTGAATGATATTGTGTCTCAGCATACCATGATTGTTGGTATAGTATTAAAATGACGTTTTGAAATGATTTCTGACTTTAAAATGAGATTTCTAAAATAGTTAAACTTATATCTTATTTTATAAAAATAAATAGAAGTGTTTTAAATGGTTTTAAATTAAATATCACATTTTTTCCATTTGATGTACTATTTTGCCGATATTTAGACTATTATTGATATTTATCCCATATTGGTTGCTTGGATGGATTGCTTTGTATTATTATAGATATATGTAAGCTATTATAGACATTTCTATGCTTGTTGGTGCATGGTTGCTTGCTTGGTTGTTGGTTGAAAATGTCGCTCGAAAGCGATATATGATTATAATATATCCCATAGGATAGGATTTCGTGCATAGATTATTGTGCACGTCAACTGATCTGAAGATGAAGCATGGTGGACTTTTGATATACGCTTCGGACTTTAGGGAAGACGCTGGACATTTTCATTTGTTTTGTATTTAACCATTTTTGGTCAAATACATGACCAAGGTGGTTGTTATCGGCTATTCTAGGGTTGTCGATATTTGCCACTATTGATGATGGCCGATTTGGCCGATTTTGACATGGACAAGGAGGAGGTTTCGAGGAGCACGCTGTGATGGTTCATTCATCTTATCGACGTTTGATTTTGATGTCATTGCTCTTCAACGAGTGGTTTGGTGTAACAACCCAAAATTCTGGTCATTCGATTTTAAATATTTAATTAATTTTAGATATTTAAATATTTTGATTTTGGAATTTAATATTTGGAATTCAATAATAGTGATCGATTAAATATTTGAATTAAGAATTAAATAATTGAATGGTGAAAAAAATATGAATTAAATAGATTTAATAGTGTCATTTAAATTGTTTTAAATAATTAATGATAATAGTGAATCATTTTGCAAATTTATTACAATAAAACAAATGGTTCAAATATAATAAATAATAAGAAAAATCAAATTTTAATAAAACGAATTGGAATTTCACTTCTTTGATTTGTGAATATTTAATTAATTTTAAATATTCAAATTAATGGTTTTATAATGAAATAAAACACTTTTTAATAATAAATAATAATGATGAAATAGTTTTTAAAATTTTTTTACAAAAATATATAGTTCGATGAAAAACAGAAAATGTGACCAGAAACCGTTTTCTGAATTGTCGACGTTTCATCATATAAAAGTTATTTGAGATGTTATACACATATTTGTGTGTGTATGTATATATATATATATATATATGTGTGTTCAAATATATGAAATATTATAAATATAGATTAGTAGTTTAATTAGGGTTAAGCGTAATTAATTAAGTTAAGA
Organism: Allium cepa; assembly: GCA_030765085.1. Classification (NCBI taxonomy): domain Eukaryota; kingdom Viridiplantae; phylum Streptophyta; class Magnoliopsida; order Asparagales; family Amaryllidaceae; genus Allium; species Allium cepa. The sequence continues at coordinate 82,171,392 of CM060941.1, read as the reverse complement.
AAATGATAATATGACGTTTTGGCAACTATAATAAAAAATAAAAAGAGATTGTCACATCATTAGGAGATATAAGTACATTAGAGTACTTATGCATGTTTGAGGAGAGGGTGACATGGCATGCATGTGGAGGGTAGAGTACATGAGGGTAAAAAGGTAATTTGCTATTATTGTTTCATATAAAACTAATTTTTCACCTTTCTTACTCATTTTATTTTTCATTTTCTCTTCTCTTATCTTCCTTAAAGCATCATGAAACCTTTTAATGGCTTCTAAAATAACTATTCATGTTTTAATATTTCAAAAACTAACTTTTAAATGTTTTAAAAACTTGTTTAACGGTTCCTTTTTTTCCATTTAAATTTCTTCCATTTTACCCGAAATGGTTTCGGCCATAACTTCTTACAAAAACTCCAAAACATGATATATTTTTAATTCAGATAATGTATATTTCCCCAGTGGCTACAACTTTGTAGTTTACCACCTTTTCTTATTTCGAGCTTAGATGCTCCAAAAAATCATTTTTTTGCAATAGTATTTTTGATCATGGGTTTTGATGTACGAAAATACCCCTCACTGTTTTGGCTATAACTTCCTCAAAATTTATCTTTTTGGGTAATTATTTTTTGGATTGATAGGGGAAGGAATAATCTAAAATTTCCTTTTGACCACTTTTCCAAAATCCGAGAGTAAAGGGTCCAAAAGTCGAGTGCAAAACAACCCATTTTCGAGAAGAATTTGTGGTTTTCCAAGCTTCCCGAGCGCTAAAGTATTTCAAGTTTTCAAAACCTTTGGTGAGTTTAACTCACATTTAATTTTATTATATCATATTATGATGACAAAATCGTTTATGGATTGTTTGGGTGTTGGTTAAAATTCTTTGATTGCTTTTTTGGTTGAATTTCCGTTTGGAAAATGGATGACATATTAATTTGATCGTTATAAACCCATATGATTATCTATATATTAATGTTAACCATTGTTTTGCAGGAAAATCTATAGAGAGACCCAAAGGGGATTTCTCGACCATAAATTATTTATGTACATCATTATATTATAATATGATAGTTTAATGAATTTAATTACTGATATTTCCATTTATAGTTTAAATGTCGTCATAATGATTTTCACTATATCGTCATTTATTAAATTTCAACCCAAGAACCCTATCATATGAACTTGAGCTTTTATTTCCGCTAAAAAGAATATTGAAAATTTATTAATCATTTTGGTTAAGGATAGTTTAAATTAATTAATCTTTTAAATTAATTAATTTGAGATTAATTAACCAATTTAATAAATTATGATTAAAAATTTGTTTCTTTAGATATTATTCATCATTTTTGCTAATGACGTTTTATTCTTAATTAATCATTTTAATTGATGATCATTTGAGTTTAATTATTTTTTAATTAAGGATAATGGAGTTTAATTAATTTTTAGAACTCAATTAATTATTTTAATTAATGATGATGGGATTAAACTAATTATTTCAATTAAGGATAATTGAAATTAATAATAATTTAATGATATTTAAAAGTAATTAATCATTTTTAATAATGGTAATAGAATTTTATTAATCATTTTAATTAATGATTTTTTAAATTTAATTAATTGTTTTAACTAATGTTTTTCTGAATTTAGTTAAATCATTTTAATTAATGATGTTTTATAATTAAATAAGTCATTTTAACAAATGATGTTTTAATTAATCAGTTTGACTAATGAAGTTTGGATTTAATTAATCTGATTAATTTATGATCATTTTGAACTTAATTAATTGTTTTAATCAATGGAATTTATAATTAATTATTATTTTAATTAACGATATTTGAGATTAATTATTCATTTAATTAATTATTATTTGAATTTAATAAATCTTTTTAATTAATTGATTTAATAAAGGCGATTAAAGTAAGTTAACTAATATAATAAAAACTGCTTTAATAAATTGATTTAAAGCAAATAGACTGATCTAATAAAGATTTTAAAATTAATTTACCAATGTTATAAAAGTGTTTGGAAATAATTTTCTATTTTACTATAGATATTGAACTGTTTATTTAAAGGGATTTTATGTGGAATTAATTATCTTTCGGGATAATTAATATTGTGTCTAAATTTAAAATGGAATTGAAACTCGATTATTGGGATGTTAAGTTGGATAATCTTTTAGGTGTTCGGTCTGATGTTGGTTTATGCCTTCAAGGTCGCGCACCTGGAAATATTATTCTCTTAACGTTTTAACAATTGGAACTAATTCTAAAAGTGTTTTACCAATACGGAAATCAAGCCAAAATGTTCAGTTCGTTTTTAAACATAAAAAGTTCGATCCGTTTACGGAAATGAATTATTTTTATAAAGCAATCACTTATATGAAAACGATTTATTTATATAATTAGCACTAAACATCGAAGAAGTAGACTTTTCGCTATTTCGAAAGTTAAGAATAATCGTATGACATGAACTTGAGGTAACACTACCTTGACTTGTCTGGTATTATTGTTAACCCAGAACGATACAAGTTTGAATTAAATGAGTGGTTATAAGTATACAAGACTTAATTTCCATATACGATCATTTTATGTCCTCGATAGTGGGTATCTCAGCTATCGGTTACTTCAATCACTTGATGTGTTGCTCATTTGAGCTTTGTTATCCTTTGTCAGAAATGACTAAACCCAAAGAGTGAGTGGGGGCCAAGCTATATGGGGTTGCTCCCATTTGGGTATTTTCATATCTACTCTAGATTAGATTTGGTGTTGCGCGTTGAGATGTGAAATACCCGTATACTTAGTAACAGTTGGCGGGGTCCGGCTTGGAGGTTTGCGAGAGCCATCGGAGTTCTCATGTATATTTCTAGAGGTATACTTTCAGTGAGGGGGAGCACCCTTCTAGTCATTTGTTGGAAAATTTCCTTTCCTTATTTGATTCGAAAACCTTGAAAATGTTTTAGCTTTAAATTGCCACAAGTAGAGCAAAGTCCTCATAACGACATTTAAGTGTTTATTTAGTCCATACTATGGAGTATGGACTATTACTTCATTTAGCCCATTCTATTGAGTTTGGACTGTTACTTTATTTAGCCAATACTATTGAGTTTGGACTGTTACCTTATTTAATCCATTCTATCAGGGTGGACTGTTTTTCCTTGTTCTATCCATTCTGTCCAGTTTGGATTTTACTCGGTTTATTTCCACTCTTTAAAGTCTGGTTGATAATATTTATGCTTAATCATATTTAGTATTGTTTTCTGATATTCATTTCTGCTCTTATCTGTATGGATGTTATTCTCGTAAGGTAAATTCCTGTTTCGCGTTAGCGGCGTGGTCTCATAGAATTTTTATATATGTTTCCCCTTATTTGAGTTACCTAATGCTGGTATTTCCAGACTGATCCAGGTGTTATTTATTTATAATTCTCTGGTCAGACCGAGTATTTTCCCATGTTGCCTTTGGTGTTATGGGATTCTTAGAGGGGAGCTGAAGATTCACCTATCGGCATCTGTAAGGTCAGGATTTTATAACTGTCCAGCCGATAAGCTTTGTTTTTAACTTAGATATACCTTGTATGTTTTAAGTGACAGTTTCTACTGTCCTTATTATAATATATATCGTCGATTTCGCTGTGAGACTCTTTTTCTCTGTTCTCTGTTCTTTTCTTTTATTTATCCTAACAATCTGCCCTTTTGTGGATTGGATGCGCGACATTGGAACACAGTGGTAGTGTTCGGTGTTGACTTTCGATGGTCAAAAAGGCGGGTCGTTACATTTGGTGGCGAAGCGAGGATGTGGTCCTTCGACGCGATGATTTTGTGATTCGATGACGATGATTCCATGATGGAAAGTGATGGCTTTGATGATGGATAGCTATACTTCGAGAAGCAGAATAGATGACGGTGAGTCAGATTGAGGGGACTGTTACAGGCAAATAATGGAATGCATGGTAACACTCTATGACTTTGATGGCTATCTACAGCAGTTCTCAACTGTAACGGCTTCAGACGTAATTTGTATGGACAATTTCGTGATGAGCTCTCCTATGGATGACGTGTGCAAAGGAACCGTTGATATTCGTAGGTTTCGATATGTACTCGTAAGGAAGAGGTACGTGAGAACGCTCACTTGGGGTGGTGGCGGCCCTGGATCGCATGATGTTTAGATTCATTGTACCCTGATGTTAATCGATAGAAATTATATCGGATTAGAAAATCGTCGAAAATTTTCAAATAAAATAACCGCAAGCGTACGGCGTACGATTGTAGCATGTGTGCGAGTACGGATCGATCCACAGGGAATTGATGATTTTAAAAATTCAATTCAAGTAAATTATACTAGTTTCAAGTGAAAGTTAAGCTAGAGAATTAGAGAGTTAACCGACTAACTTAAAGAAAAGAGAAGCTAATATAAGAGTTAAGTGACAATTTAGAGAATAAATCCACTCTCTAGATCATATAGTTCAACACATATGAAATCGTGATCTCTCGTTTATATTCATTAGTGCTTTAATCAATGTGTTTATCATAAGTATGGCATATTTGACCTATTAGTTAGCCAACATAAGCCATCAAACTTTAATATACCTCTTAAACCACTTACCAACTTTCATGAAAGTTGACAATGAAATCTATTTTATGTATGGCCTATTAACTATTGATTAGAAATATAGATTACTAACTTTTAATTTCAAATCAGTTTCTTTTTCCATAATCATATTTTGATGAAGAGACAATTAGTGTTAGTGATTGTTTAAGCATAGCTTATTTGGTGTCAACAATATAGACTATCAAATTTAATACAAAAACAACTAGTAAACCATTTCTATCATCATCATTAATCACAAAATGAGAGCATGAATTAACAAATAGCTGAAGCTACATAATTAGAGAGATTCGTTACCCCTAAATTGAAGGTTTAGCCTCTCATATTTTTCATTTGATTAACAAATGTAGCTAACAACATGAAAGAAAAATGAAAAAGAGAGCTAATTAACAAGAATTAGAACTATTGTACTTGCATGAAAGTAAATCTACACTACAAATATTAAAGTAAATAAGCATGAAATGGAAAGAGCATGTATTAAATTGCAATAAAAAGAAAATTACATGAAAATAACAATGAATGGCCAAGTAGCCATGAAAAGAAATAAAAGATAACTAAGATAAATTAAGAGAAGAGATGACCTCCATGAGAGGGCTTAAGACGGTAGAAGAGGTTACATGAACATAATGGGTTATTTATACAAGCATGAAACTCTAATCCATAATTTAAGGAATGCCCAAACTACCCTTGAGAAAGTGTGGAGGCCAAGTAATCATTAGATTCAACTAATAATCATTTTAGTGTACATGAAGCCATTAATTCCATAATCATGTGCATTAGCCTCTAATTTGTACATTAAGGTAGGTGGGTAGGTGGGGTCCTCCATGTTCTTCACTTTGAATTATTTCCACCTTTATATCCTCTGCATTCATTTTGTGCATGCATGTGTCTTCATGAAACCACTCCTATTTGAGATCAAATTCCTACACAAATATATGTAAATTTCTAATTAATTTTTCTCAAAGAAATATGTGCACACAGATGACCGTTTTCCCCCTATATGAAGATGGATATGGGACAATTTGGAATTAATATGGATTTTGGTTTAAAAAAAAGTTAAAATACCCAATATGATCATTTATCTAATTTAAATAGAATAAATATAGTGGTAAAAATATACGTATTTATGTGCACATCAAATACCCCTACACTAATATATTTATTCGTCCTCGAATAAAGAAAAACTAAGATAAATCCGTTTTCATGGGGAGCACGATTGCATTGAGCGTATGCAACAAGCTGTTAAACCTCTGGGTGTCCCCAGTAGGACGAGTGTTGTCTCGTGAGGGTTTTCAGCGGATACTACCCACAAAATCCAAATGCAGAACGAAAATATTTATAAAATGAAAGATTTATTTACAAAGAGATGAATGCGAGTTTTTGAAAATGTAACAACCCTGTATTTTGTGATTTTTTTTGTATATTTTAATTATTTTAATTGAATTTTTTATTTATTTTTTAAAAAACTTATTCTATTTATTTTGAATGATAAACTTTATTTTTGATATGAATTATCATTCCAAAGCATGACTAAAAAGAATATTTTCCAAAAAGTGAATTTTGGTCAAAATAATCAAACTTTGACTTTTAATTTAAATTTTTAAAAGTTTGAAAATTTAAATTTTATCTTTAATTATGAAAGTACATAAAATTTTAAGAACACTGCTTTTCGTTTCGTTGAAAACGGATTTAAATTGCAAAAGTTATACTGTTTTCAATATTGTGTGTATTGGGTTATTCAGCAATAGTCTTTATTTTAAATTTTATAAATGACATTTTTTATTTGATATATCTTATTCTAACTTGTATATTTATGATATATTTATGTATATTTTGACTTTTGAACATTTTAAAATGATAATAGAATGTTTCCAAAGACCACTGCATTTATTCTCAAATTTTCTAGCCTAGTTTCTGTTTTCTTTGCTATTTCCTTAATTTAATTATATATAATTAAAATTTAGTAATTTATTTTATACATTCACTTTTATTTGCTGTGTTTTACTTTATTAATATTCATTTTTCATGTATTTAAATTTGAATAGATTTTTCCAAAGATTATTTGAGTTGTTTTCAATTTTAAAGCCTAGTTTGCAATTTTAAGCCATTTTCTTAATTTAAATTCTATTTAATTAAAATTTAATTATTTATTTCAGATATTTATTCTTATTTCTGATTTTTTATCTTTATTTCTCAGTTTATATGTATTTATAAAATTACAACAATATATATAGGAAATTTGAAAGGTTTAAAGCTAAGAAACATAAAGTCGTTTCACCGTTTCTTTTACACTTTCTTTTGTCATCAATACATCTTTTATATTTTGCCGTTCCATCCCTCATTTTTTTTTACCAGCCGACTTCCTCTTGTTTTCACGAGTTTCAAAGCTTCTCAAACCCTAAATCATGGCCTCCATCTTGCAAAAAAAATTAGGTAAATTCCACTTTTCTTTCTACTTTTTCTCCTATTTCTATGCAAATTTGCTTTGCTTTCTCCCCTGATTGGAGCGGCTTTCCCCCTTGCTCCACGGCCACCACCTCCTTCCATCTCTTCCCGAACATCATCACCACCTACCCCACCAGCCATGACCAAGGCCGAACCCCCTTGATAGCCAAAATCTTCCAAATACAACCTAGATGCCTAGATCCATGCTTTGTTGACCACTTTTTGCTCATCCACTTCAACCACCACCCAAACCACCACCATAGCCGCCACCACTTCTCTGACCTAACCACGACACACCCTCTCCCACCTCTTTCTAGTCATGATGAACCACAGGCCGAGCCCACTCCCCAAGGCCGAGCCCTTATTTTGACTAAAAACTACCTAGTTGCCTTCAATCCCACTTCACCTCATCATGAATAAAACTCCACCTTGTCTTGCCCTGAACCCGAGTTATGTTAGCCCAAACCAGACCCAAACCTTGACCATATCTGAACCAAATCAGACCCTAAGCCATACCAAACAGTAGAGAAGACAAAGCAAAAGACTGCATAGTCGTATCTCCTTTTATTTCAATGTTATTGCATTTTAAAGTCGTATTGAATTTTGTTGTTTTGATTGTTTGTTTTGGGTTGTACACAAGAGTTGTAGATTTGATTCGCTCTCCACTCATGTCCGTAGTCTTGTCATCGTGCTTTTGTTTCCATTATGTCATTGGTTTTGATATCTCCAGCACAAAGAGGTGAGTATTTCTCACCAGACATTATGTACTTATATAAGTAGTAAATTGACACCCTGTGAATCTGTAGAACTATATTAACATATTATAACTGCTTATATTATTATCATATGATGTTCACACCTGTTATTACACCTGTTATATCATATGTTACTGTTATTTCATGTTATTATGTATATTTTATCAGTTTATCACCCTGCAAGTTCCCTGTAAATTAGAAATCACTATGGGTTGAAATGATACATACCCGAACGGACTTTAGAATAAGGGAAAATTGTTATGGGCTGAAATGATAGGCCTGAATGATTTTCAATTTATTTCATTTACTTGGGACTGCGGGTTTGAAATGATAAAACCCGGATTTTCTTTGTAAATTACGGGTTGAAATGATATATTACCCGTATCACTTTTCCTATATAGAAAATTATATACAGACCCGTAGTTAATATATGTTTTCTAAAAAAATTTATTTTTTTAGAAATGTAAATATTAAAACATTTTGATTTAAATCTAATTAAAAAGGATTTTTGTAAAATATTATTGATTTTCTGAATAATTGTAAGTAAAATGAATTAATGAAAAGTTAGAAAATTTTGAACGTAAGTTATTTTGGAAAATTTGATTTAATTATAATTGGAAATCAAATTAAATATGAAATTATGATAGATTTATGATAATTTGAATTTAAATGAATTTAAAGTGATTTTATATCATATTAATGAATTTTGATAAAGTTGAATGTGAAATGAATGAATATTTAAGTTGAAATTTTGAAATATAACTAAAATTGGAAATTTATGAAATTGACTTAAAAGTGAACTTTTAGTTAAGTAAACAAAAATAAAACTAAGTTATATTTGGGAATTTGAACTTAAGTGTTAAGTTGAAATTTAATGCAATGAATTTAAAATCGAACATTGCAATTTAATAAGCGAATTATTATTAAATCTTGATTTTGAATGGAAATTTAACTTTATAAAATCATGAACTTGAGGAAAATTAAATGATGTTTATAAATGTGAAAATGTATGATTTTATGAGTTAAAAATGTTTTAAATAAAAAAAATATAAATGGTTGAGAAATTATATTTAATATTTGAAGTTAATTGACTGCATTTTTGAAATGCTATTAATTATAATGTAAATGATATTACAGCATTTGTAAATGTCGTAGTTGATGATAATGAACTAAAAAGCTAAATTGAATTAAAAGCTATTATAGCAATTTTTGTAAGTGCTATAATTTTTGAATTTAACTAAGTTTACTTGAAATTTAAGTAAACCCTATTACAACATTTTAAAATGTTGTCTTTTGTTAAATTGAACTGTTTTGAATGTATCGTTCCGTAGCGTTTTCTAAATGCCACGAAAAGTGAATTTTCACTGTTTCGATAAACTTTAGTGAATAAATGAACTTTGGAAGTTGAAAATTTTGGAAATTTAATAATTTAATTTTTAACATAATAACTTCATTTTTATGATTAAAAATGATTTTTTTTGGAATATAAACTGTTTTGAAATATGAATTGAATTGGTATTTTAAATTGAATAAAATGAATAATGATCTGAAATGTGGTTTCGAAAAGTTATGATGTTTTGATAGATTAAAATGATTTGAAATGTGGTACTGAAAGATATGATATTTTGATATATTAAAATGATTTGAAACGAAGTTTTGAAAGATATGATATTTTGATATTAAATGATTTGAAAAATGAAGCTTTGAAAGGTTATGATATTTTGATGTATTAAAATGATTTGAAAGGAAGTTTTGAAAGGATATGATAATTTAATATATTGAAATGGTTAGAAATGACTTGATATTTATTTTGATAAATATTTGAATTGAAAGATATGGTATGATGATATACTGAAATGGTTTGGAAATGATTTAATCTTTATTTTGATAAAGATTGGGTTGAAATGATATTTTATTTTGAAGTATAAAATATTGTTTTAAAGTTATAACTACGGGTTATAATAACGATTGGTTGTTAAAGAGACCGGGATCGGATATTGTCTTATAGCCGGCCAATACCGAAAACCACTTTAACAACTGTGTACGCGGTGGAGATTTCAGAATGAAGTAGGATGGTGGCGACGTTCTCGAGGTATATTACGTGGACCCAACTTCCGTGAGTTGGCATAAATGACTAAAACAGGAGCTATACTGGGCTACACAAAGGGTCGCACCCTTTCATCGAGCATGCTCCATCGGAAACCATTCTATTACTTTTGTGATTCGATACGAGGCGCCACTTTGATTCGGGGGTATTGTTCGAGGTGGGCGGAAGCTGCTGGCTTGCCGTCACCACCGGTCCGGGAGTGCAAACGGTGTATCCACCCTGGCATTGCCTCGCGTGCCGTGTCATCTCCTTATAGCGAGCCCACTACGATTTTGGTTTTAAAGATCCGACAGCGTTAAGGTTCATCATCCCCTTAACGCTATTTTCTATATGATTATACTTTACTGATTAGACACTACTGTATATAGCATATATTACTACATAGTAAATAGTTTAACGGATCCTTAGAGGATGGGCAGTCCCAAGCATCTTCTAAGTTACTTGTACCTTTGCTACAGTTCACTTGAGTTGGTTTACATTGTATAAGTATGTATGTCCTAACTCGAGTGTTTGTATTTTTATTTACGCTCGGGTCAGCCTGAGTTATTCACAGATTTTGATTTCCACTTTCTGGAGATTGGAATCGCTGGAGATTATCTACTTGTCAAGTTTCATCTTTTCAGTTTGGTTGTTCTATTCAGCTTGTACTTGATTATCATATTTAAACGTCTGTTGTACTTTGTTCCTTCTATTGTATCTTATGTAACTTTGATATATTTATATAGTAGCTTCATGAACTACTATCTCTTTTACTTCCGCTGCATTATCATTACTCTGTGTCTATGATCTGTGATTTTTATTTACTGCATATTCTGAGATTTGCCAAATTTTTATTTACAACGCGGTATTTTGAGCAATTCAATTCCAGCATGAGTGTCTACCTATACACTTATAATGGATGCGAATGGTTGAAAATATCGGGTCGTTACAATTGGTATCAGAGCTTTGGTAGCTCTAGGCAGAACTCAGCATATGGAGTGAATGTATTTACAGAATCACTTTCATTCGAGTTTGAATCTCTTCCCTTTTGACTCGATTCCTTTGAATTCTGGAACGTTCCCTACGGTTCCAAAATCCATTCGTATCCCTCACTATTCATCTTCTTTTGACTCTGGAGTATTCCGTAACTCCGCTTCGAATGATCTTTCAAGTGAGTCGGCGGTCATGCCAATTTCAAATTGAATTGAAAAAAAGGGGAAACTCCTTTACAATTAGCATCGATTCACCAGAGATTTATATCTATCCTTGGTTTAGATGCTAATACCTTATGTTATTCCAAACTTTATCTATTGAGATCGAATGTAGATTTACCCTAGAAAATCCACATCGATCTTATTCTTTAAGTCACGGTTGACCCGGTTAAGGTTGCCTGCGATATATATAAGCTTATCCATCTTCCTATTCTATTATTTAATCATGTCATCCTTGTTTCTAACTTATTTTCAAATCAGAATTTCCTTTGATTTGAGTTAATCATATTTGAATCTCTATCCTTCTTTGAAATCTATTCATGTATAGTGTATTTGTAAACTACTATTTAAAATTAAAATGTTTTATATATTGTGTCGTTTGAGTTGTTGATGTTGATTTGGGTTCTGATCGATTCGTTTGATCAACGCTATCGATAAGATTTCCAAAACACTTTGACAGAACAAACTGACACAATATTATTTTAAAATTTGGTTAATGAAATAAAATTTTGATACATATATATATATATATATATATATATTTATGGAACTTAATAAAATGATTTAAATTGATAATTTGAAATGATAATACTTGATTTATCATTTATTGTTCTACAAATGAATCTATAAATAGTTGTTTATAAATTTATTTGGGAACTGAAATGAATTTAAAACAAGAATTTGAGAATTTAAATTCCGATTATTTCGAACTTTGGTTTAAAGTTTTAAAAAAAAAGGGATATACTATTTAAAGTATTTTCAAATAGAATTTGTTTCCAAAGAATTTTAAAGTGCTCTTCTCTTTGTCATTGGAAAATAACTTCGGTGATGATCGCGACATCATCGACGTTCGTTTTCGAGTTTCAAAGTGAAGAGACCGCCCTGTAGTCTTGCTACAGCTTTGTTTTGGGAAATTTAATTGATTTGAATTTCTAAAATATGACTTGATTTTAATGTATATAAATATATGATTGAAATTTGATTTGACATATTATGTATATATTATTACTTATCCCTAAATAGTTTGAATGTAATCGGAAATTTAGTTCTTAAATTTTATTTTAAAGAATAATTTCAATTATAAAAAAAAATCAATCAAAATTTTAGATGAATATCAAGCATGAAATGATTTAATAGGAAAGTTTATTTGTATAATACAATTGCATTCAAATATAACTTACCTTAATTTCAGAAGTTAACAATGTAATTGGATAATATACAATATAAAAAGATTTTATAAATAAAATTTGAGTGGTTATAATAAATGTTATACACTTAAATTTTAAAACGATTAACAGAGGTAAATATAATAAAGGGTAATTGAATAACTTACAATAAATTAATGGTAGAAGAACTAAGAATAAAATAAAGCAGTTATAGTAAGTGTAAGCATATTTAACATGAGTGATAAATATATTGAGAGGGGTAAATTTAATTTTAATTAGGAATAAAGAAGAATAAAATTTATTAAGTACATTGTGAGTGTAATACATGATTATTTTTCAAACCCATGGTTTTAAAAATTGTTAATTTTGGAGGATTGGATAATAAGATAATGAAATTTGAGATAGTTAAGATTTATTTAACTTGTGTAAAGATTTATTCTCTATTTAAGATGAAATTTCCATGCTTTCAAATTTATGTCCTTATTTCGTTTTTCAAACTATTTTTTTTGTTGTCCTCATCATCCTCATCTTGCGATAGACTGGTATAGGCATCTTTCTATAATCTTTCTATTTAGAAATCTTTCTATAATCTTTGATAATCTTTTGTACTCATTTTGAATTTATTTTGCGTGCTTATGTTCTTGATTTTGGAGAATCTTGGAAAGATCATCTCTACCTTGTTAAACTTACTTATAACAATAGTTATCATGTATAATTTCATTCTCCTTGTCATCTTGTCTTAATCTTGTTTTACTCTATCTTTTTCTGTGCTTTCCCCTACCTCATTCCTTTTCGGGGACGAAAAGTTTTGAGTGGGGGAGAGTGTAACAACCCTGTATTTTGTGATTTTTTTTGTATATTTTAATTATTTTAATTGAATTTTTGACTTTAAAAAAAAATTATTCTATTTATTTTGAATGATAAACTTTAGTTTTGATATGAATCATCATTCCAAAGCATGACTAAAAAGAATATTTTTCAAAAAGTGAATTTTGGTCAAAATAATCAAACTTTGACTTTTAATTTAAATTTTTAAAAGTTTGAAAATTTAAATTTTATCTTTTATTATGAAAGTACATAAAATTTTAAGAATACTGCTTTTCGTTTTGTTGAAATGGATTTAAATTGCAAAAGTTATACTGTTTTCAATATTGTGTGTGTATTGGGTTATTCAGCAATAGTCTTTATTTTAAATTTTATAAATGACATTTTTTATTTGATATATCTTATTCTAACTTGTATATTTATGATATATTTATGTATATTTTGACTTTTGAATATTTTTAAAATGATAATAGAATTTTTCCAAAGACCACTGTATTTATTCTCAAATATTCTAGCCTAGTTTCTGTTTTCTTTGCTATTTCCTTAATTTAATTATATATAATTAAAATTTAGTAATTTATTTTATACATTCACTTTTATTTGCTGTGTTTTACTTTATTAATATTCATTTTTCATGTATTTAAATTTGAATAGATTTTTCCAAAGATTATTTGAGTTGTTTTCAATTTTAAAGCCTAGTTTGCAATTTTAAGCCATTTTCTTAATTTAAATTCTATTTAATTAAATTTCAATTATTTATTTCAGATATTTATTATTATTTCTGATTTTTTATCTTTATTTCTCAGTTTATATGTATTTATAAAATTACAAAAATATATATAGGAAATTTGAAAGGTTTAAAGCTAAGAAACGTAAAGTCGTTTCACCGTTTCTTTTACAGTTTCTTTTGTCATCAATACATCTTTTATATTTTGCCGTTCCATCCCTCATTTTTTTGCCAGCCGACTTCCTCTTGTTTTCACGAGTTTCAAAGCTTCTCAAACCCTAAATCATGGCCTCCATCTTGAAAAAAATTTACGTAAATTCCTCTTTTCTTTCTACTTTTTCTCCTATTTCTATGAAAATTTGCTTTGCTTTCTCCCCTGATTGGAGCGGCTTTCCCCCTTGCTCCATGACCACCACCTCCTTCCATCTCTTACCGAACATCATCACCATCTACCCCACCAGCCATGACCAAGGCCGAACCCCCTTGATAGCCAAAATCTTCCAAATACAACCTAGATGCCTAGATCCATGCTTTGTTGACCACTTTTTGCTCATCCACTTCAACCACCACCCAAACCACCACCATAGCCGCCACCACTCCTCTGACCTGACCACGACACACCCTCTCCCACCTCTTTCCAGTCATGATGCACCACAGGCCGAGCCCACTCCCCAAGGCCGAGCCCTTGTTTTGATTAAAAACTACCTAGTTGCCTTCAATCCCACTTCACCTCATCATGAATAAAACTCCACCTTGCCTTGCCCTGAACCCGAGTTATGTTAGACCAAACCAGACCCAAACCTTGACCATATCTGAACCTAATCAGACCCTAAGCCATACCAAATAGTAGAGAAGACAAAGCAAAAGACTACATAGTCGTATCTCCTTTTATTTCAATGTTATTGCATTTTAAAGTCGTATTGAATTTTGTTGTTTTGATTGTTTGTTTTGGGTTGTACACAAGAGTTGTAGATTTGATTCGCTCTCCACTCATGTCCGTAGTCTTGTCATCGTGCTTTTGTTTCCATTATGTCATTGGTTTTGATATCTCCAGCACAAAGAGGTGAGTATTTCTCACCAGACATTATGTACTTATATAAGTAGTAAATTAACACCCTGTGAATCTGTAGAACTATATTAACATATTATAACTGCTTATATTATTATCATATGATGTTCACACCTGTTATTACACCTGTTATATCATATGTTACTGTTATTTCATACTATTCTGTATATTTTATCAGTTTATCACCCTGCAAGTTCCCTGTAAATTAGAAATCACTATGGGTTGAAATGATACATACCCGAACGGACTTTAGAATAAGGGAAAATTGTTATGGGCTGAAATGATAGGCCTGAATGATTTTCAATCTATTTCATTAACTTGGGATTGCGGATTTGAAATGATAAAACCCTGATTTTTTTTGTAAATTACGGGTTGAAATGATATATTACCCGTATCACTTTTCCTAGTGTAGAAAATTATATACAGACCCGTAGTTAATATACGTTTTGTAAAAATTTTAATTTTTTTAGAAATGTAAATATTAAATTTTTTTGATTTAAATCCAATTAAAAAGGATTTTTGTAAAATATTATTGATTTTCTGAATAATTGTAAGTAAAATGAATTAATGAAAAGTTAGAAAATTTTGAACGTAAGTTATTATGGAAAATTTGATTTAATTATAATTGGAAATCAAATTGAATATGAAATTATGATAAATTTATGATAATTTGAATTTAAATGAATTTAAAGTGATTTTATATCATATTAATGATTTTTGATAAAGTTGAAATGTGAAATGAATGAATATTTAAGTTGAAATTTTGAAATATAACTAAAATTGGAAATTTATGAAATTGACTTAAAAGTGAACTTTTAGTTAAGTAAACAAAAATAAAACTAAGTTATATTTGAGAATTTGAACTTAAGTGTTAAGTTGAAATTTAATGCAATGAATTTAAAATTGAACATTGCAATTTAGTAAGCGAATTATTATTAAATCTTGATTTTGAATGGAAATTTAACTTTATAAAATCATGAACTTGAGGAAAATTAAATGATGTTTATAAATGTGAAAATGTATGATTTTATGAGTTAAAAATGTTTCAAATAAAAAAAATATAATTGGTTGAGAAATTATATTTAATATTTGAAGTTAATTGACTGCATTTTTGAAATGCTATTAATTATAATGTAAATGATATTACAGCATTTGTAAATGCTGTAGTTGATGATAATGAACTAAAAAGCTAAATTGAATTAAAAGCTATTATAGCAATTTTTGTAAGTGCTATAATTTTTGAATTTAACTAAGTTTACTTGAAATTTAAGTAAACCCTATTACAACATTTTAAAATGCTGTCTTTTGTTAAATTGAACTGTTTTGAATGTATCTTTCCGTAGCGTTTTCTAAATGCCACGAAAAGTGAATTTTTACTGTTTCGATAAACTTAAGTGAATAAATGAACTTTGGAACTTGAAAATTTTGAAAATTTAATAATTTAATTTTTAACATAATAACTTCATTTTTATGATTAAAAATGATTTTTTTTGGAATATAAACTGTTTTGAAATATGAATTGAATTGGTATTTTAAATTGAATAAAATGAATAATGATCTGAAATGTGGTTTCGAAAAGTTATGATGTTTTGATAGATTAAAATGATTTGAAATGTGGTACTGAAAGATATGATATTTTGATATATTAAAATGATTTGAAACGAAGTTTTGAAAGATATGATATTTTGATATTAAATGATTTGAAAAATGAAGCTTTGAAAGGTTATGATATTTTGATGTATTAAAATGATTTGAAAGGAAGTTTTGAAAGGATATGATAATTTAATATATTGAAATGGTTAGAAATGACTTGATATTTATTTTGATAAATATTTGAATTGAAAGATATGGTATGATGATATACTGAAATGGTTTGGAAATGATTTAATCTTTATTTTGATAAAGATTGGGTTGAAATGATATTTTATTTTGAAGTATAAAATATTGTTTTAAAGTTATAACTACGGGTTATAATACGATTGGTTGTTAAAGAGACCGGGATCGGATATTGCCTTATAGCCGGCCAATACCGAAAACCACTTTAACAACTGTGTACGCGGTGGAGATTCCATAATGAAGTAGGATGGTGGCGACGTTCTCAAGGTATATTACGTGGACCCAACTCCCGTGAGTTGGCATAAATGACTAAAACAGGAGCTATACCGGGCTACACAAAGGGTCGCACCCTTTCAACGAGCATGCTCCATCGGAAACCATTCTATTACTTTTGTGATTCGATACGAGGCGCCACTTTGATTCGGGGGTATTGTTCGAGGTGGGCGGAAGCTGCTGGCTTGCCGTCACCACCGATCCGGGAGTGCAAACGGTGTATCCACCCTGGCATTGCCTCGCGTGCCGTGTCATCTCCTTATAGCGAGTCCACTACGATTTTGGTTTTAAAGATCCGACCGCGTTAAGGTTCACCACCCTCTTAACGCTATTTTCTATATGATTATACTTTACTGATTAGATACTACTGTATATAGCATATATTACTACATAGTAAATAGTTTAACGGATGCTTAGAGGATGGGCGGTCCCAAGCATCTTCTAAGTTACTTGTACCCTTGCTACAGTTCACTTGAGTTGGTTTACATTGTATAAGTATGTATGTCCTGACTCGAGTGTTTGTATTTTTATTTATGCTCGGGTCAGCCTGAGTTATTCACAGATTTGGATTTCCACTTTCTGGAGATTGGAATCGCTGGAGATTATCTACTTGTCAAGTTTCATCTTTTCAGTTCGTTTGTTCTATTCAGCTTGTACTTGGTTATCATATTTAAACTTCTATTGTACTTTATTTCTTCTATTGTATCTTATGTATCTCTGATATATTTATATAGTAGCTTCATGAACTACTATCTCTTTTACTTCCGCTGCATTATTATTACTCTGTGTCTGTGATCTGTGATTTTTATTTACTGCATATTCTAAGATTTGCCAAATTTTTATTTACAACGCGGTATTTTGAGCAATTCAATTCCGGCATGAGTGTCTACCTATACACTTATAATGGATGCGAATGGTTGAAATTATCGGGTCGTTACAATTGGTATCAGAGCTTTCGTAGCTCTAGGCAGAACTCAACATATGGAGTGAATGTATTTACAGAATCACTTTCATTCAAGTTTGAATCTCTTCCCTTTTGACTCGATTCCTTTGAATTCTGGAACGTTCCCTACGGTTCCAAAATCCATTCGTATCCCTCACTATTCATCTTCTTTTGACTCTGGAGTATTCCATAACTCCGCTTCGAATGATCTTTCAAGTGAGTGACGGTCATGCCAATTTCAAATTGAATTGAAAAAAAGGGGAAACTCCTTTACAAAGTGTAATTATGAAATAGATTCTTAGTTGATTATCAAAGTTTATCAAAGTGGTATATTCATTTCTTTTCAATAACAAGTCAAATCAAATAAGTTAAAAATAGTGCTAGGATTTCAATTGCTTACTCTCTTGTATTTTTGAAAATTTTATTGATTTTTACAATATTTATATGCCTAACTCACGTAAACTAAGACCAGATATATTACCCATGCACTACCTTACGGACTTATGTGAAGGGAATACAGAGCGTGGCGAGTGAACACCTATTGACTGTAGGCGTTATTAAAAAGAATTTATATATATACACCAAGCTTAGATAAACTGAGGCTAGATATACCGATCGTGCACTGCCTTTCGAGCTTACGTGAGAAAGGTACAGAGCATGACGAGTGTATACACAAGTTTGTACACCTGTCGACCGTAGGTGTTAAATAAAAAGTATTTACATATACACCAATGTTTTTTATATGTTTTTTTTTTAATTTTTTTGTCAGTTTTTTTGAAAGAGAGTGTTTTGAAAAATAATCTTAGCACCACTTAACTTAGAAGACAAAAAAATGTTATATCCCTTACCTTAAATCAAACACTTTTTAAAATAAAGATTTTCAGTTAGGATATATTTCATAATTATCACGTATTAACCTTCATTTATATTTGTTAATGTTAGCAACAGAATTGGTCACTGACACCCTTAAGAGAGATTGTGTAGAAAAATTAATGAAGAAAGTAAAGTTAAACAGAGAACACTATGCAAATTTAAACGCAGAAAGTATGAATACTAGATTTATAGTGGTTCGGCGTAACTGCCTACGTCCACTTTGAGGTTAATCTTTATTTCTTTTCTCAATAATCGAATACAGATACAATCTATACACCAACTATTTGATTACAATTGCTGAGCAAAAAAGATAAGTCTTGACTGAGTTTTGAATGCGACAGAGTCTCCCTGGTGTTCTTGAAAAAATATCCCTTTCATTGTGCCCCTGCCTCTCTATTTATAGACGAAAATGGGTTGGACTTTCCTAGTGGGCCTGATAGCTAAATACCTCGGCCCAAAAAAAGTGAGCTCTGTGTGCCGAACCATAGACATGAACGGCAAAATGCCGAACGATATCTTCACGCCGAACGAAGTGATGTGCTGAGTGCAGGCCGATCGATAACCGAAGCCGGTCGAGATTGGATGAATGTCGAACACCTCTGGACGCCGAACGATCTCAAATGCCGAATGAGGCATGAATGTCGAACACCTCTGGACGCCGAACGATCTCGAATGCTGATCTTGGCATGAATGCCGAACGACCTCGAATGCCGATCGAACAAGTAATGCCGAACGTCCCTGGAAGCCGACCAAGTATATTGTGCCGAACGCTCGGGATGTCGATCGGTATGTAAATGTCAGCGCTTAGTTGCCTGGTCAAATCTCCAGGTAACAGTTAAACTATCGTTATTTGTAATCAAATTTCATTTTTATTTTTGTTAAGACAAATAAATTTTCAGTAATTTCAATTTAATAAACCAAAACCATATATTTATCTTATTGCGTTTCTTTAAAAATAAATCAAAATGCTTAAAAAAATTATTTTTGAAACTTTTATATGTTTTTTGAGTTTTGGAGGAAAAAATGAAAAATTAATCATGAAAAATAAAAAAGAAGATGTGTCTCCCCCCACACTTATTTTGACTGTGTCTCCACAATCAACCCAAGTGGAAGGAGAAAAATAAAAATATAACCTTTATTTAAATGAAAATGAAAAGATGACATCAGAAAGTATGTCGTTAACCGGTCTTCCAAAAACCGATTCATTTCTCTCGCCAAGAACGCGAGACACGGCTTAAGCGAAGAAAACCAAATTGTAAAAGATTTTGAAATCCAATAAGGATTTGGAAAAAAGAATGCCGTTTCATTAAAAATCATACGAGTTGTTTAATTTTTGATGATTTTGGGGTAGATATAACGATTAATTAAAATTCAAGTTTATTTTCACCAAGTTGAAATTCAACTTTGTCATTGAAAAATTCTTCGAAATTATTGATTTCAAAATAAAGGTGGTGATTTAAATCTTCCCCTTCAGAATTTGACAACTCGTTTTCGAAAATTCCAAACAATTCATGTTCATTAAATTCGTCTTCCTTTATTGTATTATCAACAACTTCATAATGTATATTAAATTCAAATTCCAAAGTTGTATTCAAAATTTTGAAATCGAGAAAAGGAAGATCGAATTTTAAATTTGGTTCCACACCCTCAAAAGAATTGAAATCCAACTCAATAACCGTGTTTTCAACAACTTCATTAAGATTGTTATTTTCAATTTCAAAAGTTGTTTTTTAAAAATCGTCGATTTGGGCAAAATATGGATTATTATTTGACTCGTCACTCGTTGGAATTTGATTTTGGTTTTCATGTTGTTTCATATATGTTTCAAGCAACTAATTCGTGTGATCATCGTAAATTTCGTTCATTTTCTCAATAAAATCCAATTTGTAGTTATTAACTTGAGAATTTGGATTTGTTGAGAACAAAAAATTTCAATCGCATCATAGTCGAGATTAGTTCCATTGCCAAAATTATTTGAAAAGTGCATCACATTTTCGTTTTGATTTTGAAATTCGTTTTGGAGTTCAAAATTGAACTGGCATGGGTGATACTGGAAATCGTTTGAATTTTGAAGTGAATTCAAATTTTGATTATTTTGAAAACTTTGATTCGAGTTATCGTACAAATATGAATTACACAACTCGCTTATCATTTTATTTTGTTGTATAGAGATTTCAAGTAGAGACGAAATGTTATTTTCAAGATTTGAAGGTTGGTAATCATTTTGAAAATTTCGTGGTTTAAAATCCGAATTATTTATACAATAGTTGTTGTTAAAATAACCATACGAATTCGAAGTCAAATCATATGGATTATATTGATTTTCATAAATATTGTAAAATTCAAGTGAGTAGGAAAAATGAAACTTAGACATTTTCAAGAACTTTTTTATAAAGGAAAATTATTTACAAATAAAATTTATTTTTCAAAAGGAAATTGATTTTTGTTTTTTTATTTTTCAAATTTTTTCTTTGTTTTTGAGAAAGGTTTAGTAATTTTTTTTGGATTTTTGTTTTTCTAAATTTTTTGGATTTTTGAAATTTCAAAGAAAAAGGATTTAAAAATTTCAAAGGAAAAGGAATATTTACATTTTTTTTTTAATTTTTAATTTTGAAGTTTTATTATAAAAAACATATGCATGAACTAATGCAACTAAATGAATGCAAGGTTAATTACAAATGATTTATCCTAAGTTAACACAAAACCGTATACTTACACATTGTCTTAGATAAACAAGATAGTTCTCAGCTAGGTAACGGACATGATTTGTCGGTGCACCATGAATCACCGTAGCAATGCAGCTGAAGGTTGAAATACCTTCAGAGAAACAACCACTATAATATTTACGAATCACCGTAATATTTATAAATGGTTATTACTCTGCCGCAGCCTAGACACCAGCAAATTAATTTTTTCAAAGAAGATAAATTGTCAATATACAATTAAGTGTTCTCGATGTCTAACCGTTAGTGCTAATCAAAATCTAAGGATGAAATGCAAAGCAGAAATTAAACGTGTATTAACAATGCAACCACAAATGAATTTTGTTTTTGTTTTTGGTTTTTGGATTTTTCTTATATGCAAGGAAACTACAATGCAAGACAAATAAAAACAATAGATAAAGGTTAGAAGCAGCAGAATTATTTATAACCAAACAAACAATTTCTTTTATATATATATATATATATATATATATATATTATATTGGCATCAATTGTGTTTTGTATCATAGCTATTATTGTATTATTTTGTAGTATTTGTATTCTATCACTTTTTCCTGGAAAGTCATCTTTATTTGTGCTCTGATACCACAAATAAAGAGGAATATATGGGGGTAAAGGTAAGTTATTATGTTAGTTTTTGGAAAATAACTAAAATATTCTGTACAATGTCTTGGATATAAATGCTAAAAGAAAATCCAGAGATGAACTTTATCGTGTATATCAAGATTTCAATTATGCATAAAATAATCTATTTTTTGTTCATTTTTGTTACCTTACTGGCAACTTGAAAGTATAAAAACCCAAGGGTGCAGTAAGTAAATTAGTAAAAGAGGAATTAGGAACCCTTTCCATTTTGTTTTGTTTAGAGTCTTCTAATTTTTGTTTTACTATCTTGTAACTGTTCTCTTTAGTAAAACTCATTGTACATGTTACACTCATCTATCCAGGACAGATCTAGTTGGCTGTTTAGCCATTTATTATTTTCATCAAGAACAGATTGTCTGATGATCTTATAATTTTCTTCATAAATTAGATCTAGCATTTTGTTTGTGACCTTTGTTGCCATTTCTTGTTGTTCCATAAAGTAATAGGTATTCATTATGTTTTTCACAATTTTAGTTTTATCCAGTTTGGGTTCATCTGAAAGATCTATAAATTTTTCAGCATAGTTATATTTAAAAAATTTAGCTATGTTATATTGTCTATCAATGTTCATGCCAGTTTGTTTTAGGATAAAAATTACTTTTGTCATAAATTGTTGTTCTAAGAAATTCTGTAAGGATTCTATGTTCATGATTATTGGAAAATTGACCATTTTAGTTTTCCCAACCGTTCTTCTGAAATTTTATAATTATTTTTTAAAATTTTCCATTTGTTCCATTCTATGTAGAAATCTCTGCAGAATCTTTCTGTTATTATTATGTTTCCTGGTTCTCTGAGATAATTAAAATTGTTAAATATTTGTATGAGATCTGCTTCACAGTCATCTATATTTATTAGTTCATGTATATATCTTTGCTTAAATATTGTTATGATTTCAGTTTTTTGATTTTCTGTTGTACTTGTGTTATGTTTTAGAATGTTTATCATATTTAACATGAATTTATCTTCTAGGTTTTTTTGTAATTTTTCCATAATGGTTTTATCAAGAATTTGTAAAACAATTTATTTGTAGTAAACTTTTTTCTTTTTTAAAAGAGTAGTCAAAGCTTTCTGGAAGTACTTTGATTATTTCCATAAATATTAGTAAGGCAACCTTATTTTTCTTGTTTTTATTAAAAATTTTAAACTAATCAGTAAAATTGTTCAAATTATTTTACCAAAACACTCCTCATTTAGTATCTAAAGTTTTTAACAAATCATATTATTATTATTTTAATTCCTCACCTTGTTATCCTAAAGAACTTCTTCCCCTGAACGCCTAACGACTTCTTGTCTAAACGGCCTTAAATGGGTACTTAGTTCTGTCAAACGGATGTACGTCTGTTGGAAAAAATAATTCTAATATTTCTTTATAAAAACCCTTAACAAACTAAGATTAAAAGTTTCATGGTACCAAGTAATTTTGAAGCTTTATGATTAGAGAAAAAAATTCTAAATATAAACAGCAGAAATTAGGAGAACTTACATTGCTTATGAAAAGTAATCTGTTCCTTCCTTGGGCTTTGACTTGGGTGTTTAGTTACAAATCATCTGAGCTGAAGCCATTATATTTTTAAAGAAAATTTTTATTTATGAAAGGAGATTACAATGGAATCTTGCGATGCAATAGAGACTTATATTATTTCTTACATACTTTTACATGCCAAACTACTTCTCCTTATATAGATGGAGAAGGGATACAAACACAAGCCAGATGTCTGTCAAATTTTAGTGGAGATACATCAATTCTCCACTATCTAAATAATTACATTTGTTTTATAAAAAGAAAGCCAGCACACTACATCTTTTTCTAAAGTAGATGCTCTCTTTTTTGTAAAGGAATCTATCCTCTTTGTCTTTTATCTTCCTCCAAGAAAATGGAAAATGAGCTGTCAGTTTTAATCATCTGTAGACATGGTAGTGGACTCCACGTCATCTTTGTCTTCATTGTTTTTCTTTCTTTGTCTTTCTTTTTTGTAGCTTTGTATTAGGGATGGTTTAGGATGGAAAATGTCAAAATTTCTATGGTGGATTCCTTGATTTCTTAATTCTTTTGTGACAAATATTTTTGTAGTGGGAGTTTCTGTATAAAGGAATTTGTTTTTTGTATCCCACTCATCTTCTTCAGCAATTTTTGTAGCTCTATATCTCTCATAGGCTTGTTCTTTGATTTCTTTGTACTGGATAGCTTCTGGTTTGTAGTCTTCATTCCAGTCTGTATAATCTGGGTCAAGAAACTTTGCTTTAACCTAGACAGCATGTTTTGTTGGTTCAAATATATGTTTGCCAAAGTGTGGAGGAATTGATTTGAACTCCATGTATATATCTATAGCCAAAATGTTTGTAAGTTGTTCTATGGTGGTTCCAAATGGTTCTGGGATATCATCTTGAATCCATTCTTCAGCATAAAGTTTTTTAATAAATCCAAAATTTATTAGAACCATGGGGTCTAGTACTATATTTTTGTGGAATAGGTATTTGTATTTGCTGAGGTTTAAGGTGATTTGTGGGATTGCATATGTAATTGTACAAGGACAGTTTATGTTTGTTTGTAGACACTGGGAAAACTTTTTTGTACATGGTATGTTGGAGTTCCTCAATATTTCCCAATGGATTTGTAATCCCTCTTTATGAATCTGGGATATTTGTAAGAAGAACTCACAAATAGTGTTGAACATACTTGGGGATTGTTCTTGAATATGGAAAATGAATTGTAATTCCCTAGTCATTTGTTCAGGGAAGTCTGGTAAGACAATTTTCTGTAGAGATTTGGCCTGGGGAGAAAGAGGCTGAAGATTTGTTTTGGGTTGTCCCAAATTTGTCATCTTTGTATTAATATTTTTTATTGCAATTGCATAAGAGGTTTGTGGCCTAAGATTTATTGAAGAAGAAGAAGAAGTTTCAAGAACTTCTTCCTTTGCAAATTTCCCCATAGATATTTTTTGTAAACTTTGTATGTCATCGGAAATAATAAAATCATCTCCAAAGTTTTTCTGTAATTCTGTAATTGCTTTATCATAAGTGTTGAAGCCTTTGTAAAGTGGGTTCCCATATCTGGGATTTTGTTTTAGAAAATTTATTTTTATTATGATCTGTTCCCATGAGGCATATATGCCAGCATCAGGACCTGTAAAATGACCATAATAAAGGTATTTTTTGTCTTGTGATTTTGAAAAAATCTGTAAGAGTGTGTAAAGAACACTCAGCTTTTGTTTGTTAGACTCCTGAGGAGTCTTCATGTTCCAAATATTATCTAGAACCATTTGTTGTTCCTCTGTGACTTTTGTCTTTGTCTGGAACTTATTTTGTTTTGAATTTGTCTTGAGATGCATAGAAGGATCTTGTTCTCCCATGTTCATTTTTTGCCTTTCTGTAATCTGCATGTAGAATGTTAGTGGAAAACAACAGGTAGAGTTATCTTAACAACCTAGAAAGTTTATCTGGTAAAAAATTGTCCTTACCTTTTATACGTTCCCACAGTATATTTGTTCCACAATTTGTTATAGCATTTTTAAATTTAAGCCACCTATTATTTATTATTCCCTTGTCTTTTTTATTTTCTGTATATTTGACTATGGATTCACAGTCAGTTCTAATTGTTATTTCTTTCTGTGAGATTATGAAAAGTTTGAAGGATTCTAGGACATTTATTATTGCTAAGATTTCATAATCTAAGGATGTCATATATCCTTTTTCTTTATATATACCAGAGGTGTATCTGCATATTTTTTCTGTTGTTTTGTTTTCGTATTTGTTCTTTTTACTTAATAAAATACCACCCCATCCTAAGGATGATCCATCTGTTTCTATTATCAAATATTCCGTTTGTAAGGGTAAACTTAAAGGTTGTAAATTGCTTACTATTTCTTTTATCCTTTGTATTTGTTTTATGTCTTCGAAATTAAAGTCTCTGTTTCCTTCTAGGCTAGCTTTGTTATATAAAGGCCCAGTATATTTTGAAAGATTTTGAATATATGGTCTTGCATAATTAACAAGTCCAAGAAAAGCCTATAGTTGTTTTAGATTTTCTATTTTGTCTGGGAATTCTAATATTTTCTTTGTTATATGGGGTTGTAATTCTATAGTTCCTTTACCAATTCTGGCTCCAAGAAATTCTATAGAATTTTTTAGTAGTTCCATTTTCTTTTTTGATATGATTAATCCATGTGCTTCGATTAGTTTTAAAACTGTATATAAATGTGCTATACGTTCTTGCTTTGTTTTAGAGAAAAAACAAGAATATCATCAATGTAAACACAAGTGTATTTGTTACAATGTTGAAAAACATTATCCTTTTTTCTTTGGAAAATTTGTGGTGCATTTTTTAACCCGAATGGCATGACAAGCCATTCATAATGACCTTCACTACATGTAAATGCAGTCCAAGGTATGGAATTTGGGTGCATTTTTACTTGCCAGAATCCTGATTTAAGATCAAACTTGGAGAACCAGTTTGAACCTTGTATTTTGTTGATGAGAACATCTTTGTTTGGTATACAATATCCATCTTCATGGGTATTGTCATTAAGCCTTGTATAATTCATGACCATTCTAGACTGGCCACGTTTTCTTTCAGATTCTTTTTGTACAATAAACGTTGCCGTTCTATGTCTCGAATCTGTTTTTCTTATGATATGTAAATCAGTAAGTATTTTAATGTGCATTTTAAATTCATCCATGATCCAATTATCATATTTAGACGAACCAGTTTTTATTGTTAAGTCTGGGTTTATTATGTCTAACTTACATTGTATTTTATCTTTGTCCCAAAATTTTAGAGGTTTTTCACCTATGATTTCTATTTTTTCTAATTTAGGAATCATTTGATCAATATCATCTTTTGTTAGTAATAGTTTGCTAACATCTTGAGGATTTATCAACTATAAGTCTTTTGTTAAGTCTTTTCTTTTGTAAATATAATTTTTTGTTGGAGGAAAATCATAATTATTTTGTTCTAGATCAATAGTTGTTTCATTTGTATGATTTAGGTTTCTGCATTGGCCAGGAATTGGGCAATTGCAATTTTCTAATTTATCTGGGTTTGGGGATGTTGATGGTGGTTTAGTCCCACCATGCTTCTCAAGTGCCAATGCTGATAATATGGGTGTAAGTGTTGTTTTCTTAGAAATTTGTATATAATCTTTATTAAATGAAAAACTACCATTATCATTTAATAAAAAGTCTAATCCGAGGATTAGTTTGATATCTTGTAGGTTTAATTCTAAGACCCAAAGTTGTTTTATATTATGATAAGGAGACCAATTTCCGCATGTATTTGTAAAACATATATTTATATTTTTGACAATATCTGTTATTATGGTTGTTGTGCCATCAAACTGGATGCTTTGTTTAGGTTTATCTGCTTTTGTAATGTATTTGTATGGAATAAGGCTAGAGTAAATAGTACAGCTAGTTGCACCAGTATCAATAAAAGCTAAAGCCTGTATATCAATTCCTTTTATATTTAGTTTTGTTGGAATGCGAAGTTCTTTTAAACTTCCGGTATTACAAATTAGTGGAATTTGTATTGGATTATCAATACTATTTAAATGAGCATGTTTTTCATGATCATTGCTTGGGTCTGTATGGTGGTAGTTTTTTAGTTGTTCTGGATTATAAATTTGTTTGCTTAGTTCATCCATGTCAGGGGTGATTATGCTTTTTCCTTTGTCAAGAGATAAAAGTTTATCTTTTAAATATTCTATTTCTATTTCTATGTTGTTTGTTCTTTCTTCAAGAGTTTTTATTCTATCTTCATTTATCTTATTTTTATCAGTATAAGTGTACTTAACTTCTTTAGGGACTTGTATAGCGAATTTGTTTGTAGCACAAATTTGGCAAATTTCAATTGTATAAGTTGTACATTTATATCGTTTGTCAAAGGCAGGATACCAAGGACAAAACTCACATTTTTTTGTGTCAGTTCCCATTTTATACTTAAAGTTATGGGTACAAATTTCTTTATTCATTATGTTAGAAAAGGATTCATTTGTTAAATTTTCTTCAAATGTTGTTAGTTCATTTATTAGACCATAATCAGATGAACTTTCTTGTTTGTGGTCTTCTAATCCTTCAAGAGAGATTATGGAATAGATTGTTGATGTTTCTGAGACATCAGAAGCAATTTCAATTCGATCTTCTTTGACAGAATCAACAAGGTTTGATTCTCTTGTATATAAGTTTTGTTTTTTCGGACACGAGGATGATAAATGTCCTTTTTCATTACAAGCAAAACATGTAATTGTATTTGCGTATGTTTTTTTTGGATTATATTTTCTAACATGTTTATCTTTATTTAAGTATGGTTTTCTAGCATTTGATCTTCTTAAGTAATATTTTTTTGTATATTTCTTTTTGAATTTTGGTTTTTTTTCAATCCTACTAGAACCATATTGTTGTGGTGTATATATTTGTCCACAAAACCCATAATTCTTTTGTTTTAGTTCTTTTTGGATTTTTATGCAAGTACACCTCTTTTTCAATTCTGAGATGATATGTGTAATTCTTATCCCAA
The DNA here is from genome assembly GCA_030765085.1 of Allium cepa. Taxonomy (NCBI): domain Eukaryota; kingdom Viridiplantae; phylum Streptophyta; class Magnoliopsida; order Asparagales; family Amaryllidaceae; genus Allium; species Allium cepa. Next base: position 82,142,706 of record CM060941.1, on the reverse strand, counting down.
TATTATTATAACTTGGGGGTAAGTTTTCAGGTTTGTCTTGATAATCTGTTATCCAAGATCTATGTATTTCTTTTCCTAAATCACCTGGTAATTTAGAAAAAAGTTTGTTGCCTACTTCAGTATTATAATAATTTCTGAAATTGTAGCATAATGAAGATATTCTTTTAGAAATTTTATTATGTATCTCCAATCTAGGAGTTGTATCTGTTCAAGATCACGCATTGCTTCTTGTTGCCTTATTGTTATTCCGGTGTTCACATCTCTTCCAGTTAAGTAGTGTGTATGGAATAAGCAAAGTTATAGATATTGTTTCCCTGGGCGATAAGGTTTGCAATATCTCCTGGGAAATCTTTTTTATATGATTCCCAAATTGCTTTGGCGTTATCGCCTAAGTAGTTTTCAGCAGTTCTGATCATTTCTTCACCAGAATTGATGTTTAGATGTCTTGCCGAATAGTCTCTAGCTATTGCGGCAGTCCATTGTTCTAGATATGTATCTAGCAACTGGGGATGACATTCAGTTATGTTTAAAATGACTGAGTTGTTTTGGAAATAAGATTTTTCATCAGGTAATCTTTTTCCTATCGTTCTTAAATTTGGATTATTATCTGTATATGTATTATACGCCCTTCTAGGAGGTTGTCCTATTTCATATGGCATTGTTTGGTCTTTGTTTCGATCTGGATATTTGTGGCTAATTCCTGACTCAGCACTTGTTTCAGGATCAGCTAAATCCATATGTTCTGTGACTTCTGAAATGATATCTTCAAGAATATCATTTTTATGAATTTCTATAGATAGTAACGAATCGTTTACGTAATTATCAATATTTTGTATTTCCCTCATTCTTACATTGTTTTCATCATCAATATAAATAAAAGTGTCTTGGTTTATTTGTCTTGATGATTTTAAACTTTGTTCAAGATTAAAAATGTCTGATGGCCCAAGAACCATTTCAAGCTCCTTTGGATAAATGATCTTATCCATTTATTCTTTTGCTTAATTCTTCTGTTTCATCATCTGTTTCAACTTCTTGTTGGTTTGATGGACCATAATCTTTAAATCTTATGGACATAGATTTGTTCAGGTTATTATATGTTACAACATTGTTTGGTTTTATTGTTGCAGCTATTTCATTTGGATTTGTTATATTCTATTCATGACCAGCAAGAACAGAGGAATCTATTTCCATAGGTTTTACGAAATTTATTCCAGTGGAGTTTAATGTTTCAATGATCTTGTCTAATTTTATTTTAATTTTAGGGGCATGTCTGCACATACATTTTCCCAAAAATGTTATATCAAGTAATATGTTTTTTCCTTGGAAATTTTCATATCCTTTAGTTTGTATGATTAATTTTACATGTTTATAGAAATCATTTATATCCATTGTAAAATTTGGGGCGATATAAACAATACCAATATTGTTGTTCATATCAACTTCCATAGTTCCAAATATGGCTCTATCTAAGTCTTGATGTCTGTCATCTATTAGGATTAATAGAAGTTTTGCTCCTATTTTTTGTCTTGTTAGACCTCTTACTCCTATGACAATAAGTCCTAGGTGGATCATTTTATATTTTTGTATTTTAAGTTGGTTTATGGCTTCTGGAGTCATAAGGCTTATTATTTGTTGGTTCCCATCTGGAACAGCAAACGTCCGTTCTTTGTGGTGTCTGTATAATCCTGTTATTACCGTAAATATACCAGTCCTGTATATTTCTCTAGGATTTAATGTATTTACTTGGTTGTTTGAAAATATTTCAATATCTCTATCAAGATCAATTATTTCTTCTAATTGGGTTTGTGTATTTGTACTTCTTCTTAGTACATTATCTATCCATCCTAATGATGAGATAGAGTTTGTTTCATTAGTCCTGTTAGATCTGTCATCTGTTAAGGTGCGAGAGGGGCCACTGAATGATAGTCTTCTATTATTCATATTTTATCAAGTTGTTTGTACATAAGAAAGTTCATTTTTGATTTTTTTACTTACTATAGTTGTTGTAGGATTATTTGGTCCTAAGTTCATTTTTTGTAAACTTTCGGTTAATTTATTTATTTCAAATTCTTGGCCTTTACTTGTGTGATCTATGTCAAACATCTAATTTTGGATATTATCAATTGTGTTTTGTATCATAGCTGTTATTGTATTATTTTGTAGTATTTGTATTCTATCACTTTTTCCTGGAAAGTCATCTTTATTATATCCAAGTACTTCCAGAAAGCTTTGACTACTCTTTTAAAAGAGAAAAAAGTTTACTACAAATAAATTGTGTTACAAATTCTTGATAAAACCATTATGGAAAAATTACAAAAAAACCTAGAAGATAAATTCAAGTTAAATTTGATAAATATTCTAAAACATAACACAAGTACAACAGAAAATCAAAAAACTGAAATCATAACAATATTTAAGCAAAGATATATACATGAACTAATAAATATATATGACTGTGAAGCAGATCTCATACAAAATTTAACAATTTTAATTATCTCAAAGAACCAGGAAACATAATAATAACAGAAAGATTCTGCAGAGATTTCTACATAGAATGGAACAAATGGAAAATTTTAAAAAATAATTATAAAATTTCAGAAGAACGGTTGGGAAAACTAAAATGGTCAATTTTCCAATAATCAAGAACATAGAATCCTTATAGAATTTCTTAGAACAACAATTTATGACAAAAGTAATTTTTATCCTAAAACAAACTGGCATGAACATTGATAGACAATATAACATAGCTAAAATTTTTAAATATAACTATGCTGAAAAATTTATAGATCTTTCAGATGAACCCATACTGGATAAAACTAAAATTGTGAAAAACATAATGAATACCTATTACTTTATGGAACAACAAGAAATGGCAACAAAGGTCACAAACAAAATGCTAGATCTAGTTTATGAAGAAAATTATAAGATCATCAGACAATCTGTTCTTGATGAAAATAATAAATGACTAAACAGCCAAATAGATCTGTCCTGGACAGATGAGTGTAACATGTACAATGAGTTTTACTAAAGAGGACAATTACAAGATAGTAAAAAAAAAAATTAGAAGACTCTAAACAAAACAAAATGGAAAGGGTTTCTAATTTCTCTTTTACTAATCTACTTACTTACTGCACCCTTGGGTTTTTATACTTTCAAGTTGCCAGTAAGGTAACAAAAATGAACAAAAAACATATTATTTTATGCATAATTGAAATCTTGATATACACGATAAAGTTCATCTCTGGATTTGCTTTTAGCATTTATATCCAAGACATTGTACAGAAAAAAACAATAGATAAAGGTTAGAAGCAGCAGAACTATTTATAACCAAACAAACAATTTCTTATATATATATATATATATATATATATATATATATATATATATATATATATATAGGCAAGCCAAGCGGAACAAGCGACTCTTCCAATCTGCTTTGACAATCTGAGATGAAAAACAAGATATGTACAATTGTTTTTATACATACATACATGCATATATATATATATATATATATATATATATATATATATATATATATATATCAAAGAAGAAACTAAAATAAATTAAAACCAAATAGAAATGAAACTAAAACAAAACAATTAAAACAAATTAAAACAAACACAATTTTTTTAAAGAGATGGAAACCTTAAAACAAAAGAGTTTACAAACTCAAACCCTCAGCCTATAAACTAAAAGGCCAAGACCCGCCATTATCTTTGATACTAAAAAAAATTCTCAATTCACTTACGCAATTATCTCTGATACCAAAAACTAAAAACTTCGCTCTTCACTTAAACATACTTCTCAGATCTCAATTCACAATCAAAACTCGACTTAGGTTCCCAATTTTTGAAGGAATGGAGGCTATTCGATGATCGAAGTGGGTGGTTACGGTCGCTATTTGGGGTGCGGTTTCTGGTGAAGTGGGTTGCTCTGGTTTAGTGGAAGTTGTGATTGGGTTTAGGGCTGCAACAGTGTGGGTATGCGATCGAGGTTGTTGGAGGAGGTGTCGGTTCGATGCTCGCAGACGGTAAAGGCTAAATGTGGCACTGTGATTTTTGGGTTTGAAGTAGATAGTTGACGAGTTGACAGGAAGTTCGATTGATGGAGTTGGGTTAAGGCGACGATTGGGGTGGGTTTGTTGTTGATGTGTGATGTGAGAAGTGTTTTTGTGGCTCGCGAATTGTGAGGGTCACAACGGATGTTGCAGTAGAGAATGAGATGTGTGCAGTGAAGCTTAGGGTGATGGGAACTGCTGAAGCGGATGGAGCAGGCGGTTTGTGAAGTGCTGAAATGGTGAGCAACTGTGAACCTAAAGCGTACATGAGTGGGTTTTAACAGTGTGATGTGGATTGTAAGTGGTGAAGGTGATGAGCACCAGTTGACTGTTTTGTGGTGGTCAAACAAATAATGAAGTCAGGTGAAGTAATGAATTGTGGCAGCAACTGGTGATGTGTGCGTGTTGATCAGGTAGCAGTTTTTTTTTGAATGAGAGTTGAAATTCAAGTGGGGATTGGTATGTGGAAGTTGATTGATATGTGGAAGTTGATGGTCAATGTTGTGTGAAAGGCAGCAGTGAATGAGCACAGATGCAGGTTGGATGTTTGCAGGGGGCATTTAGTTGATGTTTTGTGATTTCAAGTATGATGGTATGCAGGATTGTTTGACTGGTGATATGTGGATTGTTGATGATATGAATAAATGGTTAGGGTATTATGGTGCAAGTTATATGATGCAAGTTGTATGAAGCAGAGATGAATGTGCAGTAGTGTTGTTTGGAGTTGATGAATGAAGTAGTTGAGGCAATGTATATATGCAGTTTGTATGGAAGGTAGTGTACATGACAGTTTTGTAGGCATAAGTGGTTGTATTCGAGTGATATGATGGTGGTTGAATCGATGGCACGGTGAGCTGCTGTGGTTGGTCAGGTAGATGCATTTTTAGGTGAAGTTTGTATGGTTATGTAGTGTGCAATTTTTGTTTTATGTGGAACAACTGAGAAAATAGACAAGAGGAAGGACGAAATTTGGATGTAGCTGGCTGGTGGACAGTTGAAGTGGTGGTTCTAGTTTGATGACGTCTGAAAGGGCTGGTGAGTAGCAGGTTGTTTGGACAATATGAGTTGTTATGAAGGGGAAGAGGCAGTGAACATGGGAAGTTTGTGCACAGTGCACAGCTTGCACAGAATAGTAACAGTGCCTCCCTTTTTTTTAATAGTTAGAAAATGTAAACAAGGGAAGAAAATTGAAATGTAAATATAAAAGTGGAAATGCAATAAACTAGTTTTATTTGCAATTATGTATGTTGTCTTTTTAAAAAAAATATGAAATGCAAAAGAAAAACAAATAGAAAACAACAACCACACAAAAAAATGCAAGCAACAATCACACAAACACACAACAATATTTTTTTTAATTGCAAACAAACACACAAAATAAGCATACAAAAATCAAAAGAAAATAACTCGAAGAGTAGAAAATCAAAATCAAAGCAATTCTCCAGCAACAGCGCCAAAAACTTGTTAATCGACGGAAATTCCATCGGATTGGAAAACTATCGAAAAATTTCAAATAAAATATCCACAAGCGCAAAACGTACGATTGTAGCACGTATGTGAGTACGGGTTGATCCACATGGAATTGATGATTTTAAAAATTCAATTCAATCAAATTATACCAATTTCAAGTGAAAGGTAAGTTAGAGAATTAGAGAATTAACTAACTAACTAAAAGAAAAGAGAAACAAATATAAGAGTTAAGTGAAAATTTAGAGAATAAATCCACTCTTCAGATCATGTTGTTCATCACATATGAAATCATGATATCTCTTTTATGGTCATTAGTGCTTTAATCGATTTGCTTATCCTAAGTATGGCATATTTGTGCTATTAGTTAGCCAACATAAGCCATCAAACTTTAACACACACCTTAAACCACTTAATAACTTTCATGAAACTTGACAATGAAAATGAAATCTATTCTAAGTATGGCCTATTAACTATTGATTAGGAACAAAGACCATCGATTTTAATTTCAAATCACTTTCTTTTTCCATAATCATATTTTGATGAAGAGGCAGTTAGTGTTAGTGATTGTTTAAGCATAACATATTTGGTGTCAATAATATAGACTATCAAATTCAAAGCAAAAACAATCAGTAAACCATTTCTATTATCATCATTAAGCATAAAACAGAGCATGAACTAATAAATAGTTGAAGCTACATAATTAAAGAGCTTCATTACCCCTAAATTGAAGGGGTTTAGCCTCTCATATTTGTCATTTGATTAACAAATGTAGCTAACAACATGAAAGCAAGATGAAAGGAAAATGAAAGCTTAATGAAAAAGAAAGCTAATTAACAAGAATTTGAACTATTCTACTTGCATGAAAGTAAATCTACACTACAAACATTAAAGTAAATAAGCATGAAAAGGAAAGAGCATGTATTAAATTGCAATAAAAAAAAATTACATGAAAATAACAATGAATGATCAAGTAGCCATGAAAAGAAATAAAAGAAAACTAAGCTAAATTTAGAGAAGAGATGGCCTCCATGAGAGGGTATAAGAGGGTAAAAGAGGTTACATGAATATAATGGATTATTTATACAAGCATGAAACCCTAATTCATAATTTGGGGAATGCCCAAACTACCCTTGAGAAAGTGTGGAGGCCAAGTAATCATTAGCTTCTACTAATCATCATTTAAGTGTACATGAAGTCATTAATTTCATAAACATATGCATTAGCCTCTAATTTGTACATTAAGGTAGGTGGGTAGGTGGGGTCTTTCATGTTTTTCACTTTGAATTATTTCCATCTTCATTTCTTTGCATTCATTTTGTGCATGCATGTGTCTTCATGAAACCATTCCTATTTGAGATCAAATTCGTACACAAATATATATAAATTTTCAATTAATTTTTCTCAAAGAAATATGTGCACACAGATGACGGTTTTGCCCCTATATGAAGATGGATATGTGACAATTTGGAATTAATATGGATTTTGGTTTAAAACAAGTTAAAATACCCAATATGATCATTTATTTAATTTAAATAGAATAAATATGGTGGTAAAAATATGCACATTTACGTGCACATCACCTGGACTATGGTGGTGGTAGTTTAGTTCCTGGTCGATTGATTGGTATGGCTTCGAGCACTGAGAAACCAAGAGCTTGGGTAATCCTTGACTGGGTGGTGAGGCCATATGAATATCATATATTCAACGCACTGAGTGAGTGAATGTAAGGATGGATGATGGATATTATGTTTGTTTGACTGTTTCTATAACCCTAGGATGTCACACGATGTAGATATTACTGATGCCGGTATCTAGACATCCTTAGTACTTTGACGTGTTGGGCACCTATAATAACCATCATAGAGTAGCGTACATCTTTCATATGTGCTAACTTTGTGGATATTGGGACATATCAGATATGATTCTCCATGACCTCTTTTCCATATACTATACCGACTTTATAGTGTTTTGAGATTATTTATCACTTACACTAGACTGTTGTCTAACTCGATGTTTTATGCTTTGCTTCTTATTATCTCGTGTTCTCTTAAATGAGTAGACTAGGTAACAGGTGTAAATAACACTTGGATCTTTATAGATGGACTAATAGATGATGATGCTTTCCCATATTTATATTTTGGTTATTATTGTTTATTCTGTGCTGTGACACTGTGGAGCCTTGACATTGTTTGACTTACTATTATTAAAGGCAGTTTATCAGCTAAGTTTATTTATCAATTGTATAAACCCTATTACTATTTTTTATAACTGTATGGGCATGTATACTCTGATTATGTGGTTTATGTAGCTACTACTGTCTCGCCTATTTTATATATGTGATTATTTTTTTCTGATGCATTATGTGATATACGATAGGTTGTGTGAGTGTGTGATCGTTTTATTTCATTCTCTTTTCTTCTATATTATTATCTTCTTTTATATTCCTCATCTTTATTTCTTTTTCTTTCCCTTGAGATTCATCCTATCTCGGCCGGATGCTCCAACAACGCACTTTAGATTATATGAGCATCGGTGGTGTAGGACGATTATCACAGAAACCCTTAAGAATATCTTCTTATTTATTTATAAAAATTTCTGTAAACAAGGGATTCGGAAGTGCACTTATAACGATTATTCTCGCTTTAAACACTTTCAAACTTACTTCAATTTAACATACAAGTTAAACAACCATTTAAACTTCAAGTCAAGGCTACTTTACATGTTCAAGAGAGTAATAAAAATGATGTTATACAATATAAAGTTATTATTTGCTTTCGATAGCAAGAGGGGTCCAAGGTTTATAACTTTACTTAGTTAATGTCACTTTAACATTATACTTTGCACACTACATACACACACACACACACAATATATACTTATAAGATTGTGAGATAACTCACTTAGATCTATGCCAAACCGAAGCACAATGCCAAAAGAACAATTAACCACCTTCCACCTATGATGACCCGGAATTTGAAAGCAATATCAATTTAATAATCTGAAATAAAAATTAAATTGGTAATCTTTGTGATAAGATCTGAATTAATTTAATTAATCCAAATAAAATAAATATTTAATTGATAGATTTTATCTTTTTAAATCTAATAATTGTTTTCTATTTACAATGTATATAGAATATGTATATATTGTTAATAGATCTTGTTTTAATCTAATAAATAAATAAATCCCGTTTCTACAAAAATATATATAACTTTAGTAAAAATTGGGAATTTTGATTTTATTTAAAGATTAAACTTTCAAAAGGGTTATTTAATAAATAAATATGGTTTTAAATTGATAAGATAAAAATTTAATTTGTTTAAAATAATTTATTTGATATTAAGTTTTTAAAGATATATAATAAATAACAATATGATTTTAAATACCTAAGGTTAAATATTGAAATGATTTAAAATATGTTTAACTCAAGATTTAAATTTAAATAAATAACAATAAGGTTTATTTGATTTCTTAAAAATATAGTTGGATAAAATAAATAATTTATTAATAAAGAAACAATTTCTTTTAATAAATTATTTATGGTTATCAAATTTTGTTATTTTTTAAAATATAATAATACATTGTTTTTAACAAATAGATTTTTTATATAAAAATAATTGTTTTTCAAAAATTTAATTATGTAGTTATATTTGTAAATAAACTTGATTTCAAAATTTAATTTGAACTTGAATTCAAAGCTTGAAAACTAAAGTGTAAATATTTTCAATTTGTTTTGATTTTGAAATACTGTATAAGCTTCATTTTATAAATTAAATTGGATTTATTCATTTTAAAAAAAAATTATCTACATATAAATAAATACATGTTAACTAATTAATTAAACGAAGATTCACTTTTATCTTATATCAACTTGTTAACTAAATAACTAATTAGCATTTAACTATAACTAAATTACATAATTATAACAAATTAACATTTAAAAACAAATGTAAACAATTTACAAATTAAATTAACATGTGTTAAGATAATAATCTTGGTGCATGACAAATGTTAATGTAAAGGACAAGTGTCAATACTTGTTTTATTTTCTTTAAATTTTAATTAAACAAATTTTAATCCATATAAAACACTTTCACATTTCTCTTTCTTTTCTTTTCTCTTATACCTTGAATTCAAACTAGTAAGTAATGTTCAAAACTGAAAACTTCCTCATACTAAATCAATAGGTTCCTCAAACCAAAATCATGAAATCAACTTGAAAACCAGATCAATTCCTCTGTAAAATCTTTTTTAAACCTATAACCTGCACATCTTCTAACATGCAAGCAAACCTACATATTTTTCAAGTACAAAAACATCTGCATTTCCTCCTTTCAACAATCTGGGAAGCAAACCCATAGCATTCAAGGAAAACTGTTTTAAACACTGCATCATTTCAATCTAGAAGCAGCATGCATACAGTTTTAAGTAAGGAGCAACTCAAGTTAAAAAAAAAGAACTGCATATTCCCAGTTTTAAAGCACAAATTCTTCTCAAAATTCATGGCCCTGTCTTCTAACTTTATAAGGTGAGTAACATCCTTTTTAATGAAATTTAAGTATTTTAAAATGTTGCTTGTTGATTTCCTTGATTAAGTGTGAATGATGTATATATTTATATCAGTTGTTTTTCTGTAAAATGGATGGATAACTTGATCATGCTACGTCCTCTGTATTTTATTCCCAAGTTCAAGAATCTGTTCAAACCTCATCATCACATAATATATTCTATGTTAGTGTTTAAGGTTTATACAAATGTGTTTTTTGAATCAAGAATTAAAGTTTAAAATTTGTTCAAGTTAAAAAAAAATTAATTGTCTCTGAAACGTAGGATAACTGGGCAAATTTGTATATAAGTGAAATATCAAACATATTGATTCACTGTTTCTGGATTAAGATCAAAAGCATTATTCAAAATTCTGATTTTTAAATCTAAATTCACAGTTTTTAAAACTAGATTTAACATGCAGTCTATGTTGAACTTAAAAGGGGAATTTTGGGTTTTTGGGTGATCTAGGCAATTTGAAGTGTCGGGGTTCATCTGGTAGGTGGAGGAGTAGCCATTGATGCCGCAAAAAATATGTAGTGGTGATGCTGATTAACTTGGAAGCGGCGGTGATGATTTACTTTCTGTAGCCCTAGTTTTAACTAGGTCATTTATTTTGGTTAGCACTATCTGAAGAGATGATCGAGTTGAATGAGATTTTGGGGGACGTTAGTATGATGGTTGATGAACATGTGGCCGGAGTCACTGCCATTCCGGTGGTCAAATGGTTGAGGAGGAGGCATGTTACAGGTTTGGGGTGAAACCTGTTTTCTTCTGTTCCAGGTTTTGGAATTTGAACTCAAATTCAAATTCGAGTTGAATAGGAGCGAGGTGATGATAGTATTGGACCGAGGGGATGGTCGTTGATGTTTGGAAGTCACTGGAGAAGGATGATGATGGCTGGAGGCACGGTGCAGATGCACCGTGCACTATTGGGTTTCTGGTGAAATCTGGGAGGCTGCAGCGTTTTTTTGTCTCGATTTTTACTCAAGAAATTGGGTTGTTTGCTCGAAGGAATGAGCTGGCCGACTCGAAGCAAATTTCTTTTTGCTCGGATTAGTGAAGTGGTTGCAGTTTTTCTGCAAACTGCCTGTAGGATTTAATTTAATCAATTTAAATGAATTTTAAAGTTGTTATGATAAGATTTAAACAAGTTTAAAACTGTAGTATGTATTATAGTTTCAAACGGTTTTGCAATCTTATAATTTTTTAAAATTTTGAAAGGGGTTTTCAGTGTTAAAAAAAGAAGAAAACCTGACAGTTTTCTTTCTGGAAATTGAATTTCATTTTGAAAATCTGAAACCTAATTTAAAATAGCAGTTTGAATTTAAATTTAAGTTCAGTTTTCTTAAGACCTTTGGATCTTCTGGTTTTTTAGAAATGAATTTGTATTTTAAATAAGAGTTTAAAATCAAGTTTTAAATCAAAAGTTTAATTCAAGTTTAAATCAAATGATTTAGATAAGAAATAGGCTATGGTATCTTGAATTTAAAATATGGATATTTGAATAAGTTTAAAAATTTGAATGTTTTCAAACAAGTTTAAATTTAAATTGTTTGCTAGAGGTAAACTTGTTTCAAACAAATATTTAAACTTGATTTTCCTTTTGAATGAAGTCATTATAAAAGATTTATAAAAGAAAGTTAAATGATTTGTTAACTGGAATTTGCAATTTAAATGGTAATGTACTTTAAACTAAATTTCAAATGAAATTAAGAAAATTGGTTAAAGACTTATCTTATATAAATATATGTAATAAATGTTATTTACATTTATTGTTAAAGGATTATAAATGGAATTTAAATTGGTCAATGCTTAAATAAATATCATTTTGAATTTTAGATTCAAAATGGAATTTGAATTTAAATTTAAAAATGAAATGTTCTAGTACACTTTAATATTTATAAAATCATTAATAAGAAATGGATTTTTCTTAGAAATTATTGAAGTATTAAAATGATCATATGAATAAGATAAGCAAGGAATGTCTTATTTATTTAATGTATAAATTTATAATTTAGATTAGTTTATAATTAAGAAAAGTAATTAAAGAATGTCAAATAGTCAATGATGATCATTAACTAAGGATTTTTTTAGTAATTAATTAATATGATTAATTTTTAATAATTAATTAGATTTATTAATTAATGATAATCAATTGTGAAAATTTATTTAAGTTTAATTGCTAAATGAAAATAATCAAGACATTAATTACTTAATTAATAAATATTATTGAGATTGGTTTAAATTAATTAATTAAGTTTAATTAATTTTAAACACTGGATTTGATAATAATTACTTGATGTAATTAATAAAGTAAAATTACTCAGTGAAGAAATTAAAGATAATTACTGGATGTAATTAGTTGATGATGATGGAATTGGGAATGTAATTTGGATTAAATTATTTTGTATAATTAATCAAGGGATTAATTAAAGAAATTAATTAAGGAATAATTAATTTGATGAAGTGATTAAGGTAGTTAATTACAGAATGAGATTAATCAAGGTGATTAATAATTATGATTTAATTGAGATTAATTACTAAATGTAATTAATTTAAATATAATTAAGGATCATTAATTAATATAATTAATGATGTAATTAAGAATTTATTAATTAAGATTTATTAATCAATAATAAATGATTAAGTGTAATTAATTAATTGTAATTAATTAAGGTTTAATGTAATTAATTATAGTTAATTAATTAATGAAGTAATTAAAGGTTAATTACTGTATTTGGTTTAGAGTAATTAATTTTGTGAAATTAATTAAAGTATAATTAATCAGGATTGATTAATTAAGATGATAAATTAGAGGTTAGTTAATTAATTAAATTATAATTAATTAATGGTGATGAAAGTAAGATTTATATTGTGTAAGTAATTAATTTAATTCATTTTAAATTAATTAGAGAAGATGTAATTAATTTAATTCAATTTAAATTAATTATAGATAGTATGATTTTAAATCATTGCTTATAAATGGATGATATTGGTTGCCTTGAATGGTTTGGAATCTCAGCTATGAGATTAGTAATGTTGAGTGATATGGTTGCATTGGTTGCATTGTGATGATGATATGAATTATCTTTTGATAATGATAATATGGATTATCTGTGGTTATGAAAATGATAATTATCTGTTGTGAATCTGTGAATTATCTATCTGTGTGTATATGATAATGTAATTACATTGTTTTAAACTCTAAAACAGCTTGGACCTAAAAGACACGCTTTGGATTTCGATGAGACTAGGATCGGGTTTCCATATTTGGATATCCGAAAACCACATCGATCCAAATTAACGATAGGTCGTGAATCTTATATGAAGAGTGAAGACTCGAGGTGTAAGGACTATTTGTCAGTATAAGTCTGGAGGTGATTCCATGATGAGTTTGACGGAAATAGTACTTTCAGGCTCGAGATGGCGATTCAGAGTGTAAGGGTTATCGTCGTCAACTCTAAGGGTGATTCCAAAACGAGTGTAACGAGATAATGCCTTCGGTTTCGTTCGAACCCGGAATGAACTTGTATGGATTGAATGCTTTCAGAACATCGTCGGGTGGACGATGAGCATTCTAAGAGATGTATTCTCCAAAGGTAATCGTAGCCTCTAGCCTCATCAACCGGGAATGGCTAAAACAGGGGAGGTGCAGCAAGGCTTCGTGGGTAGCTCCCACTGGAGAGCGATATTTTCCCCTGTCTAGAGGTCTCTTTTTATTCAGATTAGTGGGCGGTTGGAATTGCGCACCAACTGCGGGGTTGTCTTGTTCGGAACTGTTCAGTAAGGAATGGTTCTGGCCTTGTGTTGCAGGGGAGCGGGCGTACTCCTCGGTACGTTGATCTAGGCCACGTATTGTAACGGGCGGTACCCCAATAGCCTAGCCATTGTATGGAATCCAAAATCCAATAAGTGCCATCGGTTTTGATTGTATTACCCACTTTTGTGGCTAGTAGCTGGAATTTAATAAATGTAACAATTTCGGTTATTTTATATTTACTTGAAAACCCTAGACTTATTATAATATCACTGGATTTCCTATCGAATGTTTTGGTTAGCGTAAGGTAAAAACTTTTCCATGTTTATGTGTGGGAAGTCTTACGTGATACCTTTTCTTTTCAAAAGGTTTTTGAAAGTTAAGCAACTTTGACCTGTTACTCATACCAGACTCATGTCTGACCCGGAGTTTATTCTTTGTTTCTTAAACTCTTGGGAACTCAAATTTTTACGAGTAGCCAAGGGATTCAGGTTAACTTTGACGAATATTGGAAGAGCAATGGAGCAGGAGGCTTCTGCCTTAGATATATAGTTTCCGCTGTGTTTGGTATCTCTGTGTTGTCTTTGAGTAGTATTGAGTTGTAATAACTAGACAGGTGATTATAATTGTCTTGTATGTGTTGTATTATCTGTGTACTCTGATAGTTGTTGTAAACTTTGTAATATTTTATGTTATTAATATAATTTATTCATTCCGCTGTTTAGATTATGATGTGTTGTTTCTTCTTTCTTCTCTTTCTTCTCTTTTCTATCCCTTTCTTTCTTATTAATGATGCGTCATTCTGTGGAGACGGATGGCGGGTCGTTACAGTGGTATCAGAGCATTAGGTTGAGTGAATACCTAGGCTCTGGAGTGGTGTCTATCTTGAGAGAGCGTATATGTAATTTTCAATATTTATACATATTTATCTATTTCTACCTTTCAGTTGGGTTACCTGTTTGGATTTTCCAATATAGGTTATAAAGGTAGATAAGGTAGTGATGTTTGTAACACGATTACTACCATTGGTTGAAGTTTGTATGTTGAGGTTGGAAGTGTATCTGTCGAGACTGTAGACCTATTACCGTCTCGAGTAAGCTTTGTTGTAATAAAGATTTCATTGATCTCTGAAGGAAACCTGTTAAGGTTCGGAGTCCATCTTTGAAGTGCAGAGTTTGGTGAGTAGAGTTTGATCTGTTCGATTGGGCTGGAGCAAGTAATGGTATTTTGATACCCCAGGAAGTTGTAACTACGTGATGAGATGCAATGACTATGGATGTGTCCGAAGATATTTCTTTGGAACAAGTTTTGGGAAGTAGATCCATTTTGATGTTGTGACTGGATTCAGCAGGATGTTGTAGTGTTTCTGTTTGTTTTGAAGTCCGAGTTTCTCGAAGAGCTTTGGATCATGAAGTTTGGAATTGGTGTCAGCAGTGCAGCTTGGAATGTTCTGTGAGCTGACAAAGAGGTCTTAGCTGAGTAGTTTTTCTAAAGATGGAGTTCAGAAGCTGCCGAGTGAATCCGTTTCTTCAATAGATTGACTAGACCAGTGTAAGCTGTTCTGTTTGGTAAAGAGAGAACAGTTTATCTTTGGAAATTTATCTGGGTTGATTGCAAAAGTGACTTGCGATTGTTTGAGTGTTCTTTTGGATTGTTGGAGATTTTCTGGATGTCTTCTGGGAAGACAGAGGTTTGACTGCATCTGGAGATTGAGTTTTCTTATCGACTAGAATTCCAGGAGTGGAGCGGGTGATTCAGTTTAGTTGAAGGATGGTTCCTAGAGATAGAGTTTGGTAAAGCAGCTCAGGATCTGGTGGAACTTCTGAGTTTTCTTTATGGATCTATAGAACTATATTTCTGGGAAGTGATGTCTAGTATGTGCTTGTGTTTTTCATTAGCATTTTCTTATCTACTTCGGATCAGAGTTGTGCAGCGGAAGCAGTTTGGAAGTGTTTCTGATTGTCTTCTTCTAGATTAGGAGGAGTTTGTAGTCTTCTGCTGGTTATGGAGCAAAGTTGTGTTTTTGGTTTTGGATTGATCGTGAGGAGATCATTGTGTTGGGTTGTTTTTGGTTCTGATTTTTTTCTAGAGGAATCATCAAGGGGTTAAGCTGATCAGTTTGGATGATGGCGGCCCAGGATCGTTCGAAGACTTTTGTGGATAAGGGACGGAGGAATTTGAAATTCGAAGTTGGAGACTTCGTTGTTGTTGGAGTTTTCTCTGATTCTGGAGCTATAAGTTTTGGTAAGTCTGGAAAGCTAACTCCGAGATGTTTTGGATCTCATCTGTGTTTTGGTTGGATTGGTATTTGGTTTTCAGGATTGAATTGCTAGTTTGGATAACTGGGATTCGATGAGTTTCACGTATCTCTGAGGGAGTACGTGTATGGTCTATCTCTGGTTTTGGAACCAGCTGTTCAGGAGGTTTGGTTGTTGAGTCAGACTCGTCTGTAGTCTGATATGCTGTCTCGTTTTGTAGATCTAGACACATAGGAGCTCTGTAGCTTAATAGTATTGATTGTTTGGAATCTATAGAGCGAGTATCCTGATATTTTTACCGGAGAAACTCGAGGAAACTCTATCCAGAATTTTTATCCGGATAGATATATTTGATTGATTCGATGAATTGGTTGCTATGATTGTTAGTATATCATTGGTATATGCTTGTGTTTTAAAAATTAATCTTTAAATAGATTATTAAACTACCTTTGTTTTAAATTTCGGGGACGAAATTCTTTTAAGGGGGAGGAATGTGATGACCCGGAATTTGAAAGCAATATCAATTTAATAATCTAAAATAAAAATTAAATTGAATTGATAATCTTTGTGATAAGATCTGAATTAATTTAATTAATCCAAATAAAATAAATATTTATTGATAGATTTTATCTTCTTAAATCTAATAATTGTTTTCTATTTACAATGTATATAGAATATGTATATATTGTTAATAGATCTTGTTTTAGTCTAATAAATAAATAAATCCTGTTTCTATAAAAATATATATAACTTTAGTAAAAATTGGGAATTTTAATTTTATTTAAAGGTTAAACTTTTAAAAGGGTTATTTAATAAATAAATATGGTTTTAAATTGATAAGTAAAAATTTAATTTGTTTAAAATAATTTATTTGATATTAAGTTTTTAAAGGTATATAATAAATAACAATATGATTTTAAATACCTAAGGTTAAATATTGAAATGATTTAAAATATGTTTAACTCAAGATTTAAATTTAAATAAATAACAATAAGGTTTATTTTGATTTCTTAAAAATATAGTTGGATAAAATAAATAATTTACTAATAAAGAAACAATTTCTTTTAATAAGTTATTTATGGTTATCAAATTTTGTTATTTTTTTAAATATAATAATACATTGTTTTTAACAAATAGATTTTTTATATAAAAATAATTGTTTTTCAAAAATTTAATTATGTAGTTATATTTGTAAATAAACTTGGTTTCAAAATTTAATTTGAACTTGAATTCAAAGCTTGAAAACTAAAGTGTAAATATTTTCAATTTGTTTTGATTTTGAAATACTGTATAAGCTCCATTTTATAAATTAAATTGGATTTATTCATTTTAAAAAAAAATTATCTACATATAAATAAATACATGTTAACTAATTAATTAAACGAAAATTCACTTTTATCTTATATCAACTTGTTAACTAAATAACTAATTAGCATTTAACTATAACTAAATTACATAATTTTAACAAATTAACATTTAAAAACAAATGTAAACATTTTACAAATTAAATTAACATGTGTTAAGATAATAATCTAGGTTCGTGACAAATGTTAAAATAAAGGACAAGTGTCAATACTTGTTTTATTTTCTTTAAATTTTAATTAAACAAATTTTAATCCATATAAAACACTTTCACATTTCTCATTCTTTTCTTTTCTCTTATACTTTGAATTCAAACTAGTAAGTAATGTTCAAAACTGAAAACTTCCTCATACTAAATCAATAGGTTCCTCAAACCAAAATCATGAAATCAACTTGCAAACCAGATCAATTCCTCTGTAAAATCTTTTTTAAACCTATAACCTGCACATCTTCTAACATGCAAGCAAACCTGCATATTTTTCAAGTACAAAAACATCTGCATTTCCTCCTTTCAACAATCTGGGAAGCAAACCTGTAGCATTCAAGGAAAACCGTTTTAAACACTGCATCATTTCAATCTAGAAGCAGCATGCATACAGTTTTAAGTAAGGAGCAAGTCAAGTTGAAAAAAAAAAGAACTGCATATTTCCAGTTTTGAAGCACAAATTCTTCTCAAAATTCATGGCCTTATCTTCTGACTTTATAAGGTGAGTAACATCCTTTTTAATGAAATTTAAGTATTTTAAAATGTTGCTTGTTGATTTCCTTGATTAAGTGTGAATGATGTATATATTTATATCAGTTGTTTTTCTGTAAAATGGATGGATAACTTGATTATGCTATGTCCTCTGTATTTTATTCCCAGGTTCAAGAATCTGTTCAAACCCCATCATCACATAATATATTCTATGTTAGTGTTTAAGGTTCATACAAATGTGTTTGTTGAATCAAGAATTAAAGTTTAAAATTTGTTCAAGTTAAAAAAAAATTGAGTTGTCTTTGAAACTTAGGATAACTGGGCAAATTTGTATATAAGTGAAATATCAAACATATTGATTCACTGTTTCTAGATTAAGATCAAAAACATTATTCAAAATTCTGATTTTTAAATCTAAATTCACAGTTTTTAAAACTAGATTTAACATGCAGTTCTATGTTGAACTTAAAAGGGGAATTTTGGGTTTTTGGGTGATCTAGGCAATTTGAAGTGTCGGGGTTCGTCTGGTAGGTGGAGGAGTAGTCACTGATGCTGGGAAAAATATGTAATGGTGATGCTAATCAACTTGGAAGCGGCGGTGATGATTTACTTTCTGTAGCCCTAGTTTTAAATAGGTCATTTGTTTTGGTTAGTACTATCTGAAGAGATGATCGAGTTGAATGAGATTTTGGGGGATGTTAGTATGATGGTTGATGAACATGTGGCCGAAGTCGCTGCCATTCTGGTGGTCAGATGGTTGAGGAGGAGGCATGTTATAGGTTTGGGGTGAAACCTGTTTTCTTCTGTTCCAGGTTTTGGAATTTGAACTCGAATTCAAATTCGAGTTGAATAGGAGCGAGGTGATGATAGTATTGGACTGAGGGGATGGTCATTGATGTTTGGAAGTCACCGGAGAAGGTTGATGATGGCTGGAGGCACGGTGCAGATGCACCGTGCACTATTGGGTTTCTGGTGAAATCTGGGAGGCTGCAGCGTTTTTTTGTCTCGAGTTTTTACTCGAGAAATTGGGTTGTTTGCTCGAAGGAATGAGTTGGCTGACTCGAAGCAAATTTCTTTTTGCTCGGATTAGTGAAGTGGTTGCAGTTTTTCTGCAAACTGCCTGTAGGATTTAAATTTTAATCAATTTAAATGAATTTTAAAATTGTTATGATAAGATTTAAACAAGTTTAAAACTGTAATATGTATTATAGTTTCAAAGGGTTTTGAAATCTTATAAGTTTTTAAAATTTTGAAAGGGGTTTTCAGTTTTAAAAAAAGAAGAAAACCTGACAGTTTTCTTTCTGGAAATTGAATTTCATTTTGAAAATCTGAAACCTAATTTAAAATAGCAGTTTGAATTTAAATTTAAGTTCAGTTTTCTTAAGACCTTTGAATCTTGTGGTTTTTTTCTAAAAATGAATTTGTATTTTAAATAAGAGTTTTAATATCAAGTTTTAAATCAAAAGTTTAATTCAAGTTTAAACCAAATGATTTAAATAAGGAATAGGCTCTAGTATCTTGAATTTAAAATCTAGATATTTGAATAATTTTTAAAATTTGAATGTTTTCAAACAAGTTTAAATTTAAATTGTTTGTTAGAGGTAAATTTTTTTCAAACAAATATTTAAACTTGATTTTCCTTTTGAATGAAGTCATTATAAAAGATTTATAAAAGAAAGTTAAATGTTTTGTTAACTGGAATTTGCAATTTAAATGGTAATGTACTTTAAACTAAATTTCAAATGAAATTAAGCAAATTAGTTAAAGACTTATCTTATATAAATATAAGTAATAAATGTTATTTACATTTATTCTTAAAGGATTATAAATGGAATTTAAATTGGTTAATGCTTAAATAAATATCATTTTGAATTTTAGATTCAAAATGGAATTTGAATTTGAATTTAAAAATTAAATGTTCTAGTACACTTTAATATTTATAAAATCATTAATAAGAAATGGATTTTTCTTAGAAATTATTGAAGTATTAAAATGATCATATGAATAAGATAAGTAAGGAATGTCTTATTTATTTAATGTATAAGTTAATAATTTAGATTAGTTTATAATTAAGAAAAGTAATTAAAGAATGTCAAATAGTTAATGATGATCATTAACTAAGGATTTTTTTTGTAATTAATTAATATTATTAATTTTTGATAATTAATTAGATTTATTAATTAATGATAATCAATTGTGAAATTTTATTTAAGTTTAATTGCTAGATGAAAATAATTAAGACATTAATTACTTAATAATAGAGTTTATTGAGATTGGTTTAAATTAATTAATTAAATTTAATTAATTTTAAACACTGGATTTGATAATAATTACTTGATGTAATTAATAAAGTAAAATTACTCAGTGAAGTAATTAAAGATAATTACTGGATGTAATTAATTGATGATGATGGAATTGTGAATGTAATTTGGATTAAATTATTTTGTATAATTAATCAAGGTATTAATTAAAGAAATTAATTAAGGAATAATTAAGTTGATGAAGTGATTAAGGTAGTTAATTACAGAATGAGATTAATCAAGGTGGTTAATAATTATGATTAATTGAGATTAGTTACTAAATGTAATTAATTTAAATATAATTAAGGATCATTAATTAATATAATTAATGATGTAATTAAGAATTGATTAATTAAGATTTATTAATCAATAATAATTGATTGAGTGTAATTAATTAATTGTAATTAATTAAGGTTTAATGTAATTAATTAAGGTTTAATGTAATCAATTATAGTTAATTAATTAATGAAATAATTAAAGGTTAATTACTGTATTTGGTTTAGAGTAATTAATTTTTTGAAATTAGTTAAAGTATAATTAATCAGGGTTGATTAATTAAGATGATAAATTAGAGGTTAGTTAATTAATTAAATTGTAATTAATTAATGGTGATGAAAGCAAGATTTATATTGTGTAAGTAATTAATTTAATTAATTTTAAATTAGTTAGAGAAGATGTAATTAATTTAATTCAATTTAAATTAATTATAGATAGTATGATTTTAAATCATTGCTTATAAATGGATGATATTGGTTGCCTTGAATGGTTTGGAATCTCAACTATGAGATTAGTAATGTTGAGTGATATGGATGCATTGGTTGCATTGTGATGATGATATGAATTATCCTTTGATAATGATAATATGGATTATCTGTGGTTATGAAAATGATAATTATCTATTGTGAATCTATGAATTATCTATCTATGTGTATATAAATAATGCAATTACATTGTTTTAAACTCTAAAACAACTTGGACCAAAAAGACACGCTTTGGATTTCGATGAGACTAGGATCGGGTTTCCATATTTGGATATCCGAAAACCACATCGATCTAAATTAACGATAGGTCGTGAATCTTATATGAAGAGTGAAGACTTGAGGTGTAAGGACTATTAGTCAGTATAACTCTGGGGGTGATTCCATGATGAGTTTGACGCAAAAAGTACTTTCAGGCTCGAGATGGCGATTCAGAGTGCAAGGGTTATCGTCGTTAACTCTGAGGGTGATTCCAAAACGAGTGTAACGAGATAATGCCTTCGCTTTCGTTCGAACCCGGAACGAACTTGTATGGATTGAATGCTTTCAGAACATCGTCGGGTGGACGATGAGCATTCTAAGAGATGCGTTCTCTAAAGGTAATCGTAGCCGCTAGCCTCATCAACCGGGAATGGCTAAAACAGGGGAGGTGCAGCAAGGCTTCGTGGGTAGCTCCCACTGGAGAGCGAGATTTTCCCCTGTCTAGAGGTCCCTTTTTATTCGGCTTAGTGGGCGGATGGAATTGCGCACCAACTGCGGGGTTGTCTTCTTCGGAACTGTTCAGTAAGGAATGGTTCCGGCCTTCTGCTGCAGGGGAGCGGGCGTACTCCTCAGTACGTTGATCTAGGCCACGTACTGTAACGGGCGGTACCCCAGTAGCCCAGCCATTGTATGGAATCCAAAATCCAATAAGTGCCATCGGTTTTGATTGTATTACCCACATTAGTGGCTAGTAGCTGGAATTTAATAAATGTAACAATTTCGGCTATTTTATATTTACTTGAAAACCCTAGACCTATTATAATATCACTGGATTTCCTATCGAATGTTTTGGTTAGCGTAAGGTAAAAACTTTTCCATGTTTATGTGTGGGAAGTCTTACGTGATACATTTTCTTTTCAAAAGGTTTTTGAAAGTTAAGCAACTTTAACCTGTTACTCATACCAGACCCATGTCTGACCCGGAGTTTATTCTTTATTTTCTTAAAATCTTGGGTACTCAAATTTTTACGAGTAGCCAAGGGATTCAGGTTAACTTTGACGAATATTGGAAGAGCAATGGAGCAGGAGGCTTCTGCGTTAGATGTATAGTTTCCGCTGTGTTTGGTATCTCTGTGTTGTCTTTAAGTAGTATTGAGTTGTAATAACTAGACAGGTGATTATAACTGTCTAGTATGTGTTGTATTATCTGTGTACTCTGATAGTTGTTGTTAACTTTATAATATTTTATGTTATTGATATAATTTATTCATTCCGCTGTTTAGATTCTGATGTGTTGTTTCTTCTTTCTTCTCTTTCTTCTCTTTTCTATCCCTTTCTTTCTTATTAATGATGCGTCATTCTGTGGAGACGGATGGCAGGTCGTTACACCACCATCAAAAAAAGCCTGAAGATCCAACCTTTAACGCTTTCAAACCTAAGCCACACCTCCTCCTTCTCCATCCATGCTCGCACCCCCCTTAGATCCTCCTCTTTCTCTCACCTTCTTCCACTTCTTATTTAGTAATCATGATTCCCATGATATTTTAGTCCTAAATCCAAAGTTTAAAAGGGATTGAAGATGATTTGGTTAAGACTGGAGAAAGTTAGAGAATAATTAGTGGATTAGTGCTTAAGCACTTCCACCATTTTTAATTCTCATACTCCATCTCAAGCTTAGTGAGTTAGTGATTTATTACGTATGGTATGCCTATCTTTATATAGGGTTTCAGAAGAGGTCCTAACCACCTCTTACCTTCCATGAAAGGTCAAAAAGGAGCTTCATTTTCACATGTTAACCTTAAACCTCTCTTATTTTATCTGAAAGTTAAGTATCACCATAAAAGGTCATTTCATAAATATTTTTGATTACATCACTTATGACATCATCCACAAAGTTTATTTCTATAAATGGCAAAAAATTCACTTTATTTCATTCCTAAGCAAATAAGTGTATGTAAAAAAAACCTTGAACAACTCCGATGGTTAAAAAGTTGTTTATCGATAAAACGATTTTCGGTCACGTTATCGATATTTTTTCAAAGTATTTATTTTTGTAAACATTTTTCCGAAACAAGTTTACTATTAATACTTATGATTTAAAAAGGGATTCAAAAGATTTTAAATCAATTTAATAAAATTTAATCCAATATTCAAATACCTAAATAATTCAGATATTTAAATACGAAGTGTCCAAAATTCCAGGTCGTTACATTCTCCCCCACTTAGAATATTTCGTCTTTGAAATTACAGCACTAGAAAGAAAAGAGAAAAATCACATAGCAATACTTAACAATATTCAGAATTTCTTAGCAAATAAAACTCATGGTTTTCTCAAGTTCAAAACATTCTCATCACACAAGGATGATAAATGACCTACTAAATGTACCTTATGCTCAACCTTAGTTTATTACTTAGTCGACGATCCACAATACCGCATAACAAATCGCAGAGTCATTTCCTAAACCTCCATAAGCCCACAAAACATAGTATGCATATACTATAACTCGTATGATGCACATGGGCCATCCGTATGTAATATCTATTCCGACCACTTACTCGATCGTATAAACTTCACTTCCTAACTTGTATAGATCATTTAACTTCTTTATTGCCGACTTCGATCAGGTTACTTGATTAGAAACCTTCATTCTCCTCACATAGCCATATATCATGATAGAAAACTTTAGGATCATATCAATAATCTAGTGAAATATCGTTTTTCGGACAGGCGAACACTACCTCGAAATTATATACTCGACTATTGGATCGAGAACAGTCATGCGAATAAAACAACCTACTTACAACTTACGCATTTATTCTATTGGTTTCTAAACTATAACAATATATATTATCACATTCTTTTATACAAATAGTATGTCATTCAATACTAAAATCATTTATGAAACATTTCATAAAACATAACTTCAACTATGTATGGTTATCGTAATTGTGTAATACTGCATGACATCCTAAGAGTATATACAAAACATCAAATCCATTTTACTTAACACGTATGTTCAACAAATTCAAAACTTGTTTTAACTTACTAACTTTCTCAATTCAAGTGATATAAACTTAACTGTTATATTTTCACAAAATGCTTGGTTTCAAATTCTATGCGATACGGAAGTTTCTGACTTTCTAAAATCGTTGAAAATCCTGTTTCATTTTAAAAAATGAAAACTACCAAACAATATATCATAATTAGATGCACATACCATACAATATGAATGCATGGGGTATATGTGTCCATAAAATAACTTAACAAATTTTAATAATTTATTAAATAAACTTTACCTAAAAGGAAAAAAATGAAAATGTTTCATCATTTATTCCGGGCTATGCTACTACCACTCGAGCATCCTACATAAAAAACTTTTGTACATAAAAAGTTCATATCAAATTTCTTTTAAAGAAAAACTTCAAAACTAAACACCGATTTTTATTTCAAATCGCTTTTGAAATAATAATACATACGTGTCTCTTTTGTATAATAAATCATACTTTCGGAATCAAATCAAAATTTGTTTTACTAAAACAACCTTGAAGCATTCCCAACTTAGAAACCCGAAAATGAATGCCAATGATGCTGAAATCATCACCAGGATTATTTTCAAGCAACCGGAGCGAGTTCCATACATCCAATTCCTGCCTTTCGGACTTAACCAATTTCAAACGGTATCAAATAATTCGTAAATATTACTAAGTACCATGATCCCGATTTCAAAAGCCAATTTCCCAAACACTCGTTTTCCCAAACCACATGGAATGCCATAACGATAGTCGACTCAAAAGAGCCACGTCAAATAAGTACATAAGGCAATATAATAGATAATGTTTAGGGTGTAGAATATAAATATTATAACATAGCTAGAATGATTACATTGGTTATATTCAACAACATATTTGAATTACAATTAAATTCGATAAGGAAATTTCGCGTATTAGATTTTTCCATGGAGATCTCTCTGGTGGAGCCGGATCCAATCTACTACACAAGGGTCAGAAAGTACCTCCGAGCGATGCATATCACTATTTGAATATACCTTTAGTGTAAACACAAGTGGCCCAACGTCCAAATGTAAACATGAATAACATGAAACAAATATCATCAACTCTGCTGGCCAACAATCGATAAGTATCTCCAAACATAAAGTTGATAATACCCTAACATAGGTTGCTAACTCCAAGTTATGAGGCCTACTCTATTTTTATTCATTTTCGATGTCGAGGTTTCGTTAGGCATCATTCAGAAGAGTCTTCATTACTCAAACAAAACATGAATTCTAAATTGGATTTCCATGTCTCAAACAGATCTCGAAACCACACATGGATTTTCATATCTCAACAAATCTCTGAATCACACACGGTTTCCCTCAACCTAAATAGATCATGAACAACTGCATGTGTTCGAGTATCTTAAACAAACCTTGAATCTCCGTATATATTCCAACATCTTAAACGGATCCACTTCTAAAAGATAAAATACGTATCTCAGCCTTTCAGTGGTTTTCGGTAAGTAGAACACCTACCAATCCCGGTCTCTTCAAGACTGAATCGACGAACTTGATCATTCAATAATAATGATGACGATCGCAAATGGAAATCAAGTCTCGTATACTTATCTATTTTCTATATTTTCATCTCATACTATCCCTCGATCAAGAGTAAAGTTGATAGGTTAGAGCTCTATTGCTCATATCCCTACTTGAACAACAGTCTTAATCCCACAAATAGACAAGCCTACTTTATTGACTTTTAATGTTAAATATATGACTAAATAATTTCCATAAATGAGTAAACATACAAAGAGCAATCAAGTCATGCAAACCAAGGTCAAGTCACCTAAGAAACTTCTAATCCTCTTTTTGTTTAGTTTATATTTTATTCATTAAAACCATTTTTATTAGTAAAACTTCTTTTATCTAATAAAACACTGTTTATCAATTTCTACTATTTATTCGTACTCTTTTCAATACTTCGAAAGGTATTCATATACTTATCGCAAATGGTATAAGTATATTCACAAATCATTAACAAGATTTCTTACTTAAAACCTTTACTCTTTTTATACTTAAAAAAGTATTCATACTTATGATTTCCTTCAAGATATTCATTTTAAAGATCTAAGTGCTTTTACAAATCTGTTCTAAAGGTTTAAGACTAATGTTACACAAGTATTATCACTACAAACCCAAATTCATTTCACTTATGCTCATCTTTACAACATTCTTTTAAAGATTTATTTATATTTATAAGTTTAATCAAAAAGAGTTAAAGACAAATGTAATTAGCACATTGTCACAACAAACCCAAAATCATTCCATACTTGTACCATTTTTAAAACATTCTTTTTAAAATCTAAGATAATATTTTGTTAAGTTCGATAGTCGACTAATCGATTATCTAGTTAAAACAACTGCATATACAAATCAATCTTCGCATTCTGACATTTCAAGTTAATCATTCCTCGTTCAAGAGTAAAGCCAGCTAGATTAAAACATCGGTTGCACCAAAGCCTTGCCTTGACACTTCATTCTTGAATTTCACAAATAGACAAGCATACTTGTTAACTTTTAGTGTCAAGTGTAGTATTAATGATTTCCATAAACAAGCAACAAACAACATTATTAACCATTTTTCGACATTCCCGACTTAACCATTTCTCGTTCAAGTAGGAAGCCCAATAGGTTAGAGCTCTGTTGCTCCATCCCTACTCGACATTGATCTTAAATCCCAGAAATAGATAAGTTTACTCCGTCGGCTTTTGGCGTTAAGCAAAGTTAATTACCTTTACAAACAAGTAAGTAAACAATAAGATTAACATGTTTCCGACATTTCAACTTAACTACTAATCATTCAAGAGGGAAACCTAGTAGGTTAGAGCTCTATTCCACCATCCGTACTCAACATCAATCTTAACTCTCAAAATTAGAGAAATCTACCTCGTCGACTTTTAGTGTTAAACCTCTTCTTTACTTTTTCGAATTTTGTATATAATTTTTTTTGAATATATTTAAACTTCAAACCAACTTTAGTATATTTCAAGACTGTTTGAAAACATCTTCCAAAATATTAGAGAAAAATACCAAATTTAAATATCATTTTTAAACACTAAAAACCATAAGCCACTTCTACAACATTTATAAATGATGTTAACAGTCCTTATTTAAAACAATATTGAAAAGCATGATCTTTGTGGCTATTTTTAACCACTTAAACAAATGATTTAAGACTTGAAACTTTTATAGTAAGTACTACCTTTAGGGTGCTTAATAACCATGGAAAGAAACCTCTAATAATATCTTCCCATTTATTATAAAAATTCCCGAAAATAAAGGATTTAGAAATGCACTTATAACGTCTATTCTTGCTTCAAACACTTTCAAACTTACTTCAATTTAACATACAAGTTGAGAAACCATTTAAACATCAATTCAAGATCACGCTACATGTTTAAAAGGGTAATAGAAATAATGTTATATAATATAAAGTTATCATTTTCTTTCAAAAGCAAGAGGAGTCCAAAGTTTATAACTTTACTTAGTTAATGTCACTTTAACTTTATACTTTGCACACAATATATATACACAATATTTACTTATAAGATAGTGAGATAACTCACTTAGATCCACGCTAAACCCAAGCACAAAGCCACAAGAACAAAGAACCACCACCCACCCTCACAAAATTCCTAAAGATCCAACCTTTACCCCTTCCAAACCAAAGCCACGCCTCCTCCATCCATGCTCATGGCCCACCTTAGATACCCCTCTTCCTCTCACCTTCTCCCATTTATTACTTGGTAATCATGCTTCCCATGATGTTTTAGGCCTAGAGCCAAAGTTTTAAAGAGATTGAAGATGATATGGTTAAGACTTAAGAAAGTTAGAGAATAATGAATGAATTAGTGCTTAAGCATTTCCACCATTTTTAATTCTTATACTCCATCTCAAGCTTAATGAATTAATGATTTATTATGTATGGTAGCCTCTCCTTATATATGGCTTTACAAGAAGTCCTAAAAACTTCTTACCTTCCATGAACGGTGATAAAGGAGCCTCTGTTTCACATGTTAACTTTACACCTCCCTTCTTTTACTTAAAAGTTTAGTATTACCATAAAGTGTCCTAAATATCTTTGATGGCTTCACCCATGACATCATCCATAAAGTTTATTTCCATAAATGGAAAAAGGGTTTTTATTTTGTTCTCTTTAATTCCTAAGCAAATAATTTAGGTAATAACAATCTGGACAAGTTCCGACAGTTAAAAAGATGTTTATTGATAAAACGATTTTCGATCACATTACCAGTATTTTTTCAAAGAATTTATTTTTGTAAATATTTTTTCAAATACGTTTACCATCATTACTTATGATTTAAAAGGGGGTTAAAAAGCTTATTAAATCAATTTAACAATGTTTAAATCAAGATTCAAATATTTAAATAATTCAAGTATTTAAATACAAATTATCCGAAATTCCGGGTTATTAGAATATAGTTTTCAAATTTAAGGGCTATATGTCGACATATGCACCGAAAATTTGAAATTTCATTTCAGATTCGAACTTTTGAACTTCTCCCGACTTTTTAATTTCTCCCATGTTCTGAAAAGATGCCATTTTGATCAGAAAATAAGTCCTTTGATTCTCTACTTATTTACTTGTTCTCCATTCTATCATTTTAGTTACTTTATTTTCAAATGTCATTTCTCTCTCTTATCTTCTCAATAACTCAAAAATGACTTCCTATATTTCAAACCCAAAAAAACCATTAGGCACTCTAAGAAAAAAGGCTTTCTCTTCAATAGGAAAGATGCAATTGAGGACTATATGGAATGCACAACTTTTGAAAAATATTCTCCAGAAAGGTTCGCTATTTTTAAGGATTTTGCTTCTTATGGTTTGTTTGATCTTTGTTTTGAAAATAATATTCTTGGTTTAATTAAATCTTCCCAAATGGTTTTTTTGTTACTCGGATTTGGAAAAAGTGTTTTATGCGAATTTAAATGGAAAGTTTTACCAAGGGCAGAAGGTCAAGTTTGGAATAGCATTAATTGCACTCAAATAGTATTAAATTGCGAGTTTTTTTGTCAAATTCTTGGTTGTAAGTGTTGGAACCGGGCCAGTTCATAGCAGAAGAAATGAGTGAATTTCAAAAAAATTGTCATTTTTGATCTTTAATAAGCCTATGGAATCTAAATGCATATTAGATCCAATTTAATAAAACGTTAAATAAAGTCTTAATTTATTTATGGTTGGTTAAAAGTAAGTTTAAAATTAATTTAGTTCAAAGGTATAGTGCATCAAATACACTCAACAATAGTTTATAAGAGTTAATTTAAGGAAGGAAACCTTTCATTTCTTTCTCTAAAAGCTGGAAATTAATTAAAAGTATAATAAACATTATATGAAGAGAGAAACCTTCAATTCTCACTCTCTCTAATTAAATTGATTGGGTCAATAAATGATATTAATTGACAATTTATTCATGGCATAAAATGTAACTATTGTCCAAATGTACTTTACTATAGATTATGTAAGTGCAACAAATCTGATAATGTATAGAGATGATATTTCATACATATGTGTCTTTTTTGTCCATAATATTATTTAAAATACACATACATACCTATGTTTACATTTGTATACAATATACATATACATATACATATAAATGAGATAAAATTAAGTCACTTCTATAAATAAAAAAGGTCAGCAATTTTGAACCTAGTTTCAAAACTGATTGTTTTTATGATTAAAAGTTATGATTTTACATAAAAGTCCATCATATAAATTCAATTCAAATTTTATGTGTGTATGTATGTATACACATGCACAAAAATTTGTATGTAAATATTTACACATACAAAAATCATTGTAAATAATGTTTTAAACTTAATACATCTTTATGTTAAAATTTATAATTTAGTATATGTTCCAATATAAAGTAACAACTAAAGCCTAACTTTAATTTTAAAAGGAATACGATTTATGATATTTTGCAATAAAGTCAAGTTTTTTTGTAAAGAAAACTTTTTTTATAACTTTAAATAAAATTATGCAAAAACCAAAAGACTGAATTTGAAATATTGGACACAAAACATACATGCAAACATAAATAAATTACATATGTTTCTTATTTGAATCAATAATAGAAATATTTCGGTAATCAAGATCAAAAGGTGCTTTTTGAATAACAAACTTTAAACAACAACAAAATTGATAGGAAAAATCAGACACATATGTATATGTTGCAAATGTTTCAGATCTAAACAATTAAGCTATATGAAAAATAACTAAATATGGGATCATATAATGTGGATCTAATAATGACAACATGAATTGGCAAACAATCAAAATATATCTTAAAACAGATTCAAATAAAAATAACACAGTGAACATATGTAATTAAATTAAGATGGAGCAAAAAGGATCTAATCTATTTGATCAAATAAACAAATACACAGATGAGCTGAAATAGGAGATGGATCTAAATTACATAAACAAGTTGAATGATGAATATATAAAATTAGAATTATCACCTAGAGAAGTTGCCAAGAGAATGCACTTTGAATGATGAATCAAAGGCTCTTAGATTCCATGAATCAATCTCCGAATTTTGCAAGAATAAGAAATTAGAACCACCTTTTGTTAATAATTTTATTTGATATTTTATTTTGGAAATTCAAAAGTTAGGAAGCCATGAAAATTTGAAATTCTACGATAGAAGAGCACGAGGGACGATTATGATATGAAATAAGTCAATCGTATAAGAAAATAAATGGAGATGAGTTTTAAAGGAATGACAGAAACCTTTCATATTCCTTCCTGAGAACTTTCCCCTATTAATTCCTTTTTAAATGTTAATCAAATCCTTTCTCCCTCCCTTCTACATGCATGGTAGCCATCGATGGTTCCACACTGGCCCTCAAAAATTTCAAAAATCTCATTAGCATCAATATATTTAAATCAAATTCAAATGTGCACGCGTTTATAACTTTTATTTACACATGCCGTTAAATGGCGATGTTATTCAAATAAATTAAAATAAAATTTTAATAATTAATATTACATAAATAATAATTAGTTTGATTTGTTTAAAGCCTTTTTTTTATTTTTCATGTTTAAATCAAATTTAAACACTCTAAAGGTATCATATAACAATATGCACGTTCATAACTCATATATATATATATATATATATATATATGACACACTTCATTAAATGCTAAGGGAATTCAAAAAATTAAATAAAAATTTATTAATTAATATTTCATAAATGTTAATTAATTTACAATAATGATTAATTAACTAAATCATGTGGTTCATTTAGAGCATTCATCATTTCTATTGTACGACACAAAGGTGTAAATTCAGTCAGCGATTAATATCGAACTATTCGAATATTAATGTTTACACGATACTTAGCAGGTGGTGTGACATTTTGGCTGAATTTACCGCTTACACATCTTTTAGTAAAGTCTAATTTTACTTATTATAAGCAGTACCTGATAGTGACAATTATTTACACCAATTATTTTCGTCAAAACTATATCACTTTGGATTTATGGAATTTGATAATGGTTAAATTCTAATATCATCCACATTCAACTTTATAGTCCAAATATAAAATCCTCGGTTCAGTAATAACAATTATTATTAACCAAACTGCTCTAGCTGGAGACTTTGACTTGAGTTGAATTTAGTTGACTATGATACTAACCTCATATAACTGAGGAGATGAATCCACTCTTGAATAGTGTTTCACTTTCAATGCTTTCACTTGACCCAAATATAGTCGTTTGATGGACATCATGCCATGATTTAACTACAATCCAAACGAAGCTTCCACATTGAAGGTCAATGGTATCCTCAAGTCAAGAGAATCGTGTAAATTAGTTACACCGATATTTTCTGTTTGACCTTAGTTATATTAACCAATAGAAAACTATTAAGTTAGTCGTTCCATAGTTATCGAATAAATATCACTACATAACCCCTAGGTGCCCCCAACGGTCATGAGTAATACACTGCCTAACATTTGGAGGGTGCTACGTACTCCATCTCAACGGATACATCGATATCCAGTCTTGATCCATCTTGACTAGGAGCATTTATTTAAAATGGTATATTTAATCTTATTGTGATAAATTACTCACGGTTACAACAATTTATAACTACTATCACAAAAACATACTATTTATGGATTTTCTATTAAATATATTTCAATTACACTTAATCATTTATAACACACTATAACAAATATATAACAGAATGAAGAAACACCTTTAATTCGAATGAGAATTGATTTCAGGGTTACTAATTTAAAATAAACTACAGAATTACCCTTAGGGCATGCCGCTAACTCTATCAATCTCCCACTTACACTTGGGACAATTATGGAGTCTTAATCACATCCCTTCAATCAGTTTCTTGAGAACTGACCGAGCCAGGCCTTTAATGAATGGATCTACTATGATGTCCTCGGTATCTACCCTTTGGATCACAACTTCTTCTCAACAAATTCTCTAATTAGGCGGAACTTTCAAAGAATCTTTCGTGACTTCTTGCATGTTATTAGTTCCTTTGCAATTTGTATCGTCGCATTGTTGTCACAAAACAATGACATAGGATTCATAGTATTGGGAGTCACTTCGAGATCACTTAAAAAATTACGCACCCGAACTGCCTCTTTTGCTTCTTCATTGAGGGCGATGTACTCGACCTCCATCGTTGAATCGGCAACTGTTTCTTGCTTGGAACTTTTCCAGCTAATAGCTCCACCATTCAGTGTAAATACATAGCTGAACACTGATTTACTATCTTCTATATCACTTTGAAAGCTCGAATCCGTATAACCCTTCAAAAGGAGGTCTCCATTCCCATATATAAGGTGTAAGTCCTTAGTATTTCTCAAATACTTTAGCATACCTTTTACAGCCGTCCAATGTTTTTCTCCGGGTTTAGACCGCTAACGGTATATGCATCCTAATGCATATGCCACATCCTATCTAGTACCCAACGTTCATACATTATGGATCCTATGGCTAAAGCATAAGGAATCCTCTTCATACTCTCTTTCTCCTCATCGGTATGAGGAGCATCCTTTTTAGAAAGGATGATTGCAAATTGCGTTGGAACACTTCCACGCTTGGAATTATCCATACTAAACCATTTTAATATGGGGCCTATGCATAAGGATTGAGATAATCCTAATAGCCTATTAGTTATATCTCTATAGATCTTTATATCAAGTATATAGGATGCTTCCCCAAATCCTTCATGAAGAAGTTTTTAAAAAGCCAAGCTTTCGCTGATTGCAATAATGAAGTGTCATTACCAATCAATAATAGATCATCAACATAGAGTACTAAGAAAGTAATAGCATTGCCCTATTCCAATCTATATATGCATGCTTCCTCTGTGTTCTGATGAAAGCCAAACTGTTTGATTACTTTATCAAAATATTTTTTCCAACTCCTTGAAGTTTGTTTAAGTCCATAAATGGACTTTAATAACTTACAAGCTTTGCCTTCACTCCCACTGACCACCAAACCCTCTGGCTGCGGCATATAAACTGTTTCTTCTAAATCACCATTTAGAAAAGCCATCATTACATCCATTTATCTTCCTTAGCCATAGAATGCAGCAATGGCTAGCATAATCCAAATTAATTTAAGCATCGCTATGGGTGAAAAGGTTTCATCATTATCAACACCTTGAATTTGAAGAAATCCTTTCGCAACTAGTCTTTCTTTATAAGTCTCTACTTCCCCATCTGCATTTAGTTTTTTATTAAAAATCCATTTGAAGCCGATGGGTCTTATCCCTTCGAGTATTTCTGACAAAGTCCAAGCTTTTTTTTCGTACATGGAGTTCAATTCGGATTTCATAGCTTCAAGCCAGAGTGCAATGCTTATTAGAAAGTCAAAGGAGTGTCTTCATCTAAGACACAGTCCTCCTTTTCACCACCCACAAGAAAACCATAGTATCTCTGTGGTGCACGAGATTCCCTACTAGACCTTCCAACAGGTTGCGTGTTTTCGTATACGGATGAACTTGTTTCTCCCACTATTTCGGCCTAAGTGTAAGTTTCTCGAATCTCATCCAAATCTACAACTTCGCAATTAATTTCTTTAATAGAAATTCCTTTTCAAAAAAGACACCGTGTTGAGAATATATGACCTTTCGTTCCTCAGCATTGTAGAATATATATCCTATTGAGTTTTTGGGATGTCCTATAAACTAACATAGTATCGATCTTGCCTCTAGTTTGTTCGGACCAACGTTCTTACCGTATGCCGAACAACCCCATACTTTCAAATATTTGAGTTGGGATTTCTTACCAGACCAAATGTATGATGGTGTTTAGGGCACAGACTTAGTGGGTAACAAATTCAACATATTCATGTTGCTTATAGCGCATATCCCCAATAGGACAGAGGTAATTCAGCTTTACTCATGATGGAACGAACCATATCTAATAGGGTCTGATTTCTTCGCTCCGACAGACCATTGTGTTGACTGTTGTGGAAGTAACCTGAGAGATGACCCCATTATCTTTTAAGTATTATTGGTAATCCTATCCAACATACTCACCTCCTCGATCTAATCAAAGAATTTTAATCCTACAGCCCATTTGGTTTTCTACTACATTTTTGTACTCAACAAACTTCTCATAGACGTCGGATTTGTTCTTCATAAGATATATATATATATATATATATATATCCTAGTCTCGAGAAATCTTCAGTGAAGGTAGCAAAGTAAGAACTATTATATTCGGTAACTATAGGCATTGGGCCACATACATCACTATGAATCTGCTCTAAGAGTTCATTAACTCTTTCGTTACTCCCACTGAAGGAGTTCTTGGTCATTTTACCTTAGAGACACGACTCACAGGTGTAAAATGATTAAGAATCAAGTGAAAGAAGAAAACCTTTAGTTTTCAATTTGTGAAGTTGTTTCTCACTGATATGTCCTAGCCTACAGTGCCAAAGTAAATTTTCATTTATATTGTTAGAAGATTAATTCACAAAACACACATAATTAGTATTGATCACATAAATGCCATTTCCAAGAACACCAACACAGATGTTATTTCCATTTAAACTAATGTTCATAACATTGTTCGCACAACGAAAGACATATCCAGTCTTAGACAATCTAGACGTAGATACAATTCCATAAACAAAGTTTCTCACAAAATAGCAATTATTTAATATCAATACTACACCACTAGGAAAAACTAAATGATAATCTCCTACTACCGTTGCATCTACAATAGATCCTTCAACAACTTGGAGGCTCGTTTCTCCATTTTCCACGCGACGCCAGTTCCCAAGCCCTTGTAATGAATTACATATATGAGTTCCAGATCCTGTATCTAAAACCCAAGACATTTTGTTGATTGCAAAACAATTTTGAACCATAAATGTTCCTGATGGAACCACAGAACTATTATGTTTCCTTTCCCTAACAATCTTTAAGTACTTAGGATAGTTTCTTTTTCAGTGAACTTTCTTGTGGCAGTGGTGACATTCATCCTTGTCATCGGTCATCTTACTTTTCTTTTTCTTACCATCTCCTTTCCGCTTCTTTGAACCTTTTGAAGATGATGCATTACCTTTCACAGCAAGTATGACACCTTGATCCTGAGATGCAGACTCGACTGACCTCAACATATCGAGGATCCCCACGAGATTCACATTTAATTGGTTCATGTTGTAATTCAATATGAATGGTTCATACCGAGAAGTGAGAGAACCAAGGATCAAGTCTACTTGCATTTCATTGCTTATTTCTACGTCTAATTATGCAAGTCTATCAATATAGCCTTTCATCATTAGAACATAATCATCCACTTTCTGTCCCTTGGTCATTTTGATGTTGAATAGTTTCTTCGAAAGCTTGTACCTCGTGTAATGGGATGTTCACCAAAAAGAGCTTTAAGACTATTAAAAAACTCATGGACAGACATGTTTTCATGTTGCCTTTGTAACAATTTATCTAAAATGGACAACATGAAAACTTAGACGATCTCTAGGTCCGATTGCCATTTTAAATAAGTAAGTCGTTCTTCAGGGTCTGCGTCATTAGCGGGTTCATTAAATGATATTAATTGGCAATTTATTCATGGCATAAAATGTAACTATTGTCCAAATGTACTTTACTGTAAATTATGTAAGTGCAACATATCTGATAATGTATAAAGATGATATTTCCTACATATGTGTCTTTAATGCCCATCGTATTATTTAAAATACATATACATACATATATTTACATTTATATACAATATGCATATACATGTAAATGAGATAAAGTCAAGTGTCACTTTTATAACTCTAAAAGGTCAGCAATTTTGAACCTAGTTTCAAAACCGAAAGTTTTTAAGATTAAAAATTATGATTTTACGTAAAAGTCCATCATATAAATTCAATTCAAATTATATAAATATATATATATATATATATATATATGTATGTATGTACGTATGTATGAGCTTATGTATATATGCACATGCATATAAATTTGTGTGCGTATATACACATACAAAATTTTTGTAAATAATATTTTAAACTTAATACATCTTTATGTTAAAATTTATTATTTAGTATATGTTCCAATATAAAGTACCAATTAAAGCCTAACTTTAATTTTAAAAGGAAATCCAAGGGTTTATGATTTTTTTCAATAACGTCCAGTTATTTTTATAAAGAAAACTTTTCCAAATAACTTTATACAGAATTATGCAAAAACCAAAAGATTGAATCTGAAATATTGAACACAAACATACATGCAACATAAATAAATTACATATGTTTTCTATTTGAATCAATAATATAAATATTTCATTAATTAAGACTTAGATTTTAATCAAAAGGTTTTTTTTAAAATAACAAACTTTAAACAACAGCAAAATAGATATGACAAATCAGACACGTATGTATATATTGCAATGGTTTCAGATCTAAACAATTAAGCAATATGAAAAATAATTAAATATGGATCATATAATGTAGATCTAATAATGGCAACATGGATTTGCAAACAATTAAAATATATCTTTATACATATTCAAACTAAAATAACAGGGTGAACAAATGTAATTAATTAAGATGGAGTAAAAGGGATCTAATCTATTTGATCAAATAAACAAATACACAGATGAGATGAAAGATGAATCTAAATTACATAAACAAGTTGACTGATGAATATATAAAATTAGAATTATCACCTTGAGATGTTTCCAAGAGAATGCACCTTGAATGATGAATCAAAGGCTCTTAGATTCCATGAATCAATCTCCGAATTTTGCAAGAATTAAGAGATTAGAACCACCTTTTGTTATTAGTTTTATTTGATATTTTATTTTGGAAATTCAGAGGTTAGAAAGCCATGAAAATTCAAAATTCTCTGATAGAAGAGCAAGAGGGATGATTATGATAGGAAAGAAATCAATCGTATAAGAAAATAAAGGGAGATGTGTTTTAAAGGAATGATACAAAACTTTCCTATTCCTTTCTTAAAACTTTTGCCTATTAATTCCACTTTAAATTTTAATCATATCCTTTCTCTCTTTTACATGGATGGCTAGCCATAGATGGTGCCACATGGGCCCTCAAAAATTTCCAAAATCTCATTAGCATCAATCCCATTTAAATCCAACTCAAATGTGCACACATTTACAACTTTTATATATGCACACCATTAAATGCTAATGTTATTCAAATAAATTAAAATAAAATTATAATAGCTAATATTTAACAAATACTAATTTATTTAATTTATATAAAGCCCCCTTTTTAGTATTTATCATGTTTAAATCAAATTTAAACACTATAAAGATATCATATATTAATATGCGCGTTTTGGCTGAATTTATTGCTTACACATCTTGGATGAATTTATCGCTTACAAATCTTTTAGTAAAATCTAATTTACTTACTATAAGCAGTACTTGATAGTGACAATTATTTACACCAATTCTCTTTGTCAAAACTATATAACTTTGGATTTTTTGAATTTGGTAATGGTTAAAATTCCAATATCATCCATATTCAGCTTCACAGTCCAAACAAAAAATCCTCAGTTCAATAACAAAAATTATTATTAACCAAACCGCTCTGGCCAAAGACTTTGACTTTGAGTTGACTTCAATTGACGACACTACAAAACTTGCTTGGTTTAGTGATGGAAGCTAGCGACGGATAAAAAAACGGTCATCACTGGCCGTCACTGGTCGTCGCTAAACCGATGATATACCGCGAAGCCGAGACCAGAAATATTCACTTTCGCTCCTTTCCCCTCAAATTGGCTACCACCCTTTTCAGTCCCCCCACCTCCAACCGCCTCCAACTACCTCCTTCCAACGACAGCCACCTCCAGAAGCCGTCATTGCCCTCCAGTGCAGCCATGTTTTCTCCATCTTCTTCAATTTTTAGGTATAATCTCTAAACCTTAATTTCTAAAAATAATTTGATTATGGGCTAAATATGTTAGAATAATTGATAATAGATGATGGTAATGTTTATTAGTTTATTTGGGGATAAAATTAAAACCCTTATTTAGAAAAATTAGTTGATTATGGATTTGGAATTGTGATTATTATGTATTAGTTGATGATAATGGTATGTTAGTTAATTTAGGGAAGTTAATAAGTGGTTTGATTGTTTAATTTGTAAATAAAAAAGGGTTGATTTAAAACTCAAAAATAAGTGTGTAATCTTGATTGATATGCCTATTGATAAGTGTACAATGTTTGATAAGCGTGTGTTAATTAAAAGTTTTAGTGGTTAGTATAAAATAGTATGTTAAAATTTTAGTATACAAAATAGTTAAGTTAACATTTTAAATTGTTAATTGAATTTTGAAATAAGTTTTAAATTTTCAAATTTATAAAACAAAATATTTAACAGTTGAATGAATTATTAAATTTTGAAAGGAGCATAACAATAACAAATATTTTAGCGAAATGGATTTTGTAAAAATATTAAGCAATGAATATAACAACAACAAATAATTCTACTGAAATCGATTCTGTAATAAAATTAAGAAATGAATATAACAACTACAAATATTCTTCTGAAATTGATTTATAAAATATTAAGAAATTAATATAACAAGAACAAATACTGTACTAAAATTGATTCTGTAAAGAAATTTAGAAATGAATATACCAACAGCAAATATTCCGCTAATATCAATTTTGTTAAAAAAATTAAGAAATGAATATAAGAATAGTTGAATGAATTATAAAATACGTTTTAAAATCTCATATTTAATCAATAAATATTTAAATAGTGAATGAATTATAAAATAGTTTTTTTAGTTGTTAAAATAGTAAAGGTAAAATGTATTTTATCCCTTAGAGAGGTTTTGGCCCCATTTGACAAGTGTTATATATGATTGCTATATGGATATTCATTTTTTTAATAGAACAGACATCTATATTCATCTGATACAATATTTTTCAGATTTATATGTTGCATTATATATATGATTATTTGTGATATGTATGAGATTATATGATGGATGGAGCGGTATTAGTTGTGAAATTGAATGTATATGTGTTGAAAAGAGATATGAAATTGGTTGCGTGGTTGGATGGATCGAAGAGCGGAATTAGATATGAAATTAGTTCCAAATTGGCGACGGCTCGTAAAGGCCAATCGGCCCAAACTAGTGATTGCCTTTTGGTTTCAGATTTGCGACAGTTCGCGTCGACTTTAGGCGGCAACCCAGTATGTAATACTTTGCCACGTGTTCAGCGTGGCGTCGCTAGCCTTTGCTAAATTGATGATGGAGCCATCGCTTAACTGTGTAGCGGAGGGTTATTTAGTGATGGCTTTTAGTGACAGCCGACGACGCTTTTCTATCGTCGCTAAAGCCACCGTGTTTTATAGTGTCATGATACTAACCTCATACAACTGAGGAAATGAATCCTCTCTTGAGTGTTTCACTTGCAATGCTTTCACTCGACCGAATTATAGTCTTTCGATGGACATCGTGCCATGATTTAACTATAATCAAAGTGGAGCTTCCATATTGAACGTTAACAATATCCTTAAGTCAAGAGAACTATGTAAATTAGTCACATCGATATTTTCTGTTTGACCTTAGTTATATTAACCAACATAAAACTATCAACTGAGTCTTTCCATAGTTATCCAATTACCAGCAGTATGTAACCCCTAGTTGCCCCCAGCAGTCAAGAGTAATACACTGTCCAACATTTGGAGAGTGTTACGTACTCTAGTCTTAACGGATACATCAATATCCAGTCTTGGTGCATCTTGACTGGGAACATTTAAAATGGTATATTTAATTTTAATGTGATAAATTACTCACGGTTACAACACTTTGTAACTACTATCGAAAAAACATATCATTTATGGATTTTCTATTAAATATATTTTAATTAAACATTTAATCATTTATAACACATTATAAAAAAATATAATAGAAAGAAGAAACGCCTTTATTTCGAACGAGAATTGATTTCAGAGTTACTAATTTATAATAAACTACAGAATTGCTCTTAAGGCATACCCCTAACTCTATCAGTAAGTCTAGTAGAATTGCCCTGTCCACTTTCCAAATTGATGTTCAAAACCATGAAGTGTTCACGCTCTTTTTGAAAATGATGATGATTTTGAATTT
This sequence comes from Allium cepa, assembly GCA_030765085.1. NCBI lineage: Eukaryota > Viridiplantae > Streptophyta > Magnoliopsida > Asparagales > Amaryllidaceae > Allium > Allium cepa. The sequence continues at coordinate 82,101,625 of CM060941.1, read as the reverse complement.
AAATACAAAATTTCGTCCAAAATCGAGACTTATGAGTCTTATTTCGTAATAAAGCATAACTCCAAGGACAGGTAATTATATTATTCCTATGCGAAATGATTTCAAAGCGCTTTTCACTAATTCTGGTGGCTATGAAATAAATTGGGTACAAGTCATTTTAGATGACTTTGTTTAAAAGAACATTTGTAGACTCGTGAACACGCTCTTTCATGGTGTGTATCTCGCTATAATTTTCTTATATTTTACTGTGGATTTGAGAGGTGAAAAATCCATTCCTCGAAAGGTTTTCGAAAAAGCCAAATCTCACTTAATCATATTCCACCCTTTTTCGAATCTTATGAAACTCTTCTCGAAAAAGAGCAAAGGTTGGCATGGGAAGAAGAGCAAGATATTCAACAGGAAGAGGAGGATGAAGGAGATGAAATGGTAGTGGAAGAAGAAGAGGAGGAGGAGGAGGAGGAAAAAATGAAAAATTCGTTAGAAAGTTTTGAAAACCATTTAACCCTACCAACAAAGAGGTACTAAGGAACCAAGAGAAACTTCTTAAAAAAATAAAAGAAGCTGAAACGTTCTTTTAGTAAAAAGTTCATTTCTTTTTCCAACAAAATAAAAAATTCTTTGGCAAGCTTGGTGGCTCTTCATCTACATCCTTCTAAACCTATCTATGTTGTTTGCTTATGTTATCTAGCTTTATATCGTGTATTTTTAATTTAAATCCATGTTTTTTCTATGTATTTTCCATTATTTATCGTTGAAAACCATGCATCCCTCAAATTCTAGTAATAAAATTCATCTATTATTGTTCTATGTTATTTTGTTAATATCTGGAAGTCAGAAATCTATACTAGTATAGGATAAAAACGAAAATTATTGTAAATAAACAAATTTTGAAAATTTAGGTATGTATGTCGACATACATGCATATAATATGTCAATATATAACGGCCAAAAACTGAATTTTTTAAATTTCAAAATAATAATAATTGTCATCCATCCATTCATTCCAAATGACTTTCTACTTTTATATAAACCTATTCTTCCAGAAAACTCATTTATCATTTCACTCTATTGTAACACCCTAGAAAATTGATCATTTTATTTTGAATATTTAATAAATTTTAAATATTTAAATAATTGAATTTCGGAATTTAATAAATTGAATTTAGATATAATAATCATTTGAATATTTGAATTGTGAATTAAATTGTTTAATAATCCTATGTAACTCCTTTTAATTAATAAATAATATTGCCGAATCCAATTTGTAATTTATTTGCAATAATAGATAGATCGGATAAATATCGATAATTGGATCGAAAATATAAAACGGTATCTAAATGTGTGAAAATTATCATTCCAGGGCACTGTCTTGAAATTTAATGAAACTAATGCCATTAGATCTATAATATTAACTTGTTGTATGCCGATGAGTTTCATGACGATCAGACGTACTGCGTGGTCGTGCGAGCTCGAAACACGTAACGATTAATCTTAGAAAATTAAGATAATATAATGTGAATTTGAAAGTTATCTTCTGTATATGATGGAGTTCGGTCTTGATAATAATTCCATTAAGTTTGGAATAGCGGTATCTAGCGAGGAACGTCAATGAACATGCCTCATTTGGAGTTTGTAAAATTTTGAACGTGAACAGTGTTGATTAGAATCCCCATATGTAGCTCCCCAAACCCATTCAGTTTTCTCAAACTCTAACCCTAACCCAAGCCACCATTCTTCAAATCATGTATATAACAACCAAGCTTTATCGGCGCAGATTTAGGCAAAGTGATTAACTGCAATATTATTCGGCTTGTTGAGATGAGTAGTTTGGATGGTCGGATTGAGGCATGGCGGAGCGAGGCGATTGAGTCGAAAGGTGCAGCTATTTTGGGTTTGACAGCGAGCTGTAGTGGATTTTAAGAGGTCAGCCCCGAAGGAGAAATGTCGGGGATGTCATGAGTTGCATGCTGGCGAAGTTGGGTGATGTTTGGTCAATGGTGGCAGCCGAAATTTTGTTCTTAATGCGACCAATGTTTATGGGTTTTCATGGCAAAGGCAGCGAATTGGAGGGCGGCTATGGTATCTTGGAGCTCATCAGAGGCTGGGCGTTCATCTATGACGATGCTATGGCAGTAGAGGGTCATTGGAGGCGCTGGTGGGCATTTTGGCGGAAGTCAGTTTTTTTTAGCGACCTGGAAATTTTAGAATGAAGGTGATTAAGGCGGGGTCAGAGTTAAGTAAGCTGATTAAGTGATTAATGTTGTGAATTAGAAAATAATTATATTTTTTGATTCTAATATCTTGTAAAATCAATAACTTGTTCGTATTAGGTCCAAATCGAACGCGGCCAGTTACATAGCACTCGTAACATCAAACACTACACGATGGAATTGGATTGGTGGAGTTTGAAGCTTGTAGAATTTTAGCCTAAAATCGAACTTCTATTCGATTTTTGTTCAAAACAAAACGCTTCAGCGATAACTGGAATTTTTGTGAGTTTACTCACCTTTAAATTAGCTATATAATATCTGCGATGCTATAAGTTTATTGTTAAATGTTTGGCTGATAGTTTAGATACTGTTGTTTTGTTGTTTGATTGATTAGTTGGTTAAAACTCGTTTTCGAAAACGAATGACATATTAACTTAATTGTTGTGAATCCATATGATTTATATATTGTCCGTAACCATTGTTTTGCAGGAAACATTTATAGGAAGATCCTAAAGGTTTTCTCGATGATAATAATTATTTATTTACTTATGCTTCTTATATTGATGTTTGGTTGAAATTTATCGTTATATTCTATTTAAATTGTTTAAGTGTTGTTATAGCAATTTTCGCTATACCAACCTTTATTGAATATCATCTCCCTAAAATCTTTATATGTTGTCTTAAGCTTGTATTTACACAAAATAGATGTTTAAAATTCATTAATCATTTTACTTAATGATATTTTAATTTAATGAATTATTTTAATTAATGATTATTTGAATTTAATAAATTATTTTAATTAATGATGTTTAAAATTAATTAATCATTTTAATTAATAAGGTTTGAGTTTAATTAATCATTTTGATTAATGATGTTTTAATTTAGTAAATAATTTTAATTAATTAACTTGAATTTAATTAAATTTTTTAATCAATGATGTTTGAATTTAATCTAATCTTTTTAATTAAAGATAATTGAACTTAATTAACCATTTCAAAATAATGATATTTGAAATTTAAGTAGTTGAGACGACCCGACTTTTTCTCCACAAAAAGTCGGATCATCCTGAAGAAAGAAAGGGATAGAAAAGAGAAAAGAAAGAAGGGAAAGAAGAAACAACACAAGAATCTCAACAGCGGAACGAAGAAATTATATTAATAACAAAGTATTACATAGTATGCATCAAATATCAGAGTTACACAGACATATACAACACATACTAGACAGTTATAAACACCTGTCTAGTTATTACAACTCAATACACAAAACATAAACACTCAGAGATACCAACACAGCGGAAAACTATACATCTATACGCAGAAGCCTCCTGCTCCATTTACTCCTCCACAATTCGTCAAAGCTAACCCGAATCCTAACTTGAATTCCCTTGGCTACTCGTAAAAATTTGAGTACCCAAGAGTTAAAGAAAAACAGAAATAACTCCGGGTCAGACATGGGTCTGGTGTGAGTAACAAGTTAAAGTTGCTTAACTTTGAAAAACCTTTGAAAAGAAAAGGTACCACGTAATACTTCCCACACATAAACATGGAAAAGTTTTTACCTTACGCTAACCAAAACATTTGATAGGAAATCCGATGATATTATAATAGTGTCTAGGGTTTTCAAATAAATACGAAATAGCCGAAATTGTTACATTCATTAAATTCCAGCTACTAGCCATAAAAGTGGGTAATACAATCAAAACCGTAAGGTCTCGTAGGAAGAATGGGTTTCCATCAATGGCAGGGCTACTGGGGTACCGCCCGTCACAGTACGTGGCCTAGATCACCGTACCGAGGAGTACTCCCACTCCTCTGCAACACAAGGCCGGGACCATTCCTTACTGAACAGTCCCGAACAAGACAACCCCGGCAGTTGTCCGGATCAACCGCCCCACACAGCCGAATAAAAAGGGTCTTCTAGACAGGAGTAAATCTTGCTCTCCAGTGGGAGCTACCCACTAAGCCTTGCTGCACCTCCCCTGTTTTAGCCATTCTCGATTGATGAGGCTTGAGGCTGCGATTACCTCTATAGAACACATCTCTTAGAATGCCCATCATCCGCCTGACGATGTGCTGAAAGCATTCAATCCATACAAGTTCGTTCCGGGTTCGAACGAAACCGAAGGCACTATCTCGTTGCACTCATTTTGGAATCACCCTCAGAGTCAACGACCATAGCCCTTGCACTCTAATCTCTATCTCGAACCTATAAGTACTATTCCGTCAACTCATTACGGAATCACCCACAGAGTTATACTGACGTATAGCCCTTACACCTCGAGTCTTCACTTGCTCCACTTGGATTCACGACCTAACGTTTAATTGGAATCGATGTGGTTTTCGGATCCCAAATATGGAAACCCGATCCCGGTCTCATCGAAATCCAAAGCGTGTCTTTTAGGTCCAAGTTGTTTTAAGTTTAAAACAATTCAATTCATTATCTAAATATACACAGATAGATAATTTAACACAATAGATAATTCAACATTATCATTATCAATAGATAATTCATACCAAATCAGATAATTCATATTATCATCCAAAGGCAACCAATGCATCCATATAAATAATCATTACTCATCTCATACTGAGATTACAACCCATACCGGACAACCAATACCATTCGTCAAACATAAGCAATGATCTAATGATCACACCTTCTATAATTAAATTAAAATGAATTAAATTAATTACTTAATCTCTAATTAATTTAAAATAAATTAAATTAATTACTTCATCATCAAAATCCTACTTAACTTAACCATCAATTGATTACAAATCAATTTATAAATCACCATCCCAATATTCATTTCACTTAATCATTACTGATTAACCATATCTAATTACAATAAGTAATTAGCATTTAATATTAATTACACAAGTTAATTACTTAAACCCCTTGCAATAATTAACTTGTAATTGCTTAATTAATTACATTAATCATTTATCCATTATTAATCATATCTTAATTAATCAATTCCAAATTACATCATTAATTAATTAATTAATGATTTCTGATTACATTTAATCAATCTCTATATATATATGTATTAATTACATAACTAATTATTCTGAAATTAATCCATATATATATTAATCACCCATGATTAATAATACTAGTAATTAACTATTTTAATAAGTCCTCCCATAATTAATTATTCTTAATTAATTATCTTCATTAATCACTTGATTAATTTTCAAAGTAATTTAAATTTAAATTACTTTTATAATAAATATCTTTAATTACATTCAGTAATTATTAATTAATTACTTCCTTAAGTAATTACAAACGAATTAATTACATAAAGTAATTATCAACAATCAACAATTGTTTAAATTAATTTAACTTAATTAATCTAAACTAATCACATAAATCAAATTAATTACACCAAGTAATAAATTCATTAATTACTTTCATTAAGTAATTAAACAATTGATTATTATTAATTAATTAATCTAATTAGTTATTAAAATTAATCACATTAATAAATTGTTAAATAATCTTAAGTTAATGACCTTCATTAACATTACTCAATTACTTAATTAAGAATTAACATATATTAACCATTATTAATTATCAATTAATTAATATTTAATTACAATTTAATTAACCTCAAATTATTAATTAATTAAGTGTTAATTAAAATCTTAATTAATCATTAATCACTTGATTAAATAAATCTTAATCATAAATTAAAATTTAATTAACCATCCTTATTATAGATTAATTAACCTTAATTAATTAATCTCAAATCTAATTAAATCAACTTAAAAATATTAATTACTTAATTAAATATCCACAATATTAATAAATTAAATAGTTAATATTCCATTTAAATTAACTTAATAATTTAAATGAAACCAATTTAAGTTCTAAATTAAGATACATTCTTCTTTATACAAAAGTACTTTAAACAATTTGTTTCAAACAAAATTAAATTTAAAAATTTCTTTTTAAATTCAAACTGAAACACAATTTTAAATTTTCATTTCAGATTCAATCTTAAAAATTAAAACCTACTTACATCTCTATCTTCATTTTTAAATTCAATTTATTTAACCTTTCCCAAAATAGTTAAACAAATTTAAATTTAAAACTTATTTATTTTTAAAACTAACATTAAAGTCAAATTCCAGATTTCAAAACTGAATTTAAACTTATTTTAAATCCTTATTTCATAATTTAAAACTCATAGTTTAAAATTCAAACCAATGTTCCTTTATACTTTAAAAAGTTTAAAGTCTAAATTTAAATTTCCAGTTTTTAAATTAAATTCAAACTTAGATTTATTTGCTAAGTTCCATACTTCAGTTTTCCAGATTTAAACTTTACTTAAAAAATTTCAGTTACATTTTAAAATTTACTTTTAAATTTAAAACAGAAAAACAGTTTTCTGTCTTAATTTAAAACATCTTACATTTTTGAATTCAAAAATGATTCAAACTCCAAGTTTTAAATTATTGAATTCATAACTGCATTTCAGGTTTGAAAATTCCTGTTTGAACTTAATCTTACAATTTTAAACTTACTTTTAAATTTAAATAAAAACAGAAAACAGTTTCTGTTTTCATTTATAAAAAAACAAACTTAAATTTAAAAAAAAAATTAAATTATTCCTAAAATCCAAAATTCAAACTTATTTGTACTCATATTCGAATTCAGGCTTTAAAACCTAAGTTAAATTCCAGTTTAAAATTCAAACTTTACTTTTTAAAAAAAATTAAACCTGGAAATAAACTCTGTAGAATTCTAGAACCTGAAGCACTTTAAACAACCCGAGCTACCACAAATTTTACTTCGAGTAAAATCACTTCCTGCTTCGGGTCACTTCACAAATAACTCGAGACCATCACGGGTTTTAAAACCTTGCAACAAAAAAAACATCACAACCATGCACACTTCTGCACCGTACACCTGCCCATCCACTCCGGCCATCATTGGCCAAATCCATGACCATTCCACGATCATCAAACCTTCCCTCAGGCCAATTCAACACCCACTTCTGCATCATGTGCTCAATTCTAGTTTGAGACTCAATTTCCAGAACCTGGAACAGCCTCCCCCTTTCAGTGCCTAGCCTGTCAACGGCAATAACTCACCACTCCGGCCACCATAAATCTTGAAACTTCGGCGAAGACTTCATCAACCCTTCATCTACCAATCCCCTAAATATCTCAGAACTCGATCAAAAGATGATGCCGCAGCACTTCAATTCCATTAACCCAGTAAAACTAGGGTTCCTAACTATAATTCCTAAATTACAACACTAATATTGAAATTCAATTCATTCCAGTATTTTTTCTATAATCTTTGATAGCTACTCTATCTCCAGAAACCAATTCAATCAAATCAAATGCAAGTATCAAGTGTACTTAACCAAAATATAAAATACAGTAATTCATCACTGCACTTGTTTCACAACACTATAAATTATATTATTTGATTTAAAATTCATGAATTCACTTGTTGTTTCTATTAATAAACCTGAAACAATAAATCATAAAGTTTGAATTTTTCCTCTCATATTAATGTTTGCTCTGTTATTAAATTTTCAGGCAATTCAAAATTTATTTAACCTATATAAAATGTTTTAACTTTTCTTTATCATGAACCTAACATATTTCAGTCAATAACTAGGTCATAACAACAACGAGATCAAAAGGAAAGAGATTTTGATCCATTTGAGCTTGTACTGTGCAGACAGTACCATAAGTAAACAAATACACATCACATTCATGCTTATATATATACACAGCAAAATATTTAACAATATATAAGTATAGGCCTACTTATTTTCATGAATAAATCAAGCAATCCATATCTTATACTTAAACTTTCAAATATGTTAAGTTACTCACCTGTACTAAAATGCATAGCCCAGGTTTTAATGAAAAGCCTTTTTTGAAATTTTGTTGAAAATCTGCTTGAATCCCTTTTAAAACTTGCTTCCAACTTGATGCTTCCAGATTTGAAAATTCATAAATGCGGACTTGATGAGGTTGCATGCAGAGGCCTATTTTCCCAGGTCTTGAAAGAAATGCAGGCGTTCTTGAAAGTTGATATGCAATTGAATAGATTTTTGAAAGTGGGCAAGAGATTTGAGAAATGCTGTGCATTTTGGAAGTTGATTACAGGGAATGACATGCAAGCTTTAGTTTACAAGAACATGCAGGTTTTCTTGATTAAAAATTGAAATGCGGGCCTTAGTTTTATGAACAGGTTTGCTTGAAATTGGAATGCATGTTTTCATTTTGCAGATTGAATATGATTTGGGATATGTTCAAGGAATTTGATTCTGTAGGTTAGAGGAGCATGATTATAAAGAGGGTTTCAGAAATGAAAAAAATGAGAAAGGAAGAGAAAAGAAGCATGCAAGTTAAAATAACAAATGTTTTGAATTAAAGGAAAATAAAAACTAAAATTTGACACTTGTAAAAGAAATAGACACTTGTAAATTTACACACTTAAATATTTAACACATGTTAACTCAAAATTTTAAATTATATACACATGTCTCTTTCAAGTAATTAGTAATTTAGATTAAGTGTTAAAGATAAATTAAACTTAATTAGTTCCACTAACACCTAGTTATGTATTTAAATAATTTCTAATGAATAAAGCAAAGTGTTTAAATAAAACAACATACAAATTTATCATTTGAAAAAGAAACTTTTAAACAATTGAAATAAATTTATAAAAGAGGTTATAACTTATATGAATACATGTTTCATATTTAAAATTGTATTTTAAATTTCATATTAAATTTGCAAATCACATTATCAATCAATATTTTTAAAAATAATAACACAACCATGTATGTAATTTATGTTAATATACAAACTTGAATAAAAATGAATTTTAAACAAATAAAATATTTATTTCATATATTTAAAATCATATAGTATTTTATATTAAATATTTTTTTGAAAAGTTTAAATCCAAAAATAAATCACAATTCCTAAATTTTAAAAACATTAAAATTATGCTACTAATTTAACAAATTATCTATTTAATATATATATATAAATACATATACATTTTATAAATAGAAAACAATTTATCAGTTTATTAAAAATAATTTCACAAATTAAATATTTAAATAAAGAAGATTATTAAATCAAATCAAATTTATTAACAAAATTTATCAATTCAATATAAATTTAGACACAGATTATTAAATTTATATTGTCCAAAATTTCGGGATATTACAATCCTTCCCCCTTAAAAGAATTTCGTCCCTGAAATTTAAAACAAAGGTAATTTAATAATCTATTACAAGATTTTATTTTAAAATACAGCATATGTTAATCATATGCTAACAACCAAAGCAACCAATTCACACAATCAGAACAAATCTAATTATCCGAAAGAATTTTGGATAAAACTTTCACGAGTTTCTCCGGTGTGTGTGTGTGTGTGTGTGTGTGTGTATATATATATATATATATATATATATATATATATCGGGATACTCGCTCCATAAAATCCAATCAATCAATACTATTAAGCTATGGAGCTTCTAACAACAATTGTATACAGAATATCAGACTACAAACGAGTCTGACTCAACAAGCAAACCATCCTAAACTGCTGGTTCAACAACCAGAAATATCAAACACGTACTCCCTCAGAGATACGCGATACACACTGAATCCCAGTTATCCAAACTGGCAATTCAACTCTAGGAAACCAAACACTGATCTAACCCAAAACACAGAAGAAACCAAAACACTTCGGAGCTATCTTCACAGATATGCCAAAACTTATAGCTCCTTGAATCAGAGAAAAAAAAATTAACCAAAATCAAATCTCCGATTCCAGAATCAAATTTTCTCCGTCTCTTATCCATATAAACTCTTCGGATGATCTTGGGCTACCAACATCCATCCTGATCAACTTAACTCTTGCCGATTCCATTAGAAACAGACTGGATCAAAACAACCCAATGATCTCCTCAAGATCACTCAAAAACCAGGAACACACACTCAACTTCTCAACAACAGAAGACAGAACAAACTTCTCCTTATCCGGAAAAGAAAACAAAAACATCCCCAAACTGCTTCCGCTGCACAACTCTGATCCAAAACAGAAGAAAATGCTGACGAACAACACAAGCACAGACTAGACAACCAAGCACATAAATATGGTTCCACATATCCAAAACGAAAACTCAGATTTCCTCCCAAACCTGAGTTACTTCACCAACTTCTATCTCAAGGAACCATCCATCTACTAACTGAACCACCAGTACCAATCCTAGAAAGAAAACTCGATTTCCAGATGCAGACAAACCTCAGACTTCCAGAAGACATCCAGATAATCTCCAACAATCCAAAAGAACATACTATCGCAAGTCACTTTTGCGATCAACTCAGCCTAAATCCAAAGAAACTTCTCTCTCTCAACCAACCAGAACAGCTTATGCTGGCCTAGCCAACTTACCAGAGAAAAAGATCCACTCTGCTGCTTCTGAACTCCACTTCAGAAAAACTACTCAGCCAGAAGACTTCCTACCAACTCAGAACACTCTGCTGGACTCAGCCACATCACCGAGCAGACTCACCTCTTACTCTTGTTCCAAAGAAACATCTTCAAAAATATCCATAATCACTACATCTCATCACGCAGCTACTACTTCCTGAGATATCAAGATATCATCACTTGCTTGCTTCTACCCAAATGACAGATTCAAACTCAACTCTGCACTTCAAAGATGAACTCCGAACCTTTACAGGTTTTCTTCAGAGATCGATGAAGTACTTCATCACAACAGAACTCACTCGAGACGGTATTAGGTCTAAAGTCTCGACAAATACTTCTAACCTCAACATATGGACCTCTTCCATCAGTGGTAATCGTGTTACACATACAAACCACTACTCCATCTACCTCTAAAACTCATGTTGGAAAATCCGAACAGATAACCCAACAGATTAGGTAGATATAGATATATATAAATATATAAAAATTACAAATACGCTCTCTCAAGAAAGACACCACTACAGAGCCTAGGTATTCACTCAACCTAATGCTCCCTAAAGAAAGACACACTTCAGAGCTTAGGTATTCACTCAGCCTAATGCTCTGATACCAACTGAGACGACCCGACTTTTTCTCCACAAAAAGTCGGATCATCCTGAAGAAAGAAAGGGATAGAAAAGAGAAAAGAAAGAAGAGAAAGAAGAAACAACACAAGAATCTCAACAGCGGAACGAAGAAATTATATTAATAACAAAGTATTACATAGTATACATCAAATATCAGAGTTACACAGACATATACAACACATACTAGACAGTTATAAACACCTGTCTAGTTATTACAACTCAATACACAAAAAAGAAACACTCAGAGATACCAACACAGCGGAAAACTATACATCTATACGCAGAAGCCTCCTGCTCCATTTGCTCCTCCACAATTCGTCAAAGCTGACCCGAATCCTAACCTGAATTCCCTTGGCTACTCGTAAAAATTTGAGTACCCAAGAGTTAAAGAAAAACAGAAATAACTCCGGGTCAGACATGGGTCTGGTGTGAGTAACAGGTTAAAGTTGCTTAACTTTGAAAAACCTTTGAAAAGAAAAGGTATCACGTAAGACTTCCCACACATAAACATCAAAAAGTTTTTACCTTACGCTAACCAAAACATTTGATAGGAAATCTGATGATATTATAATAGTGTCTAGGGTTTTAAAATAAATACGAAATAGCCGAAATTGTTACATTCATTAAATTCCAGCTACTAGCCACAAAAGTGGGTAATACAATCAAAACCGTAGGGTCTCGTAGGAAGAATGGGTTTCCATCAATGGCAAGGCTACTGAGGTACCGCCCGTCATAGTATGTGGCCTAGATCACCGTACCGAGGAGTACTCCCACTCCCCTGCAACACAAGGCCGGGACCATTCCTTACTGAACAGTCCCGAACAAGACAACCCCGGCAGTTGTCCGGATCAACCGCCCCACACAGCCGAATAAAAAGGGTCTTCTAGACAGGAGTAAATCTTGCTCTCCAGTGGGAGCTACCCACGAAGCCTTGCTGCACCTCCCCTGTTTTAGCCATTCCCGATTGATGAGGCTTGAGGCTGCGATTACCTTTATAGAACACATCTCTTAGAATGCTCATCGTCCGCCTGACGATGTGCTGAAAGCATTCAATCCATACAAGTTCGTTCCGGGTTTGAACGAAACCGAAGGCACTATCTCGTTGCACTCATTTTGGAATCACCCTCATAGTCAATGACCATAGCCCTTGCACTCTAATCTCCATCTCGAACCTATAAGTACTATTTCGCCAACTCATTACGGAATCACCCACAGAGTTATACTGACGTATAGCCCTTACACCTCGAGTCTTCACTTGCTCCACTTGGATTCACGACCTAACGTTTAATTGGAATCGATGTGGTTTTCGGATCCCAAATATGGAAACTCGATCCCGGTCTCATCGAAATCCAAAGCGTGTCTTTTAGGTCCAAGTTGTTTTAAATTTAAAACAATTCAATTCATTATCTAAATATACACAGATAGATAATTTAACACAATAGATAATTCAACATTATCATTATCAATAGATAATTCATACCAAATCAGATAATTCATATTATCATCCAAAAGCAACCAATGCATCCATATCAATAATCATTACTCATCTCATACTGAGATTACAACCCATACCAGACAACCAATACCATTCATCAAACATAAGCAATGATCTAACGATCACACCTTCTATAATTAATTTAAAATGAATTAAATTAATTACTTAATCTCTAATTAATTTAAAATAAATTAAATTAATTACTTCATCATCAAAATCCTGCTTAACTTAACCATCAATTGATTACAAATCAATTTATAAATCACCATCCCAATATTCATTTCTGTAACAACCCGCATATTTATCGATTTTATATTTAAATATTTTATTTAAATATTTTGTCGTTAATCGGATATTGGTCCGAAAAGTTACTTTTTGCAAACGGTCAAATTAGGACTCGAGACCACTTCCATTGAGTTCGAAATGCCGTTTACAATTTTTTTAAGTATAAACATTGGTAGGTTTGGAGTTAGTGGAATTTCACTAACTTTTCCCGCTTTGGACTTTGGGTTAGATTGCCATTATAACTCAAGCCCAAACCCCCTTCCTTCTTCTCACTCTTCATAAATTTCCTAACAACCAAGCTTTTGCATTAATGGTGAGTGAAAGAGGAAATTAAAACTCCAAGCTTAGGTTTCAACTTTAAATCCATCATTCAACTCCAAAATCAAAGTGAAGACATTGGATTCTAGCTTGTAGTTGCTTCTCCATTGTTTCAAGCTCCTTCTTCATTGAATTTGTGCAAAGGTGAGATTTTTATCTCACAATTCTAGCCTATAACTATATTGGACTGTTGGGAATGATTCTCTATCATTTTTTCATGCATGTTAGCATTTGGTTTGGATTGGATTGGCGAAAAACTCCAATTTTTAGCGTTTTGGTGAATTTTCTGCACTTAGGTCGTTCTGACCATTTTTAGCTCGTTCGGAGTTAAGTCGTTCGTCCATAGGTCGTGAGTCGTTTACGAGTTAACCCTAGGTCATTTTGGCCATTTTTAGCTCGTTCGGAGTTAAGTCGTTCATCCATAGGTCGTGAGTCGTTTACGAGTTAACCCTAGGTCGTTCTGGCCATTTTTAGCTCGTCCGGAGTTAAGTCGTTCATCCATAGGCCGTGAGTCGTTTACGAGTTAACCCTTAAGTCGTGCAACCCTTCAGTCACGCAACTCTTAAGTCGGTTACGAGTTATCCTGATAGGTCTTTGGACCCTTAACTCGTAGGTCGTTGGACCTTATCTCGTTAGGTCGCTCCTGGCCTAACCCTTAAGTCGTGCAACCCTTAAGTCGTGCAACCCTTAAGTCGCGCACCCCTTCAGTCACGCAACTCTTAATTCGGTTACGAGTTATCCCGATAGGTCGTTGGACCCTTAACTCGTAGGTCGTTGGACCTTATCTCGTTAGGTCGCTCCTGGCCTAACCCTTAAGTCGTGCAACCCTTAAGTCGTGCAACCCTTAAGTCGTGCAACCCTTCAGTCATGCAACTCTTAAGTCGGTCACGAGTTATCCTGTTAGGTCGCGACCTCTGTTAAGTCGGCCATGTTGGGTCGTGAGTCATCGTTAGGTCGTGAACACCTCTAGGTCGCAACCACTAAGTCGCTTGACCCCTTAGACCCCTAGGTCGCAACCGTTAGGTCGCTCGACCCTATCCCTCTTAGGTCGTTAGACCCCCTTTTTGTCTTCACTAGGTCGTACCGTTTTGGACGGGGCGCTGCCCCGCACCCCGCACCCCGCCGGGGGCGCTGCCCCCTGGACCCCCGCGACCTGACCGGGCAGGTCGAACCCCGTAAGCGGTGGCGTTGCCCCCGCACCCCCACCTCGGGGGGTTGCCACCCCCCCTGGATCCCTCCTCCGTACGGGATCTTATCTGAAAAACATTGAGCTGATTTCCTTGGATCTTATTCACATCTCCGTATGCGATCTTTGTGATTGATTGTTTATATAATTGCTTCTGTGTTTTGTCATTTTATAATATAAAGGTTTCAATAATAGTAGTAAATATCAAAACTCTTTTAACAAACAATTTCAACTCTATTTTTTAATAACAAAGCTCTTTTCTTAAACCGTTTTTCAATCTATTAGTATATACAAACCTTTACCTCACTCGGATGAGAAATCTAATTAAACGACTTAGTAAAACAAGTGGTATGAAACGCTTGCGTTCACTTCGTCGGTTAATTCTTGGACTTGTTCGATTGAACCTCTTGTGACAATTTTATTAGTGAAGATTTACAGTTTGTTCGTAAATATTTAAGTTAAGCAAGTGGTTATGGGACATGAAGCTAAACTTCTATATTTACTAGCTTAGTGTAATTGACACTTCTCGTTGATCATGATGATCATTCTGATGCTTTAGACTAGCAACTGTGCGATGTCTCTTGTTGCGAGGTTAGACTAGACACCACTTGTGTGATTCCACTCACACATCCCTTTTTTCTTTTTGGTTAGTCTGGACCTTAATCTGTGTGATTCCATTCACACATGTGGGGTAGCTCCCCTTGGTCTTCGGACCGTCATGTGATAGGCCTCTTTCTCTTTTCTATGATTTCTGGACTTCTTGCATTGATTTCTAGAATTTATGTCATTGACTTGTTATGAGTACAAGTTTGGGGTATGATGCCCTTTCCGAATCTTTGAGAAGATTCCTGTGATATTGATTATCTCTTATTGATTGATCTTCTGTTGATCATTATTTACATACTTATAGTGGTATGTCATTATGGATATTTTGTGTTTATGCCATATCTTTTATGTTATATCATGTCATCTGATATTTATAGCTAGACTGACCCGTTTATTATTTTTCTTAAATAATACTCGGGTCAGACCGAGATGTTACAGGTGCTTCTGTTTGACTTCTTCCCAGGGATTCATCACTCTGACTTTTGGCTAACTGTTTAGATTAGCAGTTTTTGTTGTATACACTTGAGATATAGACTCATAGTTGTATTCTTTTGTATAGCACGTGTTGCTATTCTTTTGTATTATTGTGGATCTTTTGACCACTACTCTGATGTACACTTTCATGTGTTAGTTATATATTCATATCTTCTTCCGCCTTTGTGATATGGATGTCTGTGACTGATTTGCGTTATGCTTATTTCTACGTTTGTTTCCGAAGATTATTTATAGCCACCGTGTGATAGCAATTACATGGATGGTCGCTTCTCAACAGCCTTATTCTCCGCGCTAGTTGACTGCACTACTCCGTAGTGTTCTTGGCTAGCGTGGGTATAGAGGTGGGGCGTCACAATTTCACTTAATCATTACTGATTAACCATATCTAATTACAATAAGTAATTAGCATTTAATATTAATTGCACAAGTTAATTACTTAAACCCCTTGCAATAATTAACTTATAATTGCTTAATTAATTACATTAATCATTTATCCATTATTAATCATATCTTAATTAATCAATTCCAAATTACATCATTAATTAATTAATTAATGATTTCTGATTACATTTAATCAATCTCTATATATATATTAATTACATAAGTAATTATTCTGAAATTAATCCACATATATATTAATCACCCATGATTAATAATACTAGTAATTAACTATTTTAATTACTCCTCCCATAATTAATTATTCTTAATTAATTATCTTCATTAATCACTTGATTAATTTTCAAAGTAATTTAAATTTAAATTACTTTTATAATAAATATCTTCAATTACATTCAGTAATTATTAATTAATTACTTCCTTAAGTAATTACAAACCAATTAATTACATAAAGTAATTATCAACAATCAACAATTGTTTAAATTAATTTAACTTAATTAATCTAAACTAATCACATAAATCAAATTAATTACACCAAGTAATTAATTCATTAATTACTTTCATTAAGTAATTAAACAATTGATTATTATTAATTAATTAACCTAATTTATTATTAAAATTAATCACATTAATAAATTGTTAAATAATCTTAAGTTAATGACCTTCATTAACATTACTTAATTACTTAATTAAGAATAAACTTATATTAACCATTATTAATTATCAATTAATTAATATTTAATTACAATTTAATTAACCTCAAATTATTAATTAATTAAATGTTAATTAAAATCTTAATTAATCATTAATCACTTGATTAAATAAATCTTAATCATAAATTGAAATTTAATTAACCATCCTTATTATAGATTAATTAACCTTAATTAATTAATCTCAAATCTAATTAAATCAACCTAAAAATATTAATTACTTAATTAAATATCCACATTATTAATAAATTAAATAGTTAATATTCCATTTAAATTAACTTAATAATTTAAATGAAACCAATTTAAGTTCTAAATTAAGATACATTCTTCTTTATACAAAAGTATTTTAAACAATTTGTTTCAAACAAAATTAAAATTAAAAATTTCTTTTTAAATTCAAACTGAAACACAATTTTAAATTTTCATTTCAGATTCAATCTTAAAAATTAAAACTTACTTACATCTCTATCTTCATTTTTAAATTCAATTTATTTAACCTTTCCTAAAATAGTTAAACAAATTTAAATTTAAAACTTATTTATTTTTAAAACTGACATTAAAGTCAAATTCCAGATTTCAAACTGAATTTAAACTTATTTTAAATCCTTATTTCATAATTTAAAACTCATAGTTTAAAATTCAAACCAATGTTCCTTTATACTTTAAAAAGTTTAAAGTCTAAATTTAAATTTCCAGTTTTTAAATTAAATTCAAACTTAGATTTATTTGCTAAGATCCATACTTCAGTTTTCCAGATTTAAACTTTACTTAAAATTTTTCAGTTACATTTTAAAATTTACTTTTAAATTTAAAACAGAAAAACAGTTTTCTGTCTTAATTTAAAACATCTTACATTTTTGAATTCAAAAATGATTCAAACTCCAAGTTTTAAATTATTGAATTCATAATTACATTTCAGCTTTGAAAATTTCTGTTTGAACTTAATCTTACAATTTTAAACTTACTTTTAAATTTAAATAAAAACAGAAAACAGTTTCTGTTTTCATTTAAAAAAAACAAACTTAAATTTTAAAAAAAATTAAATTATTCCTAAAAGCCATAATTCAAACTTATTTGAACTCATATTTGAATTCAGGCTTTAAAACCTAAGTTAAATTCCAGTTTAAAATTCAAACTTCACTTTTTTAAAAAAAAATTAAACCTAGAAATAAACTCTGTAGAATTCTAGAACCTGAAGCACTTTAAACAACCCGAGCTACCACAAGTTTTACTTCGAGTAAAATCACCTCCTGCTTCGAGTCACTTCACAAATAACTCGAGACCATCACGGGTTTTAAAACATTGCAACAAAAAAAAACATCACAACCATGCACACTTCTGCACCGTGCACCTGCCCATCCACTCCGGCCATCATTGGCCAAATCCACGACCATTCCACGATCATCAAACCTTCCCTCAGGCCAATTCAACACCCACTTCTGCATCATGTGCTCAATTCTAGTTTGAGACTCAATTTCCAGAACCTCGAACAGCCTCCCCCTTTCAGTGCCTAGCCTGTCAACGGCAATAACTCACCAATCCGGCCACCATAAATCTTGAAACTCCGGTGAAGACTTCATCAACCCTTCATCTACCAATCCCCTAAATATCTCATAACTCGATCAAAAGATGATGCCGCAGCACTTCAATTCCATAAACCCAGTAAAACTAGGGTTCCTAACTATAATTCCTAAATTACAACACCAATATTGAAATTCAATTCAATCCAGTATTTTTTCTATAATCTTTGATAGCTACTCTATCTCCAGAAACCAATTCAATCAAATCAAATGCAAGTATCAAGTGTACTTAACCAAAATGTAAAATACAGTAAATTCATCACTGAACTTGTTTCACAACACTATAAATTATAATATTTGATTTAAAATTCATGAATTCACTTGTTGTTTCTATTAATAAACCTGAAACAATAAATCATAAAGTTTGAATTTTTCCTCTTATATTAATGTTTGCTCTGTTATTAAATTTTCAGGCAATTCAAAATTTATTTAACCTATATAAAATGTTTTAACTTTTCTTTATCATGAACCTAACATATTTCAGTCAATAACTAGGTCATAACAACAACGAGATCAAAAGGAAAGAGATTTTGATCCATTTGAGCTTGTACTGTGCAGACAGTACCATAAGTAAACAAATACACATCACATTCATGCTTATATATATACACAGCAAAATATTTAACAATATATAAGTATAGGCCTACTTATTTTCATGAATAAATCAAGCAATCCATATCTTATACTTAAACTTTCAAATATGTTAAGTTACTCACCTGTACTAAAATGCAGAGCCCAGGTTTTAATGAAAAGCCTTTTTTGAAATCTTGTTGAAAATCTGCTTGAATCCCTTTTAAAACTTGCTTCCAACTTGATGCTTCCAGATTTGAAAATTCATGAATGCAGACTTGATGAGGTTGCATGCAGAGGCCTATTTTCCCAGGTCTTGAAAGAAATGCAAGCGTTCTTGAAAGTTGATATGCAATTGAATAGATTTTTGAAAGTGGGCAAGAGATTTGAGAAATGCTGTGCATTTTGGAAGTTGATTACAGGGAATGACATGCAAGCTTTAGTTTACAAGAACATGCAGGTTTTCTTGATTAAAAATTGAAATGCAAGCCTTAGTTTTATGAACAGGTTTGCTTGAAACTGGAATGCATGTTTGCATTTTGCAGATTGAATATGATTTGGGATATGTTCAAGGAATTTGATTCTGCAGGTTAGAGGAGCATGATTATAAAGAGGGTTTCAGAAATGAAAAAAATGAGAAAAGAAGAGAAAAGAAACATGCAAGTTAAAATAACAAATGTTTTGAATTAAAGGAAAATAAAAACTAAAATTTGACACTTGTAAAAGAAATAGACACATGTAAATTTACACACTTAAATATTTAACACATGTTAACTCAAAATTTTAAATTATATACACATGTCTCTTTCAAGTAATTAGTAATTTAGATTAAGTATTAAAGATAAATTAAACTTAATTAGTTCCATTAACACCTAGTTATGTATTTAAATAATTTCTAATGAATAAAGCAAAGTGTTTAAATAAAACAACATACAAATTTATCATTTGAAAAAGAAACTTTTAAACAATTGAAATAAATTTATAAAAGAGGTTATAACTTATATGAATACATGTTTTATATTTAAAATTGTATTTTAAATTTCATATTAAATTTACAAATCACATTATCAATCAATATTTTTAAAAAGAATAACACAAACGTGTATGTAATTTATGTTAATATACAAACTTGAATAAAAATGAATTTTAAACAAATAAAATATTTATTTCATATATTTAAAATCATATAGTATTTTATATTAAATATTTTTTTGAAAAGTTTAAATCCAAAAATAAATCACAATTCCTAAATTTTAAAAACATTAAAATTATGCTACTAATTTAACAACTTATCTATTTAATATATATATATATATATATATATACATATACATTTTATAAATAGAAAACAATTTATCAGTTTATTAAAAATAATTTCACAAATTAAATATTTAAATAAAGAAGATTATTAAATCAAATCAAATTTATTAACAAAATTTATCAATTCAATATAAATTTAGACACAGATTATTAAATTTATATTGTCCAAAATTCCGGAATATTACAATCCTTTCCCCTTAAAAGAATTTCGTCTCCGAAATTTAAAACAAAGGTAATTTAATAATATATTACAAGATTTTATTTTAAAATACATCATATGTTAATCATATGCTAACAACCAAAGCAACCAATTCACATAATCAGAACAAATATAATTATCCAAAAGAATTTGGATAAAACTTTCACGAGTTTCCCCGGTATATATATATATATCGGGATACTCGCTCCATAAAATCCAAACAATCAATACTATTAAGCTATAGAGCTTCTAACAACAATTCTATACAGAATATCAGACTACAAACGAGTCTGACTCAACAAGCAAACCATCCTAAACTGCTGGTTCAAGAACCAGAAATATCAAACACGTACTCCCTCAAAGATACGGATACACACTGAATCTCAGTTATCCAAACTGGCAATTCAACTCTAGGAAACCAAACACTAATCTAACCCAAAACACAGAAGAAACCAAAACACTTCGGAGCTAGTTTCACAGACATGCCAAAACTTATAGCTCCTTGGATCAGAGAAAAAAAACATAACCAAAATCAAATCTCTGATTCCAGAATCCAAATTTCTCCGTCTCTTATCCATATAAACTCTTCGGATGATCCTGGGCTACCAACATCCATCCTGATCAGCTTAACTCTTGCTGATTCCATTAGAAACAGACTGGATCAAAACAACCCAATGATCTCCTCAAGATCACTCAAAAACCAGGAACACACACTCAACTTCTCAACAACAGAAGACAGAACAAACTTCTCCTTATCCGGAAAAGAAAACAAAAACATCCCCAAACTGCTTCCGCTGCACAACTCTGATCCAAAACAGAAGAAAATGATGACGAATAGCACAAGCACAGACTAGACAACCCAGCACAGAAATATGGTTCACATATCCAAAAAGAAAACTCAGATGTTCCTCCCAAACCTGAGTTACTTCACCAACTTCTATCTCAAGGAACCATCCATCTACTAACTGAACCACCAGTAGCAATCCTGGAAAGAAAACTCGATTTCCAGATGCAGACAAACCTCAGACTTCCAGAAGACATCCAGACAATCTCCAACAATCCAAAAGAACATACTATCGCAAGTCACTTTTGCGATCAACTCAGCCTAAATCCAAAGAAACTTCTCTCTCTCAACCAACCAGAACAGCTTATGCTGGCCTAGCCAACTTACCAGAGAAAAAGATCCACTCTGCTGCTTCTGAACTCCACTTCAGAAAAACTACTCAGCCAGAAGACTTCCTACCAACTCAGAACACTCTGCTGGACTCAGCCACATCACCGAGCAGACTCACCTCTTACTCTTGTTCCAAAGAAACATCTTCGAAAATATCCATAGTCACTGCTGTAATGACCTGTAAATTTAGAGAATTAAACTCGTTAATTTAATAAGATTTTTTGTAACTAAATTTAAGAAGAAAAAAAAAACCTTTATAATTTATAATGAAGTGAATGGTAACTAAATGTTTTTGGATATTATCATAATATCTGTTGTTATACCCATTCCCTAAAAATAATGAAAGGGGAAAATTTGTAACATATTAAAGTGGTTAATTAATTATGTTAATTGGGTAGGTTATGACATGCAAATCATGTTGGTGGAATATTGTCAATTTTGACATGTTAATTATGTTAGTGGTGAACATTGTTAAGCAATTTAAAACAATGAAACTTGCAATCAATTTATTTGATGAATCTACCTTATTCCTAGTTAGCAATTCAAAATTTGAATAAAGGCATATACGGATATTTTAAAATAGAGTTAATGACAATTAATAGGGAAATTAATTGTAAAATTTCAGTAGTTGACCAGAATTAATTTATTGAATAATTAATGCAAGTTAATTTAATTGATGAAAGATAAATAAGTAAATTCTTTTGGTTAATGGCATGAGGACGCGAGGTTAGTCCCCATTTTGTAGGAGAAATCTGCCCGTGTAACCAGTCCGGCTGCCAGTGCCTACAAAGTGGATGGATTAATGTGAGACGTCGCAGGATTGATAATTAAACCAAAAGGGTTAATTAACTAATTAAGTTAGTAACCAAATTTGAATATGTAATTAAAGGAGATTGATTGACATGAAGGAATATGGTAATTAATTGAAATCAATTAAGGAGGTTAATTAAAAGGGATAAGGTAATCAATTGAAACCAATTAAAGGGGAATTAATTGATTTGAAGAATATGGAAATCAATTAGAGGGAATTAACTAATTTAAAAATATTAGATAGGGAATTGGGGCTAGATTGCTAGATGTCCCAATGGTAGAAATCAAAAAAGTGGAAACCCATAGGGTAAATTGAAAACTTAACAAGTGGAATTAATAGAAATAAAACACATTTTTTTAAAAACGTTCAAACCATAAATTTGTGACGTTTTCTTCCACTTAAATCAACGCCATCTAAATATTTAGTGCTTGCCACTTTCTTTCCTTGAATCAACGCATTCACTCCCAATTTAGTTTGAACGTACGTTATTCCTGCAAAATTTTATCATTTGATTTACGCCCCTTTGTAATGCAGCAAAATTTGTTATTTTCCTTTACTGCTTCAAAGTCTAAATATAAAATTGGAAGTTTTGAAATTTTTACTTTGTTAAAAGACAACTCCAATTGGAATTTTAATAAAAATGAGTTATGTATATTTTAAATACGAAGAATGTAAACGAATTTAATTTTAAGTTAAGTAATAACTTTTGACAAGTCAGTGTATTTATAGACCGTGAAATTTCGCATTTAAAAAGGCACAAATTTTTAATGGTATAAATAACGTATATAGGAAAACGTATTAATAAATAAAAAAATCGACGCATTCAATTTGCTTTAAATTTGGTATGAATCATTGTCTAATAAAACTTTATCGTTTCTTTATAAATCAATGCTATCTGTAGATTGATTGCCATTTCCTTTACCAAGAGCAATATGCGATATCCTCTTTACACTAAAAGTTCAAACTCATGA
Source organism: Allium cepa (assembly GCA_030765085.1). Classification (NCBI taxonomy): domain Eukaryota; kingdom Viridiplantae; phylum Streptophyta; class Magnoliopsida; order Asparagales; family Amaryllidaceae; genus Allium; species Allium cepa. Next base: position 82,078,189 of record CM060941.1, on the reverse strand, counting down.
AATCAATGCTTGTTATAAAAATTCAAATCCATGTACAACTTCATTTGGTTAATAGGTATATAATCTGTAATTTTCTTTTTACCATTCTCAGCAATTAATTCTTTTCGTTTCCTAAATTCACCAAATCAATTTAATTGCTTATTCTTATGACTAAACTTTTGCAAGATTCTCTTTGTTGGAAAAGAAAATATAAAACACGGTTGGAATGTTCAATTATTTTTTCTACCGTTTTTTTTTCATAACTCAAGTGATAAAACCCATGCACCCTTTTATTATGCATTGACATCGTTTATTTCAAAATCCACTTGCCGTTTTACTGTATTTGATTTTCGAACGAAAGTTATTGCTTACCTTTTCTTTTCCATTGATCTCCGCATGCCAAAAATCTTGCAACTCACTGCTAAAATAACTGCTTCCAACTTTTGGGTCTTTCCCTGTAATTCAACGCAAGCTTCTAGTAATAAACATTCAAGGAAAGCAAAATTTATTTCTTACCTGTAGATGTTTTTTTACTTAATCTCAAAGAAAAAATCACGCACTTTCCGGTCCATTTCAAGTTATTACCTGCCGTTTCTTCATCTTTAATTTCGAAAGTCCTTCCTTTAAATAAGCAACACGTTCAAAGAAAATTGATTTCGTGCCTACCTGTTCCCTTAATCAACACTTTCTTTATGTAACGTTCGAATAACAAAGCAATATTACTTGCCGTCTCCCTTATATTAATCAATGCAATCACTGATTATATATATAAAGCCTCACACAAAAACTTTATATTGCATCTAAAATTTGCCTTCGTTCTTCTTGAGAAAGTGCACAGGTATGGCCACACCTTGCTTTTATTTATTTTGTTCTTCTTCTTGTTTCATTTGGTCCAATGTCCACACTACTCGGCTGCCCCACCACCTGTCCTTGCCACATCTCCTTTTTTCTCTCTCTGATCTATTTTGACATACATGTCAGATTGTTGTACGAAGACAAGCTTAGTATCCTTCTTTTGAATTCTATAGAAAATGCATGCATTCCTGTAGTTGTGGCCACTTGATCTTCTTGCGTGAGTCTTTTTTTTAAAATATGAATTGCTAAAGTGTGTCATCTTTGAAAAAAAAATGGTGACAAACAAAACTAATACCCCTCATTTTGCACACACTCACACGTGCAAAATCACGTTTGTTTCAGCAGATAGGTAGAACTTTTTATTACCTAAATTATTTTCAAAATATGCAGTGACTTGTATATTTTGAGTGCATGCTTACGGGGTTTATAATAGGCAAGGAGACCGTGCCATTTATTTAGATTGCATCACCTTGTTTTGTGAATTCATGCATGAGTCATTTTAATAAAATGTTAACAAAAGAAAAAAAGTATATTTTCATTTGCATCTATGGAAGAAGTAAAAAAAACAAAAAAAAACAACAAAAAAAATAGAAGAAGAGAAATGCATGTTTTAAAAGATGAGGTAGGAGTGGTTGTGCTATGTTGCGTGTTCAAGTTTTGGGAATTAACATGCTTCACTTTTATGCAATGTGATTATTTATACAGAGAAAGAAAAAAAAAGATATATTAGTTGCAAATTTCACTGTTTCAATTCTGAAGAATTTTAGTGTACGCCACCTGTTTGTAGAAAGGGAATAACGTATTGTGTCCACCTTTTTCTTTCCAGCTTTTGCCTAAAACTTTCCACTATAATTTTCATGGGTATGTAAATAGTTAAAATTTCACTATCTGGTCTTGAGAACGTGGGCGAGTCGAGTAGTGGGAGTGGTCGAGTCAAGTCAAATTCTATTCGTTCCAATTGTTTCGAAAATTTTGCTTTGACCGTAATTTTAAAAGTCGCGTATTTGGTATTTGGATCTTATTATAGATTTGAATCAAGGCATGGCATCCGCGGAAATCTAATCGTGCCATTTATACGTTCCTTTATCAAGTGGTACAATCGTTTGAATCTAAATTTCTGCAGCTTTAAGGTGAGTATTTCTCACCAGACAAACATACCTATATATCCGTGATTTATCACAAGTGTATTTGTAAATTATTTATTAAATTTTATCTGCCTGTGATATAACGTATGATGTTAAACCCCATTTTAAATTGACACCTCATCAGTTGTTTATCTATTGTAATATTATTGCAGTTATACTATGTAATGCTTATTTACTGATTAAATCATCACTGTAAGTTCCCTGTAAATTTGAGATCGTTATAGGCTTAAATGATAGGCCTGAACGATAATCATTTGTTCATTTATTTAATTGTTTAATTATTTATTTGTTAACTTGGGATTGCGGGTTTGAAATGATAGAACCCGAGATTTTGTAAATTGCGGATTGAAATGATATAAATCCGTATCACTTGACCTAGGCTAGAAAACTATATACAGACCCGTGGTTTATATAATATTTTTCTGAAATGTTTAAAAATATTTTAAATGGGAATTTATAATATTCTGGTTCAAATGTATTTAAAGGATTTTTATAAAATTTATAATGATTTTTGAATAAGTCAAAATGTTAAATAAATAAATGTTTAAGTAAAATTTTTGGAATATAACTTATTTTGGGAAATTCTGAAATTTTGTTAAAAGTGAGTTTTAGTTAAGAAAATAATTGATAATAAGTTATATTTGGGAATTTAAAATTTGATTGTTAAGTTAATAATTTATTACAGCACTTAAATGTTGTCTTTTATAAATGAACTGTTTTGACTTACAGACTTTAGGTGACATTTCATAAATGCTACGGAAACTGAATTTTCGGATTGTTTAAAATAAATGAAAATAATCTTTGGGGAAAAAAGCTTAAATTTTGGAATTTAATGTGTAATTAATAAAAAAAATAAGGAATTGACTTTAAATGGTTTTAAATGGTTTTAAATGGAAGAATTTAACTTTTAAATGTGAGTTGAAAGGCAAATTAATTCCTAAATAAATTGAATAGATTTAAATGGTATTTTATATTAAATAAAATGACTGATGTTTAAATAAATGATGGTTGAAATGATATTATGGTATTGAAATGTATTTGAAACTTATTTTGATTTTTAAAGTATAAATACCATTTCTAAAAGTTGTAACCATGGGTTATAATAACGTTTGGTTGTTAAAGAGACCGGGATCGGATATCTGGCATACTCTCTGTCGATACCGAAAACCACTTTAACAACCGTGTACGCGGTGGAGATTCCAGAATGAAGTAGGATGGTGGTGACGTTTCCTTTGAGGTAAATACGTGGACCCGACTCCCGTGAGTTGGCATAAGGTGGCTAAAACAGGAGCGATCGACGGATTAATGAGGTAGCACCTCTGATCGGATGCACTTCTTCGTATGCCATTCTATTACTTTTGTGATTGTTTTGGTGCGCACCTTTGATTTGGGAGTGTTGTTCGAGGTGGGCGACAGCTGCACGCTACGCGTTTCCATCGGTCCGGATGCGTAATTGGTATATCTACCCTGGCATTGCCTAGTTGTGCCGTGTCACCTACCATAGCGAGCCTTATACGATTTTGGTTTTGTACCATACCTATGGAGTGCCCTCTGACGACGCCCATTCCGGGGGAGATTACGGTACTGTATAGACTATGAGAATATATTATGTGTTAAGGTGGAAAATGTAAAGCCTTAACGCTATTTAAAAGTAAGTTTATTTTACTAATAGACACTATTATAATAGCGAAGTATTACTATATAGTAAATAGTTTAACGGATCCTTAGAGGATGGGCGGTCCCAAGCATACTTTAAGTTACTTGCTCTATATTACAGTACACTTGAATTAGCTTACACTATATAAGTATGTATGTCCTGACTCAGTGTTTATATTTTATTTTACGCTCGGGTCAGCCTGAGTTGCAGTTCAGCTTTCATTCCGGAGCTAGGACTTCTGTAGATCCTTTCAAGCCGCTGGCTTCTTTCTGTCTGTTATCTTATTTATGTAATCAAGACTTCGGGAATATTTGGTTTTTCTATTGATGTTTTAAACTATATTGGAGATTTTAAACTATGTAATTTTTATTTGTTGAGACTATTTGTAGTGGCTTCATGAATCACTATGAATTTTTAAATTCCGCTGCGAGTTTTTCTGATATCTGTGTCTGTGATTCTGTGATTATTTATTTACTGTATATTTTGAGATTTGCCAAATTTTATTTACAACGCGGTATTTTTAACAATTCAAGTCCGACATGTGCGGATGCGAATGGTTGAAAATATCGGGTCGTTACAACTGCATCTCATCACGCAGCTACTACTTCCTGAGATATCAAGATATCATCACTTGCTTGCTTCTGCCCAAATGACAGATCCAAACTCAACTCTGCACTTTAAAGATGAACTCCGAACCTTTACAGGTTTTCTTCAGAGATCGATGAAGTACTTCATCCCAACAGAACTCACTCGAGACGGTATTAGGTCTACAGTCTCGACAAATACTTCCAACCTCAACATATGGACCTCTTCCATCAGTGGTAATCGTGTTACACATACAAACCACTACTCCATCTACCTCTAAAACTCATGTTGGAAAATCCGAACAGATAACCCAACAGATTAGGTAGATATAAATATATATAAATATATAGTTATATATAAAAATTACAAATACTCTCTCTCAAGAAAGACACCACTACAGAGCCTAGGTATTCACTCAACCTAATGCTCCCTAAAGAAAGACAAACTTCAGAGCTTAGGTATTCACTCAGCCTAATGCTCTGATACCAACTGAGACGACCCGACTTTTTCTCCACAAAAAGTCGGATCATCCTGAAGAAAGAAAGGGATAGAAAAGAGAAAAGAAAGAAGAAACAACACAAGAATCTCAACAGCGGAACGAAGAAATTATATTAATAACAAAGTATTACATAGTATACATCAAATATCAGAGTTACACAGACATATACAACACATACTAGACAGTTATAAACACATGTCTAGTTACTACAACTCAATACACAAAATAGAAACACTCAGAGATACCAACACAGCGGAAAACTATACATCTATACGCAGAAGCCTCCTGCTCCATTTGCTCCTCCACAATTCGTCAAAGCTAACCCGAATCCTAACCTGAATTCCCTTGGCTACTCGTAAAAATTTGAGTACCCAAGAGTTAAAGAAAAACAGAAATAACTCCAGGTCAGACATGGGTCTGGTGTGAGTAACAGGTTAAAGTTGCTTAACTTTGAAAAACCTTTGAAAAGAAAAGGTATCACGTAAGACTTCCCACACATAAACATGAAAAAAAAATACCTTACGCTAACCAAAACATTTGATAGGAAATCCGATGATATTATAATAGTGTCTAGGGTTTTCAAATAAATACGAAATAGCCGAAATTGTTACATTCATTAAATTCCAGCTACTAGCTACAAAAGTGGGTAATACAATCAAAACCGTAGGGTATCGTAGGAAGAATGAGTTTCCATCAATGGCAGGGCTACTGGGGTAACACCCGTCACAGTACGTGGCCTAGATCACCGTACCGAGGAGTACTCCCACTCCCCTGCAACACAAGGCCGGGACCATTCCTTACTGAACGATACCGAACAAGACAACCCTGGCAGTTGTCCGGATCAACCGCCCCACACATCCGAATAAAAAGGGTCTTCTAGACAGGAGTAAATCTTGTTCTTCAGTGGGAGCTACCCACGAAGCCTTGCTGCACCTCCCCTGTTTTAGCCATTCCCGATTGATGAGGCTTGAGGCTGTGATTACCTTTATAGAACACATCTCTTAGAGTGCTCATCGTCCGCCTGACGATGTGATGAAAGCATTCAATCCATACAAGTTCGTTCCGGGTTCGAACGAAACCGAAGGCACTATCTTGTTGCACTCATTTTGGAATCACCCTCAGAGTCCTCAGAGTCAATGACCATAGCCCTTGCACTCTAATCTCCATCTCGAACCTATAAGTACTATTCCATCAACTCATTACGGAATCACCCACAGAGTTATACTGACGTATAACCCTTACACCTCGAGTCTTCACTTGCTCCACTTGGATTCACGACCTGACGTTTAATTGGAATCGATGTGGTTTTTGGATCCTAAATATGGAAACCCGATCCCGGTCTCATCGAAATCCAAAGCGTATCTTTTAGGTCCAAGTTGTTTTAAGTTTAAAACAATTCAATTCATTATCTAAATATACACAGATAGATAATTTAACACAATAGATAATTCAACATTATCATTATCAACAGATAATTCATACCAAATCAGATAATTCATATTATCATCCAAAAGCAACCAATGCATCCATATCAATAATCATTACTTATTTCATACTGAGATTACAACCCATACCAGACAACCAATACCATTCATCAAACATAAGCAATGATCTAATGATCACACCTTCTATAATTAATTTAAAATGAATTAAATTAATTACTTAATCTCTAATTAATTTAAAATAAATTAAATTAATTACTTCATCATCAAAATCCTGCTTAACTTAACCATCAATTGATTACAAATCAATTTATAAATCACCATCCTAATATTCATTTCACTTAATCATTACTGATTAACCATATCTAATTACAATAAGTAATTAGCATTTAATATTAATTACACAAGTTAATTACTTAAACCCCTTGCAATAATTAACTTGTAATTGCTTAATTAATTACATTAATCATTTATCCATTATTAATCATATCTTAATTAATCAATTCCAAATTACATCATTAATTAATTAATTAATGATTTCTGATTACATTTAATCAATCTCTCTATATATATTAATTACACAACTAATTATTCTGAAATTAATCCACATATATATTAATCACCCATGATTAATAATACTAGTAATTAACTATTTTAATTTGTCCGCCCATAATTAATTATTCTTAATTAATTATCTTCATTAATCACTTGATTAATTTTCAAAGTAATTTAAATTTAAATTACTTTTATAATAAATATCTTTAATTACATTCAGTAATTATTAATTAATTACTTCCTTAAGTAATTACAAACCAATTAATTACATAAAGTAATTATCAACAATCAATAATTGTTTAAATTAATTTAACTTAATTAATCTAAACTAATCACATAAATCAAATTAATTACACCAAGTAATAAATTCATTAATTACTTTCATTAAGTAATTAAACAATTGATTATTATTAATTAATTAATCAAATTAATTATTAAAATTAATCACATTAATAAATTGTTAAATAATCTTAAGTTAATGACCTTCATTAACATTGCTTAATTACTTAATTAAGAATTAACTTATATTAACCATTATTAATTATCAATTAATTAATATTTAATTACAATTTAATTAACCTCAAATTATTAATTAATTAAGTGTTAATTAAAATCTTAATTAATCATTAATCACTTGATTAAATAAATCTTAATCATAAATTAAAATTTATTTAACCATCCTTATTATAGATTAATTAACCTTAATTAATTAATCTCAAATCTAATTAAATCAACTTAAAAATATTAATTACTTAATTAAATATCCACATTATTAATAAATTAAATAGTTAATATTCCATTTAAATTAACTTACTAATTTAAATGAAACCAATTTAAGTTCTAAATTAAGATACATTCTTCTTTATACAAAAGTATTTTAAACAATTTGTTTCAAACAAAATTAAATTTAAAAATTTCTTTTTAAATTCAAACTGAAACACAATTTTAAATTTTCATTTCAGATTCAATCTTAAAAATTAAAACTTACTTACATCTCTATCTTCATTTTTAAATTCAATTTATTTAACCTTTCCTAAAACAGTTAAACAAATTTAAATTAAAACTTATTTATTTTTTAAACTGACATTAAAGTCAAATTCCAGATTTCAAAACTGAATTTAAACTTATTTTAAATCCTTATTTCATAATTTAAAACTCATAGTTTAAAATTCAAACCAATGTTCCTTTATACTTTAAAAAGTTTAAAGTCTAAATTTAAATTTCCAGTTTTTAAATTAAATTCAAACTTAGATTTATTTGCTAAGTTCCATACTTCAGTTTTCCAGATTTAAACTTTACTTAAAAAATTTCAGTTACATTTTAAAATTTACTTTTAAATTTAAAACAGAAAAACAGTTTTCTATCTTAATTTAAAACATCTTACATTTTTGAATTCAAAAATGATTCAAACTCCAAGTTTTAAATTATTGAATTCATAATTACATTTCAGGTTTGAAAATTCCTGTTTGAACTTAATCTTACAATTTTAAGCTTACTTTTAAATTTAAATAAAAACAGAAAACAGTTTCTGTTTTCATTTTAAAAAAAACAAACTTAAATTTAAAAAAAAAAATTAAATTATTCCTAAAAGCCAAAATTCAAACTTATTTGAACTCATATTTGAATTCAGGCTTTAAAACCTAAGTTAAATTCCAGTTTAAAATTCAAACTTTACTTTTTTAAAAAAAATTTAAACCTGGAAATAAACTTTGTAGGATTCTAGAACCTGAAGCACTTTAAACAACCCGAGCTACCGCAAATTTTACTTCGAGTAAAATCACCTCCTACTTCGAGTCACTTCACAAATAACTCGAGACCATCACGGGTTTTAAAACCTTGCAACAAAAAAAAACATCACAACCATGCACACTTCTGCACCGTACACCTGCCCATCCACTCCGGCCATCATTGGCCAAATCCACGATCATCAAACCTTCCCTCAGGCCAACTCAACACCCACTTCTGCATCATGTGCTCAATTCTAGTTTGAGACTCAATTTCCAGAACCTGGAACAGCCTCCCCCTTTCAGTGCCTAGTCTGTCAACGGCAATTACTCACCACTCCGGCCACCATAAATCTTGAAACTCCGGTGAAGACTTCATCAACCCTTCATCTATCAATCCCCTAAATATCTCAGAACTCGATCAAAAGATGATGCCGCAGCACTTCAATTCCACAAACCCAGTAAAACTAGGGTTCCTAACTATAATTCCTAAATTACAACACCAATATTGAAATTCAATTCAATCCAGTATTTTTTCTATAATCTTTGATAGCTACTCTATCTCTAGAAACCAATTCAATCAAATCAAATGCAAGTATCAAGTGTACTTAACCAAAATGTAAAATACAGTAAATTCATCACTGCACTTGTTTCACAACACTATAAATTATAATATTTGATTTAAAATTCATGAATTCACTTGTTGTGTCTATTAATAAACCTGAAACAATAAATCATAAAGTTTGAATTTTTCCTCTTATATTAATGTTTGCTCTGTTATTAAATTTTCAGGCAATTCAAAATTTATTTAACCTATATAAAATGTTTCAACTTTTCTCTATCATGAACCTAACATATTTCAGTCAATAACTAGGTCATAACAACAACGAGATCAAAAGGAAAGAGATTTTGATCCATTTGAGCTTGTACTGTGCAGACAGTACCATAAGTAAACAAACACACATCACATTCATGATTATATATATACACATCAAAATATTTAACAATATATAAGTATAGGCCTACTTATTTTCATGAATAAATCAAAAAATCCATATCTCATACTTAAATTTTCAAATATGTTAAGTTACTTACCTGTACTAAAATGCAGAGCCCAGGTTTTAATGAAAAGCCTTTCTTGAAATCTTGTTGAAAATCTGCTTGAATCCCTTTTAAAACTTGCTTCCAACTTGATGCTTCCAGATTTGAAAATTCATGAATGCAGACTTGATGAGGTTCCATGCAGAGGCCTATTTTCTCAGGTCTTGAAAGAAATGCACGCGTTCTTGAAAGTTGATATGCAATTGAATAGATTTTTGAAAGTGGGCAAGAGATTTGAGAAATGCTGTGCATTTTGGAAGTTGATTACAGGGAATGACATGCAAGCTTTAGTTTACAAAAACATGCAGGTTTTCTTGATTAAAAATTGAAATGCAGGCCTTAGTTTTATGAACAGGTTTGCTTGAAATTGGAATGCATGTTTGCATTTTGCAGATTGAATATGATTTGGGATATGTTCAAGGAATTTGATTCTGTAGGTTAGTGGAGCATGATTATAAAGAGGGCTTCAGATTGTTTAGAAATGAAAAAAATGAGAAAAGAAGAGAAAAGAAACATGCAAGTTAAAAGTAACAAATGTTTTGAATTAAAGGAAAATAAAAACTAAAATTTGACACTTGTAAAAGAAATAGACACATGTAAATTTACACACTTAAATATTTAACACATGTTAACTCAAAATTTTAAATTATATACACATGTCTCTTTCAAGTAATTAGTAATTTAGATTAAGTATTAAAGATAAATTAAACTTAATTAGTTCCATTAACACCTAGTTATGTATTTAAATAATTTCTAATGAATAAAGCAAAGTGTTTAAATAAAACAACATACAAATTTATTATTTGAAAAAGAAACTTTTAAACAATTGAAATAAATTTATAAAAGAGGTTATAACTTATATGAATACATGTTTCATATTTAAAATTGTATTTTAAATTTCATATTAAATTTACAAATCACATTATCAATCAATATTTTTAAAAAGATTAACACAAACATGTATGTAATTTATGTTAATATACAAACTTGAATAAAAATGAATTTTAAACAAATAAAATATTTATTTCATATATTTAAAATCATATAGTATTTTATATTAAATATTTTTTTGAAAAGTTTAAATCCAAAAATAAATCACAATTCCTAAATTTTAAAAACATTAAAACTATGCTACTAATTTGACAACTTATCTATTTAATATATATATATATAAATACATATACATTTTATAAATAGAAAACAATTTATCAGTTTATTAAAAGTAATTTCACAAATTGAATATTTAAATAAAGAAGATTATTAAATCAAATCAAATTTATTATCAAAATTTATCAATTCAATATAAATTTAGACACAGATTATTATATTTATATTGTCCAAAATTCCGGGATATTACAGTAGTCATTCTAATTAATGATACTTGAATGTAATTAATCATTTTAACTAATGATATTTAAAGTTAATTATTAAATCTAACAATGGTGTCTAAGTTAATTAATTGATTTAATAAAAATGATAAAAGTAAATTAACTAATTTAATGGAAGTGTTTTAAAGGTGAATTAACGGATTTAAAGATTTAAAGATTTAAAGTTAAATAACTAATTTAATAAAGGTGTTTAAAGTTAGTTAATGAATTTAAAAAAGGTATTTTAAAGATAATCATTGTATTAATTGAAATAGATTAAATGTGATTAATTACCTTTGGGGATAAATAATATTGTTTTAAATTTATATTAGATTATAGATGTGATTAATTATCTTTCGGGATAATTAATATTGGTTTAAATTTATAAAAAGATTTTGAATTTGATTTATTCTCCTTTGGGGAAAATAAATGTGGTTTTAAAGTTATAGAAAAGTAATATGAATCATCCTTGGGGATAAATTAACGTTGTTTTAAATTTAAAAAGTTATTTAAATTGGCTTATTATCTTTTGGGATAATAAGTGTTTTTTTAAATATAAACGATAGTTTATAAATAAGATGATGTTTTAAAAAGAATTGTTTTGAAATAAAGCTAAGTATAAATTATTTTGGATTTATAATAAACAATGTTTTGACATTTGTTTTGACCTTGGTTTTGATATACTTAGAAAATATAATTTGCCTTTTCAAAAGAATATTTTAAAGAGTGTTTTTAAAGTGACTTTGAAAAAGGTATTGTGATGTGAAAATCAAGCGCAAGTGTGAACAACCATTTTATCATTCCGAATAGTTGATTTATCAACAATCGACTTTGATTCTACATCTTCTTTGTGTTTCGTCTATTCAAGACGATTTGTTGCTCTTTTGAGCTTCGTTATACTTTGTCGAAAATGACTAAACCCAAAAGGAGCGAGTGGGGGCCAAGCTATGTGGGGTTACTCTCATTAGGGTACATTCACATCCACTTTAGATTGGATTCGATTTTGCGCATTGTAATGTGAAATACTCGGATACTTGGTAAAAGTTGGCATGGTGCGGCTTAGAGGTTTTCGAGAGCTATCGGAGTTCTCAAGTATATTTCTAGAGGTATACTTTTGATAATGGGAGTGCACCCTCCTAGTCATTGTTTGAAAAACTTCTCTTTCCCTCGTTGTTAATTTAATTCTTTGGATTGTTTCCTTAACTGCATCTAGAAGTGCCTTGTGCTCTTCTTTATGTTTAATTATCTGTGTCCGTTCTTTCAAGTCTGGACTTTGATATTACTTATGCCCATTCATTAAGTATGAGATTTGTTCTTACTAGGACCCACCCTTTTTATTTGGATTGTTGTTGTTGTTTATTTCTATTCTTTTTTGATTGGATTGTTGGTCTGATATGTTTCCCATTTCTTTATCTATGGATGTTGTTCTTGTGAGGTATAAACCCATTCTACGTTAGTGGCGTTGTCTCATAGAATTTTTATACGTTCATCATATTACTTGAGTTTTTGCTTGTTGGCTTTTCAGATTGACCCAAGTGTTATTTTATTATAATGCTTGGGTCAGACTGAGTTTTTCCTACGTTGGCTTAGGTAATATGGAGTTATTGGAGAAGAGCTGAATGTTCATCTATCATAGTGTTTTATTTTCTACTGTATCATATTGTATACCTATCAGCAATTGTAACGTCCGGATTTTATAACTGTCCAATTGATCAGGTTTATTTTTAATTCTATTGCACCATGTATTTTGGAGTGGTAGTTTTTATTGTCTTTGTTATATTATATGCTGTCGATTCCGCTGTGAGATTATATTTTCCGTGTTCTTTCCTTTTTCTTTTACCCTAACAATTAGTCTTTCCAACGATTAGATGTTCGACATTTGAATACCGCGGATATATTCAGTGTCGACTTTCGATGGCCGAAAAGGCGGGTCATAACATCTATACTCTATTTTCATTCTCAAACATATTTTTACAAATATGTCTTCTCCACATCAAAAATTATGTAAAATCTTGAACAAACTCTATAATCCATCAAAGATATTCTCTCCTTTAACCAAAGAAATCAAAGACACTTAAAATTGAGTCAAATGCAGATGATGAAGGAATAAGAAAAGCATTTTGACGTTATTCAGTGGAGGATTTCTTCCCTAATCAAAGAAAAACTATCCAAGAACTTAGAGTGCACTGTTATTAAGGATAATGAAGATTAGAATGCCATAAAAGCGGATCCAATCTTTGGAGCCAATGGTTGGGTTGAAGTTCCTCAAAATGTCTAGTTATTATGTTTGAATTTAATATACACACACACACACACACAACACACACACTCTACACATACACTCTTATGATTTGATTTGAATGACTTGTATGTGTTTTGATTGAATTTGTTTAGATTGGATTGTTTGAAATTGTATGTTTGATTTTATTGGATTGGACTGTACAAGTTTGTGTGTTTTAGTTTCATTTGATTTAGATTTGGATCAGTGTGTATTGAATTTTTTTATGTATAGTTTGAAATTACATTAATAAAATTTACTTTACCATCATATTTAATGGTATCATTTGTCATATATATCATCATTTTTACTTGGATTATTGATTTTGAATTAGATGCATCATATATTTCATTTAGGGGGAGTTATTTGTTTTCACCCATTTTTATTGATGACAATGGGGGAGAAAAATATAAAATATACGTATTCACATATAAGGGGGAGTTAGCTAATTTAGGGGGATTTAGGGAGTTATATCGTATTTTATATATACAGAATGCTAATGGTTGTCATCATCAAAACGGGGGAGACTGTTAATAGCTTAGTTATTGATTTTGATGATAACAATCTTGGTAACAAAAATACATTCATATAAAATATGGATACTAATGATTTTTCCAAGTTATATAGTGTATAGTGCAGGATATAATACGGGTATTGCATCGAAGTCTGTATGATATAAAGACTCAAAAATGAACATGAAAACTCATGAGTATAAAGATCAAGATATGAAGATCTCAAGACTATGGTATAATATACCGATTCATGGAATATTGTTAAAGTCCTTAGTAGCAATCTTTAATCTCTATTTCTTATTTTTTATCTTTTATAAAATGCAGTATATTTTCAAAATATTTTTAAAAAAAATATTCAAGTTTAAAATGTTTATAAACTATGATTAAACTATTTTACAAAGTATCAAGATAATTTACAAAGCATATCATTTTCAAAAAATATTTTAAATAAAAGAGTTTTCAAAATACACTTGGGTATGTCGACATATACCCTATATGTATGTTGACATATAGGTCGAAGTTTGAAATTCAAATTTTGAAATGAAGTTTCTATTTGTCGTAACTCTTTGCGAATGAACATGTTTGTTTATTTCTTTATATATGAGAGGCTTTCAAACGATTTTTTCTTATTATCTTCTCTCCTCTTAGTCTGCCAAAATTTCTATTGAAAATATATTCAAAATCTTCTCAAATTAAAACCAAAATCAATAAAATCTTCATTGTATTGGTTCTCTACTATTTGCTTTCTGATTTCAATCATCTCTCTTTGTCAAAGATCAAAGTGTTGTCCAAGAGGCTATAGAATTCATTCTAACTAAAGATCAAGAAAAATTCTTTGAAAAAACCATCAACTATAGTTGTTTTTAAATGGGAGTGCTTGTGTCCCTTTTAAACCAAGTTGGTGTGCTTGGTGTCCTAAAAATCCAAGTGAGTGGGCTTGTGTCCCGTCCAAATCAAGTGAATATAGCCAAAGCTCGGAAAATCTGGAGAGTATGTCTCGTAGCCTTGATATCGAGATTATACTGGATTTGCCTTCTTCCCGTTGAAGGCATTTATAAAAAAAATGTATACAAGCAATTGTGTGAGACTGGATGTAAGGTAATTAGGAACCAGTATAAAAATCTCTGGTGTGATCTCTCTGATTCTCTATCTTTTACTTTACTGCAATTATACTTTTCTGTGTTTGCATCTGTGATTGTTCATTTTGTGTTGATTAATAATAATCTTGAATTTTTTTTAAAAGGATTCATAAAATTTAGAAAACACTATTCACATTCACTCTAGTGTTTAATTAGCATTAAAATCCATAATTTTACAACTTACAATGCTCGGCTAATATGATAATTCACAAGGAACCTCCTAAAATTCCTGAAATCATATTATCAAAGCGAGCAATCAGGCATGTTGTTGTATCATTCTATGCTAGATTTACTAGATGCACATTCTTCCTTCATTATATTGCTTGGAAAGGAGTTTAAAATGCTCCTATTGCTAACGGTTATTACTGACAGTGGTAGTACATAAACACAACATTACAACAAAAGAAGCACACTCCAGTGTAATAATTGCATTAGGTAATTTCATCGCTATGGATAGAATCAGCGATAGGAAGTTACTACAGCACGTTAACTCTGTTATATTTGGGTGAGTTATATTGTAACATGTAGAGCAATTTCTTTTAAATTGGTTTCTGATATTATAACGATCGTCTTTTTTTAACGTCATTCCTTAGTGTTCTATTGTTTGCATACGCTTCCGGTGCTATATGAACATTATGAGGGTGAAGTAAAACGTCTTGCAACACCTGGAAGATGTGATTTGATGAAACTATGTAAGAAAATGGATTCAAAAGTTTTAAATAGGATTCAGAAAGCACCAATCAAGGACAAAAGGTGCAAGTGATCTAGCTGTTTTGGTATTTTTGTTCCAGGCATGGCATGTTTAGTTGAGATGGACTTCAGTGCAAAAATTATTTCTCTGTTTCTATGTCATTTGATGTAAGATATGTGAATTTGTTCTCTTTTTCTTTTTTAACCGGTATGTAATGTAGTTCTCCCGGTATGTAATGTAGTTCTCCTGTGACTTAAATTGTATTTGTTTACTGTGATTTTGTTGGTTAAATATACAATCACAAAACAAATAGAATTATCATATAAAACCAAACCACATTACAACACTATCTTTCTTTGATATAAACACGCGTCACAAAGATGTCTCAGCGACATTAGTTTTTTAACGCTTTAGCGACACCAAACAATTTAGTGATGCTCATTTTTCTAATCCACCTTTACACTATGACATCGCTAAAAAATTTAACGACGTCATTGAGACACTATTTTTCTGATATAAACAAACGTCGCAAAGGCGCTACTAGTTTGTAATGTCGTAGCGACGCCAAACAATTTAGTGGCGTTCATTTTTCTGATATGCATTTGGCGTCATTATGATATTGCTAAAAAATTTAGCGACGCCAAATACATGTCAGAAACCATAGATTTATATTAGCAACCCACACACCCATAATGCGATCCAAACCTAACAAAGACAACATGAGTAATTTATCAAGAAACGATGTTTCGTACCTTTAGTTATTGAAAGTTTTGGACTACAAATATGATACAAAAAATTATAAGTTGGTTTGGCTCATGTGGAATATGTGAATAAATAATACAATAGAGATTTTTGTATGGTTTCATCAGCATTAAAACTGAGAGATTAAAAGATTCTAGTATATTTCATATTACACTAAATCTTCAATTTAGGTAACAAAAAAAACAAAAAATATTTAATAATGTAGTTCCAAGCGACATCATCAAATATATGGGATGGATTTACAGGTTTTCTGAGATGAAGTAAAGAAAAACCAGGATGAAATCGGAATATCAAAGTAACCACAAAATGTTATCGTAGGATAAGACAAAAGCTTAATACCAAGACACACCTTGGTAAAAATAAATATAATGTTTGCAAAAATCCAGACAAACGGAGAGTAGTGTTCCACTCGCTTCTTACGTCACGCAGGTCATAACATCTGAAGTGGCATCTATAGAATTTTCGTAGACTTTAGTTCACATGTTAACAAATGCATGTTTGTATATATTTACCTTTACTGATAATGACAAAATATCACTACAATTGATTATTGACTTCGTTACCCGTTCACTATTTTTTTTTTTTTTTTGATGGACATGTTGTGGAAAAAAATGGATATTAAATACTGGATCATATTTGTAGTCAATAATCTAGAAACACCGTTTCATGTTAAATTAAACACTGTATCATGAAACAGTGTAGACGACAAATAAAAATAATAGACAGGTAGAAGAAAAAAATAATAGGATTTCATTGTTTTTATATGGTAGATAAAAAAACATTAGGACGAATAATGGACCTTCAATGAGGCCGAAGATAAGCTTGTGAAACTATATTACAAAAGGCGCCACACAAAAATGATAATGAAATCTGGCTAGAGTATCTACCGCAAGTGAATATGGCATACGTTAAGTGGTCTGTACTTTATGTTTTAATAAGAGAACTGAGTTGGGATCACATATAACATTTTGAAGTTTATTTACAAACATGTTTGGTTTAAATTAATATTATGAAAATTTACTTTCAAAAGGCACAGATGAAAGCATATTTGATTTTTTTTGCTAGTTTTCCACCTTTGAAATTAATTTCCCACCTTTTAATATTTTCCTAAAACATAGGTTAGTTATGAAAATAATTTTGACCACACAATATATTTTTACTGTTAGAAACTCTAAGGTACTAATTTACAAGTAAAGGAAACTCTAAGCCAAGCATCGTCAATGTTGTCCTACCTACAGTAATCACTATATTGTTGTTGCACTCAATATTTGTTAGTTTATTTGTAGGTAAATCTACCATTCATAAAAAACATGAATTTATTTGTAGGTTTGAGCCTGAAATGTATCATGATCTTCAACGGTTTATGTTACAAATTATAAAACATTAAAAATAGATTCAGGTAGAAAGTCACAAGTTTACTGTAATAATTGATAGAAACTCACTCAGTTACAAATAAATAATATGTGTGTGTAGCGTGCAGAATTTTTCACTCAAATACCTGAAAACAGGCAGTTTCACTTGGTCACAGTCCATAGAAAATAAATTCAAATTGTTTGTGTTAAGCATCTTTTGAATTTTTTTTGTTTAACGATATATTAATTCTTTTATTATCTGTCTACATTTAATTTCTTTTTTTAATAAGTCTTTTATATTTTCCAAACATGAAATCATGATTTCATTGAATTAAATGCGGTATTGGCAGCTTGAGAAAAATATCAAAGCTACTTGCAATTTGTATAATCAATCACGTTCTTACAAAATTTTGAAACAACTCTTCTTCATACCATTTCTCTAAATTCTGCTTCATTAATATTCAGATTAGATGAAGCCATTAATAGAAGTTAGGATCACATATAATATTTAGAACTTTATTTACAAATACGTGTGGTTTAAATATTATGAAAATTAACCTTTCAAAATATACATATGAAATCATATTTGTTTTTTTAACCTGCTTTCCACCTTTCTAAATTATTTCCCACCTTTTAATTTGTTTACAAAACATTCAAAGCAAGAATAAATTTATTATGACTTTTATAGTTTATTTAGAAAACATGTATTTTAAAGAGAATATTAACATATGTCTTATGAGTGCATGTTAAGGTTGTATGATTACACAAACTGACCTTGTAAATTTGTGTTCCTAACAAATATGGGTTAGTTATGAGTTTACAATAACTAATCATATTTTGCATTCTAGTGATTAATTTTTATCTTTTAGTGGTTGTTAGCAATTAGTATCATACAAGTTACATTAGAAAATGACATCAAATTAAATGCAGAAATCGATAGAAAGAGACACCACATTCATTGTCGCACCACATTCATTGTCGAAGATCGTGAAAAAGAAGAAGAAATATGAAAAAAAAAAGTCAAGAATAAGTTGATGGGACACTTCCCAGATGACGATGATGATTATGATGAAGATTCTGATGATGATGGAGGAGAAGGCGTGAAGAATGAGTAAGTATTTATTTTTGAAAATTTAAGTGGTATGCTCTAGGACAATTATTTAATTTTTTGCGTAACCTAACTTCGGAACTTGTTTGAAATGATTTAAGCTTCTGGTTTTGTTTTCTGTTATATATGTTGCTATATGTGATTTAAATATTGACTAAAATCATTATACATATGTAAGTAGAAAATCGTTGAATAAACTATTATACGATTGCTGTTAAATGTTGTAACCACGAATATTGAATCTTAAAATAATTTAAACTTTGATTAAATGGTTCTTGATTAAGATGTTTCAAGACAAAAAGATATTGATACATCCGATGAGACCAGTGTATGTAATGCTTTCATAATATTGGATGGTGTATTACTCATGACTGTTGAGGGTGTCACGGGTTGCGTACTTGCAGTTATGAGATAATTACAGGAATCAACTGAGAGTTTCTTCTTGGTTAGTTGCAACTGAGTCAAATAGGGAAGCTTCGTGCGATGATTTAAGACACTCTTCGACTTGAGAATACAGTGACACTTTAACGCGAACACTTCACTTTGATTATGGTTAAATCAATGCATAACGTTCATGAACGATAATAGTTTGGTCTGAGTTGAAGTGTTAGAAGCAAAAGGCTATCCAATAAAGTATTCGTACCCTCTATTGTAAGGGACTTGTTACGTCCGCCTTACGTCACCGACAGCCAATATAACTAAATAGCGTATTGCTACCATGCTCAGTTGATGTAAGACAATTGTCACGGGTTAAAAGAAATAAAACATCACAGAACATGTTGTATATATCACAACACATTGAATAAAATATCATAATCATCTTGGATATAAAGCAGGAGAGACAGTGATAACTAAGTGAACCAAATATCAGAGCATGGATCCATAAAGTAATACAACATAGCAATAAAATTTATACAAATCGAAAATAAACTCAAACAAACTATTTCATGATAGTAAAGTAAACATTACATAGGCTCCACAATGTCGCACAATAAGAAATAGAATATCCATACATAATATGAGTCGTTCTCTGCACTGTCACTGCATATCATCTAGACCTGCTAATTAGTCTACCCATTTAAGAGTACTCGATAATAAGAAGCAAAACATAAAATCTTGATTAAACAATAGTCTAATGTGAGTGATAAATGAATCTCAAAATGTTATACAAGTCGATATAGTAAGAAACAAGGGTATATGAACCATACATGATCTGTCTCTACAACCAAAGACTTAGCACATAACATCATAATATGCTACTTTATAATCATTATAAAAGCGTACAACATCATAAGTACAACAACGGGTGTCCACGTATCCCTATCCACTATACCTACCTCATGTGATATCCCAGAGTAACAAACTATGGGGGAAACAACCAAAAAAACAAAGCATCCATCAAACAATCCTCGCTGTCACTCAATGTGCATGGATATAAGACAACTCGTACATCACAATCATAAGCCAGAGACCCAATCACATCTCGGTTCCATGGTACTCAATCTGTGCGACTTCGTACGGCTAGATCACGGACCTACAATCATATATGGTCAAAAGATCTGCATAGCCATAATCTAGGTGGGCGTCCCCACGTTCTCTTCAACATGAGTACATAGGAAACCTCGAGTGTCTACGACTCCTTCGCACATGCCTTAATAATGGAACACAGTCATAATCCTATTATATTCACATCCATGGTGGAACACAGTATAACTCCACTCACGAGCTCCCCTTGTTGAACTCGCCCTTTGGATCATCACTTCGGCTCCAATCATTGAGCCACTATCATCAGAACCTAACTCCATTCACCATTGAGCTACGACCATTGAAGTTCCAAAGCTATCATCCTTCATCGTACTGCTACATCATCGTTAAACTCCAAGCGAACATACAAAAATCTTCAGCACGACTTGCAGAGTCCCTGCGCTCCCTCCTGGATGTTCCATCCACAATTCATATTAGTACCAACCATAGGAGGTTGGTACCGAGATGATACTTCTTCTTATGCTTAGCCAATTTTGGCTAGGTATATTCACTCCACCGACCACTTCACCTTTAGCTTGCCTAGAACCCCTTTGCTTCATTCCCACGAGCTCCCAAGTCCATAGCACCAAACTGTTGGCATAAAAATAGGTCGGTACCGAGTCCTGTACTTAGACAATTTTTAGCTATTCTTCTTCTGGGGTCCCTCTTTGCCTTATCCTAAAGCTTGCCTCGAATCCTATCTCCTTTATCCCGAAGCAACCCTTCTATACTGACCTATTTTGGTCCTTGCCTTTATAATGACCCACTATTTTGTACCATTCAAATCGAAAGTAATCCACACGCATCAGACTTGTATGATGCAAAATAACAGATCGTAATATAATTTGGAGCAAATAAAATCAATCACACAGAATCACAGACACAGAAATATCAGAATAACTCACAGCGGAAATTAAAATACCATAGTAGTTCATGAAGCTACTATAACAAAGTCTCAAAACAAATACATAATACCAGTCTAAAAAACAACATAATAGAAATCCCAAATACATAGAAGTTCACTAATACATGAGCTGAAGTAGAACAACTGAAACATAAATAGATAGATAAATAGATAAGCAGAATCTCCAGCGATTTCCAGCTCCAGAAAGAGAAATCCTAAGCTGTGAATACTCAGGCTAACCCGAGCGTAAAACATAACACAAAACACTCGAGTCAGGACATACATACTTATATAATGTAAACCAACTCAAGTGAACTGCAGTAAATGAACAAGTAACTTAAAGGATGCTTGGGACTGCCCATCCTCTAAGGATCCGTTAAACTATTTACTACATAGTAATATTTCGCTATTATAATAATGTCTACAGTAAAATAAATTTACTTTAAAATAGTGTTAAGGAGTGACCTAATATTCCCCTTAGCACAAATAATGCCAATAGTCCATACAGTACCATCGTACCTCCAGATCAGGAGGCTACCATAAATACTGCATAGGTACGACACAAATAGAAACTCGTAGTAAGGCTCGCTATGGTAGGTGACACGGAACACGAGGTAATGGTAGGGTAGATATACCAATTACGCACACGGGCTGGTGGTAACGTAGCAGCCACTACGCCCACCCCGGAACACACTCCCAAATCAAAGGGTGGCCACCAAACAATCACAAGTAATGGTATGGTATCGAAGAAATGTGTCCGACCAGAGGAGTTACCCCTTTTGGCCCGAGATCACTCCTGTTTTAGCCACCTTAAGCCAACCCACGGGAGTCGGATCCACGTAATATTGCTTAAGAACGTCGCCACCATCCTAATTCATTCTGGAATCTCCACCACATACACATTTGTTAAAGTGGTTTTCGGTATCGACAGAGAGTATGTCCATATCTGATCCCGGTCTCTTTAACAACCAATCATTATTATAACCCGTGGTTATAAATTTCAAAATGGTATTTTATATTTCGAAAATCAAATATCATTTCAAATTCAAGTATCATTTCAAATCCATTTCAAAATATCAAAATATCATATCTTTTCAAAACCTCATTCATTTTTATTTAATTTAAATACCACTCCAAATCACATTTCAAAATGGTTTATATTTCAAATCAAAATACTCCACTTAAACCATTTAAAAATGAAGTTATTATACTTAACAATCAAATATTAAATTCCCAAAATTTTAGCCTTTTTAGAGTTTATTTATTCACTTAAATTCATTTAAACAGTGAAATTTCAGCTTTCGCAGCACTTAGAAAATGCTACGGTAAGTTACATTTGAAAACAATTCAATTTAGCAAAGACAGCATTTAAAAATTGCTGTAATAGTTCAGGTTCAAGTTTTAGTTTCTACAACTATAACACTTACAAAGTGCTGTAATATCACTTAGTTAAATTTGGCTACAGTTCATTTGTATCAATTACAACACTTTAAAATGCTGTAATATCATTTACTTATGAATTCAAGTCAATTTGAGAAATGATGGCATTTCTGAAATGCTGTTAATTAAATTTTCAGATTTCAATACAATTTCAGAAACAAATTAAACTTTGATTTTAATTCTCTTAACTAATAAAAAAATCATAGTTTCTTACTCGAAAATGTTCATTTAAATACCCGTTAACTTATAATTTTTATAAAGTAAAATTTCATACAAAAGTCAATTTTTTAAGTAATTCATTTATTAAATTCAAGCATACAAATTTCTATTCTTTATATTTAAAAAATTAAATTAACAATTAAATTTAATTTCCATTTCAAAATATAACTTATTTTTCATTTTTATTTATTTAATTCAAAATTCACCTTTAAACAAAATTCTCCAATTTCAAAATTAAGTTATATTTCAAATTTCAACTTAACCATTTATTATTTCACATTTTAACTTGTAGAAAAATCATTAACACTTTATAAAATCATTTTAGATTCAATTTAAATTAAATTATCATAAATTTACATTTTTACAATACTTTAAAAATTCTAGAAAATATATATAAAAACCACGGGTCTGTATAATATTTTCTAACCTAGGTCAAGTGATACAGATAATATATTATTTCAATCCGTAATTACAAACAAAAATCTGGGTTCTATCATTTCAAACCTGCAATCCCAAGTTATATAAAATAAATAAAAATCGCTCAGGCCTATCTTTTCAGTCCATAACGATTTTTCCTTATTCTAAAGTCCATTCTAGTATGTATCATTTCAACCCATAGCGATTCTATTCTACAGGGAACTTGCAGTGTGAGAAACATATATAAATAAATAGTATAACATCATATAACAGTAACAGATGATATGAAAGGTTTATAAACAGGGTTAAGATCATATGATTCATATCACAGGCAGGTATAACATGATAATATTATTCTACACATTCACTTTCTTTCAATTCACTAATTATATAAGTATAGATGTCATGTGTGAATACTCACCTCTTAACGCCGAAGTTAACAAATCCAGACATACAAACAAAGATCCAGAAAGCAAGATAGCACGACTACGGATTCAAGTGAGGGGAGAACCAAGATGATTATCTTGCACACAACAAACAAAACAAGATTTTGCAACATAAATTTACAACACAAATATCATTGAACAACTTGAAATATAAAGCAACAAAGAACTACATAACTCGACCTTGCTTTTACCACTCATATACTCGGCCATAGGGTTCAAGTGCTCGGCCATGGCTATTTGTTTGGGTCAGGTATGGGTCAATATGGCTCGGCTAGTAAGGAGATGAAGGGCTAGTGGTGATAATATGAAACATGCACAAGGTCAAGGCAACATAGTGGAGTTTTGGTCAACAACTAGGCTCGGCCTAGGGAAAATGGTGGCTCGGCCTTGCATGGTTCAGACCTACTGATGGTGCAGAAGCGGCCAAAGATGATGTCTTGTTGGTGGTGGTGGTTCTACGGGGAGGCCGAGAGGAGTATGTGAAGGTATGGTGGCAATTAGGGCTCGGCTAGGCTTGCTTTTCAAGGGTGCTTGTAATTTTTGAGGGGTTTGTAACATAGGGATGCCACGGCCTGCCATAGTCAAAGGAGGAGGAGGAGGAGCTGCCATGTATGGTGATGGTGGAGGTGATGTGGAGTTGAAGAGGTCTATGGCCGAGCAACATAAGAGAAAACAAGGCAAGAATTAAATGAAAACAAAGATGAAAAATAGGAAAATGATGCCATGAACTTACCAAAAGAATTTCAGAAATTGTGATGGCCGAACTTTTGAGATGAAGAGAAGTTTTTTTCTCACGTGAAAATGAAAAAAAATATACGGCTGAAGGAAAAATATGGACGGCTACTCAATACAAATATCAATTGAAGAATGAAAAGACAAAAGGAAAGTGAAAAGTCATATGCATATGAAAAGTTTTTGACTCTCTATATTTCTTATTTCTTTTATTCAGTGTAAACAAATAAATTGTAAATAAAAAAAATAGAAAAACAAAACAAAATAAAGTAGGAAAGAGAATAAATAAATAATTTTTAGAAAAATATAAATAATTAAGAAAATAGCTTAATAATTGAAACTAGGATTTAAAAATTGTAAATAAAATACAATAAGCTTTGGAAAATTATAACCACACTTAAAAAATGTTTTAGAATAAAATCTTGAAATAAAACAAATTTTAAAATATTTTCAAAAATGAAATAAAATCAAATTTAAAAATATTTAAAAATCTAGGGTTGTTACACTCTCCCCCACTCAAATCTTTTCATCCTCGAAAAGAACGAACAAGGAAAAATAAAGAAACAAGATAGAAAAGCAAAATAGTACCTGAAATGAACAATTCCAGATTCGAAGCACGAATTCTCTCCTCCGTCTCGCAGGTACAATCTCGATCATCAGTAATACTTTGACCAGACTAATAGATTTCCTTCTTTATTTCATTAACCAATTTCTTTAAAACAAAATCATTTTTATAAAATTAACAAATACGCGCTCATATATATATAACACTCTCATAACACATTCTACGGTGTTACTAACCCTATCTCTGATGAGTTACTCATCCTAGGATATTAGTAACCCTATCTCTAATGAGACTTAAACCTATCAGGCTTCGGTGTTCGCTCAACCAAAAGATTTGATACCAAATGCCACGATCCGTTTTTCCGTACCCTATGAATCGACAATAAACCACACATGTCCAACTCAAATTGCACGAAAATACGGAACATGAAGGGTAATAAAGAAAAATAGATATAATAGAATCTCACACAAATGGAATAACATATAATATTGAACAAATATTTTTACAGCGGAAAACTTTTAAATACATATATCAGAGTCTAACCTAAATTCAGCTTGGACAGTTATAAACATCCGTCCTTACAATTGCTGATAAATGTCAAACTAAAACTAACTAAGTACAACAGATAATAGAATATGTCCTTACATAGATGAATATCTCCAGCTCTCCTCTGGAAACTTCAACCATCTTCGATTAACCTGAAACTACTCTGGTCTGACCCAAGTATTGAAAATACCCGGATAAGGCTTGATAAACCAGCGTGAGAAAAACTCAATAATAAATGATAGTGTCATATATCAGCCTTTGAAGAAAATAAAGAGTATCTCATAAGACCACGCCCACACATAAACACGGACGACTTTTTACCTTATGACAACTGAAACACGTTTATATCAAAACATTTGATATTATTTCTAATGATATGTCTTTGAAAACATTTGCAAATAAACTTATTAATCTTAGCCAAAATTGTTACCACTATTAAATTCCAGCATACTAGGCTCTACAAACAAAATCGTAGGTTCTTATTGGAGAATGGATTTCCATACAAATAACCAGGTGAATGATCTACCTTCTGAATGGGTATACCTCTAGATGGATGCCCCAAGTAACAGCACAAAGGAAACTATCGCAACACAAGATCGGCCTACCTCTGTAACTTGATAGTACCGAATATGTCATCCACCGGTCGTTACCACCTTTAACCGAGCGATCATTTTCCATACACCACATTAATTTACATCTCGAACGTCGTAGCGGGAAGAAATATATCTAGAAGGGGATGGCCATACCCTACTTGGGAATGACCCACTTAGCCTTGCCACATCTAATCATGTTTCGGTCATTCCGGTTTGATGAGGCTAGAGGCAACGATTACCTTTTGACATAGCACATATCACATCTTTGAATGCCACATTGCCATTTCCGTTAACTACTAACTGCCTTCCATAAAAATACAACCCTTGAGCTCGTAGTCTCAAGGAGGGTGTTAAGCTAAGTTCCTTCTCCACCATTATTGATGTACGTTTGTAAAACCAATGTACGTAATCTTTAGAAATGCAATGTCAGACAAACATCCATACAAGTTGTCCAAGAATATGACAAACCGAAGGCACTCTCCTACTACCACTAATAGCGAGTAGTCCTTGCAATCTAAAAAATCTTCATCACAAAGAGACCGTTGCTATAAATAACTCTATAATGGGAGCTACCCAAAGCATGTTCAACAAGCAGTCATCGCTGCTATGAAGATCCATAGTCTTCAATAATCATCATCTTCAACATGCCTTCACGTTCAAACGTATAGAATGGTTCGAAGTGGTTTTCAGATGGGAATCACCCAAATCCGACCACAGTTCCTTCGAAATCCAATTATCGATAAAAGTGAATATGAGTATACAGGATTTATTAAGTCTCTTTTCACTTTAATTATTTCGGATGATTTCGAAATCTCTTTCTTTTGATTTAGAATAATTCTAAGTAATTCATTCTTTTACTTTGGATAATATCTCAAATTTCCTCACTTAACTCTCGATCCAATTTCCTTAACTTTTAGACGGATCAAAAATAATGTTATTTGAGAAATCTTTTACGATAAACCTTAAAATCAATCTTAGAATTTTTTTTTGATTAAATAGGATCATAGAAATCATTCATTTTGGAGATTGCTTAAATTTTGGATAATGCCAATCTTCTTTTATTTTGGAAAAACTTAATAGGAACTTTTTATCTTAGAGCATTCGGGTTTTTCTTTCGATCTGTTACACCCCTCGCCTAAAAAAAGAAAACATAGGCCAGGTAAGTTCAGGGCACTGGTTGCTCCATCTCTAATCTTAGTTAAACACCTTATTTTATCTCCCATGATCTTACAAGCAGGATAAATGTACTAGTCATTTCCACATACTCAATCATCAATTTTATTTTGGAATTGATTAAAAGATTCCAAATTATCTTTTAAATGCTTAATTTTTCTTTTAAAAACATTCACAATTGATTCCAGGAAAAATCGTTACGTTTAAACTCATATTCAGAAAGTCATACAATTCGCAGCATAAAAGTGCGGCGGAAAGTGCTATACAAGCTTATTTGATTAAACCAACTTTTAAACATTCGATAATTCATATTTTCCAAGCCAAATCCCTTTTAAACTATTCAAATACATTTATCAAATTTATTCCATATTTTTTCCATAATTAAAAACATTCATTTAAATAGATTTCTCGTTTGGTCACTTAACTACACTAGCGTGATTTTTCTAGAAAATTGATTTGGACTTATTTCAAAATCCACTCAACGAAATTTTGATTTTATTTCTTCTTTAGAAGATATGGATATAATAGTCTGTAATTTTCTTATCTCAAAGAATTCCGAGCTATATTCCCCTCTGCACACTCATTTATACTTTTGGACGCGAAATCGCGAACTATCGTTGCGCGACGCACCTAGTTTTAACTTATTTTTCAGTATTTGAAATAATTTACTCAAATTGGATTTTATCACTTATAAAATCATTACAAATCATTTTAAATCAATATTTTCACTTTTTAAAGTATTCAAAATATATTTTCACTATTACCATATTATAAAATTATTATATTCCTTTTTTTTTGAAAGTCAATAGGCTAAGGGAGCCTTGCCCATTATTTATTACCATTACAACATATCTACATTATAAAATACATCTGCTCATAATTTTCAAATATCCAAATATAAGTATCATACAAAAGAACTATTATATAAGCTATCAATTTGTCTTGAAAATTCCCATGCTTGCACTTTAGAAAAAAAAAAACTTTTCCAGCCTTTATGCTTTAGATCTAGTCTTAATGCTTCAGATCCAAATTGTACATTTGTACTTCAGAAGAAAATGCTACTGTCTCAATACTTCAAAACCATACTTGATCTTCAGAAGCCATGCTACTGCCTCAATGCATCAGTTCCATAACTATCTTCAGACCCAAATGCATGGAACAAACTATCAATAATAGACTGATCAGACCAAAAGATCATTAAGCATGTTACAGACAGTTAAAATATAATCACTCATCTATTCTTTCTTTTTTGAAATAAAATGTTAATCTTTGAAATCAAATCACTGGCTGAATTGTGATTATTATAAGAAAATCTCTCATTTCTTTCCTTCCATATTATATTAACAAAGATTTTAAGAACTGTTAATAATTCTTTAGCTCTAGAATTCCTCCATCTAGTAGCTTTGTAGATATTGAACCATTCTTCCTTAGAATTCTTATTGGGAGTGTGAAAATTTCCAGAAATCATCAACTTGTTCCAAATATCACCTGTAAAAGCACAACTAAAGAATAGATGAGTATTGTTTTCTAAATGATCATTGCAGAGTACACATGTGCTATTATCAATTAATCCATAAGAGACAAGTTTATCCTTTGTTAATAGAGCATTGGCCATAACCTTCCATAACACTAAATTTTCTTTAGCTGGACTATCAGTGCTCCATATTCTATTATCCCAAGCAAATTCCTCACTACATTCATTATCCACAAGCAAATCATATATTAATTTTATTGAATGTCTTATTCTCTGCTGTGACCAAAATACAAAAAAATCTCTCTCAGGAATTTTAATCTTGGCAATTTCATTCCAAACCTTTCTGACTCCATGGAACTGCTATAAGGAAGCACTATTTCATCTTGATGAATAAAATCTGATGCTTTGGACTGAAAGGGAATACCGGTGGAAATAAAACTAGAGTAATTCATACATTTTTCCAAAATTAAACCAGGTTTTTCCCAAGGATCAGACCAAAAATAACAATTAAAATTCTTCTTTGGATTAATTTGAATCAATGGTAAAAATTTCTCTCTCAACTTTAAAATATTCCTCCAACTCCAACTAGAATTATTCTGTATTAACATATCCCAAAAATTCTTTCCCTTGATCAAATTACTCTTAATCCAAATTGTCCATAAGTCATCACTATTGCTTAAAATTTTGTCAAAGTATTTTGATATTGCAGCTTGATTCCAGAGTTGTAAATTGATAATACCCAATCCTCCTTTATATTTTGGCAAACTCATCTTTTTAAATGAAATAGGAATTATTTTCTTGGAGAAAGGATCACCATGCCAAAGAAATCTACTCAAAGCACTATTAATCATGGAAATTAATTTAACAGGTAAGATATAATGCCTCATCTAATAAGTAGTCATGGCAGATGCAATGGATTGGATTATTACAAGTCTTCCAGCTTGTGATAATTTTGAACTAGGCCAAGAAGAAAGCTTTTCGGTTATTTTCTCATATAATGGTAAGCAGTTTACTTTTGATAGTCTAGAAGTTATCAATGGTAATCCTAAGTATGTTGCATTAGAAGGCATGATATTTAATCCAGAAAATTTAATCAACTCATTCCGGATGTCCTCTTTAACTCCAGCTATTAGTATATTAGACTTACTGATATTTATATGAAGACCAGTGATTTCCCCAAATCTTTTAAGTATCTCCAAAACTGTCTGAATATTATCCATGGAAGGCTTTGTGAATAAGACTAAATCATCCACAAAAAGTAAATGAGTGATCATAGGGTTCTTACATTTTGGATGTAATTCCAATGATTTACTATTCACCCTCTCCTTTATTAGGACATTTAATATCTCCATAACTATGATAAACAGATAAGGTGAAATTGGATCTCCTTGCCTAATCCCCTGTGTTCCTTTAAAAAAACCATTTAAACAACCATTTCTAGAAATAGAATAATAAGGTGTAGATATAGACAGTTCAAATTCTTTAGATATAGACAGTTCAAATTCTAAAACATCTTGCAATGACTTAGCTAATTCATTTTCTTCCATAGCAAGTGCAGCATTCAATGGATCAGAAAATAAATTTCTTTGTACCTAAGATAGTCTTTTCCTCAAATCAGAGGAGATATCAGAACCAGTACCAAAATTATTCCTAGCCCATATCTTCAATTTTCTTTTTAATTTGGAAAGTTTAGTCTTGAGAATATACAAAGGATTACCAAATACTTCTTCACGCCAAACCTGTAAAACTAATTCCTGAAAAGAAAAATGATTAGTTCAAAATTTAAAAATTTTAAAAGAGGTAAATTTTGCCTTTGGTACCTCTCCCCAAGATAAGATTAAAGGACTGTGGTCAGAAATAGAAGGAAGAAGAGTGTTACAATACAATGAAGGCCAAAGTGAAATAGCTGCAGAATTTTGAAAGGCATGATCAAGTTTGCAAAAAATTCTATGATCATCTTTACTTTTATTGTTCCATGTGAAAAAAGGGCCAGTGGATTGTATGGGAGATAGATGAGCATGCAATAACATTTGAAAAAGAGGAGATATATCTTTGGTAGAAAGAGGAGAACCCCCTAATTTATGGGAAGATGAAAACATACAATTGAAGTCACCTAAAACAATCCAGGGCACTAAAGGATTATTAAAATGAGGCAAATGATTAAGCAGCATTTTTCTTCTCTCAATGCAGTTTTGAGCATAGATAAATGTAAGAAAAAAAGAAGAATTGGTTACAACAGAAAAAGCTTCATAATGTAGAAATTGGTCAGATTCTTCCAATTTTTTCAACTGATAATACTTTAAATTCCACATCACCATTAGTCTTCCATAGGATGCACTTGAAAGGTTATCATCTTGCTGCTAATTTGGGGCAATAAATTTGCAAGCTCTACTAGTTAAATCAGCATTCAATTTAGTTTCACTAACACACATGATATGAATATTTTCCTCCTTAATCATTTTCTTAATTTCAATTTGCTTATATAGTAAGTGACCTCCTCTAATATTCCAGTAGGCTATATTCTTCATCATCATCAAGAATTGGGAATGATTAACTTACTAGGATGCCTCCTAGTATGTCTTGTTAAATTTCCTGAAGCATTTAAAACTATGTTGTCTGATTTAGGTTGAACTTCCTCAATACAACAATCAATATCATTGTTCATATCCATAACTTCCTGGACTAAATTCTTATTCTTTGCTTTTCTACCTCTTTTTAAAGATAAGTTCAGAGTAGAAGGATCAGATTTTTGATTGGAAAAATTGGTTTTTTCCTTCAAAGAAGAATTAGGAGTTATAGAAGCATTAACAGATGTAGAAGGAATAGAATTGTCTTGAATCATGGTGGAATCCAAGTTTACAGGAGGAGGAAGTATCATATTATCAGGAGGAGATAGGTGAGAGTAAGGAGAGCGGGAATGAATTGATTTTGAAGGTAAACATCCATCTACATTCTTATTTACAGAATTGATATTATCATCTTCATTCATCTCAGCTAAAACTGTGAATGTATTCGAAGTAACCACCTCAC
Organism: Allium cepa; assembly: GCA_030765085.1. Lineage (NCBI taxonomy): Eukaryota > Viridiplantae > Streptophyta > Magnoliopsida > Asparagales > Amaryllidaceae > Allium > Allium cepa. The sequence goes on along the minus strand of CM060941.1, from coordinate 82,046,375 downwards.
TAGATTTAAGCACCGTGTCTTGTATTCCTTTTGAATTATTTACATCATCAACAAGATCTTTGCCCATTATCTTTACATTTTTTGTGCTTTGAGTATCACCAGAATGCATACCAATATTGTTTCCAGAAATAATATCATTAGTCATTGTCTTGTTCTTCATATTATCCACTTGAAACTTATCCTTTCTCTTCCAAACCTTATTCTTTCTTTTTTGATGAACAAAATTATTATTTTCCAAATCCCTTGATTGATTATCTTGCACAGTATTATTTTTCAACAAATTAACATCATTTGTCTCCCTACAGAATTTACTAACTTCAGTGTAATTGTTCCCAAATCCATCCTCATCATAAGTCTCATAACAATTTCCCACTGTAGACTCCATACAGTTTTCTGTATTATGTCCAAAAACTTTACAAACAACACAAATATTAGGTCTCCAATCATATTCAATTCTTACTTTATACCCTCCTTCACCCAAACCATCAATTTCTATATATTCTGGTAATTCCTGATTAGGTTCAATTTCTATTAAAGCCTTAGCATATTTAAATCTCTTCAATTTTTCAGTACTCTCATCAAAACAAATCAATCTTCCAATATGACATGCCAGCCAGTTAATACCCATAAGAGTCCATGCAATTGTAGGGATTTTATAAAAATGAACCCAAATAGGAACTCTTCTAATACTAGCTTGAACACACCCAATAGAAGGATTCCATAAATTAATAATGAACATTTTTCCTCTGATAAAAATGGGATCAGATTGAAGAATATGTAATTTGTCTTGCTCATTCGAAAATTTAAAATAAAAATTCTCATTGTCAGATTTTATATCAACCTCACCTTTAAGCTTCCAAATTCTTTTAAGATGATTAGTAACAGTAAGATAAGAAAGAGCTCCATCCAGGAAAAAACCAATCAAATGGTCGCTCCAATATTTGATACCTTCATTCTTGACATCATCAGGTAACTGTTTAGGTTTACCATCTCTAATAATTTCGAAATCTCTAGGAACATAAACTCCAGCATTCTTAGGCTTTTTCTTGAATAGAGAGGACCAATTTGGCACATCAACTACCTTCTTCTGATCCAACTTCTTAGAAGAAACTATATCCCCAATGAATGAAACATCAACATCCAGAACATTATTGGGTAGAGCTTGATCAGAAGAATCTAACCCAATCCCATTACCAGATTGAACCACAGAAAAAGAAACAACAGGATCTTGAAAGAAAGAGGGACAACTAATATAATGAGAGGGAAGAGGAATAGAGAGATTGGAATGAGGTTGAATATTGGGAATCGAAGAAGAAATAGGAGAAGAGTGAGACAGGATCAGAGAAGGACAAGAAGCGCCCAAAATCGCAGACGGACAAGAAGAAAGAGGAGGAGGAGGAAGTGGAGGAGGAGGAAGAGGAGGAGGAGGAGGAGAAGTAGGAGGAGGAGGAGGAGAAGGAGGAACAGAAGGAAGGAACGGGGGAGGACGAGGGGGAGAGGAGACCGCCATTAATTTTTTCAAAATGGAAAACTTTGGTCTATTGATTATTATATTCCTATTATTTTAATAATAAATTATTATATTCCTATTATTTTAATAATAAATTTTAATTTTCAATTTTAGCTCAATATAAATTCTAACTTCAAATTAAACACATTTAAAACTTAGATTTCAAATCTAATTTCAATTTAAACTTCGATTCATTCTTAATTTCAACTTCGATTTCCAAAATCGATTTCAATTTCAGTTTTTAATTTTACTATCCTTTTCAAACCTGTAACATTCCTGAAAATTCACCAAGTTTTATTTGGCAATTAAATTAATTTTTGAAGTATAATTGTGCAATAGTTAGAGATTTCTAGGATAAATAAATAATTTTTGATTATAAATAGAAGTTTAATTAGAAATCAAGCATAAGTAGCTCGCAAAAAAATTGGATTTAGGAAAAATAAATGTATTGGGGATAAACAGAAATTTGATTAAAATGTGGGAATAAGTATTTTTATAAATAAATATTGAATTTAAAAATAAAATGTATTAAAAATAAAATAGAAATTTAAAAGCTTTAGATTTATAAAAAGTTAATGATAATTGTTTCCTAAATTTTTAATTATATCAATATTTGGAAGTTGTAATAAAGAGGAAAAAATTAGTGTACTTATTTTCGAAATGTTATTTTTAAGATAAATTTTCTTCATATAAATAAATGTGACTATTTTTTAATATGAAATCAAAGTATTTAAATTCATTCTTTTCTTTTTATAAAATTGTACAAAAAGGAATAAAAAAGAATGTATGAATGTAAATTGTATAAATATGTTAGTGTATAAACATGTTGAACGAAAATTAAATGTAAGAAATTAATTGGAATAGGAGTTTGTTTGTGTAAATATAAATATAAAAAAACGTACATTTATTTATAGAATGAATACAATATAAGATTTTATATAAAAAGTTTATTTTATCTTTGAAAATTACAAATGTAAACATACATAAAGAAGTAAACATACATTGAAATTCCATAATCATTCCTTTTTACAAATGGCATTCCTTATGATTGCTTAAATAAAATAATAGAATTTAAAATTATGAAAAACTTTCCATCTCTCCCTATTCAAATCCTATAACTTCTCACCAAATCTGTATATACAGTAAAAAAATATTTAAGGCATTTTAAATCTCAACACCTAAGAAGAAAAATGATGACAGGAGTAAAATAAAAAAAAATAGAAACAGCTACCTGAAAGCAAAGGTGAAAGCCTCTGTTTAAAAACAAAAGCAAATTCGAAATCGAAATCTGGAAGGACAGAGGCAACTCATTAATCAATGATTCAACCTGAAGAAATTGAAAAGAATCAGAGCTACAACCTGTTAGCTTCAGATTTTAAACATCAAACAAACAAAATCCTAAAACCTGGTGAAACAAAGGAAAGGCAAATGCAAGTTCCTCTGAAGAAAAAAATAATGAAGGCAAGTAAATTTATTTTTTTCTTAGATTTTAATTTGATGATAATAATCAGTAATAAAAAAAGATTTAAACAATCATGTTTAATGAGTTACAGAAGGGAATTCAAAGCTTCAACTCTAAAATTCCTGAGCAAGCAAAAGTTCAACCTGGAAAAATAAAACAAGTTTGAAGCTTTAAACAAATTCAAACTATCTAAGCTTCAAAAGAGATTAAAGAAAGAAAAAAATGCAAGCTTTGCTTCCTCTCTGTTCTTCTCTGCTGTAAATACCCAGGTGAGCAGATTGACCTAAATTATGTTTTAATCTGTTATCTGTGGTTAATATATGATGAATGCTTCAAGTTGTTGTTGAATAATTGTTTGCATGTATACATCTATGTAGATTTACCTGTATATACTTGTGTGTATGTTGTTGATACTCTGTTCAAGTAACAGACTAATGAAATTCAATAAAAATTCATATATCTTAGAATCAAAAAGGGTTTAGGTAATGAACTTTAGAAGGAAAGTATTTGCATTGACTTAAATTAAATTTTAAACATGAATTCAAGTGAAAACATTTAACAGTTATTCCAAAGTGGTGATTACAGTAAATATTGTTAAACACCCGAAAATAAATCTTCGAAATTTTATGATTTGGTTTCATAATTGAGTTTATTTTTGAATATAATGATTTTAGGAAAACATTTCATAATTTTTAAGCTAATATTTCGAGAGAGATTTAGGGATGAACAGAAAATGGAAAACTGGAAAGTTTCGGTGATCATCGTTGAACTAGGAGTCGGCTTTGATCATGAAGTAGCATGGAGGACGGCGAGCTCTGGAAAAATGGGTGTTGATTTTATAAGTGACTGTGGTGAGCAGTCATCGACGATTTAGAGTTCGAAACCCAGTTTTGAACTGTGGGTTTGCGTGACGATTTCAGGCATCATCGACGCATCGAAGTGGAATGCGTAAGGAGCGTTAGGTCGTATGGCCAGTGACACAACTATGGACCGAGTATGGGGAACTCCGATGGGAGAGGTTGACGGCGGCGTTCGATTTTGGATCATTCATATGGTTCCAGTTTCCATTCGAATGGGTTCAATTTTGATTCACCGCCGAACCAGCGAATCAGGGGATCGTTCGTGACGATTGGGTGGTCTTCGACTTGGTGGGGGTATCTGCGTCGACCTACGGTGGTCGGAGTTATCATGCACATGCACATGCACGATTGTGTCTGACGGTTGGTTCTGGGTTGATCGAGTTTGTAGGAAGAAGCAGGGGCGACTCAAAGTTGAACTCGAGAAAAGGGACGATGGGCTCGAGCTGATTCAGGGGCGTTCGCGTAGGCAAGTGATTTCCAGGTTTAAACTTTTAAAATAAAATAAAAACAAGTTTAAAAATATAAGAGGGGAAAGAACTCGGGTTTGGGCTCGGGTATTTGAGAGATCGGCTCGGGTAAATGAACGTGTGGCTCGGGGGAGTGATAATATAGCAAGTTTTTTTTAATTTTTTTAGTTAAATGTTTAACAAGGTTTAAGCTATTAAATATTTAAAGCAAGTTGGGTAATGACGAATTTAGTCAAGTTTTCAAATTTATTAATCATATTTTAGAAGTTAAAATGAAAATTAAATGAGTTCTTAAAAAAGTTTCAAAATTTAATTTTTAAGTTAAACCTTAAAAATTGATTTGTTATTTTAAAATAATATGTATACTATGTATTTTATTTTAAATGCTTTCAAATAGAATTTAATAGTTAATTTTTAAGATGGGTGATTAATTATCAATATGATTAAATTAAAGGGTTATTTGTTTAATCAAAGTGATTAGTTAAATTTTATTACTCCACTAAGAATTAAGGTAAAATAATTACATGAATCGGGTTAATTAGATAATGACTTAAAGATAAATTAATGAAAGTATTTTAGGGATGATTTATTAATAAAGATAATTAATAAGTTAATTAAGAAATTAAGGATAATTAATTAAAGGTTAATTAATTAAGGATAATTAATCAATGTAATTAAGGTAATTTAGATTTAAGAAGTAATTAATTTATAAAAGTAATTAAGAGTTGATTAATCAACAGTTAAGAATAAATTAATTTAGATAATTAATTATTATTAAGGATAACTACTTAATTAAAAGTAATTAATTATTGAACAAAGTTAATTAATCAAGTGATAATTAACTTATGAGATTAGGGATAGTCAATAATTATTATTAAAGGATAATTAATTAAATGATAATTAACCAAATGGTGATTAATTTAGGTAATTAATTTAAGGATAATTAATTTAAAATGTAATTAATTAATGGAGAATGATAATTCATTGAGGATAACTGGTAATTAATTAATCAAGGGTTAAATTAATCTATTAAAGATAATTAATTAAATGGTTAATTAAATAATTAAAGGTAAATTCTTTAATAACTAAAAGTTGATGAATTATAATTAAAGGTTGATAAATTAATTTTAAGGATACTAAATTAAAATGGTTTGTAATTTATTAATATAAATTAACCAGGATTAGTAGGTCATAAGTAATTAAATCTAATTTGAATTAATCAGAAAATTAACTAATTTTACTTATGGATGTTTGGATTCTATTGGATGATTGAACTGTTTGTTATCCCTGATTGTGATGCTCTGTTTTGATTTGAGTTACGTTTGATGTTATTTATTTTCTGTGATATATATCTGTGTTCTGTGAATAAAAGATATGCGTTATAGTTTGTACCGCTTATCGAATATAAGCGTTATAGTTTATTCCGCTTATCAAATATATTGTTGTATTTGAATCTGTGTTGATTGATGATGTGGCATTTTTATTATTTAAAACCCCTGTACTACACTTACAGATACACAAATATGGATTGCACGTGGAAATGGGTTAAGTCACAGGTTTTGAAATAATTTTAAAGATTGAATTTGTGAATCCAAAATAGTTTGGAATTAGATTTGAAAGCTTTTGAAAATGAATTTCAAAAATAAAAGTTATTTTGAATAACTTGATTGAGTTTTGAAATTTAAATAATTTGATTTAAATTTGAATTCAATATTTGAAATTGAATTCTTTGATTTGGGAACTAGGGTTTATAAACGTTATTCAACTATAAATGGGTTTATATGGATTTTAAACCATTCTAAAATTGTTCTTTTGGGAATTTAAATTTAAAGATTTTAACTTGTATAAATATAATTGGATTTTTACGAAACAAAAACTGTTTGTTTTCAAATAATAAAAGCTTTCACATAAGAAATGAACGTCCAATTTGTGTTAAAAGTTTTTCAAGTTTAAAATGGAAATAGTTTTCCAAGTTATAAATAAATCTTTGGAAACGGTTTGAAAGCTATAAGTTAAATCTTAAATTTAAAGATCTAATTGAGTTAATCCAATTGAAATGGAAATTGTTTTTGGAAAACTATGAATGGTTCTTTGTGAAACTGGGTGAACTTTGTCAAATAAATATTTTTGTTAAAAGATTTGAAATGGTAATTTGTTTAACCATTTGAAAGAAAAGCTTTGGATTTTATAAGTTGTGACTTAACTGAAATCCCATACCTATATGTTTTAAATATTGCGCTCACTATTCGGTTTAGCCGGGAGAGGACCTTATGTCATATAACCCATTCCGAATAGTGATATGACGTTATGGATTGCATTTGAAGACCAGTGTTGAAGACCGGGTGTCTTCGAGAACGTTAGGATAACCTATCAATTGTCTCTGCACCGAGTAGCTATGGTATAGAGATTCCCTAAGTGATGGGAAGTCCGATCGGGATTGTGGATACCCGGAATTGCAAGGGCTTCTTCGGAAGTGCCTTCGGTTCTGTTCGAACCCGGAACAGACTTGTATGGTTGTATGTCTGACATTACACTTTGAGATATTAAACCGATCTCTATCAAATACATCTCTGCTTGTGGCGGAGAATTTATTCTTTTAGCTTAACACCCTTCTTTGAGACGTACGAGCTCAGAGGTTATGTAGTTGATATTTATCAGTGGTATACTCCCAATTTGGTAGTGTGGCATGATGAGTGCTGCTGTGTATCATTTGTTGATCAAAGCATGGCTTTTGTATAAAGCGTAGCTTTGTGGATGAGACTGCATCAGGACCTCACACCCCGGAAATGGTCGAAACAGGAAAGATGCGGCAAGGTTTTGAGGGTCGCACCCTTTAGGGTGTGTCAATCCCTTCTAGAAAAGGGTGGTATCATGGTATGGAGCCCAGATATTTCACTCATGTGGATACTGTAGATCTATTACTTTGTGATTGCTTTGTGGTTGTTGGATTAGAGGTACCTAGGATAAAGGTCCCAAAGGACCGGGGGATGGCATGCTCGAGTAGTAGTTACCTAGTTACAGAGGTAACCCGGCCTTGTGTTGGAAGAGATCCGGTTAGGTTCTCGGGATATCCCGCCAGAGGCGTACCCATGTGGCAGTAGGAAGTTCTTTAGCCTGACTATTTGTTGGAAATCCAAACAAAACAATACGAGCCCTTTACGATTGCAATTATATTACCTGCCACCTTAGGTAGTAGCTATAGCTAGCATAATATCATGGTACCTATGCTGGTTAGGATTAATATTATACTTTCGAAATATTTTCCACTATGCACTAGTAATAATATCAAAGAATTTTTCTCGTATTAAGCATATTTGACTATCATAAGGAGAAATCTCCCCCAAGTCTGCGTTTTCCTTGTGTGTGTGGCGGGAGGCCTTATGATAGTTTCATTTTCTTAAAAGCATTGCAGATTTCAAGTTTTAGTTCTTTTGTTTTTTTTAAAGACCAAATGTTTTTGTTTGCTCATACCAGTCCCATGACTGACATGGAGTTTATTGTTCCTTTCCTAAACTCTGGGTGCCCACTATTTTCCCACACAGGCAGTCTAGATTTGGTTTTCAGATAATCGAATAGTAGGTGTAGATTCGCTGGCTTTCGGCCTTAGGATTTGGCAATCACATTTGGATCGAGTTGCTTCACTTCATCTTTATTGGGAGTTCGAGCTATTTCCGGATTGGTGCTTTGGAGATGGAGTTGCAGTTCTGGAGTCCTCTTTGAAGACTACTTCCTCTATTGGAGAAATTGTTTCGCTGTTTGTGTTATCTTTTCTTTCCGCTGCTATTTCTTGTATCTCTGATGTATATTGATATCTATTGTATCATCTGTTGTATCATATTGTATCAGATATTGTATCAATGTTATATATTGATATATTCTTTTTCTTTCGCTGTGTTGTACTTAATGTGTTATAAGCTCCGGCACGACTCAAATTACAACGTTTGAATCTGCGACATTCAAGTACAAGTGGAGTACGGATGTCGATTTTCGAACGCTGGAATTTGGACCGTGACATTTTGGTATCAGAGCTGAAGGTTAAAACTTTATCTCAGGAGTATAACACATTAAGTAGCTCATTAGAGATAGGGTGAAGTATACCCTGGAATGAGTATATCCCTAAGATATCCGTTCGAAAGCCTCAATAAATTCTCTTACTTTTCACTGATAGTAAGTATGAGTGCGAAAAGAGGAAGAGATATGGGACATGAGAGTACCACTACAAATGTTAAATACCCTGTGACAGTGGAAACAACTTTCTTCTCAATCTCCTTTGATTCGATCTCAAATTCTTTTGATTGCTTCGTGACAGCTCCAGAAGAAGTTTCGGTGTGATGTTGGCCTTACGAATCGTTGTAGAGAATCCTTACTTCGTATCTTCATCGGTTTCTTATCAGCTTTTCGTTCTAAACTTTAATGAAATTTGAAATTGAAAATATTAAATAAATTGGAAATTTTAGGTTGAGTTAAATTGGTTAATAGAATATGAAGTTAAATCTGAGTTGAATCAATGAAACGATATCGTTTAAAATAAAATTCAAAATTCTATTATAATTTCTTGTGTATATCATAGTTCCGAAGAGGGACAAGTTGGTATATACTTTGGGTTATTCCAATCTGAATTTGGAATCCATATCTAGTGTTTGAGAATTATGGAAGATTAAATCCATTTATCTATCGTTTGGGTTCCGATATATTCTACGAACGATTAGTTTTCCCTTCGAACTAATCAATGCCCTTGCATATTCGTAGACCGGTGAACCGAATATCTTGTGAAATAATTGTATGAGCTTATTCTCATATTGTTGATATTCTGATTTGGTAAGACAAATACAAAATCGATATCCAGTTTGATTTGGAAAGATATTTCCTTATCTATTATCTGTTCTTTCTCGTCTTCCTTGCAAATTTCGGGGATGAATTTTTTTTTAGGGGGGAATCTGTAACATTCCTGAAAATTCACCAAGTTTTATTTGGCAATTAAATTAATTTTTGAAATATAATTGTGAATTAATTAGAGATTTCTAGGATAAATAAATAATTTTTGATTATAAATAGAAGTTTAATTAGAAATTCAAGCATAAGTAGCTTACAAAAAAATTGGATTTAGGAAAAATAAATGTATTGGGGATAAATAGAAATTTGATTAAAATGTGAGAATAAGTATTTTCATAAACAAATATTGAATTTCAAAATAAAATGTATTAAAAATAAAATAGAAATTTAAAAGCTTGAGATTTATAAAAAGTTAATGATAATTGTATACTAAATTTTTAATTATATCAATATTTGGAAGTTGTAATAAAGAGGAAAAAATTAGTGTACTTATTTTCGAAATGTTATTTTTAAGATAAATTTTCTTCATACAAATAAATGTGACTATTTGTTAATATGAAATCAAAGTATTTAAATTCATTCTTTTCTTTTTATATAATTGTACAAAAAGGAATACAAAAAAATGTATGAATGTAAATTGTATAAATATATTAGTGTATAAACATGTTGAACAAAAATTAAATGTAGGAAATTAATTGGAATAGGATTTTTTTTGTGTAAATATAAATATAACAAAAAGTACATTTATTTATAGAATGAATATGATATAAAATTTTATATAAAAAGATTCTTTTATCTTTGAAAATTACAAATGTAAACATACATAAGGAAGTAAACATACATTGAAATCCCATAATCATTCCCTTTTACAAATGGCATTCCTTATGATTGCTAAAATAAAATAATAGAATTTAAAATTATAAAAAACTTTCCATCTCCCCCTATTCAAATCCTATAACTCACTACACCAAAACAGGCAAATTCTAACATTTATAAGTGTTACAAATAATTTCAGTAACACTTTCATAAGTGTTACTAATGGACTGTGAGGAATGGAGCGGCCAAATTTGTAACACTTTTTTTTTTTTACAAACATACGTATTACTAACACTTATAAGTGTTGGTACCTAAATACACGGTAACGCTTATAAGTGTTGGTAACGGAATATACGGTAACGCTTATAAGTGTTGGTACAGAAATATACGGTAACGCTTGTAAGTGTTGGTAACGAAATATACGGTACCACTTATAACTGTTGGTATATAAATACACGGTAACGCTTATAAGTGTTGGAAAATTATTATTTAGTAACACACACACACACACATATATATGTATATATATACACACCAAAACTTAAACGCAAAATTTAAATATAAACACACTGCAAATAATGGTTTCCATATCACAAATAATTCATCATACATATTCAATGCAAAGTTTAAACGCTCTGCAAATGTAGTATAATATACCATAAACAATTATTTACATATCTAAAATACCACAATGTCATATATTCAGATATTGTTATAACATAAGCTTCAAAAAATATATTTCAAAATACACTTAAAGTTTAACTTACAGTTAACCTAACCATTCCTGATCAACCACTCCAAACTCTAATGGTTTTGAATATTCTTCAACATCCAATACAATAATCCAAAGCATCCTTCTTCAAGTTCCTGCATTTAATATAAACACTCGATAAAAACTTATACCTTCAAAATCAAAAGGTTAAAGACTGAGTTACAACTCAGGTTCTATTTTTTTTTGTATTTATGAATTCGCAAACTTAGTATGCAAAATACATGTTAATCAAACTACATCAGCACTTAGTATGCAAAATACATGATAATCAAACTACATGAAGATAAAATGGGGTAGCCATATGTATAGACAGTATTAATCAATGACACCTTTCTGCAACACTTCCGAGATTTCATAGCTACTACCACTACATCAGCACTTAGTGATCACAACCCTATCATCATTAAACTACATTCACAAGGTGCCCAAGGAAAGGGGATGCATTACAGATATATCAATATTTGGCATACGGCAACAGATTATGTAGTGCTCATCTTATTAGATTTTACTTAGGGCAGTGGTATTTAGAAATTTATAATAAAATTTAGAAGAATTAAACAAAATCTAGGAACTTGGAACGAAACAAGAGAATAAGATACTGAAATAGTGAGTAAACTGGAAATATATTATAATGATAAATTGCTGACAGCAGATAATAATCCAGAGGATGCATTTGCATATGAGGAACTGATTACGCAGGAAAAATTCTAAAAAGGAAAATGCATGAAAAATATGTACAGGCAGTCTAGAAATCAAAAATTAGTTGGCTTACTAAGGGATTCAAATTAAGATTTTTTGGTGCAAAATGTCGATGAGAAAATGCAGAAATAACATCAAAGCATTATTTAGGACAACTGATTTTTGATACTACGCATATTCAGGCTGAAGCATTTCAGTATTTTTATGATCTGTACAATGGGACCACCAATATATTCATCAGTTTGTGGAAATTAACTGCAATGATTTGGGAAAGGATTACTAGTTACACATGTTACAATGAAGGAATTGAAGGATGTAGCCTTCTCAATTAAATTTACAAAATTCTCAGAGAGTCTGTTTGTAGAGAGTCTGTTTGCAGAAGAATTTACCATTAATTTACAAAATTGTTAAATTCGTTTGTATATATGGATATAATTGAACTATTTAGTAATATAACATAGGATTCTCTAATTACAAGTTCTTTTTTGCCGACCATCATCATCCAAATCACAACCAACATTATTTTTCTGTGATTCTATTTCCATAGAATTTCTTTTTGTGAATTCTGCGACTTATGGCTGAAAGAGGAGGCATATTTATAGATATGAATTTAGAAGGTTAGTAAAAAAAGAATCTATCGAAGTATTTAAAATCCAACTTCATATGACTTATTGTAGCATTTGGTTGAGCATACAATGAATTAGGAAAAATATTTGAGCGTTCAGTCCATTATAATGAATAAAAGAATAAAATTTCTATTGTTAATTAAGCAACATATTAAACTTAAATATTATTAGATATTATAAACATAAGAAAAAATCAGTTAAATTAATATCCACATGTACAACAATATTATTAGAAGATTTTAAATATTTATCCTTTCATATCAAGCAAATATTTTGAATTCCCTAAACAACAATTCTTTTTATATACACAGTTTCTTATACAATGGCACTTTTTGTGTGAAAATGGCATAATCAAAAAATCATATCTAAACAAAATTAGTTCTATGAGAGACATGTTTGGAATCTTTTAATTGTGGATATGAAAAGTACTGGCACATTACATATTACCACATTATATATTACATATACTGTAAGAAATTGTGTTGTTAATATTTCATGCTCAAACCCGTGTTTTGGTGGCTATGGATGAAAATAAAACCTACATACAATTATTCCCCCAAGTATACAACTTGTACGAGAGCTGGTTGTAAATAGTAAAAAAAACTTTAATTGAGAATGTAGTGTACAAAAAGAAAGTAAACGTCTATAGTTTAATATCATTGAGAATATATTGTGAACAATATTTGACCAACCAGACCATAATTCTTTGGAATTTTATGTATTGTCCTGTTACTTGACCTTCCACTATTTGTCCATGACTTTTTTCTTCTTCTGATGGTTGTGCGTGACTTATTTATATTAAATAGGATACATGTAGGAAGAAAGAAGACTATAAGTCAGTGATTTCTGTGGGTTTTCCTCTGTCTTGATACGTCTCTTACCAACCACGCTCAATTGGAGTTTATATGAAAACCTGAAAAGATAGCTCAACCGTGTGAGTGCATCTCAAAAAAAGTTTGCATTCAAAGTAGTTTCAAGGATGCTATTACGTGAACATATCAACCTCAATCAAGAATTTTCTAACTAATGGGTTCTAAAGAATGATGTTCACTCAATTAATCGGAAGTTTCATGCTAATTTGATTATATAACACATATTCTTAGATTTTTTTTATGGATAGAGAATGAAGACAAAAATTCCATACCATAAGCTAAGCAAGTAGAAGCAACAGAATAAGTAGAATAATTAGAAAATGAAAGAAACTAATATATTCAAATGTAACATCAAATTTTAAAATCTAAGAATTGTTGAGATGCGAATTGAGCTTCTAATTTTAGAGGCTGCTTTGGATTAGTCCAGAACCATCCACAGGGGACAACATGCCAAGAGTGTGTTAATTTAATTGTACCAACTCACATTCAAAAACAATACGTATATTGTATTTAACTCGATCATTCTTGTCACAAATGAGTCATTTCAATGTGTAAGTTTTTTCTTCCAAAATATTTATGTTGTTAAAGTATGAAGTGCAATTTACGTACAACAACCCAGTATCAGTTTCTCAATATGAGACTAAACTTCATAAATCATAACAACTGCCACCATTAAAGAGCTCTATAATGGTTGGTAACATCCTTATAAAGTTAAATGTTCTAGTTGACTAGATTGAAAGACATGGTCAATCCAAACACCGAGTTATCAATCTTGTATAACAGCAGTGTATTATGCGCAGTTCATCAACCAATGTCTTCCACATCGTCCACATAAACTACCTATAACATGTTACCAGTTATAACTCTTTAATTGAAAATTTTGATGCTCCATTATATATAACATTACACAGATGTTGAGAAAGAGGCAACCCTATGGTTTTGCATCTCAAAATATGTTAGTTGAAAGAAAATTTTAATAATTTTGAGAAATTCAAGTGGCACTTGTTTGATCTAATGAGATATACTTTTTCCAAATGGGTTGGAATTGATGATCCTGAAATAGCATTAGATAATAGGTAGAATAGTAGATCACAATCATAAAATAAAATGCACACAGATTATGACTACATAGACTAAGAGTACCTCTACTCTGGTCTTCTACCAAAGCAGGGGATCTTTGTCCATTCAACATGGTCCATTCTGGAAGATAAATAACATGTTCACTTTAGAAAACCCATATCTAGCCACTTTCTACACCTAGCTTTCTTGCTAATACAAAAATGTGAGACACCGATAGCATAATGTTGTGGATCTGTTTACAATTTACCCTAGGCTTTGGTCCAGACAATAATTTAGATAACTCATCCATAGGAACTGAGCTTTGCTCCAAAATCAAGAGCGACGTACATCTGCATCGGTCTAGCATACATCTGGATTAATCAAACAGCTTACACGTCATGACCATAGTGACTGCGAGAGATGTCAATCTAGTCAAGCCGTGGATCCAGTCGAGCCCCAAGTCGTCGAAATCGGCATCAATGTTAAAAAGGATGATGTGATCAACAGTGGATGAAGTCGGCGTGATTTTGGTGAGCGAGAGAGAAAACCCTAAATTAAATTAGAAGTTATGCGGGGGAAAATGTTTAAGCTTAAGGAAAGAGAAAACGTTAAGCGTGAGGAAAGAGCAGTATGCATAAATTACAAAACACCTCACTTGTTGAACAATTATTTACCAACTTACCAATTGTTGTAACACTTATTTGTGTTGTAAATCATTATTGATGTTTTGAAGTTTATAGAGAAAACTATTTATTTTTAGTTACGCTTTTTCAATATCCTAACATTTTTTCACTATTGGTAGTTTGTAATATTTATAAGTGTTGGAAACTAAAAAATATAAATGTTGCAAAATCACTGATTTGGTGTAGTGACTTCTCACCAAATATGTATATACAGTAAACAAAGAATTGAGGCATTTCAAATCTCAACACCCAGGAAGAAAAATGATGAGAAGAGTAAAATCAAAAGAAAAAAAATAGAAACAACAAACTGAAAGCAAAGGTGAAAGCCTCTGTTCAAAAACAAAAGCAAATTCAAAATCGAAATCTGGAAGGACAAAGGCAATTCATGAATCAATGATTCAACCTGAAGAAATTGAAAAGAATCAGAGCTACAACCTATTAGCCTCAGATTTTAAACATCAAACAAACAAAATCCTAAAACCTGGTGAAACAAAGGAAAGGTAAATGCAAGTTCCTCTGAAGAAAAAATAATGAAGGGAAGTAAATTTCTTTTTTTTTAAATTTGAATTTGATGATAGGAATCAGTAATAAAAAAAAGATATAAACAGTCATGTTTAATCAGTTACAGAAGGGAATTCAAAGCTTCAACTCTGAAATTCCTGTGCAAGCGAAAGTTCAACCTGGAAAAATAAAACAAGTTGAAGCTTTAAACAAATTCAAACTATCTAAGCTTCAAAAGAGATTAAAGAAAAAAAATGCAGGCTTTGCTTCCACTCTGTTCTTCTCTGTTGCAAATACCCAGGTGAGCAGATTGACCTAATTTATGTTTTAATCTGTTATCTGTGGTTAATATATGATGAATGCTTCAAGTTGTTGTTGAATAACTGTCTGCATGTATACATCTATGTAGATTTACCTGTATATACTTGTATGTATGTTGTTGATACTCTGTTCAAGTAACAGACTAACAAAATTCAAGAAAAATTCATATATCTTAGAATCGAAAAGGGTTTAGGTAATGAACTTTAGAAGGAAATTATTTGCATTGACATAAATTAAATTTTAAACATGAATTCAAGTGAAAACATTTAACAGTTATTTCAAAGTGGTGAATTACAGTAAATATTGTTAAACACCCGAAAAATAAATCTTCGAAATTTTATGATTTGGTTTCATAATTGAGTTTATATTCGAAGATAATGGTTTTAGGAAAACATTTCATAATTTTTAAGCTATATTTCGAGAGAGATTTAGGGATGAACAGAAAATGGAAAACTGGAAAGTTCTGGTGATCGTCATTGAACTAGGGGTCAGCTTTGATCATAAAGTTAGCATAGAGGACGGCGAGCTCTGGAAAAATGGGTGTTGATTTTATAAGTGACTGTGGTGATCAGTCATCGACGATCTAGGGTTCGAAACCCAGTTTTGAACTGTGGGTTTGCGTGACGATTTCAGGCATCATCAGCGCATCGAAGTGGAATGCGTGAGGAGGGTTAGGTCGTGTGGCCAGTGACGCCGCTGTGGTCAGAGTATGGGGAACTTCGGTGGGCGAGGTTGACGGCGGCGTTCGATTTTGGATCATTCATATGGTTCTAGTTTCCATTCGAATGGGTTCGATTTTGATTCACTGCCCAACCCGCGAATCAGGGGGATCGTTCATGACGATAGGGTGGTCTTCGACTTGGTGGGTGTATCGGCGTCGACCTATGGTGGTCGGAGTTATCGTGCACGTGCACGTGCACGATTGTGTCTGACAGTTGGTTCTAGGTCGATCGAGTTTGAAGGAAGAAGCAAGGAGGCGACTCGAAGTTGAACTCGAGAAAAGGGACGATGGGCTCGAGTTGATTCAGGGGTGTTCGTGTAGGCAAGCGATTTCCAGGTTTAAACTTTTAAAATAAAAAAAAACAATTTAAAAATATAAGGGGGGAAAGAACTCGGGTTTGGGCTCGGGTATTTGAGAGATCGACTCGGGTAAATGAACGTGTGGCTCGGGGGAGTGATAATACAACAAGTTTCTTTTAATTTTTTTTAGTTAAATGTTTAACAAGGTTTAAGCTATTAAATGTTTAAAGCAAGTTGGGTAATGATGAATTTAGTCATGTTTTCAAATTTATTAATCATATTTTAGAAGTTAAAATGAAAATTAAATGAGTTCTTAACAAAGGTACAAAATTTAATTTTTAAGTTAAACCTTAAAAATTGATTTGTTTTTTTAAAATAATATATACTATGTATTTTATTTTTAATGCTTTCAAATAGAATTTAATAGTAAATAATTAAGATAGATGATTAATTATCAATATGATTAAATTAAAGGGTTATTTGTTTAATCAAAAAGTTTTGTTAAATTTTATTAATCCACTAAGAATTAAGGTAAAATAATTACATAAATCGGGTTAATTAGACAATGACTTAAAGATAAATTAATAAAAGTATTTAGGGGATGATTTATTAATAAAGATAATTAATAAGTTAATTAAGAAATTAAGGATAATTAATTAAAGGTTAATTAATTAAGGATAATTAATCAATGTAATTAAGGTAATTTAAATTTAAGAAGTAATTAATTTATAAAAGTAATTAAGAGTTGATTAATCAACAGTTAAGAATAAATTAATTTAGATAATTAATTATTATTAAGGATAACTACTTAACTAAAAGTAATTAATTATTGATCAAAGTTAATTAATCAAGTGATAATTAACTTATGGGATTAGGGATATTCAATAATTATTATTAAAGGATAATTAATTAAATGATAATTAACCAAATGGTGATTAATTTAGGTAATTAATTTAAAATTTAATTAATTAATGGAGAATGATAATTCATTGAGGATAACTGGTAATTAATTAATCAAGGGTTAAATTAATCTATTAAAGATAATTAATTAAATGGTTAATTAAATAATTAAAGGTAAATTCTTTAATAACTAAAAGTTGATGAGTTATAATTAAAGGTTAATAAATTTATTTTTAGGATACTAAATTAAAATGGTTTGTAATTTATTATTATAAATTTACCAGGATTAGTAGGTCATAAGTAATTAAATCTGATTTGAATTATTCAGACAATTAACTAATTTTACTTATGGATGTTTGGATTCTATTGGATGATTGAACTGTTTGTTATCCCTGATTGTGATGCTCTGTTTTGATTTGAGTTGTGTTTGATGTTATCTATTTTCTGTGATATATATCTGTGTTCTGTGAATAAAAGATAAGCGTTACAGTTTGTACCGCTTATCGAATATAAGCGTTATAGTTTATACCGCTTATCAAATATATTGCTGTATTTGAATCTATGTTGATTGATGACGTGGAACTTTTATTGTGTAAAACCCCTGGACCACACTTATACACACACAAATATGGATTGCACGTGGAAATGGGCCAATTCACAGATTTTGAAATAATTTTAAAGATTGAATTTTTGAATCCAAAATAGTTTAGAATTAGAATTGAAAGCTTTTGAAAATGAATTTCAAAAATAAAAGTTATTTTGAATAACTTGATTGAGTTTTGAAATTTAAATAATTTGATTTAAATTTGAATTCAATATTTGAAATTGAATTCTATGATTTGGGAACTAGGGTTTATAAAGGTTATTCAACTATAAATGGGTTTATATGGATTTTAAACCATTTAAAAGTGTTCTTTTGGGAATTTAAATTTAACCCAAGATTTTAACTTGTATAAATATAATTGGATTTTTCCGAAACAAAAACTATTTTGTTTTCAAATAATAAAAGCTTTCACATAAGAAATGAACGTCCAATTTGTGTTAAAGGTTTTCAAGTTTAAAATGGAAATAGTTTTCCAAGTTATAAATAAATCTTTGGAAACGGTTTGAAAGCTATAAGTTAAATCTTTAATTTAAAGATCTAATTGAGTTAATCCAATTGAAATGGAAATTGTTTTTAAAAAACTATGAATGGTTCTTTGTGAAAATGGGTGAACTTTGTCAAATACATCTTTTTGGTAAAAGACTTGAAATGGTAATTTGTTTAACCATTTGAAAGAAAAGCTTTGGATTTTATAAGTTGTGACTTAACTAAAAATCCCATATCCATATGTTTTAAATATTGCACTCACTATTCGGTTTAGCCGAAAGAGGTCCTTGTGTCATATAACCCATTCCGAATAGTGATACGACATTATGGATTGCATTTAAAGACCGGTGTTGAAGATCGGGTGTCTTCGGGAACGTTAGGATTACCTATCGATTGTCTCTGCACTGAGTAGCTACGGTATAGAGATTCCCTAAGTGATGGAAAGTCCGATCGGGATTGTGTATACCCGGATTTGCAAGGGCTTCTTCGGAAGTGCCTTCGGTTCTGTTCGAACCCGAAACAAACTTGTATGGTTGTATGTCTGACATTACACTTTGAGATATTAAACTGATCTCTATCAAATACATTTCTGCTTGGTGGCGGAGAATTTATTCTCTTAGCTTAACACCCTTCTTTGAGACGTATGAGCTCAGAGGTTATGTAGTTGATATTTATCAGTGATATACTCCTAATTTGGTAGTGTGGCTTGCTGAGTGCTGCTGTGTATCATTTGTTGATCAAAGCATGGCTTTTGTATAAAGCGTAGCTTTGTGGACGAGACTGCATCAGGACCTCACACTCCGGAAATGGTCGAAACAGGAAAGATGCGGCAAGGTTATGAGGGTCGCGCCCTTTAGGGTGTGTCATTTCCTTCTGGAAAAGGGTGGTATCATGGTATGGAGCCCAGATATTTCACTCATGTGGATACCGCAGATCTATTATTTTGTGATTGCTTTGTGGTTGTTGGATTAGAGGTACCTCGGATAATGGTCCCAAAGGACCGGGGGATGGCATGCTCGAGTAGTAGTTACCTAGTTATAGAGGTAACCCGGCCTTGTGTTGGCAGAGATCCGGTTAGATTCTCGAAATATCCCGCCAGACGCGTACCCATGTGGCAGTAGGAAGTTCCTTAGCCTGACCATTTGTTGGAAATCCAAACAAACAATACGAGCCCTTTACGATTGCAATTGTATTACCTGCCACCCATGGTACCTATGCTGGATAGGATTAATATTATACTTTCGAAAGATTTTCCACTATGCACTAGTAATAATATCAAATAATTTTTCTCGTATTAAGCATATTTGACTATCATAAGGAGAAATCTCACCCAAATATGTGTTTGCATTATGTGTGTGGCGGGAGGCCTTATGGTAGTTTCATTTTCTAAAAAGCATTGCGGATTTCAAGTTTAAATTCTTTTGTTTGTTTTAAAGACCAAATTTTTTTGTTTGCTCATACCAGTCCCATGACTGACCTGGAGTTTATTGTTTCTTTCCACAACTCTGGGTGCGCACTATTTTCCCACACGGGCAGTTTAGAGTTGGTTCAGATAATCGAATAGTAGGTGTAGATTCGCTGGCTTTCAGCCTTAGGATTTGGCAATCGCATTTGGATCGAGTTGCTTCACTTCATCTTTATTGGGAGTTCGAGCTATTTCCGGATTGGTGCTTTGGAGATGGAGTTGCAGTTCTGGAGTCCTCTTTGAAGACTACTTCCTCTATTGGAGATATTGTTCCGCTATTTGTGTTATCTTTTCTTTCCGCTGCTATTTCTTGTATCTCTGATGTATATTGATATCTATTGTATCATCTGTTGTATCATATTGTATCAGATATTGTATCAATGTTGTATATTGATATATTCTTTTTCTTCCGCTGCGTTGTACTTAATGTGTTATAAGCTCCGGCACGACTCAAATTACAACGTTTGAATCTACCGCATTCAAGTACAAGTGGAGTACGGATGTCGATTTTCGAATGATGGAATTTGGACCGTGACAAAACCCCTTTCACTTCAAATTTCAAATTCTCTTTTATTTTAACTTTAATTTCACTTCTAATTGAAAAGAGACTTATTTTTCCAAAATATCTCATATCACTAAAATATAACAAAGGGGTTATTAAATCAAAGTGAACATAACCAATATCCATATTTATCGCTAACATAATTCAACCAATCACGTAACATATGATCTCAAATCCAAAATTCACTATTAATACCATAATGGGTATATTATCACAATTCAATAATCTAACCAAATTATCAATCATTCATATTAACAATCAATTGGTAGAAATATTCATATATTATAAATGTGATTGTTTTAATATAACCAAAATATAAATTCAAAAGCGATGAGGATTTCTCACCTTCAACCAAAATTGTTTCACTTCCCAACATTCTTATCCAAACCAACACTTCACTAAACATTTCTATACCTTATCATAACAATGCTTCCAAGTGCTCGACCATCTCCACCACTACTTGCTTTGCTCACGGTCATGGCCCTCCTCCACCACCTTACTCTCACCCTAAGCCCTTAAACACCTTCATCCTCATGATCTAAGGCCATTTTTTAAGAAGAGAAGAAGAAGAAGTGAATTAAGATGAAGTTAGAGAGTAACAAGTGGATTAGTGCTCAAGCACTCCACTATTTTTAACTCTCCTACCTCTTAAAGAGAGAAGCCATTAATGAGCAAAATAAAGCTCAAAAATGAAGAAGAAAAAGAAGAATGAGAGATGTGAAGAAAATGACAAGAATGGAGGGGTATTTATAGAAAAATTAAGGAGTGGTAAATTACAAAACTAATCCTTTGAAAAATTACTAAAATATCCTTACTTTATCTTACTTTTTCAACAATTACCATCACCTTATCACATCATTATTTTATGTCTTAATCACTTTATATTTTAGTAAAGAAAAGTAAAGATATGGTTGGATTTGATGTGACATGTTTTTTCCTTTTGTGCTTACTTTTGCAGATTGTTTCTAAACTTGTTTAGTAAAAGTAAACTTGATTATGAATTAAATAATACTTATCCTATTTTACTATATGTTCATATATAAGAAAATATAGGTGCAACAACGTTGCGACAACGTTTAATCGACAAAATGTTGACTTTCGACAAAATGTTTTACGGTCACATTTTGACGTTTTAGCTAAACTATTCATTTATGTAAACCAAATTTAAAATGAACTTTTTTACTTCTTTAAATAAATTAAAATATGTCTATTCAAATTTTAAAATCATATTTAAATAATGTCAAAATCTCTATTTTTACAATGTATGTAAAACTGACAAAATGCGACAAATTTTGGTTATTTTTGTAAAACGATTATTAACATGTTTTTAAATCTTTTAATATACATTTATTATCTTTATTAGGTGTTTTTGATAAGATTTAACTTTTCAAATAATTATTTAAATCCATTATTTAAGCCTTTATTTATTTTTAACAAAACAACTTTTGTTGATTTGTTCAAAAATCCAAATTTATACTTTTTAATTTATTAACTATAAGAATAGATAATTATTTATTATATATAACATATTTATTTAAGTTTTAAATTCCTTTTAAATTTAAAAATAAACAAAATCTCTCATTTCTGATGTAGTGAAATTATGGTTCGTTACATTCTCCCCTACTAAAAGCATTTCATCCACGAAATGAAAGTTAGATAAACGAATCTATCTCATGCTCTTATCCTCAAACATTCTAGCTTATTTCTGCTGATGATAGAAAAGAAGAAGGTTGAGATCATAACAACACTAAAACAAATGATACCAAACATACATATAAAGATTCCTCACACTAACCTGAGTATCTATCACGTACTTAAGGTGATATATACATACATCAAGTCAGACTTCTATTATATCCATCCTAGTGCGTACTGCACACTTAAGATAATATATACAACAACCAAACAAGATTATACATCCAAAAACAACCAAACTAATACTATATCAATATAATTGAATACATCCATATAACTCATACCTTGACCTAAGAATGTACCACACCTGAGGTCTATATATATACATATATCAAAACATAAGTCTAACCATTATCTCTTAGTGTCTACTATTAAAGATAACTATCCAAATACTACGTTGACAGACCCAGAACATCATACTATATGTGATATTTGATTCGATCTATTATTTGAATCCACAAATTTACTTCCGAGGTAGTATCGATCCTCCGATTTTCTAATGTAGACTTTGATCTGACTTCCTAATTACAACCCTTGCTTTTCTTGCATATCTCTCAACTATGATAGAAAATTCATGTACATAATCATAAACTCTCATCAATGTTCGTCGTCAAGGATCGAGTGATAAATCCTTTTTCGGATTGGTACAAACACCTCAAAGTTCTGTACTCAAATCTTAGATCAAAATTTATGTGCCGAAATAATCGACGTTTAACTTATGTACTTATTCACATTCATTTTTACCAAATACATTTTTTAAAAATTTCTACTAATCCATGTTTATTTCACACTCATTCACTTTTTACTAAAACCTTTATTACTTAAGCATACAAATATGACTTAAACTTATAAAATATCCCTTTACTTCCTAAGAATATATATACATATCCCCAAACTTCAAAATGTTATCACTTCAATTATGGTGTTTAACTAATGTGGAATTCCACTATTATCTTAAATTATTAAGTTATAAAACTTAACATTAGCTCTATTTATATAATGTCTCAATTTAACTAATATTATTTATCTTATCCATACGAGTATATATGCACGCCCAAGTGGTCCTGCATGTACAACAATAACACCTTTAATATTTCTTATTGCTTATCAAGGGATTTAAATAGTATTAGAAAAGTATTGAAAAATTAAAGGGTAATACTCCACATCCTTCAAATGTTCTAGAACCAAATAAAATCAATTTTAATATTGGTCCCGTTGAATTCAATATCCGTAGTATTAAACATTCATGGAGGTTAGGCCTAATCGAAAACATAGCCACTAAAATTAAAATAGTTTTTACAACATATGTTATGGTTACAAAATTTCTTTCCAGCTTAAGCAATATATCTCCTCTTAGAACTAATGATCACAATCCCATTAATCTATTTATGGCTAATTCAATCAATAAAACATCCCAAACAATTTAAATACAGAAACTATTGGATTTTAACATAAAATACAAAGACATTATTGAGCTTCATCCCACTAAAACTAAAGTGTTACAGCACGCGCTTTGTGCATAAATTGTTTTTCTTATTAGTTGTATATGTTTAAATTAGTGAAAAAATAATTCTTTATTTTCAAGTAATATTAGAATTTGTATATTTGTAAAGAAGTATTTTGAATTTGTGAAGCAAGTTTAATTTTAGATCCTATTTTTAGAAGTGTTTTGAATTTGTAAAGCATGTTTGATTATTAGATCCTACTTTTAGGGGCATTTGAATTTGTAAAAAATGTTTAATATTAAATACTACTTTTAAGTGATTAAAATTTGATAATATATAGACCAGCGTTTTTTGTAGTTCACATTGGGATTAAAAAAGTGTGACCCCAAACTCATAACTATATTTAAAGATTAATAAAGATATATAAATTAGCTGATTTATTTAGAAAATTTTTGCATTACATATTTTAATCTAGCCATATATATATTTGATTCGCTCTTTGAAGTCTAATTAAAATTACATTTGAACAATTCTATTCTATGAATAGTTGGAATCAACTTCTAGGTTTGAATATGTCTAAAGTAGTTGTAGGGAGATTTTATCTCCTAATTTATTGTGTTATCAGATAAAATAATAATTAAATATTTAAAAAGTTATATATAAGGTTCTTTTGGGAAGTTCACGATCGGACCAAAAGATTATGCTTACATTGCAGTACATGTTCGCCCCAACCTACTAATTTAAGAGTGCTCAAGAGGCATAAAACAAACTAAAAAGGTCAAACATTTGCAATAACATGCTAAGAAAGGAAGTCCCAAAAATAACAGGAAAGAATCAACCGTATGCACAGGCTTTGCTCCCATTTCCTTGTAAATGGTATGCTTTATTATATCATCATCTCAATGCACAAACAATGAGCTAAGAAACATGCACCACAAAACTCTAACCATCCAAGCCTATAATACTAACAAAAATGAATAACAAAACTCCACCAAAGCCCACATTATTAACAAAAAATGCATCACAAAACTATAACCACCGAAGTTCACAGTGCTAACTAAATTTTGGAATTCACACAATGAAAATGTAACAGTAGTTCACTCTATTCCATCTTACATACAGTAAATAGTATTTTCTATTCTATCCTGTATCAATACATTTGTCTTGTAATTTCAGTAAAATTGAAAATATATATACATTTTCCATCTACCCATTTTACATAGTTCCACACATGGATGACACAAAGGGGGGATCAAAACTCAAAACCACTATTCAACTGAAGAGGAAAATGTGGCCTACCTATATTACTGAGAGGACATTCCACTCTAAAGACCGCCCCAGAATTGCCTACTTGCCTATTCCACTTCGATCGACCAAGCTAACAAACATTTTGGAATTTATATTAGTTTACTTTTTTTAATAAAATAAAATAAATACATAAAATTAAAATTACCGAGATGGAAGCATATGCAGATGGATGTCGGGTGCAAGAACAACCATGTTCAGGTTGTATTCCTCTTTGATGGAATGAATAAGCTCTGTTCGCATTCCAGAATTGCTTCCATCAAATATGGGGAAAAAGCTGACATATCAATTATAGTACTATGATTATTGGATGATTTTGCAATAAACAAATTATTTGACATATCAATTATCGATGATCATTTGGTTATTGACCATAATTACTTAATTGTGGTCTATTGTACACCACAATGGAAAGTTAATTCTTATGCCGTATATTACAAATTATTTGACAAACTTATAAAGGGAAATAAAAGTTAATTATATCATAATATCCCCATTAGACTTTGGGAAAAAAAATCATAATTCAAAAACTAATTTCACAAATCACAACAATCAAATTCATTACTTAGAAAATTTATAACTTTTACTATATTCAAAAGAAGAAAATAGAAACATACACAACAAATGGAAAACATTTAATATGCAAAACATTCGTTATAAGGATGCCCTTTAGGTTGAATGTTTTAGCACAGTAAATGTAAATGCTCATTCGTTTAATGTTCATTCAAAGATATTAGCAAAATATTTCTTTGGCATGTGAATAATTTATTAGAGAAATTTAGTAATGTTTACCTGTAACATAAATATTAAGAACATATTAATGGTATGGAAAAATTTAGTCATGGTATTTTAATTATCCATTTATATTTTAATGTTCCATATTAAGTTCAATATAGACAATATGGAAAGAGTCAATGCTTTGTTCTAGTAGCAACTAATGTACCTTATATATTCCAAAGGAATATGTGAACCACTGGATAAGTTTTCAATAGCTAAGAATAGTTCATCAATTTGAGATATTATATGTCCAGCAATTTTCTTACAATGACATGGCAAGAAACGCCTGCCTTGGATAACATATACTTAGTTTATAACCATTAATAAATTAGGTAATTGAACATTTTCTAAAATTGATATTTCATGCACCTTATGGCTCAACTCATTGTTAAAGTAAATAATGATTCAAAAATAAAAATAAATAAACCAATAATGAGACCAAGATTCAAAATAGTATAAACTTACAACTATCTCTTCATCTTCTTCTTGTAAGTGGTTGTAGTCCATGTTGCTAGTTAAGTTCACCCATACTTTCTGTTGAATTGATGGATCCTAGCATGTCTGAAATCGGAGAAAACACATTCGTTGTAAGATACAACTGCTGCATGAAATCGATGAAGAATGCATATGAGATTTTTGAATCTTTGGACCTCAAGATTGTATCAACTAACATTGTGTTCGAGTCCAAGAGCTTGCTGCACACCTTCTACGTTGAGGTACATTATTAATCTTTTAGCAATTGATTTACATTATACATATTGTGAATCTATATATCTATTTCTCCTTTTAGTGGAGATAACTGTTTTTTGACTGTTGTATATTACACAAAAATTTCAGGTAAACAACATTGATTTCCTTCAATTGAAGCAGAAGATTGATGTTGCATTTTTAGAATATGAGCTAGTAGAGTGCATGTAAAGTATTCAGACGGATGGATTGTAGAATTACATAAACTGACAGATTCTTCTTTCCCTTTTCTTGCATCAACTGGCTTGATATTCACGATGATATTATTCAATGCATCCAGATTATCAGAAAATGATAAGTGATGGTTAGTTGAGAAACCTATCAAAGCCTTATGATGTATCAAAGCAATAACAGATCAAAATATCGCATTTTAAACAGCTATTGATTCGCCAAAGGAAAACAAATATCACAGTTTAAAGAGGCTATTGATTCACCAAAGGAAAACTGATGTATAATCAAAACCTTGAGAAATAATATATATACTTGATAACAAAAGAAATCATGAATGAACTTTGATTGCTTTCTATGAGAAATTATATGTTTTAAATATTAAAAAAACAAAGAACGTGGATCCATTATGAAACTCATACAAAGAAATGGATTATTAGTCATTTCTTTAAAAGTTGGACTGTAAAAACTAAATGTTACTGGTCATAACTTGAGGCATGCACAATGAAGCTGATTGGTGGTCACCTTAAAAAATAATAATAGAAAAACACAGTAATGAACTCACATTATTCAAAGCATTTCAAATCTCAAATCTCTATCTGAACATCCTTGTCCATGTCTACTTTGCCAAAGCGGTTGTTGGATCCTGATCTCAATATTTTTTCCCTGTATAATTGCAAAAGGTTAAAATTATTGACTAAAATAAGAAAATAAAAATTAACGCCAATAATTTGAGCAGTTTTTGGGTATTAAACATGTAGGCGAAAGAAGAAAAAACTGCATTGTCTTTTCAGTCGAAAGAAACGTGGGTAGGGGATAGAAGAAGTGGATAAGAAAATGATAAAAAAGATCTTCTTCTAGTCAATTAATCAATTAGCGGTATGACCATTTTCGGAAGTTTGAAAAAGGCTTCACTTTGACCACAGTTTTGCTTTATAGTATTATATATATATATACACACACACACACACACACGCTCTTCAGCTTTGTAGAACTTCTTTGATGGTAGTACCTCTGTGTCAATTTCGTTTTCCTTAATTTCATGTTGTTGCATTTTGAGAGATTTCTTAACTATTCCTTCTTGTGCATCATTATAGTAGTAAATGCCCGACCTAAATTGTGTGCCTATGCCCATGCCTATGTCTTTAAAAGAAAACAAATTTTATGAATACCAGCCAATGCAGTTGCTGCAACTAAAAATGTAGCTACTATAAGAGTTGTCTTAGTTCCATAATTTGAATTCAGAAAAAGAAATATCAAACATAAAACACAATAACATATTGCAAGAGAAGTTTGTAGTTCATAATATGGAAGTCAAAACAATTATCATGGTGTATTGAAAATGCCAAACATGCGGACATTTGCTTAGACAATATATAGAGCAAAATTAAGAGATTTTAAGAAAGAGCAACAAATTTCAGCAATAATCAATATCATAATATAACAAAAGGCTCTATTGCAGTGGTAATACATATACTTTTGAAACTCTTGCAAAGTCGATAAAAATATGAAATACTGTCTGTTTCATTTTCACAGTAGAAATTTGTATATGTGACAATGTAATAGCTGCAATTTAAAATTATTGTTTCAATGCAATTGAAAGAGGAAATGTGTTTTCAAAATAATAATAAGAGAAGAATTACTTTGGCGGCTATTTTTCTTTCGGATAATCAAGCAAGAAAATTTGGCTAGTTATATAGAAATAAGGGAGGTGCGTATTCGATTCTAATTTGATTATGTCATCAACCATAATGCTATGTTTTGTTAACTGGAATAAAAAAATAACTTGCAAAGAACTATAAAGAAAGAACAATAAGTCTAAACTTGCTAAAGAAAAAACATTATATGGAAGCCTAATGTATACTGAATAAAGGATATGACTGTGGCGTCCAAAAAAATAAAACATCAAAAGTAATTCAAAACACAATAAAATTAAGAAAGAAAAGCATACCACAACCTACGATGAAACTTCATTCACCAACTGCAAACATGGCTGCCAAAAAAAATATGATTAGATAATCAAAATCTAAGCTCGTACTAATTGCCAATATTAAATATATGAAGTTACTATATTGCATGATTACAAACTTGAAAACAAAATTGTATGCTTCAAAGTTATACCCAAGGATATCATAAATAAAGCTCTCTTTGTATGTATAATAAAAATGGCCATAAAGATATACTTACATCTATATTTTCAGTTTGTTTATACCCAAATTTTATAGAAGGGAAATAGAAGTTTTAACGACAATTATTAATTAAAATTTACAGTATCCAAGCATGCATTCAAAATGAACTTTGCTTGGAAGCATTGGATCCATGCGGAGCTCACCCAATCATGCATCAATTAATGAAAGATAACAACTCAAGCATTTTTTTCCAAAAGCAGCGACTTGAATGAATCAACTATATTCATTTACAGTAAACAAATAAGTCATGTTATAAAATGAATGGAACAAACTAAAATAATCAATGATTTTCTAAAATTGTAATGTATGTAACTGAACTATTAAATTTAATCTTGACTGAGCAAATCATCTGTCAATCAGAAATCAAGTAATAAATTGGGAATCAGATTAGCCTCAGCCAAAGATTTGGATACTATGAACCAAATATAAATAAATCTATTGTTCTGTAACTTGAAGATTAATAAAATAAATTTGTCGTTCAAATTCCAGTTTCTTTACCTTGGTCTTTAAAATACCAGCTGAGTGGAGTTAGCATTTATTTTAACAGCAATCGATAATACTGTCGAACCAAAAGCAGAGATTATAAATAGAGATGTTGTTCAATTAATACCTAGTTAATCCAAAAGTTAAAAAATGTAGCAAACCATAAATAAATAACGCATGAATTCTTGCTGGAAAATAAAAGACTAAGAAGTAACAGATTCGTTCAGGTAAAGTTTAACAGATTCAAATTATATCAGTACAACACTTAAACTTAACAGAGGGTACTTAAAATCCGGTTAGGTAAATGTTAACAGATTCGAAATAATTCAAATGGAGTTTAAACTTAACAGAGGGGATTTACAATCCGTTCAGGTAAATGTTAACAGAGTCGAAACCTAAACTAACAACCCATTTCCAATATCGATGTCGATAGAGTAAGAGGTAAAAGTGACCGTAAATGTAACAGAAAGCAATTGAAATACCTTCGAGCACCTGTGGTTGAAGTCCGATGGGCATGGGCGCAACTATGGCTGACGTTAATCGTCGGTATGTGATAAAACTTCATCAATTGCTGGTCGTAGTTGTCGAATTAGGGTATCAGATTGCCAATCGTCGGTTGTTCGTTTAGGTTTCAAATCAGGGAGAGTGGGAAAGGGAATTAGGGTATGTGATAAACCTTCGACAATTACTGATTTTACATTTAGGAATCGGGAACTATGGAATTGGAATAGGAAAGGGAACCAGGAAAGATTTAGGGTTTTTACGTTGAGGAATCAGTGAGAAGATTTGAAAATGGGCGATGAGATTTCCAGGGGAATGGTGAGAGCGAAGGGTATAGTTGGAATTTCAAAAAGACACCAAGCAATTCTATTCAGCGAATTCTCTTTATTAGTAGTAAAGATATTAATAAGACAACTTTACTAAGTGTGCATCTTTTTCTTATTAATCTTATAATTATCAACTTAACTTATTTACCTATTCATTTCCTAAATCAAATTCCTTGACCTTAAATCAATTAAATACCTTAAAGTCAAATTGTGAAACTTAATTCACATGGTATTTGTTACTTAAACATTTTCATCCAACAATCAACCTACTAACCATATTATTCAAAACTATCCACTTCTAATCTTACTTCATTTTGAATTACAAATGTTACCCTAAATGTATCACTAATTCAAAGTTTTATATTAGGATGATATTTCTTATATCTCTTATTACTAAATTTCATTTTAATTTTTAACCTAATCAAAGTGTCTAAATTTCAAATTAACTCATCTCCTTTATAAGTTAGAGAACTTCCCCTTTTATACTATATGTACCCAAAATCTTAATTTCAGCTTATCTTTTTCTATCTTATTTATAAGAATTTTTGTATGCATTTCCTTTTTACTTTCTCCAATTACAACTTCTAACTTCAATATTATCATCAAATATCTTACAGTCAAATTGTGAATTTTACTTCACAAGGTATTTTTACTTAGCTTTTAAATCCACCGATTATAATAATCACTTAATCATTATTATTTCTTAATACTAAATATCTAAGGGTATCTGATTAGAGTTTTAAATTCTAGCTTTCAAACAGTTGATTCTGTATGTAATACCCTATAGTAAAATTGTGCAATTCTAATCACAAGATATTCACATATAAGCAAAAATAAAAACAATCCTTAATTTCTAACCAAAAATAATAATATCCCCTTTGATATTTAAAATATAAATCCAAGGTAAAATTATTTCATTAACCAATTTCTTTAAAACAAAATCATTTTTATAAAATTAACAAATACGAACTCATATATAAAACACTCTCATAAATCATTCTAGGGTGTTACTGACCCTATCTCTAATGAGTTACTCATCCTAAGATATTATTAATTCTATCTCTGATGAGACTTACCCCTGTCAGGCTTTGGTGTTCGCTCAATCAAAAGCTCTGATACCAAACGTCACGGCCCGTTTTTCCGTACCCTTTGAATCAACAATAAACCACACATGTCCAACTCAAATTGCACGAAAATACGGAACATGAAGGTTAATAAAGAAAAATAGACAGAACAAATTCTCATACGAATGGAATAACATATAATATTTAAAAATATTTTTTCAGCGGAAAACTTTTAAATACATATATCAGAGTCCAACCTAAATCAGCTTGGACAGTTATAAACATATGTCCTTACAATTGCTGACAAACTTCAAACTAAAACTACCTACGTACAGCGGATAATAGAATATGTCCATACGTAAATGAATATCTCCAGCTCTCCTCTTGAAACTTCAACCATCTTCGACTAACCTGAAACTACTCGGATCTGTGATTAGTATTGAAAATACCCGGATCAGCCTTGATAAACCAGCGTGAGAAAAACTCAATAATAAATGACACTGTCATATATCAGCCTTTGAATTAAAATCCTTTGAAAATAAACAGTATCTCATAAGACCACGCCCACACATAAACATGGATGGGTTTTTAGCTTATGATAACTAAAACACTTTTATATCAAAACATTTGATATTATTTCTAATGACATATCTTTGAAAGCATTTGCAAATAAACTTATTGTCTTAGCCGAAATTATTACCATTATTAAATTCCAGCATATTAGGCTCTACCAACAAAACTGTAGGTTCTTATTGGAGAATGGATTTCCATAAATGACCAGGTGAAAGATGTAATGTCCCGCTTTTCGTACGCTTCAAATCGACGATAAACCACACACGCCAGACTTAAGCCATACAAAAGAGCGAATTGTTATTGGGGTGAATAAGAAAAAGGAAGAAATAAATAAAATAGAATCTTGTAGCAGAACGATAAAATATATTAATCAAATAAACAGTTCATGAAGCTGTTTTACTAAATATTTGATTTTACATATACAATACATATTAGAGTTACACATACCAGAGAATATTAATAATGCAGCGGAATAAAATGGTGTAGTGGAAAAATATAGTACAAAATTATAATAATAAAATCTTCGTCCTCGTCCTCCAGTAATAGGGTCTTCAAATCCTGAAATGCTCAAGCTGACCCGAGCGAATTGAAAAGACAAAACACTAGAGTCAGAACTAAAAGATCTTATGTAAGTTAAATCAACAGAAATAAATATGAGTGGAATGGCGTCAGAGATGTTTACGGGATTTGACATCTCCTATCCAGTGTCTAACGTGAGTGTAGTAACTCAAGAGATGCTCGGGATTCACATCTCCTAAGGATCCGTTAAACTATTTACTATGTAGTAATATTTCTCTATTGTAATAATGTCTAATAGTCAAATAAACTTACTTTTAAATAGCATTAAGGCTTTACATTTACCACCTTAATACGTAATAGTCCCAATAGTCCATCCAGTATCAACGCATCTCCAGATCGGGAGACTACCCTAAATACTCCACGAGCTACGGGAGAAATCCAAACTTGTACAAGACGCGCTTTGGTAGGTGACACGGCACAACTAGGCAATGCCAGGGTAGATATACCAATTACGCTTCCGGGCCGGTGGTAACGCGTAGCGCGCAGCTACCACCCACCTCGAGCCACACCTCCAAATCAAAAAAAATCAAAAGTGGCCACGAATCAATCCAAAAGTCAGAGTATAATATCGAAGGGATGTGTCCGATCAAAGGTGATACCTCATTAGCCCGTCAATCGCTCCTGTTTTAGCCAGCTTATGCCAACTCATGGGAGTCGGGTCCACGTATTTACCTCAAAGGAAACGCCGCCACCATCCTACTTCATTTTGGAATTTCCACCGCGTACACGGTTGTTAAAGTGGTTTTTGGAGTTGGCAGAGAGTATGACAACTTTAGATCCCGGTCTCTTTAACAACCAAACGTTATTATAACACCATGGTCTTTTCAAAATAATTTATACTTTTAAAACCAGAATATAATATCCATTTCAAAACCATATAAATATGATATCATTTCCATTTTAAAACCAAATCAATATGATATCCTTTTTATTTCAAATCAATATAATATCATTTTATTTCAGATATACCCCTTTTCTAAAATCATAGCACTTCCAAATTATACACTTCAAAACCAAGCATTTGAAATTTTAACACATTTAAAACATAATACTTTGAAATTCATAACTTCGAAACATTTCAATTTCGATAAAACATTTCAATTTCGATATATTTCAAGGCTTTATATATTCCAAAATTTCAAACTAAATTTGATAATTTCGATTCAACAATTAAATTTTCTATTATTTAGTTTTGAATTATTTTACATAATAAACCCCTTGTCATTTAAATAAGGCTCAAAATACAAATAACTAAATATTTCCTTCAATTCATTTATACTCAAAATAATCATTTAATTCACCCAGACCCCAAAATCAAGTTATAATAATTATACCTTCTAAAATTTCCAATTTAATAAATTTCATATCAACCCCTTTGAGTTTAATTCTTAAATAAATTCAATTTCATATAATCTCAAATTTATCTCAATTTCAAATCAAATTTATTCGAGAAAAATTCTTATAAAAATTAATTTACATCCATTTCATATTTATCTTCCAACCTCAGTTTCATTTAAGCCTTTATAACTATATATACAATATAATTTAAACGGCTATTTAACCATATTATCTTAATAAAATTAATTTTATTATTTAACTTATTTTATACTTTAAACCAATTTTATACATAGCTTAAAACCAAAAATTTAACTATATATAAAAATAACATTAATAAAATATCCAAATCAATATCTCATAACACCATATATTTCTTTACCAAACCATAGAAAGACATTTCAAAATATTTTTATATATAGACCACGGTGTCTGTATATAATTTTCTACCCTATGGTCAAGTGATACAGATATTTATCATTTCAATCCGTAATTTACAATAAAAATACGGTTATATATCATTTCAAACCGCAATCCCGATTGAAATAAAAATGCATAACAATTTGCAGCTTATAATAATATAAAATACAACATCCATTCACCCAATATCAATCATCAACCATTTATCACAATCATCATCCAATGCAAACAATAACGTTAATATAGAACAGATAATAAATACAAGTAATTACTGACAATTTATATTCAATAATAAATTTATTTAACTGGCAGTTTATATGCAATAATAAATTAAATAATAATTTAATTCAATGAATTAAATTTAACTGGAATGATGATAAAAATATACCAAACAGCAATAAATAAATTTCTAATCACATTAGAAATTAATTTAACACACATAAATTTTTTTAGAAGTTGTGAGTGGGTTAAAACACTCACTTTTTGAATTTAAATCCAATTTAAACCCAAAATCAAACAGCCTCAGAATTCGTCCAAACCTGCGCTAAAAATGTCTGGAATTTCAATACGATCCTAACAAAAGAAATCACGCGTAAATCGGACATTATATGCGAAAGTTATGTTGATTAAAACGTATGAAATCAAAATAAAAATAAAACAAAATAAAATAAAAGAACACACATACCCTTCCACGTCACGTGTACACGTCACCCGTGCAGCACACAGTCTTCTTCCTCATGACAGGAAACACGCACGCATGAAACAAACCTAGTTCGAAACCCTAACCCGCAAAGCACGAACACACAGCGCCGCCACACGATTTTGCCGCCGCACGCACCACACGGCACAAGACGACCCCCCTGACCACCTCCTGATGCCGATCGACAGTGATTAGGCCCAACCGCCGCCGTTTTTAACCCTAATCGAATTTAGCCGCCGATCTAACCATTGAATCACGAAACGAAGCATGCCGATGAACTCCCCATCGTCCACTCTACAAAACCTAAAAATGGTTCGTCGATCAGTTGATGTTCATCGACGCGCGATGAACAACTAAAAATTATTCATCGATTTCTGGCTAAACAGTGCATCGAAGTGAAAAACAAATTGTAGATTTAGGTTGCGCTCGTCAAGAGCTTCAATATATAATTTTTCTGAATTTTTTTGAGGAGTTTGAAATTTTAACTTGATTTTTGAATTGCAATTGGATTTGGAATTGTCTGCCATTGAAATGAGGAGGTGAAGAGGAATTGCACGCACAGACAAATGAGAAATAGAGGTAGGTAAGGATTTATAATAAGGTATTTATAGACAAAGCTGAAATAGAATAGATGGACCCGATTGATATACGCGTTGAACGATAAAAAGGCCCGAAAAGCCCTTTTCGACTCCGGAACGAAATTAGGTCAACCCATATATCAAAATTGATATTTTTAAATATTTTAAATGCAATGGAATAGGTTTCAAGTCCAAATTCCATCGTATGAAGAAGTTATGCTAAATTCAAATTTTTTCAAATTTATTTCAATTGATTTCAATTTCATTGATTTCAAGGCGTTTCGAGTCCGTACGATCAAACGACAGGTCCGATCGCTACGAAACTTGAAATCCTCCAATAATTCACCGTTACGGATCCGACGAAACTAGTTTCATCGAAATCTGAGTCAGTGGCCAAAATGACTATTTTTACTAATTAAATAAATTAAAAATAAATTAATTAAGTCACTTTTCAATTTCAACTCTATAATTAACAAATCTCATCAATTTTAACTTTCTTAATCATTTACACTAATTTAACCAAATTCAAATGTCAATTTAGAGTTGATTAATTTATCAATTTCAGTGTTACATTTTCAATTTCATTATATTCACAAATTATAATTTAAATTCTCAATTATCCCACTGAATTTACTTTTCATTCTTATTATTCAATTCATTATTATCCAACAGATGAAATTAACATTGGTTTATGGTTTATTACATTATTATTCTCAAATTTCATCTTAATCTCAATTAACGCAATAATTAAATATTAAATTTCATTTAATTGCAATAAATCCAATTATTAAATTTAAGTTAATAAATCTTGATTCTCACTCCTTTTATTAAATCAACCATTATCTTATGGATAATGTAACGTCTCGATTTTTCGTTGCCGAAAAACCGAATAGTTAGTGTTTTTAAAAAGAAAAGGGAAGAAAATAGAGAGAAAAAGAGAGAAGAAGGTAGAAGATAGATAATAGAGGGAAGAGAAAACAGAAAATTTTAAAATAGAAAGAAAAGAGAAGAGAAAGGAAACAGAACAGAAAACATAGAACAGAGAAGAGATAGAAAATAGAGAAGATAGAGAACAGAATTTTAAGATAGAACAAAAAGGGAATAGAGAACATTTTGAAAACATAGAACGGAACAGAACACAACAGAACAATAACAGAATCTCACAATTCGCAGCGGAACAACATATAATAGTAAATGAATAATCTTTAAACAAAGAACTATATCAGTTATTACATTACATCACATTTCATTACATCATATCATCATCAGAGTGTACAACAACAACAAATAGTGCAGCGGAAAAAGAAATACTATATAAACTAGTAATACGCCATGCCATCCATCTTGCTTCCAGCAACTCCAGAATATCCTGATAAACCTAACTCTTGACTGCCCGTGTGGAAATTGGTGGGCACCCAGAGTTTAGGAAGGAAAACAATAAACTCCAAGTCAGTCATGTGACTGGTGTGAGAACTCAAAACAGTTTATTTATCTTTAAAATCAAAATATAGGAATATTTTTAAATTCAATTCGCAATGCTTTTAAAAATGAGACTACCATAAGGCCTCCCGCACACACACACAATGCAAACGCAGAATCGGAGGAGATTTCTCCTTATGATAGTCAAAGATGCTTGATACGCATTTAAAATAACATTTGATATTATTACTAGTGCATAGTGTAGGAAAAATTCATTTCGAAAGTAGAATATAAATCTTAGCCAGCATAGACATTCCGAACTATGCCTACTATAGCTAACTATGTTCAATAGCAGGTTACCGCCACATTCCATAGCAGGTTATACAACTAAAACCGTACAAGTCACGTATTGTTTCTTTGGATTTCCAACGAATGATCAGGCCAAGGAACTTCCCATTGCCACATGAGAATGCCTCTGGATGGACATCCCCGAGAACCAAACCGGATCTCTACCAACACAAGGCCGGGTTACCCCTAACTGAATAACAACTGACCGAATATGCCATCCCCCGGTCCTTTGGGACCTTTTCAACCGAGCGCTCGCAATCAATTCACACAATCATAAAGTGTTTTCAACATGAGTAAGTATCTGGGCTCCATACCATGATACCACCCTTTTCCAGAAGGAAATGCACACATCCTAAAGGGCGCTACCCCTCATAACCTTGCTGCTTCTTTCCTGTTTTGACCATTCACGGGGTGTGAGGCTCGACGAAGTCACGTCCACAAAAACATACTTTATACAAAAGCCATGCTTTGGGTCAACAAATGATCATAGAAATGATCACAAAGATAGACGATCAAATAAATGATCCTATCACAAATAATCAACACAATGATCATTTCACAGCAACACTCAGCATGTCACATTACCAAATTGGGAATATATCGCTGATAACATTCAACTACATAACCTCTGAGCTCGTACGTCTCAGAGAAGGGTGTTAAGCTAAAAGAATAAATTCTCCGCCACCAACAGAAATATATTTGAAAGAAATCTGCTTTATATCTCAGTTTGTAATGTCAGACATACAATCCATACAAGTCTGTTCCGGGCTCGAACAAAACCGAAGGCACTTCTCACGAAGCCCTTGCAATCCGGCTATTCACAATCCCGGTCGAATTTCCCATCACTTAAGAAATCTCTATACCAGGAGCTACCCAGTGCAGAGACAATCGATAGGTCATCCTATCGCTTTCACAAATACTCGGTCTTCAACACCGATCTTCAAATGCAATTCATAACGACGTATCACATATTCGGAATGGGTTATACGACCCCATGGTCCTTTCCCGGTTAACCCGAATAGTGAGCGCTTATTCAAAAATAAGTGTGGCATTCAAATTCAAACAAATCACATCAAGTACCCATTCAAAGGGAAATATTGATAGTCGGTTATTGAACTATCAATGGATATGCACACATCACCAGTTTCCAAATAATTTTCCAAATTATTTATTTTCCAAAATATCTTCACTAGATATATAATTTCACACATCAAAAATAAATCAATATTTATTTTTAAACAGATTCCACTTTCTTTTATGAATTCCATATTGAATTTACATTTCACAATATCTATGAATATTCGATTTCAATTATTCATTTCAATTTATCTTCAAAAAGATAAATTCTCTAATATTCACTTTATATTGGAAAAACATTTCCATACTTATTTATTCATAAGTAATTCACAAATTTTATTTATTTTCAACACTTAGAAAATATTCAATATACTTCAATCGAAATTAAGTATATATTTCATTCTTTAAGGAAATCATTCTCTTAAACATATTTATTTGGGCCAAAACGAATGTTGCGTAAAACATCGTTACGACAACCCAAAATCACTAGTATAGGGATTCGAAATTAAAATAGATATATAAATCCCAATACTATACAAAACATTTCCTTTCGGAAATCATTTACTATAACAACAGTGTAATAGTCCATCATCTCCTTTTATTTCTCGAAAACGTCTATTTCAACAATAAATGTTGAAATCTATGGTTTCGAATCTCAACACATTTTAAAACATCGTTAGATCATTTTAATTCAATTTCAAATATCACATTCAAAACAATTTCTTTAACATATTATTCACTATTCAAAAACGTGAATATACTACGTTAACAACTTTCATCACTTCTATTCATTTTATTTCAAAGGATTATTCATAGTCAAAAATGTGAATATAACTCCATTAATAAGTTTCAACAATTTACTTATCAAAATAAGTCGTTTGCGAATTTATAAAACAACGTTTATAAATTCCTTTATTAAACTATTCAATTCCATATCTCAATGATATACTAACAGTTCATCTTATAAGTTAAATGCTTATAATTTCTTTGTTTACAAAAGTCATTCTTTTTAAACTTCCCAATATAAAAATCTTATAACTTATAAGATTCATTCATTTATCCAAATATATTCTTTAATAACCTCACAAAATTCATAAATCTTACTATTTATAAATTTCATTTATAACTTCACCATTTAAAATTTTATAAATCCCATTCACATATGCAATCCATTTTCACTTCATTCAAACACTTATAAAAACTCGTTTTATAATTCAAATGTTTTAATTTATAAATATCAATTTATAAATCCTTTAATATAAATCAATTTATATTATTCTTTAAAACGTCTTTAATTTCCTTTATAATTTCATCCTTTCACTTGATTTATAAAATAATCAAATTTTATAAATCCTATATTTAAACTTTTCACAATAACTCTAAAATATCTCGATTAAACTATTTTATAAAATCAATAGCATCATTTTCTCAAAATTCAGTTTTTAACTGTATTTCACAAAAATCATAATTTTTATAACATTAAAAATTATAACGTTTATTTATTTAAAATGGATCAATTCCAAAATTATTTTATAAAACGTATACTTTCTAAAATCACTTTAAAATCATTTTAAAATCCCAAAATCTGGGTCCAATGATGCTACACACCAAATAGTCAATCACGACTACAACGATATCATATATCAATATGAAAATCCATCAAATATCAAAATATCTGAAATCAAATAAATACTGTTGAGAAATCCAGTTGGATCCCTCCAACCTGTTTTCCTGCATCCACAAACATTAGCACAATACCAATTTCGCTCCAGTACGAAATTATCGCGGTATATGTTCTTATTAAATATTATCCGCTTAATAACGGCGCAATAGGGTCTCATCCGCTAAAAAATGCGGGGAATCAACAACTGCACTATATACATATGCCAATATA
Organism: Allium cepa; assembly: GCA_030765085.1. Lineage (NCBI taxonomy): Eukaryota > Viridiplantae > Streptophyta > Magnoliopsida > Asparagales > Amaryllidaceae > Allium > Allium cepa. The sequence goes on along the minus strand of CM060941.1, from coordinate 82,006,234 downwards.
TATATATTGATATTATATATATAATACCAATTTCACTGTTTATGAAATATTCGCGGTATATGTTTTTAATAAATAACATCCGCTTAATAACGGCGTATAATATCTATTTTAACAATCAATAGATATCAATCAACATTCAAACATGCATTCAAATATTTTAAATCTAACTATTTAAAATAAAATTGAAACTGATTCGATTGAGTGAGAAGTTCTCACCTTGGTTTTAATTCTGTTTTCAGCTTTTATTTCGAATAAAATTAAACGCGCGTTTAATTTTACCCAAAATTTTCACTGATTCCAATCGACTCCAATCCAACACCATCGCGCAGTGCACGTCCATACGATTCCAATGCAATTTGATTCGTAATTTTTCGACCTCGTATGAAAAAGATATGCATTTATGAAGTTACACGAATTTTATATTCATAATTTACAAATTAACTTCATAATTTTTAAACCCTAGTCCATCATCACCGTCCAATTTTCTATAGGCAAATCACGGCCGAACATCTTTATCTTCCCCCGCGTGCTCTCCAGGCTCGAACGAAACCTACCCACTGCCGCCACCTTCATCTAATTTCGCACGCCACCACGATCAATTTTGCAGAGATCAATGACCACCACTTCGACGCCCTTCGCAAGAGCCACACTCGGCCCAAAAGTCTCAGAGCTCGGTCGCTTCCTTGCCTTGATACGCGAGCTCGAACATGCTGGTTTTAAATGGAAATTGCCGATAATCCATGATGCCATATACGATCGTAGCCGTCCACTTTAAAGGTCTCAACACCCTCTTTCATTTTGTAGTTGGAAGATTTCGAAATCATTGAGTGGATTGGGAGATAATTGGAGGAGAAGCTCGTGAATTTCTGACCGTGGGTTGAGGGGGTGGCGGCTGCGTTATAGATTTAGGGTTAGGTTATAATTTTTTTTTTTTTAGTTGTGATGGTGGCTATTTATAGAGAATTTTTTTGAATACTATTCATCCGAGATTTCCAAACTCCGATTTACGCGCCGTAACCAGCGTTTCTAGGGTTTATCCCGCGTTCTGGACACAATGGAACATGTTTCGAAAGCTAATTCAGAAGTATGTGCGAGTTATGGCTGTAAACGCTCAATTTAAATTAAACCGATTTAAATCGATTTCTAGGCGTTTTAATTTGTACCGGACAAACGGTAAATCCAATCGACTTGAAATTTGAAACCTTACAATAATATCACATTACGGATCCGATGAAACTAGTTTCGTCAAAATCCGAGACTTTTTGAAAAATGGCTATTTTAACTCGCCAAATTAATATTAAAAATAATTCGATGCGTTTCGAGCTGCCACGATCAAACGATAGCTCTGATTGACACGAAAATTGAAATCCGGTAATAACTAACTATTACGGATCCAATGGAACTGGTTTCGTTCAATTCTGAGACTGTTCAAAAATTGACTATTTTCACTAGTCGATTTAAATATTAAAATATTCAATTTTCACAAATTAACTTTTAATTCGATTTTAAAAGTTCTAAAATATCGTTCTAACTTCAACATGATAAAATAAAATTTTACAAATTATTTTCAATCATATTTAACTCAAGATTCAATTATTTCCATAATTTAACATATTAAATTATCGATTTAATTATTCAATTAAATCCAATAATTCAAATAAAAATTTATTTGACTAATAAATTCACTTATTAATATTTAAAATTAATTAAATATTCAAATTTTAATTATCAAAAATTCTGGGTCGTTACAATCTTCCCCCCTTAAAAGAATTTCGTCCTCGAAATTATCAAGTAAGAAAAGTTATAGAATTTATTAACTTTCCATAATTCATAGTTAAACTTCTTACAATAACTTTACTAAGTTTCAAATCATACTTAGTTATCTTTTCAAAAACAACTACTAATGTTTGACTTTCAACTCCAAAATCAAAGTTAAAGTTTTCAAAATTTTCCAATTTTCTCAAATTTTTTTCTAACGCCTTAAATTTCCGGAAAAATTTGCCATAGTCTCCTTTGCGCGGCTCGATCCGAAAAAAAAAATGACAGTATATATATCACAAATATACATCTCATCAAGTAATGAGGCATCCCGAAGGGAAAAAAGTATAAAAGTACGGTATGTAATCCGAGATATGTACCTTATATTTTATTAGCGAGCATATACGGCTAATATAGCGCGAAAGCGAGCTCCAAATGCGAAGCAAACGCGATCCGCACCTACTAATCACTCAACAAACAACATGAGAACCATGCATGTAGACAATAATATCAATATACAACATATAGTAACATAATAACTATATATGCTAACATAGCAATTGAAACAAAAGCAACAAATGCAAACATCAACCAACTATCATTCATAACCAATATATATTCATTCATATTCTCATTAATATTCAATGAATTGGTTTTCAATTTAATCACATTTGATTCTTTACAGTGGATGTTCTTACTAACATTCATTTTCAATTAGTTTATATTCACTAATTCATATTCAAGTTGGTTCACTTCCAAATCAAATTCAATTCTATTTAAGATTCACTTAACTTTCAATCGAATTTCAATTACTTTAGCTTCCAATTAATTCAATTTCATTAATACTTAATGAATTATATACAATCAACTAACAACCCCATAACAACCAATGTATATCAATTACAACCAAATTACTTTGCTTTCAATTAGTTTAATTAAATTGATTTTCATTTAACTATTCAACTTCCAATAACATCAGATTTTAATGAATTAACACTTACATTCATTATTTCATATCAACTTAATTCACATTCAATTGATTAACATTCAATCCATTAATTCAATTCAATTTAATTTCTAAAGTTGAATTTCATTTCATAACTCAAGTTCACATTTATCACTTCACTTTATTATTTTACTATTTTGATTCATAAAATAATTAAATTTCATAAATCCTATATTTAAACTTTTCATAATAATTCTAAAATATCTCGATTAAACTATTTTATAAAATCAATAGCATCATATAAACGTTGTTTTATAAATTCGCAAACGACTTATTTTGATAAGTAAATTGTTGAAACTTATTAATGGAGTTATATCCACATTTTTGACTGTGAATAATCCTTTGAAATAAAATGAATAGAAGTGATGAAAGTTGTTAACGTAGTATATTCACGTTTTTGAATAGTGAATAATATGTTAAAGAAATTGTTTTGAATGTGATATTTGAAATTGAATTAAAACGATCTAACGATGTTTTAAAATGTGTTGAAATCTATGGTTTCGAATCTCAACACATTTTAAAACATTGTTAGATCGTTTTAATTCAATTTCAAATATCACATTCAAAACAATTTCTTTAACATATTATTCACTATTCAAAAACGTGAATATACTACGTTAACAACTTTCATCACTTCTATTCATTTTATTTCAAAGGATTATTCACAGTCAAAAATGTGAATATTACTCCATTAATAAGTTTCAACAATTTACTTATCAAAATAAGTCGTTTGCGAATTTATAAAACAACGTTTATAAATTCCTTTATTAAACTATTCAATTCCATATCTCAATGATATACTAACAGTTCATCTTATAAGTTAAATGCTTATAATTTCTTTGTTTACAAAAATCATTCTTTTTAAACTTCCCAATATAAAAATCTTATAACTTATAAGATTCATTCATTTATCCAAATATATTCTTTAATAACCTCACAAAATTCATAAATCTTACTATTTATAAATTTCATTTATAAATTCACCATTTAAAATTTTATAAATCCCATTCACATATGCAATCCATTTTCACTTCATTCAAACACTTATAAAAACTCGTTTTATAATTCAAATGTTTTAATTTATAAATATCAATTTATAAATCCTTTAATATAAATCAATTTATATTATTCTTTAAAACGTCTTTAATTTCCTTTATAATTTCATCCTTTCTCTTGATTTATAAAATAATCAAATTTTATAAATCCTATATTTAAACTTTTCACAATAATTCTAAAATATCTCGATTAAACTATTTTATAAAATCAATAGCATCATATTCTCAAAATTCAGTTTTTAACTGTATTTCACAAAAATCATAATTTTTATAACATTAAAAATTATAACGTTTATTTATTTAAAATGGATCAATTCCAAAATTATTTTATAAAACGTATACTTTCTAAAATCACTTTAAAATCATTTTAAAATCCCAAAATCTGGGTCCAATGATGCTACACACCAAATAGTCAATCACGACTACAACGATATCATATATCAATATGAAAATCCATCAAATATCAAAATATCTGAAATCAAATAAATACTGTTGAGGAATCCAGTTGGATCCCTCCAACCTGTTTTCCTGCATCCACAAACATTAGCACAATACCAATTTCGCTCCAGTACGAAATTATCGCGGTATATGTTCTTATTAAATATTATCCGCTTAATAACGGCGCAATAGGGTCTCATCCGCTAAAAAATGCGGGGAATCAACAACTGCAATATATACATATGCCAATATATATATATATTGATATTATATATATAATACCAATTTCACTGTTTATGAAATATTCGCGGTATATGTTTTTAATAAATAACATCCGCTTAATAACGGCGTATAATGTCTATTTTAACAATCAATAGATATCAATCAACATTCAAACATGCATTCAAATATTTTAAATCTAACTATTTAAAATAAAATCGAAACTGATTCGATTGAGTGAGAAGTTCTCACCTTGGTTTTAATTCTGTTTTCAGCTTTTATTTCGAATAAAATTAAACGCGCGTTTAATTTTATCCAAAATTTTCACTGATTCCAATCGACTCCAATCCAACACCATCACGCAGTGCTCGTCCATACGATTCCAACGCAATTTGATTCGTAATTTTTCGACCTCGTATGAAAAAGATATGCATTTATGAAGTTACACGAATTTTATATTCATAATTTACAAATTAACTTCATAATTTTTAAACCCTAGTCCATCATCACCGTCCAATTTTCTGTAGGCAAATCATGGCCGAACATCTTTATCTTCCCCCGCGTGCTCTCCAGGTTCGAACGAAACCTACCCACTGCCGCCACCTTCATCTAATTTCGCACGCCACCACGATCATTTTTGCAGAGATCAATGACCACCACTTCGACCCCCTTCGCAAGAGCCACACTCGGCCCAAAAGTCTCAGAGCTCGGTCGCTTCCTTGCCTTGATACGCGAGCTCGAACATGCTGGTTTTAAATGGAAATTGCCGATAATCCATGATGCCATATACGATCGTAGCCGTCCACTTTAAAGGTCTCAACACCCTCTTTCATTTTGTAGTTGGAAGATTTCGAAATCATTGAGTGGATTGGGAGATAATTGGAGGAGAAGCTCGTGAATTTCTGACCGTGGGTTGAGGGGGTGGCGGCTGCGTTATAGATTTAGGGTTAGGTTATAATTTTTTTTTTAGTTGTGATGGTGGCTATTTATAGAGAATTTTTTTGAATACTATTCATCCGGGATTTCCAAACTCCGATTTACGCGCCGTAACCAGCGTTTCTAGGGTTTATCCCGCGATCTGGACACAATGGAACAGGTTTCGAAAGCTAATTCGGAAGTATGTGCGAGTTATGGCTGTAAACGCTCAATTTAAATTAAACCGATTTAAATCGATTTCTAGGCGTTTTAATTTGTACCGGACAAACGGTAAATCCAATCGACTTGAAATTTGAAACCTTACAATAATGTCACATTACGGATCCGATGAAACTGGTTTCGTCGAAGTCCTAGACTTTTTGAAAAATGGCTATTTTAACTCGCCAAATTAATATTAAAAATAATTCGATGCGTTTCGAGCTGCCACGATCAAACGATAGCTCCGATTGACACGAAAATTGAAATCCGGTAATAACTAACTATTACGGATCCAATGGAACTGGTTTCGTTCAATTCTGAGACTGTTCAAAAATTGACTATTTTCACTAGTCGATTTAAATATTAAAATATTCAATTTTCACAAATTAACTTTTAATTCGATTTTAAAAGTTCTAAAATATCGTTCTAACTTCAACATGATAAAATAAAATTTTACAAATCATTTTCAATCATATTTAACTCAAGATTCAATTATTTCCATAATTTAACATATTAAATTATCGATTTAATTATTCAATTAAATCCAATAATTCAAATAAAAATTTATTTGACTAATAAATTCACTTATTAATATTTAAAATTAATTAAATATTCAAATTTTAATTATCAAAAATTCTGGGTCGTTACAGATAACTTTAGTGCTACTATATATCCAATTGCCCTAATGGTTTATAGTTATCAGCTAAATTTATATTAACTTGAAATTAATTACGTTTAATTGCAATGGATTTAGACCTAATTTAATAGATTAAATAAATGGGTAAACAATTAATAATTATTACCATTTGCCTAATTTAACCACATTCCTTCTTTATTATCAATTAACAAATATTATAATTTCTTACTAACAAATATTATAATTTCTTACTAAACATTGATTTTTATTCAATTACCCTTTATTACGTATTATTACATCAATTTATATGATTTTGAATTCATTCCCAATTTACACATTTCAATCAATCATAACTTTACAATTTGTTTCCAATAATTGGTATTGCCCTAAATTAGTTACTTATCAACTTGCATAAACCTTATTACCTTTAATGTTACACAATTTTTCTTAGTTCTAATCATCGTAGTATTGAATTTCATTTGCTACAAAATTTCCATTTATTATAAATTTAATTTAAATAAATTGGTTTGTTTCGATTCCTATCCTTTTATTAAGTTCATTACTACTCTAAAAATCTGGTTAACCTTTGTTTAACCTTTCATTACTTTACTATACTCAAATTTGACAACCCTAACATTGTATTACATTTCCCACTAATGTAACATTTATTTATTTTAATAAAATTTATTTCCAATTCCATCAACTAATTAAACATGTAACTTATAGTAATTGTTTACAAGCCGAGGTTACACTTAAGTTCATCCTGCTTCAAACAATTATTATAATTACCTACATAATACCGAATTTAATCAGTTACAATAAATTATATACAAATTCTTTTCTTTACACCACCCTTACACTTATTTACTTATTTTAAATTTTATACACAAGTGCAACAATTTACGCTATTTCACTTTTATTGATTTCACTTCAATTGCCAACAATTGGTTTTTTTTATAACCATTGCTACAATTCATTCTTAACATTTACTTCAATAAAAATTATAATCTTTTTTCTATTTCTCTCTAAATTAAATTACAAAGATCTAATTAAATCAGCCAATTTATTTATCAAAATTTACGGGTCGTTACACTCTCCCCCCACTCAAAACTTTTCATCCTCGAAAAGGAAAGAAGAAGGAAAAAGAAAGAATTAAGAAATCAATATATCCTACTTAAAATATTAAATTTATAAACAAATAAATTTACAAAATTAATTAATTTAAATAAAATATACCAGTTTATAACAAATAAATCTTTTTATACTTAAATTAATAAAGTTTGGAAAACACTTTCAAAATATTTTCTAAGTCCAAAATTTTCGGAGAATTTCGGCAGAGTCTCCTTTGTACGGAGAGGCTCGGGAGAAAATATAATATCAAATATAATAATATATAACATATATTGTCCAAAATAATATATTCTAACACGGGAAAAATAATATAATAGCGCCATAAAACCGTAATCCGAGAGCGTATATATTTGTCGGGCAATTTACGCTTATTTTATGAAACCAAAAGCAGTAGCAATTGCTTCCATAACCTGTATTTCACTTATATAATCTAAAAGAGTTAATAATTATATAAAATGAAATATTAATTTAGTTTCATCCATTAGCAAACAAATCAATGTCAAACAACAACAATCACTTGCAACCACAGCATACAACCATCATATAGAATCAACACAATTCAACTACCCATCCATATCAAACAAAACAAATAGTTGTTCGGGTTTTAAAACTTTAAATTGTACAGAATGAAAATAAACTACTAAGTGCATCAATTACTCAACAGTTTTAGATGAAACTAAATAGATTATTCATACATCTAAACAAATTTAAAGCATCATTGCCCAAACAACCGTAAACCAAACAAACAGCACTTCTAACAATAAATCAAGTTAATTTTCCAATTTCATAGCATTTATTGTTTGATTTCCTTTTTATTCATATAATGATTTATCTTTTAATTCACATTTATTTCTTGCAGATTACCATTTTTATTTATTCATATCATATAAATTTTCTTTTCATTGCATTACATTCGTTTATTACTTCATCTCGTTTATTCATTTATTTATAATACTTACCTTTCCATTTATTTAATTAGTAGCATTTCAATTTTACTTAAGTTTATAACAACTACAACATCGAATTCTTATCTACAAAAGAAATTCATTGAACGCTTTCATTCATAAGTTTACTTGTACAATTTCTATTACATTTTCTTTTAAACATTACAGCTTTTAACATTTGGTAAGTTACATATATGCTTTTAAGGATGTAATTAAAAGTTATACAAGTTTTTCTCATTTCTTTTAATAAATTTAATGTTCAATAATTTTATCCTTTGTCTTATAGGTTACATATTTCAAATTTCTTTTAATTTCATTCATAACCTAGCATTAAATCTCTTATTTTAATTAAAGGCTCCATTTATTAATTAGTTACATTGCATTTCAGTACAATAACTGAAACCATTAATTAACGGAAACTTAAGAACTACATACCGGGTTAATTTCAAATCATTTAAAATAATAAATTAAATGTATATACTTACAACTTATATATCTAATTATGTTTAAAACAATTTAAAATTTGTATTTGTTTATCAAAATAAACCTGTAGTAAAACTACTACAGTGGCCTTCCCACTTCGAAACACGAAAATGAATGTCGATGATGCGTGCACTCATCACCGAAATTATTTTCCAACGACAAAGAGGGGAGTACAACTTATTTCTTTCCAGTGTTTCTTTTAAAACAATTCTTTCAAATTATATTGAAATATTTATATCAGAAAATACTTCTAATAATATTATTATTATATTTCAAAATCATTCAAAAGAAATTTTCAAACACTACAAGAAATATTATTTTTTGTGGCGCTCAAAAAACGCTACAAAAACTTTTGGTGGCGTTTTGATAAACGCTGTGAGAAAACATGCGACTAAAAATCCATGATTTTCTGTTGCATTTATTTTAACGCCACTATAAATGCATTTTTGGCAGCGTTTTTCAAACGGCACCATAAATCTTTTTGTAGCATTTAAAAAACGCCACCAAAAGATTTTTTGGCGCTACTAATAGAATTTCCAACTCTACCCCTATTTTACGGTTGCATTTACTCAACGCCGCTATATATATTTCGGTAGCGTTTTTGAAATGCTACTAAAAGTTGTTTATTATTTTACACCATTTTTTCATGCTATTATTTCATGTTAATGGTCTATTTTGGTTCTATTATATCAATCAACAATCACTCACATAATCACCATATTCAAATAAATTAAAAAACACATTAACCATATAATCAAATAAAATATCCATAACCATTCCAATACAATAGTTTTTCGACAAAATGACCTAACTCACATACAATAACCCTTTGTATACAAATTTACACATCGGATACTAATATATGTTATATCTAACTAGTGCTAAAAAATCGTTTGATTACCCATAATTCTTTATTGCATACACAAGTGAAATCTAGCATCATCAAGTCCAAATTTGCTCTCTTCAAAAGTCTGATGCCTACATAAGTGAAAGCACAACAGATTGTCAAACAATTACGTTAACTCGTAGGACTTCAAATATGAGATCAAACATCTACAACATTATACAAGTATAACCTACTATAAATGATGTCATATAAATTAGCAAAGTTATAAAACAAATGAAATAAAGTCCTTTCTTGAGCTTAAATAGAGGAATCAATTTTGCACACTTACGAGCCCTCCTTTGATAGAATGGTGAACCCAACAACCTGAGCAAGAAAAAAATGACAATGTAAGCACCTAAATTCATAATACTTTTGTAAATTGTAATTTAATGCATAATATGTAAAGCAATTAGTTAACAGTTTAGTTGAAGGTACTAAAATTTTAAGTTTTAAATTTAATTTAATTTAAAGTTCTAAGTTAATTTAAAATTAAAGTTAATTTAAAGTTTAAAATTAAAGTTAATTTCAAATTAGAGTTAATTTAAAGTTAATTTAAAGTTAATTTAAAGTAAAATTAAAGTTAATTTAAAGTAAAATTAAAGTTAATTTAAAGTTTTAAGTTTAAACTTTTAAAAGTTAATTTAATTTTGAATTTAATTTTTAAAAGTTAATTTATTTTATATGTTTTAAGTTTTAAATAAATTAAATTATAAGCTTTGATTTTTAAGTTTTAAAAGTTAATTTAAAAGTTTTAAGTTTCAAGTTTTAAAATTTGAATTCTCACAACAATTAGATATGATATCTAAAGGGATTTTAGCTGTTTGAAATTTGAATCACTTGTAAAATATAAGATACAGTATTCTTATACTAACATAACATATATACCTGAGCGGCTTTGCAAAGCATAAGGGATATGCCACCTGCTCCATGAGACCACTGCACTAAAAGATCGTTCTTACTGCCCTCACTTGAAGGGTAGTTCCCACCATGTCCATACTAACATAGACCATGGCTATATCGAAGTCAACAGAAGTAGATACATACAGAGTCATAGACCGAAAGTTATGCGAAGAACTCACAAGGTAGACAAATCCTTCCGAAGCTTCAACAATCTCTTGGGCTCTCTAACTGAATATGCTGACCTACTTTTTAGGCTTCTGCTACCGTCAGGTGAAGGGCTCCTGTATTTTCTAGATTTTGGCTGAGGGCTTCTTGACCGTCAGGTGAAGCAAGCAACCTCATCACTTCCTCCTCAATCCATACATTCGACCACACCATTCCCTCCACGCACTTTCATCCTCCCCTTCACAAACACAGTAACCACAAACAACTCCTACACCACCCAACTGAAAAGTTTTATCACCAACTCAACCCCATGCATACTTCATCTTCTACTCCTCCACCATCCTTCTCCTTTTACTCCTGCACATTCAACTTTCATCTCCAATCTTGAAACTGCACATTCATACTACTTTTTTTCATTTTCAGTAATTATTTATATATAAAAACTGCAAAAAATCCTTGGTTGATACCAATTGTTTAACACCGCCAAATCTTGAAACCAAAACCAGTAATAAATATCAAAAGCACTGAAAAAAGCCATGGTTCCTAAAATTCAAGTTCTAATATGAATTCCTTCACTATATAGTTTACTTGACCGTCCAAACATAGATCTTCAAGGTCAGATAACACATAAGCATAATTAGCCTAACTAAAGTCAAAAACACAAAAGTCCTTTTATGATTGTAGCATAGTTTTAACATTCGACACTAAAACACTGACCATGAAGATTGCAGAATAGAAATGTTTGTTCATAACAGGTTTTTGCAAGTGGAAGAAAATTACCTCCATAGATTGAACAATGAAGCATATAAGCGTGTGCTTATGCATATCTTCACAATGAGAATTTGTTACGAGGAACCTAATATCGTATCCCTGCATGTACAGAATATACAAGAAAAATATATATTAAGAAAGATACAGATAAGGTTAAAGTGTTCATGGACTAAAAGATGAGAAAAAATTAATAATACATATTGCCTATAATTTGACATCTTTCTAGGCAAGCCATTGTTTTCATGTCCATATTTATACAAGCTCCATGTCCAGATATAGTTTATCATGTAATGGTATTGGGACGAAAAAGTGATCATAAGTTTTAATGTTTCTTGTAATTATTTTTAGTATTTAATTTATTTTGGTCTGCAACATTATTTGCCTACTCTTATTTCCTACTTCCTCTGTACATAAACAATAGAAAGTATAGGCCGCAGAACATGGGACAAAGACACCTTTTCAAAATTAAGTTCACACACACATGAACATATATATACATATACATACTTACATACAGACATGTGTACACACACACACTACACACATACACAACTGTGAATTTGATTTATAAGGTTACCTCTATTTTATTCAATAGACATGAAGGGAAACAATTGCAGACATGAAAACCACAAAAGTGACAGCAATTATTCAATAGAAATAAGTGTATACACACCAGAGCAACATGACCACACTCTTAAATACATATAAATGGATGTATGCATATGTTACCCACATACAAGTCCCAGTAAGACAATGGATTAACAGAGTATGTTATAACAAACTAGCTGAACTATGATATCCAAAATCAAAACAGTGCATTAAAATGAAAACAAGGGAGGAGTACTTGAATGCAACTCTCTCCACTATATATACCTAAAAAATATAAACTCTCATGTGTTTGGGACTGTGTGTGTAAGGGTGTAGATTTAGATATAGGCTGTGTTAGTGAGTGCATTGAAGCGTGGGTGTGCATATGTCTAGTCTGCACAAATATTTTCCAAATATTACCTTGTAATTAGGGTATAGATTTGGATATATGCGCTATGTTGTCCTCTTAAAAAAAATGTCGTAAACAAGCTATGTGCAAATATTTTCCAAATATTACCTTGCCAGTGTCGCCAACTACACAAATTTCTTGTTCATTTTTACCGCCTTCTGCAAACATGGACAGATCAAGCATTCCTCGTGAACCATTATCAAACTCAACAATCACGTATGCGTTGTCGATTATGTCAGGCACCTGATTCAAACTTCCTGGAACGACCCGACTTTCCACTCCCGGAAAATCGCATCATCCTTAAGAAAGAAAGGGATAGAAAAGAGAAAAGAAAGAAGAGAAAGAAGAAACAACACAAGAATCTCAACAGCGGAACGAATAAATTATATTAATAACATAAGTATTACATAGTATACATCAAATATCAGAGTTACACAGACATATACAACACATACTAGACAGTTATAAACACCTGTCTAGTTATTACAACTCAATACATACAGAAGACACTCAGAGATACCAACACAGCGGAAAACTATATAACTATACGCAGAAGCCTCCTGCTCCATTGCTCCTCCACAATTCGTCAAAGCTAACCTGAATCCTAACTTGAATTCCCTTGACTACTCATAAAAATTTGAGTACCCAAGAGTTAAAGAAAAACAGAAATAACTCCGGGTCAGACATGGGTCTGGTGTGAGTAACAGGTTAAAGTTGCTTAACTTTGAAAAACCTTTGAAAAGAAAAGGTATCACGTAAGACTTCCCACACATAAACATCGAAAAGTTTTTACCTTACGCTAACCAAAACATTTGATAGGAAATCCGATGATATTATAATAGTGTCTAGGGTTTCCAAGTAAATAAGAAATAGCCGAAATTGTTACATGATTAAATTCCAGCTACTTATGGGATTTTGGATTCCATCAATGGCTGGGCTACTGGGGTACCACCCGTCACAGTACGTGGCCTAGATCACCGTACCGAGCATTACTCCCAATCCCCTGCAACACAAAGCCGGACCCGTTCCTTACTGAACAGTTCCAAACAAGACAACCCCGCAGATGTGATCAGCAACCGCACCACTAAGCCGAAAATAAAGGGACCTCTAGACAGGGATAAATCTTGCTCTCAAGTGGGGGCTACCCACGAAGCTTTGCTGCACCTCCCCTGTTTTAGCCATTCCCGGTTGATGAGGCTTGAGACTACGATTACCTTTATAGGACATATCACTTAGAATGCTCATCGTCCACCTGACGATGATCTGAAAGCATTCAATCCATACAAGTTCGTTCCGGGTTCGAACGAAACCGAAGGCATTATCTCGTTACACTCGTATTGGAATCATCCTCAGAGTTAACGACAATAACCCTTGCACTCTAAATCACCATCTCGAATCTATAAGTACTATTCCTTCAAACTCATTACGGAATCACCCACAGAGTTATACTGACGTATAGCCCTTACACCTCGAGTCTTCACTCGCTCCTCATGGATTAACGACCTAACGTTATTTGGAATCGATGTGGTTTTCGGATCCCAAATATGGAAATCCGATCCCGGTCTCATCAAAATCCAAAGCGTGTCTTTTAAGGTCCAAGTTGTTTTAAGTTTAAAACAATTCAATTCATTATCTAAATATACACTGATAGATAATTCTCAACACAATAGATAATCAACCTTATCATTACCAACAGATAATTCATATCATAATTAGACAATCCATATTATCATCCAAAAGCAACCAATGCATCCATATCACATACATTTTTATCTCATAGCTGAGATTATAAACCATACCAGACAACCAATACCAATCATCAAACATAAGCAACTATCTAATGATCACACCAATTATAATTAATTTAAAATGAATTAAATTAATTACTTAATCTCTAATTAATTTAAAATGAATTAAATTAATTACTTCAACATTAAAATTCTGCTTAACTTAATCATCAACTGATTAAAAATCAATTTATAAATCATCATCTCAATATTCTTTTCACTTAATCATTATTGATTAACCATCTCTAATTACAATAAGTAATTAGCCTTTAATATTAATTATTCAAGTTTAATTATATTAAACCCTTTGCAAATAATTAACTTGTAATTTCTTAATTAATTAATTAATCATTTATCCATTATTAATCATATATTAATTAATCAATTCCAAATTACATCATTAATTAATTAATTAATGATTTATGATTATATTTAATCAACCTCTATATAAATTAATTACATAAGTAATTAATCTTCAATTTAAACCATATATATTAATCACCCATGATTAATAGCCATTTAGTAATTAACTACTCTAATTACTCATCCCATAATTAATTACTCTTAATTATTTATCTAAATTAATCCCTTGATTAATTTTCAAAGTAATTTAAATCTAAATTACTTTTAAAATAAATATCTTTAATTACACTCAGTAATTATTAATTAATTACTTCCTTAAGTAATTATAAATCCCTAAATTACATAAAGTAATTATCAACAATCAACAATTGTTTAAATTAATTAAACTTAATTAATCTAAACTAATCACATTAATTAAATTAATTACACTAAGTAATTAATTCTTAAGTAATTAAACTTAAACAATTGATTATTATTAATTAATTAATCTAATTAATTATCAAAATTAATCACATTGATTAATTGTTTAATAATCTTAAGTTAATGACCTTCATTAACATTTCTTAATTAAGAGATTAACTTATAATTAACCATTATTAATTACAATTTAATTAATCTCTAATTATTAATTAATTAAGTGTTAATTAAAATCTTAATTAATCATTAATCACTTGATTAAATAAATCTTAATCATTAATTGAAATTTAATTAACCATCCCTAATTATAGATTAATTAACCTTAATTAATTAATCTCAAATCTTAAAAATTAATAATTACTTAATTAATCATCCACATTATTCATTAACTAAATAATTAATATTCCATTTAAATTAATTTAATAATTTAAATGAAATCAATTTCTTAAGTTCAAAATTTAGAAACATACTTCTTTATACAAAATATTTTAAACACTTTGTTTCAAACAAAAATTCAAATTTAAAAATTCCTTTTAAAATTTCAAACTGAAACAAGATTCAAATCTTCATCCTATATTCAAACTTAAAATTTTAAAACTTTACTTACATCTCCATCTTCATTTACAAATTCAAATTATTTAAACTTTCTAAAGTAGTCAAAACAAATTTAAATTTAAAAACTTATTAAGTTTTAAAAACTGACATTAAAGTAAAATCTTAGGTTTTAAAACTAAATTTAAACTTAGTTTAAACTTTATTTCATAATTTAAAACTTATAGTTTTAAATTTCAACACTAAAGTTCCTGTATACTTTAAAAGGTTTAAAAACTAAATTTAAAATTCCAGATTTAAATCCAACTCAGATTCATCTATTCAAAATTTCAGTTTCCAGATTTAAACTTGTTTTAAATTTTTCAGTTGCATTTTTTTAAAATTTGCTTTTCAACTTAAAACATAAAAACAGAAAATAGTTCTCCTGTTTTAGTTAAAACATATTATATTCTTGAATTCAAAAATGTTTCAAATTCAAGAATTAAACTATTTACTTCAAATTTAACTCCCAGGTTTAAACTTCCAGTTTGAACTTCAACTTCTTATTTTGAAATTTTGCTTTTAAATTTTTAAAACAGAAAGACTGTTTCTGTTTTTAGTTTTAAAACCAAACTTGGATTTAAAAGCATTTCAAATTTAATTCAAAGATTTAAAATTTAAACTTATTGAATTTAAATTAAATTCTAGATTCAAACTTCTTTCCGGATTTTTAGTTTGCAATTTATCTTTACTTCAAAACTTAACAAACCTGGAAAACAGGTTTTCTGCTTTTGCTTTAGTACAAATAAAATTTTCAAAATTTAAATTATTTCAAACTTAAAATTAAACTAATTGAATTTATATTTAAATTCAGTTTAAACTTTATACTTAGTTCAAGTTTGGGTTTATATTTCAATTCCTATGTTAAAAAAAAGATTAAAACCTGGAAAAACAGGCTCTGTTAAAACCTGAACACATATCAACCCGAGCTATCCTATAATCTACTCCGAGAAAACAACATACTGGCTTCGAGTTTCCCTTCCCATTTACCCGAGACCAACCCGAGTACAAAAACCCTGCAACCCAATAACATACCCCATCATCACCAACATGCACAACACCCCTATGCACCCACTCCCCTACTCCGGCCATCACTGGCCATCATCTCAGGCCATCCTCCATCTACCAAAATCCCCACATCCACCTTCAACCCTCAAAATCCCATAATACAACTTGAATTTGAATTCAAGTTTTTAAACCAAAACCTGGAAACTTTTCCCTCTTTCAGTGATCAACCTGTCAACGCTTCAACCCATCACCTCCGACCACCGTCACCCTTCCAACTCCGGCGACAACTCCATCAACACATCCTCTATCCATACTCAAAGGATCTTTGAACTCGAATCATTGATGAAGCAGCAGCACTTAAATCCCTTATACCCAGTAAAACTAGGGTTCATACTGGCATCCCCAAATCTCATCACCAAAATTCATTTGTAATCCAATTTAGAATTTTTCCTATAATTATTGATAGCTACTCTATCAGCAGAATCAAATTCATCCAGATCCAATGCAAGTTTCAACTGTGCTCAACCAAATTGTGAAATACAGTACATTCATTACTGCACTTGTTTCACAACACTATAAATTATAATATTTGATTTAGAATTCATGAATTTATTTGTTGTTTCTATTAATAAACCTGAAACACTAAATTATAACATTTGAATTTTACTCTAAATTAATTGTTGCTCCGTGTAACCTGATTTCCAGGTTACAGATAATTCTGTTTGATTTATATGAAATTTAAAACTTATTCTATTCTAAAATAAACAAACTTTATTCAATTGTTTAAATTATAATAGCAACAAGCTAAAGGAAGAGCTCAGGAATCAACATGAGTTTGAAAAATTGCAGAAACACACATGCACAGTCATCAACTTGAACACAGGCAAATATTTTAGGTAAAATATTCACAGCAATCTCATATGAGTATATTTGTAATTTATAAAACATGCACAGCCTTTCCTATTTAATAAAAATTAAATGAGTTACTCACCTGTATTTGCAAGATGCAGAGCACAGATTCAATTTGCAGGTTCCAGATTCTAAGAAATAGATGAATGCAGACATGAAGAAGTTGCATGCAGGCCTTCAGTTTTAATGCTTTTAATCTTTGTTTTATACATGCTTCCAGTTCTTACATGCAGGCTATTTGAATGCAGATGCAAATTTGAATTTGTTCCCAGATAGTTTTGAAAACATGTAGGCTAAAGCTTGCAGGCCCTTATGTTTCCAGATTGAAGAAACAAAATGCAAACATCTTGCTTGCTTAAGGTTGTTGTATGCAGGTTTGTATTTTGAAAAAGAGGAGTTTGAATGCAAGAGTTAACAGGTTTGAAAAATGCAAGAGTTTGCTAGGTATTTGAATTTGTAGGTTTTTGAATGTTTGAATAAGAGAGGAGTTTGATTTTAAAATTTGAAATGTTACAGATTTTACTTTCATTTTATTGAAGGAGTAAAAATGTTTCTTTGTTAAGAATTGAAAAAAATGAGAAAGAATAAAGGAATGAGTATATGCAATGTTTTATAATCTAAATTATGATTTAAAATTAAAAAAAATTGAATCAATTCACTTGTAAAAGAAATGGACACATGTTAACTTCTTTGTTTACTTACTTAACATATGTTATATTATGCCTTAATACACTACACATGTCTTTTAATTGGTTTTGTTATTTAATTAAGTGTTAAAGAAAATTAAACTTAATGAATGCATGTTCATATTTTAAATTGTATTTTAAATTTCAAATTAAATTTACAAATCAAAATTATCAATCAATAATATTTTAAAGAGAATAACACAAATATTTGGTAACTTATTTTAAATATTTAAACTTGAATTAAAATGAATTTTAAACAAATAAATCATTTTTCTCATACTTAAAATCATATAGTATTTTATTAAATATTTTTGAAAAGTTTAAATTAAATATAAATCACAATTCTTAATTTCAAATTATTAAAATTATGCTATACTAATTCAATTAGAAACAACTTATCTATTTAATATATATAAATACATATACATTATTAAATAGAGAATAGATATATCAGTTTATCAAAAAAAATTCACAAATTAAATATTTAAATAAAGAAGATTATTAAATCAAATTAAATTTATTAACAAAAATCATCAATTCAATTTAAATTTAAACTCAGATTATTAAATTTAAATTTTCCAAAATTCCAGGATATTACAATCCTTCCCCCTTAAAAGAATTTCGTCCCCGAAATTTAAAACAAAGGTAATTTAATAATCTATTAACAGATTTTATTTTAGAACACAGTATATGTTAATCATATGCTGACAACCAAAGCAACCAATTCACACAAACAGAACAAATCTAATTATCCAAAAGAATTTTGGATAAAACCTTCACGAGTTTCCCCGGTATATATATATATATATATATATATATATATATATATATATATATATATCGGGATACTCGCTCTATAGAATACAATCAATCAATACTATTAAGCTATAGAGCTCCGAACAACAATTCTATACAGAATATCAGACTACAAACGAGTCTGACTCAACAACCAATCTATCCTAAACTGCGGGTTCTACAACCAGAAATATCAAACACGTACTCCCTCAGAGATACGTGAAACACACTGAATCCCAGTTATCCAAACTGGCAATTCAACTCTAGAAAACTCAACACTGATCTTACCCAAAACACAGAAGAAATCCAAAACACAATGGAGCTAGCTTCCCAAACTTATAGCTCCTTGGATCAGAGAAAAACTTATCCCAAATCAAATCTCCGATTCCAGAATCCAAATTCTCCGCCTCTTATCCATAAAAATCTTCGGACGATCCTGGGCTACCAACAACCATCCTGATCAGCTTAACTCTACGCTGATGCCTCTAGAAACAGACTGAATCAAAACAATCCAATGATCTCCTCAAGATCACTCAAAAACCAAGAACACAAACCCTGCTTCTCAACAACAGAAGACAGAACAAACTTCTTCTCATCAGGAAAAAGAAAACAGAAACACCCCCAAACTGCTTCCGCTGCACCACTCTGATCCGAAGCAGAAGAAAAAATGCTGACGAACAACACAAGCATATGCTAGCCAACCCAGCACAGAAATATGGTTCCATATATTCATAAAGAAAACTCAGATGTTCCTCCCAAACCTGAGTTGCTTCACCAACTTCTATCTCAAAGAACAATCCATCTACTAACTGAACCACCTGTTCTACTCCTGGAAAGAAAACTCAATCTCCAGATGCAGACAAACTCTGACTTCCTGGAAAAAAATCCAGACAATATCCAACAAACACAAGAGAACATGCTATCGCAAGACACTTTTGCGATCAACTCAGCCTAAATCCAAAGAAAACTACTCTCTCCCAACCAAACAGAACAGCTTATGCTAGCTTAGCCAACTCACCAAAGAAATGAATCCACTCTGCTGCTTCTGAACTCCACTTCAGAAAAACTACTCAGCCAGAAGACTTCCTTACCAACTCAGAACATTCTGCTAAACTCAGCCACATCACCGAGCAGACTCACTTCTTACTCTTGTTCCAAAGAAACATCTTCGGAAATATCCATAGTCACTACATCTCATCACGCAGCTACTACTTCATGAGATATCAAGATATCATCACTCACTTACTTCAGCCTTCCGACAGATCCAAACTCAATTCTACACTTCAAAGATGAACTCCAAACCTTAACAGGTTTCCTTCAGAGATCGATGAAGTCCTTCACCACTACAGAACTCACTCGAGACGGTATTAGGTCTACAGTCTTGACAAATACACTTCCAACCTCATCCATCAAACTCCAACCATTGGTAGTCGTGTTACACACACTTCTACCTCATCTACCTTTATAACTTACATTGGAAAAACCTGAACGGGTAACCCAACAAATAGGTAGAACCAATTATATATATATATATACATTAAAAATACAAATACGCTCTCTCAAGATAGACACCACTCCAGAGCCTAGGTATTCACTCAACCTAACGCTCTGATACCAAGTGGAACGACCCGACTTTCCACTCCCGGAAAATCGCATCATCCTTAAAAAAGAAAGGGATAGAAAAGAGAAAAGAAAGAAGAGAAAGAAGAAACAACACAAGAATCTCAACAGCGGAACGAATAAATTATATTAATAACATAAATATTACATAGTATACATCAAATATCAGAGTTACACAGACATATACAACACATACTAGACAGTTATAAACACCTGTCTAGTTATTACAACTCAATACATACAGAAGACACTCAGAGATACCAACACAACGGAAAACTATATAACTATATGCAGAAGCCTCCTGCTCCATTGCTCCTCCACAATTCGTCAAAGCTAACCTGAATCCTAATCTGAATTCCCTTGACTACTCATAAAAATTTGAGTACCCAAGAGTTAAAGAAAAACAGAAATAACTCCGGGTCAGACATGGGTCTGGTGTGAGTAACAGGTTAAAGTTTCTTAACTTTGAAAAACCTTTGAAAAGAAAAGGTATCACGTAAGACTTCCCACACATAAACATGGAAAAGTTTTTACCTTACGCTAACCAAAACATTTGATAGGAAATCCGATGATATTATAATAGTGTCTAGGGTTTCCAAGTAAATAAGAAATAGCCGAAATTTTTACATGATTAAATTCCAGCTACTAGCCACAAAAGTGGGTAATACAATCAAAACCATTGGCACTTATTGGATTTTGGATTCGATCAATGGCTGGGCTACTGGGGTACCGCCCGTCATAGTACGTGGCCTAGATCACCGTACCGAGGATTACTCCCAATCCCCTGCAACACAAAGCCGGACCCGTTCCTTACTAAACAGTTCCAAACAAGACAACCCCTCAGTTGTGATCAGCAACCGCACCACTAAGCCGAAAATAAAGGGACCTCTAGACAGGGATAAATCTTGCTCTCAAGTGGGGGCTACCCACGAAGCTTTGCTGCACCTCCCCTGTTTTAGCCATTCCCGGTTGATGAGGCTTGAGGCTACGATTACCTTTATAGGACATATCACTTAGAATGCTCATCATCCACCTGACGATGTTCTGAAAGCATTCAATCCATACAAGTTCATTCCGGGTTCGAACGAAACCGAAGGCATTATCTCGTTACACTCGTATTGGAATCACCCTCAGAGTTAACGACAATAACCCTTGCACTCTAAATCACCATCTCGAATCTATAAGTACTATTCCGTCAAACTCATTACGGAATCACCCACAGAGTTATACTGACGTATAGCCCTTACACCTCGAGTCTTCACTCGCTCCTCATGGATTAACGACCTAACGTTATATTGAATCGATGTGGTTTTCGGATCCCAAATATGGAAATCCGATCCCGGTCTCATTAAAATCCAAAGCGTGTCTTTTAAGGTCCAAGTTGTTTTAAGTTTAAAACAATTCAATTCATTATCTAAATATACACAGATAGATAATTCTCAACACAATAGATAATCAACCTTATCATTACCAACAGATAATTCATATCATAATTAGACAATCCATATTATTATCCAAAAGCAACCAATGCATCCATATCATATACATTTTTATCTCATAGCTGAGATTATAAACCATACCAGACAACCAATACCAATCATCAAACATAAGCAACCATCTAATGATCACACCAATTATAATTAATTTAAAATGAATTAAATTAATTACTTAATCTCTAATTAATTTAGAGTGAATTAAATTAATTACTTCAACATTAAAATTCTGCTTAACTTAATCATCAACTGATTAAAAATCAATTTATAAATCATCATCTCAATATTCTTTTCACTTAATCATTATTGATTAACCATCTCTAATTACAATAAGTAATTAGCCTTTAATATTAATTACACAAGTTTAATTATATTAAACCATTTGCAAATAATTAACTTGTAATTTCTTAATTAATTAATTAATCATTTATCCATTATTAATCATATATTAATTAATCAATTCCAAATTACATCATTAATTAATTAATTAATGATTTCTGATTATATTTAATCAACCTCTATATAAATTAATTACATAAGTAATTAATCTTCAATTTAAACCATATATATTAATCACCCATGATTAATAGCCATTTAGTAATTAACTGCTCTAATTACTCATCCCATAATTAATTACTCTTAATTATTTATCTAAATTAATCCCTTGATTAATTTTCAAAGTAATTTAAATCTAAATTACTTTTAAAATAAATACCTTTAATTACACTCAGTAATTATTAATTAATTACTTCCTTAAGTAATTATAAATCCCTAAATTACATAAAGTAATTATCAACAATCAACAATTGTTTAAATTAATTAAACTTAATTAATCTAAACTAATCACATTAATTAAATTAATTACACTAAGTAATTAATTCATTAAGTAATTAAACTTAAACAATTGATTATTATTAATTAATTAATCTAATTAATTATCAAAATTAATCACATTGATTAATTGTTTAATAATCTTAAGTTAATGACCTTCATTAAGATTTCTTAATTAAGAGATTAACTTATAATTAACCATTATTAATTACAATTTAATTAATCTCTAATTATTAATTAATTAAGTGTTAATTAAAATCTTAATTAATCATTAATCACTTGATTAAATAAATCTTAATCATTAATTAAAATTTAATTAACCATCCCTAATTATAGATTAATTAACCTTAATTAATTAATCTCAAATCTTAAAAATTAATAATTACTTAATTAATCATCCACATTATTCATTAATTAAATAATTAATATTCCATTTAAATTAATTTAATAATTTAAATGAAATCAATTTCTTAAGTTCAAAATTTAGAAACATACTTCTTTATACAAAATATTTTAAACACTTTGTTTCAAACAAAAATTCAAATTTAAAAATTCCTTTTAAAATTTCAAACTGAAACAAGATTCAAATCTTCATCCTAGATTCAAACTTAAAATTTTAAAACTTTACTTACATCTCCATCTTCATTTACAAATTCAAATTACTTAAACTTTCTAAAGTAGTCAAAAAAAATTTAAATTTAAAAACTTATTAAATTTTAAAAACTGACATTAAAGTAAAATCTCAGGTTTTAAAACTAAATTTAAACCTAGTTTAAACTTTATTTCATAATTTAAAACTTATAGTTTTAAATTTCAAAACTAAAGTTCCTGTATACTTTAAAAGGTTTAAAAACTAAATTTAAAATTCCAGATTTAAATCCAACTCAGATTCATCTATTCAAAATTTCAGTTTCCAGATTTAAACTTGTTTTAAATTTTTCAGTTGCATTTTTTTAAAATTTGCTTTTCAACTTAAAATATAAAAACAGAAAATAGTTTTCCTGTTTTAGTTAAAACATATTATATTCTAGAATTCAAAAATGTTTCAAATTCAAGAATTAAACTATTTACTTCAAATTTAACTCCCAGGTTTAAACTTCCAGTTTGAACTTCAACTTATTATTTTGAAATTTTGCTTTTAAATTTTTTAAACAGAAAGACTGTTTCTGTTTTTAGTTTTAAAACCAAACTTGGATTTAAAAGCATTTCAAATTTAATTCAAAGATTTAAAATTTAAACTTATTGAATTTAAATTAAATTCTAGATTCAAACTTCTTTCCGGATTTTTAGTTTGCAATTTATCTTTACTTCAAAACTTAACAAACCTGGAAAACAGGTTTTCTGCTTTTGCTTTAGTACAAATAAAATTTTCAAAATTTAAATTATTTCAAACTTAAAATTAAACTAATTAAATTTATATTTAAATTCAGTTTAAACTTTATACTTAGTTCAAGTTTGGGTTTATATTTAAATTCCTATCTTAAAAAAAAGATTAAAACCTGGAAAAACAGGCTCTGTTAAAACCTGAACACATATCAACCCGAGCTATCCTATAATCTACTCCGAGAAAACAACATACTGGCTTCGAGTTTCCCTTCCCATTTACCCGAGACCAACCCGAGTACAAAAACCCTGCAACCCAATAACATACCCCATCATCACCAACATGCACAACACCCCTGTGCACCCACTCCCCTACTCCGGCCATCACTGGCCATCATCTCAGGCCATCCTCCATCTACCAAAATCCCCACATCCACCTTCAACCCTCAAAATCCCATAATACAACTTGAATTTGAATTCAATTTTTTAAACCAAAACCTGGAAACTTTTCCCTCTTTCAGTGATCAACCTGTCAACGCTTCAACCCATCACCTCCGACCACCGTCACCCTTCCAACTCCGGCGACAACTCCATCAACACATCTCTATCCATACTCAAAGGATCTTTGAACTCGAATTATTGATGAAGCAGCAGCACTTAAATCCCTTATACCCAGTAAAACTAGGGTTCATACTGACATCCCCAAATCTCATCACCAAAATTTATTTGTAATCCAATTTAGAATTTTTCCTATAATTATTGATAGCTACTCTATCAACAGAATCAAATTCATCCAGATCCAATGCAAGTTTCAACTGTGCTCAACCAAATTGTGAAATACAGTACATTCATTACTGCACTTGTTTCACAACACTATAAATTATAATATTTGATTTAGAATTCATGAATATATTTGTTGTTTCTATTAATAAACCTGAAACACTAAATTATAACATTTGAATTTTACTCTAAATTAATTGTTGCTCTGTGTAACCTGATTTCCAGGTTACAGATAATTCTGTTTGATTTATATGAAATTTAAAACTTATTCTATTCTAAAATAAACAAACTTTATTCAATTGTTTAAATTATAATAGCAACAAGCTAAAGGAAGAGCTCAGGAATCAACATGAGTTTGAAAAATTGCAGAAACACACATGCACAGTCATCAACTTGAACACAGGCAAATATTTTAGGTAAAATATTCACAGCAATCTCATATGAGTATATTTGTAATTTATAAAACATGCACAGCCTTTCCTATTTAATAAAAATTAAATGAGTTACTCACCTGTATTTGCAAGATGCAGAGCACAGATTCAATTTGCAGGTTCCAGATTCTAAGAAATAGATGAATGCAGACATGAAGAAGTTGCATGCAGGCCTTCAGTTTTAATGCTTTTAATATTTGTTTTATACATGCTTCCAGTTCTTACATGCAGGCTGTTTGAATGCAGATGCAAATTTGAATTTGTTCCCAGATAGTTTTGAAAACATGTAGGCTAAAGCTTGCAGGCCCTTATGTTTCCAGATTGAAGAAACAAAATGCAAACATCTTGCTTGCTTAAGGTTGTTGTATGCAGGTTTGTATTTTGAAAAAGAGGAGTTTGAATGCAAGAGTTAACAGGTTTGAAAAATGCAAGAGTTTGCTAGGTATTTGAATTTGTAGGTTTTTGAATGTTTGAATAAGAGAGGAGTTTGATTTTAAAATCTGAAATGTTACAGATTTTACTTTCATTTTATTGAAGGAGTAAAAATGTTTCTTTGTTAAGAATTGAAAAAAATGAGAAAGAATAAAGGAATGAGTATATGCAATGTTTTATAATCTAAATTATGATTTAAAATTAAAAAAAATTGAATCAATGACACTTGTAAAAGAAATGGACACATGTTAACTTCTTTGTTTACTTACTTAACATATGTTGTATTATGCCTTAATACACTACACATGTCTTTTAAATGGTTTTGTTATTTAATTAAGTGTTAAAGAAAATTAAACTTAATGAATGCATGTTCATATTTTAAATTGTATTTTAAATTTCAAATTAAATTTACAAATCAAAATTATCAATCAATAATATTTTAAAGAGAATAACACAAATATTTGGTAACTTATTTTAAATATTCAAACTTGAATTAAAATGAATTTTAAACAAATAAAACATTTTTCTCATACTTAAAATCATATAGTATTTTATTAAATATTTTTGAAAAGTTCAAATTAAAAATAAATCACAATTCTTAGTTTCAAATTATTAAAATTATGCTATACTAATTTAATTAGAAACAACTTATCTATTTAATATATATATAAATACATATACATTATTAAATAGAGAATAGATTTATCAGTTTATCAAAAATAAATTCACAAATTAAATATTTAAATAAAGAAGATTATTAAATCAAATTAAATTTATTAACAAAAATCATCAATTCAATTTAAATTTAAACTCAGATTATTAAATTTAAATTGTCCAAAATTCCGGTATATTACACTTCCATCGGTGAGAATCAAGTACTGCAAATTGCTTGAATGCAAGAGCAATGAATTTTAGCTTTCATGTCATGAAATCTTTTAATTTTGCACAATGTTTCCACCAGAAGAGATGTTGCAAAATGTTTGATTTCAATAATCTATTTGACAAGTTGAAAAATGTAATTTTAACCTGTCCGTTGTAAATTTCATCCTTGTGATTAACATCAATTGCTCCAGAAGCCATCACGCGTACAGGATTTGCTGCTGTAAAAAGCTTCATCAAATCAAAAAAGTGACAGCACTTCTCAACCAGTGTTCCTCCTGAATTGACTTTGAACCGATTCCAGTTTTTCACCTATACAAATTACCCAGTCTAGGAAATTAACAAGCAAAAGATCATCTACAGTTTACATTATATGGTTAAATGTTTTCAATTGCTAAACTTCAGATATCTCTTTGTGGTTTAGAAAACTCTATTTGACTTGTCTGGATGTGTGTGTATCGGTCTTCAGATAAAAGAAAAGGATATCTATCACACCTTTCATAACCCAAAGTATCATTTTTTGTGGATCATGTATAACTAAATACACATCAAATACAAAAATATTGACAAATGGATGTAATAAAATGATTACTTTTCATTCATGGACACTTAAGAATTCTATCCTATGCAGCATTGATATTAAATTGCATGCCTTGTATTTAGTTAAATTTTGACAATACACATTTTTTACACTTGTTGAATTGGGGACAATTTGTTAGGGACCATACATGCGTCTACAAAATAATTTGATATATAATCAGCTCAAGCATTTCTGAACAACCACAAAATTAAAAGGTTAGATAAGAAAACAAAATAAATGAACTCGCCATTTGTATAGGATGCACTTCATGCTCTTTTTAGGCTTTCTGCTGTGTCTTAGCAATAATTTTCAGTTTTAACAATTGATTAAATTAAAAATAATCCAACATTGTTCACTTCTTACATTTAAGTACCGAATAGTTCTACTGCATACTGAAAAGGGAATACATTTTACCTTGACCCAAAATGGAAATCGATGTTCACGTATAGCAACCATTTTAACATGCCCAAGTTTGCCACTGTGAACTATATCAAGCAGTTTTGATACAGGAGGCATGTATTTGTATTTCAACCCTACTTGAACCAATATCTCAGGTCTCTTCTTAGCTGCTTCAATCACCTTAAAGGGAGAAAAGAAAAGAAAAAGAACGGATTTTATTAACAATGTCCCATGTCAATTGCCTTTTCTTAGATTACCTTTCTAACATTCATCACTGTGCCCTACAAAGAAACCATATGTGGTCAAGAATCTCGTATAACAAACTTGACAGTTTACATATTGTTGTTCAAGCAATCAACAAGTGACATATAACATAGCCCCAAAATCTTGACGAACTGATGTATTCAAAGTGAAAATGGTTCATATCAATCGTTCATTTATTATCCATCAATCAATACATACAAAGAATATATGTTGACCCTCATCCCCGGAAGCTGCACTTCTCTGTTTTGAGTTCTAATGCTACATCCTTACCATGGACTAGCAACACAAAGTGCTTTTGGCTCTAAAGTAACTTTAAGAGGGCAACATAGCTTGATCCGAACTAGTGTGCTTGCTACATCCTAATTGGGAAAACCATTGTACAACTGATGTGGCAGAAATATACCCATGTTTTCAATAAGTTTGCAAATAGGCATATTTTTATTGAACCCGCAAAGTGATCTACAATTATATATACATAAATTTTCCTTCATTTTATTAGTATCTAATTTGCAATGTACTGATAAAAAATATTTGACACAATAAACTAAAAGCAAGAAAAAGGCAGACACACACCTGAAATTCGCAACTTCAGCTGTTCGAAATCTCAAACTCAAACTCGCCTTCGTCTCTTACAGCAGCGCCTCCTCGAATTGATCCACCACCGCTCCACTTGAAATCACCTTCACCGCCTCCACATTCATTCCACAATCACCTAAATCCAGTTCGAAGTCTGGGTTGGGGGTTTTGATTTTGGTAATTGGGATTTTGATTCGGGAAACTTGGAATTCTGCTTTTAAAATCGCGTTTGCTTTATTTTAGTTCGGTCGTAGTTTTTGAATTAGGAAAATTAGGGCTTGTAGAGTACATTGGAAGATACGAATATTTTTTTTTAAGTGGAGTAGTTTGAGAAGAAGAAAAAGTGGTAAAGGAAATTTGAGCGGCCACAACAAACTCTAGCAAAAAATTCCACGAATTACTGGCGGGAGAATTAGTCGCGTTTCTTTGTTTATTTTTATATTGTAAAATTACCAAGAGTTGCACAAAATTTAAAACGCCACCAATTAATGCAACTAAAAATAGTTTTTCTTGTAGTGAAAACCCCGGAACTTAAGTTCTAAATTTTCCAATTTACATTTATTTTATTTCCTTTTAATTTGGTTTCCAATCAATATTTATAAATTTCACTACCTAACAACCAATATATTACAACCAAATATATATATATATATATATATATCATTTATAAAGTTTTTATTTTATATATAGAAAATATAATAGGCAAAATTATTTCATTCAACTATAATAAAACAAATATTGTGTCATTCTGTCCTATTAAGTGTTTTGAAATCCCTATTGATGTCATAGCGTCCTATTCACCAACCAGAATTTATAAATACAAAATGGAACAAATTAACACAATATCAAACTTTTTTATAACACTAACAAATACGCTCTTTCATATATATATATATATATATACACACACACACACACACATATACACTCAACGACCCATCATAGGGCATTGCTTCCCTATTAATAAAGAGTCAGACCCCACAAAGATAGGTTTATCGCTAAACCAAAGCTCTGATACCAGATGTAACGTCCCGCCTTTTCGTACGCTTTAAATCAACGATAAACCACACACCTCAGACTTAAACCATACAAAAGGGCGAATTGTTATTGGGGTGATTAATAAAAAGGAAGAAAGAAATAAAAAATAGAATCTTGTAGCGGAACGACAAAATATAATAATCAAATAAACAGTTCTTGAAGCTGTTTTACAAAATATTTGATTTTACTTATACAATACATATCAGAGTTACACATACCAGAGAATAATAATATTGCAGCGGAAGAAAATGGTGTAGTGGAATAATATAGTACAAAATAATAATAATAAATCTTCGTCTTCGTCCTCTAGTAATAGGATCTTCAAATCCTAAAATGCTCAGGCTGACCCGAGCGAATTAAAAAGACAAAACACTCGAGTCAGAACTAAAAGATCTTATGTAAGTTAAATCAACAAAAATAAATATGAGTGAAATGGTGTCATATATATTTATGGGATTTGACATCTCCTATCCAGTGTCTAACGTGACTACAGTAACTCCAGAGATGCTTGGGATTCACATCTCCTAAGGATCCGTTAAACTATTTACTATGTAGTAATATTTCGCTATTACAATAATGTCTAATAGTAAAATAAACTTACTTTTAAATAGCATTAAGGCTTTACATTTTCCACCTTAACACGTAATAGTCCCAGTAATCCATCCAGTATCAGCGCATCTCCAGATCGGGAGACTACCCTAAATACTTCACGGGATACGGGAGAAACCGCAATCTCGAATGAAATAAAAATGCATAACAATTTGCAGTTTATAACAATATAAAATAAAGCACCCATTCACCCAATATCAATCATCAACCATTTATCACAATCATCATCCAATGCAAACAATAACATCAATATAGAACAGATAATAAATACAAGTAATTACTGGCAATTTATATTCAATAATAAATTAACTTAACTGGCAGTTTATATGCAATAATAAATTGAATAACAATTTAATCCAATGAACAAATTTAGCTAGAATGATGATAAAAATATACCAAACAGCAATAAATAAATTTCTAATCACATCAGAAATTAATTTAACACACATAAGAAATTTTATAAGTTGTGATTGGGTTAAAATACTCACCTTTTGAATTTAAATGCAATTTAAACCCAAAATCAAACAGCCATAGAATTCGTCCAAACCCGTGTCTAAATGTTCGAAATTTCAATACGATCCTAACAAAAGAAACCGTGTGCAAATCGGACATCGTATGTGAAAGTTGTGTTGATTAAAACGTATGAAATCAAAATTAAAATAAAAAAAATAAAATAAAAGAATACACATACCCTTCCATGTCACGCGTACACGTCACCCATGCAGCACACAGCTTCTTCCTCATAACAGGAAACACGCACGCACGAAACAAACCCGGTTCGAAACCCTAACCTGCAACGCATGAACACACAGAGCCGCCACACGATTTTGCTGCCGCACGCACCTCACGGCCCACGACGACCCCCCTGACCACTTCCTGATGCCGATCGACGGTGATTAGCCCTAGCCGCCGCCATTTTTTTTAAACCTAATCGAATTTAGCCGCCGATCTAACCGTCGAATCGTGAAACGAATCATGTCGATGAGCTCTCCATCGTCCACTCTACAAAACGCAGAAATGGTTCGTCGATCAGTCGATGTTCAACGACGCGTGATGAATGGCCGAAAATGGTTCTTCGATTTCTGGCTAAACAATGAATTGAAGTGAAAATCTAATTATAGATTTAGGTTGCACTCATCAAGAGCTTCAATATATAATTTTTCTAATTTTTTTTGAAGCGTTTGAAATTTCAATTTGTTTTTTGAATTGCAGTTGGATTTGGAATTATCTGCCATTGAAATGAGGAGGTGAAGAGGAATTGTACGCACAGATAAATGAGAAATAGAGGTAGGCTAGGGTTTATAACATGGTATTTTATAGACAAAGCTGAAATAGAATAGATGGACCCGATTGATATACGTGTTGAACGATAAAAGGTCCGAAAAGCCCGTTTCGACTCCGGAACAAAATTGGGTCAACCCATATATCAAAATTGATATTTTTAAATATTTTAAACGCGATGGAATAGGTTTACGTTCAAGTTCCATCGTATGAAGAAGTTATGCTAAATTCAAAATTTTCCAAATTGATTTCAATTTCATTGATTTCAATGCGTTTCGAGTCAGTACGATCAAACGACAGGTCCGATCGCTATACAACTAGAAATCCTACAATAATTCACCGTTACGGATACGATGAAACTAGTTTCGTTGAAATCCGAGTCAGTGGCCAAAATGGCTATTTTTACATTAATTAAATAAATTAAAAATAAATTAATTAAATCACTTTTCAATTTCAACTCTATAATTAACAAATCTCATCAATTTTAACTTTCTTAATCATTTACACTAATTTAACCAAATGTCAATTTAGAGTTGATTAATTTATCAATTTCAGTGTTAAATTTTCAATTTCATTATATTCACTAATTATAATTTAAATTCTCAATAATCCCATTGAATTTTACTTTTCATTCTTATTATTCAATTCATTATTATCCAACGGATGAAATTAACATTGGTTTATGGTTTATTACATTATTATTCTCAAATTTCATCTTAATCTCAATTAACACAACAATTAAATATTAAATTTCATTTAATTGCAATAAATCCAATTATTAAATTTAAGTTAATAAATCTTGATTCTCACTCCTACTATTAAATCAACCATTATCTTATGGATAACTTTAATGCTACTATATATCCAATTGCCGTAATGGTTTATAATTATTAGCTAAATTCATATTAACTTGAAATTAATTACGTTTAATTGGAATGGATTTAGATCTAATTTAATAGATTAATATAAATGGTAAACAATTAATAATTATTATCATTTGCCTAATTTAACCCCATTCCTACTTTATTATCAATTAACAAATATTATAATTTCTTACTAGACATTGATTTTTTTATTCAATTACCCTTTATTACGTATTATTACATCAATTTATATAATTTTGAATTCATTCCCAATTTACACATTTCAATCAATCATAACTTTACAATTTGTTTCCAATAATTGGTACTGCCCTAAATTAGTTACTTATCAACTTGCATAAACCTTATTACCTTTAATGTTACATAATTTTTCTTAGTTCTAATCATTGTAGTATTGAATTTCATTTGCTACAAAATTTCCATTTGTTATAAATTTAATTTAAATAAATTGGTTTGTTTCAATTCCTATCCTTTTATTAAGTTCATTACTACTCTAAAAATCTGTTTAACCTTTGTTTAACCTTTCATTACTTTACTATACTCAAATTTGACAACCCTAACATTGTATTACATTTCCCATTAATGTAACATTTATTTATTTTAATAAAATTTATTTCCAATTCCATCAACTAATTAAACAGGTAACTTATAGTAATTGTTTACAAGCCAAAGTTACACTTAAGTTCATCCTGCTTCAACCAATTATTATAATTACCTTCACCGAATTCAATCAATTACTATAAATTATATGCAAATTCTTTTATTTACACCACCCTTACACTTATTTTAAATTTTATACACAAGTGCAACAATTTACGCTATTTCACTTTTATTGATTTCACTTCAATTGTCAACAATTGGTTTTTTTTATAACCATTGCTACAATTCATTCTTAATATTTACTTCAATAAAAATTATAATTTTTTTTCTCTTTCTCTCTAAATTAAATTACAAAGATCAAATTAAATCAGCCAATTTATTTTTCAAAATTTACGGGTCGTTACAAAAGATCTACCTTCTGAATGGGTACACCTCTAGGTGGATGCCCCTTGGAACAGCACAACGGAACCTCTGCCAACAAAAGACCGGCCTAACTCTGTAACTAGATAGTACCGAAAATGTCATCCCCCGGTCATTACCGACCTTTAACCGAGCGCTCGTTTTCCGTACACCACATTAACTTGCATCCCGAACGTCATAGTGGGAAGAAATATATCTAGAAGGGGATGACCATACCTTACTTAGGAATGATCCACTTAGCCTTGCCGCATGTAATCCTGTTTCGGTCATTTACAGTTTGATTAGGCTTAAGGCAACGATTAGCTTTTTGCACAGCACATATCACATCTTTGAATTAAACACATTTAAAAATTAGATTTCAAATCTAATTTCAATTTGAACTTCAATTCATCCTTAATCTCAACTTTAATTTTCAAATTCGATTTTAATTTCAATTTAACTATCATTTTCAAACCTGTTTCACTTCAAATTTCAAATTCTCTTTTATTTTGACTTTAGTTTCACTTCTAATTGAAAAGAAGCTTATTTTTCCAAAATACCTCATGTCACTAAAATATGGCTTTATTGACAAAGGGGATTATTAAACCAAAATGAACATAACCAATATCCATATTTATCACTAACATAATTCAATCAATCACATAATATATGATCTCAAATCCAACATTCACTATTAATACCATAACGGGATATATTATCACAATTCAATAATCTAACCAAATTATCAATCATCCATATTAATAATCAATTGGTATAAATATTCATATATTATAAATGTGATTGTTTTAACATAACCAAAATATAAATTCAAAAGCGATGAGGATTTCTCACCTTCAACCAAAATCATTTCACTTCCTACCAACATTCTTATCCAAACCAACACTTCACTAAGCATTTCTAAGCCTTATCATAAACCATGCTTCCAAGTGCTCGACCATCTCCACCACTACTCACTTTATTCACGGCCATGACCCTCCTCCACCACCTTACTCTCAGCTTAAGCCTTTAAACACCTTCATCCTCACGGCCTAAGGCCATTTTTTAAGAAGAGAAGAAGTGAATTAAGAAAGAGGTTAGAGAGTAACAAGTGGATTAGTGCTTAAGCACTCCACTATTTTTAATCCTCCTACTTCTCTTAAAGAGAGAAGCCATTAATGAGCAAAAGAAAGCTAAAAAATGAAGAAGAAAAAAAATGAGAAATGTGAAGAAAATGAGAAGAATGGATGGGTATTTATAGAAAAAGTAAGGGGTGGTAAATTACAGAACTAACCATTTATAAAATTACTAAAATATCATTACTTTATCTTACGTTTTCAACACTTACCATCACCTTATAACATCATTACTTTATGTCTTAATCACTTAATATTTAAGTAAAGAGAAGTAAAGATTTGGTTGGATTTGATGTGACATATTCTGTCATTTTGTGCTTACTTTTGCTAATTGATTCTAAACTTGTTTAGTAAAAGTAAACTTGATTAGTGAGTTGAATAATACTTATACTATTTGAATATATGTTTATATATAAGAAAATAAAGGTGCAACAATGTTGCGACAAATTTTAATTGATAAAAAGTTGATTTTCGACAAAATGTTTTACGGTCACATTTTGACGTTTTAGCTAAACTATTCGTTTATGTAAACCAAATTTAAAATGAACTTTTTTACTTCTTTAAATAAATTAAAAAATGTCTATTTATATTTTAAAATCATATTTTAATAATGTCAAATTCTCTATTTTTACATTGTATGTAAAACTGACAAAATGCAACAAATTTTGGTTATTTTTATAAAACGATTATTAACATGTTTTTAAATCTTTTAATATACTATTATTATATTTATTAGGTGTTTTTCATAATATTTAACTTTTCAAATAAATATTTAAATCCATTTATTTAAGCCTTTATTTATTTTAACAAAACTTAACTGTTGTTGATTTGTTCTAAAATTCAAATTTATTCTTTTTAATTTATTAACCATAAGAATATATAATTATTTGTTATATATATCATATTTATTTAAGTTTTAAGTTCCTTTTAAGTTTAAAAATAAAAAAAACTCTCATTTCCGAAGTAGTGAAATTACGGGTCATTACACTATGATAGAATGCGGACTAACATTTCTTGGTGCCAATTTTGCCGACTCTCCTAAGCTTACCATACCCATCATCGGCGACACTTTAAAAAAACATGGTCTCCAACTGAGAACTCTAAATCCTTATGCATCTTATCTCGGAAACTTTTCAACTTAGACCGAGCTTCCTTCATCCTTTCTCGGTCAACTCAATTTATTCTGTAGCTTCTCTTACCATGTCTGGTCAAGACCGATGTGCCCATGCTTTCGTATTCACCTCGCAAAACTTGTCGACTCGACATGTCCTTAAACCCTATATCGACATCGCCATGCCACCACCATCAAAAAAATATGCCTCCATTTTTCCCTCGTCCCCCATTCATCCTCCTCTAGTTCGTACCCCGAAACCCAAAATTCACTAGATCATCAGATTTCGTCAAAAATTCATTTCCAGTTCAACTCAATTTTCTCATCAATTACATCACTAAAAATCGAGATATTTGTACCAAAATTCATCATTTGATAACACTAATCCTATTATGGAATCAAAACATGAAATTAAATTGATTGATTCCTTGACTTAAAAATGAATTTACAGTAAATTCTACATTATTGAAATGATTATTCAATGTAAATCTTTTAAACCATTTTTAACATTTGTGTTACTTTGTTACAATCATCTTCCTTTCAGAAATTATAGCTTAAATTCGATTAATGGAAGAGATATTGAGTTTTAAATCTTGATTTTAAAACCTGTAAACTGAAAACAGAATTACATATATATATGTACAGACATACAACCACTTCATATATATATATACATATATAAACACACACATTCATGCAACTATCTTGCTTAGGTATCAATCACAGGCATTTTAGTCATAGATTAAAGGTTTTAAAATAAAAAATTTCTCACCTGACATTTGGAAGGACAGAAGGCAAGATTCTGTTTTGATCTGGAATTGATTGAATCTGAACTTTGAAATGATCTACTACTCAAATTTGTTTGTTGATCTTGATTCCGATCTTATTAGTTGCTGAGCTTTGATCTTGTTGCTTGATTGTTTCAGGTTTTGATTCCAAACTGAAACTTTTTCTTATTGTTGAACTTTGATCTTACTTTTGTTTTGATTTAAATTTTCTCAAATTTTGATCTCAACTTCCTCTCAGGTTTGTTTTGTTTTGTAGTTTTATTTTTCTGTTTTGATTTCAGAAGGTGGAAATAAAAGAATATGAAAGAAAGTTTTCTGTACTGTAAACATCCTTGTTTCACTTCCCAAATATATTTTTATAAAACTCAAATTAAAAGAAAAAGACACTTATTTGCCACTTATTACCATAAATTAACACTTGTTTAATTTTCATAATAAAATGCTTACACTTGTTTAAACAAAAAAAATTATATTTAAGACCTTATTTTAAACTTTTATTTAATTTATATTTAAACCCTTTGTTTTATGAATTTATAAAACATGTTTTAACCCTTTATAAATTCTTTTATTTAATTTAATATTTACACAAGTTTATATTTTCATCTTCTTATATATTTACATTTGTACAATTTAAATTTATTTTATTTACATGCATATGCATTATATCTTGTTTACACTTAATAAAAATAAATCCATTTATATATATATGTTTTGGAATTTAATTCTAAACAACTTTTGAAATTTATTTATATCCAACTTTTATTTTCAATACATTTATTAAAGAATTTTAAACCAAAATTCTTTCTATAATCTTTATATATAAATACATGTATGCAAACACACTCTGTTGGATTTTTAAATCAATCCAATTCTATTAAAATATTTATTTTGACTTTCAAATTCCAAATTTCAATTTTTTTTAAAATTTATTTATATATGTTTTCTTATTAATTTCCAAAAGATATGTATAATTTAAAACTTTTTTTAATTCTTATAATTAGAAAACGAATCTCTATTAATTTCAAAATATATAGTTTTAAATCCAATTTATTTTAAAAACACTTATCTTTAAATTTCTAATCCAAATTCTATTTATAATCAATTTATATACACATATATTTTCATTCTGGAAATCTACAAATAAATTTACCAATAAATTCCCAATTAAATACAAAAATTAATTTAATTACCAATTTACATTTGATTAAAAATTGGGATCGTTACAGATACCCCCCTTGAGAAAATTTCATCCTCGAAATTCGCTAGACAGGGAGATAACAAAGGATATATGAAGATAGAGAAATATCTTTCCAGATCAAACTGAATATCTATTCTGCATTTAGCTTACCAAATCAAAATATTATCAATAATTACAAGAACAAACTCATTCCACATCTCACAAGATACTCGGGTCACCAGATCTACAAAATATACAAGGCATTGATTAGTCCGAAGGATAACTAACCATTCGTAGAATATATATGGACCCAACAAAACAAATAATGGATACTCAATCCAGGTTGAAATGTCCCAAAGTATGCACCAACTTGTCCCTCATCGGACTTTGATCCTCACAAGAAATTACGATAGAATTTCAAATTTGGTTTGAAACGAAATCGTTTCATTGATGAAATCAAATTTAACTTCATATTTTATTCATCAATTCATTTCAAATAGAAGTTCGAATTCATTAAAGTTAAAAACGAAAAGCTAATAGAAAACCAACGAAGAGAATATGAAATAAAAACTTATCTATAACAATTCGCAGGTCCATCACCACACCGAAGCTTTTTTGGAGCTGCCAGGAAGCAGTCAAAGAATTTGAAAACGGATCAAAGGAGATTGATGAGGAAAGTTGTTTCCATTGTTGTAGGGTATTGACTATTTGTAGTGGTGTTTCCCTGTCCCCTATCTCGTCCTCTTCTTGCAATCATACTTACTATCAGTGGATAGTAAGGGAATTTAGTGAGGCATATGGACGGATATCTTAGGGATATACTCATTTTAGGGTATTTATAACCCTATCTCTAATGAGTTACCTAATGTGTTATACACCTGAGCTAAAGTTAAACCTTCAGCTCTGATACCAATTATAACGATCCTGACTCGACCTTCGAAAATCGACACTAAATACATCACCCGTATTTGAATGTCGTAGATCCAAACGTCGAATCTGGTTCGCCGGAGCTTATAACACATTAAGTATAACAACACAGCGGAAGAAAATGATAATATCATTTATATACACCAATTGATTACAATGATACAACATATTGATACAATTGATATCAAAATCAGAGATACAAAAATAACAACAGAAGAAAGTTTCCAAAAGATAATATCTTCAGAAGTCCTTAAGATAGATACTGCCATTCATTATCACAAGACTAGACAATGGCGTCCTTCTCCACTCCCATTACCGTCACTATACCCACGATCTCCTTCGTCCCAAGCAAATACAACACCATTCTCGAATGTCCACTTGCCAACGCGACCGCATCTTTTCCTCCTCCACCGCTTCCAACCTGATCCTCATTGTCATCTTCGCCCCCCAACCAACCTCCCCGCAATGAGACCCCCAGCAACAGAACCTTTGCTCAGGTGGTGGCCTCGAAACCTCGTCCTCCCCTTCTGCCCACCTCTCCACCCAAACGGTATCAGCCTTTACCGACATTCAGAAATGTGCGTCTTACCGTTGATTTTTTGAAAGCGAAAAGTCGCTGCCTTCGATGCGCGGGCCTTAGACACGTGGCAAAGAATTGTAGGGATGCTAGGATCTGCTATAAGTGTGGATTTTTCAGGCATCCTCGATCTCATTGTCCCGATAATCGAAACAAACCCACCCATACACGAAAAACAACTCAGCCGTAACCCTTCCTCTTCCCACTAAAAAAAAATCGGCCCGATGGGTCCCAAAGTCAAATCCCATATCAGTTCAGCAGATTCCCGCCCTTTCCCCAACGCACCCTCTCGCCCCTTCTGTTCCCAATAACCAGCCACAATACCCAGTGCGCCCTCACAAACCTAAAATTAATTCAAAAATTTTCCGTAAAATGGAGCCACCTCTCTTTCTCACCGCAAAAATCATCAGGGGAGCCTGGTCGATCGACTCCCTTCATTATGCGCTTACCTCCAATTTCCACCACCAAGACTGGCCGCTATGGCTCCTGACCGACAATAGCTTCATATTCCAGTGTCCCTCATATGCAACCAGAGTGCAGATCCTCCAGCGCTCAACCATTACTCGAGCAGGCGCGGTGATCCAATTTCAACCTTGGCCAGAGCAAGAGCATCCAGCTCCGTCCCTTGACCCGCCGTCATGGGCGCGGGTCTCGGGTTTCCCCAAACTTTTACGGTTCAATGCGGATGCCATTTCCGAAGCAGTTAGCCCAGTAGGAAGATTCTTAACGCAAGATGAATGCGAATGGGCAAATTTTGACCACCGTTTTCTGTACATCAAACTATAATTCTATAAGGGCATCAACTCCCCTACTTCCTTTGTCGCGGTCGTGAGTAATGAGGAACACCTTATGACCATAGAGAAATGGGACCACGAACACCCCAACAGGAGGCCGGAAAACCATTTGTTGGGTATTGATTACGAGAGGGATTTCCAAAACTTCGACCAGCACATCCAGATTGATTATTTAGATTCTGAAGATAGATTCGACGTAATGAACTACGAGCCTCACTTCCCTGAACCCACACCGGCGCTGGGCCAACTTAACGACCAGTCATTCGAAGTTGTTGGCCCGAGGGGTTGGGACCCCTGGCCTGTCCAGGAGCAAGCGTGGAACCCATATGCTGACTTGGATCTATCAACTCCCCTCCACCAACATCTTGCACCACCATCAACAACCCAAGCTCTGCCTCATTCACCTCACAATGCAGAACCCCAAATAGTTTTCCAATCCCCCCCATTTATTCCCGGTCCCACAACCTGTTGAGCATGCACGTGGCCCAGCCAACGTCGGGACAGTGGTCTCAATTTGTTACTCCAATGACTGTCTGCCGGAGCTCTAGGTTGGACAGGCCGGCATCGCACCCTGGTAGTTTCTTCAAACCTGTTGTTTTTTCCTCTCTTAATAAAAGCCTAAACAAAAAATTGGCACGTTGCATGGGCATGAGTTTGTGTGATGAACACTACACCTCCATGCAAACTCTCGAATCGGAGCGTTTTTCGTTTTCCCAATGAAGCTAATTTCCTGGAATGTGAGGGGGCTTGGGGACCCCAGCAAAAGACATTCAGTCAATTATATAATTGCCCCACACAAACCCGACATTCTTTTCATGCAAGAATCTAAACTATCAGACCCATGCCCCAATTTCCTTAGACAAATAGGTGGGACATTTCTCTCTGGGCTGGCCCACTTGAACGCCGTCGGTTCTTGTGGAGGCATTATGACAGCCTGGAACGAATCCGTGTGGTTCCATTGCCAAACCTTTCAACACACATCTGCCTTACACGTATCCCTTCGTTACCTGCAAACGGGAACGATCTTTTTCTTCTCCAATATCTACGGCCCACTTAATACTCATGACCGTAATGAACTATGGACAAATTGCCTCAACTTTGCCTCTCACATTAATGGTCCTTGGGTAGTGGGTGGAGACTTCAATACCACCAGATCCTCTGTCGAAAGAAACTCGGGCAACCTGTCTCAAGACTCTGATTCCTTCAACTCCTTCATCAATCTATGCTCCTTGATCGACCCACCCATCAAAAACCGCCGATTCACCTGGTCGAATCACAGATCCAAACCCTCGTTAGCCAAACTTGACCGCTTCCTTTTCAATCCAGCCTGGGATGCCTTCTACCCACTTTCTGTGGTTTCGGGTCTAGCCACAATCATCTCCGATCACTGCCCACTCCTCCTCGACACGGGCTCATCCACCTGTCCTATTAGACCCTTCCGCTTTGAGCGACTTTGGCTTCTTGAACCATCATTTGACAACTTTATTAAAGAAATCTGGTCCCAGCCCTCCCCCATCCCCTCGGCCACCGCCAGAGTTGTCGCCAAACTTAGATCTTTGCGTAAGATTATCAAACCCTGGGCCAAATCGATTAGGGGCTCCATTCGCTCGCGTATTTCAGCAATTCAAGAGGAAATTTTGGACCTTAACATCCTTGAAGAATCGAGCCCCCTCTCCGAACCAGATCGGTCTCGTCTAAGGGACCTGGAGGCGGAACTGGATAGATTATCACTGCAAGAGGAAATTGGTTGGAAACAACGATCCAAAGCGAAATGGATTAAGGAAGGAGATAAAAACACGACTTTTTTTTCACCATATTGCTAATGGCAAGCGCAGGTCCACCTTCATCCCAGAAATCATCCACAATGGCACCCCTGTAATCGATCAGTCTGACTTTCTCAATCTGTTCTCCACCTATTATCGTAACATACTGGGTAAACATCATCCTCCAATCCCAGGCATAGACTAGAATTTGCTCTACCCTAACTGTACCCCCATCCCTGTTGATCACCCCTTCTCGGAGGCAGAAATCTGGATTGCGCTGAATGATATGTCCGATGACAAAGCACCGGGTCCAGATGGCTTCGGCCCTTTCTTCTTCAAACATTATTGGGAAATCGTCAAGTATGATATTATCGAGATGTGTTCTGAATTCCAAGCCAATCCTTCATCTGTTGCTCGCCTCAACTACGCTAATATCATACTCCTCCCCAAAACCCCTGGAGCCAACACCCTTCCTGCCTTCCGCCCCATTAGCCTCCTGAACACCACCTTCAAGATCATTACCAAAGTCCTTGCCAACCGCCTTCAAACAATAATTGCCCCTCTTATTGGAATTGAACAGTCTGCATTCATCCTTGGCCGTCATATTATGGACTGCATAGCGTCTACCCAAGAGATCATTTCCTTCTGTCACCAAACTTCAACGCCAGGTATTCTCCTTAAATTAGACTTCTCAAAGGCTTTCGACACAGTCAACTAGCAATTCATCCTGGAGCTCATGGAGCATAGAGGCTTCTCCACAAAATGGTGCAACTGGATCCAATGCATCCTTTGTTATAGCCATTCCTCAATCTCGATCAATGGAGCTACCGGTGGCCTATTCAAGTCCGCTCGTGGCCTGCGCCAAGGCGACCCACTTCCTCCCTGCTCTTCGTCCTCATTGCAGATGTATTCAACCGTATGATCAAGTTAGCAATATCGAACAACCTCTTTGAAGGCATCAAACTCCCCAGCTCAAATCTGACCATATCCAACCTTCATTTCACGGATGACACTATCCTCTTTGCATTTCCCAACGTCGAACACATCCGCTGCCTTAAAGTAGCTCTGTACTCTTTCGAACTCATATCTGGCCTCTCCATTAACTTCAACAAAAGCTCCATCATCATGCTGGGTAATTCTGATCACCTTGGGCCCACAACCTTCGATCTACTCAATTGCAACATCGCAAAATTCCCCATCTCGTATTTAGGTATTCCCCTCAGACCAACCAAACTTCTCAAAGCATATTGGCTCCCCCTAATTAACAAAATTGAAAACAGACTCCTTTCATGGAAGGCTCACTCTCTATCCTCTGCTGGTCGCCTTGTCTTAGTTAAGTCAGTCTTATCGGCTATCCCTTCATATTTGATGTCATTTTAGAAGCTTCCAGTATGGGTAATCAAAAGAATTGACAAAATCAAAAGTTCTTTTCTATGGAACGGGGGAAATATACGGAAGCTTGTAAACTGGCGGACCGTCTACATGCACACTAATAACGGAGGTCTTGGAATCGTTAACTTATATCACTTTAACCTTGCACTCCTCGCAAAGTGGCTCTGGCGCTTTCTCACGCCCGGATCATTCCTCTGGAAATCTTGGATTTCCATACTTTATTACCAGTCCAATCCCCATCTTGTTCTTCACTCTGCTCCTAGCCTTAAACCATCCACATTCTGGTCTGGAGTCCTCGTCACCCTCCCCCGATTCAAATCACTTTTTCATGTCAAAGTGGGTAATGGGGCCAACTGCCTCTTCTGGCAAGATACCTGGTATGGCCACCTTCCCCTCTCCTCCATCCTCCCTAACCTCTTTTCCTTCTCCACCACAAGCCTTGTTACCACCGCCGACTCATCCCGTCTGGGCCCTGACCATCTCCTGCCACTATCTTACTTTCACCTTACAACTTTAGCAGAGCTTCATCAAGCCGTCTCAATCCTTCAATCCATTCAATTCACGCCCTTACCTGATAAGTTCCTTTGGGCCCCCAATCCCAAAGCTGGTTTCTCCGTCGCCTCTTGCTATGCCCACCTGAACAACCCTGGCCGGCTCTTCAACTTCC
This sequence comes from Allium cepa, assembly GCA_030765085.1. Lineage (NCBI taxonomy): Eukaryota > Viridiplantae > Streptophyta > Magnoliopsida > Asparagales > Amaryllidaceae > Allium > Allium cepa. Next base: position 81,962,409 of record CM060941.1, on the reverse strand, counting down.
CACGAATTTGGAACTGTCGGCTCCAACCTCGAATGGCATTCTTCCAATGGTGCCTTATTCACGGCCGCATCAACACTAGAGAGAGACTCTTTCGTCTTAACATCGCGCAAGACCCACATTGTGCTTTTTGTCCTTACTCAACTGACAGTATACAACACCTTTTCTTTGATTGTGGCTTTTCCTTTAGAGTTTGGGCTGCAACATCCATCCACCTATTAGGCTAGTCCCAACAATCACTTCCTTCGATTATTGGCAGTACAACCCCCCTCCCCCCCCCCCAATAAGCTCTTGGATCCCTTTGTGGCAATCTTCAGTTGGTGCATTTGGGTCGAGCGTAACGCTCATGTGTTTAACAGGACCAAATCACATTTTGAGGGGACATGCAGGCGCATTATTTATTATTACTCTTCTTTAACGGGTCAGAGTTTCTCAGCTCCTTTCCGGCTAAGACTGCCGCCTTCCAGAACTTCGTTTGCAGAATCGGTTGGCAGTTTCTCTGCAGCATCCACCCGTAGGCAACCAAGACTCCATTAGTAGCTCCTATCCTCAAGATATTTACTGCTAAATGTACTATGCTATATTAGACATATATCTCCGCTCTCTGTAATAGATGATCTGTGTGTGACTGGTGTATAGCCTCCCCCTTCTATTTTGGTCAGCGATCAGGCTTGTTGATCGCATTATTAACTACTTTAATATGCTATATAACCGGCTGTGTAGTGTCGCGCTACATATTTGTTTCCCTAAAAAAAAAAGATAGATACTGCAACACCATTGCCAGTGCTCCAAGACTAGAAAGACTCTAACCAAAAAGCGAGTACCAACATCAACATTGAAGTGAAGCAACTCGATCCAAATGCGATTGCCAATATTCAGAGATTGAATGCTATCGAATCTACACCTACTATTCGACTATCTGAAAATCCCAACTCTAGACTACCCTTGTGGAAAATTATGGGCACCCAGAGTTTAGGAAGGGAACAATAAACTTCGAGTCAGTCATGGGGCTGGTATGAGCAAACAAAAACAGTTTATCTTTAAAACAATCAACAAAAGAATTTAAAATTAAAATCCGCAATGCTTTTTGGAAAATAAAACTACGATAAGGCCTCCCACTGCATACACCATGCAAACGCAGAATTGAAGGAGATTTCTCCTTATGATAGCCAATCTAAACAGTGGCGCGCCACCATAAGTAAATGGTAGGTTATACAACAAAAACCATACAAGGCGCATATTGGATGATTGGATTTCCAACAAGTGGTCAGGCAAAGGAACTACCCACATCAAATGAACACCCCTGGAGGGACGTCCCCGAGAACCTAACTGGATCTCTGCTACACAAGGTCGGGTTACCTCTGTAACTAGGTAACTACTGACACGAGCATGCCACCCTCCGGTCGTTACCAACCTTTATCTGAGGCGCCTATCAACCAACAACCACAAAGCAATAAGTTTTGCAGCAACCACAAAGTTAAGTATCTGGGCTCCATACCATGATACCACTCATAATCCAGAAAGAAATGACATACCCTCAGGAGGTGCTATCCCCAAATAACCTTGTTGCAACGATTCATGTTTCGACCATTACCGGGTTGTGCGGCTCGACGAAGTCTCGTCCACAAAGCTACACTTTTCACAAAGCTATGCTTTAATCAACAAATGATCAGCAGCACTTCGTATGCCACATTATCAAATTGGGAAAGTATCACTACTAACCATCAACTACATAACCTCTAAGCTCGTATGTCTCGGAGAAGGATGTTAAGCTAAGAGAAAAATCTCCACCACCAAACAGAAATGTATTTGATAGAGACCAGTTTTACATCTCAAAGTGTAACGTTAGACACACGTCCATACAAGTCTGTTTCAGGTTCGAACAGAACCAAAGGCACTTCACAAAGAAGCCCTTGTAAATCCGGATAATCCCTAATCACGTCCGGACTTCCCATCACAAAGGGTGATCAAATCTCTATACCAGGGACCAGTCAGTGCAGAGACATTCGACGGGTTATCCTTTCACTTTTGAAAATATTCGATGTTTACCACGGTCTTCAAATGTTATCCATAACGTTGTATCATTAGTCGGAATGGGTTATATGACACAAGGTCTTCTTTCGGTTAGGCCGAATAATGGAAGCAATATTTAAAAACATATGGATAATGCGATCTCAGTTAAGTCACAACTTATTACCCAAACCTTTCTTCAAATGGTTTAAACAATTTACCATTTTCAAATCCTTAAACAAAAGACTCACTTCACAAAGTTCACCAATCTTTCACAAAGATTCATTTATAGATTTTCAAACAATTTCCCTTTCAAATCTTCTATACAAAAGATATACCTTTAAGATCCCTTTCGATTTCAAAACAAGGTTCAACCATCTTTCACAAAGATTCATTCATAGTTTTCAAAACTATTTCAATTCCATTTCAAACTTGAAATCTTTCAACACAAATTGGAATCCTTTTTCTATATGAAAGCTATTATCATTTGAAAACAAATAGTTTTCATTTTCGAAAAAATCCAATTACATTTGCACAAGTTAAAGCTCTTCAAGTATAAAACTTGGGTTAAATTCAAATTCCCAAAACAATACTTTTAAAATGGTTTAAAACCCATATAAGCACATTTATAACTTATGTAACCTTTTTAAACCATAATTTCCAAATATAGAATTCAATTTCAAATCTTGAATTCAAATTCAAATCAAATTATTTAAATTTAAAAACTTTATCAAGTTATTCAAAACAACTTTTATCTTCAAAATTCCTTTTCAAAAGCTTTTTACATTTAACCCAATTCCATTTTCAAAATTATTTTGAATTCAAAATTCAAATTTAAAACCATTTCAAAAATCTATGACTTAACAAATTTCCTCGCGCAATCTATATTTGTGTGTGTATGGTGAAGTCCAGGGGTTTTACACAATAGTGCAACAACATCAATCATCACAGATTCAAGCATATCAATATCGATAAGCGGTATAATCTATAACGCTTATCTTTATTCACAGATTCACAGATTAAATAAATTTATCATAGATAAATAAACTACATTCATCACAAATAATTATATTCATCACAGCTCAAATCAAAACAATTCATATCACACAGCATCACATACCAAGGATATCAAACAATTCAATATTCAAATGGAATCCAAACATTCGTAAGTAAGATCAATTACTATCTGATTAATTTAAACCAGATTAATTACTTATGAATAAATCACTAATCTTGGTTGATTAAAATCAATCACAAATTTTTTTGGTTAATTATTCTTTAATCATTTATTAATTAACCATTAATAATAAATTAATCAACCCTTAACTATTAAATAATCAAACTTAATTAATAAATCAATTAACCTTTAATCATTAAATAATTCAATTTTAATCGTTATTTCTTAATTAAGTAATTATCTTTAAGTAATCAATTATCTTTAATTATTTATCATTAATTAACTTCATTAATTAATTATCCTTAATAAATCTACTCAAAATAATTATTCCTTAACTAATCAAAATAATTAATTGGCCTCAAATTAATTACCTCAATTAATTAATCATTCAAATTAATTATCCTTAATCAATTATTCTTTAATCGCTTGATTAATCATCCTAAATATCATAAATTAATTACTTTTAATTAAGTAATTATCTTTTAATCATTCACAATAATAACTAATTTAAATTCTTTAAATTGATTTCATAATTAACTTGACTTTAATCATTAACAAATTAATTAGTCTTTATTTATCCAAAGCCTTAATTAACTTAAGATAAATCACTTATCTTAATTACTTACTAAATCAAATCATTTTTGAAAACACTTAAAGATTTTAATTAAACAATTATCCCTATACATAATTATTTAAAAAAAAAACAAATTTCAAACATTTACTTTAACACTCAATCTTTATAGAATCTTGCTTAATAATTTAGTTTTGAACTTGGAAATATTCATTTGAAACCTGAGTCATTTTTTTCCAAATTTTAAAACTTGGTTGATACTTTTTGAATAGAACCCTAGCCCAAAACTAAAATTCCCGAGCCAATCATAAATCTTCCCGAGCAATACCCGGTTTCTTCTTTTCCTTTCTCTTTTTAACTTTGTTTTCAAATTGTTTAAATCCGGCTTAATTCACGCGAACAAGAACTCGAGCCACAACCTCTTTTCCCTGGGATCATCTTTGAGTTACCCTTCTTCTCCAAACCCAAAACCTAAACCTGATACAAAAATGCACGTGGATGTAAACGATCAATCGAAGCGACTCTGATCATCATCGGCTCCCTCAACACGTCAATGATGACTTTGCCGAGCAAACCAAACATCCAGATCGATGAATACGTCAGAGAATCAAAATCGAGCTAACGAACTCCACCTGGAAACCCAACTTGATCAACAAATTCACCTCGTGTCGCCTCGTTACTTCGCCAGAACCCTCGCGACTTCGCCCGAAGCTCCACCGCAACCCTATGCACCTACCCCCCACGTCCTGTCAAAACCGATGCGCCTATGCTTTCGTATTCACCTCGCAAAACTTGTCGACTCGACATGTCCTTGAACCTATATTGACATCGCCAAGCCACCACGACCATCAGAAAAATATGCCTCCATTTTTCTCTCGTCCTCCATCACTTCATCCTCCTCTGCTCAGTACCTCGAAACCTAAAATTCACTAGATCATCAGATTTCGTCAAAAATTCGTTTCCAGTTCAAATCAATTTTTCTCATTAATTCCATCATTAAAAATCGAGATATTTGTACCAAAATTCATCATTTGATAACACTAATCCTATTATGGAATCAAAACACGAAATTAAATTTATTGATTCCTTGACTTAAAAATGAATTTGTAGTAAATTATATATTATTGAAATGATTATTCATTGTAAATCTTTTAAACCATTTTTAACATTTGTGTTACTTTGTTACAATCATCTACCTTTCAGAAATTATAGCTTAAATTCGATTAATGGAAGAGATATTGAGTTTTAAATCTTGATTTTAAAACCTGTAAACTGAAAATAGAATTATATATATATATATATATATATATATATATATATGTATATGTACAGACGTTGTAACGACCCGTAAATATAACCGGTTTTAGTAACGTTATTAACTGAAACTTTGTGAAGTTTTAAAAAGTAAAATTTTGAAATAAAAATTTAATATTTGTAATGCGTCCAGTTAAACATAGCAACCGGTAAATTTTCGTCCGAAAATATGAAAGTTTATTTCGCGCGTAAATTTACTTCAATTTAATCAATTAAAAAGCGATGAAAATAAAACGTTTTCAAAAGCAAAATATTTTTACATAGAAAAATTCTAAATCATCTTTTGAGCAAGTTGTCAGTTTGTCGTTTTTCAAAATTCTGACTTCTTTAGCTCCGTCGATCTTATTGTTCTGCGTTTTTCATGCATTGTCCGTAGTAGAAAAATTCAAATTTAATCGAAGCACTAATATCTGTATACCGTTTTGATCGTCTCGTCGTGCTGATCTCTATGGTATATTCAGTGCTGTGTTTTGAAGTCCGGTTCGCAGTGAAATCCACAGTATCGGTTATCGTATCGGTATTATTTTGAGTCCTTTTGTTTTCTTGTCTTTTCAAATACTAGCCGTGTAATCTAAGCAACACCTAGCTTTAATATATTCTTGAATTCAATGTATTAGCTGTAAGCCATTCAATTGATTACTTTTGTTCTCTAGTTTTGTTTTTGCCGGTTCACTTTTCTATTTTCCAGCGTTTGCTTTTATTGTGTCTGTTCATTCTTTTTATTTCTGTTTTGCTGTGAGACTACTATAATATTAGTCCATATATTATCTTATGTAGCCCTCTCCTCCTATTTTGTTTCCTGAGAACCCATCTTTCCTTCCTTGCCGAGAATTCCACCACTCCTCCCAATAGCTTCACCAAACTCAAACCGAAGCCACGACCACCTACCGAACTTCACATCCACAACAGCATCCCGCCTTCACCCCATGCCCGACTCCACCCGAAGCCGCATCTCCTCACCACCGGCCACGTCACCGCCCCTCCCATGCGTCCTCATTACCAAGGCCGCACCGCACCTCCGAGTCCATCTCCAGCATATTCCATCTTCGCCAATGACAGCCCATAGGTCTTCCATCCAACAACCAAGCTTGGCCATGCCTCTGTCGCGCCGTAGCAGCCACCCGAGAGCTAGCCACAACCGTCATCCTCCGCTACGTCGAGCCTCATCTCCACTAGTTCCTGAAAATCCTTCACGTGCCTCCTTTCCTTTCAGCAGCCAAAGCTCCTCCATCTTGTTTGGTATGCGAGTTTTGATTGTATATACTACGAATTATATAAGATGCAGTTACTTGTAAGTTATATATACAGTGGTATTAAAGTCTTTAAATATAAGTTAGTGTCAGTTTCACTTTGCTGGTAGTATACTTATAGTGTTATTTATACTTATAGTATTTGTTATAAGGTATACTTACAGTGTTTTGTTATAAAATATATAAAGTTATATTGAATTCATTAGCCTAAAGTAACTTCATATTTATACATTCGATCGATTTAGTATTTTTTTTTCAGTCTTGGTTATATATATTAGCTATATAGTAAGGATTGGCTATTTTTGTTTAGTTTTGTTATTGTTTACACGTGTCCATTTTGAAAAGCAAATTACTTTTGAAGGTCGTCAATGGTGAACAGAAAAGAAAGGAATATTTTATAAGTATACTTTGTAATAATATTTATACTTTGATTTCGTATCTATATAAACAGTTATAGTGCACAAGTTACAATTGTTTTGTATCCGACTTGTTGGGGTTTTTCATATATGTTGATATCAGTAGCCTATAATCAGCTATACATATGTAGTTATGAAAAGTTTATAAAGTTTGTATGTATATATTACTACTATATGTATATGTATATATTATTATTATTTTTATTTTATTTTTTCGTACAGCATGCGTATATGTTATATTCGTTTTATACAAGCAATCTTCAAGTTATAGTATGTGTGTATGTTGCGTGTTTGATAATATAAGATTTCTTATTATACGTGTTCAATGTTGTATATATTGGTGTATATATAGGCTTTAGTCTGCATCTATATATTTTTGGTCTGCACATATTTCAGTGGCAAGAACATTTGTTTACGTGCATAGTTTTGTTTGTTACAGTGGAATTTTTTTTAGATGTGCATGAATATAGGCTATTGTATATTTGCTGTTAGGGGTTTTATTTATTTATGTTTTGAAATACATATATATTTAAGTTTCATGTGTCTGAATTTAGAATATGACTTCATAAATAGTTATATATGCTTACATATGCATATAAGTTTACTTGTACCAATTGTCATCATCGATCGACCCTATTCTGATTGATTTTGTAAATTTATATTTATCAGCTTTGTCCATTGAATTCGTGCCCATCTTGCTTTGCTTTGATATTCGTGACTGGATTCATAGCTCATTTCTATATCCAATCTCTAACCTCGGAAGGTGAGCAATCACTCACGATTAATGTTCTTTTATTTATTAAATTAGATTTCAATTGAAACGACAATTGAAATATGTTTTTGTTAGTTATTTACACTGTTATATATATGCTATTACCTGTATCAGTTCACCTGTGACATCTGACACCATTATCTGTTGATTATACGATGATAATCCTGTTGGTTGGAAATTGATTGATTGTTTGTTGTTAATATTGGATGTAAATTGAAATGTATAAAGTGATAAATATTATGCAATTTAATTTGATGTAGAATAGTTAAAAAATTTGAATCGACATATGTGTTGAATTTGGTTAGTTAAATTGGTTTAATACGACCCCTTAAATGTTTAATCATTTGACACAAAGAAAAATAGTTAATTACCCTTGAACCATTTGAATTTATGTCGTATTAATTGATGAAGTATGACATTGAATAATTGATGTCACTTGAAGAACCGTATGAATATTGATGTAATAATCTTTAATCTACATGAAATGATAGTGTAGATTCTAGAAATAATTATATTAATTTGCACAAACAACAATGTGAATTAATACGATTATTTTGGGATTATTTGAATTAATTATTGAAATGTTATTAATGTTTGTTATTGCTTGTTTATTTACTTTGACACCATCCCAGTTATCACACTGCAAGTTCCCTTTTGCTATGCTTTGATTTTTGAATTGAAATGGAATCAGATTGAAATGATAAATATCCAAATGAACTTGACTTAGGATAGAGAATTTAATATAAACCCGATTGGTCAATAATTTGATTTAAAATAAAATAGAGATTTTATTTGAATGGATAATTAAGTTTGGAAAAGAAGATGGAATTTGAAATTTTACGTAAAGTAATGTTAATAATTAATAATCTGAAACGAAATATTAACAAGGTAATTATTGAAAGAACGTTGTTTTAAAATGAATTATTTAACAATTAAATTTGGAATTATTCATTGAATTAAGTTTGAAATGGTTTGATAATTAAGGTTGAATTTATAATCAAGTTTGAAATTATTAAGTTTTGAAATTATTAATAATTAAATTGAAATTATATAATAATTGAATAAGTTTGAATTAATTGATAATTAAATAAAAATTTGAATTCTTTGATAAGAGAAATTGAATTTTTGAACAAGTGAATTTGAACTTCGTTAATAAATGAAATTTGGTTTCTTTATTTATTAAGCTTTGGAAAATTATTTAAATAAGTTAATAAGTGAAATTGAACTTCTTGAATATGTGAAATTTAGTTCTTTATTAATTAAGTTTGAAATTTGTAACTAAGTAAAGAAATAAGTGAAATTGAATTTCTTTAACAAGAAATAAAATGTGATTTATTGAAATTAATGTAAGACTTTTAATTTAAAGAATTGATTTGACGAATCTAATTTAACTCAATTTGAAGTTTTGATATAATGAAGATGAACGTAAGAAATTGATTTAATGAATTGGAAATTTAATAGAAATAGTTTTGAATAATAATTTAACTTAACGAATATTAAATGAAATCGATAAATGCATTTGAAATTGATTTGAGTGTTAAGTTAATTTATTTAAATGATTTCGGAATGAAACTTATATGCGAACTTGGATAAATATTTGAATGGTTTAAATAAAAATGGAAATTGAATTATAAGATTTTGAAATGGTAATTTGGAAGTTCGAACATAAATTATGGAAATTGTTTTAGAAAGACTAACGAAATGTTGATTTACGAATTCTAATTGAAATTGAATTTGATTTGGTTTTGAAATTTGTTAAACGACCAATCGGTGTAATAATTACGAAAGTTATTAAAGAGACCAGAGTCGGTTATGGACATATTCTCTGTCTAAACCAAAAACCACTTTAATAACTATACGCGGAGTGTGATCCAGAATGAAGTGGTTGGAATGATGTACGTGATGACTGAAGAAAGAGAACGATAATGGATAGCCTTGACACTTGTGTCAAATTGGAAATGACTAAAACAGGAGCCGTGCCGGGCCAAATGGGGTTAGCCACCCCGAGCGAACACACTTCTTCGTAACTACTACTCATTACTTGTTATCGATTGGTGCACCCTCAGAATTTCAGGAGTGTTGTTTCGCGGTGTTGCGATCGTTGCGACAATGCGTTCTCACCAGTCCGGATCAGGCGAACGGTAGTTTCACTACCTTGGGTATTGCCTCATATGCCTTGTCATACTTGTATCCCTATATACGCGACCACTACGAATTTGCTTTGTGTTATACCTATGGAGTACTCCCTGATATCCCACCAGTTTACGGTGGAGTTTACAGTGCTGTATAGACTATGATGCTTATAAAATGTGTTAAGGGGGATAATGGTAACGCCTTAATACTATTTTGATATTTTATATTACTGATAGACATTATCTATTTAGAGTATACTAATACATAGTAGATAGTTTAACGGATCCTTAGAGGATGGTTATTCCAACATCCTTTGAGTTACTTGTATTTCGATTGCTATTTCACTTGAGTTGGATTTATTGATATGAGAATATTAATCCTGACTCGAGTGTTTTATGTTTTGCTTTGCGCTCAGGTCAGACCGAGTGGTTCAGCTTTCGAGACTCACCTTTGGAGTTGGAGCTTTGCTTGAAGATCCAGCCATCTATTCTGCTTTCAGTATTCGATGATTCCAGTGATGTATCCTGATTTGTACCTATTGTATCATGTTACTCTTCTGTTGTATCTGATTTAACTCTGATGTATCTTATATATTTATATAGTAGCTTCATGAACTGCTATCTTTTGCTTCTGCTGCATATTATTACTCTGTGTCTGTGATTCTGTGATTATTTACTTACTGTATATGTTCAGTTTTACCAAATTTAAATTAACAATTCGATATTTTGAATTATCCAAGTCCGACATGTGCGGATGCGAATAGTCCAAAATAGCGGGTCGTTACAGACGTACAAATACTTCATATATATATATATATATATATACATATATAAACACATTCACATTCATGCAACTATCTTGCTTAGGAATCAATCACGGGCATTTTAGTCATAGATTAAAGGTTTTAAAATAAAAATATGCTTACCTGACATTTGGAAGGACAGAGGACAAGATTCTGTTTTGATCTGGAATTGATTGAATCTGAATTTTGAAATGATCTACTACTCAAATTTGTTTGTTGATCTTGATTCTGATCTTGTTAGTTGCTGAGCTTTGATCTTGTTGCTTGATTGTTGCAGGTTTCGATTCCAGACTGAAACTTTTACTTACTGTTGAACTTTGATCTTACTTTTGTTTTGATTAAATTTTCTCATATTTTGATCTGAGCTTCCTCTCAGGTTTGTTTCAGTTTTGTTTTTCTGTTTTGATTTCAAAAAGTGGAAACAAAAGAATATGAAAGAAAATTTTCTGTAGTGTAAACAGCCTGGTTTCACTTCCCAAATATATTTTTATAAAACTCAAATTAAAAGAAAACGACACTTACTTGCCACTTGTTACCATAAATTAACACTTGTTTAATTTTCATAATAAAATGCTTACACTTGTTTAAACAAAAAATTTATGTTTAAGACCTTGTTTTAAACTTTTATTTAATTTATATTTTAAACCCTTTCTTTTATAAATTTATAAAATATGTTTTAACCCTTTATAAATTCTTTTATTTAATTTCATATTTACACAAGTTTATATTTTCATCTTCTTATATATTTACATTTGTACAATTTAAATTTATCTTATTTACATACATATGCATTATATCTTGTTTACACTTAAAAAAATAAATGCATTTCTATATACATAAGTTTTGGAATTTAATTCTAAACAACTTTTGAAATTTATTTATATCCAACTTTTATATTCAACACATTTATTAAAGAATTTCAAACCAAAATTCTTTCTACAATCTTTATATATAAATATATATATATGCAAACACACTCTGTTGGATTTCCAAATCAATCCAATTCTATTAAAAAAATTATTTTGACTTTCAAATTCCAAATTTCAATTTTTTTAAAAACACTTATCTTTAAATTTCTAATCCAAATTCTATTTATAATAAATTTATATACACATATATTTTCATTATGGAAATCTTCAAATAAATTTTGCCAATAAATTCACAATTAAATTCAAAAAATAATTTAATTACCATTTTACATTTGATTAAAAATCGGGATCGTTACAAAAACACTTTTGACCTTATAATGGACAAGACATTTTTGGCAATTTTATAAATAATATTCTGCATATTTATTGCATATTACTAGTGTTTATCTGAACTTCATTGTGTGTTCATATATCAAAGCGATTGACCAATTGAGCCTAGGCATAATGGGTTTATGAATGAGGCAGCTTTTCATCCAACTGAGCCCATTATCGGTTCTTGTAGTAGCAATAAATAGATATACCTTGGAAAGCTTTAGTTCTACGAATTTGATTAAGTTTGTATATGAACAAACTACTGTTGAAGAGTGAGGCAAATCTTTATGCTAAAATGTTCATTTTTGAAGCTGTAGTATGTGTTAATCGGGAATCTAATCTACATGCTTAGGTTTGTTTTACGCTGAATTCATTATGTTGGTTAGTGTTGTAGACGAGCTCGTATCTTAAATTTCATTTAGTTAAGGGTTGAGGCATGTTAGTTTTTGATTTTTGCTTTTTAGGAATGGTTATTGCGATGATTCTAAGGCATGAGGCAGCAAGTTGAAAGCTAAACAATGGTGTGTCTGTGCGAAATCATATATATTCTCAAATAAGGTATGTACCCAGACTTGTGAAAAACCAAGAAAGATTAGAATATTATTTTACTACTTGGTGCTTTGTCAATATAGATCAATGTCCATATGTATACGCACACCCAAGGCATATATAAACACAAAATATAAACATAATCATATATCCACATGCAGACTATTAATTTAATCGAAAATTTTCTATGTTTTAGATTGTAGAGAATATATACAATCATATATTTCATCCCAGTTATTTGGACTTTTAGGCGTGCAGCTCAATAAGGTTCCTGGGAGAATACCATGTTAATTTTACTTCTATCTTTTCAAGCTTTTATTTTCATGCAAAGGCGCCAAGGAGAATACATAATTCTACTTTAATCTACTTACAGCCATAGATAGATGCCTACATATATTTAGAAAGAAAAGACTACTAAGGTTGTGAACACATTATTGGGTATTTTCAAGTATATTTTCATAATTTTCCAATTTTGTGTTTCTCGATTTAAAATAGAAACTCTAAACCATCAACAAACCCAAGCCCAAACCAATATTTTCATGTGTTTGGGTTAGTTTTACGACAAACCAATATTTTCATATGCTCGGGTTAGTTTTACGCTAAATTAACCCATCGACCCATGGACCCTCTACATGGTGCCAAAGTGGAAGACCTAAAACATGTCCTACCTATCTGATTAATGGGAATCATGCAGGCAATATTCATCAACTAGCAGTCCAGTGGCAATTGAGTTGAGCATGGAAAGTACCAGGCTGAATTAGCTCAAGTGGCAATTGAGTTGATTACTGTAAGTAGTGGGAACTTATAACAAATTTCTAGCATGTGCATTTATTTTGAACAAGTCAACAGTTTCTCACATAATCCCAACTTTATAATGCATTAATTTTGCAATAGATTTTCAATTGGTGTCCGAATTTCGTTATAATGTTTTCTATGCACACCGAGAATAATTGAATTGCTGTAAATACTAAAATTGTATAGTTTTAGCATAATTAAACATGATGGACTTAGTTTAATTTGATCAAGTCTACTTAACAGTAAAAGTGATTCATTATGGTAGTCTGTTTGGAATAAATGGCTTGTTTAGTCAAATTCCATTAATTTGAGTAGTATTTATTCTTATGTTTCATCTACTTTTGATGCCTTACAAACTAAATACTAGACATAGTTAACTTATAATATAAGAAAAGCATGTGCATTCTTTAGAAAAAAAATGGAAGAAAAAGTATACATTAATGACATGCAACACATACCCAACTTATCTCATTCTCTAGGTTTTTTTCAACGAGAAAAGAAGATATAAATGCGGCAGTCATACACAATGGTAGTAAATAATGGGTAATAATATACATAAGTTTGTTTGAACCTATGTTTGGCTCCTTTATTTGGTTAAGGAAGAGTTTTTTAAGAGAGGCCACAAAAAAGGATAAAAATATCTTGAATTATTTTCTCTATTTCCAATGAAAGAGCAGTGAATGTGCATTTTTATCCTATTTGATGTCTTTGAGTACAAAACATGTGACATATTGTTCTTAGATCTTCTATTGTTGTTGAAATCCTATTGATGAGTTGGCTGTTTCAACTTTCATCCTTTGATATGACAATTCTCATCTGGTATTTGATATATCCTGTTTGGTTAGTGCAAAATAAAAATGTGAATGGTCATTCAAGTCAATATGACATCATTAATTTAATGTGTGGCTTTATCAAATTTTAATCCGGCATGTTTCATTGCCCAAATCATAAATCCATCGACAACATTTTACCAAATAGGTTTATCATATTTGTACGCCAGTTACATGTATTATTTATATTATTATTCTTCTTTATTTTGCCTATATCATTCTATTAGCATTAGCAGCCTCTATGCCCTCCTTAAGTTATGCATATGTTTGCAGTTTGGGATGTCTTCGAACATGCGTCATGGTGGAATTTAGGAATTGCTGGCTTTAGAGCAGGAAGCTCAACATATTGTGAATAATGCTAGAGATGGTAATTCCTATCCTTGAATACATCTTATGTCTAATTTTCCATGCTTTTTAGAAAGAAAATATATTGCTCTTTGACCTATTCCCATTACTTCTAGTTAATAGTCCCCTGCCTGAAGATCATCTTTCTTAAAGATAATTATTAACATATAGCATTATGTGCATTTTGGTACAGCGAATATATGCGTGCTTGTTAATTGCTAGTGGTGTAATCTAGCAATTTAGAGAAGAAATTAAAGTGCATTGTGAAATGTAAACAAACATCCTGCAAGCTATTATCATATGAAAAAAAACGTGCATGATATAAACATGCACCAACTTCATGTCTATGCAGCAAAGATGGCAAGGCTGAAGCAGGAAAAAGAAGAGGTTGAGTAAGAAGTTGCACAATTACGTGCACATATGGAAGCTGAATACCCGAAGAAAGTAGCTGCAGTAAGTATTATTCTTCATTTTGCTTTATATACATATTTTACATTAAATGTGTGCTAAACAAAAATCTTGATTATATATGTATTGGTTGATGATAACATAGCATTGGTGATTCTGGTGCAAATGTGAAGCACTAGAAGAAGAAATGACGGCAAAAATCAAGCAATTAGAGGAACATGCAACAAACATTTCAGATGATGTCTGCCAAATGCTTCTAAGATATGTGACAACCATGAAGAATATGATTAATTGAGTTTTATCTCAAGTAATTAATTGCTATAGATGGTCGCAGCTCCAAAGAAATACAGACTTTGTTGAAGGGAGAGGTGCCACTTCAGGAACTGTCATCCTTGGTGCAGTTCCTCTTAAAAGGTACTTGCTACTTATGTGTTGATGATATCAAATTCTGTTCGGCACTATAAAAGCTATTAAATGATTATAAATGATTTGCAGGTAGTTTGAAGCGGGAGGTTACGAAGGAGAAGAGAATAGAGGCTGTACGTGTGGATCCAACTGTAGCTGTGATCCGTGCACTTGCCAATGGGTGCCCCAGTCTCTTCTCATGTGGTAGTACAAGTTAGTTTGCTGCATTAAATATACAAGGTATTGTGTGCTTAGACTTTCTTGCGATAATTGTGTACTTGCATTTCTGTTTCCTTAATGTACCAAAGACTGTGTCTCCTCGCTACCATCTATAAAGGTATTAACAAACTCATTAGTCACTACTTGTTCAGTTTGTGCGGCAACAGTTGCTACAATAGGATGAGGCAATAATGGCACTTCTTCTAGTATAATATTATTGTTTTTTGGATTTGGAACTAGTGCTATTTTTGGTAGAATACTATTTATACTACTATTACCTAGTATAGATTATTGAGATAATTTATAAGTTTAAATTAATTAAAATATAAGTTATGACATTTTAAGTTTTAGCATTAAGATAATTCATAAGTTTGAGTTAATATAAATAAAGTTATAAATATGTTAACCGAGCTTTGTAAAAATTTAACTAATTTTTTATAAAAATTAACCAAAATTTTAAAAATTAACTAACTTTTACATAATTTAACTACGTTTTATAAAAACTAAATAAATTTAGACAAAGTGTAACGACCCGTAAATTTTTGATAATTAAATTAGTTAATTTAATAAGATTTTTGTTATTTAATGTTCAAAGAAATAAAATTTGTAATTTTATAATGATCAATTCTAAAATGAAATGCAACAATGTAATTTGAAGCTAATTATTGACAATTTGGATGAAATTCCAATAAATGAAATAATGTAAATTATACATGGTTATATAAGTTGAAAATATGAAAACAAATGTAAATATTGAATTAATTAATGAAATAATATATATTAAATGGTATTTGAAATAAATCAATATTGTGTATGTAATTGTAATAATTGGTTGAAACTAATAAACTTATAAGCGTGATTAAAAGTAAATGGTAATAACTATTATATGTTACCTATTTATTTAGTTTATTTAATTTGAATTGGAAATCAATTATAATTTAATGCAATTAAATGTTACATTAATATGAGTTAAGACAACAACTGAAATTTGTGAATGTAATAAAATGAATGGAAAAGTTAATTTTATTCATAAGATAAAATTAAAGAATGAAACCAAGTTGAATAATTAATTGAGATTTTAATTATAATTAATGTATAAATTTGACAAAATTTCAATATAAGTGGAAATATAATAGTTGATATAAATAAAGATGGAAATTGGAGAATATTAATGTAATGAAAGACAAACAAATATTAACTAGGTTATTTGAGTAATAATGGATTGGGTATAAAGATGAAAACAAATAAAAACCATTTATTGGAATTAAATTATAATTAATAGGATTAATGGCATTTGAAATTGAACACTGTAATTATTGAAATAATTAACACTTAATTGATAAGTAAACTTATTTTAATTTATTACAAATGTCTTTGCAATCAAAAATGATGAAAATCTGCTAGTTTATAAATATTGAATTAAAAGCTGATTAATTAATTTAATATTAATTTGTTTAATTAATGTGAAAATAGCCATTTTTTCAACTGTCTCGGATTTTGATGAAACCAGTTCATCAGAACTGTATCGGTGAATTATTATAGGATTTCAAGTTTCGTAGCAATCGTACTTGTCGTTTGATTGTACGGACTCAAAACGCCTAGAAATCAATTTGAAATAAGCTGATTTTATCATAACTCCTTCATATTACTGAATTAGGATTTCAAACCTGTTCCATTGAGTTTAAAACTATCCAAAACATCTATTTTGATATATGGGATGACACATTTCTGCTTTGGAAACGAAACGGGCTTTTCCGGTCGTTTATCGTCCAATTTTCAATTCAATGTTGTCTGTTCTTTCATATTTCTTTTCTACCTATAAATAGCCTGTTATAAACCCTAGTGTTCCTCAACTCAGTTTTTCTGTGCGTACATCTCTTTCTCACCTCCTCTTTCAAATGGCAGACAAACCAAAACCCGCATCCCTAATTTCATTTTAAATCAAATTCCAATCCAAAAATAAAACTCCTCCAAACTATATCGAATTATATATCGTTTTGAAGCTCTCAACCATACGAGTCTACGGAAAGTGTTCCTTTACCATAATAGAGCTCAAGTCAATCTGGAATTGCGGTCAAAGCCTTGAATTTTCGAAACTCTAAGCTGATTTGGGGCTTTTTGATTTGGGCTTTAATTGATCAAATTGTCTTGGGGGTTTCGTTGAGTTTGCCAAGGGGAGTTCAACGCCAGTGGTCTTACCGAGTATAGTGGCCTATGGTGGCCGAAATCGATGATCTAGGGTTCGATAACCCTAGACAGTGGGTGGTCGCCGGCGGCGTAAGGAGTGACCGGACCTAGGCTGGTGGTGCGGCGATCGAGGGAGGGTGCGATGGGGTTGGTTGGTGAGGTCAGGTGGCCAGCGACGCGTGGTTTCGACGGTCAAAGATTGGTGATGGGTTGGGTCTCTCACGATCGAACGTGGTTGTGAGCGTGGTTAGTGTGACGTGGCCTACGAGAGGGGTGGAAAGGTTATTTCTTATTTAATTTAAAATTCAAATTTCAACTCGTTCTAATATGCACACCTTTTACACACGAGGTCCGATTCACGTGCAGTTCATTCCTTTGGGATCGTATTTAATTTCGTACCTTTTGATGCTGGTTTGGACGAATTCTAAGACTGTTTGAATTTGGGCCCTAATTTGGATTTTTAAATCGATTTAAATCCAAAGGTGGGTGTTTTGACCCACTCATAACTTCTAATATTTATGATGTTAGTTAAATAAAATTTATGTTGTGATTAGAAATTTATTTATGGCTGTTTTGGTATATTTGTTTTAAGTTACTCTTATAAATTTTCTTTCACAACATCTATTGTTCATAAATTTTCATTCATACCATGATTATCCTCTTCTAATTTTACATTGATTTCTTACAAAAATCAATTTCCATTCATTCATATAATACTTATATTCCATTTATTTACATTCAGTTATGTACACATGTTATTTATTTTTCTTACTTATGTTATTTCCATTTTCTTACATATGTTACTTGTATACAAAATTTTAACCATATGTAAATTACTTCTTAAAGTACTATATAGGTTTTTTTAAATAACTTCACATTCATTCATTCAGTACTTATTTCATTTACTTTCATCATTGCTTACAATGTTCATTTTTCATTTATTCATACATATCATTTCATTTCATTACTTTATATTCATTTCCTTCATAAATTATTTCTATTCAGTTGTATTATTATTTCTCCCAAGCCTCTCCACACAAAGGAGATTGCCGAAATTTTCCGTAAATTTTGGACTTAAAAAAATATTATGATATGTTTCCAAACTTTATTACTTTGAGTATAAAAGGATTTATTGTTTATAAATTTATATATTTTATTTTAAATTATTTAATTTTGTAAATTAATTGTTTTATAAATTTAATATTTTGTATAAGATTTATTAATTACTTAATTCCTTCTTTTCCCTTCCTTTTCCTTTTCGGGGATGAAAAGTTTTGAGTGGAGAAGAGTGTAAAGACCCGTAAATTTTTCGATAATTAAATTAGTTAATTTAATAAGATTTTTTTATTTAATATTGAAAGAAATAAAATTTGTAATTTTATAATGAAATCAATTCTAAAATGAAATGTAACAATGTAAATTAAAGCCAATTATTAACAATTTGAATGAAATCGTAATAAATGAAATAATGTAAAGATTATACTTGGTTATAAATTGAAAATATGAAAATAAGTGTAAATATTGAATTAATTAATGAAATAATATATATTAAATGGTAAATGAAATAAATCAATATTATGTATGTAATTGTAATAATTGGTTGAAACTAATAAACTTATAAGTGTGATTAAAAGTAAATGGTAACAACTATTATATGTTACCTATTTATTTAGTTTATTTAATGTGAATTGGAAATCAATTATAATTTAATGCAATTAAATGTCACATTAATGTGAGTTAAGACAACTAAAATTTATGAATGTAATAAAATGAATGTAAATGTTAATTTTATTCACAGGACAAAATAAAAGAGTGAAACCTAGTTGAATAATTAATTGAGATTTTAATTATAATTAATGTATAAATTTGACAAAATTTCAATATAAGTGGAAATATAGTAGTTGATACAAATAAAGAAGGAAATTAGAGAATATTAATGTAATGAAAGACAAACAAATATTAACTAGGTTATTTGAGTAATAATGGATTGAGTATAAAGATTGAAACCAAATAAAAACCATTTATTGGAATTAAATTATAATTAATAGGATTAATGGCAGTTGAAATTGAACACTGAAATTATTGAAATAATTAACACTGAATTGATATGTAAACTTATTTTAGTTTATTATAAATGTCTTTTGCAACCAAAAATGATGAAAATCCGCTACTTTATAAATATTGAATTAAAAGGTGATTAATTAATTTAATATTAATTTGTTTAATTAACGTGAAAATAGCCATTTTTGCAACTGTCTCGGATTTTGACGAAACCAGTTCATCGGATCTATATCGCTGAATTATTATAGGATTTCAAGTTTCGTAGCGATCAGACTTGTCGTTTGATCGTACGGACTCGAAACGCCTAGAAATCAATTTAATTGAAATCAATTTAAAATAAGCTGATTTTATCATAACTTCTTCATGTGATTGAATTAGGATTTGAAACCTATTCCATTAAGTTTAGAACTATCCAAAACATCTATTTTGATATATGGGATGACCCATTTCCGCATAGGAAACGAAACGGGCTTTTCGGGTCATTTGTCGTCCAATTTTCAATTCAATTTTGTTTGTTCCTTCATATTTTTGATCTACCTATAAATGACTGTTATAAACCCTAGTGTTCCTGAACTTAGTTTTTTGCACATATAATTCTTTTTCATCTCCTCTTTCTAATGGCAGACAAACCAAAACCGTCATCCCCAATTTCATTTTCAAATCAAATTCAAATCCAAAAATCAAACTCCTCCAAACTGTGTCGAATTATATATCTTTTGAAGCTCTCAACCATACGAGTCTACGTCAAGTATTCGTTTTCTATAATAGAGCTCAAGTCGATCTGTAATCGTTGTCAAAGCCTTGAATTTTCCAAACCCTTTTCCGATTCGGGCCTTTTTGATTTAGGCTTTAATCGATGAAATTGTCTTAGGGGTTTAGTAGCTCGCCGAGGGGAGTTCAACGCCAGTGGTCTTACCGAGTATAATGGCCGGTGGTGGCCGAAATCGGTGATCTAGGGTTCAAAAACCCTACACAGTGGGTGGCGGCCGGTGGCGTAAGGAGGGACCGGACCTAGGATGGTGGTGCAGCGATCGAGAGGGAGTGCGATGGGGTTGGTTGGTGAGGCTTAGATGGCCGGCGATGCGTGGTTTCGACGGTCAAAGATTGGTGATGGGTTGGGTTTCTCACGATCGAATGTAGCAGTGCGCGTGGTTAGTGTGATGTGGCCTACGAGAGGGAGGGCAAGGTTATTTCTTATTTTATTTAATTTAAAATTCAAATTTCAACTCGTTCTAATATGCATAACTTTTACATACGAGGTCCGATTCACGTGTAGGTCATTCCATTTGGATCGTATTTAAATTCTGGACATTTTGACACTGATTTGGATGAATTTTGAGACTGTTTGAATTTGGGCCCTAATTTGGATTTTTAAATCGATTTAAATCCAAAGGTGAGTGTTTTGACCCACTCACAACTTCTAAAATTTCTTATGTCAGTTAAATGAAATTTATATTGTGATTAAAAATGTATTTATGGCTGTTTGGTATATTTAAATTGCTATTCCTATTAGTTTGAACTTATTTTGAATTAAATTGTCATTTCATTTATTATTGAACTTAAATTGCCAATTAATTATTTGTTATTGATAATTATTTAATTGTTGAATTTTTTTAATTGAAATGTATGACGATTGTGATGGATGTTGATTTTTGATGTTGGATGATTGGATGTTACGTAAATTTATATACTGTTGTCACTCTGCAAGTTCCCTTAATTATTATTATTTGAAAATCACTATGAGTTGAAATGATACATACCCGAACGATCTATAGATTGGGAAAAATCGTTATGGTTTGAAATGATAGACTCGAGTGATTTTATGGATTTGTATTAATTCGAGATTGCGGTTTGAAATGATATATAACCGTAAAATTTTAAATTGCAGATTGAAATGATAAACATCCGTGTCACTTGACCCCAGGGTAGAGAATTATATACAGACACTAGATTGGTTAAAGTAAATGATCTTCAAATTCTTAATGTTTAAATTTAACTAAATGATATTTTAAAATAAAATTTGATTTATATAAACTGAATTATTATTGAAAAATCAAGTTTAATGTTGAAATGTAAATTGGTTTAAAGAATTGCTTTATGGAACTAAGTTGAGATTTTAAAAGTTGAATTTGGAATGTAAGTGAAGTTTATCGAATTTGAGTTATAAAATTGTTTGAAATATAACTTTGAAACATATTGAAATTTTATTAATTTAAGTTGATATTTCAAACATGGATTGGAATCAATACTGAATTAAATATTTTATTGAAAATTAAACTGAAGGTTTGGAATTGGGTTTGTTGATTTGGAATTTAAATGGTTCAAATGTGTTGAAAAGACATGAATAATTAGTTTAAATTGATATTTGCTTCAAATTCATATTTTAATGTAAACTGTTAAATTATACTATTTTAAAATTTCTAATTGTTAAGATTTTCAAATTATTAAACTATTTTAACCTATATTAACTATATTAAATCATTTTAACCTATTTCTAAACCAATAAATTTATTTTAGACTAATTAACCCATTTTAACTAGTCTAAATCTAATTAACCTATTTTAAAGCCATTTAACATATTTTAATTATATTTAATCTATTTAATTATCTTATATCAATTAAATAGTATTTTTAATCTATAATTAAACTGTTTTAGAGTATTTTAGCTATTTATAACTACTTTCAAAATTTTCAGACTAAGTAAAGTGGAAGTGGATATATCCAATTCATTAGTTTAAAAGATAGTATGGTCAAATGATGTTATAACCTAAGTTGGGATTTAAATGTTATATTTAATTGAATACGATGATTTTTAAGTAAGGGTTTAATCTATTTTGGAAATATGATTTTTGAAAGAAACTACGATTTTTGAAACAATATGATTTCAAAGGTGAATATAATTTCAAAGTGAATATAATTTCAAAAGTGATATGGTTTGAATTGAATATGATATTTTGATATCAATTGTGAAATGGTTTTGGAAATATAAAAGAACCATCCGATGTGTAATAAGCGGTTGGTTGTTAAAAAGATGGGGATCAGATATTGTCGTACTCTCTGCCAATATCGAAAACCACATTAATAACTATGTACGTGGTGGAGATTCCAGAAATGAACTGGGTTGGTTTTATGAATGATTTCTATATAAGGTATGACGTGACCCTGACTCCCGTGAGTTAGCTTAGATGTGACTAAAATAAGAGCTATACCCGGGCCAAGTGAGATCATTCCTCCGATCGGACATGCTTCTTCGATACCATTTTATGACATTTGTGATGATTTTGTGGCCACCCCTAGATTTTGATTTGGGAGTGTGTTCTGAGATGGGCGGTAGTAGCTACTATGCATTACCACCAGCCCGGTTCTACAATAGGTAAATCTTGCTGGCATTGCCTCGATTGCGGTGTTCACATGCTCTAGAGCGTCTTCTACGAGTTTGTTTTGTATCGTACCTATGTGATGCCCTCTAGGTAAACCACCAGTTTGGTGGAGCGTACGGTATTGTATGGAATACGGGAATACATAAAACGTGTTAAGGGGGATATGGGTAACACCTTTACGCTATTTAATACTTTTCCTTTACTGTAAACATATTATAATAGTGTATTGCACTACATAGTAGATAGTTTAATGGATCCTTAGGAGATGTAAATCCCGAGTATCTCTTAAGTTACTGCACCCATGTTAGACACTGGATAGGAGATGTCAAATCCCTTAAACATCTCTGACGCCGTCGTACTCATATTTACCGTTGATTTAACTTGCATAAGATTTTTTAGTTCTGAATCGAGTGTTTTGTCTTTTCAATTCGCTCGGGTCAGCCTGAGCATTTCAGGATTGAAGACCATGATTTTGGAGGACGAAGACAAAGTTTGTACTACTACTATTTATTATATTTGTTCCACTTCATCTGTCGTTCCACTGCATTTATTCATTATTGTTTCTCTATTGTATGTAACTCTGATTCTGTGTTGTATAAGTATAACCAAATGTTTTCGTAAACAGCTTCATGAACTGTTATTTGATTATTATATTTGGTCATTCCGCTGTGAGATTCTGTTTTGTTTCCTTTCTTTCTTTGCTTTTTCTTATTTACCCCAATAACAATCTGCCTTTCATATGGTTTGAGTTAGACATGCGTGTCTGCTTAAAACGTCCAAAAAGGCAGGTCGTTACACAAACTAATTAAGTTTTATTATAATTTAACCAAGTTAATAAGTTTTTAATAATTAAATAAGTTTATTATAAAATTTAAATAAGTTTATAAAAATTTAATTAATTTAACTATGTTTTATAAAAATTATTTAAATTTAATAAAATTTAACCATGGATGTTCAATATACTTTAAATATGCAAAATAGTTTCATAATCATCCGTTGATTGTTAAACTTGTCTATAGGTAATTAGCTTTTTAGGAGTAAAAAACAGCCGCATCAATGAATTGTGGGTAATCAGTAACGAACATGGCTTTAATTGTTATATATATTATAAAATTTTGTTAATACTTGTTATGTAAACTTGTCTATGAATGATTATGGATTTTATGTGAATTTGCTTATTTTTTCGAAAAACTATTGCCGAAATGGTTATGGATATTGTATTTGATTATGTGATTAATGTATTTTTTAAATTGTTTGAATATGATGATTATGTGATTGATTGATTGTTGGTTTGAATACGAAGATTATGTGATTGATTACTGGCTTTAATAAGACTATAATGCGAGTGATGGCTAAAAATGATACAACCCATTAATATGAAATGGTAGCGTGTACGGCGTTGCTCGAAACAGTTAATAAATTTTAGTAGCATTTAATAAAGGCTATAGACAAAAATGTAAACCGTTGCAATACGACTTTCATAGCGTTGATAAAACACTACCAAAACTTTTAATAGCGTTTCGGTAAACATTACGATACGACATACTACTAAAAGTATGAGACTTTTTTGTAGGGTTTCTAAAACCCTACAGGTCAAATTTCCGTAGCGTTTTCTACAACACAACAAAAAGTTTCAGACTTTTAGTTGCACGTCGTATCGCAACGTTTACTAAAATCGTACTAAAAGTTCTAGAGCATTTTTCAGTGCTACGAAAAGTCTTTTTTGTTATAGTGAATCTAAGTGCAAAATTATATCAAATTAATTTGATCCGATCAACAGTGGTAAGACAATTTGGAAATTAGTAATTTTGGAATTGGAATATGACTCAACGTGTCTTTCCAATGTTTCAAAGTGCGAGCTCTAGGCTTTGGTGAAACATCTAGTCTATTTATATACATATTTATTTAGCTGATCACTCCATCGTATATTAGCTAGTTAGATTTTTTTTCATGAATCCGTATATTGATACATTGTCACATGTTGAAGGTTATATATATGTGCATAAAAAAATAAAAAAAAATTATTTTGTAATTATATTTGCAGCATGCTCACGGCTCATGAATAAAAAATTAACTTTTTGATTAAATTAATATTATTAAATGACTTATTGAATAATGCAAATTCAAAATACTAAATCAATAATATACATATATACTTTGTATTTAAAATTTTATTTGTACACAAAAGCTTTTGGTAGCAAAATAATTTTTTTATTATATATTCACGTATATAAATATTTAATTATTTAATTAGTTTAAAATTAGTTAAATAAATAAAATGCATGTAAATATGTTTATAAATAATATAAAATCCTAAAATTATTTTATGTAACATATAATGTATATTATGATTTCAAATACTATTTTTAAATAATTTTTTTATTAAATCCTTACGGTTATTAATTTATTTATAAATATCTATTAAGAAAATCACTAAACCAAAAAGAAAATAAAAATATATTTAAATAATATAAATATTTTGAAAATATTTTATTTAATATAAAATGTACATTATTATTTCAAAATTTATTTTTAAATAATTTTATATATTAAATCTGTACGGTTTTTAATTTATTTGTAAATATTTTTTAAAATCATTAAACCGGGAAAAATATATTTATTACATGGCCAAGAGTAATAGCAAATATATATATATATATATATGTATGTATACATTTAATTTTATTATTATTGTGTATATATATATATATATTTATAGAAATAGTTATATATCTCTATTTAATATGTGTGTGTATATATATTTATATAAATAGTTATATATCTCTATTATATACATATATAAATTAATTATAAATTAACATTTGAAATAAATTTTATAATTTAGTTATATATATATATATATGTGTGTGTGTGTGTGTGTGTTTACTTATACAATAATTGATTCACATATATGTATATTTGGACAATGTATTTTTATACACAAGGGGCTAACATGTCCGTTGCGGTGTAAATCCCAACATTTATATATGGGTAAGCCAAACCATATACCCAATATCATGTATCATGTTACACATGCGCATATGCACACATATATAATAAAAAATTATATAAAATAAAATATTATTTATGAATTAAATAATATATTTGTTTATTTAAAAGAAATCAGATTTCAAAACAATACAAAAACATCCTCTCATGCCTGCTTCGTCCGTAGTCCCTCCCTTTACCCATAATTTCAGCTCCGTAGTCCCTCCCCATCAACCTACTGTCAAACTCATTCGTTCTACCTCTCTCCCCCACCGTCAATCGAGTCGTGCTTCCCCTCTCTCCCATCGTCTCTGCACCTTCACCAACTTCATCTAACCCACTCCCCCCTTCTCCCTCCGGTCACGGTCCAGCAACCTCGTCCTCTACACTCTTTGCCCCTGTTCCTTCTTCCTCATATGTCCTTACTACTATTCCGCCGAAACATCCCACTCATGTTCCCCTTGACCCCCTTCCATTACCTTATCGTCCTCCTGTCAGTTCTTCTCCATTAACTCAGTTAGTTGACCCTCCTCCTCCAGATCAATGTAAACGGAAATGGACTTCACTTTTCAAGCGTAAACCCAAAAACACTGGGAAGTACATCCCCGTTGACATGTTCCCTGTGTATGAAGATAATGTGTTAGTGCCTCCGCTTGATGTGCTAGCCACAGGTGATGTAATCTGGAAGGATACTGTAGTTGGTTTTTTCTTGGACAGGCCATTATCGTATACTGCGGTAGTTCAGAAACTTAAGAGCATTTGGAGATTAAAAGGCTCTGTCACTGTCAAATCTGATGGTACCATATTCTTATTCAATTTCTCTTGTTCTGATGACAGGTACAAAATTTTACAAAGTGACCCAATTATTATGAATAATAAGTTATTCATCATAAAACAGTATGATGCTGGTGTCAATAATGTTACTGGTGCTGTCACTGCTGTTCCAGTTTGGGTTCACTTGTATAATCTTCCTATTTATGCTTGGTCGCCACTACATATAAATTGGCTATGTAGCCACTTGGTAAAACTGTTGTGTATGGATGAAATGACGGAAAAGCAGGAGAGGTTGAGCTATGAGAAATGCCTGATTGAAGTCAGACCGGATAGGGAGTTAGTAGAGGAATTTATGGTCAAGTTAGTGGAGGGGGGTTATCAGAAAATCAAAGTTCAATATCTATGGAGACCGCATGTTTGTGTTGAATGCAAGAATTTTGGACACACAACAGTTGGTTGTGATAAAAAGGAGAAAAGTGGAATAAAAAGTAATAAAATAGTTACAACGGCTGACAGCAAGGAGGAAAGTGAAGAAGCAACAGAG
This sequence comes from Allium cepa, assembly GCA_030765085.1. Taxonomy (NCBI): domain Eukaryota; kingdom Viridiplantae; phylum Streptophyta; class Magnoliopsida; order Asparagales; family Amaryllidaceae; genus Allium; species Allium cepa. The sequence goes on along the minus strand of CM060941.1, from coordinate 81,935,241 downwards.
ACCATACAATTTCGTAGAAAAGTCAGACCTTTCAGGAAACAGATCATCAGAAAATGGCAGCGTGTAAAAGGTAAAGATTTTGTCTCCTCGGTGAAGAACAGTAGCTTGGAACAAACAAGAGCAATGAAGGGAGTAGAGGTAGATGTAGCAGTAGACGATAGAATTGATGAAGATGGAAAGGTTGAGGAGGAGGAAATTGTTGAGCAAGAAATTGGTCAACAATGTATGAAAAATGTGAGACATTCAGAAGGTAAAGATAGTGATACAACTGGCACTCCAAAAAGTTCTGACTATGTGGATAATGATTTAAGAGAAGTGAAAAAGGATGTTAGTGTAAATGATAACAATGAAAATAATCTCGTTGTTTACAACAGATTTGATGCTCTACAAGATTTGGAGGAGGCACATACTTTTACTGAGAAGCATAAAGAGAGTTTGAAAGAGGATGGAATATGTGATGTTGCAAATAGTAATATGGCAGTCCAAACAAGTATTGAGGCTGAGGTCCAAACTATGCAGACCAACACAACCCATAAAGATGCAAAACTTGTGAAAACTGATAACACTCTACAAATGATAGAAGAATTTCATAAGCTTGAAGAACCAGAAGTAAACAACACAGGGGAAGAAGAAAGTGGTAAAAATGTGAAGAGTAAACTTGGAATGGAGCCTAGCTCACGTGGTATGAAGGACAAGAAGGGTGACGCAGCGGATAATTAACAAAACGATATAGATCGATGAAAGTAGCAAACGGTGGATTGAAGATACTGAAACGCCCAAATTCGTTGATCACAAAGATACCGAATTCTAGCTATCTTCGACACGTTGATCGCGCACGATACCGTGAAAGAAGATCTACAATTCTTCAAATGTTGATCAAGCGCACTTGATACCGTGAATTGGCTTCAACAATCATTGAATCGAGCGCACTCGATTAACCAAAAGTGGAGATAGGAGATTACACTCAACTACCAATTTAAGATGAAAGCACATAGCAATCAACAAGAATTTTATTCAACAAAATCAACCACCAAAAAGTTATAACACACTCGCTATTTATAGTAGTTTCACACCTTGACCCTTAAGTCGTATACGACTTACGACCCAACTTAAGTCGGCAATGACTTATCACAGCGGCGACTCAACGTACATGACTCGACACTTAAGTCGTGCGCGACGTAAAACATACGGCCTATCAATTACAACACAACGCCGACTCAACTTATTTCATCTCCACATATACACATGACCGACCTACGACTCAACTTTAGTCGTGTACGACTTAACAACAGCGACTCAAAACACTGCTTAAAAAAATACCGACTCACAACACTTAAACGACTTAAGGAAACATACAAATACACAACACAACGACTCATCATAGGTCGTGAACGACTTGCGACTCAGAATACAACGACTCAAGTTACATCTCCAAACAGCTCCTTCATACGACTTGGACAGGGTCGACTTATCATGGGTCGTAACTCGCTTGCGGCTTAAAGAAACTCAAGTATTGCCCCTTCCTTCAGCCATCTTTCCTTAGGTCGTTGCCGATCTAAGTCCTTAGGTCGTTGCCGACCTAAAACCGAAGCTTCCTGTGACTTAAGACCTAATACTTGGTTAAGTCGGCACGTCTTGACTCGTGACTCTTTAGGTCGCAGATGACTCAAAGCGGCTTCATTAACTCGCAGCTCCTCCTCACATGACTCCTTAGGTCGGGGCCGACCTTCATTAACTCGTGAACGACCTAAGCCTTGTGCTTCCATAGGTCGTGCTACATCATCCTCCCCTGGTTGAGAAAAATTCGTCCTCGAATTTGTAACTTCTTCCACATTAGATCGTTCATCTCCATAATATGGTACAAGATGCTTAACATTGAACACGTCAGAAGTGTACACATCCTCCGACAGCTTCAACTTATAAGCATTTTCATTGATTCGTTTCACAATTTCTACAGGACCAAATTTTCTGGCATTCAACTTGTTATAAGCGCCTACTGGAAAACGATCCTTGGTTAACACAGCGTAATCCAAATCTCCTTCGTTAAATTCAATACTTCGTCGTTTCAAATCTGCAAATCTCTTATATTTCTCATTCGACTTCTCCAATCGTTCCTGAACGATTTTATGACATTCCGTCAACCCATCAACAAAGTCTACAGCTCGTTTAACCGTCCCCTTTGGTTGTGGCACTACCGCTAAATCCAATGGTCCCCTGGGTAAATTTGAATATACAATCTGAAATGGACTGAATCCCGTACTACGATTCACTACATGATTATGAGCAAACTCTGCCTGGCATAACTTCATGTCCCAACTCTTCAGATTGTCCTTCACAAGACATCGCAATAAATTCCCCAGCGATCTGTTAACAACTTTTGTCTGTCCATCTGTTTGCGGATGATAAGCGCTACTAAATTTCAGCTTCGTTCCAACCATCTTCCACAAACTTAGCCAAAAATGACTCAAAAATCTGGTATCCCTATCTGAAACAATAGACTCCGACAACCCATGTAAACGATAGATTTCCTTTACGAACAACTGGGCAACATGAACAGCATCCGTCGTCTTCTTACAAGCAATAAAATGTACCATTTTCGAAAAACGATCTACCACAACAAATATAGAATCATTCCCCCTTTGAGTTCGAGGTAAACCCAAAACAAAATCCATACTGATATCAACCCATGGTTTGGTAGGCACTGGTAACGGCATATATAATCTTGCATTCGTCGCTGTTCCCTTCGAAACCTGACAGATATGACATCTCCCCACAAACCTTTCAACCTCTTTTCTCATTGACGGCAAATAATACGATTGAGAAATCAACTGCAATGTTCGATCTCTACCCACATGGCCTTCTTCATGTAGCTCCTTTATTATCTTCATTCGCAAGCTACAATCCGGTACACACAATTGATTCCCTTTAAATAAGAAACCATCAATCAACACAAATTCATCAGAACTTCCCTCCTTGACTTTCTCAACAAATTTCTTAAAGTAAGGATCTTCTTCAAGCAATTCTGGCAATAGTTCAAACCCTGTCACCTCAACCTTCATTGTAGTCAACAAGTGATTCCTTCTGCTCAATGCATCTGCTACACGATTCGTTACCCCAGATTTGTGCTTAACAACAAAAGTAAACTGTTGTAGATACGCGACCCATGAAGCGTGCCTAGCTGAAATTTTGTCCTGCCCTTGCAAATGCTTCAAAGCCTCATGATCAGTGTAAAGAATAAACTCTCTGAAATAGATAATGTCTCCAGTGCTTCACAGGTTGAACAATTGCATAAAATTCAACATCATAAGTGTTATATCTCAACTTAGCTCCAGATAACTTCTCACTGAAATAAGCAACCGATCTTCCTTTCTGACTCAAAACTCCACCAACCCCAACCTTCGATGCATCAGTATGTAATTCAAACAACAACTGAAAATCCGGTAGAACTAGAATTGGTGTTGTCGTCAATAGTGTCTTGATTTTCTCAAAAGCAACCCCTGCTTCCTCTGACCACTCAAACTTCTTTCCTTTCATGCAATCGGTTACAGGTGCCATCACACTACTAAAATGTGGAATGAATCTTCGATAGAAAGACACCAATCCATGAAAACTCCTCACTTCAGTAATTGTCTTTGGCTGTGGCCAACTCCTGATAGCTTCTACTTTACTTTCATCCACTTGAATTCCTTCCTTCGATAGAACATATCCCAGAAACAAAACACCGTCCATCATAAACACGCACTTCTTTGTTGCAACATAAAATTTCTCCTATCGTAGAATCAACAGTACTTCACGCAAATGCTGGACATGCTTTTCCATGCTTCCACTGTAGATCAAAATATCATCAAAGTAAACAACCACAAACTTCCCAATGTATGGTCTGAAAATCTGGTTCATCACTCTCATAAAAGTACTTGGTGCATTCGACAAAACAAATGGCATAACCAACCATTCGCATAAACCTTCCCTGGTTTTGAAAGCAGTCTTCCATTCATCACCCGGTCTAATACGAATTTGATGGTATCCACTCTTCAAGTCAATCTTTGAAAACACAACAGCTCCACTCAACTGATCTATCAAATCATCAAACCTCAGCATAGAAAATCTGTATCTCACAGTGATCTTGTTTAGAGCCCTACTGTCCGTACACATTCTCCACGAACCATCCTTCTTTGGCACCAATAAAGCTGGCACTGCACAAGGACTCAAGCTCTCCTGAACACACCCCTGTTCTAACAACTCCTCCACCTGCCTTCTCAGTTCCTCATGCTCCTTAGGGCTCATTCTGTAATGCGGCCTGTGTGGTAATACTGCCCCTGGCACAAAATCAATCTGATGCTGAATATCCCTCAACGGTGGTAACTCCGTTGGTAATTCTTCAGGAAACACATCACTGAATTCTTCTAGCACTGGCTTTATTTCCTCTGGAACTTCTATAGATTCAGTGGCTTCACGTCCAATCATCAAAAATACCTCTGGACTCTCTTCTACTTCTTCAATAAATTCCTTCAAAGTCAATAAAGTTTTAAGCTCCTCAATCTCCTCTGACTTGCTTTCTTCTTGTTGTCTCTTCTTTGGAACCAAAATGATTTTAACACCTTCAAACATAAACTGTAGCTATTGGTCCGACCGTCATGTTGTACTGCTCGATCATACTGCCATGGTCTTCCCAAAAGTAAATGACAAACATCCATCTCAACTACATCACACCAAATTTCATCTTTATATTTCTTCCCAATAGAAAATGGAACTCGAACCCGCCTGTCCACCTTTACTTCTCCTCCTTTTCTTAACCACGCTAACTTGTAAGGATTCGGATGCTTCTCCGTTTTCAGCTTCAACTTTCTCACGACTTCAGTAGAAAGAATATTGTCACAACTTCCTGCATCAATCACAAACTTACAAACCTTTCCCAGAATAGTGCACGTTGACTGAAAGATGTTACTCCTCAACCAACTAGCTTCTTCTTCTTGCTTCGGTATTAAACAAGACCTCCTCATCATTAGATTACATCCTTCATCTCCTGACGCAATATCCTGTTCATCCTCCTCAACTGGACTAGAATAACCTTCACCAACATCCTCATCTTCAACTTCAGCAATCATAGTTCGCTTCTTCGGCTTCGGACATTCATTACTCTTGTGACCCACTTCCTGGCAATTGTAACACTTGAAACTGTTGTTGATCTTTGCCTTCGCAACTGGTTTTGTAACAGCTTTGGAAACATTGGGACTTCCACTAACACCCTTCACTTGATTGTTGGAATTAGTAAACACACCACCTCCACGCCTTCCCTGCTTCTCCCAGGCGAACGCTTTCTGATGTGCTTCTGCTACAGATCTAGGATCAAACATATTCACCATATCTTGAATCTGTATCCTCAACCCTCCAACAAATCTAGCAGTCAGCTGTTCCTCTGTCTCCATAATGTCATTTCGAGCAATCAGTTGTTAAAATTCATCAGCATAATCATTAACAGTCTTCGTCCCTTGCCTCAGATTCTACAATCTCTGATACATGAGTGATTGATAATTATAAGGTAAGAATGTAGCCTTCATCAACTTCTTCATCTTTTCCCATGATTCAATCTTTGACTTTCCCATTCTCTCCCGTGTAAGTTTAGTTTGTTGCCACCATGCTAAAGCTCTTCCCCTCAACCTAGTAGCAACCAACTTCACCCTTCTATGCTCAGGAACCTCCTTGAAATCAAAGATCTCTTCAACATTAGACAACCAATCAAGAAATTCTTCTGCTACCATTCCACCCTTGAATTCTGGAATTTCCATCTTCATACCCGATTCCCATCGACGATCATCATCTACATCTCGATATTAATTTCGAATTTGGTCTCGATCTCGATAATGAATGCTAGCTCTATCACCTTCTTCATCAAAATCAAATGTACGTCTATATCGATCTCGACCATCAACATCCCTTCGATCACGCATGTCTCTTCTATTATGTCTCTCTTCATCTCTATATGGCTCATTTTCAAACTCTCGTGGAGTTCTTCTCTCTTCATGTCCATAGTCATGGTGATCTCTCCTCGATGAAATTGACGTTTCTCTTCTCTCTCTAAAAGATTGCGGTGATACCCTTCTCGCTTCCGTAACCGATGGCGAAACTCGGTTTCCTCCATGGTTCGAGTTTGGTGATCTCCTCCTTTGATTTTGATTCAAATCATTCATCAATTTCTCTAACTTTCCAATGCCTTCATCAAATTTCTCATTAATGCGTTGTTCCATTTGTTCGGCTTCTTCTCTTCTATACAACGCTTCAACATTTTGATGACGATTAGCTCTCCTTGGTGGCATGGTTGAACTTCACAACACTTCAACTAATACTTCAAAAAAAATCTACAACACAAGTCAAACAAGCACGGCCCCAACTCAACTTGGCTCGGCCTCAATCACTTCAACACAAATCAAACTCAAACAACTTCCACACTTTGATCCAAAATAGAATGGATCGAAAATTCTCCTCTTGTTGCAACTTCAAGATGAACACGATGAACACCAAACTTCAAACTCCTTGGCTCCAAGACTCGTCTTAACTATGATTGGCTAAGTCAAGCTCCGATACCAAACTGACACAGCGGATAATTAACAAAACGATATAGATCGATGAAAGTAGCAAACGGTGGATTGAAGATACTGAAACGCCCAAATTCGTTGATCATAAAGATACCGAATTCTAGCTATCTTCGACACGTTGATCGCGCACGATACCGTGAAAGAAGATCTACAATTCTTCAAACGTTGATCAAGCGCACTTGATACCATGAATTGGCTTCAACAATCGTTGAACCGAGCGCACTCGATTAACCGAAAGTGGAGATAGGAGATTACACTCAACTACCAATTTAAGATGAAAGCACACAACAATCAACAAGAATTTTATTCTACAAAATCAACCACCAAAAAGTTACAACACACTCGCTATTTATAGTAGTTTCACACCTTGACCCTTAAGTCGTATACGACTTACGACCCAACTTAAGTCGGCAATGACTTATCACATCGGTGACTCAACGTACATGACTCGACACTTAAGTCGTGCGCGACGTAAAACATACGGCCTATCAATTACAACACAACGCCGACTCAACTTATTTCATCTCCACATATACACATGACCGACCCACGACTCAACTTTAGTCGTGTACGACTTAACAACAGCGACTCAAAACACTGCTTAAAAGAAATACTGACTCACAACACTTAAACGACTTAAGGAAACATACAAATACACAACACAACGACTCATCATAGGTCGTGAACGACTTACGACTCAGAATACAACGACTCAAGTTACATCTCCAAACAACTCCTTCATACGACTTGGACAGGGTCGACTTATCATGGGTCGTAACTCGCTTGCGGCTTAAAGAAACTCAAGTGTTGCCCCTTCCTTCAGCCATCTTTCCTTAGGTCGTTGCCGACCTAAGTCCTTAGGTCGTTGCCGACCTAAAACCGAAGCTTCCTGCGACTTAAGACCTAATACTTGGTTAAGTCGGCACATCTTGACTCGTGACTCTTTAGGTCGCAGATGACTCAAAGCGGCTTCATTAACTCGCAGCTCCTCCTCACATGACTCCTTAGGTCGGGGCCGACCTTCATTAACTCGTGAACGACCTAAACCTTGTGCTTCCATAGGTCGTGCTACATCAAAGGGTAAAAAGAAGAAAGCATATCACAAAAGTGCTGAACGCATACAAGCTGACAAGACCAAAAGTGCACAATCATGCACGACTGACATCAACACAATAAACAATTTAAACACTTCCCTCCCTGATTATGTCAAATCTCCCACTCATACCTATTCCAACATCATGCCTCCTCATGCCTACAAACCGCCGCCCTCCCCTCTAACCACACCACTTTTCTTAACTCCACGTCCTTCAGACTTGGCTAACTCCAATGATAGCATAACGAATATTTTATTTAAACCTCATTCAGATAAAACTCCTAACTACTTGTCCTCATCACAAGCAGTGACTAGGAGAATGAAGATTGAAATGCTTAATGCTCGTGCTCTCCAATGATGTCGAATATTGAATCATGGAATATACGTGGAGGTCACCACGTTATCAAACTTGATCAATGTTGACTACTTATCAGCAAGCATCAGTTATCGATTCTAGCGATTCTTGAAACTAAATTAAATCTTGCTTTGACTATCAAGGCAGCTAATTATGTTAATTCTGACTGGAGCTTCATCCATAACCTTGATGAAGCACCATATGGTAGAACTTTGATTCTCGTCAATCCCCTTCATGTCCAATTAACTACTATTCTCTCCACTCCCCAGCTAATTCATTTCCATGCTCATAACTCCTCTGATAATTCCAACTTCTATGTCGCCTTTGTCTATGCCTTCAACACTGTTGCAGCACAAGCCTCATTATTAACCGCTATCCCTGCTCTGAGACAGTCCTCCCACCCGCGGCTGATTTTCGGTGATTTCAACTGTTGTTTTAATCTCTCGGACAGAATTGGTGGCCATCCCCTATCACGCAATGAAATCCAGTCTCTTGTTGATACCATTTACCAAGCTGACCTTGTCCCTATTAAATCAGTTGGAATGCGGTATTCATGGAATAATAAAAGGCGGCAAGGCAATAGGACCTTCTCTAGGATTGACCACTCTTTCTCGAAGCTAACTTCTCTTGACAAATGGCCTCTTCTTTATACTAATCTTCCTCCTCCTCTCCTATCAGACCACTCTCCTCAAATTATTCATCTGCGTGAAGCTGACAAGAGAGGAAAAACTAATTTTAAAATTTTTAATTCTTGGGTTCTTGAACCTGACTTTAAAATTATTGCATTGGCCTCTTGGAATAATACTAAGTATGGTAATCACTTATATATTTTGCACGAGAAAATCAAAGAAATGAAAGAAGTCTTGAAAGTGTGGTCGTTTAAAAGATTTGGTAAAGGAGCAAAATTGAGCTCGATGATTGAGGCTGAGCTGGTTAAGGTGCAAACAGCTATGATGAATAATACTACTGATGAAAATCTTGCAACAACAGAAAATATGTTGTCCCAGAAATATTATGAAGCGTTAGCTAAAGAAAGTGACATGATACGCCAAAAGTCTAGAATAAAATGGAGAGAGAAGGGGGATAGGAACAGTGCATACTTCCATGCAAGTCTGAAGAATAAGCAACGAAGAGAGAACATTGCATCTATCCATGATAAGAATGGTGTCCTTCAAACCACTGATGTTGAAGTGAAAGCAGCTTTTGTCCATCATTTCTCTTCCCTATATGGCAACGATACCAACTTCACCCCTACTATCGATGATATACCTCCTGACATTCTTCCTAAATTATCTACTGAAGATTGTGCCTTATTAAGAAAAGAGGTTACTCAAGAAGAAATTGAAAAATTAATGTTATCTCTCAATGCCAACTCGTGTGGTGGTCCCGATGGATTAAATGCTAAATTCTACACTTACTGTTGGACATTTGTTTCAACTGATGTGTGTAATGCTATAAAGCTATTCTTTAAGAAGGCCAAAATCTATAGATCCTTTAATTACACCAATATTGCTTTGATCCCGAAGCTTAAGAACGCTCATAATGTGAATGACTTTCGCCCTATTTCTTGTTGCAACACTATATATAAATGCATCTCCAAAATCATTACCTCTAGACTAAAGGAAGTGCTTCCTTCCATCATCCCCAACAATCAAGCAACCTTCTTGCCTGGAAAAAATATACTTGATCACATCCTACTTTCTCATGAGCTGCTTAAAGGGTACAATAGAAAGCATTCTCCCCCAAAAGCAATGATAAAACTCGATATCATGAAGGCTTTCGACATGATACAATGGGATAGTATAGTTAGAATTTTGGGATACATGAACTTCCCGCCGCACTTTATTACTTGGATTTACAAATGTATCTCTACTCCGAACTGTTCTGTCATTGTTAATGGTATCACTGCTGGATTTTTTGGTGGTAAGCAAGGAATAAGGCAGGGAGATCCGATTTCAGCATATGTCTTCATTATGGTGATGGAACTGCTGACAGGAATGATAAACAGGCTAATAAGTCAAGGAGGCTTTAAACTTCATCATGCGTGCAAAGAACCCCAAATATCAACACTCATGTTTGCTGATGACTTAGTCATATTTTGTTCTCCAGACATCAACACTGTTAAGAATATTATGATTACCCTTGAACAGTTTTTCGCGATGACTGGTTTAAAGGTAAACATTCTAAAATCTGATATCAAAATTGCTGGAGTTAGTTTACAACAAGTGGCTGAAATTTCTCATGTCTCTGGTTTGTCCCCAACCCACAATACAGTTTCCTACTTAGGGCTACCCCTCTCAACTTCTAGAATTACAACTATTCAATGTCTTCCCCTATACGAGAAGATAGCAGCAAGATTAGAATGTTGGACAGCTAGGAAGCTCAGTCAAGCTGGTAGGCTCACTTTAATCAAGTCCGTGCTCTTTGCAATGCAGGTGTACTGGGCTAGGACCTTTGTTCTTCCTTTTAAATTTGTTAAAATGTTAAGAAGTGCATTTATGAATTTTCTTTGGATGGGAAAAACTTCTAGTAGATATTTTGCCCCAATTAAATTCAAAAGAGTGGAATGTCCCTTGAATAAAGGCGGGCTTGGAATATTCAATTTAACACAATGGAACCATGCGACATTCGCTAAGCACATTGACACATACTTTAATTGTTCCAACAGTCTCTGGGAAGATTGGTCTAAAAGAAATGTGATCAAAGGCAGGAGTCTATGGAACATGCAGAAGCCACAAAATCTTAGCTGGATTTGGCAGTGTATCTTCAAGCTGAAGGAGATTTTTCTTCCGATCATTTGTATAAATACCAACCCAATATACAATACAAGTTTTTGGGATGATCCGTGGCTTGAAAAGGGACTGATACTAAGAAGACAATTGACTCATAGTGAATTGATGCAATCTGGTATACACTCTATGGCTAAGGTTAAGGATGTTGTTCATGATAATCAAAGTTTTATATCCTTTTCTTCTAACTCGAGAATTCAGCATTTACGGAGCATGATCAGTCAGTATGTTCCTCTCATTCCGATAACAGATGAGCTTGTTTAGGGGGAGAAAAAAAGTAAATTCAAAATTGGTGAAGCTTATGAATACTTGATGAAGAACAATTCTCTGCCAGAGTGGAAGTGGTGGATGCATACATGGAATAGGGATAGTAGTATGCGTTAAAACTTGTTGATGTGGAAGGTTCTGAATCGTGCTATTCTTACGAGAGTCAAACTCACGACCATGGGTATGAACGTCACCATATACTGTACTTTCTGTAGAGATCAACCTGAGACAGCTGAGCACCTGTTCTTTGAATGCCCGGTTGTCAAGGTGGTGTGGACTGCAGTGAGGACTAAGCTCTGGCGTAGTAATGTTGCAAATCACAATCAGGATGAATGGAATCTAATTCATGCTAATACAGGGTGCAAGCAAGCGGAGAAGAGGCTGTTTACTGCAGTGTTGAAGAGTTTTATCTTGGTTGTTTGGATAGAGCATAACGTTAGGGTTTTTGACTATGTTAATTCGAAGAGAAATTCTGTTTTCAAGGAATGGGTTCTGCATGAAATAAAGCAAACTTTGGGTATGCTACAGTTCTCTTTCGACCCAGGGATTGCTCAGTCTTTCAACAGCTAAGAATGCTTGGGTTATGTATTTTATTTGTTTTTCCGTGCTTGTTTCCCTTTGTGTTTGTAGCACTTTGTTTCCCTCTGTCTTTCATAAGCTTTGCTTGTTGTTGTATGTGTGTAGTTCTTTTTGGTGTTGCAATAAAATGGTCGGGGACCATCTAACACCGTCGGCCTTGCCAAAAAAAAAGGAAAATTAGAAAAGTTCTAAATAAATTAATACTAAATAGGTCTTGTAGAGATCTAAAATTGTAAAAAAATTTGAAACTCATCCATCTCTTTCGTTACGGGATGGCCCAGTTACAACACGAGGGAGGACTTGTTTCAAAACGAGATCCTCTTCCTCAAAGGTACGGTTTTAGACCTTAGCATTGAAGTTCCATGACACACTTTTTTAGTAAGTAGTTACCTTTATTTTAGCCTCTTCCCGCTTTTTTTCAACCGAGTCGAGGGACTCAAGCAAGAGTTCCTCATTCATTTTGGGATCATATTGTTTTCGTCGATAAGAAGGGACTTCTAGTTCTATTGAAATCACGGCCTCGGCTTCGTAGGCCAAAGTGAATGGAGCGTGTCAATTCGTGGACTTACACGTCGTTCGATAAGTCCATCGTGCTCGGGGTAATTCATCGACCTAGTTGTCTTTGGCTTTAGTCAATCATTTCTTCAGAATGGATTTGATGATTTTATTAACTATCTCCGCCTATCCATTCTCTTGCGGGTATGCTCCTGCCAAGAAGCCTTTTATTAATGTTGAACCAATTAAATAAGTCCTTGAACTCGTTACTCTCGAAGATTTCCATTATCGGCTATAATCTTTTGTAGAACTCCAAAACTGCATATAATATTCTTTACGACAATGTTGATCACCTTTTTTGTCATGAGCGTGGCTAGCGGCTCCGCTTTAGCCTACTTTGTGAAGCAGTCTACAGCTACGATAGCATATTTAGCACTTCCCTTTGACATTAGTAGCATACCCGATTATTTCAATTCTTCAAACCACAAATGGCCATGGCATAACCATTTGCGTAAACTAGGTGATGGGACCCTTGAAATATTTTCCAGCATCTAACATCTGTTACACCATCTGATGTACTCAGTGGCATCTCGACTAATCGTCGGCTAGAAGTATCCATGGTAAAGAATTTTCTTTGCTAAAATCTTCCCTCCGGTGTGATCAACACAACTCCCCTCATGAACTTCCATCAGGATTTTCTTAGCCTCATCCTTGGTGACACATCACTGTAGGGGATTGAGAATCCTCTCCTGTACAACACTTCTTCTTACATTATAAATGTGATATTTTATGAAGCAGTTTCTGTTGTCCATTCATGCATTCGGGAATGTTCTCTTTAGCAAATAATTTTTGATTGGAGTCGTACACGGTTCCTATTCCTCTTCGATCTCTAAGACCCAATCGACATCCATCTGGTTGATGCTTGGAGTCGATAAGACTTCTACAGGAACCAATCCTACTAGATGTGCATCCTCAAAGCCGACCAACTTAGCCAATGAATCGGCTTTTGAATTCTCCTCCCTGGAAATATGCGTTATTGTGTAATGCTCGATATCATTCAATACTTCTAGCATCTTTATCGAGTAAGGGTCAAGTTTCGCTACCTTAGCCTGAAATTCCTTTTTCACTTGGCATAGCGCCAATTAGGAGTCATTGAATACATGCAATGTCTTGACTTCCAGCTCTTTCACTATTTTTAATTCGACTATCAACACTTCATAATCAGCTTCATTGTTCGTTGTCGAAAACTCTAACTATAGTGAGTAGCATATCGTTCATCCTTTTGGGTTACAAGAACAACTCCTACTCTGTAATGACATTCATTGGAAGCTTCGTCTATGTATAACTTTCATTGTGTAAGTTGGACCATATTGTATTCCTCTTCTCTATCCTGGACGGTAAATTCGACGATGAAACCTACCAATGCTTTCCCACTTATAGCCTTTTTATGAAGGTAGATTATGTCATATTGGATTAGCTCGATATTCCACTTCAACAATCTTCGCGAGATCTGTGGTCATGCAGTACTTAATTTAAGGGCTGATTTATCAACACTTTATTTGGATGAGCTTGGAATTTTTGGTCGCAACTTCCTCGATGCAATAAACAAGCAGTAAGCTAGCATTTCCATGGATAATTCTTTTGTGCTCTAGTAAATCGATTGCTAATGTAATTCACGAGCTTTTAGATTCTACTCTCCTCGTGCACGGATGCAACACTTAGTGCTTGAGCACACACTCCTAAATAGATAAAAAAATCTTCATCATCCAAAAACTTTGATGAGATCGGTGGCCTCTTGATATGCTTCAACAATTCCTATAAAGCTTCCTAGCATTCCTTTGCCCAGACAAACTTTTAGTTTTCCTTTTTGAGGACATTAAAGAGATATATACACTTATCGGTTGCCTTTGATATAAATTGACTCAGTGCAGCATCTTTTCCATTCAAGCTTTGCATTTCCCTCCCGGTCTTTGGGGGCAGTGATGTACTTCAAGGCATTAATCTACTTTAGATTAGTTTTAGTGCCCTTTGAGTTAACATAACCCTAGAAATTTGCTTGATGTGACTCAAAAAGAACACTTCAACGGATTGAGCTTCATTCCATACTTCCAAAGTACATTAAATATCTCGGCGAGGTCATCCATGTGGCTCACCGATCACTATGACTTCACCAAAAAATCGTCCACACAAACCTCCATTGTCTGTCCAATTTAATTTTTGAACATCTTATTTACAAATTGCTAGTAAATAGCTCCGGGGTTCTTCAAATAAAACAACAACACTTGATATCAGTAGAGGCTCAAATCAGTGATGAAGGTCGTGTGCTCTTGATCTTGAACATGCATCGCTATTTAATTATAGCAATAATACGCATCCATGAAGGATAACAACTTGCATCTGATCGTCGACTAAACAAGTTGGTCTATCTTCGGTAGTGGGAAGTTGTCTTTTGGGCATGCTTTATTCATGTTCGAATAATGAATGCATATCCGCCATTTTCCACTTGACTTATTGACCTATACAGGATTTGACACCCCTTCAGGCTATAGTGCATCGCAGATAAAGCCATTTGCCTTTAGGTTATCCACTTCCTCTTTTAACACGATGGATTACTTCGGACCCAAAATGTGCCTCTTCTGCTTCACATGATAGCATCTAGGGTCCACATTCAATGCATGGCATGCTATCTTCGGAGATATTCTGCACATATCGAAATGTATCCAGGCAAACAAATCTAGGTTTTCCTAAAGAAACCCTACCAATTCCTTTCCCAACTTTATGTCGAGCTGAGATCCAACTTTGATGACCCAAATAGGATCATCCTCATCGATTGGTACATTAATTATTAGCTCCACTAGCACTGCCCTTGCATCCTCTGGCTATTTTAGAGGGTCCATAGGCTTGTAGAACTTGCTATATGAGCTGAGCCAGTGTTTGGGCGGTAATTGTTATGCATCCATAGTCTTGAAACAGAAAGTATTCTCTACACTTTTTCCTTTTTCACGTCGCCTTGCCTCTTTAAGCTCAGTGACATAACATTCACGACCTATACTTCGGTCGCCCTGAATAGCTCCAACCCTATTCTCTATGTTGGACTTCGTCATCAGACTTCATGGGGCCAGCGCTATTGTAGAACTAGCAAGGGTTGGTCGGTTTAGAAAAACTTATAACAGAAAAATCAATTACCATCACGAAATTCTGCATCCGCACAATCTTTCGGTTACCTTCACCAACTCCACAATCAAGTCAATACATCTAATGGGCTCTTTTTCCTCTTCGGTAAGTCCTAAAATGCGGGATTTTCATGGCTTTATGACCTGTACATTTATCTTGTCAAACATCTACTTGAATAGAATATTGACCAAGCTTCCACTATCTATCAAAACTCAATGCACAGTTGCTGGCCCAATCGTGGCTGTAACCATGGGGTCAAGCGTTTGGCACACAAAAAACGCTACCATAACTTACAATAGTGTTCTAGAGAACGCAGATAAAAAACATGCAACTAAAAATCCAAGACTTTTTTTTGCGTTTTCATAAACACTACCGAAAGAAACATATTGTAGCGTTTTTTAAATGCAACCAATTTTTTTATCGTAGTGTTGTATAAACAATACTAGTATTATTGATGCTACTATAAAATATTATAGTAGTGTACTTTGTCTTCCACCATATACATTTTGGTAGTGCTTTTTAAATACAGCCAAAATTCATTGATTTTTTGTAAAGATTTCCCTCACCTTGGTAGCCCGTTGAATGTCCACTGCATTTTGTTCGCCATGTAAATATATTATATAGTAATAATTAACATATTTAGATATGAAACCAATAATCATCACTCATAAATATCACATTCAAACAAACGAAAAACACATTAATCACGTAATAAAATACAATACACAAACAATTCGATACAAAATATATTAAACCTAGCCTTCGACTTTTTTAATATCTTTAATGAAATAGGATGTACAAACGCACTGTACAAACACTAACCTCAACAATAATTTGTGTCATATACCCGACAAAAGTAAACACGATGCCTTACACCAACATTAAAAATAATTTGTGCCCTCTGCCCAAAAAAAGTAAACACAATACCTGGAAACTGTTGACAGTCTAAGATATGCAACCTCGTTGCTCGTGCTTCGTTTTTAGATGAATAGGTTTTGCATGAACTTGACCTTTGCTGAAGAAATAAAGTTCCGGCTTGTTACTGTCCGTAGAGAGTGTCACATGTCATTGTTTTTGGAAATGCTTCTACTTGAAAATTTCAAGTTTTCCCTGCTTGGAAACATGAACATTAAAAGATAAGTATAGTTAACATTTCTTTTCATGGACACTGAAAGCTGATGTCGTTGTTACGGTTGAGTTTACTCTATAAGACTTTAGAAACAAGTTAGGTAAGAAAAGCATACAGATTTTAAAACTTAATAGAAGCAAGTATGTCCAAACATCTCATGGTGTGCACGTGCTTTTTGAAAGGTTAGTATACTAAAAGATAGGCCAGAAATCAGTATTGTTGACAAAGCTCTAAGTTTCAGAAGGTAAACAATGTGAGTTATTGACGCAGCGTAGGAAGCGAATTCGACGATGTAAATCGAATCCGTCCAGGACCTCACACGATTAGCGGAAATAATCGATGAATCAATGATAAATCGATGGATTTAAGAATACCCAAATGCCAAATCCGTTGATCACGAAGATACCAGATTCTAGCTATCTTTGACACGTTGATCACGCACGATACCGTGAGAGAAGATCTACAATTCTTTGAACGTTGATCAAGCGCACTTGATACCGTGAATTGGCTTCAACAATCGTTGATTCGAGTGCACTCGAATGACGAAGGTGGAGATAGGAGATAACACTCAACTACCAATTTCAATGGAGGCACAAAGCACAAACCAAATTTTATTCAAAATTCAACAACCTTCAAATAACCCAACACGTCCCTATTTATAGGGTTTTACAACTCACACATATACGACTTTAATATTCACGCGACTTAACAATCAGCACATTCCTTTGACCTAACAATTACAACATCACAATCTACAACAGGAACGACCAACGACCTAACAGTACATCACAACACATCAACAAACATCATGACCTAACTAAATAACACTTCACGCGACCTAAAGATGTTCAATTTCAACTGCGCGCGACCTAATCTCAATGAAGTACCCATGTTCTCGCATTTGTTCGCGACCTATAGTGGAGCGATTCAAGCTGGAAGAGCGAAGGAAAATGTCGTTCGCGACTTACTGTCGTTCGCGACTTGCTGGAATTGGCATAGGTCGTTCGCGACCTAGATTTGGCTCGCGACGTACGATTTTGCGACCTAAGGAGGCAGTAAGCTTGCGACCCAGGGGAGATTGTTCGCGACCTAGGGTTTGCCGCGACCCAAGGCAGAGCGACATAGGAAAGATCGCTGCATCAGTAGGTCGTTCATGACCTAGGGCTTCGTCGCGACTCAAAGCTTCGCGACTTAGAAATGTCGCTGTCTTCGACCGCGAGGTATGTTCTTCATCATCCTCCCCTTGTTGGAAGGAATTCGTCCTCGAATTCACACTCTCCTCATCTTCGACCAGTTCCTCCCCATAATACGGAATCAAATGTTTAACGTTGAAAACGTCTGCAGTGTGAATATGCTCTGGCAATTTTAATCGATATGCATTATCATTGATCTTCTTCAAAACTTCTACTGGACCAAATTTTCGAGCTTTCAACTTGTTGTAAGTTCCAGCTGGAAAACGATCTTTTGTTAACACTGCGTAAACAAAATCTCCTTCTTTGAAGACAACACTTCTTCGTTTCTTATCCGCCATTTGTTTATACCTCTCATTTGTCTTCTCTAATCGTTCCTGAACGATTCTATGGCATTCTGTCAACCCATCAACAAAATCAGCAGCCCTCTTAACTATCCCCTTCGGTTGTGGTACTATTGTCAAATCCAACGGCCCATTTGGTAAGTTTGAATATACAATCTGAAATGGACTGAAACCTGTACTCTGGTTAACTGCGTGATTGTGTGCGAACTCAGCTTGACACAACTTCAATTCCTAACTCTTCAAATTGTCTTTCACAAGACATCTCGGTAAATTTCCCAACGATCAGTTAACCACATCCGTTTGCCCATCAGTTTGCGGATGGTAAGCGCTACTAAAATTCAGCTTCGTTCCGACCATCTTCCACAAACTCAACCAAAAATGGATTAAAAATCTAGTATCCCGATCAGAAACAATAGATTCAGGTAGCCCATGTAATCGGTACACCTCTTTAAAGAATAACTGAGCAACTCGGATGGCATCGACTGTCTTCTTACAGGCTATGAAATGTGCCCTTTTTGAAAACCTATCCACCACAACAAATATAGAATCGTTCCCCCTTTGAGTTCTAGGAAAACCCAAAACGAAATCCATGCTTACGTCAACCCACGGTTTTGTAGGAACAGGTAAAGGCATATACGATCCCGCATTTGTAGCTGTCCCTTTCGAAACTTGACAAACATGACATCTTCGAACAAACTTTTCAACTTCCTTCCTCATAGAAGGCCAAAAATATGATTGAGAAATCGATTGCAATGTTCGGTCTCTACCCACATGTCCTTCCTCATGTAGCTCCTTCACTATGTTCATTCGCAAGCTACAATCTGGTACGCACAATCGATTCCCCTTGAATATGAATCCATCTACCAACACAAACTCATCAGTATTCCCATCCTTGACTTTCTCAACAATCTTCGTAAAGTAAGGATCTTCTTCAAACAACTCTGACAATAGTTCAAATCCTGTCACTTCAACCTTCATCGTTGTCAACAAATGATTCCTCCCGCTCAAGGCATCAACTACACGATTCGTTACCCCTGATTTGTGCTTCACAACAAAAGTAAACTGTTGCAAGTAGGCGATCCATGAAGCATGTCTGGCTGCAGTCTTGTCCTGTCCCTGCCAATTTTTCAATGCTTCATGATCAGTATACAGAACAAATTCTTTATGGAACAAATAGTGTCTCCAGTGCTTCACGGCTTGCACAACAACGTAAAATTCCACATCATATGTATTATATCGCATCTTGGCTTCCGAAAGCTTCTCACTGAAATATGCAATTGGTCGGCCTCTCTGACTTAACACCCCTCCAATTCCAACCTTAGACGCATCAGTATGTAACTCAAACAACAACTGAAAATCCGGCAATACTAGAATTGGTGCTGACGTCAAGAGTTCCTTGATTCGCTCAAAAGCAACCCCTGCTTCCTCCGACCATGAAAACATCTTTCCCTTCATACAATCAGTAACTGGTGCCATCACGCTACTGAAATGTGGAATAAATCTTCGGTAGAATGATGCTAATCCATGAAAACTTCTAACTTCTGTTATTGTCCTGGGTTGTGGCCAATTTTTGATTGCTTCAACTTTATTCTGATCCACCTATATACCTCCTTCTGATACAACATATCCCAAAAGTAAAACACTATGCGTCATGAACACGCATTTCTTCGTTGCAGCATAAAATTGTTCCTATCGCAGTATCATCAACACTTCTTTCAGATGATGCAAGTGTTCTTCTGGGCTTTCACTGTGTATCAGTATATCATCAAAATACACCACCACGAACTTCCCAATAAACGGTATAAAGATCTGATTCATCACTCTCATAAAAGTACTAGGTGCATTCGAAAGACCAAACGGCATAACCAGCCATTCATATAACCCCTCCCTTGAATGCTGTTTTCCATTCATCACCTGGTCTAATTCGAATTTGATGATAACCTCTCTTCAGATCAATCTTAGAAAATATAGTAGCTCCATTCAACTAGTCT
The DNA here is from genome assembly GCA_030765085.1 of Allium cepa. Classification (NCBI taxonomy): domain Eukaryota; kingdom Viridiplantae; phylum Streptophyta; class Magnoliopsida; order Asparagales; family Amaryllidaceae; genus Allium; species Allium cepa. Next base: position 81,915,242 of record CM060941.1, on the reverse strand, counting down.
AGCAAATCATCCAATCTAGGCATAGGAAACCTATATCGAACAGTAATCTTGTTCAATGCCCGACTATCGGTACACATCTTCCACGTTCAATCCTTCTTCGGCACCAACAATGCTGGTACTGCACATGGACTGAGACTCTCCTGAACACGCCCTTTCTCAAGCAACTCTTCTACTTGCCTTCTCAACTCCTTGTGTTCTTTCGGACTCATACGATAATGTGGCCTATGCGGTAAAACAGCACCTGGCACTAGATCAATTTGATGTTGTATGTCTCTCAACGGTGGCAATTCTTTTGGCAACTCTTCAGGGAATACATCTTCAAATTCTTCCAGCACTGGCTTTACTTCTTCAGGAACTTCCACCACTTCACTACTCTCACGTCCAATCAACAAAAACACTTCAGGTTCCTCCTCCACCTCTTTAAAAAAACTACTTCAAAATCAACAGAGTCTTTAATTCTTCAATCTCCTCCATCTTGTTTTCTTCTTGTTGTCGCTTCTTAGGAACTAAAGTGATTTTTGTTCCTTCAAACATGAAACTGTAGCTATTGGTACGACCGTCATGTTGCATAGCTCTATCATACTGCCATGGTCTCCCTAACAACAGATGACATACATCCATATCCACAACATCGCACCAAATCTCATCTTTATATCTCTTCCCAATCGAAAAATTCATACAAGCCCTTCGACAAACCTTCACTTCACTACCCTTCCTCAACCAAGCTAACTTGTAAGGTTTTGGATGCTTCTCTGTTTTCAATGCTAACTTCTTCATAGCCTCCGAAGAAATAATGTTATCACGACTCCCAGCATCAATAACAAATTTGCAAATCTTTCCCAGAATAGTGCACGTTGACTGGAAAATATTACTCCTCAACCAACTTGAATCATCCTCTTGCTTTGGTGTCAAACACGACCTCCTCATCATCAAATTATATCCCTCATCTCCTGACAATTCTTCTTCCTCCTCAACCGGTAATGAATTAGAACATTCTGCATCCTCATCTTCAACCTCAGCAATCGTTGCCCGCTTCTTCGGCTTTAGACATTCATTGCACTTGTGGCCAAACTCTAGACAATTAAAGCATTTGATACTACTATTGACCTTGGTCTTAGCAACTTCACTACCAACTGGTTTTGCATTAGCCTTGGAAACATTCGCATTGCTACTAGCCCCTTTCATTTGATTGTTGGAATTTGTAAACACACCACCTCCTCGTCTTCCCTGCTTCTCCCAAGCCAACGCTTTCTGGTGCACTTCGGCCACAGGTCTAGGGTCAAACATATTTACTATGTCCTGGATCTGGATCCTCAACCCCCCAACAAATCTAGCGGTCAATTGTTCTTCCTTCTCCATGATGTCATTCCTAGCAATGAGTTGGTAGAATTCATCCGCATAATCATTAACTGACTTTGTCCCCTGTCTTAGATTTTGTAGGCGTTGATACATAAGAGATTGATAATTGTAAGGTAAGAAAGTAGCTTTCATTAACTTCTTCATCTACTCCCATGAAACAACCTTTGACTTGCCCATTCTCTCCCGTGTATGTTTTGTTTGCTGCCACCATGCCATAGCTCTTCCTTTCAACCGAGTAGCAACCAACTTAACTCTGCGAGACTCGAGAACTTCTTTGAAGTCAAAAATCTCTTCAACATTACATAATCAATCAAGAAATTCTTCAGCTTGCATACCACCCTTAAACTCTGGAATTTCAATTTTCATTCCGTACTCCCATTTGTGATCATACTCTGAATGATTTCTTTCTTGGCTTCGATTTTGACTATGAACACTACCACCGTCAAACTCCTCATCAAAATCTGATGCATATCGTTGTCGATCATGACCACCAACATCTCTACCACCATTTCTTCAATCTACATTCCTTTCACGATCGTCAACGTTCCTACGATCATGATCTCCTCTTCTATCCCGGTCCGACTGTGGTGAAACTCTATTTCCCCCATGACTCGATTCAGGTGAAACCCTTCTTCTACTTTGATTCATTTCAAGCATCATTCTCTCTAATCGACCAATCCCTTCATTCAACTTCTCAGTGAAACTCTCGTTGATTCGTTGCTCCATTTCATCGGCCTCTTCTCTTCCATACAAAGCATTAATATTGCGATGACGTTGAGCTCGTCTCGGTGGCATAATTGAACTTCAACAAATTCAAAAAAAATCGAACACTTTCCGAAATTTGATCCAAAATGATATGGATCGAAACTCCCAACTTGTTGCAACTTCACGATGAACACGATGAACACCAAACTTCTCAACAATTGCAAATCTGAACTCCAAACTACAAATTCTCGAAACCTAATTCTCCAAATGATGCAAACTTCTTGCGATCTAGCTCTGATACCAAACTGACGCAGCGTAGGAAGCGAATTCGACGATGTAAATCGAATCCGTCCAGGATCTCACACGATTAGCGGAAATAATCGGTGAATCGATGATAAATCGATGGATTTAAGAATACCCAAATGCCCAAATCCGTTGATCACGAAGATACCAGATTCTAGCTATCTTCGACACGTTGATCACGCACGATACCATGAGAGAAGATCTACAATTCTTTGAACGTTGATCAAGCGCACTTGATACCGTGAATTGGCTTCAACAATCGTTGATTCGAGTGCACTCGAATGCCGAAGGTGGAGATAGGAGATAACACTCAACTACCAATTTCAATGGAGGCACAAAGCACAAACCAAATTTTAATCAAAATTCAACAACCTTCAAATAACCCAATACGTCCCTATTTATAGGGTTTTACAACTCACACATATACGACTTTAATATTCACGCGACTTAACAATCAGCACATTCCTTCGACCTAACAGTTACAACATCACAATCTACAATAGGAACGACCTACGACCTAACAGTACATCACAACACATCAACAAACATCACGACTTAACCAAATAACACATCATGCGACCTAAAGATATTCAATTTCAACAGCGCGCGACCTAATCTCAATGAAGTACCCACGTTCTCGCATTTGTTCGCGACCTATAGTGGAGCGATTCAAGCTGGAAGAGCAAAGGTGAAGGTCGTTCGCGACTTACTATCGTTTGCGACTTGCTGGAATTGGCATAGGTCGTTCGCGACCTAGATTTGGCTCGCGACGTACGATTTTGCGACCAAAGGAGGCAGGAAGCTCGCGACCCAGAGGAGATTGTTCGCGACCTAGGTTTTTCGGGACCCAAGGCAGAGCGACATAGGAAAGATCGCTGGATCAGTAGGTCGTTCACGACCTAGGACTTCGTCGCGACTCAAAGCTTTGCGACTTAGCAATGTCGCTGTCTTCGACCGCGAGGTATGTTCTTCATCAGTTATGATTTTGAGTCTATTATTTTAAACATAAATAAAGAGAAATGCAAATTTAACAAATGTGTAGTTTGTAACGATGAATCACCTTCATGCCAAAACATTAAGCGTATCAAAATGTGTCAAGAAAATTAGACATATCTAAGCACATATGTATTTCGATTTGATCAAGACCATTCGATCATGTGATCTACTGGCTGAAATGCAAAGGTGGATTCCCTTCTACTTTCTTAGTAGAGAAGGATATCTATATCCTTGTAACTTATACTTTATTCTGAAGGCATAAAATGTGTCAAAAAAATGGGTCAATAAGGAACACCTAACCGCATTAAACTTGCATGATGCACTGAGTGTTACATAGCCAAATAAATAAAAATTAGGTTAGACAAACTTCAATTTAGTAGTAAAGTGAACCATACCCCATTTCTCCTTTGCTTCATCTCCTGCCATGCTCCAGATTTCAATGATCAGCCCCGCCTCGGTTCTGATGCGGCTATTACACATCCTCACATTGCTGCTTCCCAACCACAAGCTCCTTCTATTTCTCATGCCCAAGATCAAAATGCACAGGCTGTGTATGTTCTGTCAAACCATATGCAGGCTGGCTTCATCAATTCTGGTGCTAAGCATATTATGACAAATGCTAAAGTTCTTCATTCACCTGCAGTTTCTGGTGTTGCTCCATATATCGGTCACTTACAAGCTCCATATATCATAATGCCAGACTTTGACTACAAGGAACCAAAATAGTAGCAAAGAACAAATACCATGATGGCATTTTGATCTTGCTTTTGATACCCTATTAAGCAAATAAAAAAGCGACCCACTCCCTGGTATTTCATTCAAATCTTTTATGGTCAATTGCTAATGAGATAAAGCTGACGTATATGCAAATAAAATGCAAACAATCATTATAAGTGCTTAATAGAAACACAGATGACAAATTTAGCTTCTTTAAGCTTGCATTTCAAACAAGCTACAAGTTACAATTTTGTTAAACTGTAAATCATAGTTAGTTTATATATAGAGAGATTATGTTAGTAATATATGCATTAAATTCACGAACCATGCTTTTTGGCTGAGTAGTAACAGTATAGAACCGACTAGTAAACTAAAATGCAACTGGAACACTACTAGTGACTGAGAACAGTAAGAGAGATACATTGCGGTTTATAACCTAGCAATATAAACTAGAAGATGAAAATAGTTATTGTAGTCTACAAGCAAGTAACTAAACACACATTGATAATTCTAAACTGTAAGGTAAACAGATCACGTTTTGCCTATGTGATAACATGCTTTTATCAATATGAACCTAGGAATATAAACTAGAAGATGGTAACCACATGATTTCTTCGTATTGTTTTAAACAGAATTGCAAGAGAATTGTAAAAATGAAATTTTATTGATTACATTCAATACTGTACAATACTGTATGATATGTATTTATAATACATTGTGAGCTTGGACTGATACATGGGTTAAGGCCCAAGATACAATAATACGCATACTTGTTTTATACCCAGTATTACTTCAGTATAACATTGCCGCACCTTTATTCCATAACCTAACTCCCTCTTTCAATTCTATCTAGGGTTTTCTCTTCCCCCTTTTCCTTTGCGCCACCTTCTTTAATTTTGAGATCTCTCTTCGGTTGAGTGAAGTATTTTGTCGAGATGGGTTTTGTTAGGATGTCTGCTCTCTGAAATTGCGTTGGGACATGGTTAACTTTCAGTTTACCCTCCATTACCTTCTCACGAACAAAGTACATATCTATTTCAAAGTGCTTTGTTCGTGAGTGTAGCACTGGATTTGCGGAAAGGCATACTGGACTCAAGTTATCGCACCAGATTATTGGTGTATTTGTGAGATCGATTCTGATTTCTTTGAGAAGTGACTCGATCCAAACGATCTCTGCTGCGGTGCTGGCAATTGACCAGTATTCGGCCTCAGTACTGGAGCGTGAGGTGGCAGCTTGCTTCTTTGAGCACCAAGAGATCGGGTTGCTCCCTAGAAATATACAGAAACCGGTAGTTGATCTTCTGTTGTCTGGATCTGAAGCCCAGTCGGCATCATAACAAGCTTGTATGTTTAACCCTTTTACGTCGTTGAAATGTAGACCATGATCTATTGTTCCTTTCAGGTAACATAGTATACATTTTACGGCCTTCCAGTGATTACTGAGAGGTTTATGCATGAATTGGCATACCTTGTTTATGCTGTAGCTTAGATCTAGTCTTGTTATTGTGATATACTGAAGTGTTTCTACAATGCTTCTGTATTGTTTTTCATTTATGATGGTTTCTCCTGATTCTTTTGATAATTTGAGTTTTCTTGTCATTGGAGTAGGTAGGGATTTGGCCTGATCCATATTTGCCTTTTTTAATAATTCCAGTTTGTATCTCTTTTGACATAAGATCATCTCTGACTTGGATGTTTGAATAACTTCTATGCCTAGGAAATGATGTAGATTGCTAAGATCTTTGATTGAAAATGCTTGATCAAGGTACTTGATAGTTTGATTCATGGCTTGAGTGTCATTTCCTACAATAATAAAATCATCCACGTATACTAAAATGTATGTGATCTTCTCCTATTTGCACTGCATATACAATGAATTATCTGACTTAGTTGGTGTGTATCCTAAACTCATCAGTGTGGACTTGAGTTTCTCATTCCACGCACGTGGTGCCTGCTTCAGTCCATATATTGCTTTATGTATTTGCATACTAACTTATCATTTGCACCTCTCTTGTATCCTTCTGGTTGTTCCATGAATACTTCTTCCTTTAGATTCCCATTAAGGAAGGCATTGTTTACATCAAGTTTCCTAATCTTCCATTTTCTGTGAAGTGCAACTGTTAATATGATTCTTATGGTAGCGGGTTTAACAACTGGAGAAAATGTCTCATTGTAGTCAAATCCATATTGCTGATTATTTCCTTTGGCCACCAGTCTTGCTTTGTATTTTGAGATACTTCCATCGGTAATTCTTTTAATTTTGTAAGTCCACTTGCAACCTACTATATTCTTGTCTTTGGGCATTGGTACAAGACTCCAAGTTTTGTTTCTGATAAGAGCACTGTATTCATTATCCATGGTCTGTTTCCAGTTATTATTGCTAATAGCTTCATTGTAGTCTTTTGGAACCGTTGAATCTAGTTGACCACTATATACTTTTGGTTTGAAAATGCCACTCTTTGACCTTGTGATCATATGATGTTCTGTTCTTGCAGGTGGCATGTTTTGATTATCATTGCTATCTTCAGACTGCTGTGATGTGGACTGAGAAGTTTCTCTTGGATTTGAATTGATTCTATTGATCTGACTGGTGTTATTGAAGGAGCTGGAGGATTTGTCGGTGTCATGACCTGATCTAGTGTCATCATTGGATAGTGTGTGTTGTGGCTGTTGGATCCTCTACACACTTCCACTGGTATGATCCCACTCAGGTATAATAGGTATAGGAGGCATTAAGAAATTGTCTTTAGTATGTACCTTTTTGGTTGTCTTGATATTTTTATCTGCAAAAGGAAAAAATTTCACATTAAGTACAATATGTCTAGAAACATAGATCCTGCCATCGTTGCTTAAGCATCTGTATCCCTTTTGATTGTTTCCATAACCTATAAATGTACATGGGGTGGATCTAAGATTTAATTTATGATTATTGTATGGTCTGAGACATGGGAAGAATAAACACCCAAATGTCTTTATACTTTTGTAGTCTGGTTTAACCCCAAACAATAATTCAATAGGGCTCAGATCCTCAAGAACTTTGGTAAGTAGTCTATTGATTAAGTACACAGCAGTGTTAAATGCTTCTGGCCAGAATTTCATAGGCATTGATGCCTGTGCCAGCAAGGTTAACCCTGTTTCTACTATGTGTATATGTTTCCTCTCTACCATACCATTCTGTTCAGATGTGTATGGACATGTTGTTCGATGAATAATACCCTTTTTCTGAAAATATTCTTTCAGTGGGTATTCACTGCCACCATCTGATTGCATAATTTTGACCTCATGGCACAATTGTTTTTCTGCTTGAGTTATGAACTCTATTACAGTCTTATATGCATCTGATTTGGATTTTAGAAAATATACCCATGTATATCTAGAATAACAGTCAACAATTGTATATAGTACCTGAATCCATAGTCTGAATTTATTGGAGCTGGGCCCCATAAATCAGTTGCTACTAACTGAAGTGGTTCATTGATAACAGTTGTAGAATCTGTAAAAGGTAATTTGTGGCTTTTGCCTAATTGGCAGTAGGTGCATACATATGGTAATGATACATCACAAGAAATGTTATTGTTCATAAGAATTTATTTTACAATATTTACATTGGGATGTCCTAGCTTGTAATGCCATAAAGTAAAGGTTTCTTGATCATTTGTAACATGAGACTCAGTATTATTACACCATATATTTCTAGTTTTGCTCTTTCTTGAGTTTCCAAAATTGAACTTGTATAATCCTCTGTCCAATTTACCCTGTAACAATATATCTTGAATCAGTAGGTCCTTGACTAAACAGAACTTAGGGTGAAACTCAAAACACACATTGTTATCATTAGCAAATTGAGATACACTCAATAGATTCTTTTTAATATATGGAAATCTCAACAAATTATTGAGATGAAGAAGTCTTTTACCTTGAATACTTCTGGTTCCAACATGTGTAATTTTTAAAGCTTCACCATTCCCCATATGAATAGAATGTGTACCTGTATATTCTTTGTTGCCTAAATTGAGATTCTGCAGATTGCTTGTGAGGTGATTAGTGATTAGTAGCACCTGAATCTGGGTACCAATCTTCTTCTGCCATCTCATCAGTTCTGGTATGTCTTTCTGCATTTAAAGCTTGGAATCTTGTCTTTTCTGTTTGACTGCCTTGTCTCTGATCTATCTGTGCAACATTTTCACTAGAGTTGTGATTTCTTCGATGTTCTTGATTTTGTTGATTTGGGTAGTACTCAGTGTTGAGTCGAAAATAGCACTGTTTTGCTGTATGTCCTGATTTCTCACAAATTTGACATTTTATTCGGTTATTGCTCCATCTTCAACTTCTTCCTCTGCCTCTTTGAATTGCATTGCTTCTTTGATTGTTGTCTTGTCTGAAATTTTGATTTTCTTGTTTTCTTCCTAGATTTCTGTTTCTTGAATTTGAAGCATAATTGAGTGAAAGTTCTGGGTTACTTTCTTTTCTCTGCTCAATTCTTCCTTCGTGAGACAATAGAATGGAGTCAACATATTGCATATTTGGTAGAGTTTGTTGTGATGAAATGATTGCTACCACTGACTCATATTCAACATCTAGACCATTCAGAATGGTCAATATTTGTTCAGATTCTGATACAGTATGTCCTACTGCATCCAGTATATCATAATATGATTTTACCTTTGTAATGTACTCTCTCATTGACATATTCTCCTTTTTAAGATTCTGCAGTTGTCTCTTGTAATATAAAATTCTTGCTGCTGATTGTGTGTTGAAAATTTGTTGTATTACAACCCATATCTCAAATGATGTTTTACATCCTACAATTTGTGATAGTAGACCAGAATTGATGGATGAGAGCAACCAGGCAGCTAGTAAGCTATCTTGTTTCTGATAATTGATGAATTCTTTATTGACTGTTCTTTCTCCAGGGTTATCAGTCACCATTCTTGCTGGTACTGTAGCGGTGCCATACAGGAAGTCTTCTAACCCATATCCTCTGATGCTTGTTTCTACTTGATATTTCCACAATATGTAATTGTTTTCATCAAGTGCAGTAGTTACCAAATTATTCTTTGGTTTAATAACATCAATGGCCCTTGTCTTAGTAGCTAGTGTATCTTGGTTTCTTGATTTTGATCCATCCTGACTTTTAACTCCACTTGTTGCAGATGATGTTGTGTCATCATCTCCTGCCATGATGGTGATGCTTCAAACAGGCTTCTGATTGAGAAAGCTTTATGGTGCAGCCAATAATCTTGACTTCTTGGATCAGGTTCTTGGCGAGGCACCACTGCAGTGATCAGAAATGAGTAAGTTACTCTCCGATGATGAGTAAGCAATGAACTGAGAGAAACCAAGGATGGTGGATGATGATTTCGATCTGACACCTCCTTTTGGACGGCTCGATGATGATATTGCAATCTCTGATGAGATTCCAGTAAAGAACTGGATTGAGAGACTGTCGTTAGATAGATTTTGGCTCTGATACCAAAACAGAATTGTAAGAGAATTGTAAAAATGAAATTTTATTGATTGCATTCAATACTGTACAATACTGTATGATATGTATTTATAATAAATTGTGAGCTTGGACTGATATATGGGCTAAGGCCCAAGATAAAATAATATGCATACTTGTTTTATACCCAGTATTACTTCAGTATAACATTACCGCACCTTTAGTTTTCTCCTATTTACTGCCTTTGTTAGATAATAAAAAGGTAAATAATACTAAATTAGAGTTTCCTCTCTTATATAAACCTTTTAACAATAATTTTGAAATTGAAATTCTATGCGGGGGAGAGAGAGAGTGAGGGAGCTCTGTCGCTAACTTGTACTACTGTTAAACAACCAATTTTTAATAACTATGTTATGAATGCAATGACCGAGAAAAATTCACTACAATTCGTTTAAGGCCAACGTTTATACAACTGCACAAATGCTAATTGTAAATTAATGATTCCAGTTTCATACTTTATTAAATCTTACAAGAGTATAATGAGTACAAAATAGTATATTTATGATCATATACATTATCATGAAAGTTTAGTATACTCTATACATATTCATACAACAGCATTATGATTTACACAACATGAACAATATGATGAAAGTAAAAAACTTACATGATATTAAGATTCAAAGAGAACAATATCCAATGCCGCATCAGTGACAGCCAAAGCAACCACTCTCACTGCCAATCAAACTGCAACACTGCACGTAGTTATTAAGTTAATATGTTTAAAATTCTTAATCATATGGTGCTGACCTGAGTCCACTGCACGTAGTAGAAACATATGTTTTGGTCAGTCTGGTGGAGTGTAGAAAATATAATTGAACTTCCGTTGTAATTAGGAAAAAACAAACTGAAAAAAGCGTAGCACTGAAAACACAGTTTATTCCATGATTACTAACAATTATGTACCAGAACATCCGTAAATCCTATAATTTACATTTTTTTAATCCATTTCTGATAGTGTTAGAAGGGAAAAAATAATAGAGTAGAGCAAGCTTTGAAATTGAAATTTTACATATATGGTTTTGAACTACTTCTCATCTGAGTTATATACAAAGTGCTTAAGCAATGGCAAGGGAGCAGTTGATGGTATATAAGTGTTTTTGATAACCGAATCTTGGTTATATTTTTATGGAAGGCTGAAGAGATGATGAAGTTAATGTTGGTCATATATGGTTGTGCAATGTAGTAAAGTTGGTTGAGACATGGTAGCAACAAGGTCTTAGGAATTGTAACAAACGAAAATAATTTGGCGTGTTAAACAAATCGTATAACTTGATGTATAAATGTAGAGTAGCATATTTACATTCTCAAGGCAAACATCAAGATCATTTCAAATTATGTACAAACATTATAAATTGAACTTTTTGAATTTACGATTTACAATTTAAATCCCGTATCAATTTTGATGTTTGAACAATGCGATTTACAATTTAAATTCCATTTTTGACAACCTTGCTTCTTCATATCTAATAGTTGCCAACAATTTAAGGGTTTTCAAATATACACACACATACACACATATACTTCAATCTCAAGTCTAAGACATTGAACAAAACAATGGTCGTTTTCTCTCTTGGGTGAATTTCTCAAGAGAGTTTCATTAAAATTTGTACAAGATTAATATGTACTTCAAGATGAATGTAATCATGCAAGTTAAACTGATTCCTTACCGTATCTCATAGAAATGAAAGTGATTAGTATCAAAAAACTAAATCCAATTTACATAAAATGTTATTTTTTTTCCAATATTGTTATAATCTTACATAAAATGTAATCATGCAAGGCATTGGGGCCTGATGGCATCCCCATTGAGGTGTGAAGATGCCTTGGAGATGCATGGATAGTCTGGTTAATTAAGTTTTTCAATAATATTTTCAAATCAAATAAGATGCCAGATGAGTGGAGGAGAAACATATTAGTTTCAATGTTTAAGAACAAAGGAGATATACAAAGTTACACAAACTACAGAGGAATTAAGCTTATGAGTCATACGATGAAACTACGAGAGAGAGAAATTGAACATCGATTAAGAAGAATGACAAGTGTTTCAAAAAACCAATTTGGTTTCATGCCTGGGAGGTCGACCACGGAGGCTATTTTCTTGATAAGACAACTTATGGAGAGTTTAAGGAGCAAAAGAAGGATTTACACATGGTTTTTATCGATTTGGAGAAAGCTTATGACAAAGTACCAAGAAAGGTGATGTGGTGGGCTCTGGAAAAGAAGAGAGTCCCAACAAAGTACATTACCCTTATCAAAGATATGTACGATGATGTTGTGACTAGTGTCAGAGCATGCGATGGTGTAACCAGTGACTTCCCCATTAACATAGGATTACATCAAAGGTCAGCTTTGAGCCTCTATATCTTTAACCTAGTGATGGATGAGGTTACGAAGAGTATACAAGGGGATATTCCTTAGTGTATGCTATTTGTTGATGATGTTGTGCTAATTGACGATAGTAGGATTGGAGTTGATAGTGAACTAGAGCTGTGGAGACAGACTTTAGAATCTAAGGGATTTAGGCTTAGTAGAACTAAAACAAAGTATATGAAGTGCGAGTTCAGCGGTGTTAGGTCAGAGGATGGAGATGTTATTCTGGCCCGACAAACAGTTCTTAAAAAGGAATCCTTTCGATATCTAGGATCAATGTTGAGTGTAATGGTGAGATTGATTAAGATGTTATTTTTTGAATTTGAGCGGGATGGGTGAAGTGGTGACAAGCATCTGGCATTCTCTTTGACAAGAAAGTCCCACGGAAGTTTAAAGGAAAGTTCTATAGAATGGCAATTACGCCTGCGATGTTGTGCGGTGCAAAATATTGGCTTACTAAAAACCAACACGTCTAGAAAATAAGCATAGCAGAGATGCGTATGCTACGATAGAGTTGCGGTCATACAAGAAGAGACCGAATTAGAAATGATGATATACGTGAAAAACTTGGAGTAGCACCAATTGAGAAGAAACTAATTCAACATCGATTAAGATGGTTTGGACATCTTAAACGAAGGCCGCTCGAGGCACCTGTGCTCGTTGGAATTATAGGCCGTGTCGTTTGCTTAAAGAGAGGTAGAGGTCGACCAAAGTTGACATGGCAGGAAGATGTTAAAAGGGACTTGAAGGGTTGGAATATAGCCGAAGAGCTGTAACGGATAGGAGCGCGTGGAAGTTAGCGATCCACGTACCAGAACCATGAGCTATGAGTCTTATAAGTTTTAGATTATAGGATTAGGAAAAAAAAGCCTAAGACGTTGGTCTTTGATCAATGTTACTATCAGCACCATTATTACTATTTGTACTGTTATCATCGTTTTTTTATTTTTTATTTTATCGTATTTTTTTACATACATATGTATTTCTATCTTTATTTTACCTATTTACTATTATTATAAATTTACCTATTTGACTTAATTTTATTATTTCTATTGTTATTATTATAACCTTTAAATTTCTTTTGTCATTTAGTTTCGGGTTCCATCTCTGGCCGAGCCCAACTTGTTTGGGAATAACGGCTCTGTTGTTGTGTTAAATAAATATGTATTGAACTTGAAGTTATTTACTTGGTCAAGGGGTTACCCAATCAAATAAATATGCAAGTAAATAGCAGAATCAAGTCCAACATGATCAATAATTTCATGTATCTGGTGACTTTCAACTACCATATGACTCCTGGTGGTGTTCAATTGCCATATGACTATCATGATTAACACCCAATTCATTTTGGAATTCACTCATCGATTGTGGCATGCCACCACTTTCGGTGCTATTATTCCTAAAAAATACTGAATATGTCTCATATTCCTCAGACCAATAATAGACCGAGTAAGCTCAATGTCATTGCTTTTAGTTGATTCATCTCTGAGAAACACTTTTATGCCTGAATCAAAACCAGTTTTGATCCAAGAACACTTGCTACTATTGCTTTTGCAACAGGATCAAGGTCATATCTCAATTAAATAATGGCACTAGATTAGCAAAAGGTGATTTGATCTTTTTGGTTAAGATTTTATAGTTGTATTGGAATTTACCTGAATTAGTAGTCCATTCTCTCTTTGAACACATCCAGTTTTGCTTTCCTTTCATCATGTAGTCTTTCAAGCATTTTCTGGTGCTTTCTTTTAACTAAAAGATTGATATATGTCAGCAATTTAAATCTATATTTTAGCATTAACCAGGGAATGGATGCACTAACTAGATTTTAAAATACAGGAAATTATTATGAAGGACAAAAAATTTCAGCATTTTAGCATCAAGAACAGACCTTCGGTATCTTAGCCTGAAGGACAACTTCATTAGATATCAATTTTTATTTATTGATAGCATTTTATAAATATTAATTTATAGTTATCGGTAGCCATTATTAGGTATTAGTTTTTAGTTCGAAAGCAGTTTTGAAAGAATGTTTGTCCTTATGAATAATTTTGGAAGAATGTTTATCTTTTGAATAACTTTTAGGAGAATGTTTGTCCTTGTGGTTAAAATATCGAGGTCATGTCCTTGAGGCTAAAATTATATGAATTTTGTCCTTTAAATTAATTACCCTCTAAAATATTGCAAATTTAAGCATGCAACTAGTAACCTTCATTTACATGTTTTCAATTGGTCTGCATAGTTGTACAAAACAACGCTTTAAAGTCATAAACTAAACACATATACCATCTTTTGCATAGCTATATGAGCAAAACGCATCCATTACCCACCTCTAGAAAACAATTGACAAAAAATTGAAAAGATTGTAAGGAGCATAATAGGACAAGCGGATGATAGGCCTAGTAGTCAAGGCCTAAGATGCAAAATGGCACAAGGCTTGAGCCTTTGGATTTTTTATGCGACTTTTATACAAGAAACGACCACAGCGGCATGCGGCTACGATAGCAGTAGGCGATGGCGGTGGGAGGAGTCGATAGCAGCAGAAGTTCGTTTTTGTTTGACTCAGCTTGTATTTTTGAAACCCTAAAACTAATCGACCAAGTCGAAGTCGATTCAATTGAAATTAGGTGGGTTTCAGGTCAAGGAAAGGGATTGACCTACAAAATAACACTACCTACTCGAGGTGTGCCTAATTAGGCCTCGTCGCCTTGGAAAAAGGTGCGCTTTTGCGCTTTTTGTGCGCCTCCACTAGCGGAGGCGCCACGTCACCATAAAAGATGCGCGAGGTTCGCCTGCGCCTTTCTAGAGCCTAGGCGCGCCTTGATAATTATAATAATAGATTAGGGAATGATGTGTTAATTAAACATACTAGATACCATGAAGGTGGTTAACCTTAAACAATATTCAACGGATAGTGAAGTTAATCGAACAACTGTTGCATAGATAATGAATATCAACTAAGAAATTGACATAAAAAAAAATATTTTATCGAGGAAGGAAAGCCTTTTTCCTAGTAATCACATAATTTTTCGTTTTACAAAACAACATATTTTACGTATAATCCACAGTATTTCATACTATTATCTTTCTAATAAGAATCTATTGATTTAATTGCTATAAAAAGAGTATATACTTATATTTGCATTGAAAACTAGCAAACTCTTTCAGTTTATAATCAGTTAGTTATGCATATACTACTGATTGCACATTGAATGAGAAATATATTTTTGCTAAAACTAACTCACCACAAATTACTAAACTTGGACGTTGTACAACATCCAATTAATTAGGATCAAGCATTTTATTCATTCATAGTTAAAAAAATCTTGTAACAAACGATTCAACACATGGTCAAATCACTACGTTAAAAAAGTATAACCCTAAATAAAAACTCAAATATATTAAAAACAACTATAATGTTATTAATTCTATGAAAACATTAAAGAAAAAGAAGTAAATTCAAGTTCTTATATAGTGACTTTTTACACCACTTGAATAACCAAAAATATTTCCCTTTGCCGGTACAATACGGGACGCACTAAATGTAATTCACCTCGTTATGTATAGCTTAATACTGTATATATAGTAAGGCTAAAGAGGCATATGCTTTATATTTAGCTAATTAGTAATAGCTAAAAGACGGAAAGAAAGAAGAAATAAGGGGATGATAGGGACTATGCTACTGTAGTAGACGTAGATTTCTCACCCTGCTAACTAAGCTGCTAATTAACAGGCTCTTATAAATAGGACAAGCGGATGATAAACATACTAGATAAAGGTGATTGGCCTTGAATAATATTCAATGAACAGCGAAGTTCAAGATATTTATGCATTTTCATGAATTGAGTAATTGTTGTATAGATAATGAATATCAACCAAAGAAACTAACATAAAAAATTATGTTTTACATGAGTCGTTGCTCCAAATGTTTGCAAATCGTCAAACTTCATGCCACTATTCCTTATATATCAATTCAAAATTCAACTAATGTATCCATAGCACCATCCAAAATCATAAGAGCGTCGATGGGGCACTGGGAGAAAATCGCGATGTGAACCGCGATGAGGTAAGCTAATTCTAGGGTTTCCAACTTTAAAAGAGAAGCCAAGGATTGATTGAGAGGGAAAGTGGATTAGATGGAAGTGGGTTAGACGAGATAGGGATTAAGGAATGGACGAGATTATAGAGGTTACATAGGGAAGCATGGAGCGGAGGGTGGCGACAGAATTCTAACCTTCTCGTATTTCTTTTTTCTAAATGAAAGTAAGAAATGTTTTTATTTAGGGAAGAAAGAGAGATATGAGCGGGCAGTAAAAAAATTTCACCACAATTCTTGGTGGGAGCATTTGATAGCGATTACATATTTATTTACTTAATATAAATGATTAGTAGTTGCACTTAGTGTTAAACGCTACAATTAGTGCAACTAATAATAAATTTCTTGTAGTGCATCGATGCTTGCACCATATCAGCATCTCTATCTCGGAAAACTATATCTTCGCTCATCGTCTTTGGTTGCTTTTCCGGAGCTCCATCATTAATAGCAAAACAACTCTTATACTGAAGGTGTTTGAACGAAGTCTCATACTGCTCCAACTCATTCCAGCTCTTATCCATCGGATGAGGTCCTCTAATTATCATGTTAATCACGATCCTACCGTCCGGTCACCTTGACACCTCACTGTTAGGCCCAGGTCGATCCCTTTGAGCATTCTATAGTTAAGGTATAGCAATTTTTCACCATCCTATGGGTCTCTCATGTACCATTGCAACTTCTTTTCACATGTTTGGTCTTCAATCATGTCTTTTAAATAACAACACTCATTGGTATTTTATCCATGAGTGTAATGGAGGCGATAGTTTCCCATAGTTTCGTTCATCTTTAGTTGCCTCCTTCCAGGGTTGCTTCTTATAATTATTAGTTCCTTACATAGCAAGGTATATATTTTCAACTGTATCGTTCAACAAAATATATAATCCTCCGGCTTCAACTATCTCGGATGCTTTTTGTTATTATTTATTTTACCTCCAATGCCTTGATTTCTCCTTTATTGATTGTTATTGTTGGTTCCCACATTCACCACAACATTACGGCGCTCTCACCGGTTTGGTTAATGGTGAGGTTTCTTTCCAAATTTCAGTTAACAGTCTCCTATAGGTCTTTCTAATGGCCATATCTACCTCTTCCAAGCGTAGATAATGGGTTGCCTTTCGATAGACTTCCTTCATGATGGGTGGCTGCTTCATCTTCAGCCATATGCCAAAATCCATGTCCAGGTGTATCCCTGGGATCAAAGCCACCAATACGAAATCCTCCTGTGGGTTGCTTACTTCAATCAGTACAGCATTATATCGACTCAAAAAATTCTTTAAAACCTCTCCGGCACCTTGATGAATACTTGACAAGGACATCACATTCTTTGGTCAAGCGATGTTTGGTCTAAACTACTCCATAAATTTTTTTGCCAATAGATCAAAAGTAGAAATGGATATCGGCACAAACCAAGAAAACCACATCATAGCCAACCCATTTAGGAATATAGGTAAACATCTACACCTTACTGCATCGCTTGCTCTAGCACTATTCATGTGCGACTCATATTTCAATAGATGATATCTAGGGTCCATTGTCCCATTCTAAGATGACATTGTTAGCATAAAAGATTTTCTAGGATACTCCTCCCGTGAGATATCATTAGTTTATAGGGTTTTGGTAAGTCTTAAGCTGCATTCCTCATTCTTTTTTCTTTGATTTTCATTCATCAATCTCTTTATCATATCAACAATATATTCTTGAATGGTCTAGTTATCCAGAAGGCGATTATCCGCAAAAATAATGAGTGTTTGTAGTGGTTGACTCTATAGACATTTTTGGTTCACTCAATGACATCTAGATTCTCCTTTCATAGGGGAGCCATCTGATCAGATGAAGATGAATTCTCTTCTCTAAAACTTAAAGATGACGCATCTCTCTGGCTCTACCTACGCCTTTGGGATTGTTGAGTCAGAAGGTAATACTCGTATCCATCCTATCAAGGAACACTTTCTGGCTATCCACCTTCCGTTGGTTTAATTCAGTTATCATTCAGTCAATTTCTACCATTAACACCATCCCCTACGAGACAAATGGTCTTCACAAAACAGTCATCAATTGGTTAGTCCCTCCGTTGTGGTGAGAAGCTTCATCTTCTCCACCTACCATAACTCTAGATCTTTCAGATCTCTTAAAGGCCACTATTTTTAAAATCAAAGCATTTCAGATCTACAACAACAAACTTCAAGATCCACTTCTAGACGCTTAAACTCACAATATTAAGCTAGATCTACTTATTAGAAGCTCTATTCTCAGTCTAAGAACCAAAAATGTTGAGCCAAAAAGTGGCATAATATCCCAAATCAACAAGAAATAAAGTAGATCTAATCAAATCAATAAGAAATGGTAAAAGCACGAAGGGTTTTTATAATGGTTCGGCAAAATTTATGGTCCACATCCACTTTAATCTTATTAGCATTTGGTTTGTCACAAATATAAGAGCTTTCCAATTCGTTATTAGATCTAAATGGAAAAGTATGCTCAAAAGTGATATAGTTAAGTATCGAATAGAAGATGAAGAAGATGGTGGCCAAAAAAGTCTAAAAATCCTTTATCATTGCTATCACCTTCCTATTTATAGCAGAATCTTACAATAGGGTTGCTAAATTGTGGATCAATGAGAATGAAAAGGAAAATTTTGTCCTATGCAATCAAAACAAGTTAGTATAGATCACAATTGTAATCGGTACCGATATGATTTTGACCATGCAATTTAGAATCTTTCTGCTATACTTGCTTGCATTTTCAAATCTCCAATCTTCGATCACAATTTCGTTTATTAAAACATATCGGTCATGATATGATTTGTCATATATGGGACTTTTCTTTTTCTTCACAGCTTTAGAGTTCTAATGGAATTTTTTGAGTATAATCAACTTTGCATCCATATGGTTAGTCTAGCACTTTATCCTTCAGTCATACTACAAACTATCAAAGGAAAAATGTAATGACCCGTAATTTTTAAGTCTTCAAATTTGAATATTTAATTTATCTAAATATTCGAATTCGAACTTAAATATAAATATAATAAAGTCTATGTTTCAAATAACTGCTTGATTTTTTTATGACGTATTTTTAATTTAGTTTATATGTTTTTTCCATAAATTTTAATTTGGAAAATAGCTAAATTTTTGTTTGATGCATTTGCGGCAAACGATGGTACAATTGAAATTTAACAGAATAAAA
Source organism: Allium cepa (assembly GCA_030765085.1). Taxonomy (NCBI): domain Eukaryota; kingdom Viridiplantae; phylum Streptophyta; class Magnoliopsida; order Asparagales; family Amaryllidaceae; genus Allium; species Allium cepa. The sequence goes on along the minus strand of CM060941.1, from coordinate 81,896,010 downwards.
TAATTTGTGTATTCTATAGTTGATTTATGATCGTTCGCATTTTGATGCATGACCACATTTTTATATCTATCGTTCGTGGTTCGTACGCGAACGGGATATTTGTGTAGCGGAATACCGCAAAACTTTTATGAATATTCTAATGATGGAATTTAAGACAATTTTTATAGTTAGATTTTTTAAACTATGGTTTATAAAATACCGATTGAAATGTTTTGTTAAAAAGATATTTTAAAACTATCTTTTATTTAAACTGGTTTGAAATCGTTTTAAAAAGAGTTTTTGAAATGATTTTGAAAAAGAAATAATAATAGTATGATTTGAAGTATTTGAGCAATATTATTATTTCGATAAGAATTTGGAAATTGTTCTTATAAATATTTGCAAAGTGTTGTGCAAATATTTTTATTTATGGTAGTGAATGACTAAAACCAAAGGCAATTGGAAAGTTTTCTTTTTAACTCGTCAGGTATATTTGTTTACTCTGTAGTTTTAAGAGGTACTAGAATACTGTAGAAAGCTCCATTTTTTGTTTAGAGTTATAACATGCTTGAAAAAGAAGGTACACCCTCCTAGTCATTATTGGAATAGTTTTGATATATTCCTTTTTGGAAAGAATTTAGAAAAATGTAATTTGAATAGAAAAACCAAGGTATTTAGTTCTAAATTATCTTTTGAAAAGAATTGAACAACTAAGACTAAGTAGGTAGATTTGAATGCTACATTTGCATATATTATACTATGTAGTTTCGAAATTTCATCTTTGTTTATGCATCGTAGGCTCCTTGAATCCTATTTGTGGTAGGAGAACTACGTTGGTTTAATCATATATCTAATTGGGTACCCAATTGGATAAGGGTACATAAGCAGTCACAGGTAATAGTGATGCAGTCCCAATAATAAAATAACATTTTCCTTGATATTCGTTATTTATAGTGTTTCGATGTTACTTTCCTACTTCCCAATTTATTCCGCATTGGCATGTTTATTGAGATCGCAGGAATGGATATTGTTGTCTCTCACATCAGAGTGTGCAGTGGTAGATTTATAGTAATTTGAATTTATTATGTATTAAAGTACACCTTACAGAATAAATGATTACTCTGGTAAGTTGTATTATTGAAATTATATCTTATACATTTAGTAGTGTTGTATATTTATCAGATTAAAGTGTGTATTAAATTATTAGTTGTCATTTGTTTGTTTTAGAACAGACGGTTTTTCAGCGATTTTTGACTAATCTGAAAATCCGAGTCGTCACAAATGAAGGATTTCCATAAAGGAAATCATATTTACATTGACTATTAAAGTGATCGGTAGTGATCACAATTATTTTGTCTATTTTGACTTGGGAATTTTTGAGTCACCTTCCATAGTCATTCCAAACTTGCCCCTAAGTTCTTAGAATCATCTCTTCATCGTCTTGACGTCCAGATTCACCTGAAAGCTGCTCGATTCAATGGATTGATAACACATAACATATCATTTAAGGAGTTTCTATTCAATATACTTTAAATTAATTACTTAATTAGTCATATCACATTATAAAACGTATATTATAGAAACAAAACAGCTTCTACTTTGAACAAGATTGGTCATCTAATTAGATAAATGTAAGATATTTCATAATTGCCCCTAGTGGCAATCCCCTAATTCTATCAAGAACTACTAATGCATTCAGAATATAAAGTATCCAGTCTGTGTTGTTTATAATTTAGATACGAGTCTATTTGTCAAAGCCTCGCTTGATTTAGAATTAGTATGAAGAAATTACTTTAGTTTGAATGAAAAAATAGCCGTTTCTACCTAGTAAGATATTATATATGGGGATAGCCTATTATTTGGTAAGTACAACCGTTTATCACCATGGGGAACTATAACGTTCGTTAAGAATATGAAGCATCCAAGTGTTTCATATTGTCTATAATTTAGATGGGAGTTCATCGGTAAAAGTACTGCATGATTTTGAGTTAGTACGAAAAGGTTACTCAGTTTAAACAAAAAAATAACGACTTCTGCCTAGTCAGAGCTTAGATATGGGAATACAGCCTATTATTCGCTAAGTACAACTATTAGCTACCATGTAGTACTACAACATACATTTAGAATATGAAGTACTCGAGCGGTTCTTATTGTCTGTAATTTAGATGTAAGTTCATTAGTCAAAGTCTTGTCTAATTTTGAGTTAGTATGAACAATTTATTGTAATTTTAAAGTAGAAAAATAGCGACTTCTACCTAGTGAAGTTTATATTTCAGTCCTCAAATCATTTAAAAGTATGGCATATGGGTCGGGTCGGGTCATAGTTCGATGGGTCTAGTTCCCATATTTCTTCTAATTAGATTAACTCTTTTAACCTTGTTACAACGCTTGTATTGTGAAAAGTTTGCATGGTTGGTCCAAATGTGAGGCCCAAAACTATTTTTAAGCCTTGGGGTAATTACAAATATGATATTTGAAAATTTTAAAATATTTTTTAAATTAAAAGTTAACTTTGAAATATAAAGATTTTATAAATGTTATAAAAGTATGAATTTAAAAGTGTTTTAAATAGAAATGTATGTTGTAAGTGTTATAATATAAATATGCATGTTACACACTGATGTGTGTTGTTGTATGGATGGATTTGGTTGGAATGTTCTATTGAAAATATTGTATTGGACTTTAATGATGTTGTATTTGGATGATGCATTTGTTTGTGGTATTAATGTTGTTTGGTCAATGAATTTAGTAGTAGTGTTTTTTCATGAATTATTATGGTATACTAGTATATTATTGTGATATTCGATATGGATTTATTTGTAATATTGTAGAGTTGTGTGAAGTTGTGATTAAGGATAAGAAACGGGGTATAAATGCTGCAAAAATGTTTTAGAAATGGCATCGGTAAGGCATATGCACGACGTCCATAGATCTGTATTTAGTATTTTGGAATGGCGTTGGTAAGGCATCACCACAATTCCGCTTTGGCATCACGTTGGTGTTGGCAGAGGTCAAGAATTGGTCTCGTAATGTCATCTAAAAGGTGTCGGTAAAAAGAGGTCGAAAATTCGTCGATTTACCATCGATAGAATGACATTGCCTTGCATCGGTAAATTTCGTTGGTGTATTGCTGGTAAAGTAACCTACGAACAACATCAACACATTATGAAAAAATAATTTCATCGTTAGTTTTATCGATGCCATGAACGATTTCGGTATAGTATATTATGGACGCTAGACCATCGCCATTATGGAGTTGGTAGTACTACTGTTTTTGTAGTGAATTTATTCCATTTCTCGTGGTATTAATATATATAATTTTATTTATAGCCAAATTATGCTTTTTTGACAATTTAGAGTCCGTTTGGTTTGAAAATGAGTTTTGTATTTGCCAATTTTAACAATAATTTAAGATGCAAGGAAGATGTGAACGGGTGCAAAGTGATCAATTAGGAAAATGATTTTAACATATAAAATAAAAAACAAATTTTCTTCTTTTCCACACTCTAAATAATACCATAAAGTATCTTGTTCCATCATCTACTCCTCTTTGTTGCAAACTTGCAATGATTAGGATTTTCACCTCTTACTTCCTCTTCGACCTCTTTGATTTAGTATATACTTAATGCACCTATTTTGAAGCCAAACAACATCTTAGATGTTGATTCGATTTATTTTAAAAATTGAGAAATAATTTCTGCTAGTTCTTACCAATGTGCTTATCAATAAGATGATACAAGTGTATACTTGAAATATCATTGTATAGACAAAAGTAAAAGCTACAAAAATGAAAATGCCAGCATTGGGACAATTGAATATATTATGCTTTTGTTAAAAAAATAGTTATGTATGAAGTTGTATAAATGAAACTATATAAACGACCTGGACTTGCAGTCATTAATTTACAGGAGAACATGGTACTAAAGGCATAACCAACAATAGCTTGTTCTGTTGCTAAACAAGCCACAGAGGAACCGGGTGCGGCTTGTTTACTTCATCGTGGCTAGTTCAAACCGATCTCGTGGCTAGTGAACTGATTAGGGGCTGGTGAGTATAACGGCAAAGACTTCGCCGTTATAAATTTATAACGGTGAAGACTTTCCCTTTATAAACTTATAACGACAAAGTCTTCGCCGTCATAAAACATAACCGTTGCAACCCAATGGCTATGTTCCAACGTTCCACTTGATTCCTCTTTATATACTTCTCCTCCTTTCACACCACCTTATCTTCACTTCTTCCTCCTCTAATTCTGAAAATGCCTACTTCATCCAAACATTCTGCCAAAAAAGATGTTAGCAAGAAACCATGTCCACATACCCTTCCATCGGATGTTCCAACTAATGCCCACTACACCAACAACAAACATATCGTCAATCATATAGGTACGGTTATTCGCCATATTCGAACTTCTCTTATAGCCAACCTTACCAACCGCTCGCTCCTCCTAACTTTCCTCTCATTCAATCTACTGCTCCGCAACTATATTATGAACAACATCCTCATTTAGGCGCATACGATGATCATTCGTCGTACATGTCTTTGATGATGCAAAACGACCAACTACAAGATCATTATCTTAATGCGCAATAGTTAGAGATTCGTGACCATGAAGCAATGCAGAATCTCCAAAGGCAATATTCTTATGCACGAAAGGCTCCTGCTAATGAAAAAACCGTTAGTAGTTCGAAGGAGGAGGAGGAAGGCGAAAACCAAGAAGACGATGCAATAAATATGAAAGCATGCAATGAAGAAGCCGCTGCAGAGATGCTTAGGCCCCCAAGCTTGGAATATAACAAGAAGAAGAAGTGGAAATTGTGACGACCCGACTTTCTATGCCCAGAAAACCGTTTCGTCTTGAAGAAAGAAAAGGGTGAGAAAATAGAAAAGATAGTGAAGAAAGAACAACAACATTAGAATCTCACAGCGGAACGAATAAATTATAATAATCACATAAGTATTTACATAGTATACAACATCAATCAGAATTTACACAGATAATACATCACATACTAGACAGTTATAAACACCCGTCTAGTTAATACAACACAACTCAAACAGATGACTCAAAGAAACCAACACAGCGAAACTATATATATCTACAACGCTGAAGCCTCCTGCTCCATTGCTCCTCCAGAATTCGTCAAAGCTAACCTGAATCCCTTCGCTACCCGTAAAAATATGGGTACCCGAGAGTTTATGAAAAACAAAAATAAATTCCGGGTCAGACGTGGGTCTGGTGTGAGTAACAGGTTAAAGTTGCTTAATTTTGAAAATCTTTTGAAAATAAAAGGTATCACGTAAGAATCCCCACAAATAAACATGGGTAAGTTTTTACCTTATGCTAACCAAAACATTTGATAGGAAATTCAGTGATATTATAATAGGTCTAGGGTTTTCAAGTAAATAGAAAATAGCCGAAATTGTAACACCTATTAAATTCCATCTACTAGCCGCAAAAGTGGGTAATACAATCAAAACCGTTGGCACTTATTGGATTGTGGATTCCATACAATGGCAGGGCTACTGGGGTACCGCCCGTCACAGTACGTGGCCTAAATCAACGTGCCGAGGATCACTCCCGACCCCCTACAACACAAAGCCGGAACCATTCCTTACTGAACAGTCCCGAACAAGATAACCCCGGCAATTGTTGCAATCAACCGCCCACACAGCCGAAAATAAAGGGACATCTAGACAGGGGAATATCCTTGTCCTGCTTGGGCATGACCCACCTAACCTTGCTGCACCTCCCATGTTTTAGCCATTCCTGGTTGATGAGGCTTGAGGTCACGATTACCTTTAGAGAATACATTTCTTAGAATGCTCATCGCCCACTTGACGATGTGTTGAAAGCATTCAATCCATACAAGTTCGTTCCGGGTTCGAACGAAACCGAAGGCATTATCTCGTTACACTCATTTTGGAATCACCCTCAGAGTTAACGACAATAACCCTCGCATTCTGAACCATCATATTCACTTCAGATTAACGACCTATCGTTAATTTGGAATCGATGTGGTTTTCGGATGTTCCAAATGTGGAAAACCGATCCCGGTCTCGTCGAAATCCAAAACCTGTCTTTTAAGGCCAAGTTGTCTATTTAGTCTTAACAATTTAATTCAATATAATCAATACACACACAGATAGAATATTCATAACATCACAATAGATAATCACATCATCATCATAAACAGATAATTAATATCATCATCCAAACAGATAATTAAATATTATCATACTTAAAACCAAACATCCATATCACATAGATATTACTCATATCAAATAAAATATCAATAACATCCATCCATAAGCAATGATTTATAAATCACAATCTATAATTAATTTAAAATGAATTAAATTAACTACTTCTATCTCTAATTAATTTAAAGTAAATTAAATTAATTCTTTATCTATAAATCCTGCTTATACAACCATTAATAAATTATAAATAAAATTAATTAATTACTCTCTAGATATTATATTTATTAGATACCTTTGATTAATCATCTTCTAATTATAATGAGTAATTAGTCTTTATTTAATTTATCAAATTAATTATCCTGAATCATTTATAGTAATTAACATTTATTTACTTCATTTACTTAATTACATTTATTCTTAATTAATTACATAAATTAATCACCCCATTATTGATTTTTCCTTCATTAACCAATTCTTAATTACATCATTAATTATTAATTAATGGTCTTTAATTTAGATTTAAATTAAATTACTTTGATTAAATTAATTACATTAAGTAATTAATCTTTAATTAAACACAATTATTAATCACCCTTGATTAATAACATTCCAGTAATCATTTATCATTAATTACTTATATTAATACCTTAATTATCCCATAATTAATTATCTCCATTAATTAATCTTCTGATTAATTACAAAAGTAATTATCCAAATTACCTTATTAACATATCATCTTTTCACTGATTATATTCAGTAATTAACATTAATTACTTCCTTAAGTAATTATACTCCATTGAATACACTAAGTAATTACACTTATCAATTATCAAATGATTTTCTTAAATTAATTAAACTAAATTAATTAACTTAAATTAATCATTTTATCAAAATTAATTACAATAAGTAATTAATCTCTTAATTACTTTTATCAAGTAATTACACTTAACAATTTACAATAAATTATCTAATTAATCTAATTAATTATCAAAAGTAATCACATATATTAATTAATTAATAATCTTTAGTTAATTATTTTCATTAACTAATAATCTTTCTTAATTTACTTCTTAATTAATCTCTAATTATAAATTAATCAAAATTATTAATTTATAAATTTAATAAATACACCATTCCTTTATTATCTTATTAATTAAATCATTTAATGCCTTAATTATTATTAAGATAATTTATTTCTTATTAAATGACTTAATTAATATAAAAGTGTATTAGAACATTACACTTTAAATTTTAAATTCAAATTCCATTCTGAATTTAAGATTCAAAAGGATTATTTATTTAAACATTAATCAAATTTAAATTCAATCTATAATCTTGTAAATAACATTAATCACATATATATGAAACTTATATAAGAAAAGCCCTTTTAAATTCAACTACCTAACTTTTATTTAAATTTAAATTTCCAATATACATTAATGTTTTAACTTGCAAGTTCAAGTTAAACAATTTATTTACTTTCCATCTAAAAACTTTTCTCAACAAATTTACTTTCAAAACTATTTTATTTGAACTATTTTAAAAAAAAAAAAACATTCATGCTTAAAGACTGATTTATCTTTCAGATTTGGTTTTCAAGTAAACTTGAATCTATTAGTTTTAAACATTGATTCCAAAATTTGTTGTAAAACCATGATTTTAAATCTTGATTTAAAATCCAAATTCATTTTGAAAACCTTAGATTCAAAAGTTTCATCTAAGATTACTTTAAACATTGAATTCAAACACTGTTTCAATCTTGGTTTTATATTTTGAACTAAATTAGAACTGGAACAAATCAGGTTTTGCTAAAACCTGGAACATCCACTGTTTCAAACCAACCCAGAATCGCTTCGAGTCTCCCCCTTCCTTACTTCGAGTCACATACTCGAGTGACTCGAGTACTTCCCGAGGCAAAACCCTGCATACAGAAAAAAAAACCACCCCAACACTTCAATGGCACGGTGCACGTGCACCGTGGCCCCAACCACCTCCGGCCACCCTCTTGAACTTCAACACGTCGCTGACCACCTCTAGACATGATCGCGACCGCTCAAAATTATCATGGAATCTCAAATCGAAAATGGGTTCGAAACCCAAACCTGGAAACTGAAGCCACCATCTTACATAAACCTGTCAGCATCGAGTTCTCCACTCTCCGACCATCTGAGGGTCTATAACTCCGGCCTCTTATTCGACTACAACCCCACTTCCACCACCTCAAAAATCACTGCACTCGATGAACTAGAGGAACAATGCCGATCGAAAATCAAAACCAAGCCAAAAGTAGGTTTACAAACCCAATCGACCAACCACCATCGCCACAGTCATCTGCCCCCACTTCCACCATTTTTCCTACCCTCGCTGATTGCTCCACCACCAGCAGGAAGAACCCGAACCCTTCCAGTCGCCCAGATCATCAGGGGCAACCCATAACTCCCCAATTGGTCAAGCACGAACTGCTCTTCCTCCCTTAATCTAAAAATAGAGATTTTAATTTCAAAAATCAAGTTTTTGTTTGAGCATTTGATTTACGTGCCTGAACCCATGATTCATAGATATTGAGTTTTTACTTATTTAGGCTTCCACTGTTGTTTTGAAATTTCCAGACTAATACAATTTTTTTCTTTTTTTTTTCTAAACAAATTTCTAGATTCAAGTCCATGTCATAAAAAACATTTTTTTTTGTTCGAATCTTAAGTTTTATCAAAGTTTGGATTGAGAGCAGATGAACATTTGCTGAGGATTTAACCCTGGAACTGAAATCAAAAGAGATGAAACAGAGACCAGTAGGCACACTAATTCATTCATACATAAACATAGAACAATACTTATAAATATAGTCAACCACATTTGTTTCAGTGATGAATATGCAACATAATTATATATTTAAACCATTTAGGTTGTGATATTACTCACTGAGAATACAATATGCAGTAATTCCATCTCACCAATGCCCAGATAAAGAAATATATAAATTGTTCACACAAATATGTTAAGCATTAAAATATTAGCATGCAACAGATTAAAAACTTAAGTAATTTTTAAAAGTGTTACTCACAATATTTAAAAGATGGCAGAGCCTTTCTTGTTTGAAACCAGTTTTGAAGAATGAAGATAGTGCTTTGAAAACTGAAATCCTCCTGCTTTTGATTGTTGAAGTTGTTCAAGTTTGTTAAAAAGAAAGCTTATTTTTTTCTTGCTTTTCTGGTTTACTATGCTTGGAGAACAAACCGAAATAAGAACATGTATATATAGAAAGATAAGTTTGTACAGGGTGTAGGCTTTTACTGGTGCAAGCTTTTCTTTATTTTGTTTTATCAGGCAAGATATTTTATTTGGAGGCTGAGTTGAGTTATTCATTTCGGCTGAAATGACTTTTATACATTTCTAGTAGACCTAAGGGTGTGCTCGAATTAAATGAAATGGTACTTATGTTTTTATGCTTATCTTTTTTTTGTATGTAGATAGATCTTTTGCACTTTGTTTTATTCCTTTTTCATATTTTGTTTTTGTCTGCATCTTTTACAGGCAACATTCCTACAAAGCCTGGTAAAATTTTCTTTTATTTATATGTATTAATCAGAGCATTTTTATTTTTATTTTTTTATTTTTTTAGTTGAATATGAAAGAATTAAATGCTTTGAGTACTTCATGCTTTTATTTTATACTTTTCTTGTTTTGTTTATAGATTTGCTTCTTGTCTTTGCATCACTACTTTACAGGCTTTACTCTTTTATTATATTTTATTTTATTATATATTTTTTTATTACACAAACCTGGTTTGCTTTCATACTTGATGTTCATAGATATAAAGTTGTTTTATTTTTACTTTGCTTAGATTTTCTTGCCTGGTTATGCTTTCCTACCTTATGTGCATATATACTTTATGTATATAAATATAAAGTTGTTATAGTTATTTGTTATAAGTTTTAACCTAAGTATTTAATTCTATTTCTAACATGTGAGTGTGTTTATTTTTTTTATTTTTCTTTTATATTTTAAAATTATAAAATTATTTTATTTCAATACTTATGTTGATATCATACATTTGATTTATTCTTCAGTTTAATATTTATAAAGTTGACTTTATTTTAAATTCACAAATCATAGCTTTCCAAAATACATATATATATATAAATAAATTTAAAATAACAATTTCTATTTATATTAAAATCCATTTGTAAAGATATTGCATTATTAATATTGTTTAAATAAAACTCATTATTAAAATAATTTATAAAAGAATCAAACTCTTCAAAATATAAATTACTTATTTTATAAAGCTAAATTAAAAAGAACAAAACAACCTTTTTATTTAAATTTAAACCTAGGCTAGAATTTATTTTTAAACAAATTAAATTTATCTTGAGTATATTTAAAATCATATTATTATTTATTCAATATTAAATTTCCAAATTATCAAAAATAATAGAATTAGAAAACATAAATTTATTTATTAAATTTAAAAACAAAACTTATCTATTTATTATATATACCAATATATACATTTATACATTATAAATAGAAATAATTTAAATTAGCTTCTAAAAGATAAATTATCAGTTTAAATATTTATTTAAAAGAAGATTATTAAATCAATTTAAATATTATTAACAAATATTATCAAATCAATTTAATTTTAAATGTAGATTATTAAATTGATATTGCCCTAAATTTTCGGAATGTCACATTCCTCCCCCCTTAAAAGAATTTCGTCCCCGAAATTTAAAACAAAGGTAATTTAATAATCCAATTAAATATTTATTTTAAAACACAAGCATATATTAATCATATGCTAACAATCATAGGAACCAATTCATCCAAACAAACAAATCTAACTATCCAGACAAGATTCCGGATAGAATTTTCTCGAGTTTCCCCAATTATAAATACCGGGATACTCGCTCTACAGAATCCAAACAACCAATACTACTAAGCTACAGAGCTTCCACTCATCTAGATCTACAAAACAAGACAGGATATCAGACTACAGGCAAGTCTGAATCAACAACTAAAACTCCCTAAACTGCTGATTCTACAACCAGAGATAGATCTTACACGTACTCCTTCAGAAATACGTGAAACACAACGAATTCCAGTTATCCAAACTGACGATTCAATCCTGAAGACCAAACACTTATCCAAAATCAAATCTCCCACTTCAGAATCCAAATTCCTTCGTATCTTATCCACAAAACTCTTCGGACGATCCTGGACCGTCTACATCCTTACTGATCAGCTCAACTCTTGTTGATGTCCTTAGAAACAAACTGATCCAAAGATAATCCAACAAAATGATCTTTCCAATATCAACCAAAACTCAGAATACAAACTCTATTCTAAATCAGAAAATAGAACTCACTTCCCTTGTCCGAAAAAGATCAAACAGATGCATTCCAAACTGGCCTCAGATTCTGAGAAATTTCCTGTAGAACTCTCCAATCCAAACAATGCAACATCCCATAGCTTCCAAACTAAAACAGCTGCCACCATGCTTCCACTGCGCAACTCTGACTGAACAGATGAAAATGCTGAAGATAAAATCAAGCACAGACTGGACAGCACATTCCAACAATAAAGTTCACATATCCAAAATAAAACTCCGAAGTTCCTCCAAAATCTGAGTTACTTCACCAAACTCAAAAATCATCCTATTACTAAGCTGATCCATCGGTACCACTCTAGTTGGAAGGAAAACTCAATCTCCAGATGTTAGCAAAACTCTGACTTCCTGAAGACATCCAGAAAAATCTCTGAAACATAAGAGAACACTCAAACTATCGAAAGTCACTTTTGCGATCAATCCAGCCTAATTCCAAAGATATTGCTCTCTCTTTACAAATCAGAACAGCTTACGCTTATATGGCCAATCCATCGAAGAAATGGATCTACTCTGCTTCTTCTGAAGTTACCGAAGAAAAATTTCTAAGCCAGAAGACTTCCTAATCCAAAGCTCTTCGAGAAACTCGGACCTCAAAGCAAACAGAAACACCCAACTGATCACAGCCACAACACTAAAGCAGTCACTCTTCCTTACTTGTTCCAAAGAAACATCTTCGGAGACACCCATGGTTACTGTGTCACATCACACAACTACTACGTCTTGAAGTATCAAGATATCTTGACTTGCTTCTCCCCAACCGACAGATCCAAACTCTAGCTCAACCAAATTACACCTCAAAGATGAACTCCGAACCTTAACCGGTTTCCTTCAGAGATCGATGAAATCCTTACACCACCAAAGCTCACTCGAGACGGTATTAGGTCTACAGTCTCGACAATTACACTTCCAACCTCAAACATTCAAACTCCAACCATTGGTAGTCGTGTTACACACACCACCACCTATCTACCTTTATAACTTATATTGGAAAACCCGAAAAGGTAACCCAACAATAGGTAGAAATAAATAAATAAATATATTATATATCAAAATTACAAATACGCTCTCTCAAGAAAGAAATCACTCAAGACCCTAGGTATTCACTCAACCTGGCTCTGATACCAACAGTGACGACCCTGCTTTCTATGCCCAGAAAACCGTTTCGTCTTGAAGAAAGAAAAGGTTGAGAAAATAGAAAAGATAGTGAAGAAAGAACAACAACATCAGAATCTCACAGCGGAACGAATAAATTATAATAATCACATAAGTATTTACGTAGTATACAACATCAATCAGAATTTACATAGATAATACATCACATACTAGACAGTTATAAACACCCGTCTAGTTAATACAACACAACTCAAACAGATGACTCAAAGATACTAACACAGCGGAACTATATATATCTACAACGCTGAAGCCTCATGCTCCATTGTTCCTCCAGAATTCGTCAAAGCTAACCTGAATCCCTTGGCTACCCGTAAAAATATGGGTACCCGAGAGTTTATGAAAAACAAAAATAAACTCCGGGTCAGACATGGGTCTGGTGTGAGTAACAGGTTAAAGTTGCTTAATTTTGAAAATCTTTTGAAAATAAAAGGTATCACGTAAGACTCCCCACAAATAAACATGGGTAAGTTTTTACCTTACGCTAACCAAAACATTTGATAGGAAACTCAGTGATATTATAATAGGTCTAGGGTTTTCAAGTAAATAGAAAATAGCCGAAATTGTTACATCTATTAAATTCCAGCTACTAGCCACAAAAGTGGGTAATACAATCAAAACCGTTGGCACTTATTGGATTGTGGATTCCATACAACGGCAGGGCTACTGGGGTACCGCCCGTCACAGTACGTGGCCTTGATCAACGTACCGAGGATCACTCCCGACCCCCTGCAACACAAAGTCGGAACCATTCCTTACTGAACAGTCCCGAACAAGATAACCCCGGCAGTTGTTGCAATCAACCGCCCACATAGCCGAAAATAAAGGGACATCTAGAGAGGGGAATATCCTTGTCCTACTTGGGCATGACCCACCTAACCTTGCTGCACCTCCCCTGTTTTAGCCATTCCCGGTTGATGAGGCTTGAGGTCACGATTTCCTTTAGAGAATACATTTCTTAGAATGCTCATCGCCCACCTGACGATGTGTTGAAAGCATTCAATCCATACAAGTTCATTCCGGGTTCGAACGAAACCGAAGGCATTATCTCATTACACTCATTTTGGAATCACCCTCAGAGTTAACGACAATAACCCTTGCATTCTGAACCTTCATCTTCACTTCAGATTAACGACCTATCGTTAATTTGGAATCGATGTGGTTTTCGGATGTTCCAAATGTGGAAAACCGATCCCGGTCTCGTCGAAATCCAAAACGTGTCTTTTAAGGCCAAGTTGTCTATTTAGTCTTAACAATTTAATTCAATATAATCAATACACACACAAATAGAATATTCATAACATCATAAACAGATAATTAATATCATCATCCAAACAGATAATTAAATATTATCATACTTAAAACCAAACATCCATATCACATAGATATTACTCATATCAAATAAAATATCAATAACATCCATCCATAAGCAATGATTTATAAATCACAATCTATAATTAATTTAAAATGAATTAAATTAACTACTTCTATCTCTGATTAATTTAAAGTAAATTAAATTAATTCTTTATCTATAAATCCTGCTTATACAACCATTAATAAATTATAAATCAAATTAATTAATTATTCTCTAGATATTCTATTTATTAGATACCTTTGATTAATCATCTTCTAATTATAATGAGTAATTAGTCTTTATTTAATTTACCAAATTAATTATCCTGAATCATTTATAGTAATTAACATTTATTTACTTCATTTACTTAATTACATTTATTCTAAATTAATTACGTAAATTAATCACCCCATTATTGATTTTTCCTTAGTTAACCAATTCTTAATTACATCATTAATTATTAATTAATGGTCTTTAATTTAGATTTAAATTAAATTACTTTGATTAAATTAATTACATTAAGTAATTAATCTTTAATTAAACACAATTATTAATCACCCTTGATTAATAACATTCCAGTAATTATTTATCATTAATTACTTATATTAATACCTTAATTATCCCATAATTAATTATCTCCATTAATTAATCTTCTGATTAATTACAAAAGTAATTATCCAAATTACCTTATTAACACATCATTTTTTCACTGATTATATTCAGTAATTAACATTAATTACTTCCTTAAGTAATTATACTCCATTGAATACACTAAGTAATTACACTTATCAATTATCAAATGATTTTCTTAAATTAATTAAACTAAATTAATTAACTTAAATTAATCGTTTTATCAAAATTAATTACAATAATTAATTAATCTCTTAATTACTTTTATCAAGTAATTACACTTAACAATTTACAATAAATTATCTAATTAATCTAATTAATTATCAAAAGTAATCACATATATTAATTAATTAATAATCTTTAGCTAATTATTTTCATTAACTAATAATCTTTCTTAATTTACTTCTTCATTAATCTCTAATTATAAATTAATCTAAATTATTAATTTATAAATTTAATAAATACACCATTCCTTTATTATCTTATTAATTAAATTATTTAATGCCTTAATTATTCTTAAGATAATTTATTTCTTATTAAATGACTTAATTAATATAAAAGTGTATTAAAACATTACACTTTAAATTTTAAATTCAAATTCCGTTCTGAATTTAAGATTCAAAAGGATTTATTTAAACATTAATCAAATTTAAATTCAATCTATAATCTTGTAAATAACATTAATCACATATATATGAAACTTATATAAGAAAAGCCCTTTTAAATTCAATTACCTAACTTTTATTTAAATTTAAATTTCCAAAATACATTAATGTTTTAACTTGCAAGTTCAAGTTAAACAATTTATTTACTTTCCATTTAAAAACTTTTCTCAACAAATTTACTTTCAAAACTATTTTATTTGAACTATTTTTTTTTAAAAACATTCATGCTTAAAGACTGATTTATCTTTCAGATTTGGTTTTCAAGTAAACTTGAATCTATTAGTTTTAAACATTGATTCCAAACTTTGTTGTAAAACCTTGATTTTAAATATTAATTTAAAATCCAAATTCATTTTGAAAACCTTAGATTCAAAAGTTTCATCTAAGATTACTTTAAACATTGAATTCAAACACTGTTTCAATCTTGGTTTTATATTTTGAACTAAATTAGAACTGGAACAAATCAGGTTTTGCTAAAACCTGGAACATCCACTGTTTCGAACCGACCCAGAATCGCTTCGAGTCTCCCCCTTCCTTACTTCGAGTCACATACTCGAGTGACTCAAGTACTTCCCGAGGCAAAACCCTGCACACAGAAAAAAAACCACCCCAACACTTCAATGGCACGGTGTACGTGCACCGTGGCCCCAGCCACCTCCGGCCACCCTCTTGAACTTCAACACGTCGCTGACCACCTCCAGACATGATCGTGACCGCTCAAAATTATCATGGCATCTCAAATCGAAAATGGGTTCGAAACCCAAACCTGGAAACTGAAGCCACCATCTTACATAAACCTGTCAGCATCGAGTTCTCCACTCTCCGACCATCTGAGGGTCTATAACTCCGGCCTCTTCTTCGACTACAACCCCACTTCCACCACCCCAAAAATCACTGCACTCGATGAACTAGAGGAACAATGCCGATCGAAAATCAAAACCAAGCCAAAAGTAGGTTTACAAACCCAATCGACCAACCAACATCGCCACAGTCATCTGCCCCCACTTCCACCATTTTTCCTACCCTCGCTGATTGCTCCACCACCAGAAGGAAGAACCCGAACCCTTCCAGTCGCCCAGATCATCAAGGGCAACCCATAACTCCCCAATTGGTCAAGCACGAACTGCTCTTCCTCCCTTAATCTAAAAATAGAGATTTTAATTTCAAAAATCAAGTTTTTGTTTGAGCATTTGATTTACGTGCCTGAACCCATGATTCATAGATATTGAGTTTTTACTTATTTAGGCTTCCACTGTTGTTTTGAAATTTCCAGACTAATACAAATTTTTTCTTTTCTTTTTTCTAAACAAATTTCTAGATTCAAGTCCATGTCATAACAAACATTTTCTTTTTCTTTGTTCGAATCTTAAGTTTTATCAAAGTTTGGATTGAGAGCAGATGAACATTTGCTGAGGATTTAACCCTGGAACTAAAATCAAAAGAGATGAAACAGAGACCAGTAGGCACACTAATTCATTCATACATAAACATAGAACAATACTTATAAATATATTCGACCACATTTGTTTCAGGGATGAATATGCAACATAATTATATACTTAAACCATTTAGATTGTGATATTACTCACTGAGAATACAATATGCAGTAATTCCATCTCACCAATGCCCAGATAAAGAAATATATAAATTGTTCACACAAATATGTTAAGCATTAAAATATTAGCATGCAACAGATTAAAAACTTAAGTAATTTTTAAAAGTGTTACTCACAATATTTAAAAGATGGCAGAGCCTTTCTTGTTTGAAACCAGTTTTGAAGAATAAAGATAGTGCTTTGAAAACTGAAATCCTCCTGCTTTTGATTGTTGAAGTTGTTCAAGTTTGTTAAAAAGAAAGCTTATTTTTTTCTTGCTTTTCTAGTTTGCTAAGCTTGGAGAACAAACCGAAATAAGAACATGTATATATAGAAAGATAAGTTTGTAAAGGGTGTAGGCTTTTACTGGTGCAAACTTTTCTATATTTTGTTTTATCAAGCAAGATATTTTATTTGGAGGCTGAGTTGAGTTATTCATTTCGGCTGAAATGATTTTTATACATTTCTAGTAGACCAAAGGGTGTGCTCGAATTAAATGAAATGGTACTTATGTTTTTATGATTATCTTATTTTTGTATGTAGATAAATCTTTTGCACTTTGTTTTATTCCTTTTTCATATTTTGTTTTTGTCTGCATCTTTTACAGGCAACATTCCTACAAAGCCTGGTAAAATTTTCTTTTATTTCTATGTATAGGTCAGAGCATTTTTTTTTCAATTGAATATGAAAGCATTAAATGCTTTGAGTACTTCATGCTTTTATTTTATACTTTTCTTGTTTTGTTTATAAATTTGCTTCTTGTCTTTACATCACTACTTTACAGGCTTTACTCTTTTATTATATTTTATTTTATTATATTTTTTTATTACACCAACCTGGTTTGCTTTCATAGTTGATGTTCATAGATATAAAGTTGTTTTATTTTTACTTTGCTTAGATTTTCTTGCCTGGTTATGCTTTCCTACCTTATGTGCATATATACTTTATGTATATAAATATAAAGTTGTTATAGTTATTTGTTATAAGTTTTAACCTAAGTATTTAATTCTATTTCTAACATGTGAGTGTGTTTATTTTTTTATTTTTCTTTTATATTTTAAAATTTTAAAATTATTTTATTTTCATACTTATGTTAATATCATACATTTGATTTATTCTTAAGTTTAATATTTATAAAGTTTACTTTATTTTAAATTCACAAATCATAGCTTTCCAAAATACATACATACATATATATATATATATATAAATTTAAAATAACAATTTCTATTTATATTAAAATCCATTTGTAAAGATATTGCATTATTAATATTGTTTAAATAAAACTCATTATTAAAATAATTTATGAAAGAATCAATCTCTTCAAAATATAAATTACTTATTTTATAAAGCTAAACTAAAAAGAACAAAACAACCTTTTTATTTAAATTTAAACCTAGACTAGAATTTATTTTTAAACAAATTAAATTTATCTTGAGTATATTTAAAATCATATTATTATTTATTCAATATTAAATTTCCAAATTATCAAAAATAATAGAATTAGAAAACATAACTTTATTTATTAAATTTAAAAACAAAACTTATCTATTTATAATATATACCAATATATACATATATACATTATAAATAGAAACAATTTAAATTAGCTTCTAAAAGATTAATTATCAGTTTAAATATTTATTTAAAAGAAGATTATTAAATCAATTTAAATATTATTAACAAATATTATCAAATCAATTTAATTTTAAATGTAGATTATTAAATTGATATTGTCCCAAATTTTCGGAATGTCACAGAAATCCTTAAGTGGCATTTTCGACAAACGGTGTAGAGATTTAGTTGCAGCGGAGACAGACGTTGGCATAGAAGACATTAATGTGGAAAATGTCGAAGAGGAAGGAGTAGCAGCTGACAGTAAAAAAAAAGCAAGTTAAGTTTACTTCTGAACAATATATTTCACTTGCTAAATCATGGATATGTGTTTCCCAAGATAATATTTCTGGTAATAATATGAAAGGCTAGAAATTTTGAGAAAGAGTTGCGTATTTTCACATCACCTTAGAACCATTGAAGAGAACATAGGGATCGCTCAAAAGAGGATATCGAGTTATGAACTCCGCAAGCCAAAACTATTTGGCAAAACTTACCAGATTTCAAACTAAACGGCAAAGCGGTGCCGTTCCTTGTGACATTGTAAGTAAAATACTATTTTACATTTCTTTGAAATGGTAAAGTGTTTGACTAGTTTTGTATATTCATACACTTTTGAATTTGTTCTACAGATTGAAGTATCATGTAAGGCTTATTAGCTGCAATATGGTTAACCATTCAAATTCCAAGAGTGTTTTGAGATTCTCTCCAGTTTACCAAAATGGAAGAATCCTAACAACTTCATGTTCGAGCAACAAATTAAAGCCAGAAGAATGAACAACACTGATTTAAGTCTAAGAAGCGATCCAAGTTCTCAGGAAAGATCTTCACTATTTGGAAACAATGATAGACATCTTCTTGGTAGAAATAAGTCAATTCAGTTGGAGTAATGCAATGCAAAATTGTAAGGATTTGTAGGAATTATAGATCCGTCTACTAGAGAAACAAGAAAGCATAGAGCCAACTTTTCAGCACAAAGTACTCGCAATAAAATGGAGTTTCAAAAGGCTGTCATGGAAGATCGATAGTTCAAGACATGAGCTCACGAGGAGAAGAAAGCTTTGATGCGAGAGAAGAACTATATCAAACTGATGACTTGTGATTTCAAGTTGGCTTTCCCCTTTGCAGCAAGAATAGTAACCAAGCAGTTGGAAACTTATAAGAAAGTTAGAGATAGTGAATCAAAAGTGTCATGTTTAGGGATGGGATTTGGATGTGCGGTTGCATTGTACTTGATTGGTGTTACTTTGTGTCATCTGTTTTAGGTGTGTATTTGTGTTATATCTTTGCAGTATCTTTATGCATCGTTTGGTTTATGTGTGTATTTGTGTTGTACTTGTTATAATATTATTGTATCATTCTGTATTTTGAACTAAGATCGTACAACATTTTATTAAAAAAATTCCATAATAATATTACGAAATGGTCAACATACAAACCTTATAATATAATACGGTAAAAACACTAGCAAACATACAACTTCGTTAACAATTCCATAAACAGCTTCTATAAGCATGACTATGGATTCCTAATATTCATTCCTCTGTGTACCCACAAATGATCCACCAACTAGTCACATAATTGAAAGTGCACAGCTTGATCTTTAATACATTGTATCATGGCAACATATTTCTCCATTGAATTAATGATTCTCTGAGGTCTTTTGTTAGAACCCTTAAACAAGTCTGGATAATTAGTCCTTTGGTTTTTATACCCACCTCTTCCGGACTCTACAATCATATTATGAATTATTATACAAGCATACATAACTTTAGATAGAACTCTTGCATCATGAAATCGAGTAGGATTTCATAAAATCTGAAACCTTGCTTGTAAGACATAGAACGTACGTTCGATGTCCTTTTGGTAGCTTGCCACTTTTTCTGTGAAATAGCATGTAACGACCCGCTATTTCGAACCATTCAAATCGACAATAATCCACACATGTCAGACTTGAATTATTAAAATAATATATTGTTAATTTATGATTGGCAAATTTGAGCATATACAGTAAATAAGTCAATCATAGACATAGAGTTATACAACACAAAACAGCGGAAAAGATAAATAGTAGTTATGAAGCTGCTACAGAAATAACATAGTCCAAAATAGAATACATCAAAAATCCCAATACACAGAAGTCTCTAAAATAAAAGCAAATGACAAGTTTGAAACATACAACTGAAAATAATAGAAATAAACTAAAAGCTGAAATAGATAAGATTGAACTTCCAAGAGAACTCCAAGCCCCAAAAGATGAGCCTCCAAAAGCTGTGACACTCAGGCTGACCCGAGCATAAAGCAAAACACAAAGCCCTCGAGTCAGGATTAACATTCCTACGCAAGTAAATCAAACTCAAGATAAATGTCAAGTGAAATGCAATATAACTTAAAGGATGTTGGGATTCCATCCTTTAAGGATCCCATAAACTATCTACATACATAGTACAATACGCTACCTATATAATGTCTACAGTAAAGTAAAATATCAAAATAGCGTTAAGGCGCTATCCATATCCCCTTAACACATTTATATATTCTTGTAATATATACAGATATTGTAATCCCCACCAAACTGATGGGATACTCAGGGAGCACTTTATAAGTACGGTACAAAACAAACTGGTAAAGGGTGGGATAAGGCATGTGACAAGGCACGCGAGGCAATGCCAGGGTATGATTCTACCGTTTGCAATACCGGACTGGTGGTAATGCATAGCAGCTACTACCACCCACCTCGAGACACACTCCTAATCAAAGGTGTGCACACTAAATCGAATCACAAAAGTAATAGATATGGTTTCGAAGAAATGTGCCTGATAGGGGGAGCGACCATGCGTGGCCCGGTATAGCTCATGTTTTAGCCACATCAAGCTGACTCGAGGGAGTCAGGGCTACGTTCATACCTCATACAGACGTTCGCCAAACCATCCTACTTCGTTCTGGAATCTCCACCACGTACACAGTTGTTAAAGTGGTTTTCGGTGTTAGCAGAGAGTATGACAATATGTGATCCCGGTCTATTTAACAATCAAATGCTTATTTCACACCATGGTCATTTTATAAAATCATTTTATAAATTTCTAAACAAAATCTTCAATCATTAATTTAAATCAAATTAAATATAAAATTTTAATTTCATTTAAATTTGAAATTATTCATTTAATCACCTTAAATCAAATCAAGTTATAAATCATACTTTTAAATTTCCAAAATCAATAAGTTCCAAATAAATCCTTATTTAAATTCAATTATAAACCAATTAAAAGTACAAATCAATTTCAATTAACTTTTCCACTTTTAATTATTAAAGTTATAAAATAAATATATTTTAAATAATAATATAAATTTTAAATAAATATTTTAAAATATTATATCTTAGTTAAATTAAATTTTATAAAATTAAATTAAATCAAACCTTTTTATTTAAATCTTATTTTATATATTTAGAAATAATAAAATTATAAGTAAAATTTTATAAATTTACATTTTAAACTTAATTTAAAATTTTAAAATTTCCAAAACATATAATTCAAAAAAATCTAAATTTATACACATATTAAATTTGAAACAAAACATTTATATTATATTTTAAAAATCAAAACACAAATATTTTTTTATCAAAAATTTGGAAATCATTTAAAATAGACCAACGACATCCATATATAATTTTCTATCCTATAGTCAAGTGATACAGATATTCATCATTTCAATCCGCGGTAATTTAAATTTACAGGTTTATATCATTTCAACCCGCAATCCCCAAATTTCAAAATCAATGAAAATCGCTTGGGTTTATCATTTCAACCCATAACAATTTTTCCCTATTCTATAAGATCGTTCGAGTATGTATCATTTCAACCCATAGTGATTCCTAAAACTAGGGAACTTGGAGAGTGAGAATAATAAAATGAAATAGCATAACAAATTAATTACTAGCATATATGATCAATAAGAATTTAAATATAATAGTCAGTCAACATGTTATGGTGTCAATTTACATAAGTGAACAAAATATCAACATGTCATATTTAACAGTTAAATAACTAACAATTTCAATTAAACAACATATTTAAATTATCATTTCATACGAAATCAATTTACAAAACATAAGAACATTAATCGTGAGTGACTGCTCACATTTCTAGGCTAAAGAACGATGGAAAGGAGAAATAACCGACACATATATGAATATGGACAAGGGCACGACACATCAAATAGCCGCAATAAGCCAAATATAGATTTAGCATGAGAATTCGATGAAAACGAATATATATGTATATATAGAAAGAAGCAACACAAGAAAGCTATGATTCAATATAATAACAGATATAAGTACATTGATATTTATACACTTATATGTAAACAAAGCAACAACTTTGGACCGTTGTTATAATTCGCATGACCAATATATATGTAACTGTACTTATATAAAAACTTTGAATATGAATTTACTTTACAATCGAGAAGTAAAGGAAAGATACACACACACACACACACACACACATCACATATATATTTATAACAGTTGTCCCATATATATAAGATTTGTATCTCTGCAACAAATAGATAGGTAGCATATATATAAGTTTTTCGTACTACATACTAACAGATTGACGCAGCGAGAGAAGCGAATTCGATGATGTAAATCGAATCCGTCCAGGATCTCACACGTTTCGCGGAAATAATCGGTGAATCGGTGATGAATTGGTGGATTTAAGAATGCTGAAAGGCCCAAATCCATTAATCACGAAGATACCGGATTTTAGCAATCTTCGACACGTTGATCGCTCACGATACCGTGAAGAAAGATCTATAATTCTTTGAGCGTTGATCAAGCGCACTTGATTCCGCGAATTGGCTTCAACGTTCGTTGATTCGAGCGCACTCGAATACCGAAAGTGGAGATAGGAGATAACACTCAACTACCAATTTAATGGAGGCACAAAGCTTCACAAACAAAATTTTATTCCAAATTCAACAACCTTTACAAATGACACAACCCGCCTATTTATAGGCTTACAACACACATACACGACTTAAGAAAATACTTCTCAACATTATAATGATTTTCAAAACACACAAACGACTTAAAGAACAATGCACGCGACGTAAAATTAAACAACAACGACTTACGCGAC
Source organism: Allium cepa (assembly GCA_030765085.1). Lineage (NCBI taxonomy): Eukaryota > Viridiplantae > Streptophyta > Magnoliopsida > Asparagales > Amaryllidaceae > Allium > Allium cepa. The sequence continues at coordinate 81,872,273 of CM060941.1, read as the reverse complement.
CTAAAGAAAGTACAACACAAGCGTCTTCCACAAACGAGCTAAAACAATGTGACCTTCCACATATCAACATAAGGAATGCGGCAAAACTTGAGATGGAGCGACCTACGACTTAAAATAATGCGACAATCTTAGGTCGTTAGCGACCTTACTTTCAGAGCGACCTAAAGAAAAGAGATAATCTGGAGTTATTTAAACATCCCAGCGACCTTCCTCTTCATTCGTGACTTTCGGGTGGAGCAACGAAGGTCGTACGCGACCTATGGTGGAGCAATGAAGGTCGTACGTGACCTATGGTGGAGGACATATGGATCTGCTTGCTCGCGACCTTGGATATGTCGCTCGCGACTTATGGTTAGGTCGTCATATCGTTTGCGAGCTGGCATAAGTCGTTCGCGACCTATTGGGGCTTTTCGCACGCGCGACTTAAGGGGCACGGTAGAGCGACGCAAGGCGGCAGAGCGACTCAAAGTGGCGGAGAGACTCAAGGAGGAGGATTGGCGATCTTGAATTGATCGAATTGAGGTATGCTCTTCATCATCCTCCCCTTGTTGGAAGGAATTCGTCCTCGAATTCACACTCTCGTCATCTTTGATAGGTTCCTCCTCATAATACGGAATTAAGTGTTTGACATTGAAAACATCAGAAGTATGAACCTCTTCCGGCAATCTTAACCGATACGCATTATCATTGATCTTATTCAAGATTTCTACTGGACCAATTTTTCGTGCTTTCAACTTGTTGTAAGTTCCAACTGGAAAACGATCTTTCATCAAAACGACATATACAAAATCTCCTTCTTTGAAGACAACACTTCTTCATTTCTTATCCGCCATTTGTTTATACTTCTCATTCGTATTAAGCAATCGTTCTTATTCACCAAATCACTAGCCCGCTTAACGTCTCCCTTCTGATATGGCACCGTCGTTAAATCCAACGGTCCCTTTGGAATGGCTGAATATACAACTTGAAACGGACTGAGTCCAGTACTTCGATTGACTGCATGATTATGTGCAAACTCTGCTTGACATAACTTCATATCCCAGCTTTTCAAATTGTCTTTCACAAGACATCTCAATAAGTTTCCCAACGATCGGTTAACCACCTCCGTTTGCCCATCAGTTTGCGGATGGTACGCGCTACTAAAATTCAGATTCATTCCAACCATCTTCCACAAACTTAACCAAAAATGGCTTAGAAATCTAGTATCTCGATTAGAAACAATAGATTCTGGTAAACCATGTAATCGATACACCTCTTTAAAAAATAATTGAGCAACTCGGACGGCATCAGCTGTCTTCTTACAGGCTATAAAATGCGCCATCTTCGAAAACCTGTCCACTACAACATATATAGAATCATTTCCTCTCTGAGTTCTCGGCAAACCCAACACAAAACCCATGCTAATATCAACCCATGGTTTAGTAGGCAAGGGTAATGGCATGTATAATCCCGCATTCGTCGCTATTCCCTTCGAAACCTGACAGATATGACACCTCTTCACAAATCTCTCTACCTCTTTCCTCATTGACGGCCAAAAATAAGATTGTGGAATTAAATGTAAGGTGCGATCCCGTCCAACATGTCCTTCTTCATGCAACTCTTTAACAATCTTCATTCTCAAGCTACAGTCTGGTATGCATAATCGATTCCCCTTGAACAAGAATCCATCAACCAACACAAATTCATCAGTACACCCATCCTTAACTTTCTCAACAAACTTTGCAAAGTAAGGATCCTCTTCAACCAACTCTGGCAATAGTTCAAATCCTGTTACTTCAACTTTCAACGTTGTCAACAAGTGATTCCTCCTGCTCAAAGCATCAGCCACACGATTCGACACCCTTGATTTGTGCTTTACGAAAAATGTAAACTGTTGTAGATACGCAATCCATGATGCATGTCTCGCTGAAATCTTGTCCTGACCTTGTAGATGTTTCAACGCCTCATGGTCAGTATATAACACAAACTCCTTCTGAAACAGATAATGTCTCCAGTGCTTCACAGCTTGAACAATCGCGTAAAACTCTACATCATATGTACTATATCTCATCTTGGCTCAAGACAATTTCTCACTGAAATAAGCAATTGGTCTTCCATTCTGACTCAATACTCCACCAATCCCAACCTTCGACGCATCAGTATGTAACTCAAACAACGACTGAAAATCCGGTAAAACTAGAATTGGCGCTGACGTCAATAGTGTCTTGATGTTCTCAAAAGCTAACTTTACTTCCTCTGTCCACACGAACTTCTTTCCTTTCATGCAATCGGTTACAGGTGCCATCACACTGCTAAAGTGTGGAATGAACCTTCGGTAAAATGATACCAACCCATGAAAACTCCTTACTTCAGTAATTGTCTTCGGTTGTGGCCAACTTCTGACAGCTTCCACTTTGCTTTCATCCACTTGAATACCCTCCTTCGACTGTACATATCCCAAAAACAAAACACTGTCCGTCATAAACACGCACTTCTTTGCTGCTGCATAGAACTGCTCCTGTCGTAGAATCAACAGTACTTCTCGCAAATGTTGGATGTGCTCTTCCGTACTCCTACTATAAATCAAAATATCATCAAAGTAAACAACCACGAACTTCCCAACAAATGGTCTGAAAATCTGGTTCATTACTCTCGTAAAAGTACTAGGAGCGTTTGACAAGCCAAATGGCATAACCAACCATTCATATAAACCCTCCCTGGTTTTAAAAGCAGTCTTCCACTCATCACCTGGTCTAATACGAATTTGATGGTATCCACTCTTTAAGTCAATCTTGGAAAACACAACAGACCCACTCAACTGGTCAATCAAATCATGAAACCTCGGCACAGGAAATCTATATCTCACAGTGATCTTATTTAGAGCCCGACTGCCCGTACACATCCTCCACGTCCCATCCTTCTTCGGTACCAATAAGGCTGTCATGACACATGGACTCAAACTCTCTTGAACACGCCCTTGTTCTAACAATTCCTCCACCTTCCTTCTGAGTTCTTCATGTTCCTTAGGACTCATCCTGTAATGTGGTCTGTGAGGTAATACTGATCCTGGCACAAGATCAATCTGATGTTGAATATCCCTCAACGGTGGTAACTCCTTCGGCAATTCTTCTGGAAGCACGTCTCTGAATTCTTCCACTACTGGCTTACCTCCTCTGGAACTTCAACAAATTCTCTAGCCTCATCTCCAATCTACAAAAACACTTCAGGACTCTCCTCTACTTCTTCAACAAATTCCTTCAAAGTCAAAAAAGTTTTAAGCTCCTCAATCTCTTTTGACTTGCTCTCTCCCTGCTGTCTCTTCTTTGGAACTAAAATAATCTTAACGCCTTCAAACATAAAACTGTAGCTATTGGTACGACCGTCATGCTGCACTGCTCGATCATACTGCCACGGTCTTCCAAAAAGCAAATGACAAACATCCATCTCAACTACATCACACTAGATCTTTGTCTTTATATTTCTTCCCAATAGAAAATGGGACTCGAACTCGCCTGTCCACCTTCACCTCTCCTCCTTTTCTTAGCCACGCTAACTTGTAAGGATTAGGATGTTTCTCCGTTTTCAACTTCAACTTTCTCACAGCTTCAGTAGAAATAATATTGTCACAACTTCCTGTGTCAATCACAAATTTACAAACTTTCCCCAATATAGTGCATGTCGACTGAAAGATGTTACTCCTCAACCAACTAGCCTCATCCTCTTGCTTCGATGTTAAACAAGATCTCCTCATCATTAGATTACATCCTTCGTCTCCCGACGCGATATCCTGCTCATCTTCCTCCACTGGACTAGAATCACCTTCACCAACATCCTCACCTTCAGCTTCAGTAATCATCATTCACTTCTTTGGTTTTGGACATTCGTTACTTTTATGACCCACTTCCTGGCAATTATAACATTTGAAACTGTTGTTGACCTTGCCTTCGCAGCCTCATTCACAACTGGTTTACTGACAACTTTTAAAACATTGGAACTCCCACTGGCACCCTTTACTTGATTGTTGGAATTTGTAAACACACCACCTCCTCGTCTTCCTTGCTTCTCCCAAGCCAACGCTTTCTGGTGCGCTTCAGCCACAGATCTCGGGTCAAACATATTAACCATATCCTGGATCTGCATTCGCAAACCTCCAACAAACCTAGAAGTCAACTGTTCCTCTGTCTCCATAATGTCATTTCGAGCAATCAGTTGATAAAACTCGTCAACATAGTCATTAACAGTCTTTGTCCCTTGCCTCAAGTTCTGCAATCTCTGATACATGAGTGATTGATAATTGTAAGGTAAAAATGTATCTTTCATCAATTTCTTCATTTTCTCCCAAGACTCAATCTTTGACTTCCCCATTCGTTCTCGTGTAAGTTTGGTTTGTTGCCACCATGCCATGGCTCTCCCTCTCAAACGAGTAGCTACCAACTTCACTCTTCGATTCTCGGGAACCTCCTTGAAATCAAAGATCTCTTCAACATTAGACAACCAATCAAGAAATTCTTCTGACACCATTCCACCTTTGAACTCCGGAATTTCCATCTTCATCCCTGATTCCCATCTACGATCGTCTTCTTCCTCTCGATACTGAGGCCGTACTTGGTTTCGATCTCGGAAATGAATACTTCCCCTATCACCATCAAATTCCTCATCAAAATCTGATGTATATCGATGTCGATCATGACCACCAACATTTCTACCACCAACATCCCTTCGATCTACATTCCTCCGATTTCGTTCATCAACATTCCTATCACGATCGTCAATATTTCTACGACCATGATCTTCTCTTCTCTCCCGATCTGGAATGTGGTGAAACTCTACTTCCCCCATGACTCGATTCAGGTGAAACCCTTCTTCTACTTTGATTCATTTCAAGCATCATTCTCTCTAATCGACCAATTCCTTCATTCAACTTCTCAGTGAAACTCTCGTTGATTCGTTGCTCCATTTCATCGGCCTCTTCTCTTCCATACAAAGCATTAATGTTGTGATGACGTTGATCTCGTCTCGGAGGCATGATTGAACTTCAAACAAACTCAAAAATAAATTTCAAACACTTTTCGAACTTTGATCCAAAGTGAGATGGATCGAAACTCCCAACTACAAATTCTCGAGACCCAATTCTCCAAATGATACAAACTTCTTGCGATCTAGCTCTGATACCAAACTGGCGCAGCGAGAGAAGCGTATTCGATGATGTAAATCGAATCCGTCCAGGATCTCACACGATTAGCGGAAATAATCGGTGAATCGGTGATGAATTGATGGATTTAAGAATGCTGAAAGGCCCAAATCCGTTGATCACGAAGATACCGGATTTTAGCAATCTTCGACACGTTGATCGCACATGATACCGTGAAGAAAGATCTACAATTCTTTGAGCTTTGATCAAGCGCACTTGATTCCGCGAATTGGCTTCAACGTTCGTTGATTCGAGCGCACTCGAATACCGAAAGTGGAGATAGGAGATAACACTCAACTACCAATTTAATGGAGGCACAAAGCTTCACAAACAAAATTTTATTCCAAATTCAACAACCTTTACAAATGACACAACCCGCCTATTTATAGGCTTACAACACACATAAACGACTTAAGAAAATACTTCTCAACAGTATAATGATTTTCAAAACGCACAAACGACTTAAAGAACAATGCACGCGACCTAAAATTAAACAACAACGACTTACGCGACCTAAAGAAAGTACAACACAAGCGTCTTCCACAAACGAGCTAAAATAATCTGACCTTCCACATATCAACATAAGGAATGCAACAAAATTTGAGATGGAGCGACCTACGACTTAAAATAATGCGACAATCTTAGGTCGTCAGCGACCTTACTTTCAGAGCGACCTAAAGAAAAGAGATAATCTGGAGCGATTTAAACATCCCAGCGACCTTCCTCTTCATTCGCGACTTTCTAGTGGAGTAACGAAGGTCGTATGCGACTTATGGTGGAACAATGCTGGTCGTACGCGACCTATGGTGGAGGACATATGGATCTGCTTGCTCGCGACCTTGGATATGTCACTCGCGACTTATGGTTAGGTCGTCATATCGTTCGCGAGCTGGCATAAGTCGTTCGTGACCTATTGGGGCTTTTCGCACACGCGACTTAAGGGGCACGGCAGAGCGACTCAAGGTGGCAGAGCGACTCAAGCGGCGGAGCGACTCAAGGAGGAGGATTGGCGATCTCGAATTGATCGAATTGAGGTATGCTCTTCATCACAGATATAGCCTATATAATGCTAACAATTTTATATGACAATTATATATCTATGCAACATATATATCAGAGTACAGCTCGACATATACATTTTTCTTTAAATCCCAAGAAGGGTAGGACAGACATCAAAAAAACACAGAGAAGCAAAACATATAAGCCTATATATATATTCAAGGGAAGGGCAGGGATGGACTTCGGCCACAAAAGCAACATGGTAGGGCTACTCAGCTGGTGGCCGAGTCGCAGGCGGTGGCTGTCGTAGGAGGAGAGTGGCGGTCAGGTGAGGTGATGAGATCGGAGCAAAAGAGGGTGGACTGAAAATGGCAGAAGGTGGTGATGCTTTGAGTCAGGGAAGATGTCGCTCGAGGTCGATTGCATGGCTGCTTTGGGTTTTGGATGATAGGACGTGGATGGTTCAGGAGGAGGTGGTGGTTGGGGTTAGTCATTGGTTGTTTCGGGTGTGGCATCAGGTTTTGAGGGAAGGTGCTTCAGGTTTAAGGGGCTTTGCTTCGGTGACAGGTGGTGGTCTCGGTGATGGGGAGAAAGAAATGGATGAGGAGGCGGTCAGAGCAACTTGGCTAGAGGGAGGTGGTGTTGAGTGGGAATGATTTGGTGGCATTACTTGGTGAAGGGGTGGGTTTGCTTCAGGTTAGAGTGGAGGGAGATACGGCAGTGCTTTGGGTCAAATAGGAAGAGCTTGGCGCTGAGAAAGAACGAACACAGATTAATTCAAATATAAAAAAAATTGAAAAAATTTCAAAGCAAACGAAATTTTTACCTGAAGAGGACGAACCAACTCGAGGCAAGGGAATTTGAGGAACTGTTCTATATTTTGTTTTAGAGTGAAGAAGGGTGAATGCTTAAAGGTCACACAATATAAATATCAAAATCAAAAGAAATAGCAAGGGACGTTGGTTGATTTTTCAGAAATAAACATAAGAAATGGCTTTATGTTACACGGTTGGCAAATGGAAAGGGAAAGGAAGACAAAAAGCTCAAATACGAAACGGAACTGATACGACAATCATTTGGTTGAGATCGTCGTGTACCAGATGCCGAGAATGAATATACTACAGAGATCATCGCGACGAGATGAACAGAATGGTACATAGATATCAGCGATACAATCAAGTTATAAAAACTTGATTTTTCGCTGCCGAAAATGTTGCTAAAATATTGAAAATAAGATGAATTGAGCTTAGTCCAAACTTGACGAAATGAATTACGACGTCTCACTAAGAAGATGATTTACAATTTTATAATATAAAAATGTTCAATTTTCAAAAAATTTAATTTTCAAAAAATAAACTGATTTAAATCTTATATTTTGAAATTTCACAAGTAAACAAACTTAAATATTTTTCAATAAAAATTTACTATTTGCTATTTTTAAATAGACATATTTCAAATATCAAATTTTCATTTCAAAATTCTATTGTTTAAATTTCAAGAAGAAAATAATTAGTTAATTTCGTTATTAAAACCGTTAAAATTCTCAGGTCATTACACTCTCCCCCACTCAAAACTTTTCATCCCCGAAAAGTAACGAGATAGAAAACAGAAGCAAACATAAAGATAAGATAAATCAAACAAATAGTACCCGAGTCAAACAATTCAAGATTCGAAGCATGCATGGATCCTCGGTTTCCCACGTGCAATCTCGATCATCTGTACTCCACTGTGCCTTGATCAGACTAACAAATTTCCTCCAAAGCTGCTTCGTACCTCCATCGACAATACGAAGTGGCTTCCTCTCGATAGTGGTTTTGGGTCAACGTCCAAATTCTCTATAAAGCTGGCTGAACAATCAAGGATAAATCATGGAGATACTTGTGAAAGTGAGATACGTGAAACACGTTGTGCACACCCGCTGGCTTCTCCCGCAAATCAATCTATAAGCTAAAGGACCAACTCTTTTCAAAATGCAAAAAGGACCAATGAATCTAGGAGCGAGCTTTCCTCTATGACCAAATCGAACTACATTCTTCTACGGTGAGATCTTAAGAAAAACCTGATCACCCACTGAGAATTCCAAATCCCTTCTACTCCTATCAGCATACTTCTTCTTCCTATCTTGAGCAATCGTCATCTTCCTCCTAATCTCCTCATCAAATGCTTCCAAAATCATATCAGGCCTAAGAACCAAGCGATCACCGGAATCAATCCAGCAAGATGGAGATTTGCAGTATCGTCCGTAAAGAGCGGCAAATGGGAACATCTCTATACTTGCCTGAATCCAAAAGAATAGGATAAAATTAATAGATTGAAGTTTAAGATGATTGAAAATTCAAAGATAGAGTTATACTTGATAACTGTTATTATTGGTGAATTCAATGAGATGGCGATGATCTTCTGAAGATCTTCCATAATGAAAAACACAAGCACGAGGAAGATCTTCCAAAATCTAATTCACCATGTCCGTCTGGCCATCAGTCTGAGGATGATAAGCCGTACCGAGGTTCAAGCGAGTACCCAAAGCTTCCTGAAAAGCTTTCCAGAATTTGCTGGTAAAGATAGGATCACAATCACAAACAATACTAGAAGGAACATCATGAAGTTGGACAATCTTCCCCTTATAAATCTAAGCTAAGCTCAAAGTAGTTCATTCGACTTGACCAAAATAAAATGGGTGGACTTTGTCAATCGATTGACAACTACCTAAATACTTGCATTACCCCTTCTAGTCTATGGTAAACCATCAATAAAATCCATAGAAAACTGATCCCATTTCCAAATGGGAATCTCAAGGGGTTCGGCAATCCAGCCACCTTCTGGTGATCAGCCTTAACATGCTGACAAGTGGCACATCTACTGACACAGATAAAGATGTCCTTCTTCATACCATTCCACCAATACAACTTCTTCATATCCTGAAACATCTTCGTAACACCCGGATGGATAGAGTGTCTGGACTAATGATTCTCCCTATGAACCTCTTGCCTCAATCCGTCGACATTCAGAACACAAATCCAGTTACTAATCCTCAAAACTCCATTCTGATTAATCTGTGCTCCCAACTCACTCTGATCATCACTTGCCCTACTCCGAATGTTGTAACAACCCTGCATTTTGTGATTATTTTAATTGTATATTTAATTATTTTAATTGAATTTCCTGATTTAAAAAACTTTATTTTATTTGTTAAAATGAATAAATTTTGTTATTTTAAATATAAATTTTGATTTGTATGTAAATTATAATTCCAAATATGAATAAATATTGGTCAATATGGTCAAACTTTGACTTCTAAATTTAAATTTTAAATATATAAATTTTTGAATTTTATCTTTTATTATGAAAATAAATTAAATTTCAAGAATACTGCTTTTTGTTTCGTTGAAATCTGATTTATATTATGAAATTTATGTTTTTTCCAATATTGTGTGTAAATTGTTTTATTTAACAAATTTGTTTATTTTAATTTATATAAATAATATTTTTGTTTGTTCTAATTTGTATACATTTGTGTAACATGATATGTTATGTATTTATTTTATTTTTAAAACATTTTTAAAGTGTAGTTATAATTTTCTAATGTTTATTGTATTTTGTTTTCAATTTTTAAAGTCTAGTTTCGATTATTAAGCTATTTTCTTATTTATTTTATATTTTTCCTTAAATTATTTATTAATTTTATTTTTCATTTTATTTTGTTCAGTATTTTATTTTATTTTCTGAATTATATTTAGTTTATTTTAATTTAAAAGAAAATGGAAATTCTAAAGGACAAATCCTTTTCATATTACTAGTGACTTTTCAAATGACTTTGTCTTTTCATTTTCCTTTTGCCTTTTTATTTTTTTCTTATGGTCGTTCACTCCTTAACTTCTAGCCGTGAATTTCTTTTCAGCACTCATGTGAGAAACATTTTTCTCATCTCAAACTCACGGCCAAAAGAATGCAAATAATGGCTTCATCTTCTTTATCTTTTCATTTTTCAATGAATTTAGCCTTCCTCTTCTTCTAGACTTGCTCGGCCATAAACCCCTCCATCACCACCGACCATCACCTCACCTTGCACGGCAGCAACCATCATCAACCACCTTGTCCAGATCAGGCAGTGGCATCCCAAAGATGCAAACTCCTAAAAAATATAGCAAACATCCCTTGAAAACAAGCCTAGCCGACCCTACATACCACCATTCCTTCACATATCCTCTTGGCCACCCCTAGAACTACCACCACCATCAAGCTATCATCTCTGACCGCTACTGCAACATCACCAGATCTGAGCTATGCAAGGCCGAGCCACGACTTGCCCATGGCCGAGCCAAGAATGTCACCAAAACTCCACTATATTGCCTTCTACCTTGTGCATACTTCATGTTATCACCACTACCTTTCATCTCCTTGTAGCCATGCCTATTTGACCCAAAGCCAAGCCATGTTGACACCTAGTCCGAGCCTAGTATGGTGAGAACAAGCCCATTTGATCATGTGACAAGCCATGTTGTCGTGGTCAGGCACTTTCGTGTTAAAGCTGGGTAATGTTCTTTGTTGATTCAAGTTTCCATTTCGTTTCCATTCATCTTTATATTGTATGCATATGTTTATATGGTCTGGTTTATTTGTAGTGTACAAGATCAATATCAAGGCTCTCCATTTATTCAATTCTAATTGTGCATGTCATGCTTTTGGAATCGCTCTTGTGTGTGTTGTTTTGGTCTCCAGCTTGAAAAGGTGAGTCCTTCTCACTCTGACATTTCTACTTATGAAATTGTGAATTGATGACAAGTGTGTAGTAATTTAAATGTTTATGCAAGTTAATGATGATTATATGATATGTTATTCCATGTTATTACCATGTTAAATTTGTTAATTATCACCTGACATATGATATATGATATTATATTGTGACATTGACATTGTTTATATTGTTTATGTATATGATCACACTGCAAGTTTCCTGCTAGAATAGAATCACTATAGGTTGAAATGAGACATAACCGAACGGACACTAGAATAAGGAAAAATCATTATGGGCTGAAATGATAGGCCTGATTGATTTTTATTTGTATTTATTTAACTTGGGATTGCGGGTTTGAAATGATAGAACCCGGGTTTTCTCTTTAAACTGCGGATTGAAATGATATATATCCATATCACTTGACTTAGGTTAGAAAATTATACACAGACCCCGTGGTATATTTTAAATGATTTTTTCTTAATATTTTTAAAAGCATAAATTTTTATTTAAAAATATATATTTTATAGATTTAAGGAAGCTAAATAATAAGATTTAAATTATGAAATTTAAGTATGTAAATTTAAATTTTATTTTAAAATGTAAGTGAATAATGGAAATTAAATTTAAAGTTTTGAGATGATATTTGGAGTAATTTGTTAAGCTTTATTAAATCTATAAGTTAATAAACAGTGAAATTTTGACTTAACAAATGAATTGAGTTTTTAATTGGATATTTAATTATATTTTTTTTTGTGATAAATCATATGTTAAATTGATTTAAATGTAAAATTTTGATGTCTAGAAATATGATTTATAAGTTTAAATTTGCTAAAATTGAAGTTTTATTGTTTTTGAAAAGTTATAATAAAATCTAGAATTTTATTAATAGCATTTCTAAAATGCTGTAATTTTATGACAGCATTTTAAAATGCTGTTACTTTTGGATTTAACTATGTTGTAATAACTAAATATCTATTACGGTATTTTATAAATGTCGTTGTTTCTAAACTAAACTATTTTGGAAACTATAAGCTACGATAGCACTTTATAAATGATGTCGTTGCTATAATTTGACAATGTGTTGAAATGTTATAGATTTTAACACTGTTTGAGTTATATTTAAAGTGTTAAACGATTTAACTTTTGGAAATTGATTATTTGTGAAATATAAGGAGTTTTAAATATGTTTCAATATTTAAATTTGAATTTTTAAGGAATTTAAATTGAATTTGAGATAAATGAATTTTTGTATGAATTTTTGAAATGTATTTTGTAATGATATTTAGGATAATAAATGAATGATATCTATGATTTTAAAATGATATTTAAATTGAATATTTGAATTTGAATTCAAATAATGATTTGATTATGAGGTTTTGAAAGGATACGATATTTTGATGATTGAAATGGTTTTGGATGAGATAATCTTTATTTTTGATAAAGAATGTGAATTTGAAATAATATTTGATTTTGATAAATGAATATTTGAAGTTTATATTAGTATGAAAGGATATTTGGTTTACTTGTAATTTGAGTTATTTAAATAATATTGAATTTATGAAATGAATATTTCAAGACTAAGTAATAATGAAATTAAATTTGAGATATATGAGATTTTCAAATTTAGTTTAAAATATGATTTATTTAAAGCTTTGAAAAATATTAAAAATTGAATAGTTATTTTGTGGATTAAATCTGTATTTGAAATTGATAAGATATGGAATGTTTTGTTGGTAAACTAAGTTGAATTGTAACTTATGGTTTGAATTGAATTAAATTTGAAATTTGAAAATTTGAGTTTAATTGAATAAATTTGAAAAATGTAAAGAATTAAATAAATGTTCTATGATTTCAAATGTATGATTTCGAAATGTAACGATTTTAAGTATTTTGGTTTCAAAAGAGTTATAACATTGAAAGTATTTTTATTTTTTGAAATTGAATATATGTTTGAAATGGAAATGATATAGTATAAACTATTTAAATATACTTTGAAATATAAATGGTTTGGTTTCGAAGTATAAACTATTTTGGTTTGAATAAAATTTTGAAATGAAATGATTTGATTTTTGAAGTATAAACTATTTTGAAGTGCCAACAGCGTTATAATAGCGTTTGGTTGTTAAAAAGACTGGGATCGGAAGTTGTCATACTCTCTACCAACTTCGAAAACCACTTTAACAACCGTGTACGCGGTGGAGATTCTAGAATGAAGTAGGATGGTGGAGATGTTCTTGAGGTATATTACGTGGACCCGACTCCCGTGAATTGGCTTAAGGTGGCTAAAACAGGAGCGATCTCGAGCCAAAAGGGGTAGCTCCTCTGGTCGGACACACTTCTTTGATACTATACTCTTACTTGTGGTTGATTTGATGGCCATCCTCCGATTTTGATTTGGGAGTGTGTTTCGAGGTGGGCGTATGTGGCTGCTACGTTACCACCAGCCCGTATGCGTAATTGGTATATCCAACCTGGCATTGCCTCGTGTGCCATGTCACCTACCATAGCGAGCCTTACTAGAAGTTTCTATTTGTGTCGTACCTATGGAGTATCTTCTCATAGTCTCCCGATCAGGAGATATGCAGGTACTGTATAGACTATTAGCATTATTTTGTGTTAATGGGAATATTAGGCCACTCCTTAATGCTATTTTACAGTAAGTTTATTTTACTGTAAACATTATTATAATAGCGCAATATTACGACATAGTAAATAGTTTAACGGATCCTTAAAGGATGGGCGATCCCAAGCATCCTTTAAGTCACTGGTGCACTTTTATTACTGTTCACTTGAGTTAATTTACAGTTCATAAGTATTTATGCCCTGACTCGACTGTTTTGTGTTTTTCTTTACGCTCGAGTCAGACTGAGTGATTCAGCATTCAAGACTCACCTTCGAAGTTAGAGCTTTGCTTGAAGATCCAGCCATCTATTTTGCTTTCAGTATCCAGTGATTCCAGTGATGTATTCTGATTTGTACCTGATGTATCTTGTTGCTTTTCTATTGTATCGTGTTTGACTCTGATGTGTCTTATTTTTATATAGTAGCTTCATGAACTACTATCTCTTTTAATTCCGCTGCATTATTATTTACTCTGTGTCTGTAATCTGTGATTATTTATTTACTGTATATTATGAGATTTGCCAAATTTTATTTACAACGCGGTATTTTGAGCAATTCAAGTCCGACATGTGCGGATGCGAATGGTTGAAAATATCGGGTCGTTACAAATATTCTCCTTCATGAGCTTAAGCATCGCATCCACATCCTGCTTGGCTATAATATGATCCACAAGAGATGGAGAAGGTACAATTTGACACAATAAGGATTTCTTACGACTTAGGGCATCGGCTGCAACATTGGCGTTACTAGGAGTTTAGTTGATGTCGAGGTCGTAAGATGCTAAGAATTCGAACCATCGAATCTGCCTCTTGTTCAAATCCTTCTGAGTGAAGATATACTTAAGAGATCGATGATTGGTGAAAAGCTCAAGCTTTGTTCCCAAAAGTTGATGCTTCCACAACTTCAAAGCAAACACAACAACAAGCAATTCTAAATCATGGGTGGCATAGTTAGCTTCATGGGGCTTCAATTGACAACTAGCATAAGCAAAGATCTTCCCGTCTTGCATCAATACAGCACCCAAACCTTCTCTAGTAACGTCAGTATAAACTGATAATCCTTCACTCCCATTCAGAACAGTGAGAACAGGAGCAGAAGTAAGCTTTTTCTTCAACTCGTTAAATGCAGCTTCACCCTTATCACTCCAAAAAACCTTAGCATTCTTACGAGTCAAAGCAGTGAGAGGTGCAACTATACATGCAACATTCTCGGCGAATCTCTGTTAATAACCGACAAGGGTCAGAAAGCAGGATGGGGCCTTAGGAGTCTCCTAATCTTGGAGAATAGAATAAGGTAGATAAGTTCAAAGGTAGATAGTAAAAATGAATTCAAAAGAGAAAAGGTGGATAGACTTACATTAATCACGGCGACCTTAACTGGGTCAATGGAGACTCCATTTTCTGTAACAATATGCCCAAGAAATCGGAATTCATATCTCCAGAAATGGCATTTAGAAAATTTGGCTTTCAGCTGATGACCCTTGAGAGTTTGAAGAACATAGCTCAAATGTGATTCATACTCCTTCTCTGACTTAGAGAAGATGAGGATATCATCAACGAAAACCTAAACAAATTTATTGAGGACATCGTGAAAAATGCGATTCTTAAGATCGACGAAGAAGGCAGGAGCATTGGCTAATTCAAAAGGCATGACTAACCATTCATACAAACCATTCTCTATTCAGAAAGCTGTCTTGGGAATGCTCTTCTCAGCTACACGAAACTGGTGAAAACCAGTAGCAAGATCCAATTGAGAGAATATTTAAGCTCCGTGAGCTGATAAAACATACCATTGATACGAGGCATAGGATGTCTGCTCCTAAGAGTAAGCTTGTTCGGCTCTCTATAATCAACGCACATTCTCAGAGAACCATCAGATTTGGGAACAAAGACCACAACTGCTCCCCATTCAGAAAAACTCTGCCTAATCAAACCCTTAGAGAAGAAGTCCTCAATCTGCTTCTCCAACTTAGCTTTCTCTCTAGGTGCCATCTGTCTGGGAGGGAGAATAACAGGTCGAGCACCAGGAATAAGATCAATGCGGAATTCAATTTCTCACATAGGAGGAAGAGAAGCGACTTCACCAAAAACATTAGGATAATCCTTGACTGTCGCGGTGGATTCAAAATCACTTGGTTGAGAATCCAGAGAAAAGATAAAGCTGCTTACATAATCCCGAGGCATTCAACATTCGATCACAAGAGAATTGCCCTGATCGTCTACTAGAGAAACGGTTCGGGCTTTGCAAGAAATAATAGCATCATAACACTTCAACCAATCACCTCCAAGTAAGATATCAAATGCATCGAAACCCAAAACATAGAAATCTCTGGTAAATCGATGCAAATTGTAATGGAATTTCACTCCTTTATAAATCATATTAAGATTGGAAGGATCGGATTAGTCACACATAATGATGAAGTCTCCAAGTAAGGATGTAAGATGTGCTCAAATTTACTACAAAGATCAACAGATATAAAGCTATGGGATGCACCAGTTTCAAATAGAACACGAACAAGATAGTCATACAAAGTACATGAACTTTGAAGAGTACCTTGGCTATCATTGGAAAGAGGAGGAGGAGTGGAAGAAATCATGGAAAAGACTCCAGATGTCTTGCCTCTCTGCCGGGTAGGATAGTTATTCTAGAAATGACCAGGCTGGAGACAGAGGTGGCAAAGGTTGTTTCTGATTGCCTGGGCTGGAAAAGGAATAGCAGCTCCGGCAAGAGACGGACAGCTGTTGAAATAGTGACCCTTCTGGTCGCACTTGAAATAAGTGATGGAAGATAGGTCAAGAGATCGCTTCTGAGGAGCATATCCAATAACATGAGCATTCTGCCAATTCTTCTTTTATTGCTGGAAGTTGGGCTTCCTCTTCGTAGAACTGGTGGAACTACCCTGAGATGCTGAAACTGTCTATTTACCCTTGGAACTAGGGTTCTCGAATATGGTGGCCATATCCATAAGAGAAGTGAAGGTGACATGAACATGGCTAATCAAGCGGTCGTAATACTTTGGACGAGCATCGTGAATAAACTTCTCGTTCTTCTTGAGCTGAGTGTCAATCATACAAGGTTCAAACTTAGATAGCTCGTTGAAATTCCTCTCATACTCATCAAAGGTCGTGTCTCCCTGCTCAAGATCCATGAATGCCCTATATAATTGGGATTTCCCAACTTCGTGCATCCATTTTTCCACAAAAGCATCCTCGAAAAGAATGATTTCAAGATAAGACAGAGATAAAGTTCAAGGAGATACATTTCAAAGAAATAGATTCAATAGTAAGCTAGTAAAAGGATAACTAAGAATTTCACCTGAGTTGCTGCCAAGTGATGTTAGCCTCGACATTCTGCATGGTAACAGATTCCCACCAATCCTGGATGGACTTCTGTAACTACCAAGTAGCTAGCTGACGCATTTGAGCATCAGTGATCTCAAGTCCAATGAAAATCCTCGCAAGACTCTTCAGCCACTGTTGAGCCTTGATAATACTCTCTGCTCCAGTAATCTTTGTACACTTATTTCACTTTGTACGCTATATTTCAATTTGTATACTTATATTCTTATCTCGAAGATTTCCGAGCTATGTTTCACTTTGTACACATATTTTACTTTTATGGCATGAAATCTCGAATTATCGTTACGCGGCGCGCCTATTTTTGACTAAATTGTCATTTACCTTTCAACTTCACCAAAACACTTTCATATGTTTATAAAACATTTATAAATCGTTTCCAAACATTTAAATCGATATTTTTCCAAATTAAATCTCTTTTTCACTTTTAAATAATTTCATAATATTATATCAGTACGCTATTCATTTTCAACCTTCTTATATTTTCAAAACCATTAAGAGGCTAAATAAACTCCATACACATATTATTTGAATTCATTTCTATTAACTAACCATTTTATTATGATTTATCATAATTTATCACAGAAAAGTTATCAACCATATCAACATCCATATAATCAATCATAAAATCATTCAACTTATCAACCATTCATACAAATCATTAAGAGATTAAATGGTCACATTATCATATTTAAAAATATTTCTAGAGATTAATTATTATTTAATAAACATTGAGTACTCACCTTTAACCAAATTGATTAACTTCCTACTAACATTCTTATCCAACCACACTTTACCAAACTAATCTATACTTCACTAATACATCTATAAACAACTCCACCACCTTGCCCATGCTCACGGCCATCCTTCCTCCTCCACGTTGCACTCGGCCTAAACCTTACTCCATCTCCATAGCTCACGGTCAGAGGCTCCTCATCGCAATACTCATGGCCTAAGGCCATTTAAAGAAGAGAAGAAAAAGAAGTGAATTAAGAAGAGGTTAGAGAGTAATTAGTGGATTGATACTTAAGCACTCCACTATTTTTAACCCTCACACCTCTCTTAAAGAAGAGAATCCATTATTGAGCAAAAGGAGGCACAAAAATGAAGAAGAAGAATGAGAAATATGAAAAAAATGAGAAGAATGGATGGGTATTTATAGGAAAGGTAAGAAGTGGTGAATTACAAAATTAACCCTTTACAAAATTACCAAAATATCCTTATTTTATCTTACCTTTTCAACACTTATCATCACTTTGCCACATCACTATTTTATGTCTTAATCACTTAATACATAAGGAAAATAAAGTAAAGATTTGATTTGATTTGATTTGACTTGACATGATTTTATCCTTTTATGTTTCTTTTTATTAATGATTTTCTAGAAATTTCTAACCTTAGTTATCAAAAGTAAACTTGATTGGTTAGTTTTTAATACTTAAGATATTTAAAAATGTGTACATGTATATACACATAAAGGTGCAAAAACGTCGCGATAATTTTTCTATGACAAAACGTTGATTTTCGACAAAATGTTTTACAGTCACATTTTGACCTTTTTGTTAAACTATTTATTTATATACAAAAATTTTAAAAAATTCTTATCATTTTTAGATAATTAAAACAAGTATTTTGGCTTATAAAATAATATAAAATATTATCGAATTTCATTTGCAAAATTTGACACTGATTTTGTTAATGCACGACGAAATTTGTCAATCGCTATAACATAAATATATATATATATATATATATATATAATTGTAAAAATTTTATCAACCTGTTATTATCGTCATATAACGATCTTATAAGAATTTATTCATCTTTTAAAACAATTATTTGACTATATATCCAACTTTATCCAAAACCGGCTTTTGTCAATTTTGTCAATGTTACGGTAAAAGTCCAAAATCTTTATTCAATTCTAAAAGTAAGTTTACCATTCTTATTTTATTTGCAAAACATGATTATTTAAGTTTGAAAATATTATATTTGAATATTTAAATACATTACATATTTCATTTTCAAAGTGGTAAAATTACGGGTTGTTACAGCCTTCATAGAAAAGCATCTTTGATTTTTGGATTATATATCCAAACTGCAATGGCAGCCGGACCAAAAGGGAGATCATTCAAAAGTTCTTTTGGATCATTCGAATGCAGTCGTCCTTTTGCGATTAATTCTTCACTCCCAGTACAATCGATTAATTTGCATTTATGATCTATGCTATTACTTTTACTCTAATAAAAAAGAATATATTATTATTTTTATACATTGAAAATAAAAAATTAATTTGTATAAGGATGAAAGATTACCCCCATTATCTTCTTTTTCAAAGTTATCAAAGTTGCGCAAAACAATTCTAGTAGTTGACCAAGCTACTATCTCACCTTCAACGTCTCCAATGCATGTTGAATAAAGTGAAGGTCTCCACAAAAAAGCATCCAGTTTCCTTACAATGTCTATTATAATTTTCTTGGCATCAAACCCTAAAGGGATTTGTTGGACTTCTTTGGGTCAACTCTTCTTGGTACAACTCTTCCTTTCGCAACAATTTCGTCTGTCTTGCTGCAACCCAACAAATCATATGTGTCACATTATTTGCCATGTTTATTCTATAATTAATCCAAAGCAAATTATTTTAATAATGAAATTAAATGTCAAATAAAATGATATCACACTAGTACTATAAATAAATTTTACCACTTGATACACATTTGCTTCATCCCAGCTTTCTTTTCTCTGCCAAACAAAAAAAAACAACATTGGTAACGAATTGCTAATCATTGTATTTTCACAACCCTTGGCAAATTCTTGAAGAAAAATAGTGTCTGAACTTATATTTTGTGCAAAAATGCAAAATCAAACAATAGTGGTTAGTTCAAACCTGATTTTTCACAAGCACGTGAACCATCGCGTCTAATTTTGAAATTTCATTTTGCATGTCGACCATTTGTTATCCCTTACGTGTGACCATATTGCCTTCGTGTAGGTCATACCCCTTCTCGTTGCTCCTAATCATCCTGGTCTATCGTGTCCCAATACTTTTGCAAGCGCGTCGTCTTTGTAATTAGTTGTTGAGCTAGAATTTTATTCATTCTGTATTTGTTTAATTTTTCCTACACATGTTGTCATACATGCATATTATATACAATCGAACTATCACAATAGAAAACAAAATATTATCTAACAAAATTTCAAAGTACTTACAATAGCATCTGCGGTAGTCGAATTTATGGTTCGCCATTTTTTTTGTGCGGGATTTGATCCAAACTTGAGCTCGACAGACAGAAGATGGATGAGGACTCGTCTTTTTCTATGTTTAAAGAATATTTTTTTACAACACGTCACAATGACTAACTAGCTAATAAATATTACGATATATAAATTAGTAATTATTACCAAGTCGTCGGCCACTCGAGCCATTCTTTTATGACCACATGGGTGTAGTATGTGATTGTCTCTAATAACTTGGTATTTCTGACTCAATCATAAGAATAAAATGAAAGCGTTCATTAAAAAATCAAGCTTGACTGTCATATCTCATCAACATTAAATGTGTAACTATTGCCTTAAACTCTGAAATCGTTTTGAACCTAACAAACTTCTTCCACTCATTCATACTTAGGTTGTCAGGTTTCAACCGATTTCTTTCTTCTTCGCTCCTTGCATCTGCTATTTTGCAAACTAATCTAGATTTTGAACCTTTAAAAATGCAACTATTTGCTGAAATATGCACGATTTTTTTCATTTCTCATCCTATTTAAATCTAACCTACAATACTTAAATATATCGATTTTAGGAAATAAGATGGATACTTAAAATGGTTTTTATATATACAGGAGTACTATTCTAATTATTTAGTAATTAAATATATTTTCCGGCCCCTACCTGATTTTAGTACTACCCGATAATGGATAGCTGTGAAATGATTTTAGTACTATTTTGATAAAGTGGTCAAGCTTTGCTTTCCAAGCTTCAGGGCACTTCAAAGAGTAGTGTGGATTGTATGGAAACCGATGCGGAGTATATTTTGAAAGCGAAAGGTGTATACACAAAGTTTATCATGTTCATCAATATATTTGAGTCTTTATGTCAAAAATTGACTAGTTTAGATCAATGCTTATTATTATTTAAGAAGAAAATAAAATAAAAGAAAGGTGCCGACAATGTGAATTCCCAAAAGTTTGTTGGAGCTAGATATTTCATTGTTTGTAGGGTTTCAAACTGAGCTTTTTATGATTAACAAAAATAACAGTACTGGTAGGAGCAAGGGTTCGTTAAACGTCTAGAACTGCCTAATAATGCAAATTGGAGAAAAATGGAGGTTTATGTTGAAAATGATAACTTGCTAGAACTAAAAATTCCGAAGATTAATAAATAACTAAATGATGTGCAACTTTACTGACGTATCACTATAATTCTACGAGTACTGGAAATAACAGGAGTTAATGTATTTTCACTTGACAGAAAAGGGACTTGATGATGCTGTATTTGGTATGTATAAATGAAGTGGTAAATTATATGTAACTGAATTTTATTCTAATTGTCTAATTTTTACTAAACACATGTTGAGCTTCACTAAGAATATTTATACAATAAGTTATCTAACTCTACAATATTTTTACTTTTATAATAATAACATGTCATTTGCTTCTAGAATCTAATGACATGCCAGACATCACACTCCCTCATACTTCACACTAACAACCTTCCACCTCCATCTCACCAATCTATGTCCCAATCGGCAAGTAAAACACACTATTTCATACACTTAGTTACCATAATTTTTTATTTTGCCATAAAACTTTGTTCCTTGTTAGCATTCAAAAGTTCAATTATGATGGGGCTATGGTTCAAATTGGAATTACCATACAACCGCAATCAACCCCTATATGACCATGGTTTAAAAATTTGAATTCTTAGACAATGGGGCTAACCGTGTACTAAGTTTTCCAGAAAAAAAAGCACAGCCAGAAAATCATGATGGAATTTTGACAATGGCAGTGTGTTGAGAATGACATACAATGGACCTGAGATTTCTAGCATCTAATGGCCTAACCGTGGTAATGGGGTGTTTCAAAATGATGTAGCCAGAAATGATGCATGGTATTAAAAAAATAGTATATACCTAAATGCTTTCCCAGAAAGCAACTTGTATTTCGTCACTTAGATTCTTCCACTTATCAAGTGTAACCGGAATATGTTCCCTTACTAGAGGACCTAGATATGAAGATAGCTTGATAGACCCATCTCCTATTGGTTTGTCATCCGCATCAAATTCGACTTCAATATGACTAAAAGGATTCGATGGAATTATTTTCACTTTGGTTGGACCTCTGCCTTTGTGCTTCACAACTGGATTTTCAGTGGCATCTCAAGTAGTTCCCTCATTCACGTCAGCTTCAAAAAAAATTAAAACTAGCACTGTATCTTTGTCAACTGCTTTAGCATTGTCTTGAATTCGAGCATCATTATTCTCGGCATTTACTTCAATTTGGTTGACTTGGTTACCAATTTCTTACGTGTTCTCTTCAGTACGAATGTTGTTATCCACCGTGTTGTCCTTGTCTTTTGTATTATCATTGGATGTGGTGAATTCTTCGTTGCTATCCACCATAATAAGTGACCACATCAACTGCTTGAGAGACATCTTTCGCACTTGCTCTACATATAGTAGTAACATCATAAGTCACTCCTAATTTCTTAGTTTCTCTCTCAACATCTTTTGTGTGAAAACATAAGCCAATAATTATATATCCTTTGCAGGACAAAGTAGTGCTACTTGGACCATAGGCAATCCATTTTAATAATTCCTCATGTTCACTTGAGTTAATAGATATATGGAACAAACTCAATCTATTCAATATAGTCAAAAATAATATTGTCAAACCTATAAATTTAATTTAAAAGATTTGATTAACCTTCTTTTTATTCCAATCGGCGAAGTTTTTTGTGTGAATTTTCCATAACAATGTAGCATTTCTATCCATGCGCTTGTCCAAACTTTGTAACTCTTCCAAACGCATACTAGCATAATATAAAAGATGTTAAGTTACATTTATAATTACACATATGTTAAGACAATAAAAATGAAAAAAAAATGTGCTTATTCTAAATATGGCTCCGTTATATTCATATTCATTAGCATGGCCAAATGAGCAACTTCCTTCTTATTAGCCGTTGATGTAATTGTCTTGCATGTTGATATTAGATGTCCTTCGAGTATTGCATCATCATTCTCATAATCTTAATTTCTACCTTCTTTCTCCCCAAATTCTGGTGATTTTTGTAGAAAATCGCCAAAGAACCTTATGGATTCCTTTGCAAGACAGTTTTCTACAATGCATCCTTCGGGTCGTGCACAGTTTCTTACATAGTCTTTAAGTGTTTTCATATACCATTCGAAGGGGCACATCCAGCAAAAATGAACTAGTCCACACAATCGAGCTTCTTTACCAAGATGAATTGTTAGACGTATCATTATGTTGAAAAATGAAGATGGAAAATAACTTTCAAAATCGCATAAAATTTTAACAATCTCATCATCCATTTGTTGCAACTTCTCTCTATCAAAAACACGCTAACATATTTTATTTAAAAATGTACACAAACGAGTTATTGCTTTCCATGGCTTTTTTGGGAGCAATCCTCTCATTGCAACCGATGGCATTTATTGCATTAAAACATGATAATCATGTGACTTCAATCCACTAACTTTGCAATCCTCCAACGACACACATCTTTTGAAATTTGAACAGAAACCATCATGTCCCTTAAAGTCATACAATCTTTTGCAAATTTTTTTTTCCAGAACTAGATAAAGTATATGAAGCCGGTGGAAGATATGTTTTCTTCCCACGAGATTGTGCATATAGAGCATGTCGAATTCTCCAATCCTCGAAATCCTTTCTAGAATTAATGTCATCTTTTGATTTGCTATCATGCAAAATTGTGCTGAGTAAACTTTCGCCAACATTTTTCTCAATATACATCGCATCCAAATTGCGGCGGAGTGAAAGTTCCTATAAACATCAATAATATGACACTTTAACATTATATAATTTTATAGTTAGATTACTATGAATAAAATAAATTTTGAACATTAACCTCCCAATATGGTAATTCAAAAAATTGGTCCTTTTTTCCACCTTGATAGCTCTATTTTTGTAGGATCGTTTTTATCTTCTTTATTGGTTGTACACTTTTATTTCTTTTTCTTCTTTTCTTTTTCTATTTCTTCATTTTAAATTTTTTCAAAATCATTTGGAAAATCTTTCAAAATAACTGAAATATCTCAACCTATAAGAATACCGGGTTTGTTACCTTTTTCCACATTATTATCAAACCAAGCCTTTTGTTTTCTTAATGGATCTGATAGAGGTAAGAATCTTATGTGTCCCATATAGACATTTTTCCAGCTATGATTTAGCCATCGATGGTGAGTATTAACAACGCATAATGGACAACCTTTTTTTTACCTTTTACACAACATCCAGCCAGATTTCCATTGGTTGGAAAGTCGTTTATAGTCCATGACAAAATTACTTTTAAGTTAAAAAGTGCATTGCTAAATGCATCATAAATATCCACCCCGTTACTCCCTAAGTGCTGCAAATCTTCTACCAAAGGAGCTAAATAAATATTAGTATCATTCCAAGGTTGCTTTGGATGAGGGATCAATAATGTTAACATAATATTCTTCTTTTCATACAATATAGGCGAGAGATTATATGTCACAAGCATCACTAGCCAACAACTATACTTGGAACTCTTAATGTCAAATGGATTGAAACTATCGGTAGCAAGACCAAGTCGAAGATTACGTGGAAAATGATTTCCATTTATCATCCACCATGCTCCATGTCAAAGAATCCATAGGATGATGCATTTTATCATCATTGCTTTTATTACTAAAATGCCACCTTAGATCTTCTACCATCCATTAGGATCTAAACATTCTTCTAAATCTTGGAATAATTGGAAAATATCTCAACACTTTGGCCAGAATACCTTGCATTATCTCTTTCGTCCGCTCATTTATCTTCCATCTCGAAGAACCAAATTTTGGACATCTGTTCAAATCTTTGTACTCTTTCCTGAAAAAACCAATCTTCTCAAATCCTATGTCAAATACTTTGAGAAACTTCTTTAGTTCATATAAAGTCTTCGGATGGATATTATTTTTAGTAATAACAATTGTTGCACACTTAGAAGCTTATCAAAACAATTATCAGATAATCCAGTTTCACATTTAGGATTATGCAATGCAGTGGTAGCAGATAATTTTGTTTGATCTAAGTAATCAGGGTACAGTGGAGTTTCTGCATTCTCCAAATTTTTAAGGAAATCATCCGTTCGCTTTTGTGCATATCATTATTTTTATCATCAGAGAAAAAAGTATGGTTGACAAACTCTTCGTCTTCAAAGTGAATGGCTTGAAGTAATTCATATGTCATCCAACATCACTTTTTTAGCTTCATTTACTAGCTCACCTTGACTATCCACTTGCTGCACTTGTATAAATGATTCATTCCTCTTATAATCAGATGCTCAACAATAATGTCATCATAGTAATGAGTAAGATTTCGACAATCTAAGCAAGGACATAATTTTTTTTCCATATTTCCTGAATTTCTCTTTGCTGCATGCTCAAAATTCCTTTCTCCTTGCTCGTACTCCCTACTAATTCTATGGTAAAAATATAAAAAATAACGACAAAAAAATTGTTATTTTAATTTCCAAGTTAAGTTTTAAGTGAAAATTGTACTCTTACCGGTGTAAATGTACCCAATCTTTTTCCATCTCCATATACAAATTGCAACAAGTAAATTTCTACAGAAAAAACAAGATAATTTAATACTCATCAATATAAGTATAAGCCATATAAAAGAACGGAAGATTAAAATTTTGATGAGTTATCCATATTAAGGACTACTTAAGTGAAAATGGTAAAAATATAATTCTAACTTGTAAACAAATTTCAATATATTACTAGATATTAAAACTAAGAGCATTAAAGAAACTATCACCTTTAATTTTTGTGATATTTCTTATCTAACTTAAGTAACGACAAAGCATAATATTATGGTAAGTCGAACTCATTTTTAAATTACATTGGATCACCTAAAACTTGATAAATTAAATTTTAATCTTAAAATACTAAAGGCGTATAACTTTTAGATATATTATGCTATTTATGCACAATTTATACTTACGTTTGTATTAAATTCTAAACATTTTGATATCACTAAACTCTAAATCACATACCATATATATGAAATTGTTGATATCAAAATTAACATATAACTTGTAAATAAGCTATATAATTAACATAGTTAACCGAAAATAATGAATTAGGACACCAATTAATATTTGAAGATTTCATATTCAAATCTAAATATATTATATTAACTATATGAATATATATTTTATGTTTTACGTATATATAAAACATATAGTTAATTAAATATTATATTTAAACTAAAATTTTCCAAAGTTAATAACATTATTTTTTAAAATATTATATTTGAACATAGGTTGTTTAAACGGAACCTCAAAAGCCACTCATCTCAATACCAGAGGCTCACTATCAAATGCATAATATTTTAGTCGTCTGCAAAAGTGATTTTGACATGTGAGCTTAGATCCAGACATTTAATGCAAAAATCCAAACCTATGAATACCCTAGTTTTACACTTATAAGAAAAATGTCCATAAACTCAAAAGTTTGGGACTGGAATTCAAATGCTAGAATATCTATAAAGTCTAGGATTGAACTTGAATGGAAAATATTTCTTCAGTGGAAATTCATCCCACCTTTTCCTTACTCACCTTTCTTTTCCGTCTTTGACATTTTGCCTTATGGAACCAAGAAAACTTCAAACTAACATCTCTCCACTCGGATTCACATCCTTTTTATAGGTAATTTGACATTGGACGAGTATTACTTTGTACTCAACAAACTACTTTAAGGTGGTGAGTATTACTTCAAATAACCACTAGAGTTTTACTACTTGATTATTTTTCCAATGTCTACGTTCACTCAGCAATGTCATTCGTCTATGTACTAACCCATTCTCCACTCATCATAAAATCTCCAAACCAACAACAATCAATACAATAGCTAAAGAGTACAACAATACACTATATTCATTATCAAACTTTCAACACGTTCATTCCTTGATTAAACACTTATTAGATATTCATTCGTCAAAATTTGGTATGTACATATATTTACTGAATCAATGAAACAAGATCAACTATACTCTCTTAATTCGGTTCTGTTCAAGCAAATATTGCAAATTAAATTACTTTACATCTTGTTTTCTTTTAGCTTCAAAAGAAAACTAATTTGTAGGCACCTGCCAGTGAAAAACTAATTTGCTTCAACATAAGACTACTTTGTAATCAACTGAATGGCATTATTTAATTTGCAAACAAGGAAAATAATCACAAGCCAAGCCAAAAGCGAAACCTATAAATAATAAACAACAAAACTTTCTAACTCATTTTCATGAGCATCACTTATATATAATACTCTCTTCACCAAAGATTTCCAAAACCATTCAAAAAAATTTAATTCAAGCATTAAACGCATAATTAGAAAAATAGAAACTGAAAAAAATACCCGTAGTCAAGTTCGCTAGTTGGAATCATTCTTCGGTCGAGCTATAGAATCATGCTTAAGATGCGTTGAGGAATCACGCTTTAGCTTCATTGAGATTCACGTTTTAGCTTCGTGGAAGAACTGGTTTCGTAGATGAAGGTCATGGCGAGCTTTGAAGAATAGAGCGGATGACGGAATCGAGCTTTCAAACTGAGGAGTGATTCGTGATTGAAGATGGTTCGTGTGAGCGAAGAGGAGATTCATAGAGGCTATTTTGGTATTTGAAAGTAAAGGGAAAAGGATTGTTTGGCAGCTTCGGAGTAAGAAGGATGAAACATAAAATATCACCTCTAAATTTTCGTTTAGGTTAAAGATGCATGAACACAAGCTATGTTTTATCTTGAATGATCGCTAACATACATAACTATAACAAGTCAAGCTTTCATGCAATCCCCACTTACTATTAATAGAACATTTTATTGTACCGTATTCTTGATTTCTATTAAATCGTTTTACATGGATGATGACATCTTTGTGCATTGCTTTGGTGATATTTTGTCATGGGATAATTTGGTGATCTTTTAAGTGTTGCAAACATAAACCATGCACGCGTCTCCCTCTGTATATATACATATATAGTATATTACATTGTAATCATTGACTTAAGTTGTTATGCTGTGTTATCACATTATTATCCTTCAAATATACTATCTATCTTACATTTTTAACCCTATAATTTAGAATATTCTGACCATGTGTTATTTATATAATACTCGGGTCAGTCCGAGACTTTACAGGTTCAGGGATAGTGAGACCGACTTGTGTTTATTAAGCATAGGGGAGATTAGGAATTCTGCATAGATTTCATCATCTTGTATTGTATTGTATTGTATTGTTTCATAAGATACATGTAAGAAATACATTGTATATTTTATATTATATCTTCTCGTTGTGATTATGACTCTGTGTTCTCTATTACTTAGTATATGTTATTTATTGCTCTATCATAAAGACACACGTGTTTATTGCTTTGTGCCGATACTGTGTTCGTATACGCGAGTCTCTTGTTTAATTCTTAAATATGTACTAATGCAAGCCCAAGGAAATATTTATGTATGTACACCATATAGTCTCTTCTCCATATTATTTGATAGTAAAACTGTAAAGTGCTCTTGGATAGTATATGCATAGAGGTGGGGAGATACACTATGGCAAAATTGGCTAATTAAGTTCATGTCCCGTAGAAAAATTACCACTCTAACCCTTGTCATTTCAACAACCTCATCATGCACACATGTGACCTTAAGTACTTTCCATCACATTGCATGAATATGAACAAAATATTCGCAAAAAGTCTTCCCTCCATAATTACCTTCTAGAAAATGATTAATGTTAATACATTTAGTTAGTGAATTAATTATTCCTATATGTTACATGTGTGCTAGCATGTGTGAAAAAAGTTACAACAAATTTTATTCGACAAAAAGTCAAAAATATGAAAATGATTTTCGATCACATTTTCAGTTTTTTCTCGAATTATTTTTTTGTAAATAAATTCACAAAACAAGTTTTCCACTACTATTTATTACACAAAACATGTTTATTTGTGTTATAAAATCAATTATTTAAATTTGAAAAATATATTAAATACTCAAATTCAAAATGATTAAATTACAAGTCGTCACATCCCCCCTTAATACTTGAAATTAATCGCATAGACAAAATCGAGATATCAAAAGATACCCAAATGATCTCATTCAACAAACAGATACAAAGAAAGTGACTCCACCACAACCGGTGAGTATCTAAAAAGGTACATCTAAATAAAAATAACGACGACAACAACGTAGGATGAGGATCTCTAATATAGTGCTCAGTTTTCCAAGTACAATATCTATCATCTCCACTCCACTGAACCATGACCAGATTCACAACTTTCGTCCTCGATCGCTTCACATCTCGAGCGACGATATGAATAGGCTGCCTAAGAATGGTTAAGTTAGGCCGAACCTCCAAATCAACTTTGTGCTAGTTATACTATCATCGAAGGGCCATGTACCTACTTACATAGATGAGACATGTGAAATACATTGTGCACATCTGATAGTCTATCTGGTAACTCCACTTTATATGCAAGTCTACCAATCTAGTCTAGCATGAAAAAGGGCCAATATATCGAGGGGCCAACTTCCCTGTTTCCAAACCTTACAACACTTCACAGAAGAGAGACTTTTACAAACACCAAGTCTCCTACTGAGAGCTGTAGATCCCTGCGTCCTTGATCTGCATAACACTTTTTTCGATCTTGTGTTTCCTTCGTCTTTTTTCTTGTATCTGTTACCTTCTCGGTAGCTTCTAAGATAGTGTCGGGCCCAAGAATAAGTCTATTTCCAAACTCAACCCAACATAAAGGAGAATGGCATGGACCCCATAAAGAGCTTCAAAAGGAGACATACAAATGCTATCTTGATAGCTATTGTTATAACTGAATTCAACTAAGGGTAAATGGTCTTCCCAAGAACCCCCGAATTCTAGAATGCATGCTTGCAATACACTCTCTCCATCTACCCATCTATTTGGGGATGGTAAGCTGTACTCAGACTTAGCTCTGACCCTAAAGTAGTTGGTAGTCCCTCCCAAAACCTACTAGTGAATATCAGATCTTGGTAACTTATAATACTACAAGGAATCCATGGAGGCTCACAATCTCTTTCATATATGAACTCGCCAGACTTGTAGTAGTCTCGGTTGGCTTAACAAGAATCAAATGGGCACTCTTGGTCAATCGATTGACTATAACGCAAATGCCTTTGTTACCTTTTATCGACTTAGGAAGCCCATCAACAAAATCCATAGAGATCCGCTTCCGCTTCCACTTTAGGATCTCCAGCGGCTGAAGTAGTCTAATTGTCTTTTGATGGTCACTCTTAATTTGCTGGTGGTTTGCACAACGACCCACAAAGATTGAAAAATCTCGCTTCATCCCCTTCCACCAGAGTGCCCTCATCATATCCTTGAATATCTGGTCACTCCTGGATGGAAAGATAACTTTAAACAGTGGAATTAGGTTAACACTTCTTGTCTACGTCCATCAAAGTTGCACAAATACGCTTGTTCATCTTCAATATGCCCCGGGGATCAATCTTAAAGCTAGAAACAAAGCCTTCTTCAACATTCATCTTAAGTCGAGCCAAAATAGGATCTGCCATTTGACTAGATTCAATCCTTTCCATCAATATTGGCTTAACTTCTAGGTTTGCAACCATTGCTACAATCCTACTTAGTGCATCTACATCAGCATTGCCTCTAGATCATAAGAAGCAAGAAACTCCAGCCATCTCTGCTGCCTCAAATTCCAATCTTTTTGGGTAAAGGGGTATTTTAAGGATTTGTGGTATTTGTATAACTCGAACCTTTCACCCAAAAGATAATGCCTCCACATCTTTAGTGCGAATACAATTGCTTAAAGCTCCATATCATGCATAACATAATTTTCTCTTACGGATTTAGTTGTCGACTCATATAGGCAATAACTTTGCCATGCTGCATCAGAGCTGCTCCCAATTCAGTTCCACAAGCATCTGTATACAGATTTAAACCTTCACTCTCAATTGGAGTGGCTAAAACATGAGCGCTAGTGAACTTTCCTTCAATTCATTGAATGCTTGATCATACTTAATGGTCCAAACAAACTTAACATCTTTCTTCATTAACTTCATCAGATGAGAAGCAATCTTCGGGAAGTCTTTGATAAACCTGCAGTAATAATCCACCAATTCCAACAAACTTTCAACTGTCGTTGCACTTTCGGGCTTCTTCTAGTCTTGAACCGCAACAAACTTAGCTGGGTCCGCTGATATGCCTTCCCCCGAAAAACATGCCTTAAAATCTAACATCGGTTTTTCAGAAATGGCATATAAAAAACTTCACTTTCAACACATGGCTTCTTAAGGTATCGAGTATGACACGAAGATGATATTTGTGCTCTTCCTCTGTCTTTGTATATATAAGAATGCCATCAATAAAGACGAGAATAAATTTTTTAAGAATATCTTGAAATAGTCGATTTATGAAATCCACAAAATAAGTTGGTGCATTAGCTAGCCTAAACGACATAATTAGACACTTGTAAAATTATTTTGGAGTTTGAAAATCTATTGAGGTCACACTCTCCTATTCAATCCTTAATTGGTGGAAACCGGTGGCAAGATCCAATTGACAAAATATACGAGCGCCATGGGGTTAGTCAAATTTATCGTCAATCCTTAGCAAAGTACATTCATTTTTGATAGTCCTTTTGTTTAACTCTCGGTCTTCTATGCATAACCTTAGAGAATCGTCCATCTTTGTAACAAAGACGACTAGAGATCCCTAACTCGAGGTACTGCAACAGATCAATCCCTTCTACAAAAAGTCATAAGTCTACCCTTCTAACTCCTTTTTCTCTTTCAGAGTCATCCTTCGTAGGGGTTGTACAATAGGTCTAGTTGTTGGAACCAAGTCAATATAGAACTCCACTTTATGGTGAGGAGGTAAACCTTGCACTTCATCAAAATATCAATGAAATCCCGAACAACCGGTACATCTCCTAGCTCCTCTTTAGCCACTTTGAATGAATAGGGAAAACTGCTCATTAAATCGTAAGGCTCTTTAGAACATATATCAACACCAATAGCTCTAGCATCACTAACTCTGATGACCCATCTATCACAATCCAAGATAGCTTTATACTTATATAACCAATCCAATCCTAGCAACACTGCAAAATCCGTGAACCCAAGAACAAAAAATCCAAAAGGAAAAAGATTTTTTTGACAAGAAATAGGTATGGTTGAACAAATAGTGTTAAGCGTGGTTAAACCCCCAATGGGGTTTGACACACAAAGAGGTTTACTTACAAGGATGGGTTCAAGGTTAGGTTTATTAATAAGTTAAACTAAAATAAAACTATGGGAAGCACCGATATCAAATATTACTCTTATAGGAATATTATAAATGGATAATATATCTTGCAACACTTGCTTCCCTTTTAATCTGTAAAAGTGGATGGTATTTTCTCAATAGTAAAATCCTTCCCTTGAGACCCTTTCTTTGTAAAAGGGCACCATTCTTCATGTGTCCCAATTGGCCTAGTTGAAAAGGGTGGGCAATGATTTGTAAAGTGGCCCATCTTATTGCACTTGAAACAAAGAATGTTGGAAAGTTAGGATGCTTCTTCTATGCTGGAACCCCACCTCAGGATTTCTTTCCTGCCCACTGCTTCTTTCCTTTAAACTTATGCTTGAAGTTTGGCTTGCCTCCAACAGGTATAACTGATAAAGGCTTGGCACTCACTACTGGCACCACACCCTTTTAGACTCCCCCTCTTAATATCCAAAGCTTCGAACCTCAAAGCCATGCTGATAATGTTGGTGAATGTACCCATAAGATGATTTTCCATTTCGCAATGGAACTATGCCGTAATCCATTCATAAACATTTCATTTTTCTTGAGGGTGTGTCTATTAATCCAAATCCGAAGTGGGCAAAGCATTGAACTTATGCTTATACTGCGACACCTTCATATACACCTGCTTTAAATCCATGAAACTACTAAACAACTGAGTTCTTCTAACCTTTGTAATAAATTGAGCTTCAAAAACCTCCTTGATCTGGGCCTAAGAAAACTCCTCATTCGGAGTATTAGTTGTCACTAAATCCCACCAATCCATCATTGACTTTTAGAGTTGTCGCGATCCCAGCAGCCATTTCTCCGCATCCTCTAACCGAAGATCACTAACTATTCTTTCACAAGATCGGAGAAACATCTGCACTTCAAGAATATCTCGAGCCCCATTGAACGGTTTCCCGCCCAAAGTAGTAAAATCCTTACACAAGGCCTCAAAGCTCAAAAGGGGCCAAACTTTCTCTATCACTTCCTCTACTGGATCTACAGCCAGCACATTTCAAGCTGCCCTGACATTTGTATCCATGCTAGTTCTAGATCCTCTACTTTCTCCTATTCTTGTACTCATTTTCGATTACGCAAACAAATGACATGTATCTTTTAAATACAAAGATAGGATCAAAATGGTTGAAGAAAACTACACCAAACGATCTACTACAAGAATTTAGAGGATGGATATTATTATAATAGAAATTACAAATACTCTCTCCCAAGGGCGTCACTTACCCTATCTCAAATGAGTTGTACCCCAATCAGGCTAAGGTGTTCGCTCAACCTAGCTCCGATATCAAATGCAATGACCCATATTTCTAACCCCTGGGAACAACACTTAATACATCCACAGTATTTGTGTTCCGTTACCCAAGCATCCAAAAGATGAGTTGTCATGGGGTAAAATAAAAGAACATAACAGAAATCTCACATCGAAATGGTTAAATATAGCATAACAATAAGATAGTACATAAGGTTACTCCTTAACATGGAGTTATCAGAGTTACAGCAAAAGTACTACCTAAGCCTTGGAAGCTATAACAATCTTTCTTTACACTTGCTGATACAAAATACACATACATAAAAAAACATCTCATTAAAATGGAAATAGATAGCTAGATAGATAAGGAGCCTCCTGCTCATCCACTATCTTCAAAAAATTCCAAAGAAACATGCTACTCCCAGACTACTTAAATATAAATAAGTACCTAAGAGTTTAGGGTAAACAAAACAACTTGGGTCAAACAATAAGTGTGGTATGAGTAAACTCCAAATAAAAGTGGAACACACACAACAACATGTAAGACCACGCCGCAAAACATGGAACGAGCTTCCCCTCATAAGAACAACATGCAAGCATAAAAAAAGTAGACACAAATAATTAAACATCACGAGGAGAGCAAGACACTTCATGATGCAATTAAGAAAGAATCAATACAAAGGTTTGAATCAAAAACAAGGTGAAGGAGTTTACCAACAATTAATAGAAGGGTGCACCACCTTACTGGAAGTGTACACCTAGATATGTGTGTGTGTATGTGTGTATATATATATACTTGAGAAATTCGTTGGCTCTCAAAAACCTCCAAGCCGGAACATGCCAACCTTACGAAGAATTTGAGTACTTTATATCTCTGCACGCGTACAGCCGAAACCAATCTAGATTAGATGTGAAAATACCCTAATGGGAGCAGCCCCACATAATTTGGCCTCCACTTGCCCTTTATTTAATCATTTTCGATAAAGGATATCAATACTCTAAATGATTAACAAATCGTCTTAGATTGACGAAACAGAAAGAATTGTGTCAAAATCGATAGCCAAGAAATCAAATATCGGGGATGACAAAAATGATCGTATATGGAAATTAAATCTCATACCCTTATCACCATTCGTCAATTTCAAACTTATACTATCCCTCGGTTAACAACAAAGCCAAACAAGTGAAGTTAGTGTTACCTCTAAGCCTTGCCATAATGTACATTGATAACCTTCGAGATAAAGACAAGTTTCCATACCTCGACATTTAATTCTAAGTATACGACTAATTCCTTTCCATATAAGTGATATCGCTTATGAAAATTATATTTCTTACCCTTGTCACCAAACTTCGATTTCCAATTCGTATTATCCTTCACTTAAAAGTGGATCTAGGTAAGTCAAGGTGCTGGATGATTTTGGCCTTGCCTACACTCCAGTTTATTAATCTCACAAATAGTAAAGAATCTACCTTCTCGATGTTTGGTACTAAGGATAAGACTAAATCCTTTCCATAACCAAATAAAAAAATTAAACCGAATTTGTGCTTGGTTTTAACATCAAAAACATTTGTAAAAAACGTTTAATCCTTAGAAATAAGTTAAATCGAAATTTAATCTCATGAAGAGAAAAATAAGTTAGAACTAGTTTGTAACATCCCCCAATTTAAGGCCCGAAAATAAGTGTTGATGCTGCACTCATCCATAATATTATTTTCCAGTGATAAAATGAGACCAGTTAATTGTATCTATAACACCAAGAGTGCATGAATATGGAAATTTTAAAAACATGTTTCATTATTAAACTTTTACATTCATTAATTACATAATCTCATCGATTCCACGTTCAGAGAAAATATAATAGATACAATTATGTTTCAAGATTGACATATGAAGCTACCCCCTTAAATGATCAGAGTCTAACTACTTAATAGTTATAAATTCTGCTGTTACATCCATTAAAACAAAATAGAAACTTCAAACAACATAGCGGAAATAAACTCCTAATACTAGCTTGCCTTCTGTAGATTTCCAAAAGCTTATTCGTCTAACCTAAAAACCTACTCTCGATCTACTCAAATGAATACTCGAAAGTTTAAGGAGAAAACCAAAAAGTTCGGGTTAGATGGTAAGTCTGGTCGGAATAATAATATCCCATCTCAAAATAAAACCAATATTTAGTGAGCCAATGCTGTAAAACAGAACGAGTTTGCCTCTCACTAGTATCTTATCAAAATATGGCAATCTTAAAATAATCATGCACCTGCAACTACAATGCCTAAAATAAAACATGGTATGATCATATGCATGCAGTATGGGTAAATATGACTAGTATTCCATTAAAGGATTATGCATTCCCAAAGTTTACCCACCCTATGAAATTGACTGTTTGTATCAAATCATAGTTTTCCTAGGATCACTATGAACCTATTAGTTTTCACCGGCCAATTAATAACTTATCTGGCTGACTCGGGCCAAAACATAAACGAATGCCCCAAAATCTCCAAATACGGTCAGGAGGAAAAAATCTTAAACAATACAGTAAGCATATAGAGATGTGAGTTCCTTTCTGTGCGTATAGATCTTTTTGTTTCACTACTGACAAAGTCCTACGCACTGGAATTACAGACCTTTGCCAACCGAGGGCTATGGGCTGAAGCATAGGGCATGACCCTACACCAGTCCCACCTAAATCTTGTCTGGTTGTAAATCCATGAATCACATCTTATCTGATTTTGTTCAATCCAAGGCATCCTTACACAATTAATCTATATGATCTCCTGGATGCGATTCTACTCACTCAAGAGTTTAGTCTGACCATACTCACTACTAAAACAACCTAACTGGTAATTATATTCCTAAATCCCAAGACGCAATGTTGGGTAATGAAAATGTGAGTATAACAATGATAAAACATGTAAATTTAACCGATCGAACGATAACAAGAACATATAACATCATTCATCAAATATGATCAATCAATAGTCATATACATAAAAATTACTTAAGTTTAAGTAATATTTTCCTTTGGCAAAATTGGACAAAAGCACTATTTCATTTTCTATAAAACATTTATCTTTAGATATGATAAACCACTTGAAATCACTCTCGAAACATGGAAAACATAGCCCTAAATATTTAGCCAAAATATTATGCCAAAGCACTATCATCTTTACATAGCTTTTGAAACACTTTCTATCAAAACAACGATGTCGAGTATCTTGAAAATATGGGCTATCAAGCCTAAAAAAACATAGCTTTCAAGTTTGTAAAATATATGGCTGTATAACAGCTAAAATATAGGTGTTGAGTATTTACACTAAAGATATCGAGTCACTTTAATACATGGGATGTCGAATCCTTAAATACATGAGGTGCCGAGCCTTTAAAACACATAGGGTTATTGAGCCAGTATGCTTGAGGGTATTGAGCCCTTAAAGACTTGAGATGTCGAGCTTTGACAAAAAGAAATGGCTGAGGCTCTAAAACATGGAGTTGTCAGTCTACAAAACATGAGATTTCGAACCTCTAAAAACATAAGGTGTCGAGTCCCTATGCAAGTGGACACATCTAATAGATATCGAGTACTTATCACACGCATCAGCTCTTATAATTATCGAGCTTCTATGGAACAAAGGTATCAAGCCTCCATAAAATTGTGCCAATGGCATTTTTTGTAAACAAGTTAAAAATTGATTTATTTCATTTTAAAGTTAAAACTTTCCACTAACTCTTGCCTCATGTCAAATTATCATTGAATAATAAAAATTCTCTTCATATTCTTTGTAGAAATTCCGGTAGGTCACTTTCTACCTTCTCAATTAACTTTGTTAAACCTTATAATTAATATTACTAACTCATATTAATTAAAAACTTTTCTAAAATAACAAATTCATAGAAAATCGTAACAATTAGGAATTTTTTCCAGAAATCATTAAAAATATGAATTTCCTTCTTCCTTATGCAAATATTTCGAGATCAAAATATTAAATTAATTATCTTTAATAATTATAAACCCAAAAATATACACATTTTTTCTTTTAGGAAATTCATAAAATATTCACGTGAACTTAGAAAATATGAAATTGAAAACCCATGTCCAAAACAATGTTTTCCATAATATATTCAAATTCCAAATCCAAATATGAAATATTATTGCAACCAATTTAGAAATCAATCCAAAATATGAAAACAACTTAACAAACGAGATAGTTAACTATTATCCACCTTGGACTGGACAAGAGAATTGAGATTTGATGTAGATTAATTTCCATAAGTTTTTCTTTTTGAATTCCTTAGATTTCCTCTTCATTTTCTCTAGGTAATGGCCGACCTCCTCTTAGGGCTTGTTTCGATTGTAGAAAATGAAATGAGAATAAATGAGAGAGGAAGGGTTTAGGGAGTGAATTAAGGAATTATTACCATTATGCCCCTCTCATTAATCCTTCCTGTTTTATGTTTAAAACAAACTTATTAATTGATTAATTAAGATCTGACCCAAAATAGTTAACAAATGTCATTCTTCTTGTCACCTCACATTATTCTATAAAATTTATCTAGTTAAATTCTTTGAACAACTATTAAACAGAAATTAGGAGTATTACAGACTCCTCAAAGAATTCCATCCTTGAAATGACGATAAAGACAACAATAAGCATATCAATCATGCAAACATGTGTGACAAACATATAAAAACAATTCTAGCATATCCTACTAGCAAAAAATTTATATGACAGATATTGAACACAACATCAAAACAGCTCAGGATAAGTATCTCTAATCCTATATTCTATCTCCCAAGTATAGTCTTTCTTATTATCACTACATTGGACTTTCACTAACTTGACGGTCTTATTTCTTAATTTCTTCTCATATCTTGCTATAACACAAACTGGTTCTCTAACAAAAGTCATATCTGGTTCCACTAGTAAATCTTCTAATTCAATCGGTGCAATAGTCTGTAGATCATGCACACACTTTCGAAGATGAGAAAGATAAAAAATATTATGGACTCCAGCCAAACTTTTCGGTAAATCTATTTGATAAGCGAGTTATCCAATCCTTTCTTTGATAGGAAACATACCAAAATATCTTGATGCCAATTTTCTTGGCTTTCCAACCCGTACCACGCCCTTCATCGTTGATACTTTCACAAAAACAAGATCTCCATCCGAGAACTCTAAATCCTTATGCCTCTTATCTGCGTAACTTTTCTTCCTAGACTAGACTTCCTTCATCCTTGCTCGTATCAACTAAATCTTTTGTAGCATCTCTCATTATATCTGGGCCAAGAATCAATCTGTCTCCTGTCTCTAGCCAACATGCTGGTGATTTGCATGGTATTCCATAAAAAGCTTCGAAATGTGTCATTCCTATGCTAGTTTGATGATTATTATTATAGGAAAACTTGACTAAGTGCATATGGTCTTCCAATGACCCTCCAAACTCTAGTACACAAGCCCTTAACAAATCTTCAAGAACCTTGTTAACTCTTTCCATTTTCATGTTCGTTTGTGGATGATAAGCGGTACTCATCTTCATCTTGGTGTCTAACACTTCTTGCAAACTCTTCCGAAATTTACTAGTGAACAAAGTATTTGTTTCACCGACTATACTACTAGGAATCCCATGCAGTCTTCCAATATTCTTCATAAACAACTTTACCAGAGTAAGTGTTGTCCTTGTCGATTTAACAGAAATAAAATGTGCATTCTTGGTTAATCTATCTACCATGACCCAAATGCTTTTATTTCTCCCGCTCGACCTTGGAAACCAACCAATAAAATCCATGGATATAGAATCTCATTTCAAAAGTGGCACTTCTAAAGATTGAAACAATCGCTTGGCTTCTGATGCTCGGCTTTTACTTGTTGGCAATTCAAACATTGTTTCACCCATAAGCCTATATCTCTGTTCATTCCTTTCCAGAAGAAACTTCTCTTCGTATCATAACACATTTTATTTCTTTCGGGGTGAATATTAAACTTTGATCAATGACACTCTATAAGAACTTCTTTCTTAGGTTGCAAACATCTAGAACACACAACCGTCCCTTCTTCCTCAACATCCATTCTGGTCAACACTAAAATTATTTAAATCATCAATCTTAGTTCCATCTTCAATTCTTCTAATCCGTTCAGCTAGTAATGGATCATCTCTCTACTTAGAAGTAATTCTTTCAGTTATTATCGATCGAACTACCAAAATTGACAACACTGCAGTATCCCCACTAGAATGAGCTGTCGACCTAAACCATACACCCCAAATAGTCAATGCCTCTAAATCTTTCCACTCTGCAAACATAACTAACACCACACTCTGATGTTTCCTTCTAAGTGCATCTGTAACTTTATTACTTCCTCTGGCGTATACTCAATATCAAAATCATAAGCATCTAAAAACTCTAGCCACATTTGTTGTCTCATATTCAACTTCTTCCAAGAGAATAAATACTTCAAAGACTCATTATCCGTAAATAACTTAAATCGTTCTCCCGAAAAAGTATCTCCACACTTTCATAGCAAAGATCACCGCTGCCAGCTCTAAATTATAAGTTGGATATCTAACTTCATGTGGTCGAAGCTGCGGAGAAGCGAAGGCAATCACTTTTTCCTTTTGCATTAACACGACTCCTAACCCCATCCCACACGCATCAGTACACACCACTAAATCTTGATTTCCATCTAGAACAACTAACACAGGCGTATTGGTTAATAAATATTTAAGCTTTAAGAATGCTTCTTCACATTGATTGGTCCAAACATACTTTACATCGTTCGTTGTTAGTTTAGTCATAGGTGCCGCTATATGAGAGAAATCCTTGATGAATCTCCGATTATAGCCAACTAACCCTAAAAAATTCTTACCTCGTTCACTGTCTCGGGTCTTTTCCAATCACTTACAGCTTCAATCTTAGCTGGATCTATTTATAACTCATTCTCTGAAACTATATGACTAAGGAACTTCACTTCTTTCACCAAAAATGACATTTTGAAAACTTTGCTTTTAGTTGATGTTGCCTCGCTGTCTTTAGCACTATTCTGAGATGAATCTCATGATCTCATTCATTCTTACAATATATCAGAATTTCATCTATAAACGCTAACATGAATCTATCCAAATGCTCTTGAAAGATCTGGTTCATCAAATCCACAAAGAAAGCAGGCGCATTTGTCAGTCCAAAGGGCATGACTAACCATTCATATGAACAATATCTTATTTAAAACATCGTTAGTGAAATGTTGTTCTTCGCCACCCTCAATTGATCGAACGCTACAGCAAAATCCAATTGGAAAATACCTAGACTCCACTCAACTGATCAAACAACTCATCTATTTTCGATAAAGGATACCTTTTTTTACGTTTTCTCATTTAACTTACAATAACCAATGCACATCTTTATCGACCCATCTGGTTTCTTCACAAACACTAGGGTCGCTCCCAAAGGCGAACTGCTTGGTCTAATAAAATTCTTTCCTTCTAAGTCCATTAGCTGCACCTTTAACCGTTTCATCTCGGTAGATGTCATTTTGTTAGGCGACCTTCTTACGGGTTCAACTCCAAGTACAAGCTCTATGTAAAACTCAATTGCTCGTCTCGGTTGTTTTCCTGAAACTAGTTCAAAAACATCTGCATAGTCTCTTATAATGAAAACCTGATGCACCTCATCTTGCTCTTCCATTGCACCCAATAAAGCACATATATCTAAATTCAAATTTTCCACTAAATATATAATTCGATCATGACTATTTGGGTGTCTTAATGATATCTTCCTCTCATGGAAAAATATCCTAGCGTCATATCTACTTAACCAATCTATACCCAGAATAATCCTAAAACCCGCGAAATAAAACACATGCAATTTGCAAGTAAATGTGTGACCTAACAACTCAAATTCTAAAGGGTTACATCTCATCCCAAGAGTTGTATAACCTCTTATCAAATTCGTAATCCTTAAGGAAGTAATAAGGTATTATGGTCCTAGATTTAACTTATCCACCAAACATTACGAGATAAAAGAATATGATGGGCCAGTATCAAACAATACTTTAACATGTATGCCATGAATCAAAAGCGTACCTCCCATCATAGACTTTCCTTTCTCTTCTGCAGTCGGTCCAGAAGCTATGGTTCCAGAGCAAAAAATTTCCATTTATCTGCCTTAGTCAGTTGTGGACATTCACTCTTGTAATGCCCCATCTGGTTGCAGTTGTAACACTTCACACCCTTCTTTCCCACAACCTTCTTTCCATTACCAGATCGACATTCATTTGCAAAGTTCCCTTTCTTGTCAGACATAGCAAACAATATTACCATTCCCTTTCTTGGTAGCTCTTCCCTTCCGAGCTCCCTTCTTAATAAAGAATTCCTTTTCTTTCCTTGAAAACCTTGAGTCTCCATCGGTTTTTCATTTTCAAATGTCGAAAGCATTTCCTCATTCCTTAATGCTATCTTCAACACCATATCACATGGATCTATGAGAAGCGGCATAGTCGCCATGGCAATCTCTTGCTTCAATCCCCAAAAGGACTTCTCATTACTTTTTATCACAATATTAATAGTAGCATATTCATATCTGACCAACTCAACAAACTTAGTTTCATACTCCAGTGCATACATCTCTCCCTACTCCAATTCAGCAAACTTCTCGAGCAAAGTTGACTTAGTTATCTCAGACAAAACATTTTCCTCAAATCTCCTTCTAAATTCAGCCCAATCAAATTCTCCTCTGGTACTCCTATAGTTACATTGTTCCACCAATACAAACCAGCTTCTTGCAACTGTCTAGATGCCAACCCTCTCTTCAGCTCATCATTCAATCCTAGGTCAGCAAAGATCCTTTCATAGTACAACAACCAATTCGCAACTTTAATAGCACTTTATGTTCCATGAAAAGGCTTTCCGCCAAGACTAGTATAATCACGGCTTAACTTGGCATAATTGTTGCGAGCAGGTACCTAGAGATTAGCACCTTTTGCATTATCAGCATTTCCTCAAGTCAAACTAGCTTAGCTTGCAACATATTTACGAAGAAATGATATATAGTCCCTATATCCATTGGTAGGGTTGCAGCACTCACATTAGCATTTGAATTTGGATTAGCATTTGCTGTTTTACCAAAAAAATGGATCGATACTCTGGGGTATCATGCGAAAGCACTGATCCTGTTTGAATAGAGAAAATATAACAAAAAAATAGTAGAAAAGTAAATGAACACAGGTAATTTTATAGTGGTTCGGCTGTTGACTAAGCCTATGCCCACTTTATACTTTCTTGATATTGTTTGTATATGATTACAAGATGTTTGAAGTTGAATAAGTCACTAATATAGGTATTAGACAGATAGTAAGTCCTAGAATTGCCTATAAGAACTACATTAGTGACTACTATCTAGAGAAAGAGTTGAAGAAATGGTCGGGCTTCTACATAGTAATGGCAGAAACTAGATCCTCTCTTGGTTGTAGTATGGTTTGTATTTATAGTGGTAGCAGCCATATTGGATCAAAAGCCCGCTACCAGAGAAGTCCAGGAAGTGACCCAAGATAGCACAAATAATTCAGTGATAACCTGACACAAGGCCTAAACTCTATACTGAGTCAAGTCCTTGACTCAGGGCCGAGTTTATTCCTTAGTCGGGGTGTGGGTGAATCTTCTTGTTTTGAGTTCCTTGCTTTGTCTAGATGTCCTCCATGTAATTTGGTAGATTGTTGACTAGTTTTTGTCATCGTTCTTCCTTGACTTTGATTATCTTGTCACCTAGACTATTACATATTCATTTCTTAATAGACTCTTTGAAATTCAATGAAACTTCATGGGTATGCTTAGGAAGAATAGGGGATCACTTGCTAAAAATATGGACATGCCATGATGAAGCATATAAACTCAGTGCCGACTCAAGGAGCTTGACTTGGGGTTGAGTTTAGCTGCTTTGCACAATCATGGTGAAACTTTCCTA
Organism: Allium cepa; assembly: GCA_030765085.1. Taxonomy (NCBI): domain Eukaryota; kingdom Viridiplantae; phylum Streptophyta; class Magnoliopsida; order Asparagales; family Amaryllidaceae; genus Allium; species Allium cepa. The sequence goes on along the minus strand of CM060941.1, from coordinate 81,828,633 downwards.
AGTCCTTCTTTTGCCTTTTCTAAGTGCTCTCGCCAAATTTCAAGTCATTTTGATTATGTCCCAATGCTCTCCTTAACTCAGGGTTGAGTTAAGGTCCTTAACTTGGGGTTAAGTTAACGCCTAAACTCGAGTTGAGTTTAGGTGCTTGGCCCAACCATGGCGAAACTTCTCCAAGGCACTCCATTACTACTTTCAAGGGTGTTCGCCAAGTTTCAAGTCATTTCGTGGAGATTCCATAACTCGGTGGTTGATTTAAGGCCTTAACTCAGGTTGAGTTAAGGAATTAGCATGTTTTCCACTCAAACTTCCTAAGCTTAATTCTCTAGTCCTTCTCAGGACATTTCCAAGTGTGTGAATCATTTTGCCTTTATTTTGACATTCTAACTCATATTGACTTCTGCATGGTTAATAACCCAGTTAACATGCTGGTCGACCTGGATTCCTTATGGTATTAGGTCAAACATTCTCATTAGTTGTGGTGCTACCTCTACCAAGATTCACTCCTCGATTTCCTACTTCCATATCTTGCTTTCTTGTGATCTATATATGAGTCTTCATAAGATACAGAAGAATGGTCTAAAAGAGAGGGGATAATAGAGATAGAATACTACTCATATATAGCAATAACAAGTGTGTTACTACAGCGTGATCCAATACCCCAACCATATTCTTTGAATTGTTTTGATTATGTTCTCAAAATCTTTTATGTTTTAAATAAACCTATGCTATAATACTAAGTTGCAACATCCTTTAATTTAAGGCCCAAAAATAAGCGCTATTGATGCTACAATCATCCATGTTTTTCGGTGACAAAATGAAATCAGTTCATTGTACATATAACACTAATATTATAACGTCCCTTATCTTAAGGTCGGAAGCTAAGTACTATAGAAGTTATAGTCATCCATAGTATTAACTCACAGTGGTAATGTTAATGGTATCCATAATATCAGAAGCACATCAATATGAAATAAAATCAACACATATTTCAAAACTACTTTTCTGATTACATTTCAAATCAATATTTCATATTCATTTACATAACTCCAAAACAATTCCAGGCTTCGATCAGATATAATTATTAAAAATTACATCAAGAGCCACATATGAAGATGCCCTCTTAGATGATCAGAGTACTAGATAGACATATTAGTCATAAATACATCACAGCGAAAATAATACTAAATAGCTCCTATGTAGCTAGCTTTTGCTTCCTGCACATCTTCGAAAGCTTATTCATCAACCTATTAAACATGAAAATCCTCAACTCTCAATCTAATCAAATAAAATTTTGAGCACCCGAGAGTTTAAGGGGAAAACATAAACTTTGAGTCAGACATACAGCCTGGTGTGAATAATACTTGTACATCTCGATTTACTGATATTAAGTGAGACCATACCGTTTAGCAGAATGGGTTTCCCCTCACTAATATCGATTTAAAAGCGTATCTTTTGCAAATCAAATCATGCAATCAATCTGATTATAACAACAACAGAAAATACATATATGCATAAAAATTAGGAAATCAATGGACTATCTGTCGATATTATAGTTTTATCTGGGTAACTATTAACCATTGGCTAACTCGGTCCTACTAGACATAATTAATTATCTAACTTCCATTAGACATAATACTGGGCTATCTGCCCTTAATTATCTTTTTCTAGGGTCAACTGATCCTAATGGTTTTGTAGGCTTACCAATAACCTACCTTTACTTGTATATTCCCTTCTGTGTGTAACATTATTTTTTAGTTCGATCTATGACAAAGCTCTACACACTGGAATTTTGAAATTATTTTAGCAAGAGGCTATCAGCTAAAGTATAGGGTGTGACCCTACACCAGTCCCATTTGATCTTATAATACTAAGTTATAAACTTAGTATTATCTACCCTATTCAAATTTCATTTCCTTGTAAAACCATAACTTTATAAAACAAGGAAATCATACTCTTTGCTTTACTCGAAACACTTATTCCATGACATATGCTTTACACAAAACAATGTTGATGAAATTTAATCCATGGAATTATATATTCCTTCAAAATTACTTAAAACCCTCTTTTAACTTTGAAACCTCTAGGCTATAAGGCCAAAACAATACCTTCAAAACCTATGTTAAAAACGTTAAACAATCTCTTTCGAATTTATTGAAAGCGCCCCTTTCAAAATTAGATAACTACCTTACCTTCGAAACACTAGGCTGAAAGGCCAAAACACACCTTTCGAATGTATTCAAAATAGACCTTTTGAAATCATTAATTAAACCTTAGACATCCTCTTTTGAAACTATTAAACTTGTCTCCAGAAAGCATTGGAAACCTTCTTTTCAAAACACATAAAACAACTCTTCCAGTACGCATAAATATCCTTTCGAAGACATTAGGGTTTCCTCTTCGAAAACTTATAATATACCTTTCGCAAGCATTAGAATCCTTCAGTTGAAACATACCTTTCGAAAGTATTGGGTTCAAGTAAATGTTTGTGGAAACATTGCTTCGAAACCATTTAAAATCATTTTTTTGAAAATTTTGGGTTTAATATACAATATAACTATAGGGTCATATAAAATTGGGGTGAAAACATTGCTTTCGAAAGCAATAATCCTAATTAAAAGAAAGAGGCTGGTTTCGAAACTATCTTTCTAGACCATTACCTATAAAACCATTTTAAAGCGACTGTAATACCCCTTTCGAAAGCATTAAGAAAGCGACTTAAAATTAAAAAGGCAAAAGCACCCTTTTGAATACATTCCTTTAAGGCTATAAAGAAAAATGGCCTTAACAAATTTGAAAGGTAAGAATGAGACAGCATGGGTATCGAATAGGTTCAAAGCGGCAATCGTTTCGAAAGCTTCTTTTAAAACAAAAGGCAACTCATTTGAAATCTCTTTTATAAAACAAAGGCAAGTTGATTGGTTTGAAAGCTAATAGAGTTGGCTACGACCTCTTCAAAGGAATCTATTATAGACAGAAGTAAGTCGTGGAGTTGAAAGCTTTGTATAATAACTTCTATCCCTTCGAAAGAAAGGTTTCAACACTGTCCCTTCCGCCTTTCCCCAATGCACTACGTATTAATTGCTTGATACATGTGCATTGATTTCGAATGGTCTCTTTAGCGGAGGCACGATGTCGCACCAACAAATGGAAGTGCGAAGTAGTAAATTTAAGCGAAAATTATTTTAGCCTTTAAAAGAAAGTTGTTCTCACCTAACTTGCCTTGTTTGTCAAATGTAATTGGTTGTCATTTCTTTATCAAAAATCCTTTTCTAAAAGTGCTGTCGAAATCAGAATTATCAATTACAAACATTTTAACAATTAAGCCCTTCTCCTTGATAAAACATATAAAAAAATTAAGTTCCTTAATTTTAATAATTTTATGACGATAGTAAAATACTTAGGAAAATTCCCCAAAAAATCGCCATAATTTACTTTTAGTATGTTGCCTGACATATTTAAATTTCAGACCCAAAATCATTATATAATTGCTTTAAATAATTTAAACCCAACATTACCTATTTTCTTCCAAAGAAAATTCATAATAATTCCATAAAAATTAGAAAAATATGAAACTTGAAACCCACTTCAAAAATAATATCTTTGACCATATATCAAAATCGAAAATCATTTGGATGTCATTTGATTGGTTTTTCACTCTAAACTTATCATAAAATCTATATGAAATATCATAAATCATCAACAAGCATATATATATATATATATATATATATATATATATATCCATTTAAACAAACGTAACATGGAATATTATTTATAGAATAATTTGGATCTAATCTTGAAATCGAAAGCATTAACAAAAGTGAGATGTAAGCCAAATTATTCAACATAGCTTGGTGTTAAGAAGGTTGAGATTTTCTCTTTGATTAATTTCTTCAAGCTTCCTACTTGAATCGTGTCTTTTCTCCTTTTGATTCTTCTTAATAGTGGCCAGCCAAGCTCTTGGGGTTTTAATTTTGTTTATGAATGTTGAAATGAGTGATAAACGAAGGATAGAAGGGTTTAGGGTATAAGAACAAAGACTATTCCTATATTTCCCTTATCATATTCCCCCTACTTACTTAACTATAATTCTTTTTTGCTTATGGATTCAATAAGCATGGATCCTTTATAAATTTACAAATCTCAATCCCTTAACATCTACATTATTTAAATTAATGTATTTAATTAAATGTACTAAGTAATGTTAGTCAAAATTAGGATCATTATACACATGAATATGGAAATTCTCAAAACACATTTCATTAATAAAGTTTTACATTCATTACGTAATCCCATCAATTCTACATTTAGAGAAAATATAAGTGTCGCGACCGGGATTTTCAACCTCCAAAAATCGACATCAATACGTCCACTGTATTACATGTCGAACAATCGAATGCTGAAAATACCAGATCGTTAGGAAAAAGAAGAAATAGGTAGAAGAAGGAAACAGAAATAATAACACAGAATCTCACAACCGTAGCGGAAAAATACATAATAGATAACAACTGTTCTTTATACAAAAAGTATAACTGCTTTTATACATTACATCATCAGAGTACAACACATAAATAATACAACACCGGACAGTTATAAAAACTTGTCCTCGCAAAAGCTGAATATACAGCCTACAATACACAGCGGAATACAAATCAGATACAGAAAATACGTCTTCGCCATCCAGCTCGTCTCCTGAGCTTTATACCATCCTATCCTGAATCTGCAATACTCGGTCTGACTCGAGCATTATAATAAAATAACAACTGAGTCAGTCTGAAAAACCAGCGTAAGAAAACACACCAAAATTGCATTATTAAGGTGATCAAAATTCTTTGGAAATCATAGGTATCTCGTAAGACCACGCCACAAATAACACGACGAATTTTTACCTTTCGATAACCAGAACATTTCATATCAAATCCTCTGATATTATAATAGTGTCTAAGTACAAATACTTATTCAAATACCAGAAATGCTTGCATCTCACGTTTCAACATAGTTGGGTACAATCAAAACCGTACGCACGGCGCTTATTGGAGAATGGATTCCATACAAATGACTAGGTACTGGGTATCACCTGTCACAGTACACGTCTAGAACAGCATACCGAGGACCACGTCGGGATCCCTTGCAACACAAGACCGGTTTACCTCTAACCTGGATAGACCGAGTATGCTATCGCCCAGGTGTTCCCACCCTTTTCTGAGCTCCTTCCATGAATCAAAGTAATAATGTCCGAGGGTATCTAAAAAGGTGATAAACATACCCTAATTGGGTGCTACCCACTTAGTCTTGCTGCATCCCCCCGCTTTTCAATCATTTCCGGTTGATGAGGCTAGAGGCTACGATTACCTTTTAAAGAAATTTTCATTTAGAATGCTTATTGTCCTCCAATGACAATGTACTAATAGCATCCATCCATACAAGTCTGTTCCGGGTCCGAACGAAACCGAAGGCACTATTCCTACTACATCCATTTTGGAATAATCCCCAGGATTAGTAGCGATTAGCTCTTACACTTCACTGCTCCATCTTCGACTCCATGCTCTTGTTTTCACATCGAAATTGTATAGTTGGATCGAAGTGCATTTCAGATAACTTATTTGATCCCGGTCACTTTAAAACAGCGTTTGATATTTCCGGTAAACTCCACTCCAATTCTTTAGGAAATAAACAGATGAAAATAAAATCGGAGATCACCTCCTAACCCTTAGTGGACGATTTGCTTATAACGTGCTAAAAAAACGAAACGAGTTTATATGTATAGTATAGCACCTCGAATGGTAACTGTACCATATAATTCCCGTGTTTCTCCTAGATATTCCCAATGTTATATTTTGGATCCGAATCTGATAGGCGGTTATTTAACTATCAAATAAACAATCATTCAACCAATATCTTATTTTCTACTGAAAACACCAAGTCTCTTTTTAATTTAATTTTAATAAATTAATTCTCTTTATCAAAAATATATATTTTCTTCTCAAATTAAATATATTCACAAACTATTCCTTTTCAAAAGAATATTTAAAACCCCTTTTTAAAAATAATATGGAAAGTACAACTGCGGTATCAAACAATGGATTCACAGCTCAATTGTTACGTCTCTATCCCAGAGAAATCCAAGAATTGACTACAGGCACTCACTACATCCGATTTTGCCATGCGAGTATACCATTACTTCCAAAACTTTATTTAAATTTTTTCAAAATAACATATTTATGAATTTTTTTATAATAAGTTAATTCTAAGCAGTTACTCTTTCAAAATAAGAGTTATTATAAAATAATATTAATATAGAATAATCTATCTCTTAAGATAAAAATATTGATAAATTCTTTAAGCAATAATTACTTAATATCAACCATTTATAAAACTACTTAATTAATACTTAAATATGCTTTAAACCATTTTAAACAAATAATTAATTAATTTTTTGAAAATATTTTCAAACACTTTTAAATTTTCTAATTAACACTTTTTTTCATAAAAATTCCCTTTTCAAAATAAACTTAACTTCTCAAAAAAAAAATAATTTCAATACCAATATAACCGGTCTAATTATCTATAAATCTCACTCAATTTATTTCCAATTTAATTTACGTCTCAATTCCGTAAATTCCCATTTTCTACATTTCTAAAATAAGTCCCTTATTTATTTTTAAACCAATTTACTCATCCCCTCATAAATCCTCGCCGGGAATTCATAACTTCAATTTATTCATAGATAATTTACTTTACTTTATATATAAACTTCGTTTATAAACTCCATAGTCTCATTTCCCATTTCAACAGTGTTTCATAACAGCTAATCGATTTTAAATCAATTTTCTAAATTAAATTCCATTTTTAATTTAATTTCTCAAATAATCCAAATATATTTCAAAGCCCACTAATTTCGGATCTCATTTCTTTTTATGATTTAAAATCTTATTTAAATCTGAAACATTAATTTCATATTTTATTTTCAAATTTCCTCTTTATTTTTCCAAATCTATTTTAAATCTCGGATTTAAAAATAAATCCTTTATACTTAAAAAACCGCTTAAGTTATATTATTAAATACTTTTATTTAAATACTCCAAATTCTCTATCTTTCCATATTTTAGAAATTATCAAGTACCGTAAAATCAAACTAATTATTTTACCAAAAATTAAAAATACCAAAAGTCTAACCAGTAATTTCATAGCATCCAATAAGTTCAATCTCCACTATAATCTATCACAGATTATTCAAACGAATCATATCACTGAATATGATAACAATTACAACATTTTTGAGGAATCTAGTCGGATCCCTCCAACCTGTTCTTCCTACATCCACAGATGTTAGTACAATATAAAAATACCAATCCCACTTCGAGGGGGATATCATGGTATATAGGATCATCTGCTATTATGGGGGGAGGGGGGCGTAGCGTCTCATCCGCTATATGTATGTGGGAATATCAATCACTCCAATATATATATACACACACTACTATATATAATAACATCCAAACTGATAATAATTATCAAATTCAACAATCAACCAATAATTAATTTTAACTATTTAAAATTAATTGCAGTATTCCAAGTTTGAGTAAGACTAACTCACCTTGATTTTTATTTGCAATACATTCCAATTTTAAATTAAACTGAACACGTTTCAGTTTAAATTTAAAATTCTTGCCGACTCAAAAAATTTCTAAGCCAATTTATGCCGATGCTCCGAGTACAATGTGATTGTTTTTCGTTAAATTTGGACCTCGAATGAGTGGAATATAGCATTTATAAGATTGAAAATAAATCAAACCATTAATTTACTAATTAACTAACTAAATTACTAATTTAAAATGTTAATTACCCAAAATGATTCCTCCCCAAATCGCGCGTGGCTTCACTTTCCTAGTCAAAAATAACGTATATGTTCCAAACATATACGAATCCCACCATCACCGAAGCTACTTTCGACCACGGCAGCCAACAACCTCGCCCACACCCCCCAGTGTCCTCCCACCAGAATCGCCACACTCCTTGCGCCACTAACCCCACAACCACGCCACCGACCCCCATCAGAGCACCGCGCCCTACCCTTCCCTCCACAAAACCCTACCAGCTTCATTCACGACCACAACCCACTCGCGACTCATCTCCGCATCGACGCCATTGGCCTAAGCTCGAACTCGAACCCGCCTCTGTCTTTCAATTCCTGTCTTTTAATTCCTGCACAACATCCTTCCAGCCTCGCCTTCACTTGTCGCTCGAGAACCACTCACAGCCGCATACAATTGCACGATACTCGTACATCCTCCCCTATGTCGATCGACTCCATCGTGTTCCTCCGTATAACGACTGTGACGATAAAAAGAATGAATGGAAGAACGATCAAATCTCTGCATTGAAGCAAAGCGGAGGACGCGAATTCTTTCTTTTATTTTTTTATCGATAAATTTTATTTTCTTTTGAAAGGAACTAGCGGCCATTTTTCTTCGAACGGTTTAATTTGAAAAGTGAATCCAGCCGCGTGATATAAAGGAGAAGAGGGGACAAGACGTGATGTTGAAAAGGAGGTTACATGTAGGGTAAGGCTACAGTGATATGAAGGAAAAAGAAAGGGAAGTGATGTGCTGACTAGTTAAAGTATAAATTTTAAATTCCCAAAATATCTCGATTTCGTAACTAAAAATCTCAATCTCCTATCGAGGCGTGTTGCTAGGCGTTTACAATGTTATACCCATATTTCGAATGCAATGGAAAAGGTTTCGAGTCCTAATTCGATCGTATGGAGAAGATAGCCTTTTGGGTCCAATTATTATGTTAAACTTTCGATATAAATTTCAACGCATTCATATCTAGTACGATCAAACGATAACTCCAAACACTATGAAATTTGAAATCCGATAATAATACATTGTTATGGATTCAATGGAACTGGTTTCATCAAATTCCGAGACTATACCCCGGAAGGCTATTTTTAAATGTAAATTTAACGATAAAATTTTAAAACTAAACAAATCACTTTAAATTCAAATTTAAAATTTTTATTATCTTCAATATTATTAATATAAATTTTATAAGCCTTTAAATTATTTTTAACAAGCATAAAACTCAAGATTTAATAATTTAGCCAATTTCCAATTATTTAATTCAATAATTTAATTATCCAATATATAGTTTTACTTAAAATTCAAGTTAAAAGTTAACTTTTGAATATTTAAAATTAATTAAATATTCCAATTTCAAATATCCAAAATTTTATGTCTTTACAATTAAAAAATTATATTCCAAGAGCGACATATAAAGATGCCTCCTGCATGTCTTCGAAAGCTTAATTGTCTAACCTGAAAACCATACTCCGTATCTACTAAATGAGTACCCAAGAGTTTAAGGGGGAAAACATAAACTTTTGGTCAGACAAAAAGACTGGTGTGAATAATAATATACCATCTTGAACCAAAAAAGATATCTAGTGAGAACACGTCGTAGAATGGAACGGGTTTTACCCTCACTGATGTTTTATCAAAATATGTCAACCTTAACATAATCATGCACCTATAAACACAATGGCTAAAAAAAACATGATATGGTCATATGCATGCAGTATGGGTAAATATAACTAGTCTGATGTTAAAGGGTTGTGCATTCCCAAAATTTCCCTCTCATTGAAACCGACTGCCTATCTCAAATCATAGTTGCCATAAGGTCACTATGAACCTATTAGTTTTCACACACAATCTAATAACCTATCGGGTTAACTCGAGCCAAAACATAACCAGATATGCCAAAATCTCCAAATCTGGTTAGTAGGAAAACAACCTAAATAATATAGTGAGCATTTAGAGCTACTAGTTCCTTTCTGTGCGTACACATCTTTTAGTCTCACTACTGATAAACCCTACGCACTGGCATCATGGATCTTTACCAACCGTGGGCTACCAGCTAAAGCATTGGGTGTGATCCTACACTAGTCCCACCTAAATTATACCTGGTTGTAAATCCATGTGTCGTAACTTATCCGGTTTTGATCAATTTAAGACATCCTAACATAATTGATCTATGTGATCTTTTAGGTACGATTCTACTCACTTAAGAGATTAGTTTGACCATACTTACTACCGAAACAACCTAACTGGTATTATTGTTCCTAAATCCCAAGGTGCAATGTTGGGTAACGAAAATGTGAGTATGGTAATGAAAAAACATGTAAATTTAACTGATCAAATGATAAGTACATATAACATAATTCATCAAAATATGATCATTCGATAGTCATATACATAACAAAATTACTTATGTTTAAGTAATATTTTCCTTTGGCAAAATTCAAGTAAAGTTGGGCTAAGAACTATTTCATTTTCTTGAAAACATTTATTTGAATCGAGTGCCAAAACACTATCATCTTTACACAGCTTTTAAAACACTTTAAATCAAAATAGCAATGCCGAGCATCTTTAAAACGTGGGCCATCGAGCCTCAAAAACATAGCTTTCAATTTTGTAAAACATACGACTGTATAACCGCTAAAACATAGGTGTCGAGTATGTACACTAAAGATATCGAGTCTCTATAATACATGAGATGTCAAATTCTTAAAAACCTGAGGTGCCGAGTTTCTAAAAAACATAGGGTTGTTGAGCCGCTATACTTGAGGGTGCCGATCCCCTAAAGACTTGAAGATGTCGAGCTTTAACAAAAAGAAGTGGATAAATCTCTAAACCATGGGTTTGTCGAGCCTCTACAAAAATGGGATTTCAAACCCCTAAAAACAAAAGGTGTCGAGTCCTCGTGCAAGCAGATACATCTCATAGGTATCGAATATCTATTACATGCATCGTCTCCTATAATTATCGAGCTTCTATGAAATAGAGGCATCGAGACTCTACCACATTGGGCTAAAGGCATCTCTGTAAATAAGTAAAAACTGATTAAAGTTAAAACTTTCCACTAACTCTTGCCTCATGTCAAATTATCATTGGATGACAAAAATACTTTTCATGTTCTTTATAGAAATTCTGGTAGGTCACGTCATACCTTCTCAATTAACTTTGTAAAACCAAATAATTAATATTACTAAATCATATTAATTAAAAACTTTTCTAGTCTAGAATAATAAATTCATAAAAAATCATAACAATTAGGGGAGTAATCCCAAAAATCACTAAAAATATAAATTTCCTTCTTCCATATACAAAAATTTCAAGGTCAAAATATTGGTTTAATTATATTTAATAATTACAAACCCAAAAATATACATATTTTTCCTCTTAGAAAATTCATAAACTATTCATGTGAACATAGAAAATTATGAAATTGAAAACTCATCTTCAAACAATGTTTTTCACAACATATTCAAGTTCCAAATCATTAGGAGATCAAAAAGTAGGTGTTGCATTTAAGCCCATTAGAAAAATTCCAACAGTCCATCATCCAATCTAATAATGATATTATCAATCTAAAAAGAAATATTATCACGGTAAATTCGAAAATCAATCCTAAATCTGAAAACAACATAACAAAAGAGATGGTTAACTATTATTTACCTTGGGTTGGATAAGAGAGACCGAGATATGATGTATATTAATTCCGCTAAGTTTTCCCCTTTGAATTCGTTAGATTTCCTCTTCTTTTTTCTCTAGGTAATGGTTGGCCTCCTCTTAGGATTTGTTTTAATTTTAGAAAATGAAATGATAATGAATGGGAAAGAAAGGGTTTGGGGAATAAACCTCTCATTAATCCTTCTTATTCTATGTTTTAAATAAACCTATTAATTGATTAATTAAGGCTGACCCAAATTAATTAAAAATCTCATTCTGCTTATCAGGTCACATTATTCTACTTAATTTATCTATTAAATTCCCTGACTTATGCTAAATAAAAATTTAGGGTGTTACACAGTTTTTTGAAAATAAGAAAAATGTCGCCAAAAGTGTCGCTAAATAGTATTGAAAATTTCTTTAAATCGGTCCCTTTTAAATGTAAATTTCTTCGAAATTTTCTAAAGTATGAATACTCTAATTTATTTTCAGAACAACATACTGTCTATCTACTATGCATTCAGAAAAACTTAGAGAGTTTTGAAATCAAATAAACACATTTGATTTAAAAACTTGACCTTTTACGAAATCGATATAGAAAATCCATTTCTAACCTTCGAAGACTTTAGTTTTAGTTGGTTCTAATTTTTCCGAGCCAGCGCACTTTTGCATAAAAAGTGGAAAAATGGGACCAAACATTTGTTTTGTTAAAACCCAAGCATGAGATCTATAAACAAAGGATTCCAAAAAGATGATATTTTTAAAGTTTTAGTATAGTGATAATCGCTATAACGACACATCCATAAAACAAATATATATATATATATACATACATACATATACATATACATATATATATATATATATCACATATATTCATCCATATATTTCACAAACAACATAAATATGAAAGTTAATCAACATTGGCGAGAAACCCCTTAGGGTCTCTCTATAAAAGTCCTATATAAATCTCATATACATCTATGCATTTCGAAGAGTTCCATAGCGACCTATTCGCAAAGAAGACACTTCGAATTCCTCTTTTTGTCCCTTGAAAAACAATGGTTACTTATGCCATCCAGTTCCAAGCAGGAATCAAATACAAACAAGCAAATATACATAGGTATAAATAATATAAACAACAATTTATATTTTACAATAATTTTCCAATTTTTAAACCATTTCTAAAGTGAGTTTAACTCACTTTCAAGCAAGCTAAGACCAAACCAAAGCAACATAAGCCTTCTTTGGCCTAACAACACCACAAGACACTACCTTTCTTGCTCAACTTCAACTCAAAGCTACGGAAAAACTCGCATGTTGCTTTCACACTTGGCAAGAATGGAGGCTTTTAGCTATTGCAATTTTGGAATGGTGATGACGAGGACTGTATTATCTTAAGTTTATTTAGAATTTTGAAGCAGAAAGAGTATTTTTCTATGGTTTTTCCTTAAGAAAATATATGTGGATAGGAATGAAGAAGATGGAGAAAAAAGAGAACAAAGGAGAGAAATGGAAATGTAAAGGTGGAAATGGAGTAAAAGGTCCTTAAATAGACTTTGGCAAAAGTGGCTAATCACCTTCATATCCGTTAGCCAGATTACCACTCTAACCATTGTCATTTCAACCACCTCATCATGCACCCACGTGCCATCCATGTAACCTTAAGTACTTTCCATCGCATTATATAAAAAGGAGCCAAATATTAGCAAAAAGTCCTCCTTCCTTAATTACTTTCTAGAAAGTGATTAATGTTAATATGTTTAGTTAGTGAATTAATTATTCATATATGTTATATGTGTGTTAGATGTGTTCTAGTGTATATGCAACAAGTTACAGCAACTTTTGTTCGATAAAAATTCGAAAATCTGAAAAACAATTTTCGGTCACATTTTCGATTTTTCCTCAAACTATATATTTTTGTAAACAAATTTACAAAAAAAATTCCACTATTATTTATTACATAATACATGTTAAATTATGTTATAGAATCCATTATTTAACTATATAAAAATATATTAAATATTCAAATTAAAGTGATTGAATTACGGGTCGTTACATCGCCCCCTCCCCAAACGAAATTTCGTGCTCGAAATTAATCACATACATAAACACAAGATATCAAAAGAAACCCAAATGATCTCAAACAAAAAGATACAAAGAAAGTGACTCCACTACAACCGGTGAGTACACTAAAAAGATAAAACAAAATACAAACAACTACAACAACAACTCATGATATGTACCCCTAATATAGTCTGGTTTCCCAAGTACAATCTCTATGATCTCCACTCTACAGAACCTTGAGCAGATTTAAAACCTTCGTACTAAATCGCTTTATATCTCAAGCGATGATATGAATAAGCCACCTAAAATTGGTTAAGTTAGGCTGAACCTCCAAATCAATTTGTTGTGCTAGTTCCACTATCAATGAAGGGTCGTGTATATACTTATGTAGATGAGATACATGAAATACGTTGTGCACATTTGATAGTCTATCGGTAACTTTACTTTACATGTAAGTCTACCAATTCGGTCTACTATGGGAAAATGGCCAATAACCGAGGGGCTAACTTCCCTATCTTCCCAAACCTCACAGCACTTCTAAGAGGAGAGACTTTTACAAACACCGAGTATCCTAATGAGAACTCTATATTCATGCATCTTCAATTTGTATAACACTTTTATGGATCCTGTGCTTCCTTCATCTTTCTTCTAATATCAACTACCAATTCATGTCAGGCCCAAGAACAAGTCTATCTCTAGACTCAATAGAACACGAAGGAGAAGGCAGGTCGTCCATAAAGAGCTTCAAAAGAAGCCATACCAATGCTTGCTTGATAGCTATTGTTGTAAGTGAATTCGACTAAGGGTAAATGATCTTCCTAAGAACCCCCGAAGTCTAGAATGCATGCTCGCAATAAATCATTCAAGATCTGATTCACTCTCTCTATCTGCCTATCTATTTGGGGGCGGTAAGCTATACACAGACTTATCTCAGTCCCTAATGTAGTTTGTTGTCCCTCTCAGAACCCTACTAGTGAATATCAGGTCACAGTCACTTACAATACTACAAGGAATCGAATGGAGTCGTACAATCTCCTTCACATAGAAACTCGCCAAACTCATAGCAGTTCTAGTTGGCTTAACAGGAATGAAATGGGAACTCTCGGTCATTCGATCGATTATAACCCAAATGCCTTTGTTACCTTTCCTTGACCTATGAATCCCATCAATAAAGTCCATAAAGATTTGCTCCTACTTCCACTTTGGAATATCTAATGGATGAAGTAGTCCAACTGTCTTCTGGTGGTCACTCTTAATCTGCTGGTAGTTTGCACAGTGACTTACAAAGATTAAAATATCTCGCTTCATCCCTTTCCACCAAAATACCCTCTTCTTGAACATCTTGGTCACTCTTGGATGTAAATATAACTTTGAATGGTGGCATTTAGCTAACACTTCTTGTCTAAGCCCATCAAAGTCTGGAACACAAATATGCCCGTTCATTTTCAATATGCCCTAGGGACCAAAGCTAGAAAAAACACCTTCTTCAACATCCTTCTTAAGTCGAGCCGAAATAGGATCTGCCTTTTGACTAAAGGCAGTCCTTTCCATCAATACTGGCTTAACTTCTAGGTTTGCAACCATTGCTACATTCCAAATTAATGCGTCTACAACAACATTTGCCTTCCTTGGCGTGTAAAGAATTTCCAGATCATAAGACGCGAAAAACTCTAGCCATCTCTGCTGTCTCAAATTCAAATCTTTTTGGGAAAAGAGGTATTCTAAGAATTTGTGGTCTATGTATAACTTGAACCTTTCGCCCAAAAGATAATGCATCCACGTCTTTATTGCAAATACAATAGCTAAAAGCTTCAAATCGTGCATGGCATAATTTTCTCATGCGGCTTTAGCCATTGACTCGCATAGGCAATAACTTACATATGCTGCATCAGAATTGCTCTCAATTTGGTTCCATAAGCATCTGTATACATAGATAAACCTTTGCTCTCATCTAGAATGGTTCAAAAGCGCTATTCAACTTTCACTCAATTCATTGAATGCTTAATCACACTTAGAAGTCTAAACGAATTGAAGATCTTTCTTCGTTAACTTTGTCAGATGAGAAGCAATCTTCGGGAAGTCTTTGATAAACTTGCAGTAAAAACCTACCAATCCTAAGAAACTTCTAACTTTCGTTGCACTTTTGGGCTTTTTCCAGTCTTAAACTATAGCAACTTTAGCTGAGTCCACTGATATGCCTTCCCCTAAAACACTAAGCCCCATAAATCTAACTTCGGATTTCCAAAAATGGCATTTTGAAAACTTAGCACTCGACGCATGGCTTTTTAAGGTATTGAGTATGACACGGTGATGATATTTGTGCTCCTCCTCCGTCTTTGAATAGATAAGAATAGTATCAGTAAAGACAAGAATAAATTTATTGAAATACTCAATTCATCAAGGTTACAAAATAAGCGGATGCATTACTTATCCCAAACGCCATAACTAACCATTCATAAAAATATTCCCGGGTTCGAAAAGCTGTTAAAGGCTATATTCCGAAGCCAAATTGCCACTATAACACTTGTCATTTTAACTGCCTCATCATGCACCTATGTTCCATCCATGTGGCCTTAAGTACTTGCAATCACATTACATAAAAAGATGCAAAATATTAACAAAAAGTCTTCCCTCCTTAATTACCTTTTAGAAAGTGATTTATGTTAATGCATTTACTTAGTGAATTAATTATTTCTATATGTTATATGTATGTTATATGTGCGCTAGTGTGTGTGCAATAAGTTATAACAACTTTTGTTCGATAAAAAGTCGAAATTCCGAAAAACGATTTTCGGTCACATTTTCGATTTTTCCTTGAACTGTTTATTTTTGTAAACAAATTTACAAACAAGTTTTCCACTATTATTTATTACACAAAACATTTTTATTTATGTTATAAAATCCATTTTTTAAACATTTTAAAATATATTAAATATTAAAATACAAAGTGATTAAATTATGGTCATTACACATCCTCCACCCCTTAAAGGAAATTTCGTCCTCAAAATTAATCACATACACAAACATAAGATATCAAAAGAAACCTAAATGGTCTCATATAACAAAACGATACAAAGAAAGTGACTCCACTAAAATTGGAGAGTACATTAAAAAGACGGAATGAAATACAAACAACTACAACGACAACTTGGGATAAGAATCCCTAATATAGTCCTTGGTTTTCCAAGTACAATCTCTATCGGCTCCACTCTACTGAACCTTGACCCGATTCACAACCTTCATCGTCAGTCGCTTTATATCCCAAGCAATGATATGAATAAGCCGCCTAAGAATGGTTAAGTTAGTTTGAACCTCCAAATCAACTTGTTGTGCTAGTTCCACTATCATCGAAGGGTCGTATACATACTTACATGGATGAGATGTGTGAAATACGTTGTGCACATCTGATAGTCTATCTGGTAACTCCACTTTATATGCAAGTCTACCAATCCGGTCTAGTATGGGAAAATTACCAATATACCGAGGAGCTAACTTCCTTGTCTTCCCAAACCTCACAACACTTCTCAAAGGAGAGACTTTAACAAACACCAAGTCTTCTTTTGAGAACTCAAGATGCATACGCCTTCAATCTACATAACACTTTTGGTGATCGTGCTCTTTCTTCATCCTTCTTCTAATATCAGCTACCTTCTCACTAGCTTCCAAGATCATGTCAAGCCTAAGAACAAGCCTATCTCTAGACTCAACCCAACAAGAAGGAGAATGGCATGGCCATCCATAAAGAGCTTTAAAAGGAGCCACAGAAATGCTTGCTTGATAGTTGTTGTTGTAAGTAAATTCGACTAAGGGTAAATGATCTTCCGAAGAACCCCTAAAGTCTAGAATGCATTCTCGCAATAAATCTTTCAAGGTCAGGCTCACTTTCTCCATTTACCCATCTGTCTGGTGATGGTAAGCCGTACTCAAACTTAGCTTTATCCCTAAAGTAGTTTATTTTCTGGGGATGGTAAGTTCCAAATCATGCGTAGCATAATTTTCTCATGCGGTATTAGCTGTCGACTCGCATAGGCAATAACTTTCCTATGCTACATCAGGATTCCCAATCCGACTCCATAAGAATCCATATACACATTTAAACCTTTGCACCTATCTAGAAATGTTAAAACATGAGTGCTAGTCAACTTCGCCTTCAATTCATTAAACGCTTGATCTCAATTAGAAGTCCAAACGAACTTAACATCTTGTTTCATTAACTTCATTAGACGAGAAGCAATCTTCGAGAAATCTTTGATAAACTTGTGGTATAAACCTGTCATCCCAAGGAACTTCTAACTTCCGTCGCACTTTCAGGCTTCTTCCAGTCTTATACCGCAACAACTTTAGCTGAGTCCACTGATATGCCTTCCCCTGAAACAACAAGTTCAATAAACCTAACTTCGGTTTCCAGAAATGGCATTTAGAAAACTTAGCATTCAGCACATGGCTTCTTAAGGTTATCGAGTACGACACAGAGATGTTATGTAATGACCCTACCATGGTACCCATATTATTAAAGTACTTTATAAATAATTTCATCTAATAATACGGAGAATACGGCTCGATAAGGGTGACTGAATGTCAATACATCTTTAAACTAACATTGACCCATCATATTTACGATTTATTTAATCTCTGGAATAAAATTTAACGTGTACAGTCTTAGTTCAAAGTAATAATCATCCTGGTTTCTCATAATCAGAATAGTTTATCATATAAATAACAACAACAGATTATGCTACAATAATAAACCTTTCTACATATACAAAACAGTGAGTCTATCAAATATAACATTAGACTCAAATAATATATATTCGGCACAAATCTCCAATTCAATATATATACATATCATAATACATACAAATATCCTAAGTGAGATAAACTAAAGAGTCAAATGGTATATCTCACTTCTAGCCCAACCATGAAAAAGTCTACCTGTCCTATAACCTGAAAAGTCTGGGCCCGACTCGAGCATTAAAATAACACCCGGGTTAGACCTCTAAATATCAAAAAGGTCGAGAACAATATATAACAGATCACATAATTAATTTAACTTGAAATATACTTCAAGTCGCAAATATATATATATATATATATATGGTCACAAACATACATTAGTCGCTAACACAGGTTTACAGAATAAATCAAAACATTCCTAACACAAAGAAACCGATTCCATATCGTGGCAAAAAAATAATTGTGGTATCATTCATACCGATCTAATAACAAAGGTCGAGAACACAGAATCTCGACATGATCACAAGGGTCGGGGAATGCGAAGTCCCGACACGATCACATGGATCGAGGAAAACCAACCAAATCTTGACCGATCAAGACGATCGTGGCAACTATGACTCGAAAACTCTAGATTATTCGTTGTTATTTCATATCTCGACCGATCACAAGGATCAAGAAATAATCTAGGAGTATGCCTCCTAAGGATTTATCAGCCCTCGACCGAAGCCTAAAAGGAGATACTCTAAAGTGTCAGATACTATCACTTTTAGTAATCACTATAACTTAAGCAAAACGTCCCATACCGCCTGGAGAAATTTATGAATTTGCTAAAAGCTAGTAAATTGCACTCGTTACGGCTATCATTGGAAAATCAGAACTATTTCTCTTAAGGATTTAGCAGCCCTATGCCGCACATCAAAAGAGAATACAACTCTAAAGTGTTAAATACTTTCCTAAAAGCAATCACAAGAATTTAACCCAAGTATCCAATACTACCCAGTGAAATTCAAGTATTCGCTAATGGGTTAGTGAATTCCACTCAAACATTCTATTCAATAAGTTCTACCTTATTCGAAGTAGCCTTACTCGAGAGCATTTAATCCAATTGGTAACACTAAATCAATTATTAGCACTCCTCATATTATAAAACTAAGGCTCTCAATTTTTTTTCTCTTTTGAGAAAGCAACCATTATAGTTTTCCATAAATTCCTTTATTAATTAACTTTATAAAAATATTCACTATTTGATAAAATCATCCATGAATCCAAATTGTTCTAAAGTTTCACTTATACACACAAAGTTGTCACAAATTTCCATATAGTTAGATTATTCCCAAACCATATTCCAAGCCATATATATTTAAGTAGTAATTTAATTTATAAAACTATATTATTTCTCTTCCCACCTTATTTTGATATATATATATATATGACTATTTTATTTTAAAAATAAATTAAGTTAATATTTCCAAAACTATATTTCCAAATCCCATGTGTACTAAACTATTTATTTAATAGAACTAAAATACTTATATTCCAAATCCATAACCACTTTTAGTGGCATTACTGAATATAATAATACTTATTGAAAATCATTTATAAAGGAGAATAGGGTTGAATAGAAAACCAGTTTATATCTATAGTTTATAGTAGACTTCATCTATAAATTTTATTGTTTATAATTTACATATAAGTAATTAAATTCCAAAACTTTAACTTCAATGAGAATTAACAAAAAACTAAATAAAACACAAAAAATCAGTAAACAACACACTTGGAAATCCATGAACGAGTCATAGAAAACTCAGCTTCAAACGACGGGTCGAAGTGGGGCTTGTGGTCACTTGGAACTCACGTTTCGAGCGACGATCGGTGCACCGGTCTGGCGACCAGTCCACCGTTTACGGACCTAGAATGTGGGTTCCAGGTATTGTTTCCCCTTCTGACGAACTTCATCAATTTCTAATACGACTCAAGTCCGTCCCCGCGACTGATATCTCTATACGACCTTAGAAACTAACATGCATTCATATAGGCAACTATAATTATCAACCAAATAAGAACAAAGACTGGGGTTTCACCGGATTTAGAAATTGAACAATATGAAAAATGAACAATACAAATTTGAGAATAACACAACACAAATTCATCCAATTCAACGAAACAGCGAATGTCTTTTTATTTAGAGATCATAGTGTACAAGGTAAACTCACCTTTAAAACCTAAATTTGATGAAATAATCCCACGATATCTTCTCTTGATTACTACCTAGGTTATTTTCAGAATTTGCAAAGAGAAGATTACAACCAAAAGATAAAAACTGAAATTACTAACCCTAATTGATTCACTAGGGGTGTAGGAGCTTACCCTCTTTTGATTTCTACAAGGTTTAACCAAAAGCCCTTTGATTTGCAACTTGAATTTGGGTATTGATGATTCTAGGGTTTAGAGACATAGAGAGGAAGATGTTTCAGATTTTAAGCTGAGAATAGCATAAGAACAGAAATGGACGTGAATTTCATTATATCCTTGCTAATACTATTATATGGGCCAAAGTGGCTGCCCTATGACCTAATAAGGATATGGATTTATTATTTCCTTCTAAATTCTAATTATAAATACTAATCTAAACCTTAAATAATGTTTTATTTAAACTAATTTAATTTATTAAATTTATCAAACCAATCAACAAGTTAAATTTTCCATCTCTATTAATATTGAAATTCTTGTACAATTAAATAGGATTTTTGAAAATAAAAGTTATCCTCCTTATTTTTAATAAATAAACTATTGCCTACAAATTCTCATTTTAAAACAATAAATCTCAATATTAACAATTTACCCTAAATGCTTAATTGATTTAATAATTTCTCTAATTTGAATATAATTCTTTTTAAGAAATAAAACTTATTCCTTAAATAAATCAAATCAACAATTATCAAAACTAGATAAAATAATTAAATTTCCTAAATCACAATTAAAAATTAATTATCCATAATTAAATTAAATTAATTAAGTAATTAACAACAGGGTTGTTCCATGATGTTTGTGCTCCTCCTCCATCTTTGAATAGATAAGAATGTCATCAATAAAGACGAGAACAAATTTATTAAGAATATATCTAAATACTCGATTCATCAAGTCTACAAAATAAGCGGGTGCATTAGTCAGCCTAAACGGCATAACTAAACAGGTGTAAAAATATTCTAGAGTTCAAAAAGCTATTAAGGGAAGTATTCCAGAGGCAAATAACCACTCCAACCCTTGTCATTTCAACCTCTTCATCATGTACTCATGTGCCATCAATGTAGCCTTTAGTACTTGCCATCGCATTACATAAAAAAGGAGCAAAATATTAGCAAAAAGTCTTTCCTCCTTAATTACCTTCTAGAAAATATTAATGTTAATACATTTAGTTAGTGAATTAATTATTCTTATATGTTATATGTATGTTATATATGGGCTAGTGTGTGCACGATAAGTTACAGCAACTTTTCTTCGATAAAAAGTCGAAAATACGTAAAACCATTTTTGGTCACATTTTCGATTATTCCTCGAACTGCTTATTTTTATAAATAAATTCACAAAACAAGTCTTCCAATATTATTTATTACATAAAAAATGTTTATTTGTGTTTTAAAATCCATTATATATATATATATATATATATATATATATATATTAAATATTCAAAATGCAAAGTGATCAAATAACGGTTCGTTACAACAAGTATTAGCCAAGCTAAATGTTTTAGAGGGTTACAAAAGAGATTATACTACATATAATGTTGTCACTTGCTTTCCAAAGCAAGGAGGGGTTCAAAATTAATAACTTGCATTGTTATCTGTTTAATTTTATATTTTAACAACAAATATACACGCTACATCATAAAAGTCATGTACCTTCACGTCATGTCTTCTCATGGTGACATCCCACCCTTACCTACTCCCATGCCTTCCCACTCTCTCCCTGCCATCAACCATACCTCTGACCATCCCCTCTCGAGCATCCCACTGCCTACTCCTCCTGATCCTCCACCCCCTCCTACCACTGTTGATCCTTTCCACCCTTCGTGTAGCTTCCTCTCCATCATCATCCTTTGATCCTCCCTCTGTGCCTCCTCCTTGTTCTTCATGGTCATCGCTGTTCAATTCCAAACCTAGAAATGTTGGTGCTTATTCACCTGTTCATTTTGATGTTGATTACTCTGGCAGTCCTCTTGAACCACCCTTGGAAGTTGTTGCAGAAGGCATAAAGGCTTGGTCTGGATGCCTAATGGGTTTCTTCTTAGCTGGCAATGTCAATTTTATGGCAATTAAATCTCACTTGGAGAAGGTATAGAAATTAAAGGATCATTTGAAATATTCTTTGATAAACAAAATTACTATTTTAGATTCTCTAATGAAGAAGACAAGATGAATATTGTAATGAAAGATCCTATTTTTACAAGGGGTCAGATGTTTATTATATCCAAATGGAACCCAACACTTTCTTCTATTCAAGCTTCTGTTCGATTAGTTCCTATTTGGGTTCATTTCTACAGAATTCCAATTCTGACTTTGTCTCATTTAGGGATTAATTGGCTGGTATGCCACCTAGGTAGGCTTATATGTTTTGATGAGAATACTGAAAAACCGAGAAGGTTTGAATATGCTAAATGTTTAATTGAAATTGCTCCAGATCGTGAACTGCCTGAATGTATTATTGTTGGTGATGATTCTTTTCCTAATATTCAACTTGAATATTCATAGAAACCCCTGATATGCTCACATTGTAAGATATTTTGTCATTCTACAATTCGTTATGAAAGGATGATAGAATCAAAGAAAGTATTAGAAAATTTTGTCACTTGCTTTCCAAAGAGATTATACTACATATAATGTTGTCACTTGCTTTCCAAAGCAAGGAGGGGTTCAAAATTAATAACTTGCATTGTTATCTGTTTAATTTTATATTTTAACAACAAATATACACGCTACATCATAAAAGTCATGTACCTTCACGTCATGTCTTCTCATGGTGACATCCCACCCTTACCTACTCCCATGCCTTCCCACTCTCTCCCTGCCATCAACCATACCTCTGACCATCCCCTCTCGAGCATCCCACTGCCTACTCCTCCTGATCCTCCACCCCCTCCTACCACTGTTGATCCTTTCCACCCTTCGTGTAGCTTCCTCTCCATCATCATCCTTTGATCCTCCCTCTGTGCCTCCTCCTTGTTCTTCATGGTCATCGCTGTTCAATTCCAAACCTAGAAATGTTGGTGCTTATTCACCTGTTCATTTTGATGTTGATTACTCTGGCAGTCCTCTTGAACCACCCTTGGAAGTTGTTGCAGAAGGCATAAAGGCTTGGTCTGGATGCCTAATGGGTTTCTTCTTAGCTGGCAATGTCAATTTTATGGCAATTAAATCTCACTTGGAGAAGGTATAGAAATTAAAGGATCATTTGAAATATTCTTTGATAAACAAAATTACTATTTTAGATTCTCTAATGAAGAAGACAAGATGAATATTGTAATGAAAGATCCTATTTTTACAAGGGGTCAGATGTTTATTATATCCAAATGGAACCCAACACTTTCTTCTATTCAAGCTTCTGTTCGATTAGTTCCTATTTGGGTTCATTTCTACAGAATTCCAATTCTGACTTTGTCTCATTTAGGGATTAATTGGCCGGTATGCCACCTAGGTAGGCTTATATGTTTTGATGAGAATACTGAAAAACCGAGAAGGTTTGAATATGCTAAATGTTTAATTGAAATTGCTCCAGATCGTGAACTGCCTGAATGTATTATTGTTGGTGATGATTCTTTTCCTAATATTCAACTTGAATATTCATAGAAACCCCTGATATGCTCACATTGTAAGATATTTTGTCATTCTACAATTCGTTATGAAAGGATGATAGAATCAAAGAAAGTATTAGAAAATTTTGTCAGACAGCAAATCAAATGAAGTAAGGAAGTCTAAAAATCCTGATGATGTTGGCATAGCTCCTAAAATTAAGGAGGATTATGTTGGAAAAAAGACAAAAAATACCACACTGTTAAAGAGAAGAGAAAAATGAAATACATTAAAAAAATTTGGAGTAAAATTGAAAAGGTTGGTGAGGTGGATGTTATTGATTCTGTAGTTAATAATAAGATTGTTGATGATTTTGTTATTGATGATAAAGCTGTTAAGGATTCTGTTCTTAATTATTTTGATGTTAATGATATTGCTGGTGATGATGTTTGTAAATTATTTCCATATGAAGGGTGTTGCAATTTCCTTCCTTTAGACCCTAATGTTCTAGTAGGCTCATGAACACACTTATTGTCCCGCAATTAAGTCATCTCCGTCTTATGGGCCAAGTCAAGGTATGGAGTTTTGTTCCTCAATAGGCTTCAACTTTATTATGAGGTGAAGGCTTTGGTATATAAGCACCCACTTCATAGTGTTTTTTTGTGATGCGGGACTATTATTCCCATTTGAAGGGTGTTACAATGTTTCTGGTGATGCTTAACTTCAGGTTGAAGTTAATGAACAAGGTAACAAGTTAGTTAATATTGAAACTAAGTCTAACGATACAAATATGAAGTATTCCTCTGGTGAGGTGGCAGCGGTATCATCAACTCAAATGCAAGCATACACTCAGTTATTCATGTTCCTATACCAACCCACAATCCTTTTACACTTCTCTAGCAACTCACTGAATATTCTGTGGAAACTGCTGCTTTAGTTTCTAATCAATATGAATCCCCTCTATAAAAAAAATTGAATTGTTCATTGAATGTTAATTGCATTTCCTCTATTAATAATCAAAGCAAGTACATGCACACTAATATGCACAGTGACATGCATCATTCTTCAAATAAACTTTCTACATCAAATCTTTCTGCTTCCACTCCTCAATTACACTTACAAACATCTTCCCCTTATTCAGCTGTTACACTTCCAAATCAAATTTTCAATGATCTGCAATCATCTTTACCTCACATTCCTCCTCCTCATAATGACACTGCCATTGAACCATCTTCTAAATTTCCTACTTATGTATCCTCATCCAAGACGCAAAGAGGAAGACCCAAAAAAGTTTTTGACTTGCAACCATCCTCTCTTGATTCAGACAAAGGTGTTCAGTTTCCCTGAAGCAAGTTTTAATGGTTCCCCCTGCGATCATCCCCTCTTTGACCATCTCTTGGTTCAAAACCAGGGCATCCTCCTCCAATAATCATGATAATTGATAACATAGAATTTTGGAATATTAGGGGTTCTAACTCCTTAGCCAAACAACTTGAAATCAAAAATCTCATCTCCACCTATAAAATTCATCTTATGGCAGTGGCTGAAACTAAGCTTAATCATGTCAATACTATCAAAGAAGCCTCAAATATTAATCACCACTAGAAATTCATCCATAACCTTGCCCAAGCCCCATTTGGTAGGATACTCATTTTGTGGAATCCATCTATTTTCGATGTATCCCCTTTATGTGTGCATAGGCAGTTCATCCACTCTGAAGTTTTCCATATAAATACCTCTTCCTCCTTTTTCTTAACTGTTGTTTATGATGAAAATAACCTTAACCATAGACAAACCTTCCTTGACAAACTTTCTTCTTTTCAACCCTCCAACACCCCATGGTTATGCATTGGGGATTGGAATTGCATGCAACATTCAGCAGACAAAAGTGGTGGTTCTCCATTGTCTTTTCAGCAAGTTAGACCCCTCAACAAAGCAATATATGACTCCAACTTCCTCCCTATAACTGATCGTTGTTGTTATTTTACCTGGAATAATTCTAACAGACTTGGTAAAAGGACTTATTGCAAACTTGGTAGACTTATCAAAACTACTCTTATGTTTTGAAATGGCCATCACTTAAAACCATTATACTACCCCCATCCCTATCTGACGACTCTCCATTGGTTTTGGAATGGGACAAGGTCACTGTGAGAAGACACTCCTCTTTTTCATTTTTCAATATTTGGTCTGATCACTCTGACTTCTTTAAAATTGTTACCAACTGTTGGAAAACTCATGTTTTTGGAAACCCTAAGTTTATTTTGTAGGCTAAGCTTTGGCATCTTAAAGGTATACTTAGAAAATGGGCTCTTGTTACATGTGGGAATGGTAACAGCTTGTCTTCTGTTGCCAGAGAAAAGCTTCTTCAAGTGCAAAAGGACATTCAACTATGCTCTGATACTTCTACTCTT
Source organism: Allium cepa (assembly GCA_030765085.1). Lineage (NCBI taxonomy): Eukaryota > Viridiplantae > Streptophyta > Magnoliopsida > Asparagales > Amaryllidaceae > Allium > Allium cepa. Next base: position 81,802,113 of record CM060941.1, on the reverse strand, counting down.
AAAATCCTTGCTGCTCGAGAAAATATCCTTGGTAAAAGTCTTGCAAAATCTCTTTTACATGAAAACAATATGGCCAAACAGAATACAAATCTTAGTTGGCTTGGTCATGGAGACAAAAACACATCCACCTTCCATGCCTCCCTCAAAATTCAACAGTCATGTGCTAATATTCCTAATATTCATGATAAAAACGACAACTTTTGCTCTTCTCCTGAAGACACTCAAACAACCTTATTGGATTATATTCAAGACATACTTGCTTCTACTGATTTTCTTAATATGCATATGCATCAATATGCTCACTATAATCTCCCAACTATTTTTGATTCTAACAAGTATATTCTACTTAAGGAGGTAAAGGAGGAGGATATTAAGAAGTCAATTTTTGGTATGAAATCTTCTAGTTCCCTAGGTCCTGATGGGTATAATGCGCACTTCTCTAAGATTACTTGGCATACTATTAGGAATGATGTGGTTAGAGAAATCAAGAATTGTTTCATATATAACAGAATGATTATTGGCATTAATGCCACTTGGATTGCACTTGTTCCTAAATTTCAACAGCCAAATTCAGTTAAGCGTTTCAGTCCCATTTGCTTGTTGCTATGTCATATACAAAATTATTTCTAGGATCTTGGCTGAAAGATTGAAAGCTGCTCTTGTTGAGGTGATTTCTCCTAACCAGAGTGCTTTCTTATCCTCTAGAGATATCACCGATAATATTTTGCTTTTAAATGAACTCTTGAGGGGTTATAATAGGAATAATATATCGCAAAGGTGTGTTCTTAAGTTAGATATCCAAAAAGTATATGACATAATTTAGTGGAAGTTTATAATTTACATTCTTCATAAAATGAATTTTCCTATTACTTTTCTAGCATGGATTTATTCTTGCATTTCAGCTGTAAATTATTCTCTGAGTTTAAAGGGATTACTTTTGGTTATTTTCATGCTACCTGGGTATTAGACAAGGGGATCTAATATATCCTTAACTTTTTGTTTGTGTCATGGAATTATTTACTTTCTTAACTAAGTCTGATGTGTCTGGTAATCTCCTTGAATACCATCCTTACTGTAAGACCATGGGTATCACTACTTTACTATTTGTCGATGACCTCATGTTATTTACAAAATCCTCTATTAAATCTATCACGCCTTGAATGTCTTGGCTGATTTTAAACATATGACTGATTTATCTATCAATAAAGACAAATCTAAAATTAAAATTGGTGGGTTATCTGCCATAGATATAGAAGGCACATATACCCTCACTGGTCTATCTCCTTTTGATAATACTAAGGATTACCTAGGTGTTCCCTTATGCTCTTCAAAAATAAGAACAAGTCAATGCCTCCAGCTCTATGAGAAGATTACTACTAGAATTTCCTCATGGCCTAGCTCAAAACTTTCTTTGGCAGGCAGACTAGCTATTAATAAGTCCATTGCCACCTCAATATGTCTGTATTTTGCAAGGATCTTCATCCTGCCATATAAGCTTATATCCATGATCAACTCTGCATTGAATCACTTTCTATGGCATGGTAACCCCTATTCCAGGAAATTAATACCTATTGCATTTAAATCCTTGTGTTGTCCTTATCAAAATGGTGGGCTTGGTATAATGAACATCAAGCTTTGGAACCATGCTGCTCTTTCCTCTCGCATTGACAAAATTGTTAGGTATGACTCTAATCTCTGGGCTGCATGGACCAGAAGCAATTTGATCAAGCATAAGAACTTCTGGACTATGGGCATACCATCTGACTGCAATTGGTCCTGGAGGTGTATACTACGAAGTAGATCTGTGTTTCTTCCAATTTTCCAAAGATGTATGAAGTTTAGAAAGGAAATACCCTTCTGGGTTGACCCTTGGCCCAAGCAACGAATGATTCTTGGTGATATGATTAGCTACAATTTGAGAAATACGACTGGAATTGCAGAGAGCTCTTCAATTGATAATTTTTGGACTGGTGGGGTGTTTAACTTGTCGTATTCTAGCTCTTACCTTGTCAGAGATGTTTGGAACATTGTTTAGATCACTCCATATAACACTCCTAATCTCCATGCACTTTAGAATGGTAAGGAACATGCAATACACATGTGTACAAGTCTATGCTTCGTAACACCCCTCTTCACTACTTTCCCTGGCACACCAGAATCTGGACTTCATCTTCCCGCTAAGGAAAACATTTTTTATGGAAGGTGCTCAGGAATGATCTTCATACTCTTGACAAGCATAAGGGAAAAGGTTTGGTTCATTCAGACATTTGTTGTTATGTGGTAAAGAAAAGGAGTTTGTTGCACATCTGTTCTTTAATTGCGAGTATGATTATTTTATCTAGGATAAGTCTTTGACTTTGTTGCATTTGCATAAACCTAATAGAAATGCATCACTAGAATGGTACTTATTTTTAAAGCAACAAGGTGGAATAATTCTAGATCAACAAAGCTACTATATTTTCTTAAGAATGTTTTATAATGCCTTTGGAGGGAGAGAATCAATAGGGTGTTTAGTGCAAAAATAGTGCCTAAACATGTACTAGTTCTCCTTATCTCAAAACAATTTAATTAATAGGGTGCTTAGTGACTTTGGTTGATGCTTCGGGCTCTACTTGCTGTCTGGCGCTGGTTTCTTCGGGTCATCTATTTGGTAGATTTCTTGGAGCTATTTCATTGCTTGGAGGCTTGCTTGGAGCTCTTGGTCTTTTTGCTTCGGGTCATTAGTGTTGTTTGATATCATCCTTCCTGGAACTGTTTTGTGGCTATTTCTTTGTTTTCTTTTCTATGTTCTCTATGTAACTCTTCATCTATATTTGTAATATTTACACGTTGTAACTAAAGGTAGGGTCCCTTTTTGTTAGAAATGCGGATTACGGATCTTAAGGTTAGGATTAACACTAAAGGGGGGTGAATAGTGTTTATAAAGAATTACTAAATCTTTGTAAGTTTATGTTAATTTAAATACAGATGTGTGCAATATACAGACACAGATATGATCATAGAAACAAACACAGATGCAGAAATAAAATAAAAAGTAGTAAAGAAAAGAACACACCGGATTTTATATTGGTTCGGAGTTACCCTGCATCCAATCTCACAACATAAGTACGGATTCCTTTCAAAAGCAATCTTTATAATTACACAATCGATTCCAAGGCTACGAGGTACACCCTCCAGAATCACAATTCTCTGGGCAGAGATACTTGATTTTCCGGGCTATAAGTTCACCCACTTGATTTTACGAGCAATAATTTCACCCAATTGATTTCCCAAGGCTACAATCACACCTTATCACGCTTGATTGATTTTCAAGGCTACAATCACACCTTTTCTGGCTAAGTTGATTACAAAAAGCCTATAACTCTGAATAGCACTGAGGATCTTGTTGAGATAGTGATAGAGAATTAAACTACGAACGATCGACTTCAATTCAATGTAGATTTCGGTAGAGTAATGATAAGAATTTTTATTAAGAAAAGTGGAAAAAGAATAGGAGTGAAAAACTAGAAAATCTGATGTAAAATTTGTTGAAACTAACCCCTAATTATAGTAGAACAACAGTCATGCCCATTCGTGAAGAGTTATGGCGAATAGACACTTCTTTTGAAATTGAAATTTTGAACTCAAGTGACACCATGTCGACATGGTCACCATGAGTATGTCGACATCCCAAAGCAGTTTTTGATGATTTGATTTTCTTTGAAAATAACATTTATCTTATATTAAAACTATTTAAAACTTTATAAATATACTTGACTAGTTAAAATTCATAAGTAAACATAGAGAATAATATATATAGAATTTAACTATAATTTTATATTTAAATTTAAGTATGATTATTTAAAATTAAATATATTATATTAAAAGATAGTTTAAAATCAGGAGTAATTTGACTTTGAAATTAAAGATGATTTTGAGGCTAAAATTATTTAAAATCAGGATAGATGTTTTTGATGCTTTTAAAAGGAAGGTTTTGAAATCATTTTGAAAACAAGATATAATTTTGAAAAATTATTTTGAATAAAAGGTTAGCGGATACAAAACAATGTTCCACTAGATTTTTTGTAGGTTCCATCCGACTTAGGGTTCCATCCCTTTAACAGGCCCGAAGTAGATTCCATTCCACGAATAAATTGGATTTTAAGATGCCGGTGCTTTTCTAGGAGTTTTAACAAAATTTTCTAATTAACGAATAAATTACTTGAATTCTTGAACTCTTGATAATCTTGATACACATGAGTCTTCAATCTTGATGTCTTAAATCTCTATACTGTAGAGTCTTCATTCTTGGTATCTGCATGGTTAAATTCTGCATATACATATATATCTAAACTTATAATGTTAGTATTTATATTTTATAATCTATTCTAAGGTTGTCGTCATCAAAACCATCATCTCACGGACTAACAATCTCCCCCTTTTTGAAGGTGACAACCTTTGTTTATAAAATATTACTTCTATCCTAATAACTCTCCCTAAAACTAATAACTCCCCCTTAATCTATGCCTAATTACCCTATTTTATACTTCTCCCCCTTTGTCATCAACAAAAACAAACTCTAAACTTTATAACTCCAAACTATATAACTCCCCCTAAATCTAATACCCTATGATATGTGATTATAATGATAGTGTTATCATAAATAATCAACGCTTAGATAATCCTAATCCAAAACTACTAACTATTCTAAGTATATGATAACCATATAGTTATATTTATTAATTGGGAAGAACACATATAAGAACACAATTTATTTATTAATCATATAGTTATATTTACATTTTCATTGTAAACTTAAGAAGGAATAAACAATAAAGTTAAAGAAAGAGAAGAAACTGATGTGTGTTTTTGAACATAGGAGATCTATGAATCGAACAGTTTGGATAATGGAAACAGAAATTTCCACGTTGTTCGACAAGATTCCCATCTTTGTCAAAACACACTTCTCCAACGCACATGACTTTGTCGTCATCTTCCGCATGCGCTTCTTCCATGGGTTCTTCTTCGCTGGCCTCTTGTTCTTGATTGTATGAAGAATCTTCATCAATCAAGATAGGGTTGGCTTGATTATCCATTAGAAATTTTTGCAAATTCCTTAGAATCTTGCCTTGCCTCTCTTGTTCCTTTGCCATACGAGGTTGAATCACTTGAGTTTCAGTCATCATCTGAAGTGCATCCTTCAGAGACTCCTCCAATTTTGTTACACGAGCGAGAGTAGTACTTGAAATGGACCAGAAGTAGGAGAGGGAAATGAAAATGTTGATTTTATGTTTGATTTGGAAGATGATGCCATGATTTTATTTGTTTCAAAAGATAGAATAGAAAGAAAACAGAGAGAATGATCAATAATTCGAAAATAAGAAGAATATATAACCAATTTTTTGAATTTTGGTGGGAAATTTTTTTAAAAATTAAAAACGTTGTATGTCGACATGGGTATATTGGGATGTCAACATGCTCCTTTATATTTCTACTATTTGATTTATTTTAGTATTAATTATTTATTATAATGGATATTTATATTTTATATTTCAGCTATTGAACAAATACCTAATTCTCTTCTTAATTTAGTAAATATTGATTCGTTTAAGGGTTTTGTTAAAATATCAGCAATTTGATTTTCAGAATTGATATAATTGAGATTAACTACTTCCTTACTTATATTATCTCTGAGAAAATGATGTATGATATCAATATGTTTAGTTCGAGCATGTTGAGTAGTATTTTTGGATAAATTTATTGCACTAGTATTATCACAATAAATTGGTGATTTCGAGATATTTAAATCATAATCTTTTAAAGTTTGTTGCATATATATTACTTGAGAACAAACCAAAGCACCAGAAATATACTCTGCTTCAGTTGTTGATAAAAAACTGTGTTTTGCGTTTTACTAAACCAGGAAACCAGAGAATGCCCTAAAAATTGACAAGTCCCTCTTGTACTTTTTCGGTCTGATTTACAACCAGCATCACAGTAAAATATTAAGTCAAAAGAATCATTTTTAGGGTAAAATAAACCATAATCAGATGTATGTTTAACATATCTTATGATTTGTTTTACAGCTTTTAAGTGGGTCTCTTTAGGTTGGGGTTGATATCTGGCACAGAGACAAACACTATGCATGATATCAGGTCTACTAGCAGTAATATAGAGTAGTGATCCAATCATTCCTCTATATAATTTTTGATCTACATCTTTCGAGAGATCTTCTTTACTAAGGTACACATTGGTTGCCGTGGGAGTGGGTTTTCCACTTGCAGTAGTCAAACCAAATTTACTAATTAGATCTTTAGCATATTTTTCTTGACTAATAAAGATACCATTATCTAATTGTTTTATTTGTAATCCTAAAAAGAAATTTAATTCACCCATATGACTAATCTCAAACTCTTTTGTCATTATTTCAGGAAATTCTTTATTCATTTCAAAATTAGTTGATCCAAAAATGATATCATCTACGTAAACTTGTACTAGTTGAATATCATTTTTATTTCTTTTAATAAAAGAGTATTATCTACTTTACCAATTTCAAAATTTGATTGTAATAAATAAGATCTTAATCTATCATACCAGGCTCTAGGAGCTTGTTTTAGACCATATAAAGCTTTCTTAAGTTTGTAAACATGATTTGGTAATTTATCATTTTCAAAAAGTGGTGGTTGTTCAACATATACTTCTTCTTTTACAAATCCATTTAAAAAGGCACTTTTAATATCCATTTGAAATAATTTGAAATTATTATGATTTGCGAAAGCAAGCAGAATCCTAATGGCTTCTAATCTTGCTACGGGAGCAAATGTTTCATCAAAATCTATTCCTTCTTCTTGACAATAACCTTGAGCGACTAATCGAGCTTTATTTCTAACTACCTCTCCTTGTTCATTCATTTTATTTATATAAACCCATTTAGTTCCAATTATAGTTTTATTTTCAGGTCTAGGAACAAGTTCCCAGACATCATTTCTAGTAAATTGATTTAATTCTTTCTGCATGGCCAAAATCCATGAATCATCAGTTGATGCTTCTTATGGATTTTTGGGTTCAATAGTTGATATAAAAGCTACATTACTCATTTGACTTAGTTGATTTCTAGTTTTAACAACAGAGCGCATATCTCCAAGTATATTTTCCTTAGGATGATCTTTTAAAAGTTTAGTCCTTTTATTAGGATGATTAATTCCATTATTAGTATGAATTGATTCTTGATTTTGAGTGATTAAATCCTCTTCATCATTTGTATCTTCAAAATTTTTGAAATTTTTATCAAATGAAACATGCATTGTTTCTTCAATGGTGTTAGTATTTAAATTAAACACTGTGTATGCTTTACTTCTATTACAGTATCTGGTAAAGATTCCTTTGTCGGATTTAGGATCAAATTTATCTAAATTATCTTTTGTATTTAAAATAAAGCATTTACTTCCAAAAATTCTGAAATAAGATACCTTAGGTTTCTTTGAATAAAGCAGTTCATAAGATGTCTTATCAGTTAAAGGTCTAATTAAAATTCTATTTAAAATATAATAGGGGGTAGCAACTGCTTCTGCCCCAAAAATTCTTTGGTAAATTACTATCTGAAAGCATAGTTCTCGCACACTCTTGAATCGTCCTATTTTTACGTTCTACTACTCCATTTTGTTGTGGAGTTCTTGGAAATGAAAAATTGTGAGTTATTCCCTTTTTATTGCAGAATTCCTCAAACTTTTCATTTTCAAATTCACCACCGTGATCACTTCGAATAGTTATAATTTTAAGAGAAAATTGATTTTGAATTCTTTTTGAAAAGGTCTTAAAACATTCAAAAGTATCACTTTTATATTTCAAAAATATTGTCCATGTAAATCTAGAATAATTGTCTACAATTAAAAAAACATATTTACTATGATTTATTGACAGAATTTGAGATGAACCAAATAAATCAAGATGAAGTAATTCAAGAGGTTTTGAGAAATCATATCTTTTAGTTTAAAGGAACATTTTCTAAGTTTTCCTAATTGACATGCATCACATAAACTATCTACTTTAAAATTCATTTTAAGAAGACCTCTTACTAGATCATGTTTTGACGGTCTAGATAAGAATTTGAAATTCAAATGCCCAAATCTCTTATGCCAAATCCAAGGGTCACTTGTATTTGCCAACAAACACAGGTTATCATTTGAAATTTTCAAAATAAGAATATAAATATTCTTTTTCCTGACTCCCTCAAATATTATGGTTCAATTATTATCTTCAATGTGACATTTATCTTTTTCAAATTTAATTTTATATCCTTTATCGCAGAGTTGACTTATACTTAGCAGATTATGTTTCAGATTCTTAACTAGCAAAACATTAGTGACAGTAGGAGTTTCAGAATTACCGACTTTGCCGATGCCAATCACATATCCTTTTGAATTGTCTCCAAATTTAACCAGTCCTCCATCTTTGTATATAATATCATTCAATATGTTTGGATCGCCGGTCATGTGTCTAGAACATCCACTATCAAGTATCCATTAGTTCTTTCTGATCTGCACAATTTGTCCGTTGTGGATTGATTCCTCAACACCATAAAGCATGATTCCTGCGCATCAAACAATTTTGGTAGATAACTTGAATTTGAATATTGATTACATGTAGACTCATGAAACAATGATGATTTGAATATTTCTAAACTAGTATTAAAAAATATATCTATTTTAAAAAAAATCTTCAAAAATCAGATTATGAAACTTTGAAAAATCTTACTCTAATACCAATTGTTAGAAATGCGGATTAAGGATCTTAAGGCTAGGATTAACACTAGAGGAGGTGAATAGTTTTTATCAAGAATTACTAAATCCTTTTGAGTTTATGTTAATTTAAATACAGAAGTGTGCAATATACAGACACAGATATGATCACAGAAACAAACACAGATGTAGAAATAAAATAAAAAGCAGTAAAGGAAAGAACACACCGGATTTTATATTGGTTCAGAGTTACCCTACATCCTATCCCGCAACACAAGTACGGATTTCCTTTCAAAAGAAATCTTTACAATTACACCCTCGATTTAAAAGGCTACGAGGTACACCCTCCAGAATCACAATCCTCTGGGCAGAGATACTTGATTTTCCGGGCTACAAGTTCCCCCACTTGATTTTACGGGCAATAAGTTCACCCAATTGATTTCCCAAGGCTACAATCACACCTTATCACGGTTGATTGATTTCAAGGCTACAATCACACCTTTTCTCGCTATATTGATTACAAAAAGCCTATAACTCTGAATAGCACTGAGGATCTTGTTGAGATAGTGATAGAGAATGAAACTACGAATGATCGAGTTCAATTCAATGTAGATTTCGGTAGGGTAATGAAAAGAATTTTTATTAAGAAAAATGGAAGAAGAAGAGGAGTGAAAAACTAGAAAATCTAATGTAAAATTCGTTGAAGTTGACCCCTATTTATAGTAGAACAACAGTCATGCCCATTCGTGAAGAGTTATGACGAATAGACACTTCTTTTGAAATTGAAATTTTGAACTCAACTGACACCATGTCGACATGGTCACCATGAGTATGTCGACATTCCAAAGCATTTTTTGATGATTTGATTTTCTTTGAAAATAACCTTTATCTTATATAAAAACTATTTTAAACTTTATAAATATACTTGACTATAGTTAAAATTCATAAGTAAATATATAGAATAATATATATAGAATTTAACTATAATTTTATATTTAAATCTAAGTATAATTATTTAAAGTTAAATATATTATATTAAAAGATAGTTTAAAATCAGGAGTAATTTGACTTTGAAATTAAAGATGATTTTGAGGCTAAAATTATTTAAAATCAGGATAGATGTTTTTGATGCTTTTAAAAGGAAGGTTTTGAAATCATTTTGAAAACAAGATATAATTTTGAAAAATTATTTTGAATAAAAGGTTAGCGGATACAAAACAATGTTCCACTAGATTTTTCGTAGGTTCCATCCTATTTAGGGTTCCATCCCTTTAACTGGCTCAAAGTGGATTCCATTCCACGAATAAATTAGATTTTAAGATGCCAGTGCTTTTCTAGGAGTTTTAACAAAATTTTCTAATTAAAGAATAAATTACTTGAATTCTTGCACTCTTGATAATCTTGGTACTCATGAGTCTTCAATCTTGATATCTTGAATCTCTATATTGTACAGTCTTCATTCTTGGTACCAGCATGGTTAAATCCTGCATATACATATATATCTAAACTTATAATGTTAGTATTTATATTTTATAATCTATTCTAAGGTTGTTGTCATCAAAACCATCATCTCACGGACTAACACTTTAACCCCGCTATCTTTGCCAAAAAAATATACATACTACATAAATGAATTAAAAATAAGTTAACTCATCCAAGCCCAAGCCAAACCAAGATGTAGATAATGTCACTACGAGTGTGACGGAGAAGACGGCGTCTCGATTGAACCTTGTATACAAAAGATACAAATTTTATAAGAATTAGGATTAATTAAAATAATTAATTTACTAATTACTTCACTTACCTCTAATCCATCTTCCCCAAATTTTCATCTCTTATACAAGCACAATCCTGTGCATAAACCTAAGGCCATGCATCTTGTGCCCTCCTTATCTCACTCCATTCTCCATAAATCGACGCACAACACCTCCGACGAACTCCTCTTCGCACGTGCTTCGCTCTCTACACAACCACCTAAAGCTCGGCTCCACCATGGAAAAAGCAACATGTTGCTCCTCAAATGCGAACCCTAATGTCGTGAATCGTTATGCTTGACCGAACTTGCTTTGACCACCCCATTCTGCTCCAATTCAAACCAATTTTGCAACGACATCCTCCACTTCACCAACCGTGGCCTCAATCTCCACCACCTCATCACTCCACCCACGACAACCCAAAGTCGAGTTCGTCCAAGCATTGCCACATGCCCAATGATATACATGGATTCGAAGCCCTCCTCCATCCGGGTCTATCGAATCCAACATTGTCGATTTTCATTGAGTGTAGCTCTTAATTTAAGGCGACTATTTCTTATTTATAGAAGATGAAGAAAGAAAGAAAGGGAGGACATTAATAGGAGTGAACGTATTGGAGGGTTATTTATAATACAATATATATTATTATATTTAAATTTCTCAAATAAATCGACACACGATTCGATCTCGTATGATCATATAGTACATCTGATCGCCACAAAACTCACCAGCGCAGGTTACCTCATTATTTCGGTCTTAATAGAACTAGTCTTATCACATCCGAGATAGTGCCCTAGGATGATAATTTCATGCATTTTGAGGCTATTTATCGATAAAACGAATTTTGGTCACATTATTGATATTTCTTCGAACTATTTATTTTTTTAAATATTTTTCTAAAATAAATTTACCATCATTAGTTATTATCTAAAAGGGGATTATCAAGTGTATTAAACCAATTTAATCACATTAATTCCAAGATTTAAATATTTAAATAATTAAGGTATTTAAATATGAAGTGTCCGAAATTCCGGGTCGTTACATTTCCTTTGCCTTGCTTTACTCCAACTCGACACGAAGTACTCCCCATCACAAGTCTCGAAGCATGCAAAGTAAAAACACAAGATGAAAATGGTTGATACCAAGCACTTTCCCCTTCTCCAAATTTGGCTAAGTGCAAATGTTTTCTTCCTGCATCAACTCAAGTTTGTCCCAAGCTTCACCAAGGAAATTTCAAAGACTTTGCATCCTCGACCCTAAGTCTTTCCAATACCGACCTGATTTTCCACTTCAAATTTTTTTTCGAAATCCATCCCATGCCAACCTAATCTTTCCTAGGTTGATCCTGAAGTTTCTACGCTCCAAAACCGAAGCCATCGCCCATGTGACTCAAAGCATAGCCTATCCCGACCATATCTGGTCACCATTGACCACTTTTCACCACCACCGTTCGCTTTTGACGACCAAAATTTGAGCTATTAAATCAACTCCAAATCGCTTAAACTTGTTGTGTAGACTCCCTAAAACTTCAAGAATACCATATCCAAATTTCAACTGTTTTTGTATCATTTGCACTAAATGACGTATCTCAATCATAACTACACAAAACGATAAGCAAATATATCAAAACAATTGATACAAAAATCAAACATCATAAAATATCATCCACGCAACATATAAAAATCATGTAGACATAAGTTAATAGCATGAATCACTCTAGACCTAATTTGATAGAAAATGACAATTATGGTTGGTAAATGGTGTAAACATATCGAAATCCAAGCCTATCCTTTTAAATAATATTTTAAGGTACTATTAACATCAAATCTAAGTTTAAAATTGTTTTAACTTTGAAATTCATGTTAAAACCCATAATTTAACCATATTAACATGCATAGTAAAGTGAGAGAAGCTACATTACTCACCAACACCAAATTTACCAAATAATCTTTGAAAATTCGAGAATAGCACAGATTCCAAAGCAACCAAACAGTAGATCTAAGATTCCCATTGCTAACCCTTTGATGCTGTGATTTAGGTTAATTTAAGTACTAAAAAGTGAGGCTTTTTAATGAAAAATGAATTAATGATGGTTTAGATATGTTTTGGGATGTGGGAAAAGTGATCTGATATGTCTCATCATCCTTAATTAGGCACAAATCTCGAAATGGATTAGTAAGATTAGTTTGGGCTTACCTAATTACCTACTAAACTACTAGAAATAGTCTGAACTTAGAACGGCCATAGCACCGAAATGGTAAGTCTGATTTTCTATTATGACCACTCTACAGAAAGAGAAACCATCATCCTGATTTAATAAAAGTGGTTTTGGACCCATAATCGATCCATATCAAAAGTTACATGCTTTACGAGATTTTTAGGGCCAAAACTACTGGTAAAATTCTAAGGACAGTAAATGTCCCCAGTAGACATTTCACAAAGTTATACAGTCATGTGACCTTAAATAAATATAAAAATAAAATTTTCTTGATCCTTCGATATGCAAAATACAATTCGTTACACTTTCCCCCCTTTAGGAATTTCGCTCTCAAAATCCTCAAATAAATAAAGAAAAATCAATCATAGTTACCATGCATGCCTAACAACCATAACCGATCATCATATATATCCATCATGCAGTCTTGCAATCAATAATATAGACATACCTAACCCAACATGTGTGATACTATGATATCAAAAGTGAAAGTAAATACGATAAACAGAAGGCCTTACCATATAAAGAACTTTGGATACGCAGTGCTCATACTCTCCTTGGTTTTCCACAAGCAACCTCCTTCACTTTCACTCCATTGAACCTTCACTAACTCCATCTTTTTCCTCCTAAGCTTCTTCATATCATATCCGATGAAACGAATCAACCTATGAGGTATCGAAGCTTCTAGTTCAATTCCGACAGCATTAAGTAGATCCGCTGTGATCAAAATGCATGAGTTGTGCACAAACTTACTTAAATGGGAGATAGAATACATTGTGCACACCCATCATCTTTCAAGGTAAGCCAACTTGGTATGCTAGGTTCCCAATTCTCTCTAAATCGAAAAAGGACCTACAAATCTCGATGCTAAATTCCTCTATCACTAAATTAAACAACATTTTTCAGTGGAGAGATCTTCATAAATACCATATCGCCGATAGAGAACTCCAAATATCTACGTCTCTTGTTGGCATGGCTCTTCTGCCTATCCTAACCTGCCTTCATTCGTTGCCAAATGATTTTGATCCTGACCAAAGTCTCCCTAATCACATCTGGCCCAACTATTAGTCTTTCACCTTCTTCCCACCAACATGAAGGAGTGTTTCATGGTCGGTCGTACAATGCCTTGCATGGTGCCAAACCAATACTTTCCTTATAGCAATTGTTATATGAAAACTCTACCAAATGCAAATGATCATTCCATGAACCTCTAAATTCAAGTATCAAGCTCGCAAGAGATCATCCAATATACGATTCATCCTCTAGGTCTGTTCATTGGTTTGCGGGTGATAAAATGTACTGAGATGCACCCCCATCTCCAGCACCCCTTGTAAGCTATTCCAAAAGCAACTAGTGAATAAAGGGCCTTAGCTACTCACAATGATCTTCTACTCACCATGGAATCTCACCACCTATTTCACATACAACTTGACCAATTTGGATGTCTATAGACTTAACAGGTATGAATTGAAAACTCTTCATCAACCTATCGACTATGATCCAAATAATGTCATATCCTCCTCTGGTCCTCGGCAATCCAGAAATAATGTCCATTGAAACTTGTTCCCACTTCCACTCGGGAGATTCAAATGGTTACACTAACCCACTTAGCTTCTTCCGCTCTACCTTTACTAACTGGTAGTTCATACACTTTGAGATAACTATCTCGACATCCTTCTTCATCCCTTCCAAATAATACATCTACTTCATATCGTAGTACAACTTATTACCACTGGGATGTATGGTCAATCTCGAATGATGGTGTTATCTCACCTTTTGGCAAGGCCGGGATATCAAGAAACTGACTAAAGACCGAGGAACACTCGTCCCGGATATCGAGTACACACAGATTCATTATGGATATCGATGAATTTTGTCCGAGTCCGGATCAGGCTACAATTGACAAGACATGGCAAGCAAATCCATAAAAGCCAACATTTCAAACTTCAAGTCAATCCGAGTTCGTATGCTTAAGTTATGATCGATGCAAGTTGGAGGGGATAACCATATTTTCGTATCCATCGTCAAGCCTCAGTTCATGTCGATTATCTTCGTATCGATCGGACCACACCACTTCGCATCCATCTGGTAAGAAGCTTTGATCGAACCCACCCGGAACTACGCTCTTTATATCCATTCAGAGGTAGCCGCATCGTATCGATCATGTTCGAATCCATCAAGCACACACAATTTCATATCGATCAATTCCAACTCGCTCATATCGGTAGACCAACATCCCATTCGTATATATCTGTGATTGCTTACTTCATACCCATCGACTGTGGCACGAATATGCATTTCGTATCTATCGGACCTAAGACATATTTCGCAACGATTAACCATGGATCGATGCAAAATCGACACTGTACACCCAAAACAATATAGCCAATCGATACGGAAAGAGGGATTTGAAGCTACCGGTGCGAACAAAACTACACAACCTATACGAGCCATGTAGTTTGGATCGATATGAGCAGAGCCACTTCTATCGATATGAATCGAGCCGCCTCCATCGATACGAGTTAGACCATCCCCATCGATTCGAACTGGGTAATGGCCTTCTATACAAATGAGGCGAAGTTCAAGGGACGACTCGGTCAACTCGGCGACGAAGGTGGATCGATCCGGCGCACCACATCACCACCTAATCATGTGTAGTGATCGATTCGAAAAGATCGATTTGAATTGATCGATTCGAACAAACAGCCTTCTGAAAGCTACAACTTGTATCGATCATAACTCGAGATCCACCAGTCCAAATGTTATGAAATTTTCACAGGAGCTTACGTAAGCTAAAGAATGCACGCACCAAGTTTCCACTCCATTGGACAAAATCTTGATCGATATGAATTGCATTCATATCGATCACAGATCGAGTCAAAACTTCATGGGATCGATCGCGTGGTCCCACTCACATTCCAGAAGGAGTCTCGCGAAGTTTGAGAAAGATATCAACCTCCTACACCTATAAATAGAGCTCCAGGGCCTATAGAAAAAGGATCTTTTGATCTCGAACGCCCAAACTCTACCGGATTCGACTTTGCACTCCATTACTGCTGTTGTACTCGAATTTCAGAGTTGTAACTCGCTGTAGCTTGCTGTAATCAGGTGTAATCATCAAGAGAATATCAATAAAATCATAAATCTTCATAGTGGACGTAGGCAACACGCCGAACTACTCTAAATTGTCGTGCGTCTTTGCATTTACTTATCAGTTTTTTGGAGTTTTTGTTAGATAATCCACTTTTACATTTATCTTCTTCATTTTTATCTCTTCAAAAATTTTTGAAGAGTGTTGTTCCCATTTTTGGTACAAACACTTTGGTGCTTTCACTGAGAAAATGCAATTTTTCTCCTGCTTCTTGGATCTACTATCCATACTGGATTGCACAAATCCAAGAAGAAGATCCAGATCTCAAATCAAGAATCCTTCTAACCTATTCAGATTTGCATAAAATCTAGGAAAGGACTTAACCTATCACGATGGTAAGCACAAGGACAGCCTCCACCGCTGCCGATCAAGAAGGCCGGGATAGATAGAATCCCGCACAATTGCCTCCATCCAACCAAAATGCTACCGAACCCTCAGATCTGTCAGGCCCGATTACAAGACAAGAATTTCAAATGTTGCTTCAAGAATTGACCCAGAGTCGGCAGCAATTGACTGAACAGCTGCGCGCTAATGCTGAACTGGCTAACCAGCTGAATCGCCAAAGGCGTAGAAGATCCTGAAGAGATCATGCTTCTCATTCCTCCACAGAAAGTTCTGCCACATCTGACTACCACCACATATCCACCCGTCCCCGGCTAGACGGGAGGTACACACAAGCCACTGGACATCAACCTGTAATGACCGTTGGACAGCTAAGGGTTGGCCCATCGACCAGTTTCCATACTGGACCTTCCTCCTAGGGAGGTACTATTCCTCAATACACCACAGACAACCGTGCTACCACCACTGCGGTTGAGCCAGGGGTTGATGCCCGGAATCATTCAGATCTTAACCATCATCAACGTGGACGTACTCCTAAACCATACGTCCCAGAAGACTTTGAGCCAAGGAGATGAGACTTGGACCATTGACAGCGCCCAGTCCAGCCTCTTACGGTGGAACCTGACCACACTTTGGCCCAACATGCACAAAAATGTCCAGATGCCGGATATTCCGACTATGATTCGGCAGATGATTCGAGAAAGTCAAGGCCTCATGAATGACGACTGGGGAATCTCCCGGAGTCATAACCCTTTTATCGATGAAATATTATATGCTGAACCCCCTCGGCGATTTAGGATGCCGACTCTACCAATTTACGAAGGAAATTCTAACCCCAATCAACATATCCTGAAATATGAATGTTCAATGAGCACTGCGAAAGCTGATGATGCAATGAATTGTCGTAGCTTTCCCATTTCTTTAGGGGGCATTGCTACCATGTGGTTCACGATATTCCCACCTCGATCCATTTCTTTCTTTGACCAGTTGGCTACTAAGTTTGTGGAACAATTCCATACGCATGTGGCGAGGCCTAAAGATGTTAATACTCTATCCAGCGTCCCTCAAGCTCCTGGTGAGACACTCAGATGCTACCTAGAAAGATTTCATGCTGCATGTGTGGAGATTAGTAATCCCAACGACAACTCAATCTTAATGGTATTGACTAAGGGGATTGACCCCGATTCTGAGTTTGGAAATTGGTTGGCTAGGAAACCACCCGCGTCAATGGACTGTTTCCGCTCCAAAGCTGCTCAATTCTTGAGACGAGAGGACGCAAAACAATCTAGGAAGCAGGATAACATGGGACCCAGTATGGAGGGCATACAAAGTAATATTGCGGTTAAATAGTACGGAGAGAGTTCCGGGAAAATTCAGTTAAATATACAGAACAAGCAAACTTAGTAGAGGAATAATGGCAATCAAAGTAAGAAGTGAGATCAAAATCGTGGCCCATGATGTAGGGCTCCAATGTTCGATAACTACACACCATTGAATACGTCGTTAGAGAATGCGTATTTGCAAGCCTACAATACCGTGTAATACAAGAAGCCTGCTCCGAAGCCATCATCGGAGAGGCAAATTCAGAATGGAAAGTTTTGTAGGTTTCATGAGAGTTATGACTACAATACAAATGAGTGTCGTCGTTTGCCGGATCTCATCGAGAAATTGATTAGAGAGAGGAAGTTCGATCAGTATATGAGGGTACCGCAGTCATGAGGTACGGGCCCATCAAATCAAAATCATGTGCAGAACCAAGAAAGACAGGAGGAACCCGCTCATACGGGTGGAAGGCTAGTTATAAACACAATAAGTGGTGTTCCTCATCCAGCACACCGAAGCTGGAGGGAAATGGAGTCATATGCCAACTCTATCATGCATGCGGACTTCGAGCGTTGTAGCAGTTGTGATGACAGGGCTCCGACCAAGCAACAAAGGACGATGACAGATGACATCGTATTCAAAAATAGAGACGCTGATAAGGTCGAAGCCCCACTATTGTCCCACTAGTCATAGCTGCCCAGGTAGGTCCTGCTTGGATGAAGAGGATTCTGGTTGACAGTGGAAGTCCTGTGAATATTTTATTCAAGCGAGCATATGATTTGATGAAGATGGAAGCCAAGGATTTGAAACCTTATCAATCTCGAATCCACGGCTTCAACAAAAGTGCTACTATACCCACTGGAGTGGTTGAACTGCCAGTGGAATTGGGGGTTGGAGAGCGCCGGAGAGTCCGGATTTTGCAGTTTGTTGTTTTAGACGTTGATTCACCTTATAATGCCTTTTTGGGTCGACCGACCCTTGTTGAACTCAGGGTAGCTATTTCCTCGTGGTGCTTGACTCTGAAGTTCCCCACCCATCGTGGGGTCGGAGTCGTTTAATGAGATCAGGCTGCTGGGAGAGCCTGTTATTTTGCTGAGCCGCGCGGGGCGCAAAGAATAGAGAAAGGAAAGGGCGTAGAGGAATCTCTCTGCGTCTGTTTTACCAATAATTGACAATTGGTGCCTAGGCCCCGGCCCGGAAACCCCAACCAATTCTAGAGGGATCTTGACCCTAGAGATACTAAGAGCAAAGATGAATCTAAAGACAGTCATGATTCCCCAGCCGAACCGACGATCGATGTTTCGATCGATGATGAAGACGATTCAAAGGTGATAAAGGTTGGATCTCAGTTAAGCCAACAAATGCAACATGAATTGGTTGAATTTCTCCGAGAGAATCTCGACGTATTCGCCTAGACGAATTCTGATATGTATGGGATCTCATCAGACATCGTGAGCCACACCCTAAATATTGACCCGCAGTGTATCCCGGTCAAGCAGAAAAGGCGTGGTATGGATCCAGAGAGATCTGCCGCCCTTAAAGAAGAGGTTGATAAGCTGAAATCAAATGGGTTTATCTAAGATGCTTTATACTCGGAGTGGGTATCCAATCCCATACTTGTCCGAAAGCCGAATGGGAAATGGAGGACGTGTGTTGATTATTCTGACTTGAATAAAGCTTGCCCAATGGACAGTTTTCTACTTCCTCGAATTGATCAGCTCGTAGATTCAACGGTTGGACACGAATTATTATCTTTTATGGATGCTTATTCCAGTTACAATCAGATACCCCTGCACTTACCTGACCAAGAACATACTAGCTTTCTAACCGATCTGGGACTCTACTGCTACATAGTCATGCCTTTTGGACTGAATAATCCCGGAGTAATGTACCAACGCCTAGTCAACCGGATGTTCACCAACCAGATCGAGAAGAACATGGAAGTATATGTGGATGACATGCTGGTAAAGTCGCAATTCTCCATTGATCATATCAAAGACTTGGAATCAATGTTCAATATCCTTCGAGAATACAAGATGAAGATCAATCCACTGAAATGTCATTTTGGGGTCGCATCTAGAAAGTTCCTTGGGTTCATCGTCAACGCTTGAGGAATAGAAGTTAATCTCGAAAAGATCTAGACGATCAGAAATATTCAAACTCTGAGAACCATAAAGCTACTCCAGAGTCTCAATGGGAAGGTAGCAGCAATGAGCAGGTTCATTTCAAAGTCCACTGACAAGCGCATTCCCTTCTTCGATTTGATCCGAAAAGGAAAGCGAAACTTTGAATGGACCATGGAATGTGAAGACACATTCAGAGCACTAGTTCAACATCTCTCCACACCGCTGATTTTGTCAAAGCCTATCGACCATGAGCAATTATATCTTTACCTGGTAGTATCAGAAAAAACAATCAGTGTTGCCTTAGCTCGGGAGGAAGACTGAGTGCAAAAACTGGTCTACTATTTTAGCAAAAGGATAACCGGAGCTGAGAGAAATTATTCAAAGCTAGAGAAATTGGAATATTTCCTAGTCATTGCCTCAAGGAAGCTCCGTCCATATTTCCAATCTCATCCTATCACTGTGTATGCCGATCAGCCGTTACGACAGGTCCTTACGCGGCTTGAGACGTCTGGTAGGTTACTCAAGTGGAACATTGAACTGAGCCAGTTTGATATCACTTGTACTCCAAGGAGAGCGATTCAACGACATGTCCTAGCAGATTTTATAGCTAAATTTACCGTTTCAGAGGACTTCCCCAAGACCAATAAATCTCTCGAATACATTTGGAAGCTGCATACTGATGGTGCATCCAACGATCGGTGCTCGGGTGCTGGAGTAGTACTTGAAACCCCCGAAGGCTAATCCATATGCCATGCCTTGAAATTTGAATTTCGTGCGACCAATAATGAAGCTGAATATGAAGCCTTGCTTGCTGGATTGAAACTCGCCCGTGATCTGAGAATTATTGCTGTGGAAATTTATTGTGATTCCCAATTAGTCGTATGCCAAGTTCGGGGTGAATATCAGGCCAAGGATTGAAGACTAGCTCGAGTCTAGGAAGTACTTAATCAGTTTGATTATTATGCCATCTTCTACATACCCCACGAGCGCAATGAAAAGGCTGATTCATTGGTGAAGTTAGCTAGCATGGGCGAAGCACAACAAATGGTACTTGTTCCTACGGAGACATTATCTTCTCCAAGCATTGATCAGATGGAGACAGACTCTATATTTGAAACTGCTCCCAGTAAGGAGTCGTGGATGACTCCATACCGAAATTACATCGAGCATGGGACGCTACCTAAGTGCAGAAGTGGAAAAAGATAGATTCTTCGAAAAGCCTTGTGGTTTACCATTCAGAACGGAGTCATGTATAGAAGAGGATATTCAGTTCCTCTCCTCGGATGTATCATGCACAATGAAATTAAATGAGTATTACATGATGTACACGAAGGAGAATGTGGCAATCATACCGAGGGGCAAGCCCTCGCTAAGAAAGTACTCTGATACGGGTATTACTGGTCAACAGTAAACCGTGATGCAGCAGATTACAACGGGAAATGTGATAAATGCCAGAAACAAGCTCGAATTACTAGAGCTCCACCTACTGAGATAACCCAAATGGTCAGCCCATGGCCGTTTGCAGTATGAGGCATTGATATCGTTGGCACTCTACCTCTGGCCAAAGGTGGTGCGAAGTACGCCACCGTCGCAGTTGATTACCTTACCAAATGGGCTGAAGCTGAACCTCTTGCAACCATCACGATGAAGAAAGTAATCAACTTCGTAGTTCACAACATTATCTGCCGATTTGGTCTCCCACATACCATCATTACTAACAACGGAGCTTAGTTCGACAGTGTTGAGTTCAAGAATTTCTGTCAACATTTTCATATCCACAAGAAATTCTCTGCAGTTGCACACCCTCAAACGAATAGCCAGGTTGAAGCTGTTAATAAGGTTATCAAGTCGATTATAAAAAATGCTGGAAAAGGCCGGGAGCAAGTGGGTTGATGAACTTCCTATGGCTTTATGGGCTGACCGAACGACCCACAAGTCCGCAACCGGACACACTCCATTTTCTCTATCTTATGGGTCAGAAGCTGTTATTCCAGTCAAGATGGATGTACCTTCTCATCGTGTGACTTACTATGATCCGAAGACAACTGCCATATTACTTTCTGAATCCATGGATTTATTAGATGAGAAGCGTAAAGAGGCTGATTTGAGGGCAGCCGCATATCAAAGTCGAGTCGCCCGATTATACAATGCCAAGGTCCGACCATTAACCTTTGAACTCGACGATCTCGTACTCAAGAGAGTCTATCCGGTCCCTTCACACATGAAATCTAATTGGGAAGGACTGTATGTGGTTACAAAAAAACTCGGAGATGGCACGTTCAAGTTATTGACCATTGACGGTCTTACTTTGCTGAGAGCCTGGAATAGCGAGAGTCTCCGTTGCTACTACACATAACAGGCTTTATTTATTTAGCTCACTCTCTTATTTACCATTTGTTTCTACATTTCGAAATGTGAATTTTTAATAAAGCAACTGATTCTGCCATATTTTCTCATTTCAGCAATAGAATGTCGTCTCTTCGAGCCAGAGCTGTGATTTATTGAATGTGACGAACAACATCACGATGCACGTAGAGCTAAGTTCCATCATACGATGGAATTTACTCAAATAGAGAGTGACTGCGATACGACCGACCACTCGCTAAGTGAAACCCAAGCTCGGGGGCAAGTCACTACACTAAAGTCAAATAAGGATTGATACACGACAATCCTTTCACTAAACTCCAAAATCCCAGAGTGCGAGTTGGGGCATAAACTCATAAATACGGTCTTGAAAGGGGTGGACCCGTCCATCCAACGACTTCGACCGTACCCTAGCCAAGTTTGAGGAGGATGGATCCGTCCAACTAACGACCTTGCTTGTTAACCCGGGGTGGATGTGAACCGACCATCCACGATCCCGATGGACCCATCGTTCCTAGAGTGCGAACGAAGTCCTAAAATGCTTAAAACAGATGTGACTAACCATCTATCATCCAACTCCAAATTTCCAGAGTGCGAATTGGAGTATAAACATTAATTCTAGGTTTCCAAAGTGCGAACCGGAGTATAGACACCGACTTCACATTCCCAGAGTGCGAATCGGAGTATAAATATCAACTCTAGGTTCCCAGAGAACTAGAGTGAACCTAGAGTATAAGCGTCAGCTTCAAATTCCCAGAGTGTGAATTGGAGTATAATCGTCAAAGCCAAGTTCCCGGAGTGTGAACTGGGTTACAAACATCGATTACCTTCGGATTTCCAGAGTGCGAACCAGATTATCGATCGCGAACAACTCTGAATCCCCGGAGTGTAGACAGAGTATAAACATGACTTGAGTGTGAACGACCGCTCATAAACTAACCTAAATCCTCAGAGCCTGGACATGTATTTAAAACTTTAATAGGCGTAATTGATCGCCAAAATGCAAATGCAGATCCTCGGAGTGCAGATGTGACTATTTATGAGTAAGCAAGTGTGTTCGACCGCTCAACTCTCACTTGTTTTAGCATCGATTTGACGATGTTAAATTCGAAGAAATAGAGACAAATTACGATTGCTAGCTGATATTTACAACTTGTCCCCAGAACAAAGGGCAGGACTTAAGTGTTAATCGTTGGCCCGGGCAGTGTAGCGTCAAAGTCTAACTCGATTTCCAATTACACTTCGTGTTTGTGATTTCCAAACTTGGTGAATACCGATAAACTCAACTCAAGAGTTGAAGCTCCGCAAGCACATTGAACTGAAATTCAAACGCTGCAACACTTAAGCATAAAAGACAGAAATAAAAGTTGAAACAAGAAAACAAAATTTCATTCCCAATATCCCTACTAGCAGGGGCCGAACCTATATCTATACATGGCCGATGAAAGAAATGCAAAAAACAAGCTCTTAACTACAAAAAAATGCGCCAAAAAGGCATGTTCACTCTCTTTTCTTCTTCAACCTTTTATTCAATGTGAATCCACTAGAGCCACTAGTGATTTTTTGTTTTGAGCCTTTACCCTTTGGTGGATCGTCTCCAAACAGAGGAATGATGCCAATATCCTTCTCCAACTTGAACATAGAGGAATACTCCCCATAGGAGCAGTCGGAGGAGTCGAATCTGCAACATGGGGCAGAATGGGCATACTGGTATCGACATGTGTACCTCCGGGTGAGATCATTCTTAGCAGAGCTGGGCCAGGTGCCGCCACTCCACCCCCAGAACTACCACCATGTGCTGCTGCCTCCAACTCAGTATTGATTTCAGCCAGTATCTCTTCCTCGTGAATAGATTGGGCTTCGTTGGAGGCAGCAGTGGTCTGTGTTGAAGCACCAGAAGTGGGTGCGAGTCCACTAATGACAAATGGCAAGTTCGCGAAGGGGTCACTGTGACGACCTAGAAGCTCGTTCATCATCTTCTCGTCAAAATAAAGTGAGTTCCCCTGCGTTCCTTCGATTGGCATCGTCGTTGTCGTAGTGGTCGCTTTGGTAATAATGGCCTCCTGCGCTTGATGTAATTATTGGATTACAGGAGGCACTGTCGATGTAACTCCGGTCACTAAACAAACGAAGAAGAGAAATTGTTAGTAAACACTTAAAGGCGAGTCCCTTATTTCGAACACGCATGAGATTTGTTCAGAGTACCTTCCTCAGTTTGGCTCTCAGATGGCTGGGCGGCTTCGGAGGTATGCTCTCTGATGGGGGATAGCTGTGGTTGTTCCAGATTGTAGGCTGGGACAGACTGGAGTTCAGTCGCTGAAACAGGCTCATATCGAGGCAGAGCAATAATCTCGGAACTTGTGGCGTGATGCTCAACGCCCGAGCCTTCTCCAATATCCTGGTGCTGGGTGCTGGGTGCTGAGCTTCTCCTTCTCTTATGAGATCATAGAATCATGGAGAATCTTCTTTTCATCCTCGGTCAGCACACGATTCTCCAGATCGAAATCATCGAATGATCCACCCAGATGCACCGTCTTCTCCTCCTCGACCAATAGGTTCCAAGCATTATAGAGATGTGTCGAGTAGTTCTCGAGCCAAGCCAGATTCTTATGTCTCAGCACGTTGGTGTTGTAAGTAACGAGAAGTTCCTCTATATCGGCCTCCAGCCTGGGTTCCGCCATATGAACTTTTTCTTCGACCTCAGCTTCCACCATGCGGACTTTTTCCAAAGTCGCATCCCTTTCAGCCTGAAGCACCACCGCTTGATCTCATGCTTCTTGTTCAGAAATATTGGTAGCATCCTTCTCTTTAATGATCTCGGAAAATTTGGACTTAAGCTCATTGAGCTCTTTGAGGGCTGCGTCCCGCTCGGTAGTGATGGTGGTGTTCCTATGACCCATGTCCTCCATCATGGTATAATGCTTTTGTCTCATTCTATCCATGGCCGAGTTGGCATCATCGACCCTTTTGAGAGCTTCCATTTCAGATTTTCGAGAAGACTCGGCCTCATCATTGAGCACTTGAATAATCCGATCTTTCTGCACGAGCTCTTTCTCCAACTTCTCGATCATGGTAGCCCGCTCGAAAGTCACTTTCGACGCTTTTTTTGCAACTTTCACCCACTCCTTATATTGAAAGTAAATATCAGCGACATAATCGTGAACAATGTTCTCAGCCTCCGTTGGAATCCTCTTTAAATGTGGGGGGAATATACCCGTCGAAACAAATGACAGAAAAATCTTTCTTCAATTGAGCGAGTTTAATCGCTCCGTCCCCTGTGGGATTGGCAAGGACCTGCTCCGCAATTATGGGAGCCGCTAGTTCAGTCCCGCACTGTTGAGTTTCTGACCTTGGAGCATAAGAAGACAGCTTATGTCGCTAAGTTTATGGAGGTCATGAAACGTGGACCGGAGGCTGTACAAGATTTCTGGGAGGGGGTGAGCGAGATCGATATCGGTACCCCCTATCTCTTTCATACCGCCTCCTGACTAGAGTAACCCCGATGGTTCTCCCTGTCCCCATTTCTTTGGAATGCCTCGTAATATGATGAAGATCGACGAGCCTTTCGAAGACTTCCCAGCATCGATTCTCGACTGAACATTGTATCTGCAAGGTACAAGAGGAACAGAGTTAGTAATTTCCCAAAGTGATCAACCTATGGTCAGAAATCCTGTAGTTCCATGTAGTGTGTATGTATGCACAACCCCCCGACCAACCGGAAGTGTTGACCATGCAAGTAGGAAGAGACTCGCTTAGATCTAAAGCGTGTTAAAGTTCCTCCAATCCGGCATCAAGTTGGAAGGACATGTAGTCTGGAATAGGGATATTGGCGAGCCCTTCGAAAATATTTTCCACTCGCGGGGGAGAAGCCTCCGAAACTCTAGGTCCAGGAACGGGTGGGGACATGACCATAGTTTTCCATCCCCTGGATTTGAAACATTTAATAGCAGTTGCCTTGCCTTTTCTTTTCCCTTCGGGATCTTGAAGGGTACCAGAGATCTCGGCCGCAAGTTCGTCATCGGTGGTTGTTCTCTCCGAATCAGCCTCCTCGGCCAAAACAGGTCGGGGCATTTTATGCTTAGCTCGTTTCTTTAAGATGGAACTTAGCGTTCCCTCAAGCCAATACTTTGGTTCTGCTCAATCAATCCGACGATTCTCAAGTTCCTATCCGTCAGGACCAAGTCAATGTTCCTTTCTTCGCTCGGAACCTCTTAGAGTATCCAAACTATCTCCTTGAAATGTACACCTTCAGGCCATTGAATTACAGCTATAAAGAAAAAGTGAGGTAAGTTCGGCATCAATCGTGATTATATTATTAGATACTTGAGAAGATTATGGTACTTACGTCTGGATAACCATCGGCTGGCAAATCCCGGGGGACGTCGAATGTAGAACCATTCCGTTTTGAAGTAACTTAGCCTGGTCCAAGCCCCTGTTACTATTTGACAATTTATGACCGCTTCCAAGAATGTGAAAGATGGGCTATCTCCCTGGCTCTTAATGTCGAAAAGATATCTAATCACGATCGAGATTGGTGGCCGAAAGAGATGCTCTAACACGATGAATAAACTGTTCGACAATGCATACCCGTTGGGGTGTAGCTGAAATGGAGCGATCCCAAGGAAAGACAACACTTCCCTGATATATTGGTTAAATGGAGGAAGTGTACCGGCTGCGCACACATGACTGTTGAATGTGGTGTATCCGTCCGGTGGATGGTGCGGTCTATCATTCGGACCCGGCAATAGCACGTCATCCATTGACAGACCATGCCTCAGGCTAATCCGTCCCAACATGTCTTCAAAAACATTAGACGGCACAGAATCTGGCGGCGTACAGGTGAAAACAACCCCAGGTACCTCATCTGGGGCTAGATCTATAATATCGGCCTCGATGACTGGTAACTCGATTGTTGGGGGAGAGAAATCTGAGCTTCCTGTTGCTGTGAGCTTGAAGGTTCCATAACTAACTAACTTGAGAGAAATCATCATTAGACGATAGTAAGCCCGTGCATCCCCCAGTGTGAAGTGTGTGAATGTGTTATGCGATGCAGTGTTGTATATTACTCGAAAGAATTCTACAGAGTTAAAGAAAGCATGCAAACAACGAGACTTAATTCAACTGGAATAACCATCATCGCTGACCGTCACAACCATGCCATCCAAATATTAGCAGTCGATCCAAGTTAAAGTTCGATATAATTTTGTCAAGTTACAGTTCCATCGGCGAGCTTCGAAGGATAGTCAAATATGTTGTTCTACTGTTAACTCTAGATATGCAGGAATGAAGCTCGCCAGAATTAAGTTTTCAATTATTCAAATTTTCATATCCATCAAGGTCAAGGTTTGGATCGATCGCCAGAGGCCCCGTTCGTATCGATCATAGAAGAAAAGACTCTGTATCGATCACCCAAGGTTCAAGCTCGTATCGATAAGCAAGCCTCTTATCTTCGTATCGATCGAGGAGCAAGAGACTTCGTATCAATCACCCGAGGTTCCAGCTCGTATCGATAAGCAAGCCTCTCATCTTTGTATCAATCGAGGAGCAAGGGATTTCACATCGATCACCCAAGGTTCCAATTCGTATCGATCAGCAAAGTCCATTTCATGTCGATAAAGAATCCTCTGCCTCGTA
The DNA here is from genome assembly GCA_030765085.1 of Allium cepa. Classification (NCBI taxonomy): domain Eukaryota; kingdom Viridiplantae; phylum Streptophyta; class Magnoliopsida; order Asparagales; family Amaryllidaceae; genus Allium; species Allium cepa. The sequence goes on along the minus strand of CM060941.1, from coordinate 81,774,487 downwards.
TCGATTGTCGGCAACATCTTCGTACCGATTGTCGAAAATGTGTTACTCCCAGAATCAATACAAAGCATTCCTTTTGGATCAGTACAAAAGCGTTACTCCCTTCCTTCTCCCATCAATTCGAAGCCAAGATCAGTCATTCCTCCATGGGTTCTACGTATCCATCATCACATCTTCTTCCCCAAACAGCCTGAACGCCATTATTACTCTATTGACCTCTCTACGATCCAACTCCAGCAATAGCATTACCGGAATCGGCAACGAACTCAGATGACATGGTTTAAAACTTGAGTCTCATCATCTATGAGAGATTCTTATTGGTTGATTACCTGGTTAAAGAGATCAGTTCGCGAGATCGATGGATCGTTCGGTTGGAAGGTAGTTTCGTTTTCTTTTCTTTCCTGGTCGATATGAAGGCAAAGGAAGTAAAATAAGCAAATGGGAAAAGTGGCTAAGTCCAAAAGTATTTATATGGACCCAAGAACAGAAGGGAAAAGGCGATTCGCCTTCCAATCCAAAGCGACCGGTAGCAACGGTACAACCAGATCAACTCGAATAAGCTATTCGAATCCATGAGCCTGAGCCTTCATCGACGTGAAATTGTCATTAGGGTCCATCGATTCGAGACTGCTGTTTGTATCGATTGATTCGACTCCATCCACAATGCATCGATACGAGCTACGCCTTTCATATCCACCAAGTCACAGCCTCCAGAGGCCAATATTCATCGATGCGAATTGCGAATCGTCTGTTCGTATCCAATGACATTGAGCTCATCGATAAGAAAATGAAGACTACTGCAATGGAGTCCACCGAAGTTCGTAACCATTGATGCGAACGATCATTTCGTGTCCATCGAAGCTCTTATCTATCGATGTGAAATGTTCATTTCGTATCCATCAACGTGAAGTACATCGATGTAAGAACAATCTTTCAACCTTTTACATCGATTCAGGAGAGGATCGATACGAAGGAACATCCAAAAACAACTATCAGGCGTTGTTACAACTTGGATTTCACATCGGTTTAGGAGAGGACCGATACGAGATTTGATACAAGAGAACTGACAACGACTTGTGAATGTGTAACGTTAACGAGAGTCAGATTAACATATATGCATATTGTACAGCAATTAGTAATCAGTTACAACAATACAGGATACAACAGTTGACAATCAGCAGTTCACGTTACTAAGGGAATCAGTTAAACACTACCGCCTTCTCTTTAAAGACGACAACTGTTCAGAATGAAGATGGCAGCTTTTAAAAGCATGTCATGTTTCCACAAGATGTACTTTAGGGGGCAAATATTATCCCACCTTTTGGCAAGGTCGGGATATCGAGAAACTGGCTTAAGACCAAGGATCACTCATCTCGGATATCGAATACACATAGGTTCACTATGGATATCGATGAATTTTGTCCGTCTCCGGATCGGGCTACAATTGACAAGACACGACAAGCAAATCCATAAAAACTGACGTTTCAAACTTCAAGTCAATCCGAGTTCGTATTCTTAAGTTATGATCGATGCAAGTTGGAGGGGATAACCCTATTTTCGTATCCATCATCGAACCTCAGTTCGTGTCGATCATCTTCGTAACGATCGAACCACACCACTTCGCATCCACTAGGTAAGAAGCTTTGTTTGAACCCATCCAGAATTACGCTCTTCGTATCCATCCAGAGGCAGCCGCATCACATCGATCATGTTCAAATCCATCATGCACACACAATTTCGTATCGATCAATTCCAACTCGCTTATGTCGGTCGACCAACATCCCATTCGTATCCATTTCTGATTTCTTACTTCGTAACCATCGACTATGGCACGAATATGTATTTCGTATCTATCAGACTTAATATATATTTCGTAACGATTAACCACAGATCGATGTGAAATCGACACTATACACCCTAAACAATATAGCCAATCGATACGGAAAGAGCGATTCGAAGCTACCGGTGCGAACAAAACTACACAACCGATACGAGCGATGCAGTTTGGATTAATATGAGTAGAGCCACTTCTATCGATACGAACCGAGACGCCACCATCGATACGAGTTAGACCATCCCCATCAATTCGAACTGCGTAGTGGCCTTCAATACAAACGAGGCGAAGTTCAAGGGATGACTCGGTCAACTCGGCGACGAAGGTGGATCGATCCGAGAAGTGTGCACCACGTCACCACCTAATCACGTGCAGTGATCGATTCGAAGAGATCGATTCTAATTGATCGATTTGAACAAAACAGCCTTCCGAAAAGCTACAACTCGCATCGATCATAACTCGAGATCCACCAGTCCAAATGTTACGAAATTTTCACAGGAGCTTACATACAAGCTAAAGAATGTCCACACCAAGTTTCGACTCCATTGGAAAAAAAATCTTGATCGATACGAATTGCATTCGTATCGATCACAGATCGAGTCGAAACTTCATGGGATTGATCACGTGGGCCCACTCACGTGCCAGAAGGAGTCTTCTGAATTTTGAGCGAGTTGTCAGCCTCCTACGCCTATAAATAGAACCCAGGGCCTACAGAAGAAGGATCTTTTGACTCTCCAATGCCCAGACTCTGCCGGATTCGACTTTGCACTCCTTTACTGCTGTTGTATTCGAATTTCAGAATTGTAACTCACTGTAGCTTGCTGTAATCAAGTGTAATCATCAAGAGAATATCAATAAAATCATAAATCTTCATAGTGGACGTAGGCAACACGCCGAACCACTCTAAATTTTCGTGTGTCTTTGCATTTACTTATCAGTTTTTTGGAGTTTTTGTTAGATAATCCACGTTTACATTTATCTTCTTCATTTTTATCTCTTCAAAAACTTGCGAAGGGTGTTGTGCTCATTTTTGGTACAAACAGATGATACACTCGTAGAACCTCAACCTGCAATCCATCAACATCAGAACAAACAGTCTTCCATCTTTACAGAGCCAACCATCATAGTTGAGTCTATTCTGCCTTATCCCGTCAGATTTATTTCTTGTTCTATATTGGCTATGATTTTCGCTAGTCAAGCATCTCACTTTTGACTAGTACCAATCCTCTTAATCAAGGTAGGTTTGATGGCCAAACTCGACAACATCTATGCGTCTAACTCATAGGGAGGTCTGAAGTCATAGCCGGCATCAACTGGAGCTATGTCCTCTTTAGGAATATCGCACCGAATTGGCATGTCTTCGATGCAAATTATTGGTGACTGCATTCACTTTACCAGGTGTACAGGAAATGCAAAAGATGGAGGCCGAAAATTCCAACCCTCGCTACTAATGAAGGTTGAGATCTTTCTGGGAGACAAGGCATTTCACGGACTTGTGATTTGTGAACAACTCGAACATTTATCCAAGCAAATAGTCCTATGAATCTTCAAAATAAAATCTATAGTAGTCAACTCCAAATCGTAGGTCAGGTACTTCCTCTCATGTGGCTTCAGTTGTCGACTAGCATATGTGATAACTTTACCTCCTTTCATTAGCACTGCACCCAATTCTGTACCACAAGCATCTATGAATACCATCATCTCCTCATTCCCTCTCGCAATTGTAATGACCCGGAATTTTTGGGCAATATAAATTTAATAATCTGTATAAATAATTTAACAGGTTTGATAATTTTGTTTATAATTTTAATTTAAAATTGACTAATTTAATCTTTTAAAGGTTAATAAATATTTAATCTGATAATTGTGATCAATATCTTTTTAACAATTTAAAATAGATAAGATTTATTTTTCAAAACTAATCAAATTTTATTCTGTTTATAATATATACATTTGATATATATATTGTGAATAGAAGATCGTTTTTTTTAAATAAAAGATTTAATTTTCAAATTTGTAATATATATGTTTTCATATGTTATAATTTGAGTTATTTTGAAATTTAATTTAATCTATTAATAATTGATGTATGAATGAATATTGTAATGTGAAGCTTTGTTTTAGAGTTAATACTTTTCAAAAATTAATTTAAAGATTTATTTCATTTGTTTTAAAATATAAGATAATTGCTTATTTTAAGTGTGATAGTTTATAAAAGATTTAATCAAAGTTTTGTTTTATTTTCTTTTTAAAGTGTTTAAATTAAAATGGTTATAAATGATAAATATATATGTTCTAGATTTTAAATAACATGTATAAGATGTATATTTATATTTGTATTTATTAGTTTTAGAATATTTTTCTTTTAAAAGTGAATTTATTTATACATATGTGAACATTTATTAATTAAGAAATTAAAATAAGTAAGTTCTATTATCTATTAAATTAAATAAAAAATTAATTAAAAATGTTAAGAACACGTGTAAACATGTTCACACATTCTAAATAACACTTGTAAATAACTAAATCAATTAAATGACAAGTATTAATTCTTGAGAACAAGTGTCTTCATTTTTCTTTAATAAACATAACATTTTCATTTTTCTTTGTTTTTTTTCTTTCAAATGTTAATAGCAAAATCTGAAACTATTCCAAAACCTGAAATTGAAATCCAAAAGTAGGATAAAATCAAAAGCAAAGTTTGATCTGCAAGCAAGGTTCTTCACAGTAAAAATTTAAATCTGCAAAATGAAAAGCAAATCTGCAACATCAAACTTCAATCTGCAAACTTCAAACTGCATTTCAAAGTTCAAACCAACCTGCAAATTAAAGCTTCGACATGCAATTCAAGTTTAGATCAATTCAGCAATTCAACTCTGAAGTTTCAACATTTTAAAATCTAAGATTTTGAGGCAAGCATTCAAGTTTCTTCAGGTTTCAAAGGCCTGCAAAAATTTAAAAGTTTGTTCTGCATATAAAAACAGGTGAGTAAAATTCTTTTAAAAACAGTTTTTATCAAATCTGTGATGGAATGTTATTGCATGTGTTGAATTATGATATGATGATGGATATATGTTTACAAGAAATATTGTTATGTATGTAGATTAAAGGTTTAAAGTGTCTGTTTCATCTCTGTTATTTACAGAAGTAGTTTTTAAGAAAAATTCAAAATCTTTCAATCTAAACAAAATTTGATCTTGGCATATGAATGAAAATGGTTTGTTAATGTCTAATTGTAATTTTAAAAATAGTTTGTGAAATTTTTAGTTTACAAATAATTTTAAAAAAAAATAGAATAACAGTAAAAATACATGTTATACATGAAAATCAAAAATCTTAATTTTTGATTTGGATTACATGAATGAACTAATGAGTAAAAATCATGATTTTTAATACATGTTTCATGATTTTTAGTTTGATGAGTCATGAGAATTTGGGTTTTGTTCATTTTGGGAACTTTGGTGAATTGCCGATTATCCACGCATTGATTCGAGATGAAATTTCGGTCATAGCTTGATTATGCGTTGTAGATTTAGGGAAAAATGCAAGTGGATTTTTCTAATGCGTGAAATGTTCGAATTCGAATAAAATAGGGTTTTAGCATGTTTCAGTTTGGGCTTTGCTGTAGAAGTTTTTGCGACATGAATGATGGATCGAGTTCGATCGCGACATGGTGATGTTGAAGCTCGGGGTTGTGGTGTTCGATGATGGGGATGGTGAGTTCAACGGCGTTGAGGTGTTTGGCCGTGGGGGAACTTTGGAGGTTGTTGTTTTCTGCAGTTTCATACCAGATGTTTGAAATTTCGATTCGAACAAAGTTTGTTCGATCTGGGTTTAAATCCTTGTTCGCGCACGTTCATGTGATTGTTGGGAATGGTCGTGACGGCCAACGGCGGCCGGAGATGTTTGGGCACGTGCACCGTGCACGTTAGAGTGCACTGGAACGTTTGAATTGGGGAAGAAGGGTTGTTCCCGAAGGGAAGCTCGCGATTTTATCGTGGATGACTCGGAGTTGTGATCTGGGTTTTTGTCTCGGGTGGGTTTTCGTGTTGCGTACGGGTTGGACTTGGAGATGTTGGAGTTTCGGTTGTTCTCGGGGTAGGCAGGAGGAACTTCTGTGTTTTGACTTGAGTGATTTTGTTTGCTGTGTTAGTTAGTACTATGTTAGTATGGTTGTAAAATAAACTCGAGTTGAATAATTTAAGAATCAAGCACCAAGTATAAACAAGTTTATGAAGAAAACTAAATTTAAACTTGTTGTTTCATAGAGGAAGTAAATTAAACATTTAAAAGTGAAATTTGAATTTATTTTCAAGTTTAAAAATGTTTTAGGTTGTATGTTTGAAATTTATTATTTAAATTTAGTTTTAAAATTCAAATTTGAAGAGTGTTTTGAATTTAATCAAAGATGTAAGTTAAAGTTTTGAAGTAAAGTTTTAATAACAATTTTCAATTTATATTGAAAATAAATTAGTTTAAAACTTGATAATTTAAAGTGTTTAAATTTGGAAATGATTTATCTCCAAGTAAGACTATTATTATGATTTTGTAAACCAAGTTTAATAATTTGTCTTTGAATTAATAAGATTTAAATAATTCAATAATTTATTTATGGAAATAAATAAGGTTAAATTATTTGGATAATTAACTTAAGAATACTTAATTAATATGATTTGTTAATAAGTTAAGTTTGGTTAAGATTTATGCTTTTCTTAATTTATTAAATATTTTCTTTAATATTAGAAGTTAATTAATTAATTGTTTAATTAATTTTAAATAATTAGTTAATTATTTATTTAAATTTATATAATCACTTAATTATGGATTAATTAAGTATAATTACTTAATAAAGTAATTAATGGTTAATTATTGAATGTAATTAAGGAAGTTAATTATTTATGGAAGTAATTAATGGTAATTACTAATGGAGTAACTAATTGAAGTGATTATTGGATAATCACCAAATGATATTAATTAAGAAATTGATTAATATAATTGTTGAAATTAATTAATTATGAAATGATTAATTAATTAAGGATTAAGTATTATTTAATAATGGAATAAATTACTTGTTAATTAATTAATTAAGATTTATTAATGGAAGTAATTAGAGATAATTACTTATGTAAGTAATTAAGAGTTAATTACTTAATTATTTAGTTAATTAATCAATGTGATTAATTAATTAATGAATTTAACTTAAGATTAATTACTAAGTATAATTAATTAAAATTGTAATTAATTAATAAAGTAATTAATTAAGGATTTATTTATTAATTTAATTGTTTAATAATTACTTAATGAAGTAATTAGGGATTAATTAGTTGGATTAATTAATCAAGAATTAATATAATTAATTTAGAAGTTAATTAATTTAGTTAAGTAATTACAAATTGTTAATTACTGATTGTGATTAATAAAATGATTAATTATAAGTTAATTGATTAATTAATTGAAGTAATTATTAATTAATAAGATCATTAATTATTGAATTTAATGATATTAATCAAGGTTGATTAATATAAGTGATTTATTCAGGAATGATTAATTAATTGTAATTAATTAAGGTTTAATGTAATTAATTATGATTGATTAATAATGGAAGAAAATGTAGAATCATTAATTATTATAATTAATGATAGTAATTAGGGATTAATTACTGTATATGGATAAGGATAATTACTTGAATGTAATTAAATATAATTAATCAAGGGAGATTAATTAAGGAAGATCATTAGAGATGATTAATTTATTTATTTGGAACAAATTAATAAAGAAGGATTATGGTAATCAAATTGATTAAGAGATAATCAATTCTCTTTTGGATGATTGTTTAATATGGGTTGATTGAGTAATATTGGTTAATTGATTAATATTGGATGATCAATATTTGGTGATTTATATTAGATGATTGATATTGGTTGATACTGGATATCTTTGTTATGTGATATGCTGTTGTGAGATGAATGTTGTTATGAATTATCTATTTTGATAATATGATTCATCTATCTGTTTATATCGTCCTGAATATGAGTTTAAACTGTTTAAACCCTTAAGTACAACTTCGACATTAAAATGGAGTTTGGTTTCGGTGAGACCGGGATCGGTTTTCATATTTGGATATCCGAAAACCACACCAATTCCAATTAAACGTTAGGTCGTGTATCCAAGTGGAGCAAGTGAAGACTCGAGGTGTAAGGGCTATACGTTAGTATAACTCTGTGGGTGATTCCGTAATGAGGTGACGGAATAGTACTTATAGATTCGAGATGGTCATTTAGAGTGCAAGGGCTATGGTCGTTGACCCTAAGGGTGATTCCAAAATGAGTGCAACGAGATAGTGCCTTCGGTTTCGTTCGAACCCGGAACGAACTTGTATGGATTGAATGCTTTCAGCACATCGTCCGGTGAACGATGAGCATTCTAAGATAGATGTGTTCTATAAAGGTAATCGCAGCCTCAAGCCTCATCAACCTGGAATGGCAAAAACACGGGAGGTGCAGCAAGGCTTCGTGGGTAGCTCCCACTTGAGAGCGAGATTTACCCCTGTCTAGAGGTCCCTTTATATTTCGGCTTAGTGTGTGGTTGGTCGCGCCAACTACGGGGTGGTCTTGTTCGGGACTGTCCAGTAAGGGATGGTTCCGGCCTTGTGTTGCAGGGGAGTGGGCGTACTCCTCGGTACGTTGATCTAGGCCACGTACTGTGACGGGCGGTAGCCCAGTAGCCCTGCCATTGATGGAAACCCATTTTCCCTATGAGACCCTACGGTTTTGATTGTATTACCCACTTTTGTGGCTAGTAGCTGGAATTTAATCATGTAACAATTTTGGCTATTTCATATTTATTTGAAAACCCTAGACACTATTATAATATCACTGGATTTCCTATCAAATGCTTTGGTTAGTGTAAGGTAAAAACTTTTCCATGTTTATGTGTGGGAAGACTTATGTGATACCTTTTCTTTTCAAAGGTTTTTCTAAAGTTAAGCAACTTTAACCCGTTTACTCACACCAGACCCCTTTCTGACCCGAGTGTTTATTTTCTGTTTTATTAAACTCTTGGGTACTCATATTATGCATGAGTAGTCAAGTGGATCAGGTTAGCTTGACGAATTCTGGAGGAGATATGGAGCAGAAGGCTTCGACGTGTAGATATATATTGGTTCCGCTGTGTTTGTTTGGTATTTGTTTCTTGTGTATTGTAAGAGATATAGTTAGACAGATGTTTTAACTGTCTAATATCTGTTGTATAAGTTGTGTACTCTGATGTAATAAGATACTATGTAATATTTATGTGATATATTATATTTTATTCGTTCCGCTGTGAGTTCTCTGATGTTGTTCTGTTTCTTCTTTCTCTTTCTCTTTCTTTTCTTCTTCTATCCCTTTCTTTCTTCAAGATGATGCGATTTCCTGGAGATAGGAAGTCGGGTCGTCTCATTTGGTATCAGAGCATTAGGCTGAGTGAATACCTAGGCTCTGTAGTGGTGTCTTCCTTGAGAGAGCGTACTTGTAATTTTTTTATATATAACTATATATATATATCTATATCTACCTAATCTGTTGGGCTATATGTTCAGATTTTCCAACATAATTTTTAGAGGTAGATGCAGTAGTGGTGTGTGTGTAACATGACTACCACTGATGGAAGAGGTCCATATGTTTGCGGTTGGAAGTATTTGACGAGACTGTAGACCTAATACTGTCTCGAATAAGATTTGTAGTTTGGAGTAGGGATTTCTCTGATATCCGAAGGAAATCTTTTTGAAGATTCGGAGTTCGTCTTTGAAGTGTAAGTTTGGATTTCGCTCGGGTGAGCGAATTATTCTTGAGTTTGAATCTGTCGGAAGTGCAGATAAAAGTGATGGTATCTTGATAACTGCATGAAGATGCAGTATCCTTGGATATTTTCCGAAGATGTTTTCTCTTGAAGCAGTTTTAGTAGTTGTTAAGGAGCAGTCTTTACCTGCCAAAGAGAAGATTCGTCTGTGTAGAAGTTGTTTGGATCTCTAGCAAGGAGGTTGGCTGTTTTGGAATATGAGACTAAGGTCTATAAGTGTTTCGCTTGGGCATGGTCTCATTTGTTATTCCTTAAGGAGAGCGAGTTGTAGATGCTTGGTTTGGAGTCCGAGTTTCTTGAGAGGTTGTCTGCCATCTCGAAGGTCTTTTGTGTAGTTGTTGAAGGTTTTGGGTTCGGAGAAGCTTTTGGATTAGAAGTCTTTGGTTAGCTGTGGTAGCAATTCGTCTCGAAGTGTTCGGTGTGCTGACGAGGAGATCTTTTAGCGTTGCAGTATCATCGAGGTAGAATTTGGAAGCAGCTGTGTGGCTTGTTTCTCGAATGGGTCGGGAATCTTAGTGGTTCTTCTTTCAGTAGCCCGGGCAGTTGGTGGAAGTTATTTTGAAGAATTAACCTTGTTTGGAAAATCTTTAGGCAGTTCTAATTGGTAAAGTGAGGACAGTTTCTTTGGAATCCAAACTAGATAGGATCGCAAAGGTGACTTGCGGTTAGTTTGGAATTTATCTTGGGTGATCTGTTGTTTGAGGTTGAGGGTTCTCATGTGGAAGTAGGAGCTACTGAGGTAATCAGAAGTTTGTCTGCATCTGGAGTTGACTTACATATTGTCTTGGTTTCAGATGTGATTTTGGTGGTTAGCCTTGTAGTAGAGTTGGTGTGGCAACTCAGATATCTTTGGAATTTGGATTTGGTCAGATCTTGTTTTGAGTTGGATTCTACTGTAAGGATGTGTGACTGAGTCAGATGAGTCACTCAGATTTTTTATGGATTTGGTGAACAAAGCTTTTCAGATATTGGGTAAGTTTGTATTCGTGTTCATCAGCAGTATTCTCATCTATTTCAGAATCAGAGTTGTGCAGCGGAAGCAAGGTAGCTGTTGTACAAGGAAGGAAGTAAGTTCTGTTTGCTATTGTTTGGGTAGTAGAGCTTGAGTTCTGGATTTCGACGGATTTTGGAAGACTTTTCTGTTAAATAGGATCTAGGAACTGGTTTGCTTTGGTCTAGTTGTTTTTGGAAGTATCATCATTGGTTGAGCTGATCAGGAAGAAGATTGGCAACCCAGGATTGTCTGTTGAGTTACAGATATGAGATAAGAAGTTTTGGAATTCGAAGTTGGAGACTTCAGTGTTGTTAAGATTTCTCTGGTTAAGAGAGCATTAATTGGATAAGATTGGATGGCTAGTGCTGAGGCATTTGAGATTTCTTATTCGTGTTTTGATAGGATAAGATTGAATTGCCAGTTTGGATTTTGTAACACGTGTCTCTGAGGGAATACGTGTATGATTCATCATTGGTTGTTAAATCTGTAGTTCAGTTGGATTTGGAAGTTGTGCCAGACTTGGGTATAGACTGACGTTCTATTCAGATTGATGGACCTGGATATGAGAGGAGCTCTGGATGTTGGTAGTGTAGTTATTTTTTGGCTTTTGTAGAACGAGTCTCCCGGCGATTTATCTTGGGAAACTCGAGATAGTATTAGAGATTTATTCTGATTAGTGTCAGAATAATTAGTTAAGTTTGTTTGTTTATTTGATTGCCTTGGTTGTTGGTAACTGGTAAACAGGAATGCTTTGCTGTTTGGAATTAAAATATGTACTGGATTATTAAATTACCTTTGCTTTTAAATTTCGGGGATGAAATTCTTTTAAGGAGGAAGGATTGTAACGACCCGGAATTTTTGGGCAATATAAATTTAATAATCTGTATAAATAATTTAACAGGTTTGATAATTTTCTTTATAATTTTAATTTAAAATTGGCTAATTTAATCTTTTAAAGGTTAATAAATATTTAATCTGATAATTGTGATCAATATCTTTTTAACAATTTAAAATATGTAAGATTTATTTTTCAAAGCTAATCAAATTTTATTCTGTTTATAATATATATATTTGATATATATATTGTGAATAAAAGAACTTTTGTTTTAAATAAAAGATTTAATTTTCAAATTTGTAATATATATGTTTGCATATGTTATAATTTGAGTTATTTTGAAATTTAATTTAATCTATTAATAATTGATGTATGAATGAATATTGTAATGTGAAGCTTTGTTTTAGAGTTAACACTTTTCAAAAATTAGTTTAAAGATTTATTTCATTTGTTTTAAAATATAAGATAATTGGTTATTTTAAGTGTGATAGTTTATAAAAGATTTAATCAAAGTTTTGTTCTATTTTCTTTTTAAAGTGTTTAAATTAAAATGGTTATAAATGATAAATATATATGTTCTAGATTTTAAATAACATGTATAAGATGTATATTTATATTTGTATTTATTAGTTTTAGAATATTTTTCTTTTAAAAGTGAATTTATTTATACATATGTGAACATTTATTAATTAAAAAATTAAAATAAATAAGTTCTATTATCTTTTAAATTAAATAAAAAATTAATTAAAAATGTTAAGAACATGTGTAAACATGTTAACACATTCTAAATAACACTTGTAAGTAACTAAATCAATTAAATGACAAGTGTTAATTCTTGAGAACAAGTGTCTTCATTTTTCTTTAATAAACATAACATTTTCATTTTTCTTTGTTTTTTTTCTTCTTTCAAATGTTAATAGAAAAATCTGAAACTATTCCAAAACCTGAAATTGAAATCCAAAAGTAAGATAAAATCAAAAGCAAAGTTTGATCTGCAAGCAAGGTTCTTCGCAGTAAAAATTTAAATCTGCAAAATGAAAAGCAAATCTGCAACATCAAACTTCAATCTGCAAACTTCAAACTGCATTTCAAAGTTCAAACCAACCTGCAAATTAAAGCTTCAACATGCAATTCAAGTTTAGATCAATTCAGCAATTCAACTCTGAAGTTTCAACATTTTAAAATCTAAGATTTTGAGGCAAGCATTCAAGTTTCTTCAGATTTCAAAGGCGTGCAAAAATTTAAAAGTCTGTTCTGCATATAAAAACAAGTGAGTAAAATTCTTTTAAAAACAGTTTTTATCAAATCTGTGATGGAATGTTATTGCATGTGTTGAATTATGATATGATGATGGATATATGTTTACAAGAAATATTGTTATGTATGTAGATTAAAGGTTTAAAGTGTCCGTTTCATCTCTGTTATTTACAGAAGTAGTTTTTAAGAAAAATTCAAAATCTTTCAATCTAAACAAAATTTGATCTTGGCATATGAATGAAAATGGTTTGTTAATGTCTAATTGTAATTTTAAAAATAGTTTGTGAAATTTTTAGTTTACAAATAATTTTAAAAAAAATAGAATAACAGTAAAAATACTGTTATACATGAAAATCAAAAATCTTAATTTTTGATTTGGATTACATGAATGAACTAATGAGTAAAAATCATGATTTTTAATACATGTTTCATGATTTTTAGTTTGATGAGTCATGAGAATTTGGGTTTTGTTCATTTTGGGAACTTTGGTGAATTGCCGATTATCCACGCATTGATTCGAGATGAAATTTTGGTCGTAGCTTGATTATGGGTTGTGGATTTAGGGAAAAATGCAAGTGGAGTTTTCTAATGCGTGAAATGTTCGAATTCGAATAAAATAGGGTTTTAGCATGTTTTAGTTTGGGCTTTGCTGTAGAGGTTTTTGCGACATGAATGATGAATCGAGTTCGATCGCGACATGGTAATGTCGAAGCTCGGGGTTGTGGTGTTCAATGATGGGGACGGCGAGTTCAAAGGCGTCGAGGTGTTTGGCCGTGGGGGAACTTTGGAGGTTGTTGTTTTCTGCAGTTTCGTACCTGATGTTCGAAATTTCAATTTGAACAATGTTTGTTCGATCTGGGTTTAAATCCTTGTTCGTTCACGTTCATGTTATCGTTGGGAATGGTCGTGACGACCAACGGCGGCCGGAGATGTTTGGGCACGTGCACCGTGCACGTTAGAGTGCACTGGAACGTTTGAATTGGGGAAGAAGGGTTGTTCCCGAAGGGAAGCTCGCGATTTTATCGTGGATGACTCGGAGTTGTGATCTGGGTTTTTGTCTCGGGTGGGTTTTCGTGTTGCGTACGGGTTGGACTCGGAGATGTTGGAGTTTGGGTTGTTCTCGGGGTAGGCAGGAGGAACATCTGTGTTTCGACTTGAGTGATTTTGTTTGCTGTGTTAGTTAGTACTATGTTAGTATGGTTGTAAAATAAACTCGAGTTGAATAATTTAAGAATCAAGCACCAAGTATAAACAAGTTTATGAAGAAAACTAAATTTAAACTTGTTGTTTCATAGAGGAAGTAAATTAAACATTTAAAAGTGAAATTTGAATTTATTTTCAAATTTAAAAATGTTTTAGGTTGTATGTTTGAAATTTATTATTTAAATTTAGTTTTAAAATTCAAATTTGAAGAGTGTTTTGAATTTAATCCAAGATGTAAGTTAAAGTTTTGATGTAAAGGTTTAATAACAATTTTCAATTTATATTGAAAATAAATTAGTTTAAAACTTGATAATTTAAAGTTTTTAAATTTGGAAATGATTTATCTCCAAGGAAGACTATTATTATGATTTTGTAAACCAAGTTTAATAATTTTTCTTTGAATTAATAAGATTTAAATAATTCAATAATTTATTTATGGTAATAAATAAGGTTAAATTATTTGGATAATTAACTTAAGAATACTTAATTAATATGATTTGTTAATAAGTTAAGTTTGGTTAAGATTTATGCTTTTCTTAATTTATTAAAGATTTTCTTTAATATTAGAAGTTCATTAATTAATTGTTTAATTAATTTTAAATAATTAGTTAATTATTTATTTAAATTTATATAATCACTTAATTATGGATTAATTAAGTATAATTACTTAATAAAGTAGTTAATGGTTAATTGTTGAATGTAATTAAGGAAGTGAATTATTTATGGAAGTAATTAATAGTAATTACTCATGGAGCAATTAATTGAAGTGATTATTGGATAATCACCAAATGATATTAATTAAGAAATTGATGAATATAATTGTTGAAATTAATTAATTATGAAATGATTAATTAATTAAGGATTAAGTATTATTTCATAATGGAATAAATTACTTGTTAATTAATTAATTAAGATTTATTAATGGAAGTAATTAGAGATAATTACTTATGTAAGTAATTAAGAGTTAATTACTTAATTATTTAGTTAATTAATCAATGTGATTAATTAATTAATGAATTTAACTTAAGATTAATTACTAAGTATAATTAATTAAAATTGCAATTAATTAATAAAGTAATTAATTAAGGATTTATTTATTAATTTAATTGTTTAATAATTACTTAATGAAGTAATTAGGGATTAATTAGTTGGATTAATTAATCAAGAATTAATATAATTAATTTAGAAGTTAATTAATTTAGTTAAGTAATTACAAATTGTTAATTACTGATTGTGATTAATAAAATGATTAATTATAAGTTAATTGATTAATAAATTGAAGTAATTATTAATTAATAAGATCATTAATTATTGAATTTAATGATATTAATCAATGTTGATTAATATAAGTGATTTATTCAGGAATGATTAATTAATTGTAATTAATTAAGGTTTAATGTAATTAATTACGATTGATTAATAATGGAAGAAAATGTAGAATCATTAATTATTATAATTAATGATAGTAATTAGGGATTAATTACTGTATATGGATAAGGATAATTACTTGAATGTAATTAAATATAATTAATCAAGGGAGATTAATTAAGGAAGATCATTAGAGATGATTAATTTATTTATTTGGAACAAATTAATAATGAAGGATTATGGTAATCAAATTGATTAAGAGATAATCAATTCTCTTTTGGATGATTGATTAATATGGGTTGATTGAGTAATATTGGTTAATTGATTAATATTAGATGATCAATATTTGGTGATTTATATTAGATGATTGATATTGGTTGATACTGGTATCTCTGTTATGTGATATGCTGTTGTGAGATGAATGTTGTTATGAATTATCTATTTTGATAATATGATTCATCTATCTATTTATATCATCCTGAATATGAGTTTAAATTGTTTAAACCCTTAAGTACAACTTGGACATTAAAATGGCGTTTGGTTTCGGTGAGACCGGGATCGGTTTCCATATTTGGATATCCGAAAACCACACTGATTCCAAATAAACGTTAGGTCGTGTATCCAAGTGGAGTAAGTGAAGACTCGAGGTGTAAGGGCTATACGTCAGGATAACTCTATGGGTGATTCCGTAATGAGTTGATGGAATAGTACTTATAGATTCGAGATGGTGATTTAGAGTGCAAGGGCTATGGTCGTTGACTCTAAGGGTGATTCCAAAATGAGTGCAACGAGATAGTGCGTTCGATTTCGTTCGAACCCGGAACGAACTTGTATGGATTGAATGCTTTTAGCACATCGTCAGGTGAACGATGAGCATTCTAAGATAGATGTGTTCTATAAAGGTAATCGCAGCCTCAAGCCTCATCAACCAGGAATGGCAAAAACACGGAAGGTGCAGCAAGGCTTCGTGGGTAGCTCCCACTTGAGAGCGAGATTTACCCCTGTCTAGAGGTCTCTTTATATTTCGGCTTATGTGTGGTTGGTCATGCCAACTACGGGATGGTCTTGTTCGGGACTGTCCAGTAAGGGATGGTTCCGGCCTTGTGTTGCAGGGGAGCGGGCGTACTCCTCGGTACGTTGATCTAGGCCACGTACAGTGACGGGCGGTACCCCAGTAGCCCTGCCATTGATGGAAACCCATTTTCCCTACGAGACCCTACGGTTTTGATTGTATTACTCACTTTTGTGGCTAGTAGCTGGAATTTAATCATGTAACAATTTCGGCTATTTCATATTTATTTGAAAACCCTAGACACTATTATAATATCACTGAATTTCCTATCAAATGCTTTGGTTAGTGTAAGGTAAAAACTTTTCCATGTTTATGTGTGGGAAGTCTTACGTGATACCTTTTCTTTTCAAAGGTTTTTCTAAAGTTAAGCAACTTTAACCCGTTTACTCACACCAGACCCCTGTCTGACCCGAGTGTTTATTTTATGTTTTATTAAACTCTTGGGTACTCATATTATGTATGAGTAGTCAAGTGGATCAGGTTAGCTTGACGAATTCTGGAGGGGATATGGAGCAGGAGGCTTCGACGTGTAGATATATATTTGTTCCGCTGTGTTTGTTTGGTATCTGTTTCTTGTGTATTGTAAGAGATATAGTTAGACAGATGTTTTAACTGTCTAATATCTGTTGTATAAGTTGTGTACTCTGATGTAATAAGATACTATGTAATATTTATGTGATATATTATATTTTATTCGTTCCGCTGTGAGTTCTCTGATGTTGTTCTGTTTCTTCTTTCTCTTTCTTTTCTTCTTCTATCCCTTTCTTTCTTCAAGATGATGTGATTTCCTGGAGATAGGAAGTCGGGTCGTCTCAGCAATGGTCAACACTGTTGCACTGGTCTACCTCTCCTTTAGAATCACAAATGCAAGCTCGCACTTCGTGGCCCAAACATGAGTTGGATTCTTGTTTGTTAAATTGGTTAATGTTGTTGCTACCTTCGAGAAGTTCTTAATATAATGTCTATAATATCTCACCAATCCAAGGAAATTCCCTATATCCATAGCATTCTTGAGTTGGTTCCAATCTTGAATGGCTTCTACCTTCACAGGATCAACAATAATGCCCTAAGAAACTACATGACCTAAGAATCTCACTTCCCTCCTCTAGAAGTGACATTTTGAAAACGTTGATTTCAGCCTATGCTTCCTCAACACTTTAAGACAATCTGTAAATGTATCTTGTATTCCTCCTCCAAACCTGGAATAGACCAGAATATCATGCACGAACATAAGCACAAACTTGTTTATCTGATCTTTAAAAACATGGTTCATAAGATCAACAAAGTACACCGGTGTGTTTATCAGCTCGAATAGCATAACCAATCACTCGTAGAATCCAAACGGCATAAAAATGCAGTAATAGGAACACTCTCTTTTGCCACTCTTAGTTGATGAAATACCGTCACAAGATCCAACTGAGAGAACACCTTTGCACCATGAGGCCGATCGAATAAGTCATCAATACGTGGTGAAAGTTGCTACAACATGTGACATATATACGGATTGCGGAATAATCTATAATATGGAAAATATAGCTTAAACTAATAATATAAGGAAGCTAAAAGAAAGCACTAAATAAAAGATTACACACCAGCGATTTTTATAATGGTTTGGTCCTCCTGTCCTACGTCTAGTCCTGGATTACTTTAGGAATTTCACTAAACAATCCTCATTTCACTTGGAGGAACGAGTTTCTATAAGACTGCCTGAACAAGCAAACATGACTTTAACATCTGGCCTGAAGATCACCAACTGGACTTCAGTAAAAAATAAAATAAATTATGACTTTGACTTTGATGTGTTATTGATAACACGGATAGGTCACTTTTCAGTACACTTTTCCAATAATATCCTTGGATGATTCGTGAATTGAATGTGTAGTGATACAGGAAGCAATGAGTGGATTTTGATCGATTTTGATTCAAGAAAGCAATAGATCTGTTACGAATTAGAGAGAAAGAATTGGTGAAATCAAAAAATGGAATAGTTCTATATTTATAGTAGTGAAGGGATCTTCTAAGAGTAGGGATTGTTCAAGAGATCACATCTTTTCAAAAGCAGACACTTTTTTTCAGAAAATTGGTGTCTGTTCAAAAAGTAGCCATTTTTCCTATCAGATGTCTGAGCAAAAAGTCAGACATTTGACACTTCATTAAAAAACTATTTGGAATAATATCAGATGTCTAAACTATTATGGTCAGATGGCTGAATGTATTTCAGAAAGGTATACGTTCATTTTTGACCTTATCCAGATGACTGACACAAAGTTAAAGACGTTTGAGTTCTTTTATTAAAAAAAGATTATATAGGGTCAGACGTTTGAATGGTTCAGACATCTGATACCCTCATCGAATGTCTGTTTGAACTAGTCAAACATCTGATTTGCTTTAAAAAATAGAAATATAATGTACTAGCTCAAACATCTGAATCTTTACAGTGAATTTTCTCAAAACATTCAAGGGTTATTTTGAATTTTTCAAATGATTGTAACATTAAGTCAGATGGTCATCCCTTTTAAAAATTTATGATTTTTGTGGTCTCAGATGTTTGATAAATAATGTCAGACATTTGAGTTCTGTCAGTTTTGAAAACTTGATTTGAAATGTAGAAAATAGTTTTTGATCGTTTTAAAATAATTTCGGGTGTGTAATCATCAAAGGATATTGTACATTATATTTTAGACTTACTATAAGGACAATTCTTGATAATTGATCTTTAATGTCTTGATTGCAGTAACTGGTCATCTTCTTTTGGAAATATCCTATAGGGGAAGAAGTTGTGCAGTATTTATAGAAATATATAGTCGTATCATCAAAAAACTTCAAAAAGGCAGGATTCAATATTCTCTTCCTTTTTCACGATTACAACTATATATATATATCTATAATTTGAAATACGCCTACCATTATGGCCAGTTTTTAATTTTCCCTTTTTTGATGTTGACAACTATATATATAATATGAAATACTCCCCTATTAATATGGTCGGTTTTTCTCCCCTTTTGTTATTAACAAACGGTAATATAGACACAAATCTTTGAGAAATACTTCTGGAAAAATTGTTATTTATTTTTTTCCCAAAAGTAAAAAATCTTTTAGTAAATACATAATATTTAGTCAATAGTTTTTATTGACTTATATACATCGGCAAGATAAATAAAAAAAAATTCCATAAGAAATTTCAAGATGCAAACATATTGCCATTAAATGTGAATGTTAAAAATATTTATATTATCAAATCATTCATTGGATATATTTTTAAGACAATCCTTTTATAGCACTTATACTCGTAAATTTCATTCTCTTTTAAATAAATCCTTTATTTTTGACAAGTGTTATAGAATAATATAAAATATCCTAATTTTTGTCCAAAAAATCCAAATTATTCACATATTTTTCAAATTATTTGTCAAAAGTAAGTAATAGCTTAAACATAATATCTTCCTCATAAAACCATATTTTATATTCAAAGACAGGATTACGAAATTTTCTGATTTTCCCCTATTTATAGCTCTATTTCCATATGCATCAATAAATTTAGAATGTATCTCTTCCTCAATATGTATTGTGCCTGTAAAAAATAAGAAAAGGTTTTGGTATCCACTTTATATGTTAGGGCACAAGGGTTAGATTTTCGATACTAACAAGGTTTGGTTAAAGCTCTGAAAACAAAATTTGAATTAATATGCATTTCAGACATAAAATTATTTATATATTCATTTCTAATAAGTGTATAATTATATTCGAGAACCAAAATACTAGTAGTCTTGGAACTTTCTAATTTTATTTGACTTTTAGTAACTTCAAATTTTCTAAATTTAGTATACAAAAATGCATCTCTTTTTAGAACTAGATTTGTCAGTTATAAAAAAATTAAATTCTAAACCATTTTTTATTAAAGGCAAGTTTTTAATTATTAACCAATTTTGTTTAATCATTTTGCATTTATTAAATATTAATATATTTTGTGATAAATCAATAATCTTAGATTCTAAAGTGATAACTTTATTTTTAGATATATCTAGAGATGATAGTAAATCATAGTTATCTTTTCAAAGTTTGACATTCTCGTCTCGATAGCTTTTTAGTACTTGCAAAGCTTGAATTTGAGATGTCAAATTTTCATTAGATTTTTGCGCTTTACAAACTTCTTCTTCAAGAATCGTTTTCTCGTCTTTTAACATTTCAATTTCTAATTCTGCTCTGTCTAGTTTTGCATAAGCTTCTTTTCCCAATTTCTTTTCATTAGTCTTTTCTTATAAGATTCATATAATAATTTTAAGCATATCATCGTAAGAGTGAGCTTGTCATGCCTCACCATCAAATGGCATAAAATAGACATTTCTATTCTCGTTGGATGAAAAAGAATCGAAGTCATCCCAGGTAACTTGAAATGCCTTTTCCTTTGGTTTTGCCACTTGTTGATTTTTGGAATTTTTTATTTATCAACTTTGGGCAATCCCTATTCATACGACCCGCCTTATAAATTCAAAACATTACTAAGTTGATGAGTTGTTATTTTTGAAGTTACTTGACACCATCATGGATTTTAAGTACTTTTAAACCCTTTAGAGAGGTAGGCCAAATCATTGTTATAAATATGTGAATCATCTTCGGCTTTAAATGCAGTTGATCTCTTATATTTTTCTTGTTGCTTCTTGGCCTACAAATTCACTTCATAGGACATAAAATTATCGATTAACTCTTCAACCTTGACTTTGGAAAGTTCATTTGCTTCTTTAATAGCTAGTACTTTTCTTTTCCACCTATTTGTTAAAGAGTTTAAATTGTTTGAAACTATATCAAAATTAGATATATTTTCTCCTAATTGTATTAGTGCATGTGTAATATCTTATAAATGTGAATACATATCCAAAATTGGCTCATTGTCCATCATTTTAAAAAGCTGTAGTTGATTTTTCAACATGGAAATTTTGTTTTATTTACTTTTATTCTGCCTTCATGTGTATTTTGCATAGTCTTCTATATTTCATATGCAGACTTACATGTATTAACTTTATTAAATTCTTTTCTATCCAATTCACAAAATAAAATATTCATAGCTTTAGAGTCGTTTTTAGCTAAAGCAACTGGTTGAGTTGTCCATGTACTAAAATCAATGGTGGGTACTTCATAATGTTAGAGTCGTGTTCCAAATAGCATAACTATTAGACTGCATAAATATTCTCATTCTAGTGGACCAATTTGCATAATTTGTTTCAGTATAAGTAGGGGTCATGCGGCAAATTGACCATCTCGGAAATAGTGACATTTGATGCCATATTATTTTCAAAAATGATTTAACTATTTTTGAAATGCTAAGCTCCAATACCAAATGAAAGCTGCAACATAATGTGAATTATATAAAGAATGTAAAATGAACTATAATATGACAAAAATAACTTAAGGTGATAACATAAGCAAGCTAAAAGAAAGTAGAAAATAAAAGATTGTACCAGCAAATTTTATGTTGGTTCGGACTTCCCATCCTAGGTTCAGTCCCAAACTTCTTTTGGAATTTCACTGAATAATCCTCAATTCACCCAAAGGAATAGGTTTCTACAAGACTACCTAAACAATCGAATAGGATTTCAAGACCTTTCCTAAAGATCACTAACATGACATCACTAAAATAGAATAAATTATGACTTTGACTTTGATGTGTTCTTAACAACACAGATAAGTCACTTTTCAATATACCCTTCCTATATTATCGTTTGATGATTCGTGAATTGAATGTGAAGTGATATAGGAAGTAGTGAGTAGTTTTTGATCCATTTTTATTTCAAGAAAACAATAGATTGATTATGATTTGGAGAACTAGAATTTGTAAAATCAAAGCATGAAATAGTCTATTTCTGTAGTAGTGAATGGATCTCTAAAGAGTAGTGATTTTCCAAGAGACTGCATCTTTTCAAAAGCATATACTTCTTTCCAAAAAATTGGTGTTCGTTAAAAAATATAGCTGTTTTTCTATCTTAGACATCTAAGCTAAAATTTCTGATGTTTGGCACTTTATTAAAAAGCAATTTGAAACAAGGTTAGGCGTCTAAACTATCATGGCCAGATGTCTGAATGTACTCTAGGAAGGAATACATTCATTTTGACCTTATTTAGATGTCTGTACAAAGATTAAGATGTCTGAGTTCTTTTTATTAAAAAAATAGATTACATAAGGTCAAATACCTGAATGATTCGATCGAACGTCTGATGCCCTCATCAGATGTCTAATCGAACTAGTCAGACATCTGACTTACTTCAAAAAATAAAAAAATAAAGTACCTCGGACATCCGAGCCTCTGGATCAGACGTTTGAATTTTTGAAGGGAATTTTCCCAAAACTTTCAAGGCTTATTTTGAAATTATCAAACGTCTGAAATATTAAGTCAGACGCCTAGCCATTTTAAAAATTTATGATTTTTGTACTCAGACATCTAATAAATGGAGTCATAAGTCCAAGTTTTGTCAATTTTGAAAACTTGGTTTTGGCAATATAGAAAATAATATTTGATCATTTTAAAATGATTTCAAATATGCGTAATCATCAAAAGACACTATATATTTTACTCTAGACTTACTACGATGACAATTCCTGAAAATTGATTTTCAGTGTCTTGATTGCAGCAACTAGTCATCTTCTTTTGGAAATATCCTAAAAGAGATGAAGTTGTGCAAAATTTATTGAAATATATAGTTGTGTCATCAAGAAATTTCAAAATTGCAGGATTCAACACACGGGAGTGGATACTCGTTTTTCCTCATTGCCTTATTTAGCTAATGGTAATTAATACACAACCTCAGATAACTACCCGTTGTAATGGCGAATACTACGGGTGCGTCCCAGTCAGATATGCTCCTACAAATGTACCTCCATCTCAATTAATCATTCACTCGCGCCTCAAACTCCATCTGCTCTCTAGGCATTATACGCCTCAAAGGCATAAGAACTTTTATGGCATTTTTCACAAAATCTATGCGGATCTTAATCTTTTGTGTGGCGGTAATCTAGTCATCTTCTCAAATACGTGTGGATACTCCCTAACGATGGACACAGATGACTACTCATCCCATGAGGCCTCTAGTCAAAATAGAAAGCCGTAACATCATCCCTTGGTAGATGGCTAATCCTTATCTTCGCCAATCCTCATCCCCAATTATCACTAACAACTTCTTCCAATCCACCACTACCAAATACTTCCTCAGACAGTCCATCTCCAAGGTAACACCGAACCTAACAACATTATGAAGTCTAAATGCCCCTTCCTAAGGAGTTCATTATTTCAATATATGAGAAACAAATCCTTAGTATTTCATAAATAATTAAGGATGACCTTAACTGCTATTTAATATTATCTCCTAGATTTGATTAATATCGATGAACTACACCTGGTGCAAAAGTGACTTCGACCTTGTACATATCATAACATACATAAGGGACCCTATTGTCGAAGCATAAGAAATTTGACTCATGTATTACCTTTCTTCATCTGTATATGCGAATCTTTCTTATAAAGGACAATTCGATATCATACTAGAACATTTAAGCGTTTGGATTTTCCATACTAAATACCTTAATATGATATCTATGTACATAGATTAGGACAATCCTAATATACTCTTAGATCTATCTCTATAAATCTTTATGCCAAGTATATAGGATGTGTTTCCTAAATCCTTCATCATGAAATTATTGGACACTCAAACTTTCACAAATTGTAGCATTGGTACATCGTTGCTGATCAATAGAAAGTCGTCAAAATATAGTACCAAAAGAATTTACAACACCATTTTGCACTTTCTTATACAAACATTTTTTTATCTATTTTCTGATCGAAACCAGACTATTTAAGTACCTTGTCAAAACATTAGCTCCAAGTCCTTAATGCTTTCTTAAGACCATAAATTAATATTTTACATGCCTTATCACTAATCCTACCGATCTCGAAACCCTCTGGCTGCGACATATAAATATTCTCTTCCAAATCACCATTTAGAAACACTATTTTAACTTCCATCTGTCATATTTCATAGTTATAATAATTGGCAACATCAAGTAGTTTCCAAATAGACTTAAGCATAGCGATTGGTCAAAAAGTTTTGTCATATTTAACATCTTTAATTTGACAAAAACCTTTCACCATCCACTTTGCTTTGTACAGCTCAGCCTTTTCATCTACATTGATCTTTTTCTTAAACGTCCACTTGAAGCCAATGAGTTTCACCACTTTGAATACATTCTCCACGGTTCATACTTTTTGTACATGGAATCCATTTCAAATTTTATAGCATCTATCCACAAGGCAGAGGCTTTGTTTTTCAACGCTTGTTGGTAAATATGGGGATTGTCATCGTGATTGACGTAATCTATGTTCTCACCATAAATGAGAAAACCATAGTATCTCTTTGGGGTGCGATATTTGCTACTAGACCTTCTAATTGGTTCTGTGTTTTATATGGATGTCGAATTAATGTCTAAATACTCGGTTTATATGGAAGTTTCTTGGATATAATCCAAGTCTATCTTACTACCACTTATTTCTCACAAGAGAAATTCCTTTTCCAAAACGGTGGTACGTCTCGAAACAAACACTTTTTGTTCCTCGATATGATGTAATATATTCCATGAGAATTTCTTAAATACGCTATAAACTTACATAAAACCGATCTTGCCTCAAATTTACTAAGGTTTACATTCTTAATGTAAGGTGGACAACTCCAAACCTAAAGGAAATAAGATATGGTTACATACTAGTCTATAACTCATCTAGAGTTTAAGGCATATATTTTAATGGTACACTATTAAACATATATGTCGCGATTCCTAACACATATCCATAAAAGAAAGAGGCAACTCAGTGCCACTCATCATTTATCGAACCTTGTCTAATAAGTTCAACTCCTCCTTTTAAAACACTATTAAGTGAAGGAGTATGGTGAGGAGTGACTTGAGAGAGAATCATATTCTATAACAACCCTACTTTCTAGTCATCGTAATAAATAATTTAGTTAAAAATAACTGCTCAAGTTTGATTTTAGATAATTTTTGTAAATATAATTTTTAATTAAAGGTTATTCAGTAAATGAAATTTCATTTAATTAATAAGTTACCTTTTAGAAAATGTATTGAGTTCGAATAAAATATTTACAATGAATATAAAATATTTTTACTTCGAAGATAATTTTCACATGATTGAAATCGATGAAATAAATTATATTTAACTTTAATAAAGCAAATAAATTAATGAAAACAAATAATTGGTAAATTAAAAACTTTGTATAATCTATTAAAATATATTTATATAGATATAAAATTTAATTAGGTTAAAAACGTATTCATAAATATTTGGTAGATATTTATATATGTGAATAAAAGGAAATTAAATGTAAATGAAAAGGATAAATGAAAGTTGTATTTTTAAAAGAACCAATTTGTAAACAACAATTCCTATGAATGTTCCCTTAGCCCTCTTTTCTAGAGCCTTCACCCTATTACATAAAAAAAATGAATACCTTTCCCTAATTCTCCTACTTCATCTCTTAAATCGGTTCACGCTCAAATTAAAAAAATGAAGAAAAAAACACACGAGGAAAAAATGCAGTGACAACAGAAGGCAACGATGCTTAATTGATGGCACACATATGGCACTATGATGGTGGATGGTTGCTATAAAGTTGGCTGGCACTTCACAATAGCTTTTAGAGGCCTGAGTGACTTAATGGGGGATGGTTGTGCGGAATAGTTGTGCATAATGCTGGTTGTGAGCAACTTAGATGAAGACGTGGGTGATGGTAGTGGTAAGCCAACATCAAAGGATGCCATTGATGGCTACTGAAGGCTTGGTCGAGTGCAGAAATTTGATTGCAGACTGAAGAAATAATTTTGAAATTTTAGGCATTGATTTGGTGAGTTATTTTTATAACTCGCAGCTATATTCTAGATTCTCACTTTTTTCCTATTATTTTACTTGATTGTTATATGATGAATATTGGTTGATACACATTCAATTGGATGTAAGGGTAAACTATTGTTTACTTGTTGATTGTGATGATATATTGGTTGACTATTGAATGTGCATTATATGTTGTACACGATAAATAGACAATAATATAATTAAACACGACATTTGAAGTTGATCAAAAGGGAATGAAAGAATTTGGAATAAGAATCTTGGAAAGAAATAAAAATTCTTTTGGATAAAAATGGCAAATCTTCCATTTTAATAGGTTTATATTTAATACTGAAAATATTATTAGTGGTAGAAAACATAAAGTGAATATTTTTAAGACTTGTGTGAATATAAATTATTCAAGAAGTGGGATTTTGGAATTTGTTTTAAATAAGAGAATGTCTAAACATTTTTACTTTTATTTATCGATGATTATTATGAAAAACATTTGAAGAATTTTTGTGAAATAGTATTTAAAAATAATATTCTTAAAATGATGTGTTTATAAATTGAATGTTTTGTGAAATAATGTTTTGGAATAACAATAATAAGAATGTGATTCATTTATTGTGTAGAAAGTATTATTATTGAAAATTTTAATTATATATTTTGTAGATAAAATTTTTGGAAGTAATATATTTAATATTTGATTAATTTTTAGATAAAAAGGAAATTGTTTTAAAAGCCTTGGATATATATATGGAAATGTATAAAGGAATTTGAATTAAATTATTAGGGAAAGTGAAATCTTCGGGATTTGGTTATAAAAAGAAATTTTGTAAATTGATATATTCTAATATTAAATGCTTTTAGGATTTAATATAGAATAGACTTTCATTTTGATGAATTACATTTTCAATTACAGTTTAAAAGTGATTTTGGATTTTATTCTATGCATTTGGGTGATGTTTTATATTGGTGTTGGAATTTTATTTCATAGCTTTGAGAATTATTTCAAATTGAAATTACTTATTAGAAAAATAGTATCATTTTAATATGTTTTTAATGGTAATGTGAGTTATAAAACTCATTTATGATATTATTTTCAACGTGTTAAAGAGGAATTTTAAAGTGTGTGAATTATTTCTAAAAGGAGTTTAAGGGATTTGAATGTGAATGACGGATTAAACTACATATTTCCTTGTCATTATATAAGAATTTGCAAATATTTATTTTTCGGAACAACATAAGGATTTTTGGAAATAAAATGAGAATTTTACTATCTTCTTTAATTTAATATTGATATTTCAAGTTGTGCGGAGGATTTTGGAAAAGTATATTTTATAGCTGAACCCATTTCAAACCAGTAAATAGTTGTATTGTGTGCTTTGTTTGATGTATTTTCTCTGCGATGAAGATATTGAATAAACGGAGTTGTAATACCGATTGGTACAAGACTTTCAGTAATATTTCTCTAGTTATTCTTTGGACTTGTTGCATAAAATATTACTGGATGTAACAAGTGTAGTGTACAAATGTTAAGTAAGCGAACGAGTAACACTTGGTGGTATGGAACACCGGATATGATATTTGTTTGGTTATTCCTTATGAGTAGGTGACACTCGAACAGGGAAAGCGATATTGGGGTATTGGATATAACGTGTATATAAGGTGACGCTCATTGGGGTAAGCATGGTTATATGCCTATGGTTGTATGCTTAATATATATATATATATATATATATATATATATATATATATGTATATATGTCTATCATCTTGTGTGCTCTTATTATCCATCGAGGAGTGAACCGTTTTAGGCTAGTATCCATCCTAGCGGCTTGATTACGAGGTCGCTCTCCAGATCCATGACACAATTTGAATTATATAGTTGTGTGTTGTTGTCACATGTCACATAGGCCAATAGTCTATTACCATTTCGAGAATTTGTAGGACTGTGATGACCATTGCATAGCGTAGACTTGCACCCAATTATTAGGTCACGATAGCCATCGAGGTAATTGAAGACCGTAGGAGCAGTGTCAGGCGGTCACATGTGAAGGCTCCTGGGGCAAGCGAGTGGCTGCCAGTCTCCCATCTTGTTATGATGTGCGATGATAAACATATGACATTTGTACACCTCTTTGAGTTCGATATTGTGTGATGAGAAGTTGTTGACCATACTTGCGACTGTATCCATTTTATAGTCGATACCCATATATTATTATCAAGGAGGATTATCACGACTAAACTAGGGTGTTATCCTATTCTTCTTCAATATACGGTGCTGTAGTATGTTTGGCTGTAGGGATGCTTGTTTGATTCACTTATAAGAGTGTGATTAACTTGGATATGTATACTTTATGATTATCCCAGACATAATCTTAGGCAGTGCCGTGTGCATGCCCTATAGATCTTAATGATTCTCTATGTACTGATGATGGGTAGTGTGTGAATGCCTGGCCCATTTTATATGATGTCGTTTGATGTGGTTCTTCGTTGTTTATTGATTGAGTGATGATATATTCTTGGGTTGAGATTTGATAATATACTTACATTTTTTTATAGAGAATTGGTACTTTATTATACACAGATAAAGAGTTTATACAGCTTTAGTTGAACAGCTTCAAAACGAGTGGAAGGGAATCTTCGCCTTAAAAACTCATTCGTACGGAAGTGAAAACCAATTAAAGATATAAAAAACACATAAAAGGATAAATAAAGCATACACAACATCCCCAATGCTAAAATTACAAGAAAGCCCTTTCTCAACCCAAAAAAGCAAAATCATGCTTATCTCCTGCACCTTCTTGAAAACTCCTATTTCATTAACTCATCTCAGCCAGTTTCGAAAATTAGATTAGAATAGCAATGTCTGTTGTGTAGAATTTTAATTAATTTACACTAACTCCAAAACTTCAGTGGAATACTAAAGCGCAAAAATAATAAAAAGAAGGATCTAGCTTGTCGATTAATTATCAGCCACCAATTCAATGAAAAATAATCACCAAAGAAAGAAAAATAGAAGAGTGGAGAACACAAATATTTATCATGGTTCGGCTATATTGCCTACGTTCACAGACCCAACAACTATTCTTTATTTTACTGAAGAAAGATAGTACAAAAGAGAGAGATTACAAAATTATAGGTAGTAAAGTGGAGAGACTAACCTATAATTACAAATTGAATAATCAATGTCTCCAAAGACTTGTTTGCGATCAAAACCCCTAATTGGATTTGACTACAGAAATTAGGGTTTTCTTAAGAAGAGGATAATGGTGTATGCTCTCTCACACTCATATGAAGATGAACTTCCTTCATTTAAATAGGCATGAAAATGAAGAATTCTTGGAGATGAAGAAAATTAATTTCCAGATTATGTGATAACCATTCCAAGTTACTTGATTTGATTCCAATGCACATAAATGACAAAAAATTTATGTTTTCATAAATTCCAATTGCTTAAATCAATCTCCATGTATAAACTTGTCTATGTTCATATAATAGATCCAACTAATTAATTGATAGCAATTAATTAGTTTACTTTCTCTAAAAGATATCACACACATCCTTTCTCTTTATCTTTCCATATATAGCCTAATTGATTGAATGAATGAATCAATTAATTATTTTCTTGTCTTCTTTGGAAAATATTTGAATCACATAAATTCAACACTCTATCTTGATTCAAATATAACAATCTCTCTACGTCACCACATCTCAACAAATTGTTGGGTCTACATCGATAAGCTCAATGTGAACTAGTTTGCGCAATATTGCCCAAACAGAGCTTCCAAATCTTTCCCAAGCACAAGAAAGATAGTATACACATCAGCAAACCTTTGTAATCTTCTCATCAACCGTGGGATTATTGGAAATACCAATATCTCTCCGAATATGGAAACAATTTGATGACTTCAAATGTGTTTGGCAATTTTCTGTCCTTCCAAGTCATCACTTGATAGAGGCTCCACCTTGAACAATGACCTTTCATCAAATATCCCATGCATGCTAGTCACAATTCTCCTAGTTGTTTTGCACCACAACTTATACATCTTCACTCCTTCTCTATAGCCTAAAAATATGTGCTTGTTTTCCCTAGGCTTCAACTTATCATTTCTCTCATCTTCTAAACAATCTAAACAACCAAACACTTTAAGGAATGAATAATCAACAGGCTCTCTTTTCCATATCTCTTCCGAGATCTTCAAATCTATGGCAATTGAAGGTGTATGGTTGATGAGAAATACTGTGATAGATATCGCTTCTGTCCAAAATCCCACTTCTAGACCAGCAGTCGTTCTCAAGCTCATAGCTCTCTCCCATAATATCTGACACGTGCTCACCGTCATTCCATAATAATGTGACTCAATAGAAATAGAAAAATCTCTAATTACATGCTCGGACACACAATAGTTAGTGAATTCACTACTATTTCCAACTTTGAAAACCTTCAAATGCTTCCTCAACTGCTTCTCTACCATGGTCTTCCACTTACAATATTGGACAAATATTTCGTCTTTGGCCTTTAAGAAATAGATCCAGACCTTACGTGAGAAATCATCCGCAAAAGAGATGAAGTAACTGTCTCCACCAAAAGATTCAACTGGGGTGAGTCCCCGCACATAAGGATGAAAATACTCTAGAAACTCTATACCTGTAGGTCTCCCAACATCAAATGTGACATGGTTCTTCTTTCTAAAAGAACAATCTCCACAAGAGCTAGGCTTCGACTGAAAACACCATCAAATTAACCCATGCTTCATTAGTACTTCAAGACTCTTCTCACAAACATGACCTAAACGAAGATGCCATAACTGAGTAGATTCTGGAATACTAGAATCGGTAGAAACTACCGACTCTTCTAAGACTATCTCTCCATGAAGTACATAAATATCATTAACTCGCATTCCTTTCATCACTACCAAGGAATCCTTCGCCACTCTCAAAATTCTCTCCATCTATTATTATCCTTCTACCAAGTCTACTCAAAGCTCTAATTGATAGCAAACTACTACGCAACATCGGAACATGTCTAACATCCGTAATAGTCCTAACAACACCATGTGCATCCTAAACCTCACACTTCCAACGCCCACAACATGACAAGATGTGTCATTCCCCATATAACTGCTCCACCATCTATCTTTTTGTAATTGATAAAACATCTCCTATCTGGCGTCATATGACAAGAGGCTCCAAAATCAATCGCCCAATTATCATGCTCTAAAGGTGAAATACTGACTGAAAATAATGATGTATTGTTATCACTTCTATCCGCATTTGATCTAACTGCTGGCAAAATAGAAGCTTTCTCCTTCTTCTTCTCTCTTCTTTCTAGGAGTTGGACAATACCGTATGAAATGCTCATTCTTCTTACAATAATAGCAAGCACCCCTTCTAGGATGCTTGATGTGGGACCCATGCATATCTCTTCTACCTCCAAGGTGCTTCTGCTTTTTATCTCTTCCTCTAGATGAACGAAATTGTTGCGGAAGAACACCGTCATTAGTCTTCACCTCCCTAAAACTCCTTTTCTAACGTATTTAGTGATGCCATAATTTTTCATACCATGACTAAAAGAATTTTTCATTTATAACCAATCTAGAACAAGACAGCTGGCTCCGATACCAATCCGTTGTGCAGAATTTCAATTAATTTGCACTAATTCTAAAACTGCAGCGGAATACTAAAGCACAGAAACAATCAAAAAAAGGATCTAGCTTGTCGATTAATTATTAACCACCACTCCAATGAAAAATAATTACCAAAGAAAGAGAAATAGAAGAGTAGAGAATATAGAGATTTAACGTGGTCCGGCTAGATTGCCTACATCCACGGATCCAACAACTATTCTTTATTTTACTAAAGAAAGAAAGTACAAAAGAGAGATTACAAAATTAGCGGTAGTAAAGTGGAGATGCTAACCTATAATTACAAATTGAATAATCAATGCCTTCAAAGACCTGTTTGTGCTCAAAACTCCTAATTTGATTTAACTATAGAAATTAGGGTTTATTGAAGAAAGAGGATAATGGTGGATGCTCTCTCACACTCATATAAAGATGAACTTCCTTCATTTAAATAGGCGTGAAAATGAAGGATGCTTGAAATGAAGAAAATTAATTTCAAGATTATATGACAACCTTTCCAAGTTACTTGATTTAATTCCAATGCACATAAATGACAAAAAATCTATGTTTCCATAAATTCGCATTGCTTAAATCAATCTCCATATATAAACTTGTCTATCTTCGTATAACAGATTAGACTAATTAATTGATTAGCAATTAATTAGTTTTCTTTCTCTAAAAGATATCACACATATCCTTCATCTTTATCTTTCAATATATAGCCTAATTAATTGATTGAATGAATCAATTAATTATTTTCTTGTCTTCTTTGAAAAATATTCGAATCACGTAAATTCAGCAATGTTCATATCTCTCCACTCCTCAATCTACAACAATACTCATTTCTCCTTCAAGCAAAAAATCCAGTTGCCTAGCATCTAGCTGATTCTTCTAGTTATTTGAGCCCAAATTTGGAAATTAGAGAAATGGTTACGATAACAAGATAAGATCTTTCTTTTTATGAATTTAAAATAGCAATATCCTACTTAAGAAGTTCGTATCTAAATTGATGAGACATTTTTGGTTTATC
This sequence comes from Allium cepa, assembly GCA_030765085.1. Taxonomy (NCBI): domain Eukaryota; kingdom Viridiplantae; phylum Streptophyta; class Magnoliopsida; order Asparagales; family Amaryllidaceae; genus Allium; species Allium cepa. Next base: position 81,741,538 of record CM060941.1, on the reverse strand, counting down.
GAATATTTGATTGCTTCATTCATATGAGATATGCCATACTATAGTCACCAACCATGCATCTATTATATTATTTTACTGTTAATCTCTGCCATGGTTCTTTGATATTGCATTCATAAGATCTAGTAAATTTTCCTGTTATAGGTTGTCTATGTTGAATTGTTGCCTGATTCAATCTACGTATTTTTTAATTAATCACATTCGAAAAATAGGTGATTTCTTGTTCCATCTGCATTTATGCACAAACCACGTGTTGGTGAAACATTACTGTCCTATTTTCTAACCCTATCCAAAATGTTCAGTTTGTTTCACAACGTAAAATAAGTGCAAGTGGAAATTTTAGGTGCATAAATTTTATTCCATACATGATGATGCAATGAACATTGGGTGATTTTGGTCTAACACTGTCCTAAATGACTTTATTGGAAATTTACTGTTGTTTTAAGATTCCACCACCAGTTATCTACATTGTTATCTTTCTCTATGATGATGTTTTCAATTGTATTACATATATTGAGACGTAAATTAAAAGAGTGAAGACACCATTTTAGAGTCTAAAATAAGTGTAGAAACTTCTTTATTACTGCCTGCAACATTGATCATATACTGCCAGCCTTGCTTATGAATGAGTGTTTCACCATGTAGCCATGGGTCAAACCAGACTTTAGTACCTCTATCATTTGCAATATTCTTGTTTATGAGTCTCCTACTACTTTCCCTTTCCCTAGGAATTATTTTCCAAGTAATAGAAGCATTTGGGTCTTCAGTTATAACCCAAATTTTTTTTACAGCAATATCTACTCCACATCCATTTTGCCCATTAACTTTTATTTTCAAACAATTTCCATAATAGTTTAATAGAGGCAGCAATTTGCATATCTTGAATTTTCCTTAGCCCCGAGTTTCCCTCATGTTTTGGTTTAGAAACATTGTCCCAACTGATATTATGCTGCTTACCTTCCCACAAAAATTATCACATATTATGTTTATTTTCTTAATAATACCTGCTACCAATTGGCAAATTTGTACCTAGAAAGAGATCATGGGATACACTACAGACTTGATTAATTTGAACCTTCCACTCATAGTTAATCATCTACCACTCCAACCATTTAGTTTCTTTTTAATCTTGTCAAGTGGTCTTTTAAAATCTGACATTTTTAAACAAGAATTGCTTAAAGGAGTTCCAAGACATATTATAGGCAAACTTGCAGTTGGGCCTATCAGAATATTTGAAATTTCTTGTTCTCTCTGCACATCTTTGCTGAAATTTTTTTGACTTCTGCTCATTTATTGCCAAACCAATCTTATCCTTTAAACTGGACGGTACCTTCTTAATTGCAATTGCAATGTTTAAGCATGATTTTGCAAAAATGAGTAGATCATTAGCATAGATAAGATGATTTGAAATAGGATCGCATTTGTAAATAACAGAAATGTTACCCCTTATATGTTCTAAGTCAAGAGATAAGGACCGATATTCCATAGTTATAGCGAATAGATAAGGAGATAACGGATCTCCTTGTCTTAAGCCTCTTTGCTCTTTATAAAACCTTATGGACTACCCTCTATAATCATGGAAAAAGTTGGAATAGATATACAAGTATATATCAAGCTAATTAATTTAATAGGAAACCCCATACACAGAAGTATATGGCAAATAAATCCTCTGCTAATTTTTTCATATGCTTTTTGTAAGTCCACCTTCAAGCATATGTTGTTAGAACCTTTTCCATTAAACGTTCTCATCATTTCATGAGCCAGCATGGAATTTTCACTTATATTTCTTCCAAGAATGAAAGCATTCTAATTTGTAGAAACTAGCTCATTCATGAACTCTTTAATCTAATTGCATATGACATTTGCTACAATCTTATAAATTACATTACAACATGATATGGAAGAGGCATTGTCTTTCTTTGGCACCAAAGTGATAAAAGTATGACTAATTTCTTTTACTATATGACCATTTGCAAAAATACATTTAACAGCTACTGTTGCTATATCAACTTAGTTAAAGTCCCAACGAATGTTTGAATTTTTGAGCCCATTCTATCAGGACCTGGACTACTTGTTAGAATTTTTCAAAAATAGTGAATGAGATATATCCCACATCACCAAAAATAAGTCTATTTTCTTGTTTATATAGTGTACTCCCAATCCCTATGTTGGCCCTTAGGGTCAGGTAATTTTGTGCGAGGGAAAGGACCTATATGGCCATGGATTAACACATGCGCGCACGCCGCCGACCAACCGACCTAACCGAGCCGGGTCGAGCGTGGGTCCAATAAGAGTGAACCGTGTTATATTATTGCTGCACAGAAGTGAACAGTTTTTCTACTGTTTAAATTTAAATAGAAGCGACTAGTGGATTGGACACGATTGTTGCAAACCGCAATAGTTTTAGGCTGTTGCAAATGAAGAGTCGCGACTACTGCAAACCACAACAGTTTTTGGCCGTTGCAAATGAAGAGGCGCGACAGTTGCGAACAGTAATAGTTTTGGCGTTGCAAATGAAAGGAAGTGCCTATTGTGAACAGTAACACTTTTTGGCGTTGCAAATGAAAGGATGCTACTTTTCTCAACGGGTGTACCCATTAGGAATTCGGCTATAAACAAGGAGCAAACATGATCACTTTCCTCACTCAATTTTAACTCTAAATATTCTCTTCTTATTCTTCGTTTCTTAATCTCTACAATCTGCATGCTTCCGCGTATCACACAGAAGATCATACACATCACAATCTCGAGCAGATTACATCTGTTGTATCTTGGCAGACTTTTAATAAAGTCTTAAGGAAATTATTATGACAAACCAAAATTTTCTTCTTCAACCGGTTAAATTTCTAGTTGATTTATATATATATATATATATATATATATATATATATATATCATCTTCGTTTCGACATTGTACTATTTCTTTAAACAGTATAACGTTTGATTTATCGCTATAGTTATTATTACTATAGTTGTTAGTTTGTTGTTGTAATTAATTACAACATACTTATTGTTAAAATAGCTAATACAAAATTTCAAAGTAGTGAAAATCTGATTTGTAAACTTGTGAGACGAGTTTATTGTTGATTAGTCTCTGTTTTGGTATACTGGACGTATAACATCTTAAGACTTTCCTGTTTTCACTAAAACAGAGATAGCGATAGTTGAACTATCAACAAAGGCTAATACTCACAACAGGCCTGATCCGTTCAAAGGAGATGGTGATGACTTTATAACATGGCAAAATCAAACGTTATTTTATCTCACCACGCTAGGGCAGCAGAAGTGCATTGAGGAGGATGAACCAAAGTTAAATACGAACAAACTAGAGAAAAAGATGCAGCTGTTTTTCTTGAAATTGACTCGTGGAAGCATTCCGAATTCCTGTGCCGAAACTACATTGTGAATTGTCTAGATAAAGTATTATATAAAGTATATCAGCCGCACCAGACGGCAAAATCTTTATGGACTACACTTGCACATAAATACAAAACGTAGAACGTCAGTTTGAAGAAATTCATCGTAGATAAGTTTATGGAATACAAAATGGTTGACTTCAAATCCGTAGCTAGCCAAGTGCAAGAACTCCAACTCATAATTCATGAACTTGAAGCAGAATGACATAAAGTTGGAGAATCCTTCCTTGTTGAAGCAATAACAGGGAAATTACCACCATCCTGGAAAGATACCGCAATTATCTAAAACATAAGAAAAAGGAGATTTCCTTATAAGATCATATTATCGGACTAATAGTTGAGGCTGATAACCGTGGAGTGACAAAACAAAGCGAAGAGGCATTTGTGACAGAAGAGTAAAAGAACAAAGGGCATTTCAAGAAAAACAAGAAGAAGAAATTCCTGCAGAAGAGAAAAGCGCCAGAAAACAAACCCAAAGACAATCAATGAACCAAGAAATTTAATGGCGAGTGTTGGGTTTGTGGAAAAGCAGGACACGCCGCTAGAGATTGCAGACACAAGAAGGAACAGAACTCAGAGGCAAATATGGTGGATAACATGGAAATAGACGAGTCTAATTTTTCAGCAGTTATATCTAAATACAATTTAGTTCGGAACCCCAACCAATGGTGGGTAGATACAGGCTACTCGTCATGTTTTCTCTGACGAATCCATGTTTTCTACATACCATAAATTCGATCAGGAAGAAAGAATCTATATGGATAATTCTGTAGTTTCCATGATCGAAGGCAGTGGCACAGTAATCCTCAAATTTACTTCTGGAAAAAACTGTCAAGTTGAATGACATGCTCCACGTTCAAAACATACGCAAGAATCTCATCTCTAGTCTAGTGCTATAAAAGAAAGGATTCAAAATGGTCTTCGAGTCAGACAAGATGGTTCTGTCCAAAGTTGGAATATATATAGGAAGGGGATATTTATATGATGGCCTATTTAAGGCAAACGTAGCTGTTGTTAGCAATAAAACTATATATTTTGATTATGCTATTAATAAAATTGATATTTCTTATTTGCTTGAGCACGAAATTTTACTATGGCATGATAGATTAGGACACATAAATTTTCGAAAAATGAAAAAACTATTAAACTTGGGATTAATTCCGAAATTCCAAGTAGATAAAAACTACAAATGTGAGACATGCGTAGAAGCAAAAATGGTCAAAAAACCATTTCATACAGTTGATAGAATCACCGAACCACTAGGTTTGGTTCATACTGATTTATGTGATTTCAAATCATTACTTGCAAAAGGTGAGAAAAGGTACTTTATTAACTTTATTGACGATTATACACGATATTGCTATGTACATCTCTTAAATAGCACGGATGATGCAATTACATCGTTTATGAAGTACAAAGCTGAGGTAGAAAATAGTTAAATAAAAAGATCAAGATATTGAGATCTGATCGAGGTGAAGGATATGAATTACCATTTGAACAATTATGTGTCAAAAATGGTATAATACATCAAACAACAACATCGTATTCACCACAAAAAAAGGCATAGCCGAGAGCAAGAATAGAACACTAAAGGATATGATTAATGCAATGCTCTTAACTTCTGGCCTACTGACGAACTTGTGGGGGGAAGCCTTAAATATGTCTAATCACATATTGAACAAGGTTCCTCACAATAAAACAGGAATAATTCGATATGAGTTATGGAAAGGACACGAACCAAGTTTTAAATACCTCAAAGTGTGGGGGTGCTTGGCAAAAGCTCCAGTTCTGCCTCCCATGAAAGTCAAACTTGGACCAAAAACAGTAGATTGTTACTATTTAGGGCCAGCCAAAAATAGTAGTGCCTATAGATTTTTGGTATTCAAGTCTGAAATAACTAATATTCATGTAAATACAATTATGGAATCAAAAGACACCTCATTCTTTGAAGACGTGTTTCCGCACAAAAGAAATGAAGGAACTAATGTCCCCAAAAGGACAAGAGAAGAATTGAGTAAATCACATGAAGATGAAACTCCATGAAACTGAGAAAGTTGAACCAAGAAGAAGCGTAAGCGCAAGAACTTCCAAGACTTTTGGTTCGGAATTTTAACATATATTTTAGAACATGAACCTCAAACGTACAAGGAAGCAACATCATCTTTTGAATCCTCATGTTGAAAAGAAGCAATCCAAAATGAAATTGATTCAATTCTAAGTAATAAAACTTGGGAAATAGTTAATATTCCACCTGCAATAAAACCAATTGCTAGTAAATGGATCTTCAAAAAGAAGATGAAACCAGATGGCTCCATCGACAAATACAAAGCAAGATTGGTAGCCAAAGGATATCGTCAAAAAGAAGGTGTAGACTTCTTTGATAACTATTCACCAGTAAACCGAATAACCTCTATGAGAATGTTAATAGCAATTGCATCCATCTATAATCTACAGATTCATCAAAGGGATGTAAAGACGACATTCTTAAATGGAAATCTCGATAAGGAGATTTATATGGAGCAACCTGAGGGTTTTATATCCAAAGGGCATGAAAACAAAGTATGTAGATTAGTCAAATCATTATAAGGACTAAAACAAGCTCCAAATCAATGGCACGCAAAATTTGATAGTGTCATGATGAAAAATGGTTTCGTATAAATGATTGTGATAAATGTGTTTATTACAAACAAATTGGACAATCATACATGATGATTTGTTTATATGTAGACGATATGCTAATCTTCGATCCAAATACTAAGGTAATAGAGACCACTAAGCAGATGTTAATCAACAATTTCGATATGAAAGACTTAAGAGTTGCAGATGTTATTTTGGAAATCAAAATAATAAGAACACCTAATGGAATTGAATTGTTTCAGTCAAATTATATAGAAAAAGTGACCGAAAAGTTTAAAAAATTTGGAAGTAAAGGAGTACGAACGCCGTATAATCCATTGAAAGTACTGCATAAAAACACTAATGAGAGTGTAATTCAACTAGAATACTCTCATGTAATAGGATGTCTCATGTATCTCATGAATTGCACAAGACCAGTTATAGCTTATGCAGTAAGTCGATTAAGCAGGTATACAAGCAACGTAGGGAGGAAACACTAGAAAGCACTAATGAGAGTGCTTGGATATTTAAAAAATATTACAAACTATTCCTTACATTATGAAAAATATCCTGCCGTCTTAGAAGAATATAGTGATGCAAACTGGATTGCTGATTCAAAGGAATCAAAACCAACGAGTGGTTATGTATTTACCTTAGCAGGGGCAGCAGCATCATGAAAATCTAATAAACAAACATGCATAACTTGATCCACTATGGAATCGGAGTTCATCGCTTTAGGTAAAGCAGGCGAAGAAGCAGAATGACTTCGTCACTTTTTAGAAGATATTCCATTTTAGCCTAAACCTTTACAGGCCATATGCATATACAATGATAACCAAGCAGCATTAAGTAGAGCGCAAAACTTTGTTTATAATGGAAAGTCACGACACATTCGTCGACGCCATAATACAGTTAGGCAGTTACTCTCAAATGGAACTATTTCCATAGATTATGTGCGAATAAATGATGACCTAGCAGATCAATTTACTAAAGGTTTATCAAGAGAGAAAATTAACCGCGCATCAAGGGGAATGAGTTTTAAAGCCTAAACCAACAAGAGTTATCTTCTACGGAAACATATCCTAGCGACTGGAGATCCCACAGACTAGGATCAATAAGCAAACCAGTTCTGAATAACTCAAGACGTAATGCATTTTTTTGGACTTAGTCCTACTCCATTCCTATGGTGCACAATATAAATGCATGCCTACAGAAGTATTAAAATGATAAAATTATGTTTTTTAATGATGGCCATATCATCAAAATAACAAGTGGGGTATATGTAAGATATTGTTAATGGTTGTGATCACCTATTTTAGTGTGAGATGTGTTGGCTCTATGAGCATATTAAAGGCTTTTATTCTCTAAAAGCACTCGCAGAACCAAAAATTGTTCAGGAACAAAATGAACACAACCAAGAGATTGGATGTGAAGGGAAATAATGTTTTGTAAAGCTTATTCTCTAGTTATGCAATAACGGCTGACGGTTCAAGATGAAATAATTCACCGACTAGCCAAGTATATCCGATAAGTTTTAACTAGGGAAAGTTCAAAGTGAAATATCTAATTATCCTCGATGTAGCATTATTTTAATATGAACCGTGACTTTGTGTGGGGGAGACATATATCGTCATTCATGTGGGGAATTGTTAGAATTTTTCAAAAATAGTGAATGAGATATATCTCACATCGCCAAAAATAAGTCCATTTTCTTGTTTATATAGTGTACTCTTAATCCCTATATTGGCCCTTAGGATCAGGTAATTTTGTGCGTGGAGGAAGACCTATATGGCTATAGGCTAACACATGCGCGCGCGCCGCCGCCGCCCGTCCGACCGAACCGAGCCGAGTCGGGTGCGGGTGCGGGTCGGGTCCAATAAGAGTGGACCGTGTTATATTTTTGTTGCACATAAATGAACAGTTTTTCTATTGTTTAAATTCAAATAGAAGCGACTAGTGGATTTGAGGCGCCTCTTGCAAACCGCAACAGTTTTTAACCGTTTGCAAATGAAGAGTCGCGACTGTTACAGACCGCAACAGTTTTTGGCTGTTGCAAATGAAGAGCGCGACTGTTGCGAACAGCAACAGTTTTTGGCATTGCAAATGAAAGGAAGTGCCTGTTGCGAACAGTAACACTTTTTTGCGTTGCAAATGAAGGGATGTTACTTTTCTCAACGGGTGTACCCATTGGGAATTCGGCTATAAATAAGGAGGAAACCTGATCACTTTTCTCACTCAATTTTAACTTTGGATTTTCTCTTCTTCTTATTTGTTTCTTAATCTCTACAATCTGTGTGCTTCTGCATATCACACAGAAGATCATATACATCACAATCTCGAGCAGATTACGTCTGTTGTATCTTTGGAGACTTTGAATAAAGTCTTAAGGAAATTGTTACGACAAGCCTCGAATGAAATTTTCTTCTTCAACCGGTTAGATTTCTAGTTGATATATATATATATATATATATATATATATATATATCATCTTCGTTTCTACGTTGTACTATTTCTTTAAATAGTATAAAGTTTGATTTATCGCTATAGTTATTATTACTATAGTTGTTAGTTTGTTGTTGTAATTAATTACAACATACTTATTCTTAAAATAGCTAATACAAAATTCCAAAGTAGTGCAAATCTGATTTGTAAACTTGTGAGACGAGTTTATTATTGATTAGTTTCTGTTTTTGTATACTGGACATATAACATCTTAAAACTTTACTGTTTTCACTAAAACAAAGATGGCAACATTTAAACTATCAACAAAGGCTACTACTCACAATAGGCCTGATCCGTTCAAATGAGATGGTGATGACTTCATAACATGGCAAAATCGAATGCTGTTTTATCTCACCACGCTAGGTCTGCAGAAGTGCATCGAGGAGGATGAACCAAAGCCTAAAGACGAACAAACTAGAGAAAAAGATGCAGCTGTTTTTCTCAGAATTGACTCATGGAAGCATTTAGACTTCCTATGTCGAAACTACATTCTGAATTGTCAGGATAAAGTACTATATAAAGTAAATCAGCCACACCAGACAGCAAAATCCTTATGGGCTGCACTTGCACATAAATACAGAACGCAGAATGTCAGTTTGAAGAAGCTCATCGTAGATAAGTTTATGGAATACAAAATGGTTGACTCCAAATCCGTAGCTAGTCAAGTGCAAAAACTTCAACTCATAATTCATGAACTTGAAGAAGAAGGAAAAAAAGTTGGAGAATCCTTCCTTGTTGAAGCAATAACAAGGAAATTACCACCATCTTGGAAAGACTACCGCAATTATCTAAAACATAAGAAAAATGAGATTTCCTTAGAAGATCTTATTATCTGACTAAAAATTGAGGCTGATAACCATGGAGTGACAAAAAAAAGTAAAGAGACATTTGTGGCATAAGAGTCAAAGAACAAAGGGTATTTCAAGAAAAACAAGAAGAAGAAATTCCCGTAGAGAAGAAAAGCGCTTGAAAACAAACCCAAAGACAATCAACGAACCAAGAAGTTTAATGACGAGTGTTAGGTTTGTGGAAAAGCAGGACATGCCGCTAGAGATTGCAGACACAAGAAGGAACGCAACTCAGAGGCAAATATGGTGGATAACATGAAAGTAGACGAGTCTAATTTTTCAACAGTTACATCTGAATGCAATATGGTTCAGAACCCCAACCAATGGTGGGTGGACACAGGTGCCCCTCGTCATGTTTTCTCTGACAAATCCATGTTTTCTACATACCAGAAATTCGATCAGGAAGAAAAACTCTATATGGGTAATTCTGCGGTTTCCATGATCGAAGACAGTGGCACGGTAATCCTCAAATTTACTTCTAGAAAAACTGTCAAGTTGAATGACGTACTTCACGTTCCAGACATACGCAAGAATATCATCTCTGGTCCAGTGCTATAAAAGAAAGGATTCAAAATGGTCTTCGAGTCAGACAAGATGGTTCTGTCGAAAGTTGGAATGTATATAGGAAGGGGATATTTATGTGATGGCTTATTTAAGGAAAATGTAGCAATTGTCAGCAATAAAACTATGTATTCTGATCATGCTATTAATAGAATTGAAGTTTCTTATTTACTTGAGCACGAAATTTTACTATAGCATGATAGATTAGGACACATAAATTTTTGAAAAATGAAAAAAACTATCAAACTTGGTATTAATTCCGAAATTCCAAGTAGATAAAAAATACAAATGTGAGACATGCGTAGAATCAAAAATGGTCAAAAAACCATTTCATACAGTTGATAGAAGCACCGAGCCACTAGGTTTGGTTCATACTAATTTATGTGATTTCAAATCATTACCTACAAGAGGTGGGAAAAGGTAATTTATTACCTTTATTGACGATTATACACGATATTTCTATGTATATCTTTTAAATACCAAGGATGAAGCAATTACATCTTTTATGAAGTACAAAGCTGAGGTAGAAAATTAGTTAAATAAAAAGATCAAGATATTGAGACATAATCGAGGTGGAGAATATGAATCACCATTTGAACAATTATGTGCCGAAAATGGTATAATACATCAAATAACAGCACCATATTCACCACAACAAAATGGTATAGCCAAAAGAAAGAATAGAATATTAAAAGATATGATTATGTGATGCTTTTAACTTCTGGCCTACCGACGAACTTGTGGGGGGAAGCCTTAAATATGTCTAATCACATATTAAACAAGGTTCCTCATAATAAAACAAGAACAATTCCATATGAGTTATGGAAAGGACACAAACCAAGTTTTAAATACCTCAAAGTGCGGGGCCAGCCTCCCAAGAAAGTCAAACTTGGACCAAAAATAGTAAATTGTTACTATTTAGGGCCAGCCTAAAATAGTAGTGCCTACAGATTTTTGGTATTCAAGTCTGATACAACTGATGTTCATGTAAATATAATTAGGGAATCAAAAGATGCCTCATTCTTTGAAGATGTGTTTCCGCACAAAAGAAATGAAGGAAATAATGTCCTTAAAAGGACAAGAGAAGAATTGAGTAAATCACATGAATATGAAAGTCATCGTGAAACTGAGAAAGTTAAACCAAGAAGAAGCGTAAGGGCAAGAACTTCCAAGACATTTGGTTCAGAATTTTAACATATATGTTAGAACACGAACCTCAAACGTACAAGGAAGCAATATCTTCTTCTGAATCCTCATGTTGGAAAGAAGCAATCCAAAGTGAAATTGATTAAATTTTGAGTAATAAAACTTGGAAAATAGTTGATCTTCCGCTTGGAATAAAACCAATTGGTTGTAAATGGATCTTCAAAAAGAAGATGAAACCAAATGGCTCTATAGAAAAATACAAAGCAAGATTGGTAGCCAAAAGATATCGTCAAAAAGAAGGTGTAGACTTCTTCAATACCTATTCACCAGTAATACGAATAACCTCTATAAGAATGTCAATAGCAATTGCATCCATCTATAATCTACAGATTCATCAAATGGATGTAAAGACGAAATTCTTAATTGGAAATCTCGATGAAGAGATTTAAATGGAGCAACCTGGGTTTTATATCCAAAGGGAATGAAAATAAAGTATGTAGATTAGTCAAATCATTATACGGACTAAAACAAGCTCCAAAACAATGGCCCGTAAAATTTTGTAGTGTCATATGAAAAATGGTTTTTGTATAAATGAATGTGATAAATGTATTTATTACAAACAAATTGGACAATCATGCATGATAATTTTTCTATACGTAGACGATATGCTAATCTTCGGTCCAAATACTAAGGTAATAGAGACCATTAAGCAGATGTTAATCAACAATTTCGATATGACAGACTTAGGAGTTGCAGATGTTATTTTGGGAATCAAAATAATAAGAACACCTAATAGAATTGAATTATCTCAATCACATTATATAGAAAAAGTGATTGAAAATTTTCAAAATTTTGGAATTAAAGGAGTACAAATGTCGTATAATCCATCGGAAGTACTACATAAAAACACTAATGAGAGTGTAATGCAACTGGAATACTCTCGTGTAACAGGATGTCTCATGTAACTCATGAATAACACAATACCAGATATAGCTTATGCAGTAAGTCGATTAAGCAGGTATACAAGCAACCCAAGAAAGGAACACTGGAAAACACTAATGAGAGTGCTTGGATATTTAAAAAATACCACAAATTGTTCCTTACATTATGGAAAATATCCTACCGTCTTAGAAGGATATAGTGATGCAAACTGGGTTGCTGATTCAGAGGAATCAAAATCAACAAGTGGTTATGTATTTACCTTAGCAAGGGTAGCAGTATCATGGAAATCTACTAAACAAACATGCATAGCTCGATCCACCATGGAATCGGAGTCCATCGTTTTAGATAAAGCAGGCGAAGAAGTAGAATGGCTTCGTCACTTTTTAGAAGATATTCCGTTTTGGCCTAAACCTGTACTGGTCATATGCATACACTGTGATAACCAAGCAGCATTAAGCAAAGCGCAAAACTTTTTGTATAATGGAAAGTCACGACACATTCGTCAACGCCATAACACAGTTAGGCAGTTACTCTCAAATGAAGCTATTTCCATAGATTTTGTGCGAACAAATGATAACCTAGCAGATCCATTTACTGAAGGTATATCAAGAGAGAAAATTAACTGCGCATCGTGGGGAATGGGTTTAAAAGCCTAAACCAACAAGAGTTATCTTATACTGAAGCATATCCTAACGACTGGAGATCCCACGGACTAGGATCAATAGACAAACCATTTTTGAATAACTCAATATGTAATGCATTTGTTTGGACTTAGTCCTACTTCATTCCTGTGGTGCACAATATAAATGCATGCCTATAGAAGTATTAAAAGGATAAAACTATGTTTTTTTAATGATGACCATATCGTGAAAATAACAAGTGGGGTATATGTAGGATACTCTTAATGGTTGTAATCACCTATGTTAGTGTGAGCTGGGTCGGCTCTATGAGAATATTAAAGGCTTTTATTCTCTAAAAACACTCGCAGAACAAAAAATTATTCAGGACTAAAATGAACACAACCATGAGATTGGATGTGAAAGGAAATAATGCTTTGTAAAGCTTATTGTCTGGTTATACAATAACGGCTGACGGTTCAAGATGAAATAATTCACCGATTAGCCAAGTATATCCGATAAGTTTTACTATGGAAAGTTCAAAGTAAAATATCTACCTATCATCGATATAGCATTATTTTAATATGAACTGTGTGATATTACACTTTATGTGGGGGAGACATATATCGTCATTCATGTAGGGGATTGTTAGAATTTTTCAAAAATAGTGAATGAGATATATCCCGCATCGCCAAAAATAAGACCATTTTCTTGTTTATATCGTGTACTCTCAATCCCTATATTTGGCCCTTAGGGTCGGGTAATTTTGTGCGAGAGGGGGATCTATATGGCCATGAGCTAACACACTTGCGCGCCGCCGCCCGCCCATCCGACCGACCGAACCGGGCTGGGTCGGGTGCGGATCCAATAACAGTGGACCTTGTTATATTTTTGCTACACAGAAGTGAACAGTTTTTCTACTGTTTAAATTCAAATAGAAGCGACTAGTGGATTGGACGCGACTCTTGCAAACCGCAACAGTTTTTGACCGTTGCAAATGAAGAGTCACGGCTGTTGCAAACCGCAACAGTTTTTGACCGTTGCAAATGAAGAGGCGCGACTGTTGCGAACAACAACAATTTTTAGCATTGCAAATGAAAGGAAGTGTCTGTTGCGAACAGTATACACTTTTTGGCGTTGCAAATGAAAGAATGCTACTTTTCTCAATGGGTATACCCATTGTGAATTCATCTATAAATAAAGAGGAAACCTGATCACTTTCCTCACTCAATTTTAACTCAGAATTTTCTCTTCTTCTTCTTCTTCTTCATTTCTTAATCTCTACAATCTGTGCGCTTCTGTATATCACACAGAAGATCATACAGATCACAATGTCGAGCAAATTACGTCTGTTGTATCTTGGAAGACTTTGAATAAAGTTTTAAGTAAATTGTTACGACAAGCCTCAGATGAAATTTTCTTCTTCAACCAGTTAGATTTCTAGTTTTATATATATATATATATATATATACACACACATATATATATATATATATATATATATATATATATCATCTTCGTTTCTACGTCGTACTATTTTTTTAAATAGTATAACGTTTGATTTATCGCTATAGTTATTATTATTATAGTTGTTAGTTTGTTGTTGTAATTAACTACAACATACTTGTTGTTAAAATAGCTAATACAGAATTTCAAAGTTGTGGAAATCTGATTTGTAAACTTGTGAGACGGGTTTATTATTGATTAGTTTCTGTTTTGGCATACTGGACGTATAACTCTACTATCCTCAATAATTTGGAAAGTGACAGTTTTAATTTCCTCATTACTGACTTTTGATACAAAAATTTCCTCGTAGAGTCTGACAAAATTTTCTTACGAATGATATTATCAAAGTTAATCAATAGCATGATTATACAAAATGCACTGTAGTTGAAATTGATTTTCTCTGTAGTCTTGCACTACCTTTTGATCTAAGGGATTATTTAGCAGCTATTGATATAATATATTATTATTTTCCCTTCATTAATTTATTACATCATTCAAAGAATTCGACCTTTATTCCATTGCTTGAGTGACAATTTGACTTGCTTTAGTTTTTATAATAATATAAAAAGTGGATTGCGTGCATTATCAACTGACCAAGCGCTTTCCACCAACTTCTTTATAACCAGAAACATTAGGCAACGTATTGTTGAATTTAAAAGGAAGATTTTTCTTGTTAGATCTATCATTATGTAATTGAATGAACAACGGACAGTGGTCACTTATGGAATGTGGTAAAAAGTTAGCAGTAGTATTAAAAAACACAGACTAAAACTCATTGTTAGTGAATATCGAGTCAATCTTACTATGTGCAGGAAATTTTTTACCTCCTCTCCAAGTAAATTTGTTACCCACTCTTTGGGTGAATAAAATAGTCGATGCATTTGCATCTAAAGTGTATTGTGTTGATTCAGTAACTTGATTCAATGTTCTGTACAGATAAACTCATTGTTAATCCATGATATATTTCTTAGTTCAATCTTTGTAGCTAAAATATGAAAGTCGGATACGATTATAATAATCCTAATGCTTGAATCAAGCTTGCCAATAATTACGAACTTAATTTGAAAATAGTTTTTCATACATGAAGTTTATCCAACTGAAACAAGAACGCTAGTTCATTGTTGTATTCAGACATAATATTTCAATGACCTTCCAACATCATTTGATAATGTTTGAGCATCGTGATCATAAATACTATGCTACCACATATGATGAAAATATGACTAAACTAGAGTAATTTGTTACGAGACATGCAATATATTGGCGATGGAGCCATACAATAAACTCTGAATATTAACCCCATTCATGCAGACATACATAATATAAAAATGCTAATACGAAAGTTGAGCATTGGGATGAACTCAATTTAGAAATCGAATTCCTCATGCATTGTACATCCAATTGAGCATTTTAACACTTTCCTTCTAATTAGGCAACGTATTGTTGAATTTAAAAGGAAGATTTTTCTTGTTAGATCTATCATTATGTAATTGAATGAACAACGGACAGTGGTCACTTATGGAATGTGGTAAAAAGTTAGCAGTAGTATTAAAAAACACAGACTAAAACTCATTGTTAGTGAATATCGAGTCAATCTTACTATGTGCAGGAAATTTTTTACCTCCTCTCCAAGTAAATTTGTTACCCACTCCTTGAATTTCCGTAAGTCCCGCTGTTTGAATTGTGTCGAAAACTCATCGACCGCATTTCTGGATTATTAGATGTCCCAACCCTATCAGAGTTATATAGGAGTGCATTATAATCTCCTGAGACAATCCAGGGGATAGAATCATATTATGCAATAAATTTAACCTGATCCCATAAAACCTATCTTTGTGCTTGAGAATGAAGTCCATAAACAGCAGTAATTATAATCTTAAGATCCCCTAAGTTGTGTAAGATTCCAGATATAGCTTGCAGGTTTTTGGAAATTACGTTAAAATGCCAATACTTTGTGTGTCCCATATAACACATATATTTCTCTTCTCATTAGGGTAGTCATTTAAACAGAAAGACCAACCAGGATAATAATAACCACTAACAAAAACTTTGATATCCTCATCGAATAATTTATGCTCAAGCAAAGCCATAACCGACACTTTATAATTCACAATATGACCCATCAGCTTTGAACACAAAATTACCTTCAGCCTGTCTATTTCTACTTGTAATTCTAATGCTTGAATTCTCTGTAATTAGAGTGTTAAAATGAGCATCATTATTTTTAATGTTTGTTGTGTTTTTCTGATTTGCAAATGAACTACTTTGAACCTCATTCACTTTTTGTTTGCCCTTATCTTTCTCTGTAGTCCCAGGATATGCCTTGGAACTCGCCTGTTTAGCAGTCAAAGGAGCAGCAGAATCATCCTCAACTGCAGTCTCCATTTCAACATTGGTATTGGCATCAAAACCATCCATATTGATAGTATTATTTATCTGATTAGAATTATCTGTATTTTATTAAATGGCCATCTATTTGAAGAAATTGAAATTTTGTGTATAACTCTGGATTTCAGAGAACTGTTAATTTCTTTGTCTACATTTAAGTTACTAGCAATGGTATCTATAGCAAAATGATCTGTAGCTTGATTCTGCATTTCCACGTTAGTATTTACATCGGTATTTCCGTTAGCGTCCATGTGCATTGAGTTGTCATCAACAGTAGGAGTTTTTTGTTGGGCATTGTTAATAACACTCCAAATATGATTAAGGGGGGTCATTTATTTTTTAAAAGGGAAATTTTATTGGGGGTACTAATGAAAATAGCCTTCTCTTACCATTAAATTAAACTATGACCAATATCCCCTTTTGTTAGGTAAGGGTTTAACGATTAATGGGATGATAAAATCGCGTATTGAAAATTTGGACGATCAATGTCGTATTCATTCAAAATTTCGCCAACGACTGACCTAATTAATTTTAGCATTTCGTTATTTACTAGCCAGACTTATTGCCGAATTTTGGCTATTCCCCGCCATGTTTTTCATAACTAGGTTTAATATTGCTGGGTAATAAAAATGCGTATTGCAAATCGGAGGATCGGTGCCGTATTCATTGCAGAATTTTGGTTATTACCAACCGAATTCATTGCAGTATTCCGGCACTTACCCGTCGAATTTATTGCAGAATTTCGTCGTCTACGTTCGCACCATTTGACTTTTTTTTTTACACGAAGACGAAAAAGATGCAAAACCCAAGAAAATCGGCTTCCGTCGAAAGTTGAAGGGGTGTGGTTTTCACGTGATTGAATTTGAAGGGTATAATTGTACAAATAATTTTATATATTATTCTGTTTTAGTCCCCCTTAACAATCACACAGCAGATCGGAGTCCTCTTAAATTTGTCCCCCCCTAGCCATAATTGAATGTCATTAACAATGCTCTTTTTGTTTTGGAAGCCGAGTCTTAACCATATTACGTCGTCTATTTAATGACCATAACATTGACAAGCAGAATGGAGTGCATTCATTGATAACTATTATCTTCTGCATCTAAAATCAGAATATGTTTAGGGAACGTAAAATTTTCATCAATTTCTATAAGTACTCTAGCAAATGATACCCGGAAAATCCGAAATCCGTCCACGTCCACATTCGAAAAGCGGATAAATATTCGATATCCGGAAAATGGATGCGGATATGAAGACATCCGTATTCGAAAATTATCTGTTCGGTATTTTTCAAGATTATATTTTAGATTATGTGCACTTCAGTACAAAAAAAAAATTATTTATGGTTTTATTAGGTTAGAAGTTTATATTATATGCACTAAACGCATATTAACCACTCAAAACTATTTATTATCATTATATTTGTTTATTTTTAACATTTTATAATCAATGAGATTGAAAAAAGTTTATATTAAACTAAAAATTTTCATTTATATTCGTTGATTTATCGGTCGTTAACGAAAGGATAATTAACCGATATCCGTCTGTATCTGCAGATGCGGATATCCGATATCCGAAAACGATTTCGGATGCGGATATGGCACTATCCGCATCCGATCCGTCCGTATCTGCAGATGCGGATATCCGATATCCGAAAACGATTTCGGATGCGGATATGGCACTATTCGCATCCGATAGTTGATAGACCTACTTGATAGGAAGCACTGAAGCAATTCTTCCAATTACTTCTTCAGTCCAGAAATCCAGGTTTGAATTCGGAAAATGAACCCATATAGGAAGGGATTTTAAGAAATTCCTAGTTAACTTCATACCTTCTTCCACTTTTTCATAATCATCAACCGTTTATCATAAAAGTAAGGGCCATTTCCTAATACTCTATCACTATCTTCATGATTCTCAAATTTAATTAAATAAAAGCCATTTTCTTCAGAGAAAGGTTGAAAATCTCCAGATGGTTTCCAAACCCTAATTATATATGCTCTAAAAAATGATAATTGGGTTTTGGACCCATAACATAAATAGCTATAGCGTTTCTCCATTTTTCTCCTGCCAAATTAATAGGTTGTGAATCCATTTTCGCACATTTCAAGTTATTAACCTCTCCAGGAGGAAAATAAGCAATAGGAGAGTAAGAGGATACTTCTAGTTATGCAACTAAGTCGTTCTAGTCTTGAAATTTAGGCCTAATATCCTGATTAACATCTTCAACACTAGCGTTTCCACCATACACTTATGACATCGATGGGAAGTCCTGATTGTTTTGCACAAAGCATCGATTAGGGTTAAACCTAGATTTAGAGAATCCGCCAGAATGTCCAAAAGTATGTCCATACCTTAGGTTCAATCTAGAAGCACCAACGTTACTGAAGTTCGAAGAATTACTATGTCTCCCTGCCTTCCTCGCCTTTCGATAAACTACCTCAGTAAAACCATCATCCTCATGCCGATCAAGGGGAATATCTGATATGGGGTCTTGTTAGTAGCATCATGAGAATTTGGTTAGAAATCCTAGCCTCCATTAATCTTTTCTAATCATTTTTGATATATATACATGCATAATCTAGCAGCAGTTATGCCATATTAGAATTTACTTCCTAGATATACTATAACCCATGTGTAATTTAATAATACTCGGGTTAACCCGACACATTTCAGGTCCATGAACGAAGTGACTGGCTTGTGATTGAGGGGCATAGTTGGAAACTAGATTATTAGTTGACTGGTGTATCATTATTTATTTATGTAGCTTCACGTATTTTGATGATGATGAGATGTATGTATTGGACTTATACATCTATTTATTTAACAAATAATGGGCATTTGACTATTTTTGTAGACCCACTTGGACTTGTGTATTTTTTCTATTATATATTACCGCTACGTTGTCCACTTGTGTTATCTTATATTTGTTCTATATTGTGTATTTTTCTATCCTGGAAACACGTGAGTTTATTGCTTTATGCTGATACCGAATATTTAGGTGAGTGGTTAGGATTTTTGAAACAATGACAAGTGTTAGTTCAAGAGAATATTCACATGTGATAGTCCAATATCGCTTATTCGTATTATCAGACAGTATTACATAATAATACTCTTTGATGGTATGGATATAGAGGTGGAGTATTACACACTCTTCTAGATTCTTTTGGAGTTCACATCCAATGTACTCTCTACCTCAATTAGATTGAAGTATTCTAATTTTTCTATTAATTTGGTTTTCTACTACGATCTTATATTCAATAAATTTATCATAGACCTATGAATTATGTTCCATAAGATACACATATACATATTCAGATAATCATCTATGAATGTAATTAAGTACGAGGTTCCACCTTCGATATTTGTAGATATTGGACCACATACATCAATATGTACTGGTCCCAAGAGTTCATCAACTATTTCGTTACTTCCATCGAATGGGTGCTTGACCATTTTTCCTTTAATAAATAACGCACAAGTATCGAATGTTTCAAGATCAAACAATGGAGAAAGCCTTAGTTTCTTCACTTTTTCAATCATTTCTTACTAATATAGCCTAGTTTGCAATGCCAAGGGTAAAATAGTTTACTTTAGACACATTATTCTTTTCAACAACAGAAACACGATTATCGTTAAGTTATAAATGTCATCACGCAAAGTACCAAAACAAACAATTTTGTCACCATAACAAATATTCATAATATTATCATCACAATAAAACTATATCTTTTTTCCATCAAAAGGGAAATATAAATTATACTGCTAATAATACTTGTGTCACGACCCGAACTCGATGTCCGACAAACAACATCAAAATCGTATCGCGGGAGCTTGCAGCACCATTAAATGATAAATAACACAGCCACTACACCAAACAGCCTATTTTGTAACACTTTTCCGCTTTCAATTTGTAACGGTAATAGCTGTTATAAATTTCTAACAGATATAACCGTTACAAACGTTTGTCACGGTTATTGTCGTTATAAAATCTGATAATTTTGTAAATAGTTAAAAGTAAGATGGTTAGGATTGTAATTTTATTTCCTTATTCTATTTCTCACGGACAACAATTCATCGATCATTTTTTCCTCTTCCTAACTAGGTTATCACGCCTCCGTTTCTAACTAGGTTATCCCTTTCTTCACTTTCCGTCCATTTCACTTCCATCTTCGACTACCTTCATTCTTCTATCCTCTTACCTAGCTTTCCCCACTATTGCAAAACCACATACCCTTCACAAACCCTGTTCACTATCGCGACTTGTGGATCTACACTTCGCTTCCAGATCTAGCATTCCAGATCTGCCTTCTGCCCTATGACTGGTTGTAAGAGTCCTGGTTCGTGCTTTTGTTCCATCCGTCCTTCTTTTTCATTTTGTCAACTAGCTCTTGGAGATTGCTTACAATGGAAGTGGCGTTGTTTGATTTGGATTCTTGTGTTTTAATTCGAGCTCTGGTTGTTCACTTGTTGGCCCTTCACTTCTTGGAGCACTTCTGGATCTTGGTGTCAGGGGGTGTTGCATGTCTCTGGTCTGAAGTATGGAGTCTCTATTATTTTTCCAGTACAATTTATCCTCTAAGCTTTTGGAAACCAGGTCCACTGCCTTATTTTTCCATCCCCTTCAATACATATCTTTTGGGATTGCTTTTGCAACAAGTAGTTTGTTTATTGTTGGGTTTGTCAAGCTTCATGGTCAAGGTATTGGATGTGGCGTTGGTTTGCTGGTTTCTTGGATTTCGTGTGGTTCCGGCTACTGATATCAAGTTTGCAGTGGCTGTGTTGCTTGGTTTGATGTCATTTTGTATGTTGTGCAATGTTTGATCTCTAAATTGTAATATTATGTTCATTTTCTATGTTGTGCAATCACTCAATTAATCAATCAATATTCATCTGTCCTTCAAACTATGATTAATCTCTATTCAAATATTTGATTGTATAGCTAAATTCCCTGGTGTATATTCAGGTTCTACTCCGCTGTTAAGGTTGTACTTGTACATCAGCTTTTATCTTGGACATTATGTTGGTTTTGGAGATATCAAATTAGAATGGCTTCATATACATGTGATGATGCTTATTACTTAACAAGGACCTCTCAAAGAACCCATAAATAGGTAAGTAAATTTACGTATTGTGCGTAAGAGTACTGTATTCTAATTTTTCCATTTGACAAAACCACACAAAGGCTTTTCCTCACTGGCGTTAATGACCAGTTGCTCATTTAAATTATAAATGTAGTTTTTATAATCACTATCTGTGTTAATTTAGGCATGTCTCTAGTATTTACTTCACATGAAAAAAAATATTGTAGGTCCTATAGGGCTTAGTTGACAATTTGTACAGTCTCACTTACTCTCTGGTTAAATTATCCATATTTGATAATACGAATAAAGCCAATTTATTATCCATATTATTACTGGAGAACCAAATTATTAAAATCTTGGAAGTCTAAATTGAACTGAAATTTAGATTTACAGCAAGTGAAAGGTATTAATGCATGTATGCCATCGAACCTTTTGACCTCATGTGACTCATTTTAATCTATAAACTACTTGGTCATACTTTGAGGCTTGATTTACCGGTTACAGTTTTAGGGGCGATTTTAACAATACCTTCAGTTTATATCGACAATTATTAAGGTTTTTGTACAAATGCTTCAAGTACTTTAATTTTTGGCCATGACTATATACAGCAGCTTTGTATTCATTTGTGCACAGTTTATGTTTACGAATAAAGTCTTCTTTACTTCAATTTATCTCTTCTTACTTTCATCCTTTATCTTTAGTATTGTTTATAATCACATATTGACATGTCATAGTATTTTGTTTTAACGCCCCATTTATGTGTACGGTTATTATATATTGTTTCTTTATCTTAATGCTTATAGCATTCTTCATGTTTGTTGGATTCTTCGGCTAAATGTTTTTGCCTGCATTTTGATTCTTTCCTATTGTACATGTAAATGGGCATGTAATAATTCTATTAACTAAAAATTATTGGTAGTTGTTGCATTAAAGTAACTTATGTCATATTCATACAGGTTGTTGCATGGATTTTTCATGGTATATTTTTACTTATCAGGTTTCAAACCAATTATCTTTTAGTTGAAAATTAGAAATGTCAAGGATTGTCAAAATTAGTGTAAAGTTGCACTGCTAAATGTCTTTTCCAAAAATGCATTAAAGTACATTTAGCATACAGCCCTTAATTTCTTCTCACGTAACTCATATAATATTTCTAATTTTTTGAATTTATAGTGCTTCAGTTGCTAGCTTATTGTAAACCCATATTGTTTATGACGAAACTTTAGATCTACTAATTTTTTTAGTAGCATCTGTTATTTTAATTTTCAAATTTTCATAGCTTGTGCTGTTGGTTAGCAGTTATGTTTTTTATTGATGCTAAGCCAGTAATTAATTTTCTGCCATGTTTTTAGGATCATAAGCCTTTTAATAACTTTTCATTTGCTGCTGTGTTTTTTTATTTTCTATTGTGTTTTTGACTAATGGTAATCAATGTTTAATATGTATTAGAACAATGGATTGAAAATGTTTAATAAATACT
Source organism: Allium cepa (assembly GCA_030765085.1). Lineage (NCBI taxonomy): Eukaryota > Viridiplantae > Streptophyta > Magnoliopsida > Asparagales > Amaryllidaceae > Allium > Allium cepa. The sequence goes on along the minus strand of CM060941.1, from coordinate 81,718,435 downwards.
AAAAGAATAACTTGTATTTGGTGTTATGTTTTTGACTAGTGGTAATCAATGTTTATTTGCTGCTATGTTTTCTATTTTTTATTGTGTTTTGCTTTTGGAACTTTAGATTAGGGTGTCAATAGTGAAGAGCTTAGTCAACTGATGAGGTCTTCTTCTTTTGAAATGAAGATAGGTGGTGAAGAGCTTTGCTACTAGGTTAAATGAAGCAGACCTTAATACCCATTCAATTGTTGGTACTCCGTATTGGATGGCTCTCGAGGTAACCATTGGGATGCTCTTATTTTGTACATTCATTGCTAATAACTATATATTATATTATAATTTAAGAGTACATTGGTTTGAATGATATTTATGCCATTTACATAACTATAAGGGCGTTCCCAACAAGCGCTACTTCATATAGGTATCACTATAAATTGCTACTTTAACCTTGGAAATTTTACTTTGTGAGTTGATCTGACAATCATTACTAATAGGTTGTAATCATGTTTTTTGTGTTAGTAGAGTTCAGTAGCTTTCCAAAGTTGCATATCTCAAAGCATACAAATATGGGGTAGATGTAAATGAAGTGACTTCGTAAGGATAGAAATATGACCCTAAGTTAGACAACAACTTAAACGAAATAGTGATGACATTGCTATGATTACACTTATGTAACCTGTATCCAACCTATGAAGCATACTTGCTGAATATAATTTATATACGTAGGAACCACGCTAGTTCCCTTACAGTTTTAGATAGTCAATCGAAATGTCTTGCATGTCTTTCTAAAATGCTGCATAGGTCAAGGGCCTTGTAGCTTGATTTTTTTCATATTGGAGAGGTTGATGCAGAAAAACTCACCCTTCAAAAAAATTTCCTTTTGTATGAATAGCTTGATTTCTACTTGACATATCATGTAATTTTTCAAAACTGTTGCTTCGAAATGATTTTTCTATGCATACTTATCTCTTTTTTTTTACATAATGTAGTTATTTATTATTATGTTCACTATATTGTGTTCATGTTAGTTGTGAGTCATCATTTCAGATTTGTTATGATTTTTTTTCTAACATTTCATTTGCAAGTTGAAAAAAATAACTCCTCACCTTTGCTTTTCGTGTCAACCAAATTTAGTAAAATTGCTTTAGCTAACGTGTCATTAGTTGCTGAAGCATGCAAAAGAATTTGCAGGTAATTATGCAATATTTGAAACTATTGTTATTTCAAATTCTTTCCTATAGTGTTACATATCTTTGGTTTCATAGCAATTGAGTAATTCAAATTTGGCCAGTTAAATTACTTTTGAGTAGAAAATGTTATTAATTAATTAGTGAAAGAACTTCATTTTCCCTTAACAAACTCTATTGAATGATAACTATATTTTTTTATCAGTATAAGATTCACTACACCAAAACATGAAGTGGAGAAGCAAGGCAATGCAGTGGATCTGGAGTATGACAGTGGTTTTTGGTTTGTGGTGGGCTGATGGTAAGGTTGGACAGAGGAGGGTTTGAGGTGAAGACTTTCAGTGCAGGCAAGAGGGGAAGTGGGTCAGACTTTTGTACAGGCAGCAGTTTGTAGGGGAGATGAAGTTATATGATGGCCGGGGTTATGGGTGGAATTCAGGATGCTGATGAGGTTGTTTGAATGATATTGCAACTATTTGTGGCAGTGAGTATGTATTGGCAGTGGTTCTAGTGTTAAGGTGGATGAAGTTGGTTGAACAGAAATGTTGATGATATGCAGAAGTATGTACAGATATGTGTAGTAGGGGGATGTTAGAAATGATGATATGCAGGAGGGAAATTGATGAAGTGGAAAGAGTTTTGAGCAGTAGGTTTGGATTTTGGGATTTGGTTAGGCTGCAGAAAACATTTTTTCTCTCTCTTTGAAATGGCCGTTGAGACTGGGTTACGTGTGTAAGCGTGGTTGCAGGAGGTGGTAGGTTGCGGTTTTTGTTGTGTTGAAGTGGGAAGGCAGCAGCTCGTTGTCCTGAGTACTGATTGGTGAAGTTCAGGTAAGCACAGAATGTTGTGATTGGTACGCGTGAATGGTTGCTGTCATGTGCCTGCTGTCGAGGCAAGGTAGGTGTGTTATAGGTGGTCAGAGGTGATCAGTTTGTAGTGGTGATGGTTGAACTGTTGTGGGCTGTAGCGATCAGAGGTGATGAAGACTGGTTGACTGTTTTGTGGTGGTTAGCCAAACAATGATGTCAGGTGAAGTATGGGTAGTGTGGAGAATGAGTATGGCAGTTATGTTTGTGACAGGTTTGTAGAAGGTGCAGGAATGTTTGATAGTTACTGATGGTTCGACAGAGGTGGTGATATGAAGTGGTTGGGAAGTGATGAGGTCTGTAGTGATGGTGGAGTGTGACAGAGCAGTGACAGTCTTTTCTTGATGTGTTAAGAAAGTGGAAGTGAATAGCCGAATTATTCAGTTATGTAGCTTGCTGTGTTAAGGTTGTGGCAATGGGATGTCAGTGGAGGAGATGAAGTTAGAGGGGTATGTGGTTGTATGGATGGTGATCGGTGGTTTAGGCGATTGGCTGAGGAGTTTGGTGATTGCTGTTGAGATTCAGGTGAGTTCTAGTTTGTATGGGTTTGTGGCACGGTTTTTTTTATATGCAGTTGGATGTGGTAGATTTATTATGGCAGAGAGAAGGTTGAATATGTAAGTATGTTGCGGGGCAGAGGGGAGTATGCTTGTAGATGGTCAGTATGGATGGGTAGTTGCAGTGTTATGTTAAGGTTGTTGATTGATTGTGTTGATATGGTATGAATGCAGTGAAGTTTGGAGAGTGGCAGGGGTTGTAGCAGTTGTATGCACGGTGATGAAGGCTATATGGTGTTCAAAAGGTGTGGAATGTTGTATCGATTATTTTGAAGTAATGTTAGAACTTGTAATATTTTGATTTCATTCTCTTTAGTTATGTATGATGAACTTGTGAAATTTCGAATCTTCCTTTAATTTGTTGTCGAATATTTGTGCAATTTAAGTTGTATGTTTGGATGCGTAATTGCTTATTGTTATCGAAATTCTGTAATTTTTGATATGTATGTACCTACTGTATTATAATAGACAATTCTATAGTGTAAATGGTAGCAAAAATGCAGCTCTACATGGTTTGGTAGCTGTAACGAACATATTCGTTGCTAAAGACGAAATTTATAACGAGCATAGTCGTTACTATTGATGAAATTTGTAACGAACAAGTGCGTTACTAATGATGAAATTTGCAACGGATAAGGTCGTGATAATTTAGAATGGCAACCCCTTCTTCTACCATGAAAGGGGAAACTAAGTAACGGAAAATACCCGTTACAAACCGATGCAACTAATAACAAACTTTTTCGTTACAAAAATTTAGATTTCTAACGACAAAGTCCGTTGGTAAGTGATATATCTAATAACGGATAGAGGCCGTTATAAATATTTGTAACGACATTCCTCACGCCTGTACCGCTCACGACTATATCTGTTATAAATTTCATTTGTAACAACTATATTCGTTACAAATATACCTTTTCGGTGTAGTGAGCGGAAAAAAAAATGATGATATCACTGATATAACATGAATACAATATCAGATACATCAATTTGATACAATAATAATCATCAACATCAGAGAATATACAAAACAAAATACAGCGAAACACGATAAATATGAAATAAGTCTTCATAGATATCCAATACTGCAACTCTGATCCAAAAGCTCCAAAGACAAAGCCCCAAAACTCCTAGCTCGATCCACCATCAAGATAGCACCAAGCTAAGAAAGTCTCGTCCGCATCCAAAAACTGAACTAGCTCCAGATAATCCACTGAACCTAACTATCTGAAAAATCATACTCTAGACTGCCCGTGTGGAAAAATTTTGAGCACCCAGAGTTTAGAAAATAAACAATAAACTCTGGGTCAGTCGTGGGACTGGTGTGAGCAAACAAAAACAGTTTGTCTTTAAAAACAAACAACGAAACATTTTAAAATCAATTCGCAATGCTTTTTAGAAATGAGACTACCATAAGGCCTCCCGTACACACACACACAATGCAAACGCAGAATCAGAGGAGATTTCTCCTTATGATAGTCAATGCTTGATACGCGAATTTCTTTGATATTATTACTGTAAGTGCAAAGTGCAAAAAAACTTTTCGAAGGTATAATATAAATCTTAGCCAGCATAGACATTTCGCACTTATGCCTACTATAGCTACCATCCAAACAGTAGGGCACCACCATAAGTAAATGGCAGGTAATACAACTAATACCGTACAAGGCTCGTACTGGATGAATGGATTTTCCAACAAATGGTCAGGCCAAGGAACTTCCCATTGCCACATGGAAACGCCTCTGGAAGGATGCCCCGAGAACCAAACCGGATCTCTGCCAAACAAGGCCGGCTACCCCCCTTCCCGAGGAATATACAAAACCTCAGATATGCCACTCCCGGTCCTTTGGGACCTTTGAACGAGAGCTCTCTAACCAACAACATCACACAGTAAATAATATAGTGTGTCCACATGAGTAAGTATTTGGGCTCCATTCCATGATACTACCCTTTTCCAGAAGGAATGGTCATGCCCTAGGGAAGCTACCCCTGAAACCTTGCCGCACAATTCTTGTTTCGACCATTACCGGTTTGTGAGGCTCGACGAAGTCTCGTCCACAAAGCTACGCTTTTTACAAAAGCCACGCTTTGATCAGCAAATGATCGGCAACACTCAGCATGCCACATTACCAAGTTGGGAATATATTGCTGATAACTTTCAACTACATAACCACTGAGCTCGTACGTCTCAGAAAACGGTGTTAATGCTAAGAGAATAAATTCTCCGCCACCAACAGAAATGTATTTGAAAGAAATCTGCTTTATATCTCAAAATGTAATGTCATAAATACAATCCATACAAGTCTGTTTCGGTTTCGAACAGAACCGAAGGCACTTCCAAAGAAGTCCTTGCAATTCGGGTATTCACAATCCCGATCGAACTTCCCATCACTTAAGGAATCTCTATACCGTAGTTACTCGGTGCAGAGACAATCGATAGGTCATCCTATCGTTCTCGCAAATACTCGGTCTTCACCATCGGTCTTCAAATGCTATCCATAACGACGTATCACATATTCGGAATGGGTTATACGACACAAAGGTCCTTTCCTGGCTAACCCGAATAGTGAGCGCAACATTTAAAACATATGGATATGGGATTTCAATTAAGTCACAACTTAATAATTCCAAACTTTCTTCCAAATGGTTTAAACCAATTATCATTTCAAATCTTTTAAAAAAAGATTTATTTCACAAAGTTCACTCAGTTTCACAAAGATTCATTTACGGATTTCAAAGAAATTTTCATTTCAATTAGATTAACTCATTAAATCTTTAAATCAAAGATTTATCTCATAGTTTTCAAAACTGTTTTTAAAGATTCATTCATAACTTGGAAAACTATTTTTTGTTTAACTTGAAATCCCTTAAATACAATTTGTAATTCATTTCTCATATGAAAGCTTTCTATCATTTAAAAACAATAGTTTTATTTTGGAAAAACCCGATTCAATTTATACAAGTTAAAAACCTTTGAGTTAATTCAAATTCTCACAACAATACTTTAAAAATGGTTTTAAAACCCCATATAAACTTGTATACCGTTTTTAAATCATAAATATAGAATTCAATTTCAGATATTGAATTCAAATTATTCAGATATCAAATCCTTATTAAGTTATTCAAAATAACTTTCATTCGTAAAACACCTTTTCAAAAGCTTTTCAAATTAAACTTAATTTATTTCTAAAACTATTTGAATTTAAAAATTCAATTTCAAAACTTATTCAAAAATTTGTGACTTAACTAATTTCCACGTGAAATCCATATTTGTGTGTGTATGAGTGTGGTACAGGGGTTTTACACAATAGTGCACAACATCAATCATCATAGATTCAATCAATATCGATAAGCGGTAAAATCCACAACGCTTATCTTCATTCACAGATTCATAGATAAAGTAAATTTATCAATCACAGAGATTCGTCATTAAGATTCGATGTGGGTTTCGGATAGCCAACTGGAATCTGAATCCCTGTCGCATCAAAATTCAAATGTCGTTTTACAGGCAAAGGGGTTTCACATAAATATACAGAAACAATCACAGTTCACACTATAGCATCAGGCAAATTCACGTCACATAGTATCATAATCACAAACAGAAATATCAATCCAGTATACAACACTTGATGATAGTCATTCATCTTCAATTTAAGGTGAAGGTAAAAAGAATTAACCACATCACTATTTTTATTTATTTATTTAAATCAATGATTAATTATTCTTAATGATTAAATTAATTAAATTTATAATTAATGATTCCTTAATCAATTATCTTAATTGACTACTAATTATAAATTAATTAATTTCAATTATCAAATAAACAATTCTTAATTATCAATGAGTTAAACACTTAAGTTTTAATTTACCAATCTGAAATTACTATTATAAATCATTCTTAATTGCTTTTCAGACAATTAGTTAATAAAAATTATTTCCCTTAATTAATATTTAAAAATCTTCCTTAAGCTTTGAAATCAATTCATTACTAACTTGAAAGCTTTAATTTTAACTAAAATTAAAACTTACTTATATTAACTATTAATTATAAAAATATTAATCAAGGTTTTAGGAAACATTGTTATGTATCCACTTGGTTAATTAATACTTGAAATAAATTCTTAATTCAAAATAGTCAACATTAGTTACTTGATAACTACTAAAATTTGCTTAACATTTTTAATTGTAAATTTAACATTAGTTACTTGGTTAATTTATTGAAACAACCCGAGATTACCCCGAGTCTCTCTCCTTCCCACCTACTCTTCTTCTTCCTGTTCTTTTTTTTCTTTCTTCCAGTTAGCTTAAGTTTACATTAACTCAATTATAAAATAAACAACAGGTAAATGGGCTCATGTACTCGAGTACGAACCCAAAACAATCACCATTTCACTCGAGAATCACTCGTGACACTCACCACCTGATACCAACACCCATGTCGTGCACGTGCACAAGTCATCCATGACTTCATCGATTATCCCAAACGCCCAGCTTCGATGATTTCATCAGAAATCGAAATTGGGTAACTCGGTCGCCTCCTGAACTTAACGCATCACCAGAAAGTTGCCTCGCTATGCCGCCGCCTAGTGCCAGAACCCACGCAACTTCGTCCACAACCGCGCCACGTCATGCTACGACGATCCCCCCAGTGCGATGAAGTCCGATGCCATTCTGGTGACGTGGCGATCACTTTCCTGACGTTAATTAAAACATGGCTTAAACCCTAGTTTAGTTCAAATCTCAAACTATGGTGAATTAAAAAATCTCCTTGTATTTTTCCATGAATCTACATCCACCCACCTACCTTCGCCCTGAAGCTCGGCCTTCAAAACATTGGCGTTCGTCAGATATCGGCAAAAACATGCTTTTTGTTCTACTCGAGAAATCTCGATCAACCCAATCCTAAAAATCATAATTTCTTTTTCTAAATTCACTATTCAGAAGCACAAATCAGATTATAGAATCAAAATGTGAATTTAAATTGTTTGATTTTCTGACAAATATTGATTATCACTGTGATATCTAATTTTTGGATTATTTACTTAATATAATTTTTTGGGATTATTTTTAAAATTTAGATTAGAGTATTATGAACAACTTTTATTCAAACATCGTGGTCTAAATGTTATTAGTTAAAGAAATATGAATTTTCTTGAATTGAGTTTAAAACCTGAGACTTTAAAACCAAAGGCATATGCCTGTAAACAGACATAAATGGATCCACAGTCATATATACTCATTCAGGCATTTTCACACTCATACTGACATATTACTCAAGCAACCATCTAACACTGATCGCATACAAATCAAAGTACATATGGTTTTAAGAGTTGCTCACCTTGAAATGTTTTAAAACAGAGAATTCCTTTGTTTGTGAAAACTGCAGTTTTCCTTTCTTCTTTTCTTCTGTTTTGTTATTTGCTTTCAGATTTTGTTGATGATAATGTTTGTAATTTCCTTTTTCTATTTGCTTTGTTTCCTTTGAAAAAAAAATGTTTTGAGTTTGAAAGAATGATGATGTTTTCTTCAGTCCTTTGCTTAAGTTTGATGAATGAAATAAAATGAATATGGGTGTGTGTTTATAAAGAGAATAGTTTGTACTAAGGGTTATAGCTGGTACAGGTACTTCCTTTATTTGACTAAAGATTATTTTTAATCTTTATTTACTGGTATAATGTTATCCCATTTTGCCTGAGATGATATCAAGACATGCTGAGGAGAGGTGGCATTAAATGCAAATCCTATTTTGGTTTACAAGCCATGCTGTTTGAATTATTTATGTGCAGTCTTTGCTTTGTATAAGCTTGTACATGTGTACTTTTGCCTATATTAAAATTCATTTGATTTTATTTTTTTGTATGTTTGCAGTTTTTTTGTGTTTTAGCCCTCTTGCATTGTTTAAATGTAATATTATTTTAGTTTACCTGCATTGCTTCTAATTTGTTTACAACAAATCCACTTTGTTTTATTATTTCCTTGTTTAAATTCTTCTATTTGCCTTGCCTTATTGCTTGCATAGTTTGTTTGTTTGTTTATCTTCTTTTTGCAAGCCACTTTGTTTGTTTACCTAAGTATTTATATTTATGGTTATTAGTTTATCACATAGATGTTTTATTTTGTAGTTTGATTTAGTTTAATGTTGCCTTATAACTATAAAATTTCATTTGTATTTCTTTTGTTATTATTCTATAGTTTTATTATTAACATAAATTCTTAAATTTGATTTCTATTTATGGTTTAACTATCAGGTATTAAATTTATACATATATTTTATTTTATACTTTCACTTATATTCAATATTGATAAGCAGTTTTTATTTTAAACATTTTATTACTTTTTTTAAGGATTCATTTGAATATATTTTAACTTTCCAAATCAAAATTTTTATTTAGAATCCAATTCAATTGGAAATAATTTCATTGAGTTTCAAATCAAATTCAAAAACCAATAAGTATAAATTTCTTATTAAATTTGAAAATTTCAAACAAATCCGTAATTTAATCCAAAAATTCAATTAAATTATAAAATTTAAATTCGGCATTACATCGGGATCGTTACAGATTCCCCTCCTTAAGAAATTTTGTCCTCGAAATTTGCCAAGGAGACAACATAGATAGATTATAGATAGAGAAATATTTTTCCAAATCAAACTGGATATCAATTCTGCATTTGGCTTACCAAATCAGAATATCAACAATAGATATGAGAAAAAACTCAATCAACTACGAAACAATTGGGTTAACTGATCTATGAAGTATACAGGGGTATTGGTTAGTTCGAAGGGATAACTAACCGTTCGTAGAATATATCTGACCCAAGATAGATAGATTCAATTTCTACAGTTTCTCAAACACAAGATATGGATTCCAAATCCAAGTCGGAATACCCAAAGTATATGCCAACTTGTCCCTCTTCGGACTTCGATGTTCATAATAAATTATAACAGAATTTTTTTTAATTCGGTTTTAAACGATATCATTTTATTGATACAATTCAAATTTAGCTTCATATTCTATTAATCAATTTAACATAATTTAAATTTTTCAATTTCCAATTTATTCATATTTATTAAAGTTTAAATCGAAAACTGATAAGAAATCGATGAAGACACGAAGTAAGGATTTTCTACAACGATTCATAGAGCATCATCACACCGAAACTTCTTCTTGCAGCTGTTACGAAGAAATCAAAAGAATTTGGAATCGAATCAAAGAAAATTGATAGAGAAAGATTGTTTCCACTGTCGTAGGGTATTGACCATTTATAGTCGTATTCCCCTGTCCCCTATCTCGTCCTCTTCTTACACTCATACTCACTATTAGTGGATAGTAAGAGAATTTATTGAGGCATACGAACGGATATCTTAGGGATTACTCATTCTAGGGTATACTTCACCCTATCTCTAATGAGCCATCTAATGTGTTACACTCCGTAGCTAAAGTTCTTGCTCAACCTTCATCTCTGGTACCAATTTGTCACGACCCGAACTCGATGTCCGACAAACAACATCAAATTCGTATCGCGGGAGCTTGCAACACCATTAAATGATAAATAACACAGCAGAAAATAAAAGATGATATCACTGATATAACATGAATACAATATCCGATACATCAATTTGATACAATGATAATCATCAACATCAGAGAATATACAACACAAAATACAGCGGAACACGATACAATATGAAATAAGTCTTCACAGATATCCAATACTGCAACTCTGATCCAAAAGCTCCAAAGACAAAGCCCTAAAACTCCTAGCTCGATCCACCATCAAGATAGCACCAATCTAAGCAAGTCTCGTCCGCATCCAAAAACTGAACTAGATCCAGATAATCCACTGAACCTAACTATCTGAAAAACCAAACTCTAGACTGCCCGTGTGGAAAAATTTTGAGCACCCAGAGTTTAGGAAATAAACAATAAACTCTGGGTCAGTCGTGGGACTGGTGTGAGCAAACAAAAACAGTTTGTCTTTAAAAACAAACAACGAAACATTTTAAAATCAATTCGCAATGCTTTTTAGAAATGAGACTACCATAAGGCCTCCCGCACACACACACACAATGCAAACGCAGAATCGGAGGAGATTTCTCCTTATGATAGTCAAATATGCTTGATACGCGAATTTCTTTGATATTATTACTATAAGTGCAAAGTGCAGAAAAACTTTTCGAAAGTATAATATAAATCTTAGCCAGCATAGACATTTTGCACTTATGCCTACTACAGCTACCATCCAAACAGTGGGGCGCCACCATAAGTAGATGGCAGGTAATACAACTAATACCATACAAGGCTTGTACTGGATGAATGGATTTTCCAACAAATGGTCAGGCCAAGGAACTTCCCATTTCCACATGGAAACGCCTCTGGAAGGACGCCCCGAGAACTAAACCGGATCTCTGCTAAACAAGGCCGGCTACCCCCCTTCCCGGGGAATATACAAAACCTCAGATATGCCACTCCCGGTCATTTGGGACCTTTAAACGAGAGCTCTCTAACCAACAACATCACACAGTAAATAATATAGTGTGTCCACATGAGTAAGTATCTGAGCTCCATTCCATGATACTACCCTTTTCCAGAAGGAATGGTCATACCCTAGGGAAGCTACCCCCGAAACCTTGCCGCACAATTCCTGTTTCGACCATTACCGGTTTGTGAGGCTCGACGAAGTCTCGTCCACAAAGCTACGCTTTTTACAAAAGCCACGCTTTGATCAACAAATGATCAGCAACACTCAGCATGCCACATTACCAAGTTGGGAATATATCGCTGATAACCTTCAACTACATAACCTCTGAGCTCGTACGTCTCAGAAAAGGGAGTTAATGCTAAGAGAATAAATTCTCCGTCACCAACAGAAATGTATTTGAAAGAAATATGCTTTATATCTCAAAATGTAATGTCATACATACAATCCATACAAGTCTGTTTCGGTTTCGAACAGAACCGAAGGCACTTCCAAAGAAGTCCTTGCAATTCGGGTATTCACAATCCCGATCGAACTTCCCATCACTTAGGGAATCTCTATACCGTAGTTACTCGGTGCAGAGAAAATCGATAGGTCATCCTATCGTTCTCGCAAATACCCAGTCTTCACCACCGGTCTTCAAATGCTATCCATAACGACGTATCACATATTCGGAATGGGTTATACGACACAAAGGTCCTTTCCCGGCTAACCCGAATAGTGAGCGCAACATTTAAAACATATGGATATGGGATTTCAATTAAGTCACAACTTAATAATTCCAAACTTTCTTCCAAATGGTTTAAACCAATTACCATTTCAAATCTTTTAAACAAAAAGATTTGTTTCACAAAGTTCACTCAGTTTCACAAAGATTCATTTATGGATTTCAAAGAAATTTTCATTTCAATTAGATTAACTCATTAAATCTTTAAATCAAAGATTTATCTCATAGCTTTCAAAACTGTTTTTAAAGATTCATTCATAACTTGGAAAACTATTTTCTGTTTAACTTGAAATCCCTTAAATACAATTTGAAATTCATTTCTCATATGAAAGCTTTTTATCATTTAGAAACAATAGTTTTATTTTGGAAAAACCCGATTCTATTTATACAAGTTAAAAATCTTTGAGTTAATTCAAATTCTCACAACAATACTTTAAAAATGGTTTTAAAACCCCATATAAACTTGTATACCGTTTTTAAATCATAAAAATAGAATTCAATTTCAGATATTGAATTCAAATTATTCAGATTTCAAATCCTTATTAAATTATTCAAAATAACTTCCATTCTTAAAACACCTTTTCAAAAGCTTTTCACATTAAACTTAATTTATTTCTAAAACTATTTGAATTTAAAAATTCAATTTCAAAACTTATTCAAAAATCTGTGACTTAACCAATTTCCACGTGAAATCCATATTTGTGTGTGTATGAGTGTGGTCCAGGGGTTTTACACAATAGTGCACAACATTAATCATCATAGATTCAATCAATATCGATAAGCGGTAAAATCCATAGCGCTTATCTTCATTCACAGATTCATAGATAAAGTAAATTTATCAATCATAGAGATTCGGCATTAAGATTCGATGTGGGTTTCGGATAGCCAACTGGAATCTGATTTCTTGTCGCATCGAAATTCAAATGTCATTTTACAAGCAAAGGGGTTTCACATATATATACAGAAACAATCACAGTTCACAGTATTGAGTACATGATCTTAGACTGAAGTGGCTTTGCTTATCTTCGCACAAAACAATTTCCATGAGCTGTCATACCTTGCGGCACGTGATTGCTCACCATACAACTTTTGTAGATATTTGAATATTTTCCCAAATATCCATGTTTTTGCATTGTCTTTGGAGCCCAATTCTCATAGTCGATAACACATAACAGTGGGCAAGCTCGTAGTTTAATGACCAAATTTTATAGGCCTTAAGTTGTTCGGAAGTAACAACCTTATTAGGTTTTTCCATTGGCTCGTTGACCACAACATACCAGAGATTTTTCATAGGTGAGTGTGATCTTAACATTTCTTAACCAGTCGTTGTAGTTTACCTAACTTGATGTGTTTCTTTTGAAAAATAGTAAAATAGTTAACATTGATCTGCAAAATCTCATAAGAGTAAATTAGATAACATTACACATGTTCTCGTACTTGTTATATTATATTAGTATACTTATCTAATAAGGCTTTCACTGAGTTTCGCATCTCTAAAAAACCATAAAAGAGATATGGGAATTTCATAAATTCCTGCAATAGGTATTTGTTGACTAGATTTTTAACCAACCTTGGAATCAGTCTAATGCGTTGTGAAAGCAAAATTGACTTATTAATCAATAGAATTAAAAATGTAAAATGAGGTTCAAAGAAAGCAAAGCAAAGTAAATGACACCAAACATAAAGTGGTTCGACATGCTTGCCTACGTCCATTATGAAGATCTCTTATTGTGTTTCTCTCTTAGGATTAAAAGAAATTATGAGAGAATACTAAGAAATAAAGCACTTAAGACTAATAAGTAGCTAATCTTAAGGGCTTAGGGCTTTGATTTGCTGTAAGGAGCTTAGGAAATGAAATAATAACCATAATTCTAATAATTTCCAACCCTTTTGAAGTGGCAATGCACAAGGTATTTGTAGTGGCTGAAATGGATAATGAATGGTCAAGATTGCACAATAAAATGGGTGGGAAGCATGCATAGCCATTGATCTGACCGCATGGGCTGATAGGAAACAACTACAAAGATAGAAAGAACTGTGTGGTGAAGAAAAATGCCAAATGTCCTTCCGTACTAGGCACACGCATTGCATTTAATGTGCATTAAATGTTGGCGGCAACCTACAGGAGTAGTTATGGTTTTGGCTGCTTCACTATAGTACCTTATACAGTTGGTTGTATGGTTTGTCGTTTACTTTTACATGCCTATGTGGCAAGGTAGATAAGTGTTCCCCTCCAGATGATGATAGTCGGTTGGCTGTTGTTGATACTTGAGGAAAACTGAATACTAATAAGGACCAAGGACCGCTGTAAGGTGACAGGATAGGCTGTGGTGATGTTAGGCTTAAAACGGGTCATACTTGAGCCGGTATGACTCAATGAATTGCCTGTTGAACCCGCCTTGAGTGGTGCCAATCGATAATGAAACTGGATGCGATGGACTACCCTGGGCCAAATTGCATGTGGATAGTCATAAATGAGTCGCTTGCTTACTGCCAATGTTTGTTGAGGAAGGTTGAATGGTACTAAGGAACAGGTTGCAAAAGGGGTGCCGGGTCGGCTGTGAGACAATGGGACGGGTTGCCTGAAACCAATTAAGGGCTACGGCTATGATGAAACCGGTCCAAAGACAAGTACGCTTCAACTTCTTTTTAAGTACCCACTTACAAACTGTAGTTTTACAACCTGGAGGTAAATCAAATAGATGCCAAGTTTTATTAGATTCAAGAAATCCCATTTCACTATTTATAGCTTCTTGCTAGAGATTTGAATCCAAAGAAGATAGAGCTTTTAGATTAGAAGGGTATTCTTCTAGTGCATAAGCATAATATTCTGGACCAAAATCTTTAGCTATCCTAGCTCTTTTACTTTTCTGAGTTCAGATTCACTTTCCGTATTATGCTCATATTATTGGATTATTAGCGGTAAAAGTGCCCCCACTATTCCTAAGTTTAAACGAAAATTTATTTTCAAAGAAATCAGCATCATTTGACTCAATAATAACTCGAGCATTCAAAATAGAAAATCTATATGCTTTTCTGTTAATGGAGTAACCAATAAAAACACATTCATATGCTCGACTTGCTAATTTAATTCTTTTAGGATTAGGAATACAAACATACGCTAAGCAACCCCAAGTTTTAAAACAAGACAAATTGGGTTTAAGATTTTTAAAAATCTCAATGGGTAAAATTTTGCTATTAGATTTAGGAATTCTGTTTAAAACATAACAAACAGTTAATAAAATTTCCCCTCACCAGTGAGATGCTGCACCCGAATTTAATAAAACAGCTACTACTAATTCGATAAGAGGTCTATTTTTTCTTTCAGTTTTACCATTCATTTTAGACGAATAGGGTGCAATTCTCTCATGAAGTATGACAGGTTGTTTATAAATTCAACGAATAAGTTAGATTCATACTCTGTTCCTCTATCACTTCAAAATCTTTTAATTTTCTTATTAGATTAATTTTCAGTATCACTGACAAATAATTTAAACATATCTAATGCATCACTTTTATTCTTCATGAGATAAACATAAGTAAAATCAAAGCAATCATCAAAAAAAGTAATAAAGTAGCGTTTTTCCATCCCTAATTAAAGTACATCAAGTTCACATATATCGGAGTGCATTAAACTAAAGGTTCTGACTCTCTAAACAAATATTTATATGGGGTCTTAGTAATTTTAGCTTAGATATAATATTCACATTTTTCGAAATCATTTATGGAAACTTTATGGGTTCGGCCTAAGTTTCTCATGATATGAATTATCGCTCATTAACATGACAAATTCTAGCATGCCAAACATTAAAATCACACAGCATATAAACAGAACTATTAACTTCAACATTCAACTTAAATATCCAATCTAAGACATATCTTTTTACCAACAAAAACATTATTTTTAGTGATGGTATACAAGTCAGATCCAATAATTTGAGTAAAACCAGCTTTATTTAACAAGAAAATACTAAAAAATTTCTCATCTCTGTAGTACGCATCATGTCTTTCAGCAATAAATTCTTTCCAGAGGCAAACTTTAACTCCACGGTTCCAATTCCAACAACAGTAGTGACGTGAGAATCTCCCAACATCACTTTCATGTCATTAGCAACATTATATATTTTTAAACATTTCACAATCATAGTTAGACATGGCGAGAAGCACCAATGTCTGCTCACCACCCTTCTGATCCACTGACTATGTTGATCTCAGTAAGCATAGCCACAAGGGCTTCTTCAGTCAGGTTAGCCTACGGTGCAGGATTTGGCATGTTCCGACACTTTCGTGTCATATGGTCTGGTTTGCCACAGTTGTAACATAAGAACAATTGTCCACTACCCTTCTTTATGGGGTATTGTACTGATTATTCTAATGCTGATTGTTGTGATTTTGATTCAGTTTGCAATTTTGATTTTTAAAAAATTTCACATTTGGTTTTAGACTCTTGTTTGAGGAGTTCTTAGTGTTGTTGGTAGATACAACAAGCATCTCTTCTTTTTGGTCATATTTTCTGACCTCCTCTTCAATACGAAGACGAATAATCAAACCCTCTAAGGAAAACTCCTTAGTGTTATGTCTGAGATTATTTTTAAAATCTTTCCAGCCAGTGGGTAATTTATACATTAACACAACAACCTAAAACTGTTCATCTAAAGCCATACCTTTGGAGATGATCTTATGCGCAAATTTCTAAAGCTCGTGCAACTACGCCTCCACAGATTTGTCATCCGTCATCTGAAACATCAAATAGCGACTAACAGCATATTTTTTCGCTACAGCTTATTCGGTATCATATTTCTTTTGTAGTGCATCCCAGGTTTCCTTTGTTGATTTGTCTGAGATGTAGTAATCGTATAGATTATCGTTCAAGCCTTTAAAAACATAATTTTTGCAGGGGTAGTTATGTTCAATCCAGTCCTTCAAAGCCTTTTTATGATCGTTTGTTGCTTCTCCATGCAGCATTGATTTTTGGTCGTCAGCACATGCGCCACTTTTTGCGTCATCACAAAAAACTCCATCTTTTGACGTCGTCGTTTGAAATGCAAGGCTTCAAATCCGAACGGCGCAGCAGATACAATCGGAACCTCAAACATCAACATCGAGGCAGCAGAGTTGTCGACGATTGAAGCCATATTCGTCTTAAAATTGTTGTATCTCAATCTATAAATACAGCGGCCCTTTTTTGGTTGAGTCACAGACTGGATCACTCTCTTTAAGACGGTTCGCAGTTTAGCCTTAAAGTACAAAGCTATCTATCAACTGCTCCGTCCACAGGATAAAACAGCCTCTGAAATTTGACCAATCTGTTGTTTGCACTACAGCAAATTGTTTAGAATATAACACTTTCTAATTTAATTGCTTGTAAAGTTTCTTAAAGAGAGAAAAATACAAAGGACAAAGAAGAAAAAAGAATAATCGTCTGTCATTCGCATTTTCTCTTCTGCCTATCTATCGTTTAATTAGGCAGAATGGAAATTGTATGCGTTATTGAAGTGAAAGAATGTTAATGGTTTGAATTTATTGGCATTTAAAATAAATTTTTTTTACTATTAACTTTTGCAACGGCTCAATAATAATGGCTAATGAATATGTATTACCATTATACATTTGCAACAGCTCAATTATAATAAAAGCTCATAAATATATAACCATTAATCTGTTTTTATTTATTTTCTAATTAATTCACTTAAAGTTCCAACATATGACGTAGTTGTTCCAGATTTTGCTTCATTTAATGATTGTTTTGTTGAATTTCCTACGAGATCTGCTTATTCTTCCTCTTAGGTAACTAATTCCGTCATTTTCTTATATATGTGTGTGTTTATACACATATGTATACACACACACACACACACACACACGTATACATACATACATACATATATCTGTGTGTGTGTTAATCAAAACTTAATTATGATATAAATTTAAATTTTATTGTTAATGTCATAATACAAAATAAAATGTGATTTTGAATAAGTGTATATATATATATATATAATTGAAATATAAAAAACATTCTTTATGGAAAAAGCTTAAACTTAGGTTTAGTAACAAAATATAGAATTGAATATTCTTTTTGATTACCTATTATGTTTGGAATTTTTAGTTCACATAAATTCAAAAAGAAATATGTATAAACATTATTAATAGATATTTTATTTAAGGATTAAGACAATTTTAATAAATATAACTTTAATCGTTTATTTAAACTGTATATATATATATATATATATATATATATATATTTGTATTTGTGTGTATGTATGTACGTATATTGAAGCATGAGTTGGTGACAACAAATTTGAATCATTAGAATTTTGCTTGAATTTGAATCATTGCAGCACAAGTTGGTGACACAACAGATTTGAATCATTAAATCTTCGCTTGAATTTGAATCATTGGAGCACAAGTTGGTAATACAATCCCTTGTGTACATGCGATGAGATTCAATATCTAAAATTTATTATGTCGGATTGTGTTTTTTATCATGTCTCAATTATGAGTGTATGTGTGTGTAGTGGAAGAATCAACAATCACATATATTCAGCTCCCAAACATAGCTCTTACTTTCAACCACTCGTTCCGATTTAAATAATATTTTCTCTTATCACTTCATACAATTATTTAAATATTGGAAGTTGAATATTGAAGGCTGTTGATCCTTCTCTCTATGTGTGTGAGTCGGTCCAACCATAATGGTTGTCCTAGCCAAAATAGTGTTTGTCAAACGAGAACCTTGGTTGTCCCATAAAACTAGAAGTTAATTAAGCACCTAGACTGTAAATTAAAATATTAACACTAGTATAGAAACAATTTTTAACAAATAAAGTACCAAACCTTTACCATTTCATTTCAGTAAACCTTTTTCCAGTTCATAGTTAAATTGTTCCTTGTAATTTATCTTTTCGTGTGGATTAGCACGATATTTTCTATCTAGAGTTTGAAATGGTTGTTATATTTTTCTTGACAAGAAAATAAATTTTGTAGAATTTTTGAAGTTAAAAATAAGGATTTAAGCATTTATTTGTGTAAAACTGTATATTTATGTAAAATAAGGATTTCTAATAATAAAAATGTTTTAAAACTAAAATTTATCTTTTCATATGATGTAAAAAAAAAATTCAAAACTTTCAAATCGAAGATATGTTTTTTTAGAGGAAAGCTGTGACGTTGCATACATCATGTCAAATATTGCGAATCTCCTCAATAAGATTCGCAATCCTCAAAGAAATCACAAGATAAGAACATCAAAAGCATCAACAAATTCCTCCAATACAGATGAGTGTCAAGCACCTGTATCAAAGATGACTCAAATAGAATAATCACAACGGATTACTTCTAAGATAAGATATCATCAATACTTATGAAATACTACGGAATATAAGTTTGGGATATGTAGCCTTTATCGTATCGATTGCATTAGACGGTTGATTTGTTAGTCTTGCCCTATGGTTGGGCCTTATCATGTTGCTCGACGCTGTTGCTCGCTCCATTTACCTTTGGACGCTCTTAAATTATTTGAATCAAGATTTCTTTCTTTCCTTCACAATAATAATACCGCATGCATATAACTAGTGGCATTCAACAAATACTGATGCATTCCAAACATGACACGCTCCCATTTCTTTTCTCAAAAATAACATAGGGGGAAGGAAAAAAAGGGGGGGTTAGTACAAACTCACGACGCTTAATTGTACGCGCCAAAATTAACGACAAGCGCAAAGTTTTGCACATGCATGACGTAAAAAAGAACTGGTTGTCTGAAACCCACATGCGTAATCATATAAAACTCTCCCTCCACACAGGAAATATTCTGTTATACGTAGCACAGTCCACCCCGTGCACGACATATCCTTCTTCGGGACAAATTCATCCTCCTTCGGTCAAATTTAAAAGGAAAAAGAAAAAGTAGAACAGCACCATTCACAGGTAAGTTTCTATATAACCTTCAAATGACAGCGAAAGCTAACACACAAGTCCAAGATAGGTCACCTTAATATGAGAATAATTGAGCTATCAGGTCAGCAATGATGCTATATTACCATGTCCTGTACGGAAAATACAACCAATAAGACATACGTAGTGTGCATCAAAATCCTCTCTTCCCATCAATATAAAAATACAAACCTCAATCCCAGTTAGAAGAAAACATAAAACAAAGAAACATGAGAGACGAGGAATTACATGCAGCTCCTCCTCTATTTGAGACATACAGAGGCAGAAACTTGATGGCAAAGAGGCTGTTTGCATTCATCATGTTTGTAAATATTGTATCAATATGCGTTTATAGAGTTGTTAGCATACCGAGTAATGAAGATAATCGAAGATGGGCTTGGATTGGGATGCTTGCATGTGAGCTGTGGTTCTGTTTGTACTGGATCATCACTCAGTCTGTTCGCTGGAATCCTTTGAATCGCCGAGCTTTCCCGGATAGGCTGTCACAAAGGTTAGTCCAAAATGTTGATTTAGTACACAATTATATTACAAATATAGGTGTTTCTTGTAACATGAGAGCAAATTCTAATCAAGTCAATATCTTTTCACAGAAAAGTAAGACTGATGATTAGTTTTCACAATCGAATGACAAATTTTAATGTTTTTTCGAACAAAAACATGGGCATGGATAAAACATTAGACCAAAAAAGATTTAATGTTTGTTTGTAAAATATTTGCAACTGCACTTTTGAATAGACAACACAAAATTACAATTTTTTTTAATGCGCATTGTACTTGAGTAGAATACCAAAACAAACTTTTGATTTCAAATCATCAAACTAAGGCTAATAATAATCGATGATATCAAGGTCTTGATTCATGAAAAGAAAATCGACGAACTAGAGATATATTCTCTTACATTGTTCGTGTATATGAAGCATAGGTCTATTGTTGGGTGATTGTTTTTAGCTGCTTTTACATTGAAGAACGATTATTTTGCATCCTTGATTAGTGCAAATATTTTCACTTTAGATATATAAGATACTACAATAATAATTGATAAAATGTAAACATCTGCACCAATTAACTATAATTTTCATTATTTATACCGAATGTACATATTTTCCATTAAATAATTTCCACTGAATTACTGAACTTTATGCCCTTTTGTTCAATAATAGCAGGTAAATGTCAATATTCACACCGAGTGAATACTTTATTGAATTTTTTGTTTCTAAATTCAAGCAAGTGCAAGTATTTGCACAGAAAGACTAAAATTCTATACTTTTAATTTCAAAATGCAGGTTAGTGCAAATATTTGCACTAAATAGCTAAATTACGAAGTGTTTTTTAATTCAAAGTGCAAATAAATGCACTAAAAACAGAGCGTTGCTAGTTGCACTCTAAACTTATTATATGTCAATTTTAACTTATTTTTTTGTATATGATATGAATCTCATTGGAAAGAGCGTAGATCTGGAGAAAAAATAAATAAAAATCCTATCCCATGTTACCATGAAAAGACATCATTTTTTAATTATTTGGATTAATATGAGAACTACAACTGAAGAAAGATCCCAACTTCATATTTTCATATTTTCCGCATAAATCTAAAATCCAACTTCATATTTTCATATTTTCCGCATAAATTTAAAATCCAACTTCATATTTTCATAGTCAACCCTTTTCCAATCATCCATTATTTTCGGTGCCAAACTAAGTCACAAATTTTGTTTTGTTTCATTTTATTACCTTTTTCCAGTTTGGCATGACTTTAGTGATACGTCATGGTCATAATTTAACTCACACAGTGAGGTGGTTATCAAACATCTGGTAGTCACTTAAAACTACTTAAAGCAATTTCCAAACGAGTAGTACAAGTAGTCACAGATTGATTTATGATAATTAAAGATAACTAACCCATTTACGACATTGCATCCACGTAATTATGTTATATTTACTTTTACTTTGGCATAATAAAGCACAGCAAATAGAATAATGTATAACAGGTAACATTTTCCTCATGTGTTAATCTTATCTGAACTTAAACAAAACTTCTGAAAATTTTCAGATTTGAAAAAGAACTACCTGGTGTAGATATTTTCGTATGTACAGCAGACCCTACAATCGAACCACCAACAATGGTGATTAACACTGTGCTCTCGGTCATGGCTTATGATTATCCACCAGAAAAACTCTCTGTATATTTATCAGATGATGCTGGTTCTGTGTTCACTTTCTACGCACTCTTGGAAGCTTCCAAATTTGCAAGGTTTTGGATTCCTTTCTGTAAAAAGTACAAGGTGGAGCCTAGATCTCCTGCTGCCTATATTTCAGAATCATCCGAAACAAATATTAGTCGTACTAACGTAGAGTGCACAGAAATAAAGGCAAGTTCGAACCGTGGACAAAATTGTGTTACTTGGTATAATGACCATGTATTCAAATACCGCTGTTATGCAGGAATTGTACAAGGAGATGGAAAAGAAAATTAATGCAGTAATGCATAATGAAACAATCTCAAAAGAGTTTCTGGAACAAAATAAAGAATTATTTAACAAGGATGCAACTAGGCATAATCACCCAGCCATTGTAAAGGTAGAATCAAAATGCAACATGTGTATACAAAAAATTAATATATGCACTACCAAAGCTATGACATTTTGCGTTATTTTGATGTGATTATTTCAGATATTGATAGATGGAAGAAACCAGAATGGCTGTGATAGCAAAGGATGCAAATTGCCTACTCTTGTTTACATGGCACGCGAGAAAAATCCTGAATATCATCATAATTTTAAAGCTGGAGCAATGAATTCATTAGTAATATTCACTTCACAGATTTTGCAATGAAGTTAATGGATGTAAAACATCCATCTTTTTTCAGATGATTATCATTCTGACTTTGATTACTTTTAGCTCAGAGTATCATCAGCAATAAGCCACGGGCCAATAATTCTTAACGTGGACTGTGATATGTATTCTAACGACTCAAAGTCAGTCAGAAACGCCCTTTGTTTCTTTATGGACGAACAGAAAGGCAACGAGTTCGCTTATGTGCAGTTCCCACAGAACTTCATCGATCTCTCGAAAAATGATATTTACGCAAGTTCTTTAAGAATTATTAGCGAGGTCGGTATTAAAATATATGAGGCTGAGTCTTTTAAAATTTAATTACCAAATCTTTAACATTTCCGATGATATAAATATGACACTGCTAATCATTATATGTTAATTCTTCACATAAATCCTTTGATGTGAAGGTGGAATTTTATGGACTTGATGGTTATGGAGGACCGTTATATATTGGTTCTGGTTGTTTCCACCGAAGAGAGAGTTTGTTAGGTAAGAAGTGCAGTGAAGCTGACAAAAAGCTAAAAGTGGATAAACCAAGCATTGAAGAAGCAAATTCGAAAATTTTGGAAGAAGCAAGAAACCTCGTGGGTTGCTCTTATGAAGAAAACACTCAATGGGGAAAAGAGGTCAAATTATAACATGTGATATATGATAGCATATACAATCTTGGTAATACCATATGATACGTATATAATTTTGGTGAATACCATATGAATTTCAGATGGGATTAAAATACGGATGTCCAGTAGAAGATGTGATAACCGGACTTTCAATACAATGCAACGGATGGAAATCTGTTTATTATAATCCTCAAAGAAAGGCCTTTTTGGGTGTGGCTCCAATGACACTATATCAGACTCTTATACAACACAAGAGATGGTCTGAAGGAGATTTTCAAATATTCCTATCCAAATATTGCCCTTTTATCTATGGTCGTGGGAAGATACCCATTGGTCTTCAAATGTGTTATTCTACATATTGCCTATGGGCGCCAAATTCGTTGCCAACTCTGTACTATGTCATTGTCCCTCCACTCTATCTTCTAAATGGCGTATCTCTATTTCCGAGTGTAAGCACACTAACTTTCAGGGTATTCCAAAAAAAATTATCTTTTATTGATGTGTTAAAGATCAATAAAGTAATAAGACCTACAGTACAAGTACAAACCTATATTTCCTTTGAGATGTATTATTATCATCTGCTTTACTTGAATACCGAAAGTAATTTTCTAACGTCTGTGTATGAATCTGTAGGTAACTAATGCATGGATTGTTCCCTTTTCAATTGTGATTCTTGGAAAGCTTGTGAGTAGCTTAGGGGAATCACTTAGTAATGGATATACATTACAAGGATGGTGGAACGAACAAAGGATTTGGCTATATAAAAGGACAACTTCCTACTTTTTTGCACTCATAGACACTACCTCTAAACTTCTTGGTATTGACAAGTCAGCATTTGTTATCACTCCTAAAGTGGTTGACGAAGAAGTATCAAGAAGATACAGGGAAGAAATTATGGAATTTGGATCATCTTTTTTGATATTTACCCTTCTATCTACAGTTGCCATGCTTAATCTTTTCGGCTTGGCAACTGTAATTATAAAAATGTCCGTGAGTAAAAGTGTTCAGAATCTGGATTCCATATTCTTGCAAATTTTCTTTTGCAGCATTTTAGTACTCATAAATTTGCCCATATACCGTGCACTGTTCTTTAGAAGTGATAGTGGTAGAATGCATGTTGGCAGTACTCTTCCATCGTTACTTTTAGCACTTATAGCATATGTTATACCAATGCTGTTCTAATACACTGATGGATAATGATATTTAGATAGTTTGTAAGGCTTTACTCATCCTTACAAAAATTGTATTTGTAGCAAACAATGGTCTACTAATTTTTGTATGGATTCTAGTTGAAGATCACAATTTTTAATGCATGATGTGCATGTGTGTGTGAGTGTGCATGCACTATTTGTGTGTATTTGTGTTTGCATGTGTGCATACACATACATACATACATCTTTTCCTGCTTTTTCTGTATGAATGAAATCGCTTATGACTTCACTCGCACGCACCCGTGCACATATGACACACACACTCGTGTATGTATTTTTTTCATGTATGTATGTATATGTGTGTGTATGATTTATGTACTTTTGATTAGTCGTTCTTACATAGTAAAGGACAGCAAAACCAAAATGCCGAGCTTGTAGTTGAAGCTTGATCACAGCTGGTAATATAAAATTAATAATGGTAGAAAATAGTCGTACCATACATTTTAGTGTAACAGATGAAGGTAGGCCAAAAAGTTAGTCGGTCGTACTTGGTATATAAAATATTTCGACGAGGTACTGTCAATTTTCAGCACTTGAACCATTTCTTCATTGTGCTCCTACAAATAAAACTTACAAGTCATGTAAGTTAAATTTGATGAGTGAACTGAACATAATATAGCTTTCCCATCTTAGAATTTAGCTTAGCGCACTGTACAAAAAATAGAGATATGAAAAAGAATTTACCAGAGAGCTACATTATCCATCTGTGGTTAATCTTATGGCAAAGTTGGTCATCCTTTTTATATTTCGCTGCCAAGGTCGGACATGATTTAATATAAAGATATTGCAGAGAAGCGGGCAGGTTCGGAAGTGACTCAATCTTAGGACATCTCAATATACACAGCCTGTCTAAGTTAACTAGTTTCTCAATATTAACCGGCAAGAACAAAAGATTATCAAAATCTTCGAAGTATAACTCCTTGAGCAATGTAAGTTGCTCGGACATATAATCTTGCTCAGCAGTGAAGTTATAATGCTGCAGACAGTTGAAGATCCTCAGTTCTAAAAGAGATTTTAGTCCGTGTTCCTGAAGCAACACAAAAAGCAACGCCGGTTCATCTATGTCAAGACGTGTCAGATGTAACAGGCAGCTGGCGACATTTCCTTCCACCATCATTGCAAGTTTGGGGCATTTTTCAACGCTTAACATATCTAAAGATGCGAGAGAATGCAAATTACCCATACTTATCAGCCCCGGAAAATCTTTAACAGTCAAACTTTTCACGTGTGGGCTCAAATCAGGTAGGATTTGCAAGTGATGAAATCCAGACAAATGCAAAATTGAAATAGAGGTGAGATGTGGCAGCAAGGGGAACAGCTGATCTTCAATTTTAGGGCAATTTATTATCGTCAGTTCTGTGATATAACGAGGAAAAGGAGACAGTTGCACCAGCTCTGGGCAATCTATTATATGAAGTTTATGCAAATGATGTGGAAGATGAGGAACCTCGATTAGATGGCAACAAGATGACAATTTTATGTGCTGTAAATTTGGTAGGCATTCTTGCTTATTGATCATCCAATTTGGCACTTTAAATCCTTGATAACGCTTAATCACAAACTCCAAGATATTAGGATGGGGCTCAAGGCCTTCTAAAACCTCTTGACACGCAGATGCACCAACTTTGGTGCTGTCATTACTCCATTCCAACACCACTTTACTCAAATATATTTTATTACCTAACATTGCTCCGGATGCTTCTAATTTATTTTTTACATTCTGAAGGTTTTTAATCGACAATGATCCGCGTAGCTGATTTAGATTTTTCAGCTGTATTAACCCATATTCCTCAGTTTTCAATGCTTTCAGGCTCTGCAACGAGGATAAATTAGCAATATATGGCATTTTTAATAATTTCTCTTCTAAACAAAAATTTGGAAGTAGTCGTAAGTTCATTAAATTGCCAAGGCTTTTGGGTACTTCATCCAAATTTTGACGTACTGAATTGAAATATTGAAGATGATAAAGCTTTCCAAATGAATTTGGTAGTTTCTCTACTCCACTTACTTCCAAATATCGGAGATGCTTTAGTTTACCTATAGAGCTACTCAGCTTTCCAATCATAATTGGCCATTCATAGTGTAGAACCCGTAGTTTTGTTAGTTTTTCAAATATACCCTTTGTTTTCTTACTCATATCCAGATAATAAATATATTGAACAGGAAAAATGATCAAGGTGCGTAGATATACCATCTTTGATAAGTCAGGCATACAAGTAGCATTAACGGAGAGGTGCACAACTGTTGACAGATTACTTAGATTCACGTCATCATCAATTCTATAACAGTAATCCTTAGAAACAGCTTCTGCTAAATCATGAAGTAGATCATGCATCTTGTATGTGTCACAAGGATGCTTTTGGAAAAATGAACTCCTCACCAAATCCTCAAAATATCTTTGTCCTTCCTCCTCAAGTGTCAACTCGTTTCTGAATGAGGGTTCAACAAAGCCCTCGGAGATCCATAGCCTAACTAATACGCCAGTATCACCAAATTCATATCCTTTGGGGTACAAACTACAAAATGCAAAACAACGTTGAAGATGTTTCGGTAGTTTACGAAAACTAAATAAAAGAACATCTTTAGTTTCCTTGAGCATGTCTTGTTTAAGAATTAGTTTCCATGCTTCAATATGCACATTCTTTCTTAGCATACTTCCAACAATCCTTGTAGCCAGAGGAGATCTCCTTAGCTTATTGATAATTTGTTTGCCGATATTCGCAAATTCAGAATTTTGTATAATTGTTTTTGAATTTTCAGTTGTGCAATCCATCAGTATAGACCAACAATCATCATATTGCAATTCTTTTAAGGGAACATTATAATCGACTCCCAAAGACATTCCTACTTCTTCCGATCTGGTTGTAATAAGAATCCAACTTCCTGTTTCCCCAACTTCATTCAATGGAATGAGCAATCGATCCCATAGTTCTTTATTTTCACACCAAACATTGTCTAAAACAAGCATAAACTTCCTTGATTTTAATATTTCCTTCAGATTCTCCTGGAGCATATTCAGGGTCCGACCAGGAGATGGTGCACTCTTTTTGATACTGTGTAGAATTTCCCTTGTAGTTTTTTCAACACTGAAATTATGTGTCACTTCAATCCATATTCTTTCATCAAAATATGCCTCTACTTTCTCATCATTATAAATGTATTGAGCTAGAGTAGTTTTACCAGATCCTCCAATACCATATATAGCATAAACAGGCACACGTTTCATTCTGCTGCTAGTGAACTCATTTGTTTTATTGACAAGTAAACTTATTAGATAATCACGTTCATCATCCCTGCCATAAACAGTGGAAGTCAAGCCAGAAACGGTAGTGCTTTGTTGTCTCATGATTGATTCTGGTTGTGTGCTTGCCCTTGCAAGTTGTAGAAGGTCAATCAATTGCTTTGCCTCATCAGAGGACTGTTGTATTTTCTCAAGGCTCTTCTTCATTGCTGTCATGAGCAGTATGGGCGAGAAAAATTGTTGTGTTTTGCCAGTAAATTTAGTAAGAGAAGTGGGGAAGGGACTGACTTTGTTTCGAATGGTCTTGTATTCGTACATGTCAAGTAAATCTTCAGCTTCATACGCAGCAGCGTTGAGTCGCATCAACCATGGCTTCAGGGTAGTTAAATTGGTAGTTGAAATCATACTCTCTGCTGCTTGTATGACAGTCAGAATAGTTGGAATATGGATGCAGTTCAACTTGTCGATCTCTTTCTGTGTGATATCACCTCCAAAGTAAGCAAAGGTCGTGCTCCCCAGCTTCATGATGATAGGAGTCACGACTGAAACCAACAAGCTCAGAGCTGCACTCTCCATTTTAGAAGCTGTGAAATAGAAAATTTGTTTGAACATTACAGAGAGAGTGTAACTCATGTTAAACAAGCAGAGTTTATCATCGCAGACGAAGCTAACTTTCCATTCTCAAGTGACATTGGTAAGTCTAAAATACTACTGTAGTTGCAACAGTTTATTTTACCTGTTAATTTGAAATGTAGCGTTGAAGGAATTCAAAGTCCCAAATTTTTGTGAAGATGATCTCGATCAAGGTTTACAAAACAGGATACAAATCATAAATTGTAACACGAACTTTAAATCGTACATCGTCGATTTAAAATTTCCTTATTTTGAGGTTTGTAGTTTTTGTACACACTTTGAAAGTGATTTGATATTTGATCTTTTACATCTAAATCTAAAACTCAATTTTCTCTCTTTTTGCATTTTTATTTTGTTTAAAATACACTACAATTAGAATCGTGGAACCAAATAAATATATTGGATGTATCAATTAGAATCGAATGATTTTCCTCAATTGTGGTTTTAATTGACTTTGAACCAAAATGTAAATTGAATTGTAAAGGAAGCAATTCGATTTAAAATTGGATTTAAATCATAAGATTTTTTTATAAAAAAAACTATAACAACAATCTTAATGGCAAATATTGTATATTTGTATCTTGAAAAAATGGTTTCAATTTGAAACTTTTGAGCACAAAATACAAAATGGATAATTTTGAGGGGATAAATAAGAAGGGGTGTGGATCTTATACATACATATAAACATACATAGAGAGAGACAAATAGACAAACACACGTACATATATGTAGAGAAAGGAAGGATTTGGATTCCATTTTACTTACCCCCCCCCCCCCCTAAAATCTCTCTCCGTCCTTGGTAAAAACCCGAATCGATTTTTTTTTTTAATATGTTGTATTCATTGGTAAGATCATTTATGCAAACTTTGAAATTGTTCTATAAACTTCCATCCCCTTCAAATTACATTTCAAATCAACGATTAAAATAAATATTTTTTATAATTCATGTCTATTTTTAATTTTGAAGGAGTTAATTTTTTTAAATAATTACAAATTTTACGTAGATTATAGGACTAGGGAAAAGAAGCCTAAGCCATAGCGTTTGGTCTTCGATCAATATTACTATCAGCACCATTGTTACTATTTATACTATTATCATCATTTATTTTTTTATTTGTTTATTTTTTTATACATATATATGGATTTTTATCTTTATTTTTGCTTTACTTAGTTCCTATTATTATTAATTTTCTTATTTGACTTTATATATGGAGGCAGCTATTTAGACACAAAATTAGACACAATTTGAAGACATAAAAAATCACGGCCGTTGGATATTTTTGTTCCTATATGAGAGATGGAAATCATGGGGCAATCCAACGGTGCAAATCCATTGTGTCACCAATTGTGTCTACATTTTGTATCTAAATAGACTTTCCCTTATTATATTATTATTGTCATAACATTTAAATTAGCTTTGTCATTTAGTTTGGGTTCCATCTCTAGCCGACTCCAACTTATTTGGGAATAATGTCTTTGTTGTTGTTGTACAAATTTTGCATAGATGAACTTGCTAACATATCTACAAATATCCACGTCGATCCAAAAAAAATTGCAAAAAAATACGGAGGAGAGAAGGAATAAGTGTGTGCTTGTGCACATATATAACAAACTATCCTCAAGGGTATAATTTCAGTTGCTTGCAATCCCTTCTAGTCAGTTTTCTTTCAATTAATGATTAGCAACACTTTGTAATAGTAAACAAATAAGAAACAAACAAACAAAAATATAATTATGATTCAGAATAAACAAACAAACAAAATTTATTAGAAAAATTTTGTAAACAAATAAAAAATATAGATACTACAGACGTAACACATCAACAAAAAATAGAACAAATATAAACAATAATTAGCATGGGATATGCAAAATGATGAGGGCAAGTATGGTAGCACCTTTAGTGATTATATTTGCAGAAGAATAGCCTTGAGAGTGTTTCCAGATTCAGAAATTACAGACCAACATAAAGCTATTCTAAGTAGAAATAGGTGGTTCTTAAACTGAAAGGAAATTGACTGGAAGAAGAAGAAATACGCATACAGTATAAATTACGAACAAAAAGTCAACCTCAGAAGAAGAAGAAATTATACTAAGGAAACTTCATTAGAAAATTGAACCACGAGAGTTCAAATCAAAGGAAATTTCTCTTGAAATAAATGAACTATAAGTGTTAACCAGTCGTCATCGTCGTCATCATATGTATATAGAGTTCAAATCAAAGGAAATTTCTCTTGAAATAAATGAACTATAAGTGTTAACCAGTCGTCGTCGCCATCATCATATATGTGTGTGTGTATACATATATGTATGTATGTGTGTGTGTATAGACACACACACACACACACACACACACACACATATTCATTCTTGCATGGGCTTGGGCTCAGGCTTGCTTTGATGATGGGCAGGCTTGTTGTGTTTTGGCCCTGGGTTTCCATCTAGGAAAGCAGGCTTGACAGATCCAAGTCTTAACCGGACTAGGTGTCTAAAACTCCTGAAAGACTCGATTGGGAATAGTTTAGCAACCACCGCAATTAATATACCAGTGGGACTCTTCCCTGGCTGATTGAAAAGGATGCGGAAAATAGCATTATGTGCACCCAAAGAAGTTCCAACATCTATTCAAAAAAAAAAGTACAATTGACTTGTAAAATGGTAAATAAAAAAACACTCCGAATAACTTGTAAATGAATATCCATTGAAATGCAATGGACATCCCAATCTAAACTGAAGCAAGAACTGTAATATACCAGCAATAGGTTTCTTCTCTATCCTAAGCAGAAGAAGCCATTAGCTGATCAAACTTCGCTGACTTCCCTATTAATATCTCAATCTTAGCTTTTTGATGAGGTCTCCTTCCAGATTTGTTCTTCAGGCTAATAGTTGATGTTGTGATTTTTTTTTTCAACAACAAAACTACTGCTTTTCCAGAATCTCTGCTACAGTGACAACGGTTGCAATGGCCATGCCAAGTCTAGACAGCTGGATCATCATGGTAATGCATGTTGCTCCTGCCAAGAATGACATGGAAAAAAAATGTTTCTCTTTGTAATAGAGACTTGAATTTGGTTCTTCTTGTAGGAAGATGAGTCATTATTAGCATTAATTTTGAGATATCCAATAAAAGTATAGAACTTGCTATGATACTGGTAAAAAATTCAAAAGTATCGGATGTTTTTAACTACTGATATTTGTAGCCTCGGCAGACAGGTGTTGGGTTACTATAAGATCGAGTAGTAAGAAGCCAAATTAAGTTAAAGCATGTGCTCACACTAAGAAATCATGAATTAGTTGATTTTCCCAACTTCTGAGGACTTACTCCAATGAAGTTTGAACCAAATAACGGTTTAGTTCTTTCTTGTTGTAAGAGCACATAATAAACCTGAAAATTACCAATATACCGGTTGGTAACGTTGGTTCAGCTGGGTACATTACCGCAATATTGAGTTAAAAGAAACTCTCTCTAAATTCTAACATCTCATTAAGGGAGTCAAAAAAATCGATACCCAAGGAAAAATGGAATTTCAACTATGGATAGAGGTGTAGGAAGGAAAATGGAGCAGTGGGTCACTGTTGATCAATTGGACTTCCACTGCTGCTGCTGATCAATTGGACTACCACTGCTCATTAATTGACTTTCTGTCTGAAGAAGAAGAAATTAGAACAACGTAACATGACTGCAGTGCAGAATCCATGCACTCGTATATTATACTGTTGATGGTAGAAGACTATCCAAAGAATAAAGTATAAAAGCAAGGATAGCAGAGTCCGAATTCAAAGTATAAAGGTTGTAAGTTCCAATGCATGTTCCATTAAACAGGGTCAGAATTTGAATATGTATCATGGCATTAAGTAAGTTAGATTGAAATCGGTCTTTAAAAATATGGTTCAATCTTTATATTTGTTCTTGCTAACCTTTACCTGCCTCTGCACTTCATTAACGCTACTACTGATGGGCGATACTCATGAACATGTTTTGTTGACCCGATACTTGACAAGCTGCATGAAACCAAGAATAAACACGGTGAGTGATAATTTTATGCTATACTTGTTATGATTGAAAGCTGAAGTGATATATCATTAACTTACCGACAACTTGTGCCATCTGCCAAGTCTGATTGTACTCCGAAGCAAATTATTAACTCGTCCAATTTGCATATAAACTCTGAAAGCTAGAAGTATGATCGTATACAATTGGATATGCTATGCAGATTGCATGCATGAACCAAAAATAATAATGATGATGATATATTATTACTTGCTTAAGCATTTATGTAAATATTTTCGTAGTTCCAGTTCCAGCTAATTAATCCAAATCCAAATATAATATGAATTTGATAGCTTAAATAGTTATATTATTTTTCCCTCAATTTATTTCTTTTGCTCCTTATTTAAAACCGAGAAAAATTCACAAGTGATAATTAGGAGACAAACATAGAACTTGCTAAGTGCTATAAAATCGCATATTATAAATTTGGTGCAGTATTATTCTCTGTTACAAATTCAAGGGCAAAGGAATTCAGATAGAAGATTGAATACAGTAGTTGCAAATGAGAAGTACGACAAACTAGTAGCAATCAGCAAGCAATCATTACGTCATCCTTCAAAGTTTGAAATAGATAATCTGAATTTCAACCGCAGCAATATTATGAATCATGCTGCAATTTTTCTTTTTTAAATAAATTCATTTGATAGCCAGACAGGTTTTATGTGTACCAATCGAAAAATCCTTGTATACATGAGGCAGCATTAGCTACTGCTTTGATATATAGAAAAGGCAAACATATGAAATAAACAGAAGCATAAAGAAAACAGACATTAAATTTCAGCAACCAAAGTCAGTTAGCATGAAAATTGAGTCAATGACAATTGTAACACAGGAAAAAGCATGATATGTAGCAAAAACTGAATCAAAATAAATGCAATACACCTGGAAGCTTCTGGACATATTTCTGGCTCAATTCCTTTTAGTTTTTCTTTAGAATAATTCACTTCCAGGTTATTCTCTGTTTGCCATCCTAAGGATTGTCATAGTATACAGATTACCTATGATGAATCAATAATTCACTTCCATGTTACTCTCTGTTTGCCATCCTAAGGATTGTCATAGTATACAGATTACATATGATGAATCAAAATCTGGGTGGCGAAGGGTATTATTACAAGATTCTTCTTTCAACCGCAGACTGCACCACACATGTCAGGGAAGGACATTTAATTATATAGCAACGCAGCTAGTTTATGATGTTGGGAATGCCAAAAGTTCGCATATGTTGGATTAGTCTAACCTACTTTTAACCAAACGTCAACATTACAATTGTAAAGTCTCTAATAACACAAATAATCACGCAACTACCACATTTTCCAGCGTAACTCGAGAGGGTTCTCTTATAATGGAGTTTGAAGGAGGATACCACCAGCAGCTGTGACCGATGGAAGAATGAGGAGCAAAGTAGAGATTGATGGATGGACATGCACGCATCGTATGTGCTACCATCTTTTAACAATAAAATAATTTCCAGTAAAAATAAATAAGTTTCCACACTTCACACATTTTCCCAGAGTCCCTTTCAATTCCTCATACAGTCATACGCTGATATACACAATAAAGTACTAGGTAGATAATAATAAAAACTGTGGATTAATCATACTAGCATGAAGAATCCATGCTAAGAATATTGAATGGGAGAAATTCACAGCATCCTCCACATGGTTGTTTTGAAAACCCACCACAAGAGAAGTGAGTAGTTTTGCGAATTTTAAATCCTATTATTTCTCTTTCGATCTCTACCAATTAAGGAAACAGCCCTAGCATTAGGAAACAATTTAATAAACGAAGGATACCGTCTCAATGCAACAAAGTAAAGGTAAAACTTTTCATGCAAAATATTGACAGATTTATGGAAGTCCACCACAAACTGGGTGAATCTTCAAAAAAGAAGAGAAAATTTCTGACTGGTTGGTGTTTGTGAGCATGAACTTTCCAGATAAGCATTTTGACATGGCACCATTACACAAATTTTCTGCACTTGGAGATGCTGTAAGGTTAAATTTGTTCTCCAACTTTATCAAATGCTATAATGATTCTGCTTTCAATATAAACCATAAACAAGTTGTTGCATTCAAAATATAGTAGAATCTAGCAAAAGGTCAAACAAATCAGACGTTTCACCTAAACATATAAATCAGCGTGGAACTAAAAGTTTTGTACTACATCAATCATAGCGCCAATGCGTTAGTACTTAGTACGCTAAATGTAGATAACATACCCTACCAATTCTTCCATTTCCTGATGAGCCGATCATAAATGCTTCCTTTACCAGTTCTTATAAGATCATTCTTCAGCTTTGAAAGATTCGCTGAAGTAACCTTCACCCTCATATCGATCATATCCTCTGCAAGCTTGCAAGCTTCTGGAAGCTTGCAAATCTGTAATATTTTCACTAATTTATTCCCAGCTTCATCACAAGGATAGCCATTCTTCGTCATGCACTTCCAAACCTTAATCCAAAAAGATCCAAATTCCTCCCAGTGCCTATCACTTGTAAATGCATGAAATGCCCTATCACAGTTTGAGGAAGTAGGGGTAAATTCATTTTTAACCATCTCATCAAAAATACTCACTGCCTCCTTCAGTCTCCTCGCTCTAAGCAAAGACCCAAGTAACAGATTGTATGTTGTTTCATTTGGAAAAACTCCATAAATCGCCATTTCATCGAAATACTTCAAAGCAACTTCTGGTTTATCAGCGTTACATTGTAAGGCAATCATTGAATAAAACATTTCTTCATTGGGATTGCATCCATTCCTACCCAAAAGGATCTCCCACATTATACCTGCTCCTTGCGCATCATCATTTTCAACAAATGCACCCATTGCCCTCGTAAAAAACTTAATCCCAGGATAGCACTTATGATCACTAAGATATCGCAAATACCACAAGGCTTCAGCGATCGACTCTGTTAACAAACAACACAAGAAGGAATCATAAGCCAGAATATTATTTGGGTCTTTGCCTATAAACTTGATCATCTCATCAAAAGTGCAGCGAGCATGTTTAGCATCTCTTTCCATCTCCCACCCCTCCATCAATATTGCAAAACTATCAGCATCCGGAAGCACTTCATTCTTCTTCAACTTCAAATGATCATGTGCAACACCAGTGTACCCCTCCCTACACAGTGCCGACAATAAAGTGTTTAATGCAATGGTGTCTTTTTTAACCCCAAACATCACTTCCATTTCATCAAAAGCAAGAAGGGCACTAGTGACTTTTCCAGCTGAAGCACAAGAAGAAAATACAGAAGCAAAAGTGGCCAAAGACAGCAGGGACTTGGCACGCATAGAATGAACAGCATCCCACATAGATGAAAATAACTCGTTTTTACCTGTTAAACACATGCATAAAAGATGTTTCAATTATGTTTCTCGCTACCCAACAGTTTGACTTCTTAACTCATTTTATCAAATCACATCTTAAGAATTCAAAATCATTACAGCTCAAAACTCAATTTAGTAACATCCAAAGAACTTTCCATGTCACCAAATAGGACAACATGAGAACTGACATATAATGCCATTGCAAATCAAAAATCAAACATGTAATATCTTAAAACATGAAGGACTTCTCTGAAATAGCAGCTTAAAACACTATGAGATATTATTTGTTAATGATCGATGCTGAAATAGTTTTACCGGGAGATATCCAAAAATCTAATGTCCATGAGAAATATATGGAGATGATATCCAATTTTCATTTCTTTTTTCCTTTAAAAAAACATAAACATTAACAATAGTTGTAACGATTTTGGTGTCACACTTTTTTGGTGTAAATACAAACTTCCTAAATACTCTTACGTTTATGCGTACAAGATCGAGAGTTTGAATCTTGCTCTTAACAAAACCGTCTTTTTATTTTTTATGAAGTCAAAAGTTTGAATCCTGTTCTTGACAAAACTTTCAATTTATTTTTTATGAAGTCAAAAGTTCATATCCTGCTCTTTATAGATACATGTCTTTGTTTTTTGTAAGGTCACGGTCACTTTGACAAAAAAAAAGTGTCTATCATACAATTTCAAATTATTTTCTATAATTAAATACCATAAGATTTTTTTTAAACATACATTCTTCATGGTTTTGTTTTGCAAGCATATATTTAATATTTTACTTATATAACGCTCTATCTACATGAAAAATTATTCATGGTTAATCGATCTTTTAAGCTTTTAATTTTCAAAATAGAATTATAGAAATTGGAATTATTTAGACACAGGGGATCAATTCCTTGGTTTCCTTCATCTTAAGAAATTAGAATCAAAGAATTATCGATATCATACATACTTTATTTATTTACTTTCAAACAAGAAGTTGAAGTTATTTATAAAACTATATGTGTGTGTGTATAATATTCTAAAGTTGATTTTTTATCAACTGTAGTTCTAATTCCACAATTGAAAGGGAATAATTTCAAAGTTACTATAAAGTATACATGATTTCTATCATTATTTTTCAAAGACTTTAACAATCTTTAATGATAGTTGTAATACTTGTGGTGTCGCGTCTTTTTTGAATGAACATGAACGATAGAAATATCCCTACTCAAAAATGAGAATATTAGATTAACCAAAAAAATTCTAGAAGAGTAAAATATGAGACAAATTTGAAAATAAATAATATTCAAAACAAAAGGACTAATAAATTCGAAACGCAAAGGAAAATTTGACTACAAAATAAAAGTTAGGTTACAGCCAATTCAACTTTTTAAACTAAGAAACTATGATAATGTTTCATAAGTAATCACGTCCAACTACCGTGTTTCCAAAATCATAGAATAATAAAAGATCCAACTCTATTAGTCTATTTCCAATTAAAAATCATAGGATACTCTAATTTTAGCAATGTTATTAAACAATCTCTTGCAACGATTTGAATGACTTGGATAATCTCCCTTATAACACTTACAGAAATATTAGCAAATATATTCAAAATTTTAATTTATATTCATGTGTATTTTTATACTTATTTTTTTATATACATGTGCAATGGACATGCCAAAGTATTCGAACATAAGAACCATGCTGTTGATGCCATCAAATACACTATATTTTACATATTCAACTTTTGTACTACATTTCACACTTTTCATTCAGCCGTAAACACTCATTTGTTTTTATTATTGATTGGTACTTTCAAAAATATATCGATAGGCTCCTCGATGAATCACCAGGCAGCATTGAATACAAAAAGTATGTAAAAAGCAGACAATCATCATAATATAAAGGATAATGTGGTGTAAATAGAAAGTCTACATTAAACTGAGTAAAAAGATGTATGATCCTAAATAAAATCATGATCATAAATGTTACCTAACAAATCAATGACGAGATTCCAAGCATAGTGGGAATGCTGCACAAAAGAAGAAGACCACCTGAAGAATTTAAGAGCGGAAGCAGGCGACGAGTAGGACATCTTCAAAATCGTTTCGACATCGGAAGAAGAGAGATATGTAATGGAGTCGGTCAGACAATGAGAAGAGAGGACGGATTCGATAGAGGAAGCAGGGACGGTGGAGATGACGTCGCAGAGACGACGGACGGTGGATGAGATATTTGTAAAGTCGTGGTGGGTTGCAAAAGATTCTAGTAAGGTTCCAGATTGGCGTTTCGGTGGCGGCGAGGACGAAATTGAGGATGGCCGCCGTTTCATTTTCTTGGGTTTCATATATCTCCGACGCAATTTGTTAGCAGGATCACTAAAAAAGGAAGGGAATTAAAAATGCATGAAAACAGGCACATCCACAAAGTTAGAAAAAAATTAAGGCCCGAGGATAAGGTCAAAGCATAATATTATTATAATTGTCATTTTGGATATTGTAAAAAATTGAATATATTTATATAATGTAAAAGATGAATATAATGCTAATTATAACTAATATTTTTGTCTTTCAGTCTAAAAATGAAACTTTGTGTTCTAATTTTTTTTCTTCAAAAAAACGATCGTGGAATAAAAATAGAGCCTTCAAGGGTAGGAGAAGATGTACCTCTGCGCTGAGAAGACCCTCCAGAAGCATCCACTACATTCAGCTTTCAAATAAAAAAGGAATTAATGAATGCCGACTAAAAGTGAAAAGGTTACGCTGTCTCAAACATGAACTCATGCCATGTTTGTAACAGTTCAAAAAGAAAATGTGCCCAGGCAAAAATCTAGATTTGCATTGATTTTTTATTTATTTGAAAGCTGAATGTAGTGGATGCTTCTGGAGGGTCTTCTCAACGCAGAGGTACATCTCCTTCTATCCTTGGAAACTCTATTTTGTTCCACGATCGTTCTATTCAAGTTCTCTTCGATACGGATGATTTTCCTTTAGCCTAATTCCCTCTTAAAATGCTGGGGCCATCCAAGCCCTTAAATTTTGCCTCCATAAATTTTGCCCCCGGTAATTTTAAAAAAAAAGGATAAAGTTACCTTTTTGATACTTTTGTTCGAATTTGTTATATTTTTTTTGACCTTTTTTTCCGCGCGTAGAGCAACTACGTGGTGCTGTCAAGGCATCACGCGGGTCAACTGCGTGGTATCCTGAAAGAAGCAGAACACCACGCAGAGAATCTATATCATGCCTTCAAGGCACCACGTAGGGCAACTGCGTGGTATCCTTAAGGCAACACGTAGAGCAACTACGTGAAAAAGCATTTTTGAAATTTTTTCAAAGGGGACCACTCAGCAAAATCGGGTGTTTTTTTTTTCAAAATTTGAAAGGTAACTCAACAAAAAGATGAGTTCAAAAAGAATTCGCCAATTAAAAATGTTTAGAAAATGGAATTTTAGGAAGTGGAAATCATCCATATTTTCACCTTCCCATTACAAATAAATTTACTTGTTTATTTCATTCTTCCAGTTTACTAGTTTATGTGTGCTACTATTGGCATTCTGATTTTTTCTCCTGGTCACCACTATAATCTTATCTTATAATATATCCATAAAAGATGAATCTCTCCTAATATTTCTCTCTTTCATAATTTTAGAATTAAAATACTTAATTCTTCTTAATTCATGTGTATATTTTCACATTTACCCCTCTAGATTTTTCACATTTAACAAGTTTTAGTATATTCGAGTGAAACACCATGTTTCTTTGACTTCTCATTTATTAGATATACTCATTGTTTTAAATTCTGTTTCATTTCTCTACAAATTTCAAATCCTAATCGATCACCTTTTCTCATAAAAAATAAAATATTTATCCTTCTTTCCTTTACTCATTTTGGTTCCTCTTTACTCTCATACTCTATAATTACTCAAAATCATATCACATATTTAACTGCATACTTCGATCAACAGAAGGTCGTATAATATGATGGTAAGTTAAACTTTGATGATATTAATTTCCGTTTCCCTTTAAATTCACTGGATTTTTGGTAACTATAGATCAATTTAATTTTTTATATTCTATAACTACTAAATTTTTTGTTTGAATCATCAGAGATCCTTAGTTTTCACTAAAACCGCATTTCTTATTTTGGAAGATAAATCTCTATAATATTTAAGAGTCGAAAGATTCAACATATTTAGAGTTTATTTTCTTATTCTTTCACCTATAAATATGTTAGGATTAGTTTTTATAATGTATTTTTTTATTAATTTTATAAATTAAGTTGAGATCATGATTTTTGATGCATAACTAAAATATTAGTTTTTTAGCAAAGCTAGCCGGCTTTAAAGTGGGTCGTGTCACTGTATATATAATGAGAAAATATGTGTTCTACACATGCACAAAACAGCTAAAAGGGAGAAGTCCAAACATCAAAGAAAAATAAAGCATAGGAGATAGGTAAAAAGGCATATGCTACTAACAAATAACTACTACGAGCCCTCCAAGGAAGGACTGCCGCTGACAACATCAGACGACTAACATTCACATACCTAGAGAAAAGAGCAGCCAAATTCGGGTCATAACCTTCAGATGAAGGAGAGTATATAAATTTCCTATCCCAAGTGACGTCATAAAACTTACTTTTATTCACCTCACCGATCTCACCAACCCTAATAAGGGAGAGACCCCTACCGTCTATATGGTAAATAAGAGAAAAGTCCCGCCCACAACATCACTGATAAAGGCAAAATAAGTGTTAATCTTAGGCGAGTACCGCATTTCCGAAGGATCATGAATCCAGGCCTGCTCCTCAGTATTCCAACAAATAGAATCGGTCGACATCGCACTTTTAGCCTAGGCTGGACTAGTAGGTGCAACAATAGAAGGAGCAACCGCATAAGTATCAAATTCCGGCTGGGCCGGACAAATAGGAGCATGAACAAAATAGGCAGTCTCG
Organism: Allium cepa; assembly: GCA_030765085.1. Taxonomy (NCBI): domain Eukaryota; kingdom Viridiplantae; phylum Streptophyta; class Magnoliopsida; order Asparagales; family Amaryllidaceae; genus Allium; species Allium cepa. Next base: position 81,677,816 of record CM060941.1, on the reverse strand, counting down.
GGCTGGGCCAGACAAGCAGGAGCGTCAACAAAAGGAGCAACACCAGCAGAAGCATCATCTGAAGGGGAATCAGAAGGGGAGGAGCAACCTTTGGGGCCCAATTCCCGACAGAAGGTAGAGGAACCCGAACATATAAAGGCACTGTTGTGGCAGAACAAGGATAAGCATCAGAAAGGTGCCCAAAGGACCGACAGGACGTGTAGATCTCTGGTTTCCAACTGCAGCGAACTTTGACTTCGGCAATAAGGCCTTCAACAAGTTTGACTGTCAACGTAGAAGGTAAAGGTTTGACAGGTGTTCTTTTGATCAGGGCTTTTGTATAAACTAGTCTCTTCGTGGCTACAATATTAGCATCATAACATATCACCTTCCCAACAAGGCCTGCTAGCCAATCAATCCTTATAAGAGGTTAAAGTACAGATGGAATATGAGAAAAATGAGCCCAGACAGGAATAGATAACATTTAATCCTTAGCCCAATCAACTGACGGACACCAGGAAGTTATAATAAAGGTTTTCCATCAATGAGAATTGGGTAGGACTCAAGAAAATGCCGTCTTCCCTCACTATGGGAGAATTTAAAGTAGAACATTGCATTATCATAATGAACACTTAAACCACCTTTAGGTTCCCATACCTGGTTGCATCACGCCTTAACAAGCTGATAGGAAATTGGAATCAAGGAAAAATCCCACCAAATAATCCTTTCAAAATTCAACACCGGCCTCTAACACTTTCAATGGCGAGATCAAAATACCCTCGTTTTCTACTATATCAAAACAGCGGGGAGTGTACACACCTGCATTATTAGGCAACTTAGAGAACAAAGTCATGCACTTCGGGACAGCCTCAAGCGGAGAGGCAACTTGTGGAAGAGGATAAAAACGATAGTGATTTAAACTAAAAGCGGGGTCATTTACCTGGGCATTAGTTCGAACATGGGGTGAGCAATCAGAAGAGTGACCATTGTCAGATGAAGTTAACCCATTAGCCACAACATCAGAAGCATATAAACCCTCGGCTACTACTGCCTCACCCGATGCAGCCATAAAAGGCGAAACACCACAAGTATTACTGGTATTCTCCGATTCAACTAAACACTTATCAATTGCTATAGGAAGACCAACAGTCGTACTCAACCATGGATTATCACAAGATGCAGCTAAGAAGGGCGACAAAGGGTTCTTACCAGAGTTTGTAGGTCTGCCAATCAAAATGCAGTGTTCCGATGCGAGTCTATGACAGCCAGAAGATCGGAGATAGGATTATTGTCTTCATTCTCTGGAGCGGGAGCTTCGATTTCAGGAATAATAATTGAAGGGGCAGCAACAACCAGCGCCGACGTTGAACAAGAATCATGAAAAGAAGGAGGCGCCACAACACTAGAGAAAGGAGCGGAGTTGTAGAGTACGCCAGAGCGAGTAAGAGACCGATCCAGATGTAGCAACTTGCGATCCTTCTTGGCCATGAGCAGAGGCGAAAGTAAATGAGATTGGGTCAGAAAGTTGGTATCGCGAATCGCCAAAAAGAAGCCATAGAGGAATACGATATATTGACTTAAGCGAAGAAGGAGTAACTAAAATATTGAAAGTGATTTCAATTATTTTAGTTATTTTTCAAAGAATAACCTCATCTGTATTAAACGAATTTACGTTTTCCGTTGTAATTTGCATGCTTGTTTTGTACCTTTTATTCAGCAAGTATGCATAAATCAAATTTTTGGATATCTCTCGGAATTCTAATCTATTTATTGTTTCTTTCCATTTATTTTCTCTTTAATCTCGAAATCCACAAGAACTCGATATACTAAATAGATAAAAGTTGGATATTTTTTAATCCTTTTGATATTTTCTTATAATTTTGGAATTAATATTTATCTCTTCTTTATTCTTGTGTATATTTTGACATTTACACCTTCAAAAAAATATTTAACAAGCTTTAATATATTGCTGTGTAACGTCACGTCTCTTTAACTTCCCTTTTTATTAATTTTACTCATTTTATTCAATTTTATTTTATTTTATTTCTCTATAAAGTTCAAACCTAATAAGAAGTTTCTTTTTTCTTATCAAAAATAAAATATATCTTCACTTTATTTCCTTCTTTCATTTCAATTTCTCTTTAACCTTTGACTCCACAACGACTCAAAATCATATCACTATTTCAATTGCACAATTCAATCATTAGAAAGGGTCTCGTAATGTGATGATAGGGTTAAAACTTGGATAATTTCAACTCTCTTTCCCACTAAGTTCATCAAATTATTTTTAGGAGAATTTTGGCTCACATCCCTCTTTATAAAAAAAAAATTAAGTGCACATCTCTCTGAATTCAGCATTATTAATTTAGTCCATGTAATTTATACCATAGCACTCAGCCAAAAATTCCTTGTCATGAGCATTTCAGTTGCAATATTATAATGTGATATATTTCAGTAGATTTATCGGATTTTAGTTTCGTTTTCACCATTAAATCAAAAAATTTAATATCTTTCTATTAAAATTTGTATATAATGGTTTGACGAAATATTTTTATTTTCATTGGCAATAATTTTTAAAACAACATGACAAATATTTGCCAGGCAATATGGCATATGTTTGCATTTTTGTGAGGCAATAAAATATTTTTTTATTTTCAACGGTTGTTTAACGACCCGTAATTTTCGATAAATAGAAATTTGTTAATTTAATAAAAATTTGTAATTTAATGTTGGAAGAAATTAAAATTTAAGATTTATAATGGGAATAATAACTAAAAATGAAATGTAATAGTGTTAATCTAAGTTAATTATTAACAAATTGAATGAAATTCCAATTAATTGAAATAATCCAAATGTTATACTTGAATATAAATTGAATATATGGAAAAAATGTAAATATTGAATCAATTAATGAAATAATAAGTAATTAATGCTAATTGAATAAAGTTAGTGTTAAGTTAGCAATTGCAGCATCTGTTTATAAATAATAAAGTTTTAAGTGTGATTAAAAGTTAATGGTAACAATTATTATATGTTACCTACTTATTTAGCCTGTAAAATTGAAATTTGAAATCAATTGCAATTAATTCACTTAATTAGTGTAGTTAATGTTGATTTAATTGATAACTGTAGAATATTAGTTCAATAAGATGTCACCAATGAAATTTTATTCATAATATGACAATTGGTTGAATAAAAAGAATGGAAATCAAGATTTATCAAATTATTGGAATTTAAGGTAAAATAAATGGATTTATTGTAATTAAATGAAATTAAATAGTGCGTTAATTGAAATTAAGATGGAATTGGAAAATTTAATGTGCTAAGAGATAAACCAATGTAATTATACCAATAAGATGATAGTTGATCGAATAACAAAACTTAAGAATTAAATAAATGGATTTATTGGAAATTTGATTTATAACTATTGAATTTACCAAAATTGAAATTAAACACTTTAATTGGTAAATTAATTAACTTTAAATTGATATCTAAACTTGTTTTGATTATTGTAAATGTTTGAGTAATCATTTATGATGAAATTTGTTAGTAAATAAATATTGGAATTAGAAAGTGATTTAATTAATAATTTAATAATATTAATTTATTAACTTGAAATATAGCCATTTTGACAACTATCTCAGATTTCGAAGAAACAAGTTTCGTCGGATCCGTAACAGTGAATTATTGTAAGATTATAAGTTTCGTATCGATCGGACCCGTCGTTTGATCGTACGGGCTTGAAACGCTAGAAATCAATTTAATTGAAATAAGCTGATTTTAACATAACTTCTTCATACGATGGAATTTGGACTTGAAACATGTTCCATTGAGTTTAAAACTATTAGAACATTTATTTTGATATATGGGATGACACATTTTTGTTCTGAAGATAGAACGGGCTTTTTGGGTCGTTTATTGTTCAACTTCCAAATCAATTCTTGTCCAATTATTCTATTTTCAGCTCTGCCTATAAATAGTCCGTTATAAACCCTGGGTTATTTCTTATTTCTGATTTCAATACGTACAACTCCATCTATTTGCTTCATATTCCTTCCAATGGCTACAAACCCTACTTCAATTTCAAATTGCAAATTAAATCCAAATCTAAAAAATCAAACCCCTCAAAAAATTTCGAGAAAATATGTAAATCGAAGATCTCATCGATTCGAATTTTCATCTAGTATATATTTTTAAAAACGATGCTCGAAACATCCTCTACTCATGGTCAAAGTCAAATTGGGCATTTTAGATCGAAGCATCGATTGTCGAAATTGAAATATGGGTTTGAAGGGCTCGTCGTATGGAGTTCGACACTGGTGGTGGCTTGACCTGGATTTGTGTGTGGTGGTAGAAACCAGTGGATTAGGGTTTCAAAACCATAAGTTACTGGTGGTAGCGCATAAGGTTTTGGGCGATCAGAGGGGAGGTCAAGGCCACCAGGAGGAGCGGTTGGCCTGGGCGAGGCTATTGGTGGGGGCGGTGATGGTTCTCGTGATCGAAGTTTGGCGAATTCGGTAGTCCAAATTGGATTGGGCGGGGGTTTTGCGCATTTTGTATAGGGGCTGTGTCGATTTGGAATGGTGAGGACGTGGCCGTTTCTAGTTCGTTCTTTTTTATTTTATTTTATTTAATTCAACTTAAAATTTCAAAACTTCTAATGCGCATATCTTTTGCATACGAGGTCCATTTCACGTGCGGTTTCTTACGTTGGGATCGTATCGAAATTCCAGACTTTTTTGACACTAGTTTGGATGAATTTTGAGATCGTTTGAATTTGGGCCTTAAATTGGATTTTAAATCGATATTAAATCGAAGGTGAGTGATTTGACTCACGCACAACTTCTAAAATATCTTATGTTAGTTGAATTTAATTTACGATGTGATTAGACATTTATTGATCGATGTTTGGTATATTTAAATTGTCATTCTAGTTAAATTTGACTTTTGTTGCATTTAATTATCATTTAATTAAATATTGAATTTTAAATTGTCATTCTAGTTAAATTTGACTTTTGTTGCATTTAATTATCATTTAATTAAATATTGAATTTTAAATTGTCAATTTAATATCTGCATTGATTATCAGTTATCTATTGATGTTCATTGATTTATTTGAATGATGATTGTGATGTATGTTTGATTTGTTGATACTGGATGACTGGATGTTACATTTTATATTGTTAAAATATCGCAAGTTTCCTATGGGAACGATCTATAGAATAGGAAAAAATCATTATGGGTTGAAATGATAGACTCGGGCGATTTTATAGATTTTAATATTAATTCGAGATTGTGGTTTGAAATGATACATAATCGTAAAAAATTTAAATTGCAGATTGGAATAATAAATATCCATATCACTTGACCCTAGGGTAGAGAATTATATGCGGACACTGGATTGGTTAAACTAAATGATTTTAAATCCTTAATTTTCTTGAATTTAGTTAAATGATATTTTGGAATAAAATTTAATTTATATAAAATTGAATTACTATCAAAATTCAAGTTTTATGTAAATAAATTGGAATTGGTTTAAAGGAATTGTTTAAAGAAATTTAATTGAAGTTTTAAAGTTGAATTTGAAGTATATGTGAAGTTTGTCAGAATTGGGTTATTAGAATTGTTCAAAATATAACTTTTAAATATATTGAGATTGGAGTAATTTAAATTGATATTTCAAACAGGGATTTGAAAGCGATATGAATTAAATATTTTATTGGGAATTTGAATTAAAAGGTTTGAAATTGAGTTTTTGAAAATTGAAAATAGTCCAAATGTGTTGAAACGAAATGAATAGTTTAAAATTATATTAAATTCAAATTCATATTTTTAATATAAACTGTTTTAAAAATATATTATTGTAAAGATTCTAAAATTTAAGATTTTCAAATTATTAACTATTTTAACCTATATTTACTATATTAAATCAATTTAATCTATTTTAAATCATTTAATTTATTTTAAAACTATTAACCCATTTTAACTTATTTTAAATCTAACTAACCTATTTTAAAGCTACTTAATCTATTTTAATTATATTTAATCTATTTTAAATCTATTTAACTATCTTAAATCAATTTAACAGTGTCTTAAATCTATAATTAAACAATTTTAGAGTATTTAACTATTTATAACTATTTAACTATTTATAACCTTTTAAACTATTTTCTAAAATTTCAGACTAAGTAGAGGGAAAGTGTTTATGTTCAAATTTATTGGTTTAAAGGCAAATACGGCTAAATGATGTTATAACCTAAGTTGGGATTTAAATGTTATAATTAATTGAGTATAATGATTTTGAAGTGGGAATTTAACCTAATTGGAAATATGATTTTTTAAAGAAATTATGATTTCGGAACGATATGATATTAAAGGAAAATATGATTTGAAAGGGATATGATTTGAGAATATGATATTTTGATATAAATTGTAAATTGACTTTTTGAAATGTAAAAGAACCATCCTGTGTGAAATAAGCGTTTAGTTGTTGAAGAGACCGGGGTCAGATATTGTCATACTCTCTACCAATACCGAAAACCACTTTAACAACTGTGTACATGGTGGAGATTCCAGAAATGAAGTATGATGGTTTGGAGAATGATTTCTGTATAAGGTATGACGTGACCCCGACTCCCGTGAGTGGGCTTAGATGTGACTAAAACGGGAGCTATACCGGGCCAAGTTAGGTCATTCCTCCTATTGGACACATTTCTTTGATATTATATTTGACTTTGTGATTGATTTTGTGGCCACCCTTGATATTTGATGTGGGGGTGTGTCCAAGGTGGGTGATAGTACTTGCTATGCGTTACCACCAGTCCGGCAATTAGTATATCTACCTTGGCATTGCCTCAAATGCCGTGTTCACATGCCCCAGAGCATCTTCTACGAGTTTGTTTTGTACCATACCTATAGGTTGCCCTCTGTGTAAACCTCTCGGAGGAGCATACAGTACTGTATATAGACTATGGAAAATATAAAATGTGTTAAGAGGATATGAGTAACGCCTTAACACCATTTTAATGCTTTTACTTTACTGTAGACATTTATAATAGCGTATTGTACCACATAATAGATAGTTTAACGGATCCTTAGGAGATGTGAATCCCGAACATCGCTTAAGTTATTGCACTCACGTTAGACACTGGATAAGGGATGTCAAACCCCGTAAACATCTCTGATGTCGTTCCACTCATATTTATTTACCATTGATTTAACTTACATACGATCTTTTAGTTCTGACTCGAATGTTTTGTCTTTTCAATTTGCTCGGATAAGCTGAGCATTTCAGGGTTGGAGACCTTATTTCTGGAGGACGAAGATGAAGACTTATACTATTATTATTTACTATATTCCACTGCGTCATGTTGTTCCCCTGCATTCATTTATTTATTCTTATTGTCCATAACTCTGATTCTATATTGGATTAGTATAATCAAATTTATTTGTAAACAACTTTATGAACTGTTATTTGATTATTATATTTTGTCATTCCGCTGCGAGATTTTGTATTTGTTTTATTTCTTTCTCTTTTTCTTATTTACCCTATAACAATATGCCATTTTGAATGATTTGAGTCCGACATGTGTGTCTGCTTAAAACGTCCAAAAAGGCAGGTCGTTACAGTTGGCATCAGAGCTTTAGTTTAGCGATAACCTTAGCTTTATAGGATCTGACTCATATTAAATAGGGTAGTAATACCCTAGAATGAGTCACTGAGTGTATATAGGAGACAACGTATTTGTTAGTGTATAAAAAGGTTTCTATATTGTGTTAATTTGTTTCGTTTTGTATTTATAAATTCTGATTGGTGCATAGGACGCTATGACATCGATATGGATTTCTAAACACTTAATATGACACACAAACAAAAAATTGTTTTGAAACATAGGTAAATGAAATAATTTTGCCTATTATATATTTTTATATATAAAATAATGATTTTATAAATGATATATTTGGTGGTAATATATTTGTTTGTTAGGTAGTGAAATTTATAAATATTGGTTGGAAACGAGATTGTAAATAAAATAAATATAAATGGTAAATTTTAGAACTTGATTTTCTGGATTTTTGAAAATTTCTTTTGAAAGGTTTTGGAATATAATATGTGTATTATTTGGAAGTAATTTCTGGTATAATATTTAAATATAATTTGAAAAGGAAAGTTTAAAGTAATTTTAGAAAGAAATAAGTTATGTACTCCCCTCTCTATCGTTGGAAAATAATTTCAATGATGAGTGCACGCATCATCGATATTCATTTTCGAGTTTCAAAGTGGGAAGGTCATTGTAGTAGTTTTACTACATATTTATTTCGATAAAAAATACAAATTTCAATGGTTAATCATGATTGGATATATATATATATATATTATTTTAAATGATTTGAAATGAAATCCTGCATTTAGTTCTTAAATTCCTATAAATTAGAGATTTCAGTTATTGTAATAAAATGAAATTTGACTATTTAATAATTGGAACTTCTAAAATGAAAATAAGGAATTAAATGTTAAGTTATAAATGAAATATACAGAAAGTTTGAAATCTATAACCTAGAAATAAAAAGGATATGAAAATGAGAAATATTAACTATTGAACAATAAGTTAATTAAAATAAGTAAGTCAAACTTGTGTACCATTCAATGGCATTCTTAAAACACACACACACACACACAAATATATATATATATATATATATATATATATATATATAACTTACCAAATATTAAAAGTTGAAATGCTTAGGAAGAAAATGTAATAGAATGTTATACAAGTAAAACTTAAAGTAATGAAAGTGTTCAATGATATTCTTTTATAAATAAGAACCTTGATATTATGGTTGTTAAAACTTAAGTTATAATTGAGATGTTACTATAATAAAGTGTAATAGAAAGTAAGCATTGTAAGTAAATAATTATAAACATACGTTAATGAATTGATATGCTAAGTAATTGAATTGAACATGAATATATTAAATTTAATGATTATAAACTTAAGTAAATGTTTGAAGTTATTTATAATTAAAATAAATAGAAAAGATGAGTACTGTAAGTAGAAGATTATAAACTCAAGTAATGATGGAAGCCATTTATAATTAAAAGGAATACTATATTAAGTTAATGACTATAACTTCAAAAAGGTTGAAATGATTTAGTAAATAGATTTAATATTTGATGACATTATGTAAGGAAGAAATGAATGTAAATTAAAGGGCAAGAAACATAAGTATGTACTTATGCACTAATGAATATTAAAATCTAATGGAAATCAAGTATATAAAATAATAAATATGGACTAAACTGCAATAAAATGTATGTAATACTTGAATAATGAATTTATTGATTATTATAAACAATTAAATGGAAATAACTTATGTAAGAAATGAATGTAAAACAATGAAAAGAAACTTACATTATATGAATAAATGAATAAAGGGATTTTGGAAGTAATAAATGAAAAAAAAACACTGAATGAATGAATGTGAAATCATTTACAAAGGAAACTATATAGTACTTTAAGAATTGATTTATATATGTTTAAAAATTTATGTATGAGTAACATATGTAAGAAAATGTAAATAACATATGTAAGAAAAGGTAAATGACATATGTAAATAAATGAATGAATATAAATGGAATTAAGTACCATATGAATGAATGAAAATTGAATTTTGTAAGAAATGGATGTAAATTAAAGAAAATAATCACTGCACGAATGAAAATAGACAAACAATAAATGATATGAAAAGAAATATATAAACAAACTTAAAAACAATGTTGGAATTTGTTGTTTGTCTTGATTTATGGTTGTTTGGAGAGAGGACACTTCTAATTTGTGTAGGATGTGCGAATAATCTATTGAGTTTTATCTAAGAATGTTGAGTATATGGTATACTAGTAGTTATTTGTCAATCTATATAATTTAAAGTTTCTGAACTCGAACAAACCATTTGTTCTGGCTGAAATGGATGGATGATTATTTTCTTTGTTGAAATGATGTTATGCTTGTTGTTTGCAAGTGATTATTGTTATGTTTCATTTATTTGTTTGTTATTGGTTGAGACAACTCAAAATACTTCTCTTATATAACTATTAACTTCTTTATACTATATAAGTGAAATACAGGTTATGGAAGAAATTGCTACTGCTTTTGGTTTCATAAAATTAAGCGTTATTTGCCCGACAAATAGGTACATTCTCGGATTACGGTTTCCTAGCGATATTATATTATTTTCCCGTTGTTGGGATATATTATTTTGAAATATATATGATATATTATTATTGCTGATATTATTTTATCTCCCAAGCCTCTCCATACAAATGAGACTCTGCCAAAATTTTCCATGAATTTTGGACTTAGAAAATTTTGATTTATGTTTTTCAAACTTTTACGAACTTGAATATAAAGGATTTAATGGTTTATAAATTGATATATTTTATTTAAATTATTTAATAATGTTACTTAATTGTTTATAGATTTAATATTTTGAATAAAGTATACTGATTATATAAATTCCTTCTTTTCCCTTTTCCCCTTTTGAGGACGAAAAGTTTTGAGCCGTGGAGAGTGTAACAACCCGTATTTTCGATAATAGAAATTGGTTTGTTTAATAAAAATTTGTAATTTAATGTTGGAAGAAAATAAATTTTAAGATTTATAATGGGAAAAATAACTAAAAATGAAATGTAATAGTGTTAATCTAAGTTAATTATTAACAAATTGAATGAAATTCCAATTAATTGAAATAATCCATATGTTATACTTGAATATAAATTGAATATATGGAAAAAATGTAAATATTGAATCAATTAATTGAATAATATATAATTAATGATAATTGAATAAAATCAATGTTATGTAAGCAGTTGTAACATTTGTTTGTAAGTAATAAACTTATAAGTGTGACTAAAGTTAATGCTAACAATTATTATATGTTACCTATTTATTTAGCTTGTAAAAATAAAACTGGAAATCAATTGCAATTAATTCACTTAATTAGTGCAGTTAATATTGATTTAATTGATAACGGTAGAATATTAGTTCAATAAGATGTCACCAATGAAATTTTATTCATAATATGACATTTTTTTTTGAACTATTACTTTGTATACAACAAATCACTGGGACAACATATCCCATGTCAAATAACCAATGTAATTATACCAATAAGATGATAATTGATCGAATAACAAAACTTAAGAATTAAATAAATGGATTTATTCGAATTTTAATTTATAACTATTGAATTTACCGAAATTGAAATTAAACACCGTAATTGGTAAATTAATTAACTTTAAATTGATATCTAAACTTGTTTAGATCATTGTAAATGTTTGAGTAATCATAAATGACGAAATTTGTTAGTTAATAAATATTGGAATTAGAAAGTGATTTAATTAATTTAATAATATTAATTTATTAATTTGAAATATAGCTATTTTAGCGACTATCTCAACTTTTGATGAAACCAGTTTCATCGGATCCATAATAATGAATTATTTTAGGATTTCAAGTTTCGTATCGATCGGACCTGTCGTTTGATCGTATGGGCTTGAAACGCGTAGAAATCAATTTAACTAAAATAAGCTTATTTTAATATAACTTCTTCATATGATGGAATTTGGACTTGAAACATGCTCCATTGCGTTCAAAACTATCTAAAACATCTATTTTGATATATGGGATGACCCATTTTCGTTCCGGAGACAGAACGGGCTTTTTGGGTCGTTTATTATTCAACTTCCAATCAAATCTTGTCCATTCATTCTATTTTTAGCTCTGCCTATAAATAGTCCATTATAAACCCTAGGTTATTTCTTATTTCTGATTTCAGTACGTACAATTCCATCTATCTGCTTCCTATTCCTTCCAATGGCTGCAAACCGTACTTCGATTTCAAATTGCAAATCAAATCCAAAAAATCAAACTCCTCAAAAAAACTCGAGAAAATATGTAAATCGAAGATCTAATCTATTCGAATCTGCGTCTAGTATCTATTTTTGTAAACGATGCTCGAATCAACCTCTATCCACGGTCAAAGTCAAGTTGGGCATTTTAGATCGAAGCATCGATTGTCGAAATTGAAATATGGGTTTTGAAGGGCTCGTCGTATGGAGTTCGACGCTGGTGGTGGCTTGACCTGGATTTGCGTGTGGTGGTGGAAATCAGTGGATTAGGGTTTCGAAACCCTAAGTCACTGGTGGCGGCGCGTATGGTTTTGGCCGATCGGAGGGGAGGTCAAGACCACCGGAGGAGCGGCTGGCCTGGGAGAGGCTATTGGTGGCAGCGGTGATGGTTATCGTGGTCGGATTTTGGTGAATTCAGTCGTCAAAATTGGATTAGGCAGGGTGGTTGGTTCTGCGCATTTCGTATTGGGGTTATGTCGATTTGGAATGGTGAGGACGTGGTCGTTTTTGGTTCGTTCTTTTTTATTTTATTTAATTCAACTTAAAATTTCAAAATTTCTAATGCGCATATCTTTTGCATACGAGGTCCGTTTCACGCGCAATTTCTTGCATTGGGGTCGTATTGAAATTCCGAATATTTTTACGCTAGTTTTGACAAATTCTAAGATCGTTTGAATTTGGGACCTAAATTGGATTTTAAATCGAAGGTGAGTGATTTGACCCACTCATAACTTCTAAAATTTCTTATGTTAGTTAAATTTAATTTACGATGTGATTAGAAATTTATTGATTAATGTTTGGTATATTTAAGTTGTCATTCTGGTTAAATTTGACTTTAGTTGCATTTAATTATCATTTAATTAGATATTGAATTTTAAATTGTCAATTTAATACCTGAATTGATTATCAGTTATCTATTGATGTTCATTGATTAATTTGGACGATGATTATGATGTATGTCTGATTTATTGATATTGGATGATTGGATGATTGGATGTTACATTTTATATTGTTATAATATCGCAAGTTCCCTATGGGTTGAAATGATATATACCCGAACGATTTATGGAATAGGGAAAAATCATTGTGGGTTGAAATGATAGAGTCGAGCGATTTTATGGATTTTAATATTAATTCGGGATTGCGGTTTGAAATGATATATAATAAAAAAAATTAAATTGCGGATTGAAGTGATAAATATCCGTATCACTTGACCCTAGGGTAGAGAATTATATATGGACACCGGATTGGTTAAATTAAATGATTTTAAATCCTTAATTTTCTTGAAATAGTTAAATGATATTTTGAAATAAAATTTGATTTATATAAAATTGAATTATTATCAAAATTCAAGTTTTATGTAAAAAAAAATTGGAATTGGTTTAATGGAATTGTTTAAAGAAATTTAATTGAAATTTTAAAGTTGAATTTATAGTATATGTGAAGTTTGTTAGAATTGGGTTATTAAAATTGTTCAAAATATAACTTTGAAATATATTGAGATTGGAGTAATTTAAATTGATATTTCAAACATGGATTTGTAAGCGATATAGAATTAAATATTTTATTTGGAATTTGAATTAAAAGGTTTGAGATTGAGTTTTTGGAAATTGAAAATAGTCCAAATGTGTTGAAAGGAAATGAATAGTTTAAATTGATATTAAATTCAAATTCATATTTTTAATATAAACTGTTTTAAAAATGTATTATTGTAAAGATTCTAAATTTTAAGATTTCAAATTATTAACTATTTTAACTTATATTTACTATATTAAATCAATTTAACCTATTTTAAACCATTTAATTTATTTTAAAACTGTTAACCCGTTTAACTTATTTTAAATCTAATTAATCTACTTTAAAGCCATTTAATCTATTGTAAATATATTTAATCTATTTTAAATCTATTTAACTATCTTAAATCAATTTAACAGTATCTTTAATCTATACTTAAACATTTTAGACTATTTAACTATTTATAACTATTTATAACCTTTTAATCTATACTTGAATTCGAAGGTGGAAGTCTTATATTAATTTTGGAAAGTAGGGACACGTCCCTAATTTCCAATTATTTTTATTACTGTATATATAACTCATTTTTTATATTTTGTATACATAAATAATTTGCTTTGAATAATCACAGGCCTTCACTTTACACTGACATTGCATTCCTTTTTTGGGAAGACAAGCATGTACATTATTTTAGAATCATATGGTACAACACGGTTATAGTTTATCTTTTTCTTTCTTTTTTGTGTAAATAAGTAAGAATCTGTAAAGTATACTTTTATTTATTATTTTTATACATTGAGTACAGATCGTAATTTTAGATGTGCAACTAAAATATTTAAAGTGATTTCAATTATTTATTAGTTTTTTGCAATGAATAATCTCTACTCTACTAAACCAAATTGCTTTTTTTACTTTCAAGTTTATTTTTGATTCTTTTATTTTCCAAATATGCACAATCTAACTGTTAAAAATTAATGGTGAAAATAAATAATATTTAGAGCTAAATTTGTTATATTGCTCCTAATATTTTTTCTTTTTTCTCATTATTTTAGAATTAAAATCCTTAATTCTCGTTGATTCATGTGTAAATTTTCACATTTACCCCTCTGGATTGTTCACATTTAACAAGTTTTAGTATATTCAAGTATAATAACATGTTTCTTTGGCTTCTCATTTTATTACATTCACTCATTATGTTAAATTTTGTTTTATTTCTCTACAAATTTCAAACCCTAATCATTTTCCTTTTCTCATCAAAAATAACATATTTATCCTTTTTTCCTTTTCTCATTTTGGTTCCTCTTTGCTTTCATAATCTATAAGGACTCAAAATTATATCATATATTGTAACGATTCGCCTTTTTGGACGGTTTAAATCGACGATAAACGGACACACGGGTCAGACTCAAACCATTCAAAAGGGCATATTGTTATGGGGTAAATAAGAAAAACGGAGAAAGAAAGAAAAATTAACATAGAATCTTACAACGGAATGACAAAATATAATAATCAAATAAACAGTTCATGAAGCTATTTTACAAATAACATTTGATTAAACATTTACACTACAGAATCAGAGTACATACAACAGTAATAAATTAGTAATGCAGTGGAACAACATGATGCAGTGGAATAAATAAAATAAATAATACTAGTATAGAAATCTTCGTCTTCGTCCTCCAAAAGAAATCTTCGATACATTAAAAGCTTAGACTGACCCGAGCGAATTGAAAAGACAAAACACTCGAGTCGGAACTAAAAGATCTTATGTAAGTTAAATCAACAGTAAATAAATATGAGTGTTATGGCGTTAGAGATGTTTAAGGGGTTTGACATCTCATATCTGGTGTCTAACGTGGGTGCAATAACTTAAGAGATATTCAGGATTCTCATCTTCTAATGATCCGTTAAACTATTTACTATGTAGTACAATACGCTATTGTAATATGTCTATAGTAAAGTAAAGTATTAATATAGTATTAAGGCGTTACTCATATCCCCCTTAACACATTTTATATATTTCCATAGTCTATACAGTACCGTAAGCTCTTCCGTGAGGTTTATCCAGAAGGCACTCCATAGGTATGGTCTGTGCAGTTAAAGCGCTCGATAGATTCGAAGCGATGGAGGTGCAAAAGTCATAGCGGGAATACAACGAGGATATAGCGGGATATAGCGGATGGCTCTACAATAGCATATAAAACTTGTACTTAATGTTTTTACAAATATTTAAATGGTAATTATTATCATTCAATTGAATTATAATTAATACATAAATAATTTTAAACAAAAAACATGTGCGAATATACTTTAAACAAACGTAAAACTGTTATATAACATAATTGAATTTAGTAGAATATTAGAGTATTTTCATTTTGGAAAATATACTAAAAATTAAATCAAATAAATTAGTTTCATAATTTTTACAATGTATAAATGCAATTATTTAATTCATTTTATTAAAGAAGATATAGCGGAAATAGCAAAATATAGCAGGAATAACGGGATATAGTGGAAATAGCGGGGATTAAAGCAGAAAGACTATATTTTGGGGCAATATGGAAAAATCGTAGCGGTAGAAATCCTCTATAAGATATAGCAGGGTTATAGCGGGGTAATAGCAGGGCATTAACCACACAGGGTATGGTACAAACCAAACTCGTAGAAGGCGCGATAAGGTATGTGAACATGGTACTCGAGGCAATGCCATGATAGGATTCTACCATTTGCACTCCCGGAATGGTGGTAACGCATGACAGCTACTACCTTCCACCTCATAACACACTCCCATAATCAAAATCGAGGGGTGGCCACTAAATCAATCCCAAAGTCGTAATACGGTATCGAAGAAATATGCCCGATAGGAGGTGCGACCTCACTTGGTCCGGTATAGCTCTTGTTTTAGTCACATCTAAGCTGACTCAAGTCTCACGGGAGTCAGTGCTATGTAAATACCTCATACAAAATCGTTCGCCAAACCATCCTACTTCATTCTGGAACCTCCACCACATACATAATCGTTAAAGTGGTTTTCGATATTAGCATAGAGTGACAATATCCGTCCTTGGTCTCTTTAACAACCAAACGCTTATTTCACACCGGATGGTTCTTTTACATATCCAAAACCGATTCATAATTGGTATCAAAATATCATATTTAATTCAAACCATATCACTTTCGAAACCATATTTACTTTCGAAATCATATTTACTTTCGAAATCATATCTATAAGATGGGTTAATTAAATCCTCATTTCAAAATCATCATATTTACTCAAAGATGTCATTTCACTAGAAAATATCATTTCAAATCTCAACTTATGTTATAACATCATTTAACCATATTCGCTTCAAAATCAAGGATTTAAATATAAACACTTTCACTCTACACAATCTGAAAATTTAGAAAATAGTTTAGATAGTTATAAATAGTTTAGCATAGTTTAAAAATAAATTTCCAATAGTTAAAGTACACTAAAATAGTTTTAAATAGATTTTGATGGTCCTATCTCTTTTTAATATTTTTAAATAGATTAAAATTTCCAGTTGACATTCCTCTCTCTTTTGATGGTCCTGCCTTGGTACCTCCGAGTGACGTGATAAAAGCTGGTAATGCAATGTGGAGTGATTGGCTGGTAGGTTTCTTCCTTGATAAGCCCCTGTCTTACTTGACTGTTATCAACCATTTAAAGAAGTTATGGAAGCTCAAAGGGGAAATATCCATTAAATCTGATGGAACCTTGTTCCTTTTCCATCTCTCCAGTGCTGAGGATAGAAGGAAAATTGTTGAAGCTGACCCTATTTTTTTTAGGAACAAGATTTTCATCATTAAGGCTTGGGATCCATTTATTGGGAACAGTTGCAGTACAATTAAATCAGCGCCTGTGTGGTTAAAACTATCGAACATTCCTCTTTATGCCTGGTCTCACTTTGGGATTAACTGGCTTGCTTCAAGAATTGGTAGACTCCTTCGTTTGGATTCTTCCACTGATAAAATGGAAAGGATTGGTTATGCTAAATGCTTGGTGGATGTCTCTCCTAATCAGGATTTGGTTGATGAGTTTCCAGTGAAACTTATGGATGGATCAACTCAAATGGTGCAGGTTAGCTACCTCTGGAAACCTGAAATATGTTCTCACTATAAAGAATTTGGTTACTTGATTAATTTTTTGCATGAGAGAAGGTGGTGATATTGATAGGAATGAGGTTGAGACTGTAATAAAGAAGAAAATGCAAGAAGGGAATATTTCTGAGCACGGGGATGGTAAGCCAATTAGCAAAAGCAAGCAAATCTGGAAGAGAGTTGCTCATAAAAAAGCAAAAGCTGGGGTTGTAAATTCACTGAGATTGCCAGTACATAATGATAAAGCAGATAAAGTTGACAAAGCTGATGCTAATTTAGCATTGTAGCATCAGATGATGAATAAAAATAATGTTGACCTTAGTGGCAATGATTTTTATGTGGAGGATGGTGAAGTAGGTTTTGACCATGTCTATGTCTTGATAAATAACAAGTTTGAAGTGTTAAATGATGTGGATAATGGTGTTGTTATTGAGAATGTAACAACCAATGAAAAGCACTCTGAAGAGATGGTAACAAATTTAGTTGAATTGCCTGTTTCTAACACAGGAGGTAAGGTAGACAAGCAATTTGTTCCTGAGCTTATAACATCATCATCTGAAGAAACACAAATCATGCTGAATCAGGAAGTGGATGTTGACATTCAATTTGTGCATGCTTTTGACTCTCAATTGCATGCTAATATCCACAAGAATGCGCAATGTCCAGAAATCTTTCTCAACAAACAAAATCGTCTTCCCTCATGTCATACAAATACCATTTCAATCTTAGAAAATCAAGAAGAGCAATTCTGTAACACATTGCAAAAACAAATTTTTGATCTAATTTACTCCATGCATTCTCCTTTTTTCTCTCCTGTGTCTCCCCCCCATCTCATCTCCTCCTCTGCCAAACATTTCTCCCCCGTGTCAACCTTATGTTTTCCTGGGTACAATACCTGATTGGAAATCACCCCCAAAAGACCCACCAGATAACAACTGTCAAGCAACAAAAAATGAAAAAAGCAAGAGGCACAAAAAACCAAAGAACCATATCCCAAGTTTTTCTAGTCTTAATTCTCCCATTACGAGGAGCATGACAGAAGGTGATCTCACTTCAATAGCTTAATTATGTTCCACAATATTGGTGCATGGAACATCAAAGGATGTCATAATTTCCTCAAGCTTGATCAAGTTAAGCAATTAATCACCAATCATCAAATATCTATCTTTACAGTTCTTGAAACTAAATTAAACCTGCCCCTATCTATATCTGTTGCTAAGTACATAAATCCAACATGGGCTCTATCTCACAATCTTCTTGAAGCAAGTAATGGGAGAATTATGGTACTTCATAATCCTGTTCAGTTATCCCTTGATCTCCTTCTAGCAACTCCTCAATTAATGCACTATCATGCCAAGTATTTCAACTCTTCTACTTCCTTCTATATCACATTTGTCTATACATATAACTCTCCTTCTTCTAGGCAAACTCTTCTCAACCTAATTCCTGCTCTAAGGCAAGAAATTCACCCTTGGGTTATTCTTGGAGACTTCAACAGTTGTTTATCATTGTCTGACAAGCATGGGGCCCTCCCGCTAATGCCGAGGGATATCCTTCCTTTGAACACTGCTATTAATGATTCTTCATTAATCCTAATACGCAAAAATGGTGTTCTCTGCTCATGGAACAATAGATCAAGGAGTGGTACCCGTATCTTTTCCAACATTGATCATTCCTTCTCTAACTATAAAGCCCTTACCTCTTGGCCTAACTTCTCCTCTCTTATGCCTCATCCCATCCTCTCTGGCCACTCTCCAATTATCTTGACCACTGGGAAGCAGCCACTTGGAACTAAAAGAGGGTTTAAATTCTTCAATGGTTGGGTCTGTGATCCTGAGTATAATAATTTTATAAAAAATGCTTGGTCAGTTAAGTATTTTGGAAATCCTATGTTTATTTTTTGCAAAAAGCTCAGAGCAGCGAAGGAAGAATTAAGAGCTTGGGCTAGAAGTAAGTTTGGAAATGGAAATCTTCAATCTACCTGTCTTTTAGTCCAGCTTAAAGATGCTCAGGACCTACAATGGCTCATCCTGACAATGCTGAGCTGGCTGAAAAGGAAGCTGCCCTTTAAAATGACCTCAATCATGCCTTGGCTAATGAATGTAAGATGAAGAAGCAACAACTAAGAATCAAATGGGCAGCTGATGGCAATAGGAATACTAAATTTTTTCATGCATCCCTTAAGGTTAAACACTCTGTTAATAACATCTCTTCCATTTTAGATGAAGCAGGTAACCTGTTCACTACTCCTGAATCCGTTGAAAAAGCTTTTCTCCTGTATTATTCTTCCCTTCTTGGTAATGTTAACAACTTTGAACCGGAGTTGGATCTTCAATCCAGCATTCCACTGCCTAGAATTAATCTTGATGAAGCTAATTATCTGGTGGCTAAAGTGACTAACGAATAAATTAAGAATACCCTATTTGCTATGAATAGAAACTCCTCTGGTGGCCCTGATGGCTTCAGCGTTGTCTTTTTTACTTCTAGCTGGGACAATGTTGGTGGGCACTTTTGCAAGGCTGTTCATAATTTCTTTGATTAGTTCAAGTTTCTTAATTCAGTGAATGCTACCAATCCGGTGTTAATCCCAAAGACCAATCCTGCTTCTTCTGTTACCTCCTTCAGGCTTATCTCCTGCTGCAATGTTGTTTATAAGTGTATTTCAAAGATTATTGCTATGAGGCTTGTATCTGTTTTGCAAAGAATCATTTCCAACAATCAGGTGGCTTTCTTACCTAATAGAAATATACTTGACAACATTATGATAGCCCATGAGCTCTTAAAAGGTTACCGCTGTGTTAATGCAACTCTAGGAGCAATGTTAAAGCTTGATTTATTGAAGGCTTATGATTTAATTCAGTGGAAGTCAGTTGTTAGGATAATGTCTCTCATGGGCTTTCCTAAAAAATTTGTTGCCTGGATATATGAATGTATTTCAACTCCCTCCTTCTCTCTGATAACCAATGGTACAAGCTCAGTCAATTTTGTTTCCAAGCAGGGCATTAGGAAGGGGGACCCTCTCTCTTCCTATATCTTCATCATGGTTATGGAAATTTTCACTGTATGTTAAGTCCGATGTTTCATAACAAGCAAATATTTTATCACCCCAAATGCAAAGACCTTCAGTTAACTTCCCTCCTATTTGCTGATGATATCATGATATTCACTAAGCCCAATCTGCAATCCATTGAATGTATTAAAGGTGCTCTTCATAAATTCTACATAATGACTGGCCTAAAGCTTAATCTCAATAAATCAAGTATTCTGTTCTCTGGTTTTACTAGCTTGCAGCAAACTAATCTTACCACCCTTGCCGGTATGCAGTCCATGGCTTCTGACATGTCTTATCTTGGGCTGCCTCTATGTTCCTCTAGGGTTACTTATTCCAATTGTTTTTCTCTGTATGCAAAAATAACTGCTGTCATGGATTATTGGGCTAACAGGTTCTTGTCACAAGCTGGTAGATTGGTTCTTGTTCAATCTGTCAGCTTCTCCATAATGGTCTATTGGGCTAGGGCTTTCATTCTTCCACTTAAGCTATTGAAAATGGTTAGAAGGGCTATGATGAGATTTTTTTGGTTTGGTTCTATTCATACGAAGAAAGTGCTTCCATGTTCATACTCTACATTTGAGAAGCCTAAAAGCAAAGGAGTGTTGGGTTTGCATGGCATTAAGGTCTGGAATAAAGCTGCATACAGTCATCATTTCAATGCATTGTTACAAAAGGAAGGCACACTCTGGGTGAGGTGGACACTCAGGTATAATATTGAACTAAATTTTTTTGGCTAATGGAGGTACCATAATCATGTAGTTGGATTTGGAGGAGTATTTTAAAGTTAAGATCCTATTTCAAACCTTATGTTCAAATTAAGCTGTCTGTAGCTAGCTTGTGCAAGTTTTGGACTGATCTATGGTTAAGCAAAGGCATAATCCTTGAACAACTATTCTCATCCCCGTAGAAGTTTCAATCTGGCATTGGTAACAATGCTCTGGCAGTACATCACATTGTTAATGGTAAGCTTATGCTGCCATTTGCTAGCAACCAGATTGTCAGGTCAATTTGGAGCCTTTATGATACATGCAGATATGCTTATATGATCATGACACAGTTCAGTGGAATGGAAAGGCTCATACCATTTCCACTGTTTATGAGGCCTTAATGGGTCTGGATGCTGCGCCTAAATGTAGGTGGAGGAAGGTGACTTGGAATGCTATCTCGTTTAGCAGTGACAACCTTATGTTCTGGAAAGTGACTAATAATGCTCTGATGACAAGGGACAAGCTGATTAGATTTGGTTTGCCTATGCTTCCCTCTTGTGAGCTATGTAATCAACAATGTGAGAGTGTTCTGCACTTATTCTTTGAATGTCCATATGTTCTTAATATCTGGGATAAAATGATAGGTAGTTTTCAGAGGGTGGTAGCATCTCCCATCATTAACAATCATTGGAATTTCATTGAGAGTGCAACTAAGTGGGGGGAGGGGGGAGGACAAAAGGCTATATTTTTTCCTCATTTTGAAAAAGCTCATGATGGTCATTTGGAAGGAAAGAAACAAGAGGTGTTTTGATGGAATTTGCAGAAGCAAGGAAGTGGTTTGGGCTGTTTTAAGGCATGAAATTTTTTTGGGGATGAGGGACAATGTGCATACGTTTCGTGATAACCAGTTTGAGCCATGGATTCGATAGTTCTTTCCATTATTATCGTTTTCCCTTTTCGTTGGTGCTTGTTTCTCTTGTGTGGTCTTTGTATTTTTCCTTTTCTTTTTTTTCTTTTCGTGGCGTGTTTTCTCTTGTTATGTTATTTCTTCGTGCTTTAATAAATTTGGTAGGGGTCCGGTTTATCCCCGCTTAATCTGTAAAAAAAATAGATTAAATAGTTTTAATTAGATTAAAATGGGTTAATTAGTTCAAAATGGGTTAAAATAGATTAAATTGGATTTAAATACATAAAATAGATTAAAATAAGTTGAAGTAATTTTAAATTGATTAAAATAGTTTAAAATAGATTAAATTAGTTTAACAGTTTGAAAATCTTAGTAATCAAGATTTATTTAAACAGTTTATATTAAAATAATAAATTTGAAATTAATATCAAATTGTACTATTTCTTTCATTTCAACACATCTTTAAACCATTTAATCAATATCGATTCCAAATCCATGTTCGAGCTATAAATTCAAACTATTTCAAATTTAGTAAAACTCGAAGTTTCAAATATTTCAGTAACTCAATTTCGATAAATTTTATTTATACTTCAAATATAACTTTAAAATTTCAATTTAAACTAATTCCAATTTCAACATTTAAAACTCGGATTTTCAAAAATAATTCAGTTTATATAAATCAAATTTCTTCAAAATATCATCTAACTCAACTTAAAATTTAAAATCATTTAATTTAACAAATCCGGTGTTCGTATATAATTCTCTACCCTATATTGTAACGACCGTGATTTTATTACCATCGTAATAAAAATTTAAAATAGAATTTTTAAATAAAAAAATTTGAAAATAAAAATAGTGCAAACCATTTCTAAGTCAGTTATAAAATATCTAAGCTAAGTTGAAATTGATAATTTGCATTCACGTGTAACAAGAAATGGTCCATTTAAAAGCAAACAAAAATAGCTTGCTGTCACTAAAGCAATTAAGGCATCAGTGAACACTTTATGTTTGCTGTCACTTTATTTTGAAAGAAAAGTTTGAACTCTCTTTTTCACCATCATCTTCATTATATTATGCAAGCCGTGTACTTTTTATTCCACTAAGGCACGTTTCATTAAATGTTAATGTACCTTTTGGCCTTGATTTGTGCACAATTGTGGTGGAAGAAAAGTAATACTGCAACATTCATTTGCTTCACTCTATTTCCAGTAGCTTGCATTCTTTTTCGTTCTTCCAGTGCTCAGAAAAAGCTTTAATGGCAGTCACAGATTCTTGCTTTCTGTTGGATCTCGGTTGTTAACTGATTGGAAACGAATTAAAAGCGAGTTCAAAACTCACATCTCTAATTTATACACTACTTTATTTTTGCGTACATCAAGAAATTGTGACCAAACGGTGGCATTTTCTGCATTTCATTTCTCACGTGTATATGTGTAAACCAAGTTCAAGTCTTGCATGCGTGCATAGGTGTGTCCTTTTCATTTTAGTGTAAGTGGTAGCACACAAAAGGCTAAATTCTAGTTCCAGGTCATTGATCATTCTTTGATTTCAATATGGGTGCATAGATAGCTATGCCCAGGCCAATGCATATTTTTCCTATATTATTTGTTTGTGCATATCACAGAAAAAAAATGATGTTGTCCTGACCCTTTTTTACTTTTCCATACATACATGAATTTAGTTTTACCCAGGGGAATTGCTCCATTCATGCGTGTATGATGCATGTCACAGTAAAAGAAAATTGTAAATTTCATTTTGTCATTCAGGTTGTTCTGTTTTGTGTAAACTTCATTTTTCCTGAAATGCATGTAAAAGTTGTGCATTAGAACTTTGCATGCGCACAAATGAAAGTGTACCCAAGCCCATTTTGCTTAGACCATTTGTACGTGCGTGAAATTTAGTTTAAAAAAAAAATTTGAGCCCAAGTCTTCATTGTGTACAAAAATTTGAAGCATACAAAAGTGTTGCCAGGTCTTTTTTTTCTTTTGCACTATTACATTGCGTGTATGAAGTATTAGATGTGTTTCTCAAAACATGCACTAGTCATTTTTATGTATTGGTTATATTCATGAGTGCCTGTACTTTATATTTTACTACTATTCATTTGTTGCATGCGTGTTTGAGTATATAGTATATGCGTGAAGAAGAAAAAAAATAGTTGTGTTAGTAAAGTTGAATTGCATAAAATGTTTGTGTACAGGTCACGTTTTTGTTGTTTTGCATTTTTGCCTAAAAAAAGTGCTGCGTTCCTGCATCTCATTTATATTATTTGCATTAGGCATGTTTTTGCAAAATATAAATCAGTGCATACATGAATTTAGCAATGCCCAGGTACATATATTTGATCCATTCTGTGTGTACATATAGGTGTCCAGACCACCTCCTTTTTATTTCATATTTGTGCATATGTATAATGCTTTGCTTGGCCATCATATAGTATTTTAACAAATTCATTTGCATGTAAGTTATAACACGTGTAGGCTAGAGCCAAGAAATTTTGTGTACGTGTGAAAACAGAGTCCAGGTGCTTCCGTTTCAATTAGTGCATGCAAGGTGTAAATTGCAAGTCTAGACACTAAATTTGTTACGTGCATGTTAGTAGTGTAGACCAGTGAATTGCTTACGTTGAACCGGTGTTTGATTTTAAAACGTATATTACGCCGTTATTTTTATAACCACATTTTTACTCCGGTGCTATATTTTTGAAACGTGTTGTTGTGATGACATTTTTGACGAATAAAAATTACTGTTGTTTTGACTTCAGTAACCGTCAATTTTAAAGTGAATTTTGAAGCGGTTATCCCGCAACGCTCATTTGATATCCGTTTTTACGGTGTTTTGTGAAGCGCAATTTCCTCGTCACAATTGCTATAGTTGTTGCTGTTTTAATCACGTGTTTTAAAAATCATTTTCAAATAAAATTGTTTCCAAATTTTTTTACAGTTTGCGCTTTCAAAAGAATGAGGAAGTAATTTAAACGCTTCAGCAAAATTGAGGACTATGAACCCTTACTTTTACAGATTCGCTTAATTCTGGACTTGTCCGTTTGAGAACGTAAAATGTTATTTTTATAAAATACATAATTTTGCACTTTCAAGAAAACGATGAAGAGATTTAAACGATTTAGCAAAAGTGCAGAGTATGGAACCATGCTTTTACTATTTCGGTTAATTCCGGACTCATTAATTGAAATATTTGTTGAGGATTTGCTGTTTGATGATTTGTTGGGCTTTCGAGCCACTCTGCTGGGCCTATGGGTCATATGATGGACCTTCGGGTCAATTATCAGTACTAGACCTTCGGGTCATCTGTTGGACCTTCGGGTCATATGTTGGACCTTCGGGTCATTTGTTGGGCGCCAAAAATTGTAGTACTTGGTAGGCTTCGGCCATATGAGATGCATGTGAGGCGTAGCTAAAACTCGCTATCTGCTGGGATCGATTCACTTTTATGTTGATTTTCTAATTATCTTATTTTGATTTTCAGATTTTGCGACTGCTGATTTTCTAGTTATCTATTTTGATTTCTAGATTTTGTGAATTGCTGCTTTGAATTCAATTATGAATTTGGAAGTGAGTTTGTGTATAGTCTCATCTGAGATTATAATTTTGCGTATTGCTGTTTTGAATTCAATTATGAATTTGAAAGTTGATTTTGATGAAGTTTAAATTGAGATTTCTTCATTTAAACTATGTTGATTATTTATGTTGAATAGTCTCATTCGAGACTATAATTATTTGCTTAAGTGTTGTTTATCATACACTTATTTTTGAGTTTAAATTAGACTGATCCGTTTATTATTTTCTTTTAAATAATACTCGGGACAGACCGAGTTATTTCAGGGTAATCGTTATCTCTGATTCAGTTGCAGCTTCAGCTTTTGGGATTTCACATCATCTTTTGTCCAGTCAGTGAGGTGTTACTTTTGGTGTATTGATTCTCATCTCATGTATGTATTGATGGATATGTATAAGTACATTTGGTTCATGTGAACTGTCGATTGTTGTAGCATGTATCCAGACCTGTCTTCCGCTATATATCTGATATTTCTATTCTGATGGGATTATACTATCAGTGTTGTTGTTATTATGAGTTGTTCTGAATTTTTCTTTAGCCACCGTAGTTTCGTTTTAGATTTGGATTGAATTTATATCTTTGGGAGTAATTTACACAACTCCTATCGATGTAATCAATACTCGTCTAAGGCATAACTTACGGATGGTCGCTTCTAACAAGCCTTATTTTTCGCAATAGTAGACGTTATTCCTTATATTAACCTTTGTTATTGTGAGCATAGTGGTGGGGCGTCACAGCTTGGTATCAGAGCTGAGATTCAGAACAAGTTATAGTAAACACGGAACAGAAGCAGAATGGAACATGCATTACAACTATTCGAGGGTTTTATTCGTGCCTTTCTAATCTATTCCTTCGTTGTTCTTAAAAACTTTTATCCTCTCTAACAAGTTGGAATATGTCTAGGAATATATCTTATATTTCCGTAGTATTCCATTTGTTAAATTCCTTATCAATCTTGCTCGTTGATTCCTTGAGTTAAAACAAGGAAAGTCCTTTGTTTCTGATTGTCATATTGCTCCTAAGGGTTTCAAATCCGGGAAGCTTAATGTTGCTTAAGCTTCTGGTGATTCTTATAAGCCCAAAGGTATTACTCCTTCTGTTTTGTAAGGTTTTATTTTATTTCATGGCCGTTCTATTAAAGTTCTTTTCGATACGGGTGCATCGCATTTATTCGTGTCAAAGGAGCTTGTTGATGTTATTCCTTGGGATGTTGTTACTCTTTGCGACTCTTTGAGGATTGTGAATCCTATTGGTGGATCCACTACTCTTGGTTTATTGTGTGTTGATATTGAGATTATTCTTTGTGGTTTTTCCTTTCATGCGAATCTGCGTGTTATGGATCATCTTGGTTTTGATATGATTTTGACTATGGATTGGCTCGTCCGTTTTGAAGTTCAATCCTATGTCCCGAAAGAACTTTATATCTCAAGCATCCGATGCTAGCAAGTAGTTATTTATTATATTTCGAAGCATGGATCATACTTCGAATGCTCTCATTTCTTCCTTCAAATCGGAGGATGTCATAGCTAATATTCCGGTTGTTCGTGATTTTTCCGATGTTTTCGAGCCTATTTCATGTTTGCCGCCGAAGAGGGCAATTGAGTTCTGTATTGATCTTATCTCTGGTCTCATCCTGTCAGTCGTCCTCCCATGAGGATGTCTGCTAAGGAAAATGAGGAACTCAAGCAACAATTATCTGAGTTGGAAGCCAAGCATTATTCGTTCTAGCTCATCTCCTTGGGGCGCCGCCATTGTCTTTGTTAAGAAGCCAGATGGTACTCTTAGGCTTTGCATTGATTATCACAAGCTTAATGAGCTTACTATCAAAAATAGGTACCTATTACCTAGGATCGACGACATATTCGATCAATTGAGTGGCACTAACCTCTTCTCCCAACTCGACCTTACCACCGGTTTTCATTTGGCTACGAGTTGCGAAAGTTAGCATTCCACTTACCGCATTCCGCACTCGTTATGATTCTACTGATGACTTATTATGTCATTCAGTTTGCCCAGCTTATTTCATCCATTTTACGAATCGAGTATTCTACGAATATCCCGATGACTCCATTTGTGTATTTATTGATTTTGGATGAAAACATCAATTTGAAATTTTTGCAAATCTTTTTCATAAGATTTATTTACAAGTATAATTGGATTTGTGTTTATCATATAGAAGATGATTTTGTGATTGTATTGCCCATTGAGTGCTTTAAGAATTCTGGTCTATGCGCTTGAGCGATCAACGTTATCGATAGGAATCTCCTAAACACTTTGATGAGACAATTTGACACAATAAATTGACCTATAAAAAGTAATTTTTTCTAGAAAATGATTTCATAAAGATAATTGTAATTTTAGAAGTTTTAGCTTTTAGGGAAAGAAGATTATTTGTAAGAACTCTTTTCCGATACTCTTATCATTGTGATTCCTGAAGGGAAACAAGACTTCGTTATTTGTACCAATACTAGCCGTATTGGTTTCGGTGCTGTTCTCATGCAAAAGGATAGAGTAGTTGCCTATGCTTCTAGACAACTAAAGCCTAACGAGATTCATTATGCTACCTATGATTTGGAGTTAGCCGTTGTAGTCTTTGCTCTAAAGATTAGGAGACATTATTTATTGGACGAGCGTTTTATTCTCTTCACTAATCAAAAATCTCTGAAGTATCTATTCACTCAAAAAGAACTTAATATGAGGCAACAGCGTTGGCTCGAATTTATTTCTTCATATGATTTTGATATTCAGTATACCCCTTGTAAGGGTAATCGTGTTGCTGATGCGCTTAGTCGCAAGCAGCAAGTTGTTGTTTTCATGATGCTAGTAGAGTGGAATATATTGGAAGCCTTGTCTCATTGTGATATTGGAGACCATCCTTCAGTTTATGATTCTCCCGTCCTTTTATTTAGCATGGAAGCTCGTCCTAGTTTGTTGGATCGTCACTACACCAAACATGCCATTTTGTCACACTTTTTTCATTTCATTTTTTCACGGTTATTATTGTTGGAAATTTATAACGGTTATTACTGTTACATTGTATTATCACAGTTATTTCCGTGACAAAATTTGGGCTTTTCGTAAATAACTCAAAGACGTTGGATAGAGTCGTCATTTAAGTTTCAATTGTTACTTCAGTTGTTTGTCACGCTTCTGCTTCTGTATTCTTCCCCAAATCAAATTAGGTTTAAGCCGTTCTATTTCAAAGCCTTCCTTCGATTCAGCGTGTCGCCCCTCTCTTTCGCCTACCGCCGTTATATTTCAAAGCCTCCACTCTTCTCTTTCACCATATCCGCTCTTCTCTTTCGCCATTTAAGTTTCAATTGTTATTCCTCTTTGTAACGACCCAGAATTTTTATAATTTAAAATTTGAATATTTAATTAATTTTAAATATTAATAAGTGAATTTTTAAGTCAAATAAATTTTTATTTGAATTATTGGATTTAATTGAATAATTAAATCGATAATTTAATATGTGAAATTACGGAAATAATTGGAAATTGGGTTAAATATGATTGAAAATGATTTGTAAAATTTTATTTTATCATGTTAGAGTTAGAACGATATTTTAGAACTTTTAAAATCGAATTAAGAGTTAATTTGTGAAAATTGAATATTTTAATATTAAAATCGACTAGTGAAAATAGTCAATTTTTGAACAGTCTCAGAATTGAACGAAACCAGTTCCATTGGATCCGTAATAGTTAGTTATTACCGGATTTCAATTTTCGTGTCAATCGGAGTTATCGTTTGAGCGTAGCAGCTCGAAACGCATCGAATTGTTTTTAATTTTAATTTGGCGAGTTAAAATAGCCATTTTTCAAAAAGTCTCGGATTTCGACGAAACTAGTTTCATCGGATCCGTAATGTGATATTATTGTAAGGTTTCAAATTTCAAGTCGATTGGATTTACCATTTGTCCGGTACGAATTAAAACGCCTAGAAATCGATTTAAATCGGTTTAATTTAAATTGAACGTTTGTAGCCATAACTCGCACAGATGTCTGAATTAGCTTTCGAAACCTGTTCCATTGTGTCCGGAACGCGGGATAAACCCTAGGAACGTCAGTTTCGGCGCGTAAATCGGAGTTCGGAATTTCCGAATGAATAGTGTCGTTCGAAATTCTATAAATCGACCACCCTCCCCTTCATAAATAAATAAAAAAAAATTTCTAACCCTAACCCTAACCAGCCGCCACCCCCATTTTCAACGGCCGAGAATTTGCAGTTTTCTTCCCTCCAAATCTTCAAATCTACTCAATAATTTCACAAACTTCCAACTAGAAAGTCGAAGAGCATATGAAGATCTACAACTTCAACGGTTGTGATCGAATTTGGTTGCACGGATTGGCGGCAATTCGTGTGTGAAGGTGGCGAGTTCGTGCACGGTTTACGAGGCCAAGGGGGGGCCGCACGTGACCGGATGGTGGGCGAAGGTAGGTGGTGGATGGGGCTTTCCGATGGCACTTGTTGATCGACTTGGAAGTCAACGTGGAGGGTTGCAAATTTAACCCTAATTCATATGGGATGGGTTCGGCCTTCCTGTAGGTTGCGTGCAAAAGGAGGGAGATGAGAAGAAGCAAGCTACGGTCTTGATGCACTGGGGAGTGGATCTAAGGGCTGGAGTGAGATAGGTTTAAAAATTATGTTGTAATTTATAAATGTTAATTCGTGTAAACTTCATAATTTCATAACTTTTTCATACGAGGTCGAAAACGCACGAAACCAGTTGCGTTGGAATCGTATGGACGAGCACTACGCGATGGAATTGGATTGGAGTCGTTTGGAGTTAGTGAGAATTTTGGGTAAAATTAAACGTCCGTTTAATTTTATTCGAAATAAATCGCTAAAACGGAATTAAAATCAAGGTGAAAACTTCTCACTCAATCGAATAGGTTTCGATTTTATTTTAAATAGTTAAATTTAAAATATTTGTATGCATGTTTGAATGTTGATTGATATCTATTGATTGTTAAAATAGACATTATACGCCGTTAGTAAGCGGATGTTATTTATTAAAAACATATACCGCGAATATTTCATAAACAGTGAAATTGGTATTATATATAATAGCAATATATATATATTGGCATATGTATATATTGGAGTTATTGATTTCCCGCATTTTTTGTTTAGCGGATGAGACCCTATTGCGCCGTCTATTAAGCGGATAATATTTAAATCCCATATACCGCGATAATTTCGTACTGGAGCGAAATTGGTATCGTGCTAATGTTTGTGGATGCAGGAAAACAGGTTGGAGGGATCCAACTGGATTCCTCAACAGTATTTATTTGATTTCAGATATTTTGATATTTGATGGATTATCATATCGATATATGATATCGTTGTCGTCGTGATTGACTATTTGGTGTGTAGCATCATTGGACCAAATTGTGAAACTTTTAAAATGATTTTTAAAGTGATTTTTGAAAAGTATACGTTTTATAAAAAAAATTGGAATTGATCCATTTTAAATAAATAAACGTTATAATTTTAAAGTTATAAAAATTAAGATTTTTGAGAAATATAGTTAAAAACTGATTTTTGAGAATATGATGCTAATGATTTTATAAAATAGTAAAATTGGGATTTTTGAAATTATTGTGAAAAGTTTAAATATAGGATTTATGAAATTTAATTATTTTATAAATCAGAATGATGAAATTATAAAAGGAGTTTAAAGATGTTTTAAAAGGATAATATAAATTGATTTATATTAAGAGATTTATAAATGGATATTTATAAATTGAAATATGGACATTATAAAACGAGTTTTTATAAGTGTTTGAATGAAGTGGAAATGAATTTCATAATTGAATGGAATTTATAGAATTTTAAACAGTGAAGTTATAAATGGAATTTTATAAACAGTAGGTTTATAAAATTTATAAAGTTATTGAAAGAATGAATTTTGGGTAAATAAACAATCTTATAAGTTATAAGATTTATAATTGTGAAGTTTAAAAGAACGATTTTGTAAAATAATCATTTTATAAGTGTTTAACTTATAATGTGAACCTTTGGTATATAATTGAGTTATAAATCGAATAGGTTAATAAAGGAAATTTATAAAAGGAAGTAGTTATAAAATAAATAGAAATGGAATTTATAAACATTGTTTTATAAATTCGCAAATGACTTATTTTGATAAGAAAATTGTTATAACTTATTTATGGAGTTATATTCACGTTTTGACTATGAATAATCCTTTGAAATAAAATGTATAGAAATGATGAAATTGATTAACGTAGTATATTCACGTTTTTGAATAGTGAATAACACGTTAAAGAAAATGTTTAGAATGTGATATTTTAAATTGAATTAAAAACGATCTAACGATGTTTTAAAATATGTTGAGATTCGAAACCATAGATTTCAACATTCATTGTTGAAATAGACGTTTTCGAGAAATAAAAGGAAATAGTGGACTATAACACTGTTGTTATAGTAAACGATTTCCGAAAGGAAATGTTTTGTATAGTATTGGGATTTATATATCTATTTTAATTTCGAATCCCTATACTAGTGATTTTGGGTTGTCGTAACGATGTTTTACGCAACATTCGTTTTGGCCCAAATAAATATGTTTAAGAGCATGATTTCCTTAAAGAATGAAATATATACTTAATTTCGATTTAGGTATACTGAATATTTTCCAAGTGTTGAAAATAAATAAAATTTGTGAATTACTTATGAATAAATAAGTATGGAAATGTTTTCCAATATAAAGTGAATATTTTGAGAACTTATCTTTTTGAAGATAAATTGAAATGAATAATTGGAATCGAATATTCATAGATATTTTGGATTATAAATTCACTAAGGAATTTATAAAGGAAAGGAGAATTTATTAAAAAAAATAAATGTTGATTTATTTTTGAAGTATTGAAATTTAATATCTAGTGAAGATATTTTGGAAAATAAATAATTTGGAAAATTATTTGGAAACTGGTGATGTGTGCATATCCATTGATAGTTCAATAACCGATTATCAATATTTCCCTTTGAATGGGTAATTGATGTGATTTGTTTGAATTTGAATGCCACACTTATTTTTGAATAAGCGCTCACTATTCGGGTTAACCGGGAAAGGACCATGGGGTCGTATAACCCATTCCGAATATGTGATACGTCGTTGTGAATTGCATTGAAGATCGGTGTTGAAGACCCGGTATTTGCGAAAGCGATAGGATGACCTGTCGATTGACTCTGCACCGAGTAGCTACGGTATTGAGTTCTCCATATGTGATGGTGAATCCGATCAGGATCGTGAATATCCGGATTGCAAGGACTTCTTTGTAAGTGCCTTCGGTTTTGTTCGAGCCCGGAACAGACTTGTATGGATTGTATGTCTGACATTACAAGTTGAGATATAAAGCCGATTTCATTCAAATATATTTCTGTTGGTGGCGGAGAATTTATTCTTTTAGCTTAACACCCTCCTCTGAGACGTACGTGCTCAGAGGTTATGTAGTTGAATGTTATCAGCGATATATTCCCAATTTGGTAATGTGACATGCTGAGTGTTGCTGTAAATGATCATTGTGTTGATTATTTGTGATAGGATCATTTATTTGATCGTCTATCCTAGTGATCATTTCTATGATCATTTGTTGACCCAAAGCATGGCTTTTGTATAAAGTATGTTTTTGTGGGCGTGACTTCGTCGAGCCTCACACCCCGTGAATGGTCAAAACAGGAAAGATGCGGCAAGGTTATGAGGGGTAGCGCCCTTTAGGATATGTGCATTTCCTTCTGGAAAAGGGTGGTATCATGGTATGGAGCCCAGATACTTACTCATGTTGAAAACACTTTGTTATGATTGTGTGAATTGATTAGAGAGCTCTCGGATAAAGGTCCCAAAGGACCGGGGGATGGCATATTCGGTCAGTTGTTACTCAGTTAGGGGTAACCCGGCCTTGTGTTGGTAGAGATCCGGTTTGGTTCTCGGGAATGTCCATCCAGAGGCATTCTCATGTGGCAATGGGAAGTTCCTTGGCCTGATCATTCGTTGGAAATCCAAAGAAACAATACGTGACTTGTACGGTTTTAGTTGTATAACCTGCTATGGAATGTGGCGGTAACCTGCTATTGAACATAGTTAGCTATAGTAGGCATACGATAATGGTCGTATGTTGGCTAAGATTTATATTCTACTTTCGAAATGAATTTTTCCTACACTATGCACTAATAATAATATCAAATGTCTTTTAAACGCGTATCAAGCATCTTTGACTATCATAAGGAGAAATCTCCTCCGATTCTGCGTTTGCATGTGTGTGTGTGCGGGAGGCCTTATGGTAGTCTCATTCTTAAAAGCATTGCAAATTTACTTTAAAAATATTCCTCTATTTTGATTTTAAAGATAAATAAACTGTTTTGAGTTCTCACACCAGTCACATGACTGACTCGGAGTTTATTGTTTTCCTTCCTAAACTCTGGGTGCCCACCAATTTCCACACGGGCAGTCAAGAGTTAAGGTTTATCAGGATATTCTGGATATTCTGGAGTTGCTGGAGGCAAGCTGGATGGCATGGCATATTACTTATATAGTATTTCTTTTTCCGCTGCACTGTTTGTTGTTGTTGTATACTCTGATGATATGATGTAATGTAATGTATAACATGTAATGACTGATATAGTTCCTTGTTTAAAGATTATTCATTTATTATTATATGTTGTTCCGCTGCGAATTGTGAGATTCTGATGTTGTTCTGTTTTGTTCCTTCTGTCCCGTTCTATTTTTCTGTTCTCCTTTTTCTTCTATTTTAAAATTTTCTATTTTCTGTTTTCTTTTCTCTCTCTCCATTTTCTACCTTCTTATCTCTTCTATGTCTTCTTCTTCCTTTTTCTTTTCCTAAATTTTTCTTAAACCCCTAAGGGTTCGTAATTTCGTTCATCTTGAATTAATAAATGGAGATTAGTGTCTATTCAAGGAGTACGGACTTACGGGTCTTTACACTCTTATTTCTTATTCTGGCTGCCAACAAGCTTTCATCGTAATAACTAACAAGTCATATTATCATAGTTACTTGATTAGTGATTTAAATTTGTATCCTTTGTCGATTTTTATCGATTCAATCCTTTCAACTAGGGCACTGTTTACCGAGTATGTTGTAGAACCAGTACTTGGTGTATCTGGAGTGGGTGGTGCAATGGCCGACTTTGGAGTTGCTGGTGCAATTGTAAGTTATTACACCTCGATATTTTTTCGAGTTACACACCAAGCAAAGCCAGAATTTGTATAAATGTTTGTGTTTGCCTTAAGGTTACTTGACCAAGATTTGGATTATCTGATCCTTAACATATTGAAAATAACATTTCTAACTGACTGTTAAAAAATGTTTTTAACAGTTGATCAGTGACCCAAATTTCTGTGAACATGATGTCTATAATGTTGATAAAACTTTTTCAAGTTTTGATTTCTTTCAAAATTGTGTAGCTCTAAAAACTATAAGTGTATATATAAAATATAATGTAAGTGGGTAGTAGTCAATCTATCCTCTGTGTTTACTTGTTTAATTACTATTATTGTTTTAAGTGATGGATAAATAAGTTGTTATACCGAACTTATGTATGGGGAAGTTCTCAATTGTTTTTACAGTCTTTTTTTGCTGTGTGGTTCTCAATTGTTGTTGGGAAATTAACATCAGGCCTTTCTTCGGTTACTTGAATAGTCATCGGAGGTGCCCTCTCAAGCACTCAGTCATGCTTTCGCTTCTTTTTGGCTACAGGTTTCATTCTCTATAATTCTCCATCCCTTTCTTTTTTTCAACATGTAAAGAATATGATAAATTATTGGTATGGTAATTCTGGTTTAGTTAAAAGGAACTTAGGACCTTTTTATGTAGGTATGTGTAGTATTCTTTCTTTCTTTTTTCACCGGAGTTGGACATAACTTACTTTCCTTGTTGTAGGGCTGCTGCATATAATTCTACTTTCGCTCGGTAGGAAATAGCTTCAACCTCGCAGTGTAATCCTACTTCATTAAGAAGCACCTCTGCTGTCAGTTGGGTTGGCTCAGCTTTCATTGTATGATGGGTCGTCCCAGCTCAGTACACTTAATAAGGTATAACGTTAAATCTCTTTCTTCCTGCCTGAAAATCAATTTTAATTCTCTTTCAGTTTGTTTGTAGATCAGTTTTAAACTTAGTTGCAAACTGCAAATCAATTGCAAAACTACTTAGTTTTGCAACTGAGTATAAATATGAGCATTATGATATGAACTACTGCAGCTCTTTTATTGCAATGTTTACTATTTGGATGAACTGTTCTTATCCTCGCTTCCACCTATTGTGTGTAAAAAAAAGAGGACTAAAAATATATTATATTGTATGTTTTAAGGGTTTTGTCATGTTAAAGCTTTTGCATACATTTGGTTTTGTATGACGGACAGCGAGGAAGAAATACAACGATCAATATTGTATTTTAGTGGGTTTTGTTTCATAATAATGGAAAATTAGGAAAAAGATAAGCTGTGTAAACTCTGGTTAGATTCTGTTAACCTGTAACGGCAAAGAAAGTAAGCAATACATTGGGATGGGAATGAATCAAATGGGTTAGAGTCAGCCTTATGTCTCTTTTGTGGTTTGCTTTTTTCACTTTCCTAGATATGTAGTTTCAATTAGTTGTAGCCAAATAAAAGGCTGAGATACAAGTGCAGTCTTATATCTATTAGTAATTGAGTATAAAAATGTTATATCTGTATATTTTGAGCAGCTATTTAATATTCATTTTAATTGGTAAAAATAGAGCTCTTTGACCATCGTTTTGGTTATAAACATCATTCATGCAAAATTAATAATGCACGAGAAGGGTGTATTATTAGCATAGCTATTAAAATTCTATTATGAAAAATGTATGTTTCATTCTTTGCACTTATATCTAACATGCGAGTTAGACACGTGTTTGAAGGAACATAGCGATGAACGATGATATCTACCCAATGAAGGGTCTTCTTGCAGTTGATGGTATGCCTGAGATATGGTTTTCTGCTGAGTTCCCTGCCTTTTTTCCTGTCAGTTAGTGGTGTTTCTACTTGATTATTTGTGCCATGCCAATTTTTGTAGTAAATGGATTTATTGTATAATACAAATTTGTTGCCTTGAATTTTTATTGCTTTATAGCAAAATATTTAATGTATCTTTTGGTTCGAAATTATGACTGCGTAATGTAATTAATGAATTATAACCCATAGTATCTTCAATCATCTCATAAGTCCTACATTCGTTGTACTGTCATGCTTCATAACCAACAATTGTAAATTTGCAGTAAAATTTTCAAATTTGTCACTTTTTTATGATATTATGAGAAGGCAAACCTTAACCTGTAACCGATAAATCGGCCTATTTTCAACAACACTGAAAATTCGGACCTAAAGGTATTTGTGATTATTAGTTTAATGTGTGCAATATATGTAAACTATAATGAATTGATAACCCTCATCTGTGCATTTTCTGCAGATAGCTTCATAGGAATTTTGTGCTAGAAAGCATGAGGAGCTTATTCCTCGAAGGCTATTGATACCTCAGGTACCAACACACCTTTAATCTTAATTTGAAGATTATATATACAAACTTCAGTTGCATATATATTCGTAGTCTGCAGTTATACATAGATGATTAACGTTACATACTTCTTTTAGGTTAAACAACTTGGGGAAGTTATTCAGAAATATCAAAATTCTGTTCAGAATGGATCTTCTCCGCTATCTTCTCAGGACTTGCAAAGTAACTGTAATGGGTAAGTCAAATTATATTCAAACTAGAATGTCACTCTCCTTAGTTAATATATATTTTTTGTAACTTGAATGTTATAAAAATTAATGATATATGTTTTTTGTTTCCCTTGGATAACTGGAACATCTGAAATGTTATAAACAATTAATGATATGTGATTGTAGATAGCTGGAACATTAGAAATGTTGTTATATATAGTGGTAAATGAAAAAAATAAGCTTAAAAAAACTGAGAAATTTTTTGGTACTCCAATAAAAGGTTTTTTCCCCCCTTCTCTTCTCAACCTTTTCAACTTGTTACATAATTTATAAAAGATTAGTTATATTTTCATCCAGAACATTTGTAAGTTCAGCCACTTTAGAAGTTAGGGTAGATGAACTTATGAATAAAGATATTTCTTAATACTTTTATGTCATATTTTTCTATTGGTTTAAACTTTATTTTTATGCCACATGAAATCTAATACCAATTAAATTCATGTTTAATAATATGTAGTCAAATGTCATTTTTCAAAGGCATGCTAATCATATTAGAAGCTAGAAAATTTGACGGGGTTAACCAACTCAATAGTTCGAGTTGTTGATAATTAAGTTATTAAAATGATGATATTATTTTTTTGGTATCGTTCATTTTAGTAACTTAATTGTTAAAAATTCAACTATTGAGCTATACTATTTGAGCTGGCTTTCGCTGACAAAATTTGTTATTTTATGAGATAATTAACACACATTTGAAACATGTTATTTGACTACATTCTCAAACATGAATTTAATACATATAAGATTTGATATAATTTATTTATTATTTATTACTATGTAGCATAAATTAATTAAAAAACATGGGATAGCAGCCATAAGGATATCTTTATTTATAAGTTCGTCCACACTAACTTTTGGAGTAAATGAACTCACGATTATTATGGAAGGAAATAGAATCATCCAAAGCTGATATTTGTTTGGTGTAATAGAGCAAGTCAAAAAAGACTTTCGAGCATTCATGTTCATAATCTTACAATAATGATGTTTGTTTTACCTGGCAGATTTGTTGCTTCTGCACGTCAAGTAGCAAAAGCTTTGGAGGTGCCACCGGTAAATGATTTGGGATACACTAAGAGATATGTTCGATTCCTTCAGGTACGGTTTTGCTTTGTCATTCTGCTATGGAGTTGAAGGTTTGGAGAATGGAAGTTGTAGGTGATGCAGTATAGGAAAAGAGGTGATGCAGTGATTCAGTGGTAATGTTTGTTGATGATGTAAATTGGTGGCTGTGATGGATAAGTTGGATAGGTTGTGTAGTTGTGAAAAGGGGAAACAGCAGGAGGTTATGAGTGGAATGCAGTGAAATTTAAGGCAGTGACACGCAGAGAAGATGGAAGCTCTATCGGCAGCAGTGGTGAATGTCAGTGATGTGGTGGTTTCAACTGTTATGGTGATATTTGATATGCAGTGATCTGGCGGTTACAACTATTAAGGAAGTGATATGTAGTGGAGGTTATGGTTGTGGGTTTGATATGTGTGAGGCAGTGATTACTCGAAGCAGATGGATGAAGCAGGTTGATGAGGCTAGTTCAGTAGAGGTATGTGCACCGGGAAAGGACAGTTGTGAATGGCTGTGGTATGGTCAGTTTTTGTGGTGGAAGTGGAGGAGATTTGTATGGGGTATGCAGGACAGTTTTGTTGACATAGTGGGAAGAAGTTTGGGTTGTGGTGATGTCTGCTGTAATTTTTAGGTAGTATGACGATGGTATGTGAGTAAGTATGCAGTTTGTTGGGTGGAAGCATGAAAAAGCAGGGGGGTAGAGATGATGTGGTGCTGCAGTGGTAAGGCTTGGTGCAGAAATTTGTAGGCCGTGGTACAGAGAAATGGTGAGTGGTTTTAGGAGATGCAGAAGTTTTGTTGAAGTTTTAGGAGACTGACAATGTTCGGGTTGAAGTTTCAGGCAGAGTTATATGGTGATATGATGATAGCTGAAGGTAGTTGGTGATATATGACTGTTGTATTGGTGCAAGTGTAGTTGTTTTGGTAGATTAATGAATTGCTGTTGTGCAGCAATAAGAAGGAGGGCAGGGTGAAGCAATTTTTTGGTCAGTGTAGTATGAATGATACGAAGTGGAACACTGGTGGCACGAGGTTGATGTAGTGGTGGATTTGGAACTTGTTTGAAGTGTTAGAATTAAGGTAGAGAAGTGACAGAGAAGTATGAATGGTCTGTGGTTTAGTGAAGCTTTGTTGTGATGCAGTGGCCTAGTAAGTGTGTGATGGGATCTGTTGAATGTTGCAAATGTGCACAGTTTTGAATGAATGGTGTATGTGACTTGGCCCGAGTATCGTTTGCGTTATTAGTAAGTTACTAAACACTATGTAGTTATATTCTGAAACTGTGTTTTAAAGTTTGTTATATATACTATGCTTGTATGCTATAATTTGTGGTGTTGGTATGAAGTATCCTTTGTGGTGTTTGTATGAAACATAAATGTTTGGTGTTGTTCTAATTATTGATAGTATGTTTTCTTAATGTTAATACTATATATTTTTTGTATATATTGTTTGTAGCTGTAATAAAATACTGGTGCTATATAGTTTTTTTGATATTTTTTTAGTTATCATGGTTGCAAGTGTTAGAAAATAACCTTTCGTAATGGTTATAACTGTGATATAATTTGCATTTGTCACAGTTATAAGTGTTAGAGTTTCCTTTTTGGTAATGGTTAT
Organism: Allium cepa; assembly: GCA_030765085.1. Classification (NCBI taxonomy): domain Eukaryota; kingdom Viridiplantae; phylum Streptophyta; class Magnoliopsida; order Asparagales; family Amaryllidaceae; genus Allium; species Allium cepa. The sequence continues at coordinate 81,637,596 of CM060941.1, read as the reverse complement.
AAATGTTAGAAACTATTGTTCTGTCATGGTTATAAGTGTGATACTATCTAAATTTCCTACGGTTATAAGCGTTAGTAATAACCATTTTATCACGATTATAACCGTGAGTAAATACCGTTCTGTTAAGTGTGATAATATCTAAATTTATAACGGTTATAAGCGTGAGAAATTACTATTTTTATCACGGTTATAACCGTGAGCAAAAGTGTGACTGAATTTGCCACGGTGCTATTTTCATGGTTATAACCGTAACAAATTAGTTTTGTCACACTTATAACCGTGAGGAAATTGCCTTTCTGGTGTTGTGCATGTTGCCGATGCCCAGAAACAAGATCTAGATATCTCTTATCTTATTCAGAGTTGTAAAATCGAAATCCCGAAGTGATGATCTGAAGGATTTCGATATTGATATTCATGGTTGTATTCGAAAGAAAGGAAGGTTGATTGTGCCTAATGTTCCTAATCTTATAAATGACATTCTTGAGGACTGTCATTTTTCTAAGTATACTATCCATCCGGGTAGTAGTAAGATGTATGCTGACATGAAACGCTTATACTTTTGGAAAGGTATGAAGCATGATGTTGCAAGTTATGTGAGTTGTTGCATGACTTGTCAACTTATTAAAGCAGAACACCATCGTCCTAGTGGTCTTTTGCAGCCTCTTGAGATTCCATTGTGGAAATGGGATCAAATTTTTATGGACTTCATTGATGGTCAACCTCGTTCGAGGTCGGGCCATACTAGTGTTTGGGTGATTGTTGACCAATTGACCAAATCAGCCAATTTTATTCCTATCAAGTCCAATCGGACTGCTTCTTATCTTTGGTGGTAGTTGGGAAGACCACATATCTCTTGTTGAATTTGCTTATAACAACAGTTTCCAATCCAGTATCGATATGGCTCCTTTCGAAGCCCTTTATGGAAGACCGTGTCGATCACCATCTTGTTGGTTGGAATCGGGGGAAAAGTTAGTTCTCGGCCCCGATTATATTCATGAATCTTATGAGAAGATTGATATCATTAGACAGAGAATGAAAGAGGCTCAGAATAGGCAGAAATCTTATGCCGATCATCGTAGGAAGCCTTTGGAATTTTCTATTGGCGATCTCGTATTCATTCATGTTTCTCCGATGAAGGGTGTGGCGCGTTTTAGTAGCTCCGGGAAATTGGTTCCTCGATATGTTGGACCGTTTCCTATTACGGAACGCATTGGCCCTGTTGCTTATCGCATATCGCTACCTATCTAGTTTTCGGGAATTCATGACGTATTTCATGTATCCCAGCTTCGTCGATGCCTTCGAGATTTAGATTCTATTATTGATCCTCATGTGTTACAAGATCTTGAGATCTCACCCAACTTGTCTATGGTACAAAATCCTATTCATGTGCTAGCTTCGAAGGTCAAACGCCTTCGGAATAAAGAAGTCATGCTCGTGAAAATTCAATGGTCCACAAACCCCAAATGTTGCACTTGGGAAACCAAAGAATTCATCGAGCATTCTTATCCCGGTTTTCTCACCTCTTCGTGTGGGGGTGAGCATTCTTGATTCTTCTTTTCTATTTTAACCTTTATTGTGATAAATAATTGGTGTTATAAACAACTTCTAGTATGAAAATTGCGGGGACGCAATTTTTATAAAGGGGGAGTTTGTAACGACCGTGATTTTATTACCGTCGTAATAAAAATTTAAAATAGAAATTTAAAATAAAAAAATTTGAAAAGAAAAATTGTGCAAACCATTTCTAAGTCAGTTGTTAAATATCTAAGCTTAGTTGAAACTGATAATTTGCATTCACATGTAACAAGAAATGGTCCATTTAAAAGCAAACAGAAACACCTTGCTGTCACTAAAGTAATTAAGGCATCAGTGAACACTTTATGTTTGCTGTCACTTTATTTTGAAAGCAAAGTTTGAACTCTCTTTTTCACCATCATCTTCATTATATTATGCAAGCCGTGTACTTTTTATTCCACTAAGGCACGTTTCATTAAATGTTAATGTACCTTTTGGCCTTGACTTGTGCACAATTGTGGTGGAAGAAAAGTAATACTGCAACATTCATTTGCTTCACTCTATTTCCAGTAGCTTGCATTCTTTTTCGTTCTTCCAGTGCTCAGAAAAAGCTTTAATGGCAGTCAAAGATTCTTGCTTTCTGTTGGATCTCGGTTGTTAACTGATTGGAAACGAATTAAAAGCGAGTTCAAAACTCACATCTCTAATTTATACACTACTTTATTTTTGCGTACATCAAGAAATTTTGACCAAACCATGACATTTTCTGCATTTCATTTCTCACGTGTATATGTGTAAACCAAGTTCAAGTCTTGCATGCATGCATAGGTGTGTCCTTTTCATTTTAGTGAAGTGGTAGCACACAAAAGGCTAAATTCTAGTTCCAGGTCATTGATCATTCTTTGATTTCAATATGCGTGCATAGATAGCTATGCCCAGGCCAATGCATATTTTGCCTATATTATTTGTTTGTGCATATCACAGGGAAAAAATGATGTTGCCCTGACCCTTTTTTACTTTTCCATACATACATGAATTTAGTTTTGCCCAGGGGAATTGCTCCATTCATACGTGTAGGATGCATGTCACGGTAAAAGAAAATTGTAAACTTCATTTTGTCATTCAGGTCGTTCTGTTTTATGTAAACTTCATTTTGCCTGAAATGCATGTAAAAGTTGTGGATTAGAACTTTGCATGCGCACAAATGAAAGTGTACCCAAGCCCATTTTGCTTAGACCATTTGTACATGCGTGAAATTTAGTTTAAAATTTTTTTTTGAGTCCAAGTCTTCATTGCGTACAAAAATTCAGAGCATACAAAAGTTTTGCCAGGTCTTTTTTTTCTTTTGCACTATTACATTGCGTGTATGAAGTATTAGATGTGTTTCTCAAAACGTGCACTGGTCATTTTTATGTATTGGTTATATTCATGAGTGCCTGTACTTTATATTTTACTACCATTCATTTGTTGCTTGCGTGTTTGAGTATATAGTATATGCGTGAAGAAAAAAAAAAATTAGTTATGTTAGTAAAGTTGAATTGCATAAAAAAAAATTGTACAGGTCACGTTTTCGTTGTTTTGCATTTTTGCCTAAAAAAAAGTGCTACGTGCCTGCATTTCATTTATATTATTTGCATTAGGCATGCTTTTGCAAAATATAAATCAATGCATACATGAATTTAGCAATGCCCAGGTATATATATTTGATCCATTCTGTGTGTACATATAGGTGTCCAGACCACCTCCTTTTTATTTCATATTTGTGCATACGTATAATGCTTTGCTTGGCCATCATATAGTATTTTAACAAATTCATTTGCATGTAAGTTATAACACGTGTAGGCTAGAGCCAAAAAATTTTTGTGTACGCGTGAAAACTGAGTCCAGGTGCTTCTGTTTCAATTAGTGCATGCAAGGTGTAAATTGAAAGTCCAGACACTAAATTTGTTACGTGCATGTTAGTAGTGTAGACCAGTGAATTGCTTACGTTGAACCGGTGTTTTATTTTAAAACGTATTTTGCGCCGTTATTTTTATAACGGGATTTTTACTCCGGTGTTATATTTTTGAAACGTGTTGTTGCGATGACATTTTTGACGAATAAAAATTACTGTTGTTTTGACTTCAGTAATCGTCAATTTTAAAGTGAATTTTCAAGCGGTTATCCGCAACGCTGATTTGATATCTGTTTTTACGGTGTTTTGTAAAGCGCAATTTCCTCGTCGAAATTGCTATAGTTGTTGCTATTTTAATCACATGTTTTAAAAATCATTTTAAAATAAAATTGTTTTCAAAATAATTTACAGTTTGCGCTTTCAGAAGAATGAGGAAGCGATTTAAACGCTTCAGCAAAATTGAGGACTATGAACCCTTACTTTTACAGATTCGCTTAATTCCAGATTTGTCCGTTTGAGAATGTAAAATGTTATTTTTATAAAGTACACAATTTTGCACTTTCAAGGAAACGATGGAGAGATTTAAACGATTTAGAAAAAGTGTGGAGTATGGAACCACACTTTTACTATTTCGGTTAATTCCGAACTCGTTAATTGAAATATTTGCTGAGGATTTGTTGTTTGATGATTTGTTGGGCTTTCGAGCCACTCTGCTGGACCTTCGGGTCATATGATGGACCTTCGGGTCAATTACGAGTACTAAACCTTCGGGTCATTTATTGGACCTTGGGTCATATGTTGACCTTCGGGTCATTTGTTGGACGCCAAAAATTATAGTACTTGGTAGGCTTCGGTCATATGTGATGCACGTGCGGCGTAGCTAAAACTCTCCATCTGCTGGGATCGATCCACTTTTATGTTGATTTTCTAGTTATCTTATTTTGATTTCCAGATTTTACGACTGCTAATTTTCTAGTTATCTATTTTGATTTCTAGATTTTGTGAATTGCTGCTTTGAATTCAATTATGAATTTGGAAGTGAGTTTGTGTATAGTCTCATCTGAGATCATAATTTTGCGTCTTTCTGTTTTGAATTCAACTATGAAATGAAAGTTGATTTTGATGAAGTTTAAATTGAGATTTCTTCATTTAAACTATGCTGATTATTTATGTTGAATAGTCTCATTCGAGACTATAATTATTTGTTTAAGTGTTGTTTATCATACACTTATTTATGAGTTTAAATTAGACTGATCCGTTTATTATTTTCTTTTAAATAATACTCGGGTCAGACCGAGTTATTTCAGGGTAATCGTTATCTCTGATTCAGTTGTAGCTTCAGCTTTTGGGATTTCACATCATGTTTTGTCTAGTCTGCGAGGTGTTACTTTTGGTGTATTAATTCTCATCTCATGTATGTATTAATGAATATGTATATGTACATTTGGTTCATGTGAACTGTCGATTGTTGTAGCATGTATCCAGACTTGTCTTTCGCTATATATCTGATATTTCTATTCTGATGTGATTATACTACCAGTGTTGTTGTTATTATGAGTTGTTTTGAATTTTTCTTTAGCCACCGTAGTTTCGTTTTAGATTTGGATTGAATTTATATCTTTGGGAGTAATTTACACAACTCCTATCGATGTAATCAATACTCGTCTAAGGCATAACTTACGGATGGTCGCTTCTAACAAGCCTTATTCTTCGCAATAGCAGATGTTATTCCTTATAATAACCTTTGTTATTGTGAGCATAGAGGTGGGGCGTCACATCAAGTGATAAGGATATTTATTATTTCAATCCGCAATTATTTTATATTCACGGATATATATCATTTCAACCCGTAATCTGAATTTAATTACAAATCCATGAAATCGCTTGAGTCTATCTTTTCAACTCATAGCAATTTCCGTTAATCTATCAGATTGTTTGGGTATGTATCATTTCAATCCGTAGATAACTTGCAGTGTTACAACAATATAAAATATAACATCCAATCATCCAATATCAACAATCAAACATCCATCAAAATCATCATCCAAATCAATCAATAAACATCAATAGCTAACTAATTATCAATAAGAAGTATAACTGACGAATTAAAATTTAATATTAAATTAAATGGCAATAATAATTAATAAAAGTCAGATTAACAGGCATGACAATTTAAATATACCAAACCTCAACCGATCGATTTCTAATCACATCGTAAATTTAATTTAACTAACATAAGATAATTTAGTAATTGCGAGTGGGTTAAAATACCCACCTTTAATTTTAGCCAATAAAAATTCAAAATGAAGCGCAAAAACTCAACAGTCTCCAAATTCAACTAAATCAATTTCATGTTGCTCGGAATTTAAATATAAGTCCAACAGAAGAAATCGCGCATGAATCAAAGTTTATATGCAAAAGATATTCATGTTATAAGAAATATTATTAAAATAATAATTGGTACGCATAAAAAAATAAAAAAATATTAATAATTATGCTTTTCTCAAGATAAGGCTTAAGGAAAAGATTAAAGAACAATTAATATGAGGACAGGACGTGTGCGAAAAATGAAAAAAAATCATGGTTCATAAAAGAAAGCTTTTGAATTTGCAAGAATAAGAGCTTTTGAATATGAGGTGTCAGAAGAAGCAAAACTCAAATGAAGAAATAAGCTGCAGGTTATTTATAATTAGGAAATGAAGGTGGAGCAACAAAAATAAATGTCATATTTTATTTTAAAAGCTCCAAGTATTAATAATGCATAAGGAAATGTACGTAGGAATGGAAAAGTTTGCGAACCAAAGAAAGTAAAATTTTGGATACGTGAAAATGAGGTGGCAAGAATTAAATACAACCTAAAAGTCTAGGCTCGGGTATTAAACAGAAGGAGAAATGAATGGATCAAGTATTAATAATAAGGTAACTATTTTAAAACGTTCATGCAACAAATAATAACAAAAGAAATGAATGGACCATGCATATTGCACAACCTTTTGAAATTCAATTTTTTTGAAACGTAACCAAATTAATTTCATTAACTCAAATAATATTCAAATTTGTACGCATTTAGGTTTTTAACTATGCATAAATTTTTTTCATACTTACCTTAAAAATGAAAACGTTCAATTTGGTTTTCCCAAAATGATCTTTTATTTCCATTTAAACACATTTTTTTGTTTAACACAAAACGTGCGTTTCTTTTATTAAAGCTATGAATTGCAATCGACGTTTTCTTTCCTTTTAAATGAAATATTTGAATTACATTAAATGCAATTACTTACAAAGTTAAATTTCAAAATAGACAACTAAGATGGATGAAAAATAGAACAATTGTTTATTTAAGTACGTCTATAAATTTGTTGTTTATACACAAGAGTAATAAATCACTTACTGAAATAGATTAATTTCCTACTCTTGTAATCAATCTGTAAGCTAAAACATAGTTCAAATAAACATATGTTTCTTCGTTTAAAATCAATCATACTCTCCTTTATTTTAATGAAATTAAACCTACATTCATAAATGAAACATTCATTTTATTTGATGTAAATGTTCTTTTGATTAAATCAAACTTTTCTTATATTTTCACAAAACATAAGCTACTTTTAATTACACCTATTAATTTAAAATTTAGTATTCTCTCTCCTATTAATTGAAAATTTTCAATTACATTAATTTTAGTTGATTAAGTGTCAAAATGGACTAAATGAGTGTAATGAGAATTAGAACAATTATTCCCTATCTAATAGTAATTTAAACATACAAACAGTAATTATACATTTCTTACTAAATAATATTTCCCGTCTCTACAATCAATCTTTCAGCAACAAAACATTTCAAATAAATAAACATATGTTTACTTCTTTACTAAACTTATTCATTTTTATTCTTTTATTTTGATTTACACTCCTACTATTAAATCAACCAATATCTTATGAAATTATTAACATAGGTTTCTATCTTGTTATCCTCATTTTCTACCATTGACGCCTTTTCTTACATTAACCACAATATTTAATTACATATAATTCCAATTAATAATATTCTAATTCCAATAAATTGATTTAATTAGATTTCAATCTTTTTACTCAATCAATCATTACTTTATGGACATAGCTAACATTGGTTTACATCTTATTGCATTAACATTCTACAATTATCATCTTTTACCATATTAGTTATAATATTTCAATTATATTGAATTTTTTTCTATTTTCATATTAATTATAAATTTAAAGTCATACTAAATTCATTTATCTTGGTTTCACTCCTTTTTTTTAAATCAATTATTGCCTTATGAATATAATTGACATTTCTGTACATTTAATTGCGTTCACATTTTCAATTATCGTCTTAACTCATATTAACGTAATATCTAATTATATCAATTGTAATTGATTTTCAATTTAACTCAACAGATTAAATAAATAGGTAACAAATAACGATTGTTCTCTTTTCTAAATTTAACCACACTTATAAGTTTATTATCAACAAACAAATGTTATAACTGCTTGCACAACACTAATTTCATCCAATTACATTAATTACCTATTATTTCACCACAATTAATGTAATATTTAGTTTATTTCCTCGTTTACAATTTATATCCAATTATAACTTTCCAATTATTTCAATTACTTGAGATTACATTCAAATACTCATCCATTACCTTAAATTAACATTATTAAAATTACATTCTAGTTATTTTTCTCACTATTAAATCTTAAATCTTTACTTTTTCACAACATTAAATTCCAAAACATATTTAATTAATAAATTTATTTATCGAAAATTACGGGTCATTACACTCTCTCCCACTCAAAACTTTTTGTCCTCGAAAAGGAAAAAGAAGGAATTAAGGAATTAATATCTCTTATTCAAAGTATTCAATTTATAAACAATTAATTTACATAATTAAATAATTTGAATAAAATAAATCAATTTATAAACAATTAAATTCTTCATATACAAGTAAATAAAAGTTTGAAAAACATTTTTGCTTCAGAAAAAAATTTAAGTCCAAAATTCACGGAAAATTTCGGTAGAGTCTCCTTTGTACAGAGAGGTCTAGGAGAAATAATAATACCAATAATAATAATATATGTATCATATTTCAAAATAAATATCCCAAACCACAAGAAAAACAATATAATATCGCTATAAAACCGTAATCCAATAACATACCTATTTGTCGGGCAAACAACGCTTTATTTTGTGAAACCAAAAGCAGTAGCTATTTCGTCCATAAACATGTATTTCACCTACATATTCCAAAGAAGAATAATTGCGTAAAAGAAAAATATTAGGTTGTTTAAATCAATGCCAAACAAACAACACAACATAACAATAGTCACTTGCAAACAAATCATTCAATCATCACATGCAATCAAAGTAATCAATCATACATCCATAGCGACCAAAACAAATGGTTTATTCTGGTTCAGAAACTTTTAATCTTATAAAATGATAAATAAACTACTAAGTAAACCATACACTCAAGAATCATAGATAGAACTTAATAGATTATTCATACATCTTTATACAGTTAGAAGTATCATTTTCCAAACATTCCATGAGCCAAAACAAACAATAATTTCAAATATCATTTAAGTTTATTCTTACAAATTTCTTCTCATATCATTTACTGTCTGTCTATTTTCATTCATTCATACAAAGCTTATTTTCTTAATTTACATTCATTATTTATAAAATTTTGTTTCTCATTTATTCATACAATGCCATTTTCATTAAGTTTTCATTCGATTACTTACATAAGTTATTTCCATTTGATTTAAAATAATCAATAAACTCATTATTGAAGGAATACTTTAGGGACCCGAAATTTTCGACCTCGAGAATTCGACACTAATACGTTCACCGTAGAAGTGCAAAACAATCAAACGTCGGAAATCTCAGATTGTTAGAGAAAAGAAGAAGAAGGTAGAAGAAGAATAGAAAACAAATCACAGAATCTCATATTCGCAGCGGATTAAATATAATAATAAATAATATCATTTATACAAAGAAAGCTGTAACTGTCAATTTACATTCAATAAATCAGAGCACGACCATAACTGGACAGCTATAAATAACTTGTCCCATAATACAATAATACAACTCTAATACACAGCGATAAACTCCATACGTTCCTGCCATCCAGCTCGCCTCCTGAGCTCCAGAACGCCCTAACCTGAAAATCTGCAATACTCGGTCTGACCCGAGCGTTACATCAAAGTAACACACAGGTCAGGCTGGAAACCAGCATGAGTAAACCCATAAAATTTGAAACACTAAGTTATAAAACTTAATTGGAAACCCAGGGTAACTTGTACCTTGCTACGAGTTCTTTTCTTGTTAAAACCAATACTTATTTCACAAATCAATCCCTAAGTACCACTACATAATTTTCAATGGTCCAGTTTATTTAAATTATTCCATTCCAGCCAATTTATTTCACATATCAAATCTATAAAGAATCATTTCGGATTACAAATCGAAGTGGTTTCGGGTATTAACTGATACCCGACCCCGGTCTCTTCGATTCCATTGTTATTCATTAAGCCATTTTTTTACGTTTAAATAATACAATTTATACTCAGGATTTCATATTCACACAACAATTCATCTTAGATAGATAACCTACAATATCACAGTTCACCCTGATCATATCATACAACAGAACAACATAAATTATCAGTCTAGAGACATTAATCCAAATATTCAATACAATTTAATCATCAATAAGCAAGATTAATTTTTTCACCTAATCTAATTAATTTAATTAACACAAAATAAATTAATTACTTTTAAATCCTACTTAATTAACATCAATTAAACCATTTAATTAATTATTGAAATTAATTAATTATTCTTTAATCATTTAATCAATTCACATTAATTAACTTTTAATTACTTACATTAATTAGTGATCCTATAATTAATCACACAAATTAATGATGCTTTAATTACATTAATTTCATTAAGTAATTACCCTTTTATTTCATAAATTAATTATCCTATAATTACTTAAGTTAACTAATAAACCCTTAATTTCTTGTATTAATTAATAATTTTTAATTAATCACATTGATTAATTGTCCATTAATTTAAAATAAACCATTATCTTAATTAACTATTTCATTATTAAATTTTATTCGAAAACACTTAAGAATTTAATTAGGTAACTAACCTTTTATACAATTATATCAAAACAAACAATTTGAATTTCAAAATAATTTGTATTTTGCAATTTATATTGAATCTTGATTAATACCTTGAAAATTTGTTACTCATTTGCCTGGAGCTTGTATGTGTTCTTATTATTTGTTAAATCATTTCTGCAAATTTTAAAAAAACCCGGATGACTAAAGAAACACATCCGAGCTAAAAGAATTCGAAATACTCGAGCAAAACCCGATCAAAACTCGATCCACATCCCAAACATCCCTGACACCCTAGTCTTCTTCTTCAATTTTCTCTTTTTCTAATTCCTGTTCCTCTCTTTCACCCGCACATTGTATCACGGTGTACATGCACACCCACCTCCGACCATATAACCCACCGCCGATCAACTCCATAAGTCATCGCCGATCACTACCCTCTTCTTCCTAACCTGAAAACGCAAATCACATCTCTGAGTGCAGATTTGATCCTCAATCAAAGCCTGGCACAAACGACACCACCCAAAACCACCTCAATCCGACACCACGAACCTCCAACATCCACCGCACTTCATCAAAACCCGTGCCACCATCTTCCCTAGCTTTTCCCCCACCTGCGCGCGCTCGTACCATCCCTAATCATGACGTTAACCCAAACAACCAGAGACGTGCCAAAGCTGCCACTAAACCCTACATCAACCTTGCCCCGCTGCTACAGCCATCTATGCCCTTCCACACTATTTTTCTCGTGACCACCCTTGACTGAGCCTCCCCCACAACTTATATCATCCTTCGAAGTTAGCCCAGTTGACGGAATTTGGCAAATCCCCAATTTCCGTTTAGCTTCCTCTTTCTACCTCCTTACAAACCTAAAAATTACCAAACCACTGTTAAAAATCGTGATTTCCTACCACATTCGTGGGTATGTAATCCATTTACGGAATTTTGACACTCGAATTTTACTAAAGTCAAGACATCCACTAAAACACCCTTCATCCTTTTCCTATACATGAATAATTTTAATGAAACGATTTTTAAAATGAACTATCCTCTAAAACAAACAATATTTTTTTTGGAATCATAAATTAAAACTCAAGGGATTTTGAGTTGTGGATTTTTTTTCTTTTTAACTTATTGGTTATGAAATGAATAACAAGAATAGAGGAACTAATTTATTACTGTGTTCCTCCCAGCACCTAAACATGGCTAAATTTTGATGTACACAACATATATATTAGTTGAAACATATATACTTGAACAAATACATTCATTCATACAAACTTTAAAGATATATAGGTGTATATGAGGGTTACAGCGAGCTAGGTTGCATATACTCTCTGATCTTTTGAAAATGATTGTTTCTTCTTCTTCTTACTTGACTTATGTGATAGGTTCTTCCCTAACTAACACACATATATAAACATAGGGATTGATTTAATCGTTCATTCTTGACAATAAAGAACCTATCTGAGTTCCATAAACACGCAATTGTATATAAAATTTGCAATAAAAGTTTAAAGACCTTTTACTTTACAGATTTCACTAAAATGAACAACTGTGGCCTATATACATATATTTACACCTCTAGTAAAGCGAGATCAAGTGATTTACTCACCTTAATAATGTTGAACAGAGGACATAGAGCTCTGAAACCTGAAATCTAGATATGCCTTTGGGATTTGATCTATTGTTTGAATTTGATCCGGACTTAATTTAATTGTGTTGAACTTATGAAAACTTGAAGTTTTGCATCTTTGCTTTTGTTTCAGTTTTGAAAAACTTGAAAGGATATGTTTGATTATTCTTTTAGTTTTGCTTCAGTTTTTTTAGTTTTTGACAATCGAAGTTTTGAACTGGATAGCCTGGTTCTCAACATTTTATTATAGTTCAATTTAAAGAAAACATTGCCACATGTAATTTTGCATGTTATCTATCTTACAAATGTTTAATTGTATGTATACCAAGCTTACAAATGTTTTAAAGCCTTTATTTAATATTTCTTATGTGTTAAATATATATATTTTTATTTTTATTAATCTATGTTTATATCTTTATATAAAAATCAAAATTAGTTCAAATAATTTAAAAGAAAGTATAATAAACTCTTTTATTAAATCCTATTTTAAATCTTAAGCTACAATATGTATTTTTATTAATAAATATTATCTTAAGTGTTTTAAACAGGGAATTAGGCTGAAGGAAAAACCTGAGAACACTTTTAGTCTGAAGGACAAAAGTTTTAAAATTTAGTCTGAAGGACAAAAAATGATATATTCATATAGCATTGCACATGTGTAATGCTATATTCATATATCATTACACAGCTGCTTGTTTGTGTATGCAGAAACTTATAAAATTGTGTTGTATATAGCATTATAGACGTGTAATGCTATATGAATATAGCATTATGGATGTGTAATGCTATATGAATATATCATTTTTTGTCCTTCAGGCTAAATTTTAAAACTTCTGTCCTTCAGACTAAAAGTGTTCTCAGGTTTTTCCTTCAGCCTAATTCCCTCTGTTTTAAAAATATAAAATTAACCTTAACTAACTTTTGAAACTAATGCTTTCAAAACACAATATATATATATATATATATATATATATATTATACATACTTATATACTTGTATAAGTATACACTTTAAAATTTTCAACATTATAGAATTTGCATATACCTATTCATATATATATATATATATATATATATATATATATCAGAATTTTATTTGTCCAACTTACAAATCTGTATTTTAATAAATAAAATCCTATTAACTATCAATTAACAGATATCCAAAATCCGGGTTATCACATTCCTTCCCCCTTTAAATCTTTTCGTCCTTGAAAAGAAACGAAGCCAGAATTTATTAAAATGCTTATTGCCAGCTTCAATCTCTTTGATCATTTCCAACTAAAAACTCTTTTTACTTAATTTTTTTTAAAACACTTTAAAACCTAAATAATATTACCAAAATAGTTTTAGAAAAATAATTTTTATAACTCGATGTCTCAACAAGTCCATCCGCGTTCTCACAGAAATTTAGTCATACGTTGATCAGGCGTAGGACCGAAAATCTATAAGTACTTAGCAGACCCATTTTCAACACCTAGTGAAAACATTTGGAAAACATTTTCAAAAATTTTGTGAAAATATAGAGAAATTTTTTGAAAATGTAGAAATCATTTTGGTGAGAATGCTCTGGAAATAATCACTTCCTCCATGGTCGCAGTTAATCCGATGGTTACGTTGCCATCCCGGCAAAATCCATAGATAAATGTAGGCACTCCGTGCCCCTCGATTACGCCATGGAACCCACCACAGATCGCAGCTACATCCAGGGTTACGTATCCATTACAGAAAAATCCATGTAATTGTAGGCATTAACGCCCTTGAATTTTGCTGCCAAATGAAACTTCACCACTCCTACATAGGTCGCAGACTACAGCAGTCGAGTCCTAATGTAGCCTTAGGCTCTCACGGCCTCTCGACTTTCGCTATGTCTTTATAGATCGCATTCTACCGATGTTACGTTGCCATCATGGCAAAATCAAGCGTAGACCGTTAGCTCTCACAGCACACACGACTTCAGCTATGGTCCGCAGTAGATCGCAATGACATCGAGCTACACTGTCATCACAGCACAACCCAAATGTCTCTGTAGGCATCAGCGCCCTCGACTTTCGCTACCCACAACATATATTCCTCAGGAACTTCAGTTTGTCCGGACTTCCTCCCAGGATTCAATTTAGAGCCTTCCCCTTAGGGTTCAAGGCAGAACCACCCCGTGGATCTCCTATGAAGTCTATTTCAAATGGGAGCGCCTTTTTCCCCAAAGCCAATCTCAAAACATTTTATATTATACACTTATAGTATCTTTCAGATCATACCCTTTATGATTCACATAAAAATCTCCTTTACACAATATCGATATCCCAAATCGATAGTTCCAACTTGGCTTTCCAAATCCCAAAATTGATTTTTCTCAAAAATCAAAAGCCTTTTCCAAAATCCATAGGTTCCAAAACCTTTTCAAAAATCATCCTCATAAAATCCTTTATATATATATATAGATATATATAATCTTGGAAAATCCTGGATCACTTCATACTTATATAAATTCTCTTTTATACTTCAAATATTTCCAAAAATCCGTTCTCCTAGTTTTAGATTCAACATAGGGGGAGTTTATCATATATATATATATATATATACACACACACACACACAAATATATATACAACTTTACTTATGCTAAATCAACATTCAAGTTTGATTTTTTTATAAAGTTATTTACCATATCACTTACTTTCATAAGGTGAACTTCAAAAGATACCCGACTTCCACCTTTATTCACATATACTTCTCAAAATATATTTCAAAAATCATTTTCATTTCTTTCAAAATTTCAATATCTATTCCATTTAAGCATGTACGATGTACATATACCATCTGTATGCAATATCAAATTTGATCGTTCACTTGATCACACAATTTCACTTTCGAACTAGTATCGTCCACACGACTTCCTAGTGTGGACTCAGATCTGGTTTCTTGATCAGAAACCGTCATTCTCCTTGCAAAGCCCTAACTATGATAGAGAATTTTCAAAACCAATCAAAAATCTATATCCAGGGTTCGCCGTCGAAAATCGAGTGAAAAATCCCTACTCGGATTGATATACTATCTCAAAATTCTATGCTCGAATCTGGATCAAATCATTCTGCGAATAGAATAATATACGTACATCCTACGTATTCATATTCATTGATTATTAGCTAAAGCAATATTCTTTCTATTCACCTTTACTTTGATTCTATTCACTTATTCATAATTGCTTCATTATACTAGATTAATTTCCTTAATTATAAACAGTTTGCATTCTGACCACTTGATTTAGAAAATGGTTTGAAAAGTTTTTAGAAAATAGCTTGAAAAGTTTAAAATAGATAAGTATTTGTAAATTAGTTATTAGTTGTAAATAGATGTAAAATAGAACTTAGTTTTCAAAATAATTGTAAAATAAGTATAAAATAGTTTGGATTTTAAAAAGAAAGGTTATATAGTAAATAACTTGGAAAATAGATTTAAAACAGTTTACTTTAAAACAATTTATTCGTAAAAAATAGTTTAGAGCCAACCTGTTCAATTTCCCAACCTCCATTTCCAATCAACTTTCGATTTCCAATCTCATTAAATTGATTCAATTTCAATTCAATTCGAATTAACTTCAATTCTTATCTGAAATTCAAATCAATTTAAATTTGAATTTGAACTTATTCAACTTCAATCACATTTCCCATTTAACCAAAATCAAATTCAATTTGAACTAATTCAATTCAAATCTCAACTTTAAACCATTTCGAATTGTATAAATTCGAATTAAATTTTTAAATGTTAATTTAATCCTTTAAATCAAATTAACTTTACTTTTAAATTAACAACTTAAATCTTTAAACCATTTAATTCTGAGTCCCAATTTCAAAATTCCATTTTAAATTGCCTTTACTTAACTTATTTCAAAATTCAAATAGGAGTTTAAAAATTATTGAATGATTTATTCTTTCAGAATCCAATGTATTATCCAATTTTTAACTTCAAGCTTTGAAACCGATTCTTAACAATGTCAGTTTGCAAGTTCATTTGAATCTTAAGTTCAAAGTTATTTTATTCTCAGTAAGTTCAATCTTTATCTTTAATAATCAAAACCATTAAACAATTTTAAATTAAAGTTTAATTCCATTAAATTCCAGTAATGGAATATATATTATCTCAATCTACTTCTACACTCGTTTAAACAATCTAATTCTCAGTTTCACAGATTATTAATAACAACAGGATGATATCAGAATAAGTCATAATAAATAAACATCCAAATTATTTAAAACATTCATCAATAGCATCCATTTCCAATTTCCAGGTCTCAAACCCATTTTGAGATCACACATACTCCCCTGCAATTCAACTTTCCTAAGTTAATCTCAATTTCAACTTGAAATTTCCAAATCAGGTTGTTTTGTTTTAAACTTATTTAACTTCCCCTAAGTTAAATTCAATTTACTTGATCCTGTCAATCTTAATAAATTTGAATTCTCCATTTCAAATTTTAAACTTCTAATCAATATCCCTTCTCACTTATGAGTTCAAAGACTTATTTCACTTTGGGTTATCACATCACATTCCAGGAAAAATTCAAAACTCAACACTTAGTGTTTAATTCCAATCAGCTTTGATCTTATGTATATCCCACATGTATACATATTCATTTCTTTTACTCACCAAGTTGTACTTTAAATTTTAAACCACCTTTGGTTTTAATTTAAAACAAATTCCCTTAAAAAATTTCAAGTTTTCAGGACTTATATTTTAAATTCATAATTTAAGTCCATACCAATTCACAAGTCATATTTATCTAGATGTTACTTCCTTAAAACATTTTATTTAGTTTATCATTGTTTGTTAGAAAACAAACATCCCATTATTAGACACGATAACCATTTATAATAATAACTAAGATTATCATATTTGGAAACCAATTATCATACATTATCTCATAATTTATTGAAAAGTAAAATCAGGGTCACTTAATTCAACTTTCTGAAAACACTTCTACAAATTCAAGATTTTATTTTTTAGTTTGAATCCATTTCTAGCTTATCTTATTAATATAGTTCATATTATCCAATTCCGTTTGGTTGTATTTCTACTACCACTTAATTCTTATTATTACATTTAATTCCAATAATCAAAAACCAATTACCTTAATATATTAGAAAAACTATTGCTTTATATATCAAAATATAAACTTATATAAATCATTTTATAATAAAATAACAAATAAGCCCTATATACTACAATCAACTCATTCTAGGATTCCATTGTCCCTATCCTTAATGAGTAAACCCACCAGAGCCAAGGTTCTCACTTAACCTTCAGCTCTGATACCAAAATGTAACGACCCGAAATTTTCGACCTCGAGAATTCGACACTAATACGTTCACGATAGAAGTGCCGAACAATCGAACGCCGGAAATCTCAGATTGTTAGAGAAAAGAAGAAGAAGGTAGAAGAAGAACAGAAAACAAATCATAGAATCTCACATTCGCAGTGGATTAAATATAATAACAAATAATAACATTTATACAAATAAAGCTGTAATTGTTAATTTACATTCAATACATCAGAGCACAACCATAACTGGACAGTTGTAAATAACTTGTCCCATAATACAATAATACAACTCCAATACACAGCGGTACACTCCATACGTTCCTACCTCCAGCTCGCCTCCTGAGCTCAAGAATGCCCTAACCTGAAAATATGTAATACTCGGTCTGACCCGTGCATTACATCAAAGTAACACCCGGGTCGGGCTGGAAACCAGCATGAGTAAACCCATAAAATTTGAAATACTAAGTTATAAAACTTAATTGGAAACCCGGGGCCTTACCACGAGTTCTTTTCTTGTTAAAGCCAATACTTATTTCACAAATCAATCCCTAAGTACCACTACATAATTTTCAATGGTCCAGTTTATTTAAATTATTCCATTCCGACCTATTTATTTCACATATCAAATCTATAAAGAATCATTGTAGATTATAAATCGAAGTGGTTTCGGGTATTTACTGATACCCGACCCCGGTCTCTTCGATTCCAATGTTATTCATTAAGCCAAATTGTTTACATTTAAACAATACAATTTATACTCAGGATTTCATATTCACACAATAATACATCTCAGATAGATAACCCACAATATCACAGTTCACCCTGATCATATCATACAACAGAACAACATAAATTATCAATCTAGAGACATTAATCCAAATATTCAATACAATTTAATCATCAATAAGCAAGATTAATTTTATCACCTAATCTAATTAATTTAATTAACACAAAATAAATTAATTACTTTTAAATCCTGCTTAATTAACATCAATTAAACCATTTAATTAATTATTGAAATTAATTAATTATTCTTTAATCATTTAACCAATTCACATTAATTAACTTTTAATTACTTACATTAATTAGTGATCCTATAATTAATCACACAATCCTATAATTACATTAATTTCATTAATTTCATTAAGTAATTACCCTTTTATTTCACAAATTAATTATCCTATAATTACTTAAGTTAATTAACAAACCCTTAATTTCTTATATTAATTAATAACTTTTAATTAATCACATTGAATAATTGTCCATTAATTTAAAATAAACCATTATCTTAATTAACTATTTCATTATTAAATTTTATTTGAAAACAATTAAGAATTTAATTAGGTAATTAACCTTTTATACAATTATATCAAATCAAACAATTTGAATTTCAAAATAATTTGTATTTTGCAATTTATATTGAATCTTGATTAATACCTTGAAAATTTGTTACTCATTTGCTTGAAGCTTGTATGTGTTCTTATTATTTATTAAATCATTTCTGCAAATTTAAAAAAAAACCGCATGACCAAAGAAACACATCCGAGCTAAAAGAATTCGAAATACTCGAGCAAAACCCGATCAAAAATCGATCCACATTCTAAACATCCCTGACACCCTAGTCTTCTTCTTTATTTTTCTCTTCTTCTAATTCTTGTTCCTCTCTTTCACCTGCACATCGTATCACGGTGTACATACACACCCACCCCCGACCATATAACCCACCGCCGATCAACTCCATAAGTCATCGTCGATCACTACCCTCTGCTTCCCAACCTGAAAACGCAAACCACATCTCTGAGTACAGATTTGATCGTCAATCAAAGCCTGGCACATGCGACACCACCCAAAACCACCTCAATCCGACACCACGAACCTCCAACATCCACCACACTTCGTCAGAACCCGCGCCGCCATCTTCCCTAGCTTTTCCCCCACCTGCACGCACTCGTACCATCCCCAATCATGACGTCAACCCAAACAACCAGAGACGTGCCAAAGCTTCCACTAACCCTACATCAAGCTTGCCCCATCTCTACAGCCAGCTATGCCCTTCCACACTATTTTTCTCATGACCGCACTTGACTGAGCCTCCCCCACAACTTATACCATCCCTCGAAGTTAGCCCGATTGACGGAATTTGACAAATCCCCAATTTTCGTTCAACTTCCCCTTTCTACCTCCTTGCAAACTTAAAAATTACCAAACCACTGTTAAAAATCGTGATTTCCTACCACAATCATGGGTATGTACTCCATTTACGGAATTTTGACACTCGAATTTTACCTAAAGTCAAGACATCCACTATAACACCCTTCATTCTTTTCCTGTACATGAAGTATTTTAATGAAACAATTTTTAAAATGAGCTACCCTCTAAAACAAACAATATTCATTTTTGAATCATAAATTAAAACTCAAGGGATATTGAGCTGTGGATTTTTTTTTTCTTTTTAACTTATAGGTTATGAAATGAATAACAAGAACAGAGGAACTAACTTATTACTGTGTTCCTCCCAGCACCCAAACATAGCTAAATATTGATGTACACAACATATATATTAGTTGATACATATATCCTTGAAAAATACATTCATTCATACAAACTTTAAAGATATATAGGTGTATAGGAGGGTTACAGCGAGCTAGGTTGCATATACTCTCTGATCTTTTGAAAATTGTTGTTTCTTCTTCTTCTTACTTGACTTAAGTGACAGGTACTTCCCTAACTAACACACATATATAAACATAGGGAATTATTTCATCATTCATTCTTGACAATAAAGAACCTATCCGAGTTCCATAAACATGCAATTGTATATAAGATTTGCAATAAAAGTTTAAAGACCTTTTACTTCACAGATTTCACTAAAATAAACAACTGTTGCCTATACATATATTTACACCTCTAGTAAAGCTAGATCAAGTGATTTACTCACCTTAATAATGTTGAACAGAGGACACAGAGCTCTGAAGCCTAAAATCTAGATATGCCTTTGGGATTTGATGTATTATTTGAATTTGATCTGGACTTAATTTAATTGTGTTGAACTTATGAAAACTGCACTGATGCAATTTTTTTGAAATTGCATGTTTGATCCACCTTGTTTAAGTTGAACTTGAACTTAAATTTGAATTGCTGTTTCACTCAGTTGAAAGCTTGAAGTTTTGCATCTTTGCTTTTGTTTCAGTTTTGAAAAACTTGAAAGGATTTGTTTGATTTTTCTTTTAGTTTTGCTTCAGTTTTTTTAGTTTTTGACAATCAAAGTTTTGAACTGGATAGCCTAGTTCTCAACATTTTATTATAGTTCAATTTAAAGAAAACATTGCCATATGTAATTTTGCATTTTATAGTTCACCATGATCATTTCATACAACAGAACAACATAAATTATCAGTCTAGAGACATTAATCCAAATATTCAATACAATTTAATCATCAATAAGCAAGATTAATTTTGTCACCTAATCTAATTAATTTAATTAACACAAAATAAATTAATTACTTTTAAATCCTACTTAATTAACATCAATTAAACCATTTAATTAATTATTGAAATTAGTTAATTATTCTTTAATCATTTAATCAATTCACATTAATTAACTTTTAATTATAATTAGTGATCCTATAATTAATCACACAAATTAATGATCCTTTAATTACATTAATTTCATTAAGTAATTACCCTTTATTTCATAAATTAATTATCCTATAATTACTTAAGTTAATTAATAAACCCTTAATTTCTTATATTAATTAATAACTTTTAATTAATCACATTGATTAATTGTCCATTAATTTAAAATAAACCATTATCTTAATTAACTATTTCATTACTAAATTTTATTTGAAAACACTTAAGAATTTAATTAGGTAATTAACCTTTTATACAATTATATCAAATCAAACAATTTGAATTTTAAAATAATTTGTATTTTGCAATTTATATTGAATCTTGATTAATACCTTGAAAATTTGTTACTTATTTGTTTGGAGCTTGTATGTGTTCTTATTATTTGTTAAATCATTTCTACAAATTTTAAAAAAACCTGGATGACCAAAGAAACACATCCGAGCTAAAAGAATTCGAAATACTTGAGCGAAACCCGATCAAAACTCGATCCACATCCCAAACTTCCCTGACACCCTGGTCTTCTTCTTCATTTTTCTCTTCTTCTAATTCATGTTCCTCTCTTTCACCTGCACAACGTATCACGGTGTACATGCACACCCACTTTCGACCGCATAACCCACTGCCGACCAACTCCATAAGTCATCGCCGATCACTACCCTCTGCTTCCCTACCTGAAAACGCAAACCACATCTCTGAGTGCAGATTCGATTCTCAATCAAAGCCTGGCACGAACGACACCACCTAAAACCGCCTCAATCCGACACCATGAACCTCCAACATCCACCGCACTTCAGCAGAACCCGCACCACCATCTTCCCTAGCTTTTCCCCCACCCGTGCGTGCTCATACCATCCCCAATCATGACGTCAACCAAATCGACCAGAGACGTGCCAAAGCTGCCACTAAACCCTACATCAATCTTTCCCTCCTCTATAGCCAACTATGCCCTTCCACACTATTTTTCTCATGAGCGCCCTTGACTGAGCCTCCCCCACAACTTATACCATCCCTCGAAGTTAGCCTGATTGACGAAATTTGGCAAATCCCCAATTTCCGTTCAACTTCCCCTTTCTACCTCCTTGCAAACCTAAAAATTACCAAACCACTGTTAAAAATCGTGATTTCCTACCACGATCATGGGTATGTAATCCATTTACGGAATTTTGACACTTGAATTTTACCCAAAGTCAAGACATCCACTAAAACACCCTTCATTCTTTTCCTATACATGAAGAATTTTAATGAAACGATTTTTAAAATGAACTACCCTCTAAAAAAAACAATATTTGTTTTGGAATCATAAACTAAAACTTAATGGATATTGAGTTGTGGATTTTTTTTCTTTTTAACTTACAGGTTATGAAATGAATAACAAGGACAGAGGAACTAATTTATTACTGTGTTCCTCTCAGCACCCAAACATGGCTAAATCCTGATGTATCACAGCATATATATTAGTTGATACATATATACTTGACAATATACATCCATTCATACAAACTTTAAAGATATATAGGTGTATAGGAGGGTTACAGCGAGCTAGGCTGCATATACTCTCTGATCTTTTGAAAATTGTTGTTTCTTCTTCTTCTTACTTGACTTAAGTGACAGGTTCTTCCCTAACTAATACACATATGTAAACATAGGGACTGATTTCATCATTCATTCTTGACAACAAAGAACCTATCTGATTTCCATAAACATGCAATTGTATATAAGATTTGCAATAAAAGTTTAAAGACTTTTTACTTCACAGATTTCACTAAAATGAACAACTGCTGCCTATACATATATTTACACCTCTAGTTAAGCTAGATCAAGTGATTTACTCACCTTAATAATGTCGAACAAAGGACACAAAGCTATGTAACCTAAAATCTAGGTATGCCTTTGGGATTTGAACTGTTGTTTGAATTCGATCTGGACTTAATTTAATTGTGTTGAACTTATGAAAACTGCACTGATACGATTTTTTTGAAATTGCACGTTTGATCCACCTTGTTTAAGTTGAACTTGAACTTAAATTTGAATTACTGTTTCACTAAGATGAAAGCTTGAAGTTTTGCATCTTTTTTTTTCAGTTTTGAAAAACTAGAAAGGATTCATTTGATTTTTCTTTTAGTTTTGCTTCAGTTTTTTTAGTTTTTGAGAATCAAAGTTTTGAAATGGAAAATAGCCTGGTTCTCAACATTTTATTATAATTCAATTTAAAGAAAACTTTGCCACATGTAATTTTGCATGTTATCTATCGTGCAAATGTTTAATAGTATGTATACCAAGCTTACAAATGTTTTAAAGCCTTTATTTAATATTTCTTATATGCTATATATATATATATTAATCTAGTTTATATCTTTATATATAAATCAAAATTAGTTCAAGTAATTTAAAAGAAAGTATAATAAACTCTTTTATTAAAACCTATTTTAAATCTTAAGCTATAACTTCTTTTATTAATAAATAATTATCTTAAGTGTTTTAAAAATATAAAATTAACCTTAATTAGCTTTTGAAACCAATGCTTTCGATATATATTATATACATACATACTATATACTTGTATAAGTATACACTTTAAAATTTTCAACATTATAGAGTTTGCATATACCTATTCATACACACACACACACACACACACACACACACACACACACACACATATATATATCAGAATTTTATTTGTCCAACTTACAAATCTGTATTTTAATAAATTAAATCCTATTAACTATCAATTAACAGATATCCAAAATCTGGGTTATCACAATTACATAAATTTTATTTCAGTTTACTTCACGTGTATTATTTACTTTGATTTCCTTTTTACATCAATATTCAATTGTGAAGCAACCCATACTTAGATTTTCTCTCTCTCTCTTTTTTCACATTTTTTTCTTACATATATAGTATTCACCTTTACTATTCACTTTTACTTTATAAATGGCTTTAATCATTAAGTTTATAATCATGTACTTTCAATATTCACTTTTTTCTATTAAATTTAGTAACTAGAATCTCAAATTATTAACTTAAGTTTATAATATCCTTATACATCTTAATTCTTCGTTAGAAACATAATTCCATTTAACACTTCCATTTCCTAAGTTTTACTTGTATAATATTCTATTACATATTCTTATTAACATTTCAACTTTTAATATTTTGGTAAGTTTTATATATATATATATATATATATGTGTGTGTGTGTGTGTGTGTGTGTGTGTGTGTTTTAAGAATGCAATTGAAAGTTACACAAGTTATCTCATTCACTTTAGTTAACAAAATGCTTAATAATTACATCTTCTAAATTCATTATTCTTAAATTTACATGTTTCTAATTTCTTATATATTTCATAAATCACTTACATCAAATTTGTTATTTCTGTTTTTAGAAATTTCCTGTTATTAATATAGCCAAGATTTCATTTCATTATAGTAATTGAAATTTCAAATTTACAGAAACCTAAGAACTAAATTTCGGGTTCCATTTTCAAATCATTTCAAAATAAAATATATATAATCATATCTCTCATATATCCAAATCCTATTCAGAAATTTAAAATTAAGATTTCTTATCAAAACAGGTGTGTAGTAAAACTACTATAGTGACCATCCCACTTTGAAACTCGAAAATGAACGTCGATGATGTGTGCAGTCATTATCAAAAATATTTTCCAACGATTGAGAGGGGAGTACAGAACTTATTTCCTTTAAAAGTTCTTTTTAAAACTTTCTTTCAAATCACATTGAAATATTTATATCGGAAAACACTTCCAAATATTATATTCCCAAATCATTCGAAAGGAATTTTCAAAAATCCCGGAACTTAAGTTCTAAATTTCCAATTTATATTTACTTTACTTGTAAATCCTATTTTACAATTAATGTTTATAAAATTTCACTACCTAACAAACAACATATTACATCAAACTATATTATTTAACAAAATCATCCTTTTATATACAAAATAAATACTAGGTAAAAATGTTTCATTTACCCATATTTCAAAACAATACTATGTCGATCTGCCCTATTAAGTGTTTAAAAATCCCTATCAATGCCATAGCATCCAATATACCGACTGGAATTTATAAATACTAAATAGAACAAATTAACACAAAACAAAACCTTTTATAACATTAACAAATACGCTTTCTCATATATACACACTCATCGACTCATTCTATGGTATTACTGCCCTATTCTTTAGTGAGTCAGACCCCTGCAAAGCTAAGGTTATCGCTAAACCAAAACTCTGATACCAAATGTAATGACCTTTCTTTTGAATGGTTTGAGTCTGACGCGTGTGTTTGCTTATCATTGATCTAAACTGTCCAAAAAGGCAGGTCGTTACATATATTCAACTGCATACCTCGATCAACAGAAGGTCATATAATATGATGGTAAGGTAAACTTTGATGATATTCAATTCACTTTCCCCTAAATTCACTAGCTTTTTGCTAGCTATAGATCAACTCCTTTTTTATATTCTATAACTATTAATTTTTTTGTTTAAATCATCACAGATCCTTAGTTTTTACTGAAACTACATTTCTCATCTCAGAAGATAAATCAGTATAATATTTAAGAATCATATTTAGAGTTTATTTTCTTGTTCTTTCAATTATAAATAAGTAAGGATTAGTTTTTATAATGTATTTTTATTTATTATTTTTATAAATTAAGTTGAGATCGTGATTTTTAGTGCGTAATTGAAATACTAAAAGTAATTTCAATTATTTATTAGTTTTTTTTTCAAAGAATAACCTCATCTGTATTAAACCAATTTACATTTTCTTTTGTAGTTTGCATGCTTATTTTTGTATCTTTTATTCTGAAAATATGTACAAATCAATTTTTTTTATATCTTATACTATATACATAAAAGATAGATCTCTCCTAATATTTTTTCTTTTTCCTCATAATTTTAGAATTGAAATCCTTAATTCTCCTTAATTTATGTGTAAATTTTCACATTTACCCCTCTAGATTTTCCACATTTAACAAGCTTTAATATATTCGAGTATAACACCATGTTTCTTTGACTTCTCGTTCATTAAATTTACTCATTTTGTTAAATTCTGTTTTTTTCTCTACAAATTTCAAACCCTAATCAGTTTCCTTTTCTCATCAAAAATAAATTATTTATCATTTTTTTCCTTTACTCATTTTGGTTCCTCTTATTCTCATACTCTATAAGGACTCGAAATCATATCACATATTCAACTACGTACTTCGATCAATAGAAGGTCATATAATATGAGGGTAAGGTTAAATGTTAATGATATTCAATTCTCTTTCCTCCTGAATTCACTAGATTTTTGCTAACTATAGATCAATTTAATTTTTATATTCTATAATTATTAAAAAATTTGTTTGAATCGTCACAGATCCTTAGTTTTCACTGAAACTGCATTTCTTATCTCAGAAGATAAATCTATATAATATTTAAGAATCGAAAGGTTCAACATATTTAGAGTTTATTTTCTTATTCTTTCACCTATAAATAAGTAAGGATTAGTTTTTATAATGTATTTTTATTTATTATCATTATAAATTAAGTTGAGATCATGATTTTTGATACGTATTGAAAATATTGAAAGTGATTTCAATTATTTATTAGTTGTTTTTCAAAGAATAACCTCATTTATACTAAACCAAATTACATTTTCTTTTGTAATTTGCACGCTTATTTTTGTACATATTATTTTACAAGTATGCACACATCAAAATTTTGGATATCTCTTAGAATTGAAATCTATTTATTGTTTCTTTCCATTTATTTTCTCTTTAATCTCAAAATCCACAAGAACTCAATATACAAATAGATTAAAGTTGGATATTTTCTAATTATTTTGCTCTTTTCTTATAATTTTGGAATTAATATTTATCTTTCCTTTATTCATGTGTATATTTTCACATATATCAGAAAATTTCATTTAAGAAGTTTCTTTTTTCTCATCAAAAATAAAATATATGTTCTTTTTGTTCCCTTCTTTCATTTCATCTTCTTTTTAATCTTTGACCCCACAACGACTCAAAATCATATCATTATTTCAATTGCACAATTCAATCATTAGAAAGGATCTCATAATGTGACATCAAAACTTAGATAATATTCAACTCTCTTTCCCGCTAAGTTCACCATATTATTTTTATTATTGTATATATAACTCATTTTTTTATTTCATGTACATAAATAATTTTCTTTGAATAATTGCAGGCCTTCACTTTACATTGACATTGCATTAAAATTTTGGAAAGATAAGCCTATACACTATTTTAGAACCATATAGTACAACACAATTAGAGTTTAATTTCTTCTTTCTTTTCCGTTTATATAAGCAAGAATCTGTACAATATACTTTTATTTGTTAGTTTTATACATTAAGTAATATCATGATTTTAGATGTGCAACTAAAATATTTAGAGTGATTTTAATTATTTGTTAGTTTTTTTGCAATGAATAATCTCGACTCTATTAAAAAGAATTCTTTTTTTTACTTTGTAGGTTGTTTTTGATTCTTCTGTTTTTCAAATATGCACAATCTAATTGTTAAAAATTAACAATGGCAATAAATAATATTAGGAGTTAAATTTTTTATGTTGAACCTCATGAAAAACAAGGGATTGTTTCTAAGTTGATTTTTGGTTCTAAAAGAAGTTAAACGAAATCAATTTGAAATTTTAGCAGTTTGGTAATTTTCAATTTTAAAATTTCTCACTTAAATAATTTTAATAAACCTAACTATGATAATTGTTTCTTTGTCTTCTCTCTGTATTAGTTCTGCCTATTTTCTTGTGACTTTCCTTTTTATTAGTTTTACTCATTTTATTCGATTCAATTTCATTTTCCTATAAAATTCAAAGCCTAAGAAAATGTTTCCTTTTTTCATTAAAGTTAAATCTTTTTTGCTTTGTTTTTTTCTTTCATTGTAATTTATCTTTAATTTAGCATGCCATAAAAGCTCAAAATCATATCACAATTTCAATTGCATGATTCAATCATCAGAAATGGTCATAGAATATGATGGTAAGGTTTAAACTTTGGTGATATTCAAAACTCTATCCCACTCATTCTGTTTGATTTTTTTCTTACTCTATGTATAATTAAATTTTTTTTATATTGCATATCTATAGACAATTTGCTTCAAATCATCACGATCTTCTCTTTTCATTGAAATTGTATTTATTGTCTCAAAAGGCTAGATCGTACAATATTTCAGAAACGTAAGGAACTAGATACTTAGAATTTATTTACTTCTTTCATCCCTATTTTTATTCTTCTTAAAATGCAAGATAAATTGAATATAAATATGATAAGTAAAATTAATGCTTCATTTTTTCTGTAAAGTAAGCATTGATCTATAATCACACTCTTCTATAAGAAATTGCGGTTCTTCTTTTACTATCACTATCATTGAAATTTTTTTCCCATCGATATTTTAAACCAACAACTCCCTTTTTGAACTTTAGTCGTATCTCAACTCGGTAATATTTAAATGTCATTTAATGTTATATTTTCAATTCAAACTCCACTATATGTTATTATTATTTCTTTTTGTAATTTTTTAAAATCAGCATTGCGAAACATCACATTGATTAATTAGTTGTTTTAATTAGTATTTATCGTGCCTTGTGTGAAACATGGTTACATACTAGTTTTAATAGAGATGGATATTTTTTGTGTGCTTCTAGCCACCATTTTCTATTCCTTCACTCATCCCTATACAACCGTAACTTCTCTGTATACAGTACGTACTTCTTCAAAATTTCAAACCCTAAACCTTAAAAGAATGATAATAAAAAGAAGAATGAACTAATTGTTTCGGATGATAATTTTGTTGATGGTGACAATATGGTAGAAGATGATCAATCAAATGATTCAAAGGACATAAAAGTTGATTTGACAAATCATTTTGTAACTGATCAAGTAAGTATTTGTTGCAAAATTTACAATAGCTTATATGGTTAGAAAAATGAACTACGTTAATCTTTTTTATTGTTTGTGCATTATATGTTTCAGGTATTTGATTCGTGGAATGCGTTGATCCGATGGTGTAAAGTTACAAAAAAAATTTGAATACAGTTGTCGTAATTCCGAAGTCCGATAAATTAGGACCTGAAGAAAAAAAACCAAGATTATAATTAGGATGTAAAAGGGGCGGAGTGTACCATAATCCTCAGCTAAAAAAAGTGAAAAAGAAAAGCGGTGTAAAATGACAGACATAGCACCACTAGAAAATGCAAATTTCTATTGAAGGGCGTATATCTAGAGGAAGACAAATGGAGAATATCCATAATCAATGGAGTACATAATCAAAAAACTTTCTTATGCTTTAGAAGGACATCCATGTGCGTCAAGGTTGAATGATGGGGAAATCTTTTTTTAGAAGAATTGAATGTTGCAGTCGTTCCTCCAAGAGAAGGATTAGTTACCATTAAAAATTCATTTTCGAAAAATACCTCAACTTTGAAAACATTTACAATACTTAATATAAAATGCAACTATCAGCAATGGAATGTAGACCTATGATGTAACATTTAATGAAATTGCTTGTAAAGAAGCATTATGTCTATTTTGAGAGGGTTGATGTGGAAACCAATCATTTGATAGATATAATGTGGTTTCATCCGGAATCGTCCATAGTGTGTCAGTATTTTCCATCAATTATATTGCTTTATTGTGCGTATAAAACAAAGTGTTTGAATTTGCCTTTATTAGAAATGGTTGGTATGACTTCCACGGACTGAAAGTTTAGTATTGCTCATACATTTCTAGCACATGAGATGGAGGAGAATTATGAGTGGTTGCTAGTCAAGCTAAATTTTTTTTGTTTGCCTAATAAATTACCCAAGGTTATAGTTGCTGATAGAGAATTTGCTTCGATAAATGAAATTAGAAAAAAAAAATTCCACAGGAAAATTTGATGATGCGTTTATGTCACATGGGAAATAATGTCATTATGAAATGCAAGTTTGAGTTTAAAATAAACGAAGTTTTTGAGATGTTTTTGCAAAGTTGGAAGAGGACGCACCGTCCGAAGATGAATTTTGGATACGTTGCAACGACTTTCAAAAAGATTGGATAAATTATCCTGAAAACTTGAAGTGTACTAGCGACCATTGTTTAGCATATAAAATTTGCTTTTGCATGGGCACATAAAATTAAACTCCATGATAATAGGACAACAACTAGAGCAGAGTCATTGCATGCTCAATCGAAAAAACATCTTGGTATGCTTAGAGAAACATTTATGTAGTATGGTCAAAAATGGATAATATGTTGTGTCTACAATATGTGGAAATAAAAGTTAGCTTTGAAATAAATTTAGAAGTGATATGGATTGCATATCAAATTCCATTGTTAAAACAATTGCAAGGTAAGGCATTTTTTACATTGGATCTGATTGTGAAAGAAATGGAAAAAGTTATTTGTGTTGCTTTGGATGCATCCGTTGTGACCATTTGAACCGACCAGCATATGGCCTTCCATATGCACATAAAATATACAAATATCACATTAAAGGTCTTCCACTATCAATCGAACTCGTCGATGAACATTGAAGACAATTAAATTATATTCCATAATTTGAAGAATCACTCGAGTTTATCCATACATCTGAGTTTGTTTACATTAAAAGATTATTTGATTCGTCCATGCTGAAGAAAAGAAAGTTTTACTATTGAATTTAAGAGAAATTGGTTCACCGGCCATGTCATCTACATTGAAACTGGATATAGAGAAACACAAATATAGACCAATCGGTAGTAAGCACAAATTAACTACCAAACAAGTCAAATGTAAAAAATCTATGAAACGAGGCCCATTTGCTTTTGAAAATGCAAAAACTTGAATTCTTTCTCAATCTGAACAAGAAACTGCACCCAAGATGGAAAAAAACCTGATGTGAAGTTTAACACGAGTGATGTAAATACAATAAACTCTGATTTTAAATACCTAGCTTGTTGAATATGCGCTTATATGATTTTTGTTTGATGATAATAAACATATATACATTCGTTTAAATGTATTTGATAATATACTATTTTATTTTTCACAGATTAAATAAATATTTGCAGAATAAAATAAATAACACGGAATTTGAATTCAAACGAATATTTTATTCAAACAAATATTTATTACAATTTTTGATAGTACAAATTCAAGCTCTCACTATACATATGCATTTTTGATTACATCACAATTATATCACAATTCAGTTTACATTAATAACCCCACTACATATCACTCACACTCGTATTTATCTTCAACTTCATTCCAGTTTGAATCCAGCATCTGGGCAATCTGCAAAAATATAAACTAACGCAGTAAAATTGAAAATAAAATATTTTTGCAATATAAAATAAAAGATGAATTTTGAAAATAATATTTGCCTCAGTTATTTGGGTTGTTCGTCATAATTTAAATTTGAATTCATCATACACGAACAACTTGTGACATACACAGTGTATTACTGTATATGCCACAAGGCCGTGCTCGCCGATATATACACTTGATTGTTTTATAGGGACAGGTGAGCACAAGGTCAAACCCAAATACAGGATTCAACTCAAGTGCAATAAAACAATGTCATTCAGCACAAGGTCAAATCCTAGCCGGATTCAACTCAGGTGAAAATTAGAAAAATAAACAATGCAAAGGTCAAGTCACCACTCAACTCAGTGCATCAACCAAGTTAAGGCGACATGAAGTCAGCAAACTACAAGTACAATGCTCAATGCACAGTAATGCAATGCCACAGCAAACAATGGTTCAAAACATTATATTAAACAGCGGCAAAAGCATGTACATTGATGCACACATTCATCAACACACTCAAGTGACTCAACAATGCACAAGTGACAGCGAACATGACAGTAAGCTACAGTGCATAATGGTCAACACAACTACAATGAAGCAGCAGTAGTTTGAAGCAACTAATCGACTCAAATCGAACTACAATAACCAGTGCAACAGGCCATAATGAAGACTGAATGAAATGCACAGCATGTATTGTTGAATATGTGTTACAGTTGTGATGCAAGTACTAACCAGAATGAAATCCAATACAACTTCAACAGAGACTCAAGCAACCATTAACTGCAACAAGGTGATATGCAAACTACAACAGGCCAGAGGTGAAAGCAATACACGACTGAAGTGATGAAGTGAATGCAAACAACTCGGCAATCAAATAACAGTGAAGTCCAGGCCAAACCAACTAGAAGTTCAAAGCAGTAAGGAACATGAAGCAAACAACAACACGAAGGCAACATGATCAAAAGTTCAGAGCAGACATAACAGGTGAAGCATCACCAAATACTCAACTCAATGCATCAACAAAAGTCAAGACCGCAAATGAAATACAACTCACATGTATGCACCAGTAAACCATGCTTCACGATGAACTTGTGGTCATAAACACAGTGACATGCACAGATGTATTCAAGAACAGCATGAACAAGTCAATTACTACAAGCTAACACATTACAACTGACTCAAAGCACAAAAGTGCACAGCAACCATCAGGAGCTCAATGAAGACCACTAATATATGCAACATGAACATTTAAACCAGAATACACAGTGGCAACCACAAAATGCAGACAAACTCAAAGCAAGCCGAGAACAAACACCAAGTGCAACAGTATGAACAAAAGATCAAAGAAAAAGATGGTCAGAGCAGTAATATACAATGCATACATGAGTTAGTGCAGTAAACAGGTGAAAATGCAACAGTGGCAATGCAGTGACACATGATATACATGATGAAGCAACAGAACAACCAAATCAACTGCAGGAACTCAAAGTGTACATGGAATAATGCAACAGTATCGAGTACAATAAGCACAAGTCAATTACTACATAACAACAGTCAGTACCAACATGGACAGAAGGCAGTGAAACCCAAAGCATATGAAATGCAGACTAGAAGTGCAACTGTAATGGATACAAAAATGCTCAAGATTGCTAGAACAAAGCTACAGGAATGCAGACAGTGGCCGAAGCGAATTTACAAAATGTCGAAGCCGTGGAAGCATAACAAAGCCAAAAATCGTCACAGTCAATATTGAACAAGTCAAAATCGAAGCCGTGTCAACCAAGCATCAAAAATACGAAATTGACAAAGTCAGATAAATCTCAAACATTCAAGCATCATCAAGTGGCCGAGGTGATTCAGTAGACAAATTCAAATACGAAAATACGAACGCAAAAATAGGATTTCGAATCCTATAAATACACAAAATCATCATCGGCATAATGTATCGAGTTCAAGAATCAACCAGCAAAGCAAAAGGAGGAAAATACATACCGAAAAAAAGCAGAACGAATTCGATCCAAAATTGAAGAAGCCGTAAGCAAATCAAAAGCATCGAAGCCTACTATCGAACGAAATCGAGCGGCGCTTCAATTTTGCTCAACCCTAGTTTAAATCGCAAGGAGCAATAGCAAAATTACCAGAAGCCCTAATTCGCAAAGAGGAACAAAGAGGGGCGGCCATTTTCTTTCACGAAGAAAAAAAAATAATAGTAAAAGGAACGGGTTGAAGAAAATAAAGGGTCGGCCTTGTTTATGTTAAAAGGGTTTTTAAAAAATTATAGGAAGGGTTTAAATTTAAATAGGGTTTTGTTATTTTAATTTGTTTTTAATTTGTATTTTTCTTTTAAACCGTTTAATTTTCTAGTCGTGTGACTAGGGTACAAACTACGGTGTGTAGTTTGGGAATTCGCAACTCGGTGGTTGAGTTGTGGTCAGGGTTTTGAGCGTAGAGTTAGATTAGTCAATAGCGGGTATAGCAAGTTTACGTGTGTAAGCGAGGGACTATCTAATTTCTAGTAGAAACCTTGGGGGCAGCACGTAGGCAGGGTTTTGCCGAAGCTGGGTAAATTCTGTGTTGTTCTGTTATTTATATTCTGCAATATCTGTGCTGCTATTCTGTGATCTGAATTGAATTTAATTCATAAGCTTCCGTGATTAATTTTTATAATTTACACTATCACCCTATTCACCCCCCCTCTAGGGTGAAATCGATCCTACAAGTGGTATCAGAGCTAGGAATAGAAGTCAACATTGGTTTTAAAAATTCTATTTAAAAAAAAAATCAGTTTTTGTTTAAAAATTTGAATTTTTAAAATGGCTTCTTTTAATAATGCTTTTGCAGAAGGTCAATCCATAGTTAGACCACCAATGTTCAATGGTGAATATGCTTTTTGAAAAAATAGGATGAATTTTTTTTTGAAAACCATTGACGCTTGGGATATTGTTGAGACAGGTTATAGAATACCAACTATAACTGTAGATAATCAGGAAATAGAGAAACCCAAGGAACAATGGACAGAACTAGAAAATAAATTACAGAATACTAATGCCAAAGCTATGAATTCTGTTATCTGTTCATTGGATCAATTTGAATTTAATCGTGTCTCACATTGTCTAACTATGCAGGAAATATGGCACATACTAGAAGTGACTCACGAAGGAACATCTCAAGTCAAAGAATCTCGCCTTGCAATGCTAAGCAGCGAATACGAGAACTTCAAAATGGCGAAGGAAGAAAATGTCAAAGAGATGTACGGACGACTCTCTAATATCGTATACAAATCAAAAGCTCTCGGAAAAACATACACCGAATTAGAAATAGTCCGGAAAATCCTCAGAGTCCTTCCACGAAGCTTTGAAGCAAAAGTAACTGCCATACAAGAATCGAAAGATTTAAAACAACTTAAAGTTGAAGAACTCATCGGAAATCTCACCACTTATGAGCTAGAAATGAAATTCAAAGAAGAGCGTGAAGGAGGTGACACTCAAAAGAAATCAATAGCTCTCAAAGGAACAACCAAAAGTGATGATGATAACGATGAAGATGATGAAGCAGCAGAATTGGTGCCGTTGATAAGGAAATTCAAAAAATGGAATCAAAAACATGGTAACTCAGCTCGAATTCAAAAAGCAAAAAGCAGAATAGCCAAAGCACTAGACTACTCGGAAGAAAAAAAGTTTATTTGTTATAATTGCAATAAACCCGGCCATATCAAGCCCGATTGTCCACAAATAAAATCCAGCCACGGAAAGAAACAGAAAAAGAGAAGTTTTGCAGCCACTTGGGATGAAATAGACGAGAATGATCAAAGCACTGGCAGTGAAAGCGAAAAGGCAGAATTGTGTCTTCGAGGTGATACAACTGACAGTGACGATGACGAGCCAAGTGAGGTATCAAAACTTACCCATTCTGAGTTGCTTATATATTTTCATGAAGTAAACGGTTGTTTTGAACGACTTAGGGAAAAATACGCCAAACTTGAATCTCAAAAAGATACTTTGATAGAATGTAATAAACAACTTGATCAATTAGTTAAAACCTATCAAAGTAGGATCCCTAAGTGTGATAAGTGTCCAACATTTGAAAAGGAAATTAAAAAATCAGAAATCAATATAAAAACACTTGAAAATGAAATTCTGATTTTAAAGGAGAATGAAAATACTAGGAGAGAGAATTCTATTAAAAAGTGCACACAGTTGTTAAACGAAAATGAATCTCTCAAATCACAAGTCCAACAATTGTCAACAACTTTAGATAAATTTTCAAAAAGTGAAAAATCGTTGAATATGCTATTAGGAAAGCAAACTGTTAATTCGGTTAGACAAGGACTTGAATATAATAGTTCGAAAATTGTTGAAAGCAATATTAGTCAAGCTAAATCCATGTGCACGATTTGTAGAAAATTTGGACACGATCACAATAATTGTTGGTATAGACCCAAACATGTGAAAACTATACCGATTTGGGTTCCAAAAGGCATAAATATAAAATCTCTCAAAGTTAAACAAATTTGGGTGCCAAAGGGAACAACTATAAATAGTTTTGGGTCTACACAAAATTATTTTTCAAAATTTTCTGCCACTAACAACCATGGACCTATAAAAACAAATAGGTCACATAAATCCTTTTCCGTGTAGGTGTGGTGGCAGGCTAAGGAACAACAATAGTGTTCTCTAGATTTTGGCTGTTCCAGAAACACAACGGGCGACAAAGCTAAGTTCCTTAGCCTAGTATAAAGGTGACAGAATCACAACGGACAACAACGAAAAATATCGTAAAGGTAAAACAGGTATGGTATGTTTTAAACGATATATTAAATGTGATAATCTGCACCGTATTTTGAATTAAATCAGCCAATATTGAGATTGATGAAAAGATGATGATTTTGATTCTGACTTATTCAACATAGTTGGCTAATTATATTCTTATGCCAAAAACACTATAAAAATCTCTAGATTCTTTGAATTACTTCATATATATCAGTTTGGATTAAAAATAGTGTTTTGTTGGATATTATAATTGGTTATAATATAGCTAACTCTTTATTCACGGTTTTCTGATTATTTACACGGTTTCATTTCAAATTCAAAAGAATGTCATTTAAATTGTTGTTAAAATTGAATTTGAAAGTTTTGGTGCAAACTTCATGTTTTGGTCAATAAAATTCAATTGATGAGAATTTTGAGTGAAAAAGAAATTCAGATGCAGATTACACTGGTAATCTAGTTGATAGAAAAATTACTAGTTGAACGTGATTTTTGAGACACTTAGTAACTGCATTGTTTTTCAAAGAAAATATCTGCATATTTTTCATTTCAAATAATTTTCAAATAGCAGAAAATTTTCTTTTAAAAACCCCCTGGAGAAAATCATTTTTGACCATATTTTCAGATTATTCATTTTTGAAAAATTAATTTCATAATTATTTTTGAATTTGATTTTAAATGACTATTATGACTAATCCGACTCCCAAATGATTATCGAAAAGAAAAATAGTGATTGAAAAAGTGATGAGTGTTGATATTGATTATATACTATAACTCGAGAAAGTATAATTAGAAAATTTCTTTAGAAATGTAAACAAGAGTTATAAAACTTTTTGTTGGTAAAAATTCCATGACCATCTCTATACCTATCATATTTCTATCAACCATCACTCATCAAAATTCTATATAGTTTGTCGATATGTGGTACTTTAAACAGGAATCGTTCGTTTTTCATTTTCACATTTTTTTTTAAAAAAAATAAAATAAAAAAAATAATAAAATAAATAAAATAAAATAAATAAATACCAAAGTATTCACTCTCATTTAAAAGTCCTCACGGTTATGCATGGGTGAATTACTTGGAATTTGTTATGTGCTTCCATGCTTATTTAAAAGTCCTCACGGTTATGCATGTATGGAACGCATATCAAAGGTTGATTTTTTTTAAAATAAACAAGTTGATTCTAATCCCATTTAAAAGTCCTCACGGTTATGCGTGGCTAGAAGATACTTGAATTCATTTTTTAAAAAATAAAATAAAATTGGAATACTACTAATCTCATTTAAATGTCCTAACGGTTATGCATGGTTAGTAGATATTCAAATTCCTGATATAAATATACCACAAATAGACACAACTGTATAGTTTTATATGATGATATCATTCCTATCATTCTAAAAGTGGAATATGCGCCTAACAAAATATTTATGATTTTTGTTTGATTTTTTTTGAAATTTAATATTTATATTCAATTGAGTTTTAATGTTGGTTAATATCAATAACTTTATCTCTATTTTCTCTAACACTATTATTCTTTTGCTGATAACAAAAGGGGGAGAGAATAGTTAAGATTTTGTCAAATAAAATCAAGCAAAGGTCAAATAATTTTCTATTTGCATCTAGGATCATTATTTGCATCTAGGATCATTTGCATATTTTTATTTGTATGCATATATGTAGGGGGAGCATCGTATAGAGAGGAAGCATTTAAATAGGGGGAGCAATTAGAATATATCAATGATCAAATACATTTAACATATTCAAAATCTTAAATATATGTTTGTTATCATCAAAAGGGGGAGATTGTTGAATATGCGCTTATATGATTTTTGTTTGATGATAATAAACATATATACATTCGTTTAAATGTATTTGATAATATACTAATTTATTTTTCACAGATTAAATAAATATTTGCAGAATAAAATAAATAACACGGAATTTGAATTCAAACGAATATTTTATTCAAACAAATATTTATTACAATTTTTGATAGTACAAATTCAAGCTCTCACTATACATATGCATTTTTGATTACATCACAATTATATCACAATTCAGTTTACATTAATAACCTCACTACATATCACTCACACTCGTATTTATCTTCAACTTCATTCCAGTTTGAATCCAGCATCTGGGCAATCTGCAAAAATATAAACTAACGCAGTAAAATTGAAAATAAAATATTTTTGCAATATAAAATAAAAGATGAATTTTGAAAATAATATTTGCCTCAGTTATTTGGGTTGTTCGTCATAATTTAAATTTGAATTCATCATACACGAACAACTTGTGACATACACAGTGTATTACTGTATATGCCACAAGGCCGTGCTCGCCGATATATACAATTGATTGTTTTTTAGGGACAGGTGAGCACAAGGTCAAACCCAAATACAGGATTCAACTCAAGTGCAATAAAACAATGTCATTCAGCACAAGGTCAAATCCTAGCCGGATTCAACTCAGGTGAAAATTAGAAAAATAAACAATGCAAAGGTCAAGTCACCACTCAACTCAGTGCATCAACCAAGTTAAGGCGACATAAAGTCAGCAAACTGCAAGTACAATGCTCAATGCATAGTAATGCAATGCCACAGCAAACAATGGTTCAAAACATTATATTAAACAGCGGCAAAAGCATGTACATTGATGCACACATTCATCAACACACTCAAGTGACTCAACAATGCACAAGTGACAGCGAACATGACAGCAAGCTACATTGCATAATGGTCAACAGAGCTACAATGAAGCAGCAGTAGTTTGAAGCAACTAATCGACTCAAATCGAACTACAATAACCAGTGCAACATGCCATAATGAAGACTGAATGAAATGCACAGCATGTATTGTTGAATATGTGTTACAGTTGTGATGCAAGTACTAACCAGAATGAAATCCAATACAACTTCAACAGAGACTCAAGCAACCATTAACTGCAACAAGGTGATATGCAAACTACAACAGGCCAGAGGTGAAAGCAATACACGACTGAAGTGATGAAGTGAATGCAAACAACTCGGCAATCAAATAACAGTGAAGTCCAGGCCAAACCAACCAGAAGTTCAAAGCAGTAAGGAACATGAAGCAAACAACAACACGAAGGCAACATGATCAAAAGTTCAGAGCAGACATAACAGGTGAAGCATCACCAAATACTCAACTCAATGCATCAACAAAAGTCAAGACCGCAAATGAAATACAACTCACATGTATGCACCAGTAAACCATGCTTCACGATGAACTTGTGGTCATAAACACAGTGACATGCACAGATGTATTCAAGAACAGCATGAACAAGTCAATTACTACAAGCTAACACATTACAACTGACTCAAA
This sequence comes from Allium cepa, assembly GCA_030765085.1. Taxonomy (NCBI): domain Eukaryota; kingdom Viridiplantae; phylum Streptophyta; class Magnoliopsida; order Asparagales; family Amaryllidaceae; genus Allium; species Allium cepa. The sequence continues at coordinate 81,598,011 of CM060941.1, read as the reverse complement.
GCAGAAAAGTGCACAGCAACCATCAGGAGCTCAATGAAGACCACTAATATATGCAACATGAACATTTAAACCAGAATACACAGTGGCAACCACAAAATGCAGACAAACTCAAAGCAAGCCGAGAACAAACACCAAGTGCAACAGTATGAACAAAAGATCAAAGAAAAAGATGGTCAGAGCAGTAATATACAATGCATACATGAGTTAGTGCAGTAAACAGGTGAAAATGCAACAGTGGCAATGCAGTGACACATGATATACATGATGAAGCAACAGAACAACCAAATCAACTGCAGGAACTCAAAGTGTACATGGAATAATGCAACAGTATCGAGTACAATAAGTACAAGTCAATTACTACATAACAACAGTCAGTACCAACATGGACAGAAGGCAGTGAAACCCAAAGCATATGAAATGCAGACTAGAAGTGCAACTGTAATGGATACAAAAATGCTCAAGATTGCTAGAACAAAGCTACAGGAATGCAGACAGTGGCCGAAGCGAATTTACAAAATGTCGAAGCCGTGGAAGCATAACAAAGCCAAAAATCGTCACAGTCAATATTGAACAAGTCAAAATCGAAGCCGTGTCAACCAAGCATCAAAAATACGAAATTGACAAAGTCAGATAAATCTCAAACATTCAAGCATCATCAAGTGACCGAGGTGATTCAGTAGACAAATTCAAATACGAAAATACGAACGCAAAAATAGGATTTCGAATCCTATAAATACCCAAAATCATCATCGGCATAATGTATCGAGTTCAAGAATCAACCAGCAAAGCAAAAGGAGGAAAATACATACCGAAAAAAAGCAGAACGAATTCGATCCAAAATTGAAGAAGCCGTAAGCAAATCAAAAGCATCGAAGCCTACTATCGAACGAAATCGAGCGGCGCTTCAATTTTGCTCAACCCTAGTTTAAATCGCAAGGAGCAATAGCAAAATTACCAGAAGCCCTAATTCGCAAAGAGGAACAAAGAGGGGCGGCCATTTTCTTTCACGAAGAAAAATAATAATAGTAAAAGGAACGGGTTGAAGAAAATAAAGGGCCGGCCTTGTTTATGTTAAAAGGGTTTTTAAAAAATTATAAGAAGGGTTTAAATTTAAATAGGGTTTTGTTATTTTAATTTGTTTTTAATTTGTATTTTTCTTTTAAACCGTTTTTAATTTTCTAGTCGTGTGACTAGGGTACAAACTACGGTGTGTAGTTTGGGAATTCGCAACTCGGTGGTTGAGTTGTGGTCAGGGTTTTGAGCGTAGAGTTAGATTAGTCAATAGCGGGTATAGCAAGTTTACGTGTGTAAGCGAGGGACTATCTAATTTCTAGTAGAAACCTTGGGGGCAGCACGTAGGCAGGGTTTTGCCGAAGCTGGGTAAATTCTGTGTTGTTCTGTTATTTATATTCTGCAATATCTGTGCTGCTATTCTGTGATCTGAATTGAATTTAATTCATAAGCTTCCGCGATTAATTTTTATAATTTACACTATCACCCTATTCACCCCCCCTCTAGGGTGAAATCGATCCTACATAGCTTACCTGCCGAATTTTCTACACTAATATATTGTTAACATTCAAGATGTTTTGGGAGATGACAATTGTGGATTTCGTTGTGTAGCCAAACAAGTTAAGAAATTAAACTGCGGTTGGAGAGAAGTAGGGAAGTCTGTATTAGCAGAATTGATGAAAAATTTGGATTTATATGTTAGGCATTTCGATCTAACAAACTGCAAAGCTTTAAAATCAGCTACAGATTACGACACTAGTCCTTATTTTAAAGATAATTAGACGGTAATGCCTGAAACTGGAACTTAATTGCAAATGCATTCAATCGGGTTGTTGTTTATATATCCAAGCATTAGAGTTTGACATTTTATCCACATGAAAGAGGCCCAAATCTAGGAGGTGAGCAATGATTCATTGCTTTTGCAAATATTCTGTACTATCTCTTTGTCAAATTGATGCTCAGGGAAAATGCACCCATCCCGCCGGTGGTTAGCTTTTGGTCTAGATTAACAACTAAAGAGGTAAAACTATGGAGCGAACTATACGTTGATCGAAAAATTGAGTTTGTGAAATTATGTCTACCAGATATGACAATAAAGGATTCTCATTTTAAGCTAAAGCTACTGGAATATATGTCAATTAACCATTTTTTGCTTTTACTATCGATTTATGTAATGGAAACTTGATATTTTGTGTAATGAATGATTCGGTTTTATTACAATTCAAGTTTACTAAATATTTATGTAATGGAAACTTGAAATATTCAAATTTATTATAGTTGTAATGGAAAATTGAAATATTAAGTGTATCGTAATTTACTCAGCCATTCAATGAAATTAAGTGCAATGCAATTTAAATGTAATTCATTGAAACACATAAGAACGATTGTCAATAGCCATTCAAATATGAAAATACTTAGCCACTTACAATCGGTTGAAAGTGAATAACCATAAGTGAAGCAAGCTTCATGATCTTTTGCAACCGTACAGTTGTATAAAGAGCTGAATAATATATTATATTGAAGAAGTAGTGCAAACTATGGTGGCTAGATGTGGAATAAATAATTTCTTGACGGTGTAACACCACCGAGGCTTTTGACGTACAAGTAAATAATTGGAATGACGGTTGCCCACCGTAATATGCACTAAGTTTTCGGCTCATCGCCACTGTAGGTAATCAATTAAATCTATTTTTAATTTGATAGTAGGGAAGGTTGTGAACGGTCGAAAAGTTTAAAAGTAACACTGTAGTACATGGCTGGGTAATGTGAATGGCCAAACAGTTTCTAACAACTAAACCACGATTGAACATGGTCGATGTGCTAGTAGGGAGTTTCGGTTAGTCATAGCCGAACAAAGAATTGAGTAGTTTCCCCAACTAAGCCACGGTTACTAACAATCGCACGATATATACACTCCTACGGCCATACATAGCCGACCAGAGAATTGTGTACTTTCCCCAACTAAGCCACAATTACTAACAACCGCAAGATATGTATACTCGTACGGCCATTCATACCTGACCAAAGAAAAATAGTATGCAACTCAATAAGAATCACAACCACTTCAATATACATAGCAACGTGCAAACATCCACTTCAATATATCCATTCAACAATATACATTCCACATCCACTTCAATATACACAACACTATGAAAACGTTCACTTCAATATATCCACTCAAAAATATACATTCCATATCAATTTACACGGCAACATAATAACAGAAATTTACAAAGCATATACATCAATATACACATACGTTAGAATCATGACATGTACTTAGCGGTACAATCCCAAGCGTCAATTACACGAGTAGACCGTGATTTCAAAGAAAGCACATGATCTTGCCAATTTTTATCAGTAACTATTGTGAAATTCAATTTTGTATTGGTTATCATTTTTACCTCTGTGACATTTATGTGGCACCATTTGATTTATCGAAATACATTGAGCAATACCAAATTGACATAGCACTCGATTAGGATAGTACGGTCCGCAATATCAAAACATAAAATGGCACCATTATAAAATGTGATATTGGACAAGGGTTAATGAAACCTCACGATATGATATGAATCCCAACATACCTAAAATTTCATATATGTAATAAGTTATTTTAGAATTTATAAATAAAACAACCTGTGCCGTTAAATCGTCTAACTGTTCTTATAGTCGTATTATAGCCAAAGTTGTACCGCGATATTGTTTCATTGGATGCCATCTACATATCCTAGACATCGTGTCATTATGGTATTTACTAGGAATGGCATTTGGAAGCATAGGAAAATGATCGTAAATCCAAGCTTATATGAAAATACAATAGTTTTAGTATGCGGTATGTTATGATTAAATAATAATAATACTTACGATCTACAATATCAAGTAACAGGCCATCTGTTTGACATTCCGTCTAAAAGCCAAACCTAACTGACAATATAAAAAGGCTAATGCTCCCATCCTCCAAGCTTGTTCATTCAAATGATTGACGTTCTCCAAACATCTCAAGTAGTTAACTACAACCTTAGTGCCTGACTTATCACAGAATAAAGTACAACCCAATAAATAAAGAAGTTAGGAACAATCAACAACTTCATAATCGCCTTTAGTTACATCTTCTTTATTTGTATTTTTTTCAAATGTGTCCAATAAGAAGTTGAGCTTCACTGACTTTGAATCATTTAATTGTTCTCCTGCTACAGTGCATCAACACCAAGATAATTAACTACATACAACTGCCAACAACAGGAGTTTTTGGAATTTGGACCACATCATATAATGTTGTCATTTCTCCAAAAGGCATATGAAAAGAATTAGTTTCAGTATGCCATCTTTCTACGAAAGCTAAAATAGTTACATAGTCATATGCTTGTATGGTGTGCTAAAGTATACAAACCAATTTTTTTTGTGCAACTTGAGTTGGCATATCAATACTCTATTCCTTCAACATTATTGTATGTGAAATGCATTTGAGTGAGCCTCTCTCCTAAATCAAAACAAATAATAATTTGTAAAACATTTTAAACTATTACATGAAAAAATGTATGTGAAATCCAACTAACTTCTTGCTTATTCCAAATAGCAAATGCAATATGTGTATCAAAGCTTTTAATATTGAAGTGTTCACCGGTATAGGAGCAATAGCTTGGCCAGAAGAGGGACCACTTGAAGGAGGAAATTTTATCTCCATTCTCATTTGTTCATTGTCTGAACTATCATTGCTTGATCCATTATTTTTTTTACTAGAAAGATCTCTCGGACCATCTTGATCTGATCCAGTTCTTGAATCATTTTGAGTAGACACATCTCCTAAACCATCTTGACCAGCCCCCTCTTCAAAACCACCATTCATTTTGTCATTCCCAATTTCTTCTTATACATTTTTAGTTTCTACCACAGCCTCCTTTTTTCCTCTTTTTCTGTAGTTCCCCAGCACGTTTGCGTCTCAAAGAAACAGTCATAGCTTGTATATACTTTCATATAAGCAATATAATGATAGTAACACCCAAACCCATATAATAAATTGAGTTACCTTTATTTGTTTTACTCACAACATATAAGTTACACCCAAATCCATAGCAAATGCAATATACATTTCTATTCTATTCAAATTCATATCCATTAGTAATAACATATTTATTATATAAGAAAACTCCAAATTAATTTTAGAATTTACTATATGCATTCAAATCAATTGAATTATTTTCATCAAATTATACATGCATTCAAAATACAACAATATGGTTGGATATATTTGCAATATAGGGAGAATCATTTGCAACATGCTTTGAAATTAATTTGGTACATGTAATACTCTCATATGGTTAGATATATTTGCAACATGCATTGAAATTAATTTGATACGTGCATTAATTTTAGAATTTACTACATGCGTTCAAATCAATTGAATTATTTTAATCAAATTATACATGCATTCAAAGTCGAAATCATACATATATTAAAACCACAACAATATACATGCATTGAAATATTTGCAATCCATACAAATACACATGCACAAATAAATAACGGTTGTTTAAAGCCGTGGGAAAATTAAACCAACAAAACCATACAACCAAACAATTACGGATAACACGGTTGCTTTTTTCCATGTAGAAAATAACAAATTCAAATCGCAACCATTATTTTACGGGTTTTCAACACCACCATCGTTTTAGGGTTTTATGCCATAAAATAAAGCCATAAGTTAATTAAAAAATTAGTTGATTGGGTGTGTGTTGAGACGACATGGGCAAAGCTGGTTTTTCTAGCCTTCTTCATTATAGCGGCGGTAGTTGATCGTGAGAAGTGGCGGTGATCAGAATTGAGGCATGGTACTGAGAAGTGACAACATGATTTTGATATTAGGAGAGGGAAGTCGGTTTTAAATTCTAGGTGCCTATTAGGTTTATAAAATAAAAGAGGTCATATGAAGTAGTTTGGTTATTTTTTTAAGGTGACCTTTAGTTTTAATGGCCAAAGGAGAAAACTCGAGTGCCATGGCAACACATTACTTTATTACCATATTTTAAAATTTATTTCCCATAGTACCATTAATAATTTAGTGACTATCAAAGCATAGCCAACAATGGTTTTTCAATGGAAAAAATGAACTAACTAGCTATAGTACAACCAAGTATGTCTTGTTCACTTTTCTATAACTGGTTTAGTTCAATTGTAATGACGTGGAATTTCGGACACTTCGTATTTAAATATCTGAATAATTTAAATGTTTGAACCTTGGATTGAATGTCATTAAAATGATTTGATAAGCTTGTTAATACCCTTTTAAACTATAACTAATGATGGTAAACTTGTTTTGGAAAAATGTTTACAAAAATATATTCTTCGAAAGAAAATCGATAATGTGATCGAAATTCAGCTTATCGGTAAATAGCTTTTCGATCGAAATAAGTTATTCGAACTCTTGTGCACTTGTCTAATAATAAATGTAACGGCTCGAATTTTTCGCGTTCGAAAATCGACATCCATACTTTACATTGTACTCGAATGCCGCAGATTCGACCGCTCAAATTCGAGTCGCCGGAGCTTATAACACATTAAGTAAATAACACAGCGGAAGAAAATGAACAACATATATCAATATACAACATTTGATACAATAACTGATACAACATGAATGATACAACAGAATGGTACAATAGGTATCACCATTATCAGAGATACAAAGAATAGCAGCGGAAATAAAAGATAACACTAGCAGCGGAACACATCTCCAAAATAGTCTTCAGGGAAGAACTCCAGTATCGGTAATCTCCATCTCCAAGGCACCAATCCAGAATAGCTCGAACTCTCAAATCAAGATGAAGAGAAGCAACTCGATCCAATTGCGATTGCCAAATCCTAAGGCTTGAAAGCTATCGAATCTACACCTACTATTGATTATCTGAAAACCCCAACTCTAGACTGCCCGTGTGGGAAATAGTAGGCACCCAGAGTTTAGGAAAGGAACAATAAACTCCAGGTCAGTCATGGGACTGGTGTGAGCAAACAAAAACAGTTGGTCTTTTAAAACAGACAAAAGAATTTCAACTTGAAATCCGCAATGCTTTTTGAAAAATGAAACTACCATAAGGCCTCCCGGCACACACACAATGCAAACGCACACATGGGGGAGATTTCTCCTTATGATAGTCAAACATGCTTACTACGAGAAAAATTCTTTGATATTATTACTAGTGCATAGTGGGAAATCTTTCGAAAGTATAATATAAATCCTAGCCAGCATAGGTACCATGATACTATGCCTACTATAGCTGCCATGTTAAATGGCAGGTTCTACAACTAAAACCGTACAAGGCACGTAATTGAAGAATGGATTTCCAACAAATGGTCAGGCTAAGGAACTTCCTATTGCCACATGGGTACGCCTCTGGCGGGACGTCCCGAGAACTAACGTTACGGTTAGATCTCTGCCAACACAAGGCCGGGTTACCTCTGTAACTAGGTAACTACTACACGAATATGCCATCCCCCGGTCCTTTGGGACCTTTATCCGAGCGCGCTCACAACAACCACAAAGTATCACAAAGTAATAGATCTGCAGTATCCACGTGAGTAAGTATCTGGGCTCCATACCATGATACCACCCTTTTCCAGAAGGAAATGACATACCCTAAAGGGCGCGACCCTCATAACCTTGCCGCATCTTTCCTGTTTCGACCATTTCCGGGGAGTGAGGTCCTGATGCAGTCTCGTCCACAAAGCTACGCTTTGGCACAAAGCCATGCTTTGGGTCAACAGATGACCAAAGCAATGATCACAAAGATAAATGATCAAATAAATGATCCTATCACAAATGATCAACCAATGATCATCACACAGCAGCACTCAGCATGTCACATTACCAAGTTGGGAATATATCACTGATAAATATCAATTACATAACCTCTGAGCTCGTACGTCTCAGAGAAGGGTGTTAAGCTAAGAGAATAAATTCTCCGCCACCAAGCAGAAATGTATTTGATAGAGATCAGTAAATATCTCAAAGTGTAATGTCGGACATACAACCATACAAGTCTGTCCCGGGTTCGAACAGAACCGAAGGCACTTCCGAAGAAGCCCTTGCAAATCCGGGTATCCACAATCCCGATCGGACTTCCCATCACTAAGGGAGAACTCTATACCGGAGCAACTCAGTGCAGAGTCAATCGATAGGTTATCCTATCGTTCTCACAAATACCCGGCCTTCACCACCGGTCTCCAAATGCTATCCATAACGTCGTATCACTATCCGGAATGGGTTATATGACACAAGGTCCTCTCCCGGCTAAACCGAATAGTGAGCGCAATATTTTTAAAAAAATATATGGATATGGGATTTCAGTTAAGTCACAACTTAAAAATCCAAAGCTTTTCTTCCAAATGTTTAACCAAATCACCATTTTAAAATCTTTAAACAAAAAGATTTATCTCACAAAGTTCACAAAGATCCACTCATAGATTTCCAAAACAATTCCCATTAAATTTGGATTAACCCAATTAAATCTTTAAGATAAAAGATTTATAGCTTTCAAAACACGTTCCATAGATTTATCTATAACTTGGAAACCATTTCATTTTAGACTTGAAGTCTTTTTAACACCAATTGGAAGTTCATTTGAAAGCTCACAAACAGTTTCGTTTTCAGAAAAATCCAATTATATACCAGTTTAAATCTTGGGTTAAATTAAAATTTCAAAACATCACTCTTAAAATGGTTTTCAAAAACCCATATAAACCCATTTATAACTTGAATAACTTTTTAACCCTTAGTTCCTAGATTTTAGAATTCAATTTCAAATATTGAATTCACATTTAAATTAATTCATTTAAATTCCAAGATTCAATCAAGTTATTTAAAATAACTTTTATTTCAGAAAACTCATTTTCAAAGCTTCAATTCCAATTCCAAAATTATTTTTGGATTTAAAATTTCAATTTTAAAACAATTTCTAAATCTGTGACTTAACCCATTTCCACGTGCAATCCATATTTGTGTGTGTATAAGTGTGGTCAAGGGTTCAACGCAATAGTGCACAATAGATTCAATCAAATCGATAAGCGGTATGACCCATAACGCTCATCTGTATTCACAGATTCATAGATAAATAAATTACCAATCACAAAGGTTCACTGATATGATTCGATGTGGGTTTCGGATAACCAACTGAAATCCGACTCCCTGTCGCATCGAAATTCAAATGTCGTTCTAAGGGTCAAAGGGTTAACATAACAATAAATACACCACAGATATAATAACTTAGCACAAAGCATCACATCACATATCAAATAAACAAATCCATCACATAGCATCCAATAGCAATCAAACATCTATAACTAGAATGAATAAATTTGGTGGTTTAAATTTATCAACGACATAATTGCTTTTATTAGTAATCTTAAATCAATGATTTATTAATTTCAATTAAGTTTTAATTACCTCATAATTAAATCATTTCTTTAATTAATTATTTTAATTAATTAACCCTTCATTGTAATTAAGTCTTAATTACTTGTACTAATTTTCCGTTAATCAATTACTTAAATTAATAAACCCTTTATTATTAATTTATTTATCTTAGTTATAATCGATTTCCCTTAATTTATTAATCAATAGATCTATTATTCCATAATTATTTACAGTATTTAATTATTCCTTAATTTATAATGGTTTCTTAATCACTTTAAGTTAATTAATCTTAATTTATTTTTCTTGATTCAATTATCTTAATCAATAAATCACATTAATTAATTTTACTTTCAAGTAATTAACCTCAAATAATTGATAAATCAATTTTCAACCTTCAATTATCTTCTCTCAATTACTTTCACTAAGAAATTTCTATTTTCATTTTGATCATTTATTAATTACCTGATTTATTAACTAAATAATTTAATGAATCCAAAATGTTAAATTCTACTTATTTATTTTTAAAATAAAACATCTCTTGCTTAAATAAAGCATTTAAAAACAAATTTTCTTTCAAATTTTAATTTAAATTTCATCTTAAATTTAAGATTTAAAATGAACATGAATTAATCTTAAACAAAGTTTTAAAAACAATTCAAAAAAAATCTTTTCTATTCCACAAGTTAAAGAATATTTATTTTATGAAAGGAGGTTTAAAAGAGATTTTTTTTTTAACCAAATTCATCTTAAATTCAAATCAATTTAAAAAAAATACACTATGACCTTATCCTTAAATTTAAAAAAACTTCTTTTTCTTCTAAATTGGAATATATACTTCAAAATTTTGATTTCAGGTTGCTTAGATTTAAAACTTATTTACATTTATCTCCATTTTAAATTTCAAAACATTTAACCATTTTTAAAGTAGTTAAACAAATAAAATTTAAAACTTTATTTATTTAAAAACTACAGTTTAAAACCTAAATCCAGACTTCAAAATTCAGATTTGATTTTTTTTTATTTTATAATTTAAACTTTTAGTTTAAATTTAAAACCCATATTCTTTATACTTTAAAAGTTGTCAAAACTAAATTTAAATCTCAAAACTTAAATTATTTCAAACTTAGGTTTAAATTTCTTGAGTCCATACTCTAATCCAGGTTTTTAAACTTTGTTTAAAATTTTATTTACATTTTAAAATTTGAAAAAAAAACAGAACAGGTCTTCTGTTCTTTAAACCAGAACAAATTTTTTTCTTTACTTCGAGTCAGATGCTACTTTGCTTCGAGTCAGATACCCCAAAACTTCGAGTCACTCACAATATCGACCCTAGAAAAAAAAATTAAAATATTCTGCCCTATGCTTCAACCCATACACTGACACACCCACAACCCTGTGCACGTGCACACGCTGCCCAGTCACCTCCGATCACCAGAGATGATCGCCTCTCATCAGAAACCAACCCAGCTACTCACCACAACATCAATTCGAGCTACCATCACCAGAAAACGAAAGTGATACCCAATGTCAAAACCTGGAAGTAAAACCAAGTCACTCTTCAAAACCTGTCAACGGCCAATCCTCACCGCTCCGACCACCTGAGGTCCACCCGCTCCGGCCTTGAACTCTACCACACACCAACTATCCACTCCCCAAGTATCATAGCACTCGATCAACTGTGGGCATAAAACAAATCAAAATGCTGGACCTAGTTGAAACTAGGGTTCCAAACCAAAATCAGCAACCGCGAATTCCTCCATGAATTTGATCACCTTCCTGCCAATTTTCCCCATTTCACTGATCACCCTACTACCTTCAGAAAGAACCACGACATCCCAAATCGCAGAGATGACCAGAAACTTCCCAAACCCATTTTTTTTGTTAACCCAGAAAAGCTCACTTAATCCCAAATTAAAAAATATGATTTTTGTGTTAAAAATCAAGTTCAAGTTCATGAATTCAATTTATGGTCCTGAACTTATGAATTACCCTGTTTGGATTTTGACACATTCCTTATTTTTTCCTCAGTCATTTTGATTTCCAGGAGTTTCTAAAGGCACTTGAGTAATTTTGACTGAAGCATAAATTTAATTTAAACTTTGAGATGAATCAACCAAGTTCCGTTGATAACCTAAGTTTAAACAGAGATTACTCAAAAGTTTTTTTTTTTTTTTTTTTTTGAATTTAAGCCAAACAAGAACCATTTTGTTTTACTGTTTATTAATTTTTTTTCCAGGTAGTTTTGAAACAAACATACTCAAGCTATTTTTAAAATTGATATACATTCTTGTAATCTTTTTCTCTGTTAAAATTTTATCTCTACTTAGATTTCATAAAGAGATTTAAGTTTTGGTCAAACTTAGTTCAGAAGGAAACAACAGAGGCTATTGCAAATAAACACAGTCAAGCATACTTCTATTATACCCACACATAGATATGCAAAGTTATTTAAGATCAATCAGAGGTTCAAATTTTGAGGGGACAGACATGCATCAGCAGACAAGCATGCATTCATACATATGTACATAGCAGATTTATAATGTGTTTTCATCTTCTAATTTAAAGCATGCAAGTGTACTCAATAGCTAAGCAACATCCCACAACATCATTCACCACAAGCATCAAAACATAAAACAGAGGTGAAAGTGTTTGCTCACCAGATTGAAGCAGAGACAGGGGACAGAGGCAATGGTTTGCCTGGGCATTTGTTTTCTTTTTCTTGTTTTGATTTTAATGCTACTGAGAAAAGCTTTGGGCTGAGTTGAAAAACTGAAGCTTGTTTGATTGTTGAGAAACTTTACTTCTTTAATCATCTGAACTTTTATAGTTTTGAATTTGCTAAAGCTTCTTCATTTGTTTTCCCAGTTCTCAATCTTTGCCTTTGTTTCTCAGGTGGCCTGCTCCAGATTTCTTTTTGTTTTGTTTCTCAGATCTTCTTTGGTTTGGGTAATCATCCCCTCAGCATGACAATGATATAGTTAATTAAGTTTTTTTTTTTAATTGCTTCGAAATTAAATTTTCTGTCTGTGAGTTTGCTTAAATTTTTACCTGAGTTGCTTCATATTTATAACTTCATGCATGGAGATACTTGTTTTCCAGATTTGGTTTCCAAGCTTGTTGTTTGATTTCCTTCTGTTTACTTTTTAAACTGAGCTTGCTCTGATCTTATGTTGCTTTGAATCTCCTTATGCAACCTTAGATTGTTTTAGAGGATCCAGTTCTTGATGAAACTGGAAGTGTTTCCAAGTTTATTTGCATTGGTTTTGATTTGTTCAAATTGATTGAACTTGAACCTGAAGCTTGGTTTCAGATTGCCATTTCCACTTGGATGTTGAGAACTTTGAGTTGTTTCATGCTTCTGAACTTGCTTAATTTTGCATTGCAACAGATCAGATTTGTTTACATGATTTTCAGAATTTTTCAAACTTGAATTGAAGGTGAAGAGCATTTTTTTCCGTTTTGAACTGAAGCTCTTGAGTTTGACTTTTTCCAGATTTGAAATCTAAAATCTAATGTTACTGTTGTTTTAGATCTGCTGCATTGCTATTATAATTGCATATAGGAAATGAAGAGTTTTCTCAATTTTTTTAATCTTATTATTTTATTTTATTAAATATACTTGATGCCACTTGTTAAAAACAATCATAAGCTTAAGATCTTGTTAATTCCTCTACTCTATTCTCTTTACTTCAACCCATGTGAATGTTTACATTTCAGCTTTTTTTATGTTTACAAAGCAAATGAATTTATAAATTTTGTATTTATAACTTATACGCTTTGAAAATAAATTTATATCTTTATTCTTTTGTATATATACATACTTGTACAATGTTAAAAGTATTTAACCAATATTTATACATATACATTACATCTTAATTCCTTTCAAATGCTACTTACTTTTAAAACATTTTATTTTTTAAATCAAATTCCAAATTAAAATTCTTTTATTTAAATAAAGATCCAAATACAATTTCTTTTATTTTTATATTTCAAATCCAAATATTTATTTTTAAGCTACTTATACTTAAATTTCTTATTAAATTTCTGTTTATAATCAAAATTATTTATTTATTCTAGAAAATTTTCTAATTAGTTCACAATTTATTTTCCAAAATAAATTTAATTGCCAAATTAAACTTGATAAATTTCAGGAATGTTACAGATTTCCCCCCTTAAAAGAATTTCGTCCTCGAAATTGCAGAGAAGACGACAAAGAAAGGATAAAAGACATAGAGATATCTTTCCGAATCAGACTGGATACCAATTCTGTATTTGGCTTACCAAATAAGAATATTGACAATATGAGAACAACTCATACAATATTACACAATATATTTGGGTTCATTGGTCTACGAATATACAAGGCCATTGATTAGTTCGAAGGGATAACTAATCGTTCGTAGAATATGTCGGATCCCAGAGAATAGATAGATGGATCAAATCTTCATATTAGTTAACCAATTTACTTAATTTAAAATTTCCAATTTATTTAATATTTTTCCAATTTCAAATTCATTAGAGTTTAGATCGAAAAGCTGATAAGAAACCGATGAAGATACGAAGTAAGAATTTTCTACAACGATTCGTAGGGCTACCATCACACCGAAACTTCTTTCTGGAGCAGCTATGAAGCAATCAAAAGAATATGAAATCGAATCAAAGGAGATTGATAGAGAAAAGATATTTCCACTGTTGCAGGGTATTGACCATTTATAGTGGTACTCCCCTGTCCCCTATCTCGTTCTCTTCTTGCACTCATACTTACTATCGGTGAATAGTAAGAGAATTTACTGAGGCATTCGAACGGATATCTTAGGGATATACTCATTCTAGGGTATACTTCACCCTATCTCTAATGAGTTACTTAATATGTTATACTCCTGAGCTAAGGTTTTAACCATCAGCTCTGATACCAAATGTAACGGCTCGAATTTTTCGCGTTCGAAAATCGACATCCATACTTTACATTGTACTCGAATGCCGCAGATTCGACCGCTCAAATTCGAGTCGCCGGAGCTTATAACACATTAAGTAAATAACACAGCGGAAGAAAATGAACAACATATATCAATATACAACATTTGATACAATAACTGATACAACATGAATGATACAACAGAATGGTACAATAGGTATCACCATTATCAGAGATACAAAGAATAGCAGCGGAAATAAAAGATAACACTAGCAGCGGAACACATCTCCAAAATAGTCTTCAGGGAAGAACTCCAGTATCGGTAATCTCCATCTCCAAGGCACCAATCCAGAATAGCTCGAACTCTCAAATCAAGATGAAGAGAAGCAACTCGATCCAATTGCGATTGCCAAATCCTAAGGCTTGAAAGCTATCGAATCTACACCTACTATTGATTATCTGAAAACCCCAACTCTAGACTGCCCGTGTGGGAAATAGTAGGCACCCAGAGTTTAGGAAAGGAACAATAAACTCCAGGTCAGTCATGGGACTGGTGTGAGCAAACAAAAACAGTTGGTCTTTTAAAACAGACAAAAGAATTTCAACTTGAAATCCGCAATGCTTTTTGAAAAATGAAACTACCATAAGGCCTCCCGGCACACACACAATGCAAACGCACACATGGGGGAGATTTCTCCTTATGATAGTCAAACATGCTTACTACGAGAAAAATTCTTTGATATTATTACTAGTGCATAGTGGGAAATCTTTCGAAAGTATAATATAAATCCTAGCCAGCATAGGTACCATGATACTATGCCTACTATAGCTGCCATGTTAAATGGCAGGTTCTACAACTAAAACCGTACAAGGCACGTAATTGAAGAATGGATTTCCAACAAATGGTCAGGCTAAGGAACTTCCTATTGCCACATGGGTACGCCTCTGGCGGGACGTCCCGAGAACTAACGTTACGGTTAGATCTCTGCCAACACAAGGCCGGGTTACCTCTGTAACTAGGTAACTACTACACGAATATGCCATCCCCCGGTCCTTTGGGACCTTTATCCGAGCGCGCTCACAACAACCACAAAGTATCACAAAGTAATAGATCTGCAGTATCCACGTGAGTAAGTATCTGGGCTCCATACCATGATACCACCCTTTTCCAGAAGGAAATGACATACCCTAAAGGGCGCGACCCTCATAACCTTGCCGCATCTTTCCTGTTTCGACCATTTCCGGGGAGTGAGGTCCTGATGCAGTCTCGTCCACAAAGCTACGCTTTGGCACAAAGCCATGCTTTGGGTCAACAGATGACCAAAGCAATGATCACAAAGATAAATGATCAAATAAATGATCCTATCACAAATGATCAACCAATGATCATCACACAGCAGCACTCAGCATGTCACATTACCAAGTTGGGAATATATCACTGATAAATATCAATTACATAACCTCTGAGCTCGTACGTCTCAGAGAAGGGTGTTAAGCTAAGAGAATAAATTCTCCGCCACCAAGCAGAAATGTATTTGATAGAGATCAGTAAATATCTCAAAGTGTAATGTCGGACATACAACCATACAAGTCTGTCCCGGGTTCGAACAGAACTGAAGGCACTTCCGAAGAAGCCCTTGCAAATCCGGGTATCCACAATCCCGATCGGACTTCCCATCACTAAGGGAGAACTCTATACCGGAGCAACTCAGTGCAGAGTCAATCGATAGGTTATCCTATCGTTCTCACAAATACCCGGCCTTCACCACCGGTCTCCAAATGCTATCCATAACGTCGTATCACTATCCGGAATGGGTTATATGACACAAGGTCCTCTCCCGGCTAAACCGAATAGTGAGCACAATATTTTTAAAAAAATATATGGATATGGGATTTCAGTTAAGTCACAACTTAAAAATCCAAAGCTTTTCTTCCAAATGTTTAACCAAATCACCATTTTAAAATCTTTAAACAAAAAGATTTATCTCACAAAGTTCACAAAGATCCACTCATAGATTTCCAAAACAATTCCCATTAAATTTGGATTAACCCAACTAAATCTTTAAGATAAAAGATTTATAGCTTTCAAAACACGTTCCATAGATTTATCTATAACTTGGAAACCATTTCATTTTAGACTTGAAGTCTTTTTAACACCAATTGGAAGTTCATTTGAAAGCTCACAAACAGTTTCGTTTTCAGAAAAATCCAATTATATACCAGTTTAAATCTTGGGTTAAATTAAAATTTCAAAACATCACTCTTAAAATGGTTTTCAAAAACCCATA
This sequence comes from Allium cepa, assembly GCA_030765085.1. NCBI lineage: Eukaryota > Viridiplantae > Streptophyta > Magnoliopsida > Asparagales > Amaryllidaceae > Allium > Allium cepa. Next base: position 81,581,384 of record CM060941.1, on the reverse strand, counting down.
TAAACCCATTTATAACTTGAATAACTTTTTAACCCTTAGTTCCTAGATTTTAGAATTCAATTTCAAATATTGAATTCACATTTAAATTAATTCATTTAAATTCCAAGATTCAATCAAGTTATTTAAAATAACTTTTATTTCAGAAAACTCATTTTCAAAGCTTCAATTCCAATTCCAAAATTATTTTTGGATTTAAAATTTCAATTTTAAAACAATTTCTAAATCTGTGACTTAACCCATTTCCACGTGCAATCCATATTTGTGTGTGTATAAGTGTGGTCAAGGGTTCAACGCAATAGTGCACAATAGATTCAATCAAATCGATAAGCGGTATGACCCATAACGCTCATCTGTATTCACAGATTCATAGATAAATAAATTACCAATCACAAAGGTTCACTGATATGATTCGATGTGGGTTTCGGATAACCAACTGAAATCCGACTCCCTGTCGCATCGAAATTCAAATGTCGTTCTAAGGGTCAAAGGGTTAACATAACAATAAATACACCACAGATATAATAACTTAGCACAAAGCATCACATCACATATCAAATAAACAAATCCATCACATAGCATCCAATAGCAATCAAACATCTATAACTAGAATGAATAAATTTGGTGGTTTAAATTTATCAACGACATAATTGCTTTTATTAGTAATCTTAAATCAATGATTTATTAATTTCAATTAAGTTTTAATTACCTCATAATTAAATCATTTCTTTAATTAATTATTTTAATTAATTAACCCTTCATTGTAATTAAGTCTTAATTACTTGTACTAATTTTCCGTTAATCAATTACTTAAATTAATAAACCCTTTATTATTAATTTATTTATCTTAGTTATAATCGATTTCCCTTAATTTATTAATCAATAGATCTATTATTCCATAATTATTTACAGTATTTAATTATTCCTTAATTTATAATGGTTTCTTGATCACTTTAAGTTAATTAATCTTAATTTATTTTTCTTGATTCAATTATCTTAATCAATAAATCACATTAATTAATTTTACTTTCAAGTAATTAACCTCAAATAATTGATAAATCAATTTTCAACCTTCAATTATCTTCTCTCAATTACTTTCACTAAGAAATTTCTATTTTCATTTTGATCATTTATTAATTACCTGATTTATTAACTTAATAATTTAATGAATCCAAAATGTTAAATTCTACTTATTTATTTTTAAAATAAAACATCTCTTGCTTAAATAAAGCATTTAAAAACAAATTTTCTTTCAAATTTTAATTTAAATTTCATCTTAAATTTAAGATTTAAAATGAACATGAATTAATCTTAAACAAAGTTTTAAAAACAATTCAAAAAAAATCTTTTCTATTCCACAAGTTAAAGAATATTTATTTTATGAAAGGAGGTTTAAAAGAGATTTTTTTTAACCAAATTCATCTTAAATTCAAATCAATTTAAAAAAAATACACTATGACCTTATCCTTAAATTTAAAAAAACTTCTTTTTCTTCTAAATTGGAATATATACTTCAAAATTTTGATTTCAGGTTGCTTAGATTTAAAACTTATTTACATTTATCTCCATTTTAAATTTCAAAACATTTAACCATTTTTAAAGTAGTTAAACAAATAAAATTTAAAACTTTATTTATTTAAAAACTACAGTTTAAAACCTAAATCCAGACTTCAAAATTCAGATTTGATTTTTTTTTATTTTATAATTTAAACTTTTAGTTTAAATTTAAAACCCATATTCTTTATACTTTAAAAGTTGTCAAAACTAAATTTAAATCTCAAAACTTAAATTATTTCAAACTTAGGTTTAAATTTCTTGAGTCCATACTCTAATCCAGGTTTTTAAACTTTGTTTAAAATTTTATTTACATTTTAAAATTTGAAAAAAAAACAGAACAGGTCTTCTGTTCTTTAAACCTGAACAAATTTTTTTCTTTACTTCGAGTCAGATGCTACTTTGCTTCGAGTCAGATACCCCAAAACTTCGAGTCACTCACAATATCGACCCTAGAAAAAAAAATTAAAATATTCTGCCCTATGCTTCAACCCATACACTGACACACCCACAACCCTGTGCACGTGCACACGCTGCCCAGTCACCTCCGATCACCAGAGATGATCGCCTCTCATCAGAAACCAACCCAGCTACTCACCACAACATCAATTCGAGCTACCATCACCAGAAAACGAAAGTGATACCCAATGTCAAAACCTGGAAGTAAAACCAAGTCACTCTTCAAAACCTGTCAACGGCCAATCCTCACCGCTCCGACCACCTGAGGTCCACCCGCTCCGGCCTTGAACTCTACCACACACCAACTATCCACTCCCCAAGTATCATAGCACTCGATCAACTGTGGGCATAAAACAAATCAAAATGCTGGACCTAGTTGAAACTAGGGTTCCAAACCAAAATCAGCAACCGCGAATTCCTCCATGAATTTGATCACCTTCCTGCCAATTTTCCCCATTTCACTGATCACCCTACTACCTTCAGAAAGAACCACGACATCCCAAATCGCAGAGATGACCAGAAACTTCCCAAACCCATTTTTTTTGTTAACCCAGAAAAGCTCACTTAATCCCAAATTAAAAAATATGATTTTTGTGTTAAAAATCAAGTTCAAGTTCATGAATTCAATTTATGGTCCTGAACTTATGAATTACCCTGTTTGGATTTTGACACATTCCTTATTTTTTCCTCAGTCATTTTGATTTCCAGGAGTTTCTAAAGGCACTTGAGTAATTTTGACTGAAGCATAAATTTAATTTAAACTTTGAGATGAATCAACCAAGTTCCGTTGATAACCTAAGTTTAAACAGAGATTACTCAAAAGTTTTTTTTTTTTTTTTTTTTGAATTTAAGCCAAACAAGAACCATTTTGTTTTACTGTTTATTAATTTTTTTTCCAGGTAGTTTTGAAACAAACATACTCAAGCTATTTTTAAAATTGATATACATTCCTGTAATCTTTTTCTCTGTTAAAATTTTATCTCTACTTAGATTTCATAAAGAGATTTAAGTTTTGGTCAAACTTAGTTCAGAAGGAAACAACAGAGGCTATTGCAAATAAACACAGTCAAGCATACTTCTATTATACCCACACATAGATATGCAAAGTTATTTAAGATCAATCAGAGGTTCAAATTTTGAGGGGACAGACATGCATCAGCAGACAAGCATGCATTCATACATATGTACATAGCAGATTTATAATGTGTTTTCATCTTCTAATTTAAAGCATGCAAGTGTACTCAATAGCTAAGCAACATCCCACAACATCATTCACCACAAGCATCAAAACATAAAACAGAGGTGAAAGTGTTTGCTCACCAGATTGAAGCAGAGACAGGGGACAGAGGCAATGGTTTGCCTGGGCATTTGTTTTCTTTTTCTTGTTTTGATTTTAATGCTACTGAGAAAAGCTTTGGGCTGAGTTGAAAAACTGAAGCTTGTTTGATTGTTGAGAAACTTTACTTCTTTAATCATCTGAACTTTTATAGTTTTGAATTTGCTAAAGCTTCTTCATTTGTTTTCCCAGTTCTCAATCTTTGCCTTTGTTTCTCAGGTGGCCTGCTCCAGATTTCTTTTTGTTTTGTTTCTCAGATCTTCTTTGGTTTGGGTAATCATCCCCTCAGCATGACAATGATATAGTTAATTAAGTTTTTTTTTTAATTGCTTCGAAATTAAATTTTCTGTCTGTGAGTTTGCTTAAATTTTTACCTGAGTTGCTTCATATTTATAACTTCATGCATGGAGATACTTGTTTTCCAGATTTGGTTTCCAAGCTTGTTGTTTGATTTCCTTCTGTTTACTTTTTAAACTGAGCTTGCTCTGATCTTATGTTGCTTTGAATCTCCTTATGCAACCTTAGATTGTTTTAGAGGATCCAGTTCTTGATGAAACTGGAAGTGTTTCCAAGTTTATTTGCATTGGTTTTGATTTGTTCAAATTGATTGAACTTGAACCTGAAGCTTGGTTTCAGATTGCCATTTCCACTTGGATGTTGAGAACTTTGAGTTGTTTCATGCTTCTGAACTTGCTTAATTTTGCATTGCAACAGATCAGATTTGTTTACATGATTTTCAGAATTTTTCAAACTTGAATTGAAGGTGAAGAGCATTTTTTTCCGTTTTGAACTGAAGCTCTTGAGTTTGACTTTTTCCAGATTTGAAATCTAAAATCTAATGTTACTGTTGTTTTAGATCTGCTGCATTGCTATTATAATTGCATATAGGAAATGAAGAGTTTTCTCAATTTTTTTAATCTTATTATTTTATTTTATTAAATATACTTGATGCCACTTGTTAAAAACAATCATAAGCTTAAGATCTTGTTAATTCCTCTACTCTATTCTCTTTACTTCAACCCATGTGAATGTTTACATTTCAGCTTTTTTTATGTTTACAAAGCAAATGAATTTATAAATTTTGTATTTATAACTTATACGCTTTGAAAATAAATTTATATCTTTATTCTTTTGTATATATACATACTTGTACAATGTTAAAAGTATTTAACCAATATTTATACATATACATTACATCTTAATTCCTTTCAAATGCTACTTACTTTTAAAACATTTTATTTTTTAAATCAAATTCCAAATTAAAATTCTTTTATTTAAATAAAGATCCAAATACAATTTCTTTTATTTTTATATTTCAAATCCAAATATTTATTTTTAAGCTACTTATACTTAAATTTCTTATTAAATTTCTGTTTATAATCAAAATTATTTATTTATTCTAGAAAATTTTCTAATTAGTTCACAATTTATTTTCCAAAATTAATTTAATTGCCAAATTAAACTTGATAAATTTCAGGAATGTTACAATAAATGATCAAATGAACACATAACAACTAATTAACACACACACATCTATTCATAAAGCTTGGGAGGTTCTAGAATGTTTTAATGGATAAGAGATATTATCTCGAGGAGGGTATAAGAGTAATTAGCATAAAGAAGAAGTGATGTGAGGTAAGGCTTCCATGGTATGAAGTGGGGGTGAATGCAAGCTTAAAAAGCACTGTTTTCATCCTATTAAAGGAAGGGCACACCTTTAGGAAATAATCACAAATTCACAAACCAAAACCAAGCTTTTCTAATGGCTTCTTCATCTTCTTCCTCTCTAAATGTTCTAAATGAGGCAGTTGCAAATCAACTCCAAATCACTTCAACCTTTGCCATAAGCCTTAGTACAATATTAGAACACATTCCACCATGCCAAAACTTGAATAAGTGAATCCATGCCCTCCCCTCATCCAATGCGATGAGCAAATGAGGCATTGTTGCCTAGGAATAAGTGAAAGCAAAGAGGGAGGAGAAGGAGGATGGTGGTTGCAAGGGAGGGTTGGGCTTGAGTGCTTGAATCTCGATTGTTTCTTGGATTAATGGTGAGTTAAAACCTTACTTTGAATGTAAATATAACATATATAAGTTGTATTTGATTGTGTTTATGTTGTTTGAATTGTCAATAACTTATGTTAAAACATTGGTTTGGATTCATACTTCAAAAGTAAATGACATATATGATCCATGTATATGGACTTGAACAAACTTGGAATTGACTTGAATGGACTTGTATGACATATGATAATGTGTTGAAACAAATCATATAATTTATAGATGGATTTTGGTTTAGATTGAAGTCGGATTTGAAAGGGCACTTATAGCGATAGTCGCTATAGATGCAGCTTGTAATTGCATTATTTTTTACGATTGCTATGGAACTTTATAGAAAGATCCTTAGGGGTTTCTTACCATATTTATAATATTTTATATGTATGTTTATTTCTATTAAAAGTTTGAATAGTATAAAGTTAAGTAACATCTCAAGGTGGCCAAAACTTTGCTGATGCAAAACTGCCTCGTTTAGACTTGATTTTTGGACTTTAAAGGCTTGAAAGGATATTTAAATTTAAGTATTTTATTTCATTCTTTTTACAAGTATTTACTAACTATTATTAGATTATTTTTAAAGTGGTTTGAGATATTATGAATTTTAAGAATTAATTGTGAATTTTTAAAGGAGGGATATTTTGTTTAAATATATAGAAAACATGTTCTTTTCAAGTTTTAAGGAATTTTATAAACTTGTTATTTTCAAATAATATTTTGAGTAAATGTTTTAAAGCCTATATGTATTATAAAGTTCAAAACCATTTTTAAGTATATATAATTCTTATAAAATATATTGACTACTTTATATCTTATGCAATAAACATCTTCTAAAATGGTTTATTTTATATCTAGTTTTATAAATAAATTACCACTCTTATATATATCATTTCTAAACGGTTTTTAAATTATAAATCAAATATTTAGAAAGGGGTTAGTAATTGCTTGATGACCAAATTGTTAAATTTTTTAATTACTTGTTTGAAAAGTAATTAACTATGCTTAACACTAAAAGCCAACGAAGTAGGCTTATCTCTTTATAAGAACTAAGATCGATGTCGAGTAGGAGTGGACCAATCAAGCTTTAACCTACCGGTTTCCTTCTTGGCCAAGGAATAGTTAAGTCGAAAAATGTCGAAAATATTTTAAACATGTTGATCTCTTGTTATTTATGGAACTCATTTATACTATACTTAATACTAAAGCCGACGAGGTAGACTTATCTATTTGTGAGACTCAATAATGAAGAGTCTAGGAAAGGCTTTGATGTAGTCAGTGCTCTAACTTATTTGGCTTCACTCTTGAACGAGGAATGCTTAGGTTGAAATGTCGAAAACGAGTTAAGCATATGAATCATGATTTTTATAAGCAATCTTATTTAGAACTTGATGGTTAACTAGTCAAATACTAAACTTGTCTGAATACAAACTTAGATCTTTAACATAAATGTTTTCAAAGATAGAAACAAGTATAAGAATGGTTTTGGGTTTGTTGTGACAATGTGTTAACAAAATTCTTCTTTAGCCCTTTTTTATTATACTTAGGGATGTAAATATATGTTTGAAAGAATGATTTAAAGATAAGCATAAGAAAATTGGTCTTGGGTTTGTAGTGATAATGTTTAAGTAACATTAATCTTAAACCTTTTGAATGGATTTGCGAAAAATACTTAGATCCTTAAAATGCATATTTTGAAGGAAATTACAAGTATGGAATCTTTTGGAAAGTGATAGAAAAAGTAGACGTTTATTAGATAAAAGAAATTTACTAATAATGGAATTTTAATTAATAAAAGGATTAATTACATAGAAGGATCAAGTAGCTTAACCAAACTTTGTGTGGCTTGATCGTGCTACGTATGACTTGATAGTGTTATGTATGTTCATTTTTAATGGAAAGTATACTAGACTTGGTTTCCATTTATAGACATCTATCTTGTACCAGATAGTCGAATAGTCAACTATCAAAATTGGCTAAACATAACTCTAGGAATATCTAGAAGAAAAACGAGAATTATATGGTATAATTTTCTTCGGTGGTGCTATACTGTACGTATAAACTCGTGTGTTCTTCCAGGACAAATGATAAGGAAATCCATTCGCTTAAACGGTTAGAAGGTGATCTCCGCTTTTATGTATTGTCTGTTTATTTCCAAGAGAACTGGAGTTGAGCTCATCGAAAATTCATCGATTAATTTTGGAGCATCCGGTAAGTGGGAAGAGTGCACTTATATGAGGTGACTAGAACCCATAACCACTTGATAATCATATATGATATCTATATTCTAGAAGCAGTTGAGAAGTGGAATGTTATAGAGTTGAACTATCTTTCCTAAGGTTAAATCTAAAGTAAAGGTTAGCGTCAACATTTCAAATGATGCTATCGTGTGGGACTGTCTATTTTAAGGAGTATTCCAAGAGAGAGGACATCAATAGCATTCATCGAAGGACTTATACGCAAAACCTATATTAAGGTTTGAGCTTGTTCGAGATGCTCCAATCCATGTAGTGATTCATGTTTTTTTTTAGATAATGAAATCCAATAGGGGATTTGTGTTTTGTTCGAGTGATGAAGACTCATTTGAAAGATGCCGACTCAATGTCAGAAATGACTAAAACCGGAGTAGGATGCATAATCTCGGGTTTAGCTTACCAATGAGGGCATATCAACTCCTTATCTCGGATATGCTTATCGATATGTTGCACGCAGGGGTTGTTGATACTTGGTGCCATGTAGTTCATCGTTGGTCCAGTTGTGTTTACTTAGAGATATATGTTGCTTAAAAGGAAGTTTCTGATTCTTATCATGGAGATCTACTTCAATTTACTAGGAGTATCTTCATGGAAAACAATCCATACGCGAACGCGCCTTAGAGATTTTGATTGTATACCTTTATTGTTGTGACGTTTGCACATCAGCTATTTGATATTTATGTGTTACACTCTAGACATTATCTATCATTGTACTATATGTTAAACTTAATGAATGGTTGTTTTAATTTGAAGGAAAAATCGTTGTGATAATCCGTACGGTGTCAAAAAGGTTTTTTTTGATAAATTGAACTTGAGATTTGATCCTTGATTAATTGCCCTTGCTTGATTGATTAGCTTTAATTTGATTTTCCCCTTTTCTTCCCTAAGTAATGGCTGGCTTCAACTCTCTTTAGTTTAAGTTTTTATGTTTTGAAAATGAACATGAAAGTAAAGGAAACGAGATTTTTAAGGGGAATGGGGTTATGGTACGGCAATTACCCATTAAGCCCTTGTTTTATTCTCTTATTAGTTATCTAATAAACCTTTTCCGTAAACTCATTCATTATTTTTAATTAAGCACGACCACTAGTTAAAATTTCAAATCTCAATCCCCTTATGACTCTAATATTTACATTATTCTATTTAATTTATCTAATTAAATCTCGTAAATAATGTTATTAAAAATTAGGGGTGTTACAGGCTCCCCTCCTTAAAGAATTTCGTCCGCGAAATTCACTAAGGACTAAATACTAAACATAGCAATCATCTGTAACAGCTCTTAACTATCATACTAGCCTACCTGACTGGCAATAGTCTATATAAATCTAATATAGAACATACACTTACAGCAGATCAGGATAAGTATACATAATCTTGTCTTCTATCTTCCAAGTACAGTCCTTCTCGTCTCGCTCCACTGAACTTTCACCAATTTAACTGTCTTGTTTCTTAACCTTTTCTCATCTCTTGCTACAACCTGAACTGGTTGTCTAACAAAAATCAAATACCATCAACTCTAGTAGTAGTCTTTGCATCATTCACATACTTGTGAAGATGAGACACATGAAACACATTATGTATACCTGCCATACTGCTCGGCAACTCTACTCTATATGCGAGCTTCCCGATCCTTTTTATGACTTGGAATGGACCAACATATCTCGGTGCCAGTTTCCCTGACTTTCCAAATCGCACCACACTTTTCGTCGGTGATACCTTAATGAAAACCTTATCTCCGACTAAGAATTCTAGGTCTTTACGCCTCTTATCTGCATAACTCTTTTGTCTAGGCTAAGCTTCCTTCATCCTTTCTCAGACCAACATAATCTTCTTTACCCCCTCTAACTAGATCTAAACCCAAGACTAATCTGTCTCCAGTCTCCAACCAACATGCTGGTGATTTGTATGGCCTTCCATACAAAGCTTCAAAAGATGCCATTCCTATACTAGTCTGATAGCTATTATTATAGGAAAACTTTATTAAGTGTAGGCGATCTTCCCAAGATCCACCAAAGTCCAATACACAAGCACTTAACAAATCCCCAAGTACCTTATTGACTCTTTCTGTCAGCACATCTTTTTGAGGGTGATACGCAGTACTCATCTTAAGCTTGGTACCTAATACATCCTATAGACTCTTCTAGAATTCACTAGTAAATAAAGTATCTCTTTCACTGACTATACTACTAGGAATTCTATGCAGTCTAACTATGTTCTTCATGAACAACTTAGCTAAAACATGTGCCGTCCTGATTGACTTAACTGGAATGAAATGGGCAGTCTTGATCAACCTGTCACTATGACCCATATACTTTCATTTCCTCTATTTGACCTTGGCAAGCCGTCTATAAAATCCATAGATATCGGATTCCACTTCCAAACTTATATCTCCAAAGGTTGAATCAATCACTTGGCTTTTGATGTTCGGTCTTCACTTGTTGACAGTTTGCACACTACCTAACCCGCAAGCCAACATCCCTCGTCATACCTTCCCAAGAGAAGCTCATCTTCATATCTTGATAAATCTTTGTCCCTCCAAGATAAATCATTAATTTGGATTGATGCCATTCCTTAAGAACTTCTTTACTTAAGTCCTCAACATTTAGAGCACTCAACTGTCCCTTCTTTCTCATCCATCCTCTCCGGTCAAGACTAAAATATCTTAGTTCATCGATCTCTATTTGAGCCTCAAGCCTTCTAATCTTCTCGGCTAATACTGGATCCTCCTTTTGCTTAGAAGTAATCCTTTCAATTAACATTGATTGAAATCCCAAAAAGGATAACATAGTGGTGTTCTGACTAAAACTAGCTGTCGATCTTAACTGCACACTACAAGTAATCAAAGCTTCTAAATCCTTCCATTCCTCCAACATAGCTAACACCACATTCTGGTGTCTTCTGCTAAGAGCATCAACTACCTTATTTCCTTTCCCAAGTGTATACTCTATACCAAAATCATAGCTGCTAAAAACTCCAGCCACCTCTACTATCTCATATTCAGCTCCTTCTGAGAGAATAAATATCTTAAGGACTTATGATTTGTGTGTAGCTCAAATCTCTCGCCTAAGAGATAATGTCTCCAAATCTTTAATGTGAAAATCACCACTGCTAACTCCAAATCATGAGTAGGATATCTTATTTCATGCGGTCTATGCTATCATGAAGCGTAGGAAATAACTTTACCCCTCTACATCAATACTGCTCCTAATCCAGCCCCACATGCATCAGTATACACTACTAATCCTTGGTTTCCATCTGGCACTACTAATACAGGTGCATTGGTCAATAAATGCTTTAACTTAAGGAATGATTCCTCACATTTGCCGGACCAGATAAACTTCATGTCCTTTTTGTCAACTTAGTAAAAGGCGCTGCTATCCACGAGAAGTCCTTGATGAATCTCCGATAATAGCCAGCAAGTCCAAGAAAACTTCTAATCTCAGTCATCATCTCTGGTCTTTCCAATTATTAACAGCTTCGATCTTATCTGGATCAACTGATAAGCCTTTCTCTGAAATCATGTGACCAAGAAAATTAACCTCTTTCTTCCAAAAATGACACTTGGATAACTTCGCTGTCAGCTGATGCTGCCTCAACGTATCATGCACTACTCTAAGATGATCTTCATGCTCTCTTTCATCCTTAGTGTATACTAAAATGTTATCTATAAACACAAACATAAAACTATCCAAATACTATAGGAAAACCCGGTTCATCAGATCACGAAGAAAGCTGGTGCATTCGCTAACCCGAATGACATTACTAACCACTCAAACGAACCATAGCTAGTCTGGATCGATGTTAATGGAATACCGTCCTCTACCACTCTTAACCGATGGAAACTTGTTTCCAAACCTAGTTGGAAAAACACTTTGTCTCCAAACAACTGATCAAATAGATTGTCAATTCTCGACAAAGCATAATTATTCTTAATCATCTTCTCGTTCAACTTAAGATAATCGATACACAATCTCAACGACCCATTCAGTTTCTTCACGAACACCACGACTGCTCCCCAAGGCAAACTGCTTGGTCTAATAAAATTCCTCCTTTCTAGCTCCACCAGCTGCACTTTCAATTCCTTCATCTTGGTCAGTGTCACCCAACAAGGTGGTCTACTAACAGGTTTAGCTCCTGGTACAAGATCTATCCGACACTCAACAGCTTATTTCGGTGGTAGTCCTGTAACTGGCTCAAAAACATTTGAAAAATCTCTTGCTATCTGAACCTGACTTAACTCCTCTTCCAATTCCATAGCACTCAACAAAGCACAAGCACTTCGGTTAGAATTCTCCACTGAGAATACGATACGGTTATAACTATCAAGGTGTCTTAACGATATTTCCCTATTGTGGAGAAATATCATAGCTTCATATTTATCCAACCAATCCATACCCAAATGATCCCAAAGTCTATGAAATCAAAAACATACAGACTACATGAAAACTAATGACCTAACAAATCAAGTTCTAACTAGTCACATCTCACCCCCAGAGTTGTGTACCCTCCTATCAGATTCACAATCCTTAAGGAAGTAACTAGGTATGTGGGTTCAAAGCATAACCTATCACTAAACACTAAGATATAAATGAATGCGATGCACAGGTATCAAATAGTATGCCAACTGGAATAGTCTGAATCAAAAGCGTACCTTCCATCATAGTTGTGATGCCCTACCTCTATATTCACACTAACCAAGGACACTATGGGGTAATGCCGTCGGCTAGTGCAAAGAATAAGGTTGTTGTGGAGCGACCAACTGTATAATTGATTTGGGCAAGTACCGATATGTCAGATCGTATGTCACACATTTAATTTCAAGAGGAAATATGACATATTCAGTCCAAACTCAAATCTACTACACAGTGGCTAAATGCTATTCGAAAACAATATAAAATAATCATAACATAAAATCAGGCACAGATATTCATATCACTAAGGCAGAAATAAATATAAATATAATACATAGAAGTGAGCATCATAGTAGTGGTTATATAAGATCCACTACATCACAAAAGAATAGGTACATGTACTGCATAAAAGAATATGTATACATCAAAGAGTCTCTATCTCGGATACATGAAAGATAAGTACTAAGCTAAAGTAGTTAGCCAAAAGTTGAAAGCTAGCCCCTGCTAAGAGGTCAAATGGGAGCACATGAAACACCTCGATCCGACCCAAGTATTATTTAAGAAGAAAAATTAATAAACGGATCAGTCTAGCTATAATTATCATGTAAGATGAGATAGGATACGAGATACGACAAATATATATGATAATAATAAAAATCATACAATATCTCAAGTTTTCTCAAACACCTAAAAAGAATATCATATTCTTTATTTCTATTCATCAAATCACAAATAATCATAAAGATTACTAAAGAAAATCGCAATAATTTGTGAAACACAAATTCTAGAAATCAATAACTAGAAATCTATAAAAACACAAAAGGTGGGAAGGCCTATCACAAACGGAGGTATGAAAACTCACCAACACGTGTATCACAAACATGACATTATCCCGTGGGTCGCTAACCCCTAAAAAAGAAGCCGAAGCTCAACGAACGGCCAAAAGACCATGGGCCACTACCCCATAAAAATGAGCCAAAGCTCCATAGAATGGGGTACAGTCCCCCACGTGGATAAAGAGATTGCTCATCACAAGTCAAAATCATAAAATGATCATCATTGATCAATAAATGTAAATTACACTAAGCTATTAAATAAATGAATTTAGCTTAATGTCCCATAACCACTGGCTTAACTTAAATGATTTACGAACAAATTGTAGATTTTCACTTGAAAATTGTCATGATTTTTCAATCAAACAAGTCCTAGAATTAACCAATGAAATGAATGCAAGCATTTCATACCACTTGTTTTACTAAGTCATTTAATTGGAATTCTCATCCGAATGAGGTAAAGGTTTGTATATACTAATAGGTTGGAAAAACGGTTTTATAATCGAGTTTTGTATTAAAAGTAGCATTGAAATCATTTTCGTGAAGAAATTTTAGTATTTACTACCATTATGAAACCTTTGTATTTAAAGTGACAAATCATAGAAATGATTGTAAAGACAATCTGTCATAAAAAATCCACATTTCTATAACGTGAATCAAAACCATGGAAATCGATATCAGATCCATCAAATGAAAAGACTAAAAATCTAGAAATGAAATCATCAAAGTTGATTTTAATTGACAATAACTATACGGATCATCAAAAATTGATAAATCAAAAATCCATATAAGAAAAGGCCTATTCCAGAATTTAGACAGCCATAGACGCCTGTCCCCCTGTTTTAGGAATTTTTAATCCAAGACCACAGATGTCTGTGGATAATCCACAAACGTCTGTCGCCTGTAGTGAGACAGAATTTGCAAAGCCTAAAAATGGGCAAACAAACCTAGCTTCATTGATTCAGAAGCGATTGAATGAGCAACTGCGACTAGGGATTCATGCCTAGCGACACCCAGCCCTAAAGGCTCTTCAATACGCCCAAAACAACATGTCTAAACACCCATATTAGGGTTTTCGTAAATTTTGACTTCAAAATACCAAAATTAGGAAAAATTCACCAAATCAATTCAATTCAAAAGTAGTTGAATAAAAATAGATGTTAGGAATTCATACCCAACGGCAATCAAAGCTATAGACATAGATGTGAGTTCAAAAACTCATCTTTAAACTCAACAATTGAAAAGATAAGCTCTAAAACAAGCTAAGATCAATTCCTCTTCAATTAAACCTATAGAATCTCCAATCTAGTATCACATGGAAAGATTTTCTAAGTTAGGTTATAGGAAATTCTAAAAATTTAAGAGAGATTGAGATGGAGAAGATGAAGAGGATGCTTACCTAAGCTTCTCTTCGATTTATAACTTGAAATTGAATTCCTAAGAAAAGCTAGGGCTTAGGAATTTTAATATCCTTTTCCCACCATTTTTCCTTTAGCTTGGAGTGTTAGGAAATTGTGAATGGATTGACAGAAGAGGAGAGGGGCTAGAGGTATTGGTAGAAGAGGATTGGGTTAATGTGATAGAACAAAGCCCAAAGCCCAAAGCCCAACTAAAAATGTCAAAACCCAAATCAACCCCAAATACAACAATATTTATATCTAAACAAGTTGCAAACATCGATTTGAACTCAATGAAAGTTTCCTCGAGTCTAGAATCGACTATATGCAAAAAGTCATATTTCGAACTCTAATTTCAATTAACGGTGCTGTATTTAAGTAAAACATTTAAATATATAATCGTAAAATATGCAGGTTGTTACAGACTCCCCTCCTTAAAGAAATTGCGTCCTCGCAACATTTGAGAAGGTAATAATAAACAACCATTCGATGACATAACAACACAAAAAGGAAAATTAAAATGAGAAGTCCACCTAAAGGAGCACGAGAGAGTAAATCAGGATGTGTTCGCTCGATGAATTCTCTAGATTCTCAAGAACAATCCTTAGGATTTGCGGACCATTGAACTTTCACAACCGGAATGTCTTTATTATGAAGGCGTTTAACCTCCATAGCAATGGTGCGAGTAAGATGTTTCTCATAAGTCAAATTAGGTGAAACCTTAATTTTTTCAATAACACGGCTCAAGAATAGAATCAGAATCTCTAAGGCATTTTCGTAGCAGAGAAACGTGAAATACGCCATAAATAGTGGAAAATTGAGCCAGTAACGAAATGTTATAAGCCACAGAACCGATGCGTTCGGTGATGGGAAACGGGCCAATATATCAAGGTGCTAATTTTCCCGACCGGTTGAAACACACAACAGCCTTCATAGGCAACACACAAATGAATACCAAATCTCCCATAGAAAATTCCAAATTCCTTCTTCGATTATTAGCATAGGATATTTGTCTACTCTGAGCTTCATTCATCCTATGACGAATAAGGTCAATCTTTTCTATGGCATCAGGAATAAAAATCTGGACCTAAAACTAACTTCTCACCGGTTCTAAGCCAACACAAAGAAGATCGGCATGGCCTTCCGTAGAGTCCCTCGAAAGGTGCTATACCAATACTAGATTGGGAGATGTTATTGTAAGAAAACTCAAGAAGGGAAATATGTTCTTCCCAAAGCTTTTTGAAGACCTTTTCAAAATCCGCTAGTAAATAATGGATCACGATCACTAACAATAGAAGTAGGAACTCCATAGAATTTAATAATTTCTTTAACATAGAGTTTAGTCAAAAGAGGTACGGTTCGGCTGGACCTAAAGGAAATAAAAATGGACGGATTTTATATGTCTATCTATAATCACCCATAAACTGTCATGACCCGAACGAGAACGGGGAAGACCGTCAATAAAGTCCATGGAAACTTGATCCTACTTCCAGACGGTAATGTCTAAAGGTTCCAATAACTCACCGGGCCTCTGATGCTCAGCCTTTACAAGTTGGCAAGTCATGCAACGCTTAATAAAGTTAGCAATATCAGATTTCATTCCATCCCAATAATAAAGTCGCTTCATGTCAGCATACATTTTACAACTACCAGGATGAATTGTAAATTTAGAATAGTGACAATCTTCTAAAATGTCTTTACGGAGATCACTAATATTTAACACAATAAGGCTACCAAATTTTCAAACGTCGCCACGAGCATCGATTTCATAGTCTTTCAAACCATCAATATTATTTTTATCTCTACAACTTTGGCTAAGATGAGCCAATTCGAGGTCATGCTTTTGAGCTACAAGGATGCGGTCTAAAAGGGAAGGATGAGCCTCGAGGCTACATAACACCAGAGATGAACATGAATCAGATCCACGATCTCGAATCTCCTAAGTGGGCAAAGTCTCAAGATCATTCCATTCAGATATCATCATGGAAACAACTGCTTGTTGCATATGACTAGGGACATCAGCAACACAATTTCCCTTTCTGGAAGTGTAAAGAATATCAAGATAATAAGATGCAAGGAATTCAAGCCAACGTTGTTGATGCAAATTAAGTTCCTTTGGAGAGAATAAACACTTTAAAGATTTATGATCGATGTAGAGAATAAATTTCCCTCTCAAAAGATAACGACGTCAAATTCTAAGAGCGAAAACAATGGCCGCAAGCTCTAAACCATGAGTGGCATATCTTGTCTCGGCAGGCTTTAACTGCCTAAAAGCATAAGCGACGACATGTTCCCTTTGCATGAGAAAGGCTCCCAAACCAATACAACTAGCATCGGTATAAACAATCAAGCCTTGGTTCCCTTCGGGAATCATAAGAATAGGAGCATGGAAATGAGTTCTTTTAATTTCTGAAAAGCAGCTTCACATTTGTCTGACCAAATTTACTTGACTCCCTTCTTTGTCATAGTAGTAAGAGGCAAAGAGATTTTAGAGAAGTCTTTTATGAATCGATGGTAATATCCCGCCAATTCAACAAAACTACGAATTTCCGTTACACTCTCCGGTCTCTTCCAGTTTTGAATCACCTCAATATTTGAAGGATCCACGAAAATTCCGGATTCAAAAACAATATGCCCAAAAAATTTCACACGAGATTGCCAAAAATGGCATTTAGAAAAAATTCTTTCAATTGATTGCTTCAAAGAGTTTCCAAAACAATTCGAAGGTACTTTTCATGCTCTTCCTTAGTTTTAGAATAAACAAGAATATCATCAATAAAGAGAAGAACAAATCGATCGAGGAAGCCTTTGAAAATTCGATTCATAAGGTCAATGAAATAAGCAAGAGCATTTGTTAAACCAAATGGCATAACAAGCCATTCATAATATCCATAGTGAGTACGGAATGATGTCAAAGGAATACTATCCTCTACAATTCGAAGCTGATGAAAATCGATTGCTAAGTCTAACTGTGAAAAGACTCTAGCACCGCAAAGTTGATCGAATAGATCATCAATCTGAGGCAAGGGATATTTATTCTTAATGGTAAGATCAGTATGCTTGTGGTAGTCAACGCAAAGTCGGAGTGTACCATCAGATTTCTTCACAAAGATAGCTGAAGCTCCCCAAGGAGAGGAACTAGAATGAATGAACTGTTTTGCTTCCAATTCAGATAAGTGTCTACGCATCTCCATATTTTCCTTATTGGACATACGATAAGGAGGACGAGTGATAGGTAGAGCTCTGGGGATTAGATTAATTTATAACTCAATTGCTCGCTTAGGTGGTAATTCTAAAACAGGCTCAAAGATATCAAAAAATTCACGAACAACGTGAATGAGGGAAATAACATCTTCCTCATCGTTATTATCATCATCATGCGGGTTTAAAGAATATAAGGATGCCACTGAATTGGAATCAGAATCATTAAGAACAATAGAAATCTGCTTAATAGACTGGGGATGTCGAAGATGGATAGTCCTCTCAGGAAATAGGATATGGGCTTCATATCGATTAAGCCAATCCATTCCAAAAATCATTCCGAAAACTAGATAACGCATAACATGCATATTGGCACGAAAAGCATAATCACATAAAATAGTCTCAATACCCTTACAAAATAAACTGAGCGTTGCGGACCTACCAATTGGATTTTCAATTCTCAGTGAAGTTATCAAGCCTATAACATTTAAATACAAAGTATCTACAAGTTCTTTTGATATAAAAGAATGAGATGCACCCGTATCAAAAAGAATTCGAATA
This sequence comes from Allium cepa, assembly GCA_030765085.1. NCBI lineage: Eukaryota > Viridiplantae > Streptophyta > Magnoliopsida > Asparagales > Amaryllidaceae > Allium > Allium cepa. The sequence continues at coordinate 81,563,108 of CM060941.1, read as the reverse complement.
GGATGATCACGAAACATAATTATACCATCAAGGATAGAATGATAAATACCTTGACCAAGAGAAGGGCTACTAGAATCTTGCACAACATTCAGCTTTCCCTCTTTCTTGTTTATAAGTTTGGGACATGAAGATATAGGATGACCCAAACTTTTGCAATAGCGGCAAGTAAGGGACCTTGGACACTTATTTGCATAGTAGTCCTTAGAACCATAATTGTAGCATTCTCCATGACCAAGGGTAGAAGTCTTTACTACCAAAATTTCTTGCTTTCCTTTCTTGTTGGGATTAGGGATTTTGAACTTATTATTGGGATGTTTCTTCTTGTTGTTTTTGAAATTATTTTTGGCACCCCCAACATCACCATCACTTGCCTTATCAACCTCTTCAAGTCGAAGAGCGATATCTACAAGCTGATCGAAAGGCACTTCTAGTTTCAAAAGTAAAGCCTTTTTTAGATTTTTATTCAAACCATAGATAAACCTTAGATTCTTCTTCAGAGGGGCATTAATATACTCGACCACATATTTAGAGAGGGATTCAAAAGATGCGACCTAATCTGTAATAGAAGATTCGCCCTGAATAAGATCAATAAAGCGTCGAGCTAAAGTTACCTTTTCTGCTTTAGGCACAAATTTTAACTCGAACCTTTTTCGAAATTGCTCCCAAGTAAGATCCACTTCTACAATTTTCGAAATCAAAAGCTCATACCAATCTAATGCTCTCTCCTGGAGCATGCTAGAAGTCACTTGGACGATGTAAGTCCAAAAGATTCATGCGAGAAAAGACGCGATTGCATGTTCTAAGCCAAGCCTGGACTTCCATAACGCTTTTGGAACATTTGAATGGATTTCTACCCAAGTGGGTGTAATCATTGCATAAGCATGCAAACCCAGATTTAGGATGAGTAGGCTCAGGAATGGGGCCGCAACTTGGGCATTCTTTACAAGATCCAAAAGCTGTTGAGCAGACATGAATACGCCATCCTGAGGAGGATCACTAGATTGACCCGTGCTAGGACGGCCTGTTCTAACTGTTTCTCTTCTTAAACAAAAAGAAAGAAAAGGAAAAAGATTATTCTCAGAATGAATTTAAATAATCTTGATTGATAAAACAAGGCATCATAAAATAAGATAGGACATGGCGGATCCTAAGACTCGAATTAAATCCTAAGGCACGTATCCTAAGAGAGACTTAGAACAATGATCCTCGTTGTAATATCCTATATTGTTTCGAAGTTTGGCTCTGATACCAAGCTGTGATGCCCCATCTCTATACTCACACTAACCAAGGACACTATGGGATAATGACGTTGGCTAGTGCGAAGAATAAGGCTGTTGAGGAGCGACCAACTTTATAATTGATTTGGGCGAGGACCGATATGTCAGATGGTATGTCATGCATTTTATTTCAAGAGGAAATCTGACATATCCAATCCATACTCAATACTATACAATAGCTAAATGCTACTTGGAAATAATATAAAATAATCATAACATAAAATCAGGCATAGATATTCATATCACTAAGGAAAAAAATATGAATATAATACATAGAAGCGAACATCGTAGTAGTGGTCATACAAGATCCACTACATCATAAAAGAATAGGTACATGTACTACATAGAAGAATATGTATACATCAAAGAGTCTCTATCTCGGATGCATGAAAGATAAAAACTACTAAGCTAAAATAGTTAGTCAAAAGTCGAAAGCTAGTCCCTGCTAAGAAGTCAAATGGGAGCACCTGAAACACCTTGGTCTGACACGAGTATTATTTAAGAAGAAAAATAATAACTGGATCAGTCTAGCTATAATTATCATCTAAGATGAGATATAATAAGGAATATAAGAAATATATATGATAACAATAAAAATTGCTAGTCCCGGAGAAGATGGTTTTGATGAAAACAACCTTAGAATAAGATTATAAAATATAAATACTAACATTATAGTTTAGACATATATGTATATGCAGGATTTAAACATGCAGCTACCAAGAATGAAGACTTTGCAGTACAGAGATACAAGACTGAAGACATCAAGATTGAAGACTCATGAGTATCAAGATTATCAAGAGTTCAAGATTTCAATAATAAGTAATTTAGTTAGGAATTTTGTTAAAACTCCTAGAAAAGCACTGGCATCTTAAAATCCATTTTATTCGTGGAATGAAATCCACTTCGAGCCTTTTAAAGGGGTGGAACCCTATGTAGGATTAAACCTACGAAAAATCTAGTGGAACATTGTTTTGTATCCACTAACTTTTTATTCAAATGTTTTACAAAATTATATCTTGTTTTCAAAATGATTTCAAAATCTTCCTTTTAAAAGAATCAAAAACATCTGTCCTGGTTTTAAAATACATGTAGCCTCAAAATAATCTTTATCTTCAAAATCAAATTATCCTTGGTTTTAAACTATCTTTTAGTTATAATATATTTAAATTTTAATATTTATACTTAGATTTAAATATATAGTAAAATTCTATATATACCTAAATATTATTCCTTATACTTATTTATGTATTTTAACTATAATTAAGTATATTTATAAAGTTTAAAATAGTTTTAATACAAGATAGAAGTTATTTTCAAAGAAAAATAAATTACCAAAAATACCATAGGCCTGTCGACAACCCCAACTTACCCTTGTCGACAAGGTGGTAGTTTATTTCAAAATTTTGAATTTCAAAGGAAGTGTCTATTTGTCATATCCTTTCACGAATGGACATGGCTGTTGTTCTACTATAAATATGGGTTGTGTTAAACGAATTTATATACATATTTTCTCTGATTTCACACCTCTTCTTCTTCCATGTTTCTTTATATACATTTTTACCATTGCTCTACCAAAATCACCATTGAAGCTAACTAGATCATCTCTAGTTTGATTCTCTATCACTATCTCAACACGATCTCAGTGCTATTCAGAGTTATAAGCTTCTTTGTAATAAATTGAGTGAGAAAAGGTGCGATTGTAGCCTGTGAAATCAATCAAGCGAGAAAAGGTGTGATTATAGCCTGTGAAATCAATTGGATGAACTCGTTGCCCGTAAATCAAATATCTCTACCCAGAGGATTGTGAATCTGGAGTGGTGTACCTCGTGGCCTTGAAATCGAGGGTGTAATTGTATGAATTGATTTTGAAAGGAAATATGTACTTGTGTGCGGGACTAGATGTAGGGTAACTCCGAACCAGTATAAAATCCGATGTGTTCTTTCCTTTATTGATTTTACTTTATTTCTGCATCTGTGTTTGATTCTGTGATCATATATGTGTCTGAATATTGCATACATTTGTGTTCAAATTAATATAAACTCAAACAGATTTAGTAATTTCTTAAAACACTATTTACCCCTCCTCTAGTGTTAATTCTAGCCTTAAGATCCGTAATCCACATTTCTTACATTTGGTGTCAAAGCTAGGTTTTCAAAGTTTTATAATATGATTTTTGAAAAAGCTTTTAAAATGGATATGTTTAAAAAACTTGTTAATACTAGTTTACAAATATTCAGATCATCATTGTCTTTTGAGTCTTCATATAATCAATATTCAAATTCAAGTTGTCTAACAAAATTGTATGATGTGCATGAAACATGTTTTATGGGTGTTGAGGAATCTATCCACAATGGACAAATTGTGCAGATCAAAAAGAATAAATGGATACTCGACAGTGGATGCTCTTGACACATGACTGGTAATCCAGGTATTCTAAATGATATAATATACAAAGATGAGGACTGGTTAACTTTGGAGACAACTCAAAAGGATATGTGATTGGCATCGGCAAAGTCGGTAACTCTGAAACTCCTATTATTACTAATGTTTTGCTAGTTAAGAATCTAAAACATAATCTGCTAAGTATTAGTCAACTTTTCGATAAAGGATATAAAATTAAAATTGAAAAAGATAAGTGTCACATTGAAGATAATAATTCAACAATAATATTTGAGGGAATTAGGAAAAAGAATATTTATATTCTTAGTATGAAAGTTTCAAATGATAACCTGTGTCTTTTGGCAAATACAAGTGAACCTTGGATTTAGCATAAGAGATTTGGGCATTTGAATTTCAAACTCTTATCTAGACTGTCAAAACATGATCTAGTAAGAGGTCTCTCTAATATGAATTTTAACGTAGATAGTTTATGTGATGCGTGTTAATTAGGAAAACTTAGAAAAAGTTCTTTTAAATTAAAAGATATGATTTGAACTTCAAAACCTCTTGAATTACTTTATCTTGATTTATTTGGTCCATCTCAAACTCTGTCAATAAATCATAATAAATATGTTTTTGTAATTGTAGATGATTATTATAGATTTATATGGACAATATTTTTGAAGCATAAAAGTGATACTTTTGAATGTTTTAAGAACTTTACAAAAAGGATTCAAAATCAACTTTCTGTAAAAATTATAACCATCTGTAGTGATCACAGTGGTGAATTTGAAAATGAAAAGTTTGAGGAATTATGCAATAAAAAGGGAATAACTCACAATTTTTCATTTCTAAGAACTCCACAACAAATTGGAGTAGTAGCACGTAAAAATAGGACGATTCAAGAGTGTGCGAGAACTATGCTTTCAGATAGTAAATACCAAAAATATTTTTGGGCAGAAGCAGTTGTTACCGCCTGTTATATTTTAAATGGAATTTTAATTAGATCTTTAACTGATAAGACATCTTATGAACTTCTTCACACAAAGAAACCTAAGGTATCTTATTTTATAATTTTTGGAAGTAAATGTTTTATTTTAAATACAAAAGATAACATAGATAAATTTGATCCTAAATCTGACAAAGGTATCTTTATCGGATATTTTAATAGAAGTAAAGCATACAGAGTATTTAACTTAAGAACTAACACCATCGAATAAACAATGCATGTTTCATTCGATGAAAGTCTCAAAAATTTTAAAGATACAAATGACGAAGAGGATTTAATCACTCAAAATCAAGAGTCAACTGAAACTAATAATGAAATTAATTATCCTAATAAAAAGATTAAACTTTTAAAACATCATCCTATAGAAATTATACTAAGAGATATGCAAATTGTTGTTACAACAGAAATCAACTAAGTAAAATGAGCAATGTAGCCTTTATATCAACTATTGAACCCAAAAATCCAAAAGAAGCATCAACTGATGATTCATGGATTTTGGATATGAAAGAAAAACTAAATCAATTCACTAGAAATAATGTTTGGGAAATTGTTCCTAGATCTGAAAATAAAACTATAATTGGAACTAAATTGGTTTATAAAAATAAAATGAATGAACAAGGAGAGGGTGTTAGAAATAAAGCCCGGTTAGTCACTCAAGGTTATTGTCAAGAACAAGGAATAGATTTTGATGAAACTTTTGCTCCCGTAGCAAGATTGGAAGCCATTAGGATTCTACTTGCTTTCGCAAATCATAATAATTTCAAATTATATCAAATAGATGTTAAAAGTGCCTTTTTAAATGGATTTGTAAAATAGGAAGTATATGTTGAACGACCACCACTTTTTGAAAATGAAAAATTACCAAATCATGTTTACAAACTTAAGAAAGCTCTATATGGTCTAAAACAAGCTCCTAGAGCCTAGTATGATAGTCTAAGATCTTACTTATTACGATCAAACTTTGAAATTGGTAAAATAGATAATACTCTTTTTATTAAAAGAAATAAAAATGATATTCAACTAGTACAAGTTTACGTAGATGATATCATTTTCGGATCAACTAATTTTGAAATGAATAAAGAATTTTCTGAAATAATGACAAAAGAGTTTGAGAAGAGTCATATGGTTGAATTAAACGTCTTTCTAGGATTGTAAATAAAACAATTAGATAGTGGTATCTTTATTAGTCAAGCAAAATATGCTAAAGACCTAGTTAGTAAATTTGGTTTGACTACTGCGAGTGGAAAACCCACTCCCATGGCAACCAATGAGTATCTAAGTAAAGAAGATCTCTAGAAAGAGTAGATCAAAAATTATGTAACGATCCTAATTTTTGAGTAAACTTAAATTTAGTAATTGATATGAATTTGTGAATTTAAATTGTAAATTTAATTAATTTTTCCAATATTAAATAAGATATTTGTTTATTTGCGTATTAATTTTAAAATTTTAATTAGGGATTTGAAATTCTATACTTAATATGTTATGAATAAAAAGTAACATCCCAAAATTTATCAATCTAAATTAGTAATATATATAAACTTTTGGGAATTAATTTGAAAATAAATTGAAAAGTTTCAAAACAAATAAAATGAGTAATAAATTATATATGAATAAAACCCTAAATTCTTTTGAGTTTAAAATCTTGAAATAATAAATGTTTAAAAAAATCATTTGAATTCAAATTATATATATATAAGGCATATATGAGTAGATTTGAGTGTATATACTGAAATTGAATTAATTGTGTAAGTATAGGTACGTGTATGTAAATAGACATAAATGGATTTTTATTTCAAGCTTGAATTGAGATTTGAATCTAAATTTAAAATAAATGTTTTAGAAAAATATTTGGCTTTTAAAATCACTAAGGTGTAATTTCTATGATGTAAATATTGGTTAAAGCAATTCTTTTTTTTAACATTGTATATATGTATATGCTAATGAATAAGGGGTATGTTTATTTATAAAGTAAATATGATATAAAATTTATTTAAAAATTCTTTTGTCTTCTAAAATTACAAATGCTAAACATACATAAGGGAGATGGAGTAAAATTTACAAGTGTTTAGATCTCATGATTATTTTTTACAAATGGTATTCAATATAATTGATTGAATACAATAATAAGATTTAAAAATTAAAAAAACTTTTCAGCTCCCCATATTCAATTATTTAGCCTCAAAAAATCTCTAAAAGAATAGTAAAAATATTAAGCATTTCAAATCTCAACACCCAAAGAAAAAAATAGGAAAAATCAGAAAAAGATGAAGCATTCTTTTGGATTCAAAGTTGAAAAAATATGAAAATTTTCTTAAACATCAAGCTGTAGTTTTACATTCCATCTCTCAGGTAACCTTTAAACTTCATAGCTTAGTGGATTTGTGATTTTAAAATCAAGTTTTAACAAACAGATTCAAAACTGCAGATTTATATATCAACATCAAGCTTCAGTTTGGCCAAGGAAACAGTGCAAGGTTTCTGAAATAAATTAAGGCAAGTGAATTTCTTTTAAAGATTTGAATTTAATGTTTTAATCAGTAATAGAGTAAGAATCTAAGCAATTGAATCAATCAGTTGCAGGAGAAAATCAAGTTCAAAGGCTAGATTTATTTCTGGATTTCTAGTAGCAGGAAGACAAAAAGGGATTTCTCTGTTATATAAAAGAATTCAAACTGTAAGTAAATTTAAAATTGTTGTTATTAATGATTAAGTAAATAAATACAACAAAGAGTAAGCAAGAACTTTTATTTATAACTTGCAGATCTAAACTCCAAAAATTTAAAGTAGGAAAAGAAGAATTTTTTTTACAGGCTTTCATCCTTCTTTTGAAATCTGTCAGGAACTTTCTATCTTCAGGCAAAAAGGTGAGCAAACCTTACTCTTTCAACCTTAGTATGGCTATATCTTGATTGATGAGATAAATGGTTGAGGTATGAATGTTGTGTGAATGTGTTTGTATGAATATTGACCGTGATTACAAGTTGAAAATATTAAATGCTTGTGGATATATGAGTTTTTGTACGTACATATATCCTCTCTGTTAAAAAAATATAACAGGACCCAAAATTATAAATGAATTCCTATCTTCTAAACAAATCAATCTTAGACCTTGGTCTTTAAAGAAGAAATGATGATAACAATGTGACATTTTTGGTAAAAATAATTTCCAGTAAAAATATTTGGTAATTATTTTGAAAATTGAAAAACAACAGTGAAATTCAAAAGTATGACCAAACTCAACTTGAATAATTTGTTGATTCATTTATATAATCTATTTTGTAATAAAAAACTATGATTTTTGAAAATAGTATCAAGATTTTTAGTCTTGATTTAAGGGGGAATGTGCGAGTTGAACAGAAAACCCATTTTTGTTAAATTTTGGTGATCGGGTTGATGATTTATCTCGTGATTGTATCTGAGGTTGCTGGAGGGTCGTAGATTATCAAAAAAATTAATAGATAAATTTATAGTTCACCATGGAAGACGAGCAAGATCGATTTTGTATTTAACCCTAAGTTTTAGTTACGGTCAGAATTCGAGCAATTACGGTGAAGTCAATGCATCGAGTGCTATCGCACCTAGGGGGAATGAAGCAATGGACTATGGCGAAGCTTTGGAAGCAATCACACATTTTATGGTGGTCGGGAAAGGAGGAGCGAGCCGATTTTCATCTGAAGGCTTTTGTTCCAGTTCGATCGAGTTATTCATATTTTGAGTCACGACGAGTTTGGGGGATTTGGTTGGTCGATGTTGACGAGGAGGTCATCAATGACTTGCCGAGGGTTTTGCGATGATCAGAGTCACCCCGATCATCTATGCTCGTGTATGTGCATAGGTGGTGTGCTAGTGAGTTGGGGAGAAGAAGTTGGAGGTGAAGGTCGAAGATGGAATCAAAAATTCTAAGATGCTGCTCGAGTTTACTATCGGGTCATTTGCATGCATTTATGATATAAAGTAATTTTTGAAAGGAAAATTTAAAAATAAAAATAGAGTTAACTCGGGGAAGTCTCGAAGCAGATGACGTTTTAATTCGGGGCGAACTCGAAGGGATTCACGAAATAACCCGAAGTCGAGCTCGGGTAAACGAAATCCTGGAGTGGGCTTGATTAACCTGTTATCAGATTTCAAGCTTAAAAGAAAAAGATGTTTTCAAGCTTTAGAATGCAACAGTTCTTTTAGTTACAAAAATAAAATTTTAATTTAATAAAGTTTCGAAACATATTTAAACTAAACAAGTTTCCAAAGGAAAATAAATAAAGTTCCAAATTTTAAAACAAGTTTCAAAGTTTTAAATGTTAAGGTAAATATTTTGAAATCGTTTTGTTTCTAAATAATCATATATTGAGTTGATCGTTTAATTTAAAATCTTTAAGTATTCTCAAATGTGATTTAGGAAGTAATTGATTAATTAATTAGTTAAAGGTAAATTTATCTATGATTAAATGATAATTATTTAAAGATGATTAATTGGGATTAATTAATTTTTGTGATAAATTAAGGAATAATTATTTCGAGTAAATTTATTAAGGGTAGTTAATTGATGAAGTTAATTTATGATAAATAATTAAAGGTGATTAATTACTTCAAGACAATTACTTAATTAAAAGTAATTAATTAATGATTAACCAGTTGATTAATCAAATGATTAAAGGAAAATTTCTCAAAGTAATTAAAATGTTATTTATTAATATAAGTGATTAGGGATAATCACTTATTATAATTAATTAAGAATAATTAATTAAGGGTTAATTAATTAATGTAATTAAGAATAATTAATTAAAGAATAATTAATTAATTAGTGGTTAATTGTTTTATGTTTAAAGATTGTTTATTTATTAATTAAGATTGATTAATTAAAGTCTAATTAATGATTAATGATTTATAATTAATTAATATTAAACCAAGATTAATGTTTAGTCATAAGTAATTAATCTGATTTGAATTAATCAGACAATTAATCAATTCTTACTTATGAATGTTTGGATTCTATTGGATGATTGAATTGTTTGATACCCCTGATATGTGATGCTCTGTTTTGATTTGAGCTGTGTTTAATGTAATTCATTATCTGTGATATATATCTGTGATCTGTGAATGAAAGATAAGCGTTATAGTTTATACCGCTTATCAAAAATATTGCTGTATTGGAATATGTACTAATCGAGGATGTTGCACTTCTATTGTTTAAAACCCCTGGACCACACTTATACACACACAAATATGGGTTGTAAGTGGAAATTGGCTAAGTCACAGATTTTTGAAATAGTTTTAAAATTTGAATTTTTGAATCCAATGGTTTTGGAAATGGACTAGGTTTAAAGTGAAAAGTTTTTTAAAAGGAATTTCAAAGATAAAAATTTATTTTTGAATAACTTGATTAAGTTTTGAAGTTTAAATAATTTGATTTAAATTCAAAAATTGAAATTGAATTCTATGTTTGGAAACTAGGGATTAGAGATGTTATACAAGTTATATATGGGTTAAACCATTTTAAAGGTATTGATTTAGGAATTTGAATTTAATTCAAGGGCTTTAACTCGTGCAATCATAATTGGATTTTTCTGAACCAAAAACTATTTGTTTTCAAATAATAAAAGCTTTCATATAAGAAATGAATTTACAATTTGTGTTAAAAGGATTTCAAGTCTAAAATGAAAATGGTTTTCCAAGTTATGAATAAATGTTTGGAAAACCGGTTCGAAAGCTATAAGTTAAAATTTTAATTTAAAGATTGGATGAGTTAATCCTAATCGAAATTGTTTTGAAATCCGTAAATGGATCCTTGTGAAACTGGGAAAACTTTGTGAAATGAATCTTTTTGTTTAAAGATTTGGAATGGTAATTTGTTTAAACCATTTGAAGAAAGATTTTGGGTTTTTAAAAGTTGTGACTTAACTAAAATCCCTTATCCATATGTTTTTTAAGTATTGCGCTCATTATTCGATTTAGCCGGGAGAGGACCTCGTGTCATATAGCCCATTCCGAATAATGATACGACGTTATGGATTGCATTTGAAGACCGGTGTTGAAGACCGGGTATTTGCAAGAACGTTAGGATAACCTATCGATTGTCTCTGCACCGAGTAGCTACGGTATAGAGATTTCCTAAGTGATGGGAAGTCCGATCGGGATTGTGGATACCAGGATTGCAAGGGCTTCTTCCTTTATTTGGACGAAGTGCCTTCGGTTCTGTTCGAACTCGGAACAGACTTGTATGGTCGTATGTCTGACATTACACTTTGAGATATAGAACTGATCTCTATCAAATACATTTCTGCTTGGTGGCGGAGAATTTATTCTCTTAGCTTAACACCCTTCTCTGAGACGTACGAGCTCGGAGGTTATGTAGTTGATAGTTATCAGTGATATACTTCCAATTTGGTAGTGTGGCATGCTGAGTGCTGCTGTGTATCATTTGTTGATCAAAGCATGGCTTTGGTATAAAGCGTAGCTTTGTGGACAAGACTGCATCAGGACCTCACACACCAAAAATGGTCGAAACAGGAAAGATGCGGCAAGGTTATGAGGGTCACTCCCTTTTGGGTGTGTCATTCCCTTTTGGAAAAGGGTGGTATCATGGTACGGAGCCCAGATACTTAACCCATGTGGACACTGCAAATATATTACTTTGTGATTGCTTTGTGGTTGGGAGGCGCCACGGATAAAGGTCCCAAAGGACCGGGGGATGGCATGCTCTTGTAGTAGTTACCTAGTTATAGAGGTAACCCGGCCTTGTGTTGGCAGAGAGCTGGTTAAGCTCTCGGGACGTCCCTCCAGAGGCATACCCATGTGGCAGTAGGAAGTTTCTTAGCCTGACCATTTGTTGGAAATCTAATCATCCAATACGTGCCTTGTACGGTTTTAGTTGTAGAACCTGCCATTTAAAATGGCAGCTATAGTAAGCATAGTATCATGGTACCTATGCTGGCTAAGATTAATATTATACTTTCACAATGTTTCACACTTTGCACTAGTAATAATATCAAAGAATTTTTCTCGTATTAAGCATATTTGACTATCATAAGGGGAAATCTCGCATAAGTGTGCGATTGCATTGTGTGTGTGTCGCGAGGCCTTATGGTAGTTTCATTTTCCAAAAAGCATTGCGGATTTATTTTAAATTCTTTTGCTGTTTTTTTAAAGATAAACTGCTTTGGTTTGGTACCAGTCCTACGACTGACCTGGAGTTTATTATTCCCTTCCTAAACTCTGGGTGCCCACAATTTTCCCACACGGGCAGTCTAGAGTTGGGTTTTTCAGATAATCAATAATAGGTGTAGATTCGATAGCCTTCGAAGTCTTTGGTTTGGTAGTTTTCAATCTTTGGAGTCTTCTTCAGTCTTTGGACGACTGACCTTGCTTAGCTTTGTGCATCGTTATTGGGAGTTCGAGCTATTTCTGGATTGGTGCCTTGGAGATGGAGATTACCGATACTGGAGTTCTCTCTTGAAGACCATATTGGAGATATTGTTCCGCTGCTGGTGTTATCTTTTCTTTCCGCTGCTATTGTCTTGTATCATATCTCTGATGTATATTGATATTCATTGTATCTGAATATTGTATCAATGTTGTATATTGATATATTCTTTTTCTTCCGCTGTGTTGTACTTAATGTGTTATAAGCTCCGGCGGACCAGATTCGACGTTTGGATCTGCGATATTTGAATACGAGTGTCGTATTCGGTGCAGATTTTCAAAGATCGAGTCAGGGCCGCTACAAATTATATAGAGGAATGAATGGATCACTACTCTATATCGCTGCTAGTAGACCTGATATCATGCATAGTATTTGTCTCTGTGCAAGATATCAATCCCAACCTAAAGAGACCCACTTAAAAGCTGTAAAACATATCATAAGATATGTTAAACACACCCTTAATTATGGCTTATTTTATCCTAAAAATGATTCTTTTGAATTAATATCTTACTGTGATGCTGATTATGCTGGTTATAAATCAGCACTACTACAAAACAGGCCATTTGCATCGGTTGTTTACCCTCCTTTTGCATCAGTTCAACAACCGATGCATATGCAACCGATGCAACAGGCCTAACACTTTTGCATCAGTTCTGAAATCGATGCAAAAAGGTCCTTTTTGCATCGGTTGTTACTAACAACTGATGCAAAATATCATGATTGGTTGTTTGAACACAGCCCCCATGTTGCATCGGTTGTAATGAAAACCGATGCAACAAAGGAACTTGTTGCATAGGTTGTTGTTGAAAACCGATGCAAACTAATCCCTCTATTGCATCGGTTTTTTATTACAACCGATGCAAACTAATCCCTCTATTGCATCAGCTATTTATACCTGGTGCAAAAAAGTCATTCTCAGAAACTATTAATTGTTTGTTATTGATTATAACAAACAATTATTGCATGCAATATTACAATCATTCAAAATTAAATTTGATGGCAAATACAAACTGAATAACATAATACCAAAATAAACATATATCAACTAAAGTTTTAATAATCTATACAAAATAATATTCATTTTTGCAGCATAATTCAGATCTTTAGTACAATCATTAAGTGATATAGTCTTAATTCAGATCTTTAATTAGTACAACCATTAAGAAATAGTATAGTAAAAACCTTAAAAACTTCATGGAATCTTGAAAACCCAAATTTTTAGGCTTCAGCTCAAATTTTTGCAGATCTGCATTAAAAGAGAACACTAATTTCATTAATCAGGTTATCCAACAAAAATTCAGTATACTAACTTTGAGGGAAACTGAATTTTCTTTTTGTACAGGTAAGGAACAGTTGCGGCAAGGAGAAGCTTCAGTTACAGAGTATAAAGCCCTAAGCAACATGATACAATGTGCATGAAGGACTAAGAAAAAAAAAACCTACTCTACAATTTAGCTAATTTACTGTCTCGTTATAAAGATTTAACTTGTTTCACATTCAACTAACTAGAACTAGTAGTCCAAAATAAAGACGAAATATCCTTACCCAGATTTTCAGTTAATCACTATTTTGAGAGCGTATCCATAATTAGACCAACAAGGAATACAAGTCCTTCTGATTCCTTCTGATATCAAACCCACAAGCATGAGGTTCAGCACAAATTCCTTCTGATATCATACACTTTTAAACATGAGGTTCAGCACAAATTCCTTCTGATATCAAACCCACAAGCATCTCTATCACGTCATTTTAGGTATTGTTACAATTTCATGTCACGGACAAATCTGTGAACATTACAGTACCTTCATTCACGTTTAATGAACCTTAATATGCGAATAGCTATCAAAATAACTATGTACTTTCAGTAACATGGGAGTAAACTACATCTTTTGACTCAAGTTACATATCTCACATGTTAAAAACTAGAAGAACCGTAATTTGCTACAACAATATTCAACCAGATCATACAGTGGTCGAACCTAACGAGGCCTAGCGAAGGGTCATCGCTGTATAGAGAAAAGGTAAATTGCAAATTCATCGTCGGTACTTTGTCTTATTTACATAGCTACAAAAAATGCTTATGGTTAAATGCAATACAAAATTCAGAAAAAATAACTACTACAAAATGGCTGATACAGTGTAGTGCATAAAATCTGATTGAAACTATATCGAAACATATTTTGAAAATTAATAGGTTAAGCCAAGAAATTTGACATCTTTTGCGGATGAGGAGGGAAGGGGAATGCAAAGGCAACAGCAGGTTCAGTTAAAACTGAGATGGTTTTACACAGTGCAGAGTTTATGTGGGCCAATGGCGTTCTAGTACATATGCACAGGATTGCATTCAACTTTGTATCTAGAAATGGTTTCATAAAAGTTTGTTTTCTATGCCTTTCTTGATTCACTTGACTGTTCATCGTTTTGACTACTAGTTCTAGTTAGTTAAATGAAAGAAGACAAAAGCATGAAGAAGCCACTGAAAAATTACAAAGCCAGAAGTCCAGAAGAGAAAATAGGAGATTCGGAACCAGGGGAAACGCTAAAGAATCACAAAGTGCAAAAGAAATTAGAATTTCAATGGATTAGTAAAGAATTATGATAGAGGATGAAAGAATCATGTACCAAGCTATTCAGAGCAGTGTCTCCAAGTAGGAAGATGGCGTTCACCGTGTGCATGCCAATCAATATCTACGTTGTTATTTACAGTTGTGATTTATTACACATTAAATTACTTCTGTGTTTATAAAGAATTTGCATGGGTGAATTTTGATTTCGTATTTGGTTGAAATGCTTACGAAATTAAGATCGTAATCTTTCATAAGTAGGAAGGGAAAGATGATAAACCAGAATACACAATCAGTTAGCATCACCGCACCTGCATTTGTCTGCACAGTGAATGAAGTGCAACTTTCAGTCTATAACTCTATATATAATCAAAGTATAAAAAGCTCAACACTAAAGAAAAATTCAAACGAAGAGTACCTGATAGATAACCTGGAACACGTAACCCCAAACTCCAGCACGTTTGCGAACATCCTGCTCCACATAAAATACACTATTTTCCGTTCCTCTGCGATCAGTTTCGCTTATATCAGTTATACTAGCTGCATATATTTTGCTCTCTGCATCTACTCTTTTACCATCTTCAATATTATTACTGCTTGTTGTTCTGTTCAAATACTGGCGGCAGCCATAGATGGAAAGCATAGAACCCAGCTGAAACATACAATTCATTATGTAAGTAACATGAATGTATTAGATTCATATAGCTTCAATATGTGCACAAAATGTGCACCTGGACACTTAAGATAAATACATACCCCAAAATATACAGTCGCCAGCATAAATGTCCACCTATACATCAGACAAAATATAAATTTAATTTACAGCTAATAAGTACATGTAAGAAAACAAATAAGTTTATGGAAGGTTAATTTCTTCCCAACTTACTGAGTATAGTAGAGGAAAATGTTACCACCATCAACTGCAGCATTAGTAACAAGCAATGTGAGAAGCAGAAAGAAAGACAAAACTCTAAATGCTAGCAACCAAATTGGATGTATGACTTTAAGACATGGCATCCACAACTCCTCTTCATAAACAACACCAGATAGTTCTTCATCTTGCACTCTTTCTTCCTCTTTAGATTTTGACTTGCCTTCATACTTCCATACCAAAAAGGAAGCAATAATCATAGAAATCAGTATCCATAATGCACATAAGTACACTCTCCAATTCAGCCAATAATGTGAACTGGTGGTACAGTGGTGTTATTCGGCTGCCATGAATGATTAGTTGATCCTATTGAAAAATGCATTCTTTTTGTTATAGGACACTCAAATTTTAAGAGTATTTCCAAGGTTGCTTCCTTTGTTCTCTGAATTCAACAAATGAACAAAAGTGTAGAATAGGAGGCAATGCAAATGGAATAAGGTTTGAATTTGTATATGTAGGTAGTATTGAGCACCTTCTCCAAAACAACTTCACTTCAAAACATGAACTCTCATACAACAAGCTGTGCACCTCTAACTACTACACTCCACTCCACAACATCACCAGAAACTGCCTCAACCATATCACAGAACCACCAAACATCTTCCATAACAACTGCTTTACTCCTCTTTCAAACCCGCAACCCGGTCAATCTGCTTCGCCATAAGCAGACATCACTTCGACTCATCTCCTACCTCGAACTGAACCAAAAATAGAACTTCCTTGCCACAAACTATCACAGCAGTCGCCATCAGTTACTCGAAACAACCCAATCGTTGAGCATCTCCTGCCCAATCTGCAAGATCATTGGAACCTTGCATGGATTTGCAAATATGCTTCCATCTTCATTTAGAGAAGCCATGGTGAAGCCAAAATGGTCGGTCATTGCAGGGACAAAATATAATGGACAAAATATAAAGGATTATTTAGTAACTTGAATTTCAAACATCACTTTGCTTGGACTTTGTGATACTTTAAATAGATTTTTTCTTTATCGGGACATTCACTTACCTTACTTTCTTTTGGACCTGATAGAAATAAAAGGTAAGTAGAAGCCCAAAAAAATGAATAGCCTTTAAGGTACTGAATACCGTAAGCTAAAACAATATTTCAATATAAAAGTATACACTGCACAACAATTTCGTCATATAATATTCAAAAAACATTAATAGGTGAGTATGCATAAAATCATGTCATAGAAAATCTTAGGTACTGAATAACTCATGTGATGCCTATCGTGTTTACCGTGATGATAATAGTTACAAAACCAAAAACAGTTATATCATTATTATTGCCTGTAAGTCTGAGGCTTCTCTAATGAATCGGTAGGTACTCCTAACAAACGATAGAAGTACAAATTATCAACTTTGAAGAAATGTAACCATAAACGTTAATATAGACTCATCTTCAAATTACATATAAATTGATACCATCAAGTTAGCTGCTATTGAGCAAAATAAAGAATCGTAGGAAGCTACGGTTAGGTGACAGATTCTGAGTGTAAATTAAAACGATGGAAACGTATTTTTGACTTAGCTAGTGAAGTGACTGTAGAAGGTCCATATATAGATGTGTGGTTGTAGACGATCCCATGTGTAAATCTGGCAAAATTTTATTACATGGCTTATCTAAGACAAATTATTTAAATCACATAGAAAGGTAAAATTATGAGCGAAAGTTTGTTTCCACTGAAGATATACTTTATTGAGTTTCCAAATTCCTCTTTATTACATTACTTATCCGAGACGGATTTCATTACATGACTTATCCAAGACAAACTTTTGTTTCCAAATATACTTAAAGATAAGTAGGGGCGGAGGGATGTGAGAGCTAGTGGGGTCACTTTACCCTCCCAGGATTAGAAATAATACATTTTTATATATGTCAGGTTATGATAATATTGGTACATAAATCATAGTTCTGGACACAATAGACTTGATGCATCTAGGCCAAACAAGCTACATGCTAAATATAAAAATTGTGTTCAACTGAATTAATAATATTCATGGAGAAAAATGAAAGGGATTAAATATCATATAACAGCCAATTTCTAAGAATATCACCTACTATGTACAACAAAAAAAGCGTAAACAGCAGTAGAAGAAATGATATTTTACTCACCATATAATCATTTGGTTATCCCAGGAGTGAGGATCAAAGGATCAGATATCAACCTTGCAACATAAGAAACGATAAAGTATTAATAGCCAGGAAATAAGATAAAAAAGACAATAAGATAAATGTATTAATTTGTATTTTACAATCTATGTTGGAGACTGATCCAATCAAAGCAACAATAACAATACCACTGGTTGAAAAATCTCCGTATATGACCATCTCTTCCAAATGTAAGGCCTTAACATGTATTTTTTCTTTAATTTCATGTATTAACGAAAGCACGAAGCGTTCATAGTTATTAACTTCTGGTTCAACTCCAAACTCAAACTTCAAGTGAGCCTCAGCAGGATCGATGACAAACACAATTTCTTAAGTCCTTTCTCTCATTCCTTTCTAGCGTTATGCCAAACGCCTTGTACTTATTTGTGTCAAACATTACACCAAACACCATAACAACAGGATATAGTTTCCCAAACTCAAAACATTGAGTTTGTGTCAAACATTCCATTAATTGCACATGGCATACTTGAAAGCACGTAACATATTCAGACCCATTCTAAAAGTGATGAAACATTTGATATATTTTTAATTGGAGTAAGCTTTGAACTACACATATTCAAGTTGGTGTATAATTTGATCAGTCCATAGAAAATGGAACAAATTTAAACATAATCTATATACTTTGAAACACTTACATCAGCTTGCGAAGCGAAGTCCTTTCAGCTTTCTTCTGGATATAAAGAGTAGAGCAGAACCAAGCAATGGCTAAGTTGTAATAATAGAAATATACACAAGCAACCACATGGATCTCCCATTATGTAGTAAAATTTTCTTTATAGATTTCTTTACTTGACACACCATGTTGTCGTAAATTTCAGAAATGTTATCATCTGAATTTTGTGCATTTGATAAGGCAGCTTTTGACTCGTCATTACAGCTTGGTCTTCATTAGTTTCTCTAATTTCATGACAATATTCTCGCGTTTCAGATGAAGTCAGTTTCTCCTCAATGTCTGAACTATCTTTCATTGCTGCAGTGATCGGTTCTCTTTGTTCAATATCTACATCGGAAGAATTATTTACCATTGCTGTAGGAATACCGACATTGTTAATCTGCTCAATACCCAAGCAACAAATGTTTTTATTAATCAGAGTAAATATCAAGAAAATGCAGCAGGAAACAATAACTAGTGCTTGACTGGAACTAATCTAGAACAGTAAATGATGCAGATGAAAATCAACATTATTAACACTCAACACATAAAACATCTAGACCAAGTACGGTACAAAGCTTCTAGCAAAACAAATTTGACAGTGGAGAATATTTTACCTGAATATTCTCAAAATACTAACTGTGAAGTTAATATGAGAAAAGGTTCGCTTTCATAAAAAGGTTTGAGGCAAATTAGTACCTGTTGTTGTCCACTTAGGTAATGGCTAGAGTACAATACAGAGAGAAACTCGGAAACAGCTCCAATCCACCTACGAACAACAGAATCGATATCATATTATAATCCAACTCTTTCACCTTTAATCCAGACTCTCGAGCATCAACACAACACCATTGCACTTCCTCCAAAATCGAACAACTGAACTCGCGAATCTCACAGCAAGCGAGCATCGAACACGACCCATAACTATATCTCTTTTATCTTCGTTGGGTTTTTTCTTCTAATTAGAGGAAATTAGGGCTTGAGATGAGAGAGAGAGGAGAAGAAGGTGAAGGAGAAAATGGAAGAGAATTCGGTTGATTAAATCATGGATTTGAATAAGATCTAGGTTTTCTTTTTGGGAAGCAGGCGAAATACTGGAAACGAATGGGAAAATAAGCGACGACAGAAAAAAGAGGATGGCGGGAATCAACGAAAGTGTGTAACCAAAGGGATGCAAATTAATTTAGTAGCATCGGTTGACTTTAAAACTGATGCAATTGCAATTATTTGCATCGGCATATTTGCATCGGTTGTTGGTGACAACTGATGCAAATTTGATTTTTTATTACCTATTGCTTTCTACGTACCAATTGCATCGGTTATTAAGACAGAACTGATGCAAATAGTTCTATTTGCATCAGTTTTTACTTCAACCGATTCAAATGAGGCGATGCAAATGGCCTGTTTTGTAGTAGTGCAGACTGAAAAAGTACAAGTGGAACTTGTCACTTTTTGGGGCATTCTCTGATTTCCTGGTTTAGTAAAAAGCAAAACGCAGTTTCTTTATCAACAACCGAAGTAGAGTATATTTCTGCTGCTTTGGCTTGTTCTCAAGTAATATATATGCAACAAACTTCAAAATATTTTGGTTTAAATATCCCAAAATCACCAATTTATTGTGATAATACTAGTGTAATAAATTTATCCAAAAGTTCTACTCATCATGCTCGAATTAAACATATTGATATAAGACATCATTTTCTTAGAGATAATATAAGTAAGGAAGTAATTACTCTCGATTATATCAATTCCGAGAACCAAATTGCTGATATCTTAACAAAACCCTTAAATGAAACTATATTTACTAAATTAAGAAGAGAATTGGGTATTTGTTCAGTAACTGAAATATAGAATATAAATAACAAAGTATAATTAAAAAATTAAATTAAAATAAATAAAATAGTAAAAATATAGGTACCATGTCGACAGCCCTCCCTTACCCCTGTCGACATGTAACGATTTTTTTTCTTTTGAAATTTTCCCGCTAAAATTCAAATAAGTGGTTATATATTCTTCTTATTTCGAAATTTTGTTCATTCTTTCTGTCCTTTCTCTGATCTATCTTTTGAAAACAATAAAACAATGGTCTCCTCTTCCAAATCAAATAAAAATTCAACCTTTTCGTTCTCTTCTCCTTCCACTGGACCATTTCAACGAACTACGCTTGCACGAATGATGAAAATGGAGGATTCTTTGCAGGATGCATTGCAACTAATGACTGAAATTCAAGTAGTGCAACTCAGAATGGCCAAAGAACAAGAACGGCAAGGCAAAATCCTTAGAAACTTACAAAAGTTTCTAATGGAAAATCACGCCAATCCCATCCTTATTGATGAAGAATCTTTAGGAGATCAAGTGCAAGAGGACATCGAGGAAGAAGAAGAAGCCTTCATGGAAGAAGAGCACGCTGAAGATGACAACAAACTTGTTTGCGTTGGCGAAGTGTGCATTGACAAGGATGGAAATCTAGTCGAACAACGTGGAAATTTCTATTTCCACTACCCAAATTGCTCGGTTCATAGATCTCTCATTTTCAAGGACACTCTTTAGTTTCTTTTCTCTCTTTCTTATTGTTATATAATCTTACTTACGTTATCTACGCAAATGTAAATATAACAATATATAATTAATAAATGATTTGTGTTCTTATATTTGAATTCTCACATTATCACTATTATAAGTATTATCATATATGGATTCTTAGTTAGGATAGTTAGTAATTAAGGACTTAGTTTTAGAATTAAGTATTGATTATTTATGATAACACTATCATTATAATCACATGTCGTATAGTATTAGATTAAGGGGGAGTTATATAGTTTGGAGTTAGTTTTTGTTGATGACAAAGGGGAAGAAGTATAAAATATGATAGTTAGGCATAGATTAAGGGGGAGTTATTAGTTTTAGGGGGAGTTATTAGGATAGATGTAATATTTTATAAACGAAGGTTGTCATCATCAAAAAAGGGGAGATTGTTAGTCCCGGAGAAGATGGTTTTGATGACAACAACCTTAGAATAAGATTATAAAATATAAATACTAACATTATAGTTTTGATATATATGTATATGGAGGATTTAAACATGCAGGTACCAAGAATAAAGACTGTACAGTATAGAGATTCAAGACTGAAGATATCAAGATTGAAGACTCATGAGTATCAAGATTATCAAGATTTATTTAGTTAGGAATTTTGTTAAAACTCCTAGAAAAGCACTGGCATCTTAAAATCCATTTTATTCGTGGAATGGAATCCACTTCGAGCCTGTTAAAGGGATGGAACCCTAAGTAGGATGGAACCTACGAAAAATCTAGTGGAACATTGTTTTGTATCCACTAACTTTTTATTCAAATGTTTTACAAAATTATATCTTGTTTTTAAAATAATTTCAAAATCTTCTTTTTAAAAGAACCAAAAACATCTATCCTGGTTTTAAAATATTTTTAGCCTCAAAATAATCTTTATCTTCAAAATCAAATTATCCTTGGTTTTAAACTATCTTTTAATTATAATATATTTAACTTTTAATATTTATACTTAGATTTAAATATATAGTAAAATTTTATATATACCTAAATATTATTCTCCATACTTATTTATGTATTTTAACCATTGTTAAGTATATTTATAAAGTTTAAAATAGTTTTAATACAAGATAGAAATTATTTTCAAAGAAAAATAAATTACCAAAAATACCATAGGCCTGTCGACAACCCCAACATACCCTTGTCGACAAGGTGGTAGTTTATTTAAAAAAATTGAATTTTAAAGGAAGTGTCTATTCGTCATATCCTTTCACGAATGGACATGGCTGTTGTTCTACTATAAATAGGGGACGTGTTAAAATGAATTTATACACATATTTTCTCTGATTTCACTCCTCTTCTTCTTCCACATTTCTTTATATACATTTTTACCATAACTCTACCGAAATCACCATTGAATCTAACTAGATCGTCTCTGGTTTGATTCTCTGTCACTATCTCAACAAGATCTTAGTGCTATTCGGAGTTATAGGATTCTTTGTAATAAATTGAGTGAGAAAATATGTGATTGTAGCCTGTGAAATCAATCAAGTGAAAAAAGGTGTGATTGTAGCTTATGAAATCAATTGGGTGAACTCGTTGCCCGTAAAATCAAGTACCTCTACCCAGCGGATTGTGAATCTGGAGTGGTGTACCTCGTGGCCTTGAAATCGAGGGTGTAATTGTAAGAATTGATTTTGAAAGGAAATCTGTACTTGTGTGCGGGACTGTATGTAGGATAACTCCGAACCAGTATAAAATCCGATGTGTTATTTCCTTTATTGCTTTTACTTTATTTCTGCATCTGTGTTTGATTCTGTGATCATATCTGTGTCTGAATATTGCATACATTTGTGTTCAAATTAATATAAAATCAAAAAGATTTAGTAATTTCTTAAAACACTATTCACCCTCCCCTCTAGTGTTAATTCTGGCCTTAAGATCCATAATCCTCATTTCTCACAAAAATCATACAACATCCCAATTTTTCTAAAACACCGAAAAAGAATATCATATTCTTTATTTTTATTCACCAAATCACAAATATTTATAAATCTTATCAAAGCAAATCACAATAATTGGTAAAAATAAAAATTCCAGAAATCAATAACTTGAAATCCAAAAAACACAAAGGGGGGAAGGCCTATCACAAACGGGAGCATGAAAACTCACCAACACATGTATCACAAACGGAACGCTATCCCATGGGTCACTCACCCATAAAAAATGAGCCGAAGCTCCATGAACGGCCAAAAGACCATGGGTCGCGACCCCATAAAAATGAACCGAAGCTCCACAGAACAGAGTACAGTCCCCTACATGGACAAAGAGACATTGCTCATTGCAAGTCTAAATCGTAAAATGATCATCGTTGATCAATAAGTGCAAATTACACTAAGCTAGTAAATAAATAAGTTTAGCTTAATGTCCCATAATCACTGGCTTAACTTAAATATTTACGAACAAATTGAAGATTTCCACTCGAAAATTGTTACGAGTTTTCAATCGAACAAGTCCTAAAATTAACCAACAAAGTGAATGCAAGCGTTTCATACCACTTGTTTTACTAAGTCGTTTAGTTGGAATTCTCATCCGAATGACGTAAAGGTTTGCATACACTAATAGATTGGAAAATGGTTTTATAATTGAGTTTTGTATTAAAAGTAGCATTGAAATCATTTTTGCGAACAATTTTTAATATTTACTACAAGTATGAAACCTTTGTATTTAAAGCGACAAATCACAGAAACGATTGTAAAGAAAATCTATCATAAAAAATCCACATTTCGATAACGTGAATCAAAACCATGAAAATGGGTATCAAATCCATCAAATGGAAATACTAAAAATCCAGAAAAGAAATCATTAAAGTTGGTTTTAATTGAAAATAACTAAACGGATCATCGAAAATCGATAAACCGAAAATTCACATAAGAAAAAGCCCATTCTAGAATTTTGACAGCCATAAACGTCTGTGGGAATTTACAAACGTCTACGATAGGGTTTTGGAAATTGATTCCTGAACCCTCAGACGTCTGTGGATAGACCACAGATGTCTGTCCCCCTGTTTCGTGAATTTTCAATCTAGGACCACAGACGTCTGTGGATAATTCACAGATGTCTGTCGCATGTAGCGGGATAGAATTTGCAAAGCCCAAAAATGGGCAAACCAACCTAACTTCATTGATTCAGAAGAGATTGAATGAGAAACTATGACTAGGGATTCATGCCTAGCGACAACCCAGCCCTAACGGCTCTTCAATTCACCTAAAATGACATTTCTAAACACCCATACTATGGTTTTCATAAATTTTGACTTCAAAATACCAAAATTAGGAAAAATTCACCAAACCAACTCAATTCAAAAGCAATTGAATAAGAAATATATGTTAGAGATTCATACCTAACAACAATTAAAGCTATAGACATAGATGCGAGTTCAAGAACTCCCCTTTAAACTCAAAAATAGAAAAGATAAGCTCTAAAATAAGCTAAAATCAATTCCTCTTCAACTGCACCTCTAAAATCTCCAATCTAGTATCACACACAAAGATTACTAAATTAGGTTATAGGAAATTCTAAAAATTGAAGAGAGATTAGATGGAGAAGATGAAGAGGATGCTTACCTAAGCTTCTCTTCGATTTATAACTTGAAATTGAATTACTAAGAAAAGCTAGGGCTTAGGAATTTTGATTTCCTCTTCCCGCCATTTTTCCTTTAGCTTGGAGTGTTAGGAAATTGTGAATGGAATGAAGGAAGAGGAGAGAGGTAATTCTAGAAGTGGATTGGGTTAATGGGCTAGAATAAAGCCCAAACCCCAAAGCCCAACTAAAAATGCAAAAACCCAAATCAACCCAAAATACAACAATGTTTACATCTAAATAAGTTGTAAATGTCGGTTTGAACTCAACGAAAGTAGTTTCCTGTCTGGAATCAACTATATACAAAAAGTCACATTTAGGACTCTAATTTCAATAACGGCACTATATTTAAAAAAAAGTTTAAATAGAAATCATAAAATATGCAGGTTGTTACAACAGTCTTCCCTTTTTCAGCTATAGTTGGCATAACAGACGATGATCCAACAACAAAAACATTTCCCTTGTCTGCCTGACTGGTTCCGGACACCGATTCTTATAATGCCTGATTTGGTCATAGTTAAAGCACTTCACACCCTTCTTTTCTGCATCTTGCCTGACCGGCACTCATAAGCATAATGACCTTTATTATCATACTTAAAGCAAACTAAATCAACCTTTACCTTCTTGGCAGCCTCTCCCTTCTGGGTTCTCTTTTTTCTTAAAGAACTTCCTTTTCTTTCCATGAGAACCTTGGGTTTCAACCGTCTTTTCTTTCTTATAAATAGCAAGAATTTCCTCATGTCAGGTTACCATCTCCACAACTACATTAAAAGGATCACAGAGATGTGGCAGGGTCGCCTTAGCAATCTTGGGCCTCAATCCTTGAATGAACTTTTCATTCCCCTTGATGATGGTGTCAATAGTAGCATACCCATATCTAGATAGCTCATCAAACATACTCATTTACTGACATTTCCCCTACACCAAATCCATAAACTTTCTCAACAATGCTGACTTAGAAACTTCAGACAAAAACCTCTGCTCGAATCTCCTTCATTATTCTACCCAAGTTAACACTTCCTCGAGTAGTCCGGTAGTACCACTATTCCACCAATGAAGCGCTGCTCCCTGCAACTGCCTAGAGGCTAATCTCCTCTTCTACTAATCATTCAATCCTAAGTCAGTAAAGATTCTCTCACAATACAACTGCCAATTCTCGACCTCTATGGCATCCTTCGTTCCCACAAATGGCTTCCCACTAAAGCTGGTGTAATCTCTGCTCAACTTAGTACAGTTATCCCCAATTGGAGCCATAAGATTAGCTCCTTCAACATTCGCAGCAACTCCAGCAGCTGCTCCTGCTTGCATTAGATTGATGAAGAACTGATACATCGTTCCTATATCTACTGGATGATTTCTAACACCTACACCAGCATCTGCATTTTGATTAGCATTTGCATGTCGACCTGGGTTCCTCCTAGTGGGTCGAACATTTTCATTTGTTGCGGTGCTTCCTCCATCGAGATTTCCTTTTCCGTTTCCTGCCTCCATATCTTCCTTTCTCGTAAATCTGCATATGAGCCTTAGTAAGATACAGAAGAATGGTCTAAGAAAGAGTGGAATACGTACTTACATATATGTATGTGTGTGTGTGTGTGCGTATATCAAATACAAGTACGATACTATAACTTTAACCCAACCTCGATCTTATTTACTAATTCATTGGATTATGTTTTGAAAAACCTTTTAGGCTTAAATTTCTTTTAAGTTTTCATAAACCTATGCTTTGATACCAACTTGTAACATCACTTGGAGGCCCAAAATTAACGGCTACGGATACTGCAGTCATCCATAGCTATTAATCCTTAGAAAACACGGTAGTGTTAGATACATTGATATAACAGAAACACGTGGATATGGAAAAAAATTAAAATCATTAAACAATTTCACATTCCATTTCAAATCATTTTAAATTCATTACATAATCCCAGATTCGAGAACGACGTTCAAAGAAAATATAATTATTACACCATATGCCAAGAGCGACATATGAAGATGCCCCCTTAGATGATTAGAGTATATACATAGGCAATTAAACAACTTTGCCTTTCCAAAAAAATACAGCGAAATCAAAATAGAAAAGAACTCCTGCTAGCTGGCTTGCCCTATGCACATCTCTGAAAGCTTATTTATCTAAAGAGGTACCTGAAAACTTCAGCTCTGAAACTACTCAAAATTAATTGAGTACCAGAGAATTAAAGGGTAAAACATAAACTTCGAGTCAAACATAAAGTCTAGTATGAATAATAACCCGCTATCTCGAACTATTTAGATATCTAGTGAAACCACGCCACTTAACGGAACGGGTTTTCCTCTTACTAGTATCTTATCAAAAACTTATAATAACCATATATTGTGCTCCTGCATCCGCAATGGTTAAAAACATAACAATTCAAAATATTATGATGATATGCAAACAAGAAAATCAATTTTTTTTGATTTCCCATCCCCAATCATTTTGACTATCTGTCTTAGTTATAGTTTCTATGGTTACTTTAAGTTATTAGTTTCATGAGATGACTAATAACTTGTTTAAAGCTTATGGACTCCCTGTCTGGTCCCATAGTTTTCATGGGATCACTAAGAACCTATTGGCACTTGCCAATAACTTCATTATTCATGGGTTCTCCCTGAACCTATTGGTATCTCCCATAACTTCCCTCTTATCATAGTTTTCATAGGTTGATATGAACCTATTGACTTCTGTAAATAACTTTATCTGAATTTAGTTTTCATGGGTTCAATGCAAACCTATTGGCTCATGCCAATAACTCTTTCTAATCATAGTTTCATGGGTTTACTATGAATCTATCTATCTAACAACTTTTGTAATCAGTATTTAGGCAACCTATATTCTGGTCTTCTTGACCTCCAAGATGCAATTCTACTCATTCAGGAGTTAACTTAATTTATATTCATTACTAGGTCAATCTAACTAGTTATTTTACCCATTCTCCCCAAAATACAGTCATGGGTCCATTTTACAGCGAATATGTATATTAGAAGAAGCAAACATAATAACATAATAACACCAACATTTATAGTTAATATCATTGAAACCATTTTCATATGAACATAGTTAATTCCTTTAACCTATTACTTTATCAAGGAAACCTTCTTCAAAAACTCCATACTTTTAGCCCTTTCAAAACTCATTTATTTTCCCATGGTTTTCCTTTAAAAATGAGATTAGGTTCTTTGTTTTGAACACTAAGACTTTCGAAACCTTAAACTTTTACTTTCGAAACCATTGGATAACCTCCTTAGAAAGTATTCAAATCTTCCTTTCAAAACACTAAACATATGCCCTTCGAAACACTTTAAAACATCTCTTTCGAAACCATCAAAACATACATTTCAAAAGTACTAAAGTATCATTTATTAACTCTTAGAAGCATAACTTCAAAACCATTTGAAAGTACCCCTTTCGAAACCATTGGTTTTATCTTTAAAAATATCATTTTGATCAGAGTGAATATAAATGAAAGTACCCCTTTCGAAACCAACCTTTCGAAAGCATTGATCCATTAAGTAAAACATTTGGAAGGATAGCTTGGAAACATTTTTCGAAGCCATTGCCTTCGTAACCATTAAACCCTTTCAAAAGTTTTAGGAAGTGGCTTATTATATTTATAAAACAAAAACTACATTTCGAAAGCATTGATGACTTTAATCCATTCGAAAGGCATAAGGTTGGCAGCATGGTTTCGATTGGGTTCAAGCTACCCTTTCGAAAGCTTTGATTTAAAAACAAGACAACTCATTTGAAAGCTATCTTTTCAGAACAAAAAGGTGGAAACTTCTTCAAAAGCTTTAGCAAACCCTTTCGAAAGCATTCTTTTGAAAAGAAGGCAAAAACATTTCTTTGGATAGTAAAATGAAGGCTTCAACCCCTTCGAAAGCAAGGTTTCAATTCCATACCTTTCGCCTTTCTCTAATCCACTACATACCAACTTATTGATACCTTATGTATTGCTTTTTACTTGGTTGGTTTTGACTTATTAGAGGCGAAAGTATAGAGTCGAAAGGTAGCGTCTAAAAGAGGCGAAACATAATTTCTAGGTAAAGACTGTTTTGATGCCTTTTAAGTAATTGGTTTTTTTAAGTAACTTGCCTATTTGTAAATATTTAATTGATTGCCATAAACTTTTCAAATTCTTTCCAAAATAAAATTGCCGCATTAACTTTAGATCTAAATAAAATAATTCCTTCAATCTTCTAAAACAAGTGAATGCAACAAATTTGGTTCTTATTCCTAAAGTCCAGACTCCCTCATCTATTGCTTCATTTAGACCAATTTCTTGTTGTAATGTTATGTACAAGTGTATTTCAAAAAATTTGGCCTCTAGACTTGTTGCTGTCCTTGGCAGAATTATATCCAGAAATCAGTCTGCTTTTCTTCCCAAGAGAAATATCCTTGATAATATTCTGTTATCTCATGAATTATTAAAGGGCTATGGACGATCACAAGCTTCCAAAAATGCTATGCTAAAGGTGGACTTAATGAAGGCTTATGACAATATACACTAGATATCAATAGTGAGAATAATGGCTCTGATGAAATTTCCCAAAGTTTTTGTAGCATGGATA
This sequence comes from Allium cepa, assembly GCA_030765085.1. Taxonomy (NCBI): domain Eukaryota; kingdom Viridiplantae; phylum Streptophyta; class Magnoliopsida; order Asparagales; family Amaryllidaceae; genus Allium; species Allium cepa. Next base: position 81,533,943 of record CM060941.1, on the reverse strand, counting down.
TACAGCTTTATCTTTACTCCATCTTACTCAATTAAGTATAATGGCTTCACTTCAGGGTTTTTCATCAGCAAACAGGGGATCAGGCAAGGTGACCCTATCTCTTCTTATATATTCATTATAGTTATGGAAGTTCTAACTAATATGATGTCAAGAAAATATGTGCAGAAGGATATATTGTACCATTCCAAATGCAAATCCCCCCAAATTACACCTCTCTTATTCGCAGATGATATCATGACCTTTACTAAGCCTAATCGGAGCTCAATTGAAAATATTATTGCAACCCTTGATAATTTTTACCTTATGACTGGGTTGAAATTAAATGCAAACAAATCACATATTATCACTTCTGGCATATCTTCTCAGGAAGCTAATAGAATAACTGCCATATTTGGATTGCAACAAATGGATAATAACATGAATTATTTGGGTATTCCATTATGTACTTCAAGAATTACTACTAGACACTGCCTGCCTCTTTACAAAAATCTGTAACTTAGTGACCTCATGGGAAAATAGGTTTCTTTCACAAGCTGGAAGACTTTTGCTCATCAAGTTTGTAATCTCTTCAATGATGGTGTACTGGTCAAGAGTGTTCATTCTTCCCATTAAGCTGGTGAACATGCTAAGAATTGCCATGCTTAGATTTTTCTGGACAGGCTCTATACATTCTAAAAAAATCATCCCATGCCCCTTTGCTAAAATGGAATTGCCAAAAAAGAAAGGTGGTCTAGGTATATTCAACTTGCAAACTTGGAATAAAGCTGCAATAAGTGCTCACTTAAATTCTTTGCTAAGTGGTGTTGATTCCTTATGGGTTGAATGGACCAGAAAATTTAACTTAGGTAGTAGGAATTTCTGGACAATGCTTGTACCCCAGAATTGCAGCTGGACATGGAGGAGCATACTGGGTTTGAGAACTAGTTTCACACAGCTTATTAAGTATGAGCTCTCATAAAACAGTAACATCAAATTTTGGAATGATCCATGGATGGCTGAAGGCTTAGTGATTGTCTATGTGTTTACTCCCCATCAGATTGAACAGGCAGGCATAAGTAGGGATGCTCAAGCAATTGATTACTTATTTGAGGGCAATTTGATGCTTCCCTACACTAGTAATCAGGACATAAGGGCTGTTTGGAGCTTATATCAAAATCAACACTATGGTATGGCAGCTAGGGATGATGTTCTGTGGAGTGGGAAGCAGCACTCTATCTCTGTTGCTTATGACCTTCTTACTAATGTGACTGGAAGAACTTCTACAGTATGGCACAAGGTTATATGGTCAACATCCTCTCCTGCAAGGGACAACCTGATGATGTAGAAGGTTTTCAAGAATGCTTTATTAACAAAGAACAAAATGTTGAGTTATGGAATGAATGTTGATCCCCTGTGTGTATATTGCAAGTTGCAGGTTGAGTCAGTGGCTCATCTATTTTTTGACTGCAATGATTTACTGGGTCTCTGGGGAAGATTAGTTAGAAGAATTGCTGATGATCATAAACATGGCTTGTCTAAATTAGAGTGGGACCTTATTAGTAAATCAACAAGGTGGAGGAAAGATAGAAGAACTGTCTTCTTTTTCTTTCTTAAGAAGTACCTGAATTTAGTTTGGGAGGAAAGAAACTTGAGAATTTTTGAAGAAAGAAGTAGGAGTATGCAACAACTATGGGAAGTTCTTAAGAATGCTATAATCTCTGGTATGAAGGAAAGCAAATATGGCTTCAGTTCTCAGTTGGCTGAAGGTTGGACTTAACTCTTTGATGTGTTTTGTTTCACTTTCCCTCTCTTTCTGTCGTGTTATCCCGGTGTCCTGTTTTTCTTATCTTTGTTTTTTGCCTTATTTGTTCATGAGTGTTTTTTCTTTGTTTGTTATTTTCTGTTTCTGTTTTGGTGACTATGAGCATGTTCATAGTTACTTTCCTTTTCCCAATAAACTGGTAGGGGTCCAGTTAACCCTGCTTGCCTTGTAAAAATTTTTTTTTTTAGCAAATAAGCCATTCCTTAAGCAAAACAATTAAAACATTTAAGTCCTCCACTTAAAATAATTAAATTTTCCATAGTAAATCACTTAGGAAAAATCCTCAAAAATCATAGAAATTAACTTTTAATATGTTATTTAACATATATAAATTTCAGACCTAGATTCTTCATAGTATAGCCAAAATTAATTTCTAAACCCAATTGTTCATATTTTCCTTTGAAAATTCATAATAAATTTTCCATTGCTTGGAAAATTATAAAAACTAAAACTCATTTTCAAAATAATATTGTACATAACATATAAATTCCTCATGGAATTCAAAATAAAATATAAACAATTTTAGCCTTAAAACCGTATATAACATTTATCAAACAAACTAGTTTGAATATAACATATCATGAAATCTAAGCATATCATCATCAAAAATCATCTTAATGGACTTAAATTTAAACCCAAAATCAAATGATTATTAATAGCACAAATCGAGATGGTTTTGATTATTATTCACCTTGATTAGGATAAGGAACTTGAGATTTGATCCTTGATAAATTACCCTTGCCTGGTTGCTTAGCTTTAATTTGATTTTCCCCTTTTCTTCCCTAGGTAATGGCCTGCTTGAGCTCTCTTTAGTTTACGTTTTTATGTTTTGAAAATGAACATGCAAAGTAAAGGAAATGAGATTTCTAAGGGTAATGGGATTATGGTGCGACAATTACCCATTAACCCTTGTTTTATTCCCTTATTAGTTATCTAATAAACTATTTCCATAAAATCATTCATTATTTTTAATTAAGCATGGTCTCTAGTTAAGTTTTCAAATCTCAGTCCCCTTATTACTCTAATATTTACACTGTTCTATTTAATTTATCTAACTAAATCTCCTGAATAATATTATTGAAAATTAGGGGTGTTACACACACCGCCATAACAGCCCATTAACTATAACTCAGCACAACATCAAATATGTACATCACAACAAACATATAACAAATCACATAATCCAGTAGAGAAAAACACATATAATACCATACAAAAAATATACAACTCCATACATATCATAGCCATTTATATATGCGTATCACACCAAAAACCATAAAAAAGATAGCCCATACAATAGCTATTTCCAAAAGACAGCTACACAATAAACCATCTGCTGCTCAAAAGCAAAAGTATCTACATGCACATCCATCTTCAACTTCATGCAGTGCCACTCCTTCCCTTGTTTTTCACCCTTATTGCTATGCTATCTCCTAACCTCTCCACATATTTCCACCTCCCAATACCTGCCCAAGCATAAACAAGTTTATGAATTTGAAGATGGTGGAGTTAAAACTTATGAATTTTTCTTTAAATTTCCTGCTGTTCCTCACATGCCACAAAAGCCAGCAAAAAGCAAAGTTTAATCTAATGACAGCTCTTATTTGTTAGAAGTATCGACATATTTGTAAGCCTAAAAATCAAACTGGTCACAAATAAAAGGCTCCCATTCAAGTTCATATCAAGTTGAACCATACATTTAGTCCATAAGTACAAGGCAAAGTCACAATCACAATCACAAAACAACTGTAAATATTCTTCAACATATTCTCCACCAAAAATACAACTTCCAACTATATTTAGCTTCTTTATCTTTAACATGTTTCTAGTATTCAGTTTCCCATGAATTATAATCCACATATGCAATTTTACCTTTATAGGAATCCCCCTTAAAGCCCACATATACTTAATACCCAAAATATTTCTTCCTGAAAAATTAATTAGCTTATATAAGCTATTAACTTTGAATGTTTTATTATTGCACGGACTCCATTTGAACCTATTATTCTCACCATTTAAACTATAATTGTCCAACAACTCAATTATTCTCATTAATTGACAAAGAGACCTTCCTTCTATCACTTTGTTGAAAAATAAGTTCCATTTAAAATTTGTTGCATTCACATCATACATTTCAGCCAAAATGCATTCCTTATTATTTGCTACCTCAGACAAAACATAACAGCTAATAGAATTGAAAAAATCCAACAATCTCACCAAAAAGCAATGCTCCAACCATTATTCACATGAATATTAATATCCAATTTAAAAAATTGAATATTACTCATAACTCCTTTCCAGAAAATAGAACAATCACTTGCGTTTCTAAACTAAGAAAATTTTCCTTCGTAACTAGTATTAACTGTCCATTCTTTCCATAGAGCTTTCTAATACCAACCGTCTCCCCGATCCATTTACAAAGTAGGGAAGAGTTCATATATGGAATTTTTTTAATTTGGAGTCCTCCTTGGCTATAAGATCTACACACATGATTTCATGAAATCAAGCAACTTAAAACTTTTGTTTCTTTTTACCGATCTAGAAAAACTCCTTCTAAAAGCATCAATTTTATTCAGAACCTATTTTGGACATTTGTAAAAAGAAAATCAATATAGAGGAAGTGCTATTGATACATAATTCACCAAAATCAGTCTATCTGCTTTAGACAAGGAACTGCCCTTCCATCTTGCCAACTTACTATCAAATTTATCTATTAGAACATACTAGTCTTGCATTTGAAGCTTATTAGCCTTATACACAAACCCAAGTAGCTTATAGGAAAATCACCCACTTTACAGATAAGCATTTCAACAATTTTCTTTTAATAGATTCTAAACAGCCAATACAAATAATAAAACTTTTATGGAAATTAATTTGCAACCCTGATAAACTTTCAAAAGCATATAATATGAATTTTAGAGCAGCAATGTACTTACGATTAGGATCATTAAAAATAATAGCGCCATCCGCATAATGTAATGAATTAATGCCATCTAAAATGTAATCACTTCCATAGCTTTTTAGGATCCCATTATTACTACTTAATTTCAATATTTTGGTGAAGACATCTGTTGCAAGATCAAATAATAACGTAGATAATGGACCACCTTGTCTTAATCCCCTCCTAGACTTAATTGTCTTTTCTGTTACTCCATTAACAAAAATGTTAGACTTGCTAGAGTAAAAAAATACCGAAATACACTTTGTCCATTTATCGCTAAAACCTCTGCTTTTAAAACATCAAAAAGAAAATTCCAATCCATTGTGTCGAAATCCTTAGCAAAGTATAACATTAGAATAATACAAGGAATTGAATTTTTGCTGCAATGAGAAACCACTTCCTGCACCAAAGCCGCACCTTCCAAGATAAATCTACCTTTAATGAAAGTAGTTTGAGCTCTATTAACCAACAACTCCATTTTCAATTTAAGTCTATTAGCAAGAACTTTAGTAATTAACTTGTATGTTCTATTTAATAAACTTATAGGTCTAAAATCTGATACTACAACATGTAATATCCTGGAATTTTGGGGAATTTAAAATGTGATAATCTCGTAATTAAATTATTTAAAATTGATAAAATTGTTATCTTCAAATATAAATAACCAAAATAAAATTTATGTGATGTTTTTAAATTTAGAAATAAATTGATTTTAAATAGAATAATTATTTAATTTGTGTTATTTTATAAATTTTTTTTTTATAGAATTAACATTTCAATTTAATAAGTGTTGTCTAAATATATATTTATTTAAAAAAATATTAACTTTAAAATTAGAATTTAAATATTTCCAAATTTAATAGTATGTTTGTTTAATTTAATATAGATATATTTGATTTGATTTCAAATTGAAGTTTAAATTTAATTTGGATTTAAAATTTAAAATTTGAACTGAAATTTGAAATTTAAAAAGGGTTTATATCTTGGAAATAATTTTTAATATAAAAGGATTTATGACTAAAGTTTTTATTTTAAAATAAGATTTGTTTATATTAATTTGAAACAAAAGAAGTTTATTTATATAAATTTGGAAAATATTTGTTTAATAGTAAATAAATGGAAAAAGCATTTAAATTAGCATTTAAAATGGATCAAATAATTTTATATGATTTTATTGAGAATCTAGTTGGTTTTTATTTGATTTTCTTTTAAAAAAGTTTTATTTTTATAAGATAAGAAAAAACATCTATAAATTTATAAAAGCATATACATATTAGGAAATTTAATAATAAAGGCTTTTAAAATCATATAAAAACAATTTAAAAATAAGGAATGACATGTGTTCATTTCTAAAACTCATTGAATACAATTGTTATGAATTAAGCAATGGTTTGTGACAAATGTGACAAAATTAAACAAGTGTCTTTTTCTAATTTTCTTTTTCTTTAATTTTAATAAACCACAAATTATAAAATATAAACTTCCATTTCTTTCTTCATTCTTATTCTTTGAATTCAGAAATCAATGACCACAAAACTAAATATTCTCATATAAAAACCAAAATTCTCAAAACCCTGCAATTTCTCCTCAAACCTGAAACTGTCTCCTCTGAAACAATTTCAAAGCCTATAATCTTCTCCACAGCAAAACAAAAATCCAAACATCAGATTTTGAAACCCTGCAACCTCAAGCCTGAAAACATTTTTACAACCCTGTAAACATTTTCTCAAAAACACTTCAAGCATTTTCAAGGCCTGCAAAAATCTTCAAAGCTGTAATACTTTTTATCAAGCCTGTAGAAGCGTTATAAAAAAGAGAAAGCTTGAAAATTTTCTGTTATCAAAAACCTGGAAACAACCAATTTTCAGAGTCTAGATCATATCATCATGTTCCAGTTTTAAAGCTATCCAGTACCAAGCATTTCAGTTCCTAAGTTTGAGTAATACAAAGTATCAGAAATCAAAGCTTTCAGGAATTAGCAACAATAGTTTTCAAATTTCCAAAAAGGGCTTCAGTTCAATCCTGTTTCTAAAACTCTTTGCAAATTCAAAAGGTGAGTAATCATCTAAATTTAGATCTGAACTAGGTTAATATTGTTGCTTAAGTAATTGTTGTGATAATGATGCTTGTTTGTGGTATTACTACATATATATATATATATATATATATATATGAATGTGTGTGCATGTCAGTTTCTTTCTGTTTTTGAAACTGTAGGGTGTAAAATAAATTCAAAATCAGTTAGTTACTTCTTTGGTTAGTTTCATATTGAGATGTTTAAACAAAATTTATTTAAAACAACAAGATTTAAATTGTAAAAATATGAAAAGCAAGAATTGATAACGATGCCTGCATGTGTAGATAGTAGTATAAAATCTGTAGATATGGTTGTATTTGAATCTGCATGCCCGAAATTTGAGCTTCTCTGTTCATACCTGATTACAGAGAAAAACCAAAATTCAAAAATTTACCATCTAAACACTTTGAAGCTTTGGGTTTCAAATAAATTAATCAAGTTTAAACTCATCTAGATTATGAAAATAAGTTTAAGTAATTTAAGTTTAGAAATTTCCTGTAAACAAGAAAAATGCAACAGGAACTTGAATAATGTAATAAATCAAAAATTATGTTATATTAATTCATGTACATATCTCGAATCATCATTCAAAATTATGATTTTTAAAACAAAAATCCAAATTTTTAATATTGAATTGAATGAGAATTTGGGAAATTTTTGGAAAGTGAATCTCGATGATTTTCTGGTGATCGGAAGTATTAGAGTGAGCGAGTCTTCGTCAGAAGCGAGAGTGTTGATCAGGTTATTGGGAAAAAATGGTGGTTGAGGCTATAGGGGATTGTGGCATCGGCGATGATCGAATTTGTTTATAACCCTAGTTTTTGTATGGTTTGGGTTTTGGGTCACCACGTGGGCTCTGTTTGATCGAGTGCTATGTAATTCTGGGAGATGACAGCGTGTAGGCTCCGCAAAAGATGGCCAGCACTCCTCGACCTCTGGTGGTCGGAGCTTGGTGGTCGAAGGGAGTTTATGAGAAGCTGTTTTGGTTTCAGGCGAATTGGGTAGTCAAATCTCGATCGAAGCCTTGTTTGTGTGATTTTGTGGTTGGGTTGTAATGCTGTGAGGTAGGGTGTAGTGCCGAAGGCAACCAATGGCAGTATGCATGTGCATAGAGTCGTTTTGGGTGTCAGTATTTTTGGCTCATGAGATTGCTCGAAGTCGTGTTCAAGTATTGGGGAGGGAAGCTCGAGTTCGTTCTCGAGTATGTTGGGTAAGGTTAGCCTGTAGATTTTGAAGCTTAAATTTAATCAAAGTTTTTTTAAAAAAAAAGGGAAGAAGAGAAACTCAGGTTTGACCCGAGTAAGCTTTGGGTTCGACCCGAAGCAGAAGCTTTAGAACAGTTTAAAGATTTTAAAAGTTTTAAAAAACTTATTTTTTGAAATTTAAAAATTTAAATTGGTTTAAAACTCTTATATAAATTACTTGATGTTTAATAAATGTTTTCTTAAAAGTTTTGATTAAGAAGTTTTGAAGTTTGTTAAATTTAAACTTTGTTAAGAAATTTAAAGTGATTTTAAATTGAGTTATGAAAGTAATTTTAATAGTTATATAAAAGGACAAGTTTTAAATTCAAATTGAAACTAGTTTTTCAAACTATAAACTGATAATTATTTTAAGTTATTTAAAGTTGTGTTTTGATAACTTTGATCTATCAAGTTAAATGATTGTTTTATTTTAAAAACTTAATTAATAATTTAATTTGGTAAAGATAGTTATAAAGATAAACGATGTAAATATGTTAAGGGTAATTAAAGCATTTATAAGATAATGTTTTATCTTAATTAAGGTTTTAATATCTTAATTTTGATTAAGTTAGTTAAAGAAATTAAGTTTAATAAATTAGTTTAATTATAAAGGATTGATTAAGAAATTAATTAAGGAAAAAATAATTTACTTGATTAATAAATGATTAAGGATTAAAGGTTAATTAATTTAAGATTAATTAATTTGTAATTAAAAGGTTCATTAATTAGATTATTAGTTAATGATTAGGGATTTATTAATCAAGTAATTAAGTGTAATCAAACTTAAGTAATCAAGTGGTTAAGATTTATTAAGTAATTAATGAGTAGATAATTAAGTAAATAACGTATACTTAATTAGTAATTAAGAAATGCTTAATTTGTAATTAAGTTTTATTAATTAATAATTAAGGTTTTATTAATTAATAATTAAGAATGGTTAATCCGTAATTAAGGATTAATTAAGAAGTTGTTAAGTGATAACTACTTGATTAATCAAATGTGATTAAGGATTAATCAAATGGTAATTAAGGATTGATTAACTGTTATTTAAGGATAGAAACAGTTAATTAAGGATTTATCAAATGGTTAATCAACTAGTAATTAAGGAATAATTAATCTGTAATTAAGTTGTTAATTAATAACTAATAATTAGGTTTATTAATTAATAATTGAGAGATAATTAATTAGTTAATTAAGGGTTAATTAATTAATTATAAAAGTAATTATGGATTAATTAATTTGTATTAAGAGATATTAATTAATAATTAAGGTTATTAATCGATAGTTGATGGATAATTAATCAGTTAATTAAAGGTTAATTGATTGATTATGAAAGTAATTAAGGATTAATTACTTTGTATTAAAGGAGATTAATTAATAATTGAGGTTTATTAATTGATAATTAAAGGATAATTTATCTGGGATCAGGGATTGATTAATTGATTAATTGAGTTATGTGATTAATTAATTAAGGATAGTAATTAATTAATGATTGTATGAGCAGTATTAAGTGATTAATTTTTAAGGGATTAATTTAATTATGGTATGAATTCATAATGCTTGCTTATGGATGATTGTGTGTTGAATGTCTGAATTGGATGATATCTATTGGATTGATATCTATTGATGATATGTTGTGACATTCTGTGATATGATATTGGTTATTTCAATGATAAATGTGTGATATTTATCTGTGTTAATGCCGAGTGAATTCAAAGCATTGAAGTAAATCGAATTGAATTAAATTGAATTGTTTAAACCTTTAAACAACTTGGCCTTTAAGACACGTTTGGTTCGATGAGACTGGGATCGGGTATCAAATTTGATTATCCAAAAACCACATCGATCCGAGTTAAACGTTAGGTCGTGAATTCAAGTGAAGATCGAGTTGAAGATTCGAAGTGTAAGAACTATCTGTCGTTAAAAACTCTGAAGGTGATTCCAATACGAGTATAACGTAGATAGTGCTTTCAGGTTCGAGATGGAGTTTTTAGAGTGCAAGGGTTATTGTCGTTAACTCTGAGGGTGATTCCAAAATGAGTGTAATGAAATAATGCCTTCGATTTCGTTAGAACCCGAAACGAACTTGTATGGATTGAATGCTTTCAGAACATCGTCAGGTGGACGATGAGCATTCTAAGATAGATGTGTTCTATAAAGGTAATCGTAGCCTCAAGCCTCATCAACCGGGAATGGCTAAAACAGGGGAGGTGCAACAAGGCTAAGTGGGTCATGCCTAAGTAGGACGAGATTTACCCTTGTCTAGATGTCCCTTTTATTCGGCTGTGTGGGAGGTTGCTAGCTAGAATCGTCGGGGTTGTCTTGTTTGGAACTGTTCAGTAAGGAATGGTTCCGGCTTTGTGTTGCAGGGGATTTAGGATGGATCATCAGTACGGTGATCTTGGCCACGTACTGTGACGGGCGGTACCCCAGTAGCCCTGCCATTGATGCAAACTCATTTTTCTTACATGCCCTTATGGTTTTGATTGTATTACCCACTTTTGTGACTAGTAGGTGGAATTTAATAGATGTAACAATTTCGGCTATTTCTTATTTACTTGAAAACCCTAGACCCTATTATAATATCACTGGATTTCCTATCAAATGTTTTGGTTAGCGTAAGGTAAAAACCTACCCATGTTTATGTGTGGGAAGTCTTACGTGATACCTTTTGTTTTCATAGGTTTTTAAAAGTTAAGCAACTTTAACCCGTTTACTCACACCAGACCCATGTCTTACCCGGAGTTTATTTTGTTTTCTTAAACTCTTGGGTACTCAAATTTTTACGAGTAGCCAAGGTATCCAGGTTAGCTTTGACGAATTCTGGAGGAGATATGGAGTAGGAGACTTCAGCGTTTGTAGTTATATTGTGGTTCCGCTGTGATGTATCTCTGTGATGTATGTGTCGTATTTGAGTTGTAGAATAGACAGACTTTTATAACTGTCTATCTTGTGTTGTTGTATCTGTATAATTTTGATGTAAATGACTATGTAATAGTTATGTTATATATTATATTTTGTTTCGTTCCGCTGTGAGATTCTGATATTGTTGAGTTCTTTTCTTCTATCTATTCTATTTCTACCTCTTTCTTTCTTAAAGATGATGCGTCTTTATGTGGAGAGAAAGACGGGTCGTCACACTTGGTATCAGAGCATAGGTTGAGACAATACCTAGGCTCTGGAGTGGTGTCTATCTTGAGAGCGTGTATTTGTAATTTTTAACTATATGCTTATATAAATTTTTTGGGTATCTATTTGGATTTTCAACATGAGTTCTAGATAAGTTTTATCTCTCTCTTTGTTTAGTTGACCGTTCTACCTTTGTATCAAGCCCTATAGATGGAGTAACCAAGATAAATCAGATCTGTAGAGGCTTAAGATTTTCTTATCTCCCCCATAGTTTTTCTAGAGACCTTTTTATTTGATTTAAAGGGTTTTGATCTTGTTTGGGATTTGGATTGGCTGGATGGTATTGGGCTGTTGATGTGAGAAGCAAGGATTGTATCTTTGGAGATTGAGTTGGGAGGAATCGCAAAAGTGACTTGCGATGATGCCAGAGTTCTTTTGAGTCATCTTCTGCATGGAGTGAGGCATCCCCAAAAGGTGTAGAGTCCTTGAGTGGTCAAAGATTTTTTGAATGTTCCAAGGGAGCGAAGGTTTTCCTCATCGGGAGATAAAGATTTGGATCGTCTTAGTTTCGGAAGCAGTGCCTGTTGTTCAGCCTAGTTTTTCCCAGTTAGAGTTCAGCTGTTGTCTTTGTGGCCTAGACGGATAAGTCTTTTGAGATTCTGTGTGGATTTGATGAACCAAGTTTTTGGGATGTGTGGTCTAAGTTATCTTGTGTTCATCAATTTTTTCTTGTCTACTCCAAGTCCGAGGAGGAAAGCTAGCGACATTTGGAGTTAGTGTTAGAGGCTTTGATGAAGCATTTTGTTTTGGTGATGGTATTTCTGTAGATCCAGCCTGGATAGCTACTATTCAGGAGTAGAAGCAACCGAAGTTTTCTAGTTTGGCAGGGTTCTATAGGAAGTAGAAGTGGACCCGAGTGTAAAGAGATTTTCTTGGATTTGAAGGCAAGGCTGACTAGTGTGCCTGTTCCTGCTATCTCTGATGGCAAGAATAAGTTATAGATCTGCTCGAACATTTGTGTGTGTCTGAGATGGATGAAGTGAGTCAATGATGGTCAGTGTTCCAGTTTTTAGATGTATGGTCAAGGGAACATTGAGGATCATCGGAAGGATCCGTGTTCCGAATTCTTGGATTTTGAAGCAAGAAGTTTAACAGGGAGTCTTCGCTCTAGGTTGTGTCCAAACCAGGGTGTTCAGAGATATATGAATATGAAGAAAGTCTTCTGGTGGCCGAGCTTGAAAAGGGATGTTGTTGTTTTCATCATTGGGTGTGTGATCTGTCAGCAAGTGTTGGTGATCAGCAGAAGACCACCGGTTTGTTGCAGTCTTTGGAGGTTCCGAAGTGGAAGTAGGAAATGATTTCTTTGGGTTTCTTCGATGAGTTGCCAAGGACCAAAAAGGGAAATAAAGGAATATAGGTGATTGTAGACCGATTGGCCAAGAATGCCCATCTTATTCTGGTTAAGGCAATCCGTACTGTAGCATCTTTGGCTGAGTTTTTTCTCGAGAGTTTGTCTGACTGCTTGTTGTTCCAGTCAGCATTTTTAGCAATTCTGATCTTATCTTCTCCAGCTAATTTTGGGAGGCTTGTGATCGGCTTTGGGTTCGAGATTTAATTTGGGTACAGCTTATCATTCCTAGACCAATGGAAAGGATGAACCAAATCTTAGAGATTTGAGAGAGCTTGTGTTTTGGATTTTTGTGGATGTTAGGAGGATCATCTGGATTTATTGGAATTCTCGCATAGTTATCAAGCGAGTATCTAGATGCCATCCTGTGAAGCTTTGTTTAGAAGACCTTGTAGATTTCCATTCTATTAGGAAGAGTCGAGAGATCGTCTGGTTCTTGGTCCAGTTTTGGTCTGTGAGGTATCTGCGATGGTGGAGCTTATCAGGAGAAGATTAGTGTTGTAGTCTTCAAGGTTGAATTGCCGGTTTGGATGGCTGGAATTCACATTGTTTTTTCACGTATCTCATCTGAAGAAATACGTGAATGATCTATCTTTTGTTGTGGAGTTAAGATTTCAGAGTTTGTCTTGGGAAACTCTGAATAGTTTTAGGAAGACTTATCGGATCTATGTCCGGATAGCTAGGATTGTTGATTGAATGAATTGTTTGTTTAAATAAACTGTTTGTTTGGATGGATTGTTGTTGGTTGATAGTGAATGTTTGATAGAAATGCTTGAATGGTTAAAATGAAATAAAAGATTTTTGGATTATCTTTATTTCAAATTTCGAGGACGAAATTCTTTTAAGGGGGAAGGAATGTAATATCCTGGAATTTCGGGGAATTTAAAATGTGATAATCTCTTAATTAAATTATTTAAAATTGATGAAATTGTTATCTTCAAATATAAATAATCAAAATAAAATTTATGTGATGTTTCTAAATTTAGAAATAAATTGATTTTAAATAGAATAATTATTTAATTTGTGTTATTTTATAAATTTGATTTTTTTATAGAATTAACATTTCAATTTAATAAGTGTTGTTTAAATATATATTTATTTAAAAAAATTAACTTTAAAATTAGAATTTAATATTTCTAATTTAATAGTATGTTTGTTTAATTTAATATAGATATATTTGATTTTAAATTGAAGTTTAAATTTAATTTGGATTTAAAATTTGAAATTTGAATTGAAATTTGAAATTTAAAAAGGGTTTATATCTTGGAAATAATTTTTAATATAAAAGGATTTATGAATAAAGTTTTTGTTTTAAAAATAAGATTTGTTTATATTAATTTGAAACAAAAGAACTTTATTTATATAAATTTGAAAAATATTTGTTTAATAGTAAATAAATGGAAAAAGCATTTAAATTAGCATTTAAAATGGATCAAATAATTTTATATGATTTTATTGAGAATCTAATTGGTTTTCATTTGATTTTCTTTTAAAAAAGTTTTATTTTTATAAGATAAGAAAAGGCATTTATAAATTTATATAAGCATATACATATTAGGAAATTTAATAATAAAGGCTTTTAAAATCATTTAAAAATAATTTAAAAATAAGGAATGACATGTGTTCATTTCTAAAACTCATTGAATACATTTGTTATGAATTAAGCAATGGTTTGTGACAAATGTGACAAAATTGAACAAGTGTCTTTTCTAAATTTCTTTTTCTTTAATTTTAATAAACCACAAATTATAAAATATAAACTTCCATTTCTTTCTTCATTCTTATTCTTTGAATTCAGAAATCAATGGCCACAAAACTGAAATATTCTCATATGCAAACCAAAATTCTCAAAACCCTGCAATTTCTTCTCAAACCTGAAACTATCTCCTCAAAATCAATTTCAAAGCCTATAATCTTCTCCACAGCAAAACAAAAATGCAAACATCGGATTTTGAAACCCCGCAACCTCAAGCCTGAAAACATTTTTACAACCCTGTAAACATTTTCTCAAAAACATTTCAAGCATTTTCAAGGCCTGCAGAAATATTCAAAGCTGTAATACTTTTTATCAAGCCTGTAGAAGCATTAAAAAAAGAGAAAGCTTGAAAACTTTCAGTTATCAAAAACCTGGAAACAACCAATTTTCAAAGGCTAGATCATATCATTATGTTCCAGTTTTAAAGCAATCCAGTACCAAGCATTTCATTTCCTAAGTTTGAGTAATACAAAGTATCAGAAATCAAAGCTTTCAGGAATTAGCAACAACAGTTTTCAAATTTCCAAAAAGGGCTTCAGTTCAATCCTGTTTCTAAAACTCTTTGCAAATTCAAAAGGTGAGTAAACATCTAAATTTAAATCTGAAGTAGGTTAATATTGTTGCTTAAGTAATTGCTGTGATAATGATGCTTGTTTGTGGTATTACTACATATATATATATATATATATATATATATATATTTATATTTATATATTTATATATATATGAATGTGTTAATGTGTGTGCATGTCAGTTCTTTCTGTTTTTGAAACTGCAGGGTGTAAAATAAATTCAAAATCAGTTAGTTACTTCTTTGGTTAGTTTTATGTTGAGATGTTTAAACAAAATTTGTTTAAAACAAAAAGATTTAAATTGTAAAAATATGAAAAGAAAGAATTGATAATGATGCCTGCATGTGTAGATAGTAGTATAAAATCTGTAGATATGGTTGTATTTGAATCTACATGCCTGAAATTTGAGTTTCTCTGTTCACACCTGATTACAGAGAAAAACCAAAATTCAAAAATTTACCATCTAAACACTTTGAAGCTTTGGGTTTCAAATAAATTAGTCAAGTTTAAACTCATCTAGATTATGAAAATATGTTTAAGTAATTTAAGTTTAGAAATTTCCTGTAAACAAGGAAAATGCAGTGGGAACTTGAATAATGTAATAGATCAAAAATTGTGTTATATTGATTCATGTATATATCTCGAATCATCATTGAAAATTATGATTTTTAAAAAAAAAATCTAAATTTTTAATATTGAATTGTATGAGAATTTGGGAAATTTCTGAAAAGTGAATCTCGATCATTTTCTGGTGATCGAAAGTATTAGAGTAAGCGAGTCTTCATCTGAAGCTAGAGTGTTGATCAGGTTGTTGGGAAAAAATGGGGGTTGAGGCTATAGGGGCTTGTGGCGTCGGCAATGATTGGAATTTGTTTATAACTCTAGTTTTTGTATGGTTTGGGTTTTGGGTCACTACATGGGCTCTGTTTGATCGAGTGCTGTGTAATTCTGGGAGTTAATAGCATGTAGGCTCGGTAAAAGATGGCCAGCACCCCTCGACCTCTGGTGGTCGGAGCTTGGTGGACGAAGGGAGTTTATGAGAAGTTGTTTTGGTTTCAGGCGAACTGGGTAGTCAAATCTCGATCGAAGCCTTGTTTGTGTGATTTTGTGGTCGGGTTGTAATGCTGTGAGGTAGGGTGTAGTGCCGGAGGCAATGGCGATGGTCGGAGGCAACCAACAGCGGTGTTCATGTGCACGGAGTCGTTTTGGGTGTCAGTATTTTTGGCTCGTGAGATTGCTCGAAGTCGTGTTCGAGTATTGGGGAGGGAAGCTCGAGTTCGTTCTCGAGTATGTTGGGTAAGGTTAGCCTGTAGATTTTAAAGCTTAAATTTAATCAAAGTTTTTTTTTTTAAAAAAAGGAAAGAAGAGAAACTCGGGTTTGACCGGAGTAAGCTTCGGGTTCGACCTGAAGCAGAAGCTTTAGAACAGTTTAAAGATTTTAAAGTTTTAAAAACTTATTTTTTGAAATTTGAAAATTTAAACTGGTTTAAAACTCTTATATAAATTACTTGATGTTTAATAAATGTTTTCTTAAAAGGTTTGATTAAGAAATTTTGAAGTTTGTTAAATTTAAACTTTGTTAAGAAATTTAAAGTGATTTTAAATTGAGTTATGAAAGTAATTTTAATAGTTTATATAAAAAGACAAGTTTTAAATTCAAATTGAAACTAGTTTTTAAAACTATAAATTGATAAATTTTTAAGTTATTAAAGTTGTGTTTTGATAACTTTGATTTATCAAGTTAAATGATTGTTTTATCTTAAAAACTTAATTAATAATTTAATTAAGTGAAGATAGTTATAAGGATAAATGATGTAAATATGTTAAGGGTAATTAAAGCATTTATAAGATAATGTTTTATCTTAATTAAGGTTTTAATATCTTAATTTTGATTAAGTTAATTTAAAGAAATTAAGTTTAATTAATTAGTTTAATTATAAAGGATTGATTAAGAAATTAATTAAGGAAAAAATAATTTATTTGATTAATAAATGATTAAGGATTAAAGTTTAATTAATTTAAGATTAATTAATTTGTAATTAAAAAGTTCATTAATTAGATTATTAGTTAATGATTAGGGATTCACTAATCAAGTAATTAAGTGTAATTAAACTTAAGTAATCAAGTGGTTAAGATTTATTAATTAAGTAATTAATGAGTAGATAATTAAGTAAATAAAGTTTACTTAATTAGTAATTAAGAATTGCTTAATTTGTAATTAACTTTTATAATTAATAATTAAGGTTTTATTAATTAATAATTAAGAATGGTTAATCCATAATTTTGGATTAATTAAGAAGTTGTTAAGTGATAATTACTTGATTAATAAAATGTGATTAAGGATTAATCAAACGGTAATTAAGGATTGATTAACTGTTATTTAAGGATAGGTTAACAGTTAATTAAGGATTTATCAAATGGTTAATCAACTGGTAATTAAAGAATAATTAATCTGTAATTAAGTTGTTAATTAATAACTAATAATTAGGTTTATTAATTAATAATTGAGAGATAATTAATTAGTTAATTAACGGTTAATTAATTAATTATAAAAGTAATTATTGATTAACTAATTTGTATTAAGAGATATTGATTAATAATTAAGGTTATTAATCGATAGTTGATGGATAACTAATCAGTTAATTAAAGGTTAATTAATTGATTATGAAAGTAATTAAGGATTAATTACTTTGTATTAAAGGAGATTAATTAATAATAGAGGTTTATTAATTGATAATTAAAGGATAATTTATCTGGGATTAGGGATTGATTAATTGAGTTATGTGATTAATTAATTAAGGATAGTAATTAATTAATGATTGTATGACCAGGATTAAGTGATTAATTTTTAAGGGATTAATTTAATTATGGTATGAATTGATAATGCTTGCTTATGGATGATTGTTTGTTGAATGTCTGAATTGGATGATATCTATTGGATTGATATCTATTGATGATATGTTGTGACATTCTGTGATATGATATTGGTTATATCAATGATAAATGTGTAATATTTATCTGTGTTAATGCTGAATGAATTCAAAGTATTGAAGTAAATTGAATTGAATTAAATTGAATTGTTTAAATCTTTAAACAACTTGGCCTTTAAGACACGTTTGGTTCGATGAGACCGGGATCGGGTATCAAATTTGATTATCCGAAAACCACATCGATCCAAGTTAAACGTTAGGTCGTGAATTCAAGTGAAGATCGAGTTGAAGACTCGAAGTGTAAGAACTATCTGTCGTTAAAAACTCTGAGGGTGATTCCAATATGAGTATAACGTAGATAGTGCTTTCAGGTTCGAGATGGAGTTTTCAGAGTGCAAGGGTTATTGTCGTTAACTCTGAGGGTGATTCCAAAATGAGCGTAATGAAATAATGCTTTCGGTTTCGTTCGAACCCGGAATGAACTTGTATGGATTGAATGCTTTCAGAACATCGTCAGGTGGATGATGAGCATTCTAAGATAGATGTGTTCTATAAAGGTAATCGTAGCCTCAAGCCTCATCAATCGGGAATGGATAAAACAGGAGAGGTGCAGCAGGGCTAAGTGGGTCATCCCAAGTAGGACGAGATTTACCCCTGTCTAGATGTCCCTTTTATTCGGCTGTGTGGATGGTTGCTAGCTAGAATCGCTGGGGTTGTCTTGTTCGGAACTGTTCAGTAAGGAATTGTTCCGGCTTTGTGTTGAGGGGATTTAGGGTGGATCCTCGGTACGGTGATCTAGGCCACGTACTGTGACGGACGGTACCCCAGTAGCCCTGCCATTGATGGAAACCCATTCTTCCTACGTGCCCTTACGGTTTTGATTGTATTACCCACTTTTATGGCTAGTAGCTGGAATTTAATAGATGTAACAATTTCGGCTATTTCTTATTTACTTGAAAACCCTAGACCCTATTATAATATCACTGAATTTCCTATCAAAAGTTTTGGTTAGCGTAAGGTAAAAACTTACCCGTGTTTATGTGTCGAAAGTCTTACGTGATACCTTTTGTTTTCAAAGGTTTTTAAAAGTTAAGAAACTTTAACCTGTTTACTCACACCAGACCCATGTCTGACCTGGAGTTTATTCTGTTTTCTTAAACTCTTGGGTACTCAAATTTTTACGAGTAGCCAAGGGATTCAGGTTAGCTTTGACGAATTCTGGAGGAGATATGGAGCCGGAGGCTTTAGCTTTTGTAGTTATATTGTGGTTCCGCTGTGATGTATCTCTGTGATGTATGTGTTGTATTTGAGTTGTAGAATAGATAGACTTTTATAACTGTCTATCTTGTGTTGTTGTATCTGTATAACTTTGATGCAAATGACTATGTAATAGTTATGTTATATATTATATTTTGTTTCATTCCGCTGTGAGATTCTGATATTGTTGAGTTCTTTTCTTCTATCTATTATATTTCTACCTCTTTCTTTCTTAAAGATGATGCGACTTTCTATGGAGAGAACGGGTACAACATTTCCTTCCTTTTTTGGAATTAGAACCACATTCTCATAACTAAGTTTTTCCAGGTTCAAAACTCCTTCTTGAAATTCACTGAAAATTGTCATGATGTCACATTTGATCCAACTCTAATACTTTTTAAAGAATTTTTTTGGAAATCATCTGGGCCTGGAGCTTTGTCATTTGGCATTTCATTGAGAGCACACCACCCTTCCTCTTTAGTAAAATAAATATCAAGATCGGACATGTTTAAGCTATAAGGATATAATTCTTTCCATTCTACATCAATTCTTTTTCCTACACTCACCAAAAAAATTCTTATAATAATCAGTAAAAGCAATGTTTAACTCCTCTTGACTACTAATCTCCTCTTCACCACTAACTTTACTACAAATCTATTTGATCTTCTCCTTCCATTAGTTATTCTATGGAAGTGACCAGTATTTATATCTCCCTCATTAAGCCATTGTGTTCTTAATATTTGCCTCCAAAATACCTCCTTTTGACCAATCACTCTCAATAGTTATTTCTCCTTCTCCTTAAGAAAAGATTTCTCCTCCTCATTTAGTTCTCTGTTCTCCTCCATGATATTAAGATCTAAAATTTATTTCTCCAACTTCTCCTTCTTTAATCTAATATGACCAAATACTCCCTTATTCCTCATTCTCAAATATTTTCTAATGTACTTCAACTTCTTGCATATCCTAAAAGCAGCATCTTTTGTCTTCCTGAATTCACACACTTATATTTAAGCACATCATCAAAACCTTCCTCCAAACACCACATCTTTTCAAGCCTGAAAATTGCCTTCCTTGTCATATTATCTCCCGATTTAAAAGAAATGGGACAATGATCAGAAAATGAAATGGCCAGGCCTTTCTGAAATACAATGGATGTATGTCTTCAAACTCCATATTGATAAAGAATCTATCTAACTTCACTAGTGTAAGTGATTCTCTTCTATTGCTCCAGGTAAATTTTCTATTAGTAAGAGGTAAATCAATTAAGTTGCACTCTCTAACAAACTCACTAAAATCCTCCATATCACCATTATATTCACCCACTCTTCTATTTCTATCATAAGCAAATTTTGTTACATTAAAATCCCCTCCAAAAATCATAAGACCATTTATAAAATTTTGAAACTCAATACCCTCCTACCATGATAGTTTCTTTCTTCTCTAGAGTTTGGACCATATACACTAGATACAAAATAGATCACTCTAGACCCTTTATTTTCTAATGCCATATGCAAATAATGATTTTTTTAATCTCCTACTTCAACACCCATTTGTCACTTTTACAACCGATAAAAAATACCTCTAACACTCCCCTTGCCTAAAAAAACTCCAAACATTCATCATATTTCCACTCAAACTTTAAAAAAAAATTATCATCAGGGTTAGAGATTTTTATTTCTTGTAAAAAAATATATGATATCAGGTTTAATAGAGTTAAGTGTATTTTTAACCTTAAGGCACTTCTCAAGAGTGCCCAATCCCCTTACATTCCAAGAGACTATTATCATTTAAAAGAGTTTACCCTCCCTAGTTTTTTGTTTTTAATTTCCTCGACATCATCTACATTGTTACTCGGAATAAAGCCTGAACATCTAGCCAATTCGTAGATCTGATCATGAGACAAACTATTTAAAAAGGTAAGGATGAAAACATTGCCTTCTAATGGATGCTCTGCCTCCAAACCTCTAGAGCTCCTTTTGAGAATTGTTACTCTAGCCTGCTTCATTGGTCTTTTTCCTTTCTTCCTTTCCGGCTTCGAGCTTTCTCCAACCTCAACAACATCAAGCTCTTTCTTCTGAATAATCCTCTCTACAGCTCCTACGACATTCATAACTGCCTCCCCAGCAGCTCTAAAACATCCAAGATCAACATCATCCCAATTAGTATTGCTTTCAACATCTAAGACAACAACTCCACCTCAAACATTTTCCTCAAAAGAAACTAAAATTGGATTGTTGCAAGCACCCTCTTCATTATCCTTTTCATCTGCTTAAATTCTAGTATCAACAAGGTTTAAGTTCCTCTTGTACTTTCAATATTTCAGTTTCCCATCTAATCCAAACTAGAAAACATTATTCTTGAAGCCTTTATAATCCATGCAGACTTTTGGATCCCCTACGAATCTCCTTTGTGATACCTCATGACAATGCCCATCAAAGTATACATTAATCAAAGAATAAAGCATGTATAGGGAAGCCACCTCAATTTCATCTTTTAAGAAAGTATAATCTACAGCGGTCTCTCCATCTGGTTGCAACCTCTTAACATCTCCAATCTTCATCAACATACATTTAAGCACATCCAATCTTCTACAAAAAATAAGAAGATTATTTAAAATAATCTATACTCTTCCCTAATTCCCAGCCTTTTGCTGCCCACCTAAAGATTCCACCTTCTTAAGTTCAAAGCTCCACTACTAGTAATAATCGGGCCAAAAGTGTTTCTGTTCAGTAAATTGGCAGGGAATCTTACAACAAAATCATTGTTTAGCCTCTTAACCTCCCAACTCTAATTTTTGATAGAGTTCCTAAAATTATCCTTTAGAATCTCTTTGATCTAGACCATAGAACTGCTAATAATAGAGATAATCCCACAAGATTTAGCTCTCCTAATATTGCTTTCAAAATCGATCGAAGACAAGAAAATCTCATTTCCTCTCTCAGCTTCCTTTTTTGAATCAAAATTGATAACAGGAGATGAAGTGACATTAATCTTTGAATTAGGGGAAAATCTACATGCGTAGTCTTTATGACCTATCTTTTTGCATTTAAAGAAAATAACAAAACTTCTACAATCTTTAGCCTAGTGATCAGCCAGTCCACAACAAAAACATATCTTCTTTGATTTAACAGTGTTCATGAAATCATGGTAGCTTTGGGTCTTTTTAGAAACGAAATGATTATTCTTATAAATCGCACCAAGATTTTGAAGTACACCATCTATATAGCTAAATATGTGAGAATCTTGTGCAAGTTCACTTAAATTTTCTTAGCAAGATTTGAATAAATGCCATTGGAGTAAGATGCCAGTAAAGGACGCAGAAGATCCTGTTATATTATATGTCACTCTTATTTCTTGAGTTTCTCACGCTGATTTACCAAACTGATCTAGGTATTATTTTCTGATAATGCTCGGGTTAGCCCTATATATGTTTCCAAATTTAGCTACGGTTGCTTTAGAGCTTATGAAGAAAAGCTGTATGATTACCTTCCATGGTATTCTTATTTCTGCTGTATTTCTGTATTGTATATATCAGCATTGTAAGGACATGCAGTTATAACTATCCAAGTTGATGATGGAACTTAAATTTTAGTAACTTTGAAATTTCTATATTCAGAGTAACCCGTTGTACAGTTCCTTTGATATTATATATTATCGTTCCATTGTGAGGTTCTGATGTTGTGTTCTTCCTTTCTCGTTCTATTCCTTTTCTTTTATTTCACCCTAATAATTCGTCTTTCTAGCACTTGAGTCTTCGGCATATGAGTACCGTGGATATATTAGTGTCGAAATTTGAGGGTAAAAAAGACAGGTCGCTACAATCGGTATCAGATCTAAACGTTAAGCGAGAACCTTGGCGTATTTGTTAGTGCTCTAAAAATATTTTATATTAGTAGTTTATGAATCTGGTTGATGTGTCTGGTCAACATTATCAATAGGGGTTTCAAAACACTTGAACAAGGAAAATGACATAGTATTGTTTCGGAAATTGGTAAATGAAATAATTTTAGCGAGGATTATATTTTATATATAAAAGAATAATTTCATAAAATCCCATTAGTTATTTATAGTATGTTTGTTTGTTAGGAAATAATAATATTAAATTATTATTTATTATTTGGTTAGTTGTACTCAACAAGTTTATGAGCATTTAATACAATTGTTGATTTGTAAGAATTTCATCTTTTACAACATGTGTTGGGTAGATAGTAATTTGTGAGAATATTAAATTTGAACACCTTATGAGTTAAGTTTCACGATTTGACTATAAGGCACACAATGTTATTGTCGGGTTAAAATTGAGTTTTAATAAGAGTAGTTTATTACAATCTAAACAAAGATACACATTTATGAAATGATTTAGATAAGGAAGAAACATTATATAGACATGATTATAAAAAATGATTTAAATAGAGAATTTAAGGATTAAATCCTGGTATCTTTAAAACATTTTGGAGAAAACAATAGTACTACTTTTAAGTATTTGGGAAATTGAAATTGAGATCATAGTACTCAGTAACATTTATGAAGTATTTGATACCGTTTTGAAATGATTTTGGTTACATACCGAAAGTATGGTTTGGATGTACCGAACTCATCCTTGTTGGTTGAAAATAATTCTGATGGTGACTTCAACATCATCGACATTTATTTTAGGGTTCCTATGTGTGGGATGTTAAAAAGTTGTTTTGATAAAATAGATTTTGATTTAATCGCAAAGTATGATTTTATATACAAAAGATATATATATATATATGTATGTATGTATATGTATGTATGTATGTATGTATGTATGTAATTTCAAGTGATTTGAAATGAAAACCTGTGTTCAATTCTAAAATTTTCTTATTAAGTTATTTCATGGACATGTGTAGCTTACGCATTAGGAAAGTATGGACGTGCATCATGATATGTTATGTTGTTTAGTAGTTTTCACTTGTTAAAATGAAATAGGATTTTCGACGATTTTGGATAAACTTGTAGTGAAGTATTTTAAAAATATAAAGTTGAGTTTAAATAACATTGAATTAAGAAGTGTAACGTTTCTACTTTATTTAAACATTATTCAGGACATTTAGTTGAATAGATTAAATAGAATAATGTAAAGGGTTAAGGAAAATATGATTTGAAAATATTAAGATCATGCCTTAGTGAACCAAGTAATAAGATTGTTTTAAACTTAAAACATATAAGAGAATATATGAGAGTGGCAATTTAGGAAATAGACCTATCATTTACCATAAACCCTCTCCTTGTAATATCATTCCCACTTTACTTATTCACAAAAAAATCTAAAAAGGTCTAAGGTGGCAGGCCATTCTAAGGGGAGAAAGATCACGAAATCAAGAGAGATTTATTAGTTAAAGCTTAAGGAAGCACAATACTAAACAAATCTCAACTTTAACAATTAACCCAAGTTGAATAATTAGTGTTACATCTCTATTTTTTCTTTTTAAATTCGGGTGTGGGTAATATTCGAATCATTATTAATAGATTTGCCAATATAGGGTTGAATATTCATTGTTTGGATAGAATGATGAATTAAAGGATTTTTTATGGAATTACTAAAATGGATTTTGAGAGTAAAACCTAATATTTTAATTTCTAATTGCTTTGGTTTTCTGATATGTTGTATATAATATTATTTTGAAGATGGGATTTTAATTTCATAATTTTTCAAGTTATATGATTATTTTACAAATTTTCTAAGGAGAAAATAGTATCGTTTCGGGTTTCAATTATGTGAAATGATTAAATATTTTGCTTCAAAATTTTTATATGATAAAGAGAATGATATCCTCAAATTTCTATGAATTTTTGGGATTTTCTCAAGTAATTTCTATTTATTGCGAATTTATTATGTTAGATAAGCATTTGAAAGGATAATTAATTAAGGATATTAATTAATTATTTTAAATATTTATTTTTGAAACTTGAAAATTTAGTGCGGCGGTAATTCTTAAAAGGACATGTAAAGAATTAGTTTCATCAAATAGAAATTAGACAAGAAATAAGATTTAGTGAAAAGTTTTTGCTTAAAGTAGTAACAAAATAGTTTTCACATGAACTACTATAGTGCCAGACCACCCTAACGTCGTCGAGCCTAAGACAAGGTCGCATCCATGAGTGTCGATGTTGAAGTGAAAGGAAGCATAAGATAGTTACTTTGGTAACTATGTAATGTTTCCAAGTAGGCCAAAGTCGACCTCGTCGATAGTATAATATCGGTTGCAATGGTGTCTTCATGATTCATCTGAGCATTCTAAAAGCTAAATGTGGACGATGTGGCATGTTTTCATCACTGTTTTCAATGGTGCCGCGCCTAATCACTTTGATTATTTTACATACTAAGACAGTGACGCCACTTGTATTACTTCGATTCTATATATGAAGCGCCAGAATAACTGAAGTTATTTGAGTAAGAATATTTTATAATGACGTCTAGGGTCTTGGTGTCATTGTGCATCAAGGTCGACGACCTTATATACTTAGAATTTTATATTAAATGGAGTCGGCAATGATTCATTGTAGCATCGATGTGTTTTATTTTCTTTTAATGCCAGAAGAGGCTTGTTTTTTATGTCAACTAAAATTGTTTTAAAGGGTACGAAGAGGCCTATATGTTAGAGGGTCGATGACCCTATATCCTCAGCAGTTAGCCATATAACTTATAAAGGTTTTAAGTTTTGTTTAATGGGTGGATAGCCTATTTATGGAAGTCTACAATGCCATCTTCTACATGAATTTATACTTTTAAAGAATTTAAGTTTGGTTTCACCTTAGGTAGAGGGTAGATGGGGTATAGTGCAGCCTAGATATCGCTATCTTCATTAAGGTAGAGAGCCTTATGTTTTTTTGTTTCGACAAACTCATTGGGGATACTAACATTATTTTAAATTCTAAACTTCAATGCTATCATTGGGGACACCAATGTAGATGAACTTTGACATTGATCTAAAATTTTAATTATTTAATGGTGGCAAGCCATGAGTCATATGATTTTGATTTCAACCTTGGGGATACCAATGTCTATTTTATTGACTTCAAATAGATCATTTGGGGATATCATTGTTATGTCACTTTGAAATGTTATAACATTAAGGAGAGATAACTTAATTGAAGACACCAATAGACATAGGTTGAACTTGCGGGTAACATGAATCAAATTGTTAAATAATGGATTCATAGTTATCGTAGGAAAACTATGGGATGTGAGATGGATAGTCCACATCATACTGGAGATGGATAGTTTCTATGTGGTTAATGAAGGGTTTATAGTCATCATAGGAAAACTATGATATGTGTGATGGATAGTCCGCATCATTGTAAATTAAATGGAATATGTGTGATGGATAGTCCACATAAACAATAGAACTATATGTGTTGGGCAATCAATATGGTAGGGGAAGGGTAATCCAAGTAATAATTGTATGTGAGATGGATAGTCTACATAACTTTAAATATGTTTACATGTGAGATGGGTAGTCCACATAATTATATGATAGGTGGTCAGATTAAAATAAGACGGGTAGTCAGTTTAAATTGTGATGGGTAGTAATTTGGAATTAAGATGGATAATCTAATGAATTGGGCTCGGTAATCCAACATATGGCGCATGATTATATATGCTATTTTCTATGTTTTAACTATTATGGTTGCCGGAGCGCAGTATATGCTTGTTATGTTTTAGTTAAGAAACTAGTGAGGGAAAAAACCCATTTTTCTCAATGGCGTGGTCTCAGTAGATATATACTTTGTTCGAGATGGTAGGTTGTTATTCATAATAGACTTTTTGCCTGACTTGAAGTTTATGTTTTCCCTTTAAACTCTCGGATGCTCAAAAATTAATCTGAGTATGTTGAGATTAAGAGTTTTTCATGTTTCTCAATATGACGAATAAGCTTCTGAAGACGTGTAGGAGTCAATTTAGCTATTATGTGCTTTATCTATTTCCGTTTTGCAGCTTGGTTTTTTCTAATTTGGATGTAATGTAAAAGTTGTATAATTGCCAATCATTTGACTTTGATCAACTAAAGGGACATCTTCATATGCTGATCTTGGAGTACTTTGTAATAATTATATTTTCTCGGAACGTGGGTTTACAAATGGGATTATGTAATGATATGAAGTATCATCTGTGAAATGAGATGTGAAAAATTTGGTATTAAACTATGTTGAAATTTTTTCATATTCATGTGCTTTTGATTATTGATATAATTAACATAGCCACATTTTGTTGTCAATAATTAATAATTATGGATGATTGTATCATTCTTAGTAGTTAATTTTGGGCTTCGAAATATGGGATGTTACAAGTTAGTATCAGAGTATAGGTTTATTATTGAAAAGAATTTTAAACCTAAAGAGTTTTTATTTGTAACATAATCTTAATGAATCGTAGAATAAGATGAAGGTTATGGGGTAACACTACAGTAACGTACTTGGGTTTGCTATATATAAGTATGTGTTCTCCCCTCTCTCTTTAACCATTCTTTTGTTTCTTACTAAGGCTCATATGCAGATTTACGAGAAAGAAAGATATGGAGGTAGGAAACAAAAAGTGAATCTTTGTGAGGGGGCACCACAACTAACGGAAATGCTCAGGACAACACTAGGAGGAACCAAGGTCGACAAACAAATGCTAATCAAAATGAAAATACCAATACATGCAAGTGAATCTTTGTGGGGGGAGCACCACAACCAACGAAAGTGCTCGGAACAACACCAGGAGGAACCAAGGTCGATAGACAGATGCTAATCAAAATGCAAATACCAATACAGATGTTGCGACCCCACCAGTGGATATGGGGGTTATGTATTAGTTCGTCAACTTGATGCAAGTTGGAGCAGCTGTAGGAGTAGGTGGAGGAAATGCTGCTAATGTAGGAGGAATTAATCCCATAGCACTAGTTGGCAATAATTATGCTAAGCTGAGTTGAGACTACACCAGTCTGGTGGAAAGCCTTTTCTGGGGACTAAGGATGCAAAAGAAGTGGAGAACTAGCTGTTACATTGTGAAAGGATTTTTGCTTATTTGGGATTGAATGATGAGTAGAAAAGGAGGTTGGCTTCGAGATAGTTACAAGGAGCTTCTTTGTTTAGGTGGAACGGGGTGACCGTAAGGGGTACTAGAAGAGGAATTGACTTGGGCATAATTTCAAAGAAGATTCAGGGAAAGGTTTTCATCTGAAGTAGCCAAGTCAGTCTCACTCCGAAAGTTTATGGAGTTAGAGCAGGGAGTAATTTCAGTATTAGAGTACTTGTTAAGTTTGATGAGCTATCCAGGTATGTATATACCACTGTTGACACTATTATCAAAGAGGAACGAGAAGTTTATTCGGGGGTTAAGGCTGGAGATTGCTTGGGCAACTATGCCACATTTCAGAGATCCATCGAGTGTAGTAGCGGAGATGGATGTTAGGAATGAAGTAATGCTTTTGACCTTTGGGAAAGAGAAGTTGGTGGTTAATCATAATTCTCAGAATAAGAAGAAGACATTTTTTAAGAAGAAAGGAGCTCAAAATGGTGGGGCAGCCAAAAAGGGGAAAGACGATATAGTTTGTTATAAGTGTGACAAGAAGGGGCATTATGCTAACAAGTGCTGATCTGATAATGGAAAAATGGTTGTAGGGAAGCATAATGTGAAGTGCTTTAGTTGCGACCAGGTGGGGCATTATAAGGACAAATGTCAAGAAGCGACCAGGGCTAATAAAAGAAAAGTGTTCGCTTTGGAGCCATCTACATCAAGACCAACAACAGTTAAGAAGAGAAAGTCTATGATGGAAGGCACACTTTTGATTCATAGTATACTAGTTAGGTATTTGATACCGGTGCATCGCATTTATTTATATCTTAGTGTTTGGTAGATAAGTTACATTTAGAACCATCATACCTTGTTACTTCCTTAAGTATAGCTAATCCAACAAGAGGGTATGCAACTCTAAGAATGAGATGCGACCATCTAGAGTTTGAGTTGCTAGGTTGTACTTTTTTTTGCAGTTTGTATGTACTTGATTTAGTGGGCTTTGGGATTATTTTGGGTATGGATTGGTTGCACAAAATACAATGCTAGAATATTTTGCCAGAATAGGAAAATATCATTGAGACACCCTATTAGTAGGGATCAAATAGTATACTCAGGTGAGAATTTGAGTCCAGAAATTTATGCTTTATTGGGTGCCATGGAAGTGGAAGATGGAGTAAATCGGGTTTTGGTTGCAAGAGAATTTGCAGATGTTTTTAAGCCGGTTATAGGATTACCACCGAAAGGATGACACCTACCAAGATCAAGGATTTAAATGTACAACTAGTGGATTTAGAAGGAAAGAGTTTTATTAGACCAAACAGTTCCCCTTAGGGAGCGGCCGTAGTGTTCGTAAAGAAAACGGATAGGTCGTTAAGATTGTGCGTTGATTATCATAAGTTGAATGAAAAGGCGATAAAGAATCGATATCCTTTGCCTAGGATTGATGAATTATTTGATCAGTTGAATGGAGCCAAAGTATTTTCCCAGTTGGATTTATGACAGGCTCCATCAATTGAGAGTGGTGGAGGATAGTATTCCATTAACGGTGTTTCGAACGAGGTTTGGTTTGTACGAGTGGTTAGTAATGTCATTTGGATTAACTAGTACGCCTGCTTTCTTTGTGGACTTGATGAACCGGATACTCCAAGAGCACTTTGATAGGTTTGTGTTGGTGTTCGTTGACGATATTTTGATATATTGCAAGGATGAATGAGATCATGAGATTCATCTTAGAATAGTACTTGAGACATTGAAGCAGCATCAGCTGAAATCGAAGTTTTCAAAGTGTCATTTCTAGAAAAAGAAGTGAAGTTTCTTGGTCATGTAGTTTCAGAGAAAGGGTTGTCAGTCGATCCAGCCAAGATCGAAGCTGTTAATATTTGGAAGAGACCCGAGACAGTGGCTAAGATAATAAGTTTTCTTTGATTAGCTAGCTATTATCGGAGATTTATCAAGGATTTCTAACATATAGAAACACCTTTGACTAGGCTAACTAGAAAGGACGTGAAGTTTATTTAGTCTAATAAATGTGAGGAGGCATTCCAGAAGTGGAAATATTTGTTGACCAATGCGATCGTGTTAGTTGTGCTAGATGTGAATCACGATCTAGTAGTGTATACGGATGCATGTGGAACAAGGTTAGGAGCTATATTAATGCAAAGTGGAAAATTGATTGCCTACGATTCTCGACAGCTCAAACCACATGAAGTTAGATACGGACCCATGATTTGGAGTTCGCTTTGGTGATTTTTGCATTGAAAGTGTAGGCACACTACCTCTTAGGAGAGCGATCCAAGTTGTATATGGATCATAAGCCTTTGAGATATTTATTCTATCAGAAAGAGTTGAATATGAGACAACAGAGGTGGCTGGAGTTTTACAGCTTATGATTTTGGTATTGAGTATATACCAGGGAAATGAAATAAAGTTGCAGATGCATTTAGCAGGAAACATTGGAATGTGGTGTTCGCTATATTAACAGAATGGAAGGATCTGGAGGCATTAACTACTTCAGTGTGCAGTCAAGATCGACTACTAGTTCTAGTCAAAGTACAACCATGTTATCTTGCTTGGAAGTTCAACCAAAGTTGATCAAAAGGATTGCTTCTAAGTAGAGTGACGATCCGTTATTAGCTGAATGGATCGGAAGATTGAAAATGGGAATGAGATCGACGATCTAAAAGATTTTAGTCTTGACCAAAGGGGATGGTTTAGAAAGAAGGGACAATTATATGTTCCAGATGTTGGAAACCTAAGGAGAGAAGTTCTTAGGGAGTGTCATCAATCGAAGTTTATGATTCATCTTGGGGGAACTAAGATGTATTAGGATATGAAGAGAAATTTCTTCGAGGAAGGTATGAAGAGGGATGTAGGCTTATGGGTGAAGCAATGTGCAAATTGCCAGCAAGTGAAAGCCGAACATTAGAAGCTACGTGGATTACTTTAGCCTTAGATATACTGGTTTGGAAATGGCATTCTATATTCATGGATTTTATTGACAGGTTGACAAGGTCGAACAAGGGAAACAAAAGTATATGAGTTATGGTAGATAGATTGACCAAGAGTGCCCATTTCATTCTGTTAAGTCAACCAGGACGGCATCTATATTGATTAAGTTGTTTATGAAGAATATTGTTAGACTGCATGGGTTCCTAGTAGCATAGTCAGTGATAGGATGTATTGTTTACTAACAAGTTCTGGAAGAGTCTATAGGAAGTGTTAGGTACCAAGCTCAAGTTGAGTACCCTTATCGCCTTCAGACAGACGGGCAGTCAGAGAGAAGGTAGTCGAGTATTTGTTAAGAACTTGTGTACTAGATTTTTCTAGGTGGTGGGAAGACCATTGGCACTTGGTTGAGTTTTCCTATAATAATAGTTATCAAACAAGTATAGGAATGGTGCCTTTATAAGCTTTATATGGAAGGATGTGCAAATCACCAGAATGTTGGTCAGAGACCAAAGACAGATTGGTCTTTGGTCCAGATATGGTAAGAGAAGCCACAGAGAAGATTATGTTGAGCTGAGGTAGGATGACAGAAGCTCAGTCTAGGTAGAACATTTATGCATAAGGCATATAGATTTAGAGTTCTCGGTTAGAGATCATGTTTTCATCAAGGTATAACCGATGAAGAGTGTGGTACGATTTGAAAAGTCAAGGAAACTAGCACCTAGATTTGTTGGACCGTTCCTTATTCTAGAGAGGATAAAAAAACTCCCGTACCAAGTAGAGTTACCTAGTAGTTTGGCCGGAGTCCATAATGTGTTTCATGTTTTTCATCTTAGGAAGTATGTGCACAATCTAGAGACTACTATTGCTTCGACGACATTGGAAGATTTAGTAGTAGAATCGGATCTGACTTTTGTGAGACGACCAGTAAGAGATGTAGCAAGAGATGATAGAGATTAAGGAACAAGATAGACAAGTTAGTGAAAGTCTAATGGAGTGACAACGAGAAAGACTGTACTTGAAAGACAAAGGGCATGATTAGGGATACTAATCCTGGGTTGTTATGATGGTATGTTCTATATTTGTTGTAAATAGACTTTATAACTAGTAGGATATACTAACATTGTTTGCATGTTTGATGTGCTTATTTTGTAGTCCTTATTGAATTTTGAGGACAGAATTCTTTAAGGAGGGGATCCTGTAACACCCTAATTTTAGTTAAACATTATTCATGACATTTGATTGGATAGATTGAATAGAATAATGTAAAGGCGTAAGGAGAATCAGATTTGAAAATGTTAAGACCGTGTCTTAACGAACTAGGTGATAAGATTGTTTTAAACTTAAAACATACAAGAGAATATATGAGAGAAGCAATTTAGCAAATACACATATCCTTTGCATTAAACCCTCTCCCCCACATATCATTCTCACTTTACTCATTTACAAAACAATCTACGAAAAACCTAAGGAGGTTGGCCATTTAAAAGACAGGAAAATCATGAAGTTAAGAGAGATTTACAAGTTAAAGCTTAAGGAAGCACAACACTAATCAAATATGAACTCCAATAATTAATCTAAGGTGGCTAGTAATGTTCCATCTCTATTTTTGCTTTTAAAATTCGGCTATCGGTATATCCGAATCATTTTGATAGATTTTGCCAAGATATGGCTGAATATTCAATGTTTGGATAGAACGATGAATTAAGGGATTTTTATAGAATTATTTAAATGGGATTTGAGGGTAAAACCTAAGATTTTAATCTCCAAACACTTTAATTTTTTGATATGTTGTATAAAAAATTATTCTGGAGATGAGTTTTTAATTTCATAACTTTCCAAGTTATATAGATTATTTTATGAATTCTCTAAGGAGGAAGTAATATCATTTCAGGTTTTAACTATTTATAATAATTAAATATTATTTTTGGCTCCAAAATTTTTAAATGGTAAAGAGAAAGATATTCTTGAATTTCTGTGAATTTTGGGATTTTTCCCAAGTGATTTCAATATATTATGAATTTATTATGCAAAATAATCATTTAAAGGATAACTAATGGTATTAATTAATTTTTTTAATTTTTTTAATTTTTTTTGGAACTTGAAATCTTACGGTGGCAGTAATTCTTAAAAGGATTTTTAAAGAAATTATTTTGTCTAATAAAAATTGGACAATAAATAAGATTTGGTGCAAAGTTATTACTCATAGTAGCAATAAAACAGTTTTCACATGACGATAGCGCATTACCACCCTAATGTCGCTGAGCTTAGACAAGGTCGCATCCATGAGTGTCGACATCGAAGTGAAAGGAAGCATAAGATAGTTACTTCGGTAGCCATGTAATGTTTCCAAGTAGGCCGAAGTCGACCTCGTTGACAATATAATATCGTTGGCAATGGTGTCTACGTGATTCATCAAAGTATTTTAAAAGCTTAATGTCGACATCGACAATGTTGCATGTTTTCATCACTGTTTTCAATATGTCGCACCTACTCACTTTTCTATTTTACATACTAAGGCAGTGGAGCCACTTGTATTGACTTCGACTATATATATGAAGTGGCATAATAGCCCAAGTGATTTAAGTAAGAAAGTTTTATAATGATGTCGAGGGCTTTGGTGTCATTGTGCATCAAGGTAGGTGACCTTATATATAGGATCGATTTCACCCTAGAGGGGGAATGAATAGAGTGATACTATTAATTATAAAAATTATCGTGGAAGTATATAAAATAATTGCAACACAGATTTATCAGAATTATAGCAGCACAGATAATAACAGAATAATAAAAATAGAACACATAGATTTACCTAGCTTCGGCAAAACCCTGCCTACGTGCTGCCCCCAAGGTTTCTACTAGAAATTAAGCAGTCAGATTCTTACACACGTAAACCAGCGACACCCGCTATCGACTAACCTTAACTCTACGCTCAAAAACCTGCCACAACTCAGCCACTGAGTTGCGAATTCTCGAACTACACCATCGTAGTTCGTCCCCTAGTCACACGACTAGACAATTACTATGTTTAAAAGAGAAATTAAAAACACTTTAATAAGATAAATAAACCCTAATTTTAAAATGTTAAAGCCCAATATGATATAAAAATAAGCCGGTCCAAAATTAATCCCTTTCTTTTATTTCTGCTTGTATATTCCTTCGGCCAGTATCTCTTTTATTTCTTCGTTTGATTCTTTGAGTTAAAACATAGCGACTTCTCTTCGTTCGTTCCTCTTTTCTCTGTGTGAAAATTAGGGCTTTTTATTGAAGAAACCGACTGTAATTGTTGACTGAAAGATGGATTTTTTACACTTCGCTTCGACAATTAACTTATCACTTGACTCGCTCATGGCTCCTTCAATTTGATCGAGTTCGACTGGTATGTGATTTATCTCTTATGCTCTTCTCGTTAGATTGCTTGAACTCGATCTTGATTCGAGTTGAATGATTATTGTTCTCTGTTCAGCTCGAACTTGAATGCCAATTTAGGCCGATGATGATTGGGTTATATAGGGTTCAATGCCCTACATTTTCGTTCGTGTATTTTATACAAATTCGTAAAATAATTTAACTTTGGCCATTTGATTTTGTATGGATAAACGTGATGATTTCTGACCTTTTCAAATTCGTATATTTCTGTGTTTACTTGATAATCACGGCTTTGATCGATTTCGTGGCCACCACGACTTGACTTGATATGATGATGTTGATTTCATTCTTTGTGACTTCGCGCTTGACTTCGATTTTGTGAAAATATGAATTTGTTCGATTTTTGTCTTGGTTATTGATTTTGACTTCTGTGTCTTCGGCATTGCCACTGCTAGTATGACTTTGACCACCACCATTGCACTGGGGTTGAATTTTGTCTTGTTCCTGGTTTATGTGAGTCTGTTGGATTTCACTCTGTTGTTTTTTAGTCGACACTAGCTGTTGGTCTTCACTGCACTTGTACATTGCATTTGTATACAGTTGAGTTTCTTTTTGAACTGGTCGACACTTTGATGCCAGACTCATTCTTGTTTTGGTATACCACTGTTTTATGTTCAATGCACTACATATATATGTGTGTTCATATTTGTAGCATACTCAACCTGTACCTGTTGTTGCATAACTTCGGCATTTATCTTGACATTGTGTTGCCGTCCCATGAATTAAACTTGTTCATTATAGTTTGGTTTGACTATGCTTCATTGAGTTGCTTTGATTCCGTGCATTTAATTCTCATTTGCTTCGAGACAGTTTCAGTTGCATTGTGTCAGGTTTGGTCATGTTCATTTGATGGCATTTGATCCAAACTTGAGTTCCCTGTGTACGTTTTGGCATCGGCTTCTGCTTTTCCATGATTTGTAGTTTGCCATGTTCACCATGTCATTGCAGTTGAAATTTTGAGCTGTATACTTCACTTGTACTGTGATGTTGTTTTGTACATTTCTTCACTCTGAAATGTTTATGTATATATATGATTTACTGTCTGGACTGTTTGATTGTTCATTGACATGTGCACCACTCGTGTACAATCTGCAGCTTATTGTATATATGATATGCTAGCTCGAGTTATGTAGTTTATGTGTATTCAGTTGGTGTTGATTTAAGCTTTGTTGTATTCATGATATTCGCAGTCTGGTTCTCATATGGCTTTGACTCTGTTTTAGTTGTCATGACAATTTAATGAACTTGTACATTTCTGACCGCACCTGTGTTGAATCTAGCTAATAGCTCGGGTTTGACCCTGTGCTGATATCGTGATTTTATTTGTATTTCACTTGAGTTGAACTCGGCTTTTAATTTGGGTTTGACCTGTGCTCACCTGTCCCTGTAATTTTATCAAGCGTATATATCGGTATGCATGGCCTTGTAGCATGTACAGTGATACACTGTGCATGTCACAAGCTGTTCATGTATGATGAATTCAAAATGAAATGATGGCGAACAACCCAAATAACTAAGGCAAATAATATTTTCAAAATACATTTTATTTTACATTGCAAAAATATTTCGTTTTCAATTTTGCTGCGTCAGTGTATATTTTTGCAAATTGCTCTGATGCTGGATTCAATCTAGAATGGAATTGATGATAAATATGAGTGAATGAGCGATATGTATTGAGGATATTTATAAACGAAAAATTATGATGTAATCAAAATTTGTATTGTAATTGAAAATTGTGTGTATATATATAGTTAGAGCTCAAATTTGTACTATTCATAATTGTAATAAATATTTATTTGAATAAAATATCCGCTTGAATTTAAATTATGTGTTATTTATTTTATTCCGCAAATATTTATTAATTATGTGAAAAATAAAACAGTACATTAACAAATACATTTTATTTAATATATATATATATGTTTATTATCATCAAACAAAAATCATATACCTGCATATTCAACAATCTCCCCCTTTTGATGATAACAAAATATATTTAAGATTTTGAATTTATTAAATGTATTTGGTCATTCAATTTTCTCCCCCTATTTGAATGCTCCCTCTCGACACAAAGCTCCCCCTTCATATATGCATAAAAATATGTAAATGAATAAATGAGCCTAGATGCATATAGAAAAATGAAATATTTGACTTTCATTTGCCAAAATCTTAACCTTTCTCTCCCCCTTTTGTTATCAGCAAAAGAGTAATAGTGTTAGAAAAATAGAGTTAAAGTGATAGACATTAATACCCAATAGAGTATAAATATTAAATTTCAACAAAAAATCAACAAAAATCATAAATATTCTGTTTGAGGCATTCCACTTTAGAATGATATGGATAATGTCGTTAAATAAACCATATAGTTGTGTCTGTTTGTGGTATATTTATATCAGGAATTTGAATATCTACTAACCATGCATAACCGTTAGGACTTTTAAATGAGATTAGTAGCATTCCAATTTTTTTATAAAATGAATTCAAGTATCTTCTAACCACGCATAACCGTGAGGACTTTTAAATGGGATTAGAATCAACTTGTCTATTAAATCAATCAATTTTGATATGCATTCCATACATGCATAACCGTGAGGACTTTTAAATGAGCATAGAAGCACATAATCAAAAATTCCATGTAATTTACCCATGCATAACCGTAAGGACTTTTAAATGAGAGTGAACACTTTGGATCCTTTTTAAAAAAATATATAAAATGAAGAACGAATGATTTCCTGTTTAACATACCACATATTGACAAACTATATTGAATTTTGATGAGTGATGGTCGGTATAAATATGATAGAAATAGAAATGGTAATGGAATTTTTCGCCAACAATTTTTTTTATAACTCTTGTTTAAATTTATAAAGAAATTTACTAATTATACTGTCTCAAGTTATAATATATGATTATTCATCACTTTTTCAATCACTATTTACCTTTTCGATAATTAGTAGGGGGTCATATTAGTCAATGTAATCATTTAAGATCAGATCCAAAAATAATTTTAAAATCAAATTTTCTAAGATGACTAATATGAAATAAGGTCAACAAAACGATTTTCTGGAAGGGGTTTTTAGGAAAAATGTCTGCTGTTTGAAAATTATTTGAAGTGAAAAATATGCAGATTTTTTCTTTGAAAAACAATGCACTTACTGAATGGCTCAACATAAATCACGTTCCACTAGTAATTTTTCTATCAACTAGATTACCAGTGTAATCTACATCTGAATTTCTTTTCACTCAAAATTATTATTAGTTGAATGTTGTAGACCAGATCGTGAAGTGTGCAAAAAATATCTCAAAATCATTTTTAACAACTTTTTAAATGAAATTCTCTTCAATTTGAATTGAAGCCGTGTAAATAATAAAACAATGACCTTATTGTCAGATCTAGAGGCCGTAGGATAAATAAATATATTCATGGGTACATCATCATTAGTTCAAGCAAATTTATAGTTTAAAGATGATTGGCCAACATTTTGAATAAGTCAAAATCAAAATCATTATTCATTTCATCATCACATTACTGGCTGATTTAATTCAGATTATGGTGCAAGATTATCACATTTAATATATCGTTCAAAATAAATATACCATTACCTGTTTTACCTTTACGATATTTTTCGTCATTGTCCATTGTGATTCTGTCACCATTATGCAAGGCTAAGGAACTTTTATTAGTCGCCCGTTGTGTGCCTGGAATAGCCAGAATCCATATAACACTTTTGTTGTTCCTTAGCCTGCCACCACACCTACACGATAGAAGGTTTTTGTGACCTATTTGTTTTTATAGGTCTATGGTTGTTACTGGAAAAATATTTTGAAAAATAATTTTGTGGAGACCCAAAACTATTTATATATGTTCCTTTCGGCACCCAGATTTGTTTAACTTTAAGGGATTTTATATTTGTGCCTTTTGAAACCCAAATTAGTATGGTTTTCACATTTTTGGGTCTATATCAACAAATATTTTGATTATGTCCAAGTTTTCTACAAATAGTGCACTTGAATTTGACATGATTAATTTTGCTTCTATCAAGTTTAGATTGATTATAACAATCCTTGTCTATCTGTATTAACAGTTTGTTTCTCTAATAGCATTTTCAACGATCTTTCACTTTTGGAAAATTTTCCTAAAGTCGTTGACAGTTGTTGGAATTGTGTTTTTAGTGATTCTTTTTCGAGCAATAATTGAAGCATCTTTTAGTAGAATTTTCTCTTCTAGTATTTTCATTTTCTTTCAAAATCAGAATTTCATTTTCAAGTGATTTAATTCTAATTTATGATTTTTTAATATCTTTATCGAAAGTTGGACACTTATCACACTTAGAACTCTTAGTTTGATAGCTTTTAACCAATTGATTAAGCTGTTTATTTGATTCTATCAAACTATTTCTTTGTGATTCAATTTTGGCATATTTTTCCCTAAGTTTTTCAAAACAGCCATTTACTTCGTAGAAATATATAAGTATTCTGAGTGAGAAAGTTTTGATACCTCGCTTGGCTCGTCATCATCGCTATCAGTTATATCACCTCGTAGGCACACATTTACTCTTTCACTCTCACTACTAGTGCTTTTACAATCATCACTTTTATTCCACGTGGCTACAAATCTTTTCCCTTTTGAATTCTTTTCTTGGCCGTGTTGAAGTCGAGGACAATTGGGCCTGATGTGTTCGGGTTTGTCGCACTTATGACAGATGATCTTCCGTTCTTCTAGGTTGTCTAGTGCTTTGACTGTTCTGCTTTTCAATTTTGGATTTAGAGCTGGATTTCTGTATTTGCGGTTCCACATTTTGAATCTCTTCATTAGTAATGCCAGTTCAGCTGCTCCATCTTCATCATCATCACTGCGCTTTTTGTCAATCCTGTAAGCATATTTCTGTGTCGATTATGGAGGATTTCTCATTGCTATTGACTTTTGCACCATATAATGTATCAAAAGTATTCCAAATTTCCTGTGCACTTTCACAATGAGAGATAAATTTAAAATTATCTTGATTAATATGAGAATATAATATATGCATAGCAAGAGCATTAATCGAGATAATTTTCTTATCTGTTATATTATATTACACCCATTTTCAATAATACCCCAACATTTAACATTAATAGATTTTAAATAAAATTCCATTTTCAATTTCCAATTCAAAAAATCTGTTCCATCAAAAAAAGGAGGGATAATACTAGACCAACTCGTAGTAAAAGTAGCCATTTTAAAAATTCAAATTTGTAAAAAATTGGTCTTTGAAAAATCAAACCTTTTTTAAAACAAAAATGGCTTTTGTTGCTACTTCTGATACCACTTGTAGGATGACTTCACCCTAGAGGGGGGTGAATACGGCGATACTATTAATTATAAAAATTATTGTGGAAGTATATAAATTAATTGCAACATAGATTTATCAGCATTATAGCAGCACAGATAATAACAGAATAATAAAAATAGAACACAAAGATTTACCCAGCTTCGGCAAAACCCTGCCTACGTGCTGCCCCCAAGGTTTCTAGTAGAAGTTAAGCAGTCAGACGGTTACACACGTAAACTCACGACACCCACTATCGACTAACCTTAACTCTATGCTCAAAAGCCTGCCACAACTCAGCCACTGAGTTGCGAATTCTCGAACTACACCACTGTAGTTCGTCCTCTAGTCACACGACTAGACAATTACAATGTTTAAAAGAGAAATTAAAAACACTTTAATAAAATAAATAAACCCTAATTTTAAAATATTAAAGCCCAATATGATATAAAAAGAAGCCGGCCCAAAATTAATCCCTTTTTTTTATTTCTGCTTGTATATTCCTTCGGCCCGTATCTCTTTTACTTCTTCGTTCGATTCTTTGAGTTAAAACATAGCCGCTTCTCTTCGTTCGTTCCTCTTTTCTCTGTGTGAAAATTAGTGCGTGTGTGATTTACAGGGTTTTTTGATAGATTTATTGCACTTGTATTATCGCAATATATTGGTGATTTATCGATAACTTTGCCAAAATCCTTAAGCGCTTGTTGCATGTATATCACTTGTGCACATGCTAGAGCCGCTGAAATATATTCGGCTTCGCAAGTGGATAAGGAGATACAATTTTTCTTTTTGCTAAACCATGAAACTAATGATTTCCCGATAAAGTGACGCGTTCCTCTAGTACTCTTACGATCTGTTTTACATCCACCAAAATCCACGTCGCTATATGAAACTAGTTCAAACAATGATCCCTTAGGATAAAACAAACCATAACCTCTACTACTAGATAGATATCGTTAGATACGCTTAACAGCTCTTTGGTGAGTTGGTTTTGCTTGAAATCGAGCACAAAGACATACGCTCATCATAATGCCGGGTCAACTAGCCATAAAATAAAATAAGGAGCCAATCATACTACGATATAATTTTTCATCAAAATCTTTTCCGTTATCATCCTTTTCCAAATGAACACTAGTACTTATTGGTGTTGGTTTTCTTGAAGTTTTATTCATTTCAAAATGACGTAATAAATCGTTGTGGTATTTTTCTTGATGAATAAAAATACCATTTTCAAGTTGTTTTATTTATAAACTTAAAAAGAAATTCAATTCACCCATGCGAGACATTTCAAATTATTTTTTCATAATATTTGAAAAGTGAGTACAAAGATTTTCGTTACTTGAACCAAAAATAATATCGTCTACGTAAATTTGTACAACTACGATGTCGTTATTTTCTCGTTTAATAAATAAAGTCTTATCGATTTTAACTATTTGGAAACCAGATGTAATAAAATGATTCTTAAGACGTTCGTACCAGGCACGAGGGGTTTGCTTTAAACTATATAAAGCTTTTTGTAATTTTAAAACATGATCGGGATATTTTTTGTGAACAAATAATGGAGGTTGTTCAACATATACGTTTTCTTTAATAAAGCCATTTAAAAAATCACTTTTGACATCCATTTGAAATAATTTAAAATTGCATTGACTTGCAAAAGCAAGAAATGTACGTATGGCCTCGACTCTTGCTACTGGAGAAAAAGTTTCATCATATACGTTTTCTTTAATAAAGCCATTTAAAAAATCACTTTTGACATCCATTTGAAATAATTTAAAATTGCATTGACTTGCAAAAGCAAGAAATGTACGTATGGCCTCGACTCTTGCTACTGGAGAAAAAGTTTCATCGTAGTCGATACCTTCTTCTTGATTATAACCCCGAGCCACTAAACGTGCTTTATTTCTAAATATATTTTCGTTTTCACTTGCTTTGTTATTAAATACCATTCTGTTCCAATAATTGATTGATTTTCTGGCCTTGGTACTAATTCCCAAACTTTATTACGTTCAAATTGATTTATTTCTTCTTGCATTGCTATTATCCAAAAATTATCATTTGAAGCTTCTTTATAATTTTTTGGTTCAAAATTTGACACAAATGCAATATGACTTAGTTGGTT
Source organism: Allium cepa (assembly GCA_030765085.1). Taxonomy (NCBI): domain Eukaryota; kingdom Viridiplantae; phylum Streptophyta; class Magnoliopsida; order Asparagales; family Amaryllidaceae; genus Allium; species Allium cepa. The sequence goes on along the minus strand of CM060941.1, from coordinate 81,491,997 downwards.
AAGTTGATTTCTAGTTACTCTGGAATTGAGATCTCCAATGATATTATCTTTTGGATGATCTTTTAGAATTCTAGGGGGTGACACTAAAGTATTTTTTTACGCATTTGTCTCATTATTAGAAGAGTTTGTTGTATATGTTATTGGAATTATTTCTTATCGTAATTAGTATGATGGTTAAAAAAATTCATCAAATGAACATGTAAACTTTGTTCAATTGTGTTAGTTCGTTTATTAAAAATTCTGTACACCTTACTACGATCTGAATATCCAACAAAGATTCCTTCATCGGCTTTCGGGTCGAATTTTCTTAAATTATCTTTTGTATTTGGTATAAAACATTTTGATCCGAAAGTTTTAAAATATGATACTTTAGGTTTTCTTCCAAAAAATATTTCAAAACAAGTATGTTTAGTCATAGGTCGTATGGTTACTCGATTCAAAACATAACAACCCGTAGCAATAGCTTCAGCCTAAAAATGTTTTAGTAAACCACTACTATTTAATAGTGTTCGTGCACATTCTTGTAACGTACGATTTTTTTTCTGCCACAACATTTTGTTAAGGTGTGCGGGGGAAAGAAAAATTATGACTTATGCCCTTTTTATAACAAATTAGTAAAAAGATCATTTCCGAATTCTCCATCGTGATCACTTTGAATATTCTTAATTTTCAAATCCATTTGAGTTTTAATTCTTTTAGCAAAAATTTTAAACATACCAAAGATGTCGCTTTTATGTTTTAAAAATAAAGACCATGTATATCTTGAAAAATCATCAACTATTACGAACACATATTTGTTATGATTTATAGATTGTACTTGAGTTCGACCAAATAAATCTAAATGTAATAATTCTAATGGTTATTTTGTAGAAATATTATTTTTAGATTTAAAAGAGCTTTTCTTTAGTTTTCCGATTTGACAATCGTTACATAAATTTTCCACTTTATAATTTATTTTAGGTAAACATCTAACTAGCTCATATTTTGCTAATTTATTAATATATTTAAAATTAATATGATAGAATCGTTTATGCTACAATCATGGATCATCATGTTTGGCGGTTAAGCATAAATTTGAATATCGATTTATATTCATATTTAAGACGTACATATTTTAGTTTCTAAAACCCTCAAAGATAAGTTTTTTGTTATTGTCGAAAATATTGCATCTATCTTTTTCGAAATTGATTTGAAAATCTTTATCGCATAATTGACTAATGCTAAGTAGGTTGTGTTTCAAATTTTCTACCAACAAAACATTTGCGATAATAGGGGAGTTAGAAATACCAGAGTTGATGACTTCTTCTATGCTAACGACGTGTCCTTTTGAGTTATCTCCAAAAGTTACCATTTCACCATCGATGTATGTTATATTTGATAACATTTTTGAGTTTTCAGTCATATGGTTGGAGCATCCTCTATCAATATCCACTTCTCTTTATTTTTTATTTTGGGTACCTGCAAAACAAAAAATGATTTAATTGGTATCCACATACTTTGTTAGGGTCCTAGATGTTAGGAGTAGCAGTTAGCCATACCCAAGAAGGTTTGGTACCTTTATGAACATAATTTTTGTTATAGACTACGTTATCTAGAAAATTATTAATATGTTTTTGTCTAATCAAATTATTATTTGTCCTAGGAAACCAAATTTTTATATTTTTGGTATTCGTATTAGACTTAGGTGATCTTTTAGTCTTTTGATAGATAAAACTATATCTCTTAATATTATTTTCTTTTTGTTTAGGAATATTTTTAAATCCTATTCCATTTCTAGTACTTGATGGTTTTGAAGTTTTGATAAGATTTTCCAAATCTTGTTTTCCTTTATTAAATATTGAAACATTATTTGTAATTTTATCTAATTTTTCTTTTAATTCTAAATTTTCATTTTTCAATATTTCTAAATTACTCTTCAAGTTGATATTTTCTTTTAACAAGTTATCCTTTTCTAGTCTAATTTTTCCAAAATCATTAGATATAGTCTCATTTTCCACTAAACTACTTTTATTTTTTTCTTGAGATAATTCTAGTTCCTCCTCTAAAATAATTAGTTCCTTCCTAAAATAATTTCTTCATCTTTTAATGTTCCTATTTCAAGTTCCAACCTATTTATTTTGCCTATATGTTCTTTATTTAATTTTTTAATTTGTCTAAACTTATCATCTAATTCCATGCTAAGTTCTAATAATTCATCATAGGTAAGTTTGGGACATACCTCATCAATTTGTGCCATAAAACATATATTAGCTTGTTCTTCGTCACTATCGCTGTCACTGCTGATGACGATGAAGAGTCTGATTCATCCTATGTTACTTTGAAAGCTTTCTTCTTTTTGAATATTTCAAATTTATTCTTCTTTTTGTCATTATTGAGCTTGAGACAATCTTTCTTCATATGTCCAAATGGATCACATTCATTGCATTTGATTGTCGTTTCATTTGTTGAGCTTGATTTTCCTCCTTTTTGAAATGTGGTCATTTTCCTAAACTTCTTAAATTTGTCGTAGTTTTTTACAATAAATACAATTTCTTCTTCGTCTAAGTTGGAGTCTTCATTTGTTGTTGGAAATGCTATGTTTTTCTTTTCCGAATTTTATTCTTTTCTTGCCTGCAATCTAGCTTCATAGGACATTAAATTTCCTATCAATTCTTCAACTAAGCGTGTTGAGAGATCATTAGCTTCTTCGATAGCTAATACTTTTATTTCCCACTGTGGAGTTAAAGAATTGAGTGTTCTAGATATTAAATCAAAATTTGTGAATTTGACTCCAAGTGCCATTAAATCGTGTTGAATAGTCTGGAATCTAGAGTACATGTCCACTATAGATTCATTTTCTTTCATTTGGAATGATGAAAATTAATTTTTAAAATTGAAATTTTAGTTTGTTTAACTTTGTTTGTGCCTTCGTGTGTAACTTGTAAGGTACGCCAAATATCATATGCAGTGTTACATAATATGACACATGAAAATTCATTCTTATCTAATGAACAAAATAAAACATTCATAACTTTGGCATTATTAGAATCTATGGTTTTTTATGCATCATTCCATATGTTTATAACGGTGTCAAGTGCTTCAAATATATTTTGAGTGGCTGACCAAATTTCTAATCCATTAGCTTCTATAAAAATTCTCATACGCGTCGACCAATATGCATAATTAGAACCATTAAAAAGTGGGGGATGTGCTGTGGATTGTCCTTCTTGAAAAATACTTGCCATATTAAAGTGATTCAAATACGTGTTGCTGTACTTTGATCAAACCTTGTCTAATACCAAACGAAAGTTTACGGGGTGGATCGTGTAATGTATATGCAAGTATATGTGACAAAACATATGATTAAACTAAAACAATATTAATCTAAGTAAATATAGAATAAGCACACCAGGATTTTATATTAGTTCGGACCTACCATCCTATGTCCAGTCCCGAAGCTCCCTTTTGGAATTCTACTATCAAACACCTTCACTTCGTCCGGAGGAATAGGCTTGATTACAATAAGTTGTTCTTGTCAAATGTGTGTTCAAATATAACATGGATGTTGACCGATTAGTACAATTACTTCCAATATATCTCTAAGGAGTATTGTTTGTGAAAAACTATGTATATGGAAGAGTGAATACAAGTAAGAATTGATAGAGTGCAGAGATCAAGAATATAGTATAGAATCAGAAAGCATAAGTAAGCAAGGTAGTTTGTTCTCTTGATTCTTGATGCTATATATAGTTGTAGATAAGTATCTTGAGTAGTTGCATCCATTAACGAACACTCTAAAGTTGCTTCTGTTGATGGTGAAGAGTTGCAACGAAGAGAAGCGAAGATGTTCATTCGTATGTGGCAATTGAAGTCCATTTCTGAATTTCGAGTTTGAAATCAGACATTTGGGATATTTTTCGGATGTCTGATACTGAATATAGTAGTAAATTAGACGTCGGAGTGCAATTACTAAACGTTTGGTTCAGCCTGTCAGTTGTTCCAGAGAACTGTTTCAGACATCTGGCTTGTGCACCCAGACGTCTGATATTGTGCATATCGGTTTTTGTGCTCTTTTTCTTGTGCTTCTTTGCTCCTATCGACTTATAGTCTCTTGTAGTGTCCTTTTAGCCTTGTTCTTGCCTTTCTAATGATGTTGTTCTAGCAAGCACCTGCATATACAAATATATGTGTATATTCGATTTCCATTATATAGTTGTTGTCATTGAAACCGTATATTGGATTTCGTAACAATTCTTGCAACTTTGACCTAAAGAGATGCACCATTTACTGGTCTACAACCTACTACCGACCACTCCTTCCTATATCAAAACTCAACTGCAGTCATATCTTCATGAGACAAAAGTAGGAGTTTATTAGGCCCTCGTCAACACTAAAAAATGGTTGCATAAAATTTCGAGCATGTTTTCTCCACAATCCACTCAAATGATGACCACTCTCTTAGTGCACAAAAATGAATCAAACTACACACGATTAACTACATACTAGCATTACATAGTATCCAAACATCTACTTCTTGTAGTATAAATAACATCCAAACATTTTATTATCTTAGATCTACCAACAATAATGACTTGTATAGTCAAACATCCAAAAATAAATCAAATTCAACATTTATCCTTTTAAAACCATTTGAAAACTAATACGATGTTTAAATCTATGTTGGAAATCATTTTAACATATAAAATCATTTCAAAAACGTCATTTTAACTATATTAACTAGCATAGTATAGTGCGAAGGATAAAACACTCACCAAAGTATCAAAATGGACAATTACTAATGCAATTTCGTGATAAACAATGATCTTTAGGAATCCCAATGCAACCTAAATAGTAGCTATGCTATTCCGTTTGTTACTCTCCTTTTAATGACTAGATTTAGCCAATTAAGGTAAAGAATTTGGTTGATTTTTGGTTTTAAGGATGGTTGATGGAGTCTAGAATGTTTTTGGGAAGTAGAATTGTTAGGAACGGGAGAAAGTGGTTTGATGACAACAACCTTTGTAACTTATTTTATTATAACTTATATCCTAATACTATTATCTAGATATATATGAATGGTATTATGCAGGATATATATAAGGCAGGTACTGATTATTGAAGACTGTACATTATAAAGATCAAGAATGAAGAAATCAAGTTTGAAGACTCATGAGTATCAAGATCAAGATTTCAAGATAAGAGTCTATTTTTTGTTAAAACTTCATAATAGCATGGAAATCTTTATTCCAAATTTCATTTGGGATGGAACCCATTTCTACCTTCTTAGTGGCTTAAAAACCCATGACAAATAGCTTACAAACCTACGACAAGTGGCTTACAAACCCACGAACATCCTGGTTTTGTACAAGTTCGAGTCCAGATGTAATGAGATATTCTGCAGGAAGAAGCTTGCAAAACAACTTAAAATGGCTTTTTAAAATAATTTTCAAAACTGCTTTTCAAAATGTTTTAGCCTTAAAAATTATCTTTACAAATGAATTTCAAAATTTTGTTTGTTTCTGAATAAATTCTTGTTTTAAACTTCGTTTGTTTTTAAAACTATCTTCTGATTTTTAAATATTCTTTATAATATATATACTTGAGATTTAAAATCAAATTTATATATACATTCTAAAAATATATTTTTCTACTCTTCTTTATTTTAAAACATAGGAAAATTAGTTTATTTTACTCCAGAATCATTTCATATTGTTTTCCTTTCAATAGCATTTTCGAAACAAATTTTACATTATTTTTAACTAAGGATGTCGACATCATGGGATACCCCATGTCGACATGGCGGCCGTTGAATTCAAAAGTTTCAATTTTCAAAAGAAGTACCTATTCGTTTAAATCTCTTCATGAATGGTTATGACCATTGGTGGTTTATAAATAGCCTTCATAAACGAATTTTTTAACTAACTAATTTCTTATTTTCTTCACTCCTTCTTCTCCACCGATCAATATTCTAAAATTTTCATATTTTTAAGAACGTGTCAAAATTCTGCTTAATTCTCAAGTGAATCAAACTAGAATCTCATTCGCGCTTGATTCTCTGCCCTCTCTCGAAGATTAAAGTGTTACTTAGAGTTATAGGATCAATTTATAATCAAATGTTTATCGATTCTCTCTATAAGGTGTGGTTGTGCCTGGAAATCAATTGGGTGATCTTGTGTCCCCTGAATCAAGAGAGTTTGCCTCGGACTCGAGTGACGGGAGGGTACTTCAAGGCCTTTAGAAATTGAGGATTGTAATCTCGACACTGGTATAATAAAAATCTGTATGAGGTGTTTGCCTTGGTATAGGATTGGATGTAGGGTAACTCCGAACCAACATAAAATCCGGTGTATTCTTCCTTTTACTGCTTTTTATTTACTTTCTGCATCTGTGTTTGATTGTGTGATTGTTCTGTGATTAAGTTCTGCATTTGTTTATAGCATAATTTTTAAATTAGTCCATATAAGTCTTAGAATTCATTAAACTCTATTCACCCCCCCTCTAGTGTTAAATTAGCCTTAAGATCCTTAATCTGCACTCCCTTTCAATTGGATTAGAACATAGGTTTTCATAGTTTTCATAATCTGAAACTTGAAAATTGTTTTAATGGCTAACAACACTGGTATTGTCAACCCTGGCACTAGATCTGTTAACATTAACACTAGTTCATTTGTAGAAGGTCAGTCTATTGTTAGATCACCATTTTTCAATGGCAGTAATTATGCATATTGGGCTTATAGAATGAAAATTTATTTACAATCAGTAGGATTAGAAACTTGCAATATCACACGAACTGAGTGTGTTGAACCAACTATCGATTTTGCCCAGTGGACTGCTAAGCAAAAGGGTGTTGCACAAAATAACTTAAAGGCCATGAATATATTATTTTTTTCACTAGATAGGAATGAGTTTAATAGAGTGTCTATTTGTAAGCCTTCATTTGAAATCTAGAAAACTTTGCAAGTTACTCATGAAAGAACAAGCAAAGTTAAACAGACTAAAATTTCCACATTAACTAATCAGTTTCAATTGTTTAAAATGCATGCAAATGAGTCCATTTTCGACATGTATTGTTGATTTCAAGATATTGTTCATTCACTAATTGCACTAGGAAAAAGCTTTTCGGAGGAAGACCAAGTCAGAAAAATTCTAAATTCACTCACTCTATAATGGGACCAAAAGATACTTGCAATCGAAGAAGCAAATGACATCAGTCTAATGAAAATAGAAGAATCGATTGGGAATCCAATGTCATATGAAGTTCAACTACAAGGAAGAAGAGAAAACAAGACCACAGAAAAGAAGTCATTAGCATCCAAAACAACAACTGAAGATTCAGAACCAAACAGTGATGATGAGATTGCTTTCATGACAAGAAACTTCCGAAAATTTCTAAAATATAGGAAAATGGATAATTACAAAAGAAATGATCAATGAAATTTTAGAAATAATACATAGAACGTCAACAATGATAGATGCTACAATTGCAATAAAGTCGGACATCATAGGAAAGATTTTCTGTATCTAGATAAATAGTTGTTCCCTCCAAAAAATGATTCGTCAAGGAAAAGAAAGAAAGCATACACAGCAACTCTTGGTGACTCAGACTCATCATTCAGTGACGATAAAAAGAAGGTGGATAATTCAAATTTGTGTTTCACTGCTATTCATGAATCATATGACGATGGGAGTATGGATCGAAAAATAGGTATGCATTTACATTATTTTATTTTTTCTTGTTTGAATGGATGCTTGTTTGTTTGCTTGATTTTTTTTAATTCCTTGAATTTTAAATTCAAATTTATCCCTTGAAATTTGAATTTTAAAATGAACAATAACATTATTTTAATAGTATTTTAAATATTAAATTATTAACATTTAATGTTATCGTAGGAACTATATAAGTAGAATATAAGATATAATATATACATTTATTAGAAATTAAAAGTAGACACTTTTCCTTTGATTCAATAAGCACATGTCGACATACCCGGATACCCCATGTCGGCATCCCCCTCAGAATTTGATTTCAAAATTTGAATTCAAACTTTTGAACTTCCCTCCACCTTTTCACCAACTTCAGTGCTCTGGAAAGATGCCTCTTGACTAGAGAACATGTGTATAGAATCTCTATTTAATTCACTCTCCTTATCATTTCTTTTCACTTTTATTTCAAATTTCAAATTTATCTTCATTGTCTTCTACTCCTCTCAAACTTCTTCAATGGCCTCTTCAAGCACTCCTAACACCATTAGGCTTACAAAAGTTGTCAAAAACTTTCTTTTTAATGACTTGGAAGCTATCAAAGCTTACATCAACTATGTAAACTTTGGTAAAATTTATACGGGAAAATTTTCTATTTTTGGAGATTTTTCTTCTTATGAAATTGAAAATCTTTTTCAATAATGTTCTATTCTTAGTGTAGTAGATAACAAACAAAATGATTTTGTATGTTATCCAAATCTTGTTTAGATGTTTTATACGAATTTGAATCGTGGTTTTTATGATGAGCAAGATGGACAAATTTGGAGTAGTGTTAAAGGAACACAAATAGTTTTGGATTGTGAAATTTTAGTAAATATTTTGGGATGCAAGTACACCGGAATGAATCTCTCGGAATTTCAAATCAATGAAAATGATCGACAGACATTTCATAACATCTTTGAAGGGGATGACAATTTTGAATTCAAAAATCATTATCTTCGTCCAAAAGCAAGAATAGTTAACCTTCTTATTCAACACACTCTTATACCAAGATCGGGAAACTACAATAACCCGACTTTGAAAGTTTGCAAAGCTCTTTTTGCAATATTTGGAAATTATGATATTAATTGGGATCAAGTTATTTTGGATGAGCTAAGACCCAAGAATTTTACTGTGGGTGAAAAACATTACATCATGGATTTTTTCTCACTCAGATTTTTAATTACTTTGGATTTGATTTCAAAAGGGAAGAATTTATAACCAGAAAAGTGTTCAACCATGGAAACATTTCCCTTATGCAAATTCCATTAGTGTTTCAACCATATGAAACACTTACGGAAAAGGAAGAAAGGCATGCTCATGAAGAGATGGAAGAAATGGAGGAAGAAGAAGAAGAGGAAGTGGAAGAGGAAGAGGAAGAGGAAGGAATGGAAATTGAAGAGGAAGATCAAGAAACTTCCTTAGAAAGTATTGAATATCCTACTAATCCCGCTAATCCATCCAACAAAACCATTCTCAATAATCAAAGAATTTTAGTGGAAAATCAAAAGATACTTAAAAGATCAATGAGTAAGAAAATGGATAAGATTTCCACTAAGATCGACAAGTTCTTTGGGAAAATTAGTAGAAACTTGGACTATCATCTTCTTCATCTTCATCTAACTAGTTTTAGTTCATGTTATCTTGCTTAGTTCAAGTTCTATCCATGTATTTTACTTTATTTTAGTTCATTTTATATTATTTTATGTAATGTTAACTAGAATCATTCATGAAATCTTTTATTTCCTGTTATTCAACATCACTTGTCTGTATAATTGCTTGTTTTTATATTATACAAATTTTAGTTGAATAGATTTGTTCATAATATTCAAAACAAAGCAAATTATCACTTTAGGCAGAGGCAGGTTGACATCCACCATCTCCCCATGTCGACATACGACAGGCAGAAAATAGTAGCACTTTCAAATTTTAATTTCATGTAACTAACTTGTGTCTATTCATTTTGAGCGACTTTCTACTCCTATTTATACCTATTTATTCCATAATAAATTATCAAACTTCATTTCTAATCACTCTCTTTCATAGTTCTTCTTATTTCTTGAATTATGGATTCTACGGTTAAGAATCTAAGTGATAATCTTGAGGAAACTCTCACTTCCTTCAAAAATATCCTTACGTTCATGCTTCGTAATCAGTGATACTTAGAATCGAGTCAAATACAGATGATCAAGGAGCAAGAGAGACATTTCAACGCCCTTTGTTGGATGGTCTTAGCCCTTAGCAAGGACGATCTTGAAGGAAATCCATCAGTCGCTCTCGACAAAGATAAAGAAGAATGGGATGCCATCAACGCAGACCCTATCTTTGGAGAATATGGATGGGTGGAAGTACCAAGGAATGTCTAGACATTCTGTATGTTAGTTGTTTGATTTGATTGGTGTGTTTTAAACTTAATTGACTTGACTTATTTAAAAACATTTGGTGTGGTTTTATGTATGATTGGATTGAATAATTACTGTAATTATGATTGGATGATGATTGATTTACTTCTGGATTACACTTATGATCACACTAATGATCACATTTCACATTTATGATCACATTTCATACTTATTATCACACTTAGCACTTATTACACTTATATATGGATTACTGTCTTATATTATGGTTGATTATCTTATATCAAGTTCAGGGGATTTATTAGTAAGAAGTTTTGTTGATGACAAAAGGGGAGAAGTTATATAAAATAGTAGGCTTGGAGTAAGGGGGAGTTGTTGGTGTAAGGGGAGTTATGGTATGACCAATGTGGTAAGTATATTTTATAAGGTTGTCATCATCAAAAATGGGGAGATTGTTAGGCACTGGAGATAGTGGTTTTGATGACAACAATCTTTACAACTTATTTTATTATAATTATATACTAACAATATAGTCTAGATATGTGAATGTTATTATGCAGGATATATATATAAGGCAGGTATTGATTATTAAAGACTATACAGTATAAAGATCAAGAATGAAGATATCAAGTTTGAAGACTCATGAGTATCAAGATTTCAAGATAAGTGTCTAGTTTTTGTTAAAACTTCGTAATAGCACAGAAATCTTCACTCTAAATTTCATTTGGGATGGAACCCATTTCTACCTTCTTAGTGGCTTACAAACCCATGATAAGTAGCTTATAAACCTACGACAAGTAGCATACGAACCCACGAACATCCTGGTTTTGTACAAGTTCTCGAGTCGTGATGTGATGAGATATTCTGCAGGAAGAAGCTTGCAAAACTACTTCAAAATAGTTTTTCAAAATAATTCTCAAAACTGCTTTTCAAAATTTTTTAGCCTTAAAAATTATCTTTTCAAATGATTTTCAAAATATTCTTTGTTTTTAAATAAACTCTTGTTTTAAACTTCGTTTGTTTTCAAAACCATCTTCTAATTTTTAAATATTCTTTATAATATATATACACACTTAAGATTTAAAATCAAATTTATATATACATTCTAAAAATATATTTTTCTACTCTTCTTAATTTTAAAACATAGGGAAATTAGTTTATTTTACTCCAGAATCATTTCATCTTGTTTTCCTTTCAATAACATTTTCAAAAAAAATTTACATTATTTTTAACTTAGGATGTCGACATTATGGGATAACCCATGTCGACATGGCGGCCGTTGAATTCAAAAGCTCCAATTTTCAAAAGAAGTATCTATTCGTTTAAATCTCTTCACGAATGGTTATGACCATTGGTGGTTTATAAATAGCCTTTACAAACGAATTTTTTAACTAACTAATTTCTTATTTTCTTCACTCCTTCTTATCTACAAATCAATATTCTAAAATTTTCATATTTTTAAGATTGTGCAGAAATTCTGCCGAATGTCCAAGTTAATCAAATTAGAATCTCATTCTCATTTGCATTGCCCTCTCTCGAAGATCAAAGTGCTATTCAGAGTTATAAGATCAATTTGTAATCAAAAGTTTATCAAGACTCTCTACAAGGTGTGGTTGTGCCTGGAACTCAATTAGGTGATCTCGTGTCCCGTAAATCAAGATAGTTTGCCCCAGGCTTGAGAGACACGATGGCACCTCAAGGCCTTTAGAAATTTAGGATTGTAATCTCGACATTGTATATAAAAAAATTGTATGAGGTGCCTTGGTACATGACTGGATGTAGGGTAACTCCGAACCAGTGTAAAATCCGGCATCTTTTACTGCTTTTTATTTACTTTCTGCGTCTGTATTTGATTATGTGATTGTTCTGCGATTAAGTTCTGCATTTTGTTTTTATCATAAATTTTAAATTAGTCTATATAAGTCATAGAATTCATTAAACACTATTCACCCTCCCTCTAGTATTAAATTACCCTTAAGATCCTTAATCCACACTCCCTTTCAGGAATAATGATTACGAAGCTATCATATCTACTCCATTGGGCACTAATCCTGAAATGGGCTTTTGGGCTTAACCTAGGTTTGTTTAATTATCCACTAAGCTATCAAAAAAACTATCTAACTTTAAGTGGCCATATCTCCTAAATGGTAAATAACGGAAAGCTATTATGACTGCTTTACAGAAACAAACCATAATATATTTCATTTTGAGTAGTTTCAGACCCTAGATCGGCTACTATTAAAAGAAACGGTGCCTTACATGTTTTCAAGATCAAAACTATCCAATAAATTACTAATGGTCAAAAATGTCAATACCTAAAATTCCCTAAATATATAACATCATACGATCCAACGTAGATTTAAAGTAATATTTTACGATTGTCCGACACAAAATATGGGTCGTTAACAGAATATCTAAGGCAGACCCTGCCAGTGCCTGAAGAAGCCCAAGAAATCTGTCTCATCCCTGCTCTTCACCACCGAGAGGCTAGTAGAACCAATTACCCTGATTCATCGGTATCCACAACCGACCCAAAAGCTAAACCTCCTGCAAGAAGCTGAGAAAAGGTCCTCCCTCAAAATTTTCCAACTCCCCGTTGTTCTGCCTCCTCTTAAAGAAAATCGAGTATGGCCTCGTGATTGCCTTAGCAGGAAATAACTTACTAGGATCGAGTTGGAGCTATGGGGCTAGCACTGGATGGGGGATGATGTGGCCATAAGGGGTGACCTCTCCTGATTAGGTTGGCTAGGAAGTTGCTAGCACCTATTGTCGAGCGTTGATGGCTTTACAAGATCACAAAAAAGGGGTATATGAAGGGGCATTCCTTGTCGTGGTTGAATCGACTAGATTTGTAAAGTCAAGACACACCACTACAAAATAAATAAAAAAGTTAGTTAAACTTTAGTGAAAGTGGAAATAATGAAAACAAGGTTAAGATACCATCATCGGACTAGTCCCCCCGCTGCCTCCTAATTAATGGCAGCCAAGGGGACCTCACGCATTTGTTGCTAGACCATGTCCTATTCAAGTTTTGTTTGTTAGGGTATAACTTGTGTTACTTTATTGGGGACTTATGGGTGGAAGGGGTCTTGGAGGAGGTGCCCATGGTCGAAGGTGTATCTAACTCCTGCGTCCACCAGCCCGTCCTCTCTGCCTCGAGCATCTCAATAGTAGTGAAATAACTTGAAGACCATGTAATAATGTGGTCGAGGACTTCCACTTCCTCCGAAGGTGTCGGATTATAAGCCTCCCACTAACCATTACAGCCTGGTTCTGAATCTGTAGCCTCCTCCTCCTCTATGTCCAACACTAGCCTTAGAACCATCGCTGACTTAATAAACACCCCGGGACCTTGCCCCACACTTGCTTAGGAGTTGGACCATAGACTCACCCCTCCCATGGTCTTTGTTCGACCTGAATAAACCCAGTGGTGGAGGTTCTCTTACATCGAAATCAAAGCTAAATTCCTGATATCACCGAGTGTCTCCCTTATCCTACGAAGATGCTCTTCATAAACTACCATACCCAAGCCAGCTCCAGTAGGAGCCGCGGTAATAAAAGGATAAGTTATTATCAAGGACAGGAAAGTTTAAATTAATGGAAAGGACACTCAATGATAGAGCAAACCTATTACACTAAAGATGCACGTCGTGAGAGTAAGGATTATAGTCGTTGGCAAAATAAGATGTACCGACCGGGTATTTTCAACCATTAAAATCCACACATGTCGGACTTGAATTATTCAAAATATCAGATTGTTAATTTAAATTTGGCAAAAATCAATATATACAGTAAATAAATCAACCACAGAATTACAGACACAGAGTAATATAAAATAATGCAGCGGAATAGATAAATAGTAGTCCATGAAGCTACTATATAAATATCAAAGTTAGAAATAAAATACAACATAATATCTTAAATACAGTGGAGTCTCCTATACGAATAATGACTTCTCTGAACAATCAACTGAAAAGCCTAAAGCTGAATCGATAGTTGGATCTCCAAACGAAGCTCCAAACTCCAAAGGTGAGTCTCAAATGTTGTATCACTCAGTCTGACCCGAGCATAAAGCAAAACACAAAACACTCGAGTCAGGATGAACATTCTTATATCAATAAATCCAACTCAAGTGAAATATCAACTGAAATACAAGTAACTTAGGGGATGTTTGGGATAACCATCCTCTAAGGATCCGAGGAACTATCTACAATGTAGAAATATATGCTAATAACAACTAAACGTCATTATAACGCCATGGCCATTTCAAAATAATTTATACTTCAAATCAAAATATCATTTCCGTTCAAACATATATATATTTCAAATTATAGCACTTTCACAACTAAATTGATAAATTCATATATATCTTACTTAACTTTTTTATTATTTATTTGAAATATTCACTTAATAAATCCATTATCATTTAAATAACCTTAAATTACATTAAGATAAATATTTTCTTCGATTGATTAAAAATTTGAAATATCCATCACCTTAAATCAAAATCAAGTTAAAAAATCATATCTTAAACTTCAAATTCAATAGTTTCAAATCAATTTAATTAAGTTAATTAAATACAAATTCTAATAAATTTCAGATTTATCTTCCCAATCCTAACTTATACGATCATTATAAATCTATTTTTAAAATACAATTTTCAAATGAATACATATACGAGTTATATATAAATTAAATCAAACTTTATAAAATTAAAGCTTATAATAAATTTTATCTTATGTCTAAGCTTATTCATATACATAATATTTAAAATTTAAATAAAACCATATATATTTCCTTTCAAAACCATATATATCATTTTCTATATATATATATATATATATATATATATATATATATATATATACCAACGGTGTGTGTATAAAATTTCTATCCTATTGTCAAATGATATGGATATTTAACATTTCAATCTGTAATTTAAATATATACGGGTATATATCATTTCAACCCGCAATCCTAAATTCAATTAAATGAAAATCGCTTGGGTCTATGATTTCAACCCATAACGATTTTCTATACTAATAAGGAACTTGCAGAGTGATAATAGATATGATAATAATAACAGGCATATATCATCAATAATAATATAATACAAATAACGGGATATGGTGTCATATCCCACAGGTGAACAGTTATAGATAATAACATATACAACAATTTAAATAAATACAATAGCATATTTCAATTGTCGTTTCAATTGAAATCAAATTTAATAAATATAAGAACATTAATCGTGAGTGATTTATCACCTTTCGAGGCTAAGATAAATGGACAATGGAATTGAGTTACGAAATCCAGGCATGAATTACAAAGAAAATCACGATGGTCATGGGTTCGTCAGACAAGCTGATAAATAGGAGTTGACGAAGTCAAATCAGAACTTAATCAATGAAGAAAATTGATATAAATGAACTTATATAATTATATATAACTATGTACATATCCTATATTCAAATGCATATATTAGATTTTGAATATATATTTATTTCAAAATACATTTTTTTTCAAATTAAACACACATAGAAAAATCAAACATATATACACACATTATATATATACATTTATATATTGTAAGACTAAGATATAATTCCTACTATATTCAAAAACCAAATTGTATTAGTCAAAATAACTTAAATTATATTCGTGAACTCAGCAGCCCTATATATAGCTTATAAATATAAATATATATACCGTACATAAACATATATATAAACTGACATCTATTCTTTTTATAAAATCACAGAACAACCTTAAAGTATATAAAATATTTAACTGCAATATTAATAACCCAATACATTAAAGTGTGCTGCAAACCTATATATAACAACACTTAAAACTTTATATAGTTTCATAACCAGTTAAAACTTGCGTATGAAATATTCATATATTTATAATACTGTAGCCATTAGAAACATATACCAGACTTATATAACTATCCTACACTTTACATACCTATATATATATATATATATATATATATAAACTAGATCACCTATTATATGCAGACCAAACTTATATAATATGTGTACTTAACTAAAACATATTACATTTATCTCAAATCTTCTATACGCACAATGAAATACACACAACATCAAAATAAGCACATGTATTCTTTTACAACTCATTTTATGAATATGCGCATACATTTTTATATGAAGTCACATAACCCTTTATATGCAAACTGTATAAGCTTTATACCTTTAAAACTAACCCATATATAAAGACGCCTGACCAACTTTATATAAACTGGAAAAATATATTTATAGTTATTTGCAGATTGTGACTAAGCTACACTAAGATATATAAAAATTTATAAAACTATCATGCATAACTTATGAAAACAGAGAAGATATATAATCAACTTTACAAAGTTAACATCTATGAATCTGAACCATTCTATTATATTCGACCGCAATCTATATATACTACACATATAAACAAAATTATATAGATATGTATAACAGAACAAAGGATAGAATCATAATAAAATATATACTTATATTAAAATTGGCTGAGACTCAAAAATACAAAATATATACAACCCAGTACTAAATATTTATATTAAAAATAACTACTATCTGCCCAGTCAGCTACTTATATATATATAATATTTATATGGTATAACACTAAAATCCAATTATATATTATACTTCTTAAAATCGAACAAGGACCTTAGTTTGTAATATAAGATACCCATATCTAAATCTAAAGAGTGTTGTACTATATACATATACTATCTTATATAAGTAACAAATAATATATATCGAATGAATGTATTATATAACAAATATACATACTACCTAACATAGACCAAGTGGAGGCTGACCTAACTTGAGATAATGGAGAGCAAGGAGGAGTATGAAGTAGGCAGCGGGTCGCGTCGGAGGGATGGTGGACTGTTGCTAGGACGAAGGGTGGTGCTTATGCGGGGATGGGTGGTCTCGAAGAATTTTTCCGATGTTGTTGCGTTCGGCTGAGGGAGCGATTGCATGCGGGCGGTTTGGTGACACGGGAGGGGTTCTGGTGGCCGAGCATGCGGAGGAGAGGAAGGAGACGTGGAGGATGAGGTCGGTGATGGCTTGGGCATGATGCGGTGGAAATAAGGGTGGAGCGGTGGATTAGAGAGAGAGAAGAGGGGAAGGCGAAGGTAAAGAAGGCGGGCGTTGGGGTTTTTAAGGCTTGAAAGAAAAAGGAAGGCGAGAGGAGAGAAGAAGAATTAGGAGGAGGAGAGTTTCTGTATTGAACAGATCTGGAAAGAAGGTAAATAAGCACAGGCAAAAGAGGAAGGAAAGTTATATATATATATATATATATATATATATATATATATATAACGTTATAAATCAATGAATAGAGAAAAACGAAGAGACCCAAAATAAACGCACCCTCAATTAATAAATTGAAGTGATAGGATGGCAGCTAGCTATCAATTCAGGTAACACAATTTTTGCTTGCGTGGGCTGCACGTTTCAATTTGAAACTGACATAAAATATTAAGTCAAAAGTTTAAAGTACCATTACAACAAACAGCATATTAATTCCATAGCGTATCGAACCTTGAAATATAGAAATAAATATACTGTAGAGATCAACATGACGAGACGATCAAAACAGTATACAGATATCAGTGGTACGATCATTCGATCAAAAGTCGATAATCGGTACCGAAAATGCTGCTATTTGGTTAGAAATAAGATAAACGGAGCAATAGAAGTTAAAATTGGAAAAACGAAAGATGACATCTCACTCAGAAGAGGATCTAGAAATTTCTAGATAAAAAATATTCAGGTCTAGAAAACATTTAATTACCATCAATTATTAACCGATTTGAATTTAATAGAATTACACAATAAATAAACTTCAATATAATCTGATGAAAATTTATCAGTTGCTATGTTTAAATATACGTATTTCAAATATAAAATCTTTATTTCAAATTCTATTGTTTTAAAATTTCACAAAACTTTTAATTAATTTAATAAATAAAATCACTAAAATTTATGGGTCGTTACACTCTCCCCCACTCAAAATATATTTATAGTTATTTGCAGATTGTGACTAAGCTACATTAAGATGTATAAAAATTATAAAACTAGCACGCATAACTTATGAAAATAGAGAAATATATAATCAACTTTACAAAGTTAATATCAATGCATCTGAACCATACTATTATATTCAACCGCAATCTATATATACTACACGTACAAACAAAATTGTATAGATATGTATAACAGAATAAAGGATAGAATCATAATAAAATATATACTTATATTGAAATAAGCTGAGACTCAAAAATACAAAATATATACAACCCAGTACTAAATATTTATATAAAACATAAGTGTTATCTGCCCAGTCACCTACTTATATATATATATATATATATATATATATATAAATATAAATTTATATGGTATAACACTAAAATCCAATTATATTATACTGCTTAAAACCGAACAAGGACCTTAGTTTATAATATAAAATACCTATATCTAAATCTAAAGAGTGTTGTACTATACATATACTATCTTATATAAGTAACAAACAATATATATCGAATGAATGTATTGTATAACAAATATCCATACTACCTAACATAGACCAAGCGGAGGCTGAGCTGACTCGAGACAGTGGAGAGCAAAGTGGAGTATGAAGCAGGCAGCGGGTCGCGTCGGAGGGATGGTGGACTGTTGCTAGGACGGAGGGTAGTGCTTATGTGGGACTGGGTGGTCTCGGAGAATCTTGCCGGAGCTGTTGCGTTCGGCTGAGGGTGCGATTGCGTGCGGGCGGATTTGGTGATGCGGGAGGGGTTTCGGTGGCCGAGCATGCAGAGGAGAGGAAGGAGACGTAGAGGATGATGTCGGTGATGGCTCGGGCATGACGAGGTGGAAATAAGGGTGGAGTGGGGGATTAGAGAGAGAAGAGGAGAAGGCGAAGGTAAAGAAGGCGGGCGCTGGGGTTTTTAAGGCTTGAAATAAAAAGGAAGGCGAGAGGAGAGAAGAAGAATTAGGAGGAGAGTTTCTGTAGTTAACAGATCTGGGAAGAAGGTAAATAAGCACAGGCAAAAGAGGAAGGAAATATATATATATATATATATTTATATATATATTTATATATATATATATATATATATAACGTTATAAATCAATGAATAGAGAAAAACGAAGAGACCCAAAATAAACGCACCCTCAATTAATAAATTGAAGTGATAGGATGGCAGCTAGCTATCAATTCAGGTAACAAAATTTTTGCTTGCGTGGGCTGCACGTTTCAATTTGAAACCGACGGAAAATATAAAGTCAAAGTTTAAGGTACCGTTACAACGAACAGCTTATTGGTTCTGTAGCGTATCAGACCTCAAAATACAGAAATAAATATACTGTGGAGATCAGTACGACGAGACGATCAAAACGGTATATAGATATCAGTGATACGATCGTCCGATCAAAAGTCGATAATCGGTACCGAAAATGCTGCTATTTGGTTAGAAATAAGATAAATGGAGCAATAGAACTCAAAATTTGGAAAAACGAAAGATGACGTCTCACTCAAGAGAGGATTTATAAATTTTCTATAGAAAAAATATTCAGGTTTGGAAAACATTTAATTACCATCAATTATTAACTGATTTGAATTTAATAGAATTACATACAATAAATAAACTTCAATATAATCTGATGAAAATTTACCAGTTGTTATGTTTAAATATACGTATTTCAAATATAAAATCTTTATTTTCAAATTCTATTGTTTTAAAATTTCACAAAACTTTCAATTAATTTAATGAATAAAATCACTAAAGTTTATGGATCGTTACATAAGAAGTGGTCTTGGTACCACGTCACCTTACCCAGGAGATCGAAGAAGAAAGGGGGCTCATCGACATCCTAAAGGTGATAGTAATGGCCGATCAAGATCTTAGCCAATTTTTACAGTCTGAATACCACCCTAATAAAGATTGGATTCGGTTATAGATGTCAAAGCAATGGAAAATAATGGATAGCCTGGCTAGGAGGCTGTAGATATTGATGAAAAGTTGTGTAGGAGCCATGTGGTATGCATTGGGAAAACAGATGAAGAAGGGGTGAAGAGGGAGCGTTACCCTGCTTCGCATGACACAAGCGACTAAACAAAGTATCCCACCAGGGGTTGGTTGGTTCTTTCAGCATTCAAAGGACAAAGTGGCTCAACCCCTTCAAAATCGAAGTGGGCCAAAGAACTGGTAAGATCATTACGGTCCTCATAGTCCTTGGATGGACCTATACTGAAATCTAGCTCATTAGTGGTTGCTGCATCAGTCATTTGTAATCAATCAAGCGACTAATTATTGACTACCATGACCAACTTGGAAATTACTTAAACTCCGGGCCAAGCCACTTCCTCGACACAAAATCGGGCGATCCTGCTTAAACCCTTCTAAGCCCTAGACCTAATTCTAAGTGAGGTGTATGACCTATACTTCTACTAGTTCATTGCCTAATCCTAGGCCAATGATGAATGTAAAACCATCCTACACTAATTGGAGGGGAAGTTCAGTAATATTAGCATTCATGAATTTCTTGGGTGAAGGAATGTCCGACGTCAATCAATCGATGTTGATTTCACTCTGGCAATCATTTAACGTCGTGTCTAGTGAAAGTTCATCAAAATTTTGGTGATATACAGATCAAAAAAGTGAAAGCAACGCCGAGAAAGAAAGATAACAGAAAAAGCGCACAATAATCCAACGATAATTCGTGATTCAATGTGACATCAAAGTAGAAGGCAAAACAAAATTTGCATAAGGGAAGGGATACTCACTGATTAAAGTTTGGGTTATTGGTTGGAAATGAAAAAAATTGAGGGCTCAAAGTTCTCTTTAATGGTAGAGGTACGAAATTATCAGTAAATAAAAGAGAAGAGAAGGAAATAAATAGGGATGGTGCTCAATTTGAGTTGTTAGATCAAATAAGTAGGAGACAATCTGGGATATTTAGGTTTCATCGATTACTCTATCAAATCATACATCCTAAAATTAAACCGTCTCTGTAATGGCTTGGGAAATAAGTCATCATCAGTGGTATGAAGACATGTGTTGGTAATATTAAATACACAAGTGGCAAGACCGCCCCTGCTCGTAGGCACAAACTTAAGGGGCAAAATGTTGCTCGTTTTTCTTGTAAGCATACAATGGATTAATGACATAATTTTATCAGCCTACATGATTCCAACAGCCGATGTCTCAGCTCGCATCCTATCCCGCATATTGGCCCCTTTGGCTCATGTGTTTCCTAAAGATGGAACCTTTGCTTGCCTATTTCACAAAGCATTTGCGCATCTTAAACGACTAGTTCTTCTATCAAAGCGATGCGCCCAATACCGACGCACATGAACCAAGCTAAGCCCATATGGTCATCAATGGCTGAAATAGTAGATATCAACTTGATGTGCAAAATGATTCTCAAGAATCAACCGACCAAGCCAGCGGTCCACCCCAAACAAGGTCACCTACTTATCTTCCACCTCAACCGTACGCACCTTCTGAAGCTTTCTTGTCATGACACAATAGGTTTTGGCCATAGGTGCCTGATCGCCATGCCAAAAGAAGCTACACTACCTAGTTTCTCTAATAAGACTATCACATATAACACTGTTCATCTGACAAAAGTAACACTGTGATAATCACTCCTTATCCTTTAGTTCCACTCTGGCAAAGCGCTATTACACAATCACTCCCTGATCCCATACCGCCTACTGTTGACCAAGGCATGCTTAAATATTAGTAATTATCTTAGCCTCACGGTCCGCATGGCATCCTAGTTGGCATATGCATCAATCAACCAATCACGTCAGCAGCTAAGAGCAATTCCAGGACCTTTGCAGCACAATCTCAACCATCCAACTTGAATTCCAACAACTAAAAATATAGTTAAACATGCACCAGCCAAACATGTCAAGGCTTATCACATGTACGCATGTATATGAAATAAATAGTACTTACCTAAACAAGATCATCATCTTAGATTTCTTGTTAACATATGGAAATTAGACCTTTTTTACTTTACATCATCGTTGCCACATTTACTTCTTCATCTCTCATTGTAGCTTCAAGTTCTATCGCAACTTCCAATTTTGTCTCGGTCGCTGGACCATCTCACGTCCATCAAGTTTCAACCTTCATTTTTCCTCTAATGATTTTTTTGGAAAAACATGACAAAGATTCTTTAGACATTACTTTGAATGTGACCATTATTCTAGACAATCCTCCTAACTATCCTCCATCTCATCTGTCCATCAGAGACGTCCAACATATATGTGAGAGATATGAGATTCCTGAAGATGATGTCAGACTCCTGCCACCACACAAAGAGCCTACAATACTCCTACTCATTATGCTGCTTGTAATCATTATATGTGTCTCTTTAAAACCATTCATGTTGGATTAAGTGTATCAGGCAGTGGGGTAAAAGGAGAAAATTTGAAAAAAATTCCTTTTATTTTTCATTCACTAGGTCTTTTAATAGTGTTACCATGAATAATGATGTTCACATTAAATGATATTTACTATTTTATTGAATCCATCTGATTTCAATTTTATGTTATATTATCGTTAATGTGAAAAACATTTATCAAATGCGGGACTTACCTAAAATTGTTTCATTGTTAGATTGTATTAAAATTTATTTTAAAGTGACTGTATTGGAAATAAATATAAATTCAATTAAACGAAATTTATTCCAATGTAATATTTAACAAAACAATTTTATTAATTTTGAACAACATTTATTTAAGTATGATATTTAATGTGTATGTATATATGCACGTACGTACGTTCGTATGTACATATATATATATATATATATATATATATATATATATATATATATCGTACACAAATACATGTAGACACATAATTTGTATTTTGTTTTGATTCAAGCAAGTATTTTTTTCAAACAATAAATATCGTTCTAATTTACTTTTTCTCTCAAAATTGTTAAATTATAAATGTTTTGTCAAAAAATTAATATATTAATATCTAATTTGCAATATTATATGCATGTGTATGATATATGGTTACATAATATCAAAATGTTCGGAATTTTAATATAGGCCAAATGGCGTAAGTTACGCATGAATGGGAGCTTGTATGTAAAAGTCATATGTGTTTGAATAACTAGGGTTATATGTGTAATTTTAAAAAATCAAGGGGTCCAAATGTAAATTCATACCTCTATTTATCTTTCCTAATTTGACTAGAAAACCTAGTCATCTTTATAGAGACCCAAGCCCACTGCTTCCTTGTTTATAGTGCCTCCGCCTCTCCTGACACCAACCCCATGATTATCTTATTATAGTTCATTGCGGAAGACATTGCCACATCTGGGACTACCATTCATCGACGAAACCCTAAATGAAAAGAAATAACGTCGTGACTTATAGATCATCAGCAATGACTACTACTACCCTGATGTGCCTAGTTTGATGTAATTTCAAACTGAGTTGATGATATGGTGGTTAATGTTGTTTCATGGTAGCGGTAGTGATATACTAATCTTGACATGCATGATTATGCATTAAAAAATTCTTTCTTAATTAAGTTAACAAAGAAAAGTAATTATAAAACTAATCATGTATAAATTTGTTTAATTAAAAAACTATTTTAAAATTTGCTCGATATATCGGTTGTCAACATTTTGAACTATCAACTTTGACTTAAAGAGAACATTTTTCTAACTCAACGGTGGAGTTGCAAAGTCTACCAATAACATGTTGTTTATTTTCTAAGGAGAGAGAGTGAAATCCAACTATTTTTCTATCTCTTGGGAATGTAGGCATCTATGTATATTTATAGTTATATTGACAGGTTGTGTAAAATATCTAATCCAGATGCACCAATTAAGTATGTCCCAATATAAGTGAAATCCTATCTTAGTTAATTAATTATATCCATTTAATTAATTAATACCTATATATATATTTGGCCCACTGTATTTTTAAACAATTTTCAAATTTTCGGCTAGCAAAATTATATATATATATATATTATATTTAAATTATTATATTTGCAAAAAAGTAATTAAATAAATATATAATGATAATACATTTTATCAGTTAATTTTAGACCTTCTAATAATAAATAAAATAGTAATTATTTAATTAATATAACCATTATATTAATTTCTCCATAACAATAATTACAACTTTTATAAATTATTTCAATATATTATTCATGATCGAATATAAGAGTTGTGGTTGTGTGACTTCTTAATGTGAATTGAATCATTAGTGTACTTGGAATAATTAAATACTAAAGCTTGGATGGATTTTGCTGAAGCACAGTAGGTTGATAAGAGTTCTGTTGCTTATAAATTATCTAGGTGAAATTTAATTTCTTATCTACTAAAGCACCCTTAAGCAACGATATCTTATGCACGTTTTCTCTTCTTCATCACTTTACCATTTAAATGCCTTGAGCCCGGTCAATGGCCAAAACTCTATTGTTATCTGTAGTTAATTGCAAAGTCCAACATTATAGTACATGGTTTAATTCGAGAATAATTATCGATTAACTGATTTTCAATGGGCAAAAACTTTAGTTTTGTGTTGACTGCCAATTATAGTGATACTAACCTTCTATCCGAAGAAGTCGTATCCCCTCTTGAATAGCGTTTCACTTCAAGTGGTTCAACTTATACCAAACTGTGGCCTTAGCATGATTTGTGTTGTCATGTGATGGACGATAATCAAAGTATAGTTCATGCAATTAAGATTCACGCTATTCTCAAGTCAAAAGATAGGTGCATATTGTTACGTAATATCTTCTATTTGACTTTTATCCTATAGAAAACTCTTAATGAGTCGTTCTATAATTTTTCCAAACAAAACATAACTTCATTGGTTCCCTCAATGATCTTGAGTAACTCGCCGTTCATCATATGGAGAGCATTACGTATACCGGTCTCAATGGATATATCGATATCATTTTCTCTATACATCTTGACTAGGAATATTTAACAGCATATATTTATTTTATCCATTTAATACTCATGATTACGAACACATTAGCAATTGCAATCGATTAACTACTTTTCCTAAGGATTTTTTACTTGTATATATTTAATATATTTATAATATATTATTTATATCCCGATATAATAATATATATAATAAAAAATAAAACAAAAGGCCTACTTTATTTTGAACAATATTTGCTATAAGAGTTAAATTGTATAATCAAATTCCGTAATTTCCTATAGGGCATACCAATAACTCTATCAATCTTCTATTTGCACTTAGGGCCAATTACAATGACTTACAACCATTCTCTTGACCAGTTTTTCTAAACAAAACCAAGAAAGGGCCCTAGTGGGTAGATATATGATATTATCATTTTGCATCTACTTATCAATTATACTTCTTTGTCACTGATAAAGTCTTTTTTCATGTGGTAATTACGAAGAACAAATCTCAACCTCTTATTGAGTTGTTGGTTTCTATAGCAATCCATATTGCAACAATGCTACCAAAATACATTATTACATTTTCAATGGTGGAACCATCTTTAGCGTACTTATGAATTTGTGCACATATGTACTTATTTCGTTATGAAATTATTCAAGGCGATATAATTAGCCTTTATAGTTGATTTTGACGCAACCTCTTATTTGGAACATTTCTAGTTTAAATACCTTTTGCTAAGGGTAAACATGAATTTAATGTCGGCTCACTATATTCGATGTCAGATATAAAGTTCGGATAAGATCACTCCTTCATAAGGAGTTTGTTATTTCTATCAACAATTCTCTAGTATTTCGCAAATACTCGAGAATACTCTTAATTACCATTCAATGATTTAACTTGAATTTGATATTCGCTCGGTGCACCAAATACATAACCAAGTTCCGATCTAACATACAAGGTAACATATATGATGGTTTCTCTTTCCAACGCAATAGGAATCTATCTCACATGCTCCATATTAAACATTTTAATACAATATCTGTGTTAATCAATTGGAACAATCCCAACATCCTCTTATACCGAGTATAAAGAATGTCTCTATCAAATCTTTCATTGAGAATTAAATAACCAATAATTAAGTAATTTTAAAACTAGTACAAAGTTACTAATCAGTATAATGTTGTTTACTTATAAGCATTAGAAATGTCTTAATACCTTCGATTTTCTTTCTTATGGGTACACACTTCCTCATTTTGACTGAAACCAAATTAATCGATTTCTCCATCAAAATATTTGCTCAACCTTTAGATGCTCGTTTAAGATCATATCTCAAAAATCCACAAGCTCTATTATCGCTCTTATTGACTTTAAGAAACTTTGGCTATTATATGCAAAATGTATCTTTTAAATTAGTATTTAGAAATTAAGTTTCAAGTTCATTATGCCAGAACTCAAAGTCACATTATGCTATGATTTGCAAGTAGAATCCAAATGGTGCTCCACTAATTTCAACATTTGAAATCTACGAGATCATCTCCCGTCAACCTTGCCTTATACTTTTCGAATAGCATTCTCAAACCCATTTGTAGATGATGTAACAAATCCTTTTGGGTACAATTACGAAAATCAAATTTTGTTAATTTATCCCGAGTTAACTTTGCGTTTAAGGCATTATGTTATATGACTGAGTATATACTCTCCATGGCTTATCGATATATGAGGAGATTATCGTTACTAAATATCCATTTTGTCAATATCGATGACAAACTAGTAGTTTCTCTTCAACATGTTGGATTTTATGCTAAAGTATCTAATAAGCTATGTCCTTTTGGATTTAGTTTTATATCATTTATACAATTTATTTCAATGTATCAATCTCGAATCATATCCAAGTCTGCTTCACTACCACTAATTTCTCTAGAAAGAAATTCCTTCGGTGGGAAGGTTGTGTGTCTTGAAATAACATTTTGTTTCTTAGTGTGATCTAGTCGGCATCCAAACATTTTATGAACGAACCATAGACTTAAGTAAAATAGATTTAACATTGAGTTCACAAAATTACATTTATAATATAGATCAGGTAGTCACATTCCTTGACTATTTTAGATAAGGTTTCTTCCCAATTCATATATTGTATGAAATCGCAATCACAGCTTTAGATAAAACCAAATTAAACATATGTGCTTAACCATATGTGCGTATCTTCATAGAAAAAAGTAATTCGATTTCACTTACTATCCATCCTACTTTGTCTAGCAGAGTTTGATTAGTTCTCATCGATGTAACATTATGTAACATAGGAGGAGTGACTTTGAGAGTGATTCATATTCTCTTTTAGGTACTATTGGAACTCTTATCCAAGATATTGCATGTCTAATCAAAACGAAATGTTTGTTTCTTTTGCATGTCATGTTTTTCTACTTCCATTTTATATTCCTTGAATTAATCATAGATATTTAATTCGTGTATCAAATATACCCATGTTCATATCTAAGGACATCAATCCGTGAATTTAATGAAGTAAGTGAATCCACTTTCAGTATCATTAGACCTTAGATGATAGATTTCTATATGTATTAATTCGAAGAGTTCATTAACACTTTTGTCACTCCCACAGAATGGATGTTTTGCCAGTAATTATTTGAGACATAATTTACAAGTGCCATATAATTCACAACCATATGATTAATAAACCTTTCCCAAAGATAAGTATTCTAATTCCAAAAATAATCGTTAAATATTTTCGATGCATTTGTGTTTTCTATAGCTAATAGATCACTATTGTTATGAAAACAAATACCATGAACGAAATACCAATTTTTTTTATTTTATAACGAATATTCATAATGTCCGTATTTAAACAAAGAAACTTCTACTTTCAGTCAAAATTTGAAAATAGTTATTTTTTCATAAATAATATTTAGTATACACGACAAAAACTTCTTAAAACTCGATGCATCCAACTGATATATGGTATGCTTCCATTATTTTTACAATACAACACAAGAAATACAAAGCTACATTCAATCACTTACCACAGGCTAATTATTTCTTCTACTGCAACTAATTTATAGTTGAGAGTTTCAGATTGAATACCTCGAACACAAAGGAATAAATCTTATAGAGAACAATTTTCTATAATAAAATTACATTTGGAATAGAAATCATATTCTCGTTCCCTATTAAGTGTCTACAAATATTTTACACAATTTCATTTTCGATGTCTCTTCGTGAATCAGGAGTGACCATTTACTCTCTTCATCCCTACTGTGCAAGTATTACTTCTACTTTCAAGCTTTTGCTTTGTTTTTAAATGGTCAGACAGTTTAAAAGACAAACATTTTACTCAAGATTGTAGATTTCTTTATCAAAATGCATTTAGTCATTCTTAACAAGTTAAGGAGATCAAATAAGTTTCATTTAAGTAAACAGATCAAAACTGACATTTTAGTGATCAAATCCTTAGGTGTTTTTATAATCCTTGGTCTAGTGTTCTTCCCTACACATATAGATCATCATCGCATCCAATCACATTGAACACACAATCCTGCACTATTGTTTACTTAATCATTTAAAATGAAACCATTTCTTCGAGGTTTTATATATCATATACTATGAACGTGATTATTCAGTCAACTTTTGTATATAAACTCTTAAATATTTTAGAATTCGAAACTCATAGAAAACATACACTACTTAAGGCATATTGACATTTAAGTTACCAGGACTTGAACACTTTAATGTTTGTATTATGCATCCCTTGCATGGGTATCTAAGGGACATCATGCCAAAAGATTAATTTATTGGTAAGTAAATTATTATTTTTCTTCAACAATTTTTAATTCGGTTAATTTAATATATTTTAATCGATAAACAATTTTATCAATTATTTTAGTTATGCAAATTTATTAAAGTATATTATTATAGTATTACACATCTTCTTATACTTACTAGAATGATTTGTTATGGTAACCTAATAAGGCACCCATAAATTTTACATCTCTTAAAAACACTTAATAAGATGTAGGAATTTTGAAAATTCCTCTAGTGAATATTATGGTACATTTATCATGTTGCTATAACCTTGAGGGTGCTCAAAAAATTATAGTCTCCATAAATGGTATATGCTCAACAAATTATAGTCTCCACAAAGGGTATATAACATGTTATCAGTTATATTTCATACATAACTCTTAACTGCATACTTTTGCTCTTAATCATCTTTATGACCTTGAGGGCGGTCAACAAATCATAAACCATGTGCTCAAAAAGTTACAAAATATTCTTACTAATCAAGGAACAATATAAATATCACCACAAATATCTCATAGCCTGAGGATTCTCAACAACCATAATTACATATATTACTATTATTCAGCCATTCGTCCCGACTATGTTCAGACCGACCA
This sequence comes from Allium cepa, assembly GCA_030765085.1. Classification (NCBI taxonomy): domain Eukaryota; kingdom Viridiplantae; phylum Streptophyta; class Magnoliopsida; order Asparagales; family Amaryllidaceae; genus Allium; species Allium cepa. The sequence goes on along the minus strand of CM060941.1, from coordinate 81,462,545 downwards.
GACGATTATGGAGGTAATCGTCCTAAAAAATCATCCTAGGGTCCAAGCACCCAGGAGAGACAAGAACACAAAATGACGGTCAAGCAGACTCAAGCAAACAGCCTTCTAGAATTGATTAAGTATGAATTGGTATCTCCCCTAGGTAGAGGATCGGTACCTATCACTTCCCCTATAGGCAGCAACATCTTAGAATTGAGTAATAATGGATTGGTGCCTCCCCTAGGCATGGGATTGGTACATATCCCATTTCCTATAGGCAGCTTAAACTAGTAGTTAAACACATCAAAGATCCATCGATATCTTCAAAATCACCTAGGCGACTATGCAAAACAACTCAGGAATCACGAAGTAGACATCAAGGTGAGCCATCAGGAGGGATCGCACCTACTATGGTGCTCCCTATAGGGATCTGTACCAATTCCTCCCCTTAGAGGATTGTTACCTATCCCCAAACCTAGGGAATTCTGGTTTGAGATTTTTTTGGAGGACTTCTTCTATGCAGTGAGGTTCTATAGACGAGATTAAGGAAAATATTTCATCGTTTACCCTTATAAATACACCAGGCAACCTTCGTTACAGGGATCTTCTTCTGTTTTTTAGCTAACTCCTCCTTAGAAAACCATTAAAATTCATTGTAATCAAGGATCAAAATGGATCCCAATCACATATGATCACAAATTAGTGGAAAACTTATAGAGAACCTTCAAGTGGACGTAGTCCCAGACTGCCGAACCACTATAAAATTCTGTATGTGATCTTTACTTGCTTTTTCTTGCTTTTCCATTTACTTTCTTGCATTTACTCCCTACATAAAACTTTCTTGCACAACCTTTCCTCTTGGGTGTTTAGGTCAAATTTTGCTCAAACAAGCTAAATTTTTCTCAAACAGTTTGGTGCAATTTTTGAAAACAATTCTCGAGCCATTTGATTCCACCTACTATTGGATTTCCTAAGATCCAAGGAAGAGAACCAGTTTCTCCCTATTTAGATTGAACATTTCTACTTGAAGCTATCTCTAATGGCCCCCCAGGAAAGAGAAAACCATTGCTACATCTTTAAGAGCTACTGATGAATCAAAGACTATAGATTTAAACATTCAGGAAGAAGGCACATAAGAAGCCAGGGATCTCCAGATGCCTTCTAATGTTATCACTAGGATGAACTTAAAGCGTATGATGAAAGAGCACCAAGATAGCTATGCAGAGCTAAACTAGCAAATTCGAGAGAACAGAATCTTGATGGCCTGACTAAACACTCACCATAGGAGGAGGAAAAGGAGAGAGATATCTCCTCCACGCTTAGATTCAAGAAGTTCCTCATCGTTAGATCACTACCGGAGGAACAAGGGGCGAAGGATAGGTGCATACGAGCTAGGAGTCTCTAGGCTAGAAAATAGTAACTCCCACCTAAGAGGGATATGTACTGATCCCTCCCCTAGGGAGGTCACCACCAATCCCTTCCCTAGGGAGGTCACCACCGATCCCTCCCCTAGGGATCTCACCACCTCTATTTCCCCTAGGCACATGAATTTACCTAGGAGAAACACTTCAACCAAGAGACAAAACTCAAGCTAGGCATACTGTGACTGACAAGGACACTGGGAGTCATGATTTTTCTTTCGGACAAGCGAATCTTCTAGAAAAAGGAGAGCCTAGACAACGAGGCACAAAGATGGACTGTTTACCGAGCCAAGAACAAAGGGTAAATCACAACTACCATAACCTAACATGCATTTAGGGAACAGATTCGACTACAATAGTACGATGGCTTGCCAGAGAGTGCCAAGACCAAACTGATGATGACTAGCATTTCCTTTAGCGAGAAACCTTTCACTGAAGCTATCCTACGTAAAAGATACCCACCGAGATTCGATATGCCAACACCGCCATCTTACTCGAGAATGACATATACAAGACAACACATCATGATGTACGAATGGCACATGGTTTCTGCCAGGGCCACGAATGCCATGAAGTGAAAATTCTTTTCTATTTCCCTAGAAGGAGTAGCAACTATGTGGTTTACTCGACTACTACCAAGGTCCATCTCATCATTGACTAACTTGCAAGGAGATTTATCGAGCAATTCAGGATGCACGTGACTCGCCCCAAGGATGTAATGTCATTATCTAACTTATTCCAAGGACTATAAGAGTTGCTTAAGGACTTTCTACAAAGATTCAATTCTGATGTGGCTGAGGTGAGCAATCCTCGGGAAAAAAATACTCGTGGCTTTGATTAGAGGGATCCACCCTAATGTGGATTTCAGAGAATGGTTGTCGAGAAAGCGTTACTCCTATCTAGATGGCTTACACAACAAGGTGGCCTAGTATTTGTGCAAGGAGGAGGTTCTATGGACTGGACAAGGAGATAGAACAGGGCTTCGGGCTGACAGAGTCAAGAAAACATTGCTATGAAACAGACTAGAGCGAATTCCAAAAACATTAATGTGAATGTATAGAACAAGACTGGAAATAGAAACAAGGGCTAAGGCAGGGCCCATATGAGAACCTGGATTGTAGGAGACGACTGAGAATCCCAAGATTTGACACCTACACCCCCTGAATGATTCGACTAAAAACATCCAATTAGCCGCTAGCAACTCAGAGCAGTATTGAAAACTAGCCTTGCGAGAATTGACTGAGAGCTAGAGGAAGTAAGGGAAATTCTATAGATTTCATGAGACACATTGCTTGACTTTCAGAGCTCAAACCGAGATATGTGTGATTTGATCGCTCATTAGCCAACTCTTCCCCCTAACTTGGGGGCAAGCCCATGATCCAAAATGGATGTGACTTGACTATCCACTCTCAACCAGCGCCTACTATTTCACCTTTATCAACATCATCCTGAGCCTCCTCGACCTCCCGACCGAGAACTATGGGCACGATCAGAACTAAACATCCTAGAATAGGATATCAGACCGATGACTCATGTAGGAGTTGCATCATTCATCAACTAGAATTAGTCCGCTTGATGACTGCCCTTCGTCATACAAGCTTGAAAACAATTTGTGATTAAAATCCAATAGCACTTGGCAACGACCCAGAAGCATACGAACATGCTTGGGAGCCAATGATATACCCAACATACTATTTCCTGACTTGATGGAAATAGAATTCTTACTTGTGATATTCCAAAGAAAGAAACCAGTTCAGATAATTGAAGCCTGCTAACCGAATTAACTAGCTCAATGGAATAGAGCACGGACAATCATCGAGATGGTACATCTGATTTACGATGTCAGATATCGACCATGCATCGCAACAATCATATAAGACATTGAGCATAATCATTCACGATGATCTTGACTTGTCTCGGTTCAAAGTACAAGTTTTCGCTACACAATGTACTTTGGCGGGGGGGGGGGGGGGGGGGACAAATGTTATTCGACCTTTTGGCCCAGTTGTGTTCAGACTGACTGGAAAAGTCCGGCTCCATGATTACCAAGGAAGTCAACCCAAAAAAATCATCCTAGGATCTAGAAACCTAGAACAAACAAGAACACGTGATAGCGATCAAGCGGACTCAAGCTAACGACCTCTTGGAATTGACTAAATATGGATTGATACCTTCTCTAGGAAGGGGATTGATACCTATCCATTCCTTATAGACAACAACATCTCAAAACCGACTAAGTATGGTTGGTGTCTTCCCTAGGTAGAGGATCGGTACCTATCCCTTTTCCTATGGTAGAAATTACTCCAGTTGTGGAGTTGTTGGATGAATTTGCAGTGAGGTTACTTGATGGATCAGAGAAGATTGTTAAAGTAGAATACTTGTGGAAACCATAAGTGTGCATAGGATGCAAAGAATTTGGACATATGACTGATAAGTGTATGAAAATGATATCAAATCATGAAGAGAAGGCAAGAGCAGATAAAGAGACTAGAAAGAAAAGCAGGGTGAATAAAGTGGAGAAGGAAAAAATAATAAGGGCCACAAAGAAAAAGCAAAAGTGGAGAAGGGTTGAAAGTAGAGGAACAAAATTGAAAAGAGATAAGGAAAAAGAATTTAGAGCGAATATCAGCAGTTTGAAGAAGGAATTGCAGTGGATGAAGACAAAAATATAATGGATCCTGTTACACATGCTAGCATAGTAAAAAAAAGGAAAACCAATAGAAACAAATGAATAAATCAATAAAGAAAACAATAGATTTAATGTCTTGATTGAAGAAAATGAGACTGAGTCATGCTATGCTATAAGTGAAAATGAACTAGGCAACGTTAACTGTGATAATGAAGAGCAGATGGAGGAAGGAAAAATCTTAGGCAATATGCAGGCTGAACATAATGCTGATCAAGACACTTCTAGCTTAATGATACTAAATGAGATAGAGGTTCAGGAACACGGTAGATCAAGGAGAGAAACATCAAATGCCAACACAAGTGCAGTTGCAAAGAACAATAGGATTCCTGATAACAGTGTACATGAAATTGCCAGTACAAGTGAAGGAATTACTAAGCAAACAAGTGACATTCAGGTTACAAATGCTAAAAATGGAAGAACAATATCAAATTCACATCATGCTGAAGCTCAATTTAGAGAGGATCTAGAAAAAGAATTAATTAGCCTGATATTGGCAGATCACAAAGAAAGTTCCATCCCATCATCAAGTTTTTACTCTTTCTCTGGCCATCTGCCTGGATGGATTTCTCTGCCAACTTCTCCAAAAGGCAATCCAATTAACCCAAAGACAGGAAAGAAAAGTGACAAAGGTCTGATTGATAAAATAGAACATAATGCTGATATTAACACTGTTCAAAGGGGATCTCCTGCAACTAGGAGCATGAAAAACGTGGTTCATCAATCTTTGAAGTATTCCAAATGATGAAGAGCTATGCAATATGGAATATTAGAGGAGCTCATTCCTTAACAAAGTTAGATCAAGTTAAATATCTTATTAACCATCACAAAGTATCCCTCTTTGCTATTCTGGAAACAAAATTGAATGAAACCCTAACTATAAAAGCTGCAAAGCACATAAATCCAAGCTGGTCTATTAACCATAATCTGCAACAAGCTTATTATGGCAGAATCATGGTAATTCATGATCCTACTGTATTATCTCTTTCTACAGTACTTTGTACTGATCAAGTAATGCACTTTAAAGCCAAATTGAATGATTCATCCTCCTCTTTCTTTATATCTATAGTCTATGCCCACAACTCTTTGAACTCAAGACAATCATTCCTTGATCTCCTACCAGCTTTTAGGCAAAATACCCATCCCCGGCTTGTCTTTGGGGATTTTAACTATTGTTTATCCTTGAATGACAAGCATGGAGGCCTCCCCCTTCTTCCAAAAGACATGTATCCCCTCAATAAAGCTATTGAGGATTCTAGCTTGCTATCAATTCCATCATCTGGTGCTGAGTTTTCTTGGAATAATAGGAGTAGATCTGGTGTCAGAACATATTCTAATATTGATCACTCTTTTGCCAACCTCAAAGCTTTATCCACTTGGCCACTATGTCTTCCTTTATCCCCCATCCTGTTTTATCTGAACATTCTCCTATTATCTTCTCTACGGGCCAAAAGTTGTTAAAAAAAAGCTTCAAATTTTATAGTGCTTGGGTCCTTGAACCTGAGTATACTAATATAATTAATAGTGCATGGTCTGAAAATTTCTATGGAAATCCAATGTTTATTTTTTGCAGGAAATTAAGAGCTACTAAATATGCTTTAAGAGATTGGGCTAGGAGCAAATTTGGTGATGGTACTTTCAAATCAACATTGCTAAGGAAGAAACTCAAACAAGCCCAGGAGGAGATGATGAAAAATCCAGATGATCCTGAAGCTGCTGCTATAGAGAGAAATTTATTTGATCAATTAAATGAAGCTTTGAAAACTGAGGGCAATATGAAGAGGCAACAACTGAGGCAAAAATGGACAACTGAAGGAGACAACAATTCATGCAGCCATAAAGGTCAAACTGGCAAAGGAGCATATTACTAATATTTATGATGAGGCAGGGGAATTGCACTCTAATGCAGCTGATGATGACAAAGCCCTACTAAACTTTTTCAAGAATTTGTTAGGTAACAAACACGATTTCAATCCTTCTAGTGAAAATCTAACCCAAATGCATTTTCCTAAAGTACAGCCAGAGGAAGCTGACAATCTTGTCATAAAGGTCACTGATAAGGAAATTAAAGACACACTATTTTCTATGAACAGACTATCTAGTGGAGGGCCAGATGGTTTCAATGTCAAATTTTTTATCCATAGCTGGGATATAATCAAGAAAGATTTTCTAAAGGCAGTTCACAATTTTTTCACCACCTTCAAACTTCTAAAGTAGGTGAATGCAACAAATTTTGTTCTTATTCCCAAAGTCAAGACTCCCTCTTCTGTTGCTTCTTTTAGACCAATTTCTTATTGTAATTTTATGTACAAGTGTATTTCAAAAAATTTGGCCTCTAGACTAGTTGTTGTCCTTAGCAGAATTATAACTAGAAATCAGTCTGCATTTCTTCCCAACAGAAATATCCTTGACAATATTTTGTTATCTCATGAATTATTAAAAGGCTATGGTCGTGCTCAAGCTTCCAAAAAATGCTATGTTAAAGGTGGACTTAATGAAGGCATATGATAGTTTACACTGGACATCAATAGTGAGAATAATGGCTCTAATGGAATTTCCCAAAGTCTTTGTGGCATGGATATACAGCTGTATCTCTACACCTTCTTACTCAATTAAATATAATGACTTCACTTCAGGGTTTTTCAACAGTAAACAGGGGATCAGGCAAGGGGACCCTATCTCATCTTACATATTCATTCTTGTGATGGAAGTATTAACTAATATGCTGTCAAAAAGATATGTGCAGAAAGAAATATTGTTCCATTCTAAATGTAAATCCCTTCAAATAACTTCTCTCTTATTTGCTGATGATATCATGATTTTTACTAAGCCTGATCAAACCTCTATTGAAAATATAATAGAAACCCTTGATAATTTTTACCTTATGACTGGATTGAAATTAAATGCAAATAAATCTCATATAATCACTTCTGGCATATCTCTTGAGGAGGCATATAGTTTAACTCCCATATCTGGATTGCAACCTATGGATAATAACATGAATTATTTGGGAATTCCTTTATGTTCTTCAAGAATTACTACAGCACACTGCCTGCCACTGTATACTAAAATATGTAACTTAATGGCCTCCTGGGCAAATAGATTTCTTTCACAAGCTGGTAGACTTGTGCTCATCAAGTCTGTAATTTCTTCAATGATGGTGTACTAGTCTAGAGTGTTTATTCTTCCCATTAAGCTGGTGAACATGGTAAGAATTGCCATGCTGAGATTTTTCTGGACAGGCTCGATTCATTCAAAGAAAATCATTCCATGCTCCTTTGCCAAAATGGAAATGCCAAAAAAGAAAGGTGGACTAGGTATAATTAACTTGCAAACATGGAATAAAGCTGCCATTAGTGCTCACTTAAATTCTTTGCTATGTGCTGTTGAATCCTTATGGGTTGATTGGACCAGAAAATTTAACTTAGGTAGAAGGAGCTTCTGGACAATGCCTATGCCCCAGAATTCTAGCTGGACATGGAGGAGTATTCTGGGATTAAGATCTATTTACACTCCTTTTATTAAGTTGTTCTCTCTCAATCCAGTGCTATCAAATTCTGGAATGACCCGTGGATGGATGAAGGCTTAGTGCTTGCCAATTTGTTTACTCCCATTCAGATTGATCAGTCTGGCATTAGTAGGGATGCTCAAGCTATTGATTACTTGTTTGAGGGCAATTTGTTGCTGCCTTACACCAGTAATCAAGACATAAGGGCTGTCTGGAGCATATATCAGGCTCAGAATTACCTTATCGCTCCAAGAGATGAAATACAGTGGAATGGCAAGCAACACTCTATATCTGTTGCATATGATTTACTTTCTACCGTGACAGGAAGCCCTGATACAGTATGGCATAGTGTTATATGGTCCACATCCTCTCCTGCGAAGGACAACCTGATGATGTGGAAGGTTATCATGAATGCTTTGTTGACTAAGAGAAAAATGTTGAGCTATGGAATGAATGTTGATCCTCTGTGTGTCTTTTGCAAGTTGCAGGTTGAGTCCGTTGCTCACCTGTATTTTGATTGCAATGAACTAAAGAGTCTCTGGGGAAGATTGGTGAGAAGAATTACTGATGATCATATTCATGGTTTGTCTGAGTTTGAGTGGGACCTAATTAGTAAATCAACAAGTTGGAGGAAGGAAGGTAGAACTGTCTATTTCTTCTATCTTAAGAAGTACTTAAATTTGGTATGGTAGGAAAGAAATTTAAGGTGTATTGAAGAAAAAAGTAGGAGTATGCAGCAATTATGGGGAGTTCTAAAGAATGCAATAGTTAATGGAATGAAGGAAAGCAATTATGGCTTCAGTTCTCTTTTGTCTGAAGATTGGACTTAACTCATTTGTGTGTTTTGTTTCTCTTTCTAATTCTTTCAGTCTTGTTATCCCAGTATGTTTGTCTCTCTTTGTTATTTGCCTTGGTGTTATATTCTATGTGTTATTTTGCTGTTTCTTTACTTTCTGTTGACTATGAGCATGTTCATAGTCAATTTCTTTTTCTCAATAAACTGGTAGGGGACCAGTTAACCCCGCTTGGCTTGCAAAAAAAAAAGATCCATCGATATCTCCAAAAATACCTAGGTGACTATGCAAAAAACTCTGGAATCACGAAGTAGACATCAAGGCGAGCCACTAGGAGGGATTGCACCCACTATGGGGCCCTCTATAGGGATCGGTACCGATCCTTCTCCCTAGGTGATCGGTACCTATCCCCAACCTTAGGGAATCTTGTGTCGAGATTTTTTAAAGAACTTCTACGCGAAAAGGTTCTATAGGTGAGATTCGAGGAAGATATTTTGTCATTCACCCCTATAAATATACCAGAAAACCTTCATTACAAGAATCTTATTCTCTTTTGGACCCGAGGGCTTCTCTTTTTTGGCTAGCTCCTCCCTAAACAGCCACTAAAATTCATTGTAATCAAGGATCAAAATGGATCCCAATCACTTGTAATAAAAAATTAAGTGAAAACTATCAGAGAACCTTCAAGTGGACATAAGTCCTAATTGTGGAACCACTATAAGAATTCTATGTGTGATCTTTACTTGTTTTTCTTGCTTTTCCATTCACTTTCTTACATTAACTTTCTGCAACCTTTTCCTCTTGTGTGTTTGGGTCAGAATTTTGCTCAAGCAGGCTAAATTTTACTGAAACAATTACTCTATTTATATTGTAAATGATGGACATCGACATTATTACACATTGTAATTTTATCGTCTATAAGGAATAATAAGTATTATCAATACTCATTGACATCGTTTGTCATTATACACACACATACATAATTATATACAAATGTTCTTTTTAACTATCATGGGTTTTATTTCGATTTTAAAATCACATTATTTGATTTTATATACAATATATACTATTCCTATTTAATTATAACATTTATAACATAACAATATATATATATATATATAATAGACACACATATAATTATTTTATTTGCTATTATAATTTTAAATTCAAAACAATTTCAAATATATGTATTTATAATTTTTAGAAATTCAAATTTAAATAATTTTAAAATTGTTTATTTATAATCCTTATAAAATCAAAATTAAATCAATTTAAATTCATTCATTTATAGCTTTTATGAACAAAAACTTAATTAAATTCTAAATTTTAATCGTAAACCTTCTAAATTTGAATTTAAACTTAAGCCAGTTTTAGATTAATTAATTTATATATTTTATCAAAATAAAATTTAAAAAATGATTTCTATATTTATTTATTACTCTTATAAATTTAAATATAAATTTAAATCAGTTTCAAATTCAAATTTTATATATTATTCATAGTAATGCAATGCGACCTTTAATACCATTGTTGGATTAGTTGCATCGCATCTAGGTAAAAGGGACAAATTTCAGAAATTTCCATTTATTCTTTATTCAATAGATTTTTAGTAGTGTTATCATAAACAAGGTTTAATGTCAAATCATATTTAATGTTTTACCAAATGAATTTGATTTAATTTTAAGTCATATTACTTTTCTTATGAGTAATAATTATTCAAATGTTTTGGATGTACAAAAAATTGTTTTATTGTTAATTGTATTAAAATGATGTATTTGAAATAAATATAAATTGAAATTATTCTAATAATACATATACATATACATATACATATATAGACACGTTGATACATGTAGATAAATGATTTGTAAACTGTTTTGATTCGAGCATGATGTTTTTCAAATAATAAATATTGTCCTAACTTACTATTTTCTCTTAGTAGTATTAATTATAAATGTTATGTACACAAGTTAATATGTTTATATCATTATACACAAGTGTGTAATGTATAGTTACATAATATCAAAATGTTTAGAAATTTAATACAACCACAAAAGCACAAGTCACATGTAAAATGGAGCTTGTATGTGAAAGTTATATGTGTTGGAATACTAGGATTATATATGTAATTTTTAAAAATTAAGGGGTTAAAATATAGTATTCATACCTCTTTTATCTTCCCCAATTTGATATTAAACCCTAGCCGCCTACTTAAAGATCTAAATTATTGAACCTCTGTTGTTCGATTTTAATGACAACAGTTGTACAATCATATCGAAAAATCTCTAAGCTAATATGCACATATATGATGATAAAAAAGCAATGAATGAGCACATTTGGAAATCCAAATACAACAGAGACTCAAAAAGCTAAAACGAAGTATCAACAAAGAGCTCGACATGAAGACAAACTATTGTAAGAGTCATATATCTTGTGTCAATGTCTTAGATGAACATGTAGAATTTCACATGAGTGATATAAGCTAAGATGGTTGCATCAGAAAGTTTTTAAATCGCTAAAACAAAGTTTTTAAGCAATTTTTAAAACTATAGGAACTCAAAGGTCTAGCAGCATCACTCAGACATCTAAGGTAACCTTATTTTGAACTAAATCTTCTCTAGTTTGATTTCTCAAAACTCTAAACATCTGAGGTCACAATTCAGACGTTTGAGGATATGGTTTTTTGAATTGTTTATTTTTTGGAAAAATATGCTTAACAGTCAGACATCTAACTATTTCATCTAGATGGCTAAGCTTCTGTAACAACTATATTTTAAAAAGTTGCGTCTTTTCTCTTCTACTGGATGCAACTCTTTTCTCAATTGCTTTCTCTGATGAATTACAACTTTTGAAGGAGATTTTTGTAATACTTATAAATGCATGGATGTGGTTAGAGTTTATTAATCCAATTCTTTTTTGGATATACCTCTCTAAACTATAGTGCTTTTAAATTTCTCAACTTGCTTTCATCATCATCAAGAACTTCATTCTGTATTCCTTGATTATCTACTTCCATGAACTCATGTGCTTTCGCTCATACAACCCAAAAAGGATAATATAGGAAGGGTTTACCTTACTGACTCATTAGTGTTTATATAGAACATAAAATGTTGAAAACTTACTACTTTTGTAGTTGAAGAGCTATTGGAGATCTTCAGGCAAGTGAAGTCCTGTTTGGTTGCTTAGGCATTTATGTAGGAACCCTAAATTCCTCTGGGTTAAGTGAGGGTTTCTTAGTTAATTCCTAAAGGAGTTTGGGACTATACGTAGGACGGGAGGTCCAAACTAGTTTAAAAAATCTAGTGTGATTGATTCTTACTTTACTTTACTGTTTCCTTTGTTATATAGCTTGATATTTAATATTTACTTATATACATAAGTTAGCCATATTGTTATAGATCCTTATGCACTTTCACAAACCAGTCACGTCCCTATCAATGTTTCCTCCGCTTCTCTTACGCCATCTGATTGATCATCCTATTGTAGTTTATCATAGAAGATGCTACCACATCTGCGATAACCATTCATCAAATAAACGTTAGTTTACGAAAATGCCAACTATATTTATAGATCATTGAGGATTGCGACCACCTCTAATGTGCCTATGCTAATGGAATTTTGACACGAGCTGATGATATAATAATTATGGGCTTCATGGTGGCGGTAGCGATACATTAAAGCATTGAAAAATATTTTTTCTTCAAATTAATCTAATAAAAGCAAATCATATTACAAAATTAATTATCTATGAATTAACATTGGTTAAAAGAAACAACCTTAAATTTTCATCGATAATCATGTAGATCATTAACACCTTGAATAACCGCTTGGCCTTGGAGAAAATATTTATCTAACTAAATGGTGGAGTTGCAAAGTTCACCATCCAACGGGAAGAGGGTGATTTCTATAGTTTTCTCTCTTGAGAATGGAGACATCTATGTATATTTATAGCAACACTAATGAGCTGCATAAAATAAACATCTAGATCCACCATTCAACATATGTCACAATATAAGTGAAATCTTATCTCAATTAATTAATTAAACTTATTTAGTTAATTCATACCCATACATGTTTTGGCCTACCTTATTTTAAAATAATTTTCACAATTTCGGCCATCAAAACTACGTACATTACTTATTATATTTAAATTATTATACTGACCCAAAAAGTAATTAAATAAATATATAGAAAATATATTATTTGTTAACTAATTTTCTAATAATAATTAATCATTTGATATAAATATTATATTAATTTCTCCATAATAACAATTTATAACTTTTATAACTTATTTTAATAAATTATTTTCGGTTGAAAATTGAGAACCGGGTTTGTGTGACTCCGGTATGAACTCAGTCATCTGTAATATTCGAAAAATTAAAATATAAAAGCCTATATGGACTTTGCTAAAGAAAGTAGCAAGATAAGAGTTCAATTGCTTATGGATTATTTGGCTGAAATCCAATTTCTTATCTATTACAACGGTAACCTTAAGCAATGAAGTATTATGCATGTTTTCTATTCGTCATCACTATATCACTTTGATATCCAGATCTCATTACGGTCAAAGCTCTATTAGTATCCGCATTGAATTGCAAAGTCCAATATTAAAGTCATTATTCAATCTGATAATAAATATTGATTAACTAAATTGCTTTAGACAAAGTCTTTGACTTTGCATCGACTACCAATTATGGTGATACTAGCTTTCTATTCGAAAGAACTCAATTGAATGTGTTTCACTTTAAGTGGTTCAACTTATACCCAACTATGGCTTTAACATGATCTAAATTATCACGTGATTAACGATAAAGTATTGTTTATACGCTTAAGATTCGCATATTCTCAAGTCAAAAGAATACTTACTATGCATCGTCGTGTGAGATCATCTACTTGACTTTAACTTATAGAAGATTCTCGATGAGTCATTTTGTAATTGTTCCAAAGAACTACACATACGTAAACCTTAGGTGCCTCTACTAGTCATGAGTAATTCGCAATCCATTATACAAAGATTGTTATGTGCACTAGTCTTAGCAGATATGTCGATATTTATTCTCAATACATTTTAACAAAGAACATGTAAGGACATGTATTTATTATATTGATTTAATACTCATGCTTACAAACACATCCATAATTGTAATTAATTAAATATGTTTTCCTAAAGGTTTTTTACTTGTATATATTTAATGTATTTATAGCATTATTTATATTCCAATATAATGATATAACAATATATACAATAGAAAATAAAACCAAAGGCTTACTTTATTTTAAACAACATTCACCATAAGAGTTAAGTTATACAATCAAATTACATAATTTCCCCAATGTCATAACCTTAACTCTATCAATTCCACCCTTTAATCCATTTTTGCATCACTTCTTTATCTACCATTTGGGCAGAGAACCGTTGCTTGCCGACATCTGCTACTTGTACAATTTCAAGCGTTGTTCTTTGAGCAATTCACTCATCTTCTTTAAAACTATTCAATTCAGAGTGGTGATAGATCTCTATAATAAATAAATCTAATTCAAACAATAATACTTCTTCGTTCAATGTCTCATCGGATTTGCAAATTGTGGCTTTCTGAATGAAAACCGCATGTCGCAAACTCCTTATTTCACCTCTTTTAATTTAATTCACCCAAATTTCTTAACTATATCCACTTTTTGTAGATATTCCATCAAGAGTTGAGAGTGATGACTTATGTCATACCATCGACATTCTATAAGTTGTTCTCAAACTCAAGCATAATACTTCCTTCCTTCTAATTGATCTACATTTTTTCCAGCACCACTGACTTTAAAAAGGTCAGAGGATCTTCCTAGAAAGTACCACTCCAAGCACTTAATGAGCTAGCGATCAACTCTCTAGGCAAGCTCAGGCTGGTCCTTGTTGACCTAAATGGGCTCTAGCTCGTCAATAAAGAAGAGGAGGATGAAGATATGGAAACAATAGAAGAAGTATATATCGAAGAAGAAGATGAGGAGAATGAAGGCTTTAGAGTAAAGTAAACTGTGAATAACTGAAATAGGGATCTTAAGGCTAAATTAACACTAGAGGAGGGGTGAATAGTGCTTAATGGATTTTATGAACCTTTTTCAAATTTTTTAAGATTCTACTTGGAACGATGTAACTAAAAATCGCAGAAATAATCACAGAATTAAAGTGCAGATAAAAGTAAATGTACTAAAAGGAAAGAACACACCAGAATTTTATACTGGTATGGAGTTACCCTACATCCAATCCCGCATTATTCCTTATACGGATTACTTTTCAACTAGTAAATGCAAATACAATTTCGATTTCAAGGCTACGAGACGTACCCTCCAAAATCTCTACCTCTGGGTAAAGTCGCCTGATTTCTAAGCTATAAGCACACCCACTAGATTTATGGGTTCTAAGCACACCTAATTGATTTTAAGCACTACAATAATACCCACAAGTATAGCATTATTATTTGATAGATTTTATAGACTCAGATCTTCAGTCTTGATTACAGTTGATCGTATAACTCTTGAATAGCACATTGATCTTGGTTTGAGTTAGAGAAATAAGAGAAATCAGAGAGTGGATGAAGGGGAATCAAACTAGTGATGACTGAATTTGATTCTGGTTGAATTTCAGCACAGTTTGGGTATATTTTGGTTTAGAAAATGAGAGGGTGGAAGGAGGAGAGACGAATAAGAAAATTATATTTAAAAATTCGTTTGGAAGTCTAATATTTATATAGGAACAACGGTTATGTCCATTCATGAAGAGATACGATGAAAAGAAGCTTCCTTTAAAATCTAAATTTTGAAAAAATCAACAACTATGTCGACATACAGACATAGAGTATATCGACATATTCTTTTTAAAATTTAAAAATGCTTTAAAACATTATTTTGAAAACCCGTTGTTTGTAAAATAACTTGATACTTTGTAAAATATTTTAAGCATAATTTATACTTATTTTAATCATAATAAAACTTTATATAATAATTTTGCAAATTTTAATATATTGTAAATGATATATACACATATATATATAATCAATATAATTATAACTTATTAAAGTATAAACAAAAATTCAATACATATATAAACTTAAAAACACTAAAATAATATCTTTATAAGTACAAGGGATTGAAAATCATTTTGAGAAAATTTTATATAGATTATTTTAAAACCAGGATATTTTAAAAAAAAATTGAAACAAAATTAGAGAAAGAGAGACAGACCAGGAAAGTGCTATCAAGATTTTAACATAAATTCTATAGCTCTATAACTCATTTGGAATATCTTGAAATCTTGAATTCTTTAATACTCATGAGTCTTCATTCTCTAACTTTTGAAACTCTATATCAACGGTAATTATAATTTAATATTATGAATATTTAGCTTATGTTCATGAATTTCTATAGAAGTTTTTCTTTGTTTGAAAACTCTTCATATTACTATTTTGAAAGCCTATAACTTTTGATTCCGTCAACAAAATGCTGCCGAAGTTCTTCCATTAGGTAGTTTGCATGTTAATCTTGGTCTCTACAAATTTTTTTCAAAAAATATTGTCATTTGGATTTTCAAAACAGTGATAGAAAATCAATTGAAATCCAAATTTTTTCCTGTACACATTTTGTTTTCTGAGTTGCTATAAACATAACCTGAGTCCATGTTTGAGATAGCATATCTCTTTCATTTCTTGCTGGAATTCATCGATTATTTTTTGCTTGAAAGGTAAAGTTTTTCACTATATGCATACCAATTTTTAGCTCAATTTGAGGTCGTTTGGTTCTCTGCCCAGGCCTGAAAACCATCTTGGGTTCAACTTACAGGCCTAAAACACCTATCTAATATCCTGCACTATATATTATATATAACTTGATAAGCATTAGTATGGTCTTCTTAATCAACACATGTGTAATATCCTGCACTATATATTATATACTACTTGATAAGCATTAGTACTTATATTTTATATAATGTCTATAGTTGTTATTATCAAAACCAGTACCCAAGGTACTAACAATCTCCTCCTTTTAATGATGACCACTCCGTATAATATACTATAACTCCCCCTTGGGTTATGAAACCCTCCTTAATTTATACCTAGATTTTATATATTTATCCTCCTTTGTCATCAACAAAAATAACCACCTAAAACTATAACTCTAACACTAAATCTAACTCCCCCTAAACAAAATATTATAGACTAATGACATATAATGATGATGAGAATGATTTACATAAGAACAATAAGTGATATTAAAAATGAGATAATCATGAAATAAAAATAATGATAAGAATGATATATAAGAAATGATAATGATAACACAAATCATTAATATTAACCAAACCAATCTATATATTCATTCAATACCACAACATAATCCAATCACATCTTAAAATGTTCATATAAGTAAGTAAAACAAATGTTAAATTAAATTAAATATACATACCACACAATCAAATTAACTAACACAAATACCATCCTAATGTGATTTCTGAATGATCGGGGATTTGTGAATAGGACCATGAGGATAATGAAGGAAAAAGTTCCCCTTTGTTCAATGAGATTTCCATCTCGATCAAAACATACTTCTTCAATGCATCGGACTTCATCATCTTCCTCCATGTGTTGTTCCTCATCACCCTTGCCTTGAATGGCGTTATGAATGACCAAATTTGTAGAATTGTCTTCAATAACTATTGGATTCGTAGGATTTTCCAATAGATGTTTTTACAAATTGTGAAGAATTCTACTTTGTTTCCTTGTTCTTTGGACATACAAAGTTGTATAACTTTTATTTCAGTCAACATCTCTAGAACTTTCTTCATTTCTCCTTCCAAATATAATAACTTTGGCCATAGTAGTGTTTAGAAGGGGCATTGGGTAGGAGAAGGGACGGAAAACGATGAATTCTCTTCTCTAGAACATTTGGGATTAGAGGAAGCCATGGTTTATTTGTTTCATATGTTTAAAATAGAAGGAATACAGAGAAATGAAGAAAAAAGTCGAAATTTGGTTATTATATAACCAGCAATTTGAAGTTTAAAGGGAAACTTAAAAAACAAAAATTACCGTTATATGTCAACATAAAGGGATATGATACGTTGACATATATATTATAATTTGATTATTTTGTTTTTCTTTATACTTTGTAGTTTTTATATTTTTGATAGAGAACAAATTGCTAGCTCTCTTCTTAAATTAGTAAAAGATGTTTATTCAATGGTTTGATAATATATAAGCTATATGATTTTCAATGTTTATGAATTCAAGTGATATTATTTCTTTATTTACATTATCTCTTTAAAAATGGTGTCTTATATCAATACGTTTAGTTTTAGCATGATGAGTTGGATTTTTAGATAGATTGATCACACTTGTATTATCATAGTATATTGGTGATTTAGTAAAATTTAAACCAAAATATCTTAAAGTTTGTTGCATATAGTTAACTTGTGAACAGGCTAATGCTATTGAAATATATTATGCTTCCATCGTAGAAAGAGGTACAGAGTTTTGATTCTTACTAAACTAGGAAACCAAAGAGTGTCCCAAAAAGAGACAGGTTCTACTTGTACTTTTTCAGTCTGATTTGAAACCAGCATAGTCAGCACCACTATATGGAATTAATTCATAGGAGGCTTCTCTTGGGTAAAAGAGTCCATAGTCTGCTGTGTTGTTTACATACCTCAAAATTCGTTTTGGATTTCAAATGAGTTTCTTTAGGTTGAAATAGGTATCTTGCACAAAGATAAACACTACGCATTATATCAGGTCTACTAGCAGTTATATAGAGTAGTGATCCAATCATTCCTCTATATAATTTTTAATCCACTTCTTTTGAACTTTCTTCTTTGTTTAATTTTTCATTAGTTGCCATAGGAGTTAGTTACCATTGGTATTCAACATACCAAATTTCTTAACTAAATATTTAGCATATTTTTCTTGACTAATAAAAATTCCATTACTTTTCTGTTTTATTGTAATCCTAGAAAATAATTTAGTTCTCCCATATGACTTATTTCAAATTCCTTGGTCGTTGTTTCTAAGAATTCCTTATTTAGTTAAGCATTGATAGATCCAAAAATGAAATCATTTACATATATTTATTTTAATTGAATATCATTTTTATCTCTTTTAATAGAAAGTGTATTATCTACTTTGCCTATTTCAAAATTTGATTATTATAGATAGGATTTAAGTCTTTTAGACTAAGCTCTTGGAGCCTGTTTCAGACCATACAAAGTCTTCTTTAATTTGAAACATGATTAGGTAGTTTTTCATCTTCAAAAAGTAGGGGTTGTTCTATATATACATCTTCTTTAATTAAGCCATTCAAAAATGCACTTTTAACATTTATTTGATATAACTTAAAATTATTATGATTAATGAAAGTAAGTAAAATTCATAGAGTTTCTAATCTTGCTACGGGTGCAAAAGTTTCACCAAAACCTATTCTTTCTTCTTGACAATAACCTTATGCAACTAATCGAGCTTTATTTCTAATAACCTCTCATTTTCCATTCATTTTGTTTCTATATACCCATTTAGTTCCTACTACGGATTTATCCTCCTGTCTTAGGACTAATTCCCATACATCATTTCTTGTAAATCGATTTAGCTCTTCTTGCATAGCAAGAATCCATGAATCATTAGTTAATGCTTCCTTTGGATTTTTAGGTTCAATGGTTGAAATAAAAGCGACGTTACTCATTTTATTTCGTAGATTTCTAGTTTTAACAACAAATTCAATATTTCCAAGTATATTTTTGTAGGATAATCTTTCAAGTATCTTGTTCATTTATTTGGATGTGAATTTTTTGAATTATTATTTTTGTTTTTGGGTAATATCATCATTACTAATTTCATTTGGGTTATCAATGTTTTCTTCTTTACCAATATTTGGATTATAAACTTTAAAATTTTCATTAAATGAGACATTTAATGTCTCTTCAATAGTATTAGCTCTGGTATTGAAAACTCTACAAGTTTTACTTCTATTTGAATATCCAATAAATATTCCTTTGTCTGATTTAGCATCAAATTCATCCAAATTAACTTTTGGTATTTAAAATAAAACATTTACTATCAAAAACTCTAAAGTATGATACTTTAGGCTTTCTATTATAGAATAATTCGTATGGTATTTTCTTTGTTAATGGTTTCCTAAAATTATATTTAATATATAACATGTAGTACCAACTAGTTCAGCTCAAAAATTTTAGGTAAATTACTATCATTTAGCATAGTTCTAGCACACTCTTGAATCGTCCTATTTTGCGTTCTACCACTCCATTTTGTTGTGGTGTTCATGGAAATGAAAAATTATTAGTTAGACCTTTCTATTTACAAATTTTCTCAAAATTTTCTTTTTTGAATTCTCCACCGTGATCACTCTAAATAGTTTTAATTTTACTAATCATTTGATTTTGAATTCGTTTAACAAAGATTCTAAACATTTCAAAAGTATCACCTTTAAATTTTAAGAAAATTATCTAAGTAAACCTAGAATAATAATCTACGATTACAAATACATATCTACTATGATTTGTAGATTGTATCTGTGAGGGATCGAAAAGACCTAAGTAAGAAGTTCAAGGGATTGAGAGGTAGAAATCATATCTTTTGATTTAAAAGAACTTTTTCTAAGTTTTCCTAATTGACATGCATCGCATAAATTATTAGTTTTAAAATTCATTTTGGGAAGACCTCTATCAAGATCATTTTTAGCAATTTTAGATATTAGTTTGAAATTTAAACGACCCAAAATTTTATGCCAAATCCAAGGATCACTTGATTTAGATTGAAGACACAAATTATCATTTGAGATTTTCATATTTAATATAGATGTTTTATTTTCTAATACCTTCAAAGATAATATTTGACTCATTATCTTCAATGTGACATTTATGTTTTACGAATTTAATTTTGAAACCCCTTTCACACTCAAAAGACTTGTTTTAAATTCCTAACTAACAAAACATTACAAATAGTGGGATTTTTAGAATTACTGACATTGCCGATGCCAATCATATATCTTTTAGAGTTGTCACCAAAATTTACTGATCCACCATCTTTGTAAATTATATCTTTCAAAATCTCCATATTTCCAGTTATTTGCCTTGGAGCACCCACTATCCAATATCCATTTGTCCGTTTTGATATGTAGAGTTTGATCATCAGGTATTTGTTCATTAAAAGTCATGTAACACATCTGTTCCTATAATTCGTACCTTTTCAAAAGATCATGTGAATTTTTAATGAACAGGTGCAAATTTATGAATCAACATTATAATGATATTGCAAATTATCTTTTCAAAAATAGTGCTAAAAATATTATGAAAAGTTTCCATTGAAACTTTTTCAAAAATAAGAACACGAATACTTTGAAGACCAATGCTCTAATACCAAATGTGAGTCAGCGGAATAGGGATCTTAAGGCTAAATTAACATTAGAGGAAGGGTGAACAGTGTTTAATGGATTATATGAACATTTTTTGAATTATTTAAGATTCTACTTGGAATGGTGTAATTAATCATAGAAATAATCAAAGAATCAAGGTGCAAATAAAAGTAAATGTAGTAAAGTAAAAAAGGAAAGCACATACCAGGATTTTGTACCGGACGGAGTTACCCTACATCCGGTCCCGCATAATTACTTGAATGGATTTCTTTTCAACTAGTAAATGCAAATACAATCTCAATTTCAAGGCCACTAGACACACCCTTCAGAATCCCGACCTATGGGTAGAGTCACTTGATTTATGGGCTACGAGCAGACCCACTGGATTTATGGGCTACTAAGTACACTCAACTGATTTTACGAGCTACAATCACACCTACAAATATAGTAGTATGATTTGATAGAGTTTTACAGATTCAAATCTTCGATCGTGATTATAACTGATCCTATAACTCTTGAATAGTGCTTTGATCTTGGTTTGATTGAGGGAATTAAGAGCAAATAGAGAGTAGATGAAGAAGAATCAAACTAGTGATGATTGAATTTGATTCTGGTTGAATTTTGGCATAGTTTTGGTATATTTTGATTTAAAAAATGAGAGAGTGGAAGGAGGAGAGATGAATAAGAAAATGATATTTAAAAATTCATTTTGAAGTCTAGTATTTATAGAGGAAAAATAGTCATGTCCATCCGTGAAGAGATACGATAAAAAGACATTTCTTTTGAAATTTAAATTTTGAAAAAATCGACCACTTGTCGACATACATAATGTATGTTGACATATTCTTTTAAAATTTAAAAATACTTTAAAACGTTATTTTGAAAACTCTTTGTTTTGTAAAATAGTTTGAATACTTTGTCAAATCGTTTAAGCATAGTTTATACATATTTTAATCATAATAAAACTTTATACAATAATTTGGAAATTTTAATATATTGTAAATAATATATATAATCAATATAATTATAACCTATTAAAGTGTAAACAAAAATTCAATATATATATATATAAACTTAAAACACTAAAATAATATCTTTATAAGTACAAGAGATTGAAAATCATTTTAAGAAATATTTAAAAGGATTGTTTTAAAACCATGATATTTGAAAACAATTTAAAATAAAATTAGAGAAGGGGAAGAGATTAGGAAAGTGCTATCAAGGTTTTAACATAAATCCTATGGCTCTACAACTTATCTGGAATATCTTGAAATCTTGATCTCTTCAATAGTCATGAGTGTTCATTCTCCAACTCTTGAAATTCTATATCAGCGTCTTGAATTTACTCTTGATACCGTATAGTCTTCTTAATCAACACCTATCTAATATCCTACACTATATACATTATATAACCTAGTAAAACATCAATATTTATATTATATAATGTCTATATTTTTTATTATCAAAACTAATACCTAAGGTACTAACATAAATTGGGGAGAATTGGATAAAGAGGACGTTGCTATTGCTACTCCCGAGCTTAGACTTTTAAGGAAGTGGGCCTCTAAAGTTGCTCTCAATCCAAATTCTAATCAGATCGAGGAGGGAACTCCTACCACCCATGGCGACGAAGCAGATGACCCCTCCCTTTTTCCTACTCTCAATAACATTTGCAATTTTGACTTTTACTTCACCAATTCTCCAGAGGCTGACGAACTCCTATATGGAATGGCCATCATTTCTCCATTTGAAGGCATATTTCGACCTCCTACATGACAGCCCAAGCAAGGTTCATAGATTAGATAGGGCTGCATAACACTCGCATCGTTTAGGATTGCACTTATGTATACTACACCTATTTTTGTATTCCATAATCCAGTCGTAACTCTTGTTTTTTGTTTTCTGGTACAATTGGTCTTACAAACTTCTATAGTAGTATAAGAAAGAAGGTAACGAGGGACGAATCTATTTCTCACCTTAGATCCTATAGGTGCCATGGAGGTGATCGTTATAGGGAGATAGTGATGGGCATTGTAGGAGTCATGAGGATAGAGTAGACTACTATGACCGAGATTATTATAAGTGTTCACACTCTTCTTAAAAGTCAAAACTCTCAACCTCCTAAACATCCATCCATGTCTCACTAATTGTGTGGCTCCCATTTTGACAGGAGTCACTCTTTATCCATTGCTCTACACCAAGGCATACTTCTTCATGCCTTGATCTTCCTCCCTGCACTTTCTCATGCTAGATCAAGTACATTGGCAGCAGGGTAAAATGGTGAAATTAAAAAATCCTTATATCAGTTGCATAAATTGTGTTTTACATTTATATGAATAATATTTACTAAATCATATTTAGTATTTATTAATAAAGAGATTAATAAATATTTTAATTTAACTGATTTTATTTAAAATATTTGTTTATTTGTTATTGTTAATAGTATTATTAATTTAATTTAATATTTTTTAGTATACTAATGTGTTCGTATTCATAATACAAACATTATAACTACATTAATATATATTCTAACATAGAGGTGATATGGGGACATATGTATAATTAACTGTCGTGACTTATAATTAATAAATGGAATGTGACAATCATAATTTTAGTAATGATGTCAAAGGTCAGATAATTTATACTAGACTTACACTAAAACAAACGAAATAACTTGTTGGCCATTTTAATTATATATATATATACATATATATATATATATATTATAGTATAGTCTTATTTTAAAATATAATTTATTAGTATATATAAAATTTTAAATTAATACATATATATAAATATTTATGTGTGTGTATATATATTTTATTCGAATTTACACAAGTTAAACAAATTTAAAATTGAAATTTAAATAGTTTGACTTTTTCAAAATAGACATACAATAATATAAACATATGTGAAAAAATAAATTTATTAAAAAAATTTAACTAAAAATAGAAATTGTAAAAATGATTTTTTTATTAAATTTCAACCGTATTTAATATATTTGAAGTTTTCAAATATTTTAAATTTTAGTTTTAATTTTAAGTAAAAATAATTTTTTGTTTCTGAAATAAATAATTTTTTTTAAACAAATTGTCATATGGAAATTTATGTTTACATACATACATACAAACATACATATAGAAATAATTTATTTTTTAATTTCAAAAAACAAAACATTAAAATAAATTTTTATTATATTTTTAAAATACAAAAATCATTGTAATACTTTAAATGCATAAAATGTTTATTTTAATATATATATATATATATATATATCTAGTAATTTTTTTAATAAACCCGAAAGTATTTGTCATGTTACATATATCCTTAAAATCATTTTTTTATTTAAAATTAATAAATTAATTTCAATTTTTTGCATAATAGCTGTAATTATTGAAGGTATGCAAGCATAGATGATGATAAGTTTATACATACATACATGAGTAATATATACATATATAATTGAATTATTAAAATAAGTGAATTTCCATTCTCTTTGTGATCTTGCTGATTATTGGACATGTCAATTCTTTTGTGTTTACTTCATCTCTTAGGCTATGGGTTGCATGACCATCTCCTTGGCTTCACTAACATCTAATATAGGATAGGGATTTCTAGGTTTCTTCTTAAATAGTGGCTACCTGTTTATAGCCAATGAGATATCAGAATGTCTCCTCCATTCTCTCAAACCTTAGAAGACTAGATCCAAATCCCCTATCATTCCTTCTATGGCTAATCTCCTACAGTTTAGTCTTCACTACTAAACATGCACATAGGCTTTTATTTCAATCAATTGTCTTATTATAATATTCAAGGTCTTTTTATAATGAAACTGATGTACAATTTTTATATGTTGTTCTAATTGATTTTAATCTTTTAATAAATAATTAAAAATGCCATAAAATTGTAATATAATAGTTGTATTAGTTTATGTGAATTGATTGTTAATTTATAGTGTTTATAAATTTATATTTACTATAGTCGAACATGAAAATAACTAACGACATGGTTGGTTTGACTCTCTAGTGTGAACTCGGACCTCGATCAAAATTTAAATAATTTACATGATAAAGTCTGTATGGACTTTACTGAAGTATAGTATCGGGTACAAGTTCAGAGTTTACATATCATTTAGGGAACTCCAGTTTCAAATCTATAATAAACTTACCTATTAACGACATTTTGTACATGTATTCTTTTCATCATCATTATATCACATAGATATCTATAGTTTGGTCAAAGGTAAAAAAATTACGAATATTCGTATTTAATTGCCTAGACCACTTTAAAATATTTGGTTCAACCGGATAATATTTATCGATCAACTTATTTAGTTCGACTAGAGATTTTGATTTTAAGTTTACTACCAATTACGGTAATACTAACCTTCTACAATGAAGGAGACAAATTCTTGCTTGGGTAGAGTTTAACTCCAAGCAGTTCAACATATACCAAACTATAGTCAAAATATAGTCGACATGCCAAGTATTTAACCATAATCGAACTACTCAAGATTGACAGTACCCTTAAGTCCAAAGACTATTGTACGTCGTTGCCATCAGATTTTCTATATTGACTTAGTTGTATTAACCTGTAGAAGACTCTTATTGAGTCATTCAATGATTGATTCAAACAAGCACAAGTACGTAAGACCATGACGCCGAAACAGTCATGAGTAAATCATCGTCCACTATATGAAGAGTGTTATCACAATAGATGTATTAGATATCTTTTCTCGATACATATTAACTAGGAATATTTAGAGAGTGAGCATTTGGATTTTGATTCAACACTCATGGTTACAAACTCATTTATAGCTGTAATCGATAAAATGCTTCTCTAAAGAATTTTATACTTGTGTATGTTTAAAATATTTAATCCATTATTTATATCACTATATATAACATATATAAAAGAAAATAAAGTCAAAAGCATCCTTTATTTTGAACAATTTTTATATTATAAGAGTTTAAGTTACATAAAAACTACATAATTGCTCATAGGGAACACCCTTAACTTTATCAATTTCCCTTTTGTACTTGGGGCCAAATATGGTGTCTTATGCCCATACATTTGATTAGTTTACCTAAACTAGACTGAGAAGGAGCCTTCAATGGATCTATGATATTATTATTTTGTAGCAACTTTTCATTACGCTTTCTTGTTACTGATATACTCTTTTATCACATGTTCATTACTGAGAATATACTTGACCTCTTATCAAGTTGTTGGTTCCCATTTCAACACATAGTGCATTACTGTAATTATGATATGTAGTAGATTCCAATGGTGGAAATCAACCCTAGCTTTCTTATAAATTTTTGCATGTATACTGCTTTCATTGCAACATTATTCAAGCAATGTACTTAGCCTCTAGAGTTGAATCTGCCATAATCTCTTGTTTGGAATATTTTCAACTTAAAGCTCCTTAATCAAGGTTGAAATGAATCTAATATTGAATTTCATATTCAATGTTACTTATAAAGTCAACATCCAAACATTTCTTCGTAATAAGTTTGTTGTTTCAAAAAACAATTCTCTAGTCATAGATACTTAAGAATACTCTTAACAACCATTATATAATTTTAAATCAAATTTGATATTTTCTTAATAAACCAAATAGTTAAAAGGACCTATTATACCATATAACATAGCATATATTGTAACACCCTATAAAATATACAATAAATGTATTAAAAAGGAATAATAAATACTTAAAATGAGGCTCAAAAATTGAGTTTGAAAAAATGTCAGAATTTGTAAACGAGACTTGCATAATTGTTTTTTTGGTGATTTTCTGAGCAAGTTTCGTACTTAAATTTTTACAATTGGAGTTCAAAAGATGTAGTTATAAGCATTTGATGTTTTTGGATTGGAAAAAATTAGAAAGGAATTAAGGGAATAAATAATAATCAATACGTGGACTCCACCGGTCAATACCAAGACAAGGCCAGTTGGCTCCTAACGGTCGATTTTTGCGTAGGAATGGTTGACCTAGGGTCGGCATGCTCTGAACCTTGGTCGAATGGTCTGAATTTTATAATACTTAATAAAATCTAATTGGACGGACACGATTAATTCGAGCACCTATAATAAAGGCCTAGCCCCTCACTTTTTGTCTCATATTTTCTGAACAGAGCAACGGAACTCTTTTCCTTCTCCAGTATTTCTAAAAATTATAAAACTACTATATATATATATATATTGGAAAATGATAGAAAAAAAAAGAGAATGAGTGAATCAATTATGCGAAAAGGGTAACTCTATAATTATAAATCTAAATTTCCACTTAACTCAAATCTCCTCTCATATCTATAATTCTAATGGTATGTATATATTATTTCATATATAGTTTTGGGTTGGAAAGGAAAAAGGGTCAATATAGGGAATGAATTTGGTTTTGGAGATTTCAATTGCTAGAAAGGTGAGTGAGAAATTATATGATTTATGTATAACACCAAAATTTATATTGTTGATTTTTATTTGATTACTATACGTATGGACGACCCATTGAATTATATTAATTATTTCCCATTAATTTGTTCAATGAGATTAATTATAGGATTAAACATGACATTGAACAAATTTATGTCTCCAGTTGATTTCAATGAGATTAATTATGGATTAAACATGACATTACAGAGAAAATGGAATAGGCATAATAAATTTGATTTGAAACGAATAAATAAATGACATTAGTGATTGTCCAAATTAAATTATATGAACATGTATAAAGGACGTTCAATCAGAAGTGAAGAAATAAATGACTTTTGGAAATAAAGAGTAAAGTAAATAAGCATATGATTGAACTTAAGATGCGTAATAATTTCCATAACATAAATCACATGGCCTCAATAACACATTTATAATGACATGAATTAGTGGGCCTAACCCAATATTTAGGTTAAGGAGCAATGGCTTGGTTTAGTAAGGGTTGGGATGTGAGGTCAGCAGAGTTACACACCAGAAGTATGCCATTCACCTAGAGACTACCGGCAGTTGTATATATGTACTACCATTGTGGAACATCTCCGACTATAGGAGGGATATACGTTTGTGTATAGGTATGAGAAAATGTACTAAAGGTTCACCTCGGATAGAATTAAATGGCTTGATACCTTAAAGAATGTTTATGGGTTTACTTCGGGGATTGAGTACTAAATATGGCATGCTTCATTTCCAAACAAGAGGCATTAAGTAACTGGAGTGGGAATTTTCCATGACTATATTAGGTGTAGTTTAAACGATATGACTATGTCAGTATTGTTGGTAAACCGATATTTAGAAGTAGGACCGATATATAGGCTTGACCACTAGCAATCCTGAGTGGTCGTTATGAAATATTTGGGTTACGCCCTAACTGATTTCGCTTCTTACTAGTGTAGAATCTGTATGGGATACGCAAGGACATCAAAGTTTAATTGATTGTTTGTTGAAGGTGGACTAGTTAACCGTTAGATAAGTCTTTGATATGCATTAATAAAACGACTAGTTAAATTATAAAGTTGGATCTAGGAGTTATCGGCCTTCGTAGCTAAAGCTAGTTGACTATCGATTATGTTACGAAGGGCCTGCTTCGGGGTTGAGGTATTAAATGGTTGTTGGGTTTGCCTCCTCCTCACTTGAGAAGTACTAAGTGGCTAAGGTTTTTTTTTGGGTAGTTTAACACATATACATACGTACATGCATACACATGCATATGTATAGTTATACCTTAGAGAAAGGTTGGATATATCGTATGCGTAACTGCAATTAAATTGATAATCCCATGAATAGTAGACATAGTACTTAAATAGAAATAAATCGGCATGGACCAGTGTTACAAATAAAGTATGTAATTTACCAATCACTAAAACGTTGTTCTGACCCCCTCCTTATTACAACCCACATGACAAATTTAGCAAGATAGGCCACTGGTGCAAGATAGGGATGATAGATGGAGAAGTCTTCTCATTCATGCTCGACACTAATGAGGTAATTAGATATCCAAGGAATAATATCGTTTCAAGGTTATAACATTAGTTGATATATATGTTTTATTATATTTTACTATTCTGCTGTGAGTTTGCTCTTTAATATACTTATGTTTGTAATAGGTTGCCAACGCCGATGATCTATACCCTAATGGACTAGGGTTTCAATTTAGTCAAAATTCCTACCTATTAAGATATGGGTTGGTATTCGATATCAGAGTTTAGGTTAGTCGATCGTAAGAATTAGGAAATGCTGGGCGAATGTATTTGTGTTTTTACCTATATATGTATATGTATATATATATATATATTATGTCAAAATATACAAATTCCGACTATAGAAGTAGTTGCGACCATAATCAAGAATGATGAATAAGGCAACTATGAGTTAGAATAACAAATATAGTTAAATTTATACACTACCCCGATTCTACCATAGGGTGTAGGCAGTATTGTAAGACGTTGACCAAGAAGAGCATGAGCAAAACATATAGAGGAATCCTTAAAGCAAGATAGTACTTGACCCCTTTTTTGGGCCTAGAATGGTCTATGATTGTGGATTTCGATGGATTTTCGATTCAAGAGGTACATTTAATCTATATAGATAGAAAGTAAGAAGCTATATGTTATAAATATCTTGTGGTAAGGTATAAAAAGGAATTACCAATTTCCTGCAAGGAGGTGTGCATTAAGCACTATAAGGTGATAGCCAGATTTGAGTATATATTATATAATGACCCGTAAAATTTTAATAATTTCAACCCGTAAAATTTTAATAATTTTGAATGGTTTTATTTACGTATTTAATTGAATTTTTGTATTTTTATTCATCTTATTTAAAACTTTGGTGTTTGATTACTCAAAAGTTTGAATTTTAGAAATTTCTTGAATTGATTATAAATCATTTGGCCAAATTGTAATAAATATAAACCATTTCTGTAATTTTGATTTTGGGTTAAAGTTTAACTCTAATTGAAATTTTAAATTTTAAATTTTAACTTCCAAATCTTTTATTTAAACTGCATATATTTGTACAACATTTGTTCTAATTTTGTTCCTTTTAAATTGGTTATGCACTTTTAAATTAAGTAATAAATAATGTGTAAAAAGAAATAAATTTATATGTTTCTTTTATACGTATATACATCCGTTTTCTTAGTAAAGTAATAAATAAATCAAATGGATGTAACAAATCAAATTTTAAATTAATAAATAAATAATGTGTAAATAGCTATTTAATTATACGTTTTATTTGGTACGCTTTTATCCGTTCTTGTTTAAATTATTTGGCGTTGTATAAATGATACGTTATTTTTGAAATATACTTTAGCATATATTTTACTAAATAAATACAAAACAGATAAATTCAAAGTACGTTACTTTATTATAAATTTTGGGCGTATGTTTCTATTTAATTATTGCCTCTCTAATGCGCACACTTTTGATTTCTTACCTTAGCTGTTAAAATCATCAGCCGTGCATTTGAAAAGGAATGAAAAATCTTGCCTTACACTTCACGTGTAAATTATTTCATCTCTTTTACACTTGCCTTTTGCTTATTTATATTTAATAGAAATGAGATCCTATAATTCCTCTTCCGTTTCAAATCATTTATTTCTTGCCTTTCATAAACCAAATCAATGCAAGACTATGTTAAATATAAAAACCAACGTACACAATTTCATCCCCATCTCATATTGCCTTCATCTTCTCGCACGTGCTTCTTCCTTAAGGTAATGGCCGCACACACGCACACACACACACACATATATTGTTTTTCTTTGTATTTTCTTGTTCTTCTTTCTTGTTTTTTTAAGTTTAAAGACCGTTGATAGTAATATATATATATATATATATATATATATATATATATATATATATGTTACTGTTTAAGTACAAATTTTCCCACAGCTTTCAAAATTACTTCATATGGTTTACCTTTCCTACAGCTCTTTTATTACATTTTTATGTATAAAGTATACAGTTATATATTAGTTGTTTTACATTTTCTGGGTCGCGTGTTATATATATATACACACATTGGGTTTTAGTCTTTGATTCCTTTTTTTATATAATTTACAAATATATTGGTCCCAATACACATGTTTAATGAATACTGATTTTAATATCTAGAGATTTTGATTTTTAAAATGTGTTAATACTAATTTTAATATAGATACATACATACATACATACATACATACATATATATATATATATCTTTTACTTTAATTGTTTAAAAATTTTATATTTTGTTTCGCTGATTTCGATTATTAATGGTATGTTAATATACATTACATTATACCAGTTATGTTCTAATGTTTGTATGTGTGTATTCTTATAAAGCAGGCAATACAAGTTATTTTGGTTACTAATACGTATTTCTATATTATTATGTTAGTTTATATTATACTGGGTATTACTAGCTATAGTTATATTTATAGTTTGATCGCATAAGCCAAGTATATATATGTGTCCTCTATTGTACAGTTTTAAGTTTATAAAAATTATAAAGTTGTTTATATACTAGTTTGTTTGTTTTGAAGATTATATTATACTAGTCTCTGTTTTTTTAATGGTTATGTTATACAATAGTTATATATATTATTTTATATAAACTGATTTTTATATGTTGTATAGTATATAAAATTTAATAATGAAAGTTTTGTTAACTATATATGATAATATAGGTGAAGTAAATTTTGTGTTACTGTATTGGTATGTTGTTTACAATATAACGAAATATGTTAATATAGATATTTTAATAACTTACATTTTTAAAGCATATAATATAGTGTATTTGTTTGTATAACGTACAATGTATTAGTTCTGGTAACATACAAGTTTAATACTGAATAATTTGATATGTAAGTTAGTTATATATAGCTGCCTATCAGTTTATATTTATGAGTATCGTTTTAAAATAGAATATGTATGTATATATATATATATATATATATATGTAGTTTATATAAAATTTTGTGTATGCTATATATATACATGTAATATGTTGTTTGTCGTTATGAGTATATATATTCATTTATTTCAAATTTTACTATGTAAATATATATGTTGTTTTATATGTGTTTTTATTTAAAAACAATGATTTTGAAATACATATATATTTAATTTAATATGTGTTTAAATTAGTATTGATTTGAAATTAATAATAATAATGCAACGTACATTTCTTTTTTGTCTCTATCAAGATTGATTCTGATTAGTTCTCACCAATTTTCCCATTTATCAGCTTTTTGTCGTGCCTTTTTTCTTCAACGAATCGTGTCTATCTAGCATTGCTTTGGAATTTGTAACTCAACTTCATCGTCTATTCTCTCTAGCATCGAAAGGTGAGCAATCACTCACGATTAACGTTCTTTTATTTATTAAATTTGATTTCAATTGGAACGACAATTGAAATATGTTGCTAAATTTAACTGTTAATTTTTTAAATTGTTATATATATGATATGTATTTATATGTAATTGTTCACCTATGGGATATGACACCATATCATGTTGTTCATATTATATTGTTATTGATGATATATGCCTGTTATTATTATTGTCATATATGTTATCACTCTGCAAGTTCCATGTTAGTATATAATTCACTATGGGTTGAAATGATACATACCCGAACGGACTATAAAATAGGAGAAAATCGTTATGGGTTGAAATGATAGACCCAAGCGATTTTCATTTGAATTGAATTTGGAATTGCGGGTCGAAAGGATATCTACCTGTATATATTTAAATTACGGATTGAAATAATAAATATCTGTATCACTTGATCATAGGATAGGAAATTATATACAGACACCATTGGTCCAATATAAATGTTTTGAAAATAATTTCTATGGTTTTGGAAAGAAAATATAGTTTTAATAAATACTGATTCTTAGAACATTATATGTATAAAAATGAAAATTTTATGTATAGACCTAATAATAATATTTAATCTAATTGAGATTGATTTAATACATATAACATATTTAATGATTCGTTTAAATTTATATTTCAAAATAGATTTGGTAAAATTTTAAATAAGTTAAGGTTGAGAAGATAAAGTTGAATTAATTGGAAATGGTATTTAATTAAGAATTATATTCAATTAAATCGATCTGAAACTATCGAATTCGGGATTTAAGATATGATTTTATAACTTGGTTTTGGTAAAAGGGATTAAATGGATATTTTAAGTTTAAATAAATTTAAGGAAATATTCTGTAAAATGTAATCTAAGGCTATTTAAATGATATTGAACTTGTTAAGTGGATATTTCCTGACTAAATAATAATGAAGCTAAATCAAGATCTATATGAAACTGTTAGATTTAACTTTGAAAATGTTGAATATTAAAGCTTTAAATATATCGAAAGTTCAAATGGTTATTGAGAACTGAATTGAATTAATGAATTGAGCTTTGAAAAAATGGGAATTTGGAATTTGAGTTGATTGGAATCAATTTGTGTAGTTGAGGAAATTTCAAATACTTTACCTTATAAATTATTTAATACATATACTATTTCGAAAAAAAGATATATTTGAAAGGGAAATGATATTTTGGTTTTGAAGTTAAATTAATTTGAATGACCACGGTGTTATAGTGTATATTTCCACCTTGTAGATAGTTTTGCAGATCCTTAGAGGATGATTATCCCAAACATCCTTTGAGTTACTTGTATTCCAGTTGATATTTCACTTGAGTTGAATTTATTGATATAAGAATGTTAATCTTAACTCGAGTGTTTTGTGTTTTGCTTTACCCTCGGGTCAGACTGAGTGATACAGCTTTTGAGACCCACCTTCCGAGTTTGAAGCTTCGTTGGGGATCCAACTATCGATTCCACTTTCAGCCCTTCCAATTGATTGGTTCAGAGAAGTCATCTGCTCGTACTAGAGACTTCACTGCATCTGAGATATTCTGTTGTATTATATTTCTAACTCTGATGTTTATATAGTAGCTTCATGAACTACTATTTATCTATTCCGCTGCATTATGTTACTCTGTGTCTGTGATCTGTGATTATTTATTTACTGTTTATGCTGAGTATTGCCAAATTTTTATTTACAATGCGGTATTTTGAGCAATTCAAGTCCGACATGTGTGGATGCGAATGGTTGAAAATACCGGGTCGTTACATATTATTAATAAGAAAAGCTTAAGAGCAAAAGGAAAAGAAGAAAAGTTTAAAAGGAAGGACAATTAAAATCCATTTGAGAGTCCAGCCCTATGTAAAAGAATTTAATAAAATGTTTTAAATTTTCTAAAAATATTTGAAGTAGTTTTAAAAGAATCTATTGAAGAATCCTATTATAGGAAAATGTTGTTTTGAAAAATAGTAAAAAATTAGAAATTTTAAATTTAGGAGACATTTAGAGATTCCTAATGAATTTTAAAACTGGCGGGTCAAAAAATTTCAATTTAAAAGTTGGTAAAGAGATTTTTGTTTTTGAAGTAGATGGAAAGTTAAATGTGTGTTTGGCATGATGATTTTCCTAAATTTGAAAGCTTTAAAATTCTTTTTGAGCTGTGGATAAATCAGTATGGTACTTGATTTAAATGGGGCAAAGAAAATGAAAGGGTAAAAGTGCATGTAATGAAGAAGAATGTTCCCGTATAAGGAAAATACAAAAAAACAACCGAAATAGATTTACGCATATCTCTATTCATGTTAATGAAGAAAAACCCAATGGTTAAAGTAGTAGGCAAATGCACTACAATAACCTAATGAGAAAAATAGTGAAAAAATAAAAAGGGCTATATAAGTATAAGGCAATTGGGTAAAAGAAATATAAATAGTAGCAATATTAAGGAATCTAAAATAGAAACAACTTTAGGAATTTATATAAGGTTAGCAATCTAATTAGTGGCAATATAGGAGAAAAAGAAAAGGGAAAAAGGATAATTTCCATAAATATGTGCAGTAATTGCAAATATCTTTTAAAAGTCCCCTTCACAGGGTATTAAAATCTCCGCTAAGGATGAAAATGGAAATAGCATGAGTAATAGAAAAATAATAGAATGGAAGTTACCCTTGTCTACACCAATTTTCATTGTGTAAAGTTGTAGAAAATGTTTCTAAAAAATGGGTTGGTATGATAATTGAGTTTTCGAATGCAAACGTAATAAATGTTTTGAGTTTAAAATCCTACTTTCAAAGAAGTAAGTTTCTACTGTAGAAAGTCCTTAAAATGGAAAGCTCGATTTAACGATTATTCATGTAGTAAAAGCTTGACCCTTTATATTTGAAAAGAATAAAGTAATGCATTTTTTAGGGAAAGGGTCCTTTTAATTTGCTAACATTGTCTTTTGAACTTAATAAATAAACTTACTTCTTAAGTCCTAAATTATAATATTCAAAGTTATGACACCTATAGTTAAAGTTGGTCAAAATGAGAAAATTTTCATGGCTCCTTCTATAAACCAAGAAATTGTTGAATTTAATAAAAAGATTCTAAGTTTATATTTTTAAAGATAAAAATTTTGAGTTAAGTACTTCGTGTCTAAAAGGTTAGATAACTTTATAAAGACTGGTGAAAACCAAACCAAGTTTTATATGAAGTAGATAGGGATGACTGCTTAGGTCAAACAGGGTAAAAGTTAAGGCTATGAACAAAACAACTACGAATGCTCGTAGGGTAGCAATAAGGAATCTCTGTTGAATATAAGGAATATTGGTATGGATCTAGGGATATTTTGTTAAATGTGACGACCACCCTATACCACTGGCACCAATAGTATATAAATAGTGCACTATTGTTGTGCTCGGTTGATATAGGATGATCATCTAGGCTGAAATAAATCAATATAGCATATAACTATCATATGTCTTACAGCGCATGGAAAAAAGTATAATATCACATATACAAAAGAAGGGACAACAATAACAATGTGAAAAGATCATCATCATTAGAGTGTATCACAGCGTTATACATCAATAGTAGAGTTTATACAAGGGAAACAAACTCAACAACTATCTCAAATATAAATGGTAAGCAGTCACCGCTAAGGCTCTCCAGTGATGCATGACGGAATAATCTAGACTCCATATATGTATATAATACAAGATAGCTCCATCCAGCTTGTCTTTCGAACAATTAGTGCATCACCTGGACCTGTTATCTAGTCTACTCATTTAATAGTATCCAAGATAATAAGAAGCAAAGCATAAAACCTTAGGTCAGACAACAATCTGTTATGAGCGTAAATGAGTCTCAAAATACTATACATGTAAATATGGTAAGGAATAAGAGTACACGAACCATACCTGATTTGTCCCTTTAACCAAAGAGTAAGCATATAACACTATAGTATGCTACTCTACAATATCATAAAAATACATGGAAAACCAAATAAAGGATATCAGTCTTCTAAGCATTCTTATTTCCAATACCTACTTCCCATGATACCCACAAGTGATAGCCTACTAAAGAAAACAACCAAAGCATTCATAGCATCCATCAACAATCCTAACTATCACTCCTTGTGCCCTGAATATATGATAACTCGCAAGGCCCCCAAGCCATAGACTAATGGGAATTCGGTTCTTTGTTGTACTCCTGTATCTCGTATCCCAAAGGTGGGTATGTGTCTCGCAGCTCAAAGCTGGACAATAGACCCAAAGCTACAGGTCCAAGGTATATAGGGTCCCTCAATTAACCCATAGGCATCCCCAATTACGATACCCCTACTTCGAGTACAACTGAAAACTCTTCGAGCATCAATGGTTCCTTAGCACATATACCGAAGGTTGCCTACCTTTGCCCCATTTGGATACCAAGCCCTTCTTGCTCAATCTAGTTTTCATTATTCATGTGGAACCCATCCACATTCCCCGATCATACGGCTTCCTCCTTTACGAGCCACCATATTCGAAAACTACTCTCAACATGAGCCAACATCCAATGATCATAGCTTTTCATCATGTTGTTATATCATCATCCAACCTAATACGAACGGGCCAACACCTCCATCATCAGCTACAGAACGTCAACAACAGTCCCTAGTAGTTCCAACCCCATATCATGCACCATGTATCGGTGCCGAGTTATAGGTATAACTCAATGTCGAGTTATAGATATAACTCGATGCCAAGTTATACACTTAGTCAACTAATGGCTAATTGCTCTTCCATGTCTGTAGTACTCCCCTTTCAGTGTCTTAGACACGACTCATCCACCTTTGATAACTCGGCCCACAATCCAAAGCTCCACTTCTAAGTTCTAGTTATAACTCAGTATAGGATCCAATCCTCAGCCAAATACCCTGTATGTTACTGTGAATACCTCATCTAGCCAAGCTTTATCCATCCATGTCAACCATCGAGTCATAGCCTCCTTCTCCATAACTTGGTGCTAAGTTATAGGCATAACTCAATGCCAACCTAACTTGATAACTCATCGTAAACTCAAATACTTGGGCAATTTTCTAGAAACTTGTCATAGACAACCTCTATTAGCCCTAGCCTTCCAAGCCATCAAGTCGACCATCACTCATGAACTACCACCATGAGTCAGGTCTGGTCTATCTCCTTAACTCAGTACCGTATTATCACTTTGCATCCAATCGAGGTGTGAGTTAACCTATAGCCTCATGTATGCTTCAAATCCTATCTACCAAGTATCATCCTATTACGACCAATTGTGCCTCTGATTTGCTCAATTCTCCGACCTAACTTCCTATGCAACTACAACACTAGTAAACAACAGCAAATCATATCATCTAAACATAGAATAACAAGCAATTTCATCCAATCAAACTTGCAATCCATCAAACTAAGATAAACATGGCAATTTCTAACATAGATCTACTATAATATGAATATATGAACATAAATCATGGTGATTTCTAATCAATCAATATCATATGCATGTATTAACTGGTCATTAAAGTTAGAAAATGTTTTTATGGCCAAAATCAATTTAAAACATGTTAAATCATATAATTCTACCATATAAATATGTATAACATAGTGAGAAGGCATAAACAACCCACCAATTACCAAGTTCAACCAATTTATATGTGGATCTAATCTGGACAGTTAAGAAAATCACTTCAAATCAAGCAATTTTATAACCCATAGCTTTCAATTGAGGATCCAATCTCTAGTCCGCAAGCTAGTTTGATTTAGTGAGCAATTTGGGTGATTTTGGATGAAATTACGATGGTCTAGGGCTAATTAGGGTTTACACCTAATTTAGAATGAGAAGGAAATTTTTTAAGTTGACTCTCTAGACCTCTATTTATAGTATTCTCTAATTAGGTTAATAGACTCAATAATAGGCTTGACTAATTATACACTAGTTCTAACTAGCTGCTTTCAAAACTTAATGTAGGCATTTTAACCATAAGTCTGTTTTTCTATTTTGACCATTCTACGGAAAGGGAAACCATCATCCTAAAGCAATGGAATTGGTTTGAGATCCTATTTCGACACCTGTCAAAAATTATTGCTCAAACAAGGTCTTCAAGGTTAAAATGGTCACATAGAAATTCAGAAAAAATCACAAGTGTGTAGATTATCCCTAAGAGTCATGCCCCAAAATTATATAATCATACGACCTCACACGAATAAAATAAAAATATTTTATGATCATTCAATATGTAAAATACGAGTCGTTACATTCTCCTCCCCTTAGGAATTTGACCCCTGAAATCCCCAAACAAGCCAAAGTATAAGTAGCCATAGTTTTCCCACATGCCTACTAATCATAAGCAACCATCACACATCTCAAACAAGAAGTCATGCATCCAATAGTATAGTAAATCTATCCCAGCATGCGTAATACTAACCTATCAAATATAGTATACAATGGTGAAAGTAAACACAATAAACAATGGATTTTACCATTCAAAGAGCTCTGAATAAGAAGTCCTCATGCTCTCTTCCGTCTTCCACGTACAATCGTCCTCACTTACGCACCATTGTACCTTAACTATCTTTACCATTATTGTCCTAAGCTATTTCATATCATACCCAACAATACGAAGCGGCCTATGAGATATAGAAACTTCTGGCTCTATCTCAACATCTTCTAGCTGATTTAGTATAATCTTTATGCCCGAGTCATGCACAAACTTCCGTAGAGAAGAGATATGAAAAATATTATGCACGCCCACCATCTTCTGAAGTAAGTCGACTCTATATGCTAGCTTTCCTATCCTCTCAGTTATCGAAAAAAGATCCTATAAATCTTGGTGCCAACTTCTCCTTCCTACCGAATCGAACTATATTCTTTGGAGGAGAAACCTCCACAAATACCATATATCTAATAGAAAACTCTATATCTCTAAGTATCTTATTTGTGTAGCTTTTCTATCAATCCTAAGCAACTTGCAATCATTGCCAAATGACCTCAATCTTCTCTAAAGTCTCCCTAATCATATCTGGCCTAAGTATCAGTTTCTCACCCACTTTCCACCAACATGAAGGACAGTTACATAGTCGTCCATACAATGCTTTATACGGAACCATATCAATACTCGATTGACAACCGTTGTCGAATGCAAACTCCACCAAATGCAAATGATCATCCTATGATCCACCAAAGTCTATAATGCATGCTCGCGAAAGATCTTCTAATATATGATTTACTCTTTCGGTCTACCCATCCATTTGCAGGTGATAAGTTGTACTAAGATGCAGCTCTATACCTAATGCCTCTTCTAAGCTTTTTCATAACCTAGTAAACAGTGGGTCTTGGTCCCTCATTGTGCTCTTCGGCACAGCATGAAATCATACTATCCACTTTACATACAACTCTACCAGGTTGGATGGTGTCCTACTCGATTTGACATATATAAACCTTGCACTCTTAGTAAACTGATCAGCTATGACCCAAATGCCATCGTACCCTGCTCGAGTCCTTGGAAATCCATCAATAAAATCCATCGATACTTACTTCCATTTCCATTCAACAATCTCCAATGGTTGAAAGAATCCATTAGGTTTGCTTTGCCTTCACCAACTGATAGTTTATACACTTCGAGATGAATGCCCCTACATTCCTCTTCATACATTCCCAATAGTATGTTTGCTTCGTATCTCGGTACATCTTGTTATCTCTAGGATGAGTGGTCAACCTAGAATAGTGAGACTCACTTAGCACTTTTTCCTGTAATCCATCAACATTGGGAACAAACAACCTCCCATCTTTACGAAGCCAAGCTTCTTGGTCGAATTCGTATTGCTTCATATCTTCAGATTCTACTCCTTCTTCTATCTTGCTATGATCTTTGCTAGCTTAGCATCTTTCTTTTGACTAGTACCGATCCTTTCAACCAGAGTAAGTCTAATCGACAAACTTGCCAACATTTTTAGTTTTAGCTCGTAGTGAGGTCTGAAATCAAATCCAACAATGTGTTCTATTTGCTTTCATTCCAAGAACATTGCTCCCAACCCAGCATGTCTTCTACTCAATGCATCGGCGACTGCATTCCCTTTCCTGGAGTGTAGGAAATGTTGAAATCATAATAAGCTAAGAAATTCAACCACTCTTGCCATTGAAGTTTGAGATCCTTCTGAGAGAAAAGGTACTTCAAGGATTTGTGGTCCGTAAACAGCCCAAACCTTTCTCCTAACAAATTGTGCCTTCATTTCTTCAAAACAGATATTATCGCTGCCAATTCCAAATCATGAGTTAGGTTATTCTCTCATGCGGCTTCAACTGTTGACTAACATAGGCAACAACTTTTCCGTTTTGCATCAACATCTCGCCCAATCCAGTACCACAAGTATCGATGCATATTGTCAACTCTTCATTTCCACTTGGAATAGTCAACACTAGTGCACTTGTCTATCTCTGTTTCAGACTCACAAATGCATGCTCACACTTCGCATTCCATATAAAAGTCTGATTGTTTTTCCTTAAATTAGTCAATGGCACCGCTACCTTCAAGAAGTCCTTTATGAAGCGTCTATAGTATCCTACCAATCCTAGGAAACTTCTCACATTCATAGCATTCTTGGGCTGATTCCAATCTTGGACCGCTGCCACCTTCGCAAGATCCACTACTATACCCTGTCCTGACACGACATGACCCAAGAACCTCACTTCTTCTTTCCAGAATTGACAATTAGACAACTTCACTCTCAACTTATATTTTCATAATATCTATAGCACAATCCTTAAGTGCGTTTTGTGATCCTCTTCAGTTCTGAAGTAGATCAGAATATCACCATGAATAGAAGCACGAACTTATTTTGCTGATCTTTGAAAACTTGATTCATGGGATCCACAAAGTATGCCGGAGTGTTGGTCAACCCAACTAGCACCACAAACCACTTATAGAAACCCGATGATGTACGAAATAGGTAATAGGCACACTCTCCTTCGCTACTCTCAACTACTGAAATCCTGTTGACAAATCCATTTGGGAGAACACCTTCGCACCATGCAGCTGATCAAACAAGTCATCAATGCATGAGAGTGGATCCTTATTATTCTTCATCACTTTGTTCAGCTCGTGATAATCCACACACAACATCAAAGAGAGATCCGCCTTCATTGTAAGTACTACAGGTGCGCCCCACCCAGATATGCTCCTTTGAATGAACCCTTTCTTTAATAGGTCATTCACTTGCACCTCCAATTCCTTCTACTCTCTTGGTGTTATACGCCTCAAAGGCATAACTATCAGTCTGGCTTTCCTCACCAAATCTATCCAAAACTCAATATCTCTATGCGGATGTAATTTAGTCACTCCTCGAAGACATCCGGATATTCTCAAGCGATAAGCACTAATGACAATCCCTTTTGTGGAACCTCAAGAGAATATAGAAAGCTAACCATCACCCCATCCTAACCATCACCCCATCCTTTGGTAGGCAGCTAATCACTACCGTTTGCCCATCCACATCTCCGATTATCACCAACGGCTTCCACAATCCACTTTGGCTACATACTTCCTAAGCCAATCCATTTCCAAGCTAAGCCCAAACCCAACAAAATTCAAACAAAGCCATCACAAACCAAAGAACAGCCATGACTCGATAAAACTAGGCGGGACAAACCATGCAAAGACTAGTAGAACCTCCAGTAAGGTTTGTCACGATTAGGGGTCGGTCTACTATCTCATGTATCAATCCGGATCTGTCTACTAGATCACTTGATTAATGACTCACTTTCCCTGCTCCTTCGCCAAGGGAGCTCTAGACAAAGTCGAGACTACGTCCAGAGCATACGCCCTCATAACCTGTTTATCCTTCATTTGTTACAGACAATCCTTCTTCAAACCTTGCCTTAAACCATTCCCAACTACATTGATCTTTAGGCGTAGCGATAATCATGATGTTCCTCCAATTCATGGTATACCCCTGAAGTTGTTTAGAAGCTAACTTTCTCTTCACAGCAGTATCCACTTCCATATCACTAAAGATGCATTCACAAGCATCAATCCAATCTTCCACTTTTATGGCTGATGTCTTTCCCCAAAATGGCTTTTTTCCAAAGTAGAGTATTATTTTCTCACTTTAGCGAAATCAACCCTAGGCGCTTACATGGGAGCACCCATGCCAACAGCATGCCAGGAGCATTTCTCATCATCATTTCCATCATAGCACTGAACATAGCTTGAAAATCAGGCGTAGCAACTCCTGAACCTGCTCCTTCTTCAACTCTTGATCATTATCATCATAGCATTGAACATAGCCTGAAAACCGAACT
The DNA here is from genome assembly GCA_030765085.1 of Allium cepa. Lineage (NCBI taxonomy): Eukaryota > Viridiplantae > Streptophyta > Magnoliopsida > Asparagales > Amaryllidaceae > Allium > Allium cepa. The sequence goes on along the minus strand of CM060941.1, from coordinate 81,420,109 downwards.
TATAACAAGTAAGCACTCTCTCGTATAGATATATGCTCTTGATCCAGTCTAAGGTGATAACAACTTCCCTGTCTCTAATGGATCATGGTATCAACTCCAGTTAATCGTGTAATCAAAGCTCTGATACCAAATGCAATAACCGTCACATACCACCGACACCAATAGTATACAAATAGTGTACTGCTATTGTGTTCAGCTGATATAAGACGATCAGAAGGTTGAAATAAATCAATATCGCATATAATCTATCATATGTCTCATAATGCATGGATAAAATATAATATAACATATACAACAGAATGGACAACTACTGCATCTCCTAGACTTGTATCTGGTCTACTCATTTAAGAGTACCTAAGATAACAAGAATCAAAGCATAAAAACTTAGGTTAGACAAAAATATAGTGTGAGTGATAAATGAGTTTCAAAATACTATACAAGTAAATATGGTTAGGAACAAGAGTGCACGAACCATACCTGACCTGTCCCTATAACCAAAGAGTTAGCCTATACCACTATACTATGCTACTCTATAATATTATAAAGATGTACCACAAACCAAATAAGGATTTTAGTCTTCCATGTATTCTTATCTCCAATACCTATTCCCTATGATACACATGAGTGACAGCCCACTAAAGAAAACAACCAAAGCAACCGTAGCATCCATCAACAATCATAACCATCACTCCTTGTGCCCTAAATATATAACTCGTATAGCCCCCAATCCAGTGACTAGTGGAAATCCCGATTCTCTGTTGTACTCTCATATCTCGCAGCCCAAAGCAGCATACGTGTCTTGCAGTCCAAAGTTGGACACTAGACCTAAAGCTACAGGTCTAAGGTATATAGGTCCCCTTAATTGACCCATGGGTGTCCTCACTTACAATACCCTTGCTTCGAGTACAACTGAAAACTCTTCGAGCATCAATGATTCACTAGTACATATACCCAAGTCCAACTTTTCTCCATTTGGATATCGAGCCCTTCTTGCTCAATCCAGTTTCCATTATTCACGAGGAACTCATTCACATTCCTTGATCATATGGCTTTCTCCTTTACGAGCCGTCATATTCAAAACCTGCTCCCAACACGAGCCAACATCCAAAGACCATAGCCTTTCATCATACTGTTATATTGTTAACCAACCTGATATGAATTAGCCAACACCTTCAGCATGATCTACAGTATCTCAACAACAATCCTTAGAAGTTCCAAACTCATGTCATGCACCATGATAATTCGATATTGAGTTATAGGTATAACTCAGTGCCGAGTTATACACTTAGCCAACTAATGGCTAATTCCTCTTCTATGTCTCTAGTACTCCCCTTCCAATGCCTTGGACCTCAACTTATCCATATTTAATAACTCGTCCCCCAATTCAAAGCTCCAATTCTAAGTTCTAGAGTTAGCATCCAATCCATAGCCAAATACCCTACATCTTGCAATGGAATACCTCATCTACCCAAGTTTTATCCATCCATGTCAACCACCGAGTCATAGCCTCCTTTCCCATAACTTGGTGCCAAGTTAAAGGTAGAGCTCATCACCAAACTATCTTGATAACTCGTCGTAAATTCAAGCACTAAGCCAATCTTCTAGAACCTTACCATAGACAGCCTCTATTAGCCATTGCCTTCTAGTCATTAAGTCGACCATCACTCACAAGCTACAACCACAAGTCAGGTCTGATCTATCTCCTTAACTCGGTACCGAATTATCACTTTGCATCTAATCAAGATGCGACTTATCCTATAGCCTCCTGCCATACACCAGAGCCTATCCACCAAGTTTCGTCCGATCCCGATCAACTTTGCCTCTGTTTTGCTCAATTCCCCAATCTAACTTTGTATACAATCCCAACACTAGCAAACAACGTCAAGTCATATCATCCAAACATAGAATAACAAGTAATTTCATCCAATCAAACTTTTAATCCATCAAAATAAGATAACCTAGGAAATTTCTAACATATATCTACCTATAACATGAATATATGAACATAAACCAAGGATGTTTCTAATTATTGAATATCATATGCTTGATCAGCATGTCATTAAAGTTAGAGAAGGTTTTTGTGGCCAAAATCAATTTAAAACATGTTACATCCTATAATTCTACCATATAAACATGTATAGCATGGTGAGAAGGCATAAACCACTCATCAGTTACCAAATTCAACCAATTTGTATATGGATCTAATTCGAACAGTGAAGAATAGCACTCTAAATCAAGAAATTTAAGGATCCCCGGCTTCTAATTGAGGATCGAATCTCTAATCCACAATCTAGTTTGACTTAGAGAGCAATTTGGTTGATTTTGGATGAAATTAGGATGGATCTAAGGCTAATTAACGTTTAGACCTGATTTAGAATGAGAGGAAAAAGTTTTAACTTGACTCTCTATCCCTCTATTTATAATATTCTCTAATTAGACTAATGGGTTCACTAATGAGCATAACTAATTACACACTAATTTTAGCCATCAGCTTTTAAAACTTCAGACATGCATAACTTTCTAACCGTAGGTATGTTTTTCCATTATGACCACTCTACAGAAAAGGAAACCATCATCCTAAAGCAATGTAACTAGTTTGAGACCCTAATTCACTCCTGCCAAATGTTATAGCCTAAAAAAAAATTTAGGGTTAAAATTGTCATATAGATATTCGTAAAAAATCACAAGTATGTAAAATGTCCCTAAGAGTCATATTCCAAAATTATAGAATCATATGACCCCATACGAATTAAATAAAAATATTTTAGGGTCCTTTGATAGATAAAATATGGATCGTTGCATTAAACATGTGTGAAAGCCACAAGAAGACCCCACAAAGGAATGGGGAACGATATTAATGTATACTTCCACGATTTCTAGAGTATGCTCGAATAAAAGATCAAAGATAAATAAAATAAAATGTGAAATTTGAATATTATCAAGAGATTTGGATTAAAAGAAGATGGTAATATAATTGAAGAAGCGGGTATTGAGATGGCAAGCACATATAGAGGATGCTGGTTGACTCAAGGTTAAAAAAGGCATGATAGGTGGTGGTAAAGTTATTCAGTCGAGCCAGTTTTTTTAATGAGTTATTATAAGTGTGCGCAGTTTGTATTTCTTATCCACTATAGTGTGGAAATGCACAGTTTAGCCTATAATTAGCTGTAATAATTGAAGTAATGGATGTACCTTATCTATTGAAAGCAAAAATGGTAATTTAAGAAATCTAGATTATAGTGGATTGGTATACTAAAATGTCTGTTTTATTTGAGTAAGAAGTGATGGGACCAGAACATCGTTAATATTAGTTGATGTTGAAGGGCAGCTTCCAACAATTGTTTTTTTAGGTTATTTAGGTTGTAATAGCTAGTTGTCTCTTTTTAGGTATTATGATGACCAATCTCCTCGACTCTCGATAATCGACATTAATACATCCTCTGTATTAAGTGTCGTAGATTCAACTGTTGGGGAGGTAGATTTTCAGGGGTAAAGTAAAGGTAAAAGATAGAAACACAAATTCTCACATTACGTTAAAGCAGATAGATGGTACATACAACCACTCTCACTAGGGTACATCAAAGTTTGGTATGAACTAATCCAGTGAGGAATAGTTATAACTAACTACTCCCACACTTGCTCATATTAACTAACTTAGACACAATGGAAAAATAAAAATAAATAGATAGATATCAAATGCTCTAACTCCGTGCTCCAAAAATTTCTTCCAGCATGCTTTCCCCAGACTACTCCAAACAGGATCTTGACTACTTGGTTGCTTAAAAATATAAGGCATCCAGAGTTTAAAGGGAAAACAAAATAAATTCTAGGCCAGTCATGGGACTGATGTGAGAACTCAAAATACGACGTTTGAAAACAAAATGGTATATAAGACCTTGTTGCACATAAACACGGACACGATTTTACTTTATAATAACCAAAACCATTTTTTATGTAAAAATAAGGGATATTAATTTTAATGACATTCTTTGGAAATATTTGCAAGTAAACTTGTTAATCTTAGCCGAAATTATTACCATTATTAAATTCCAACATACTAGGCTCTACAAAAAAAATGGCAGGCACTTATTGGAGAATGGATTTCCATACAAATGACTAAATGAAGGGACTACCTTTCGGTAGTACATCTCTAAAGGAATGTACCGAGGCCCAACTGATGGTCTTCTACCAACACAAGACCAGCTTACCTCTTCCTAAATAGTACCGAATATGTCATCATCTCGGTCGTTACCGAGCTATTCGAGACGTCTCTTAGCATACACCACAATAATTTAAACCCGAATGTTATAATGGGTAGAAATATATCTAGAAGGGGTTGATCATACCCTAATGGTTGCGAACCATATAGCCTTGCCACGTCTACCTTGTTTTGGCCATTTATGGGTGTGAGGCTTGAGGTAACGATTACCTTTCACATTGCAAATCATCTTTCTTTGAATGCCACACTGTCATTCCATGGTCACACAACTAATTTTTACAAACATATAACTCCTGAGCTCGTATGTCTCAAGCAAAGGTGTTAAGCTTAGAGATGTTGCCTTCTCCGCTACCAAGAAGATAATATATTCATATAGATTACTTATGTAATTAGAAATGCAACATCAGCCATTCTTCTATACAAGTTCGTTCATGGACTGAACGAAACCATAAAGGCACTCTCCTACCACATCTTGTCGGGCATTAACCCTAGGATTAGTAGCAAGAAGACCTTACATCGAACATCTTAGATAAAGAACTACTGCTACGAAATATGATATGGGAAATTTCCTCGAGGGTCAGTAACAAGTAGCCCTACATTCCATCTTCCACAATTATCTTCATGTCTTCACTTTGAATACGTAAATTGGTCCGAAGTGGTCTTCGGATAGGAATTTTTCAGATCTGAACCCGATTTCTCCGAACTAATCATTGATAAAAGAGGTCAAGTTAATAGTTGAATAATATTTGATTAATTTATTTCTATTATCATAAAGATCATTTAGACATACATAAGTTTTAAAACACTCATTTCCGGTATATACGGAATTATTAAGCCTCTCTTACAAAATCCTACGATAACTTTTAAACTCTTTTTAAACTAGGAATAAATTTATAATTATTTATTCCTTTCATTTAGGAAGATATTGATCCGAGTAAACCAAATTCACTATCCCCTTCGTCGGGACAATCCGGATAGCCAGGAGAGCAGGAAACTGGTTTTCTAAACTCAAGCTTAGACACTATCTCTCTGACACCCATAAAGAGGTCAAGTTATTTGATTGACTCTAAATCTTTAACAATTCCACAAATCCTTCAAATCATCTTTAAAAAACTTTATTAGTCATTTAAAACATTTATAAAATATTTGTAAAAGAATCATTAGGTTTAAAACTATATTTCAAAAGTTAGAAAAAAGTGCCGTGGAAAGTGCTTTTTAAGCCATATTGATCAAAATGACTCTTTTTATTATTTGGAAATTCATTTTTATAGATCAAATCACTTTTAAAATATTTGAAAATATTTATAATATTTATTCCACATTTAAAATAATTTTAAAATATCATTTTGAAAGAAATGCTATTATGGATTTCGAACTGAAAAACTGCAATTTTTCTGAAAACTTGTTTTACTAATATTTCAAGATCTACGTATCGAAATATCGATTTTCTTTCTTCGTTCGAAACTATGGACATAATATATCAAAAAATTCTTATCTCGAAGAATTCTGAGCTAAATTTCATTCTATATACTTGTTTGACTTTTATGGTGTGAAATCGCGAACTGCCATTACGCGACGTGCCTATTTTTGACTAAATTTTCAATTCTCATTCAAACTTCACCAAAACACTTTTAAATGTTTAAAAAACATTTCAAACTCATTTTAAAACTTTTGTAAAGAGGTTTAACATTCCATATACACCAATTCATTTAATATAGGAAAGTGATTTCCTTTGTGCTTATCGCTTTGTATTTCCGTGACTTGCATATATATATATATATATATATATATATATATATATATATATATATATCCAATATTAATCTTTAACAATCATCATCAACAATCATAATCAAACATATTTAACATCCAATAGAATATAATACTATAGTTTAGGAGTTCTCAACTTGATTTTTAAATGATTAACTAAAAATTCGTTATAGCTTTGCAATTTGGTTTCCAAAGCTCATAATTCTTTGGGCGTAAGCTCCTAGCCAAAGCTTAGGGTGGCTTGGAGAGCTCATGGCCTTGGGTGGAGCAAGGAAGTAACTCGACCTTCAATGAAATGGGGTGGAGGCCATGAATAATAAGGAGAAAAGGTGGAGTTTTGAGATTGTTTTGAGGTGTCTAAGTATATATAACTATATATTATAAATTTAATTTCTTTCTGAAATAAATTTATCCATAATTTCTCTTAGGGTAGAAGCTATTAAAAAGGCAGACAAGCTTAGAAAAAATGAAGAATAAGATGAATGAAAATGAAGAGTTTATGGTATTTATAGGCAAAGAAAAAAGTAAGAAAAATTTACATCACCGTGCATCATCTTCATCATCACACCCTCCCTCCTAGGCATGGCAAAAGCCCAATGCCCTATGTGCCCATCACTTCCATCACTTTGGGGTAGACTTATGTTGATTTTTGTATGCTTAAGAAGTAAGGAAGCTTAAAATATCTTATATTTTATATTATATTTTTATACTTAAGTATATTTGTATATGTATGCTTATGTGCATGTTCAAATGTATGCACATGTACATACACATGTTACATATCTCTACAATGTTGCACAACTTCCACACGTTGTATCATTACTAATCCCGATTTCAAATTTTAGGTCATATTTTCTCTTTTTAGTTAATATACATATATTTGTAATCAAATTTTGAAAATAAATTTTCTTATCATTCATAATTAATTAAAATGATCATACTTTTTTATAAAAACATATAAATTTATCTCAATAATTATTTACAAAATTGTTGTTATATTGATAAAGTTAAACAGACATTTATTTAAAGTGATATACTTATGAGTCGTTATGGACTCCCCTCCTTAAAAGAATTTCGTCCTCGAAATTTAGACAAGAAGAAAATAGTTCAAAAAGAAATATATTCGATATGATGGGTATATACAAAAGTATGGATAAGTGACTATACCACAGCGATGAGTACACTATAACGATATGATTTATACAATTTATTCTTCAATTCTGAACTTAGGATATGCTTTTTTCATTCTATCGTCCATTTCCCAGGTGCAATTCTCAGCATCTCCATTCCATTAAACTTTGACTAATCTTACTACCTTCCTACTTAATCATTTCTCATTATGATCAACGATTCGAATAGGCCATTTAATAACCGCCAAATTCGGCCCACATCTAAGTCTTCCTGAGCAGCTATTTCTATGATTTGTTCTGGGTTATGCACATGTTTCCTCAAATAAGTTACATGAAAGACATTATGCACTCTTTCCAACCTTTCTGGTAATTGCACTCGATAAGCTAGTGGGCCGATTCATTCTAGAATGGGAAATGGTCCAATATATCGAGGTGCTAACTTCCTAACTCTTCCAAATCTCACCACTCCTCTCGACGGAGAGACTTTCAAAATGACTGAATCTCCAACTGAGAATTCCATATTTTAACGCCTTTGGTCTGCATAACTTTTCTGTCTACTCCGGGCTTCCTTTAGCTTCTTCCTAATCATATCGACCTTCTTTGAAGCTTCTCTATCATATCAGGACCAAGTATTAATCGATCTCCGATTTCGATCCAACATGTCGATGACCTGCATGGACGACCACATAGAGCTTCATATGGTGCAAAGTCGATCTAGCTTGATAACTGTTGTTATAGGAGAATTATACTAAATGCAGATGATTTTCCCAGGAGCCTTCAAAGTCAAGAATACATGCTATTAGAAGATCTTTCAAAATGTAGTTCTCCGTTTGTCCATCAGTTTGGGGGCGATAGGCAGTGCTTATATTCAGCCTTGTTCCCAAAGCTGTATGTAATACTTCCTAGAACCGACTAGCAAAGTTTGGATCCCAATTTATATATATGTGTGTGTGTGTGTGTGTGTGTGTGTGTGTGTGTGTGTGTGTGTGCAAGGCTTGCAGCGGTCCTTGTTGGCTTTACTGGAATGAAGTGTGCACTTTTAGTTAATCATCTATGATAATCCAAATGCCTTCATTTCCTTTCCTCATTTAAGGTAAGCCGTCAATGAAATCCATTGATATTTGATCCCACTTCCAAACTGGAATCTCCAGATGTTGAAGTAACCCTGTAATTTTCTGTTGGTCGCTTTTGACTTGTTGACAATTTATGCATCAGCTAACATAAAGGAAATGTCCCTTTCCATACTTCTCCAGCAAAGCGTGCTTTTCATGTCTCTATACATTTTGTTAACTCTCGAATGAATGTTGAGTTTGGATTTGCGACATTCAGATAATACCTCATGTCTAAATTTTCCACATCTGGAAAACAAATATGCCCATTCAACCGTCATACTCCACTTTTAGCTACCTCAAAGCTTGAATTCCTTTCTTCTTCGGCTGCCTTAGTAAACTTTAAAGACTTTCTATCTTCTCTATGTTTACTGGCCATTCTTTCCAGAAGAGTTGGAGTTATTACCAAACAAGATATAACAACATACTTCCAACTTAATGCATCCGCTACTATGTTGGCTTTCCCAGGTGTGTATAAAATATCTAGATCATAAGATGCGAGAAACTGCAACCAACGTTGATGCCTCATGTTCAAAACCTTATCGAGTGAAAAGATACTTCAAAGATTTATGATCCGTAAATAGCTCAAACTTTTTACCTAATTAAAAGAGGGAATTTTATTTACAAAGGTCAATTTAAATTTTTAATTGAAACAAACTATGAAAGCTTCTTACCCGACAAATAGTGCCTCCATATTTTTAATGCGAACACCACGGCTGATAATTCTAAGTCGTGTGTTGCATAATTCTTCTCGTGAACCTTCAGTTGTCTACTCACATAAGCAATCAAATTCCCTTCCTGCATCAGAAATGCACCAAATCCTTCTCCACAAGCATCTGTATAAATGGTTAATCCACTATTTCATTTTAATGCTAGAACGGAGTAATTGTTATCTTCTTTTTGAGTTCTTGGAATGTTGCTTCACATTTAGGAGTCCAGATAAATTTAGCATCCTTCATGGTCAACTTTGTTAGGTGGTAGGCAATCTTTGAGAAGTCTTGAATGAATCTTCTGTAATACCCTACTAGACCTAAGAATCTATGAATTCCTTTAGGAGTTTATGGTTGCTTCCAATTTAGAATTGTTACAACCTTTGCAAGATCTAATAAAATCCCATCCCATGACACTATATGTTCAAGGAATCTTACCTCCTTTGCCCAGAAATGGAATTTTGAGAACTTGGCTTTAAGCACATTGTTTCTCAATATCTCCTACACAATTTCTAGATGTCTTTCATGTTCTTCTTCTGTCTTAGAGTAGATAAGGATATTATTAGTAAAGACTAGTATGAATTTATTGATTACTTCTCTGAATACTCTACTCATAAGGTCTACAAAATAAGCGGGCGCATTGGTTAGGCCAAAAGGCATAACAACCACTCAAAGAAAGTGTTTGGACCTTTAAATGAGTTAGATGGATGCATTCTTCTGCGATTCTTAGTTGATGGGATCCCATGGCAAGATCCATTTTCGAGAATACTCGAGCATCATGTTACTGATCAAACAAGTCACATATTCGAGGTAGAGGATACTTGTTCTTAATCGTTTGTTTATTCAAATCTTGGCAATCTATACACAAACTTAAAGATCCATCTGACTTGGCAAGGAAAACTACTACTAATCCCCAACTTGAATGACTAGGTCTTATCAATCCTTTCTTATATAGCTCTTAGGTTTGGTTATTTAACTCTTCCCACTCTTTCGGAGCCATCCTTCAGTCATGTTGTTTAATTGGCCTTGCACCAGAAATTAAGTCAATACAAAATTCGATTTCCCGATATGGGGGTAAACTTTTTACTTCTTCAAAGATGTCTGGGAATCTTTAACAACGGGTATTGTTTCTAATCCTTCCTAGGATGAGTCTAATGCATATAGGAAACTTCCTCTCCTTGGACTAGGATCTTCACAAGATATTTCTATAAACTTCACGAAATTATTCCATAAGTTTATCACTCTACTATCGCAATCGAGAATAGGTTTATACTTAGTCAACCAGTCCATACTAAGAAAAATTTCAAATCCAATAAAAATATAAGACAAAAGGTTCAAAAGGAAATTTATGAGAAGAGTGGGAAATTTGGACTTTTTCACAATTCATACAAAGCTTAGTGGTACTACCTATAGGATTCATTACACAAATAAGGGTATCAATTAACTTAGGGTCAAGTTTTAATTCCTCTATGGTTTTTTTAGCAACAAAACTATGAGAAGCTCCTTTATCAAACAATACTCTAACTAAAATATCTTCAATAAAAATATTACCTTTCAAAACCCCCTTTCCCTTCACAAATTGAGAGGTTGAAGTTTCATCCTTTATTGCGTAGACTTCGGCTTGCTCTCCCCTCCTCATAATTGGACAATCCTTTATCAAGTGTCCCGATTGATGACAATTATAACAGTTTGGTGGTGGCCTACGAACCTTGGGTTTCTTACAATTAGTTGCTAGGTAGCCCTTTGTTGGAAATTATAACATGAACCATTCTTCAAATAGTTACCTTGGGATCCTCCTCTAGATTTTCTTTGACCTGGATTTTTCCCATTTTGATTAACTTTCTCTTCTTCCAATTGTTGTTGTCGTTGTTGGTTTGAGCTACCACCGGACTCTTTTAGTCCAATGTTTCATAACAGAATCCTATATCCAGCAAGTCTATAAATGATCCTTTAACATAGGCAGTCATCTTGCTTTGGTACTTCTCGTTCATCCCGGAAATAAACTTCTCGTTTTTCTTTTAAGGCGTGTCAATTAGACATGGCCAAAACAAGATAATTTATTGAACTTACTTGCATAATCCTCAATAGTCATTTCGTCCTGCTTCAGCTCCATAAAGCTTCTGTTTTTCATTACTGATGTTCAACACCTTAAAGATTCTTTCGCATGATTAAATCCAAGCTTGTACTTTGATGATAGCTTCTGTACCCTTAAATGGTTTTCCCCTAAGTTGGTAATGTTTTTTTGCACAAGGTGGCAAAATTAACCTGGGTTGTACGGGAGCTATTTCTTCTACAACAGTGGTTGGAGCTTGACCGTTGGTTGTTGTGGTGCTTCTATTTTCCCGTCTTCATCCTCTACGTGTACTCAGGTCTTACTACCTGAACTTAGTAAGATAACTTTAGAATACAAAGATGAAATTATCTTGGGAAACGGTTATATAGCACAACTTGATTTTTTTAGACAAGGGTTTTAAATGCGCACCCTCAAAGATTAAACCAATTCTAGGGCATTGACAACCCTATCTATAATGAGTTATACCCCACCAAAGCCAAGGTTCTCGTCAAACCATCGGCTCTGATATCAAATGCGAAGACCCATCCCCTCGACCATCGAAAATCAACACTAATACATCCTCGGTATTCACTTGCCATAGATCTAAGTGCTGGGGAAGCAAATTTTCAAGGGTAAAGTAAAGTAAAGGTAAAAGATAGAAACATAAATTCTCACATTATGTTAAATAGATAGTACATATAACCACTCTCACTAGGGCACGTTAGAGTTTTGGTATGAACTAACCAAGCCAGGTACAGTTTTAACTGCCTCCTCCCACACTTGCCGGTATTAACTAACTTAGACACAACGGAAGAATAAAAAAAATAGATAGATATCAGATGCTCTAGCTCCACGCTCCAAAAATCTCTTCCAAACGTTTTCCCTAAAATACTCCAGACAGGATCCTGAATACTTAGCTTCCCAGAAAAATAAAGTATCCAGAGTTTAAAGGGAAAACAAAATAAACTTCGGGTCAGTCATGGGACCTGTGTGAGAACTCAAAATACAATGTTTGAAAATAAAAAGGTATTTCATAAGACCTCGCCGCACATAAACATGGATAGGTTTTTACATTATGATAACTAAAACCATTTTTATGTAAAAATAAGGGATATTTTTTTAATGACATTCTTCGAAAACGTTTGCAAGTAGACATATTAATCTTAGCCGAAATTGTTACCATTACTAAATTCCAGCATACTAGGCTCTACAAAAAAATGGCAGGCACTTATTGGAGATAGATTACCATACAAATGACCAGGTGAAGGGACTACCTTCCAGCAGTAAATCTATAGTGGAATATACCGAGGCACAACTGATGGTCCTCTACCAATATAAGAACAGCCAACCTCTTCCTAGATAGTACCGAGTACGTCATCACCTAAGTCGTTACTGACCTATCCGAGATGTCTCTTAGCATACACCACAATAATTTAAACCCGAATGTTATAGTGGGCAGAAATATATCTAAAAAGGGACGATCATACCCTAATGGTTGTGAACACGTAGCCTTGCCGCACCTAACCTGTTTCGACAATTTCTTTGTGTGTGGCTTAAGGTAACGATTACCTTTCACATTGTACATCATCTTTCTTTGAATGTTGAACTGTCGTTCCATGGTCACACAACTGATTTCTACAAACGTATAACTCTAGAGCTTTTACGTCTCAAAAAGGGTGTGAAGCTAAAAGAAGTTGTTGTAGGATCGATTTCACCTTAGAGGGGGTGAAAGGGTGATGCTATTAATTATAAAAATTAATCGTGGAAGCTTATAAAATAATTTCAACACAGATCACGGAATAATAGCAGCACAGATAATAGCAGAATAATAAATGCAGAAATAGAATGACACAGAATTTATCCAGCTTCGGAAAAAACCTGCCTACGTGCTGCCCCCAAGGTTTCTACTAGAAATTAAGTAGTCACACGCTTACACACGTAAACTCGCGACACCCGCTACTGACTAACTAACTCTACGCTGAAAACCCTGCCTCAACTCATCCACTGAGTTGTGAATTCTCAAACTAGGCCACGTAGTTTGTCCCCTAGTCACACGACTAGAAATTTCAACGTTAAAAAGAAATTACAAATTAAAAAACAATTAAAATTTAAAACAACCCTAATTTTAAACTAATGCCTTATAATTTATAAACTTTAAAAACAAAAGAAAGGGTCGGCCCCTTTTTACTCTTTTATATTATTGTGGCCCGTTCCTTTGTATTTGATAATGGCGGCTTGCATTTTTGGTTCGTTCCTCTTCCTTCAAAAATTAGGGCTTTCGTGCAAAATCGAAGAAGCCGACTATGAATGATCGATTGAATAGATGGTATAGCGTTTCTTTTCTGTCAATCGATGGTCTCTGTTAATTACTTCGACTGCTTCGAATTTGATCGAGTTCGAGATGGCTTCGGTATGTAATTTATTCCTTTTTGCTTTTCTGTTATGCTTGATTGAACTCGATGATTTTCGTCGCCGATGATGATTTGGTTTATATATGATTTGAATTTCCTTTATTTACGTTCGTCTGATATTTTCAATATTATGCTTCGGCCATTCGATTTCGTTTGGATGCTTGAGATTGACCTGACTTATTCAATTCGTTCTTTTCGTTGCTTGATTATCACGGTGTTGATTTCTGACTTGGTTTGTTTACTTGGCTATCAGGGCACCGTTGAATTTCGTGGCCACCACGGCTTGGTTTGCATTTGACTTCGGTCATAGTTGAATCTCTGTCAATTGTTGATTTCGGCCACTTTACTTGGTTGCTTCATCATGTATACACTTTGATAATCATGTTGTATTATTTTGTTGTTGACCCACGACTTTGACTTGATTTTGATGATATTGATTTACTTTGGCCATACTATTGATATTGAACTGGTCATTTCATATGGCTTTGAGTTGACTTTGCTTGATCACAGTCACTTGTTTACTTTGTTGTATGTCATATTTCCTTGAGTTCGCATTATATGTTTTAGTAGCTGAAATTTCATTCATCATATATGTACATACAGGGTTTGTCATTTGATGTAGAGGCCAGTTGTAGTTTAATATTCGTCTTGCAGCTTTGTTCATCATTGTGTATTGGCTTTACCTGCGGCCTTGACTTATTTATACTTTGATTTGTGTTCGCACTGCATACTGTCATACTCCCATGGTATTGTTGCAGACCACTTTTGAACCTTCCTGACTTTGCTCTGTTGACATTTCCTTTGATATTACTTTCGAGTTAATTGTCTTGTGCAGTTGCTCATAGGAGCTGCTGTGTGATTCAATTATATGCTTGAAACTGATCTTTGTTGCCTTCACTGTCGCTATTGCATTCATGTGTACATTAATCTGAAGCTTGTGTTCATCTTGGCTTGTAACTGTGTCAAGTTGCCGTTTCATTGAGTTTGGTCATTTATGTTGCTCTGTGTTGTAGTATATATGATAAGTTTTACTTGTTACTATGTCACTGTATTAGTTTCATGTACATTTGGGCAGTGATGTGAACTTATTGGTCATTCATTGTTGCCCAGACCTGACCTTGTTTGATTTCTTGGTATTGCTGTTAGCTTTGGGTTTCGCTGACCACTCTTGTTGTACATTATTTCATCTTTGATTCTGGTTAGATGGTACTGTCCAGTTGAGCTTGTTTTGGTACAACTGCCCTTATGCACTGTGTTGTTTGGATCTGGCCATTGGTTGATTTGTTTTGTGTGCTATTATGTTGGTTCGGTCTTGCATTTGAGTTGAGTCATGGTAGCAGTGACTTGACCTTTGCATTTTGTTTGCGCTTTGGTGCCTTCTTGAATTGTGCAGTCTTTTGTGAGCATGTTGACTTTTAGTTGGACTGTGCATTACGCTTGAGTTGAATCCGGCTTGTAGCTCGGATTTGACCTTGTGCTGAAAGTTGTGCCATTATTTTATTGCACTTGAGTTGAATCCGGTATTTTGGGTTTGACCTGTGCTCACCTGTACCTGTAAATTTATCAAGTGTATATATCGGTGTGCACGGCCTTGCGGTATATACAATGATACACTGTGTATGTCACAAGTTGTTCGTGTATGATGAATTGAAAATTAAATGATGAAGAACAACCCAAATAACTGAGGCAAATATTATTTTCAAAATTCACATATTGTTTTATACTGCAAAATATTTCCTTTTCAATTTTACTGCGTTAATATTTATTTTTGCAGATTGCTCAGATGCTGGATTCAATCTGGAATGAAGTTGAAGATAAATTATGAGTGAATGAGCGATATGTAGTGAGGACATTTGTAAATGAAAGATTGTGATGTAATTGTAATTGAATATATAGTGAGAGCTTGAACTTTGTACTATTCAAAGATTGTAATAAATATTTGTTTGAATAAAATTTCTGTTTGAATTCAAATTCTATGTTATTTATTTTTATTCAGCAAATATTTATTTAATCCATGAGAAATAAAATAGTACATTAATAAATACATTTACACAAAAATATATATGTTTATTATCATCAAACAAAAATCATATAATCGCATATTCAACAATCTCCCCCTTTTGATGATAACAAACATATATTTAAGATTTTGAATATGTTAAATGTATTTGATCATTGATATACTCTAATTACTCCCCCTATTTAAATGCTTCCTCTCTACACAAAGCTCCCCTACATATATGCATATAATTAAAAATATGCAAATGAGCCTAAATGCAAATGAAAAATATTTGACCTTTGCTTGATTTTATTTGATAAAATCTTAACTTTTCTCCCCCCCCTTTTGTTATCAGCAATAGAGTAATAGTGTTAGAGAAAATAGAGATAAAGTGATCGATACTAATCCAACATTAAAACTCAATTGAATATAAATATCAAATTTCAATAAAAAATCAAACAAAAATCATAAATACTTTATTAGGCGCATATTCCACTTTTAGAATGGTGGGAATGATGTCATCATATAAAACCATACAGTTATGTCTATTTGTGGTATATTTATATCAGGAATTTGAATATCTACTAACCATGCATAACCGTTAGGACTTTTAAATGAGATTAGTAGTATTACAATTTTATTTTTAGAAAAAATGAATTCAAGTATCTTCTAACCACGCATAACCGTGAGGACTTTTAAATGGGATTAGAATCAACTTGTTTATTTTAAAAATCAGTTTTGATATGCGTTCCATACATGCATAACCGTGAGGACTTTTAAATGAGCATGGAAGCACATAACAAATTCCTAGTAATTCACCCATGCATAACCATAAGGACTTTTAAATGAGAGTGAATACTTTGGATTTTATTTTATTTTATTTTATTATTATTTTATCTACTTTATAAAAAAAATTATTATTTTAGTAAAAAAATGTAAAATGAAAAACGAATGATTCCTATTTAAAGTACCACATATTGACAAACTATATAGAATTTTGATGAGTGATGGTCGTTAGAAATATGATAGAAATAGAGATGGTCATGAAATTTTTACCAACAAAAGTTTTATAACTCTTGTTTAAATTTCTAAAGAAAATTACTAACTATACCGTCTCGAGTCATAATATATGATAAATATCAACACTCATCACTTTTTCAATCACATTTATCTTTTCAATAATTATTAGGGAGTCAGATTAGTCAAAATAGTCATTTAAAATCAAATTCAAAAATAATTATAAAATCAATTTTTCAAAATGAATGATCTGAAAACATGGTCAAAAATGATTTTCAAGAAGGGGTTATATGAGAAAAATTTCTGCTATTTGAAAATTATTTGATTTGAAAGATATGTGGATATTTTATTTGAAAAAAACGATGCAGTTACTAAACGTCTCAACAAAAATTACGTTCAACTAGTAATTTTTCTATCAACTAGATTACCAGTGTAATCTGCATCTGAATTTCTCTTTCACTCAAAATTATCATTAATTGAATTTGATAGACCAGAACATGAAGCGTGCGACAAAATATCTCAAAATCAATTTTAACAGCGTTTTTAAAACACCTTCTCTTGAATTTGAATTGAAGCCGTGTAAATAATCAGAAACCGTGAATATAGAGTTAACCGTATTATAACCAAATGTATTATCTTCCAACAAAACACTATTTTTAATCCAAACTAATATATACGAAGTACTTCAAAGAATCTAGAGATTTTTATAGTGTTCTTGGCATAAGAATATAATTGGCCAACAATTTGAATAAGTCAGAATCAAAATCAACATTATTTCATCATCACATTATTGGCTGATTTAACTCAAATTACACTGCAAATTATCACATTTAATATATCGTTCAAATAAATATATCATTACCTGTTTTACCTTTACGATATTTTTCGTTGTTGTCCATTGTGATTCTGTCACCTTTATACTAGGCTAAGGAACTTTGCTTTGTCGCTTGTTGTGTCCTTGGAACAGCCAGAATCCAAGTAGCACTATTGTTGTTCCTTAGCCTGCCATCACATCTACATGATGAAAGATTTTTGTGACCTATTTGTTTTTATAGGACCTTGATTGTTAGTGGCAGAATATATTGAAAAATAATTTTGTGGAGACCCAAAACTATTTATATATGTTCCTTTCGACACCCAAATTTGTTTAACTTTGAGAGATTTTATACTTGTGCCTTTTGGAACCCAAATTGGCATAGTTTTCACGTGTTTGGGTCTATACCAACAACTATTTTGATTGTGTCCAAATTTTCTACAAATTGTGCACATTAAATTTTCTTGATTAATCTCATTTCTAACATTTTTAGATTGATTATATCCAAGTCCTTGTCTAACTGTATTAACAGTTTGTTTCCCTAAGAGCATATTCAATGATTTTTCACTTTTTGAAAATTTATCTAAAGTCGTTGACAATTGTTGGACTTGTGTTTTGAGAGATTCATTTTCGTTTGATAATTGTGTGCACCTTTTAATAGAATTCTCTCGCCTAGTATTTTCATTCTCTTTCAAAATCAGAATTTCATTTTCAAGTGATTTTATATTAATTTCTGATTTTTTAATTTGTTCTTCGAATGTTGGACACTTATCACACTTAGGGATCCCACTTTGATATTTTTTAACTAATTGCTCAAGTTTTTCATTTAATTCTATCAAAGTATCTTTTTGTGATTCAAGTTTGGCATGCTTCTCCCTAAGTCGTTCAAAACAGCCATTTACTTCGTGGAAATAAATAAGTAATTCAGAGTGAGTGAGTTTTGACACCTCACTTGGCTCATCATCGTCGCTATCAGTTATATTTCCTTGAAGGCACATATATGCTTTCTCACTCTCACTGCTAGTACTTTGATTATCTTCATCACTTGTATTCCACGTGGCTGCAAAATTTCTCCTTTTTGATTTCTTTTCATGGTCGTATCGGTTTTGAGGACAATTGGGCTTGACGTGTCCGGGTTGGTTGCACTTGTGACAAATGATCCCGTGTTCTTCTGAGTTGTCTAGTGCTTTGATTATTCTGCTTTTCAATTGTTGATTTGGAGCTGGATTTCCGTATTTGTGGTTCCACCTTTTGAATCTCTTTATTAGTAATGTCAGCTCAGCTGCTTCATCATCGTCATCCTCATCACCGTTGTTTTCTACCAATCCTGCTAAGCTCGTTTCTTTAACTGAGTCGATTGAGGATGATTTCTCATTGTTGTTGACTTTTGCACCATATATTGCATCAAAGTCATTCCAGGTTTCCTGTGCATTTTCACAATGAGAGATAAAGTTAAAATTATCTTGATTAATATGAGAATATAATATATGCATAACAAGAGCATTAATCGAGATAATTTTCTTGTCGGTTATATCACACCCATTTTCAATAATATTCCAACATTTAATATTAACAGATTTCAAATAAAATTCCATTTTTAATTTCCAATTCAAAAAAAAATTGTTCCATCAAAAACAGGAGGAATAATATTGAAATGACCCTCAGCAAAAGTAGCCATTTTAAAAATTCAAATTTTTAAAACAAAAATTGGTTTTTGTAAAATCAATTTTTTAAAACAAAAACGGCTTTTGCACCTAGCTCTGATACCACTTGTAGGATCGATTTCACCCTAGAGGGGGGGTGAATAGGTTGATGATATTAATTATAAAAATTAATTGCGGAAGCTTATAAAATAATTTCAACACAGATCACAGAATAATAGCAACACAGATAATAGCAGAATAATAAATGCAGAAATAGAACGACGCAGAATTTACCCAGCTTCGGCAAAAACCTGCCTATGTGCTGCCCCCAAGGTTTCTACTAGAAATTAAGTAGTCACACGCTTACACATGTAAGCGCGCGACACCCTCTATTGACTAACCTAACTCTACGCTCAAAACCCTATCACAACTCAGCTACTGAGTTACGAATTCTCAAACTACGCCATGTAGTTTGTCTCCTAGTCGCACGACTAGAAATTTCAACGGTTTAAAAAGAAATTACAAATTAAAAAACAATTAACATTCAAAACAACCCTAATTTTAAACTAATGCCTTATAATTTATAAACTTTAAAAACAAAAGAAAGAGCCGACCCCTTTTTCCTCTTTTATATTATTGTGGCCCGTTCCTTTTTATTTGATAATGGCGGCTTGCGTTTCTGGTTCGTTCCTCTTCCTTCAAAAATTAGGGCTT
Organism: Allium cepa; assembly: GCA_030765085.1. Lineage (NCBI taxonomy): Eukaryota > Viridiplantae > Streptophyta > Magnoliopsida > Asparagales > Amaryllidaceae > Allium > Allium cepa. Next base: position 81,400,520 of record CM060941.1, on the reverse strand, counting down.
TCGTGAAAAATCGAAGAAGCCGACTATGAATGATCGATTGAATAGATGGTTTAGCGTTTCTTTTCTGTCAATCGATGGTCTCTGTTAATTACTTCGACTGCTTCGAATTTGATCGAGTTCAAGATGGCTTTGGTATGTAATTTATTCCTTTTTGCTTTTCTGTTATGCTTGATTGAACTCGATGATTTTCGTCGCCGATGATGATTTGGTTTATATATGATTTGAATCTCCTTTATTTGCGTTCGTCTGATATTTTCAATATTATGCTTCGGCCATTCGATTTCGTTTGGATGCTTGAGATTGACCTGACTTATTCAATTCGTTCTTTTCGTTGCTTGATTATCATGGTGTTGATTTCTAACTTGGTTTGTTTACTTGGCTATCATGGCACCGTTGAATTTCGTGGCTACCACGGCTTGGTTTGCATTTGACTTCGGTTATAGTTGAATCTCTGTCAATTGTTGATTTCGACCACTTTACTTGGTTGCTTCATCATGTATACACTTTGATAATCATGTTGTATTATTTTGTTGATGACCCACGGCTTTGACTTGATTTTGACGATGTTGATTTACTTTGGCCATACTGTTGATATTGAACTGGTCATTTCATATGGCTTTGAGTTGACTTTGCTTGATCACAGTCACTTGTTTACTTTGTTGTATGTCTTATTTCCTTGAGTTCGCACTGTATGTTTTAGTAGCTGAAATTTCATTCATCATATATGTACATACAGGGTTTGTCGTTTGATGTAGAGGCCAGTTGTAGTTTAATATTGGTCTTGCGGCTTTGTTCATCATTGTGTATTGGCTTTACTTATGGCCTTGACTTTGTTATATTTTGATTTGTGTTCGCACTGCATACTGTCATTGTAATGACCCGTGTAAATTCGATGTTTAAAATGAATTAAATTATAGGATTTCTAATTTAAATTTAGGAAGAAACAAAAATCTTATTTGTTTACATGAAAGCGAATGTTGAAATTTGATGGATCAAGGGTAACTAAATTTTTACAAATTTAATTTTATATTTCAATTAATTGGAATAGTGAAAATTTGAAAATAGATTCAAATTTATGTAAGACAATGAATTGTAGTAATTAAAGTTAATAAATCAATGGATTAAATGGAATAATTAACTGGAGTTAAGATCTAAATTTGTATGTGAGCATTCATTGATATTGGAATATAAAAGGGTAAATTTATACTATAAAATGTAGACATCACCTTTAAGATGATGGGTTTATAATTGATGCATAATAGGGAAATCAAATGAATGGGTTTAATTGAATAACAATTAGCAATTAATGAATGAAGAGAAATTTTAAGGGCGTAATTGTTTTCGTTAAATTAATTTTGGTAACAAATTGTATTGAATATAGATTTAACGTTGTGTGATGTATTTAAGTAATAATTGGAGAACAATGTAAATTACATCCGTGAATGGTCAATTCAATTAAACAACAAGATTTTTAAATAAATAAACGTTTTTATTTAGGTTTCAATTTGTTAATTTATGAAGTTTAATGAGAAATCAATTGCAATAAATTTCTCAAATTTATGCAGTTAGAGGAGATTTAGATTTGCATTATAGATGGAAGTATAATCTAAATTGATAGGTAACAAACTTAAGAATAAAATTTAGAGCTAATAGGTGGCAAATTTATATAGTTGTTTATTTACGTAATGTGTACGTAAGCTTTGGTAAACCGATTTCTATCGATCCAAATCTAATGATTTGTTAATATAGATTTAAGTATAGGAGCAGTATTTATTAATTAAATTGAAGTATTGAAAAATTAATGAAATTCAACGTTTAATATTACATTATTGTAAGTAAGATAATATGTGTAAGTATTGTTAAGGTTATTCATATTTGAAAATTTTATTGAGTTATAAGGATTGATATATAAATTAATGTTGGTTTAGGATATCGTTACTTGGTGATTTATTATAGAGTAACGGGAGTGTGAACGTAAAATAATAAAAGCATAGATTTATGGTAGGACATAATTTATGGTTTTAGGAATTTAAATCCAAAGATTTATTTATTTGAGGAAATAATACGTATTAAATCTCAACTTGATATAATCAATGCAAATTTAGTAATTAAAAATAAATTGCAAGTTGGTAATTTAGGATGTTTGTGAGTAAATTTGCAGGTAAGATAAATTTTAAAGTTTTACCCATTCATATTATTTATTTAAATATATATAAATCAAATGGCAACATTGTGTTAATAATAGTCGTAAGTGAATTTGAATGCTAAAGGGGTAACAATCGTTTTAGGTTAATCGTTTATTTAATATATTAAGTCTAGACTGGTAATCGATTGAAATAAAGAAAAAATTATTTTGTTTTGTTAATGTGACTTGGTTAATAAAGAGGAATTTATATGAAATGAAGCATGCATGAAAAATGCATTATAATTCAATGTTATGTTTACCCATTAAATGTATACTAGGTTAAGTATCAAATAGAGGGAAAGAAAAGTAAATATTGAATTGATTGATGAATAAGTATTCATTGGATAGAAATTTAATGTAAAGTTGATATTAATTATATAAAATCTATCTAAGATAATGAATTGCAATAAATTGTGGGTTGATAATAAGGTGTGAATGGAAATTTGATTTGTTATATTAAATGAATGGGATTCAAATTTATTGGGAAAGGTAAATGGATATTTGGTAATAAATATAAACGGACTTCAATAGTGAATTTAGTTAATTTTAATATATATAATAAATAATGATTTAATGGAAACCTATACTCTGTATATATCTATAATATTTGAGTGGAAATAATATATACTTACAAATGTGGGATTTAGAGTCTTACAACAATTATTAGGAGTGATATAATTAGTTCATTCAATTAAATTTGAAAACATTGCAATAGATGTAAATTAAGGGTTGTGTTAAATAAAGTAATAAATGGGAAATAATGTAAATGTCTTCATAGTATGGTGATTTGTAATTATTACGTTAATTTAAAATATCATTTAGCGCGTTTGTTTATCAGATCCATCTACTCTAATTCTAACCTATCTATATAAACCCTAGCCTCCATCTATTCTCTTTTATTTGTGCGTTCATTTTCTTCAATTCTTTCTCTTCCTAAATGGATGCAAATTTCAGAACCAATTCTATTCAAAAATCAAAAAAAAAAAAATCAAAGTTCTCAGAAGAAAAAAAATATGTTGTAGTTTTCATCTACGGATCTAAGCGCAGTCTCTGTTTTTGCAATAATCGCTTGAGACAACCAGAAATCACGGTCAAACGTGTAAAATTCGAAACCCAAAAGGTTGAATTGGGGCTTTTTGATTTCTTCATTTATTTGCGAAATTGGAACATGGGTTTGGTGAGATTAGTCACTAGGGGTGCGCAGGAAACGCTGACGTGGCAAGTGGTAATAGGTAGGTTTATTTTGTTTGAATTTAATTTAATTTTGATTTTTCAAACGCGTTAATACATTTAACTTCCACATACGAACTCCGTTTCATGCGTGATTTTTTTTATTAGGATCGTAATTAAATTCCAGATCTTTTGATGCTGGTTTGGACAGATTTGGAGACCATCGAATTTTTGGGTTTAAATCGGATTTAAATTCGATTTAAATTCAAAAGGTGAGTGTTTTTACCCACTCACAATTTCTAAAATTTCTTGTGTTTGTTAAATTAATTTTAGATATGGGTAGAAATTTTTTTATGACTGTTTGGCATATTTTATTCACTATTTCTGTTTAAACGCATTTATTTAATATAACTGTAAATTTATTTATTTATTACATATAAATTTGACAGTTAGAATTTATTTATTTCATATTAACTGCCAGGCATAGTTATGTTAAATTTTATTTCATATTAACTGCCAGTTAAGTTTACGTTTATTTTTGCATATAAACTGCCAATTAACAGTTATTAAATTTATTTTGAGTATAAACTGATAATTGATATCATTATTTATCACCTGTTATATATTGATGATTGTTTGAAATTGGATGATGACTGTGATAAATGGATGTATGATTTGATGGATGAATGGATGATTTATTTTATTAATTGCAAGTTGCTATGCATTTCATTCATTCGGGATTGCGGTTTGAAATGATATACAACCGCATTTTATTTTAAATTGCAGATTGAAATGATAACATCCGTATCACTTGACCATAGGGTAGAAAATTTTATACAGGCACCGCGGTATATATATAAAATTATTTTTTGGAAATGTTTTTCTATGGTTTTTGCAAAGCTATATATATATGGTTTATGGGTTTTTTATTTGGTTATTAATAAAGGTTATTTATATATAGTAATTTCCGGTTTTAAGCTTTGTATAAATTGTTTTGAAGTATAAAGTAAAGTTTGATTTTTAAGATCAAATACGATTAAGCATTTATTTAAAATTTAAGTTCTGGAGTTTTATTGACTTAAATGAGAATAAGGTCGGAAGATGAATATTGTGTAAAATTTGGAATTAAATAAAAAGGTTACTAATTTTTAAAGGGTATGATTTTTATTACTTGATTTTTGTGTAGAGTGATTTAAATGAATATATCAAGTTTAATAAATTGAAAGATTATCCAGTTATGTGAAGTTAAAGGTTTTACTTAAATTATATTGAATTCACTAAGTAAACATTTCAAGTCTAAATAAGAAGTAATTGAATTTGATACATATGGATTTGTCAAATGAGTTGTTTTTGAAATGGTGTAATATTTAAAGCCTTGAAACATAAGAATTGAAATGGTATTTGGAAGTGTAAATCGATATTTGAAATTGATTTGTGAAATCTAAAGAAGCTATTTTGTTTTATAAAAGTAGTTTAATATTTAACCATTTAAGAGATGGAAATTTGTTTCAAAGCTATGTTTTTCAAGGTAGTATAATTTGGAAATATTATGTTCAAGAGTTTGATTTCTAAATATTTTACTTTGGAAACCCTATGATTTTGGAAGGAATATATATTGGAAAATAAATGATATCGTATTGATTTGGGGTTTTAAAAATATAAATGATATCGTATTTATATGGGTTTAAAATGGATATTTTATTCTGGTTTTAAAGTATAAACTATTTTGAAAAGACCGCGGTGTTATAATAACGATTGGTTGTTGAAGAGACCGGGATCGGAAGTTGTCATACTCTCTGCCAACTTCAAAAATCACTTTAACAACCGTGTACGCTGTGAAGATTCCAGAGTGAAGTAGGTTGGTGGCGGCGTTTCCTTTAAAGGTAAATACGAGGACCCAACTCTTGTGAGTTGGCATAAGGTGGCTAAAACAGGAGCGATCGACGGGTTAATGAGGTAGCACCTCTGATCGGACACTTCCCTTCGATACTATACTCAGACTTTGGATATTCGGTGGCCACCTTCACTTTTGATTTCTTTGATGTAGGGAGTTTGTCCGAGGTGGGCGGCAGTTGCGCGCTGCGCGTTTCCATCGGCCCGGAAGCGTAATTGGTATATCTATCCTGGCATTGCCTAGTTGTGCCGTGTCACCTACCCTAGCGCGCCTTATACGATTTTGTTTTGTACCATACCTATGGAGTGCCCTCTGACGACGTCCATTACAAGGGAGATTACGGTACTGTATAGACTATGAGAATATATAAATGTGTTAAGGTGGAAAATGTAAAGCCTTAACGCTATTTAAAAGTAAGTTTATTTTACAATTAGACACTATTATAATAGCGCAATATACTACATAGTAAATAGTTTAACGGATCCTTAGGAGATGTAAATCCCGAGCATCTCTTGAGTTACTGTACTCATATTTATTTCTGTTAATTTAACTCACATAAGATCTTTTAGTTCTGACTCGAGTGTTTTGTCTTTTCAAATTCGCTCGGGTCAGTCCGAGCGTTTCAGGATCGAAGACTTTAGCTCTAGAGGACGAAGACGGAGATTTCTATTATTAATATTAATTATATTCCACTACACTCATATTGTTCCGCTGCTTTGTCGCATGGTATGTGTACTCTGATATGTATTGTATAAATAAAATCAATGGTTTTGTAAAACAGCTTCATGAACTGTATATTTGATTATTATATTTTATCCTTCCGCTGTGAGATTCTGTTTAGTTTTATTTTTTTCTCTGTTTTTCTTATTTATCCCATAACAATCCGCCCTTACGTATGGTTTGAATTGGCACGTGCGTCCGTTTAAATCATGCGAAAAGGCGGGACGTTACAGTCATACTCCCATGGTATTGTTGCAGACCACTTTTGAACCTTCCTGACGTTGCTCTGTTGACATTTCCTTTGATATTACTTTCAAGTTAATTGTCTTGTGCAGTTTCTCATTGGAGCTGCTGTGTGATTCAATGATATGCTTGAAACTGATCTTTGTTGCCTTCACTATCGCTGTTGCATTCATGTGTACATTAGTCTGAAGCTTGTGTTCATCTTGGCTTGTAAATGTGTCAAGTTGCCGTTTCATTGAGTTTGGTCATTTATGTTTCTCTATGTTGTAGTATATATGAGCAGTTTTACTTGTTACTGTGTCACTGTATTGGTTTCATGTACATTTAGGCAGTGATGTGAACTTATTGGTCATTCATTGTTGCCCACACCTGACCTTGTTTGATTTCTTGGTATTGCTGTTAGCTTTGGGTTTCGCTGACCACTCTTGTTGTACATGATTTCACCTTTGATTCTGGTTAGATGGTACTGTCCAGTTGAGCTTGTTTTTGTACAACTGCCCTTGTGCGCTGTGTTGTTTGGATCTGTCCATTGGTTGATTTGTTTTGTATGCTATTATGTTGGTTCGGTCTTGCATTTGAGTTGAGTCATGGTAGCAGTGACTTGACCTTTGCATTTTGTTTGCGGTTTGGTGCCTTCTTGAATTGTGCAGTCTTTTGTGAACATGTTGACTTTAAGTTGGACTATGCATTACACTTGAGTTGAATCCAGCTTGTAGCTCGGATTTGACCTTGTGCTGAAAGTGGTGCCATTATTTTATTGCACTTGAGTTGAATCCGGTATTTTGGGTTTGACCTGTGCTCACCTGTCCCTGTAAATTTATCAAGTATATATATCGGTGTGCACGGCCTTGCGGCATATACAGTGATACACTGTGTATGTCACAAGCTGTTCGTGTATGATGAATTGAAAATTAAATGATGACGAACAACCCAAATAACTGAGGCAAATATTATTTTCAAAATTCACATATTGTTTTATACTGCAAAATATTTCCTTTTCAATTTTACTACGTCAATATTTATTTTTGCAGATTGCTCAAATGCTGGATTCAATCTAGAATGAAGTTGAAGATAAATTATGAGTGAATGAGCAATATGCAGTGAGGACATTTGTAAATGAAAGATTGTGATGTAATTGTAATTGAATATATAGTGAGAGCTTGAACTTTGTACCATTCAAAGATTGTAATAAATATTTGTTTGAATAAAATTTCTGTTTGAATTCAAATTCTGTATTATTTATTTGTATTCAGCAAATATTTATTTAATCTATGAGAAATAAAATAGTACATTAATAAATACATTTACACGAATATATATATATATTTATTATCATCAATCAAAAATCATATAATCGCATATTCAACAGTTGCCTTCTCCGCCACCAAGTCGATAATACGTTCATAGAGACCACTTATGTAACTATAAATGCCACGTCAGACATTTGTCCATATAAGTTCTTTCTGAATGAAACCGAAGGCACTCTCCTACCACATCCTATCAGGCATTAACCCTAGGATTAGTAGCGAGAAGTCCTTGCATCGAACATCTTAAATGAAGAACTATTGCCACATAATATGATATGCGAAATTTTCCCCGAGGGTCAGCTACAAGTATCCCTACATTCCATCCTCCACAATTATCTTCATGTCTTCGCTTTGAATACGTAAATTGGTTCGAAGTGGTCTTCGGATAGGAATCATCCAGATCCGACCCAGGTTCCTCCGAACTAATCATCGATAAAAGAGGTCATGTGAATAGTTGAATAATATTTGATTAATTCCTTTCTTTTATCAAAAATATAATTTACTGATACATAACTTTTTAAAACACTCCTTTTTGGTATATACGGAATTATTAACCTCTCTTATAAAATCCTGTGATAACTTAAACTCTTTTTAAACTAGGAATAAATTCGAAATCATTTCTTATTTTCACTTAGCAAGATATTGATCCGAGTAAACCAAATTCACTATCCCCTCCGTCGGGATAGTTCGGATAGCCAGAAGAGCAGGAAACTGGTTTTCGAAACTCAAGCTTAGACCCTATCTCTCTGACACCCATAAGGCGGTCAAGTTATTTGATCGACTCTAAATTTTTAACAATTCCATAAATCCTTCAAATCATCTTTAAAACGCTTTATTAACCATTAAAACATTTATATAAGATTTGTAAAAGAATCGTTAAATTTAAAACAATATTTCAAAAGTTACAGAAAAGTGCCGTGGAAAGTGCTTTTTAAGCTATATTGATCAAAATGACTTTTTTTATTACTAGGAAATTCATTTTTATATTTAAATCGCTTTTAAAACATTTGAAAATATTTATATGATTTATTCCATATTTTAAAATAATTTTAAAACATCATTTTCAAAAAAATCCTGTTGTGGTTTCCGAACCGCAAAACCGAGATTTTTTCAAAAACTTGTTTTACTCATATTTTAAAATCCACTTATCAAAATATCGATTTTCTTTCTTCATTGGAAAAATATGGATATAATAGTTTTTAAATTCTTATCCTAAAGAATTCCAAGCTCTATTCCATTCTATACACTTGCTTGACTTTTATGGCGCGAAATCACGAACTACTGTCACGCGACGCGCCTATTTTTGACTAAATTTTTAATTCTCGTTCAAACTTCACCAAAACATTTTTAAAGTTTACAAAACATTTCAAACTCATTTTTAACCCTTTTTAAAGAGGCTTAACATTCCATATATATCAATTCATTTGATATAGGAAAGTGATTTCCTTTGTGCTTGTCGTCGTGTATTTCCGTGACTTGCATATATACTCAACATTTATATTTAACAATCATCATCAACAATCATAATCAAACATAAGTAACATCCAATAGCATATAATACTATAGTTTAGGAGTTCTCACTGCTATTTGGTTTCTAAAGCTCTTCGGACTTTACTCTTTGGTGCCTTGATCAAAGCTTGGGGAGCCCACAGCCTAGGGCGACTCAAGGAAGTTGCTTAGCCTTCAATGAAATGGGATGGAGGCCATGAAGAACAAGGAGAAAAGGAGGAGTTTTGGGATCGTTTTGAGCTGTTTAAGTATATATAACTATATATTATAAATTTAATTTCTTTTGAAATAAATTTTGCAATAATTTCTCTTAAGGTAGAAGCCATTAAAGAGGAGGACAAAGCTTAGATAAAATGAAGAAGGAGATAAATGAAAATAAAGAGAAGAGCGTAGGGTATTTATAGGCAAAGAAGAGAATAAGATATATCTACACTTACGTCATCTTTTGCATCACCTTTATCATCGCGCCCTCCCCCCTAGGCACGGCAAAAGCCCCATCACCCATGTGCCCATCACTTTAGGGTAGACATAAGTCGACTTTTGTATGCTTAAGAAGTGAGGAATTTTAAAATATCTTATATATTTTATATTATAATTTTATACTTAATTATATTTGTATATGTATGTTTATGTGCATGTTCTCATGTATGCATATGTATATGTGTATGTTACATATCTCTACAATGTTGCACAACTTCCACACGCTGTATCGTTACAAATCCGATTTCGATTTTCGGTCATATTTCTCTTTTTTATTAATTTACATATATTTGTAAACAAATTTTGAAAATAAATTTTCTTATCATTCTTAACTAATTAAAATGGTCATATTTTATGTATAAAATAATAAGAATTTATATTAATAATTATTTACAAAATTGTTGTTATATTGATAAAGCGAAACGAATATTTATTTAAAGTGATATACTTACGGATCGTTACAGGTATTGAAAAAGCGTACGATATAATATGAGATGTGCTCCTATTTTATTATTATGTCGATTTTCCAAATGAGTTTTGATCACTATATATATTGGAAAATAACGTAAATAAGGAAATATCATAAGGATACTTAAGTAGCGATGAAATGTGAGGTAAGGTAGGAAGTTTATAAAATAGATTAAGAAATTAATTAAATTAGTAACCAAAAATAAATAATTCCTAAATCTAAAATACTTAATTATTTTAGGAAAAATAAATTTTAACAAGCCAAGGACAGGGAAGGTTTATTGGGAAACCACGGGCCACTATCCCTATACCTTAAAAGCTAAAATTTATATATGTGCTTGTCTACTGATTATTTTTTGAAATAAAAGGAAAAGTTTTCAAAATCTAATATTAACTATGCAATGCTAGGGTCACTCATATGCATTAACTGCATTAACTCATTGACTGAATCACGATTACGTTAAGATGTGGCTTGATTATTTTAAAGATGTAAGGGAAAAATGCTTTTGAAAAATTATATTCAAATGCATTGAAAAGTTGTGTCTGAATGCTTTTGAAAAATTTAATTTTCAAACTATTACAAATTTGATTTAAAGGGGGAAAAAATATTTCTAATAGAAAATGAGAATATTCTTAATTTTCAAATGTCACATGCTTAGCGTAGGAAGGGTCGATAGGTTAAGTGAATATGAGTTCTACTATTCAATAAGGGTAACAATATACAAAACATAGATAATTACAAGGGAAAAACTATTTTTGCTTTGGAATTTCTATTTCTATATCTTGTTAATTGTAAACAAAACTTGTTTAAAACTAATTTCATTTTAAAATTTAAAAATAAAACTTCATTTGCAAATTGTACTTGAAAAAGTTGGAAAAGACTTGGATGCAAAAGATAGGTTCCATGGTACAATGGAATTGGTATTTAAAATTAAGGTGAAAATGTCAAATTCTCCATCTAAAATCCTTTTTTGACATAAGGGTATAGATTTAGAAAAATTGAATTTTCAAAAGTTTGCGTGTAAGAAATTGTATGTTAGGTATTAGTAGTTAGGATTGGATGCAAAATTGGTTGAACCATTCTCCTATTCGTAGATATGTGGAATTCACTGTGTGAATGCAAATATTTTGGTTTTCGAAATCTTGCATACATAGAGAACTGGCAATGTATATATATTTTTGAAAATAAACCAGTGTATTCATATGGGAGGCATCAATTTAGTATTATGCAGCATACATATCGTAGGTGTTGCATCATATTTTCAAAATTATTGCATCATATTTCAATATATATATATATATATATATATATTGTTGCATCATATTTTCAAAATTGTTTTAATAGATTGGATTCATATAAGAGGCGTCGATTTATTATTCAGTATACATATCGTAGGTGTTGTTGTTCGGATGGCTAAATGTCTATTGAGTTAGAAAATAGCGGAACGAATTTTGAAATAAAAATAACCGCAAGTGCACGGCGTACTGTCATAGTACGTAGTTAGTACGGGTCGATCCCCAAGGAATTGTTGATTTTAAAAATCCATTCAATCAAATTAAACCGAAGTTGAAGAGAGCGTTAAGCTAGAAAAGGAGAAAACTAACAAATTAACAAAGTGATGAAAATATGAGAGTGTGAAGGCAATGTAGAGGTAATTTCCACTCTCTAGATCACATAAATCAACAAAATGAAGTTATGATCTCTCTTTTCTTGTCATTACTACAGTTAGTTTATGTGCTTACGGTAAGTATGGTATACTTGTGCTATTAATTAACCCAATGTAAACCATCAAACTATAACACAACCACTAATACACATTTAACTCTCAGGAAATATGAAAACAAAGTTGAAAGCAAAATCTATTTTAAGCATGGCCTATTAACTATTATTTAGAAATATAGTCCATCAAATTTTAATTTCAATAATCACTTCAATACAATCATCAAATGTATATGAAGAGGTAATTATTGTTTGTGATTGTTTAAGCATAGCCTATTTGGTTGTCAACAATATATGCTATCAAATTCAAATCAAAAACAACAAGTTAAACCACTTCAAATATTTCATTAAGCATAAAAAGAGAGCATAAACATCAAAATGTTGCATCTACATACTAGAGAGCTTTATTACCCCTAAATTGTAGGGATTAGGCTCTCATTTTTGTTATCAAATCAACAAATATAGAAAGCGGCATGAATTAAACAAGAGGAAAACGATAGAAAAATGAAAAGAAAAGCTAAGTAAAAGGAAATGAACACTAATTTACTTGCATGAAAAGTAAACTACATTACTAATACAAGAATAGAAGCATATAAATAACATAGAACATTAATTAATATTTCATAAAAAAAAGGAAATTACATGAAATAAAAATGGCTAAGTAGCCATGAAAAGAGAGAGAGAGCTTTCTTTTATTTTTAATCTAACTAAAATTAAAGAGAAGAGAGCCTAAGAGAGACTAAGAGAAGAGAGTTACATGAAACATAAGGGGCATTTATACAAGTTTAAAATCCTAATTCACTTTTTTGGGGAAAGCCCGAAATAACCTCTTAGGAAGTGTGGTGACCAAGTTATCATTAGCTTCAAATAATCTTCATTTAGATGTGCATGAAGCTTTAAACTCTATTACCATGTGTATTAGCCTCTAATTTGTACATGAAGGTATGTGGGTAGATGGGGTCCTCCATGATCCATGAAATGAATTATTTCCATCTCCATTCCTTTGTATTCACTCTTTTGCATACATATATCTCCATGAAGCCACTTGTGTTTGAATTTAAATTCCTATAAAATAACATAGAAATTTTCAATTAAATTTTAGAAAATTAATATATGCACAAAAATGACCATTTTGCCCCTGGATGAAGATGAATATGTGACGATTTGAAATAATTTGAATTTTGGTTTAAAAAAGTTAAAATACCCAATATGATCATTTATTTAATTTAACTAGATTAAATACAGTGGTAAAAATATGCACATTTACGTGCACATCAAATACCCCCACACATATCTTTTTATTCGTCCTCGAATAAGGAAAACTAAGATAAATTCGTTTTCGTAGGGAGCACGATTGCATTGAGCATATGCAACAAGCCGTTAAATCTCTGGGTGTACCCAGTAGGACGAGGTTGTCTCATGAGGGTTTTCAGCGGATACTACCCACAAAATCCAAATGCAGGATGAAAATATTTACAAAATGCAAGATTTATTTACAAAGAGATGAAGACAAGTTTTTGAAAATGTTTACAAATGAAGGTTTTGCTTTTAAATCGACACAAATAAGTTAAATATAGGTTTTGGTCATTATCTTGAAAATTTAAGTCAATTACTTGTCAAATTTCCAATAAAAATGAAGTTATTATAGCGAATAGACTGTAGTTTAACTCGTTGTTTCGGTCGATAATACGGTGTAACTATGAAATGGATCCTTAGTTTTTTATCAAAGTTTCTCAAAGTGGTATTTTCATTTCTTTTCAATAACAAGTCAAATCAAACAAGTTAAAATAGTGCTTGAATTTCAATCGCTTACTCTCTCTAATTTTTTATTTGAAAATTTTATTGATATTAACAATACTTACATATGCCTAACTCGGATAAACCGAGGCCAATTATATTACCAATGCACTGCCTTACGGACTGATTTGAGGGGAATATAGAGCGTGGCGAGTGAACACACAAGTATGAACATGCATTATTAGTAAAATAATTTTTATATACACATAACTAACTCAGATAAACTGAGGCCGGATATACCGATCATGCACTGTCTTTCGGGCTTACGTGAGAAGGGTACAGAGCATGGCGAGTGAACACACGAGGGTGAATACATGACTCTAGGTGTTTATTAAAAAATATACATATATACAAGATTTTTTTTGTTTTTTTGTTTTTTTTTTTTAGAAGAGAGAGTTTTGCACTATCATCTTAGCACATTTACTTAGAAGACAAAAAAATGTTATATCTTTACTTTAAATCAACCACTTTTCAAAACGAAGATTTTCAATTAGGATGTATTTCATAATTAACACGTATGAATCTTCCTATATACTAGTTAAACCATTGTTATTTGTAATCAAACTTCATTTTTGTTTTTATTAAGACAAATAAATTTTCAAAAATTTCAATTTAGTAAACCAAAACCATATATCTATCCTATAGGGTTTCTTTAAAACTAAACAAAATGCTTAAATAAAATTGTTTTTGTTTTTTTTTGAGATTTTTTATTAAAATTTGGAAAAGAAAACGTAAAAATAAATCATGAAAAATCGAAAATGATGATGAGTCTCCCCCCACATTTGATTTTGACTATGTCCCTACAGTCAACCCAAGTGAAAAGAGGAAAAAAACCTATATTTACGTGAAAATTAACGATATTTACACGAGATCAAAAAGTATATCGTCATAAAGTAAATGAAACGGTCTTCCAAAAACCGATTCATTTGTCTCGTCAAATATGCGAGACACAGCTTAAGCTCAAAAAACCAAACCATAGAATTTTTCAAAGTTGAATATTGATTTGGAAAAACAAATGTCATTTTAAAAATCGAATGAGTTGTTTTATTTTCGATGATTTTGGGGGTAGATAAAATAATTGATTGAAATTAAAGTTTATTTTTACCAAATTGAAATTCAAATTTATCATTGAAAACTTTATCAAAATTATTGATTTCAATGTCAAAATGGAGATGTAACCCTTCCTAATCAGAATTTGAAAACTCGTTTTCACAAAGTCCAAAGAAATCGTGTTCGTTAAATTCGTCTTCCTTTATTGGATTATCAACAACTTTATTGTGTATCTCAAGTTCAAAATCCAATGTTGTTGTCTTCAAATTTTTGAAATCGAGAAAAGAAAGATCGAATTTTAAATTTGATTCCACACCCTCGAAAGAATTAAAATCCGACTTAATTAATGTATTTTTAATAACTTCATTAAGATTGTCATTTTCAATTTCAGAAGTTGTTATTTGCAAATCATTGATTTGGGTAAAAGGTGGATTATCACTTGACTTGTTATACATTGGGATTTGATTTTGTTTATCATGTTGTTTCATATATGTTCCAATTAACAAATCCGTGTGATCATTGTAAATTTCGTCCATTTGCGCAACAAAATCCAATTTATAGTTATTAACTTGAGAATTTTCGATTTGGATTTGTTGAGAACAAACTTTTTCACTTGTATCGTAGTCGAGATTATTACCATTGCCAAAATTATTTGAAAAGTGGATAACATTTTCGTTATGATTTTAAAATTCATTTTGGAGTTCAAAATTGAATTGGCATGGGTTATACTTGTTGCATTTTGAAGTGAATTCAAATCTTGATTACTTTGAAAATTTTGACATGAGTTATCACCTAAATAAGAATTACATAAATCAGTTATCATTTGATTTTGTTGTGTAGAGATTTCAAGTAAAGATGAAATATTATTTTCAAGATTTAAGGTTAGTCATCATTTTGAAAATTTTGTGGCTCAAAATTTTAATCGTTTAAACAATAGTTGTTGAAATATCCATAAGAATTCGGTGTGAAATTATATGGATTATATTGATTTTCATAATTATCGTAGAATTCATGTGAATATGGAAATTTAGACATTTTCAAGAATGTTTTTGATTTTTTTATAAAGAACAAATATTTACGAATAGAATTTATTTTTCAAAATGGAAAATTGATTTTTTTTATTTGGTTTTTCGATTTTTTTTTGTTTTTCGAAAAGATTTTTTTTTTTCAATTTTTTTTTTTGAATTTTTGAAATTTAATACGAAAATGATTTTAAAATTTCAAAGAAAAAGAAAAGGAATATTTACATTTTTTTTAGTTTTGGATATTTGAAGTATTTTTTTTTAAATATGCATGAACTAATGCAACTAAATGATTGCAAGAGCCTAATTACAAATTCTTTATCCTAAGTTAACCCAAAATTGTATAATTCCACTTTGTCTTAAATCAACAAGATATTTCTCAGTAGGTAATGGGTAGGAGTTATCGGTGCACTACGAATCACCGTAGCAATGCAACCGAATGTTTAAGTATCTTCAGTGAAACAATTCAGTATAATATACGAATCGCCGTAATATTTATAATTGATTATTGCTCTGTCGTAGCCTAGACACCGAGAAATTAAATTGTCAAAAGAAGACAATTGTCAATATACAATTAATGGTTATCGGTGTCTAACCATTATTATTGAATTCTGAAACGCAAAATCGAAATTAAACGTGTATTAACATTGCAACTACGAATGAATTTTTTTTTTGTTTTTGTCTCTGAATTTTTTTTTAAAATAACACAAGCAAATAACACAGTAGGTAAGGGTGAAATTTTTTTTATAAGCAAACAATTTATTTTTGTCTTCTCCTTCTAAAATTCTGCTTTGGCAACCTAAATAAAACAAATATATATACAATATTTTTTTTAAAACAAATTAAAACAAACCAAATTAAAAACAAAGCACTTTTTTGTTTTTGTTAAAGATTAAGACAAAACAAATTGAGCAAGCTCATTCTTTTTTTGGTTTAGAAAAACAAAATAAGATAAAGGAACAAAAGAAGATGAAGGAACAAAGGGGGAGTGGATTTAAGCACAATTGAAATTCCAAAAAGAACAAATCAATAAAGGAGCCCACTGGCCCACATACAAATCTGCAGACTGCTCCCCTTTCTCCTTTTTTTGTACTAATAACATCAACTTGCCACTTCTATAATTCACAATTTTCAACTTCGCTAAATCAAACGCACTTTGAAATCAAAATTTTGATTCTCAAAATTCAATACACGTAGGTTGCGATTGATGGGGAGTGTGTTCTGATTTGGTTCCTTCGGCGTTTAGATGTTCGACTGTGGTTTTGGTTGCTTTGGGTATTCGAAGAATTAGGGAATTTAGTCAATGATGATGGTGAGGTATGTCAAAGCAGTTTGTGTCGATTGCGGTGAGGGAAGTCGCGATGTCAGGTGATGGCTCGAGGTTGCGCGATTGGTTTGTGATGGCTTTCGATTGAAATTGGGTAGTGGGGCTGTGAAATTGAGGAAGTTGCGGTAGAGGGTTGAATTGGTCGCGGTTCTAGTTGTGTTGAAGTTCAGTTGTGGTAAATGTTTGCACTGCTTGGCTGCGGGTTTGCTGTGGTTTCTCGATTATGTGGAGCTCGAGTTTGTATAGGGTCGTAGTTAAGGATTTGTTGAAGGAGGGTGAGGGCAGGTTGGTCGAGTGTGGGAGGATGTTTAGCAGCGTTGATGTTTCAGTGGATGATTTGTAGTGAGGTGGAACGACAGTGAATGTACAAGGATGGTTGTGGTTGATTTGCCACTGTCAGGTGGAATGTTGAATCTATGGTTGAAATAATAGGCAAGCACTTGTGCATAAAGTAGGTCTGGAGATGTTTTTGTGGTGACTGTCTGGTCAGGTTGTGTGGAATGATGCAGATGTTTGCAGTAGTCAGTCGTGATAGTATTAGGATCTTTGAGTTTAAAAGTGGATGGTCGAGAGGAGGTGGAAGTAAGTTGTAGTCTCTGGTGGTAGAGAAGGTTAGGTTGTGAGTTGATTTCAATTGCAGATAGGACAGAGAGTGACAGCACAGTTTTGAACAGAGAGTGGACAGAAGGGGCTGTGCACAGTGATGAAGATATGCAGATTTTGTGTGTTTTTTTTTTTGTTTTTTTTTTTAAAAAAAAACAATGTAAATAAAAATGTAAAATGTAAATGAAAAATGCAAATGAAATAGATTTTTTTTTTTAGAAATTTTGTATGCTTTTTTTTTTTTTTTAGAAATGCAAATGCAAAGGGAAAACTAGATCAATATGCACAAAACAAATTAAAAACAACAAACATACACACAATTTTTTTTAGTTAGAAATGCTAATGCAAATGCAACTAGAATGAGAAAACAAGCACACAAACGAAAAGCAATCAAAAATCACACAACTCAATTTTTTTCTTTTTTCTTTAATGCAAACACACAAAAAACAAGAACACACAAAAACCAAACAACAAATAATTCGAAGAATAGAAAATTAAAATAAAAACTATTTTTCGACAATGACATCAAAAACTTGTTTGGACGGCTAAATATATATTGAGTTAGAAAATAGCCGAACGAATTTTAAATTAAAAATAACCGCAAGCGCACATCGTACTATCGTAGTACGTAGTGAGTACGGGTTGATCCGCAGGGAATTGTTGATTTTAAAAATCTGTTCAATCAAATTAAACCAAAGTTGAAGAGAGTGTTAAGCTAGAAAAGAAGAAAACTAACAAACTATCAAAGTGATAAAAATATGAGAGTGTGAAGGCAATTTAGAGGCAATTTCCACTCTCGAGATCAAATAAATCAACAAAATGAAGTTATGATCTCTCTTATCTTGTCATTAGTTTAATTAATTGATGTGCTTATCATAAGTATGTTAGATTGTGCTATTAGTTAGCCCGATATAAACCATCAAACTATAACACAACCACTAATACACATTTAACTCTCATGAAATATGAAAACAAAGTTGAAAGCAAAATCTATTTTAAGCATGGCATATTAACTATTGTTTAGAAACATATGCCATCAAATTTTAATTTCAGCAATCACTTCATTACCATCATGTTATGTAGATGAAGAGGTAATTATTGTTTGTGATTGTTTAAGTATAGCCTATTTGGTGTCAACAATATAGGTTATATCAAATTCAAATCAAAAACAACAAGTTAAACCACTTCAAATGTTTCATTATGCACAAAAAGAGAGCATAAACATCAAAATGTTGCATCTACATACTAGAGATGTTCATTACCCCTAAATTGTAGGATTAACCTCTCATATTTGTTATCAAATCAACAAATGTAGAAAGCAACATGAAATAAACAAGAGGAAAAAGAGAGAAAAATGAAAAGGAAAACCAAGTAAAAAGAAATGAACACTAATCTACTTGCATGAAAATAAACTACACTACTAAAATAAGAAGAGAAGCGTGTAAATAACATAGAACACTACTTAACATTTCATAAAAAAAGGAAATTACATGAAATAAAAATGGCTAAGTAGTCATGAAAAGAGAAAGAGAGATTTCTTTTATTTTTAATCTAACTAAAACTAAAGAGAAGAGGGTCTAAGAGAGACTAGGAGAAGAGAGTTACATGAAACATAAGTGGTATTTATACAAGTTTAAAACCCTAATTCATCTATTTGGGGAATTCCCAAAATACCCTCTTAAAAAATGTGGTGGCCAAGTTATCATTAGCTTTAGATAATCCTCATTTAGATGTGCATGAAGCTTTAAACTATATTAGCATATGCATTAGCCTCTAATTTGTACATGAAGGTATGTGGGTAGGTGGGGTCCTCCATGATCCATGAAATGAATTATTTCCATTTTCATTCCTTTGTATTCACTCTTGTGCATACATATATCTTCATGAAACCACTTGTATTTGAATTTAAATTCCTATAAAATAACATAGAAATTTTCAATTAAATTTTAGAAAATTAATACATGCACAAAACTGACCATTTTGCTCTGGATGAAGATGAATATGTGACGATTCGAAATAATTTGAATTTTGGTTTAAACAAGTTGAAATACCCAATATGTTCATTTATTTAATTTAGTTAGATTAAATATAGTGGTAAAAATATGCATATTTACGTGCAAATCAGTTGTGATACTCCATACACTAGTATATGATTTGCTGCAAAATTGATTGTACACTAATTTGTTGGATAGTTTAGAATGGTTGAGCACTATGTTATATGATTCAACCCTTGAGGAATTTTAGGGACGAAATTCTTTTAAGGGAAGAGAATGTAATACCCCATAAAATAAACAGTAGATATATTAAAAAGGAATTAATAACTAATTAAAAGAAGCTCAAAAATGAGGCTCAAAATGGACTTTGAACAAATGTTAGAATTTGGCCAAGAAACTTGCACCATTGTGTTTGTGGTGATTTTCTGAGCAACTTTTAAAAATAATGTTTTGTGATTACAGTTCAAACGAATAAGTTACAAGCGTTTGAAGTTTTTGATCAAAAATGATTAAAAAGGAACTAAGGAAATAAATAATATCAATGCTTGGATCCCACCGGGAGACACTAAGGCACAACTGGTCGACTTAGGGCCGGCGTGCATTGGACCTTAGCTGAACAGCCTAGATTTAATAAAACCTAGTAAAATAAAATCGAAAGGACAGAATTGATTCGAGGCCTACAAATAAAGGACCAGCCTCTCACTTTTCTTCTCATATTTTCTAAACAGAGTAGTGGGCATTATCCCTTCTCCACTATTTGTAGAAATTATAAAACTACTATTAATTATATATATATATATATATATATATATATATATATCGAAAAAAGGTTGAAAATAAAAGAGAAGAAGAGAAGGAGTGAATCAATTCTATGAAAAATGTAAACTCTATAAATTCCCATTTAACTCAATTCTCCTTTCAAATCTGTAATTCTAATGGGTATGTATATATCTTTTATACATATTTTAGGTTAGAAAGAAGAAAGGAGTCAACTTAAGGAATGAATTCAAATTTGGAGATTTGAAAAGCTAGAAAGGCTGTGGGAAATTATATGATTTATGTATAACACTGAAATTTATATAATTGAATTTTATTTGATTATCATGCATATGCAAGATTCATTGAATACAGGTTTAAAATGAATATAATTTATTAAATCTTGCCTACATATTTTGTAAGTTATGTAATTATGATGGAATGACATATACACTATAATTTGGAAATCGGGGAAATTAGTCCCTAAAAATAGTAGAGTATGATGTTGATAAGATTGTGAAATTTATTCCAAATTTACGTTGATTGGGATGTAAATTATTTTGCGTTCATTAGGAATTCCATACTTTGAATTAAAATGTAAATTTCTGTATGTTAATTTATTAGGAGCGTTGAATCTACAATTTAATTGTATTTATTTCTATGTAAATTTACATAGACTATCTAACGTAACAACTATGTACAAAAAGTGTCATTTGGAATAATAATTTATATGCCTAAATGAAAGAGATGATAATTCCTTGCAATTTCCAACGGAGTAAAAATCCCACTTTAGATAGTTTATGGAAAGTTACAATGGTAATAATTTTCTTTTTTGGGAGGATAGCTCCAATATATTAAAATGTAGAGACGAACATTCTTTACAAAATTTACACACAGGTGTATATTCTGAGGTTCCTTGATGCAGAAAATAAAGCGTTAAAAATAAAAAAAATACGTACAACCGTACTTATTAGATTTACACACACACACACACACTCACACACACACACGTCGGATAATCGATATGTGTGTGTGTGTGTAGAAACACACACGTCGGGACGATTAAATATTGATGACGTAGTAAATCAAAGAGTTAAGAGATTGTAATGAAAAAAGAGGTAGTAACTCCAACATTTATGAATAATGCTTGCAATGTTAAAGGGCAATAAATTTGCAGTTAATAGGGAGTTACAAAAATCAAATTGGACACAATTATGTTCAATTAGATTAATTATAGGATTAAACATGATGTTTATAGAGAAAATAGAATAGACATAATAATTTATATTCGAAAATAAATAAATAAATTTCATTAGTGATTGTGCAATTTGAATAGTGATGGCTATTTATAAATGATGATTGATTGAAAGTAAAAAAAAAATGACATTTAGGAAGTAAAAAATAATGGAAATAAGTGTATATGATAAGAACAAGTTCATAGCTGGTAAATAGATGAATGCTGATAAATGAACTTGAGGGGTGCAATACTTTCCATAATGGAAATTGTAAGGCCTCAGTAATACATTTATGACGAGCATGAATTAGTGGGCCTAAATCAATATTTAGGTTAAGGATAAATAGCTTGGTTTAGTATGGGTTGGGATGCGAGTTTAGTAGAGTTACATAATGGAAGTATGCCCTTCACCTAGAGGCTACAAGCAGTTGTGTATATGTACTACTGATGTGGGGCATCTTCAATTATAGGACCCGTAGGGAGGGACATACGTTCATGTATAGGTGTGGGAAAATATACCAAGGGTTCACCTCGAATTTGAAGTATTAAATAGATCAGTACCTTTAAGGATATCAACTGTTTTGCTTCGAGGATTGAGGTATTAAATGACTGTTGGGTATATCTCCTCCATATTTGAGAAGTCTTAAATAACCTAAGACAGGGCCTAATCAGAAATAAAGTTTGCTTCATTTCTAAACAAGAGGTATTATAGCCGAAGTGGGCATTTTCCATGACTTATATCAGGTAAGTCTAAATGGGATTTCAGCTGTGGGGGGTTAGCGGGGCATGTTAATGTTGTTGGTAAACGAGAAGTAGGGCTGGCATATAGGTTTGATGGCCAGTGGTCCTGAGCGATCGTTGGCAAAAACTTGGGTTATGCCTTGATGGAATTTGCTTTCTACTAGTGTAGAATCCATACGGGATACACAAGGACCTCAAAATTTAATTAGTTGTTTGTTTGTTGGAGGTGGGCTAGTTAACCCTTAGATAAGTCTTTGAGATGCATTAGTAATACAACTAATTAAATTATAAAGTCGTATCTATAAGTCATCGGCCTTCTTATCTAGTGCCAGTTGACTATCGAGAGGATCTGCTTCGAGGTTGAGGTATTAAACGACCATTTGGTCCGCCTTATCCTTTCTTAAGAAGTATTAAGTAGCCCATCATTTCCTTTTGGACAGTTCAATGCATACACACACACATAGACACATACCTCGGAGAAAGATTGGATATATCATGCATGCAAATGGAATTAAATCAATTATCCTATGAATAGTAAACATGACACATAAATAGAAATCAACCGGCATAAACCAGTATTATGGATAAAGTATGTAATTTATCATTCACCAGAACGTTGTTTTGACCCACCTCCTCATTACATTGCACATTGTAGATTTAGAGGGACATGCTACTAGTGCAAGATGAGGACGGTAGATGGAGAAGTCTTCTTGTTCATGCTCGGCACCGACGAGGCTACTAGATATCAAAGGAATAATATTGATTCCATGGTAGTAGCATTAGTCCTTATAAATGTTTTGTTATATTTTACTATTCCACTGTGAGCTCTCTCTCTCTCTCTCTATTTGATATACTTATGTTTGTTACAGGTTACGAATACCAACGGTCCTTGCCCAAATGGACTTGGGTTTCATTTAGTTGAAATTCAAACCTGTTAAGGTATGGTTTGTTACAAATATGATGATTCTAATTGTCTATGCATAAGTGATCTACATCATATGTTCCATGTTAAACATTGTGATATGATGTTTGTGTATGCAAATTAGGATAATCCCGATATCCTCTTTTATTGGGTATAAGAGGCGTCTCTTTCAAATCCTTTATCTAGAATTAAACAATCAAACTAAAAACTGATTTGAACATTTTTGCATCGTTAACAATAAGTAGTATGTTGTTTACTTATAATGTTTAGTACCTTTGATTTTCTTTCTTACAGATACATGCTTCCTCTACATTTTAATTGAAACTAAATTATTTGATTGTTGCCAAAATACTTACTCAACCTCTAGATTCTTATTGAATGTCATTATTTTATCATCACTTGGAACATATCTAAAAACTACAAAATATAATATCGCTCCTCTTGACTTCGAGACATTTTGGTTGTCCCATGCAAATGGTCCCCTCTAAATCATTATTTAGAAGTTCTATTTCAACATTAGTGCACCAAAACTCAAAGTCATATTGTACGATAACTTGCGAGTAAAATCCGAATGGACTTAAGCATGACGAATGTTGAAATTACTACATTAATTTCAACATTTGAAATAAACAAGGTCATTTCCTTTTAAAACGGCTTTATACAACTCCAACAGTATTGATATACTTCATGATGATTCGCTTGTGGCCGATGGATCGTATAATTTTAAGTACAATTACTAAAATAAGAAATTTCTTATGTATCCATTTCATATTTAAAGCATCATGTCAGTAGAATCCATACTCTTTATGACACATCGACAACTAAGGATGTTGTTACGGACTATTCATTTTCTCATCATTGATAAGAAACTTGTAGTTTCTCTTCAACGTATGAGAACTCTTATTTGACATTCTAACGTAACTATGTCCGTTTTAGTCTTGGTTAAATTTATTTCATTTATGTAACCGATCACTATAGTAGTATCGTGGATTGTATCCAACTATGTCGCAATACCACTAATTTCTACAGAAAGAAATTCTTTCGGTATGAAGCTGGTGTTTCTTGAACAAACAATTTGTTTCTCAGTGTGGAAATATAAGCATTCAAAATATTTTATGAACTACCTATAGACGTACATAAAATAGATCTAGTTTTGTGTTTACAAAGTTTACATTCATAATGTGAATTGGACAACTACATTTCTTAAACTGCTTAAGATTATGGTTCCTTTCCAATTCATATCTTATATGTTCACAAACTGTACTTTAAATGAAATTAAATTTAACATACGTACATACATTTAAGTAGTAGCTCAACTTTTCTCATTATCAATCGTACTTTTTCGAATAAAGTCTGGTTACTCCTTATCAGTATATCATTATGCATCATAGGAAGGAGTGACTTTGAGAGTGAATTTTATTCACTTTTTAGGTACTATTGAAACTCTTATCCAAAATACTTACTTATCAACCAAATCAAATTGTTTTTATTTCCTTTGCACAGTATGTTTTCTACTTTCATTTTATATTACATGAATTCATTTAGATATCCAACGCGTGTATCGTATACACGTGTTCATGTATGAGAAAATTCATTAACGAATTTAACAAAGTATGTGGATCCTTTTTGGCATCATTAGACTTCGAAATGCATATCTATACATGCATCAATCCAAAGAGTTTCCTTTGTTTCTCCCACTGATTGGGTGATTTTCCCTTAGTCATTGATATATAATTCTCAAGTACCATATGATTCATAATAATATAATTGACGAATCATTTCTCAATGATACTGCTTAATCCGTAATTCGAAAATTAATAATCAAATATGCTAGATGCTTCTATATTGTCTACCACTAAACACT
This sequence comes from Allium cepa, assembly GCA_030765085.1. Lineage (NCBI taxonomy): Eukaryota > Viridiplantae > Streptophyta > Magnoliopsida > Asparagales > Amaryllidaceae > Allium > Allium cepa. Next base: position 81,375,514 of record CM060941.1, on the reverse strand, counting down.
AATATTGTTATGAAAACCAAGACCATCATCAAAATGCCAAATATATATATTTTATATAACGAGTACTCATAATATCCATACTAAAACAAAATTGCTTCTATTTGTGGTTAGTACTGAACCCGGTTTTTATTTCATAAATAATAATTGGCATACACGACTGTAAAACTTGATGAGTCAACTAGTAAGTGTTATATGATATGCTCTCAGCATTTTCATTGTTACAACAACAATGTTTGAAATATGAACTACATTCTTCCACTTATCATGAGCTATTTATTTCCTTTACTATACTTGATTTGCAATTGAGAGTTTTAGATCAAATTTCTCAAACTCAAAGAAATAAGTATTACAAATAATTTTCTGTAAGAAAAATACATTTGGAATAAAAATTCATATTACTTGTTCTCTATTAAGCGTCTAGCAATATTTTAAGCAATTTCATTTTTGATGTCTCTTAATGAAGCAGAAGTGGCCATTCACTCTCTTCATCCTAACTATGCTAACATTATTTGTAACATCCCATGTCTATACCTACACTACCACATAGTATTACACGGTAATAGTTTCTAATAATATGGAGAATGACGCAAGATTGTGCTATCACACATGAATATTCCCTTGGGCTAACACCAGTACATAATTAAAAAAATATAAATAACTAACATATGCATACTTGGCATCGTCATAAAGCAATACGTTTGTGCATTTTCATGATAGAATAATACTCAATATAAAACAACAAATAGAGAAGACAGAGTTTTCAACGTAGCGGTAACATATAATAAATAACATATACACGTCCTAGCAAGTCAATATAAAAGAGTCAACACACACTATCTCCTATAACTTGTACAACATAAGTTCAATACATACATCTCTACAACACCAATATACACATGGCTACAAAATACATATGGATGCAAAAATCCACTAATAACTACCCTCTAGATCTAAGCCTGATAACCATAAGCCAGTCTTATCGTCCGTGAACCTAAAATGTCTTATATTGACCTGAGTATTATTTAACAATGCATAGGTCATACTATGTCTAAAATGTGGATGTCGATATATAACAACAATTGGAATGGTATAACAAGGATATCGCAAGTGGCATATAAACATTCCTAACGTATCAATATGTCTCAAATGTATTAACATCATCCAAAGCCATACACATATAATATCACCCATAAATTCATTCACTCAACACATCAAATTATTCGAAGATAAAATGGGTGAACCTTCATCTAAATAACAAAACTACTAAACAAATACAACCATCCATAATGAGTATCTCGACCATCATTCCTAAGGAGAGACGATGACTTTCGACTGCATGGCCCTAAGAGATATATATAAACAATAGGATATGCAGACTCATAAACAACACACAAATACTATAGACCATAGCAATAAAAACAATAACTTATCTCGGCCAATAATTCCAATGAGAGCAAGTACTCCCAACTGATTGGACCTATGAGATACATAAATAACACATCAAAAATTATATTAGTCCAAAGACTCTAAGAGAGAATAACAAACTAGAATGCAGCAAGTTCCAATGCCATACAGAATGACAAACATGCAGTTGGTCTAGGGTTAGGCTATCTCAGATGACAGACGAGTACACAAAAAGTCTCTAATGATATATAATCATTGTTTCTAGTGAGATAATAATATCGAATATCTCTTCATAAGTGGATCTACCTGAATCATCAAGATGGGAGACTGATGTACCGCAACACTACTTCAGGACATGCTAATGATTACAGACCATTTCTTACAGTCCCTTAGTTATTGCAAGAATCGTTACACACATATCCTTCTTATGTCATAAACAACCTGCAAGTCTGAGTTATGCATCGGCCATAATTTATACTTTCCCTTTGTAACGGACTGTTGGTCCTTAAGTGACTTCTGTGCAATGGCTCTAATAAGAGAAATAATCTTATCCTCAATCTCGTCATCTCAATATATTAACATCATGGATTCGGGGTGCGACCCCACAATCAGGACAGCTAGGATGGATATCAGCCTATTTGGAGTGTCATAATCACATGCTCCTTATAGTAGCGTGAACCATAAAACATAAATTCCTAATAAATACTCTCAACTGGATAAGCCCTAATGATAGTAACAACTAGTATCTTGACTCATTGGGTCCCATAAGGGCGACAACAAGTACTCTCAACTTCTTGAGTCCTAAAGAGAGCTTCTCAGCCCAATAAATCTTTAACTACTAGACTTAAGAGTGATAAAATTCTCGATTAGTTAGTCCTTAGGGGAGGAACTCATAAATCCTCAACATAATTCAACTGTTAGCCCTTGGAGAGGAATGAACCCCCCGATCATTATGTACTCAAGAGTCTCCTTTAGACGATTTCCAAAAATTCCCAACCCACCAATGATAATTCTCATTTACTTACAAACTTTAATCAAACAAATGGCAACTCGGGGGTCCCATACCACCTTGCTTACTCAATGCTTGTACATAATAATAATTTATGTAACAAGTGCAAAGATTAACTAGAGAAATATTACAAATGGTCTAACACCAGATGGTATCATTGCTCTGTTTATTGATTATTCTTATCGCATAGAAAATAATCACACAAACACACCAGTCATTTTTATGAAGGAGATTTTTTCCTATAGAATATATTGTGACTTCTGAAAACTTAATATTAATTAAAGTTAGCAAAATATAATTCCTCCCATTTATTTAAACCCGAAATAAGGATTTAACACCTTGTAAATAACTTTTGAAACTTTTTTTAAAAAAAAAATCACATAAATCACTTTTATAATCAAACATTACTTATAAGATTATCCCATATTTTTTTTCGCAATTGAATATTACGAATTTATAAGCCTCCAAAATCAATTTCTGCTTACTTTAAACAAAGAATTATATTTTAAATTTCTTCTTTATACTAGAAAATCATTGAAACTAATTTTAAAATCAGTTCATAACATTTTTGAATCATTCCATAATTTCTAGAATTAAACAGGATTTTAAATGTTAAAGCCCAAAAATAATTACTAGCTATTTTTAAGACACAACTAATAAATTAATTAATATTTAATTAAAATAAAAAAAATTCATAGAAATAATTTTATATCTCGAATGCGTCAAGTTTGTGCTTCAAAATTATAATTTTTTTAGAATTTAATGAATTTTAACATCGTCCATCTGCTGCTTGGAGCAACAGTGCTCCAGGCTTGACCCTTGGTCGACCACCCCTAGCAGGGGCTGTCTACTGCTGGTGATTGCCTAGGCACTGTTGCCCTAGGCCATGAACTAGATTGCCCTACTCATGCCCCTTACATTGATGTTTCTTTCCCGTTTCTTTTTTCAGATCAACCCCCAATTAGTGCATACATCAAAGCGGTAATTAAAATATCCAAATTCACATGCAAGCATCAAAAGATCAAGGTTTAATAAAGTGGGAAATAGGAAAGGTTAGGTTCATCATACATGGAGAAACAAGATACTTCATACCATAATCAACAACACAAACAGTGGATTAAACATTCGGACAAACATAGATTTGGAAGTAATAATTACTCTGCTCCAGCAACACAAATCCATCCTTTACACTTCATAACTCCTTCAAAAGCACAATTTTTGTTTATTATAAATTGCCAAACTCTTCAAACTTAATCAAAATTGCACTTTAATTGCTCCTATTGGTGTAGAGTTTGTTGAGAAGCACAAGTCCAAGTTTCATAAATTTTAAGATTTGATTTGAATTATTATGAACTTTTGAAGATGGAATTAGAGTTGGGATTTTTGTACCGGATAATGAAAAATGAGAAAATTAGGTCCAGGAGATTGTAACGACTCGTATTTTACGTATTAGAGGATCATAAAATATTTTTTTATTATTCTTATTAGGTCATATAATTCTATAATTTTAGCATATGACTCTTAGGAACATTTTGGACATTTATGATTTTTGCCGAATTTCTATGTGGTCATTTTGACCCGAAAAACTTTGTTTGGGCTATAAATTTTGATAAACATCAAATTAGGGTCTCAAAATTGTTCCGTTGCTTCAGGATAATGGTTTTCCATTCCGTATATTGGTCATAATAGGAAAATGGACTTAACGTTAGAAAGCTATGGTTGTTTTAAGTTTAGACAGTTGCTGGCCTGTATTAACGAGTAATTATTTTAGCCCATACTTAGGCACATTAATCTAGTTCGGGATTAGTATAAATAGGGGGCTATAGGAGCTGAATTAAAAAATTTCCCCTTTCCCAAATCAGTTCGAAACCCATATTAACCCTAATTTCATCCAAAATCATACAAATTACTCTCTAATCTTTACCAAATCACTAACTAGAGAGAAGATCGTTAAATAGAAGTTAAAGATTATCGTTTTGGTTGATTTGCATTACTTTCTATTACTGCCCACATCAGATCTAGACTTTATTTGGTTGATTTTGTTACTTGGTGAGTGGTTTATTCCTTCTCACCATCCTATACATGTTCATATAGTAGCATTGCATGTTTTAATATAATGCTTGGCCTTAAAACCTTTTCTAGTTTTAATTAAATGTTATCATATGCTTATGACCTAAATTTGTAAATCTTTGAAATGGTTTTTGAGACGACCCGACTTCCTATCTCCAGGAAATCGCATCATCTTGAAGAAAGAAAGGGATAGAAGAAGAAAAGAAAGAGAAAGAAGAAACAGAACAACATCAGAGAACTCACAGCGGAACGAATGAAATATAATATACCTCATAAAATATTACATAATATCTATTTACATCAGAGTAAACAACTTATACAACACATATTAGACATTTATAAACACCTGTCTAACTGTACAACTCAAGTACAACAGAAACAGATACAACAAACACAGCGGAGCCAATATATATACACACGTCGAAGCCTCCTGCTCCATATCTCCTCCAAAATTCGTCAAGCAAACCTGAATCACTTGATTACTCATACATAATATGAGTACCCAAGAGTTTAATAAAACAGAAAATAAACACTTGGGTCAGACAGGGATCTGGTGTGAGTAAACGGGTTAAAGTTGCTTAACTTTAGAAAAACCTTTGAAAAGAAAAGATATCACGTAAGACTTCCCACACATAAACATGGAAAAGTTTTACCTTACGCTAACCAAAACATTTGATAGGAAATCCAGTGATATTATAATAGTGTTTAGGGTTTTCAAGTAAATAAGAAATAACCGAAATTGTTACATTTATTAAATTCCAGCTACTAGCCACAAAAGTGGGTAATACAATCAAAACCGTAGGGTCTCGTAGGAAGAATGAGTTTCCATCAATGGCAGGGCTACTGGGGTACCGCCCGTCACAGTACGTGGCCTAGATCAACGTACCGAGAGTACGCCCGCTCCCCTGCAACACAAGGCCGGAACCATCCCTTACTGGACAGTCTCGAACAAGACCACCCTGTAGTTGGCGCGACCAACCACACACTAAGTCAAAATAGAAAGGGACCTCTAGACAGGGGTAAATCTCGCTCTCAAGTGGGGGCTACCCACGAAGCCTGCTGTACCTCCCCTGTTTTAGCCATTCCCAGTTGTTGAGGCTTGAGGTTACGATTACCTTTATAGAACACATCTATCTTAGAATGCTCATCGTCCACCTGACGATGTTCTGAAAGCATTCAATCCATACAAGTTCGTTCCGGGTTCGAACGAAACCGAAGACACTATCTCGTTGCACTCATTTTTGGAATCACCCTCAGAGTCAACGACCATAGCCCTTGCACTCTAAATCACCATCTCGAATCTATAAGCACTATTCCGTCAACTCATTACAGAATCACCCACAGAGTTATGCTAACGTATAGCCCTTGCACCTCGAGTCTTCACTTGCTCCACTTGGATTCATGACCTAACGTTTAATTGGAATCGATGTGGTTTTCGGATATCCAAATATGGAAACCCGATCCCGGTCTCACTGAAACCAAACACCATTTTAATGTCCAAGTTGTACTAAGGGTTTAAACAATCTAATTCATGTTCAAGATGATATGTAAACAGGTACATGAATCATATTATCACAATAGATAATTCATAACAACATTCATCTCCACAAAGCAGCATATCACATAACAGAGATGTCCAGTATCAACCAACATCAAACATCCAATATCAACCAATCATCCAATATCAATCTCCAAATATTGATCATCCAACATTAACCAATTAACCAATATTAATCAATCAACCCATATTAATCAAACATCCAAACCAGAATTGATTATCTCTTAATCAATTGAATTACTATAATCCTTCTTCATTAATTATTGTTCCAAATAAAATAAATTAATCATCTCTAATGATCTTCCTTAATTGATCTTCCTTGATTAATTATATTTAATTACATTCAAGTAATTATCCTTAACCATATTCAGTAATTAAATCTTTAATTACTATCATTAATTACAACAATTAATGATCATTCATTTATTTCTATTAATTAAATATAATTAATTACATGGAACCTTAATTAATTACAATAATTAATCACCCTTAAATTAATTACTTATATTAATCAACCTTGATTAATATCATTAATCACATTAATTAATGATCCTTATTAATTAATAATACTTTAATTAATTAACTAATTAACTTATAATTGATTAACTCATTAATCATAATTAGTAATTAACAAAAAAACATAAATCAATTTTAAACTTAAACAAGTCAACAATGTCGTCTGTTGCTCCCGTACCTACTCCCTTCCCTGTCATTTCAACATCGATACCAACGTCCTGTCCTTCCTTAGACACTGTACCTCCCCCTGTCCATCCTCTCGCCCCCCCGACCCTCCTCAGCCTTCACCTGTCCAATCGCCTGACCCCCTTTATCCACAACTCCCTTCTGCTAATTGCCTCCCCGTTACCCCTCTGTCCCCCCAAGGCGAACGAGAATGGTCTTCCCTGTTCAAGCGTAAGCCTAGAAACGCTGGGAAGTACATCCCCGTTGATCTTGTTCCAGTCTATGAAAATGGTGCTTTAGTTCCTTCCTGTGAGATTATTGACGCAGGTGCTAAAATTTGGAATGACATGATTGTGGGCTTCTTCCTGGATCAACCATTATCTTACATTGTTGTAATCAATAAACTCAAGAAGATTTGGAAGCTGAAAGGGTCTGTTACAGTGAAATCTGATGGTACCATTTTTTTATTCTCCTTCACTTGTGTTGAAGATAGACATAAAATCATTCAAAGTGACCCTATCATCATGAATAATAAGCTGTTTATTATAAAACCTTATGATGCTGCAATTAGTAATGTCAGTGGAGCTGTGACTGCAGTTCCCGTCTGGGTGCACCTGTACAATCTACCAATTTATGCTTGGTCCCCGTTGGGAATTAATTGGGTGAGCTGCCACTTGGGAAAATTGTTGTGTATGGATGAAATGACTGAAAGGCAGGAAAGATTGAGTTATGCTAAATGTTTGATTGAGGTAAGGCCAGATAGGGAATTAGTAAATGATTTTATGGTTAAGTTGGTAGAAGGAGGGCATCAAAAAATAAATGTTGAATATCTTTGGAAGCCGGATATATGTGTCAAATGCAAAGTGTTTGGCCATACCACGAATAATTGTGATAAATATGTTCCAGATGTGGTGCCAACTAATGATGTTAGAAAAGAGATATCAACTCTGAACAGAGAGAACGGTAAACAACATGAACAAGTTCATAAAGTTCAAGGTAAAACTGGTAATGCATGGTCTAAAGTGAGAAGAAACAATAAGTATTATGTTTTCAAGGCAAGGAAAGCTCCCATAGGAAGTAGGCAGAAAGAGCAGGATGAGTGTGTGATTCAAAAAGATAGTGTTGTTGAAGTGCACAACTCAGTGGAAAAAATTAGTGATCAAGGAAATATACATCTTGAAGAGGGTGAGATTGAAGAGCATAGTGATAAAGTTCAGACAGTGGAGGAAAAGATAAACAATGATGATGATGCAGCTAGTCTGTGTGTTGAAAGTGAATTAAAGACGAGTGGCAACTTATGTCAACTAGTTGACACTAACTTGGAAAACAAAAGTGATAGTGAAGAGAATAAAATGGTAGTGAATGAGAATGTCATATATAATTCGTATGTTAGCAATAAATATAATGCTCTTTCGATGATCAATGACGATAATGAAGCAATAGTTGTTATTGATGACACGGGAATGTGTAACATGACAGCTAAAGCTATTTATGAGGCTAATCTTAGATCTAGTAATATGGAGAACTGTGCGTATGGTAATGAAGTCGAGATAAATACTCTGTTTACTGCAAGTGATGACCAGCAAACTCTGGAAGCAGATGATGTTTATGTAACAGCTGATATAAAGACAACTGCCAAAAGCAATCTAGAGAAATGTACTGTAAGTAGAGATAACGGCCCAGATAATTCAATTCAGAAGAAAGGACAGAAAATCAAGGTGTTAAAAAATAATATACGAAAAGAAGTTGAGCAGAGTTCTGAACCCTTGCATGCAGATGCAAGCACGCCCCATGCGCAATATATCCCCACTCGAGAATCATCCTCTGGAATTAAGATCAGCTCGCAAACCAACCCATACTCTAATATAGTTCCTCCCAAAGCTTTTAAACCTCCCCCACCTGCGCATGTCCCCCCTCCTGCTCCAACATCGCCCGCTACATCAACTGCCTCCCCCAGGCAAGATACTAACGTTCCCAATGAAAACAGCTCAATGAAAAATGCTATTACACCACTATACGCTTCGATTCCCAACTACTTGTCCTCTAAACAAGCAGTGACTAGGAGAATGAAATCTGAAATCCTAAATGCTCTCGAGTATCCTCTATGATGCCAGCCACTGGTGCCTGGAACAGTAGAGGAGGCCACCAAGAAAAAATAAAGCAAATCAAGGGAACTTTAAAAGTTTGGACTATTATTCAGGCAAAGCTTAAAAGAAATATGGTCTCCACTGATAATCGAGTTGAATGGGAAAATAAAGACAAGAGATTATTCGCTGTGGTGTTAAATAGCTTCATCAATGCAGTATGGAAAGAGCGCAATATCAAAGTGTTCGAAGTAGGTAGGGTGAAGTCTGCTGTTGATTACAAGAATTGGTTAACACACGTGATCAAACAAACCATGGGTATGCAAACCTTCAGTATTGATCCGGGGATACTTTACTCTTTGTACAAGCTTTAATCTGTTGGTGTTTTCATTTTTCTTTTTTTGTGTTTTTATTCCTCTCAGTTCTTGTGGTGCCGTGTTTCCCTTCGTTTTCTAGAGCATCGCTCTTTGTAGTTTGTGTTCTGTTTTCATTGATGCTGCAATAAAATGGTCGGGGTCCATTTAACCCCGTCGGCCTTGCCAAAATTAGTAATTAACAACTTGTAATTACTTATTTTAATTAATGAACTTCTTAATTAATTATTTAACCCTTGATTAATTATTCTAGTTAATCAATCTTTAATTACTTCATTAAGTAATTATTAAACAATTAAATTAATAAATAAATCCTTAATTAATTACTTTATTAATTAATTTCAATTTTAATTAATTACACTTAGTAATTAATCTTAAATTAATCACATTCTTAAATTAATTAATCACATTAATTAATTAACTAAAATTAATTAAGTAATTAACCTTTAATTACTTACATAAGTAATTATCTTTAAATTACTTTCATTAATTACTTAACAAATAATTAATTCCATCATTAAATAATTCTTAATTCATTAATTAATTAATTACTTCACAAATAATCAATTTCAAAACAATTATATTAATTAATCCTTAATTAATAACATCATGTGATTATCCATTAATCACTTCCACTTAAATAACTTCCATGAGTATTTCCCGTTAATTACTTTCATAAGTAGTTACCTTCTTAATTTCATTCAATTATTAACCATTAATTACTTCATTAAGTAATTATACTTAATTATTCCATAATTAAGTGATTATTTAAAAGTAAATAAATAATTAACTAATTATTTAAAATTAATTAAGCATTTAATTAATTAACTTCTCATATTAAAGAAAATCTTTAATAAATTAAGAAATCCATAAATCTTAATCAAACTTAACTTATTAACAAATAAGCATTCTTAAGTTATTTATTCAAATAATTTACCTTGTTTAATTTTATAAATAAATTGTTTGAATTAATCCAATTTTAACAACTTAAACAAATTATTCAATTTAGATTTCAAAATCATAATAACAACCTTATTTGAAAATAAAAAATTTAAGAAATCAAATTAAAATTCTTTAATTATCCAATTTAAACTTATCTATTTTAAAATAATTAAAAAAAACTTTGTAATTGAAAACATTACTTCAAATTCTAACTTAAAATTTTGATTTAATAATTAAATTTAAAACACTCTTCCAATTTGAATTTGAAAACTTTAATTAAGATAATTATTTTTAAAATCAAACATCTTAAGACATTTTTAAATTTTGAAATATAAATTAAATTTTCACTTTTAAATGTTTGATTCACTTTCATTTTAAAATAATAAGTTTATCCTTACACCTCACTTCCTTTACAAACCCGTTCTTATAATTTTAACTAGATTTACACTTATTTATACAACAAGCAAAACCTTCATTATCATAACAGAATCAAACCGAGAAAATCTTGAGTAAAACACACAAATCCTCCGTGCTTTTCCCGAAGCAAACCCACGCCCAATCATCTTCGAGTCCAACGCAAAAAAAAACACGATAGCATTCCCGGGTTTTCACTCGTCTTCCCCATCTCCGGAATTCCAGTACACACCCACCTGACTCGTGCACATGTCCAACGCCCTCCGGCCATACTTGGTCGTCGCGACCATCGGCAACGGTCGCACTAACGCCCCCGATCCTCAAACCAAACCCAGATCCATCAAATTTTGTTCGAATCGAAATTCGAACATCAGGCTCAAAAACACTGCCGAACGATGCCTTCAATCCAAATCCAATGTCGTCCATCCCAACATTGATGAACTTCACCGTCGCCACCAAAGAATCGCCACGCTTCACCCAACAATCCTTACCCCTTGCGGCGCATTCCGGTTCCCGAACCAAGTCGCGACAGTCACGATAACAGAGCCGAGCAAAATGCAAACTAAAGCCCTAATTCGATCTAATTCCAACAAATCAGCCATTGGAAAAATTTGATAGTATTTTTCCCATAATCTATGATCCATACACTTGCTTCGAACCAAATCCTAGCTACAATCATCAAGTCGTTCCTCGGCAATTTACAAAAACCCAAATTCCACACAAACCCCAAATTCACATGAATTCCTCAATTAAAAATTATGATATATACCTTAAAAATCATAATTCTTAGTCCTTAACACATTTATGGAATCAGAAAACATACAAGTTGATTTTTGACATGCAATTGATTTTTACTATATATTTTCATTTTAAAAATTATTTACTAAAATAAAAATCCTAATTCCATTTTTAAAATCATCTTTATGCAATAACAAACAACTTTCATGAAATCATTAAAGTCAAATTTTGATGTTTTTTGGGAGATTAGAAATTTTTCTTTGAATGCAAACTCTGATCTGAAAGAAACAGGTAATAGAGTTTTAATAAACACAGTAACCATTTTAATTTTTCAGGCATTCAATACATCCAATTCAACATGCATTCAATTTAAAACAAATATTTCCTATAATCATCATGATATCATCACAAAATCAAGATTAATCTAGAATCAAACTGTTTTTAAAATCCATTTACTCACTAATTAAAATATGCAGAGTAGTTTTGTGAATTTTCCAGGTTCTTGAACTTTAATCTGGAAAAAGATTTTGATTTTGCTTTTGAAATTTCCTTTGCATGCTTTCAGATTGATGATTAAAAGTTGAAACTTGCAGTTGCTCTTTAATTGAATTGCAGGAGATATGATGCTTTAATTGCTGATGAACTCCATTTGCATTGCAATTAAGTTGAAGTTGCAGACTGAAGTTGTAGTTTCAATTGTTGATAAGAACTTTATTTTGCAGATTTCACTTTACTTTTCAGTTAGCATTTTTTTTTTTAAGGTTTTTGAATTAATTTCTGGTTGCCATTAGTTTTGAAAGAATGAAGAAAAGAAAACAAAGAAGGAAAGTGTTTGAGAAAAATTAGTTTTCTTCTTTAATCATTTATTAAAAATTAAAATGAATATGCCACTTGTCTTCAAGAGTTTACATTTGTCATTTACACTACTTAATTGTTTTACATGTGTTTTAAGAGGTGTTAATATGTTTACATTTGTCTTTAAGTGTTTTTAAACTTTTATTTAATTTAAACGTAAATATAAACTTACATTTTTATTTTACTTTATAAATGAGTACTTACATATGTAAATATAAACTTCTTTTTAAAGAAAATATTCTAAAACTAAATATAACACAAATATATTTTCTTGTACATGTTGTTAAAAATCTAAAACATTCATAAATACATTTATAACCATTTAAATTAAACACTTTAAAGAAAACAAAAATAAAACATTGATTAATTTCTTTATAAACTATCATATTTATAATAAACCATTATCTTATAATTTGAAACAACGCTTTAAATTACAATTCATTCTTATATAAATTATCAATAGATTTAAATTAAATTTCAAAACAATATCAATTTATAACATATACATACATATATATTACACTTTGAAAATTCAATCTTTAATTTAAAACAAAAGATCTCATATTCACAATATATATCAAATATATATATTGTAAACAGAATAAAAATTTGATTAGCTTTGGAAAATAAATCTTATCCATTTTAAATTGTTAAAAAGATATTGATCACAATTATCAAATTAAATATTTATTAACCATAAAAAGAATAAATTTATCAGTTTAAATTAAAACTATAGAGAAAAATTATCAAACCAGTTAAATTATTTATACAGATTATTAAATTTATATTGCCCAAAATCCCGGGTCGTTACAGTTTTCAATAATGATTAGTAATTCTCCTTATTCATATTCATACTACATGTAATATGTAGATCTAGACTAGAATTGGCTTGTTTATCATATTCTTGTGTATTGCTTGTTGAAATGAATGGATATACATGTTATTCTATGGTTGTGTGTTGTTCTTTGATGTTGTTTGCTAGTGTTTTGGATGCTTAGAAAGATAAGTTGGTGAATTTGGAAAATTAGAAGTAATGATGGTCAGAATTAAAGGAAACTTCGAGGGAAGGCTCTAGAGTATAGAGGAAGCCAGCAGTTCAAGTCGCATATCAAAATTCACCAAGTAGATAAGCCAGAATCGAGTTGTCCATGTCGGTGCCAAGTTATCTCTATTGGTCACATGAGTTGGCGATTATGGGGGATCTCTAGAGTATGATCTCTAGAGTATGGGTAGTAGAGGTGAACATGGCAAGATGCAAGAGATTGGCTAAGTTTTGGATGTTATACCTACTTGTTTCTAGAACTTGAAGATGAAGGCTTTGTCATTAGACCAAGTTGTTTTGATGGATGGGTCGGGGTCTAAACCACTTGGGAATGGAGTACTAAAAGCAAGGAAGTAGAGTTAGCTAAAATTCACTAAGTAAACAAGTTGGTACTGAGCTATCCAAGTCTGTATCTAGTTGTTTTGGTGATTGTAGTGTGGTTAAGCTTGAAGCATGGGACTCTGTAGATCATGCTGGATGAGTTGGCTTGCTCGCATAAGGATTGGATGGCGATGTAACAGCATGGTAAAAGCTTTGTATCTTCGGTTGGTGAATCGTAAAGGAAGTAGATGCCAAAGATAGTGGATCGATAAAGGAGGAAGACATGAAATGAGGAACATAGAAGGGTTCCTGGATAGTGGAAGCTGGATGGAGCAAAAAGGAGGGCTCGGATGTATATGCTAAGGAATTGTTTACCCTCAAAGTGTTTTCTGTTGTACTCGAAGTGGGGGTATTATAAGTGGGGGTGCCCGTAGATTATTGGAGTAGATCTGAATACCTTGGACTAGTGGCTTTGGGTCTAGTGTCTAGCTTTGGGCTACAAGACATGTATCTAGATTTGGGCTACGTGATATGAGATTATGTTGAAAACTGGGATTTCCATTAGCCCTAGCAGTAAGGAGGCCATACGAGTTATTATATATTCAAAGTACACTGAGTGATAGTGATGACTATTTGATGGATGCTATAATTGCTTTGGTTTCTTTCTTTATCGCTTGAAGATATTACTGGGAGTAAGAGACCGGGATACAAGTAGCATTGATATCCTTATTTGTATAGAGAACCTTTATGATATTTGTAGAGTATCTTATTATGTTGTTATGTGCTAACTCTTTGGTTGCAGGGACGGGTCAAGTATGGTTTGTGTACCTTTGTTCCTTAATATATTTACATGTATAGTATTTTGAGTTTCATTTACAGCTCACGTCAGACTATTGTTTGACCAAGGTTTCATGCTTTATTTCTTATTATCTTGGGTACTCTTAATGAGTAGATTAGAAAGCAGGCCTAGGTGATGCAGTAGCTATGCGAAGGATGAGTTGGATGGAACTATCTCGTATTATGTACATATATGGATTTCTATACTTTTCTGCTATGCAACACTGTGGAGTCTTGGCAGTGCTTGCTTATTCTTCTTGTAATTAGATAGTTGCTGAGTTTGAACTTATTGTCTCTGCTGCTTTTGATGTATAAATATATGGATCTATTACTCTGATGGTTTGTTCACATAGCTATTACTATCTCTCCTATTATATATGTGATATTATATTTTATCCATGTTTCGTGAGATATACAACATGTTATATGTTGTATTTGTTTCATTTTCAACCCTGATGATCATCCTATATCGACCGGGCATGATTGCAGTGCATAATTTTGATACAATTAGTGCCAGTGGTATAGGACGGTCATCACATTTTGTAGGTTACACGATTAACCTAACTTGGTACAATGATCCAGTAGAGATAAGGATGAGTCATCACCCTAGATTGGATTGAGAGAGAGTGTACATGTGTGTATAGAGGAGTGCGTACTTGTTGAATATTTTGATTTTCAGAGCTATACAGTAATATATTATGTAGTATAAGTTGCATGCACATAAGCGCCATAGATATAGTTTTCTTTTTGAGAGACTAATCATTCTAGTTATAGATTAAGACTGAGCCGAAATATAAGAAATATTATGAAATTCTACTTCAGGAGTTGAGGAAGGAGCAGGGTCAGGAGCTGCCACACCTGACTTTTAAGTGATGTTGAATGCTATGATGTCAACTATGTTGATGAATGTTCAGGCCGGTACTCCTAGTGTGGCTGTTGGTGGGGATGCTCCCATGCAAGTGCCTAAGGCTAATTTTCTAAGTTGAGTAAAGACTATTCTATTCTAAGAGGAAAAACATTCCATAGAACTGAGTCAGCCATAGAAGTGCAGGATTGGTTGGGTACC
This sequence comes from Allium cepa, assembly GCA_030765085.1. Classification (NCBI taxonomy): domain Eukaryota; kingdom Viridiplantae; phylum Streptophyta; class Magnoliopsida; order Asparagales; family Amaryllidaceae; genus Allium; species Allium cepa. The sequence continues at coordinate 81,360,119 of CM060941.1, read as the reverse complement.
TGCAAGCGCATCTTTAGTGATATAGAAGTGGATGATGCTATGAAGAGGAAGCTAGCCTACAACTTCAAGGGTGGGCCATGAATTGGTGGAATGCCATTACCATTGCTACCTTTGAAGTCGGTTTATTTAGGACTGGTTCAAAACAAGGTTTGAAGAGAAGTTCATTCCAGCTACTCCGAAGTCAGTGCTGTTTAGGAATTTTGCTGATCTTAAGCAAGGGGATATGTCAGTTTAGGATATCGTCATTATGAACATTCCATTTTCCTAATATCGACATGAAACTCGTAGTTCCTCTTCACTGTGTGAGACTTCCTATTAAACTTTCTAATGAGCATGTCCTTTCGGGTATGGTTAAGTTTGTATCATATATATAATTAGTTTCTATGTTAGAACATTGGATCGTTTCCAATTCTATTACACAATGACTAATTTCTCTAGTAATAAAATCTTTTGGTTAGAAGGTGGTTTGTTTTGAAACAATAATTTGTTTCTTAGGTAATGGAATAAGTACTTAAAACATTTTATGAACTTACGATAGGCTTACATATAATAAATTTATCCTTGAGTACATGAAATTTACGTTCATAACGTAGATTAGATAGTCACATATCTTAAAAAAAATTTAAGATGGCGGTTTCTTCCCAATTCATATATTATATTGTAATATCAGCTTTAGATTAAACCAAATTCAACATATGTGCTTACTCTTACGTACATATCCTAAAGAAGTAACTCAACTTCATTCATTATTAATCATACATTATCTAACAGAGTTTGATCTCCTTATCGAAACATCATTTTGTAGCATAGGGAGGAGCGACTTTATGAGTGACTCATATTCTCTTTTGGTACTCTTGGAACTCTTATTTAAGATACTTATTTGATCATTGAATTGTTTAATTATTTTTTATGATATATATTTTCTACTTCTATTTTTTATTCAACGAATTTATCATAGATATTTAACCTGTATATCAAATACACGTGTTTATATCTATGAAAATTCATTTATGGATTTAACGAAATAAGTGTTTCTAGTTTAATATCATTAGACCTAAGACTGCATACATCCATATATACCAACTCAAAGAGTTTGTTAACTCTTTTGTGGCTCCTACTGAATGAGTGATTTTCCATTAATCGTTGGGATACAATCTACAAGGACCGTATTATTTACGATAATATAATTAAAGAACTAAATCTCAAAGATATGGCTTAGTCCATGATTCCAAAAATAATCCTAAATATTTTAGATGTTTCTGTATTTTTCTACATATAACACATCATTGCGGTTATGAAAACAGATTCCATTATCAAAATAACAAAAATAGATTTATTTTATAAAGAATATTCATAATATTCGGATCAGAACAAGCTGCATTTATTTTTGATCAAAATTGAAAACGGTTATTATTTCATAAATAATATTTAGTACACAGCAAAGTAATTTTTCAAAATTTGATGTGTCCATTAGTGATTGTTAAATGGTTAACATTTGAAATATAAAGCTTAATTTAGTCACCTACTATGGGTTATTTTCTATTGTAACCAACGATCGAGACACTACAACAAAACAGTCTTTTTACAACGGGCAATGCCCGTTGTAATATGGTTTTCGCAACGGGCATGTGCCCGTTGTAATAGGCCTCGTTGTAATAGATCCACCACATTTTACAACGGGCAAAACACGTTGTAAAAACAGTTGCAGTATACCTTTTTACAACGGGTTATGACCGTTGTAATAGACTATAATACAACGGTCATAACCGTTGCAATAGACTAACCATACTAGTTGCATAGCCTGTTTCACAACATGCATTGACTGTTGTAAAAAGCGTATTTAACAACGTGCTGTGACCGTTGTAATATGCTCCTATAACAATGCACATTGCCCATTGCAAAATAAATGCAAATTTAAAAAAAAATTACAGCAGCATCCATGCAATACATCCATACTAATACTTCACATTTCATACAAACCACAATTTCATACAAACCACAACAGCACAAACATCATTTTCATGCACCTTACAACTGTTATATACAACATACCTTCTCAGAGTTATATACAACAATTTCATACTAATACTTCATACTGTCTTCAGTGTGCACCTCTTCAAACTACAACCCGACCATCAACAGCAGCAGTCCCCTCTACGACAACCGTCATTCCTCCTCCACGCTTCTACTTGAACAAACTGCCTTCATCTCTCCGTTGTGCAAGTGCACATTCACAAAGCATACCAACTACAACCAAATCATCCATCACAAAGTATAGAACCATCACAGAACCACTGTTCAACCACAGTTGAACCACCTGACAACCACATATCAACCCACTACAAATAGCTTCAACAACTGCCGACTTCCCTTCTTCTCTCTGCCCCATAAACTCCATAAAAGAGAACATACTAATACATGCTTCATCAACCTGCACACAGTACCACCCTTCTCCACCACTAACTCCTGTCCACAAACTTCAACATTTTCACTGCAACTCCCATCACTGCCATCCCTACGACCAAACACTACCATTCATTTCAAACCCCTCTGCAGGAATTTCACCCCAACCTCCCTTGCATACATACCCTACAACAAACATTCAACCATTCAACTCTTTACCGTTACACACCTTCCATCTTCACCATGATACTGCACCTCTTCAAACAAAACTGCTCCGACCACACAACATCCTTCATGCTGCATATAAAACAGTGAACAGTTCCTTTAACAAGCAGCCTCGTAACTCCACCTTGCATATCATCACTTCCTTTAACAATTATTCAATAGATTCTCCACATTTCTACATACATCACTTCCTTTAACAATTATTTCCCCCCACCACCGCTGCATATCAGTAACTCCACCTTGCAAACAACCTTCATCATACCCACAAAAACATACACTACTTCCAACTGTCACCTCATATAATACAGCACTGCATTCAACTCCTACTGTCGACCATCCATTCACCCGACCACCCCCTGCTGACATCAAGACAAACTACACTGTGCACGTGCAGTTACAACTTCCACCTGAAATCACTTCTGCTTGCAACAGAACGACAGGTCACCTCTAGCCTTCAATTTGCTCCTCAAAACTGCCTCTCCTCCACAGTGACAACAACCAAACCATCATTCCCTTCCTACAACAATATCCACTCAACCTCACTTATACTCTCCAATTTCGTATCCAAATAAACTCACCCATTTGACTGCTACACTCACAACATCCCAACATCCTACAGTAGTACTTCAACCATACTTCAACCACCGAGCTTCTGATTTCACCACTGAGCTGTTGCCTTCCCACTTCAACCATACTTCAATCACCTATAAACAACCAAACGCGAATATAATACCCCCACAACACCTTCCTTTCCGCAACAGCATCCTTTTCCTGTTTGTTTTATTTTTCACAACAGAAAACAGAGATTAAATAAAAGATTTTTGAATCAGATGACCAAAAAAGATTATCGAATATGCAAATAAATCATATTTGTTAACAAATATTTAAAAGATTAGCTCATGTAAATACCTCTTCCGCTTTCTTTTTCTCTATTTCCTCAAATGCAGCTTTCTCGGCCTGCATAAATATTAACATCCAGGCTTAATACAGAAACCGTCGCATAAATACTAACATTTAATACTATCATAAAAGTAATTTCTATAGGCATACATCTTTGTATTTGCCCCAAGTTTCCTCGGCATATTTCTTAGCGTATTCAGGGTCATCGCAGACCAAAACATTGTCAAATAAGGTCATGACTTCACCTATATAAAAATTAAACAAAAATAACAAGTCAACAACTGCGCGCAATGAAAAAAAAACTGAATATTAAGTTGATTAAGGGGGAATGTCAAACACTTACTTGCCACAACTCAATGCCTACATATTTGAGCTTGTCGAAAGCATAGATGTATGGATCGTCCTTAAAGTCTGCAAAAGATGTGGATTTTGTCATTATTTTGTTCACAAATCAGAATTGATCATTTTTAAAAAAAATGCATTAGAAAGAGATTATAGACCTGGGTTATCAATCATTGGTGCCTTCCATTTTCCCTCGTAGTTAGGATTCTTAATTTTCTGATAATACAAAAATATACCATAAATGACATGGAATAAAGGTTACATAAGTAAAGACTGCCACTGATAATGTTCTATTAACAACATATATATAAACAATTATATGTATGCAGATCAAAATTTTCTCGAAACCAAACTGCAACAATTATATACTCTTAACATATTAACAAAAAATATCGTAAACACGTATTCTTTTCTATGACACACATATATATAGTTGAATGCAAGTTACTGTATAAACTTTTATTTATAATATAGATCTAACAAATCTAAATACTAACCTGACACTCATAAAAATATATATAACTTATATAGTAATATATGGAAAACGTGTAATATATATATATATATATGGAATATACATAAATCTGGACATATCACTTCCTACAAGATTGCATATAACTAAACTACAACCCAGGTACATATTATTGTTAATCAACTATAAACACATTGCTAGATTTCGAAAATGTAGACACATATATATAACTGACCTTTACTTATATACCCTATATGTAACTGATTACGAATCATATACAAAATATATGACCAGATTTTTTTTACGACTCATATTATATACTGTGACTAAGTTTCATACAAAGTATATATAGATTCTTTTATAAAAATATATATAAAACACTTACATATACTTAGATAACCGGTTGAGGAAATAATAGGATCGGCCAGGGCAAAACAGGGTTATGGGTAGAGAGAGGGGCGAAGGAGCATTGGCACAATGGGTGATGGGTTCGGCGATGGATAGGGCTTTGGAAGGCAGAATGTGGCTACGACCATGAGGGAAAGAGGCTCGTGAGAAGGAAAGAAACGGAAAGAAGGTTGCCGTGCTGATGTATTGGTTTGGGGAAGAGGGCATTATAGGTTGGCTGAGGGGATCGGTATTGGTCGGTTGAGGTGGCGGTGGATAGGAGGAGATGGGTTGTGTATGGCGATCGAGTGAGGAGATGGTGGCAAATATATAGATGATAGATAATTGTAGATATAGAATTCTTCATTACAATGGATAGCATAGAAGAAGATAAGCAGATAAAAAAATGAAAGAGGATGCAAATGGCTTCAGAAGTATATGCTACTCGTATATTTTTCTCAGAACTGAAAAGTCAGAAACGAACGAAAAAATATGGACCACATTATTGGAAATAGGAGAAATGCTAAAAGTCATAAGTTGAATTCAAAACAGACATATGATATAAGAACAGACATATGAAATAAAAACAAAGAAACCTTTTTGGCATCAGGGTTAGGAATCTCCTTAGGAATATCATCATAACCCTTCAAAAAATGGAAGCAAAATCAAATTTCAAAGAAATATTTTAAAGAGAGAAGCAAAATCAGACTATATGACAGGTGTTTAAGAGTAGCAAACTTAAAATAAAAGTTGGAAACAACCAATCACCTCAGGTTTCTTATCCTCAGGGTCTGGAATGTACTCCTTGTCATCCCAATCTTCGGGCTGATGAATACAAGTATCCTCATGTTACAGACAGATATAAATAATATGATAAATATGAGGAAAATCCATTTACTCACTTTCTTGGCTTTAGGGTCTTTGATCTGCTTGGGAGGGAGAATATCCCAAGGATCATAAATGCTTCCACTTTGCTTTTCTTCATTATCGATTAGAATGTTGTATGTTGCATCAGGTCTAATAATGAAAGTGTACACATGACTCAATTGGTAAGTCTTGCAAGGAACATCCTTCTTGATCAAGTGATTCTTTCCATCACGGGTAAGAATGGCATGAACCTTTTTGGTGCTCTAGCCGCAAATATCAGGACCGAACATGATACTGTAATTATCAAGGATATGTCGAATTAGTATACTTGAATAAAAACAGATATATAACACATATATATGGTAATAATATAAATGTGATATGAAGTTTACCTGTAAGGGGTATCTCCACCAAACTTCTTTTGATCAACACCATTGCTGAGAAGCTTCATGTAGCCTCCACCGCAGTCAAGTTTCTGTTCATGTTTGACTAAGAATTGGAATACCAATGTCTTATCTTTGTTGCAGAATTCTGGGAATTCGGCAGGGATGGCATAGAACCTGTAATCTTCACTGGTTTGGATACCTGTATTACAAATGTTACGTAAGTTTATGTTGTTGCATTTGTTTTATATATTCCAATTTTGAAAGACGATACAAGTATGAAAAATACTTAACATAAAAATATTAGTATAAACCTGGAAATCAATTAAAATTGAACCTTAATAAGAAAATTTGTTCATTAAAAATAAGAAAGTTTAAGTGTTAACATGTTATTCTAACTGCAATCACCGGAATCACCTGCCTTCTTCATCCCATCAACACAACTGCAATCACCTGCATCCGCGAGCTTAAAAACATCAGCCCTTTTTGTTTGAGATAACTATATATCTGTATTTAATTTGGACGACCATGATCTTTTATATAATTTCTTTGAGCACGTTATCCACTATTTGAATCAGTAAAATATAGGATTGCTCTTGACAACAAATTTACTTGGATTAACATATATCCAATATGCGCACAGACAAAATTAATTTAGTTAAAATTGTATGGACTTCCTACACTAACACTTCAAGTTGTGATATACACACGACCATTATGCTATGTTCTTATCATCAAAATTACAAATAAATCTACTAGGCATCCAGTCCTTTTAAAATGAAAAAAACAACTATTGTTATTTTCGATCATATTTTTGAAATAACAATATGTGATAATAGTTCTCACATTTTTTGGGTAACCAAAGCAGGCAGTCATAGTTCAGCAAATCGAAAGGCTGATATTACAGGGCATTAGTCAAAGCAATATTTTGGTAAGAGATTTGTATATTTTACAAGATGAGTTTTAGGGGACAAAAATTGTATGGAGAGTGGATATGAATATCTAAAAGTTTTTCTATTGCATTGTCCTGTACTACAATATTTATGTACTACGATATTTTACTGAATAGCATATGATACAATGTTGCGTGCTACAATATAGCAGCTGAATAGTTATCATTTGAAAAGTTGGTGCTTGCTTTTGCTGATAAAGGGCGACTGTGAAAATTAGTGTGGTACATTAAGTGGGATCTTGTGTCCCAGGTGTAACTAGAGTTTGCTTTGTTCTCGACTATTGCACTCTTTCTGACCAAATAATTCATGGATTTCGTCGCGGGATGCCTGATGTTTTTGACTGATGTATTGTGCCATCCATCGGTAAAGAGAGTAGGTTCATATGTTTCAATGAAAATTCAATAACAATCTAAGAATTTATTCAAACCTTGGTTCTGTTTGGTTGATGAAAAGAAAACAAGTTAAGCAGCTTCTACTCAGTTCCGAAAAGCATAACAGGGCTAAATGATGTACACATGTTGACAGGCCATTTGTGTCGGCGTGCATTCATGCTGCATTCACACGCCCCTGAACTTCTTCCACCACATCCTCCTGACATCTCACCAACAACCCATCAACCCAAACAATAGTAAACCGCACAACTCCATCACAAATCCCACTACTTCGCCTCACTTCAACTTACAACCTTGCCGTACCCAATAATTAAACTCCTACATTACTACATATCCACCTTCTACTTACAAATACACCATCAACTCCCCTCTGCTACTGCCAACATCACCCACTCTCTCTGTCCTTCACTGCATCACCACCCACTCCACTGCCAACATCACCCACTACTTGCCGCAGCCTTCACCCTGTGCATCACTGACATCAAGAACACCCAATATGCCATCAAAATCACCCGCGAACTCCAATTCCAGCAATACCACAACCTACATACTCCATCATCTAAATTCAACAACCTCAACACCTCCGCAACCCACTTCATCAAACTCAAACGCTTGAATCGAGCATCACTTCACCACAACCTCACATAACAGCAATCGCCACCATGGATCGCGTGGAACCGAACTGCAATTCTATTCCAACATCACCCGCGACCATCCAGAACTCCAGACGAACCCCATAAACGAATCACAGCATTGAATACTCAATCGCTACATCGAATACCACGACATCCTCTCCAGCAACTCCCCACCATTACCGCCACCTCATTCACCTCTACGACTTCTTCTCAACCCACCAAACAACAATCGCAACCTTCAAACCAAATCACCTGAACAACCGCTAGCACCCACTCTCGAGCAAGTTCAACTGCCTCGCCAACTTCGAACAACCCCAAACTCGCCTCGCGAGCTTTCCATACCTCCAATCCCCTCGAAGCCGCAATTACTTATATTGAGTAGTGAGAGTTTGATTTCGATTTCGATTTGAGATCTAATTTTGTAGCGACAAAGCTTGTAGCTAGAGGAGCTTGCAGCGGAGGAACTTATAGAAGCGGTCTTGGCTTTGTAGATTTAAGAATTAGGGTTTTTGGTAGATTTGGGAGCGTGAGAGGCAAGGAGTAATTTGTTATTTTAATTTTCGGGGGAAAAAGGGCGTGCTGTGAAATTTTTGGGGAAAAAAGGGCGGGCGTAGAAATTTTCACCTATTACAACGGACAGACTTAGCCCATTGTAAAATTGGCACCTATTACAACGGGCATTTTCAGCCGTTGTAAAATTGACACCTCTATTACAACGGGCATGAAAGGACCGTTGTAATAGCATTCTATTACAACGGACAGTCATTGTCCATTGTAAAAAAGGCATTGTATATGGCATCTATTACAACGGGCCTGAATGGACCGTTGTAATAGCCTACTATTACAACAGACAGCCAATGCCCGTTGTAAAAAGGGTGTTGTAATAGAGTATTTTTGTTGTAGTGAGAGTTTCAAATCAAATATCACGAACTTAAAGAAAAAGATCTTATATACATATTAATTTATTTCTTATAACTTTAATTGGTTTTATTTCAATCTTAACTTTTAAATTTTATTTATATATACTGTATAAAATTCTCTTATTTAATCACAAATTTTTTAATTTAATATTAAGTCTTATATTCATATGTATATTATTATTAATTAACAGTAATTTAATATTACAACTTTACTATAACCTTTTATGAAATAAACAATTATAATTAATATTTTAATTTAATTTGATTTGAAATATTTATTTATATCTTCTATGATTTTAAATTCAAAACAGCTTTAAAATTATTTGTTTGTAATTATTATGAATTTAAATTTAAAAAATTCTAAATTTTTATAACCTTTAAGAATACAAATTTAAAATAATTTCAAGTTATATTTATAACCCGTCAAGGACTACCAACTCAACGGGTTAGTGGTATGACACGTCAGACTTAGATTTTAGAGGTCATGGGTTTGAACCCCTGCGATATTATATTAATGCTATGCTTAAATAAAATATTACCCTTGCTACTAAAAAATTATACTTAAGAACCCTATAGATTTTAATTTTAATTTAAAATAATTTTAAATTAATTTATGTGTAACTTTTATGAATATAATTTGAAACATTTTTTAATTTATTCATAACCTTTATAAATTCAAATTTAAACCAATTTGAAATCGAAATTTATATATTATTCATAATTACACGATATGGGCTCTACTACTATTGTTCGATCAAGTGCATCGAGCGGTAGGGTAAAATGAGGAAATTTCAAAAAAAAAATCTTTTTATTCATTATGAACTAGATTGTTCATAATGTGATTAATAGTAGATCATATTTAATGTTTTATTGGATGAATTTGATTTGAGTTTCAAGATATATTATATTATATTAACACAATTAGTGTGATTTACAATGTCGACATTTATTCAAAATATTAAACGAGATGGTTTTTAATCAAGTTAAATAATATTTATTCAATGATTTTATATGCAATCATACTTGTCTACATATATTTATTGTATTATATATTGAATAAATAATATCTGAATGATAATAAATTGGTTTTTAATATATATTCAAATAACGCATATTTAAATATAATATTTTATGAATTAATGATATAAATTTATAGGGATAATAGTTCTTCTTAATTCAAATATCATATGCTTGAATTCAAAGAACAACGTCTTACTATGTGAATTTTGATTCATGTTGTTGATACATAAAATATTTAATAATATTATTACAACATTCAATTTATAGAATTATAAATAATTGTATAGTTACTGTCGCATGCGCTTATGCCCAAATTTTAATTGTGAATTCAATAATGCAAGTTTTGTGTAAAATGGAGTTTATATATGATTGTTATTTATATTTGAAAATTTAGGAGTAAAATAAAATTTTGTAATTGTCAAGGACTTTTATATAAAATTACCTCATCTTCTCTTCATTCAGAAAATCTAACCTATGTCACAACATCGATTGGTTATTGCTGCCTATTGAAGCCACCATTCATGATGTCGCTACGTCGACTAACTCAACTCATTGAGACTAACCGCCCCATATCATCAGTCCGACATCCCAAGTTAGTCTTTGAACCTTGATTCCAATTTAATATGTCATTGCCATCTTCCAATGCCGCTAAAGTCATCGAGCTTACTAGTCAACATCTCCTTGCCAACTGACGTTGTTGAAGTAATCCTTTAAGTCTTCAATTGATCTTTTAGTTTGTGCGTGCACATATATTAATGACACAGATATGTATAGAAGAGAAAATAATTTTTTTTACACAAAGCAAAATTTAAACTAACTTGTTTCAAAATAACTCAAAATCATTTTTTTTATCAAAAACAATTTGAAAATCTTTTCTCAGTAGTCCTACTACTGGAGTGCACCTTGAAATGCAGTTTCACTTGTAAGAAAATAGTTCTCTAACTCGATGAGTTGCAAATTCACCATTAAGATGTAATTAATTGCCAAGAGGAAAAATAAAATTCTTTATGTGTAGCATAAGGCATGCAGGTATATTTATAGTGAAACCAATAAGCTATGTAAGATATTTTATACTTGTCCACTATTTAATGCATCCATTATATGAGAGACCATATCTCACTTAATTAATTAAACCCATTTAATTGATTCATACCCACATATATATACACAATGTGTGTGTGTGTATTTTTTTTGAAAAAGGGAACTTTATTGATGACGTATGAAGACATACACAATATCGAGCATACCACCATATAATACAACATGAAATATAATAAAATACACAAATAACAAAACATAGCCCGCCTTTCTTGAGCCCACCATTGTAATCCCATTTAAACACATAATACGGTAAACCCTAGCTGCATTCAACCCTCATCCCGAAGCTCCACTCACCACTTTTGTAAGAAAGCTCACTCATCATCATTATAATGGTGATTTGAAAATCACACTACCAAAGTGATAATATATTTCTCGATGATTCATGCACGCTGAATCTTTGTACTTCCCTTTCTTAAAAATTCGCTGATTTCTTTCAGCCCACATATGATATATTGATGTAACTAAAGATACGAAAGCCAGTTGCTGCTAGATGTCTTCACCTTGGAAGTTCACCTTAAGTTGATGTACTTCATCCAGTAACTCGCCTTCAGTTGATTGAGATAATCCCAGCTTTAGCCGCATGTAAGAGAAAATATATCTACTATAATGGCAACTGAAAAATAGGTGGCCGTAGTCTCTTCCTCACAGCGATACAAAATAGAATGGGTAGCTCTTTGAATCCCCTAATTCAGAAGATGATCCAATGTTGGTAATCTCTTATTTCTCTCTTAGCAAGTAAAGTATATATAAGTTTGATGCTATTAGTAGTTGTCAGATAGTCTTCATAAGTCAATCCCTCCTTCACATTTAGGTCTACATAATATTTTCCTGCTTATTTTGTGCAGTTTTCCTCCCCAAAAGAAATCTGCACATAAAGTTTTAATTTTTTTAATGATGGAAACTGGTATATTATAACTTTGCAACCAATATAACCCAGTAGGTGTGATATATGTATGTATGTATATATAATTTGTCAATGACCACTAGCTTAAGTAGTAAGATCTTTAGATAGTGATTCTATAGGTTTGGTTTCGATCCCCAAAGACACCAAAACGAGTGCTATGCTTAAATTAAGTACCGCTCTTACTATCAAAAAAATACAAATATTATTTATTATATTAGCCCAAAATTATATATATATATATATATATATATATATATATGAAAATGGATAAAACCGCTTCATTATAAACCTAAATTGAACCAGAGTAGCTTAGTTTAGGATAAAAAAGTATGACATCTTTATTGCTTTGCAGGTGTGTCTATATATATACATATATATATGTGTGTGTGTGTGTGTGTGTGTATTAGTATAAAATAATTCAAAGTTGTTAGCCCAATTTGAAAAACAAATAAAATAAAGAGGCTACTTTACCAACTTCTTGTGCCCACCTAAAGTTATAATAGCAAGGGAAACCGCTTTCCCTAAATAAGCCCCAACTCGTTACCAAAGTTATTCCCTTTTCATATGAACCCGCCATTGAAATTTCCTCCTTCGCATGCTTGCTCAGTCGCCTAATGTTTAAGAATCATCCCCCTTTTAGATGAGGAGCAGAGATCGACGAACCATTTTTGGTTTTTTGGAACATGGATTCTTGTTAGTCTCGACAGCATCAGAGGCTTGGTTTATTTATAATTTAGCCGGTGTCATTCAACTCAACACCCTAGCATGCTAGAATATCACAATTATCGCAAGTGCTTTCCATCTTCTTTGCTGTTGCTTTAACTTGTTACATAATATCAAGAATAATTCTTCTTTTCACTTCCATATTATTATTCTGTTTCTTACTTTCAAAACTTCATGTGTTATGTTCATCTTATATGTAGTAGATAAAAGATGATGTACAACAATAAGTAATGTCTTTGATTTGATTCATAACCCTAAAATCAGTATTAAGTTCATTTATTTTATCCATAAGGTCCAGTGAGCTATGTGGATTTAGCTTGAATTTAGTTCATACAAAAACGTCATTTTTTAATTTACAAATAAATTATTTCATGGCCGCCTCTCTCTAGCGCCTGCGAATTATCATCTTGCTGCTGCTTCTCCCCATCTTTAATCTCTCTTTCCCTATGACTACTCTCTCCTTCTCTGCGATCTATTGTTGCTTATTTGTTGGTTTTGATGTCGTGTTTGGGTGGCGTTGGAGAGTTCGTTCTCTCTGGTTCTTTCGTACGTCAATGCCCATCGTTCGCCGCTATTGGCGCCGCCATTCTGGCGGAGGCCTCTGGTCCTTTTTCGGTGGTGTTTACTGGTGATTGTACGGTTGAGATTAGGGTTTTCTCTTTGGCTTCATTTGGGGTTCTTTCCAGATCTCGTTATCTGTTGGTTGAGAACTGTTTTATGGAATTATTGCCGGTCTCTAATGATGGATTGTTGTGCCGTCCTCCCCCTGTAGGCGAATTTCTCAGTTTGACGCAGATTGGGTGGCGACGCCTTCTACTGGTGAATTCGATGTTGCTTCGAAGAGGGATTTCATCACCCACTTCGAACCGCTGTTAACTTTTCTGTATCTTGTGAGATTTTGCCACGTGGGGAGGAGCCTCTGGTGGTGGGTTCGGTGTTATGTGGTTTTGGCTTTGGTCTTGATGTTTTGGACGAAGGGGATTCAATCGCCCATTCCAGTCAGGTTGCGGTGCTTCCCTCCCCTGTACCTACTTCGGTAGTACGTGATTCATGGGTTGGTTTTAGCGATATGGCAGTGGGTTTCAGTGCAAATGTTTTTGATTGGGATTTTCCTTTATTGCGCTTTATTCAAACTGCTCGACCTTGTGGGTCTGTGTCCCCCTGTATGTTGAATGGTATGATGCGCGAGCAGTTTTTGGTTGATTTTCTTGTTGTTCCCATTGTCTCGCAGCTGCAGGTAAGTGATCATCTGCCCGTTCAGGTGAGCATCTCGCTATTGCATTCTTTATTAATCATTGATGTTGGGTTTATGATGACTTGTTGGTTTGAGACTGATGGTTTGTTCTTTGTGTTTTTGAGCCTTGACACGCCTCGGCGTGTGCTCCCTGACAATGCTACCCAGATGTTGATTGGTAGCGTGTCAGGTCCTTTAGGCATTGTGTACTCCGTTTGGAGCGGACAGTGTGGGTCCTTATGTTGGTATTTTTCTCTGAGCCATAGCGAGGCCTGGTCAGTGTCGTTTTTGGCTTATTCTCGTCTTCCTCTGCTGGTTGGTCTCCATTCGTCTCTACGGAGAAATTATCCTGTCTCGGTCGATTGGTTAGGGTGGTATTCCAGCCCTGATCGCATAGTGAACACTGATGCGGCCCACTATGCGGGCAGCCTGGAATATTACCAGTCATTTGCGAACCGATCGGGTGATATCTCTGCTAGGGCCACCTTGCGAACCTCACCTGTCTCGCGGGGCTGTCTCACTAGTGACAGTCCGGTATGGGTTAGGTTCCTACAGCATCGTGGGATGCGTATTATTAGCACCCCTACATACTTTCGTTATCCTCTATCTGTTTCGGTTTCTCCTGATTCTTCGCCTTATTGTTGCTATTCCCGTTGCTCTCTTCCTTCTTCTTCTTGTGCCTTTTCGATTACCATTCCGATGCTTAGTGTAGAGGAGATTGCGATTATTAATGAGCGCCTTTCTCGTCTAACCGAGAACTCTGCTCCCTCCAGATCCTCTTTTAGACTGTCCGGTACGAAGGAGAGATTAGGTGCATCTTCGAAGTCCGAGCCACTGCGTCAGCCTCTGCGTCGGTCCTCTCGACGTAGATCGCGTGGCTCATCCGTCATCCCCCGCACTATCCTTACTCGCTCTATAGCGGCGACTGAGCAGATCGATAGGTCTGCTCTTTCTTCCTTGTATCGTATCTGATTTGCGTCTGGGCTGTCTCTCTTGGCTTGTTCTCTTTCTCTCCGATTGTAGTTGCCTTCATGTCGAACTTTCTCTTTTGGAACATTCATGGTATTGGCAATGAAGCTTCTTCCGCTAGGCTTAAGAGGATTGTTCGTAAGCATTTCATTGGCTTGGTGGCTCTTTTAGAACCTTTTGTGGGTCCTGGAGAGGTTACCAAGGCAGTACCGTCGCTTGGTTTTGGCGGTGCTTTGACAAATGTATCGGGTAAGATCTGGATTCTCTGGTCCAAAGACTGCGTTGTTCGCCCTGTTTACGACTCGTCTCAACTTTTCTCTGTTTTGTGTTCCTCTTCCTTTTTCCCGCAACCGTTCCTTTTTTCGGCGGTGTACGCCAAGTGTGACCGGTTAGACAGATTATCTCTATGGGATGACATTCTGTCACTTGCTGACTTCGGGTTCTCGTTTTCTGTGGTGGGTGGTGATTTCAATGTTGTCGCTGGTCAGGCTGAAAAATTAGGCGGGGTGGCCTTCAATCGGCACTCAGTTTCTGATTTCAATTCTTTCATTGTGAGCTCCGGGTTATCTGAAATTCCTTTCGTGGGCTCTGCTTATACTTGGTCTAACAACCAGGAAGGTCCGAATCGGATCCTCTCCAGGTTGGATAGGATATTTGGGTCTGCTGAATGGTTTAACCTCCCATTCACCTTCTCTACTTCTCATCTTCATCGATCTTGTTCTGATCATGCGCCTCTAGTTTTACGGTGCGCTTCGCGGTCTTTGACGGGCCCTTCTTCTTTCCGCTTCCTTAGTATGTGGAGTTCTCACCATAGTTTTCTCCAGGTGGTGGAGGAATCGTGGACCTCTCCCATTGTGGCTGCTCCTATGGGGGCTTTCTCCCGTAAACTGAAGTGTCTTAAGGCATGCCTAAAGACGTGGAATTCCCTTGTTTTCAGGAACATTTTTGACCGTGTTCGAGCAGCAGAAGAGTCCCTGATTCTTGCCGAATCTTTGTTCGACGAGAGTCCTTCAGCCGAAAACAAGGAGAATTGGGCTTCTGCTCAATTGGGTTTCTCTCGGAACTTCGTATTGAAAACTCCTACCTCCGCCAAATGGCGAGGATCAAATGGGTGGTCGAAGGTGATACGAATTCCAAATTCTTTCATTCTTCTATTCGTAAGAAAGTTAATTTGCTTTCTATTCGTGAGATTTTGAGATCGGATCAATCTGTGGCTTCGACTCCGTCTGAATTCATAGAGGTAATAGTGTCTCATTTCCAATCATATCTGGGTTCTCCCTCTGTGTCTGATCCGTCTTCGAACCTCCTGTCTTTCATTCCTCGGCTGATTCCTTCGGAGGGAAGTGACGCTTTAGCTTATCCGCCTTCGTCGGATGAGATTCGTGCCTGTGTCTTTGCTCTTAGCAAGGATAATGCCAGTAGGCCGGATGGTTTCAATGGTTCCTTCTTTCGAAGTGCCTGGCATATCATCCAATCTGATTTCTGTCTGGCAATTCAACATTTCTTTTCCGGGAGCGCTCTTCCCATTAGTTGGTCATTCACTAACTTGGTCCTCATTCCCAAGTGTGATAATCCTCGGGCGTGCACGGATTTTCGTCCGATCAGCCTATGTAATTTCGCCAACAAAGTGATTTCTAAGGTTCTGGCCACTCATTTGGCTCCGTTCCTTGATCGTATTATCTCCTCCTCTAAGGCGAGTTTTGTAAAAGATCGTTTGATCACTGATAACGTCCTTTTAGCCCAAGAACTTGTCTCTCAGATTGACCGTAAGGTCAGGGGTTCTAACATTATTTTCAAACTTGATATGGAAAAGGCCTACGACCGTATGTCGTGGTTTTCATCATCAAGGTTCTTCGTGCCTTCGGGTTTCCTGAAACCCTTATCGATTTGGTGTGGAGGCTCATATCCAACTGATGATTTTTTGTTCTCATTAACGGATCGGCTAAAGGTTTTTTCAAAGCAGGTATAGATATTCGTCAAGGTGATCTTCTATCTCCTTCTCTTTTAGTTATTGC
The DNA here is from genome assembly GCA_030765085.1 of Allium cepa. NCBI lineage: Eukaryota > Viridiplantae > Streptophyta > Magnoliopsida > Asparagales > Amaryllidaceae > Allium > Allium cepa. Next base: position 81,343,274 of record CM060941.1, on the reverse strand, counting down.
GGCCGAGGCTTTCATTCGTGGTATCCACACCTTAACGATATTTGGTCAAATTCACCGTTTTGGACTTCCGAGAGGGTGTCCGCTTGTCTCTTCTCTTTCCTTCGCGGATGACATTGTCATTTTCTCCAACGGAAATCGGACCTCTGTTCGCCGCCTGATTCAGTTCATTCATCTGTACGAGAGGTGTTCGGGCCAACTGGTCAACTCTGCGAAGAGTTGCTTCGTTCACGCGAAGGACATGGACCCTTCGAGAGTTTCTTGGGTGGAATCTTTTACCGGGTTCAGGAAAGCTTCCTTTCCTCTACCTTATTTGGGTATTGTTCTCTACAGAGGAAGGAAACTAAACGCCCTTTTCGATCCTCTTACGGACAAAGTGAGGGGAAAGATTATCCGTTGGAATGCGTCTCTTCTGTCTCAGGCAGGAAGATTAGTGCTCATCCAATCTGTTTTAAGTTCTATGGGCACGCATATTTTCGCCGCTATGACCCCTACCTCCTCCTTCTTTCGGTCGTTCCAATCTTTGGCATCCTCCTTCTTCTGGGGATCGAAGGTTGACAATCACCGACATTACTGGGTGTCTTGGGACGTTATCTGCTGTCCTAAGAGTGAGGGTGGGTTAGGTTTGCGTAATCCGAAGGACATCTATTCGGCTTTCGCTTGCAAGTTGTGGTACAGGTTTGGAACTAACGACTCCTTATAGGTGAAGTTCCTTCATGCTAAATACCAGAGACTGGCGTCTTCTGGCTATTTCGGTTCTCCATCATTCGCCAGTGAGACTTGGAAGCATATGCAATCGGTCAAATTGCTCGCTGATTCTCATGACGGCCACTCCGGATGGGATGGCGGTCCGTTCTCTATTCTTAAGGCCTGGAACTCTTCTAGGAACCCCACTCCAGTCCTTCCAATCTTTTCCTTCATTTGGGACGTTCGAATCCCTCTTAAAGTTTCTCTTCTCATGTGGAGATCCCTTCATAATGGTTTACCGGTTGATGAGAACCTTCAGCAGATTGGCATTCCTTTTGTTTCCCGTTGTAGATGCTGCGGCAACGGGGAAACAGAATCGATGGATCATCTGCTTTTCTCTGGCTGTTATGCCAGATCCTGCTGGAATTATTTCGGTAATTTAGTGGGTGTCCGTGGTACCATCTCCTCGCCGAATGATTTACTGACCTCTTGGTGGATTGGTAGATCTGGTAAATCTCTTCGATCTATCATCTTTCGCTTGATTCCCTATCTGATTTGCTGGCACATCTGGTGTGCACGGAATAAGGCAATTTTTGAGGAGACTCCTATGGATACCTTCTCCATTATTCGGTGGGTTAGAAATGATGTTTACTTGGCGTTTCGTGGCAGACCTTTCAGAGGAGCGGTCAATGCTCGTTCTGGACACCTTGTGGATCTGTTATCTATCTCCTGCTCTCAGTCTTCTTATAGAGCGGGAATTGGATGATTCCCGATCCGGAGACTGGTGGTTCTGGCTATCTCGTCTCCTTCTTGACCGTCTTCCCCCGTTTTGTTTTCTTACTGTGTGGCTATTGCTTTCAGGATCTGGTATTTCTGGATTGGATATTGTTTTTCATTCCTCCTTCTGATTGGAGCTTGCCTAGAGGAATTTCGTTTCTCTTTATCGGCTGTCGGCCTTTCAGCTATTGGGACGTTGGCTGCTTTTTTCTTCTATTTTGGTGGTTCGTCTGATGGGATTGCTCTTACTTTGCACGGTTGTCACTCGACATCGTCATCGGGCGGTGGCCTTACCGGAGCTCGATTACGATGTTGGATGGGCGGTGGATTTTCCGGAGCTCATCCAGATTGATCTGTGCCTGGTCCAGAGGTCCTTTGCATCTCCTTCTCGCCAAAGTCTATTGCTTTTCCCATTTTGGTTATACCGTTGTATTACTTATGAGTTTCCTCGGTTTTGTATTCCACTTTTTGGTACTCTGGTTACCTGTCAGGCTTGTTGACAGTTTTTGTTTTGGGTTTATATATACGTCTATTCTACCAAAAAAAAAGTTCATACAAAAACGTAGATGTATGTGCTAAATTTACATTTGAAGAAAATATGTCCTATGCTCCCATTTTCCTATTTACAAAGTACACCATGGGTTATTTGAATCATCCCATCTTATTATTTTATCCTTAGTATTTAACCTACCCAACATTGCTTATAAGCACAATAGGCCATCTTGCGACCGTTAATATCATTCCAAATTATGACTACCCAAAATTGTTACTCATGTCGAGCTCTCATTTTATTCCATGCATCTTTGAATGTGAATTTGTTGTTATCCCAAATGCAATAGTCTTCTTTTCCTTCTCTACATATTGCCATTTCATTAATTAGATCTTTTATCTCTCTAGTTTCTATAAGAATATAAGGAACTAAGCACTTACTTTTATGGCTACATTGCCACTAACTTCAACTCTATCCCAACCTAGAAGGTCTAGCATTAATTTATCATTAAATCATGGCTCAAAGAAAAGAGATATTGATTCTACAGTTGTAATGTTTTTCTGATATATTTTATTTCAAAACTCTAGCTTTAAGAATTTTTTTCCAGGTACAAGAATTATTGTTATCAATTTTCATTGTCTAAAATTTCTCTTTAAGTTGTACTTAGTTCTGAGCCATAAAGACCGTTATCCTTGGTTGAGAATTACATAAGAGTTTCGTAACTGTAGTCCACTTGAAAAGTTTTTTAAGCAAGTCATTCTTTCCACTTTTGGTCTGCAAATTATGTCCCATGCAATATTGTGTTGCCTGCTTTTCTAAACAAAATCTGCACACATTTTATTTATCTTTTTGATTGTTGAAACTAGGATTTAGTAAATCATCGACCAGTATAATAAAATAGGAGTAATAACATAATGAATTAATTCAGCCCTTCCTGCAATTGATAATAATTTACTATCCAATGCTCCATTTTCCCTTAATCCTATGTAGAAAACTCCTATAATCATTATAATCCAAATAATTGGAAGATAAAGCACTCCTAAATATTTAACCGATAAAGAATATTCCCCTACCTTTAGGATATTTTTGATTTAGATACTATTTCTACAACCATTTCTAAATAGATTTTTGATTATTTTGGTTAATGCTCGGTCCATCTTTACTTTCTATATCTTTGAAAATTTCTAGTAAATTATTTGCACATTTCTCGCCTTCTTTATTAAAAAGCATCAAGTCAACAACATATAGAAGGTGTGATATTGTAACGATCCAGAATTTGACCACTTCAAAATATATATTTAAAGTGATTTTAAATATAAATTAGGCAAGGTTATATGATTCAAACAATTTCAAATAGGATTTGAAAAGAGAAGTATACACAAAAATAGTAACATTTGCCTATATCGACAAACGTGACAAAATGTTGATTTCATAAAAGTAAGGTTCGATGGTTAAATAAATTATTTTAATTAATTTATAAGTGTTTATATTATTAAATTAAATTATACAAATTTTTTTTATATTTTATTTACATAAATAAATAATTTAACTAAAACGTCAAAATGTGACCGTAAAATGTCGAAAATCAACGTTTTGTCATTAAAAGTTGTCGCAACGTTGTCGCACCTTTGTTAACAAGCTTTAACATATATCACATATTTTAATAACTAAACATGTTTACTTTTAGTAAATATAATTAAAAAACTTCTAGAAGTCATTAGTAAAAATAAGTAAGAATCAACAAAGGTAAGAAAAAAGTAAACATCAAATCAATTTCACATCACAAACCAACATAATTATTATTTTACTTAGCTTGGTTCTTTAGGGATTAAGACATAAAGTAAGAAGTGAAAAAATTATGTTAAGTGTTAAAAAAGTGGAGGTTGCTTTAGACTGAAGTAAGGTTACTTTGGTAATTTAGTACGAGATTAGTTTGGTAAATTTATCACTTCTTTCTTTTTCTATAAATACCCACCTCCTTCTTCACTTTCATTCACACTTCTTCTTCTTCTTTTCTAAAGCTTCCTCATTTTCTTCCTTCATCTTTAATGGCTTCTAGGCCATAGAAAAAAATTATAAAGAAATAATGTCAAAATATTTATAAAATATTCAAAAGAAATCAATGTTCATTCTCTTCAAATCAAACTCTTTTTTTCTTCTTCATATTTTATCTCTTTTTCTATCGGCCATAACTTCTTCAAAACTGAATCAAAATAAAAAATATTTTTTTTTTCAAATTATGTATTTTTCCAGTGGGTACAACTTTCATGTTGACCACTTTGTCTCATTCTAAACTTAACTATATCAAAAATCCACTTCTTTCCAGTGCATTTTTTGGCCCAGTTTTTGAGACAGAGAATAGCCTATTTCGTTTTGATCATTACTGATCCAAATTAAGAAATTATCCTTTTCAAATCATCTATTTTTCGATTGGATAAAACTTTCATATTGAGCCCTTTTTTCAGTTTTAAGGTTTGCTATACCTAAAACTCAATTATTTGAAGTGATTTTCGGTCTTCATTTTTGTCAATCCGACAATACCTCTTTTTAATTCTATCATATCTCCCTCAAAACCACTTAGATTCAAATGATTTTTTTTTAAATTTCAAGAGAAAATAATTTTCAACAACTTTCCAATTTATAACTTTTCCAAAACTGAAGATTTAGAGAGCCTAAAATCAGATACAAGATATCATATGTTTTTTGGATCTAATTTTAAGAATTCAAGTCAAAGCTCCAAGACTTCTTCCCTATACCTTCGGCCAACCTCCATCTTAATCCTTGGTTATGCTATTGGAAGAAAGAGGGTGTTGTTTGCTAGTGTTTAATGGAGTAGAAAGTAGTTAGTGAAGTGTTGGTTGATTAGAATGTTGGTAGGAAGTTTATTGCTTTGGTTCATAGTGAGAAACTCTATTTAATATCTATATATATATATATATATACATGTTTGATGATGTGTTATGATTGCTATGAACGATTATATATGCATTTGTCATCAAGTATTGATTGTTTGATATGATTGTTAAATTGTTTTACCAAGTCATGTTAATACACGTCGATAAGCACAAAGGAAAGCACTTTCCTTTTGAAAATGAAACGGTGTATATATAATGCTTAAACCTTTTGGAAATAGTTTTAAAATGAGTTAGAAATGTTTTAAACATTTAAATACTTTTAAAGAAATAAAGAAATAAAATCAAGATTTCATCTTGTATAATTTAAATATGTCAAAAACAATTTTCTAGAAAAATCGTGCTTTTGTATTAAATTGACCAAAGTTTAAAATTAATATCTTAAATATTTTAAAAATATGAAATAAATTCTAAAAATATTTTAAAATGTTTAAAAAGATATTTAAGTTGAAAAGATGGATTTCTAAATGATATAAAAGTCGTTTTGAAGAATATAGCTTTTAAAACACTATTTGCAACACTTTTCGCAACGCTTTTCGTAGCAGTTTTAAATAACTTTTGAAATGTAGTTTTAAACTTAACAATTCCTTCCTAAATATTTTGTAAATGATTTTAAAATAATAATTAAGTAATTTAAAGATGATTTAGAAGTTTTAATAAGACTTTGAATAAATGGTTAAGATGAATTGTTTATACTACTTAAATAAAAAGTGAAGAATATTGAATGTAATAACAAACTGAGTATGTGGAAATGACTAGTACATTTGTCCTACCTGTGAGATCTGAAAAGATAAAATAAGGTGTTTAACTAAGGTTAGGAATGGAGAAACCCGTGCCCGGAACTTACATGGCCTATGTTTTCTCTTCTTAGGCGAGGGGTGGAATAGATCGAAAAGAAAGCCCGGATGCTCTAAAAGATCATATTTAAGTTTTTCTAAGATAAAAGAAAAGAAACCAATTCTTTGAATGTTAATTAACCACTTAACATCTTTTATTCGTGTAACGACCTACATTTTTTCCGATAATTAAAATATTGAATTAAATAAGATTTTGTAATTTAATGTTGGAAGAAAATAAAATTTATGATGTAGGAACGATAAAACTAACTAGAATGAAGTTTAATAATGTAAATTAATGTAATAGATGACTATTTGAATGTAATCTCAAGTAATTGTAATAATTGTAAGTTATATTTGGTTATAAATTTATAATAAGGAAATAAATTTAAATGTTATATTAATTGATGAAATAATATGTAATAAATTGAAATTGGATAAAATTTGTGTTGTGTTAGTATTTATAAAATTTGTGTATAGATAACAAACTTATAAATGTGATTAAATTAAGAAAAGGTAACAAGTGTTATTTGTTACCAATTTATTTAATATGTTGAATTAAGTTGGAAATCAATTGCAATTAAATATAATTAAATATTATGTTAATATGAGTTAAGACGATAACTGTAAAAAGTGAAGGTAATAAAATGTACAGATATGTCAATTATATTCTTAAGGCAATAATTTATTTAATAAAAAGAGTGAAACTAAGGTAAACAAATTTATTGGGACTTCAAATTATAATTAATGTGAAAATCGATAAAAATTCAATATAATTGAAATATTGCAACAAATATAGTAAAAGATGATAATTGTAGAATATTAATGCAATAAGATGTAAGCTATATCCATGGAGTAATGTTTGATTGAATAAAAAGAATTAAATCTAATTAATTCAATTTATTGGAATTAGAATATAATTAATTAGAATTAAATGTAACTAAATATTGTGGATAAAGTAAGGCGTCAATTATACAAAATGTGGATAATAAGATAGAAACCTTTGTTAATAATTTCATAAGTTATTGAGCGATTTAATAGTAGGAGTGTAAATCAAAATAAAAGAATAAAAATGAATAAGTTTAGTAAAGGAGTAAACGTATGTTTATTTATTTGAAATGTTTGGTAGCTGAAAGATTGATTGTACAGACGGGAAACTATTATTTGGTAAGAAATGTATAATTATTGTTTGTATCCAATAGTATATAAATATGTTTAAATTACTATTAGATAGAAAATAAATGTTCTACCTCTCATTTCATTCATTTAGTCCATTGTTAAACTTAATCAACTGAAATTAACGTAATTGAAAATTTTCAATTAATAGGAGGGAGAATACTAAACTGTAAATTAATAGGTGTAATTAAAGTAGCTTATGTTTTGTTAAAATATAAGAAAAGTTTGATTTAATGAAAAGAACATTTACATCAAATAAAATGAATGCTTCATTTGTGAATGTAGGTTTAATTTCATTAAAATAAAGAATAGAATGACTGATTTTAAAGGAAGAAATATATGTTTATTTGAACTGTGTTTTAGCTTACGGATTAATTTCAAGAATAGGAAAATAATCTATTTAAGTAAGTTATTTATTACTCTTGTGTATACACAACAAATTTATAAACGTGTTTAAATAAACAATTGTTCTATTTTTCATCCATTTTAGTTGTCTGTTTTGAAATTTAACTTTGTAAGTAATTGCGATTAATGTAATTCAAATATTTCAATTAAGATGAAAGAAAACGCTGATTGCAACCAATAGATTTAATAAAAGAAACACACGTTTTGTGTTAAACAAAAAGGATGTTTTAATGAAAATAAAGGATCATTTTGGAAAAATCAAATTGAACGTTTTCATTTTTAAGGTAAGTATTAAATTTTTATTATGCATACATAAAAACCAAAATGCGTATAAATTTGGATATGGTATGAGTTAGTGAAGTTAATTTGGTTACGTTTCGAAAAAAATTGAATTTTAAAAGGCTGTGTGATGTATATGGTCCCTTCATTTCTTTTGTTATTAATTGTTGCATGAACGTTTTAAAATAGTTACCTTATTATTAATAATTTATCCGTTCATTTCTCCTTCTATTTGATACCTGAGCCTAGACTTTTAGGTTATATTTAATTCCTGCCACCTCATTTCATGTATACAAAATTTTACTTTCATTTGGTTTGCAAACATTTCCTTTCCTACGTACATTTTCTTATGCATTATCAATGCCTGGAGCTTTCAAAATAAAATGTGACATTTATTTTTGTCCCTCCACTTACATTTTCTAATTATAAATAACTTGCAGCTTATTTCTTCATTTGCGTTTTGTTTCTCCTAACACCTCATATTCAAAAAGCTCTTATTCTTGCAAATCCGAAAGCTTTCTTTTATGAAACATGATTTTTTTCGTTTTTCGTACACGTCCTGTCCTCATCTTAGTTGTTCTTCAATCTTTTCCTTAAGCCTCATCTTGAGAAAAGTGTAAGTATTAAAGTTTGTTTGATTCTTTTTTTAATGTTTACTAATTATTATTTTAATAATATTTCTTATAACGTGAATATCTTTTGCATATAAACTTTGATTCACGTGCGATTTCTTCTGTTGGATTCATATTTAAATTCCGGACAACATGAAATTGATTTAGTTGAATTTGGAGACTACTGAGTTTTTGCGCATCTGTTTGGATTTTATGGGCTAAAATCAAAGGTGAGTGTTTTAACCCACTCAAAACTACTAAATTATCTTATGTTAGTTAAATAAAATTTATGATGTGATTAGAAATTAATTGGTTGATGTTTGGTATGTTTAATTTGTCATTCTAGATAAATTTGACTCTTATTGCATTTAATCATCGTTTAATTCAATATTAAATTAAATTGTCAATTTAATACCTGTTAATGATAATCAGTTGTCTATTGATGTTTATTGGTTGATTTGAATGATGATTGTGATGGATGTTTGATTATTGATATTGGAAGACTGGATGTTATATTTTATATTGTTATAATACTATAAGTTCCCTATGGGTTGAAATGATATATACCCGAACGATCTATAGATTTGGAAAAAGGGTTGAAATGATAGACTCGAGCGATTTTATTGATTTTATTTTAATTTGGGATTGCGGGTTGAAATGATATATACCCGTAAATTTAATTATTTACGGATTGAAATGATAAATATCCGTATCACTTGACTATTGGGTAGAAAATTATATACATACACCAGATTTGTAACGACCCAGAATTTCTGTCAATTAAAATTTGAATATTTAATTAATTTTAAATATTAATAAGTGAAATTTATAAGTCGAATAAATTTTAATTCGAATAATTGGATTTAATTGAATAATTAAATCGATAAATGAATAGCTGGAATCATGGAAATAATTGAAATTTGGTTAAATATGATTGAAAATGATTTGTAAAATTTTATTTTATCATATTGGAGTTAGAACGATGTTTTAGAGCTTTTAAAATCGAATTAAGAGTTAATTTGTGAAAATTGAATATTTTAATATTAAATCGACTAGTGAAATTAGCCAATTTTTGAACAGTCTCAGAATTGGACGAAACCAGTTTCATTGGATCCGTAATAGTTAGTTATTATCGGATTTCAAATTTCGTAGCAATCGGAGTTATCGTTTGACCGTGGCAGCTCGAAACGCATCGAAATTGTTTTTATTATTAATTTGGCGAGTTAAAATTGTCATTTTTCAAAAAGTCTCGGATTTCGACGAAACCAGTTTCATCGGATCCATAATGTGATATTACTGTAAGGTTTCAAATTTCGTATCAATTGGATTTACCGTTTGTCCGGTACAAGCTAAAACGCCTAGAAAATCGTTTAAATCGGTTTAATTTAAATTGAACGTTTATTGCCATAACTCGCACAGATGTTCGAATTAGCTCCTGAAACATGTTCCATTGTGTCCGGAACGCGGGGTAAACCTTAGAAACGCCAACCGGCACGCTTCGTTTGGAGTTCGGAAAATCCGGGATGAATAGTGTCGCGCGAATTTTCTATAAAAGCCCCCCCTCTCTTCATTTTTGCAAAAATTACAAAACCCTAGGGCTAAAATCTACAGCCGCCACCCTTGTAATCAATGGCCAGAAATTAGAATTCTTCTCTCCTCAATCACTCTCAATCCATCAAGAATTACGCGAAGTGTTCAACATGAAAGTCGTAGAGATTCGTGAGAGCTTTGATTCTATACGGTGATGATCGGAATTGGAACGACGGAGTGGAGGCTACATGCCCGCGTTCACCATCAGGTTGGCACGTTTTTTAAGGTTCCTGGGCTGGCCGAGCTTCATATGTTCATGGCTGTGGGTAGCTCTCACGTAGGCGGAGGGAATGGCACTCTCTGATCGAGCTAGAAGGGAGTGTGGTGGCCGTAAAATGGAACCCTAGTTGCTAAGTGATGGGTTCGCCTTTTAGGATGTTGCCTGTAGAATGGAACGTGAAGATGGGGGGGAAAGGAAGTGCGGCTGTGATTTGGAGTTGGTTGGATCCTACGGCTGAGATTTGATGAAGGTTAAAAGTTAAAAGTATGTTGTAAATATTATGAATATAAATCGTGTAAACTTGTAAAATTCATATCTTTTTCATACGAGGTCGAAAACGCGCGAAACCAGTTGTGTTGGAATCGTATGGACGAGCACTACGCTATGGAATTGGATTGGAGTCGTTTGGAGTTAGTGAGAATTTCGGGTAAAATTAAACGTCCGTTTAATTTTATTCGAAATAAATCGCTAAAACGAAATTAAAATCAAGGTGAGAACTTCTCACTCAATCGAATCAGTTTCGATTTTATTTTAAATAGTTAGATTTAAAATATTTGAATGCATGTTTGAAAGATGATTGTTATCTATTGATTGTTAAAATAGACATTATGCGCCGTTAGTAAGCGGATGTTATTTATTTAAAACATATACCGCGAATATTTCATAAACAGTGAAATTGGTATTATATATAATAGCAATATATATATATATATATTGGCATATGTATATATTGCAGTTATTGATTTCCCGCATTTTTTTAGCGGATGAGAGCCTATTGCACCGTCTATTAAGCAGATAATATTTTAAAAATCCCATATACCGCGATAATTCCGTACTGGAGCGGAATTGGTATTGTGCTAATGTTTGTGGATGCAGGAAAACAGGTTGGAGGGATCCAACTGGATTCCTCAACAGTATTTATTTGAATTCAGATATTTTGATATTTGATGGATTATCATATCGATATATGATATCGTTGTAGTCGTGATTGACTATTTGGTGTGTAGCATCATTGGACCAAATTTTGGAATTTTAAAAGGATTTCAAAGTGATTTTTGAAAGTATACGTTTATAAAATATTTTTGGAATTGATTTATTTTAAATAAATAAATGTTATAATTTTAATGTTATAAAAATTAGGATTTTTGAGAAATATAGTTAAAGGTTGATTTTTGAAAATATGAGGCTAATGATTTTATAAAATAGTTTAATCGGGATTTTTGAATTTATTATAAAAAAGTTTAAATATAGGATTTATAAAAAAATTTGATTATTTTATAAATCAAAGAAAATGGTGAAATTATAAAGGACTTTAAAGACGTTTTTAAATATTAATATGAATTGAATTATATAAGAGATTTATAAATGGATATTTATAAATTGAAATATTGAAATTATAAAACGAGTTTTTATAAGTGTTAGAATGAACTGTGAATGAATTTCATAAATGAATGAAATTCATAGAATTATAAACGGTGAAGTTATAAATGGAATTTTATAAGCAGTAGGTTTATAAAATTTATAAAGTTATTAAAAGAATGGTTTTGGATAAATAATTGAATCTTATAAGTTATAAGATTTATAATTATGAAGTTCAAAGGAACGATTTTGCAAACAAATAAATTATAAGTATTTAACTTATAATATGAACCTTTGGTATATAATTGAGTTATGAATTGAATATAGGGTAATAAGGGAATTTATAAACATTGTTTTATAAATTCGCAACGACTTATTTTGATAAGTTAATTTTTATAACTTATTTATGAAATTATATTCACGTTTTAGACAGTGAATAATCCTTTAAAATGAAACGTATAGAAATGATGAAATTGGTTAACGTAGTGTATTCACGTTTTTGAATAGTGAATAATATGTTAAAGAAAATGTTTAGATTTGATGTTTTAAATAGAATTAAAACGATCTAACGATGTTTTAAAATGTGTTAAGATTCGAAACCATAGATTTCAACATTTATTGTTGAAATAGACGTTTTCGAGAAATAGAAGGAAATGGTGGACTATAACACTGTTGTTATAGTAAATGATTTCCGAAAGGAAATGTTTTGTATAGTATTGTGATTTATATATCTATTTTAATTTCGAATCCCTATACTAGTGATTTTGGGACGTCGTAACGATGTTTTACGCAACATTTGTTTTGGCCCAAATAAATATGTTTAAGAGAATGATTTCCTTAAAGAATGAAATATATACTTAATCACGATTTAAGTATATTGAATATTTTCCAAGTGTTGAAAATAAATGGATTGAGAATTACTTAATAAATAAGTATGGAAATGTTTTTCCAATGTGAAATGAAACGTTTGGAGAATTTATCTTTTTGAAGATAAATTGAAAATGAATAATTGAAATCGTATATTCATAGATATTTTGAAATATTATATATCTTGTAAAGATATTTTTGGGAAATAAATAATTTGGAAAATCATTTGGAATCTGGTGATGTGTGCATATCCATTAATAGTTCAATAACCGACTATGAATATTTACCTTTGAAAGGTATTTGTTGTGATTTGTTGAATTTGAATGCTACACTTATTTTTAAATTATTGCGCTCGTTATTCGGATTACCCATTCCGAATAGTGATACGACGTAATGGATAGCATTGATGACCGTTGTTGAAGATCGGATATTTGTGAGAGCGATAGGATGACCTATCGATTGTCTCTGCACTGAGTTGCAACGGTATAGAGACTCCCTAAGTGATGGGAAATCCGATCAGGATTGTGGATATCCGGATTGCAAGGACTTCTTTGTAAGTGCCTTCGGTTCTGTTCGAGCCCGGAACAGACTTGTATGGATTGTATGTTTGACATTACAAATTGAGATATAAAGCAGATTTCTTTCAAATATATTTCTGTTGGTGGAGGAGAATTTATTCTTTTAGCTTAACACCCTTCTCTGAGACATACGAGCTCAGAGGTTATGTAGTTGAATGTTATCAGCAATATATTCCCAATTTGGTAATGTGACATGCTGAGTGTTGCTGTGAAATGATCATTGTGTTGATTATTTGTGATAGGATCATTTATTTGATCGTCTATCTTGGTGATCATTTCTATGATCATTTGTTGACCCAAAGCATGACTTTTGTATAAAGTATGTTTTTGTGGACGAGACTTCGTCGAGCCTCACACCCCGGGAATGGTCAAAACAGGAAAGATGCAGCAAGGTTATGAGGGGTAGCGCCCTTTAGGATATGTGCATTTCCTTCTGGAAAAGGGTGGTATCATGGTATGGAGCCCAGATACTTACTCATGTTGAAAACACTTTATGATTGTGTGAATCGATTACGAGCGCTCGGTTAAAGGTCCCAAAGGACCGGGGGATGGCATATTCGGTTAGTTGTTACTCAGTTAGGGGTAACCCGGCCTTGTGTTGGTAGAGATCCGGTTTGGTTCTCGGGGATGTCCTTCCAGAGGCGTTCTCATGTGGCAATGGGAAGTTCCTTGGCCTGATCATTCGTTGGAAATCCAATTCCCAATACGAAACCTTGTACGGTATTAGTTGTAGAACCTGCCATTTACTTATGGTGGTCACCACTGTTTAGATGGTAGCTATAGTAGGCATACGATAATGGTCGTATGTTGGCTAAGATTTATATTCTACTTTCGAAATGAATTTTTCCTACACTATGCACTAGTAATAATATCAAATGTTCTTTTTAATGCGTATCAAGCATCTTTGACTATCATAAGGAGAAATCTCCTCTGATTCTGCGTTTGCATTGTGTGTGTGTACGGAAGGCCTTATGGTAGTCTCATTTTAAAAAGCATTGCGAATTGACTTTAAAAATATTCCTCTATTTGGATTTTTAAAGATAAATAAACTGTTTTGAGTTCTCACACCAGTCTCATGACTGACTCGGAGTTTATTGTTTTCCTTCCTAAACTCTGGGTGCCCACCAATTTCCACACGGGCAGTCAAGAGTTAAGGTTTATCAGGATATTCTGGATATTCTGGAGTTGCAGGAGGCAAGCTGGATGGCATGGCGTAATTATTAGTATATAGTATTTCTTTTTCCGCTTTTGGTTGTTGTTTGTTGTTGTACACTCTGATGATGATGTAATGAAATGTAAAGTATAAAATGTAATAACTGATATAGTTCTTTGTTTAAAGATTATTCATTTATTATTATATGTTGTTCCGCTGCGAATTGTGAGATTCTGATTTTGTTCTGTTGTTTTTATGTTCCGTTCTATTTTCCATTTTCCATTTTCTTCTCTCTATTTTTCTATCTTTTCTCTCTTCTTCTGCTTCTCTTCTTCTTCTTAAACTCTCAGTGTTCGGTTTTCCGGCATCCGACTGATTGGCATTCGATACAGTGGACGTATTGATGTCGATATTTGGGAGTCGAAGAATCGGGTCCTGACAATTTGGTATCAGAGCATATGGTTAAGCGACAACCATGGTTTTGTTGGGTATTACTCATTAGAGATAGAGTCAGTAGTACTCTAGAATGAGTTTGAGTGTAATAATAGCTATGAGAGCGTATTTGTTAGTGAATATAAAAATTGTTTTATATTGTGATGATTGGTTTATTGAGTGGCATATGAACCTTCGTCAGCACGGTCTGTACAACTATGCCGAAGGGGTTTATAAACATTTGAATAGAACAATTCGGCACAATATTGTTTTAGAATGGGTAAATGAAATAATTTTACCTTGAGTATATTTTTTATATAAAGGAATAATTTTTCAGAATTATTAAAGTGTATATAAGTTGATTGTTTAGTTGTTTGAATAAACTAAATAAAAATAATAATTGTATAAGTAAAATGAATTATAAGAATTGAATTATAATTAAAGTAATTTACAATTGTGAAATAAACTTATATATATAAGAAGTGAAACTATATGAATATATTTATGAATATGAGTTGTAAATGAAAATGAATTCAAAGTAAATGGAAATTCAACTTGAAATGATTAACTAATTGAATATTAATCAATTAAATGTGAATAATTGATATGGAATAATGAATGTAAGTGTTAATTCATTAAAATCTAATTTATTGGAAGTTGAATAATTGGATGAAAATCAATTTAATTAAACCAAATTGAATGGATATAAGTAAAGGAATTTGGTTGTAATTAATATACATTGATTGTTATATGGTTGTTAGTTGATTGATTGTATATAATTCATTAAGTGTTAATGAAATTGAGTTAATGAAATTGAAAGCTAAAGTAATTGAAATTCAATTGGAAGTTAAGTGAATCTTAAATAGAATTGAATTTGATTTGGAAATAAACCAACTTGAATATGAATTAGTGAATATAAACTAATTGAGAATGAATGTTAGTAAAAACATCCACTGTTAATGAATCAAATGTGATTAAATTGAAAACCCAATTCATTGAATATTAATGAGAATATGAATGAATAGTTATTGGTTATGAATGTTAGTTGGTTGATGTTTGCATTTGTTGCTTTTACTACATTTGCTATGTTGGCATATATAGTTGTTATGTTGTTATATGATGTATATCGATACTATTATCTATATGCATGATTCTCATGTTATTTGTTGAGTGTTTAGTAGGTGCGGATCGTGTTTGCTTCGCATTTGGAGCTCGCTTTCGCGCTATATTAGCCGTATATGCTTGCTAATAAAATATAAGGTACATATCTCGGATTACATACCGTACTTTTATACTTTTTTCCCTTCGGGATGCCTCATTACTTGATGAGATGTATATTTGTGATATATACTTTCATTTTTTTTTGGGGATCGAGCCGCGCAAAGGAGACTATGGCGAATTTTTTCGGAAATTTAAGGCGTTAGAAAAATTTGAGAAAAATTGGAAAATTTTGAAAACTTTAACTTTGATTTGGAGTTGAAAGTTAAACAATAGTAGTTGTTTTTGAAAAGATAACTAAGTATGATTTGAAAACTTAGTAAAGTATGGTGAGAAGTTTAAAATTTGTTTTGGGAAAGTTAATAGATTCTGTAACTTTTCTTACTTAATAATTTCGAGGACGAAATTCTTTTAAGGGGGGAAGTATGTAACGACCCAGAATTTCTGTCAATTAAAATTTGAATATTTAATTAATTTTAAATATTAATAAGTGAAATTCATAAGTCGAATAAATTTTAATTCGAATAATTGGATTTAATTGAATAATTAAATCGATAATTGAATAGCTGGAATTATGGAAATAATTGAAATTTGGTTAAATATGATTGAAAATGATTTGTAAAATTTTATTTTATCATATTGGAGTTAGAACGATGTTTTAGAACTTTTAAAATCGAATTAAGAGTTAATTTGTGAAAATTGAATATTTTAACATTAAATCGACTAGTGAAATTAGCCAATTTTTGAACAGTCTCAGAATTGGACGAAACCAGTTTCATTGGATCCGTAATAGTTAGTTATTACCGGATTTCAAATTTCGTAGCAATCGGAGTTATCGTTTGACCGAGGCAGCTCGAAACGCATCGAAATTGTTTTTATTATTAATTTGGCGAGTTAAAATTGCCATTTTTCAAAAAGTCTTGGATTTCGACGAAACTAGTTTCATCGGATCCGTAATGTGATATTATTGTAGGGTTTCAAATTTCGTATCAATTGGATTTACCGTTTGTCCGGTACAAGCTAAAACGCCTAGAAAATCGTTTAAATCGGTTTAATTTAAATTGAACATTTATTGCCATAACTCGCACAGATGTCCGAATTAGCTCCCGAAACATGTTCCATTGTGTCCGGAACGCGGAGTAAATCTTAGAAACGCCAACCGGCACGCTTCGTTTGGAGTTCGGAAAATCCGGGATGAATAGTGTCGCGCGAATTTTCTATAAAAGCCCCCCTCTCTTCATTTTTGCAAAAATTACAAACCCTAGGGCTAAAATCCGCAGCCGCCACCCTTGTAATCAATGGACAGAAATTAGAATTCTTCTCTCCTCAATCACTCTCAATCCATCAAGAATTACGCGAAGTGTTCAACATGAAAGTCGTAGAGATTCGTGAGAGCTTTGATTCTATACGATGATGATCGGAATTGGAGCGACGGAGTGGAGGCTACATGCCCGCGTTCACCATCAGGTCGGCACGTTTTTTGAGGTTCCTGGGCTGTCCGAGCTTCATGTGTTCATGGCTGTGGGTAGCTCTCACGTAGGCGGAGGGAATGGCACTCTCTGATCGAGCTAGAAGGGAGTGTGGTGGCCGTAAAATGGAACCCTAGTTGCTAAGTGATGGGTTCGGTTTTTAGGATGATGCCTGTAGAATGGAACGTGAAGATGGGGGAGAAAGGAAGTGCGGCTGTGATTTGGAGTTGGTTGGATCCTACGGCTGAGATTTGATGAAGGTTAAAAATTAAAAGTATGTTGTAAATATTATGAATATAAATCGTGTAAACTTGTAAAATTCATATCTTTTTCATACGAGGTCGAAAACGCGCGAAACCAGTTGCGTTGGAATCGTATGGACGAGCACTACGCTATGGAATTGGATTGGAGTCGTTTGGAGTTAGTGAGAATTTTGGGTAAAATTAAATGTCCGTTTAATTTTATTCGAAATAAATCGCTAAAACGAAATTAAAATCAAGGTGAGAACTTCTCACTCAATCGAATCAGTTTCGATTTTATTTTAAATAGTTAGATTTAAAATATTTGAATGCATGTTTGAATGATGATTGTTATCTATTGATTGTTAAAATAGACATTATGCGCCGTTAGTAAGCGGATGTTATTTATTAAAAACATATACCGCGAATATTTCATAAACAGTGAAATTGGTATTATATATAATAGCAATATATATATATATATATATATATATATATATATTGGCATATGTATATATTGCAATTATTGATTTCCCACATTTTTTTAGCGGATGAGACCCTATTGCGCCGTCTATTAAGCGGATAATATTTTAAAAATCCCATATACCACGATAATTCCGTACTGGAGCGGAATTGGTATTGTGCTAATGTTTGTGGATGCAGGAAAACAGGTTGGAGGGATCCAACTGGATTCCTCAATAGTATTTATTTGAATTCAGATATTTTGATATTTGATGGATTATCATATCGATATATGATATCGTTGTAGTCGTGATTGACTATTTGGTGTGTAGCATCATTGGACCAAATTTTGGAATTTTAAAAGGATTTCAAAGTGATTTTTGAAAGTATACGTTTATAAAATATTTTTGGAATTGATTTATTTTAAATAAATAAATGTTATAATTTTAATGTTATAAAAATTAGGATTTTTGAGAAATATAGTTAAAGGTTGATTTTTGAAAATATGAGGCTAATGATTTTATAAAATAGTTTAATCGGGATTTTTGAATTTATTATAAAAAAGTTTAAATATAGGATTTATAAAAAAAATTGATTATTTTATAAATCAAAGAAAATGGTGAAATTATAAAGGACTTTAAAGACGTTTTTAAATATTAATATGAATTGAATTATATAAGAGATTTATAAATGGATATTTATAAATTGAAATATTGAAATTATAAAACGAGTTTTTATAAGTGTTAGAATGAACTGTGAATGAATTTCATAAATGAATGAAATTCATAGAATTATAAACGGTGAAGTTATAAATGGAATTTTATAAGCAGTAGGTTTATAAAATTTATAAAGTTATTAAAAGAATGGTTTTGGATAAATAATTGAATCTTATAAGTTATAAGATTTATAATTATGAAGTTCAAAGGAACGATTTTGCAAACAAATAAATTATAAGTATTTAACTTATAATATGAACCTTTGGTATATAATTGAGTTATGAATTGAATATAGGGTAATAAGGGAATTTATAAACATTGTTTTATAAATTCGCAACGACTTATTTTGATAAGTTAATTTTTATAACTTATTTATGAAGTTATATTCACATTTTAGACAGTGAATAATCCTTTAAAATGAAACGTATAGAAATGATGAAATTGGTTAACGTAGTATATTCACGTTTTTGAATAGTGAATAATATGTTAAAGAAAATGTTTAGATTTGATGTTTTAAATAGAATTAAAACGATCTAACGATGTTTTAAAATGTGTTAAGATTCGAAACCATAGATTTCAACATTTATTGTTGAAATAGACGTTTTCGAGAAATAGAAGGAAATGGTGGACTATAACACTGTTGTTATAATAAATGATTTCCGAAAGGAAATGTTTTGTACAGTATTGGGATTTATATATCTATTTCAATTTCGAATCCCTATACTAGTGATTTTGGGACGTCGTAACGATGTTTTACGCAACATTTGTTTTGGCCCAAATAAATATGTTTAAGAGAATGATTTCCTTAAAGAATGAAATATATACTTAATCTCGATTTAAGTATATTGAATATTTTCCAAGTGTTGAAAATAAATGGATTGAGAATTACTTAATAAATAAGTATGGAAATGTTTTTCCAATGTGAAATGAAACGTTTGGAGAATTTATCTTTTTGAAGATAAATTGAAAATGAATAATTGAAATCGTATATTCATAGATATTTTGAAATATTATATATCTTGTAAAGATATTTTTGGGAAATAAATAATTTGGAAAATTATTTGGAATCTGGTGATGTGTGCATATCCATTGATAGTTCAATAACCGACTATCAATTTTTACCTTTAAAAGGTACTTGTTGTGATTTTTTGAATTTGAATGCGACACTTATTTTTAAATTATTGCGCTCGTTATTCGGATTACCCATTCCGAATAGTGATACGACGTAATGGGTAGCATTGATGACCGGTGTTGAAGACCGAATATTTGTGAGAGCGATAGGATGACCTATCGATTGTCTCTGCACTGAGTTGCAACGGTATAGAGACTCCCTAAGTGATGGGAAATCCGATCAGGATTGTGGATATCCGGATTGCAAGGACTTCTTTGTAAGTGCCTTCGGCTCTGTTCGAGCCCGGAACAGACTTGTATGGATTGTATGTCTGACATTACAAATTGAGATATAAAGCAGATTTCTTTCAAATATATTTCTGTTGGTGGCGGAGAATTTATTCTTTTAGCCTAACACCCTTCTCTGAGACATACGAGCTCAGAGGTTATGTAGTTGAATGTTATTAGCAATATATTCCCAATTTGGTAATGTGACATGCTGAGTGTTGCTGTGAAATGATCATTGTGTTGATTATTTGTGATAGGATCATTTATTTGATCGTCTATCTTGGTGATCATTTCTATGATCATTTGTTGACCCAAAGCATGGCTTTTGTATAAAGTATGTTTTTGTGGACGAGACTTCGTCGAGCCTCACACCCCGGGAATGGTCAAAACAGGAAAGATGCAGCAATGTTATGAGGGGTAGCGCCCTTTAGGATATGTGCATTTCCTTCTGGAAAGGGTGGTATCATGGTATGGAGCCCAGATACTTACTCATGTTGAAAACACTTTATGATTGTGTGAATCGATTACCAACGCTCGGTTAAAGGTCCCAAAGGACCGGGGGATTGCATATTCGGTCAGTTGTTACTCAGTTAGGGGTAACCCGACCTTGTGTTGGTAGAGATCCGGTTTGGTTCTCGGGGATGTCCTTCCAGAGGCGTTCTCATGTGGCAATGGGAAGTTCCTTGCCCTGATCATTCGTTGGAAATCCAATTCCCAATACGAAACCTTGTACGGTATTAGTTGTAGAACCTGCCATTTACTTATGGTGGTCACCACTGTTTAGATGGTAGCTATAGTAGGCATACGATAATGGTCGTATGTTGGCTAAGATTTATATTCTACTTTCGAAATGAATTTTTCCTACACTATGCACTAGTAATAATATCAAATGTTCTTTTTAATGCGTATCAAGCATCTTTGACTATCATAAGGAGAAATCTCCTCCGATTCTGCGTTTGCATTATGTGTGTGTGCGGGAGGCCTTATGGTAGTCTCATTTTAAAAAGCATTGCGAATTGACTTTAAAAATATTCCTCTATTTGGATTTTTAAAGATAAATAAACTGTTTTGAGTTCTCACACCAGTCTCATGACTGACTCGGAGTTTATTGTTTTCCTTCCTAAACTCTGGGTGCCCACCAATTTCCACACGGGCAGTCAAGAGTTAAGGTTTATCAGGATATTCTGGATATTCTGGAGTTGCAGGAGGCAAGCTGGATGGCATGGCGTAATTATTAGTATATAGTATTTCTTTTTCCGCTGTTTGTTGTTGTTTGTTGTTGTACACTCTGATGATGATGTAATGAAATGTAAAGTATAAAATGTAATAACTGATATAGTTCTTTGTTTAAAGATTATTCATTTATTATTATATGTTGTTCCGCTGCGAATTGTGAGATTCTGATTTTGTTCTGTTGTTTTTCTGTTCCGTTCTATTTTCCATTTTCTTCTCTCTATTTTTCTATCTTTTCTCTCTTCTTCTGCTTCTCTTCTTCTTAAACCCTCAGTGTTCGGTTTTTCCGGCATCCGACTGATTGGCATTCGATACAGTGGACGTATTGATGTCGATATTTGGGAGTCGAAGAATCGGGTCCTTCGATACAGTGGACGTATTGATGTCGATATTTGGGAGTCGAAGAATCGGGTCCTGACAAGATTGGTTAAATCAAAATGATTTTAAAATCTTTAAATTTTGAATCCAGCGAAATGATGTTGAAATAGAATTTGATTATATGAACTGAATAGTTTTAAAAGATTTGTGTAAAGGATTTAAATTGAAATTTTAAAGTTGAATTTGAAGTATAAACGAAATCTATCAAAATTGAGTTATTGAAATGTTGGAAATTGTAACTTTGAAAATCTATTAAAATTGAAATATTTAAATTTTATACTTCTAGATTTGAAATTGGGTTTTTTATTTGAAATCTGGATATGGTCCAGATTTGTTGAAATAGAAGAAATGATTAAATTTAATGTTAATTTCAAATTTATTATTTTAATATATAAACTGTTAAAAATGTTATTTTCAAACTATTAATTAAGTTAATATATTTTAAAATATTTTAAACCATTTAATCAGTTTAAACTATTTTAATTCATTTTAATCAATTTTAATCTGTTTAATCCAAATTAATCTATTTTATCCTATTTTAAACTAATTAACCCATTTCAATTTATTTTAAACTATTTAATCTATTTTAATTCTATTTAATCTATTTTAAATTCAGTTAATCTATTTTAAATCTAATTAATCCATAATAAACATGTTTAATCAATTTTAACTATTTTAAATCTATTTAAGTGTTTTAATCCATTTTAAATCTATTTAAAGTATTTTAAATCTATTTTAATCTATTTTAAATTTATTTAATCTATTGTAAACCTATTTAACCTAATTTATATCTATTTAAAACTATGTAAAATTAATTAAACTGTTTATAACTATCTAAATTATTTTCTGAATTTTAGATGATGTAAAGTGGAAATATTTATATTTTAAATCCTTGATTTAAAAGCGATAATGACGTTGAAATAAGGATTTAATTAATCTATTTTATCGATAATTTCAAAAGTGAATAGTGATATGGTTTGAATTGAATATGATATATGGATATCAATGATGAAACGGTTATGGAAATTTAAAAGAGCCATCCGTGTGTAATAAGCGTTTGGTTGTTAAAGAGACTGGGATCAGATATTGCCATACTCTTCGCCAATATCGAGAATCACTTTAACAACTGTGTACGTGTGGAGATTCCAAAAATGAAGTAGGATGGTTTGGCGAACTATTCTGTATGAGGTATTTACATGACCCCGACTCCCATGAGTCAGCTTAGATGTGACTAAAACGGGAATTATGCTGGGCCAAGTGAGGTCTTTCCTCCGATCGGACACATTTCTTCGATACCATATTATTACTTTGTGATGATTGGGTGGCCACTCCTCGATTTTGATTATAGGAGTGTATTCCAGGATGGGCAGTAGTAGTTGCTATGCGTTACCACCAGTCCGGATCCGCAATCGGTATATCTACCCTGGCATTGCCTCGAGTGCCGTATTCACATGCCCTATCGCACCTTCTACGAGTTTGTTTTGTGCCGTACCTATGGAGTGCTCCCTGATAGCCCACCTACGGGTGGAGTTAACAGTATCTTTATAGAATGCCGCATTATATAAAATATGTTAAGGGGGATATGGGTAACGCCTTAACGCTATTTTAAAACTTTACTTTACTGTCGACACTATTATAATAGCGTATTTTACTATATAGTAGATAGTTTAACGGATCCTTAGGAGATGGGAATCCCGAATATCTCTTAAGTTATTACACTCACGTTAGACATTAGATAGGAGATGTCAAACCCTGTAAACATCTCTGACGTCATTACACTGATATTTATTTACTATTGATTTAACTTACATATGATCTTTTAGTTCTAACTCAAGCGTTTTGTATTTTTAATTCTCTCGGGTCAGTCTGAGCTTTTCAGTTTATCGAACACTGCTTTCTAGAGGATGGAGACGAAGATTGTGTACGATTATTATTTATTATATTTATTCCACTACATCATGTGGTTCTGTTGAATTATTTATATATTTTTGTTGTATGTAACTCTGATCTGTATTGTAAAAGTACAATCAAATGTTATTTATAAACAGCTTCATGAACTGTTTGTTTGATTATTATATTTTATCATTTCGCTTCGAGATTCTGTATTTGTTTTTCTTTCTTTCCCTACTTTTTTCTTATTTACCCGATAACAATCCTCTCTTTTGAATGGTTCAAGTTTGACATGTACGGTTTATTGTCGATTTAAACTGTCTAAAAAGGTGGGTCGTTACAATTCGATGATTGGTACGAAGGAACCAGGATCAGATTTGGATGATTCCTATCCGAAAAACCAAGATCGGATTTGGGTGATTCCTATCGGAAAACCTCTTCAGACTAATTTTCAAAATAAGACATATTGAAAACAAAGATCGTCATGATGTAGGATTACTTGCCACTGGTCCCTCGGGGTGAAATTTACCATATCTAGGGTAGCAGTAGTACTCCGTTATGAAAATCTTCAATTCGTAAGAATATGATTTGAAGTTAAGAAGGAAATCTTTGATTAAGATGTAAAAATTATTTGAGAATATTTTTCCTAAGTTAAAAGTTATAACTTGAATATAAGAAATATTTGATTAAGATTTAGTGAATGATTTGAAAAGATTTTCCGAAGTAAAAGAGAAAATAATTGGAATTATTCCAACATCTAAAGAGTTTTAAATAAACCAAATGATTTGAGGCTTAATGATTCCATATAAACTTGAAAAAAAAAGGAATAAATTGAAAAGAATATATCTAAGAAAGATATTTGATTTAAATAAAAGATGAAGTGATTGATTGATGATTGATATCCACATATGAACTTAACATTTTTTTTATCGCTAATTGGCTTTGAAGGAACCAGGGTCGGATTTGGGTGATTCCTATCCAAAAACCACTTTGAAACAATGTATACGTTCGAAAGTAAAGACATGTTGAAGATGATGATTATTGAAGGCCGAGGATCTTCATAGCGTGAGGACTGCTTGTTAACATGCTCTAGGTTGCCCTATTATAGAGTTATTTATAGCAGTAGTCTCCTCGTTGTGGAGATTTTTTCGAATTGCAAGGTCTTCTTGCCTAGTAATGGCCGAGGAAAGTGCCTTCGATTTCGTTCAGTCCCAGAATGAACTTGTATGGACGTTTGTCTGACATTGTATTGTAAATAACATTTGAGTGGTTTCCATAAATGTATATTTGTTTGTGGCGGAGAAGGCAACTTCTCTTAGCTTAACACCCTTCCCCGAGACATACGAGCTTAGTAAGTTATACTTTTCTAGAAACCAGTCGTGTGATGTGGAATGACAATATGGCATTCAAAAATGTGATATGTGATATGTGAAAGGTAATCGTAGCCTCATGAGCCTCATACCCCGGTTATGATGGGATTCTATGTGGTCAGATGTATGCTCGCATTTCAGATAGTAGTGATTTGAGTTATCAGATGTTCTGATCCCTAGTTACCAGATACGTTTGAACCTCATGGCAGGGATGCGTGAAGTCTGAATCCTTGGATGTTATTCACAGATTGTATCCACTTTTAGCCATTTATGTTATTGTATAACGGCGTCTGAATCTTGAACGTAAGCCATGGATACAAATTGATCTTTCAAATAGTTTCCTATCATGTCGGAAAATCCAATTCCAATACGAGCTTTACAATTTTGATTATAGTCCCAAAATAGCTGTATTGACTTGCAAACACTTCAGCTACCCCTTCTGGTACCATATATTCCGTTCGGTATATTGCATTGACCCAGTCCAGATATATTACCTTAGACTTAGACCTGGAATTGGTGCCTTATTTGAATAAGTTTATTTGAAAGGTGTTTTCCAAAAGAATGCCATTAAAGATAATATCAAATTATTAATAAAAGTGTTTTGGTTATGATAAGGTAAAAACCCATCTATGTTAATGTGTGGGTGTGGTCTTATGAGATACCCTTCTTTTCAAAGGTTTTGATAACATAGTCATTTTAAATTTCGAGTATTTCACGCTGGTTTATCAAGCTTGATCCGAGTATTTTAATACTTCAGATCCGAGTAGTTTCAGGTTTAGCTGAAGACGCTTGGAGTTTCCATAGGAGAGCTGGAGATCTTCATCATCATATGGACGAATTCTATTATCCGCTACATCTATTGCATTTTTTTTTGTTTTTAGCATTTGTAAGGATAGGGGTTTATAAACATCCATGCTGAATCTAGGTAAGACTCTTATAATGTATTTTAAAATTTTCCACTGTAAAGATTATTATTGAAATAATATATGTTATTCTATTCGTGTGAGATTCTTTTCTATCTTTATTTTCTTTCTACCCTTAATGATCCGCTTATTCGTGCAATTTGAGTTGGACATGTGTGGTTTATTGTCGATTCAAAGGGAATGAAAAACGGGCCATTACAGATAGGAGAGATTTTATTTATTGAAAATATCAACTTTTCATTAATGTATTCTTCCATAAATAAGGAAAAATATTCAATAGCTATACAAAATATTATAGGAGGGAACAGAATCTCCCTGTCTTATTCCATAGTTTCTTTCAAAATATCCCTTTGGAGCACCTTGTATAAAGATGGAGTATGTAGGAGTAATAATGTTCTCCTTTATTACTTGATGAGTTTAGTAGGAAATCCCATAATCTTAAGCATAATATATGTAAAGTATTTGTTAATGAGATCATATGATTTTTTAAGATCCATTGTTACACACATTTCTGCTATTCATTTCCATTTGAAGCCTCTTAGTAGTTCATGTGCCATCAATATATTTCAGCTATGTATATACCTAGAACAATGCAGATTTATAATTTGAAGTTAAATAAGGAAGTAGACATTTAATTATGTTATAGATAATCTTTGAAATGATTTTATGAAACATATTACAACAGGCAATAGAATGACAGTCAGAGATAGGGATAGACTATCTTTCATAGGAACTAGGACAAAGGATGTTTGATTGATCCCACTGGCTAATTTGCAAGTTACAAAAATTTCCTTGAATGCTTATGATGACCACCTTATACCTATGATATCCAAATACTATAGATAGCGCATTGTGATGGTATCTAGTCCATGTAGAGTGGTAGTCATGGGTAAAATTAAACAGTCTAAAACAGAACCTATCATATAGCTTATAATGTTTTGATAAAATATATTAATCAATATAGACATTAAACAGGTGTGATAACAGTATAACAAAATGAACTGAAATGAATAAGTGGGCACTGGTCCATAATAATTACATAAAATAAGTGGAATAGAGTTTATATGTCAAACCAAATAAACTTTAGATAGAAAGTTGTCTCTAATAAATAAGTATTGATAGTAGCTCCATAGTACTACACAACAAACTAATAATGATAGCTCTAAAATATAGTATATGAAAGCGCTAGCCACTTGCTCATCCTCTGTATAGCTCTACAAACTATCTCAAACCTGCTTCTCTAATCTATCTATTTAAGAATATCCAAAATAATAAGAAGCAAAGAATACAAACTTGATTCAGACAATAGTCTAATTTGATTGAACTATAATCTTAAAATACTATAAAAATCGATATAGTAAATTGTATCATAAGGTATGAAGAATCATACCTAACCAGTCCTTGCATCTAATAAGTTAGCACATAACATCAATATATGCTAATCTATTATCATATAGGTGTACTACTACTTAAACTACATTATATGGTGTTTAGGTATACTACGTAGCAATACCTACTCATGCGGCATCCATATCAAACATGTCAAACATCAAACAATCTCGCACCCCTCAACTCAAATGTTGTTGGACATAAGATAATTCATGCGAGCTTCCATATTGATCAGTGAGTACTCAACATTACGCAACCATCGATGTTCTAATCCATACCATTCCGTAAAGTCAGGAAACTAGAACACCTTGTACAATTCCAGGGTCAAAAAGATTTTCCTATATCGATCTACAGTGAGTGTCATCACCGATCCTTTATTCTTAAGCATACATTATGACCTCGAACTTACATATGATCCCATTGGCTAAATCGCAATAGTAGAAACTCTCATAAATTCTACTCCACAAGTTCACTCCTTATCAAACTTACCTCCTTGGATGATCCTACGTGCTATGAACACTTTCTACTTGAAGCATTTGATCTAATACACTCACGTCATTGAGTCAGCGAAGTTTGGGACATTTTTAGACCACCATTATAAGTCTCGAAAAATCTTCAGATCATTCCTGAAGCAAATCTCCAAATTTTCTAGTGAAGCCCAAAGTAACTCCTCGATTACCTCCACTACATACCGATCGTTGTCCTTCAATATCTCAAGATCACACCATTGGAACATCTCCAGATTTTTTATAAAGCTTTACCATTATATCCTCTTCCATCGTCAAAAGTTTGGCATCAATCTAAAGAAGTCAAAGTGGACGGCTATGATTGGGGAATGATTGGTGCTGATTGATCCCACCCATTCCTTAGCCTTTTTTTCGAGTTTATCCCGAAGTTTCCCATTATGTCTTTCTAGTTGTCCTGGAGTCTTCCCACAGTTGCCCCAAGTAACCCGCCAAATATTCCCAAGCAACCCTAGGCCAGTTCTAAAACATGACTAAAGAAACCCTGAGTCGCCCTAAAGTTCCCAACATATCTAGCCTTGCTCAAGTTTTTTAGAGATTGAGCCAAAGTTTTGAGGCCACTGGGTAGAAGCCAACCATCGGATCGAAATTCTTGTTCGACCATACACCCCATCTCGAACACCATTCTTTGCTCAACCATATAGCTGGAATGAAGTCAAACCTAGGTTTACAAGTCTCCGACCTAAAGTCACCACTAAGCAACCATATAGCAAAACCAACCTTCTATCGACCCAAAGTTATTATCGCATTTTGCTTTCCCAGCCCAGAGTTTTCCTAAATCCACATTCAAGTCAACCCGAATGCCCTTTATGCCGAATCGAAAACTTAGTAAATTTCCATACTATTTTCTTCATCATTTTCAGCATATTAACATTTGCATTTTAACCAACCATTATGGTTGTAATCCAGACTTACATGTAACACCAATGCAACGACGTGACTCCACATCTTTAATGAAGTTGTTTGCTTTGATGAGACTACTGAGGGAGGAGATAGATTGGCATATGTGAGAGCTTTGATTGAGATTACACCAGCTAAGGAACTTCTTGTTTCCCTCCTAGTCTTTCCATTTAAGCATGTTACTAGTCGTGTGGCTATTTCTTTCTCATAGAAGCCCCTTGTTTGTACAAACTGTCACTCCTTTGGTCATCTTACCACCTACTGTATCCACATAATATCGTCGAGTTTATTTGACTTTATTATTTATCTCCCTCTAAAAATCCCATTACAGAAACCAACAACTAGAGAATGGCATGTTAAGGTGCAGGTCTTGGCCCATAAAGTGGAAGTTTTGAAGGAATCTAGTCTATAGGAACCCATTACTATAACTTTTAACCGGGATACTAAATTTACTCAAAGCTTGAAATATTCTTCCATACCGTTGTCCCTGCCTTCACATCCGCCTTCCCTTCCATTGGACCTCCTACATTCCCCTTCAGATCTTGGGTTGCATATGTGGAAGACCTAGATGATGGAATAGTTTGTAGCATGGCCTAGCATGCCCTACTATCTACTAGTGATTCTCCTCCGTGAAATCCTCTATGTCTCCTTTACTTTATATATGTTTTTTTAGTAGATGTCTTTGTAACTTTATGAGATGTTTTGTTTCTTATTTGTGTGAATTATATTTCTAGGGATTACTACCTCAAGTAGTTACTAAGGTGTCAATGACTCACACCAGTAATAACTTTTGTTAATTGGTGCAGCCATTATAAATTTAGCTTGCCTGTGGAAAATAATATCATTTGTTTTGCCCGTTAAAATGACGTGACTCCATAGATTCTAGAGTTGGTTTGTCATAGTTTAATTCTACATTTATGAATCTCCCATCCTTCATATATCGAATTGGAGAGTACATCACTACTCCTTCTACATAGAGGCCCGTGGCAATAGAACCCATTACCAACCCATTTCACTTAGATGAACATTTCAAGCATTCGAACATACAAACATAATATACAAACAACCAAACAATCATATCATGGCAATTCACATCAAAATACCTTCGTACCCTAGCTTAACATTCATACGAATAATTATACGTCTAAATAACATGTTCTTATTACTTTAAATCATTTAAATTCATTTTTTTATTTTCAATTTCAAAATCCAAACAATAGTAAATCATATTTTTGAAATTCAAATTAGATTCAAATTATGTCAAAATTTATTGATCCATATATAACAAGCCTAGAGATGATAAATCATTTGTTAATCACCAAAAACCAATGAAAAACATACTAATCGAGGTAAATCCAAAATGGATAGTAATACCCAATTAAAAATTATATTCTTAAAAACATTTAAAAGCGTATATCAACATTTATAATTAAGTGGGAGAATATAATCACTCATGTATGGTGTAGAATCAACAAAAATCACCAAACAACCATAGAATCACCAAAACAAGAGTAAGTTTGAATTTGAACAGTAGCAAAACACTTCATAAGGCATAAAATTTGAAATCTTAAAATCCCTTTGCGAATTTCTTGCATAATCCCTATAACACCCCCATTAAATTTACAATAATTAATAAAGCTCCAAAAATGGAATTTGAGTAAACGTTGGAATTTGGTCACAATACTTGCACCAAATTGCATTCATGGCAACTTTTTAAACAACTTTCGTATTTGGAATTTCACGATCGAAGCTCAAATGAAAAAATTATTAGCGTTTGAAGTTTTGAGAGCGGAAATAATTACAAAAAATATAGTAATAAATACCGTTAATATTCGAGACCCCATCGGTCGACCCCACTATGGGCCGATCGACAGCCTATAGGGGTGCGGTACACCGGTTAGAGCATGACGGCTAGGTTTGAACCTTATTCAACGACCCTGATTTGGTTATTTTAATCTAACAGTTACGGTTGGCTCGTGTGCCTATAAATAAAGGCCTAATCCCTCACTTCTCTTCTCATATTTTCTTATCCAAGCGGCAAAGCTCTGCCATTTTCTCTTCTTCACTACATCTAATATTATAAATATTATATACAAATATATAATCGGAGAAGGGTAGAAAATAAAAAAGAAGAAGAGAATGAGCGAATCAATACCATGAAAAAAGGTAATTTTTATTATTATAAATCTATTTTCCCCTAATCTCCAATCTCTTCTCATATTTATAATTCTAATAGTATGTATACACCTTGTTATACATATTCTTTTAGATTAGAGAGGAAACTGAGTCAAGTAAAGCATTGGATTTAGATTTGGAGATTTGGAAAGCTTAAATAGTGAGTGGAAAATTATATAATTTAGCTATAACATTGTAATTTATCTCTTTGAATTCTTATTTACTTGTTATGCATAAATAAGATTTGATAAATTATAGGATTAAAACAAATGTATATGATCATCTTCTACATATTCAATAAAATAGGTAATTGGAATAGAAATAATATGTACAACCTGATCTGAAAATTTGAAATCAGTCTCAATTATTTATTTGTATAATGTTTGTAAAGTAGTAAAAGTATTTCAGATCTATGATTGGGTTGTAAACTAGGTTGCCATTGGAATATGAATTTCTATGTTTTGATTTATTTAGAGCGGTTTCCGTGCAATTTCCATAAATTATCCAATTCCAAATTATGTATAAAAGTGTAGCGATTAAATTAACAAGGAATATACCAAAAAAAAGGGAAAAAGATGTTTAAAGTATGGATATTATTCTCCGTAGTTTATGCCGTCTATTTTAATAAAAGGAAAGCAATAGTTTCCTATAATTTCGAACAAAGCAAAGATCTCGCTTTTGGTTAAATTATGACAAGTTATAACGGTAATCCTTTTTAGAGGAATAGCTCTAATAAATTAAAATATGGAAAGGAATGTTTTAGTTTAGAAATTAGTAACTAGAAATATATATATATATATATATACATGTATAACCATGCTTAACGTACATACATACATACATACATGTATATATATATATATATTTGTGTGTGCGTATGTATATATATGTATGTATATATAGCGTAATTTAGGACTATGTATGATTAGTTATTAAAGCGTAATAATTAATGGATTAGGAATTATGGATGTTAATTTCAAATTTAACGGGTAATAAATTTGTAATTAATGAGAGTTACAAAGAAATTAAATAAGGGACTTATTAGAGAGATTAATATGGCATCCATGAGGGAATTGAATAGGTAGAATAGATGAATTTTGAAATTGGTAAGTAGATTAAAGAGATAAAATGAGGATTGATTAGTGATTGTCTAATTTTGACATTAATAACAATTAATACACTTAATAGAATTTTTTTAGACACTAAATGAAAAAAGCCTAAGCGTATAAATTAGGAATAACAACATAGCGTATAATAAGTATTAATACTATTAATTATAAGTAGAAAGCACTAGAATTTTCATAGTAGGAAATTATATAACTTCAATTATACATTTAGGACAAACGTGAATTAGTGAGCTTAGCCCAACACTTAGGCTTTCAGTGATAGGCTTGGTTTAGTGGGTTGTGATGCCAAGTTAGTAGAATTACACAATAATAGTCTTCCTTTCACCTAGAGGCTACCAGCACTTATGTATACTTGCTATTGATGTGGAACATCTCCACCCATATGACCTGTGGGAAGGAGTATGTGTTGCGGATAGGAAAGGGAAAATATAATGGGGATTCATCTCAGATATGAAGTATTAAATGGAATAAGTAATTTTAAGGAAATGGGGTCTGCTTCAATTCCAATAAGAGGTAGTAAATAACCGAAAGGTGCATTTTCCTTGACTTGCTTAGGTTAGTCTAAATAGGATTTCGGTTGTGGGAGGTCAACGGGCTATGAAAGTGTTGCTGGATTGGTATTTAGTAGCAGGGTTGGCATATAGGATTTAACTACCAGTGATCCCGCATGGTCGTTGGCAAAGGCTCAGGTTATGTCCTAATGGATTTCGCTTCATCATAGTGTAGAATCCATACGTAATACATAAAGACCTTAAAGTTTTATCTAATTGTTTGTTTGGCGTAGGTGAGCTAGTTAACACTTAGATGAGTCTTTGATTTACGGTAGTGGTACAACAATTAAATTATATATTATATTATAAAGCCATATATAGAGTCATCGGTCTCCATAATTAGAACCGATTGACTAGCGTTGATGTAGAAAAGGGCCCGCTATGAGGACTTGAGGCAGTAAATGATCGACGGGTCTACCACCTCCCTATTTAAGAAGTATTAAGCAGTCGAGGTTTTAGGTAAATCGGGTTTCATACACACGCACACACGCATATATATCTTATAGGCATACATAAATATAACGATACCTTGGAAAAATTAGGTTAGGCATATCGTACGTGCACATAAGATTGAATGGATTAGCGGTCTATAATAGACATTACATTTAAATGAAAATCAACTGGCATAAATTAATGGGATGAGTAAAGTATATACTTTTTCAATCACCAGAAAATTGTTCTGATATCCCTCCTTATAATAACCCACAGGTTAGGTTTAGAAGGATAGGCTATTGGTGCAAGACAGGAACAACAGTTGATGGAGTCTTCTTTTTAATGCTCAACATGGACAAGGCGATTAAATATCCAAGGAATAATATTCCTAGGCAGTACCCTTAGTCAATTTGTATGTTCTATTATATTTTAAAATTTTGTTATGAGTTATATTTATTATGCTCTGATATACTTGTGTTTATCGCAAGTTACCAAAACCAACGATCTGGGTCCTAATGGACTTGGTTTTCGATTTAATCGAGGTTTTGGCCCATTAAGGTGTGGGTTGTTACATTTGGTATAATAGCTTAGGTCTGTCAACCATAGGAATTAGGATACGTTAAGAGAACGTATTTATAGTTTTACTTATAATCAAATATAAATTATATGCCTAATTCTATGGATTCCAACTATAAAAGTAGTTGCAACCATATTCTAGAAGGATGGACAAGACGATTATGAGCTGAAAAATAAATAAACAGAGTTAAATTTGGACTCCTACCCTGATTACCTCACAGGGTGGATGTCGAATCATAAGAGTGATCTAACAAGAGCATGACCGCGACATATAGAAGCATGCCATAAGCTTGATGGTACTTGACTTCTTTGTTGGACCTAGACTACCTTATGATTGGAATTCGATGGATTTTCAATTAAAGATACACTTTTCATCTAGACAAATGGGAAGTAAGAAACTATATTTTGAAAGCATCCAAAAGCAAGGTATAAAGAAGGAGTGGAGAAAGTTCCCGTAATAAAGCGTACACTAATCACTATAAGAAGGTAAGCCAGATATTTGATGAAGAAGAGTTAAGATGAAGTAGGAGGAAGGAATGTCCAAAAGGAAGGATAATAAAAGTCCATTTCTAAGTCCAACCCCATGTGAAAGAATTTGACAAAAGGGCTTTTGAAAATTACTCAAAATGTTTAGAATGGTTGGTTCAAAGAAAATTTGGAAATTCATAATCTGAGAATTTGTTGAGTCAAAAGTTTCTGATTTAATGGTTTTGGTAAAATGGGTTTTTCATTTTCTAAATTCTTAGTTTAAAATTGACTGAGTCAAAAATTTTGGATTTAAAGATTTTTGATAAAGGAATATTTCATTTTTGAAATAAAAGTAAAATAGGGTATAGGTTGGAGCAGATAATTTTTCCTACTTTGTAAATTTGGAAGTTCCATTTTAAAATTATTTTCAAGGGTTGGATAAATGGAAATGGTACTTGATTCAAATGGGGTACAAAGAATTGAAGAGTAAGAACACCCAATGATTTAGATAGGAATAACATTAGAAATTTATGTATAAAAATAGGATTAGTAATTTAGTTAGAAATACTATAGTAGAAAAATAATAGGAATGGGATAGGAAGAGTGGAAAAATTCCATAGATATGTAGTAATTGCACAAACATTTTAGACAGACGCTTGGATAGATCTTGAAAATACGCATATCTTTTAGTAGTCTTCCCTCTTATGCTATGAGAATCTCCATCAAAGGTGGAAGTGAAGATAATATGAGAATAGGAAAATAATAGGATGGAAGTTATCCTCGTCTACTTTAGTTTTCATTGATTTAAACTATAAAAGATGTATCTAAAAAATGGTTTGGTACGACAATTGGGTTTAAACATGATAAGTGTTTTAGGTTAAAAATCCTACTTTTAAAGAAGTAAGTCTTTGGAAAGGGAAAATTTCCATAACTCCTTTTCAGAAACCAAGCAACTTTTGAACTTCTGAAAAAAAGGGTTTCTAAGTTTAAGCATTTAAAATAAAGGTTTTGGATTAGGCACTTCATGATTGGGAAGTTTTAGTTTTGTAAAGAAATGTGAAACCCAAATCATTTTTGATATGAAGTGGAAAGGGATGACTATCTACATAAGACAAGAAGAAGGTTTATGCTATGAATGAAATAGCTGCAAATGCTCATAATGTAGCAACAAGGAATCCTCGTTAAATATAAGACATATTGGTTTCAATTTAGGTATATTTTATTAGATATTGATTAGGAGAAGATGGTAGTTGGTTAGAGAAGAGAGTAATAAAGTGGCACACACATAAAGGATGTGAATTGACTTAAGGATGATGAAGACAAGATAGTGGTAGAAGTTATTCCACCAAATCATTTTTCGATGAATGGGTCTAAATGCACATAGTCGTATTTCTTATCCACTTTATTACGAGAATGCATAATTTATCCCATATTTGGACACAATAATTGAAGTAACAGATGGATCGCAATCATTAGAAGCTAAGAAGGAGAGTTAAGGAAAGTGGGTGATAGTTGAATGGCATATTATGAATGTCCATCTCAATTTAGTAAGGAGTATTAAGGCCACAACATCATTAACACCTGTTGGTGATGAATGACAGTTTCCACTAAAATTTTCTTTTAGGGTTTTTAGGTTGTAATCGCTAGTTGTCTCCCTTAGGTTCTTAGAAAAGCATACGATATGGTATGAGATATGTCCTATAATCACTGTATTGATTGTACATATGGGATTAGACCGCTATATAATTATATATATATTGGAAAATAGTGTAAATAAGGAAATCAAATAAGGACACTTAACTAGAGATAAAAATAGTAGATAAGACTGGAAGTTTTAAAATAAATTAGAAAATTAAGTTAGCAACTATAAATTAGAAAAAAATACTTAGATCCTAAAACTTAGAAGGTCTTAAAAAATTTGGCAAACAAAGGATACGGAAAGGTTATTGTAGAATCACGAATTACTGTCCATATGTCTTAAAAGCTAAAATTTATAAATACATTTGTAGGTAGTTTGTTGTTTTAGAGTAAAAATAAAAAGTTTCCCAAATCTAGGATTACCCGCACAATACAAAGGTAAATCATATGCAATGACCCATTGACTAAGTACCAATCAAGTTAAGATGTGGCTTGATTTGCTTTAAAGATAAAGCGATAGATGTTTTGAAAAAAATTTGTTCAAAAGTTTTGAGAATTTTTTTCTAAATGCTTTTAAATAGTTGGTTTCGAAGTATTTGAAAACTATGAAATGATGGTGGTATATTTAGAAGTAGTATGAAATATTTTCAAAAATGGATTTGGGAATCTCATGATTATTTGATAAATATTTTTGGAAATGTTTTGGAAGTAATTTTAAAAGTGGTGGACTGTTATAGAAAATAAAATGGTGGATAAATTTTGTATAAAGGAATTTCAAGTAATTTGGAAAAGTTGGTGTAAGTTTTGAAAAGTTGAGTTCAAATAATTTTGAAAGATTTTGTTAAAGTGCATTAAAAAAAAATAACAACAAAATTAAATATGTGTTTAAATACTTTTGGGAATCCTATTTTTAAATTGCTTTGCATGTTGGAAATTCATTTGGAAATTAAGTTTAAAAGTTTTCTTTTGAAATGAGAAAATTTCCAATTTTTAAATACCACATACTAGCATAAGGAGCATCAATGTGTTAGTGAGTATGAATTTTACTACCCGACTAGGGCAACAATATACTAAACATAGATAGCGATAACGGAAAAAGCTTTTTAGCTTTAAATTTCTATTTCCATACCTTGTTGATAGTGAAACGAAACTTACGCTTAGGATAAGTACGCTTTAACATCCAAAAATAAATGTCCTTATGCAAATTATATTAGGAAATGTTGGAAAAAATTTAAGGGTGGAAAAGAAGGTTTCAAGTTGTAACGGAATAGGTATCTAAAAGAAGGGTGGAAATGTAATATTTTTCCCATCTAAATTCCTTTTCCCGGGTGGAACTAAAGGTTTAGAAATCTAAATTTTCAAAAATTTTGGATGTTAAAATTATGTGCTAGGTTTTTGATGGTATGGATTAGATGAAAAATTGTTTGAACCATACTTCTACTCGTGGGGGAGTGGAAATTTTTATGTGAAAAGGAATTTTTGAAAACTTGCGTACATATAGATCTAACGGTATATCTAGACTGTTTGCATCATATTTTCAAAATGTTTTTAAGAGAATACATTCATACAAGAGGCATCAATTTAGAATCATTATGCATACATGTCTTATACGTTGTGATTAGGCCAGTCAACGAGCCGGGATCGGTCCAAGTATCTTAAAACCCGGACGCAAACTCGGTTATAATAATCAAAACCCAATCCCATCCCAAACCCATTAGGTAGTTTAAAAACCAATACCCAAGCCCAATCCGTACCCATATACCTAACCTAAAATATTTATATTACCATATCCTAAAATTGCAATTTTAATAAAAAAATATAGAAAAATAATTGTTAACGTATAAATTGGGTGGTGACGTATCCAAGTTAACAATAATAGTATGCAAAAACATTTACATGCAAACGAACAAAATGGTAAAATAATAATTTATATTCTCAAGTTTAAAAACTACAAAAAATAATAATCGAGTCGAGCCTAAACCAGACCAGGTTTTGACTAAACTGTACCCGGCCTAATAGTAACCGGAGCAGGCCTGGGTCGGGTCTTGTCGGGCCTGGGTAGTTGGAGTCAAAACCCATACTCACATTTATAGGGCGGGTTCAGGACAAAACTCGTATCATTAACAGATCTAGTTGTGATGCTCTATGCACTTTACACATTTGGCTGCAAAATTGGTTGTACACTAATTGGTTTGTTAGTTTAGATTGGTCACGCTATGTTACATGATTCAACCCTTGAGAAATTTCGAGAAGGAAATTCATTTAAGAGGAGAATGTAACACCCTGTAAAATTTACAATAATTTATAAATAATTATTAAAGCTTCAAAATGGAATTTGAGCAGTAGTTGGAATTTAGTCATGAAACCTTGCACCATTGCATTCATGGCGATTTTCTAAACAACTTTCATGTTTGGAATTTCACGATTGGAGCTCAAACGAAAATTTTATCAGCGTTTTAAGTTTTGAAAGCGAAAATCATTAAAATAATATAGTAATAAATACCATTAATATATGAGACCCCACTAGTTGATCAACAATTGACCCCCATTATGGGCCAGTCGACCGTGTAGGATCTAGATTAATCCTAGAGGAGGGGTGAATAGGGTTATTGCAAATTTTCTCGACTTAAACACAGAAACAAACTGCAAAAAATAAATATGCTGAAAAGTAAATCACACACAAAATTTACCCAGCTTCGGCAACCCCTGCCTACTGCTGCATTCCCAGATTTCTATTAGAATTAAACAGTTTCCCGCTTACAAACACTCTAACAGACTCGCACACCCTGCTACCGCTTATAGAGTTTTGCAAACTCGCACACCCTGCTCACTGAACTAATTCTAACTAGACAATCTGACACTACCTACAACCTAGGTGGTGATTTACCAAGGTTTGTGTAACAGCCCGCAAATCCGTACCCCTTGAATCAACATTTTTCTATCCTAATTGACTCAAGTGGAACAGAAATACGAACCATTAAGATTAAAGAAAGAGATAGAAGGAGAAACTAAACAATATCAGAATCTCACAGTCGCAGCGGAATAAAATATAATAGCAACTATATATCTTTACACAAAAATGAAATCTATATTGTTTATACAATATATCATCAGAGTGTCTCATACATCAACAATCATCAATAAGACATACCATACAATCATAGCATAGCAACGGATATATATATAGATAGAATAGTACGTCTCGGACTCCAGCTCCTCTCCTGCTCCATAGCAACCTATCCTGAACAATAATACTCGGTCTGACCCGAGCATTATAATGAAATAACACCCGAGTCAGTCTGGAATACCAGCTGATAATAATGCACACAATTGATTATTAAAGTTTCAAAAATCCTTTTGAAAACAAAAGCATCTCGTAAGACCACGCCACAAATAAACATGTCGGGTTTTTACCTTACGATAGCTAAAACACTTTTCATAGAAATCCTCTGATATTATAATAGGGTCTATTTACAAATACTTATAAAATAGCCGAAATTGTTACATTCATTAAATTCCAGATACTAGCCACCGAAGTGGGTAATACAAACAAAACTCGAAAAAGGCACGTAGGGAAAAAGAATTTCCAACAATGACTAGGCACTGGGGTACCACCTATCACAGTACGTGGTCTAGATCACAGTACCGAGGACTACTCCCTTCGTCCCCTGCAACACAAGACCGGAATCACCTATGGGCAATTCCGAATAAGATCACCCCGCGGTTGGGATCAGCAACCGCACCACTAAGCCGAAATAAAAAGAAACCTCTAGACAGGGATGACCTTACTCTCCAGTGGGGGCTACCCACGAAGCCTTGCTGCATATCCCCTGATTTTCAGTCATTCCCGGTTGATGAGGCTTGAGGCTAAACGATACCTTTATAGCACATATCCCTTAGAATGCCCATCGTCCGCTGACGATGTCACGAAGCATTCGTCCATACAAGTCCGTCCCGGGTTCGAACGGAACCGAAGGCACTATTCCTACTACATCCATTTTGGAAATATCCTCAGGATTAGTAGCGACTAGCCCTTGCACTTCACTGCTCCATCTTCGACTCCGAACACGTTTTATCGCACGAAAACGTACAAACCGGATCGAAGTGGTTTTCGAGAAATAAATCTCGATCCCGGTCTCTTCGAAACGATCAACGCATTTGTCCAATATTGATAGTCGGTGATTTAACTATCAATTAATATGCATAAACATCCATAGCATCCATCACAAAAAAAAAATTCCCAAATTATTTATTTATCTCAAATATCTTTTTAAAGATATATTACCAAATTTCCAAATCTCATTTGAAAACACTTTCCCAAAATTTCCCATTTACAAGGTAAATCCGTTACCATATATTTCCATTGGAAAATATCCAAGTTCAAAACAGTTTAGATTTTAAAACAGTTAAACATTTAAATTTAAAATATACTTTAAATAGATAATTTACTAATTCTTTACTCAAAATAAAATTTCAAAATATTTAAAGTATAACTAATTATAAGATATAACTTAATTTAAAATAAGGTTTAGTGATACTATACATTAAAAATAGAGTTGTAAAAAGATTAACTCTTATTTCAATATACTTAGGTCAAAACTAGCTTTTAAAACAAATCCATTTGTAAACATAATTATTAAGATATTTATAAAATTTTACTATTGCTAATTTATAAATAATCACTTTAAAATAATAATTTTCAAAACATTCTTTAAACCAGTTTAAGATTTTAAAACTTTCTTTTTATAAAATCAATTTAAAACTCGAACTTGGTTTTTCCCAAGAAAATCTCATTTCTACTAAATCATCACAGAAATCCTTCTCACGATTTCTGTCCATTTATTTACTTTAGTTTTATGGTTTTATAACATAAATTTATTTCCCAAATCTTCAACTAAGAACATTTATCTTTAATTATCATTCCAGATTTTACAACTTCCAATTTCCATTCTAAATAGATTTCAAATTTTAATCCTTTAAAATTCATTATTAACCATATCTTTTATTTCTCTAAATTCAATTCATCCATTTATAATTAACTTTGGATTTATAAATTTATCCAACAATATTTCTATACAAATTCATTTCAGTTTTCCATCCAAATCAGGTTTCAAACATTTATATTCTCTAAATTTCTTATTTAACAATTTCTCAATTTCTTTGAAACCCAATTTAATTTCTTCATAATTTAAACTGCAATTTCTTTTATAATTAATATTCTGGGTTTATAGTTTAAACCACAATATCACAATGCAATTCAACTCCAAATTTATCAATCTCAATATATAAACAGGTATTATAATCAAATAATTACTATATTGTGAGGAATCCCGTTGGATCCCTCCAACCTGTTTTCCCTGCATCCACAAATATTAGCACAACAGTATATATATCAATTCAATTTGATAATAACTAACATATTCAGCTAAACATCCAAACAAACAATCAATACTAGTTGTCTACTTTACTAGCATCCAGATGTGAGTGAGAATAACTCACATTGAGTTTCGGCGAGCGTTCGAAATTCAAATTAAACCGGACAACGTCCGATTTAACCCAAATTTCTACTTGCCCGGAATGGCTCCGGATCTGTACCATCGCGTAGTATCCTTTTCTGCGATCCCGGCGCCGCGAAATTCGTACGAATCTGATGTCATACGGAAAAGTTATTCAATTTTATAGATTGGAATTTAAATTCAAAACAATTTCTTTTTTTTTTTATTATTACCCAAATCACGGCCGCACAAAAAAAACAAGGCCGAAGCCATCTTCTACAACGCACGCAACAGCAAGAAACAGAACCCATCGCACCGCCTCTAGGGCTCCAAGCCGCACTCAACTCGCTCGACTAGGCGATGATCCAACAGCTCCACCGCGAAGCTCCTTCCACCCTCTTCCTTCGGCCAAGACACGACGGCGCTCGGCGGTCCCTACGGCCATGAAATATCGTTCGAAAATCGTGCGTTCGAGGCCGGTTTCCTCCACGATAACTCCACGATTTACGATCATACCCGTTGAACAGGTAGATCTAGCTGAGCCCTACAACTTTCTAGTTGGGTGATTCTCGTGTAGAAGCAAGAATTTAGGGAGATTTGAGGATCAAATTGGGATAATTTCGGCCATGAATTATGTTGGGTGGCGGCTCCTGATGTACTGCTAGGGTTTAGGAACGAAAGTTAATATATATATATAATTTAATAATATTTTAATTAATGAAATTCTCAATTTTAACGACGTATGCAAACGAACTCCAAAACACACGTTCCGACAGGCTATCCTAAGGTTTTTCCGCGTTCCGGACACAATGGAACAGGTTTCGTAAGCTAATTCGGTCGTATGCACGAGTTACGGAATTAAACGCTCAATTAAAATTTAAACCAATTAAATCGATTTCGATGCGTTTCGAGCTGCAGGAGTCAAACGACAACTCCGATTGCTACGAAAATTGAAATCCGATAATAACTAACTATTACGGATCCAATGGAACTGGTTTCGTCCAATTCCGAGACTGTACCCCGGAAGGCTATTTTAACTCGTCTATTTAATTAAGCGATTTACTGAAATTATCAAAACGCTTTAAATTTTCACTTTTAAAATTTTATTAGCTTAACAATAATTCATATAAAATTTATAAGCACATTAAAAATCATTCTGGCTCATTCTGGGCTTAAATCAGATTAATTGCAATATTTAATAATATTAAATTTCATTATTAAATTAACATAAAATTCTAAAAATTATCCTATCGATTCTAAAATTCATCTAAAAATCCCACTAAACTATTTAATGACCCAATAGTCATAAAATAAATTTAAACTCATTTTCATCACTATTTATATCCAGAATTTCCTTTATTTCAATTCTGAATATTATATTATTATTGTTAAATTTCCAAATTAAATCTCCACTTAGAAATTTAACTTGTTAATATAATTTAAACCAATTCCTTTAGTTTAAAATGAATCTTAAACCCATAGTCAACATTTAAAATGAATTAAATGTCCACAAATCCCGTGTTAAAAATTCCGGGATGTTACATTCCTTCCCCCTTATAAAAATTTCGTCCCCGAAATTTGTATAAGGTAGAACATACTCTCAATCCCATTTACTTATCCCATTTGCTTAGTTAAAAGCTTATATATACTTCACAAAATCTTTTTTCTCAATTCCCAAACCTATTTGCTTTATTAACTCTAAAGCTTTAACTTTAACTTATAACTTTCCAAGTTATTTAACTTTTCCCAAAAACCCAAAAATTTTCTAACTCCTAAAATTTCCGGAAAATTTTGACAGAGTCTCCCCTGTACGGAGGAGCTTCTGCGATATCGCAGGATACACAAATATATATACATCGGCTCACAAGGCCGGAAACCAAAATATATCACTCAATATATATCATTTTCCAATCTTATTAGCGTAGGCGTACCTTTTAGCAATTTTAATAGCAAGTAGCTAATATATAATGCATACACGCGCTTCAAACCCTCTCAAACGCCTCGCATTCCTGCACTTACTCAACATACTCATTAGTTACAAGATATGTGCATTTTAATCAACATTTTCCAATATAAAAGCAATCCAACATATCTATGGCATAATCCAAACCAAACAAATTTCAAAATTTACTAATATTAACCATCTTTTACCAACAATTCAAGATTTTAAATCATCTTCCCAATTATCTATTCAAGTCCAACATTATTTACTTTCACTTGAATGATTTATACTCAAATCAACCATATACAATTCATATTTATTTCAATATGATTAACGTATGCTTCACTAATAGAATTATATTCCAATTCAATTCTAAATGGATTTACAAACCAATTTCATTTTCAAATTTGAAGCATTTACATTTCTATAATAATCCATTTCCATCCATATCCAAAGTCACTTAAGAAATTCCTATTC
Organism: Allium cepa; assembly: GCA_030765085.1. Classification (NCBI taxonomy): domain Eukaryota; kingdom Viridiplantae; phylum Streptophyta; class Magnoliopsida; order Asparagales; family Amaryllidaceae; genus Allium; species Allium cepa. Next base: position 81,299,915 of record CM060941.1, on the reverse strand, counting down.
CAATTAATTCAAAAACCAATTCAATGTTGAATACACTAAGACAACTCATTCATATTCACTTCAATATTATGAATATGTGCTTTAATTCATTTATATGCAACATTATTTAAATTTGATTCACAATCAAATTCTTATTTCCAATTTGAAGCACTCACATTCCTTTTATGCCTATGTCCATTCAAATGCGAAATTACTTCATTAGGTTGTATTTATCTAATTAATTTAAAACCATCTTTATTTTCAGTTTGGAACAATTGCATTTCTTTTATGATTCACTTGTATTAATATACAAAATTACTTAATACAATTCCAATCTATTTACCATTATTCAAATATCCATTTTCTTAAGTTTAATGACAGTTTCTATGCAGGTTGTGGTTATTCAAACAAATAACCAATTCTTAAGCTTATACCATTTAAAATTAATTTCAGATTAGACTTTTCTTAATTTTATTCAATTCTGCATAATTCTCCATCCAAGCATCCTTATTCTACTACAATTATTAAATCAATTCTTATTCTCACCCTCTCCAAATTTATTTTACATCTTAAGTTTATCTTTATTATTCCATCTTGGATTTATTTACAACTTAAACATTCTTGCTTTATCCCCATTATCAAAATTAAATCTCAACCTTATATTTCCAATTCATTTTCCATATAGGTTTATATTAATACCATTCAACTCCGGTTTTATATACAACTCTTATATCCATATTACATAATTTAATTAAACCCATTCCACTTACAATTCAAATTTATTATCCAAACAAAATTACAAAGCTTAACCACAATTACCATTCAGCTTGCTTAAGTTCTTTCCACAAGATTTTCATTATCTTGTCGTATCAATTTTATTTCCATTTTATTCTCATCCAATCAAATTTCAATTTATTTACAAATTTAATGCTCTTTGTTTAGTTATCCAATCCAAGTTAAGTTTATTTTATTAACAAAGACCATTTAAATTATTTCCCTCATTTGAATTTTATTTACAATTCAAATCATCATAAATATATTCATATTCCATTATTCATTCACACTTCTTTAAATAGAACCTATATTGCTTCCAATATTATCTATTTCTCAACTGAAATTTAATTTTCAATTCCATTATCAAAATAAATTTCAGTTCACATTCATATGTTCAAGACTTATTTGGTAACTTAAGAACATCCACCTTTTATATTCTCACTTTACTTCATTACTCTTTACATTTCATTTATGGACAAATTTTGAATTTGTCACTCCATTCAACCTTTTCCATTAACAAATTATAATTTCACTCCTATTCAAGAGTTTAAATTTAATTCGAATTTCAAAATTCACAAATTTTAATTCTCCAAATACAAGTTCAAAACTTGTTTACTAAGTGAAGTTCATTCACTCCTTTTATATTCCCCTTATTTTATCTCAATTCACATTCATTTGAGATTAGATTTTTTTTTTTAAATTCACCATTCCATTTCATTATTTCTCATTGTGATTATAATTTCTATTTCTATTTTATAAGTTCACCAACTTATTTATTTTAAAGCTCATATTGCTCATTTTAATTCTTTTACAACTTATAATCACAAATTCCAAATTCACATATATATATCACTAAATCCTTAAGGATATAAATTTCCTTAATTTAATTCTTTGCAACTTCAAATCCACAATCTCAAATTATAAGTGTAATACTTAATAGCTTATGGGTATAATCCACTACACAATGATTCCCAATCTCAAAGTCAACTTACTTTTTGATTTAAACAAAATCAACTTACATTTTAATTTAATCCAAATCAATTTAATTCAGATTAACCTTATTTAAGTCCAATTTATTTTACTTATCCAAGTAAAATTCAAATTCCAATTCTCAATTCTCAATTTTATTTAACTTATCCCAAATTAAATTCAACTTTCCATTCCTTTTAATAATTTCATTCACCTCCATTTACTCAAGTCAAATTTTAATTTTATGACTAAAATTTCATTTTACTATCTTACTTAAATCAACTTCACCTTACAAGTTATGGTTGATTCATTTTACCTTCACATCTTTATTTCATTAAAATTTTACAGAATTCAATTTACCCGGTTTTATCTCAAAACCATTTTGAAATATATCACATATATATATATATATATCCATTTGGTATATAAATCAAATCTCCATGTTTTCCAAACCAATTTGGTTGTACCCAAAACAATTTGTTTATACCAAAACAATTTCCATTTTTGAAATATCCAAAACAACTGTTATTCCCAACAAATCCAAACAATACCATAACCAATTACTAGGGAAGCAATCCATCACTTTAGAAACTCGAAAATGAATTCTAATGATGTGGCCAGCATCATCAGGATTATTTTCCAGCGACTGCAGTGAGTTCAATGCTTCTTACTTTCCCAAAAAAAATTTTTCAAAACACTTGCCATTCAAAAATATTACCCAAAACAACATTCCATTATTGCCTTCAAACATATTGGAAAACATTCCCAAACTTTTATTTTCAATACATTTAAAATCCTTTCCAAAACTTCCGGGTTTTAAATTCTGGTTAAATTCAAAATTTAATTTCACTTCCTATTTACAACATATTTAATTAATTCTATTTGGTTATAGACCATTTCAGATTTAAGATTTACATCTTAGATTCACTTTTAGAGTCTTATTTGATTTTTAATATTAGCAACCAAACATCCAAACAATCAAATATATATAAGAATTCCAGAAAATCATTTCCTTTTATATCAAAATATAATTTTGGGTAAAATTATTTCATTTACCCACTTTAAAAACAATACTATGTCGATTTAACTTGTTTAAGAGTTTAGAAACCCCTATCGATACGGTTGTACTTCCCGCACCGACCAGAATTCATAAACACTCAACCGATAAGTCAACACAGTATAAAAACAATTTTATAAACACTAACAAGTACGCTCTCATATCTATAAATACGCTCAGCTCATTATAGAGTACTATCGACTCTATTAAATGAGTAATTACCCCACCAAAGCCTAGGTTGTCGCCAACCTAAGCTCTGATACCACTGTAACAGCCCGCAAATCCGTACCCCTTGAATCAACATTTTTCTATCCTAATTGACTCAAGTGGAACAGAAATACGAACCATTAAGATTAAAGAAAGAGATAGAAGGAGAAACTAAACAATATCAGAATCTCACAGTCGCAGCGGAATAAAATATAATAGCAACTATATATCTTTACACAAAAATGAAATCTATATTGTTTATACAATATATCATCAGAGTGTCTCATACATCAACAATCATCAATAAGACATACCATACAATCATAGCATAGCAACGGATATATATATAGATAGAATAGTACGTCTCGGACTCCAGCTCCTCTCCTGCTCCATAGCAACCTATCCTGAACAATAATACTCGGTCTGACCCGAGCATTATAATGAAATAACACCCGAGTCAGTCTGGAATACCAGCTGATAATAATGCACACAATTGATTATTAAAGTTTCAAAAATCCTTTTGAAAACAAAAGCATCTCGTAAGACCACGCCACAAATAAACATGTCGGGTTTTTACCTTACGATAGCTAAAACACTTTTCATAGAAATCCTCTGATATTATAATAGGGTCTATTTACAAATACTTATAAAATAGCCGAAATTGTTACATTCATTAAATTCCAGATACTAGCCACCGAAGTGGGTAATACAAACAAAACTCGAAAAAGGCACGTAGGGAAAAAGAATTTCCAACAATGACTAGGCACTGGGGTACCACCTATCACAGTACGTGGTCTAGATCACAGTACCGAGGACTACTCCCTTCGTCCCCTGCAACACAAGACCGGAATCACCTATGGGCAATTCCGAATAAGATCACCCCGCGGTTGGGATCAGCAACCGCACCACTAAGCCGAAATAAAAAGAAACCTCTAGACAGGGATGACCTTACTCTCCAGTGGGGGCTACCCACGAAGCCTTGCTGCATATCCCCTGATTTTCAGTCATTCCCGGTTGATGAGGCTTGAGGCTAAACGATACCTTTATAGCACATATCCCTTAGAATGCCCATCGTCCGCTGACGATGTCACGAAGCATTCGTCCATACAAGTCCGTCCCGGGTTCGAACGGAACCGAAGGCACTATTCCTACTACATCCATTTTGGAAATATCCTCAGGATTAGTAGCGACTAGCCCTTGCACTTCACTGCTCCATCTTCGACTCCGAACACGTTTTATCGCACGAAAACGTACAAACCGGATCGAAGTGGTTTTCGAGAAATAAATCTCGATCCCGGTCTCTTCGAAACGATCAACGCATTTGTCCAATATTGATAGTCGGTGATTTAACTATCAATTAATATGCATAAACATCCATAGCATCCATCACACAATAAAAAATTCCCAAATTATTTATTTATCTCAAATATCTTTTTAAAGATATATTACCAAATTTCCAAATCTCATTTGAAAACACTTTCCCAAAATTTCCCATTTACAAGGTAAATCCGTTACCATATATTTCCATTGGAAAATATCCAAGTTCAAAACAGTTTAGATTTTAAAACAGTTAAACATTTAAATTTAAAATATACTTTAAATAGATAATTTACTAATTCTTTACTCAAAATAAAATTTCAAAATATTTAAAGTATAACTAATTATAAGATATAACTTAATTTAAAATAAGGTTTAGTGATACTATACATTAAAAATAGAGTTGTAAAAAGATTAACTCTTATTTCAATATACTTAGGTCAAAACTAGCTTTTAAAACAAATCCATTTGTAAACATAATTATTAAGATATTTATAAAATTTTACTATTGCTAATTTATAAATAATCACTTTAAAATAATAATTTTCAAAACATTCTTTAAACCAGTTTAAGATTTTAAAACTTTCTTTTTATAAAATCAATTTAAAACTCGAACTTGGTTTTTCCCAAGAAAATCTCATTTCTACTAAATCATCACAGAAATCCTTCTCACGATTTCTGTCCATTTATTTACTTTAGTTTTATGGTTTTATAACATAAATTTATTTCCCAAATCTTCAACTAAGAACATTTATCTTTAATTATCATTCCATATTTTACAACTTCCAATTTCCATTCTAAATAGATTTCAAATTTTAATCCTTTAAAATTCATTATTAACCATATCTTTTATTTCTCTAAATTCAATTCATCCATTTATAATTAACTTTGGATTTATAAATTTATCCAACAATATTTCTATACAAATTCATTTCAGTTTTCCATCCAAATCAGGTTTCAAACATTTATATTCTCTAAATTTCTTATTTAACAATTTCTCAATTTCTTTGAAACCCAATTTAATTTCTTCATAATTTAAACTGCAATTTCTTTTATAATTAATATTCTGGGTTTATAGTTTAAACCACAATATCACAATGCAATTCAACTCCAAATTTATCAATCTCAATATATAAACAGGTATTATAATCAAATAATTACTATATTGTGAGGAATCCCGTTGGATCCCTCCAACCTGTTTTCCCTGCATCCACAAATATTAGCACAACAGTATATATATCAATTCAATTTGATAATAACTAACATATTCAGCTAAACATCCAAACAAACAATCAATACTAGTTGTCTACTTTACTAGCATCCAGATGTGAGTGAGAATAACTCACATTGAGTTTCGGCGAGCGTTCGAAATTCAAATTAAACCGGACAACGTCCGATTTAACCCAAATTTCTACTTGCCCGGAATGGCTCCGGATCTGTACCATCGCGTAGTATCCTTTTCTGCGATCCCGGCGCCGCGAAATTCGTACGAATCTGATGTCATACGGAAAAGTTATTCAATTTTATAGATTGGAATTTAAATTCAAAACAATTTCTTTTTTTTTTTATTATTACCCAAATCACGGCCGCACAAAAAAAACAAGGCCGAAGCCATCTTCTACAACGCACGCAACAGCAAGAAACAGAACCCATCGCACCGCCTCTAGGGCTCCAAGCCGCACTCAACTCGCTCGACTAGGCGATGATCCAACAGCTCCACCGCGAAGCTCCTTCCACCCTCTTCCTTCGGCCAAGACACGACGGCGCTCGGCGGTCCCTACGGCCATGAAATATCGTTCGAAAATCGTGCGTTCGAGGCCGGTTTCCTCCACGATAACTCCACGATTTACGATCATACCCGTTGAACAGGTAGATCTAGCTGAGCCCTACAACTTTCTAGTTGGGTGATTCTCGTGTAGAAGCAAGAATTTAGGGAGATTTGAGGATCAAATTGGGATAATTTCGGCCATGAATTATGTTGGGTGGCGGCTCCTGATGTACTGCTAGGGTTTAGGAACGAAAGTTAATATATATATATAATTTAATAATATTTTAATTAATGAAATTCTCAATTTTAACGACGTATGCAAACGAACTCCAAAACACACGTTCCGACAGGCTATCCTAAGGTTTTTCCGCGTTCCGGACACAATGGAACAGGTTTCGTAAGCTAATTCGGTCGTATGCACGAGTTACGGAATTAAACGCTCAATTAAAATTTAAACCAATTAAATCGATTTCGATGCGTTTCGAGCTGCAGGAGTCAAACGACAACTCCGATTGCTACGAAAATTGAAATCCGATAATAACTAACTATTACGGATCCAATGGAACTGGTTTCGTCCAATTCCGAGACTGTACCCCGGAAGGCTATTTTAACTCGTCTATTTAATTAAGCGATTTACTGAAATTATCAAAACGCTTTAAATTTTCACTTTTAAAATTTTATTAGCTTAACAATAATTCATATAAAATTTATAAGCACATTAAAAATCATTCTGGCTCATTCTGGGCTTAAATCAGATTAATTGCAATATTTAATAATATTAAATTTCATTATTAAATTAACATAAAATTCTAAAAATTATCCTATCGATTCTAAAATTCATCTAAAAATCCCACTAAACTATTTAATGACCCAATAGTCATAAAATAAATTTAAACTCATTTTCATCACTATTTATATCCAGAATTTCCTTTATTTCAATTCTGAATATTATATTATTATTGTTAAATTTCCAAATTAAATCTCCACTTAGAAATTTAACTTGTTAATATAATTTAAACCAATTCCTTTAGTTTAAAATGAATCTTAAACCCATAGTCAACATTTAAAATGAATTAAATGTCCACAAATCCCGTGTTAAAAATTCCGGGATGTTACAGTTTGACAACCTTAAAAAAAAGGAATTTAAATTTAAAAACAAAACAAATTAAAACCCTATAAACTAAAACCCTCTTAACAAAGCCTCTTTCATAAAACAAGGCCGGCCCACTATTGTTTCTTTAACCCAATCCTTCTTTGTGACTCGTGAAAAAATGTCGGCTCTGTTGATTTGGGCTTTTGTTCCCTTGCGAAAATTAGGGTTTCGTTTCTTCGTTCGATCTTGCGCCTTGCTTTGTCGACCGATGGCTCTTTTGAGTTGCACTCGGCTGCTTCTCTTGATCACTCTGTGAACTTAGGGTTTTTGATGTAAACGGATTGGTTGCTTTGAGATGCTTTTATTCGAATTCTCTCTGGTATGTGATTTTATCCTTTTGTTATCTGTATAGATTGCTTGAATTCGGTTTTCTTCTCTATGCCGATGATGATGGTGGTGTTTGGTATTTATATGAATTCGAATACCCTAATTAATTTGATACTTCCCTGAAATTCGATTTCCTGATGCACACGGCTTTCCTGATATAATTTCTCGACTTGATACTCACGGCTTTGATTTTCACGCGTTCGATTTTTCTTGATTAAAAGGGCAGAAACTTTCTGGTTTTACTTCGTGACTTTTTCAAATATACGAATTTGATTTTTGACTTCGGCTTGATTTCTGTACTGTTGAATCTCGTTCATCCACTGTTGCTTTCGACTTTACACGGCATTGATTCTCTGGCCCCTGTGAGCTTCGTCTCTGGTCATTTTCTTTGGTCGATTTAACATGAACGTGACTTGAGCATTTTGTATGTTTCATTGCTGCACTGACTTGTGTCTGCATTGTATATTTATGATGCTTTGATTTTCTGTTGCTTGGCTTACTTGTTGATTTTCATAGTTCACTCTGATATATATATGCACTTGCCACTGTCTTGTGTTCCCTGCTGCACATTCACCTATTTACTATATATGTGCATACATACATATGTATGTGTGTATGCATATATTCTTGGGTTTGTACTTGGATTTGAACTGCTTCATGTTCTGTTGATCTTGATTTTGTTTCTCAGTCATGTGTTCACTGTTGAGTCTTTGGTGGTGCTTCCACTTTGAATTTGCTTGCAAACTGTCTTGTAATCTGCATCCATTCTTTGTAATTGTTGCTACTACTTGCATTTGTATCACTGGTATTTGCATACATGTGAACTTGTATATCTTGTCTCCATGTATTCATGTACACTACTGTGTTGTATGCTTGATCACTAAGCACTTGAGTTGTTTGCACCTCTGGTATGCTGCAGCTTGTACTTCTGGTTCTTGTTTAGTCTGCATACAGTTTTCATTCACTTGAGTCTGCCTTGTTGAAGTTGTTTGTTGCAGTATCTTGTGGTTGCTATGCCTTTGACACAAATGCATCACTTGATACATATATTTGGTCTTGCATTTGTGTACTGTGTCTTTGATTGTTCTGCACTTTGCATATGAACTTGGCCTTTGGACATTTGTTGGCACTAGCTGTTGTCTTTGTGGTCACTTATGCAGTTTGGTCTTGCCGTTAGTCGAGCTTGCATACTTCATGCTTGTTGTTGTATACCTGTCCACTGTAGTTTCATTGTGGCTTCACTGATTACTTGTCATGTTGCATGAGTCACTTGCATTGGTGCATTGCCTTGATTCACTGGTTGAGTTTCACTGCCATTCTTGTCATTGTGTACTGATTCTTAGTAGCTTGAGCATTTCTTTGTGGTCTTTATGATTTGCACTTGCACACTTGCTCTTATTGGCTGCGCACACGAGTTGGCGAGGCAGTGCACACGTGTATGAATGTACACGTGTGTATTGCAGCCACTTGTGATTACCTGTCCCTGTAAATCGATCAAGTGTATATCAATGTGCACGGCCTAGTGGCATGTACAATAATACACTGTGTATGTCACAAGTTGTTCGTGTATGATGAATTCAAATTTAAATGATGACGAACAACCCAAACAACTGAGGCAAATCATATTTTATTTTATATTGCAAAAACATTTCTTTTTCAATTTTACCGCGTTAGTGAATATTTTTGCAGATTGCTCATATGCTGGATTCAAACTGGAATGCAGTTGAAGACAAAATACGAGTGTGAGTGATATGTAGTGAGGAAATTATGTAAACTGAATTGTGATGTAATTGTGATGTAATCAAGAATGTATATGTATAGTGAGAGCTTGAATTTGTACTATTCAAGATTGTAATAAATATTTGTTTGAATAAAATTTCTGTTTGAATTCAAATTCTGTGTAATATATTTTATTCAACAAATATTTATTTAATCTATGAAAAACGAAATAGTACATTACCAAATACATTTAAATGAATATATACGTTTATTATCATCAAACAAAAACATATAAGCGCATATTCATACAATCTCCCCCTTTTGATGATAACAAACATATATTTAAGATTTTGACCGAGGTAAATGTATTTGACTAATTATATACTCTAATTGCTCCCCCTATTTAAATGCTTCCTCTCTACATGATGCTCCCCCTACATATATGCATAGAAATATATAAATGAGCCTAGATTCAATATTTGAAATTTATTTGACCTTTGCTTGATTCTATTTGACAAAATCTTAACTCCCCCCCCTTTTGTTATCAGCAAAAGAATAATAGTGTTAGAGAAAATAGAGATAGAGTGATCGTTGTTAAACTAAAATTGAATATAAATATTAAACTTCAATAAGAATCAAACAAAAATCATAACTACCCTTGTTAGGCGCATATTCCACTTTTAGAAAGAATGGAAATGATGTTATAATATAAAATCATACAGTTGAATCTTCTTGTGGTACACTTATATCAGGAATTTTGAATATCTACTAATCATGCATAACCGTTAGGACTTTTAAATGAGATTAGTAGTATTCCAATTTAATTTTAAAAATGAAATCAAGTATCTTATAACCACGCATGACCGTGAGGACTTTTAAATGGGATTAGAATCAACTTGTCTATTTAATCAATTAATTTTGATATGCGTTCCTTACATGCATAACCATAAGGACTTTTAAATGAGCATGGAAGCACATAATCAAAAATCCAAGTAATTCACCCATGCATAACCGTGAAGACTTTTAAATGAGAGTGGATACTTTGGATATTTATTTATTTATTTTTACAAAAAAAATGTGAAATGAAAAACAAACAATCCCTGAATATAGTACAACATATCGACAAACTATATTGAATATTTGATAAACCATGGTCGATAGAAATAATGATAGATATAGAAATGGTCATGGAATCTTTACCCAACAAAAAGTTTTATAATTCTTGTTTTAATTCCTAAAGAAATTTTCCAAATATATTCTCTTGAATAATGTATGTTAAATATCAACACTTATCACCTTTTCAATCACTATTTATCTTTTTGATAATTAGTAGGGAGTCGGATTAGTCAAAATTCGTCATTTAAAATCAAATAAGATGACTAATCTGAAAATATGGTCAAACAATTATTTTCTCGAAGGGGTTATATGAGAAAAAAATTTTGCTAAATGAAAAAATTATTTAAAATGAACAATATGCAGATATTTTCTTATGAAAAACGATGCAGTTACAAAATGTCTCAAAAATCACGTTCAACTAGTAATTTTTCTATCAACTAGATTACCAGTGTAATCTGCATCTGAGTTTCTCTTTCAATCCGAAATATCACTAACTAAAATTGATAATCCAGACAATGAAGTGTGCATCAACAACTTAAATGACATTCTTTGAATTTGAATTGAAGCCATGTAAATAGTCAGAAACTGATAATATAGAGTTAGCCGAATTATGACCAAACGTATCCAACAAAACACAATGTTTAATTCAAACAAATATGTATGAAGTAATTCCCAGATTGAAATTGAAGTTGAAAGTATATATCCAAGAATATTTTAACTAAAAATTGAAAATTATCAGTTAATTTCTATAATCCCCAAATCCAAACGTAATCTGGAAAATCTGTCTTCGGGAGGGGTTTTGTGAAAATATCAGCAAGTTGAGCCTCAGTTGAAATATATTCAATGCAAATGTCTTCCTTAGCAATGTGATCTCTAAGAAAGTGGTGTCTCACATCAATGTGTTTTGTGCGTGAATGATGAACAAGATTATTTGACAAGTCTATTGCACTTTTACTATCACATTTTAATGGAACTTGTTTATAAACTAAGCCAAAATCAGAAAGAGTTTGCATCATCCATAAAATTTGAGCACAACAGCTACCTAAAGCAATATATTCTGCTTCAGTGGTGGATAATGCAACGCAATTCTGTTTTCGACTTGACCATGAAACTAATGAATGTCCTAGCATGAAACATGTCCCACTAGTGCTTTTCCTGTCAGCCAATGAACCAGCATAATCAGCATCAGAATAACCAACTAAATCAAAATTTTCACAAGAAGGGTACCGTAATCCAAATTTGTGTGTGTGTGTGAAAGATATCTCAAAATTCGTTTAGTGGCTTTCAAATGAGATTCTTTAGGATTAGATTGAAAACGTGCACACAAACACACAGAAAACATAATATCAGGTGTAGAAGCAGTAAGATAGAGAAGTGAACCAATTATCCCTCGATGTTTTTTCTGATCAACAGCAATTCCTTTCTCGTCATTGTCCAACTTCGTTGATGGACTCATAGGAGTTCTCAATGGTTTGGAGTTCTCAACTCCAAATTTCTTCAACAGTTCCAATACATACTTGGATTGTGAGATAAAAATACCATCTCTGCTTTGCTTGATTTGGAATCCAAGAAAATATTTCAATTCTCCAACCAAGTTCATCTCGAATTTAGCCTGCGTGACTTGTTCAAATTTCTCGCACAAGAGTTCATTAGTAGCACCATAAATAATATCATCCACAGAAATCTGAACAATCAAAAATTCACTTCCATTATGTAATAGAAACAGTGTTGTGTCAGCACTCCCCTTTTTAAAACCATTTTCCAAAAGATATGTACAAAGGCAGTCATACCAAGCTCTAGGAGCTTGCTTAAGACCATATAATGCTTTTTCTAGTTTATACACATGATTTGGAAAATCATGATTTTCAAAACCGGGGGGTTGTTCCACAAAAACTTCTTCTTCAAATCACCATTTAGAAAGGCACTTTTTACATCCATTTGTTTAAGTTTGAAACCCTTATAACATGCAAAACTTAGCAAAATCCTAATGGCTTCTAACCTAGCTACTGGAGCGAATGTTTCATCAAAATCTATGCCTTCTATTTGGTTATATCCTTTAGCGACCAACCTAGCTTTGTTTCTAATTACATTTCCTGATTCATCAAGTTTGTTTTTGAACACCCATTTAGTTCCAACAATTGGATAGTCATTAGGCCTAGGAACTAATTTCCAAACTTTATTTCTTTCAAATTGATTAAGTTCATCCTGCATTGCTAAAATCCAACTTTCATCACTAAGAGCCACTTCAACAGAATCAGGTTCAATTTCAGAAATAAAACCACTGTGACAACAAAATGCACACAAATTTTTGTCAAACAAAGAGAGAGTGCGTATACCTTCCATAGGACACCTATAACCAATTCAGGAGGGTGATTGGATTTGAAATTCAATCTATCAGCATCAACAGCCCTATTTTCAGCTTTCTTACTAGATGTCCCTTCTTCAATGACTTCATGATCTACCCCATCATCGATCGTCTTTTCCAGGTCAGATTCATAAAATTTCACATTAATTGATTCAACAATTGTCTTTGTTCGTTTGTTGTATATTCTGTAAGCCTTGCTCCTTGTTGAATAGCCTATGAGAATTCCCTCATCGGCTTTTGATTCAAATTTTCCAAGTTGATCACCTGTGTTAAGAATGAAACAAGGACATCCAAATACACGAAAATAAGAAATGTTAGGTTTCCTTTCATGCCACAATTCATAAGACGTTTTGCCAAGTATTGGCCTGATCATTACTCTATTTATTACATAGCACGAAGTATTCACTGCCTCTGCCCAAAATGTTAGTGGCAGTTTATACTCACTCAACATGGATCTAGCCAACTCCTGTAATGTACGATTTTTCCTTTCAACCACCCCATTTTGTTGAGGTGTTCTTGGAGAAGAAAATTCATGTTTTAAACCATTTTCTTCACAAAAGCTTTCAAATTTCAAGTTTTCAAATTCGCCTCCATGATCACTTCTCAAGATTTTAATAGAAACTCCTTTTTCATTTTGAACAAGTTTTGCAAATTTTGAAAAATACTCAAAAGATTCAGACTTTTTGGTTAAGAAATAAACCCATGTAAATCTAGAGTAATCATCAACCAATACATAACAATAACATTTTCCATTCAAGCTTGCAATTTCATTTGGTCCAAATAAGTCCATGTGAATTAATTCAAGGGCCCTTGATGTACTAACAATGTTTTTAGGGCGAAATGATGATCAACTAAGCTTGCCCAAGGAACATGCTTTACACACTTTATTATTTTTAAATTTCTGATGTGGTAACCCTCTGACTAATTCTTTCGTTTCAAGTTTTTCTAAGAGGCTCATGCTAGCATGTCCAAGTCTTTTATGCCATAAAAATGCCTCTTCGTCAGTGGCTACCAAACATCTAGAAAGATTCAGATTATCAAACGAAAGTGAGTAAACATTTCCTTTTCTTTTGCCCATAAAAACAATGTTATTGGAGATTTTATCAATGATTTTGCAAGTATCACTATCAAAAACCACATTCATACCTTTGTCACATAGCTGGCTAATAGAAATGAGATTGTGTCGCAAATTATCAACGTATAAAACATTAGTCAAGGAAAAAATACCATTACCTACTTCACCTTTACCAATAATCTTACACTTTATATTGTCCCCCATGATCACATTTCCTCCTTTAAAATTCTCTAGGCTAAGGAACTTCGATTTGTCACCTGTCATATGTCTAGAACAACCTGAATCTAGAAACCATTCTTGTTGTTCCTTAGCTCGCCAGCAGACCTACATAGAGAGAGAGGAGAATGACCTAGAGAAACTCTTAGGTCCGATGATATTAGTGACTGAAGCATTATGAATAAATAGTCCCTTTGGAACCCAAACTTGTTTTGTCCTTTTATTCTTGTTCCAATAGACATGAAATTTGTTTGTAGAGTTTTTAGGAACCCAAACTTGTATAAATTTTGTGTTCTTGTTCCTATGACTACAATTTTCAATACGACATCCAATTATTTCAGATCTATCAAAGACACTCTTACCTTTTGCATTATCCTCAACTTGTGTTTTCCCAAAACCTAGTCCCTTTCTGTTGTTAGCAAAAATTTGATTTCCCAATAGCATGTTGAAAGATTTTTCGCCTCTTGAAAAGTTATTCAGAGATTTCTCAAGATTTTGGACTTTGGTTTTTAGTGTTGTGTTTTCAGTGACAAGTGAGGTGCATCTATTTATAAAATCCTTTTTCCTAGTGTCAATGATTTCTTTAAGACTCAAGTTTTCTTTTTCAAGATTCTCAAAGCTATTCTTAAGTCTTGATAATTCTGAATCTAAAATTTTACATTTTTTACATTCTAGGTTTTGAATATTTTCAAGTTCAGTTTCTAACCTAAAATTTTCACGAGCAAGTTCTCTCCTATCAGATTTCAGTTTTTCAATTTTAGATTCAAGAGTATCAACTACTTTAGTAAGATCAAGACACATAAAAACAAGATCTTTATAAGAATAGTTACCTACCTCACTAGATTCCTCTGAGCTTGCTTCTGAATCTGATTTTTCCATAAGACACAAGTTAGCCTCCTCTGAGCTATTATTTGAAACTTCCTCTCCTTCTTCATCATCCCAAGTCACTGCAAATGCCTTCTTCTTCTTTTTCTTTTCTTTGTTGTTTTTGAGAAGTGGGCAATGTTGTTTGAAGTGGCCAGGCTTGTTGCAGTTATAGCACGTCAATTCATTATCGGAATTGTTAGACTCTCTTAGCCTATTACTAGATGTTTTCTTCTTGCATGGTTTGAATCATGACCATTTTCTAAGATTATTGACAGCCATTGCAAGCTCTTCAATCGGATCTTCTTCATCTTCATCGCTCTCTTCTTTGCTCTTTATGGCAATCGTTTTTTTCTTTGATTCGGAGTTGTTGCGTTCTTCCTTTTCTTTTAGCTCAAGCTCATACGTCATCAAGCTGCTAATCAACTCCTCCATGCTTAGTTTACTCAGATCTTTCGATTCTTGTATTGCCGTGACTTTTGCCTCAAAGTTCATCTATAAGACTCGTAGTATCTTCCACACAAGCTCTACCTCAGTGAAGAACTTCCCAAGCGCTCTAGCATTGTGCACCAAAGTTGAAAAACGTCCAAACATATCTTTTATGCTCTCGCCTTTGTCCATCACAAAGTTTTCATATTCATTACTGAATAGGGCTAGACGAGACTCTTTGACTTGAGAAGTTCCTTCGTGTGTCACCTCCAAAGTGTGCCGAATTTCCTGTGCTGTTGTACAATGAGAAATTCTATTAAATTCATTTTTATCAAGAGCACAGATCAAAGCGTTCATTGCTTTGGCATTTTTAGTTTTTAATTTCTTATCGTTAGCATCCACCTATCCTTAGGTTTAGGAATCTCAGTATCACCAACAGTTATAGTGGGAGATTTATAGCCAGTTTCAATAATATCCCAAACATCATAATCAATGGAACTAAGATAAATACTCATCCTAACTTTCCAATAAGCATAATCATTCCCGTTAAACATGGGTGGCCTAGCAATAGATCGCCCCTCAGAAAAAGCATTATTTGGTGGATTCATGACTCTAGAATTAAATGAAAATACCAGGCTCTGATACCACTTGTAGGATCTAGATTAACCCTAGAGGAGGGGTGAATAGGGTTATTGCAAATTTTCTCGACTTAAACACAGAAACAAACTGAAAAAAATAAATATGCTGAAAAGTAAATCACACACAAAATTTACCCAGCTTCGGCAACCCCTGCCTACTGCTGCATTCCCAGATTTCTATTAGAATTAAACAGTTTCCCGCCTACAAACACTCTAACAGACTCGCACACCCTGCTACCGCCTATAGAGTTTTGCAAACTCGCACACCCTGCTCACTGAACTAATTCTAACTAGACAATGTGACACTACCTACAACCTAGGTGGTGATTTACCAAGGTTTGACAACCTTAAAAAAAGGAATTTAAATTTAAAAACAAATTTAAAAACAAAACAAATTTAAAAACAAAACAAATTAAAAACAAATTAAAACCCTATAAACTAAAACCCTCTTAACAAAGCCTCTTTCATAAAACAAGGCCGGCCCACTATTGTTTCTTTAACCCGATCCTTCTTTGTGAGTCGTGAAAAATGTCAGCTCTGTTGATTTGGGGCTTTTGTTCCCTTGCGAAAATTAGGGTTTCGTTTCTTCGTTCGATCTTGCACCTTGCTCTTTCGATCGATGGCTCTTTTGAGTTGCACTCGGTTGCTTCTCTTGATCACTCTGTGAACTTAGGGTTTTTGATGTAAACGGCTTGGTTGCTTTGAGATGCTTTTATTCGAATTCTCTCTGGTATGTGATTTTATCCTTTTGTTATCTGCATAGATTGCTTGAATTCAGTTTTCTTCTCTATGCCGATGATGATGGTGTGTTAGGTATTTATATGAATTCGTATACCCTAATTAATTTGATACTTTCCTGAAATTCGATTTCCTGATGCACACGGCTTTCCTGATATAATTTCTCGACTTGATACTCACGGCTTTGATTTTCACGCGTTCGATTTTTCTTGATTAAAAAGGCAGAAACTTTCTGGTTTTACTTCGTGACTTTTTCAAATATACGAATTTGATTTTTGACTTCGGCTTGATTTCTATACTGTTGAATCTTGTTCATCCACTGTTGCTTTCGACTTTACACGGCATTGATTCTCTGGCCCCTGTGAGCTTCGTCTCTGGCCATTTTCTTTGGTCGATTTAACATGAACCTGACTTGACAAATTGTATGTTTCATTGCTGCACTGACTTGTGTCTGCATTGTATATTTATGATGCTTTGATTTTCTATTTCTCGGCTTACTTGTTGATTTTCATAGTTCACTCTGATATATATATGCACTTGCCACTGTCTTGTGTTCCCTGCTGCACATTCACCTGTTTACTATATATGTGCATACATACATATGTATGTGTGTATGCATATATTCTTGGGTTTGTACTTGGATTTGAACTGCTTCATGTTCTGTTGATCTTGATTTTGTTTCTCAGTCATGTGTTCACTGTTGAGTCTTTGGTGGTGCTTCCACTTTGAATTTGCTTGCAAACTGTCTTGTAATCTGCATCCATTCTTTGTAATTGTTGCCATTGCTTGCATTTGTATCACTGGTATTTGCATACATGTGAACTTGTATATCTTGTCTCCATGTATTCATGCACACAACTGTGTTGTATGCTTGATCACTGAGCACTTGAGTTGTTTGCACCTCTGGTATGCTGTAGCTTGTACTTCTGGTTCTTGTTTAGTCTGCATACAGTTTTCATTCACTTGAGTCTGCCTTGTTGAAGTTGTTTGTTGCAGTATCTTGTGGTTTCTATGCCTTTTACACAAATGCATCACTTGATACATATATTTGGTCTTGCATTTGTGTACTGTGTCTGTGATTGTTCTGCACTTTGCATATGAACTTGGTCTCTGGACATTTGTTGGCACTAGCTGTTGTCTTTGTGGTCACTTATGCAGTTTGGTCTTGCCGTTAGTCGAGCTTGCATACTTCATGCTTGTTGTTGTATACCTGTCCACTGTAGTTTCATTGTGGCCTCACTGATTACTTGTCATGTTGCATGAGTCACTTGCATTGGTGCATTGCCTTGATTCACTGCCATTCTTGTCATTGTGTACTGATTCTTAGTAGCTTGAGCATTTCTTTGCGGTCTTTATGATTTGCACTTGCACACTTGCTCTTGTTGGCTGCGCACACGAGTTGGCGAGGCAGTGCACACGTGTATGAATGTACACGTGTGCATTGCAGCCACTTGTGATTACCTGTCCCTGTAAATCGATCAAGTGTATATCAATGTGCACGGCCTAGTGGCATGTACAGTAATACACTGTGTATGTCACAAGTTGTTCGTGTATGATGAATTCAAATTTAAATGATGACGAACAACCCAAACAACTGAGGCAAATCATATTTTCAAAAATCATATTTTATTTTACATTGCAAAAACATTTCTTTTTCAATTTTACTGCGTTAGTGAATATTTTTGCAGATTGCTCATATGCTGGATTCAAACTGGAATGCAGTTGAAGACAAAATACGAGTGTGAGTGATATGTAGTGAGGAAATTATGTAAACTGAATTGTGATGTAATTGTGATGTAATCAAGAATGTATATGTATAGTGAGAGCTTGAATTTGTACTATTCAAGATTGTAATAAATATTTGTTTGAATAAAATTTCTGTTTGAAGTCAAATTCTGTGTAATATATTTTATTCAACAAATATTTATTTAATCTATGAAAAACAAAATAGTACATTACCAAATACATTTAAATGAATATATATGTTTATTATCATCAAACAAAAACATATAAGCGCATATTCATACAGACCGCATATAGTGGTGCAGTCAACCGGTTCGAGCGTGATGGTTAGGGTTTTAACTTTGACCAACGGCCTGTATATAATTATTTTATCTAATGTTTATGATTGATTTGTGCACCTATAAATAAAGGCTTAACTCTTCTTATATTTTCTTACCTGAGCAGCGAAGCTCTGTCATTTTCTCTTCTCCACTACTTCTAAAAATTATAAATATTATATATAAATATATAACTGGAGAAGGGTAGAAAATAAAAGAGAAGAAAATAAGGAGTGAATCAATACTATGGAAAAGCATAATTTTTATTATTATAAATCTATTTCCCTAAACTCCAAATCTCTTCCCAGATATGTAATTCTAATAGTATATACACACCTTGTTATACGTATTCTTTCGGATTAGAGAGGAAAAGGAGTCAAGTAAAGGATTGGATTAAAATTTGGAGATTTGAAAAGTTTATGTAACGACCTGAAAATTTTAAAGATTTTGATCATGTAACTATAGCTAAATTTTTCATGGAAATTTAAACTATAAAATTTAGCAATGAAAAATTGATATTTGGAATGCACCTATTTAAATGTGGAAAATGTCAGATTTTCATCAGAGAATATGGAAGTTTATTTTGTTGTGTAATTTTTTTTAAATTTAAATCAGTTTCTTTGAGCAATTCAAGTTCGACATGTATGGATGCGAATGGTTTGAAATGTCAGGTCGTTACAGTTGGTATCAGAGCTCTGGTTTAGGCAAACTTAGCATATCGAGTAAGAACTCATTAGAGATAGAATAGTAATACCGTAGAATGAGTAAAATTAATTACAGAATCATAATTGTTTGAGCTTGAAATCCTTCATTAGAATTATCCTTGATCTGGATTTCTTTTGAATCTTGGAACTATCCCCTTTGTTCTAAAATCCATTAGTGTCCTTTCCTGTTCGTGTTCTTTTGATACTGGAGCATCCCATAGCTCTACTTCTGTTGATCTCTATAATAAATTTGAACACATCTTGCAGTCCCAATTGGCAATTCCATCCTTTTGTTTGACTAACTCCATCGGCGACCCACCAACCTTGGTATGATTTGTAAAAGGGTGAAACTCCTTTACAACAGGCGTCGATTCATCGAAGATCTCTATGTCCTCAGTTTTGATGTTATTATTTCTTGCAAAGCGTGAACCGTTTCTTTAGTAGACGACCAGGGCAATTCTCTTATGATAGAATGTCGAACGCCTCAGGATTATGCAGACAGTTTTATCGTTTCACTTGATTCTCACCCAAGTGATCTTGACTCCACCCCTTTTGTCCAACTATTTCCAGATGTCTTTGGTGAAGTCACTTCTCCTTTCCTACCAAGTGGGAAATTGAATTTCCACATCGATCTTATTCTTGAAGCTCGACCTGTTGTCTTTTCCTTGGAAGAATGGTTGCTGTGAATGGTTAGTCATGCCCTTTGGATTAATTAATGCTCCTGCTTTCTTTGTCAATCTCATGAATCGCGTTTTCCGCGAAGTTCTCAGCAAGTTTGCCTCACTTCCGTTAACGATATTCTCGTTTTCCTAAGTCTCGGTTGACCCAGTTAAGGTCACCGCGATTAATATAAATCTATCCACCTTTCCTCATTTGTAATTTAACTATCTTATCTCAATTTCGAGCTATCTTTGTTATTAGAATTCTCTGTGATTAGGTCCCTCTAAATCTGAATATCAATCCTTTTTCTATGATCCATTCTTGAATCATCCTGGATTGTATTTGTAATTCATATAAAATGTTTTATATTATGTTGTTTGAGTTGTTAAGTTTGAATTTTTGGTTTCGATCGATTCGTCTGGCCAACGCTATCGATAGAAATTTCAAAACATTTGAACAGAGCAAACTGATACAATATTGTTTTCCAAATTGGTAAATGAAATAATTTTGTGTATGATTATATTTCATATATATAAGTATAATTTTCTAAAATTATATAGTTAAATGAATTGGTTGATAGAAATGATAATAGTAGATTATCATTTATTGTTCGTTGACCTTCCTAAACCATTAACTATTGTTATATGTTATAAGGGGATGAATTTTTTTAAAATGGTTAGTAAATCTGATTTGCAAATGAAATGAATTGAACATTAAGAATTTGAGAATTTAATTTCCGGTGCTTTTCAAAATTTGGTTTTCAAAGTTTTGAATTTTTTTATTTAAAAGTGTTTTCGAATGAAAATTCTTTTCAAAGAATTTTTAAAGAAGTAAATCAGTACTCTCTACTTTTGTCGTTGAAAAATAATTTGGTGATGACTGCAGCATCATCGACATTCATTTTCGAGTCTCAAAGTGGAGAGACTACTTAGTAGCTTCACTGCACTTTTATTATGGAAAATGGATTTGATTTGAATTTCTTGAATATGATTTGATGAACAATATATGTGTGTGTGTGTGTGTTGTGTGTGTGTATGTGTGTGTATGTGTATTTATTTCAAATAGTTTGAATCAAAACCAGAAAACTCTTAAATTCTATGTTAAGTGATGGTTCTCAATTATTGAAATGAAGCAAAATTTTGGAATAATTGGAGTGTCTAAAATAAGAAATGGAATTGAAATAACTTGAAATAGTTGAACTAGGATAAAATAATTTGTGTAATACTCAATTGCATTCTAAAACATATATAACTTACTTGAATATTCAAAAAGTTAAAACGTAATGTGAATATGTAATTGAAGGTTATACAAGAGAAAACTTGAGTAATAAAATGTTCAAACTAAATTTTGCTTAATAGAAATGTTGTAAAACAAAAGGTAAATTTGTATAGTGCTCAATTACACTCGGAAACATTAATTAAACTTACCTGGAAAAAAAGTTTGAATGTTAATGAGAACGTGTAATTGAATAATACATGATATAAATGTAAGTAATAAAATGTTCAAATGAAATTTTTGTGGTTTTGAATTTATTGCCGTATCTGGTGCTTTGTATTTCAAATCTACCTTTCTTTCTGGTTGTTTTTATTTTCCTATCTCGTTCCTTTCCGGGGATGAAAGTTTTAAGCGTGGGAGATTATAACGACCTAGATATTTTTAACAATTTTGATAATGTAATTAACTGAATCTTTCATGGAAATTTAAACTATAAAATTTAGCATTGAAAATTTGATATTTGGAACGCGTCTATTTAAACGTGGCAAATGTCAGATTTTCATCAGAGAATATGAAAGTTTATTTTGTCGTGTAATTTTATTTAAATTAGTTAAATTGATGGAAATAAAATATTTTTGAAATTTGAATATTTTTACATAATAAAAATGAAAATCATAGTGAGATGTCGTATTTCATATCGCCAAATTTGAACGGCTCTAGCTCCGTTTATCTTATTTTCGGTGTTTTAGCCACATTCTCTACAACGAAAAATCGAGTTTTGATAACTTGGCTATATCAATCATATTTGTGTATCATTATGTTTGTCTCGTCATGCTGATCTCCGCAGTATATTCATTTATGCATTTCGGTGTCCGGTAAGCGGCAATTCGGCAAAACGATTTGTCATAACAGTATCCATTTTGAGCCTTTTAGTTTTCATTTGTCCTTTTATTCATCCACCGGTGAAACCAATAGCCATTAGCTGTTAAATAATTTCAGAACTCAATGCATGCCTTTTGTTATTCCACCCTTTAAATTTATATTATTCTGGTTGGTCCATTCGTACTTTTCCCTTCTCTATTTCATTCTATTGCTTTTCTTCAAAATACACACACACACATATCGAGTACGCATATAGATTTACTTTGAAACTTGCTTCTCCAATTTCTTATATTCTTCCCCATGTGACCTGTTTGCCACCGTCCTCTCCCATTACCGCCACCGTCCTCTCCCATCACCGCCACCATCCGCCTCCCGCTGTCACATCATCCCACTACCAAACCTCCTCCGGCCCGACCCTCTCCTCTCCACGAAAAAACGTACGCCATAGCAACTTTCCCCATATCACTGACAATAAACCCACACTCACATGACCCCCTTGTGCACCACTACAGCCTTGTGCCCGACCACCCTCTCCCACACCAAGTTACACCACTCCACGGCCAGCCGAGCGCCTTCCTCCTCCACCCATATGCAGCAGCTCTGCCATATACCCATCATAGAAACCTACCACGTGATAGCACCAAAACCTGAAAAATCCCAACTTTCCCCTACCGTTTGACCACCTGTACACACCTATGCAATAGTCAAGCACAACAGCCCCTCCATTCGTTGCTTCCCTTTGTGCCACCAATCGACCTAGCCACCACATACAAGCACACCCCTGTCCGCAACCTTACCATCCCCTTGTCGAGCGTAACCAACCACCAGGCCTCCGTATCGACTTGTCAGCCCATATCCGCTTGAACCCATAGCTTGCACAACCTTCCTTTCAAACCTCAGAGTAGCCACATGAAGATATATAGTTTTTATTTATTTATTTATTTACTTATAGTTTTATAAGAATTCAAGTGTATTTGAAAAAAAATTAAACTGTGTTTTAAGTATGGTACTTTTATTTGAAAAAAAAGGAAAGAGTTATATATATTGCATATATATACATTTGTTTTCTTCAATCAAATTATATATATATATATATATATATTCTTATATATTCGTTTCAATTTGAATTCTTGTCATCTAGCTCACCGCTATACATAATTTATTGTAGCAGCTTATGTTTTCCTTAGTGTGTGCGTCCGTGTTTATCCATTTCCGTTTTCATCTTGCTCTCGTATTTTTCTAGCCTCGAAAGGTAAGCGATCACTCACGATTAACATTCTTATATTTAGTAAATCTAATTCACATGAAATGACGATTGAAATATGTTGTTAAATTTAAACTGTTAGTTATTTAATTGTTAAATATGATCTGTTATTATTTTCATTAGTCACCGATGTTAATTGATTGATATATGGCACAATAACCTATTGAATATATATTATATTTAAATTTTTAATGATAATACTAGTATGGGTTCGTACTTCGCACACATGCTGTTTGTATTATTGTAAACGGAAAGCAAAGGCATTTTTGGAATTTCAAAAGGACGAAGGTAAATTAGTTCAGCGAATTTTTTTTATTAGCAGTAGAGATATGCCTACTATTGATATGTATGTCAATTATATTGTTATTTTATTGTTTCGACTCTGCAAGTTCACTGAAGTTCCCTATGGTTGAAATGACACATACCCGAATGA
The DNA here is from genome assembly GCA_030765085.1 of Allium cepa. Classification (NCBI taxonomy): domain Eukaryota; kingdom Viridiplantae; phylum Streptophyta; class Magnoliopsida; order Asparagales; family Amaryllidaceae; genus Allium; species Allium cepa. Next base: position 81,275,986 of record CM060941.1, on the reverse strand, counting down.
TCTTATAGATCAAGAAAAATCGTTATGGGTTGAAATGATAAACCCAAGCAATTTTATTAATTTTGAATTATGGGATTTGTGGGTTGAAATGATATATATCCCCAATTATTAAATTTAAATTGCTGATTAAAATGATAAATATCCGTATCACTTGACCATAGGTTAGAAAACTATATACGGACACAGTTTGTCTATTATAAATGTTTTCCCGTAATTTTGAAAGGAAAATAATTGGGTTTTTATAAATATGGATTTTAAATTATAATATAAATATTTATTTTAATATGTGTAAAAAAATTAGATTTTTTTAAATTTATATGTTTTGGAGATTTTAAAAATATAAGTTAGGTTTCAAAATGTAAATTATAGAATTTTACTTATAACTTTATTATTTTTAAATATATAAATGAGATTTTAAAATAGATGTAACAGTAATATTATTTAATTCAATAATACTTAATATATTAAAATTTAATAAGGATTTAATTTAACGACCATATATATAATATGTTTAATTATTTATTTAAATTTATATAAATATTTTGAAAATAGATTTTATAATAAATTTAATAAAATAAGGTTGGAAAGATAAATTAAAATTGATTTGTAATTTAATTTTTTTAAGAATTGTGCTTAAATGGAAATTGATTAGAAAATTTATTAATTTGAGATTTTTAAAGATACGATTTTATGACTTGATAAATTGATTTTTAATTAAAGTGAATAAATAAATATTTTCAGATTTAAATAAGACTGAAAGTGAATATTTAGTTTTTATTTGAATCTGTAATTTGAGATTTTATTTAGATGTTTATAAAAGTGGTTAAATGAATCAGAATTTAATAAAATTGAAGTTAGATATTTAATTTTGATACTGGATTAAATTTGGTTTTTGAAATTTTATTTAAATGTTATTAAAAATGGTTAAGTGAATATTTTCAAATTTAAGTAAAATTTAAAGTTGAATTTTGAAATATAAATGAAATTTATCAAATTGAGTTACTGTAAATTATTTGAATATTTAAACCTGGAAACCTATTTAATTATAAGTGGTTTAAATTTGTAGTTCAAACCTGGATTTGAAATCTATAAATTAAAAATGGTTTAATGGGAATTTGAATTGAACTTTAACTTTTTTAATTGAAATGGTTGAACTAAGATTGATTTAAATTGAATTCTGGAACCAAAGTTGATTTGAATTGATATGTGAAATTGGAAGAAACAATTCTAATTTGAAACTATTTTCGGTATAAACTATTTTAATATATAAACTATTTTTATTATATAAATTTTTTTATTGTGTAACCTATTTTTAAATATAAACTATTTTTAATTTATAACTATTTTTAATATATATAAACTATTTTCAATATTTAAACTATTTAAGTTGGAACTGTTATGATTCCAAAAGTGAATATGTTTTCGAAAGTGATATGTTTTCGAAAGTGATATGATTTCAAAGTGAATATGATTTCAAAATTTATATGATTTAAAATGTGTATATGATTTCGAAAGTGAGATGATTTTGAAATGAATATGATATTTTGATATAAAGTTTGAACTGTTTGAAATATAAAATGACCACGGTGTGAAATAAGCGTTTGGTTCTTAAAGAGACCGGGACCGGATATTGTAATACTCGCCGCCAATATGAAAAACCACTTTAACAACTGTGCACGTGGTTGAGATTCCAAAACGAAGTAGGATGGTTTGATAACGATTCTATATGAGGTATTAACACAGCCCTGACTCCTGCGAGTCTACTTGATGTGACGAAAACAGGAGCCATGCCGGGCCAAGTGAGGTCGGACTTCCGATCAAGCATGCTTCTTCAATACCATTCTATTACTTTGTGATTTGATTGGATGCACCTTTGATTTGGAAGTGTGTGTCGAGGTAGGCGGTAGTAGCTGCTATGCGTTACCACCAGTACGGATCTGCAAAACGGTAGTATCCTACCCTAGGCATTGCCTCGCGTGCCTTGTCACATGCCTTATTGCGCCTTTTACGAGTTTGGTTTGTACCATACCTATGGAGTGCCCTTTGATAGCCCTCAAGTTTACGGAGGAATTACAGTACTGTATAGACTATGAGAATATATAAAATGTGTTAAGGGGGATATGGTAATGCCTTAACGCTATTTTAATAGTTTACTTTACTATAGACATTCTATATGTAGTGTATTGTACTATGTATGTAGATAGTTTAACGGATCCTTAGAGGATTGGAATCTCAAACATCCTTTAAGTTAGTTTTGCATTTCACTTAAAATTTCAATTGAGTTGATTTACTAGTATAAGAATGTTAATCCTGACTCAAGTGTTTTGTGTTTTGCTTTATGATCGAGTCAGACTGAATGCCATAGCATTTGACTCGCCTTTAGAGCTTGGAGATCTTCGAGGAGTTATCTATTCGGCTTTTTAGTTGTTTCCAGTTGTTTGTGCAGACTTGTCATTCTCTTTTTTATTGATACTTCTATGTATTGGATATCTGTTGTATTTTGTTTAAGACTCTATTGTTTATATAGTAGCTTCATGAACTACTATTTATCTATTCCGCTGCTTATGATTTTATTACTCCGTATCTGCGATTCTTTGATTGATTTATTTACTATATATGCTAAGTTTTTCCAAATATAAATTAACAATCTTCTATTTTGAGCAATTCAAGCTCGACATGTATGGATGCGAATGGTTCTGTTAGGAACTGAGGTGTTAGTTTTGTTGACAATAACCTTTTTAACTATCTTATAATATATATATATATATATATATATATATATATATATATATATATATATATATATATATATATATTAACGCTATTGTCTAGAAAGATATGTATATGCAGGATATATAGATATGCAGGTATTGATTACTACAGACTGATCAGTATAAAGACTCAAGACTCAAGATTTCAAGATATGTGTCTAGTTTTTGTTAAAACTTCATAATAGCATGGAAACCTTCATTCCAAATTTCATTTGGGATGGAACCCATTTCTACCTTCTTAGTGGCTTACAAACCCACGACAAGTAGCTTACAAACCTACAATAAGTGGCTTACAAACCCACGACAAGTAGCTTACAAACCTACAATAAGTGGCTTACAAACCCACGAACATCCTGGTTTTGTACAAGTTCTCGAGTCCTGATGTGATGAGATATTCTACAGGAAGAAGCTTGCAAAACTACTTCAAAATGGTTTTTCAAAACGATTTTCAAAACTGCTTTTCAAAATATTTTAGCTTTAACATTATCTTTTCAAATGATTTTCAAAAAGATGTTTTAGTCTTAAATATTCTTCGTTTTTGTGTTTTAAAACATAGTAAAATTGGTTTATTTTACTTTAGAGTCATTTCATTTTGTTTTCATTTCAATACCATTTTTAAAACAAGTTTTTTTTATCCTTTTTAACAAGGGGATGTCGATATGATGGGATACCCCTTGTCGACATGGTGGCTGTTGTATTCAAAAGTTTCAATTTTCAAAAGAAGTGTCTATTCGTTTAAATCTCTTCACGAATGATTATGACAGTTGGTACTCTATAAATAGCCTTCTCAAACGAATTTTTTTGATATACAATTCTCATATTTTCTTCACTTCTTCTTCTCCACAAATCCATGTTCTATAATTATCATATTTCTAAGATCGTGACAAAATTCTGCCAAATTCTCAAGTGAATCACATTAGAATTTCATTCTCGTTTGATTATCTATTCTCTCTTGAAGTTCAAAGTGCTATTCAGAATTATAGAATCAATTTGTAATCAAAAGGTTATCGAGTCTCTCTATAAGGTGTGGTTGTGCTTGAAAATCAATTGGGTAATCTTGTGGCCCATAAATTAAGAGAGTTTGCCCCGAACTCGTGAGATAGGAGGGTACCTCAAGGCCTCTATAAATTGAGGAGTGTAATCTCGACACTGGTTTAATAAAAATCTATATAAGATGGTTTGCCCTGGTACAGGACTTGATGTAGGGTAACTCCGAACTAGTATAAAATCCGGTGTGTTCTTTCCCTTTACTACTTTTTATTTACTTTCTGCGTCTTTGTTTGATTCTATGATTAAGTTCTGCATTTTTTTGTCATAATTCCAATATAGTTCATATAAGTCTTTGAATTCATTAAGCACTATTCACCCCCCCCCCCTCTAGTGTTAAATTAGCCTTAAGATCCTTAATCCGCTGTCCCTTTCAATTGCTATCAGAGCATTGGTTTTCATAGTTTTCATAATCTAAAACTTGAAAATAGTTTTAATGGCTACCAAAATTGGCAATGTCAACTCTGGCACTATTTCTGTTATCCCTAACACTAGTTCATTTGTAGAAGGTCGGTCTACTGTCAGACCACCATTTTTCAATGGCAGTAATTATGCATATTGGGCTTGTAGAGTGAAAATTTATTTACAGTCAGTAGGATTAGACACTTGGAATATCACAAAACTAAGTATGTTGAACCAACTACCAGTTTTGCTCAGTGGACTGCTGAGCAAAAGAGTGTTGCACAAAATAACTCAAAGGCCATGAATATATTATTTTGTTCATTAGATAGGAATGAGTTTAATAGAGTATCTGTTTGGAAGTCTGCATTTGAAATCTAAAGAACTTTGCAAGTTACTCATGAAGGAACAAGCAAAGTTAAACAGACTAAAATTTCCATATTAACTAATCAATTTCAATTGTTTAAAATGCATGTAGATAAGTCCATTTCCGACATGGACTGTCGATTTCAAGATATTGTTCATTCACTAATTGCACTGGGAAAAAGCTTTTCGGAGGAAGACCAAGTCAGAAAAGTTCTAAATTCACTCACTCCAGAATGGGATCAAAAGACACTTGCAATCGAAGAAGCAAATGATATCAACCTAATGAAAATAGAAGAATTAATTGGAATCTGATGTCTTATGAAGTTCAACTGCAAGGAAGAAGAAAAAACAAGGCTACAGACCAGAAGTCATTAGCATTCAATGCAACAACTGAAGATTCAGAACCAAATAGTGATGAGGAGATTGCTTTCATGACAAGAAACTTTCGGAAATTCCTAAAATATAGAAAAATGAATAATTACAAAAGAAATGATCAAAGGAATTCAAGAAATAATGCAGAGAATGTCAACAATGGTAGATGTTATAATTGCAATAAAGTCGGGCATTATAGGGAAGACTGTCTTTATCTAGATAAACAGTTATTCCCTCCAAACAATGATTCGTCAAGGAATAGAAAGAAAGCATACACAAAAACTCTTGATGACTCAGACTCATTATCCAGTGACGATGAAACGTAGACGGAAAATTCAAATTTGTGTTTCACTATTATTCATGAATCAGAAGACGATTGGAGTATGGATCCAAAAATAGGTACGCATTTACATTATTTTCAATTTTTCTTGGTTGAATGGATGCTTGTTTGTTTGCTTGATTTTATTAAATTCATTGAATCTTAAATTCAAATTTATCCCTTGAAATTTGAATTTTAAATTCAAAAATAATATTATTTTAATAATATTTTAAATATTAAATTATTAATATTTAAGAATTATTATATTTAATGTTATCATAGGAATTATATAATTAGAATATAGGATATAATATATATAGTTATTAGAAAAGAGGATTAGACACTTGTCCTTTGAATCAATAGGCACATGTCGACATACCCGGATACCCCATGTCGACATGCCCTTCAGAATTTGATTTTAAAATTTGAATTCAAACTTTTGAATTTCCCTCCACCTTTTCATTGACTTCAATGCTCTGGAAAGATGCCTCTTGACCAGAGAACATGACCATAAAATCTCTATTTATCTCACTCTCTTTATCATCACTTTTCACTTTCATTTCAGATTTCAAACTTATCTTCATTATCTTCAACTCCAATCAAACTTCTTCAATGGCCCCTTCAAGTACTCCTAACACCTTTAGGCTACCAAAATCTGTCAAAAACTTTCTTTTAATGACCCGGAATCTATCAAAGCTTACATCAACTATGTAAACTTTGGTAAAATTCATATGGGAAAATTTGCTATTTTTGAAGATTTTCCTTCTTATGAAGTTGAAAATCTTTTTCAATACTGTTCTATTTTTAGTTTAGTTGATAACAAACAAAATGATTTTGTATGTTATCTGTGACGCCCCACCTCTATGCTCACAATAACAAAGGTTATTATAAGGAATAACGTCTGCTATTGCGAAGAATAAGGCAGAAATCTTATGCCGATCATCGTAGGAAGCCTTTGGAATTTTCTGTTGGCGATCTAGTATTCATTCGTGTTTCTTCGATGAAGGGTGTGATGCATTTTAGTAGCTCCGGGAAATTGGCTCCTCGATATATTGGACCGTTTCTTATTACGGAACGCATTGGCCCTGTTGCTTATCATGTATCGCTACCTGTTCAGTTTTCGGGAATTCATGACTTATTTCATGTATCACAGCTTCGTCGATGCCTTCGAGATTCGGATTCTTTTATTGATCCCTATACGTTGCAAGATCTTGAGATCCCACCCAACTTTCCTATGGTGCAAAATCCTATTTGTATGCTAGCTTCGAAGTTTAAACGCCTTCGTAATAAAGGAGTCCCGCTTGTGAAAATTCAATGGTCCGCTAACCCCAAAGATTGCACTTGGGAAACCAAAGAATTCATCGAGCGTTCTAATCCGGGTTTTCTCTCCTCTTCGGGTGGGGGCGAGCATTCTTATTCATCTTTCTATTTTAAATCATTGTTGTGATGAATAATTTGTGTTATAGACGACTTCTAGTATGAAAATTGCGGGGATGCAATTTTTATAAGAGGGGGAGTTTATAACGACCGTGATTTTATTACCGTCATAATAAAAATTGAAAATAGAAATTTTAAACTGTGTTTTGAACAAAAAATCTGCAATGTACAAATATGCAAAGCAGTTGCCAATTTGCTTGTTACATTTAACAAGTTGCGTTATATTTTGCCTTTCACATGTTACACGCATTGGTCCATTTATGCGAAATTTGAACAAGTGCAGTCTCATTTTAATAAAACCAAGTTGAAGTGCAAAGTTGGAACATTTCTTTTGCTGGATACCACTTATTATATAAAACAAAATGGAACATTTTAACCTTGTTGTCACTTAATTCATTAGTAGTGAACACTTTGCTATCCATCTTTGTTTTGTACAGTTGAATACATCTTGGCTGTCACTATATTTGTAAATATATTGGAACACACTTTGTTTTTACTGCTGCTACCATCATCATTTCTATACTAGCTGCGTCCTTGTTTCCTTACTTATGCACGTCTCCACATAAATGCTAATGTAAATGTTTGCCAGCACACATTGTTTCATTGTCTAGTACACATTTGGTGAAGGAAAAAGTAAGCTGCCTCCTTCATTTCGTATTCATTTGTCAAGTAGACTTCATCATTCTTGTTTCATATTTCCAATAGCTCAGAATGAATTAATGGCAGTTCCAAAATTTGTAGCTTCTTTTTGGATCTTGCTTGCTAACCGGTTTTGAAACAAATTAAAGATGAGTGCAAACTCACACATCTATTTAAACTTTGCTCAGGTTACTTTAAAAATGTGTTAATTTCATTTTTGAGCAAGAATAAATTTTAGCACGTCATCCTTCATCCCGTGCGTGCAAGCTTTGCCCGGGTTACTTACGTATAAGAATTATAGCAAGAATAATTGTGTTAATTTTCATTTCATCATACTTGCATGAAAAATTATAGCGTCCAGCCTTTTAAAGTTTGTTATATGCATGCGTTAGTGAGTTCATATCCAGGTTGCAAATTCTTTTTTTTCTTGTGTTGCGTACAAGTAAACTTTGCACCAAAAATTCCAAATCCAAAACATTTATTACTCACTTTAAATATGCATGCATATTGGTGTAAATGCAACGTGTATGGAAAAAAATGGCCAGGCATTGCATTGTTTGTGCGCATGTAGTAAATACGCGAAGTAGTGTTTGTGTTTTAAAATTCTTGTGCACGTAGTAATGCACGTAAACCATGCACTAGTATTACCCAGGTCCATTTTTCATTTCATCATACTTGCATGAAAAATTATAGGGTCCAGCCCTTTCAAAAGATTGTTACATGCGTGCGTTAGTGCGTTTTATCCAGGTTGTTTTTTTTTTGTAATCCAATTGAGTGTTTTCAAGTAACAAAAATACATTGCCAGGTCACTTAGTATGTCCAGGTTCCTTTATGCTTTTGGTCTATATTATTTTGCGGACCAAGTCATTCAGGTTGTAACTTCATCATTTGCTTGAATATAAATCAAAATGTGTGGGAGAATTGCATATTTGCTCAACATGTCATTTATTCCTGGTCAATTATAACTTTGCCTATTCATTATTTGCATGGAGGGAAGTTTGCACATTTATATATCCAGTTCTCGTTAGTGTGCATGCATTTAAAGTGTGTGTTTGTAGCATCTAACGAAAAAAAAGGGACCAGGTAGCTTTAGTTATATCCTTTTACTTAAGTGTGTATAGGTGTGTCCACATTGTTTTGGTGCAAGTGTGTTGTGAAGTTGTGTTGCTAGCCATGTGTGCATGCATATTGCATATAGTACCCAGGTCCTTTACACTTTCATTTATATATATATATATATATATATATATATGTATATATATATATATATGTATATGTATATGTATGTATGTATGCACCAGTTATAATTTATGAAATGATGCCCAAACCATTATTATCTGTCATGCGTGCATGAAGTGTCCAGGCATTTGCAATATTTTGATGATTATATAAATGGTGTAGGCCATTGTTTATAAATTTATATTTGAACCAATGTTTGGTTTTAAAACGAATTTTATTGCCGTTATTTTTATAACGGAATTTTTACTCCGGTGTTAAATTTTTGAAGCGTGTTGTTTTGATGATATTTTTTACGAATAAAAATTACTGTTATTTTGACTTCAGTAACCGTCAATTTAAAGTAAATTTTTAAGCGGTTATCCCGCAATGTTGATTTGGTATACTTTTTTACGGTGTTTTGTGAAGTGCAATTTCCTCGTCGTAATTGCTATAGTTGTTGCTGTTTTAAGCACCTGTTTTAAAATCGTTTTAAAATAAAATTGATTCGAAATCTTTTACGATTTGCGCTTTCAAAAGAACAAGGAAGCGATTTAAACGCTTCAACAAAATTGAGGACTATGAACCCTTACTTTTACTGATTCGCTTAATTCTGGACTTGTCCGTTTGAGAACGTAAATTTTATTTATACAAAATACACAATTTTGCACTTTCAAGGAAACGATGAAGAGATTTAAACGAGTTAGCAAAAGTGCGGAATATGGAACCACACTTTTACTAATTCGGTAAATTCCGGACTCGTTAATTGAAATATTTTGCTGTGGATTTGTTGTTTGATGATTTGATGATTTTGTTGGGCTTTCGAGCCACTATGTTGGACCTTCGGGTCATATGATGGACCTTCGGGTCAATTACCAGTACTAGACCTTCGGGTCATATGTTGGACTTTAGGGTCATTTGTTGGGCACCAAAAATTATGATGACAGTACTTGGTAGGCTTTGGCCATTTATTGATGCACATGCGGCGTAGCTTAGACTCGCCATATGTTGGGATCGATCCACTTTTATGTTGATTTTCTAGTTGTCTTATTTTGATTTCTACATTTTATGAATGCTGATTTTTCTAGTTATCTTAATTGATTTCTAGATTTTTGTGTAATGCTGTTTTGAATTCAATTATGAATTTAAATGATGATTTTAATGGAGTTTAATGAGATTTCTCCATTTAAACCACGTTGATTACTATGTTGTATAGTCTCATCCGAGACTATAATTTTGTATATAGTCTCATCCAAGATTATAATTTTGCATGTTGCTGTTTTGAATTCAATTGTGAATTTGAATGTTGATTTTGATGGAGTTTAAATTGAGATTTCTTCATTTAAACTATGCTGATTATTTATGCTGAATAGTCTCATTCGAGATTATAATTATTTGCTTAAGTGTTGTTTATCATACATTTACTTCTAAGTTCAAATTAGACTGATCTGTTTATTATTTTCTTTTAAATAATACTCAGGTCAGACCGAGTTATTTCAGGATAATCACTATTTCTGATTCAGTCGCAGCTTCAACTTTTGGGATTTCACTCCATCTTTTGTCTAGTCTTCGAGGAGTACTTTTGGTATATTGACTATCGTCTCATGTATGTTGGTGTCTTTGTATATGTATACTCGTTTCATGTGAACCATCGACTGTTGTAGCATGTATCCAGACTTGTCTTCCGCTATATATCTGACATTTCCGTTCTGATGTGATTATACTTGTCTGTGTTGTTGTTATTATGAGTTGTTCTGAATTCTTCTTTACCCACCGTAGTTTCGTTTTAGATTTGGATGGAATATATATCGTTGGGAGTAATTTACACAACTCCTATCGATGTAATCAATACTCGTCTAAGGCATTACTTACGGATGGTCGCTTCTAACAAGCCTTATTCTTCACAATAGCAGACGGTATTCCTTATAATAACCTTTGTTATTGTGAGCATAGAGGTGGGGCGTCACAGCTTGGTATCAAAGGTGAGATTCAGAACAAATTATAATAAACACAGAACAGAGCCAGAATGGAACAGGTGTTACAACTAGTCGAGGGTTTTAGTCGTTCCTTTCTAATATATTCCTTCGTTGTTCTTAAACTTTTATCCTCTCTAACAAGTTGGAATATGTCTAGGAATATATCTCATATTTGCATAGCATTCCATTTGTTAAATTTCTTATCAATTTTGCTTGTAGTTTCCTTGAGTTAAAACAAGGAAAGTCATCTGTTTTCGATTGTTTTAACTGCCCCTAAGGGTTTCAAATCTGGGAAGCTTAATGTTGCTAAAGCTTCTGGAGATTCTTCTCAGCCCAAAGGTTTTACTCCTTCTGTTTTGGAAGGCTTTATTTTATTTCATGGCCGTTCTATTAGAGCTCTTTTCGATACGGGTGCATCACATTCATTAATATCAAAGGAGCTTGTTGATGTTATTCCTTTGGATGTTGTTAGTCTTTGCGACCCTTTGAGGAGTGTGAATCCTATTGGAGGATCCGCTACTCTTTGTTTGTTGTGTGTTGGTGTTGAGATTATTCTTTGTGGCTTTTCCTTTCATGCATATCTGCATGTTATGGATCATTTTGGTTTTGGTAGATTTTGGGAATGGATTGGTTCGTCCGTTATGAAGTTCAATCCTATGTCCCGAAAGAACTTTATATCTCAAGCATCCCGATGCTATCGAGCAGTTATCTATTATATTTCGAAGCATGGACCATACTTTGAATGCTCTCATTTCTTCCTTTGAATCAGAGGATGTCTTAGATAATATTCCGGTTGTTCGTAATTTTTCTGATGTCTTCGAGCCTATTTTGAGTTTGCCGTCGAAGAGGACAATTGAGTTCCGTATTGATCTTAACTCTGGTGCTCATCCTGTCAGTCGTCCTCCCACAAGGATGTCTGCTAAGGAAAATGAGGAACTCAAGCAACAATTATTTGAGTTGGAAGCCAAGCATTTTATTCGTTCTAGCTCATCTCCTTGGGGCGTCGCCATTGTCTTTGTTAAGAAGCCAGATGGTACTCTTAGGCTTTGCATTGATTAACGCAAGCTTAACGAGCTCACTATCAAAAATTAGGTATCCAATACCTAGCATCGACGACATGTTCGATCAATTAAGTGGCGCTAAGATTTTCTCCCAACTCGATCTTGCTACCGGCTTTCATCAGTTACGAGTTGCAGAAGATAACATTCCTCTTACCGCATTTCGCACTCGTTATGATTCTTATGAATGACTTATTATGTCATTCAGTTTGCCTAGCTTATTTCATCCATTTTATGAATCGAGTATTCTACGGATATCTCGATGACTCCATTTGTGTATTTATTGATTTTGGATGAAAACAGCAATTTAAAATTTTACAAATCTTTTTCATAAGATTTATTTACAAATATAATTGAATTTGTGTTTATCATATAGAAGATGATTTTGTGATTGTATTGCCCATTGAGTGCTTTAAGAATTCTGGTCGATGCGCTTGATCAACGTTATCGATAGGAATCTCCTAAATGCTTTGATGAGACAATTTGACACAATAAATTGACCTATAAAAAGTAAATTTTCTAGAAAATGATTTCATAAAGATAATTATAATTTTGGAAGTTTTAGCTTTTCAGGAAAGAAGATTATTTGAAAGAACTCTTTTCCCGTACTCTTATCCTTGTGATTCCCGAAGGGAAACAAGACTTCATTATTTGTACCAATACTAGCCGTATTGGTTTCGGTGCTGTTCTCACGCAAAAAGATAGAGTAGTTGCCTATGCTTCTAGACAGCTAAAGCCTAACGAGATTCGTTATGCAACCCATTATTTGGAGTTAGCCGCTATAGTCTTTGCTCTAAAGATTTGGCGACATTATTTATTGGACGAGCGTTTTATTCTCTTCACTGATCACAAATCTCTAAAGTATATATTCACTCAGAAAGAACTTAATTTGAGGCAACAACGTTGGCTCGAATTTCTTGCTTCATATGATTTTGATATTTAGTATACCCCTGGTAAGGGTAATCGAGTTGCTGATGCCCTTAGCCGCAAGCAACAAGTTGTTGTTTCCATGATGCTAGCAGAGTGGAATATGTTGGAAGTTTTATCTCTTTGAGATATTAGAGACCGTCCTTCAGTTTCTGATTCTTCCATGCTTTTATTTAGCATGGAAGCTCGTCCTAGTTGTTGGATCGTGTTGTCGATGCCCACAAACAAGATCCAAATCTCTCTTATCTTATTCAAAGTTGTAAATCGGAATCCCGAAGTGATGATTTAAAGGATTTCGATATTGATGTGCATGGTTGTATTCGGAAGAAGGGAAGGTTGATCGTGCCTATTGTTCCTAATTTTAGAAATGACATTCTTAAGGACTGTCATCATTCTAAGTATACTATCCATCCAGGTAGTAGTAAGATGTATGCTGGTATAAAATGCTTATACTTTTGGGAAGGTATGAGCAGCGTGATATTGCAAGTTATGTAAGTCATTGCATGACTTGTCAACTTGTTAAAGGAGAACACCATCGTCCCAGTGGTCTTTTGCAGCCTCTAGAGATTCCATTAGGGAAATGGGATCAAATTTCTATGGACTTCATTGATGGTCTACCTCGTTCGAGATCAGGAGATACTAGTATTTGGGTGATTGTTGACAGATTGACTAAATCAGCCCATTTTATTCCTATCAAGTCCAATCGGACTGCTCCTTTGTTGGCTAAGTTTTTATTAAGGAAGTCGTTCGACTTCATGGTGTGTCTAGTTGTTTTGTTAGTGACAGAGATCCACTTTTTACTAGTGGTTTCTGGCAGAGCCTTCAGAAAGCTTTGGGCACTAAGCTCAATCTCAGTACAGCTTATCATCCACAGTCTGATGGTCACACTGAAGGGGTGAATCAAGTCTTAGAAGATCTCCTTCGATAATGCATTCTTGATTTTGGTGGTAGTTGGGAAGACCACTTACCTCTTGTTGAGTTTTCTTATAACAACAGTTTTCAATCCAGTATCGGTATGGCTCCTTTCGAAGCTCTTTACGAAAGATCTTGTCGATCACCATCTTGTTGGTTGGAATTGGGGAAAAAGTTAGTTCTCGGCCCCGATTATATTCGTGAATCTTCGGAGAAGATTGATATTATCAGACAGAGAATGAAAGAGACTCAGAATACGTAGAAATCTTATGTCGATCATCATAGGAAGTTTTTGGAATTTTCTGTTGGCGATCTTGTATTCATTCGTGTTTCTCCGATGAAGGGTGTGGTGCGTTTTAGTAGCTTCGGAAAATTGGCTCCTCGATATATTGGACCGTTTCCTATTACGGAACGCATTGGCCCTGTTGCTTATCGTGTATCGCTACCTGTTCAGCTTTCGGGAATTCATGATGCATTTCATGTATCTCAGCTTCCTCGATGACTTCGAGATTCGGATTCTTTTATTGATCTCCATATGTTGCAAGATCTTGAGATCTCAATCGACTTGTCTATGGTGCAAAATCCTATTTGTGTGCTAGCTACGGAGGTTAAACACCTTCGTAATAAAGGAGTCCCGCTTGTGAAAATTCAATGGTCCGCTAACCCCAAAGATTACACTTGGGAAACCAGAGAATTCATCGAGCGTTCTTATCCGGGTTTTCTCTCCTCTTCGGGTGGGGGTGAGCATTCTTATTCATCTTTCTATTTTAAATCTTTGTTGTGATGAATAATTTGTGTTATATACGACTTCTAGTACGAAAATTGTGGGGACGCAATTTTTATAAGAAGGGAAGTTTGTAACGACCATGATTTTATTACCATCGTAATAAAAATTAAAAATAGAAATTTTAAATTAAGTTTTGAAAAAGAAAATCTGTAGTGTACAAATATGCAAAGTCAATTGCCAATTTGCTTGTTGCATTTAACAAGTTGCGTTATATTTTGCTTTTCACGTGTTACACGCATTGGTCTATTTATGCAAAATTTGAACAAGTGCAGTCTCATTTTAATAAAACAAGTTGAAGTGCAAAGTTGGAACATTTCTTTTGCTGGATACCATTTATTATACAAAACAAAGTGGAACATTTTAACCTTGCTGTCACTTAATTCATTAGTAGTGAACACTTTGCTATCCATCATTGTTTTATACAGTTGAATACATCTTGGCTGTCTCTATATTTGTAAATATATTGGAACACACTTTGTTTTTACTACTGCTACCATCATCATTTCTATACTAGCTGCGTCCTTGTTTCCTTACTTATGCACGTCTCCACATAAATGCTAATGTACAATGTTTGCCAGCACACATTATTTCATTGTCTATTACACATTTGGTGAAGGAAAAAGTAAGCTGCCTCCTTCATTTCGTATTCATTTGTCAAGTAGACTTCATCATTCTTGTTTCATATTTCCAATAGCTCGGAAATAATTAATGGCGGTTCCAAAATTTCTAGCTTCTTTTTGGATCTTGCTTGCTAACCGGTTTTGAAATGAATTAAAGGTGAATGCAAACTCACACATCTATTTAAACTTTGCTCAGGTTACTTTAAAAATGTGTTAATTTCATTTTTGGGCAAGAATAAATTTTAGCACGTCATCCTTCATCCCGTGCGTGCGTGCTTTGCCCAGGTTATTTACGTACAAGAATTACAGCAAGAATAATTGTGTTAATTTTCATTTCATTATACTTGCACGAAAAATTATAGTGTCCATCCTTTTAAAGTTTGTTATATGCATGCGTTAGTGAGTTCATATCAAGGTTGCAAATTCTTATTTTTATTGTGTTGTGTACAAGTAAACTTTGCACCAAAAATCCCAAATCCAAGCATTTATTACTCACTTTAAATATGCATGCATATTGGTGTAAATGCAACGTGTGTGGAAAAAAAGGCCAGGCATTGCATTGTTTGTGTGCACGTAGTAAATACACGAAGTAGTGTTTGTGTTTTAAATTCTTGTGCACGTAGTAATGCACGTAAACCTTGCACTAGTATTACCCAGGTCCATTTTTCATTTCATCATACTTGCATGAAAAATTATAGGGTCAAGCCCTTCCAAAAGTTTGCTACATGCGTGCGTTAGTGCGTTTTATCCAGGTTGTTTTTTTTGTAATCCAATTGAGTGTTTTCAAGTAACAAAAATACATTGCCAGGTCACTTAGTATGTCCAGGTTCCTTTATGCTTTTGGTCTATATTATTTTTTTGTTGCAAAGTAGTGTTGCCAAGTCATTCCGGTTGTTACTTCATCATTTTCTTGAATATAAATCGAAATGTGTGGGAGAATTGCATATTTGCTCAACACGTCATTTATTCCTGGTCAATTATAACTTTGCCTATTCATTATTTGCATGGAGGGAAGTTCGCCATTTCTATTTCCAGTTCTCGTTAGTGTGCATGCATTTGAAGAGTGTGTTTGTAGCATCTAACGAAAAAAAAGGGACCCGGTAGCTTTAGTTATATCCTTTTACTTAAGTGTGTATAGGTGTGTCCACATTATTTTGGTGCAAGTGTGTTGTGAAGTTGTGTTGCTAGCCGTGTGTGCATGCATATTGCATATAGTACCCAGGTCATTTACATTTTCGTTTATATATATATGTATGCACCAGTTATAATATATGAAATAATGCCCAAACCATTATTATCTGTCATGCATACATGAAGTGTCCATGGCATTTGCAATATTTTGATGATTATATAAATGGTGTAGACCACTGTTTATAAATTTATATTTGAACCGATGTCTAGTTTTAAAATGAATTTTATTGCCGTTATTTTTATAACGGAATTTTTACTCCGGTGTTAATTTTTTGAAGCGTGTTTTTTTGATCACATTTTTGACGAATAAAAATTACTATTATTTTGACTTCAGTAACCGTCAATTTAAAGTAAATTTTTAAGCGGCTATCCCGCAACGCTGATTTGGTATCCGTTTTTACGGTGTTTTGTGAAGCGCAATTTCCTCGTCGTAATTGCTATAGTCGTTACTGTTTTAATCACGTGTTTTAAAATCGTTTTAAAATAAAATTATTTCCAAAATTTTTACAGTTTGCGCTTTCAAAAGAATGAGGAAGCGATTTAAACGCTTCAGTAAAATTGAGGACCATGAACCCTTACTTTTATCGATTCGCTTAATTTCGGACTTGTTCGTTTGAGAACGTAAATTTTATTTATACAAAATACGCAATTTGCACTTTCAAGGAAACGATGAAGAGATTTAAACGTGTTAGCAGAAGTGCGGAATATGGAATCACGCTTTTACTAATTCGGTAAATTCCGGACTCGTTAATTGAAATATTTTGCTGTGGATTTGTTGTTTGATGATTTTGATGATTTTGTTGAGCTTTCGAGCTACTATGTTGGACCTTCGAGTCATATGATGGACCTTCGGATCAATTACCAGTACTAGACCTTCGGGTAATATGTTGGACCTTAGGGTCATTTGTTGGGCGTCAAAAATTATGATGGCAGTACTTGGTAGGCTTTGGCCATAAGTTGTTGCACGTGCGGCGTAGCTTAGACTCGCCATATCTTGGGATCGATCCACTTTTATGTTGATTTTCTAGTTATCTTATTTTGATTTCTAGATTTTGTGAACGCTGATCTTCTAGTTATCTTAATTGATTTCTAGATTTTTGTGTATCGCTGTTTTGAATTCAACTATGAATTTAAATGATGATTTTAATGGAGTTTAATGAGATTTCTCCATTTAAACCATGTTGATTACTATGTTGTATAGTCTCATCCGAGACTATAATTTTGTATATAGTCTCATCCGAGATTATAATTTTGTGTATTCTGTTTTGAATTCAATTGTGAATTTGAATGTTGATTTTGATGGAGTTTAAATTTTGATTTCTTCATTTAAACTATGCTGATTATTTATGCTGAATAGTCTCATTCGAGATTATAATTATTTGCTTAAGTGTTGTTTATCATACATTTACTTCTAAGTTCAAATTAGACTGATCTGTTTATTATTTTCTTTTAAATAATACTCAGGTCAGACCGAGTTATTTCAGGATAATCACTATTTCTGATTCCGTCGCAGCTTCAACTTTTGGGATTTCACTCCATCTTTTGTCTAGTCTTCGAGGAGTACTTTTGGTATATTGACTATCGTCTCATGTATGTTGGTGTCTTTGTATATGTATATTCGGTTCATGTGAACCATCGACTGTTGTAGCATGTATCCAGACTTGTCTTCCGCTATATATCTGATATTTCTGTTCTGATATGATTATACTTATCTGTGTTGTTGTTATTATGAGTAGTTTTGAATTTTTCTTTAGCCACCGTAGTTACGTTTTAGATATGGATTGAATATATATATCTTGGGAGTAATTTACACAACTCCTATCGATGTAATCAATACTCGTCTAAGGCATAACTTACGGATGGTCGCTTCTAACAAGCCTCATTCTTCGCAATAGCAGACGTTATTCCTTATAATAACCTTTGTTATTGTGAGCATAGAGGTGGGGCGTCATAGCTCCAAACCTTGTTAAGATGTTTTATGCGAATTTGAATCGTGGTTTTTATGATGGGGAAGAAGGACAAATTTGGAGTAGTATTAAAGGAACACAAATTGTTTTGGATTGTGAAATTTTGGGAAATATTTAGGAATGCAAGTATATCAGAATGAATTTCTCGGAATTTCAAATCAATGAAAATGATCGAGAGACATTTCATAACATTTTTGAAGGGGATGACAATTTTGAATTCAAAAATCGTTATTTTCATCCAAAAGCAAGAATTGTTAATCTTCTTATCCAACACACTCTTATACCAAGATCGGGAAACTACAACGTCCCGACTTTGAAAGTTTGCAAAGCTCTTTTTGCAATTTTTGGAAATTATGATATTAATTGGGCTCAAGTTACTTTGGATGATCTAAGACCCAAGAACTATACCATGGATGAAAACACATTATACCATGGAATTTATCTTACTCGAATTTTCAATTACTTTAGAGTTGATTTTAAAAGGGAAGAATTTACAACTAGAAAGGTGTTCAACCATGGAAACATTTCCCTTATGCAAATTCCATTAGTGTTTCAACCATATGAAACACTTACGGAATAGAAATAAAGACTTGCTTACGAAGAGATGGAAGGAATGGAGGAAGAAGAAGAAGCAGAGGAAGAGGAAGGAATAGAAATTAAGGAGGAGGAGGAAGACCAAGAAACCTTCTTAGAAAGTATAGAATATCCTACTAATCCCGCTATTCCATCCAATAAGACCATTCTCAATAATCAAAAAATTATAGTTGAAAATCAAAATACACTTAAAAGATCAATGAGTAAGTAAATGGATAAGATTTCCACTAAAATCGACAAGTTCTTTGGAATTAGTAGAAAGCTTGGACAATCATCTTCTTCATCTTCATTTAGCTAGTTTTAGTTCATGCTATCTTAAGTTCTATCTTTGTATTTTCTTTATTTTAGTTAATATTATATTATCTTATGTAATGTTAACTAGAATTATTAATGAAATCATTCATTTCCTATTATTCATGTTTCGCTTGTCTCTGTAATTGCTTGTTTTTATATTATACAAATTTTAGTTTAATGGATTTGTTAATAGTATTCAAAACAAAGCAAAATGTCACTTTGGGCAGAGGCATGTCGACATACACCATCCCCCATGTCGACATCCAACGGGCTGAAACTAGTTACACTTTCAAATTTTAATTTCATGTAACTAACTTATGTCTATTCATTTCAAACGAATTCTATCCCTATTTGTATCTGTTTCTTCCAGAATAAGCTGTCAAACTTCATCTCTAGTCATTCTCTTTCATAGTTCTTTCTATTTCTTGTATTATGGCTTCTCCGATGAAGAATCTAAGTGATAATCTTGAAGAAACTCTCACTTCCTTCAAGAATATTCTTACATTCATACTTCGTAATCAGCGTCACTTAGAATTAAGTCAAATACAGATGATCAAGGAGCAAGATAAACATTTCGACGCCCTTCGCTGGATGATCTCATCCCTTAACAAGGATGATCTCGAAGAATTCCACCAGTCACTCTCGATAAAGATAAAGAAGCATGGGATGCCATTAAAGCAGACCTTATCTTTGGAGAAGATGGATGGGTGGAAGTACCAAGAAATGTCTAGTTATTCTGTATGATATTTTTTGATTTGATTGGTGTGTTTAAAAACTTGATTGACTTAACTTATTAGGTATGGTTTGTATATATGTTTGGATTGAATAATTACTGTAAATATGATTGGCTGATGATTGATTTATTTGATTACACTTATGATCACACTTTGCACTTATTACACTTATATATGGTTTACTCTATTTTATTATGGTTGATTATCTTATAACAAGTTCAGGGATTTTGTTAGTTAGAAGTTTTTGTTGATGACAAAAGGGGAGAAGTTATAAAATAGTAGTTGGCTTGGAGTAAGGGGGAGTTATGATGGTTTAGAGTAAGGGGGGGTCATGGAGTAAAGGGGAGTTATGATAGGAGTTAAGGTACAGTAAGTATATTTTATAAATACATGTTGTCATCATCAAAAGGGAGGAGATTGTTAGGAACTGAGATGTTGGTTTTGATGACAACAACCTTTTTAACTATCTTATTATAAAATATATACTAACACTATTGTTTAGAAAGATATGTATATGCAGGATATATAGATATGCAGGTATTGATTACTGAAGACTGATCAGTATAAAGACTCAAGACTCAAGATTGAAGACTCTAAAGTATCAAGATCAAGATTTCAAGACATGTGTCTAGTTTTTATTAAAACTTCATAATAGCATGGAAATATTCATTCCGAATTTCATTTGGGATGGAACCCATTTCTACCTTCTTAGTGGCTTACAAACCCACGACAAGTAGCTTACAAACCCACAACAAGTGGCTTACAAACCCACGAACATCATGGTTTTGCACAAGTTCTCGAGTCCTGATGTGATGAGATATTCTGCAGGAAAAAGTTTGCAAAACTACTTCAAAATAGTTTTTTCAAAATGATTTTCAAAACTGCTTTTCAAAATGTTTTAGTCTTAAAATTATCTTTTCAAACAGATGTTTTAGCCTTAAAATATTCTTTGTTTTTGTGTTTTAAAACATAGTAAAATTAGTTTATTTTACTTCAGAGTCATTTCATTTTGGTTTCATTTCAATACCATTTTCAAAAAAAAATTATCTTTTTTAACAAGGGGATGTCGACACCATGGGATACCCCATGTCGAGATGGTGGCCGTTGAATTCAAAAGTTTCAATTTTCAAAAGAAGTGTCTATTCGTTTAAATCTCTTCATAAATGGTTATGACAGTTGGTACTCTATAAATATACTTCTTAAACGAATTTTTTTGATATACAATTCTCATATTTTCTTCACTTCTTCTTCTCTACAAATCCATGTTCTATGATTATCATATTTCTAAGACGTGCCGAAATTCTGCCAAATTCTCAAGTGAATCAAATTAGAATTTCATTCTCGTTTGATTCTCTGTTCTCTCTCGAAGATCAAAGTGCTATTTAGAGTTATATGAACAATTTGTAATCAAAAGTTTATCGAGTCTCTCTATAAGGTATGGTTGTGCTTGGAATTAATTGGGTAATCTTGCGGCCCGTAAATAAAGAGAGTTTGCCCCGGACTCGTGAGATAGGAGGGTACCTCAAGGCCTTTATAAATTAAGGAGTGTAATCTCGACACTGGTTTAATAAAAATCTGTATGAGATGGTTTTCCTTGGTACAGGACTGGATGTAGGGTAACTCCGAACCAGTATAAAATTCGGTGTGTTCTTTCCCTTTATTGCTTTTTATTTACTTTCAGTATCTGTGTTTGATTTTGTGATTGTTATATGATTAAGTTCTGCATTTTTTTGTGTCATAATTCCAATTTAGTAATTATAAGTCTTAGAATTCATTAAACACTATTCGCCCCTCCTCTCGTGTTAAATTAGCCTTAAGATCCTTAATCCGATGTCCCTTTCAAGTTCGAAATATCAGGTCGTTATAGTTTAAAGGTGAGAGGAAAATTATATAATTTATTTATAACATTGAAATTTATCATGTTGAATTGTTGTTTAATTATTTTGCTTAAATAAGGTCTGATGAATTATAGGCTTAAAACAAGCGTATATGATTATCGCCTACATATTCAATAAAATAGGTAATTGGAATAGGAATAGTACATACAACCTGATCTGTAAATTCGAAATCAGTCTCAAATATTTCTTTGTAGAATGTTAGTAAAGTTGTAAAATTATTTCGGATATATAGTTAGGCTGTAAATTAGGTTGCCCTTAGAGTGTGAATTTCTATGTTTTGATTTATTTGGAGCGGTTTCCGTGTAATTTCCATAAATTATCCTATTCCAAAATATGTATAAAAGTGCGGCGTTTGAATTAACAAGGAACTAACAAAAAGGGAAGAGATGTGTTAAGTATGGATATTATACTCCGCAGTTTATACTGTAGATTTAATAAAAGGAAAGAAACAATTTCTTGTAATTTCAAACGAAGCAATGATCTTACTTTTAGTTAATTTATGGAAAGTTATAACGGTAATCCTTTTTAGAAGGATAGCCCTAATAAATTAAAATATGGAAAAAATTATACTTTAGAAATTAGTAATTAAAAACAAAAATATATATACATATATACTAAAAATATATATACATATATAACCGCGCTTAAAGTTCAAAAGAAATAGCATAATTTATGACTGTATTCGTATTATTATTAAAGGCGTAATAATTAATGGATTAAGATTTATGGACGTTGATTACAAATTTAAAGCGCAATAAATTTGTAATTGATGAGAGTTAAAAAAGAATTAAATAATGGACTGACTGGAGAGATTAATATGACATTTATGAGGGGACAAAACAGGTATAATATGTGGATTTTGAAATCGGTAAGTAAATTAAAGGAATTGAATGAGAATTGGTTAGAGATTGCCTAACTTTGACATTAATGACAATTAATACGGGAAATAGACATTTATTAGGCATCAAAAGGAAACCTAAGCCTAAGCGTATAAATTAGGAATAATAACTTATCGAATAGCTAAGTATTAGTACTATTAATTATACATAGAATGCAATATAATTTCATAATAAGAAATTATATAGCTTCAATTATACATTCAGGACAAATGCGAATTAGTGGGCTTTGCCCAACACTTAAGCTTTGGGTGATAGGTCACATTTAGTAGGTTAAGATGCGAGGTTAGTAGAGTTACACAGCAGAAGTCTACCTTTCATCTAGAGGCTACCAACAATTGTGTACACATACTACTGATGTGTGACATCTCCAACCATAGAACCAATGGAGAAGGGATATGTGTTACGGATAGGTAGGGGAAAATATACCGAGGGTTCACCTCGAATTTGAGGCATTAAATAGACCAACTACTTTTAAGGAAATAAGGTCTGCTTCAATTCCAATAAGAGATAGTAAGTAACCGAAGGGTGCATTTTCCTTTACTTGCTTAGGTTAGTCTAAATTGGATTTTAGTTGTGGGAGGTCAGCATGATATGTCCATGTTGTTGTTGTACTGGTATTTTGTAGTAGGGTAGGCATATAAGCTTTGACCACTAGAGGTCATGCGCGGTCGTTAGCAGAGCTCAGGTTATGCCCTGATGGATTTCGCTTCCTACTAGTGTAGAATCCGTATAGGATACACAAAGACCTCAAAGTTTTACTTAAATATTTTTTTTTTGGCGGAGGTAGGCTAGTTAACCCTTAGATTAGTCTTTAAGTTGCATTAGTCGTACGGCAATTAAATTATGTATTATATTATAAAGCCATATATAGGAGTTATCTATCTCTATAGCTAGAACCAATTGATTATCGTTGACGTTGCAAAGGGCCCGCTTTGGGAACTTGAGGTTGTAAATGACCAATGAGTCTACCTCCTCCATATTTAATAAGTATTAAGTGGCTAGGGCTTTGGATAAATAGGGTTTGACATATATGTTATAGATATATATAAATATAATGATACCTTGGAGAAAGGCAGGTTAAGAATATCTTATGCGCATATAAGATTTAACAGATTAGCCAAAACGATAGACATAACATTCAAATGGAAATCGATCCGCATAAATTAACGTGATGGGTAAGGTATGTAATTTTCCAATCACCAGAATGTTATTCTAACCCCTCCCCCTTCTCATAATAGCCCACAGGTTTGGTTTAGAAGGACGGGCTTTTGGTGCGAGATGGGAAAAGCAGTTGATGAAGTGTTCTTTTTCATGCTCAACACAGACAAGGCAATTAAATATCCAAGAAATAATATTCCAAGGTCGTAGCCTTAGTCAATGCGTATGTTCTATTATATTTTTCAATTCACATGTGAGTTATATGTATCGCACTCTAGTATACGTGTGTTTATTACAGGACACCAAAACCAACGATCCTTGCCCTAATGGACTCGGGTTTCGATTTAGTCAAAATTTAGACCCATTAAGGTGCTGGTTGTTACAATCTTCTTTTAATTAGAAGAGGTCAATAGAGGCTAAGAAGGATTAGAAGACATTTAAAGATGTATTTATCGTGATTAGTGGCTGCTATAGAGCTTGCATCTAACCCTAATCTCGAAATTAATTAGCAGGTCTAGTTACGGGTTGGGTCAATTAGATCCACCAAAAAACCATCCAAACTTAAAAAAGTCGTATCTCCTAAACCATAAGTATAAAAATTTATTAAGACCACTCCATGGAATGGAAAACCATCATATATTTAATTTAGAAGTTGTTTGAGACTCTATTTTGGAAATAATCAAAAATTAGTCCTTGCAAGATTTTTCAAGCTCAAAACCATCCAATACAAGATTTTTCAGGCTCAAAACCTTCGATACAAGATTTTTCAAGCTCAAAACCATCTATCTTATGTGGCTTTCATTTATTTTCAAATGATCTCAATTTTATTTGTAGCTCTCCTAAAATCTACTCATGAATAATGGGTTGCGACGCTTACAATGCTCTTTGACAGACCATGGAATCATATATTTCTTTTCACATACGATTCAGCCAACTTTGATGCATTTGATTGGACTTTATGGGTATGAATCAGATACTCTTCTCCAATCTATCAAATGTTTCCCAAATGCTATCGCACCTCCTTTAGTCCTTAGCAATCCAATAATCATATCCGTTGACACCTATTACCACTCAAAATTACTAACACCGGTTCACTCGTCTACCTCTTTTTCAAACTAACAAATGCATGCTCGTGCCTTGCCTACTAAGCAAAAGTCTATTTTTTTCAAATTGGTTAATGGTGCTGCTAGCTGGGAAGGATCCACTACAATACCATGCTCCGAAGCAACATGACATAAGAATCGCACTTTCCTTCTCTAAGAGTGACACTTCTAAAACAACATCTTTAATTGGTGCTCCATTCATACCTCTAGCATAATCCTCTTCCACTAGTGAATAGACAAAATCATTATCAACGAACACAAGTACAAACTTATTCCAAAAATATGGTTCATTGGATCAATAAAATAAGATCACATTGGTTAACCGAACTGCATAACCAACCGTTGATAAAATCCCAATGTAATACAGAATGTAGTACGACACACTATCTACCACCACTTTCAGTTAGTGATACCTCATCACCAAAAACAACCAATAAAACACCCTTACAATATGGAGTTTATCAAACGAGACACTAATGTGTGGGAGTGAATACCTTTTTTTCCTCGTCGTCTCATTCAACTCACATAATCCACACAAAGTCTCAAAGATCCATCTGCCTTAATGGTCAATACTACATGTTCTTCCCATTTAGATATACTCTTATGAATAAACCCTCTCCTTAACAGGTCATTCACTTGCACATCTAGTTCCTTCTACTCTTTGGGTGTCATAAGCCTCAATGGCATAACTACTTGCCTAACATCGTTCACTAAATCAATATGGAATTCTACCTCCTTATGTGGTGCTAATCTGTCACCTCCTCAAATATATCTGAATGCTCTCTAGTTATAAGTATCGATGATAACTCATCATGCGGGACATTGAGTGAATATAAAAGCTAATTATTACCTCATCGTTGGCAGGTTACCCAATTCCAGTCTATGCTCACTATCTATCCCAAATGTTACCAATAACCTCTCACAATCCACCATGACCTCATACTTCTTCAACTAGTCCATCCCTAATATTATGCCAAAACCCATAAAACAAGTACAAAACAATCACAAATAAGCATGCATCCATGACTCGATAAGTGTACATCTCGACAAACCATAGATAAACTAGTCAAACCTTCCAAATGGATTAACATAGTCAAATTTTTTGTCTACTATGATGGTTTTAGCTTTAATTTATCTACCAAGTTACTAGATATAAAGGAATGTGAAGTCTCGGTGTTAAAATAAACATGAACATGTACATCATAAATAGAAAGTATACCTTGGATAACAATTATCTTTCCTTTCTCCTTCACCGATAGAGCAATTGATAAAGTCGGAACAACATTAAAGGCATATGTCTTCACAGCCTGCTTCTTCTTCAACGGCACTGGATAATCCTTCTTGATATGTATAAGCTTGTTACAGTTGTAACACATCTCCTTTGCAGTTTTTGCTCATATGACCTTTTGCCCAACAGTTAAAGCAAATAGGGGTGAATTTTTCCATAACACCCCATAATTTGGTGTTAGTTATTTAATTAGTTAGTTAATTAATTAGGCTCCAAAAAAATGAATTTGTGAAAATGATTAAATTTGATCATGAAACATGCACCATTGCATCGTGCTGAAATTCTAAGCAGATTTCATATTTGGAGTTTTGCAATCGGAGTCCAAACGAAGAAGGTACGGATGAAAAACGAATTCGGAACGAAAATTAATAAATAAGAAAATTTTACATTTATAATTATTCGCCCGGGCCCACAGGTCGACCGTTCACTATGACCGATCGACATGTAGCGATCGACCGATGCATATAAGGTAGCCGACCAGTTGGGTAAATATGGGTGCAATAAACATAGGCCACAACGGCTCGGATTTAATATATTTTGATCTAATGGTTGAGGTTGATTCTTATGCCTATAAATTGAGGCTTAACCCTCCCTTCTCTTCTCATATTTTTATGGAGGCGGTAGCAAAGCTATTCCATTTCTACTTCTCCACTTTACTTCTAAATTATAAAACCAAGATATTTATATCTATATTTATACAAATCGGAGAAGAGTAGAAATCTAATAAAAAGGAGAAGTGAAGAGAATCAACTATATGCGTATTTGAGGTAATTTATATATTTGTATCTATTTTTTCCTCCAATCTCAAATCTCTTCTCAGATATGTAATTCTAATATATGTATATACCCATTTTACACATATTTCTTTGATTATAAAGGATTTGGAGATGAATCAAAGGGTCTATTTTATAACTGGGGATTTGGAACTCTTTGTGATTGAGAAATTCTGTAGATTGTTATAATATGAAAATCATCTCATTGGTGTTTATTTGATTATTATGCCTAACTTGATAATTGTATATGAGTTGTAGGCAACAAATTGAATATATTCTGCATATAATAAATATCACCTCTATATTCGTGTTGATAAATTGATCTATAATTATTTACAACCATATCTGGAAGTCAGTCCCAAAAGTATGAATTTAGAACATTGATTTGAATGAAATTTATTCCAGACCTGAAACAGGTTACAATAATGTCATGAATTTGGATTATTACCCTGATCCCATTGGAATGTAAACATTTCTATGTTTAGAATTGATGGAATTTAGTTACATTTAGTATTTATAAATTAGTTTAATTTCTTTCCCTTTTTGAAAAATACAATGTTTGATCTAACAAGGAATAGATGCAAATAAAAGGAGAAAGAGATATCTAAAGTATGAATTCATTGTAGTTTACATTGTTTATTTCAGTAATAAAAAGAAATGATTATTCCTTGCAATTTCAAACGTTGTAATCTTTTATATTTTAAAGATAAATCTTTTGTTTCAGGCCAATTTATGAAAATTACAGCGGATAACATTTTTAGGTACAATTCCAACAATTTAACATGGAAAAGAATATTCTAGTGAAGATAAATAACTAGAATATATTTGATGAAAGCAAATATTTATACGTAATTTAATACACTTATCATAATTAAAATAAAACTTAGATAATAATGACGATTGCATTTAATATTCGCGTTTATGATAATTAATTAATGGGAAGGAACTTTAAAAGGTTGTAATTCCAATAAATGGGAAATAAATGGTAATAAATATGGGAGTTGCAATAATTTAATAGGGTAAATGGATTAATGAGATTGATAAAACTAGAATAGATATAAATGATTACCGATTTGGAAATAGTAATCATATATAAATGTCTTAGGAAATGTCTGTTAGGATTTTATGGACAAATTGACATTTATGAGCATAAAGGTGGATTTATGGATAAATAAGTATTTAAGATTAATTTTATTACCTTAAATAAAAAAGGGAATTAGTAAGCTAAGTCTAATATGTACCTAAGATAATACAAGTAAAGACTTGGCATGGTTAATTGGAGTTAGTAGGTTAGTGATGCGAGGTCAGTAGATTCACTCGACGGAAGATTGCCCTTTACTTTTAGGCTAACAGTAGTCGGGTGCACTTACTACAAATGTGAAATATCAGTAATTCTAAGATCCATGATGAAGAGAGAGATTGGGCCTGCTTTTTTAATTGAAAAATATTAAATGGTTCGAATTTGGAATCAGGAGCTGTGAGGGATATCTCCATAGGGGTTCACTTCTAGTTTGAGGTATTAAGTGGTTGTAGGTTCAGTCTCTCTCCTAAAAGAAAGTATAAGTAACCTAGTGAGATTCCAAATAAATAAGGACGTCTCAAAAAGGGTTTACTTCAATGTTGAGGTATTAACTAGATGTAGGGACGTGGCCCGCCTCGCTACCGAAAGAAGTAACCTAATAAGATTCCATATTTATAATTTAAGTGTGATAATAGATATCTTAGGAAGGGTTCGCATTAGGTTTGAGGTATTAAGTGATTGTAGGGTCCGCCTCTTTCCTATAAAAGAAGTATTAAGCAGCCCAATGAGATTTTCAAGCAATGTCAGCTAGATAGTACTAGTGAGGAGTCCGTATTAGGGTTAGGTATTAAATGACAAAGGCCTACCTATAAGTAGGTGTCAAATGGCCAGGGGTCTCCTTAGTTCTTATTAATGAGCTATTAAGTGGCTTCGGTATACTCTTTTACATTGCTAAGGCCATTCTAATGATAGTACCGGTGAGGAATATGCTTGGGTATAAGTATTAATTGATTGGGATTTGCCTAGAATATAGGTATTAAATGGTTTGAAGTCCGACTAGTCCTTTTAAAGGTATTAAATGGCTTGGTTACTATCTATTATATGTCTACGATTTTATCGGCGATAGATGCAACAATAGTAGGACATTAAATGTCGAAAGCCTTAAATAGTGGTTCGAGGTCTTTGTAGATTAGCCCCACCGACCATTGAAACATTGTTATGAAACCACCTTGGGAGTAGGTCTTAAATAACGGGGTCTACCTTTATTTAGGTATTAAATGACAAGGTCTACCTTGGTTGACATCTTAAATGGCAGAGTCTTTCTATTTCTCTTTTAAAAGAATTATGGAAGCATGCTTCATATTTAGGAGTATTAAGTGACAAATGGGTTTAGACATATTGGGTGGCTGATAAGGCTTCATCAGTATTTTGTACCTTAGGAAGGGGTAAGTAAGTAAGTAATCGTGTGTGCAATGAAAGGTTAGTTTAGAATTGTTAACCTTAATGGACATAACAATAAAATGGGAAGAAATTGATATAAATTTATGTTATGGATAGTTTATAGATTTTCCAGTCCCCAGAACGTTGTTTTGAACCCCTTCCCCATTATAACCCATAGGTTAGAGGAATAGATCACTGGAGCTGGATGTGCTTTGTGTTGGAAAAGTCTTCTTTCTCTCTCATGCTCGATGCTGATGTGACAATCTGCTATCCAAGGAATACTATTAATTCAAAGGTAATAGTCAAAGTCAGTTTTCTTATCCTATTATTGTTTCTCTTGAGTTTTTGATTACTGTCAATCTCTGATAATGATCATGCTTATTTGCGGTACCAAATCCAACTATCTGTGCTTTGATGGACTTGGGTTTTAATTTTCATTGATTTAGGCCCATGGAGGTATGGGATTACATTTGCTATCGGAGCTTAGGTTAGTAAATCAGATGAATTATGACAAATTAAGAGAACGCTTTCGTACTTTCCTATTTGGTAATATTATATTTTTACATTAGTTCTAAGAGTTCCTACTATAGAAGTAGTTGTAGTTCCACTTTGAGGGAATAGACAAAGAAAAATTGGGACGGAAATACCTTAGAGTTAAGATTAACATGCCAACTATGAAGCATCCCATGGAGTGCTGGTGATGCGTAAGGCGCTTTTGATGAAGAGCATGAGCATAACATATCGTGGAATCTCGAAGACTAGAGGTGTTCATCTTGATGATTGAGATTCTAGCTACCTTGTGATTTTGGATTTTGATGTTGAGTTCCAATCGGAGACACATATTTATTCCAGATGGGTGGGAAATTAGAATCTGTATGTCGCAATTATCTGGAGGTAAGCTTTTGCTCGGGTGCATTCACTGATCACCTCTTTAATGGAAAACCGATTTTTTTTGGATAATTAATGTCATTTCCTTAGTCTGAAACCTATGAGAGAATTTTTATAAAGTATGCACTGGAAATACCTTAGAGTTTGGAAAAAGGGTTTTCAGAGGATTTCTTTTCCTAATGATTTATTTTAGAAATTTTATTTTGGAAAAGTTTTGAAATTTTAATTTTCAAAGAAACGCATATATTACTATGTTGGTTGTGTTAAGAAATTTTTAGCTTACAAAATATTAATTTTAAAATCCTTATATATTTATATGTATATACCAGTAAAGGCTTGATTTTGATTTTTGACAAGAAAATAGTTTACCAGTTTGGAAAATGTTTTGAAAAGTTTTTTGGAAACCATAATATATGTGTGTGTGTGTGTGTTCGACTTTTAAGGGAAGTTTTGGTATGAAATGGTTTCTATTATTTAGAAACAAGTATAAATGAGTATATATTTAGCTTAGTGATTTTTCAGTTTATATAATCAAGGTTTTTATATTTTCTCTCCTTAAGGTACAAATGATATAAGAATGACATTCAATTTTATTGAGGTATGTAGTTTGAAGTGTTGTTGCACCCACCAGCTATTGGAAAAATATTTCTATACGAAGTAGGTAGGAAATAGCAGCTAGAATATTTTTGGGTTTTTTGGAATTATTGTTGGTCGTAGTAGTTTTGTTGGGGGAATTATGAGAGCACTGTTCGGGAGTAAGCAGTGGGCTTTGACACTGCAATATTGAGGACACGAATTTTTTGTCTGGTGTCGAATCGAAGGAGACGATGCAAAAAGATTATTATTATTTAATCCGACCCTAATTAGGTCTAAGTTCAACTAACGTCCAAAGCCCATCTAGCGGTTGACCACTTAGAGGTAAACCTAGAGTGGTCTACTAGTTAACGAGTTTTAGCAAAACTTGAACTTGGAATGGGACTCTAAAAGTCATGTCCGAATTTCCTCAGTTGCCTTTTTTCGTTCCTCCTTCCTTAATAAGCCGAATCCAATCTCCATCCTCCTCTGCACCTAAGTATCGGCCTCTCTCTTTTGTTCCTTCCTTAAGGCGACGCTATTTTTCCCTAGGTGCAGCAATCTCACCTCCTCTTCGTGTTTGTTTTGAACATTAGATCTCGCCCTACTACTACTCTAGATCTAAAACCTATTTTCTCTCTTCGAACACTTCTTAGCCCAAGAGACCTTTCCTCACTACCATTATCTTCATCGCATCATTGTGGTCTCAACCCTAAAGAGGCCACTTGGCTGGACCAAAATAAGAAAAATGTTTCATCACTTTTAGGATGGAAGAGCTATTCATCATGGTAGGATTTACGTTGATCCACTATTTTAAGACCATTTAGCGGGAATGTTACTCGTGCTGTATCTTCCTTTTCGATGGAGGTAATAGTTTGATTCGATTGGAGGTGAAAGGTGTCTTGATTTAGATGACTATTGATGAACTCGTTGAGATTTTGGAGGCATCTGCGAAAGAGGCTTACTTGGATGATTTTGAAGCAACAGACTCGAATATTTTGCAATAGATCGTTTCCTAGGATGTCAGTGTTTGGAAGATGGATAATCTACATCCAATGTCCATCCGATTATGTGCATCATTTAGCATAACACTATACCTAAGATAGGAAGTTATGATAGGATTTATCCCTTTGTGCGGAAGACCACCTATGCTATTATCGGCGGCATCATCTTCAATTAGACTTGCACCCTTTTGATTCAATTTGTTGAACAAAGATTAGCACTCTATAGAGTCACTTTCCATATTTTCACCTAGCCACTCTCGTCTTTCGGTAATACAGAAGAATCTCCATGGAGAGACAGTTTAGTAAAAGGTTTCTTCTGCTATCATCAAATCCTTCCATAGGAAGATGGTAATTCTGAAGCCGTCAGCAACACCAGCAGTGCCAGCGGCACGGTTTACGTATATAGTCGTCACGCTACAACCATTCAAGAGTCACATCAATGGATCAAGCTCCAGCCACGGAGCAAGGCATCTCATAGTATGTAGGCGTTATATTAGGGTTTACAATGTTATTGTCTTTTCCTTTCCAGTATTTGTTCTTTTCTTTTAATTTGTTTGGGTTGTTAAACTGTTGATTTTCTCTTGTAAAAGGTACGCACGATATTATGACTTTCTATTCATTTACTGTGTTATTGTTTCTGAATGTGCAAACCACTCCTATATACGCATAGTAAAGAAGTAGTACAAATATGGAAATCACATAAAGATACTTGACTAACAGTAAATGCAATATAAGGTTGGAAGTTTAGAATAGTTGGGAAATTTTAGCAAAGGACATGATAAAGTTGTTTCTATATCACAGGTCATTGCTCATGTTCCTTAAAAGCTAAAATTTTTGAATAACAGATGTGTTAACATTTTTCTTTATGTAAAATGTCTTGTTTTATGGGTGAATGTTAGTTGTAGATTTTAGAATTTGGTTTAGGCGTTTAGCGCATAACCGACGTCCGACAACATTGAAATTGTGGTTTAGTTTATCAAAATTTTAAGATGGAAAATATTTTGAAAATTTTCCTCTAGATTTTGAAAAGTTCCCATTTGAAAAAAAAGAAAAAAAGTTCTATGTTTAATTTATTTTTGATTCTTAAATTAGTTTTAGAGTTTTTGTTAAAAATTTGATTTTAAGGAAAATTGCGGGTCTAAATATTTCAAGATTTTATTTTCGAAATGACGTACAAATTTGAAAAGTGAAAAAAAAATTTGTAAAATCTTTGATTTTGAAGGACACATGTTAGGTGTAGAAAATAAAAATAGAGTTAGAATTCGCAAATTTAGTGGTGCATTAGGGTCGACGATGTAATAAATGCAAGCGATAAGAAGGGAAAAACTGTTTTTGCCTTGAAATTTCTATTTTCATACCTTGTCGACGATGTGCACGAGTCTATTTTTAGACTTAATTCTATTTTAAAATGTGAAAATAGCCTCCTTATGCATATAGTACGTGGAAAATTATGAGTGATCCAGAGCAGGAGGAAATTTCAACTATACTACGGGAATTGAAAGATTATAAAGTGTAAGAATGTTAAATTCTCTACCTAAATTTCTTTTTTCGTCATAAGAGTAAAGTTTAAGAAGCAATTTTTCGAGGCGTTAGATTATTGGATGGTAGGAAATGGATGCAAAATTGGTTGCTTCATACTTCTATTCGTAGGAGTATAGGGGTTTTGGTTGAATAGATTTTTCAAAAGCTACATACATATAGTACTACCAGTATATATATAGGTTGCTTGCATCACATTTTTAAAAATGTTTTCAAAAGAAATGCATTCATATAGGAGGATTCGATTTACAATCGTTTTGCATAAGTATTTTTCTACATGGTGATATAATAATTGTAACGACCCTGACTCGACCTTCGAAAATCAGCACTAAATACGACACTCGTACTTGAATGCCGCAGATCCAAACTTCGAATCTGGTTCGCCGGAGCTTATAACACATCAAGTATAACAACACAGCGGAAGAAAGAATGAATATCATTGATATACAACATTCGATACAACAATGATACAATATGAATAAAATATCAAAGATACAAGATATCAATGCTACAGCGGAAAACCCAATGATATGGCAGTGGAACCCAAAAGCTCCAAACAACAACAGCAACTCTAACTCCAAAGCACCCAAAGCAAAAACTCCAAACCACTAGCTCGAACTCCCATCACATTTCACTAAGACAAGCAAGTCTCGTCCATCATGAATCCGAAGACTCCAAAGAATTCCAAAGAGAATGCTGAAAGCTACAGAATCGATATCTATATCTACTACCTGAAAAACCCAAATCTAGACTGCCCGTATGAAAAATAGTGGGCACCCAGAGTTTAGGAAGGGAACAATAAACTCCAGGTCAGTTGTGGGACTGGTATGAGCAAACAAAAACAGTTTGGTCTTTAAAACCAAACAAAATAATTTAAATTTGAATTCCGCAATTCTTTTTGAAAATGAAACTACCATAAGGCCTCCTGGCACACACACAATGCAATCGCTTGGGGGAGATTTCTCCTTATGATAGTCAAACATGGTTACTACGCAAAATCCTTTTTGATATTATTATTAGTGCATAGTGGAAAACATTTCGAAAGTATAATATTAATCTTAGCCAACATACGTACCATTATAGTATGCCTACTATAGCTACCATGTTAGATGGCATGTTCTACAACTAAAACCATAAAGGGCTCGTATTTGGAAGATCGGATTTCCAACAAATGGTCGGGCAAATGAACTTTCCGAATAAAATGAAATGGAACGCCTCTGGAGGGACATCCCCAAGAACCTAACCGGATCTCTGCTACACAAGGCAGGGTTACCTTTGTAACTAGGTAACTACTGACACGAGCATGCCATTCCCTGGTCGTTTGCGACCTTTATCCGAGTTACCTCTTAACCAACAACCACAAAACAATAAGTTTGCAGCAACCATGAAGTAAGTATCTGAGCTCCATACCATGATACCACCTATAATCAGAAGGAAATGAACATACCCTCAGAGGGCGCTACCCTCAAATAACCTTGCTGCCACGATTCCTATTTTGACCATAACCGGGTTGTGAGGTTCGACGAAGTCTCGTCCACAAAGCCACGCTTTTTCACAAAGCCATGCTTCGATCAACAAATGATCAGCAGCACTCAGCATGTAACACTACCAAATTGGGAGTATATCACTAATAACCTTCTACTACATAACCTCTGAGCTCGTACGTCTCAGAGAAGGGTGTTAAGCTAAGAGAATAAATTCTCCGCCACCAACAGATATGTATTTGAAAGAAATCAGCTTTATATCTCAGTTTGTAATGTCAGACATACAATCCATACAAGTCTGTTCTGGGTTCGAACAGAACCGAAGGCACTTCCGAAGAAGCCCTTGCAACCCGGCATCCTCAATCTCGATCGGACTCCCCATCACATATGGAGATCTCTATACCGGAGCAACTCAGTGCAGAGTCATTCGATAAGTCATCCTATCGTTCTCAAAGACACCCAGTCTTCACCACCATCTTCAATTGCTATCCATTTACGACATATCACACATTCGGAATGGGTTATATGACACAAAGGTCCTCTCCCGGCTAAACTGAATAGTGAGCGCAATATTTAAAAACCATATGGACATGCGATTTCAGTTAAAGCACAGCTTAAAGCCTAAATCTTTCATTTAAATGGTTAAAACAAACTACCATTCCCAATCTTTTATACAAAAAGATTCATTTTAAAAGCCCTATCAAGGTTCACCAATCTTTTACAAAGATTCATTCATAGCTTTTCAAAACAATTCTCATTTCAATCTTTTATATATAAAAGATATACCATTTAAAAATCTTCTTCAATTTCAAACAAGATTCAACCATCGTTCACAAAGATTCATTCATAGCTTTCAAAACAATTTCATTTCAATTTGAAATCTTTTCAACATAAATTTGAAATTCTTTCCTTATATAAAAGCTATTATTATTTGAAACCACTTGTTTCCGTTTCGGAAAACCCGATTTTATTTGCTCAAGTTAAGGCCTTTCAAATATGAACTTGGGTTAAATTCAAATTCTCAAAACCATAATTTTAAAATGGTTTAAAACCCATAAAACACGTTTATAACTTGAATAACATTTTAAACCAAAATTTTCAAACATTGAATTCAATTTTAAATCTTGAATTCAAATTAAATTATTTGAATTTCAAGACTTAATCAAGTTATTCAAAAATAATTTTTATCTTTGAAAACACCCAATTCATTTCGAAAACCATTTGGATTCAAAATTCAAATTCAAAACTATTTCAAAAATCTGTGACTTAATCAATTTCCACATGCAATCCATATTTGTGTGTGTATAAGTGTGGTCCAAGGGTTTTACACAATAAAAGTGCCACATCATCAATCAGCATAGATTCAGATACAACAATATATTTAATAAGCGGTATAAACTATAACGCTTATATTTGACAAGCGTTACAAACCAATTGTAACGCTTATCTTTCAGTCACAGATCACAGGTATATATCACAGATAATAAATTACATTACAGATCATAGCACAAAGCAGGATAATTCATAACGAAAAACATCACATATCAGGAATACCAAACAATTCAAAGCATTTCATAAAATCCAAACATCCATAAGTAAAAATTAATCAATTATCTGAACAAATTAATTACTTATGAATAATTTACTAATCCTGGTTAATTGATATTAATTAATTACAAACCACTATAATTAATCATTCTTTAATTACTTTAATAAATAAATTAACCTTTAATTAATTATCATTTTAATTAATTATCCTTAATTAATTACAAAAAAAATAATATTTCTAATAAATTAATTATCCTTAAATGTAACTACTCTAAGTAATTAGCTTCGATTTAATTACACAAAGTAATTATTCATCAATTATCTTAAAAACATTTAATCTTTAAAAGCAAAATCGTTATTATTATTTCATAAATTAACTTAGACTTTTAAGTTAATTATCAACCAAAAACATTTTATCTTTTCAATTAACCTCTTAATTGTTAAGTTTATTGGAAATAAACTTATAAGTTATAGTTATGTATCTATTGAAATACTTTAAACTCACAATAATATTATTTCAAACCTTCAATAGATTCCAAATTTAATAAACATTAATTACTTTGGAAAAATGGTTAACAAATCGTTTAACTCGATTTTTCATTGAAGTTTGAAACTGTTTTTCGTATTACATTAGCAAACGCGAGCAAAACGCATGTTTACCCGAGCCTTTGCACGATTCCCGAGCTAACTTCAATCTTCTTCCAGTTTTCCCCCGAGCTCCCTCCTTCCTCTCGTTTCTTTACTATTTTGATTTAAATTTTTGAAACTGTCAAAACTTATAACCTCCACATGAATAACCCGAGAACATACACGAGAAAACTTCGAGGGAACCCACTATTATCTTCGAGACCAACTGATGCATCCCTCATCTTCCCCAAACATCTCAATTCCCAGGCACGAAAGTGTTCATGTGCACATGCACAAGCACTTCAATCATCTACGATCACTGCCACGGTCTCTGACGTGTCATTGACATCATCGTCGACCACCCCAAACACCTAGTTTGACGAATCAAGCTGGAAATCGAAAACGAGCCTATCCATCACCAGAAACTCAAAAACTCGATCGATACAAACGCCCTGACGCTGGCGATTGCGCCACCTGGAACCCTGCCACTCTGCCCAATGCAAAGCCGTGATTCAATGCAACAATCCCTTTGGGTCCGATCGACCCTGGTGCTTCCTTCACGTTACACGAACTCGAAAACACAGCGTTGATCAAAACAGATGTTAAACCCTAAATTGACTTCACATCACCGCCACAGCCTCAAAAAAAATCAGCGACTATTTTTCTGATGATCAGCATCCTCTAAACTATCTTCTCCACCATCACCGATGATTCCAGATACATCAATCGCCAGAATTAGGCCATAAATCAATTTTCGTTTGTCTTGTCTTTTCTCATGAATTAACGAACTAAAAATATTGAAATTTGCATCAAAATTCATCATTTTCGATTACAAAACAGATTCTATAGCTGAAACAATAAATCGTTTAAGTCGAACATTTTCATACTTTTAAGTTTTACTGTGTTTCTCTTCCTTCCAGTAAATCCATCTGTATTTTAAACTTAACAGTATTTTTAAAATTTAAATCTTGATGTTTTGGGCCTACTTTGTTCAAACATCAAATCCTAATGGGGATTTAGGGGTGAGATTCTTGAGTTTTTTTTTGAATTTAGTTCTATCTGCAACTCTAACAGAGACAAAGGCATGAATGGATATGCACACATACAAACTACATATATACACGATATACATGCATCTTCACAAAATCACACAAGCATATACACATCATAAATTCAATCACTTAGAAATATAACAGGGTTGAGGGGGTTTGCTCACCTGTTTGCACAGAGCAGAGAAGCAGAATTTAAACCTGGAACTTTGTTTTGCTTTGATCATTTCTAGTTTTTCTAGATTTAGCTTGCTTTTAAAAAATGAAATTGCTTTGATCGAAAGCTCTGATGTATTGAAGTTGAAGTAAATCTTTGATTTCCACAAGTTTGCTTCTGATCTGGATTTGATGTTAATCTTTTGATTTTTTTTTGCCTGAACTTTGCTTTGAATTTGAAAAACTGGAATGAAATCTGGAAGTGTTTTGATCTGCCTTTGAACTTTGAGATTTGGTTTTCTTTTGATCGGGTTTCTATTCTCATTATTTTCTTTCTTTATTTTCAAATTTGATCTATTTTTCCAGATTTCCTTTTTGATTCTCTTTTGTATACAGGTTTCTTTGTTTTGAACCTTTTTTTTAAATGAAGATAAAAATCAAGTTTGCCACTTGTAAAAATTTGTGAACACTTGTAAACTTCTTTATTAAAAATGCTTACACTTGTTTACATATTTAAATTTATGTTTAATCCATTACTTTAAATAAATTTATAGATTTTGTTCTAAACCCTATGTTAATGAATTTGCACTTTTGTATTTATATCAAATTCAAAATAAAACTTTCAAATCATCATATTATAAATACAAAACAAAATTTTCTATTAGTCTTCAAAATATAGAGTTTTAAATCAAATTTCAAATCTAAAATTCATTTATATTTTTTAAACTTAAGATATTTAACTTATTAACAATCACTTATTTTAAAATTTTCATTTTAAACTTAAGTCATCATACTTATTATATTTTTTTTTCAAATATAAAATTTTCTTCAAGTCCAATTAAATTCAAATATAATAACATTTGAATTTCAAATTCACATTTTCAAATTATAATCTATTTATAAAATATTCACTTTTGCATTCCAAATCATTATTTATTTAAAGATAAAAAAAGCATTTTTTTCTTTCCTTATTAATGAATCAAGTTATCAATCTGTTGAATTTTCAAATCGATCCTTTTATTTACAATTTTTATATATGTATGTATTCATTCAAATTTTCAAATTATTCTGCAATTAAATTTGTATTAAAATATTATTCAAAATATTTATTTCAGAATTTCAAATTAGAAATTCTATTTGAAAATCATATTTACATTCATTTATATTAATAAACAAACAAATATATATTAATTTTGAAAAAAATACCAGATTAATCCATAATTTAACTCTAAAAATTAATTTAATTGTCAATTTCTTCTTTTCTTCTTTAAAACTTAAGTTTTTTTTCTTCTCTGTTTTTATACGCTACTGCAGCTGATACCCATACGAAACTCGAGCCCATCGCCCATTTTCTCGAGCTCAATTTCGAGAATTTCTTCATCTTCCCTGAGCATTCTTTAACCCAGATACGCACGTTACTCATGCACATGCACAAGTGGCCGTCGGTGTTCTGACCAACGTCGCCGATGTTGGCAAGTCCACTTCGATCACCATACTCAATTACGACCACCAAAACCACGAGACGACGACCAATTTAAAAATCGAACCATCTAGCCCTCTAGAAATCACCCTATGCACCCAATTTCACTCCGCATAGCCACCTCCGGCCACCAAAGAACTCGCGATCACCCCTTATCCTTAGCTTAACACATTTTGGTATCAGAGCTAAAGGTTGAAACTTTAGCTCAGGGGTATAACACATTAAGTAACTCATTAGAGATAGGGTAAAGTATACCCTAGAATGAGGATATCCCTAATATATCCGTCTGAATGCCTCAGTAAATTCTCTTACTATCCACTGATAGTGAGTATGAGTGAAAGAAGATGACGAGATAGGGGACAGGGGAATATGACTACAAATGGTCAATACCCTACAATAGCGGAGAACAACTTTCTCTATCAATCTCCTTTGATTCGTCTTTTCGATTCTTTGATGATTCCTGGTAGCTCCAGGAAGAAGCTTTGATATATTTTCATGGGACACAAACTCCAGATGGGTCAGAATTATTTGTTTGGATGAATTGTTTGCTTTGGTTGTTATGGTTAATAGGTATATTTTGGTTGTTTAAACCAAAAGATTTGGATTGCATCCATATATCTGTCTATTCTGTTGGGTCCAGATATATTCTACGAGTGGTTAGTTATCCTTTGAACTAACCAATACCGTGTATATTCGTAGTTCTGGTGACCTGAGTATCTTGATTCTTTCTTATATCTATTTATTGATATTCTTATTTGGGAAGCCAAATGCAGAATAGATATTCAATTTGATCTGGAGATTCATCTCTCTATCTCTATATTCTTTTGTTGTCTCCCTACTTTCAAATTTCGAGGACGAAATTTTCTAAGGGGGGAATCTGTAATATTCCCGGATTTTAGCCAGAATAAATTTGACAATTTAATTTAATTTTTGGAATTAGGTTATGGATTAATCTAGTATTTTCCATGAATTAATAGATATTTGTTTGTTTATTAATATAAATGAATGTAAATATGATTTTTCAATAGAATTTTTAGTTGGAAATTCTAAAATAAATATTTTGAATAATATTTTAATTACAAATTTAATTGTCAATTTATTTTAAGATTTGAATAAATATATATATATAAAGATTGTAAATAAAGGAATCAATTTAAAAAAATTCAACAAATTGATAACTTGATTCATTAATAAGAAAAAAAAATGTTTATCTTTAAAATAAATAAAGATTAATGATTTGGAATTCAAAAGTGTAGATTATAATTTGAAAATGTGAATTTGAAATTCAAATGTTAATATATTGAAATTTAATTGGAGTTAAAGAAATTATATTTGAAACAAAAATATAATAAGTATTACTTAAGTTTGAGATGAAAATTTTAAAATAAGTATTTGTTAATAAGTTTAATATCTTAAGTTTAAAAATATAAATGTATTAAAAATTATATTAACTAACATATAAATATTTATTTGTAATGAATAACTTTTCAAATCATTTGTTATAAATAAGAATTTAATTTGAACTTTAAAAGAAATAGATGATAAATGGAATATAAACATATATTTATAAAAAGGTATTTGTTTATTTATTCATTTATAAGTATAAATTGATTTTTTTATTAAATTTTGAATTTGAATTTAAGATGTAAAATTAGATTTGATAACAAAAAAAATTAAAAAACATTGGAACATAATTTATTTTAACATAAGGATTTAAAACTAAAAATATAAACAAAATGAAAAAAGGGTTTAAAATAAAAAAAATTATAAATTTATGTGGATTAAAACAAGTGTAACATTTTAAAAGCCATGCATTAACAAGTGTAAAAAATTCAAGCTAAGTGTTTACAAGTGTTAATACAAAACAACAAGTGGCAAACTCTGTTCTCTAATTTTCTTAATAATGTAAATCAAAAATGTATGAAAAAGAAAAAAAACAAAAACAAAAGTCTTCAAAATCTGAAGTTAACAGATTTTATTAAAACAAATATCAAAACAAAAGCTTAAACCTAAGTATAAGAAAAATCAGAAAGCAAAATGAAAACAAATTCCAAGATCGTCTCAAAGCAAATCTACACAACCTGGAAATAAAAATATGAAAGCAGTATAAAACAAAACAAAATCAAAGCAAAAACAGAATGCAGATCAAAGAAAAGAAAAAAAAACTGCAGAATTTAAAGTAAGATCAAAACCTGTTCTTTATTCCTCTCTGCTCTGTCATTTCTCAGGTGAGCAAACTTGGCCTTAAATCTGTCATGCATGAATGCCTGCATTTACTTTCTTCTCTGATATATGTTATTCTGCTTGCATATGTTTTATTTGTGTGTTGTATGCATATATATATATATATATATATATATCCATAGGAAGATCTGAGCATGGCAGGCTTAATCTCTGATTATAAAACATGTCTCTATCTTAGAAACAGGTTGACAAAGAACATCATATCTCAGATTTTAAAATGAATTGAGTATTGATCTTGAAAAGGAAATTCATCATGATACTGTAATATAAATTAAATAGTTTCAAATATATTTATGGAATAAATATTAAGGAAATTAGAGTATTACAGTAATAAACCATTATATCAT
Source organism: Allium cepa (assembly GCA_030765085.1). Classification (NCBI taxonomy): domain Eukaryota; kingdom Viridiplantae; phylum Streptophyta; class Magnoliopsida; order Asparagales; family Amaryllidaceae; genus Allium; species Allium cepa. Next base: position 81,233,842 of record CM060941.1, on the reverse strand, counting down.
AAATTCAAATCTTATGATTTTAAGTTTTAGTCATCTGTCTGGATTCGTGTTTGAATTATATGAATTTTGATAATCATTTTGAGATTTTTAAGTTTGAGATTCGCGGGAATTATCAAGTTGAACGGCAAAAGCGAATTGATCAAAATCCGGCAGTCCATGTCGATTTGAGCAACGAGATCATTGTTAGAGGAGGCTGAAGGATCAAGGATCATCATAAAATTGATCGATGAATTTATAATTCACCATGGGAGTCGAATGAGATCGATTTTGTAATTAACCCTAAGTTTTAGTTACGACCGGAATTTAAGTGATTTTGGTGGCGATAGTGCATCGAGTCGTTTCAAACCAAGGGGAGTGGAGCGTGGCAACGTGGCGTAGCTCGTTTTCGGTCGGCGTGAGCTCCGATGAACCCTATCGCCGGCGGTATTGGTTTCCTTTTGATCATGTTGGTTGCAGTGTTCGGTCATAATAGCTCGATTTCAAATTAGGCCTGGAAGTGTGGGATTGATGATCGAGATCGATGGAGGAGGCCAGAGGAGACTTGTTGGCGACGGCGTTGGTGATCGGAAAGGCTTCGTCGCTTTGTACATGTGCACGTGCATGTTTGGGTTGGTGGCATTTCAAGCATCAACTCAAATATCAAAACATATGAATGGGTTTGAGTGTGTTTAGTTGATAACTATGTCAGTATGTTTGCATGGCTATGAATTTGCTTATGTATATATATTTGTATACAGTCATCTGCCCTTCTTCTTTTGTTACAGGTTTATGGAACCTATTACAAAAAATCCAAAATCATCTTATCTAGATGATTTCAGAACTCAGTTTCTAAACGAAAGATATTCATAACCATGGAATGCTAATTTTAAAAAAATACATTCATGAACATTTGCTCTATAGTTATTTTAAAAATAGAAACAACAGGGATGATCAGATTTTAAATAAAAATTCGAATGCCAGGGTTTTGATTTTTGATTATAGAAATGAATTCATACTTCGAATCCACGATTTTGATGATCATCTTAGATTTTTTAAGCTAGTATTTATAGAGAGTTTTTGAGTTGACTAGAAGTTGGATTTTTGTCAATTCCTGAGAATCAACAGTGAAATGTGAATCGAGATTTATGGTGGAGATGGATTAAGTATAGGGGAATCGTGGAAAAATACTTGTAATTTTTTTTGTATGTTGTAGTGGTAGATTGATGTTAATTTAGGGTTTAAGAGTCAAGTTGTTCGACGTGGGTTTCTCGGCAAATGCACCATCATCGTGGAACCGGAGTAGACCGGACTGGGAGAGAAGATGTGTGGGGAGGTGGAGCAACTATGGGGGGGTTCTTGCTTTGCGTTAGGTGGCGAATGGGAGACTTACCCTTACACGTCCTCTTTACGGGATTGGTTAGGCGTAAACCATGACAGTCGAAAGGCTGGCCGTAAAAGCAAGTTTTGGGTACCAGTGTGAGCCACGGTGGGTCTGGGATGATTGGAAAGCCTACCAGTCGCCACTGTATGTGTATCGTCACAATAATGCATATGCACTTATGCATGTTTGGTTGCAAAATTTGTTATACACTCATTGGTTATGTAGTTAAGAATAATCAGGAGCCATAACATGACTTAATCGTTGGTGAAATTTCGAAGATGAAATTCTTTTTAAGGGACTAAAATGTAACAACCCGTAATTTAGCGTTAGTTATTTAATTAGTTAGTCAGTTAATTAATTAGGCTCTAAAAATGGAATTTGTGCAAATGATGGAATTTGACCACGAAACATGCTCCATTGCGTTCAATGCGAAATTATGAGCAACTTCCATCTATGTAGTTTTGCGATCGAAGTCCAAACGAAGAAGTTACAGACAAAAAATGAATTTGGAACAAAAATAAATAAATAAGAAAAATTAAACGTTTATAATAATTTGCTGGTCGACATGTAGCTGTCGACCGGTGCATATGAGGCGGTCGACCGATTGGGTAACTGCGGGTGCAATAAACCTAAGCGCAATAATAATATTGATTTGAATGATTTTTATTCCAAATCTGAAATAGGTTGTATAATAATATCATGAATTTGGATTATTACCCTAATCCCATTGGAATGTTAACTTTTCTATGTTTGGAATTATTGGAATTTAGATTCATTTAATATTTATAAATTAATTTGATTTCTTTCCCTTTTAGAATAATACAGTGTTTAACACGGAAATTATAGAAAATAATCTTTTTAGATATAATTACAACAATTTAACAAGGAAAAGAACATTTTAGTGAAGATAAATAACTAGAATATATTTTTTAAAAGGAAATATTTGTACGTAATTTACTGCGCTTATAATAATTAAAAAAATAGCTAATAATGACAATTGCACATAATATTCATGTTTAGGATAATTAAAATAATAGGAAAGGAATTTAAAAGGTTGTAACTCTAATAAATGGGAAATAATAGTAATAAATATTGGAGTTGCAATAATATTGATAGGATAAATGGATTAGCGGTACTGATAAAAATGGAACAGATATAAAAGATTACTAATTTGATATTAGTAATCATATATAAAATGTCTTAAGAAATGTCCGTTAGAATTTTATGGACAAATTGACATTTATGAGCATAAACGGGAATTTATGGGCAAATAAGTATTTAAGGTAAATTCTTAATTGGAAAGTATTAAATGGTTCAAATTAGAAACTTGGAGCTGTGAGGGATATCTCCATAGGGGTTCGCTTCTAGTTTAAGGTACTAAGTGGTTGTAGGGTATGCCTCTCTCCTAAAAGGAAGTATTAAGTAACCCGGTGAGATTCCAAATAAATAAGGACGTCTCAAAAAGGGTTATTTCGGTGTTGAGATATTAAGTAGTTGTAAGGCCCACCTCCCTACTGAAAGAAGTAGCCTAATGAGATTCCATATTTATAATTAAAAATGATAGTGGATATCTTGGGAAGGGTTCGCTTCAGGTTTGAGGTATTAGGTGACTGTAAGGTCCGCCTCTTTCCTATAAAAGAAGTATTAAGTAGACCAATGATATTTTCAAGTAATGCCAACTAGATAATACCAGTGAGGAGTCCGCCTTGTGGTTAGGTATTAAATGAAAAAGGCCTACCTTAAGTAGGTGTTAAATGGTCAGGGGTCTTCTTAGTTCTTATTAATGAGGTATTAAGTGGCGTCACTTACATTGCTAAGGCCGTAATAACGATAGTACCATTGAGCGGTCTGCTTAGGCATATGTATTAAGTGATGGGGATCCACCTAGAATATAGGTATTAAATGGTTAGACGTTCGCCTAGTCCTTTTAAAGGTATTAAGTGGCTTAGGCGTTGTCTATTATATGGCTATGATTTTATCGGCAATTGATGCAGTAATAGTTAGACATTGAATGTTGGAAGCCTTAAATAGTGGTTAAAGGTATTTGTAGCTAGGACCCACCGGCCATTGATTCCTTTGTTATGAAACCACCTTGGGAGTATATCTTAAATGATGGTATCTACCTTGATTTAGGTCTTAAATGACAGGGTCTACCTTGATTGAGGTAAGCCTACTTCGTATTTAGGAGTATTAAGTGGAAAATGGGTTTGGAAGTATTAGGTGGTTGATAAGGCTTCATCGGTATTTTGTACCTTTGGCAGAGGCAAATAAGTAATCGTGAATGCAATACAAGGCTGGATCAGAATTGTTAATCTTAATGGACATAACAATTAAATAAAAACCAATCGGTATAAATTTATGTTATAGATAGTTTATAGATTTTCCAGTCACCGAAATGTTGTTTTGACCCCCTTCTTATTACAACCCACAGGATAGATTTAGAGGAACATGTCACTGGGGCTGGATATGCTTTGTGTTGGAGAAGTCTTCTTTTTCTCTCATGATTGATGCTGATGTGACAATCTGCAATCTAAGGATATCATTAATTCCGAGATAGTTGTCGCAGTCAATTTTCTTATCCTATTACCGTTTTCGCTGCAAGTTTAGATTTCTATCAATATCTAATAATATTCATGCTTATTTAAAGGCATCAAATCCAATGATCTGTGCTTTGATGGACTTGGGTTTCGACTTTTGTCGAAATTTAGTTCCATGGAGGTACAGATTGTTGCATTTCCCTTCTTTTGGGCATTTTTGTCTTGAGCCTACTTCTTGTTCTTATTCTTCCATTTTCTCTTCACACCTCCCCAACTTTGCAGTTTAGACTTCTCCTTTGGAACAATAATAGCTTTCGGCTTTATGTATAGACATTCATGCCTCAAAGCTTTCTCAACATCTTCTTAAAGGTTTCATCAATGTGGCCTACTAGCCTCTCTTCCAAATATTCATTTAATCCAATTATCAATCTTTGATTCTTTTTTAATGGATTGTCAATGAAGGACATCTCATATTTCTATAACGTGTCAAACTCATCCATGTATTCTAAAATGGACAAGTCTTCCTGTTTCAGATTAGAAAATCTTTTAAATAGCATGTGAACTTCTTTTCAAATCTTGAACTCAACTAATCCCAAGTAAGGTGGTCCTTAGGAGTAGCAGCTCTAAGAGCATTCCACCAAGTCATTGCTCTTACCTAAAGTTGCCTAAAGGTCAATTTCTTCTTTATTGCAACCTCCAACTCTAAGTCCTCAAACATGCATTTATAGGTATCTAATAAATCTCGCACTTCAATAGTTAATTCTGTTCTAAGAAACAGTTTGCCTTCAAAACTAGTAAAGTCCTTATTCAGCCTGGCAAGTATTCTTTTGGCTTACATTGGAGCACAACCACCAATTACAGCCAGAGTGCTTTCCTGGGCATTTTATATCATGTTCATTATCAGAGTATTGAACATCGCCTACATATCGGGGTTCACAACTGCCTTTTCGCCTACTCTAGTCTCAACTCGGGAAGAAGAGTTTGTGCCATGTTCCTTATATGCTTGATCATCCTTACAATCTATAATAAGGATGATCAGTCTTCTACAGTAGAATATTAGCATAAGTGATATTCATGTGTGCAATGCGACATACTACTACATATACACTATGTAATTTTGAAAATCAAAATATATAGCAAGTATGCTTTATCATATATAGCTCGATTCATACTATAGTGATATCCCCTACTCTATTTATAATATATCTAAGTATGAACTAGGTCGGTTGTTCAACCTATGTTCTGATATAACATGTGAAGACCACCATGCGCCTTCGCCAACGAAATACCATAAATAGTGCATTGTGGTGGTACTCGGTCAATGTAGAGTGGTAGTCGGGGTAAAATTAAACAATCCAAAACAGAGCCCGTCTTATATCTTATAATGCATAGGACAAAATATAATGATTAACATAGATACAAAACAAGCGAAATAATAGTATAACAAAATGAACCAAAATGAATAAGAGAGCATCGGTCTATAACAGTTATGCAAAACAAGTGGAATGGAGTTTTTACATCCAAACAAAAAAATTCTATATAGAAAGTTATCTCTAATAAATATGAACCAGTAATAGCTCTATAGTACTGCACAATTGAATAACAATAATAGCTTCAAAATATAGTATATGAAAGCGCTACCACCGGCACGTCCTCCGTACATGCGCTATCTCAGATTTGTTATCTCTAATCTACTCATTTAAGAGTATCCGAGATAATAAGAAGCAAAACATAAAATCTTAAGTCAGGCAATAATATGGTATAAGTGATCTATTATCTTAAAATACTATAAAAATTAATATAGTAAATAGGAGTATAAGGCATGGAGAATCATACCCAACCTGTCCTTACATCCAAAAAGTTGGCATATAACATCGATATATGTTAATCTACTATTATATGGGTGTAATACTATACTACTCAAAGTACAATATATAGTGCCTAGTTATACTATGTAATAATACCTATATCGTGTGGCATCCATGTCAAATATAGAAAAATAGCAAACATCAAACAATCTCTCATCTCTCAACTCAAATACCATTAGATATAAGATAACTCATATAATCCTCCATATTGATCAGTGACTACTCAACATTGCATAATCATGATGGTTGAATCCATGCCACTTCGTAAGGTTAGGAAAATAGACCACGCTATATAGGTCCAGGGTCAAACAGATCTCCCTATATAGATCTGCAGTGACCGTCCTCACTGACCACTTCTTCTTGAGCACATAGTAAGACCTCTAAGTTATCTACAATCCCTTTGGCATAAGTCTTAATATTATAAACCCCCATATGTTCTACTCCACAAGCTTAGGCCATATTGAACTTACCTCTTTAGATGATCCTCATATGCTGCAAACACTTACTTAAAGCATTCGATCTAATACACACATGACATTTAGTCAACGAACTTTGGAATATTTCTAAACAACCATCAAATGTCTTAGAAATTTCTAGGTAATCTTGAAGCAAATCTTCAAATTCCCTAAGTCAAGCCTGAAGCAACTCCTAGGTCAACCCAATATATATCAACCATCATCCCTCGATACCTCAAGATCTTCCTATTGGAACATCTCTAAACGTTCTATGAAATTTTAACATTACATTCTCTTCCATGGTCAAAAGTATGATGTCATTCTGAAGAAGTTGAATTGGACGGCTATGACTGAGTATTAATACACTGCACCAAAATAGTTATTTTGTAACATTTTATATATGTTAATTTCCAACACTTATAGATGTTATAAACTACCAACAACAAAAAAGTGTTAGGGCACCTAAAAAAGTGTTAGTAAAAATAAATAGTCATATGTATAAACATTGCAACATATTGGTTATAATTTGCAACACAAATAAGTGTTATTAAGCCGGTACACATGTAAATAATTCGCTGAAAAATGGAGTGTTTCATAATTTTTACATATGATATGTTTTGTGACGCTTCCCCCACTTCCCATCAGTTTCAGGCCGCACAAAATTATTATTTTTTAACTAGGGTTTCATGCGATACCCACTCTCTTGACATTAATGACGACGAGTGGCTTCTGGAGCGGTCCTTCTTCTCTAGGAAACATTGAAGACAGCTTCTCGTGGCTACGACATCGATGACGGCTGGCGATATCGGGATTCATGACATAGACTTCAGATTCAGCACATCGAAATCCATTTCTAATCTAGGTTTGTTTTCCCTAATCTGAATAATTATGAGTCAATTTTCTTATTCAATTCTGATTCAGTGTTCTAGGTTAGTTTCTCCTAATTTTGCTAATTATCAATCCTTTTGATTAATAAATTCTAATCTAGCGCTCTAGTCGTTTTACTATACCGTAAATAAATTTGATTCGATATACAATGAAAGAACAAAGGCAATTAGTAGGATAGATCCATAAAGTAAACTTTGAAATCCCGTAAGCTATCGAAATTTACTGAAATTTACTACGAATTGAAGACCAAAACCAAGATGGAAACTGAGTTCCCAACTTTGATGTAAATTAAAAAAATTAATTAACTATGTTGTTGCATATTTAGGTATGGATATAGGTGGTGAAATAAATCTCACAGCAGGGATTCAAATTGCACAATTGGTTCTGAAGCATCGCCAGAATAAAAATCAGCAACAAAGGATCATTATTTTTGTAGGGAGGTAAATATAATCTCATTTTTTAATGTTATCATTATTTGCGGCTACTGCTTATTCCATGGAAATTTGGTACTTTGCAGCCCAGTAAAATATGAGAAAAAGACATTAGAGACAATTGGTAGAAAGTTGAAGAAGAATAGTGTCTCGCTAGATGTAATTGATTTTGGAAAATCAGAGGATGAGAAATCTGAGAAACTCGAAGCTCTTGTCAATGCTGTGAACAACAATGGCAACAGCCACATAGTGCATGCACCACCCGGTCCAAATGCTCTTTTAGATGTAATTATAAAGTATGTATCAGAGTTCCTTCATTTGATAATTAGCACATCTTCATGGTTCATTTTCACTAGCTACCATGATCTCTCATGCATAAAATTTATGAATATAATCGCGCAGTCATGCCCCTCCCTGTCCAAATGTATTTTAGATGTTAATTATAAGATTGGTCTAGGGTGTTGCTTTTGTTTGATGATTGGCAAATTTTCATGGTTTATTTTCACTACAATGGTCTTTCATGCATGAAATTTATGAGTACGATAAAAATTTCTAAACCATAGTTATTATGACACATTTCTTTCAAAATATGCGCATGTTTCAGTATTAATGGTTGTGGTCCCGGTCATGAAAACAATTGCTAATTTAAGTTTTAAAATGATCCAAACTGATTTTTTGTCATATTTTTTATTCTGTGATGAAATAAGCCGAACAGTTAGAACTAGTTTCCTGTAATTTTTTAAAATTAATTTTTGATCACTTTACCAATGAAGTTTATGGTGGTATAGTGTGACCATTTAAGAAATGACATTAGCTACTCATACTTTGAACATTTTGTTTAAGCAAGTTTTCTCTCTATGCTTCTGCAGCATTTTTTTGTAGACCAGAACCATAAAGAGCACCATTTGAATTACAATGTTTCAATTATTTCTTTGATGACAAAAGTCTTATAGGCCCAATGTTTCTCTGCTAACAAGCATGTAGTAACTAAATTAAAAAGCTCCTCATAAGTGTTTTACATATATCATAATAATGTAATTTGCTTATTTCACAGCTCACCCCTATTTACGGGTGACGGTGAAAGTGGGTTTGCAGCTGCAGTTGCAGGTGGAACGTCTTATGATGAATTCGGAGTGGATCCAAACTTAGATCCCGAGTTAGCTTTAGCCCTTAGAGTTTCAATGGAAGAAGAAAGAGCGAGGCAAGAAGCTGCTGCCAAAAAAGCAGCAGAGGAAGGTACTGGTGAACAAGGGAAAAGAGACGAGGGAGCTTCTACTTCTCATGATGCAACTATGACTGAAGCAACAAGTGTACCTGATGTGCAGAAGGATGACCTAATGGTTAGTAACTTTCTACAATTTTAATGCATGTGATGTTTACAGCCCAATAGCTATGAAGAATCTATGACGTGAGGTTGAGGTTAATTAGTTATGTATATGAAATGCACGACGAGATGCTAATTTACATATATATACTACCTCTGTGGGCATGTGACATTTTCAGATGCTTATCTCTGTTGTCACACAAATATAAAGAGTGTCGATCAGTTCCATTTTACAATCGTCATGCTAATATAACTTTCCTTCTTTGGGAAAATTAAACCTTATATCTGAGAGTATTTCAAATCTTTTCAGGGTATTAGAGCATACACAATAGTGGCTTGTTCAGTTGAAAAAATGCACTGAACAAGCCACAATGCGTCCAAATGTGGCTTGTTCAGTTCAGAAACAAGCCACAAGCTCCCCATGGCTACTGAAGTTGTATAGTGGACTGGTTATTAAAACGGGAAAGAGATTACTGTTTTAATGCATATTGATTTATTTATTTTATATTTTAACGAATACTGTTTTTTTAAAAACTGGTTATGTGGTTGGTATGTTGTATTTTGGGCGTGGGGGTTGTTTTGTTCAGTTTATTCGGTACAAAAACATGAAGCGACCAGAACAACTGTTAGGAATGACCTTAGTACTAGGTCACCGAGTTATATTACTGAAATTTGTTAGATTTCTGATAAATGTAACCGGAAGGTAAAATGAGTGTTATTAAGTTGTAGAACCACAAAAGGCTAGCGGCCCTAAACATTAGGATGCCATTTTAAACTTGCGTATATCCTTTTAGGTTAAATGCTAGTAATTTCATATGCTAAGACATCTTGCGTATGAGTTGGAAATGGAAGTTTTTAATCCATCGTCCAAAAAGACCTCAATATCTTGGTAATACATTTCAGTATGGTCATTGTAAATCTCTAACTATTGATATGACATTTTAGTGATTAGTGAATGGCTGTTTAAAATTCACTGCAGGCCTTATCTTTTCTTTAGCATCCATTAAGCTGTTTGTGAATTTGATTGTTTTCACCATTATCACTAATCAAGCTGCTAGTTGCCTTTATGATGCATGGATATCTAATATGAAAAAATAGTGCAAGCTTTTAAATTGCAAAACTATTTTTACATCACCATTTTTCTTTTATACTTAAATTTTTGTTGACATAAAAGATGGAAAAACTGATTCCAAGAGAGTGTATTGCAAAAAATATCAAACCAAATGTTTTTCTCTAAAATGTTATACTATATCAGTTGTTATAACTGACATTGGCTTAATACAGCACATATCAAAATGTTTTTTCTAAAAATCATACTTTTCTCTACAAAATTATACTATTTTGGCTTTTCTCGAAGATGTATATTTCCACTGTAAAGTTTTAAGTCTGAATGTCTATACATATGTAAATTTGGTGCTGGTTTAGGAAATGAATGCATGATAGAATTTTATGAATTAAGACTATCCTTACACGGTAGAGCCTAAAATCTGGTTAAACGAAGTAAATAAAAGTTGTGCTTTGCAGCCTACTTCGCAGTCTGCACCAACTCGTTCTAGCTGATTCTAGCTGAGTAACATGCTAGCTTATCAGGCACATTTTCATCGATCAACAAAATTGCATTACAAAGTAGATATACAAGTTTATAAAGTTAATAATAGTAAATAAATAAACTTGTGCGTTTTGAAGTTAAAAAAATCCCCAATTTGTACTTTCTTAAGCATGTATGCTTGTTATGTGTTTTGATATCAAATAACTTCAGTTTTTACCATTATCGATTTTTTTAGAATTTTTGAATAACTTTTCAGAAAATGCAAGTCAGCTTCTCAAATGCGTAAGTTGGCTTGCACATTCTCTGTTTTTCCAAAATAGGAATCTACATTGAATATTCGTTGGCACAAAGGTTTTTCTAGCAACCAAATTGAAAACAGAGACCTGATATTCTGCTATTATTGTATATACATATATATTCTTGCATTAGGCATGAAATTTTTAGTATCTTTCCAATGAAGTTGCAGGGATTCCAATAATGATGAGGGCTTAGTCAAGCCACCCTTTAGATCCATTGTCTACAGCTGAAATCTCTGTTGCTATTGCAACAGTCCGAGCTGCTGGAAAAACACCAAAGGCGAACATGGTTTTTATTATATTTCAGTAAACATTGAAACTTAGTTATATGTGACCATTTTTTATAATAATTTTCTTCTCCAGGTGAGAGATAACATGCACTTTGTCGTAGTTGTTTTATTTGAACCTGAAAAGAGCATCGTCGCATTAGCTGATGCATATTTTTTTCCCACCTTTCCAACCATCGCTAGTGCCTAGAACAAAGGATGGACCTGTTATTCCTAGCAAGCTTCCTCCTAGAAGAGCTAGACTTGTTGTCTATAACAAACAATCAAATGAGACAAGTGTGTGGATCGTAGAGTTGAATGAAGTTCATGCTGCAACACATGGAGGCCACCATAGAGGCAAGGTCATTTCATTTGAAGTTGTCCCTGATGTACAACCGCCTATGGTATGCTCTTCTTTCATGCATATACTTGTTTACACTGGTATTTATACTTTATCATTGACAATGTCTTTCCAATGTCATTACAGGATGCTGTGGAATATGCGGAGTGTGAAGCTGCGGTTAAAGAATACCCTCCTTTTCAAGATACAATGAAAAGGCGAGGTATTGAAGACATGGATCTCGTTATGGTAGATGCTTGGTAAGTTTGTATCACACATATTTGGGCACATACTTTATTGTTCTCAGTTGTAGATCATATCCAAATTGTGGACTCAGGACAACCTTGTGTTAGTGTGCATGTTGGGTATATTAGTTCCAATGTCAGCAATAATAGCTTTTGGAACTGTTGGATGGACATTGTGGACATATCAATTAATTGCCAATGTTGTTAGTTGATCGCTTTGATTCTCATTTTCTTGTTTTTTTCTTGGTATAATAGTTGCAAAATTCTATTGCAGGTGTGTTGGCGATCATAGTGAATCAGATGTTCCAAACAGACGTCTTGCTAAACCACTTATATTTTGTCGAACCGAGTGATTGTGCTATGGAAAATGGTTATGCACGCCCAGTTGAATAAAATGTGGATTGGTGGAATAGACAACAAGTGAATGATGTTTTGGCGCTGGCGAGAAAGTTCGATGGGAATTAGAATGTAGGCAGGTGGTTAGTGTGGTAGTTTTGGTCAATGAAAGGAATGGTCACACTAGTTTGCTATAGTGGGTAACTGCTCAGGTGAAATGGTTTTGCTATTTCAGGGGCAGTTTGTTGAAGGGAGGCAGGCAGTATATTGATGTGGCAGGCGATTGTGGTGAAGCACTGATGATGGTTGTTGTGTTGTATAAGTTGTTGCTGTTGTGGTTAGTAGAGTGGATGTTGGTTGTAGTAGTGTGAAATGGGTGATGTTAGTGAAGGGTTGAATGAAAGTGGTAATGAGACTGTACCGATGTCTGGAAGGTGGTAGGTTGAAGTGCTAGTTTGTTGTTAATGATAAGATGATGTGACAGGGCAGTTGCAATGGAATGGATAAATGAAGCAGTAAGGACAGTGATGATGGGGTGGCAGTTGAATTGTACAGCAGAAGTATATGCAGTGCACTGGGTCAATGCACAGAGCAGAGATGATAATGGTTTTGGTTGTGTGTTGTTATATTCCTATGGTATGGTAGAAGTAGGCTGTGAAGATGGCAGTAAGTGGTTATGATGTGGAATTTTTTAGGCAGGAAGAAGGGGATGGAGGTGGTAATGCAACAGCTTTTTTTCTTTTGGCTGATGTTTGGTAACTGAAGTTGCAGTGGGAAATTATGCTTGTCTTTTACATTCTTGTGGCCTGTTGTTTGCAGGGAAAATTTCATTTTCAGGTATCGGCTTAAGTACAGACTGCAGAGAACAATGGGCCAACTAATCCATGGAATTGATGACTAATTTGCAGAATTAATGGAGATAGCATTAAACTGTGAGTTTGAATTTTAAGTGTATTTTGAAAGAAAAAAATTGAATGGTTAGGTTAACCGTAAGATAAACTTTAAGTGTATTTTGAATTATTTTTTTGAAGCTTATGTTGTAATAATATCTGAATATATGACATTGTGGTATTTTAGATATGTAAATAATTGTTTATGATATATTATACTACATTTTCAGAGCGTTTAAACTTTGCATTGAATATGTATGATGAATTATTTGTGATATGGAAACCATTATTTGCAGAATGTTTATATTTAAACTTTGCGTTTAAGTTTTGGTATACATATATGTGTGTGTTACTAAATAATCATTTTCCAACACTTATAAGCGTTACCATATATTTCTATACTAACACTTATAAGTGTTACAGTATATTTCGTTACCAACACTTATAAGCGTTACCGTATATTTCTATACCAACACTTATAAGTGTTACTGTATATTTCGTTACCAACACTTATAAGCGTTACCGTATATTTCTATACCAACACTTATAAGTGTTACCGTATATTTCGTTACCAATACTTATAAGTGTTAACGTATATTTAGGTACCAACATTTATAAGTGTTGGTAATACGTATGTTTGTAACACTTATAAGTGTTACAAATTTGGCCGCTCCATTCCTCACTGTCCATTAGTAACACTTAAAAAGTGTTACCGAAATTATTTGTAACACTTATAAATGTTAGAATTTGCCTGTTTTGGTGTAGTGATAGGTGTTGATTGATCCCATCCATTCCTTAGGTGCTTTTCCTAATTAGATCTAGAAGTTCCCCACTAAGTGATCTTGAGTTGTCCTAGAGTCATCCCACGGTTTTCCCGAGTTGACCTCCAAAAAATCCTAAAGCAACCGTAGGACAGTCCTGAAGCAAGCCTGAAGAAACTATAAAGTAACCTATAAACTTGAAGTCGACCGGAATTTCCCAACACATCTTGCCTTGGCCAGATGTTTTCATGATTGGACCAAAGTTTTGAGGCTACTAAACCGAAGCCATCTGCGACGATCCATCTTTCTGACTCCTAGGAACCACACTTAATACACCATAGTATTCATGCGTCATTTCCTAAGCATCCGAAAGACAAGTTGTCATGAGGTAAATAAAGAACATAACAAGACAAAATAGAAAAGCCTCATAATGGAATGGTTACATATAATACAAAATGATATAGTACAAAAAGTTACTCCTTGCATGGAGCTATCAGAGTTAAATATAAGTACATCATCTAATAGATTTGGAGCTATACATTCTGACTTGTCATCATTAGATACAAATACATCTTCATAGTCACAGAGCGGAAACAAAGAACTAGATAACTAAGGAGCCTCCTGCTCGGTCATTGTCTACAAAGAGCTATAAAGAGAACCTGATATTCTCGAACTACTCAAATATTATTGAGTACCCAAGAGTTTAGTGGAAATAAACAACTCGGGTCAGACAATATGCCTGGTATGAGTAAAATTTTGAAACAAAAGAGATTATATTGAACAATAATATATGGGACTATGCCGCTAACGGGGAATGGGTTTTCTTCTACATAAACAACAACCAAACATAAAAATGTAAAAGAACAATAGGAAGCAAATCCAAACGTAGGTGATGGGAAAAAGTAGTACAAATATCCAAACTTGAAAGAATGGAAATATTCAGAACAAAATCCAAAATAAACAGAATGGATAAAGCAAGATAACAATTCAAACTTGATAGAATGGACAAAACCTATAATTAAACATCATGAAGAGTGGTTGCTATTTTCGTTGCAATTACAGAAAAACAATTCAAAGGTTCGAATAAAATAAGGAAAGGAAAATTTTCCAATAATGCCTAGGAGGTGCACCCCCTTGAAGTATACCTCTAGTAATATACTTTTGAGAAGCTTGTTTACTCTGTGACACTTCTCGGACCCTCCAAGCCGGACCCTGTCAAACCTTACCGAGAATCTGAATATTTCACATCTAATAGCGCTACCAAATCCAATCTAGATGAGATATGAAAGTATCCTATTGGGAGAAACCCCACATAGCTTGGCCTCCTCACGCGCTTTGGTTATAGTCATTTTCAATAAAAGATATTAAAGCTCAATGGAACAACAAATCATCTTAGAATGATGATAATAAAGAAGCGTAAGTAATAGATAGCAGGAAAACCAACTATCGATGATATAAAATGATCGTATATAAAAATTAAGTTTTGTATATTTATCACCACTTGTTGAATTCAAAATGGCACTATTTCTTGGTCAACAATAATATAAGATAAGTCAAGGTAGTGTTACCTCAAAGTCGCGTTTCACGATTATTCTTAACTATCGAAATAGCGATAAGTCTACTTCTTTAACGTTTAGTGTTAAGCCTATAAATAAATCTTTTCCATATAAGTGATATCGCTTTATGTGAATTAATTCATTTCCATAAACGATCCAATTTTACTTTTAAAAACCAAATTCGTGCTTGGCTTTACATTACAAGCATTATCTTTTAAAGCACTTTGTTAAAAGTGTTTACTGACTTTAAAAACATCATTATAAAAAGGATTTAATAACTTAAAACATCCTTTTACATTGATTAATTAACTTTAAACTTCATCACATAATTTGACTAGTGAACTTCAAATGTATTTAAATAATAAAAAAGATAAATCACCTTTAAAAACTCATTAATTCAATTAATTAGTAAAATATAATTATTTAAATTAATAAATAAATAAACAAATAAATATCATAGTTTAAATTGAATAACAAAATTAAAACATCCTTGTTACTTCGATACATTCACATTGAAACTTCATTAATTAAGTTGATAAATTAACTTCAAATGCCCTTAAAAAGAGTAGATCATCTTTAAAACATCATTAATTCTATTAATTAATAAACCTAAATATAATTAATTAAATTAAGTAATAAATAATTAAATCTCATATTTTTAAAAATGGTTTATTAATTATAAACATCATTAAATGAGAGATTAACTAAAGTTAAAATAAGCTAATTAACTTTAAAAATCATTTATTAAAAAGTTTATTAATTTAAAACATTATTAGCAAATAGATTGATTAACTTTGAATGATTAATTATCCTAAAACATCGTTAAATAAAATGATTAATTAAATTAAACCTTCATTAACCAAGTAATTAGTTAATTTAAAACACATCATTAACTAAGTAATTAGTTAAACTTAATCCTTATGAATTAAATAATTAATTAAATTAAATAATCATTTTTAAAATAATTAATCAAATTTGAAATCCTTATTATTTAAAAAAATTATTCAACTTGTAAAAAACCAAGCTCGATTTGAAACCAAAAGGTTTCGATAAAGTGTGAATTTTCTGAAAGTGCCCATATAACGACTATCACTATACGGGCGGTTCGGCAAACAGGTTTATGGCATTATCATTACAGCCAAACATCACATAGCAAGGGTATGAGCATATATACATCGTAATAAACTAAAATACCTATACGGACAGTTCGGCAAATATGGCATTATCATTACAACTAAACATCACATAGCAATGGTATAAGCACATATACATGGTAATAAACTATAATATGATGTGCAGAGAACATTTACTAACAATATAACTAACATTAACTACCACTTTTTCATATAGTTTACTAATTATTTACTAACTTTCCAAAGCGATAACTTTTTGGAACATGAACCAAAACAATCAATACATTACCAAACACATACAATAAGCATTAATAAGTCACTGATATGAGAATTAAAATATTTCAAAAACTTTTGGTTCAAAGGTTGAACCTTTACTCATCGAACTCTTACTAACAACTTGAATACAAGCTAGTACTTTGTCTAAACTTGCAAATATGGAACCTTAAATGACCCAACACCCTAGAATAGGCTCGGCCTTTGCTCCATTGGGATCGACCTAATAATAAAGAGGCTTGGCCCTTAGAGTTTATAGGATGTAAGGGTTTGTTTTGGTGGAGGATGATATTTGAAAATGAAGTAAGGCTATTTAGCTTGACTTTTAGAAGTGTATATCTTAGGAATTTTTCTTTGAAGCCGTGGATGAAGTGGTAGACATGAAGAGGATAAAAATGAATATGGGAATGATGGTGTAAAGGAAGAATGTGTAGGGATAGGTTGTATTTATATGTAAAAGAAATGAAGTAATAAATTAAATTAACTTTAACATTTAAAATTTATTAAATGTTGTCATGTATCATGCTTCCATAACTTCCCCCTCACCCTAGGTGAACGCGCCAAACCTTACAGAGAATCCAAATAATTCAGATCTAATAGCTTTATCGAATCCAATCTAGATAAGATTTGAAAGTTTCCTAATGGGAGCAACCCCATGTAGCTTGGCCTCCTCTCGCACTTTTGTTTTAGTCATTTTCGTCAAAGGATATCAAGCTCAATGGAGCAACAAATCGTCTTAGAATGATGATAATAAAGATGTTGAAGTAATCGATAGCCGGAAAACCAACTATCGAGGATATAAAATGACCGTATATGGAAATAAGTCTTGTATACTTATCACCACTCGTTGAATTCAAACTTGTATTATTTCTTGGTTAACAATAATACCGAATAAGTCAAGATAGTGTTACCTCAAAGTCATGTCTCATGATTATTCTTAACTTTCAAAATAGCGATAAGTCTACTTCTTCGACGTTTAGTGTTAAGCATACAAATAAATCATTTCCATATCAGTGATATCACTTTACGAGAATTGATTCATTTCCATAAACGAATCAAACTTTTACTTTTAAAAATCGAATTCGTGCTTAGCTTTACATTACAAGTATTAGCTTTTAAAACACTTTGTTAAAAGAGTTTACTAACTTTAAAACATCTTTATAAAAAGGGCTTAATAACTTAAAACATCCTTATTACATTGGTTAATTAACTTTAAACTTCATCACATAATTTGATTATTGAACTTCAAATGTCTTTAAATAATAAAAGGACAAATCACCTTTAAAACCACATTAATTCAATTAATTAGTAAAATATAAGTAATTAAATTAATTAATAAATAATTAGTTATTATTATTTAAATTGAATAACAAAGTCAAAACATCCTTGTTACTTCGCTAATTCACTTTGAAACTTCATTAATTAAGTTGATAAATTAACTTCAAATGCCCTTAAAAAGGGTAGATCACCTTTAAAATATCATTAATTCAATTAATTAATAAATTTAAATATAATTAATTAAATTACTTAATAAATGATTAAATCTCATATTTTTAAAAATGATTTATTAATTATAAACATCGTTAAAGGCAAAATTAATTAATGTTAAAATAGGTTGATTAACTTTCAAAATCATTTATTAAAAAGATTTATTACTTTAGAAACATCATTAACAAATTGATTGATTAACTTTAATTCATCATTATTGAATGATTAATTATCTGTAAACATCGTTAAATAAAATGATTAATTAAATTAAACCTTCATTAACCTAGTAATTAGTTAAATTTAAAACACATCATTAACTAAGTAAATAATTAATCTTAATCCCTATGAATTAAATAATTAATTAAATTAAATAATCATTATTAAAATAATTAATCAAATTTGAAATCATATTTCAAAAAATTATTTAACTTGTGAACCCAAACCCAAGCTCAATTTGAAACCAAAAGGTGTCGATGAAATATGAATTTTCTGAAAGTGCCCATATAGCGACTATCGCTATACGGGTACTTCGGTGAACAGGTTTATGGCATTATCATTACAACCAAACATCACATAACAAGGGTATGAGCATAAATAAGTGGTCATAAACTATGATATGATATTAGAGAACATTTTCTAATAGTATAACTAACATTAACTACCACTTTTTCATATAGTTTACTAATTATTTATTAACTTCCCAAAGCGACAATTTTTCGCAAGATGAACCAAACTAACGATCAAGACATCACCAAAAACATACAACAAGGATTAATTAGTCACTAATATGAGCATTAAAATAGTTTAAAAACTTTTGGTTTAAAGGTTGAAGCTTTACTCATCGAACTCTTACTTACAACTTGAATATAAATAGTACTTTGTTTGAACTTGCAAATATGGAACCTTGGATGGCCCAACACACTAGAATGGGCTTGGCCTTGGGTGCATTGGGCATGGCCTAGCAACAAAGGGCTTTGCCCTTGGAGTTCTTGGGATGTAGGGATTTGTTTTGGTGGAGGATGATATTTGAAATGAAGTAAGGCTATTTAGCTTGAAATTTAAAAGTGTATCCACTAATGTTAGCTTAGGAATTTCTTTTTGAAGCCATGGATGAACTTGTAGACATGAAGAGGATAGAAATGAATATGGGAATGATGGTGTAAAGGTAGAATGTGTAGATATAGGATGTATTTATAGGTAAAAAGAAATGAAGTAATAATTTAAGTTAACTTTAACATTTAAATATATTAAATGTTGTCATGTAACATGCTCTCATAAAATTCCCCTCGCCCTAAGTGCGCATACACCCTCCTAGGTCCCCCCTCTCACCATGCTTCCTTGTCCAACCTAGATAATTTAGGTGATGGTTGTGTACTTCAATAATTTTCTAATGTTAGAATATATATTTTTATGCATACAATGTCAAATCATGTTTTATATTAACTAAGCTTGATTATTAACTCTAACCAAATTATTAACTTATCATGGTATAGGCATTTATATGTGTACACATGTACACAAATGTGCACAATGTTTTCGGACAACTTTCTGGTGTCAAAAGGTCGAAATTTCGAGAAATAGTTTTCGGTCACATTATCTATTTTTATTTGAACTAATATTTTGGTAAACATATTTTGAAAATGATTTTTAACATTATTAATTATTATTTAAAAAATGTTTATTTGGTTATTAAAATCTATTATTTAAATATTTAAAAAATGATTTAAATATTCAAATACAAAGTGATTTATTTTACGGTTTGTTACACCAACCACCGGATCGAAATTCTTGTTCAGCCATGCAACCACTGAACACCATTTTCTACCTGGCCATACCACCGGACTAAAGTGAACTTCGGGTTTTCAAGCCCCTGGCTATTAGTCACCACTGAACTGCCATACAGCTGAACCAACCTTTTATTATCGCGTTTTTGTTTTCCTAACCTATAGTTTTCCAGAGTTTGCCACCAAGTCATCCTTGAACACCCCATATGCTGAAACAATTTCCCAAATTAAACACTTAGACAATTTCCACACTACTATCTATATCACTTTCAGTATATTAACATTCCACCATAATCCAGCCAATATAGTCACCATCTTAACTTGCGTGCAACACCAATGCAACGAAGCGACTCCATATACACTTAAGCTGATTTGTCGAAGTTTAATTCTACTTTTATGGACTTCTTATCCTTTGTGTATTGAATCAGAGAGTATATCACTACTCCTACATGGAGATCCCTCCACTATAGAACTAATTACTATGCCAGTTCTCTCCAATAAGCATTTTCAAGCATACAAATAAAAAATATATACAAGAAAACATATATCATATCATGGAAATTCACATCAAAATACATTCATAACCTAACATTGATATAAACAACCATACATCCATATTTCATGTTTCTACAAATTTAAATCATTTTAAATTCAGTTTTTATGCCATTAAAAATCCAAACAATTACTAATCATATTTTTTACTTTAAAATTGGTACCAGATTGCAATCTATAGATTCATATATAGTAATCTTAGAGATGATAAATCACTTAAAAACTAATTTAAAACACGTAAATCGAGATAGATACAAAAACATCAAATACCCAATTAAAAATCTTATTTTTTTATTTTTTTAAAACAATTTAAAAACATATATAAATATTTGTAATAAAATGAGAGAATAGATCATTCAACTAGAATGTAGAATCGATAAAAAATTTCAAACAAGTGTAGATTCACTGAAACATGAGTAGATTTGAATTTGAACAGCAACAACATGCTCCCAAGGCATAAATTTTAAAATCCAAAAAGCCACTTGCAAATCTCTTGCCTAATCCCTTTTTAATTAGTTAATTTAGGTAAATTTTATCAAGTTAGGTCGAAGAAGGTCAGTGGAAGCTAAGAAGGATAATGAGATGTTTATAGATGTATTTATAGTGATTAGAGGCTGCTATGGAAGATGTACCTAACCCTAACCCTGAAATTAATTAGTAAGCCTTATTACAAGCTGGATAATTGCCTTCTAGTTTTCCTTAAAGTTGTCCAAAAATTAAACATTCATATCTCCTAAACCGTAAGTCCAAAAATCTATTATAATCACTCTAAAAATGGGAAACCATCAAATCATTCATTTGGCAGTGATTTGAGATCCTAGTTCGTTTATTATCAAAAGTTTTAGGTATTACAAGACTTTTTAGGCTTAAAACCATCCAATATTTATTATCGACTTTAAAAAGGTCGGTTTTCAACACTTCCTATGGTTTGTTAAATTCGAACCCAATTTGATTTTAAAATAATATGTTTATGATCCGCTGATACATAAAAATATTGGTTGTTACACTGCCTCTAAAAGAGCATGTTTGATTTCTTCTCATTGAATTTTTGGAATAATCAATAGTAAATCTATCTGGGTCAAAACTTTTGACATCTGAAGTAGACAAGATTTACTCTTTTATTTCATCTATAGTAACTTCTTTTGAAGGAAAATTCCTTGCATTATGGTTTACCCTTTTTTGAATACTAGGGAAGTGGTAATTCTATGTTTTCGTATTTTTGAAGAGGTTTGAGTAGAAGTCTATAGCCTTCTTTACAATTTTGTCAACATCATACACAAGTTATCCTTTATCATTCAATAAAGCTTGCATGTTATTTTTGTTTTTTCTCATTGACATGTTTGCATGGAAAAACCATGTATTTGTATCACCTTCCTAAAGCGAAGTTATTTTGGGTTGTTGTTTAGCATTTTTGTATGTTATTCTTAATTTTTGTTTCAGATTATAGTCAGCTTCCACCAATATAACCGTTGTATTAATTTCTTTAAAATGATAATTTATAACTTCTACAAATTATTTACAGTCAAAACCGAGAGTTGCATTGTGTGACTCCCAAGTGTGAACTCAGCTTTTAGTAATATTTTAACAATTCAAATATTGAAGCATGTACAAACTTTGCTAAAGCATAATACTGGACATGAGTTAAGTTGCTTACAAATTATCTAGGTGAAATCCAATTTATTATCTTTCAAAGCATCACCCTTAAGCAACGATATATTATGAATATATTCTCTTCGTCATCACTATATCACTTAGAAATCTACAGCCTTGCTAATGGTCAAAATCTAATAATATTTGTATTTACTTACAAAATCCAGTAATAAAGTGCATGGTTCAAATTCCATAATAATTATTGATCAACAGGCATGCTTTGGCCAAATACTTTGACTTTGCGTTTTTAACAGGCATGCTTTGAATAATGTTTCACTTCAAGTGGTTTAACTTACCTAACTATAGCCTTAACATAAACATCGTTGTCGTGTGATTGACCATATTAGTGTATGGTTTAGAAACTTAAGATTCATAGTATTTTTAAGTCAAAAGACTACTGCATATCATCACGTGAGTTCTTCTTTTTGAATTTTAACTTATAGAAGATGTTAACCGGCATCTTGGCCCGGTTACAAAATGACAGTTGAAGACACTATTATCAGCACTAGACAAGATTATGACCACGAAGAGCCTGGAGGCATACGGGTTTGATGAGGACAACATGTTTGGCATTTAGGCATGGTTCAGCAAGAACGGTTCGGCGCACGTCGCTCGGCAAGCTTCGCTTGGCATCAGAAGAATGCTCGGCCTCAGAAGAACGTTCGCATTCCAGCTTCGTTCGACCTAGGAACATCCATCGGCTAAAGGACATCGTTCGGCTAAAGGGTACGTTCGGCGAACCTCGATTGTTCGGCATCCAGCTTGGTTCGGCAACCTTGGATCGCTCGGCACTCCAACTTCGTTCGGCATGAGAGCATCGTTCGACGCCATTGCCTTGGCTCGGCATCTTACCGTTCGGCCTCCCTGGTTCGGTACACAGAGCTTACTCCCTTTGGGCCGTTTACTATATTTGGACCGAGATATTCAGCCACCAGGCCCACCAGGGAAGTCCAACCCATCTTCATCTATAAATGAAGGGTAGGGGCACACTAAAAAAGGACCTTTTTTCCGGGAATACTGGGAAGACTCTGCCATTTCTTATACTCTCCTCTTTTTAACTCAAACTTGTATCCAAGTGATTGATTTACGGATTGTATCTGTATTCAAGTAATTGAAAAAGCAATAAAGATTAAACTCAAAGTGGATGTAGGCAGTTACGCCAAACCACTATAAATCCGGTGTTCTCGTTTTTGTTATTCTTTTTCATTGAATTGCACTATTTTTCAGTCCTAATTTACTCTCTTCATTAATCTCTCTGCATAACTCTACTCAAGGGTGTTAGTGGCCAATTTTGGTGCTAACATTTTGGTGCTTTCACTGAGAATTGAATTCTCAGCTTGATTGGATCTCATCATCTACTATTGGATTTCCATATTCGCGAGATAGAACCAGTTGTCTAATAGAAAACTTCCTATTCTATTCAAATTTGAAAGAAATCTAAAGGAAGCTGATAGCCGTAGATTGGATTCACTGATGTACGCAAGATTTGGCGATTGGATGTTAAAGTTTGCACTCAAGTTGAATGAAGGCCGACCCTCCTCTAAAGGCAATTCAACCGATCGCCCCAGAAAAAGTCTATGCCGATCGTTGCAGAAAAGGTGTATGCCGAGTTACACTTGGCCGAACACTCATGGCCGATTCATCTTGGCCGAACACTCGTGGCTGATCCATCTTGGCCGAACACTCATGGCCGATCCATCTTGGCCGAACACTCCTAGCCGATCCATCTTGGCCGAACACTCCTGGCCGATCCATCTTGGCCGAACACTCGTGGCCGAGCCATCTTGGCCGAACACTCCTAGCCGATCCTCTAGGTCAAACGCTCCTCCAGGCCGATCCACACCTCTAGGCCGAACGCTCGTCCAGGCCGACCATACCTCTAGGCCGAACACTCCTCCAGGCCGATCCATACTTCTAGGCCGAAAGCTCCTCCAGGCCAAGCATGCCTCTAGGCCGAACGCTCGTCCAGGCAGAACATACCTCTAGGCCGAACGCTCCTCCAGGCCGACCATACCTCTAGGCCGAACACTCCTCCAGGCCGATCCAAACCTCTAGGCCGAACGCTCTTCCAGGCCGAACATACCTCTATGCCGAACACCTCTATAATGCCGAACGGTATTGTATATGCCGAGCGGCATCCAGACCGTTCCAAACTTAAGTTACACCGGTCTCTTATATGACCCCTATAGTGAATTCAAAACTCAACTTAATAAAGGAACATTCTATCTACTTCCCTTACATCCCCTGATCGACCGGGGCATAGAGGATCTAGCGACAGCTTCTGAACGACAACAAGGGAGCGGACAAACAACTTCTACTCGAATGATACTCTCAAAGGGATATCATATTGATCACTTGAGGATAATCGACCTCCATATATATTTTAGCAGCCGGTTAGCTGGAGAGCCTCCAACGACCATGCATCGTCTCTATGACAATAATGAATCTAAATCAAAGTGTGGAGAAGCGGAACAGACTAAGGAAAATAACAATGAAGCCCCGTTGACTAAGGATGTAGATCCTATTAGCCGAAAAAAGACCTCAAAATTCGAATCATATGCTCTTTGAAAGATTCAATTGACAACCTGTACTTGAAGACTCACGACTCGGAGTGGTACTGGAAACCAACCTCGAGAGATTACACCAAAAGTCTAAAGAAAATAGGGGGAATGTTGTATATTCCAACACTGATCCTAACACGGGCAATTACAAACACCTCCGAGGTGTGATCGAAAAGCTGATCTGGAAAGGAAAGCTTTAATAATATGTACAAGTCTAGTAGAATGGCGGGCAGCAAACATCCGATGCCTATTAATAAAGGGCTATGATTATCAATTGGACTGCTGATGGCTGACATCTCTTTGAAAGGAGCCAGGGGCAAAGTCGAATAGCGAGCACACGTCGCTGCTTCACTTATCAATGAGATTAATCATAATCTTCTTTAAATTATTTCCATTTCTATTTCTATTTCAAATGTTCTATGAACTACGACTAACTTGAACTAAACTACTTTCAAAACAATGCAGGTGACCAGGTACTCGGATTTGGTCGCCAACCAATCCATGCAGACCATGATCGGACGTATGGAGTTATATCTGGACGAGCATAATTCAATCGCTTATCATCAATCATGTGCCTTTGATTTGGGGCTATGGACTAGATAATGGAAAGCTCATCACGATCAGAGACCAATACAAAGTGAGAAGGACTGACCTCGCATTCATCGACCTCCACATTTGGCTGGGGGACCAAGCAAGGTTTGGAATGAGTATGCCTCGATCATCCACTCAAATCGAGTCACGGAACAAAGTTCGATAAAATACAGATGCCCCTCCTAAGCTCAGTGACGCCGGGATCTGTCTAGAATTGACGTGATTTAATCATCTACACATCAAATCCTACCTTCAACACAAAAGGTTGTTCGAAGGCCCAACTTGAAATAGTTGTTGTGGACTGCCTACTCATTAACTATCGCTCTCAATGCATAGGCACGACTGCACCTTAGAACATATGCAACTTACTTTGTCTACTCAACAATCTATTATCCTTGTTTTCTAGAAGGAGATACGGAGCAAATTGTAAGAGATTTGGCTATCTAACCCAACATGGATGTGATCCAACCGTCTGTCATATTCCTCCTTCCTTGACTTGATGGGAAGAGCTATAATCACCAAGCGGATGAGAATTGGTCGTCCATTTTTCGAATTTCATCCCTCATTCTGGGGGCAGAATCCCATTCCATGAGCAAACGTGGTTCGATTGTTCGTTCGACAAACGGTAGATGAATACAAATTAAAAAGTGGAAATACGACTACTCTCGACTTAAACCTCCAAGTCCCCAGAGCGCGGACTGGAGTGCCTTAAGTCCCCAGAGCGCGGACTAGAGTTTAAATGACTTAAACCTCCAAGTCCCCAGAGCGCGGAATGGAGTACTCTAAGTCCCCAGAGCGCGGACTAGAGTTTAAACGACTTAAACCTCCAAGTCCCCAGAGCACGGATTGGAGTACTCTAAGTCCCCAGAGCGTGGACTAGAGTTTAAATGACTTAAACCTCCAAGTCCCCAGAGCGCGGACTGGAGTACTCTAAGTCCCCAGAGCGCGGACTGGAGTATAAACAACTTAAACCTCCAAGTCCCCAGAGCATGGACTGGAGTAATCTAAGTCCCCGGAGCGCGGACTAGAGTATAAATGACTTAAACCTCCAAGTCCCCAGAGCGCGGACTGGAGTACTCTAAGTCCCCAGAGCGTGGACTAGAGTCTACATGACTTAAACCTCCAAGTCCCCAGAGCGTGGACTGGAGTATTCTAAGTCCCCGGAGCGCGGACTAGAGTATAAATGACTTAAATCTCCAAGTCCCTAGAGCGCGGACTGGAGTACTCTAAGTCCCCAGAGTGTGGACTAGAGTCTATACGACTTAAACCTCCAAGTCCCCAGAGCGCGGACTGGAGTACTCTAAGTCCTCAGAGCGCGGACTAGAGTTTAAACGACTTAAACCTCCAAGTCCCCAGAGCGCGGAATGGAGTACTCTAAGTCCCCAGAGCGCGGACTAGAGTTTAAATGACTTAAACCTCCAAGTCCCCAGAGTGCGGACTGGAGTACTCTAAGTCCCTAAAGCGCGGACTCGAATATAAGCGATTCGGATCTCCAAGTTCCCTGAATATGAACTATGACACAGATGACCTGAATTTGTCAAATCCCTGACATACGGGCTAGAAAGTATTCTAAGTGCTCGAAGCATAGAATGGAAGTTCAACAACTCCCGAAGTGTTTCCGAGTTATATGAAGATGGACCGAGAAGTCTATGTTACTCACAACTACTTGGATCCACATCACAATCACAAAGAAAACTGAACAATACGAGTCTTTTGTAAGAAGGAAAAAGGAACTAAACTTTATTCAGAAACGAGTTCCTATTACAACCCCTCCAAAGTTCGGAGTCGACATTCTATTTACAAGGACTAAAGGAAATAGATGAAAATAATTACATGACTTAAACTAACTCTCGTTGAACGAGGATAGTAATCGCTTCTTGTGCTTCTCCAACTCCTTTCTAGACGGCTCCTCTCCATAGCATTTACTTTTGGTACTCTTCTTTGATAGAGGGGTAGCAACTGAAGAAGTATGGAGAACTTCCATAGGTTTGGACCCGCCAGGAAGGATGACCTTCAACGGCTTGTTCAAAGGATCGTCCAAGTCCACAACTCGGGGCTCGACCTTGACCTTCTCTTTCTCGAGCCGCTCTTTTATGCTCAATTAGGATGTGTGATCAGAGGCGCCTGTAATTTCTACTTCATAACCCCCGTCGGCATGGAAGGAGGTTCCGGACTTGTCTTCATCAAGCGCTCCAATCACCTGAGCGCGGATGAGAGTACTCTAAGTCCCCAGAGTGCGGACTAGAGTATAAACGACTTAAACCTCCAAGTCCCCAGAGTACGGACTAGAATATGAACGACTTAAAACTCCAAGTCCCCAAAGTTGGGACTGGAGTGCTCTAAGTCCCCAGAGTGCGGACTAGAGTATAAACGACCTAAGAACCTCTACATCCCCAGAGTGCGGACTACGGTACTCTCAGTCCCCAGAGCACGAACTAGATTATAGAAGACTTGAGAAGAATCTCCAAATCCCAGAAGCGGACTAGATTACTCTAAGTTTCCAGAATGCGGACTGGAGTATAAACGGGTTGACAAAAATCTCTGCGTCTTGAAATGTGGACTAAAGCATAAACCGTTCGACAAATCTCTAAGTCCCCGAAGCATGAACCGAAGCATGAATACAAATTGGGCGCGAATCAACCGGGGGGAGAATAACACTAAGTCACCAGAATGCAGAGTGGTGTATAAACATCGATAAATAGACGAATGGATTCCGACCATTCTCTATTACGCAAACTTCGGCATGGAATCGACCGAAGGATTATTAACCCGCTAAGGATGGAGTTCGACCATCCAACTAGTGGCCCGGCCAAATCAATGCCGGCAGCATGGGTACGAATCACTAAAAGCTGAATACAACAGCTTACTATAACTCTAGCGTGGTGTTCTTTATAACTTGAAGCAACGACTGCAGGGAGGCCTCAATACAGAACCAATCGAAATGGCACCCAAAGCTATGAGCAATCGACTATATCATACCTCAGATCGAGGGTCAATACTGATCCGCACCAAGCATATACGAATGTGATTCGGATGTTTCTTGGAAGACTATGACCCCCAGAGTGTGGAAAGGAGGGTAAACCACGAATACTCGGTCAAAAATTCTCCAGCACCCTCATTCGATTCGTCAGAAGGAGTATGAAACTGGATGAGCATAACTTGACTGCATTTGTAGCCAACTTTACCCGGAGACCTGATTACAGAGCATGAACCAAAGTGGACGTAAATGATCGTCCACTGTCCAAATTATGCCCTAAAACTGACGTGGCATCGAAGTATTCCTCTTGGAATGAAAAAACACGATAGAATCCAAGATAGGCGAGACCTAGTCTCCCATCGACTGACATGATCCCACGATTCAGCGGGAAAGAGAGTAAAGCTAAAGTGGGCATGGCTGGCCTTCTTACTTATCGATGTATGGCCAGACCTGAGGGCATGAGCGAGAAGCAGGATGAATGTGAACCGACTATTCACCGATCACCACTATGTCTTTGGAATTTAGGTGAGAACATAGACATGGCTAGAACGGCTATTCAACCGTCACGCATGGTCGTCCAAAGACTGGCTACGATAGCTCAGTATTAAAACTTATATATAGTGCTTACAGCTACTCAAGGCAATGACTGAAAGGATGCCTAGGGATAGAATCATTAAATCGATACCTTAGCTCATGGGCAATTGACTTTCACTCCAACTCGAAGGACGGGTAAAGGATCGCGAATGCATTGAATAGAAAGTGCATTACTCGAATATACAAGCAAATTTAAACTCATAGCAAGATCCAGCTATACAGTTGCGCGCCACTCAAGGCTGACCAACACCGACATTTCCTTCAATGCGCTTTTAAGCCTAATCTTTGGCCATTCGCTGATAATCTATTAGAGCATTCAGAGTCCTTCACTATTCGACTTAATAACTCATGACAAGAATCTAGGATTCGACTAGAGTAACCGTCAACATTGGCCGTCCCAACCATATTTCACATTGAATGTTATGCAAAATAGTTACATCTGTACTCAAAGAATCTGGGATGGCACCCGCTAAGCTGACGGTCGACATTACAGCCAGCCATGGTGACCCCATCCCGGGTGCTAAATATCGGATCACGGCTCAGTGTAGTGATGATAGAAGAATTAGTTGGATTTTTCTGAATAAATGATGATATGCTCCCTTGGACCCATTCTGGCATGCATATGTGATTTCATTAACAATCGTGAGCCATGCATTGGATATCAACCCGAAGCTACAAAAGCTAGCACAATATCTATTGATTTCATCATGAAAGTTTCATTCTTACTTTTAGGCTCACTCCATCAGCATCTATGCTTACCAGCCGTTGCGACAGAGCATACAATGACCTGAGACGTCTGAAAGACTACTTAAATAAAATATTGAACCAAGCTAATTCGATATCACTTATTTCCCTCGAAGGGCTATCCAAGGACGGAAATTAGCAGACCTCACACCCAAATTCACTACCTCAGATGACTACTTGAAGTGTAGTAGAGAACCAACCATAAGATGGAAAATGTACGCGGATGGAGCATCTAATTATCAGTATTATGGCATAAGAGTCATGATAACGACTCGAGTCATGATAATGACTCTTGAGGAACGATCAATCTGCTACGTCCTGAAACTCGATTTACTTATAACAAACAACGCTGCTTAGTATGAAGCCTTGACTGCCAGCCTCAAGCTTGCTAGAGGATTTGAAGTAAAAACTTTACATATCTTTTGTGATTCTTGATTGGTTGTATACAAATTTAAGGAAGTTGATCTTGCTAGGGGGCATTGTCTTGCTCCTTATCTCGGCCAAGCCCAAGAGCCACTAACCGACTTCACGTATTACGTCATTACACACGTACTCAGCGAACAAAATGAAAAGGTGTCATGGTTGATTCCTGTCGAAGACTATCTACCATGAGGAATTCTTACTGAACGGAGGAATGGAAAACGACAGATCCTCCTCAAATCTTCATGCCAAATCATCTAAGAATAAGTCATGTGTCGAAAGGAGTTTGTCCATCCCCATGCTTCAGCGCATTGCCCATGATGATATCTTGAGCAAATTCTATGAAGAAGAATGCGGTAATAGCATCAGGGGGAAAACCTTGATAAAGAAGATACCCTGCTACAGGTATTATTGGCCAACTATCAATCTAGATACGGTCGATCATGCTAGACAATGCGAAAAGTGCAAGATATTTGCAAAAATCCAGGAACCCCACCGATGGAAATTACTCAAATGGCTAGTCCACAGCCGTTTCCCACTTGGGGGCATTGACGTCCTCTTCTTACCAATCCTAAAGGTAGAACGAAATGCACCATCATAGTAATTGATTACTTCACCGAATGGGCAGATAAAGAACTCTTAACCAAGACCTAGATGAAGAAAGTAATCAACTTCTTTATCCATAACGTCATATGTCCTTATGACCTTCCATGATCCATTATACCTGCAAATGGACAGGTTGAAGTTGTGAACAAAATCATATAGTTTTTACTGAAGAGGGGTTCAGAAAACTCCTCAAGTGCCTGATTGCAACCCTTATTTCACAGAAAATACAATCAAGGAATCGCAATTGAATTGCAATTAAACTGGACGGAGTTGGCGACGACTTATGAGCATATAAAACGCATTCGAGAGCCAATGGAAAGAACATGTACCCAAACGTGCATGTGTACATCCGAACAAGTCCGACTTCTTGAAATCAACAGAAATTGAATTCTCACTAAGGGTTATTAAGAAAAGACTAGATCAGATAGCCGAAGCTTGCTAGCTCTGTAGAATCAGACACGGCTGGTCACTGATGAACTACAACCCTAGATTTATAATATTGGGAATCAACCAAGCGTCAAGACGGCCAAAGAAGGATATGACAGCTTGGGAGGATAAAGTCGAAGGATAATGACTATTCAAGAAACATGATGGATTTCTTTCTGAAGACAAGGAATACTCGCTGATTCAAAGCGTGTTGTGTTGCTTCACACGACACACTTTGGGGGGCAAATGTTAACCGACATCTTGGCCCGGTTACAAAACGACAGTTGAAGACACTATTATCAGCACTAGACAATATTATGACCACGAAGAGCCTGGAGGCATACGGCTTTGATGAGGACAACATGTTTGGCATTTAGGCATGGTTCGGCAAGAACGGTTCGGCGCACGTCGCTTGGCAAGCTTCGCTCGGCATCAGAAGAATGCTCGGCCTCAGAAGAACGTTCGCATTCCAGCTTCGTTCGACCTAGGAACATCCTTCGGCTAAAGGACATCGTTCGGCTAAAGGGTACGTTGGGCGAACCTCAATTGTTCGGCATCCAGCTTGGTTCGGCAACCTTGGATCGCTTGGCACTCCAGCTTCGTTCGGCATGAGAGCATCGTTCGACGCCATTGCCTTGGCTCGGCATCTTACCGTTCGGCCTCCCTGGTTCGGTACACAGAGCTTACTCCCTTTGGGCCGTTTACTCTATTTGGACCGAGATATTCAGCCACCAGGCCCACCAGGGAAGTCCAACCCATCTTCGTCTATAAATAGAAGGGTAGGGGCACACTGAAAAGGGACCTTTTTTCCGGGAATACTGGGGAGACTCTGCCATTTCTTATACTCTCCTCTTTTTAACTCAAACTTGTATCCAAGTGATTGATTTACGGATTGTATCTGTATTCAAGTAATTGAGAAAGCAATAAAGATTAAACTCAAAGTGGATGTAGGCAGTTACGCCGAACCACTATAAATCTGGTGTTCTCGTTTTTGTTATTCTTTTTCATTGAATTGTTCTATTTTTCAGTCCTAATTTACTCTCTTCATTAATCTCTCTACATAACTCTACTCAAGGGTGTTAGTGGCCAATTTTGGTGCTAACAGAAGAATTTTATTGAGTTGTTCTGTGATTGTTCCAAACAACTGCATGCACCTAATCCTTTGCTGCCCCAACCGTCTTGAATAACTCACTATCCATTATATAGAGTGTGTTACATACATTAGTTTCAATGGATATATCGATATCCCATTCTTGATAAATTATAAGTAGGAACATTTAAGGATAATTTTTATTTTGTTCGATTCAATAATAAAGGATATAAACACATTCGTAACTACAATCGATTAAATACTTTTCATAATAATTTTCTACATATATATATTATTTATTTACAAAACAATAATTATGTCGTGATGTCATAATATATACAGTAGAAAATAAAACCCAAAACTTACTTTATTTCAAACATGGTTCACTATAAGAGCTAGGTTATATAATCAAAATTAAATATGCCCTTAGGGCACACCATTAAATTTATAAGATTCCATGTGAGCCCACATAAAATTAACAATTTTGTCAATCTTATACTTTTTGAATCTAATATCTGTGAAGCACTTAGCAGTTCTTTAGCAGTGGCGGTGCAAAAAGTTATAGCAGGTATATAACGGAGGTGCAAAAAGTTCCAATGGATTGAAAATCAAATATTTAAAGTTAATTTATTCTCACTACCGAAAGTGTGCTATGCTGTGGATCGTGCAATATGGATATTCAATAATGCATAGAATAACGTAGATAACTATATAATTATTAATGCGGAAAAATAAATGCAGTAAAAATAACACCGGAGATTTTTACACTGGTTTAGAGCAGCATCCTACGTCCAGTCCCAGACTCCTTCTGGAATTACACTATAAACAATATCCCTCACTTAACCCAGAGGAACAGGTCTATACAACACCTAAACAGCCGAACAAGATTTCTGCCTCAATAGCCGAAGAGGTCTTTCTGCTTGAGAAATCGACCAGGACTTCTACTAGATATAGAAAACTTTGTTGACTAGTATGTTCTTGATAACACAGATATGTCTTGAAGTACACCCTTCCTATAATCAAATCCTTAAGAGTATTTTGTGTGTGTATTGATTGAAAGGAAGAAAATCACTTAGAATTAAAGAATGTATATATTAACTCAAAGATTCAAGCGATATAGAATTTGTGAATGCTTTGAATTGTACAGAGTGTAGAGAAAGAATAGATTAAGAGAGCAAAGAAAGAAATCGGTGATTTTGAAAAGAATCAAAGCATGTTTATATATAGGATATAGAGACGCAATCATTCGTGAAAGATCTCAATCAAAAGTTGTATCCGTTCCTCTTGAAATTGGATTGAAACCCCTTCATAAAAGAACGTGTCTTTTTAGTCAAATAGCCGTTATTTGCTGTTCAGTCAACTGACTCAGAAGTGCCAGTCGACTAAATTTGAAAAACATGCATTTCATAGTAATTATATATGCACTAACACAGGTCAGTCGACTAGCTGACCTGAGTCAAGTGACTGGCCTGTGCTATGTTGCATAGATCATATTAAATCACTATATTTTGAAGTAAAATCTTTTTGTGTGTGTGTCTGACTACTTGAGGAATGATTTTAACAATATTTTAATAGAACTAAGCCTCAAAAACGAGATAAATATACATACTATATTCTAAATTGAAGTCTCGTCTTTGTTTGAAATTCCATTCTCTTTTTGTCGCTATGTTCCATCATCTTGTGATCTATGATCGTCAATGCTTGTTGATGTTCTTCGTCATGAATCAAAAACCATGATTCAACATTCTCCCCCTTTTTGATTGATGAAAACATACATAATTGACGATATATAATATGAGTTAGAAATAATTAGTTTTCTTAGTTTACTCCCCTTGAATGTTTGGCTCTATAAAAAAATTGTTAAAAAACACAATAACTTCTCCCCCTTTATCATCGACAAAAAAGGGATACTTAGAAAAAGCCAAAATACCACAGTTCTCATAAAGATAAATATTACATAGACAACACATAAACATATCGCACATACAACACTTCACAATATCACAAAATATTGCAAAGTTCATAGCCAAATGAATTCAAACACCAAAGCAAAATAGAGAGATAACTTACTAATGAGATTGTTCTTGAAGAAAAGAAAGAGCTGACTAATCATTAAACTAAAAGAACAAAAGATAACTTACCCTTCGTCCAAATCAAAGGGATCTTCCTCCTCTGGTTGGATTGGTTTCTTCCCTTTAGCAATGTCATGAGATGTTCCGCCAGTGCCACTTAAGCTGGAGCTTGTAGCTTCAGAAGTTGACCAAGAAAATTGTGGAGCCGTCCTTTTTCCAGGGTCCAAATGCAAAGATCCAGAAGTGGAAGATGCACAACAAATAGCTTCCCATAATGTTGTAAAGAAGCCTTTAATCTTGTTAAGCTTTTTATCTATTTTATTCAGGCGAGAGCCAAGAATAAGTTGGTTTTGTGCAAGCAAATCAATAGCCTCTCTTGAAGTTTGGCCAACAACTGGACGATGAATAACCTCTTCTTCGGATTGATGAGGTTGAGAAGAAGATTGTTCGGTAATATGAATTCCTTGTCGTTTTTGTCATTGAGTTGCCTGCCAATCTTGAAAAGTAATGAAAGGTTCCGGACGATCAGGGAGTTGCATGAGTCTTAATGTAGCGACTCGTAGATTTCATGGATTTAATTTGGTTAAATTAAGTTGTAATTAAATTTAGAAGAAAAATAAATTAAAAACCTACTTATAGTAATTCGAAGTAAATTCAAATGATTTTAAGTAGTGAAAAGAATTTTACCAGTATATGAGTTGAATATGAGAAATTTGAGGAAATTATTAAACTAGTATAATGTAATAAACATTGTTAACAGTAAATGGAATATGATAATAAGAAAAATTGCAAGTTTGTATTTATGGGCGAAATAATATTGATAGGTAATAATTGTTGTAGAGAATAAATTACAAATGTATAAATTGTATAATGGTAACAACTATTGTTCGTTACCAATGCATTTAATTTATAGCGATTAAATAAGAAATAACTGAAAATTTTGAAGGAAAAATCAGTAGAAAGGTTAACTACATGCATAAGATGGAAAGTTGAATAGAATTCTAATAAATGATAATAATGGAAAATATATACAATCAATGTAGGTAATTTGAAATTACAAATGATTAAACGTTTCTTGTGATAATGAATAAATAACGAAAGGAGTAAGCATATTAATTTAGAGTATTAATTACTATTGGGTAGAGATTTAAGTAACAACGTTTAATGCAATGTAAGTAATGACATTTTAAGTCAATAATAAGGAATTGGGAATCATATCTATGAAATGATAACGAGAATACAAGATGATAAATGCCAATTAAGGGTAATAATTAAGAAACTTAATGAAATCCCAATTTTATACAAAATAATTTAAAGGTCAGGTTTGGTTATAATTTGAACATAAGTAAATTGAATTTGTAGTATGAAAATATATGCAGAAATTGATTTTTGTAATAAAGGATTTTGTATGTGACAAAAAGGTAACGGTAGTGTTTATGGTAGGTTGCCTATTCATTTATTTAGATTGTTAGTTGGAACTGGAAATAAGTTTGTAATAAATGTAAATAAATGATACATTTATGTAACCAATGTAAATTTTACTTATAATATAGCAAAAGGTGGATTTAAGAAGTGAAATTGTAGAATTTGAAGCTAATTAATAATAGACATAGTAAAGATGGCAATCCAATCAAATGCTTAGGAATCAGATTTATTGGAAGGTAACCTAATTTATAAATAAATGGTAAGTATTAAGATATAATTCTATATAAATTGAAACTGATTGTAGATTTAGTGTAGTAACGTTAAGGCTAACTGAATTTGATTTATAGATGGAATTAAAATCAAGATGGATAGGTAACGAACTTAAAAATTTAATAAGTGAATTTATTTCAATCAGTGCAATAAAAGGATACGTAAATAAATGGTAAGATGAAATGGTAAATTTTTGATGTTAATAAAATGTTTTTTTTTGAATTGAAATAAGTATTATAATGGGCAAATTTAGTTACTTTAAGGTGAAACGGAAATTTTAACGCAATAGTTTGAATGCAATATTAAATTCATCTAATTTATAATAAAGATTCATTAGATTTATTTAATAGAAATTTTGGGACATTTAATAGATAATTGCTGATGTTGAATGGAACAAAGGAATTGAATTTAACATGAGTAGCACGAATAGCATGAATAGCATGAATATTAATAAAAGAAATTATGTAATAATTGATTTATTTTAGCATTTATGAATGAAATAGGAATTTAGGTTTAAGCAAGTGATGAATAAGATGTTGTGCAATCCAAATTAATATAGTAATTGTGAGTAATAAGAGCTTATTTGAGATTCTAATTTTTTTATATATGTTTTACAATTTCAATATAAATGGAAATAGTAGCAATACAAAGAAAGGCAGAATTTTTGAATATAGTAGTTAAGAAAAGGCAAACAAATCCTTCCATCTAAATCCAATTTAAAATAAAGCTTAATTATTGCAGTGGTTAGAATTAAATATTATGCTAGTCGAATACTAACTAATTCATTGAAATACCTATTCATGAAAAACAATTGAAAGGTTTTATTTGGTTATAATTGGTAGATTTGAAATAAACGTAAAGTTATATTAATTGACGTAATAATACGCAGTAAACTATAAGGTCATAGTCAAAGTTAAATTTAAGTAAATTCTTGGAATTTACAATATCTGAATTTACCGTAATTGAATTCAAACACTGAAATTTATAAATTTATTTACTTGACATTGATATCTGGGTTCGTTTAATTTGTTGTAACTAAAGTGAAATTATAAAAATGATCAAATTTTCAATTTTAAAGTCAAAAATTTTAAAGATTGAATTTAATTAATTTATTTGCCTATTTATTTAATTAATATGAAAATAGCCATTTTAGGCACGGACTCGGATTTCGACGAAACCAGTTTCATCGGATCCGTAACGGTGAATTATAATAATGTTTCAAGTTTCGTAGCGATCAGACTTGTCGTTTGATCGTACGGACTCGAAACGCCTTGAAATTTACGCATTTTGAAATCAATGTGAAATTTTTGTTTTTTTTAGCATAACTTCTTCATACGATCGAATTTGGTCGCGAAACTTTTTCCATTGCGTTCAGAATATTTTAAAACACCTACTTGGATATATAGTTTTAACAAATCCGACTCCGGAGGCATAGCGGACTTTTTGGACCATGGTTTGTCACGCACGTTCGCGTATCCAGTCTAGCTACCCTACCTCTAGCCTATCTATAAATATACATCTATAAACCCTAGCTCCTTTCTTTTTCATTTGCTGTACGTTCATTTCTGCACTCCTTTCTCTTCCCCAAATGTATACATCTCAGATCCAATTCCAGATCCATCCACAGTTCAAAATCAAAAGTCAAAACTCAAAAATTTCAGAAAATTCCAGAAAAAATATATGTTGAAGTATTCGATACGCGTAAATTGCTGGTGAAATTCGTTTTTCAATTGGAGCTGTCATTCATCCAGAATAAATTCAAACAGCCCCAAAATCGTTCATCATCGTCGCGCAAAACTTCGTCGGATCGGAAAACGGTTTCTGGGTTTTGGAGAGGGAACCGAGGGGATCGCATCTATGTGGTTTGTTTCGAGTTTCAACGGTTGGATTGGCGGGAATTTTCGATTAGGGTTGATAAATTATGGGTGGCGGCTGTTGCGTGGGCCTGCGCGCGTTCTGGGAAGATGGAATTATGTGCGTGCGTTCAATGTTGGCAAGTGTAAATGTGTACCATTTTGTTTAATTTAATTTTGATTTTTCAACTCGCAATTTTCGCTATAACTTTTGCATACGATATCCGATTTACGCGCGATTTTTTTTGTTAGGATCGTAATTTAATTCCGGACTCGATGACGCTGGTTTGGACGAATTCTGAGACGGGCGAATTTTTGGGTTTAAATCGAGTTTGAATTCGATTTAAATTCAAAAGGTGAATGTTTTAACCCACTCACAATTACTAGAAGCTTTTATGTTTGTTAAATAAATTTTAGAAATGAATAGAAATTTATTTATGAGCTTTTGGCATGTTATTTCATTCATATCTGTTGAATTGCAATTTTTTGAATTTAACTGTAAATTTAATTGATTTATTGCGTGTTAATTGGCTGTTAGAAATTATTGTTTGCATATGAACTGCTAGTTAACAGTTATGCCAATTATCACTGAATATAAATTGTTAGATTAATAGTTGATAAATATAATTTGAAATAAAACTGCCAATTATTACCTGTTGTATATTACCAAACATATATTGTTATTGATTGATATTGCTTGATGTTTGTGATTGGGTGATGGATGTGTTATTGAATGGATGTTTTATTTGATATCATTAAACTGCAAGTTAGTATGCATTTTTCATTTCATTCGGGATTGCGGTTTGAAATGATATACAACCGCAGTTTTATTTTTAAATTGCGGATTGAAATGATAAATATCCGTATCACTTGACCATAGGATAGAAAACTATATACAGGCACCGCGGTCTATATATAACTATTTTTAATGTGATTTCTATGGTTTGGATGGAATACGGTTTATAAAAATCTTAAATTTTATACTGAATAAATGTTTCTTCCATATTTATATACATAGGAAGTTGAAATTTTGAAATTAAAAGGTGAATAAATTTCTTTATTAAAAATGGAAGAAAATTAAGAAAATGGAGTTTGATGATTTATATCCTATGTTTAAATATTAAGTTGGAAATTTTAAA
This sequence comes from Allium cepa, assembly GCA_030765085.1. Lineage (NCBI taxonomy): Eukaryota > Viridiplantae > Streptophyta > Magnoliopsida > Asparagales > Amaryllidaceae > Allium > Allium cepa. The sequence continues at coordinate 81,195,092 of CM060941.1, read as the reverse complement.
GATATGATATTTATAATTGGGTTTTTCCAAAATATTTTGGAATGAATTTTCTAGTAAAATTTGAATTTGGAAATATATATATATTTTACTAGAAATTGAAGTCTTATAAATTATGGAATCTATGTGAATATTCAAGGCTAATTAATAGAACATTTGATTCGAAAGAATAAAATCCAACTTTAGTTGAAATATTTATACTCAAAATGGATATACGTATATATATGAATTTATTGGAATGGTTTTGGAACTTGAAGCGATATTAAATTTTGGTTTTAACTTTAAATAAAGAAATGTATTGTAAAGCCACGAGAAATATTTCTTTTCAAAGTAACATTTAAGTTAAACCACTTATTTTATATACTGTTGAATATCCAAACCATTTAGTTTTTGAAAGTAATGGTTTTAAAAACTATGGATTTCGAAGTATTATGTTGAAAGTTAATATTCAAATATTTCGTTACAAGGAATTATAAATTTTAAAAGTGGCATAATTTTTGGAAAAGATTTATATTTGGGAAATGATATCATTGATTGGGTTTTTATAGAAATAATATCAAATGGATCTTTTGGGTTTTAAAGAAGAGATGATATCGTAATATTATGGTTTTGAAATGGATTTTATTTTGGTTTTAAAAGTATAAACTATTTTTAAATGACCGCGGTGTTATAATAACGATGGGTTGGCAAAGAGACCGGGATCGGATATCTGACATACTCTCTGTCGATACCGAAAACCACTTTGACTAACCGTGTACGCGGTGGAGATTCCAGAATGAAGTAGGTGGTGGCGACGTTTCCTGTAAGGTAAATACGTGGACCCAACTCCCGTGAGTTGGCATAAGGTGGCTAAAACAGGAGCGATTCTCAGGCCAATGAGGTCATTCCTCTGATCGGACGCTCCTCTTCGATATTATACTTTGACTTGGATTGATTCAGTGGCCACTTCTATATTTTGATTTTGGGGAGTTAGTCCGAGGTGGGCGGTAACTGCGGCTACGCGTTTCCACCAGCCTGGATAGCAATTGGTATATCTACCCTGGCATTGCCTCGTTGTGCCGTGTCACCTACCATATCGAGCCTTGTACGAGTTTGGTTTTCTCCCGTAGCCCGTGTGGTATCCTCTAGTTGCTTCCCGAGTAGGAGGAGCTATGGTATTGGATGGACTACTGGGACTATTACGTGTTAAGGTGGAAAATGTAAAGCCTTAACGCTATTTAAAAGTAAGTTTATTTTACAATTAGACACTATTATAATAGCGCAATATACTACATAGTAAATAGTTTAACGGATCCTTAGGAGATGTAAATCCCGAGCATCTCTTGAGTTACTGTACTCATATTTATTTCTGTTTATTTAACTCACATAAGATTTTCTAGTCTGACTCGAGTGTTTTTGTCTTTTTCAAATTCGCTCGGGTCAGTCCGAGCGTTTCAGGATAGCAGATTTTAGCTTTGGAGGACGAAGACGAAGAATCAGTATTATTTTATATATAGTATTGCACCACACTCTTTATATTCCGCTGCATTGCTTGTATTGGTATGTGTAACTCTGATATTTATTGTAAAAGAAGAATCAAGCTTTTGTAAACTGTTTATGAACTGTATATTTGTTATTATATTTTATCCTTCCGCTGTGAGATTCTATTTTTGTTTTTATTTCTTCTCTGTTTTTCTTATTTACCCCATAACAATCCGCCCTTGCGTATGCTTTGAATTGGCACGTGTGTCGGTTTAAAGTGTGCAAAAAGGCGGGATGTTACAGTTGGTATCAGAGCTTTGGTTTAGCGATAAACCTTGGCTTTGTGGGGTTTGACTCTTTGTTAATAGGGTAGTAATATCCTATGGGAGTCACTGAGCGTATATATATGAGAGAGCGTACTTGTTAGTGTTATAAAAAGATTTTTATATTGTGTTAATCTGTTCCGCTTTGTATTTATAAATTCTGGTTGATGCATGGGACGCTATGTCATCAATAGGGATTTCTAAACACTTAATAGGACAGACCGACATAATATCCGTTTTTAATATAGGTGAATGAAATAATTTTGCCTATTATATTTTCCATATAAAAAAAAAATAGTTTTATAAAGATATATATATATTTGGTTGCTATAGATTGGGTGTTAGGGAATAAAATATTTATAAGAACTGAAGCTAAGTTGAAATTTTGATAAATCAAATTGGAGATTTTAGAACTTAAGTCCGGGATTTTTCCAAATTTGTTTTCAAAGAGTTTATGAAAAATAATGGTTCGGTTTATAAGTATTTTCTTATATAAATATTTCGTATAAATTGGAAGAATTGTTTTAAAGAAGATTTTGGAAAAAGAATTAAATTCTGTACTTTCCCCTTTGTCGCTGGAAAATAAATTTGGTGATGACGGCCGCATCATCAACTTTCATTTTCGAGTTTCGAAGGGGAAAGGCCACTGTAGTAATTTCTACTACAGATTTGTTTTGAATTTATTTGAAATTTTTAATTATTTAAAGATAATTAGAGATATAAAAGTTGCAAGAAATTAATTATCTATTATTTTGAAATAAATTGAAATTTAACCCGGTATTTCATTCTAAATTTTTTTTTTTTCCGTTAGTTAATTGTTTAAAAGTTGTTAGTGAAATAAAAGTTAAGTAATAAACGAATTGAAACCTCTAATTGAAATAAAAGAATAACTGCAAAGCTATAAAGAGGAATTTGCATACATATGAGACAAAGAGTAATATGGATAAACATTAAATTTAATTAAAAGAATGGAGATTAAACTTGTATAAGTTCAATTGCAATTTCCTTAACATAAATAACTTACCCAAATATAAAAGTTGAAGTGTTAAATAAGAAACTGGAATTGAATATTTTACAAGTAGGAATTTAGGAAAAATGAAGTATTCAATAAATTACTGCTATAATAAGAATTAAATGGTATAAACTTAAGTTATGATTGAAATTTTACTAAAAATAAAGATAAGTATTATTAATAGGTGATATGAACTTAAGTATATAAAATGATATTCTAAATAAGGATTGATTGTATGATTAGTGACTTAAGTATGTTTTAATCTTCCCTATTCCAAAATAATGGAAAGTAGAAAAATTTGAAATGACTACAATTAATAGTTGATGAATAAATAAAAACTTCCACTTATAAGAATGAATGTTAGCAGATTAAGAATTTAAGGAAAATCTTACAAGTGAAGCTTGAGGGAAAAGGTATTCTATTAATTCGCTATGGTTAATGAGAATTAATTGTATAAGCTTAAGATAAATTGGAAATTTTACTATATAAGTAAAGGTAAGTAGTATAAATAGATGATATATACTTTAGTCAATAAATTGGAATACAAATATAATGAATTTTGTAATAAATGGAAAATAAAACTTGTAAGAACAAAGAAATCCCTCATAAAGGAAGGGAAGAAAATCAAACCACTGAAGTATGAAATAAATGTATAATAAGCTATTTTGGTGTTGATTTGAATTGTTTGGTTGATGTATGGTTGTTGGGTAAGGAATTTTGAAGTTGTGGGATGGAGAAATAATCTATCTTTGTTCCATCTAAGACTGTTGAGTAAAGGATGCACTTGATAGTTATTTTACATTTCGTATAATTTCGGAATTTGAACCTAACAACTAATTGTTGTTTGATTGAATGATTGTCTGTTGGTGGCATGTGCTGTTTGTTAAAATTTATGGTTGTTGCATTTGATTGGATATAAATGATTGAATCTACCCAAACATTTCACTGTAAAATAAATATTTAACCTTTTAGATTATATAAGTGAATACAGGGGTTGGAAGCAACTGCTACTGCTTTTGGTTCCAAAATAATAAGCGTTTTGCCCGACAAATAGGTACGTTTTCGGATTACGATTAAAGCGCTATTTATATATTTTCCCGTGTGGGATATTTTATTTTGGATATATGTAATATATTTGTATATTTGGGATATTATATTTTCTCCAGAGTCCCTCCGTACAAAGGAGACTCTACCAAAAATTTTCGTAAATTTTGGACTTAGAATTTTGTTAAAGATATTTTTCCAACTTTAATAATTTAAGTATTAAAAGACATAATAATTATAAAACAAGTGTAATTCATTAAAGGAAATTAATTTAGTAAATTATTGTTATAAGTTAATATTTGAAACTGGATATACTGTTTTATTCTTCTTTCTCCCTTCCTTTTCCTTTTCGGGGACGAAAAGTTTTGAGTGGGGGAGAGTGTAGCGACTCGTAGATTTCATGGATTTAATTTGGTTAAATTAAGTTGTAATTAAATTTAGAAGAAAAATAAATTAAAAACCTACTTATAGTAATTCGAAGTAAATTCAAATGATTTTAAGTAGTGAAAAGAATTTTACCAGTATATGAGTTGAATATGAGAAATTTGAGGAAATTATTAAACTAGTATAATGTAATAAACATTGTTAACAGTAAATGGAATATGATAATAAGAAAAATTGCAAGTTTGTATTTATGGGCGAAATAATATTGATAGGTAATAATTGTTGTAGAGAATAAATTACAAATGTATAAATTGTATAATGGTAACAACTATTGTTCGTTACCAATGCATTTAATTTATAGCGATTAAATAAGAAATAACTGAAAATTTTGAAGGAAAAATCAGTAGAAAGGTTAACTACATGCATAAGATGGAAAGTTGAATAGAATTCTAATAAATGATAATAATGGAAAATATATACAATCAATGTAGGTAATTTGAAATTACAAATGATTAAACGTTTCTTGTGATAATGAATAAATAACGAAAGGAGTAAGCATATTAATTTAGAGTATTAATTACTATTGGGTAGAGATTTAAGTAACAACGTTTAATGCAATGTAAGTAATGACATTTTAAGTCAATAATAAGGAATTGGGAATCATATCTATGAAATGATAACGAGAATACAAGATGATAAATGCCAATTAAGGGTAATAATTAAGAAACTTAATGAAATCCCAATTTTATACAAAATAATTTAAAGGTCAGGTTTGGTTATAATTTGAACATAAGTAAATTGAATTTGTAGTATGAAAATATATGCAGAAATTGATTTTTGTAATAAAGGATTTTGTATGTGACAAAAAGGTAACGGTAGTGTTTATGGTAGGTTGCCTATTCATTTATTTAGATTGTTAGTTGGAACTGGAAATAAGTTTGTAATAAATGTAAATAAATGATACATTTATGTAACCAATGTAAATTTTACTTATAATATAGCAAAAGGTGGATTTAAGAAGTGAAATTGTAGAATTTGAAGCTAATTAATAATAGACATAGTAAAGATGGCAATCCAATCAAATGCTTAGGAATCAGATTTATTGGAAGGTAACCTAATTTATAAATAAATGGTAAGTATTAAGATATAATTCTATATAAATTGAAACTGATTGTAGATTTAGTGTAGTAACGTTAAGGCTAACTGAATTTGAATTTGGAAATATATATATATTTTACTAGAAATTGAAGTCTTATAAATTATGGAATCTATGTGAATATTCAAGGCTAATTAATAGAACATTTGATTCGAAAGAATAAAATCCAACTTTAGTTGAAATATTTATACTCAAAATGGATATACGTATATATATGAATTTATTGGAATGGTTTTGGAACTTGAAGCGATATTAAATTTTGGTTTTAACTTTAAATAAAGAAATGTATTGTAAAGCCATGAGAAATATTTCTTTTCAAAGTAACATTTAAGTTAAACCACTTATTTTATATACTGTTGAATATCCAAACCATTTAGTTTTTGAAAGTAATGGTTTTAAAAACTATGGATTTCGAAGTATTATGTTGAAAGTTAATATTCAAATATTTCGTTACAAGGAATTATAAATTTTAAAAGTGGCATAATTTTTGGAAAAGATTTATATTTGGGAAATGATATCATTGATTGGGTTTTTATAGAAATAATATCAAATGGATCTTTTGGGTTTTAAAGAAGAGATGATATCGTAATATTATGGTTTTGAAATGGATTTTATTTTGGTTTTAAAAGTATAAACTATTTTTAAATGACCGCGGTGTTATAATAACGATGGGTTGGCAAAGAGACCGGGATCGGATATCTGACATACTCTCTGTCGATACCGAAAACCACTTTGACTAACCGTGTACGCGGTGGAGATTCCAGAATGAAGTAGGTGGTGGCGACGTTTCCTGTAAGGTAAATACGTGGACCCAACTCCCGTGAGTTGGCATAAGGTGGCTAAAACAGGAGCGATTCTCAGGCCAATGAGGTCATTCCTCTGATCGGACGCTCCTCTTCGATATTATACTTTGACTTGGATTGATTCAGTGGCCACTTCTATATTTTGATTTTGGGGAGTTAGTCCGAGGTGGGCGGTAACTGCGGCTACGCGTTTCCACCAGCCTGGATAGCAATTGGTATATCTACCCTGGCATTGCCTCGTTGTGCCGTGTCACCTACCATATCGAGCCTTGTACGAGTTTGGTTTTCTCCCGTAGCCCGTGTGGTATCCTCTAGTTGCTTCCCGAGTAGGAGGAGCTATGGTATTGGATGGACTACTGGGACTATTACGTGTTAAGGTGGAAAATGTAAAGCCTTAACGCTATTTAAAAGTAAGTTTATTTTACAATTAGACACTATTATAATAGCGCAATATACTACATAGTAAATAGTTTAACGGATCCTTAGGAGATGTAAATCCCGAGCATCTCTTGAGTTACTGTACTCATATTTATTTCTGTTTATTTAACTCACATAAGATTTTCTAGTCTGACTCGAGTGTTTTTGTCTTTTTCAAATTCGCTCGGGTCAGTCCGAGCGTTTCAGGATAGCAGATTTTAGCTTTGGAGGACGAAGACGAAGAATCAGTATTATTTTATATATAGTATTGCACCACACTCTTTATATTCCGCTGCATTGCTTGTATTGGTATGTGTAACTCTGATATTTATTGTAAAAGAAGAATCAAGCTTTTGTAAACTGTTTATGAACTGTATATTTGTTATTATATTTTATCCTTCCGCTGTGAGATTCTATTTTTGTTTTTATTTCTTCTCTGTTTTTCTTATTTACCCCATAACAATCCGCCCTTGCGTATGCTTTGAATTGGCACGTGTGTCGGTTTAAAGTGTGCAAAAAGGCGGGATGCTACAGTTGGTATCAGAGCTTTGGTTTAGCGATAAACCTTGGCTTTGTGGGGTTTGACTCTTTGTTAATAGGGTAGTAATATCCTATGGGAGTCACTGAGCGTATATATATGAGAGAGCGTACTTGTTAGTGTTATAAAAAGATTTTTATATTGTGTTAATCTGTTCCGCTTTGTATTTATAAATTCTGGTTGATGCATGGGACGCTATGTCATCAATAGGGATTTCTAAACACTTAATAGGACAGACCGACATAATATCCGTTTTTAATATAGGTGAATGAAATAATTTTGCCTATTATATTTTCCATATAAAAAAAAAATAGTTTTATAAAGATATATATATATTTGGTTGCTATAGATTGGGTGTTAGGGAATAAAATATTTATAAGAACTGAAGCTAAGTTGAAATTTTGATAAATCAAATTGGAGATTTTAGAACTTAAGTCCGGGATTTTTCCAAATTTGTTTTCAAAGAGTTTATGAAAAATAATGGTTCGGTTTATAAGTATTTTCTTATATAAATATTTCGTATAAATTGGAAGAATTGTTTTAAAGAAGATTTTGGAAAAAGAATTAAATTCTGTACTTTCCCCTTTGTCGCTGGAAAATAAATTTGGTGATGACGGCCGCATCATCAACTTTCATTTTCGAGTTTCGAAGGGGAAAGGCCACTGTAGTAATTTCTACTACAGATTTGTTTTGAATTTATTTGAAATTTTTAATTATTTAAAGATAATTAGAGATATAAAAGTTGCAAGAAATTAATTATCTATTATTTTGAAATAAATTGAAATTTAACCCGGTATTTCATTCTAAATTTTTTTTTTTCCGTTAGTTAATTGTTTAAAAGTTGTTAGTGAAATAAAAGTTAAGTAATAAACGAATTGAAACCTCTAATTGAAATAAAAGAATAACTGCAAAGCTATAAAGAGGAATTTGCATACATATGAGACAAAGAGTAATATGGATAAACATTAAATTTAATTAAAAGAATGGAGATTAAACTTGTATAAGTTCAATTGCAATTTCCTTAACATAAATAACTTACCCAAATATAAAAGTTGAAGTGTTAAATAAGAAACTGGAATTGAATATTTTACAAGTAGGAATTTAGGAAAAATGAAGTATTCAATAAATTACTGCTATAATAAGAATTAAATGGTATAAACTTAAGTTATGATTGAAATTTTACTAAAAATAAAGATAAGTATTATTAATAGGTGATATGAACTTAAGTATATAAAATGATATTCTAAATAAGGATTGATTGTATGATTAGTGACTTAAGTATGTTTTAATCTTCCCTATTCCAAAATAATGGAAAGTAGAAAAATTTGAAATGACTACAATTAATAGTTGATGAATAAATAAAAACTTCCACTTATAAGAATGAATGTTAGCAGATTAAGAATTTAAGGAAAATCTTACAAGTGAAGCTTGAGGGAAAAGGTATTCTATTAATTCGCTATGGTTAATGAGAATTAATTGTATAAGCTTAAGATAAATTGGAAATTTTACTATATAAGTAAAGGTAAGTAGTATAAATAGATGATATATACTTTAGTCAATAAATTGGAATACAAATATAATGAATTTTGTAATAAATGGAAAATAAAACTTGTAAGAACAAAGAAATCCCTCATAAAGGAAGGGAAGAAAATCAAACCACTGAAGTATGAAATAAATGTATAATAAGCTATTTTGGTGTTGATTTGAATTGTTTGGTTGATGTATGGTTGTTGGGTAAGGAATTTTGAAGTTGTGGGATGGAGAAATAATCTATCTTTGTTCCATCTAAGACTGTTGAGTAAAGGATGCACTTGATAGTTATTTTACATTTCGTATAATTTCGGAATTTGAACCTAACAACTAATTGTTGTTTGATTGAATGATTGTCTGTTGGTGGCATGTGCTGTTTGTTAAAATTTATGGTTGTTGCATTTGATTGGATATAAATGATTGAATCTACCCAAACATTTCACTGTAAAATAAATATTTAACCTTTTAGATTATATAAGTGAATACAGGGGTTGGAAGCAACTGCTACTGCTTTTGGTTCCAAAATAATAAGCGTTTTGCCCGACAAATAGGTACGTTTTCGGATTACGATTAAAGCGCTATTTATATATTTTCCCGTGTGGGATATTTTATTTTGGATATATGTAATATATTTGTATATTTGGGATATTATATTTTCTCCAGAGTCCCTCCGTACAAAGGAGACTCTACCAAAAATTTTCGTAAATTTTGGACTTAGAATTTTGTTAAAGATATTTTTCCAACTTTAATAATTTAAGTATTAAAAGACATAATAATTATAAAACAAGTGTAATTCATTAAAGGAAATTAATTTAGTAAATTATTGTTATAAGTTAATATTTGAAACTGGATATACTGTTTTATTCTTCTTTCTCCCTTCCTTTTCCTTTTCGGGGACGAAAAGTTTTGAGTGGGGGAGAGTGTAGCGACTCGTAGATTTCATGGATTTAATTTGGTTAAATTAAGTTGTAATTAAATTTAGAAGAAAAATAAATTAAAAACCTACTTATAGTAATTCGAAGTAAATTCAAATGATTTTAAGTAGTGAAAAGAATTTTACCAGTATATGAGTTGAATATGAGAAATTTGAGGAAATTATTAAACTAGTATAATGTAATAAACATTGTTAACAGTAAATGGAATATGATAATAAGAAAAATTGCAAGTTTGTATTTATGGGCGAAATAATATTGATAGGTAATAATTGTTGTAGAGAATAAATTACAAATGTATAAATTGTATAATGGTAACAACTATTGTTCGTTACCAATGCATTTAATTTATAGCGATTAAATAAGAAATAACTGAAAATTTTGAAGGAAAAATCAGTAGAAAGGTTAACTACATGCATAAGATGGAAAGTTGAATAGAATTCTAATAAATGATAATAATGGAAAATATATACAATCAATGTAGGTAATTTGAAATTACAAATGATTAAACGTTTCTTGTGATAATGAATAAATAACGAAAGGAGTAAGCATATTAATTTAGAGTATTAATTACTATTGGGTAGAGATTTAAGTAACAACGTTTAATGCAATGTAAGTAATGATATTTTAAGTCAATAATAAGGAATTGGGAATCATATCTATGAAATGATAACGAGAATACAAGATGATAAATGCCAATTAAGGGTAATAATTAAGAAACTTAATGAAATCCCAATTTTATACAAAATAATTTAAAGGTCAGGTTTGGTTATAATTTGAACATAAGTAAATTGAATTTGTAGTATGAAAATATATGCAGAAATTGATTTTTGTAATAAAGGATTTTGTATGTGACAAAAAGGTAACGGTAGTGTTTATGGTAGGTTGCCTATTCATTTATTTAGATTGTTAGTTGGAACTGGAAATAAGTTTGTAATAAATGTAAATAAATGATACATTTATGTAACCAATGTAAATTTTACTTATAATATAGCAAAAGGTGGATTTAAGAAGTGAAATTGTAGAATTTGAAGCTAATTAATAATAGACATAGTAAAGATGGCAATCCAATCAAATGCTTAGGAATCAGATTTATTGGAAGGTAACCTAATTTATAAATAAATGGTAAGTATTAAGATATAATTCTATATAAATTGAAACTGATTGTAGATTTAGTGTAGTAACGTTAAGGCTAACTGAATTTGAATTTGGAAATATATATATATTTTACTAGAAATTGAAGTCTTATAAATTATGGAATCTATGTGAATATTCAAGGCTAATTAATAGAACATTTGATTCGAAAGAATAAAATCCAACTTTAGTTGAAATATTTATACTCAAAATGGATATACGTATATATATGAATTTATTGGAATGGTTTTGGAACTTGAAGCGATATTAAATTTTGGTTTTAACTTTAAATAAAGAAATGTATTGTAAAGCCATGAGAAATATTTCTTTTCAAAGTAACATTTAAGTTAAACCACTTATTTTATATACTGTTGAATATCCAAACCATTTAGTTTTTGAAAGTAATGGTTTTAAAAACTATGGATTTCGAAGTATTATGTTGAAAGTTAATATTCAAATATTTCGTTACAAGGAATTATAAATTTTAAAAGTGGCATAATTTTTGGAAAAGATTTATATTTGGGAAATGATATCATTGATTGGGTTTTTATAGAAATAATATCAAATGGATCTTTTGGGTTTTAAAGAAGAGATGATATCGTAATATTATGGTTTTGAAATGGATTTTATTTTGGTTTTAAAAGTATAAACTATTTTTAAATGACCGCGGTGTTATAATAACGATGGGTTGGCAAAGAGACCGGGATCGGATATCTGACATACTCTCTGTCGATACCGAAAACCACTTTGACTAACCGTGTACGCGGTGGAGATTCCAGAATGAAGTAGGTGGTGGCGACGTTTCCTGTAAGGTAAATACGTGGACCCAACTCCCGTGAGTTGGCATAAGGTGGCTAAAACAGGAGCGATTCTCAGGCCAATGAGGTCATTCCTCTGATCGGACGCTCCTCTTCGATATTATACTTTGACTTGGATTGATTCAGTGGCCACTTCTATATTTTGATTTTGGGGAGTTAGTCCGAGGTGGGCGGTAACTGCGGCTACGCGTTTCCACCAGCCTGGATAGCAATTGGTATATCTACCCTGGCATTGCCTCGTTGTGCCGTGTCACCTACCATATCGAGCCTTGTACGAGTTTGGTTTTCTCCCGTAGCCCGTGTGGTATCCTCTAGTTGCTTCCCGAGTAGGAGGAGCTATGGTATTGGATGGACTACTGGGACTATTACGTGTTAAGGTGGAAAATGTAAAGCCTTAACGCTATTTAAAAGTAAGTTTATTTTACAATTAGACACTATTATAATAGCGCAATATACTACATAGTAAATAGTTTAACGGATCCTTAGGAGATGTAAATCCCGAGCATCTCTTGAGTTACTGTACTCATATTTATTTCTGTTTATTTAACTCACATAAGATTTTCTAGTCTGACTCGAGTGTTTTTGTCTTTTTCAAATTCGCTCGGGTCAGTCCGAGCGTTTCAGGATAGCAGATTTTAGCTTTGGAGGACGAAGACGAAGAATCAGTATTATTTTATATATAGTATTGCACCACACTCTTTATATTCCGCTGCATTGCTTGTATTGGTATGTGTAACTCTGATATTTATTGTAAAAGAAGAATCAAGCTTTTGTAAACTGTTTATGAACTGTATATTTGTTATTATATTTTATCCTTCCGCTGTGAGATTCTATTTTTGTTTTTATTTCTTCTCTGTTTTTCTTATTTACCCCATAACAATCCGCCCTTGCGTATGCTTTGAATTGGCACGTGTGTCGGTTTAAAGTGTGCAAAAAGGCGGGATGCTACAGTTGGTATCAGAGCTTTGGTTTAGCGATAAACCTTGGCTTTGTGGGGTTTGACTCTTTGTTAATAGGGTAGTAATATCCTATGGGAGTCACTGAGCGTATATATATGAGAGAGCGTACTTGTTAGTGTTATAAAAAGATTTTTATATTGTGTTAATCTGTTCCGCTTTGTATTTATAAATTCTGGTTGATGCATGGGACGCTATGTCATCAATAGGGATTTCTAAACACTTAATAGGACAGACCGACATAATATCCGTTTTTAATATAGGTGAATGAAATAATTTTGCCTATTATATTTTCCATATAAAAAAAAAAATAGTTTTATAAAGATATATATATATTTGGTTGCTATAGATTGGGTGTTAGGGAATAAAATATTTATAAGAACTGAAGCTAAGTTGAAATTTTGATAAATCAAATTGGAGATTTTAGAACTTAAGTCCGGGATTTTTCCAAATTTGTTTTCAAAGAGTTTATGAAAAATAATGGTTCGGTTTATAAGTATTTTCTTATATAAATATTTCGTATAAATTGGAAGAATTGTTTTAAAGAAGATTTTGGAAAAAGAATTAAATTCTGTACTTTCCCCTTTGTCGCTGGAAAATAAATTTGGTGATGACGGCCGCATCATCAACTTTCATTTTCGAGTTTCGAAGGGGAAAGGCCACTGTAGTAATTTCTACTACAGATTTGTTTTGAATTTATTTGAAATTTTTAATTATTTAAAGATAATTAGAGATATAAAAGTTGCAAGAAATTAATTATCTATTATTTTGAAATAAATTGAAATTTAACCCGGTATTTCATTCTAAATTTTTTTTTTTCCGTTAGTTAATTGTTTAAAAGTTGTTAGTGAAATAAAAGTTAAGTAATAAACGAATTGAAACCTCTAATTGAAATAAAAGAATAACTGCAAAGCTATAAAGAGGAATTTGCATACATATGAGACAAAGAGTAATATGGATAAACATTAAATTTAATTAAAAGAATGGAGATTAAACTTGTATAAGTTCAATTGCAATTTCCTTAACATAAATAACTTACCCAAATATAAAAGTTGAAGTGTTAAATAAGAAACTGGAATTGAATATTTTACAAGTAGGAATTTAGGAAAAATGAAGTATTCAATAAATTACTGCTATAATAAGAATTAAATGGTATAAACTTAAGTTATGATTGAAATTTTACTAAAAATAAAGATAAGTATTATTAATAGGTGATATGAACTTAAGTATATAAAATGATATTCTAAATAAGGATTGATTGTATGATTAGTGACTTAAGTATGTTTTAATCTTCCCTATTCCAAAATAATGGAAAGTAGAAAAATTTGAAATGACTACAATTAATAGTTGATGAATAAATAAAAACTTCCACTTATAAGAATGAATGTTAGCAGATTAAGAATTTAAGGAAAATCTTACAAGTGAAGCTTGAGGGAAAAGGTATTCTATTAATTCGCTATGGTTAATGAGAATTAATTGTATAAGCTTAAGATAAATTGGAAATTTTACTATATAAGTAAAGGTAAGTAGTATAAATAGATGATATATACTTTAGTCAATAAATTGGAATACAAATATAATGAATTTTGTAATAAATGGAAAATAAAACTTGTAAGAACAAAGAAATCCCTCATAAAGGAAGGGAAGAAAATCAAACCACTGAAGTATGAAATAAATGTATAATAAGCTATTTTGGTGTTGATTTGAATTGTTTGGTTGATGTATGGTTGTTGGGTAAGGAATTTTGAAGTTGTGGGATGGAGAAATAATCTATCTTTGTTCCATCTAAGACTGTTGAGTAAAGGATGCACTTGATAGTTATTTTACATTTCGTATAATTTCGGAATTTGAACCTAACAACTAATTGTTGTTTGATTGAATGATTGTCTGTTGGTGGCATGTGCTGTTTGTTAAAATTTATGGTTGTTGCATTTGATTGGATATAAATGATTGAATCTACCCAAACATTTCACTGTAAAATAAATATTTAACCTTTTAGATTATATAAGTGAATACAGGGGTTGGAAGCAACTGCTACTGCTTTTGGTTCCAAAATAATAAGCGTTTTGCCCGACAAATAGGTACGTTTTCGGATTACGATTAAAGCGCTATTTATATATTTTCCCGTGTGGGATATTTTATTTTGGATATATGTAATATATTTGTATATTTGGGATATTATATTTTCTCCAGAGTCCCTCCGTACAAAGGAGACTCTACCAAAAATTTTCGTAAATTTTGGACTTAGAATTTTGTTAAAGATATTTTTCCAACTTTAATAATTTAAGTATTAAAAGACATAATAATTATAAAACAAGTGTAATTCATTAAAGGAAATTAATTTAGTAAATTATTGTTATAAGTTAATATTTGAAACTGGATATACTGTTTTATTCTTCTTTCTCCCTTCCTTTTCCTTTTCGGGGACGAAAAGTTTTGAGTGGGGGAGAGTGTAGCGACTCGTAGATTTCATGGATTTAATTTGGTTAAATTAAGTTGTAATTAAATTTAGAAGAAAAATAAATTAAAAACCTACTTATAGTAATTCGAAGTAAATTCAAATGATTTTAAGTAGTGAAAAGAATTTTACCAGTATATGAGTTGAATATGAGAAATTTGAGGAAATTATTAAACTAGTATAATGTAATAAACATTGTTAACAGTAAATGGAATATGATAATAAGAAAAATTGCAAGTTTGTATTTATGGGCGAAATAATATTGATAGGTAATAATTGTTGTAGAGAATAAATTACAAATGTATAAATTGTATAATGGTAACAACTATTGTTCGTTACCAATGCATTTAATTTATAGCGATTAAATAAGAAATAACTGAAAATTTTGAAGGAAAAATCAGTAGAAAGGTTAACTACATGCATAAGATGGAAAGTTGAATAGAATTCTAATAAATGATAATAATGGAAAATATATACAATCAATGTAGGTAATTTGAAATTACAAATGATTAAACGTTTCTTGTGATAATGAATAAATAACGAAAGGAGTAAGCATATTAATTTAGAGTATTAATTACTATTGGGTAGAGATTTAAGTAACAACGTTTAATGCAATGTAAGTAATGACATTTTAAGTCAATAATAAGGAATTGGGAATCATATCTATGAAATGATAACGAGAATACAAGATGATAAATGCCAATTAAGGGTAATAATTAAGAAACTTAATGAAATCCCAATTTTATACAAAATAATTTAAAGGTCAGGTTTGGTTATAATTTGAACATAAGTAAATTGAATTTGTAGTATGAAAATATATGCAGAAATTGATTTTTGTAATAAAGGATTTTGTATGTGACAAAAAGGTAACGGTAGTGTTTATGGTAGGTTGCCTATTCATTTATTTAGATTGTTAGTTGGAACTGGAAATAAGTTTGTAATAAATGTAAATAAATGATACATTTATGTAACCAATGTAAATTTTACTTATAATATAGCAAAAGGTGGATTTAAGAAGTGAAATTGTAGAATTTGAAGCTAATTAATAATAGACATAGTAAAGATGGCAATCCAATCAAATGCTTAGGAATCAGATTTATTGGAAGGTAACCTAATTTATAAATAAATGGTAAGTATTAAGATATAATTCTATATAAATTGAAACTGATTGTAGATTTAGTGTAGTAACGTTAAGGCTAACTGAATTTGATTTATAGATGGAATTAAAATCAAGATGGATAGGTAACGAACTTAAAAATTTAATAAGTGAATTTATTTCAATCAGTGCAATAAAAGGATACGTAAATAAATGGTAAGATGAAATGGTAAATTTTTGATGTTAATAAAATGTTTTTTTTTGAATTGAAATAAGTATTATAATGGGCAAATTTAGTTACTTTAAGGTGAAACGGAAATTTTAACGCAATAGTTTGAATGCAATATTAAATTCATCTAATTTATAATAAAGATTCATTAGATTTATTTAATAGAAATTTTGGGACATTTAATAGATAATTGCTGATGTTGAATGGAACAAAGGAATTGAATTTAACATGAGTAGCACGAATAGCATGAATAGCATGAATATTAATAAAAGAAATTATGTAATAATTGATTTATTTTAGCATTTATGAATGAAATAGGAATTTAGGTTTAAGCAAGTGATGAATAAGATGTTGTGCAATCCAAATTAATATAGTAATTGTGAGTAATAAGAGCTTATTTGAGATTCTAATTTTTTTATATATGTTTTACAATTTCAATATAAATGGAAATAGTAGCAATACAAAGAAAGGCAGAATTTTTGAATATAGTAGTTAAGAAAAGGCAAACAAATCCTTCCATCTAAATCCAATTTAAAATAAAGCTTAATTATTGCAGTGGTTAGAATTAAATATTATGCTAGTCGAATACTAACTAATTCATTGAAATACCTATTCATGAAAAACAATTGAAAGGTTTTATTTGGTTATAATTGGTAGATTTGAAATAAACGTAAAGTTATATTAATTGACGTAATAATACGCAGTAAACTATAAGGTCATAGTCAAAGTTAAATTTAAGTAAATTCTTGGAATTTACAATATCTGAATTTACCGTAATTGAATTCAAACACTGAAATTTATAAATTTATTTACTTGACATTGATATCTGGGTTCGTTTAATTTGTTGTAACTAAAGTGAAATTATAAAAATGATCAAATTTTCAATTTTAAAGTCAAAAATTTTAAAGATTGAATTTAATTAATTTATTTGCCTATTTATTTAATTAATATGAAAATAGCCATTTTAGGCACGGACTCGGATTTCGACGAAACCAGTTTCATCGGATCCGTAACGGTGAATTATAATAATGTTTCAAGTTTCGTAGCGATCAGACTTGTCGTTTGATCGTACGGACTCGAAACGCCTTGAAATTTACGCATTTTGAAATCAATGTGAAATTTTTGTTTTTTTTAGCATAACTTCTTCATACGATCGAATTTGGTCGCGAAACTTTTTCCATTGCGTTCAGAATATTTTAAAACACCTACTTGGATATATAGTTTTAACAAATCCGACTCCGGAGGCATAGCGGACTTTTTGGACCATGGTTTGTCACGCACGTTCGCGTATCCAGTCTAGCTACCCTACCTCTAGCCTATCTATAAATATACATCTATAAACCCTAGCTCCTTTCTTTTTCATTTGCTGTACGTTCATTTCTGCACTCCTTTCTCTTCCCCAAATGTATACATCTCAGATCCAATTCCAGATCCATCCACAGTTCAAAATCAAAAGTCAAAACTCAAAAATTTCAGAAAATTCCAGAAAAAATATATGTTGAAGTATTCGATACGCGTAAATTGCTGGTGAAATTCGTTTTTCAATTGGAGCTGTCATTCATCCAGAATAAATTCAAACAGCCCCAAAATCGTTCATCATCGTCGCGCAAAACTTCGTCGGATCGGAAAACGGTTTCTGGGTTTTGGAGAGGGAACCGAGGGGATCGCATCTATGTGGTTTGTTTCGAGTTTCAACGGTTGGATTGGCGGGAATTTTCGATTAGGGTTGATAAATTATGGGTGGCGGCTGTTGCGTGGGCCTGCGCGCGTTCTGGGAAGATGGAATTATGTGCGTGCGTTCAATGTTGGCAAGTGTAAATGTGTACCATTTTGTTTAATTTAATTTTGATTTTTCAACTCGCAATTTTCGCTATAACTTTTGCATACGATATCCGATTTACGCGCGATTTTTTTTGTTAGGATCGTAATTTAATTCCGGACTCGATGACGCTGGTTTGGACGAATTCTGAGACGGGCGAATTTTTGGGTTTAAATCGAGTTTGAATTCGATTTAAATTCAAAAGGTGAGTGTTTTAACCCACTCACAATTACTAGAAGCTTTTATGTTTGTTAAATAAATTTTAGAAATGAATAGAAATTTATTTATGAGCTTTTGGCATGTTATTTCATTCATATCTGTTGAATTGCAATTTTTTGAATTTAACTGTAAATTTAATTGATTTATTGCGTGTTAATTGGCTGTTAGAAATTATTGTTTGCATATGAACTGCTAGTTAACAGTTATGCCAATTATCACTGAATATAAATTGTTAGATTAATAGTTGATAAATATAATTTGAAATAAAACTGCCAATTATTACCTGTTGTATATTACCAAACATATATTGTTATTGATTGATATTGCTTGATGTTTGTGATTGGGTGATGGATGTGTTATTGAATGGATGTTTTATTTGATATCATTAAACTGCAAGTTAGTATGCATTTTTCATTTCATTCGGGATTGCGGTTTGAAATGATATACAACCGCAGTTTTATTTTTAAATTGCGGATTGAAATGATAAATATCCGTATCACTTGACCATAGGATAGAAAACTATATACAGGCACCGCGGTCTATATATAACTATTTTTAATGTGATTTCTATGGTTTGGATGGAATACGGTTTATAAAAATCTTAAATTTTATACTGAATAAATGTTTCTTCCATATTTATATACATAGGAAGTTGAAATTTTGAAATTAAAAGGTGAATAAATTTCTTTATTAAAAATGGAAGAAAATTAAGAAAATGGAGTTTGATGATTTATATCCTATGTTTAAATATTAAGTTGGAAATTTTAAAGATATGATATTTATAATTGGGTTTTTCCAAAATATTTTGGAATGAATTTTCTAGTAAAATTTGAATTTGGAAATATATATATATTTTACTAGAAATTGAAGTCTTATAAATTATGGAATCTATGTGAATATTCAAGGCTAATTAATAGAACATTTGATTCGAAAGAATAAAATCCAACTTTAGTTGAAATATTTATACTCAAAATGGATATACGTATATATATGAATTTATTGGAATGGTTTTGGAACTTGAAGCGATATTAAATTTTGGTTTTAACTTTAAATAAAGAAATGTATTGTAAAGCCACGAGAAATATTTCTTTTCAAAGTAACATTTAAGTTAAACCACTTATTTTATATACTGTTGAATATCCAAACCATTTAGTTTTTGAAAGTAATGGTTTTAAAAACTATGGATTTCGAAGTATTATGTTGAAAGTTAATATTCAAATATTTCGTTACAAGGAATTATAAATTTTAAAAGTGGCATAATTTTTGGAAAAGATTTATATTTGGGAAATGATATCATTGATTGGGTTTTTATAGAAATAATATCAAATGGATCTTTTGGGTTTTAAAGAAGAGATGATATCGTAATATTATGGTTTTGAAATGGATTTTATTTTGGTTTTAAAAGTATAAACTATTTTTAAATGACCGCGGTGTTATAATAACGATGGGTTGGCAAAGAGACCGGGATCGGATATCTGACATACTCTCTGTCGATACCGAAAACCACTTTGACTAACCGTGTACGCGGTGGAGATTCCAGAATGAAGTAGGTGGTGGCGACGTTTCCTGTAAGGTAAATACGTGGACCCAACTCCCGTGAGTTGGCATAAGGTGGCTAAAACAGGAGCGATTCTCAGGCCAATGAGGTCATTCCTCTGATCGGACGCTCCTCTTCGATATTATACTTTGACTTGGATTGATTCAGTGGCCACTTCTATATTTTGATTTTGGGGAGTTAGTCCGAGGTGGGCGGTAACTGCGGCTACGCGTTTCCACCAGCCTGGATAGCAATTGGTATATCTACCCTGGCATTGCCTCGTTGTGCCGTGTCACCTACCATATCGAGCCTTGTACGAGTTTGGTTTTCTCCCGTAGCCCGTGTGGTATCCTCTAGTTGCTTCCCGAGTAGGAGGAGCTATGGTATTGGATGGACTACTGGGACTATTACGTGTTAAGGTGGAAAATGTAAAGCCTTAACGCTATTTAAAAGTAAGTTTATTTTACAATTAGACACTATTATAATAGCGCAATATACTACATAGTAAATAGTTTAACGGATCCTTAGGAGATGTAAATCCCGAGCATCTCTTGAGTTACTGTACTCATATTTATTTCTGTTTATTTAACTCACATAATATTTTCTAGTCTGACTCGAGTGTTTTTGTCTTTTTCAAATTCGCTCGGGTCAGTCCGAGCGTTTCAGGATAGCAGATTTTAGCTTTGGAGGACGAAGACGAAGAATCAGTATTATTTTATATATAGTATTGCACCACACTCTTTATATTCCGCTGCATTGCTTGTATTGGTATGTGTAACTCTGATATTTATTGTAAAAGAAGAATCAAGCTTTTGTAAACTGTTTATGAACTGTATATTTGTTATTATATTTTATCCTTCCGCTGTGAGATTCTATTTTTGTTTTTATTTCTTCTCTGTTTTTCTTATTTACCCCATAACAATCCGCCCTTGCGTATGCTTTGAATTGGCACGTGTGTCGGTTTAAAGTGTGCAAAAAGGCGGGATGTTACACTTAAGGTACGAATTTATGTAATCCGACTTTCGAGAATTCAGATTCGGTGGATTTTATACCAAAATCATTTAAAAGTCGCATTATATATTCACCAAAGTAAATCACATTTGTTCTACCTTGGTTAAAACTTAGGAATTCATCCATAAGAAGTTGTGTCCAATTGACACGCAAGTTTCCCAATATAGCATATAGAGCATGGAAATTATCTGGATATACTAATTCATATGACCCTATTCGTGGGGTTATACTCTTAAGAAGAAACTTGTACATTAGCTTTAGGTCGGAGTGACATGGTTTAAATTCAACAACATCATCTTCGAGGAATAAATGACTTTTATTGTCCTGAATTTTCATATTGCAATTTATATCCCAAAGATTAATTCCTCCAACTCTAGTTTGAAGAAAATGGTACAGCGTTCTAGAGAAAGAAAAACAGAAATTCCACATACCGAAGTCCAAATGCAGTTTTCTCGATTTCTAGGTGCTGGCTCTTAAAGATTCAAGTTCGCGTAGAATAGTTTAACCATTGTATGGTTGATTTTTAGATTGCTCTTTTTGTAGTCAAGAAAAATCCAAACCGCTTCTTTTGGAAAGCTCTTGAATGCCATAAGAGTTGAAGTCAGGATAATAGACAAAAGAGCCTTCGAAATACACGAGTCTTGCATATTTATCCACCTTTGAATTGCTTTATCATGGACCAGCCAAGTAGCAATTTGAGAATCTATTGGAGTAGAGGATGAAGAAGAAGCCTTTTTGACGCGTTTTGTTTGTCTAGGGGCCATGGAGAAAGAAGATAAAGATTGAAAAAAGTGAAATTTGGTGAATGTAGAGAGGTGAATTTCATAATATAGGGCTGGAGGAATGAAGAAGAAAGATAAAAAAAAAAGGTGAAAAGGTGTGGTAAAAAAGTAGGTAGGGGTAGTTATTATGTAGAAATTCCCGATCAGTCGACTGAAGTACCTGGGTCAGTCGACTGAATCTGAACCCGAGAGTTGTTTACTCCGCATGCAGTCGACTGACTCGGTCTATTCGATCGAGTGATCTGAACCCGAGAGTTTTTTTACTCTGCATTTGGTCGACTGACTTGGTCTATTCAGTTTACTGAATCTGAACTTAAATTGAGATCAGTAAATATTTGTTTGTAAAACATAGAGTATAACTATAACATAATATAGATGAAATACAAATAATAATTATACATATATGTCAAACAAAAAAGAAATGATTATTATAGTTTGTCTTCGAACTTCTTTTAATATGGTTGAGAAGAAGTTCGAAAGAAAAGAAACATTATTTAGAAGGCGGACGTGGAGTAGATTTATCATTCTTCTTAGATGGAGTCTCATTATGAATTGGTGACCATCCTTGCCCACGTTCCCATGAGTTCGGTGATAGGGTGGTCGTTGTGGGCTAGGAGACCAAGGATTTCGAGTCCGAACAGGTTCTTGAACACTAGAAGAAGAGGAGCCACACATTTTGAGACCTACTTGCTCTATAAAAGATAGCCGCCGTGAATTCATTTTCTGTTCATGCCCCATTTCTTTTTGAAGATCCAGAGATTGCTGTTGATTGTGATGAATTTCATCCACCTTTTGTTTGGTGGAAGGTGATCCAAAAAGTAATGAGCGTTTCGATTTCTTTGAAGGAGGCGTATAACCAATATGATGATGGTGATCTCTAATAATGGGAACTTGTTCATGAACGGGTGTTGGAGTATGAAGTGAAGGTGTATTAGGAGAATCTGAAGTGATAAAAATATAGGAAATTCTAGAGTCCGGGCTGTTAGAGTTTAAGGAGTTGGATGACATAGTTGAGAAAGAAAGATTTAGAGTTGTATGGAGTAGATGAATATGGAGAATTCAAGATTAAAAGAACAAAGACAGGTTGATAAATTTATAGGCATGGAGAAAACTAAACAATGAGTGGTCATAAAGATTCAAGGAATTTCCACCATAATAAAGATAGAAAAAAATTTAGTGGACAAAATGTTAGATTAAACAACAGGCTTAGATAATTTTATATTAAATTTTATAAACTTGTTAAAAAATATATATATAAACTTATTGTCATAAAAATCATAAATCGTTAGATGAGATAATCCCAAGTTCTCATCTTAATTTTATAAAGACGTTTTCTATTAAAGGTTTTGTGAATATATCGGCCAACTGATTTTCAGAGGATACAAATTCAAGATTTATTAATTCTTTTTTGATACAATCAAGAAGAAAGTGATGACGAATGTCAATATGTTTTGTTCGTGAATGATTTACTGGATTTTTAGATAAGTTAATAGCACATGAGTTATCACAATAAATTGTTGATTTATTTAGATTAAAACCAAAATCTTGAACTGTTTGTTGCATATATATGACTTGAGCACATGCCAAAGCTGCAAATATATATTTTGCTTCACATGTCGAAAGTGAGACACAATTTTGTTTCTTACTAAACCAAAATACAAGGGATCGTCCATTGAAGTGACAAGTTCCACTTGTACTTTTTCTATCCATCCGACTTCCTCCAAAATCAGCATCACTATATGATACTAATTCAAAAGGACATTCTTTCGGATAAAATAGTCCAAAGTCTTTGGTTTTACTAAGATACCGTAACGTTTCACTGCTCGCATATGTGATTCTTTGGGATCTGCTTGAAATCGTGCACACAAGCAAACACTCAACATTATGTCAGGTCTGCTAGCTGTTAAATATAGTAATGATCCAATCATACTTTGGTATAATTTTTGGTCAACACTTTTACCATTTTCATCTTTATCGAGATGTATAGATGTACTCATGGGAGTAGGTTTGGTAGAAGTATTTTCCATACCAAAGCGTGTGATTAAATTGTTATAGTATTTTTCTTAATTTATAAAAATACCATTTTCTAATTGTTTAATTTGTAAACTAAGAAAATAATTTAGTTCACCCATATGCGACATTTCAAATTCTGTATCCATTATTTTTGAAAATTCCTGACATAATTTTTCATTTGTAGAACCAAAAATAATATCATCAGCACAAATTTAAACAATTAAATTATCTTGTTTATTTCTTTTAATAAAAAGAGTTTGATCAACCTTTCCAATTTCAAAACCAGAATCTATTAGATATCTTTTGAGACGATCGTACCAAGCATGTGGTGCTTGTTTAAGACCGTATAAAGTTTTCTTTAATTTATAAACATGATCTGGAAATTGTTTGTGAATAAATAAGGGTGGTTGTTCAACATAAACATTTTCTTTTATAGAACCATTTATAAAAGCACTTTTAACATCCATTTGATATAATTTAAAATTATGAAAACATGCATAGGCCAGTATAATTCGTATTGCTTCTAGTCTAGCGAATGGAGAAAACGTTTCTTCGTAGTCAATTCCTTCTTCTTGATTATATCCTTGTGATACTAATCTAGCTTTATTTCTAGTTATATTCCATGTTCATCTGCTTTAATTTTAAAAACCCATTTTGTACCAATGACTGATTGGTCACTAGGCCTTGGAACTAAATCCCAAACGTCATTTCTTTCGAATTGATTTAGCTCTTCTTGCATAGCGATAATCTAATAATCATCAGTTGAAGCTTCCTTTATATTTTTAGGTTCTATGTTAGAAAGAAAAGCTACATGGCCCATTTAATTTAATTAATTTCTAGTTCTTACATTTGAATTAATTTCTCCTATTACATTTTCTACGGGGTGATTTCTTAATATCCTAGGAGGGGATCTTAATTCAGTACTATTATTATTAACAGAATTTTCATTATTTAGAAAAATTGTAGATTCAGTATTTGTGATATTTTCTTCATCATCTTTAATACTTGAAATTTGTTTAAAATTTTCATCGAACGATACATGAAGTGTTTCTTCGGTGATATTTGTTCTTTTACTAAAAATTCGATAAGCTTTGCTTCGTTCCGAATATCCTACAAAGATTCCTTCATCGGATTTTGGATCGGATTTGCCAAGCTGATCTTTTGTATTTAAAATATTTAGTTTTATTTCATTAAATAATTCATAAGGAGTATTCTTAGTTAGTGGTCGAATAGAAACACGATTCAAGGCATAATAGGCGGTAGTAACAGCTTCTGCCCAGAAGTGTTTTGGCAGCATGCTTCCATTTAATAAAGTCCTTGCACATTCTTGTAAGGTTCTATTTTTTCGTTTTACTATTCCATTTTGTTGAGGAGTTCTTGAGAATGAAAAATTGTGGATTATTCCTTGCTTCTTACGAAAATGCTCAAAAGCTTCGTTTTCAAACTCACCTCCATGATCACTCCTAATATTTTTAATTTTTAAACCTTTAAAATTCTGAATTCTTTTAACAAAAGATTTAAAATGATCAAAAGTATCACTTTCGTTTTTCATAAAAATTGTCCAAGTATATCTTGAAAAGTCATCAACAATTATAAACACATATTTACTATGATTTATGGATTGTACTTGTGTTGGTCCAAATAGATCCATGTTTGGTAATTCAAGTGGTTGCATTGTGGAAATTACCTTTTTAGATTTAAAAGATGACTTGGTTAATTTTCCTAACTGACATGCATCACAAATATGGTCTACTTTAAAATTCATTTTTGGTAATCCTTTTACTAAATCATTTTTAGATAATTTTGAAATAGCTCTAAAATTAATATGACAAAACCTTTTGTGCCATAACCAAGGATCATTTTCTTTGGCTAATAAGCACATATTTGAATTATAATTAATATTCATATTTAATACATAAATATTTTTATCTCTAAAACCTTCAAAAATAAGATTATTATTTTGATCAAAGATGCTACACTTATTTTCAGAAAAATTGATTTTGAATCCTTTATCACACAATTGGCTGATACTAAGTAAATTGTGTTTCAAATTTTTAACTAACAAAACATTGGAAATAAAAGGTAAATTAGATGTACCGACGTTGCTGACGTTGCCTTTTCTTATAATATATCCTTTTGAATTGTCTCCAAAAGTGACCAAGCCTTCATTTGAGTAAGTAATGTTTGATAGCATATTTTTGTCACCGGTCATATGTTTCGAGCAACCGCTGTCGAGTATTCATTTTCCTTTCTTTTTAAGTGGGACCTATAATAAAATAAAAAATATCATTGGTACCCACTTTTTAATAGGGTCCTAAATTTAGGTCATAAGAAACCAAATCCAAGAGGGTTTAGTATCCTTTTTGAAAATATAATTTTTATTTTTATGCATAGATTCAAGAAATAAATTTGTATATTTCTTTCTAATAAATTATTGTTTGTTTTAGGAATCCATATTTTTATAGTCTTTAGATTGGATTTCCCTTTTAAATGTTCTTTTGTAGTCCAAGGTTTATAATCATCTCTCCTTTTGTTTTCATTTTAGGTGGAGCTTTTGATTTCTTGACATAACCTAAACCATTTTTGTTTGAAGCAGGTTGAGAATTTTCAATAATATTGGATAAATTTTCTCTTCCTTTATTAAAAATGGAAATGTTTTTAGAAATGTCATCTAGCTTTGTTTTGAGACTAGATTTGTCTAACTCAACAATTTTGATTTTTGTTTTTAGTTCATGATTTTCAGAAACCAGAGCATCATTCTTTTCCTTTCGAATTCTATTTCTTGACTTAAAAGAGCGAGTTGAGAATTGTTAGAGAGCCAATCTTGATTTTCTCAAGTTCTTCTTCTTATATTATCTTCTCGTCTTTAAGCATATCTCTTTCGAATTCTGCTCTTTTTTGATTTTCCAAAGCTTCTTTATATTTCCTTTTGAGACTTTTGAAAATGTCTAGCAGTTCTGAATTTATTTCTATCATATCATCAAAAGTTAAATCACTAACCTCATTATCTTTAGCCACGAAGTACATATTTACTTGTTCATTATCATTGTCGCTTTCATTTTCAGAAGATGAAAAATATGAGTCGTCCTATGTTACTAAAAAAGCTTTTCTTTTGAACTTGTCCTTCTTATTTTTGTTGTTGTATGCTTTCTTCTGTTCTGGACAATCTTTTTGCATATGTCCCTTTTTATGGCAGTTGAAACATTCTATTACTAAGGTTGATGATTTGTTGTTGAAACTTCATTTTCCATTATTCTTGTTATTTTTTCTATATTTCAAAAACTTTTTAAAGTTTTTGGTAATGAATGCTAAGTCTTCCTCATCTGAATCTGAGTCTTCTTCTTCAGCATGAAAAGCTATATTCTTCTTGTCTTGTGTTTGTACTCTTTTAGCCTATAAATTTACTTCATAGGATATTAGATTCCCTATTAACTCTTCTGGTTTCATGGTAGAAAGATCATTATCTTCTTCAATAGCTAAGACTTTTCTTTCCTATTCGTCTATCAAAGAGCTAAGGATTTTTGAAACAATATCAAAGTCAGAATATATCTCTCCTAGTTATAATAAAGAATGATGAATATCTTGAAATCTGGAGTACATATCATTTATAGATTCATCTTGCTTCATCCTAAAATTTTGAAATTGATTCTTAAGCATAGATATTTTATTTTGTTTAACCTTATTATTACCTTCATGAGTGACTTTTAGTGTTCTCCATATTTCATAGGCAGTGTTGCACATACTAACACGATTGAATTCATTTTTATCTAAAGCATAAAATAACATGTTCATGGCTTTGGCATTTAAAGAAGCATCTTGTTTTTGTGTGTTTGACCATGTTGAATATTTAGTTGTGGGTATGATATATTCCGATTGTGTAATGTTCCATGAATCAAAACTATTTGCTTGCATATATATATATATATATATAGACACACACGCATTCGTGTAGCCCAATAGTTATAATTCATGCCATTAAACAGTGGAGGTCGTGCAGTGGATTAACCTTCAATAAAACTGGTGTTAGTGTTACTATCCATATTATCGAATAACTGTGTGACAGTTATAGGATGACCTTATGCTCTGATACCAAACGAAAGTGTGCTATGCTATGGATCGTGCAATATGGATATTCAATAATGCAGAGCATAATGTAGATAACTATATAATTATTAATGCGGAAAATAAATGCAATAAAAATAACACCGGAGATTTTTATACTGGTTCGGAGCACCGTCCAACGTCCAATCCCAGACTACTTCTGGAATTACACTACAAACAATATCCCTCACTTAACCTAGAGGAACAGGTCTATACAACACCTGAACAGCCGAACAGAATTTCTGCCTTAACAGCCGAAGAGGTCTTTCTGCCTGAGCAACCGAATAGGACTTCTACTAGATATATAAAACTTTGTTGACTAGTATGTTCTTGGTAACATGGATATGTCTTGAAGTACACCCTTCCTATAATCAAATCCTCAAGAGTATTTTGTGTGTGTATTGATTGAAAGGAAGAAAATCACTTAGAATTAAAGAATGTATATATTAACTCAAAGATTCAAGAGATATAGAATTTGTGAATGCTTTGAATTGTACAGAGTGTAGAGCAAGAATAGATTAAGAGAGCAAAGAAAGAAATCGGTGATTTTGAAAAGAATCAAAGCATGTTTATATAGAGGATACAGAGATGCAATCATTCGTGAAAGATGTCAATCAAAAGTTGCATCCGTTCCTCTTGAAATTGGATAGAAACCCCTTCATAAAAGAATGTGTCTTTTCGGTCAAATAGCCGTTATTTGCCATTCAGTCAACTGACTCAGAAGTGCCAGTCGAATGAATTTGAAAAACGTGCATTTCATAGTAATTATATGTGCACTGGCACAGGTCAGTCGACTGGCTGACCTGAGTTAGTCGACTAACCTGTGCTATGTTGCACAGATCATATTAAAACACTATATTTTGAAGTAAAATCTTTGTATGTGTGTGCGACTACTTGAGGAATGATTTTAATAATATTTTAACGGAACTAAGACTCAAAAATGAGATAAATATACATATTATATTCTAAATTGAAGTCTTGTCTTTGTTTGAAGTTCCATTCTCTTTTTGTTGCTATGTTCCATCATCTTGTGATCTATGATCGTCAATGCTTGTTGATGTTCTTCATCATGAATCAAAAACCATGATTCAACAACTATTACATCATTTGTCAGAGACAAAGAAATATTATTTAACCTTAAATAGCAAAATTAAATAATATCATAATTTATGCGTTCAAATTTGGTGGCTATAATAGATTTCTAATTTACATTGAGAATTTATGTTTAAAAATTAGGTATTTACTCAAAAAAATTTGATTTGGTTTAAAAGTGAATTATGAAAATAAACCTTTTTATATTAGCATTGCAAAAGTGAGTGTAAATAAGCCTTGATTTAGTGGATGTAGCAGAAAATAGAGGGGTTTAACGCAAATCTACTATTTAATAGCACTAAACTGAAAAGGCATAGTAGTCGAAGAGCAATATGCATTATAGTGAGGAATTTGCAGGGATTTAGTGGAGCTTTAATTGCACGGACTGATATGCACAATCATTGTCCATAAGGAATTTTGTAATTTTTTTTAGGTGAAGGATATGAAGCATGAAGATTCGCAACCATATCATAAAATAGTAGAGTAAAGAGTAGTCAAGTTTATCCAATCAACTACCATGGTCGATTTCCCTAAAAACCAATCTACATATACTACCATACAAAATCATGGATACTTCAACACTTAACTAGTTTATTGTTACTTCATGTCGACTTTCCATGTTGGTGTATCTCGTCCTAGTGAAGCATGAGTTGCAAAGACCGAAATTTTCACCCGTACATTCGTTAACAAGTTTTGCAATATAGTTGCAAATATAAATCATAGATTTTCATGGACTAATAAAGCATCATTCATTTCTTTCCTTCCAAATATAAATCGTAGAAGTGTTCTTGGACTCGTGGCTATTACTGGAGATTTATTAAGGATTTCACACAGATAACAGCACCTTTGACTATGCTAACCAGGAAGGACGTGATGTTTATTTGGTCTAATAAATGTAAAGAAGCATTCCTTAAGTTAAAGAATTTGTTAACTAATGAGCCTATGTTAGTGGTTCCATATGGAAACTAAGGGTTTTTGGTGTATACCGATGCATGTGGAACTGGATTAGGGGTTGTGTTGTGCAGAAAAGTAAATTTATTGCATACGCTTCACGATAGCTTAGACCGCATGAAGTGAGATATCCTACTCATGATTTAGAGTTGGCAGCGGTAATATTTGCATTGAAAATATGGATACATTATCTCTTAGGGGAGAGATTTGAGCTATACACAAATCATAAGTCCTTAATGTATTTATTCTCTCGGAAGGAGTTGAATATGTGACAGCAGAGGTGGCTGGAGTTCTTAGCCACTTATGATTTTGGTATAGAGTATACACTTCGAAAAGTAAATAAAGTAGCGGATGCTCTTAGCAGAAAGCATAAGAATGTGGTGTTAGGCATATTGGAAGAATGGAAAAGATCTAGAGGCTTTGACTACTTGTAGCATGCAGTTAAGATCAACTGCTAGTTCTACTCAGTGCACCGCCATGTTTTCCTGTTAAAAAGTTGGACCCGTACGGATCGTAAGGATTGCTTCTACGTAGAAAGAGGATCCATTATTAGCCGAGAAGATTAGAAGGCTTGAGGTCAGATTAGAGATTGATAATCTAATGGATTTTAATCTTGATCTAAGAGGAGGCTGAGAAAGAAGGGTTTGTTATGTGTTCCAGATGTTGAGGACTTACAGAAAGAAGTTATTAGGGAATGTCATCGATCCAAATTTATGATTCATCCCGGGGGAATCAGGATGTATCAATATATAAAGAGGAGTTTCTATTAGGAAGGTATGAAGAAGGATCTTGGCTTGTGAGTTAGGCAAGGTGCGAACTGTCAACACGTGAAGACCGAACATCAGAAGCCGAGTGGATTGCTTCAACCTTTGGAGATACCAGTTTGGAAATGAGATTCGATATCCATGGATTTTATAGATGGGTTCCAAGGTTGAATAGAGGAAATAAAAGTATACGGGTCATAGTGGACAGGTAGACCAAGAGTGCCCATTTCATTCTAGTTAAACCAATCAGGACGGCACCTGTTTTAGCTAAGTTGTTTATGAGGAACATAATTATGCTACATGGAATTCCTAATAGTATAGTTAGTGGCAGAGATGCTTTGTTTACTAGTGAATTCTGGAAGAGTCTACAACATGTGTTAGGTACCAAGCTCAAGATGAGTATTGCGTATCCCCCTCAGACGGATGGGTGGACAGAGAGAGTCAATAAGATACTCGAGGATTTGTTAAGAGCTTGTGTGTGGACTTTGGGGATCTTGAAAAGATCACCTACACTTGGTTAAGTATTCCTATAATAATAGTTATCGCACTAGTATAGGAATGACACCTTTCGAAGCTTTGTATGGAAGGCCATGTAAATCACCAGCACATTGGTTGGAAACAAGACATAGATTAGTCTTGGATCTAGATCTGGTTAGAGAGGAAACAGAGAAGATTGAGTTACTTCCAGCTAGGATGAAGGAAGCTCAGTCTAAACAAAAGAGTTATGCAGATAAGAGATGTAAAGATCTAGAGTTCTCGGTTGGAGATGGAGTTTTCATAAAAGTATCATCGATGAAGGGTGTGGCATGATTCAGAAAGTCATAGAAACTGGCACCGAGATATGTTGGACCATTCCCAATCATAGAGAGGATCGGAAAGATCGCATATAGAGTAGAGTTGCCGAACATTTTGGTAGGTGTCCATGATGTATTTCATGTGTCTCATCTTCACATGCATGTGCATGTTCCAGAGACTACTAATTCTCTAACAGCGTTGGAAGATTTAATAGTAGACCGACTTTTGTTGGGCAACCGGTTCGGGTTGTAGCGAGAGATGAGAAGAGGTTAAGAAACAAGACAGTCAGTTGGTGAAAGTTCAGTGAAGCAACAACGAGAAGGACTATACTTGGGAGACAGAAGACATGATTACAGGTACTTATCCTGATCTGTTATAAGGGTATGTTCTATATTTGATTTATATAGACTATTGCCAGTCAGGTAGGCTAGTATAGTAGTTAGGACATGTTATAGATAATTCCTATGCTTAGTATTTAGTCTTACTGAATTTTGAGGATGAAATTCTTTAAGAAGGGGAGCTTGTAACACCCTTAATTTTAAATAACATTCTTCAGGAGATTTAATTAGATAAATTAAATAGAATAATGTAAAGCCCAAAATGGTTAAGGTATTTAGATTTGTATAAACATAAGGTAGTCGTGCCTTAATTGATGTGTAAGCAAACGGAAATTTAAAATGAAGTAAGCAAGGGAATAAGATAAACGAAAAATATGGATAGGCTACATTCTTATACTGCAAGGAATTACTTCTCACCCCTCCCATAAGCTAACTTTTGATCCCATACTTCCGCCCCTAACCAAGTCGAAACCAATACACATGATATTGTTAGGAACTGGAGATAGTGGTTTTGATGACAACAACCTTTGTAACTTATTTTATTACAACTTATATACCAACACTATTGTTTAGATATATATGAATGATATTATGCAGGATATATATAAGGCATGTATTGATTATTGAAGACTGTACAATATAAAGATCAAGAATGAAGAAATCAAGTTTGAAGACTCATGAGTATCAAGATCAAGATTTCAAGATATGTGTCTAGTTTTGTTAAAACTTCATAATAGCATGGAAATCTTCATTCCGAATTTCATTTGGGATGAAACCCATTTCTACCTTCTTAGTGGCTTACAAACCCAGGACAAGTAGCTTACAAACCTACGAAAGTGGCTTACTGTGATATTTCGGAATTTCAAACCAAATTTAAATGAGATAATCTCCATTTTAAATTAACTAAAATTGGTAAAATTGTTATTTTAAAACAATAAATAATAATTGTGTTGTATACATATAGATTTTAATAGAATTTTTATATAAACAAATGGAATTTCGATTTGTTAAAAAAAATATCCATCAATTGGATTTTAAATTTAATTTGAAATTTAATTTGAATTTGGATATTTAAATTGAAATTCGAAAAATAATAATTATTTATAGCTTAAATCATGCCTTGGTTCTTGGCCCCAAAGTTTAAAAAAAGTTTAATTTTAATGGGTTCCAGGCGATTACCAGAATTCGCGTCTTCTGCTTCCCCACCGTGAATTTTATTGCCCCTCTCTGTTTCAACTGCCCCCCTTCATGTCCTCTCCTCCTTCTTTTCACATTTCTCCGCGTCTGCCCTCCCCCTCTTCTACACGTTCTGGCCGTCGTTTTGGAGCCATGGTAGCTGATGACGTCGCCCGTCCTGATCTACTCTCGTCCCGAGAATTTCCTCCCCTACGTGCAACCAATAAGTCTCCCCTAGTTTCTATTGCCCGCTCTTGCTTGATTAATGCTACAGCTGCTGCTGCATGTATCCCTGCTGTGAGTTCGACTTTGATTAAAACAGGTTCTCATCTTTTTCCTAAGGCCGGATCCAATGTGTGTTACGATGGGTCTCCCAGTTGTGATTTTGGTGAGCAAGTTACGGGTTCTTTGGCTTTAGAGCGCGAATTTGGGGGTCTGTCAGGTGTTGACATAGGCTTGGTTGAGTCTGTCGTGCATGATTGTTGCACGACAAGTGTTTGTATCAATGCAACAGTGGGATCTAGACCTTTAATCAGTGCTAATAGCTTGGCTTCCCTTTCGTGTGACGCTACTCCTGACCTGCCACCTGTTGAAGTTTGTCCTGGGCCTCCTTCGGCTACGTTTGCATGCCCCAAATTTGGTATAGCTAGTGGCACTCCATCTGTTCAGCATTTTGCCAATGTCAATGTTATCCCAATGCACAATGTTTTAAATCCTGGTGATATCATGCAATCTCCCATTGTAGCACAATGCCCCAATCCTGTGGCCACTTCTGGTGTGGTGGAGTGTCGCCCTGATGATACTTGCCCAACTGTACCCAAATCATGGTCTTCACTTTTTACATCCATGCCCCTTAATGCGGGTGTTTATGAACCAGTTGAGTTCGAAATCCTTAAGTAAAACGGAGTAATGATCCCTCCCCCCAGTGTTATCCAAGCCGATATGGACTTTTGGTCAGCATACGTAGTTAGATTCTTTTTGGACCCTAAACATCGACTTCATGATGCGGCTGCTGTTTGTCGGAGGGCCTGGAGACTACATGGTGGTCTTAGAGTTAAGTTAGTTGATTCCTTGTACTACCTATTGTTCTCCTCCCCTGAGGAACGTAGACGTGTTCTTGAGTCTGAGCCTTCCTTCTTTGATGGACAGCCTTTTATTATTACCCCCTGGTCTCCGACGGTTGCTAGTGCGCGTGAACAGGTTTTTTCTATCCCTGTTTGGGTTTATTTCTCTCAGATTCCTTCTGCTCTTCAACCGCTGCTTGATTTGAATTGGCTTGCTTGCAATGTTGGTAAATTGAAGTGTTTTGACTCCAATATTGTAGCGCGTGATAAGCTTGTATACGCCAAGGCTCTGACTGAGATCTCTCCCCATAAGCCTCTTCCTATCTCTATTCCTGTCCAGCTAGCTGTTGGACACGTGGTGGATGTGCATGTCCGGTATGGATGGGTCCCTGACATTTGTACCTCCTGTCACTCTTTTGGCCATTTAGCCTCTGACTGCTCGCACTCTGTTATATCTGTTACTGCTCCTAAGATCCCTCTGCCTTGGCCTCCGCTAAGGAAATGGGTTCCCAAGGTCACACTGGTTGCTTCTTAATCATCTGACCCTAAACCTTCCCTCTCCTTAGCGCGGCCTGCTTCCCCAGTTCCTGGTGTTGTTCTTCCCTCTGCTGAGCCGGATCTTGTTGTTTGGGCTGAGACTGAACATTGTTGGGTTGATCGTCGTTCAGATATGCGATTCAACCCTGTGGATGACACCTGTTTTAGATATGTATCTGATGATCTCCTGGACCTTCGATGCCTTTATTACACAATTTCTGGTGATTCCTTGGTTCTTGACTTGGATGGTTCACATGCTCAGACTAATTCTGTAATTCTAGCTGATGCTACCTGGGATCGATCTTTTATCTACTCTTTTGACGTTGAAAGTTATGATCCTTCTCTTGCTGTTCTTTTTCACCCCTTTTTTGGTCTCCTTGGTTGTGGATCTCTGGTTTCTACCCGAGTTGTTGAGGGCGTTAGTGATTCTTCCTCTGCGGAGGAAGACTAGTCTAGTAATTTATATCTAGTAGCTGTGACTTGTCTGTCATAATCCTGTGCTAT
This sequence comes from Allium cepa, assembly GCA_030765085.1. Classification (NCBI taxonomy): domain Eukaryota; kingdom Viridiplantae; phylum Streptophyta; class Magnoliopsida; order Asparagales; family Amaryllidaceae; genus Allium; species Allium cepa. Next base: position 81,160,101 of record CM060941.1, on the reverse strand, counting down.
AATTTTATTTCTTTCTTTCATTGTAGCTAAGGTGCCTCTACCTTACTCCTGTACTTCAAACTTTATTACGTACGTAATAAAAGTGGTCGGTCCACTATAAAACCGTCGGCCTTGCCAAAAAAAATCATGCCTTGGTTTTTAAAATGTATTTTATGATTTTATTTGGAGCATAAAATTTTGAAATTCAAAGTATAGGTTTTAAATTTTTTGAATTTTAAAATATTAAGCTTTTGTTTATAAATATAATTGGTTTATTTATTTTAAAGTTGTCTACATAAATAAGTACATATTAACTAATTTATTTAAGCATAAGTTTATACTAACCTATATTAACATTTAACCAAGTACTAATTGACTTAAGAGACATGTGTTAAGTGATAAGTATTCACATTGACAAATGTTGATATTAGGACAAGTGTCATTTAATTTAGTTTTTTTATTTTCTTTTATTTTTTTAAAAAAAATCATTTCAGCTTATTTAAAACATTGCCTTCTTTCCTTCCATTTCTTTTTCTATTTTTCCAAATCTAAAGCTAAGTTCACCTGAAAATATAAAAGCCAAATACAAATATGAAAATCAAACCAAGATTTGTAATTCAGGTTTAAAACCTGTAAAAAAATCCTCATTTCAAAATGCAAAGCAAAACAGTTTTCAAATGCCAGAATCTGATCAAAGTCTGTAACCAAGATGCAAGTTTTGAGTGAAATCTGGAAGCTGTCTTCTACAAGCAACTGCATTTTTCAAATTATAAGCCTGATTCTCTGTACATCAACAAGTGAGTAAACAGATCTTCTTTAGTTGCTTGATTTTGAGTTGTGATAATGAAAGTTTTAAAACTGTTTAAATCTCTGAATGCATGCAGTGAACCTAATTTTAAATAGTGACAATGTTTTGCATGGTTGATTTAATAATTTTATACGGAGATATATGAATATATTCTTGTGCATGTCAGTATTCTCAATACTATGCTCTGTCCTTAAACTACAGAGTGCAAAATAATTCAAGATCAATTGTTTTTCTCTGATCAGATTTATGTATGGATGCTTAATAATAAATTGTTAAGAAATAACAAGATTGTTAACTAAAGAAAATATAAAGCAATTCCTGAAAGCCCTAGTTCAAAACTCAAAATGCAGTTCGAAAACAAACTTGGAAGCTGGGATCAAAGCTTCAGAAAGCAAATCCAGATCAGTAAGCATGTGAAAAAAAAAATCAAAACAAGCTTTCTCTGTTTTCAATGCAGGTGAGTAAATAAACCCCTAAAGTTTAAATTAAGTTTAAATCCTGATCTCAAGTGATAAAACATGAAGTATGATTATGAGAAAATGTTTGTATGAATGGATTTATGCCTGCATGTCTGTTTCGGTTTGCATGTCAGTATGTTCAGTATTGTTGTTCTGTTTATAGTCTTTCAACTTGATCAAAAAAAAATCATCATGTTCTTCCTTCCTGATCTTCTTTAGGCTATAATTAGTAAACAAGTTTGTTTGTTAACAAGGTATCAATATAAAAAAAACATATTCAAGTGGAATCTGGAGTTAGTTTTCACAGAAAGGAAGAACAACAGTAGGACCTAATATATAACTAAATTCAAAAAAAAAATTGTTTCAGGATCATATTCAGATCAGTTATCAAACTATAGGATTTTTAAAAATAAAATCTTGATTATTTTTATTGTAAATCACGAGAAATCATGAGATGAACGAACTATGGGTTTCAAACGATTTCTGGCGAACGGTGAAGTTTTGGACGGTCGGGGTCGTGGTTGAAGAAGGCTGGGAGGCCAGCGAAACAGGAAAAATGGTTAGTGGTTTATTTGGCCATGTGGCATCGGCGAATCGAAGAATGAGGGCTTAGGGTGGATTCTTGGTCGAGGTCAGAAATGTGAAGAGGGCATCACCGTGGAAGCTTCGGAAGGGATCGGTTGAGGGGGGAAAGAAGCCTGGGCCTTGGACGAGGCCGTGGCCGAAAGGGTGGCGCCTCTGGTGATCGGTGTCATCTGGACGAAGTAGTGTTTGGTCGGAGCATTTTGTGCCGATGGGTTCGATTATGTCAAATTAAAATTTCGTGACCAATTGAGTGATCCAGGTGGTCAGATGGCTTGAGCAGTTCGTGGATGACTTGCCGACGGTGGTTGTTGACGCTGGAGTCGTGTCGATGAACGGTGCAGGTGCACGAGTGGCTCGGTGCACCATTGTTTTGATTGATGCGACAATGATTTTTCTTTGGGTTTGACTCGGAGGGAAAAGGAAGATTAGCTCGGATTTTACTTCGGGTTGTTCACGAGGTTTGTTAAACTTGTAACAGTTTAAATTTATTTTTAAAACCAGTTTTTTTTTTTACAAAAAGAAATAAGAAGGGATTTGACTTGGGTCTTAGGGTGAGATTCTCTAGCTCGCCTCGGGTAAAATGTGGGTATATTCTCAAGTTTTTAAGTTCAGCAAAAATCAAGTTTAAAACCTAGCTTCTCGAATATTTTTTATTTATAATGATGTTGTTTAAATATTAGTTAATCAAGGTTGTTATTTTAATTTAACTTAAGCAGGTTGATTCTTAAGTTAAATTTAAAACTTAGTTAACAGTGTAGTTAAGAAATAAAATATTTTACCTTTAATTAGATTTAAAGATCTTAAGTTGGATTATAGATTAATGATAATTAAATCCCAGGTTTATTAAATAAGATTTTAAAGTGATAATTAAGAAGTTAATTAAGATAAATGACTTATCTTTTAATTTATTAAGGTTTTGATGTTTAAGATTTATCAAGTTAATAAGAGAAATTAAAGAGTAATTAATCAGTTTCATCTATTAATAATTAAAGATTGATTTTCTGTTAATTAAGGATGGGTTAACAGTTAATTTAAGGATTAATATAATTAATTAAGGGGTTAATTAATTAAGGTAAATAACTACAGAATGGTTAATTACTATTTATGATTGATTAAGGCTGATCAATGGAAGTAATTAATTAAGGATCATTAATGTGATTAATTAATGAAAGTAATTAAATATAAATTGCTGTAAATGGTTAAAGAATTTATTAATTTATGTAATTAAAGATAATTAATAAAGGATGATTAATTTAAGTGGAGAATTAAAGGAGGATTAACTAATTTATTTGTAATTAATTAATGTTAAGTAAGCAAGATTAAGGGTGATTGAAGTACTTAATTTAATTTGTTTAAATTAATTAGAAATGGTATGACTAATTTATCTTGCTTATGAATGATTGAATAATATTGCATGCCTTAGATTGGTTGATATCTCGGATATGTGATTTGTGATGCTATGTGATTTGATATGTTGGGTTTTAACTGAGATAATGTAGTTATCTATCAATGATGAATTAATATGTATAGGTGACATCTGGTATTTGAAGTTTGAATCGTGTTTCATTTGAATAATTTGGGATAAGATGGAATTGAATTCGAAGAGACCGGAGTCGGGTATTAGTAAATACCCGAAACCACTTCGATTCATATAGATTTGATATGTGAAATCAATAGGCTGATATGGAATGATTTAAGTGAATTGGACCATTTAATCTAAGTTTTGGCACTTAGAAATTAATGTGTGAAATAGATGATGTCTATAACAACTTGTGAAGTTGAAATTGATATAAGTTACCCCGGTTTTTATATAAGATTGTATGCTTTGTATTCCATGTTAGATGGGTTTACTCACGCTGGTTTCCAGCCTGACCCGGGTGTTACTTTGATGTAATGCTCGGGTCAGACCGAGTATTATATATTTTCAGGTAAGGACGTTCTGGAGTTCAGGAGGCGAGCTGAATGACAGGGACGTATGGAGTGTTTTCTCCCGTGTATATTATTGCTGAATATCTGGGACATGTTTTTAAATAGTCCTGTGTTGTGTAATAGTTGTAACTCTGATGTATAAATGTATAATTGTATTGATACAGTTCTTCTCTGTAAAACTGTTATTTATGTGATATTATATTTTGATCCGCTGCGAATGTGAGATTTCCGTGACTTGTTTTCTATTTCATCTTCTTTCTCTTTTCTTCTTTTCCTAACTATCTGGAATTTTCGGGATTGAAATTTCTAGGTCGTTACATTTGGTATCAGAGCAGAAGGTTAAGCGAGAGCCTTGGCTTTGGTGAGATTACTCATTAAGGATAGGGTAAGTGGTACCCTAGGATGAGTTGAGTGTGTGTGTGTGTATATATATATATATATATATATATATATATATATATATATATATATGAGAGCGTACTTGTTATTTTCTTATATAAAGATTTTAAATGATTTTATATAAAAATATATTTTGATATATAAAGCAATATTTCTTTCTAATACATATTAAGGGAATTGGTTGTTAAATTATTGAATTAAATTAAGAAGTAATAGAAATACAACCAAACTGAAATTAAATAAAGATAAGTTTGAAATGGATTCAAACTGAAATTGAAATCTTAAATTGGAGAAGTGTTTCAGAATAAGATGATAATGAATGGCTTTAGATATGATAATCTTGATTATTATCCTAAATGATAGTTGTGTGTTTAATAATAAGATGTGTATTAATGAGTAAGCAAAATGAAATATTCTAAAGAAATAAACATTTATGTAAAGTATGACTTATAAATTGAAATTGAAAATACCTAAATTGTGGAATTTTAAATCTAGGACCATAAATTTGAAAGGTTGTTTCAAAGTGCTAAAAGAATAAATAAGTATTATTTGAATAAAAGAGACTTGTAGTAAGCAATGAGTTGTTTGAAGATTGGACTTGAACTTAAAACCAAAGTTGGTTTAAAATTTTAAAACATGGCTGGGAGGGCCAAGAAATAAATATGGATATATGTATGGATATACATGATATTAAGGATAATTTGAAATAAACTCTAAATATTGAGTTTTAGATTTGGACTGAGATGTGAAAACCCAAAGTGATAAGTTTTTGAACTTATAGATGGGAAAGAAGTTTAAAATTTGAAATGGAAATTCAAATTGGATAAGGTTGACTGGATTAAGTGAATTGAGTTTAACTTGGGGTAAAGTTAAATAAGTTGGAATAATCAACCTGATTTGGAAATTTAAAGATGAAATTAAGATTTAACTTGGGAAGTTAAATGGTTGATTGGAATTGAGAGTTTGAGTGATCTCAAATTGGGTTTGAGATCTGAAAATTGGAAATGGATGGATGTTTTAAAATAATTGGATAATATTACCCTATTGATATTAATAATCTTTCAACTGTGAATTGGATTTATTTAAAGAAATGGGTGTGGTAATATATCCATTATTAAGGTAAATAGAATTTGGATTCAGAATTAAGTGGTTTAAAGATATAAGTTGATTTGCTTTAAAGGATTGAATCAATATTTATTTAACTCGAATTTATATAATTCGGGATGGTTTAAATTTGAAATTTGAATTTAAATTTGATTTGAATGAATCAGAATTGTGATTGAAGATGGATAAGTTTAAAAATTCAAATGGAAAATTTTGAATTGGATTGATTTGAAATGAAATTGAAGTTGAATTAGTTCGGATTCAAATGGGAATTGGGATTAATTCAAACAGGAATTGATATGAATTGAAATTGGTTCAATTTGAAATTTATTTGAATTAATTAAAATTGTGATTAAAGTTGAATGAATAAATTCGAATGGAATTTGATTTGAATTTAGAAAAGAAATTGAGGATTAATTCAACTTGAATTTAGGGTTAAGTCAATTTCAATGGAAGTTGAAGTTATTTAATTTGGAATTGAGTCAATTTAAATGAAGGTGGAAATTTAAATTGAATTGATTGGAAATGGAGGTTGGGAATTGAATAGTTTGACTCTGGACTATTTTCAAAATAAATTGTTTTAGTACAAATCTATTTTTCCAAACTATTTACTATAAAACTTTTCTTTTTAAACCTAAAACTATCTTATACTTGTTTTACAATTATTTTTGAAACTATTTAACTATTTTTCAACTATTTTATAAATTAATTACTATTTTACAACAATTTTTCAATTATTTAAAACTTCTGAAACTATTTAACTATTTTACAATTAGTTAACTATTTTACAGCTATTTTACAAACTATTAATTGTTTTTCAACTACTTATTTATTTTTAAACCTTTCAAGCTATTTTTTAAATTTAAACTGGTAGGAGTTCAAACTGTTATTGGTTAAATACCCAACTGAGAAGAATTGAAGGAATAATCCAAATGGGGATTAAAGAAAATGTGAGTAAGTGGATAGAATCTAAAGGAAATGTGAATAGAAAGAGAAATTGATTTGGCTAATAACCAATAAAGATATATACGTAGGGTGTACGTATGTTATTCTATTCGCATAATGATTTGATCCAGATTCGAGCACAGAATTTCGAGATAGTATGCCGATCCGAGTTGAGATTTTTCACTCGATTTTCGACGGCGAACCTGGATATGGATTGTTGATTGGTTCTGGATATTCTCTATCATAGTTATGACTATGCAAGGAGAATGACGGTTTCTGATCAAGAAACCAGATCTGTGTCCGCACTAGGAAGTCGGGTGGACGATGCTAGTTCGGAAGTGAAATTGTGTGGTCGAGTGAGCGATCAGATTGGTATAGCGTAAGGATGATATGTGTACATCGTACGGATTTGAATGAAAATGATATTGAAAAGAGTAATCAAATTTGAATATTTGATTTTGAGTAAACAAAGTTAAATATCTTTGTTTTATAAAATGAAACTCCCCTTGATGAATCTATTGCCAGAAGAAAGGATTTTGAAGGTGTTTTGAAGTATAAAAGAAATTTTATACAAGTTTGAGATGATCCAAAGTTTTAAAAATTATATATATATATATAAGATATTATGAGGATTTTAGAAAAGGTTTTGGGAACCTTTGGATTTGGAAAGGCTTTTGATTTTTGGGAAAAATCAATATGAGAATTTGGAGAGCCTAATTTGAGAATTATCGATTTTGGAATAATCGATTTTGTGTAAAGGAGCTTTGTATGAGATCATACTAGGTGTATGATTTGAAGATACTATATGTGTATAGTATAAAGTGTTTTGATGATGGCTCTAGGGAAAAAGGCGCTCCCTTAAAATGAACTTCTCAGGAGTACCACCAGGTAGTGCTGCCTTGAGCCCAAGGGGGGTTCTAAAGTTGATCCTGTGAGGAGTCCGGACAAAACTAGTTCTTGGGATTATGAGTAGAGTATAACATAACGAAAGTCGTGTGTGCCGCTGAGAGCCAAGAGTCTGCGTTTGATTTTATATCGGTAGACTGCGACCTATGTTGGAGTGGAGAAGTTTCATTTTGACAGCATAAATAAGAGGCCGCTTAGAGCCTACAGTTACATGGACTTTTGCTGCGTTGGCAACGTAACCCTGGAATGTAACTGCGATCTGTCGTGGGTTCCATGGCGTAATCGAGAGGCCGCGGAGAGCCTGCAGTTACATGGACTTTTGCTGCGATGGCAACGTAACCCTGGAATGTAACTGCGACCATGGATGGGGGTGATGATTTCCAGAGTATTATCACTGAAGATATATCCTCTATTTTCGAAACTGTTTTCTATATTTTAAATAAAATTATTTTCCAAGTATTTTCACTGGGTGTTGAAAATGGGTTTGCTAAGTACTTATAGATTTTCAGTCCTACGCCTGATCAACGTATGACCGAATTTCTGTAAGAACGAGGACGGACTTATTGAAACATCGAGTTATAAAAAGTATTTTTATAAAAACTATTTTATAATATTATGTAAATTTTTAAGGTGTTTTAAAAATGATCAAAGAGTAATTTTTCTGATAAATAATATTTTAATAAAAATTCTGGTTTCGTTCCTTTTCGAGGACGAAAAGATCCTAAGGGGGGAGGAATGTGATATTCCGGAATTTCAAACCAAATTTAAATGAGATAATCTCCATTTTAAATTAACTAAAATTGGTAAAATTGTTATTTTAAAACAATAAATAATAATTGTGTTGTATACATATAGATTTTAATAGAATTTTTATATAAACAAATGGAATTTGGATTTGTTAAAAGAAATATCCATCAATTGGATTTTTAAATTTAATTTGAAATTTAATTTGAATTTGGATATTTAAATTGAAATTCAAAAAAAATTGTTATTTATAGCTTAAATCATGCCTTGGTTTTTAAAATGTATTTTTATGATTTTATTTGGAGCATAAAATTTTGAAATTCAAAGTATAGGTTTTAAATTGTTTTGGATTTTAAAATATTAAGCTTTTGTTTATAAATATAATTGGTTTATTTATTTTAAAGTTATCTACATAAATAAGTACATATTAACTAATTTATTTAAGCATCAGTTTATACTAACCTATATTAACATTTAACCAAGTACTAATTAACTTAAGAGACATGTGTTAAGTGATAAGTGTATTCACATTGACAAACGTTGATATTAGGACAAGTGTCATTTAATTTAGTTTTTCTTTTCTTTTATTTAAAAAAAAATCATTTCAACTTATTTAAAACATTGCCTTCTTTCCTTCCATTCTTTTTCTATTTTTCCAAATCTAAAGCTAAGTTCATCTGAAAATATAAAAGCCAAGTACAAATCTGAAAATCAAACCAAGATCAGTAATTTAGCTTTAAAACCTGTAAACAAATCCTCATTTCAAAATGCAAAGCAAAATAGTTTTCAAATGCCAGAATATGATCAAAGTCTGTAACCAAGATGCAAGTTTTAAGTGAAATCTGGAAGCCGTCTTCTACAAGCAACTGCATTTTTCAAATTATAAGCCTGATTCTCTGTACATCAACAAGTGAGTAAACAAATCTTCTTTGGTTTCTTGATTTTGAGTTGTGATAATGAAAGTTTTAAAACTGTTTAAATCTCTGAATGCATGCAGTGAACCTGATTTTAAATTAGTGACAATGTTTTGCATGGTTGATTTAAATAATTTTATACGGAGATATATGAATATATTCTTGTGCATGTCAGTATTCTCAATACTATGCTCTGTCCTTAAACTACAGAGTGCAAAATAATTCAAGATCAATTGTTTTTCTCTGATCAGATTTATGTATGGATGTTTAATCATAAATTGTTAAATAAATAACAAGATTGTTAACTAAAAAAAATATAAAGCAATTCCTGAAAGCTCTAGTTCAAAACTCAAAATGCAGTTCGAAAACAAACTTGGAAGCTGGGATCAAAGCTTCAAAAAGCAAATCCAGATCAGTAAGCATGTGAAAAAAAATCAAAACAAGCTTTCTCTATTTTCAATGCAGGTGAGTAAATAAACTCCTAAAGTTTAAATTAAGTTTAAATCCTGATCTCAAGTGATAAAACATAAAGTACGATTATGAGAAAATGTTTGTATGAATGGATTTATGCCCGCATGTCTGTGTTGGTTTGCATGTCAGTATGTTCAGTATTGTTGTTCTGTTTATAGTCTTTCAACTTGATCGGAAAAAAAATCATCATGTTCTTCCTTCCTTGCTGATCTTCTTTAGGCTATAATTCGTAAACAAGTTTGTTTGTTAACAAGGTATCAACATAAAAAAAACATATTCAAGTGGAATCTGGAGTTAGTTTTCACAGAAAGGAAGAACAATAGTAGGACCTAATATATAGCTAAATTCAAAAAAAATAATTGTTTCAGGATCATATTCAGATCAGTTATCAAACTATAGGATTTTTAAAAATAAAATCTTGATTATTTTTATTGTAAATCACGAGAAATCATGAGATGAACGAACTATGGGTTTCAAACTATTTCTGGCGAACGGTGAAGTTTTGGACGGTCGGGGTCGTGGTTGAAGAAGGCTGGGAGGTCAGCGAAACAGGCAAAATGGTTAGTGGTTTATTTGGCCACTGTGGCATCGACGAATCAAAGAATTAGGGCTTAGGGTGGATTCTTGGTCGAGGTCAGAAATGTAAAGAGGGCGTCGCCGTCGAAGCTTCGGAAGGGATCAGTTGAGGGGGAAAAGAAGCCTGAGTCGTGCACGAGGCCGTGGCCGAAAGGGTGGCGCCTCTGGTGATCGGTGTCATCTGGACGAAGTAGTGTTTGGTCGGAGCATTTTGTGCCGATGGGTTCGATTATATCAAATTAAAATTTCATGACCAATTGAGTGATCCAGGTGGCCAGATGGCTTGAGCAGTTCGTCGATGACTTGCCGACGGTGGTTGTTGACGCCGGAGTCGGGTCGATGAACGGTGCAGGTGCACGAGTGGCTCGGTGCACCATGTTTGGATTGATGCGACAATGATCTTTCTTTGGGTTTGACTCGGAGGGAAAAGGAAGATTAGCTCGGGTTTTGCTTCGGGTTGTTCGCGAGGTTTGTTAATCTTGTAACAGTTTAAATTTATTTTCGAAACCAGTTTTTTTTACAAAAAGAAATAAGAAGGGATTTGACTTGGGTCTTAGGGTGAGATTCTCTAGCTCGCCTCAGGTAAAATGTGGGGATATTCTCAAGTTTTTAAGTTAAGCAAAAATCAAGTTTAAAACCTAACTTCTCAACAAAAAAAATTATAATGATGCTGTTTAAATATTAGTTAATCAAGGTTGTTGTTTTAATTTAACTTAAGCAGGTTGATTCTTAAGTTAAATTTAAAACTTAGTTAATAGTGTAGTTAAGAAATAATGTATTTTTGTTCTTGTGTTTTCTTCTTTGTCTACTTTGTTTTCCCTGTTTTTCATTTTCTTTTTTCTGATTCAAAGTGTGTTTTGAATCATTTTTATTGTGTTGCAATAAACTGGTAGGGGCCCAGTTAACCCCGCTGGCTTTGCCAAAAAAAAAAGAAATAATTAAGAAATAAAATATTTTACCTTTAATTAGATTTAAAGATCTTAAGTTGGATTATAGATTAATGATAATTAAATCCCAGGTTTATTAAATAAGATTTTAAAGTGATAATTAAGAAGTTAATTAAGATAAATGACTTATCTTTTAATTAATTAAGGTTTTGATGTCTAAGATTTATCAAGTTAATAAGAGAAATTAAAGGGTAATTAATCAATTTCATCTATTAATAATTAAAGATTGATTATCTGTTAATTAAGGATGGGTTAACAGTTAATTTAAGGATTAAGATAATTAATTAAGAGGTTGATTAATTAAGGTAAGTAATTACAGAATGGTTAATATCTATTTATGATTGATTAAGGCTGATCAATGGAAGTAATTAATTAAGGATCATTAATTTGATTAATTAATGTAATTAATGAAAGTAATTAAATATAAATTGTTGTAAATGGTTAAAGAAATTATTAATTTATGTAATTAAAGATAATTAATCAAGGATGATTAATTTAAATGGAAAATTAAAGGAGGATTAACTAATTTATTTGTAATTAATTAATGTTAAGTAAGCAAGATTAAGGTTGATTGAAGTACTTAATTTAATTTTTTTAAATTAATTAGAAATGGTATGACTAATTTATCTTGCTTATGAATGATTGAATAATATTGCATGCCTTAGATTGGTTGGTATCTCGGATATGTGATTTGTGATGCTATGTGATATGATATGTTTGGTTTTAACTGAGATAATGTGGTTATCTATCAATGATGAATTAATATGTATAGGTGACATCCGGTACTTGAAGTTTGAATTGTGTTTCATTTGAATAATTTGGGATAAGACGGAACTGAATTCGAAGAGACCGGAGTCGGGTATTAGTAAATACCCAAAACCACTTCAATTCTATATAGATTTGATATGTGAAATCAATAGGCTGATATGGAATGATTTAAGTGAATTGGACCATTTAATCTAAATTTTGGCACGAAATTAATGTGTGAAATAGATGATGTCTATAACAACTTGTGAAGTTGAAATTGATATAAGTTACCCCGGGTTTTATATAAGATTGTATGCTTTGTATTCCATGTTAGATGGGTTTACTCACCCTGGTTCCAGCCTGACCCAGGTGTTACTTTGATGTAATGCTCGAGTCAGACCGAGTATTACATATTTTCAGGTAAGGATGTTCTGGAGTTCAGGAGGCGAGCTGAATGGTAGGGTCGTATGGAGTGTTTTCTCCCGTGTATATTATTGCTAAATATCTGGGACATGTTTTTAAATAGTCATGTGTTGTGTAATAGTTGTAACTCTGATGTATAAACGTATAAGTGTATTGATATAGTTCTTCTCTGTAAAACTGTTATTTATGTGATATTATATTTTGATCTGCTGCGAATGTGAGATTTATGTGACTTGTTTTCTGTTTCATCTTCTTTCTCTTTTCTTCTTTTCCTAACTATCTGGAATTTTCGGGATCGAAATTTCTGGGTCGTTACACTTATAAACCCATGAATATCCTGATTTTGGTCAAGTTCTCGAGTCCTGATGTGATGAGATATTCTGTAGGAAGAAGCTTGCAAAACTACTTCAAAATGTTTTTTTCAAAACGATTTTCAATATTGCTTTTCAAAATATTTTAGCCTTAAAATTATCTTTTCAAATGATTTTCAAAAAGAAGTTTTAGCCTTAAAATATTCTTTGTTTATGTATTTAAAAACATAGTAAAATTAGTTTATTTTACTTCAGAGTCATTTCATTTTGTTTTCATTTCAATACCATTTTCAAAACAAATTTTTCATTTTTTTAACAAGGGGATGTCACATCATGGGATACCTGTAACAACCCAGTATTTTGTGATTATTTTAATTGTAAAATTTAATAATTTTAATTGAATTTCTGATTTAAAAGCTATTTTAAATGGATAAATTTTGTTATTTCAAAATATAAACTTTGATTTTGATATGAATTATCATTCCAAAACGTGACTAAAAACAATATTTTTCAAAAAGTGAATTTTGGTCAATATGGTCAAACTTTGACAATTTCAATTTAAAATTTGAAAGTTTTAAATTTTTAATTTTATATTTTGTTATGAAAGTAAATAAAATTTTAAGAACACTGCTTTTCGTTTCGTTGAAATCTGATTTATAATGTGAAAGTTATGGCTTTTTAAATATTGTGTGAAATTTGCTGTATTTAACAAAATTGTTTATTTTAAATTATATAAATAATATTTTATTAGGTCATGTAATGCTCTAATTTATATTTATATGGGTAAAATAACATTTATTGTATATATTTTGGTTTTAAAACATTTTTGAAAGTGTAATTGACATTTTTCGGTGTTAGTTGTATTGTTTTTACAATTTCTAATTTCTTGCTTCAATTAATTTAAGGAATTCTTTATTTATTTTTCTATTTTCTCAAGATATTATTTTATTCTCATTCACACTTTATTTTTCCTCGTTTATTTCATTTATTTGACATTTTATTTATTTTAAAGTGAAATAGAAATTTTTCTAGAGCCAATGGTATTTTATTTGTAATTTTCATGTCCTGTTTCCAATTTTTAAACAATTTCTTTAATTATTTTTCTATTTTCTCTAAATTTAATTATTTAATTCACTTTTAATATGTTTAAAAAATTATTTTGTTTCAAAATTTTGCTTTAGAATATTTTTAAAATGAGGTAGATATTTTTCCAAAGCCAATGATGATTTAATTGTAATTTTTGAACCCTATTTTGAATTTTAAGCAATTTCTTTAATTCTTATTCCATTTTCTTTAAAATTATTATTTATTTTTATTTTATATTACTTTGTTTCGGTTTTTAAAGTCAAATTACTGATTTTATTTTTATTTTAATTGAATTAATGAAAAGAAAATATGAAGAGTTTTTAAAAGCTTTATTAACTTAAGTCTTTTCATCTCCAAAGTCTTTTCAATTGCCATAACCTCTCATTTGTCACTTTTGGCTGTGCATTTTACTTCACCAGCCATCACTTCATGCAAAAACTTTATCGTTTCCATCTCCATTCACAGCTTGACAAAAATCCTTGGTGATGGCTCCTCTTTTTCCTCCTTTATCTTCTCTTTTTCCATGTTATTTTGCCTTGTTTCTATTGCCTTTTGCTCAGCCTCCTCTCTATTGTCACAGCCACCACCTCCTACATCTCCTCCTTGTCACCATCACCACCTACTCCTTTAGCCTTGACCATGGCCGAGCCCACCATGATGCAAAAATCCAAAAAAATACAACCTATGCCTGAAAAGTATGCTAGTTTGACCCATCTTGCTTCACCACTTCATTTTTCACCAACACCACCGCCTTAGGCCACCACCACCATCACTGACCAGACCCCTACTCACTCCTCCATCCCCTGACCTGACCCTCACTCCACTGGCCGAGCCAAACATCCCATGGCCGAGCCCCTTTTGTTGAACCAAAACCATGTTTTAGCCTAAACCCCTTCACATTCCTACCTTGTAACTTCCTTCACATGTTCTAGCCTTTATTCCATGCATTCCTATGTTCAAACCTGAGCCAAAGTCATGCAAAACGTGAGCCAAAACATCCCCTAGGTCATGCAAGCAATTGTAGAAAACAAGGCAAAAGATAGTGTATTCATATTGCTTTTTGTTTCAAAGTTATTTCTATTCAATGTCGTATTGAATTCTAATATTATTTGTCATGTTCATGGGTTGTGTACAAGATCAATAAGCTTGATTCTCATCCACTTGAATCCAACGTTGTGTCATCGTTCTTTTTGATATCCGTTTTGTTGTTTGAATTGATATCTCCAGCACAAGAGGTGAGTAAATCTCACACGATATTTTATACTTATGCAATTGTGAAGCGACAACAACTGAATGTGTAGAATTATATATGATGTTATAAATGCCTGTGATTATTTATATATGATGATAAACCTTTTAATTTACATGTCATCTCATCTGTTACTGTTATATGTTGTTAACGGTTCATTTATATCTGTTTATCACACTACAAGTTACCTATAGATTAGGTTCGCTATGGGTTGAAATGATACATACCCGAACGGACTTTAGAATAGGGAAAAATCGTTATGGGCTGAAATGATAGGCCTGAACGGTTTTTATTTATTTTGTTTTAACTTGGGATAGTGGGTTTGAAATGATAGAACCCAGATTTTTCTTTTTAAACTGCGGATTGAAATGATATATATCTGTATCACTTGACCTAGGTTAGAAAACTATACACAGGCCCGTGGTTATTTTATAAAGTGTTTTGGATATTTTTAAGTATTTTGAAATATAAATTTATGAAATGTGATTTAAATAGATTTTGAAATGTTTTAAAATAAAGAAATTATGATTTTTCTATGAGTTAAAAATGTAATTAATGAATGGTTAAATTGGATTATTGAAATATAACTTAAGTTTGGAAATTTGGAATTTTGGTTAAAAATGATATTTAAGTTATATAAATAAAATGGAAATTTAATTATATTTGGAAAATGTGAAATATGATAATTTTATTTAAATTTGAATTTGACTGATTTATTAAAGTATTATTGATTTTTTTATGAATTTAAATGGTTAAATAAATTAATGCTTAAATGTGTAATTTGGTTTAATTAAAGTTTTAGTTAAATGAAATCAATTGGAAATTTAGTTTAATTTGTGAAATGGAAATTCAAAAAATGTAAGTGTTAATAAATTGCATATGTGAAGGAATGGAAACTATACACTTGAATTTGTTAAGTAAATTTATTGAAAAATTTGATTTATTTATAAGAAACTTATTTTTTAAAAATCATATGTTAAAGGTATGTTAATAAACATTTTTGAATGTTAAAATATAATTTTTATAATGTTTAAATGGTTTAAATTGAATTTTATAATTTTTGGAAATTGAATACACAATTTGAAAGTATAATAACTCCACTTTTAAATGGTTTTAATGAGTTAATTTAATTGGAATATAAACTATTTAAAGGTGATTTAAAAGGATAATAAATGAATGTTATATTGAATTTAGAAGGTATTTAAAGTTGAATATTTGGATTTGAACTTATATGTTGATTTGAAATAAAGTTTTGAAAGATATGATATTTTGATATTAAAATGATTTGAAAATAAAGTTTTGAAAGATGTGATATTTTGGTATTAAAATGATTTGAAAATAAAGTTTTGAAAGATATGATATTTTGGTATTAAAATGATTTGAAAATAAAATTTTGAAAGATATGATATTTTGGTATAAAATGATTTGAAAATGAATTTCTGAAAGATATGATATTTTGATATTAAAATGATTTGAAAATGAAGTTCTGAAAGATATGATATCTATGTGTTAAAATGATTTGAAAGGAAGGTTTGAAAGGATATGATAATTTAATATATTGAAATGGTTGGAAATGACTTGATATTTATTTTGATAAATATTTGAATTTGAAAGATATGGTATGTTGATATATTGAAATGGTATGGAAATGATTTAATCTGTATTTTGATAAAGATTTGGATTGAAATGATATTTTATTTTGAAGTATAAAATATTATTTTAAAGTTATAACCACGGGTTATAATAATGACTGGTTGGCAAAGAGACCGGGATCAGATATGGGCATACTCTCTATCGATATAGAAAACCACTTTGACAACCGTGTATGCAGTGGAGATTCCAGAATGAAGTAGGATGGTGGCGACGTTCTTGAGGTATGTTACGTGGACCCAACTCCCGTGAGTTGGCATAAGGTGGCTAAAACAGAAGCAATCTCGGGCCAAAAGGGGTAGCTCCTCTGGTTGGACACATTTCTTCGATACCATTATATTGCTTTTGTGATTGTTTGGGCGCCCCTCCGATTTTGGGAATGTGTTCCGAGGTGGGCGTATGTGGCTGCTGCGTTACCACCTGCCCGTGTGCGTAATTGGTATATCTACCCTAGCATTGCCTTATGTGCTGTGTCACCTACCCTATCGAGCCTTTACTACGAGTTTTGTTTTCTCCCGTAGCCCATGCGTATCTTCTCTAGTCTCCCGATCAGGAGATATGCAGATATTGGATGGACTACTAGGACTATTACATGTCTTGGGCTATATGGGTGACCCTATGATGCTATTTTAAAGTAAGTTTATTTTACTATAAATATTATTATAATAGCGCAATATTACTACATAGTAAATAGTTTAACGGATCCTTAGAGGATGGGCGGTCCCAAGCATCCTTTAAGTTACTTGTACTTTTACTACAGTTCACTTGAGTTGGTTTACATTGTATAAGTTGTATGTCCTTACTCGAGTGTTTGTATTTTTATTTACGCTCGGGTCAGCCTGAGTATTCACAGATTTGGATTTCCACTTTCTGGAGATTGGAATCGCTGGAGATTATCTACTTGTCTAGTTTTATCTTTTTCGGTCTGTTGTTCCTTTTCAGCTCTTGTATTAGTAGACTTCTATGTATTGATATTTCTGTTGTACTCTATTCTTCTATTGTATCTTATGTAATTCTGATATATTCATATAGCAGCTTCATGAACTACTATTTCTTTTACCTCCGCTGCATTAGTAAATACTCTGTGATCTGTGATTATTTATTTACTGTATATTCTGAGATTTGCCAAATTTTTATTTACAATGCGGTAATTTGAACAATTCAAGTCCAACATGTGCGGATGCAAATGGTTGAAAATATCGGGTCGTTACATTCGGTATCAGAGCTTTGGTTTTGAGGGAAAACTTAGGATATAAGGTAAATTATTTACAGAATCATTTTCGTTCGAGTTTAAATCTTTCCTTTTTGATTTGAATTTCCTTTGAATTTTGAAACGTTCCATACGGTTACGAAATCCATTCATATCCCTCACTATTCATCTTCTTTTGTTCTGCAGTATCCCATAACTCCGCTTTGAATGCTCTTTTTAGTGAGCCAGCGATCTCGCCAATTTCAAATTGAATTGTAAAAGGGGGAAACTCCTTTACAATTAGCACCGATTCACCAGAGATTTATATCTATCCTTGGTTTAGGTGCTAATATCTTTTGTTATTCTGAACTCTATCTCATGAGATGGAAGATAGATTTACCCAGAAAAATCCACATTGATCATATTCTTTAAGTTACAGTTGACCCAGTTAAGGTTGCCCGCAATTTATTTAAGCTTACCCATCTCCCTATTTCGTTAATTAATATCTTATCTTTTGTTCCCAATCTATTCTTCCAAACATTTTGAATTGCACTTGTAAATCTATATTTTTTTTATATTGTGTTGTTTGAGTTGTTGATGATGATTTGGGTTTCCGATCGATTCGTCTGATCAACGCTATCGATAGGATTTCTAAAACACTTTGACAGAACAAACTGACATAATATTATTTTAAAATCTGGTTAATGAAATAAATTTTGATATATAAGTAAATTTATGGAACTTAATAAATTGATTATTTGAAATGATAATACTTGATTTATCATTTATTGTTCTATAACTGAATTTATAAATAGTTGTTTATAAATGGATTTGGGAACTGAAATGAATTTAGAACAAGAAATTTGAGAATTTAATTTTCGATGGTTTCAAACCTCCTGTTTAAGTTTTAAAGTACATTATTTAAAGTATTTTCAAATAAGAATATGTTTCCACAGAATTTTAAAGTTTAAAAATCGCTACTCTTCTCTTTGTCGCTAGGAAATAATTTCGGTGATGATTACAGTATCATCGACATTCATATTCGAGTTTCGAAGTGAAGAGACCGCTCTGTAGTCTTGCTACAGCTTTGTTTGAAAAATCAAATTGATTTGAATTTCTAAAATATAACTTGATTTATAATATATATAGATATATGATTTAAATTTGATTTGATAAATTATATACATACATTTATTTATCCCTAAATGGTTTGAAGAAATCGAAAATTTAATTCCTAAATTTTATTTTAAAGAATAATTTCAATTATAAAAAGAAAATCAAAATTTTGGATGAATATTCAAGCATGAAATGATCTAATTGGAAAGTTTTGTTTGTATAATACAATTGCATTCAAATATAACTTATCTTAATTTCAGAAGTTAACAATGTAGATGATATACAATATAAAAAGATTTTATAAATAAAATTTGAGTGGTTATAATATATGTTATACACTTAAATTTTAGTTATAAAATGATTAACAGAGGTAAATATAATAAAGGGTAATTGAATAACTTACAATGAAATAATGTTAAAAGAACTAAAAATAAAATAAAGCAGTTATAATAAGTGTAAGTATATTTAACATAAGTGATAAATATATCGAAATGAATAAATTTATTTTAATTTGGAATAAAAAGAATTAAATTTAAGTACATTATGAGTATAATAAATGATTTTTTTTCAAACCCATGGTTTTAAAATTGTTAATTTAAGGTAATTGGATGATAAGATAATGAAATTTGAGATGGTTAAGATTTATTTAACTTGTGTAAAATTTTATTTTCTATTTAAGTTGAAATTTCCATGGTTTCAAATTTATTTCCTTATTTTATTTTTCAGACTATCTTTTGGTTGTCCTTATTATCCTTATCTTGCTACAGACTGGTATAGACATCTTTCCATAATCTTTCTGTTTAGAAATCTTTCTATAATCTTTGATACTCATTTTGAATCCACCTTTTTCGTGCTTGTGTTCTTGATTCTGGAGGATCTTGGAAAGATCATCTCCAACTTGTTAAACTTACCTATAACAACAGTTATCACGTATAATCTCAATCTTCTTGTCACCTTGTCTTAATATTATTTCATTTCTCTCTTTTCTGAGATTTCCCGTACCTCATTCCTTTTCGGGGATGAAAAGTTTTGAGTGGGGGAAAGTGTAACAACCCTGTATTTTAGGATTATTTTAATTGTATATTTTAATTATTTTAATTGAATTTCTGATTTAAAATCTTTATTTTATTTATTTGAAATGGATAAATTTTGTTATTTTAAAATATAAACTTTGATTTTGATATGAATTATCATTCCAAAACATGACTAAAAAGAATATTTTCCAAAAAGTGAATTTTGGCCAACATGGTCAAACTTTGACAATTTAAATTTAAAATTTGAAAGTTTTAAACTTTGAATTTTAACTTTTATTATGAAAGTGAATAAAATTTTAAGAACGCTGCTTTTCGTTTCGTTGAAATCTGATTTATAATGTGAAAGTTATGCCTTTTTAACTATTGTGTGAAATTTGTTGTATTTAACAAAATTATTTATCTTAAATATATAAATAATATTTTATTTGGTCATGTAATGTTCTAATTTATGTTTATATGGTAAAATAACATGTATTGTATATATTTTGGTTTTAAAACATTTTTGAAAGTGTAATTGACATTTTCTAGTGTCAGTTGTATTTTTTTTTACAATTTCTAATTTACAGCTTCAATTAATTTAAGGAATTCTTTATTTATTTTTCTATTTTCTCAAGATCTTATTTTATTCTAATTCCCACTTTATTTTATTCTTCATTTATTTATTTGACATTTTATTTGTTTTAAAGTGAAATAGAAATTTTTCTAGAGCCAATGGTATTTTATTTGTAATTTTCATGTCCTGTTTCCAATTTTTAAACAATTTCTTTAATTATTTTTCTATTTTCTCTAAATTTAATTATTTATTTCACTTTGAATATGTTTAAAAAATTATTTTATTTCAACATTTTGCTTTAGAATATTTTTAAAATGAAGTAGATATTTTTCCAAAGCCAACGATGATTTAGTTGTAATTTTTGAACCCTATTTTGAATTTTAAGCAATTTCTTTAATT
The DNA here is from genome assembly GCA_030765085.1 of Allium cepa. NCBI lineage: Eukaryota > Viridiplantae > Streptophyta > Magnoliopsida > Asparagales > Amaryllidaceae > Allium > Allium cepa. The sequence goes on along the minus strand of CM060941.1, from coordinate 81,139,579 downwards.
CTTTTTCCATTTTCTTTAAAATTTATTTTTTATTTTTATTTTTATTACCTTTTTCGGTTTTTAATGTCAAATTGCTGATTTTATTTTTGTTTTAATTGAATTAAAGATAAGAAAATATGAAGAGTTTTTAAAAGCTTTATTAACTTAAGTCTTTTCATCTGCAAAGTCTTTTCAATTGCCATAAACTCTCATTTATCACTTCTGGCTGTGCATTTTACTTTACTAGCCATGACTTCTATCTAGTTTTCAAGCAAAAACTTTATCATTTCCATCTCCATTCACAGCTTGACAAAAATCCTTGGTAATGGCTCCTCTTTTTCCTCCTTTCTCTTCTCTTTTTCCATGTTATTTTGCCTTGTTTCTATTGCCTTTTGCTCAGCCTCATCTCTATTGTCATGGCCACCACCTCCTACATCTCCTCCTTGTCACCATCACCACCTAATCCTTCAGCCTTGACCATGGCCGAGCCCACCATGATGCAAAAATCCACAAAAATACAACCTATGCCTGAAAACTATGCTAGTTTGACCCATCTTGCTTCACCACTTCATTTTTCACCAATACCACCACCTTAGGCCACCATCACTGTCCAGACCCCTACTCACCACTCCAGCCCCTGACCTGGCCCACACTCCACTGGCCGAGCCAAACATCCCATGGCCGAGCCCTTTTGTTGAACCAAAACCATGTTTTAGCCTAAACCCCTTCACATTTCTACCTTATAACTTCCTCCACATGTTCTAGCCTCTATGTCATGCATTTTTATGTTCAAACCTAAGCCAGAGTCATGCCAAACCTGAGCCAAAACATCCCCTAGGCTATGCAAGCAATTGTAGAAAACAAGGCAAAAGATAGTGTATTCATATTGCTTTTTGTTTCAAAGTTATTTCTATTCAATGTCGTATTGAATTCTAATTTTATTTGTCATGTTCATGGGTTATGTACAAGATCAATAAGATTGGTCCTCATCCACTTGAATCCATCATTGTGTCATCATGCTTTTTGGTATCCATTGTGTCGTTCGAATTGATATCTCCAGCACAAGAGGTGAGTAAATCTCACACGATATTTTATACTTATGCAATTGTGAAGCGACAACAACTGAATGTGTGGAATTATATATGATGTTATAACTGCCTGTGATTATTTATATATGATATTAAACCTATTAATTTACATGTCATCTCATCTATTACTGTTATACGTTGTTAACCGTTCATTTATATCTGTTTATCACACTGCAGTTCCCTGTAGATTAGGTTCACTGTGGGTTGAAATGATACATATCCGAACAGACTTTAGAATATGGAAAAATCTTTATGGACTGAAATGATAGGCCTGAATGGTTTTTATTTATTTTGTTTTAACTTGGGATTGCGGGTTTGAAATGATAGAACCCAAATTTTTCTTTTTAAACTGCGGATTGAAATGATATATATCTGTATCACTTGACCTAGGTTAGAAAACTATATACAGACCCGTGGTTATTTTATAAAGTGTTTTGGATATTTTTAAGTATTTTGAAATATAAATTTATGAAATTTGATTTAAATAGATTTTGAAATGTTTTAAAATAAAGAAATTATGATTTTTCTATGAGTTAAAAATGTAATTAATGAATAGTTAAATTGGATTATTGAAATATAACTTAAGTTTGGAAATTTGGAATTTTGGTTAAAAATGATATTTAAGTTATATAAATAAAATGAAAATTTAATTATATTTGGAAAATGGTAAATATGTTAATTTGATTTAAATTTGAATTTAACTGATTTATTAAAGTACTATTGATTTTTCTATGAATTTAAATGGTTAAATAAATGAATGCTTAAATGTGTAATTTTAAAATACAACTTGACCTGGAAATGTGAAATTTGGTTTAATTAAAGGTTTTAGTTAAATGAAATCAATTGGAAATTTAGTTTTATTTATGAAATGGAAATTTAAAAAATGTAAGTGTTAATAAATTGCATATGTGAAGTAATGGAAATTATACACTTGAATTTGTTAAGTAAATTTATTGAAAAATTTGATTTATTTATAAGAAATTTATTTTATAAAAATCATATGTTAAAGGTATGTTAATAAACATTTTTGAATGTTAAAATATGATTTTTATAGTGTTTAAATTGAAGTTTATTATTTTTGGAAATTGAATACTTAATTTGAAAGTATAATAACTCCACTTTTAAATGGTTTAAATGAGTTAACTTAATTGGAATATAAACTATTTAAAGGTGATCTGAAAAGATAATAAATGAATGTTATCTTGAATTTGGAAGGTATTTAAAGTTGAATATTTGGATTTGAACTTATATGATGATTTGAAATAAATTTTTGAAAGATATGATATTTTGATATGAAAATGATTTGAAAATAAAGTTTTGAAAGATATGATATTTTGATATTAAATTAATATGTAAATAAAGTTTTGAAAGATATGATATTTTGATATTAAAATGATTTGAAAATAAAGTTTTGAAAGATATGATATTTTGATATTAAAATGATTTGAAAATGAAGTTCTGTAAGATATGATATTTTGACATTAAAATGATTTGAAAATGAAGTTCTGAAAGATATGATATTTTGATATTAAAATGATTTGAAAATGAAGTTCTGAAAGATATGATATTTATGTATTAAAATGATTTGAACGGACGTTTTGAAAGGATATGATAGTTTAATATATTGAAATGGTTTGAAATGACTTGATTTTTATTTTGATAAATATTTGAATTTGAAAGATATGGTATGTTGATATATTGAAATGGTTTGGAAATGATTTAATCTGAAATTTGATAAAGATTTGGATTGAAATGATATTTTATTTTGAAGTATAAAATATTATTTTAAAGTTGTAACCACAGGTTATAATAACGATTGGTTGGCAAAGAGACCAGGATCGGATATGGGCATACTCTCTATCGATACCGTAAACTACTTTGGCAACCGTGTACGCGGTGGAGATTCCAGAATGAAGTGGGATGGTGGCGAAGTTCTTGAGGTATGTTATATGGACCCAACTCCCAAGAATTTGCATAAGGTGGCTAAAACAGGAGCGAACTCGGGCCAAAAGGGGTAGCTCCTCTAGTCGGACACATTTCTTCGATACCATTCTATTGCTTTTGTGATTGTTTGGACGCCCCACCGATTTTGGGAATGTGTTTCGAGGTGGGCGTATGTGGCTGCTGCATTACCACCAGCCCGTGTGCGTAATTGGTATATCTACCCTAACATTGCCTTGTGTGTCGTATTACCTACCCTATCGAGCCTTTACTATGAGTTTGGTTTTCTCCCGTAGCCCATGCGTATCTTCTCGTAGTCTCCCGATCAGGAGATATGCAGATATTGGATCGACTACTGGGACTATTAAGTGTCTTGGGCTATATGGGTAACCCTGTGATGCTATTTTAAAGTAAGTTTATTTTACTATAGACATTATTGTAATAGCACAATATTACTACATAGTAAATAGTTTAATGGGTCCTTAGAGGATGGGCGGTCCCAAGCATCCTTTAAGTTACTTGTACTTTTACTACATTTCACTAGAGTTGGTTTACATTGTATAAGTATGTATGTCCTAACTCGAGTGTTTGTATTTTTATTTACGCTCGGGTCAGCCTGAGTATTCATAGATTTGGATTTCCACTTTCTGGAGATTGGAATCGTTGAAGATTATCTACTTGTCTAGTTTTATCTTTTTCAGTCTGTTGTTCCTTTTCAGCCCTTGTGTTAGTAGACTTCTATGTATTGAGACTTCTGTTGTACTCTATTTCTTCTATTATATCTTATGTAACTATAATATATTTATATAGTAGCTTTATGAACTACTATTTCTTTTACTTCCGCTGCATTATTAAATACTCTATGTCTGTGATCTGTGATTATTTATTTACTGTATATTCTGAGATTTGCCAAACTTTTATTTACAATGCGGTATTTTGAGCAATTCAAGTCCGACATGTGCGGATGCGAATGGTTGAAAATATCGGGTCGTTACAATACCCCATTTCGACATGGTGGACGTTGAATTCAAAAGTTTCAATTTTCAAAAGAAGTGTCTATTCATTTAAATCTCTTCACGGATGGTTATGACAGTTGGTAGTCTATAAATAGCCTTCTCAAACGAATTTTTGACATATAATTCTCATATTTTCTTCACTTCTTCTTCTCCACAAATCCATGTTCTATAATTATAATATTTCTAAGATCGTGCTGAAATTCTGACAAATTCTCAAGTGAATCAAATTAGAATTTCATTCTTGTTTGATTCTCTGTTCTCTCTCGAAGATCAAAGTGCTATTCAGAGTTATAGGATCAATTTGTAATCAAAAGTTTATCGAGTCTCTCTACAAGGTGTGGTTGTGTCTAGAAATCAATTGGGTAATCTTGTGGCCCGTAAATCAAGAGAGTTTGCCCTGAACTCGTGAGACAGGAGGGTACCTCAAGGCCTTTATAAATTGAGGAGGTTAATCTCGACACTGGTTTAATAAAAATCTGTATGAGATTATTTGCCTTGGTACAGGACTGGATGTAGGGTAACTCCGAACCAGTATAAAATCCAGTGTGTTCTTTCCCTTTACTGCTTTTTATTTACTTTCTGCATCTGTGTTTGATTCTGTGATTGTTCTGTTCTTTGATTAAGTTCTGCATTTGTTTGTGTCATAATTTTAATTTAGTCCATATAAGTCTTAGAATTCATTAAACACGATTCACCCTCCCCCCCTCTAGTGTTAAATTAGCCTTAAGATCCTTAATCCGCTGTCCCTTTCAATTGGTTTCAGAGCATAGGTTTTCATAGTTTTCATAATCTGAAACTTGAAAAGTTAAAAATGGCATTTTTAGAAAATTTTGTTAACGCTAGTTTTAATTTATGCATTTCATCAAAGTATCATAAGTCTGCATATAGTTTTTATGAAAAATCAAGCTATCTACCAAGTTGGTTTGTTATGCAGGAACATACATGTTACATGGCTTTTGGAGAATCAACAACCAATGGACAAACTGTGCAAATTGAGAAAGATAAATGGATACTTGATAGTGGCTGTGTTCAAGGCATATGACTGGAAATCCCGAGATACTCAATGACATTATATATCAAGATGGTAGATTGATCAACTTTGGAGATAACTCAAAATGATATGTGATTGGCATCGGCAATGTCAGTAATTCTAAAAATCCTCTTATTTCTGATATTTTTCTAGTTAGGAATTTAAAACATAATTTGCTTAGTATAAGTCAAATATGTGACAAAGGATTTAAAATTAAATTTTGAAAAGATAAGTGTCACATCGAAGATAATAAGTCAAATATTATCTTTGAAGGAATTAGGAAGAAAAACATTTACATCCTTAGTATGAAAGTTACAAATGATAACTTATGTCTTTTGGCTAATACAAGTGACCCTTGGATTTGGCATAAAAGGTTTGGTCATTTGAATTTCAAACTATTATCTAGGTTATCAAAACTTGACTTAGTTAAAGGTCTTTCCAAGTTAATCTTTAAAGTAGATAGTATATGTGATGCATGCCAATTATGAAAACTTAAGAAAAGTTCATTTAAATAAAAGATATGATTTCTACTTCTAAACCTCTAGAATTACTTCATTTAGATTTATTTGGTCCATCTCAAGTTCAATCAATTAATCACAATGAATATGTTTTTGTAATTGTTGATGATTATTCCAGATATACTTGGACAATTTTTCTTAAACTTAAAAGTGATGCTTTTGAATTATTTAAGAATTTTTCTAAAAGAATTCAAAATCAACTTTCTTTAAAAATAAAAACTATTCGTAGTGATCGCGGTGGAGAATTTGAAAATGAAAATTTTGAGAATTTCTGTAATCAAAAAGGAATTACTCATAATTTCTCTTTTCCAAGAACTCCATAACAAAACGGAGCGGTAGAATGTAAGAATAGAACGATTCAAGAGTGTGCTAGAACATGCTTTCTGATAGTAACTTACCTAAAAAAATTTGGACTGAAGCAGTCGCTACAACATGTTCTATATTAAATAGGATTTTAATTAGACCATTAGCTAATAAAACACCATATGAATTACTTTACAATAAGAAACCCATAGTAACTTATTTTAAAGTTTTTGGCAGTAAGTTTTTTTATTCTTAATACAAAAGATAATTTAGATAAATTTGAACCTAAATCCGATAAAGGTATCTTCATCGGATATTCTAATAGAAGTAAAGCGTTCAGTGTTTATAATTTGAGAACTAACACTATTGAAGAAACAATGCATGTATCTTTTGATGAAAATTTAAAGATACTGTACAAATAGAAGATGAAGAAGATTTTGTAACTTTAAATAATGAATCTAATGAAACTAATTGTGAAATCATTCAACTTAATAAATGAATTAGGCTACTAAAAGATCATCCTGTAGAAAATATACTAGGAAATATTGAATCTATAGTTAAAACAAGAAGTCAACTAAATAGTATGAGTAATGTAGATTTTATATCAACTATTAAACCTAAAAATCCAAAGGAAGCATCATCTGATGATTCATGGATTCTTGCTATTCAAGAAGAATTGAATCAGTTCATTAGAAATGATGTTTGGGAATTTGTTCCTAGACCTGAGGATAAAAGTATAATTGGAACAAAATGGGTTTATAAAAATAAAATGAATTAACTTGGAGAGGTCATGAGGAATAAAGCTCGTTTAGTCACGTAAGGTTATTGTCAAGATGGAGGAATTAATTATGACGAAATCTTTACACCCGTAGTAAGACTAAAAGCTATCAGAATTCTACTTGCTTTCGCAAAACAATAATTTCAATTTATATCAAATGGATGTTAAAAGTGCTTTTCTAAATAGTTTTGTAAAAGAAGATGTTTATGTAGAACAACCTCCACTTTTTTAAGATAATAAATTTTCAAATCGTGTATATAAATTAAAGAAGGCTTTATATGGTCTGAAACAAGATCCTATAGCCTGGTATGAAAGACTAAGATCTTATTTACTACAATCTGATTTTGAAATTAGTAAAATAGATACAACTCTTTTTATTAAAAGAAACAAAAATGATATTCAATTAATACAAATATATGTAGATGATATAATATTTAGATCAACTAATAACATAATGAATAAAGAATTTTCAGATATAACGACTAAAGAATTTGAAATGAGTCATATGGGAGAACTAAGTTTCTTCTTAGGACATCAAATCAAACAATCAGATAAAGGAATTTTAATTAGTCAATAAAAATATGCTAAAGATTTAATAAATTTGGATTGACCACTTCTGGTGGGAAACCAACTCCAATGACAGCTAATGTAGCTTTAAGTAAAGAAGATAAATCAAAAGATGTTGATCAAAAATTATATAGGGGAATGATTGGTTCGCTGCTTTATATAACAGCGAGTCGTCCTGACATCATGCATAGTGTCTGTCTCTGTGCAAGATACCAATCTCTACCTAAAGAAACTCACGTAAAAGCGGTTAAGAGAATTTTAAGATATGTAAAACATACTTTAGATTATGGTTTATTTTATCCTAAAAATTATGTATTTGATTTAATTTCATACTGTGATGTTGATTACGCTGGTTGTAAATCAGAACGAAAAAGTACAAGTGCAACTTGTCACTTTCTAGGACATTCTCTGGTTTCCTGGTTTAGTAAGAAGCAAAACACTGTATCCTTGTCAACAACTGAAGCGGAATATATATCTGCTGCTTTGGCTTGTTCTCAAGTTATATATATGCAACAAACTTTAAAAGATTTTGGATTAACTATAACTAAATCACCAATTTATTGTGATAATACTAGTACAATAAACTTATCTAAGAATCAAACTCATCATGCTAGAATAAAACATATTGATATTAGACATCATTTTCTTAGAGATAATATAAGTAAAGAAATCATAACTCTTGAATATATCAATACTGAAAAAAATTGCTGATATATTAACCAAACCATTAAATGAACAAAACTTTACTAAATTTAGAAGAGAATTAGGTATATGTTCATTAACTGAAATATAAATTATAAATATATAGTTAATAATTAATATATAAAAAATTCCCAGAAATTGAACTGGGCATGTCGATGTGACCCATCCCCCTATGTCGACATATAGCCTGAGATTTTCAAATTTAAATTTCCATCTAAAATTAGTTATTTGGTCATATACTTATATATTTTGACTTTTACTCCTTTTCTATGTTCTCCTCTCTGTAATAAACTTCTAAAACAGTAAACTAATGGCTTCCTCCTCTAATAATGAACCTTCTTCACGCACTTCTCCTCATTCTACCCCATTTCAGCATTCCACACACGTACGAGTCATTAAACTACAAGAGAAGATAAAAGATTTGCTTCAAATGATGGTGGAAATTCAAGTAAGTCAACTGCGAATGGCTAGAGAACAAGATAGGCAAGGCAAAATCCTTAGGAATTTACAAAAATTCCTTATGGATAACCATGCCAATCCCATTGTCATCGAAGAATCATCACAAGCCATGAACTCTGAAGAAGAAGAGCCTCTAGAAGAACCACAAGAGGATCAAGAAGAAGAACATCCTTTGCCGAATCTGGATGTTCATATGGACGAAGACGATGGCATGATTTGCGTTGGAGAGGTCCTTTTTGACGCTAATGGGAACTTGGTTGAACAAAGTGGAAAATTTTGTCTTCACTATCCAAATTGTTCAGTCCATAAATCACCGATAGTTAAGGGTCCTCATTAGGCTTTTTTCGTTTTCTTGATTGTATATTGGTTTGTAAATTTGTATATAATTAGTATATTAATTAATGTTCTTCTAACAATTGTTGGTATATAAAATCTTAAATTCCATTTTAACTTAGGATTCTATGTTTCACTCATACATACTTATTATTCTTATGTCATATGTTTGTTTATCACGTTTAAGTTCAAGGTTTGTAGGTTATTTTTGTTGATGACAAAGGGGGGATAAGTTATATAAAATAGTAGGCTTGAGTAAGGAGGAGTTGTTGGTGTAAGGGGGAGTTATGGTATGATCGAAGTGGTAAGTATATTTTATAAGGTTGTCATCAACAAAAAGGGGAAGATTGGCAGGAACTGGAGTTAGTGGTTTTAATGAAAAAAACCTTTGTAAGTTATTTTAGTATATAACTAACACTATTGTCTAGATATATATGAATGATATTATGCAGAATATATATAAGGCAGGTACTGATTATTGAAGACTGTACGGTATAAAGATCAAGGATGAAGAAATAAAGTTTGAAGACTCATGAGTATCAAGATCAAGATTTCAAGATATGTGTCTAATTTTTGTTAAAACTTCATAATAGCATGGACATCTTCATTCCGAATTTCATTTGGGATGGAACCCATTTCTACCTTCTTAGTGGCTTACAAACCCACGACAAGTAGCTGACAAACCTATGGCAAGTGGCTTACAAACCCACGAACATCCTGGTTTTGTACAAGTTCTCGAGTCCTGATGTGATGAGATATTCTGCAGGAAGAAGCTTGCAAAATTACATCAAAATGTTTTTTCAAAACGATTTTCAAAACTGCTTTTCAAAATATTTTTGCCTTAAAATTATCTTTTCAAATGGTTTTCAAAAAGATGTTTTAGCCCTAAAATATTCTTTGTTTTTGTGTTTTAAAACATAGTAAAATTAGTTTATTTTACTTCAGAGTCATTTCATTTTGTTTTCATTTCAATACCATTTTCAGAACAAGTTTATCATTTTTTTAACAAGGGGATGTCGACAACATGGGATACCCCATGTCGACATGGTGGCCGTTGAATTCAAAAGTTTCAATTTTAAAAAGAAGTGTCTATTCGTTTGAAACTCTTCATGAATGGTTATGACAGTTTGTACTCTATAAATAGCCTTCTCAAATGAATTTTTGATATATAATTCTCATATTTTCTTCACTTCTTCTTCTCCACAAATCCATGTTCTATAATTATCATATTTCTAAGATCATGCCGAAATTCTACCAAATTCTCAAGTGAATCAAAATATAATTTCATTTTTGTTTGGTTCTCTGTTCTCTCTCGAAGATCAAAGTGCTATTTAGACTTATAGGATCAATTGGTAATCAAAAATTTAGCGAGTCTCTCTATAAGGTGTGGTTGTTCCAGGAAATCAATTGGGTAATCTTGTGGCCCGTAAATCAAGAGAGTTTGCCCCAAACTCATGAAACAGGAGGGTACCTCAAGGCCTTTATAAATTGAGGAGTGTAATCTCGACACTGTTTAATAAAAATCTGTATGAGGTGGTTTGTCTTGGTACAGGACTGGATGTAGGGTAACTCCGAACCATTATAAAATCCGGTGTGTTCTTTCCCTTTACTGCTTTTTATTTACCTTCTGCATTTGTGTTTGATTCTGTGATTGTTCTGTAATTAAGTTCTGCAGTTGTTTGTGTCATAATTTTAGTTTAGTCCATATAAGTCTTATAATTCATTAAACACTATTCACCCCCCTTTAGTGTTAAATTAGCCTTAAGATCCTTAATCCGCTGTCCCTTTCAGATTCAACTCTTTGGTACGTAGTGGATTGAAGAAAGGAAGAAGATATTATTTCAAAACCATGCTTTCGAAGGGGTAGATGCTACTCTTAGTAACTTTGGATTACTTAAATGATGCTTTTGAAAGAGTTATATTAGCTTTTGACTTTGCCAATATGCATTTGTTTTATATAAAAAGGGCTTTCGAAAGGGTTGCCGCCTTTTTGTTTTCAAATGAAGCTTTTGAAAGGGGTCGAACCCATGCTACCGCATTCAACCCTTCGAACCAATACTTTCAAAAGGATGCTTTCGCCTTTAAACTTTGAAGCCGCTTCTCAATGTTTTCGAAAGGGTTGGTTTCGAAACCATCCTCTTTCTTTTACTTAGGAACAATGTTTTCAAAAGAAATGCTTTCGAAAGCAATGCTTTTGCCCCAGTTCTTTCAAGACCTTCGGGTCTATTAAAAGTTAAACTTAAAGGTTTTGAAATGAATGGTTTTAAATGGTTTCGAAGCTATGTTCCAAAAACTTTTATTTGAACCCAATACTTTCAAAATGTATGTTTTAAGTGAAGAGTTTTAATGCTTTCGAAAGTTATATAATTTACTTTGCGCGTTTGAATGGAAGGTTACCAATGCTTTCGAAAGGAACGTTTAGAGGGTTTTGAAAAGTGGATGTCTAAGGTTTTAATACAGCTTTTGAAGGGTTATTCTCAATGCTTTCGAAAGGTATATTTTTAAGGGTTTCGAAAGGTATATTTTGGCCGTTCGGCCTAGTGTCCTAAGGTATAGTATTTAACTTATTTTAAAAGGGGTACTTTCAATGGGTTCAAATGGGATTGTTTAAAGTTTTAAACAAAGATTTCAAACGGTTTACCTTGGCTTTATGACCTAAGATCTTTTTAAGTTAAAAAGGGGTTTTACTTACTTTGGAGGGATAGATAATTCCATTAAATTTCATCAACATTGTTTTATGTAAAGTATATATATATACCATGGCTTAAGTGTTTTGAGAAAAGCAAAGTATATGATTTTCTTGTTTTATAAAAGTATGATTTCAGGTGTAAATCATTTGTAAAGGATGTTTACAAGGAAATAAAGTTTTGATAGGGTAGTTAACCCTAAAATAGGAAATAAAATGTGAAATGGTAGTTAACCCTAAGTTTATGACTCGGATATTAGAAGACGAAGCAGGACTGGTGTAGAGTCGCGCCATATACTTTAGCTATTAGCACCCAGCTAGAATAAGTCCAAAATTCCAGTGTGTAGGCTTATAACAGATGGGACTAAACTGAGGTTACACACCGAAAGGGATAAACAGAGTAAAGATAGGTTATTGATACGCATGCAAAACCATTAGGTTCAACTGATCCTAGAAAAAGAAAGCTAAGGGCAGTCGACCCAGTATTAGAAGTTAAGGGTAGTCGGCCTAGAATTGTGTCTAACAGATGTTAGATTTTTTGTTATGTCCGGTATGCCCGATTCAGCCGGTGGTTAATAGTCAACCAAATAAAACTATAGTATGGACAGTTAGTCCATTAATTTCTTGGTTTTTATGCACACATACATGTATATACTTGCCATTATTGTTTCAATTAGTGTAGTTACAGGTTTTTGATTTGCAAAAGAACATTTTAAAAGTGATATTAGTGAGGGGAAACCCTTTTCGCTAAGCCGCATGGTCTCGCTTAATATTATAAAATCGAGATGTAATAATATTATTCACACCAGGCTCTATGTCTAACTCGGAGTTTATGTTTTACCCTTAAACTCTAGGGTGCTAAAAATTTAATTTGAGTAGATTGAGAGTTGAGATTTTACAGGTTTAGTAGGTTGGATGAATAAGCTTCCTCAAAAGTGTAAGAAGCAAAGATAGCTATGTAGAAGCTACTTAGTTTTATTTTTGTTGTGATGTATTTATGACAGGCTAGTCTATTTAGTACTCTGATCTTCCAATGTGGCATCTTCATATATTGCTCTTAGTGTAATTTGTAATAATTATAATAGATCAAAACCTAGGAATCATTTTGGGATTATGTATCTGAATATGAAATATAGATTTGAAATGTAATCAAAAAACCTGTTTTTAAATCTGTGTCGATTTTATTTCATATTCCTATGCTTCTGATATTATGGATACCATTAACATTACCACATTTCATCACCGAAAGTTAATACTATAGAAGACGGCAGCTTATATAACGCTTAGTTTCGGGCCTCAAGATAAGGGATGTTATAACTTGGTATTAGACCATAGGTTTAAGAAATCTTAAAAGAATTTTCAAACTTAAAATGATTTTGAAAACATAATCCTAAGGAATTAGAGAAAAGATTGGGGTATGGGATAACGCTATAGTAACATACTTGTATTTGCTATATATAAGTATATGCTTTATCTCTATTTTTCCATCTCTCTTAGGCTATTCTTTTGTATCTTACAAAGACTCGAATGTAGATTTTACGGACGTAAGATATGGATGCTAGAAGTGGAAGAGTTAACATTGGTGGGGGAAGCACCACAACCAATAGGAATGCCAGACGAAACACTAGAAGGATCCAGGTTGGGCATAAGCTGCTAATGTAGGTGTTGGAGTGCCGGAAGCTGATATGGGAGCTCTATATCAGTTCTTCGTTAATATGATGCAGGTTGGAGTTGTTGCAGGATTAGTTGGAGGAAATGTTGAAGGAGGAAATCAGGGAGCTCCAATAGTCAATAACCATGTTGTATTGAGTAGAGATTATGCTAGGCTGGGAGGAAAACCGTTTATTGGGACCGAGAATGCAATTGAAGTGGAGAATTGGTTACTTCATTGTGAGAGGATTTTTGCTGATTTGGGGCTTAATGATGAGCAAAAGAGAAGACTTGCTTCTAGACAGTTACAAGGAGCAGCATTGTACTGGTGGAACAGTGTTACTGTGGGAGTCAATGAGGAAACCATGACTTGGACTGAATTTAAAAGAAGGTTTGAGAAAAGATTTATGCCATAGATCACTAATCAACTCTACTCAACAAGGTTATAGAGTTTGCGCGGGGAGATATGACAGTGCTTGAGTATGATACCAGATTTGAAGAATTATCAAGGTATGGGTATTCTACGATTGATACGGTTATCAAAAGGAATGAAAAGTTCATCCACAGACTGAAACTTGAACTAGCTAAAGTGACTCTTCAACATATCAGGGATCCATATGATGTAGTGGTTGAGATGGCATTAAGGCGGCTCTTCATGATGGTTTCAAAGCAGGGGAAGCTCAAAGTGGGTGGAACCAGAAAAGAAAGTTTTTTCATAAGAAGGGCACTTAGAAAGGAGTATCTACCAAGAAGACAAAGGCTAATTTGGTTTGCTTTAAGTGTGGTAAGAAGAGACACTATGCTCACGAGTATTCGATGGGAAAAGGGAAGAAAGCTGCTGATAAGAAAGAAGTGACGTGCTTAACTGTGATCGGATTGGACACAATAAGAACCAATGCAAAGAGCTAGCTACAGGTGGAAAAGGCAAGATGTTTGCATTGGAACCAGCTACCCAAGACAAACAGTTGGGGAGAAAGGAAAAGTTTTGTGTGAGGTACGCTTTTGATTCATGGTATGTCAGATAGAGTTCTATTTGATACTGGTGCATCATATTCTTTTATATCCCATTGTTTGGTAGATAAGTTTAACCTAGACCCACATATCTACTTACTTCCTTAAGTACGATAGAAGGTAATGCGACGCTTGGGATGAGATGTGACCATCCAGAGTTTGAATTTTTAGGTCATGTATTTACTTATTGTTTGCATGCGTTTGATTTTGTAGGGTTCGGAATTATTTTGGGTAGGGATTATTTAAGTAAATACAATGCTAGGATATTTTTCCATGACTGGGAAATATCACTTAGACGCCCCGATTATAGTGATCGGATTATATACTCCATAGAAAACCCTAGTATTGAGATTAATGTTTTGTTGGGTGTTGTGGAGGCAGAAGACGGGTTGAATCGAGCTCTTGTTGTCGGAGAACTTGTAGATGTCTTTGAGCCTGTAGTAGGACTGCCACCGAAATGAGCCATTGAGTTTCAGATAGATTTGGCACCAGGGCAGAACCCGTGAGTAGATGCCAAGTAGAATGATACCTACCGAGAAGAAGGAGTTTAAGATGTAGCAGTGGATTTTGATGGTAAGAATTTTATCGGGCCAAGTAGTTCGCTTTGGAGAGAAGCCACAATGTTTGTAAAGAAACCAGATAGATCGTTAAGGTTATGTATCGATTATCGTAAGTTTAATGAGAAGACGATAAAGAATCGATATCTATTACCATTTGTTAAATAGTTGAGTGGAGCCAAAGTATTTTCCTAGTTGGATTTTGCAATAGAGTTCCATCAGCTAAGAGTAGTAGAGGATAGTATTCCTTGGATGGCGTTTAGAACCAAGTTTGGATTGTACGAATGACTAGTAATGTCGTTCGAACTAAATATGCACCAGCATTCTTTGTAGATTTGATGAACAGGATCTTCCAAGTGCATCTGGTCATATTCGTGTTAGTATTCATAGACGATATTTTGATATACTCTAACGATGAAAGAGAGCATGAAGTTCATATTAGATTAGTGCTTAAGACGTTGAGGTAGTATCAACTGAAGGCGAAATTTTCAAAATGTCATTTCTGGTAGAAAGAGGTTAAGTTTCTTGGTCATGCGATTTCAAAGAAGGGTTTATCAGTCGATCTAGATAAGATCGAAGCTTTAACGACCAAAAGAGACCGAAGATGGTGAATGAGATTAGAATTTTTCTTAGAATCACTGGCTATTACTAGATATTCATTAAGGGTTTCTCGCGGATAGTAGCGCCTTTGACAAGACTAACTAGGAAGGACGTAAAGTTTATTTGGTCTAATAAATGTGAAGAAGCGCTCCTTAAGTTAAACAATTTGTTGACTACCGCGCCTGTGTTAGTGGTTCTATATGGAAACCAAGGGTTGGTGGTGCTTACCGATGCATGTGGAACTAGATTAGGGGTTCTGTCGATGTAAAAAGGTAAAGTCATTGCCTACGCTTCGCGACAGCTTAGACCACATGAAGTGAGATATCTTACTCATGATTTAGAGTTGGCAGCGGTAATCTTTGCATTGAAAATATGGATATCTCTTTAGGGAGAGACTTGAGCTATACACAGATTATATGTCCTTAAGGTATTTATTCTCTCAAAAGGAGTTGAATATGAGACAGCAGATGTGGCTGGAGTTCTTAGCTGCTTATGATTTTGGTATAGAGTATACAAGTGGAAAAGGAAATAAAGTAGCGGATGCTCTTAGCAGAAAGCATCAGAATGTGGTGTTAGCTTTGTTGGCAGAATGGATCGATCTAGAGGCTTTGACTACTTGTAGTGTACAGTTAAGATCGACTGCTAGTCTTAGTCAAAGCAGCCCCATGTTATCTTGTTTAGAAGTTGGACCCGTACTGATCGGAAGGATTGCTTCTAAGCATAAAGAGGATTCTTTATTAGCCTAGAAGATTAGAAGGCTTGAGGTTAGATCGGAGATCAATGATCTAAAGTATTTTAATCTTAACCGGAGAGGATGGTTGAGAAAGAAGAGACGGTTGTGTGTTCCGGATGTTGAGGACTTAATGAAAGAAGTTGTTAGAAAATGTCATCGATCCAAATTTACGATTCATCCTGGGGGAACCAAGATGTATCAAGATACGAAGAGGAGTTTCTACTGGGAAGGTAAGAAGAAGGATGTTGGCTAGTGGGTTAGGCAGTATGCGAACTGTCAACAAGTGAAGGCTGAACATCACAAGCCGAGTGGGTTGCTTTAACCTTTGGAGATACCAGTTTGGAAATGGGATTCGATATTCATGGATTTTAAAGATGGGTTTCCAAGGTCGAATAGAGGAAATGAAAGTATATGGATCATAGTGGACAGGTTGACCAAGAGTGCCTATTTCATTCCAGTTAAGTCAACTAGGACGGCGCCATTTTAGCTAAGATATTTATAAGGAAGATAGTTAGACTGCATGGAATTCCTAGTAGTATAGTTAGTGACAGAGATGCTTGTTTTTACTAGTGAATTCTGAAAGGGTCTACAAGATGTGTTTGATACCAAGCTCAAGATGAGTACCGCGTATCACCCTCAGAAGGATGGATAGACAGAGAGAGTCAATAAGGTACTCGGGGATTTGTTAAGGGCTTGTGTGTTGGACTTTGTGGATCTTGGAAAGACCTACACGTGGTAGAGTTTTCCTATAATAACAGGTATCAGACTAGTATAGGAATGACTCCTTTCGAAGCTTCGTATGGAAGGTCGTGCAAATCACTAACATGTTGGTTGGAAAGAGCAGACATATTAGTCTTGGGTCCAGATCAGTTGGAGATTGAGTTTTCATTAAAGTATCGTCGATGAAGGGTGTGGTACAATTCAAAAAGTCGGGGAAACTGGCACTGAGATGTTTTGGACTGTTCTCAGTCATAGAGGGGATTGGAAAGATAGCTTATAGAGTAGAGTCGCCAAGCAGTTTGGTAGTTGTCCATGATGTATTTCATGTGTCTCATCTTCGTATGTATGTGCATGATCTAGAGACTACTATTTCTTCGACAGCATTGGAAGATTAATAGTAGACCTGAATTTGACTTTTTTTAGGCAACTGGTTCGGGTCGCAGCGAGAGATGAGAAGCGGTAAAGAAACAAGATAGTCAAGTTGGTGAAAGTTCAATGGAGTGACAACAAGAAGGACTATACTTAGGAGACAGAAGACATGATTAGAGATACTTATCCTGATCTGCTGTAAGGGCATGTTCTATATTTGCCTTATATGGACTATTGCTAGTCAGGTAGGCTAGAATGGTAGTTAAGAGATGATACAAATGATTGCTATGCTTAATATTTAGTCCTTACTGAATTTCGATGATGAAATTCTTTAAGGAGGGGAGCCTGTAACACCCCTAATTTTAAATAACATTATTCAGGAGATTTAATTAGATAAATTAAATAGAATATTGTAAAGACTAAAGTGGTTAAGGGATTGATATTTGTATAAACATAAGGTAGTTGTGCCTTAATTGATGTATAAACAAATGGAAATTTAAAATGAATTAAGTAAGGGGAATAAGATAAGGGCAAATTGGAATAGGCTATGTTCTTATACCCTAAACGCTTATTCCATTTTCATTTACAACACTCACAAACATAACTAGAATACATAGAGCTTGGCCAGCCACCATTAGAAGAAATCAAAAGGAAGGTAAGCAAGGGAACAAGTAGGAAACCTGAAGGAAATAAACAAAGAACAAATCTCGACCTTCTTAATACCAAGCTAAGGTGAGTAATGTTTTTTACATCTAATTTTATTGTTTTAGGTTTCTAGATAAGATCCTAATAAATTTTGCAAATAATATGTCATGATTTGGTTGTTTAAATGGATATATATATATATATATATATATATATATATATATATGCTTGTTGATGAATTATGTTGCTTCATATGGATTTTATGATATGTTTAGATTAGAAAACCTATTAAACGACATCCAATAGACTTGCGTTTTTGATACATGGTCAAAAACATCATTTTAGAAGTGGGTTTCAAATTTTCAAATTTTTTAAGTTATTGTGGATTTATTATGAATTTTTAGGAAAGAAAATGGTTAAAATTTAGTTTAAATTATTTTCAACAAATGTAGGTTAGCATTGGGTTTAAATTTAAATATGTTAAAAAACACATTAAAAGCAATTTATGGGAATTTTTGGAGAATTTTACTAAGTATTTTATTATGTTATGGATATAAAATCATTTAAGCTATGAGACTTAAATGTTTCGTATATTTCGAAAAGGAGAAGGGCTTAATTGCTAAATGTTTTAAATTGTTAATTACTTAATTCGGCAGCACTTTTAGAAAAAGATTTCGAAAAAGAATCGGCTGCCAATTATATGTTAACAAATAAGGCAAGTTAGTTGGAAAGAAACTACTTAAAAAGGCTAATAATCAGTTTTACAGGGAATTACTGCTTCGCTACTCCCATTAGCTACCTTTCGACCCTATACTTCCACCCTTAACCAAGTCGAAACCAGTACACATGGTATCAACTCTTTTAGTACGAAGTGGATTGGAGAAAGGCAAAAAAATATAGTGTCGAAACTATGCTTTCGATGGGGTGGAGTCTACTGTAACGTCCCGATATTTCATGCCATTCGCATCTGCACATGTCGGACTTGAATTGCTCAAAATATCATATTGTTAATTAATATTTGGCAAAACTTAGTATATACAGTAAATAAATAAATCACAGAATCACAGACACAGAGTAATATAATAATAACTAGCGGAAACAAATGAATAGTAGTTCATGAAGCTACTATATATATAACAGAGTTAAAACAAGATACAACAGAAGTCTCGAATACAGAGAAGTCTCAATACAATAGTCAAATAGTAAAATCTGAATATATCACTGGAGTCAACTGAATAACTGAAAGTTGAGTAGATATAGATGGATCTCCAAGCGAAGCTCCAACTCCAAAGGTGAGTCTCAAATGCTGTGACACTCAGTCTGACCCGAGCATAAAGCAAAAATAAAACACTCGAGTCAAGATTAACATTCTTATATCAATAAATCCAATTTAAGTGAAATATCAACTAAAATACAAGTAACTCAAAGGATATTTGGGATACTCATCCTCTAAGGATCCATGGAACTATCTACTATGTAGTACAATACGCTATTATAATATGTCTATAGTAAAGTAAACTATTAAAATAGCGTTAAGGCGTTACCCTTATCCCCCTTAACGCATTTTATAGTGTCACAGTCTATATAGTACTGTAATTCCTCCGTAAGCTAGAAGCTATCAAAGGGAACTCCATAGGTACGGCACAAAACAAACTCGTAGTGATCTTGATATGGTAGGTGACACGGCACAACTAGGCAATGCTAGGGTAGATATACCAATTACACTTTCGGGCTGTTGGTAACGCAAAGCCACGCCAATCGCCCAACTCGATCCACGCTCCCAAAAATCCAAGGGTGTACCCAGTCAATCACAAAGTAATAGAATGGTATCGAAGGAGTGTGTCTGATTGGAGGAGCTACCTCACTTGGCCCATCAATTGCCCTTGTTTTAGCCATCTTAAGCTAACTAACGGAAGTCAGTCCCACATATATACCTCATATAAAATCGTTACCATCCTACTTTATTATGGAATCTCCACCTCGTACATGGTTGTTAAAGTGGTTTTTGGTATTGGCAGAGAGTATGACAATAATCGATCTCGGTCTCTTTAACAACTAATCATTTTTATAACACCGTAGTCATTTCAAAATATCATACTTCAAAGCCATATCAATTCGAGATCTTTTTTCACTTCAAATATATCCATTTCCAAAATCATATCACTTTCAAAGTTATAACACTTTCGAAATTATAAAACTTAGAAATCATAACACTTTTAAATCATAAAACTTTGGAATTCATAACACTTTGAAAACATAACTTTGAAACCATAACAGTTCCTCTTAAACAGTTTAGATACTAATAATAGTACATATAATAAAATAGTTTATATAAGTTAAAATAGTTTATATAGTAAAATAATTAGTATATTAAAATAGTTATAAGTTAAAATAGTTTACATTAAAATAATTTTGTATTTAAAATAGTTTATATTAAAGTAATATATATGTTAAAACAGTTTTGTATTAAAATAGGATATATATCAAAATAATTTATGAAGTAAAAATATTTATATATTTTAAAATACTTTACATGATAAAAATAGTTTCCTCAAAGTTCACAAATCAATTCAAATTAACTCAAATTCCAAAATCCCATTTAAATCAAATCTCAGTTCTTCTATTTCAGTTCAATTCAAATATCAATAAGCTATTTTATATTGATTTCAAATATAGATTTGAACTACAAAATAACCATTTCGATTTCAATAGATTTCAGAGCTTTAAATATTCAAGCATTTATAATAACTCAATTTTGATAAATTCATTTATAATTCAAATTCAACTTTACCATTATTTAATAGGGGGAATTAATTTAAAGGACAAAGATTTGTATATTTTTTGTCTTAAGGACACGATCTCAATATTTTCACCACAAGGACAAACATTCTTCTAAAAATTATTCATAAGGACAAACATTTTCCAAAATTATTCATAAGGACAACAAAACTGCTACCGAGCTAAAACTGATACCTAAAAACTGCTACCAATAACAACAAACTGATACCTAAAAACTGCTATCAATAACTAAAAACTGATACCTATAGAAAGTTATCCTTCAGGATAAAATATTGAAGGTCTGTCCTTAAGGCTAAAAAGCTGTGAAATTTTGTCCTTTACAATAATTTCCTGTATTTAATATTGAAATATTCACTTAGTCAATTCAATATCATTTAAATAAAACCTTAAATTACAATTTAAATAAACTAAATATTCCCTTCCATTTAGTTAAACTTGAAATATTCATTTAATCACTTTAAATCAAAATCAAGTTATAAAATCATATCTTTAAAATCTCAAATCCAATAAGTTTCAAATCGATTTTATTTAAATATAATTCTTAAAAGAATACTATTTTAAATCAACTTAAATTTATCTTCCTAATCTTAACTTATAAAAATTATTATAAAAATCTATTTTTAAAATATAATTTTAAATAAATACTTAAACATATTATATATTAATTAAATTAAACTTTATTAAATTAAATTGTATTATTAAACTTATTTTATATTAAAACTAATTTATGCATATTTTAAAATAGTAAAATTATAAGTAAATTCTTAAAATTAATAATTTCAAAACTAACTTATAATTTTAAAATTTTCGAAACGTATAATTTTAAAAATCAAAAATTTAAACATATATAAAATAATATATATATAATATTTAAAAATCAATTTTAAATAAAACCATATATTTTCTTTCAAATCCTTGGAAATCATTTTCGAAATATATATGTATAGACCAACGGTGTCTGTATAAAATTTTCTATCCTATGGTCAAGAGATACAGATATTTATCATTTCAATCCGCAATTTAAATATCTACTGGTATTTATCTTTTCAATCCGCAATCCCAAATTCAATTAATTGAAAATCGCTTGGGTTTATCATTTCAACCCTTAAGGATTTCCTCCTATTCTACAAGATCGTTCGGGTATGTATCATTTCAACCCATAGGGAATTCTATACTAATAGGAAACTTGCAGAGTGAGAACAAATATGATAATAATATAACATATCAATAACAGGCATATATCATTAGTGATAAATTAAATATAAACAACAGATATGGTGTCGTATATCACAGATGAACAGTTACATATAATGGTATATCATATATAGCAATTTAATAACTAGCAGCAGCATATTTCAATTGTCATCTCAATTGAAATCAAATTTAATAAATATAAGAATGTTAATCGTGAGTGATTGCTCACCTTTCGATGATGGGATGAACGAGAATGGGATGAGTTACGAATCCAAGCACGAATTCCAAAATAAAGCAAGATTGGCACGAATTCGACGAACAGAGCTGATAACAGAAATCGATGAGAATATATATATATATATATATATATACACATACATATAATTCAAAGTCTAATATTAACACATATTAAAATAAGAAAAAAATAGAATCTTTATAATATTTTCAAAATCAATATTTTAGCTTTAACATCTATAAAATAAAATACATATATTTTTAGAACCCAAACTCATGTGAACATGTATGTACATACCATATATATACTAGATATAAACTAATGTATAAACATGTATACAAAACTTACATACAAGTTATATTTTAAAACAATATATATATATATATATATAATTATATATGTAAGTTGTTTATATATGCAAACAAATACATGTGCATGTATATATATAACCCATTACAAATATATGCAGATCAAATACGTAAACAAATATGTGTAGACCCAATATAAATATGCGGACCTAATATGTAAAATATGACTAAATATATATGCACGCATGCTACTATATATGCAGACAATATCTATTTACTCTACTATTCATATGCATATTAAATACGTAAACCATTTTATGCAGACAAGTGTATATATAACACTATGTATAAGCTACTCAAAAAACATATGCGTACTATATATATATAAGCGACCCGATTTCTATATATGAGCTACTTGAGAAAAAAATCCAAGCAATATATATACATATGCAAACGAATATTTACTGGTTTCTTCAAACAAACAGATCCAAACCATATGATATGCAAATAATATATTTTAAATTATATACCTTACATTATAATATGTACTCCCTTTACCAAGCATGCATACAAGTCCCAATATAAATATTATAAAGGAAGGTTGGAAGAAAACATTATCAGATGGAGGAGTGAGAGACAAGAAGGATGAGAAGCAGCCTAAGCGAGGTCGGGGTGGTGAGGCTTCGGCCATGGGCAGAGGGTGGCGCTGCCGTGAAGATGGGACGGCGCATCACACGGCTTCAAAAAATGAAGTGATGCACAGGGTCAGATCTCAGCCATCGAAAATTGATGCGGCTGTTGGTGGGAGTGCAAGGCGTGGAAATGACAAGATGAAGGCCAGGTTTCAACAGGGGAATGGGTTTCTCCATGAAACAGCAACTATAAAATATTTTCAAATGGAAGAACAGAACATAGAAGGAAAAGGGAAAAATAAAATATAGAATAGCCGAACCAGAATTTTATCGAAACCAGCAAATATAAAATTACGATGGGAACGACAAACGTCAGATATTGATTTCTGAAAATATCAAAGACAAGTGGCTTTTTAATTTCAATAGGTAGACAAATGAAAGGCCACGGAAGTTAAAAGGTTCGAAAACGGTTACCAATACGGTAATCGTTTTACTGATTTCGTGGCGTAGCAGACCCCGAAATATACAAATGAATATACCGCGGAGATCAGCACGACGAGATGATCGAAACGGTATACGGATATCAATGGTACGACCATCCTATCAAAAGTCAATAATCGATACCAAATTCCGCTAAAACGTTGGAAATAAGATAAACGGAGCAATGGCAGTCCAAATTTGACGAAATGAAATATGACATCTCACGCGGAAGATGATTTACAAATTTATTATGTAAAAATATTCAGGTTTGAAAAATATTTTATTATCATCAAACATTAACTGATTTGAATTTAAATAAAATTATACAAGAAAATAAACTTCCATATTATCTGATGAAAATCTACCATTTGCTATGTTTAAGTAGACGTATTGCAAATATCAATTTTTTTATTTTCAAATTCAATTATTTAAAATTTCACAAAATTCAGTTTAATTACATTATTAAAACCATTATAATTTATGGGTCGTTACATCTACTCTTAATAACTTTGGATTACCTATGTTTATAAAAGATGCTTTCGAAAGAGTTATATTAGCTTTTGACTTAGCCAATATGCCTTTGTTTTATAAAAATGGGCTTTCGAAAGGATTGCCGCCTTTTTGTTTAAAATGAAGCTTTAGAAAGGGGTCGAAACCCATGCTGCCACATTCAACTCCTTGAACCAATGCTTTCTAAAGGGTACTTTCGCCTTTAAACTTTGAAGCTGCTTCTCAATGTTTTTGAAAGGGTTTGTTTCGAAACCTTCCTCTCTTTTTTACTTACAAACAATGCTTTCGAAAGCAATTCTTTTGCACCATATTTTTTAAGACCCTTAGTTCTATTAAAAGTTAAACCCAAAGGTTTTGAAAGGAATGGTTTTAAATGGTTTCGAAGCTATGTTCCATAAACTTTTATTTGAACCCATTACTTTCAAAAGATATGTTTTAAGTGAGGACTTTTAAAGCTTTCGAAAGGTATATAATTCACTTTGAGTATTTGAATGGAAGGTTACCAAAGCTTTCGAAAAGCATGTTTAAAGGTTTTTGAAAAGTGGATGTCTAAGGTTTTAATAAAGCTTTTGGAGGGGTATTCTCAATGATTTCGAAAGGTCTATTTTCAAGGGTTTCGAAAGGTATGTTTTGGTCTTTTGGCCTAGTATTCCAAGGTATAGTAGTTAACTTATTTTGAAAGGGCTACTTTCAATGGATTCAAATGGGATTGTTTATAGTTTTAAACAAAGGTTTCGAATGGTTTGCCTTGGCTTCATGGCCTAAGATCTTTTAAGTTAAAATGGGTTTTTAACTTACTTTGGAGGGATAAATAATCCCACTAAATTTCATCAACATTGTTTTGTGTAAAGTGTATATATATCATGGCTTAAATGTTTTGAGAAAAGCAAAGTATATGATTTCCTTGTTTTATAAAAGTATGATTTCAGGGTCAAATCATTTGTAAAGCATGATTTACAAGAAAATAAAGTTTTGACAGAGTAGTTAACCCTAAGATAGGAAATAAAATATGAAAAGGGTAGATAACCCTAAGTTTATAACTCAAGTATTAGAAGACCAGACAGGACTGGTGCAGAGTCGCGTCCTATACTTTAGCTATTAGCCCTTAGCTAAAATAAGCCCAAAATCTAGTGTGTAGGGCTTGTCACAGATGTGACTAAATTTAGGTTACACGCCAAAAGGAATATACAGAATAAAGATAGGTTATTGGTAAGCGCGTGAAACCTTTAGGATCAATTGATCTAAGAAAAAGAAAGTTAAGGGTAGTAGGCTCTGTATTAGAAGTTAAGGTAGTCAGCTTAGAATTGTGTCTAACAAAAGTTAGATTTTTGGTTATGTCTATTAGGCCCGAGTCAGCTAGTGGTTAATAATCAACCAAGTAAAACAATATTATGGACAGACAGTCCATTGATTTCCTGTTTTTATGCACACACACAGATACACACACACTTGCTATTATTGTTTCAATCAATGTAATTGCAGGTTTCTGATTTGCAAAAGATATGTTATAAAAGTGATATTAGTGAGGGAAAACCCGTTCTGCTAAGCGGTGTGGTCTCTCTTAATATCAGAAGGCCGAATTGTAATCATAATATTCAGACCAAGCTTTATGCCTAACTCGAAGTTTATATTTTCCCCTTAAACTCCCAGGTGCTCAAAATTTAATTTGAGTAGATTGAGAGTTGAGGTTTTACAGGTTTAGTAGGTTAGAGAATAAGCTTCCGCAGACGTGCAAAGGCAAATATAGCTATATAGAAGCTACTTAGTTTTATTTTCGCTGTGATGTATTTGTGACTGACATGTCTATTTAGTACTCTGATCATCCAAGGGAGCACTTCATATGTCGCTCTTGGCGTAATTTGTAATAATTATAATTGATCAAAACCTGGGCATTGTTTTGGGATTATGTATATAAATATGAAATATGGATTTGAAATGTAATTAGAAAAGCTGTTTTTAAATCTATGTTGATTTTATTTCATATTCATGTGCTTCTGATATTATGGATACCATTAACATTACCCTGTTTTGTCACCGAAAGTTAATACTATAGATGACCACAGCATCTATAGCGTTTAGCTTTGGGTCTCAAGAGAGGGGAAGTTAGAACTTGGAATCAGAGCATAGGCTTATGAAAACTTAAAAGAAATTTCAAACTTTAAATGATTTTGAAAACATAATCCTAAGGAATCAGAGAAAAGATTTGGGTATAGGATAACGCTATAGTAACGTACTTGTATTTGCTAATATAAGTATATGATTTATCTCTATTCTCTTATCTCTCTTAGGCTATTTTTCAGTATCTTACAAAGACTCAAATGCAAATTTTACAGACATAAGATATGGATGCTAGAAGTGGAAGAGTTAACCATGGTAAGGAAAGTACCACAACCAATGGGAATGCCAGACCAAACACTAGAAGGAATCCAGGTCGGGCACAAGCTGCTAATGTGGGTGCTGGAGTGCCGAAAGCTAATATGAGAGCCATGTGTCAGTTCTTTGTTAATATGATGTAGGCTGGAGTTGTTGCATGATTAATTAGAGGAAATGTTGAAGGAGGAAATCAGAAAGCTCTAGTGGTCAATAACTATGCTGCATTGGGAAAAGATTATGCTAGAATGGGAGGAAAACCATTTATCGGGACTGAGGATGCAATTGAAGTGGAGAATTGGTTACTTCATTACGAGAGGATTTTTTCTTAATTGGGGCTTAATGATGAGAAAAAGAGAAGGTTTGCTTCTAGACAATTACAAGGAGCAGCACTGTACTGGTGGAACGGTGTTTCCCTGGGAGTCAATGAGGAGACCATGACTTGGGTTGAATTTAGAAGAAGGTTTGTGGAAATATTTATGCCAGAGATCGCTAAGTCAACTCTACTTGGCAAGGTTATGGGGTTGGAGCAGGGAGATATGACAGTATTTGAGTATGCTACCAAATTTGAAGAATTATCAAGTTATGGGTATGCTACGGTTGATACGGTTCTCGAAAGGAATGAAAAGTTCATCCACACATTGAAACCCAAACTATCTAAAGTGACTCTGCTGAATATCAAGGATCTGTGTGTTGTAGTGGTTGAGATAGCATTAAGGTAGGTAGAGATGCTTGCTTTTCATGGTGGTAACAAAGCAGGGGAAGCTCAAAGTGGGCGGAACCATAAAAGAAAGTTTTTCCTTAAGAAGGACGCTTAGAAAGGGGAAGCTGCCTAGAAGGAAAAGGCTAATTTGGTTTGCTTTAAGTGTGATAAAAAGGGACACCATGCTCATGAGTATCGGATAGGCAAAGGGAAGAAAGCTACTGATAAGAAAGAAGTGAGGTGCTTAACTATGGTCAGGTTTGACATTATAAGAACCAGTGCAAAAAGCCGGCTAAAGATGTAAAAGGTAAGACATTTGCATTAGAACCAGCTACCTCAAGAGCAACAGCTGAGGAGAAAGGAAAAGCTGTGTTGGAGGTACGCTTTTGATTCATGGTATTTCAGTTAGAGTTCTATTTGATACTGGTGCATCGCATTCTTTTATTTCTCATTGTTTGGTAGGTAAGCTTAACCTAGAACCCTCATGTCTAGTAACTTCCTTAAGGGTCGTGAATCCAATAGGAGGTTATGCGACTCTTGGGAAGAAATGTGACCACTTAGAGTTGGAATTATCAGGTCATTTATCTGCTTGCAGTTTGCATGTGCTTGATTTCGTAGGGGTTTGGAATTATTTTGGGTATGGATTGGTTAAGTAAATACGGTGCTAGGATATTTTTCCCTGATAGGGAAATATCACTTAGACACCCCGTTGTGGTGATCAGATTATATACTCCGTACAAAACCCTAGTGTTGAGGTTAATGCTTTGTTGGGTGTTATGGAAGCAGAAGACGGTTTGAATCGTGTTCTCATTGTCAAAGGATTCGCAGATGTCTTTAAGCTTGTAGTAGGACTGCCACTGAAATGAGCCATTGATTTTTGAATAGATTTGGTACCATGGTAGAATCGGTGAGTATACACTAAGTAGAATGACACCTACCGAGATGGAGTTAAAGATGCAGTTGGTGGATTTAGAAGGTAAAGAATTTTATCAGGCCAAGCAGTTTGCCTTAGGAGAAGTCATAGTGTTTGTAAAGAAATCGGACGGATCATTAAGGTTATGTATCCATTATCGTAATTTTAATTAGAAGACGATAAAGAATCGATATCCGTTACCTAGAATTGACGATTTATTTGACAAGTTGAGTGGAGCAAAAGTATTTTCCTAGTTGGATTTGGCAACAAGGTTCCATCATCTCAGAGTAGCAGAGGATAGTATTCCTTTGACGGCATTTAGAACCAGGTATGGATCGTACGAATGGTTAGTAATGCCGTTCAGACTAACTAATGCACTGGCATTCTTTGTAGATTTGATGAACAGGATCTTCCTAGAGAATCCGGGCAGATTCATATTAGCATTCATAGACGGCATTTTGATATATTCTAAATGTGAAAGTGGGCATGAAATTCATCTTAGAGTAGTACTTCAGACGTTGAGGCATCATTAACTGAAGGCAAAAAATTTAAAATGTCATTTCTAGAAGAAAGAGGTTAATTTTCTTGATCACGTGGTTTCAAAGAAGGGTTTGTCGGTTGATCCAGATAAGGTAAAAGTTGTTAATGATTGGAAGAGACCAGAGACGGCGACTGAGATTAGAAGTTTTCTTGGACTTGCTGGTTATTACCGAAGATTCATTAAGGATTTCTCGCGGGTAGCGGCACATTTGACTGGGCTAACTCGGAAGTACGTGAAGTTTATTTGGTCCAACAAATATGAAGAAGCATTCCTTAAGTTAAAGCATTTGTTGACCAATGCGCCTATGTTAGTGGTTTCGGATGGAAATCAAGGGTTAGTGGTGTATACTGATGCATGTGGAATTGGATTAGAGGCTGTGTTGATGTAGAAAGGTACTTTTATTGCCTACGCTTCACGACAGCTTAGACCACATGAAGTGAGATATCCTACTCATGATTTAGAGTTGGCAGCAGTAATCTTTGCACTAAGAATATGGAGATGTTATCTCCTAGTGGAGAGATTTGAGCTATACACAGATCATAAGTCCCTAAGGTATTTATTCTCTCCGAAGGAGTTGAATATAAGACAACAAAGGTGGCTGAAGTTCTTAGCCGCTTATGATTTTGGTATAGAGTTTAAACTTGGAAAAGGAAATAAAGTAGCAGATGCTCTTAGCAGAAAGCATTAGAATGTGGTGTTAGCCATGTTGGTAGAATGGAAAGATCTAGAGGCATTGACTACTTGCAATGTGCAGTTAAGGTGGCCAGTTCTAGTCAAAGCATTGCCATATTGTCCTGTTTAGAAGTTCGACCCGTACTGATCGGAATGATTGCTTCTGCGCAGAAAGCGGATCCATTATTAGCCTAGAAGATTAGAAAGGCTTGAGGTTAGATCGGAGATCGAAGATCGATGATCTAAAGTATTTTAATTTTGACAGGAGAGGATGGTTGAGAAAGAAGGGATAGTTGTGTATTCTGGATGTTGAGGACTTAAGGAAGGAAGTTATTAGGGGATGCGATTAATCCAAATTTACGATTCATCTTGGGGGAACCAAGATGTATCAAGATATGACGAGGAGTTTCTACTGGGAAGGTATGAAGAAGGATATTGGCTTTTGGGTTAGGCAGTGTGCGAACTGTCAACAAGTGAAGGCCGAATATCAAAAGCCAAGTGGATTCCTTCAACCTTTGGAGATACCAGTTTGGAAATGGGATTCAATATCCATATATTTTATATACGGGTTGCCAAGGTCGAATGTAGGAAATGAAAGTATATGGGTCATAGTGAACAGGTTGACTAAGAGTGCCCATTTCAATCCAGTTAAGTCAACCAGGACGGTACCTGTTTTAGCTAAGTTGTTTATGATGAACATAGTAAGACTGCATGGAATTCCTAGTAGTATAGTTAGTGACAGAGATGCTTATTTTACTAGTGTATTCTGGAAGAGTCTACAAGATGTGTTGGTACCAAGCTCAAGATGAGTATTGCGTATCACCCTCGGACGGATGGGAAGATAGAGATAGTTAATAAGATACTCGAGGATTTGTTGAGAGCCTGTGTGTTGGACTTTGAGGGATCTTGGAAAGATCACCTACACCTGGTAAAGTTTACCGATAATAACAGGTATCATGCTAGTATAGGAATGGCACCTTCCGAAGCTTTGTATGAAAGGCCATGCAAATCACCAACATGTTGGTTGGAAATAGAAGATAGATTAGTCTTGGATCTAGATCTGGTTGGAGAGGCAAAATAGAAGATTGAGTTAATTCGAGCCGGGATAAAGGAAGCTCGGTCTAGAAAAAAGAATTATGCAGATAAGAGGCATAAAGATCTAGAATTCTCATTTGGAGATAGAGTTTTCATTAAAGTATTGCCGATGAAGGGTGTGGTACGATTTAGAAAGTTAGAAAAACTGGCATGGAGATATGTTGGATCGTCCCAGTCATAGAGAGGATCAGAAAGATCATACATAGTGTAGAGTTACCGAGCAGTTTGGCAGGTGTCCATGATGTATTTCATGTGTCTCATCTTCGTATGTATGTGCATGATCCAGAGACCACTATTTCTCCGACAGTGTTGGAAGATTTAATAGTAGACCCGAATTTGACTTTGTTAGGCAACCAGTTCGGGGTGTAGCAAGAGATGAGAAGACGTTAAGAAATAAGACAGTCAAGTTAGTGAAAGTACAATGGAGCGACAACGAGAAGGATTGTACTTGGGAGATAGAAGACATGATTAGAGATACTTATCCTGATATGTTGTAAAGGTATGTTCTATATTTGTGTTATATAGACTGTTTCTAGTCAGGTAGGCTAGTATTGTAGATGGGAGATGTTACAGATGATTGCTATGCTTAGTATTAGTCCTTACTAAATTTCAAGGATGAAATTATTTAAGGAGGGGAGCCTGTAACACCTCTAATTTAAAAGATCATTGTTCAGGAGATTTAATTAGATAAACTAAATAGAATAATGTAAAGACTAAAGTGGTTAAGGGATTGAGATTTGTATAAACATAAGGTAGCCATGCCTTAATTAATGTCTAAACAAATGGAAATTTAAAATGAAGTAAGTAAGGGGAATAATATAAGGGCAAAATAGGAATAGGTTATGTTCTTATACCTTAAACCCTTATTCCAATTTCATTTACAGCACTCACAAACTAAACTAAAATACATAAAGCTTGGCCGGTAACCGTTAGAAGAAATCAAAAGGAAGATAAGCAAGGAAACAACTAGGAAGCTGGAAGGAATTAAGCAATAAACAAATCTCAGCCTTCTTAATACGAAGGTAAGGTGAATAATGATTTTTACATCTCATTTTATTGTTTTCGGTTTCTAGATAAGACCCGAATAGGTTTTGTAAATAATATGCCATTATTTGATTGTTTAAATGGACATATATATATATATATATATATATATATGCTTATTGATGAACTATGTTGTTTCATACGGAATTTTTGATAAGTTTATAATTGAAAACCTATTAAATGACATCCAAATGACTTGCATTTTTGACATCATTTTACAAGTGGGTTTCAAGTTTCCTAATTTTATAAGTTATTGTGGATTTATTATAAGAAAAAAAGACTAAAATCAGGTTTAAATTATTTTTGACAAATGTATGTTAGCTTTGGGTCTGAAATTTAAATATGTTAGAAAACACATTAAAAGTGATTTTTGGGAATTTTTGGATAATTTTCCTAAGTATTTTATTATGGATATAAAATTATTTAATGTATGGGACTTGTATGTTTTATATGTTTTAAAAAGGAGATGGGCTTAATTGCAAAATGTTTTAAATTGTTAATTACTAAATTCGGCATCACTTTTAGAAAATGATTTCGAAAAATATTGGCAAACAATTATATGTCAACAAATAAGGCAAGTTACTGGATAGAAATTACTTTAAAAGGCTAATAATCAGTTTTGCAAGGAATTACTGCTTCGCCACTCCCATTGGCTACCTTTCAACCCCATACTTCTGCCCCTAACCAAGTCGAAACTAATACAAATGGTATCAACTTTTTAGTACGTAATGGATTGGAGAAGGGCGAAAGGTATAGTGTTGAAACCATGCTTTCGAAGGGGTAGATGCTACTCTTAACAACTTTGGATTGCTTATGTTTATAAAGGATGCTTTTGGAAGAGTATATTAGCTTTTGACTCAGCCAATATGCCTTTGTTTTATAAAAAAAGGGCTATTGAAAGGGTTGCCGCCTTTTTGTTTTAAAATGAAGCTTTCGAAAAGGGTCGAAACCCATGCTGCCACATTCAACCCTTCGAACCAATGCTTTCGAAAGGGTGCTTTCGTCTTTAAACTTTGAAGCCGATTCTCAATGATTTCGAAAGGGTTGGTTTCAAAACCATCCACTTTCTTTTACTTAATAACAATGCTTTTGAAAGCAATGCTTTAGCCATTTCTTTTAAGACCCTTAGTTCTATTAAAAGTTAAACCCAAAGGTTTCGAAAGGAATGGTTTTAAATGGTTTCGAAGCTATGTTCTACAAACTTTTACTTGAACCCAATACTTTCAAAATGTATGTTTTAATTAAGAAGTTTTAATGCTTTCAAAAGGTATATAATTTACTTTTAATATTTGAATGGAAGGTTACCAATGCTTTCGAAAGGCAAGTTTAAAGGGTTTTGAAATATGGATGTCTAAGGTTTTAATAAAGCTTTCGAAGGTTAATTCTCAATGATCTCGAAAGGTCTATTTTCAAGGGTTTCGGAAGGTATGTTTTGGCCTTTCGTCTTAGTATTCGAGGGTATAGTAGTTAACTTATTTTGAAAGGGGTACTTTCAATGGATTCGAATGGGATTGTTTAAAGTTTTAAATAACGGTTTCGAATGGTTTACCTTGGCTTCGTGGCCCAAGATCTTTTAAGTTAAAAAGGGTTTTTAACTTACTTTGGAGGGATAGATAATCCCATTGAATTTCATCAACATTGTTTTTTGTAAGGTATATATATACCATGGCTTAAGTGTTTTGGGAAAAGTAAAGTATATGATTTCCTTGTTTTATAAGTATGGTTTCGGGGGTAAATTATTTGTAAAGGATGTTTACAAGGAAATAAAGTTTTGACAGGTTAGTTAACCCTAACACAAGAAATAAAATACAAAAAAGGTGGTTAACCCTAAGTTTATGACTCAAGTATTAGAAGACTAGATAGGACTGGTGTAGGATCGCGCCTTATACTTTAGCTATTAGCCCCTAGCTAAAATAAGCTCAAAATTCCAATGTGTAGGATTTGTCACGGATGCAACTAAATTAAGATTACACATCGAAAGGAATATACAGATAAAAAAATAGGTTATTGGTAAACCCGCGTAACTATTAGGTTCAGTTGATGCTAGAAAAAGAAAGTTAAGGGAAGTCAGCCCAGCATTAGAAGTTAAGGGAAGTCAGCCTAGAATTGTGTCTAATAGAAGTTAGATTTTTTATTATGTTTGGTAGGCCCAAGTAAGCCAGTGTTTAACAGTCAGCCAAGTAAAACTATAGTTTGGACAGATAGTCCATTGATTTCCTGATTTTTATGCACGTATATATACTTTCTATTATTGTTTCAATCAGTGTAATTGCAGGTTTCTGATTTGCAAAAGATATATTTTGAAAGTGATATTAGTAAGGGGAAACCCTTTCTGCTAAGCGCTTTGGTCTCACTTAATATCAGAAAATTGAGATGTAATAATATTATTCACACCAGGATTTATGTTTGACTCGAAGTTTATATTTTCCCCTTAAACTCTCGGTGCTCAAAATTTAATTTGCACAGATTGAGAGTTGAAGTTTCACAGGTTTAGTAGGTTGGACGAATAAGCTTCCGCAGATGTGCAGGAGGCAAAGATAGCTATGTAGAAGCTACTTAGTTTTATTTCTGCGGTGATGTATATGTGACAGACATGTCTATTTTGTACTCTGATCATCCAAGGGGACATCTTCATATATCGCTCTTGGCGTAATTTGTAATAATTATAACTGATCAAAACCTGGCAATCATTTTGGGATTATTTATCTGAATATGGATTATGGATCTGAAATGTAATCAGTAAACCTGTTTTTAAATCTATGTTGATTTTGTTTCATATTCATGTTCTTCTGATATTATGGATACTATTATAATTACCGTATTTTGTCACCGAATGTTAATATTATGAACGACTGCAGCATCTGTAGCGCTTAGCTTTGGGCTTCAAGACATGGGTTGTTACATTAATGATGCTTCTTGTCGTATGGTCGGTGTTTGTAGTGTGAAGATTGGAATATTTGACGGTGTTATTCGTAATATCACTAATTTTAGACATGTACTTGATTTGAGAAGGAAGTTGATTCTTATTGGGGATTTGAGTTGGCTTGGGTTGAAGATTGAAGTTGAGGGAGAAAAGATGAAGATATCAAAGGGTTCCATGATTGTTATGAAAGGTGTGAGGGTAGAAAATCTTTATTTATTAAAGGGAGCTACTGTAGTTGGAGAATCAGCTTCTGGAACTTCTGCTAATTTAGATTCTTCCAGATTTTGGCACTTGCGGATGGGGCAAATCGACGAACATAGTTTGGATGAGTTGAGAAAGCAAGGTTTGATGGTGGTGTTCAGCATTCAAATCTTGGCTTTTATAAAGAGTGTGTTTTTGGTAAGTAGATAAAAATTTCTTTTGGCTCTGGTGAGCATAAAGCAAAAGCTCTCTTGAAGTATGTTCATGCAGATGTTTGGGTCCCATGCCCATCCTTAGGTGGAGCCAGGCACTTTATTTCATTTATAGATGATTTATCTCGTAAAGTATGGGTGTGCTTCCTACGGTCTAAGAGTGAAACCTTTTCCAGGTTTTGAAAGTGGAAATCTATGGTTGAAAAGCAGTCAGAGAAGAAGTTGAAAGTTCTCCATTCGGATAATGGCGATGAATCTGTATATAGGAATTCATCCATTTTTATGAGTCCAAAGGCATTAAGAGGCATTACATCACACCTAGCAACCCTCGGTCTAATGGATTTATTGAAAAATAATGAATCAGACTTTACTGGAGAGAACATATTGCCTCAGATTGACTGCTAAGTTGAAGAAAGGATTCTGCGCTGAAACTTTATTTATGGGAACTTTCCTCATCAACCGCACAACTTCTACTGCTATCGATATGAAGATCCCTGAAGAATTATGGAAAGAAGCGCCTGCTACCTATTCATTTCTCAAAGTGTTTGCATGTCCAGCTTAAGTACATGAGAGTAGAGGAAAGTTGGAACCTAGAGCTCGCAAGTGTATCTTTCTAGGTTATAGGCGAGGAGTTAAGGGATATCGGTTGTGGTGTCCTATTAGCAAGAAGATCATTATCAGCATGCATGTAATTGTTAATGGTAAGGCTATGTTGAAGGTGGAGCCTTCCACATTTAGTGATGATATGAGGACGGATTCAAAATACCAAATATAAGGAAAGCCATCTTTGGATTCTTTTCATATACAGATGGTGTTTCCGATGTCACCATGGTTGATGAGGATAGTACAGAAGTTGGTACTGAGGACCAGACTCAAGGTGGAGCTCATTCAAAGACTAGGCATGTTAGACAGAGAAGGAAGCCTAAGTGCTTGAAGATTTTGGTGGATTGAGCATCAAACACATTGATTTCGATGACATGGTAACATATGCATTGAATGTTGTCCATGACGAGCCCAGAGATTATGGAGACGCTATTTCATCACGTTAAATCTTCTATGTCTCTTTCTTTTTTTCTTTCCATTGTTTGTTCTTATGTGATTTCATAGTTGATTTTAAGTTGCATTGGTATTCAAATAGGAAATACTAGATCCTGATCAAATACTCTTCCGCTCATTCAAATTTTCACAACAGATAGTTGTATTTTCATTATTTCCATCACCTTTGACACTGTCTCAAGCTTTGCTTGTGGTACACTAGTTAATCAATTAATTAATTATCCATTAACTAACAAATTGAGAATTTAAAATGAAGAAATGAGATTGTTAAGTGAAATAGCCACGCAGCATATGTATGGACTTGAAAATTTTAGTGAAAAGTGTTTGAAGTTCCAAATGACATTGACTTAGCATTGGAGAAATTTTGGTTTGCCTGAAAAATATAACGTGGAAATAATATTTATACTTATTTGTGCTCCATTGTAATACTACAATTTGAAAGCAAATATTTGAATCAGAGGTAAATGTTTACATAAAAACATATGTCAGAACCTGATTCTAAATTAATAATTTTTTAATTTCATTTGAATAAAATTTCAAAAAAACTCGTTATGAAAAGAAAATCCATGCATCCAGTTTCGATCCTTGGTTTAAAAATTAGTCATTAATTAATAAGTTGGGTTAGAATAATTTATTAATAATGGAAGGAACTAATGCTATAGTTTTCAGCAACTATCAAAGACAATCGATGGCAACCAAATGCCCATCCAGTTACAAATCCATATAAAAAAGCAATCCGTAAATTGGTTATTGAACATGCAACTCATTACTTGACACTAAAGGCTATTCCAAGTGTTGTTTTGTCGATCTCATGCAATTTTCTATTGATCTCCATGAACACTCGAAATCATCAACTCTACTTCTCCAGCGATAAATCATTTGGACTCAGAAACAGGAACATAATGGTGCAAACAAGTATGGAATCATGAAGCTAACCACAAATCTAGCCAAAACAAGGAGTTCGAGTCAACCAATTTGGCCATCTCACGGATCAGTACCGATCGAAGCCCATGGATTGGTACTGATCCACACAAACTACTGAGATGTCCACCTATTTTGTTGGAGAACTGGCCTATGGCTTGGAAAATGAAGTGGAGATCATGAGGGTGAGATTCTAGACTTCCTATGTCTATAAATAGAGAGGCAGAGCTCATTTTAAGGATCTTTTTGGCTCTTTTTGGGTTTTTCTCATTTTTAAGAACAATATTCTCAGGCTACTTGGATCCATCATCTACTATTGGATTTCTTAGATTCGAGAGATAGATCCAAACTTCCAACCTTATAGTTCTACTATTTAGATTTCCAACAATCTAAAAGAAGTTATTCGCCATGGCTCCACCAAGGGGAGAAAGTGCTACAACTTCCAGAGCTACTAATGATGTTAAGAACCAAGACACTCGCCGTGTCGATAAAGTTGCCCAACCAGAACAAGCTGAGATCCAAAATCCAACTAAAATCATAATCAAAATGGAGATGGATCATATGATGAAGCAGATGGAGAATAAATTATAGGAGACTCGCAATGAAATGAACCAGCGGATGTTGCAGAGATGGAGACTGCTGAATGATTTAACTTAAAACAGCTGTAGGAGGAGTATGAGGGACTTAGACCATTCAAGTTCAGAATCTGAAAGTTCCTCATCATTTGAGCAAAGATGAAGGGATAGGAAGAAGAAGAAGAAGAAGATGCAAAGAACGCTCGAGACCTTGAATCAAGGGATGAGACAAACTCATGGATCGAATTTGTAGATCGGTACCGATCAAAGAGGACAGATCAGTACCGATCCAACTTATGTCGGAGTTGGAACTTGTGCTCTGGGTGGTGGCGTGGATGTGACCTCTGGAGTTACTATTAATGATCAGAATCTGGAATATCAAGCTACAACTAATAATACAACGTACGGGAATCAAACAGGGAAGACTGCTAGACCAATGGATCTCCCAGAGTTTAGAGAGCCTACCGAGAGCATTCGTCGAGCCAAACACTTGGGGCGGACCCCTATTACTGCCATTCAGTCAAACCTGTAGACCTGGAGCACTTGGAAGATATGGTCCGGAGACCTGTAAGTGAAAACTGATTCAGAAGCAATGATGAGTGGGGTACCTCTCCTAATCAGAATTCGTTTACTGAAAAGCTTCTGCATGAGTAGTATCCATGGAGGTTTTTAATTCCAACAATACTGTTGTACAGTGGAAAGAGAGATCAAAGGCAGCAATTGATGAAATACAAATGGAATATGGACTCTACTAGAGCCTTTGATGCCATGAGATGTCATAGCTTTCCAATCTTCCTGAAAGGGGTAGCGACAATGTGGTTCACTTGGTTCCCAATAAGATCCATATCATCTTTCGATGAGTTGTCGTGAAAATTTCTAAAGCAAATTCGTTTATAGACTTCATGTCCGAAAGACGTGATGTCATTATCAAACCTCTTCTACGGTGTGGGAGAGTCATTAAAGGATTTCTTAAACTAGTTCCACACAGTTGTGATGGAAGTAGCAAATCCCAATGATGGCATAGTATTGATGGCATTGATCAAGGAGATTCATCCCGAGACCTACTTTGAGAGATGATTGGAACTGAAACCCCCATCAATGATGGATATTTTATATAGAAAGGTTAATCAATTCCTACGTTTGGAGGAGGCACACAAGCATCCCCAAAGAAGTGAGGCTAGGAGTTCAGCTGAAGTGATACAGAGCAACATTGTTGTTAAATGGTCTGGGAGTTCCGAGAATGCAGATGTGAACGTTAGCAATAAAAAGTAATGGTCAGAAACAGAATGATAATGGTGCCAGAAAGCGAAAGCCTGATAATAGGAACCGTCCCAGGATTGCTAAGTATGATAATTATATTAAATTGAATAACTCAATCGAGAATATTTATCTGGCAACTCAGGGTACCGAGCAGTATAGAAAGCCGGCTCCGAGAGAGTTAATCGAGAAAGAGAAGTGATCTGGCAAGTTCTGCAAGTTTCATGAGACCCACAGTCATGATACCAATGAATGTATGCATATGTATGATATGACTGAGAATCTGATTTGAAAGAAGAAATTGCAACAATTTGTGAAAGCCCCATAGGATGGCGGGCAAGGAAACTCTAACCCCCCAGGTTGACATCCCAGCGGGGGCAAGTTAGTTATAGCGGTGACGAGCCTAGGTAGCTTGAAAAGTGTTCAGTGATTAACATAATCATTGGTGGACCACTTCTAGTCGATAAAAGTTTAAACGAGATGGATAGGTATGTTAGTGCTTTAAGGCATACAAAGAATGAAAGCTGCTTTGTTGTAGAAGATGGAGCTCCAGTAAAAATATTCAAACCCATGACAGATAACGCTGTTTTCGGGAATAAAGATGCTGATGGGGTAGAAGCCCAGAAGATTGACAGGTTGGTTATAATGGCCATGATTGGCCCTGGTATTGTACGAAAGGTGATGGTTGACTGTGCGAGTTCGGTCAACATTTTATTCAAAAAAGCTTACGACCGAATGCTTTTGGAAGGAAAGGATTGGAAACCGTATAAATCTCTGATACAGGGATTTAACGGAAGGGTTATGGAACTAGTTGGTTATGTGGAACTACTGGTGGTGCTTGGAGAGTGCGACCGTAAGCGAGTGTGGATCGTGCCTTTTGTGATGTTTGATATTTACTCTACTTACAATGCTTTTTTGGGTCGACCGACACCGGCTGAATTTAGAGCGACTATAGCTCCTTGGTGCTTGACAATGAAGTTTCCTACAGAAAATGGTGTGGGAATAGTCCAGGGAGATCGGAAGCTAGGCTGCAAATGTTATGTTGTCGAGCTAAAGGAGGCGAGGCAAAGAGAGAAAGGTAAAGGTGTAGAAAAGACTCTATGCATCAAGGCTTTGGATGCATAGCAACCAATGCTTAAGCCCTGGCTCGGGCAGCATGGTCGGTTCCATAAGGATATGAATTCATGGAAAGAACCGGAAGGTGGAATAGCCGCTCTGGCCGAGTTAACGATCAACATTCCAGTTAGTTAGGATGACCCGACACGGGTCTTGAAGGTTGAATCACGGCTCGATGTGAGAATGATGGAGTTAATTAGTTTTCTCCGGGAGAATATGGATGTATTCGCTTGGATGCACTTTGATATGTATGGGATCTCGCTGGAGATAACAAGACATGCATTAAAAACAAATTCCAAATGCGTTCCTGAAATAGAAGCATCGCAGCCTGGGTCTATAGAGATCTGCTGCACTCACGAAGAAGTGGAGAAGCTGAAGGACAATGGCTTCATCCACGAGGCCTTATACCTAGAATGGATATCAAATCTGATCTTGGTGACAAAGTGAAATGAGAAGTGGAGGACGTGCGTTGACTATTCTGATCTAGATTAGGTGTGCTGAAAATTAGCTTCCCACTCCCGAGGATTGATCAGTCGGTAGACTCGGTAGCTGGACATGGACTGCTATTGTCCATGGCGACATATTCTGGATACAATTATATTCCAATGCACGCCCCGGACTAAGAACACACTTGTAACATTCCTGAAATATTAGCCAAAATAATTCAATAATTAAATTAATTTTGAAATTAAATTGTGGGGTTATTTGTGAATTAATTAGATATTTCCAGAATAAACTTAAAATTTTAGATTTTAAATAGGAATTTGATTCCAAGTAAATAAAAATTGAATTGGCTTGAAAATTTGAAAATTCTAAAATTAAAATATATTGTAAATAAAATTCTGAGTATATTTGAATTCTTCAAATTTAATAAAGATATTTGTTCATTTAATTATACAAATGAATTATAATTAATAAATATAATGAACTAAGTTTAAAATAATATTGGCAATTAAATTTATTTTTGAAAATAAATTGTGAATTTTTAGAAAACTTTCTAGAATAAATAGATAATTTGATTATAAATAGAAATTTATATTAGAAATTTAAGAATAAGTGATTTATAAAACAAGTATTGAATTTCAAAATAAAATGCATTAAAAATAAAATAGAAATTAAAAAGCTTGAGATTAATAAAATGATAGTAAAAGTTGTTTTCTAAATTTTTAATTATATTAATATTTGGAAGTGGTTAAAAAAGAAAAAAATTAGTGTACTCATTTTTGAAATATTATTCTTAAGTCAAATTCCCTCAAATAAATAAATATAACTATTGTTAATATAAAATCAAAGTATTTAAAAGTCATTCTTTTCTTTTTATAAAAGATTGTACAAAAATAAATAAATAAATAAAAATATGTATGAATGTAAATTGTGTAGATATAATTTTTTCTAAATAAATGTATAGATATGAATATATATATAAATGTACATAAGTGGTTATAATTCAATTTGAATTGAAATTTAAAATAAATATAAACATATACAAACATGCACATGTGAGAATGTAAATTTTGTGAAATGTAGATATGAAAGGAAACACTACACATACAAATGAATAAAGAAGTGGACATTTCATAGAGATCTCATAATCATCTCTTTTAAACAAGTGGCATTCATTTTATTTAATTAAATAAAAAATTGCAAAGAAACTTTTGAGTTCCCCATATGCAATTATAATAACCTCTCACCAAAATCTGAAACTGCAGTAATAAAAGATTTTGCATTTCAAATCTCAACAAAGAAAAAAAAGATAAATCAGAAAAGAAAAAAAAAAGAAGAAGAAGAAATAGCAATCAAAGTAGCAAGCATTTGCAACTCAGGTTTCAAAGCAAGAACAGAGTGCAGATCAACTCAAGTAGCAATGCAAATATCAATCTGGAACAACTTAAATCTGAAAGCAAATGCAGTTTTCTCTGGAAATAAGTAAAGGCAAGTGAAACTTTTTTTTAAATCTGAGTTTAATGTTGAAATTAGTAAATAAGACAAAGTTTTTAAACAACCTTGTATATCAGTTGCAGGGATGAAATAAAGTTCAAGTCAAGATGAATTTTTGGCTTGCAACAGCAGACCCTATTCTCTGTTGCATTTTAAACAATACTGTAAGTAAGAAAATTTAAAACTTTGTTTATTTATGACATGAATAAATAAAACAAAAGACTTTAGCAATTGCATCAAATCTGAGTTGCAGGAAAATTTAAGATCAAAGACAAAACCATTTCCAATTTGCAGATCTAAACTTCAGGAATTAAAGAAAAAAAATATACAGGCTCAAAGAAATTCTTCTCTCTGCCTTCAAACATTTAATTCCAGGTGAGCAAACTCATTTATCTACCTATATGTTCTGATTTTATGGTTGACTCTTGAAGTATGATGGTTTTGATGATTGCATGTTTGAATTTATACATCTTTATGGGTGTAAATGTATGAGTATGTATCAATGCATATCCCTGTTATGAGTCAGAGTACATTTTCTCTGTGCAACAAAATATGTGAGTAAATTCCTATTTTAAAATGGTGTAACTCTAATAGTATATGAACTACATATGACTGTCTGTAGCTTGAAAAGAAAAAGAGTTACACAGAACAAAAAATTTGCCTAGTGGAAATTTAAATGTTATAAATTGATGATTCAGGGTTTGTCAAAAGAACCCTAATTTAATTCTAGAATTTAAAAAAAACTAAAATTAAGTTTATAGTGTTAAGAATAAAAATGCAGTTTCAGTTTACTGTATTTTACTTTTGATCAAGAATCAGTTGATCCTTGCATTTGATTGGATTGAAATTGTTTCTGGAAGTAGTTTATATATCATTGATCACAAGAAAATTTTTGAATTGATCTACAATTCAAGTTGAGATTGAATTTGGGATTTTAGTTGTTGAACCCTAGTTTAGGTGGGTTACAGTTTTGGGTAAATTTTTGAACACCCAAGTGCATCGAGTTCCATGCTATTTTGGGGATTGATGGATGGTGTAGTGATGGAGTTACTTCCGGAGTTTGGTCGATGATGATGGCCGGAGTTGTGAAATAATGGTGTTGACAGGTTTGTGATGGTGGTGGGGTTGGTGTTGTGCAGTTTCAGGTTTGTGGACATGTTTGGGTTGCAGGGAATTTTGACTCGGGTTGATCTCGGGATTTTTGGGGAATGACTCGGAGCAAGTGGGTTACTGACCCGAAGTAAAATAGGGGAGTACAGGGGGTATGTGTTCAGGTTG
This sequence comes from Allium cepa, assembly GCA_030765085.1. NCBI lineage: Eukaryota > Viridiplantae > Streptophyta > Magnoliopsida > Asparagales > Amaryllidaceae > Allium > Allium cepa. The sequence continues at coordinate 81,096,921 of CM060941.1, read as the reverse complement.
TAATAAACAGACCTGTTCTGTTTTTTTTTTGATTTTAAAGAGCCAAGTTTAAATTAAACTTGAAATTTTGAACTTAGAATCAAACTTGAGTCTGAAGATGAATTCAAACTCGAATTCTGATTTTGAAAGATTTGAATGCAGGAATTCAAATTTGGTTTAGAAAAGAAAAGAAAAAAAAAGAAACTGTTTCCAGTTTTGTAAAGTTTGAACTTAATGCAAACTAAAATTGAGACTTAAGATTTTGAAACTGAATTTAAGCATGAAATCAAATAAGTTTCAATTCTGTTTCTTTGAAATAATTTAAATTCAGTAAATTTTCAATGTTTAAGTTTTAAATAAAACAAAACTGTTTTCTGTTTTAAATATAAAGGTAGATTCAAATTTTACAGGTGTGGGTTTAAAACTGAGATTTAGTTTGAATTTGAATATGAATTCAAATTTTGATTTTTTGAAATTTGAAACCATTTAAGTTTTAAATTCAAATTTGATTTTAAACTCTCAAGTATAAAATGCATTGTTGTTTTGCATTTGAAGTAAAAGGTTAAGTATTTAATTTAGGAATTCAAATGAATTCAAATTTGAAGTTTTAAAAATCTGGATTTTAAATTTAAATTTCAGTTTTAAAGTAAAGATTTAAATTTAAATTGCTTTCAAATGATTTTCATTTGAATTAAAGGTGTAAATTATAGAAAGAGCTTTAAAGAATTTAAAACTAAAATGAGAATGAAAGTTGTATTTCAATTTTGAAGTTTTAAAGTAATTTTTAAAATTGATTTGAATTTGATTTGAATTGAAATTTAAATCCTTTTCAACTTATTAATTAAGTATATGTTTCTTTTAAACATATAAGATTAAGTTGTGTATTGTTTTAAACTCTTATTTAAGACAAATTTGAGTCTTGAGTTTAAAGAAAATGTTAAATGGAATTTAATATAAATAAAAAAAAAAACATTTTTGTTTTTAAATGCATAATTTAAATAAGGAATGTTTACCTAAAGATAAAGAAAAGTATAATGATCTGTAATTCATTTAATTATTAAGGTAGTACAAATGGATAATTAATAAAATTAATTAATTAATGAAATGGATAATTAATTAAAGTAATTAAGGGTTTTAATTTGATTAATTAAAGTTTAAGATTAATTTTTCTTAGAATAATTAATTTGTAATTAAGAAATCATTAATTGAATGATATTAGATTTAAAATTAATAATGGAAGATTTATTAATTGAATAAATATGGATAGTTAATTAATTAGGAATAATAAATGAAAGTAATCATGTAGGTAATAAATTTAAAACCACCCAGTTTATTCATCTTAATTGTAGATGCTGGTTGTAATTGAATGTTGTGTGATGGATTAATATATTTGATATGTGATGAGATGCTATGTGATAATTTGTGCTGATCTGCTATATTTATGATGAATATACTGTCATATGAATATGAAACCCCTTGACCCGTAGAATGACATTTGGATTTCGATGCAACAGGGAGTCGGATTCTAGTCGGTTATCCGAAACCCACATCGAATCATATTAGTTAATCTTTGTGAATGATATTTTACTTTATCTATGAATCTGTGAATATAGATAAGCGTTATGGGTTATACCGCTTGTCGATATGATTGAATCTGTGATAATGGATGTTGTGCACTATTGTGTTGAACCCCTGGACCACACTTATACACACACAAATATGGATTGCACGTGGAAATGGGTTAAGTCACAGATTTTTGAAATATATTTAAAATTGTATTTTTGAATCCAAAATAGTTTTGGAATTAGAATTGAAGCTTTTGAAAATAAAAGTTATTTTGAATAACTCGATTGGGTTTTGAAATTTAAATTTAACCCATGTTTTCAACTTGTATAAGATTGGATTTTCGGAACGAAAACTGTTGTTTTCAAATAATAGAAGCTTTCATATAAGAAATGGATTTCCAATGTGTGTTAAAAGGAATTCAAGTTTTGAAATGGGAAATGGTTTTCCGAGTTATTAATAAATCTTTGGAACGGGTTTTGAAAGCTATAAATTAAATCTTTAATTTAAAGATTTATTGAGTTAATCCAATTGGAATGGAAGTTGTTTTGAAATCTATGAATAGATCTTTGTGAAATTAGGTGAATCTTTGTGAAATAAATCTTTTTGTTTGAAGATTTTAAAATGGTAATCTGTTTAACCATTTAAAAGAAAAGTTTGGATTTTTAAGTTGTGACTTAACTGAAATCCCATATCCATATGTTTTAAAATATGGCGCTTACTATTCGGTTTAGCCGGGAGAGGACCTTGTGTCATATAACCCATTCCGAATAGTGATACGACGTTATGGATTGCAATTGAAGACCGGTGGTGAAGACCGGGTATTTATGAGAACGATAGGATAACCTATCGATTGACTCTGCACTGAGTTGCTCCGGTATAGAGTTCTCCTTAGTGATGGGAAGTCCGATCGGGATTGTGAATACCCGGATTTGCAAGGGCTTCTTCGGAAGTGCCTTCGGTTCTGTTCGAACCCGGACCAGACTTGCTTATCTAGGTGAAACGTGATGGGGGGTTCTCGCTTTGCGTTAGGTGGCGAACGGGAGACTCTTACCCCTACACGTCCTCTTTACGGGGTTGGTTAGGCGTAAGCCGTGACAGTCGAGAGGCTGGCCGTAAAAGCAAGGTCTGGGGTACCAGTGTAAGCCACGGTGGGGCTGGGATGGTTGAAAAGCCTACCGGTTACTGCTGACGGAAATGAGGTTCTTTACAGTTGGTATCAGAGCTGATGGTTAAAGCCTTAGCTCAGGAGTATAACACATTAAGTAACTCATTAGAGATAGGGTGAAGTAAACCCTAGAATGAGTATATCCTTAAGATATCCGTTCGAATGCCTCAGTAAATTCTCTTACTATTCACCGATAGTAAGTATGAGTGCAAGAAGAGAACGAGATAGGGGACAGGGGAGTACCACTATAAATGGTCAATACCCTGCAACAGTGGAAATATCTTTTCTCTATCAATCTCCTTTGATTCGATTTCATATTCTTTTGATTGCTTCATAGCTGCTCCAGAAAGAAGTTTCGGTGTGATGGTAGCCCTACGAATCGTTGTAGAAATTCTTACTTCGTATCTTCATCGGTTTCTTATCAGCTTTTCGATCTAAACTCTAATGAATTTGAAATTGGAAAAATATTAAATAAATTGAAAATTTTAAATTAAGTAAATTGGTTAACTAATATGAAGATTGAATCCATCTATCTATTCTCTGGGATCCGATATATTCTACGAACGATTAGTTATCTCTTCCAACTAATCAATGCCGTTGCATATTCGTAGACCGGTGGATCCAAATATCTTGTGTAATATTATATGAGTTTGTTCTCATATTGTTGATATTCTAATTTGGTAAGCCAAATGCAGAATAAATTTTTCGGTCTGATCTGATCAATCATTCCTTTATCTATTATCTTTTCTTTATCGTCTTCCTTGCAAATTTCGAGGACGAAATTTTTTTAAGGGGGGGAATCTGTAACATTCCTGAAATATTAGCCAAAATAATTCAATAATTAAATTAATTTTGAAATTAAATTGTGGGGTTATTTGTGAATTAATTAGATATTTCCAGAATAAACTTAAAATTTTAGATTTTAAATAGGAATTTGATTCCAAGTAAATAAAAATTGAATTGGCTTGAAAATTTGAAAATTCTAAAATTAAAATATATTGTAAATAAAATTCTGAGTATATTTGAATTCTTCAAATTTAATAAAGATATTTGTTCATTTAATTATACAAATGAATTATAATTAATAAATATAATGAACTAAGTTTAAAATAATATTGGCAATTAAATTTATTTTTGAAAATAAATTGTGAATTTTTAGAAAACTTTCTAGAATAAATAGATAATTTGATTATAAATAGAAATTTATATTAGAAATTTAAGAATAAGTGATTTATAAAACAAGTATTGAATTTCAAAATAAAATGCATTAAAAATAAAATAGAAATTAAAAAGCTTGAGATTAATAAAATGATAGTAAAAGTTGTTTTCTAAATTTTTAATTATATTAATATTTGGAAGTGGTTAAAAAAGAAAAAAATTAGTGTACTCATTTTTGAAATATTATTCTTAAGTCAAATTCCCTCAAATAAATAAATATAACTATTGTTAATATAAAATCAAAGTATTTAAAAGTCATTCTTTTCTTTTTATAAAAGATTGTACAAAAATAAATAAATAAATAAAAATATGTATGAATGTAAATTGTGTAGATATAATTTTTTCTAAATAAATGTATAGATATGAATATATATATAAATGTACATAAGTGGTTATAATTCAATTTGAATTGAAATTTAAAATAAATATAAACATATACAAACATGCACATGTGAGAATGTAAATTTTGTGAAATGTAGATATGAAAGGAAACACTACACATACAAATGAATAAAGAAGTGGACATTTCATAGAGATCTCATAATCATCTCTTTTAAACAAGTGGCATTCATTTTATTTAATTAAATAAAAAATTGCAAAGAAACTTTTGAGTTCCCCATATGCAATTATAATAACCTCTCACCAAAATCTGAAACTGCAGTAATAAAAGATTTTGCATTTCAAATCTCAACAAAGAAAAAAAAGATAAATCAGAAAAGAAAAAAAAAGAAGAAGAAGAAATAGCAATCAAAGTAGCAAGCATTTGCAACTCAGGTTTCAAAGCAAGAACAGAGTGCAGATCAACTCAAGTAGCAATGCAAATATCAATCTGGAACAACTTAAATCTGAAAGCAAATGCAGTTTTCTCTGGAAATAAGTAAAGGCAAGTGAAACTTTTTTTTAAATCTGAGTTTAATGTTGAAATTAGTAAATAAGACAAAGTTTTTAAACAACCTTGTATATCAGTTGCAGGGATGAAATAAAGTTCAAGTCAAGATGAATTTTTGGCTTGCAACAGCAGACCCTATTCTCTGTTGCATTTTAAACAATACTGTAAGTAAGAAAATTTAAAACTTTGTTTATTTATGACATGAATAAATAAAACAAAAGACTTTAGCAATTGCATCAAATCTGAGTTGCAGGAAAATTTAAGATCAAAGACAAAACCATTTCCAATTTGCAGATCTAAACTTCAGGAATTAAAGAAAAAAAATATACAGGCTCAAAGAAATTCTTCTCTCTGCCTTCAAACATTTAATTCCAGGTGAGCAAACTCATTTATCTACCTATATGTTCTGATTTTATGGTTGACTCTTGAAGTATGATGGTTTTGATGATTGCATGTTTGAATTTATACATCTTTATGGGTGTAAATGTATGAGTATGTATCAATGCATATCCCTGTTATGAGTCAGAGTACATTTTCTCTGTGCAACAAAATATGTGAGTAAATTCCTATTTTAAAATGGTGTAACTCTAATAGTATATGAACTACATATGACTGTCTGTAGCTTGAAAAGAAAAAGAGTTACACAGAACAAAAAATTTGCCTAGTGGAAATTTAAATGTTATAAATTGATGATTCAGGGTTTGTCAAAAGAACCCTAATTTAATTCTAGAATTTAAAAAAAACTAAAATTAAGTTTATAGTGTTAAGAATAAAAATGCAGTTTCAGTTTACTGTATTTTACTTTTGATCAAGAATCAGTTGATCCTTGCATTTGATTGGATTGAAATTGTTTCTGGAAGTAGTTTATATATCATTGATCACAAGAAAATTTTTGAATTGATCTACAATTCAAGTTGAGATTGAATTTGGGATTTTAGTTGTTGAACCCTAGTTTAGGTGGGTTACAGTTTTGGGTAAATTTTTGAACACCCAAGTGCATCGAGTTCCATGCTATTTTGGGGATTGATGGATGGTGTAGTGATGGAGTTACTTCCGGAGTTTGGTCGATGATGATGGCCGGAGTTGTGAAATAATGGTGTTGACAGGTTTGTGATGGTGGTGGGGTTGGTGTTGTGCAGTTTCAGGTTTGTGGACATGTTTGGGTTGCAGGGAATTTTGACTCGGGTTGATCTCGGGATTTTTGGGGAATGACTCGGAGCAAGTGGGTTACTGACCCGAAGTAAAATAGGGGAGTACAGGGGGTATGTGTTCAGGTTGTAATAAACAGACCTGTTCTGTTTTTTTTTGATTTTAAAGAGCCAAGTTTAAATTAAACTTGAAATTTTGAACTTAGAATCAAACTTGAGTCTGAAGATGAATTCAAACTCGAATTCTGATTTTGAAAGATTTGAATGCAGGAATTCAAATTTGGTTTAGAAAAGAAAAGAAAAAAAAAGAAACTGTTTCCAGTTTTGTAAAGTTTGAACTTAATGCAAACTAAAATTGAGACTTAAGATTTTGAAACTGAATTTAAGCATGAAATCAAATAAGTTTCAATTCTGTTTCTTTGAAATAATTTAAATTCAGTAAATTTTCAATGTTTAAGTTTTAAATAAAACAAAACTGTTTTCTGTTTTAAATATAAAGGTAGATTCAAATTTTACAGGTGTGGGTTTAAAACTGAGATTTAGTTTGAATTTGAATATGAATTCAAATTTTGATTTTCTGAAATTTGAAACCATTTAAGTTTTAAATTCAAATTTGATTTTAAACTCTCAAGTATAAAATGCATTGTTGTTTTGCATTTGAAGTAAAAGGTTAAGTATTTAATTTAGGAATTCAAATGAATTCAAATTTGAAGTTTTAAAAATCTGGATTTTAAATTTAAATTTCAGTTTTAAAGTAAAGATTTAAATTTAAATTGCTTTCAAATGATTTTCATTTGAATTAAAGGTGTAAATTATAGAAAGAGCTTTAAAGAATTTAAAACTAAAATGAGAATGAAAGTTGTATTTCAATTTTGAAGTTTTAAAGTAATTTTTAAAATTGATTTGAATTTGATTTGAATTGAAATTTAAATCCTTTTCAACTTATTAATTAAGTATATGTTTCTTTTAAACATATAAGATTAAGTTGTGTATTGTTTTAAACTCTTATTTAAGACAAATTTGAGTCTTGAGTTTAAAGAAAATGTTAAATGGAATTTAATATAAATAAAAAAAAAAAACATTTTTGTTTTTAAATGCATAATTTAAATAAGGAATGTTTACCTAAAGATAAAGAAAAGTATAATGATCTGTAATTCATTTAATTATTAAGGTAGTACAAATGGATAATTAATAAAATTAATTAATTAATGAAATGGATAATTAATTAAAGTAATTAAGGGTTTTAATTTGATTAATTAAAGTTTAAGATTAATTTTTCTTAGAATAATTAATTTGTAATTAAGAAATCATTAATTGAATGATATTAGATTTAAAATTAATAATGGAAGATTTATTAATTGAATAAATATGGATAGTTAATTAATTAGGAATAATAAATGAAAGTAATCATGTAGGTAATAAATTTAAAACCACCCAGTTTATTCATCTTAATTGTAGATGCTGGTTGTAATTGAATGTTGTGTGATGGATTAATATATTTGATATGTGATGAGATGCTATGTGATAATTTGTGCTGATCTGCTATATTTATGATGAATATACTGTCATATGAATATGAAACCCCTTGACCCGTAGAATGACATTTGGATTTCGATGCAACAGGGAGTCGGATTCCAGTCGGTTATCCGAAACCCACATCGAATCATATTAGTTAATCTTTGTGAATGATATTTTACTTTATCTATGAATCTGTGAATATAGATAAGCGTTATGGGTTATACCGCTTGTCGATATGATTGAATCTGTGATAATGGATGTTGTGCACTATTGTGTTGAACCCCTGGACCACACTTATACACACACAAATATGGATTGCACGTGGAAATGGGTTAAGTCACAGATTTTTGAAATATATTTAAAATTGTATTTTTGAATCCAAAATAGTTTTGGAATTAGAATTGAAGCTTTTGAAAATAAAAGTTATTTTGAATAACTCGATTGGGTTTTGAAATTTAAATTTAACCCATGTTTTCAACTTGTATAAGATTGGATTTTCGGAACGAAAACTGTTGTTTTCAAATAATAGAAGCTTTCATATAAGAAATGGATTTCCAATGTGTGTTAAAAGGAATTCAAGTTTTGAAATGGGAAATGGTTTTCCGAGTTATTAATAAATCTTTGGAACGGGTTTTGAAAGCTATAAATTAAATCTTTAATTTAAAGATTTATTGAGTTAATCCAATTGGAATGGAAGTTGTTTTGAAATCTATGAATAGATCTTTGTGAAATTAGGTGAATCTTTGTGAAATAAATCTTTTTGTTTGAAGATTTTAAAATGGTAATCTGTTTAACCATTTAAAAGAAAAGTTTGGATTTTTAAGTTGTGACTTAACTGAAATCCCATATCCATATGTTTTAAAATATGGCGCTTACTATTCGGTTTAGCCGGGAGAGGACCTTGTGTCATATAACCCATTCCGAATAGTGATACGACGTTATGGATTGCAATTGAAGACCGGTGGTGAAGACCGGGTATTTATGAGAACGATAGGATAACCTATCGATTGACTCTGCACTGAGTTGCTCCGGTATAGAGTTCTCCTTAGTGATGGGAAGTCCGATCGGGATTGTGAATACCCGGATTTGCAAGGGCTTCTTCGGAAGTGCCTTCGGTTCTGTTCGAACCCGGAACAGACTTGTATGGTTGTATGTCCGACATTACACTTTGAGATGTTAACTGATCTCTATCAAATACATTTCTGTTGGTGGCGGAGAATTTATTCTCTTAGCTTAACACCCTTCTCTGAGACGTACGAGCTCAGAGGTTATGTAGTTGATATTTATCGGTGATATATTCCCAATTTGGTAATGTGGCATGCTGAGTGCTGCTGTGTGATGATCATTGGTTGATCATTTGTGATATGATCATTTGTTTGATCATTTATCTTTGTGATCATTGCTTTGGTCATCTGTTGACCCAAAGCATGGCTTTGTTGCACAAAGCGTAGCTTTGTGGACGAGACTGCATCGGGACCTCACACCCCGGAAATGGTCGAAACAGGAAAGATGCGGCAAGGTTATGAGGGTCGCTCCCTTTAGGGTGTGTCATTCCCTTCTGGTAAAGGGTGGTATCATGGTATGGAGCCCAGATACTTACTCATGTGGTTGCTCCAATCTCATTTACTGTGTGGTTGTTGCTTTGAGGCGCCTCGGATAAAGGTCCCAAAGGACCGGGGGATGGCATATTCGTGTAGTAGTTACCTAGTTACAGAGGTAACCCGGCCTTGTGTTGGCAGAGATCTAACCGTAACGTTAGTTCTCGGGACGTCCCGCCAGAGGCGATCCCATGTGGCAGTAGGAAGTTCCTTAGCCTGACCATTTGTTGGAAATCCATTCATCCAATACGTGCCTTGTACGGTTTTAGTTGTAGAACCTGCCATTTAACATGGCAGCTATAGTAGGCATAGTATCATGGTACCTATGCTGGCTAGGATTTATATTATACTTTCGAAAGGTTTTCCACTTTGCACTTATAGTAATAATATCAAATGGCTTTCGTGTATGAAGCATATTTGACTATCATAAGGAGAAATCTCCCCCATGTGTGCGTTTGCATTGTGTGTGTGCCGGGAGGCCTTATGGTAGTTTCATTTTCTAAAAAGCATTGCGGATTTCAAATTTAAATTCTTTTGTTTGTTTCAAAGACCAAATGCTTTTGTTTGCTCACACCAGTCCCATGACTGACCTGGAGTTTATTGTTCCTTTCCTAAACTCTGGGTGCCCACTATTTTCCCACACGGGCAGTCTAGAGTTGGGTTTTTCAGATAGTCAGGTTTAGTAGATTATCTGGAGCTAGTTCCGTCTTTGGATCGGGACTGCACTTGCTTAGCTTTGTGCATCGTTATTGAGAGTCCGAGCTATCGCTGGATTGGTGATTTGGAGATGGAGATTACCGATGCTGGAGTTCTTTCTTGAAGACCATATTAGAGATTTTTGTTCCGCTGCTGTGTTATCTTTTCTTTCCGCTGCTGTTATCTTGTATCATATCTCTGATGTATAATAGTATCTATTGTATCGTCTGTTGTATCATATTGTATCAGATGTTGTATCAATGATGTATATATGATATATATTATTCTTTTCTTCCGCTGTGTTATTTACTTAATGTGTTATAAGCTCCGGCGACTCGAATTTGAACGATCGAATCTGCGGCATTCGAGTACAATGTGAAGTATGGATGTCGATTTTCGAACGCGAAAAATTCGAATCGTTACAACACTAATTTTATAACCAACCTGAGATAGTATTGTTATCTGGTCATTCCTTTCTGATTAACGAACGCCGGAGCAACCTACCAGAGGTTGGTAAACAAGATGTTCAAAGATCAGATTGAACGTTTGGTGGAAGTCTATGTTGATGACATGTTCATGAAGTCATGACGTTTGGGAAACCATATCGAGGATTTGGTAGAGATGTTCAGCATTGTCTGAAAATATGAGATAAAGCTAAATCCTTTGAAATCCTCATTTTCCATTCCGTCAGGGAAATTCTTAGGCTTCATTGTGAACTCCTATGGGATCGAAGTTAATATGAAAATGATCCAAGCCTTGAGAAATGTAAAGGCCCCAAAGATGATCAAAGAGGTCCATAGCTTAAATGGGAAGGTCGTCGCCCTAAGTCGATTCATCTTCAGAGCCATCATAAATGCATCCCTTTCTTTGAATTGATTAAGAAGGGAAAAAGGAATTTCGCTTGGACATAGGAGTAAATAGACGCGTTCCAGTTTCTGGTGGATCATTTAAAGAGACCCTATTCTCTCGAAGCCAGTGGATGACAAGGACTTGTTTACATATCTGGCACGGTGCATGCGTTGAGTGCCGCACTCGTCCGCAAGGAATCCCGCATCTAACACTTATTTAGCTTTAAAGTCATAATTATTATTTTAAAGAAGAATTATTACAGTTTTTCAAAATATCAATGTGCTTGTTTAATTCAGAATTCTACTTTTTTAACGTGCAGTTCTCGTTTTCGAGAAGAAAAATTTGAGATTTGAATTATCTAAAGACGATTGTAATAAATCATTTTGCCTTTTCAAATCCGTAATTTCTTTTAAAAAAATTCTTTTTCTTTTTTAAACATAGTATTTTCTTCATCTAGAAAATCTTTAAGAGCCTCAAAATTATTTTTTAAAACACCATGTTGATTTTCTAAATCTAATTTCTCATTTTCAATTTTAATTGATTTCATCTTTTCTAAAATAATAAAATTATGCTTTGAGATTTTATCGCATATATTAACTTATTCCATATTTTAGAAAAGGTGAAATCAACCAAAATGAAAATGAGAAATTAGATTTAGAAAATCAACATGGTGTTTTAAAAAATAATTTTAAGGCTCTTAAAGATTTTCTAGACGAAAAAATACTACGTTTGAAAAAGAAATTTTTTAAAAGAAATTACGGATTTGAAAAGAAAAAATGATTTATTGCAATCATCTTTAGATAATTCGGAATCTCGAATTTTTCTTCTCAAAAACGAGAACCGTACGTTAAAAAAGGAAAATTCTGAATTAAACAGGCAAATTGATATTTTGAAAAACTATAATATTTCTTTGAAAATAATAATTATGACTTTAATGCTAAATTTGATAAACTTAGCACTGAAGTCACAAAACTTAATAAAGGTCAAAACAATTTAAACATGATTTTATCTAGTTCTAGACCTTTACATGATAAAAGTGGTTTAGCATATAATAAAACTAATCGCAGAAATAGCACTAGATACTCTTTCATGTATAGTAAAAATGTTAGTGCTAGTACTAAATTTCGAGTAAAGTCTAAATCCAATTTTAATAGAAATTCAAATACTGCTGTGACTAATAATGTTTATTATTTCACTAGAAGTACAAAATCATTGACAGGAAATATGAATAAAAATTATCTAAGTATTTGGGTTCTTATTAATTAGAAAAATACATTAATGATTATTTTAATATGGTAGTTAATAATGAAAATTATATTTATAAAGGTTCAACCATACCCAAAATGGTATCGTTTCCTAAAAATTAGGAAATTATAAGAACCTTGGGTAACGCATGCTTTAAATGTTATTTTTTTATGATACTTACATTATAAGTAGTAGTTATTTTGTTTTATATTGTTCTATATTAAAGCTTATGTGGAATATAATTTATGTCATCATATAAACTCTCGTTTTTGTCGATGACAAAGGGGGAGAAAGATATTGCTCTAACACTATTTGCAGGAATATATAGCATAGATTCATGGGGAGAAAACTATAGGACAGTTGCAGGAATATATTCAGGGAGAGAGATAAATCAACAAAGCTTGTCGAAGATTCGTTCGTAGCAAATGGAGTTGTCATAATCAAAATAAGGAAGAATGTTGGATCTTAGGTTTTGATTGCTAACATGACACAACAATTCACAAATCTACGACTACGATAACATCCGGACTCAACGACGCAAAATATGGTTCATATAGTTATATATATTTTAACAAGGGTCACTAAGTGTGTGTATAGAGTCTAGTCTCGTGCTTTGTTAAAATCTTTCCTCAAAAATCATTATTCACATTCATCTATATTCATATAAACCTACATTCAAAATTATATACTTTTCGAATTCAAATGCACAAACAAAAATTCATCACTGCACTGAAATGCACTGTTCAGTTGACTGAACACACTTGGTCAGTCGACCGAGTAAGTATATAAATTTTAATATATAACACGGCCAGTAGACTAAACATACCTGGCCAATCAACTGAGTCTGTGCATGTAACTTGTGCACTTTTTGAATTTAGTCGACTGACCTTTCACATTCAGTCGACTGAATCCCGCAACAGTCAAAAACATGAATTGACACTTCTCCATCCCAAAGGTTATCTTCTTTCTAAAGTATTGCATCCATTAGATTTTCAAAGAGAGCTCTTTCTAGAAGTTGTAACTCATCATACACTATAAAATCACTCATGTTTCAATGATCAATTCACCGAATTTTCTCATCTTTCTTGATCTATAGTGCATAGCTTTCTTGATTCTTTTGCTTACAAAATTCTATACAATCATTGCTTACAATTCCACTTCCATAGTCTATAAACAATTCTAATCTTCCTATTCTTTATACACACACAATTATACACATCTTTCTTGAGGAAAAGATTATAGGAAAGGTGCACTACAAGTGACAAATCCGTGTTATTCAGAACAAACAAAGTCAAGTTAATCCAGTTTGTAAGAAAGTCATGTTTGGTTGCCCAAGCGGTCAAGTCCTGTTCTGTTGCTCAGGCGGTCAAGTCCTTTTCGGTTGCTCGGGAGATGTAATACATATTCCTCTGGGTTATGTGAGGGTTGCTAGCTTTAATTCTAGAAGGAATCTGGGACTGGACTAGAACAGGAGTTCGAACCAGTATAAAAATTCCTGGTATCATTTTACTTTACTGCTATTATTTTCCGCGCTAGTTATTTATTATATTCCATATTACTTAATCCTTAACATGGTAACTTTCAAATAGCCAGTCTATTACATCAGTGAACGATTGGCAGAAGCAGAAAGAAATTACTCGAAGCTGGAAAAGCTTGCATATTGCCTGTTGATCATTTCAAGGAAGACCCGCCCTTACTTTTAGGCTCATTCGATCAAAGTTCTTATCGACCAGCCTTTGCGACAAGTCTTGCAATGAGCCGAGACTTCTAGAAGGCTGTTGAAATGGAACATTAAATTGAGCCAATATGATATAACCTATCACTCTCGGAGAGCTATCCAAGGTTAAGCTTTAGCGGATTTCATAGATGAATTCACTACATGAGGCGATACTCTAGAGAGCAGTGGTGAGCAAAATGCTAGGTGAAAGATATACATGATGGTGCATCAAACGAACGTCGTTCTGATGTTGGAGTTGTACTTGTCATTCTCAAGGAACGTTCAATCTGTTATGCCTTGAGACTCACCTTTCTTACAACATACAATGAAGCGGAGTACGAAGCGTTGATTGTGGGACTCACAAATGCCAAGGAACTAGGAATTAATACTTTATATATCTTTTGTGATTCCCAACTAGTGGTGTGTCAAGTCCGGAAGGAATTTCAGGAAAAAGGAGCAAGGCTAGCTCCTTATCTAAGCCAGAGCCTTGAGCTACTCGGTAACATTGAATATTATAAAATAACGCATACTACCAGAGTGGAAAATGCGAAGGCTGACTCACTAGCCAAGCTGGCCAGTTCAGGAGATGCACAACTCATGGGCCTAGTTTTGGTGGAGGTATTGTCGACTCTAAGCATCGAACATATGGATGTCGATTGGACCTTGAAGGTCGAGCATGAGAAGGAGCCATGGATGACTCCCATAAATAATTATTTTGCAGAGGGGAATCCTTTCAGACAAGAAAAGCGAATGATGAAAGGTCCTTTGTCAGGTTTTGAGATACATCTTTCAACAAGGAGCACTTTACTGGAAAGGATTCTCGGTCCCACTGCTACGATGTGTCGCTAACGATGAGGCTAAATAAGTCCAAAGGGAAGTGAATGAAGGAGCCTACGGTGATCATACTAGGGGCAAACTCTGGTGAAGAAGATTCTCCGCTATGGGTACTTCTGGCCAACCATCAACAAAGATGCGTCTAATTAAACCAGAAAGTGCAACAAGTACCAGAGCTTTGATAAAATTCCGAGAGCCCAACCGATGGAAATTACTCAAATGGTCAATCCATGACCATTTTCGATCTGGGGAATTGGTATTATCGGTGTATTGCTGATATTTAAAGTTGGTGCGAAGTACGCAATCGCTGTAGTTAATTACATCACCAAAAAGGCTGAGGCAGAGCCATTAGCTACAATTACCACAAAGAAAGAAATCAACTTCATCATCCTAAATATCACCTATCATTTTAGAGTTCCACAAGCAATAATTACCGATAACGAAACCCAATTCGGCAACATCGAGTTCAAGAATTTCTGCCATAAACATTGCATATTGAAGAGATTTGCTACGGTTGAACACCCAAGTGAATGGGAAAGTTGAAGCTATAAACTAGATTATTATGTCCATTCTCAGGAAGAAATTGGAA
Source organism: Allium cepa (assembly GCA_030765085.1). Lineage (NCBI taxonomy): Eukaryota > Viridiplantae > Streptophyta > Magnoliopsida > Asparagales > Amaryllidaceae > Allium > Allium cepa. The sequence goes on along the minus strand of CM060941.1, from coordinate 81,081,910 downwards.
AAGGCTAAGGATAAGTGGGTTGATGAACTGCCATTAGCACTTTGGGATTATCGAATGACCTACAAGTCGACGATTGGCTATTCTCCATTAACCTTAGCCTAAGGATCAAAGGCTATGATTCTAGTTAAACTGGAAGTACCTTCTCATCGAGTGATTCACCATATTCCATGATGAATGAGTAACTCCTATTGGAATCTCTTGATATGATCAATGAGAAACGCGATGAAGCTGACTTGAGAGTAGTTCGCCTTGAAACCGAGTTACCCGATATTACAATGCCAAGGTTAGGGATCGGACCTTTGAGATTGGCGACCTGGTTATCAAATGAATATTCTTGGACCTTGGAAACTTGGGTCTGACATAGGAAGGTCCATACGTAATAGAGAAAAATCTTGGAGATGGCACTTTCAAGTTAGCAATGGTTGACAGGATCCCACTCCGGGGGCATGGTATAGCGAGCACTTACGATACTATTTCACTTAGAAATAAATTTATAAATCCATGTAATAAGACAGAACGTGCCAATTCCTATCTTCAATAAATGAAATAGCTTTTCGGATCTCTGCCTCTTTGTTTACATAACATAAGAGTCGTGAAATATGACCGACTTGAATGAATCTGAATATGTATATTGCTGGTATGCAAATACCTAGAGTTAGGTGCCAACCAAACTTCCACGGCCTATGATCGGACCCTTAGAGTTCAACCATTCTTGGTGCCCGGAGATGGATGCCAACTAACTCTTGCCCTTGATGTGGGGGCAGGAGTATAAACCAAAAGGGACGTGATTTGACCATCCACCGATTAACTCTTACCCTTGATGTGAGGGCAGGAGTATAAACCAAATAGGACGTGATTTGACCGTCATAAACTAACTCTTGTCTTTGATGTGGGGGTAGGAATATAAACTAAATAGGACGTGATTTGACTGTCCATTAGCTAACTCTCATCCTTGATGTGAGGGCAGGAGTATAATTCAGAATGGATGTGATATGACCATCCACTTACCAACACCTTGCGCAGAGTAGGCAAGACGAAAGATCCATGGCTGGTGTAAAGTGGGATCTTACCTATAAATTTTGATCAACGCCTAGGGTTAGACATGATTGAAAGTAAAACATCCTGGATAAAGGTGTGCAAACTATGATCTTAAGCAGTTAGCTCAAACCGGCACCTGGAGCTTAGTGCGATCGGATATCACTATCTTGGAAAAGGATACCTAAACGGATATACTAAATATTTTACCCCAATCGATGCCTAGAGCTTGGCACTTCAATGATTGCTTTGCATTCACTAGAACAATAAAAGGCCGGCAAATCATGGAATGGACAAATGACTTAGTCTGACAATGACCGTGAAAAGAAATGGACCGCGAGTACATTGAGTGGAAAGTGCATTTCTTAAATACTTAAACATATTCCAACAAAGATTGAACAAAACAAAAGTCTATTGTTCACATTCATAATAGAACTTGGAAGGAGAAGTACAAATTTTATTTACATATATGATAAAGAGCAAAAATGAAGGCCAAATCCACACAACATCAGTCAAAAAAACAAAAACAAAACGCTATAAAGTGCCTAACTGTACGACAAAAACAAAATAAATTAACAATCACTTCTTATGCTTTGGCCTCTTGGACTTTTTCTTCTCTTCACCAGAGAGAGGTGTAACTTGATCAGGTTTCCTCATGCCTCTTCCTAAACCATTAGATGGAGTGCATTGCGATGATCCAGCAGGCACGTTTTGGGTGCTCCTAGGCAGAGGAAGAGTAACAGGAACAAAGATAGTCTAACCAAGGAGAGTTATGGACAGAGGAGGAGGAAAGGTCTCTATCTTCTCTAGCTTGACCTCTTCGGTTAGAAAAAATTCCTGCTCAAGCGAACTCATGATGCGACCCAACAAGGACTCAAAGGAACCAATGATAACAACATCATCGTTGGTTTGAGCTCCCTGAAGCTCACCTGCCCCTTTATTCTACAAAGCGTCTATCATTTGCTTGCTAGGCCCAGGAGTATCACCAGTCTGGATACTCGGCACCCTTATTGAAGTAGTCATGGTTATTAATTCTGTTGTAGATGCTTATTGTTCCGGCTGGAGACTTTGGCCGGGAAGTGTGACGACCTGGGGCTGACTTGAAACTTAAGAGATATAAAAAGAGAGATTAGCAATGTCAATCAGTGAAATGTGGGCTCTCTGAAATACGGGAGAAGGCAATGAAGTTTTGGATTCAGTGTGGGCCGGAGTGTTGTCGGAATTCCCTTTCAAGATGGAAGAAAGGATGGTGGAATTTAGCAGTAGGGTTGATCTAGATTATATCTCAGGACCGAAGATGAACCATGAGTAGTTTTGGTGGAGGTGTCCCTGGTAGTGGTGTGTAGAGGGCAATGATCTGGAGCCTTAGCCTATGTCTTTATGCACTATATCGGCTAGCTCTAGACTGAGAATAAGCGACGCTTATTTATCACCTTGGGATCATCTCCTATTAAGATCTCCTTCTCAAGCTGTGTCGGATCAACCTCACTACCTTTCAATAATTCCTTTTCTTCCTCGATGACCTGTTCCTAAGCAAGGGCAAGAACTCTGGAGTAATCACAGTAGAACAACCCTAAGTTATGAAACTTAAGTATGTTGGCATTGTACTTGTTGAGCAATGGTTGGAACTTCTCCATCATCCGCTTCTCTACGGTTTCAACCTTCCTCTTGACAAGCGCGTCCACGTCTCTACTGCATTCAACCCCCTTGTCCCTATCCTCACAAGAAGTAATTAGCTTTTTGCAATACCCCTTAGCTTCTTGGAGATCATCGTCATTTTCCTTTGTCTTGCTCTCAAGCTTGGATAAAAACTCAAATTTTGTGGTTAGGGCATCTCTTTCTAGCACTAAGTCACGATTCTGATGGTGTGCAGTCTCCATCTCATCGTGATACTTAGTCCTCTCATTTTCTAGTGCCTTGGTAGCATCCTTGGCCCTTTTCTCAGCTTCAGCTTGTGACTTTCTCAAGTTTTCAACCTCCATGTTGAGGTGAGCAATGATACTTTTATCTTGCGCCTCTAAAAGTTTCATATTTTTTATTTCGAGCTCCCTTCCCTTGAGGCTGGAGAGATATTCGTGGTTATCCACTTCCATTCATCATATTGATCATACGCATCTGATACATAAGCAACTTTCGTTTCCTTTACCCCGGACGAAATGTCTTTTAGATTGGGAATAAACATAAGTTCGTCAAAGCATATATCCAGAAACTGTTCCCTTAGTTCAGCCATTCGAGAATCGATGGTAAGTTATTGCTCCGCCGTGATGACAAAAGCGTCGATCGATTTCTTACTAACCCTGTGATGAGAAGTCTCAGAGTTGCTCTAATGCTGCCGGCAGTATAAAGATCGACTGGAATGGGATGGTCCCAAATACTACACATGAATGCAAGCTAGAGGGGGCACACGAGAAGCAGCCTGATGGCAAGTCATCGTGACGATCAGAGGGCATATCCAAGCCTCTAGGCGGAGGTGATCCATACATGGAACGATGTCAGAAGCAGTGTCCCATGAAGGATAATCTCTGCCATAAAAACCCATATCCCGACTGCCCTTATCATGGCTAGATCGATGGCTAGATTCATAATCTCGACCACTGATCCTTGATGGTACATGCTAGGACGATGCCTATGTGGTCGGCATACATTTTCCTTTTAGGATTGAAATATATATACTTCTTCCTCACCATGGATCTTGCAAATGAAACAAGAATGAATTAGTTTGTGCGAGTGTCCTAATGTCCCCATGATGGACCGTGTTTTGGAGATTTTCTCATAGGAGAGATCTCTCCCATGCTAGCAAGAATGATGTCATCGTCAAAGTGTAGGGGAGAGTCGAGACCCTCTAGCCCATGTTCCTAATACCGATGGAGCCCAACTAGGTAGGAATTGGCCCTAAGTTAGCGAATGTATCTATTGTGGGAAGAGAGGGAGTTTTCTTCGCAGTTATGACTGGTGGAGGTTGTGTAAAAATCTGTGCTTTGGAAATCTTCACAACTAGACTTTTCTTTGGAGCAGACTGTTGGTCATCTCTAGGTTGTTTAGTCAAAGACTCGTGACCTGCATTAGCATCATCATGACCAGTTTGGCCACCATCACCTATGATTTCACCTTCTTCAATGCGTTCTTACTCTCTTTAAATTCAGCCCCTGGATTTAGGACTAGGGGCATGTCAGGATTTATATCGCCACCTATAGGTGAGTTATTATCGCCATCGTCATCGTCGCCAGAAACCGCTTGGACCATACCAGCACTACGGCCCGCTTCTAGAAAATTATGAGCTCGGAGATTCGAGAGAAGAACTCCAATGTCTCTATCCCCCTCCGAAAGTGCTATATGAACTCTGGTGGAATCTACAAGAGCCAAGCCGTTGGGTCTCACTTGAACATCTGAATGACAGAAAGAATATGAGTTAAGCTTGCAAATTCATAAGGCAAATGCACAGCAAACAGATAAGGTATAACTTACATTCAGATAGCCATCTTTGCATAAATCTAAGTGGACAGTGGACATAGAACCATTCACTCTTAAAATGGCTCAACTTATTCCATGTACCAGAAACGACTCTATAGCTCTTGGTTGGTTCTAGATAGATCAGAGAAGGGCTTCCTTTTTGGCACTTAAAGCTATATATATACTGAATCTTCTCATCACTAGGCACTCACTGCAAATGTTGATCAAAGACAATATACATGTCATGGAGGAAGGCATAGCTATTCAGATGTAGTTACGTCGAAGCTAACCTAATGAAGTTCAGGATTCGATGAATGAATTGGTTGAATGGCAGAAGACATCCTGCCAGGCACATATATCTATTACAAGCGGTATAACTCTCTAGAGAAATGTGAGCTCTTTGGTGACGGGAAGGGACTGGTACATCCTCGAATGTAATCCTATGCTTGTCGTAGATACTGTAGAGCAACCGGCTTCTATCTTCGAAGCAATGGAATCGACGAGATCATCTAGAATGATAACATCCTCGAGAGTGTCAGGAGCAGCTTTTATTTCTACTTCAAGACCTTCTACAAGCATTTAAGGAACCTCTGGATGAGGTTGATCCGCTTGTGGATTTTCAACTGGAGGTATAGGCTGTGATGGAGTTTGTTGTATAAGCAGAACCATAGTTGAGCTCGACTGGATATCAGATTAGGCATATTTGAAAGTAGATAGACATATAGCTTGAGTTGAAAGACGCTTGGAACATCTGTGCTCTATTTCTATAAATACTCAATAGACAATCAACATAGATTAATTATAAGTCGTACCCCTATGATAAAGTTAGTGCAATGTTTTGTAGTGTCGTGCAGTGCAGATCTTCAATATTATACAACAGTTCATTTTAAATTTTGGATATCGCCGAAGTAATCGTCAATGCTAACCGTCTCAACGGAGTTCTTGTCGACGACCTTGCATTGGAAGTGCTCTAGAGTTAAGGAGAAGGTGTTTAATGTGGTTCAAATGCTTAGAAGAAAAGTTCACTAGGAAGTTGGAAGATCAAAAATCCACCAAGGGGCGGATTAGCACCGATCTGAACCATTAGGTAGATTTTGATCCTTTTTTCCTTCTTCTCCCTCCAATCCATGTCGTGGCCATCAACGTCAACCTCATCGACATCCATGTCCGACATCACCACCCACCTACAGATCTCAAGTTTTTGGGCGAGTTGAATTGTGAAACCGAGATTCAAGTTTAAGGGCGAAATGAATTGTGAAACTGAGATTCAATTTTTGGGTCGGTTCATATAAAGGAAGGCATAGTGGGCAGCGTCGTGCTTAGGAAAATGTCAGGCGACAGCGGCCTTAGGGTCGATCAAAGGTGGAGCTTGATTTAGGTGCAAAGAAGTTTCAATGGCAGAGGTTAAGCTTTTGGATCGATGGCAGGAAGCAAGTGAGAAGGAAGGTAAAAGAGAATGGGTTTTATAAACCTAAGACCCAATTTTCCAAGCAAATAAAATGGGAGATTTTTCCCAAAGTCCTAGGTCAGTATCGATCCAAGGCGTTGGTTCGGCATCGAGTCTTACTTTTAAAAAGAATTTTTTTTATAACGATGGTGTTGACCTATATGTTCTTACATGTGCATTGTAACACCCCGTAATTTGGCGTTAGTTATTTAGTTAGTTAGCTAGTTAGGCTTTAAAAATAGAATTTGTGAAAATAATGGAATTTTACCATGAAACTTGCACCATTGCATTCGTGGCGAAATTCTAAGCAACTTTCAAATTCAGAGTTTTGCGATCGGAGCTCAAACGAAGAAGTTATCAAACGATAAATGAATTCAAAACAAAAATAAATAAAATAAGAAAATTAGCATAATTATCTAGGGCCCATAGGTCGACCCATCTATTGGAGTGATCGACTAGGGGCGCTCGACTCTTAAGAAAGGGCGGTCGATGGCTTTATGTGTCGCGGCTAGGGTTAGCTTTGACCAAACGGCTCGGATTTGATATATTTCGATCTAACGATTGTGATTGATTCCAGCACCTATAAGTTCAGGCCTAACATCCTCTTCTCTTATCATATTTTTCTAAAAGCAGCAGCGAAGATCCGCCACTTTCTCATCTCCACTATTTTCTAAATTATAAAATAAAATATTTATATTTATGTGTGTGTGTATTGGAGAAGAATAGAAATCAAATAAGAGAAGAAGAAGAAGAAGAAGAAGAGCAAATCAACGCTATGTGATAACGAGGTAATATATATATATATATATATATATATATATATATATATGGATCTATATATTTATATTTTCCTTCAAACTCAAATATGTTCTTATATCTATAATTCTAGTATGTGTATATACACTCTTTATACATATTTCTTGGAATAATAAGGAAATAGAGTTGAATCAAAGGTTTTGCTTTAGATCGAGAGATTTGGAACGTTTTTAAAAGATGAGTGGAAAATTTATATATTGTTTATGATTTTAAATCTATCCCTTTGGCATACGTTTGATTTTTATGCTTAAATTTATCTTATTTTGTGAATAATAGGCAAAAATTAGTGTAGAAAACCATTGCCTACACATTCTTGTTTTAGATGTGATTTGAAATATTATTACACCTTGATCTGTAAACCAGTCCTAAAGATTTTTAATTTAGAATGGTGTGTAGTTTTATTCCAGACCCGTACTTGGGGTGTAAAATATTTATAGGATTTGAATATTGCCCTACTTATGTTGAAGTGTAGATTTTCCATAGTTTATTTTGTGGGTAGAACACAGTTTGATTTTTATGAATTGGTTTATTTCTCCGCTTTTAATAGGAAAAGATGACATTTGATTTAATAAGGAATATACGCAAATAAAAAAAGAGATGTGTATAGTACAGATTTATTCTCCATAGCTTACACTATCTATTCTAACTAAAAAAAGAAATTATTCATCCCTTGTAATTTCAAAAGGATTTGGTCTTTCCTTTTGTTATCTTTTGCTTTAAACTAATTTATGGAAATTATAACGGAAAATCTTTCTAAGGAATCTAATTATAGCAAATTAAATATGGAAAGAATATTCTAGTCCAATATTTATGACTAGAATATATTTGGATAGGAATAGGTAGTTTGTACATATTTATTAGGTAGTTTATACGTATTTATTGCGCTAATAGATAAGTATGAATTTAAGTTATAGCGTTTTATTTATTTGCAACGTTCTCTTAGGATAGTTTATTATTAGGTAGAATAGGAAAAAGAACAAGAGAATCAGGGAAGGTAGTAATTCCTATAAGTAAGCAATAAAATTAGGAGTTGCCAATAATTAATAGTAAATAAAAAATTGTTACCCTGATTAATGGCATTAAATGTGAATTGGATTAGGGGTTACAATTAATTAGGATGGTATAAAGGCTGTAACTCTAATTAGCGGGCAATAAATGAGGAATGAATTTAGGAGTTACATTAATAGAGTAAATGAATTAATGCGATTGATAAATGAAGAGGTTATTGTAACTATGGAATAGTAATAAAACATTACTAATTGGAAATTAGTAGATATATATAAATGCCTTAGGAAATGTCTGTCGGGATGATATAATTTTATTATAGACAAATTGACATTTATTGAAGGAGTAAATAAAGAGGATTTATGGGTAATTAAGTATTTAAGGTAAATCTTATTGTCATAAATATAAAGAGGATTTGTAAACTAAGTCCAATATTCAACCTAGGAATAATACTAAGACCTATGATACATGACATAAATTTTGTATAGGTTTAGGATAGTTATTTGGACTTAGTAGATTGAGATGCGAGGTCAGTAGAGTCACATGACGGAAGACCGCCCTTCACTTAGAGGCTACCAGCGGTCGTGCACTTACAATAGATGTAAGACATCACCAATTATAGGACCTATGACTACGCAAAAGATAGACCTACTTTGGGGTTAGAGGTATTAAGTGGTTGTTTGAGGGTCTGCCTCTTTCCTAAATAAAAAGTATTAAATGGTTCAAATTAGTAATTAAGAGCGGTGAGGTATATCTCCATAGGGGTTCGCTTTAGGTTTGAGGTATTAAGTGGCTGTAGGGTCTTCTCTCTTCTAAAAGTAAGTATTCGGTAACCTGGTAAGATTCCAAATTAATAATTAAGTGTGACAGTGGATATCTCGAGAAGGGTTCGCTTCAGGATTGGGGTCTCAAGTGATAGTTAGATCATAAGGTCCACCCCTTTCCTACAAAAGAAGTATTAAGTAGCCCAATGAGATTCCAAGCGATGTCGGTTAGATAGTAAGTGAGGAGTCCGCCTTGGGGTTAAGTATTAAATGACAAAGGCCTGCCTATAAATGGGTGATAAATGGTCAGAGGCCTGCCTAATTCTTATTAATAAGGTATTAAGTGGCTTGGACACTGTCTCTCACATGGTAAGACATTAATGAGGGTAGATGCGTTAGTAGTATCGCTATCATGTATTATAAAGCCATAAATAGTGGTCAAAAGTCTCTGTATCTAGGACCAATGGACCAAAAATGAGGAAGTTAGGAGCCCGCTTCATATTTTGGAAGTATTAGTTGGCTGGTAGACTTACATCAGTATTTTGTACCTTGGGTAGGGTGGGTTGGTGAATTATGCTATGTAGGAATATCTTGTGTGCAACATTGGATTAGATTAGTTAACCTTCAAATAGTAGACATAATAATTCAATGAAAACCAATCGGTATGAATTTATGTTATGGATACTATATTGATTTTTTGATCACCGGAATGTTGTTCTAATCCCTCCTTATTAGAACCCATATGCTAGATTTAGAGGAACAACTCACTGGAGCTGGACGTGATTGATTGTTGGAGAAGTCTTCTTTTCTCTCATGCTCGATGCTGATGTGACAATTTGATATCCAAGGAATTCCATGGATTCTAAGGTAGTAGCCATTATTAGTATTTATATCCAATTATTGTTTCTACTATGTGTTTAGATTTTATAAATATCAAATGATGCTCATGCTTATTTGCAGGTATCAAATCCAACGATTTATGCTTCGATGGACTTGGATTTCAATTGTTGTCGAAATTTAAGCTCACTAAGGTGTGGGTTGTTGCATTTGGTATCAGAGCTTAAGTTGGTAGATCAGAGGGATTATGATAAACTGAGAGAACTTATTCGTACTTTCCTATCTATTATTATTATTTTTACGCTAGACTTTAGGAATCCCGACTATAGAAATAGTTGTAGTTCCACTCCAAAGGAATAGGCATATTAGAGTTGAGATTTTCACACCAACTCCGAATTATCCCACAGAGTGTTAGCAATGCATACGGTGCTAATGGTGAAGAGTATGAGTACGACATATGATAGAATCCCGGAGACTCGAGAGTATTCGACTTGATGGTTGAGATCTAGCTACCGTATGATTTTGGATTTTTAAGATGACTTACAGTCGAAGATACATAATTATTCCAGATGAGCGTGAAATAGATTTCTGTATGTCGCAAACATCTAGAAACCAGTTTTGGCAAGGGAATGTCTATCGGTCACCTTTAGATGGCAAACTAGATTTTTATTTGGAGAAATTAAGTCAATTCCTTAGTCTAAACCCATGAGAGAATTTTTTTTATAAAATATATTTTGGATATGCTTTAGATTTTGGTAAAAGGGGTTTCCAATGATTTCTTTTCCCCAAGGATTTATTTTGGAAATTTTGTTTTGGGAAAGTTTTGTAATTTTAATTTTCAAAAAACACATATACCACTAAGTTTGGTCATGTTAAGAAATTTTTTGTTTATAAAGGACTAAGTTTTGAAATCCTTAAATATTTGTATGTATATATGTCGGTAAAGGCTTGATTTTGATTTTTGGCAAGAAAATAATTTTTCAATTTGGAAATGAGTTTAAAACGGGGAGTATCTAGCCCAATGATTTTCCTGTTTATAAAGGTCGATGTCTTTAAAATTTTCTCTCTTTTAGAGGACGGACAAAATTGGAATGACGTTTAATTTTATTAGGGAATGTTGTTAGAAATGTTGTTGTACCCGCTAGCTATTGGAAGAAATATTTTCATACGAAGTATGCAGGAAGTAGCGGTTGAGATATTATCAGGCTTTTAGTATTACTGATGATTGAAGTAGTATAAGTAAACACTTTTAATTGTTGGAGGTTGGTTAGAAACTAGATAGTACGCTTTGATACAGCCATGATGAGGACAGGAATTTTTCGGATCATGTCGAATCGAAGGAGATGACACGAAACAATTATTATCATTATTATTTAATCTAACCCTAATCGGGTCAAGGTTCAACAACGCCCAAAGCCCGACTAGCGGTTAACCATCTAGCAGTAAACCTATAGTGGTCTACCGATTAATGGGTTTTAGCACGACTTGACCCTAGAAAGTAACTACAAAAGCCACGTCTGAATTCCTCCAATTGCATTATTTCGTTCCTCAATGCTCAACCAACCAAACCCAATCTTCATCCTCCTCTAAGTAGCAGCCTCTCTCCTCCATTCTTCTCCTAGGCGATGTCGTTTTTCCTCTGGAAGCGGAAACCTTGCCTCCCACTCATGCCAGTTTTTGCGCATTAGATCTTGCCCCACCGCCACTTTAGATCTAAACCCTATTCCCCCCTTCTTCGACCGCTTCTCAACCTATGGCACCAAACTACACTACCAGTTCTTCCTCGCGCCATCCTGGCCTCACTTCTCCCTTAAGAGGCCACTTAGCTGGACCGGAATAAACAGAAGGTTTTTCCACTTTTAGGGTTGAAGGAGCTATTCGTTGCAGTAGGATTTTCACCGATCCTCTACATTGAGACTGTTTGAGCGGAAATGTTACCCGTGCTGCATCCTCCTTTTAGCACCCAACTAGCATCGAATTTTGATAAAGGCAATAATTTGATTCGTTTGGAGGTGAAGGGAGTCTAGATTGAGCTAACTAATAGGGATCTCACTGAGATTTTGGAGGCTTCCGTAGAGGACACAAACTTGGATGGTTTAGAAGTGACCGACCCAGAGATTTTTCAGTGGATCTTTTCATAGGATGTCGGTGTTTAGAAGACGCATAATCTATGTCTGATTACCTGTCTGGTTGTGTGCATCATTCAACACAACATCATCCAAAGATGGCAAGTTATGACCAGATTTATCCAATGGTGCGGAAAACCACATATGCTACTATTGGATGCATCGTTGTCAATTGGACCCATACCCTTAAGATTCAATTTGTTGAAAAAGACATTGGCACTCCCCGGAGTCCCTCTCTGCATTTTCGCATATCCACTCTCGTCTTTAGGCAATACGGGTGAATCTCCATGGAGAGGCAATTTAGAAGAAGGTTCCTTCATCCATCATTAGATCCTTCTTTAGGAAGATGTCAATTCCGAAGCCGCCAGCACCACCAATAGAGCCAGCGGCACAAGATTTGACATGTAGCTGCCAAGCTACGACCATTCAAGGATCGCGATAGTAACTCGAGCTCCAGCTGTGGAGCAAGATATCTCATAGTCTATAGGCGGTATTTTAGGATTAATGGCGTTGTTGTCTTTTCTCTTCCAGCAATTGTTCTTTTTTTTAGGTTGTTTGGGTTGTAATTGTTAGTCGTATCTTGTAAAAGACACATATGATATTATGAGTTCTTATATATTTATCATCTTATTATTTCAAGATATGAAAACCACTCTTATATATGCATAACGAAGAAGCGGTATAAATATAGAAATATGATGAAGATACTTAACAAATAGTAATTGCAATGTAAGACTCAAAGTTTAGAGTAGATGGAAATTTTGAGCAAAAGACAGGTTAAAGCTGTTTTTGTATTACGGGTCTAATAGAGTTAGGGGTATGCCCTAGGGGAAATTCTGTAATTTATTGTAAATTAATTAACTCTATATCAATTCTTCTTCGAAATAAAGGTGTTTCTTCTTTCTATTATGTATTTGTTATAATATGTTATAAATAATTAAATGTTTAATTATAATATATTTAACAAAAAATCCATAAATGGAATTTTTTGTGATAGTAGTTACAAAGTGTTGTAATCATGAGTAATTTATCACAATAAAATTAAATATACCATTTCAAATGTTCCCAGTCAAGATGCATCGAGACTGTATATCGATGTATCCATTGAGACTAGAGTGCATAATGCTTTCCAAATGTTAGGCGGTGTATTACTCAGTACTGCTGGGGACACCTAAGGGTTACATAAAAATAGTTATTATATAACCATAGAACGAATCATTCGATAGTTTTTTGTTGGTTAGTATAACTACGGCCAAACATAAAATATCAATGTAAATACGTAGTTTTTTCGATTTGAGAATAGTGTGAATCATCAATATGAAAACTCTACTTGGATTATAGACTAATCATGACATTATGTACATCGAGTGACTATAGTTGGGTCAAGTGGAAGTATTGGAAGTGAAGCATTATTCAAGAGAGGACTCGTCTTCTCAGTTATATGGGGTTAGTCTCACGGTCAACCCAAAGTCATAATCTCTAGCCAGAGTAGTTCGGTTAATAATAATTGTTGTTATTGAACCAAGAAATTTGTGTTTGGACCATTGAGTTGAATGTGGATGATGTTGGAATTTTGATCATTACCAAATTCAATGAGTCTACGGTGTTATAGTTTTGATGAAGAGAATTGGTGTAAATAATTATCACAAGTGGGTAACGCTTATTAAATTAATATGAGATTTTTTCAAAAATGAGTAAGCAATAAATTTGGCAATACTATCACACCACCTACTACGTAAAGTGTGAACGTTAATGTTTGAATAGTTCAATATTAATCGCTGACCAAATTTACACCCAAGAGTCACATAACCAAAACGATTAATTCTCTTTAGGACAAACAATTTAATTAAGTTTATAATTGTTATAAACTAATTAAATTAATCAATATTATGAAATATTGATTATAAAATTTGGTATGATTTGAGAAATGAATTTGTTGCATATATTTGTAAAAAGTTATAAATATGTTGATCGATATGAGATATAGATAAAAAAATTAGTTAAATATAATTGTGTATATTTAAGTGGGTTAATGGGCTCACAAACCCATGAATTTTAGAGGGATAAGTTGCTGGTCCAATAGGGGGGAGAGTGGGGCTACATGTGTGTGCAATTAGGGTTTGTAATATGTGGTTGAGATCATTGTTTGCTCTCTTTTCATATCCATATAAAAGCCAATCTCAAAACCCTGATTGGAAGCTAATTCATTTTTGAGTCACCACTTTCTTCTTCCTCCTCCTCGTTTTAATGGCAGCATCTATCCTCTAAAATCATCCCCAAAAATTCTCAAATCCAATTCAAATTCAAAATTTCTAATTTGCAGTAGAAGGTCTCAAATCCTAGATTAGCAACCTGACTGATTAGGAATTGCTCTAAGAAGAGAAGTCATTGTTCAACATGGAATCAAACGCATCACTGGAAGGTGAACTTTAATTTATTATATTATTTTGATTTCAAATTTATCATATAAAAGTTGATTTACATCCAAATCATATATTTGTATTCAGATTGTTTATTGTTCAGATTAGGTGAGATTTTTGTGAGTACATGTGTTTGTAAAAATTGGATTGGTTATGTGCTTGTTGTAATATTTTTTTATTACTTTATTATTGAATTAATTTTCCATAAAAATAATAATTTTGATTTATATTAATATATATATGTATGTATGTATGTATGTATAAATCTAGATTAAATGTACATAGAATTACAACTTGTCAATATGTATAATTGTATATGTGAATATATATCATATGTATCTAATCTCAAAATTTTCTTATAATGACTTATACCTATTATGAATCATAAAATATAAAATTACCTTACTACATATGTAAATACATATTTTATTATTATTTAATGATTTTGTGAATTGTTTATTATGTATAAAATAATTAGTGATTCAAAATTTCAATTTTTTTATTTCCTGCACTATGTAGGAAGCTTACTGTAAAAAATTTAGATTTTTTAAACTTAATTTAATATTCTTAAAATTAATTTACATTTGGCCTGCAATAAATTATTTAATTAAAAATATAATTCCATTACAAAAATTCTACAAATTTTTATTAAGCCTTAAATATGTCTCGGTTACCTTTAATTTTTTCAAATTTTTATAACTTAATTTAATAATTATTTTAATTGATTAAATTTAAACCTGCAATTAATTATTTAATTAAAAATATAATTTCAATTGAAAAAACTCCAGAAATTTTTCCTAAGCCCAAAATATGTCTTAAGTAAATTCAGAAAAAGGTTTTGAATTTTTCAACTTGATTTCATATATTTTAAGAATTAATTTGATTGCGGGCTATTATCAATTATTTAATAATAAATATTATTTTCATTGAGAAAATTTCATAAATTAATCATAAGCCCAAAATGTGTTTGCATATTTTCTATGTTATAAAACTTGTATTTTTATTAGATAATTATTTTACATTAATTTATTATGACAAACTATTTTATTCAATAAAATTTACATACATACATACATACGTGTGTGTGTATTAATATACATATATTAATATTTGTTTTGACACATTGTACAAGCATGTATTTAGACAAATTACAGTACATACAAAATGAGTTAATGTGTCTATTGCAATATAAATTCCAGCATCTATATTCAAGCACGTT
This sequence comes from Allium cepa, assembly GCA_030765085.1. Taxonomy (NCBI): domain Eukaryota; kingdom Viridiplantae; phylum Streptophyta; class Magnoliopsida; order Asparagales; family Amaryllidaceae; genus Allium; species Allium cepa. The sequence continues at coordinate 81,066,791 of CM060941.1, read as the reverse complement.
ATACCCTTTACAGATTATGATGTTACACATCCACATGCATACATACATACACACGTGTGTGTGTGTGTGTGTGTGTGTGTGTGTGTGTGTGTGTGTTTGTTGTGTTGTATGTGTGTGTAATACATACATACATATATATATGTATGTATACTTATGAAAGTAAAACAAAAAAATTAATAAAACTCATAATATAATTTGTACAATTAGAATACATATGGACATAATAATAAAACTTGCCATGCAAAAATTATTAATTAACGACATTTAATGAATCAATCAATTCAAATTAAAGAGAGAAAATGAAAGGTTTCTCTCTTCGTTTAATACAATTAATGCTCTCAATTAATTCTTGTTTTAGGAAAAGGAATGAAAGGTTTCATTCCCCATACATTAACTCTTTTAAATAAATGTTAGGTGTATTTGATACACTATACATTTAAACTAAATTTATCTAAAATTCCTTTTAACTATTTTAAATAGAATACATGATTTTAACCAAATTTAGAAAAAAAATTGAATGAAATTTAGACTTCGTAGGCCCATTAAAAATCCAAAATGGAATTTTTTTTAAATTCATCCACTTCTTCCGCTACGGGCTGGCCCAATTTCTTCAATGGTATCATAGCGAGGCTGGTTGAGGCATCACCTAGTACATTGGATGTCCCCTGTTCGATCCTGACGACTAGCATGATATGTGGTTCTCATATTGTGATCTATGATGAAGCATTGCCTCTTACCCCTTCATGTTCTATGATGGTTGCGCTAGTCGAGAGGCTGCATGTAAAACTCGCCCGTGGGGTACTTAGTTATGTCACCCCAAAGGAGTTTGGGCAGGAGCTTCAATGGTATCAGAGCCCAATAGCATACACGGTCTAAATTAATCATATTAGGGCTAACAAATTAAGCTTGCCCACTTAGTATGGTATCTAGAAATGTAATGTATAGGATTGAAATTGGGTAATCAAGTATACTGTCCTACCCAGTTACCAGCCTGGCCTGAAAGATGAAGTGAGCCCAAAGATTGGCCCTAATAGAAAAGGCCCAACTTAAGTTAGGCATTGGACTAATTTTGAAAACGTTTTGAAGATTAAAGTTATTTTTTTAATTTAGTTGTTAAACTTAAAATAAAATATGTTTATTATAAAAGTAATAATACAGCATAATTTTCAAAATGCTTGAAACCTATTCACACTAATTTCAAATTTCAAATTTATTAATAAGATTAACAAAAATAAAATAATTAAATAAGTTACTTAATTAATGAACATGCGCATGTATTATATATTGAGATATACGTTATGCATTTTTAAATTGTTTAAAATAACATAAATATATATGTATGTGTGTGAATTAAAGTTTGAAATTAAAATAGTTTAATTAAATTAATTAATTAAAAGGTTAGTTAATTAAATTACACATGTATATGATATATGTGTTATACTATAATAGTTACAATGTATAATAACTAATGGATACAAATGTTATATCAATGTCAAATTAATTAAAGTGTTAATCGGTAAAATCAATTAAATTTGATTTAATTAAAATAAACTAAAGGTGAAACCTAAAAAATCCCATAATAGACTTAAGAAATAAATACATACATAATCGTACGTATATCGTGATTTTCGATGCGTTCGACACTTGAATCACGAGGGTAGTTCATAAGAACTACATTATTTCATAAGTCGATATCACTCGATTTAATGTTGTCCTCTATAATATATATATTTATATATATATATATATATGTATATGTATATATATATATATGTATATATGTATATATATATATGTATATATGTATATATTAATAAATTACTTGCATACTCCTTGGTTGTTGAGAAACTTAAGCTAGAGATGTTATGTATAATATTATTAATATATTGAATAGACGAGGCAAGATAAAAATATGTATTTGTTGAGCAAACTCAAAGTACATAAACTATATTTAGGCCATCGTGATATGGTAGGTATGAGTGAATAGTTTCATTTTGATTTACTGAGAAAACTCAAGGTCGAAGTGAAACTAGGACAAGGCACCAAGGGTTAGGAGTTGTTTATGATACAATCGATAAGATGTTATCCATCGTCCATGGCGTTATGACTTGTTGAGCAAACTCAAGGTCAGAATTCCAAGACGGATGAGTCCTAACACCTATTAGTGAAGTCGAAAAACTTCTATGTTTTAACTTAGGGTTTATAGAAACATAAAAGTCTAATGGGAGCTTATTAGTAAAATGAAACATAAAGTTTGACCTTACTAATGTTATAAGAACATCTCCTATGATTTATCCTAATAATCTACCACTTAAACTTGCAGAAAATGTCAATTCCAACACTATTTTCTGGAAGCGATAGCTCACCGGACCTATCTACACATACTGACTATGATCAATTAAGATAGCATTAACTCATGAGCACCTTTAGACTTCTGTTACATGTGAATCCAAAACCGAACCCGCTAATGATGCCCTTAAAGAATGACTTGCTTATTTAAAGTGGCAATCAGACCTAGAGATCGCCTAAGTTTTCGTGTTGTCTACCTTAGACAAACCATTACAAAGGTAACACGTGAACATGTATGTTCATGAGATTTTTAATAGCCTCAAAACTCTTTTTGGTGAACACTCCCATTCTGCAAGGTATGAACTTTCGAAGAAACCATTCAATTCCAAAATGACCAAGGGATAGAAAGTGGAGATTACATTCTAATGATGAAAGGCTATACTGATAGACTTGCACAATATGACATAGGGATAAGCAAAAAAATGAAAGTAAACTTGATCCTTAGTTCTCTCACTTCTTGGTATGAACCATTTATATTAATTACAATACGAACCAATTAAATGTAAATATCATGGAGCTCCTTAATATGTTGAGGTCAGCCGAGTCTGCATCTAAGGATTAAGGTATCGTGCTTGCTATGAAGGGTAATGCATCATCTTCGAAAGGTTTAAAGAAGCGAAAAAGAGATGGTAAGAAAAAGAAAAGCAAGAAGATTGATGAAAAGGTTGAATGTCACCACTGCTACAAGAAAGGCCACTGGAAAAGGAACCATTGTGAGTGCTTGAAGATTGTCAGGAAAAGGAAACAAAATGGTTTTGCGGCTGCGTCACGTACGTTTGTGATTCAAAATTGTTTTGCAATCAATAGAACGTCTTGGGTTTTAGATATGGATCTGGAACTCATATATGTAATTCTTTACAGAGGCTTAGGAACTGGCGCTGCATGGAAAAAGGAGAAATGGGCCTCCAAGTTGTTGAAGGATTCATTGTAATGCAATGAAAGTAGGAGATTATCATTTAGTTTTGCCTAGTGGTGTGTATTGGTATTAAATAATTGTTATTTTGCGAAAGACTTTATTTATGGAATTGTATTTTTCTAGATTATCTGAAACTGGATATGTTTTTCATTATGCAAACATGTTATGAACATTAGTTTAAATGGAATTAAGGTCTACATTGGTGTTCTTGAAAATGAAATTTATGCGATCAATACTAATTATGTATGTTCTATGAATAAATATTCAAACAATATAATTGAAAGTTATCTTTGGCATTGTAGGCTAGGTAATATTAGTGAGAAACGACTTCACATATTGAAAACCTAAGGTGTTCTTTCGTTACTCGATTCTAAATCATTTGACACATGTGAGTCATGTCTCAAAGGTAAAATGACCAAACACCCCTTCGGTGAGAGAAATGAATAAGTTGATGAACTCGGGTTGATACATAGTGATGTATGTGGCCCAATGAGTTACCAAAGATAATAGTTCTTACTTTGTTACCTTCACTAATGACTTTTTAAGACTAGGATATATATATATATATATCTTATGAAGAACAAATCCGACGTCTGTGAGAAGTTTGTTGAGTACAAAAATTAAGTAGAAAATCAAATGAGTCGTAAGATTAAAATTCTTTGATCAGATTGCGGAGATGAGTATGTTGGACAGAATTTCTAACAATTCTTAAAAGATAATGGGATTATCTCTAAGGTTACTCCACCTTACACTTTACAAGACAATGGCATGCCGAAGCGAAGGAATTGAACCTAATTAGATATGGTTCATTCCATAATGAGTAAGATTGAGTTACCTCTATCCTATTGGGAATATGTGCTAGAAACTGTAGCACATATGTTGAACTTGTTACCTACTAAATCTATGCTCAAAACACCATATGAGATGTGGCGTGGTAAGAAACCCAACTCAAATATTGAAAGTATAGGGTTGTTCGGCATACTGTTAAGAACGTTGGTCCAAATAAACTAGAGGCAAGATCGGTATTGTGTAAGTTTATAGGATATCCCAAAAACTCGATGGGATATATATTCTATACTACCGAGGAATAAAAGGTCATTGTTTCTCGACTCGCTGCCTTTTAGAAAAGAAATTTTTGTTAAAAGAAATTAATAGCGAAGTTGTTGACTTAGATGAGATCTGAGAAACTAACACTGAGGCCGAAACAGAGGGAGAAAAAAGTTCACCCGTATACAAAAACATGCAACCTATTAGAAGGTCTAGTAGAGAATCTCGCGCATTAGAGAGATGCTATAGTTTTCTCATGGATGGAGAAAAAGAGGCTCGTGTCTTAGATGAAGACACTCCTCTGACTTTTCAATGAGCACTGTAGAATAAAAACTTTGCACTCTGGCTTGAAGCTATGAAATTCAAAATGGACTACATGTACGAAAACAAAGTTTGGACTTTGTCGAACATACCCGAAGGGATAAAACCCATCGGCTGCGAATGGATTTTTAAGAAAAAACTAAATACATATGGGGAAGTGGAGACCTATAAGGAAAGACTAGTTGCAAAAGGATTTTGTCAAATTCAAGGTGTCGATTATGACGAAAAATATTTACCCATTGTCATGCTTAAATAAATTCGGATCATGTTAGCCATTGCTACATTCTATTACTACGAAATATGGCAAATGGATATGAAGATGGCTTTTCTAAATGGTGATTTAGAAGAAACTATTTATACATTGAAGCCAGAATGTTTTATGGTCAGTAGGAGTGAAAGCAAAGTTTGCAAGTTGTTAAAGTCCATTTATGGACTCAACAAGCTTCAAGGAGTTGGAACAAGTGCTTTGATAAAGTAATCAAATAGTTTGGTTTTTATTAGAACACAGAGGAAGCGTGCATATACAGAAAAGAATAGGATAACGCCATCATTTTCTTAGTATCTATGTCGATGATCTATTATGGATTGGCAATGACACTTTATTATTGCAATCCGTAAAAGCTTGGATTTCCAAAAACTTCTCCATGAAGGATTTGAGAGAAGCAGCCTATATACTTTGTATAAAGATCTATAGAGATAGATCTAAGAGGCTGTTGGGATTGTCCCAATTCTTGTACATAGACATCATACTAAAAAGGTTTAGTACGGAGAATTCCAAGAGTAGAAGTATTCCAACGCAATCTGGAATCGCCATTTCTAAAAAGAACGCTCCTTATACCGATAAGGAGAAAGAGCATATGAAGAGGATTCCCTATGCTTCAGCCATGTGATCCATAATGTATGTTATGCTGTGTACTAGACCGGATGTGGCATACACATTAGGATACATAAGCCAATACCAGTCTAATCCAGGAGAAAAATATTGGATGGCTGTAAAAAGCATACTTAAGTATCTGAGAAATAATAAGAACTTATTCCTCATATATGGGAATGGAGACCTCCTTATGAAGGGGCATACATATTCGAGCTTTCAAAGTGATATAGATGATAGTAAATCAATGTTTGGTTATGTCTTTACATTAAATGGCGGAGCTGTTAGCTGGAAAAGTTCCAAATAAGAAACAGTTGCAGATTTCACGATGGGGGCCGATTACAACGCCCTCAATGAAGCAGCAAACAAGGCAGTTTGGATGCGCAAGCTTTTGAGTGAGCTCGGAGTGATTCCCGATACCGAGAATCCTATGGCATTATTTTATGACAATAATGCAGCAATACGAATCGCAAAGGAACTAAGAGCATACAAGAAGTCACAACACATTCTTCGAAAGTTCCACTTGATTAGAGAATTGGTTGAGAAGAAAGAAGTTGTGACCCAAAGGGTAGATAGCAAGGACAACATAGCATATCCATTCACTAAAGGCCTACCCCGGTCTATTCTCGAGAAACTGATTGAAGGAATGGGACAAAGATTCCATAATTGGCCCCAAGTGGAAGTGGGAGATTGATAGAGTTAGGGGTATGTTCTAGAGGCAATTCTATAATTTATTATAAATTAATTAACTCTGGAATCAATTCTCGTTCGAAATAAAGGTGTTTCTTCTTTTTGTTATATATTTGTTACAGTGTGTTATAAATAATTAAATGTTTAATAAAATATATTTAACAAAAAATCGATAAATGATATGTTTTATGATAGTAGTTACAAAGTGTTGTAGTCGTAAGTAATTTACTGCAATAAAATTAAATATACAATTTTAAATGTTCCTAGTCAAGATGCATCGAGACTGGATATTGGTGTATCCGTTGAGACTAGAGTATGTAACGCTCTCCAAATTTTGGGCAGTGTATTACTCATGACTACTGGGGGCACCTAGGGATTACGTGCTAATGGTTGTTGGATAATTATACAACGACTAAACTCCGCTTTGATTATGCTAACCATGACATGGCGTCCGTCGAGTGACTATTGTTGGGTTGAGTGAAAGTATTGGAAGTGAAGCACTATTCATGAGAGGATTCGTCTCCTCGGTTTTATGGGTTGGTATCACGGTCAACTCAAGTCAATCCAAAGTCAAAATATTTAGCCAGAGTAGTTCGGTTGATAATTATTTTTGTTATTAAACAAAGAACTTTATGTTTGGACCATGGAGTTGAATGTGGACAATGTTGGAATTTTGACCATTACCAAATTCAATAAGTCCAAAGTGATATAGTTTTGATGAAGAAAATTAGTGTAAATAAATGTCGCAACTGGGTAATGCTTATTAAATTAAAATGAGATTTATCCAAAACTGAGTAAGCGATAAATTTGGTCATATTATCACACATGCTAACTGAAGTGTAAACGTTAACGTTCGAATAGTTCGATGTCAATCACTGACCGAATTTACATCCAGGAGTTACATAACCGAAACGATGAATTCTATTTGGGCCAAACAATTTAATTAAGTTTATAATTGATATAAATTGATTAATATTTATGAAATATTAATTATAAAATTTGGATATGTTGAGAAGTAAATTTGTTGCATATATTTATAAAAAGTTATAAATATGTTGATCGATATGAGATATCGATAACAAATTTAGTTAAATATAACTGTGTATATTTAATTGGGTTAAATGGGCTCACAAACCCATGCATCTTAGAGGGATAGGCGGTTGGTCCAACAAGGGGAAGGGGCGGCTACATGTGTGTGCAATTATGGTTTGAGATGTGTGATTGAGATCATTGTTTGTTCTCTTGTCCTATCCATATAAAAGTCAATCTCAAAACTCTAATTAGAAGCTAATTCATTTTTGATCCGCCACTTTTTTCTTCTTCTTCCTCATTTTATTGGTAGCAACTATCTTCTAAAATCATCCCAAAAATTCTTATATCCAATTCAAATTAAAAATAATAATTGTAGTAGAAGGTCTCCATTCCCGGATTAACAACTAAAATGATTGGGAATTATTTAGAAAGAGAAATCATTATTTAACATGGACTCAAAGGCATCATTAAGAGGTGAACTTTTATTTATTATAATCATTTTGATTTCAAGTTTATCATATAAAAGTTGATTTACATCCAAATCATCTATGTGTATTCAAATCTGTTTATCATTTGGATTAGGTGAGATTTTGGTGGGAACATGTGTTTATTACAATTGGATTTGTTATGTGCTTGTTGTAATATATTTTTATTGATTTACTGTTGAATTAATTTTCTAGAAAAAATTAATTTTGATTTATATTATTATATAAATCTAGATTAAATGTATACAAATCTGCAAATTGTCAATATGTATAATTGCATACATGAGATTATAGATCATACATATTTAATCTTAAAATTTTATTATGATGATTTATACCTATTATGAAACATAAAATATAAAAAATATTTTATTCAATATGTATATAAATATTGTATTATTATTTAATGATTTTTTGAATTGTTTGTTATGCATTAATGATTCAAAATTACAATTTTTTTGTTTGTTGCACAATGTAAGAAGCTTAATATATAATTTTCAGAATTTTTAAAACTTAATTTAATATTTTCAAAGTTAATTTACTTTCAGTCTGCAATCGATTATTCAATTAAAATTAAAATTTCAATTGAGAAAATTCTATAAATTTTTCATAAGCCTTAAATATGCCTCGGGTACCTTCAAAAAAATTCAGATTTTTATAACATAATATAATATATATTTTTAATTAATTTATTTTCGACCTGCAACTAATTATTTAATTAAAAATATAATTTTAATTGGAAAATTTTCAAAAAATTTCCTAGCCCCAAAATATGTCACAAGTACCTTCAAAAAAGTTTTAGAAATTTTCAAATTGATTTTTTTTAGAATTAATTTGATTGCGGGCTATTATCAATTACTTAAAACTAAATACTATTTTAATCGAGAAAATTCGATAAATTAATCTTAAGTCCGAAATGTGTTTGCGGATTTTCTAAAATCATAAAACCTGTATTTTTATCATATAATTATTTTATATTAATTTATTATAGCATAAACTATTTTATTCTATAATATATATATATACATATATTAATATATATTTTTTGACATATTATACAAGCACATATTTGGGTAAATTACAGTACACATAAATGAGCAAATGTGTCCGTTGAAATGTAAATCCAACATTTATATATGGGCACATTATACCCTTCGCGGAATATGATATTATTACACATGCACGCGCGCGCGTGCACACGCACACACATGTATGTATGTATGTATGTATTTATGTATGTATATGTATATGATATATATGTATGAATGTATGTATGTATACTTATATAAATAAAAGTAACAAATTTAATAAATCTCAAATTATAATTTGTACAGTTTGAATACATATGAACATAGCAATAAATCTTGCCATGAATAAATTATTGATTAATGACATTTAGTGAATTAGTCAATTCAAATTAAAATAGAAAATGAAAGGTTTCCCTATCCATTTAATACAATAAATGCTCTCAATTAATTCTTGTTTTAGGGAAAGGAATGAAACATTTCATTCCCTATACATTAATTCTTATAAATAAATCTTATGTGTATTTGATACACTATATATTTGAAATTAAATTTATTCAAACTTCCATTTAACTATTTTAAATAGAATACATGATTTTATTTAAACCAAATTTAGAAAACTTTTAGATGAAATTTAGACTTCGTAGGTCCACTAAAGATCCAAAATGGAAATTTTAAAGTTCATCCATTTCTTCCACTACGGGCTGGCCCAGTTCGTTCAGGGTCATTCCTTCTGCTCTTTAAAAGATAATTTTATTAATAATAGATGTATTGACATTTTTCTTTATGTAAAATGTCAAGTTTTGTGGGTTCATGTTAGTTGTAGAATTTTTATAATTTGGATTATGCGTTTAGCGCATACTGACTTTCTACTACGCTGAGCCGTAGTTTGATTTATCAAAAATTTTGTGAAAAAAATATTTCGAAAAGTTTCCTTTAATTTAAAAAATTTCTCTTTTTTAAAATTTTTATTTTTTGAGTTTTAGTTATTTTTGGCTCTTAAATATTTTTTAGAGTTTTTATCCAAAATTTTATTCCAAGGGAAAATGTGCATCTAAGTATTTTGGATTTTAATTTTTAAATGACTTGCAAATTTGAAAATTGAAAAATATTTTTTGATTTTGAAGGCCACGTGGTAAGCATAGGGAAGTAAAAATAGATTAAAATGTGAATTTAATGGTGTATTAGGATCGGCGATACGATAAAATGCAAGCGATGACAAAGGAAATCCGTTTAAGCCCTGGAATTTCTATTTTCATATCTTGTCAACGACATACGCGAGTCTATTTTTGGACCAAATTCCATTTTAGAGCTTGAAAAGAAGCCTCCTTATACGTTTTATGTATGGAAAATATGGAGAAAATCTTGAACAGTGAGTAAATTTCCGCTATACAACGGAAAATGGGTAGCTTATAGAGCGGTAAGAATGTAAAATTCTCCACCAAATCCCATTTTCCGACATAGTAGTGACGTTTACAAAGCGATATTTTGATGCATTAAATTTTTGGTTGATAGGAATTGGATGCAAATTGGTTGCACCTTACTTCTATTCGTACGAGTACGTGGATTTGTGGTGAAAAGATTTTTCAAAATCTGCATGCTGATGTGCACGTAAATGTACATATTTTTACCACCATATTTAATCTATTTAAATAAAATAAATGATAATATCGAGTATTTTAACATGTTTAAACCAAAATTCAAATTATTTCCAAAAAGTCACATATTCGTCTTCATATAGAGGTAAATTGGTCATTTTTGTGCATATATTATTTTGAGAAAATTTAATTGAGAATTTCTATATTATTTTGTAGGAAAATGGGATGGAAATTACAAGTGGTTTCATGAAGATATGCATGCACAAAAAGGATTCAAAGCAAATGAAGATGAAAATAATTCAAACTAATGAACATGAAGGACCCCACATATCCACTTACCTTGATTTTCAATTATGAGCTAATGCACATGCTAAAAGACCATTAAAGCTTCATGTACGTTTAAGTGGGGGATTAAGACAAGCTAATGATTACTTGGTGCCCACACTACCTCAAAGGCAATTTGGGCATTCCCCAAAAATATGAATTAGGGTTTCATACATGTATAAATACCTCATATCATCATATAACCCTCCTCTTCCTCTTAGCTCATTAGTTTTAGGTGCAAAATAAAACACAAGCTCTCTTTCTCTTTTCATGGCTACTTAGCCATGTTTCTTTTCATGCAACTTACTTTTTTTATGCAATGTTAATTAGTACTCTCTTTTCTTTTACATGCTTCTTTTATTTTCTTGTTAGTAGTTAGTTTATTTTCATGCAAGTAGAGTAGATTTTATTTTATGCAAGAAGATTATTTTTTCTTTTCATTTTGCTCTCTTTTTCCTCTTGTTTTAATTCATGTTGCAAGCTACATCTGTTGATATAATAACAAATATGAGAGGTTAATCCCCACAATTTAGGAGTAATGAAGCTCTCTTGAATCATGTAGATGCAACATAATTTTTCATTTATGTCCCTTTTGTGCTTAATGTAAAGTTAGATGCTTGTGTGATTTTATGTTTAATATTGAGTTTGATAGCTTATGTTGTTCAAAACAAATAGGCTATGCTTAGTCATATGAATCACTAATTACCTCTTCATCTACATATGATCATGGTAATGGAAGTGGAATTAGAATCAAAATTTGATGGTTTATGTTTCTAATTCAATAGTTAATAAGCCATGCTTAAAATGGATTCCACTTTTAATTTCATGTCATTTTCATTTAAGTTAGTAAGTGGGTTAGAGGGTGCATTGAAGTTTGATGGTTTAAGTGTGTTAATTAATAACACAATTAGGTCATGCTTATGACAAAAGCATCAACTAATCTCTCAAATGACCAAAAAGAGATCATAATTTCATTATGTTGATTTATGCGATCATGAGAGGGGATTTGCCTCTAATTTGCTCTTTAATCTCATATTTTTATCGTCCTTAGTTTTAGTTTGTTTTTACTTTTTTTAGTTAATTAGTTAACAATCCATCGACTTTGGTTTAATTTGATTGATTAGAAAATTAATATCAACAATTCGCTACGGATCGACCCGTACTCGTCACGTGCTAACTTCTGTACGCCGTTCACTTGCGGTTATTTTATTTCAAAATTTATCGACTATTTTCTAAACCGATAGAAAACTAGTCGTTGAACAAGTTTTTGGCGTCGTTGAAGAAGTTGTTTGCTTTTATTTTCTATTCTTCGAATTATTTTAGATTGATTTTTGTGTGTTTTAATTTTTGTATGTGTTGCATAAAAAAAATTATGTTGTGTTTGTTGTTTGATTTTTGTTTGCATTTTGTTTGTTTGTTGTTGTTTTCTAGTGTTTTCTTTTGCATTTGCATTGGATATCCTATTTTAAAAAAAGGAACAACAAGCACATTTCTAAACAAAAATAAAACAAATTTCATTGCATTTTTCTTTGTTACAATTTTTACTTTATTTTTTTCAATTTTCATTTACAATTTCTAGAAAAACACAAGAAGAAAAAAATCTGCGCAGCCCTTTGTGTTTTCACTGTTGCATTGTTTTCTTTACCCCTTGCCGTGCCTTCTTCCTCCATATTACATTAAACTTTCACTGCCTAATCAACTACACTTCCTCTGCCATCCACTGTTGCATTGCAAACTGCCACCCAATACTTATAGTCAAAAACCACATCATTTCTACATTACTGCACATCTCCACGTTCTCCAAATACTTCACAAAGCCATCAAAGCATCATCTCAAACCATCAATTCACCATTGCCATACAATTGCCTGAACTCCCCTCTTGAATACCCTCCACAGTTGAATACCCTCCCACCGGCCACCATAGTACCTTCACCCAACCACAGTGCTGCTACCATTAACAAATCCTCACTTCTTGTTTGCGCAAAAAATGGGCAAACACCTCCAATCCGTATAATTTAGTTGATTATATGTTATTTTCAAGGTTTTAGGTTACTTATGCAAATATGAAAAAAGCAGGGGCTAAACTGTAAAAGACAACACAGATTTATAGTGGTTCGGCCAGAATGTGCCTACGTCCACTTTATATGTTATTCTCCTTTCTTTTTCAGATTACAAGTACAAAGCTTTAAGTACAAGTATAAGAAAGTTGTTTGAAAGTTCCTTCCTTGCTTCAGCTCTCAAACTTGTCTGCCATTGTTGTACCCCTGCCCCTCTATTTATAGAGTGAGGCTGGGGGCAGGGGTCTTGGATGTATATAGCTGCTGACGGGCCTGGGTTGAAGCAATCTGGCATGGCAGCGTTCTGGTTCGGCGAAGCTTGGTTCGGCCGTGGATGTGTGAAGCTTGGTCCGGTGATGCCTTGGACCGGTGATAGTGACTTCGTCTCTTGATCCGGTGGTAACCTTGGCTCGGTGGGACGATGATCCGGTAGTGCTCTGGTTCGGCGGCGAGAGGAGATAGTTGGTTCGGTATGGAGGTGGAGAGGCCTGGCTCGGCAGGTTGTTTGGAGGTTGGTTCGGTGGCATGTGGTCCGGTGTTGGGTTGATTCGGTAATAGGTGTATGGTGGACCGGTGGTGAATGGTCCGGTAGTGGAGGAGAATCTTTGGTTCGGCAGCAGGCAATGGACTGGATGGAGGTTGGTTCGGCTGTGGGGCTGGTCCGGTGTTAGGAGGGAGCCGGACGAATTTTCACCCAACACACATGCCCCCCAAAGTAGGGCGTGTGTATGTGCAGGCCGTGCTTTGTTTTGAGTTTGGGAGTTTTCGTCCGGTCCCCAATGCCGAATCAACTGATCCGGCCATCGATAGCTGCTTATAAATAGGTGCCTAGCACTTTCCTTTTCCCCTTATCAGCCGAGCCACAAATTATCTTTGCCGAATCAACCTTTGTCTCTGCCGGATCGAACGTGTTTAGCCGAATCAAATCCTTTTCTTTGCCGAACCAGGTGAGGACCTCCTCTGCCGAATGAACTCTTGCTTTTTATTACCGAATGGACCTTATGCCGAATGAGCTTTCATATTGTACTACCGAATGTAATATATCTTCAAATGCCGAATGAACTTGAAAACTTGAATTTACGAGTGAAATCCCAAACTTTTATACACTTGCTCGCTTACATTTCTGTGCTCCTTGTTCTAAGATCATGTTTGTCTTGTGCCGCAGATAAATGTCTCGCAAAGTGGAAACCCGATCAGATAGAAAGAAGTCCAAGGACAGAGAAGAGACTTCTACTGTGCCCCCAGCCCAGTCAGGACCGGAGCGACATGGACCTGCCCCGAGGTCGTTAGTGGATGGGTATGGTCCCCAGGAACTTCTGGTCTCCCCTCCCGATTGCTTTCCTAGCTCCCTAAAGGAGGAGCAACTTGATGTTATATCTCGTTCCTTCGGGATAGATAGAGCGCTTATGCGGTTTCCGGGGAACGGAGTGATGCCGTACAATCCCCCTGAAGGATATTTTGCGTACAGTAGGTACCACTGCATGTGTGGTGCTATCCCGCCTCTCAACGCCTGGATAGTTAGCTTTATCACATATCTGAAGGTGGCTCCATTCCAGCTTCAGCCTAACTCTTACGCCATTCTGGTGAGTCTTTTCGTCATCTTTCAGAGGAGATATGGGCGTCCCCCTTCCAACCGGGAGATCCGGTATCTGTACAACTTGAGAGGCTACAAGAAGGGGTCCCCATATATCAGTTTGGAAGCGGCCGTGCCCTTCAAACCTGTTCTGGATCTGTACTCGAAGCTCAGTATGTTCAAGAAGGAATGGTTTTTTATTAGGGATGACTCTGTTTCTTTCCGCCTTTTCACTTCCGGCTGTAAGTTGAACTTCATTTATATTTTCCTTGTCCCGATCACAATGCTTCTTCTTATATGCTTTTATTTCTTGCTAGCAACAGGTGGTTTTGCGGTCGTGGAGACTGATTCCTTGGCGCGGATGGCTGCTGAAATAAAGGCCATTTCGGGAAGGGATAGGTCGGCCTCTTACTTGATCAGGAACGCCACTCTCCTGGAGTATAACTTGATTCTGCCACATCAATCTGTGGTTAAACAGAGAGATACAGCCGAGGAGAGGGATGCTAAAGCTAAGGATGGGGCTACTGCGAAGAGTAGCAAGAAGAGACCTTTCTCGGTACCTCCAGCCGTTGGGGGAAAGAAGCTTAAGAAGTCGGATGGACCCTCTCCCGGTACATGTCCAGATATCCCGGAGGAGGAAGGTGGAGAGGAGGAAAGAGACGAAGAGGAGAGCGGAGGAGATGGAGAAGGTGAAGGACAGGGTGGTAGTGGTGCCGGGGATTTGTCTTCTGAGCAGGCAGGGGAGATCCAGGAGTGGACGGATGATGCCTTCCGCCAGGCTTTTGAAGGGTTGGAGGAAGGATCAGACTCGGTGAAGAAGGCAAAGGCGGTTGACAAGGCTGGGGCTGGTGCCGATCTATTCCCTAAGAGTTCTTCAGCTGAGGTGGCTCCAGCGATTCAAGGTGAACTCTTGACTTCTGCAGATTCCATTTATGATAGGGACTTAGGAATATTTTATGGTTCGCTTTCGTCTTGGACTGAGATTCAGCACTTATTGCAGTATTCTCCTTCTCCGCAGGGTTTGTATAATAGATGTGTCTTCTCATTCTTTTTAAGTTAACATATTTCTTGAATTATGGACCCTTGTATGTTCGTAACACTTGTTCTTTATTACAGGGGCAGGCGAGGTAGCCAAAACTTCAGACGTTCGACACCGCCTGGAACAATACAAGTTACTTAGAGCTTCTGCCAAGCCTAAGCCTCCCACTAGTCATCCAGGAGACGTAGTTAGCTATCGTCCTCTTCTTGGGGTCATTGAAGAGAGTATTCAGAAAAAGAAGAGGAGTCACTCCTTATTTGAATCTTCACCTGGTCCGCAGCTTCCACCTCAGCCTATTCATGATGTCACGGAGGAGGGTACTGAGCATATTCCCTCCCCGCATCCGCCCAAAAATCCTATCGTTATCCGCATAAAACGTCCCGACGTGCCTCGCAATCCCTTTGCCGGCCACCCGGATTTGGACCCAAGCTCTCAGGATATCTTATTTGACGAGGCCACGGGCGAGCATCTTCTCCCCCGCAATTCCATGGTTCGGGTTCTTGATGAGGCTAAGTCCCTAGATCTGGATTTGCTCACTACTCGGATAGCTGTCATGGGGGACGAAGCCAAGGCCAACATTAACCGGGTCGCGGAGGAGGTTAAGAAGTTAATGGAACATCACGCCCTATTGGCCAAGGCAAGGGAGGAGATAGGGAGTGCCAATATAAGGTTGCGGTTAATGGTAGCTGATCAGGCCAAACAACTTGACGACCAGGCTATTCAGATTTCGCGGCATGAAGCCGACTCCCAACGATTGAAGAAGGCCATGGAAGAGGCTAGCAGAGCTGAGTTTCGGAAAATGGAGGCCGCTTGCAAGAAACGCATTGACATGGTCATTACTACGGTTGATGAGGTTAGGAGGGCGGATCTCGAGCAGGTTGAAGAAATATCTGGGAGACTTGAAGCTGCAGAACTTGCTCAAGTCAGGTTGAAAGAAGAGATGGAGGAGATGAGGAGATCCCTTCAGGCTGAGTGCTCGAGATACCGGCGGGAGAGGGATGTTGCCGTCGCTAAGTTGCTGTCCTCCGAGGCCCGGATGAGGGAGTTTGAGGAGAATGAGGGGATGATGGATGAGATGTTGCAGGACATGTACTTCCGTACCTGGAAGCAGGGTAATCTATCCTGGATGGACGACTATCCCCGGATAATGGCTAGGATATATCTCCGGGCTTTGGAGGAGGCCAGGGCCGATGCAGATAAGGAAGGTGGAGCGGCATTCAGGATGGATATGGTTACCGCCCAGTTTTCAAAGGAGGAGAAGGTAGCGGTGAAGGAGGGGATGCGGCTACTCGCTGCTGAGGAAGCCGGCGTGCAGTTGGGGGATGAGGACCAAGAAGCAGGTGTTGGTTAGTTTCTCTTCTCTTTTCTTTTTAGACTTTCATAACTTGATAGTTCGCTGTTTATCTGATGGATTCTTCTTCTGAATCGGACAGGTGGGACCTCTGGTCAACATGCTGGGAGTTCTGATCCAGCAACCAAGTAGATTCAGAGGGCTGGTTCTGAAGTGTAGTGGTTAGCATTAATGCAGCTGGATATTTTATTTGGTCTGCTTGACATTCCTGTATATGCTAGTTCAAAACATTAATGTATTGTAATAATGACTTTATGTAATTTCATAACATAAGCTGATTCCTTTATGTTGGAATGTTATCGCTATTTTGTTGTGCTGTGTAAGTGATGTAACTATGCATGTTACTAGTGACTTGACTGTGCCTGATGCCAAGTTTTTTGCTTAAAGTATAATTTTCTCATTTTGCAACGTAAATGTGATGTGTGAATATGAACTGCAGCTATGCATTAATGTATAAAAGTAGAAGGTACCGCCTTTCATGTTTCGGCTGTGGACGGCAACTTCGTGCGCCCTGTAAGACTAAGCGCTGAATGTTGTTGAGTGTCTCGCCACCCGATCGTAAGTTTCCGTTCCCATTAGCGAGCGTTCCCTATTTCATGTCCTGTACTTTCAAGCACCGTTACAGAGAACAGGAGAAAAGTTTTAAATGAAATGGAAATATAGGAAAAGTAAAACTTCCAGTCACGGAAGGCCGTCGATGTGCTTAAGTTCGTGACAAACGGGTTTTGTAGTCACTTTCCCTAGCTGTGGGTCTTGGAGACACTTGTCACCCATCTTACGCCTCTGTGGGGAGTTTCCTTTTCTACCACAGCCGCACTTAAGACACATCGGAGCCGATCGCGCAAAGTAACTACCCGGGTCATTATGGCCCGTAATCGCGGGTATTATTCGATTTACTGTGGCCGGCTAGCGTGGGGGCCGATCATCAACTATGAACTGCCCTTGGCTGGCCACATCTTATGTTGGGGCTTATGATCGGTTCACAGTCGCTGGAGAGCCGAATCGCTGTAATGAGCTGCCATCGGCTATAGTCGGCCTTTTTTATGATGACTTATACTCGGCTTATTACAGTCGGCTTTAAGGGCCGAGGCAAACAATGAGTTAACCCGCGGTAGAGGGATACCGGAGCAAAGTGTCTCATTGGCGAGGGCATAGCATCGTAGCGTACCTGCTAGATTTTGTCCAGGTGGAGTTGTGTTGTGAAGTTCTGACTTGAAATGTCACCTGCAAAGGATTTTGTTCAACAGCAAAGGATAAAACTTAACAAGTAGCCAAGATATAAAGGGACAAGTTAACAAGAGCTAAGTTTTTTAAAGTGGTTCGGCATGAAAATGCCTACGTCCACTGATTCTCTTTGTTAATTCACTTCATATGGGCAGTACAAGTTAAGAAAAGTATCGACGGAGGTGTCGGATGTTCCATGCCCTCTGGAACACCTCTCCGTCCACTGTTGACAAAATGTAAGCTCCGTTGTGGAGATCTTTATAAATTACATATGGTCCGTCCCAGATTGGATCCAACGCTCCTGGGCGTGGAAAGATTCGCTTGAGGACAAGATCTCCTTCTTGTAAGCTGCGATGTTTGACTTTGGAGTTGTATGGTGCTGCCACTTTTTGTTTGTGAGCTGCTGCTTTGAGTGCTGCGTCATTTCTTCTCTCCTCAATCAGATCCAAAGACATGAGGAGGAGCTCTTCGTTCTCTTCCGGGTTGTAGTGGATCCTACGGTGAGAGGGCACTATAGTTTCAACTGGGAGCATAGCCTCTGATCCGTATGCCAAAGAGAAAGGAGTATGCCCTGTTGAAGTTCTGTAAGATGTGCAATAGGCCCAAAGTGCCGTAGGAAGTTCGTCCACCCAAGCGCCTTTCGACTTTTCAAGTTTCTTCTTGATTAAGGTTTTGAGGATCTTGTTGACAGCTTCGACTTGGCCGTTTTCCTGGGGATAAGCCACAGATGAGAAGCTTTTGTGAATTCCGTGCTCTTGGCACCAGTTGGCGAATTCTTCGCTGTCAAACTGAAGTCCGTTGTCTGATATGATCTTGAGTGGGACTCCGTACCTGCATAGAATATTTTTGATCAAGAAGTTGATAACTTTTGCCGAAGATATTTTATTTAGAGGTTCCGCCTCCACCCATTTGGTGAAGCAGTCAACTGCCACTATAGCATATTTGGCTCCGCCTCGGCCCGTTGGCAGTTCGCCAATTAAGTCAATTCCTCATATTGCGAAGGGCCAAGGGCTGGTCATCTGAGTAATTTCATTGGTTGGTAGTCGAGGAATCTTAGCAAATCTCTGACATCTGTCGCATCTTTTGACGAAGTCTAAAGCATCTTTGTTTAAAGTGGGCCAGAAATACCCATATCGGAGTATCTTTTTTGCTAGGGTCTGCCCTCCGGTGTGGTCTCCACAACTTCCCTGATGGATATTGGATAGAATTTTCTTGGCTTCTCTTCCAGCAACGTACCTCAATAAGGGGTTAGAGAAGCCGCGCCGATAGAGGATGCCTTCTTGCATTGTGTAGCGGGAAGCTTTCCTTAGAATTTTCTTACTTTCACTTCGCCCGTCGGGTAGGGTGCCGTTTTGTAAGTATTCTCGGATAGGGGTCATCCATGTTTCTTCTTCGGTTGCAGCTATCAGATTTACTTGCTCGAAACTCGGGGTTAGTAGCCTTGAGACAGTTGTCGTTCCAGAAGTGGTACCATCTCCCATGCTAGCTTGCTTCGCCAGCTCGTCGGCCTCTTGATTTTCTTCTCGAGGAATGTGCTTGATCGAGTAGTGATCCAATTGATTGAGCAGCCGCTTGGTCTTTTTCAGATATGCCGTGAGCTGCTCTCCTCGGATCTGGAACTCCCCTAGTATTTGATTTACGATGAGTTGCGAATCACTGTGAAGACATAAGGAACTGACTCCGATCTCCAGGGCGAGCTCTAATCCGGCTATTACTGCTTCATATTCGGCATCATTGTTGGTGGCAGCGAATTCCAGCCTTAGCGCATAACGCAGCTTTCTTCCCTTGGGAGTGATGATCACAACGCCTGCCCCCGAGCCTTGTTCGTTCGATGCTCCATCTACGAAGAGATTCCACTTGATATCTTCTGCTATATCAGATTGGTCCTTACCTTCGCTAGTAGTGAATTCGGCAATGAAATCAGCTATGGCTTGCCCCTTGATAGCGGTGCGAGGATGGTAAGTGATATCATATTGACTTAGTTCGATGCACCACTTAAGTAATCGCGCAGAAGTGTCAGGACGATGGAGCACTTGCCTCAATGGTTGGTCGGTTAGGACTCTGATGGGATGAGATTGGAAATAGTGTCGTAGCTTCCTTGATGTGATGAGTAAACAGTACGCCAGTTTCTCGAGTTTGGGATACCGGGCTTCTGCTCCCGTGAACCTTTTGCTTATGAAGTACACTGGACGTTGTGTGCGGTTTTCTTCTCTTACCAAAGCGGCGCTTAGGGCATGGGATGACACAACAAGATATAGGTATAGTTCTTCGCCTTCATTCGGCGTTGACAGTACTGGTGGCCGTTGGAGGTGCTCGATTAGGTTAAGGAAAGCTGCTGAACATTCGTCGGTCCACTCGAATTTCCCTTTGTCTCTCTTCAGGGCTTCAAATAAAGGAATGCATTTGTCGGTTGCTTTAGAGATGAACCGGCTTAGGACGGCCACCTTCCCGTTTAGGCTTTGCATTTCTTTCCGAGTGGATGGTATTTTGATATCTTGCAAGGCTCGGACTTGTTCGGGGTTTGCTTCGATCCCTCTGGCATGGACGATGAATATTCCCAAGAACTTTCCTGATGACACTCCGAAGGAGCACTTTAGAGGGTTCAGCTTCATTCCATATTGGCGGAGTACTTGAAACATCTCATCCAGGTGGCTTACATGATCGTTGGCTTTTCTTGATTTAACCATCATGTCATCCACATAGACCTCCATAGTTCGTCCTATCAGTTCTGCAAACATCTTGTTGACAAGGCGCTGATAAGTAGCCCCGGCGTTTTTAAGTCCAAATGGCATTACCTTGTAGCAGTACAATCCTCGGTCAGTGATGAAGCTAGTGTGTTCTTGATCGGGGGCGTGTATAGGGATCTGGTTATATCCTGAGTATGCGTCCATAAAGGATAAGAGTTCGTGTCCGGCAGTGCTGTCCACGAGTTGGTCGATTCGGGGGAGTGGGAAGCAGTCTTTCGGGCAAGCGTCATTTAAGTTGGAGAAATCGATGCATGTTAGCCGCTTCCCATTAGCTTTCTTTACCAGTACCGGGTTGGCGATCCATTTCGGGTAGATGGCTTCACGTATGAAGTCATTGGCAAGTAAGTTCTTTACTTCTTCCTCGAGGGCTGCTGATCGTTCTGCCCCCATACTTCTCTTCTTTTGCTTTACCGGTACCTTGGTAGGATCGATGTTTAGTGCGTGGCATGCTATGTCCGGGGAGATTCCAGTCATATCAGCGTGCGTCCATACAAATACATCCATGTTGTGGCAAAGAAAATCAATGAGTTGATTCTTTAATTCTCTTTTTAACTGAGATCCGACTCTCAGCAGTTTACTTGGGTCGCGTTTGTCTACAGATACGAATTCCATAGCCTCTGCAGGCTCGGCGGTGGCCTCCTCCTCTTTGTCCCTGGGGTCTAATTCATTGAAAGGATCACCGAAGAGGGGGGCTTTCTTTAGTTGCTATGCTTCCAAGCTTTTCATGCAGAGAATAGTCTCTGCATTTTTCCCTTTATCTCTCCTGCGATTATTGCGAAGTTCGGTTACATAGGAGTCCCGAGCGGCGTCTTGATCCCCTTCTACTTCACCCACTCCATTATCCGTTGGGAATTTCATCTTCAGGCACCATGGGGCAAGGACAATTTGGAAGTTAGACAGGGCTGGTCTTCCTAAAAAGGCATTGTAGGCCGAGTGGTTGTCTATTAGCACGAATGTTTGTTTCCGAACGGCGGAGCGGGGATGACTTCCCAATTCAACAAAGAGATCCAATTATCCGAGGGGCATCTTTGCTTCTCCAGTGAAACCGTGTAGTGGTTTGTTGCAGGGGGATACATCCTTCATTGACAGCTTCATTTTGTCGAAAGCATGCTTGAATAGGATATTTACTGAACTTCCAGTGTCTATTAAAATTCGAAAAACTTTGGCTGGACCGAACCAGGCAGAGATGACCATAGGGTCCATGTGTGGGTACTGCCTTCCTTCTAGGTCGCGCCCACTAAATGTGATGTCATTATTTTCCTTCCGCTTAGGGTGGCATTCTTCCATAACAGAATTGACGCAGTCACCCTCGCTTCTGAGTGAGTTTCCGTATCTTTCCATTTCTGCCCAGCTCTTGTCGGCGATGTGTGGCCTGATATTGTATGGACCACTATCTTCTCTTGGCTGGAGCCGCTGGTGTTGTGATTTCCTCCGCCCGTCCCTGGGTGGAGCTGCCCTGGGTTTTCCTTGGCAGGAGCTGGGGTCCTGTCCTGTCCCTTCACATAGCGTTCTAATCTCTTTCTCCTGATGGTTCTTCAATTAGGTCTCGGAGATGGCGGCATTCATTGGTATCATGCCCATGAGACTCGTGGAAACGGCAGAATTTTCCGGACTGGATTGCGCGATCTGACTCTTTCTTGTACGGAGGGCGTTTGTATGTAAGTTCGTCTTGGGTGGCCAGGAAGATGTTCTTGACTGTTTCATTCAAGGGAGTGTAAGCGTCGAACCTCGGTCCTGGTCGGTACAAGCGCTTTTCTCCCTTCTTGCCCCCTGCATTGTCTCTGGAGTCGTTTCTCCGAATGTCCTTCGCTACGGCGGGGGAGTTTCCATGGGCCGTCTTAGCTTGTGGTCCTGTCTGCCTTTCAGTGGCAGCCTCTTCGAGTCTCATGTACTTCCCAGCTTCATGGAAGAAATCGGGCAAGGTAGCTGGTTTTTCTTTAGTTAGTCTTCTAGCAAACTTGGTATCTGGGTGCACACCACTACAGAGGGCCATTAGGGTGAGTTTCTCATCGGCATCTTGGACTGCGGCCGCTGCGGCGTTGAACCGGGTTAGATATTGTTGCAGTGTCTCTCCGGGTTTCTGTTTGACAATGGATAGAGAATAAGCATCCTTGGGTTGTTCCACATGAATGCGGAACTGGCTAATGAACTTTTCCTTCAACATTTCCCATGAACTGATGGATCCTTGGGGTAGATGGCAGAACCAGGAGGTAGCTAGATCTGCTAAAAATAGTGGAAAGCATTTGCATAATACTCCTTCCGTTGCCCCACTCATGAGCATATGTTGTGTGTATCTTTGCAGGTGTACAACGGGGTCGGAAGTTCCCTTGTACGGTTCCATCGTCGGCATTTTCCATTCTCGAGGTGTGATGGCGGTTTCGATGTTGCGGGTGAAAGGGCTGGTTACCCTAGCGCCTATCCCTCGATCTCTTTGCTCCCGTCGGACGCATTCCCTGAATAATCGTGCCATTCTTTCATCAGAATTCGGAGCGGACAAAAATGAGCTTGGTTCTTCCCTGCGGGATCGATCTCGTCCAGATGACCTGTAGGTATGGTATAGCCTATCACTTCTGACGTTATCCAGTGGCTGTCTTTGGCTGCTCGGATGCATGCTAGGGCTAGCTACAGTTGCCCCCTGCCTTGATCTTCCCCTGTGGGGTTCTGCTTCGAGCATTTCCATGGGGTCAACTTCGGGCTGGGTTCTAGCTCGGCTCCGTTCAGCGGGGTTTCTATGATTAGGCGGCATGACTGGGTCAGCTACATCCGACCCTCACCTGGTGCCTCCCCCATTGGGTTCGGTTCCAAGCGCTTCCTCGAGTCGGAGTTCGGGCTGAGTCCGAGCGCGGCCCCTATCATTGTTGTTCCTGTTGATAGCTTCTTCGAAGAGGGAAGACCTTTGTTGTCTCCGAGACCCTCCAGATTGGGACTCATCCCATGATTCAGTGTTGCGGTTGGATTCTTCGGCATCCCTTAAGCGTGACATGAGTTGATTCACCAAAGCTTCTTGTTGGGATGCGAAGCGGTTAGTCACTTCAGCCACAACTCTGTCTAGATCTTCCCTAGTGATTGCTGCCGGTTGTTCCGCGGCAGGGGCCGTCGGATTTGCCTGATCTGCTGTCGTAGTGGGATGGTTCTCTTGATCTGGATCCACTGGATCTGGAGCGCTGCTGGTTGCAATGTTCTTTCCCTTGTTGGCGTCTTTTCTCGGCCTGGAAGTCATGTTTCCTAGGCAATGAAGGGTGCTATGGGGAAAGAAGGTTGAATGAGGGAAGCTGAAGCTTCGAGTTCCAAGGTTCTCAGTGAAAGCACCAAAAATGTTTACGCAAAAAATGGGCAAACACCTCCAATCCGTATAATTTAGTTGATTATATGTTATTTTCAAGGTTTTAGGTTACTTATGCAAATATGAAAAAAAGCAGGGGCTAAACTGTAAAAGACACACAGATTTATAGTGGTTCGGCCAGAATGTGCCTACGTCCACTTTATATGTTATTCTCCTTTCTTTTTCAGATCACAAGTACAAAGCTTTAAGTACAAGTGTAAGAAAGTTGTTTGAAAGTTCCTTCCTTGCTTGAGCTCTCAAACTTGTCTGCCATTGTTGTACCCCTGCCCCTCTATTTATAGAGTGAGGCTGGGGGCAGGGGTCTTGGATGTATATAGCTGCTGACGGGCCTGGGTTGAAGCAATCTGGTCTGGCAGCGTTCTGGTTTGGCGAAGCTTGGTTCGGCCGTGGATGTGTGGAGCTCAGTCCGATAATGCCTTGGACCGGTGATAGTGACTTCGTCTCTTGATCCGGTGGTAACCTTGGCTCGGTGGGACGATGATCCGGTAGTGTTCTGGTTCGGCGGCGAGAGGAGATAGTTGGTTCGGTATGGAGGTGGAGAGGCCTGGTTCGGCAGGTTGTTTGGAGATTGGTTCGGTGGCATGTGGTCCGGTGTTGGGTTGATTTGGTAATAGGTGTATGGTGGACCGGTGGTGAATGGTCCGGTAGTGGAGGAGAAGCTTTGGTTCGGCAGCAGGCAATGGACTGGATGGAGGTTGGTTCGGCTGTGGGGCTGGTCCGGTGTTAGGAGGGAGCCGGACGAATTTTCACCCAACACTTCTCAACCTACAGACTTCACAAATCCGCATAACTCACCACTACTGTGCAGCATATCATCTACTGCCTGCACGTACAACCCATCATCCCTCTCATCATGACAACATTGCATATAACTGGCACTTCTGCCTTGCAACCATACCACAGCACCACCATCTGACAAATAACATACTCTCTTCTGTCACAAAAAATCACACCATCATTTGCAATTCAACTACAACTGTGTCAACATAAAACCACCACTTCATATGCACCTCTCACCATCCAAGACCATATCCCATCTCAACTCATACAGGACTGCTGCATGCATAAACTTAACCTCAAACTGCCATTCAACAATCCCTCCTCCACAACATTTCTAACCATTCAACCCTGTCCTCACAACACTTCATCTTATTCTACTTCATCATCCAACAGCTACTGTCATAAATCAAACTTGCCCTAATACTTCTACAACTATTGAAATCACCACCCACCTGAAACTGTGACTATTACATATCACAGTGCACTTCTACAACCACAAACACCATTACATTACAACCTCTGACTACAACTGACCACAATTACACTCCTCCTCCTCCAAACTGCAACTGCAATCACTGCAGCAACTCAACATCCATTCTAAGATCAACCCCTGACCATCACACGACACATCTCCATACAACAATCATTCTTCAAACCACCCATCTTCACACCTCTACTGCTACACTTCAATCTCCTCTACAAACATACAAACTTCACTGGCCAACAACATCTGCCATCTACACTTCAACCTCATCTCCACCATTCATCAACAGCCATACCAATCACCGATAATAGAAGACCACCCAAAAAAAACTACAACACATGCTTGAACAACCCCTCACCCTCTTCTCAACTCCCTACCCTCCTCACTGATCATCAAATACCCAAGAACTTCCTCTCGACCATCGCCATTGCATATAGGCCAAACCACCTGAGATTCACAATCAACAACTTCAAAATTTTGCCATCACAAAATCTACCTGCGACTACTCAACTCATATCTGCACTTCCTCCACGCCTGTCAATAATCAACCGCAACTTCCTCAGCACCTTCGGCAATCACCCCCGACCCCTAAGTCTTCAGCAGCTAACAACACTGCCTATCACCTTCGCACTTCTGCCCAACACCCAAAATACGTTACCTCCTTCCCTAAACCCAAATTCACCTACAATAGAACCACGTCGAACCATAACAGCTCCACGTTCGAGCTTCAACATTCCACCCCTTCTAAAATCCAACATTCGACAATGGCCTTGCCTCGAATATCACAACTCCTTTCCCAAACGCCAACCGAATAGCCTCGTCGCCTTAAAGCCGCAAACTTCCACTATCCTCCAAACACCTCGTCTCAATCTTCCAATCGAACAAGTTTACGAAATTAATAAATTTTGGAGGTGTTTATCTGATTGCGTTCGTTGTTTATCTGATTGCAGATGTGGGAAAGTTCGAAGTGCTTGTTATAAATTAATAAATTGCGATTTGGGAATCTGGAATTGAGAAGTTGTTCATTTGGGTTAATTTAAAAAAGTTGAACTTGACGAAAAGGAAATGGTTATATTTCCTTCTTGGTCGGGTTGGCTTGGAGGACGTAATAAAAATAAAAGGTTTTGTTTTGTTTAAATTATTTAAATTAGGTTTTTTTTAGTTTAATTTGCCTTTGTCTAATTTGTGTTTAGTTTAATCAAAATTTAAAAAAAAAAAGGTTTGCCCAGTTTGTTTTGTTTAATTTTTTTAGTTTAGTTTAGTTTTACTATTTAAAAAAATATTTAGTTGTAATTTGTTTCGTTTTACTTTGTTTCAGTTTGTTTTTAAGTTCCATCCTTATGTATGTATGTGTGTGTGTATAACTGTGTGTGTGTGTGTATCGTTTTTATTTCCAGGTTGCCAAAGCAGATAGAAGAAGTTGCTTGCTTCGCTTAACTTGCCAAAAAAAAAAATGCTTGCTTACTTATAAAAAAATTGCTACTTTTAACCACAACCTATTGCTTTTATTTGAATTGCATTATTGATTGCTTGCATTTGAAAAAAAAACAAAAATTCAAAAACAAAACAAAAATCCATTTGTAGTTGCATTGTTAATACACGTTTAATTTCTGCTTTGCATTTCATCCTAGAATTTTGATTAATAACGGTTAGACATCTACAACACTTAATTGTATATTGACAATTTGTCCTTTTTCGACAATTTAATTTCTTGGTGTCTAGGCTAAGGAGGAGCAATAATCAGTTATAAATATTATGGTGATTCGTAAATATTATACTGAATTGTTTCTCTAAAAGTACTTAAATCTTCGGCTGCATTGCTATGGTGATTCGTGGTGCACCGATATATCCAGCCCGTTACCTGACTGAGAACCATCTTGTTGATCTAAGACAAAGTGTGATTGTACAATTTTGGGTTAACTTAGAACAAATAATTTGTAATTAGACCCTTGCATTCATTTAGTGGCATTAATTCATGCATATTTAAAAAAAATCAAAATCCAAAATTAAAAAAAATTGTAAAATATTCCTTTTCAATTTCTAATTCATTTAAAAAAATTATAATCAAAATCAAAAATCCAAAAAATATAAAAGTCTTTTCAAAAAGGAAAAAAATCAAAATCCAAAACAAACAAAAAATTGTAAATATTTCTTAACTTAGTTTTTTTTTTAAAAACCCTTTCTTTTGAAATTTATTTTTCAATCAAAAATCAAAAAGTCCAAAAAAATAAAAGTATATTACTTAGTTTTTTTTAGAAAATCAAAAGTCCAAAAAAAATTAAAGACCTTTTCAAAAAAAAAATTGAAAGTCCAAAAAAAACAAAACAAAAATCATATTTTCCTTTTGAAAAATAAATTTCTTTTGGTAAATAGTTTTCTTTCATAAAAAATCCAAAAAAAAACCAAAAACATTCTTGAAAATGTCTGAGTTTTCCTACTTACATGAATTCTACGATAATTGTGAAAATCGATGTAATCCATATAATTTCACACCAAATTCTTATAGATATTTTAGCAACAACTATTGTTTAAACGATTCAAATTTTGAACCGCAAAAATTTTGAAAATAGCATGAAATGATTTCATCTTTACTCGAACTCTCTACATAAAAAAATCAAAAGATAAATAATTTGTGTAATTCATATTTTTGTAATGATTCAAGACCAAGTTATCAAAGTGATCAAAATTGGAATTCAATTCAAAATTCAAACAATCTCGATTATAGCCCATGCCAATTCAACTTCAAACTCCAAAATGAATTTCAAACTCAAAATAAAAGTGGAAACAACTTTTCAAATGAATTTGGCAATGGAAATAATCTCTACCACATTACAATTGAAAATCTTTGTTCTCAACAATTTCAAAGTGAAAATCCTCGTGTTAATAACTATAAATTGAATTTTGTTGAGCAAATGGACGGAATTTACGATAAACATATGGATTTGTTGTTCGAAACATATATAAAACAAGGTGATAAACAAAATCAAATTTCAACGTGTGACAAGTCAAATGACAATCCATCTTTTACCCAAATCGACAATTTTCAAACAACAACTTCTAAAACTGAAAATGATGATCTTAATGAAGTTGTTGAAAACACGGTAATTGAGTTGGATTTCAATTCTTTTGAGGGCGTTAAACTTGATTTAAAATTTGATCTTCCTTTTTCTGATTTTGAAAATTTGAATACAACTTTGGATTTTGAATATGATATACGCAATGTAGTTGTTGATAATCTAATAAAGGAAGATGAATTTAACGAACACGATTTCTTTAGAATTTTTGAAAATAAGTTGTCTAGTTCCGAAGGGGAAGATTTAAGTCACCATTTTGATTTTGAAATCAACAATTTTAAAGAATTTTTCAATGATAGGCTTGAATTTCAAATTGGTGAAAATAAACTTGAACTTCAATCAATTGTTTTATCAACCGTAAAAATCATCGAAAATTAAACAACTCGTAAGATTTTTAATAAAACGACATTCATTTTCTCAAATCAACATTCAACTTTGAAATCGTTTACGGTTTGGTTTTTCGAGCTTAAGTTGTGTCTCGCATACTTGACGAGACAAATGAATCAGTCTTTGGAAGAGCGTTTCATATACTTTTTGACGATATACTTTCTGATCTCGTGTAAATATCGTTCATTTTCACGTAATTATAAGTCATCTTTTTGTTTTTGTTTTATTTTTTCTCCCTCCACTTGGGTTGACTGTGGGGACACAGGCAAAATCAAGTGTGGGGGGGGGGGGGGGGGTCTCATCATCTTTTCGATTTTTCATACAATTTTTTTTAAGCATTATGATTTATCTTTAGAGAAACACTATAGGATAAATATATGGTTTTGGTTTATTAAATTGAAATTTTTGAAAATTTATTCGTCTTAACAAAAAAAATAAAAATAAAGTTTGATTACAAATAACAATGGTTTAACTAGTATATAGGAAGATTCATATGTGTTAATTATGAAATACATCCTAATTGAAAATCTTTGTTTTAAAAAGTGGTTGATTTAAAGTAAAGATATAACATTTTTTTTTGACCTCTAAGTTAAATGGTGCTAAGATGATAGTGCGAAACTCTCTCTTCTAAAAAAATCTTGTATATATGTATATTTTTAATAAACACCTAGAGTCAGGTGTTCACTCGCCATGCTCTGTACCCTTCTTACGTAAGCCCGAAAGGCATTGCATGATCGGTATATCTGGTCTCAGTTTATCTGAGTTAGGTGTGTGTACATAAAAAATTATCTTATTAATAACGCCTACAGTTGATAAGTGTTCGCACGTGTGTGTTCACTCACCACGCTCTATATTCCCCTCACATCAGTCCGCAAAGACAGTGCACGAGTAATATATCTGGCCTCGGTTTATCTGAGTTAGGTTTATGTAAATATTGTAAATATCAATAAAAAAATTAAAAAAATAGAGAGAGTAAGCAAATGAAATCCAAGCACTATTTTAACTTATTTGATTTGACTTGTTATTGAAAAGAAATGAAAATACCACTTTGATAAACTTTGATAATCAACTAAGAATTTATTTCATAGTTACACTTTGTTATCAACCGAAATTACGAGTTAAACTAGTCTATTTGTTATGATAACTTGATTTTTGTTGGAAATTTTAACGAGTAAATGACTTAAATTTTCAAGATAATGACCAAAACTTATATTCAACTTATTTGTGTTGACTTAAAAAGTAAATCATTCATTGTAAATATTTTCAAAAACTCGCACTCATCTCTTTGTAAATAAATATTGCATTTTGTAAATATATTCACTCTGCATTCGGATTTTGTAGGTAGTATCCGTTGAAAACCCTCACGAGACAACACTCGTCCTACTGGAGAAACCCAAAGGTTTAACGGCTTGTTGCATACGCTCAATGCAATCGTGCTCCCTACGAAAACGGATTTATCTTATTTTTCTTTATTTTTACGAATAAAAAGATTCTGGGGGGGTATTTGATGTGCACATAAATATGCATATTTTTACCACCATATTCAATTTATTTAAATTAAATAACAATCATATCGGGTATTGTAATGACCCGCAAATTTCGACAATTAAATTGGTTAATTTGATAAGATTTTTGTAATTAAATTTAGAAAGAAATAAAAAATTTATAATTTATAACGAAGTGTAGCAATGGTAATTTAAACTAATTATTGATAGTTGGAGTGAAATCCCAATAATGAAATAGTGTAAATTCTTCAACCTGGCTATGAATTCAATATAAGATAAGCGAATGTAAATATTGAAGTATGTCAATATGTGACAATTAATATATGTTGTTTATTTATTTAGTGTATTAGATAAAATTCGGTAACCAATTGCAATAAATCTAAATTGAATATTATGTTAATGTAAATCTAAATAATAAATGGGAATAATGTCAACTTTATTCATAGTATGACAGTGGGTTGAATAAAAAGAATGGAAATTAAGATTTATTAATTTATTGGAATTTAAACTTAATAATTGGATTAATTGCAATTAAATGAAATTTAATATTTAGTTATTACGTTAATAGAAATTAAGATGAAATCTGAGAATATTAATGTAATAGATCATGAACCAATGTTAGTTTCATCCATTTGATAATAATTTATTGAATACAGGATTTAAAATCAAATAAATGGATTTATTGGAATTTCAATTGATAATAAATGAATTTGTTAAAATGGAAATTAAATACGGTAATGGGTAAGTCAATTAACTTTGAATTGATATCTAAGTTTTTTAAATTATTGTAATTGTTTAAGAAATCAAAAATGATGGAATTTGTGAATTATTAAATTTGAAAGGAAAAAAGCGATTTAATTAATTAAATATTAATTTAATTTAATAATGTGAAATATAGCCATTTTGGCCACTTACTCGGATTTCGATGAAACCAGTTTCATAGGATCCGTAACGGTGAATTATTATAGGATTTCAAGTTTCATAACGATCGGGCTTGTTGTTTGATCGTACGGGCTTGAAACGACTAGAAATAAATTAAATTGAAATCAATTTGAAATAATCTAATTTTAATGTAACTTCTTCATACGATGGAATTTGGACTTGAAACCTGTTCAAT
The DNA here is from genome assembly GCA_030765085.1 of Allium cepa. Classification (NCBI taxonomy): domain Eukaryota; kingdom Viridiplantae; phylum Streptophyta; class Magnoliopsida; order Asparagales; family Amaryllidaceae; genus Allium; species Allium cepa. The sequence goes on along the minus strand of CM060941.1, from coordinate 81,035,451 downwards.
TGATTTTAAAATATTCAAAAACATATATTTTGACACATGGGTTGATCCATTTTCATTTCGGGGTCGAAACGGGCTTTTCGGGTCATTATCGTTCAAATTTCCAAACCAATCGTGCTCATTCAATCCTATTTTGTTATGCCTATATGTATGTCGTTATAAACCCTAACAGCCTTTCTATTCTCATTTCTATACGTACAAAAATGGCTGTACCTCCTCTTTCCAATGGATAAAATTTTAAAACTCTTCGGTTCAATTCTAATTCAAAATTCAACTTCAAAATTTAAAACTCTTCAAACTATATCATATTTTATATCATCGGAAAGCCCTCCACGAGCGCATTTCAGATCTGTAATTGTTTTTAAGTTTGAACCTCTGCTCGTTTAAAAATTGAAGAACTATTTTCGGCCATCCATTGCGTCGAAATCAACTCCGCCTGATCGACAAATCGATGGTACCACGGTGTGGAGAGCAGCGTACGCAGTTCATCGGTGAAGGTGGTGGGGGCGATTCAACGGCCAGATCACCATATAAATTCGTTAGGGTTTGCTAAGACCGATGGCGGCTGTGCATTTTTGCTGCCTGGGTGGACGCGAATCAATTCGGCATTTGTCGACGAGTGGAAGTCGCAGGGCTTGGAAGACAATCGGCCGAAGGCGGGAAGAGCTGCGGCAAGACCGGTGGTGGCACGAAGGTCCGGTCGAGGTGGTTGTTTGTGCATTCGATACTGCATGGGTGGGTTACGCGCTTGAGAAGTTGGGTGACGTGTTTTTTTTGTTTTATTTTATTTAATTTATATTTGAAATCTATATCTTCTAATTCGTATAACTTTTGCATACGAGATACATTTCACGCGCGGTCTTCTCCATTAGGATCGTATTGGAATTCCGGGTATTTTGACTCTATTTTGGATAGATTCTGAGACTGTTTGAATTTTAGGTTTAAATTGGATTTGAATTCAATTTGAATTCAATTTAAATTCAAAAGGTGAGTGTTTTAACCCACTCACAACTTCTAAGATTTTAAATGTTTGTTGAATTGATTTCTGATGTGGTTAGAAATTTATTTATGACTATTTCGCATATTTCGAATCATCATCTCAGTTAATTTGAATTTATTTGGATGAAATAGATATTGAATTTATTATTGAATATGAAAAGCCAGCAAATACCTGTTATTTATTATCTGTTCTACATTGATGTTATTGATTGAATTGGATGATGATTGTGATAAATGGTTGATTATTGATATTGGATGAATGGATGTTGTATTTTATATTTTTATAAACTGCAAATTTGTTATGGATTTTTATTTCATTCGGGATTGCGGTTTGACATGATATATAACCGTATTTATATATTAAATTGCGGATTGAAATGATAAATATCCGTATCACTTGACCATAGGATAAAAAATTATATACAGACGCCTTGGTCTATGTATAAAAATATTTTGAAATGATTTCTATGGTTTTGTAAAGAATATATGATTTTATATAAATATTGATTTTGGATATTATATAAATGTTACTTTATTTATATCGTTAAATTCTTGATTTTAAGCTATGTATAAATTTGTTTGTTTAATAATAAAAATTGATTTCATTAAAAATATATATAGTTAAGTATTTATATAAATTATATTTTTATATAGAGTTTTTAATGGCTTAAATAAATTAAGGTTGGAAGATAAATTGGAAATTTATTTGAAACTGAATTTATTTAAGAATTAAACTCAAAAGGTTGATGTGAAATTTATTGAATTTAAATTTTTTTTAAAGGTATGATTTTATAACTTGATTTTGGTTTAAGGTGAATTAAATGAATATTTCAAGTGTAAATAAATTGAACGAAATATTTAGTTATTTATAATTTGGGTTTTACTTAAATGATAATGGATTTATTAAGTAAAATATATCAAAACTAAATAATAGAAAATTTAATTTGATACATATATACATACATACATATACATATATATATATATATATATGAAATTACCAAACTTAGTTTTGAAATTGTTGAATACATAAACTTTGAAATGTATTGAATTTGGAATGGTTTATTCTGTGGATCAAATCTGTTTTGAAATCAATATAATTTGAAATAGTTTATTTGGAAACTGAATTGAATTAAAACTTATGATTTGGGATTTGGTTAAATTTAAAATTTAGAAATTCGAGTTGTTTTGAAACTGATTTGTGAAATTGAAGAAACTATTTTATTATATAAAGTATTTTAATATTTAAACCATTTAAGTGGTGGAAGTTATGTTTCAAAGTTATGAGTTTCAAGGTATTATGATTTGAAAGTGTTATATTTCAAGTGTTTTGATTTCGAAATGTTATAACTTTGAAAGTGTTATGATTTTAGAAAAGGATATATTTGAAATGAAAATGATATTGTATTGATTTGGTTTTGAAAAAGGCAATGATATTTGGTTTAAAGTATAAACTATTTTGAAAATGACCGCGGTGTTATAATAACGTTTGGTTGTTAAAGAGACCGGGATTGGAAGTTGTCATACTCTCTGCCAACTCCGAAAACCACTTTACCAACCGTTTACGCGGTGGAGATTCCAAAATAAAGTAGGATGGCGGCGTCGTTCCTTTGAGGTATATACATGGACCCGACTCCCATGAGTTGGCATAAGGTGGCTAAAACATGAGCGATTGACCAGCTCAAAAGGTAGCACCTTTTATCGGACACACTCCTTCGATATCATTCTATTACTTTGTGATTGATTGGGGCTCTTCTGATTTTGGGGTGTGGCTCGAGTTGAGCGGTAGTAGCTGCTACACGTTACCACCGGTCTGTAAGCGTAATTGGTATATCTACCCTAGCATTGCCTAGTTGTGTCGTGTCACCTACCCTAGCGCGCCTTGTACGAGTTCGGTTTTCTCTCGTAGCCCATGGAGTATCCTCTGGTGGCTTTCCGATCAAGAGGGACCATGATACTGGATGGACTACTAGGACTATTATTGTCTTAAGGGGGAGATTGGGTAACTCGTTAACGCTATTTAATAGTAAATTTATTTTACTATAGATATTATTATAATAGCGAAATATTATTACATAGTAAATAGTTTAACGGATCCTTAGGATATGTAAATCCCGAACATCTTTTAAGTTACTACACTCACGTTAGACACTGGATAGGAGATGTCAAATCCCGTAAACATCTCTGACGCCGTTCCACTCCTATTATTTACTGTTGATTTAACTCACATAAGATTTTTAGTCCCGACTCGAGTGTTTTGTCTTTTCAATTTACGCAGGTCAGTCTGAGCATTTCAGGATTCGAAGAATTTATTTCTGAAGGACGAAGACGAAGAATGTATTACTATTATTTATCATATTATTCCACTGCATTCATATTGTTCCGCTGCATTATTTATTATTCTCTGGTATGTGTAACTCTGATATGTGTTGTATAAGTATAATCAAATATTTTGTAAAACAGCTTCATGAACTGTTATTTGATTATTATATTTTGTCATTCCGCCTTGAGATTCTGTTTTGTTTTATTTCTTTCTCCGTTACTTATTTACCCCAATAACACTCCGCTCTTTTTTATGGTTTGAGTCTGACGCGTGTGATTTATAGTCGATAAACGTACAAAAAGCCGGGATGTTATAGGTATTTTAACTCGTTTAAACCAAAATTCAAATTATTTTCAAAACGTCACATATTCATCTTCATATAGGGGCAAAATGGTCTTTTTTGTGCATATATAAATTTGAGAAAATTTAATTGGAAATTTCTATATTATTTTGTAGGAAAATGGGATTGAAATTATAAGTGGTTTCATGAAGATATGCATGCACAAAAAGGAAACAAAGCAAATAAAGATGAAAATAATTCAAACACATAAACATGGAGGACCTCACCGATCCACTTACATTGATTTTCAATTAGTAGCTAATGCACATGCTAAAAGGCTATTAAAGCTTCATGTACATTTAAGTGGAAGATTAAGACATGCTAATGATTACATAGTGGCCAAACTATCTCAAGGGCAATTAGGGCATTCCCAAAAAATATGAATTGAAGTTTCATACATGTATAAATACATCATATCTTCATGTAACCCTCCTCTTCCTCTTAGCTCATTAGTTTTAGGATCAAAATAAAATACAAGTTCTCTTTCTCTTTTCGCGGCTACTTAGCCATATTTCTTTTCACATAACTTACTTTTTTTATGCAATGTTAATTAGTGCTCTCTTTTCTTTTACATGCTTCTTTTACTTTCTTTTTAGTGGTTAGTTTATTTTCATGCAAGTAGAGTAGATTTTATTTTCTTTTTCCTCTTGTTTTATTTCATGTTGCAAGCTACATTTGTTGATATAATAACAAATATGAGAGGCTAATCTCTACAATTTAGGGTAATGAAGCTCTCTTGAATCATGTGGATGCAACATAATTTTTCACTTATGTCTCTTTTGTGCTTAATGGAAAGTTAGATGCTTGTTTGATTTGTGTTTAATATTGTGTTTGATAGCTTATGTTGTTCAAAACAAATAGGCTATGCTTAGTCATATGAATCACTAATTACCTTTTCATTTACATATGATCATGATAATGAAAGTGGATTTAGAATCAAAATTTAATGGTTTATATTTCTAAATCAATAGTTAATAAGCCATGCTTAAAATGGATTCTACTTTTAATTTCATGTCATTTTCACTAAAGTTGGTAAGTGGGTTAGAGGGTGCATCAAAGTTTGATGGTTTAAATGTGTTAATCAATAACACAATTAGGTCATGCTTGTAATAAATGCATCAACTATCTGACAAACGACCAAAAAGAGATCATAATTTCATTATGTTGATTTATGTGACAATGAGAGGGGATTTGCCTCTAAATTTCTCTTTAATCTCATATTTTTATTCTCCTTAGTTTTAGTTTGTTTTTACTTTTTTTTAGTTAGTTAGTTAACAGTCGATCGACTTTGGTTTAATTTGATTGATTAGAAAATTAATATCAACAATTCTCTGCGAATCGACCTGTAGTCCCCACATACTAACTTTTGTACGCCGCGCGCTTACGATTATTTTATTTCAAAATTTATCGACTAATTTCTAAACCGATAAAAACTAGTCGTTGAACAAGTTTTTGACGCCGTTGCCGGGGAGTTGTTTGGTTTTATTTTCTATTCTTCGAATTATTTTTGATTAATTTTTGTGTGTTTTAATTTTGTGCGTGTTGCATAATAAAATTATACTGTGTTTTTTTTTTTTTTTGCATTTTGTATGTTTTTGTTGTTTTCTAGTGTTTTCTTTTGCATTTGCATTGGACATCCTATTTTTAAAAAAGAACAACAAGCACATTTCCAAACAAAAATATAAAAAATTCATTGCATTTTTCTTTGTTACAATTTTTACTTTACTTTTTACAATTTTCATTTACAATTTTTGAAAAATAAACAAAAAAAATTTGTGTGGCACTTTGTGTTTTCGCTGTTGCACTGCTGTCTTTACCCATTGCCATGCCTTCTTCCTCCATATTACAGTTCAACTTTTACTGCCTAATCAACTACACTTCCTCTGCCATCCACTGTTGCATTGCAAACTACCACTCGATACTTACAGTCAAAAACCACATCATTTCTACATTACTGCACATCTCCGTATTTTCCAAATACTTCACAAAGCCATCAGAGCATCATCTCAAACCATCAATTCACCACTGCCATACAATTGCCTGAACTCTCCTCTTGAATACCCTCCACACTATAATACCCTCTCCACTGGCCACCATAGCACCTTCACCCAACCACAGTGCTGCTACCATTAACAAACACCATAGCACCTAACAAACATCCCCTCTACTACCTCACTTCTCAACCTACAGACTTCACAAATCCTCATAACTCGCTACTACTGTGCAGCATATCATCTACTGCCTGCACATACAACCCATCATCCCTCTCACCGTGAAACAGTGCATATCACTGACACTTTTGCCTTGCAACCATACCACAGCACCACCATCTGACAACTAAACATACTCTCTTTTGTCACAAAAAATCACACTATCATTTGCAATTCAACTACAACTGTGTCAACATAAAACCACCACTGCATATGCACCTCTCACCATCCAAGACCATATCCCATCTCAGCTCATACAGGACTGCTACATGCATAAACTTAACCTCAAACTGCCATTCAACAATCCCTCCTCCACAACATTTCTAACCATTCAACCCTGTCCTCACAACACTTCATCTCATTCTACTTCATCATCCAACAGCTACTGTCATAAATCAAACTTTCCATAATCCTTCTACAACTATTGAAATCACCACCCACCTGAAACTGTGACTATTACATATCACAGTGCACTTCTACAACCACAAACACCATTTCATTACAACCTCTGACTACAACTGACCACAACTACACTCCTCCTCCTTCAAACTGCAATCACTGCAGCAACTCAACATCCATTCTAAGATCAACCATTGACCATCACACAACACATCTCCATACAACAACCATTCTTCAAACCATCTATCTTCACGCCTCTACTGCTACACTTCAATCTCTTCTGCAAAATAAAAACTTCACTGTCCAACAACATCTGCCATCTACACTTCAACCATATCTCCACCATTCATCAACAGCCATACCAATCACCGATAATACAAGACCACCCAAAAAAAACTACAACACATGCCTGAACAACCCCCACCCTCTTCTCGACTCCCTACCCTCCTCACTGATCATCAAATACCCAAGAACATCCTCTTGACCATTGCCATTGCATATAGGCCAAATCACCTGAGGCTCACAATCAACAACTTCAAACTTTTTCTATCACAAAATCTACCCGCAACTACTCAACTCATATCCGCACTTCCTCCACGCCTGTCAATAATCAACCGCAAATTCCTCAGCACCTTCGGCAATCACCCCCGACCCCTAAGTCTTCAGCAGCTAACAACACTGCCTATCACCTTCGCACATCAGCGCCAACACCCAAAATACGTTACCTCCTCCCCTAGACCCAAATTCAGCTGCAACATAACCACGTCGAACCACAACGGCTCCACGTTTGAGCTTCAACATTCCACCCCTTCTAAAATCCAACATTCGACAATCGCCTCGCCTCGTACAACACAATTCCTTCCCTAAACGCCAATCGAATTACCTCGTCGCCTTAAAGCCATAAACTTTCACCATCCTCCAAACACCTTGCCTCAATCTTCAAATCGAACAAGCTTACGAAATTAATAAATTGTGGAGGCGTTTATCTGATTGCGTTCGTTGTTTATCTGATTGCAATGTGGGAAAGTTCGAAGTGATTTGTAGAAATTAATAAATTGCGATTTGGGAATCTAGAATTGAGAAGTTGTTCGTTTGGGTTAATTAAAAAAAAGTTGAACTTGACGAAAAATAAATGGTTATATTTCCTTCCTGGTCGGGTTGGCTTGGAGGATGTAATAAAAATATGGGGGAATTATTTTAAAGGACAAAAATTTGTATATTTTTTGCCTCAAGGACACGACCTCAATATTTTTACCACAAGGACAAACATTTTTCTAAAAATTATTCATAAGGACAAATATTTTTTAAAATTATTCACAAGGACAACAAAACTGCTACCATGCTAAAACTGATACCTAAAAACTGCTACCGATAACTACAAACTGATACCTAAAAACTGCTATCAATAACTAAAAACTGATACCTACAGAAAGTTGTCCTTCAGGATAAAATATTGAAGCTCTGTCCTTGAGGCTAAAAAGCTGTGAAATTTTGTCCTTGACAATAATTTCCTGTAAAAATAAAAGGTTTTGTTTTGTTTAAATTATTTCAATTATGTTATTTTTAGTTTAATTTGTCTTTGTCTAATTTGTGTTTAGTTTAATCAAAATTTTAAAAAAATGGTTTGCCCAGTTTGTTTTGTTTAATTTTTTTTAGTTTAGTTTAGTTTTACTATTTAAAAAAATTTAGTTGTAAATTTGTTTCGTTTTCTTTTGTTTCAGTTTGTTTTTAAGTTCCATCCTTATATATATTAAAAAAACTATGTGTGTGTATCTTGTTTTTATTTTCAGGTTGCAAAAGTAGGTAGGAGAAGTTTCTTGCTTCGCTTAGCTTGCCCAAAAAAAAAAACTGCTTGCTTGCTTATAAAAAACGTTACTGTTTTTAACCTCTATCTATTGCTTTTATTTGAATTGCATTGTCGATTTCTTGCATTTGAAAAAAAACAAAAATTCAAAAATAAAAACAAAAATTCATTCATAGTTGCATTGTTAATACACGTTTAATTTCTGCTTTGCATTTAATCCTAGAATTTTGATTGATAACGGTTAGACATCTGCAACACTTAATAGTATATTGACAATTTGTCCTTTTTCGACAATTTAATTTCTTGGTATATAGGCGATGATGAGCAATAATCAATTATAAATATTACGGTGATTCGTAAATATTATACTGAATTGTTTCTCTAAAGATACTTAAACCTTCGGCTGCATTGCTACGGTGATTCGTGGTGCACCGATAAATCCAGTCCATTACCTGGTTGAGAACTATCTTGTTGATCTAAGACAAAGTGTGATTATACAATTTTGGGTTAACTTAGGATAAATAATTTGTAATTAGCCTCTTGCATTCATTTAGTGACATTAATTCATGCATATTTAAAAAAAAATCAAAATCCAAAATTAAAAAGGTTGTAAAATATTCCTTTTCCTTTTCAATTTTTAATTCCTTTAAACTTTTTTACAATCAAAATCAAAAATCCAAAAAATATAAAGTCATTTTAAAAACGAAAAAAAATCAAAACCCGAAACAAAAAAAATTATATATTTCTTAACTTAGATTTTTTTTAAATCCTTTCTTTTGAAATTTATTTTTCAATCAAAAATCAGAAAGTCCAAAAAAAATAAAAATACATTACTTGGTTTTTTTTAGAAAATCAAAAATCCAAAAAAAATTATAAACCTTTTCAAAAACAAAAAAAAGTGAAAATCCAGAAAAACAAAACAAAAATCATATTTTCCTTTTGAAAAATAAATTTCTTTTGGTAAATAGTTTTCTTTCACCAAAAAAACCAAAAACATTCTTGAAAATATTTAAGTTTCCCTACTTGCACGAATTCTACGATAGTTGTGAAAATCAATAATCCATATAATTTCACACCAAATTCTTATGGATATTTTAGCAACAATCATTGTTTAAACGATTCAAATTTTGAATTGAAAAAATTTCAAAATAACGAACAACCCTCGAATCTCGAAAATAGCATTGAAATGATTTCATCTTTACTCGAACTCTCTGCACAAAAAAAATCAAGAGATAAATAATTTGTGTAATTCATATTTCTGCAATGATTCAAGACCAAGTTTTCAAAGTGCAAAGCTGGAATTCAATTCAAAATTCAAACAATCTCGATTATAGCCCATGCCAATTCAATTTCGAACTCCAAAATGAATTTCAAACTCAAAATAAAAATGGAAATAACTTTTCAAATGAATTTGGCAATGGAAATAATCTCAACCATGTTACGATTGAAAATCTTTGTTCTCAACAATTTCAAAGTCAAAATCCTCATGTTAATAACTATAAATTGAATTTTGTTGAGCAAATAGACGGAATTTACGATGAACATACAGATTTATTGTTCGAAACATATATGAAACAAGGTGATAAACAAAATCAAATTTCAACGTGTGACGAGTCAAATGATAATCCATCTTTTACCCAAATCGACGATTTTCAAACAACAGCTTTTAAAACTGAAAATGATGATCTTAATGAAGTTGTTGAAAACAAGGTAATTGAGTTGGATTTTAATTCTTTTGAGGGTGTTAAACTTGATTTAAAATTTGATCTTCCTTTTTCTGATTTTGAAAATTTTAATACAACAACTTTGGATTTTGAAAATGATATACGCAATGAAGTTGTTGATAATCAAACAAAGGAAGATGAATTTAACGAACATGATTTCTTTAGACATTTTGAAAATGAGTTGTCTAGTTCTGAAGGGAAAGATTTAAGTCACCATTTTGATTTTGAAATCAACAATTTTGAAGAAGTTTTCAATGATAGGCTTGAACTTCAAATTGGTGAAAATAAACTTGAACTTCAATCAATTGTTTTATCAAACCTAAAAATCATCGAAAATAAAACAACTCATATGATTTTTAACAAAACAACATTCGTTTCTCAAATCAACATTCAACTTTGAAATCTTTTACGGTTTGGTTTTTTGAGCTTAAGCTGTGTCTCACATACTTGATGAGACAAATGAATCGGTCTTTGGAAGACCGTTTTATTTACTTTTTGACGATATACTTTCTGATCTCTTGTAAATACCGTTCATTTTCATGTAATTATAAGTCATCTTTTTATTTTTGTTTTATTTTTTCTCCTTCCACTTGGGTTGACTGTGGGGACACAGTCAAAACAAGTGTGGGGGAAGTCTCATCATCTTTTTAATTGTTCATTTTACATTTTTTCAAAACCAAAAAAATCTCAAAAAAAAAACAATTTTTTTAAGCATTTTGATTTATCTTTAAAGAAACATTATAGGATAAATATATGGTTTTGGTTTATTAAATTGAAATTATTGAAAATTTATTCGTCTTAACAAAAAAAATAAAGTTTGATTTCAAATAATAATGGTTTAACTAGTATATAAGAAGATTCATACATGTTAATTATGAAATACATCCTAATTGAAAATCTTTGTTTTAAAAAGTGGTTGATCTAAAGTAAAGATATAACATTTTTTTGTCTCCTAAGTTAAATGGTGCTAATATGATAGTGCGAAACTCATTCTTCTAAAAAAAATTCTTGTATATATGTATATTTTTAATAAACACCTAGAGTCAGGTGTTCACTCTTGTGTGTTCACTCGCCATGCTCTGTACCCTTCTCACGTAAGCCCGAAAGGCAGTGCATGATCGGTATACTTGGCCTCAGTTTATCTGAGTTAGGTGTGCATATAAAAAAAAATCTTTTATTAATAACGCCTGCAGTCGATAAGTGTTCGCACTTGTGTGTGTTAGTCTGTGAGATGATGGTTTTGATGACAACAACCTTAGAATAGATTATAAAATATAAATACTAACATTATAAGTTTAGATATATATGTATATGCAGGATTTAACCATGCAGGTACCAAGAGTGAAGACTGTACAGTATAAAGATTCAAGATATCAAGACTGAAGACTCATGAGTATCAAGATTATCAAGAGTTCAAGAATTCAAGTAATTTATTCTTTAATTAGAAAGTTTTGTTACAACTCCTAGAAAAGCATTGGCATCTTAAAATCCAATTTATTCGTGGAATAGAATCCACTTCGAGTCTGTTAAAGGGATGGAACCCTAAGTAGGATGGAACCTACGAAAAATCTAGTGGAACATTGTTTTGTATCCGCTAATCTTTTATTCAAAATGATTTTTCAAAATTATATCTTGTTTTCAAATGATTTCAAAACCTTCCTTTTAAAAGCATCAAAAACATCTATCCTGTTTTAAAGTAATTTTAGCCTCAAAATCATCTTTAATTTCAAAGTCAAATTACTCCTGATTTTAAACTATCTTTTAATATAATATATTTAACTTTTAAATATTTATACTTAGATTTAAATATAAAATTATAGTTAAATTATATATATATGATTCTCTATATTTACTTATGAACTTTAACTATAGTCAAGTATATTTATAAAGTTTAAAATAGTTTTTAATATAAGATAAAGGTTATTTTCAAAGAAAATCAAATCATCAAAAAATGCTTTGGGATGTCGACATGGTGTCGGTTGAGTTCAAAATTTCAATTTGAAAAGAAGTGTCTATTCGCCATAACTCGTCACGAATGGACATGGTTATTGTTCTTCTATAAATAGGGGTCGGTTTCAACGAATTTTATATCAGATTTTCTAGGTTTTCATTCCTCTTCTTCTTCCACTTTTCTTAATACATATTATTATCATTACTCTGCCGAAATCTACATTGAATCGAACTCGATCATTCGTAGTTTGATTCACTATCACTATCCCAACAAGACCCTCAGTGCTATTCAGAGTTATAGGCTTTTTGTAATCAACTTAGCGAGAAAAGGTGTGATTCTAGCCTTGAAAATCAATCAAGCGTGATAAGGTGTGATTGTAGCCTCGGGAAATCAGTTGGGTGAACTTGTTGCCCGTCAAATCAAGTGGGTGAACTTGTTGCACGGAAAATCAAGTATCTCTATCCCAGAGGATTGTGATTCGTGAGGGTGTACCTCGTAGCCTTGAAATCGAGGGTGTAATTGTAAAGATTGCTTTTGAAAGGAAATCCGTACTTGTGTTGCGGGACTAGATGCAGGGTAACTCCGAACCAGTATAAAATCCGATGTGTTCTTTCCTTTACTATTTTTTATTTTATTTCTGCATGTGTGTTTGTTTATGTGATCATATCTATGTCTGTATATTGCACACATATGTGTTTAAATTAACATAAACTCAAAAAGATTTAGTAATTCTTTATAAACACTATTCACCTCCCCTCTAGTGTTAATGCTAATCTTAAGATCCGTAATCCGCATTTCTCACAATTGGTATCAGAGCGAGGTTTTCAAAGTTTCATAATCTGATTTTTGAAAAAGTTTTTTTTAAAATGGCTGTATTTGTTATTACTAGTTTAGAAATATTCAAATCATCATTGTTTCATGAGTCTGCATATAATCAATATTCAAATTCAAGTTATCTACCAATGCTTTATGGCTGTTGAGGAATCAATCCACAATGGACAATTTGGGAAGATCAGAAAGAACAAATGGATACTTGATAGTGGATGTTCTAGACACATGACTGGCAATCCAGATATACTGAATGATAATATATACAAAGACGGATGACTGGTTAATTTTGGAGACAATTCAAAAGGATATGTGATTGGCATCGGCAAAGTCGGTAATTCTAAAACTCCTACTATTACTAATATTTTGCTAATTAAGAATCCGAAACATAATCTGCTAAGTATAAGTCAACTCTACGATAAAGGGTATAAAATTAAATTTGAAAAAGATAAATGTCACATTGAAGATAATAATTCAACCATAATATTTGAGGGAGTCAGGAAAAAGAATATTTATATTCTTAGTATGAAAGTTTCAAATGATAACCTATGTCTATTGGCAAATACAAGTGACCCTTGCGTTTGGCATAAGAGATTTGGGCATTTGAATTTCAAACTCTTATCTAGACTGTAAAAACATGATCTAGTAAGAGGGCTTCCTAAAATGAATTTTAAAGTAGATAGTCTATGTGATGCTTGCAATTAGGAAAACTTAGAAAAAGTTCTTTTAAACTAAAATATATGATTTCAACTTCAAAACCTCTTGAATTACTTCATCTTGATTTATTTGGTCCATCTCAAATTCTGTCAATAAATCATAGTAAATATGTTTTTGTAATTGTAGATGATTATTCTAGATTTACATGGATAATATTTTTTGAAACATAAAAGTGAAACTTTTGAATGTTTTAAGACCTTTTCAAAAAGAATTAAAAATCAATTTTCTCTAAAAAATTATAACTATTCGAAGTGATCACGGTGGTGAAATTGAAAATGAAAAGTTTGAGAAATTCTGCAATAAAAAGGAATAACTCATAATTTTTCATTTCCAAGAACTCCACAACAAAACGGAGTAGTAGAACGTAAAAATAGGACGATTCAAGAGTGTGCGAGAACTATGCTTTCAGATAGTAATTTACCAAAGAACTTTTGGAAAGAAGCAGTAGCTATCGCCTGTTATATTTTAAATAGAATTTTAATTAGACCTTTAACTGATGAGACATTTTATGAACTTCTTTATTCAAAGAAACCTAAGGTATCTTATTTCAGAATTTTTGGAAGTAAATGCTTTACTTTAAATACAAAAGATAATTTAGATAAATTTGAACCTAAATCCGATAAAGGAATCTTTATCGGATACTCTAATAGAAGTAAAGCATACATAGTGTTTAATTTAAAAACTAACACCATTGAAGAAACAATGCATGTTTCATTTAGTGAAAATTTCAAAAATTTTGAAGATACAAATGATGAAGAGGATTTAATCACTCAAAATCAGGAATCAATTGAAACTAATAATGAAATTAATCATCCTAATAAAAGAACTAAACTTTTAAAAGATCATCCTATAGAAAATATACTTGGAGATATGCAATCTGTTGTTAAAACTAGAAATCAACTAAGTCAAATGAGTAATGTAGCTTTTATATCAACTATTGAATCCAAAAATCCAAAAGAAGCATCAACTGATGATTCACGGATTTTGGCTATGCAAGAAGAATTAAATCAATTTACTAGAAATGGTGTTTGGGAACTTGTTCCTAGACCTGAAAATAAAACTATAATTGGAACTAAATGGGTTTATAAAAATAAAATGAATGAACAAGGAGAGGTAGTTAGAAATAAAGCTCGATTAGTCGCTCAAGGAGTAATTTATTCTTTAATTAGAAAATTTTGTTAAAACTCCTAGAAAAGCACTAGCATCTTAAAATCCAATTTATTCGTGGAATGAAATCCACTTCGAGCCTGTTAAAAGGATGGAACCCTAAGTAGGATGGAACCTACGAAAAATCTAGTGGAATATTGTTTTGTATCCGCTAACCTTTTATTCAAAATGATTTTTCAAAATTATATCTTGTTTTCAAAAAGATTTCAAAACCTTCCTTTTAAAAGCATCAAAAACATCTATCCTGTTTTTAGATAATTTTAGCCTCAAAATCATCTTTAATTTCAAAGTCAAATTACTCCTGATATTAAACTATCTTTTAATATAATATATTTAACTTTTAAATATTTATACTTAGATTTAAATATGAAATTATAGTTAAATTCTATATATATTATTCTCTATATTTACTTATGAATTTTAACTATAGTCAAGTATATTTATAAAGTTTAAAATAGTTTTAACATAAGATAAAGGTTATTTTCAAAGAAAATCAAATCATCAAAAAATGCTTTAGGATGTTGACATACTCATAGTGACCATGTCGACACGGTGTCAGTTGAATTCAAAATTTCAGTTTCAAAAGAAGTGTCTATTCGCCATAACTCTTCACGAATGAACATGGTTGTTGTTCTTCTACAAATATGGGTCAGTTTTAACCAATTTTTTGTCAAATTTTCTGGTTTTTCACTCCTCTTCTTCTTTCACTTTTCTTAATACATATTCTTATCATTACTCTGCCGATTTCTACATTGAATCGAACTCGATCATCCGTAGTTTGATTCTCTATCACTATCTCAACAAGATCCTCAGTGTTATTCAGAGTTATAGGCTGTTTGTAATCAATTTAGCGAGAAAAGGTGTGATTGTAGCCTTGAAAATCAACCAAGCGTGGTAAGGTGTGACTGTAGCCTTGGGAAATCAATTGGGTGAACTTGTTGCCCGTAAAATCAAGTGGGTGAACTTGTAGCCCGAAAAATCAAGTATCTCTACCCAGAGGATTGTGATTCTGGAGGGTGTACCTCGTAGCCTTGAAATCGAGGGTGTAACTGTAAAGATTGCTTTTGAAAGGAAATCCGTGCTTGTGTTGCGGGACTGGATGTAGGGTAACTCCGAACCAGTATAAAATCCGGTGTGTTCTTTCCTTTACTATTTTTTATTTTATTTCTACATCTTTGTTTGTTTCTGTGAACATATTTGTGTCTGTATATTGCACACATTTGTGTTTAAATTAACATAAACTCAAAAAGATTTAGTAATTCTTTATAAACACTATTCACCCCCCCTCTAGTGTTAATCCTAGCCTTAAGATCCGTAATCCGCATTTCACACAGTGTGTTCACTTGCTACGCTCTATATTCCCCTCACATCAGTCTGTAAGGCAGTACACGGGTAATATATTTGGCCTCAGTTTATCTGAGTTAGGCATATGTAAATATTGTAAATATCAATAAAAAAATTAAAAAAAATAGAGAGAGTAAGCAAATGAAATCCAAGCACTATTTTAACTTTTTTTATTTGACTTGTTATTGAAAAGAAATGAAAGTAACACTTTGATAAACTTTGATAATCAACTAAGAATCTATTTCATAATTATACTTTGTTATCAACCGAAATTACAAATTAAACTATAGTCTATTTGTTATGATAACTTGATTTTTGTTGGAAATTTTGATGAATAAATGACTTAAATTTTCAAGATAATGACCAAAACTTATATTTAACTAATTTGTGTTGATTTAAAAGTAAATCATTCATTGTAAATATTTTCAAAAACACGCATTCATTTCTTTGTAAATATATTTTCACTTTGCATTCGGATTTTGTGGGTAGTATCCGCTGAAAACCCTCATGAAACAACACTCGTCCTACCGGGGACACCCAGAGGTTTAACGGCTTGTTGCATATGCTCAATGCAATCGTGCTCCCTACGAAAACAGATTTATCTTAGTTTTCTTTATTTGGTGACGAATAAAAAATGAGTGTGGGGGTATTTGATGTGCACGTAAATGTATATATTTAATTGTTATTTAGTTATATATTAGTTAGTTATTTAATTAGGCTCCAAAAATTAACTTTTCACAAACAATGGAATTTGGCCATGAAACTTATACCATTGCGTTCGGGGTGAAATTCTAAGCAACTTTTGTATTTAGAGTCTTACGATCGGAGCTCAAACGAAGAAGTCACGGACAATAAATGAATTCGGAACGAAAATAAATAAAATAAGAAAATTAACATAATTATCTAGGGCCCACAGGTGAACCCGCCTATTGGGACAGTCAAACAGGGGCGTTCAACCCCTGAGAAGAAGGCGGTCTATTGCTTCATGTGTGGCGGCTAGGGTTGGCCTTGGCCAAACGGCCTGGATTTACATATTTCGATCTAACGGTTATGATTGATTCTAATAAATTCAGGTCCAACCCTCTTTTCTCTTCTCATATTTTCTGAAAGAAGCAGCGAAGCTGTGTCATTTTCTTCTCCCCACTACTTTCTAAATTATAAAATAAAATATTTGTTTGTATATATATATAAAAATTGGAGAATAATAGAAATCAAATAAGAGAAGAAGAAGAGCTAATCGACACTATGTGATAATAAGGTTATATATATATATATATATATTTGTGTGTGCGCGCGCGCGTGTGTGTATATATACATATACATACATATACACATACATATACATACATACATACATACATATACATACATACATATACATATACATACATACATACATATATATATATATATATATTCCCATCAACCCCAAATATCTTCTCAGATCTATAATTCTACTATGTGGGCGTGTGTGTATGTATGTGCATATATATATATATATATATATATATATATATATATATATATATATATCCACTTTATACATATTTCTTGAAATAAGAAGGAAATGAAGTTTAATCAAATGTTTTACTTTAGATCTGGAGATTTGGATTGCTTTTAGATGAAGAGTTGGAAATTTATATATTAGTTATGATTTTAAATCTATTTCTTTGGCATACGTTTGATTTTTATGTCTAAAACTATCTTATTAGTGAATTATAGGCTCAAAGTAGTATAGAAATCCATTGCCTACACATTCTTGTTTTAGATCTGATTTGAAAAATTATAACACCTTGATCTGGAAGTCGGTCACAAATTTTTTTAATTTAGATTGGTGTATAATTTTATTCCATATATGTACTTGAGGTGTAAAATATTGATAGGATTTGAATATTGTCATATATATGTTGAATTGGAGATTTTTCATAGTTTAATTTGTGGAAAGAACATCTGTTTGATTTTTTTAAATTGGCTTATTTCTCCACTTTTCATAGAAGAAGACAACGTTTGATTTAACAAGGAATATATGCAAATAAAAGAAAAAATGTGTAAAGTACAAGTTTATTCTTCGTTGTTTATACCGTCTATTCCAAATAAAAAAAGAAATTATTCATTCCTTGTAATTTCAAACGGAGCCAATTTTTCCTTTCGTTATCTTTTGCTTTAAACTAGTTTATGGAATTTATAACGGAAAATCTTTCTAAGAAATTTAATTCCAACAAATTAAATATGGAAAGAATATTATAGTCCAATATTTATGAATAAAATATATTTGGATAGGAATGGGTAGTTTATACATATTTATTGCGCTAAGAAATGAGTATAAATTTAAATAATAGCATCTATTTATGGGTAACGTTCGCTTAGGATAGTTTACTATTAGATAGAATAGGAAAGTAAATAGGAGAATTAGGAAAGGTAGTAATTCCTATTAATGAGCAATAAAATTAGGAGTTACCAATAATTAAAAGGAAAGAAAAGATTGTAACCCCAATTAACGGACGTTAAATGTGAATTGGATTAAGGGTTACAATTAATTAGTGGTATAAAAGGCTGTAACCTCAATTAATGGGCAATAAACAAGGAATGAATTTAGGTATTACAATTAATATGGTAAATGCATTAATAAGACCGATAAATAAAGAGGTCATATTAATAACCATGGAATAGCTATAAAAGGTTACTAATGTTGATACACGAAGATTTTTGATCAATGACAAGGTATAAAGGAAGAGATATATGCAAGATAGAGGAAGATCAATGAAATATAAACTTGAGTATGATTTTTATATATATAGGTTTATTTGTTAAAATCTATCCTCAAGAATTGCACAAACACAAGAACACATTCATTATACTTCAATTTTTCACTGTGCATACTTCAATTTTTCATAATGCATAAATTCATATGTCAGTCGACTGAACTGAATTTACCAGTCGACTGAACTGGCAAACATGTACAAATATGCACAGTTTCAGTCGACTAAATTTTCTGCACAGTCGACTGAAAATTTTCTAGAAAGATTCTTACTATAATTTCAGTCGACTAAAATTCCTGTACAGTCGACTGAATTTGAACCTGCGAATTTTGCATGAAAGGGCACCTTCTTCTTCCCAAGAGTTGCGACCATTCCTCAATAGAAATGGAAGCTTCTCTTATCTACAACCCTTGGCAATACATGCATCCTTTTTACAACTATAAATACATGATTCAAACATCATTCAAGATATCGAATTCTCTTACTCTAATCTATCTATTTCTTGATCATATTTTCTAAACATTATCAAAGCAATCACTACTCTCTTTGCTTGAATCACTATTTATATTTAATATATTTGATTCATAGCAAATTCATAATTCCTTAATCTTCACAAACATATTTCATATTCTTGAGGATAAGATTATAGGAACATTGTACTACAATAGACTCATTCGTGTTATAAAGAACACAACTAGTCAAAACTTGTTTGGCGTTGAGGTTTGAAGTCCTCTTAGGTAGTTTGAGGCAAAGAAATCCCGTTCGGTTGTTCGGGTAAGTGGTAAACCTATTCCTCCGGGTGAAGTGAGGGTGTTAGTTAGTGAAATTCCTAAGTGAAGCTTAGGGACTGGACGTAGGACGAGAGGTCCAAACCAGTATAAAATCCTGGTGTCTCTTTGCATTTACCTACTTTATCTACCTAGACTTTTTCCATATTACACGATCCTACCGCATAGCCTCTTTCAATTGGTATCGGAGCCTGGCCGTCCTATAACCATAACACCGTTATTAGACATATTGATAATATGAAAAATAACGCAAGTACAAGTACAACTTCTGCCTATAACTCTACATTTGCCGAAGGACAATCTACTCAAAGACCCCCTCTTTTCAATGGACTTAACTATAACTATTGGGCTACAAGGATGAGGATTTATATGCAAGCAACTAGCTTCGAAGCATGGAACGCCACTCAAGTAGAGTTCGTTGTACCCACAACCGACTATCCTACATGGACACAAACTCAGAAGAATGAAGCTAGTGCAAATGCCAAAGCAATGAATATGCTATTTTGCACCTTGGATAGAAATGAATTCAACCGAGTTAGCATATGTACTACTGCACATCAGATATGGGATACACTTAGAACCATACACGAAGGCACTAACAAGGTCAAACAAACAAAGATCTCCATGCTAAAGAATCAATTCCAAAACTTTAGAATGCGACAAATCTATCAATGACATGTATTCAAGATTTCAAGACATTCATCATGCCTTAATCGGATTGGGAGAAAAGTTTACGGATTTTGATATTGTATCTAAGGTTCTAAATTCACTCACTGATGAATGGGAAAGAAAGGTGCTAGCAATCGAGGAAGCAAACGATCTATCTTCAATGAAACCAGAAGAATTAATTGGAAATCTCATGTCATTTTATTGAAAAATCACTTGTATCATGGTTTAGTAAGAAACAAAATTGCGTCTCACTTTCCACCTGCGAAGCAGAGTATATATCAGCCGCATTAGCTTGTACTCAAGTTATATACATGCAACAAACACTCAAAGATTTTAATATAAATTTAACAAATTCTACAATATATTGTGATAACACTAGTACAATAAACTTATCTAAAAATCCAGTTAATCACTCTCGTACAAAACATATAGATATTCGTCACCATTTTTTACGTGACAATATCGAAAAAGGTATAATTAATCTAGAACATATTTCTACCGAAAATCAAATTGCCGATATATTTACTAAACCCTTATTAGAAAATTCCTTCATAAAACTTCGACGAGAATTAGGGATAATATCCTTTAAAGATATAAATTAAATTTACAGTAGATATATACATATTTCAGTCGACTAAAATTTTTTTTCCAATCGACTGAATACAAATCAAGAGTTATTCTCAGCTATATTATAAACCTCACATTTTTTTAACCGATTTATTAATAACATCCTTACATTTTTAACAAATTTTTCCTTAATCATTGAATATTTATGTGGTTACAAATCTTAGCTAAACAATAACCATTAATTGTTTAGTCAAATTCTATTATAAATTCTTAAAAAATTAGTTTTTAAAACATCTAAATTTTACAATTAAAAACTTAACAAACTCAAAATGTCGTCTAACAACTCCTACTCTCCAATCAACATCACATCGTCAAGCAAAAACTCTCCAACATCACCAAAACTCCCCACACCAACACCACCACATGAGCCGATGTATAATTGGAAAAATTATCGTACTGGTTACACTCCAGAAACCAAGAAGGCTAAGCGCGGACTTTTTATTTCTCCGGACACGAAAAGAAAGATTGATGAGATTCATCACTTTCAACAACAACAGATTGACCTTCAACGAGAACTATACTTCGAGCAAAAGATTACAGCTAGACGTTTGAACTTCCTAGAGCAAATTGGCTTACGTTTCTGTGGATCAAAGAAGAACGAAGTGGCTGAGCCCCTACCTCGACCCGTCAGTTCATTTGATCCATCTTCATCTTATCGTACACCAAACGATCCCGTCAATCCATGGATGTCTCCTAAGACACCACAATATAGTCTGAATTCATAGGATAGAAATTACATGAAGAATGAAGGAAAGAAGAATCCAAGTCCTTCTCAAAAGAAATAATTCAAATATATTATTTGTAACTATTTTTCTGAAAATAAATTGTTTAAATTCAAAAAGAACCTGAAACAACAAAAGTACATGATTCAGTCGACTGAACTTATAAGCCCAGTCGACTGAATGTAAACAGAAAACATTTTTTCATATTTTCAGTCGACTAAATATTTCTACACAGTCGACTGCAACTTAACAGAAACTCTCGGGAAAATATTCAGTCGACTAAAATCTCTGTTCAGTCGACTGAATTCAAACCTAAAAAGTTTCGGTCTACAATTCAGTCGACAGAACAGACATTTTCAGTCGACTGAACGGCCTTTTCCAGGTAAAATTCCCTTTATTTACATCAGTTTTTCACTTCCAAAATCACTTTTTACATCTTCTTCCCCAAATTTCCCCAAAACCCTAGATCTCAAATATTTCCAATCTCCCTCAAATCAAAAGCAAATGGCACCAAAACGATCTAGAGCTTCATCCTCTTCATCCTCCGAGCCCATTGATGCTCAAATTGCTCAATGGCTATATGATGAAGTCGCGATAACACGATGGAACAAGATGAAGAACTCAAGAATATTCGAGCATTCCTTTGTAGATTTCCAAAGTCTTCACACCTACAATTTCCAAGAGCTCATTGATCGAGCAGGCTTAACTCCTCTTCTTGATTTGAAACGGAATGACATTGCCATAAATCATATTATGGTCAAGTTGTTCTACGCAAATCCCAATCTTGGACACCAAACTCCAAGGAATCCAAAAGATAGTGTTTAGAGCATGGTCTGCGGAAAGAAGGTTTGGTTTTCTTTGGATCGAATAGCTCACATTTTAGGGTCAACTAATATCGGAAGGAAACTAGAAGAAATAGAGTTCAATCCACAAATTCGTGATAACATAAATCACCAATTTATGGATGATAATATAAATTTCCGAGATCTCAAATCTACTTCTCTTCGACCTCGAGCAAGAATTCTACATAAAACTCTAATGAGAACGATCACTCCTTGCACGGGCTCATATGAAATCGTTTACCCAATTAACTATCGAGCTTTATATGCCATCTTTGGCAATATTAAAGTCAATTGGGTACAACTAATCCTTGATGAGTTTCTCTCGTTTCATAATGGTAAAATGCGCACAATTTATTTTGGAGAATATATCATGCGACTTCTCCTCAATGTTGATACACCATTACCAGATTCAGAAAACACAATGGTCCATCAAATAAACCATTGGACCATAAGCCTTATGCAACTCCCTACTCGACCTCCTCGATTTATATCACTTGCCGAATGGGAAGCTAGGCGTCAAGAGCAACAACAACAACCTCCGCCACCTCAACACGAAGAGCATTTCGAACAAGAAGAAGAAATTCGTCTTGTTGACCCGACCTACTCTACCAACCAATCCTTAGGAATATTATCAAGAAATCAACAAATTCTTGATAATCGTCTTAAAAAGGTGGATAATAAGCTTGACAAAATCAAAGGATTTTTTAATAAGCTTTGGGACGCTATCTCGTGCTCAAGCACCACTAACGCTTCAACATCTCGTGGCAAGCGTCCTGCACCAACATTTACATGAACGTCATCCGAGGAGCATACCAGTAGCAGCACAAGCGGAGCTAGTGGTGGACAAGGAGGAAGAGCTTATCGACCATCAACAAGAGGACCAGTCATTAGAGAACCAGGAGACAAGGAAGGTTCTTACGATTGGGATAGGGATCAGTAATTTATTTGAGTTGTTGTTCTATTATGTTTCTTGCAACTATGAAATTTGAACTATTATGTTTAATGCATTTTTTATGCAATTCTAAGATTCATTCTTTTTGGTTTAAAGTGATTGTTTTAATACCATGCAACTACGGTTATTACTTCCTTTTTGTCGATGACAAAGGGGGAGAAAATCTATGGTACTAACTTTGTTTTGTAGGAAAGATAGGTGTACACATTTAGGGGGAGAAAGTTTAAAACATCTTTAGAAAATCAAGTATTGTCATCAATAAAAAGGGGGAGAATGTTGATACACGAAGATTTTTGATCAATGACAAGGTATAAAGGAAGAGATATATGCAAGATAGAGGAAGATCAATGAAATATAAACTTGAGTATGATTTATATATATATAGGTTTATTTGTTAAAATCTATCCTCAAGAATTGCACAAACACAAAAACACATTCATTATACTTCAATTTTTCACTGTGCATACTTCAATTTTTCATAATGCATAAATTCATATGTCAGTCGACTGAACTGAATTTACTAGTCGACTGAACTGGCAAACATGTACAAATATGCACAGTTTCAGTCGACTAAATTTTCTGCACGGTCGACTGAAAATTTTCCAGAAAGATTCTTACTATAATTTCAGTCGACTAAAATTCCTGTACAGTCGACTGAATTTGAACCTACGAATTTTGCATGAAAGGACACCTTCTTCTTCCCAAGAGTTGCGACCATTCCTCAATAGAAATGGAAGCTTCTCTTATCTACAACCCTTGGCAATACATGCATCCTTTTTACAACTATAAATACATGATTCAAACATCATTCAAGATATCGAATTCTCTTACTCTAATCTATCTATTTCTTGATCATATTTTCTAAACATTATCAAAGCAATCACTACTCTCTTTGCTTGAATCACTATTTATATTTAATATATTTGATTCATAGCAAATTCGTAATTCCTTAATCTTCACAAACATATTTCATATTCTTGAGGATAAGATTATAGGAACATTGTACTACAATAGACTCATTCGTGTTATAAAGAACACAACTAGTCAAAACTTGTTTAGCATTGAGGTTTGAAGTCCTCTTATGTAGTTTGAGGCAAAGAAATCCCGTTCGGTTGTTCGGGTAAGTTGTAAACCTATTCCTCCGGGTGAAGTGAGGGTGTTAGTTAGTGAAATTCCTAAGTGAAGCTTAGGGACTGGACGTAGGACGAGAGATCCGAACCAGTATAAAATCCTGGTGTCTCTTTGCATTTACCTACTTTATCTACCTAGACTTTTTCCATATTACACGATCCTACCGCATAGCCTCTTTCAACTAATTGAAAATTAGTTAATATATATGTATATAAATGTCTTAGGAAATGTCCATCAGAATGATATACTTTTATCATAGATAAATTGGCACTGATGGAAGGAGTAGATAAAGGAGATTTATAGGTAATTAATAAGGTAAATCTTATTGCCATAAATAAAAAGAGGACTAGTAAACTAAGTCCAATATTCAACTTAGGAATAATACTAAGGCCTAGGATATATGACCTAAATTTTGTGTAGGTTTAGGATAGTTATTTGGACTTAGTAGATTGGGATGTGTGGTTAGTATAGTCACATGACAGAAGACTGCCCTTCACTCAGAGGCTACCAATAGTCGTGTAAACTTGCTACCGATGTGAGACATCACCAATCATAGAACCTACGTGAGAGATAGGACATACTTTGTGGTTAGAGGTATTAAGTGGTTGTTTGAAGGCCTGCCGCTTTCCTAAATAAAAGTATTAAATGGTCCAAATTAGTAATTAAGAGCAGCGAGGGGTATCTCCACAGGGGTTCACTTTAATTTTAAGATATTAAGTAGCTTTAGGGTTCACCTCTCTTTTAAAAAGAAGTATTAAGTAACCTGGTGAGATTCCAAATTAATTATCGAGAGTGATAGTGGATATCTTGGAAAGGGTTCGTTTCAGGATTGAGGTCTTAAGTGGCTGCTAGATTATAGGGCCCACCCCTTTTCCTATAAAAGAAGTATTAAGTAGCCCAATGAGATTCCAAGCAATGTCAGCTAGATAATACTACTAAGGAATCCGTTTTGGGGTTAGGTATTAAATGGCAAAGGCTTAGCCATAAATAGGTGATAAATGGTCAAGGATCTGTCTAGTCCTTATTAACAAGGTATTAAGTGGTATGGGTACTGCCCTAACATAGCTAATACATTAATGATGATAGATGCGTAAGTAGTATGGCTACCATATGTTATAAAGCCATAAATAGCGGTCAAAGATCTCTGTATCTAGGACCAATAGACCAATAATGGCGATGTTAGGAGACTACTTCATATTTTGAAAGTATCAAGTGGCTGATAGACTTACGTCGGTATTTTATACCTTGGGAAGGGTAGATAGGTGAATTATGCTAGGTAGGAATATCGTGTGTGCGACATTGGGTTAAATTAGTTAACTTTAAAATAGTTGACATAACAATTAAATGGAAACCAATCAGTATGAATTTATGTTAAAGACCGTATAGATTTTTCGGCCACCAGAACGTTGTTCTGACCCCCTTCTCTTCACAACCCACAGGCTAGATTTAGAGGATCACTGGAGCTGGACGTGAAGAATTATTGGAGAAGTCTTCTTTTCTCCCATGCTCGGTGCTAATGTGGCAATTTGATATCCAAGGAATTCCATTCATTCCAAGGTAATAGCCATAATCAGTATTTGTTGACAACAAAAATGGCCACCAACACCCAAATAATGCAAAAGCACCAATAATCTAATATTCCAAACTAAACAGAGTTATGTAGGGAATAAATATGAAGAAAATAAATTTAAAAACAGTAAGAAAATAAGTAGAGATGCAGATTTATAGTGGTTCAGCATACTTCAGCCTACGTCCACTCCAATTTTTTTTTCCTTTTATTGATTTATACTATTGATTACAGTTACAATCCATGGAATCCAAGAATAAAAATGGCAGAATATAGCCTAGGTAGAAGAAGAAGAAGAAGAGAGCTAGACCGAGGATCCTTTTCCTTGAGCCAATGATCCTACATTTGTAGGGGAAACGTCGCATAGATCCAGTTGAAAATCCGCATGCAGAAGACCGAGCCCACGGTGAATCGATCCAGAAAGTTTGAGGCATACCTAGGCTATTTTGGCCAATCAGCACCGATCCCTGTAGGGGGATCAACACCGATCATTGGAGACGGAGGGTGGGGGATCGATGATTCCCACTGTGGGTCCCTCTCTGCTTCCTTTTATGTTTCCTGAGTTGTTTCTCGAGTTGATGCTATGTTTGTTAAGTTATTGAATGATCATTGTTGAGTTGAACTGCCAACTAAGTGATCCATAGCCATAGTAATCCGACCTGATCCGTTCTTAACTATATTGATATGATCAGAACCTCTGCCTAGGGGAAGTGAAAATCCATACTTATCCAATTCCAAAATGCCATCCGCCTGAATCATTTCGACTATAATCCATAGCCTTAGTTATTTCCTATCTCCGCGCCAGATAACCATCCCTCCGGGCTTCCTGCCTTGATGATTACAAAATCCATTGGGTAAAATCCATGGTATCACGGTCTTGCCAAAAGGCGGGATAACATTTGCCACCCAAAAAAGGCCTTGTGGTAGGAAGTTGTGTTATAAATTGCCATAAGTCCAAAATCCATCGATGGCTGAATTTTCCAATTCAGAGCCTAATCCTTTGCGATGTCGAATCCTCGATCTCTCTGGATCATTATCTAAATCCTCAACCTCTCTAAGTCATTTTCTAAATCCATGACTTTTCGAAATCCTAAAAGTCAGCCATGATCTCTCCGGACCGATCAATAGTCCCTCTGGACTCTTGCCAAGTTCAATCCAAAATTAGCGACGAGTAAGTCGATCATGTCGCTCTCCAACAAAGCGACCTACCTCTTATACTCCAGCCCTTTTGGGGGCATATAGCGATGTTTTGATCCTTCTGGACCGATCATAGCCTCTTTGAGCTCTTGTTAAACCTCATCTTGTCTGTCTCCAATGGAGGGGGAACAACGACAAGTTGATCATATCACTCTCCGACGAAGCAGCATTACTTCCTGCACTCTAGTTCAGTGTTCCTGAACATAAAGCAATGTCATAGCCTTCCTAGGCCGATCATAGTTTCTCCATACCCTCGTTGAACCCCATCCAATCACTCTCTGATAAAAA
The DNA here is from genome assembly GCA_030765085.1 of Allium cepa. Taxonomy (NCBI): domain Eukaryota; kingdom Viridiplantae; phylum Streptophyta; class Magnoliopsida; order Asparagales; family Amaryllidaceae; genus Allium; species Allium cepa. The sequence continues at coordinate 81,008,106 of CM060941.1, read as the reverse complement.
AGGGACCAATCCCATCGCTCTTCGGTGAAGCGACTCACTTCTTGCACTCCGGTCTCCGACTCTCCGACCGGAGATATAGCGATCAATTCCATACCGACTTCCTTTTTTGGCTTCCACTCTTCAGTCGAGGACTTAATCCATGATGTATGAGCCCATCCTATCGCTCTCCAATGAAGGGACTCGACCTTGCAGTTATTCCCCCGTCTCTTCGGTTGGGACAACCGTGACCTGTTTTGTTCATTGCATTAATGAAGATTTATATTAAATTATTAGATTTAAGTTCTTACAGCCAAAAAACCAGAAAATAAAGAAAACCAAGCATTACCACTCCGGGCGTGAGGGTTTATCATTATCTTAGAGCATGCCTAGGGTCCGTCCTTAGTCCCGTACATGTGTAAGTGACTTAGTCGTTTTATTGTGGCGTTAATTATTTAATTAGTTCATGCCATCCCAGTTAGGAGATGACGATGTATGACATTGATCCAAAGCCATTTCCATTTGATGTGAATGGTGGTCGCTCCTATTCCATCGCCGTTGCTCGAGTCCTCACGTACTGCGATATCCTATCGTTACTGACGTGTTCCTCAACCATATCCTTTAAGTGTTTGCATTCATTTTTGGTATGCCATCCAGTTCGTGGAATAAACAATATTTTTCAAACCTGCGTTCCTGCTCTGTAGGATCCCTCCTGTCGCTTTCTAATAGGGGAGTTGCCCTCTAGTATCCTGATAAATTCGTTCCAATTGGTCAAGTCCGAATAAGAGGAGAACTTCAGCTCTCACTCGTTCCATTGCCTTCTCGAACCATCATATCCATTGTCCAGCTTCCTCTTACCCTTATCCTTCCTGAGTCCTTCTCTCAATAATCCTTCACCTCGAAAAACGTTTACTTTATGTTTGTCGGTTTGTGCGTCCTTCTAGCACAAGAATCTTTCCGTTTCATGATAGAATTCCCCGAGATCCACGGTGGATCCCATACCAGTGAAATCTTGAAGTTCGTTTGTAACATCCCGCCTTTTCGCACACTTTAAACCGACACACGTGCCAATTCAAAGCATACGCAAGGGCGGATTGTTATGGGGTAAATAAGAAAAACAGAGAAGAAATAAAACAAAATAGAATCTCACAGCGGAAGGATAAAATATAATAATCAATATACAGTTCATGATAACTATTTACAAAATATTTATTTTACTTATATAATGAATATCAGAGTTACACATACCAATACAATCAATGCAGCGGAAATTTAGAGTGTGGTGCAATACTATAAATAATATACTACGGATTCTTCGTCTTCGTCCTCCAAAGCTAAAATCTTCGATCCTGAAACGCTCGGACTGACCCGAGCGAATTTGAAAGACAAAAACACTCGAGTCAGACTAAAAGATCTTATGTGAGTTAAATTAACAGAAATAAATATGAGTACAGTAACTCAAGAGATGTTCGGGATTTACATCTCCTAAGGATCCGTTAAACTATTTACTATGTAGTATATTGCGCTATTATAATAGTGTCTATTTATAAAATAAACTTACTTTTTAATAGCATTAAGGGGTTACCCATATAGCCCTTAACACAAATAATGCCAATAGTCTATACAGTACCGTAATACCTCCTGATCGGGAAGCTACCAGAGGATACTCCATAGGTACGACACAAATAGAAACTCGTAGTAAAGGCTCGGTATGGTAGGTGACACGGCACAACTAGGCAATGCCAGGGTGGATATACCAATTGCTATCCAGGCTGGTGGAAACGCGTAGCCGCAGTTACCGCCCACCTCGGACTAACTCCCCAAAATCAAAATATAGAAGTGGCCACTTAATCAATCCAAAATCAAAGTATAATATCGAAGAGGAGGGTCCGATCAGAGGAATGACCTCATTGGCCTGAGAATCGCTCCTGTTTTAGCCACCTTATGCCAACTCACGGGAGTCGGGTCCACGTATTTACCTTACATGAAACGTCGCCACCACCTACTTCATTCTGGAATCTCCACCGCGTACACGGTTAGTCAAAGTGGTTTTCGGTATCGACAGAGAGTATGTCAGATATCCGATCCCGGTCTCTTTGCCAACCCATCGTTATTATAACACCGCGGTCATTTAAAAATAGGTTATACTTTAAAAATCAGAATAAACATTCCATTTCATAACCATGAATACGATATCATTTCAAAACCCAAAACCATATTTTATCACTTATCCCAAATATAATTCTTTTCCAAAATCAAAATGCTTTAACTTCATAACGTCTGAAAATCAAATATTTTCAAAGCATAGTATTTTGAAAATCATAATTTAAAACCATAACTTCTAAAAAAACTTGAATGGTTTGGACATTCAACGGTATATGAATTAAATGGTTTAACTTAAATGTTACTTTGTAAAGAAAATAGTTCTCATGGCTTTACAAATACATTTCTTTATTAAAGTCTAAACCAAAATTTATATTATCTCTCTCAAGTTCCAAAACCACTTCAATTTATTTATATATACGTATATCCATTTTGAGTATCAATATTTCAAACTAAAGTTGGATTTTATTCTTTCAACAAATCAATTGTTCTATTATTTAGTCTTGAATATTCATATAAAATCCATAAATAATAAGACTTCAATTTCTAGTAATAAAATATATATATTTTTCCCAATTCAAATTATACTAGAATATTCATTTCAATTTATTTTGGGAAAAATCAAATTATAAATATCATATCTTAAAATTTCCAAACTTAACATTTAAACATATGATATAAATTATTAAATTCCATTTTATTAATTTTCTTCCATTTTTAATAAAGATTTTTATACACCTTTTAATTTCAAAATTTTCAACTTCATATGTATATATATATGGAAGAAAAATATTTATACAATATAAAATTTAAGATTATTATAAACCGTATTCCATCCAAACCATAGAAATCACATTAAAATAGTTATATATAGACCGCGGTGCCTGTATATAATTTTCTATCCTATGGTCAAGTGATACGGATATTTATCATTTCAATCCGCAATTTAAAAGATATAAAATTTTGCGGTTGTATATCATTTCAAACCACAATCCCGAATCAAAGGAAATATGCATGATAATTTGCAATTTAATGATATACAATAAACATCCATTCATCAACATCATCCATCATCCAAATCGCAATCATAAATCAATATCAATCAATAACAATATTATTTTTGGTACTACATAACAGGTAATACTGGCAATTTTATTCAAATTAAATTTAACAGCTATTAATCTACAGTCTATATTCAGTAATAAATTATATAACTGTTAACTAGCAGTTCATATCCAAACAAATAAATTTTAACTGTAAATTTATACGCAATAAATTAATTAAATTAACAGTTAAATTTAATAAATGCAATTCCACGGATATGAATAAAATAAACATGCCAAATACTCATAGATAAATTTCTATTCATTCTCTAAAATTAATTTAACAAACATAAAAGCTTCTAGTAGTTGTGAGTGGGTTAAAACACTCACCTTTTGAATTTAAATCGAATTTAAATTCGATTTGAACCCAAAAATTTGCCCTTCTCGGGATTCGTCCAAACCAGCGTCATCAAATCCGGAATTAAATTACGATCCTAACAAAAGAAATTTCGTGTGAATCCGACATCGTATGAGAAAGTTATGGCGAAAAATGATGATTGAATTCAAAATTGAAAATAAATAAAACGACACACATTCATCACTTACAAATATATGTGCCACGTCACTCCTTCTATTCCCAGAAACGCACGCGGCCCCCTTCCAGAAACCCTAATCGAAGATCTACGACGATCTAACCGTTGAATCGACACAAAAACCATATAGATGCGATCCCCATCGTCCACTCTACAAAACCCAGAAAAGGTTTGACGATCCGACGAAGTTTGCGACGACGATGATGAATGGTCACGGACTGTTTGAATTAATTCTGGTCAAACGAATGTTCAAAACAGAAAACGAATTGCACCAGTAGATTACGTGCCTCGAGAACATTAACATATATTTTTTGTGGAATTTTTCTGAAGTGTTTGCATTTTCATTGAAATTTGGATTGAAGTAGATCTGGGTTTTGCAACCATTTGAGGAGGAGAAGGAGATGAAGAAATGAATATACAGCAAATGACAATAGGATGGAGTTAGGGTTTATAACTGTATATGTATATTAAATTTCCAAAATTTAATTAAATTTACTTTCCATTATTTATTGTTATTAGATTGATTTATCATTGGATTCATATTTCAATATGTAAATATCCCCAATTTCATCTGCACTTATATTTACATAGTTTCTAAATATTAAATTTCAAATATTACTTCATTTAACGTTACGTATTTATTATTTATTACTTGCTGCAGTTGATTATCAATTATACTTAATATACTAAATAGATGGTAAATTTTGAATACTTGTTATCATTAACGTTTTATTTCCACTTACAAAATAAATGAAATTATTACATAAACTCCCTTAATTAAGTCAACCATTATCTTATATAACTTAATTGGTAATATATATACCCAATTGCCCTAATTGGTTTATAGTTATCAGCCAAATACATACTAACTTGTAAATAAATTCGTTTAATTGCAAATGGATCTGATCAAATTTAATAGATTGAATAGATGGGTAAGCAAATAATAAATTTTCCTTTTTGTCAAATTCAAACCCATTCCTACTTAATTATCAATTACAATTTATTACGAAACATTGATTTTATGCAGTTACCTTTTATTTGTGTAGTATTACATCAATTCCTATAACCTTGGATTCATTCTCAATTCACCAAATTCAATTAATTACACTTTACAAATGTGTTTCCAATATATAGGTATTGCCCAAGTTAAATTTATTAGCTAACTCATATTAATAAACAAATGACTTATATGAATGATTAAAATTTTCAATTATCTCACTTTACTCCTAAACTTCTGTTATTTAATAATTATTGCTTAGAACCTGATTTTAATCTTCCCATTATCTATTTAATTCCTTCTAGAATCACAGCTAATATTTGTCATCCCTTCATTACCCAAATGTTCTTATCCCATCAAATTTTAAGTTATCGAAATATTAAATGTCAATTTCTTTTAATTGCACTAAATTTATCTATTAAAGGTTGCACTTAACCCAAATACATAAAACTTGCCCAATTTCTCCTTAAATCAATAACCTTCATATACAAATATGTTTATCATAAATTTTATCTACTCTTCCTTTTTAGGTAATGTCCTATATATTAGATTTCCATGTAATTTGCAATAAATCATACTCGTATTTATATCACATTAAATGAATAAATAAGTGTTGACTCTATTCTTTTGATCAACATTGGTTTACGTTATATTTCATAAATATTTCTACATACATCAGGATTTTTAAAAATGGTTGTAACGTGAAATCTCGTCTACTTCCCATTTTATATTTAAGGCTTCTAAAACCGATTCATATCATTTCTCTAGTCCAAATTTTATTAATATAACCTTAAATTAAATTTATTCCTATCGATGTAATGGTTAAACACAAATTTCACTTATTTGCAATAAATCCACAAATTGGATTTCAAATTTTCAAATAAATAAATAAATTTTAGTTTATCACTTCCTAAATACCCAAATGTCAATGCCTTAATTTAAACTGCATTTATTACATTTTATAAAAATCCTCCATCTTAAGTGACAAATCAAAACTACCCTAACTACACAAATCATCGTATTATAAAGATATTTACACTATCCTCCATTTATTTTCTTAATTTATTTAAGGTAACCTTAAATTAATATCTACTGCAATGATTTCAAATTATTATTCCCCCATTCCTTTTTAATTTCAATAACGCCAAATTTAACCGTTATATTCTCTTTATTTATGCGATAAATGCAATTATTGAATCTAATACTCCATTTAATTAATAGATCCTGCTTCCTAGAATCTATATCAACAATAGGTCAAATATATACATAGAATTAGCCTTAACTTCACCTAAAAGAATTAGCTATTTCAACTACCGCACAAAACTACGCTACTGCACTATTTAATCAAATAAATTAATTGAACTTAAATCGGCATAAAGGTTATAAATGTAATCTTAATAAATTCATTTATTGATTTAGACTCTTTCTATACAGTAATTAACCTATTTGTGGGTATAAATAACTTTGGAATTATATTACATCTCATTAGTGCGCGTTTTATTTCCTATAACTTCTCCTTATTTAACTATACCCATTAACGACCAAAAAAATTAAATTAGCTTTATTTCAATCTATTTCCCTTCTTAACTAAATAAAATAAATGGTTAACCTAAACACTTGTTATCCTTTGATATATTCAAATTCACTTCCAACATTTATTAACAAAATGTTGCCATAGGTTTAGATTTATATAAATAAATTATATGAATAGGTAGAAAAATTGGTAATCCGCAAATGCCCAATATACACGCATTAATTACTACCTATTGTTAGAATCCATTTATTAATTTACTAGTTAATAACGGTCTTTTTATTTCTATTTACTACCAAACTCTCTATTTTATTATAGTTCCAATATATTAATACTTAGGCACATCAAGTGCTAGCCCTTTTGTTATTTATATTAAATTGGGTATGCACAAATAAGTTGTTAATTAACTATTTCTAAAAAATTATATTCATACATTCAGTTCCATATCTTATAGGGTTAAATTCTAATTACTTACGCTTAATCTATCAATTTAATACTCTATTCAAACATGCATTTAAATTCTTTTTATTCTAAATAAATTTTATTAAGTGTTGACATCCACTAATAGCATTCACCTTTATTACAACCAAAGGTGACATCTTCACTACTGATTTTATATTAATGAATCTCATTTTAGTTAATATTTTTTTATTAATATTCTCAATTCAACATTTATTGATTTCTTAAAATTTACTTTTAACAAAAAGTGACAAATTACATTATCCAAATCTATTGCCATAAAATTTTATTGTTACACTAGGTTACAACTACTATACCAAATTTCTACATTTATTCTTAAACAAATTAGAAATCATATTAATTTAATTTATTAAATATTATTAATTTAACGGGTCGTTACAATCTCCCCCACTCAAAACTTTTCGTCCCCGAAAAGGAAAAAGAAGGGAGAAGGAAGAATAAAACAGTACATCTTATTCCAAATGTTAACTTATAACAATAATTTACTAAATTTATTTTCTGAAATAAAATATACCTGTTTATAATCATTATATTATTCTATACTTAATTATTAAAGTTGGGAAAATATTTTCACAAAATTCTAAGTCCAAAATTTACGAAAATTTTTGACAGAGTCTCCTTTGTACGGTGAGGCTCGGGAGAAAATGTAATATCAAAATATACAAATATATTACATATATTATCAAAATATTATATCCCAACACGGGAAAAATAGCGCTTTAAACGTAATCCGAAAACGTACCTATTTGTCGGGCAAAATACGCTTATTATTATGGAACCAAAAGCGGTAGCAGTTGCTTCCATCACATGTATTCACTTATATAATCTAAAAGGTTAAATATTTATTTTAAAGTGAACTATTCAAGTGGATTCAATCATTAATCAACCAAACAATTCAACAACCATCAACCTTACAAACAACATACATACACAAACAAAGCAACCATTTAATCCATCAAACAAATAGTTGTTTGGGTTCAAACTTGAAATTTGTATGAAATGAAATTAACTATCAAGTGCATCCTTTACTCAACAGTCTTAGATGGAACATAGATAGATTATTTATTCATCCGACAAATTCAAATTCCTTACCCAACAACATAAATCAAACAATAACAATTCAACCCAACAACCAAATTACTTATCATACATTTTTTTCATGCTTCAGTGGTTTGATTTTCTTTCTTTCATTTATGGAGTGATCCCTTTACTTCTTACAATTTTCATTTTCATTTATTACAAAATTATCATATTTGTGTTCCAATTTATTGACTAAAGTTTATATCACCCATTTATTCTACTTACCTTTCTTATATAGTAAAATTTCCGATTTAGCTTAAGTTTTAACAGCAATTAATTGAATACTTTAATTACCTCAAGCTTCACTTATAAGATTTCCCTTTACACTTTCTTACTAGCAATTGCAACTTTTATTTTATGGTAAGTTATATATATTTTAAGAATGTAAGTGAAAATTTACAAGTTTCTTTTCCTTCCTTTAATTAATATATATTTGTTTTATAACCTACAATTTCAACTTACCTTTAATCTCATTTATTTATTTAATGTGGAAGTTTCCATTATATTTAATAGTAGTAACAGTTTAATTACCCACTTTCTATAATATTTAATTACAGTAACCCTTTTAATTCATTGATTGCTTCTTTTATTTCACTAACCTAAATTTTTACAACTAATTAATGGAAATTCAAGAATTAATACCGGGTCAAGTTCCAAAATTTCTTTAAAATAATAGATAATTAATATCTTACAACTTTTATATCTCTAATTACCTTTAAACAATTAAAATTTTAAATAATTTCAAAACAAATCTGCAGTAGAATTTACTACAGTGGCCTTTCCCTTCGAAACTCGAAAATGAAAGTCGATGATGCGGCCGTCATCACCGAAATTATTTTCCAGCGACAGAGGGGAAAGTACAAAATTTATTTTCTCCAAAATCCTCTTTTAAAACAATTCTTCCGAATTATACTAAATATTTATATAAGAAATTACCTATAAACCAAATCATTATATTTCACAAATCCTTTGAAAGAAGATTTTCAAAAATCCAGGACTTAAGTTCTAAAATCTCCAATTTGATTTATTATAATTTCAACTTAGCTTCAATTTATTACAAATATTTTTATATTACCTAACACCCAATCTATAGCAACCAGATATATATATATATATATATATATATATATATATATATCTTTATAAAAATATTTTTATATATAGAAAATATAATAGGCAAAATTATTTCATTTACCTATATTAAAAATAAATATTATGTCGGTCTGTCCTATTAAGTGTTTAGAAATCCCTATTGATGACATAGCGTCCCATGCATCAACCAGAATTTATAAATACAAAGTGGAACAGATTAACACAATATCAAAATCTTTTTATAAAACTAACAAATACGCTCTCTCATATATATACTCTCAGCGACTCCCATAGGATATTTCTACCCGATTAACAAAGAGTCAAACCCCACAAAGCCAAGGTTTATCGCTAAATCAAAGCTCTAATACCAACTGTAACATCCCGCCTTTTCGCACACTTTAAACCGACACACGTGCCAATTCAAAGCATACGTAAGGGCGGATTGTTATGGGGTAAATAAGAAAAACAGAGAATAAATAAAACAAAATAGAATCTCACAGCGGAAGGATAAAATATAATAATCAATATACAGTTCATGATAACTATTTACAAAATATTTATTTTACTTATATAATGAATATCAGAGTTACACATACCAATACAATCAATGTAGCGGAAATTTAGAGTGTGGTGCAATACTATAAATAATATACTATGGATTCTTCGTCTTCGTCCTCCAAAGCTAAAATCTTCGATCCTGAAACGCTCGGACTGACCCGAGCGAATTTGAAAGACAAAAACACTCGAGTCAGACTAAAAGATCTTATGTGAGTTAAATTAACAGAAATAAATATGAGTACAGTAACTCAAGAGATGTTCGAGATTTACATCTCCTAAGGATCCGTTAAACTATTTACTATGTAGTATATTGCGCTATTATAATAGTGTCTATTTATAAAATAAACTTACTTTTTAACAGCGTTAAGGGGTTACCCATATAGCCCTTAACACAAATAATGCCAATAGTCTATACAGTACCGTAATACCTCCTGATCGGGAAGCTACCAAAGGATACTCCATAGGTACGACACAAATAGAAACTCGTAGTAAAGGCTCGGTATGGTAGGTGACACGGCACAACTAGGCAATGCCAGGGTGGATATACCAATTGCTATCCAGGCTGGTGGAAACGCGTAGCCGCAGTTACCGCCCACCTTGGACTAACTCCCCAAAATCAAAATATAGAAGTGGCCACTTAATCAATCCAAAATCAAAGTATAATATCGAAGAGGAGGGTCCGATCAGAGGAATGACCTCATTGGCATGAGAATCGCTCCTGTTTTAGCCACCTTATGCCAACTCACGGGAGTCGGGTCCACGTATTTACCTTACATGAAACGTCGTCACCACCTACTTCATTCTGGAATCTCCATCGCGTACACGGTTAGTCAAAGTGGTTTTCGGTATCGACAGAGAGTATGTCAGATATCCGATCCCGGTCTCTTTGCCAACCCATCGTTATTATAACACCGCGGTCATTTAAAAATAGGTTATACTTTAAAAATCAGAATAAACATTCCATTTCATAACCATGAATACGATATCATTTCAAAACCCAAAACCATATTTTATCACTTATCCCAAATATAATTCTTTTCCAAAATCAAAATGCTTTAACTTCATAACGTCTGAAAATCAAATATTTTCAAAGCATAGTATTTTGAAAATCATAATTTAAAACCATAACTTCTAAAAAAACTTGAATGGTTTGGACATTCAACGGTATATGAATTAAATGGTTTAACTTAAATGTTACTTTGTAAAGAAAATAGTTCTCATGGCTTTACAAATACATTTCTTTATTAAAGTCTAAACCAAAATTTATATTATCTCTCTCAAGTTCCAAAACCACTTCAATTTATTTATATATACGTATATCCATTTTGAGTATCAATATTTCAAACTAAAGTTGGATTTTATTCTTTCAACAAATCAATTGTTCTATTATTTAGTCTTGAATATTCATATAAAATCCATAAATAATAAGACTTCAATTTCTAGTAATAAAATATATATATTTTTCCCAATTCAAATTATACTAGAATATTCATTTCAATTTATTTTGGGAAAAATCAAATTATAAATATCATATCTTAAAATTTCCAAACTTAACATTTAAACATATGATATAAATTATTAAACTCCATTTTATTAATTTTCTTCCATTTTTAATAAAGATTTTTATACACCTTTTAATTTCAAAATTTTCAACTTCATATGTATATATATATGGAAGAAAAATATTTATACAATATAAAATTTAAGATTATTATAAACCGTATTCCATCCAAACCATAGAAATCACATTAAAATAGTTATATATAGACCGCGGTGCCTGTATATAATTTTCTATCCTATGGTCAAGTGATACGGATATTTATCATTTCAATCCGCAATTTAAAAGATATAAAATTTTGCGGTTGTATATCATTTCAAACCACAATCCCGAATGAAAGGAAATATGCATGATAATTTGCAATTTAATGATATACAATAAACATCCATTCATCAACATCATCCATCATCCAAATCGCAATCATAAATCAATATCAATCAATAACAATATTATTTTTGGTACTACATAACAGGTAATACTGGCAATTTTATTCAAATTAAATTTAACAGCTATTAATCTACAGTCTATATTCAGTAATAAATTATATAACTGTTAACTAGCAGTTCATATCCAAACAAATAAATTTTAACTGTAAATTTATACGCAATAAATTAATTAAATTAACAGTTAAATTTAATAAATGCAATTCCACGGATATGAATAAAATAAACATGCCAAATACTCATAGATAAATTTCTATTCATTTCTAAAATTAATTTAACAAACATAAAAGCTTATAGTAGTTGTGAGTGGGTTAAAACACTCACCTTTTGAATTTAAATCGAATTTAAATTCGATTTAAACCCAAAAATTTGCCCTTCTCAGAATTCGTCCAAACCAGCGTCATCAAATCCGGAATTAAATTATGATCCTAACAAAAGAAATTTCGTGTGAATCCGACTTCGTATGAGAAAGTTATGGCGAAAAATGATGATTGAATTCAAAATTGAAAATAAATAAAACGACACACATTCATCACTTACAAATATATGTGCCACGTCACTCCTTCTATTCCCAGAAACGCACGCGGCCCCCTTCCAGAAACCCTAATCGAAGATCTACGACAATCTAACCGTTGAATCGACACAAAAACCATATAGATGCGATCCCCATCGTCCACTCTACAAAACCCAGAAAAGGTTTGACGATCCGACGAAGTTTGCGACGACGATGATGAATGGTCACGGACTGTTTGAATTAATTCTGGTCAAACGAATGTTCAAAACAGAAAACGAATTGCACCAGTAGATTACGTGCCTCGTGAACATTAACATATATTTTTTGTGGAATTTTTCTGAAGTGTTTGCATTTTCATTGAAATTTGGATTGAAGTAGATCTGGGTTTCGCAACCATTTGAGGAGGAGAAGGAGATGAAGAAATGAATATACAGCAAATGACAATAGGATGGAGCTAGGGTTTATAACTGTATATATATATTAAATTTCCAAAATTTAATTAAATTTACTTTCCATTATTTATTGTCAATTAGATTGATTTATCATTGGATTCATATTTCAATATGTAAATATCCCCAATTTCATCTGCACTTATATTTACATAGTTTCTAAATATTAAATTTCAAATATTACTTCATTTAACGTTACATATTTATTATTTATTACTTGCTGCAGTTGATTATCAATTATACTTAATATACTAAATAGATGGTAAATTTTGAATACTTGTTATCATTAACGTTTTATTTCCACTTACAAAATAAATGAAATTATTACATAAACTCCCTTAATTAAGTCAACCATTATCTTATATAACTTAATTGGTAATATATATACCCAATTGCCCTAATTGGTTTATAGTTGTCAGCCAAATACATACTAACTTGTAAATAAATTCGTTTAATTGCAAATGGATCTGATCAAATTTAATAGATTGAATAGATGGGTAAGCAAATAATAAATTTTCCTTTTTGTAAAATTCAAACCCATTCCTACTTAATTATCAATTACAATTTATTACGAAACATTGATTTTATGCAGTTACCTTTTATTTGTGTAGTATTACATCAATTCCTATAACCTTGGATTCATTCTCAATTCACCAAATTCAATTAATTACACTTTACAAATGTGTTTCCAATATATAGGTATTTCCCAAGTTAAATTTATTAGCTAACTCATATTAATAAACAAATTACTTATATGAATGATTAAAATTTTCAATTATCTCACTTTACTCCTAAACTTCTGTTATTTAATAATTATTGCTTAGAACCTGATTTTAATCTTCCCATTATCTATTTAATTCCTTCTAGAATCACAGCTAATATTTGTCATCCCTTCATTACCGAAATGTTCTTATCCCATCAAATTTTAAGTTATCGAAATATTAAATGTCAATTTCTTTTAATTGCACTAAATTTATCTATTAAAGGTTGCACTTAACCCAAATACATAAAACTTGCCCAATTTCTCCTTAAATCAATAACCTTCATATACAAATATGTTTATCATAAATTTTATCTACTCTTCCTTTTTAGGTAATGTCCTATATATTAGATTTCCATGTAATTTGCAATAAATCATACTCGTAGTTATATCACATTAAATGAATAAATAAGTGTTGACTCTATTCTTTTGATTCAACATTGGTTTACGTTATATTTCATAAATATTTCTACGTACATCAGGATTTTTAAAAATGGTTGTAACGTGAAATCTCGTCTACTTCCCATTTTATATTTAAGGCTTCTAAAACCGATTCATATCATTTCTCTAGTCCAAATTTTATTAATATAACCTTAAATTAAATTTATTCCTATCGATGTAATGGTTAAACACAAATTTCACTTATTTGCAATAAATCCACAAATTGGATTTCAAATTTTCAAATAAATAAATAAATTTTAGTTTATCACTTCCTAAATACCCAAATGTCAATGCCTTAATTTAAACTGCATTTATTACATTTTATAAAAATCCTCCATCTTAAGTGACAAATCAAAACTACCCTAACTACACAAATCATCGTATTATAAAGATATTTACACTATCCTCCATTTATTTTCTTAATTTATTTAAGGTAACCTTAAATTAATATCTCCTGCAATGATTTCAAATTATTATTCCCCCATTCCTTTTTAATTTCAATAACGCCAAATTTAACCGTTATATTCTCTTTATTTATGCGATAAATGCAATTATTGAATCTAATACTCCATTTAATTAATAGATCCTGCTTCCTAGAATCTATATCAACAATAGGTCAAATATATACATAGAATTAGCCTTAACTTCACCTAAAAGAATTAGCTATTTCAACTACCGCACAAAACTACGCTACTGCACTATTTAATCAAATAAATTAATTGAACTTAAATCGGCATAAAGGTTATAAATGTAATCTTAATAAATTCATTTATTGATTTAGACTCTTTCTATACAGTAATTAACCTATTTGTGGGTATAAATAACTTTGGAATTATATTACATCTCATTAGTGCGCGTTTTATTTCCTATAACTTCTCCTTATTTAACTATACCCATTAACGACCAAAAAAATTAAATTAGCTTTATTTCAATCTATTTCCCTTCTTAACTAAATAAAATAAATGGTTAACCTAAACACTTGTTATCCTTTGATATATTCAAATTCACTTCCAACATTTATTAACAAAATGTTGCCATAGGTTTAGATTTATATAAATAAATTATATGAATAGGTAGAAAAATTGGTAATCCGCAAATGCCCAATATACACGCATTAATTACTACCTATTGTTAGAATCCATTTATTAATTTACTAGTTAATAACGGTCTTTTTATTTCTATTTACTACCAAACTCTCTATTTTATTATAGTTCCAATATATTAATACTTAGGCACATCAAGTGCTAGCCCTTTTGTTATTTATATTAAATTGGGTATGCACAAATAAGTTGTTAATTAACTATTTCTAAAAAATTATATTCATACATTCAGTTCCATATCTTATAGGGTTAAATTCTAATTACTTACGCTTAATCTATCAATTTAATACTCTATTCAAACATGCATTTAAATTCTTTTTATTCTAAATAAATATTATTAAGTGTTGACATCCACTAATAACATTCACCTTTATTACAACCAAAGGTGACATCTTCACTACTGATTTTATATTAATGAATCTCATTTTAGTTAATATTTTTTTATTAATATTCTCAATTCAACATTTATTGATTTCTTAAAATTTACTTTTAACAAAAAGTGACAAATTACATTATCCAAATCTATTGCCATAAAATTTTATCGTTACACTAGGTTACAACTACTATACCAAATTTCTACATTTATTCTTAAACAAATTAGAAATCATATTAATTTAATTTATTGAATATTATTAATTTAACGGGTCTTTACATCGTTTCATCTGCAGTTCCTGATACCGCTGCCATTAAAACCATTGATGGATCCAGTCAGTCCACCGAAGCCACTGCTGCATTGAATCATGCCAAAAAGCTCCTCAGGTACTCTCCGGTCTTCTATTTCAGTGCCGCCAATGTCATTACATTCTTGGGTTGCAATGTGAACTCGAAAATGTCTCATGAACTTATTCACTAGCTCGTTCCATGTCCTTATTGATCCATTTTTCAGCTACTTGAACCAAAGCACAGCTAACTCCGTCAAGTATAAAGGAAAACACCTCTCCATTACTTCTTCTGATCCCCACATCACTTCCATATGCCGGATATATCTCATCATATAAATTGTTGATCCGACTTTCCATCATATGCCTCCAATGTTAGTAGTTTGAAATCTGGTGGGTTCCTAGAATTTTTTATATTCGTAGTGAACGAACTCCAATTGACATCCTCCATACCACTATTCGGCAATCTGCCTCTCATTATCCGATGTGTCATCTCCGCCATCCTTTAATTCTCATCTATAGGTGTTCCTAGCCTGTCCCTCGACTTTGCATAGGTATTCGAAACATACTCTTCATGATGTGCATCTACACTCCGATCCACACCAAATTTCACAACACCAACCACTGGCCTGCCATGAACCGATCCAGCCAAACCCAAGGGCATGGCCCCGAGTCCTAAGCAATCGACTTCGACCCCTATAGGGGGATCGGCGCCGATCCCTCCATGTTAACCAGGGCTGCCCCGGCTTCTCCACTCAGTTCCTTCATCTATTAGATTTGTTTCCCTATCCCTGGTTTTGATTTTCTAAAGATCATACTGCTTCACCTCCTCGATCCACATTTCCAGTAGCTCCTACCGCTGCAGCCTGTCTAATTTGCCTAAGGAAATTCTGCATCATCTCCTCTTACCTCTTCATCCTTTGCTCCTGCATGGCATCCATCATAGTCTTCATCTCGTTCCTGGTGATGTAGACGGAGGGTTAATTAGCTCCAGCTCCTGAGGAAGCATCCTGACTTCCTCCATGGCGATTCTTTTCGGCCAATGTCTCCTTGTAGACTGCCTCACCATTGATCCAAATCCAAGCTCCAAATAATTTTCAAATCAGTGGGTGCTAGTCTATCTTAGTGAAAGCACCAAAACATTGACCGCAAAAATGGTCACCAACACCCAAATAATGTGAAAGCACCAAAAATCCAATATATCAAACCAAACAGAGTGATATTATAACAACTCGTACCTTAATGGGCCTAAATTTTAACAAAAATCGAAACACAATCCATCAAAGCACATATCCTTGGATTTGGTATCTACAAATAAACATAAGCATTTTCAGAGGTTAATAGAAATCTAAACTTATAGCGGAAACAATAATAGAATAAGGATATTGACTATGACCACTACCTTGGAATCAATGGTATTCCTTGGATAGAAGATTGTCACATCAGCATCAAGCATGAGAGAAAAGAAGACTTCTCCAATAACAAAGCTCATCCAGCTCCAATGACATTTTCCTCTAAATTCTATCTTGTAGGCTGTAATCAAAAGGGGGTCAGGACAACGTTTTGGTGAAAAGAAAAAAATTATAAACTATCCATAACATAAAATATACCGATTGGTTTCCATTTAATAGTTATGTCTATTAAGGTTAGAAATTCTAATCTAACCTTGCGTTGCATACACTATTAGTTACTTTCCTCTTCTCAAGGTACAAAATGCTAATGAAGCCTTATCAACCACCCAATAGTTTCAATCCCATTTTCCACTTAATACTTCTAAATATGAAGCAGATTTCTATAATACTTTTAAAAGAGAAATAGGCAGACTCTGGCTTTAAGACTTTAATCAAGGTAGACCCTATTATTTAAGACCTATTCTCAAGATGGTTTCCTAACAATGATGTCAATGTTCGGTGGGTCCTAGATACAAATACCTCTAACCACTACTTAAGGCTTCCGACATTTAATGTCCAACCATTAATGCACTCATCACCAATAAAATCATAGTCATGTAATAAACATTACCCAAGCCACTCGATATATTTTATTGGAAAATAGGCAAACTTTGACCATTTAATACCTTAATTAAGGAAGACCCTATCTTTTAATACCTATTTCCAAGACGTTCTCCTCAATGGTACTATGGTTATATGGCCTTAGCAATATAAGAGACCACACTCAAGCCACTTAATACCTCATTAATAAGGACTAAGCAGCCTCTGACCATTTAACACCTATTATAGGTGGGCCTTTGTATTCATTTAATACCTAAGCCTAACGCGAATTCCTCACTGATACTATCTAGCTGACATTGCTTGGAAATCTCATTGGGCTACTTAATACTTCTTTTATAGGAAAGTGGCGAACCCTTCAGTCACTTAATACCCTAAATCCAAAGTGGACCCTTCCTGAGATATCCATTATCACTCTTAATTATAAATATGGAATCTCATTACGTTAACTATTTCGGTGGGGAGACGTGCCTTACAACCACTTAATACCTCAACACTGAAGTAAACCATTTTTGAGACATCCTTATTTATTTAGAACCTCACTAGGTTACTTAATACTTCCATTCAGGAGGGAGAGGCGGACCCTACAACTACTTAATACCTCAAACCAGAAGCGAACCCATATAAAGGTATCCTCACCGCTCCTAATTCCAAATTTGGACCATTTAATACTTTCCAATCAAGAAAGCAAGCCCAATCTCTCACGTCGTCACTCCTAGGATTAATGATATTTCACATCAATAGTAAGTACACCCGACTGCTCGTAGCATCAAAGTAAAAGGCAGTCTTTTGTCGAGTGACTCTATTGATCTCGCATCACTAATCTACTATGTCCAATTAACCATCATAAGTCTTTACTTATGTTATCTTAGGTAGACATTGGACTTAGTGTAACACCCCACCTCTATGCTCACAATAACAAAGAGTATTAAAAGAAATACTGTCTGTTATCACGAAGAATAAGGCTGGATAGGAGCGGCCATCCGTAGTTAGGCATTACACTAGTATTGGTTATCTTGATAGGAGTGGTATATATTTTTATTTTTCATCTCTTATTTATTTACACCCATCAACATACCTAATTCCAGTATAAAACGAACTACGATGGTTCATAATAGTTTAGGACAATAGATATAATAATAACACAGATAATATAAGTGCGGAACACAGATAAAACAAAAAGTCTCATATATACAATAACCGATGTCAGTTACAATACATGTGATACAGTACATATGATACAACTACAACTGTCGACTCTGGAAGTTACATATACACGTACATTATCGTATATAATATACAAGAATACATATCTTCCTAAACTATGACAACGACTACTTCAAAAGGTATGAAAAGACTTCATAGCTCTAGCAGCAACCCAAAGTAAACTATCATCAACCTGTAAATACTCGGTCTGACCCGAGTATTAAATTCAAAAGAAAATAATACACGGGTCAGTCTAATTCAAACTCAGTTATTAGTGCACAGAAGCAATAATAATTAAGTAACAAATATACGACAGTCACAATAAATCTCGTCTATCCGATCCTTAAGTAAAGAAATCGGATAGCGATAAATATAACACGTAATAGTGTTAAACACAAATCAGCAGATTCCAATCATCCACAAAGATAAGTAAAAAAGAATAACAATGAAGATAGTTTGGAAAACATCAAAATTGCCTAATCGGCAACTAACAACAAAATCATCAAATTAAACCAATCAAAATACAATTCAAATCATATTGAATTTGAATAAACGAAATAGTTCAAACAATTGAAATATCAATTACAATAACTATACGGGTAGGGCTGCAGTACACGCACGCGTGCACTGCCTCGCCACTACAGCAACGACAGCACATGGAATACGCAAAAGATCAATAATCAAAACAAAATAGGATATCAACAAAAACAATACAGTGTGGCTGCAGTTCACGCTTGCGTGCACTGCCTTGCCACTACAGTGATGATGTACACAAAAGATCAACGAACCAAAATCATATGGAGAAGCAATTGGACTCAATGGTCAAAGCAGACAGATATGGACAATGTGCACGTATGTACACAATGAAAATTCACAAACGAACACAAGGTCAAACCCGAATATCGGATTCAACTCAAGTGAAACACAGATGCAAATAATTCCCGAGTAGAACCACGGACATCAACCGGACTCAAGATTACTTAGAAGCCGGTCGAGAAAGTATATGTTGCATAGATCAAAGAAATGCATATAGGCTTGTAATAGTGAAAAGAAGCAGTGCAGTGATATGCACAACGCACAGCAACTACTTGGTGAAAACAGAACAGGTCGAAATTGACCCATGAACAAACTCAAATGTGCAGTACTCAACTCAAATGATCATGTGCATAAGGCAATGGCACAAATATGAAAGCACAACAGAATGAAGGTGTAAGAAAACAAAGATATGGCCAGAACCAACAACATGCACAAGGTATCAACAAGTATAACAGGGATGTGCAAAGGTAAGCAAATAATTGGTTCAGGTATAAGTGGGTCTGACCACCAGGTAGTGACCGCCTTTTCATGTAATACTAGTTAAAAGTGAACAAAGTTGGCTGCCACCAATTATGCAATAATACCGACCAAGGAAACGAAAGCAACCATGCTTTCACGAATTAAGGGATGCTTGCCTATGTGGCAATCCTCTAAAGCAACTAAAGATGAACTGCCACTGCATATAGGAAATGCACTGTGAAACTGGGCAATGCAACATGAATAATTAGTTATGTGGTCTGCACAATACCAAAGGGTGACATGCGCAAAGCACCTAATCAATTTGAACACATGAAGCTCAAGCTAACAGATGGAAACTTCAAAAAGTATCAAACTCGAAACAGAGACAAGTACACAAAAATCCAATTACATGGAGACTGCATCAAGTACGCAGTTCAGATGCAAGCATACATATATACAGCGACAATGCAAGCTCAATCGAAGTATGTACGTGTTGCAGCAATATGCAGCATAATAGAGCATATACACAATGACAACTAAGCAGTGGTTATCAAGCATCAAGTAAAAATGTACATCTGGAACTTCAAAATGATATAAGTGCACATGTATACAAAACCAAATGCCATCAATTGATACTAGACCGTATATATGCAGACACACTAGTTTATCCGGGATGTGTGGACACAAGAAATCAATGAACAATGGAGTGCAAGTGACAATGCAAGATACAGGTTGAACTCGAGTGCAAATGGAGATGCATAGCAACTGCACCAATTCTATCAGGAGCATATGAAGTGTACAGTGCACGAAGACTTGAATAAGATATCAAATACACCAGTATGAAACAGTGATACTAGTGACTGCAAATGCAAGCAGGTAGGTACAACGTCAATGCAACCGTCAGTACCAAGGCACGAATCAGATAAGTGCTTAAGGATGTAACCCTTCTGTATAAACGTGTGATCAAGCTATCTGAAGATCAACATGAAATGTTGAAGACCAGATGCGCAAAACAACATAACAATGTGGGAGTGCCGACTTGATGAGTAAAATGCAAGAAATATTCGCGGTGGCCGAGACTATCAAGTGTATATATAAACAGTAAAGCAACAAGGACGCAAATAATATCAAACTGATGCCAAACAGAGAAAGTAACCGAAGGCAACTAAATCAATATCGTCAAAAGTATTCAACACAGTGGTGGTCACGAATCAACACCAAATAGAGTTCGCAAAGCACAAAGAGGCCGAAGCCAAAATGCCATCTCAAAAATTAAAATACCAGAGAATTCAATGCCGAGAGTAACACTTAATCAAATAGCGAAAATCACAATTTTAAACAAGCCATAAACCATCAAATACACGAACTCGATAAAAATCAATGAAATCACCAACCACGAGATAATTAACTGATTCGAATACAGATGTGAGTGAAGAAATCACCCACCTTGCTGAGTCGAATAGAAGTAGCCACAAGTAGAGAGAAAGCATCAACGCTCGAGCTACCGACGTCGGTAACTTCAATTTTTCCCACGCCTTAATTTCGAAAAGAGGAATGAAGGAGAGACGAGTCGCCATTTTTTTCCGTATGTTTAATTTAGGGTTTGATATGAAAAATGAATTAAGAGAGAGGGGAACGGTAATCACTATAACACGGCACCAATAAAATATGGGCCAAGATTCAAAGCCCACAACCCTTACTGAAATTTTGGAAAGAATCACACTCGATTAAAAACTCCAAATAGCCATTAGCAACTAAATTAAATCGTCTAATGTTGATAATTAATTGCTGTAAAACTCTGGGTTGTTACACTTAGCTTACTAATTCCCTTTTTATTTAAGGCAATAATATTTAGCTTAAATATTTATCTTCCTACAAATCCTCGTTAAATGCTTATAAATGTCAATTTGTCCATAAAATCTTAATGGACATTTCCTAAGACATTTATATACGATTACTAATTTCGAATTAATAACCCTTTTAAATCTGTTCCATTTTTATCAGTCTCGTTAATCCATCTACCCTATCAAATAATTGCAACTTCCATATTTATTGCCATTTATTTCCCATTTATTGGAGTTACAACCTTTTAAACTCCTTTCCCATTAGTTAATTTTCTTAAATTGGAATATTATGTGCAACCATCGTTATTAGCTTTTTATTTAATTAGTATAAGCACGGTAAATTACATACAATTATTTACTTTTATCAGATATATTCTAGTTATATATCTTCACTAGAATATTCTTCTTCATGTTCAATGATTGGAATCATATCTAAAAAGACTATCCGCTATAATTTACATAAATTAGCCCAAAATAAAAGATTTAACTTTAAAAGGTTACAACTTTAAAAGGTTACATTGTTTGAAATTACAAGGAATAATTATTCTTTTTATTACTGAAATAGACGGTGTAAACTACAATGAATGCATACTTGACATATCTCTTTCTTTTTGCATCTATTCCTTGTTAGATCAAATGTTATATTTTTCTTCAAAAGGGAAAGAAATCGAACTAATTTAAAAATATTAAATGGATCTAAATTCTGACGATTCCAAACATGAAAAGTTTACATTCCAATAAGATTAGGGTAATAATCCAAATTTATGACATTATTATATAACCTATTTCAGATCAAGAATAAATTTTATTCAAATTAGTATTCTAAATTCATACTTTTAGAACTGATTTCTAGATCACGTTGTAAACAATTCGAAATCAATTCATAAACAAGAATATGCAGGCGATATTTATTATAATCAGATTATATTCAATTTGTTACCTACAACCCATATACAATTATCCAATTAGGTATAAACTAAAATAAACACCAACGGGATAATTTTCATATTATAACAATCTATAAAATTTTCCACTCCCCATTTAAAAGTGATCCAAATCTCTAGATCTAAAGTAGAACCTTTGATTCATCTACAAATCCTTTTTAAACCAAGGGATATATATAAAAGGGTATACATACATTAGAATCATGGATCTGAGAAGAGATTTGGGATATGGAGAAAAAATAGATACAAATATATATAAATATATAAATTGCCTCAAATACGCGTATGGTTGATTCTCTTGTCTTCTCCTTTTTATTAGATTATATCCTTCTCCAATTCGTATGAATATAGATATAAATATCTTGTTTTTATAAATTAGAAATAAAGTAGAGAAGAAGAAATGACAGAGCTTCGCTACTGCCTCAAGAAAAATATGAGAAGAGAAGGGAGGACCAAGTCTAAATTTATATGTGCTATAATAAACCAGCACCGCTATGTCGAAATATATTAAATCTGGACCACTATAGCCTAGGGCTACTAGAGCCGCACAGATGAAGCGGCACCTGGTCGACTGGTCTAAGACGGGGGTCGACCTATGAGCCCCGGCTAATTAATAAAAAACGTTAATTTCTCTTATTTATTATTTATTTTCGTTCCGAATTTGTTTTTCGTTCGTAACTTTTCGTTTCAACTCCGATCGCAAAACTCCAAATATAAAAGTTGCTTAGAATTTCACTACAACGCAATGGTGCAAGTTTCATGGTCAAATTTCACTATTTGCACAAATTCCATTTTTGGAGTCTAATTAGTTAACTATCTAACTAATTAAATAACTAACGCCAAATTATAGGGTGTTACAGATGTGGAGAAAAATATATAAAGAAAATAAAATCAGAAATAATAAGAAAATAAGTAGGGACTTAGATTTATAGTGGTTCAGCATACTCCGGTCTATGTATACTCTAAAAGATTTTCATTTTTTTGATTTATACTGCTAATTACAATTACAATCACGAAATCCAAGAATAAAAATGGCAGATATAGCCTAGGTAGAAGAAAACGAGAGCTAGATTGAAAATCCCTTTCCTTGAGTTAATGATTCTATATTTATAGGGGAAACCGTGCATAGATCCAGCCAAAAACATGCATGTAGAAGACCGGGCCCACTACAACTGATCCAAAAAGTTTAGGGCCCACCCAGGTTGTTTTGACCGATCGGCACCGATCCCTAATGGGGGGATCAACACCGATCAGTGGGTAAGGACGGTTGGGATCAGCGATCCTCACTATGGATCCCTCTTTACTTCCTCTTTTTGTTTCCCGAGTTGTTTCCCGAGTTGATGCAGTGTTCTTTGAGCTATTGGATGATCATCATTGAGTTGTACTGCCAATTTGAGTGATCCATATCCATAGTAATCTGATCCGATCTGTACTTAACCATATTGATCTGCCTAAGGGAATTGCAAATCCACACTTGGCCAATTTCATAATGCCATCCACCCAAATCAGTTCGACTATAATCCATAGACTTAGTTATTTTCGATCTCCGAGCCAGATAATCATCCCTCTAGGCTTCCTGCCTTGATGATTACGAGTCCATTGCATTAAATACATGGTATCAGGATATATTTATATTATGTTATTGTTTCCCCTATGAGTTTAGATTTTATGAATCTCTGGTGATTTTGATGCTTATTTTCAGGTACCAAATTCAATGATTTGTGCTTTGATGGACTTGGATTTTGATTCTTGTCGAAATTTAGGTCCATTAAGGTGTAGGCTATTACCTGATCATATGCTTAGGATTCATCAAGGGCTTGCACGTGTGTACATTGCATGTGCATGTCCAACACCTGACAACTTGAGTCAAAGAAAGTCAGATTCAAAACCTGAAAAGTCCATGAAAGGAGCCAATTCAAATTATAGAGTTCGAAATGATAGATCGTGGAGGCATACTTCTGATTTATAGTATCAGATGCTGGTAAAGCATCATAATGAATTGATATGGATGTAAGTCTTCACAAGAATGATCCGTAGAAATAATAACAACCATCCATAGCATAGAGTGGAGTACTTCGTTGCAATCCTGACTTTTCTTGATTCAAAGCACATCACGTTTGAAACAAGATGTACTTTCGAGAGCGAGTGTTATTCATACTTTTGACCAGACAATATTCAGACTGATTGGATGAAACGAACTTGGAAACCATCATGGTAGGAAGTTCAGAGAGATGGCCAAAGAGTCCAAAAACCAAGTGCAAACAAAGTCATAATACGAAAGGCAAGCCATCACGAGAAGTAGAGTATAATAATCCAACTATGTGTTGGATCGTATTGATCCAACAGCATGGATCAGTATCGATCCACGTTCCTTCACCCATTTTTGCCTCCATTCATGCGACTCACTTTACTTGATACTAGAAGCCTATTCCAAGCGTTGTTTTGTCGAACTCATGTAATTCTCAATCGATCTCCACGAGCACTCAAAATCAGCAAATCTACTTCTCCATCGATACATCATTTTGGACTAAGAAACAAGCAAGTATTGGTGCAAACAAGTATGGAATCACATAGCTAAGCACAGATCTAGCAATAACAAGGAGTTTAAGACAGCCAATTTGGACATCTCACGGATCGGTACCGATCTAAGCCCATGGATTGGTACCGAGCCACACAAACTGCGGAGGTGTCCACCTATTTTATTGGAAAATTGGTCTATGGTGTGGAAAATGAGGTGAAGATCACGGGGGCGAGATTCTAGGCTTCCTACGTCTATAAATAGAGGGGCAGTGTATTTTAATGATCTGTTTGGTTTTGCTCTCTCTACTTTCATTTCTTGTAATCACCCATGGATTTATACCGATCCTAAGAACAACTACCTGTAATCCAGTGATATAAGTAATAAAATCACTAAATGGACGATGTCAAGATTAGCCGAACCACTATAACCATTGTGTGTTCTTTCATTCCTCATTTTTCATCTATTTTCATCACTTTTTATTCTCTACATAATCTTTTGGGTGTTTATGCCTTTTTGGTTCAAACATGGTTGTACAGCATAAACAATTACTATAGAACACGTGCAATACACATATATGAAGATAATACACCCCCTCTTCACCTTTTAGTTTCAGGATGAAGCCTATGGAATCACAAAGTGATATTTTTATGTTAGAAACTTTGTGTTATTAATATTTACCCATTTTGTTTAAGCTTATCTCTTTGTAATCTTTTGTATTAAAGTCTTAAGATCCCATAATTTTGTTATCAAATTTGAATTCTTTAAGTTAAATTTTTTCTTAGGATGATAATAATACAGTGATGTAATTATGTATTCTTATTCAATAATCAAATGTTTATTATCAGTTTGAAATATATTATATTTACATGACGTTCATCCTCACAATTATTTATCTTTTTTTTCCTTATTTAATATCAAATTATTTCGTGGTCTTACCATTTTCGTAAGCCATAATTATTTTTAGCAACTTTAATGCTCGCATTTAATGTCCACACAACACTAATGTCCTCACAGTATGAAAGACTTTTATCATTCTTCTTGAAAATTTCTTATCATGTAGTTATTGTTACTTAATATTTTATTTGTAAGTCTTTCAAAATGATTCAACTACTACTAGACATATTTATTACACAATTAGTTTTCAAAATGACAATGCATCACATTCTTTATTTATTTTGAACACGTTATCTCCTTCGTTTCTTCGAAAACTTTGTTATAATTCCTTACCAAAATCAACACAAAATTTTGTCTCTTTTAATTAAAAATATTCCTTACCTATAAACTACTTGTAATAGTATTAATGTTTTCATAATCCATAACAAATGTATTAGAGTTCCGTAGTTGATGAAAGAAGCAACAAAAGTCTTAACTCAGGGAGCTAGATATGCATAGTACAAAGTAGCAAAAAAATTATGTTCCCTACTCTAACCTTCTAGGTAGAGGATGGAGCTTATGGAATTGTATAACGAGATATTATAGTAAATTTGAGATACTCCTAATTTTTATACTCAATTCGTATCATTGACAAGTAAGAAATTTTCTGATGATATTTCATGGGATACTATCGGGTATTCTATATATTTAATAGTAGTAGTGGTGGTAGTAGTAAGATTATTGTGCTATAATCATAACATCACAACCATAGAAATTATAAAATTTGTTAAAGTTCTTTTGTCTTTTTTCAAAGTAACTTTCCCCGATGTTTTAGATATATGAAATATAGATCACACTTGATATTTTAATAAGAAGTCGAATGTACAAATGATTAGTTTTAGTTGTGTAGTTTTATCATAAATTTATAGACCTACGAAAGAAGTCCATCAGAAAATTGGCAACACATTTGAAAATAAAATTAATGAAAGGAGACTTTAAGACAAATAAAGCAATATTTGTGTTCCTAGAACAATACTTTTTACACAGAATATAAATGAAGTGACATTTATTACAGACATGAAATTATAATGCAAAGGTCAATAACCATATTTAGTTTTTCACGATACTACAGTTGCCAATACTTAAAGTGGAAATGACCAACTAGCATTATTAGGGCTTAACATCAAAATATATTAAACAGTATTAAAATATATTATATGACATAAAAGATTCAATTAATTAAGTATTTGTATATCTGAGAAGAAAGATGAGATCATTAGCACGTCACTGATGCAAAAATTTTTGAAGATATATTTAGTTATCGTTATTCCTGGAATTACGGTTGTTTGATACTTCGTACTTCTCTGTAGAATCCAAGTAAAAATCATTTTATAGTCTACTATGCGAAGAGTGTATTAAGGAGACATGTTGCTTATTTTCATCATTATATCCACATCATTTTGTTGAACATCGAATTATGAAGTGAAGTTTTTGTACTATGGATTGAAAAAACTGAATTAAAAAAGTAAATGTAAAAAAGAATATTAATTAAAATAATTATAGTAATTGCTAATTAAATGTTGAATGTGATAATATGTTTTATTTCATTTATTCATTTCCAAAATTTTAAATCTGTATTATTAGCACATAATTGGTCACTAACACCCTAGAATAAATTTGTGTAGGGAGATAAATGAAGACAGTAAATTGAAATAGAGGAGTTGCATAATATAATACAAAAATAACAGTAAAATGCAAGAACAGCATCATCATAGTGGTTCGGTGTAACTGCCTACGTTCACTTTGAAGTAATCTTTATTGCTTTTCCAATTGCTTGAATACAGATACAATCCACAAAGAACAAATTGAATTTAGTTTAGGATGAAAAGGAAATGAGTATAAAAAAGGGCAGAGTCTCTCCTTAGTTTCTGAAAAAGATCCCCTAAACTAGAACCCTACCCTTCTATTTATAGATGGAGATAGCTTGGCTTCCCTGAGCTTGTGTCTCCTTTAGTCCTTCAGGCCTACAACCAATGGAGCTCGGCCAATAATTGATATGTCAAGAAGGCTGACCCTAAGTATGCCGAACCCCTTTAGCCGACACGGGTTTCCTCGGGTTTTAACTCGAAGTGATTCCCACTCTGGCCCGAAGCAATTCACTCCCTTGCTAATGCTAAACCGCTTCTCTTTGCTACAATACCGACCCAAGATGGTCGAGCTAAAATAGCCGAACCCAGGCAACCGATACCAATACTCGATGCCAATCCAGGATGGTCGATCCCAACATACTATGCCGATCCAGGATGATCGATCCTAATATGCACCTACCCAATAAAGACTTGCCGACCCAAGTTGCTCTACCAAATAAAGCAACTTCAATGTGTCGACCTGCTTCTGCCAACCCCCATAGCCGATTCAAATATGGTATACCGACCCCATAAGGGTGTGTCGATCCGGAATGACCGAGCCCACAGCTGTCCTCCACTACCGACCCACTTCCTACACTGAAACCTCTCAAGCAGACCAATCCAAGGTTGCCGACCTAATCACATGCACTGAACGCACACCAACATACCGGCGCAATCAAATTGTACCGACCCTATCGTGTTCCACTCCTTTCTATGCCAACCCCTAGTAAACGAAACATACCGACTCGAAGTTGTTGATGGGATGACTCGGAGTAAACATTCCCTTGACTCAAAGTAGCCTCCTTAATGACCTGAAGTAGATTATTCTTTACGTGTGCCTCATCAACGTTCAACCAAAGCGTCTGCCCCTTGTAACCGGGCCAAGCTGTCGGGTAACATTTGCCCCCCAAAGCATGTCTTGTGAACAACTTGATGCGCTTTGAATCAGCGAGTAATCAACGCTCTCAGAGGTTACTTCGTTTAAGCCAATAACTGATCGTAGTTTCTTATTAACCTTTAGTGAAATCCTGTGTTGTTCGAATGCATTAACTTAGCCTTAAGAAAATCTCAGGATTCCTCATGCGACTTTTCAGAAGTTGATTGGATATAACCTTTCAAAGGTTGGACTCATAGCGATGACTTCTTCCCAAACAAGCTTTTCTTCGCCTCGTCTATTTTTATAATTAATATCATTATTTAGCATTACACATTATCCATCATATTTTTTATATCATTCTTTTTGTAAAGAAGGGGAAGGGTCAGCATGCGGATGTCGATCCCTCAATTGTTATATGTGGGGTGGGGTCGGCATGTAGAATAGCCGACCCCTTGGAATACGACTTGGTCTCCAGGGTAGATCAGTTTGCATTCCAACCCACGTATAAAAGACTTGAATTTACATCATCTCCTCCCTACCTTTATTCTTCTAAGTGTATTTCCCCTCCAAGCTTTCTCAACCGAACTTCCCAAAACTTAAACAATTTTACTCTTCCAGATCCAACTTGTCTCGTCTTCAATTCTCAACTAAACGTGGTCCAAGTTAATATGCACTCGAACTCTATAGTTGCTCCCAGTCCAAGATTCGTAGCATAGGCATGAATTCATGCTCATTTTTGAATTGCTAAACTGTGCCCTCTAATCTTGACTTATCCTTAGGGCTTTATAAATGTATGCATCTTCCACATCGAGAGAAAGAAGAGGGAATAAAGGAGAGAGAAGGAGAAGGAAGGTATGGAAGAAGAAACTTTGGTGTGGGTCAGAGTCAGCTCGTGGGAGTTTGGCACATAGGTCTAAGGATAGGGTTCGGTACATTATTCTATGGAGGGTTCGATGTCTTGGAAATATGGAGAGGTTGGTATTTTCTAGAGGGAGTATCGATCGATGGTTTTCTGAGAGCAAACGGGTCGGTGGGTTTTAATGGAAGTGGGATCAGTAGGTGTTGTGAGCGAGCGATCGGTATAATTTGTTAGGAGTTCGGACGGTTCATCATGAAGAGTTGAGGGATCAGTATAATTTGTTGGAAGAGTTGATTTGATATTAGAACTAAGGCGTGAGGGTCGGTATCGAGAGGAATGGGTTGAAATTGGCAATCAAAATCGCTTCAACTTAATTGATGCAAATTTATGACTATACACTTTCATGCTTGAGCATAAAATGACGAACAATTTGACATGGACCATGATGCATAAGCCTATGTACTTACTCGGACCAACAAAATCACAGCTTAAGCAACTCTAAACGTGAATCTAGCCCAACAAAGGCAAGTAACAGCCTTCATAATTTATAATGCCAATGCTCGATTTCAAGACTTCTGGTACCGATCATATGCTACGCTGTTGGAGAAGGTCAGCGACGACGGTCCCTAGGACGATAACTCAAAACTTCATTGTGTCATGCTTGTCTTTAATCTCAAGCTTCTTGTACTTATGCTAGAATTATCGCACTAGTTCACAGACGACACGGGGGAATATATTATCATTACATCTAATATTGATTATCTTTCGAGTATAGCTTGAACAAGTATTTATTCACATCAGGCGCCTTCCCGCAATGTCTAAGAAATCAAATTCCACCACTCTATCTGACAAGCCTGGACCAAGTCAATGACAAGAAGTAGTAGAGAAGTTGAGCCCGCTGTTTGCACCCATTCGCAACATCCGGTCCTTCCTGCTAAGGTTATAGATCCGACACCTGATGTCATAGACGAAGCCGTTATCTTGGATAACCAGGTCAATACACAAGCTTCAAAAAATCGACCAAGCTACTCTTCATCAATTGTGCTCCATTCACGGAATCCCTTTCGAGGATGTTTTATTCTATCGAGGCAAGATCGGCCTCATCAGCCCCCAGCCAGATACATCGCATGCAACAAATTCATGTATTGAGCCGGATCCGTGCCACCTTTCGATTCGTTTATCCGTGAGGTGTTAAAGTACATAGGGATCGCTCCTACACAACTGCATCCCAATAGCTACGCATTCATTCACGACACCTTCCCACTTTTCATAAGAATCATGTTCAGACATCCAACCCCCGAGGACATTCGTCACATTTACCACTTTGAGAGATGCGCCGATAGCCGGTCTTACATTTTCCTTGAACTGTTTTCTAAACGCTAGATTCTAATGGGCGTGTGGAACAAGCTCTCTCAATTCAAGAAAGAGTGGTTCTACGTGCGCTATCCTCCCGGCTTCACGAGAAGATGGTTGGAAGGATGTAAGTTTCACTTTTGTGTCGTTCTTCATTTTAGGACTCAAGTCACATCTTTCCAGAAGTTTGAACTTTTCTAATCCTTCCAGGCATTCACCCATGGCCTAAAGGCACTAGGTAATCTGGAGCAGTCGAGGCTATTCATGCTACTCCAGTAGAAGATCGGTACATCAAACTGATAGTTACGGATGAATTGTGCTCGTTATTTGGATTATTAGAAGATGGTCCCAGGATCCTCCTTTCAAGAAGTACAACCTCTTTATGGGCAATTGCCGAAGTGAGGAGAGCACAAGTCAGTTCCTCGGTGCCTCCTGTCGAAGGAGCTCATGGTACCACCGAGGAAGGAGAGATTAAAGAAACGGAGGTCCCAGCGCCAATCGATGAGAATATAAGTCCCCAACAGGCACCATCAGCCGACGTTCCCTACACCAAACAACCACAACCTTCCTCAAAAAAGAAAAAGAGTTTGGCATACAGACTTAAGAAGACTAAAGTCAGGGTAATCTAAAATTTGTGATAACTCCTATTAAGAAGGGATCGTCTTCCCAGAAGATGGAAAATTCGTCGAAGGGGCTTTTCGACCCATCCATCCCTGATGACTTATTGAACTAAGACTTTGCTAATCCTTGTGTCATGGGGTTCAACTCGCCTACAGGAAGTGGTGAAGGCATACAATTTCATAATCATGGAGAAAATACTCCAATGAGTAAAGCGAAAACCACTGGTCTGTTGGGGGGATGCACTAAGACACACACAAACACTTACACTCCACCACCACCAACTTCCATTCAATTTGTCGTGTGATTTCTACAAATTCATTCTTGTTTAACCTTATGTACAAGTGAGTGACTCACTTGCATGGCTTCGGCCGTCTTCAAGGAGCCTCCATCTTTCATCACTCAAGTCGAGAATCAGGATCTGGTAAACGGAGAGATAGAGACGAAGGCGAGGATAGAGATTATTATTCCAGAGAATCATCTCATCCTCCAGAAGGAGAACCCAATGACACTCTTCGCATCCAAGTGAACCCACAAATCCCATGGCGCATGGCGAAGATAAGTCTACTCATCGAGACTCTCAATCAGACGCTTCTTGTGATCAACACTCTGGCTCTTTGAGCACTAGGCCATCTCGTGAGCATCACAAGAAATCGTTAACTTCGACGAGACCAACTCCTCCAGCTCCTGCTCATGACCCAACCATGGCGGAGAAATTAGCCGAGCTTAAGACCATGTTCCCAAATATCTGCTTCGAAGGGCTGAAATTCCTTCTCGCCATGCATCATATCCCCAAGAATGTCAAAGCAGATGCTCTCGCATGCACGAACGATGCGTACATTCAACACAATGCGTTTGTGCACTTAGTCAAAAAAGTTTCGAAGGTCTCTACTGAGCATCAATATGTGATCGACCACCTCAAGCTTGAAGCTGTCCATGACAAAGACATTATAAAAAGCTTGGATGAAAAGCTGTTCTCATACAAAGCCAAACTCGAGACCGCTAAGAAGAATGCTAAAGATACAGCTGAGGCGGTCAACCGCTTAGAGACTAGCCACAAAAAGGAGTTGGATGAAGCGCTCTAACGTAGTGGCGCTTTAACTTTGGAAAAGGATTCTCTGCAAAAAGAGAAGAAAATCCTAGCTCACTGAATCAAAGAGTTGGAGGAGCTGCTTTCTAAGAAAAAGAAGAGAAAATAGCAACGCAGAAGGAATCGCAGAAGTACTGCGAAGAAATTGTTGAGACCAGAAACTTAAATTGACGAAGAACTATCTCAAATTGAAGTGTTGAAGGATGCCGCCCACAACAAGGGCAAAAAACTGCACTAGCAGAGGCCGATTCCCGAATAGAGGCAGCGACTGAGTCTGGTAGGGAGGAGATTAAAAGCCTATTTGACCTACTCATCGTCGAATTTAATGCAAGGGTCCTCATTTACAGCGATTTACCTTTCTTGGACGATAGCTACCTCGAATCACTTGCCGAAGCATTGGACAATTGATTAAGATTAAGAAAGTGGAGACGGGCATTGTGGAGATCGATGAGGAGGCACTGGCGAAAGAAGTACTTCAAGGAAATCAATCCTTTGACATAGCTGCGGCAAAGCTTCTTTTTGGCGGAGCTTCCTCAACGTTAAAGGAAAAGGAAGATATCGCCGGTCTATCTGGAATTGAATCTCAAGTTCCCTCTTTCCTACAGCCGGCCAAGACTTCATCTCTTGATCCTGTCAACCAGCATGACGGTTATGATCCGAAGAAACCCGGATTTGGCATTCGTACACTGTCTCCGGTCATCTAGGGGGATACTCCAATGACCACCATAAGTCACACGGATGCTGGTACTTAATTTCACTTTCTAATGTTTAAGAAATCGCCATTCTTGGCGAATAACGGACGTACTCTAATATCTACTTTTTATGGAATCATACAGGCCATTCTGGTCCCGAACGGACTCCTAGGAGCGATGTCGCCATGGAGCCGGAAGAGAAAGATGTTCGGGATCCATCAGTCAAAGATACACCGGGCCCTAATGCTCAAGTAATCGGAGCACTAGATGCGGATAAGCCCGAAGATCCTTCATTTGCTGAGGAACATGACGGTGTTGTAATCACGGGCGCTTCCAAGCACACCTTTAAGCTTAGCATGAAGGAGCAATTCGAGGAGGAAGAAAAGGAGAAAATCAAGGTAAAGACTAAACCTAAGGTGGTGGAGATAGACGATCCCCTAAATAGACCGCGGAAGGTCATCATTCTACTTGGCAGGACCACACCCTTGGAGGTTCCTCCACCTTCCTTGGGTACCACATCGTAAGGAAGTAAAGGGTCCAGGGAAAAGTGCTTATTTGAGGAGACTCCGAAAAAACTGAAGAAGGAGAGAAAACTAAAGAAATAGTTGTCGTCTTCCAATATTTTTCTTAGCTCAAATAAGTTAGAATCATGTAGTTGTCCTTTTCTTTTCTCTTTCTTTTGTCAGTAGTCGTTGTAGATAGACTTGGCCTTCGAACTCTCAAAGGAGTTGTAAGGAAACTTTTTGAGAAGTAAATAAAATTTTGTTCCTTTGCTTTTACAGATTTTCAATACATCACTTATAATTTAATTCGCAACTGAGATTCGAGGATTCACGATTCATTTAAACTCTAGTTCGCTTTTGAAGGACTTAGAGTACTTCTATCCACATTTTAGGGGCTTAAGAATTTTTCGAAATTATTAACACTCTAGTCCCCGCTCTAGGGACTTAGAGCACTCTAATATGCCTTTGAGGACTTAGAGATTTTTTTTTGAAATCATTTATACTCTAGTCCGCGCTCTGGGGACTCAGAGTACTCTAATCGCTTCAAGGACTTAAAGATTCTTGAAATCGTTTATACTCTAGCCTGCGCTCTGGGGACTCAGAGTACTCTAATCCGCTTCAGGGACTTAGAGATTTTTGAAATCATTTATACTCTAGTCCGTACTCTGGGGACTCAGAGTACTTTAATCCGCTTCAGGGACTTAGAAAATTTTGAAATCATTTACACTCTAGTCCGCGCTCTAGGGACCCAGAGTTCTCTAATCCGCTTTAGGGACATAAGGGTTTTTGAAATCGTTTATACTCTAGTCCACACTCTGGGGACTCAGAGTACTCTAATCCGCTTCAGGGACTTAGAGATTTTATGTACATAGCTGGTTAACTTTTAGTTTTGTGTGTGCGTTCATACGTCACATAGATTAGTTCTAACCAACTTTGTTATGTAATTATACAACATTGAACATCAACAGTTCACAGAGAAATAACTTCAAGCTTTTATTGATTATAGAAAATAGGGATAAACTGAATTGTCTTATTACACATCGAATACAGTGAACAAAAAAGGAAACAAATACTGCAAACAACTACTAATAAAATGCAAAAGAAATAAATTAAGTATAATAATGGTGCAAATGCTCGTTAAATGCTCTGGGTAGTGTCACGCCATCAACAATCGCTAGCTTGAAGGTTCCATCTCCAAGCCTTCGTTCGATGACGTAGGGACCTTCCCATGTGGGATTCATATGTGATATGATCGGAAAAACTCGTTTTAAAACAAGGCCGCCCACATCGAAAGCTCTTGGTCGGAGTTTTCATTATAATATCGGGCGACTCGGTGCTGATGTGCGGCTGTCCTTAAATCAACTTCCTTGTGCTTCTCGTCGACAAAGTCCAACGATTCCAGTAAATGATCTTGGTTTGTTCTAGGATCATAGTAAGTCACCCAGTGAGAAGGGACTTCAAGTTCCATGGGTATAACTTCTTCCGTGCCGTATGCTAAGGCGAAGGGAGTATGGCTAGTCATGGACTTGTGGGTGGTTTGTATGCCCAGAGTGCCATTGGAAGCTCATTCACCCACTTGCCTCTAACCTTCTCCAAATGTTTTTTCAAGATTCACTTGATTATATTATTTACGGCTTCAACTTGCCCATTCGCTTTAGGATGAGCGACTGTTGCAAACCTCTTCTCAATGTGATGTTTCCAAAAAAACTCTTTGAATTCCTTACTCTCAAATTGAGTTCCGTTGTCAGTAATGATAGTCCACGGGAGACCAAAGTGACATATAATGTTTCGCACAACAAAATTGATAACCTTTTTGGTGGTGATCCTAGCTAACGGCTCTGCTTCTGCCTATCTAGTGAAGTATTCGACCGCGACAATTGCGTATCTTGTACCACCTTTGGAGATTGGCAACGAGCCGATAATGTCAATTCCCAATATTGCAAATGGCCATGAGCTAAACATTTGCATGATTTCTGTTGGCGGTGCTCTTGGGATTTTCGCATATTTCTGGTATTTATCGCATCTCCACACACAGTCCACGGTGTCTCGATTTATGGTCGACCAATAGTATCCAAAGCGGAGTATTTTTTTGGTTAATGTCTGCCCCAGTTTGATCGCTACGTTCTCCTTCATGGACTCTTTCAAATCTTGTTTTATCTCGTCATGGGCGATGCACCTAAGCAAGGGAATGGAGAATCTCTTTCGATACATATTCCCATCTTGCATAACATACCCTGAGGCCTAGCGAAGGACTTGTCGTCTCTCATTTCTTCTCACAGGCAAGGTCCCATGCAACAAATATTCTTTGAATGGGGACATCCATGACTCCATTTCGATTTCTATTTCTAACACAAGATCAACTTCCATTGCATTTATACTCAGGGAGTGTAGAGTTCCAATGGGAACTAGGCCCATCTGTTGTGGTCGCCTTGCGAATTTTGCCAAGAAATCGGCTTTCCCATTTTGCTCGCGTGGGATGCGAAAAAATCGTAATATTCGAGGTCCGCCAACAATTACTGGACCCGAGTGAGGTATGGAGCAAGCCTCTATCCCTTTTTCTGGTAGTCTCCCCGGACTTGGTATACCACCGGCTATGAGTCATAGAAGATTTCAACCAATTTCACTCCAAGTTCTTTGGCAGGTTTCAGTCCGGCGATCAACTCTTCATACTCGGCTTCATTGTTCGTAGTGGGGAAATCAAGCTTCAAAACATAACAAATCGATTGGTTCTTGAGAGTTACAAGAACAACACCAGCCCCAAAACAATGGTCATTGGATGCTCCAGCGGTATACAGCTACCCTCGTGCAACATGAATCGCCTTATATCCATTCGGTTCATCCTACACAGTGAACACTGCAATAAAATCTTCCAACGCTTGTCCTTGGATAGCTCTTCGAGGCAAGTAGGTGATGTAGAACTAATTGAAGTCGATATTCCATTTAAGCAACCTTCCAGAAGTTTTTGGTCATTGGAGCACCTGCTGTAAAGGTTGATCGGTATAGACAGTGACCGGATGTGCCTGGAAATATGGGTGGAGTTTGCACCACACGATCACCAAACAGTAAGCCGGCTTTTCTATCTTGGCATAATTTCTCTCTCCCCTGTTAAACACTTACTAACGTAGTACACCGACTTTTAGATTCAGTCCTCCTCGCAGATCCAAGCTGCACTGACGGCATGCTGGGATACTGCTAAGTAAATGTATAACTCCTCATGATCTATGTGCTTCGATAGAATAAGAGGCTTCTCCAAGTGATTTACTAGAGCTCGGAACGCGTCTTCACAATCCGGTGTACATTCAATATTTATTTTCCCTTTCTCTATCAAATTGAAGAAGGGAATACATTTTTCGATTGCTCTAGATATAAATCGACTCAATGCAGCGACCTTCCCATTCTGGTTCCACAATTGTTTTATAGTTTTGGGTGCCCGTATATCCAGAATGGCTTGAATCTTTTCTGAGTTCAGTTCCATTCCTCGTGCGTAGACAATGAAGCCCATAAACTTCCCGACGCAACGCCAAAGGAGCACTTCAATGGATTGATCTTCATGCCATAAAATCTGAGTATATCAAACATCTCTTCCAAGTCTCGAATGTGGTCATTTGACTGCCATGACTTCACGAGCATATCATCCGCATAGACTTCCATCAATCTGCCAATCTGGTTCTTAAACATCCGGTTCACTGAACGCTGATAGGTTGCTCCTGCATTCTCCAACCCAAAAGGCATTACCACGTAACAGTACAATCCAACATTCGTAACAAAACTGGTGTACTCCTGATCTAGGATGTGCTTCGAGATTTGATTGTATCCCGAATACGCATCCATAAATGACAATAACTCGTGCCCTGCTATCGAGTCAACCAGTTGATCAATTCTGGGAAAAGGAAAACTCTCCTTAGGGGATGCCTTGTTCAGGTTTGAATAATCAACACAGGTCCTCCACTTTCCATTTTCCTTCCTCACCAGTACAGGGTTGGATATCCATTCAAGATAGAGGGCATCGTGGATAAACCCATTGGCTTTGAGTTTATCCACCTCCTCCTTGAGAGCAACAGACATGTTCGAGTCCATGCCTCATCTCTTTTGTTTTATAGGTACATACTTTGGATCAATGTTCAATATATGACTTGCAATGGCGGGTGAAATCCCACACATATCAGAATGGGTCCAAGCGAAAACATCAATATTCGCTTGGAGGGGTAAGATCCCTCATCATCGAGGGGTTGAGTTGTGATCCTATCTTCAATACGCACGATAGATCATCATGGCTGACTGTGATATCAATTGTTAGTTCAACCGGTGCTGCCTTGCCCTCCTTGGGTTCTTCATCGTCATCTCTCAGATCAATGTCTCTATGGATCTGACTGTGTTGCCCAAGCCAAGGCTCGGGTGCTACTTGTCAATTTTCAGAAACATGGATGCAGACGAATTTGTCCACACCCTTTCCCTTCTCTCTTCGCTGGGCCTCTCTCGGCTCAGCCACATAACAAGCACGACCAGTCGCTTGATCCCATGCACTACACCAACTCCATTGCCCGTTGGAAATTTCAATGTCAAGCACCACGGAGCCAAAGCTGCCCTAAACTTTGCCAGGGCCGGTCGGCCTAGAAAACATTATACGGGGAATCAACGTCCAAAACAATGAACGGTAGGATCTGCACTCTCCTATGTTCACCTTCACCTAACTCGACTGGCAACTCAACAAAGCCTACCGCTTCAATAGCCGCACCATTAAAGCCATGGATACAGAACTTAGATGGTTTTAGGTCCTTAGCCTCCATCTTCATTTGATCAAATGACTTCTTAAAGATAATATTAACAGAACTCCCACAATCGATGAATATTCTCCTCACAAGCACCAGTCCGATCGCAGCTGAGATAACCATCGGATCAATGGTAGGTGCTTCCATCTGATCGACATCCCTACTGCTGAATACTATATCATCCGTCATCATTCGGTGCTGTTTAGCCGGAGTCCCATCCTCTGTGTTCGAGCAACACTCAAAGCTCGCATGTCTCAAAGAACTAGCATAACGCTCCATTTCTTGCCAACTCTTATCTACAGGATGAGGCCCACCAACTATAGTGTTTATCTCCAATCTTCCACCGGTTTGAGCAGGCTCCTCGGGTTGACGTGGAACTTGTCCTCGATTGGGATCGGAACTCCCCTATCCGCCTTCCTGTGGATTCATAACAAACTGTTGCAACTTCTTGTGGCGAATCAACTTTTCTATAGCGTCGTGAAGGTGCCTACACTCATTAGTGTTGTGCCCATAGGTCTTGTGAAACTGGTAGTACTTTCCGGTTTGCTTTTGTTCTTCAGTCGATTCTTTTGGGCGTGTCTTTCGGTGATGAAAAGTATTACAAGTTGACAGATAAATATTCTCTAAGGACGTGTTCAATGGTGTATATTCATTGTAAGTCCGGATTCTCGGCTTCCACTTTACTACTTCCCTCTTACGTCCGAGATTTCCTCCTCCGGTTCCTTTAGGCTGTTCCGGTTTATTTTAAACGTTAACTTGGACCTTTCCCGAGCTCTTGCTAGATTGTTTCACTACAATATTGCTTTGCACCGCTTCCCTAATGGATCTTGTAGCACTGCCCCTTCTCGACAACTTGGCCTCCTCCTTTCTCATGAACTGATCCGCTTTTGAATAAAAACTTTCCAAGGTGGTTGGTGGTTTTCCTACAAGCCAGTCACCAAACTCAGATTCGAGATCAACACCTCACATCACGGCCATAAGAATGGCGTGGTCATTCGGATTACTATCTTCGGTAGCAGCAATGTGGAATCTCTGCAAATAGTCCTTCAGCGACTCACCTAGAGCCTGAATCACACTAGATAATGACATCATGTCTTTCAGGCGAGTAGTATTGATCCTGAATTGCTCCATGAATTTCATCGCTAGCTCATCAAATTTGGAGATCGACCGTGGGGGAAGTCTTGTGAACCACATGGTAGCGATTCCGAATAGAGTTATTGGGAAGCACCTGCATTTGGTCGCATAATTCACCCTAGCGGAGTCCATCGTCCACTTGTACCTCATTATGATTTGTCGAGGGTCGGTCTTCCCTTCATATGCGGTTATAGTTGGCATGCTAAACTTCCTGGGGTATCAGTAAACGGAATATGACTCCTTGATGATCTCAGTCATCATTAGCCAAACCTCGATTCTCCCTCATATAATTGCCTAACCATAGCTGATAAATCCAGAGTCTGAATAGGAGGTGTCAAGTTGGTATCCGTCCTATGTGATTACCCCGGTTGGCGCCTTCTCGGCCGATGATCATCCAAGTGGGCATCTTGAGGAACCGCTTCATTAACATCCCGGTGAGGTAGTTGACCAGCTTCCATGCATGCTCCAGAGCCTATATTTCTCACTCCAGGTTGAGTGCGACTTCCCAGGTGTAGTTGAGGAGCTATTGTCCTAGTCAAGGGGCTAGATTAGCTCTATTGGATTATTCGCGATGGCTTGCCACAAATTGCTCTATCGCTCCAGTTTGCACCGTTTCTATTGTACGGCGTCTACGCCTGTGGTGTTCATCTGACGAAGTTGAGCTGTCGGATGACAAGTAAGAAGCGAGGCTTCCTCCAACGTTCTAACGTTAATGCCGAGCAATTTGGTTCATCAGGTTGGCATTGCTTGAATCTGCTCATTAATCCGTCTCCTGCTTTCCATGAACTCCCTCATTAGATCATTGAACTCAGCTCTGGTGAGAGCTTCTACATGGTTCTGGATGGCGGCGGGTTCTATCCCTGCATTAGCTAGTAGATTGCTTGGTCCCACTTGTTGGACACCAGCATATCAGCCTTGTGGAAGGCGGATCTGGTGCGTGGCCTTGCCATCTTAGAGTTATTTGTGGAAACTCTGAATAGAATTTTGTAAACTCTTGAGAACGAACTTGGATCTCCTTCGGGGGATTTCTTTAATCCAGTAGCAACAAAGTAGATCCTAACAGCCTTAGAATGAATCGCTCTCAATAAAAGCACCAAAATGTTAACACTAGAACTGGTCATTAACACTCTAGAATAGATTTTTGTATAGAGATAAATGAAGAACTAAATTGAAATAGAGGAGTTGCACGATATAATGCAAAAATAACAGTAAAATGCAAGAACAACAGGATTACAGTGGTTCGGCGTAACTACCTACGTCCACTTTGTATGTAATCTTTATCGCTTTTCCAATTACTTGAACACATATACAATCCATAAAGAACAACTTGAATTCAGTTTAGAATGAAAAGGAAATGAGTACAAAAAATGGCAGAGTCTCTCCTTAGTTTCTGAAAAAGATCCCCTAAACTGGAACACTGCCCTTCTATTTATAGATGGAGATAGCCTGGCTTCCCTGGGCTTGCGTCTCCTTTAAGTCATTCAGACCCATAACCATGGGAGCTCGGCCCACAATTGATAAGTCATGAAGGTCGACCCCAAGTATGCCGAACCCCTTTAGCCGACCCGGGGTCCCTCGGGTTTTAACTCAAAGTGATTCCCACTCTAGCCTGAAGCAATTCACTCCCTTGCTTATGTTAAAGCACTTCTCTTTGCTACAATACCGACCCAGGATGCCGAGCTGAAATAGCCGAACCCAAGCAACCGATACCAATACTCGATGCCGATCTAGGATGGCTGAACCAAGATAATCGATCCCAATATGCACCGACCTCATAAAGACTTGCCGGCCCAAGTTACTCTACTGAACAAAGCAACTACAATGTGCCGACCTGCTTCTGCCGACCCCCATAGCCAATCCGAACATGGTATACCGACCCCACAAGGGTGTGCCGATCCGGAATAACTGAGCCCATAGCTGTCCTGTACTACCGGCCCACTTCCTACACTGAAACCACTCAAGCTGAACGATCCAAGTTTGCCGACCTGTCCACATGCAACGAGCGCACACCAACATGCCGATCCAATCAAATTGCACCGACCCTATTGTGTTCCACTCCTTTCTATGCCGACCCCTTAGTAAACGACACTTACCGACTCGAAGTTTTTGATGGGATGACTCGGAGCAAACATTCCCCTGACTCGAAGTAGCCTTCTCAACGACCTAAAGTAGATTATTTCTTGACTTGTGTCCCATCAACGTTTGACCATAGTGTCTGTAACTATCGGCTTGTAGCCGGAGCAAGGTGCCGGGTAACAGTATTAGCATGGATAAAATAGTGATAATTTAAAGTCAAAATGCCTTGAATATTTTTTTTAAAGCAGAAAAACCAATTACTATATATCATCACAAACAAAAGAAAATTATAGAATTTTAAATACGAAAATTTGTAGTTTAAATCCGTATGCGCAACATGGACTTGTACTAGTACATACCAAATAAAACAAGTGACCTATGTTGATATATGCCTAACATTTATATTTCATTGCACATCCAACTATGTAACAACATTTATTTTTGATGGAAAATGCTAAATCAACTGACTACAAATCAGTGAAAATATACGAAGCGAAGAGAAGAAACTGGGGCCCTGTAAATTCAGCCTAAAGAAGTGTTTCTGCTCAGGTATTTTACACCGTGAATCGCCATTAGGAAGATTCATTTTTTATAATTTGGACCTTACCGTATGCACGGTTACACATTAGTACGGGGTAAATTACAACAAAATTTCGGTGTTTCATTTGCACTACTGGCTGAACGGGCTAAAATGAAGCGCGATAAACTGTTTTTTTCTTCGATAAATTAAAGTGAAAATGGATGGAACTCTTAATAAACAATATGCTAAAAGGCCCGAACTAAAACAGGCCCGAATGAGTGCGGAAGCCACAAATGTTTGCTCCCCTAGATTTTACCCGTTGGATTAATTTCGCACAGCCTCGTAGCAAAGTCCCTTGAATCATACGAATCATCTTCCTCGATAAATTGTATAGGGTTCATGGTAGAGAAAATGTCAGAAATCAGAAGAGGGAAAAGATCAGAAATTATAAAAGAAAAATAAATCAAAGACGGCTCTGAATCCTATATCGTTCAATTCAGGTATGCTGCTTCCACTTCTTCCCATTCTCATTCTTTGTTCCCTTTTGATTGCTAAATTGAGATCCCGATGCTGAATTGAATCTCTTTTGGTTTTGTTTCAATCCGATGTTTATATTGATATCGGGATT
The DNA here is from genome assembly GCA_030765085.1 of Allium cepa. Classification (NCBI taxonomy): domain Eukaryota; kingdom Viridiplantae; phylum Streptophyta; class Magnoliopsida; order Asparagales; family Amaryllidaceae; genus Allium; species Allium cepa. The sequence continues at coordinate 80,965,031 of CM060941.1, read as the reverse complement.
CAATATGGGGCTTCTATATTTTCGTTCTGAAATAGGATCGTACGATTTACACGGGTTGCGGTCCAATATAACTCTTGGATTGGGAAGGCTGCGATTCGTTCCAAATCACGTTTTGGAACGTACGATCTTACAATGTGTGCAATCACCGGCAATTGTTAAGAATTGAAAATATTGCTTTATTACTTCTCTGTTGCATTCCTATTACAATCTGCTTGCTACATATAGCTGCAACCTCACGCTCAAACACATAAATTCATTCACCAGTTTGTGCATGCACATATGCACAACTGATGCTACATATGCACGCACACATGCACAACTGATACATGTGTATAACTTCTTCCACATAAATTAAATTCTTGAATTATCAGCTTAGTTCCATCATCTATGATCTGGCCCATCTGCACAACATCATTCTGGTGAAGTTATGGCTAGCATCTGAAGAAGTAGGCCGATTTCTCTCCTTGAAATAATCTGGATGTACCTTTCCCTTTAAAATCGATCGCTGTCTCAAGGTTCAGAGTGGGGGGAGTGGGGACTCTTTCACCATATCCCTACATTCGTCCCATCTTGTTTCTTCGACAGGTGTTTGCTTTCATTTCTCCAAACTGTGAACTATTGCCTTGTTGTTTCTGGATACAATTCTTCTGTCTAGTATTTGTTCAGGCTCTTCTACTATCTCCTCGGCATAAGTCGGATCCTCTTGCTGTATAATAACATTTTGTCCCAGTTTCTTTATTTAAGTGTGATACATGGAAGATGGAACAGATTCTGAAACCTTAAAGCAAAGGAAGTTCATATGCTACAGCCCAAAATTTTCCTAATAACCTGATATGGTCCATAGTATCGAGTTGATAATTTATGTGTCTTCTGACATCTGATTGTTATTTGTCTGCATGGCTACAACTTTAAATACACCCTGTCACCCACATTAAAACTTTTGCGTGTTCTCTTCATATCAACATATTTCTTCATTCTGTCTTATGTTTGAATCAGGCTATCTTTCAACATCCGAGTAGCTATGTCTTTGGAATACAATTTCATCTTTTACTTGTTGAACCTTTGCAGTGTTTGACGCATAACTGAGCAATGTAGGTGCTGATACACACCATCATTTATGGATGAAAATAAAGTTGTTAAATGTGGATGAAGTTGATAGCCCTTTTTTAGTTTGTTTTTCTTCTCCCGCTTTTACTGTTTCTCGTCAAAGGAGAAGATGTTCACATAACGTCATCTATGAAGATGTTCCCAATATGGTGGGAATGATACATGAAGAACTTAGACTTTGAGTTTTTCGTACGTATCAATCTTAAGATTAGATTAAGACAAATAATGTGTGCAGCGGCACATGAAGCTGGGCAATTAACTTGAAAGATTACAAGACTAGCTTTGAACAAAGATTCTCGAAGGGGCATGCAAATCATTGAGGATGATGATCAAACATGCATGTGGGTGGAGCAAGAACACCAGATGACCCGAGAGCATAGTTAGTTAGTTATACTTTTTTTATTTGTATAGGCTTTGCGCATTATCAGCCGTATTGTTTATCAATGATAGCAGTTCACATTTGTTTGATGTTGTTTGAATGCATGCTGTGTTTGATTTCGTTTTTATTCTTTTTGATTGAATTATTATTAATTAGTAATTAATGTGTTAATAATTATTATTAATAATCACTATTAATTATTATTGTTTAATATTAAGTATTAAATAGTGTGTAACCCGTGCGTTGCACATGGTAAAGTTTTGAAACAAATATTATTTATATTTTAGTTATTGGTAAAATATATTTTTATTATGCAATATATGATAAAATTATTGTGATATATTAATTATAAACTAAAATGATTTTTGATACTCAGACATAAGGCTGAGAGTTCACTACTCGCTAAAAACATATCTCTGTAAAAATTAATGTCCTAACTCAAAAAAATTATAAATTAAAATTGTTAATACTGTATATGTAAATAATTTATGTTATGTGTTATGCTATTTCCCCACACACACATATAAGTGAATACGTAACATCATTATTTTGTTAATATGATTGTTGTATATGTATTGAATTATCATCTTTCTTGAAAGATTTATACATGGATTAATGGACATTAAATAATTGAATTTATTTGAATAATTTGAATTAAACGACATAACCAATTAAATATATGGAGTTAAATGTAAAAAAGTTAAAATTGAGAAAAGCTTTTTACAAATTTGTAATTGAGAAGAGCATCATATCTTATGGTTAGTTTATCTGCATATGAACTTTTTTTTTGAATCAGACGTGAACTTTATTCAATTTTAAGTTTTCATTTTTAAACAATTTTATCCTTGTAGTTAACCATAGATTTTATGTTCTTGTCAGAAGGGTCATTGCTTACAACTTTAATAGTTGCAAAATAATGTTATGTAGCATTTAGTTGAGTTTTGAGTTAGGTATGATTTGATAACATATTGAAAGTGAGAATGTTTATATAATTTAATTTTTATATGTTTAATATGTACGTTCACATCGTAATGGTGTAAACTAAAAATTAATGTTTTAAAGGTTTTTAAAAATGAAATTATGTTATATAAAGTATGATTTTTTTTAGATAAATGAATAAAAATAAATTTATTATTATTATTTATTTATGTATACATTTTATGTTATGTGGTTTATATATCTTCGTATATCCAAATAAAGAAGAAATAACTTTTTTTCGCATATATATGAATATTGTATATATTGAAATCCTCTTTTTTTAGGATTTGTTAGATAGATTAATAAATATTAATTAATCATATTTATTTCAATAGTTTAAATTTTAGATTACAATTAGTTAAATATAAAGACTTGAATGTAAAACATTAAAAGATAATTGAGAATGGTTTCTAAGCAATTGTAATTTTTTTTTGGTATTTGAAGTTAATAAAATTCTACAGTGCAATGTATGATAAATCCATTTAGTAAATAAATTAGTTATTGTCATTAATGTATATAATTTATATCATGTAATTTATATATATTTGCATCTAAATGAGTTTCTTTATCAATTTGTTATGCTCCTATAATATACATATTGAAAATTTTATCTTTTAGGATTTATCAATAAATATTAGTTAATTAAGTTTATGTTTATCGGTTAGTCTAAATTTTAGACTATGTAATTAATTTAAATGTGTGGATTATAATGTAAAATTTTGGAGAAGAACCGTGAAATCTATATGAATATTTTTTTTAATAGTACGTATTTAAATGTAAAACAATGTGAAAAGTTTAGTTATAATAATTGTAAAGTGGTAAATCATATGATTTTGAAAATATGATATCCACGTAGAGAAAATTAAGGAGAACAGAGATAACTCCTACAATTAATGAGAGTGCTTCAAATTCTTCTGCTTTACTATTATTTAGTAGATTATCAATTGTTATTAGTTATTAACTATTAATAATTATTCTTGATTATTATTAATCGCAAATTATTATCAGATAAAAAACAACATAACTACCGTTCAAGGTGACCAAGAATGCAAGTTCATTGAATAGCAATTCACTGAACCTGTATCCAAGAATGCATCTTAAGTTCTAACTTCAATCCTATGTCACTTCTTTGAAATGCCAATATTCATTGCTTCCATTTTCTCTTGGTTTTCAAAAATATGAAACAAAACTACTAGAGCACTGTAAATGTTTGCTTTTATATCATATTAATCGATTTTTGCGGCCTGGTTATTGGCAGCAAAAATGCAATTTTATACGAATGAGTTTATTATCTAATATTTAATTATTACAAAACCATTTTCTTGTCTCATCTAAAATAAATATCATAAATGCTCATCTTGTGCATGCCATATGCTATTGCATATGCCATATAGTGCATGATGTATGCTACTAAAAGTGATGAAAAGGTTAGCAAGTTTGAAAGAATATACTTATAAAAATCAATTATAATTTTAGCCTTGATATAAGAGGAAGAAGTTATAGAAGCACAGTTTCATGTTCTCGTAAGAAGGTTTGGTGATTAAGGGGGAACATAAATTTCTACTATTTTATTATTATTGTTATGGGAAGGTTAATATGTATTGTGTTCCCATATCAACTTAAATACATTCCACTTTACTCTTAACCAATGACAAAACAAGGATTATCATGATATTATTTTTAAAACTTTTCGCAGTGGTCCGATTCAAGAAATTCAGTGTTATCTGATTTGAAATCGAAGCATACAAGGTAACCAAGATGCAAAATAATCGATTTTGATAACAGTCATTGAAGGGTAGTTTTTTTTGCATGTTACAGTTGAATTAGATAACATATTGGCCCATTGCAACATTATTTTTTAGCGGCGTCCTCTTCTAATTGAGTCCTGTTGGTTATACTTGAAGTAACTTAACAATCCCCTTATCATAAATAAAGTAGATTGATAATTTTTGAATGGGAGATAAGATTTGACCAGGAGATCCTTAATTGTAACAGTGGGATATTATAAGTATGCATTGGGTGCTATCACCATTCAGGTAGATGAGTTTTGTTAAATTAATACATCTTATGCTAATTGAAAAATGCACATGTAATAATTTCAGTGCAAAATTGTAGCTGAATGAGAGCTAAATTGATAACAATTTTAATATAGAGACATTACATATATCCATTTGATAAACATCTGTAGTTTCAATATTTCTTTGATGGGGGTGATTTATATTGTTCCTTGATTTTCTTATTTGTGCACACAGGACTTATTTGATCAAGGTACTGATTTTTGATTTTATTCTCTTACGGGCTTCGGACGGTTACTAAAACACCGAAGACAACATTTTATCGTCTGGTTTTATTTTTACATGCTTCTTGTTTATCATTGTTTTTATACGTGGGTATTTCCTACATGGCAAATTTGATGATATTTCTTCTGAAATATGACATTTTTTGTTTTTTTTATTATCTCGCATGATTTGTAAAGATGAAATTTGTGTAGGCTACTGTTCCTTTATAATCCCAACTTGAATCTCTTACAGGTAATAATTCGTGTACTCTTATTATATGAGAAATTACTGATTTCTTCTTGACCCATACCTACCTGTAATTAAATTATCCGACCACGGGAAACATTTCAAAAAGGATCTAATTATATGTAATTTCACAATTACATAAGCTTATTCACAATCAGTTAGCCTTTTTTTCTTTGAGACACTATCGGTACCTAGATTAAGCCAAAAGAATAATAACATCAATCAAATTCGATAATTTACGGTCGTAATGAAAATGTAAGCTATGGTAGCAATTTTTAGCACAACAATGAAACAAAGCCGTCACAGGTTTAAAAGCATTGCAAGTTTAAATGAAACTGTCACAAGTATAAGGATAGATATTGCTGCATATGCCATTGGCTATTGTAAGTATATAAAAGTAAGCTGTCACAATTATAAAGTGAAAAACTGTCACATGTATCATAAGTATATAAAGTAAGCTCTTGTAACTATAAGGTTATAAGTTGAAGAAGCTGTCACATGTATCGCAAGTATATAAAAGTAAGTCCTCGTAATTATAAAGTGAAGAAGTTGTTGCATGTATTAAATAAAGATGTCGTCGCATGTACAAAACAATTGGTTATAGCAAGCATATGAAGTGAAGACTGTCATGGTCATAAAATATGAAGCTATCACAGGAAATGGGAAATTGTAGCAAATATTGAAGAAGTTTGTTGCATGAATGAACTGTGAAAGTTGTTGCATGTATTAAATTCAAGGCTGCCGCATATAAGTAATGAACGCTGTCACAACTATAAGGATGGACGCGGTTGCAAATATTAAACCAGGCTGTTGCTAGTATAAATTCAACACCGTTTGCCATGTGTCAACACCTGTTTAGTTCAGATTTTCTGACGACTTTATTCAAAACTCAATCTTATGGAGAATTGGAGATTTTGGTATTCTCATAAACTGCCATGTGGCATTCCCGATTAAGGCACATCATTGCCTACATGTGTCAATTTTTCAATGGTCCACCTCATCATCTCTTTGCCTAGAGTGAAACATCCACATGTCAAAGATCTAACGAAGAATAGCTAGAGCCGTCAAATTAATGTCACATGTCCTACAAACATGTCAACATCTAATGATGAATCATCCATAACCGTCAGATCGAAGATACATATCGAGCATCCAATGGTGATCAATTACTAAAATAGATTCTCATATCCACATGAAAAAGAGACTGTTCTTCATCTTCCTTGCATCTCATTTCTAACGTTGAAAATTTCTAAAAAGCTTGAGAGCTATTCGAATGGCTGTTTGAGAAGAAAAAGATTTGTATATTTGTAAATAAAGGGCGAACAATAAAGATGTTTGCAAAGTGGATGTTGGAGGACCCAATCTTCAAACCACCATAAAACACTTGTCTTCTTTATTTGTTTTTTTGTTTCATTTTGTCATTGTTTTGGCAACTATATCACCTTCAGGTGGGAAACTCTTAAATCAACAACAAAAAGGTTTGACAAAAGTTTGTCAAACATAACGTTAATTTATCTAATCAAAGCACTTCCTCAAGCTGTGTTTGCATTTCATTGCCGGCTCACTATCAAGTTGAAAATTATTCATAATCACTTGCTCCAAACATAAACTTTGGTTATGTTTGTGCTTTATATGTGCTTACCTTTTATTTGAACTTCTATTCAGAGTGGGCCAAACATTTGAATTTCTTTATTATGGCTTTATGTAGATAGAGTCAAAATTTCATCTTGTCGTTCTTATGAAGCAAAAGAGAATACCGACTGTGCTATGGGATTCAAGGCTAGACATAACGACGGTTAAGTTTCCTTTTGTATGAATTCTTTAATTGGTTTTTCTATACTAATTATATATGCTGATGTGAACAGAATCTTGAAGACTTGCTGCCTGGTCATGTAACTGAAACTTGTCGAGCTCATGATGCGGAACATACCTTAATTCAGTCTGTTTCAAGTACCAAACATCTAAGTGAATCTTTTGAGGATTCAATATCTGATGAGGTATACCATTTAAAATGCCAATATTACACTTGTGATTTAATTTCATCTGAGTTAGATTTAGTAGTACTTTTACTGTTTACAACTCGTATTAAACAATGGCGATGAAATATAGAAGTAAATAAGGAAGATAGCTAAGATTACATTGTAACATTCTAGATGATTTATGTACTGTGTCACCTAGGGGTCACTTTGTGAACTATCCTCCCTTGAAACAAATACTGTCATGGACTTTGTGGATGAGAATCAAACTCCTATCTGGCGAATCAATTAGTTGCCAAGCCTGCCACTTTACTATAATGAAGAAACAGATATGAATAATACAGCGCGCGCGCATGTGTGTACTCTCACACATAGGAGTTGCTATTGGGATGCAAAATGAGACATAATTGGTGACACAATGGATTTCCGCTGGTGGATCTTTCTCCAAATCTGATATATAAATAAAAACACAATGGTATCTAACTGTTAAAATCTGTGGTATCACTAGTTGTGTCACCAATTTGTGTTGCAATTGACTTTTTGGTACATTCATACATACATATGTATACACACACATGTACACATACACGTGTACACACACACGTGTATAAATTGATAATTACTGTCTAGGACTGATGTGCCTATGAAGCTTATTCTTTCTTTCTGCTGCATGCTTTGCTATGGGTTATGCAAATTGGGTTAATTTCTCCCTTTTGTCGGTCACTGCACACTCATATTAATACTCCATGTGCATGTAATATCTGTCATGCCTATTAAATAACCAAATACCCGATAAAATTCACATCCTAATCTAATCATGTATCTTTTTTTCCTGAGTTTTAAGGAGAATGGGGAACTCTCAAGATCATCTTCCAACCCTAGAGTTGTTGAATCTCCTATGTCTCTCAGTTCAAAATTTGAGGACCAATATGGGGCCTGTACGCATTCTACCATTGTTGAGAAAATACATGACTTGGCCACTATTCATGAAAAAATAGACAACAATCCATTTGCCTCTTCAGCCTATAAAATTTGTACCGGTAAAATTCATTTGTATTTAATGATTCATTGAGCTGGGTTTGTGAAATTTTAATTCCATACTCAATAAGTTAGTGCATGCTTTCTGTGGTGTGAAAGTTAATGTTTGCGTCATTGCATTTGTATGTATGTGTGTGTGCGTGCCCGTGTATGAATAGTAGAATACGTTTTTTTTTTTTAAATCTTTTTTGTTATCTCTAGTTTGGCCACTGAGCTCAAACCAAAAAAGGACCAAAATACACCACACTCATGCAACTAATTAACAAATTTAAAAAGTGCAGCATGAGCTAATGTATCATATCATTGGTTATTTAACTTTTAGATTTGGATGACCAAGGAATGATATCAGACGAAAATCTGAAATATCTTTTTATCCATTCATATATTCCAGAAGTGGAATTTGGTAAAGTTTTATTCATGCTTGGATGATTGAAGAATAAAGGGTTACTGTTTCACTGTTTAGTTTCTATTGGCAAAAAAGGACAATTTCAATGGTTGAACCTTTTGTAGTGTTTCTTTTCCGTATTCTAGTTTGACCATTTTTCAAATAAGCCACTTAGTTCTTACTCAAAGGTAATATTATGTTATTGAAAGTTTTTCATTGTTTAAGTGCAAAATTTCAATTTGAGATGACATGTTTAAGTTTACACTTTCAAGAAAGAAGTAATGGAAGGAAGTAGGAAAGATATCGTCAAACACTGAAGCTTGATGTCTTTTATTTCATCTAAACTCTCACTTAAGATTCAGTACAAATATAACAAATTCATTTTATTTTGAAGTCACTGTTAATATACCAAAGTACCTCTTCAACTAGTGTCTTTTATAACCATTTAACTCGATTATGTATGATTTTTTTTTGCTCACAATCTCATGGGCTTTTAATACTCCCCAGTGCTAGCTTTTATTCAAATATATTTTGTGGAACAAGTTCATAGTCTCAAGCACATACCATTTTGTCAGAAACAGAGCATAACAGAAACAAACTGGTAGTGGCTACAGAGTTGTTTGCTAGCTTAGAAACTTGATTAACAATTGTACATTCATCAAGATGGTAATTTGTGGCCATTGAATTCGGAAAACCATGACCGTATGTGATGTGACCATATTTTTTTCTTTCTTACATGTGTAGATAATATATGCCACCGTATGTTGATTTTCATGTTACAACAGGTAATAAAGGCAAAGAAAAACTCAAGTCTTTTGGTCATGAAAATGTTGAACATAGTTATGAGGATGACCCAATTGAAACCGAGTTACTTAGTAATACACAGAAAGGTGGCGACGAGCTGTTTATTAAAGTCGCATCTCATGGTCGAGGAAGTGTAGTGACTTCTATGGCTGAACTTCTGGAGAATTTGCAACAGGATGATCCATCTCTTAGGCATTCAAGCTTAGTATGTAGTTACTTGAAATAATGTTACTTTTTCTCTTCTATCTGTACTCGTACCGGTACTAATTACCTTCTCCTGTTGCATGTAAAATTTGAAACTGCAGTACACAGAATAAACCATATTAACTTCAGGTATTTAGAGAATGAATTTAGATGATTAAAGATATTTGATTACAATTGGCTAGATAAATAATAAAACAGTATGCATATGATGATGTCTTTAGTCTTTACTGTTAGTTAGATATAAGCTAAACATAGGTGGTAGTTTTTGAAGCTTTTAACTAAAATAGCACATTACATTCTCTTGAATTAGGTTACTTTTGCTTATTTTTTTTTTTTTCTAAATGACAATATGCGAGTACCCTAATAAAATGTATATTCAAACTTGTCATATGTGTTGTGTTTAATATCATCACTTAGCCGGCCAAACTTGTTTACGTAAGAAATCATAATAACATAATGCAAAATGAATATGACTACAGCACATTCCAATTTTCAGATAATCTTACACGTGTTTCACTCTGTAGCTGCTACCAAACATGAAAAGAAGGAATCAACATATGCTATCTGCAAGAAAGAGAACATTGCCACATATGGTCAATAGAGGTCTTGAGAATGAAGATGACCACCTTGAATGCTCAGGTAGTGAAATGCTTAGTGAGGATAAGGTATGTATTCTTCAGCTGTTTTTTTTTCTTATTGCAACTGTGCGCAGTATGCTAATGCAGTTTCCACTCCATTGTCAGGATAATAATAAAACCCAGTTTTCTGCTGCAATACAAAAGATTACAGGACCGACAATGACCGATCTTTTGCAAGGGGCATTTAGTCATTCTGAAGTGGAGGCTCCTACTATTTTGAAAAGTAAAAATTCAGGGTAAGTGCTGGCTTCCGTTTATCATCCTCAGTAATTAGGTCACGTTTCGACGCCTGTTCAACATCACGTTAAATGTATGATCAGTAGGTAAAATTAAATCCAGAAAAAATACAGTATAAAGTCTCTCATGGCAATATGATGGCATTACATCTACTTTGTGATTCAAGATTTCATTGATAGTTGCTCTAACTATGTGCGGGCGTCTCTGTTACACAGAATTGGATACAATGGAAGGTTGCAGCAAGTACTGCAAAATGAAAAAGATAGCAATCTGGAATTCTCAAAATACTTGCAAACAGGAACAATGTTTTTAAGTAAGAATGAGTATTGCCACTTACCAGTGTTTGCAAAAAGTGCATTTTGTGCTAATAGAATTATTCTGTATTTCCATCCACGAGGAAAATCTCCGTGCAGATTTCTTGGGTTCGTTAGTTGTGCAAATTTTATCAAGACGTTTAGAAGCAAAGCTCACAGTTTGTCAATGCTTGTTTGCGGAGCAGAATAATGTTAGTTTTTTCATTAGCATATCCATCATGTTATGGTTGCTACTGTAAATTATACTAAATAACATGATGAAGTAAATTTGTCTACTCTTCCTCTTGTCATATTTTCTGACTAAAATTTTTGTTATGTGAAGGGTGTTAACCAATTCATAGATAACGCAGAAAAGAAGAGAATGGTTATATTCAATTCGAAGATATGTGATAATGTGGAGCTGGATGTTGGAAACTTTATTCGTATTTTTCCTCCCTGGTAGAGTGCTCCATCTTTTTTTTTTATTGGGTGTTGATTAGTTAGTTTTTTAGTGATTATATAATCATCATTGTTGATGTATATTACAAAAGCTTAATGCTGTTAGCCAACAGAGCTTACTTTCTAAACCTGCCAGCACAAAATAGGGTTGTTTTTTTGGCATTGCATTTAAAGTTGATAACTAGATGTTTCTGTTGTGCATTGGATGAAAAGTGAGGACATAAGTAGACTGGCCAATGGATCAGATTTGGATTTGATAGACTTTGATCCATATATTTTTTTACTGTTTTTTTGGCACGTGCAATGCGAGTTCATATAAAAAGGGATTGTTAAATTTCAATTATATATACACTTTTAATAAACATAATCAGAAAAATTTAAAGAAAAAAGTGTGAACTTTCTGCTGAGATTTTAATTCAAACTTACGACCTTGTTAATATATCAGTTTTTTCATATGAAAATAGTTGTTAATTTTTGTTCTAATCAAGATTTGAACTTCTAACCTTTCGTTTGCATATAAGGACATTTTTGAAAATCTGCTCTGACCAAAATATCCAACTCTGTTGCAACTGTCAACAAAGATTCATATTTGATTCCTTTATTAATGTTATGGATATTTAAGTGCAAATTCAAATTCAAATGTAATGAATAAGTTCTCCCAAAGAACAAAGTTACTATTAATATCATTCGTTGTTAAATTATTTACCAAAGTTTCATAGAACATGATGCTGATTGATTTCTTAACAATTAACAGATCGAATAATTAACAGATCAGATTAACCTTGATTTCTATCTGATACATTAGCTTAATGAATTAGTGGAAATAAATTGTAAATGGATTTGAAAGATCAATAAATCAAATTAAATTCGTTGGCCTACTATGAATTCAGATTGAATATGTATCAATATCCATCAAATGCTTATTCAGTTGTGCATTCAATTTACTTCACTTTCGATTTGTATTTCAAATGTTTTAGCTTACTAGTTCTTAAATTTATACTTGAACCTATTTGCAAATTACGGGATAATATTTTTAGCATATAGAAATAAATAAATTGTAGAGTTTTAGATGGTATTAATCTTCTTTAAACAGGAAAGAAGTTCAAGTAAAGGAAGACGGGAATGTTATGCTGTGCTTGTATTTTTGCCAGGAGCGATGGGATTATTGAGCTATCCCATGTTTCCCTGCAAGTTAGAGCTTTAAACATAACTTTACTGCCAACTTCTTACGTCCTATTATACCAAGCCTCTGATTGTTTTTAATTAGGAGTTCTGGATCTATCTTCTTCTAATTTATAAGTTTGTTTTTTGTCCGTATTTTGAATAAAACCATAGAATTAGACAAAATTATTGAGAATATTTTTCCTTCTTATTTTCTGTTTTGCATGTTGAATATTAACTTTTTGCTCTGAATGTAGAATGCAAACAAACATCAAGTGATTATTCAGAATTGAGCAACCACCATTCAAAGTTCAGAAATCAAAATTCAAAGGTAACATTTTAAACAAACAAAGTCCAAGAAGATTTTTGAATTATAAGTTTGGGCTCTCCACTTCACACAAATTGTGGAGCACTTGTTTTCCCCTTATAGATTGTGAAAAGAAATTATAAGCATGAATAGACAACCTCAAAATTGTGAAAAAAAATCTAGATCGACCCTTTTGAAATGCAAACAAAAAATTAAGTAAATAAATATGTATTTCATTGTTGCTTCATTCTCTAGATTTTCATTTCTCACAGAACCAATTTAATTAAAAATTCCTGAATCATAGCCACCAAATCGGAAGCCATTACCATCATTGCAACTGCAAGTACAAGCGCCACCAGTCAAGAACATTGAGCTTCACCAGCTAACAGGGATTAAACAATCAAATTGCATTTTTCAAACTCTGGCTCCAAAGTTGTCGCCGTAGTAAATTCAATTTGTATTTTTATTGGATGCTTTGATGGTGGAATTCGTTTATAATATGATGTACATTAAATGGCGCTTTTGTTTTGTGCACTGCTTCTACTCATTAGTGATGTCTCTTTACTGCTGGTACTTCTTAGTCTTTGGTACTAGTTAATGCTAATCATTAATCAAACTATTTGTGTGCGTTATATGTAAATATATTTGTGAAATAATTCGATTACTTTCAAGAAAATAGATTTGATGGTTCTAATGGTTGATCTTTGAAAACTAGGACCGAGAGCAATCGACTCCTAATTCAGCGTCCAAAACTATGCTTTTGAGCGTGTTGTAGAAACATTATCCACAATGCACAGGGATATCAGTGTCCTTGACTAGTCCATTTTATTTTCTAGTAGAGGAAGCAAATCCTCCAACCCAAACTTCATCCACCTTCTCAGTGTCACCAATTAAATATCAAATAGTGATGTTTTTTCATAAAAGAACCCCTTTTGTATGATAAAAACCTAAATAGAAACTAGAAATTCTATGCAAAATTTACTAAAATTGTCAAAATCTAATTGGTTGGACCAGATGATAAAGAATGGTAGATCATAGGATTTGCTTCCTCTAATTTGGTGATTCTTATAATTCAATGATTCAACATGCTCACATTGTTATTTACTACCTTTCGTCAGAAAGAGAAGATGACATTTATATTTTTTTTGAACATTGCGTTTCAAAAGAATCTACGGTCTCTTGATTTATTTGAAAGGATCATTTTCGTTGCTACTTCCCTAGTTACATACAATAGAGAATTTATGTTTTACCTCCTTATTGTTTAGTATAATAGATTAAAAACCTTCTTGTTTTTCATAACGTGAATTAATCTCCTAAAATTTACAATGATAAAATAATGTATAAATTTACGACGATAAAAAATTAGTTATCATAATCATAAATTCAAATAAAAACGGATAGTTCAATGATGAAAACAAAAATGCAAAATACTGATATTTTAGATGACTAGTATGTTTATATCATTTGGATGCATAAGATAAATCAACTTTACAAATATAATCCAAGTTATTTAGAAAAATATATAAATTTAAAGTTAGTACATAACTTTTATTACAATAATGCAATGAACTAAAAGATTATATGTAGTTGGCATTTCAAGAGAACTAGTTTTAATTGTTTGCAAAAATGGGTGCCATTCGTACATCTCATCCCTAATCCTACCACCACCTTTTTTCATTTTACCGTGTCCTTCGTCTCCTTCCACCAACACATGCCAATCGCCATGCTTTGATCCGATGCTTTTGGAAGCCACTCTCGAACTACCATCTACCAGTCCAACCCACATCCACCATCCTCAATCGCCCCCTTTGCACATCAAATTGGTTTTTTTGCCGTCCTACCCTCTGTTGCTCGATTGTCGTCACATACTCTGATATTGTCAAGAGCAATTCTACTTCTACTCCTGCAGCTGGTTAGGAAAGGCTTCAGAGTAATACAATTCTATTTTGGATTAATTTTTGATATGAACATAAAAAAGTTAGTATAGCAATAGGTCTTCCTAAAAGCTAATTGTAGAAACAGATTAATTGGAAAATATAGTTTATGCAGTTTCAAATTGCGCAAGCTATACATACATACACACACACACAAATGCATGCATACACACACAGAGACACACAGATTTGTGCAGTTTTGGATTATGCATATATATTTTTGGATTTATGAAAACTAGTCTGTTGTTCCTTCTCTTTCATTTCATCTTCTTCAATTTCCAACCCATTCTACCACAATTCTCTTTCTCAATCCCTCATTCCAAATAATCCCAAGATTGCAATCATAATTTATTTATTTTTTATTCTCAAAATGGAAGGCCCATCATCATCTTCACAAATTAAAGGTATATGTTTTTGAATTTCAACCCTAGTTTGTAATGGAGTTTTTATTTTGATATTTTACTAATATTAACGGTCACTGTTTTAGTCGATTGATATGTTATTTGTTAGATAAGCGAAAAAGAAAACCCTTAGTTGTAATTTACATAGTAAGTACCTGAGTTGATTTTAGCGATTAATGGTTATGTATTAAGTGCATTATTTTTGTAAAATTGACACCCAGACCCGTTGATAAAAGTATCATTTATTTTTAACACAAACATAGAAGTGAAAATGCATCGCTTATAAATGTATTTGTTTTTATTATATACATCGTTGTTTTAAAAAAAATACATTGTAAAATGTTGATTTGTATTGGTTGTTATAAATTAGAGTATTCAAATAGTTCAACCTATAGACCAGTAAACAAGATTAAATAAATAGATTATAAAGATCTTCGACTTGAAGAGAAATTAAAATTAGCCGATTTTTGGAAAGCGACGCAAGTCAAATACATCAGATTATATTATCTTATTACGACACCGTGCGATCGGTGAAGGTTGAAGACAAATACTTTTCATTATAGAATAGAATTGACTGTCTTTTTTAGTGACATTCATTACTTGTTAGGTTACCCACAGATGGTTCCCCAATTTATCTTGATAGTTTGGACTACGGTTATTTGGCATTGTTTCATGAGTTACTTGGTATATTTCCTTTTGAAAAGCTATAAGATCTAAAAGTTAGGTTAGCATGAGTTGGTTTGGGAAAGAATTTCAATATCCACTTGGAGAAGATGCGATGGATATACATACTATCACAGTCATGTCGTAACCTTGTACTTATTAAATTCTCGGCTTTTTACACATCATTTGAAAGGTTGATATAGCCTTTTTTTTTTTTCATTTTTGACCGATTTAGTAAAATGTGGTCACTATTTATGTGTTGCAGTACTATGTTATTTGATGGTGAGTTGACAAATGCTGTACTGCAAGAAACAAAATTATTAGGTGGTTGTATGACATTGCTACAGTTATGATTTTGGTCTCATTTAGCTATCGAGCGTCCTAGAATAAAGATTCATAAAAATTTGGATCATGATCTTCAATACAGTCGTACGTGGAATTGTACTAGAAATTTGCGTGAAAGTCCTTAAAATGTGCAATTTTATCGTAACGAGTTAGATTTACTACCGAATGATGCTGTAACTAGAGAACCATATTCGTTATCTTTCACATTTGGTGGTCTTACTCTATATTGTCTCTCTCCGATTTGGATTTCTAAGTGATGCTTAATATTATTTTTCAATTTTGAAAATTATGTTCTAGATTAGGTGAGTAGACGATTTGGATTTACTCATCAACACATACCAAATCCTATTGTTCAAGTAGATCCAAATCCGAATTAGAAAGCTAAATGAAAGTATGATGTTATGGAATATAAAACTTGATGATGTTGTTCAAAAACTTGCTTCTTCGACATTGCTGAGTGAGTATGGATACCGGTATTGGAAAATAACTCGTCGTATATCTTGAAACAATCGTCTAAGAGATTGGTTGCCTACATTTCTCGACCACCATTGGAGCATGATATGGTTAGTATTTTGATCTACAAAATTTGGTAAATTTTCATTTTCTGCATAATATATATTGTTAAATTCATCTTTTATAGGTAAGTGGAATAGATTGTGATTTATAAGTGGCTGATAATATTGACATAATCATTTTAAGCCGGACAAGGTGAAAAGTAAGTGTACTGACTTACAATGTTTCCTCGACTCAATTTTAGGAAGAAACAAATTGCATCGACCTCTAGACCTTTGCCGGCTACCGGTGGAGAGGCTCAATAAGACGATGTTGAAATGGACACAAGAGTGGAGGCACGAGAAACATAAGGCTAAACAAGGAAGGATACACACGGTGCACAAGGAGTGACACAAGGTGCACATAGAGATACATGGCCTTAACAAGATGAAGATGAAAGAACGATTTACATATGATGAACAAGTTCCTATATTTAAGGAGTTGCCGAATGAATAACCTCTTCCTTCCACCGAATGGCCACAATAGTCACTACAAAAACAATAACAAGAGTTAATATTTGGTCTTCCTCAAGAACAAGAAGAGTTAATATTTGGTCCTACTCAAGAATAAGAAGAAGTAGCTTATTGTCTTTATATATGATTGCTTCATTGTTAACTTTCAATTTATTAACCCAAGTTTCACCCACATCATCCACACAAGCAACTTGAATGCTGTCCAATTGCACTTCGCTGTTATTTGCAATTGCAATGTAATCATTATCATCGTTCATATAAGCATTTGATGCTTCTTCCACTTGATTCGTTGTACTGCTATAAATAACAAAATTATTGATAGGAGTAAATTTTACAAAGTTATTTCAAAGAGGAAATACTAAAGTTAAATTTAATACTCATTTGGCGGTTGTTTGAGATTGATTTGGATATTACAAGTAGAATATACAAAGTTATGATTCAAATTTTGTGTTTAACTAGATGATATTTCAACAATTTCGACACATCTATTTACTAAATTTGCATACTCCCCACCATAAAGAGTTGTCTTATAAGAAGGAAGTGCCAAATATTCCGTTTCCTGAAATTGTGTTATAGGTATTGACTTTACCTTTGATAGTGTGGAATGTTGTGCTTCTACAACATGAGAAAGTTTTGTTTTCATAACAAAAATTTCCATAACTTTCATTCCAATCGAAAATGTATAATTAATATAATCGTCATCTTCCACATCAATAGCAGATGAACCATTATGTCAGACCTATTTCGCTACTAGTTTTAAATTATACTTAAAAGGATTGATTTTATCACTTCAAACATATGTTGTTTAAGATCTCTAAATCTACAATACTTTTTATTTTCGATCTTTTTTGGTACCACCAATATATCAGGTTTTTCATCTTCATCAACCAGTAGTTCTCCGCCATAGTAAATCATAATTGGAATGCATTATCTACAAAATCAAATAAACCTTTATATACAAGAAATATTACAAATAAAAACAATAACTGTAACTTACGTGCAATTAAATTTAATAAATTTATCTACTTTAACTCAACCAAATAATATTTTGAAAACTCTAAATTCAAAACTTGTAACCGAATACCTTAATTTGAGAAGAATTTGATTTGTCTTTAGAGAATCTTTAACCAAAACTACTTTTATTTCAACAAAATATTTCATTATGATAATGAAATTTGAAGATTGGAAGAACTTGGAGTAGAAGTAAATTGGTTTTTTTGTGAGAAAAGAATTACAGAAAGGATGAAAAAAGGCAATAGGATGGTTTTCATAAACCTAAAAAATATACTTATGCAATCCGAAATCGTGCAGGCAGATTTTTTAAAGATAGTTTGCGCAACTTGGAATTGTGCAAGCTATATTTTTATATTAAAGTTTAGCAATTTAAAATTGCTTAAGCTATATAAAAACATATCTATTTATGCAGTTAGTTCAAGGTAGGCTATTGCTACAATAACATTTTTTGATGCATATGTTAAAAATTTGTCCTTTTAATTTAGGAGGTCATTTCAAAATTCAAAAACCGAAGGACGATTTTAGATGTGAGGTCAAGGGTCACATCAGTAGATTTTGTAGAAACAGAGTACATTATCATAGGTGCTTTTACTCGGGTCATATCATAAAGCATTATAGCGATCTCGATAAGAAAAACTCACATCCTCCTGTTATACCTACTTTTAAATATAAAAGTATTCGCATAGCAAGCCACCAAATCTCTATCCACAAAAGAAAAAAAATCTAACCTACATGCGAATCCATTTTGTCTTCATGAAGCTTAGCTCTATTTAATTTTCATAGTTGCTTCAAGGATATGGAAAATAGTAGATCTCCATGGATGCCTTGAATCCTACCTCAAGCTATAGTTCTCGGACATTAGCATTTTTTATGACTAAAGGTTTTTGGTAAAGTTCCCCTTTATCGATCTTCCCTATGCAGCCAAAAATGGGGAGCTTTTCCAAGATGAATGGTGTTGTTTATACCAATGGAAACCTACCATTAAAAAGTATAATAAAAGAATGATGGAGATGTCATGGCTCAAACTTGATGGCCTACCAAAAATTCTACGAGAAGGGGAGAAGTCATGCATTTGCTCAGACCAGTTAGGGACTTTGTTGACCTGAACAACTACGAATGGTCCCGTATTGACATGAGTTCACTTATGTTCAAATTAAACCCAATAATGGAGGCACTAGTCTTGGAAAGCATCATCATTGAAGTGGAAGAAGTCTTCTACAAAATCAAATTCGACACCCACCTGTCTCTACATCAAATATACTGTTAGGGAAGTGGAGCTCTTCCTCTATTGGCGAGAAAAACCGAAGTATCTTATGGATGCTGAGGGTATGGAACTTTGGGTGAATGACTCCTCACCTTTACTCCCTTTTGATCAAAATGTATATAACACCCCTACTTTTAAATAATATTATTTAGAAGATTTAATTAGATAAATTAAATAGAATAATGCAAAGACTATAGTGATAAGGAGATTGAGATTTGAAAACTAAATAGAGGCCATGCTTTACTAAATGAAATCATAAGAATGAGTTTATAAAATGGTTTTATAAGTTAACTAATCAAGAGAATAAGGCAATGGTATTATGGAAAATAGCCGTATACCATAATCCCATAACCCCTAAACCCTTACTTCATTCTTCATTTCGTACGTTCATAAATCAAAACAAAAGCTAAGGAGAACTAAGGTCGGCCATAACCCTAGGAGAAAAAAGGATCAAAAACCAACTAAAAGCTAAGGATTTGAGCAAGGAAGAATTAAGCAAGATCAAATCTCAAGTTCCTTATCCAAACAAAGTGAATAATAATCAAAACCATCCCATATATGCTTTAATGAACATCTTAAATTCAGGTTTAAGATTTTAAAACCATTTGGATGATTTGAATGATGATATGCTTTGATTGTATGCCATGTTTGATTTAAATAAGTATGTTTGAAAATTTTTGATTCAATTTTAAGGTTAAAATTGTATAAACTAGGTTTCGAATGCCCTGAGGATTTAATATGTTATGTAAAATATTATTTTGAAGATGGGTTTAAATTTTCATAATTATCCAAGCTATGGATAATTTATTATGAATTTTTGTGAAAGGAATAGATAATTTAGGTTTAAAATTAGCAATTAGATAAAGTATTTTGGATCCACAATTTATGTATGTTAGAAAACACATTAAAAGTGAATTAAGATGATTTTTGAGGATTTTTCCCAAGTAATTTATTATGGAAATTAAATTAATCAATTTTGGGGACTTAAATGGCTTAATTATTTTGTTAAGGGAAAGGGCTTCTTTGCTAAAATATTTTTAATTATTAATGAATGAATTCAATAGCCTTTTTAGAAAAGATTTTGGTAAAGAATTTGGCAACCATTCACATTTTTACAAATAAGGCAAGTTAGGTATAAATGAGTTTATGTTAATGGAATAAAATCAGTTTTGCTTCGAATTACAAGCTTGCCAATTCCATTTGCTTGCTTCCGAAATCATCCCGGATTGCCTTTCAAACTCATTCGAAACCAATACACATGATATCAATAGCTAGTATACAGTGTATTGGAGAAAGGCGAAAGGGGATGGTGTCGAAAGTTTGCTTTCAAAGGGGTTGATGCCACTTTTAATAGCTTTCAAATCAACCCACTTGCCTTTATTTTGCTTTCGAAAGAGTTGCCACTTATTTGCTAAGAAGCTTTTGAAAGGGTAAAAGTACTTTTATATAGCTTTCGAATGGATTGCTTCATGCCTCCGTTTTAAAAGTAGCTTTCGATTGAATTGTCGCATATTAAGTTTTAAAAAGGGAGCTTTCGAAAGGGTAGTTGCTTGTGAACCAAGTCGAAACCTAGCTATCGTCTTTATACCTTTCGAATAGGTTAAAGGCCACTTTTCTTTATAGCCTTGTAACAATGAGTTCAAAAGGAAAGCTTTTGTTTTATTGAAATACAAGCCTTATCCCAATGCTTTCGAAAGGGTCCCTGCAGTCATTTATATTAATGGTTTCGAAGGCAATGGTTTCAAAAGGTTGTTTCGAAGCTCACAATTTCCCAAATTATTTTACTTAAAGATTAATGCTTTCGAAAGGGTTACTTTCACTTATATTCACTTTGACCCAGTAGTTATGTTTAAGGTTAAACCCAATGATTTTGAAAGACATACTTTCAAATGGTTTCGAAGCAATGCATCTATAAATCCTAGTTGGACTAAGTGGTTTTGAAAGATAAACTTTGATACTTGCGAAAGGAATGTTTTAATGGTTTGGAAAGGAAGGTTTTGATGCTTTCGAAAGAGATGTTTTGAGTGTGAAAAGCATATATTTTAGTGTTTTGAAAAGAAGGTTTGAATACTTTCGAAGGATATATTTTAATGGTTTCCAAGGAGATGGTCTAAGGTTTCGAAAGCCTTAGTTTTCAAAACAAGGAACCTAATCTCATTTTTAAAGAAAAACCTATGGCAATATAAAAGAGTTTCGAAATGGAATTTTACTTTGGAGTTTTTAAAGAAGCTTTTCTTGCTAAAGATAATAGGTTAAAGGTATTATTCATGTTTCATTTGAAAATGATTCCAAGGATATTAAACTATGGATGGTTTGTTATCATGTTATAATTAGTTATCATGTGTGTTTCTTCTATAAACATATTCACTTTATAATTAATCTATGACTGTATTTTGGGGGTGTTAAGGGCAGAATAACTAGCTAGGTTGTCCCAGTAGTGAATATATATTAGGTTAACTTCTGATGAGTAGAGTTGCATCTAGGAGGTCCGGTAGACCATAACATAGGATGCTCAAAGATTGATTAAAGAGTTGTCAGTTTAGACAGGTTCATAGTAACCCATAAAAACTATGTTTAAAAGTGACATTGGCAGGGGCCAAAAGGTTCTTAGTGATCCCATGAAAACTATATCCGGATTAAGTTATTGACAGAGATCAATAAGTTCATACTCAACCCATAAGAACTATGACATGAGAGAAGTTATTGGAGAACCCAATGGGTTCATAGTCAGCTCATGAAAATTATAATTGGATGAAGTTAATGGTAGATACTAATAAGTTCTTAGTGATCCTATGTTAACTATGAAACTTGACAGATAGTCCATAAGCTTTGAATAGGTTATTAGTCAGCCCATGAAAACTAATAGGCTAATAGTGACCCTAAAAACTATAACTGGGACAGATAGTCAAATGAATGGGGGTGGAAAATCCAGAGTATATTGCATGTTTGCATATCATTATGATATATTTTATTATGTTATTTTTTAACCATTGTGGATGCTGGTACACAGTATATGGTTGTTATAAATTTTGGTTAAGGTACAGTGAGGGGGAAGCCTGTTCCACTATGTAGCATGGTCTTACTAGATATCTATATGGTTCGATATGGTAGGTTATTATTCATACCGAGCCTGTTGTCTAACTCGAATTTTATGTTTTCTCCTTAAACTCTCGGGTACTCAATTAATTTTGAGTAGTTTGAGAGTTAAGGTTTTTAGGTTCTCCTTTAGATAAATAAGATTTAGGAGACGTGGATAAGGCAAGCTAGCTATTAGGAGTTCTTTTATGTTTGATTCCGTCTTGTTTTGGTTGTAATGGAAAAGCTGTTTAATTGCCTATGTTTATACTCTGATCATCCAAGGATGAATCTTCATATGTCGCTCTTGGCATATTTTGTAATAATTATATTTCTATGAACGTGGTTTATGAATTGAGATTATGTAATGAGTTTGAAACATGATTTAAAGCTGATTGAGAAATCTGTTTTATGATTTTGAATTTTTTTCATATTCAGTTGTTTCTGTTATATCAACGTATCCAACATTACCGCATTTAGTCATCGAAAATTAATAACTATGGATGACTACAGTATCCATAGTCGTTACTTTTGAACCTCCAAGTGGGGAATGTTACAACGTAATGTTTGAGGAAGTAACAATTCAAGAGTAGAAGTTCACACCAAAAAGAGCAATGAAGATCTTATAGCTATGTTGATCCACACCTTGACATGGGCGGTCCAACTAATTGGCTTATCTATTGGACACTAAATCCTAGTCCAAATCCCTCTATCGCTAAACCTACACCAATGGACACCCAATCTCCCATTCCATCGCTCTCCAGGCTAAAAAATTGAGGTTCATTGAGTAGATATGGACATATCTCACTAAATGGCTCTTACCATTTTTTGGCAGTCCAGACATAGCTCAAACTTCACCTACTCCAATCCTTGTACCTTCAGCTATCAAAATTCATCCCAATTCCACCCCTACTATTTTTTGAAGTGCTCTCGTACTCTCTAGAAGTAGTCCTCATTCATTTGAAGTATAACCAGAGTGCATCCAATATGATTTTCTCCAATTCATTGTTTGGACTCTATAGACTATAGTAATGTTGTAACAGTCTAGAATTAGAAAGTCTAAGAATCCCTAAATGAATTTTTAATGTGGAACGTTAGGGGTTTGGGAAATATAAATGAGTTTCTTATTGTTAAAAATTTCTTAATACATTTAAAGATTGAGATATTATTCATTCAAGAATTCAAAATTTCATCCCCCAATTTAGTCTTTTTAGATCTGTAAGTGGAATTACATGCTAGGAGGCCCTACCTGCTATTGGAAGTAAGGGAGGTAATTTAACAGGGTGGGATGAATCTTTTCCAAGTCATTAAGAATTCGCATGCCCTACATGTCATTCTCAATCACATGCCATCTGACAAACTAGTATTTGTTTCTAACATCTATGGACCTCATAATGGTAATGACAAAACATCTCTTAGGAACTCCTGTAAATATTTTGCTAGTCTTATCTAAGGACCATGGTTGATTGGCAAGGATCTTAATATTTCTAGATCTTAAGATGAAGGAAATTTAGTAGGTCATGGGACAACATATATAATACTTTTAATACTTTTATTGAGGACTATAGCCTTATTAACATTGTCTTAAATAGCAGAAGATCCACATGGTTGAAAAAGAAATTTAGATTTTTCTTTAGCTCCACCTGGAAGATCAGGATTGTGGCCTTGTTGACATTACCTTAAATAACATAAGGTTTACCTAGCCAAACAAAATAAATTCCCCTTCCCTTGCAAAGATCGAAAAATTATTCTTTAACTCCATCCAAGAAGATTTACATCCCCACTCCACCCAACATGGCCTCTCATCTATTCCCCCCAATCACTACCTTATGTTGTTGGATGTCAGCTGCTCCACCCTACCAAAAAAGCCTTTTAGATTCAAAAGGATGGGACCCTTGAATAGGGCTTCGATGAGATGGTGGTAGCCCTTTGGGGTTCTTTCGATATTCAGGGATCTTCCCTAGAGGTTCTTATCGGTAAGCTAAGAAAGCTGAGACATACAGTCGAGATTTGGGCTAAAGATCTCTCGGGATCCCTTAGATCTAAAAAGCTCGAGATTCAGTCTAGTATCCTCAACCTCAACTCTACTAAAGAAATACACCTCTTACCCTAAGGAACTGGCTAAGCTTCTCAAACTTGAGATAGATTTTCTAGGCTATTCCTTCAAGAAGAGATTGTTGGGAAGCTAAGATTTAAAGCTCAATGGCTCAAGAAGGAAGATATGAATACAAAATACTCTCGTACACTGGCAAATGAAAGAAGGAGAGAGAACAGAATCCATTCAATCTTCCACAACGACTAAACCTCGTCTAATTAGATGGATATAATCAGCATTTTTGATGATTACTACTGTAAGTTCTTGGGCTCAGCCCTTTTATATAACCCTGTTATCAGTTGGACATATATGTACCCAATGATAGAGTTAGGGGTATGCTCTGAGGCAATCATGTAATTTGTTATGCATATCTAACTTGATAACTAATTTTGTTCGAAATAAAAGTTGTTTTCTTTCCATTATATACTTGACATAATATAGAATATTAATTAATTAATTAATTAATTAAAAAGTATATTTAGTAGAAAATCCATAAATGGTATGTTTTATGACAGTAGTTACAAAGTGTTGTGACCGTGAGTAATTTATCACAATGAAAATAAATATACCATTTTAAATATTCCTAGTCAAGATGTATTAGGGCTGGATATTGATACATCCATTGAGAGTAGAGTACGTAACGCTCTCCAAATATTGGGCAGTGTATTACTCATGGCTGTTGAGGGCATCAAAGGGTTACGTACTGATAGTTATTGGATAACCATGCAATAACTCACTCGATATTTTTCTGTTGGTTAATATAACTAAGTTCAAACAGAAAATATTAATGTAACAAAGTTACACAATTCTCTTGATTGTAGCTAAATCGTGATGCGGCATCCATCGAATGACTATAGTTGGGTCGAGTGGAAGCATTGGAAGTGAAACACTATTCTAGAGAGGATTTATCTCGTAAGTTATATAAGGTTAATATCACGGTCAACTGAAGTCAACTCAAAGTCAAATTCTCTGATCAAAGCATTTTGGTTAATAATAATTGTTATAATTGAACCAAGGACTTTGTATTTGGACTATAGAGTTGAATATGGACAATGCTGGAATTTTGACCATTACCATAATACAAAGGTCCAAAGTGATATAGTTTTGATGAAGAGAATTAGTGTAAATAATAGTCAAAACCGGATAACGCTTAACAAAGTAAAATTGGATTTCACCAAAATCAAGTAAGTGAAAAATTTGTCCAAAATGTCACACCACATGCTTAGTGGATGTGACGTTAGTATTCGAATAGTTCGATATCGCTGAACAAATTTACACCTAACAAATTACACAACCGAAACGTTGAATGTTCCTTTGACCAAATGATATAATTAATTAGCAAATATTATAAGTTAATTAACATTTATAAAGAATTAGTTATAAAAATTTATTTTTATTTGATGAAAATATTTTATTACATATGTTCATATGTTATAAATATATTAATTGATATATGATATCGATACGCGTTTCAGTTAGATTTAAATGCACTATTTTTGGTTTAGGCTTTAAATAAGTTTAAAGCCCATATAGGGGGTGTATATTTTGACCACAATAGACCAGCAAAGGGGAAGACATAAGGTGGCTAAAGGGGCTAGGGTTTGAATGGATATGAAGAAAGATAGGGTAAGAGAGAAATTTGGATCTTCATCCTAACATATCACTTCCTTTTGTCCTCTATAAAATCATCTCAACTCACTCTTATTTATGGATTTTAGGAAGCCTCCATCTACATCTAGTTCTGGTAGAAAATACATTCTACCTCTACTAGATTGGAAATTAGTTCAAGGAGTAGATCTCATCGTTTCAGGGTGTACTTATAAGCATTAGCAATAAGGTGAATTGTCTAATCTATTGATGATTATTAATGTGTAGATAATATTTATGCCATGTATATTGTTTTTTAGTTAGATGACAATTATATTACATCAATATAGTATCATAATTAGATTGGTTGTACGTTTATATATATATATATTGTCATTATCTTGTATATAATGCTCGCGATAGAGAGGAAAAATTAAAAAAGGGAAAGAAATCTTAATTTAAAATTATTTTAATATTCATTGTTTTAGTTATATAAGCTTTATAATTCAAATATTAAATCTTATATTGCA
This sequence comes from Allium cepa, assembly GCA_030765085.1. Classification (NCBI taxonomy): domain Eukaryota; kingdom Viridiplantae; phylum Streptophyta; class Magnoliopsida; order Asparagales; family Amaryllidaceae; genus Allium; species Allium cepa. The sequence goes on along the minus strand of CM060941.1, from coordinate 80,938,607 downwards.
TAAGATATGGTTTTAAAATTTTATTTAAGTAATATTATGCATAAAACATATTCGACAGAATTAAAATAATATATATAACAATCTATTATTTAAATATTATTCAAATCATTTAATTCTATAAATAAATAATATTAATCCATATATATGTTATAAAATATGTTTTAAATTTCATAAAATTAAATTTACATCTAATACTACTTTTTGTAAAAAAATAAATTTTTATATAATTTATATAATTTCCAAAATTGATATATTGATTTTAAAATTATAGAAAATATACATTATATCTAAATGTCATAATATCTTCGAGATTTTAACAAAAATATTTAAATTTGAAATTACCATGTAAAAAATATTTTTTATTAATTTATAACATATTTCCGTATGGAAATATATATGTATGTATGTATGTATGTATGTTTAAAATTATAATAAATACACATCATTACTATGAGGTATATAATTGGCGTGTATAAATATTATTTCATACATATATTTTATTTAGGCATACTATATATATATTATTAATCTTATAAGATATCAATATATATATATATATATATATATATGTTTGAACCAAAAAAGGCACAAACAGTTAATAGATTGATTAGATAAATAAAAAGTGAAGAAAATAAATGAAAAACGAGTAAGAAAATACATACAGAGTTTATAGTGGTCCGGCTAATCATGACCTAAATCCACCTAATGTTTTTATTGCATATTCTGATATGGAGGCGAAAGTTCTTACGGGTTGGTACACTCTAACTGAGATTACAATAAATTATAGAAAGGAGAGTAAGAGCCAAAAAAATCTTGAAAAATGAGCCCCACCCCTCTATTTATAGAGGAGGGAGCCTAAAATTTCGTATGAAAGATCTCCAGATGTTTTCCTTGCTATAGACCAGTTCTTCATGCAAATAGGCTGCCACCTCAATTGCTTGGATGGGTTGGTACACTCCAAGGGTAGAGGTCGGTACTGACCCATAATATTGCCAAATTGGTTGCCTTTATAGTTGTTTGCATCAAAAATAGCTTATTTTGGAGTCTAAATGACGGAATTATAGATGAATGAAGTCGTTGATTCAAGAGTTCATGGAGATCAATAGGAAATTGCTTTGAATTGACAAAACAATACTGGAAATCGATTTCTAACATCAAATAGGGCTTGTATGCAGAAGATGAACTCCAATGGTGGAGTATTTAGGGATTGATACCGACTCATAGGTTGAGGTCAGTATTGACCCAAAACTTTAGAATTTTGGGTCCTTCGATCTTTTATGGTGGACTCATGTTTGTAATGTGATTTTGATTGCGTTTGTATTGTGTTAAATGTAACACTAGACCAAAACTAAAAGACAGAATTAAGAACTCAATTGCTGAAATGTCAGTTTGATCAGTTTACGCAAAATGCTACATATTTGATGTCCTTAAATGTTAAAGATGATCGAATGTGCTTTTGTAAAGAGTTCTTTATGATGTTTTAGTAAGGATATCCTTTTGAATGGTTCAAGCATTTAGAAATGAAAACGAGTGTACAAGGGTAGTTGTGATTTAAGGTGCAGTTGGGACGAAAAGAGTAAATAGTCACTTTTGCTTCGTAAAGAAATGTCAAAAATGAGAATTGTAATAATAATTGATACTTAAATAGGATGAGAAATATGATTTCCATTTTGAAATGTATTTTCATATAGAAAATTGTTTTCTATGGGATTTATTCTTTGAGTTTAAGATATTTGATCAAAGAACTCTCTGCTGTAAACTAGCTGCAGTATATAAAATGAAAAATTTATATTAATTGAATGATGGACCTCCGAATTTAGTATACTATTATAGAAGTGGGAAAAATAATAGGAGTATGCCATATAGCACTTATTAATTGCATTAAATTACGAAATTATTTTCGTAAAACATACCAAACATTATTTATAAATAATAACTACTTTTCAGTATCGACTGAAAAGTAGACATAGTTATATTTTGATGTGAATATTATGAATATTCGTTATGAAATAAAAATATAACGCGGTATTTGTTTTTACAACAAAAGTGATGCATTGGAAAATACTGAAGTATCTAAAATTATTTACATCTATTTTTGAATTATAGACTAAGTCGTAGTTTTGAGAAATAGTTTTTATTACATGATTATAAATCATATGATAGTGGCTAATTATATCCCAAAAAATTAAAGGCTATGCATCCATTTAGTGGTAGCATCATAAGAGTTGATGAACCTTTCGGACCGATACATATAGATGTATGTAATTGTAATTCTATTAATGCCAAAACGGTTTCACGTACTTCGTCGTATTAACCAATGAGTTATCACAGACATAGACAAGTGTATTTGATATGCATGTGTATATCTTTGATAAGCTCATAAAATATAAAATGAAAGTAAATAATATAACATGCGACAAAAATGATTCGATTTGATTGAATGGGTGAGTATATTAGAAAGAGTTTTGTATATACCTAATATGAATAAAGAAACATCCTCAATGGTCACTCTACCCTATAGTACATAATGATGTGTTAATAACGAGCAATTGAACTCTATTTGACAAAACATGATTAATGATGAGTGAATTTGAGTTAAATTATTTTTATAAGGTGTGTATTTAAGAGTAATACACAAGTTTAAAATCAATATCATCCAAAGAATAGTTTACAAAACCAAACAAGATAATGGTTTTATAAGAAATCCCGACATATCCTAGGCTAATGAGTTGCTAGGTTGTCCAAGTCGAAAGATTGCACATGATAATTGTACGTAAGGGATTCTGTATGAATCATCCCAAACGAATTTTCAAAACAATAGTCATTAGGTGACTATATGTTGTGAACATAAAAATATTGTGAACTAATGCAAAAATCAGTTTTGTATCAGGAAATTCATAAAATGTTTATGAATATCCGTTCCACTGCACTATGAAACAAGTATTTTTTTAAGAAATGTTGATTTCGTAGCGAAGGAATTTCTTTGAGAAATTATTGGTATAAAATAAATTTGGATATGATTCAAGGATAAAACTAATTAAAAGGGATGAAATAACCCGACCGAACCTAAATGAACACAATATATTAGAACGTCTAATTAGTATTTTTATACATTAAAGAGAAACTGTTAGTTTCTTGTCAATGTCAAGAATAAAATGGTTGTTTAATTAAACCATTAAGAGTACAAACTCTATGATATGGTGTTATCCCAACTTTTGGCAAAGTTGAGATACCCAAAATTTACTAAAAATCGATGATTATTATTCTAGAATGTCGACTATGCATTGCAGGATAACCATGGATATCGATGAATTTTGTCCGAGTCCGGATCGGGCCACAATTGATAGGACATGACAAGAGAGATCATAGAAGTCCGCATTTCAAATTTCAAGTCAATCCGAGGTCGTATGCTCAAGTTATGATAGAATCGAGTTAAGAAGGATGGACATTGCTCAGTTCGAACCCATCTAGTTCGAACCCATCATATTCGAATCCATAAGAAGAAGTGATGATCGAATCCATCAGCCAACATCTTCCTTCGACTCCATCCTGCTTCGACTCCATCGGCCTCGACACCATCACAGTGACTCACCTTCGAATCCACGAACTGAACCTTTGCTTCGACTCCATCAAGCAAGCCCCCAGATAACCTTGCTTCGAATCCATCTTCACACGATCACAAACTCATCATGGCTTCGGCTCCATGCTATCTTCGAATCCCACATGTTAAAGGCGACTTCGAATCGATCCAAAGTAACGTATTTGGATCGATTCGAACGAGCATCTCTCCATCGATTCGAAGACGACCTTCGAATCCAACACGCGAAGCCATCCAGTGAGCACGGCAAAGGACTCGGAGTCGACCCAATCAACTCGGCGAAAAACATGGATCGAATCGAAGAACGCGCGCCACGTCACAGAAGCATGGATTCGGCCCTATGGGTTCGAAGTGATCGATTCGAACGAACCCATAGGATCGATTCGAACACGACAGCGTACCGAGGAGCACTACTTCGAATCGATGATAACTCTCAATCCACTGATCCAAATCTCATGAAATTTTTACAGGAGTTCGTCTGCATGTCGAAGAATGTCCACGCCAAGTTTCATCACGATTGGATAAGATCTTGATAGATTCGAACCAAGGGTCGAATCGATCCCAATGTGGGCCCGGATCTCCAGGTTTCGGCCATGTGGGCCCTCTCACGTGCCAGAAGTGGTCTACCTGACTTTTAGGAGAAATATCAGCCTCCTACGCCTATAAATAGAGCCTCAGGTCATTCAGAAAAGGGATCGACTTCTCTTTGGCAAGATCAAGGCTCTGAAGCATCAAGATTCCACCAGACTCCGCTTTGTACTCCATCACCTTCATTGTACTTGAATTTCAGAGCTATAATCCATTGTAATCCGCTGTAATCAATTGTAATCAGCGAAGAACATCAATAAAAAGAGAAAACCTTTGAAGTGGACGTAGGCCGGAGATAGCCGAACCACTATAAATCGTGTATCCTTGTTTATAATTTCTGCTTGATTTGCTTAGATCTGTGATTTGTGTTTGAATATTTGCTGATTTATATTCCAACACTGGTGCTTTCACAACGCTTGGGGTTTGTGACCAATTTTGGCACAAACACTTTGGTGCTTTCACTGAGAAGGAACTAGCACCCGCTACATCAGATTCAGAGTTCAGATTCGAAAGTTTAAAGAATTCTAATTCAGAAACAATGACTCGACAAACAAGACAAAGGGTTGATAGGAGCCAACAAGGAGGAAGCCAAGAAGCATCCTACGGATCAAGAGAAGGACAAGCTTCCATCTACATCACTAGAGACGAGATGGAGGCTATGGCTAATTCATTGCGCGAAAGCATGATGAAGAGTCAACAGGAGATGTTGTAGAATTTCCTCGAGCAAATGAGGGCGACGAACATGCAAAACCTTGGACCAACTACAATAGCTACGAGTGCGGGACAAGGAATCAGGATTGCAGAAGCTAATGAAGGTCAGGTTCAAGACCAGAATACAGGAGTTGACGGTGGTCAACAAGGCCTTGGGGGCAGACCCTCAGGGTCCGATACTGGAAGACCAACAGACGGAGCTCAACAAGCTGGAGCCAATGCTTATGCTAATGAGCCACCAGAAGAATATGTACCGGAGTTCCCTTCAAGGCTCGGGGGGCAGGATAGGAACTTGACAAGGGGCCAACCCCTAGACGAAGACGAGAGAATGATTGGCCTGATGCGAAGAATCATGAGAGGAGGATTGCCTAGCGGAGGGCTGGAAGAAGTTAGTCGGAGTCCGTTCACTCCGAATATCCGAAACGCAAGGAACCCTCCAAAATTCAAATTGCCAGCGTTAGAACCTTACGACGGGAGGTCAGACCCGACCATGCATATTACCAGATATATCAGGCACATGGAAGTGCTGGGGGCATCCGAGGAAGTGATGGCACGATGCTTCCCACTATATTTATCAGATTTAGCTGCACTATGGTTCAGACAACTGGAAACTGGATCAATCGGAACATGGAGCAAGCTTGTAGACTGCTTCATGAGACAGTTTAGGGTCCATGTGACGCGACCCAAGAGTGTGATGACTTTAGCTTCAATCAAGCAAAGGACCGGAGAGTCCATAAAAGATTTTCTGTTAAGATTCAATGTGACAGTGACTTCTGTAGATCACCCGGATCCATCAATGATTTTAATGGCGGCGGTGGCAGGAGTCGTGGAAGGCACCAAATTTAAGGATTCTCTAACTAAAGATCCACCGCAAGATCTTGGAGAGTTCTTTCATAAAGCTGAAAAGTTCATTCGGTTAGAAGAATCACGAGCCGAGAGTCGTGAAATAAATACCACACAAAGCGTAGGAACCTCCAGAGAACAGTCCGGAGCGGACAAGGGAAAGAGGAAACAGGATGACAGACATGATGGTCCTGATAAACGGAAGAAATTCCGAAAACCAAGATTCAGGCAGTACACCGATCTGACTGCAGGCCTAGAAAGAATCTACACTGAAACTAGGGGGCAACTTCCCTATCGAAAGCCGCCCATAAGGGATCCCACTGAGCGGGAGCGCAGGACTGGAAAATACTGCCTATTCCATGAGCTGGATGGGCACACTACAGATGAATGCCGCCACCTAAAGGACGAGATGGAAGAACATGCTAGGGGTGGTAGATTGCCACAATTTGTCAGAGAACGGACAACGGCAGCAAGACCTGAACGACTACCGCCTCCACCTAACAGGAACGATCCTGGACCAGGATCACGATTCGTCATCAACTGATTAAAGATGGCAAGGGCCAAGTCCAGGGTTTGGACTTTGGTCGAATAATTTCATTTAGATTTATTTTCAGAATAAAACGGTTACTCCACTTACACATGTACGGGAACCGGAGAGATCCCTAGGCATGCTCTGAGATGGAGATAAACCGATATGCCCGGAGAGGCAATGTTTAGCTTTTTTCTGATGTTTGAGATTGAACATCTAGAACTCGAATTTTAATAAATAAATTAGAATCTCTTGCAATAAACCTTTTGACCGAAGAGTCAAAGGATGAACATTAAATTTCAATATAAACGTGATCGCTTTATGACCCTACCCGGAGAGGCGGGGTCCGGAGTGCAAGAAGTGAGTTGCTTCGCCGGAGAGCGACAGGATCAACTCACTTAAGCGCTGTTTCCCCTTCACCAGAGAGTGACAGGATGGGATCCAGCAAGAGCCCGGAGAGGCTATGATCGGTCCCGAACGACCAAGACATCGCTTAATGTTCAGGTACACTGAACCGGAGTGCAAGAAGTGAGTTGCTTCGCCGGAGAGCGACAGGATCAACTCACTTAAGCGCTGTTTCCCCTTCACCAGAGAGTGACAGGATGGGATCCAGCAAGAGCCCGGAGAGGTTATGATCGGTCCAGAATGACCATGACATTGCTATATGTCCTAACCGGGACAAGAGTGCAAGGGATAGAAGGCAACGCCAGAGTGCAATAGGATCTTTCTATTCAATCACTAAGTCTAGAATGGACTTAGTAAGGGTTCAGAGTAGCCAATAATAGTCCAGAGAGACTATGAAACTTCATCCTCAACTTCTGCGGAAAGAACGGATGCTGATTTGGCTTCGAACAGCCATAAACTTGATTGATAACACCACAACTATGGATGAAACATGAATTTATTACACTTGATATAAGATCGTTCAAAACATACCTTTTACAAAAAGGCATGTTTTGGGGGGTAAAATGTTATCCCAACTTTTGGCAAAGTTGAGATACCCAAAATTTACTAAAAATCGATGATTATTATTCTAGAATGTCGACCATGCATTGCAGGATAACCATGGATATCGATGAATTTTGTCCGAGTCTGGATCGGGCCACAATTGATAGGACATGACAAGAGAGATCATAGAAGTCCGCATTTCAAATTTCAAGTCAATCCGAGGTCGTATGCTCAAGTTATGATAGAATCGAGTTAAGAAGGATGGACATTGCTCAGTTCGAACCCATCTAGTTCGAACCCATCATATTCGAATCCATAAGAAGAAGTGATGATCGAATCCATCAGCCAACATCTTCCTTCGACTCCATCCTGCTTCGACTCCATCGGCCTCGACACCATCACAGTGACTCACCTTCGAATCCACGAACTGAACCTTTGCTTCGACTCCATCAAGCAAGCCCCCAGATAACCTTGCTTCGAATCCATCTTCACACGACCACAAACTCATCATGGCTTCGGCTCCATGCTATCTTCGAATCCCACATGTTAAAGGCGACTTCGAATCGATCCAAAGTAACGTATTTGGATCGATTCGAACGAGCATCTCTCCATCGATTCGAAGACGACCTTCGAATCCAACACGCGAAGCCATCCAGTGAGCACGGCAAAGGACTCGGAGTCGACCCAATCAACTCGGCGAAAAACATGGATCGAATCGAAGAACGCGCGCCACGTCACAGAAGCATGGATTCGGCCCTATGGGTTCGAAGTGATCGATTCGAACGAACCCATAGGATCGATTCGAACACGACAGCGTACCGAGGAGCACTACTTCGAATCGATGATAACTCTCAATCCACTGATCCAAATCTCATGAAATTTTTACAGGAGTTCGTCTGCATGTCGAAGAATGTCCACGCCAAGTTTCATCACGATTGGACAAGATCTTGATCGATTCGAACCAAGGGTCGAATCGATCCCAATGTGGGCCCGGATCTCCAGGTTTCGGCCATGTGGGCCCCCTCACGTGCCAGAATTGGTCTACCTGACTTTTAGGAGAAATGTCAGCCTCCTACGCCTATAAATAGAGCCTCATGTCATTCAGAAAAGGGATCGATTTCTCTTTGGCAAGATCAAGGCTCTGAAGCATCAAGATTCCACCAGACTCCGCTTTGTACTCCATCACCATCATTGTACTTGAATTTCAGAGCTATAATCCATTGTAATCCGCTGTAATCAATTGTAATCAGCGAAGAACATCAATAAAAAGAGAAAACCTTTGAAGTGGACGTAGACCGGAGATAGCCGAACCACTATAAATCGTGTATCCTTGTTTATAATTTTTGCTTGATTTGCTTAGATCTGTGATTTGTGTTTGAATATTTGCTGATTTATATTCCAACACTGGTGCTTTCACAACGCTTGGTGTTTGTGACCAATTTTGGCACAAACATATGGCATGATGTGTAGATCAAGAATAAATTCAAAGTACTTTTTCAAAACATGATTTTGATAGTTGTACCTGAAGGGATATGATCCATTCACCATAAATGTATCTTTAAGAGAAAGAAAAATGCATTCGAAGTATAGTGAGCCACATTGATAAGAATAGAATCGTGAATTTCAATATTTGAAATTAACGAAACAGATTCACCATTCTATGTGCTCAAATTGGCTTGAATTTACTCATAAAATTATTGCTTAGTATGATTTTATGTTTGTTACATATGCGCTGAAATGGAAAAATCTATATAATGATTTAGAATAGATTGTTGGCACATAACAACCAAAGTATCTCGAAATTGGTGGAAGCAATATTGAGTTTGTGGATTTTTGGATATAATCGAAGAAATGATAGAAAGTATCATTTTATAAGCATCAGAATTGAATAAATATTTTGATGTAAATATCAAATAGTTTAGTTATTAGTCAAAATAAAGATGAAGCATGTGTTCATAAGAAAGATCGTTATTAGGTACATAGATATTTCTAAACCATAAGTAAACAACACATAGCTGATTGTTAATGATATACTTGTGTTGAAACCATCTTTAGCTGTTTAAAACTCGACGTTGAATTTGTAAATGATGTCTTATAGTAAGAATAAAAGATATTGGGAATGTCCCAAACGATATGCAAGGGCACCTTATTAACATGTTTAATGCAGAACATGTAATGGATTCCTTATGCATTGGAAATAGGAACTATTATACATGTTATGTAGTCTACGATACCATGATTTGTTTATGTGTTCAATACATGAAGCAAATATCAAGTCCAAATTGATATCACTAAATGGTTGTCTCATGTATTTATGAAATACTGGAGAATTGTTTATAGATACAACAAACTCCTTATGAAGGAGTGTTCGGAGTCAAACTTTCATAAGTGATATTGAGTATAATAGGTCAATAATAAATTCAAGTTAAGAATCTCTAAGTTTGAAATGTTCCGAATGAAAGATTGTGGCTGATCAATGAAAAAGGCTAAGTACCTCGCCTTGAATAGCACCGCAATAAAAGAAATGTATATAAATATAAATGCACAAATTTTTAACCGAGTTGAGGGGATTCCAAATGTTGAGAATCCCATAGCATTGTTATATGATAAAAATGTCACAATATTGTTCACAACAGTACTTAGAGCTCATTGGAAGTTGAGAGATATACTCTGAATTGTTCCACATGATAAAGGTAGTTTATCAGCATCGAAAAGAGTTGGTTGACATAGTAGATTACCCGTTCACTGAGGACTGACCTAATTGGTTTTGAGGAAACCGATTGAAGAAGTTTGAATAAGATTCCATAATTGACCAAAGTGCAAGTGGGAGATTGATAGAGTTAGGGGCATATTCTAGGGGCTATAATGTAATTTGTTATGTTAATCTGACTTGATATCCAATCTTGTACGAAAATAAAAAGTGTTTTTCTTTCTATTACTAGTGTGAACCCATGCTACGCACACGGGCTTCATTGAAATTTTGTTTAGTCATATGAAGATAAAACTGCATATTTGTAGATTGCATTTATTTTGATTAGTTTATTTGTTGAACGTTAATGGAAAATGTTTATAACAGCAGAAAATACGAAACTAAATTTCAAAATTAACATATCACCAAATTATAAAAAACATCAAACTTACCAAATTTTACATATCAAATTCTACAAAGTTCATTGTGACAACTTCAAATTTCACTACAACATATCTAGAAGCTTACAAACAATGAATACGACACTTTGACCAAACTACAAAACCACCATCAACCAACTCGGACAATGTATAATGACCATATTAAGGCACATCAAAAAGCGTCCTTAGATATATCAACCAACTCGGAAAATGTACCAAGCAATACTTTTAGCACTTCCATGGTAGTGTCTTTAGGTATATTCTCCATCGGTTCCAAAGATTGATTACACAGGTAGAAACTTCTTTCCGATCTGTTTGCTTCTGATGCAAATAAATGATTGCACTGTATTGGAAATTTAATATCTGAAATTATCCAAACTAATTCTTGCATGCAAAGTCCTCTTATCCATCTTTTATATCTCGATACCCTCAGTTTAGGAGTCTTCACCTTCGATTCAGCTGCACACTCAATCAAGAGCTTTAGAGTTTCTCCTCCATCCATACCTTGATACAACTAACATTTGATAGTTGAAGAAAAAAATTGTCAAAAGATTACTTGGTTGTATGTTGAAAAGGAGCATATGCTATTGCACAAACCATGGTTTTTCTAGCACATAAATGACCAATTTATCCTGAGTATTCTTATTTGAATCTACGCTCAATTTACATGTTGTGATAGCGATTAATCTTTACGTTATAATGCAAGTTCATTTGCTAGCAAATTTGTCAACTTAGTCGGTGCTAATACATACCTGTAGCAGTCTAGTTTCTAACATAGTTATCCTGTCTAAAAGAGAACCTTTAACAGTAGCTTCGTTAAGATAATAGGCAAGAGTTTTGGCATGCCTTCGTTCCTCTAATAAAGACTAATAAACATTAATCAAATACCTAACTATAGTGCTAGAACTGTAATGTTCATCTAAAAATGTAAACTGTCGTGCAAATAAAAATCATGAAAGTAATAAATTACATGACACTTTAAAAGAAATATCCATAGAATTAACTGTATATTTATTTGGTTTTGCTGACATACCAAATGATCCAAGCGATTAGATCTAGGTGCAAGAGAAGGCGCTGCTTGAGGTTTTCCACTATTCATGTGTAATTGTTGAGTAAGTTCGTGGAATATGATTAACAAATGAATGGGATATAAGGTAGAGCAGTGTTTAAGTAAAATTGAAAACTGCTCAGAATTAAACTATTGTACCTTGTCTTTACAGCAAAAATGTGGTTGATAATAAATGACAGGTAATTTTTGTTTAGTAGCTTTCAACTTTGATACTTAGGCTTATGCTTAGGTCATGCTGTAAATGGATTACATTATTGCAACAAGTATGAAATTTTATTCCATTCAAAGAAAGTACTTTCAACTCAAAAATTAAGGCTCAAGCATTCACTAACATCTGGATGTAATCCATGTTCAGTTAACTGATATTGATGTTGTTGTAAATCATAAAATATATACGTTATTATAGTATATAACAATGCTTTTATGATTGAATCCAGAAAAACCATATTTTCTTGCAAAGTAAAACTTACTAAATAAGAGTGCAACATAAACTAAATATGTCGTATATGAGAGCGCAGGAGATGCAACAAAGAAAAGACCTATTCTTGTAAATAATTTATTTTACACAACGATGATTTCAGAAATAACTATACTAAAGATAAAAAAATTGATAATATATTAGCAATCAAGTGATGAATCTATTTCTAACATTTATTGTGAATAGCTTCATATTTTGGTATATAACTGAATCAAATGTGGTAATACACACACATATCATCTATATATGTATGTGTGTATATACATATATGTGTATGCATGTATGTATATCAGTATGCACATGTATATTGTGTGTGTATGTGTATGTGTGTGTGTGCATAAAGTGTTTTTGCAAATTTATTTGGTTATTTGATTTCTTGGAAGGCACATCTACTATGTAATAACTAAATGGTAAAAATAAAGAGGAAAAATATTACTGTTTTATTTAATGGAATCCCTGCGGCATTTGAAATACTACTAGAAGTGCAGCATGGAAAGTAAGAAAAAAACATAAGCTTGCAAAAGTTTGGTCACCATGGCAGACTCCATTTCGTTTTAGCAAGCCAATGTATTTTAATTGGTGTGAACTAAAGTTGAGAAAATACTGATCATGAATTTTTACGTCGTTTAAAAATGTGTGTGTGCATATTTCTATATTCAGATATCAAGTAGATCTTGAGGACATGTAAAGTAAAACTCTTTATATGATGCAAAAAATATGGGCGCACTTCCAACTTATTGACCTTCTTATCATCATTCGCAGGAGCGGCTCCATGTATAATACAACTTCTTGGCCTTCTTATCATTCCAGAATCTCCAAGGTGGTTGATAAGTAAAATGAAACGAATTTCCTATCATATATTACTTCAAATATAATTCTTAAAGAAATAAACAATAAAATTAATAAACTTGTGTCCTAACTTTAACTCGTTGAAACACATGTGTTATAAATTATAACACAGGTTAGTACAAGTACTCTCTTTGTGTCTTGAATCCCAATTGGAAAAAATATTGTGAGAAATGCGGATTATGGATCTTAAGGCTAGAATTAACATTAGAGGGGGGGAGGTGAATAGTGTTTTAAGGAATTACTAAATCTTTTTAAGTTTATGTTACTTTGAATACAAATGTATGCAATATTCAAACACAGATATGATCATAGAATCAAACACAGATGTAGAAATAAAGTAACAGCAATAAAGGAAAGAACACACCGGATTTTATACTGGTTCGGAGTTACCCAACATCCAGTCCCGCACACAAGTACGGATTTCCTTTCAAAAGCAATTGTACAATTACACCGTCGATTTCAAGGTCACGAGGCACACCACTCCAGATTCACAATTCTCTAGGTAGAGATACTTGATTTCATGGGCAACTAGTTTACCCATTGATTTCACAGGCTACAATCACACCTTTTCTCGCTTGATTGATTTCATAGGCTACAATCACATCTTTTCTCGTTTAGTTTATTACAAAGAAGCCTATAACTTTGAATAGCACTGAAATCTTGTTGAGATAGTGATAGAGAATCAAACCAGAGATGATTTAGTTTGATTCAATGATGATTTCGGCAGAGTAATGGTAAAAATATATATAAAGAAATGTGGAAGAAGAAGAGGAGTGAAATTAGAGAAAAATTGTATATAAATTCGTTTAAAACTGCGCCTATTTATAGTAGAACAACAGCCATGTCCATTCGTGAAAGGATATGACGAATAGACACTTCTTTTGAAATTCAAATTTTTGAAACAAACTGCCACCTTGTCGACAAGGGGTACTTGAGGTTGTCGACATGCCTAAGGTATTTTTGGTAATTTGTTTTTCTTTGAAAAAAACTTCTATCTTGTATTAAAACTATTTTTAGACTTTATAAATATACTTAACTATAGTTAAAATACATAAATAAGTATAGAGAATAATATTTTGATATATATAAAATTTTACTATAATTTTATATTTAAATCTAATTATAAATATTAAAAGTTAAATATATTATAATTAAAAGATAGTTAAAAACTAAGGATAATTTTATTTTTAAAGATAAAGATTATTTTTGAGGCTAAAATTATTTTAAAACCAGGATAGATGTTTTTGATTCTTTTAAAAGGAAGATTTTAAAATCATTTTGAAAACAAGATATAATTTTGTAAAAATAATTTGAATAAAAGATTAGTGGATACAAAACGATGTTCCACTAGATTTTTCGTAGGTTCCATCCCTTTAACAGGCTCGAAGTGGATTCCATTCCACGAATAAATTGGATTTTAAGATGCCAGTGCTTTTCTAGGAGTTCTAACAAAATTCCTAATTAAATTACTTATTATTGAAATCTTGAACTCTTGATAATCTTGAAACTCATGAGTCTTCAATCTTGATATCTTGAATCTCTATACTGTACAGTCTTCCTTCTTGGTACCTGCATGGTTAAATCCTGCATATACATAATATGTATATATATATATATATATCTAAACTATAATGTTAGTATTTATATTTTATAACAATTCCTAAGGTTATTGTCATCAAAACCATCTTCTCAGGGACTAACAATCTCCCCCTTTCTGATGATGAAAACCTTTGTTTATAAATATTACTTCTATCCTAATAACTCTCCCTAAAACTAATTACTCCCCTTTAATCTATGCCTAACTATCCTATTTTATACTTCTCCCCCATTGTCATCAATAAAAACTAACTCCAAACTATATAACTCCCCATTATTCTTGTACTAAAATACCTGCATTAATATAATATTCAATTGAGTATCTTAATTAATAGATTAAGAGATAATTATACTGCTAGACATGATAACTAATCAAAGATCATATAAATATCAATGTGTTTTTATACATGTTTTGCGCACCAAATATCAATTCACACCAAACCAAACCAAACCAAATCAAATCAAATCAATCCAAGCAATCAATTAAAATCAAACAAAGCAATCAAATAAAGTCAAACATTATGAGGAACTTGCACTCATCCTTCTTCTTCAAATATAGGGTCTGCTTTAATGGCATCCCAATTTTCATTATCATTAGCGAGAGAGACAGGAGGATGTGCTTCATTATCATCTTTGTGCAGGGAGGAAATCATCCATCGTATCGCATCGAAATGCTTTTCTTGCTCCTTGATCATCTGTATTTGACTTAACTCTAAGTGTTGCCGGTTACGAAGAATGAAAGAAAGAATATTCTTGAAAGAATTAAGGGTTTCTTCAAGATTCTCGGTCAAATTATGAAGTGGCTTAGCCATATTTAAGTTTGTGAAAAGAATTAGAGATAAAGTAGATAAGAAATAATTCTGAGTGATGAATTCTGGAAGAAATAGGTATTTATAGGTGTAGAAATTCGTTTAAAATGAATAGAAATAAAGTAATTATTCAAATTTCAATTTTAAAATGAAAAGTCATTTCTAACCAGTACATGTCGACATGTTCAAGGAAGGGAGGGGGGTTGTCGACAGGGGTTAGTCAATTTTGATGACTTATTTTAATTTTGTGAATAGTTGTGTATATATATATTTATATAATATACTAACATTTATTCTGGAGATGGGATAAGCTAGATAATAGAAAAGTAACTCAATTTCATTTCATAATAGAACGATACAATGATTAAATATTAAGAACTACACGGACATTTAAATCAAAACAAACTAAAACTAATACAACAAGACATGAAAAGATAGAACTAGTTAGAGGATGACGAAGATGAAGAAAATCCAAGCTTCTTGCTGACTTTGAAGAAAAACTTATTCATCTTGGATGGCATTTTATCCAACTTCTTACTAATGGACCGTTTAAGAATCCGTTGATTCTCGACAATAGTCTTTTGATTTTTGAATAAGGTTTTTTTGGTTGGATTAGGAGGATAGTCAATGCTTTCCAAAGAGGTTTCACCTTCTTCCTCTTCTATTTCCATTTCATCCCCTTCTTCTTCTTCCTCTGCCTCCTCTTCCATCTCCTCACGAGCCAAACGCTCTTCCTTTTCGGCAAGAGTTTCATATGGTTGAAAAACAAAAGGAATTTTCATAAGAGAAATGTTTGATTGATTAAAAACCTTTCTTGAAACAAATTCTTCTCCTTTGAAATCTACTTCAAAATAATTAAAAACCCGAGTGAGATAGATTCCATAATACAAAGTGTTTTCACCCATTTCAAAAATTTTGGGACGAAATTCATCCAAAATAACTTGCGTCCAATTAATATCATAATTTCCAAAAATAGCAAAAAGTGCTTTGCAAACTTTTGAAGTCGGTTTGTTAAAACTCCCCGATCTTGGGGTCAAAGTATGTTGTAAAAGAAGATTAACAATTCTAACTTTTGGTCGAAAGTTTCGATTTTTGAATTCAAAGTTATCATTTCCTTCAAAAATGTGATGAAATGTATCACGATCATTTTCACCGATATTAAAACTAGAAAGATCCATTCCCGCGCTCTTGCAATTGAGAATGGTACCCAAAAGATCACAATTTAAAACGATTCTAGTTCCTTTGACAATACTCCAAATTTCATCATCATTTCCATTATAAAATCCACAGTTGAGATTTGCATAGAAACTTTTAACAAAATTTGGATTAAAAAAAAACCATTTTGAGAAGCATCAACAAGAGTAAGAACTTGATTATTTGTGAAAAGAGAATCGATTTCATAAGTAGAGAAATCCTAAAATAAAGCAAACTTTTCGAGATGGACTTTTCCATAGTTAGCATTGTTGATATATGCTTTTATAGCCTCTGGATCGTTGTAGAGTTGGTCTTTTATCTTTCTGGAAATTCTCATTGTGGAAGGGTTGCTTCAAGAAGCCAATAGAGTAGAGAGTAGAGAGCTTTAAATTTTGAGATAAGAGTTTGAATTTGAAATGAGAGTGAAAAGTTGTGATAAGAGATAGTGAATAAATAGATTCTCAAAGGGCACGTTCTCTGGTCAAAAGGTGACTTTTTAGAGAATTGGTGAAGTGAAAAGATGGAGGGAAATTCAATATTTTGAATTCAAATTTTGAATTTTAAATTTCTGTACCCTTGTGGCAACATGGTGAGGACCTTGTCGGCAGGTGTCTTTGAATTTCCATGATTATTTTTCTTAATTATTCTAATGTATATATTTATTATTTTAATGTGTGTATATATATATATATCTGGAATATTACTAGAATTATAGTGTATTCCATAAAATATTATGATACTAGAAAAAATAAAAAATAATAATAAAATAATAGTAAAAGCAATAAAAATAAAAATTTTCAAATAACATACCAATTCAAAATCAATCAATCAATCAAGCATCCAATTCTAGGCATGCAATTTCAACCAATGTATTTTAAACGTGTACCTTTTTCTGAGTCCGTTTCTCTGAATTCGTCGGAGTCATGAACTGCCGTGAAACTCATATTTGAATTATCTGTCTTCTGATCATCATCGCTTGAAGACGAGTCTGAGTCATCTAGAGTAGCTGTAAATGCACGTTTTTGTTTCTTTGCGCAATCCTTGTTTATAGGAAGATTTTGCCTATCTGGATACGGACAGTCTCTTTTGATATGGCCTGGTTCATCACGGTTGAAATATTTGATACTGTTTGGCACTACAGTCTAATTTCCAGAGTTCTTATAGTTGTTTCTCTTGAGATTATTCATCTTTTTGTATTTTAGAAATTTTCAAAAATTCTTGGTCATAAGGGCTATCTCTTCATCATTATCGCTGTTTGAGTCTAATCCATCGGTCAATGCATTGAATGTCATTGATTTCTTTTCAGATGCTTTGATTTCTCTTCTCTCAATCATTTGGAATTCAAATGACATTAGATTTCCAATTAATTCTTCTATCTTTAATGTACTAATGTCATTTGCCTCTTCGATCGCAAGTATCTTTTGGTCCATTCTGGAGTAAGAGAATTTAAGATTTTTCTGACTTGATCTTCTTTCGAAAATTCCTTTCCTAAAGATATTAGAGAATGCACAATATTCTGAAATCTACTATACATATCTGAAATAGACTCATTAGAATTCATTTTAAATAATTGAAACTGATTTGTGAGATGGAAATTTGGTCTGCTTAACTTTGCTGGTTCCTTCGTGGGTAACTTGCAAAATTTTCTAGATTTCATGTGCAGACTTACAAACTGATACTCTATTAAATTCATTTCTATCAAGTGAACAAAACAAAATATTCATAGCTATAGAATTGTTTTGTGCAACGGTCTTTTGCTCAGTAGTCCACCGTGCAAAATCAGTTGTAGGTTCAAAATATTCCGTCTGTGTGATATTCCAAGTGTCAGGTCCTATAGATTGTAAATATATTTTCATCCTACATCCCCAATATGCATAGTTACTGCCATTAAAAAGTGGTGGTCTGACAGTAGACTAACCTTCTACAAATGAACTAGAGACAGGGATAATAGAACTAGTGTTGGTAATAGTACCAGTGTTGTTAGCCATTTTGAAATTTTCAAGATTCAGTCTATGAAACTTTGAAAACCTTGCTCTGATACAAAATGTGAGAAATGCGGATTATGGATCTTAAGGCTAGAATTAACACTAGAGAGGGGTGAATAGTGTTTGAAGGAATTCCTAAATCTTTTTGTGTTTATGTTAATTTGAACACAAATGTATGCAATATTCAAACACAGATATGATCATAGAATCAAACATAGATGCAGAAATAAAGTAAAAGCAATAAAGGAAAGAACACACCAGATTTTATACTGGTTCGGAGTTACCCTACATCCAGTCATGCATACAAGTACGGATTTCCATTCAAAAGCAATTGTATAATTACACCCTCGATTTCAAGGCCACGAGGTACACCATTCCAGATTCACAATCCACTGGGTAGAGATATTTGATTTCACAGGCTACAATCACACATTTTCTTGCTTGATTGATTTCATAGGCTACAATCATACCTTTTCTCTAGCTAATTACAAAGAAGCCTATAGTTCTGAATAGCACTGATATTTTGTTGAGATAGTGATAGAGAATCAAACCAGAGATGATCTAGTTAGATTCAATGGTGATTTCGGTAGGGTAATGGTAAAAATATATACAAAGAAATGTGGAAGAATAAGAGGAGTGAACAGAGAAAAATTGTATATAAATCGTTTAAAACTGCCCCTATTTATAATAGAACAACAGCCATGTCCATTCGTGAAAGGATATGACGAATAGACACTTCTTTTGAAATTCAAATTTTTGAAACAAACTGCCACCTTGTCGACAAGGGGTACTTGAGGTTGTCGACATGCCTAAGGTATTTTTGGTAATTTGTTTTTCTTTGAAAATAACTTCTATCTTGTATTAAAACTATTTTTGGACTTTATAAATATACTTAACTATAGTTAAAATACATAAATAAGTATAGAGAATAATATTTTGATATATATAAAATTTTACTATAATTTTATATTTAAATCAAAGTATAAATATTAAAAGTTAAATATATTATAATTAAAAGATAGTTTAAAAACTAAGGATAATTTATTTTTGAAGATAAAGATTATTTTGAGGCTAAAATTATTTTAAAACCAGGATAGATGTTTTTGATTCTTTTAAAAGGAAGATTTTAGAATCATTTTGAAAACAAGATATAGTTTTGTAAAAATATTTTGAATAAAAGATTAATGGATACAAAACAATGTTCCACTAGATTTTTTGTAGGTTCTATCCTACTTAGGGTTCCATCCCTTTAACGGGCTCAAAGTGGATTCCATTTCACTAATAAGGTGGATTTTAAGATGCCAGTTCTTTTCTAGGATTTTTAACAAAATTCCTAATTAAATTACCTATTATTGAAATCTTGAACTCTTAATAATCTTGATACTCATGAGTCTTCGATCTTGATATCTTGAATCTCTATATTGTACAATCTTCATTCTTGGTACCTGCATGGTTAAATCCTGCATATACATATATATCTAAAATATAATGTTAGTATTTATATTTTATAACAATTCCTAAGGTTGTTGTCATCAAAACCATCTTTTCAGGGACTAACATATATATTACGTTTCTAAGTAAGAAATTGTAAAACTGAAACACCATGGGGATAAGTTAGAAAAAAAATTCGTATACAGGCAAAGACGGGCCATGATGAGGAGTTTGTAGCAGCATTACAGAAGCTACTTGGAAAAGGTTCAAATATTGTTGAGGAGTCTGAGGAGGTTAAAGTATTAAAATTCAGTATCAAATTATGTTTAATGTTGTATCAGTACCAGAGATTCAGTGCACAGTTTTCTTTTTCCATTAGGAATTCACAAAAGCACTTGAAAGTCTACCACAAGGTAGAATTTTGGATTTTTTTCAAAGGCGCTACTATCGTGTTATCACTGTAAGCATTTTCGCACATTCAAACTAAAAATGATTCTATGTTGTAGCACAAGGTAGATTCAAAAGCAGTAAGGTCAAAACAATGTGCAGGAAACAAATGCACAGTATGTTACAAATAAATGGCTTCTCGGTTATAATAATATAAAATTGTCTACAATTGGCTAAAATCACCCAATCTTCATATACACTTTCAATTACTTCGGGTTTATGTAGGAAAAGCACAACCGAGTATAATGTGCTATAATTATGAGAGTAAAGCAGCCATGTTATTATTAGCTTTTGTTGGTTACAGGGTTAGCAATTATAAGTTGCCAATGATTGTCGCGGTTAAAAATATATGCATTAATATGCAATAGCTTAGCAATGTGGTTACCTCAGACGTCATCGTCAGATCTGAGCCGGTTATTTCTGATAGGCTTTTATCAAAGATTATTTCAAGATGTTTTTCTGATTGGCTGTCCTGACTGCTAATCATTGGTAGTTTACTCTTTCGGAAGCTGGGGTATAGATATAGTAGATACTATATCAAATTTATTATGCAAATCTTGTTTGTAATAGCGTTGAATGGATTTAAACTCACCTTTTGAGCAGCACGTTCCCTTAATTAATATCCAGATAGCATACACACATGTTACTATAGTTGACCCGAGGGTAGGCTTACCTGTAATACAGAGTATAAACAATCAGATAGGGATCATTATAATGCGAATAAGCTATAGTAGTTGGCTGATAGTTGGAGAATATACCAAGGTAAGTTCTAACAGTCATCGTAGTAAGGATTACAGTCTTATTGTTTTCATCTAGCACAGATTGATCGACCAAGGAAGTTTTGCTTCCCCACAAAGTAGCTAAAATTCGTTACCGCTTCACAGGGGTGAAAAGGAAGTTTAGTAATGAGCAGATAATCATTTCATTGAGATGGTTATATTATATGCAGAAAACGCTATAGTAAAAAGTACCAGTGCAAGTATAATATAAGTATACACTTAGGCGCGACCGAGTTATTAGTAGTCAACTGGTTAACGACCTCACCATTTCTTGTGATGAGCGGGGACTAAAAATTAGTTGATTTGTGTCCAACGAAGAATTATGTTTGCAATAATGATTTTTAAGTGGTTTATTTATATACATGCATGTTGGTAGCCAAACCTCACACATTGGAAAGCAGTAGTCATTAAATAACATGAAAGAGAATTAAATAATAAGTTTTCTATAAAAATAAGATTTAGATTTAAAGAAATTATTAAAAGTGCTTCAAAACTCCCTCCGCGATGTAGATGTACTCGAATATAGCTCAATTCAGTAGACAAACTAAAACACAAAGCAAATAAATATTTTAAATGTATTAAGAAATTTTCGTGGCTTATATATTTCTGTTCCACAAAGCTTAAACAAAAAAAAAGAAATAGCAAATAATTGATGGAACTTGGAATTCATCTCAAAACATAGTTGAATAGCTTTGACGAACCTGGTAATGATTATTAATCGTGCATCAACCTTTTAGATGATCAGTCTCTTAATCGCTAGAAATCATTGTATCCAAACAATCTTGTATCCATCAATACACAACTAATTGGCACATGGACAAAATTGGTGGAAAAATGTAACGTTTTGAGTGGATCTAGTACATCAAGAAAAGTAGAGTTGAAGGAAAACATAGATAAGTTCTAAACAAAATCATTTAATAGCTATTTAATAGCATTTCTATCATAACCTACTTATAAAAAATTGGTAGAAACAACAAAAAAACTATGAACAGTCGTAAACAATCTTGTTTATTGAAAATCTAATTTGGACGACCAAATAAAAGAAAAGTGAAGATGTTTTATTTATCTAATCCATGTAGATCACTGCCATAACGGATTAACCAACACTCATTTTAGACGCATATATTAGTGAATAAAATGTAATGTTTGGTTTCATCCAGCTAGCATCATGCAAAACAGACCGTTAGAATACATACAGAAGTTCCCAAAAAGAAAAAAAATCAAGTATCAGCCATTCAATAGCTCTTGCATTACGATTTACCAATAAGAAATGTAGGTAGAAAACTAAAAATAAGTATGAAAATTCATAAACAATCATGTTTATTAAACAAGAAAGATAGACCAACCAAATATAGGATACAACATTGGAATGATTTAACAGATAACAAATAGGTACAACACATGGGGAAGACAATGGAGAGAAGTTGCATATAATTGTATTTATATACAAAAGAAGTTGCTTTTTTACCTGTAAAAGAAAAGGTTGAACGGTTAAATATATGGACAAAAATTATTGAATTTTAAAGTCAGCATTTAACTTAATATGGAAGTAACCTATTTCTTTTTTTCTTTTTGACTTACAACAGTAAACTGGGCATATAAATAAATTGAACATAAAAATATGTTAGAAGATACAAAATTTTGAAATCCAAAATTCCAAACCTAAAAAAATAAATAAATTCAAACTAAAAACTCAAATATTCAAATTGAAATTTCAATTTTTGAAACACAGAATTCAAAATTTGAAACATAAAGTAAACAAACTCAAAACTTTAATTTTCTAGAATTTGACATCTTAAAATTAAACTATCAACTTTTCAAAAATCAAATTTAAATTTTCAAATTTCAAAATTTCGATATTAAAAATTTCTAAATTTGGATTTTTCATATCTCTAAATTTCAAATTAGTGAATCTTCAAATGTCCAAAATTCGAGCTTTTAATTTTTCAAATTTTAGGAGAAACTAAATTGTTCATATTTCATTTTCAATTTCCTGACTAATATTTCCCTTTTTTACTTTTATAACAAAAGATTGTTGATTGAACTTTTGTTGTTTGAATTTTTTAAAAACAATAAGGACTTCAGAAATATGAAAAAGCAATTTCGGTTTTGTTTGCCAAAGGGTTATGACGTCTTGATTATCCAGTAGCTTCATCGATTTCATCCTAATGTAATATGATCTGACACAATTACAACCTAAAAGAGAACTCAACTTATCTACATTTTATTTTAGAACAATAAATATGGACACAACACAATGACATGAACCGTGTGCATCTAACCTCTCACTTCTGATTTAGATAGACTATCCATCTTATCCAGCTCTACATTGCGCATGTTATCCACCTCCTTAGTGACGCCATATTGAAGTTCACTTAACCACTTAACACGGACCTTTACTTTTCTAACATACCCCTTGATATGATTATTCTTTTCCTTGAAAATTTACGCACGTATTTTATTTCAGAAACCAACTATTGCTGCAAAAGTTAAAGCAATGTATCCAAGGTTCAAATTAACACATGTGATACATTAGAACTTTAGATATTAAGACCGTAGAGAAATTATTCAGATATAAATAATACCTAAAAGCCATTCAAATCTAGAAAAAATAGAAGTAGTCAGATCACAATGTTTCAAAAATCATACCCATATCATAGTTCATATAATAATAAAAAATAGCAAAACTTCCAGGATTACAAATTCTAAATAACCATAACACTACATCAGTATTTTTGCAAGTATAAAATTAGCAGTAAAAATCCTGTTTGTACTTGATTACAAAATGATGAGAAACAGTTGATGATGCTATCATCGGATTTGTATTATTTGAAACCCTAATTCGAAATTTTACTGCCATCATGCAGGACCGCATTGCAGACAGTACATAAACTAAAATTTTAATTTCTTCAAACAGTTTGAGCCTAACCCACTATTTGAACTATACATGATCTATTGAAAAAATGATGAAACACTATAATCATCAAAGAAATACTTGAGGTTTGAATATCTAAGATTTTAATTTCTTTAGAAAGCTATATCGTTTAAGTATACAGTAACATGCATCATGTGGTTGCAGAAAATATTAGAATATGAAGTATTCAGCTATATCATGCAGACACAGAAAGTATTAAACTGGAACAGCCTAAAATAATGCAAGCTTGTCGAAATGAAAATTTTAGACACATCCATGGGAGGAAATAAACACTGCATAACCAAGCATTTAGCCATAGACAACATCCAACCGATATATTGGTCAGCCATATCCAGCAATCATAGTTAGCAATAAGAAACTACAAAACCAAAGCATAAGTTTTGTTAGCTCATACTATCACACATATTAAATTTGTGCAATCCAGCATTCATAGTATGTTAATAAGATACTACAAACCAAACCCTTTTATTATCTCAAGTAGAAGAAGTTTAAATATATAATTCTCCTAAAGTCATGACCTGACGTTTTTTTTACTGTGGATGGTTTTAGATTACTAAGGATTCAAGCAATTGAGAAAATATTACTGAACTTGCCTAAACTATTTAGAATTCCACCGAAATGCAGTTATAAATATTGCATTGATGGAAATTTGATAATTGCCTGGGCCTATTTCAAAGAAGATCGATAGAATGTGCAAGATCAAAAGTGCCATTGATGTGGTGTTAGTTATCTACTGATCCTTCGACCCGAGCTTAAGCCAAAGAAAACTGCTAATCGACAATGATGAGATGATGCAGATCTCAATCACATCTCGTGATCGTGTTGGCTATATTTTAGGTAGCTGATATCTAACATACTTCAATTAGACTCAACTTGAAGATCCCTCCACTCCTCCGTCTCGCGTCTTGAAAGAAGATGAAAAAAGAAAATTGATTTTGGCCTTAAATCGGGGGAAATGAATATTTAGGTTTCAAGAAGAAGAAGAAACGAAGAAAGAAAGAAATAATTATACACGCGACGGTTGATTTCAGAAAATGCCCCGGAGCCTTATGTGAATATAGTTCTGGAGACTATTCGGTTGCCAAAATTCAAGGGGGCTTGTGTGCTCTTAAAATCCAACCGACTAATAATATAATAGTATAGGTATACTTGATATAATGTGTTATATTAATTAATTAAAATATATTTAATAGAAATCCATAAATGGTATATTTTGTGATAGTATTTACAGAGTGTTGTAATCATGTGTAATTTATCACAATAAAAATAAATATACCATTTTAATTATTCCTAGGCAAGATGTATCGAGTTTGGATATCGATACATCTGTTGAGACTAGAGTACGTAACGCTTTCCAAATGTTGGGCAGTGTATTACATATGGTTGCTGGAGGCACCAAGGAGTTACATATTGATAGTTATTGGTAACTATGGAATGACCCACGCTATAGTTTTCTGTTGTTCAATATAACTAAGGTCAAATAGAAAATATCGATGTGACAAAATTACACAATTCTCATGACTTGAGCATACTATTGATCTTCATTGTGGAAACTTCACTTTGATTATAGTTAAATCGTGACATGACATCCATCGAATGACTACAGTTAGGTTGAGTGGAAATATTGGAAGTGAAACACTATTCAAAAACGGATTTGTCTCCTTAGTTATATGCGGTTAGTATCACGATCAACTGAAGTCCACTCAAAGTCAAAGTATCTTATCAAAGCATTTCGGTTAATAATAATTGTTATTATTAAACCAAAGACTTTGTGTTTAGATTATAGAGTTGAATATGGATAATATTGGAATTTTGACCATTACCAAATTCCATAAGTCAAAAGTGATATAGTTTTAAGGAAGAGAATTGATGTAAATAATAGTCACAATTGAGTGACGCTTAAAAAGGTAAAATCGGATTTTTTCGAAACTAAGTAAGCGAAAAATTCAACAAAAATGCCATACCAGTTGCTACATGACGTGTGCACGTTAATATTCGAATAGTTCGATATTAATCGCCGACCAAATTTACACTTAACGAGTCACACAACTGAAACATTGAATACTCTTTTGACCAAATGATTTAATTAAATTGCAATTGTTATAAATTAATTAATTAAGTAATATTTATGAAATATTAGTTGTAATTTTTTTATATTTGATGAACAAATATTATTAAATATGTTTATAATAGTTATAAATATATTAATCGACATATGTTATCAGTACGTGTTTAAATTAAATTTAAATGCAATATTATTTGTTCGGGCTTTAAATGTGTTTGAAGTTCATAAAGGGGATGTACATTTCGGCCATAATAGACTAGCAATGGGGCAACTACAAGATGGATAAAGGGGCTAGGGTTTGAATGGATAATCAGAAAGAAAGAGTAAGAGCGAAATGTTGATCTTGATCCTAATATATCTCTTCATTCTCTTCTCTATAAAAGCATCTCAAACCACTCTTTTTTTTATTTTTAAGGAGCCTCCATCTACATCTATTTCTGGTCGAAAATATGCTCTAGCTCCTCCTACATTTCTAAAGTCAAATAAAATAAAACAGTTGCTATTTGATAGCAGGTGGTCATCGGTTCAGCAACTAGCACTCTATTAGATTGAAAACTAGTTCTAAGAGTAGATCTCATCATTTCGAGAAGTACTTATAGACATTGGTAATGAGGTACGATTTCTAATCTATTACCAGTTATTAATGCGTAGATAATATATTTATATTATGTATATTGTTTTCTTAGTTAGGCAACGATTCTATTATATCAATAAGTTGTCACAATCAAATTGGTTGTATGTTTATATATATGTGTATATATATGGGTATATATATATATATGCCATTATCTTTTATATAATGCTTGTGGTAGAGAGGAAAAATAAATAAAAAAATTAATCTAATGCTCACTTTTTTAATTTTTTAATTTAAATATTAAATATGATCTACATAAAATATGGTTTTAAATTTTTATATAAGTATTATGCATATAACATATTCAACAAAATTAAAATAATATATATATATATATTATTTAAATATTATATAAATAATTTAATTCTATAAATAAATAATATTAACACATATATATGTTATAAAATATGTTTTAAATTTAATAAAATTAAATTTACATCTAATATTACTTTTGGCAAATTTTTAATATATATAATTGCCAAAATTAATATATTGATTTTAAAATTATAAAATGTCTAAATGCCATAATATCTTCAAGAATTTTATTAAAATATATAGATTTGAAATTATCTTGTAAAATATTTTTTATCAATTTATAATATATTTCTGTATGGATACACACACACATACATATATATAAAATTAAAAAACACATCATTGCCATGTGCTATACAATATGCATGTGTTTGTGTGTGTGTGTGTGTGTGTGTTTATATCATTTCATACATATATTTTACTTATGTGTATATATGTATATATATGCATTATTAACTTTATAGGATATTAATATATATATATTATACGTTTCAAAAATAAATAAACAAATTATTTTTTATTTTGATTTTGAATTTCCAGTAAAATAAATAAATAAATTTCAATATAATTTAAATGATCATTAATATATATACATGTACATACATGTGCATACATATATATATAAGTTTCATATATATATATATATATATATATATATATATATATATATATATATTTTCATAAAATAATTTTAAAATAAAATATAGATATTTATATATGTATGTTTATTTTGCAACATTTTGTATACATGAATTAAATTATATAAACATATATTTGGACAATATATTTGTATATTAGTTGAGCTAACATGTCCGTTGTAGTGTAAATCCTATCACTTATACATGGACATGTTATACCTTACACGGATTGCTATATTACACGTGCTTACACACGGATATATATATATATATATATGTGTGTGTGTGTGTGTGTGTGTGTGTGCATATGATACACACACACATATATAAAATGTAATATAATATTACTTACATAATATAAAACTATACTACAAATTTAAATAAAATAACGATTTTATTTAAAAGAAATTTTAGAAATGTTCTAAATAAATTCGACTTCATAGGCTCAATAAAGATCCAAAATCTTCTGCTGTGGGCTGACCCAGTTCCAACACCCAAGCCCCCATAATCTTGTCTTTGACCATGAATTCCCCTTAATGAAATATGATATTCTCTAAAGGGGACCACTGATGATAAATCCCTAGGGCTAGATGGCTTTTCTGCTTTCTTCCTTAAAAGATACCGATGTCTTATTAACTAGAATATTTTAGAAATTTTCAATGATTTCCATTCCAACCCAAATCAGTGTAGCAGAATCAACTATCACAACATTACTCTCATCCCTAAGGGTAATGGTGCCGAGAAAGTTAGTGATTTCAGGCCCATCAGCTTACCTAATTACATTTACAAGCTGATCACCAAAGTGCTTGCCGAAAGGCTGCATCCCCATATGGCCATTATTATTCATTCAATCCAGTCAGCTTTCGCCATGGATAGATCCATCCTCAATTCCATTGTTCTAGCCTAGGAAATCATATCCCATTGTTATCACACTAACACTCCTTGTTCCTTGATCAAACTTGAATTTTCTAATGCTTTTAGTTTTATTAAATGGGACTTCATTCTTGATGTGTTGAAGTAGAAGGGCCTTAGTGACACATGGATCTCTTAGATCAAAGCCATTCTCCATACTTCAGTGTCCTCTGTTATTATGAGACTGGCTTCAAAGGTTACCTTATCAAATCTAGGAGAGATATTAGACAAGGTCAACCCCTTTCACCCCTCCTCTTTAATCTAGTTGCTGATATGCTTGTCTCGATGATCAACATATCTCGCTCTAATAATCTAACTAAAGGCATTGGGTCCTTATACGGTATGGGAGAGTTTCCCCACTTCAATGGATTGTTGATACAATTCATTTTTTCTCCTCATCTCCTAAGCATATCTCTAATTTGAATCTCCTTCTTTATTGCTTTGAGATCTCCTTGGAACTGGCCATTAACTTCAACAAGATGTTGGTTATCATGGTTGGGACAGACCCAGTTATTGGAGAAAACATAGCTTCATCACTAAACTAAAATCTTTATCACTAAAATGCAAGCTCGTTACTAAACAGGTTGAAACCATGTAACTTATGATATCATATGCTGATGGTAGCTCTGAAATATCATATGTGTCATGAGTACGAGCTATCATCATGTGATCACACATAAATGCAACTCTTCTTGACTCATATAGAAAACCTGAATATTATACATACAAATAATATTTTCATGTAGACAAAATATGCTTGTAACTAACATTTAAAGTGTTCAAATAAAACTATAATTTTGTCTACTAATGGGGGTTGTACAACCTAAAGGAAGGAACACCTGATATATATCAACAACTAGTGGGTGCTCAAGGAGAAATTCTACCAATGGACCATGCTGATCATATACTCTAAACATCTTATCATGATTGGGATGTCGACGAGGAATGTTTACTGTACAGGCTATAAATCAAAAGAGCTTTGAGGCATTGCTATTATTTGGACCAAAATGTCACAAACACTCAATAAAATATCAATATGAAAATTAAAAAAGAAAAAGAGTAAAAGCAAGAAAGAACGCACAATATTTATAGTGGTTCAGTAAATACTTCGACCTATGTCCACTTTATCATTTTCTATTACTTATCCTTTATTTTACAAAGTTGTCCTTACAAATAAGTTGCTTACAACTCAGTAAGGATCCAACGAAGTGTAATTCACAACTCATTGAAATCAAGAATTTAGAAAGAAGTGGAAGTTAAAAGCCCCTTTAAAGTGATCTCTACCCATATTTGTAGATAAAAATCGCCAAAATGGTCTCCTAAACGTGCTCCCGCGCGTTCTTTATATTCACCATGACGCTCTATAGAAGTTGCATGCCCAAACTCTGATCCAAGTTTTACAACTCGGACCTGAGTTGTGCACTACAACTTGGTGCTGAGTTATGTTTGGTCCGAGTCATTTTAAGCTTTGCTTCGAGTTTCATTCAAGGTTGCTTTGAGAATGAATTATGTCTTTATTCCTTCACTTCTTTCTTTCACTTATGTTTAGGTTATTGGTCATTTTTCCCAGGTTTATCTTCGAGTAAAACTCGAGTCCGACCCATGCTCTACCCAGTTGTGAGGTGAAGTTCATTTCTTCAGCTATCATTTTTGTACTTCTTCACTATACCATCTTGCGATGTTTTTCAAGTGGTTTTCACCCATTTCTTCTTTGTTCCTTAGCCCATTTGAGTCTGTTTTAAGACCATAGGAAATTTTCCGATAACGCTTCTCCTCCAAAGTATGCCCTACGAATATAAGGTGTGCTATGTTCAAGAACAAATATAAAAAATGGAAAATTATTAACATCTGAGCTCTCTGGCTATTCTACTGGATCAATAGGGGCGAATCTACCTGTTCCTTTGGATTCACTTGTAAATCAAAGGTTGCGTTGGATCCATCACAACTAAGGACTCAAGTCCTTGCCTTAGTGTTAGTCAAAAATCATAATCATTCCCTGTTCCCCTAGAATTATAATATCATATATTGTATATTATACATCCAAATCATCTCGTGTTCTCTTGGGAGTTAACATCTTATAGCAAAATTAGCATTGTTCCGTGTTTGTCCGAGATTTACTATATTATATAACATGTGATCCAGCACCGTCAATTATCAGCGCTCATAACCACTGATTGGATCATTGCTTATAAATCATCTAGTATTGCCTAGTGTTCCATTATAAGTAAGTCCAATCGAATTGAGGTGATAGCGTAATCCACTAATCATCATCAACTCATTTTGAAGCCAAGTAGCTTTCAAATCCCAATGTATCATTTTTGATCACTTCGGATCACATAATCAATATCTAGTTTAGGTTTTGATCTCTTTGGATCATGTTATCGACATCCAACTTAGCTTTGTGATCTATCCGGATCATGTATCTAGATTGAACCCAATTTGCTTGCTTTCTAGCGAGGGAACCCAATATCTGAGCAAGTCCATCCTCTCACTCTTCGATGAGTGGACTCACTATCCGAACGCACCCATCCATTCACTCTTCGACGAGGGGCTTGCTATCCGAGCGCACCCATCCATTCACTCTTCGATGAAGGAGCTTGCTATCCTAGCGCATCCATCCATTCACTCTTCGATGATGAGGCTTGCTATTTGAGCACACCCATCCACTCATTCTTCCACTAGGAAGCTTGATATTTGAGTGCACTCATCCATTCACTCTCCAACGATGGGAACTGCTATCCCATATGAGTCCATCTACTCACTCTTCGACGAGGCGACTCGATATCCGATCATTTTAATATTCTAGCTTGAAAGAATAACCAAACTCCGTTAGTATTCCGTTGTAATTTCAAAGTCAATCATTACGTTCGAGTGATTATTAAGTCCATTCATCCATCAATCATCCATTTATGAAGTTCAAATCGATATACCAAACAAACATCAAAGCATTCAGTCCGATCAAGGATTACTCTCAGACCCAAACTCAGGTTGTGTTGGGGGATCGATCGAGATTCCATGCATGTGTAAGTGGTTCAATATTAGTCCTTCGAATCTTATTCAAGGAAAACAGAAGTGCGGAGATCGTACCTATTCCCGTCTCACCACAATCATGGGACAATCATCCTTTGCTTAGATCCCTGGCCAGATCCAGACACATCTACCGCGGATGATGGTTGTTACTCCACACCACTGCAATTTGATTTCTCACATACTGTTGTAATCGGTTGCTTCAAAACAGCTCCTCAACCAAATCTCGCATGGGTCTATGGTCATTCATTTTGTGCCCATCTAGCTTATGGAATAAGCAAAACTTTCCAAACTTCTTCTCCCATTTTATAGGCTCTCTTTTCACTAGTTTTTGTTAGGGAATATACCCTCTAGTGTCCAAGTAAAGCCTCTCTTGGTCTTTGTCAGTTTGGTGTAGAAAGAGAATTTTGGTTGCCTCTATTGTTTTGGTCCTTCAAAGCCATCATCAGTCTTCTGTTTTCCTTTTTCATTTCCATATCCTGTTCTGGAAGGTGCTCCATCATCCACAATATTTACTTTAGCACCTCATTTTCTTTAGCATCCTCCTAACTAAGAGATCTCTTGGCTTGATAATAGAATATGATAGATCACTTCCCAAAGCAATCTTAAAATCAGTCTTACAAGCAATGCCAGAAAGCACCGCCATCAGAACTATAAATGGGTCCAACCTATGAACTATGTTGACTGCTGCATTGAGTCTAGCTAAATAACTTCGTAAACTCTCTCCGACCCTCTGCTTCACACTCGAAAGCATCATCATGTTCTTTGATCGTATGATATGAACTCCGAACTATTTCATTACCAATTTAGACCATGTGCTAATGGACACATTCTCCAGTTGTCTGAACTATATTATTGCAAAATCCATTAATTACAATGGGAAACATTATCCCATTACCTCTTCAAAATCACCCAACACTTCCATATGTTGGATATAGCTCATCAAGTGAACGGTCATATGCGACTTTTCATTGTATGTCTTTAGCATCGGCAGCTTGAAATTTGGTTTCCTTGCATACCAGATGTTGGAGATGAATGGGCTCCCAGTCACTTCCTCTACGCTCCATTCCAGGGATCCACTTCTTAGTGACCATCTTACCATTTCAACAATCCTGTCTTCATCATCCAATGGAAGTCTCAAACCATACTTTCATCTTGCCCTACGCTTATATAAGGAGCTCTTGGTTCCAACACCCTTTGTTATGTATTCACATTCTGATTCTCATACTATGGCTCAATGTCATCCCTCAGACGTGCTCCGCCAATCCTAAGTCAACATCAATCATGTCCCGTTTCTTCCTTGACTTGGACCCAACTTTTAAATGTGGGTCAACACTGACATGTAAACATGGGTCAAAACTGACTTATGGGGTCTCTAAGGATTGACTCTAACTCCTTCCATTCCATTTTTAGATGCACTAATTCAGCTTTTGACCTTTTACTCTGGTTTCTAGCTATTCCGACTATTCTCTGTTGTTCCATTCATTTGAAGAATCCTTTTAGCATTTCCACTTGGCGAGCTATCATCCTATCTTGCATCTTCATCATCATTCTCTTCATCTCTTCTCTTATTACATAGATGGATGCGGGATTTGATCCTGAGGACACTTCATGGTTACCACTTGTTCTTGCTAGCTTCCTCCAACAACAGGTCTTGTGTTAGGCCTCCTCATCTTCTTCAAATCACATTTTAAGTCCTTAGATCCAAGCTCTCTTAGTGAAAGCACCAAATTTTTGGACCCAAAATGGCACAAACACCCAGTAGAATGTAAAATATTAAAAGTAGAAAAGAAAAGAGAATAAAAGCAAGAAATGAACATGCAATTTTATAGTGGTTTGACAAATACTCCGACATATGTCCACTTGATCATTTTCTATTGATTATCCTTTGTTTTTCCTAAGACATTCTTACAACTCGGTTGCTTATAATTTGGTAAGGATCCAACATAGTGTAATTTAGAAGTTTATTTCATAACTTGTTAATCGCTAGGCTTAAAATGTGAAATAATGAAGAAAGTAAGAAAATTTAAGTAAAAGACATCAAATATAGAATGGTTCGACAAGTTTATCTATGTCCACTATAAAGATCTCTTATTGTATTTTTCTCTTACAATTACAAGGAATTAGAAGAGAAAATAAAAAATAAAGCACTTAAGACTAACAAAAGTAGTTAATCTTAAGAGCTTAGAGCTTTGATTTGATGTGAGGATTGATTGAGTTGAGTGCAAGTGGCTTAAATTCAACTGGAAATTAACTAGTTTTCAAACTCATTGAAGTTGCACGCCTGAGGGTATTTATAGTGGCTATAAAAGATGAGTGAATTAGATCACATCTGAAAATAGATGGGAAGGGCGCTCTATGGTTAATCTAGTCGCTATGACTGATGGAAGTTGGCTATAAAGGAAGTTGGAATTTGTGGCTGAGAAGCATGTCAGTTGTTCCTCCATACTAGGCCCATGCTTTGCATTTAATGCACATTAAATGCTGACGGCGAGCTATAGGAGTAGGGATGTTTTTGCATGCCTACGTGGTAAGACGAGTGATTGGATGGTTAGTTGCAGAAGATAGAAAGCTAAATATTTCTAAGAAGCAATAAGCATGGAATGTGCCAGGCTAACTACTGTTGAGACTTGAAGGAGTCTGGATATAATCAAGAATTAAGGGACATGGAAGGTGTTGGATTAGCTGATGACGATAACTGAAGGTGTTGAGCCACTATTTTTAGGTCGTCATGTGCTAGTCGGACTGAGCAATGTTGGGCTGACTTTGATTGGGCCGGATTATGCCTTAATTGGTTTGCTAATCATACATGTGGGAAGATTGAGCAACATTTTGCCCCTAAGCCCATCTCTATGAAAAGGTGCAGGCTTGCCGTTTCACAAAAATACTACCATCTAGTTTCTTTGTTGCATTTAATGCATGTCCATGTGGTGCTAGGCCATTGGCTATGGTGGTTTTCTTTTTCAAATATGGAAAACTGCTCACATTTCCAATGTGGATTAAGTGATAATTGCATTCATTACACCTAAACAGCCTTGATCTAAAGGTGATTTGAATCCAATGGTTGTGACTAAGGTGGTAGGTTTATAGAAGACACTACTCCTTCTCTAATTCTTTACAAAAAATGAAAAGCAATATCCATTAAAAGCTTCAATACCCTCAAAGACTTCGATTTCCCAGCCTTATACTTGAGAAAAAGTGAGTTTTCTCTCTTCGCTTTCTTCTCTACTGCCATAGGTGTCGTGGCTCTGGCTAAGCTAGATGTTTCTTGCCTTTTTGTATTATTTTTTGATTTGTTGTTGCCTTGCATCCTTTTAATGTTGTTGATGATTTGCAGTGCTTATGTTTGTCTTGATCAGAGTATACTTTTTTTGTCCATCTTTGGACATCGATCGACCATCGTTACCATGTCAGCGGTGGTTGCCCAATGTTGATAGGGTCCAATGGGGCTGTAAACTTTTAATAATGATATTAAAGATAAATTAGGTAATTAATTGTGGAATAGGCCCAATGTCATAAGTATGGGCTTTAAGTGATATAATATTAATAGATGGAGGGTCATAAAGCCAATTTACTTAGCTTACGAGTTTAAGTTATGAGCCGGCCTTCATGGGATCCTCGGTCTAGGCATGCCCTAGAGACGGTCACCATACTTCCACTTTGATTTGTTGTTAGACATAGATGTCTAGCCTTTGTCTAACTTAGGCAGTTTATGTTTCAGATGGCGATTTCGAGATCCACATCAGTAGGCAGATCGACCACCGCGGGCACTACAAAACTTGGAGCTTTCAAGCTTGAGTTCGAGAAGATTGATCTGATCAAGCTTTTGGCCAGTCACAGATGTAATGCAAGGGTGGTTCACTATCCCACTCCCATCTACCATCCTTATCACCCTCTTTTGGTCTACTTTGCTTTCTCCTTGAGTTATTTCATGGTGGGTGTTATGCTACTCCTCCACACCTATTTTGTTTCTATCCTTAGTGCATATGGGCACATATGGACTTACCCCTGGTGAGTAAACTCCCAACAACTACTAATTCTTATGCAATGTCTATGGTGCTTGTGTGACGCTTTGTACTTACTATTATTTCCAGGTTAACACCAAGCCTTTGATCTTTTTAGGCATCCCACCAAAGCCACCCCGGCTAGATGATCAGATATTTCATTGTTCCTCACAAGGTCAACCAGGCTCGAAAACGTTTATTTGTAGACCCCAAGTAGCTCTTTGCTTCTTCATTTTTTTCTTCATCTTTTTCTCTACTTTCCTTTGCTAAACTCGTTTATTGATAGGGAAATACATAGCCTATGCCGATGTTGCCTTCTTGACATTCAATGAGAATCCGAATCGGTTGAAGACAACCACCGTGGAGCATTAGGACTTGAGACTCTTGTTGGTTGATACCAACCTCCACCTGGTTGGACTAATGAGGTTGGATCGAACAACGGTTAAGGAGCAGGCCCTTCAAATAGGAAGTTGATAAAGATGGGTGCTATAGAAGAGAAGTAGGTCATAGAAAAGTGGGACTACTCCAAAGTCCATTTTTTGAACCCTCGACATCGGACCGATCAAAAGACAGAACTAAAGATATGATGACATCGTCATAGATGAGGAGCGCTCCTACATTTTGCAAAAGGCACGCTGCGTTAGTTCTACTGGCCAACATTTACGATGAAGGAGGTGTTCTCTTGGTTCGGGACGTGCGTGGTAATCTAATTGTACCCTAAAAAGGCTTTTATGAAGGTGAAGAGCTCATGTCCTTGGTTGCATCCACAAACCAATTGATGCAAGGCACACGAAAACTTCCTTTTGGGCATGCTTTATTAAGGTCAGAGAATTCAATGCAAATTCTCCAAATCCCATTTTTCTTTCAAACCAGACTAGGTAGCTATCCAGACAGAGTATTCTACCTCTTGAATGAAGCTATTGGGTAACAACTTCTCTGCCTCTTCTTTGAGAATTCGGTTCCTCTTTGGGTTGAGTGGTTGACGTTTTAATGGACGGGGGTGGCTATAGAATCGATGTTGAGCACATAAAAAATGGCCCTAGGATCAATTCCAGTCATGTCAGCATGCCCCTATGCGACTTTGCTTTATCACAAGAATCTGATTAGATCCTCCTTTACCTCCAGGATGAGCTCTATGCCGATTCGAACTACTTTGGTGGGGACAACATAATCTTTAGAGATTAATTCTAAGGGAGTGGCCAACCCACCTGTAATGTTGAGTCGCCCATGCAATGGTTTTGTGGGTTATCATCTGGATCCGAGCTTGTTTCCAAGTTGCATTGATCTAGCATATAAATCATGCGCTTAATGACATCCTTAATCAAGACAGACGTTCGTGCTTGAGTCAGGGTAATGATATTGCCTCAACTCTCCAAGATGAGTCTTCTAGCATTAAGAAGGTACAAGTTGTAGTGCTAGACATCCTCGCTTGCCAACATGGAGCGACTAGCTCACTCCATGCTGTGATGAGCTCTTTAGTTCTTTGGGTAGTGGCCAAGGATATAGGATTCCTGCCATCCCAGTCTTCATTGTGGGTGACAGTCCTAGCATGACCTTGAGCACTGTTGGGCTTGAGGGTATTCACTGGTGACATGTATCTAGTTGATGTAGAATTAAGGCCTAGAGTAGTTCCAACACGACCTTAAGCATTGCTAGGCTCGAGGGTATTCTTAAGTGACACATTGTTGGCAGTTGTTTCTTTAATGGCAAGGATAGTCCCGATATAGGGGTTTGGCACTCTCCTGGATGATACATCATTGATTGCCATGGCTTTCTTAGTTGAATTATTACTGGTCGGAGAAGAATTATTGCTGGTCGGAGAAGCTGATATTAATGCTTCACAATTGAGGGTGATCTCAGCACGAATAAGAGCATTGATCGACTCGATGTTCTCTTGAGTGACTCACCGTTGAGTGTTTCAATTTCTTGTTAAAGCATGAGAACACCTTTTTTTGCTTTTTTAAGGGAGGTTCCATAACACTCCCAAGCTTCTGTTGATTTCCTTGGATCTTGTTGATCCCACTCTAGATTGGGAATTTCATAACGATCTGGTTGTAGGAGACAATTGCGTCAATTCAGCAAGTGTTCGATGTCCTATCAAAAGATTGTAAACAGAAGGAAAATCGATCACTACAAAGTTTGCTTGAACCTCTGTTGCAAGGGGCTCTTTGCCAAATGTTTTCATAAGCAAGGTGGTTCCCATGGAAATAATACACATACCTCCAAAACCATTAGTTGGCAAGGCGCAAGGGGTGAGGCTGGAGGCAAGAAGCTTGAGAGCTTCAAAAATATGTTTGAACATGACGTTGAATGAGCTGCCCCTATCCACGAAGGCCCAATGCATATTTGAATTGGCCATTGTAAGAATGATGGCCATTGGATCATGATGGGGGTAGGAGACTGCCTTTCGGTCCTCGGTAGTGAATGTGAGGATTGATCTGATTCTAACCAAGGTGCTTTAGATGTGTGGGGATTTAAGGAATATACTTGGCTGGTTGAGTCTACTTCTCTACGATATTGAGATCGTGCTCCCCTGCTGCTGCCAGCAACATGTAGGCCTCCACATATGGTCAAGATGCTGCACGTTGTTATTGAGTAGATGGGGCAGAGCTGGCTAATTGTTGTGGTTGTTTCCTTGTTCTACTTGATTATGAACAAACTCAAGAAGGGTCCCTTCCCGGATAAGACTTTCAATTTCATCTTTGAGCACCCGGGATACATTGGTAGAAGGTTTTTGATTTGGTGGAACCAGCAGTCTAAGTAGTTATTATTGGTACCAGGCATGTATCAGTTAAGTACCAGTATGAGATATTTTAAAATATCATGATAATATCGGATACTATTGGTAAAATATAGAACATGTGTAGAACATGTTATAAACGATATAGTACTATGTTATAATATTATATTGGTGTTAATTATTCAAATATTTAGATAAATTATTCCAAATTACTATCAAAGACTGATTACATATAGTTTATATTTATAATCCATTTCCTGAGATATTCTATTTAATTCAAATCATTATATAAACTCGTAAAAAAATGTGAAATTTATACAATGTACATCTTTATTACTTTCTTGATTTTTATACTATATTCATTGTTTCTTCTGTCATTTAGTCATTTGTATTACTTTCCCAAATTTTACATATTTACAGTATTTTCATTTTATTTTCACTTAATTTATCGAATAACCAATGTTGATTTGATGCCAATTACTACATTAGCTCGTGTCTTATCGATATGTCAAATATATAACATCACTGCTCTTCAAGTTTTAGTTTTGGATGCATGATAACACTAATAAAATGAATTTTCATAAGCTAACTTACTAATTAGAAAAACGATGAATAAAAATAAGAAGTAGCTCTTTCATAATCTTGTATTTAGTGGTAAAGTCTTCAAGGAAAAACAATATATAAAAGAATGGAATATGTAGATTTTTCTTTATTGAAAGACTAATGAAGAAGCCTAAAACTGTATGGTTAAAACAAAAATATTAGCGCATTGGGATTTCTAATATGTATACAAATTGTCATTCATCATATACAAAAGCAAATACTGAGAATTTGAAGATATATATATTTATAAAGATATTTTCCCCAACACATACAATAATGGGTGATATTCTTAAAAAAGATTGAGTATTTTACACTAAATATCATAGCGATATATCCACAAATATCGGACGATATATCGGTAATGATATTTTAGTGATATTTTGAAAAATTATTGGCCTGGAAGGGATATGAGATATACCAGTGATATATCATCGACGTTATTCAATATTAAATACATAGCCGGAAGTATTTGCTGCTGCAATGAGTCTCATCCCATCTATTTTTGGTAGTGTTTATGTAACGGTCCGCCTTTTTGACCATCAATAGTCGACACAAAACACTACCACTGTGTTCAAATGTCGAGCATCCAATCGACAAAAGGGAAGATTGTTAGGGTAAATAAAAAAAGAACAGAGAATAGAGGAACAAAATCTCAAAGCGAAATCGACAACATATAATATAACAAGAACTGTAAAAACTGTCACTTCAAAAATTAAAAGCATATCAAAGTTAAAACAAACCTTATCAACTGGACAGTCATAAAATCCTGACCTTATAAATGCTGATAGGTATACTATATGATACAGCGGAAAATAAAATACTATGACAGGTGAATCTTCAGCTTCTCTCCATGAATCCCATAACACCAAAGCCAACCTGGGTAAATACCTGGTCTGACCAGAGAATTATAAATAAATAACACCCAGATCATTCTGGAAATACCAACATGAGATAACTTGAATAACAAGAACATATATAAAAATTCTACGAGACCACGCTTCTAACGCAGAACGGGTATTTACCTCACAAGAATAACATCCAACAAGCAAGTGCGAAAATAAATATAAGGAAACACATCCAAATATGAATGTGCACAAATAATATTAAACCAGACTTGAAGGAATGAAAATAAACTGAGTAAAATCCAAACTGGACAGAATGGATAAAACCAGGAAAATAGTCCAACTGGCTAGAATGGATAGAATGAGGAAAACAGTCCAACTTGATAAAGTGGGCTAAATAAAGTATCAGTCCATATTCAATAGAATGTGCTAAATAAAGTAACTGTCCAAACTTGATAGAATTGGCTAAATAAATACTTAAATGTCGTCATGAGGAGTTGGCTCTACTCGTGGCAATTTAAAGCTAAAACAGATTCAGGTTTTTCAAATCAAATAAGGGAAGGAAATTTTCCATCAAATGACTAGGTGGGTGTTATCCCCTCACTGGAAGTATACCTCTAGAAATATACTTAAGAACTCCGATGGCCCTGGGAAACCTCCAAGTCGGACCCCGCCAACTGTTACCGAGAATCCCAGTACTTCACATCTTAATGCGCAATACCAAATCCAATCTAGAGTGGACGTGAAAATACCCAAATGGGAGCAACCTCAAATAGCTTGGCCCCTACTCCCTCTTTAGGGTTAGTCGTTTCCGACAAAGGATAATAAAGCTCAAATGAGTAACACGTCATCTTAGAGTGACGAAAATAAAGTGGCCAAAGTAACCGATAGTTGAGATACCAACTATCAAGGACATAAAATGATCGTATATGGAAACTAAGTCTTATATACTTATCACCACTCATCGAATTCAAACTTGTGCTTTTTCTTGGTTAACAATAATACCGGATAATTCAAGATAGTATTACCTTAAAGTCGTGTCCAACGATTATTCTTAACTTTTGAAATAATGAAAAGTTTACTTCTTCGATGTTTAGTGCTAATTATACAATTAAATTGTTTCCATATAAGTGATTCGCTTTACGGAAATATTTATTTCCATAACCGAATCAAACTTTTACTTTTAAAAATGAACCGAACTTTTTGGCTTGATTTCCATATTGGCAAAACGCTTTTAGAATTAATTCCAGATTATTAAAACGTTAAGAGGATAATATTTCCAAGTGCGCAACCCCGAAGGTCTAAACCAACATCAGACCGAACACCCAAAAGATTATCCAACTTATCATCCAAATAATCGAGTTCCTTTTTATACTTTAAAAACAATATTATTTATCCCAAAAGATAATTAATTACATTTAAAATCCCTTTAAATAAACAATTCATTATCTATAATGAAATAGATAATTATTTCCAAACACTTTTACATCATTGGTAAATTAACTTTAAAATCTTCATTAAATCGGTTTATTAACTTTAAATCTGTTTATTAAAGCAATTTTTATTATATTAGTTAATTTACTTTAATCACCTTTATTAAATCAATTAATTAAAAGGATTGAATAAATTCAAATATCATTAATTAAATGAATAATTAATCTCAAACACCATTAACTAAAATGACAAGTAATTCTAAATTCCATTGATTAAAACAACTAATTAACTTTAAAATAATCATAAATTAATCGGATTAATTAAATACAAACTTCATTAGTCTAACTGATTAATTAAAACGTCATTTGTTAAAATGATTTATTTAATTGTAAAACATCATTAATTAAAATGATTTAACTAAATTCCAAAAATCATTAGTTAAAACAATTAATTAAATTTAAAATAAAAATTAATTAAAATGATTAATAAAATTAAATTACCGTTATTTACAATGGTTAATTACTTTTAAATATCATTAAAATAGTTATTAAGTTTAGTTATCCTTAATTGAAATAATTAGTTTAATCCCATCATCATTAATTAAAATAATTAATTGAGTTCAACAAATTAATTAAACTCCATTATCCCTAATTAAAATAATTAATTAACTTCAAATAGTCATTAGTTAAAATGATTAATTAAGTATAAAACAACATTAGCAAAAATGATAAATAAAATCTAAAGATAAACCAATTTTTGATCATCATTTATTAAATTGGTGAATTAATCTCAAATTAATTAATTTAAAAGATTAATTAATTTAAGCTACCATTAACCAAAATGATTAATAAATTTTCGGTAATCTTTTTAATAGAAATACAAACTCAAGTCCATATGACAGGTTTTGGGTTGAAATTTAATAAATGACGATATAGCGAAAATCGCTATAACAACATTTAAACTATAAAAGGGAATATCAGTAATTAATTTCAATAAATCATCAATAACAGCATATGGACGTAAATAAAATAATTTTTAACCGAGAAACCCCCTTTGAGTCTCTCTACAGATTTTTCTTGTAAAACAATGGTTATGGATAATAAATTGATGATCATATGGGTTTATAACGATCAATTTAATATGTCATCCATTTTCCAAACAAAAATTCAACTAAACAAGCAATCAAACAATTTAATTAACATCTAAATGATCAATAAATGTTTATAATATCATTAATATGATATAATAAAAATTTATGTGAGTCAAACTCACATTGATTTTCCTTTCCGCCGAAATGGTCTGATTTTGGACTAAAACCGAATGGCCGTCCGATTTTAGTCTAAAACATTACTTGCTCCAAATCCATCCAAACCAACTCTATCACGAAGATCTTGACGACACGAGTCCAATGCAACAAATGACGTTCGAATCCGACCTCGTATGAGAGAGATGCGAAATTTATAAGATATCGATAATTAAAAATTAAAAATTAAATAACTCATCAATATTTACAAAAATACCCTCCTCCTAACAATCATCTTCTTCCCCAGTTAAATTTTTACAGTGACACAGCCCCTACCCAAAAATCGCGTGCATGTCCATCGATGATATGGAGCACTGGTGCTCCGTTACGCGAACCGACTTCTCCGATAGTCTCCATGAATGACGAGCTTCAAG
This sequence comes from Allium cepa, assembly GCA_030765085.1. Taxonomy (NCBI): domain Eukaryota; kingdom Viridiplantae; phylum Streptophyta; class Magnoliopsida; order Asparagales; family Amaryllidaceae; genus Allium; species Allium cepa. The sequence continues at coordinate 80,895,798 of CM060941.1, read as the reverse complement.
TTGGGCATCATGACTTCACCTCCACGACCCCGGAGCAAAACACGACTGCACCACACAAGCCTAAGTCGACCATCAGGTCGCGATCCCCCAACTGTGGCCGAACCATTCCAGACTCCGTCCCTGGCATCCCCTTTCATCGCAAAACCCAAAACAAAACCCAAAACAAAACTCCATTCGACGAATCGGCGCCCGAAATCTCCATAAAATCCAACCCTAATTCACGCAAAAAAGGGCAACGGCCAAAACATGATCGCAAGATATAACTCGGGTATAGGATGGAAGCTATAGCTGAAGTAAGATTTTTAAAAGTCGTTTCATGATTTTCTAATGAGTAAATTTTTAGTTATTGATTTTTGAATTCTTGAATTTAAAAGGAAGAAGCCTCTGTTGTTTAGTGAAACATGGACAAAGGAAGAGGGGACAACGCAGGAAATAGGGGAAAATGTCTGTGGACTGATGTTAAGTGATGGCCTATGTTGGCATATGTTCATCTTATTGTATATTATTTTTTTAAATTTTCAATAAAACAAACCCAAAAATTTCGAACTCCAAATGAGGCATGCCGCTTGGCGTTCTATATGTGATATCCCTTTTTCGAGCGCAAAGGAACTTGTTTCGAGACCTAATTCGATCATGTACAGAAGATAGGTTTTTTGGCCTAGTTACTATATTAAATTTTTGATATTAATTTCAACGCGTTTCGATTTCGCACGACCAAACGATACGACTGATCGCTAAGAAATTTGACGGTGTAATGTTATTTACTATTATGGATCCAATGGAACAGGTTTTGTCGAAATCCGAGAATATGCCCCGGGAGGGTAATTTCACAGATTTAATTATTTAATTATTGATATTTATCCAATTTATTTATATTTGTAAATAAATTTACAAATTGAATTCAACAATATTATTTATTTATTAAAAGGAGTTATATCAAATTATTAAATCCATTTAATTAACATTTAATTCACAATTCAAACATTTAATTATTCCTCATAATTATAAAGTATTAAATTCCAAAATTTAATTATTTTAAATATTTAAAATTAATTAAACATTTAAAATCAAATAACCAAAATTTTGGGTCGTTACATTCTCCCCCTCTTAAATGAATTTCGTCCTCGAAATTCCTAAGGAAGAAAATGTTTCCAAACCCTTAAGTTTAAAACCATTAAATAAAATGAGTTATTAAACTTATTTGCAAAATCCATTAGCTGGAATAGATTCCAAAGTTTCCAAGTCTTTTAAATTCATTTACCTATATTAACAAATTAATTTATTCCAAGATATAACTCGAAATTTCAAATTTTAGTTACCAAAATTTTCAAAATTCTTAAAAATATTCCAACTCTTAAATTTATTGAAAATTTTGCCAGCATCTCATTTGCGTGGCTCGATCGAAACAACTATAAATTGCGACTACGGGCCTCAAACTAATAAAAGAAAACAAAAGCCAAGTGGCCTTCCATATCTGGGGCATAAAACCATCAATCAACTCAAATTTTCTAAATTTATTACGTACCTTTTTGAGTTTGATTTATATTTTGGCAAGTAATTTATTATCTTCTATGTAAATGCAGGTGCACAAGAATCAAATGTCTCTCTTGCATACCTGTACTTACAAAATCTAAAATAAAATCAGGTTGATATAAGCAATGTGATATTACTCTACATGCAACAATTAGTCCGATATAAATCTACATGCAATCAACCGTCTATATCTCGATCATATGCAAAAAATATAGAGAAAATATTCTGTAATAGATGTTATGCATCCAATTATTTCAAATGATATAGTTAGATCTAAATACCTGGGTTTTTCAATTCAAAATTTTATTTTTCAAATTTATCAGATGAGAAAATTAAAAGATCAAAATAAAAATGACAAGGGGGGAATTCCTCTAAATAAACTATGGTGAAACTCTAAACTCAAAACAACATAGAGCGTCCAGTGGTATTCTGGTTCCTCTAAAAATTTCAACTAGAGTGAATAAATACCATTCCTTTCCGAAAATCTTCAAAAATTACGTTTTTCAAAATCACCAGGATTTCGGTCCTAACAACAACGATTCAAAATCCTTTGTCTATATATTTAAACTTTATAGACAATGGTATGAGAAATCACACAGCCTATCAATTCAATTCAATCAAATCCAATCAACCAAATTCCGTGAAGGAACAAATTAACACCACCAGTCAATCTAATTCCACAAGGGAAAACATATCGCTTAACATTGTTTTAAAATGTCAAATGACTAACAATTTTTTTTAACTTAGGTTTAAAACTTTCTTAATTGTCCAAAAATATAGATAATTTTCTAAGTGTACCGTTTTGCTCATTAGCCTTTGGTTATTGCTTAGAAGTTTATCCAAACTCACACGGACAAAATGGAAGTTATACTCAATATTTTATTAGTTTCTTAATTATATTAATTTCTAATTCACTTATATTTTCACTTAGTATTTTATTTAATACAAAAAAAATTGTTTATGAATTATTTCATAAATTCTCACCCACGTTTAAAAAATATATTTTATAAAATTATTTCTTTATAAAACATCAAACCATAACTTATTCCCTTTATTTACTTATATAATGTTCTTTTATATCATGAGAGTACATATAAATTTTATTTTTAACTTTTTCAAAGATCTAGATGGAAATCAAATTTTAGTTTTCTTAAAACCAAGTCAACCTATTAACCCATTTAACTCAAAGTGTTAAAATAAATAATATTTATAGGTTGACCCAATCAACAAATAGTTTTACACTACTTAGATCTTGTAAACAAAGGCTATGGTTTTAACAAAAACAATATTTATTAAAACCTTCCTATTTAGTTAAACTAGATTTAAACCTGTGCTAAATAATCCCATATATTCCTAGGGGAAAATCTTATTTATCAAAACAATCTCTTATTACTAATACCTTTTATTTGGAAAACAATTGTTCAAGGGAACTTAAAAATTAGAACCGGGTTTTTAAATTTCAATACTCATCTTCGAAAGCGTACTACATATATTTTTATAATAACTTCAAACAATTTATTTATCAAAATATTACTTTGGGTTTATTCGAATTTGAACTTATTTCTATTGCACAAAGATAATGAGAATAATTTACTAAGTACTCCACAACATTCGCCTAAGCGAACATCAGATCGTCACTTAGAAGATTATTCAAATTATCACAAACTAATCGAAACAATTTCCTCCTAATTATCCTAAAGAAAATATATTACATTTAAAATGCTTCCCAATATATATATATATATATATATATATATATATATTTCCTTTAAAAAATTTCAAAAATATAGCTATTTCATTTCTCAAAAATTCCTTTGAAATTATTATTTTTCAAAATTTTTGGGATTTAGATTCCCAAATTCTTTTTAAACACATTTCTTAAACTAAATTTATATAAAATTTCGTTTATATAAAAATAATTTCATATTATAATAATCCTTTTTTATTATAATAAAATTATATCGAATATTTATTCTCTAAATATTTATCCCACTATTTAGATTATATTAATAACTTTTTATTAAAGTTTAATATTTTAACTCACTATTATTAAATGGTGAATTTTTTTTAACTTAAACATATTCTTCGAACACTTTTATAGTTAAATCAGGGAAATTAATTCACAAATGGTTCATTTTAAATCAAAGCTATAAATGCTCCTAGATAAACCGAGCACCAGTTAGTAATTAACAAACAACATTCTATGCTTTTCATTTAAGCTAAGCATAACCAAACAAACTATAGTGATAATAAATAAATATTATCACATTTATACCAACTCACTATACAACTATATAGAGCTTTGAAAATTATTCATTTATACATAAAAAATATAATCCTAGGCAAAATATTTAAATTGCCAAAAATTTTAAAAATTCAATACCATGTCTATTGGCCTTGGTCGAGTGTTTAGAAATCCTTATCGATACCGTGGCGTCCCACGCCTTGACCAGAATTCATAAAAACTCAACAAACCAATTAACATAATAAGTTTTTATAACCTTAACAAATATGCTCTTGTATATATGATACTCTCAAACTCATTCTGGGGTGTCACTTACCCTATCTCTAATGAGCCAAACCCTACCAAAGCCAAGGGTCCCACTTAACCTTGTCCTCTAATACCAAATGTAACGACCTGCCTTTTTGACCATCAAAAATCGATACAATATATTACCACTTGTCCAAATGTCGGACGTCCAATCGACAAAAGGGCAGATTGTTAGGGTAAATAAAAAAAGAACAGAGAACAGAGGAACAAAAACTCACAGCGGAATCGATAACATATAATATAACTGGGACGGTAGAAATTGTCACTTCAAAAATACAAAGAATATCAGAGTTAAAACAAACCTTATCAACTGGACAGTTTTAAAATCCCGACCTTAAATGTTGATAGGTATACTATATAATACAGTGGAAAATAAAATCTATGCCAGGTGAACCTTCAGCTCCCCTCCATGAATCCCATAACACTAAAGCCAACCTAGGAAAATACTCGGTCTGACCCAAGAATTGTAAATTAACAACACCCGGATCAGTCTGGAAATACCAGCGTGAGATAACTTGAATAATGCGGAACGTATATAAAAATTCAGTGAGACCATGCTGCTAACACAGAACGAGTTTTTACCTCATAAAAATAACATCCAACAGGCAAGAGCAGAAACAAATATCAGGAAACAAATCCAAATATGATTTGCACAAATAATATTAAACCAGACTTGAAGGAATGGAAACAAACGTTTATGACATAAATAATATGATACAATAAAATTTTATGTGAGTTAAACTCACATTGATTTTGTTTCCGCTGAAACGGTCCGAATTCGGACTAGAACCGAACGGCTGTCCGATTTTAGCCAAAATTTTCACTTGTTTTAAATCCACTCAAACCAACTCCATCGTGAAGATCTTGATGACACGAGTCCAACGCAACAAACGCATTCTAATCCGACCTCGTATAAGAATGATACAAAATTTATAAGATATCGACAATTAAAAATTAAATAACTCATCAATATTTACAAAAATGCCCTCCTCCTAACAATCATCTTCTTCCCCAATTAAACGTGTACAGAGACACAGCCCCTACTGAAAAATCGCGTGCATGCCCATCGATGATACGAAGCTCTGGTGCTCCGTTTCACGAACCGACTTTGCTGATAGCCTCCATGAACGACGAGCTTCGAGTTGAGTATCACAACTTCACCTCCGCGACCCCGGAGCGAAACGTAACTGCACTATCTAAGCCCGCCTCAACCATCAGGTTGCGGTCCCCCAACGATGGTCGAACCACTCCAAACTCCGACCCTTACATCCCCTTTCACTGCAAACCCAAAACAAAACTCCATTCGATGAATCGGCTCCCGAAATCGCCACAAAACTAACCCTAATTCATGCCAAAAAAGGGCAACGGCCAAAACATGGTCGCGAGCTATAACTCAGGTATAGGATGGAAGCTATAGCTGAAACAAGATTTTTTAAGTCGTTTCATGATTTTTAGCTGAGTAAATTTTTTGTTATTGATTTTTGAATTCTTTAATTTAAAAGGAAGAAGCCTCTGTTGTTTACTGAAATAAGAACAAAGGTAGAGGGGACAACATAGGAAACAGGGGAAAATGTTTGTGGGCTGATGTTAAGTGTTGGCCTATGTTGACATATGCTTATTTTATTATATATATTTTTTAAATTTTCAATAAAACAAACCTGAAAATTTCAAACTCCAAACGAGGCGTGCCCCCTAGCATTCTATATGTTATACCCCTATTCCGAGCACAATGGAACTTGTTTCGAGATTTAATTCAATCATATGCAGAAGAAAGGTTTTTGGACCTAGTTATTATATTAAATTTTCGATGTTAATTTCAACGCGTTTCGATTTTGCAGGTCCAAACGATACGTCTGATCGCTATGAAATTCGACGGCGTCATATAATTCACTATTAAGGATCTAATGGAACATGTTTCGTCGAAATCCAAGAATGTGCCCCGGAAGGATAATTTCATAGATTTAAATATTTATTTATCAATATTTATCCAATTTATTTATATTTGTAAATAAATTTACAAGTTGAATTCACCAATATTATTTATTAATTAAAAGGAGTTAAATTAAATTATTAAATCCATTTAATTAATAGTCAATTCACAATTCAAATATTTAATTATTCCCTATATTTGAATTATAAAGTATTAAATTCCAAAATTCAATTATTTTAAATATTTAAAATTAATTAAACATTTAAAATCAGACAACCAAAATTTTGAGTTATTACATGTCTTTGAAAATGCACCCGATTCCGGTTTGTGAGGTATATTATATCCCTATTCAAATCAGCATAGTTAGCATACCTGGACCTATACTGCATGTCTGCTTTGGCTCACCTCATGGTGTCATTTTACCAACCTTTGGGTCAACTGTCGGTATTATTACAGGGATCAGTTTGGATAATATGCTAGGTTTCAGTATCACTGTTAGAAAGGTAAGCATCTTTCATTCTCATTATGTCATTTACATGCTGATTGAAGTCGGTCAAGGACACAGCTGGTTGCTTTTGAAGCTCTTTTCATATTTGGACTTATACCTAAGCCCTGAGTAGAGGGTCACAAGCAGTCTATTCTTATCGACACCCCTAGCCCTGATGGACTCTTTATTAAAGCGGTTGACATATGACCAGATGTTTTTAATTAGCCTATGTCTAATGTTACCTAACTCACTGGCCATCATAACATGAGTCCTGGAACAAAGAACTTGGTCTTGAAATATGCACCTAGCTGGGCCCAAGAATTGATGTTGCCTGGTTGCAGATGCAAGAACCAACAAGAGGTCGGTCTTTTATGAGTGCATGGAAAGAGTAGGCATTTTGTAGGATGGAATGCTGACTTTAACGGGTAATGGAGTTGTACGTAGTTATTTGATCAGATGGTTCAATGCTCACATCATACTTATCAATTGGCGATAGCGCATACCACATGTGAATGCAAGTATTCAAGATCTTCTCGGAAAGTGGTATGCCATTCTCATCATCAAAAAAAAATTTGCCTCTAGTATTTCAAGCTTACATTCTATTAAGCAGCTAGCGAAAGATGTTCATTTCCTCCTCGAGGCTAGCTTCTTCTTACTGTAGTATAGTTTGGCCAACGACCATCTTTGGGCTCAACCGACATCTTGATGGAGTGGGGAACAAATGGTGGAAAAGGGAGTAATGATGATGATGAGCTGGAGTGGTATGCATAGAGGACGACCATGAATGACTAGCCTAACCTTCCCTCGACCTATTCCCGTCCACAACCTTTGAGATTTGGAGTGTGCCGTAGGAGCCCCATGCTCTTTGTCGACGACAAAAGCACCTCCATTGAGACGTTCAAAAGTATCCATCCACAAACACTAAAAAGCAAATGGTCATTCCATTGAGGGGGGATAGGATGTCTTAGTTCTCTAGGAGCGACCACTTATGGAGCAGTATCAACAACATGGCTAGGAATGCACATGGTATATCTCCTAGATGAGCATCCATAAATAGGGTTTCAGGAACCACCCTATCCTGGGCCTCATTAGTGTTGATAACATCGTAGTTGCTGCGAAGGGTAGGTTGATGAACAAACGGGTCAACAAGGTTGATTGCATGAGAAGCTGATGGGACATAGTTTATAGTATCTTGGGCATCCAACCACATCCTCAGACTTTGCACTTCACGGACTAAAGTAACCATGTTTGTTAACTATTGTAACACGGTATGCCACATATCACTGTTGAGCCCAAGAATAGGGAATTCAGACTGATGACAGTATTGCCATTGGTTCCATGCTCATTGGAGTTGTTACATTTAATTTTAGGAAATTGGTCTATGGTAAGAAGTCGGTTAGGATTTTATAGAGAAGAAAAGCGATAAAAGGTGAGAGCTTTATGAGGGAGACCCTCCTTCTAGCATGGAAACGTTGATTAAAGAAGTAGCCAACTTCGGAATTAGACTAGTGTTTTATAAAAGCAAAGATTACTTGCTAATCATTAAGCTTTAAAAATGAGAACGAAAGTGAGAAAATTTAAGTAAATGACACCAAATATAGAGTGATTGGACAAACTTGCTTACATCCACTATAAAGATCTCTTACTATGTTTTCCTCTTACAATCACAAGGAATTACAAGAGAGTAATAAGAAGTAAAGCACTTAAGACTAAAAAAGTAGCTAATCTCGAGAGCTTAGGGCTTTGATTTGCTGTGAGGAGTGACTGAGTCGAGAGACAATGACTTAATTTCAACTTGAAATCAACTAGTTTTCAACCCATTTGAAGTTGAATAGCTGGGGGGTATTTATAGTGGTTGTAAAAGAGGATGGATGTTTGAGATTATGCAGGAAAACAGATGGGAAGGGCACCCGATCGTTGATTTGGTTGCCATAGCTGATAGAAGACAGCTGTAAAGGAAGGTTGGAATGGGTGGTTGAGAACCATGTCAGCTCCATACTAGGTGCATGCTTTGTATTCAATGTGCATAAAATACTAACAGTGGGCTAAGAGTATGTATGCTTTTGGCCAATTTGCTACAGTACTTAGTACAGCCTGTTGTGTGACTCATTGTTTACTTTTGCATGCCTGTGTGGAATGACGGGTGAGCAGCTGATTAGTTTATGAAAACAGAAAGCTAAATATTGCTAAGGAACAAGAGGCTGGAAGGTGCCAGGCTAGCTACCGTTGAAGGTGGTTGGATACTGCTAAGAACTAATGGCAGGGAAGGTGGTAGACCGATTGATGATGATGCATGAAGGTGGTTGAAAACTACCAAGGACCAAGCTACAAAGAACATGTCGGACGACTGTGAGATAATGGGACGGGATGTAACGGAGTCGGGTCAGAGATAAATCATGCTTGAGCCAGTCTTGATAGATGAGTTGGCTGTTGAATCTATCTTGAGTCATGCCTCTCGGCAATGAAGTTGTTCTTGACGGGCCGGTTTGGAGACAGATTAGGTGCAGACCGATACGTGTGTGTCGGTTGATTAATATCTAAGTTTGTTGAGAAAAGTTAGTGCTAGGGCCAAGATGCAAGGGAGGTGCTAGGAATAGCAATAGGGTAATGGGACAGACTACCTAGGATTGGTCGAAGGCGGGATGTGTTGAAGCCAGGCCAACGATGGGTCGCGGTTGAGCCGGTCCCGCCTAATGAGTTAGCTTTTGGAGCCATCATGAGTTGTGCTGGCTGGCGATACCCTTAGCATGTTGCTGTGTAGATGGACCGTCTTAGGGCCATTATTTTTAGACCCATATGTACTGGCTGGGCTGAGTTGTGCTGGCCGGCTTTGATTGGGTCGGACCGTGCATTAATTCGCTTATTAATCACACTTTTGTTAAAATTGAGCAATATATAACAATAACGCAAGTGTTCGCCACTAAGAATTTTGAATCGAACATTGAAAATACTTATCCTTTGAATTTTTTATAGTCAAGATGTATTAAGAAAAGGTTATAATACATCTATATAGATTAATGTACGTAATACTTTCTATATGATGGATGAGAATCACTCATAAACCTTAGGGACATCAAAGGATTACGTACTTGTGATTGTTTGTAATAATCATAAAATGACTCAATGTGAGTCTTCTATATGTTATAAAAAGCCAAATCGAAGATCTCATGTAAAGATATGCAATATTCTTCGGACTTCGGAGTACTATTGATCTAGAGTAGCTAAACTGTACTTTTATTATGGTCAATCACATTAATGACAATCATGTTACGATCATAATTGGGTACACGTTGAACTACTTAAAGATAAACACTACTCAATTAAGGATTCGTCTCTTCATTGCAGAAGGTTAATATCATTGTAATCGATAATTAATTTAAAGTCAAAATATTTGTTATTCTATCGAACCAACGGCTTTAAAGAGACACTACGCAGTTAACTACAAATATTATTAGAGTGCTGACCACTGACCAAACTCTAGACATCTTATTAGTACTGTGATAACGAAAAGAAATGTGCACAAAATATCATTGCAAAGGTGTAACTTAATAAAATTAGAAATTGGATTTCACTTGAATAATCAATAAGCAACTAAACTTGTGCCTGATATTTTACTTTAGCGTAAATGTACTTCATCTAAATAGACTCTGTACAGGCTCTAGTATTTAAACTGTTTAAATATTACCAAGGACCAGGAGTCAACACGATAATTTTATTAGTTATTTTCCATGTTCAACTAGTTTAAATTAATTTTTAATGTTATAAATTAATAATAAAAATTAATAAATTATTTATTTGAGGCCTTAAAATTATTTAAACTAATATATAATTATTATATATTAATTTAATTAAATAACTAATGCTTAATTAATTAGTTAGTTAATTAAAATATATTGTATTAATTAGGCCTGACATCATGAAGTGTCCATGAAGGGGGAGCGTATCATGGAGTAGGTGGTCTGAATGGGTCTTTTGATCTAGATTAGATCTACATTTGAAGGAGAAGAAAATGCAGAGATATTTTATATTTTTGGTGGCTATAAATAGCCCCACAATCTCTCATTCAAAACACAAAAGAAAAACTAATAAAACCATAGCCTGCATTAGTAACTAATTGGAGCCTTGAAGTTGAGATTTGCACACTAAGCTTAAAGGAGGAAGGAACAACAGTTTGAAGAGGAAGAGCTAACATCAGAACGTGTCGATAACTACTAGATCTAAGATAGTTTACGTTTTCATATATCCATATATACTTATATTTATTTTTGAAAAAAATTACATACACACAGATACTTATTATTTTGATAAAAAATGATTTTAAATATATTAATAATGCTTGTGCTCGCGTGCGCACACTCAGATACACACACACACACACTACACCTCATCTACACCCTTCTTATTTTTTGACCTGCATAGTTTGAAATTGAACAAAAATTTGTACATATTTGCACATAACTTAAGATTATATCTATAAAATTTAGCTTAATTCGAGTATTCCTAACATGTTCAAAAATATGTTTCAAATCAGCCGCTAAAATAAGTATTTTAACAGTAGGTATTTGACTTAACATTTTGAACAAGTCAAGAGTTTCAAAATGATCTCATTTTTTATGAACATGGCATTCATAGTCCATATTGAACATCTTCAAAGTTTCATTTGATTTAAAATTATGTTGTACCAAAAATCATAGAGGTGTAGCGAAAAAGAAAGGTAGCGGATCCTCCCTCTATATATACATTTCTATTTAAAAAATAATTTCTCTCAATAAAAGTATTCAAAATATAATATACATTACTTCACTAATTATCTAAAAATACATACACACACATCACTAGAAAACAAGGCAGCTTAGCGAGGGCGAAATGGCCTCGCAGGCCGTCGTAGGCCGTTGTCGGCCATCGCTAAAAGTCGTCGCTATTTAGCCCGCCGCCACATAGTAAAACGATGGTTCCGTTACCAAAATAGTGATGGTTGGAGATGCCTTATTGCACACATGCAAAATTAGTTATCATAGGGGTGGCGCCTCAAGTTGTCACTAGCCGTCGCTAACCTGAACCAGTTAGCCATCACTAGCCATCGCTAATATGGGTCATTTGGCCTTCGCTGGCCGTCTCTTCAAATTTTCTGAACCAATTTTGCCATTCAATCCATCAAACCACACAACCAAATTCATATCTCTTTCTAACACATATACATTCAATTTCACAACTAATACCACTCCATCCATCATATAATCTCACACATATCACAAATAATCATATATATAACACAACATATAATTTTACATAGACATTTCATCACCACCATATAAATATATCACACCAATCAAAAGAAACATTCCAAATCCATCAAACAATGTAACCATACGTACAAATACTATCCATCAATCACATGTATACAAAAATGTCCATTAACCCATCAAACATAAAAACCAACGAACATATATCAAATATATACACAAATGTCACATGACTACAAAACAAAATGATGAAAACCCGACAGAAACATAAGCATACCTACTCATTGTCGTCACCTGACTTGTCCTCTCTAGGCATCGTTCCATGTTGTGCCAAGTAGGCTGCAATATGCTCGTCTAGCTGGTGCACCGATGCACTCTTCATCTAATCGTTTATCTTTTCCAGCTGTTTTTTCAATTGAGCAATCTCCTCCTTGCCTTGGGATCTCCTGTAAGCCTTCTGGGACATTAGCGCCTGTGAAATAGTTGATATCTAGTTATAATTTATGAACATTATAAACGATATGAACAAAAATGTTGATTAATTATGCGACTAATATTTTTAATTAACTGTTATACATTGGTTGCAATTTATTCATTTCAATTATTCAGGTTCCTTATTCAATTTATAATTTATTCACTTAAGTTTAGATTTATTTGCATGTGTAAATCAATATATTAGTAAACGAAGAAGTTTACCTCCTGATTTCCATAACTATATCGCTTATTTCGCGAAGGTGGATCAATAATTGCATCCCGAATACGGTTTGACTCCTCAAACGTTAGCTCTGTCCGACCGGTGGACTACGCTACTCGTGCCCGCTCTGCTTCATATCTCTCCTGCGATTACGAACAATAGTTTGACATGATAAATATTCGATTTAAAGCTTATGAAATGCGAAATAAAGGAATATGAAACATTGTTATTAAGGATAAGCATGTTTACCATTACAGATCTAGGTTTATCGTCCATCCACTCATATGAAATGTTACCTTCCTCATCTTTCTGCTCAACGGCATGCGTGGCCGTGAACACCTCAACCATAGTAGGCTCGCGAGTGTACCTCGCCGCCTGAAATATATACATATGAATAAAAAAATGTTACAAATATGATTAACAATATTTTAGATTTTTATAAATACAGTTTATAAATTTACCAACTTCCTTCTGTTTTCTTAAAAGGATTTGGAGCCACCACGGTGCAAAGTAGGATTTTTATTTCTATTTTCACGGTTTCGAGTAGATAATTCCTTCAAATTTAGATACATGATTAATTAAATTACTACAACTAACATACGAAATTTTAAAAAAAATTTAACAACAATGCAAAAGTATATAACTTACTTTCACTTCTGCAGTGTCCCAATATAGCATTCTTGATATGCGGTGGGATGTCGTTCCAATGAGGCCAACAGCCAGGCATCCTACTCATAAATGCCTTCCTGGAAACTTGTAGGATGAAAACCGAAGGCCCATCTTAAAGCGCTTGTATAAATTTTGATGTAGATATTGAATAAATTTTAAAAAATATACTTCAAATAAATTTGATACTTATCTGGCGCTTTTCGGAACTACCTCCGTCAGTGGGCGTAAATCCCGTGCCGTGCCACTAGCACTCGCACCGGGAGATGGAGTAGGCTCGGATCTCTGACTATGTCTCCTGCAGACATATCTACCATTGAAAAATAATATCACAGAATGAAAAGACATAAATTTATTAGTACAAAGCATGTTTCAGTAATCATCACATAAAACTTCCACTAAATCATAATAAATGGGACAAGATCTCATGAATACATATATAGAAATTTCAAAAAAGAATAATAGTACATACCTTAGAACATAGTCATCATTATTAATACATAGCTTATAATAATATGCAACTCAGAATAATACAATATACAACAAGCGATGCAAATATTAAGAGTTTTCAATCTTCGTCGTTTTCTAATTCAGACTCAGTCTCGTAATCTATCTCGTTTTCTTCGATGCTTCCAAATGCATCTAATAAAACATTCGATTCACCATTCAACGGCCCTAAATCAATTTCATCGGTTATTATTATTTCTGTATTTGGTTCAAGATTCGCTTGATACGCTGCTTCGTTTGGAATATTATTTTCATCAAACGTAAACCTTGGCTTTGTTCTAAAAGCAGCCGACCAATCCGCTTTATCTCTTTTTAAGGATGCATACAGAGAAAAATAAACTTGTAATGCTTGCTTGGCTAATGCGAAAGGATCATACTTATAGTAATGTGAGGTATGATTTATTTCAATAAGCTTATAATCGTTGTGAACGTTGATTCCAGAACCAGGAACATTGCTGAACCAATTGCATTTGAATAAAAAAAATTGTAGGCTCTACATAATATGTCAACTCTAGAACCTGTGTTAAGATACCGTAAAAATCTTTTATCTGCCCATTTGGATCATCACTACCTTTGCCAAATACACCTCTGTTATATGTTAATTTTTCGGCCCCGTAATCTTTCTTGTTGAACTTAAATCCATTGACGAAGAATATTGGATAAGTCTTCACATTTCTTTTTGGTCTGATTTCAAGATGTCGTAAACCTTCACCAATGACATAGTTTCTTGGATCGTAAATGTAGTTCGAAAATCATTTAGCAAATTCTTTACTAAAGATCCTCAGATAGATATTGTGATTCGTTGACACTGCAAATATGGAATATGGCTTATAATTAATATGTACGTATAAGTGAATTATATATGTATTTATTATTAATTAAAAATGATGCAACTTCAGCACAATTTAGAAGAACATATGTGTGTGCTACATGATAATCTCTATCGTCTAACCATATTTCCACACATTTTCCAACAGGTCGGCCATGTTGTCTAAAAATAGAGAATATTGTTTGAGAAGAATCTTATTCAATGACTTCATCATTATGAGGAACGTTTATAAACGATAAGTTCACATCGTCACTGAAGTAATGAGAGAAAAAGAATGAAGCTTCTTCTTCAAGATATGATTTGCAAATTGAACCTTCAACTCGTGCTTTTTCTCTAACTTTTTCCTTTAGATGATTCAAGTACCTATTATAAATAAATTTAATTTATATTTAGTATAAAAATATAAATTTTAAACCGACATAAATATTGCAGATATTCAATATTACGTATCAAATGGATATGCACAGGACCTCGAAGAAATGTTTCGGATGGAAGATGAACAAGTTAATGCTCCATTACATTAAAGAAACTTGGTGGATATATTTTCTCCGGTTTGCAGAGTAGTATGGGAATTTCTACTTCAAGTTTACGTATATGATCCACTTTTAATGTCTTCGAACAAAGCTATTCAGAAAACATACTTAATTTTGTTACAACACTCCATATTTTTACGGGCATCAGTTCTTTGAAATCCACAGGTAGTAAATATTCCATCATGATATGACAATCATGACTTTTCATCCCACACAATTTATTGTTTTAAAGTCAACATATCTATGAAGATTAGAAGAAATCCCATCGATAAATCTTAGTTCTTCCACCCACTTTAGCACGAGTTTTACTTGCTTGCTATCTAGCTCATAACATGCTTTGGGTTTTTAGTATCATCGGTCTTTATATGAAGTTCAAGACGTTTACAAAAGTATGCTATATTAAGTCTCGAATTCAAATCATCCATATTTCTAACGTTACGGCTTTTTGCAACAAATACAAGATAAGTCTTATCGAAATATTTCCATCCTTCTTCGTCAGATGGATGTACCAAAGTTTCTTCTTCCGGTGTTCTCACACTGTGCCATCGCATATGACATACCGTGGTAGAAGATGTATATAATCTTTGAAGTCTGAGAGTGATGGGTAAATAATGCATTCTCTTGTATGAAACTTCTTTTCCTTTCTTCTTTCTTGGTTTATATCTTTCCTCATTACATATTCTGCATTTTCTAAGGTCCCAATACAACAACAACCTTTTACATATGTATATATCTTTTCATATGGCACACCGAAAGCGGACATCAGTTTTTTCACTTTATAATGACTATCGCACATTAGATTATTGGATGACATGTGTCGTTTTGCAGCTTGTACAACTGCTGTAAATGCAGCTTCTGTAAGTTCAATTTTAATTTCATAGTAATGTATTTGGCGGTTACTGATAGTTCGTTTTCGTTCTTACAACCGTCCCACAACGGCCTCTTAGCAGAATCCAATAAATCATATGTTCTTTTATCTCCCATACTCGGTTCTTCTTCGACATTTACGTCTTCATCGTCAGCTTGAATGGTAGGAAACATTGATCGTGCTGCATCTTCCACCGTATTTTCTATCGGATTCGTCATAATATTATCGTCTTCTAACACTACAGGATTAGCAGTAGGTTCAACAAGTTCTCCATGACGATCCCAGAAATAATAATTCAGTACGAAACTATATTTATACAAATGTACTTCAACTTATCTGGTTTTCAATGTTAGCATTTACTACACAGACAATGAATTTCTTTTTTATTTAGATTATTAAATTTAGCGAATCTAATAAATTCATGTACACCATTACAGAAATATTCCTTTATCGAACCTTTCCTACCAATTCTGACTTCATACATCCAAGTACTGTTCAGTCGGTTAAATGTCTATTGAGTTAGAAAATAGCCAAATGAATTTTGAAATAAAATTTAACCGCAAGCGCACGACGTACAATGATAGTATGTGGCGAGTACTGATCGATCCGTAGGGAGATTTTAAATCTCTATTCAATCAACTTAACAAAATTTGAAAGTGTGATTAACTAAAAGTGTAGAAAACTAGTAAAATAAAACTGATAAAAATATGAGTGTGTTAAGTCAATTTAGAGATAATTTCCACTCTCTAGATCACATAAATCAACAAATTGAAATTATGATATCTTTTTGGTCATTTGTGAGTTTAGTTGATGCATTTATCATAAGCATGGCGTAATTGTGTTATTAATTAACACTCTTAAACCATGCAACTTTAATGCATCCTCTAACCCACTTACTAACTTTAATGAAAATGATATGAAATTAAAAGTAGAATCTATTTTAAGCATGACTTATTAACTATTGAATTAGAAACATAAACCATCAAATTTTGATTCTAAATCCACTTCCATTATCATGATCATATGTAGATGAAGACGTAATTAGTGATTCATATGACTAAGCGTAACCTATTTGTTTTGAACAACATAAGCTATCAAACTGAATATTAAAAACAAAATCACACAAATATCTAACTTTCCATTAAACATAAAAGAGACATAAATGAAAAATTATGTTGCATCTACATGATTCAAGAGAGTTTCATTACCCCTAAATTGAAGGGATTAGCCTCTCATTTGTATTGTCATATCAACACAAGTAGCATACAACATGAAACTAAAAAAAGGAAAATGAAAGCTAATGGAAAAGAGAACTATTTTACTTGCATAAAATAAAAGAAATCTACACTACAACATAAGAAGAGAAGCATGTAAAAGAAAAGAGCATGTATTAAATTGCATAAAAAAGAGAAGAAAAAGTGCATAAAATAAAAATGGCTAAGTAGCCATGAAAAGAGAACGAAGAGAGCTTTGTTTATTTTTGTTCCTAAACTAAAACTAATTAACAGGAAGAGGGGTTACATGAAGCATAATGGGTATTTATATAAGTTATAAATCATAATCCATATTTTTGAGGAATGCCCAAACTCCCCTTAGGAAGTGTGGTGGCCAAGCAACCATTAGCATCCAATAATCATCCATTAAGTGTGCATGAATATTTAATGGCCTTTTAGCATGTGCATTAGCTCTTAAGTGTACATTAAGGTAGGGGGTAAGTGAGGTCCCCAATGATCATGCGTTTGAATTATTTCCATCTTCATTATTTTATCTTCACTCTTGTGCATGCATATATCTTCATGAAACCACTTGTATATGAAGCCAGATTCCAACAAATAAGATAGAAATTTCCAGTTAAATTTTCTCAAATTACTATATTGAAAAGAATGACCATTTTGCACATATATGAAGATGAATATATGACGATTTGAAAATAATTTGAATTTTGGTTTAAACATGTTAAAACACCCAATATGATCATTTATTTAATTTAATTCGATTCGATTAAATATGGTTGTAAAAATATGCATATTCACATGCATATCAAATACCCCCACACTTATCTTTATACTGGAATAAAGAAAAACTAAGATAAATCCGTTTTCGCAGGGAGCACAATTGCATTGAGTGTATGCAACAAGCCATTAAACCTCTGGGTGTCTCCAGTAGGACGAGTGTTGCCTCATGGGGTTTTCAGCGGATACTACCTATAAAATCCAAATGCAATAAGAAAATATTTACAAAATGCAAGATTTATTTACAAAGAGATGAATGCGAGCTTTTGAAAATATTTACAATTAAAGGAATTGTTTTTAAATTAACATGAATAAGTTAAATATAGGTTTTGGTTATTATCGAGAAATTTAAGATCTTTACTTGTCAAAATTTCCAACAAAAATCAAGTTATCATAACAAATAAACTATAATTTAACTCCTTGTTTTGGTCGATAATATAGTGTAACTATGAAATAAATTCTTAGTTGATTATCAAAGTTTATCAAAGTGGCATTTTCATTTCTTTTCAATGACAAGTCAAATCAAACAAATTAAAGTGGTGCTTATATTTAAATTGCTTACTCTCTCTTATATATTTTATTTAGAAAATTTTATGGTTATAAACAATATTTACATATGCTTAACTCAGATAAACTAAGGCCAGATATATTACCCATACACTGCCTTGCGGACTTATGTGTGGGGAATACAGAGCATGGAAAGTGAACACATGAGTGGAAAGACCTATTGACTATAGGCATTATTAAAAAGAATTTATATATATATACATCTAACTTGGATAAACTGAGGCCAGATATACCGATCGTGCACCGCCTTTCGGACATACGTGAGAAGGGTACAGAGCATGTCGAGTGAACACACAAGTCTAAATACATGATTCTAGGTGTTTATTAAAAAATATAAACTTATATGCAAGAATTTTTGTTTTGTTTTTCGAAGAGAGAGTTCCGCACTATCATCTTAGCGCCATTTAACTTAGAAGACAAAAAAATGTTATATATTTACTTTAAATCAACCACTTTTTAAAACAATGATTTTCAATCAGGATGTATTTCATAATTAACACGTATGAATCTTCCTATATACTAGCTAAACCATTGTTATTTGTAAACAAACTTCATTTTTATTTTTGTTAAGACGAATAAATTTTCATGAAATTTCCATTTAATAAACCAAAACCATATATATCTATCCTATAATATTTCTTTAAAAATAAATCAAAATGCTTAAAAAATTCTTTTTTTTTTGAATTTTTTTGAGTTTTGGAAGAAAATGAAGAGTTAATCATGAAAAATCAAAAAGAAGATAAGACTCCCCCCCTCCCCCCACACTTGATTTTGACTATGTCCCCACAGTCAACCCAAGCGAAAGAAGAAAAATAGAACAAAAATAAAAAGATGACCTATATTTACATGAAAACGAAAAAATTATTATTTGCGAGAGTTTAGAAAGTATATCGTCAAAAAGTAAATGAAATGGTCTTCCAAAGATCGATTCATTTGTATCGTCAAGTTTGCGAGACACAGCTTAAGCTCAAAAAACCAAACCGTAAAAGATTTCAAAATTGAATGTTGATTTGGAAAAACGAATGTCATTTTATTAAAAATTGTACGAGTTTTTTTTTTATTTTCAATGATTTTTGGGGTCAAATAAAATAATTGATTGAAATTCAAGTTCATTTTCACCACATTGAAATTCAAGCTCATCATTAACGAATTCTTCAGAGTTATTGATTTCAAAATCGAAATGGTGATTTAACTCTTCCCTGTCAGAATTTAACAACTTATTTTCAAAAAGTCCAAAAAATTTCTGTTCATTAAATTCATTTTCTTTTATTAAATTACTAACAACTTCATTGCATATGTCAAGTTCAAAATCCAAAGTTGTTATATTCAAATTTTTGAAATCGAATAAAGGAAGATCGAATTTTAAATCACGTTTCTCACCCTCAAACGAATTGAAATCCAAGTCCATTGCCAAATTTTCAACAACTTCGTTTTCAATTTTCATTTTCATTTTCAAAAGTTGTTATTTGTTGTTATTTGAAAATCATCGATTTGGGTAAAAGGTGGATTATCATTTGATTCGTCACACATTTGATTTGATTTCATTTATCACGTTGTTTCATATATGTTTCAATCAACAAATCCTTGTGATCATTTAAATTTCGTCCATTTGTTCAACAAAATTCAATTTATAATTATTAACATGAGGATTTTAAGTTTGAAATTGTTGAGAACAAAGATTTTCAATTGTAACGTGGCTAAGATTATTCCCATTGCCAAATTCGTTTAAAAAGTTGTTTCCATTTTCATTTTGAATCTAAAATTCATTTTGGAGTTCGAAATTGAATTGGCATGGGTTATAATCAAAATCGTTTGAATTTTGAATTGAATTCAAATTTTGAAATCCTTGACTCGTGTTGGGTGTGTTTCGACCGGGCTAACTCACCGAGTCAATCCATGCTCACCATTACACTACCGGATCAGATCCCACATCCATGCTCCTACCACCGAACCAAAGTCTCACCGAACCAGCTCCTTCCCATGCCTGCCGAACCAAAGCCACTCCACATGCCACCGAACCAACCCATCTCCCAGGTACCACCGGACCAACATACCACCGGACCAACATACTACCGAACCGACGTACTACCGGACCAAGGCATATCAAACCAAAACCATCACCGGACCAAGGAATGCCGAACCAACTTTGCCAGGCCAGATTGCATCAGTCCAGGCCCAATGACAGCTATATACATCCAAGACCCCTGCCTCTAGCCTCACTCTATAAATAGAGGGGCAGGGGTACAACAATGGCAGACAAGTTTGAGAGCTCAAGCATGGACAGAACTTTCAAACAACTTTCATATACTTGTAACCAAAAATTTGTACTTGTAATCTGAAGAGTGAAGGAGAATAACATATAAAGTGGACCTAGGCACATTCTGGCCGAACCACTATAAATCTGTGTGTCTTTTACAGTTTAGTCCCTACTTTTTACATATTTGCATGAATCACCCAAATCACTAAGAACAACTTAAAATCAACTAAATCATACGACTTGGAGGTGTTTGCCCATTTTTTGTGCAAACATTTTTGGTGCTTTCACTGAGAACTCGAGCTAGAAGCTTCAGCTTATCCCACTCAACCTTCTTTCCAACAGCATCGCTCATTGCTTGGAAAACATGCCTCTCAGGCAGAGGAAAGATGTTAGCAAAGGAAATAACATCGCAACTAGCAGTATCCCAGATCCAGTGATCAGAGATCAAGAGAATCGTCCTGTTCCAACAGCAAATGGAAATCAGGCAAATCCGACAGCTCCTGCTACGGAACAACCAATTACTAGGGCAGATCTTGATAGGGTTGCGGCTGAACTAACTAACCGCTTCGCATCTCAACAAGAAGCATTGATGGATCAACTCATGTCACGCTTAAGGAATGCTGAAGAATCCAACCGCAGCACCGAATCATGGGGTGAGTCCCAGTCTGGAGGATCTGGGAGGCGACAAAGATCTTTCTTCTTCGAAGAGGCTAACAACAGAAACAGCAATGGTAGGAGCCGAGCCCAGACTCAGCCCGAATTCCGACCCGAGGAAACACTTGGAACCGAACCCAACGGGGAGGTACCAGGCAGGGGTCGGATATGGCTGAGCCTGTCATGCTACCTAACCATAGGAACACCAATGGACGGGGCCGTGCTGGAGTCCAACCCGAAGTTGGACCCGAGTGAATGCTTAGAACAGAGCCCAGCAGGAGAAGATCGAGGCAAGGGCCAACTGTGGCTGACCCCAGCATGCTTCCAGAAGACCGAAGACAGCCACCGGAAAATGTTAGGAGTAATAGACGATACCATCCCTACAGGTTATCTGGACGGAATCAATCCCGAAGAGAAGAACCAAACTCATTTATATCCGCTCCAAGTTCTGATGAAAGGATGGTGCGATTGTTCAGAGAGTGCGTTCAACGGGACAAAGAGATTGGGGGATAGACGCTAGGGTAACCAGCCCCTTAACCCGCAATATCGAAACTGCCATCAACCCCCGGGAATGGAAAATGCCAACAATGGAACCTTACAAGGGAACCTCTGACCCCGTTGTACACTTGCAGAGATACACACAGCATATGCTCATGAGCGGAGCAACAGAGTGAGTGTTGTGTAAATGCTTCCCACTATTCTTGGCAGATCTAGCTACCTCCTGGTTCTGCCATCTACCCCAAGGATCCATTAGCTCATGGGAAATATTGAAAGAAAAGTTCATCAGCCAATTCCGCATTCATGTGGAACAACCCAAGGACGCTTATTCCCTATCTAATATCAAACAGAAGCCCGGAGAGACAGTGCAACAATATCTAACCCGATTCAACGCCGCAGCGACCGCAGTCCAAGATGCCGATGAGAAACTTATCCTAATGGCTCTTTGTAGTGGCGTACATCCGGATACCAAGTTTGCTAGAAGATTAACGAAAGAAAAACCAGCTACCTTACCCGATTTCTTCCATGAAGGCGGAAAGTATATGAGACTTGAAGACGCTGCCACCGAGAGGCAGACAGGGCAACAAGCCAAGGCAGCTCATGGCAACGCACCCGCTGCAACAAAGGATGTCGGAAGAAATGACTCTCAAGACAATGCTGGGAGCAGGAAGGGAGAAAAACGCCTATATCGGTCAGGACCAAGATTTGACGCTTACACTCCTTTGAATGAAACAGTCGAAAACATCTTCCTGGCCACCCAAGATGAGCTTAAATACAAACGTCCCCGTACAAGAAGGAATCAGATCACGCAATCAAGTCTGGAAAGTTCTGCCGTTTCCACGAATCCCATGGGCATGATACCAATGAATGCCGTCATCTCCGGGACCTGATTGAAGAACACATCAGAAGGAAGAGATTGGAATACTATGTAAAGGGTCAGGACAGGACTCCAGCTCCTGCCAAGGAGAATCCAGGGCAACTCCACCCAGAGACAGGTGGAAGAAATCACAACACCAGCGGTTCCGGTCAAGAGAAGATAGTGGTCCATACAATATCGGGAGGACCACACATCGCCAACAGAAACTGGGCAGAAATGGAAAGATATAGAAAGTCGCTTAGAAACAATGAAGACTGCATCAATTCTGTCATGGAAGAACGCCGCCTGAAGCGGAAAGAGGATAATGACATCACTTTCAGTAGGCGAGACCTAGAAGGAAGACAGTACCCTCACATGGATCCTATGGTCATCTCTGCCTGGTTCGGCCCAGACGAAGTTTTTCGAATTCTGTTAGATACTGGAAGCTTCGTAAACATTCTATTCAAGCATGCTTTCGACAAAATGAAGCTGTCAATGAAGGATGTGTCTCCCTGCAACAAATCACTACACGGTTTCATTGGAGATGCGAAGATGCCCCTCGGGCAATTGGACCTCTTTGTTGAAATAGGAAGTCATCCCCGCTCCGTTGTGCGGAAACAAACATTTGTGCTAATAGATAACCACTCGGCCTACAATGCCTTTTTAGGAAGACCAGCCTTGTCTGACTTTCAGATTGTCCTGACCCTTTGGTGCCTGAAGATGAACTTTCCAACAGAACATGGGATAGGGGAAGTAGAAGGAAATCAAGACGCCGCTTGAGATTGCTATGTAACTGAACTTCGTAATAACCGTAGGAAGGATAAAGGGAAGGATGCAGAGACTACTCTTTGCAAGAAAAACTTGGAAGCATAGCAACTAAAGAAAGCCCCTCCTCTTCGATATACCAGTGATCCTTTCAATGAATTAGACCCCAGGGATAAAGAGGAGGAGGCCACCGCCGAGCCTGCAGAGGCTATGGAATTTGTATCTGTAGACAAACACGACCCAAGTAGACTGCTGAGAATCGGGTCTCAGTTAAGAGCAGAGTTGAAGGATCAACTCGTCGATTTTCTTTGCCACAACTTGGATGTATTTGCATGGACGCACGCTGACATGACTGGAATCTCCCCAGATGTAGCATGCCACGTACTGAACATCGATCCCACCAAGGTGCCAGTAAAGCAGAAAAAGAGAAGTATGGGGCCAGAACGATCAGCAGCCCTCAAGGAAGAAGTAAAGAACCTACTTACCAATAACATCATACGAGAAGCCATCTACCCAGAATGGATCGCCAACCCGGTACTGGTAAAGAAGGCTAATGGGAAGTGGCAAACATGCATTGACTTCTCCAACTTAAATGACGCTTGCCCGAAGGATTGCTTCTCACTCCGCCGAATCGATCAACTCGTCGACAGCACAGCCGGGCACGAACTCTTATCTTTTATGGACGCATACTCAGGATATAACCAGATTCCTATGCACGCCCTCGATCAAGACCAAACTAGTTTCATCACTGACCGGGGATTGTACTGCTACAGAGTAATGCCTTTTGGACTTAAAAACGCCAGAGCTATTTATCAGCGCCTCGTCAACAAGATGTTTGCAGAACTAATAGGACGAACTATGGAAGTTTATGTGGATGACATGCTGGTAAAATCGAGGAAATCCAACGATCATGTAAGCCGCCTGGATGAGATGTTTCAAGTACTTCGCCGATATGGAATGAAGCTGAATCCTCTAAAGTGCTCCTTCGGAGTATCGTCGGGAAAGTTCTTGGGATTCATCGTCCATGTCAGGAGGATTGAAGCAAACCCCGAACAAGTCTGGGCTTTGCAAGATATCAAGATACCATCCACTCGAAGGGAGATGCAAAGCCTAAATGGGAAGGTGGCCGCCCTAAGCAGATTCATCTCTAAAGCAACCGACAAATGCATCCCTTTCTTCGAAGCCCTAAAGAAAGACAAAGGAAAGTTCGAATGGACTGATGAATGCTCAACAGCCTTCCTTAACCTAATCGAACACCTCCAGAGACCACCAGTACTCTCAACTCCAAATGAAGGCGAAGAACTATACCTATACCTTGCTGTATCGTCCCATGCTCTAAGCGCCGCTTTGGTGAGAGAAGACAACCGCGCGCAGCGGCCCGTATACTTTGTAAGCAGAAGATTTGCGGGGGAAGAAGCCAGATACCCTAAACTTGAGAAGCTAGCATACTGTTTGCTAATCACGTCACGAAAACTGCGACACTATTTCCAATCTCATTCCATCAGAGTTTTAACCGATCAACCGCTAAGGCAGGTACTCCATCGCCCCGACACTTCTGGGCGACTACTTAAATGGTGCATTGAACCGAGTCAATATGATATCACCTACCATCCTCGCACCGCCATCAAGAGACAAGCCATGGTCGATTTCATTGCCGAATTCACTACCAACGAAGGTAAGGAGCAATCTGAAATAGCAGAAGATATCAAGTGGAATCTCTTTGTAGATGGAGCATCAAACGAACAAGGCTCGGGGGCAGGTATTGTGATAATCACCCCCAGGGGAAGGAAGCCGCACTATGCCCTAAGGTTGGAATTCGCTGCCACCAACAACGATGCAGAATATGAAACAGTAATAGAAGGATTAGAACTTGCCTTAGAAATTGGAGTCAGTTCTTTATGTCTTCATAGTGATTCTCAACTTATCGTAAACCAAGTATGAGAGTTTCAGACTTGAGGAGAACGACTCATAGCATATCTAAAGAAAACCAAGCTGCTACTCGATCAGTTGGACCACTATTTTATCAAACACATTCCTCGAGAGGAGAACACTCGATCAGTTGGACCACTATTTAATCAAACACATTCCTCGAGAGGAGAACCGAGAGGCCGACGAATTGGCAAAGCAAGCTAGCATGAAGAACACCACCATTTCCGGAATAGTAGCCATCTCAAAACAACTAGCCCCAAGTTTCGAACAAGAGGATCTGATAGCTGCAATCGAAAAAGAAACTTGGATGACTCCTATCCGGAAATACTTACAAGATGACACACTACCCAACGAGCGTAACGAAGTCAGGAAAATCTTGAGGAGAGCTTCCCGCTACACAATACAAGAAGGCATCCTCTATCGACGCGGCTTCTCTAACCCCTTATTAAGGTGTGTTGCTGGAAGGGAAGCCAAGAAAATCTTATCCAACATCCATCAAGGGAGCTGCGGAGATCACACTGGTGGGCAGACTCGGGCAAAGAAGACACTCCGATATGGATATTACTGGCCCACTTTAAACAAAGACGCCTTAGATTTCGTCAAAAGATGTGACAGATGTCAGAAATTTACTAAGATTCCTCGACTACCAACAAATGAGATTACTCAAATGACCAGCCTTTGGCCCTTTGCAGTATGGAGAATTGACTTGATTAGCGAACTGGCGATGGGCCGAGGCGGAGCCAAATATGCTATAGTGGCAGTCGACTATTTCACCAAATGGGTGGAAGCGGAACCTCTAAATAAAATATTTTTGGCAAAAGTTATTAACTTCTTGATCAAAAATGTTCTATGCAGGTACGGGGTTCCACTCAAAATCATATCGGACAATGGACTTCAGTTTGACAGCGAGGAGTTCGCCGACTGGTGCCAAGAGCATGGAATTCACAAGAGCTTCTCATCTGTGGCTTATCCCCAGGCAAATGGACAAGTCGAAGCTGTCAACAAAATTCTTAAAATTCTAATCAAGAAAAAGCTTGAAAAGTCAAAAGGCGCTTGGGTGGATGAACTTCCTACAGCACTTTGGGCCTATCGCACGTCTTTCAGAACATCAACAGAGCATACTCCTTTCTCTTTGGCATACGGATCGGAGGCCATGCTCCCAGTTGAAACTGTAGTGCCATCCCACCGTAGGATCCACTACAACCCAGAAGAGAACGACGAACTCCTCCATATGTCTTTGGATCTAATCGAAAAAGAAGAAATGATGCAGCACTCAAAGCAGCAGCTCACAAGCAAAAAGTGGCAGCACAATAAAACTCCAAAGTCAAGCATCACAGCTTACAAGAAGGAGATCTTGTCCTCAAGCGAATCTTTCTGCGCCCCAGAGCGCTAGATCCAATCTGGGATGGACCATATGTAATCCATAAAGATCTACATAACGGAGCTTATATTTTGTCAACAGTGGACAGAGAGGTGTTCCATAGGGCATGGAACATCCAACACCTTCGTCGATACTTTTCTTAACTTGTACTGCCCATATAAAGTGAATTAACAAAGAGAATCAGTGGACGTAGGAAATTTCGTGCCAAACCACTTTAAAAATTTGTCTCTTTTTTAACTTGTTCCTTTATATCTTGGCTACTTGCTGAGCCTTATCCTTTTCTGTTGAACAAAATCCTGTGTAGACGGCATCTCCATTCAGGGCATCACAGCACAACTTCACCTGGACAAAACCTAACAGGTATTATATGAATCTATGCCCTCGCCAATGATGTAGGATCTAGATTAACCCTAGAGGGGGGGGTGAATAGGGTTATAGCAAATTTTCTCGATTTAAACACAAAAATAAACTGCAGAAATAAATATACTGAAAAGTAAATCACACACAAAATTTACCCAGCTTCGACAACCCCTGCCTACTGCTGCATTCCCAGATTTCTATTAGAATTAAACAGTATCACGCTTACAAACACTCTAACAGACTTGCAAAACCTGCTACCGCCTATAGAGTTTTGCAAACTCGCAACCCCTGCTTACTGAACTAACTCTAAATAGACAATCAGACACAACCTAAAACCTAGGTGGTGATTTACCAAGATTTAATTCACAATTTTCAAATGAAAATATAAAAGACATTAATTTAAAACTAAAAAACCAATTCAAAACCCTAATTATTTAATAAACCTAACCCCCTTTAAATTAGTGACCGGCCCAAAAAGGAGAAAATAGTATTTTTAATTCCCCTTTTTTTATAACCACTTCGGCCCGTTCCTTTTTCTCTTGATAATGGTGGCCGTTTGTTCTTCTCGTCTCTTTAAAATTTGGGGATCTCGTCCTTGCGCTCTCTGTTCCAGATTAGGGCTTTTGCGAAGCTCCGATACTACTTCGATCTTTGTTGATTGTTCGTGATTTAACCTGCCTTGATCGATTTCGTGTTGCTTCCTTCGGTTGCTTCGGTGAGTTCGATTATTGCTTCGGTAACATTTTTTTTTCTCTCTGATACTTGTATTCGAACTCTCTTATCTTTTATGCCGATGATGATCTGGGTTAAATATGCGTTTGAACTCCTTTATCTTCGTTCGTATAAACTTATTTGAATTTGTCAAATAAGTTGTTCGATCGTTCGATTATATTTTGATGCTGATGATTTCACTGACTCTTTCGTAATCGTATATTTTGGTTGCTTGATGGTTACGGCTTTGATTTATTTCGTGATGACCACGGTGTTGATTTCTACTGTTTCGGCCTTGACTCGTTCATCTTGAAATTTTTTTGATTTCTGGATAAAGTCACGGCTTTGACTTTCTCAAAGATGCGTACTTGATACACTGTCATGAATTCGAATTTTTTGTACTGTTGAACTTCGTTCATTTGTACTTTGTTTCTTTATAATGCTCGAACTTGTTCATGTGATTCATGCTTTATTTTGGCCTGATCTTGTAGTTGTACACTTTGTAGTCTGCATTT
This sequence comes from Allium cepa, assembly GCA_030765085.1. NCBI lineage: Eukaryota > Viridiplantae > Streptophyta > Magnoliopsida > Asparagales > Amaryllidaceae > Allium > Allium cepa. Next base: position 80,867,452 of record CM060941.1, on the reverse strand, counting down.
CATATACTTGCAACCTTGCTACTGTATTCATGAGTTTTGATGCTTCATGTAGCTGTTAGATCTTGCATGCTTTACATACTGTATTGCTTCATTATGTTCTTGATAAATGCACATCTGTCTTTGTGGTCACTTATGCAGTTTGGTCTTATTTCTGCTGTGCATTTACTTGGTGGTGTGTTGCTGCCTTCACTGTCCACCTGTATCATGCTTGGTTTTGTTGCAAATTGCATTTGGTCTGCACTTTCACTGTTGCCTTTGGTTACTTCTGCACTTGTGTATATTTGGGCTGATCATTTGTATACATACATCAAAGTTGGTACCTGCATTGCATTTCTCAGTGAGCTCCATTTCACTTTGTTGCATTTCAAGATTCATCTGATCACTGCTGTGTCTTGTTTAACTGGTTTTGGTCGTTGCATTTGCTGGCTTGTACTGTCCACTGCCCTGATCTTGTTTGTTTGATCACTTTGTTGTTCCATGGTCTATTTGGTGTTTTGTTTATTTGAGACATCTTAGCCATGTTGCATTCATGCTGGTTTATTCTTGCACTTGTGGTTGCCTCTGGTTAATTGCCTGGTGATCTTGTGGTTGGTCACTGGTCTTGCTTGATGGTCATGTGCCACTGCATCACCACTGTTACACTGCCTCTGTGGTCTTCACTGTGTTCATGCACATTTTTTTTTACTTCAGTTTTCACAGTTGCATTTGCCTCGAGTACATGTAATCTTGGCTCTGCTTCATTTTGTTGTTTGGACATTTGCATTTGTACACTCCATACTTGGTCGTGCTGGAGTCTTCAAGCATGTTGCTGTTGCATTTGTTAGTGGCTTTAGTCTTGAACTGTTTGTAGTCAATTGCTTTGTCTATTCATTTGCCTTGAGTTGAACCTATCTTGGGTTTGACCTTGTTTTTGATTTCTGTGCTTTTGTTTGATTTTTGCACACGAGTTGGCGAGGCAGTGCACACGTATACGAATGTACATGTGTGTACTGCAGCCACTTATAATTGCCTGTCCCTGATAAAAATACTGATATGCACAGATATTGCACAGTCAAAAATGATGACGAACAACCCAAATAACTGAGGCAAACAATGTTTTCAAAATCATCGTTTCTTTCAAATTTCAAAAATATTTCTCTTTCAATTTTACTGCGTTTGAGAATATTTTTGCAGATTACTCAGATGCTGGATTCAAACCGGAATGCAGTTGAAGACAAAAACACGAGTGTGAGTGATATGTAGTGAGGTTAACTGTAAATGTGAAATGTGATGTGATTGTAATCAAAAATATATATGTATAGTGAGAGCATGAAATTGTACTATTTAAAATTGTAATAAATATTAGTTTGAATAAAATATCTGTTTGAATTCAAATTCTGTGTCATTTAATTTTATTCAGCAAATATTTATTTATTCTATGAAAAATAAAATAGTACATTAACAAATACATTTAAACGAATGTATATATGTTTATTATCATCAAACAAAAATCATATAAGCGCAAAGCGCATATTCAACAATCTTTCCCTTTTGATGATAACAAACATATATTTAAGATTTTGAATGTATTAAATGTATTTGATCGTTCAATTTGCTCCCCCTATTTGAATGCTCCTCTCTACACAATACTCCCCCTACATATATGCATACAAATAAAAATATGTAAATGAGCCTATATGCAAATTGAAAATTATTTAACCTTTGCTTGATTCTATTTGACAAAATCTTAACTTTTCTCTCCCCCTTTTGTTATCAGCAAAAGAATAACAGTGTCATAAAAATAGGGATGAAGTGATAGATATGAATCAAACATTTAACTCAATTAAATATAAATATCAAATTTCAATAAAACTCAAATAAAAATCATAATTACCCTTGTCAAGCGCATATTCCACTTTCAGAAGTGATGGGGATAAAATCATCAAAAATCATACAATTCTGTCTATTTGTGGTATATTTATTTCAGGAAATTTGAATATCTACTAACCATGCATAACCGTTAGGACTTTTAAATGAGATTAGTAGTATTCCAATTTAATTTAAAAAATGAAATCAAGTATCTTCTAACCACGCATAACCGTGAGGACTTTTAAATGGGATTAGAATCAACTTGTCTATTTGAATCAATTAATTTTGATATGCGTTCCATACATGCATAACCGTGAGGACTTTTAAATGAGCATGGAAGCACATAATCAAAAATCCAAGTAATTCACCCATGCATAACCGTGAGGACTTTTAAATGAGAGTGAATACTTTGGATATTTATTTTTATTGCTAAATATAATAAGTTGAAGCACAAATAATTTCCTTCACAGATTTAAAGATATTGAAGAACAAATGATTTCCTTTGTAAACTACCACAAATTTACATACTAAATATGATCTTGATGAGTGATGGTTGATGTGCACGTATTAGTGCATATATTTACATCCATATTTTATCTCTTTTTATTTAAATAATCATCATGTTTGGGCATTTTAACATGTTTAAAACCAAAATTCAATTATTTCCAAACCATCATATTTTCATCATCATTCAAGGGCAAAACGGTCATTTTTGTGCATGTGTCAATGTAAGAATTTTTACTTGGACATTTTTTGATTATTTTTATAGGAATTTGGATGCATATGGAAGAGGCTTATATGAAGATACATGCATTCACAAGGAAATACAAAGGAATGAAGAGGAAATAATTCAAGTTCAAGATCATGGAGGACCCCACCCACTTACCTAACTTCCAATTAGAAGCTAAGCACATGCTAAAAGGACTTAAAGCTTCATGTACATATTAAGTGGGGGATTAGTGAATGTTAATGATTACTTGGAGGCTACACCACCTCAAGGGTATTTTGGGAAGCTCCCTAAAAAGAGAATTAGGGTTTTATGCATGTATAAATAGCCCTCTTATGTACATGAAGATCATCTTCTACTCTTTCATATTACTTAGGAAATTAAGAAATCAAGTGTAAGCTTAATGTTCTATGAAATAAAAATGGTTTTCAAGCCTCTTTCTTCTCTCTTTTCTACATGTTTTTCTTTATTTTATTGTTAATGTTTATTTTTATGCTCTCTTTCTCTTTATGCTCATAGCTTAGATTTACATTTATGCAAGTAGTTAGTAGCTAATCTCTTTGCTTTCTTTGCTTATTTTCTATTCTCTTTTCTTTTTAATGTTGAAACTTACATGTGTTGCTTTAATGCCACAAATGAGTAGCTAAACTCCTTCAATTTAGGGGTGATGAAGCTCTCTAACTTTATGTAATATCAACATTTTATGATTTATGATCTCTTTTGGTCTATGCTTCATGAAGTAAGTTTTGATGCAAGTTTATACAAGTGGGTTTGATAGCTTATATTGTTTATGCAAATGAGCTATTCTTATTCAACATAAACACAATTTGCATCATCATTTGCTAATCCGTTTTTGATTTTGAAATGAAATTAAAAATGAAATTTGATGATCTATGTTACTAATTACAATAGTAAATAAATCATACTTAAATTAGCTTTTGCTTTGGCTTCATTTTCATTAGAATAGATAAGTGGTTTATGTGTTGTATTATAGTTTGATGGTTTGAGTTATGTTAATTAATAACATAAACAAACCATACTTATGATAAATACAACAATATTTCACTTAATGTCAAAACTAGAGATCATAAATTATTGTTTGTTGATTTACAAAAATATGGGAGTGGATTTATCCCTAAATTGTTCTCTAGTTCAATAGTTCTTAAATCAAACTTTAACTCTAGCTTTAGCTTCATTTTATTTCTAGTTAACAACTTCTCCTCCATTTGGTCTAATTTGATTGAATAGATTTTTAAACTCTAACAATTCCCTGCGGATCGACCCGTATTCGCCGCGTGCTACATTCGTACACCGTGCGCTTGCGGTTATTTTTAATTTCAATTCATTCGACGGTTTTCTAAATCGATAGAATTTCCGTCGACGAACAAGTTTTTGGCGCCGTTGCCGGGGAATTGTTTTGATTTTATTTTCTATTCTTCGGATTACTTTTGTGTGATTTTATTTGTGTTTTATTTTGTGTGTTTGTTTGCTATTTAAAAAAAAAATTATTGTGTGTTTGTTTTTGTGCTTGTTGTTCTAGTTTTCTTATCCATTTGCATTTTCATTATAAAAAAAAGAGCACATACAATCTTAAAAAAAAAAAACATCCACAATTTCTTTTGAAAAAAAAAATTCATTGCAATTGTGTTTACAATTTGATTTTCAGTTCAGAAAAAAAAAAGAAACTGTTACAGTCACTGGCTCTCTGTTTAACCATCAACTGCTCTACTTCCCCTGTTGCCACAACATTTCATACACTCCACTGCCCATATCAACTACACAACCCACAAACTTCAGCTACCAGACCATATACATTCCATCCTCAACCAAAAACACTTCAACACAACCTTCATTCACATACATCCTGGTACTAGCTACCATTACAATAACACTTCAACAATCCAAATTCACTGCACCACGTTCACAATTCTACACTTCCTACCTGTACACTTTGGCACTTCCTCAACAACCTTTCCCACACACACCTTCGACATCAAACTGCTGTGCCTTTTCCACAATTCAAACTTCCCCTCTCCTCGTACTGCGACCATTACCTTCAAACAGCTCCATTACTGCCTGTTGCCAAGCCACTGCAGTACTGCTTGCCAACACTTCTACTCCTCAATCCCAACTTCATATCTGCCCCTCCTCCAACATACATCAGTACCCAAACTGATCCATATTCACATCACCATCATTTCCTCCACATCGACCTGCCTCTGATTGACCAACCCACCAATTCAAACACCACTACCCTCTCTCCTACTACTCAACCATCACCACCACGAATCAAACGCATCTCCAATCCCCATCCAGAACTCACTGCACCCGAACTCAATTTATCGGCTTCAAAACCCAAATCGCGACTTCAAATCGCGGACCACCAGCCATAATCCAACAACCACAGCAACCCTTACCTCGAACTAGCACTAACTGCCAAATCGCCTCGAGCAACATCGCGAACACCCTCCATCACCTGCATCGAATTCGACCAGTGCCACAAACCATTGACTCACGACCTAATTCAATCCTATCGAAATTAGCTATCACAAGCTTATTCAATTTTCTTTATTTCGATCTCGAGTTGTTACTGATTTTGAATTTTGGATTTGAGTAGTTTCGGTTTTGATGAAATAAAGTGTTCGAATGAATTTGGGTTAACAGAGTTAACGAAGCGTTTAAGTGAACGGAGGAAGTTTGGGTCGGGTTTGTAATCTTTGTGGGTGGACCTTTTTTTTTAACCTTCTTATTAAAGTGAATTTTTTCCCTCTTATGTTTTGTTTTAATTCTTGTTTTGTTTAGATCCTAAAAAAAAGGGGTTTGTTTAATTAGTTTTCTCTTACTTTGTTTTTAGTTTTGCTTCATTCCAAAAAAAAAGCAAGTTTTCTGGTTTTGTTTTCTTCATAATAAAAAATAAAATAAAAATAACATACAAGTCTTTTCTTCGTTTGTTTTATTTGTTTCATTTGATTTTCCATTTGTTTTAGTCTTCTTTTTCTCAATTTTTTTTTTTAAGTAAAACGTTACTTTTAAATTTCCTCTCAAAAGAAAAAAAAAATATTCGGAAAAAAAAAATTAAAAAAAAAAGTTCAAGTTTGTTTAATTTTCATTTTTCATTTATTTTATTTTCAATTCTTTTGTTTTTCGCTTATTTTATTTTTCATCTTTGATAAACATACAAAAAAAAAATAATAACAATAAAAATTGTTGAATATATCTTGTTTTTCATTTCAGGTTGTCAAAGCAGAAAATTACAGGGAATTGCTTGCCAAAATGAAAAATAATTGCTTTGCTTTGCTAAAATCGCCGCTTGAAATTTTTTTTTTTTTGCTAATAATCTACACGCTCTGGTATTGTGCTTTCATCTCTAGTGCATTGTTGGTTGCTTGCATTTGCATTAAAAAAAAATCCAAAATACCAAAAACAAATTTCATTTTAGTTGCATTGTTAATACACGTTTAATTTCTTGTTTTGCATTCATCTCATCTTATTTTCTTTTCTAAGGGCAATACCCCAATTCACATAAGGTGAGGGATTTCATCACCCTTTCCTTAGCCCACAAACGCATTTCATCGTAGAATTTGACTAATAATAAAGGTTAGACGTTGGACCTAAGGGTGTCACGAGCTCACTTAGGGCTTAATTGTATCTTCACAATTGTTTTACTTAAACGATTTTATTTCTTGGTGTCTAGGCTACGGCAGAGTAATAACCAATTATAAAAATTACGGTGATTCGTAAATATTATACTGGTTGTTCCTCTGAAGGTACTTAAACCTTCAGTTGCATTGCTACGGTGATTCGTGGTGCACCGATAACCCCTGTCCGTTACCTGGCTGAGAAATATTTTTGTTCATTTAAGACAAAGTGTGATTATACAATTTTGGGTTAAGAGCTACTAAGGACATAAAACTGTAATTAAGTCCTTTGCGTTCATTCAGTTGCATTAGTTCATGCATATTTAAAAAAAACTCAAAAACAAAAATCTAAAAAAATTTGTAAAATCATTTCAAAAAAAAAAATTGAAAATTCAAAAACAAAACAAAAATCAAACTTTTCTTTTGAAATAAACTTCACTTGGTAAATATTTTTTTTCCCTTTAAAAAAAAAAACATTTTCAAATCTTCTTTCATTCTCCAAACTCGTTTCTAATTTCTTTGTCCTCTCGACTTTCACTTGTGCATGAGTACTTGGACTCGTGACACAACAACGAATACTTGGATTCGTGACCCTTCTACAAACCGTTTAACTCGAACAGACAATCCTCCCGAAATGGCGAACGAAAACGCCCCTCGAACTCTTATGGATAGAATCTTTCCCGATAGAGTTTCTATTCTATCTTGCATCACATTACCCGCCCCTACGGGTAACCATTTCGAAATCCATTCGAACCATATTGCCACGCTTCCAAAATTTGGCAATTTCGAACACGATGACCCATACATCTTTTTGACTAAATTCGAACAAGTTTGCGCAACCATTAAACTTCAACAACTTTCTGATGACGGAATCAAACTTCGATTAATCCCATTTGCTCTTACGGATTACGTTGAAAAATGGTTGTACAGCTTACCTTCGAACTCAATTAAAACGTGGGAAGAATTTGTAAAAGCTTTCTTAAAAAAGTTCTACCCCTTAGAAAAAACAAGTAGAATTCGAAACGAAATTGTAAATTTTCATCAATTCAAGGGTGAACCATTTGGAAAATATTTTGAAAGATTCAAAGAGCTTTTGATAAAATGTCCACACCATAACTTTGAAAAATGGACGATTTGCCAAATCTTATATGATGGACTCGAAAACAGCTCACGAACCATGCTCGAATCAATGTGCCAAGGCAATTTTCTTGCCCAACATCATGACGATGCTTGGCAATTTCTTGAAAACCTCGCTGAAAAGTCGTCCCAATGGGAACGCTCGAACGAAAAATCAATCTACTCACGATCGAGTGCACACTCGACGGGATCTTCTTTTTCTTTGGAAGCTAAGATCGACGCAATGATTAAAAAATTCGATAACGTTTTCTCATCGAATCAAACGAACCAAGCTTCCCAACCAATGTGTTATAAATGCAACGATCCTAATCATATAGCCGATCAGTGTCCCAATTCCGTCGAACAAATCAATGCTTTCAATAAAACCAAAAACGACCCGTTTTCTCCAACGTACAACCCTGGATGGAGAAATCATCCGAATTTTGCGTGGAACCAAAACATTCCCAACACGAATACGATTCGTCCCAATTTTCAAGCATTTCCGAATAATGCTTCGAATCCTCCCTTTCAGCCCAATAATTTTCAACCAAACTTTGCGGGCCCGTCTCATAATCAACCACAACAACCAAATTTTCCACCAAATTCTACTCATCCTCCACAAGACGATAAACGTTTAACTTCGCTTGAGAAAACTCTTGAAACGTTGGCTAAGGCAACTACTCAAAGCCTTCAATCAAACAGCAATTTGCAAAATTTGTTGACTTCATATATGCAAAACACAAACCAATCGATTGCGAAACTCAAAATGCAAATGAGTCAATTAGCCACGTCTGTAAGTGAACGTGAACGAGGAACATTCCCAAGCCAGCCCCTTCCAAATCCCAGAAATCAAAACGCAAATTCAAATCAAGCCCATGTTGTTCAAGATAGCAATGTCACCCAGTTGAATGCTATCACAACTCTCCGTTCTGGTAAACAAATCGATAATCAAGTCGTTAATCCAAATGATTCATTGGGAACTTTTCTCGATACTTCTAAAACAACGAACGACTCAGAACAGAACGTGGAGCCAAACGTCGAACCGAACGACAATCAAAATTCTTCTTCTACTACTCGAGTAGACCCGCCTACCGAGTATCATGTTCCATTTCCACATCGTCTTCGACCAAAGAAACACTCGGACCAAATGGAAAAGATGTTGGAAATTTTTAAACAAGTCAAAGTTAACATTCCTCTTCTTGACATCGTTCAGCAAGTCCCCACTTACGCGAAATTTCTTAAGGACTTGTGCACCCAAAAGCGACACACTCAAGTGCCCAAAAAAGTCTTCTTAGCCGCTAGTTTGAGTGAAGTCTTGTCCCAATCCATACCCGTTAAATACAAAGATCCTGGCTGCCCTACGATTTCGTGTACAACTGGAGAAAAGACGATTAACAAATGTTTAATAGACTTAGGCGCGAGTGTCAACTTGATTCCATACTCCGTTTACGAACAATTAGGCTTAGGTGAGCTCAAACCCACGAAAGTTACGCTTCAATTTGCCGATCGTTCCATTAAGAAGCCCGTGGGAGAAATCGAAGACGTGCTCATTCGAGTAGGGCAATTCATATTCCCCGTTGATTTTATCGTTCTCGAAACACAACCCGTGACAAACCCTGCGAGTCAAATCCCATTGATTTTAGGCCGACCATTCTTAGCCACCTCAAACGCCTTATTCAATTGTCGTAACGGTTCGATGAAAATCTCTTTTGGAAACATGACTTTGGACCTTAACATTTTCAATCTTGAAAGCCACTCGAACGAACTTCGTGACCAAACATTAGAAGTTAGTGCCATTCATGAAAACTTTGAAAATGAAACATTTGATCTTAACGATGAACGCGAGGCCGAGTACGAAAAATTGTTTCATGAAGTCCCCAACGAGATCGAACACACTCTTCCCTTTGAATCGCTTCAAGTTGAGTCCGAATCTCAACCCAATTCTGCAATCGAAAAACTCCCGAAATTGGACCTCAAACCACTTCCCGCTCACCTTAAGTATGCATACTTAGGTGAAAACGAAACTTGTCCTGTCATCATTTCTAACAATCTTTCTCTTGACCAAGAAGCTTCTCTTCTCTCTATTCTTTTGAAAAATAGAGAAGCAATTGGGTGGTCCATTACTGATATTAAGGGAATTAGCCCTGCTATTGTCCAACATCGCATTCATTTGATTGATGAAGCCAAACCCACTCGTGATGCACAACGGAGGCTTAACCCAAAAATGAAAGATGTGGTTCGTGACGAAATTCTTAAGCTCCTCGATAACGGTATCATATACCCCATCTCCGATAGCCCATGGGTTAGCCCAATTCATGTCGTGCCTAAAAAGTCCGGACTTACTGTTATAAAAAACGACGCTAACGAACTTATTCCAACTCGTACTCAAACGGGTTGGCGTGTTTGCATTGACTATCGAAAACTAAATGCCGCAACACGTAAGGATCATTTTCCTCTTCCATTTATCGACCAAATGCTCGAACGTTTAGCCGGTCACGAATTCTATTGCTTTCTTGATGGTTATTCCGGCTATAACCAAATTCCAATCGCTCCCGAAGATCAGGAGAAAACGACTTTCACGTGTCCATTCGGTACCTTCGCTTATTGACGTATGCCATTCGGACTTTGTAACGCTCCTGCGACTTTCCAACGATGCATGGTTGGAATCTTTTCTGACATGATTGAGCGCTTTCTAGAAGTCTTTATGGACGATTTCTCTATCTTCGGCGATTCTTTTTCTCAATGTTTACATCACCTCGAGTTGGTTTTGAATCGATGTAAAGAAAAACACTTGACTTTGAATTGGAAAAAATGCCACTTTATGGTCAAACAAGGCATTGTCCTTGGACATATCATCTCAAACAAAGGCATTGAGGTAGACAAAGCGAAAATCGATGTCATTGCAAGTCTACCCATTCCCAAATCTGTTAAGGACATTCGATCATTTTTAGGACACGCTGGCTTTTATCGACGCTTTGTGAAAGACTTTAGCAAAATCGCCCATCCTTTGACGACCCTTCTTGGAAAAGACGTTCCTTTCGATTTTAACTCTGATTGTATCTCTTCTTTTGAACGTCTTAAGAGCGAACTCATTTCTGCCCCAGTCATTTGCGCACCCAATTGGGATCTTCCTTTCGAAATAATGTGCGACGCTTCAAACTTTGTCGTTGGTGCTGTCTTGGGACAACGCATCAACAAGATCCTTCATGTCATTTACTACGCGAGTATGACCTTGAACGACGCTCAACTCAACTACACAACAACTGAAAAAGAGCTTCTAGCTGTCGTTTTTGCGCTTGAAAAGTTTCGACCTTACTTGATAGGTTCACACATTACGGTCTACACTGACCATTCCGCGCTTCGATATCTCTTCGCTAAAAAGGATGCTAAATCCCGTTTGATTCGTTGGATCCTTTTACTTCAAGAATTCGACCTTACAATCAAAGACAAAAAAGGATCCGATAATGTCATAGCTGATCATTTATCTTGTCTTTCGAACGCACCATCTTCCTTGCCGATCAATGAAAACTTCCCCGATGAACAAGTTCTTTCTATTTCTATCGATCCATGGTACGCTGATATAGTGAACTACTTAGTCACTAAAGAAACTCCCTCATCTTGGTCCAAACAGGACAAATGCAAATTCATGTCCCAAGTGAAATATTTCTATTGGGACGATCCATACTTGTTCGAATATTGTCCCGACCAAATCATCCGACGTTGCATTCCGGATAATGAAATAAGGAGTGTTCTTTCGTTTTGCCACGATCAAGCGTGCGGTGGACATTTCGGTCCTCGAAAAACTGCGGAAAAAGTGCTTCAGTGTGGTTCTATTGGCCTTCGCTTTTCAAAGACTCGTTTGAATTTTGTAAAACTTGTGATCGATGTCAAATGCTTGGACGAATTTCTCGACGATATATGATGCCTTTAAACCCCATTCTTACGATCGAAATCTTTGATGTATGGGGTATCGACTTTATGGGACCTTTTCCCAATTCCTTTGGAAACTTGTATATCCTTCTCGCTGTCGATTACGTTTCAAAATGGGTCGAAGCCGTTCCTTGCAAAACCAATGACCACAGAATTGTTGTGAAATTTCTTAAAGAAAACATCTTTTCGAGGTTCGGCACACCTCGCACAATAATCAGTGATAACGGGACCCATTTTTGCAACCGTTCTTTTGAAACTTTAATAAAAAAATACTCGATAACCCACAAGTTATCCACTCCATATCATCCTCAGACTTGTGGCCAAGTTGAAGTTTCAAATCGACAAATAAAACAAATCTTGGAGAAAACTGTCAATAAAAATCAAAAAGATTGGTCTCAGAAATTGACCGACGCGCTTTGGGCTTACCGTACTGCTTTTAAAACTAACCTTGGGATGTCCCCTTTTCGTTTAGTTTATGGTGAAGCTTGCCATTTACCCGTTTAAATTGAACACAAAGCATTGTGGGCAATAAAAAATTTAAACTTTGATCATGAAGAAGCTGGCGAAAATCGAAAATTACAACTCAACGAACTAGAAGAACTTAGGAACGACGCGTATGAAAACGAGAAAATTTACAAAGAAAGAACCAAAGTTTTTCATGACAAGTCAATCCTAAGGAAAAAGTTTTCGCCTAACCAGAAAGTTCTTTTATATGACTCGAGACTTCATTTATTCCCTGGGAAACTTAAATCAAGGTGGACCGGACCATTTGTGGTACGAACTGTTTTTTCACATGGTGTCATAGAAATAGAAAACCCAAAGGATGGATCGATTTTCAAAGTCAACGGTCGTCGTTTAAAACCCTTCTTGGAATTTCCCGATAACCAAGAGGAGGAGCTCATGATCCTTCGTGAGCCAAACTACGTCTAGTAAGAATGTTAACCCTCTTTTGTAAATATGTACATATTTTTCTCCGTTACACTCATTATATCATGCATCGACTGTGGGGACACAGTCAAAATTAAGTGTGGGGGAAGTCTCATTTTTATTTTTATTTTTTAGTTTTTCATGGCATTTTTGAATTTTCATTTTCTTCAAAAAAAAAATCTCAAAATTCCTAAATCTCAGAAACATTTTCTTTTTACCATTTTGATTTATTTTTGAAGAAACACTATGGGATAAGTATAAGTTTTGGTTAATAAATTGAAATTTTTGAAAATTTATTTGTCTTAACAAAAATAAAAATGAAGTTTGATTACAAATAACAATGGTTTTACTAGTATATAGGAAGGTTCATTTATGTTAATTGTGAAGTATGTTCTAATTGAAAATCGTTGTTTAAAAAGTGGTAAATTTAAAATAAAGGATATAACATTTTTGTCTTCTAAGTTAAATGGTGCTAAGATGATTTTGCAAAACTCTCTCTCTTAAAAAAAATATATATAAAAAAAACAAAAAACAAAATAATAACATCCAAAGTATTCACTCTCATTTAAAAGTCCTCACGGTTATGCATGGGTGAATTACTTGAAATCTTTGATTATGTGCTTTCATACTCATTTAAAAGTCCTCACGGTTATGCATGTATGGAACACATATAAAAAAAAAGAGAACAGACTTAATAAAAACCACCTACGGTCGATAGGTGTATGCACGAAAGTGTGTACACTCGCCATGCTCTGTACTCCCCTCACATAAGCCCGAAAGGCAGTGCATGGGTGGTATATCTGGCCTCAGTTTACCTGAGCTAGGTGCGTAATTTTTCTTGCAAATAATGAGAGAGCTAGCAATTGAAATCCTAGCACTATTTTAACTTGTTTGACCTAACTTGTTATTGAAAAGAAATGAAAATAGCACTTTAATAAACTTTGATAATCAATTAAGGATCCATTTCATAATTACATTGTGTTATCAACCGAAACAACTAGCCAAACTATGGTCTATCTGTCATGACAACTTGATTTTTATTGGAAATTTTGACGAGTAAATGACTTAAATTTTCAAGACAATGACCAAAACTTGTATTTAACTTATTTGTGTCAATTTAAAAATAGATCCTTCATTTGTAAATATTTCCAAAAAATTCGCATTCATCTCTTTGTAAATAAATCTTGCAATTTGTAAATATTTTCATCCAGCATTTGGATTTTGTGGGTAGTATCCGCTGAAAACCCTCACGAGACAACACTCGTCCTACTGGGGACACCCAGAGGTTTAACGGCTTGTTGCATACGCTCAATGCAATCGTGCTCCCTACGAAAACGGATTTATCTTAGTTTTCCTTTATTCGAGGACGAATAAAAAGATAAGTGTGGGGGTATTTGATGTGCACGTATTAGTGCATATATTTACATCCATATTTTATCTCTTTTTATTTAAATAATCATCATATTTGGGCATTTTAACATGTTTAAAACCAAAATTCAATTATTTCCAAACCATCATATTTTCATCATCATTCAAGGGCAAAACGGTCATTTTTGTGCATGTGTCAATGTAAGAATTTTTACTTGGATATTTTTTGATTATTTTTATAGGAATTTGGATGCATATGGAAGAGGCTTATATGAAGATACATGCATTCACAAGGAAATACAAAGGAATGAAGAGGAAATAATTCAAGTTCAAGATCATGGAGGACCCCACCCACTTACCTAACTTCCAATTAGAAGCTAAGCACATGCTAAAAGGACTTAAAGCTTCATGTACATATTAAGTGGGGGATTAGTGAATGTTAATGATTATTTGGAGGCTACACCACCTCAAGGGTATTTTGGGAAGCTCCCTAAAAAGAGAATTAGGGTTTTATGCATGTATAAATAGCCCTCTTATGTACATGAAGATCATCTTCTACTCTTTCATTTTACTTAGGAAATTAAGAAATCAAGTGTAAGCTCAATGTTCTATGAAATAAAAATGGCTTTCAAGCCTCTTTCTTCTCTCTTTTCTACATGTTTTTCTTTATTTTATTGTTAATGTTTATTTTTATGCTCTCTTTCTCTTTATGCTCATAGCTTAGATTTACATTTATGCAAGTAGTTAGTAGCTAATCTCTTTGCTTTCTTTGCTTATTTTCTATTCTCTTTTCTTTTTAATGTTGAAACTTACATGTGTTGCTTTAATGCCACAAATGAGTAGCTAAACTCCTTCAATTTAGGGGTGATGAAGCTCTCTAACTTTATGTAATATCAACATTTTATGATTTATGATCTCTTTTGGTCTATGCTTCATGAAGTAAGTTTTGATGCAAGTTTATACAAGTGGGTTTGATAGCTTATATTGTTTATGCAAATGAGCTATTCTTATTCAACATAAACACAATTTGCATCATCATTTGCTAATCCATTTTTGATTTTGAAATGAAAGTAAAAATGAAATTTGATGATCTATGTTACTAATTACAATAGTAAATAGATCATACTTAAATTAGCTTTTGCTTTGGCTTCATTTTCATTAGAATAGATAAGTGGTTTATGTGTTGTATTATAGTTTGATGGTTTGAGTTATGTTAATTAATAACATAAACAAACCATACTTATGATAAATACAACAATATTTCACTTAATGTCAAAACTAGAGATCATAAATTATTGTTTGTTGATTTACAAAAATATGGGAGTGGATTTATCCCTAAATTGTTCTCTAGTTCAATAGTTCTTAAATCAAACTTTAACTCTAGCTTTAGCTTCATTTTATTTCTAGTTAACAACTTCTCCTCCATTTGGTCTAATTTGATTGAATAGATTTTTAAACTCTAACAATTCCCTGCGGATCGACCCGTATTCGCCACGTGCTACATTCGTACACCGTGCGCTTGCGGTTATTTTTAATTTCAATTCGTTCGACGGTTTTCTAAATCGATAGAATTTCCGTCGACGAACAATGGTCGATAGAAAGATGATAGAAATAGAAATGGTCATGGAATTTTTACCCAACAAAAAGTTTTTATAACTCTTGTTATGAAATTCTAAAGAAATTTTCTAATTATACTTTCTCGAGTTATAATATATGATAAATATCAACACTCATCTCTTTTTCAATCACTATTCATCTTTTCGATAATCAAAGGGAGTCAGATTAGTCAAAATTTGTCATTTAAAATCAAATTAAAAAATCAAAAAAAAATTTAAAAAAAAATGATTAGTCAATCTCTATAATTCCCAAATCCAAACGTAGTTTGGAAAATCTGTCTCCGGGGAGAGGTTTTGTGAAAATATCAGCAAGTTGAGTTTCAGTTGAAATGTATTCAATGCAAATGTCTTCTTTAGCAATGTGATCTCTAAGAAAGTGGTGTCTCACATCAATGTGTTTTGTGCGTGAATGATGAACAGGATTATTTGACAAATCTATAGCACTCCTACTATCACATTTTAATGGAACTTGTTTATAGACTAAGCCAAAATCAGAAAGAGTTTGCATCATCCATAGAATTTGAGCACAACAACTTCCCAAAGCAATATATTCTGCTTCAGTGGTGAATAATGCAACACAATTCTGTTTCCGACTTGACCATGAGACTAATGAATGTCCTAGCATGAAACATGTCCCACTAGTGCTTTTTCTGTCAACTAATGAACCAGCATAATCAGCATCGGAATAACCTACTAAATCAAAATTTTCACAAGAAGGGTACCATAGTCCAAATTTGTGTGTGTGTGAAAGATATCTCAAAATTCGTTTAGTGGCTTTTAAATGAGATTCTTTGGGATTAGCTTGAAAACGTGCACACAAGCACACAGAAAACATAATATCAGGTCTAGAAGCAGTAAGATAGAGAAGTGAACCGATTATCCCTCGATATTTCTTTTGATCAATTGCAATTCCTTTCTCATCTTTTTCCAACTTTGTTGATGGGCTCATAGGAGTTCTCAATGGTTTGGAATTTTCGATTCCAAATTTCTTCAATAGCTCCAACACATATTTGGATTGTGAAATGAAAATACCATCACTGCTTTGCTTAATTTGAAATCCAAGAAAGTATTTCAATTCACCAACCAAACTCATCTCAAATTTAGCCTGCATGACTTGTTCAAAATTCTCACACAGGAGCTCATTAGTAGCACCATAAATAATATCATCCACATAAATCTGAACAATCAAAAAATCACTTTCTTTATGTAATAGAAACAGTGTCGTGTCAGCACTACCCTTTTTAAAACCATTTTCCAAAAGATATGTACAGAGGCAGTCATACCAAGCTCTTGGAGCTTGCTTAAGACCATATAATGCTTTTTCTAGCTTATACACATGATTTGGAAATTCATGATTTTCAAAACTGGGTGGTTGTTCAACAAAAACTTCTTCTTTTAAATCACCATTCAAAAAGGCACTTTTTACATCCATTTGTTTAAGTTTGAAACCCTTGTAACATGCAAAACTTAGCAAGATTCTAATGGCTTCTAACCTAGCAACTGGAGCAAATGTTTCATCAAAGTCTATGCCTTCTATTTGGTTATAACCTTTTGCAATCAACCTAGCCTTGTTTCTAATTACATTTCCTGATTCATCAAGTTTATTTTTAAACACCCATTTAGTCCCTACAATTGGATAGTCATTAGGCCTAGGAACTAATTTCCAAACTTTGTTTCTCTCAAATTGATTAAGTTCATCTTGCATTGCTAAAATCCAATTTTCATCATTAAGAGCCATTTCAACAGAATCAGGTTCAATCTCAGAAATAAAACCACTATGACAACAAAACGCACACAAATTTTCATTAAATGAAGAGCGAGTATGTATACCTTCCGTAGGATCACCAATAATTAATTCAGGAGGATGATTAGGTTTGAACCTTAATTTATCAGCATCAACAGTCCTTCTTTCAGTTTTCTCACTAAATGTCCCTTCTTCAGTGCCTTCATGATCTATCCCATCGTCAATCATTTTTTCAGTCGTTCTTTCCAGATCAGATTCATCAAATTTCACATTGATTGACTCAACAATTGTCTTTGTTCGTTTGTTGTATATCCTGTAAGCCTTACTCCTTGTTGAATAGCCCATGAAAATTCCCTCATCAGCCTTTGATTCAAATTTTCCAAGTTGATCACCTGTGTTAAGAATGAAACAAGGACATCCAAATATACGAAAATAAGAAATGTTAGGTTTCCTTTCATGCCACAATTCATAAGACGTTTTGCCAAGTATTGGTCTAATCATTACTCTATTCATTACATAGCACGAAGTATTCACTGCCTCTGCCCAAAAGATTAGAGGTAGCTTATACTCACTCAACATGGATCTAGCCAATTCCTGTAATGTACGATTTTTCCTTTCAACCACCCCATTTTGTCGAGGTGTTCGTGGAGCAGAAAATTCATGTTTTAAACCATTTTCTTCACAAAAATTTTCAAATTCCAAATTTTCAAATTCACCTCCATGATCACTTCTCAAGGTTTTAATTGTAACTCCTTTTTCATTTTGAACAAGTTTTGCAAATTTTGAAAAATAGTCGAAAGATTCAGACTTTTTGGCTAAAAAGTAAACCCATGTAAATCTAGAATAATCATCAATTAATACATAACAATAATGTTTTCCATTCAGGCTTGAAATTTCATTTGGTCCAAATAAGTCCATGTGAATTAGTTCAAGAACCCTTGATGTGCTAACAATGTTTTTAGGACGAAATGATGATCGACTAAGCTTGCCCAAGGAACATGCTTTACACACTTTATTATTTTTAAATTTCTGATGTGGTAACCCTCTGACTTTTGATTCAAGTTTTTCTAAGAGACTCATGCTAGCATGTCCAAGTCTCCTATGCCATAAATATGCCTCTTCGTCAGTGGCTACCAAACATCTAGAAAGATTTAGATTATCAAATGAAAGTGAGTAAACATTCCCTTTTCTTTTGCCCATAAAAACAATGTTATTAGAAGATTTATCAATGATTTTGCAAGTATCACTATCAAAAATCACGTTCATACCTTTGTCACATAGTTGGCTAATAGAAATGAGATTGTGATGCAAATTTTCAACGTATAAAACATTAGTCAAGGAAAAAATACCGTTACCAACTTCACCTTTGCCAATAATCTTACACTTGCTATTGTCTCCCATGATCACATTTCCACCTTTAAAATTCTCTAAGCTAAGGAACTTCGATTTGTCACCTGTCATATGTCTAGAACAACCTGAATCTAGAAACCATTCTTGTTGTTCCTTAGCCCGCCAACAGACCTACATAAAAAGAGAGGAAGATGACCTAGAGAAACTCTTAGGTCCAATGTTATTAGTGATAGAAGCATTGTGAATAAACAATCCCTTTGGAACCCATACTTGTTTAGTCCTTTTATTTTTATTCCAATAGACATGAAATTTGTTTGTAGAATTCTTAGCAACCCAAACTTGTATAAATCTTGTGTTCTTGTTCCTATGACTATAATTTTCAGCACGACATCTAAATATTTCACATCTATCAAAGACATTCTTATATTTTGCATTATCATCAACTTGTGTTTTCCCAAAACCTAGTCCTTTTCCGTTGTTAGCAAAAATTTGATTTCTCAATAACATGTTGAATGATTTTTCTCCTCTTGAAAAGTTATTTAGAGATTTTTCAAGATTTTGGACTTTGGTTTTTAGTGTTGTGTTTTCAGTTGCAAGTGAGATGCACCTATTTATAAAATCATTTTTCCTAGTGTCAAGGTTTTCCTTAAGACTTAAATTTTCTTTTTCAAGATTTACAAAGCTATTTCTAAGTCTTGATAATTCTGAATCTAAAGTTTTACATTTTTTACAGTCTAGGTTTTTAATATTTTCAATTTCAGTTTCTAACCTAGAATTTTCATGGACAAGTTCTCTCCTATCAGATTTTAGTTTTTCGATTTTAGATTCAAGAGTATCAATCATTTTAGTAAGATCACAACACATTGAAACAAGTTCTTTATAAGAATAGTCACTTACCTCACTAGATTCCTCTAAGCTTGCTTCTGAATCCGATTTTGACATAAGACACAAGTTAGCCTCCTCTGAGCTATTATTCGAAACTTCCTCTCCTTCTTCATCATCCCAAGTTGCTGCAAAGGCCTTCTTTTTATTTTTCTTTCCTTTGTTGTTTTTGAGAAGTGGACATTTTTGTTTGAAGTGGCAGGCTTCTTGCAGTTATAGCATGTCAATTCATTATCGGAATCGTCAGAATTCTTTGACCTATTACCACTTATTTTCTTCTTTCGTGACTTGAATCTTGACCATTTTTTAAGATTATTGACAGCCATTGCAAGCTCTTCAATTGGATCTTCTTCTTCTTCATCGCTTTCTTCTTTGCTCTTTAAGGCAATCGTCTTCTTCTTTGGTTCGGAGTTGTTGCGTTCTTCCTTTGCTTTTAGCTCAAGCTCATATGTCATCAAGTTGCCAATTAACTCCTCCATGCTTAGCTTACTCAAATCTTTCGATTCTTGTATTGCCGTGACTTTTGCCTCAAAGTTCATCGGTAGGACTCGTAGTATCTTCCTCACAAGCTCTACCTCAGTGAATACCTTCCCAAGCGCTCTAGCGTTGTATACCAAGGTTGAAAAGCGTCCAAACATATCCTTTATGCTTTCGCCTTTGTCCATCACAAAGTTTTCGTATTCATTGCTGAATAGGGCTAGACGAGACTCCTTGACTTGAGAAGTTCCTTCGTGTGTCACCTCCAAAGTGTGCCAAATTTCCTGTGCTGTTGTACAATGAGAAATTCTATTAAATTCATTTTTATCAAGAGCACATATCAAAGCATTCATGGCTTTAGCATTTGTCGTTTTCAATTTCTTATCGTTAGCATCCCACCTATCCTTAGGTTTAGGAATCTCAGTATCACCAACGATTATAGTGGGAGGTTTATAGCCAGTTTCAATAATATCCCAAACATCATAATCAACAGAACTAAGATAGATACACATTCTAACTTTCCAATAAGCATAATCGTTCCCATTAAACATGGGTGGCCTAGCAATAGATTGCCCCTCAGAAAAAGCATTATTCGGTGAATTCATGACTCTAGAGTTAAAAACAAAATACCGGGCTCTGATACCACTTGTAGGATCTAGATTAACCCTAGAGGGGGGTGAATAGGGTTATAGCAAATTTTCTCGATTTAAACACAAAAATAAACTGCAGAAATAAATATACTGAAAAGTAAATCACACACAAAATTTACCCAGCTTCGGCAACCCCTGCCTACTGCTGCATTCCCAGATTTCTATTAGAATTAAACAGTATCACGCTTACAAAAACTCTAACAGACTTGCAAACCCTGCTACCGCCTATAGAGTTTTGCAAACTCGCAACCCCTGCTTACTGAACTAACTCTAAATAGACAATCAGACACAACCTAAAACTTAGGTGGTGATTTACCAAGATTTAATTCACAATTTTCAAATGAAAATATAAAAGACATTAATTTAAAACTAAAAAACCAATTCAAAACCCTAATTATTTAATAAACCTAACCCCCTTTAAATTAGTGACTGGCCCAAAAAGGAGAAAATAGTATTTTTAATTCCCCTTTTTTTATAACCACTTCGGCCCGTTCCTTTTTCTCTTGATAATGGTGGCCGTTTGTTCTTCTCGTCTCTTTAAAATTTGGGGATCTCGTCCTTGCGCTCTCTGTTCCAGATTAGGGCTTTTGCGAAGCTCCGATACTACTTCGATCTTTGTTGATTGTTCGTGATTTAACCTGCCTTGATCGATTTCGTGTTGCTTCCTTCGGTTGCTTCGGTGAGTTCGATTATTGCTTCGGTAACATTTTTTTTTCTCTCTGATACTTGTATTCGAACTCTCTTATCTTTTATGCCGATGATGATCTGGGTTAAATATGCGTTCGAACTCCTTTATCTTCGTTCGTATAAACTTATTTGAATTTGTCAAATAAGTTGTTCGAACGTTCGATTATATTTTGATGCTGATGATTTCACTGACTCTTTCGTAATCGTATATTTTGGTTGCTTGATGGTTACGGCTTTGATTTATTTCGTGATGACCATGGTGTTGATTTCTACTGTTTCGGCCTTGACTCGTTCATCTTGAAATTTTTTTGATTTCTGGATAAAGTCACGGCTTTGACTTTCTCAAAGATGCGTACTTGATACACTGTCATGAATTCGAATTTTTTGTACTGTTGAACTTCGTTCATTTGTACTTTGTTTCTTTATAATGCTCGAACTTGTTCATGTGATTCATGCTTTATTTTGGCCTGATCTTGTAGTTGTACACTTTGTAGTCTGCATTTCATATACTTGCAACCTTGCTACTGTATTCATGAGTTTTGATGCTTCATGTAGCTGTTAGATCTTGCATGCTTTACATACTGTATTGCTTCATTATGTTCTTGATAAATGCACATCTGTCTTTGTGGTCACTTATGCAGTTTGGTCTTATTTCTGCTGTGCATTTACTTGGTGGTGTGTTGCTGCCTTCACTGTCCACCTGTATCATGCTTGGTTTTGTTGCAAATTGCATTTGGTCTGCACTTTCACTGTTGCCTTTGGTTACTTCTGCACTTGTGTATATTTGGGCTGATCATTTGTATACATACATCAAAGTTGGTACCTGCATTGCATTTCTCAGTGAGCTCCATTTCACTTTGTTGCATTTCAAGATTCATCTGATCACTGCTGTGTCTTGTTTAACTGGTTTTGGTCGTTGCATTTGCTGGCTTGTACTGTCCACTGCCCTGATCTTGTTTGTTTGATCACTTTGCTGTTCCATGGTCTATTTGGTGTTTTGTTTATTTGAGACATCTTAGCCATGTTGCATTCATGCTGGTTTATTCTTGCACTTGTGGTTGCCTCTGGTTAATTGCCTGGTGATCTTGTGGTTGGTCACTGGTCTTGCTTGATGGTCATGTGCCACTGCATCACCACTGTTACACTGCCTCTGTGGTCTTCACTGTGTTCATGCACATTTTTTTTACTTCAGTTTTCACAGTTGCATTTGCCTCGAGTACATGTAATCTTGGCTCTGCTTCATTTTGTTGTTTGGACATTTGCATTTGTACACTCCATACTTGGTCGTGCTGGAGTCTTCAAGCATGTTGCTGTTGCATTTGTTAGTGGCTTTAGTCTTGAACTGTTTGTAGTCAATTGCTTTGTCTATTCATTTGCCTTGAGTTGAACCTATCTTGGGTTTGACCTTGTTTTTGATTTCTGTGCTTTTGTTTGATTTTTGCACACGAGTTGGCGAGGCAGTGCACACGTATACGAATGTACACGTGTGTACTGCAGCCACTTATAATTGCCTGTCCCTGATAAAAATACTGATATGCACAGATATTGCACAGTCAAAAATGATGACGAACAACCCAAATAACTGAGGCAAACAATGTTTTCAAAATCATCGTTTCTTTCAAATTTCAAAAATATTTCTCTTTCAATTTTACTGCGTTTGAGAATATTTTTGCAGATTACTCAGATGCTGGATTCAAACCGGAATGCAGTTGAAGACAAAAACACGAGTGTGAGTGATATGTAGTGAGGTTAACTGTAAATGTGAAATGTGATGTGATTGTAATCAAAAATATATATGTATAGTGAGAGCATGAAATTGTACTATTTAAAATTGTAATAAATATTAGTTTGAATAAAATATCTGTTTGAATTCAAATTCTGTGTCATTTAATTTTATTCAGCAAATATTTATTTATTCTATGAAAAATAAAATAGTACATTAACAAATACATTTAAACGAATGTATATATGTTTATTATCATCAAACAAAAATCATATAAGCGCAAAGCGCATATTCAACAAATGAGACGCTTTTGCTCCAGCATCCCTCTGCTGCGGGTTAACTCATTGCTCGTGACGGCCCTTAAAGCCAACTGTAATGAGCCGATTATAAGCCGCCGAGAAGGCCAACCATAGCCTAGGCAGCTCATTACGGCGTTCGGCTCGCCGGCAACCGTGAACCGATTATAAGCCCCAACATAAGGTGTGGCCAGCCAAGGGCAATTCACAGTTGACGATCGGCATCCGCGCTAGCCGGCCATGGTAAATCGAATAATACCCACGATTACGGGCCATAATGGTCAGGATAGTTACCGTGCGTGATATCGGCTCCGATGTGTCTTAAGTACGGTTGTGGTAAAAAAGAAAACTCCCCGCGGAGACGTAAGATGGGTGACAAATGTCTTCAAGACCCACAGCTAGGGAAAGTGACTACAAAACCCGTTTGCCACGAACTTGAGCACATCGAAGGCCTTCCGTGATTGGAAGTTTTGCTATTTCTTATATTTCTATTTTGTTTGAAAACTTTTCCTCCTATCCTCTACAATAATCCTTAAAGTACAGGACACAAAATAGGAGACGCTCGCCAATGGAAATAGGAACTCACAACTGAATGACATGACACTCAGCTACATTCCATACTCAGCTACACAAGACATTCAAAGCTACCATCTACAACTAAGAAATGAGGGGCGGTACCTTTTCCTCTTGTATATAAATACGCAGCTATAATTTATTCGCACATCACACAAACATTGCAAGATATAAAATTATATTTTAAGCAAGAACTTAGCATCAAACACGATTGAATCACAGACATGTGCACAGCTGTATTTCTTATGCAACACATCAAAATAACAAAAACATTCAAATATAGCAAAATCAGTCTAAGTTAAAAGTTACATGCCAAAAATCAAGTTGTTCGTTATATAATTACAGCCTGAAAATTACATTAATGTTTTAAGACTAACATAGAAAGCAGTGTCAAGCAAACCAAAAAATGTCCAGATCAAGCTAAGGAGCCGGCTGCATCGGGGCTTCGCCTCTATCCTGCTGGCTCTCCGAGGTCTACTTAACCGCAGGGTCAGAACTCACAGCATGTTGACCAGAGGTAGTTGGCGCTTCAGAGGTCCCACCTATCCACTTCAGGAGAAGAATCCATTAAATAAACAATAAGCAACCAAGTTATGAAAAGGCTAAAAGGGAAGACTTACCAGCATCTGTTCCTTGATCATCATCCCCCAACTGCACACCTACCTCCTCAGCAGCGAGCAGCCGCATACCCTCCTTCACCGCCACTTTCTCCTCCTTGGTGAATTGGGCCGTAAACACATCCATTCTGAAGGCCATGCCACCCTCCTTATCCGCATCAGCCTTGGCCTCCTACAGAGCCCTGAGATAAATCCTGACCATGACTCGGGGATAATCATCCATCCAGGATAAGTTGCCCTGTTTCCAAGTACGGAAGTACATATCCTGGAGCATCTCATCCATCATCCCCTCATTCTCCTCGAAGTCCCTCATTCGGACCTCAGAAGCCAACAGCTTTGCAACGGCAGCATCCCTCTCCGATCAGTATCGCGAGCGGTCAGCCTGAAGAGATTTCCTCATTGCCTCCATCTCCTCCTTTAGCTTGGTTTGAGCAAGCTCTACGGATTCAAGCCTCCCGGATAACTCCTCTACCCGCTCGAGATCCGCTTTCCGGACCTCATCCACCGTTGCAATGGCCATATCGATCCGTTCCTTGCAGGCAGCCTCCATTCTCCGTAACTCTGCTCTGCTAGCCTCCTCCATGGTTTTCTTTAGTCGCCTGGAGGCGGCCTCATGCTGAGAAATCTGGATGGCCTGATCGGCGAGTTGCTTGGCCTGGTCGGAAACCATTAACCGCAATCGAATGTTAGCACTCCCGATTTCCTCTCCGGACTTGACTAGTCGGGCATGATGCCCCATCAGCTTCCTGGTCTCCTCAGCAACCCGGTCGATGTTTGCCTTAGCTTCATCCCTCATAGTTACAATCCGAGTAGTAAGCAAATCAAGGACCAGGGACTTAGCCTCATCAAGCACCTGTACCATAGGATTGCGAGGGAGAAGGTGCTCACCAGTAGCCCCGTCAAAGGAAATGTCATGAGAGCCTGGATCCAGATCCGGATGACCCGCAAACGGATTACGAGCCAAGCCGGGATGATCTATTGGGGTAACGGTAGGGTTTTCAGACGGGTGCGGGGAAGGTATAAACTCAATATTCTCCTCCGTGGTATCCCGAAGAGGTTGAGTTGGGGGCTGAGGACCAGGTGAGGATTCGAACAAGGAACGGCTCCTCTTCCTCTTTTGGATGTCCTCTTCGATGACCCCAAGAAGAGGACGGTAGCCGACTACGTCTTCGGGGCGGTCAGTCAAAGGCTTCGGCTTAGTAGAAGCTTTGAGAAGTTTGTATTGTTCAAGCCGGTGTCGAACATCTGATGTCTTGGCCGCTTCGCCCGCTCCTGGAATAAAAACCAAGTGTACATTGAGCTATAATTCAAGAAACGTATCAAGTTAAGAAGAGTAAAAAAACGCTTTTGTCATACAAACCCTGGGGAGGAGTAGGATACTGCAATAAGTCCTGGATCTCATTCCAGGACGGAAGCTGGCCATAAAATATTCCTAAATCCTTATAATAAATGGAGTTGTCAGGAGTTAAAAATTCACCTTGAATCGCAGGGGTTGCCTTAGCTGAAATGCTCTTGGAAGATGAATCGGCACCAGTCCCGGCCTTGTCAGCTTTCTTTAGCTTCTCCACCAAGGATCGTCCTTCAACCCCTCAAAAGCCTGGCGGAAAGCGTCATCTGTCCACTCTTGAATCTCCACTGCTTGCCCAGAGGACAAAGCCCCAGCGCCATCACCGCTCTGTCCTTCGCCACCATCGTCACCATCATCTTCTCCATCACCTCCGCTCTCCTCCTCGCCTCTTTCCTCCTCCACCTCTTCCTCCTCCGGGATGTATGGACATGTGATGGGGGAGGGTCCATCGGACTTCTTAAGCTTCTTCCCCCGGCAATTGGAGGTTTTGAGAAGGGTTTCCTTTTGCTGCTCTTCGCCGTAGCCCTTCCTTTAGCTTTGGCAGCCCTCTCCTCAGCTGTGTCTCTCTGCTTGACCACAGACTGACGTGGTAGAATCAAGTTGTGCTGCAGAAGAGTGCATTCCTGATCAGGTAAGACGCTGACCTCTCCCTTTCCGAAATGGCTTCTATCTCCGCAGCCATCTAAACCAGGCGATCGTTCTCCACGACCGCAAAGCCACCTGTCGCTAGTAAGAAATAAAAACACATAAGAAGAAGCATTGTAGTCAGAACGGAAATTATAAATAAGCTTCAACTTACAGCCGGAGGTGAAGCGACGGATAGAAACAGAGTCATCTTGACGAAAAACCATTCTTTCTTGAACATGCTGAACTTCGAATATAAGTCCAGGACCGGCTTGAAGGACACCGCCGATTCCAAGCTGATATATGGAGACCCCTTCTTGTAACCTCTCAAATTGTACAAATATCGGATCTCCCGGTTGGAAGCGGGATGCCCGTATTTTCTCTGGAAAATGATGAATAGACTCACCAAGATAGCATAAGAGTCGGGCTGAAGCTGGAAAGGGGCCACTTTCAAATAGGTGATGAAGCTGACTATCCAAGCATTGATCGGGGGAGTGGCCCCACACATACAATGGTACCTGCTATAAGCAAAATATCCTTCAGGAGGGTCATATGGCATAACTCAATTCCCTGGCAGCACCATGTGTGCTCTGTCAATCCCGAAAGAACGAGATATAACATCGAGCTGCTCCTCTTTAAGAGAGCTAGGAAAGCAGTCAGGTGGCGAGTTCAGGAGCTCCTGAGGGCCGTACCCATCTACTAGTGATCTCGGGACGGGTTCATGACGTCCCGGTCCTGACTGAGCTGGGGGCACTGTGGAGGACTCTTCTCTGTCCTTGGATTTCTTTTTATCTGATCGAGTTTCCACTTTATGAGACATTATCTGCAACAGGAGAAAATGTACTATAAGAACAAGGAGTATGGAAACATAAACAAACAAGTACATGCAGCCCGAAATCTCATTCGACATTTCCAACTTGAGATTCATTCGGCACTCAAACCCGTTCGGTAGTTCGAGACATGGAAGTCATTCGGCACTCAAACGCGTTCGGTAGTTCGAGACATGAAAGTCATTCGGCAATCACCTGATTCGGTAGTCAAACGTAATTCGGCAATATGATTGATTCGGTAGGAAAATCTGGTTCGGCTATCTCACTTGGTAGGGAATAGCGAAAACATAAGGCCCATACTTATAGGCAAATATCAACGACCGGACCAATTGGTTCGGCATTCGAGACCGGATGAGAGTGTTCAGGATGAATGATCTAAAACAAAGCACGCCATATGCATGCACATGCCCTACTTTGGGGGGAAAGTGTTGGGTGTGTTTCGACCGGGCCAACCCACCGAATCAATCCACGCTCACCATTGCACTACCGGATCAGATCCCACATCCATGCTCCTACCACCGAACCAAAGTCTCACCGAACCAACTCCTTCCCATGCCTGCCGAACCAAAGCCACTCCACATGCCACCGAACCAATCCATCTCCCAGGTACCACCGGACCAACATACCATCGGACCAACATACTACCGAACCGACGTACTACCGGACCAAGGCATATCAAACCAAAACCATCACCGGACCAAGAAATGCCGAACCAACTTTGCCAGGCCAGATTGCATCAGCCCAGGCCCACCGGCAGCTATATACATCCAAGACCCCTGCCCACAGCCTCACTCTATAAATAGAGGGGAAGGGGTACAACAATGACAGACAAGTTTGAGAGCTCAAGCACGGACAGAACTTTCAAACAACTTTCATATACTTGTAACCAAAGTTTTGTACTTGTAATCTGAAGAGCGAAGGAGAATAACATATAAAGTAGACGTAGGCACATTCTGGCCGAACCACTATAAATCTGTGTGTCTTTTACAGTTTAGTCCCTGCTTTCTACATATTTGCATGAATCACCCAAATCACTAAGAACAACTTAAAATCGACTAAATCATACTACTTGGAGGTGTTTGCCCATTTTTTGTGCAAACAACTCGAGTTATTACACAAATATGAATTACAAAAATCATTCATACTTTGACTTTGTTGTGTAGAGAATTCAAGTAAAGATGAAATGCTATTTTCAAGAGCCGAGGGTTTCTCATCGTTTTGAAAACTTTGTTGTTCAAAATTCAAATTGTTTATAGAATAGTTGTCATTAACCATACGAATTTGGTGTGAAATCATATTGATTATATTGATTTTCACAATTATTGTAAAATTCAAGTGAGTATGGAAATTCAGATATGTTTAAGAATGTTTTTGGTTTTTTTATAAAGGAAAAATATTTACAAAAATAATTTATTTTTCAAAATGGAAAATTGATTTTTATTTTTGGTTTTTGGTTTTTGAAAAAAAAAATGGTTTTTAAAAAGGTTCTATAATATTTTTTTTTAAATTTTTGATTTTCTAAGAAACTAAGTAAATCTTTTTTTGATTAAAAAATTTCAAAAGGAAGGATAAAAAAACAAAAGGTTAAGGAATATTTACAATTTTTTTTAGTTTTGAATTTTGAATTTTTTTTCTTCTAAATATGCATGAACTAAGGCAACTAAATGAATGCAAGGTTTTAATTACAAATGATTTATCCTAAGTAGCTTGTAACCCAAAAGTGTATAATCATACATTGTCTTAAATAAACAAGATAGTTCTCAGCTAGGTAATGGGCAAGAGTTATTGTTGCACCACGAATCACCGTTGCAATGCAGCCGAAGGTTTAAGTACCTTCAGAGAAACAATTCAGTATAATATTTACGAATCACCATAATATGTATAACTGATTATTGTTCTCCCGTAGCTTAGACACTGGAAAATTAAATTGTTCAAACAGGACAACTTGTCAATATACAATTAAGTGCGTTATTATTAATCAAATTCTGAGATGAAATGTAAAGTAGAAATTAAACGTTTATTAATAATGCAACTACGAATGGATTTTTGTTTTTTGTTTTTTTTGAATTTTTGAATTTTTGAATATATAAATGCAAATGCAAGCAATCAACAATGCAAAGCAAATAAAACAATAGATAAGGGTGCAAAATTTTATTTATAAGCAAACAATTTATTTTTGACAGCAATTCTTCTCCTTCTGAAATTCTGCTTTGGCAACCTGAAATAAAAACAAGATATATACATTTTTTTTGTGAGTACTAAAACAAGGGAAAATCAAGAGAAACTAAAACCAAGACAAATTCAAACTTGTTTTTCTTTTTTATTTCTTTTTAAATATGTACTGATGGAACTTAAAACAATTTAAAACAAAGAAAAAGATTTTTATTTCTCATTTTTCTTTAGAAAAAAGAGAAACTTAAAACTTGTCTAAAGAAACAAAAATACACGCCCCCACTTTTTTTTCTAAAAAAAAAAAAACCCGACCTAACTACAATTAGCCGACCATTCCCTTGAACTCGTATACCCAAAACCTTTTCTTATCCTTGAATACACAAATCGTAGGAAAAAAAATCAGAGATAATTTTGAAATCGCGATTCATGGATTGTAGGAAAATGCACAAAATCAAATATAAATTCGCGGTCGAGACTTCGTAGGGATAGAATTTGTGCTCCGAGTAGTGGTGGTTGCGAGTGTTAGGATGCTCGTGGTTCGATGTGGTTTGGGGATAAGTGATGGCGGTTTGCTTCGCCGATTGTTCTGCTCGACTTGGAATTTGCGATTGGTAGTTCGCATCTGGGGATTGATGAGGGTCTGGCGATTAGGTGATTTGCGATGCAGTGGAAATTTGAGAGGTAGGTGCAGTGTCGATTTTTCGGTGCTTTCAGATGAGGTCGCAGAAGTAGCTGGTGATGGAATATCAGTGTTGAAGGTGGTTGAGGAGGAGGTGAAGGAAGTGGCAAGTATCGTCTGAAGGGGCTGGTGTGGTTGTTTGAGATAGGAAGTAAGTGGTTGAGTCCAGAGGGATGTTTGAATAGTGGTGAAATTGCAGTCGTACTGTGGTCGAAGTGCTGGGTGAAGTGTGGTATTGTAGGGTTGGTTATTTGTGTGGGTAGAGGCAATTGCAGGAGTGATGCACTGTTGCAGTGCAAGTTGCTGATAGTGGTTTGGTCGAGCTGTGAGCAGAGTGAAGGTTGATGAACTGAATTGCAATGTGAATGGTGATATGTAGAAGTGAGATGGTCAGCAAGTAAAGGTATGTAATTGTTTGTATTTGGTGGTGATACGAGAATATTGAAAGTAACGTGCACTACTTGATGGTGATATGGGAATATTGAAATGTTTACTTGTTGATGATGTGGAAGAGTTCGTACAGTGTTGTGGAATGTGGCCGGCTGTATCACTGGTTATAGCAGGGAAGTATTGTAGTGGAGTTATATGAGTGGGTTGTTTGGTTGTTGGATGCAACTGATTGCAGGCAGATGTGCA
Organism: Allium cepa; assembly: GCA_030765085.1. Taxonomy (NCBI): domain Eukaryota; kingdom Viridiplantae; phylum Streptophyta; class Magnoliopsida; order Asparagales; family Amaryllidaceae; genus Allium; species Allium cepa. The sequence continues at coordinate 80,836,994 of CM060941.1, read as the reverse complement.
CCTATGTAGTTTTAGTGAACGGTTTGATTTACAGTGACGATCGATGCTTGATGTTGATGGAGGTTGAAATGGTGAGTCAGAGGTTGTAGGAGATGGATGAATGCCTGTATTTGGTGATGATTGTTTGTGAAATGTTGATTGGCAGTGGTTAACAGAGGTAAGTATGGATGAAATTGTGAAGTCAGCGTGAAGGAGTCGATGGAGTATGTATGAATTTGGTATGTCTGGTCGGATTTGATGATGAGGTCTGTGAATTTGTAGACAGTGGGTGTGGTGGATGTGTAGGTGGACTGGGTGAAAGCGAATGTTGATTGTTGTTATGGTCGAAGTGTGTTGTAGGATGGTAATGTAGTCACTGCAGTTGTGAGTTTGGAGGCAGTTGCAGGGTGGTTTGACAGTGAAGGGTGGTTGTATGAGTAGGTGGTATGGCTGTTAACTGGAGTGTGCAGGTAGGAAATGGTAAGCAGTGTTGAGGAGTATGTGGTATGCGATGAGCAGAGTTTGGGCAGTTCGGAAATGTCACAGTGCAGTGTTGAAGTTGTAGGAAATGTTTGAGAAGTGGTCTGAGAGGTTGGTTGAGGAAAAATGTAATAAAGAACAATGTTTTTTTTTAATGAATAGCAATGGCACAAAAACAGAGCAGTATGTTTTTTCTTTTGGAAATGAAATGCACACAAACAGAAATGCAAACTGAAAAATGAAATGCAATGTGATTCTTTTTTTTTCTTTTTTTTAATAATAAATATGCAAATGCAAAACAAAAAGAAACCAGCACACAAACAAATGCATACAAAAATCAAACAACAAACACACAACTTGTTTTTTTAGAAATTAACACACAAAACACACACAATAAAAATCAAATAAAAATTTCGAAGAGTAGAAAATCAAAATCAAAACTAATTCTCCGACAACGGAGCCAAAAACTTGTTCGGTCGGCTAAATGTCTATTGAGTTAGAAAATAGTCAAATGAATTTTAAAATAAAATTTAACCGCAAGCGCACGACGTACAATGATAGTAGTGTCGAGTACGGGTCGATCCGCAGGAAATTGTTAGATTTTAAATCTACATTCAATCAAATTAACCAAAGTTGAAAGTGTGGTTAACTAAAATGTAGAAAATTAACAAAAGAAAATTGACAAAAATATGAGAGTGTTAAGAAAATTTAGAGGTAATTTCCACTCTCACATAAATCAAAAAATTGAAATTATGATCTCTTATTGGTCATTTGTGAGTTTATTTGATGCATTTATCATAAGCATGACCTAATTGTGTTATTAATTAACACACTTAAACCATCAAACTTTAATGCACCCTCTAACACACTTACTAAATTTAATGAAAATGACATGAAATTAAAAGTAAAATCTATCATGACTTATTAACTATTGAATTAGAATCATAAACCATCAAATTTTGATTCTAAATCCACTTCCATTATCATGAGCATATGTAGATGAAGAGGTAATTAGTGATTCATATGACTAAGCATAGCCTATTTGTTTTGAACAACATAAGCTATCAAACTGAATATTAGACACAAAATCACACAAACATCTGACTTCGATTAAGTACAAAAGAGACACAAATGAAAAATTATGTTGCATCTACATGATTCAAGAGAGTTTCATTGTCCCTAAATTGAAGGGATTAGCCTCTCATTTGTGCTATCATATCAACACAAGTAGCATGCAACATAAAAAAAAAAAAAAAAAAAAGCTAATGTAAAAGAGAACTATTCTACTTGTATAAAATAAAAGAAATCTACATTACAACATAAGAAGAGAAGCATGTAAAAGAAAAAAGCATGTATTAAATTGCATAAGAAAGAAAAGAAAAATTACATGAAATAAAAATGGTTAAGTAGCTATGAAAAAAGAAAGAGAAGAGCTTTATTTATTTTTGTTCCTAAACTAAAACTAACTAAGAGGAAGTGGGGTTACATGTAGTATAATGGGTATTTATACAAGTTAGAAACCATAATCCATGTTTTTGGGGAATACCCAAACCACTCCTTACGAAGTGTGGCGGTCAAGTAACCATTAGCATCCAATAATCATCCATTAAGAATGCATAAAGATTTAATGGCCTTTTAGCATGTGCATTAGCTCTTAAGTATACATTAAGGTAGGTGGATAAGTTGGTTCTTCCATGATCATGCCTTTGAATTATTTCCATCTTCATTCCTTTATCTTCACTCTTGTGCATGCAAATATTTTCATGAAACCACTTGTATATGAAGCTAAATTTCTACAAAATAAGATAGAAATTTCCAATTAAATTTTCTTAAATTAATATATGCACGAAAATGTCCATTTTGCCCCTATATGAAGATGAATATATGACGATTTGAAAATAATTTGATTTTTGGTTTAAACATGTTAAAACACCAAATATGATCATTTATTTAATTTAATTCGATTAATAATGATGGTAAATATATGCATATTTACGTGCACATCAAATTATTTTCGAAAATTAAGGTTTATAGATTATATCTAGAAATTAAGAAATCGAAGAAGATGGAGGAAACACAGCAGCAACGGATGGCGACGACGGCTTCTGGAGGCGGTTGGCGTCGTCAGTAGGTGGTTGGATGCGGGGAGAGTGGAAATTTGGGTAGCAGGTCAGGGAAAGTGAGGGAAAAGTGATTTTTTTGCTCTCGGCCTGATGGTATATACCGTGTTTAGTGACCGCTAGTGACGGACGTCTTTTTTAGCCGCCACTAACCGTCGCTACCTTCCGTCAATAAACCAAGCCTGTTTTGTAGTGTGTGTAGTAATGGTTAGTTTACGATTACCTTACCAACACTAAGCAATTGGTAATCGATACTGAAATTTGAGTTACATCGGTATACTGACAGTAAATTTTCCATTGTTGATGGTAAAATTAGCGGTATTGAAATGCAAAATCAGCGGTAATGATAAATATACCAATTACATTATTGGCTATTTAAACTAATCCTACGCAACAACACTTTCGTAGATATATTAGTTTTTAAGAAGAGTTTAGTAGCAGTATTTACGATGATGTTTCATTTTTAGTTTTATTAAGTTCAAGGCTCAAGATTAACAATATTATTAAATAATGTGCGATCATGTATGGAATTCAGTGTATGTCCTAAGATTTCTACTTACACTTGTCTTTTCATCTTTAATAGGCAGAAAAACACGGGATGGAATTAGTAAATGGACAAACGGTCAATCCATGTCTTGTAGCCTATGTAACAAAGTGAATAAATCTAGAGCACATATGCTTTTCGAATGTGAATATTCAAGGTTAATTTGAAATAATTTCAGTAAGAGGCCAAACATTCAGGGCATTCGGATAGTAAACAACACCGGGATCTTGGAAACCATTACAAGCAAAAAATTTAAAAATTGTCTTCTTAAAGACATCATTGATACAACACTCACTACTTTCATTTAGCATATATCTTTAGTACTAATAATGATAGTTCAATTAACAAAATCAACCGTGTCTTTCTGCAATTCCCATTTTACCCTTCCAGTCTTTCGGTCCCCATTTCCCCCTTTCTCGCCTCTATCTCTATCTGCTTAACCAAGACTAAAAAACCACAAAAGCGATTCCAGATCCAAGGAGATTTCGCACCAAACATCCTTCCAACGAACCGCACAACCTAAGCACACTTCGGAGCGATTTCAGACCGAACGTGATTCCACCTATTCTCCGACAAGCCACAAAAACTAGGGTTGCTTCGCCGCGAATCCAGATCCAATGTCTTCTCCACCAACAATCGACTAAGTGCAAGACGATTATGAGACTTTGTCTGATTGTAATTTGGGGGCAATTTATGATGGTGATTTGGCTAGATGATTGCATCTTGCTTTATCCACTAGAAGAAGAGTACAAAGAAGTGAGATTTTAATCTTATGTATTCTAATTTGTTTATTAATCATTAAGTACTGTTATGTCTTTTCTATATTAGTTCACAATGAATAAACGATGCATATAGTTATATTTTGATCCACTTCACACGATTATTAGGATCGCATTTGTTTAGACAAAACTACAGCAAACCAAAGTTGTTTGACTTTTCAATTTCATGGGAAGATGCTTGGTAAACATACATTATGCCTTTGCTTTGGCCCTTGCTTAAATAATTATCTAGGGTGGAAAATGATGATAAGCATGTTCATGGTTTGGGTAAACTGAGAGTTAAGTGGTTCACCTGACATGTATATTTTCCAGGGTTGACTTAGCCTAAAATTTCATTAATACATTTCATTTGATTTGGGTAAAACTAAATTCATCTTTTGTAAATGGTTTGACTTTAAGATGAAAATACAATGAACAAACATGAAATCAGTTATGTCTTACTATTAAGAGATGATATCAACCAACTTCCCTGATGATTCAAGCATTTTAATTGTCTATAATTCTGCCTATACCTAAAATTTTAAGTGCAAATGTATAATGTCGCCTTATGGTATATATTTTCAAAGGTAGGTTTTATATCTGCTATTACTGGACTATGATTTTGGTCTGGAGAACAATTTTAAGTATTACTTCATCACGTTCAGGGCTTGATGTTATTAAAATTTAAATAAATGGATAGACAAATCGAAGACCATGGATAAAGTGATAAAGTTTTCCCCGCAAACAACCCAGGACTTTTAACTCTATTACTAATATTAGAACAGTAGTCTCCTAATATTATAACAATAGGCTCCCAATATTAGAACAATTTTACTTGATTTAGTTTACTTTATTTCTAAAGGTTAATGTGAAATTAATTACATATTTTCTTTATCAAGTTATGGGAACTTCTTAAATTTTAGTCAATTGCTGAAATCCATCCACTTTAAAGGTTAATTTGAAGAAAAATCGACAACTATTTTTAGAGATTAAACTGTGTACAATGGCATAATTGTCGATTATAATGCAAAGAAAAAGCTCCAGATAATCACTTACTGCATTTCAATGATGCATAATTGTAAATTAGAAAATGTATCTATTGTCAACTTTTAACGATGCATTTTTTAAGTATATTCTTTCTTTCTTTTGTTATGATGTTATTGTTTTATCATGTTTTAATTCTACTGGACAATATATTTGTTGGGACCAAAGTTGGCTAAGTGCTATATAAATAATTTTAGTCATATAACATAATGCTACTAATATAAATCATACATAATTTATTATCGTAAAAATCCTATATACCACTGCATTAAGAATAATGTCTTTGTCAAAAATGTTTATTCAGTGAAAGTAAGAATAAAAGTTTCCAGTTAATTACTTATACCGCTTCTTCATTATTTTGCTATCAGTGTTAATTGAATATATTTTCCTGATATGACAAAAATGCCTCAATATCAATGATATAATAAATAAAAATTGTTCCAGGTAAGAAAAAAATGTGGAAAAAGAAGTCAATATTCATGTGGCAAATAGGTATTGACTATACAGTGAACTTTTAATCTTGGCATGTTTAGCTACTAGCTTTGTTTATACGTTGTGCATCATAGCTACTACAAATGCATGCGTTTATATTTTTATGCCTAATCTAGCTCAATAGTATTAACAGTTTAATTGTTTAGCTGGCCTAAAGACAATACATATATAATATTTTTATGTGTATTTCAAATAAAAATATTTGTTAATGCTCATTAAGGCGTAGAGGACATACTGCTATAAGTTTTTGCAATATATTCAGATATAGATGCTTCAGATAAAGCAATGGATGCTTTTCTGAAGTTGAAATATTTTTCTAATCCTAAAAATTACACATTTGCATCCATAGTTTTAGCTACTGCTTTATTCCCATGCATATATTATGGAAAACCACTTCATAATATTTACCTTTTATTTTATTGCATATTCGAGATTACCCAAAATTATATGCAAAGAAACTGCAAATAATTTATTTTACAATACAATTTAATGGTATTCTAAGATGTGTTATTTTATAATTTAGCTGAATTACTAAATTTATAGAAAAGTATTAGACATTTTTATATTCACAAAATTTACAAGGGAGAAAAATTCCACGTTCGCAATGCAAGGTCATAAATTATGCATAATATATAATTTGAAATGCATGTTTGATGGTGGTAAGATGTTCTTTGGCAGTGCAAACATGGTTGTAAATGTGTTTGGTAAGGCTATGATAGATTTTAGTTGATTATGGTTTGTTAAAACTTAACGTTCTTATGGATCGATCGAATGATAAAATTTAAGTATTATTTTCATTCCTAGCAATACAAAAAATAAACTTAAGTATTATGATTGGGCCTAAACTTTTTACTTAGTCCGTTTCAATGTTCTCGATTGTTTCCATGTAATATTCCATTTTGTCTAACTGCGTCTAGCAGAGATGAAACTAATTTCAATTCAATATCTGATTCTAAATTTTTGCTTTTAACTGAACTTAGCCTTTTAATGAATGATATTATTTGCTCTTGGAAGCCTGTGCTAATAGCTGATAATTATAATATATTTCAAAGTTGTTGTTGTCCTATTTATTACTGAACTTCACATCGTCCATCCCAGTTTTTACAATCAACATTCTACATTTTCACTGTACTAAACTCCGTTTTTTGTCTATTTCAGTATTACAATAACTAGGTTAAAATCCAAGCTGTTACTCTTAAGGACATAAATGGTGAGCTAGGCCCCTCAAGGGATTGTACTAAAGCATAAGGCAATGAGTACTATATCTTTAATCTATTGAACAAGTCATATTTTATTTTTCATCTACATTATGATAGTTGAATTGATATTTTCTTGGATATAACAGGAAGCATATAAGGATAGAAAATCATTTTTTTATGGCTATATGTTTGTTTATGTGCAAGTTGTGAATAATATTGGTTTGATAATAATTTTTTTTTTAATTGCTAGGCTTGGCTGCATGTTATGCAAGCGGGACCTATGATTGAGTGTGGACTGGAAAGTAGCCAGAGGAAGTTATGCTTCAAAGGAGTGTAGTGGGTCTAAGTTATCCTAGGATATGTATTTCACATGGGTGCAACTACAGTATTACCTGTATTAGTGGCCTACAAGGTAGAAGTAGATTGGGGACTGAGCACCATTTCATTTTATGTAGTAATGTGAAAAAAGAGAGTCGTAAAGCAGTGAAGGAGGTAGAAAGAAGAAGACATGGAAGAAGAAAGAGCGAGGTTGAGCTATGGAGGCCTAATCTTGACAGTATATATGAAGATTAGTTGATTGAATAGATCTTTCTTCTTTATTTTTATTTTCTTGAATCTTTAATGCTTTTTTTTGGTCTTAAAGATCTCTTTTATGTACATAGATGTGTATTCCATGAATGTAAATTTGGTTCTTTGGTGAACAAATTGAACTGGATTTGCAGTTTGTTCAGTGTAGGATTATTCTGTTCCGCTGTTGCAAATCTAACCATAGTATTGACTACAAACCGAATGCTTCAATTTTCTCTGCATACGTTTCTTTTCACACAATATTCTTCAATAATTTTGTTTCACAATGAGCATGCTCTAACAACTAGCATCTAAACCAGATTGCATTATGGTTTAACCAGATATACAGGTGTTTTCTATAACGTTTAAGAACACTGTTTTTAATTCTGTATAATTGTACATACAGGTGTTTGATATATATTAGTATTATGCTGTAGATAGGTACCCCGTTCATATTATTGAACTGACGTATCAAAACTAAAGCAGCAACGTTAACAAAGACAACTGACCAATGACCAAGCACTACTTTTTTAAATAATACGGTCCCTCAAATTTTTAGCTTTGTTTTATATGATATAACAAATATATAATATAGTTCAACGTAATGATGTTGAAAGCTTAAACTAGAGTAACTTGCACTTGCAAGCATATGATTTGTCTCTGATTCCCGAAATATAGTGACCAACAACACCTAACAAAGTGTCATTGAGATCACTATTTATTACTATTTTTGACCTTTATCTTTTTATTTCAGTGGCCAAAAGAAATACAAGAAAATATTTACAAGTTTCAGCCTTTTACGTTGTTATAAGAAAAGTCCATCTAGATATGATATGTAAATTTTAGTCTCTACTTTTTGAAAAATAGAAAACGCAAGGTGTTTTACATTCTTCTGAATTTTTCCTTTTGAAAATTTTAAAGTTTTGGAATTTTTGAAAAGCGCAAGTTAAATATACCAGCGGGCTAAGATGATATAGGAATAATCAAAAAACCATCAGAGCTGAAATGTACTAAGGATTACAAGATGCTTTAAACGCCGGGGAAAATGATGCAAGTGCGTAGTTTGTGAATTTGAAAATTCACTCTTATATTAAGTACATTTTTATACATTTACGTAATTAAATTTCATATTTATGAAGTTTTTAACAAATTCTATTATTTAGGAATTATGGAACACGAACAATACTACCTTCTTCTTATATTGGTTGTCCACGTGATGTATCAACGATATCAAGATGCAATGGCTTTAGTAAATAAGTATGACAAACCCGATTTATTCATTACAATGACATGCAATCCACTTTGGGATGAAATAGTTACCGAATTGCTACCCGGTCAAGACCCCCAAGACAGACCGGATTTGACAATAAGGTATTTCGTACAAAATACGAAGAATTAAAAAAAAGATATTTTCACTGAAGGAGCACTTGGAAAAGTAGCTGCTCACGTCCATATGATTGAATTTCAAAAAAGAGGTTTACCACATGTTCATATGCTAATTATTTTCAAAGATGAAGACAAATTGACTAACCCAGATGAATATGATGAAATTGTTAGAGCAGAAATACCAGATTCTAACGAAGAATCAGAGTTATAATTGGCAGTAATGAAGTGGATGATTCATGGACCATGTGGTACTCAAAATCGAAATTGTCCTTGCATGAAAAATGGTAGTTGCAAAAGAGAGTATCCAAAACAATTTTCAAATGTGACTATTCGTTATGCTTTTGAGGCATTTGATAGAACTATGAGATATATAATGGATGTAGATAAACCATTTGGAGGTAAAATCCTTATTATGGGAGGAGATTTTCGACAAGTATTGCCAGTTGTGCCTATAGTACAAGAAATAAAGCGATTAATGCATGCATCATTAAATCACTTTTATGGGAAAAATTTAAAATTTTGCATTTAAAGAAAAACATACGAGTAGCAAATGATATCGCATATTCATAATTTCTATTTCAAATTGGAGATGGCACTGAACCTTCAATCAATGAAGAAATGATTCAACTACCAACAAATATGGTCATAACGTCAAAAAATGATGTTAATCCACTGACAAAGTTGATAGATATAATTTTTCCCAATTTATCAAAAAATGCATTCGATAAAGAGTACATAGTTAATAGAGCATTAATTACACCACTAAATGAATATGTCGACAAGCTCAATGAACATGTACTCATTATATTTCCTGGAAGTGAAATCATTTACTATTCATATGATACGGTAGAAGACGATGCTCACAATTTATACCAACAAGAATTTCTAAACTCAATCACTCTTGGTGGGCTATCTCCACATTGTTTAAAATTGAAGCTTGGAGCACCGATAATGTTGTTAAGAAATTTGAATCCGAAAACTAGATTATGCAATGGAACGATGCTTATATGTAAACAACTCAATAAGAATTGCATTGATGCTGAAATCATCACCGGACATTATGTTGGTACTAGAGTTTTCATTCCAAGAATCCCACTAAAGCCACCTGAAAATTTAAATTTACCATTTGTGTTAATACGGAAACAATTTCCAATTCGTTTGTGTTTTGTCTTCACTATAAATAAGGCACAAGGGCAAACGATAAAAAATACGGTATTTTTCTACCTGAGCATGTATTTGGTCATGGACAACTATATGTGGCACTTTCACGAGGAGTTTCAAGTGCTAATACCAAGGTGTTGGTAGAAAAGGGACATATTGTTGGACGAACCGGAACTTTACTAAAAATGTTGTCTACAAAGATGTTCTACTGACTGGCTAGGAATAAAAGTACTTAATTTGATCTTCATCTACATACATCATCAACTTTCCAAGGTACACCCTCGCTGTATTTACCTCTTCTTTTACGCTACCTACAGGTGAATCTATAACATATGGAATAAATAAATTTCAATTAAACATTTCCACGGCTTCTAGGATTTTCTGTGCCTTTTGTATCTATAGTCATTGCCTTACCAGTCAAAAAGTCCATCTAATCTACGTATAAAACTCAATCAATGCATTAACTTATTTGAATATCCCAATAATTTTGACTTAAATTTGAAACTTGCATAAAGTTTTCAAACAGCGTGTTTCTTCACCACAAATCAACTTTTATATACCATATATCGTTATATGCTAATATGGAATTTCTGATTGAGTTCAAACAAACAAACAATTGGACATAGTGACACTAAATCTGTACTCATTAATAATGTATGTTATAATTAATTTATATCCATAAAAATATTAAATTCAATATTTTTTTTCTTCAGTTTAATGCAATACCATTGTACATTTTTGTTGAGCCAAACTTTTTAGAAATCTTTGAAGAATCAGTACTACCAATTCTTTGAAATACCTAAGCTCACTTTCCAATTGTTTACACACATATATTTATTTTATTCTTTCTTAATTTATCGAATTCATGCTCTTCTTTTGATGGATCGGTTGGACTTGAGTTAATTTTGTAATAATAATTTATGCTACAGAGTGCCAACTGTCAAAATACATTGTGGCACATTTTATGTTCATATATGTGAATATGATGACTTTAATGGATTGTTCTCTCTGTGGTACTATGTTCATTTCAATGTGATTTTGTGATAGGTGATTTTCTTTTTGTTTATGGGTTTCTTATACTCAATGGGAGTACATAGGCTATTGGATTTGGTCTTATTCTTAGAGGTGCACAGTTAGCTCTTACTGTTGCAAGCTTAAGAAAATGGGAAGCAAGAATCTTTTGTAAGTTATTTATTATATGTTGATATCGGTCATGTTAATGATTTCATCCTTTAATTAACTATACATCCTTTATCTTATAATAAATTCTAGAAATTTAGGATTGATGGGTATTGCATGCTTCAATTTCAGAATTCATGGATGAAAGAAGATGCTTATAGAGTCTTTGCGAAGGGCTCTCTCTTGATAGGAAGATCTATTTTGAGCTTTGCAGGTGGGGATGGAAGATACTGACAAAGTGGCTATGGTTTTTTTAATCTTTATTTTAGTTTCATTATGTTCAAGTTCATCATTTTCAAACGCTATCTTATTTTCATTAATATTACTGTTTAACAGTTTTGGTTGCTGTTAGATTTTAATAGTTCAGCATAGAACTTTAGTTTAATTTATATGACTTTGTAGACATCTGCATCTCTTGGTTTCCTATTTCCACTTAATTTAATAACATGTACATACCATTAAAGTCTTCCTTTTTGGATGATTACCTCAAGTTCTATTAGACTGATTTCCTACAAAACTATAAAATATGGGGATTTTATATTTAAGGACGTATTCCAAATGGCCTGAATCTATTCTAACATTTGTATTCCGAATTTAAGGACGTATTCCGATTTTTTTTTGGATAGGATTTTGAAGGTATTTTTTATTTTTAAGCATTTCTTTTATATTACACGGTTATTAAGGTAATCAGAGATCATAGAGATGACTTAAAAGGATGATATAAATGCAATCTACAGTAGGAAAATCATGTTTTTTTAGGTGTCAAATCAACCTTTGTTTTTGCTACTGAATGGCCTGAACCTATCCTAACATTTGTATTTTTGTATTACTGTGCAGGGCGTGCTTTGCCTTTGTGATGAACTCCTACTTGGAATATGATATGCACTTGCGATATCAACTACTGAACCCTGTTATTTTATTCCTCATTTTAAAGTCATATAAAGGGCTGTTCATTATGTAATGTCTGTGTTATTTAATGACCAAATTTTCCCAATATTCAACTGTAATGAAGAAACTACTGTTTTGTTCGAGTTTTTTTTACAAGCGTTCAGCTCTTGATTGCTTTGCGAAATCGGTTGCATCATCTACATATACTGTTTATGTCTGGATTCATTCATCCATGAATCGATTACCAGTGGAAATAACAGCTTGGCTGATAGACTTGCATTAAAAGTAATAGTGAAATAGCATTCCAAATATAACCTTTTACATGTCATAGAGAAACAGCATTCAAATAGGGGGATATAGCCTGTTATTTTCTAAGTACAACTGTTAGTCACCATGGAGAATTATAGTGTGCATGCATAAGATGAAGTATCTGAGTGTATCATATTGCCCGTAATTTAGGTGGAAGTTCATTGGTCGAAGTTTTGCCTAATTCTGAGTTAGTATGAAGAAGTTATTGCAGTATGAGCAAAAAAATAGTGGCTTCTGCCCTAGGCGGGGTTCAAATATGAGGATGTGATAGCCTGTTATTTTTGAAATACAACTGTCAGTCCCCATGGAGAACAACAATGTGCGTTCAAAAGGTCAAGTATGCAAGTGTTTTATATTATCTATAATTTAGATAAGAGTTAATCGGTCGAAGCCTCGCCGGATTTCGAATTAGCATGAAGAAGTTATAGCGGTCTGAACAAAAAAATAGCAGCTTCTGCACTAGGCGGAGTTCAAATATGAGGATGTGTTAGCATGTTATTTTCGAAGGAAACTGTCAGTCCCAATGGTGAACTATAGTGTGCGTTCACAAGATAAAGTATCCGAGTGTACCATACCGTCCGTAATTTATGTGGGAGTTCATCGGTCAAAGTTCCGTCCGATTCCAAGTTAGTATGAAGAAGTTATTGCAGTATGAGTAAAAAAATAGTTGCTTCTACCTAGACGGAGTTCAAATACAAGGATGTAACATGTTATTTTTTAAGTACAACCATTAGTCACCATGGAGAGTTATGGTATACGTTTACTAGATGAAGCATTAGAGTGTTTCTTATTGTCTGTAATTTAGATATCGGTCGAAGTTTCGCCTGATTCCGGTTAGTATGAAGAAGTTACTGCAGTCTGAACAAAAAAAAATAGCTGCTAGGCGGAGTTCAAATATGAGGATGCTACTATCAATTCTACTTCCACAAGTACAACTAAAAATGCATATATGTTCTGATTAAATGCAGGCCCACCTGGACGTGCATATATACTCGTGGTAAGAAAGCAAACAACAGCAGAGATCAAATCTATACTTATTTTGCAGGAAATTAAACCAATCATAAAGAAATCCAAGTCCTATGATCATGAAGACGCGATAAAAAGGATGAAATTTGTAGCAAGCTTGAACTAATCTAAGCACAAGCCTACTGCTATAGAGATACTCGAAGCAAGCAAGATGCACAATATCTTCATGTGCAGTTGTGTACAGTTACAGATATGCCAAGGGAACAACTACGTTCTGAACCTCTCCTTTATCAAAATGAGGTAACAACAACATATAATACTATGTAGCACAAACTCATCCTCAAATGGTATAGGTGTAGGCTCAAGGACTCTTATCTCTATGATTCTCGTCTACATGTACAAGCCAATAGGAGTAACTCCAACCTCAAAATCAGTGAGGTAAACGGTATGGGCGGTGAGCCACCGTTTCTCTAACAAGACCTGAAGAAGACTGTGTTGCAGGACTAGATATGCATAATCAATAGGAAAAAACCAAACGTACTCTCGTAAATTCTACCTATGATACCATCGGCTTGAGTGCTGTAAAATCCTTATATACACTCAGGCCAAGTGTCTCCAACACCAATGTATTTAGTATATATGGAAAAGAACGTTACATAAATAATATTTATTTAACCTAACATATTATGGTCACGACTATAGAGCAGTTCAGTTCATGATTGCCATTTCACGATTATTAAATTTACAATTATATAACAAATCTAAAACATAATATATGAACCAACGTATACCAATCAATTAAATAACAGTTGATACATCCAAGTGGAAGCTTCTACAGAAGTAACAGCCGAGATTGTGATAATTTGTACCATGTACAACATGTATTGGTCCATCTTCAACATTATTTTGTAGATAGGTCATTCGTTTACCTTTTTTTTTTTAACCGTGGTGATATTTTGTCGGTCTTAAAATTTGAAATGAAAAAATGTCGTGAAAGAGGTAAAAATGGGCCATAAACGAAATTTATAAATGTCCGAGGTTCATTTAATGACCATCTGAAGTTCGAATGCTCATTAACTAAAGTCCGAACTTTTAAACGTTGAATTCTTGCATTTGTTAAAAGGAACTTTTGTAAAACATCTTCTTTTAAGTTGCATTCATGCATTTATTAAAGGGGACTATCATAAAACATTATCTTAAGTTTCAAAATGCGCATTCCGCTCTTCTCTAAAACAAATTTTAAAAAGAAAAAAAAAATCTGTATTTTAATTTCAGAGTATTGCAAGAAAAACTACAAATATTTTAAGGAAAAAAAATATAGATATTTGCACTTTTCAGAAGAACAAAAAGATTAAAAATAAATAAAAAAAAGTTGGTTTGATCATAAAAACCAGATTAAGCTCTGGTTTAATTTTCAAAGAAAATATGAAATTATTTTAAAAATAAAAATAAAAATAGGGGTTAATTTAGAACATGTTATTAAGAAAGGATTTTTGGGTAAGAAACTTGAAAATAAGGATCCTGATATCCACCTTGTTTAAATACATGCTCATCTAAGTCATCTTTAGGCCGTTCCCAAAATTCAAAAGCTGAATTTTCAACGACTGAACAGTTGGTGACGCCTAAGATTTACAAATTTGTTGTTAATATGCATGCCAACAGTTAATCTTGTCCTGTTCATTTACAAAATACTAATAAGATCTTTTCGTTGATTTTCTTCTGTCTCACAAACATCTAACCCAAGGAGCAAATTATATAAACATTTTAACATTTGCATATATTCAGCAAACTTTGGGCATAAGATTACAACATTTCACATCATAACAGACACATCTGTAGATAAACACACAAGTACCTGATAAAAATTACAAAGCAATAAACATACATAAACCATAAGTTTATCAAGTGTTCACCAGTCGTTCATGCAAAGGATACATTTTTAGCTTATAACACGAGGACAGTAGCAGAAGGCCAAATAATTGGATGATCATTCAACAAAAGAGTAATATAAGTGAACAACAGAAAAGAAACAACAGTAATCACCAAGAAGTATAAACAAACAGTTCATTACATTACAAGCTAATAAAAAGATTTAAAAGCACAAGCACAAATGGTAAATGGAGGAGCAAATATTCAAAGAGCCTCATTGATGGACATGCGCCATGCAACCTCCCTTGCCCCGTCCTTGTCAACAATCTTGATCACGAAGTTTGGTGGAGCCACAACCAAACGGGATCTGATTTCAGCTATGCATTTATCGACTAATTCTACAGCTTCTTCTACTGACATTCCACTATGGTAGTACCTGTCCATTAAGGCCAGGCAAAAATAGGATCCATACCCAAATGCCCCCTTGTCTATTTTGTGCAGAGTCGCTATGTAATCGATGTAGTACAGTGACGGTCCTATCTCCTTGTCATACCCGGCTAGCAGAACGTTCACTGAGTAAGGATTCTGATATGCAAATCATTATATTAGTTGAAGTTCCTAAGTTTTGCACCTTAACCCTTAAACTTGTACTAATTTGCAATCAATCATAAGGTATGTTCTACCTAATATACCGATGTATGATGTCAAGCTAGTTAGTTCTGCACTTAAAAAAGTGATTCATCACGACCGCAATAAGGGTATTGCAATTTGCAATTTGCAATTTAAAAAGAAACGTTTATTGAAGTTCTTAATTTTTTACAATATCATGAAGATATTCAACACTTATAAACTGATTGATGTTCATTAGCCAACAAATGCAACCTTTTTTTTTAACCAGATTTGAAACATGTTTTTCAAGGTGTAAGCAGCCGCAAGATAATGAAATTGTAGAGAAAACGTTTTCAAATACCATGGACTTTTATCTAGTTGACTAATTAAATAAGAACAAATATAATGAGCTTTTATCTCCATCTAAGAACACGAAAGTGGCTGAATTTGCAAGACCAAAAGGATGGCTAATTACAAGGATCATGACCCTGAAAGCTTATAAAGTCTGACACATGAACACCATAACAAACTGTTTCAAATGTGTATTTGAGGAAATTCTTATACATACAAAATTATCAACAAATGACAGTACCACAACGGCTGTCAAATATTTAGTCCTCATATTAGGGACACGTGCATGTGTGTGTGTCAGCATTCCCTTATTGCATGCTATATTCAAGCTTAACATTCAGTATTTAGACATAAGGGCTGAATACCTAGTTATAACGAAAAGACATTTTGCATAGAAATCCTGATAATTTTTAAAAACATTCCAGTCTGTAAATATAGCAATATGCACGTCTTCTAAATTCATAGGATAAATCATTGACCATACAAACGAACATACTTATAGAAAACACTAATTGAACGAAGATGCTAATAAAATGGTCAAGACATTAGTTTCGTGGTTGAATGGCAGTTCAATCTATTATGAACTACTTGGTCTATATGAACTACGACTGATGTTTAGTTTTTCCACTCAAGCCCGCTGAATTTGTGGACTCACCCAGATGTTCTTGGGCAACCAATTTTCCCTCACTGTTTTTATCGCTGAATATACTAATATATTTTTACTTAAATTCTGAGACAGGCTTCTATTAGGGCGGATATGTTTCTGTTTGGTTTTTGTTGGGCATGCTACATGATTGTGTGGTTAAAAGCAAGGCACTACTTTGTGTAACTTAATTTGTGTAAATCATTAATATATGAACAAAATCTTGGACAGTTTGCAACTACTTTATTCTAGATATATATTACAAAAAAAAAAAAAAAACCTTAAAACGAAGTCTTTGAATTACCAAGAAGTCCTAATTTTAATTGATAGAAAGGACAAATCAGTCTTTTCATATAAAATCACTCACGTCTTTGAGGATAACAGTTACTTTACCACGTACCGTTTATCTATAATTAATGACAAATATTCTGACTTTCTCAATAATTGTTCGTATTCTTATTGGTTGTTTTGGTTGGTTGGATGGGGAAGGAAAGTTTCAGGTGCTCCTATGATCATATTAGGGCCTTTTTCTCTGAAAAGTTTTATGCCATCTGTTAGATGCAAAGAGAACCAATACATCTACTAGCTTTTGGTTGCTCCAGCACAGGTAGTGACATTCTATCCAAAAGAAAAAGTCTATATGTATTGTTAGTCGTTCCTTCAAAATAGAATTTTAAGGCCATATATTACAATTTATATCTCCCTGTAATCATATCTATCATATAACTCAAAGATAAAATCCATTAAACTAATGGCACTTGGTACAATAACATAGTATTATCATCTTCTTTATTTTCCATTTTTCCTATTCCATTTGTTTCATGGAAATATTTAAGCAAGACAATAACTCAGGTGCTGTTGTTTCTTTCATGGAAATATTTAAGCAAGACAATAATTCAGGTGCTGTTGCTTCTTTCACCGTCTGAATTACACCGTCTGAATTATATGACACACCAATTAGTCTAATGTAATCAATTAATTTATTCAAGATAACTGCTATGAGCCAGATAGAAATGGTGTAAAAAATATATTTTTTTGAAAAACACAAAGGTTATATAGATATATTGTTGTATTTGATCCTAATGTAGACTCGCTGCAGTAGTAGTGTTTGTAGACTTTACAACCAGACTTGTTCCATTGTTTCTCTATGCACAATTGAGATGACGCCATCGACTACAATAGATTTATTTTCTCCTAAATTGTTACGACTTGGTAAGAATTCATTAATCATATATTTTTGTGGATGTGCTATGCATTTGTACTAGAGCATATCAGATTAGATCTTTAGACATGGAAATTTCAACTTTGATGATAAGTTATTCATAGTTTTGAACCCAGCTGTTTATTCTTGAAACTACATAATCCGTTCATTTAGAGCACGTTTGACAACTACTTAAAAGTAGTCAAAACTATTTATAAGTCACTTATTGTAATTCAAGGTTTGACAACTCTTTACAAGGAGCTTACAAAAGTGACTAATAAGTTAAAATATGAGAAGCAACAAATTGTTGCTTATGACCTATGGCCATATTTTGTAACTAGCTTTTGACAAATTATTTTATTTATTTTAACTTAAAAGTCAAATTGCTTCCACACACTTCTACCTATAAATGTTTAAAACTAGTCAAAAGTTACTATTCAAATCTTCTTTCAAACAGTTCCAAAATAAGTTGTTGTTAAAAGTGCTCTTATATTTCCAACATTAGTTCTAAGTCTGATCAGTTTTTTTTTCTTTGGCTGGATGCTTATGGGATCAAATGTTTATGTTCATTTTTTTCTCTATATTCAACTCAACTGTATAAAACTAACATTAAACACCAAACACACCGCATTCAGAAAACTTTTAATGTATTTATAACCACCTGAAATACTTCTTTATAACCTAATCAGATCTTATCAATTCTACCATGCCAAACATGCATAATCGACAAACTTTTACAAAACCCGTTAAAAGGTACCTTTCTTAGCGCTGTAGCAAGCTCATTCCTAGTAAAATTAGCAGCCGCAGAAGTAGTTAAAGGTATCCCATTTCTAAATTGATACAGGTGAACGTTCTTTTGAATAAACTCCGTAAACTGAACCCTACCGATCCAAAAAAAAAATCACTATAAAATTGCAATGATATAATACGAACAAATAAGAGATCGGACTATCGAAAACAAATTACCTATCGCCTCCTTCGCCAGAGGCGCCAAGAAGTTTGTGGGAGTCGAGTTTCATAATTTTATCCTCGTTGCTTTTATGGACAAGGATGCTGTGAACTGCAGACGTGTCAGCTACGACGATAGCGAATCCATCGCCTACAAGGCCAAAGACACACTCCATTGTTGATCAGAAGAGGATTTTCGATTTCAATTAGGGTTTTAATTTGAGTTGATGAAAGAACAGATGCGAATAAACTGAACGGGATTTCAATTAGGGTTTTAATTTGAGTTGATAAAAGAACAGGTGCGAATAAACTGAACGGGATTTCAATTAGCTTCAGCTAAGATGGAACGTGAAAGAGGGTAGGTTTGCTTTCTCTTGAGGAACACGAAGAAGATGGCACGGGTACTTTCCCTTGAGGAACACGAAGAAGATGGTATGGATTTGCCAGTCCCGGCCCAGCTACAATTAAAATGCAAACCTATGGGCCAAGCAGCCCAACGGCAGTAAAAAAAATATATCTATTACTTATATATAAAAACATGAAGAACAATTCGCTGAGGTGGCATCCATGTTGCTTCCCATTTCAAAATAATACAATTCTGCGCCCATCCACTTTTTTTTTACCATCAAAACATCACTCCCAACATGGATACGTTTGATTTATCCATTATTTTTGGATAACCATGTAAGTAAGTTACAACCTAAATTCGTATTCTAATAGGGTTCTTATACTAACTTATAGGTTGAATTTTCTGTACGTAAATAACAATAAGATATTCTTTTTATTGGGCACTATTGGATTTTATGTTTTGTACATAAATTCATTACTTTTTGTTAGACGTGTAGGTAAGTTATAAATTTAATTCTTATTCCAAGGTTCTTTTTTCTGCTGACTTATATGTAGAATTTTTCGTACTTACATAATAGTCAGTACTTTTGTTTTTGAATTTTTTTTTTGCTTCTACGTCGTTGAAATGTCTATTTCTATCAGAAAGTAATAAGATCTAACACATATCTGTATGTTTGGTTATTGATTTTATATTTTAACTATGCATGATTTTCATACATTTCTTGAAAAATAAACTACAATTGTTCAGTTATCGACATAACATTTCATCTGTCTTTGCTTATATACTGAATTTAACCAAATTTTAAATCTACTTTGCAATACGATGTCACATTATGGTACTTACCAAGGTATATTATGTAGCTATTTAATGAGCAAAAATAAAAGCGAAATAAGTTCTCAATATCCTTATGTTTACATATATTATTTTTAAACAAACGGATTGCACGGTGTGTATATATATGAACGGATAGGCAAGAAAATAAGTAGATTTATGCAGCGTATCAACTGTTTCGAAGGTTTATCAATTGGAATATTTCTCTAAGTTTCACGAACATCCTTCGAATGCTTATTCCCATCAGGTTCTAACCACTATTCGTTTTCATATTTCTATCCCGTTCTAAAATAGCTGATGCGGAACACACTTTGCTCAACAATTTACTGAAGACAAATATTTAAGGTACCCAGCGAAATGTGGCACACTATGGTACATAAAAAGATTATACTGTGTTGTCTTATGAATAGAATTCACAAATTCAAAACAGTTTTGTGGAATGCTTGCATTTTCTTATATTAATTTCTTTCTACTATGGATGTTTTTTTATATTTGTAAGAACGAATACATGGAAGTGTTGACCCCCTGGCAGTGTTGTCAGCTAAAGGCTAGGCCTACTCATGGCATTTAAAACTTTGGGAAAACTATCATGGTCATAATTATTTAGGTTCCTATTTTGCAAAATTATAAAAAAAAAAGGTGATTAATTTTTGTTGTAACGAGAGATAGCCAGGTATTCATTACTTTGACATGCATGTTATGTAATGAAAGTTTATTGCACCAAGTTGAAGGCTGTTGATTTATCACTCACTTCAGCAATTCTTCTGATTAACTGCATATATAGTAAAATATGTAGTTTTCTATCCCAATGTTTTTATTGCATGTGTACTTTATTTTTAATCTAAAATCTATTATAGTGACATTGCACTATGAGGATTATTAAACCATATTTTCCTTCCCGTACTCCATGTTAACCTATTGCATATCCATGTTTTCATTGTATAATTCATAACAGCTAATACACTCACCTGAAACGAGTAACTCTGATGCTTAAAAACGCTAATTACATTGTGCATTGGCATGGGAGTAGGGAGCATACGTTGATTAGACAAAAATATAAATTCGTGAACTCTACCGCGGTTTAACTTTATATTACAAAAATGATTTTTTTTTTTTAGAATAGTAACTGATTAAAAATGGGTCGGGTCACATCTTAGTCATGTAGGTTCGACTGTGTATGCGCATGATACAATATATATTTCATTGAAAATAATTGTTTACAGGGTTGATGAAATGCTAACCATCTATAATTTGGTACGCTACAACTATTACAGACCACTATACGATAGCTATTACGAATATTTGTATGCAAGATGTATTCGAAATCTTTAAGTTATTCCTTTTATTTATGTATGACTCCTCTTTAACTTCTACAATAACACACTAACTACCCATTACTTTTTAGCATGCAAACATTTTAAATGTTCTTCTGTGCAGGAGAATGGAGTGAAAGAGAATTTGCAGAAGTAAAAAAAAGGAAATGAAGAAATCTTTTTATTAAGACTAAAGAGAATAATATCAGTACATACAGTAGCCTTTCTTTTATATACAATAATGCGGGCTGGGCTTAACTGAGAAACAGTGGACCGGGTTTGACATAATACATAACCGCTTTGATAAAGAGGAATAAGTATTCGCTATGTAAAACAGATGTACATTATTATTCCCCCTCAAAAATATCTAGGGTTTTTCTTAACCTTCAGCGCCGCCATGAAATATAATCTATGAGAGAGCAGTCAGATCTGATGAATTTTTCGGGTCTGACTTCAGATCTAGCTTGCCTTGAGTAGCTTCTTCTTGTATTTCAACTGTCTTGTCGCTGGTGTTCCAGTCAATCACCTTTAAATCATCTTTGAGTCTCGAGAAGTTTTTGTTGGAAAGAGCCTTTGTTAAAATGTCGGCACGTTGATATCCAGCAGGGATGTGACGAACATCAAGTCTTCCTTTGCTTATTTGCTCTCGAACAAAGTGCAAATCGATCTCAATATGTTTCGTTCGAGAGTGAAGAACTGGATTTGCAGAAAGAGCAACGGTACTCAGGTTATCACACCAAATTATTGGTTTTTTGTTAACTTTATTCCAATTTCGAATAGTAACTGCTCGATCCAAATTAATTCTGCAGTTGTGCTTGCCACTGCTCGATACTCGGCTTCTGTACTCGAGCGCGAGACTGTGGCTTGTTTTTTGGAGCACCATGAAATTGGGTTGTCACCGAGATAGATACAGAAACCAGAAGTGGATCTTCTGTCGTCTGGGTCGGTAGCCCAGTCGGCATCAGCGTAAGCATGTAAATTCAATTCTTTGCATGAATGTAGAGATATTCCATGATTGATTGTTCCTCTGAGATAGCGCAGTACTCTTTTAACTGCTTTCCAATGCTCGTCTCTTGGACGTTGCATAAACTGACAAATTTTGTTAACACTGAAGCATATTTCTGGTCTTGTGATAGTCACATACTGTAATGCACCAACTATACTTCTATATTGTCGATCATTAGAGATAAGTTCTCCTCTGTCTTTTGAAAGACGAAGGTTACTGGTCATAGGTGTAGGAAGAGATTTAGCAAGATCCATTTTTGCTTTAACAAGGATCTCTGTGATGTATTTGCTTTGACTTAGAACAAGCTCTGTGTTGCTTTTCTTTACAACTTCTATGCCCAAGAAGTAATTTAAATCACCAAGTTCTTTGATAGAAAAAATATGGTTCAATTGCTGAATGATTTTACTTATTTCACTGTTGTTACTGCCAGTAATCAATATATCATCTACGTAAACTAGTAGATAGATAATTTCCCCATGATTTAATTTTATGTACAAAGAGTTGTCTGACTTGGTTGGCTTGAACCCTAATCTGATCAGAGTTGCCTGAAATTTTTCATGCCATACTCTTGGTGCCTGTTTAAGTCCATAAATAGCCTTGTGAAGTTTGCATACCAGATTTGCATTGTTGCCTTGAATGTATCCTTTTGGTTGTTGCATATAAACTTCCTCTTGTAGATCCCCATTCAGAAAAGCATTATTTACATCTAACTGTTTGACATTCCACTGATTGTGTAGAGCTATGGTTAGAATAATTCGTATAGTGGTTGGTTTTACAACAGGAGAAAATGTCTCATTAAAATCAAAGCCAAACTGCTGAGTGAATCCCTTTGCAACAAGTCTTGCCTTGTATCTTGATATGCTGCCATTTGGATTTTTCTTTACTTTGTATGTCCATTTACTTCCAATAATGTTTTTGTGACTGGGTGGATGAACTAAGCTCCATGTTTTGTTTCTTGTGAGGGCATTAAATTCTTCATCCATGGCTGATTTCCAGTGATCATATTTGATGGCTTCTTCATATGTAGTAGGTTCCTTTTGATTCAGACAAGCTGTGTATACTTTAGGTTTAAATATACCACTTTTAGCTCTTGTGATCATGTGATGTTCTGTTTTTGCAGGGATATTGGGTTGTTCATTGACATTAGAATGTTCTGAACATGGAGAATTGCTTTCATTGTGTTCAGAATTTTCTTTAGAGTTGGAACAGTTTTGTGGTGAGGTGTTGAGCTGATCATCTGACTCAGTTGAACTATGACCAGATCTGATGGATGACAGGTTGTGTTGTGGTCCTGATGTTTTATCAGCCCCTTGCCCACTGTTCCAGTTAATAACTTCAGGTATTGGTGGTATAGATACCTTTGTGTTATATACTTTCTGTGTAGTTTGTATTGTTTTATCTGCAAAGGGAAAAACAGTCTCATTAAATACAACATGTCTTGAGATATACACTTTTCCATCATTACTGAGACACTTATATCCTTTCTGGTTACTTGCATATCCTAAAAAAGTGCATGGAACAGATCTAAGACTTAACTTGTGAGTATTATATGGTCTAAGACATGGAAAACACAGACAACCAAAAGTTCTTAGATCTGAATAAACTGGTTTTATGTGAAATAACACTTCACTTGGACTTTTCCAGCTAAGAACCTTAGTTGGAAGTTTGTTGATTAAATAGACTGATGTGGTAAATGCATCAGGCCAGAATTTCATTGGTAGAGATCCCTGAGCTAATAATGTCAGTCCAGTTTCAACTATATGTCTGTGTTTTCTTTCCACTAAACCATTCTGTTCAGAAGTGTGTGGACAAGTAACTCTATGTATAATTCCTCTCTCTTGAAAATAGTCTTTTAAAGGTTTAAATTCACTACCTCCATCTGACTGTATAACTTTAACCTCACTGTTACATTGTTTTTCAGCCTGATTAATAAATTGAATGACTACTTTGCATACCTCTGATTTAGACCTGAGAAAATATATCCAAGTATATCTAGAATAAGCATCAACAAATGAAATATAGTACCTGAAACCATAGTCTGAATTTATTGGAGTGGGTCCCCAAAGATCTGTAGCTATAAGTTCAAGTGGTTTATTGTAAACAGTGGTAGAGTCTGCAAAAGGTAGTTTATGGCTTTTGCCAAGTTGACAGCTTGTACATATGTAAGGAACAGAAATATTATCAAAAGAAATATTATTACTTCTCAGAACATGTTTTACAGTTTTAACATTGGGATGACCCAATTTACAGTGCCATACATCAAATACACTTCTTTTATTATTGACATTAATTTCTAAATTGTTGCACCATGGTCTTTTATGAATGAGTTTCTTTGTATTCCCAGAATTGAATTTGTATAGCCCATTGTGCAGTCTACCCTGTAATAATATATCTTGACTTAATAAGTCTCTAACAATGCAGAATTTTGGGTGAAACTCAAAGTATACATTGTTGTCATTGGCAAATTGTGATACACTGATCAAATTCTTCTTAATTTGAGGGACAGTTAACAAATTATTCAAATAAAGTTGTCTTTTACCTTTGATGCTGCCATTTCCAACATGAGTTATACTTACAGCTTCACCATTACCCATAAAAATAGATTGTGTACCTGAATATTCTTTGCTACCAAGATTTAGATTCTGAATGTTGTTAGTTAGATGGTTTGTAGCACCTGAATCTGGGTACCACTCTTCACAGTGGATGTCTTCAGGTCTGGTAAGAATTTCTGGATTTGCTTGAATATTTTGAGTATCTCCATTCT
The DNA here is from genome assembly GCA_030765085.1 of Allium cepa. Taxonomy (NCBI): domain Eukaryota; kingdom Viridiplantae; phylum Streptophyta; class Magnoliopsida; order Asparagales; family Amaryllidaceae; genus Allium; species Allium cepa. The sequence goes on along the minus strand of CM060941.1, from coordinate 80,812,038 downwards.
GACTTCTTGTGATGTTTCTCAATTGGGCTACATTTGCATTTGGATTAAATCCTTTTTGTGTGTTCTGACTTTGATTAGTACTATTGACATCAGAACTGTATCTGAAATAGCATTTGCTTGCAATATGACCAAATTTCTCACATATTTGACATTTTACTCTGTTACTGTTGTTCCATCTTCCACTTCTCCCTCTTCCTCTCTGATTAAGACCCCCTCTGTTAGCTTGTGACTTTTCTTGATTCTTGATTCTTGAATTTGATGCATAGTTGACTGAATAATCAGGTGTATTTAACTTTCTTTGTTCAATTCTGCCTTCATGTGCAAGAAGAGACGAGTGAACAAACTGCATATTAGGTAGTGTCTCTCTTGAAGAGATGACTGCAATAACAGACTCATATTCTACGCCAAGACCATTCATTATGGTCAAGATCTGCTCTGTTTCAGAGATCTTATGACCTGCTGTTTCGAGTAGATCACAAAATGACTTAATTTTGGTCAAGTACTCTCTCATGGACATATTTTCCTTTTTCAAATTTTGTAGTTCTCTCTTGTAATGCATAATACGAGCAGCAGATTGAGTATTGAAAATCTGTTCTACAGTTTTCCAAATTTCAAAAGAAGAATTGCATCCAACAATTTGATGTAATAGATTAATACTGATTGATGATAACAACCATGCTGAAAGTAGACTGTCTTGTCTCTTGTATTTCACATATTCTTGATTACTTATCAGATTGCCTTCTCTGTCTTTTGTCATAACAGGAGGAATCGTAACAGTTCCTTTGATAAAAGCTTCAAGACCATAGCCATTTATGGCAGTTTCAACTTGATATTTCCAGAGCAAGAAGTTGTTCTCGTCCAATTGAATATTATTGATGTGGTTTTTGGGTTTAATCAGGGACAGAGTGGTGGTGGCTTCAAAGGTAGAAGTAGCAGATGATTCATTATCTGCTGTTTCTGACATTATGGAAACAGAATTAGCGAGGAGAATAACAAACTTTGGCAAGACACACTGAAGTTGAGTATCACACTGGATTTCAGTGTGTAGCCAGGAGTATAGGTAGTGATCGGTGATGAAGAAACTGATGCAGATCTTGATGATGTCAGAGATGCAGCCAAGATTCTGTTGATTGCAACTTGAGTCTTCAGGCAGGGCACTCTGCAGTGAATATAACCAAGATCCTGTTTCTTGATTATCAAAAGAGATCTCTAATGATGATCCTTGATCTGAAGAGAGAGAGGAAAAAAAAAAAAAACTCCAAATGATGAATTCTCTCTGATGGAGTTCAATTACCACAGAAATGGATCAGCCAATGATGCCGTTAGGCGAAGGCTTTGATACCATGAAAGAGAATTTGCAGAAGTAAAAAAAAGGAAATGAAGAAATCTTTTTATTAAGACTAAAGAGAATAATATCAGTACATACAGTAGCCTTTCTTTTATATACAATAATGCGGGCTGGGCTTAACTGAGAAACAGTGGACCGGGTTTGACATAATACATAACCGCTTTGATAAAGAGGAATAAGTATTCGCTATGTAAAACAGATGTACATTATTATGGAGTTTAGGAGATTGAAAATATATTTCATAAATTGGCAGGGAGTGATGCATTGTTTGAGATCATGCCTAACAACCATGAGATGAGCAATATATACACCTTTTTGACCGTTAGAAGGGTTATTAAGACTGTGGCATCCTTATAGGCAACTACTATTCTATCTTAGGTAATCTTTGAATATTGTGTACATGCATTCAGTTGGAAAAAAAGTATGGTTACTAACATGATTATAATGATAAGTCTTATCTGTTACTTAAATGTAAAAGCAGGAACCACACTTTGTTGAGGTAGTATAATTGTTCTCCAACATTTCAATATACCACATTCTTATTTCCCACTTTGGTTTTTTGTAACTTCCTTTAAACTGCTTTCACTTCTTACAATTCACATTTAGCTTATTTGGCATCACTGTCTTCTCCTTGTTTCAAAAAGCAACCCCACTGTATTCTCAAAATCTTCTCTTTCAAGAAAAGCGAATAACTGTTCCACCCTCACTATCTCCATGATTTATTCCCCCTTTATGTTTTTATTCCATGGCAGCTAACTGAATTGGCCCATTATTTCCTCAAGCGTCCTTCTAATTTTTCTTCCTATTACTCACCGATTCTTCTCTAATCCTTATTGTCATCATTAATTAATCGTCTGGTAAGAAATCTCTTCACTTTTATTGACTTTGTTTGTTGTCTTCCCTTATTACCAAAATTACAGCTAATTCCACCTCGCGATCAAAGCTCTAACTTAGGCTATCTCTCAAACACGGATAAACATGCCTTGCAGTTCGGGACAAATATCAAAGGAAAGAAACAGATTACTCAGGTTTGATCTATAATCTCAATCATTCTTCTGTCCTAATTGGACCTTTGGCATAGCTATGACATTTTGTTTGTTTATCGGGACGACGATCGTGTGATCGGATCATGCATGCTTCTGACCCCATCACTCCCCAAAAAGACGCTTAGAAGAGGAATGTGATGGAAGTGATAATTTTTAAACCGTTCTATTCCACATTTAATTTTGTTGGTGATTATTTCAAAGCATGTACATTTACTACCTGTGCATTATTTATATCTACAAATATATATTATATGTCACGTATAAGGCAACATGTACATCTCATGCTACGTTGTTATAGTAAATAACAATACAACACTTCTTCATTACCGACTCCTAATTGATTGTTTTATTTATGGATACTCATACTTTGAACTGTTAACCTTCTAAACCCATATTTTATTTTCTTATCTTAAATTAAAAACATCAACTAATATTACTCTTCATTGTTTTATGCTTACAAAATCAAATTGCATCTAATTTTCCTTATCCGTAGGATGGTGATATGAAGCAACATGCCACAATAGCATCTGCAACCAAGATTCGATAGAAGAGGCAAAGAAATTAATTTTTGGAAGCTTATGATCTCATATTCCGCTATAAATCGGTTTTCAGCTACCAATTTTATATATGTTGTCTATGTCATCTTTTTTTATTAATCGTTAACTCTTTTTTATCTTATCTTTTTTAAAGATTGTATGTCACGACGTATGAGACTGTATCAGTTTGCTTACACATACAGTACGTGTGTGCATGTTTTTAATTGCAACTCCAACTTTCTATTACACTACTTACTTATGTTTGTTTTGCTCATATGTACTAATTCTTTAACTATATACCATGGTTACACTAACATATGTATTAGCTGTATATTATGCATGGATATGCATATGAAAGATATCGTCACTCTTTCGTCCTTAAATCACCTTTCTGGTATGGCATTTAAAAGTTATTGAGAATAACACTGCCCGTGTACGTAGCACGGGCCACTCACTAGTATACACAGAAAATAAAATTGAGAAGGGGAGAGGTCTTTTCTTTTTTCAAAACATGGAAGTCTTGGAAGGGAATTGGAATAAGTCGACTGTAATACTTGGAGGATTGACACATCATAGAGTTCCATACTTTATTTTCTTTTGAATCGTTGAATTTGTAAGTGGAGTTTTGCATTTGAATTCTTTCTAGTCATTTTACACGGTACAAATTTTGTTTCTACAATTGATCATGGAAACACTAAAATTAGGCTCTTTTAAAGACATCAAATTGTAATGACACTGTTAAAATCATCAACTCTTCTCCTTTTGATTTTTAAGTATTGTGCGTGTTACCTCTCCATTTAACTCCGGATCAAACGTTGTATGCATCATTGGATTTTTTTTGTTTGATTCTACACCATTTCCACGCATAATTTGTAAGATCACATGCAAAAAACAAAAATTTAGTTCCTTTAGTTCTCTATTATGTTTTGACAAGTGTAGAAAGAGTCACTGTTGGAACCTAATCTATTTTGCAGCGGTTGAAATGGATAAACCTGGATTCACGATGAGGACAGACATGTAGTAGAACGTCCATCGCCAATGTTTGATGTATTGGGCAAGGTTAGGTACATGGAAAAATTATATTCCTTTGAGAACAATTCCTCTTCAATACTATTAGGTAATTTTTATTTCTATCCATTGGTTTAATTAGTTAATTCACATTTCAATCTTTGCTAAGTTATTCAGACATTTCTTTGCGAGTTAATCTAGAGTCAATTAACCATTTCTAACATAAAACAAGTCATTCTTATTCAAGATTTAGATTCCTCTTTTTCCTTGTGTTCCTTTCCTTCAAGCATGCAGAGTTCTTTATCGTCTTGTATTCATTACCATAAGAATTTTTATCAAGACATGGTCACAAACAAATACATATCATAACACAAGCTGTAAGCTCATTATTACTACATACTAGATGAAAACGAACATTGTTTCATATGGATGATATAATGCTTTAAACGGAGCATGTTTTTAGCACCTTCTAGTCTTAACATTGTAAAAGTATCCCATGTGCCAAGTTTACCTTCGCATATATATATATCTTTGTAATGAACCTAGTAGGTAGGGAAGGAGAAGACCAGGTTGAAATCTTTAGGCGACCCATTTTGTTATGGACGCAAAGAGTTTTGCTAGGCATATATTACTGTTGGAAATGAAGATGTGTACATTGTACTCTTATTCAGGTAAAATTCAAGAAATTAAAATTGATAACCTAGGAAACTAAAGAGGTTCTTACGTACATGTCGGCTTATTGTGGTCATTTTCATAAGTTCGTTTTGATTGTGAAAGAGAGTGATACATTAAATGTCATTGATAGAAAAAATAAAATAAAATAACCGGTGGATAAACTAAACAATTTCCAAAAATCAAATAATCTTTAAAATTAAGGTGGATTATCTAAATGAAATTGTTGATAAGAACAAAACCTACCTAACTATTAATGGCGATAGTGTTACTTCTTCTCGATATCAATGGCATGTCAAAGAAATCAATAGTAATGTACCTATCTTACTATTAAATTGATTTTTATACTTTTCTCTCTGCTTGCTTCTTTTCATTTCAAAAAACTAATTGGTGAGTTTTGTGGGGCAATACAACAGCGTTGTCATTTAAAGAATCAATAGTTATTTATGTTATTTTTCTTATTTTACATGCCAATCATATATATATAGAGAGAGAACATACAACCATAGTTATGGTAATTAAGGCTGTGATTGTTAACCTTTAATTAATTATTTTATTTTTCTTTCCAAATCTACTAACGTGATTTTAATCTTTTTTCTTCAAAACTATCATGGTATTGATTTCTTGCTACACCATAATGGTTTGATTATTTATATTTTACAAAACATCTATTTCAGGTTCCTTAAATGACCTTTAAGCAACAATGAGACACTAAGGAAGGAAGATCTTTAAAAGCAAGAATTAACATTAGGAAGAAAGAACTGGGTAAAACTGTACATGATAACTCATATTTGATTGACTATTTGTAATCTTCTCATGCTATTTTTATTTCTTATTGGTTAGACCTAAACTTCATAATTATTTATTTAACTGTATGATAATGTAATTGCTTGAAATATTTTTGCATTCAATGAACATAAGATAAATGTATATAAAGCTTATCATTCCAATTTTACTTCTTATTGGTTATAAACTAACATTCAATGTTGACTTTCTAAGTTTTGATGTCATATTTTCTTTTGATTACTTTAATGTAACTAATTTTGATTTGTATAGTTACTACTGTGGATTGAGGCAGTAAATCATCAACTCTATTCTTGATTTTCCATACTGAAACATTAGTGCCATACATACAGAAACCTAACATAATGGAATTGTTTGTTCCTAGATTGCAATGGTTGTGCTCAAAGGATCAAAAGAGCAATAGAAATAATTCATCATAGTGACCCAATATGCAAATCCTGCTTAAGAAAAAAAAATAACTTGCACTAATTATATTTCCTTGATCTTATTACAGGGTGCATAATGTAAACATTGATGTTCGACAACACAAGATTATAGTAGTTGTAACAACCCACCCTTAGGGAATACCCCGACAGATCGTTGAGGCAAAATTAAAGCAAAACACTAAATCAATACATCAACAAGGTCTCACAATGGAATGACAACATATAATATACCGAATATACATGAACAAAATAGAAGAATAATGTATAAGAAATTGCACTGGCAGAAGCAACTAATAAACAAATATTGGTATAGAAAGTCACAAAACATCAAGTCCTAAGAAAACACGGAGTTCTGAATAAATATCTGATACAACGGTCACATATACGAATAGCAGGTCTACCATGTACTACGAATATATCGAGTATACATATCATAAACTATCGATGTCATGCCTCTAAAGAGCTCCAGCTACTCATCCTGATAGCGTATCCCAAAGGCACATGACTCTTAAACTACTCAATCGATTACCGGAGAGTTGTCATGACATAAGCAGACAAAGATAAAATGCGGGTCAAACATAAAGCCTGGTGTGAGGGGAACTATCTTAAAATACTGCATAATAAACTATATACAAGTAAGCAGGAACTACAAAAAATAGCCGACCCTCTCCACAAATGTGGCTTAGGGGTAATCCGAACTGCCTAAAACAAGTACAGTAAATTCATCTCAAAATAGGAAATCATACCATAATCCGCTCTTCCCCTGTAATCAACAAGTCAGCACAACTAATATAATATGACTGAAATGTAACAATCATACTGTGATATTGAAATCGCAGTATACAAGTATAAAAGTGATAAAAGTGTGATAATATAAGCCTACATTATGCTACAACCAATGATAACATAATTCAACTAATACAACACAAGCATATATAGAAATGTAAGCTAACTAAGGAATACAATTCAACACCCATCAGTACTGACGGCGTTAACGATCAGCGCTTACCGCGATCCACCGATTCATGTGAATTAGTACAGTAGTGTACACAGAATCCTAACACAATCAAATGATTCCTTTCGAGAGTTCAAGATATATAGAGTCAGCATCTGAACGTACCATAGACCCTGAGCCTCAAGTCTCGTGCAGATGTCACCGTACCCTTGTAATGAGCATAAGTTATGATCTACTATATACACTCGAAACCTAGTCCCAATAGTAAATAGAATCACTGTACCCCTACAATGAGCATAAGTTAGATGAGATGTTCTAAAATACCTAGGAACTTTGTGGATCCCATCGTACACCTATAATGAACATAAGTGTTCTAGGATCCCATAATAGATGATTTTCATCATCCCCCTCTAGGACATCAAGGATTTCAAATAAAAAATGTATACCTCTCATCAAAAAAAGAACGAAGATCATGTCTCATGTAATATGTTATCAGGACCACAAAGGGACACGGATGCCGTATACATATGCACACATCAATATAATATAGCACAATCAAATATGCCCACAACGCACAAAGATCGATATCTTGTCATCGTCTATCCATATGCATGGTTACTAATATAAGGCCAATACAATGTTTGATTATTAATATAAGTTTAATAATAGGTACGGTCACAATCACAAGATCGATACCATTCATAAAACTAAACGTACCTCGGGGTCAACCCACAAAGATACGAATATTTCCAATTCGATTATACACATCCGTCGGACGTGCACGATCATTATTGATTCCAAAGGAATCACTCAACATTCACATCCGAATCACCAGCTCCACCTTGCATCCACCTCGTCGAGTAGCCCAGAGTCTTCCTAAAGTCAAGCCAAGACACAACGAAGAACCATTCTCGGACGGGAAAGAAATTCCCCAAAGTCGCACAAAACACATCAGGTCAGTCGACCGATGAGTCCCATTTAATCGACTGAACTCCCCCTTTGACCTACATTTTACCTCTCGTTCAGTCGATCGAAGGGTCCCATTCAATCAACTGATATTGCCAGGTTCTGGCAATGAACTTAGATAGTGAGAAAACTTCCCAAATGGATACCAGTACGCTTGTCATTTCTTCCGATGCATCGTCCGATGAGTCGCCTTGTTTCCAAAGCTTGACTTTAAACCATCAGACTCCCATCGAATTTCATTTGTTAATAAAGAGGTGAATTCCATAAGTAATTGAAAAACAATTTCGATACTAAAATCCACTCTTTGCATGAGTAGAGTCCTACAGGCGATTATAGTGACCCGGCTTCTTCTAACACGCTAAAATGACCTACCCGGCCTCCTCACCTTGTGCGTACTTATACATGTGTCGATATGCCCACTCGTGTACGCTTATGCACACATGTTCATGCAAACACACAATCACTACAAAAATCACGTTTTGGACTTCACTAAGGCGATTATTCGGCCCGGTATATTCTCACGCAACTTAGCGTACGCGATAGTCGCTATGGCTACGTGAAATGCCCATAACAGACTTGTAATCAATTATAGTTCTATATAATCAAACAATTACAAACGTATGTAAACAACCAAGCATAAAATAATTCTAACCACAATGCAACCAATATTTTGATTGTTATATATTTTCAAATACACGTATACGTATAACTGCCCATACTCATATACATACACGCATATTTAAACAAATAATTCTTTTATTACTTAATCTTATCTTACTTCTATTTACTAAATCTTTTCAATAAAAGTAAAACCTCCTTTTTATAAAATCTTATATTGTTTATAGGATACAATACAAATTTATAAATTCACTTAAGCCTTTGAAATACTAAATCTCTTTATCTGTAATTTAGTATTCCTTTTATAAACATGTTATAAAATATTATAACCATTTTAAAAAATGTCGTATTCATACTATTTTATAAACATCACTATCTTATAAAATATCGCTTTCCTACTAATTTATAAAATCATCTACTTTATAAAATACATTTTTATACTATTTTATAAACTCACTTATAAAATATCACTTTCATTTATAAAGGTTATTCCTTTACATAAATAATATTTATAAATGACCCATTCGATTATAAAAATCATTTCTTACTTTAAATAATATTTAAAGGTACTAATTAAGCTTCATTAATAACTTAATCAACTTATTAACTTTTCTAAAACCATTTAAATTAGTTTTACTATTGCTAATCAATGATATGCACTTAATTATATCATGTAATCAGCCTAATCAATCACAGAATCGCTCAAAATCAATTACTTAACCCATATTCTAATTTGGAGCTTAGTATCTTTTCCAAACATGATAATTAAGGGTTCAAACAATTCATTAGTTAAGGGAGACTTGTTTATAACATAAATACAAGCCTAAACCATAGCGTAGAAGTCTCCAAATCATATCATAATAATTCATAATTATAAATGAATGAATCAATGATGTATGATACCCAAACTAAATAGGAGAATCATCCCATTCTCCTTTTCTTTTACTAAAACAAGGTTTAATCACCAAAACATATCTCCGTGCTTTCTTCAGATCCAAAACAAAATTCCAAACTCCAAGTCCAGACAATTCCTTTACGAGTTTTGTAGAGAATCTCATGAGAAGAATTATGGTTATTTTATCGAAATTTATCGGATTTCGTTTGGGCATGGATTAATGGATCTAGGGTTAGGAGATAAGGAAGAAATTAGGAAAGTGATTAGTAAAGTGGAAAAGAATGAAACATGAATGAGGAAAATGAAATGAAAGTGGGAAGAGATTAGCAATTTATAGGCCAGCTTATAGGCTAAGCCCAAATTCACTTCATTCTCCAAAAATCACTATTCACTCCGAAAATCCATTGACTCCAAACATAGTCAAGTTTATACTCATTTTACTAGCATCGAAAAAGCGAACTCAAGTACAGGTGTATCGAGTCACAATTCATTCGTTTGTAAAAATCAAGTATAAGAGGCGTTTCGATACTTAACGATTAAATATTTGAATTAATCATTTAAGTATTCAATTGTTAAAATTGCAGGGTGTTACATTCTTTTGTCCTTAAAAGAATTTCATTCTTGAAATTTCTATGAGTATGAGATAGTAACAGGATTGACAAACTTCCTAAATCTCGATTTTGAAAAATTCCAATAGTGCATTCCCTTATGCTATCAGTACTACAGAACTCTTAAATTAGAACGCATCCACACTAGGAAATATGCAATAACCTAGGTCATCCCACATTCCTAGAAATTCATACCACTCTTAAGAAATTATTTCACTATTTAAATGCCAATCAAATTAGATAAGTATTTAAATAGTTATACTTCAGCTCTCAAGTACCTAGTTATACTATACAAAAAGGATTAAACACGTTTGCAATGTCATATCAGGAGTCTAGGCACGCTAAACTATATGTAGCAATTATCTCAAATAAGTATGTCATATCAAACCGTGCAAAAGTATTTCAATTAATTTGTTACAACAAACTATGCAAGAAGCACACCGAATACAACAAGCATCTATAATAACTATGTCATCATAAATTATGCAATAAGCGTCTCTACCGCAATAACATGATATCAACACATGTGCAATCAAGCATAATAGATGTGATGACCCACATTTCGGGAGGTTTAAATTGACAATAGTCCACACATGTCCAACTTAAACAATCCGAAATATAGATAATCAATGAGGTTAATTAAGGAAAATGAGAAAAGAAGAGGGAAATAAACACAGAATCTCGCAGCGGAACGATAATATAATAATCAAATAAATAGCTCATAAAACTACTTATATTATACATTTGATTATAATTTAACAACATTTATCAGAGTTATATATATATATCAGGGATAAATAAAGTAATGCAGCGGACAACATGATGTAGAAATAATAATAGTAATAATATACCAAATCCTCGTCTTCGTCCTCAAGAATAAATCTTCAATAAGCTGAAAACTCAGGGATGACCCGAGCGTAATGAAAAGACAAAACACTCGAGTCAGGACTTAAATATTCTTATGTGAGTCAAATAGATATCGCATATAACACGAGTGTCGTGGCGTCAGAGATGTTTATGGGGTTTCACATCTCCTATCTAGTGTATAACGTGCGTGCAATAACTCAAGAGATGTTGCGGGATTTTTCATCTCTTAAGGATCCATCAAAATATTTATATGTGGTATAATACGCTATATATAATGTCTAATTAGTAAAATATATATTTTTCTTAGCATTAAGGATTTACATTGATGCCCCTTAATGCATATTTAAGCGTTGACGTACAGTTTGCATTTGACACAACCAGTAGCTTATCGGTAATCAGTGATGCACTGTGATACCACAACACTAAATCAAAATCATAGGGGTCTCGTATAGGGATAAAATTATGACAAGGCACGTGAGGTAATGCCCAAGGTAGGATAATACCAGTTTGGGTCGCAGGACTGGTGGTAAACGCATCATAGCCATGACCTCCCACCGCGTCCATCCATCCCATATCGAGTCAAAGGGAGGCTATCCCAAATCAAGGTGCACCAATCAAAACCAACAACAAGAGTAATAATATGGATCGAGTCTAAGAAAATCGAAGAATGGATGTCCGCTAGAGGTAATTACCCATTTAGTCCTGTCAAGCTGTCCTATTTTAGTCATTTCAAATTGTCACAAGTGCCGGGGTCTACCGTCATCGTTCTCTTTCTCCAAATCCAGCAAACGACGCCAATTCTAACCGTTTCGTTCTGGAGTCTCCTCCGCATACACAGTTGTTAAAGTGGTTCCAATATTGACAGAGAGTATGCCTGTAAGAGGCCCCGGTCTTTTTAACAACCAAATGTTGTTTTACACACCGGTTGGTACTTTTATATTTCGAAAACAATTCGTTCTTGATATCAAAATATCATATTCACTTCAAAATCAATTTCATATCAGAATATCATATTTACTTCAAAATGTCATATTTACTTCAAAAATCATATCCAGTTTGATACGTTATACTCACTTGAAAATATCATTTCACTTCAATGTCTCGATTTCATTTTCAAAATCATTTTGAATTTCAATTTAGGTTATAACTTTATTTTAACCCAATGCGCATTTAAATCCATAATTTAAATATAAACATTCCCACTCTGACCAGTTTGAATTTTTAGAAAATAGTTTGAAAAGTGTTAAAATAGTTTAGTAGAAAATAGTTTGGGTACTAAAATGGTTTATATAATAAATAGCTTGGAAAATCAAATTAATTTGAATACGTTAAAAGATATATTTAAATAGTTTATATCAAAATAATATATTTGAAAATAGTTTCAAAGCCAAACTGATTTAATTCCAAATTTCCTAATTCAAAACACTTTCAATTTCCATTTCCAAATAAATCGATTCAATTCTGATTTCAATTCAACTTAACTTCGATTCCAATTTTAATTCAAATCGATTTCAATTTCAATTCCAAATTAATCCAATTTCGGTTTCAATTCCAACTAATTTCAATTCTATTCCAGTTTAAATTAATTTCATTTCAATTTTTAATTTTAATCCATTTCGATTTATATAAATTTGAGAACGATTTCAGAATACCGATTTAAATCACTTAAATTAAATTTAACTTCAATATTCAATATTAAGATTCAAATCTCTAAAAATAATTCAATTCCGAGCCCAAATTTCGAAATATCCATTTAAATTACTTTTACTTGGATTTATTTCAAAGTTCAAGTAAGAGTTCAAATCTTTTTCAAACAAATCAATTTCCAAAATTCATGTGGTTTCTCAATTATAACTTCAAAATTTCAAACCTGATTCTTTAAACAATTCCAGTTGACAAGCTCATTTTTAACATTTCAAGCTCGAGTTCAAAAATGATTCCATTTCCATAAATCCAATTTTATTTCTTATAATAAAAATCATTTAAATAATTTCAAATCAAAGTTTTTTCAAAATCATTTAATTTAACCAATCCGGTGTCTGTATATAATTTTCTATCTTATGGCCAAATGAATCCATTATTTCAATTTAATTTCAAGGATGGATATATATCATTTCAATTCAAAATAAATGTCATAGGTTTATATCATTTCAACCTATTTTTATTTGAAATAATTCGATTTACAGTTTTATATACTGTAAATAATTTACAGGATGATAGCGGGGTATATCAAAATAAATAAACATCCAAATCATCCAAAACATCAATCAATAACATCCATCGCAATCGATCGTCCAAACAGTCAATATAATTCACAACAACTTCATAGTTATTAATATCGGGTATTTTACTGGCAATTAAATTCCAATTTTGAATTTAACTATCAATTTTAATTTTTAACGGTTGATTCAAATTACAATTTAGATGACAATTAAATTTATCAAACAACAATCAATAAATTTATATCACTTCATGATTTCAAATATAACTAGCATAAAAAATATTTTAGTACGTTGTGAGCGTTATAAAACACTCACCTTTTATTTGAAACTGAAAATATTTCAGCTTCAGATAAATGCCACTTCGATTCCATGCCAAGCCTTCGTCGATACCATTCCAGCGCCGCTTGTTTCGTCCAATTTCAACCTCGTATGATTAAGATATATGTTTTTAAAGATTTGAATAAAATCAATATAAATAAATTTCTTTTCTTTTTTTAACCTAAATCACATCAAGTCGTTCATCTAGTAAGGAGAAAATCTGGCCGCACTAAATCCCTTCTTCTCGCGTGCTCCAGGTCTAACATTGAACCCACCATCGCCATTCATCCCTTGCTTGCCTCAACCCCCCACACATGACTAGAGATCGATCAAAGACCTCCATTCGAATGCCCTTGCTTCACCGCGCCCACAGCCTAGGATCGGCCTCCCCACGATGCTCCATAGCCACGAAACCCTTCCACGAATGCGCACCATACGCAAGCAAATTCTGGACACGTCGATGAACTTCAGGTGATCATCACCGTATGGATGGGAAGCTCTCGTCGAGCTCTTCGATTTTCGTTTAGGGAGTTTTTGTTAATACTCGATGGATTAATCAGAAATGAAGCGGAAAATAGATGGGCGTTTTGGCGATTGAAAATGAACGGGCGGCTATAAGCTTTTGTTAGGGTTTCGAGAGGGTTGCGCGCATACACACACACACACATGTGCAACTATATTATTTTAATACTATTTCGAATATTCACACGAAATTTTGGACGAACTCTAATCGAGACGTGCCGCCTGGCGTTTCTAATGTTTTACCCTATTCCGAACAACAATGGAACAAGTTTCGAGGCCTAGTTCGATTGTTTATGGAAGATAGCTTTTTGAATCGAATAAAAATATTAAATTTTCAATATTAATTTCAACGCTTTTTTATCCCATACGACCAAACAGTAACTCCTAACGCTACAAAATTTAAAAACCGGTAATATACACTATTACGGATCTAATGGAACCGGTTTCGTCGAATTCCGAGATTATGGCCCGGAGCAATTCATGTTTATATTCAATTTAGATCCGTAATAGTGTAGGCAATGATGAAATTTCTTGAAATTCAAATTTTAAAAACTTACTAACTCCATTATAATTCAAATAGAATTTATATCCATATTATAAATCATTTCGATTCATATTAAGTCAAAATTTCAATTATTCACACTATTACCATATATTAAATTTCACTATTAAATTAACTTGTATAAAATTTAACTTTTCTAATTTATCGACTTTTAATTCCATTCAAGAGTCCATTATCATCACTCTAATTCAAATAGAGTTTAAATCAACTTTAGAAATCATTTCTGTTCACATTTATCTCCAAATTCACATATTTACCCAATTTCAAATATTAAATTTTCTATTCACCAAATCTATTTAATCACTGTATTTTAAATTTTAAACCATTTTACTAATTTAGCTAAAATCTCCATATTCAGAATAATTTAATATTTCCAATTCAACATTTATAAAATATAAATTAAACGTTCAAACCAAATAACCAAAATTCCGGGTCGTTACATTCCTCCCCCCTCAAAAGAATTTCGTCCTCGAAATTGCTAAGGTAGGAAAAATGCTCCAAACTCATTTCTTATCCAAATCCATTTGGTTAAAATTTATTATTACCATTCCTAAGTCTTTTAGTCCACCTAAATCCACTAATTCCTATTTATTTATCAAATTCCCTTATTTCAAGCTATAATTTCAAATCAAATTTAGTTAACAAAAATAACTTCCAAAATTTTCTGACGCCCTAAATTTCAAAACATTTTGACAGAGTCTCTCCTGTACGGAGAACCTTTTACAATATCAAAAATATGATAAATATAATATACATCGACCCACGCGGTCGGAAACACAATATATATCAATATTTCATTTTCGCTTTTAATGCGTAAGCGTACCTTATATTAGCATTATTAAGCGAGTTCGCTTAATTTATATGCAATTACGCAACCCAAATTCTATCCAAAAAACTTCATGTACCTGTACTTACTCAAATGAAGCATATAAGTTTCAAAACCATGAAATTTCCATAACATTCCATTCCTTTAATGAACCGAAACACATGTTTTTCATAAAACAAAAATATTATAACATATATATTTTGAATGCGTAAACAAGTACAAGGTTCATCATAAACCTTATAAATAATTTGATGAAATGGTTTATTATAAACATTCCATACCGCTACTTAGGTTCACATCCAGCTTTATACCTTAAGTTCATACCTAATCTTATCCAATCCATACTCCAAAATCATATTCAATTCATTTATTCTTAAATTGAATTCATTTCTCACTATAAAGTACTTAACCATTTTAACTTGGTCTTACTTTTCCACTTTCTCGGTTTAATAAGTTATACAAACTTATTTATTCACAATTCCCTGAATTTCCACTTATTTTTACTCACATTCTATATTTATAACATATAGTTATATGATCACTTCACAATTCATGTTTATATTCAATTTACTCAATTCCAATTCACCCTCCATTTAAAATTCAAATTCTTGAATTTCCATTACCTTACCATAATATCAAACTATTTTCATTCTGGTTTTGCCATTTCATTTCTCAATTCATAAGTTCAAGAACTTATTTACTTAAAATCTGATATTGCTTACTAGAGTCCATTCACCTCTTATAACCATAACTCTGGATTGTATATATGTCACCTTTATAGCTTAAGGGTATCCATTCTATTCAATAATCATAACGTATAGTTATATAATCATTTTACATTTCAACTTTATATTCTATTCAAACCCACTTCAACTTTATTTAACTTATCTCGGTTAAATTTCAATCCATATTATTCATTTTAACTTACTCAAGTTAAACTTTAATTCCAGGATTAAAATTCACACTTTCCTTTCTTATCTATATCAATCCCAAATTATAAGTTTAATAACCGATTTTCTCCTGACTTCACAAATCATTTAAATGTAAATCCTAGAATTCAATCACCCGGTTTTATTTCAAATCATTTTGAAATCATAAATATACATATATCCATTTTTGTATATCAAATCATAGTTGCGGAATTTTAGAAAACTTCTTTTTGCCCAAAATAATTTCATTTTGGAATTTCTAAAACAAAACTTGTTTACCAATTAAGTCCAAAGCAAATAATCATAGCCAATCACTATGGTAGAAATTCGTCACGTAGAAACTCGAAAATGAACGCTGATGATGTGATCGCCATCACCAGAATTATTTTCTAGCGACTGAAATGAGTTCAGTGCTTTCTTACTTCTAAAACCCATTTTAAAACAATTTCTGTTCAGAAATATCTCCAAAATAATACTCCATTATTCTTCACAAATCATTTCAGAAACATTTCCAAAACCACTATGATTTAAAAATTCCCAAACACTTAGTTCAAATTCATTTAAAGCATTTTCCAAAATTTTCGATACTTAAATTTCCAAATACTAGTTTGAATCTACTTTTAGTTACAACCCATATGTGTAATCATACTTAACAATTTCTATTTGGTTATATAAACCATTTCAATTTTTATAATCTTGCTTTGAGCCAAACATTCCAGTTATACTTAATTATTTCTTTTATATCATAATATAGTTTGGGTAAAATTATTTCATTTACTCTCTTTTCAAAACAATACTGTGTCAGTTTATCTTGTTTAAGAGTTCAGAAACCCCTATCGATACAGTTGTACTTCCCGCACCGATCAGAATTCATAAACACTCAACCGATAAGTCAACGAAATAAAAAAAAAATTATATTCACTAAAAAAATACGCACTAATATTTATTAATACACTCAAACTCATTCTAAGATGCTACTGACCTTATCTCTTATGAGTAATCCCCACCAAAGCCTAGGTATATACCAACCTAAGCTCTGATACCAACTGTGATGACCCATATTTCAGAAGGTTTAAATTGACAATAATCCACACATGTCCAACTTTAAAAATACGGAATATAGATAATCAATGAGGTTAATTAAGAAAAATGAGAAAGGAAGAAGGAATCAAACACAAAATCTCGCATCGAAACGATAAATATAATAATCAAATAAATAGGTCATGAAGCTACTTATATTATACATTTGATTATAATTTATACAACATTTATCAGAGTTACATATATATACATCAGTGATAAATAAAGTAATGCAGCAGACAACATAATGTAGGAATAATAATAGTAATAATATACCAAATCTTCGCCTTCGTCCTCCAGAATAAATCTTCAATAAGCTGAAAATGTTATCCCACCTTTTGGTCAAGGTTGGAATATCAACAAGTTGGCAAGGAATGATGGATATCAGGATTGGAGATCGATTGAAAACAAGACTGCAATCGATGTCGTCAAAATTTGTCCGGACTCCGACCTGGACGGAATCGATTGGAGATGATGATCAATGCTAGAAAAGGCTACATTTCAAAATTTAGGTTAGTTGGAGTTTGTATGGGGGAGATACGATCGATACAAGGTAAAGGAACATACTGTTTGTATCCATCAAAGAGTTGAGGTGATGTCTTATTCAAATCCATCAGGTTCGTATCCGTCGGAATAGCATCGCCTCAGTATGTTCGAATCCATCGAGTTTTGTGCAGTTCGAATCCATCAGGTTCGCATCGATCAAAGCAAACCCCGGTTCGTATCCCCGAGTTTGAATCGATCAAGGTCATCACATCGATCCAATGACAACAGCGTCGTATCGATTTCACTTCGTATCTATCATGATAGTGTCGACCAGGGTCCAATACAGTTCATATCGATCATAGGTGAGCATAGTTTGTATCCACCTAATTCATGGTTGTTCGCATCGATAACATCCGAGTCCTTGTTCGTACCCATCATGCACAAGTAAGTTCATTTCGCATCGATGATGATCGATACGAAATGTACCCACAATTATTGATACGAACAAAGGCAACGATGAAGGGGTACGAATTGATAATTGATTCAAAGGACCGAAGTGGGTGGATGCGAATCAACGGTCGATGCGAACGAAGCTCCGGTATTGGGCGCGAATGACTCAGTCGACTCGGAAAAAAAGGTGGAGCGATCCAAGAATCTCGCACCACATCACCTCACGCGCACGTGCCTTGATCGGGTCGAAAGATGGGTATGAAACATGGATTCGAACGCAACAGTGTTCACGAAAGTGCAATCTTGCATCGATCATATCTCACGATCTGCAGATCCAAATGCTACGAAATTTTTACAGGAGCTTACGTACAAGCTTAAGAATGTTCCTGCCAAGTTTCAGATCGATTGGACAATTCCTTGATCGATACGAAATCGATCACAGATCGAGTTGAAACTTGGTGGAATCGGTCGCGTAGGCCCCCTCACGTGCCAGAACGAGTCTCCCGAAGTTTGAGCTCGATATCCGCCTCCTACGCCTATAAATAGCCCCTGAAGCCTGCAGAAAGGGGATCTTTTGGCTGTTCAACGCCCAGACTCTGCCGGATTCAATTTTGCACTCTACCATTGCTGCCATAAACAAATTCCTTCATTGTAATTGCTGTAACCAACTGTAACCAGCGAGGATAATCAATAAAAGATAAAACTTTGAAGTGGACGTAGGCCGGAGATAGCCGAACCACTATAAAACTCATGTTTCAGTTCATTATTTCTGGATTATTGTTTGTTGTTTGCTTAGATCTGTGACCTGTGTTTGGAATATTGCTGATTTATATTCATAGTTCGGTGCTTTCACGATACTTGGGGTTTTTGACCAATTTTGGCGCAAACACTTTGGTGCTTTCACAGAGAAGGAACTACCACCCGCTACACCAGATTATATTTGAATAGCTTGAAGAAATTCAGATTCGAAGACAATGACTCGACAAACAAGTAGGAGGCAAAGAGCTGAGAGAAGCCAGCAGGAAGGAAGTCAAGAGGCATCCTTCGGAGCTGGAGAAGGGCGAGCTTCGATTTACATCACCAGATATGAAATGGAAGCTATGGAAAATTCATTGCAAGAGAGTTTGTTGAAGATTCAACAGGACATGATGCAGACTTTCTTTGAACAGATGAGAGCTGTAGGAATACAGAACTTAGGACCAGCTACAACGGCTGTGAATGTGGAACAAGGAGCTAGGGTTGTAGAACCCCTTGGAGGACAGAATACAGAGCCAGAAGGCAATCAACGAGGGCTTGGGGGCAGGCCCGTAGGGTCTGACACTGGAAGACCATTGGACGGAGCCCAACAGGCTAGAACGAACGCGGATGTTAATGAACCGCATGAAGAATATGTACCTGAATTCCATCGGGGGCATGGGGGGAAACCTTTGACTGACAATGCTGGATTAGTTGAGATTATCAGGAGAACTATGCGTGGAGGTTTGACCAATAGAGATTTGGAAGGAGTGAACAGGAGTCCGTTTACTGGGGAAATCAGGATAGCTCAGAATCCACCCAAGTTCAAGCTACCTAGCGTGGAAGTATACAATGGCAAGGCTGACCCAATTGATCATTGATGAGATACACCAGACACATGGAAGTGCTGGGGGCATCGGAGGAAGTAATGGCCTGATGTTTCCCTTTATACTTGACGGACCTAGCTGCAATGTGGTTTAGGCAGCTGGAAGAAGGATCTATCGAGACCTGGAGGGAATTGGTGGATAGGTTTTTGGGGCAGTTTCTAGTTCATATCAAGAGACCAAAGAATGTAATGACGTTAACATTGATAAAGCAAAGGATGGATGAATCACTTGGAGCTTTTCTAACTCGATTCAATGAGGCGGTTGCTTCGGTGGATCAGCCGGTTCCATCGAAGGTTTTGATGGCGATGGTGTCGGGAGTCAGAGTGGATTCGGACTTTAAGGTATCTTTAATACGAGACCCACTACTGGATCTCGGGGAATTCTTTCACGAAGCTGAAATATTACTTCGGCAAGAAGACGCATGTATGGACTTAAAGTTAAAGGAGGTGAATGCGACTGAGGGTGGAGGACCATCCAATGGAAGCTCGGATAAAGACAAAGGAAAGTGGAAGCTAGATGACAATTCAGGAAAAGCCAGGAAGCGGTGGAAGGATCTAAAGTTTTCCACATACATAGGATTAAACGAGATGCTGGAGCGAATATACATGGAAACCCGGAATCGCCTTCCTTACCGAAGGCCGGCCAGGAGAGAACCATCCGAACGGGAGAGGGCATCAGGAAGTCACTGCCTCTTCCACGATTTGGACGGACATGATACCAACAGCTGCAGGCACTTAAAGGACATAATTGAGGAGCATGTGAGGAATGGACAATTGAGGCAGTATGTTTTTTGAGGAGAACGGGTGCGTAGCATGAAACTACACAGCCGATTAATAAGATTTATATATATACGTAGGTAGTTCGATCAACATGCCTGATTGATGGCAAGAACAAAATCAGCAAAGCCAGAGTTAAATTACAGAACCAGCACTCCAGCATGAAATAACAGCCCAGGGAGTTTATAATATACATAAATAAAATTCAGTATAAATAGAAAAGAAATGCTACTTCCCAGAGGGATCCCAAGAATTCGGTGGTGAAAACACACAGGTCCTTAGCTACAGCCGGGGCGATCAGTCGGAGCCGCTGATGAAGCGCTGCCAACGGATTCATCTAAAGGGGATCGAGCTGAAGGGAGACGAATCCTGAAATGTGCCGAGAAGGAGGAGCCTATCCAATACGCAAATAAATTAGAAATCTTGCTGCATATGCTAAAGAGCGAGTTGGTTGGTTTGTTGAATACAAAGGCGTTTCTCTCATTCCAAATAACCCAGCTGAAGATGGCAGTATGCTGGGGCACGGAATGCAGCGGTGGAGCAGGAGAAACCACTGCCTACCTCAAACCATGATGATGTAAGGCCCAGGAATGATGGTCGATTGGTTATCAATTGATCGGGATAGTATGAAATAAGTAACAAACCATTGGCAAGCGACCAAGTCATTTACTCATGTATGGGGATGGAGATAGCCCCTAGGCATGCTCTGAATGATGATAAATTGCGAAGCTATGGTTTGTGAAATCTGTCTTTTCTTTTTGGATCGGACATTTGTTTTTCTAGTTCGGTTTTGGAGTTTGGCTTGAACTCCTGGTTTTGTTTGCTTTCTGGCTTGGATTTTCGTTTGGATGATTGGTTTCTGTTTTGGATGTTGGTTCGGATTTCTGATTTTTTGGTTTCATTTGGATTTTGGATTGGATTTTGACTAGGTTTTTGTCTGGTTTTTGGTAAACGGTCATCGGGTATGGATTATGCCTGGCAAGGGGTGAGTCGCTTTTCCCGAACATGGTAAATTGACTCATTTAGGTCGTCGAGTATGGACTATGCTCGACAAGGGTCCGGAGAGACCAGGATTCAGCCTAGGACTTAGGCCCAGCATTATCAATTATTATTTTCAGGTCGTTGAGTATGGACTATGCTTGACAATGGTCCGGAGAGACCGGGATTTGGCCTAGGACTTAGGCCTTACGTTATTGGTTACTGTTTCAGGTCATTGAGTATGGACTATGCTGAACAAGGGTCTGTAGTGACCAGTATTCGGCTTAGGACTTAAGCCATGGCATTATTCAACGTCCAAGGACAATGGACCATGGTCATCAAGTGTGGATTGCATTTGGCAAGAACCCGGAGAGGTTACAGATTCGAATGTTGACCCGAAGAGGTCATGGATTCGGTTATTGGCTATCGAATAAGGATGGATTAGGACTCGGTTGTCGAGTCCAGATGGATATGGAATTGATTAAAGGCTTTGGTTACTGGATTTGGGACTTCGGATATCGGATTCAGGATTATTCAAAACACACCTTCTTACTAAAAGGCATGTTTTAGGGGGCAAATGTTATCCCACCTTTTGGTCAAGGCTGGAATATCAACAAATTAGTAAGGAATGATGGATATCAGGATTGGAGATCGATTGAAAACAAGGCTGCAATCAATGTCGTCAAAATTTGGCCAGGCACTGACCGGGAAGGGATCGATTAGAGATGATGATCAATGCTAGAAAAGGCTACATTTCAAATTTCAAGTTAATTGGAGTTCGTATGGAGGAGATATGATCGATAAAAGGTAAAGGAATATACTGTTTGTATCCATCAAAGAGTTGAGGTGATGTCTTATTCGAATCCATCACGTTCGTATCCATCGGAATGGCATCGCCTTAGTATGTTCGAATCCATCGATTTTTGTGCAGTTCGAATCCATCAGGTTCGCATCAATCAAAGCAAACCCCGGTTCGTATCCTCGAGTTCGAATCGATCAAGGTCATCGCATCGATCCAATGACAACAGCGTCGTATTGATTGCACTTCGTATCCATCATGATAGTGTCCAGGTCCAATACAGTTCGTATCGATCATAGGTGAGCATAGTTCGTATCCACCCAGTTCATGGTTGTTCGCATCGATAGCATCTGAGTCCTTGTTCGTACCCATCATGCACAAGCAAGTTCATTTCGTATCGATGATGATCAATATGAAATGTACCTGCAATTATTGATACGAACAAAGGCAACGATGAAGCGGTGCGAATTGATAATTGATTCAAAGGACTGAAGTGGGTGGATGCGAATCAACGGTCGATGCGAATCAACGGTCGATGCGAACGAAGCTCTGGTATTGGGTGCGAATGACTCGGTCGACTCGGCAAAAAAGGTGGAGCAATCCAAGAATTTCACACCACATCACCTCATGCGCACGTGCCTCGATCGAGTCGAACAGATGGGTATGAAACATGGATTTGAACGCAACAGTGTTCACGAAAGTGCAATCTTGCATCGATCATATCTCACGATCTGCAGATCCAAACGCTGTGAAATTTTTACAAGAGCTTACGTACAAGCTTAAGAACGTTCCCGCCAAGTTTCAGATCGATTGGACCATTCCTTGATCGATATGAAATCGATTCGTATCAATCACAGATCGAGTCAAAACTTGATGGGATCGGTCGCACGGGCCCCTTACGTGCCAGAACGAGTCTCCCAAAATTTAAGCTCGATATTAGCCTCCTACACCTATAAATAGCCCCCTAAAGCCTGCAGAAAGGGGATCTTTTGGCTGTTCAACGCCCAGACTCTGCCGGATTCAATTTTGCACTCTACCATTGCTGCCATAAACGAATTCCTTCATTGTAATTGCGGTAATCAACTGTAACCAGCGAGGATAATCAATAAAAGATAAAACTTTGAAGTGGATGTAGGCCGAAGATAGCCGAACCACTATAAAACTCGTGTTTCTGTTCATTATTTCTGGAGTGCTGTTTGTTGTTTGCTTAGATCTGTGACCTGTGTTTGGAATATTGCTGATTTTTATTCATAGTTCGGTGCTTTCACGATACTTCGGGTTTGTGACCAATTTTGGCGCAAACAGAAAACTCAGGGCTGACCCAAGCGTAATGAAAAGAAAAAACACTCGAGTCAGGACTAAAATATTCTTATGTGAGTCAAATCGATATCGCATATAACATTAATGTCGTGACGTCGAAGTTGTTTACCGGGTTTCACATCACCTATCCAGTGTGTAACGTGCGTGCAATAACTCAAGAGATGTTGCGGGATTTTTAATTTCTTAAGGATCCATCCAAATATTTATATGTAGTAGAATACGCTACATATATAATATCTAATCAGTATAATAAATATTTTTCTTAGCGTTAAGGCTTTAAATTGATCCCCCATAATGCGTTTATAAGCGTTGGCGTACAGTTTGCATTTGACACACCCAGTAGCACGTCGTTGATCGGTGATGCACCATGATATGAAAACACTAAACCAAAATCTTAGGGGTCCCGTATATGGATAAAATTATGACAAGGCACGTGAGGCAATGTCCAAGGTAGGATACTACCAGTTCGGGTGGCAGGGCTGGTGGTAACGCATCATAGCCACGACTGCCCACCGCATCCATCCATCTCATATCGAGTCAAAGGGAGGCTATACCAAATCAAGGTGCACCAATCGAAAAAATAACATGAGTGATAATATGGATCGAGTTCAAAAAAACGAAGAACGGATGTCCGCTAGGGGTAATTAGTCCACTTGACCCTGTCAAGCCATCCTGTTTTAGTCATTTTAAGGCACAAGTGTCGGGGTCTATCCATTACCGTTCTCTTTCTTCAAATCCAGCAAACGACGCCAAATCCAACCACTTCATTCGAGAGTCTCCTCCGCGTATAAGGTTGTTAAAGTGGTTCAAATATTGACAGAGAGTATGCAAATAAGAGGTCCCGGTCTCTTTAACAACCAAACGTCGTTTTACATACCCGTTGGTACTTTTGTATTTCGAAACAATTCGTGCTTGATATCAAAATATCATATTCGCTTCAAAATCAATTTCATTTTGAAATATCATATTTACTTCAAAAATCATATTCAGATTGATACGTCATACTCACTTGAAATATCATTTCACTTCAATATCTCGATTACACTTTCAGAATTGTTTCAAGTTTCTATTTAGGTTATAACTTCATTTTAACCCAATGCGCATTTAAATCCATGATTTAAATATAAATATTCCCATTCTGATCAGTTTTAATTTTTAGAAAATAGTTTGAACAGTTTCAAAATAGTTTAAATAGTTAAAATAGTTTAGTAGAAAATAGTTTGGGTACTAAAATGGTTTATATAGTAAATAGAATGGATTTGAATATGTAAAAAAATAGATTTGAATAGTCTATATCAAAATAATTTATCTGAAAATAGTTTCAAAGTCAAACTGATTTAATTCCAAATTTCTTAATTCAAATCACTTTCAGTTTCCATTTCCATTTAAATCGATTCAATTATGATTTCAATTTGAATTAAATTCGATTCCAATTTTAATTCAAATCAATTTCAATTTCAATTCCAAATCAATCCGATTTCGATTTCAATTCCAACTAATTTCAATTTGAATTAATTCTATTTCAATTCTCAATTTAAAACCATTTCGATTTATATAAATTCGAGTTCGATTTCAGAATACCGATTTAAACCACTTAAATTGAGTTTAACTTCAATATTCAATTTTAAGATTCAAATCTTTAAAAATAATTCAATTCCGAGCCCAAATTTCGAAAATTCCATTTAAATTACTTTTACTTGGATTTATTTAAAAGTTCAAGTAAGAGTTCAAATCTTTTTAAAACAAATCAATTTCCGAAATTCAAGTGGTTTCTCGATTATACCATCAAAATTTCAAACTTGATTCTTTAAACATTTCCGGTTGACAAGCTCATTTTTAACATTTCATGCTCGAGTTCAAAAATGGATCCATCTCCATAAATTTTATTTTATTTCTTAAATTTAAAATCATTTAAATAATTTCAAATCAAAGTTTTATTCAAAATCATTTAATTTAACAATCCGGTGTAAGTATATATGATTTTCTATCCTGTGGCCAAGTGAATCCATTATTTCAATTTAATTTCAAGGATGGATATATATCATTACAATCCAAAATAAATATCACATGTATATATCATTTCAACCTATTTCTTAATTTATTCGAAATAATTCGATTCACAGTTTTATATACTGTAAATAATATACATGATGATAGCAGGGTATATCAAAATAAATAAACATCCAAATCATCCAAAACATCGATCAATAGCATCCATCACAATCAATCATCTAAACAGTCAATATAATTCATAACAATTTCATAGTTATTAATATTGGGTATTTTACTGGCAAATTAAATTCCAATTTCGAATTTAACGATCAATTTTAATTTTTAACAGTTAATTCAAATGATAATTTAGATGACAATTAAATTTATCAAACAACAATCAATAAATTTATTTCACTTCATAATTTCAAATATTACTAGCATAAAAAATATTTTAGTACGTTATGAGCATTATAAAACACTCACCTTTTATTTGATATTTCAGCTTGAAATAAATGCCATTTCGATTCCATGCCAAAGCCTTTGTCGATATGATTCCAACGCTGCTTGTTTCGTCCAATTCCGATCTCGTATGAAGAAGATATACGTTTTTGAATTTTTGAATAAAATCAATATAAATAAATTTCTTTTCTTTTTTTAAACCTAAATCACATTTGGTCGTTCATCTGGTGAGGAGAAAATCTGGCCGCACTAAACCCCTTCTTCTCGCGTGCTCCAGGTCTAACATTGAACCAACCATCGCCATTCATCCCTTGCTTGCCGCAGCCCACATACGACCGGAGATCGATCGAGGACCTCCATTCGAAAGCCCTTGCTTTGCCGTGCCCACAACCTTTGATTGACCTCCCCTGATGCTCCATAGCCACAAAACCCTTCCACGAACGCATGCCATATGCGAGCAGATTCAAGCCACGTCGATGAACTTCAGGTGATCATCACCGTATGGATGGGAAACTCTCGTCGAGCTCTTCGATTTTCGCTTAGGAACTTTTTGTTAATACTCGATGGATTAATCAGAAATTGAGGGCAAAGTAGATGGTGTTTTCGGCCATTGAGAATGAACTGGTGGCTGCAACCTTTTGTTAGGGTTTTAAGAGGCTTGCGTGCATACATACATACATACATACATACATACATACATACATACATACATACATAAATACATACATATATATATATATGTGTGTGCAACTATATTACTTTAATATTGTTTTGACTATTCACGCAAATTTTTGGACGAACTCCAATCGAGACGTGCCGCCTGGCATTTATAATATTTTACCCATATTTAGAACACAATGGAATAAGTTTTGATGCCTAATTCGGTTGTTTATGGAAGATAGCTTTTCGAATCGAATAAAAATATTAAATTTCCAATATTAATTTCGACGTGTTTCTATCCCGTACAACCAAACAGTAACTCCAAACGCTACGAAATTTGAAATCCGAGAATAATACACTATTGTGTATCCAATGGAACTAGTTTCATTGAATTCCGAGACTGTTCCCCGAAAGGCTATTTTAACATGTTGATTAAATCGAGCGATTTTCAAAATCAATGAAATTTCTTGAAACTCGAATTTTAAAAGCTTACTAACTCAGTTATAATTCAAATAGAATTTATATCCATATTAGAAACCATTTCGATTCATATTAAGTCAAAATTTCAATTATTCACACTATTACCATATACTAAATTTCATAATTAAATTAACGTATATAAATTTCAAATTTTCTAATTTATCGACTTTTAATTCCTTTGAAGAGTCCACTATCATCACTCTAATTCAAATAGAGTTAAATCAACTTTAGAAATTATTTTAGTTCTTATTTAACTCTAGATTCACATGTTTACCCAATTTCAAATATTAAATTTACTATTCACTAAATCCATTTAATCGTTATATTTGAAATTTTAAACCATTTCACCGATTCAACCAAAATCTCCATATTCAAAATAAATTAATATTTCCAATTCAACACTTATAAAAAATTAAATGTTAAAAAATAAACGACCAAATTTCTATGTCGTTACAGTAGCCGATACAACCACAATCATACATGATTATCAATTGGAAAGTGAACACAATTTTGTTGATATCTAAATATATCATTGACTCTAAGTCATATCAAAAGGATAATGGATTGGTATAGATCTCATCTCGACCACTTAAATGTTCATGAGTAACATGTGATATATTTTAGACACCTATCGCTATCTCCCACTGATCTTATTTTAAATTGTGAAATTATAACTATCATACAAGCAATCGAACACATAAGCCAAGCAATAATCAAATGATAGCAAAATGCAACAAATAGTAATCTGACAACAAGCACTAACAAGCAACCAGCTAATCATAATAAGAAAAAATAAGCAACAACAACTAGCGTACAAATTATTAAACATGCAAGCAAGCAACAAAACCATCAATCAAAATCAACCAATAGCAAACATCAAATAAAAGCAAGCAAACATAAGTAGCAGCAAACGACAACAAGCAACAAGTAACAAGCAATAGTAAACAACAAACAATAATAATAAAATATTTAAAATAGTCGATGTCAACAAGACCGGTAACCATCAAAAGTCAAGCGCACATGTCAAACCATAAACTCCAATGAATTTGTTTAACATTCCAAAGGAATAAATGCCTAAGTGGTGTAACTCCCTTTGTGAATATAATACATGAAAGACCATTACACCTCCCAGTACGAAAAGGAAAACCTAAATGATATGAAGAATTACAATTGCCTGGGTTTTCTTAGATTCAAATCTACCTCGACCGCCAATGTTAATAAGGATAATATACTAAGTGCACTACGACGCTCGTCTAAGCCAGTATCATGTCATCAATTAGGAGATTATCCAAATCGCCACAAAACTAGTTGAGAAATCCTTTCCCGAACTATCCCGCATAATAATTAATACATTATACTTGAAATTTACAATAACTAAAGATCATTCCAAATGACACAATGCTCATTTCAACCCTTCACTTGTTCGCAAATTTTCTTTGTTAAATTAGGGTCAGCCACCTGACTCTCTTCGTGTGAAATCTAATTCGGTTCCTTGATTCGACTACTGAAATTTCCTTGAACGACTAAGGCTATGTTCGAAAATCTTTCAGTCATACTAAGAATCCAACTCAAGCACTCATCTATCAAAACCAAGTGAAAAAACCTTTCCTAACTGGTGCAAATCACTTAGAAACTCTGTGCTCATACTATAGTTTAAGAACTGGCATGTGAGTGGGCTGATCTTTAGAAAATGTCCCTTTCGGCATATGGGATTACTCCCGTTACCTAAGGTTTACTGACATATAGGAAAAAAAACTATAACATGAATTACTCTAGACAAATACGTATAAGTCATCCGCTCGATTTTTGCTCATTACTAAGCATCTACCGAACTCTACCTGGATATAAATCCAAGCCATAATTTATTGATCAAGCCCACTCAACTTGAAAGCTCCTACATTAAGTTCGAATGGAAATACTTCGGTCGCTTCACCTCAGTTTTGTAACTAAGGTGACCCCTATAAGGTTTATCTCTATCGAATCCCCAACATGGTTTATCTCTACAGAAGAATTTACCTACTATGAAAGGTGTCGAGTTTAGCCTATCTACCTAGTAACTAGCGACTGATAAAATATACCGCTCAAGTGTCGGAAGGAACAAAAGCGAGTTCCCAAAAATAGAGCATACCTCATTACACAAGCCCCTCCCAATTTTACTGAGCCGTAAGCCCACTAGAACCTAGTAATGCCTAGAAGGCACAAGTCATCATCACTTACTCACCCTCCGAAAATGTAGGGTAGTCATTCTTCAACTAGTCGAGCCAAACGCAATCGAAGCACTTACGCTTCACTTTAGCTGGATGACATTTCATAGCGAAATGCCTCCTATATGCCATAGGAGTGACATACTAGACCAGCCTTTCTTTTTCAAACAAGCTCAATATTCCTTGTATCATGGCCGTCTCGCCTCGATTGGAGTTTCGGTTACTTTCCATTTTTATTACCTCAACGGTATCTTATGGGTATTCTCATGAAGGAGAACCATCCCAACAAGACATTCAAAAGTGGACTCTAATAGGGAAAAGGCTAAGCAATGAACCCCACCAATGCTTAAGACCCAAGACAAATCTCTTTGGCTACAACAACGGAGTACCGACTACCTCAAACTTTAAAAACAAAAGGTTAAGTTGGTCTACACTCCTTCACTGCTAAGCTACCCTAGCCAAAATGGATGGAGTGCTTCAAGCTACAAGCTCCTCTCCATCTTAGAAATGAAGTGAGAACTTAAAGCAATGCTTGAATAAATTCTGAATCATAGATCTGCTTATCAGCTATACAAATACTGCATCTTACCCAGCCAAAACCTCCTTTTTTCCAAATGCCGAGAAATAATCTCCCAAATGAGAACATTCTCTAGACCTATAACGATGGAAGCCTTCTCATGCATGTGTCCAAGACTGTGCCTCAACAATAGCCTTAGGACTTAGATATGATTCCCTTCCAAGGCTCAGGAAATTCTGGGACCGCTTCAAAGAGTCTAGAGTAGGTGGATCTAGAAATACTAATGCCTAAAGGCCACACCACTTCTGGCGCCAACTACAATCTGCGGGAAATTTTCATGGCGATGGAACATCTTTTGCAATAACTAAATAGTCTCTAAATTAATTAGGCATCACAACTTGCCTATCGGAAGTTGCTCATGCACTCCATTTGCTCATATGGATAGCCCGACGAAGATACCTTAGCAATTAGCGGTAGAAAAATAATTTAAGTCCAGAAGACAAGTGGTGTGTACAATATAATATAGTAGAAAAATACAAGTACACTTTCTCAACGTATATCCTTTGACCAGATTGATTAACCCAACCGGTCTACTTGGTCCGAATGTTGAACCTAAGCTCTGATACCAAATGTAAGAACCCATCCTTCAGGAATACCAAGAAAGTTGGATCATTGGGGCAAAATTAAAGTGATAAATTAAACCAAGACATCGGTAAGATCTCACAACAGAATGATAACATATAATACACTGAATATACAAGAATAGAGTAAAAGAATAATATATAAGAGACCTCACTAGTGGAAACAACTGGTAAATAGATATCAGTAAAGAAAATCAGAATACATCAACTCCTAAAAATATATCAAGTACCATGGAGTTCTAAATAAATATCTAATACAACAGTCTTATATACAAATAACAGGTTTGCCGTGTACTACAAATATATCAAGTATACGTATCACAAAATATCGATGCCACATCTCCAAAGAGCTCCAGCTGCCTATCCTGATAGCGTGTCCACAAAAGCAGACTTTCAAACTACTTAATCGAGTACCCAAGATTTTTCATGACATAAGATGACAAAGAGAAAACATGGGTCAGACTTAAAACCTGATGTGAGAGGAACCATCTCAAAAAACGACATATTAAAACTGTACAAATAAGAAAAAACTACTAAATCACAGTTGGCCCTCTCCATAAATGTGGCTCAAGGGTAATCTGGATTGCCTAAAAACATGTATAGTAAACCCATCTCAAAATAGGGAATTATGCCATAACATGATCTTCTCCTGTAATCAATGAGTCAACACAACTAATATAATGTGACTGAAATGTAACAACCATACTGTGATAATGAAATCGTAGTATACAAATATAGAAGTGGGAAAAATTATGATAATATAAGCCTATATTATGCTACAACCAATGTAATATAATTCAACTAACATAACATAAGCGTATATAACAATGTAAGGTAACTAAGTACTACAAATGAATACCTGTCAGCAAGATGGGGTCAACGATGGGCACTTATCGCAATCCAACGATTTATATAAGTAGCGTCGGTACACTAGCATACCCGAGCTGCTAATGCGATCAAATGATTCCCTTCGAGAGTTCAAGATATATAGAGTCAGTATTTTGATATATCATAGACCCCCAGCCTCAAGTCTCATGAAGATCTCATCGTACCCCTATAATGAGCATAAGTTATGATTTACTCTATATACTCGAAACCTGTCTATATAGTAAATAGAATCATTGTACCTCTATAATGAGCATAAGTGTTATATGAAATATTATAAATACCTAGGACCTTTGTAGATACTATCACACCCCTATAATGAGCATAAGTGTTATAGGATCCCATAGTAGATAATTCTCATCATCACCCTCTAAGACATCATGGATTTCAAACAAAAATGTATACCTCTCATCAAAAAGAGAATGAAGGTCGTATCTCATGTAATAAGATATCAGGACCATGAAGGAACACCAACGTTGTATACATATGCACACATCAAATATAACATAGCACAATCAGATACGCTTATCACACGCAAAGGCTGATATCTCGTCATAGTCTATCCATACGTATGGTCCTAAATATAAGGCTAATACAATGTCTGATTATTAATATAAGATCAACACCAGGTACGACCACAATCATAAGACCAATACCATTCATTAAACTATATGTACCCTAGGGTCAACCCCAAAGATACGAATATTTCCAATTCGATTTTACACATCTACAGGATGTGCACGATTATTATTGATTCCAAAGGAATCTCTCAACTTTCATATCTGATTCATGAGCTTCACCTTGCATCAGCCTCCTCGAGTAACTTAAAGTCTTCCCGTCAAGGCAAGACACCACGAAGAACCACGCTCGAATGGGGAAGAAATACTCCGAAGTTGCACAGAACACATCAGTTCAGTCGATTGAGGGGTCCCATTCAGTTGACTGAACTCCCCTTTCGACCTACATTTTACCCCTCCTTCAGTCGACTAAAGGGTCCCATTCAGCCGATTGAAATTGCCAGGTTTTGGCAATAAACCTGGGCAGTGGTAAAACCTCTCGAACGGACACCGATACGCGTGCCATTTCTTCCGATGCTTCGCCCGATGAGTCAGCTTACTTCTAACCCATCGGACTCCTACCAGGGTTCATTCGTTGACATTTTGGAAATGAATTCCATAAGTAATCAAAAATCGGTTTAGATACCAAAATACATTCTTTGCACTAGTAGAGTTCTACAGAAGATTATAGCGACCCAGCTTCCTCTAACATGCCAGAATGATCCGCCCGACCTCCTTGCCTAGTGTGTAGCTTATACATGTGTCAATACAGCCATTCATGTACACTTATGCACATATGTTCACACAAACACACCATCACTGCACAAATCACATTTCAAAATTCACTAGGACGAATACTCGGCCGGATATATTCTCATGCAACTTAGGCATCCAATAGTTACTATGGCTACATGAAATGCTTGCAATGGACTTGTAATCAATTATAGTTCTATATAATCAAGTATTACAAACGTATATAAACAACCAAACATGCAATAATTCTAATCACAATTCAATCAATATATTGATTGTTACATATGTTCAAATACACATATACATATACTTGTCCATATTCATATACATACACGTATGTTTAAACAACTATTACTTTTATTACTTAATCTTATCTTACTTCTATTTACTAAATATTTTTAATAAATGTAAAACCTCCATTTTATAAAATCTTATATCGTTTTACAAGAATACAAACTTATAAATTGACCTAAGCCTTTAAAATACTAATCTCTTCATCTGTAATTAAGTACTCCTTTTATAAACATTTTATAAAATCTTATACCATTTTATAAAATGTCATGTTCATACTATTTTGTAAACATCTCTGTTCTATAAAATATCGCTTTCTTACTATTTTATAAAATCATCTACTTTATCAAATACCACTTTTATACTATTTTATAAATTCACCTTTAAAATATCACTTTCATTTATAAAAATTATTCCTTTATGTAATAATGTTTATAAATGACCCACTCACTTATAAAAATCATTTCTTACTTTAAATAATTATTTAAAGGTACAAATTAAGCTTCATTAAATCACTTGTTAGCTTACTAAATTTTCTAAAACCATTTAAATTAGTTTTAATATTGCTAACCAATGATATGCACTTAATTATATCATGTAATTAGCCACTAATCAATCACAACATCATTGAAAATCAATTACTTAACCCATATTCTAATTTGGAGCTTACTAACTTTTCCAGACATGATAATTAAGAGTTCAAACAATTCATTTGCTAACGGAAACATATTTATAACATGAATACAAGCCTAAACCATAGCATAAAAGTCTCCAAATCATTCCATAATACTTCATAACTATAAATGAATGAATTAATGAAGTACAATGCTCAAATTAAATAGGAGAATCATTTAAATTAAATAGGAGAATCATTTAAATTAAATAGGAGAATCCATACCTTCTCTTTTACTAAAATAAGCTTTAATCAACAAAACCCATCTCTGTGCTCTCTTGAAATCCAATACAAAATCCCAAACTCTGAGTCAAGCCAATTCCTTCCTGGATTTTGTAGAGAATCTTATGAGGAGAATTATGGTTATTTTATCGGAATTCATTGGATTTTATTTGGGCATGGATTAGTAGATCTTGGGTTAGGGGATTAGAAAGTAATTAGGAAAGTGATTAGTAAGGTGGAGAAAAATGAAATGTGAATGAGGAAAATTGAAATGAAAGTAGGAAGAGAATAGCCACTTGTAGGCTAGCTTATGGGCTAAGCCCTAATTGACTTCATTCTCCCAAAATCACTATGCATTCCTAAAATCCATCTACTCCAACCATAGTCAAGTTTATACTCATTCTACTCGTGTTGAAAACGCAAACTCAACTACGGGCGTATTAAGTCCCAATTTGCTCTTTTGCAAAAATCAAGTATAAGATGTGTTTTCATTACCTAACGATTAAATACATAAATTAATCATTTAGATATTCGATCACTAAAATTGCAGGGTGTTAAAGTAGTAGGATGAGCTGATCTAGAAGCAATAAAAAAGCAATCGAGAAATCGAGAAAGATGACTATACTCTCCTTGAATATTGAACAAAGTGATTTAGAGCCACAACGAGAAGCGCCTCGACCAATAGAAGCTATAACAAAGCCAGAAGCAAAGGACCCTGCAAACACACTAGAACAAAAAGTGGCGAAGGAAGCTCAAATGGTCAATGACTATCCATATAACAACAACGTGGTTAAGGAGTAATATTGGAGAAACCATCCTAATATGACACATGAGACTCCTTTATTGGAAATGGAGCAGCCCGCGGCGGAAGTTAAGGGTGAATTTCTAAAAAAAATCCTTATTGGATCTTTACTGGATCTATGAAGTCTAATTTTTTTAGAACAATTCTAAATTTTATTTAAATAAGATCTTTTATTTTATTTAAATTTATAAAATGACATTGTAGTATTTAATTTTATGTTATATTAAATACATATATGTATCATATACACATATGTAAGTGTGTGCATGTGTAACATATCAATCCGTGCAAAGCACAACATGACCGCATATAGATGTTGGGATTTACATCGTAATGGATACGTTAACTCATCCAATATGTAAATGTATTGTCCAAATGTATATGTGTGTGTATATAATTTACTTTTATAATAAAATATCCATATATATATTAAAATTTATTTATTTATTACTTTTTATAAATATATAAATATTTACATATGAATATAAATATATAGTATTAACAGAATGTATATATATTAATTACCATATAAATATGTTTATATTATTTTAATATAAATAAATAATTTTTTTTGTAATGTTAAAAATAATACTCATTCAAATACGTCAAATTTTTTATATATTTATATACATATAAATGAACATGTTAAATACTCATATATGAATATATATAATAAAAAATATATGTTAATAATGACTTTAAATATAACTATTCCTCTTCAGATGTTTTCTAGCTTATTTGAGTATTTTAAAAGTAATTTGGAATTTTTATAAAATTTGAAAATAATTCTTTGTTTAAATATATTTACTAAACTAGTCTTGCGCATAAACCAGGTTTTTTATTTCTAATATATATATATTAATAAAACTATATAAAATTATTTAAAATAAAAAAAATAATATTCTTTTGCAAGTAAATTTAAGTATAAAATTTCTCGCAAATTTTACACCAAATTCTATGATTTGAAAATTTAATATATAATTTTATAATTTAAAACAATTTTCAAATTTAATTTTAAATCAATAGTTTTTGATTTAAGTATTTAAAGAAATATTTTCTTTACATTCTTCCATGAGCTTAATATGAAACGATAAAATTTTATAAAATATATTTTATAATAGATATGAATTTATATAATTATTTATTTGATAAATTGATTTAAACATTATTTAGAAATAGTACATATATATAGAAATATTTTTCTTTTGTCAAAAATATTGTATTTATTAAACATCATATATAAAAATGTATTTTCATATTTTACATATTTTTGGTATAGCACTTAAATGTGTGTGTGTGTGTGTGTGGAAATTAGCCACAAGGACCTCTTTAGTAGGTGCAATTAGTTTCTAGGACAGACAACTGAAATAATTACTTTTAAGGACAAAATATAAAATAATTAGTTTCTAAGGCTTAAAACATTATGAAATTATGTCCTTAAAAGTAATTGGACTGCTAATTTTGTCCTTAAAAGTAATTATTCTGCCGACTTTGGCCTTGAAAATAATTTCTGTGGATGTGTGTCCTAAACTAATTGGATTGTAAAGTTTGTCCTTCTAGTGAAATGCCCTTATATATATATATTAAATCCATTAAATAATATAAAAAAAATAATTTTGGGTCATTCTATACACAAATTAATAATCACAAAAAATATATTTTATAATCATATATAAATATACATACCACCAACTAAATTTGTGAAAATATATCTGCATATTGAATTGTCACCTAACTAACAATATTGTATACGGATAAATGAACATTATAATTATAAATTAATGTTTGTAATTAAATTAGAAATGTACCTTACAGCGAAAGCCCTTAATCACACCTTGAAACGATGTTATATGCTCCTAAAAACGATTTCTGATCCAACAAAGTGCTAGTCCTTGAACCATTGACCACCAGCTAACGGATATCGACTAAATTAATTTGATTTGAACTTGGGAGACTAGAGATGGAGGATGAAAGTCAAACAGCAAAGGAATGAGATGGAGGCTTCAAAAACCATAAATGAAATAGAGAAGTAGTTGCTTAAATAGAGGATGGAAAGGACAGAATTTAAGATCTCATCTTTTACTCTATCTCCTTTAATCTTAGCCATCCATTTTCAAGCCCTCTAATCCATATCCTAGTTGCCCCTAGCTCTTTTTTTACATCCGATTTTATCACCACCATGATGGGCCTTAAACCCATTTGATCTAAATGAATATTTTGCATTTTAAATCTAATTTTAAATACATATCGATAACATATATCGATTAATGAGTTTATAACTTTTATAAATTTAATTAATATTCATTTATCAAATAAAAATCAAATTTATAAATAATATTTCATAAATATTATTTAATTATTTAATTTATAAAAATTATAAATTAATTAAACCATTTTGGAGAATTCAATGTTTTTGGTTGTGTGCCTCGTTAGGAGTAAATTTCATCAGCGATTAGTATCAAACTATTCGAATATTGATATTCACACGTCACTTAATAGGCGATGTGGCTTTTTGGCCAAAATTTATCCTTACTTAGTTTTGGTAAAATCCAATTTTACTTTGTTAAGCATTATCCGGTTGTGACTATTATTTACACCAATTCTCTTCGTCAAAACCATATTACTATGGATTTATGGAGTTTGGTAATGGTCCAAATTTCAATATCGTCCATATTCAACTCTATAGTCCAAACATAAAGTCCTTGGTTTAATAATAATAATAATAATTGACCAAAATGATCCGAGCAAAGACTTTGACTTTGAGTTGATTTCAGTTGACCGTGATACTAACCCCATATAATTGAGGAGACGATCCTCTTTTAAATAGTGTTTCACTTCTAATACTTCCACTCGACCCAATTATAGTCACTCGATGGAGCGATGTGCCATGATTTGACTATAATCAAAGTGAAGCTCTCATATTAAAGATTGATAGGATTCTTAAGTTGAGAGAACTGTATAAATTAATCACATCGATATTTTCTGTTTAGCCTTAATTATATTAACCAATAGAAAAATATCAAGTGAATCATTCCATAGTTATCCATAACTTCAGTACGTAATCCCTAGGTGCTCCAAAAGTCATAAGTAGTTCACTGCCCAATCATTTAGAGAGCATACATACTCTAGTCTCAATGATACATTGATATCTAGTCTCGATGCATTTTAACTAGGAATGTTTAAAATGATATATTTATTTTTATCATGATAAATTACTCATAGTTACAACACTTTGTAACCACTATCACAATTTATTTATTTATATAACACATTATATCAAGTATATAATAGAAATAAAACACCTTTTATTTTGAACAAGATTGGTTATCTAGTTAGATATATGTAACAAATTACATAATTGCACATAGGGCGTACCCCTAACTCTATCAATCTCCCATGCACTTAGGGTGAATAATGGAATCTTATTCCAACTTCTTTAATCGGTTTCCTTAAAACCAATTGGGCAGTCCCTCGGTGAACGGGTATGCTTTTATGCTTCAATTACTCTATCAATTTACTCTCTTCGATGCTGATAAACTACCTTTACCATGTGGAATAATTCAAAGTGTATCTCTAGAATTCCAGTGAGCTCTAAGCTCTATTATAAACTATACCACCACATTGTTATCATATAACAATGTTATGGGATTATCAATATTTGGAATCACCCTTCGCTTAGTTATAAGTTTTTGCATTTGTTATATGCACATTGCTTTTACCGTGGCATTATTCAAGGAGACATACTTAGCCTTTTTATTGAATCATGCATAGTCTTCTATTTGGAACATTTCCAACTTAAAGATTTTTAACTTGAATTTACTATCAACATGTTGTACTCAATATTACTTATGAAGTTTCAGTCTGAACACTCCTTCATAAGGAGTTCGTTGTTTCTGTAATTAATTCTGTAGTATTTTGTAAGTACACGTGAACGCTCTAGATCGTCGTTTAGTGATATCAATTTAGATTTGAATTTGCTTCATGTATCAAATACATAAATCAACCACGATATCATAGACAACATAATATGTATGATAATTTGTATTGCCAATGCATGAGGAATCCATCCTACATATTTCGTATTAAACATTTTAGTAAGGTGTCCTTGCATATCGTTTTGGGACATTCCCAACACCTGTTATACTTACTATAAAGGACATCATTTACAAATCCAATGTCGAGTATTAAAACCACCAAAATCGATTATAACAAAAGTACATCGTTAACAATAACCAATGTGTTATTTAGTTATATTTTAGAAATATCTATGCATGTTTTAACGTTCTTTCTTACGAACACACGCTTCCTCTTCATATTGATTAATAATCAAACTATTTGATACATCTATCAAAACACTAGTTCAATTTTAAGACTTTTTAGAATGATACTTTCGTATCCGTTCTTGGATCTTATCTAAAAACCTACAAACTTAATATCGCTCCCACTAACTTCGAGACACTTTGGTTGTTATGTGCAAATAGAATAGTCTAAGTTTATATTCATAACTTTCTGTTTCAATATATATATATATACACACACACACACACACACCAAAACATAAAGTCACACTAGGAGATAATTTTATAAGTAAAATTTAAACCAACTTGAGCACAACGAATAGTGAATCTGTTATGTTAATTTAATAATTGAAATTCACAGTAATATTCTTATCAATGCGACTCACTATATTCCAATTGTATTTTTTTTTGTCATAAAGATAGATTTGCGACCAATAGATCATATCCCTTTGGATACAACCATCAAAATCATATTTTAATAATGTACTTGGAATATATTTTGGATTAGCGCATTGTACCATATCATAGAGTCAATACTCTTAATGGTTTTATTAAACAACCGAGGATTATTTATTCTTAACATTGATAAGAAATTCATAGTTTCTTTTTAACATGCAAGAATACTCATTATACATTCTAATGTTCTGTGTTCATTTAGATTTGGTTAATTTCATTTCATTCTTTTTAATCAGTTTTATCCTTGTATCGTATCCAAATTCATTTTATACTAATAATTTCTGAAAAGATTCCTTACTATGAAGTTGGTATTTCTTGAAACAATAGTTATTCCTCAGTTTAACGAAATGGGCATTCACAGCATATTCATTTTCATAGCATAAATTAGTCATATAATGATTATTGTTTTCAAAATTCTCTTGGGATGATTTATACGAGATCCCTTATGTTCAATTATTACATGCAGTCTTTCTGCTCACACAACCTGCCAACTACTTGGCTTAGGATATGTAAGGATTTTTATAAATCCTTATCTTGTATGGATTTGTAAAGTATTATTTGGATGATATTAATTTTAATCTTGTATATTACTCTTAAGCACACATCTTATAGAAAGAATTTAACTCAACTTAACTCATCATTAATCGTGCTTTTCCCAACAAAGTTCAATAACTCCTTATTAATACATCATTATGATTATAGGGAGGAGTGAACTTTGAGACCGAGTCTTTATTCACATTAGGTACATATGGAACTCTCTCTAATATACTCACTCATTCGATCAAATATAATTATTTCCGTTGCATATTATTTTATTTATTTCCGTTTTATACTATATGAGCTTATTATGGACTTATACATGCATATCAAATACACATATCCATGTCTGTGATAACTCATCAGTGAATATGACGAAGTATATGGAACCGTTTTGGTATTAATAGGCTTACGATTGCATATATCTATATGTATTTATGCAAAGAGTTCATCAACTCTCATGATGCATCCCACTAATGGGTGCATAGCCCTTAATTGTTTGAGATACAATCAAATAGTATCATATTATTCATGATCATATAATAAAAATTATTTTTCAAAGCTACGACTTAATCTACAATTCCAAAATAATTGTAAACAATTTAGATACTTCAGTATTTTCCAGTGCATCAATTTTGTTGCGAAAAGAATACCACATTATAATTTTATTTAATAACGGATATTCATAATATTCGCATTGAAATTTAACAACGTATATTTTTCAGTCGAAACCGAAAAATAGTCATTATTCATTAGTAATGTTCAGTATGTTTTATGAAAACTATTTTCGCAATTTAATGCAATCAATGAGTGTTGTATGGCATGCTCTCACTATTTCCACCATTACTATAATAGCGTACTAAATTTGGAGGTCCATCATCTACTTAATATAGATTATTTGTTCCATATACCGCAACTAGTTTACAGTGCTGAGTTCTTCGATCAAATATCTTGAACTCATAGAAATAAATCTCATTGAAAACAATTTTCTATATGAAAAATGTCTCGTAATAGAAATCATATTTTGTACTCCAATTTTAAGCACCAATCTTTATTATTACAGTTCTCATTTTCAATGTTTTTTTGTGAAGCAGAAGTGAATATTACTCTATTTACCCCAACCACACCTTAAATTATATTATTCTTTACATTCGTTT
Organism: Allium cepa; assembly: GCA_030765085.1. Classification (NCBI taxonomy): domain Eukaryota; kingdom Viridiplantae; phylum Streptophyta; class Magnoliopsida; order Asparagales; family Amaryllidaceae; genus Allium; species Allium cepa. The sequence continues at coordinate 80,770,816 of CM060941.1, read as the reverse complement.
TTCTTTCCTAATGGTCAAGCCACTCAAAAGAAATCCTTTACTACAATCATAATGAATTCTTTACAAAATAACACTCAATTATCCTTAATATTTAAAAACATCAAATATATTGCACTTTGCGCAAATTGATCAAATTGGCATTTCAGCCATCGAGTTCTTAGATCTACCTCGTAGTTTTGAAATAGTGTTACATTTAACATAATACGATCTTTATTGTAATCAACCAAATTGAATACTCAATCTCACAGTATAGTTTATTTGTTTGCTTCAATTGAACTTATTCATCGAAATATCGTATATTATGAACTAACTGTTCACCATATAACATTTATATGCGATTTTATATGGATCAAATATCTATAGACTCGTATTTCTTTTGAGTTTAGAACTCATAGAATGCAATGCATGGTCTTGACCAAATAAACACTTAAGCGACCAAATTACGAACGTACTCAGTAGTTGCAAAATCAGGCGCTTGCATGGGTGTTGAAATGTTAACATGTATTAAGTGTTTTTAGTAAGCATATGTTATATTTCTATTTTCAATTTCTAATTGAGTTCATCTGTATATCTTAGTTAATAAACATTTTATCAATCATATTAATTGCATAGATTTATCAATGTAGATTATTATAGCATTATATAGCATATGTTCTTACAATATTATAAAGTTTAAATGTTATCATCTCATTTTTCAAATAAGGCTCCCATTATTCTTTTATGTTTCACTAAATCTTAAGCAAAACATAAAAGTCTTTGACTTCACTAGTGGGTGTTAGGACTCGTATGCATCGGAATTTTGGCCTTGATGAAAGCACAACAAATCATAGGCCCACATATGATGGATCACTCCTTATTGGTTGTATCACATACAACTTCTAACCCGTGGTTCCTTATAATCTCGTCTTTACCTTGAGGAAAGCTCAACAAGTAAAGTAGGATTATTCACTCGGACTTATCATTTCGCGATGACCTAAGTATAATGCCAATATCTTGAGGAAAGCTCAACAATTACGTGCACTTATCTTACCTCGTCTATTCAATAAATTAACAGTACTACACATGGCATCCCCAGCTTAATGAAAGCTCAACAACTGAGGAGTATATAAGTAATCTATTAATATATAAATGATAAAGGAAACTTTATATTTAAGATTCATAATCTTTAATATATTATATCGAGTGATATTGACATATGGAATGATGTATTTCTTATGAAATATCCTCGTGATTCAAGTGTTGGACATATCGAAAATCATGATACACACACACACACACACACACACATATATATATATGTTCCTTAAGTCTATTTAGATTTCTTAATGTTCCACCTTTAATTGATACATTAATATATATAACTATATAACTTTTATATTTCATATTACTTATATAACAATCTTATATATATTATATTAGTTAAATCTTATCTAATTAATCTTTATTAATTAACATTTAAATTAATTTTATATTCATTTAATATAACATTTATATTTATTAATTATTATATACTATAACCTCTATAATATAACAGATATATCTTATATATATGTATATTTTATCTAATTAATTACATTAATAATTTATTTAATTAGTTAACCTTTAATTAATTTGTTTAATTAATCAACCTTTAATTTATTTAATTAAGCAATTTTAATTAAATTATATTAATTTTGAAAAAACATATTATGCATACATGTAACTTATGGCATCTTAAACATTTTAAAATATCACAACGTATATCAAAATATACAATACATGTATATATTTTTCATTAATTAACTCATTTATTAATTTATTTATTTTATTAATCTTATTAATAAATTTAAATTTCAAAACTAGTTTATATTATTTTTCAAATATTTTGAACTTTTTTATTATATTATAACTTTTATAATATATGTATGTCTTATTTTAAATTTAACTTTTAAATTTAAAATCTTATATTTTTAATTTTTAAACAATTTGAAAATTTTCCTAAGGCCCAATTAAATTTGGGCATTTTCTACTAAGGACAACTTTTGGGCTTACATATCTGTTTGGGCTAGGTTGGTAGCTAGGTAGGGTAGAGTACTAGATTACTCAAACCTAATTCTAGACACTACCTTTCTAGACACCCTACTAACTGGGCTGTAAGCTTAACTAGTTAACCATAACATGACTAATTTAGATTGTATAGGCTATCAAGCTCTGATACCATTGTTGGAATGAGGCAGCCTACATCGAAAGTTAAGCATGAATTTCAAATTTTTTCCTTATTGCATCTTTATTAGGTCCATGAAAATCTAATTTATTTATAACATTTCTAAATTTTATTTAAATTAAATCTTTTATTTTATATACATTTACGAAATGGCATTGTATTGTTTAATTTTATATTATATTAAATATATGTGTGTGTCATATACACATACATAAGTGTGTGCTTATGTAACATATCAATACGGGCGTGTGCAAGGTATAAAATGCCCGTATATAGATGTTGGGATTTACATCAAAATAGACACGTTAGCTCATCCAATATGCAAACATGTTAATTATTATATAAATATGTTTATATTATTTAAAATATAATAAATAATTTTTTCCGTAATATCGAAAATAATACATATGCAATACATATTTTTTTAATATATTTATATACATATAAATGAATATGTTAAATACTTATATATAAATATGTATAATAATATATATATATATATTAATATAAATAAAAGTATAAAATAATTTTTTATCTAAATATATTTATTGAACGGGCCTCGTACATAGACCAGGTTTTTTATTTTCTAATTTTAAATCTGTATGTATATATATATATATATAGTAATAACCATATAAAAATTTTGTGAAAAATATATTGCATTTTTCATAACTATTTTTAAGTTTAAAATCTCTAGCAAATTTTTCATGAAGTTTTATTATTTGAAATTTTAATATACAATTTTATTAATTTAACACGATTTTTAAATTCTTTTAACCATAATTTAATCTAAATATGTAAAAATAAATAATAAACGTTTTTTATTTTCTATAGTGAGCTTAATATGCATCATAACAATTTATAATATATAAAATATATTATATAATTGATATATGAATTTATCTAATTATTTATCTAGTAAATTGGCTTAAATATTATTTAAAAACAATATATAAATAAAAAATATTTTCTTTTTGCCAAAAATATTACATTTATTAAACATCATATATGAAATTTTATTTTCATATTTTAGACGTGTATACTATAGTATTTAAATTATATACAAATATTTGTATATATTATATATTGAATTAATTCAATAATAATAAAAAATAAATTCTGAGCCATGCTATACATAGATGAATAAGCATAATTATTTGTCATAATCATATATACATATACATACAACTAACTAAATTTATGACAATTTATCTACATATTCAAACCGTCACTTAACTAACAATATCATACATAGATAAATGAACATTGTTTGTACCAAAATTGGTCACAACTCTCTTCGGAAGTGTTTGAAGAGATAAAATGGAGAAAGTAAATATAAAAAGAGGATTATCTAACAAACATTCCAAATTATAACTGTAAAGTAGCTGAGAACACAAGATTTAAAGTGGTTCGACGTATTGCCTACGTCCACTATGAAATGGTTGTTCTTTATTAGACTTTGCTTGCTGGTTACATCGGATTACAACAGAGAATTTAGAGCACAATAGTGAATTTCGAATACAACAATGATTCCGGCAGAGTCTGGACTTCGAGGAGCCAAAAGTCCCTTTTCTGTAGGTCCTGGGATGCTATTTATTGGCATAGGCTGCAAATATCTCGCTCAAATCTCGAGAGACCTCTTCTTGCATGTGGGCGGGCCCACGCGATCGATCTGACATGGTTTGCACTCGATTTGTGATCGATACGAACGAATTTCGTAATCAAGATTTGGCCCAAATCGAGTCGAAATTGAGCATGAACATTCTTTAGGTTGTACGCAAGCTCTTGTGAAAATTTGGTGGCATTTGGACTTGTAAACTGTGAGTTATGATCGATGCAAGTTTGTGCTTTTCAGTTGCTATTCTATTCGTATCGATGTTGTTCGTATCGATCATTTCGCATCAATGATTATGCACGTGATGCCAGTTGATGTGGCGCTTGCTTTTAGGATCGATCCATATTTCATGCCGAGTTGACTGCTTCCCCCTTCGTATCCATTGAGCTCTATGTCCTTACAATCGATGCCGACGTGTATCCTTCATATCGATCATTTGAGGCTTTTTTCATATCGAAGCTCGCAGGTCATTTCGTATCAACATTGTGTTGCTACTTCGTATCGATCGTTTCGTATCAATCGCTTTTAGTTGTGTGTTTTGTATCGATCAATGGTCGATCGATACGAATTGAGTTGACGGAGGGACCGGTACGAAGCATATATGAACGAGATCGATGCGAAGTGTTGTTTGTTGATGGATATGAAATGGAGCAAATATGATCGATACGAAATGAAGACTCTCCATGGATACGAAATAGTCTGGCTTTGATGGACACGAAGAGATGCAGTGGCTAATGGATATGAACCAATTAAATTTTGTGTTTATTGATATGAATTCTCATCGATACGAACAAGGTTCATTTGATGGATTTGAACAAGATCGATTGGAAAGGAGATCATCTCTGGTTGCTTGATGGATACTAACAGATAATGTTGAAGCTCGATGGATGCGAAGTGCATGGATACAAAATTAGCATGCTTTTCATGAAGCTTGATCGAGCCATAACTTGAGCGTACGAACTCCAATTGACTTGAAATTTGAAAGGTCGGCTTTGAAAGCTTTGATTTTTGTGTCATACTATTTGAAGCTTGATCCGAACTTGAACAAAAAATCATCGATATCCATAGTGAGTCTACGTATTACCGATATTCGGGATGAACTGTCTTTAGTTTCCTGTCAATTCCTTGATATCACGGCCATGCCAAAAGGTGGGATAACATTTTCCCCCAAAGTACGTCTTGTGAGGACATAACGTGCTTTGAAAAGCTGCAATCTTCATTCTAAAAAGTTCCATCTGACTTGTTAAACGGTTGTTGTCTTCTCATCGAAAGTTGTGACCTTTGATTGATCAATAAAACCATAAATCATGAACCATTGACTACCAATTGTTATACCATGTATTGTTGTAACTGAGTGTTGTATGATAGTGATCTATCGTTTGTCATTGTAATCGTCATTAGACGAGTATTCAATTCCTGTGAATTTTAAAGATTGGATGTTAGTCCATTATACATGAACGTACGTTAGCCTGACTCCCGTTAACGTTCGTATGTTCACGAGTCATTGTCAATTTTTCAGCTTCTCTCTCTTTTTAGATCGAATTTTGTATCGATCCTCTCCTGAATCAATGTGAAATTCGAGTTATAGCAACGATTACGGTTGCTTTGATTCTTCTTTTCGTGTCAATCCTCTCCTGGATCGATGCGAGATATTAGAATACATGCTTTGTATCATTGGTCATCAATACGAAATGGATAGCCCTTGGAAATGCATCATATCGATGGATACATAGCCTTGGGTCTTCAAGTTGATAGATACCAAATAGGCATTCTGTATCGATGGAGTTGAACGGTTTAGATATAATTTTGCAGTGATTTTCGTATTGATGGTTATCGATTCGAAATTAGCCGGTTTCACGAAGCTTCTTCGTATCAATAGATTTGAATTTCTTTGGTCTTTAAAGTGATGTACACGAACTTGTCATTTCCCATCGATAGATGTTTGATGGACGCGAATAGATTAATCAATATTCATGGCAATGTTCGTGCTTCGTACGGATAGTTGGATGGTTGTGAACAAGCGTTGCCTCAACTAGGTAGTTCATGGATACGAATAGCTCTCTTCGTATCGATTAGAGGAGAAACCTGTTTTAACCGGTCGAAACAACTGGGAGATGAAACGTTCCCTTCTCTTGGTTTTGTGCCCATATAAATACACGATTTTGTACTTAGAATTTTTTTTACTTGTTCACTTTTCTGCCTTGTCTTCGTATCGCTTCTACTTGAAGGAAATTAAATCTGCCTCTGGTTTCGAATCGAACTAGAGCAAAATAAAAACGAGAACCACCTTCGTCCCAAATCGAACAACCCCTCATTTTTTCGAACTAATTACTTCGATTAGGTAATTGATTAATAGATTCACGTTAAAATGACGAGAGTTATATTCTAATGCCATTCCTCCCATACTTGCAGCCGATTCTGGTTGTGAGGCGACCGGAGGTGAGATAGAGCAAGGTCAAGGAAGGAGGAGATAGTGCTCGGGTCGATTCGGAGAAGAAGAAGTCTGGGAGCTATCGTGTCGATGATGGACAAAGGGCAAGTTCGTATCGATTCAGATGGAACACAACTTCGTATCAGTTGACAGAACTGTCTCGTGTGGATACAGAGTTAACATTCGTATCGATAGATTGCTGATCAATACTTGTATCGATCCGGAGCGACTGATATGCAGTCTTGGATGGGCGATCGATATGAAAGACCCATTGCTGATCGATACGAAATGGAGACTATTGATCGATACGAAATAAGGAATATTGATTGATAGGAAATAATTTTAGGTGGTCGATACGAACAGGCGTACCATGATCGATACGAACTGCCGTATTTCTGACCGATACGCATTATATTCCTAGTGGTCGACCCGAGTCCAAACTTCAATGAATTCGAAATTCCAATGCACTTTAATATTTGACCCCGACGAGCTTATGTCCTGCATATCTGGGCATAACCTTTTCATTGCATACCTGACTGCCTTTTGAAGCTCGTCGATGGAACTGTAACTTAACAAAATTTTAACGAACTTTAACCCAGATCGGTCTCTATAGCCTAGATGGCATGGTTATGATGGTCAGCGATGACGGTCATTCTAATTGGATTTCGAAGTCTTGTCGTTTGAACACGTCTTTTTTTGTTTCGTAAAACCTTTTAAGTGTTATGTAGCACTGCACAAGACATCCACACACTTCACACTGGGGAACACACAGGATTATTATCGTCTAATGATGGTTTTGGACAAGTTGATTAGTTATGGAATCCATGAGTTCTCAACAGTAGGAAATTCAAAGTCCGTCTTCTCCAATAACAGAGCTGCCGGCCATCGAAGTCGAAGTAATTAATCCAGCTCCAGATGAGCTGCTAGGAACAATTTTTATTATGAATCCATAAGACTCTATGTCATCCAATGTCTCTGAAGACATGTTGGGATGAATATGTTTAAGGCATGGTTTATTATTAGCCGATGTTTTGTTACCCGAGCCAAGTGACAAACCACATGCTCCCCCGGATGGGTTTACTGCCTTTAACAAGCACTCGTGCAAAGCTGGGATGCTTCCTTCCTTTAATCAATACATTAGAGAAGTGCTAGCCTTCTTTGGAATTGCCCCTTCACAATTACACTCGAATGGATACGCATTGCTGAACAGTTTGTTCGTTGTATTCATGGAGCATCTTTTTCGACCCCCGACTTCGATTGAAATCAGATAACTATTTAATGTTAAGAGTCGAGAAGATAGTCCTTCGTTCAAATTCCTGGAGGCAATTAGGAACTCTCAGGTGGTGACGGGCTCTTGGAACAGGCTCAGCTATTTTAAGACAGAATAGTTCTATATCCGACACCCTCCAGAATTCGCCAGTCGATGGTTAGCCAAACGTAAGTGTCACAATTTTCTTTGGTAATTCACGAATTTGTTGTAACCGATGCTGAATCTCATATCTTCTTTCCTTTTACAGCCCTAATTCCACGACCTGAAGGCGCATATTTCAAAGAAATAGTAAGGGTCCTTCAAGAAGTGCCAAGCGAAATGAGAGATATAGACTCGGCGCTAACAGACAGAAATTTGAGGACCTTTGGGCTAATTGAGTAAAATCAAAGCACTAGGCTTAAATGAACGCTGAGAGCGAATCCGATGAAATGAGCTAAACATAGAGCACCCAGGATCGTAATAACTGAAGAGGGTGAGGAAGAAAATACGCCCACCGATGATGAACCTGTAGCCGGGCCTTCTGATAGCTTTCAAAGTCTTGAGGGAAGGAGAAAAGGCAAGGCCGTAGCGAATAAGCATCACAAAACTTCGAGCTGGAAATACGCAATCGTGTCTTTGCCTGCTTTCGGTATTAAAATTTCGGAGGATCCTCTCTCGCAAGTGGAGAACCTTTTCGAAGGGCTTGTCGTTATCCCTATGTGACACTTCAACATGACGCCGGATTGGAGGAGCTTCAGAGTGCTTTAGACTTAAGCGAGACTCTTCCCACAAGCACGGCCGACATTTCCGGTTGGTCGGAGGGGTTTTTTTACATACATATAGATTTCACGGCACTACGTGATTTCTAGTCTCGAGCTATTCACTTCTAGAGATCACTAACTCTATTGTTCTTTCTTCTTTACAGATTCAATGACTAAACGAGATTCCATGCTTGGCAGCCTCCGCTCAGCACGTCAAGCATCCAACTGGTATTATGAGTCCCGTCGGAGGGAGGATGATAAAAACCGCGATCGGGGTTATTCTAGCCAAGAACGTCACGAGAGAGAGAGGAATTATATATATCGATCCCGATCGCGTTCTCCTCCTCGAGCCCCCATACAACCTTCAGGCCATGGAAAACAATAGGTAGAGCCTTCTCGCCAAAAGTCATCTTCTCAAACCTTTAGGCTTGAATCATAACGTCGCAGACATGAGGCCGAAACTCCCATTGTTGCTGAACAAGCTACCATGAGTCTATTGGGGATGAGGCTATTAGAATTTCCCAGCTGAAGAAAGATTTTCCAAATATATGCTTTGACGGCCACATCTTCCCCTCTCATTTAAAGAAAATTCCCTCGGAAGCAGAAAACATAATGCATGATTACATTTATAACATTTATACCTAGTATAAGGAGTAGGTGAAAGCTGTAGAAAAAGCATCGAAGGTGGCCTTTGAGCGGGCGAATACCATTGAGAAATTGGAAGCCGAGCTCGCTCAAAAGGATCGGATTATTCAAGTGCTTAACAACGAGGCCGAATCCTATCAGAAATCATAAATAAAGGCCACCCAAAAGGCCGACGAGGCAAACCTAGCATTGGAGAGGATGCGGCAAACACATTTTGCCTTGGTGGAGGAGATGGGCCACCGAAACACCATTGTCACAGCCGAACGGGACGCTGCTCTGAAAGAACTTAACGAGCTCAAAGACAAATTTTTTGAAATCATCAAGGAGAGGGATGATGCATATAGTGTAGCCCAGGGGGCATGTGAATAGACCGTAGTGCTTTGGGGCGAACGAGATGCGGCAACGGCTAAGGTCCAGGAGGTGGAGAGTGAGGTCGAGGAGAAAGTCCAAATGGCAGAGTCCAGACTAGACGCTGACATTGAAGATCTCCACATTACTTATAATGTTAACGTCTTGAAGCATAGGAATCTAGCCTGGCTCGATAATTATCCGACACATCTATACAACGCCTGAAAGGCCGATTAGTAGAAGATGAAAAGGCTGCCATCAGGGTGAATCGGTTGATGAATTCGAGCTTGAGAACCGAATGCTAAATGAAGAAGAACGGAAAGTTCTCCATGATGCTACGATTTCATATGAAAAGGAGAAGCTTGGCGCTCAGCACTCAGAGGTCGAAGAAGGTTTTGGTGTCGAGCACTGTGACACAAGTCCCGAAACTCTTGTGCCGACTCAGCCTGAACCGACTTCTATGGTTGATTCTCAATCCGTTCCTACTTACAATCTGGATCAGCCGTAGTTATCTCAAGTTAGCGAGCAAATTTTTTAGGCCGTTCAGCCGCCAACGAGTCGAACTGAGGAAGGTACTCTGAACATTTTGTACGCTTGTTCAAGATCGGGAGCTTCACCTAAAATATTTAATAACAATTCTCTTTACATTGATTGGAAACACATCGGTTGCACCTCCTGCAACTCAAGAGTCGCATCATGCGCAGGAGGCAATTATTATGAAAGCGACAACGACATTGGCCATTTCAACTACAGATGATGTACAAGGGAGCACACTTTCACTCGATGAACAGATGATGGAGGAACTTCTCAATCGTCATGGTGACCCTTTTTCGGATTTTCCGTTTGTCATGAGTGGTAGCACACCTACAACCAGCTCCTCAGGCCCAACCGTAATCGTTTCCGGCAATGCACAAACACTTCATGAGGAAGAAATTATAGCCAAGATTAACATGGAAATGGAAGCAGTTGCCCGGACCAGTAGCTTTGGAGGTGGAATGGCGGGCCCTGGTCCAGCCCCATTACACCTGGTGAGTCGTGAGTTCCGCTGCTCTGGGAGAGAATTCCATACTAAAATATGGAAAGTGGCACTGTTGTTGACACCAACGTGCCTATTCTTCCTCCTGTAGTTGACCCGACCCCTCCGACTCCGCCTGTTGGAAGTATTTCCATACACTTGAGTTTGGAGGAGGAAATCGATATAATCCCGCACATTGGAAATCAGCCACCGAAAGGCAAAGGCTCAAAGAGGAAAATCAGTAGCAGCTCCAACGGGTCTACGCCGAAGAAGAAAGCAAGAAAAAAGAAAGAGTAGATATGCTTCTTCGGCTCATTTTTGGTAGACAGATAAGAATATGCCTTTTCTTTTATAGGCCGTGTATAGATGCGGGTTCGGCCCTTGCTAGTTGGATTTTTGGAAATAACTTGTACATAAATTCCTTCCACAAAGAGTTGAAATGAAATTCTATTTTGTCTTCAACTCAATTATCGTTTATTTGCTTAAGTGTTATAGCATTTGAATTCTTGTTCAGTAAACTTGTGAAGTTTCGACCTTTGGATCGGGTTTTGAGTTTATTGTTAAGTCCTGGAATCATGGCTAGGAGTCGTGACCAGACGCTAAGCTGAACTCCGATGCTGCACTGCTTCAGTCAGTGATCGGCACTTAAGTTCTGCCCTCAATTTCAAGGATGAGTTGTAAAGGTCGGCTAGCGATAGCATTTTGCCTCCAATACATCAAGCTTAACATCGTAGAATTGATGCTGAAACAAGTGAAGGTCGAGTGGTCGAATCACACTTGCTCATTTATTGATGATCACATCTTCACTCTAGGGATTTGCATTTGTGCGTCGGTGGTCGGTCATGCCTGTTTAAATTTTAAGTATATATCCACGCTCTAGGGACTTAAAGTTATTTTATGGGTGGTCAGTCACACCTGAGTTATGTTTATACTCTGGCCACACTCTGGGGACTCAGAGTTGTTACGGATGATCGATTCGTATCCGGTTTTTGTTTAAACTCTAATCCACTCTCTTGGGATTTAGAGTTAGTCGATGTTTATTCTCCAATCCATGCTCCAGGGACTAAGAGTTAATTGCAGTCGATACTTCGGTTTGCACTCTAGGAATCCAGAGTTAGTCGACGTTTGTACTCCAGTTCGCACTCCGGGAGCCTGAAGTTGGTTGACGTTTGTTGGAACTTCGTATTTACAATACTTCGTAATTACGATATTTTGACTATGACAACTATATAAGTTACTGTGTATACTAACATATTTATTGCAGGAATTAATCAAAGGACAGATTCAAAAGATCTCCAACACTTAAAGTATGTATTGAGTCTGTGTCTAGTAATAATAGTATGTTAAAATCTCTCCTACATGATATATTGCATGATCATCTTTTCAAAAAATAAGAAATTCAATTTTCATGTTACATTCAGACGTCTGAATCTGTAATATAGAATATTGTATATTACAATATTCAGACGTCTGAAATAAGATATTCAGACGTCTGAAAATAACCAAAAATTGCCTATTTCCTTTCTGTTTCAAATATCGTTTAATTCAGAAATCTGAAATTTAAATTTCAGACGTCTGAATATTTACAACGGCTATTTTTTTGAAAAGGCATTTCCATTCATGAAGAGTTGCAGCCTTTATTTCAATAGCTCTTAATGATAATTCTTCATGAAGAGTTACAACCATTTATTACCTATATAAACACATTAGAATCAAGTTTTAAATTCACTAATTTCTATTGATTATTATTCTATTATTGAAATTCTTGATTCTAACTCATTTGTGCTTTCAATATCATCCAAATTCAATTTCTACTTTCTTAATCTTCACTCATTCATACATATATCATAACGGAGAAAGATTATAGGAAGTTTGTACTAATAATAGACAAATTCGTGTTATTAAGAACACACTGTGTCAAACATACTTTTGAATTGAAGTCCTCTTCTGCTGTTGAGGCAAAATCCTATTCTGCTGTTCAGGTCCCTTGTTCGGCTGTTCAAGGGTTGTTGTAAACCTGTTCCTCCGGGTTAAGTGAGGATTGTTGTTAGTGAAATTCCAGAAGGAGTCTGGGACTGGACGTAGAACGGGAAGTTCGAACCAGTATAAAAATTCCTGGTGTGCTTGTTTTATTTTTTATTTACTTTGCTACTATCATCTATTTTCACCTTTAATTTTAGTTATTTCCATATTAGCCGATCCTAAGTAATAGCTAGCATTGTTATACATTTTCATTTGGTATCGGAGCCTTGTTTCTAATAACCGTTACACAGTTATTTGATATTCTGCTAAAATGGAAAACAACACCAGCACTGTTAACAGTAGTTTCATTGAAGGACAATCCACTGCATGACCTCCACTATTCAATGGTATGAATTACAATTATTGGGCAACTCGAATGCGTATTTATATGCAAGCTAATGGTTTTGACTCATGGAATATTACTCAAACCGAATATAATATTCCTACAACAGAATATTCTACATGGTCAAACACACAAAGACTAGATGCTACCGCTAATGCCAAAGCTATGAATGTGCTATTTTTGCTTTAGATAGAAATGAGTTTAACCGTGTTAGTATGTGTACAACTGCTTATGAAATATGGAGAACACTTAAGATTACTCACGAAGGAACTAACAAAGTTAAACAAAGCAAAATTTCCATGCTCAAAAATCAATTTCAAAATTTTAAAATGAAGTAAGATGAAACTATAAATGATATGTATTCTAGATTCCAAGATATATACCACTCTTTACTAGGACTTGGAGAAAAGTATTCCGATTTTGATATTGTTTCAAAAATCCTTAACTCTTTAACGGATGAATGGGAAAGAAAAGTTTTAGCTATTGAAGAAGCTAATGACCTTTCTACTATGAAACCAGAAGAGTTGATAGGAAATCTAATGTCATATGAAGTAAATTTGCAGGCTAAAAGAGTACAAGCACAAGACAAAAAGAATATAGCATTCCATGCTGAAAAAGAAGAATCAGATTCTGATGAAGAAGACTTAGCATTCATTGCTAAAAACTTTAAAAAGTTTTTAAAATTCAGAAAAGGAAATCGAAACAATGGCAAAAGGAACTACAATGGCAATCAAAATAAGCCATCTTCATCCATATTAGAATGCTTTAACTATCACAAGAAAGGACATATGCAAAAGGATTGTCCAGAACAGAAGAAAACATATCACAATAAGAATCGAAAGGACAAATCAAAAAGAAAAGCATTTTCAGTAACATGGGATGATTCAGATTCCTCATCTTCTTCAGAAAGCAGCAGTGATAGTGAGAAAGAACATGCAAATGTTTGTTTTATGGCTTCAGAAAATGAGGTAAGTGATCTTACTTTTGATGATATGATTGAAATAAATTCAGAACTTCTTGATAATCTAAAAAGCATCAAAAGAAAATATAAAGAAGCTCTTGAAAATCAGAGAAAAGCAGAATTCGAAAGAGATATGCTTAATGATGAAAAAAAAATATTAGAAGAAGAAATTGGAAAACTTCAAGATAAAGTTTCTAATGATAATTCTCAATTTACTTTATTGAGTCAAGAAATTGAAACTCAAAAAGAAAAGAATGATTCTCTTGTCTCTGAAAATCATGAGCTAAAAACTAAGATTAAAATGATAGAATTAGAAAATACTTGTCTCAAAACCAAATTAGAAAATATTTCTAAAAATATTTCCAACTTTAATAAAGGTAGAGAAAATCTATCTAGTATTATTGAAAATTCTCAGTCCACTACAAATAAAAATGGACTAGGATATTTTAAGAAATCTCTATCTAAAAAGAAAATTAGGAGAAATAATTCTCATATTAATTCTAAAAATTCCAATACCATAAAAATATGGGTTCCCAAAACAAACAATAATCTAATTAGAAATAAATATATAAATCTCTTTTTTGAAACTGTTCATAAAAATTAGAATTATATATTTAAGGGGAATACCGAACCTACTTGGGTTTGGTTTCCTAAGACCTAACTCTTAAGACCCTATAAAAGGTGGGTACCAATGTTGTTATTATTATTTGTAGGACCCACTTTTAAAGAGAGGAAAATGGATACTCGACAGCGGTTGCTCAAAACATATGACTGGAGACAAAAATATGTTATCAAACATCACTTACTTAAATGGATGCTCTGTCACTTTTGGAGACAATTCTAAAGGATATATCATTGGAAAAGGCAACGTCATCAATGTCGGTACATCTGATTTACCTCTTATTTCAAATGTTTTATTAGTGAAAAATTTGAAACACAATCTTTTAAGTATCAGCCAATTATGTGACAAAGGTTTCAAAATCTCTTTTTCTGAAGATAAGTGTAGCATTCGTGATAAAAATCAAAATCTTATTTTTGAAGGAAATAGAGATAAAAATATATGTTTTGAATATAAAAATCAATCATAATTCAGATATGTGTTTAATAGCTAATGAAAATGATCCTTGGCTATGGCACAAAAGACTCTGTCATATAAACTTCAAAACTATAAATAAACTTTCCAAAAATAATTTAGTCAGAGGATTACCGAAAATGAACTTCAAAATTAATCATATTTGTGATGCATGTCAATTAGGAAAATTAACAAAATCATGCTTTAAATCTAAAAAGGTTATCTCTACTTTACAACCACTTGAACTACTACATATGGATCTATTTGGACCAACCCAAGTTCAATCCATTAACCATAATAGATATGTGTTTGTAATAGTAGATGATTTCTCTAGATATACTTGGACTATTTTTATGAAAAACAAAAATGATACGTTTGAGCAATTTAAAATTTTTGTCAAACGTATTCAGAATTTAAAAGGTCTAAAAATAAAAAATATAGGAAGTGATCATGGAGGAGAATTTGAAAACGAAGCTTTTGATCATTTTTGTAAAAAGAAAGGAATTTTTCATAATTTTTCGTTTCCTAGAACTCCACAACAAAACGGAGTTGTAGAACGTAAAAATAGAACTTTACAAGAATGTGCACGAACTTTGTTAAATGGAAACACTCTTCCAAAACATTTCTGGGCAGAAGCTGTTGCAACTGCATGTTATGTTTTGAATCGTGTTTCTATTCGACCTCTAACAAAAAATACTTCTTATGAACTTTTTACTGGAAGAAAACCAAAGATTTCTTATTTTAAAGTATTTGGTTCAAAATGTTTTATATTAAATACAAAAGATCAGCTTGGAAAATTCGTTGCGAAATCTGACGAAGGAATCTTTCTAGGATATTCAGATCGCAGCAAAGCTTATCGTGTATTTAATAAAAAATCAAATATTGTTGAAGAAACATTAAATGTTTCTTTCGATGAAAATTTTCTACAAAAATCAAGTATTCAAAATGATGATGATTTTCCAGATAACATTACAAATACAGATACTATAAATTTTGAAAATAATGAAAC
Organism: Allium cepa; assembly: GCA_030765085.1. Taxonomy (NCBI): domain Eukaryota; kingdom Viridiplantae; phylum Streptophyta; class Magnoliopsida; order Asparagales; family Amaryllidaceae; genus Allium; species Allium cepa. Next base: position 80,755,142 of record CM060941.1, on the reverse strand, counting down.
ATTGTTGACAATAATATTGAATTAAGGAATTCACCAAAAATATTACGGGATCATCCTATACAAAATATTATTGGAGAAATTAATTCAAATATTCGAACTAGAAGTCAACTAAATCAAATGGGCCATGTAGCATTCCTTTCCAATATCGAGCCAAAGAATCCCAAAGAAGCTTCCACAGATGACTACTGGATAATAGCAATGCAAGAAGAGCTAAACCAGTTTGAACACAATGAAGTTTGGGAATTAGTTCGTAGACCAAGTGATCAGGCTGTTATTGGAACAAAATGGGTTTACAAAAATAAAGCAGATGAACAAGGAAATATCACTAGAAATAAAGCAAGATTAGTTGCACAAGGTTATAATCAAGAAGAAGGAATTGACTATGAAGAAACGTTTGCTCCGGTTGCAAGACTAGAAGCAATTCGAATATTAATGGCCTATGCATGCTTTCATAATTTCAAACTTTATCAAATGGATGTTAAAAGTGCCTTTTTAAATGATTACATAAAAGAAAAAGTGTATGTTGAACAACCTCCTCTATTTATTCACGAAAAGTTCCCTGATCACGTCTGTAAACTTAAAAAAGCACTTTACGGTTTGAAACAAGCACCACGTGCTTGGTACGACCGTCTAAAGACTTATCTAATTTCTTCGGGTTTTCTAATTGGGAAGGTTGATCAAACACTTTTTATAAAACATTCTAAAAGGGATATTTTAATAGTTCAAATTTATGTTGATGATATCATTTTTGGTTCTACGAATGACAAATTATGCTAGGAATTTTCAGAAATAATGACCAAAGAATTTGAAATGTCTCATATGGGTGAATTAACATATTTTCTTGGATTACAAATAAAACAACTTCAAAATGGCATTTTTATTAATCAAGAAAAATATTGTATTAATCTAATCAAACGTTTCGGAATGGAAAATACTTCTGCCAAACCAACTCCAATGAGTACAACTACACATCTTGAAAAAGATGACAATGGCAAAAGTGTTGACCAGAAACTATACCGAAGTATGATTGGATCATTACTATATTTAACTGCAAGTCGTCCTGATATAATGATGAGTGTTTGTTTGTGTGCTAGATTTCAAGCTAATCCAAAAGAATCACATTTGAAAGCAGTAAAACAGATATTATGTTATCTTACAAACACAAAGGATTTTGGTCTGTTTTATCCAAAAGGATGTCCATTCGAATTAGTCTCATATAGTGATGCTGACTTCGGTGGTTCTCGAACAGATCGAAAAAGTACGAGTGGTACGTGCCATTTCATTGGAAAATCTCTCGTATCCTGGTTTAGTAAGAAACAAATTGTGTTTCTCTCTCTACATGCGAAGCAGAATACATTTCTGCTGCTCTAGCATGTACTCAAGTAATTTATATGCAACAAACACTCAAAGATTTCAATATTAATTTATCAAACTCTACAATATACTGTGACAACTCGAGTGCTATTAACTTGTCTAAAAATCCTATCAATCATTCACGAACAAAACATATTGACATACGTCATCACTTTCTTCGTGACAATGTTGAAAAAGGAACAATAAAATTAGATTTTGTATCTTCTGAAAATCAGTTAGCTGATATTTTTACAAAACCTCTTTTAGAAAACATTTTTATTAAGCTAAGACGAGAACTTGGTATTGTTTCTGTTAAAAATTTATAATTCTGTAACAAATTTTTCCAATCTAGTTATACATCTTCTGTCTATATTATATTTGCTCCCAACATATGTGTTTATTCTCTAAAATCTCATAACTAACAAATTAGTAACAAATATTTCTAACCTTCCATTTGTTATGTATATTTCTAGCTTTCCATTTTTTTTAAAATTTTTTATCCATTAGTTAGTAACTAAACAAAACTAACTATATTTAACCATTAATATAAAACTAATTTCTTTAAATAGTTTTTCCTTTTTGTTATATATATGTTCAAACTAATTATTTCTTTCGTCTCACCAAAATAAAATTCTCCTTCAATGGAATTTAACCTAGTTATTTTACTTCTCTCTATGGCTTCTAATTCTGACAATTCTCCATCAGCTTATTCTACGTCTTCTTTCGAGATTTTAGCAACTCCAACTCCACGTGAACAAGCTCGTCCTACACGTGAACACTCTGGTTTTACGCCAGATAGGAAGAAATCTCGACGATTTCTTTTCTTTGGTTCTCCATCAACCAAAGAAAAAATATCCGAGATTCATCATTATCAAAAAGAGCAATTGGATTTGCAACGTGAGATGTATTATGAACAAAAAATAAATGCTAAACGACTTAGCTTCATTGAAAAAATGGCATTTAACTTTTGTGGTACATCTCCAGAAAAAGATGTAGTCGAACCGTCATCTTCTCATCAAATAACTACATCAGGATGGAATCCATGGGAACCAAGTCCACAACGTCCTCCAGTTTCTCCAAACTCGTGGGAACGTACGTCATACTGGTCTCCTTTACGACCATTCACAGAAATTACAAAAATCGAACCAGAAGAATGCAAATCTCCAAATGCTTCGGAAAATTAACTTCTAATTCCATTTTTCTTGTAATTTTGTTCAAATACTATTTGTTGTTTATCATTTATTTTTTAAAATATTTGACAATCTTGTCATTCTGTTCAATATTAATATAATAGTTCTATCATTTATTTTTGATTTCTCATGCAAAAGTCTGAACCTTTAAGTTCCAGACGTCTGAAACTGTTGTTTCAGACGTTTGAATATTGTACAAAAATAAATTTTTTCTACAGTTTCAGACGTCTGAAACTGTCCATTCAGACGTCTGAAATAAGGCAAAAATGAACTAATTCTCTTCTGTTTGAATTTTTTTAATTTCGGACGTCTGAAATTATAATTCCAGACGTCTGAATTCAAATAGAGGTTCAAAATTCAAGGGCTTTTTACAAATTTTCCATCTACCAACCACCTTTATTACTTCCATCCACTTCTTCATTTCCCCCAAATACCCGAACCGGCACCATTATCACCCTTCAAAACTCCATTTTTTCATCTCCTATCTTCAAATTTTTCACCAAAAAACTGCAATGGCTCCAAAAGAAAAGCGACCAAGAGCTTCAACTTCATCTTCTACACCCAATATAGACCAATGGTTGTGGAATGATGAAGCCAAGAAAAGGTTTGCTCAGATGGACAGATCTGGCTTCTTTCCAGGAGCTTTTGTGAAGTATGATGAATTCCAACCCTATAGGATTCAACAAATTGCCAATTCAAGCGGGTTAGAATCTTTATTGTCATACTCTGCGAATAATGTCAAAATAAATCATCTCCTAGTTAAGTTATTCTATGCAAATATGAATTTAGATCATCATCATCCACATAATCGAGAAAATTGTATTTGGACTTGGGTATGTGGAGTAAAAATATATCTCCCATTAGATCGTCTTGGAGATATCTTGCAATGCCCTTCATCCGGGACTGATTAAGATGACATTGATGCTTCACTCTCCCTGGAAAATAGAGATAAAGTCTCTCATAGATTTCTATCTGATGATATCACTAGGTTAACTTCTGTCAACTTAAGGCCTCAAGCCCGTATTCTTCATCGTGCTTTGATTCGTTCCGTTTTACCAAGAACCGGAAGTTATGAAGTCATAAACAAACGGAACTTCCAAGCTTTATATGCCATTTATTCCCAACAACCTATTAATTGGGGGCAAATTATTCTTGAAGAATTTATGGATGTTAATCGTAGTCGCCGATATAAAACATTTCATTATGGAGCATATATTATGAAAATTCTTAGAAACTATGGGGTAACTTTTCCCGAATCCGAATTTTCACCCATAAAAGAACTTGGCTCCAAAACATTAGGGTTGATGAATTTTCCCAAACGTCCTCAGAATCTTAATTTTATATCTTTTCAAGAATGGATCTCAAATAGAGATCAGAATATACCCCAACCTCATCAACCTCACCAATCTCATCAACCTCACCAACCTCATCAACCTCACCAATCTCATCAACCTCACCAACCTCATCAACCTCACCAATCTCATCAACCTCACCAACCTCATCAACCTCAACAACAAATGGCTCAACAAGCTACCGAGCATGATGATGATGATATCAAAGTGGTTTCTCTTGAGTCAACACCGAAACATGCCTTAGTTACACTCTCTCGGAATCAATCTAAACTCAATGCCAAGATTGAAAGATTGGAAAAGCAAACAAATAAGAAATTTAATTCTATTCGAGGCTTCCTAAATAAAATTTGGGAACGTATTGGTTGTTCTTCTTCCACATCTACCGAGATGTTTAATCCCGCACCATTTCAATGGTCTTCTAGCTCGGGCAATGGCGATGATGATGGTGATGAAGAAGAAGGCACAGATCAGCCCAGTTCTTCCTTCTGATTGCATAAATATTTCTGTTGCATCTTATCATATTCTACCTTTTTTAACTAGTTGTTTGTTTCTATCATTATGTGTAACTTTTTAGACTATTTGCAACTTGATTTCCTTATTCTAGTATGTACCCTTCAAACATTTGCTCCTATTTTTTTGTAATGACTATGTTGATTCTCTGGTTTGGTTTTCTATTTTTTGTCGATGTCAAAGGGGGAGAATTATAGTAAGGGGAAGCTTATAGTAAGGGGGAGAATTGCAGAGGGAGTTAATATAATCCTTTAACTTCATTTATATATATGATCATTTACTCATATAGTTGCCATCGTCAAAAAGGGGGAGATTGTTGGAACTTCGTATTTACAATACTTCGTAATTACGATATTTTGACTATGACAACTATATAAGTTACTGTGTATACTAACATATTTATTGCAGGAATTAATCAAAGGACAGATTCAAAAGAGCTCCAACACTTAAAGTATGTATTGAGTCTGTGTCTAGTAATAATAGTATGTTAAAATCTCTCCTATATGATATATTGCATGATCATCTTTTCAAAAAATAAGAAATTCAATTTTCATGTTACATTCAGACGTCTGAATAACTCATTTCAGACGTCTGAATCTGTAATATAGAATATTGTATATTACAATATTCAGACGTCTGAAATAAGATATTCAGACGTCTGAAAATAACCAAAAATTGCCTATTTCCTTTCTGTTTCAAATATCGTTTAATTCAGAAGTCTGAAATTTAAATTTCAGACGTCTGAATATTTACAACGGCTATTTTTTTGAAAAGGCATTTCCATTCATGAAGAGTTGCAACCTTTATTTCAATAGCTCTTAATGTTAGTTCTTCATGAAGAGTTACAACCATTTATTACCTATATAAACACATTAGAATCAAGTTTTAAATTCACTAATTTCTATTGATTATTATTCTATTATTGAAATTCTTGATTCTAACTCATTTGTGCTTTCAATATCATCCAAATTCAATTTCTACTTTCTTAATCTTCCCTCATTCATACATATATCATAACGGAGAAAGATTATAGGAAGTTTGTACTAATAATAGACAAATTCGTGTTATTAAGAACACACTGTGTCAAACATACTTTTGAATTGAAGTCCTCTTCTGCTGTTGAGGCAAAATCCTGTTCTGCTGTTCAGGTCCCTTGTTCGGCTGTTCAAGGGTTGTTGTAAACCTGTTCCTCCGGGTTAAGTGAGGATTGTTGTTAGTGAAATTCCAGAAGGAGTCTGGGACTGGACGTAGAGCGGGAAGTTCGAACCAGTATAAAAATTCCTGGTGTGCTTGTTTTATTTTTTATTTACTTTGCTACTATCATCTATTTTCACCTTTAATTTTAGTTATTTCCATATTAGCCGATCCTAAGTAATAACTAGCATTGTTATACATTTTCAACGTTGACACTCCGGTTCGCACTCTGGGAATTCGGAGTTAGTTGATGTTTATACTCTAGTTCGCACTCTAGGAACTTGGAGTTGGCCGACAGATGTTCAGTCACATCTGTTTAGGCTTTAATATTTCGTTCGCACTTCGAGAACGACGAATCTATTAGGATCTTGGATAGTTGGTTCACATCCACCCTAAGTTAACAAGCGAGGTTGTCAGATGGATGGGTCCATCCTCCTCAAACTTGGTCAAGATACGGGCAAAGTCGTTAGGTGGATGGATCCACCCTCTTCGAAATCGCATTTATAAGTTTATGCTCCATCTCGCACTCTGGGAGACTGGAGTTAGTTTGAAGGATTGTCGTGTATCAATTTTCTTTGGCTTTAGTGTGGTGACTTGCCATCGAGCTCGGGTTTCACTTAGCAAGTATCCGGTCATATCATAGTTACTACCTATTTGAATAAATCCCATTGTCGGGTGGAATTTAGCTCTCCGTGCGCAGTGATAGTTGTATGACGCATTCAATAAATCACAGCTCTGGCTCGAAGAGATTGCATTTTATTGCTGAAATAAGAAAATATGGCAAAGTCAGTTTCCTTATTACAAATTCAAGTTTCGAAATGTAGAAACAAATTACAAATGAAAAATAGACTAAATAAATAAAGCCTGTCATTTGTAGTAGAACGAAGGCTTTCGCTGTTCCAAGCTCTTGGTAGAGTAAGATCATCAACGGTCGACAATTTAAATGTGCCATCTCCGAGCTTTCGTATAATCACATATGGATCTTCCCACGTTGGTTTAATATGCGAAGGAAATGGGTAGATTCTTTTGTGGAAGAGATCACCGAGTACGAAGGTTTGGGGTTGGATATTGACTCGTGTGACTCGACTTTGCTATGTGGTTGCCCTCAAATTAGCCTATTCACGCTTCTCATCCAATAAATCCAGGGATTCGACAAGTAATATAGCATTTGTCTTCGGATCATAATAAGTCACACGATGAGAAGATACTTCCATCTCGACTGGAACAACGACTTCTGAACCGTAGGAAAGAGAGAATGGAGTGTGTTCGGTCGCGGACTTTTGGGTTGTTCAGTAAGCCCATAGAGCCATAGGAAGTTCATCGACCCACTTACCCCCGGCCTTTTCCAGTCGTTTCTTCAGAATAGACTTGATAACTTTGTTCACAGCTTCAGCCTGTCCATTCGCTTGAGGGTGTGCAACTGCAGAAAATTTCTTCAGAGTGTGGAATCGCTGACAGAAATTCTTAAATTCAACACTGTTGAATTGGGTTCCGTTATCAGTGATGATGGTATGTGGGAGACCAAATCGGAAAATAATGTTGTGGACTACAAAGTTGATCACCTTCTTCTTCATGATTGTGGCAAGAGGTTTAGCTTCAGCCCACTTGGTAAAGTAATCAACTGCGACTATGGAGTACTTCGCACCACCTTTGGCTAGAGGCAGAGAGCCAACGATATCGATTCCCTATACTGCAAACGACCATGGACTGAACATCTGGGTTATTTCGGTAGGAGGGGCTCTAGGAATTCGAGCGTTTTTTGACATCTGTCACATTTTCTGGCGTAGTCCGACGCATCACAATTCACAATCGGCCAATAGTATCCATATCGGAGCACTTTCTTAGCTAAAGCTTGCCTCTCAGTGTGATCGCCACATTATCCTTCGTGTACATCATGCAATACTCTTTAATTTCGTCGTGAGCGATACATCGGAGTAAAGGAACAGAGTATCCTCTTATACACATGACTCCATTCTGAATAGTGAATCGTGAGGCTTTTTGAAGAACTTGTCTTTTTCCACTCATGTGCTCTGGCAATGTTCCATGCTCGAGATAATTTCAGAATGGAGTCATCCATGACTCCTTATCAGGAACAACCTCTAACACCCAATCTGTCTCCATTTGGTCGACGCTCGAGGAAGATAACGTCTCTACGGGAACAAGTCCCATTTGTTGTGCCTCGCCTGTACTGGATAACTTTGCTAATGAATTGGATTTCTGATTTTGCTCTCGGGGGATGCAGTAGATAGCATAATAATCGAACTGATTTAGTATCTCCTGGACCCGAGCTAGGTAAGCAGCCAATCTTCGATCTTTGGCCTGGTACTTCCCCCGAACTTGACAAATGCCCAGTTGCGAATCACAATAAATCTCCACAGCAATAACTTTTAAATCTTAGGCGAGTCTTAATCAGCAAGTATGGCTTCATATTCAGCTTCATTGTTGGTCGCATGAAAATCAAACTTCAAAGCATAACATATAGATCGACCTTCAGAAGTTTTAAGTACAACCCCGACACTTGAGCAACGGTCATTTGATGCACCATTAGTATGCAGCTTCTAGATGTACTTGGGAAATTCACTAGTTTCAGGCAAGTCCTCTGGGATGGTAAATTCACCTATGAAATCTGCTAGGACTTGTCCTTAAATGGCTCTCCTGGGAGTATATGTAATATCACACTGACTTAGCTCGATATTCCACTTGAGTAACCTACCAGACGTCTTAGGCCGCGTAAGGACCCGTCGCAAAGACATGTGGGTGCAATCAGTGATAGGATGAGCCTGGAAATACAGACGGAGCTTCCTCGAGGCAATAACAAGACAATAAGCCAAATTCTCTAGCTTTGGATAATTTCTCTCAGCTCCGGCTAATCGTTTGCTAATATAGTAGGCCAGTTTTTGTACTCGGTCTTCCTTCTGAATTAGGGCAGCATTGATCGCGTTTTCTGATACCGCCAAGTAAAGGCACAATTTATCATGATCGATAGGCTTTGACAAAATAGGCGGTGTGGAGAGATGCTGAATTAGTGCTTGGAATACACCCTCAAATTCCGTGGTCCATTCAAAGTTCCGTTTCCCTTTTCGGATCAAATCGAAGAAGGGAATGCATTTGTCACTGGATTTTAAAATAAACCTGTTTAGTGCTATTACTTTCCCGTTGAGGCTCTGGACTTGCTTTATAGTTCTTGGAGTCTCAAGATTTCTAATCGCCCATATCATTTTGGGATTGGCATCAGTTCCTCGAGCGTTGACGATAAACCCAAGGAATTTTCTGGATGCGACCCCAAAGTGACATTTCAACGGATTGAGCTTCATTCTATATTCTCGGAGGATATTAAACAATGATTCCAGGTCTTTGATATAATGCATGGAGAATTGGAATTTCACTAGCATGTCGTCCACGTATACCTCTTTGGTTTTTCCAATCTGGTTGGCGAACATCCGATTAACCAATCGTTAATAGGTTGCGTCAGCATCCTTGATTCCAAAAGGCATAACTTTGTAGCAATAGAGTCTCAGGTCGGTCATGAAGCTAATATGCTCCTGATCGGGCAAGTGCATGGGTATCTGGTTGTAGCCTGAACACTCTTCCATGAGGGATAGAAGTTCATGTCTAGCCGTTGAATCTACAAGTAGGCCTGTCAATGAATACCCAAAATATCCGAAATCCGTCCGCATCCGTATCCGAAAACATGAAAAATATCCGATATCCGAAAAGCGGATGCGGATATCCGATATCCGAAACATATTTCGGATACAGATACGGATATGGCTATATCCGTATCCGATAAATATCCGTCCGGTTTGAAATTAAATATTTATATATTGATATATTATTTTATATTCATAAATTTAATACAAATACACTAATTTATTATACGAATTTTGTGTGATTGTATTACCTATTGTTAATTTGATGTAATTTATGTATTACAAGTTTTTTTAACCTTTTTTTCAGTCAAAAAAATGAAATATGCATTATATTGATTAATTTTCGGATATTTTCGGATACGGATATTTTCGGATATCCGTATTCGCTAAGCCAGGTACGGATATTTTTGGATATCCGAAAATATTAGCGGATACGGATAATATTCAACGGATATTCGCGGATATCGGATACGGATTCAGATACGGATTTTCATTTTCGGATACGGATACAGCACTATCCGTATCCGACTGAATCCGTTTACAGGCCTATCAACAAGCTGATCGATTCGAGAAAGCAGAAAACTGTCTTTGGGGCAAGCTTTATTCAAGTCTGAATAGTCGACACACGTTCTCCATTTCCCATTTGGCTTTTAGACAAGTACAGTGTTAGATACCCATGCCGGGTAATGCATCTCGAATAAATCCCTTCGATTTAAGCTTATCTGCCTCTTCCTTAAGGGCGGCAGATCTCTCTAGACCCATACCATGCTTTTTTTGTTTGATTGGGACGTACCGCGGGTCAATGTTCAATGTGTGGCTCGCGATGTCTGGGGAGATTCCACACATGTCAGAATGTGTCCAAGTAAACTCGTCAAGGTTTGCCCAAAGAAATTCAACCAATTCCTCTTGCATTTGTTGGCTTAATTGATATCTAATCTTTATCATTCTAGAATCGTCGATATCGTCAATCGGGACATCGATCGTCAGTTTGACCGGAGAAGCTTGACTGTCTTTACTTTCATCCTCACTTTCGTTATCTCTCGGGTTAAGATCTCTTTGGAATTAGTTAGGGTGCCCGAGTCGGGGCCCAGGCACCAATTGTCAATTTTCAACAAAGCAAACGTAAAGATATTCCTCTACGCCCTTTCCTTTCTCCTTCCACTATGCCTCGCACAACTCAATAACATAACAGGCTCTCCCAGCAGCCTGATCTCCTTGAACGACTCCAACTCCACAATTGGTGGGGAACTTTAGAGTCAAACACCACAGGGAAATGGCAGCCCTGAACTCAGCTAGGGCCGGTCGGCCCAAGAAAGCATTGTACGACGAGTCGATATCCATCACAACAAATTGTAACATCCGGACTTTCTGACGTTCTCCGGTTCCTAACTCCACTGGCAATTACACCACTTAAGTGGTTATGGTTGCACTCCTGTTGAAGCCATGAATACGGGACTGACAAAGCTTCAAATCTTTAGGCCCCATCTTCATCTGGTCATAGGCTCGCTTAAACAATATATTCACAGAACTTCCACTGTCTACCAAGATCCTCTTCATCCAAGCAGGACCTACTTGAGCTGATATGACAAGTGGATCAATAGTAGGGGCTTCGACCCTATTAGACCATCTCTATCTTGGAACACGATGTCGTCAGTCATCGTCTTCTGTTGTTTGGCCGGAGCCCCATCTTCCAAACTACTACAAAACTCGAAGTCCGCATGTCTAATAGAACTAGCGTACAACTCCATTTCCTTCCAGCTTCAGTCTGCTGGATGAGGACAACCACTAACTGTATTTATCACTTATCTTCCGTCAGTATGAGTGGGTTCCTCTTGTCTTGCCTGATTTGGTACATGATTTTGATTTGATGGGCCCGCACCTCCAGAATGCGGCGCTCGCACAAATTGCCCTAACTTCCTTTCTCTTATCAATTTTTCAATAAGATACTACAAGTGATGGCACTCATTCATGTTATGGCCGTAGCTATCGTGGAATCTACAGAACTTTTCCGTCTGGATTTGTTTCTATGATGATGGTTTTGGGGGCAAGTTTCTTATATTGAATGGTATTACAAGTCTGTAAGTACACTTTCTCCAGCGACGTATTCAAAGGAGTATAATTATCAAACATGGGAGCCCTACGTCGTGGACCATGATTGTGATCACATTTCTTATTTCGATCTCCATTACCTCTCTGTTGGTTCTGTTTGTTTTGAATATTCAATTGCACTTTTCCGAAGCTCTTCCCGGATTGTTTAACAGCTACATTACTTTGAATTCATTCCATACTGGGCCCTGCATCATCCTTTTTCCTGGACTATTTCGCATCCTCCCTTCTCAAGAATTATGCTTCTTTGGAATAGAAATGGTCCAATGATGTAAGAGGCTTTTCAGCCAACCAGTTGCCGAATTTCGAATCGGGATCAATCCCCTTAGTAAGTGCTATCAGAATATAGTTATCGTTGGGATTGCTAATCTCAGCACATGCAGTATGAAATCTCTCTAGATAACATCCGAGTCTCTCTCCAGGAGCCTGAGTGACACTAGACAAAGTATTAACATCCATCGGCCTCGTTACATGCATCCAGAACTGCTCGACAAACTTTATCGCCAACTGATCAAAACTCAAGATAGATCGAGGTGGCAGACGGGTAAACCATATGGTAGCTATGCCTCCAAGAGAGATCAGAAAACTTTGGCATTTAACTGCATCATCAGGTCGTGCAGCATTCATCAACCATTCGTACTTTAGAACATGCTGATTAGGATCTAAGCTCCCTTCACAGATGGGTAGAGTTGGCATCTTGAATCGCCGAGGTGGTTCAGCATAGAGTTATGTCGTCAGTGAAAGGGGTATGACTCTGGGAGATTCCCCAGTCATCATTAGTGAGACCTTGACTTTCACGGATCATTTAACGTATCATCGTCGGTATATATGGCATATAGACATTTTAGGCGTGCTGGGCTAAGGTGTGGTTGGGTTGCACAATGCGAGGCTGGGCCGGACGCAGTCGACGGTCCAAGTCTCGCCTCCTTGGTTCTAAGTCTTCAGGGATATAAGGTTCATGAGTACGTTGACTTTGGATCGGATCTGTTCGGTTTTGGGCATCAGCTGCTGGTTCAGTAGCAGTGGTGGTAGTGCGGTTGTCCGTAACATGATATGGAATAGTACCTCCTCGGGAGGAGGGTCCAGTCTGATGGCTGGTTGATGGGCCACTCTTGGTTACCCAAGGCTCAGTGCGTACTGTGTCCAGTAGCTTTGGTATAACTCCCATCTAGCTATGGGAACGTGGATCTGTGATTATAGTCTGAAGAAGCTGAGCTCTTAGTAGATTAATAGGAAGCCTGATCCCTCCTGGATCTCCTACGCCTTTGGCGGTTCAGCTGATTGGTCAATTCTGCGTTGGCACGTAGCTGTTGAATAAGTTGCCAACGGCTCTGTATCAGCTCTTGCAGTAGCATCTGAAACTCTTCCTTAGTGACAGGGCCTTGCGGATCTGATGGTCCATTAGCATTCTGATCAGTCGGAGGTAGTTGTACAAGATTCTGTTGATCTCGTCGTTCTGGATCTGAAACAGCAGAAGTGGTCCTTATGTTTACCATGATGAATAGCAAAGCTCTTTCTAGACTTGATGCAAATATGAATAGGATGTAAGAACTTTGAACTTAAGATTTGGATCTTCTCCTTAGATTTATGCAATCCGATATCGATAGTAGATCCAACGAGCAGGAGAAAAACTGTGTTTTCTCTGTGAAAGCACCAAAATGTTTGTACAAAAATTAGGCACAACACTCTTCGGAAGTGGTTAAAGAGATAAAATGAAGAAAGTAAATGTAAAAAGAGGATTATCTAACAAACACTCCAAATTATAATGAGAAAGTAGCAGAAAAACACAAGATTTAGAGTGGTTCGACGTGTTGCCTACGTCCACTATGAAATGGTTGTTCTTTATTAGACTTTGCTTGCTGGTTATAGCGGATTACAACAGAGAATTTAGAGTACAATAGTGAATTTCGAATAGAACAATGATTCTGGCGTAGTCTGGACGTCGAGGAGTCAAAAGTCCCTTTTCTATAGGTCCTGAGATGTTATTTATAGGCGTAAGTTGCAAATATCTCGCTCAGATCTCGAGAGACCTCTTCTTGCACGTGGGGGGCCCACATGATCAATCCCATGTGGTTTGCACTCGATCTGTGATCGATACGAATGAATTTCGTATCGATCAAGATTTGGCCCAAATCGAGTCAAAATTGAGCATGAACATTCTTTAGGTTGTACGCAAGCTCCTGTAAAAATTGGTGGCATTTGGACTTGTAGATTGTGAGTTATGATCAATGCAAGTTTGGGCTTTTCATTTGTTGTTCTCTCCGTATAAATGCTATTCGTATCGATCATTTCACATCGATGATTATGCACGTGATGCCAGTTGATGTGGCGCTTGCTTTTAGGATCGATCCACATTTCATGCCGATTTGACTGCTTCCCCCTTCGTATCCATTGAGTGCTATGTCCTACGAATCGATACCGACGTGTATCCTTCGTATGATCGTTTAAGGCATTTTTATATCGATGCTCGTAGGTCATTTCGTATCGACGGTGTGTTTCTACTTCGTATCGATCGTTTCATATCCATCGCTTTTAGTGGTGTGTTTCGTATCGATCAATGGTCGATTGATACAAACTGAGTTGATGGAGGGACCGATACGAAGCATGTATGAACGAGATCGATGCGAAGTGTTGTTTGTTGATGGATACAAATGGGCAAATATGATCAATACGAAATGAAAACTCCCTACGGATATGAAGTAGTCCGGCTTTGATGGATACGAAGAGATGTAGTGCCTGATGGATACGAACCAATTGAGTTTTGTTTTTATCGATACGAATTCACATCGATACGAACAAGGTTCATCTAATGGATTCGAACCAGATCGATACGAAGGGAGATCTTCTCTGGTTGTTTAATGGATAAGAATAGATAACATTGAAGCTCGATGGATGTGAAGTGCATGGATACAAAATTAGCATGCTTTTCACGAAGCTTGATCGATCTATAACTCGAGCTTACGAACTCCAATTGACTTAAAATTTGAAATGTTGGCTTTCACATCTTTGATTGTTGTGTCACAACAATTGTAGCTGATCCGAACTTAGACAAAAATTCATCAATATCCATAGTGAATCTGCATATAACCGATCTTCGGATGAACTTTTTTGGTTTCCAGTCAATTCCTTGATATCACGGCCTTGCCAAAAGGCGGGATAACAAACATTATAATCATAAATTAATATTCATAATTAAATTAGAAATGTATTTTGTTGCCAAAGCATTTCAGCACACTTTGAAATGATGTTATATGATCCTAGAAATGATTTTTGATCCAACAGAGTGCGAGTCCTTGAACCATCGACCACCAACTATCGATTAGCGGTTAAATTGATTTAATTTGAACTTGGGAGACTAGAAAGATGGAGGATGAAAGTCGGCTAACAAAGGAATGAGATGGAGGCTCCAAAAAATCTAAATCAAATGGATAAGGAGGTGCATAAATAAAGGATAGAAATGAGAATTTAGGATCTCATCTTTTACTCTATCTCCTATAATCAACGCCATCCATTTTCAAGCCTCTAACCCATATCCTAATCACCCCTAGCCCTTTGATTCAGTCGATCCTATCAGCTCCATGATGGGCCTTAAACCCAATTAATCCAAATGAATATTTTGCATTTTAAATCTAATTTAACGCTAATCGATATCATATATCGATTAATGTGTTGATAACTTCTGTAAATACAATTAATATTCAAATCTAATCAAATTTATAGATAATATTTCATAAATATTATTTAATTAAATTAATTTATAATAATTATAAATTAATTAAATAAAATATTATTTATAAAATATTATTTATGAATTTTATTTTGATTTGATTAGTCAAAAGAGAATGCATCATTTTCGGTTGTGTGGTTCGTAAGGTGTAAATTTGGTTAGCAATTAATATCGGTCTATTCGAACATTAACGTTCACATATCATTCAGTAGGTGATGTGATATTTTGACCAAATTTATCGCTTACTTGGTTTTGATAAATCAGTTTTACTATATTAAGCTTAACCTGATTGTGACTATTTTTACATCAATTCTCTTTGTCAAAACCATATCACTGTGGACCTATGGAATTTGGTAATGGTCTAAATTCTGATACCATCTATAGTCATCTATATAGTCCAAACATAATGTCCTTGGTGTAGTAATAACAATTATTATCAGCCGAAATGCTCTGAATGGAGTTTTTGACTTTGAATTGACTTCAGTTAACCATGATGTTAAGCCCATATAACTGAAGAGATGAATCCTCTCTTGAATAGTGTTTCACTTCCAATACTTCTACTCGACCCGACTATTGTCACTTGATGGACATTGTGCCATGATTTGACAATAATCAAAGTGGAGCTTTCATATTAAAGATCGATAGTATTCTCAAGTTGAGAGAACTGTGTAAATCAGTCACATCGATATTGTAACACCTTGTAAATTTGACATTAGTTATTTAATTAGTTGGTTAGTTAATTAGGCTCCAAAAATGGAATTTGTGAAAATGATGGAATTTGATTATAAAACTTGAACCTTTACATTTGTGGTAAAATTTTGAGCAATTTTTGTGTTTGGAGTTTTGCGATCGGAGTTCAAGCAAAGAAGTTACGGACAAAAGACAAATTTGGAACGAAAATAATTAAATTAAAAATTAACGTTTATATAATAAATATCCAGGGATCACAGGTTGACCTTTTTATTGGGTCAGTTGACTTGGAGCGGCTGACCCGTATGATAGGGGTGGTCGACCGCTTCAAGCATGTTGGCTAGGGTTTCGTTTGGCCCAATGGCTCGAATTTTTATATATTTTATCCTAATGGATGTAGTTGATTATAATGCTTATAAATTCAGGCCTAACTCTCTCTGCTCTTCTGATATTTTTCTGAAAGCAGCATGGAAGCTCTGCGATTTTCTCTTCTCTACTATTTTCTAAATTATATATATAATATTTATATTTGTATATATAAAAATTGGAGAGAAATAGAAATCAAATAAGAGAAGAAAAGAAGCGAATCAACAATATGTGATAACAAGGTTATATATATATATGCATTTATATATTTATGTTTCCCTTTAACCCTAATTCTCTTTTCAAATCTGTAGTTCTAGTATATGTATATACCTTTTTTATACATATTTCTTGGAATAAGAAGGAAATGGAGTTGAATCAAATGTTTTACTTTAGATTTGGAGATTTGGTATGCTTTTATAAGGTGGGTGGGAAATTTATATATTGCTACTATGATTTTGAATCTATTATGTTTCCATACTTTTGATTTTTATGCCTACATCAATAATATTTGTGATACAAGGCTCAAATTAGCATAAAAAACTATTCCCTACGTATTCTTGTTTTAAATCTGATAGGAATTATTGTTACACCCTAATCTGAAAATCAGTCCCAAAAGTTATACATATGAATGTTGATTAGATATGGTATTTATTCCAGATCTGAAATTGGGTTGTAGATTATTGATATGATTTTGATTATTACACTAATTATGTTGAACTGGGACTTTTTTGTAGTTTAGCTGTGGGTAGAACGTCTGTTTGATTTTTATAAATTTGTTTGTGTTTCAACCTTGCATGGAAAGTGCAGTGTTTGATTTACCAAGGAATGTATGCAAATAAAAAGGAAGAGATGTGTAAAGTATAGATTTATTCTCCATAGTTTACACCGTCTATTTCAATAAAATAAAATATTCATTCCTTGTAATTTCAATTGAGGAAAATCTTTCCTTTTATTCTTGATCTTTTGTTTTAAACTTGTTTATGGAAATCATAATGGAGAATCTTCCTAAGAAATGTAATTTCAGCAAATTAAATATGGAAAAGAATATTCTAGTTAAAGATTTGTGACTAGAATATATTCTGTAGAAGTATATTTTAACGTATTTATAGGCAATAATAATATGATGATTTATGTGTAACACTCATTTAAGATATTAGTTATATATAGTAATAACATTGGTTTGCTGAAAGGAATTAGGAAGGAAAGTTTGGAATGGTTTTAACTCCAATTTATAGGTAATAAATTTGGAATGAATTAGGAAATTACAAATAATTGATAGGGTGAATGGATTAATGGGACTGATAAATAAGGAAGTTAGATATATAACCCTAGAATGGTTAGAAAAAATTACCGATTGGAAATTGGTAAATATGTATATTTCTCAGGAAATGTCCTTAGGATGATAATCTTTTATCATGGACAAGTTGACATTTATGGAGAAGTAGATAAAATGAGCATTTATGGAAATTCAATATTCAAGGCAAATTATATAGCCTTAAATAATGAAAGGAGATTAATGAGCTAAGTCCAATATCCAATTTACAATGATAAAGCTTAGTAATAATAAATCCTAGGAAAATATGGCTTTGGTTATTAAAACTTAGAATAATTAATTGGACTTTGTAGATTGGGATTCGAGGTCAATGAAGTGACACAACAAAAGTCCATCCTTCACTTTGAGGCTACCAGCAGTTGTGTATAATTCTACTAATGTGAGACATCTTTAACCATGAGACACATAGAATAATTAGGCTTAGAAGATTGGGATTCGCGGTCAGTAAAGTGACACAACAGAAGTTTGCTCTTCACTCAAAAGCTACCAGCAGTTGTGTACACTTATTACTGATGTGGGTAGGTACCAATCATAGGACCCATGGGAAACAGTTATGTGAACCATAAGATCTGCTTAGGAATTTAAGGTATTAAGTTGTTTTTGAGGGCCCACCTCTTTCCTAATTAAAAAGTATTAAATGATCTGAATTATTAATTAGGAGTGGTAGTGGATATCTCAAGAAGGATCCGCTTCGGGTTTGAGGTGTTAAGTGACTGATCTGGTTTCCGTCTCTTTCCTATAAAGAAGTACTAAGTGTCCCAGTAAGGTTCCAAGTAGTGTTAGCTAGGTAGTAATGGTGAGCAGTCTGCCTTGAGGTTAGGTATTAAATGACAAAGGACTACCTAGAGTCTAGGTATTAAATTGTTAGGGGTCTGCCTAGTCCTTATTAATGAGGTATTAAGTGGCATTGGTACTGTTTCTCACATGGCTAAGACATTAATGATGATAGCATTAATAGTATAGCTATTATATATATTAAGGTCATAAATAGTGGTCAAAGGTCTCTGTAGTTAGGACCAATAGACCAACGATGATAAGCTAGGAGCCCGCTTCATATTTGAAAGTATTAAGTGGCTGATAGGCTTACGTCAATATTTTGTACTTTGGTAAGGGTTGGAGATGAACTGTGCTAGGTAGGAATATCGTGTGTGCAATTGTAGGTTAATTTGATTAACCTTAAAATAGTAGACAAATAATTAAATAGAAATCAATCAATATAAATTTATGCTATGGATACTGTATAAATTTTCCAGTAACTGGAAGGTTATTCTGATCTCCTCCTCATTACAACCCATAGGATAGATTTAGACGAATAGGTCACCAGAGCTGGATATGATTGATTGTTAGAGAAGTCTTTTTTTCTCTCATGCTCGATGTTGTTGTGGCAATCTAATATCCAAAGAATACCACTGATTCAAATGTAGTAGCCATATTCAGTATTTTTCCCTATTATTGTTTCCGCTGTGGGTTTAGATTTTGTTTCTAGCTCTAATATTGCTCATGCTTATTTGTAGGTACCAAATCCAATGATCTATGCTTTGGTGGACTTGGGTTTCGATTCTTGTCTAAATTTATGCTCATTAAAGTGTGGGTTGTTACATTTGGTATCAGAGCCTAGGTTAGCTGATCAGAGGAATTAGGATAAGTTAAGAGAATGTATTCAAACTTTCCTGTCTATTATTATCATTTTTATGCTAGACTTTAAGAATTCCGACTATAAAAGTAGTTGTAGTTTCAATCTAAAAGACTGAGCAAAGCAACTATGGGTTGGAAATATCTTAGAGTAAGATTTTCACATCGACTCCAAATTACCCCATGAAGTGTTGGCGACGCGAAAGGTGTTGATAGAAAGGCCATGAGTATGACATATGGCAGAATCTTAGAGACTGGAGGGTATTCGACTTGATGGTTGAGATACTAGTTATCTTACTATTTTGGATCTTGGTGAAGATTTGCAGTCGAAAATACACAATTATTCCTGATAAGTGGGAAATAGAATTCGATATGTTGCAAAACATCCAGAAACCAGTTTTTGGCAAGAGAATGTCCATCAACCACATTTAGATGGAAAATCGAGTTTTTATTGGAAGAATTAAGTCAATTCCTTAATTAAACCCTTGAGAAATTTTTTGATGAAGTACATTTTGGAAATGCCTTAGATTTTGGAAAAAGGGTTTTAGAGGATTTCTTTTCCTAAGAATTTATTTTAGAAATTTTGTTCTGGGAAGTTCTGAAATTTTTAATTTTCAAGAAACACATATATCACTAAGTTTCGCTGTGTTAAGAAATTTTGGTTTTAAAAGGAGTAAGTTTTGAAATCCTAAAATAGTTATATATATATATATATATATATATATCAATAAAAGTTTGATTTTGATTTTGG
Organism: Allium cepa; assembly: GCA_030765085.1. Lineage (NCBI taxonomy): Eukaryota > Viridiplantae > Streptophyta > Magnoliopsida > Asparagales > Amaryllidaceae > Allium > Allium cepa. The sequence continues at coordinate 80,735,288 of CM060941.1, read as the reverse complement.
AAAGAAAATAGTTTTCGATTTGGAAATGAGTTTTAAAGGGTGAATATTTAGCCCAATGATTTTCCTGTTTATAAAAGTCGAAGTTTTTAAAAGAGTTCTCACTTTTAAGGATGGACAAAATAGGAATGACAATTTTATCAGGGTATGAAGTTAGAAGTGTTTTTCTACCCGCTGGTCGTTGGAAGAAAAATTTCCATGTGAGTATGCAGGAAACAATAGTTAGAATATTTTCAGGTTTTTGGAATTATTGATTGTAGAAGCATTTTAAGTCGAAAGTACCGTGGTATAATGGAGGAATGGCTTAGAAAGCTAGATGGTAAGCTTGGGTACCGTCATGAATAAGGCAGGGTTTTTCAGATCATATTGAATCGAAGGAGACGATGCAAAATGATTATTGTTGTTGTTGTTGTTATTATTATAACTACTACTACTATCTATTAACCCGGCCTGATAGGGTCCAAGTTCAACGTGCACAAAAAGACCGCCTAGCGGTCGACCGGTTGATCTTGGGGATGTCGACTGCTTAACAGATTTTGGCCCAGATTGAACCTTGAATGTGACTATATAAGTCGTGTCCATTTTCTTCAACTGCCACCAAATCAAGCTCCCCCTCTCCATTGCAGTCGAACCCAAAATGGTAGCCCGTCCTCCTCCAGATTAGCGGTCAATAAGCCATTATGCTTGGCCATTTTCGAGGCCGGGGAAATGGCAGTAGTTCCCGTCGAGGATCGAGACCGTCCTATTGTCTGTAGGTGGCATTTTAGGTTTTGTAGTGTGTTGTTGTATCTTTCCTTCCATCATTTGTTCCTTTTGTTTTAGATTAGTGGATTGTAACTATTAGTTGTCTTTTTTAATATGTGCACGATTATGAGATGTTTTTCTATTTTACTGAGTTTTATTTCCAAATATGCGTACCTCTTTTATATGTATGTTTGGAAGAAATAATATAAATATAAAATTATCTTAAGAATACTTAACTAATAGTAAAATGCAATATGAGACCAAAAGTTTTGAATAGATAGAAATTTTAGCAATCGAAGGACAGGTTAAATTGTTTTGGGAATCAAGGTCAACATTCTTGTTCCTTAAAAGCTAATTTTTTTGAATAACCGAATATAATGACATTTATAGATAAAATGTCAAATTTTATCGGTTAAGGTTAGCTGTACAATGCTAGGATTGTGCTTATGCGTTCAGCACATTATTGACTTTCAATTAATACTAAAAATGTGGTTTGAATTATTAAAATTTTGAGAAGGAAAATATTTTAGTAAGTTTTTATTTAGGAAGTTTTGCTTGAAAATAATGTTTTGGTTTTCAAATTATTTTGATGCTTAAATAATTTTAGAATTTTTTCCCAGATTTTATTTCAAGAGAAAAATTCCATTCGAATATTTTAAAATTTTATTTCAAGCGACGTACAAATTTGAAAAGAAGAAAAGGTTTTTATGAAGTGTTTGATTTTGAAGGCCACATGCTAAGCGTAGGGAATGAAAATAGATTAAGAATGTTAGTTTAGCGATGCATTAGGATCGACAATATGATAAAATACAAGCAATAACAAGAAAAAAGCTATTTTTGCCTTAGAATTTCTATTTTCATGCCTCAATGACGAGGTGCACGAATCTGTTTCTGGAACCAATTCCATTTTAGAGCCTGGAAACAAGCCTCCTTATGCGTTTTGTGCGTGGAAAATTTAGAGTAAATCTGGGACAGCGAGGTAAATTTTCCTGTACAACTGAAAATAGGTAGCTTATAGAGTACTAAGAACGTATAATTCTCCACCTAAATCCTTTTTTTAGCATAGGAGTGACTTTTAAGAAGCGAAATTTCAATGCGTTAGATTTTTGATCGGTAGGAATTAGATGCAAATTTGTTGCACCCTACTTCTATTCGTAGGAGTATAGGGATTTTTGGTAAAAAGATTTTTCAAAATCTACATATATATATATATATATATATATATATATATATAGGTTGTTTGCACCATATTTTCAAAAATGTTTTTAAAAAGAAAAGCATTCATGTAGGAAGGTTCGATTTAGAATTCTTCTGCATACGTGTTTTCTATTTTGTGATTCACTATGCACGTGTTGCACATTAATTGCAAAATTTGTTGTACACTAATTGGATGTGAAGTCTAAGATAATTATGAGCTAGAATCATGACTTAGTCATTGGTATAGTTTCGAGGACGAACTTCTTTTAAGGAGGGAAGAATGTAACACCCTATAAATTTGGCGTTATTTAATTGGTTAGTTGGTTAATTAGGCTCAAAAAATGGAATTTGTGCAAATAATGGAATTTGACTATAAAACTTGCACCATTGCATTCATGGTGAAATTCTAGTAAATTCCATATTTGGAGTTTTGCATCGAAGTCCAAACGAAGAAGTTATGGATGAAAGATTAATTAGGAATTGAAATAATTAAATTAGAAACTAACGTTTACATAATAAATATCCAAGGACCATAGGTCGACCCGATTATTGGATCAGTTGACCTTGAGCGATAGACCCCCATGATAGGGGCCATTGACTGCTTAAAGTGTATAGGCTAGGGTTTTTTTGGCCCAACGACCAAGATTTATATATTTTAGTCTGACGACTGTGGTTGATTCTAGCGCCTATCACTACAACAAAAAGTGTCTTTTATAGCGGCATATAGCCGCTATTAATCACAACCATAGCGGTTTGATAAGCGCTGTATATCGACATGTTATAAAAAACTGTTGAATATTTATAACACAAAATATGCCGCTATAGTTGAGCTTAATTTTATAACACAAATTCGCCGCTATGGTATGTTAATTCAATAGCTCATTATAGCCGCTATAATACAGTTAAATCTCAACGGAACTGAAAATCTTTATAACACCATTTTGCCGCTATAAAATATTTATTCAATAGCGGTCATTTCGCGCTATTAAATCAACATGTTATAGTGTGCTTGTTTACTAGTTGCATTTGCATTTCTAATTTTTTTTAAAAAAAATATACACAATTTCATTTGAAAAGAAAAAAATTGCATTGCATTTTTTCAATTTACATTTCAATTACAATTTACAATCCAATTTACAACTCAATTTCTTTTACAAACTTGATTGGCAAAAAAATACATTTTTATTGCTCCATCCACCTCTGCCGCACTGCAACTTCACAATACCAAACTTCCGCACTGCTGCACTGTGTCACTACTTGCCAATACTTGTCATCACTGTAACCACAAAACTGCTGTTGCCCATCACATACTTCCATCCACAAACAACATCAACCTCTCTCTGTCACCATATCAAAACTGCGTGCATCAAGACAGTGCATGCCAAACAACTTCCAAACCAAGACAAAAGACCACACACATCTTCCTTCACCAGTCACCATTTTCTTCCATCCTCCGTGCTATACTTCACAAAACTCCAACCATTAGCACTGCCTTTCAAAACACTGCAACTGCCTGTCACCATTACCCACCACCACATCGCCTGCTACTAACTGATGCACCCCTTACCTTCATATCACTTCACATACCACTCCATATCACAAAACCAAACTTGCACTGCCATCTTCTCACCCACAGTCACTACACTACTCAAAACAACTAAACATATACAACAGCTCCACCATCAACCGTTTCCTCAAAATACCTTACTTGACTGCAAACAAACTGCTTCCATATCATTGTAAACATTGCACGTACCCATAATTCCTCCTCCTCTCTTTACCATTTTCAAACTTCAACCTTACTGCCAAAAACTACAACTACCCCTGCCACTTCACTACATACACCAGTCATTACTACCACAAAACTGCCACCCCATATCACTTCACAAAACATACATTGCCCTCACCATTCTTCACCACTTGCAACTTCACTCAACCACCAGTGCACACAACATCTGCCCATTTCTTTTCATATCCACTCACCTGCCTAACATACCATTCCACCAAATAAAAACTGTTTTTTCACACCTCTCTGCCTCATTGGAATTACAAACTTCCACTGCTTCACCCTTCAAACATCACAATTCAACTTAACACAACATCTCCACTATCCGTTCAATTCAATACTGCCACTGTCCACCGCAGTACTTAAGAACACTATCTACACTTCCACAATCTCCACAATTCAAGAACACTCCTGCCTGCACAATTCTGTGCAGCTACCCATCTGATCCACCATCCTCATATCGGCTCAGTGAATAAAAAATTACACCGCAAATATTTACTCACCTGCACAACAATTCCATTTTAACCATATCGCAACTACTGCATCACTCCCACTACTTGCCCTCTGACCATCCACCTTTTGTCATGCATTTGAAAGCATAAAATAAATAAATAAATAAATACGAGATGCAAAGTTAAGTAAAATTCAGAACATGTCATATTTCATTGCAGTTGAGCTACAAGCACATACATTATCAAGCAAACTATGCTGAGTCCAAAAATTACTACAATGCAAAGGTAGGCGACGCCTCTTTGCAGTACCATTGATGTATTTTGCTGCAAAATGATCATAGTTACAATAGCCTTAGGCTCCATCAATACATAAGCATTATATCTTAGCCGAATCAATATAAAATGAAGGACAATATTACTATAAAGTGATTCAGAATTGTGGTGAATAAAACATAACATTTGATCGCTTCAGATTTGGTTTATCAATGAGATTAGTATTTTCCTAGAGAACGCTTGGATAATTTGAAAGAGCATCTTTGAAAAGCCATAAAGCAATTGCAACAAATGAATATGCTAAAATTGAGAAATATTATAAAGCATAACATATAAATATAGTAACCTATGTATCCGAGTGCCTTGTTCTTCCTCATGGTCCGGAAAGTAAGCATCACATGCTTGCATATGCACATACATACACACACAAACACATTGGTCCATGTCACCGTGATGTATCATTCATCCATTATCTTCTACCTGGAATCTAAGTACTTCCTACTTAAAATTTACGAATTACGATCTTCTATCCTTTTTTAATTTCTAATGTGGCCACATTCCATAAATTTTGAGTAATAGTCCTTGATTGGCACAACTGTTTTTGATCATGCATAACTGCTAGTTTACAATTCAGTTACATCGACGATTTACATCCTTTCGATTTTCTTCTTTTTTCTTTTTGGCCATAATAAACTCAAACCCCAAGGTGCATATGGAACATGCATGTCAGGAAGATTTATGATAAAAGCTAAACAACAAATAAATGCTAAAAATGAACTATGCCTTTAAGGTAGCTGCACTGAGAATAGAAAACAGATAAAGCAACTCAACAGCAAATTGGTGAATACGACGGGCATGAGAACAGTTAGATAAATAGAATGGTGTTCAATAAATAAGTTAGACAGGTAATGTTTGTTACCGACTACATCTATTCCACATAAATATGCAAGGCTTTCAAATCCAAGAGCTTGGATAGTAGAATCTTGACTTTCTATGCATGCCTGTTAATAAAAAAAGAATGATAAAATTTAAACATGGGCTCGTCAAGAAAACTTATTGTGAAAATAGGCTTCGTTGAAAATTTATTAAAAAAAGCCTATTTTTGTAGTGGCAATAGGCTGTCAACGCCTCTATCAGGATTATGCATGCAAACATCTCTTAGTGTACTGGCAATACTGATGTAAATTTGCTTCTCAGATATGAAATTCACCAATGCAAACATCTCTTAATGTACTGACCCCTCATAGCATCAATCACATAATTGATAATACAAGATATTGTTTTTATATTTCATTATTAAGATAATCCTTATATATTTATAAGGTCAAGATAATCACATAATTGATAATACACTATTCACGTGACATAATTGATAATAAGACTGCACAACTTGGAAGCCAATGTAAGCATAGCTAACATGTACTGCCATAGTTTACATAACATGGGAGTTCATAAAAAGGCCTTTATACCAAAATACAAAAATAAAGTAAAGCAAAACACCAACCTTAAAATATGCTCATATTTGAACTTGTAGGGAGATGGATTCGAACAAAAGGAGTGCAGATCCAGATTCCATATTTAAAGTAACTTTATGTTGCAAAAATGTTTAGTTACCAAAATGAATAGCCAAATATTCTCTACTTAAATATTCTTTATATAGAAGAAATCGTACTTTTTTCTTGTTGAATTTAAGGCACTGAACAAAATCTTCATACAATCTCTGGTCTTCTTTCATTGATATCTCATTGAGATCCTTGTCTAGATCTCTTGCAGTGCCATCCCAATCCTCAGGCATCACCCTGAAATTAGGTTTGTATGGGAGAGAGGCAACGTGGAATTCTCTGTCTTGATAATTGAAAAACCTATGAAGATGGAAAGAAATGTCATTTAATAACTCACATGCAAAGAATTTTAGACATACATAGTTACAAATCAATTCTTTCATTGATGCTCAGATATCGCGGTCGACCAAATTCTTTCCATCTCTATATTTGATGCTCTTTCCATGTTGTGTGCATGCATAGTTGCAAATCAATTCTTTGTGTAATATCCCGGAATTTTGCACAATATAAATTTGATAATCTGTGTTTAAATTTATATTGAATTGATAATTTTTGTTAATAAATTTGATTTGATTTAATAATCTTCTTTATTTAAATATTTAATTTGTGAAATTATTTTTAATGAGTTAATAAATTGTTTTCTATTTTATAATGTATATGTATTTATATATATTTTAAATAGACAAGTTGTTTTTAATTAAATTAGTATAGCATAATTTTAATATTTTGAAAATTAGGAATTGTGATTTATTTTTAATTTAAGCTTTTCAAAAATATTTAATTAAATAACTATATGATTTTAAATATGTAAGATAAATATTTTATTGGTTTAAAATTTCATTTTAACTTAAGTTTGTATATTAAAATATGTTACAATATATTTGTGTTATTCTTTTTAAATTTATTAATTGATAATTTTGATTTGTAAATTTAATTTGAAATTTAAAATACAATTTAAAATGTGAACATGTATTCATGTAAGTTATTGTAACCTCTTTTATAAATCTATTTTAATTATTTAAAGGTTTCTTTGATAAATGATTTAATTGTATATTGTTCTATTTATAATATACTTTGCTTTGTTCTTTAGAAATTAAATATATACATAACTAAGTCTAAGAACTAAATAATTAATTAAGTTTAAACATTCATTAATCTTAATTTAAATAACAAAAACATTTACAAGACATGTGTATGTATGTTAGAACATGTGTAGACATGTGTTAGATGTTTGAATAAGGAATTTAACAAATGTTAACACTTAAGACAAGTGTCATGTTTCAATATTTATTTTTCTTTAATTTTAATTCATCATAAACTAGCTATAAAACATTGCATTTACTCATTTCTTCTCCTCTTTTTCATCTTTCATTCTAAAACAAAGAAATCTGAAAATCAAAGTTCTATAACATTTTCATCCTCAAAAACCTATTCAAATGCATTGCATTCAACTCCTCGAAATACAAATTTGCATCCTCCAAAATAAACATGCATGCAACAATTTCAAGCTAACACCAGTATTTCTTAAATCCCATCCCCATTTTCAAACCAGCATACAACAACTTAAAGCAAGCAAGATGTTTGCATTTTGTTTCTTCAATCTGGAAACAAAAAGGACCTGCATGCAACAAACTAAAACATGCATTCATCTGAAACATGCAAGATTCTGCATTTCTAAATCAAATTTGAGGCCTGCATTCAATTCATGTTTTCAAAAAACAATCTGGATCTGAAACTGCAACTTCAAATTGTTCTGCAACCATGAAGAAAACAACCTGCATTTGAATCTGGAAGCATCTTCTAGAAAAGAAAACAAGCATCAGAATTTGAAGCAAGTTTCAAAGGGTTTTCAAAATTTAGGACTGTGCTCTGCATGTTAAAAATTCTGGGCTCTGCATTTAAAAAAAAAACTGTGAGTAACTCCTCTTTTCAAAAAAAAATTAGTAGGTTGATTGCATGTTTTTAATCTGAAATGAGTTGAAATTTTCAGTGAATATTTATAGGTATGATTATATGTGTGCATGCTAGTTGTTTGAAATAAACATGTTTGTGGCTGTATATTGTGAAATTTCTTATGTCTGTTTATTTTCAACAGAGTCAACTCTGTTATACTCCCCAGTTCTTGATCTTTAAAGTTCAAACCTCTTGATCTAATTACCATTTAAATTTGAGATTAAAATGAAACTTGTTAGTTTAATTATAAACTTTAGTTTAGAATTTTACTTAGGTTAAAATAACCCAGTATTATCTCTGGATTTATAAACAGTTGAGCAAACATTAAATTAGTGAAAATTCAAGTATGAGGATTTGATAAATCAGTAATATAAAGTGAAACCCTATACTAAAACATGATTTCTAAGATCAAAATATAAATTTTTAGAAAAGAGTTGGAAATGCAGTTTTGAAATTACTGTATTTTTCATATTAGCTAAGTACAGTTGATACTTGCTTTTAATTTGGTTGGAAATGTTTCTAGTGATAGTGTAGTTATCATTGATGATGATAAAATTACCGAATTTTATTGAAATTCAATTTTGGTGTTGTAAATTGGGTATTTCAGTTAGGAACCCTAGTTTTACTGGGTTCAAGGAATTGAGTGCTGTGGCTTTTTAAATGGATCGAGTTCTTTGATTTTTTGGGTATTGTTAGATGTTGTTTTGATGAAGACATCGCCGGAGTATGGAGGGTGATGGTGGTCGGGAAGGGGAGAATTTGATGTTGCCAGGTTTGATTTGGTTGTGGTCTAAGTGTTTTCAGGTTTTGGCTTTAAACCTGAATTCAAATTCAAGATGGTTTTTTGGAAATTTGAGGGTTGAAGGGTGTAGTGGGATCACAGGTCGATGGAGGATGACCGTGGATGGTGGCCAGTGATGGCCGGAGTTGGGAAGTGAATGCACAGGGAGGGTTTGTGCAGGTTTGTGATGATTTTTGGTTGCAGGGTTTTTGTCTCGGGATGGTCTCGGGTTAATTGAAGGGAAACTCGGAGTAAGTGTTGTATTGACTCGAAGTCAAATAGGGAGGTTCGAGTGTATTTTGTTTCAGGTTTTTCAATGTAAAACAGAACCTGTTTTACAGTTTTTTTAAAAAATTAAAAACAGGTTAACTTTAAACTAAATTTTAAACTAAAAAAAAAGAAACTGAATTTAATTTGAGTTTTATTAGTTTAAAACTTAGGTTTTGAATTTTGAAACTTTAGTTTGGTTTAAGCTTAATCAGGAAATATGTTTGCAGTTTTAAAATTTTGAAAGTTAAATTTTAAAAATGTAAACTTAATTTAAACTTAGGTTTTAAAACCTGAATCTAAAATATGAATTCAAATAAGTTTGAATTTTGGTTTTTAGAAATAATTTAAATTCAGGAAAATTTAAGTTTGGTTCTTTTTAATAAAAACAGAAACTGTTTCTGTTTTTAAATATAAAGTTTAAATTGCAAGTTGAAGTTTAAACTGGATTTTGAAATTTGGAATTTGAATAAGGATTTAAAATTAGATTGTCTGAAATTAAATTCAATTATGTTTTTAAAATTTAAATTTGATTTCAAACTCACAAGTGTAGATGCATACGTGTTTTGCATTTGAATTGAAAGGTTAAAATTTTAAAGTGGAAATTTAAAATGAGCTTAAATTCTAGTTTTAAATCTGGATTTTTAATTTAAATTGCAGTTTTTAAATAAAGGCTTAAATTTAGATTTGCTTCAAAATGATGATTTGCATTTAAATTGAAGGTGTAGATTTAAGTTAAATCTAGAATGAATTTAAGAGTTGTATTCCAATTTTGAAACTTAAAAGAAAATTTTAAATTGATTTCAATTTAAATTGAATTTGTAATTTAAATTTGTTTTAACTTATTGATAAGGTAGATGTTTTAATATATATGATAAAAAGTTTTGAATTGTTTTAAAATCTTATTTAAGATAAATTTGAGTCTTAAGTTTAAAATGAAGTTAAACAGAATTTAAAGTAAATTTAAAAACATTTTGTCTTTAAATGTATAATTAAATAAGAAATGTTTGTTTAACAGATAAATAAAATTAAACGATTGGATTCATTTAATTATTAAGGTAATTAAGATGAAAATTAACTATTTAATTAATTAATAATGTGGATGTTTAATTAAGTAATTAATGATTTTTAAGTTAATTAATTAGATTTGAGATTAATTAATTAAGGTTAATTAATCTATAATTAAGGATGGTTAATTAAATTTTAATTAATGATTAAGATTTTAATTAATACTTAATTAATTAATAATTAGTGATTAATTAATTTGTAATTAAATATTAATTAATTAATAATTAATAATGATTAATTATAAGTTAACTCTTAATTAAGTAATGTTAATGAAGGTCATTAACTTAAGATTATTTAACAACTAATTAATGTGATTAATTTTTGATAATTAATTAGATTAATTAATTAATAATAACTAATTGTTTAAGTTTAATTACTTAATGAAGTAATTAATGAATTAATTACTTGGTGTAATTAATTTGATTAATGTGATTAGTTTAGATTAATTAAGTCAAATTAATTTAAACATTTGTTGATTGTTTGATAATTACTTTATGTAATTTATGAATTTGTAATTACTTAAGGAAGTAATTAATTGATAACTACAGGATTTAATAAAGATATTTGATATAGAAGTAAATTGGATTTAAATTACTTTGAAATTAATCAAGGGGATTAATTTAGATAGTTAATTAAGAATAATTAATTATGGGATGAGTAATTAAAGTAGTAATTACTGAATGGTTATTAATCATGGGTGATTAATATATATGTGGATTAATTTCAGATTAATTACATATGTAATTAATTTATATTTAGAGATTTATTAATTGTAGTCAGAAATCATTAATTAATTAGTTAATGATGTAATTTGGAATTGATTAATTAAGGTATAATTAATAATGAATAAATAATTAATGTAATTAATTTTAGTTAATCAATTAATTTAGTAATTACAAGTTAATTGTTTGCGAAGGGTTTAAGTAATTAACTTGTGTGATTAACTTATAAGCTAATTACATATTGTAATTAGAGATAGTTAATCAATATTAATTGAAATATTGAGATGATGATTTATAAATTGATTTAAAATCAATGGATGGTTAAGTTAAGCAGAATTTTGACGATGAAGTAATTAATTTAATTCATTTTAAATTAATTAGAGTTTAGGTAATTAATTTAATTCATTTTAAATTAAATATAAATAGTGTGAATATTAGATCATTGCTTATGTTTGATGAATGGTATTGGTTGCCAGGTATGGTTTGTAATCTCAGTTATGAGATGAGTAGTGTATGTGATATGGATGCATTGGTTGCTTTTGGATGGTAATATGGATTATCTGATTTTGATATGAATTATCTGTTGATAATGATAAGATTGATTATCTGTTGTGTTGTGAATTATCTATCTGTATAGATTTAGATAATGAATTGAATTGTTTTAAACTTAAAACAACTTGGACCTAAAAGACACGCTTTGGATTTCGATGAGACCGGGATCGGGTTTCCATATTTGGACATCTGAAAACCACATCGATTCCAATTAAACGTGTAACATCCCGTATTTTTTTAAGCCATTGAATTTGAACATTTAATTCATTTTAAATGTTTAATGTGGATTCTTAATTGATTTTGAAATGAATGGATTCGGGTTCAATCAATGAAATAAGCTATAATTTTTAATTTTAGTAATTCCGGTTGAATTTGAATAATGAGAAAATAATAATTTGAATATTCGGAATTTAAATAAAAGTAAATCTGGACGTAAATAGTGATAAAAATGGTTTTAAAAATTTATTTTGAGTTATTTGAGTGTAAATAGTGTGGTGGAAATTTTAGTAGAATTTTAAAGTTGATAAATTAATATTTGGGATTTTATATTAATTTAAAAATGAATTTAATATTATTAAAATGCAATTTAATCAGATTTTGGTCCGGAATGAGCCAGAATGATTTTTGTGGTGTTTATAAATTTTATATGAATTATTATTAAGTTAGTAAAAAATTTAAAAGTAAATTTTTAAGCGTTTTCGTCAATTTTGAAAATCGCCCGATTTAATAAACGAGTGAAAATAGCCTTCCGGGGCACAGTCTCGAAATTCGACAAAACCAGTTCCATTAGATCCGTAATAGTTAGTTATTGTCGGATTTCAATTTTCGTAGCAATCGGAGTTGTCGTTTGACCGTGGCAGCTCGAAACGCATCGAAATCGTTTTAACCGATTTAATTTAAAATTGACCGTTTAATTCCGTAACTCGCTCATACGACCGAATTAGCCAATGAAACCTATTCCATTGTGTACGGAACGCGGGAAAACCCTAGGAACGCCTGTCGGAACGCGTAGTTTGGAGTGCGTTTGCATATGAAGATAAATAGAGTATTTTATTGATTAAATAATATTAAAACTATTATATATATATTTAAAAATCTCTAAACCCTAGCTATTATCCACCGGCCGCCTCTATAATCGTTCATGGCCGAAAACTTCCCAAATTCATCTCAATTTTTCTTCTAATCCATTAATTATTTGGCAAAATATCTAACTGCAAAATCAAAGAGCTCGTTGAGCTCTATAGTTCGACTGGTGATGATTGATTCCGGTGGCCACTATCGATCGTTTTTGGCTCGAGTAGGTACTCCGTTCATGCTTGATTTTCGACATCTTCTGTCGACCGAGCTTCGCCATGTTCTGGGAGAGGGTGGAGAAAGCATGGACCTTCGAGATGGAGGAGGTCGATCGATCTTCGGTCGAGTATAAAGGGGGCGACGGCGAACCCTAGTTCGCGTATTGGGTTTCGTTCGCGTTTTGGTATACTGGAGCTTGCACGCGCGTGAGGAAGACAATAGGATGCGGCCTAGATTTCTTTTGCTAAACGAACGGCCGTGATTTGGTAAATAAAAAAAAGGAAATTTGTTTAAATTCAAATCGAAACTTATAAAATTCATATCTATTACATATGTAATCAGATTTCGACGAAATTCACGGCGCCAGGATCGCAGAAGAGAATACTACACGATGGTGCACTTCCGGATTCATTCCGGGCAAGTAGAAATTTGAGTTAAATCAAACGTCGTTCGGTTTAATTTGAATTTCGAACGCTCGCCGAAACTCAAGGTGAGTTAATCTCACTCACATCTGGAATGTTAGCTGATTTAAATAGTTAATATTTAAATATCTGTGTGATTGGTTGAAATGTTTATTTATATCAGCCTGGACTGATATTTATAGTTTTGTGCTAATATTTGTGGATGCAGGAAAAACAGGTTGGAGGGATCCAACTGGATTCCTCACAATGTAGTAATTATTTTTATAATTGATGATGATGCCTGTTATATATTGTGATTGATAAATTTGGAATTAAATTGTTTTGTGATATTGTGGTGTAAACTACAAACCCAAAATGTTAATTATAAAGAAATTTGGAGTTTTAAATTATAAAGAAATTAAATTTGGTTTTCAAAAGAAATTAAGAAATTAATAAATAAGGAATTGAAAGGAATGTAAAAGTTAGAATCTGTTTGGATGGAAAACTGAAATAAAATTGTATCGGAATATTGCTGGGTAAATTATAAACCGTAATTTAATTATAAATGTATAAATTGGATTTTATAGAAATAAAAGATATTGTTAAATAATGAATTTAAAGGAATTAAAATTTGAAATCTATATGGAATGAAAATTGAAAATTGGTAAAATCTAGAATGCTAAACGAAGGGAAACGTTATCAGTTGTTAAATGTGGAAGTAAATGTATGTTATTAAAATGTAAACCCGAATTTAAATAAAATGACAGAATTTATAAGAAAGGTTTCTGGGATATTTGAGTAGGAATGAGTTTCCCTGGGAAACACCAAGTTTGAGTTTTAAACAGATTTTATTAAAAGTGAATTTAAGTTTAAAACTTGTTATAAATGAGTGTTTGGAAAATTATTGTTTTAAAAAGGCTAGTTTTGATCCAAATTATTTGAGATTAGGATTAAGCCTTTTACAACTCTATTTTGAATTTTAGTTTAACTAAAACCTTATTTTTAAATCAAGTTATATCTTATAAAATGATTTTACAATAAAATATTTGAAATTATATTTTTGAGTAAGTAACTAAAAGTAAATTTACATATTTTAATGTATATTTCAATATGAAATGTTAACTGTTTTTAAATCTAAATGTTTTGAACTTGGTTATTTCCAATGGGAATATAGGGTAAAGGGTTTACCTTGTAAAGGAAGAACTTTGGGAATTGTTTTCAAATGGGTTTTGGAAATTTGAAAATATATCTTTTAAAGAAATTGAGGAAATAAATAATTTGGGAATTATTTATTGTGTGATGGATGCTTATGGATGTTTATGAATATAAATTGATAGTTAAATCACCGACTATCAATATTGGACAATGCGTGATCGTTTCGAAGAGACCGGGATCGAGATTAATTTCTCGAAAACCACTTCGATCCGATTTGTACGTTTCGTGCGAAAAACGTGTTCGGAGTCGAAGATGGAGCAGTGAAGTGCAAGGGCTAGTCGCTACTAATCCTGAGGATATTTCCAAAATGGATGTAGTAGGAGTAGTGCTTTCGGTTCCGTTCGAACCCGGGACGGACTTGTATGGACGAATGCTTGCGAAACATCGTCAGGTGGGCGATGGGCATTCTAAGTGAAAACGTTCTAAAGGTAACGCTTAGCCTCAAGCCTCATCAACCGGGAATGACTGAAAATCAGGGGATATGCAGCAAGGTTAGGTGAGTCATGCCCAAGCAGGACAAGATATTTCCCCTGTCTAGATGTCCCTTATATATTTCGGCTTAGTGGGTGGTTGGTCGCGCCAACCACGGGGTTTATCTTGTTCGGGACTGTTCAGTAAGGAATGGTTCCGGCCTTGTGTACCAGGGGATGAAGGGAGTAATCCTCGGTACGGTGATCTAGGCCCCGTACTGTGACAGGTGTTACCCCAGTGCCTAGTCATTGTTGGAAATCCATTTTCCCTACGAGCCTTGTACGAGTTTTGTTTGTATTACCCACTTTTGTGGCTAGTAGCTGGAATTTAATAGATGTAACAATTTCGGCTATTTTATAAGTATTTGTAAATAGACCCTATTATAATATCAGGGGATTTCTATAAAAAAAATGTTTTAGCTATCGTAAGGTAAAAACCCGACATGTTTATCTGTGGCGTGGTCTTACGAGATGCTTTTGTTTTCAAAGGATTTTTGAAACTTTAATAATCAATTTGGATGCATATTTATTATCAGCTGGTATTCCAGACTGACTCGGGTGTTATTTCATTATAATGCTCGGGTCAGACCGAGTATTATATATTCAGGTCAGGATGCTATGGAGCCGGAGAGGAGCTGGAGTCCGAGACGTATTATATGTACCTATATATATATCCGCTACTGTGATTGTATGGTAGTTCTGATTGGTAATTATTGATGTATGAGATACTCTGATAATATGATGTATAAATCAGTGATAGTTTTCAATTTTGTGTAAAGTTCTATATTTACTATTATATTTATTCCGCTGCGACTGTGAGATTCTGATATTGTTTAGTTTCTTCTTCTTCTATCTCTTTTTCTTTAACCCTAATGGTTCGTAATTCTGTGCCACTTGAGTTAATAGAGGTAGAATAGTGTTGATTCAAGGGGTACGGATTTGCGGGCTGTCACACTTGGTATCAGAGCTTAGGTTGACGACAACCTAGGCTTTGGTGGGGTAATTACTCATTAAATAGAGTCAATAGTACTCTATAATGAGTTGAGAGTAATAATAGATATGAGAGCGTACTTGTTAGTGCATATAAAAATTTTTTTTATACTGTGTTGACTTATTGGTTGAGTGTTTATGAATTCTGGTCAGTGCGGGAAGTACAACCGTATCGATAGGGGTTTCTAAACTCTTAAAACAAGATAAACCGACATAGAATTGTTTTTAAAGGTGGGTAAATGAAATAATTTTACCCAAAATTATTTAGATATAAAAGAAATAATTTTCTGAAATTATTATATATATATTTGGACGATTGGTTGTTAATGTCTAAATCAAATCAGCTTTCTAAAATTTAATCTGAAATTTGAAATAGTTATAATGAAAATAAAATTCTGCAAATATAAATTATATATATGGAAGAATAACTAAATCTGAATTGGACCAGAATTTAAATCCCGGAAGTTTTGGAAATGTTTGCTAAAGTGTTGAAGGTATATTGGAATATTGATTTGGAAAGTATTTTTGAATGGCAACTGTTTTGAAATAAATTTGGGAAAGTAAGAAGCATTGAACTCACTTCAGTCGCTGGAAAATAATCCTGATGATGCTGGCCACATCATTAGAATTCATTTTCGAGTTTCTAAAGTGACGGATTGCTTCCCTAATATATGGTTATGGTATTGTTTGGATTTGTTGGGTATAACAGTTGTTTTGAGATGTCAAAATGGGGAATTTGTTTTGGTATAAACAAAATTGTTTTGGGAAAATCTGGTGATTTGATTGATATACCAAATAGGTATATATTTGATATATTTCAAAATGGTTTTGAAATAAATCCAGGTAAATTGAATTTTGGAGATTCTGTTTAAAATAAAAAAATGAAAGTTAAAATGAATCAACTATATAACTTGTAAATAAAGTTGATTTAAAAGGAATTGGAGTTGATATTAAGTGAGAAAGGGAATGAAATTTTAATCCTGAAATTAAAATTAATTTGGGTAAATGGAGGTAAATGAAAATTTTAATCTTGGAATTAAAAATTTAACTTGAGTAATCGGAAGTGAATAAAATATATTGAAGTAAGTAGAAAATTTGAATATAACTTGGATAAGTCAAATAAATTGGACTTAGAATTAAATTGATTTGGGTGAAATTAAAATGTAAGATGGCTTTGAAATTGTGGGTCATTGTGAAATGGATTGTACCCATAGGTTATTAAGTTGTATACTTATAATTTGAGATTGAATTGAGATGGAACTGGATTTAATTAAAAACAAGATTCAATTGTGTTGTGAATAAATATGAATGGAATTAAATCCTCATTTAAGAAAGTAAGGGAAAAATGAAATGAATTCAAGATAGTTAAATAAATTTAGTTAAAACTTGAATCAAAATTTGGAAAGACTTGAATTGAAAGAAATCTAATTTGCTGAAGGGATATTGTATGAATAAAAGTTTGACTCAACTAAATTCAAAGGGATTTTTTGAGAATGAATTTAGCATAAGCTGAATTAAATAAAGAGAAGCTTGAAGATGAATTTAGTATAAGCTAGATTAAATAAAGATAGTACTGGGATGGGTATAACTTTGGAAGCTTGTTAACAATTGAAGGGTAAATGGAACCTAGTTCTTGTTTAGAACATTTGAAAATGGTCGTATTGTAAATAAGTTCAGTATGAATTGAGGAAGTGAATTAGAACCTAATATGGATTAGGTTAGAGACTAATTGAATTACAATTAAATGGAATTTGTTTATTGTAATGAATAGAATTTTGATAATTGATCAAAATTTGGAAAGTAAATAGAAATCCAACTGTAGCATGGGATTTAAATTGGTGGTAACAAATAATGAAGTGTGAATGAAAAATGGAATTAAATTATAATAATGATGGTTTGAATTGTAAATAAATTCAAATGAGTGAACTAATTTAAAAGTGGTTTCCTTGCTAATAAAATAAGTCTAAAATGGATTTAATAAATAGGCAAAGTGCATTAAAGTTTATAAATGAATTGGAATTTGATTTGGATGAGAATCAAATGATAATAAAAAATAGATTTATAAGAAGATAATGGAAATATTGTAAAGAAAGCTTAAGAAAATTAAATAATTGTGGTTAAGCTGAATGTTTAAGCTAGTGGGATTAAAATTTGTAAATGGTTTGATTTGGTAGGAATCAATTAAAATGGAAACAAATTGAGATATATGGAATTGAAATCATTTAAGAAAGATGATGAGATGGTTATTTTTAAGCTTATGAAATAGCTTTAGATGAAATTTGTTTGGACAATAAAATTTGGATGTAAGCAAATGACTTTTAAGATTGTAATTGTGAGAAAGAAAGAATATATGAGTTGTAAATAAGAATGGAATGATATATATAACTTTAAAAAAATAAAAAAATAAAATAAAATAATAATAATAATAATATAGTAAAATAAACTTAAGATGATTAATAAATTTGAAGGGTGAGAATAAGGATTGAGTTAATAATTGAAAAGGAATAAGCATGATTGGATTATGAACTATGAAGAATTGAAGAATTTTTTTAATATAAATCTAAACTAGAATTAATTGTAATGGTTGTGAGTTTAAGTGGTGATTAGTTTTGGCTTGAATGACATGAATATTTGCATGTATTTATAATTTAGTTGTTTAAACAACAAATGAATTGGTTTTGAATAAATTGGAATGGATTGAAATGTTATTAAGTAAGTTTTGCATTAGAATGAAAATGAATTATAAGAGAAATGAAAATGCTTTAAAATTTAAAATAAAATTGGTTTGTAAATCAATTTGGAATTGAATTGAAATAGATTGATGTTAGTGAAGCATATATTAATCATATTGAAATAGAAATGAATTGGTTGTGATTAATATACATGGTATATAATGAACTTGTATGTGAATCATTCAAGTGAAATAAATGAAGTTAGTTTGGATGAAATTAGAATGGGTTAAAATCTTGGATTTGAGTGTAAATGTAAGTGAATCATAATAGAAATGCAAATGTAGCAAATTGAAGTAAAACTTGCTTGGTGAATCAATTCGAAATTGGGTAAAGTATGAATTGGAATGGCAAAACTTGTTTGTAAATCTTTTGTGTGAAATAAAATGGAATTGATATTAGAAAAGAAACTTGTGCATGTTGTAAAATATGGTTTACTTATGGAATCATGCAAATCGTTGATTGGATTATGAAACGGTTATGTTTGGCTTACATTTATATTGAAAATGTTGTTAAAAAGTTCAAATCTTTGAAAACTAATGAGTTTGTTGAGTAAGCACAGGTGCGGAAGGCGTTTGAGAGAGTTGGAACGCATATATGCTTAAATATTAGCCGCTCGCTATTAAAATTTGCTAAAAAGGTACGCCTACGCGAATATAATTGGGAAATGATATATATATTGTGATATATTTTGGTTTCTGACCGTGTGGGTCGATGTATATATATTTATCTGTATCGCGATATCGCGAAAGCTCCTCCGTACAGGGGAGACTCTGCCAAAATTTTTCGGAAATTTTGGGAGTTAGAAAATTTTTGGGTTTTTGGGAAAAATTTATTAACTTGAAAAGTTATTTTTGAAATGAGGATGAAACGAAAGCTTTTAAGTATAAATAAAGAAAGTGAGTTTGGAATTGAGCTAAAGGATTTTGGGAAAGTAAATATAAGCTTTTAACTAAGCTAATTGGTTAAGTAAATGGGTTGGAGAGTATTTTCTACCCTAGCAAATTTCGGGGACGAAATTTTTATAAGGGGGAAGGAATGTAACATCCCGTATTTTTTTAAGCCATTGAATTTGAACATTTAATTCATTTTAAATGTTTAATGTGGATTCTTAATTGATTTTGAAATGAATGGATTCGGGTTCAATCAATGAAGTAAGCTATAAATTTTAATTTTAGTAATTCCGGTTGAATTTGAATAATGAGAAAATAATAATTTGAATATTCGAAATTTAAAAAAAAGTAAATCTGGACGTAAATAGTGATAAAAATGGTTTTAAAAATTTATTTTGAGTTATTTGAGTGTAAATAGTGCGGTGGGAATTTTAGAAGAATTTTAAAGTTGATAAATTAATATTTGGGATTTTATATTAATTTAAAAATGAATTTAATATTATTAAAATGCAATTTAATCAGATTTTGGTCCGGAATGAGCCAGAATGATTTTTGTGGTGTTTATAAATTTTATATGAATTATTATTAAGTTAGTAAAAATTCTAAAAGTAAATTTTTAAGCGTTTTCGTCAATTTTGAAAATCGCTCGATTTAATAGACGAGTGAAAATAGCCTTCCGGGGCACAGTCTCGGAATTCAACGAAACTAGTTCCATTGGATCCGTAATAGTTAGTTATTATCGGATTTCAATTTTCGTAGCAATCGGAGTTGTCATTTGACCGTGGCAGCTTGAAACGCATCGAAATCGTTTTAACCGATTTAATTTAAAATTGATCGTTTAATTCCGTAACTCGCTCATACGACCGAATTAGCCTATGAAACCTATTCCATTGTGTCCGGAACGCAGGAAAACCCTAGGAACGCCTGTCGGAACGCGTAGTTTGGAGTGTGTTTGCATATGAAGATAAATAGAGTATTTTATTGATTAAATAATATTAAACTATTATATATATATATTTAAAAATCTCTAAACCCTAGCTATTATCCACCGGCCGCCTCTACAATCGTTCATGGCCGAAAACTTCCCAAATTCATCTCAATTTTTCTTCTAATCCATTAATTATTTGGCAAAATATCTAACTGCAAAATCAAAGAGCTCGTTGAGTTCTATAGTTCGACTGGTGATGATTGATTCCGGTGGCCACTATCGATCGTTTTTGGCTCGAGTAGGTGCTCCGTTCGTGCTTGATTTTCGACATCTTCTGTCGACCGAGCTTCTACATGTTCCGGGAGAGGGTGGAGAAAGCATGGACCTTCGAGATGGAGGAGGTCGATCGATCTTCGGTCGAGTATAAAGGGGGCGACGGCGAACCCTAGTTCGCGTATTGGGTTTCGTTCGCGTTTTGGGATACTGGAGCTTGCACGCGCGTGAGGAAGACAATAGGATGCGGCCTAGATTTCTTTTGCTAAACGAACGGCCGTGATTTGGTAAATAAAAAAAAAGGAAATTTGTTTAAATTCAAATTGAAACTTATAAAATTCATCTCTATTACATATGTAATCAGATTTCGACGAAATTCACGGCGCCAGGATCGCAGAAGAAAATACTACGCGATGGTGCAGTTCCGGATTCATTCCGGGCAAGTAGAAATTTAAGTTAAATCAAACGTCGTTCGGTTTAATTTGAATTTCGAACGCTCGCCGAAACTCAAGGTGAGTTAATCTCACTCACATCTGGAATGTTAGCTGATTTAAATAGTTAATATTTAAATATCTGTGTGATTGGTTGAAATGTTTATTTATATCAGCCTGGACTGATATTTATAGTTTTGTGCTAATATTTGTGGATGCAGGAAAAACAGGTTGGAGGGATCCAACTGGATTCCTCACAATGTAGTAATTATTTTTATAATTGATGATGATGCCTATTATATATTGTGATTGATAAATTTGGAATTAAATTGTATTGTGATATTGTGGTGTAAACTACAAACCCAAAATGTTAATTATAAAGAAATTTGGATTTTTAAATTATAAAGAAATTAAATTTGGTTTTCAAAAGAAATTAAGAAATTAATAAATAAGGAATTGAAAGGAATGTAAAAGTTAGAATCTGTTTGGATGGAAAACTGAAATAAAATTGTATCGGAATATTGCTGGGTAAATTATAAACCGTAATTTAATTATAAATGTATAAATTGGATTTTATAGAAATAAAAGATATTGTTAAATAATGAATTTAAAGGAATTAAAATTTGAAATCTATATGGAATGAAAATTGAAAATTGGTAAAATCTAGAATGCTAAACGAAGGGAAACGTTATCAGTTGTTAAATGTGGAAGTAAATGTATGTTATTAAAATGTAAACCCGAATTTAAATAAAATGGCAGAATTTATAAGAAAGGTTTCTGGGATATTTGAGTAGGAATGAGTTTCCCTGGGAAACACCAAGTTTGAGTTTTAAACAGATTTTATTAAAAGTGAAATTAAGTTTAAAACTTGTTATAAATGAGTGTTTGGAAAATAATTGTTTTAAAAAGGCTAGTTTTGATCCAAATTATTTGAGATTAGGATTAAGCCTTTTACAACTCTATTTTGAAATTTAGTTTAATTAAAACCTTATTTTTAAATCAAGTTATATCTTATAAAATGATTTTAAAATAAAATATTTGAAATTATATTTTTGAGTAAGTAACTAAAAGTAAATTTACATATTTTAATGTATATTTCAATATCAAATGTTTTAACTGTTTTTAAATCTAAATGTTTTGAACTTGGTTATTTCCAATGGGAATATAGGGTAAAGGGTTTACCTTGTAAAGTAAGAACTTTGGGAATTGTTTTCAAATGGGTTTTGGAAATTTGAAAATATATCTTTTAAAGATATTGAGGCAATGAATAATTTGGGAATTATTTATTGTGTGATGGATGCTTATGGATGTTTATGAATATAAATTGATAGTTAAATCACCGACTATCAATATTGGACAATGCATGATCTTTTCGAAGAGACCGGGATCGAGATTAATTTCTCGAAAACCACTTCGATCCGATTTGTACGTTTCGTGCGAAAAACGTGTTCGGAGTCGAAGATGGAGCAGTGAAGTGCAAGGGCTAGTCGCTACTAATCCTGAGGATATTTCCAAAATGGATGTAGTAGAAGTAGTGCTTTCGGTTTCGTTCGAACCCGGGACGGACTTGTATGGACGAATGCTTGCGAAACATCGTCAGGTGGGCGATGGGCATTCTAAGTGAAAAGTTCTAAAGGTAACGCTTAGCCTCAAGCCTCATCAACCGGGAATGACTGAAAATCAAGGGATATGCAGCAAGGTTAGGTGGGTCATGCCCAAGCAGGACAAGATATTTCCCCTGTCTAGATGTCCCTTATATATTTCGGCTTAGTGGGTGGTTGGTCGCGCCAACCACGGGGTTTATCTTGTTCGGGACTGTTCAGTAAGGAATGGTTCCGGCCTTGTGTACCAGGGGATGAAGGGAGTAATTCTCGGTACGGTGATCTAGACCCGTACTGTGACAGGTGGTACCCCAGTGCCTAGTCATTGTTGGAAATCCATTTTCCCTACGAGCCTTGTACGAGTTTTGTTTGTATTACCCACTTTTGTGGCTAGTAGCTGGAATTTAATAGATGTAACAATTTCGGCTATTTTATAAGTATTTGTAAATAGACCCTATTATAATATCAGAGGATTTCTATAAAAAAAATGTTTTAGCTATCGTAAGGTAAAAACCCGACATGTTTGTTTGTGGCGTGGTCTTACGAGATGCTTTTGTTTTCAAAGGATTTTTGAAACTTTAATAATAAATTTGGACGCATATTTATTATCAGCTGGTATTCCAGACTGACTCGGGTGTTATTTCATTATAATGCTCGGGTCAGACCGAGTATTATATGTTTAGGTCAGGATGCTATGGAGCCGGAGAGGAGCTGGAGTCTGAGACGTATTATATGTATCTATATATATATATATATATCCGCTGCTGTGATTGTATGGTAGGTCTGATTGGTAATTATTGATGTATGAGATACTCTGATGATATGATGTATAAATCAGTGATAGTTTTCAATTTTGTGTAAAGTTCTATATTTACTATTATATTTATTCCGCTGCGACTGTGAGATTCTGATATTGTTTAGTTTCTTCTTCTTCTATCTCTTCTTCTTTAACCCTAATGGTTCGTAATTCTGTGCCACTTGAGTTAATAGAGGTAGAATAGTGTTGATTCAAGGGGTACGGATTTGCGGGCTGTCACAAAACGTTAGGTCGATAACCCAAGTGGAGCGAGTGAAGACTTGAGGTGTAAGGGCTATACGTCAGTATAACTCTATGAGTGATTCCGTAATGAGTTTGACGGAATAGTACTTATAGATTTGATATGGTGATTCAGAGTGCAAGGTTTATTGTCGTTAACTCTGAGAGTGATTCCAAAATGAGTGTAATGAGATAATGCCTTCGGTTTCGTTCGAACCCGAAACGAACTTGTATAGATTGAATGCTTTCAGAACATCGTCAGGTGGACGATGAGCATTCTAAGTGAGGTTCCCTATAAAGGTAATCGTAGCCTCAAGCCTCATCAACCGGGAATGGCTAAAACAGGGGAGGTACAGCAAGGCTTCGTGGGTAGCTCCCACTTGAGAGTAAGATTTACCCCTGTCTAGAGGTCCCTTTATATTTCGGCTGTGTGGGCGGTTGATCATGACAACCGTCGGGGTTGTCTTATTCGGAACTGCTCAGTAAGGAACGGGTCCGGCTTTGTGTTGCAGGGGATTGGGAGTAATCCTCGGTACGGTGATCTAGGCCACGTACTGTGACGGGCGGTACCCCAGTAGCCCTGCCATTGTATGGAATCCAAAATCCAATAAGTGCCAACGGTTTTGATTGTATTACCCACTTTTGTGGCTAGTAGCTGGAATTTAATAGATGTAACAATATCGGCTATTTCTTATTTATTTGAAAATCCTAGACACTATTATAATATCATCGGATTTCCTATCAAATGTTTTGGTTAGCGTAAGGTAAAAACTTTTCCATGTTTATGTGTGGGAAGTCTTACGTGATACCTTTCTTTTCAAAAGGTTTTTAAAAGTTAAGCAACTTTAACCTGTTACTCATACCAGACCCATGTCTGACCTGGATTTTATTTTTGTTTTCCATAAACTCTTGGGTACTCAAATATTTTACGAGTAGCCAAGGGATTCAGGTTGGGATTCAGGTTAGCTTTGACGAATTGAGGAGGAGCATATGGAGAAGGAGGCTTCTACGTATAGTTATATAGTTCCGCTGTGTTGGTGTCTCTGAGTGTTTCTGTATTGTGATTGAGTTGTAATAACTAAACAAGTGTTTATAACTGTCTAGTATGTGTTGTATATGTCTGTGTAACTCTGATATTTGATGTATACTATGTTATACTTATGTTACTAATATAATTTATTCGTTCCGCTGTTGAGATTCTTGTGTTGTTTCTTCTTTCTCTTCTTTCTTTTCTCTTTTCTATTCCTTTCTTTCTTAAGGATGATATGACTTTCTGGTTGTAAAAAGTCGGGTCGTCTCACTTGGTATCAGAGCGTTAGGATGAGTGAATACCTAGGCTCTGTAGGGGTGTCTATCTTGAGAGAGCGTATTTGTATTTTTAATATATATATATATATATATATATATATTTATGGTTCTACCTAGTTGTTGGTTTACCTGTTCGTGTTTTTCCAATATAAGTTATAAAGGTAGATGAGGTCGAAGTGTGTGTAACACGACTACCATTGGTTGGAGTTTAAATGGATGAGGTTGGAAGTGTATTAGTCGAGACTGTAGACCTAATACCGTCTCGAGTGAGTTCTGTTGTGATGAAGGACTTCATCGATCTCTGAAGGTAACCTGTAAAGGTTCGAAGTTCATCTTTGAAGTACAGAATTGAGTTTTGATCTATCGTTAGGGCAGAAGCAAGCAAGTAAAGGTGTCTTGATATCTCAAGAATTAGTAGCTGCATGACGAGATGCAGTGACTATGGATATTTCCGAAGATGTTTCTTTGGAACAAGAGTAAGAAGTGAGTCTGCTCGATGATGTGGCTGAGTTTAGCTGAGTATTCTGAGTTGATAGGGAGTTTTCTGGCTAAGTAGTTTTTCTGAAATGGAATTCAGAAGCAGTATAGTAGATCTGTTTCTCTGGTAAGTTGGCTAAGCCAGCATAAGCTCTTCTGTTTGGTAAAGAGAGAGCAGTTACTATGGATTTAGGATGAGTTGATCGCAAAAGTGACTTGCGATAGTGTGTTCTTTTAGATTGTTGGAGATTATCCGGATTTCTTTCAGGAAGTCAGAGTTTGTCTGCATCTGGAGATCGAGTTTTCTTTCCAGGAATGGAACAGGTGGTTCAGTTAGTAGATGGATGGTTCCTTGAGACAGAAGTTGGTGAAACAACTCAGGTTTAAGAAGAACATCTGAGTTTTTCTTTATGGATATATGGAACTATATTTTTGTGTTGGGTTGTCTAGTCTGTGCTTGTGCTCTTCGTCAGTATTTTCTTCTGTTTCGGATCAGAGTTGTGCAGCGGAAGCAGTTTGGAGGTGTTTCTGTTTTGTTTTCTTTTCCGGATGAGAAGAAGTTTGTTCTGTCTTCTGTTGTTGAGAAGTTGAGTGTGTGTTCTTGGTTTTGAGTGATCTTGAGGAGATTATTGGATTGTTATGATTCAGTCTGTTTTTAATGGAATCAGCATAGAGTTAAGCTGATCAGGATGGATGTTGGTAGCCCAGGATTGTCTGAAGATTTTTTATGGATAAGAGACAGAAATTTGGATTCTGAAATCGGAGATATGTTTGAGATAAGTTATTCTCTGATCCATGGAGCTATAATATTTGGAGGGTTTGAAGCTAGCTCCGTAGTGTTTTGGTTTCTTCTATGATTGGTAAGATAAGTGTTTGGTTTTCTAGAGTTGAATTGCCAGTTTGGATAGCTGGAATTTCGTATGTTTCACGTATCTCTAAGGGAGTACATGTTTGATAATTCCGGTTGTAGAACCAGCAGTTTAGGATGGTTTGTTTGTCGAGTCAGACTCGTTTGTAGTCTGATATTCTGTTTAGAGTTGTTGATAGGAGCTCTATAGCTTAGTAGTTTTGATTGTTTGTATTCTATAGAGCGAGTATCCCGATATACATACATACATACATACATACATATATATATATACATACACACACACACCGGGGAAACTCGTGAAAGTCTTATCCAAAATTCTTTTGGATAATTAGATTTGTTCTGATAGTATGAATTGGTTGCTTTGGTTGTTGGCATATGATTAACATATGCTGTTTTTAAAATAATGTCTGTAAATAGATTATTAAATTACCTTTGTTTTAAATTTCGGGGACGAAATTCTTTTAAGGGGGAAGGATTGTAATATCCCGGAATTTTGGACAATATAAATTTGATAATCTGTGTTTAAATTTATTGATAATTTTTGTTAATAAATTTGATTTGATTTAATAATCTTCTTTATTTAAATATTTAATTTGTGAAATTATTTTTAATGAGTTAATAAATTGTTTTCTATTTTATAATGTACATGCATTTATATATATTTTAAATAGACAAGTTGTTTTCAATTAAACTAGTATAGCATAATTTTAATATTTCGAAAATTAGGAATTGTGATTTATTTTTAATTTAAGCTTTTCAAAAATATTTAATTAAATAACTATATGATTTTAAATATGTAAGATAAATATTTTATTGGTTTAAAATTTCATTTTAACTTAAGTTTGTATATTAAAATATGTTACAATATATTTGTGTTATTCTTTTTAAATTTATTAATTGATAATTTTGATTTGCAAATTTAATTTGAAATTTAAAATACAATTTAAAATGTGAACATGTATTCATGTAAGTTATTGTAACCTATTTTATAAATCTAGTTTAATTATTTAAAGGTATCTTTGATAAATGATTTAATTGTATATTTTTCTGTTTATAATAATACTTTGCTTTGTTCTTTAGAAATTAAATATATACATAACTAAGTCTACGAACTAAATAATTAACTAAGTTTAAACATTCATTAATCTTAATTTAAATAACAAAAACATTTACAAGACATGTATATGTATGTTAGAACATGTGTAGTCATGTGTTAGATGTTTGAATAAGGAATTTAACAAATGTTAACACTTAAGACAAGTGTCATGTTTCAATATTTGTTTTTCTTTAATTTTAATTCATCATAAACTAGCTATAAAACATTGCATTTAGTCATTTCTTCTACTCTTTTTCATCTTTCATTCTAAAACAAAGAAATCTGAAAATCAAAGTTCTATAACATTTTCATCCTCAGAAACCTATTCAAATGCATTGCATTCAACTCCTCCAAATACAAATTTGCATCCACCAAAATAAAACACGCATGCAACAATTTCAAGCTGACACCAGTATTTCTCAAATCCCATCCCCATTTTCAAACCTGCATACAACAACTTTAAGCAAGCAAGATGTTTGCATTTTGTTTCTTCAATATGGAAACAAAAAGGACCTGCATGCAACAAACTAAAACATGCATTTATCTGAAACATGCAAGATTCTGCATTTCTAAATCAAATTTGAGGCCTGCATTCAATTCATGTTTTCAAAAAACAATCTGGATCTGAAACTGCAACTTCAAATTGTTCTGCAACCATGAAGCAAACAACCTGCATTTGAATCTGGAAGCATCTTTTAGAAAAGAAAACAAGCATCAGAATTTGAAGCAAGTTTCAAAGGGTTTTAAAAATTCAGGACTGTGCTCTGCATGTTAAAAATTCTGGGCTCTGCATTTTTTAAAAAAAACTGTGAGTCTTAAAAAAAACTATGAGTAACTCCTCTTTTCAAAAAAAAATTAGTAGGTTGATTGCATGTTTTTAATCTAAAATGAGTTGAAATTTTCAGTGAATATTTATAGGTATGATTACATGTGTGCATGCTAGTTGTTTGAAATAAACATGTTTGTGGCTGTATATTATGAAATTTCTTGTGTCTGTTTATTTTCAACAGAGTCAACTCTGTTATACTCCCCAGTTCTTGATCTTTCAAGTTCAAACCTCTTGATCTAATTACCATTTAAATTTGAGATTAAAATGAAACTTGTTAGTTTAATTATAAACTTTAGTTTAGAATTTTACTTAGGCTAAAATAACCTAGTATTATCTCTGGATTTATAAACAGTTGAGCAAACATCAAATTAGTGAAAATTCAAGTATGAGGATTTGATAAATCAGTAATATAAAGTGAAACCCTATACTAAAACATGATTTCTAAGATCAAAATATAAATTTTTAGAAAAGAGTTGGAAATGCAGTTTTGAAATTACTGTATTTTAGCTAAGTACAATTGATACTTGCTTTTAATTTGGTTGAAAATGTTTCTGGCGATAGTGTAGTTATCATTGATGATGATAAAATTACTGAATTTTATTGAAACTCAATTTTGGTGCTGTAAATTGGGTATTTCAGTTAGGAACTCTAGTTTTACTGGGTTCAAGGAATTGACTGATGTGGCTTTTTAAATGGATCGAGTTCTTTTGTTTTCTAGGTATTGTTAGATGTTGTTTTGATGAAGACATCGCCGGAGTATGGAGGGTGATGGTAGTCGGGAAGGGGAGAATTTGATGTTGCCAGGTTTGATTTGGTTGTGGTCTAAGTGTTTTCAGGTTTTGGCTTTAAACCTCAATTCAAATTCAAGAAGGATTTTTGGAAATTTGAGGGTTGAAGGGTGTAGTGGGATCACAGGTCGATGGAGGATGACCGTGGATGGTGGCCAGTGATTGCCGGAGTTGGGGAGTGAATGCACGGGGAGGGTTTGTGCAGGTTTGTGATGATTTTTCATTGCAGGGTTTTTGTCTCGGGATGGTCTCGGGTTAATTGAAGGGAAACTCGAAGTAAATGTGGTACTGACTCGAAGTCAAATAGGGAGGTTCGAGTGTATTTTGTTTCAGGTTTTTCAATGTAAAACAGAACCCGTTTTACAGTTTTTTTTAAAAATTAAAAACAGGTTAACTTTAAACTAAATTTTAAACTAAAAAAAAAGAAACTGAATTTAATTTGAATTTAATTAGTTTAAAACTTAGGTTTTGAATTTTGAAACTTTAGTTTGGTTTAAGCTTAATCATGAAATATGTTTGCAGTTTTTAAATTTTAAAAGTTAAATTTTAAAAATGTAAACTTAATTTAAACTTAGGTTTTAAAACCTGAATCTAAAAATGAATTCAAATAAGTTTGAATTTTGGTTTTTAGAAATAATTTAAATTCAGGAAAATTTAAGTTTGGTTATTTTTAATAAAAACAGAAACTGTTTCTGTTTTTAAATATAAAGTTTAAATTGCAAGTTGAAGTTTAAACTGGATTTTGAAATTTGGAATTTGAATAAGGATTTAAAATTAGATTGTCTGAAATTAAATTCAACTATGTTTTTAAAATTTAAATTTGATTTCAAACTCACAAGTGTAGATGCATATGTGTTTTGCATTTGAATTGAAAGGTTAAATTTTTAAAGTGGAAATTTAAAATGAGTTTATATTCTAGTTTTAAATCTGGATTTTTAATTTAAATTGCAGTTTTTAAATAAAGGCTTAAATTTAGATTTGCTTCAAAATGATGATTTGCATTTAAATTGAAGGTGTAGATTTAAGTTAAATCTAGAATGAATTTAAGAGTTGTATTCCAATTTTGAAACTTAAAAGAAAATTTTAAATTGATTTGCATTTAAATTGAATTTGTAATTTAAATTTGTTTTAACTTATTGATAAGGTAGATGTTTTAATATATATGATAAAAAGTTTTGAGTTGTTTTAAAATCTTATTTAAGATAAATTTGAGTCTTAAGTTTAAAATGAAGTTAAATAGAATTTAAAGTAAATTTAAAAACATTTTATTTTTAAATGTATAATTAAATAAGAAATGTTTATCTAAAAGATAAATAAAATTAAATGATTGGATTCATTTAATTATTAAGGTAATTAAGATGAAAATTAATTATTTAATTAATTAGTAATGTGGATGTTTAATTAAGTAATTAATGATTTTTAAGTTAATTAATTAGATTTGAGATTAATTAATTAAGGTTAATTAATCTATAATTAAGGATGGTTAATTAAATTTTAATTAATGATTAAGATTTTAATTAATACTTAATTAATTAATAATTAGTGATTAATTAAGTTGTAATTAAATATTAATTAATTAATAATTAATAATGATTAATTATAAGTTAACTCTTAATTAAGTAATTAAGTAATGTTAATGAAGGTCATTAACTTAAGATTATTTAATAACTAATTAATGCGATTAATTATT
The DNA here is from genome assembly GCA_030765085.1 of Allium cepa. Classification (NCBI taxonomy): domain Eukaryota; kingdom Viridiplantae; phylum Streptophyta; class Magnoliopsida; order Asparagales; family Amaryllidaceae; genus Allium; species Allium cepa. The sequence continues at coordinate 80,704,615 of CM060941.1, read as the reverse complement.
GATAATTAATTAGATTAATTAATTAATAATAATCAATTATTTAAGTTTAATTACTTAATGAAGTAATTAATGAATTAATTACTTGGTGTAATTAATTTGATTAATGTGATTAGTTTAGATTAATTAAGTCAAATTAATTTAAACATTTGTTGATTGTTTGATAATTACTTTATGTAATTTATGAATTTGTAATTACTTAAGGAAGTAATTAATTAATAATTACAGGATGTAATTAAAGATATTTGATATAGAAGTAAATTGGATTTAAATTACTTTGAAATTAATCAAGGGGATTAATTTAGATAGTTAATTAAGAATAATTAATTATGGGATGAGTAATTAAAGTAGTAATTACTGAATGGTTATTAATCATGGGTGATTAATATATACGTGGATTAATTTCAGATTAATTACATATGTAATTAATTTATATTTTGAGATTTATTAATTGTAGCCAGAAATCATTAATTAATTAGTTAATGATGTAATTTGGAATTGATTAATTAAGGTATAATTAATAATGAATAAATAATTAATGTAATTAATTTTAGTTAATCAATTAATTTAGTAATTACATGTTAATTGTTTGCGAAGGGTTTAAGTAATTAACTTGTGTGATTAACTTATAAGCTAATTACTTATTGTAATTAGAGATAGTTAATCAATATTAATTGAAATATTGAGATGATGATTTTTAAATTGATTTGAAATCAGTGGATGGTTAAGTTAAGCAGAATTTTGATGATGAAGTAATTAATTTAATTCATTTTGAATTAATTAGAGTTTAGGTAATTAATTTAATTCATTTTAAATTAATTATAAATAGTGTGAATATTAGATCATTGCTTATGTTTGATGAATGGTATTGGTTGCCTGGTATGGTTTGTAATCTCAGTTAGGAGATGAGTAGTGTATGTGATATGGATGCATTGGTTGCTTTTGGATGATAATATGGATTATCTGATTTTGATATGAATTATCTGTTGATAATGATAAGATTGATTATCTGTTGTGTTGTGAATTATCTATCTGTGTAGATTTAGATAATGAATTGAATTGTTTTAAACTTAAAACAACTTGGACCTAAAAGACACGCTTTGGATTTCGATGAGACCGGGATCGGGTTTCCATATTTGGACATCCGAAAACCACATCGATTCCAATTAAACGTTAGCTCGATAATCCAAGTGGAACGAGTGAAGACTCGAGGTGTAAGGGCTATACGTCAGTATAATTCTGTGGGTGATTCCGTAATGAGTCTGACGGAATAGTACTTATAGATTCGAGATGGTGATTCAGAGTGCAAGGGTTATTGTCGTTAACTCTGAGGGTGATTCCAAAATGAGTGTAACGAGATAATGCCTTCGGTATTGTTCGAACCCGGAACGAACTTGTATGGATTGAATGCTTTCAGAACATCGTCAGGTGGACGATGAGCATTCTGAGTGAGGTGCCCTATAAAGGTAATCGTAGCCTCAAGCCTCATTAACCGGGAATGGCTAAAACAGGGGAGGCGCAGCAAGGCTTCGTGGGTAGCCCCCACTTGAGAGTAAGATTTACCCCTGTCTAGAGGTCCCTTTATATTTCGGCTGTGTGGGCGGTTGATCATGACAACCGTCGGGGTTGTTTTATTCGGAACTGTTCAGTAAGGAACGGGTCCGGCTTTGTGTTGCAGAGGATTGGGAGTAATCCTCGGTACGGTGATCTAGGCCACGTACTGTGACGGGCGGTACCCCAGTAGCCCTGTCATTGTATGGAATCCAAAATCCAATAAGTGCCAACGGTTTTGATTGTATTACCCCCTTTTGTGGCTAGTAGCTGGAATTTAATAGATGTAACAATTTCGGCTATTTCTTATTTATTTGGAAACCCTAGACACTATTATAATATCATCGGATTTCTTATCAAATGTTTTGGTTAGCGTAAAGTAAAAACTTTTCCATGTTTATGTGTGGGAAGTCTTACGTGATACCTTAGGTTTTGAAAGTTAAGCAACTTTAACTTGTTACTCATACCAGACCCATGTCTGACCCGGAGTTTATTTTTGTTTTCCATAAACTCTTGGGTACTCAAATTTTTTACGAGTAGCCAAGGGATTCAGGTTAGCTTTGACGAATTGAGGAGGAGCATATGGAGCAGGAGGCTTCTTCGTATAGTTATATAGTTCCGCTGTGTTGGTATCTCTGAGTGTTTCTGTATTGTGATTGAGTTGTAATAACTAGACAGGTGTTTATAACTGTCTAGTATGTGTTGTATATGTCTGTGTAACTCTGATATTTGATGTATACTATGTTGTGCTTATGTTACTAATATAATTTATTCGTTCCGCTGTTGAGATTCTTGTGTTATTTCTTCTTTCTCTTCTTTCTTTTCTCTTTTCTATCCCTTTCTTTCTTAAGGATGATACGACTTTCTGGTGGTAAAAAGTCGGGTCGTCTCATTTGGTATCAGAGCGTTAGGATGAGTGAATACCTAGGCTCTGTAGGGGTGTCTATCTTGAGAGAGCGTATTTGTATTTTTAATATATATATATATACATATATATTTATGGTTCTACCTATTTGTTGGTTTACCTGTTCGGGTTTTTCCAATATAAGTTATAAAGGTAGATGAGGTAGAAGTGTGTGTAACACGACTACCATTGGTTGGAGTTTAAATGGATGAGGTTGGAAGTGTATTAGTCGAGACTGTAGACCTAATACCATCTCGAGCGAGTTCTGTTGTGATGAAGGACTTCATCGATCTCTGAAAGTAACCTATAAAGGTTCGGAGTTCATCTTTGAAGTACAAAATTGAGTTTTGATCCGTCGTTAGGGCAGAAGCAAGCAAGTAAAGGTGTCTTGATATCTCAAGAATTAGTAGCTGCATGATGAGATGCAGTGACTATGGATATTTCCGAAGATGTTTCTTTGGAGCAAGAGTAAGAAGTGAGTCTGCTCGGTGATGTGGCTGAGTTTAGCTGAGTATTCTGAGTTGATAGGGAGTTTTCTGGCTAAGTAGTTTTTCTGAAATGGAATTCAGAAGCAGTAGAGTAGATCCGTTTCTCTGGTAAGTTGGCTAAGCCAGCATAAGCTCTTATGTTTGGTAAAGAGAGAGCAGTTACTATGGATTTAGGATGAGTTGATCGCAAAAGTGACTTGCGATAGTGTGTTCTTTTAGATTATTGGAGATTATCCGGATTTCTTTCAGGAAGTCAGAGTTTGTCTGCATCTGGAGATCGAGTTTTCTTTCCAGTAATGGAACAGGTGGTTCAGTTAGTAGATGGATGGTTCCTTGAGATAGAAGTTGGTGAAACAACTCAGGTTTAGGAGGAACATCTGAGTTTTTCTTTATGGATATATGGAACTATATTTTTGTGTTGGGTTGTCTAGTCTATGCTTGTGCTCTTCGTCAGTATTTTCTTCTGTTTCGGATCAGAGTTGTGCAGCGGAAGCAGTTTGGGGGTGTTTCTGTTTTGTTTTCTTTTTCGGATGAGAAGAAGTTTGTTCTGTCTTCTGTTGTTGAGAAGTTGAGTGTGTGTTCTTGGTTTTGAGTGATCTTGAGGAGATCATTGGATTGTTATGATTCAGTCTGTTTTGAATGGAATTATCATAGAGTTAAGCTGATCAGGATGGATGTTGGTAGCCCAGGATTGTCCGAAGAGTTTTTATGGATAAGAGACAGAGAAATTTGGATTCTAAAATCGGAGATTTGTTTGAGATAAGTTATTCTCTGATCCATGGAGCTATAAGATTTGGAGGGTCTGAAGCTAGCTCCGTAGTGTTTTGGTTTCTTCTATGATTGGTAAGATAAGTGTTTGGTTTTCTAGAGTTGAATTGCCAGTTTGGATAACTGGAATTTCGTATGTTTCACGTATCTTTGAGGGAGTACGTGTTTGATATTTCCGGTTGTGGAACCAGCAGTTTAGGATGGTTTGTTTGTTGATTCAGACTCGTTTGTAGTCTGATATTCTGTTTAGAGTTGTTGTTAGGAGCTCTATAGCTTAGTAGTTTTGATTGTTTGTATTCTATAGAGCGAGTATCCCGATATATATATATATATATATATGTTTAGAGTTGTTGTTAGGAGCTCTATAGCTTAGTAGTTTTGATTGTTTGTATTCTATAGAGCGAGTATCCCGATATATATATATATATATATATATATATATATATATATACACATACATACCGGGGAAACTCGTGAAAGTCTTATCCAAAATTCTTTTGGATAATTAGATTTGTTCTGATTGTATGAATCGGTTGCTTTGGTTGATGGCATATGATTAACATATGCTGTTTTCAAAATAAAGTCTGTAAATAGATTATTAAATTACCTTTGTTTTAAATTTCGGGGACGAAATTCTTTTAAGGGGGAAGGATTGTAATATCCCGGAATTTTGGACAATATAAATTTGATAATATGTGTTTAAATTTATATTGAATTGATAATTTTTGTTAATAAATTTGATTTTATTTAATAATCTTCTTTATTTAAATATTTAATTTGTGAAATTATTTTTAATGAGTTAATAAATTGTTTTCTATTTTATAATGTATATGTATTTATATATATTTTAAATAGACAAGTTGTTTTTAATTAAATTAGTATAGCATAATTTTAATATTTTGAAAATTAGGAATTGTGATTTATTTTTAATTTAAGCTTTTCAAAAATATTTAATTAAATAACTATATGATTTTAAATATGTAAGATAAATATTTTATTGGTTTAAAATTTCATTTTAACTTAAGTTTGTATATTAAAATATGTTACAATATATTTGTGTTATTCTTTTTAAATTTATTGATTGATAATTTTGATTTGTTAATTTAATTTGAAATTTAAAATACAATTTCAAATGTGAACATGTATTCATGTAAGTTATTGTAACCTCTTTTATAAATCTATTTTAATTATTTAAAGGTATCTTTGATAAATGATTTAATTGTATATTGTTCTATTTATAATAACACTTTGCTTTTTTCTTTAGAAATTAAATATATACATAACTAAGTCTAAGAACTAAATAATTAACTAAGTTTAAACATTCATTAATCTTAATTTAAATAACAAAAACATTTACAAGACATGTGTATGTATGTTAGAACATGTGTAGACATGTGTTAGATGTTTGAATAAGGAATTTAACAAATGTTAACACTTAAGAAAAGTGTCATGTTTCAATATTTATTTTTATTTAATTTTAATTCATCATAAACTAGCTATAAAACATTGCATTTACTCATTTCTTCTCCTCTTTTTCATCTTTCATTCTAAAACAAAGAAATCTAAAATTCAAAGTTCTATAACATTTTCATCCTCAAAAACCAATTCAAATGCATTGCATTCAACTCCTCAAAATACAAATTTGCATCCTCCAAAATAAAACATGCATGCAACAATTTCAAGCTAACACCAGTATTTCTCAAATCCCATCCCCATTTTCAAACCTGCATACAACAACTTTAAGCAAGCAAGATGTTTGCATTTTGTTTCTTCAATCTGGAAACAAAAAGGACCTGGATGCAACAAACTAAAGCATGCATTCATCTGAAACATGCAAGATTCTGCATTTCTAAATCAAATTTGAGGCCTGCATTCAATTCATGTTTTCAAAAAACAATCTGGACCTGAAACTGCAACTTCAAATTGTTCTGCAACCATGAAGCAAACAACCTGCATTTGAATCTGGAAGCATCTTTTAGAAAAGAAAACAAGCATCAGAATTTGAAGCAAGTTTCAAAGGGTTTTCAAAATTCAGGACTGTGCTCTGCATGTTAAAAATTCTGGGCTCTGCATTTTTTAAAAAAAAAACTGTGAGTAACTCCTCTTTTCAAAAAAAAATTAGTAGGTTGATTGCATGTTTTTAATCTGAAATGAGTTGAAATTTTCAGTGAATATTTATAGGTATGATTATATGTGTGCATGCTAGTTGTTTGAAATAAACATGTTTGTGGCTGTATATTGTGAAATTTCTTGTGTCTGTTTATTTTCAACAGAGTCAACTCTGTTATACTCCCCAGTTCTTGATCTTTCAAGTTCAAACCACTTGATCTAATTACCATTTAAATTTGAGATTAAAATGAAACTTGTTAGTTTAATTATAAACTTTAGTTTAGAATTTTACTTAGGTTAAAATTACCCAGTATTATCTCTGTATCTATAAACAGTTGAGCAAACATTAAATTAGTGAAAATTCAAGTATGAGGATTTGATAAATCTGTAATATAAAGTGAAACCCTATACTAAAACATGATTTCTAAGATCAAAATATAAATTTTTAGAAAAGAGTTGGAAATGCAGTTTTGAAATTACTGTATTTTTCATATTAGCTAACTACAGTTGATACTTGCTTTTAATTTGGTTGAAAATATTGCTGGTGATAGTGTAGTTATCATTGATGATGATAAAATTACTGAATTTTATTGAAATTCAATTTTGGTGTTGTAAATTGGGTATTTCAGTTAGGAACCCTAGTTTTACTGTGTTCAAGGAATTGAGTGCTTTGGCTTTTTAAATGGATCGAGTTCTTTGATTTTCTGGGTATTGTTAGATGTTGTTTTGATGAAGACATCGCCAGAGTATGGAGGGAGATGGTGGTCGGGAAGGGGAGAATTTGATGTTGCCAGGTTTGATTTGGTTGTGGTCTAAGTGCTTTCAGGTTTTGGCTTTAAACCTGAATTCAAATTCAAGATGGATTTTTGGAAATTTGAGGGTTGAAGGGTGTTGTGGGATCACAGGTCGATGAAGGATGACCGTGGATGGTGGCCAGTGATAGCCGGAGTTGGGGAGTGAATGCACAGGGAGGGTTTGTGTAGGTTTGTGATGATTTTTGTTGCAGGGTTTTTGTCTCGGGATGGTCTCGGGTTAATTGAAGGGAAACTCGAAGTAAGTGTGGTATTGACTTGAAGTCAAATAGGGAGGTTCAAGTGTATTTTGTTTCAGGTTTTTCAATGTAAAACAGAACCTGTTTTACAGTTTTTTTTAAAATTAAAAACAGGTTAACTTTAAACTAAATTTTAAACTAAAAAAAAAGAAACTGAATTTAATTTGAATTTAATTAGTTTAAAACTTAGGTTTTGAATTTTGAAACTTTAGTTTGGTTTAAGCTTAATCAGGAAATATGTTTGCAGTTTTTAAATTTTAAAAGTTAAATTTTAAAAATGTAAACTTAATTTAAACTTAGGTTTTAAAACCTGAATCTAAAATATGAATTCAAATAAGTTTGAATTTTGGTTTTTAGAAATAATTTAAATTCAGGAAAATTTAAGTTTAGTTCTTTTTAATAAAAACAGAAACTGTTTCTGTTTTTAAATATAAAGTTTAAATTGCAAGTTGAAGTTTAAACTGGATTTTGAAATTTGGAATTTGAATAAGGATTTAAAATTAGATTGTCTGAAATTAAATTCAATTATGTTTTTAAAATTTAAATTTGATTTCAAACTCACAAGTGTAGATGCATATGTGTTTTGCATTTGAATTGAAAGGTTAAATTTTTAAAGTGGAAATTTAAAATGAGTTTAAATTCTAGTTTTAAATCTGGATTTTTAATTTAAATTGCAGTTTTTAAATAAAGGCTTAAATTTAGATTTGCTTCAAAATGATGATTTGCATTTAAATTGAAGGTGTAGATTTAAGTTAAATCTAGAATGAATTTAAGAGTTGTATTCCAATTTTGAAACTTAAAAGAAAATTTTAAATTGATTTGAATTTAAATTGAATTTGTAATTTAAATTTGTTTTAACTTATTGATAAGGTAGATGTTTTAATATATATGATAAAAAGTTTTGAATTGTTTTAAAATCTTATTTAAGATAAATTTGAGTCTTAAGTTTAAAATGAAGTTAAATAGAATTTAAAGTAAATTTAAAAACATTTTGTTTTTAAATATATAATTAAATAAGAAATGTTTATCTAAAAGATAAATAAAATTAAATGATTGGATTCATTTAATTATTAAGGTAATTAAGATGAAAATTAATTATTCAGTTAATTAATAATGTGGATGTTTAATTAAGTAATTAATGATTTTTAAGTTAATTAATTAGATTTGAGATTAATTAATTAAGGTTAATTAATCTATAATTAAGGATGGTTAATTAAATTTTAATTAATGATTAAGGTTTTAATTAATACTTAATTAATTAGTAATTAGTGTTTAGTTAAGTTGTAATTAAATATTAATTAATTAATAATTAATAATGATTAATTATAAGTTAACTCTTAATTAAGTAATGTTAATGAAGGTCATTAACTTAAGATTATTTAACAACTAATTAATGTGATTAATTTTTGATAATTAATTAGATTAATTAATTAGTAATAATCAATTGTTTAAGTTTAATTACTTAATGAAGTAATTATGAATTAATTACTTGGTGTAATTAATTCGATTAATGTGATTAGTTTAGATTAATTAAGTCAAATTAATTTAAACATTTGTTGATTGTTTGATAATTACTTTATGTAATTTATGAATTTGTAATTCTTTAAGGAAGTAATTAATTAATAATTACAGGATGTAATTAAAGATATCTGATATAGAAGTAAATTGGATTTAAATTACTTTGAAATTAATCAAGGGGATTAATTTAGATAGTTAAGTAAGAATAATTAATTATGGGATGAGTAATTAAAGTAGTAATTACTGAATGATTATTAATCATGGGTGATTAATATATATGTGGATTAATTTCAGATTAATTACATATGTAATTAATTTATATTTAGAGATTTATTAATTGTAGTCAGAAATCATTAATTAATTAGTTAATGATGTAATTTGGAATTGATTAATTAAGGTATAATTAATAATGAATAAATAATTAATGTAATTAATTTTAGTTAATCAATTAATTTAGTAATTACAAGTTAATTGTTTGCGAAGGGTTTAAGTAATTAACTTGTGTGATTAACTTATAAGCTAATTACTTATTGTAATTAGAGATAGTTAATCAATATTAATTGAAATACTGAGATGATGATTTATAAATTGATTTGAAATCAATGGATGGTTAAGTTAAGCAGAATTTTGATGATGAAGTAATTAATTTAATTCATTTTAAATTAATTCGAGTTTAGCTAATTAATTTAATTCATTTTAAATTAATTATAAATAGTGTGAATATTAGATCATTGCTTATGTTTGATGAATGGTATTGGTTGCCTGGTATGGTTTGTAATCTCAGTTATGAGATGAGTAGTGTATGTGATATGGATGCATTGGTTGCTTTTGGATGATAATATGGATTATCTGATTTTGATATGAATTATCTGTTGATAATGATAAGATTGATTATCTGTTGTGTTGTGAATTATCTATCTGTGTAGATTTAGATAATGAATTGAATTGTTTTAAACTTAAAACAACTTGGACCTAAAAGACACGCTTTGGATTTCGATGAGACCGGGATCGGGTTTCCATATTTGGACATCCGAAAACCACATCGATTCCAATTAAACGTTAGGTCGATAATCCAAGTGGAACGAGTGAAGACTCGAGGTGTAAGGGCTATACGTCAGTATAACTCTGTGGGTGATACCGTAATGAGTTTGACGGAATAGTACTTATAGATTCGAGATGGTGATTCAGAGTGCAAGGGTTATTATCGTTAACTCTGAGGGTGATTCCAAAATGAGTGTAACGAGATAATGCCTTCGGTTTCGTTCGAACCCGGAACGAACTTGTATGGATTGAATGCTTTCAGAACATCGTCAGGTGGACGATGAGCATTCTAAGTGAGGTGCCCTATAAAGGTAATCGTAGCCTCAAGCCTCATCAACCGGGAATGGCTAAAACAGGGGAGGTGCATTAAGGCTTCGTGGGTAGCCCCCACTTGTGAGTAAGATTTACCCCTGTTTAGAGGTCCCTTTATATTTCGGCTGTGTGGGCGGTTGATTATGACAACCGTCGGGGTTGTCTTATTCGGAACTGTTCAGTAAGGAACGGGTCCGGCTTTGTGTTGCAGGGGATTGGGAGTAATCCTCGGTACGGTGATCTAGGCCACGTACTGTGACGGGCGGTACCCCAGTAGCCCTGCCATTGTATGGAATCCAAAATCCAATAAGTGCCAACGGTTTTGATTGTATTACCCACTTTTTTGGCTAGTAGCTGGAATTTAATAGATGTAACAATTTCGGCTATTTCTTATTTATTTGAAAACCCTAGACACTATTATAATATCATCGGATTTCCTATCAAATGTTTTGGTTAGCGTAAGGTAAAAACTTTTCCATGTTTATGTGTGGGAAGTCTTACGTGATACCTTTCTTTTCAAAAGGTTTTTAAAAGTTAAGCAACTTTAACCTATTACTCATACCAGACCCATGCTTGACCCGGAGTTTATTTTTGTTTTCCATAAACTCTTGGGTACTCAAATTTTTTATGAGTAGCCAAGGGATTCAGGTTAGGATTCAGGTTAGTTTTGACGAATTGAGGAGGAGCATATGGAGCAGGAGGCTTCTACGTATAGTTATATAGTTCCACTGTGTTGGTATCTCTGAGTGTTTATGTATTGTGATTGAGTTGTAATAACTAGACAGGTGTTTATAACTGTCTAGTATGTGTTGTATATGTCTGTGTAACTCTGATATTTGATGTATACTATGTTATACTTATGTTACTAATATAATTTATTCGTTCCGCTGTTGAGATTCTTGTGTTGTTTCTTCTTTCTCTTCTTTCTTTTCTCTTTTCTATCCCTTTCTTTCTTAAGGATGATACGAATTCTGATGGTAAAAAGTCGGGTCGTCTCAGATTGCTAAGTGAAAATCGAAGCAGGCCTGGTCTGTTTCAACTCATGTGATCTAGTTGGGCACGAAAGTAAATATTTTGTATTAAAACAAAGTATTTTACAGTTATCTGATACTACCTATGGATAATGCTCTTATTGTCAGGATAGACAACATCACCATATTCAGTAAGAGAAGAATCTATGACTGAGGGATCATTTGTAGCTAGCTTAGCAAGTTGCTCATCTATCCAACTAAGCCTCTGTAGAGTGAAATTGAATAAGGAAACATACTGTGACAGTTACTGAGACAAATACAAACGGAACAGATGTAGTCTAAAAAAGAACTAACACTGCTTATTGCACTAATATACTATCAAATTACATCACAACAACTTGTTCTTCAAGCATTACAAGCCAAATCAAAGTTACTGTTTAGAAAAAACAAGCTACAAATACAACAAATATAAATTATAAAAAGGAGCAAGAAAATTTATAGCGAGATTACCAGAATCGAAGATTATATCGCTTACCAGAATCAAAGTTGAAGATTATATCCAAAATGCGAAGCCCAAGCTTCGACAGGTCGGAGCTACACGCAAAGCCCTAGCTTCGAAATCGAAGGAGTTTGCTTTCTTCGACAAAACTTGAGAGGGTTTCTGCTTTCTTCGATTTGGAGGAGGGAGATGCGCGCGTTTGGAGGGAGGCGGAATGGTTTTGGAGGGAGAGGGAAAATAATTTGGGAAGTTGGAGGGAGATGTTTTGGGGCAGTGTTACACGTGAAGGGGAAGGGAGATGCGCGCGTTAGAGAGAACAAAATCAACCGGTAACTAGATAATTAAGGGTCAATAATAATGCTTCAGAATAACGCGTTATTAAATAGCGTTATTAATATCATATTTTGTTGTAGTGTATAAATTCAGGCCCAACCCTCTCTTCTCTTCTCATAATTTTCTAAAAGCAGCAACAAAGCTCTGTCATTTTCTCTTCTCTACTTCTAAATTATAAAATATAATATTTATATTTGTATATATACAAATTAGAGAAGAATAGAAATCAAATAAGAGAGAAGATAAGAGAATTAACACTACGCGATAACGAGGTTATATATATATATATATATATATATATATATATCTTATTTGTATTTATATATTTATATCCCTATCAACCCCAAATCTCGTCTCATATCTGCAATTCTAATATACATATATACCTTTTTTATACATATTTCTTAGAATAAGAAGGAATTAGATTTGAATCAAAGGTTTTACTTTGGATCTGGAGATTTGGAATGCTTTTAGAAGGTGAGTGGGTAATTCATATATTGTTTATGATTTTGAATCTTTTCCATTAACATATGTTTGATTTTTATGCTTAAATCAATAATAATTGTGAGTTATAGTCTCAAATTAGCATAGAAAACTGTTGGCTATATATTCTTGTTTTAGATTTGATAGGAATTATTCTTACACCTTGATTTGGAAATCAGTCCTAATCTATATATATTGATTAGATATGGAATTTATTCCAGATCTGAAATTGGGTTATAAATTATTAGTATGATTTTGATTATTACACTAATTATGTTAAATTGAGAATTTTCCATAGTTTAATCCGTGGGAAGAACGTCCATTTGATTTTTATAAATTTTTTTGTCTTTCCAATTTGCACAGAAAGTGCAGCGTTTGATTTAACAAAGGATGCATGCAAATGAAAAGGAAGAGATGTGTATAGTACAGATTTATATTCTGTAGTTTATACTGTCTATTTCAATAAAAAGCAAATATTCATTCCTTGCAATTTCAAATGAGACAAATCTTTCCTTTTATTCTTGATCTTTTGTTTTAAACTAATTTATAGAAATCATAATGGAGAATCTTCCTAAGAAATGTAATTTCAACAAATTAAATATGGAAAAGAATATTCTAACTAAAGATTGTGACTAGAATATATTTGGTAGAAGTAGGTATTTATACGTGCTAATATACATCACTATTTATGCATAACGCCCATTTAGGTTATTAGTTATATGTAGTAGTAATGTTGATTTGCAGATAGGAATTAGGAAGGAAAGTTTGGAAAGATTGTAACTCCAATTTATGGGTAATAGATGTGGAATGAATTTGGAAGTTACAAATAATTGATAGGATAAAAGGATTAATGGATTAATGAGATTGATAAATAAGAAAGTTAGATTTATTACTATGGAATAGTTAGAAAGAGATTGCCAATTGGGAAATAAATAAATGTTTTAATAAATGTCCTTAGCATGATAATCTTTTATTATGGACCAGTTGACATTCATGGCGAAGTAGTGAGGAATTGAATATATAAGGCAAATTATATAGGCTTAAATAAGTGAAAGGAGATTAGTATGCTAAGTCTAATATCCAATTTACGATGATAAAGCTTAGTAATAATAAAGCTTAGGATAATATGGCTTAGGTTAGTAAAGCTTAGAATAATTAATTGGACTTAGTAGGTTAGGATGCGCGGTTGGTAAAGTGACACAACAAAAGCCCGCCCTTCACCTTGAGGCTAACAACAGTTGTGTATACTTCCTATTGATGTGAGACGCCTTTAATCATAGGACCAATAGAATAATTAAGCTTAGAAGATTTGGATGCAAGGTGAGTAAAGTAGCACAACAGAAGTCTGCCCCACTTAGAGGCTATCAGTAGTTGTGTACACTTATTACCGATGTGAGACATCACCAATCATAGGACCCATAGGAAAAGCTTATATAAACCATAGGATCTTTTTAGCGATTATAGGTATTAAGTGGTTGTTTGAAGGCCCGTCTCTTACCTATTTAAAAAGTGTTAAATGATCCGAATTATCAATTTGAAGCGGTAGTAGATATCTTGGGAAAGGTCTACTTCAGGTTTGAGGTATTAAGTGACTGATTTAGGGTCCGCCCCTCTCCCATAAAGAAGTATTAAGTGTCCAAGTGAGATTCCAAGCAGTGTTGGCTAGGTAGTACTAGTGAGGAATCCACCTTAGGTTAGGTATTAATTGACAAAGGCCTACCTAGAATTTATGTATTAAATAGTTAGGGGTCTGCCAACTCCGTATTAATAAGGTATTAAGTGGCTTGGGTACTGTCTCTCGCATGTCTAAGACTTTAATGATGATAGATGCATTAGTAGTATGGCTATTACATATATTAAGGCCACAAATAGTGGTTAAAGGTTTCTATAGCTAGGACCACTAGACCAAAGATGATGATATTAGGAGCCCGCTATATATTTGGAAGTATTAAGTGGTTGATAGGCTTTTGTCGGTATTTTGTACCTTGGGAAGGGTAGGCAGATGAATTGTGCTAGGTAGAAATATCATGTGTGTAATATTAGATTAATTTGGTTAACCTTAAAATAGTAAACATAACAATTAAAAAGATACCAATCGGTATAAATTTTTGTTATAGATACCATACCGGTTTCCCAGTCAGCGGAACATTGTTTTGACCCCCTCCTTGTTACAACTCACATGATAGATTTAGAGGAACATGTCACTGAAGCTGAATTTGATTGATTGTTGGAGAAGTCTTATTTCCTCTCATGCTCGATGTTGCTGCGGCAATCTAAAATCCAAGGAATACCATAAATTCCAAGGTAGTAGCCATTGTTAGTGTTTATATTTTATTATTTTTTCCAGTGTGAGTTTAGTTTTTCATCAATCTTCGTTGATGCTCATGCTTATTTCTAGGTACCAAATCCAATGATATGTGCTTTAGTGGACTTGGGTTTTGATTCTTGTCGAAATTCAGGCTCATTAAAGTGCGGGTTTTTACATATATTTTTAGTTTGACCTTAGTTATATTAACCAACTAAAAACTGTCGAGTGAGTCATTCCATAGTTATCTAAAAACTATCAGTACGTAACCCTTAGGCGTCCCCAGGTGTCATGAGTATTACACTACCCAATCATTTGGAAAGCATTACGTACTTTAGTCTCAACGGATGCACCGATATCTAGTCTCAATAAATCTTGACTAGAAACTTTAAAACGAAATATATATTTTAATTTTGATAATTACTCACAGTTTAAATGCAACTACTATCACCAAAACATACCATTTATGAATTTTTTTCATTAAAATACTTTTAATTAAATTAATTAATTAATATAACACATTATATCGAGTATATAATAAAAAAACAGAACACTTTTTATTTCGAACAAGATTGGTTATCAATTTAGATATATGTAACAAATTACATAAGTGCCCCTAGGGCATATCCCTAACTCTGTCATCCTTACTATACTACTCATACCTGCAATATATGATTTTATGTTGTATGTTGACAAAGTGGTAGGACAAGTTATAGCTTTTTTATGAGAGGATGATGAACAAAAACTTATGGCTAAGTGTGTATGCGAAGTATTTAGTCAAGGATTTAGGTATAGCTCTTGCTGGTGATATATGATTTTATGTTGTACGATATATATGGTAAACTTTCATTTTATGTTGCATGAAGAGATAATGATAGTTGTATGATTATGATTTTGTGCAAAATTTTAAAATTATTTCGGAGTTTGTGTAAAGTTTCATATTTGTCTTATGGTTTTTTTGACATTGAATTTGAATTTTGTTTGAAATTTTTTCCCTAGCAATGCCAAACTATTTAATAACACTTAGTTTTCAATCGAACCTTCAGGCATCGCTAAAATTTTTGGCGATGCCATAACGACACCAAAAGCCCATCAAAAAACTGCAAAGCTATTGTAGTGTGATTGCCAGAGGCTCCAAGAGGTTACGTATTAATAGTTATTTGATGACCATGAAACGACTCACTCGATATTTTCAGTTGATTATTATAATTAAGGTCAAACCGAAAATATCAATGTGGCTATTTTATAAAGTTCTCTTGATTTAAGAATACTATTGACCTTCAATATGAATATGTTGCTTTGATTATGGTTAAATCATGGCACATCGACCATTGAATGTCTATAGTTGGGTTGAGTGGAAGTAGTGGAAGTCAAACACTAGTAAACACTATTACAGGTTCTATTGTAGATACAACGACGGTAGGAGATTTTCATTTATATTTTCCTAGTGGTTTTGTTTTGATATTAAATAAATGCTATTTTGCAAAAGACTTCTTTTATGGAAGTATTTATGTTTTTAGATTGTTCGATACTAGATATATATATTTCATCGTACAAATAATGTTATGAACATAAGTTTGAAGGGAAGTAAAGTCTGCAATGGTATTCGAAAATGGCATCTTTATTATCAGTACAAATTATGTATGTTCTTCGAGTAGTTCTAGTAACAATATAAATGATATTTATCTTCGGCAGTATAGGCTCGGTCATATTAGTGAGAAATAACTACTCAACTGAAAACCAAAGGCTTTCTATCATTAATTAATTCCGAATCATTTGACACGTGTGAGTCGTGTCTTGAAGGTAAAATGGCCAAGCACCATTTTAGTAGGAGAAATAAAAGAGTCAATGAACTCTTAAGGCCAGTGCATAATGATGTGTGTGGCCCAATGCTTGTTATAATCAATGATAACAGTCTTACTTTGTTACCGTCATTGATGATTTCATGAGACTAGGATATGTGTATCTTATGAAAACAATTCCGATGTCTATAAGAAGTTTAAGGAGTACAAGAATGAAGTTGAAAACCAAACGAAACAAAAGATTAAAATCCTTTAATCTGATCGAGGAGGCGAGTACGTTGGACAAGAGATCCAACGGTACTTCAAAAATACTGGGATTATCCCTCAGGTTACTCCACCCTGTACTCTGCAACACAATGGTGAGTCGGAGCGAAGAAACCGAACACTATTAGATATGGTTCGTTCCATGATGAGTAAGGCCGAGTTGCCTTTGTTTTATTGGGGATATGAGCTGGAAACCGTAGCGCATATGCTGAACTTAGTATCCACTAAATTTACACAAACACCTTATGGGATATGGCATGAGAAAAAAGCCCACATCAATTACTTGAAGGTTTGGGCTTGTCCGACCTACGTTAAGGATGTTGGCCCTAATAACTAGAGGCGAGATCAGCTTTATGTAAGTTTATAGAATATCCCAGGAATTCTAAGAGATATATTTTTTACAACATAGAGGAACAAAAGTTTCCACACACGTTGTCTTTTTAGAAAATGAATTTCTATCAAAGGAAATTAATAGCGAAGTTGTAGACTTGGATGAGATTCGAGGAACTAACATTGAGGCAGAACGAGTGGGAGAGTCGATTTCACCAGTATACGATAACATGCAACCTAGAAGGTCTAGTAGGGAATCTCATGCACTAGAGAGATACTGTAATTTCCTTATGGATGGCAAGAAGGAGGACTGTATCATAGATGATGACACTTCTCTATCTTTCTAACAAGCATTGTAGAGTAAAGACTCTATGCTCTGGTTTGGAGCAATGAAAATCGAGTGTACAAAAACAAAGTATGGACTTTATCAAACATACCCAAAGGCATAAATCCCATGTATGCAAATGGATTTCTAATAAAATGCTATATACAGATAAAGAAGCAGAGAATTACAAAGCGAGGCTAGTTGTGAAAGGATTTCATCAAATTCAAGGGGTTGATTATAACAAACAATTTCACCATAGCCATGCTTAAATCCATTCGGATTATGCTGGCTATTGTAGCATTCTATGACTATGAAATTTGGAAAATACTTAACATCATTTCTAAATGGTGATGTAGAAGAGACCGACTGTATGCCACATCCAGCGGGTTTTGTAGTTGTTGCGACTTTTCTATTGATTAGAAAAGCACAAATTTTTAATTAATTCTGCAAGCGCACATGCATGTAGTATGCAGGTCAAACATAGGGAATTGTGTTTTAAATAATTGAATCCCTTATTAAATCTTAGATGTGTTAAACAAATTCGATGGTGGATCTTGAACAGAAAATAAAAACAATAATATACTCCAAATTGATTTCGAATCTAATCAAATTTGCAATTAAAATATAAAATTGTAGAAATCAGAGCAAAAAATAAAAGTGCTTAAAAGAAAATAATATAGCAAACAACTAAAATAAAATGAATTGGATTTATTAACTAACAGAAAAGAGTGCAGAAGATAACTAAGAACAAGAATAAATAAATTGCCAAATCTAATTCACAATCCTACGTATTCTGTTCGAAATAAAAACACTGCTGAAATTAAAATTTAACTAGAAGAAGAGTGATGGGGTAAGAGAGATGATTTTCCATCTGCATTGCTCTCTCTATTTAAAGACTTCAGCATCCAAAAATAATCCTACTATTTAGGTCCATGTGCTTGATATTTGGAGAATAATAAGGCTGCCTCACTTTGAATTTGTTTTTGCTTTGTTATTTGATTAACAAGTGGCCTTGCTTTGAGAGATTTTTAGGCAAAACTTTGAAAGTGTATTTTCAATATTTGCAGTTGATTTCTTGCATGAATGGTACACATGTTGGTGACATGAGATGCATTTCTTCATGAACGATATGTACTTTCTCTTCGAATTATTCGATACTCAAAATGTTGCACTCTTTTTTTGCGTGTCATTTGAACCATTGGACGGTAAAGCCGATTAATTTCAACGTTGCACTTCGGAATCCATAATCTGCAAAACCATAACAAAATACCCGTATAATACCGCTTTATTAAAATAAAAATATATGAAACAAATGGTTTAAAATACAGAAAAATACGTTCAGTAGTCAGTGGGAGTGAGGGCAAGGCCTGCTAGTTGTTAAAGTCCATTTATGGACTTAAACAAGCTTCAAAGAGTTGGAATAAGTTTTTTGATAACATAATCAAATAGTTTGGTTTTTATCAGAACTTAGAGGAAGCTAGTGTATACAGGAAGGAATAGGGCAAAGCGATCATATTTTTAGTGCCATATGTCAATGGTCTATTATTGATTGGAAATGACACGTTATTATTACAATCATTGAAAGCTTGGCTTTCCAAGAATTTCTCTATGAAGGATTTGGGAGAAGCAGCCTATATATTAGGATAAAGATCTACAGAGATAGATATAAGAGACTGTTGGGATTGTTCTAATCCCTATACATAAATACCATACTAAAAAGACTCTGTATGGAGAATTCCAAGCGTGAAAACATTCCAATACAGTTTGGAATTGTTCTTTCTAAGAAGGATGCTCCTTATACCGAGGAGGAAAAAAGCATATAAAAGGATCCCCTTTGCATCATCCATAGGATCCATAATGTACATTATGCTATATATTAGACCGGAGATGGCATACACATTAGGATGTGTAAGCTGATACCAAACTAATCTTGGAGAAAAATATTGGATAGCCATAAAATGTATACTGAAATTTTTAAGAAATACTCGAGATATATTCCTAATATATGGGAATGATGATGTCCTTCTAAAGAGGCATGCAGATTCAAGCTTTCAAAGAAATATAGATGATAGTAAATTAGTGTCTGGTTATATTTTTACACTTAATGGTGGAGCCATCAGTTGGAAATGATCTAAGTAAGAGACAATAACTGATTCAATAATGGAAGCCGAGTGCATCACCCTCAATGAAGCAGTTAAAGAGGCCGTTTGGATGTGCAAATTTTTGAATGAGCTTGTAGTAATTCTCGATACTAAGAATCTAATGGCATTATTTTGTCATATTAATATGGTGAAGCATATCGCAAAAGGGCCTAGAGTATACAAGAAGTGACGTCATATTCTTTGGAAGTTCCACCTCATTAGAGAATTCATTGAGAAGAAAGAGGTTGTGATACAAAGGGTAGAAACCAAGGACAACATAGCAGATCCATTCACTAAGGATTCCATAATTGGCCCCAACTACAAGAGGGAGACTGATAGAGTTAGGGGTATGCCCTAGAGGCAATTTGTAATTTATTGTAAAATATTAACTTTGTACTCGATTCTCGTTCATCATAAAGATGTTTTTCTTTCTGTTATATATTTGCTATAATGTGATATAGATAAATTAAATGTTTAACTAAAATATATTTAACAAAAAATCCATAAATAGTGTGTTTGTGATAGTAATTACAAATAGTTGTAATCATGGGTATTGTATCAAGATATAATAAACACATCATTTTAAATATTCCAAGTCAAGATGTATCGAGATTGGATATCGATGCATCCATTGAGACTAGAGTACATAATGTTATCCATATGTTGGGCAGTATATTACTCATGATTGTTGGGGGCACCAAGGGGTTGGGTACTGATAGTAATTAGATAACTACGGAATGACTTAGTCAATAGTTTCTATTGGTTAATATAACTAAGGTCAGACAAAAATAATATCGATGTGACTATTTCATATAGTTCTTTTGACTTGAGAATACTGTTGACCTTCCATATGAAAGCTTCACTTTGATTATAGTTGGATCATGGCACATCCACCATCGTATGACTATAGTTGGGTCGAGTGGAAGTATTGAAAGTGAAACACTATTAAAGAGATGATTCCTCTCCTAGTAATGTAAGGTTAGTATAACGGTCAACTAAAGTCAACACAAAGTCAAAATCTCTAGCCAGAGTAGTTCGATTGATAAAAAATGTTATTATTGAACCAAGGACTTTGTATTTGGACTATAAGGTTGAATATTGATGATATTGGAATTTTGACCATTACCAAATTTCATAATTCCAAAGTAATATAGTTTTGATAAAGAGACTCGGTATAAATAATTGTCGCTATCAATTAATGCTTAATAAAGTAAAATAGATTTTACCAATACATAGTAAGCAATAAATTTGGCAATAATGTCACAATACCTAATAAGTGAGTGTGGATGTTAATATTCGAATTGTTCAATATTAAGTTCTAACTGAATTTACACCTAAGAGCCACACAATCAAAACATTGAATACTCCTATTACTGCCCGACTTATAAATTAAAGTTGTTATGATTAAAAAAATTAATTAATGTTTATGAAATGTTAATCATAAATTTTTAATTAATATATATTGAACAATATTAAACAATGTGTTTATAATAGTTATAAATATAATGATCATCATATGATATCGATAGACATTTAAACTGGATTAAAATGCAGCATTTTTTGCTCGGGCTTGGACTAGGTTTGAAGCCTATACGGGGATTGTAAATTTTGGAAAGAGGAAGCATGATATGGCCAGTGAATTTTTGGGTTGTTGGGAGGACTTTTGATTTGGTAAAAAGGAAGAAGTGGTAAAGAGAAATACACGAATATGATCCACATTTCACTCAATCTTTCCTCCTTTATCTAATGCACCGTACCCTCACTTATCCCTTGATTTTTTTCACCCTTTCCTCCGAATTTTTGGATAGAGACCACCTTCTCTCCATCTCCAAAATTCCAAGCCAAAAACATATCAAAAACACTTCTATTCGATAGCCCGTGGACACCAATTCGGAGCTAGCATCTTATGAATTATGATAGGGATCTAAAGAGTCATCGATGTTTCAATGTGAGAACATTGGACCTAGGTAAAAGGTATTAATCACATTTACCAATTCGTATGATATTCTAATCAATTATTGCATCATATTATAGGTTGTTTGATAATTGTCGATGTTACCCAGTGGCTTGACCCGGGAAACGGAGACTTGATGTGGAAGCCTCGTTCGGCATAAAGGGCCGTTCGGTACAACTAGGCCGTTCGGCATCTATCCTCGTTCGGCATTGAGGGCCGTTTGTCACAGAATGGCCATTCGGCACTCCAAGCCTCGCTCAGCATTGCAAGGTCGCTCGGCATTGTAAGGTCGCTCGGCATGGCGAGCTCGCTCGGCACTGCACGGTCGTTCGGCATTTCAGCCTCATTCGGTATTCCAGCCTCGCTCGGCATTCCAGCCTCGTTCGGCATTCATGCCTCATTCGACATGCCAGCCTTGTTCGGCATTCCGGCCTCGTTCGACATTCATGCCTCGTTGGGCATTCTAGCATCGTTCGGCACATGGCCTCGCTCGGCATAAGCATGTCGTTCGGCATCTCCCCTCGATCGGCATCGGATCTCGTTCGACTTACACATTTCACTCAACATGCTGCTTTGTTCGGCTTGGAGACATGGCTCGGCATTTGTCGTTTGGCATTTGTGGCTCGGCACACAGAAGTCACTCACCAAGGGCCGTGGTATCTTGCTACTATGCCCATTAGGAAAGTCCAGCCCAACTTCGTCTATAAATAGAGGGGCAGGGGCACAGTGAAATGGGACTTTTTTCGAGAACACCGGGGAGACACTGCCGCATTCAAGAATCATTCAAGACTTATCCTTTTTGATTAGTAGTTGTATTCAAATAGTTGATGTATGGATTGTATCTGTAATCAATTGTTGAGTAAAGCAATAAAGATTAACTTCAAAGTGGACGTAGGCAATTACGCCGAACCACTATAAATCTGGTGTTCTTTTTTTCTGCATTTAATTTAGCATACTATTCTCTGTTTAAATTTTGCTTTCTTCATTAATCTCTTTATACAATCTTTCTTAAGGGTGTTAGTGACCAATTCTGGTGCTAACATTTTGGTGCTTTCATTGAGAATCGAATTCTCAGGCCGATAGGATTTACTTTGTAGCTACTGGATTGGATAAATTCCCCGAAGGAGATCCGACCTATTCATAGGATGTCCATTGAATCTATTCAGAGTTTCGACCAACAACTCTACTATGGGAAGACCATGAACCCGATCGCCCCTCATAGTGCAGACGTCCACGAGACCGCTAGCGTGCAACAAGGTGGACCTAGCAATCAACAAGCAAATTTAGGTGCAGGGACTACCGCCCAAACTCTGACGGAAGTCATCTCCAAGACGGAGTTCAATGACTTGATGAGGGACCTCAGGGAAAGTAGAAGGCAACTCACTGAGAAGATTCAGGCCAACACTAATCTCATGACTAGCTTACTCAGTAGAAGCATCAGAATGTTGTAGGTAGCCCTGCCCCTTATTCTTCATCTGATAGCTCGATTTCAGCCGACGAACCTCCTAGGCGTAGACACCGTAAGACTAAAACTGCACAAGCAGGTGCCATTGTTCGATCTACTAGGGATCAAGCACATGAGGAGACCGAACGCCCGATTCACCGAGATCCTAACGAAGCTAGCCTTCAGAATGCACCTTTGGCCGATCACCAATAGAGGGGACATCAACCTGAGCAGTCCCGTAGAATAGAACCCAACCTTCCATGCTCCATACAAACTCTAGACTTATCAGCCATGGTCAGGCAGTTGATGAGAGAGAACCAAGGCTTGACCAATGAAGATTGGGGAGTATCCAGGAGTCATACTTCCTTCACAAATACTATCCTAAAGGCCGAGTATCTCAGGTAGTTTAGTATGCCAACTATACCGGCCTACGAAGGAAAGACTGATCCCCGACAGCATGTAATGACGTATGAATGGATGATGGATTCTGCCCGAGTAAATGATGCGACTAAGTGTAGGTGCTTCCCTATCACTTTATCTGGAATCGCCACTATGTGGTTTACTCGACTTCCACCACGGCCTATATCCAGCTTTGACGAATTGGCAATGAAATTTGTAGAACAATTCAGGATATATGCTACTCGTCCAAAGGATGTGATGTCCTTATCAAGCGTAATCCAGGCCCTAGGAGAGTCATCGAAAGCGTACTTGCAGATATTTCACATCGCGGCCACTGAAATTAGCAATCCTAACGACCACGCAATTCTGATGGAAGTAATGCGAGGTGTAGATCCGGAATCGAAGTTTGGAGACTGGTTGGCAGGAAAGCCTCCGACAATGCTAGAGCGTTTCTATTCAAAGGCTCATCAATTCATAAGAAGAGAAGAAGCCAGGTGGACCAGGTGAGATAAGGCACCGGGGCCTGTTCAGGAGACCGTAAAAAGCAACATCGCCGTAAAGCAATCCGGCGACAACTAAAAAAAGGTTCAAGTCAATGTCCAGAACGAGCCTGGGCAATCTAAAGGGTCCGGAGGAGGAAATCCAAGAAAGAAAAGAGAAGCGGGGAAATGGAAGCCGGGGATTCCAACTTACAACGAATACACCCCCCGAATACATCTCTTGAAAATATTATCCATCAACCTGTAACACCGTTCAATACAAAATGCCATGCCCAAAGAAGTCCACAGAGGAACAGAAGCGGATGGAGAAGACTGTCGCTTCCATGAGACTCACGGGCACAATACTAAGGAGTGTAGGCACCTCCATGATGCCATAGAAAAGTTGATCAGGCAGAAAAAGCTGTAAGAACCACGGGAGGGTAGATAAGGAACATCAGACCCCGGACGCGGGCCCGCTCCATGCCATCCGGAGGAACTTGCCCGAACGTAGGCAGATTGATCATAAACACTATAGTCGAAGGACCTCACCCTGCAAACAAGAATTGACAGGAGATGGAACGATATGCTACCTCCTTAA
Source organism: Allium cepa (assembly GCA_030765085.1). NCBI lineage: Eukaryota > Viridiplantae > Streptophyta > Magnoliopsida > Asparagales > Amaryllidaceae > Allium > Allium cepa. The sequence goes on along the minus strand of CM060941.1, from coordinate 80,680,549 downwards.
GGCATGTGGATTATGAATGTTGTTCGAATGTGGAAGATAGAACCCCTGCAAAACAACAACGCATGATGATAGACGATGCAGTGTTTATGAGTCGAGATGCAGACAAGGTAGAAGCTCCTACCATCGACCCGATGGTTATATCTACGATGATCGAGCCAACATACGTCAAAATAATTTTAATTGATGGTGGAAGCTCCATCAACATCATCTTCAAAAAGGCATATGACCAAATGAAGATGGAGACAAAAGACTTGAAGCCATCTAAAGCCCGTATCCATGGCTTTAATGGTGCAACGACTGACGCGATGGGGTATGTCGAGTTACCAATTGAACTGGGAGAGGGTGAGCGTAGGGGAGTGCGAATCCTACCGTTCATAGTGTTGGATGTTGACTCTCCATACAATGTATTTCTGGGTCGTCCGGCCCTGGTAGAGTTTAGGGCAGCTTTGGCCACATGGTGTTTGACATTAAAATTTCCGACGGATAAAGGAGTCGGTGTAGTGCATGGCGATCAGGCGACCGGTCACGCATGTTATGTGGTAGAGCTGAGAGAGGCTCATCCGAGAGAGAAAGGAAAGGTTGCGGACAGCTCCGTCCACATCCAAAACACTAACAATTGACAAGTAGTGCCCCAGCCCTGGCTCAGGCAACATTCTCGGATCTATGAAGACATAGATCCGAGAGATGATGATGGGGGACCCAGGGAAGCTAATGCAGCACCGGTTGAGCTGACGATTGATAATCCAGTCAGCCAGGATGACCTGTCACGAGTGTTAGTCCTTGAGATGATGGTTTTGATGACAACAACCTTAGAATAGATTATAAAATATAAATACTAACATTATAAGTTTAGATATGTATGTATATGCAGGATTTAACCATGCAGATACTAAGAATGAAGACTGTACAATATAGAGATTCAAGATATCAAGATAGAAGACTCATGAGTATCAATGGAAGGATGTTAAAATGGAATATTGAGTTGAGTCAGTTTGATGTTACCTACCTGCCACGAAGGGCCATACAAGGGCAAGCACTAGTAGACTTCATTGCTGAATTCACCATGTCAGACGAATCAAATGGTCATAATGTCATACCTCCCGCTCAATGGAAGATGTACACCGATGGGGCATCTAACGACCGTTGTTCGGGGGCTGGCATAGTTCTTATGACTCCTGAAAACTGATCAGTTTGTTATGCTTTGAAGCTCCAATTCACAACAACAAATAATGAAGCGGAGTATGAAGCATTGATTGCTGGCTTGAGACTTATCAGAGAATTGGGGATAAGATCGGTTGAAATCTTTTGCGACTCACAACTGGTGGTGTACCAATTTCGGGGGGACTATCAAGCAAAGGGACAGAGACTTAGCCCATACCTGTAACGGGTTCAAGAGCTGCTAGCGAATCTGGAATATTATGATATTTTACATGTCCCGCGTGAACAAAATAGAGCAGCTGTTTCGTTGGCAAAATTTGCGAGCACTGGCGATGCACAGCAAATGGGATTGTTTCCCGTTGAAACCTTACATGTTCCGAGCATAAATATGATGGAGGTAGATTTCATGTTAGAAACAGAAATCGAGAAGGAATCATGGATGACCCCATTCAAGCAATACCTGTTACATGGGGTCGTACACGAAAGAAGGAGAGAGAGACGACAAGTCATTCGTAAGGCTTCGCGATATGTAATGCAGGACAGGGTAATGTATTGGAGGGGATTCTCGACCCTCTTACTCCGGTGCGTAGCCCATGATGAGATAAAACGAGTCATGAAGGAAGTCCATGAAGGAGAATGTGGCGACCATACTGAGGGCAGACATTAGCAAAGAAAATCCTCCGCTATGGATGCTATTGGCCAACTGTAAATCGGGATGCCGCTGACTATGTGAGAAGATGTGATAAATGTCAGAAAAATGCAAAAATCCTGAGAGCTCCGCCGACAGAACTCACACAAATGGTTAGTCCCTGGCCGTTTGCAGTGTGGGGGATCGACATAGTCGGTTCCTTACCCATATCCAAAGGTGGTGCGAAACACACGATAGTTGCAGTCGATTACTTCACCAAGTAGGCAGAAGCAGAGCCTTTGGCCACTATCACCACCAAAAAGGTCATTAATTTCGTGATACGAAATATTACATGCCGTTTTGGCCTTCCACGGACCATCATTATAGATAACGGAACTCAATTTGAAAGCAAAGAGTTCAAAGAGTTTTGCCAAAGATATGGTATTGAGAAAATGTTTGCAGCGGTTGCTCATACGAAAGCCAATGGACAAGTGGAAGCCGTGAACAAATTAATCAAGTCCATATTGAAAAAGCGTTTGGAAAAGGCTAGAGGTAAGTGGGTGGATGAACTTTCAACATCGCTTTGGGCTTTTAGAACCACCCATAGGTCCGCGACTGGCCACAGTCCATTCGCATTGGCATATGGCATGGAAGCTGTTATACCCGTAGAACTTGAAGTTCCATCACATCAGGTAACTTATTATGACTCTGAGTCGAATCAGGATCTTTTGCTGGAATCATTAGACTTCACTGACGAAAAACGCGAAGAAGCTAATTTAAGAGCGGCCGCATACAGACATCGAGTCGCTCGATATTATAATAAGAAGGTCCGACCGAGAATCTTCGATGTGGGTGATCTTGTTTTGAAATGAGTATTTCCAGTCCCATCACATATGAGCCCCACATGAGAAAGTCCATACGTCACTGAATGGAAGCTTGGAGAAGGAACTTTCAAGCAAGCGACCGTTGATGGTGCGACACTCCCTCGAGCCTGGAATAACGAGCATTTACGGCATTATTATACTTAGTTCATTTCTTTCATATTTTAGTTGCAATTATTTCCAGCTTGTTTTTATTCTTGGTTTACGGCATGTAATAAGACAATTTAGCTTGTTTGTATTAATAAAGGCTTGAAGCCTCCATGGATTGTTGATGTTTCTATGTGATAACTCAGTGACAAACAAATAAGAGATACATTATTCTATCTGACACACGAATGCGCACGAGCATTAAAAATCTCCAAGTCCCCTAAGTGCGGACTGGAGTACTCTGAGTCCCCTGAGCGTGGACTAGAGTTTAAACGACTCAAAATCTCCAAGTCCACTGAGTGCGGACTGGAGTACTCTTAGTCCCCTGAGTGCGGACTGGAGTACTCTGAGTCCCCTGAGTGCGGACTGGAGTACTTCGAGTCCCCAGAGTGCGAAATAGAGTATAAACGACTAAAAATCTTCAAGTCCCCTGAGTGCGGACTGGAGTACTCTAAGACCCCTGAGCGTAGACCAGAGTATAAACAACTCAAAATCTCCAAGTCCCCTGAGTGTAGACTTGAGTACTCTGAGGCCCTTGAACACGGGCTAGAGTATAAATGACCCGAAATCTCCAAGTCTCCTGAGTGCGGACTAGAGTACTCTGAGTCCCCTGAGTGCAGATCGAAGTATAAACGACTAAAAATCTTCAAGTCCCCTGAGTGCGAACTGGAGTACTCTGAAGCCCCCGAGCGCGGACCAGAGTATAAACGACTCGAAATCTCCAAGTCTCTTGAGTGCGGATTGGAGTACTCTGAGTCCTCTGAGTGCGGACCGGAGTATAAAAGGTTTAAAAATGTTCAAGTCCCCTGAGTGCGGACTGGAGTGCTCTGAGTCCCCTGAGTGCGGACCGGAGTATAAATGACTAAAAATCTTCAAGTCCCCTAAGTGCAGACTGAAGTACTCTGAGTCCCCTGAGTGCGGATTGGAGTATAAACGGCTTAAAAATCTTTAAATCCCCGGAGTGCAGACTGGAGTCCCCTGAATCCCCAGAGTGCGGATTGGAATATAAACGGTTTAAATTCTTTAAGTCCCCCCGAGTGCGAACTAGGACACGAATGACTTGAATTCATCAAGTCCCCGGCGTACAGACTAAAAAATATTCTAAATGCTTGAAGCATGGAATATAGGATGAACAACTCCAAAGAATTTCAGAATTATATGAAGATAAATTGAGAAGTTCATGTAACTCACAGTAGCTTAGGTTTCGACCACAATCTCACACTTTTGAAAGGCAAAAGAACCAGGCTTTATTCATTCAAAAATAAGTTTTTACTACAACCCCTCCAAAACTCGGAGTCAAAAGTTTATTTACATGAACTACGAAAATAAATAAAAATAATTACATAATTTAAACTAACTCTCGTTGAGCGAGAGTAATAATCACTTCTTGGATTTCTTCGACTTCTTCCCCTCCTTCGTCTTCTTAGACGACTCCTCTCCCGTGCGTTTCCCCTTGGTAATTTTCTTTGATGGGAGGTAACGACTAAAGAAGTACGGGGAACCTCCAATGGTCTGGACCCACCAGGGAGGATGACCTTCAACGACTTGTTCAGGGGATCATCTAAGTATATGACTCGAGGCTCAACTTTAATTTCCGTCGTCTTTTTCTTCTCCTCCTCGAGCTGCTCCTTCATGCTCAGTTTAGAAGTATGTTCAGAGGCGCTTGTGATCTCGATTTCATAACTTCACTCGATGGGATATGAAGTTTCAGACTTATCCTCATCAAGCGCCCCAATCACCTGTGCATTTGGACTGGGAGCCTCCCCTGCGTGAGTAGTCTCACTTGTTTTTCCCTTCACCTCCCTGGCGACATCGCTCCTCGGAGTGGGCTCGAGATCAGAACGGCCTGCGTAAAATCATGGAAAACCAACATTAGAATGCAATATCCTCTCGTCAAAAATGACGACCTTGGAATGTTAAAATGAAAGGTTATCTACCAGCTTTTGGTTGACTCTCAGCCGTCCAAGGGGTCTCATCCTCTGGAATGGGAGATAGAATATGAACGCCTAGGCCAGGGTCCTTCGGGTCATAACCAATATGTTGCTCAAATGGATCAAGTATCAACCGATCGGCCGCCTGAGTAGGAGCATGAGCTGGAGACTCGGCCCTGGATGGACCAGCAATAAAATCTTTCCCTTTCGATGAGGAGGAGGAACCTTTGCAGTAAAAAGCTTTTTCCGCAGACAGGTCTGAAGGCTCATTCCCCTTAAGAAATTCTTTTATTAAAGCATCTTCATCGATCTCCTTGGTGCCAAATTCGACCTTCCTAATTTTTATTAAAGTCTCCCATGCCTCAGCTAGGGATTCGAGGTAGCCCTCGCCAGAAAAGTTAAGTCTCGATGCATGAGGACCGGGGCATTGAATTCTGCAATCAATGGGATTAGAACATGCATTTGACCTCCTCCCTACCAGCCTCTTTAGCCGCCTTCGGGCGAGAGTCGATCTCCGTAGATGCTATTTTCTTGCCCTCTTTGCGGGCTTTATCCTTTAGCATCCCTACTTTAGAAAGTTCATCATCAAGCTTCGCATTTTGAAGTCGTGTAGCAACAATCTCGTTGCAATATCATTGCTACTCTTCTTGGGCAGCCTTCTTCTCTTCTCTTTCTTTGCAGAGTTGCTCCTCTAGTTCTTTGACTTGGAGGGAAAATGCAACCCTTTCTTTCTACATCGAGTCATTCTCTAAAGCTAGAGCCCCACAGCGCTGGACCGCCTCGTCAATTTCTTTTTTATGAGTCGACTCCAGATGAGTGACGGCCTCGGCAGTATCTTTAGCTCTCCGCCGAGCGGATTCAAGCTGAGACTTGTAAGAAGCAAGCTCCTCATCCTAAGCTTTAATAATATCTTTATCATGGATAGCCTCGAGCTTCAGGCGATCAATCTCATGCTGATGCTCTATGGAGACTTCTGAAACTTATTCGGCTAAGTGCACGAATGCATCATGCTGAACATAGACATCATTAATGCAAGCAATAGCACTTTGCTTGACATGCCCTGGAATCTGGTGAATCGTCGGAAGAAATTTTAAGCCATCGAAACATATCTTCAGAAATGAGGCTTTAAGCTCAGCAAGTCATTCTGCGACCGTTAGGTCAGATGCAAGAGAAAGAGGAGTCTGCCTGGAGACCGTAGGAGTTCTGTAGGGATCTCGATATTGCCTGGTACTTGATGAACTGGAGTGCTAATTCCGATGAGCCTCAGGCTGAGACCCTTTATGTGTAGGTTTCTCTTTGCTATGCTCCGGATAAGAAGGAGGACCATGAGGGCAGGAGGACTGATTGTAAGTCTTTATTCGGTAGGACGATTCTCGGCGATGGTAGTCTCAAACGCCGGAGTCGTCTCTATCTCGATGTTTTCCAGAACCAAAATCCTGACTGGATTGGTGAAAAATCGATGAACCGCGTAGGCGGTCGAGTCCATGCGTGTGCCCCATGTCACCTACACAAGAGTTTAAGTAACGATGAGTTAGCAAAGAGTAGGGTGATGACAGAAAGTTCAAGTGCAAAGTGAAGTGCATGTGTTTGTGCGTGTCCTAGTGTTTCCCCCCGACGGACCAGTTTCCTTACTAATAGGAGTTTTTTCTCCTTGGTTTTGGGCTTGAGTGCTTGAATCGCCTCTCGCGGGCAAGTGGAGCTTAAGGGCCTTTGGATCTTCGAAACCATAGTTGAGTAGATCGTCAGGTATGGTAAGGTTCGACAGACCTTTCAGAGAACTTTTCAAGTGCTGCGAAGAAGCTTCTTTCTCTACTGGAACAAGAGTAACTTTAGAAATTCCGCCGACTGTTTTCTTCCTTAACTTGTATGTCAGTTTCTTCTTCCCTTTCGAAGGGGGAGGCGTCGTTTCAATGTCATGAACTTCGACTATTGGGTCCCGAGATGGACTAACATTTTCGCCCTGTACTTCGGGCGTTTCGGCTTCTTTAATCTCCCTCTCCTCTAGTGTGTCAGGGGCATTATGTGATGAGGACTTGGCTTTCTTTTTTCCTTTGCCCGAAGCAGGCCTGGTTGCGGTAACGCCTTGGGAGAGGCTTATCCGACGACCTTCCGCCAGCAACCCAAATTCCGTGAGAGACTCATTCGAAATGAGAGTTCTGATGCCCCGGTCTTCGGCAGGAATGGCTCGGATAGCTTCGACAGCTTCGGAATATCCGAGGCCCTCGGGACGTGGGTTAATACCTTAAAAGATGGAAGAAGAGTTAGAAAAGGTACATCTTCGACCAAACATGATTATTGATCCAGGAAAAAGACTTACTTCCTTTCACCCATCTCCTCGCAAAGCCGGGGGGACAACGAACATCGAACCACTCCTGTTTATACTGGACAAACTTGCTCCATGCCCCAGTTAAGATTTGACATTTGCTGTGTGGCTCAAGAAACATGAAAGACGGGCTATCCGACCGTCTCTTGGTGCGATAGATGTATCGTATATCGCCCGAAGTTGGAAGCCTGAAGAGGACACTCATGAAGAGGATGCAAGTGCCGTATATGAATGTATGGCTGTTCGGATGCAGTTGCGATGGGGCAATCTCGATATACTGCAACACATCTCAGTGAAAAGAGTAAAATGGCGGCATGCTGCCAACCCAGCACATGAATCTGTTACAGGCTGTATATCCGACTGGGGCAAGTGAGGACGATCATGCCCAATGGAATTAACACATCGTCGAAGGGGATTCCATGGACAGAGTATATCCGACGGAGTGTACTTTCGTTAATCCTTGAAGCCTGGGAATTGATTGGATCTCTAAGAAAATCGCTGCCTCCAGAGCGTCGGGAGCCAAGTCGATAGATACAGTCACATGGCTCGGTAAGTCTTGAGCAGGAGTGGTTGACGGATTCGAAGTTCCTACAACTTCTTATCGAGAGGATGGCCCGGGCCTGTCCGAGATCGTAGCAGAATTAGATTTCCTAGACATCTCCAATGAAGATTGAATCTGGCAAAACACCGTTTGAACTATACTTGAAAAATAATTGACGTTAGACTTAACAATACAAATATTCCCCCCGTGTGGTGTGTGAAATAGTGCGATCATTCAAATGTAAATGCCAAGAAATGAAAAGGCACTAAGTTGAAGAAATAAGTTCGAGCTTTGAATTGTCATCTACGAAGACCATCCTGACCGTCCACGAGAGCTTATCATAATATGGTTTGTGTTTTAAACTCGGCACCGACACTGCATTTGAAAGGTTTATTAATTGTTCTCAGCAAGATAAGTTCAAGTTTACAGTTGTCTAAACACGGGAGTTATCGGTCCGGATTTGCTGATATGCTTGGTCATTTAAGTCTGTCCTTGTCCATTGTCATGTATTCAGGCATAAAATATGTGTTGAGTCAATTATGCATTAGATTCGACTGGTGTTGCTGTTATACACAACCCTCCTACCTAACCACTTCACCGTTCGGCATTCAACTAGTCATGTCGAACCACAATCATGCCAAGCCGCCTCGCTCGGCATTCTACCCTCAACACCAACACTCACCTACCACTCATTATCACCGTTCGGCATGCGGCAAGACACGCTGAACTACAAACATGACGAGCCACACCGTTCGGCATGCCATTCTCCCAACTTTCCTTTTCATCGTTCGACATAAAGGAGTCATGCCGAACCACACTCACACCGAGCCACATCGCTTGGCATTCTGCCCAGCTCCTACTTTTCCTCTACTTTCCCTCCTACCTCGTTCGGGAGGTAATCATGCCGAGCCGTGGCCGTGCTAAGCCGCATCGCTCGGCACACTAAACCTTAACTCCAATTTCACTATAATACTTCCCCTCCATCGCTCGGCATAAGGAAGTCATGCCGAGCCACCTCGGTACGTCTTCCACCAACTTCCTCCTTCGAACACCTCTATCATCCTCTTCTCTCCTCCTCTCTGCCTAGCCTTAAACTCTATTAAAACACCCACACTTCGCCTTTTACTCCTCCTGCTCCACGCAGTTACTACTGACCTCGATTTTGCAGAGATCCACGAGTTCGAACCTCATGCTGGGTTTCCTAATTGGGGTGAAGTGTTTAAGGGAAAGGTTTTTACCTAAGAAATGAGTCAAAGCTCGAGAAGATTCTAGAGTAGGAAGTGCGGTTCTAATTAGATTCGATTGATTGGGGAAGGAAGTGAGGCAGCGTATGGTTCTTGAGAAGGGAAGGGAAGAGTAGGTAATTCTCTGATGTCTGTTAAGAGGAAAAGTTCATAAGTACTGGAAAGCGGAGGTAAAATTTAAAGGGAGAAGAAGAAAGAGCATCAGCTTATATAAAGAGAAAAGAAGTCGAAGGGACAGCGACCGGTAGAACCGGTCAAAACACCTCCCTCGTTCGGCATTTGTATGTCGTTCGGCATTAGTTTGTCGTTTGGCATGCATTGCCTCGATCAGCATTCAGAGTAAGGGCTCAAAGAAAGGCATGGAGAAATCATGGTTCAAAGCGCATCATATTCATCCACATGATACACTTTGGGGGGCAAGTGTTACCCGGTGGCTTGACCCGGTAAACAGAGACTTGATGTGGAAGCCTCGTTCGGTGTAAAGGGTCGTCCAGTACAACTATGCCATTCGGCATCTATCCTCATTCGGCATTGAGAGTCGTTCGACACAGCATGGCCGTTCATCATTCCAAGCCTCGCTCAGCATCGCAAGGTCACTCGGCATTGTAAGATCGCTTGGCACTGCAAGGTCGTTTGGCATTTCAGCCTCGTTTGGCATTCCAGCCTCGTTCGGCATTCCAGCCTCGCTTGTCATTCCAACCTCGCTCGGCATTCCAGCCTCGTTTGGCATTCCAGCCTCGCTTGTCATTCCAACCTCACTCGGCATTCCAGCCTCGTTTAGCACGCGACCTTGCTCAGCATAAGCATGACGTTCGGCATCTCCTCTTGATTGGCATCGGATCTCGTTCGGCTTACACATTTCACTCAACATACTGCCTCTTTTGGCTTGGAGACATGGCTTGGCATTTGTGGCTCGGCACACAGAAGTCACTCACCACGGACCGAGGTATCTTGCTACTTGGCCCATTAGGAAAGTCCAACCCAACTTCGTCTATAAATAAAGGGGCATGGGCATAGTGAAATGGGATTTTTTTCGAAAACACCGGGGAGACTCTGCCGCATTCAAGACTCATTCAAGACTTATCATTTTCGCTTAGCAGTTGTAGTCAAAGAGTTGATGTACGGATTGTATCTGTAATCAATTGTTGAGTAAAGCAATAAAGATTAACTTCAAAGTGGACGTAGGCAATTACGCCGAACCACTATAAATCTGATTTTCTTGTTTTCTGCATTTAATTTAGCATACTGTTCTCTGTTTAAATTTACTTTCTTCATTAATCTCTCTACACAATCTTTCTTAAGGGTGTTAGTGACCAATTCTGGTGCTAACAGTCGATATAACAAATCTGTAAATGACTGTGATGCCACATTGGATGGTTATATTTATATATGTAAATTGAAAAAAATTATCGTTCGGTGCATGATATTTTTCTCATAGCCAGATCTTAAATAAATAAATAAAATTTTCTAAATAAAATAATATTATTTAATAATTTTACTATTTAAATCTAAGTATAAAATAATAAATCATAATATATATAAGTTAAAAATATTTTGAAAATTTTATTCACACATGAAAAGCATTTGGTGGAAAAATTTTATTATATATATTTAATTATCATATTATTTAAAATTAGTTAAACAGATAAAATGCATTTATATATATTTATAAATTATAAAGAATTCTAGAAAAATTATATATATTATGAAATATATACTCTGATTTCAAAAATGATTTTTTTTAATAATTTTTCAATCAAATTAATACGGATTTTGAATTTTTTAATAATATTATTGTTTAAAATACATTAAATTGGAAGGAAAAAATCCATTGACCTGCCCGAGAGTAATAACAGCCTTTATATATATATTATATGTATGTGCGCGTGTGTGTTAGTTAATTTAAAACTAGTAATATGTATGTATATACACACATATATAGAATACAAGTTAGCTGTAAAAAGTTCACTGGCCTGGCTGAGAGCAGTAGCAGCTTTTATGTAATATATATATATATATATATATATATATATATATTAATTTAAAACTAGTAATGTGTATATAATATATATATAAATATACGTTAATTAAAATTTTATTTACTTATTTCATACTACATGATAAAAACTACAAATTATTTTTAAATTAATATTTGAAATAATTTTGTAAATTTTTTATATTTAAATGTATATAAACACACACATATGCACATATATTTCATAAATGCTTTTAATTTACAATTAATATTTTATAATAATTTTATAGTTATGTTTTATATGCATATATTTATTTATACAATAATATGATTCGTACGCACATACATATATATATATATATATTTGTGTGTGTGTATGTACGTATTTATATACATATTTGGACAACACTTATATATGTATATATATATATATATGCATATGTGTATATATAAGAGCGAGTAACAAGTTTGTTGTAGTGTAAAATCCAGCATCTAGACACGGGCATGTTAAACGATGTACACATTATTCTGTTGCACGTGCACGTACTCACATATGTGTATAAGATACACACACACATAGAGATACACACACACACAATATAACATAATTATATGTATAATAAAACATCGTTTATAAATTGTGATAAAATATTGATTTTATTCAAAATAAAATTAGAAATTTTCTAATGTAATTAGACTACATAGTCCCAATACAGATCCAAAATGACAATTTTTTTGAAATTCATCGATTCCTTCCGTTGCGGGCTACCTCATTTTTAACAAGCTTCAAACTATTTGTTAAAATAAAATCATATTTATTTTAAAATATTTAATTTTTAATTAATAAATTATCTTAATTAATTTAATGTTTGTTTGAATACATAATACATAATACATAATACATACACACACGGATATATATATGTGCGTGTGTGTGTGTGTTGTGTGTGTGTGTTGTGTGTGTGTGTGCGCACGCGCGCGCATGCACGCGTGTGTATAACATACATACACATAACCATTTCCATTGATCATTTCTCTTTATTATATGTTGCAACCATACATCTTTTATATAAAGCTATAAAATTAGAGAATCAAAAAATCATTTTTATCTCTACTGTTCTACTATCTTTCTTTTGAATTCATAGTTACTTTCATATAATAATATCACTTACATTCAATTCTATTCTCTTTGTGGTCTTATTGCTTTCATATTCTTCACAAATATACTCAACATACCACTCAGATTCTCCTCCTTTTGATGATGAGAACTACACAATTTTTGAATAATTATGATATAATTAAAGCTCCGCCTAACTATAATATCGCTCTTATCAATATACATATGTATTTTCCCCCTTTGTCATTATAAAAAAGAATAAGGGAATATAAAAATATTTCCTTTTGGGTAATAATAAATTTTATAAAATATATTATAAAGAGAAAATACTTAAATTTCTTCTTAACAACGATATTTCTAAGTGTAAGTTAAATAATTTAAGTAAATATGTCTTTCTTAGAAAATATTGTCAAAAGATACATTCTTTTAATATGTGTTCTCTTTATATCTATTAAGAGCTTTGAGAAAATTATATAAAATTATGGACATTTCAAAAAGATTCAAGTTATACTATGCTAAAAATATGAGTATTATTTTTCAGAAATAGCTTATTATTCTAAAAGAATAAAAGATTAACCCAATATCAATCATGGAGAAAATAAGTTAGATTTTACCCAATTTGCTGAAGTCCTTATTTCATTGTAAGCACATAATTCCATCAAATGTATGGAACATCCTTAAAATTCAAAGTCTATCCTTTTTTTTTCATTTCTCCAAGTACCTACAATAAATGATAATCGTTTTTGGTACCCAGTTACTATGTTAGGGTCCATGGGTTAATCATGGGATGAAAACCTTACCAAAATAGGTGTGGTTGTACCCTCTAAAAGAAACAAAAATAATGGAATAATTTTATCAAATAGTAATTACTTTTCAATATCATTAAATCAGTAGTATAGAATCCAAGTGTTGTAGAGAACCCTACTTTTTATAATATTTCGTAGTAAACTACTATGTTTTAGCACTATAAGTAGAACTGCCGATCATTAATAATAACTATTACTTATAAACTAGGGTATTGGTAAAAAATATTAACATTTAAAGCATGCAATACTCAAGGTTATTATAATTTCCTAAGTTTTAGGAAACCATACCTATTTGGGTGTGGTTGAACCTTTATAAATATAATTTTCATTACAAATCGCATTTTTATAATAATTGCTAATACAAAGTTGTTTATCACGATCCATCATATTTGTAAGAATCCATAATTTAATACTATTATTCATTAGATTAGTACTTGAAAAATATTTTTATCATTTCTAAACAAAGTACTATTATAACTGTAAGTGGTTTTAGGACTATCTTGGATACTAGTACTAGCATTAAAATTAGTATACACGGATGCTTATCTAGTACTATATTTACTTTTAGATTTTTTGTATCCTAAACCGCTTTTACGATTGTGAGCTTTCGAATTTGTAACTAAGAAAGATAAGATATCCTTACCTTTGTTAACATTTATGAATTTTTTGATTTAATCTTTCAAAATTTGCTTTAGAATCACAAACTTCATTTTGCAAAATATTACTATTATCTTTTAAAATCTCACATTCCGTAGATAATTCTAAATCCTTTTTAGTTAAAGGTTCATTCTCTTTTTCAAGAGACAAAATTATTAAGCTAGAATTATTTAAAGAATTTTTCAAAGTATATTTTTATTTTGCAAAACATCGATTTACGCCAAAAGATAATAGTTTTTAACTTCTAGTTGCTCATTTCCTTTTCGTAGTAAATCATTTTATAAAACAAGTTCTTCTACTTTTTTTAAAAAAAATTAGTTTGTTTTCACTAGGCCAAAACAGGCAAATCCTAACATTTATAAGTGTTTTTTTTTTTTTTTTTTTTTTTTTTTTTTTTTTTTTTTTTTTTTTTTGAACTGGTACTTTATATATAACAAATCATTGGGACAACATATCCCATGTCAAATAAACGTTCGAAAGCAAGTTTCGAACTTGTGACATCCTGCACCAAAGCCGAATCAATTAACCACTTAGACAAAGGTGCTTGTCATAAAATGATTATTTAGTAACACATATATGTGTTGTTACACATAAAATGCTTTTACAAATACTGTCAACATTTATAAGTGTTACAAATATAAACCTATGATTTTACATAATTTATTGCAATACTAATATTAAAATATTTAAAGCAAATGGAGTATAAGGTATCATAAACAGTGGTCCCCATATTGGACAATTCATCATACAGATTGCAAAATTTAAAACGCTCCGCAAATGGAGTAATTATGTCATAAAAAATTATTAAAGATATCTTAATATTACAATGTCATGTATTCTGATATTACAACAACATAAGCTACGAAAATTTTAATTTCAAAATACACTTAAAGTTTAACTTAAGGTTAACCTAACCATTCTGGATCATCCACTCCAAACTATGATGGTTTGCGCATTCTTCAACGTCCATGCGACAATCCAAACCTATACATATGCCTGCATTTAATATAAACACTCAATAATACTTACAACTTCAAAATCAATTACATTAATGAGTTGCAATTCAGTTTTCAATTTTAATTTGAAAAGCATTCAGTTTCATAATAACTCGGCATGCAACTCAGTTTTAACACTGAGTTGCTGCCACCCAATTTAATAGTGTTAAAACTGGGTTGCGAAACTCAGTTTTAACACCGAGTTGCTGCAACCCAGTTTAACACTTTTAAAACTGGGTGGCACAACTTAGTTTAACACTAAGGGAACCGACTACATAGCCATACATGCACTCAGGCTATGCACTTAGAAACCCAAGATATGTACAGTGGGCATAATACAGTTTTGGACTGAATTTGTTTTTAACCTTGGGATAATTTCTCATCCATTTTTTATTCATGGAAGCCCATAATTTTGCTATGTGTCTACAATACTCCTATTCAGAATGACTGTTGTCTCAATATATTAACTAATATGACTTGTATAAAAATTTAAAAATGTATCGTCCTAGATTATAAACATATGTTATAAACTAAATTTTAGTTTACATTATTTGAAATTATGCTATCGTTTTTTAAATACTAACCAATATCTCTTTTTTCAACACACGGTTTTCAACCTATTTATACTCCAACAATGCACAACATGTCTAAATCAAACTATAATCACTAAATGACGGGAACTTTTAAAATTACAAGCTTTTAGGGACAACCCTATTGTTGCACAAGTAAATGTATACCCAAATCTCCTATCATTGTCTTTCTCCAATGAAATTGCATGAAAATGGCAAATTTTTCTAGAAATACCAAGAAATTATAGTTCTAAATTAGTTTTCAAGTGAAATAATGATTAACATGCATTAGCAGCTTGGAAGTTGCTGTTGGAAAAAATAGAGAACAATGAACAACTTATTGAGTGAGAAACATAGATGGAAAACAAAACAATACATTGATCGCTGTATAAAGGATAATTTGGCAGTGTACGAAGAAGAGATTATGAGGAACAAAGAAAGGAAGCAAATGAAACCCGAAAATTTACTATTACAAGACCTAAAAAAAGGCATGCAAGTAACCAGTTTGTGTGTTGTGCAACAAAAAAGAGAACAAAAACCATTTATTTATTATATCAATGCCTGACTAAGAATGCTTTGTGTTTAGTAAACAACCTGCTGACTAAGGTTGTCCTAGTTGCATGGAGAAGTTAAATAGTATGACACCTAATAATGTAGTAAAGGTAGAATCAGATCCCATTAGTAAAGTATAAACCAAGCTTATTTAATTTCCTTCAAGGCGTAAAATATCATGAATGATGGCATATTCAAAAACCTCCATTAGATGAATGAGTGTAGGCCAACAGTCTAAACGAATTGACATATGAATTTGAAACATGAAACGTATATGTGTTAACATGAGAAACAGAGCCGGCCCGATGGTTTTCGTTGCCCAAGGCGGATAAAAATCATGTTGCTGCCTCTTTCTTTTAAAATCATAATAATATTATTTATGTATAAAATATAACCAAGGCACAAGCATTAACAAGAATAAAAATTAGCTTCAAAAGATGATGGCAAAGTTATGACCAGCATTTCATTAGCAAAAACAAAATTAACTATTAACAAAAAATAAGCATCATCACTAACCGATTATTAGCCAAATTAGTTGTTAGTAATTATTTGGCATTAACTTGTTTTCCCTTTTTCCTAACCATCCAAATGCATGAACTATAAGTCTATATATGCAGTGACTAACTAAAGGAAATGCATATTGATTAATAACAAAGAATAATTTACTATGAAATTAATTCGCAATCGAAGGATGAACAACAAAAAAAAATGAAAAATTGAAGTTGAAATCAGTTAGGGAAAATAACACAAGTAAAATTTCAAAATGATAAACCAGTAAACAAAATAAAATCGGTTACTCAATGATTTAAGAAGAAAAATTAGGGCCAGTGGCTTCTAGTTCGAGTCTTCAAGATAGCGTCAATGGTCGGAGGTCGAGAGAGTGACCGACGGCTTCAAGTTTGAGGTAGCATCGGCATCTTTGAGTGCAAGGGAGAGTCATTGGTGATTATTGCAAATATTACTTTGAGTTTTTTTTTCCCCATGGTTTCTTGTTGCCCTAGACAAATGTCTCCCTTGTCTATGCCTTAGGCAGGGCCTAATGAGAAAATAAAAAAAGGCTAGAATGATATATTATTGGCCTATCCATTGAAAGATTATTGGGAATAAATCTAACAAACTTAAAAAGCAACAAATACCTCATATGCGATTACTGTTCATGAAGAAAGGGGAAAGAAGAAAAGGTTGTACCTTTGTCACCAACTGGAAGAACATCAAAAGGTATCGAATTTTACTCACACCCTTCGGTTTATCTGAACTCACATGTAGCCCCAAAACAACTGCCCTAACCGTTAAAAGTGCCACCGAATTCAACGAAAATGGAGCAAACTTCTGCTTCATTAACAGAAAAGAAAAGAAAGCGATGAATGCAAGCTGAGTCGAGACCAGAATGGTAGAGGTGGACATTGGTTAAAAAAAAAAGGCCATTTTTCCCTGTACATTATGTGTAGTGGTTATATTGTTTCTACAACTCAAAGTGGAAGAGACATTTTTATTTACTTCCAGAACTATTCAATAAGCCAACGAAAAATTTGAAAAATGTAGCATTTTCACTACTATTGGTAATTGATCATACCTCTGGAAGAAGTTGTTTCTACTTGTCCTCTTGATTTCTTCATCTCCTATGAAATACTATTCAAAAAAACATAAGAAATCTTTCTTCTTGAGCAGAATAAAAAGATTAACATTAGCATAGTGTATTTCAATATTTGAATATACTAACGCCATATTTGTTTACAATATCGAATAATACTGCTATATTTTGTATATTATATTTCTCAGAGGCGATGTTTATAAATTTACTCAATAAGTTCTTCATGCTGTTTGTTGTTTATGCTCTTCATAATTAATTTGTGAGAAAAATAATATTCTTAAACACAATAGTATGATTAACATCAATATAATAATTCATGCAAACAAATATCATATCTTTTCTTATGCATATGTGCCTCAGTTTTATACATAACTTTGTTGCCTTTGCGACAAAGAATAAATCAAAGTATTACTTCTTTTTTTGCCCACTCTACTGCTTAGCAACAATCTTGGCAAAGAAAAGGAATACTCAATATGCTGGGAAAATAGACTAAATAGGTATATCTTCACTGTGCATCTGTATCTTATAAACTAATAGTGGAACATGTATGTTATAGAAAACAGTAAGCTTGGATCTACACTGCATGGACTAGACACTATTTAGCACATGTGTGTGTTTGTGATAATATGTAATTTGTTTTATATGATTCATATTAGGAGACTAATCATTTCCAACTTCAATTTTGACTGACAAAGCTTTGCACTATCAAGCTATAAAATTAAATAAGAAAATAAATGTTAAATCAATCTGCCAAAACCTACTCTCAAAGAAATCGATTGCCCAATAGGCCAGTGCTTCCATCATTAAAGGCCACAGACTCTACATCTCCAATGAAATTGCAGGGGAATAAAATGTCAAGAGACAATTTCCAAAACCTCCTCATAGACATCTACGGAAAGCAGGGAACAAGATCATCTGCCTTAGAAATGAATGATGGTTAAACGATCATGATTCACATTACATATATATTAGAACTATAGTGCAAGATAACAGGGAAAATAGTTATCAGGAATCAGAAGAAAAATATGAATACATTGCTGATAATTATTGTGTTTTATACAAACTGGATAAAACCGAATCAAGGCACTCACCGATGACTGAAGTAAGAGTAGGATAGCAAAAATCAGTCATGAAGAAATGCAAATCAATGGAACAAAACACATATAGAAGAATGACTATATAAACATAGAACTTCACCCCAAAGAGTAATAAGATTCAACGAGAATGGCATATTGACATTTGTTTACAAAATGGTACCTGATTTAAGCATTTCTTAACAATTATGTTTCAAGCTAAAAGACATTTTAATTAGGGACTAAAATAATTTGGTCAAATTGTCTAATGAACCAATAAACAAAAGCATTATCCATCTCAAAGCAGTATGTTCGAAACAGTATGCAGGTGTGCTATGATATTTCGATTGGCAAACTATATATCAGTTTATGCACAGACTATGCTTGATCTTCCAAATACTTTACATATAATTTCACATGCTATTTAATATTAAAATTTCACAATGACAAGTGATCAAATTAGTAAAATTTTCGAAACAGTATATTTCTTTTAGCTGTCAGTTTTACATTAAGTTTCCAAATAAATCAATAAAAAGCTACTGACAGCCATTTTAAAAGGTCTATATTTATTTAAACGCATAGGGTTGATTATAAGACTACTCATTCATGATCCAAATATTTTTTCACCCAACAACTATGGTAGCGTAAGTGATTGTAAAAACAGTTATTTTTATTCATATTTTAAGCTTAAAACGAGATTTACTGCACAAGGAACAATTGCGACGCCTCATTTATTCTCCAAATAAAAAGCACAATTATATGATTATGATGTGTGATTTATTGTTTTTTAAAGCTTTTGATGTTATAGTTTGGAGTATAATGGAGTAGATTATGATTCACTATTTTTACAATTTTTTGATTTCTTAGTGTTAATTTTCGTTGACAAATGTATGATTACAAGATAAAAAACCAAAAATTGTGTATATACACCACATAAACTTAATTTTTATTTTCAAAAAGATCTAGAAAGCTAAGTGATGCTAAATTCTCTAGGCTAAAGGAGATGTTCTCCTAATGGAATTCACATTATAAGTCATACAATTCAAATATAGATCGAACGTTTGTTTGAATTGTGAATCCTAGATTCAAATGATTCATATTTTTAACATGTACATCTATACCTACAGCTTAATTCCCCAATTTTGTTCTTGTTTTGATTCGGGAACAATAAAATTAAAGTTTCAGATTCAAATATGTACTTTTGTATATTTTTTTGTTTCAATACAGATGGATGGTATTTCTCAATTGCAAATTTAATTAGTTTTGAGTCAGAATCTAGGTACAGGATCAGTGCTGGAGATGTTTTACTTGATAAATCGAGAAAATAAAATATATTTGTAACCATTACAAAAGGCTGAAGTTTATCATCTCTACATGCACTTAATCAAAAATAACATGGGTCAATAGCCAATACTAGTGAGGATATGTAGTCAATAGTGTATATAATGGACTATACCTTGGCATCAGTTGTTAACATCTTTCTTATTATTGGTAGAAGCACAGGTTCAATTTGAACATAAAGATGGGGAAGCCTGTTAACGGATTTGAGTATTGTGCTTATTGCTCGAAGACAACCAACAACAGCTAAGGCGCCAGGATCATCATCATTTGCCTCTGCTGTATTCAAGCACCTCCAAAATGCAGTAGCCTATAAAAGTAAATAAATTTGAGTATATTAGCAAGGCGTGATAATAAAATGTTTGTGTCGCATAATATTTACTAGTATATAATTAAGAATACCGAGTTTTGGCATAACCCAAGAGCATATAGTGCCATTTCTTCCCTGAATTTGTCCACAATAGTCTCGAGCGTGAAAACAAGATTTTCATTCTCAATTTCATTCATAAGTTTAAAAAACTCTGTAGACAACATTAGAATGTGTGAGAAATCAGATTCAAGAGGCCAAACTAATAAAAATGGGCTTACCATCAAGTGATTGTGGAATGATTGGACGAATTTCAATTAGATCTGCAAGAGAAATTCGAATAAAAAATTATAGGATATTATTAGAAAATTATTTTATCACATTGGTCAAAACAAAAGGAAAATACACACCTTTACAAGCTTCAAAAAAAGATCGCAACGCATAAACTGAATCAACTTGTAACGACCCAGAATTTTTAGAAATTAAAATTTTAATATTTAATTAATTTTAAATATTAAAAAGTGAATTTATAAGTCAAATAAATTTTTATTTGAATTTTTGGATTTAATTGAATAATTAAATCGATAATTTAATACGTTAAATTATGGAAATAATTGAAAATCGAGTTAAATATGATTGAAAATGATTTGTAAAATTTTATTTTATCATATTGAAGTTAGAATGATATTTTAGAACTTTTAAAATCGAATTAAAAGTTAATTTGTGAAAATTGAATATTTTAATATTAAAATCGACTAGTGAAAATAGTCAATTTTTGAACAGTCTCAGAATTGAACGAAACCAGTTGCATTGGATCCGTAATGGTTAGTTATTACCAGATTTCATTTTTCGTGTCAATCGGAGTTATCGTTTGATCGTAGCAGCTCGAAACACATCGAATTATTTTTAATTTAAATTTGGCGAGTTAAAATAGCCATTTTTCAAAAAGTCTCGGATTTTGACGAAACGAGTTTCATCGGATCCGTAATGTGATATTATTGTAAGGTTTCAAATTTCAAGTCAATTGGATTTACCGTTTGTCCTGTACAAATTAAAACGCCTAGAAAATCGCTTAAATCGGTTTAATTTAAATTGAGCGTTTGTAGCCATAACTCGCACATACTTCCGAATTAGCTTTCGAAACCTGTTCCATTGTGTCCGGAACGCGGGGTAAACCCTAGAAACGCTGGTTACGGCGCGTAAATCGGAGTTCGGAATTTCCGGATGAATAGTGTTCGATTTTCTTCTATAAATAGCACCACAACCTTCATAAATAAAAAAAAAATAACAAACCCTAAACCTAATTTGCTTAGCCGCCACCTCCCTATTCAACGGCCAGAAAACACCATCTTTTCTCCTCATTTATCTCTTGATCCACGCATTGATTCAAGAAAGTGTCAACTAGAAGATTGTAGATCTCCTTGAGCTCGACGTATTCAACGGCTGTGATGTAAAATGGAGCACCAGAGGAGGAGCTACAGGGGTGCGTTCGGCCATGCTTGCGCACGAAAGTCGAGACAACCTGGGGGGTCGAGTTGCGTGTGTTTCTGGCCGAAGGTAGAGGTCGTGTAGGGCTTCGCAACGGCGCGTCTTGATCGAATTTTCATCGTGTGATTGAGGGGTATTATTTAACCCTAATCAAGCATGATGGGTTCGGCCTCATTTCTGCAACCTGGAGGCGTGAACGAAGGGTTTGGGGAGAAGCAATGTGCGGCTCTGATGGGCTGGAGCAAAATCCTACGGCCCATGTTGATTGTATGTTAAAATATTAAAGTTATGTTGTAATTTAAGTTATTAAAATCGTGTACGAACTTCATAAATTGATAACTTTTTCATACGAGGTCAAAAAAATGCAAACTCAGTTGCGTTGGAATCGTATGGACGAGCACTACGCGATGGAGTTGGTTTGGAGTCGTTTGGAGTTAGTGAGAATTTCGGGTAAAATTAAACGCGCGTTTAATTTTATTCGAAATAAATCGCTAAAACGGAAATTTAAATCAAGGTGAGAACTTCTCACTCAATCGAATCAGTTTCGATTTTATTTTAAATAGTTATATTTAAATTATTTGAATGCATGTTTGAATGTTGATTGATATCTATTGATTGTTAAAATAGACATTATACACCGTAAGTAAGCGGATGTTATTTATTAAAAACATATACCGCGAATATTTCATAAACAGTGAAATTGGTATTATATATAGTAGCAATATATATATATTGGCATATGTATATATTGGAGTTATTGATTTCCCGCATTTTTTGTTTAGCGGATGAGACCCTATTGCGCCGTTATTAAGCGGATAATATTTAATAAGAACATATACCGCGATAATTTCGTACTGGAGCGAAATTGGTATTGTGCTAATGTTTTTGGATGCAGGAAAATAGGTTGGAGGGATCCAACTGGATTCCTCAACAGTATTTATTTGATTTCAGATATTTTGATATTTGATGGATTATCATATCGATATATGATATCGTTGTTGTCGTGATTGACTATTTGGTGTGTAGCATCATTGGACCCAGATTTTGGGATTTTAAAATGATTTTTAAAGTGATTTTTGAAAATATACTATATTCTTGGAATTGATCCATTTTAAATAAATAAACGTTATAATTTTTAAAGTTATAAAAATTATGATTTTTGAGAAAGATAGTTAAAAAAACTGATTTTTGAGAATATGATGCTAATGTTTTTATAAAATAGTTAAAATTGGGTTTTTGAATTTATTATAAAAAGTTGAAATTATAGGATTTACAAAATTTGATTTTTTTTATAAATCAAGAGAATGATGAAATTCTAAAGGAGTTTAAAGATGTTTTTAAAGAATAATATAAATTGATTTATATTAAGAGATTTATAAATGGATATTTATAAATTGAAATATGGACGTTATAAAACGAGTTTTTATAAGTGTTTGAATGAAGTGAAAATGAAATTCATAAATGAATGAAATTTATAGAATTATAAACTGTGAAGTTATAAAAGAAATTTATAAATAGTAAGATTTATAAATTTGGTGAAATTATTTGAAGAATAGATTGGTTAAATAAATGGATCTTATAAGTTATAAGATTTATAAATTGGAAAGTCTCTAAAGGAACGATTTTGTAAAATAATCGTTTTATAAGTAATTAACTTATAATATGAACGGTTAGTTTATAATTTAGTTATAAACTGGAATAGGTTAATAAAGGAATTTATAAAAAGGAAGTTTTTATAAATAAATAGAAATGGAATTTATAAACGTTGTTTTATAAATCCGCAAACAACTTATTTTGATAAGTTAATTGTCATAACTTATTTAATGGAGTTATATTCACATTTTTGAATAGTGAATAACACGTTAAAGAAAATGGTTTAGATTTGAATGTTTTAAATAGAATTAAAACTATCTAACGATGTTTTTAAAAGGTATTGAGATTCGAAATCATAGATTTCAACATTTATTGTTGAAATAGACGTTTTCGAGAAATAGAAGGAGATGATGGACTATAACACTGTTGTTATAGTAAATGATTTCCGAAAGGAAATGTTTTGTATAGTATTGGGATTTATATATCTATTTTAATTTCGAATCCCTATACTAGTGATTTTGGGTTGTCGTAACGATGTTTTACGCAACATTCGTTTTGACCCAAATAAATATGTTTAAGTGAATGATTTCCTTAAAGAATGAAATATATACTTAATCTCGATTTAAGTATATTAAATATTTTCTAAGTGTTGAAAATAAATAAAATCTGTGAATTACTTATGAATAAATAAGTATGGAAATGTTTTCCAATATGAAGTGATATTTAGAATTTATCTTTTTGAAGATAAATTGAAAATGAATAATTGAAATCGAATATTCATTGATATTTTGGAATTATAAATTCACTAAGGAATTTATAAAGGAAGTGGAATTTGTCTAAAAAAATAAATATTGATTTATTTTTGAAGTATTGAAATTATATATCTTGTAAAGATATTTTGTGAAATAAATAATTTGGAAAATTATTTGGAAATCTGGTGATGTGTGCATATCAATTGATAGTTCAATAATCGACTATCAATATTTCCCTTTGAATGGGTATTTGGATGTGATTTGATTGAATTTGAATGTCACACTTATTTTTTTATAAGCGCTCACTATTCGGGTTAACCGGGAAAGGACCATGGGGTCGTATAACCCATTCCGAATATGTGATACGTCGTTGTGAATTGCATTGAAGATCGGTGTTGAAGACCGAGTATTTGTGAAAGCGATAGGATGACCTATCGATTGTCTCTGCACTGGGTAGCTCCTGGTATAGAGATTCCTTAAGTGATGGGAAATTCGATCGGGATTGTGAATACCCGGATTGCAAGGGCTTCGTAAGAAGTGCCTTCGGTTTTGTTCGAGCCCGGAACAGACTTGTATGGATTGTATGTCTGACATTACAAGTTGAGATATAAAGCCGATTTCTTTCAAATATATTTCTGTTGGTGGCGGAGAATTTATTCTTTTAGCTTAACACCCTTCTCTGAGACGTACGAGCTCAGAGGTTATGTAGTTGAATGTTATCAGCGATATATTCCCAATTTGGTAATGTGACATGCTGAGTGATGCTGAAATGATCATTGTGTTGATTATTTGTGATAGGATCGTTTATTTGATCGTCTATCCTTGTGATCATTGTGTTGATCATTTGTTGACCCAAAGCATGGCTTTTGTATAAAGTATGTTTTTGTGGACGTGACTTCGTCGAGCCTCACACCCCGTGAATGGTCAAAACAGGAAAGAAGCAGCAAGGTTATGAGGGGTAGCGCCCTTTAGGATGTGTCCATTTCCTTCTGGAAAAGGGTGGTATCATGGTATGGAGCCCAGATACTTACTCATGTTGAAAACACTTTGTTATGATTGTGTGAATTGATTACGAGCGCTCGGTGATAAAGGTCCCAAAGGACCGGGGGATGGCATATTCGGTCAGTTGTTACTCAGTTAGGGGTAACCCGGCCTTGTGTTGGTAGAGATCCGGTTTGGTTCTCGGGGATGTCCATCCAGAGGCATTCTCATGTGGAAATGGGAAGTTCCTTGGCCTGATCATTCGTTGGAAATCCAATTCCCAATACGAAACCTGTACGGTATTAGTTGTAGAACCTGCCATTCACTTATGGTGGTCACCACTGTTTGGATGGTAGCTATAGTAGGCATAGTTCGAAATGTCTATGTTGGCTAAGATTTATATTCTACTTTCGAAATAAATTTTTCCTACACTATGCACTAGTAATAATATGAAATGTTCTTTTAAATGCGTATCAAGCATCTTTGACTATCATAAGGAGAAATCTCCTCCGATTCTGCGTTTACATTGTGTGTGTGTGCGGGAGGCCTTATGGTAGTCTCATTTTTAAAAGCATTGCGAATTGATTTAAAAATATTCCTCTATTTTGATTTTAAAGATAAATAAAATGTTTTGAGTTCTCACACCAGTCACATGACTGACTCGGAGTTTATTGTTTTCCTTCCTAAACTCTGGGTGCCCACCAATTTCCACACGGGCAGTTAAGAGTTAAGGTTTATCAGGATATTCTGGATATTCTGGATTTGCTGGAGGCAAGCTGGATGGCATGGCGTATTACTAGTTTATATAGTATTTCTTTTTCCGCTGCACTGTTTGTTGTTGTATGATGTTGTACACTCTGATGATATGATGTAATGAAATGAAATGAAATGTAATAACTGATATAGTTCTTTGTTTAAAGATTATTCATTTATTATTATATGTTGTTCCGCTGCGAATTGTGAGATTCTGTTGTTGTTCTGTTGTTGTTTTCTGTTCCGTTCTATCTTTCTCTTCTCTATTTTTCTTTCCCCTCCATTTTCAAATTCTCTATTTTTCTGTTTCTCTATTTTCTTTCTCTATTTTCTATCTTCTTCTCTCTTCTTCTGTCTTTTTCTTTTCTTAAATTCTTTTAAAAAAAACCCTCAGTGTTCGGTTTTCCGTCGTTCGATTTCTCGGCAGTCGATAAAGTGAGTATCGATGTTGAATTTTCGGAAGACGAAAAACCGGGTCCTGACAATGTGGTATCAGAGCATATGGTTAAGCGACAACCATGGTTCTGTTGGGTATTACTCATTAAAGATAGAGTCAGTAGTACTCTAGATTGAGTTTGAGTGTAATAATAGCTATGAGAGCGTATTTGTTAGTGAATATGAAATTGTTTTATATTGTGATGATTGGTTTGTTGAGTGGTATATGAACCTTCGTCAGCGTGGTCTCGACAACTATGCCGAAGGGGTTTCTAAACACTTGAATAGAACAATTCGGCACAATATTGATTTTAAATTGGGTAAATGAAATAATTTTACCTTGATTATATTTTATATATAAAAGAAATAATTTTTCTGAATTATTAAAGTGTATATAAGTTGATTGTTAGGTTGTTTGAATAATCTAAATAAAAGAATAATTGTATAAGAAAAAGAATTATAAGAATTGAATTATAATTAAAGTGATGTGCAATTGTGAAATAAACTTATATATATAAGAAGTGAAACTATATGAATATTTTCATGAATATGAGTGGTAAATAAAAGTGAATTTAAAGTTAAAAGGAAATATAACTTAAGAGTTGTTGAATGAAGTTGATATTGATATCGAAGTAAATTAATGAAGAAGTGATAAATGTGAACTTAAGTTATGTGAATGAAATTCAACTTTAGAAATTGAATTGAATTGAATTGAATGTTAATCAATTGAATGTAAATAAAATTGATATGAAATAATGAATGAAAGTGTTAATTCATTAAAATCTAATGTTATTGGAAGTTGAATAAATTGAATGAGAATGAATATACATTGGTTGTTATATGATTGTTAGTTGATTGTATATAATTCATTAAGTGTTAATGAAAGTGAATTAGCGAAATTGGAAGCTATGTAATTGAATTCAAATTGAAAGTAAATAAATTTGAATAGAATTGAACGTGAATTGGATTTAATTAGTGAATGCCAACTAATTAAAATTGAATAAGAATGAAAGTTGATAAAATCCAATGTTGATAAATCAAATATGATTTAGAGTGAAAACCCATTTCATTGAATATTAATGAGAATATGAATGAATATTATTAGTTATGGATGTTAGTTGGTTGATGTTTGCATTTGTTGCTTTTGTTTCAGTTACTATATGTTGTATATCGATACTATTTCCATACATGCATGATTCTCATGTTGTTTGTTGAGTGTTTAGTAGGTGCGGATCGCGTTTGCTTCGCATTTGGAGCTCGCTTTTGCGCTATATTAGCCGTATATGCTTGCTAATAAAATATAAGGTACATATCTCGGATTAAATATCGCACTTTTACATTTTTTTCCCTGCGGGATGCCTCATTACTTGATGAGATGTATATTTGTGATATATATACTGTCATTTTTTTTTCGGATCGAGCCGCGCAAAGGAGACTATGGCGAATTTTTCCGAAAATTTAAGGCGTTAGAAAAAATTTGAGAAAATTGGGAAAATTTTGAAAACTTTAACTTTGATTTGAAATTGAAAGTTAAACAATAGTAGTTGTTTTTGAAAAGATAACTAAGTATGATTTGAAAACTTAGTAAAGAATTGTAAGAAGTTTAATTATGAATTTTGGGAAAATTAATAAATTCTGTAACTTTTCTTACTAATAATTTCGAGGACGAAATTCTTTTAAGGGGGAAAGATTGTAACGACCCAGAATTTTTAGAAATTAAAATTTGAATATTTAATTAATTTTAAATATTAAAAAGTGAATTTATAAGTCAAATAAATTTTTATTTGAATTTTTGGATTTAATTGAATAATTAAATCGATAATTTAATACGTTAAATTATGGAAATAATTGAAAATCGAGTTAAATATGATTGAAAATGATTTGTAAAATTTTATTTTATCATATTGAAGTTAGAATGATATTTTAGAACTTTTAAAATCGAATTAAAAGTTAATTTATGAAAATTGAATATTTTAATATTAAAATCGACTAGTGAAAATAGTCAATTTTTGAACAGTCTCAGAATTGAACGAAACCAGTTCCATTGGATCCGTAATGGTTAGTTATTACCGGATTTCAATTTTCGTTTCAATCGGAGTTATCGTTTGATCGTGGCAGCTCGAAACGCATCGAATTATTTTTAATTTAAATTTGGCGAGTTAAAATAGCCATTTTTAAAAAAGTCTCGGATTTCGACGAAACCAGTTTCATCGGATCCGTAATGTGATATTATTGTAAGGTTTCAAATTTCAAGTCAATTGGATTTATCGTTTGTCCTGTACAAATTAAAACGCCTAGAAAATCGCTTAAATCGGTTTAATTTAAATTGAGCGTTTGTAGCCATAACTCGCACATACTTCCGAATTAGCTTTCGAAACCTGTTCCATTGTGTCCGGAACGCGGGGTAAACCCTAGAAACGCTGGTTACGGCGCGTAAATCGGAGTTCGGAATTTCCGGATGAATAGTGTTCGATTTTCTTCTATAAATAGCACCACAACCTTCATAAATAAAAAAAAAAATAACAAACCATAAACCTAATTTGCTTAGCCGCCACCTCCCTATTCAACGGCCAGAAAACACCATCTTTTCTCCTCATTTATCTCTTGATCCACGCATTGATTCAAGAAAGTGTCAACTAGAAGATTGTAGATCTCCTTGAGCTCGACGTATTCAACGGCTGTGATGTAAAATGGAGCACCAGAGGAGGAGCTACAGGGGTGCGTTCGGCCATGCTTGCGCACGAAAGTCGAGACAACCTGGGGGGCTGAGTTGCGTGTGTTTCTGGCCGAAGGTAGAGGTCGTGTAGGGCTTCGCAACGGCGCGTCTTGATCGAATTTTCATCGTGTGATTGAGGAGTATTATTTAACCCTAATCAAGCATGATGGGTTCGGCCTCATTTCTGCAACCTGGAGGCGTGAACGAAGGGTTTGGGGAGAAGCAATGTGCGGCTCTGATGGGCTGGAGCAAAATCCTACGGCCCATGTTGATTGTATGTTAAAATATTAAAGTTATGTTGTAATTTAAGTTATTAAAATCGTGTACGAACTTCATAAATTGATAACTTTTTCATACGAGGTCAAAAAAATGCAAACTCAGTTGCGTTGGAATCGTATGGACGAGCACTACGCGATGGAGTTGGTTTGGAGTCGTTTGGAGTTAGTGAGAATTTCGGGTAAAATTAAACGCGCGTTTAATTTTATTCGAAATAAATCGCTAAAACGGAAATTTAAATCAAGGTGAGAACTTCTCACTCAATCGAATCAGTTTCGATTTTATTTTAAATAGTTATATTTAAAATATTTGAATGCATGTTTGAATGTTGATTGATATCTATTGATTGTTAAAATAGACATTATACGCCGTTAGTAAGCGGATGTTATTTATTAAAAACATATACCGCGAATATTTCATAAACAGTGAAATTGGTATTATATATAGTAGCAATATATATATATTGGCATATGTATATATTGGAGTTATTGATTTCCCGCATTTTTTGTTTAGCGGATGAGACCCTATTGCGCCGTTATTAAGCGGATAATATTTAATAAGAACATATACCGTGATAATTTCGTACTGGAGCGAAATTGGTATTGTGCTAATGTTTTTGGATGTAGGAAAACAGGTTGGAGGGATCCAACTGGATTCCTCAACAGTATTTATTTGATTTCAGATATTTTGATATTTGATGGATTATCATATCGATATATGATATCGTTGTTGTCGTGATTGACTATTTGGTGTGTAGCATCATTGGACCCAGATTTTGGGATTTTAAAATGATTTTTAAAGTGATTTTTGAAAATATACTATATTCTTGGAATTGATCCATTTTAAATAATAAACGTTATAATTTTTAAAGTTATAAAAATTATGATTTTTGAGAAAGATAGTTAAAAAACTGATTTTTGAGAATATGATGCTAATGTTTTTATAAAATAGTTTAAATTGGGTTTTTGAATTTATTATAAAAAGTTGAAATTATAGGATTTACAAAATTTGATTTTTTTTTTATAAATCAAGAGAATGATGAAATTCTAAAGGAGTTTAAAGATGTTTTTAAAGAATAATATAAATTGATTTATATTAAAAGATTTATAAATGGATATTTATAAATTGAAATATGGACGTTATAAAACGAGTTTTTATAAGTGTTTGAATGAAGTGAAAATGAAATTCATAAATGAATTAAATTTATAGAATTATAAACTGTGAAGTTATAAAAGAAATTTATAAATAGTAAGATTTATAAATTTGGTGAAATTATTTGAAGAATAGATTGGTTAAATAAATGGATCTTATAAGTTATAAGATTTATAAATTGGAAAGTCTCTAAAGGAACGATTTTGTAAAATAATCGTTTTATAAGTAATTAACTTATAATATGAACGGTTAGTTTATAATTTAGTTATAAACTGGAATAGGTTAATAAAGGAATTTATAAAAAGGAAGTTTTTATAAATAAATAGAAATGGAATTTATAAACGTTGTTTTATAAATCCGCAAACAACTTATTTTGATAAGTTAATTGTCATAACTTATTTAATGGAGTTATATTCACATTTTTGAATAGTGAATAACACGTTAAAGAAAATGGTTTAGATTTGAATGTTTTAAATAGAATTAAAACTATCTAACGATGTTTTTAAAAGGTATTGAGATTCGAAATCATAAATTTCAACATTTATTGTTGAAATAGACGTTTTCGAGAAATAGAAGGAGATGATGGACTATAACACTGTTGTTATAGTAAATGATTTCCGAAAGGAAATGTTTTGTATAGTATTGGGATTTATATATCTATTTTAATTTCGAATCCCTATACTAGTGATTTTGGGTTGTCGTAACGATGTTTTACGCAACATTCGTTTTGACCCAAATAAATATGTTTAAGTGAATGATTTCCTTAAAGAATGAAATATATACTTAATCTCGATTTAAGTATATTAAATATTTTCTAAGTGTTGAAAATAAATAAAATCTGTGAATTACTTATGAATAAATAAGTATGGAAATGTTTTCCAATATGAAGTGATATTTAGAATTTATCTTTTTGAAGATAAATTGAAAATGAATAATTGAAATCGAATATTTATTGATATTTTGGAATTATAAATTCACTAAGAATTTATAAAGGAAGTGGAATTTGTCTAAAAAAATAAATATTGATTTATTTTTGAAGTATTGAAATTATATATCTTGTAAAGATATTTTGTGAAATAAATAATTTGGAAAATTATTTGAAAATCTGGTGATGTGTGCATATCAATTGATAGTTCAATAATCGACTATCAATATTTCCCTTTGAATGGGTATTTGGATGTGATTTGATTGAATTTGAATGTCACACTTATTTTTTTATAAGCGCTCACTATTCGGGTTAACCGGGAAAGGACCATGGGGTCGTATAACCCATTCCGAATATGTGATACGTCGTTGTGAATTGCATTGAAGATCGGTGTTGAAGACCGAGTATTTGTGAAAGCGATAGGATGACCTATCGATTGTCTCTACACTGGGTAGCTCCTGGTATAGAGATTCCTTAAGTGATGGGAAATTCGATCGGGATTGTGAATACCTGGATTGCGAGGGCTTCGTAAGAAGTGCCTTCGGTTTTGTTCGAGCCCGGAACAGACTTGTATGGATTGTATGTCTGACATTACAAGTTGAGATATAAAGCCGATTTCTTTCAAATATATTTCTGTTGGTGGCGGAGAATTTATTCTTTTAGCTTAACACCCTTCTCTGAGACGTACGAGCTCAGAGGTTATGTAGTTGAATGTTATCAGCGATATATTCCCAATTTGGTAATGTGACATGCTGAGTGATGCTGAAATGATCATTGTGTTGATTATTTGTGATAGGATCGTTTATTTGATCGTCTATCCTTGTGATCATTGTGTTGATCATTTGTTGACCCAAAGCATGGCTTTTGTATAAAGTATGTTTTTGTGGACGTGACTTCGTCGAGCCTCACACCCCGTGAATGGTCAAAACAGGAAAGAAGCAGCAAGGTTATGAGGGGTAGCGCCCTTTAGGATGTGTCCATTTCCTTCTGGAAAAGGGTGGTATCATGGTATGGAGCCCAGATACTTACTCATGTTGAAAACACTTTGTTATGATTGTGTGAATTGATTACGAGCGCTCGGTGATAAAGGTCCCAAAGGACCGGGGGATGGCATATTCGGTCAGTTGTTACTCAGTTAGGGGTAACCCGGCCTTGTGTTGGTAGAGATCCGGTTTGGTTCTCGGGGATGTCCATCCAGAGGCATTCTCATGTGGAAATGGGAAGTTCCTTGGCCTGATCATTCGTTGGAAATCCAATTCCCAATACGAAACCTGTACGGTATTAGTTGTAGAACCTGCCATTCACTTATGGTGGTCACCACTGTTTGGATGGTAGCTATAGTAGGCATAGTTCGAAATGTCTATGTTGGCTAAGATTTATATTCTACTTTCGAAATAAATTTTTCCTACACTATGCACTAGTAATAATATGAAATGTTCTTTTAAATGCGTATCAAGCATCTTTGACTATCATAAGGAGAAATCTCCTCCGATTCTGCGTTTGCATTGTGTGTGTGTGCGGGAGGCCTTATGGTAGTCTCATTTTTAAAAGCATTGCGAATTGATTTAAAAATATTCCTCTATTTTGATTTTAAAGATAAATAAACTGTTTTGAGTTCTCACACCAGTCACATGACTGACTCGGAGTTTATTGTTTTCCTTCCTAAACTCTGGGTGCCCACCAATTTCCACACGGGCAGTTAAGAGTTAAGGTTTATCAGGATATTTTGGATATTCTGGATTTGCTGGAGGCAAGCTGGATGGCATGGCGTATTACTAGTTTATATAGTATTTCTTTTTCCGCTGCACTGTTTGTTGTTGTATGATGTTGTACACTCTGATGATATGATGTAATGAAATGAAATGAAATGTAATAACTGATATAGTTCTTTGTTTAAAGATTATTCATTTATTATTATATGTTGTTCCGCTGCGAATTGTGAGATTCTGTTGTTGTTCTGTTGTTGTTTTCTGTTCCGTTCTATCTTTCTCTTCTCTATTTTTCTTTCCCCTCCATTTTCAAATTCTCTATTTTTCTGTTTCTCTATTTTCTTTCTCTATTTTCTATCTTCTTCTCTCTTCTTCTGTCTTTTTCTTTTCTTAAATTCTTTTTTAAAAAAAACCCTCAGTGTTCGGTTTTCCGTCGTTCGATTTCTCGGCAGTCGATAAAGTGAGTATCGATGTTGAATTTTTGGGAAGACGAAAAACCGGGTCCTGACACAACTCGTATAGAAAGATCAAGATCACGCATCCCAGCAACCACAAATTGCAATGCTCTTTGGAAATTGTTTTGGTTAGCAAATTTTATGTATGCATACCGGCCTGCAACCCATGCTGCCTATATACAGAGACAACGATAATTTAGTTTAATAGAAAACAAAGATATTCGGTTGATTAGTTTACACACCTTTGCCCTAAGATGACCAACAGGGCTTGTGAATTCGGCATAAACATGTTGCACTAACATACATTCAAGCTCAGATTTATAAGGCTCGGCTTGCTTCAACTTATCACACAATGTTCTAATAGCAAGAAGAGCACCATCTTTTTGACGGTATGGTTTTTTCTCAACAGGTAGAGCCTCATACCTACAAAAGGAAAGTGATTATATATGTATATTTAATATCCATATGATAACTGATCCAAGTTAAGTTACAGATTCCATACCTTGTAAAAGTTTCAACAATTAACTCGAGATACTTATGGAGATTATCTTTTCCATGTTTCCTCACTAACTCAGTAATGAAGTCCATCGCTGCAGTACGAGGACTGTATAAATCTTCAATAATATATGCATTTAAAAAAGGAAACACCTAAGGAACAACATCACAATCATATTATGACAAACTTTGTCCATAATAAAACTACTGTGCAGCTTCAACCCTCACCACAGCCCTTTCTGACATATTCTTGAGGATCTTCCTCTCATAATTTCTGATCATGGTCATTAAAGCACATAAGTGGAAAGATGATTTCAAATAGGATAGTATTAAGCTGTGTTTGCATCATCTAATAGACGGAATTTCTTGAAATGCTATTTTAAGAGAAAAGAAACATATTGATTTGGATATAAGAGAAAAATATTGCACACACATCATAATTTTGAAACAAACACGATTTAGGACACGTCATGATAATATCATCAATAAAAATTTACAGATCATCAGATATGAAAATTTGGGTCATTCCCTCAGCAAAAAGTTCCAATATGTTCAATTATTCATGTTTCATCAAATCAGAAAAAAGAAAAAAAGCAAAATAGCCAGACAAGAAACAGGATAATTCCAATAACAATAGACAAACCTGCTAGTTAGATACTGAAGAATGAGATTTATAACCCTGTCAGGTAAGTATCCACCTGAGAGAATTATATTAAGCAACTGTATGTGGCATTCCAAGATTTTTCCAGCATATGTTTTCTGAAACATTTGAGCAAACTGTTGCCTAGAGAGATGCGCTGAACCTAAAGTCGTAAGGGCGGTTGATGTCTCGTAATGTTTGATGACTTTACATGTCCCTTGCTGAGCCGTCGCTTGAAGTCACCATGAGGATGGGCCTAGAAAAGCCTTCTATGTCGCTGGAGGCGCTAAGGGAAGCCGCCGATGTCGTTGGAGGCGTCGAGCATTGATATGTGGAGAGAGGAGAAACCCTAACTTTGAAATTAAAAGATATGCGACCGAAATGGAGATGGGAATGGCTAGCTAAGCGTGAGAAAATAAAGATGTACAAAATTACTTATGAGGGTAAGTGGTAATGAATTATTTACCGATATACCAACTATTGTAACACTTATTTGCATTAGCAAATACAACCAATGTGTTGCAAAGTTCATTCAGAAAATTATTTATTTTTACTAATGCTTTTTCAGGTATCTTAACACTTTTTTAATGCTAGTAGTTTATAACATTTATAAGTGTTGCAAAATCGAAAATTATAAATGTTGCAAATCACTGATTTGGTGTAGTGCTTACCAAAAATTTATTTTCTATATTACATTGGAAATTTCTTGCTCATAATCTTTTAACTTAGCTAATGCAATTCTATTAACCTTATCAAAGTTTTATATTCTTTTAATAATTCACCGTGTGCTAACAAAAGATCTTTATATAAAGCGTTTAAGCATATAGATTGTGATCTGAGTTTAGCCGTGAAGCATTTGCTTGTTCTCTCCTTTGATTCTTCTTTATTGCTCTATCTCTTTCTATTGCCTTGACAAGATCTCTTTATGGCTATTTATTCTAAGATGTTGTTACGATCTCTAGAATCCTAAGCTCTAATACTAAATGAAAGTCTATATGGATCGAGTAATCTGATTATATCTACTAAACAAAAAATTATATCGAACTGGTAGTATAAAAATTGCAATAAATAAAGTGCAACAGAGATTTTTATACTGGTTCGAACTTTATGTTCTACATCCAGTCCTACACTTCCTCTGGATTTAACTAACCAACTCCTCACTTAACTCAAAGGAATAGGTAATATAGACCGCTTGAGCTCGTTAACAGACTTCGTGCCTAAAGATCTCCAATGGGACTTTGACTATTTCAAACAATTGAATTTGTGACTTTGTATGCTCTTTGAATAGCACGAATGAGCCAATATGTACAACCTTCATATAATATTCTTCTTGATCGTATAACGTGTGTTCGTGAAGAAATATAAATGTTTTGATCATAAGAAAAATATTCTTGAAAGTGCAAGTAATCAAAAAGTAAGAGCAACGTAAATCGTTGAATGCTTTGAGAATCAAATCAAAGACATAAAAAAAAGAATAGAATTGTTGTTTGAATTCAATAATGGGATTGCTTTATATAGAAAATGGATGGCTATTTTGTGAAGAGTAATGACCACTGGAAGAGTTGCATCCATTAACAAAGGGAATTGACTCTTCGTGGAGAAGAGGATCCCTTCATCATTTTAAATTAAAAATGATAGTTGCGGCGTTCTGTCGTCTGAAATAGATGATTCGGTCAACTAAAATTATATGGATTTTTATCCCGCAAGAAAATAGTGCAAAAAACCATTGGATTTGTCGACTGAATATACTAAGTCAGTCAAATGAACTCAGTTTAAAGCCAATAGTTGTCTTAGCTCAGTTGGTTAGAGAACCTGTTTTCTAAACTAGTGATCCGAGTTTGAGTCTTGCTCCATGCATTTTTGAAAATTTGATTTTCATTTAAAATATGAGGTGTATGTGTGTGTGTATACCACTTTGAAGAGATTTTAACATATGTATACTTTAGACATGACACTTTATGACTAATAGTACTTTATTTGCCACCTTCGTTTTTTCTTCGTCATGTATATCTCTTCTTATATCTTCATATATATACTTTTATTCTCTTTTGTACTATATATCTTTATGTTGAATTTATTTGTTTGTCTATTTTTTATATTCATTTACTTGCAAGTTAGCTTAGAGGTTCTTGGGCATAATTGTATAGTTATTGTCATTAAAATTCAACAAGAGAGGTTTTAACTATATATATATATAACATATATATGATACACACACAATTATTGGTATTTATGTAATATTGCATATACATATAGATTATAGTTACATATACATATGACAAGTTCATATGCATATTGGGAATATAAATGCTTAAGAGTGCGTGTTAGGGTTTTAACTATATATATAAGATATATATATATATATATATATATATATATATATATATAATACACACAGATAGTTATTGGGATTTATATCTATTGCATTTACATATAGATTATAGTTACATATACATATGACAAGTTCATATGCATATTGGGAATATAAATGCTTAAGAGTGCGTGTGTGCGTGTGTACACACACACGCATATATATTATGGTATATTCAAATACACACATATACATATTTTAATATATTCAGACACACACACACATATTATAGTATATTCAAACACACACACACACATATACATATATATAAACACACACACACATACATACATAGTACACAATATACATACATATTTACATACGTATAAACATTAAATTAAGTTTATGTAAGTAGTAATCTAATAAAATTTAATGGAATAAATTGTAGATTTATCTATGACTAAGGAAACATTAAAAATGTTTCCAAAGGAAAGTGGAAAGGACATCCAACTTTTCTCTTGTAAACTCCTAATTAAATCTGGATCTAATATAGATTGAAATCTATATTCCATAACTAATCATAACTGAAAATAAATGATTGTTTATAAACAAATACTTAATATTACATAAATTATAATTTATATGAGATGATTAAAAAATACACATATGGCTAAAATAAATATATCAAAATTTTATAATGCGTGTTGTGTTGTGTTTTATTTTAATTTTATTTGTAAAGCAACATTTATATGTGTATATATGCATGTATGTATGTATAGTCATACAATTATACATTGAATTTATATATATATATATATATACTTATATATATATAAGTAGTAATCTAAAATAACTAATAAGATAAATATCAAATTTATTTCCTTAACTGAATAAACACCAAAAACCATGATTTGCAGTCAAAAACATCAAAACATTAATTTTAAATGCATATAAATATACACATTTAATTATAGTCAAAATATATGATTATATCTATATATCAGTTAATACTCATAAAATACATTTATATAAGGATTGATTTATGCATATCAAAACATGGCCAAAAGAAACAAATCAAATTTCATTGTTGTTTTAATTTAAATTCTATTTATAAACAACATATATGACTAATTAAATTTAATACTACACAATGGCAATTTAAATATATGTTACATACTTCAAATTGGGTCAAGTTTGAACAAATATGAATGAATAAAATAAATATAATTTACCTTTGTAAATCTAGCCCTTCGTGACACCTGAGTGGATTAACTCCTAGACCCCTTGAGTCATCACCCGATCTTCCTAGAATCAAATGAACCGCTTTGTTTTGTTTTATTTGATGTTATTTAGGTGAAAATTTTCGGAATGAGGAAGAAA
Organism: Allium cepa; assembly: GCA_030765085.1. Classification (NCBI taxonomy): domain Eukaryota; kingdom Viridiplantae; phylum Streptophyta; class Magnoliopsida; order Asparagales; family Amaryllidaceae; genus Allium; species Allium cepa. The sequence goes on along the minus strand of CM060941.1, from coordinate 80,642,655 downwards.
GTAAAAATGAAGAGAAAGTGGTGACCATAAAAACGGAGGAAGAAGAAGAATTAGGCTCTTTTGAAGACACCAAATTGTAATAACACTTATAAAATTGTCAAATCTTCTACTTTGTTTTCCTTTAAGTATCAAGTGGTTTACCTCTCCGTTTAACTCCAAAACAATCATTATAGGTATCATTGGACCTTTTAGTTTCGTTCTAACCCATTTCCACACATAGTTTGTAATATCACATGCAAAAAATAAACGTTTTAGTTCTTTTAGTTATGTACTACACATTGTCAATTATTGATAAGGTTATTGTTGGAACTCGGTCTGTTTCGTTGTAGTTGAAATGGATAAATCTCAAAAGTCTTCCTTATAGGATCCTAATGTACTTTTGTAATCTATTAGCTAGCATTAGATCTAATCTATTTATTAAAATAAAATCATATTTTATTTTCAAATTGTATTTTTAATTAATTAATTATATTAATTAATTTGATGTAATGTTTATTTGAATATAATATTATATTTATTCATGGCATGACAACAAATGATATATAAACACGTGTATAACCATGGGTGCGTGTGTGTATGGTTATTGGTAATTATATTTATTATATATACATATAGATTATACTTACATATACATATGACAAGTCCATATGCAGCTGGTAATATAAACATTTAAGCGTGTATGTTTATATATTGCATACGTACATACATACATACATGTCTATATGTATGTCTAAACTATGTGTGTGTAAATATGGCATTATTAATATGTGTATAAAAACCATACACATATTAATAATATCATATATATATATATATTCATAATTTAGATATATATGCAGCCATAAATTAAGTTTACGTAAATAATAATACAAGAAAAATTAATGAAATGAATTTCAAATTTATCTCCGATTAAGGAAATTTTAAAATAGTATCAAAAGAAAAATGGAAAGAACTTCCAACTTCCTCTCTTACAAACTCCTACTTAAATCTAGATCTAAATCATAGATTGTAACTAGTGCGAATCCGTGCTTCGCAGACGGATTGTGGTCAAATAATTAATTAACATTGCATTGTTGTTTTAGTGTAATGATAACATGATTAAGGATGGAATCTTCATATAATATGATTCCTTTAAAGAGCCATGGAGCTTATAATTATTTTATAAATAATCAAAACCCTGAAATGTATTAATTGATGTTGTAGTCAGAGCCCCGCTTCAAAGGCCCTTACGTCATTCTTTATGTATAAAAGCAGCTTCAACCAATATAACTTTTTAATATATATATATATATAATCAGTAAAGAAAAACTGGACTACAATGTGTATTTTGACCATAATACATATATTCGTATGAATAACATATGTATAAAATTATGGCAATAAGTGTATTTCCACTTGAACTTAAGCTAAAATACATTTCATGAAAAAGTAAAAAATCTGGAGAAATTATACTATTCAGAGGACAACTGTTAAAGAATTAAGCACTAAAAAAACGTGCAAATTTGATATGTACATGATAGCAGACTAATTTTTATTGTTCATATAAGAATCAGATTTCTTGAATTTACACATGGCATTTTACTAAATAAAAAGTGGGGAAAAACAGATGAATAAAGGCGGCTAAAAATGGAAGTTAAATTTGAAGCTGATCTTCTTTAACAACGCATGTAATATGTTGATGATGCTGGATAGTTTGCAATACTCTTCACTTTTTTTCCGACTACAAATCCAAACTCTTTATTCATCTCCTTGTCCTCGTCTTATTCCTGTAGTTAGAAATTATTTTAAAAATGCCACTATAAACTTTACAAGTTGCAGGTCACTAATAGGAACATCACTATGGCCAGACATGCATAAAGACATACCATAGTTAGAACTGCAGTTTGTTGCCTGGATACATAGAATTTTTGTCATTGCGTAGTTGTCTCTTATTCTATTATTTCATCCTTTCAATGAGTAAGATCTAAAATTTCCATCCTTACGTCCTCACATCTACTTCTTTTACATGCAATAGAATCATAGCTAGGATCCTTGAAAACCACAAATGCAAGACATATCATTTCAAGTTTCATAACCAAGTATTTTGTGAAATATGATATTATATTTTAAAAAAGTACATGAAATTGTAGATTGAATGCATAGGCATCTAGAATATGATGCAATGATGGGTCAAGACAATACACGACAGAGGATGTAAGGTGTATACCTATGAAGGTTAGAGGATTCATAAACATGCAAAGATGGCCAGTCTTGTATATGCAACAAAACTTCTTCAATAGTGGCATATCTGCAATGATGAAGAAAATTGGTCTGGGATGGCTCTGAAGGAACCATAGGTAATTGTACTGCATATTATGAGAAGAAAAACATATATTAGCATAAAAGTCATAATAACTATTGGTTACACAAATGCTAATATATCAGTTATGTAATTATCAAATTAGAAATTTGCATGGCAGTAGTAAATAAATTGGATAATAAAATCTAAATGCCATATCACCAACAAAGTGTAAAGAATAGCTACAACCATGGATTGTGGTTATAACAACTACTAGGAAATGTACGCATACCATCCATAACAGTCCATATTATCCCTTGCTTTGTATAAATGTTGAATATTCTATTGCTAATAGACCATAAGATGTTAAATTTAAAGAGTTGTTACTGGCACTAAATAATTTATACAACTGAAATATACTTTATGGTCATAAATTTTTTTGGTGCGCCTTGGATAAAAAAGACATGTTTAGTAATACTTATAAAAATGGTTGACTCCGTGTGTGTGTGTGTCCTCAGTGATGTAATTTCATTGAATTTGGAATTTTCAATGATTTATTGTATCACTGACTCCTTCTATGTACACGAACTCAAACTAAGTACTAAATATAAATATGGAATCGATTAAAATGGCCCACACCTTTTTTTCATGCATACATAAGAAATTTTTTAGGAAAAGACATGCCAATCGATATGACATGGCCTAAGGGAGGCACACAATATAAATATACAGTTGAAAATATTTTGATAAATACCTTTTTATTTACCTGATTCATTTCAGGTTTCCATCTTATTTGTGCATCAGATTTTGGGACCTTCATTTCCGTAATCCAACCTATTCATAAACCTTCATCATTTATTATAATGAAATCAATAGCTAATTATCTTTTTGATAACTTTATAAATTCGGATTGTTGAAGTAATGATAGTCGTGGGAAAAAGATAAATCATGGACATGAATAAAATATACAGATTTGGGAAGAAAGGAAGAAATAATAATGGTCCATATTTTCTCAGGCAAAATATGCATTATCTATGTGTGTTAGAGCATGCATCCTTCCAAAGAACTAAATCTAATTCCTATTCATCTTAGTAGCAGGCTATGCCATAGTTTCATCTTGTCTATGTGATATAAGATGCCTAAATATAATTATTCAAATATGATCAATTAGAAGTTTTGATTATTGCAGATAGAGATAAGTTTAAAGTGAGCAATTTTCGACTCTCTTATAGCTAGTACATTAGCATTGTCAAAATGTTAGGGCATGATAGAAAATAGTGTAAAGCCAACCGAGCTCTACATTATCAAAGAACAGTTTTTTACTTTTTTTACTGAAGGCAAACCAGAAAATAGTAAAAATCTAATAATAATCGGTGCATCTCAGATGGGTAAATTTCAATGGAAAGATACATGTTAGCTTCATGTCATTCATCTATGCAAAGCTTGGTCAAAATAGCAAGACCAACCTGGAAAAATATGAAATGTGTTGATTAGGAGTGAATAAATTTAGCATGATGCGTAAACATAAGTTGGAAAACTGTGGTAGAACAAAACAATTAGTAATAGGTAGGACTTGAATACAGACCCAAATTAAGCGGCGTAACAGTCTACTATATGCCTTTATATCAACAACATACATGTTGAATCATCAATCACCAAATGTGATTACAGACTTTCTAGAACTCCTTGTTGAGCTGGCTGCGTAGATTAAAGGAGAGAGCAAATGAAAAACAACTTATTCATTGAGAATGGTTAGGGAAAACATGTGTTGAATTGCACAGTAATTTTAAAAATTCAAAAGAAATAAGAAAACAAATAACTAAATTCCAAGTAAAATGTATTGTTTTAACAATCATAAGTTATATAGAAAACCATCTTAAATATAATTTTTCAAAACTTATAGCGAACCCTTATACCTTTGATTTTCAGCTTTCAAGTAACATATTATGTTATCTTTAAAAAGGAAAAATAATTCAAAAACCAAATAGCAAAAATTATTTTCAAAAATAAAGATAACATTAATCAAATATGAATGGTAGAAGACTGTTCCGGGTTAGGATATTGGGGATTAAATTATAAATATAAACAAACAATTTTTTTCTAGTAATAACTCTATCTTATTAAACTTAATATAATTTGTCGAGTTTGTTGAATCACTAGTTTTGATTCATGACAAGACGATTCAGAAGCTAAAGAAGAATATACACTCATACATGACAAAAAGAAGACATCAGAGGATCAAGACTACAACTCTATGCTTAAAGTAATTATTATATGTGTTGAGTATTAGACATATGTTAAAATCAATCCTCAAGTTTTCTAGTTTTTTTATGTTTCTTTAAAAACGAAGTTCACTGTGCAATATATGCGTAGCCAATCGATTGGCTATGCATGCCCAGTCGACTGACTGTGCATATGCACAATAGTGTACTCCTTTTCTAATTTTAAAATGATCAAATATTTTTTAAATGTTCAAATTTAGTCGACTGATCAAAATCGACTAGTTGACTGATCCGGCTTCAACTGTTACAATTCTGAATGGACATCTTCTTCCATGAAGAGTTGCACTTCGTGAAAAGATGCCTCTCTTGGCTGAAACTCTTCACTAAGAGTTGCATCTCTCTGAAAACTATATATAGGAGTTATCACATACTTCATAATCACTAATTTCCGATTCTAATTCTTTCTATTTTCTCTTGTGATTATTCTAGTGCATTCATACTCTTCATTATTTTGAATCTTTGAAATATATTTCATATACTTCGATTCTTAGCAATATTCTTCCTTTCAAATCTTCACATACTCTTTATATTCTTAAGGAATTGATTATAGGAAGTTTGTAATCTTAAAGACAAATCAGTGTTATCAAGAACACATTGAGTCAACTACTTTTATATTCTGTTAAGTCTTGTTCTGCTGCTCAGGCAAGGGAAAGACCTCTTCGGCTACTGAGGCAAAAATCATGTTCTGTTGCTCAAGTGTCTGTTCTGCTGCTCAGACCTATTCCTCCGGGTTAAGTGAGGGTATTGTTAGTTAAAGCCAGAAGTTAGTCTGGGACTGGACGTAGAACGGGAGTTCGAACCAGTATAAAAATTCCTGGTGTGCTTACTCTTATTTACTTTACTACTTTTAACTGCTTCCGAACTTAGTTTAATATATATTCCATATCTATTGATCCACACATATTTTCATTTGATATCAAAGCAAGGCATCTTATAACCGTTACAAAGTTATCTGATATCTTACTAATATGGAAAATAATACCAGCACTACCATTAACACTGTCACTAGTTTTATTGAAAGTCAATCCACTGCACGACCTCCATTTTTCAATGGTTTGAACTATAATTATTGGTCTACTCGTATGAGAATCTATACGGAACCAAATAGTTCTGAATCATGGAATATTACACAAAATGAATACACTTTTCCTATTGAGAATACTCCACTTTGTCAAACACACAAAGATTAGACGCTACTGCCAATGCTAAAGCTATGAACATGTTATTTTGTGCACTAGATAGAAATGAATTTAATCGTGTTAGCATGTGTCAAACTGCTTATGAAATATGGAGAATGCTTAAAATCACTCATGAAGGAACTAACAAAGTTAAACAAAGCAAAATCTCCATGCTCAAAAATCAGTTTCAAAACTTTAGAATGAAACAAGATGAGTCTATAAATGATATGTACTCTAGATTCCAAGACATATATCACTCATTGTTAGCACTAGGAGAAAAGTATACAGATTTTGATATTGTGTCAAAACTCCTCAACTCACTCACGGATGAATGGGAGAGAAAAGTTTTAGCTACCGAAGAAGCTAACGATATCTCTACCATAAAACTAGAGGAGTTGATAGGAAATCTAATGTCTTATGAAGTTAATTTACAGGCTAAAAGAGTACAGACACAAGACAAAAAGAACATAGCTTTTCGGGCCGAAGAAGAAGAGAACCAAGATTCAGATGATGAGAATTTAGCATTCATTGCCAAGAATTTCAATAAATTCTTAAAGTATCGAAAGAACAACAGATTCAATGATAAAAAGAATTTCTCAAGCAAACCATCTGCATCAGCTTTAGAATGTTATAGCTGTCACAAGAATGGACATATCCAGAAAAACTGTCCAAAACCAAAGAAGAGTTATTCCAACAAGTGCAGAAAAGACAGGTACAAAAAGAAAGCATTCTCTGTCACATGGGACGACTCAGATTCCTCATCATCAGATAATGACAGTGATAATGAAAATGAACAAGCAAATGTATGCTTCATGGGCCACAGAAAATGAGGTTAGTGATCTTACTTTTGATGATCTAATAGAAATTAATTCAGAACTTTTGAACACCCTAAAAAGTTTCAAACGAAAATATAAAGAAGCTCGCGAAAATCAAAATAAAGCAAAATTCGAAAGAATATGCTTAAAGATGAGAAGAAAACACTAGAGGGAGAACTTGAAAAACTTCAAGAATCAGTCTCTAATACTAATTCCCAACTTACTTTATCGAGTCAAGAAATTGAAACTCAAAAAGAAAAGAATGATGTTCTTGTCTCTGAAAATCACGAGTTAAAAACAAAAGTAAAATTACTTGAACTAGACAATACTGCGCTAAAAAGTAAGTTGGAGAATATTGCTAAAAATGTTTCTAACTTTAATAAAGGAAGAGAAAATTTGTCTAAAATTATTGAAAATTCTCAATCAGTGTCAAGTAAAAAGGGGTTAGGTTATGTTAAGAAGTCAATAGCTCCATCTAGAATAGAAAATAAAAAGAGAATTGATTTTAAATCCACAACCACTAGAGAAAATTCAAAAAGGAAAAATTTGAAAACTATAAAAATATGGATTCCTAAAACAAACAATAGTTTGATTAGGAAGAAATATATAAACACCTTTTTAGAAACTGTTCATAAAAATAAGGATTACATTTTTAAACGGGATACCGAGCCCTCTAGGGATTGGTTTTCTAAGATTTAACTCTTAGGACCCTATTAAAAAGTGGGTAACAATGTTATCTCATATTTTTTGTAGTTCCCACTCAAGAAAAGAGGAAAATGGATACTCGGCAGTGGTTATTCAAAACATATGACAGGAGACAAAGATATGCTATCAAATATTACTTACTCAGATGGAGGCTCCGTCACCTTTGGAGACAACTCCAAAGGTTATATCATCGGCAAAGGTGATGTGAGCAACAACGGATTTCAAATTTACCACTTATTTCAAATGTTTTACAAGTCAAAAATCTAAAACATAATTTACTTAGTATCAGCCAATTGTGTGACAAAGGATTCAAAATCACTTTTTCTGAAAACAAATGTAGTATTTTTGATCAAAATCAAAATCTTATCTTTGAAGGAAATAGAGACAGAAATATCTATGTTCTGAATATGAAATTAAATCATAATTCAAAAATGTGTTTAATAGCCAAAGAAAATGATCCTTGGTTACGGCACAAACGATTCTGTCATATTAACTTCAAAACTATAAACAAGCTCTCTAAAAATGATTTAGTGAAAGGTCTACCAAAAATGAATTTTAAAATTGATTATATTTGTCATGCATGTCAGTTAGGAAAGTTAACTAAGTCATCTTTTAAATCTAAAGAGGTTATTTCAACTTTAAAACCACTTGAATTACTACATATGGATTTATTTGGACCAATACAAGTACAATCCATTAATCATAGTAGATATGTGTTTGTTATTGTTGATGATTTTTCTAGATATACTTGGACTATTTTTATGAAAAATAAAAGTGATACCTTTGATAATTTCAATGCCTTTGTCAAAAGAATTCAAAATTTAAAGGTTGAAAAATCAAAAACATAAGAAGCGATCATGGAGGTGAATTCGAAAACGAAGCCTTTGAACATTTTTGTAAGAAAATGGAATATTCAATAATTTTTCGTTTCCTAGAACTCCACAACAAAATGGAGTTGTAGAACGTAAAAATAGAACCTTACAAGAATGTGTAAGGACTTTGTTAAATGGACGTATGTTACCAAAACATTTCTGAGCTGAAGCTATTGCAACAGCTTGTTATGTTTTGAATCGAGTTTCTATTCGACCACTAACTAAGAATACTACTTATGAACTTCTTAATGGACGAAAATCAAATATTTTTTATTTTAAAGTTTTCGGTTCAAAATGTTTTGTTTTAAACACAAAAGATCAGCTTGGTAAATTCGATCCAAAATCCGATGAAGGAATCTTTTTAGGATAGTCGGATCGAAGCAAAGCTTATCGAATTTATAATAAAAGAACAAATATAATCAAAGAAACACTTCATGTACCTTTCGATGAAAATTTTAAAAAAATCCCAAGTATAAGAGATGATGAAGAATTCCCTGATAATATCACAAACACAGAAACTTCAAATCTTGAAAATAATGAAGACATTATTCACAATAACAATGAATTAAGATCTCCACCTAGATTATTAAGAGATCATCCTTCTGTTAATGTTATTGGAGAACTCAATTCATCTGTTAGAACAAGAAGTCAATTAAATCAAATGGGTCATGTAGCTTTCCTTTCTCATATTGAACCTAAAAATATTAAAGAAGCATCTACCGATGAAAATTGGTTAATCGCTATGAAGAAGAACTAAACTAATTCAAAAGAAATGACGTTTGGGATTTAGTTCCACAGCCTAGTGATCAATCAGTTATTGGTATAAAATGGGTTTTCAAAAATAAAGCAGATGAATAAGGAAATATTACAAGAAATAAAGCTAGATTAGTTTCTCATGGATATAATCAAGAAGAAAGAATTGACTATGAAGAAACGTTTGCTCCAGGTGCTAGACTAGAAGCAATACGAATCTTACTAGCATTTGCATGTTTTCATAACTTTAAATTATATCAAATGGATGTCAAAAGTGCTTTTCTAAATGGTTTTATAAAAGAAAATGTTTATGTTGAACAACCTCCGTTATTCATACACGAACAATTTCCTAACAATGTCTATAAGCTTAAAAAGCCTTTATATGGTTTGAAACAAGCACCCTACGCTTGGTACGATCGTCGTAAAAGATATTTAATAGATTCTAGTTTTGAAATTGGAAAGGTTGATCAAAATCTGTTTATTAAAATAAATATACATGATATTTTAATTATTCAAATATATGTTGATGATATAATTTTTGGATCTACAAATGAAAGACTTTGTCAAGAATTTTTAATGACCAATGAATTTGAAATGTCACATATGGGTGAGTTAAATTATTTTCTTGGCTTACAAATAAAACAACTAGAAAATGGTATTTTTATTAATCGAGAAAAGTATTATAACAATCTAATTAAACGCTTTGGTATGGAAAATACTTCTACCAAACCAACTCCTATGAGTACAACCATACATCTTGATAAAGATGAAAATGGCAAAAGTATTGACCAAAAATTATATCGAAGCATGATTGGACCATTACTTTACTTAACAGTAAGTAGACCTAACATAATGATGAGTGTTTGTTTGTGTGCATAATTTCAAGCAGATCCAAAAGAGTTACACATCAGAGCAGTGAAACGTATATTATGATATCTTAATAAAACCAAGGACTTTGGATTATTTTATCTGAAAGAATGTCCTTTCGAATTAGTTTCATATAGTGATGCTGATTTTGGAGGAAGTCGGACGGATAGAAAAGCTACAAGCGGAACTTGTCACTTCCTTGGACGATCTCTTGTATCTATGTTTAGTAAGAAACAAAATTGTGTCTCACTCTCAACTTGTGAAGCAGAATATATATCTGCAGCTTTGGCATGTGCTCAAGTAATCTATATGCAACAAACACTTCAAGATTTTGGTTTTAATTTATCTAAATCAACAATTTTTTGTGATAACTTAAGTTCTATCAACCTATCTAAAAATCCAATTAATCATTCACGAACAAAACATATTGACATACGTCATCATTTCCTTCATGATATAGCATTGAAAAAGATATAATAAATCTTGATTTCGTATCTTCTGAAAACCAATTGGCCGATATTTTTACTAAACCTTTAAATGAAAACACTTTTGTAAAATTGAGAGAGGACCTGGAATCATCTCGTTTAAAAATTTACAAGTATTTAAAAAAAAATTGGATAAGCTGGAATTCGAACTCAAGACCTCCTGGTTAGTATGGATATGTCTTTGCCAGTAGGCTACATGATGTTTCTTGTCCAAACTCTTAGCTCACTTCAGCTTATTTCTGTTTTTTTAAATGGTCCACAACTCCTTGATTATTTTCCTCAATTCTCTTATGGCTGAAATTCAATCACTCTATATTTAATCTCAGCTATTAAGTTTTTTTTTCAGACTTCTCTATTTGTATTCATTCGAAAATAGTCCTATTTGATTAAAGAAAAAATTACTTCTATAAAAAACAATCAAACATGGTTTTCAACTTTGCATTATTTATCTACACCATGGCTGAATCATCCTCGGACGAGCCTTCCTCTCATTACTCATCTGGATCTTCTTCAATTAACTTCCAACTCTAACTCCTGCTTATATCCCAATATGTCCACCACAAAACCATCATACGGGATATACGCCAGAAAATAAACGCATGCAAAGAAACTCATTTCCAACTCCGACAACTAAAGAAAAGATTGATGACTTGCATCACTATTAGAGGGAAACACTTGAACTTCAGCGTGAAATGTAATATGAACAAAAGAGTCGTGGAAGGAGACTTAGTTTTCTTGAACGATGTGCTGCAAAAATATGTGGTTCATCCCCCATCAACACGAAAGCACATATTCACTCACCTCAACGCCCTCATGTATCACCGAATTCATGGGAATGTGGAGGAAGAAGCAACTCACTGATTCAAAAAGAATGTTCACCTATAAAACTATTTGTTGAAAATACAAAAATTAAACCGGGAGAAGAATCGGAAGACTCACACTCTCATTTCGAATTTTTATATACGCAAAAACTACCATGCTCATTTTCTTCGTTTTAAAATGTACTTATGTTCATAAATTAAACTTGTATGTCTCATGAAATATAGTTCAAAAGCTATTCTGCAATTTTTTTCTTACAGCCAGTTGACTGAAATTCAAAATCAGTCGACTGTTTACAAGTAACCAAAACTCTCGGGAAACCAGTCAGTCGACTGACCAAACACGATCAGTCGACTGGATGTATATTATTTTTTATTCCAGTGCACCAGTCGACCGACTACTTTCTTCCAGTCGACTGGCTATAGGAAAATTCTTCTGCACCCCTATTTAGTTACTTTTTACCCCACTCTCACTTTACCATTCTTAGTTTTTTTACCAAATCCATTTCGTAGAAAACCCTAAATCCGAAATCAATTCAAATTTTTCACCAAATCCTTGATCAAATGGCTCCTACAAAGCGAAATAGGCAAAGCTCCTCTTCCGTCGAACCTACCGATGCCCAAATTGCACAATGGCTATATAATGATGTAGCAATAGCACGATGGCATTAAATGAAAAATTCGTGGATCTTTGAAGGTTCATTTATGGTCTACAGCGATTTTGCGGCTTACGGATTACAAGAGCTTATGCGTAGATCCGGATTAGAATCACTACTCGACTTCAATCTCAATTCTCACAAGATTAATCATCTCATGGTGAAACTTTTCTATCCTAATTTAAATCTTCCTCATCAACGTCCATAAAATAGAGATGATTGTGTTTGGAGTTTAGTTTGTGGACATCAAGTTTTCTTCTCCTTAGACCGCATGTCACACATACTTCAATCGCCTAACCAAGGTATTCCTCTGGACGATGTCGATCGTAATATTCGACAAAGAAATCAAGTTATCCATATGTTCATGGGTGACAATATGACGGAACAAAAGTCTATTTTTCTTCGACCAAAAGCAAGAATTCTTCACAAAGCGTTCATGAGGAGTATCCTTCCACGTACCGGGTCTTATGAACTTATCTACCCGGAAATTTCAAAGCACTATATGTGGTATGGGGAGGAATTCAATTTAATTGGCTACGTAAAATATTGGATGAATTTCTCACCTTCAACAACGGTAATATGAGAATCATTTACTTCGGAGAATATATAATGAGATTACTTTTAAATGTGGGTATACCTCAGCCTGAATCTGACACTTCTTCTGTTGGAGTTATCAACATTCGCACCTTGAGTCTCATGAAACTACCGTCAGCTCCTCCAGCATTTGTCTCATATGAAGAATGGCATCGCCAACAACGACAATAATAATCACGCAGACCAATCATTCGAGATCGAACACGTCATCCCGAAGAAGAGGAATAAATTCGTCTTGCAAAATCGACTAGTATACGAGAACCCAAAGAGATCCTTTCTAAAAATCAACAAATACTAGGAACTCGTTTGAAGAAAGTTGATAACAAATTAGACAAGGTCAAAGGATTCTTTTCTACACTATGGGATGCAATTTCATGTTCTTCATCCATGACTGCTTCTTCGGTAGCACATGGTAAGCGACTAGAACTGAGATTCACATGGTCTACTTCCGAGGAACACACCCAAAGCGATACTAGCAGACCAAGTGGTAGTGGATAAAACACATCAAGGACTGGAAAGGAGCATATGTCTAAAGAGGAACATGACTAGTAAGCTTCTATCTATTGTTGGTAAGATTTGATGGAATTTGTTCTTTGTTCAAATAAATTATTTTGCAAACTACTATAGTAAACATTATGAGACCTATAGTAAGTAGTCTCATTATTGTTGTTTATTTTTTTATTCATCTTATGTACTATGATACTCTGTTTTATCTATGTGTACTGTTCGTGTGTTGTACTCTGTTTTCTCTGTTTGTGTACACTAAAATTTATTTAATCTGTCTCCTTTTTGTCGATGACAAAGGGGGAGAAAAAGTATGTGCACTAACATATTTGATGATATCATATATTCAGGGGGAGAAAATTTTCTCTCTAAGATATATACAGGTTGTTATCAATCAAAAAGAGGGAGAATGTTGAATCACTAGTTTTGATTCATGACAAGATGATTCAGAAGCTAAAGAAGAACATGCACTCATACATGACAAAAAAAGACATCAGAGGATCAAGACTACAACTCTATGCTTAAAGTAATTATTATATGTGTTGAGTCTTAGACATATGTTAAAATTAATCCTCAAGTTTTCTAGTTTTTTTATGTTTCTTTGAAAATAAAGTTCACTGTGCAATATATGCGCAGCCAGTCGACTGGCTATGCATGCCCAGTCGATTGACTATGCATATGCACAATAGTGTACTCTTTTTCTAATTTTAAAATGATTAAATATTTTTTAAATGTTCAAATTTAGTCGACTGATCAAAATCGACCAGTCGACTGATCCGGCTTCAACTGTCATAATTCTGAATGGACATCTTCTTCCATGAAGAGTTGCACTTCGTGAAAAGATGCCTCTCTTGGCTAAAACTCTTCATTAAGAGTTGCATCTCTCTGAAAATTATATATAGGAGTTATCACATACTTCATAATCACTAATTTCTGATTCTAATTCTTTTTATTTTCTCTTGTGATTATTTTAGTTCTTCCTTTCAAATCTTCACATACTCTTTATATTCTTGAGGAATTGATTATAGGAAGTTTGTAATCTTAAAGACAAATCAGTGGTATCAAGAACACATTGAGTCAACTACTTTTATATTCTATTAAGTCATGTTCTGCTGCTCAGTTAAGGGAAAGGCCTCTTCGACTGCTGAGGCAAAAATCTTGTTCTGTTGCTTAGGTGTCTGTTCTGCTGCTCAGACCTATTCCTCCGGGTTAAGTGAGGCTATTGTTAGTTAAAGCCAGAAGTTAGTCTGGGACTAGATGTAGAACGTGAGTTCGAACCAGTATAAAAATGCCTAGTGTGCTTACTCTTATTTACTTTACTGCTTTTAACTGCTTCCGAACTTAGTTTAATATATGTTCCATATCTATCGATCCACACATACTTTCAGAGTTAAAATATAAGTTGAATATAATAAACTTAATATAATTTATTTCAATTACCTACTGCCGGTCTCTATCAACAGATTGATCTAGCCCTTTTTCAAACAAATAAGCATAGTGGAGTTAAGTTGTTGTCTGTCTACATAAATCAAGCAGGGATGAATTATCCTATGGGTAAAATACTAATTTGAAGAAAAATGCAGACGAATGAAAGGAAAAAGTTTCTGAAATATGTAGGCCAAAATGCAAACAAGGAACTAACACATACCATTCTATCCAATAATTGCATATTCAATCTGAAAACATCATTGCTTCACAGGTTGATAGAGTCCCATAGCCTGCCAATTCGCACCCGTATCATTGCCCCTACAGTCCCAATGGTTTGTGATTTGAGTGGTATATGTTCAACATCCATTTTCGAAAGTGCTGCAAGTAAGAGATGTGCTTTAAATTAGTTTACAAACTATGGTTATATAGAAATGAGGTAGTGGTAACTTATGACCTTTTGTAATCCGTTAATGTAAATGAATTCAGTTGAAAATATATGTAAACTGTTTAACTTCAAACAGTGCCAATTTTTTTTAGTTTAATACCAATAATAAAATTTGTAACTGATGTATAGTTGGATGTCACTGGTTTATCCAATTATATTGCTTGGAGGGCACTAATTTATCCAAGAAAGAAACCTTTTTGGCCCCATCGCATATTTTAAGTTATAGGTCAGGTCTATGTAGTCTATGCATGAAATATAAACCATCAATTTTGGAATTAAGATCTATAGGACGTTGACTTTCTAACTCAATCTATCTTCGAAAATTTTATAGAAATGTAGTAACAATTGTATTAATACTATTACTGCTTTAGTTGGACAGTCAAATAGTGTTATTATTTACTTAAATGCGCACTCCAATTTTTATCTATATTTGAAAAAAAAGCAGAAAACCTATTTAACCGAGTGAATTTTAGTTTTTAGCAGAATGTTATAGTTCAAGATCCTGATCATGTCTATGCAGTGCGCAGATGGATTCAGAATCATATACTTGGGAATTGAGTTCAATAAGGCGATGGCTTGGTAAATCCATTTGTGTACATAATCTCTGCAGCGTCGACTACCTTGGTTGGAATTTCAAGTGGTGTCATTTACGTATTGTTGTTTAAAAAATGGAAGTAAATTTCATAGTCTACAAAAATTAAACTATAATTTTAAAAAATGGTTTCCTTTAAAATTTCTGATAAGTGAAGGATGGTGAATTGAAATGATTTTCAATATATTGTTCATTATAATTTGAACATTTTCCAATAAGATAACAGTTATGTAATTCTCAGGTTTGCAAGCTAGATTTCCAAAGTTCGAAATAAAAGTTTCCAATATTAAATTGTAATATTTTTTTTCATGCATATTAAACTAAAAAAAAATTAATATCTATTTATTGATGTTTTCACCATTTTGTTTCTCAATTTTAACACCGTTCAACTTTGAATTTTTCCAGAGTTTCATCGGGAGGGGGTGTGAGGGTCATGGTTTGTTGTGCGTGTGATCTTCAAACTGCATAAGCGGCTATTATAAAGAAACATCGATATCTTTTACCTACTGTCAAAATTTTGCATAGAAATTTTTGAAAATAATGCAGACAACACCATAGATTGACAAAGTATTGCAAAATGTGTACCATCTTGGTTTAATGAACAAAAATCACCCAAATACTTCAGTACACACAAAATTTACTTTGCTAATTGTGCAAATAGACTGTTACCAAATAAATTCACACTAACAGCCTTTAGTAAGCTCCAAAACCAGTCATATAAAACCGAGCCTCCTAGATATATTGTGATATCCCGGAATTTCAGGGAATTTAAAATGTGATAATCTCTTAATTAAATTATTTAAAATTGATAAAATTGTTACTTTTAAATATAGATAACCAAAATAATAGTGTGATGTTTTTAAATTTAGAGATAGATTGATTTTAGATAAGAATAATTATTTAAATTATGTTATTTTTATAAATTTGGTTTTAAATATACTTATTATTTTCAAAATTTAATAAGTGTTGTCAAATAAATTTTAATAGATTTAATATTTCTAGATTTAATAATGTGGTTATTAATAATGTGGTTATTGAAATTTAAATTTAAAGTTGAAATTTAAGAAGAATTTATATCTTGAAATTATTTCGAATATAAAAGAATATATGAATAAAGTTTTTCTTTAAAATAAAATTTGTTTTATGTTAACTTAAAACAAAAGGATTTTTATAAATTTAGAAAATATTTATTTAATAGTAGATAAATACAAAAGCATTTAAATTAGCTAATAAAATGGATTAAATAATTTTATGTGATTTTATTTAGAATCCAATTAGTTATTATATTATTTTCTTTTAAAAGTTTTATTTTTATAAAATAAGAAAAAGCATTTATAAATTAATAAAGCACTTATTTATTAGGTAAATTAATAATAAAGCTTTTAAAATCATTTAAAAATAATTAAAAAATAAAGTTTTGACAAGTGTTAATTTTTAAAGCTTATTTAATACATGTGTTATGAATTAAGCAATGGTTTGTGACAAATTTGTCAAAATTAAACAAGTGTCCTTATTTGTTTTTCTTTTTCTTTAATTTTGATAAACAATAATTCACATCATATAAACTCCCATATTTCTTTCTTCATTTCTTTTTCTTATTCTTTTAATTCAAGCAAGAAATTAATGCCCAAACCTGAAATATTCTCATATGCAAACCATAAATTTTTTAAAACCCTATAATTTCTTCTCAACCTGAAACCATCTCCTCTGAAACAAATCTTCAATCGGAGGAAATTCAAACATGTTCAATTTTACAAGCCAGATATTTTACAAAACCCTGTAATCTCCTCAAAAACAAGTTTGTAGCAAATTCTCAACCCAAAATTCTCAAACCGAAGATATGTGATCCTCTTTTATCAAGTCTGTAGCATTTTTTCAAAGCTACAACCTGTAAAAGTACTTTTCTTCAAATATGTTGTTTAACAACCTTGTTAGCACTTTCCAAAGCCTAAGATCTCCTCAAACAAAAATCATTTTCAAAACAAAATCAAACATCATATTTTGGAAGCATGTAACCTCCATAACTCTAAGCTTGTAAAGACTGCAACCTGGAAATCAAGAAATCTTCCCAACAATTGGCTTCAAAGTTCTATCCAGTGCAAACTTTCAAGTTTTAAAGCTTTCCAGTTTCTAAAGTATCAAGCTTTTCAGTTTTAAGTTTCAAGCAAGACAAGCTTTTAGAAAACAAAACAACTATCAAGCTTTTCAGTTTTAAGTTTCAAGCAAGACAAGCTTTTAGAAAACAAAACAACATCAATATGCAGTGATATTCCAATTTTCAGAAGCTTCAGTTTTCATTCCTGTTTCAAAAACTCTCTGCATTTTCTAAGGCGAGTAAACATTTTAATTAAAAGTTTAAGTAAATGATGGTTGCTTATGAAAGTTCTAAGTTAAATGATGCTTGTTTGTGGTATTTCTACATATATACATGTATGTGTTAATGTATGCATGTCAGTTTTCATTCTGTTTTTGAACTACACAGTGTAATATAATTCAAAATTAATTAGTTCCTTCTCTGGTTAGTTTTATGTTGAGATGTTTAAACAAAATTTGTTTAAAACAACAAGATTTAAATTGTAAAAATATAAAAAAGCAAGAATTGATAATAGTATCAATCAGGATATGTATTTTACAGTATAAACTTAGATATTTTCAAAAATTGATGTCAACAATTAGATGGTTCAAGTATATATCTTGAATCATCTCTGAAAGTTAGGATTTTTAAAACAAAAATCAAAAATTTTAATGTTGAATTGAATTTAAATTTTGGGATTGTCTGGAATATGTTTTTTTTGGTGAATTCTGGTGGCCTAAGCAATTGGAGCGGTCGGGAATATTGCTGGAGGTGGAGGAGGTAATGGGGGTTTAGGCAAAAATGCTAGGAGGGTTTATCACCTCTTGTGGAGGAGTCGGCGGTAGGCCAAAAGGGGTTTCTAACCCTAGTTCTTATTGAAGCTGAATTCGAGGCACAGCTTCTCCCGTGATTGATCGAGTGCTGTGAAACTTGGGGTAATGGTTGCGTGTTGGGTCAACAAGGTGTGGCTAGATTTGTCTGACTTCTGGTGGTCGGAGCATTGTGGTCGAAGGGGTTTTGTAGGAGGCTGTTTGGGTTCCAGTCCATCTCGGTAGCTCGTATTTGTTCAAGAGATTGTGAGTTTGTTTGGATGATCAATATGGGTTGTAGCATCGTAGAGTGATGTGACGGAGGGTACGCGAATGGTCGAAGGTGGCTCCGACAGTGGTGCATGTGCATGATGATGTTCTGGTGTCAGATGTTTTGGCTTGTGAGTTGCTCAAAGAAAAGTTCGGGTTATGGGGTAGTTGACTCGAGTGTAAACTCGAAGTAGTTGAGGGGATTAACCCGTAAGTTTTAAAACTTAAAATTTTAACTAAGTGTTGGAAAAATTGGGAGAAGAGAAGAAACTCGGGTTTAAACCCGAGTAGCCTTCGGGTTTGACTCGAAGTAGCGTGATTGAGTAATTTTAAAAAAGTTTTTAAAATAAGGATTTTGAAATTTAAAAATAAATTTAGTTTAAACCCATTTTATAGATTACTTTTATATAATAAATGTTTTCTTAAACATTTTAGAAGTTTGAAGTTTGTTAAATTTAAATTTTTTTAATAAATTTAAAGTGAGATTTAAAATTTAGTTAGGAATGTAATTTTAAAAGTATATATAAAAAACAAGTTTTTAAATTCAAATTTGAAACTAGTTTTTAAAACTATATTTGATAAATGTTTTAAGTTAATTTAAAGTTATGTCTTGATAACTTTAATTTATCAAGATTAAATGATTGTTTTATTTTAAACTTAATTAATGCTTTAATTAAGTAAAGATAGTTATGAAGATAAATGATGTAAATGTGTTAATGGGAATTAAAGCATTTATAAGATAATATTTTATCTTAATTAAGGTTTTAATGTCTTGATATTAATTAAATTAATTTATGGAAATTAGGTATAATTAATTAGTTTAATGAATTTTAAAGGATTAATTTAGTAATTAATTAAGGGTAATTAATTTACTTGATCAATAAGTGATTAAAAGTTAATTAATTTAAGGGTAAATTAATTTGTAATTAAAAACATTAATTAGATAATTAAAGATTACTGATTAATGATTAAAGAAATTAATTAAGTAATTAAGTGTAAAAAAACTTAATAAATCAAGTAATTAAGATTGATTAATTAAGTGATTAATGAGTAAGTAATTAAGTAATTAAAGGATACTTAATTAATAATTAAGAAGTGTTTAATTTTTAATTTACTTTTATTAATTAATAATTAAAGTTTTGTTATTTAATAATTAAAGGATAAATAATCCATAATTAAGGATTAATTGAGAAGTTGTTAAGTGGTAATTGACTGATTAATCAAATGTGATTAAGGATTAATCAAATGTTAATTAAGGATTGGTTAACTGTTAATTAAGGATTAATTAACTGTTGATTGAGGATTAATTAATTTGTAGTTAAAGTTGTTAATTAATAATTAAGTTCTATAAATTAATAATTAAGGAATAATTAATTAGTTAATTAATGATTAATTAATTAATTTTAAAAATAATTATGGATTAATTAATTTGTATTAAGAGATATAATAATTAAGGTTATTAATCAATAGTTGATGGATAATTAATCGGTTAATTAAAGGATAATTAATTGATTATAAAAGTAATTAAGGATTGATTACTTTGTATTGGAGGAGATTAATCAATAATTAAGGTTTATTAATTAATAGTTAAAAGGGTAATTAATCCGTGATTGGAGATTAATTAATTGATTGATAAGATAATCAAGGAGTGATTAATTAATTAAAGGTTAGTAATTAATTAATGATTGTTTGAGAAGGATTAAGTGATTAATTCTTAAGGAATTAATTTAATTTTAGTAATTAAATTAATTATGATATGAATTGATAATGCTTGCTTATGGATGATTATTTATTGAATGTCTGAATTGAACGATATCAATTGGATGGTATACTGTGACATTCTATGTTATGATATTGGTTATATCAATGATAAATGTGTGACATTTATCTGTATTAATGCTATGTGAATTCAAGTATTGAATTGTTTAAACCTTTAAACAACCTGGCCTTTAAGATACGTTTGGATTTCGATGAGAACGGGATCGGATATCAAATTTGATTATCCGAAAACCACATCGATCCAAATTAAACGTTAGGTCGTGAATCCAAGTGAAGATCAAGTTGAAGACTAGAAGTGTAAGAACTATCTGTCGTAAAACTCTAAGGGTGATTCCAATACGAGTATAACGGAGATAGTGTTTTCAGGTTCGATATGGAGTTTTTAGAGTGCAAGGGTTATTGTCGTTAACTCTGAGGGTGATTCCAAAATGAGTGTAACGTGAGAATGCCTTCGGTTTCGTTCGAACCCGGAACGAACTTGTATGGATTGAATGCTTTCAGCACATCGTTAGGTGGACGATGAGCATTCTAAGATAGATGTGTTCTATAAAGGTAATCGTAGCTTCAAGCCTTATCAACCAGGAATGGCTAAAACAAGGGAGGTGCCGCAAGGCTAAGTGGGTAGCACCCAAGTTTGGTAAGATCTTCCCCTGTCTAGAGTCCCTTTTTATTCGGCTGTGTGGGCGGTTGCTAGCTAGAACCACCGGGGTTGTCTTATTCAAGACTGTCCAGTAAAGGATGGATCCAGTCTTATGTTGCAAGGGATTGGGAGTAATTCTTGGTACGATGATCTAGGCTACGTACTGTGACAGTCGGTACCCCAGTAGCCCTGCCATTGGTGGAAACTCATTCTTCCTACATGCCCTTACGATTTTGATTGTATTACCCACTTTTGTGGCAAGTATGCTGGAATTTAATCATGTAACAACTTTAGCTATTTCTTATTTATTTGAAAACCCTATTATAATATTACTGGATTTCATATCAAATGTTTTGGTTAGCGTAAGGTAAAAACTTACCCTTGTTCATGTGTGGGAAGTCTTACATGATACCTTTTGTTTCAAAGGTTTTCAAAGTTAAGCAACTTTAACCCGTTTACTCACACCAGACCCATGTATGACCCAGAGTTTATTCTATTTTTCTCAAATGTTTTGGTTAGCGTAAGGTAAGAACTTGCCCATGTTTATGTGTGGAAAGTCTTACGTGATACCTTTTGTTTCAAAGGTTTTCAAGGTTAAGCAACTTTAACCCGTTTACTCATACCAGACCCATGTCTGATCCGAAGTTTATTCTGTTTTTCTTAAACTCTTGGGTACTCCAATTTTTACGAGTAGCCAAGGGATTCAGGTTAGCTTTGACGAATACTGGAGGAGAGATGGAGCAGGAGGCTTCGGCGTTTGTAGTTATATAGTGTTTCCACTATGATGTATCTCTGTATTGTATTAGAGCTGTATAATAGACAGACTTTTATAACTGTCTGTTTTGAATGTTGATGTATCTGAGTAACTCTGATATGTAAATGACATTGTAATATCCATGTGATATATTGTATTTTGTTCCGTTTCGTTATGAGATTCTGATATTGTTGAGTTCTTTCTTCTATCTATTCTATTTCTACCTCTTTCTTTCTTAATAATGATGCGTCTTTCTGTAGAATGAAAGGTGGGTTGTTAGACTTGGTATCAGAGCATAGGTTGAGATAATACCTAGACTTTGGAGTGGTGTCTACCCTGATAGCGCGTATTTGTAATTTTTATATAACTATATACCTATATAAATTTGTTGGGTATCTATTCGGATTTCCAACATGAGTTCTAAAGGAGTTTCATCTCTCTCTCTTTGTTTGCTTGGCCCTCCTACCTTTGTATCTAACCCTATAGAGGGAGTAACCAAGTTAGATAAGATCTGTAGAGGCTTAAGACTTTCTTATCTCCCCATAGTTTTTCTGGAGACCCATTTTTGTTGGATTTCAAAGGGATTGATCTTATTTTGTATTTGGATTGGTTGGATAGCATTGGACTTTTTTGATAATGAAGCAAGGATTGTATTTTTGGAGGCTGAGTTAGGAAGAATCGCAAAAGTGACTTGTGAGGATGCCAGAGTTCTTTTGAGCATCTGTTGCATGGAAGTGAGGCATCTCTAGAAGATGTAGAGTCCATCGAGGTGGTCAGTAATTTTCCGGATGTTTTCGAGAGAGAGAAGGTTTTCCCTCATCAAGAGATAGAGATTTGGATCGTCTTAGTTTCAGAAGCAGTGCCGATTGTTCAGCCTAGTTTTTCCCAATTGGAGTTCAGCTGTTGTCTTTGTGGTCATGACAGATGAGTCTTTTTGAGATTCTGTGTGGATGTGATGAACCGAGTTTTTCGGGAAGTATGGTATAAGTGTTCTCATGTTCATCGATGTTTTTCTTGTTTACTCCAAGTCTGAAGAGGAGAGCAAGTGGCATTTGGAGTTAGTATTAGAGGCTTTGAGGAGGCATTTTGTTTGATGATGTCATTTCCTTAGATCCAGCCTGCATAGCTACTATTCAGGAGTAGAGGCAATTGTAGTTTTTTGGTTTGTCTATAGGAAGTATAATGGACCCCAAGTTTGAAGAGGTTTTCTTGCATTTGAAGGCAAGACTAATCAGTGTTCCTATTCTAGCTATCTCTGATAGCAAGTAAGTTTGAAGTCTACTCGGACGTTTGTGTATGCCTGTTATGGATGAAGTGAGTCAAGGATGGAAAATGTTCCAGTTTTGAAATTAATGGCCATGGAACATTGAGGATCATCAGAAGGATTTTTATTTCGAATTTCTAGGATTTTAAGCAAGAAGTTTTGGCAGGTAGTCATCGCTCCAGGTTGAGTGTCCAGCCCAGGGTTTTCAGAGATGTATATGGATATGAAGAGAGTCTTCTAGTGGCCGAGCTTGAAGAGGGATGTAGCTGCTTTCATCTTTGATGTGTGATCTATCAGCAGGTGAAGGTGATCAGTAGAAGTCCGCAGGTTTGTTGCAACTTTTGGAAGTTCCAGCGGGAAGTGATTTCTTTGGATTTCATCGACGGTTTGCCAAGGACCAAAGAGGGAAGTAAAGGAATATGGGTGATTGTAGACCTGTTAACTAAGAACGCCTATTTTATTCTGGCTAAGGCAATCTGTTCTGCAGCATCTTTGGCTAAGTTTTTCTTGGAGAGTTTATCTGACTGCTTGGTATTTCAGTCAACATTGTTAGCAATCATGATCTTATCTTCTCTAGCTAGTTTTGGATGGCTTTGTGATCAGCTTTGGGTTCTAGATTGAGTTTGGGCATAGCCTATCATTCCCATACCAACAGAAAGGCTGAACCAAATTCTAGTGATTTGAGAGGGCTTGTGTTCTGAATTTTTATGGATGTTAGGAGGATCATCTGCATTTATTCGAATTCTCGTTCAGTTATTAGGCGAGTATCTAGATGGCACCTTGTGAAGCTTTGTTTGGAAGATCTTATAGATTTCCATTTTGTTGGATAGAGTCGAAAGATCATCTGGTTCTTGGTCCAGTTTTGGTCTGTGAGGTATCTGCGATGGTGGAGCTTATCAAGAAGAGATTTAGTGGTGTGGTCTACAAGATTGAATTGCCAGTTTGTATGGCTAGAATTCACAATGTTTTTCACGTATATCATCTGAGGAAATACGTGAACAATCTATCTTTTGTTGTGGAGTTGGATTTCAGAGTTAGTCTTGGGAAACTCTGAATAGTTTTAGGGAGACTTATCCAGATCTGTGTCCGGATAGCTAGAGTTGATTGTTTGAATGAATCGTTTGTTTGAAAAAACTGTTTGTTTGAATAGATTGTTGTTTGGTTGATAGTGTTTGGCTAATAGGTATGCTTGATGGTTAAAATGAAATAATAGATTTTGGATTATCTTTATCTTAAATTTCGAGGATGAAATTCTTTTAAGGTGGGAGGAATGTGATATCCCGGAATTTCAGGGAATTTAAAATGTGATAATCTCTTAATTAAATTATTTAAATTTGATAAAATTGTTACTTTTAAATATAGATAACTAAAAATAATAGTGTTATGTTTTTAAATTTAGAGATAGATTGATTTTAAATAAGAATAATTATTTAAATTGTGTTATTTTATAAATTTGGTTTTAAATATACTTATTATTTTCAAAATTTAATAAGTGTTGTCAAATTAATTTTAATAGATTTAATAATGTGGTTGTTTAAATAAATATAGACATATTTGATTTGATTTTAAATTGAAATTTAAATTGAATTTGGATTTGAAATTTGAATTTAAAGTTGAAATTTAAGAAAAATTTATAACTTGAAATATTTTGGATATAAAAGAATACATGAATAAAGTTTTTCTTTAAAATAAAATTTGTTTTATGTTAAATTAAAACAAAAGGATTTTTATAAATTTAGAAATTATTTATTTAATAGTAGATAAATACAAAAGCATTTAAATTAGCTTTTAAAAATGGATTAAATAATTTTATTGATTTTATTTAGAATCCAACTAGTTATTATATTATTTTCTTTTAAAAATTTTATTTTTATAAAATAAGAAAAAGAATTTATAGATTAATAAAGCTTTTAAAATCATTTAAAAATAATTAAAAAATAAGTTTTGACAAGTGTTAATTTTTAAAGCTTATTGAATACATGTGTTATGAATCAAGCAATGGTTTGTGACAAATGTGTAAAAATTAAACAAGTGTCCTTATTTGTTTTTCTTTTTCTTTAATTTTGATAAACAATAATTCACATCATATAAAATCCCATATTTCTTTCTTCATTTCTTTTTCTTATTCTTTCAATTCAAGAAAGAAATTAATGGCCACAACCTGAAATATTCTCATATGCAAACCAGAAATTTTTCAAAACCCTATAAATTCTTCTCAACCTGAAACCATCTACTCTGAAACAAATCTTCAATCAGAGGAAATTCAAACATGTTCAATTATACAAACCAAATTTTTTACAAAACCCTGTAATCTCCTTAAAAACAAGTTTGTAGCAAATTCTCAACCCAAAATTCTCAAACCCAAGATCTGTGATCCTCTTTTATCAAGTCTGTAGCATTTTTTCAAAGCTACAACCTGTAAAGGTACCTTTCTTCAAATCTGTAGTTCAACAACCCTGTTAGAACTTTCCAAATCCCGTGATCTCTTCAAACAAAAAGCATTTTCAAAACAAAATCAAACATCAGATTTTGGAAGCCTGTAACCTCCTCATCTCTAAGCTTGTAAAGATTGCAACCTGGAAATTAAGAAATCTTCCCAACAATTGGCTTCAAAGTTATATCAAGTGCAAACTTTCATGTTTTAAAGCTTTCCGGTTTCTAAAGTATCAAGCTTTTCAGTTTTAAGTTTCATGCAAGACAAGCTTTCCAAAAACAAAACAACATCAATATCAGTGATATTCAAATTTTCAGAAGCTTCAGTTTTCAAACCTGTTTCAAAAACTCTCCGCATTTTCTAAGGTGAGTAAACATTTTAATTAAAGGTTTAAGTAAGTAAATGATGTTTTCTTATCAAAGTTCTAAGTTAAATGATGCTTATTTGTGGTATTTCTGCATATGTGTGTGTGTGTGTGTGTGTGTGTGTGTGTGTGTTAATGTGTGCATGTCAGTTTTCATTCTGTTTTTGAACTATAGGGTGTAATATAATTCAAAGTTAATTAGTTCCTTCTCTGGTTAGTTTTATGTTGAGATGTTTAAACAAAATTTGTTTAAAACAACAAGATTTAGATTGTAAAAATATAAAAAAGAAAAAATTGATAATAGTATCAACCAGGATATGTATTTTATAGTATAAACTCAGATATTTTCAAAAATTGATGTCAACAGTTAGATGGTTCATGTATATATCTTGAATCATCTCTGAAAGATAGGATTTTTAAAACAAAAATCCAAATTTTTAATATTGAATTGAATGTAAATTTTGGGATTGTCTGGAAAATGTTTTTTTGGTGAATTTTGGTGGCCGGAGCAATTGGAGTAGTCAGGAATATTGTTGGAGGTGGAGGAGGTAATGAGGGTTCAGGAAAAAATGCTAGGAGGGTTTATCACCTCCTGTGGCGTCGGCGGTAGGTCAAAAGGGGTTTCTAACCCTAGTTCTCGTTGAAGCTGAATTTGAGGCACTGCTTCTCCTCTGATTGAACGAGTGCTATAGAACTCAGGGTAATGGTGCATGTTGGGTCGGCAAAGTGTGGCTAGCTTCGTCTGACTTCTGGTGGTCGGAGCATTGTGGTCGAAGGGGTTTTGTACGAGGCCGTTTGGGTTCCAGTCCATCTGGGTAGCTTGCGTTTGTTCGATAGATTGTGAATTTGTTTGAATGATCGATATGGGTTGTAGCATCGTAGAGTAATATGACGGAGGGTACGTCGATGGTCGGAGGTGGCTCCGGCAGTGGTGCATGTGCACGATGATGTTCTGGTGTTAGCTGTTTTGGCTTGTGAGTTGCTCGAAGTAAAGGTTGGGTTATGGGGTAGTTGACTCGAGTGTAAACTCGAAGTGGTTGAGGGGATTAATCTGTAAGTTTTAAAACTTAAAATTTTATCTAAGTGTTGGAAAAATGGGGAGAAGAGAAGAAACTCGGGTTTAAACCCGAGTAGCCTTCGGGTTTGACCCGAAGTAGTGTGAATGAGTAATTTTAAAAACGTTTTAAAAGCAAGGATTTTAGAAATTTTAAAATAAATTTAGTTTAAACCCTTTTTATAAATTACTTTTTATATAATAAATGTTTTCTTAAACATTTTAGAAGTTTGAAGTTTGTTAAATTTAAATTTTGTTAATAAATTTAAAGTGATATTTAAAATTCAGTTAGGAATGTAATTTTAAAAGTTTATATAAAAAGACAAGTTTATAAATTAAAATTTGAAACTAGTTTTTAAAATTATATTTGATAAATGTTTTAAGTTAATTTAAAGTTATGTTTTGATAGCTTTAATTTATCAAAATTAAATGATTGTTTTATTTTAAAACTTAATTAATGCTTTAATTAAGTAAAGATAGTTATAAAGATAAATGATGTAAATGTGTTAATGGGAATTAAAGCATTTATAAGATAATATTTTATCTTAATTAAGGTTTTAATGTCTTGATATTAATTAAATTAATTTTAGGAAATTAGTTATAATTAATTAGTTTAATGAATTATGAAGGATTAATTTAGTAATTAATTAAAGGTAATTAACTTAATTGACCAATAAGTGATTAAAAATTAATTAATTTGAGGGTAAATTAATTTGTAATTAAAATCATTAATTAGATAGTTAAAGATCATTGATTAATGATTAGAGATTAATTAATTAAGTAATTAAGTGTAATTAAAACTTAATAAATCAAGTAATTAAGATTTATTAATTAAGTGATTAATGAGTAATTAATTAAGTAATTAAAGGATACTTAATTAATAATTAAGAAGTGTTTAATTTGTAATTTAGTTTTGTAATTAATAATTGAAGTTTTATTAATTAATAAATAAAGGACAATTAATCTGTAATTAAGGATTAGTTGAGAAGTTGTTAAGTGGTAATTAATTGATTAATCAAATGTGATTAAGGATTAATCAAATGTTAATTAAGGATTGGTTAACTGTTAATTAAGGATTAATTAACTGGTGATTAAGGATTAATTAATTTGTAATTAAAGTTGTTAATTAGTAAATTAAGTTTTATAAATTAATAATTAAAGAATAATTAATTAGTTAATTAGTGATTAATTAATTAATTTAAAAAGTAATTATGGATTAATTAATTTGTATTAAGAGATATTGATTAATAATTAAGGTCATTAATCAATAGTTGATGGATGATTAATCAGTTAATTAAAGGATAATTAATTGATTATAAAAGTAATTAAGGATTGATTACTTTATATTGAAGGAGATTAATTAATAATTAAGGTTTATTAATTTATAGTTAAAAGGGTAATTAATTTGTGATTGGAGATTAATTAATTGTTTGATAAGATAATCAAGGAGTGATTAATTAATTAAAGGTTAGTAATTAATTAATGATTGTTTGAGCATGATTAAGTGATTAATTATTAAGGAATTAATTTAATTCAAGTAATTAAATTAATTAAATTAATTATGATATGAATTGATAATGCTTGCTTATGGATGATTGTTTGTTGAATATCTGAATTGAATGATATCTATTGGATGATATCTATTGGATGTTTTACTGTGACATTCTATGTTATGATATTGGTTATATCAATGATAAATGTGTGACATTTATCTGTGTTAATGCTGTGTGAATTCAAGTATTGAATTGTATTGAATTGAATTGTTTAAACCTTTAAATAACTTGGCCTTTAAGATACGTTTGGATTTCGATGAGACCAGGATCGGATATCAAATTTGATTATCCGAAAACCACATCGATCCAAGTTAAACGTTAGGTCGTGAATCCAAGTGAAAATCAAGTTGAAGACTCAAAGTGTAAGAACTATCTGTCGTAAAACTCTAAGGTGATTCCAATACGTGTATACGGAGATAGTGCTTTCAGGTTCGAGATGGAGTTTTTAGAGTGCAAGGATTATTGTTGTTAACTCTGAGGGTGATTCCAAAATGAGTGTAACGGGATAATGCCTTCGGTTTCATTCGAATCTGTAACAAACTTGTATGGATTGAATGCTTTCAGCACATCGTCAGGAGGGCGATGAGCATTCTATGATAGATAGGTTCTATAAAGGCAATCGTAGCCTCAAGTCTCATCAACCCGGAATGGCTGAAACAGGGGAGGTGCAGCAAGGCTAATTGTGTAGCACCCAAGTGGGATAAGATCTTCCCCTATCAAGAGTCCCTTTTTATTCGGCTCTGTGGGCGGTTGCTAGGTAGAATCGCTGGGGTTGTCTTATTCGGGACTGTCCAGTAAGGGATGGTTCCAGTCTTGTGTTGCAGGGGATTGAGAGTAATCCTCGTTATGATGATCTATGCCACGTACTGTGACGGGCGGTACCCCAGTAGCCCTGCCATTGATGGAAACTCATTCTTCCTACGCCCCTTACGGTTTTGATTGTATTACCCACTTTTGTGGCTAGTATGCGGGAATTTAATCATGTAACAATTTCAGCTATTTCTTATTTATTTGAAAACCCTATTATAATATCACTGGATTTCCTATCAAATGTTTTGGTAAGCGTAAGGTACAAACTTACCCATGTTTATGTATACGAAGTCTTACGTGATACCTTTTGTTTCAAAGGTTTTCAAAGTTAAGCAACTTTAAGCCGTGTACTAACACTAGACCCATGTCTGACCCGGAGTTTATTCTGTTTTTCTTAAACTCTTAGGTGATCAAATTCTTATGAATAGCCAAGGAATTCAGGTTAGCTTTGACGAATACTGGAGGAGAGATGGAGCAGGAGGCTTCCGGGTTTGTAGTTATTTAGTGTTTCCACTGTGATGTATCTCCGTATTGTATTAGAGTTGTGTAATAGACTGACTTTTATAACTGTCTATTTTGAATGTTGATGTATCTGAGTAACTCTGATATGTGAATGACATTGTAATATCTATGTGATATATTATATTTTGTTCCGTTCCGCTGTGAGATTCTGATATTGTTGAGTACTTTCTTCTATCTATTCTATTTCTATCTCTTTTTTTCTTAATAATGATGCATCTTTCTATGGAATAAAAGGTGGGTCATTAGATATATCTTACCTTCTCATATTTCAAATTCTATTTGCATTCATGGGTAACTGATGTAAGAAGATATAAATTAGAAGAAAACTCATTTTAATTCAAATACCAAAAAATATGTTTAATTTAGTAGTAACACCTGGAGCATCCTTATAAAGCATGGATTCAAACTCCTTTAAAGAATTTAGTCGGTCTACATCCCTCTCTTTGCCATCGGTTTTTGTGAAGTTTCTGAAGATGTTATTCAAATATGTGTTCTAATGCCTATAAAATAGCATGAAGTTTTTCCGAAGCCAATATAAATATATAAGTGAAACGTTTTTTCACGCCTTTGTAAGAGCTACTTACATCCAATGCCACTCGAGACCCTTCATACAAAACTCCCTTTCCTTGAGAATTAATATATAATTAAGCATATACTTCTTTCAGCAATGCACAATAAATATTAAAGAATGACATAGTGAAATATGATTCAATCTAATACCTCACATACAGTCACCAACATGATTACGTGTTCCATATGATCCTATATTTTTTGACTTAAGCCTATAAAGACATTACCTTAGAAATGGTAATGAGGTTACCGATTACTGAAATTTGTCGATACTTAAAGGTTGCATGCTAACACGGGTGCATGAATAATAGTCTTGTATCCTTCGCATCTTCAGTAAACATTTTAGGCTGGGTGTTCTTTTTTCTCACCTATTTTCTAAAAGTATCCTGATAGTAGTGGTGAAAATGGTTTCAAAATTTATCTTATCAGCAACATTATTCCCACCACCACATATGCGTTGACCTTAAACGCAAATTGTGCATCTAGTTCTAGCGTCAATATAGCAACTCATCTTCCAGCTTACTATTGATCCCTAATAATTACTAATGAAATAGAGAATAGTTAGCCAAGTTATCCCATCAAACCTAGATGTAACATATTAATCATTGAGTTGTATGGCTGAATGAAGTGATAATTATGTGAAACCACCATTTAATCATCTCAAACTCTTAGAAAAGAAAGTTTAATTCATTTTTTAAATAACTCCCAAGAGGATTTCTCGTTTCTTCATGTAAAAACCATGAAGATTATTGATTGCTCCACCAAGAATGGTTGAAAAGGATTAAAGACAATTAATTAGCTTTCTCTCTTACTTGTATGTTTATTACAATATTTATCATTTTCTCACTGATATTATCTAACCTAAGTCTTCACACTAAAAAAATTAAAGTTTTATTTTGAATCACGAAAAAAGTAAGTTAGTTAACTTTTTTAAGGAAAAAATCTGTTAGGCATGCAAAAATACAACATTTTATAATTAACAGAAGAAAGATCTTCAAAATTCAATCATCTGTGTAAAATCTAAAATTGTATTATATATGCAACATAAACAGTAGGAAATAACAACAAAAAAGTAGTGGTTCGAGAAAGAGTTGTTTAAAAGTGGAATGTCAACTAATATTTTTATTTCTTTTTTCTTTTCAAAAGATCTATTCAAACACCTAAATATGGTTAAAATAAAAAATAATCTAAGATAAACAAAAAAGTATGAATTTTAAATACTAAAAATCTCTATGTATAAAAATTAAAATATAAACCCTTTAAAGGTCTACGATGAAGTTATACTATAATATAACCTTGAAGATAATGTACCTAAAAGTAGAATCTTTTATTTGTTAAGTACTTTAAAATGAGTTAAAATATCATGAAGCACATGTTTTATAAAGGAAACTAAAGTGGCACCAAAGAAAATCCATGTAAAATTCATGCTGCAAAATGAAACCATACATAAAGCTAAGATCAATATATTTATATACATATAATTATTAATGGCACAATAACTAAGATCTCAATGAGTAATAGAAGGACCTTCAAAATTCAAAAAAAAAGTTAGAAAATGTAGAATATACACAACCTAAATTGTAAGAAATAACAATAGAAAGAAAAGAGTTGCTTGAGAAAGAGTGGATCAAAACAGGAATGACAATTAATATTTTTATTTGTTTTTCATTTCAAAAAACCTATCAAACACTACACTGAATCATGCTATCATAAAGCTTAATCTTTTATAAGGAAATTTAAATATCAACTGGAAAATTATAGTAATATTTAAGATCTACAATGAAGCTATACATACAGGTAAGATCGACATGAAAACGCTAAAAATAGTTCGGGAAAAAGTCTACACATAAAAATCAAAATATAAAAGCTTTCAAAAGCCACAATGTAGTTATATTTATATTATAACCTTAAAGACAAAGTATGTCTAAAAATAAAAGATTTTATTTACTTTTCATTTCAAAAGATCTATGTAAAATGAGTCAAAACTCTATTATAAACTTGGAGTCAGAGTGAAGCAAAAATTAGAAGCTGTTAAGGGTAAAACAATTTAAGAAACATTGCAGTAAATATATAAAAAGTTCAATTACAGTTAGACGCATCTAGAAATACAAAAATTAGAAGCTATACATACAGGCAAGATCATTATAATGAAATTAAAAATAGTTTAGGAAATTTTTTACGCATAAAAATCAAAATATAAAAGCTTTTAAAACCCACAATGTAACTATTACTATAGTATAATCTTAAAGACAAAGTGTATCTAAAAATAGAATATTTTTTATTTGACTTTCATTTCTAAAGATCTATGTAAAAAATTTATTTGATTTTCATTTCAAAAGAAATGATCTATGTAAAATGAGTCAAACCATATAAAAACCTAGGGATAGAGTGTGGCAAATATAGAAGCTTTTAGGAACAAACAGTTCAATAAATACCACTTAAGAAATTCAATTATGGTGGCTACATCTAGAAAGTGAATTAAGAGTTATAGGAACCTGTTATATTGAGAAAAACATATAAATATTCAGTGTGAATATTATATGTTTTACACCTTCCAACGTATAGGTAATAACAGATTCCACATCTCCAAACGGAAATAAGAGTTTTAGAAACATGCTACGTTAAGGAAAACTTACAAATGTGAACATTATATGTTTTATAACTTGTCATCTATAAGTACTAAAAGATGTACCTTAAAATATAAATCGATTCTTAAAAAATTGATGATCAGGTACATGAATTGCTGCAATTTATTTTTCACTTTTTGTGGCTTACTGTATCGCTGGTTGTAGTAGTAATCAAAACATAATCCAATAAAAAAGATATACCGAACATACGTTATCATATTTTTTATGCATTTATAATATGAAAGATAGAAAAATTTGGTACTAAAAATCTGTTGGAAAAAAGTACATTTAAAATATGGTGCTAAATTTTACATGACTAAAATTAATTGCAGAAAGTACTAAAATTAATAATACCTATAAAAGACATATAATAGATACATAGAAAAATTTATGCTTATTTGACATCAAATTTAGTTCAGAAAATATTGGGACAGTAGAAAAACTAAAAGGTAAAACCCAACATATTGTCTTTGATTAAGCAGCAAACTTGATGCAAGTTATAAGCATCCATAAAACAATACGATATTACTTAAGAAATTATGCAGTAAAAACAAATTCAGTACGTAGTAAAACTAAAACCATAGTTTTGGTTTTTCATTAGTAGGAATGAAACAACATTGGAATAAAAATAAGGCAAAGAAGCAAACAGATAGAACATCAATGAAAAATATAACCCAATAGCAAACAAACAATTTCACATAGGACGAAAAACCAAAACAGTACTAGAAACAGTAGCGAAGAAGGCAATAGTTTAATAGAGAGAACGGCAACAACACACCTGAAATGCAACAGATCAAATCCTGTGTATTATTACGAAAAATCAAAATCAACAGATAAAAAGGGGGCAATGTAATTTGGCAGTATGGATTGATGCTTACCTCAGCGGTAGAAAGTGTTAGTCCTTGAGATGATGGTTTTGATGACAACAACCTTAGAATAGATTATAAAATATAAATACTAACAGTCTAAGTTTAGATATATATGTATATGCAGGATTTAACCATGTATGTACCAAGAATGAAGACTGTACAATATAGAGATTCAAGATATCAAGATTGAAGACTCATGAGTATCAAGAATATCAATATTATCAAGAGTTCAAGTAATTTTTCTTTTAATTTATTAGGAATTTTGTTAAAATTCCTAGAAAGGCACTGGCATCCTAAAATCCAATTTATTCGTGGAATGGAATCCACTTCGAGCCTGTTAAAGGGATGGAACCCTAAGTAGGATGGAACCTACAAAAAATCTAGTAGAACATTGTTTTGTATCCGCTAATGTATTATTCAAATGTTTTTTATAAAATTATCTTGTTTTCAAAATGATCTCAAAATCTTCCTTTTAAAAGCATCAAAAACATCTATCCTGATTTCAAATACTTTTAGCCTCAAAATAATCTCTAATTTCAAAATCAAATTATCCGTAGTATTAAACTATCTTTAATAATAATATATTTAACTTTTATATATTTATACTTAGATTTAAAGATAAAATTATAGTAAAATTTTGTATATATTATTCTATATATTTACTTATGTATTTTAACTGTAGCTAAGTATATTTATAAACTTTAAATTAGTTTTAATTTAAGACAGAAGTTATTTTCACAGAAAAATGAATCACCAAAATTTCCTTTGGCATGTCAACATACCCAAGGTACCCATGTCGACATAGTGTCAGTTAAATTCAAAATTTAAATTTTAAAAGAAGTGTCTATTCGTCATATCTCTTCACGAATGGACATGGTTGTTGTTCTTCTATACATATGGGGTGTTTTCAACGAATTTCAATACAGATTTTCTGGTTTTTCACTCTTCTTCTTCTTCCACATTTCTATATGCATATTCTTACCATTACACTGCCGAAATCAACACTGAATCTAACTAGATCATTTCTAGTTTGATTCTCTATCACTATCTCAACAAGATTCTTAGTGCTATTTTGAGTTATAGGCTTCTTTGTAATCAATTAAACGAGAAAAGGTGTGATTGTGGCCTTGGAAATCAATCAAGCGAGATAAGGTGTGATTGTAGCCTTGGAAATCTATTGGGTGAACTTGTTGTCCGGGAAATCAAGTATCACTACCTAGAAGATTGTGAATCTGGAGGGTGTACCTCGATGCCTTGAAATCAAGGGTGTAATTGTAAAGATTATTTTTGAAAGGAAATCCGTACTTATGTGCGAGACTGGATGTAGGGTAACTCCGAATCGGTATAAAATCCGGTGTGTTCTTTCCTTTACTGCTTTTACTTTATATTTGCATCTGTGTTTGATTCTGTGATCATATCTATGTCTGAACATTGCATACATTTGGGTTCAAATTAACGAAAACTCAAAAAGATTTGATAATTCTCTAAAACACTATTCACCACCCCCTTCTAGTGTTTATCCTAGCCTTAAGATCCGTAATCCGCATTTCTCATATTTTGTATCAGAGCGAGGTTTTCAAAGTTTCATAATCTAATTTTTGAAAAAAGTTTTAAAATGGCTATGTTTGTTAATACAAGTTCAGAAATATTCAGATCATCATTGTCTCATGAGTCTGCATATAATCAATGTTCAAGTTTAAGTTGTCTACCAAAATTGTTTGATGTGTAGGAAACATGCTTTATGGGAGTTGAGGAATCAATCCACAATGGACAAAATTATGCAGATCAAAAAGAACAAATGGATACTCGATAGTGGATGCTCGAGACACATGACTGGAAATCCAGATATATTGAATGATATAATATACAAAGACGGAGGATTGGTTAACTTGGAGATAATTCAAAAGGATATGTGATTGGCATTGGCAAAGTCGGCAACACTGAAACTCATATTATTACTATTGTTTTGCTAGTTAAGAATCTGAAACATAATCCGCTAAGTATAAGTATACTATGCGATAAAGGATATAAAATTAACTTTGAAAAAGATAAGTGCCACATTGAATATAATAATTCAACCATAATATTTGAAGGAATTAGGAAAAAGAATATTTATATTCTTAGTATGAAAGTTTCAAATGATAACTTGTGTTTTTTGGCAAATACAAGTGACCCTTGGATTTGGCATAAGAGATTTGGGAATTTGACTTTCAAACTCTTATCTAGACTGTCAAAATATGATCTAGTAAGAGGTCTCCCTAAAATGAATTTTAGAGTAGATAGTTTATGTGATGCATGCCAATTAGAAAAACTTAGAAAAGGTTCTTTTAAATTAAAAGATACGATTTCAACTTCAAAACCTCTTGACTTATTTCATCTTGATTTATTTGGTCCATCTCAAATTCTGTCAATAAATCATAGTAAATGTGTTTTTGTAATTGTAGATGATTATTCTAGATTTACATGGACAATATTTTTGAAACATAAAAGTGATACTTTTGAATGTTTTAAGAACTTTACAAAAAGAATTCAAAATCAACTTTCTCTAAAAATTATAACCATTCGTAGTGATCATGATGGTAAATTTGAAAATGAAAAATTTGAGGGATTCTGCAATAAAAAGAGAATAACTCATACTTTTTTATTTCCAAGAACTCTACAACAAAATGGAGTAGTAAAACGTAAAAATAGAACGATTCAAGAGTGTGCGAGAACTTTCAGATAGTAAATTGCCAAAGAATTTTTGGGCAGAAACAGTTGCTACCGCCTGTTATATTTTAAATAGAATTTTAATTAGACCTTTAACTGATAAGACATCTTATGAACTTCTTCAAGAAACCTAAAGTATCTTATTTTAGAATTTTCAGAAGTAAATGTTTCATTTTAAATACTAAAGATAACTTAGATAAATTTGATCCTAAATCTGATAAAGGTATCTTTATCGGATATTCTAATAAAAGTAAAGCATACAGAGTATTTAATTTAAGAACTAACACCATCGAAGAAACAATGCATGTTTCGTTCGATGAAAATCTCAAAAATTTTGAACAAATAATGAAGAGGATTTAATCACTCAAAATAAAGAGTCAACTGAAACTTATAATGAAATTAATCATCCTAATAAAAGGACTAAATTTTTAAAAGATCACCCTATTGAAAATATACTAGGAGATATGCAATTTGTTGTTAAAACTAGAAATCAACTAAGTCAAATGAGTAATGTAGCTTTTATGTCAACTATTGAAACCAAAAATCCAAAAGAAGAATCAACCGATGATTCATGGATTTTGGCTATGCAAGAAGAATCAAATCAATTCACTAGAAATAATGTTTGAAAACTTGTTCCTAGACCTGAAAATAAAACTATAATTGGAACTAAATGGGTTTATAAAAATAAAATGAATGAACAAGGAGAGGTAGTTAGAAATAAAGCCCAATTAGTCGCTCAAGGTTTTTGTCAAGAAGAAGGAATAGATTTTGATGAAACCTTTGCTCCCGTAGCAAGATTAGAAGCCATTAGGATTCTACTTGCTTTCGTAAATCATAATAATTTCCAACTATTTCAAATGGATGTTAAAAGTGCCTTTTTAAATGGATTTGTAAAAGAGGAAGTATATGTTGAACAACCACCACTTTTTGAAAATGAAAAATTACCAAATCATGTTTACAAACTTAAGAAAGCTTTATATGGTCTAAAACAAGCTTCTAGAGCTGGTACGATAGACTAAGATCATACTTATTACAATCATATTTTGAAATTGATAAAGTAGATAATACTCTTTTTATTGAAAGAAATAAAAATGATATTCAACCAGTACAAGTTTACGTAGATGATATCATTTTTGGATCAACTAATTTTGAAATAAATAAAGATTTTTTTGAAATAATGACAAAAGAGTTTGAGATGAGTCATATGGTGAATTAAACTTCTTTTTAGGATTACAAATAAAACAATTAGATAATGGTATCTTTATTAGTCAAGAAAAATATGCTAAAGACCTAGTTAATAAATTTGGTTTAACTACTGCGAGTGGAAAATCCACTCCCATGGCAACCAATGAGTACCTTAGTAAAGAAGATCTCTCGAAAGATGTAGATCAAAAATTATATAGAGGAATGATTGGATCACTACTCTATATTATTACTAGTAGACCTGATATCATGCATAGTTTTGTCTCTGTGCAAGATATCAATCCCAACCTAAAGAAACCCACTTAAAAGCCGTAAAATGTATCATAAGATATGTTAAACACACCTCTGAGTATGGCTTATTTTATCCTAAAAATGATTCTTTTGACTTAATATCTTACTGCGATGCTGATTATGCTAGTTGTAAGTCAGACCGAAAAAGTACAAGTGGAACTTGTCACTTTTTGGGGCATTCTCTGATTTCCTGCTTTAGTAAAAAGCATAACATGGTTTCTTTATCAACAACTGAAGCAAAATATATTTCGGCTTCTTTGGCTTGTTCTCAAGTAATATATATGCAACAAACTTTAAAAGATTATGGTTTAAATTTCTCAAAATCATCAATTTATTGTGATAATACTAGTGCGATAAATTTATCTAAAACTACTACTCAGCATGCTCGAACTAAACATATTGATATAAGACATCATTTTCTTAGAGATAATATAAATAAGGAAGTAATTACCCTAGATTATATTAATTCCGAGAATGAAATTGCTGATATATTAACAAAACCATTAAATGAATCTATACTTACCAAATTAAGAAGAGAATTAGGTATTTGTTTAATAACTGAAATATAAAATATAAATAAAAAAAGTATAATTAAAAATTAAATCAAAATAAATCACTTAATAAAAATTTAAAACACCGTGTCGACATCCCCTCTATGCCTATGTCGACATATAACGTTTTTTATTTTTTAAATTTTTCCCGCCAAAATACAAAATAATTGGTTATATATTTTTCTCACTTTCGAAATTTTATTCATTCTTTCTGTTATTTCTCTGTTCTATCTTCCGAAATCAAACAATCAATGGCCTCCTCTTCCAAATCAAACAAAAATTCTACCTTTTCGTTCCCTTCTCCCACTTCTGTTCCATTTCAATGTACTACTCTCGCTCGTGTGACAAAAATGGAGGATTCTCTTATGGATGCACTTCAGTTAATGACTGAAATCCAAGTGATGCAACTTCGAATAGCCAAGGAACAAGAGAGGCAGGGAAAAATCCTTAGGAATTTGCAAAAATTTCTAATGGACAATCATGCTAACCCAACCTTGATTGACGAAGACTCTTCAGGAGATCAAATACAAGAGGCCAGCGAGGAAGAAGAAGAAGAAGAAGTCCTCATAAAAGAAGTGACGTAGAAGATGACGACAAAGTCGTTTGCTTTGGTGAAGTGTGCTTTGATAAAGATGGAAATCTTGTCGAACAACATGGAAATTTCTGTTTCCACCATCCGAATCGTTCGATTCATAGATCTCCCATTTTCAAAGACACCCATCAGTTTCTTTTCTCTTTTTTCTTTTGGTGTATGTTATTACTTACGTTTCCCACGAAAATGTAAATACAACTATCTAATCAATTAATAATTTGTGTTCTTATATGTGTTATTATATGGATACTTAGTTAGGATAGTTAGTAGTTTAGGACTAAGTTTTAGTTTTAGATCTAAGTGTTGATTATTTATGATAACACTATCATTATAATCACATGTCATAGAGTATTAGATTTAGGGGGATTTATATAGTTTGAAGTTATATATTTAGAGTTAGTTTTTGTTGATGACAAAGGGGGAGAAATATAAAATAGGATAGTTAGGTATAAATTAAGGGGAGTTGTTAGGATAGAAGTAATATTTTATAAACAAAGGTTGTCATCATAAAAAAAGGGAAGATTGTTAGTCCTTGAGATGATGGTTTTGATGATAACAACCTTAGAATAGATTATAAAATATAAATACTAACAGTATAAGTTTAGATATATATGTATATGCAGGATTTAACCATGCAGGTACCAAGAATGAAGACTGTACAGTATAGAGATTCAAGATATCAAGATTGAAGACTCATAAGTATCAAGAATATCAAGATTATCAAGAGTTTAAGTAATTTTTCTTTTAATTTATTAGAAATTTTGTTAAAACTCCTGGAAAAGCACTGGCATCTTAAAATCCAATTTATTCGTGGAATGGAATCCACTTCGAGCCTGTTAAAGGGATGGAACCCTAAGTAGGATGGAACCTAAGAAAAATCTAGTGGAACATTTTTTTGTATCCGTTAATCTTTTATTCAAATGTTTTTTTACAAAACTATCTTGTTTTTAAAATGATTTCAAAATCTTGCTTTTAAAAGCATTGAAAACGTCTATCCTGATTTCAAATACTTTTAGCCTCAAAATAGTCTCTAATTTCAAAATCAAATTATCCGTTGTTTTAAACTATCTTTATTAATAATATATTTAACTTTTATATATTTATACTTAGATTTAAATATAAAATATAGTAAAATTTTGTATATATTATTCTATATATTTACTTATGTATTTTAATTGTAGTTAAGTATATTTATAAAGTTTAAATTAGTTTTAATTTAAGATAGAAGTTATTTTCAAAGAAAAATGAATCATCAAAATTTCCTTTGGCATGTCGACATACCCAAGGTACCCATGTCGACATAGTGTCAGTTAAATTCAAAATTTAAATTTCAAAAGAAGTGTCTATTCGTCATATCTCTTCACGAATGGACATGGTTGTTGTTCTTCTATAAATAGGGGGTGTTTTCAACGATTTTCAATGCAGATTTTTTGGTTTTTCACTCCTTTTCTTCTTCCACATTTCTATATACATATTCTTACCACTACTCTGCCGAAATCAACATATAATCTAACTAGATCATTTCTAGTTTGATTCTCTATCACTATCTTAACAAGATTCTCAGTGCTATTCAGAGTTATAGGATTTTTTGTAATCAATTAAACGAGAAAAGGTGTGATTGTGGCCTTGGAAATCAATCAAGCGAGATAAGTTGTGATTGTAGCCTTGGAAATCAATTGGGTGAACTTGTTGCCCGGGAAATCAAGTATCTCTACCCAGAGGATTGTGAATCTGGAGGGTGTACCTTGTTGCCTTGAAATCAAGGGTGTAATTGTAAAGATTGTTTTTGAAAGGAAATCCATACTTGTGTGCGGGACTGGATGTAGGATAACTTCGATCCAGTATAAAATCCGGTGTATTCTTTCCTTTACCGCTTTTACTTTATATTTGCATATGTGTTTGATTCTATGATCATATCTGTGTCTAAATATTACATACATTTGTTTTAAAATTAACAAAAACTCAAAAAGATTAAATAATTCTCTAAAACACTATTCACCCCCCTCTAGTGTTTATCCTAGCCTTAAGATCCGTAATCTGCATCTCTCACAGAAAGCAAAGGCGATGGCCATAGAGCGGAGTAGGCATAATTTAAGAGGAATCTATTATTTAGGGTGGATGAAATATGAGGAAGAAGAGAGCAGCCGTGGGAGAAAAGAAAACTAAATTCGAGACGGTCCAGATTAGATTTTTACTGTAGAGGCTTCTGCAATGTGGAAATGAAACTAGGTAATAATATAATAGTATAGATTTGTATATTCCATAATTAATAACTAAAAATAAATGGTTGTTTATAGATAAATACTTAATGTTACATAAATTATAATTTGCATGAGATGATTAAAAATTACACATATTTCCAAAGTATATAAATCAACATTGTTTGATATGCATACGTGTTCTATTTTGCTTTTATTTGTAGAACAACATTTATATATGTGTGTAATACATAAACACATACACTTATACACACACACACATACATACACACACATAAACATACACACACACATACGTATATAGTCATACAACTATAAATTAAGTTTATGTGAATATTTATATTTATAACTAGTAATCTATAATAGCTAATAAGATAAATATCAAATCTATCTCCATGACCAGATAAACACCAAAAGATCATGGCTTGAAATCAAAAAAATGGCAACTTCAATTTTAGATGCATATAAATATACACGTTTAATTTTAGTCAAAAATAAATGAATACGCGCGCACACACACGAAAACATGGCTAAAAGATACAAATCAAATTTCATTGTTGTTTTCATTTGAATTCTATTTATATATGACATATATAACCAATTAAATTTAATAATATACATTGTCAATTTAAATATATGTTACATATATAAAATAGGGTTAAACGTGAACATATATGAAGGAATGCAATAAATATGAATTTATCTTTATAGATCCAGCCCTTCATGGCACCTGATTTGTGGATTAACTCCTAGGCTCCTTGAGTCATCACCCGATCTTGCTAGAATTAAATGAACCACTTTGTTTTATTTTATTTGATGTTATTTGAGTGAAAAATTTCAGATATTTAGAAGAAAATAAAGTGAAGTGGTGGTCATGAAAGAAGGGGAAGAAGGAGAAGGTAAAATTAAAAAATGAAAGAAAATCAAGAGGTTTTGTTTTAATGGGAGAGAATGAAACCTTTCCGGTTATCTTTATTAAAACTTCCCCTTTACTTCTCAATCAAATCTCATCCAGATCCCTTCTCCTCTCTTGTATTGTAGGCCACATCATTCCATCATATGGATAACAATTTCCAAAAGCTCGTTAAGCAATTGACTATATTTAAGAACCGTTTAAACGTATATCGACATCATATATCAATATGTGTATGTATAACTTTTATATATACATCCAAGTAATTACTAACAACACCAATACATTAAATATAATTAATAATTCTTAAGTATTATTGATTTAATTAATTTATAACATTTTATAAACTAATTAAATCATGTGGTTCTTTTGGAAAATTCACAAATGCTACTTTATGACTCGATGATGTGAATTCAATCAGCGATTTATATTGAACAACTCAAATATCAACATTTGTGCATCACCTTAGTTACCGATGTGATAGTTTGGTCAAAATCATTGTTTATAGATCTTTTTGGTCAAATTTAATTTTACATTTTCTTAAGAAATACCTTCTAGTAATGATAATTTATACATGTTCTTTTTATCAAAACTATGTCACTTTATGATATACAAAATTTGGTATCGATAAAAATTCCATTATTATCAACATTCAACTCCTTGATTCAATAATAACATTTATTATTAACCGTACTACATTGGATAGAAATTTTGACTTTGAGTTGACTGCATTTGATTGTGATACAAACCTCATATAGCTAAAGAGAAAAATTCTCTATTGCTTAATGTTTCACTCCCAATGCTGCAACTCTGACTCAACTATAGTTGCTTAATGGATCACCATGCCATGATTTTACTATAATAAAAGTGGACTATTCATACTGAAGCTTCATGGCATTCTTAAGTTAGAGGAAGTGTGTAACATCGTCACCCTGAGATTTCTTGTCTGATCTAGTTGTTATTATCCAACGTGAAACCATCAGGCAAGTCATTTTATACTTAAATAATAGCTACAAGTACGTAACCCCTTGGTGCCCCCTATTTCCATGAGTAATACACTACCTAATATTTGGAGAGCATTATACACTCTGGTCTCAACAAATGTGTCGACATCCTTTCTCGAAATATCTTGACCAAGAATGTTTAAAATAAAATGCTATTTCATTTTGTAAGTAACCACTTACGATTGCAATTGAAACTACAATCACATAACATTTCATTTAAGGATTTTATTAATCATATGCCTTAAGTTAATTGCTTTATTATTTATATAATAATACAATATAGTATATAAAAGAAAAACAAACACCTTTATTATGAATAAGATTGATTACAGAGTTAGATATATGTAACCATTACATAATTGTCCTTAGGGCATATCAATAGCTCTTTTTAGTCCCCTTCTTGCACTTGGGGTAATTATGGAATCTTAATCCCATTCCTTTAAACATTTTATAACTAATCAAGCTAGTCCCTTAGTGAATGGATCTGCTATATCATTTTACAATCTACTCTGTCAGCTAACATCTCTCCATCGTTGATAAAATAACATTATCATGTAGAAATTTTGAAGTATGTTTCTTGATACCTTGTGAGCCATGGGTTCTTTTGCGATATGTATCATGGTTTTTTTCCTCAAAATATACTCATGGAATTCTCGACATTTGGAATCACCCTTAGCTCAGTTGTAGATTTGTGCATTTATGTGTATATCTTTTACTATGGTGCCATTCAAGGCAATGTACATTGCCTTTCAATTGAATCAGATGCCACCTCTTGTTTGGAACATTTCCAACTTAAAGTTCTGTAACTAATGTTGAAATAAATTTAGGATTAAAAAAATATATTTGATATCACTTATAAATTTCAAGTTCAAACGATTTTTTATAAGAAGGTCATTGTTTCCATAAATAATTCTCTAGTATTTCGCAAATACTCGTAGCAATCATTTAGCAATCTGAATTCTAATTTGATACTAGCATAGCGCTTAGTTACATAAGCGAGTTACGATATAGTAGACAACATATCATATATGATGGTTTTTATTGCTGATGCATAAGGAATCAGTTTCATATGCTCTATATTAAACATTTTAATATAGCGTCTATGCATATCGTTAGGGATAATCCCATCGTTCTTTATGCTGATTATAAAAGATGTAATCTTTAAATCATGATATCGAGAATTAAACAACCAAACCAAAACTTATGTTAACATAGTACATCATTAACAATCAATAGGGTAATGAATGCCTTTTCGACACTCGAATGATGACAGTAATACATCCACAATGTTCACATGCTAAGCATCCAAGTGCTGGATAGACAGAACGTTATGGTAAAGAAAACAAAGAAAAGGAGAGAATAGGGAATAGGA
The DNA here is from genome assembly GCA_030765085.1 of Allium cepa. Taxonomy (NCBI): domain Eukaryota; kingdom Viridiplantae; phylum Streptophyta; class Magnoliopsida; order Asparagales; family Amaryllidaceae; genus Allium; species Allium cepa. The sequence continues at coordinate 80,598,136 of CM060941.1, read as the reverse complement.
GAACAAAAATATCATAATCTCATAGCGGAATGATAACATATAATATCAAAAGATAACACACAGTGCCACTCTAATAAACACAGCATTTCAGAGTTACCAATCATAGTAATATCATTAACCTAGACAGTTATAACAACCCGTCCTTACAATTGCTGATATATATGCACATAAAGTAATGCAGCGGAAATAAGAATACCATGGTAGGCAAACATCCAGCTCCTCTCCAAGAGCTCAATGAACACTAACAAAAACCTGCCTTTTTCAGACTGCTCGAAAGAGCACATGAGGAATTTTGGAAAAATGAAAGCCATGTGTTAGACATATGTCTGATGTGAGAAACTCAAGAAATATTTACAACATATAATAGGACCTATTGAGACAGCCGTAACGGTTATCCCCTCAAAAGATCCAAACCATTTAATATGTACATATTACGATATAATAGATAATGTCTAGAGTGAAGAATATAAATAAGATAATAGTTGTGATGCTTACCATGATCACACCACAATAATATGAAGAACAATCAAAACCGCAAAAGCACGTTCACATTCCACAGAGACACTTCCAGCTTAAAAGCTAAAGCAGTTCTCCATGTCAAGGATCAGAAAACACCTTCTGAGCATCGTATATCTCCAAATAAAATATAACATAAGGTAAACATAACAAGGTCATGCTCGAACAAGTGAACCCGCCCCACGTGGAACCAAGTATCAATAACTCACTATGAGTAACATATCGATAAGCGTACTCTAGATATAGAGTTGATATACCCCCAAGAGTTAGCTAAACCGGGATCATGCAGCCTACTTTGTCTTTAGTCATATACCGATGGTGAAGCCATGTTCAACATCTCAATACATAAGCCAAAACTAGAACAAATCATAAATCCCTAAGATGATTTCAGCATCTCTAACAAATCTTAAATCTCCATATAGATTCTAGCATCTCAAACAGATCCACTTTCAAGAGATAGAACATGTATCTCGGTCTTGAAGCGATTTTCGATAAGTAAAACTTATCGATCCTAGTCTCTTCAAGATTGAATTGAAAATGGACATACTTAACAACAATGAGAATAATCACATATGGAAACCTAGTCTCGTATACTTGTCACGTTTCCGAATTTCTCAACTTCCGTTATCCCTCAGTTAAGATTGAAGTCTAGTATTTTGGAGCATTATTGCTTTTACACCCTACTCGAGTCATCGTTCTTTACTCTCAAATATAGAAACAAGTCTATTCTGTCGGCTTCCGTGCTAAGTACATGACTAGATACTTTCCATAAACATGTGAACACACAACGCTCGATTAAGTCACATGAAGTATGATCGAGTCACATAAACGACTTTTAATCCCCTTTTTTGGTTAATTAATCTTTTGTTAAATAAACTTGTTTTATCAGTAAAACTACTTTTATGTAATAAAACTTACTTTTATTAATTAATATTCCTTTATTAATTAAAAATCCTATATTTAATATTCATTTATTAATTAAAACTTCGTTATTTGATTAAATACTTCATCCTCTAATTAAAACTTCTTTTCTTAGTTAAAAAACTTTTATCTAATAAATCTTCTTCATTTATTAAAACTTCTTTTAAATAAATATCTTTTATTAATTAAACACCTTTACTAATTAAACCCCTTTGTTAATTAAACACCTTTATTAATTAAACTCACTTATTTAATTAAACTCATAACTTATTTAAAATTGTATATAAATTTAGTTTCCCTTTATAAAAGACATACATTTTTATTCTACAATTCATGTATAGTTCAAAACGTATTCATATATTTATCTTTAATGGTACAAGTACATTCATAAATCATTAACAAGATTTACTTATAGAGTTTAAAAACAAATGTTACTCAAATATTGTTACAGTAAACCCCTTCTCATTTATTAATTAAATGTATAATTTTCTATCTTTAATCCAAAAGATTCCATAGTTGTTATTTTTTTAAAATTCCATTATTAAAGATCTAATTATATTTATAATATTTTCCTACTTTAAAAATATAATTCAAGGATTTAAAAATAAATGTTACTATAACATTGTTTACGACGTACGCAAAACATTTGACATTTCAACATTTCCTTTAAAACTTACTTTTTAAAGATTTAATTATATTTATAAGGGTCTAACACAATTGTTATTTAAACATCGTTTACTACAACCCAAAACCATTCACTTATAAGTACATTAAAATATCCATTATTAAATATCTAATTATATTCCAAATTATGATTTTGATTATAATCTTAATTTTAAATTAATTATAATCTCAATTATAATCTTAATTACATTTTAATTATAATCTCAGCTATAAGCTTACATTAATTTAATAAGTTAATATACTTTTACTTGACATTACAAAACCATTTGTTTTGACTAAAGTGTTACAATCCAAATCTTCAGTTATTTCTTTTTAAATGATTTGACGTGTTCTTCCTAACCTATATATTTAATGAAATCATTTTTAAAATGACACACACACACACTAATTTATTTATAAAGTAAAATAATAAAAACAATTTAAAATGATATTACATTACACAAGCTTCTGTTTATTTTAATAAGATATTTAACCAATTTTCTAAAAATTATATATATTTAAAAATACCTATACTATGGTTCAAAACATTTATATTAAATATTACATAAAAATACTTATTGTACAATTTTTTAAAACAATAAAAACATGTTTTATAATTTAAAACCCTTCACTTTAAAAATTCATAAATAATTATTAAAAATATATTTAAACCTTGATATTTTTTCAATAATAAACACACTTATATTATTTATTGAAATTGCAAAGATGCCCTAGGATGTCTTTCAAAGTTAACTTTAAAAATCGCCAAACACAAGGCATTTTCAAAGTGCTTCCATGGCGACCTTCTCGCTTCTGACTTTCACAATTTCTATAACTTCCCAAACCAATTTCTTCATGTCAAACACACCAAACATGTGTAGATAACAAATAAATACATATTCTCACTATTATCCAGCCTTTTGATCGGGGAATATCTGACGAATCAAACTTGAAAGCTATTGAGGCAAGATGCCGAAGAGATAGCCGTAAAGTCCAGAAATCAAGTACAACCAAGATCGTGGGATAGAACAAGACTATCCTAAGAAATTAGAAAGAAAAAACCAATAAGGTGATGTGTCGATACCGATCCATCCCTATGGATCCATGGAACTCCATCAGATAAGCCTTATTTACCTCATACTATCAAGTCTCGATGCCATAAGCCTATTCCCAACACCATTGATCAATCTCATGTTGTTTGCTATCAAACCACTCAAGCACTTAAAATCAACAACTCCATTCCTTCACTATCCATCTTATCCGTCCAGAAATAAGCTCATAACCTTGTAAACAAGATAGGAATCATGAAGCAAACAACAAGACGACATCACATAAAGCAATGTGAAGGATCTGTAAGGAGATCTTATGGATCCTTTTTGATCCATGCCTACAGATCGGTATCAATCCATGCCTGCTTACTGACCTTGCCATGTTTTCTAGAGAGCAACTACTGCAAGATAATGGGTATCGTGGAGGAAGATGTGGTGGAGCATTTCCTGCCAACCTTTAGCATAAATACGAGGTTAGGGCTCATTTTCGAGTATTTTTTTCACTTCCTTGCAATTTTAACATATTTTCTTGTAATTTCCTATAGAGTAGTATGAAATCATAAGAACTGTACTTGTATAATCAGTTGAAATCTCGAGTGGATGTAGGCAACGACTTAGCTGAACCACTATAAATGTTGGTGTCCTGTTTCTTACTCAGTTTCATTTACTATTCTTCAGTTTCATTCTCTACTTAAAATCTTGGGTGTTTGAGCCACATTTTCGCACTCATATCTTGGTGTTTTCACTGAGAATCCATTCTCAGTTCGTTTGGATCCATCATGCGGCGACCCTGAAATTCCATCACATCGTCTTCGAATATCGAAATGTTTTGAAATATAATTAAGTGTTATATGATTTTATAACCTTGTTAAAAATTATTTAATTAATAGATAATGATAATAACCATTTTTTTGAAATTTGTTTACAAAAATATATGTTTTGCAGAAAAATTGATAATGTGATCGAAAATCGGTTTATTGGTAAATAGCTTTTCGATCGATATAAGTTGTTCGAAATCTTGTGCACTTGTATAATGATAAAATGAACATATTAGCAACTAATTAACACACACACACTTCTTCATAAAGCTTGGAATGTTCTAGAAGCTTCTATTAGGATAAGATATATTATCGTGAGAGGTAAAGTGGTAATTAGCATAGAGGAGAAGTGATTAAAAGATAAATGATGGGAGGCGGGTCTTCCATTGCATGAAGGGGGTGAAGGCAAGCTTAAAGAGAACCATTCTTAGCCTATAAAAGGAGGGGCATACTTTTAGTTATCATTCACAAACTCACAAAGCTTGAAATTATAAAATCTATGTCTTCTTCTTCTTCCTCTTTATAATTTCCTAAAGCAAAATATTTGCAAATCAAATACAAATCACTTCAAACTTGAAGTGAAGCCTTATTATAATATTAAAACACCTTACATCTAGTTAGAATTTAAGGAAGCAAAGCCAAAATCCCACCCCACCCCATAGCCATGAGAAATTAATTAAAGGAGGAGGGAGAAGCAAGGCTAAAGCAAGAGAGGAAGGGAAGGAAAGGAAAGGAGGGTGCTAGCTTGAGTTTAGACTTAGGTTCTTAGATCTTGGTTGGTTGTTAGTTTAAAGGTAAGCTAGCTCACTACTTTGACTGGAAGTATAGCTCATATTTGCTTGTGTTTGGTTGTGTTAAAGTTGTCTAAATTGACTTGGACATATGTTGAAAACAATGGTTTACTTCTTGCCTTGAAAATAATTGACATATGAATGGACTTAAACGGACTAAAACAAACTTGAATGAACTTGTATGACATATAGCAAGGTTTGGTAACAAAACACATAGGTTGTAGTTGAACATAGGTTTGAATATAACTCGAATTTAAAGTGCACTTAGAGTGATAGTCATTATAGATGCAATTGTGAATTGCATTGTTTTTCGCAATATTTATGGAATTTTATAGAGAGATACTTAGTGATTTCACCATATTTGTAATGTTTTATAAATATGTTTGTGGGTATTAAAAGCTTGGATAGTAAAAGATTAATAAACTTCTCGAAAATGATCAAAATTGCACTTGTGCAAAACTGCTCTGTTTAAACTTGATTTTTGGAGTTAAAAGATTTGAAAAGATATTTAAATTTAAGTATTTTGTTCCATTCTTTTTACAAGTGGTTACTAACAGTTTTTAGAGCTTGAAAAGCGGTCTGAGATCTTTCTGATTTTCTAAGAATTAGTAGTGGATTTTTAAAGATGTTTTTTTGATAAAACACGTTCTTTTCCAAGTTCTATAGATTTTATAAATTGTTATTTTAAAGTAATATTTTTGAATAAATGTTTTAAAATTTATTATAAGTATTTTCAAATCTTTTAAAAGTATATACAAACTGAAAAGAGGTTAAGAATTTCTTAGTGGCTAAATGGTTAATTATTTGATTACTTGTTTGAAAAGTAATTAACCGTGCTTAACACTAAAAGCTGACGAAGTAAGGCTTATCTATTTGTGAGAGTTAAGACTAATGTCGAGTAGGGACAGAGCAATAGAGATTTAATCTACCAATTTCCCTCTTGGCCAAGAATAGTAAGTCGAAAAATGTTAGAAATGTGTTAATCGTGTTGATTTCTTTTTTGTTATGGAAATCATCAATACTATATTTAACACTAAAACCCGACGAGGTAGGCTTATCTATTTGTAAGGTTCAAGAATAAAGTGTCTAGGAACAACTTTAATATAACCAATGATTGTAACAACCCAAACTCTAGTGTTCCGGATTTTTCACAAAAATGCTAAAACCCAAACCCACTAAAACCCGAGTTAGGAATCTGGTATCCTACAAATAGGAAAAGATAAATATATCGGAGCTTAATTAATTATCTAATAGCGGAATTGATTAAAATATAATAGTAAGTAAATACTCACCCAAATAATAACACTTCCTAAGCAAGTGTCACATAGCTGAGAAGTCTCTGCATCTAAACCTATAGGATGTTATGAGGAGGGGGTTAGAACAAAAGTTCTGGTGAATGGATAAATTATATACTTCTAGGCTTAACTCTACATATATCGTTTTATGTCCATTTTCTCTTATATTAGGTTCATTAGGTTACAATATTCTCACCTCTTTTCGTGAATCGTTCTCATTTACTCCATAGTAGATTAAAACCTAATTACTTATATATACATATATGTAGCTATATGCCCAATGACCATATTGGCCCTAGGTACCACCCATGGTACCTTCCGTATCTTCCCCAAAAAGGCTCCATCGTCTTGCCTTAAGAGCATTCCGTAACTACATCTGTAAAGAACTGCTTCGTAAGGCCTACAATACAGATGCTCCATTGTCTTGCTCTGTAGTTATATCTATAAATGATTGCTTCATAAAGCCTACAATACAAATACTCCATCGTTTTGCCCCACGAGTGTTTCATAGCTACGTCTATAAAGGATTGCTTCGTAAGGCCTACATTACAGACGCTCCATTACTTAGTATGAAAACAGAAATCGCATCCGCACTAGTCTATACCAGTGCTCGAACATCCACAATGTACCACCCAGTGCGTACATTGAGGACTACGTATCGTTCTGTCTACTATCTAAATCGCGTCAACAAGGCCTACCTTGTACGCAACTCAGTTGGGGATTTTCTATATCTATAAAGGACTGCTTCATTAGGCCTACAATACAGATATTCTAGTTGGTCTGTCTCTTTCTCATTGTGGCTATGGCCCCACGTAGCCACCCCTCAACTAATCAAAAGACTTCTAAAGATTTAAGTGGTTGTGCCTTACTACAAACAGTCTAACATCCAATTGGTGGTGCTCCCTATCCAATGTCTCGATAGTGAATGAATCATTAGCCTGTTGGTTTAACTCTAGTCTTTCCCGAACTCGCTCTTGCTCTTAGTGTTGGCCGATATCCGAATGCGACTGTCCTTAAACTTACTTGCAAGTACTGGACATATGAATACCCTACTCCGAACACCAAGCCCTTATGACTGCCTATAAAGGTCTGCTTCGTTAGGCCTACAAAGCAAATGTAGTAAAGGCATACTCTCATGATGGAGCACGTACAGACTTGCCTCCGAGGATACAACTTCGATATGCCTACCCAGAGGGCCATCCTAGAGTATCCTCACGTCCTATTGAAGTCTCATACTTCCTTAAAGCCCAAAAATACTAAGTTGGACGTGCTTCTCCATTGCCGAAATCCATGATGAACTACTTTGTTAGGCGCTTCATCCTTTGGGCTGCTCCAAACGCATTTCGATTCTCCTATTAGACCCTAAGTCCAGTCTTTTAACTTGCTTTAGTTTGCTTTCTTATTCTGTTGGCTACTTATTTTAATTTAATTAGCATATTCTTTCCCTCCTCTCACTTCTATCTATTGTGAGATAACCATAGGTCTAATAGGGAATGCTGCTAGTATGAGCCACATTCATTATCTTGCTTATTTAACTTAATATATAAATCCTTAAGTTCAATAAAAAAGGCCTCTTTTATTATTTATATTATTTGTTTATCAACTTAATGTAAGTTATTTAAATAAGCTTCTATCATTATTCTCTACCATCATTGCTTACCAATTTATTATAAGTCTCACGATAAGATTTTCCATCTTATTTCATAATTATAACCTACGTTATAATTCTACTTGTAATTATTACTATTTCTTCTTTTATAGTCTGTCATATAATTACAAGCGTTTCTTGTCTGCTCTTGTCTGCCTTCTTTTATTACGATATAAAATTTTCTTTAATTCTTTAGTATTACATAATTCACTTATCATAATAATTGCCTAGTTAAATAGCCTTAAATGTAGACTTAGGCTCATTAATTTTTTTCATAGCCTCAAATTCTTAAATTAATAATTTCTTGTTTCAAATCAAACTTTACACTATTGTTTGCAATTTTAGGAAGTAATCTTATTTTATTTGGTTGGTTATGAAAACTATATAATCCATTTCCATATCTTAATATTGAATAATGCTATAAACAATAATCTGTAACTGCAAGATATCTCTTTTATTATTTAGGAGTAGTGTAAAATACAGTGGTTTCTCTATTTTACACTAATTCCCCCCTTTTATTTCTTTTATTATGGTAGTTGCATTTATCGTTGTCTTTTAGATATTAAGTTATGAAAATGTATCCTATTTTCTAAACCAACCAATTAATCTAATAATTACTCCCAAATTAATTTTTCCCGTTTTAATGCAATTTATTACAGTAATTCTATTTCTCAATTTTTATTTTTTACATCTAATTTCCTTCATTTCAGTATTCTTAATTATTTAATCCATATCCGCACTTAATCTATTCTAATCTATACGTGAAGAAAAAGGAGAGGATAGAAGAAAACTAACACTTGCATAAAAATCTAAAACGTAGAAAAGGATGTAAATAAGGCATAGAAAACAGTGTATAAGTACGAATACTGTAAATAACTGCAAGTTTTCTTATAATTCAGCATGATTTAATTAATATGATTAATTATTGAATAAAATTTTGTAAATGGGAATCTAATGATAATATATCTTAAACTTAAAAGATATAAATAAATCCACTCACCTGTCGTCCTTAGCTTCGCTTGTGCTCCGCTTGGCTCCACGGTCCTTCTGAATCTCCTTCTTCCAAAATGTATAATATTTTAATTTAGAAGATTTTCTCCCTAGAAATTATTTATTTTTTTAGGGTTCATCCTTAGGCCAAGAACCCAAAGAAATATTTTCTACTTATTGTTCAGCCATAGGCAATGAACCCATGGGAGAAAAATCTAATTGTGAGAAGATAGCCAGGCCTAGGGTCCTATTTATATTAGAGCTTGGGGATCTCAGACCATCGGATTCTTGGATTGAGTCTGGAGCCACCATGTCACAGGGTCGTTCGCAACCATAGGATCGAAGAACGTATGGCTCAGATCATGCAAAAATGAGAAAGCACGTCACTGTATGTACCTAGACGAAATTCGTCCAAGTTGTACCGGGTAGATCGGGCGGTCGACCGTGCGGTCGACCATTGCGCCTATTAGGTCGACCTTCTGGTCGGCCCATATTTGTATTATATTTTTTTCGTTCGGTTACTTTATTCTGTTTCGTTCCTAACTTCTTCATATTGGCTCGGATTTTGACAAATTATATATGGAAACTGATTAGAAAATCGCCCCGGATGTAATGGTACAAATTTTGAAGCCATATTCTTATAATTCCAAAAATGTTTATTTTTGTTACTTATCATTATACGCTAAATTTTAATTATATAAAAATGTGAGGTGTTATAATGCTCTAACTTACCTCATTTCACCTTCAAATGAGGAATAGTTAAATCACAATATCGAAAATGAGTTAAGCATACAAATCATGATTTCTATATGCAATTGTTTTGAATAGATAATCCGTTAGTCGATTATTGAACTTGACCTAATATTAACTTAAGAAGTAATCAAAATATTTCATGATTTTATACCAGTGAGAACCCTCGGAGAGGAGTATTGGTACGAAATGCCTTTAGCTTTCACTTACTTCTAAAAGAATTAGAATTGAGCTAACTGGAAATTCATCTGCTGGTTTTGCAGAGTCCAGGATTGGTAAGTATTTTACTTATTGAATACCACTTCATAACTAGTAGACCGATTATATGTTTTCTAAGCGGTTGAGAAAGGGAATCTATGTGGAGATTCAAGATCTGTTCAAGATGCTCAAATCCATTTAGTAATTCGTGATCTGTTTGAGATCTGGGAATCCATTTAGGGATTTGTGTTCTGTTCAAGTGATGAAAACTCGTGTAAAAGACGTCGAACGTAACCACGACATCAAAAATGGCTAAAGATAGAGTAGGATGCGTAATCTGGGGTTTGGCTGACCCATGACAGGGTATTATCAACTCCATATCTAGAGAATACTTATCGACATTGGTACTGGGAGTTGATGATAGTTGGTATCATGTGGTTTATGTTTGTGTTCAGACATGAGCCTATGTGTTTATCTTATGGTATATTTTATCCAGAGATATACGATGCTCGAAAGGTGGTTTCTGATCCTGTACATGGAGACTGGATTTTGGCTTATTCGAAGGGATCTTCGTGGAAAATCCATTATGTGAACGTACCTTAATGGCTTTGATAGTAACTTAAATATTTTAGGGTGTGATGAATGTAAGCACCATAGCTATTTGATATGATTTATATTCTACACTCTAGATATTATCTATCATATCACCATATTAAACTTAATAAATGGTTAGTTTCTTTTGAGGAAAAAAATATTATGGAAATCCATACAGTCTCAATTGCTAATGTTACATGTTGAATGTATCTTAGATTTTCTCATGCTAGACTTATGTCTGACACTTGGTTTTTGTTTCCTGAATTCCCTAAGTACTCTTTCGAGTAAGAAGAGTATGGTAGGTTTTACCTCGGACACTACAGAGTTCAGAAGATGATCCGAGCTTCCATTATCTATCTATTTCTATTGTTCCATATGGCGATGTATATATCAGCGGTGTGAGGATAGACAATTATAACTGTCTGGGCTGATAATAGTACTTAGGTTTTGTAACTCTGATATTCTTGTATTCAGAGTACCCTTTGTACTGTTCTTTTTATGTTATATATTATTGTTCCGTTATGAAATACTAATGTTGTGCTCTTCCTTTCTCGTTCTATTATTTTTTTATTTTTATTTTACCCTAGCTTTCTGTCATTCGGCACTTGGATGTTCGACATATGAATAACATGGATGCATTAGTGTCAACATTTGAGGGTCAAAAAGTCAACTTGTTACATTTGGTATCAAAGCCCAAAGTTGACCGAACACCTTGGCTTTGGGTGGATATGGCTCATTACGAATAGGGTAAGAGACACCCTAGAACGAGTTGAGTGTATTTTGTATTTGCTATAAACCTATAACCCCTTTTTCCAACTTTCCTTAGGGTTAAACTCTTTCTTTGAAATAACTCTAGCCTTTCATATCCTAAATATATTCTATGATATTCAAGTTGTACATCATGAGTTCTAAAGCTGTCAACGCTGGAGGAGGTAGAGGTAGAGGTGGTTGGAGCAGTACCATCATATATGGTGGAGATCGAGCACTACGGAATGTTGCACCGGTCGGGGAGCCAAGGGTGGTATTGTAGAGGAGGTCAGCAGTCAGGCTTCAGGTGAATTTTGCTTCGCTCTACCACGATTATAAGAGGCTAAGAGGTAAGAGGTTTGGTGGTACGGAGAAGATCATAGAAGTCTTGGCTTGGATCAAATTATATGATCGAATATTTGGAGATATGGAGTTAGATACGTGAGGAAGCGTCGATTAGCGTCATGACATCTGACGGATGTAGCCATGGATTGGTGGAGTTCTATTAATGCTATTGTCCAAGAGAATAACTTCTCTTGGGCCTAATTTAAGGAGGGATTTGAGATGAAGTTTGTCCCAGAGGACGAGAAGACTTTATTGTTTAGGAGCTTCCTCGACCTGAAGTTGGGGGTCATGACAGTGGCGGAGTATGATAATCGATTCATTGTCTTATCTAGGTTCGGGCCTGGTTTGCTAGATATGCCATTAAAGAGAAATCAGATGTTCATCGTAGGGATGCACCTAGAATTCAAGGGTAATATGAAAAATCACATCTTGGAATCTTATGTAAATTTGCTAAACATGGGGTTGAGGTTTGAGAGCTTAGCACCCAAGCCATCTATTCTTGCACCAATTGGGAACAACAAATAGAAGTTTCAGCATCCAAGGGATATTTCTGGTTTAGCTTGTCACAAGTGTGGAAAGAAGGGGCATTTTCGCTAGGAGCTGTACATTGGGTTGGGAGAAACAAGTGGCAAAAGCGCCATTGGTTAAGGCATCTATTGGGAAGGTACCAAAGATAGAACCATAGAGACCAGGGCATAGTTTGCACCAAAGAGCTATTACAATTTCCACCAGCCCGATCACCTAGTTAAAGACTACCCGATGCTTCGTAAAGGGGAGCAGCCTAGAATTTTTTTCTTTGGCTTCAACACATTCCACTTCTGCTGCAGAAAAGTGGAAGTAAGTTCTAGAAGGTATTCTATCTATTTTTCTCATTCCTGTTTGTGTCTTATTTGATATTGGTTCTTCTCTTAGTTCTGTATCTAGGATTCTTGTTGACAGATTGAAAATTGAGCCAGTTATGGCTATAGATTCTATCTGTGTGTCAAACCCTACCTGGGGATCAGCTAATCTTAGTATAATCTTACTACTTATTTTGACCAACTCTTTTCTTTCGATATGTATGTTTTTGGTTTTATGGATTTTGATACTCTAATTGGGATGGACTGGTTATCGAGGAATAATATTTTCTTGTATTGTGATATGCGAACAGTGTTAATAAAGAAGGGGATGGAAGCTTTGATTGTGGATTGCAAAGGGCCTAGCTCGCTTATGACTAGTTTTCTTTGTTCTCTTGAAGTAGTGGAGGAAGAGTTGGTTTCAATCCCTATTGTTTACGAATTTGTGGATGTCTTTGAAGAGGTTTAGGTTTACTACCTCACTGAAAGATAGAATTTTTGCATTGATTTAGTGAAGAATGCAAAGCCTATCGTGATGCTTGTTTGTGGACTTGCCTCGAAGGAGAGGTTGGAGCTCACAAATTTGGTTAGTGATTTGTTGTAGAAGAGCTTGATCCGACCAAGTCATTCGAGTTGGGGGGTGCTCGTCCTCTTTGCTACGAAGGTGGACGGTTCCCTAAGACCATGTGTAGATTATTGCCAGCTCAATAAAAGAACTATTAGGAGAAAAAAGTATCCTTTGCCTAGGATAGATGACTAGTTCGATCAGCTTCATAAAGCTCGATTATTTTCTCATCTTGATCCGACTACCGGTTTCCATCAGTAGAGGGGGTAGATGAGTATACCCTTGACTGCTTCTAGACCGACCAAATTTATGAGTGGTTAGTCATGCCGTTTGGCCTAACTAATGATCCAGCATATTTCGTAGACTTAACGAATCGAATTTTTTGACATGTGTTGAATAAGTTTGTTCTTGTTTTTATCGATGATATCCTGTTCTAATCTAAGACCGAGAAGGAACATTCACACCATCTAAGGATTGTTCTAGAAACATTAAGAGAGCATGCGTTGAAGACTAAGTTCTTGAAGTGTCATTTTTGACATTTAAAAGTCAGGCTCGTAAGTCATGTTGTTTCGACGGAAGGTATTTTTGTTGACCCCTCTAAGGTTGTGGCTATTCAGGACTGGAAGAGGCCGGAAAGCACAACTGAGATTAGGAGCTTTTGGGGTCTAGCAGGTTATTATAGGTTATTCATATAGGATTTCTCAAAGATTGTCTCCCACTTAACAAATTTGACGAAGAAAAATGTCAAATTTGTGTGGACTGATTAATGCGAGTAAGCATTTTGAGTTAAAGGACAAGTTGACTAGTGCTTCTGTTATTACTGTGTCAGATGGGAGTGAGGGTTTGACTATGTACACTGATGCGTGCAGAATAGCGCTAGGTGCTATGTTAATGCAACATGGGAGGGTTATTGCTTAGGCAAGTTGGCAGCACAAGAAGCGAGGTATGCAGCTCATGACTTGGACTTGTTAGTAGTGGTATTTGCGTCAAAGATGTGGAGACATCATTTTATAGGTGAAAGATTCGAGTTATATACGGATCATAAATCTTTGAAGTATCTTTTTATGTAAAAAGACTTAAACATAAGGTAACAAAGGTAGTTGGAGTTTCTTGCGGCCTATGATCTGGATATACTATATACACAGGGGCAAGCGAATGTTGTTGCAAATGCCTATAGTAGGAAGTATGCTGTTATGGCTAGAATTGAGGTTTGTCCAACCTTGATCAGCCATATAGAAGAGAATCAGCTTAGAGATCCTCCTATTGTTCAAATAGCCAAAGCTGTAAGCAAGAATGAAGCACCGAAGAGATGACCTGGATTTGAAGAAGATAGCCACAGTTTAGTGAGGATGAATGAAAGGTTGTGTGTTCCCAAGTTTGATGGGACTAGACAGGAGGTTTTGAAGGGAAGTCATCATTCAGGTTTAGCAATATATCCAAGGGTCAATAAGTATGATATGAGGCATACTTTTTAGTGGAAATGTATGAAAAGAGATGTTTTATCTTTGCGAGTAGGTGTGCTAACTGCAGGCAAGTAAAAGTTAGCCACCAAAAGACGATTGGACTACTTCAACCACTCAAGATTCCTAATTGAAAGTGGGAGCATATTTCTATGGACTTCATCGATGGATTAAATTAGTTATCATGGACCGATTGACCAAGAGCATGCACTTCTTACCTGTTAAGACTACAAAGACAGCTTCTAGTTGGCTAAGTTACATGTTAAGGAAATCGTCAGATTTAACGGTATCCCGTTGGATATCATGAGTGATAGAGATATAATGTTCACAAGCCAGTTCTGGAAGGGTTTGCACGAGGCCTTAAGGACCGAGCTTAGTTTGAGTACCGATTACCATCCACGGACTTGCTTAGAGCATGCATTTATATTTTAGGGTTCGTGGGAAGAAAACTTACCACTTTTTGTGTTTTCATACAACATCAGTTATCAAGCCAATATCAGAATGGCACCACTTAAAGCATTGTATGAACTGCCTTGCAAATCTCTATCGTGTTAAGTAGAACCAGGGGATCGTCTTATGCTTGGGCTAGATATGATTCAAGAGACATCAGATAAGGTCATGGGGATTCAAAAGCAAATCAAGGAAGCATAGAATGGACAGAAGAGCTATGCAGATGAGAGGCGCAAAGACTTGGAGTTCCTAGTTGGAGACTCTTTGTTTGTAAAGGTTTCTCTGATAAGAAGTGTAGTCCCTTTTGGAAGGGCTTGGAAGTTGGCTCCTGGATATATAAGATCATTCTCAATTATAGAGAGGATTGGTACACTCACGTACAGTGTCGAGTTACTGATTAGGCTATCGGGTATCCGCAATGCATTTTATGTGTCTCATTTGTGTAAATTTGTGCATGACCCTTCGATGATAGTGGAAGCATCACAGTAGGAGACTGGGAGATTGATCCAAATTTGACTGTTTTAAGGAAGCATGTTCGTATTATTGATAGGGATATGGAGTGACTGAGGACTAAGGTTGTGAAGTTAGTCCAGAGACAATGGAGACAGAGGCCGGTTTGAGAGATTCCCTTCTAGATTTGTTCTTAGACTAGAGATTTCTTATCTTAGTATCATACAACTTTTATAGTGTACCCACCGCTTGAGGTGGAGTCATTTGGTATGCATTTTGGGTTGAATTTAGTTTGTATATAGTTTATATAGTTTCAGTATGCTATATATACACCTTGTTCTTCTATTTTGTTTTATCATTTTTATTTGAATTTCGAGAATGAAATGTTCTAATTAGGGGGAGAATGTAGCGACCCTGATATTCGAACACTTTGTCTTCGAATATCGAAATATTTTGAAATATAATTAGGTGTTATAAATATTACTTTATAAACTTATTTAACATCATTTCATTAACAAATAATGTTAAGAAACTTGTTATTGAAATTTGTTACAAAAATATATTCTTCGAAGAAAAATCGATATGTGATCGAAAATCAATTTATCGGTGAACAGCTTTTCAATCAATATGAGTTGTTTGAACTCTTGTGTACTTGTCTAATGATCAAATGAACACAGTAGTAACTAACTAACATACATACCTCTTCATAAAGTTTGGAATGTTCTAGAAGATTCTATTAGGATAAGGGATATTATTATGAGAGGGGTAAAATGGTAATTATCATAAAGGAGAAGGGACTTAAAGGAGAAATGATGGGAGGTGAGTCTTCCATATTATGAAGGGATATGGGGTGAAGATAAGCTTAAAGAGCACCATTCTTAGCCTATAAAAGGAGGGCACACCCTTAGTTATCATTCACATATTCAAAAAGTTTGAAGTTATAAAATCGACGTCTTCCTCTTCATCCTCTTCATAATTTCTTGAAGCAAAATATTTGCAAATCAAATCAAAATAAGTTTAAACTTGGAGTGAAGCCTTATTACGATATAACAACACCTTCCATTTAATTAGAATTTAAGTAATTAAAGCTAAACTCCCACCCTCCCCATAGCTGTGAGCAATTGGTTGAAGGAGGAGGGAGAAGCAAGGTTAAAGCAAGAGAGGAAGGGAAGGAAAGGAGGGTGCTAGCTTGAATTTGGACTTGGGTTCTTTGATCTTGGTTGGTTGTTAGGTTAAAGGTGAGCTAACTCATCAATTTTATTGGAAATATATCTCATATTTTCTTGTGTTTGTTTTTGTTAAAGTTGTCTAAATTGACTTGGACATACGTTGAAAACAATGGTTTACTTCTTGCCTTAAAAACAAGTGACATACGAATGGAATTAAACGGACTTGAATGGACTTGTATAACATATAGAAACTCTTGTAACAAAGTACACAGTTGTAGTTGAACATAGACTGAATATAACTCGGATTTCAAAGTGTAGTTACAAGGATAGTCGCTATAGATGTAGTTGTGAATTGCCTTGTTTTGGTCAATTATTATGAAATTTTGTAGAGAGATCTTTAAGGATTTCGTCATATTTATAATGTTTTGTATATGTGTTTTATTGCTATTAACATTTGGATAGTAAAAAGTTAAGTAACATCTCAAAATCGACCAAAACTTCACTTGTGCAAAACTGCCCCGTTTAGACTTGATTTTTGGAGTTAAAAGGTTTGAAAAAATATTTAAATTTAAGTTTTGTTCCGTTCTTTTTTTAGAGCATTTTGAAAGTGGTTTGAGATCTTTATGAATTTTAAAGAATTAGTTGTGGATTTTTATAGAAAAGGTTTTTATGATAAAACATGTTCTTTTTTAAGTTTTATAGATTTTATAAACATGTTATCTTAAAGTAATATTTTGGATAAATGTTTTAAAACCTATTATAAATACTTTCAAGTATTTTAAAATTATGTACAAAGGTTTTCGAAAAGGGGTTAATAATTGCTTAGTAGCTAAATGGCTAATTATTTGATTACTTGTTTGAAAAGTAATTAACTATGCTTAACACTAAAAGTTGACGAAGTAAATCTTATATATTTGTGAGAGCTAAGACTGATGTCGAGTAAAGATTGAGCAGCAGAGCTCTAACCTACCATTTTTCCTCTTACTTGAGGTATAGTAACTCGTAAAATGTCGAAAATGTGTTAATCGTGTTGATTTCTTACTTGTTTATGAAAATCGTCAATACTATGCTTAGCACTAAAAGCCAATGGGGTAGACTTATCTATTTGTAAAATTCAATAATGAAGTGTCTAGGAAAGCCTTTGATGCAACCAGTGTTCTAACTTACCTGGCTTCACTCTTGGACGAGGAATAGTTAAGTTGGAATGTCAAAAACGAGTTAAACATACGAATCATGATTTGTATAAGCAATTTTTTTGAGTAGATAATCGATCAGTCAATTATCAAACTTGACCTAAAATTAGCTTAAGAAGTAATTGAAACATCTCGCGATTTCATAGCAATGAGAACCCCTGGGGAGGAGTATTGGTATGAAACGCCTCTAGCTTTCATTTACTTCTGAAAGAATCGGAATTGAGTAAATCAAAAATTCATTGATTGGTTTTGAAGAGTTTGGGATTGGTAAGTATTTTACTTACAAAATACCACTTCAAAACTAGTATACAGATTCTATGTTTTGGAAGTGGTTGAGAAAGGGAATCTATATGGAGATTCAAAATCTGTTCAAGATTCTCGAATCCATGTAGTGAACCATGATCTATTCGAGATATAGAATCTATTTGGGGATTCATGTTTTGTTCAAGTGATGAAGACTCATGTGATAGATGCCAAACGTAACCTTGACATTATAAATGGCTAACGACATAATGGGATGCACAATCTGGGGTTTGGGTGACCCATAACAGGGTATTATCAACTCCATATCTAGAGAAAACTTGTCGATGTTGGTAACAAGAGTTGATGATATACGGTATTACGTGGTTCATGTTTATGTTCAGACGTGGGCCTGTGTATTTATCTTATGGTACATTTTATTTAGAGATATAAGACATTCGAAAGGTGGTTTCTGTTGTTTATGCATGGAGATTGGATTTTGGCTTGACCGATGGGTCTCTGCAAAAAATTCATTATGCAGACGTATCTTTGTTGTTTTGATTATAAACTAAATATGTTATGGTGTAATGAGTGTAAGCACCATGGCTATTTGATATGATTTATATTCTACACTCTAGACATTATCTATCATATCACTATATTAAACTTAATAAATGGTTGGTTTCTTTTGAGGGGAAAACTGTTATTGTAATTCATACGTTCTCAATAGCTACTGTTACATGTTACATGTATCTCAGGATTTCTCATACCAGATATATATCTGACGCTTGGTTTTTGTTTTCCTAAATTCCTCGCTTACTCTTTCGTGTAGGCTGATTATGGTAGGTTTTACCTTGGATGCTTCGAAGTTCAGAAGATGAGCTAGTGGCTTCTATCATCTATATGACGACTCCCTACACCTACTATGCAAAACGGTTGTCAAAGGAAAGAAAATAAGTAAAGTAGAGGAAATAGAAGAGAAGTGAAAAGGAGAAAAAGAAATATCAAGTAATCACATAACCTATCGTATATCTCAAATTAAATCAGATAAGATATAATAGCCAACACACATGCAAAACAGTCGAGACAAAAATAACTAACTAATCCAAATATCAGAGTACAGATATGCAGAATTATACATCATATAATAGATTTTATACAAGTGATACATAAACTCAACGGACAAACTATCTCCAATAATAATAAATCAACACTGCCAAGGCTCCACGATGTCCCATAATGGAATAAACAATGGTGTATCCAAATAAAAAATATTAGAAAGCATCAACTCCTGCGAATCTATCTACACAGCTCTAAGTGCTATTTACTTTCTATCTACTTTACTCGTTTAAGTGCACCAAGATAACAAAAGCAAAGCATAAAACCTCAAGTCAGATAATAGTTTGGTGTGAGTAATATTTAATCTCAAAATACTATAAAAGTCAATATAGTATATGGAACAGAGGGTATAATAATCATATCTGACATGTCCTTGCAACCAAAGAGTTAGCACATAACATTGATAATATGCTGCTCCACAAATGTCATAAAGGGTACTCCGTCGTTGAAACAACTAACTTTCAATTGATGTGGAAAATAGCTGAAATGTTGTAATAAAAATATTCATAAGCACATAACGTATAATTTTAGTACGTGGCGAGTATGGGTCGATCCGTAGGGAATTGAATTGATTAAAAATTCTACTCAATCAAATTAAACAAGAGTTTGAAGTTGTTTAGGCTAAAAAAATGTATAAAACACTAACAAAAGAAAGTGATAAAATATGGGAGTAGAAGGCAATTTATAAGCAATTTCCTTCTCATGATCACATAAATCAACATAATGAAACAATGATCTCTCTTTTTCAGTCGTTAGTGAATTTAGTTGATGATTTTATCATAAGTATGGTCTATTTGTGCTATTAATTAGCCCAACATAAACCATTAAACTTTAACACACCCACTAAACCACTTGTTAACTCTCATGAAAATAATGAAATCAAAAGTAAAATATATTCTAAGCATGATCCATTTACTTTTGATTAGTACTATAGACCATCAAAATTTGATTTTCAAATCCACTTCATTACCATAATCATATGTAAAAGAAGAGGTAATCTGTGTGTATGTTTGTTTAAGCATAGCCTATTTGGTGTCAACAACATAGGCTATCAAATTCAAAGCTAAACAAAAAAAACTAACCGCATCAAAAATTTCCATTAAGCCCAAAAAGAGATCAAAAATTAACAAATATGTTGAATCTATATGATCAAGAGAGCATCATTACCCCTAAATTGAAGGTATTTAGCTTCTCATATTTGTTATCATTTCAACAAATGTAGATTGCAACATAAACATAAACAAGAAGAAAATGCAAGCAAAGTAAGAAGAGGGATAATTAAAATAAAATAAAAGCTACTACTTGCATGAAATAAAAACTAAACTAATTGCATAAAGAAAGAACAATAATTAAAAGAGCATGAAATTAAATTGCATAAGAAAATTACATAAGAAAAGGCTAAGAAGCCATTAAAAAGAGAAAGAGGGTTCATGTTTAATTTTGTGGCCACCACTAACTAACTACAAGGTGATGCTAAGAGCTCATTACATGAAACATAAGGGGTATTTATACATGCCTAAAACCCTAATGCATATTTTAGGGGACTACCCGAATTGCCTTTGAGGAAGTATGGCCACCAAGTTATCACTAGCGTGAATTAATCATCCATTAAGTGTGCATGTAACTTTAATGTCCACTAACATGTGCATTAGCTCCTAATTATAGATCACAGTAAGTGGGTAGGTGAAGTCCTCCATGTTGCATAAAATGATTTATTTCCATATTCATTTGTTTCCTTCTCTTGTGTATGCATATATTCATGAAGCCTCTTCATATTTTTCCATCCAATTTCCTACAAATAAAAATAAAATGTGCAAACAAATATTCTCAAATTAATTCACATACAAAAATGACCATTTTTCCCCCATACGAAGATGAATAAATGTTGATTTGAAAATAATTGAAATTTTGGTTTAAATATGTTATTATACATAAAATATTTTCAGGAATGAAAGCATGAAAGAAGGAGCAAGAGGATTGATGAGGATCAGAAGGCATCAGGACGGTACATCTCAACATCAGACAAAGCCTTCACCAAGATGATGAAGGCACCAACAACACCTTTCGAAGAGGACATCTCAAGAGAGAAAGCAAAAAGATTTTGATGAAGTTGAAAGCTTCCCTTCAAAAGAAATAGGAAACATGTTAACGGAATCCAAAGTGCTCAAAAGACACCTCTAAAAGGCAATGGATAACAGGTTCTCTATTTTGCGCTGAACCATTCGAAACTTCTTGGTTTCGCCTTTATTTAACTTCAGCCAGAGATGTATTCAACCAAATCAGCCCTTTCGAAAGCATATATAGCCTTTTGAAATGATTAAGGCTACTCTCACTTATGAAAGAAGAACCATACGTCCATTACCATAAAGACATAAGGTTCCAAATTAGTCCAGGCAGAAGCTTTCAAAGGAAACCATTTACAACAAAGACTTTAGGGTGTTCAGACTCATTCGAAGCCGAAAAGAAGGCATGGTTTGACAGCATCGAAGGCTAACGCCCAGGTCAACATATTCGGCACATTCAAGTCAAAAGTGCATCATTAGTCCTTTCGACGAGGTCGAAAGCTAAAAAGCAGGACCTTTTAACAAAGTTGAAAGGAAATAAGGCAAGAGAGAGAAGCCCAGCCTCCAACAATAGTGGGATCGAAACCCTTTTGATCAGGTCGAAAGGTAGAACTCATTGGACACTCGCGAAAGTAGAGAGGTTGACCTTTCGACCGCATTGACAGCTCAGGGTCGAAAGGTCCCAACCCGCACCTATAAATATTCTACCAGGGGTCAGTTGGAGGGGATCAGATTTCTCACTCACTTCTACTCTATGCTTTCTGAAGCTTGTAAACCCTATTTCCAAATCAAATTGGGGATTAGTTAACTTGTACATATTAATTCAATTAAAAGAGAGATTATGATAATTTTTATTATGTTATAACTATAAAGTTCTTATTTCACATGATTACTATCATTCAATGTCTCGATCTAGCTGAAAGGTTACCCTTCGACTAAGTAGAAACCCTAAGTATACGTTGTTTCCTTAAGTTTTAGCTCTGATTCTCAAGTTTAAGAGAATTTTCCCTTTCAATGAAGCCAAAACCCCTCACTTTTCTAGGATACCTAAACTCTTAACCTCCATTGACTGCTTATCAACAACTACCTTTCGACTGTAACTAAACCTACAACCTAACCATTTTCCTTCGATTTGAAAGATGCAACCCAAGACTTTATAAAGCCTAGCTTTCGATGAAGTCAAAACCTACCTAGGTCAACTATTTCCAGCAACCATCGAATTTCTAACTCAAGCCATTTCGCCAGTGCCGAAAGGTGGTTCAGACAGAGTCATTAATCAAGCAATTTGGAAGCCATTTCACACAGTGAAGACATCCTTTTGTAACAGAAGTGTTTCAACCATCTCTACTTAATCGAATGGTATAGGCTACCTTCATCAACATCGGAAGGAAATTTCATAGAGGTCACGCATTCTTCAAACTCCACATTGAGGTATTGACAAGTTTTCTTGTTAACATTTTTGGTGCTAGAAAAAGGGCCCAACCTTCGATCTTGTTAATTTTTCATCACAGATTAATTGCATAAACTTTTTTTGTTCAAAAGAAGAAGATGGAAGGAACAAGGAAAGAAAATGGCATCTTAAATGAAGAAGCTATGCCACAATCAATTTTGGAAAATAATATCGTCCCAAATTTAACTTAGAAAATATGGGAATTGGACACTGTAAGAAACAAAATTGGTCACTAACACCCATGAATAGAGATGTGTAGAGAGATTAATGAAGAAAGTAAATTGAAATGGAGAAATAACGTAATTAAATGCAAAATAAATAGAAAAGGAAACACCAGAGTTATAGTGGTTCGGTGTAACTGCCTACGTCCACTTTGAATATGATCTTAATTACTTTACTGGTCAATTGAGTACAGATATAATCCGTAAACAAACAGCTTGAATGCAAGTTTGAATAGGAAAGAGATGAATACAAAAAATGGTAGAGTGTTCCTGGAGTTTTCGAAAAAAGATCCCTTCAACTGTATCCCTGCCCCTCTATTTATAGACGGAGGTAGGCCAGTTCTCCTGCATAGGCCCATGGCTAAGATACTTCGGCCCAAAGTAGGCAATGCGTGTACACCGAGCTGAGCATTCGAGCCACCAATGCCGAACGATGGTTTCCGACCGACCTTGGCCGACCTCGGGTCTTCTCGTTAGTAACTCGAAGTTTGTCCTCACATAACTCTAGGGGAGTGATGGTACAAGTCAAAGTAAAGGAAAGCCAGTCGCACCACTTCTAAACCAACTACCTTGACCGATCCAACAAGGCCGAACCAATATAGCTGAGCCACTTGTGTCGAACTCCCCGAGGCCGGGCCACTAAATACCGAACCAAATGAACCAATTCCTCTAAGGACAGTACACCAAGTGCCGAGCCACCCTTGCCGAGCGATCTCTCCTTGGGCATCTTGACCGAACCATTTGATTTCCCTTCCTTGACCGAGCGACACCTGCCCTACTACTTCTGAAGCCGGACCACAATCAGCCGAACCACCAGGGCCGAACTCATCTACACCGAGCCATTGGGACTAACTCCATCTTGACTGAGCCGCTCTATCCTACTAACTTGGCCGATCCTCTATGCCTACGCTTCAAGGTCGATCCACCTTGGCCAAACCATATAGAT
This sequence comes from Allium cepa, assembly GCA_030765085.1. Taxonomy (NCBI): domain Eukaryota; kingdom Viridiplantae; phylum Streptophyta; class Magnoliopsida; order Asparagales; family Amaryllidaceae; genus Allium; species Allium cepa. Next base: position 80,574,649 of record CM060941.1, on the reverse strand, counting down.
ACACCAACCCATGCGTATAGGCCGATCCATACTTGAGTTACATCGATCTGTTATACTTCCAATCCTCTCTTAGCTCAAGTCCTGCTGAGGTTCAACTATAGGCTCTACGACTATTTCCATGTGGCTAGACCAAAGCGTCGGGTAACATTATCCCTCCAAAGTGCGTCGTGTGAATCAACACGACATGCTTTGAATCAGCCATTAGTTCTTATTTTCAAAAGCTAGCTTATACAGAAAGATAATCGTCTGTCATTTAGATCCTATTCCTAACTTTTCAAAAGCTGAATGCATACGATCATACGAAGGCTGAACCATGGCGGACTTTCATAACATTACATGCGCTTAGACACACACATACACACATATATATGCATATATACATATATGTATATATTTAAACCTTCTTCTCCCCCTTTTTTCTTCTCTTTATATATATATATATATATATATATATATATATATATATATTCTATTTTATCGCGGGTCGGTCGATGTACGAGTGTCGAACCACTTGTTCGGCTTACTCAGTATCACCCGGCATACTCACTCAATGACCCACTGAGGTACTCTGACCGGTTCCATAGGGTATGACCTATTCACCTTCCCTTCTACTTAGTATCCTAACTTTTCTTTTACTTCTATTTTTCCTCCACAAGCCCCCTAACCTTATCTCCCTCCAAGCCTTGCTTACCATTCAACCCTTCTTCCTCTCATAACCAGGCTGTCCACTTTGAAACTCCAATCGCAAGAGAACCCAACCAAATTTCGTCTTGAACCTAAAAGTCCTCATATGCCCTAACTTTTTGCATATAGGAACAAATATCTCACACGATTTATCTCCCTAAATGCGGAGTCTCGTAGGTTCCTAAATAGGAGCTAGTAGGAGTCGGCGAAGAGAGGGATGAATCAAAGACACGAGCGTGTCTTAGGCTAGGAATTTGGTTCCATCTTAATGGAGCAAGTGTAGGTTATCAGGAGAAATAGTATAGCCCTAACTTTGAAGTCGGGGATATGGAGAAGCAGAATGCTTGGTGATTCGTCGGGGTTATTGTACAGGTTGTAGGATTCTGCTTGTCATACAAGTAGCTTATTATAATAACATTGAGTTGTTAGGAGTTTAGTAACAGAGTAGGTGGAAACTTTGAAAGGGAGCGGCTCGGCATATGCTATGCTGAGGCCGTTCGGTGACTTTAAGGTGAGTAGGTCGGCATTTTGCAGGACGGTGGTTTGGTTGTTTATGTTTAAATGTTCGGTCGGTATAAGCGGTTTCAGGAGTCAAGGATGGTGGCCCGGTATAGTTTGAGAAGGGGGTTAGGCAATTAAAGAGAGAGAGAATAAAGTGAACAGCTTGGTCATCCTATAGAACAGTGGTTCGGTATGTCTGGCTAGGCATTGGCATCCAAAGCAGTTCTAACTCGAACATAACATATATATAAGCATGATTCACCTTCTCAACCAAGTATAGCATATTGGACAATAACAAGTAATAAAGCATACAAGCCTATGGACCTAATTGAACTAACTCGCTCATAGCTTGAACAACCTTAAATGCAAATTTAACTCAACAAATGCGAACAATAGCCTTCACACTCTATGATGCCAATATTCGATTCCAAGACTTCTACTGCCAATCATATGATAAACTACAAGAGACGGTCAGCGATGATAGTCTCTGAGGACAATAACTTGAAGTTCCATCGCACCACACTTGTGCTTAAAACTTTAGTTTTTTCTGCACTCACATTTGAGTCATCGTACTAGTTCACACACAAAACGAGGGAATATATTATTGTCATTATATCTGATATCGATTGTGTTTCAAGTATAGGTTAAACAGGTATCTATCCATACTAATAGCTCGTTGAAGATGTCTAAAAAATCAAGCTCTGCTACAGTTTCTAAAAAGCCTGAGCCAAGTTCTCGGCTGGAGGTAGTAGGAACTTTAAATCCACCGACAACCTATACACATGGTATTCCAGATCCATCTGCTGTAGATAGGCCCGACTTCCGACGTCGTAGGTGGAGCCATTGTCTAGATAATCCCATTGATTCACAAGCCGCAAAAATTGGCGAAATCGCTCTTCGTCGGTTCTGCTTAATCCATAGGATCCCCTTCGATGGGCGTTTTAGTTCCGTCAGGACAAGATCGGCCTCAATTGCCCCCAGTCGGGTATACAACATGCGACAAATTTATGTGCTGGGTCGAAAGTGTGTCACATTTCAATTCATTTCTCTATGAAATGTTGCGGTATATCGGGATTGCTCCGGCACAGCTACACCCTAACAGTCATGCATTTATTCATGGTACCTGTGTCCTTTTTATGAGCACCTTATTCAGACTCCCTACTCCCGAGGATATCCTTTATATCTACCGCTTCAAAAGACAGTCTGATAATCCATCCTTCGTATTTCTTGAGCCACATTCCAAATGTCAAATCCTGACGGAGGTGTGACGGCCCGGGTTCTTACGCCTAGAAAACCGCTTCGTCTAGAAGAAAGAAAGGGGTGAGAAAATAGAAAAGATAGAGAAGAAAGAACAACAACATCAGAATCTCACAGCGGAACGAATAAATTATAATAATCACCTAAGTATTTATACAATATACAACATCAATCAGAGTTATACAGACAATAGATCACATACTAGACAGTTATAAACACCTGTCTAGTTATACAACTCAATATACACGTCAACACAGAGATATCAACACAGCGGAACTACATGTATATCTACAACGCTGAAGCCTCCTGCTCCATGGTTCCTCCAGAATTCGTCAAAGCCAACCTGAATCCCTTGACTACACGTAAAAATTTGGGTACCCGAGAGTTTATGAAAAACAGAAATAAACTCCGGGTCAGACATGGGTCTGGTATGAGTAACAGGTTAAAGTTGCTTAATTTTTAAAAAATCCTTTGCAAACAAAAGGTATCACGTAAGACTCCCCACAAATAAACATGGGTAAGTTTTTACCTTACGCTAACCAAAACATTTGATAGGAAATTCTGTGATATTATAATAGGTCTAGGGTTTTCAAGTAAATAGAAAATAGCCGAAATTGTTACATTATTAAATTCCAGCTACTAGCTACAAAAGTGGGTAATACAATTAAAACCATTGGCACTTATTGGATTTTGGATTCCATACAATGGCAGGGCTACTGGGGTACCGTCCGTCACAGTACATGGCCTAGATCAACGTACCGAGGATCACTCCCGACCCCCTGCAACACAAGGACAGAACCATTTCTTACTGAACAGTCCCGAACAAGATAACCCCGCAGATAGCCGTCGCTACTGCCCACTAAGCCGAAATAAAGGGACATCTAGACAAGGGAATATCCTTGTCCTGCTTGGGCATGACCCACCTAACCTTGCTGCACCTCCCCTGTTTTAGCCATTCCCGGTTGATGAGGCTTGAGTCTTCGATTACCTTTAGAGAATACATTTCTTAGAATGCTCATCGCCCGCCTGACGATGTGTTGAAAGCATTCAATCCATACAAGTTCGTTTTGGGTTCGAACGAAACCGAAGGCATTATCTCGTTACACTCATTTTGGAATCACCCTCAGAGTTAACGACGATAACCCTTGCATTCTGATTCTTCATCTTCACTTCAGATTCACGACCTATCGTAAATTTGGAATCGATGTGGTTTTCGGATGTTCCTAATGTGGAAAACCGATCCCGGTCTCATCGAAATCCAAAACGTGTCTTTTAAGGCCAAGTTGTCTATTTAGTCTTAACAGTTCAATTCAATATTATCAATATACACACAGATGGATAATTCACAATATCACAATAGATAATCATATCATCATCAACAGATAATTCATATTATCATCAAAACAGATAATTAAATATTATCATACTTAAACCAAGCATCCATATCACATAGATAATACTCATATCATATCTGAGATCAGAATCAATCAATGAAATGTTAATATCATTCATCCATAAGCAATGATTTATAATTATACCATTTCTAATTAATTTAAAATGAATTAAATTAACTACTCCTATCTCTAATTAATTTAAAGTAAATTAAATTAATTACTTATTTATAAATCCTGCTTATACAATCATTAAATTAATTATAAATCAACCATCCTCTAAATATTCATCTTGATTAAACACCTTTGATTAATCATTCTCTAATTACAATAAGTAGTTACCCTTAAATTAATTTCACAAATTAAATATTCTAAATCATTTACAGTAATTAACATTTTATTACTTCATTTATTAATTAATTACATTTATCCTTAATCAATTACATTAATTAACTACTACACTATTAATTATTTCTAAATTAAACCATTCTTAATTACATCATTAATTATGTGAATTAATAATTTCTAATTTATATATTTAAATTAATTACTTTATTTAAATTAATTACATTTAGTAATTAATCTAAAATTTAAAATACGATTATTAATCACCTTTGATTAATATCAATCCAGTAATTAACTACCCTTAATTACTCCTTAACAAATTAATTATTCCATAATTAATTATATTCATTAATAAAAATCTTGAATAATTACAAAAGTAATTACCCACATTACTTTATTAACAACTCATCCTTCACTAATTACATTTCAGTAATTATCCTTAATTACTTCCTTAAGTAATTAGGCTCCATTAATTACATTAAGGAATCACACTCATCCATTTATCAAATGATTATCTTAAATTAATTAAACTAAATTAATTAACTTAAATTAATCGCTTATCTCAATTAATTACAACAAGTAATTAATCCTTAATTGCTTTTATCAAGAAATTTTACTTAAACCATTTACCAATATATTATCTTAATTAATTAATCTAATTAATTACTAAAATGTATTACATAAATTTATACCTAATTATCCTTAGTTAAATATCCCTGTTAACTAATAACACTTCTTAATTAGTCTCTAATTATAAACTAATCTTATTTATTAATTTAAATCAATAATTAAGTCATTTCCTAATTCCCTTATGAATTAAATTCTTTTATTATCCTAATTATTTCTAAGATAATTCACTTACTCTTTCAATGACTTCATTAACACTTAAGTGTATTTAAAACATTATACTTCTATATTTAAATTCAAATTCCATTTTGAACTTAAGATTCTAAATGTTAACCATTTAACATTTATTCCAATTTAGATAAATTTATAAACCCTAAAATAAATTCAAAGGCATTCATTACTTATATAAGCTACTTATATAAGCAAGGGTTTAAACAAAATTACTAAATTTATTAAGCAAATCAAGCTTTAAAATAAATTGGTTATTTAACTTCCATATTTAAGTTAATCACTCCATAACTTTTCATTCAAATATTAAAGGAAACTTTTTATAAAGAATTTTATCAAGTTTAAACCTTTATTTGAAAACAAGTTCACCAACTACTTCAATTTAAAAACATTTAAACTTGTTCATAAATTCAAGTTTGGATTATGGTAAATTTTGATTTAAATTTTGCTTCAAATTTTAAATTTTCATTTTTTTTAAAACTTAGGATTCAAAAGTTCATTTGAATCTAAAGTTAGACTTAAACTTTGAAATTTAACCCCTGTTTTAAATTGAAATTTCATTTTAAATTTTAACCTCGGCATTGTCAGGTTACAAAAAAAACCTGAAACCATTCCTAACCCGAGACCCAAGCAAGAATGCTTCGGGTCAATTGTTCCCTTGCTTCGAGTCTCACGCACGAATAACGCGAGTACGTCCCGAGGCTAAAAACCCTGCACCGCTCCCAAAAGCTTCAGCAATTCGCTGGGCACGGTGCACGTGCACCGTGGCCCCAGTCACCTCCGGCCACCCACACAAGCTTCGCCACGACGCTGACTACCACCAGACTCCTCCACGACCCCCAAAATCCATCGCCACGACTCAAATCAAAATGAGCAATAAAACAGAACCTGGAAAAAACACAACATTCCCCTACCCAAACCTGTCATCACCTAATTCTGCCAACCCCGACCACCTGATGATCAACAATTTCGGCCATGGACTCGCATTCGACCAATCTACCACTTCTCGAGGCCTCGTGCAACTCGATGCACGGTAGAAGCCACGGTGGTCAAAAGTTCGATCACCATACAAATTAGGGTTGCAAACTACAAACCACTGCCACCATCACCACCGTGCTCTGACCAATCACCAGGCATTTTTCCCCACACCCTGGTAAGCTCCTCCACCTCCTTACACAACCCGACCACCTCCAGTCGCATAGAACACCATAAATCACCCAAAAACCAACATTCGAACAAAGGCAAACTGCACCTAAATCACTTGACTAGAAATCATAATATTAATTTTAAAAATCATATTATGGCATGTGTATTTGATTCATAACCCTGATTCACGAATTAAAATCATTGAGGTTTAACTTATTTAAGTTTCTACTGTGGTATTATATTTTCCAGAACAAAGACCATTGTTTTACCCTTAAACAATATTTAAATACAAGTCTCTATTCATACCATCCTTTTATGTCAACTTATGTCTTGTTAAAACTTGAATTAAGAACAAAAATGCAATTTTGTTGAGGATTTTAAACTTGGAACTAAAGGCAGATAGAACCCAGAGATACTCAATACAGTACTCATACTTAACACAGGGCAATACAACTGAATTCAGAGAAAAATTTGCAACAGAACAAATCTATATTTAAACCATTCAACTTTGATGTTACTACCCTTTAAAACAGAGGTGATTACAGGATGTCAAACACACATACATGCAGTAACACATATACACAGGAATTCATTAAGATATATGCACATATCAGATCATAATTAAGCAACAAATATACTGAAATATTTAAAAATTTAAGTTACTCACCTGTATTTCAGAAATAAGCAGAGCCTTTTATTTTGAAAAGCTTTGAAATTTTAAAACTGAGAACGGCCTTGCTTATGATCCCCAAATCTTTTTGTCTTTGTTGAATTGCAAACATTACTTAAGTTTGTATAAATGGAAGTGTTTGTTATTTCTTTGTTTCAGGTTTTATATGTTTTATGAATGAACTAAAAATAAGATGTATATAAAGAAGTTCAGGGGAAGGTGATAACTGGGTTAAGCAACTTTTGCAGGTACACTTATGTGTTTTGTTTTATCAGGCCATATCTTTGTATTAGGAGGCTGAAAGGATTTTTGAACAATTTCGAATAGACATAAGTTTGTGCTGAGCAAAAGTAATCATTAATTGTTAATGTACTCTATGTTTCCTAGTTAATGTACTCTATGTTTCCTACTTAGCTAATTTAATCATTACTTATGTATAGATATTTTACTTAGCTTTCCACTTCTTCTTCTCTAACCTGCATACTATATTTGTTTCATACATGATGTTTATACTTGTCTGACTCTTAATCTACAAGCTACAGACCTATTTTATATTTAGATATTTTGCTTTTTCTTACTTTGTTTAAAGATTTTTCCTTGCCTACAGCTTAAGTACACCTATTTGTTTCATATCAATCACTTTGTTTTATTTGTCTGGTTTGTACAAAGATTTTTGTTTTATTATTTTACTTTGTTTATAAAAAAAAATCCTAGCCTTTTACTTTCCTAGCTTGCTTTTATACCTATGTACATATACATTTTCTTTCTTTTACACTTGTTCTTACCATTATATTTATTTTACAGTCATATTACAAACAAAGCCTGATTTGCATCATTTTTTTTAATATGAAGTTGTTTCACTTATTGTTATAAATTTTTAACTTATATATTTATTTACTTATGGGTTACTTTTTATTTTAAACTTAAACAATTAAATACTTATGTTAAGATTTATAAAGTATTATTTTATTTTAACATTTTTGAATGACTTTATTTTAAATTTACAAATCATAGCTTCTTCAAAAATATACATATATTAAAATAACAACTTCTATTTATATTAAAAACCCATTTTCAAAGATATTACAATATTGAAATAGTTTAAATATAACTTATTATTAAATTAAAATAATTTATAAAAGAACCGTTCTTTATAATATAAGTCACTTATTTTATCAAGCTATAAAACAAAACAATTTTTTTGTTTAAACTTAAGTTATAATCAATTTTAAACAATTAAATTAAATCTCTTCTTTTAATTTTTATATCTTGAGTATTTTAAAGTCATATGATTATTTATTCAATATTAAATGAAATCAAATTCCTAATTTACCAAAAATATTAGAATTAGAAATCATGCCTTTATTTTATTAAACTTAAAACAAAGATTATCTATTTACAATATATACGGATATATATATATATATATTATAAATAGAAAACAATTGAATTAGCTTTTAAGAGATAAATTCTCAGTTAATTATTTATTTAAAAGAAGATTATTAAATCAATTCAAATTTATTATTAACAATATTTGTCAAATCAATTTAATTTTATCACAGATTATTAAATTGATATTGCCAAAAATTCCGGGATATCACATTCCTCCCTCCTTAAAAGAATTTCGTCCCCGAAATTTAAAACAAAGGTAATTTAATAATCCAATTTAAGATTTTAATTTTAAAACACAAGCATATATCAATCATATGCTAACAACCATAGCAACCAATTCATCCAATTAAACAAATTTAACTATCAAGACAGAATTCTAGATAGAATTTTCTCGAGTTTTCCCAAGTATAAATACCGGAATACTCGCTCTATAAAATCCAAACAAACAATACTACTAAGCTACAGAGCTTTCACTCATATAGATCCACAAAACATGACAGGATATCAGACTACAGACAAGTATGAATCAACAATCAAAACTCCCTGAACTGCTGGTTCTATAACCAGAAATAAATTTTACACGTACTCCCTCAACGATACGTGAAACACAACAAATTCCAGTTATCCAAATTGATAATTCGATCCTGAAGACCAACACTTATCCAGAATCAAATCTCTGACTTCGAAATCCAAAATTCGTCCGTCTCTTATCCACAAAACTCTTCAGATGATCCTGTGCTGCCTACATCCTTCCTGATCAGCTCAACCCTTGCTGATGCCCTTAGAAACAAACTGAACCAAAAACAATCTAACAAAATGATCCTTCCAAGATCGACCTAAAACTCAGAACACAAACTCTATTCCACAACCAGAAAACAGAACTCACTTCCCTTATCCGGAAAAGATAAAACAGGTGCACGCCAAACTGGCCTTACGACGATGAAAAATTTCCTATTCTCCAATCCAAATATTGAAACATCCAATTGCTTCCAAACTAAAACAGCTACCACCATGCTTCCACTGCGCAACTCTGATTGAAAGATGAAAATACTGAAGTCGAACACAGATTGGACAACACATTCCAAAAATAAAGTTCACATATCCAGAAATAAAACTCAGAAGTTCCTCAAAAATCCAAGCTGTTTCCCCCACACTCAAAAATCATCCTATTACTAAGCCGAACCATCGGTATCAGGCCTGGAAATCCAGTCTACACCAAACTCAATCTTCAGATGCTGACCAAACTTTGACTTCCTGAAGAAATCCAGAAAATGTCTCTGAAACACAAGAGAACATTCAAACTATCGCCAGTCACTATTGCGATTGATCCAACCTAATTCCAAAGATACTGCTATCTCTTTACCAAATATAACAGCTTACACTTATGTGTCCAATTCATCGGATAAATGGAACTACTCTGCTGCTTCTGAAGTTACCTCAAGAAAAATTGCTAAGCCAGAAGACTTCCTAATCCAAAGCTCTTCGAGAAACTCGGACTCCAACCAAACAGAAACTCCCAGCTGAACACAGCCACAATCGAAACAGACACTCTTCCTTAACTTGTCCCAAAGAAACATCTTCGGAGACATCCATGGTCACCGTATCTCATCACACAGCTACTACACCTTGATATGTCAAGATATCATGACTTGCTTCTGTCCAACCGACAGATCCAAACTCTAGCTCAACCAAACTTACACTTCAAAAATGAACTCCGAATCTTAACAAATCCTTCAAAGATTAATGAAATCCTTATACCACTCAAAGCTCACTCGAGACGGTATTAGGTCTACAGTCTCGAGAATTATACTTCCAACCTCAAACATTCAAACCCCAGCCATTGGTAGTCGTGTTACACACACCACCACCCTATCTACCTTTATAGCTCATTGGAAAACCTGAACAGGTAACCCAACAAATAGGTAGGAGTAAATATATATATATATATATATATTAAAATTACAAATACGCTCTCTCAGGATAGAAATCACCCAAGAGCCTAGGTATTCACTCAACCTAGTGCTCTGATACCAACTGTGACGACCCGGGTTCCTACGCCCAGAAAACCGCTTCGTCTAGAAGAAAGAAAGGGGTGAGAAAATAGAAAAGATAGAGAAGAAAGAACAACAACATCAGAATCTCACAGTGGAACGAATAAATTATAATAATCACATAAGTATTTATACAATATACAACATCAATCAGAGTTATACAGAAAATAGATCACATACTAGACAGTTATAAACACCTGTCTAGTTATACAACTCAATATGCAAGTCAACACAGAGATATCAACACAGCGGAACTATATGTATATCTACAACGCTGAAGCCTCCTGCTCCATGGTTCCTCCATAATTCGTCGAAGCCAACCTGAATCCCTTGACTACCCGTAAAAAATTGGGTACCCGAGAGTTTATGAAAAACAGAAATAAACTCCGGGTCAGACATGGGTCTGGTATGAGTAACAGGTTAAAGTTGCATAATTTTAAAAAAATCCTTTGCAAACAAAAGGTATCACGTAAGACTCCCCACAAATAAACATGGGTAAGTTTTTACCTTACGCTAACCAAAACATTTGATAGGAAATTCTGTGATATTATAATAGGTCTAGGGTTTTCAAGTAAATAGAAAATAGCCGAAATTGTTACATTATTAAATTCCAGCTACTAGCCACAAAAGTGGGTAATACAATCAAAACCATTAGCACTTATTGGAATTTGGATTCCATACAATGGCAGGGCTACTGGGGTACCGCCCGTCACAGTACATGGCCTAGATCAACGTACCGAGGATCACTCCCGACCCCCTGCAACACAAGGACGGAACCATTTCTTACTGAACAGTCCCGAACAACATAACCCCGCAGATAGCCGTCGCTACTGCCCACTAAGCCGAAATAAAGGGACATCTAGACAAGGGAATATCCTTGTCCTGCTTGGGCATGACCCACCTAACCTTGCTGCACCTCCCCTGTTTTAGCCATTCCCGGTTGATGAGGCTTGAGTCTTCGATTACCTTTAGAGAATACATTTCTTAGAATGCTCATCGCCCGCCTGACGATGTGTTGAAAGCATTCAATCCATACAAGTTCGTTTTGGGTTCGAATGAAACCGAAGGCATTATCTCGTTACACTCATTTTGGAATCACCCTCAGAGTTAACGACGATAACCCTTGCATTTTGAATCTTCATCTTCACTTCAGATTCACGACCTATCGTAAATTTGGAATCGATGTGGTTTTCGGATGTTCCTAATGTGGAAAACCAATCCCGGTCTCATCGAAATCCAAAACGTGTCTTTTAAGGCCAAGTTGTCTATTTAGTCTTAACAGTTCAGTTCAATATTATCAATATACACACAGATGGATAATTCACAATATCACAATAGATAATCATATCATCATCAACAGATAATTCATATTATCATCAAAACAGATAATTAAATATTATCATACTTAAACCAAGCATCCATATCACATAGATAATACTCATATCATATCTGAGATCAGAATCAATCAATGAAATGTTAATATCATTCATCCATAAGCAATGATTTATAATTATAACATTTGTAATTAATTTAAAATGAATTAAATTAACTACTCCTATCTCTAATTAATTTAAAGTAAATTAAATTAATTACTTTATTTATAAATCCTGCTTATACAATCATTAAATTAATTATAAATCAACCATCCTCTAAATATTCATCTTGATTAAACACCTTTGATTAATCATTCTCTAATTACAATAAGTAGTTACCCTTAAATTAATTTCACAAATTAAATATTCTAAATCATTTACGGTAATTAACATTTTATTACTTCATTTATTAATTAATTACATTTATCCTTAATCAATTACATTAATTAACCACTACATTATTAATTATTTCTAAATTAAACCATTCTTAATTACATAATTAATTATATGAATTAATAATTTCTAATTTATATATTTAAATTAATTACTTTATTTAAATTAATTACATTTAGTAATTAATCTAAAATTTAAAATACGATTATTAGTCACCTTTGATTAATGTCAATCCAGTAATTAACTACCCTTAATTACTCCTTAACAAATTAATTATTCCATAATTAATTTTCTTCATTAATAAATCCCTTGATTAATTACAAAAGTAATCTCCCACATTACTTTATTAACAACTCATCCTTCACTAATTACATTTTAGTAATTATCCTTAATTACTTCCTTAAGTAATTAGGCTCCATTAATTACGTTAAGGAATCACACTCATCCATTTATCAAATGATTATCTTAAATTAACTAAATTAAATTAATTAACTTAAATTAATCACTTATCTCAATTAATTACAACAAGTAATTAATCCTTAATTGCTTTTATCAAAAAAATTTACTTAAACCATTTACCAATATATTATCTTAATTAATTAATCTAATTAATTACTAAAATCTATTACATAAATTTATACCTAATTATCGTTAGTTAAATATCCCCGTTAACTAATAACACTTCTTAATTAATCTCTAATTATAAACTAATCTAATTTATTAATTTAAAATCAATAATTAAGTCATTTCTTAGTTCCCTTATGAATTAAATTCTTTTATTATCCTAATTATTTCTAAGATAATTCACTTACTCTTTCAATGACTTCATTAACACTTAAGTGTATTTAAAACATTATACTTCTATATTTAAATTCAAATTCCATTTTGAACTTAAGATTCTAAATGTTAACCATTTAACATTTATTCCAATTTAGATAAATTTATAAACCCTAAAATAAATTCAAAGGCATTCATTACTTATATAAGCTACTTATATAAGCAAGGGTTTAAACTAAATTACTAAATTTATTAAGCAAATCAAGCTTTAAAATAAATTGGTTATTTAACTTCCATATTTAAGTTAATCACTTCATAAATTTTCATTCAAATATTAAAGGAAACTTTTTATAAAGAATTTTATCAAGTTTAAACCTTTATTTGAAAACAAGTTCACCATCTAATTCAATTTAAAAACATTTAAACTTGTTCATAAATTCAAGTTTGGATCATGGTAAATGTTGATTTAAATTTTGCTTTAAATTTTAAATTTTCATTTTTTTAAAAACTTAGGATTCAAAAGCTCATTTGAATCTAAAGTTAGACTTAAACTTTGAAATTTAACCCCTGTTTTAAATTGAAATTTCATTTTGAATTTTAACCTCAGCATTGTCAGGTTACAAAAAAAAACTGAAACCATTCCTAACCCGAGACCCAAGCAAGAATGCTTCGGGTCAATTGTTCCCCTGCTTCAAGTCTCACGCACGAATAACGCGAGTACGTCCCGAGGCCAAAAACCCTGCACCGCTCCCAAATGCTTCAGCACTTCACTGGGCACGGTGCACGTGCATCGTGGCCCCAGTCACCTCCGGCCACCCACACAAGCTTCACCACGACGCTGACTACCACCAGACTCCACCACGACCCCCAAAATCCATCGCCACGACTCAAATCAAAATGAGAAATAAAACAGAACCTGGAAAAAACACAACATTCCCCTACCCAAACCTGTCCTCACCTAATTCTGCCAACCCCGACCACCTGATGGTCAACAATTTCGGCCATGGACTCGCCTTCGACCAATCTACCACTTCTCGAGGCCTCATGCAACTCGATGCACGGTAGAAGCCACGGTGGTCAAAAGTTCGATCACCATACAAATTAGGGTTGCAAACTACAAACCACTGCCACCATCACCACCGTGCTCTGACCAATCACCAGGCATTTTTCCCCACACCCTGGTAAGCTCCTCCACCTCCTCACACAACCCGACCACCTCCAGTCGCATAGAACACCATAAATCACCCAAAAACCAACATTCGAACAAAGGCAAACTGCACCTAAATCACTTGACTAGAAATCATAATATTAATTTTAAAAATCATATTATGGCATGTGTATTTGATTCATAACCCTGATTCACGAATTAAAATCATTGAGGTTTAACTTATTTAAGTTTCTACTGTGGTATTATATTTTCCAGAACAAAGACCATTGTTTTACCCTTAAACAATATTTAAATACAAGTCTCTATTCATACCATCCTTTTATGTCAACTTATGTCTTGTTAAAACTTGAATTAAGAACAAAAATGCAATTTTGTTGAGGATTTTAAACTTGGAACTAAAGGCAGATAGAACCCAGAGATACTCAATACAGTACTCATACTTAACACAGGGCAATACAACTGAATTCAGAGAAAAATTTGCAACAGAACAAATCTATATTTAAACCATTCAACTTTGATGTTACTACCCTTTAAAACAGAGGTGATTACAGGATGTCAAACACACATACATGCAGTAACACATATACACAGGAATTCATTAAGATATATGCACATATCAGATCATAATTAAGCAACAAATATACTGAAATATTTAAAAATTTAAGTTACTCACCTGTATTTCAGAAATAAGCAGAGTCTTTTATTTTGAAAAGCTTTGAAATTTTAGAACTGAGAATGGCCTTGCTTATGATCCCCAAATCTTCTTGTCTTTGTTGAATTGCAAACATTACTTAAGTTTGTATAAATGGAAGTGTTTGTTGTTATTTCTTTGTTTCAGGTTTTATATGTTTTATGAACGAACTAAAAATAAGATGTATATAAAGAAGTTCAGGGGAAGGTGATAACTGGGTTAAGCAACTTTTGCAGGTACACTTATGTGTTTTGTTTTATCAGGCCATATCTTTGTATTAGGAGGCTGAAAGGATTTTTGAACAATTTCGAATAGACATAAGTTTGTGCTGAGCAAAAGTAAGCATTAATTGTTAATGTACTCTATGTTTCCTACTTAGCTAATTTAATCATTACTTATGTATAGATATTTTACTTAGCTTTCCACTTCTTCTTCTCTAACTTGCATGCTATATTTGTTTCATACATGATGTTTATACTTGTCTGAGTCTTAATCTACAAGCTAAAGACCTATTTTATATTTAGATATTTTGCTTTTTCTTACTTTGTTTAAAGATTTTTCCTTGCCTACAGCTTAAGTACACCTGTTTGTTTCATATCAATCACTTTGTTTTATTTGTCTGGTTTGTACAAAGATTTTTGTTTTATTATTTTACTTTGTTTATAAATTTTTTGTCCTAGCCTTTTACTTGCCTAGCTTGCTTTTATACCTATGTACATATACATTTTCTTTCTTTTACACTTGTTCTTACCTTTATATTTATTTTACAGTCATATTACAAACAAAGCATGTTTTGCATCATTTATTTTTTTTATATGAAGTTGTTTCAGTCATTGTTATAAATTTTTAACTTATATATTTATTTACTTATGGGTTACTTTTTATTTTAAACTTAAACAATTAAATACTTATGTTAAGATTTATAAAGTATTATTTTATTTTAACATTTTTGAACGACTTTATTTTAAATTTACAAATCATAGCTTCTTCAAAAATATACATATATTAAAATAACAACTTCTATTTATATTAAAAACCCATTTTCAAAGATATTACAATATTGACATAGTTTAAATATAACTTATTATTAAATTAAAATAATTTATAAAAGAACTGTTCTTTATAATATAAGTCACTTATTTTATCAAGCTATAAAACAAAACAATTTTTTTGTTCAAACTTAAGTTATAATCAATTTTAAACAATTAAATTAAATCTCTTTTTTTTATTTTTATAGCTTGAGTATTTTAAAGTCATATGATTATTTATTCAATATTAAATGAAATCAAATTCCTAATTTACCAAAAATATTAGAATTAGAAATCATGCCTTTATTTTATTAAACTTAAAACAAAGATTATCTATTTACAATATATACGGGTATATATATATATTATAAATAGAAAATAATTTAATTAGCTTTTAAGAGATAATTTCTCAGTTAATTATTTATTTAAAAGAAGATTATTAAATCAATTCAAATTTATTATTAACAACATTTGTCAAATCAATTTAATTTTATCATTGATTATTAAATTGATATTGCCAAAAATTCCGGGATATCACATTCCTCCCTCCTTAAAAGAATTTCGTCCCCGAAATTTAAAACAAAGGTAATTTAATAATCCAATTTAAGATTTTAATTTTAAAACACAAGCATATATCAGTCATATGCTAACAACCATAGCAACCAATTCATCAAATCAAACAAATTTAACTATTAAAACAGAATTCTAGATAGAATTTTCTCGAGTTTTCCCAAGTATAAATATCGGAATACTCGCTCTATAAAATCCAAACAAACAATACTACTAAGATACAGAGCTTTCACTCATCTAGATCTACAAAACAAGACAGGATATCAGACTACAGACAAGTCTGAATTAACAATCAAAACTCCATGAACTGCTGGTTCTATAATCAGAGATAAATTTTACACGTACTCCCTTAGAGATACGTGAAACACCACGAATTCCAATTATCCAAATTGACAATTCGATCCTGAAGACCAACACTTATCCAGAATCAAATCTCTGACTTCGAAATCCAAATTCGTCCGTCTCTTATCCACAAAACTCTTCGGACGATCCTGTGCTGCCTACATCCTTCCTGATCAGCTCAACCCTTGGTGATGCCCTTAGAAACTAACTGAACCAAAAACAATCTAACAAAATGATCCTTCCAAGATCGACCTAAAACTCAGAACACAAACTCTATCCCACAACCAGAAAACAGAACTCACTTCCATTATCCGAAAAAAATAAAACAGGTGCACTCCAAACTGGCCTTATGATGCTGAAAAATTTCCTATTCGCCAATCCAAATATTGAAACATCCAATTGCTTCCAAACTAAAACAGCTACCATCATGCTTCCACTGCGCAACTCTGATTGAACAGATGAAAATACTGAAGTCGAACACAGATTGGACAACACATTCCAAAAATAAAGCTCACATATCCAGAAATAAAACTCAAAAGTTCCTCAAAAATCCAAGCTGTTTTCCCCAAACTCAAAAATCATCCTATTACTAAGCTGAACCATCGGTATCAGGCCTGGAAATCCAGTCGACACCAAACTCAATCTTCAGATGCTGACCAAACTTTGACTTCCTGAAGACATCCAGAAAATGTCTCTGAAACACAAGAGAACACTCAAACTATCGCCAGTCACTATTGCGATTGATCCAACCTAATTCCAAAGATACTGCTATCTCTTTACCAAATATATCAGTTTACACTTATGTGGCCAATTCATCGGAGAAATGGAACTACTCTGCTGCTTCTGAAGTTACCTCAAGAAAAATTGCTAAGCCAGAAGACTTCCTAATCCAAAGCTCTTCGAGAAACTCGGACTCCAACCAAACAGAAACTCCCAGCTGAACACAGCCACAATCGAAACAGACACTCTTCCTTAACTTGTCCCAAAGAAACATCTTCGGAGACATCCATGATCACTGTGTCTCATCACACAGCTACTACACCTTGATATGTCAAGATATCATGACTTGCTTCTGTCCAACCGACAGATCCAAACTCTAGCTCAACCAAACTTACACTTCAAAAATGAACTCCGAATCTTAACAAATCCTTCAAAGATTAATGAAATCCTTATACCACTCAAAGCTCACTCGAGACGGTATTAGGTCTACAGTCTCGAGAATTATACTTCCAACCTCAAACATTCAAACCCCAGCCATTGGTAGTCGTGTTACACACACCACCACCCTATCTACCTTTATAGCTCATTGGAAAACCTGAACAGGTAACCCAACAAATAGGTAGGAGTAAATATATATATATATATATATTAAAATTACAAATACGCTCTCTCAGGATAGAAATCACCCAAGAGCCTAGGTATTCACTCAACCTAGTGCTCTGATACCAACTGTGACGACCCGGGTTCCTACGCCCAGAAAACCGCTTCGTCTAGAAGAAAGAAAGGGGTGAGAAAATAGAAAAGATAGAGAAGAAAGAACAACAACATCAGAATCTCACAGTGGAACGAATAAATTATAATAATCACATAAGTATTTATACAATATAACATCAATCAGAGTTATGCAGACAATAGATCACATACTAGACAGTTATAAACACCTGTCTAGTTATACAACTCAATATACAAGTCAACACAGAGATATCAACACAGCGGAACTATATGTATATCTACAACGCTGAAGCCTCCTGCTCCATGGTTCCTCCATAATTCGTCAAAGCCAGCCTGAATCCCTTGACTACCCGTACAAATTTGGGTACCCGAGAGTTTATGAAAAACAGAAATAAACTCCGGGTCAGACATGGGTCTGGTATGAGTAACAGGTTAAAGTTGCTTAATTTTTAAAAAATCCTTTGCAAACAAAAGGTATCACGTAAGACTCCCCACAAATAAACATGGGTAAGTTTTTACCTTACGCTAACCAAAACATTTGATAGGAAATTCTGTGATATTATTATAGGTCTAGGGTTTTCAAGTAAATAGAAAATAGCCGAAATCCTTACATTATTAAATTCCAGCTACTAGCCATAAAAGTGGGTAATACAATCAAAACCGTTGGCACTTATTGGATTTTGGATTCCATATAATGACAGGGCTACTAGGGTACCGCCCATCACAGTACGTGGCCTAGATCAACGTACCGAGGATCACTCCCGACCCCCTGCAACACAAGGTCGGAACCATTTCTTACTGAAAAGTCCCGAACAAAATAACCCCGCAGATAGCCGTCGCTACTGCCCACTATGCCGAAATAAAGGGACATCTAGACAGGGGAATATCCTTGTTCTGCTTGGGAATGACCCACCTAACCTTGCTGCACCTCCCCTATTTTAGCCATTCCCGGTTGATGAGGCTTGAGGCTTCGATTACCTTTAGAGAATACATTTCTTAGAATGCTCATCGCCCGCCTGATGATGTGTTGACAGCATTCAATCAATACAAGTTCGTTCTAGGTTTGAATGAAACCGAAGGCATTATCTCGTTACACTCATTTTGGAATCAACCTCAGAGTTAACGACGATAACCCTTGCATTTTGAATCTTCATCTTCACTTCAGATTCATGACCTATCGTAAATTTGGAATCGATGTGGTTTTCGGATGTTCCTAATGTGGAAAACCGATCCCGGTCTCATCGAAATCCAAAACGTGTCTTTTAAGGCCAAGTTGCCTATTTAGTCTTAACAGTTCAATTCAATATTATCAATATACACATAGATGGATAATTCACAATATCACAATAGATAATCATATCATCATCAACAGATAATTCATATTATCATCAAAACAGATAATTAAATATTATCATACTTAAACCAAGCATCCATATCACATAGATAATACTCATATCATATCTGAGATCAGAATCAATCAATGAAATGTTAATATCATTCATCCATAAGCAATGATTTATAATTATACCATTTGTAATTAATTTAAAATGAATTAATTTAAAGTAAATTAAATTAATTACTTTATTTATAAATCCTGCTTATACAATCATTAAATTAATTATAAATCAACCATCCTCCAAATATTCATCTTGATTAAACACCTTTGATTAATCATTCTCTAATTTCAATAAGTAGTTACCCTTAAATTAATTTCACAAATTAAATATTCTAAATCATTTACAGTAATTAACATTTTATTACTTCATTTGTTAATTAATTACATTTATCCTTAATCAATTACATTAATTAACCACTACACTATTAATTATTTCTAAATTAAACCATTCTTAATTACATCATTAATTATGTGAATTAATAATTTATAATTTATATATTTAAATTAATTACTTTATTTAAATTAATTACATTTAGTAATTAATCTAAAATTTAAAATACGATTATTAATCACCTTTGATTAATATCAATCCAGTAATCAACTACCCTTAATTACTCCTTAACAAATTAATTATTCCATAATTAATTATCTTCATTAATAAATCCCTTGATTAATTACAAAAGTAATTACCCACATTACTTTATTAACAACTCATCCTTCACTAATTACATTTCAGTAATTATCCTTAATTACTTCCTTAAGTAATTAGGCTCCATTAATTACATTAAGGAATCACACTCATCCATTTATCAAATGATTATCTTAAATTAATTAAACTAAATTAATTAACTTAAATTAATCGCTTATCTCAATTAATTACAATAAGTAATTAATCCTTAATTGCTTTCATCAAGAAATTTTACTTAAACCATTTACCAATATATTATCTTAATTAATTAATCTAATTAATTACTAAAATCTATTGCATAAATTTATACCTAATTATCCTTAGTTAAATATCCCCGTTAAGTAATAACACTTCTTAATTAATCTCTAATTATAAACTAATCTAATTTATTAATTTAAAATCAATAATTAAGTCATTTCTTAGTTCCCTTATGAATTAAATTCTTTTATTATCCTAATTATTTCTAAGATAATTCACTTACTCTTTCAATGACTTCATTAACATTTAAGTGTATTTAAAACATTATACTTCTATACTTAAATTCAAATTCCATTTTGAACTTAAGATTCTAAATGTTAACCATTTAACATTTATTCCAATTTAGATAAATTTATAAACCCTAAAATAAATTCAAAGGCATTCATTACTTATATAAGCTACTTATATAAGCAAGGGTTTAAACTAAATTACCAAATTTATTAAGCAAATCAAGCTTTAAAATAAATTGGTTATTTAACTTCCATATTTAAGTTAATCACTTCATAACTTTTCATTCAAATATTGAAGGAAACTTTTTATAAAGAATTTTATCAAGTTTAAACCTTTATTTGAAAACAAGTTCACCATCTAATTCAATTTAAAAACATTTAAACCTGTTCATAAATTCAAGCTTGGATTATGGTAAATTTTGATTTAAATTTTGCTTTAAATTTCAAATTTTCATTTTTTTTAAAACTTAGGATTCAAAAGTTCATTTGAATCTAAAGTTAGACTTAAACTTTGAAATTTAACCCCTGTTTTAAATTGAAATTTCATTTTGAATTTTAACCTCAGCATTGTCAGGTTACAAAAAAAACCTGAAACCATTCCTAACCCAAGACCCAAGCAAGAATGCTTCGGGTCAATTGTTCCCTTGCTTCGAATATCACGCACGAATAACTCGAGTACGTTTCGAGGCCAAAAACTCTGCACCGCTCCCAAATGCTTCAGCACTTCACTGGGCACGGTGCACGTGCACCGTAGCCCCAGTCACCTTCGGCCACCCACACAAGCTTCACCACGACGCTGACTACCACCAGACTCTACCACGACCCCCAAAATCCATCGCCACTACTCAAATCAAAATGAGCAATAAAACAGAACCTGGAAAAAACACAACATTCCCCTACCCAAATCTGTCATCACCTAATTCTTCCAACCCCGGCCACCTGATGGTCAATAATTTCGGCCATGAACTCGCCTTCGACCAATCTACCACTTCTCGAGGCCTCGTGCAACTCGATGCACGGTAGAAGCCACGGTGGTCAAAAGTTCGATCACCATACAAATTAGGGTTGCAAACTACAAACCACTGCCACCATCACCACCGTGCTCTGACCAATCACCAGGCATTTTTCCCCACACCCCGGTAAGCTCCTCCACCTCCTCACACAACCCGACCACCTCCAGTTGCATATAACACCATAAATCACCCAAAAACCAACATTCGAACGAAGGAAAACTACACCTAAATCACTTGACTAGAAATCATAATATTAATTTTAAAAATCATATTATGGCATGTGTATTTGATTCATAACCCCGAATTCACGAATTAAAATCATTGAGGTTTAACTTATTTAAGTTTCTACTGTGGTATTATATTTTCCAGAACAAAGACCATTGTTTTACCCTTAAACAATATTTAAATTCAAGTCTCTATTCATACCAGCCTTTTATGTCAACTTATGTCTTGTTAAAACTTGAATTAAGAACAAAAATGCAATTTTGTTGAGGATTTTAAACCTGGAACTAAAGGCAGATAGAACCCAGAGATACTCAATACAGTACTCATACTTAACACAGGGCAATACAACTGAATTCAGAGAAAAATTTGCAACAGAACAAATCTATATTTAAAACATTCAATTTTGATGTTACTACCCTTTAAAACAGAGGTGATTACAGGATGTCAAACACACATACATGCAGTAACACATATACACAGGAATTCATTAAGATATATGCACATATCAGATCATAATTAAGCAACAAATATACTGAAATATTTAAAAATTTAAGTTACTCACCTGTATTTCAGAAATAATCAGAGCCTTTTATTTTGAAAAGCTTTGAAATTTTAAAACTAAGAATGGCCTTGCTTATGATCCCCAAATCTTCTTGTCTTTGTTGAATTGCAAACATTACTTAAGTTTGTATAAATGGAAGTGTTTGTTGTTATTTCTTTGTTTTAGGTTTTATATGTTTTATGAACGAACTAAAAATAAGATGTATATAAAGAAGTTCAGGGGAAGGTGATAATTGGGTTAAGCAACTTTTGCAGGTACACTTATGTGTTTTGTTTTATCAGGCCATATCTTTGTATTAGGAGGCTGAAAGGATTTTTGAACAATTTCGAATAGACATAAGTTTGTGCTGAGCAAAAGTAAGCATTAATTGTTAATGTACTCTATGTTTCCTACTTAGCTAATTTAATCATTACTTATGTATAGATATTTTACTTAGCTTTCCACTTCTTCTTCTGTAACCTGCATACTATATTTGTTTCATACGTGATGTTTATACTTGTCTGACTCTTAATCTACAAGCTACAGACCTATTTTATATTTAGATATTTTGCTTTTTCTTACTTTGTTTAAAGATTTTTCCTTTCCTACAGCTTAAGTACACCTATTTGTTTCATATCAATCACTTTGTTTTATTTGTCTGGTTTGTACAAAGATTTTTGTTTTATTATTTTACTTTGTTTATAAAAAAATTTCCTAGCCTTTTACTTGCCTAGCTTGCTTTTATACCTATGTACATATACATTTTCTTTCTTTTACACTTGTTCTTACCTTTTTATTTATTTTACAGTCATATTACAAACAAAGCCTGATTTGCATCATTTTTTTTTATATGAAGTTGTTTCATTCATTGTTATAAATTTTTAACTTATATATTTATTTACTTATGGGTTACTTTTTATTTTAAACTTAAACAATTAAATATTTATGTTAAGATTTATAAAGTATTATTTTATTTTAACATTTTTGAACGACTTTATTTTAAATTTACAAATCATAGCTTCTTCAAAAATATACATATATTAAAATAACAACTTCTATTTATATTAAAAACCCATTTTCAAAGATATTACAATATTGATATAGTTTAAATATAACTTATTATTAAATTAAAATAATTTATAAAAGAACTTTTCTTTATAATATAGGTCACTTATTTTATCAAGCTATAAAACAAAACAATTTTTTTGTTTAAACTTAAGTTATAATCAATTTTAAACAATTAAATTAAATCTTTTTTTTTATTTTTATATCTTGAGTATTTTAAAGTCATATGATTATTTATTCAATATTAAATGAAATCAAATTCTTAGTTTACCAAAAATATTAGAATTAGAAATCATGCCTTTATTTTATTAAACTTAAAACAAAGATTATCTATTTACAATATATACGGATATATATATATATATATATTATATATATTATAAATAGAAAACAATTTAATTAGCTTTTAAGAGATAAATTTGCAGTTAATTATTTATTTAAAACAAGATTATTAAATCAATTCAAATTTATTATTAACAATATTTGTCAAATCAATTTAATTTTATCACAGATTATTAAATTGATATTGCCAAAAATTCCGGGATATCACAAGAGGCGCGGAGTAAATCTTGCCAGTATAAGGAAGAGAGGTTTTACGTATGCTGCCCCCATGGTTTTGCGAGAAGATGGCTAGAAGGGAGTAAGTTTCATTCCTAGACTAATATTTGTCTAAAGTTTGACATGCATCCTTTCTAAACTTCTTTCGACTTTCACAAGTATCCGCCCACGACCTGAAGGCGCTACGTATTCTGAGGGCGTTGAGGCCATTCGAGCTATTCCTGTGAGAGACCGGGAATTAAATCTGTTACTTCCGACGAATTGCTTTCGAAGTTTGGATTACTGGTGAAGGTCATCGAACTAGCTTTCTAATTGGAGCCACTACAGCCGAATCCACTGCGAAAAAAGGCAAAGAGCAGGCCGGACCTTCGGTGCCCCCTGTGGGACGGGCCCTCGATACAATTGAGGAAGGTGAAATTAAAGAGATCGAGGAGCCAGAAGTGACTGACGAGAATATAAGTTCCGACCTAGCACCAATAACTGACGCACCCAGCATCGATGAACCGCCTCCCCCTTCAAAGAGAAAAAGAGTCTAGCCTACAAGCTGAAAAATAAAACAGTGGCAGTACTTCAAAAGTTACAATCACTCCAGTTGAGAAAGAGTCGTCTCCCCAAAATTTAGAGGGTCCACTGAAAGGTCTATCAGACCTGACCATCCCTGACTACTTACTAAATTATGGCTTCAACGACCCGAAGGCTATAGGATTTAATTCGCCCATAAGAAGCGATGAAGGCGATCAGGCTCGTCATCAAGGAGAGAATACTCCAATAAGTAAAGAAAAAAACACTGATCCATCAGGGGGAAGCACTAGGACATACACAAACACTTACACTTCACCCTACGATTAAATTTTAGTCATCATATGATTCCCACTAACTCATCCGTACTTGGTTCCTATTTAGGTGATATGTGGCGTACATATGGCATTGACCGTCTTTGCGGATCATCAACTTTTTACCATTCCAATCGGGATTCAAGATCAGGCAGATGCCGAGATAGGGATGACAGCGGCGATAGAGACTATCGTCCCAGAGATTTGTCATCTTCCCCAAGAAGAACTTATAGCAATTCCTCATATCCAAACGATCCTCACCTCAGACAGAGCACAAAAAGGAGAAATCTGCCCAGAAGGGATCCCCATTCGAAACTCCCCGCGACCAGCACTCTGGCTCATCGAGCACCAAGTAGTCTCATGGAAAGACCAGATCAACCCAGTATAGTTTTGAAAATCAAGCGCCCTATAAGAAGTCTGTGATTCCGGCTAAGCAGATTCCTCCAACCTCCGCACACGAGCCATCGACGGTAGAAAAATTAGCCGAGCTCAAAGCCAAATTCCCGAAGATATGCTTTGACGGATTGAAATTTTTTCCTACGATTCATCCTATTCTTGGGCATGTCAATAAAAGCGCCATCGCCTGCAATAACGATGTCTATGTCTAATATGATGCGTTCGTTCATTTAGCGTAGAAAGTTTCAGAGGTTTCTACGGAACGTTAACACAAAATTAATCGCTTGAAACTTGTAGCCATTCATGACAAAGATATCATTAAAGCCCAGGATGAATAGCTATCCTTGTATAAATCTCAACTCGAGGCCTCTTAGAAAAACGCCAAAGATACAACCATGGTAGTTAGTCGTTTGGAGGCCACTCAAAAAAAAGAATTTGATGAGGCAATCCAACATAGTGGTGCTCTAGCCTTAGAAAAAGACTCCATCCATAAAGAAAAAGACATTCTCGCTTGATCAGTTATAGAGCTGGAGGAGCTGTTCTTTAAAGAGAAAGAAGAGAAAGTTGCTGCACAGGAAGAGTCACAACGATATTGCGATGAAATTGTCACAACACGACTCCTAAAGACGAAGCTTTACGAGGAAATTTCTAAGACCGAAGCGCTAAAGCAGGCAACTCGTGAGAAGGGTAAGAGAATGGTGCTCATAGAAGTTGATTCTCGACTCGAGACTTCTGCTGAGGCCGATAGAAAAGAAATTAAGTGCTTATTTGATCCACTTATTGCCGAGTATAATGCTCGAGTACTCATACACCATGACCTAACTTTTCTAGGTGAGCGTTACCTCGAGTCATTGGCTGAATCATGGGATACTTTAATAAAAATTAAAAGAGTTGAGCTGGGCATCGAAGAGGTTGATGAAGAGGCTCTTGTGAAGGAAGTGCTTCGACGAAACAAGTCTTTCGACTTATCTGCGGAGAAATCTCTCTTTGGAAGAGACAACTCCTCATTTAAGGGTAAGGATGACATTGCTGGCCTATCCAGAATGAGCCTCCAGTTTCCCTCCCTCCGTTCTACCGGTCAATAGCTTGTCACTCGATCCTCCCTGCCGGCAGTTGGTTATGACCCTGAGCAACCCAGCTTGGTGTTCATATTCTATCCCCTATTCTAGAGGGTGAGACCCCCAAGACAGCCGAGAGTCAACTAGAAGCTGGTATGTAGCTTTCCCTTCTAGAGTTCAAGAAACCTTTGTTTTTGGAAAATAATAGATGTATTCTAACATTTATTTTTAATGGCTTCATGTAGGCCATTCTGATCCCGAACCAACTCCAAGGAGCAATGTTGCCATGGAGAGGGAAGAGAACATGGAGGAAGCATTTCACATAGGGGATACTCCTGGACCCGATGCTCAAGTGATCGGGGCGCTCGATGAGAACAAACTCGAGAATCCTTCGTCTGTAGATGAATATGACGAGGTTGAAATCATAGGTGCCTCTGGACCTACTTCAAAACTTAGCATGGGGAAGCGAATTGTGGAAGAGGAGAAAAAGAAAGAAGAAGTTAAGATTAAACCTTGGGTGGTGGAACTTGATGATCCTCTAAATAGGCCCCTGAAGGTAATTCTCCCTAAGGGGACCACACCTTTGGAGATCCCTCCCCCCCCCCCCCCCCCCTGGATACCACTTCACTGGGAAGTAAGGGGTCCAAGAGGAAACATTCGGCTGTGGGGTCTTCGAAAAAACTGAAGAAGGAGAAAAATTCAAAGAGGTAGCTATCATCTTGATAGGCCTCGCTCAGCCTGAACAAACCTAAGTCATGTAGTAGTTTCTTTTTTATAGTTGTTGTAGATAGAGTTTTACTCTGAATTTCGGAGAAGTTTAGTGGAATTTAATCTTCGATTAGTAAAAAATAATGTTTCTTCGTTTTCATGATTTTCATTGTCTAGCTTATTATCCAACTTGTTATTGAAATCCAAAGTTTTGTGGGTCATGTAAGCGCCAGTTCGCTTTTACATGACTTAGAGATTTCTGAATTATTTATACTCTAGTCCACGCTCTAGGGACTTAGAGATTTTGTGAATCGTTCATACTCTACTCCGCACTTCGGGGACTCAAAGTACTCTAGTCTGCGTTTCGAGGATCTAGAGATTTTTTGAATCGTTTATACTATAGTCCGCACTCCGGGGACTCAAAGCGCTCTGGTCCGCGCTCCGGGGATCTAGAGATTTTTTGAATCGTTTATACTCTAGTCCGCACTCCGGGGACTCAGAGTGCTCTAGTCCACGCTTCGGGGACTTAGAGATTTTTTTTTGAATCGTTTATACTCTAGTCCGCACTCTAGGGACTCAAAGTACTCTAGTTCGCGCTTTGGGGACTTAGAGATTTTTTGAATTGTTTATACTCTAGTCCGCACTCTGGGGACTCTGAGTACTCTAGTCTACGCTCCGGGGACTTAGAGATTTTTTGAATCTTTTATATTCTAGTCCGCACTCCGGGGACTCAGAGTACTCTAGTCCGCGCTCCGAGGACTTAGAGATTTTTTGAATCGTTTATACTATAGTTCGCACTCCGGGGACATAGAGTACTCTAGTCCATACTCCAGGGACTTAGAGATTTTTTTGAATCGTTTATACTCTAGTCCGCACTTCGGGGACTTAGAGTACTATAGTTCATGCTCTGGGGACTTAGAGATTTTTTTTTGAATCGTTTATACTCTAGTCCACACTCCAGGGACTCAGAGTACTCTAGTCCATGCTCCGGGGACTTAGAGATTTTTTGAATCGTTTATACTCCAGTCCACACTCCGAGGACTCAGAGTACTCTAGTCCATGCTCTGGGGACTTAAAGATTTTTTGAATCGTTTATACTCTAGTCCGCACTCCAAGGACTCAGAATACTCTAGTCTACGCTCCAGGGACTTAGAGATTTTTTTGAATCATTTATTCTCTAGTCCGCACTCTGGGGACTCAGAGTACTCTAGTACGCGCTACGGGGACTTAGAGCTTTTTTTGTGAATCGTTTATACTCTAGTCAGCACTCCGGGAACTTAGAGTACTCTTGTCCGCGCTATAGGGACTTAGATATTTTTTTAAATCGTTTATACTCTAGTCCACACTCTGTGGACTCTGAGTACTCTAGTCCGCGCTCCGGGGACTTAGAGAATTTTTGAATCGTTTATACTCTAGTCCGCATTCCTGGGACTCAGAGTACTCTAGTCTGCGCTCCAAGGAGTTAGAGATTTTTTGAATCGTTTATACTCTAGTCCGCACTCCGAGGATTCGGAGCACTCTAGTCCATGCTCCAGGGACTTAGAGATTTTTTGAATCGTTTATACTCTATTCTGCAACCCGAGGACTCAAAGTACTCTAGTGTGCGCTTCAACTACTTAGAGATTTTTTGAATCATTTATACTCTAGTCCGCACTCCAGGGACTCAGAAGTATTCTAGTCCATGCTCCGAGGACTTAGAGATTTTTTGAATTGTTTATTGATTGACTTTTAATTTTATGCATGCGTTCATACGCCAGATAGATCAATGCAATTTAATTTTTCCATGAGATTATAACACACAGAACATCAATAGTTCATAGAATAACAACTTCATATCTTTATTGATTATAAAAATAGGGAAAAACTGAATTGTCTTATTACATGTCGAAAATAGAGGACAACAAAATAAACACATATTAGAAACAATCGCTACTAAAATGCAAAATAAATAGACTAAGTGTAATAACGACGCAGATGCTCGTTATTCCATGCTCGGGGTAGCGTCACATCATCAACGGTCGCTAGCTTGAAGATTCCTTTTCCAAGCTTCCGTTCGGTGGCATATGGACTTTCCCATGTGGGGTTCATATGTGACGGGACTGGAAAAACACGCTTCAAGATAAGGTCACCCACATCAAAGGTTCTCGTCGAACTTTTTCATTATAATATCGAGCGACTTGGTACCGATATGCAGCCGCCTTCAAATCAGCTTCTTCACGTTTTTCATCAATAAAGTCCAATAATTCCAATAAGAGATCCTGATTCATCCTAGGATCATAATGAGTCACCCGGTGAGAGGGAACTTCAAGTTCCACGGGTATAACAGCTTTAATGCCGTATGCCAAGGTAAACGGAGTGTGGCTGATCATGGACTTCTGGGTGGTTCTGTAAGCCCAGAGTGTAGTAGGAAGCTCATCCACCAACTTTCCTCTGGCCTTTTCCAAATGTGTTTTCAATATAGACTTGATTATTTTATTTACGGCTTCAATTTATCCATTAGCTTTAGGGTGAGCGACTGCCGCATACCTTTTCTCAATGCAATACTTTTGGCAGAACTCCTTGAACTCCCTACTCTCAAATTGAGTTCCCTTGTCCGTAATGATAGTTCATGGAAGGCCAAAACGGCATATAATGTTTCGCACAACAAAATTAATAACCTTTTTGGTGGTGATCGTAGATAAGGGCTCCGCTTCTGCCCACATGGTGAAATAATCGACCGCAACAATTGCATATTTCGCACCACCTTCGGAGATCGGCAAGGAGCCGATTAATTGATCCCCCACATTGCAAATGGCCATAGACTAACCATTTTCGTGAGTTCCGTCGGCGGGGATCTCGGGATTTTTGCATATTTTAACATTTGTCGCATCTTCTTACATAGTCCGTGGAGTCTCAATTCACGATCGGCCAATAGCATCCATAGCGGAGGATCTTCTTGGCTAGTGTTTGCCCTCCAGTATGGTCGCTACATTCTCCTTCATGAATTTCTTTCAAGACCCGCTTTATCTCGTCATGGGTGATGCACCGAAGTAAGGGAACTGAGAATCCTTTCCGATACATTACTCCATCCAGCATTATATACTGCGAGTCTTTGCGAACGACTTGTCATCTTTCGTTCTTTCTCTTAGGCAAAGTCCCATGTAACAGGTATTCTTTGAATGGGTTCATCAATGACTCCCTTTCAGTTTCCATTCCTAACACAAAATCTACTTCCATTTCATTTATACTCGGGGTATGTAAGATTTCAATGGGAACTAAGCCAATTTGCTGTGCATCACCAGTACTTGCGAATTTTGTTAATGAGTCGGCTTCCCCATTTTTTTCACGCGGGATATGCAAAATAGTGTAAAATTCCAGGTCCACCAATAGTTCTTGAACCCGAGCAAGGTATGGGGCAAGCTTTTGCCCCTTTGCCTGATACTCTCCTCGTACTTGGTACACCACCAATTGTGAGTCATAAAAGATTTCAACCGATTTCTCTCCAAGTTCCTTCAATGCTTCGTATTAAGCTTTGTTATTCATAGCTGGGAAATCGAGTTTTAAAGCACAACAAATTGATTGATTTTTGGGAGTTACAAGAATATCACCAGCCTTAGAGCGACGGTCGTTGGATGGGCCATCGGTATATATCTTCCATCGAATAGTGAGGATTGCATCACTATTGCTTGACTCGTCCGATACGGTAAATTCCGCAAGGAAGTCTGCCAGCGCTTGACCTTGGATTGCATTCCGTGGTAGGTAAGTGATATCGAACTG
Source organism: Allium cepa (assembly GCA_030765085.1). Taxonomy (NCBI): domain Eukaryota; kingdom Viridiplantae; phylum Streptophyta; class Magnoliopsida; order Asparagales; family Amaryllidaceae; genus Allium; species Allium cepa. Next base: position 80,543,838 of record CM060941.1, on the reverse strand, counting down.
ACTTGGCTCAATGTTCCATTTAAGTAGCCTTCCAGATGTTTTTGGTCGTTGGAGCACCTGCCGTAGAGGTGGATCGGTACAAACACTGACCGGATGTGCCTGAAAATATGGACGGAGCTTGCATGATGCAATCACCAAACATTAAGCTAGCTTCTCAATCATAGGATAATTTCTATATGCCCCCGTTAAATGTTTACTAACATGGTACACTAGCTTTTGAACTTGATCATCATCGTGAACCAAGGCTGTACTAATGGCATGCTAAGATACGGCTAAGTAAACATACAACTCCTCATGGTCCACAGGCTTTGACGGAACCGGGGGATCTCCAAGTGTCTCATCATAGCTCGAAATGCATCTTCACAATCCGGCGTCCATTCAAAATTTCCATTTCCTTTTCTTATCACATCAAAGAAAGGAATACACTTATCGGTTGTCTTGGATATAAATCGTCTCAACGCGGCGACTTTTCCATTCAGGCATTGTAATTGCTTTATTGTCCTGGGTGCTTGTTTGTTTCGAATAGCTTGAATCTTTTCTGGGTTGGCCTCAATTTCCCATGCATTGACAATAAAACCCAAAAATTTTCTCGGCGCAATGCCAAAGGAACAATTTAGTGGATTGATTTTCATTCTATAGTATCTGAGTATATGAAACATCTCTGTTAATTCTTGAATGTGGTCGTTTGACTGTCGTGACTTCACGAGCATATCTTCCACATAGACTTCCATTGTTCTTCCAATTTGGTCTTTAAACATCCGATTTACTAAACGTTGATAAGTTGATCCTACGTTCTTCAACCCGGAAGGCATCACTACATAACAGTACAGTTCAGCGTCCGTCATAAAACTAGTATGTTCCTGATCTGGTGTGCATCGGGATTTGATTGTATCCCAAATACGCATCCATAAATGACAATAATTAATGTCCTGCTATCGGGTCGACCAACTGATCAATTCTGGGTAAAGGAAAACTGTCCTTAGGACATGCCTTATTCAGGTCTGAGTAATCAACACAGGTTCTCCACTTCCCATTCGCCTTTCTCACTAGTACGGGGCTACATACCCATTCAGGATAGAGGGCGTCGTGGACGAACCCATTGGCCTTGAGTTTACCCACCTCCTCTCTGAGAGCAATGGACCTCTCAGGGTCTATGCCTCTCCATTGTTGCTTCACTGGCACATACTTCGGATAAATGTTCAACATATGACTTGCGATGGCGGAAGAAATTCTACGCATATCGGAGTGGGTCCAAGCGAAAGCATCCAGATTCGCTCGGAGGAAATCAGTAAGATCCTCGGTCTTCGAGGGGGTGAGTTATGATCTAATCTGAAGCACCCATAATGGGTTATTATGGCTGACCGGGATGTCAATCGTCAGTTCAGCCAGTGCTGCTTTAAACTATTTGGGTTCTTCATCATCCTCCCCGGATTTATGTCTCTATAGATTCGACCCTGTTGCCCGAGCCAAGGCTCGGGCATTACTTGTCAATTTTCACCAACACGGATGCAGAAAGAGTTATCCACACCCTTCCCCTTCTCCCTTCGCTGGGCCTCTCTTAGCTCAGCCACATAACATGCATGACCAGTTGCTTGATCTCCATGCACTACACCAACTCCTCTATCTTTCGGAAATTTCAAGGTTAAACACCATGGGGCCAAAGTTACCCTAAACTCCTCCAGGGCCGGTCGGCCCAAAAACACATTATACGGGGAATCAACGTCCAAAAAAATGAACGGTAGGATCCGTACCCTCCCACGTTCACCTTCTCCTAACTCAAACAGCAATTCAATGAAACCAATCGCATCAGTGGTTGCACCATTAAATCAGTGAATGCGGACTTCAGATGGTTTCAGATCCTTCGCCTCCATCTTCATTTGGTCATACACATTTTTAAAGATAATATTAATAGAACTCCTGCAATCAATCAGTCCCGTTCTCACAAATGTTGGCCCAATCATGGCTGAGATGACCATAGGATCAATGGTGGGTGCCTCTACTTGATCGGCATCCTGCACCTAAATACTATATCATCGGTCATCATTCGCTGTTGTTTCGCTATGGTCCCATCTTCTGTGTTCGAGCATCATTCGAAATTTGCATGCTTTAGGGAACTAGCATACCGTTCCATTTCTTGCCAACTCTTGTCTGCCGGATGAGGCCCACCGACTATCGCTTTATAACCAGTCTACCTCCAGTCCGAGCGGGTTCCTCAAGTTGATGTAGAGCCTGCCCGCGATTGGGGTCGGAGATCCCATGTCCGCCTTCCTGTGGATTCTTAACAAACTGCTGTAACTTCTTCCGTCGAATCATGTTTTTTATAGCATCATGGAGGTGTCGACATTCTTCAATATTGTGTCCATAAGTCTCATGGAAGCGACAATACTTCCCAGTCTACTTTTATTCCTCAGCGGATTCTTTTGGGTACAGCTTTTGGTATTGGAATGTATTAAAAGTTGATATATGAATATTCTCCAGAGATGTGTTCAGAGGAGCGTTTTCGTTATATGTTAGGATCCTTGGTTTCCACTTTCTTGCTTCCCTCTTTCTTCTAGAATTTCCTCCTTCGGATCCTTTAGAATGCTCCGGCTTATTTCGGATATTGACCTGGACCTTGCTAGAGCTGTCGCCAGACCGCTTTACCGCAACATTACTTTGCACTGCTTGCTTGCTAGGCCCTAGCGCACTAATCCGGCTGGTCCATCGGGCCTCTTCTCTTCTCATGAATTGGTTTGCCTTTGAATAAAAACATTCCAGAGTGGTCGGTGGTTTTCCTACCAACCAATCACCAAACTCCGAGTCCGGATCTACCCCTCGCATCACGGCCATAAGAATAGCATGGTCATTCGGGTTGCTAATTTCGGTAGCAGCAGCGTGAAATCTTTGCAAATATTCCTTTAATGACTCCCTTAGAGCCTGGATTACACTGGATAACGACATTACGTCCTTTGATCGAGTGGTATAGATCCTAAACTGCTCCGCAAATTTCATTGTTAACTCATTAAACCTGGAGATAGATCGCGGGGGAAGTTTGGTGAACCATATGGTAGCGATTCCGGATAAGGTTATTAGGAAACATCAACATTTAGTCACATCATTTTCCCTAGCCGAGTCCATCATCCACTCGTATCTCATTACATGCTGTCGAGGATCAATCTTCCCTTTATAGGTTGGAATAGTCGATATACTGAACTTCCGGGGGCACTCAGCCTATAGGATAGCATCCGTGAACGGAGTATGACTCCTAGATATTCCCCAATCATCATTGGATAAACCTGATTTTCCCTCATTAGTTGTCTGACCATAGTTGATAAATCCGTGGTCTGGATGGGAGGTGGCAAGTTGGACTTCGTTCTGCATGATCATTCCGGTTGGTGCCTCTTTGGTAAGTGATCCCTCGAATGCAGATTCTAGGGACCCACTTCGCTACGGTCCTAACGAGGTGGTGGACCTGCCTCCACCTGTGCTCTAGATCATAAGTTTCCCACTCCATTTTGAGTGCGATTTCCCATGTGCAGATGAGGGGTCATAGTTCCAGGTAGGGAACCCGGACCATTTCTGTTAGATTATTCTACCACACCTATTTGTGTCGTTTCAACCCTACAATGTATACGCCTGTAATGTTCATCAGACAAAGCGGAGCTGTCAGATGATGAGTAGGAAGCGGGGCTTCCTCCAACATTCTGAAGCTGTTGCTGTTGTTGAGCAATCTGGGTCATGAGATTGGCATTAGCTTGAATTTGCTCGTTAAGCCATCTCCTGCTTTCTATGAGTTCTCTCATCAGCTCATTGAACTCTGCCCTGGCAACAACTTCTGATTGGTTTAGAATGGTGGCGGCCCCTGCACCTGGATTAGCTTGTTAATTGTTGGGTCCCACTTGTTGGACGTTGGTAGTCTCGTTGACATCGACATTATGGGTGGTTGATCCGATATGTGATCTTCCCATCTTAGAGTTTTCCGTCTAAACTATGAATAGAATCTGTGAACTCTTAAGAGTAAACTTTGATCTCCTTTGGAAGATTTCTTCAATCCAGTAGCGACAAAGTAGATCCTAACAGCTTGAGAATGCACATTCTTAGTGAAAGCACCAAAATTGGTCACTAACACCCTTGAATAGAGTTGTGTAGAGAGATTAATGAAGAAAGTAAATTGAAACGAAGAAATAACACAATTAAATGCAAAATAAACATAAAAGGAAACACCGGAGTGATAATGGTTCGGCGTAACTGCCTATGTTCACTTTGAATATGATCTTTATCACCTTACTAATCAATTGAGTATAGATATAATCCGTAACCAAACAGCTTGAATGCAATTTTGAACAGAAAAGAGATGAATACAAAAAATGGCAGAGTATCCCTAGAGTTCTCGAAAAAGGTCCCTTCAATTGTACCCCTACCCTTCTATTTATAGACGAAGGTAGGCCGGTTTTCCTGCGTAGGCCTATGACCAAGATACTTAGGCCCACAGTAGGCAATGCGTGTTCACCAAGCTGAGCATTCTGAATGCCGAACGATGGTTAGCGACCGACCTTGGTCGACCTCGGGTCTTCTCCTTAGTAACTTGAGTTCTCACATATATAACCCGGGGGGAGTGGTGGTACGAGTCGAAGTAAAGGAAAGCCGGCTGCACCACTTCTACACCAACTACCTTGACTGGTCCAACAAGGCCGAACCAACATAGCTAGGCCACTAAATACCGAACCAAATAAATCAATTCCTCTGAGGTCGTTCCACCAAGTGCTGAGCTACCCTTGCCAAGCGATCTATCCTTAGACATCTTGACCGAACCATCTTGATTTTCCTTCCTTGACTGAGCGACACCTGCCCTAATACTTCTGAAGTCGGACCACAATCAGCCGAACCACCTGGGCCAAACTCATCTACACTGAGCCACTGGGACTAACTCCATCTTGACCGAGTCGCTATGTCCTGCTAACTTGGCCGATCCTCTATGCCTACGCTTCAATGCGATCCACCTTGGCTGAGCCATACAGATAAACGGACCCATATGTATAGGCCATTCCAAACTTGAGTTACATCAGTCTCTTATGTTCCAATCCTCTCTTAGCTTGAGTCCCACCTAGGTTTAACCAAAGCTCTACGACTATCGCCATATAGCTAGGCCAAAGCGCCGGGTAACAGACACCCTTCAACCTTGATAAACAATGAGATTAAAGTTCAGAATCTACAATGAAAAATGATAGCAATGCAAGAATTGATTCAATGGGTTCCATCTCAACAATCGCTAAGGGTCATGGAAGGAGGAGATGAAGCACAAACTCCAAACTAATCGAGAAAGTTAGGCTAAGAGAACCATTGGGAAATCAAATAGTTTAACCTTGAGGAATAGTGAAGATTACCATGTCAACATCCACAACCAAGTCATAGAGGATACAATAAAAATGCACTCAATGAATTTTGGAAATATGTTATCCTGCAAAAGGCTCCTTTTTTAGAAGAAAAATTGGTGGTTAGCATCTTCCCTCACATTCAAATTCCCCTACCTCAGTATGATGGAACTACTAATCTAGATGATCACCTTACATCTTTCAAAAGTTGGATGAACTTGTATAATGCTTCTGGGCTAGTTCAATGCAAACTTTTCCCGATTATTTTTCAAGAAGCGGCTAACAAATGGTATAGGAATTATCAAATAAATTCCATATGTTTTCGGGAACAATTTTATTACGACTTCATGAGATAGTTTTACATGTTCAAAGACCCAAACCATAGACTTCTACAAGTTAGCTAATATCAAACAAAGACCATAGGAATTGCTTTGTGAATACATCAAAAAATTCATGAAGAGGCATTGAAAGCAGAAGACACAACCGATAGAGACAAGTTAATAGCAGTTCGGTCAGGGCTAATCGAACAAACTCCCTTTTGGAAGGAACTTCATATTCATGAGTGTAAGGATCTACATCATTTCTATCTCCAAGCTAAAAAGTTTATTCAATTGGAAGAAATGTATTATGCTATGAAGAAATCTCGAAAAAAATAGAAGATAAAAAATTTGACTTTAGTCATCTCAGGAAAAGATCTAAATGGAGGGAAAACAGAAAAGATGGCCAAATGGTAACATCTAAATCTAGATCAGTTGAATTAAACAAACCCCTCTCCTATATGTTTTCCGTAACAAAAGATGATGACAATTTCTCCATTTCCTATAAGACAAGAACTCCTGCTGAACATAAGAAAGGGAGGAATTACTGTGATTATCATAAAGTAAATGGACATGAAACTGACAACTACAGTGCTTTGATAAAAGTAGTTTAGAATCTAATCAAGTCTGGATTCTTAAAAGAGTTCATCAAAAAGGATTAGAACATTTTCAACCTTAGAAGGAGCAACTCGATCACTTAAAGCCCAGATAGAAAGTTAGAATAACCACCTCTCTTTCAGACACTGATTCGGCCTTGCAGCATTTGTCTATTATAAATTTACTTTGCCTATAATATCTTTAATTTGAATTGAACTTAGAATCGGTCATATATTAATACAAAGTTTGAGTTTCATTACAGGCAAAAAAAACAAATCCAGACCATGGCATTCAACATACTCTTGGAGCACAATAAATCTCTAACAACTTAAGAAAGATGACACAAATGCCTGAATAAAGTGGCTACCAAAGATGGAGCCAACACAATACAAAAATTTGCCCTTATAAAATCTCAGACTACTGTCAGTCCTTCACCAATTCTAGATAAAAACTTACAAGTAGACCATTCTATTGCAAAACAATACTCACCAAGGTATGATAACCTATCTGAAGGAGAAACCAACACATTTCAATTCAATTTTTGACAAATTATTTTATTAAAAAGAAATTTCCCAAACTTATCTTCGAAGAAATAAAATATTTTCAATTACTCCACAACCTGGGTAAAAATAAGTATTTACCCATTTCAACAACTGATTTGAGAAATTTTACAAAGATATTATATAGCATTAGTAAATGCACATAAAGGATTTCCAACCAAACAATCTCAATATTTCAAAGTTTTCTAAAAATATTGACAAGGAGAAGCCTATTCATATTTTTTAAAGAGATTTTTTAGAAGCTATCAAAAGCTTATTGACCAAAACTCAGATAAGAGAACTTTATTCTCGACTCAAACTACTGGTTTATCTCAACATTATTAAGTGAGATTCATTATCCCTAAATTGAAGGGGTTTAGTTTCTCATATTTGTTATCATTTCAAAAAATATAGACTGCAACATAAACATAAACAAGAAGAAAAGGCAAGAAAGTAAGAAGAGAGCTAATTAAAAAAACAAAAGCTAATCTACTTGCATGAAATAAAAACTATACTAATTGCATACAGTAAGAACAATAATTAAAAGAGCATGAAGTTAAATTCCGTAAGAAAATTACATAAGAAAAGGCTAAGAAGCCATTAAAAAGATAAGAGAGTTTATGTTTATTTTTGTGGCTACCACTAAACTAACTACAAAGTAGTGCTAAAAGCTTATTACATGAAACATAAAGGGGTATATATACATGCCTAAAACCCTAATGCATATTTTAGGAGACTACCGAAATTTCCCTTGAGAAAGTGTGGTCATCAAGTTGTCATTAGTATGAATTAATCCTTCATTAAGTGTGCATGTAACTTTAATGTCCACTAACATGTGCATTAGCTCTTCATTGTAGATCATGGTAAGTGGGTAGGTGGGGTCCTCCATGTTGCATGAAATGATTTATTTCCATCTTCATTTTTTCCTTCTCTTGGGCATGCATATCTTTATGAAGCCTCTTCATATTTTTTTCATCCAATTTCCTACAAATAAAAATAAAATGTGCAAATAAATATTCTTAAATTAGTTCACACATAAAAATGTGCATTTTCCCCCATATGAAGATGAATAAATGATGATTTGAAAATAATTAAAATTTTGGTTTAAACATGTAAAATAGCCTAATATGCTCATTTATTTAACTAAACTAGATTAAATATGGAAGTAAAAATACGTGCACATCATCCATACTCAGTAAAGTATCGAGATGTCTAGGTATTCCAATCCATAATACCTACTCTATATTAAGTAATGGTTGAGGTGTCTAGGTATCAGTATGTGCAGTACCTACCTCGTGTGTCTTCCTTGGAGTGATAGGTAATTAGTGAAACCAAAACAAACATAGAATCCATCAAATAATACTAACTATCACTCATTATGCTCTAGATCTAAATAAATCATATGTCCATTCTTCTACTAAGGATTAACGAATAAAAATCCCAATTTTCAGTTGTACTCCCTTTAACTTAAAGTTGGTACAAGACCCATTCTTTCGGTCCAGGGTATATAGATCCATTCTTCCGATCCTGGGTACCAAACAATTTACCCATGGGCATCTCCATAAATACCCCTGCTTGGAGTACAAATGAAAACACTCTGAGTATCAAAGACCCTTAGCACGCAACTCCATGCTCTTCCTTAGCTTCATCCATTTCCACGATAGAACCATTCTACATTCTATCCACAAATCACACTCGAAGACCTTGCCCAACTCGTCACGATGTTAGTCAATCAATACCAAGCCTTTAGCCTTGGAACCTCACTGCATATCTACCGAGCTACTCATCCGAAGAACTAGACCATCATGTCAAAAATGTCGAATTGTCACAATCATCGTAAGCACTCGTCAAAGAGCAATGCCATTAAGATACAAAGTCGGCCGCACGAACCATCATATAGCACTCCTCAAAGCCTTCCACCATCCATGTCAAAGGTCAACAAAATCGACCATCATAAATAGTGACGTGTACCGAACACTCTACAGTGGTCAATACCAACCAATTTGGTCCTTTACTTGGCCAAAAATGGATAAGTACTAACTAACTGAAAATGTCTGGCATCCATCTTGAAGTCTGTATCCTCAGATTTATCGGCATGCATTCCAGCATTCTCTTACAACTTATTCTGTTTATTTGGGTTTCCAATAAAAGGGACAAAACCCTAATAAAAAGAAATATTCCCTAATGTTGGATTGTCGATAAATCGACATTTTTAAGCTAACAAACAAATTAACATACATGCATCCAACGAGCATATAAATGTCTATAATGGTATACGTATATTATTTGTAATCCATCAATACCAATCTATGTGGAAAGTCATTCCAATAATAGCTCAAATGTACATAATATTATACGTATAATATGCATAATCCAATTATGCCAACCAGTATGGGAAATCATACCAATAATAGCACAAATCCAATAATTTTCGAACTATAGCGCGTTGATGGAAAATATGTGATATTCTTATAAATCATTTCAAAATAATTATATCTTCTTTTATAAAAATCTAGTAGATATATAAGTATAGGAAAATCACAATTGAAAATCAAAAATTATTCCTGACGTCAATCTAATACTATACAAACAATCGTAGTATGGCGACAGACAATATTTCCATTGCTAGATCTAAGAGTTCTCTATCATGAGCATAACGAAAGAAACGACATCCAAAACGGACCTCGTACACAAAAGATATGTCATTTATAATAATCGGGATTAATTAAATAATTAATTCACTTAACCCATTCACTAGTTACCTCATTAGCCTTTAATCCTTTCTCCCCAATTTATCAAATTCCTGTATGTACATTCCTATATCCGTGCAAGTAAGAACCCAAAACCCACTTGCTTCAAACATTGATTTCTCACTCTTTTCTCGATGAAAAGTAGCTCTACCGATTGCAACAGACCCCACTACGCGTGTGCTTCACCCCTAACCTAAATATGTGAAATCCGATCATCTCTACCTTTGAATGACCTGATGGGTCGTGTCCTTTCTCCATATAAACAGATTTTTCAATGGTGAATCATAGGCGATGAAATTTGGTAGGAAGATGCACTTCACGGAGGGAAATCCAACGCCATAAACGAATACGCCTATCATCGATCGTAACCCTGAGATTATGGAATCCTAATTTGTCGCCTGAAAACATTGACTTCCTAATGATTATCACATTTTCAATATTGACATGGGTATGAAGATCTCATCGATGCGAGTACAATGAAACTGGTTTTTGAATTTTTCGTTGAGAGATTGGGGAGATCTTGATTTTTGAATAATAATATAGGAGGCGGCCATGTTTCTTTTTCTATCCAATGGAACATTAGCGTAATATGAAGGGGAAGAGATTTGGATAAGGGTTTTGATTAAATAATATTATTTTATTTATTTTAATTTCTCAAACAAAACGATCATGCGTTTTGAGCTTGCACGATCGAATAGTGTGTCCGATTGCCACAAAACTCGTCTGCATCCATCACCTCATTTTTCCAACCCCGATGGTATAAATTTTGCCGCTATCCGAGACAATGCTCTGGGATGATAATTTTGCATTTTTCAAGACCGCTTCGACCATCAGATCATCCTATCTTCAAATATAGCGATCCATACACTTATTTTACTTTGCAACATCAATACGAACTCAATGGAAGTGGTCTCGAGTCCCGATTCAATCATATGCGAAAAATCATTTTTTTCGGACCGTTAATCAATCAATAATTCAATATTTAAATCAATTAATTAAATATATCATCATTAAAAATACAGGTCGTTACATTTTCCTCTTCTTAAAAGCGTTCTTCTCTAATCCCAAGGACGAGACAACACAACCGAATATCGTCGCATAAGTAAAGATACCAGAGAAATCTTTACTTATCCAATTGACAACAATCACTGAAAGTGATTACAGCGAAGGGAATAGACTCGAAATCGAAATGGAGTCATCATGCTCATCCCTATGTATAATCACTATCGAACCCGAAATCAATGTAGCTAAACCAAACGTCTAAGTCATGCACTCATTTCCAAAGAAATAGACAATGCAAAACAAAAGGCCAACTCACTAATTAAAAGGCAAGTCAATTAAATATTATATATTACCAACTCTCTTAACTATTGCAATGTCTATATCCTATATGTTGACTTTTCTCAATTTTGGCTTATGTCATGGATAATTTTGACAGCACCTCCTTTGCGCTACTAGTTCTGTGAAAAATCCCGATACAACATAGATATATACAAACACACACACACACACACGTCTCATATCTTCATATACCAGATCATGTATAGAAATCATCTCAAATAAGCGTGTTATGCCAAACCATAACTATCCCACATGCCTAACAATCATATAAAAATAAGTAATCAAGTTTAATACAAATAGTCAAATATCAATTGGCACATATAAGATCAAACATCAAAAGTAACCCCATACCTATCCTAGCATGCGGGATACTAAACCATATATTATAAAACATCGAATGTGATATCCAATATGAAAGCCGACGATAAAAATGAAATCACACCTACCGAAGAGCTCGGGAGGAGGAGTCCTCATGCTCTTCTCGGTCTCCACATCCTATCGTCTCTATTTTCACTCCGCTGAACCTCTACTACTCCCCTACCCTCCATCTAACCTAATTTGTATCTCATCTATCGGTACGAATAAGCTTATGAGTCCTCAAAGTCCATGGTTCGGTCTTGATATCATAAAATCAATTCGGTGCCAAATATCCAAATGCCTATTATAAGTTATCCAAAACCACCATCGAACAACGGGCCTCGACCACTTATAATGCTTTTGGCATATAATGGAATCACACTATCCATCCAACATACAACTTATCAAACACATATTTCATTCTACTAGACTTAAGGAATATACACTTAGCATTATTTGTCAACCAATCGACTATGACTCAAATGCTATCGCGCTATCCTAAGACATCGGCGATCATAGATGCAGTCTTTAAATATATGTTCTCACTACTTGAGAATAAACAATCTCAATCGGGTCCATACTTCATCACCTCTACAGACACTATCACTCTTCTAATTCTGCTACGATCTCCACTAGTCTAGCCTAAAACCTTTGACTTGTACCAATCTGCTAAATCAAAGTAGGTCTGATGGTCAAACTAGCCATCATCTTTGGCCATAGCCCATCGAGCTCTAAAGTCATAACCAGTGATAAGCTCGAGCAGTGCCCACTCTAGGAATATCACTCCCAAATTGGTATCTCTTCCACCTGAAACATCAATAACTACATTTCCCATAAAAACATATAGGAAATGTCAAATTCATAGGAGGCTAAGAACTCTAACCATCGCAAGTGGTGAAGGTCAAGATCCTTCTCGGAGAAGAGATACTGCAATGATATGGAATCACTGAACAACTCGAACTCCTCTCCAAATATGTACTGCCCTGAAATATCCAAAGTGAACTCTATCGCATCCAACTCTAAATCAAGAGTCATATACTTCCTCTCATGCGGCTCCAATTGTCGACTAATATGTGACAACCTTACCTTTCAGCATCAATACCGAACCCAGTTAAGTACTACAGGCATGTGTGTACTATCATCTCCTCATTCCCACTCGAAATGAGTAACATCGATATACTCGTCAACCTCTCGACCTGACTCACTAACGCATGCCTGCACCTCGAGTCTCAAATAAAAGTATGATACTCTCTTATCAAATAGGCCAACGATGTTGCTACCTTGGGTCTATTCAAATTTCGGTGCTATAACTATAGGACTTACAACGATGTCCTACTCTATAACAACGTGACCCAAGCATATCACTTCTCTCCTCTAGAAGCGATACTACTAAAATCTCATCAATCTTGTCCTGTGCTCCTCCTTCGTCCATGGGTAGACAAAAGTATCATCGATAAGTCCTAGCACGAACCTACCCAAGTGATCTCTCAAAACACGGTCCATGAGATCTATAAGATATGCCGACACATTGGTTAACCCAAGTAGCATAACTAACTAGTCAAAATCAAGATAGCATAGAAACACTATAATCGGCATACTCTCCCAAAATACTTTCAGTTGGTAAAACCTTATAGTCCAACTAAGAGAACATCTCGTGCTATAGAGCTAATCGAACAAGCCATCAACAAACGAAAGTAGAAACTTGTTCGTCCTCTCACTCAACTCACGACGGCCAAAAGCATCTCCAAAGAGCTATCTGCCCCTATGGTGAACAGATAGGGGCACCCCACTCAAATATGCTCCTATGGATGAACACTAGCAACAATAGGTCCTCTACCGCACCTTTAGTCTCCTATACTCCTTGGACATCATATTCTTTAAAGGCATAGCTACTGGTCAAGTACGTCCAACCGGATCGATATGGAACTCAATCTCCATATGATGGAAATTCGATCACCACATTGAATGTGTCCAGACACTCTCTAGCTATAGGCATAGATGACAATCCACCCTGTGGAGTCTGAAGTGTAGAAAGCTAACCATGACCCTATCCTTCGGAAGGTAGCCAATCACTGCCGTCCGCTCCTTCACAGCCTCGGTTGTCACCAATAGCCTCTCACAATCCACCACTATTCCATGCCCTTTTGGTAAGTCAATCTCCAGACTATAATATCAAACCCAATTTAACCAGAAACAATAATAACAAACAAACATCCATGACTCAATAAAGCTAGGTCTAGACAAACCATGTATAGGCCAAGTATGTCAAAACATATGTAGGACAAGAGTAAACAACCCTTGTTGTAACATTCTCCATTTTTAGGCCTAAACTAAGTGCTACAGATGTTGTAGTCATCTATAGAATTAATTTCCAGTGAAAAAATGTAAAATGTTACACATGTATAGTCTGGCTAATTCTCTAACAAGGTTCATCATAATCTAAAGGTTGATCAACAATTTGAAGACCCAATCCCAATCTAGCTACAAATCAGTAGATACGAAGGAATATGAAACCCGATGTTGAATGAAACATGTATGGAAATATCATGAATGGGAAGCATGCTATGGGTAGTGATGCCATTTCCCTCTCTTTCAACGATGGACCAATCGACAATATCAGAGCAACATTTAATGCATATGCTTCCATTATTTGTCCCTACTTAACTGGTTCGAGACAATCTTCCAACACTGCTTCCAACACTAGGTACAGGCTCTCATATTATAAAGCATTTTTGATCAACTTGTCAAAGCACTCGTCGCTTCGTAAGATGATCACTCAACCCAATGATAAATTCCCCATCCTTTCCGTATGGAGTATCAATAAGAGATAGACTGTACTTTGATATTGAATTCAGTCATATACTCTAATACGGACATATAACCTTACTTCAAACCGATGAAGTCCCTAAACAACATTGACTTTTGAAAAGTCCAGGTAAACTTCCTTCGATGCGAACTATGAACTATTCCCAAGTAAAATGGTCCTCGGGAATCGAAGATATAAGCGAGCTCCAAAAGTTCATTGGTTTTCCCTGAAGTTATTTAGAGGTTACTTCTACGTCATTACATCATCTAATCCTAAGTCATCGAAGATCCTTTCATAAATATCATCTTGTCTTGCACCTTAATAGTCAACTCCATTCCAAGGAACGGTCTGTCTCTTAGACTCACTAGTATACATAGATCGACAAAGTTGACCTAGGTGTTTGCACTTGAGCACAATAATTATTTGGAGCAACTAAAGTTTTCCAGAATAATGTTTTGCACCATCTCTGCAAACATATTCAGTAAATTAGGATGAGTGGTCGCTGATCTTGCCTACTCCTCAACTTTGGAGATGGAGTCAATAGCTACTTTTCTCATATGCCATATCATTCTTAATCTACGATAAGAATGATTAGTCTCTCATAGAGAAAGCAGTATAATAGCGCTCATGTGTGCAATATACTTATATATTATATATACTACTATGGAATTTTAAAAATTAAAATATATAACAAATACGTACTCTCTTGTATATAAGTATACACTCAATCCAGTCTAGGATGAGAACTCCTACCTTTATCTACCGAATCATGGTATTAACTCAGGTTAATCATGCAATCTAAGCTCTAATACTAAATGTGACGACTGCCCTACACCTATGATGCAGAAAGGTTGTCAAAAGAATGAAAAGAAGTAAAGAAGAGGAAATTGAAGAGAGGAGAAGGAAAAAGGAGAAAATGGAAACAATAAATAATCATATAACTGTTATATATCTCACATCGAATAAGACAAAATATAATAGCCAACATAGTTATAAAACAGTTGAGACGAAAATAACCAAGTGATCCAAATATCAGAGTACATATACAAAGAGTTATACATCATATAATAAAGTTCATATAGGTGGTAAATAAACTCAACTGACAAACTGTCTCAAATAATAATAACTGTCAATGCTCCACAATGTCGCTCAATGCCAAATATAAATATGAGAAATCATCGCCTCCTACGAATCTATCAATATAGATCCAAGTGCTATTTCCTGACTATCTAGTCTACTCATTTAATAGCACTAGAGATAATAAAAAGCAAAGTATAAAACCTCGAGTCAGACAATATTCTGGTATGAGTGATAAATAATCTCAAAGTACTATAAAAATCGATATAGTATATGGAACAGAGTGTATACTAATCATACCTGACATGCCCCTACAATCAAAGAATTAGAACATAACATCGATAATATGCTACTCTATAAATGACATAAAGCGTACTCCATACTCAGTAAACTGTCGGAGTTTCTATGTATCTCCATCCACAATACTTACTCCATACTAAGTAATAGTCAGGGTGACTTGGTATCTCTATGCCTAATACCTAGCTTACGTGACATCCCTAGGGTGACAGGTGACTAGTGAAAACATAACAAATATAAAATCCATCAAATAATAATAACTGTCACTCATTATGCTCTAGATCTATGATAACTCATTTGACCATTCTTCTACTAAGGATAAATGAATAAAAATATCGATTTTTAGTTGTACTCTCTTTAGCCTGAAGCTGATACTAGACCCATTCTTTCGATGCAGGGTATACGGATCCATTCTTCTGATTTGGGGTATCAAATAGCATACACATGGGCGTCCCTACAAATAGTCCTGCTTTGAGTACAAAAGAAAATACTCTGAGTATCAAAGATCCCTTAGCATACATCTCCATGCTCTTTCTTGGCTTTATCCATTTCCATAATAGAACCATTTTACATTCTATCCACGGATCGTCCTCTAAGAACCCACCCATGTGGAACTTGTCATGAGGTTAGCCAATCAACACTAAGTTCAACCTCGAAACCAAACTCTATATCTACCGAGCTACTCTCCCGAAGAACTAGACCATCATGTCGAAAACATTGATCAGTGTGGTCATAGTAAGCACTAGTCGAAGAGCAATACCATCAAGACATAGATTTGGCTGCATGAACCACCATATCATGCTCCTCGAGGACTCCTCACCGTCCATGCCAAAGGTCGATCCAATCGACCATCATAAATAGTGATGGGTATCGACCACTCTATAGTGGTCAGTACTACCCACTCTGGTCCTATACTTAGCCAAAAATGGATAAGTACTAACTAACTAACTAAAACATTTGGTGTCCATCCTGAAGTCCGAAGCTCGTCCAAATCCATCAACTTCCGCCCTCAGATCCATCGGCACGCATTCCAACGTTCTCTTACAACTTATTCCATTTGTTTGGGTTTCCGATCAAGGGGACGAAACCCTAACGTTGGATAGCCAATAAATCGATGTTATCACCCTAACAACCAAACTAACATACATGCGCCCAACGAGCATATAAATTTCTATAATAGTATAGTATAACATACGTAATCCATCCATACTAGCAAATATAGGAAATCATGCCAATAATAGCTCAAATGTACGTAATAGTATATGTACGATATGTATAACCCAACTATGCCAACCAACATGGGAAATCATACCAATAATTTCTAATTATGTCACGTCGATGGAAAAATATATGACATTCTTTATAAATCATTTCGAAATAATTTTATCTTCTTTTATAAAAATCAAGTAGATATATAAGTATAGAAAATCACATTTTTAAAATTAAAAATAAGTCTTGAGCGTCAATCTAATACAATACAACCAATCATAATATAGTAAGAGACAATATCACTTACCTTATCTAGATCCACCCAAACCCATGTTGGATCGAAGAGTTCTGCATCATGAGCACAATGCAAGAAACGATGTCCAAAACAGACCCCGAATGCAAAATATATGGCATTTATAAGAATCGGGATTAATTATATAACTAATTAACTCAACCTATTCACTAATTACCTCATTCGCCTGTAATCCTTTTTCCCTAATTTAAAAAATTCTTGTATGTGCATTCCTACACTCGTTCAAGTAAGAACCCAAAATCCACTTGTTTCAAAATCTGATTTCTCAATCGTTTGTAGATGAAATGCAGCGCCGTCGATTGCAACGGACTCTACTACACGTATGGTTCGCCCCATACCCAAATATGTGAAGTTCGGTCGTCTCTAACTTTGATCGACCTAATGGGTCATGCCCCTCCTCCATACAAATAGTTTTGTAATGGTCAATCAGAGGCGACGAGATTTAGTGGGAAGATGCATTTCGTGGAGAGAAATCCAACGCCATAAACAAATCCGCCTATCGTCGACCGTAACCCCAACATTATGGGACCCTAATTCGCTGCCTAAAACATGGCCGCTTAATGATGATCACACTCTTTAATGTTGAAATAGGCATTAAAATCTCGTCGATACAAATACAATGAAACTGGTTTCAAAAAATTTCGTTGAGAGAATGGGGAGATCTTGATTTTTGAATTATAATAAATGAGGTGGCCATGTTTCTTTTTCCATTCAATGGAATAGTGGTGTGATAGTGAAGGAGAGGAGAGTTTGGATAAAGGTTTTGATTATAATAATATTATTTTACTTCTTTTCAATTGTCAAACAAAACGATCATCCATTTTGAGCTCGTATGATCAAAATGTGCGTCCGATCACCACGAAACTCATTTGCATGCCTCATCTGATTTTTCGGTCCTAACGGTACAAATTATTGTTATCCGAAACAGTGCTCCGGGATGATAATTTTGTGCTTTTCTAGACCGTTACGACCATCTGATCGTCCGATCTTTAAATATAGCGATCCATTTACTTATTTTAATACATAATATTGATATTTAATTCGTAATGTTGATAGCAACGTAATGGAAATGGTTTCGTGATTCGATCACATGCGAAAAATCATATTTTTAGGACCATCAATTAATTAATGAATTTAATATTTAAATCAATTAATTAAACATATCGTCACTAAAAATACAGGTCATTACAATCTATCTATTTCTATTTTTGTTGTTTTGTATAACTAGCACATATCAACATTGCGATGTCCAGGCTGATGATAATACTTAGGTTTTATAACTCTGAAATTCCTGTATTCAGAGAAACCCTTTATGCTATTCTTTTGATATTATATATTACCGTTCCGCTGTAAGATTCTGATGTTGTGTTCTTCCTTTCCTGTTCTATTCTTTTTCAATTTACCCAAACTTTCTACCTTTTTTGCACTTAGACATTCGGCATATGAATACCGTGGATGTATTAGTGCCAACATTTGAGGGTTGATAAGTCAAGTCATTACACATCATCTACTACTGGATTTCCTAAATCCAATAGTGATTTAGTTTTCTTTGTTTTTGGAATTTTCAACTACTTAGATTTTTGATAAATCTACATAAGTTTTTTCTACCATGGCTCCTAAAAGAGATCGATCCACCACTTCACATGCTGCCAAGAATTTTGAGAATGCTGATTCCCAACATGTTGAGGAGGTTGCATAGCCAACTGCTATGTAGGTCAGAACCCAAAATATGTGACTACTAGGGTTGAGATGGATTGTATGCTAAAGTAAATGGAAGACAGGCTCCAGGAAAGCTGCAATGAACTAAATTAACAAATACAACAGAGCTTGGATTTATTGAATCAACTAACTAATAGCCGTAAGAGAAGCAGGAGGGACATGACATTTTATGGTTTAGAGTCTGATAGTTCCTCATTATTGGAGCAAAGGCGGAACAGGAAACAAAAGATGGTTCAAAAGGAGGCTGGAGCATCGAAGCAAAGGCCTGACCTAAGCCGAGGCAAAAGGCTATGGATAGGTATCGATCCATTGAGAGGGATCGGTATCTAGTGCTTGATTTTTAAATGTCAGTATTGACTTAACTTCTAGTCATGCTTGAGATGGCCAAAATGCTAGAAATCAGGCGACTGCTGAGGATCTGCCTTGGAAAAGTCATCAAACTGCTGAACGAACGGTTCATCCGCAGTCAAGGGAACCCAAGTATCAAGAAACAAACCAAGAGTGTTTATCGGGATAGACATTTGGAGCAGATCATGATTACCGTTTTTCAGTAGATCCACTTGAACTAGATTTGACTAAAATGGTCAGGAGACTTACAATTGCGAGCCAATATTAGACTAATTAATGATGAGTGGGGTTCCTCCTCAAGCCAGAATCCATTCATCGAAGTTATCCTGTGCGAGGAATATCTAAAAGGTTTGTGATGCCGATGACGTAGTCATTTAACGAGAAGAGGGATTTGAGGCAACACTTGATGAAGTGCAACTGGCGCATGGATTCTTCTAGAGCTACTAATGTTGTATGATGTCGTTGTTTCCTGATTTTCTAAGAGGAAGTAGCGACGGTATGGTTCACCCGACTGCCACTGAGATCCATATCGTCTTTTGAACAATTGGTGCAAAAGTTCATTGAGCAATTCCATATGCATATGACCCATCGAAGAACATCATGTCACTTTCCAACCTTTTCTAGGGAGCGGGAAAATCTTTGAAAGATTTCTTACACAAGTTTAACACCACAGTGACTTAAGTGAGCAACGATTAGGAGGATATTATATTGGTGGCACTGATTTGGGGAATTCATCTCGAGACTGATTTTAGGAGGTGATTAAAGATAAAACCCCCACCAACAATGAACGTATTCTATAAAATGGTGAATCAGTTCTGGTGCTTAGAGAAGTCAAGTACTAACATCGAAAAGAGAAATGTTGGACAGTCGGCGGAGGTAATACAAAGTAATGTTGTTGTGAAATAGTCCAGAGGTAATTCTGATAATGTCAATGTTAATATAGAGAATCGAAGTGGTGGACGGAGCAAAATAATGATAGAGGTAAAGACAAGAAGTCGAATTCAAGAAGACATCCAAGAATCTCAAAGTTTGACAGCTATACTCCATTGGACAACTCGAGTGAGAATATATATTTGGCCACCTAGGGTAAAGAGCAGTACAGGAAGCTGGCTCCTAAGGAGTCAACTGAGGAGGAGAAGAAATCCGACAAGTTTTGCAGATTTCATGAGACACATAATCACAACACCAATGAATGTAAACATTTGCATGATGTGATCGAAGAATTGATTCGTAAGAAGAAATTGCAGCAGTTTATGCAAGCCCCTTCAGATGGTCGGTAAGGAAATTCTAACCCCCTGTAGGAGCAAGCTGGACCTGATGTGGTTAAGCCCAAGTGGCTTGAGAAATGTCTTGTGATCAATACTAATATCGGTAGACTACATCCGGCTAAGCAAAGCAGGAACGAGATGGAATGATATGTGGGAGCATTGAAACACACAATAAATGAGAGTTGTTTTGCCATCGAGGATGAGGTTTCGGCAAAGCAACTTAGAACTACGACAGATGATATTATGTTTAGAAATACAAATGCTAATAGGGTAAAGGCCTCGATGGTTGATTGGCTTGTGATATCGGCCATGATTGGTCCTGTTGTTGTGAGGAAAGTGTTGGTTGGTCGTGGGAGTTCAGCATACATTCTGTTCAAGAAAGTCTACGACCAGATGCTCATGTAGGGTAAGGACTCAAGGCCGTCTAATTCTTGGATCTAAGGATTTAATGGGACTGCTACTAAGCCTGTAGGATCTATGGGTCTACCGGTGGTACTTGGAGAGGGCAACCACAATAGGGTGCAGATTGTGCCTTTTAATGTATTGGACATTTACTCTGCTTACAATGCTTTTTTGGGATGACCGACCTTGCTGAATTTAGAGCAGCTATTGTTCTATATTGCTTAATGATGAAGTTCCCGATCGATAATGGTCTGGGAATTGTTCAAGGAGGTTAGGGAATTTTCCGTGAATGTTATGTCACCAAGGTGAAAGAGGCAAGGCGAAGGGAGAAAGGAAAGATGTGGAGAGGACTCTACACCAAGGCTCAAGATGCATAGAAATTACCGCTTGGGCCCTGGCTTGGGCAGCACAATTGGTTCCATAAGGATATGGATCCACAGAAATAGCTAAAGGATGAAAGGGCAGCTCCAACTGAGTTGACAATCAACATACTGATTAGTCGAATGATCATCCATGGGTCCAGAAGGTCGGATCGCAACTTGGCATGAAAATGATGAAAGAGTTAGTTGGTTTTCTCTGAAAAAACCTAGATGTGTTTTCCTGGAGTCACTCAGACATGGGTGGAGTATCATCGAAGATAACAAGCCATACATTGAATATAATTCCTAAATACTTCCTATGAAAAAAAAATGTCGTAGCTTGGGTCCGGAGAGATCCGTTGCACTTAAATAAGAAGTGGAGAAGCTGAAAGATAACAGCTTCATCTGTGATGCCTTATGTCCATAATGGGTATCAAATTCGGTCTTGGTAAAAACAAGAAGTGGAGGACATGTATCGACTATTCTAACCTAAATAAGGCATGCCTAAAGGATAGTTTCCTTCTTCTAAGGATCGATCAGTTAGTAGATTCAACAATTGGACATGAATTGCTCTCATTTGTGGATGCATACTCTAGATACAATCGAATTTCGATGCACGTCCCAGAGCAGGAACACACCAATTTTATAACCAATCTAGAACTATACTACTATGTTGTCATGCCTTTTGGATTGAAGAATGCTGGAGCAACTTACCAAAGGTTGTGAACAAGATGTTTAAAGGCTAGATCAGATGCTCGATGGAGGTCTATGTGGATAATATGCTTGTGAAGTCATGACGATTGAGGAACCACGTTGATGACTTGGCATAGATGTTCAGCGTTCTCCAAAAGTATGGGATAAAGCTGAACCCTTTGAAATGCTCATTCGGCATTGAGTCAGGGAAATTCTTAGGCTTTATCATGAACTCTTATGGAGTCGAAGCCAATCGGGAGAAGATCGAAGCACTGAGCAACATCAAAGCCCAAAAACGTTCAAAGACGTTCAGAGCTTAAATAGGAAGGTCACCGCCCTGAGTCGATTCATCTCCAGGGCCACCGATAGTGAATCCCTTTCTTTGATGTGATAAAAAAGGGAAGAGGAATTTCTCTTGGACACAAGTATGTATTGACGCATTCTAGGTGGATCACTTAAAGAGACCCCCTATTTTGTCGAAGCTGCTAGATGATGAGGACTTGTTTATTCATCTAACAGTATCGGTGCACGCATAACCTATCATCCCTGAAGAGCGATCCAAGGTCAAGCTTTAGCATATTTTGTTGCTAAGTACACTACATGAGATGGTACTCCAGAGAGCAATGGATAATAGAATACCCAATGGAAAATGAACACAAATGGTGCATTTAATGAACATTGTTCTAGTGCTAGAGTCGTGTTGGTGACTCCTAAGGAACATTCGATTTGTTACGCTTTGAAACTTGACTTTCTTGCAATGAATAATGAAGCGGAGTATGACGCCTTAATCATAGGACTTAGGATTGCCAAGGAATTGGGAGTTAAAGCTAGTCATATCTTATGTGATTCCCTGCTAGTGGTATGCCAAGTGAGGAAAGAGTTTCAGGCAATGGGAACAAAGCCAGCTACTTATCTCAACCGAGCCCTTGAACTGCTTAGTGATATTGAATATTACACTATAACATATATACTCAGAGAGAAAAATGTGAAGGCCGACTCACTGACTGAGTTAGTCGGCTTTGGAGATGAGCAGCTCATGGGCCTAGTTCTTGTGGAAGTGAAATCGACTCTGAGCATTAAACAAATGGATCTCAATTGGATCTTGGAGGCCGAATATGAGAAGGATTCATGGATAACTTCGATAAAGAATTATCTTCAGAGAGGAATCTTTCTAGATAAAAAGAATGAAAAATGTCAATTTCTTTGTAAAGCATCAAAATTCATCATGCAAGAGGGAGTACCCTACAAGAAAGGTTTCTCTGTTCCTATGCATCAGTTTGTTTCCAACAATGAGGCCAAGTAGGTCTTGAGGGAAGTACATGAAGGAGACTGTGGCGTCCACACTAGGGGAGAGCAAACCCTCGCAAAAAGGATCTTTCATTATGGGTAATTCTGGAAAACTGTCAACCAAGACGCAGCTGATTATACTAGAAAATGTGACAAGTTCCAGAGATTCACAAAGATTCCAAGGGCCCCACCAATGGAGATCACTCAAATGGTCAGTCCATGATTGTTTGCAGTTTGGGGAATCTATATCATGGTGTGCTACCAATATCTAAAGACAGCAATAAGTACGCCATCGTCGCTGTTGATTATTTGATCAAATGGACCGAGGCAGAGCCATTAGCCACAATTACCACAAAGAAAGTAATCAACTTCATGGTCAAAAACATTATCTGTCGTTTTGGGGTTCCACAAACGATTATTTTCAAAAACGAGACCTAAGTCAACAGTGTTGAGTTCAAGAATTTCTACCGCAGGTAGCGCATGAAGTCCATTCTTAAGAAGCCATTAGAGATGGCCAAGGGTAAGTGGATTGATGAACTTCCATTAGCACTATGGTCTTATCAAACGATTCACAAGTCCGCGACTGGTCACTCTCCATTCGTCTTGGCTTATGGATCGGAGACTATGATCCCAATTGAACTTGAAGTGCTTCTCACCAAGTGATTCACTACATTCCACGGACAAATTAGGAACTCCTTTGGAGTCTCTGGATATAATCAATGAGAAGTGTGATGAAGCTGATTTAAAGGCAGCTGCACATCGAAGTCGAGGCACCCGATACTACAACACCAAGGTCAAGGCTCGGATCTTCGAAATTGGTGACCTTGTTCTTAATCGAATCATCCTAGGCCCTGGCAACTTGGGTCCGAGTTGAGAAAGTCCATACGCGATTGAGAAAAAGCTTGGAGATGTGACATTCAAGCTAGCAACGATGGATGGGATCTCACTCCCATGGGCATGGAATAGTGAGCACTCACGATGCTATTTCACTTGAATGTAAATTTGTACATATTTAATCAAAGCTGTGTAGCCAGACAGAATTTGTCGTTTCTAATGTTTATAAAAGAATAGACTTCCAGAGCTCCTGAATCTGTGTATACACGATTTTACACTGTGAACAATGTTGTGTTTAAATGAACCTGCATGTGCAAAATGCAGGTGTGTAGGTACCTAGAGGTAGGCTTCCATAGTCCATGATCAGACACACGAAGCTCGACCATGCTTGGAATCCGGAGATAGATACCCAACAACTCCTCTAACCCATGACTCGGAGGAAGGAGTATAGACATTCAAAGGTTAAACGAGATAGTTTGCCTTTACAGCTCATGCCCAAAGTTTGACAGAGCATTCGTACCTTGCCCAGAGTAGGCAAGACGAAGGGTTTGGGCCTGGAGTTGGGCGGGATCTCCTACAAACTTTGATCAATGCTATGCAATCACAAGTAAACATCCTGGATATTGATGTTCAACCCACTATCTTTAGTGGTTAACTATCAACCAATGCTCAGAGTTTGGCATGGTCAAAGTATGCATCCCGAAGTAAGATGGTAAATTTGTTATCAAGGAATGAACTATTTCGATTGACGCCCAGAGTTTGGCATCGTCAAAGTATGCATCCCAAAGAAGGATGGTCAATTTGCTACCTAGAAATGAACTGCTTCGATTGACGCCCAGAGTTAGGCTCGATGACACTCAAAATAACCTCAAAACAAATGTTTAAGTTATTTCTCCAAGCAATAAGAATCCGACCAAGTTCCAGATTTAAACATGTTCATGTGCAAATAGAAGCTCAAATAATCGTCCTTTACCTGCCTAAATAACGAAGTTGACTAAGGACTTAGTTTCATAATGATGATGAGAAAGGGATAACAAACATGTTGAATCTAAAGCGAATTTCTCAAACACTTAGTCAAATTCACAAAAGAATTGAGTGAAAAAAATTCTATATTATTCACAGTCGAAATAAAACTTAGAAGAAAAGTACAAGTGTTATTGACGCTCAAATTAAAAACAAAAGCGAGGGCCAAACCAGCATAAAGCTAGCTTGAAAACAAACGCAAAATAGGTCCTACGGCTATACAATCAAAAGCATGAAGGAGATATATGATCACTTCTTGGATTTCTTCTTCTTATTCTTCTCACAGAAGACGACACACCAGAAACCTATGGTTTATTACTTGTTCTTCCTTCACTTCCTCCCTTCGAAGGCAAGCTAAGTAACGAGGCAACAGACATGCTTTAAGTGCTTCCTATCATAGGTAGCATGACTGGGTAAAAATGGTCTCACCAGGAAAAGTTATTGACAGAGGAGGAAGGAAAAATTCGACCAACTGGAATGCTTGGAGTCATCTCGGAAATAGTTACGACCGTTGAATCAGTCATTCTTGCTGGTTTTCCTGGTTGGGAGCCCTCCTTCAGGAGATTAGAAATCGCAAGCTGACCGAAAATTTAAGAAAAATGAAAGGAGAGATTTATGACATCAACCGGTGTCATGTGCGCCTTCCCGATATGTGTGAGGTCAATGATATACCTCTATTGGATTTAGTTTCTGTATGGGTTGGTGTACAACCTGAATTTCCTTCTTGAATGGGAGGCAACATACTTGTTTTCTGCATTTGCGGCACGTCCGTATTATACAAAGGAATGAATGGAGCAATAGATGCAGTTGAAGGTCCAAAAGGGATACTGAAGCAAGCTCCTGAGGAGTAATATCGGAGCCTTCGGCTTGGTCTTTCTGAAATATAGCAGCCGACTCTGGGTGTAAAATAAGCTCACCTTCTCTGAGCACCTTGGTTTCCTCTAGACTTAGAATCTCACCTCTATTAGATCCACTCCACCTCCTTCTGAATGCTATCGCTCTTCTTACACAATTTTCTC
The DNA here is from genome assembly GCA_030765085.1 of Allium cepa. Classification (NCBI taxonomy): domain Eukaryota; kingdom Viridiplantae; phylum Streptophyta; class Magnoliopsida; order Asparagales; family Amaryllidaceae; genus Allium; species Allium cepa. The sequence continues at coordinate 80,517,932 of CM060941.1, read as the reverse complement.
CAATGCTATTGCTAAAGCATGGGGATTACCTTTACCAAGCCACGATAAGTGTCTAAACTTAAAAACATTGGCATTGTAGTTGGTGATGAATGGATCAAAACTATCCTTAACCCGCCTCTCTACAGCTGCCACCAACTCATCTACTTTCTTAGCCTTCTCCAATGCATCATCTCTCTACTTACGAGTTTCAATGTTTTCTTCATAGTACACTTGTGATGTTTAGAGGGCCTCATCCTTCTCCTTCTTCCTATACCTTCAGCTCCACCTCTTCAGCCAATTCATGATTTATGTAACGAACTGACTCAACATGGCTTAGGCAGTTCTTTCTTTCTTGCTCGATAGTTGCATTTAAGTCCTTGACTTTTAGATCGACAACCACATGTGCCTTCTTCATCTTAGCGACCTCTACATCAAGATAAGCAACGGTATTATTGTTTTGACATGCTATTAGTTGAAATCCAATAATCTCAATCTTTAAACTCACATCATATACCAAGATCTTCTTAGCCAACCTTCTCCAAATAAAGTATTGATCGTATACATCCCTAACATGCGCTACGGTCTTATCCTTAATATACGAAGGAATATCTTTCAGATTTGAAACAAATTTGATGCCTTTAAATTGATCTTCGAAAAGTGACGTTGCAATTTAGCCATTTAAGGATTTAAAGCATTCAGCTGCTCTATTTCGATAACAAGCTGTTGGATAGGCTGCTCGATATGCTCTTTATCATCTCTATATTGAGAGAATCTGAGGCAACAGATTTCAATGGACGACGAGAGTGCTGAAAAGTATGAGACAACACTGTTTGTTTGGTAGAGGGGGAAGCACAAGAAGGGTCATCACGAAGGACATCATCATGGCATTTAGATTGCTTTTCTGAACCCCATGATAGGGCTGACCTGGATCTAGATTTATTCCTAGACAATGAGTCATGTGGCATATCGTCTTTCTCTCTACTTCCTCGATCACGGCTTGAGCATTGACTAGAGCCAGAATCATAGCTAGACTTGTAGGGGCTCGTGCTCGATTGGTGCCTTGGTTGGTATCCTATCTGATCCTGAGTATCCACATACAACCCATATTGTTTCATGGAACCTGCAAATAAAGTGAAAATAAATCAGCTTTGAAAAGACAACAATACAACATAAGCTGAGCAATGTGCGGTTCATATATGTGTGCGTGCAAGTTTCCTAGTATCCCCCCAATAGACCTTGGGTTTGAGTTTTTCTTATATGCATGATCTCTCCGGCTTTAGTTGAAGGCACGTCATCTTGAAAATGGATAGGGGACCCAATTTCCTCGATACTCATATCGCTAAGGGCATATGAAGGGATATTATCCAGAATTGGTCTAAGACTGGCATAAGGATTCTCTGTAGTCCGTATGGGAGTTTCAAATGCAATCATGACCGTTGGAGGTGGAATCAGAGTCTGCCTTTTTCCAATTTTAATCTTGAGGCTTCTTCTTTGAAAATGTTGCGGGTCTTCGTCATCTTTGTCGATGGATGGGTCATGGCCACATCAGTACCATCTTGACCTTCTCTTCCTCCGTTACCTCCTCCTTCTCCTTCACCTCTAACTTCACCTTTATTGGTATGCTCCTATATGTCGCCAATCTCAACCGCTGGAATTTGAACTGGGGACATCGGTGAGTGGTCTCCATTATCTTCGGATGAAGAATCGTCCTCGTTACTATTAGTAGTTTCTAGAGCAAGACCAACGCTATGATCTGGGTCCTAAAGTCATATACTCGTAGATTCTCATCACTAAGCAGCGTCTTAGCTTCTCTCTTCCTCTAGGATTTGGTGAAGTTGTTGGACATGCATTTCTAGGCCTGCGCAGTACATCTACAATGAATGAAAAAGATGTTCAGTGATAGTAGAACTATGAACCCAGAATGGTACAAAAAGTTCAAGAATAGAACTTATGAGGAGACAACCATAGCTGTGAAAATCCAAAAATATAGGGATTGAAAAGAATTCATCCTTGAAATAGCTTAATTTATCCAAGGTGCAACCCACTATTCGGCAACCCCTAGACAGCTCTAAGAAAATGAGAGAAGGATTTCCCTTGCGATGCCTGAAGCTAGATGATAACAGATCTCTTGATTGATGGGGACTCGATCGAAATAGCGAGCTAAGATTATAAATAAGTTGTGAAGGGATGCATAGCTGTTCGTATGGAGCTAAATTGGAGCCAGTCTCATAAAGTGCAGAACTCGTTGGATGAACTAATTGACTAGTGGGACACATCCTGTCAAGCATACATACTTATTACATGCTGTATACCCATCTAGCGTATGGTGTGCTCTCTAATGGCATGTCAGAACCCAACACGTTCTCAAATGGGATTTCATGCTTATCATAAATTCTTCTAAGTGATCCTTCCTCTATTTTTGAAGCCGCCGAATCGACAAGATTATCTAATATGACGATGTCATCAAGAGTGTCTGGAGCGGCTTTGACTTTCGGGTCTTCTATAGGATCTACTAGAACTTTCGGAATAGGTTATTCTACTTGTGGATTTTCTAGGTTAGGTATAGGTTGTACCGAAGTTTGTCGAGCAAATGGGGCCGGAGTCGAGCTTGACTCGATATCTGATTCAGCGTATCGTGAAGTTGATGGACCTACAGCTTGAGTGAAGTGATGCTCGGAACGTCTATGACCCAAAGCTATCAAAACTCAACAAATAATTGATATTAGATTGATTAAAAGTAATGCCCTATGATAAAAAGAAAGTCTAGTGTAGTGTCGTGCAGTGTTTTGCAGTGCCAATTTCCAACGTTGTGTGACAGTTCATTTAAAAGTCTATAGTTTATACGAAGTGATCATCATCGTTGACCATCCCAATAGACTTCATATTAACATCCTTACATTTAGTACTGATCCATACCCTTGGATGAATTTTAGCCACTTTTCATCATCTCTCCCCATCACAATCACGAACGTCGAAATGAATCACCGCCAATCTCTCTGTCGCCTTCGCCACTACCTATGGATGTCGAGATTCAAGAAGATAATCGATTCAACTTGGATCAAGGTTTAGTCTTAGTACACGCAGGATCGGGCCCGATCCTGCGAATTCGATAAATGGCAGGTTCGACTAGAGGGCGACTGCAGTTACTTGGATGGCGTAGATCGGTGGTGGCAATTCAAAGATCAAATGATGGCGGTTCAATTGGGAGACGAATTGCTTAATGGATGGAAGAAGCTCAATCTTGAATAAAAAAGCAAAGTGAGGAAGAGAGTGGAAGACAGATGGGTATATAATACCTTAGACCCGTGTTTCTAGGCAAACCAATCGCCTTAATCTAAGGCTTGGTTCAGTACCGATCCATAGCCGTAGATTGGTACTGAATGATAGTGTGAATATAAATGTATGTATGCATGTATAAATGTATAAATGTGTGTATGCATATACATCCAGTGTTTCATGGGGATGTGTGTACATGGCACCTGAGAACACGTGTGCATGCATACTTAATGTTCTACAACTGGAATCAAAAGAGAACATATTCAAACCTGAAGGATCCAAAAAGGAAATCAGCTTAAAATTACCAAGCTTAGAATGATAGATCGTGAGAACATATTCTAGTTTTATAGTCCCAAGTGCTAGCAAAGCATCGTAATGAATGGCCGTGGACACAACACTTTACCCAAAAGGTCCAAAGAAAGGATAACAACTATTCAAAGCACGGACCGAAGTCCGATATGGTAATCACTACTTGTCTCGATACAAAGCACATCGTGTTGGAAACAAGATGTACTTTGAGAGAAAGTGTTATCCAGCCTTTTGACTGAGCAATATCTGTATGGACCCGACGAATCGTACTCGAAAGCTATCAAGACAGGAAGCCTAGAGAGACAGTCATAAAGTCCAGAAATCAAGTACAACCAAGATCATGGGAAAGAACAAGAGCATCCTAAGAAATTACAAAGCAAAAACCATCAAGGTGATGGGTCAATACTGATCCATCCCCATAGATCGGTACCGATCCATAGAACTCCATCAGTTAAGCCCTATTTCACTCCTACTATCAAGTCTCCATGCTAGAAGCCTATTCCTAACTCCATCAATCAATCACATGATACTTGCTATCGAACCACTCAAGCACTTGAAATCAGCAACTCCATTCCTTCACTATCACCTTATTGGCCCAGAAACAAGCTTATGACCATGCAAACAAGATAGGAATCAAAAAGCAAACAACAAGACGACATTACACAAAGCAATGTGAAGGATCCATAAGGAGACCTTATGGATTGATACCGATCCATGCTTACGAATTAGTATCGATCCATAGCTGCTTGCTGACCTTGATATGTTTTCTAGAGCAACTACTGCTAGATAGTGGTGATCATGGAGGAAGACGTGGTGGAGCATTTCCCGCTAAGATACATCTATAAATATGAAGCTAGGTCTCATTCTTCGGATCTTTTCACTTCCTTGCAATTTTAACATATTTTTTTGTAATTTCCTGTGGCGTGGTATCGAACCATAAGAACTGTACTTAAAACAGCAAGATAATCAGTAGAAATCTCAAGTGGATGTAGACAACCACTTAGCTAACCACTATAAACGTTTGATGTCTTGTTTTTTACTTAGTTTCGTTTACTTTTCTTAAATTTCATTCTCTACTTAAATTCCTGGGTGTTTGAGCCACATTTTGGTACTAACATTTTGGTGCTTCCATTAAGAATCGATTTCAGTCCATTTGGATCCATCATGCAGCGACCCTGAAATTCGAACACTTCGTCTTCGAATATCGTAACATTTTGAAATATAATCAAGTGTCATAAATATGATTTTATAACCTTGTTAAGCATCACTTAATTAATAAGTAATGATAAGAAACTCATTTTTGAAATTTGTTTACTAAAATATATATTTTTCGAAGAAAAATGATAATGTGACCGAAAATCGGTTTAACGGTAAACAACTTTTCGATCGATATAAGTTGTTCGAACTCTTGTGTACTTGTCTAATGATCAAATAAACATATATCAACTAATAATACACACCTCTTCATAAAGCTTGGAATGTTCTAGAAGCTTTCTATTACGATAAGAGATATTATTATGAGAGGTGTAAAATGGTAATTAGCATAAATGATATGTGACTTAAAGGAGAAGCGATGGGAGGTGGGTCTTACATGGAATGAAGGGTTGAAGGAATGCTTAAAGAGCACCATTCTTAGCCTATTAAAGGAGGGTCATACCCTTGGTTATCATTCACAAACTCACAAATCTTGAAATTATAAAACCCATGTCTTCTTCTTCTTCTTCTTTCTCTTTATAATTTCTTAAAGCAAAATATTTGTAAATAAAACCTAAATCACTTCAAACTTGGAATGAGGCCTTATTACAACATAACAACACCTTGCACCTAGTTAGAATCTGAGTAAGCAAAGCCAAACTCCCACCCCACCCCATAGCCGTGAGCAATAGGTTAAAGGAGGAGGGAGAAGCAAGAATAAAGCAAGAGAGGAAGGGAAGGAAGGGAGGGTGCTAGCTTATGTCTGGACTTGGTTCTTGGATCTTGGCCATCTTATTTACCCAGAAACAAGCTTATAACCACGCAATCAAGATAGGAATCATGAAGCAAAAAACAAGACGACATCACACAATGCAACGTGAAAGATCCATAAAGAGATCCTATGGGTGGGTACCGGTCCATGCCTATGGATGGGTACTGATCTATAGCGCTTGCTAACCTGGCCACGTTTTCTTAAGAGCAACTATTGCTAGATAGTGGAGATCGTGGAGGAAAACGTGGTGCAACATTTCCCACCAACCGACAGCTATAAATAGGAGGCTAAGGGATCATTTCCGAAGATCTTTTCACTTCCTTGCAATTTTAACGTATTTTCTTGTAATGCCTATGGAGTGGTACCGAACCATAAGATCTATACATGTAAACAATAAGATAACCAATAGAAATCTCAAGTGGATGCAGGCAAGGACTTACCCGAACCATTATAAACGTTTGGTGTCTTGTATCCTACTCATTTTCATTTACTTTTCTTCAATTTCATGCTCACTTAAATTCTTAGGTGTTTGTGCCATATTTTGGTACTAACACTTACATTATAATCACATTTAAACCATTTAACATATGTCAAATACAAAGGATTTCAAAATGCATTTATAGTGACTATTTCGCTTCTAACATTCACAACACGCTATCAAATATTTAAACAACAAACCTTGGCCATGTTACATATTTTAGAAGGTTTAAGAGAAAGATCATACTTTATATAATGTTGTTACTTGTTATCAAAAGCAAGGAGGGGTCCAAAAGTAATAGCTTGCATTATTATATATTTTAATTTATATTTTAACAACAACCAATACACACACAACATATACAAGTTAAATGGTTAGTTAACTCACCAAAGTCCAAGCCAAACCAAGACGTAAATAATCTTGTTATGAGTGCAACGGCGAAGATGGCATCTCGATTGGACCTTGTATGTTATAAGATTTGGATTAAATAATTTAATTAATTAACTAAATTTGAGTACCCATTACCTTAATTAAACCTTCTCCCCCGATTCACTAATCTCCTCGTTATGCATGTACAAGCAAAACTACATGCAATCCAAATCTTCCCGCGGCTTCTCTCTTTCTTATTTCTCATTCTAATCAATGAAATCGAACACCGTCAGCACTAATGAACTCAACTTCGTGTTTTCTCCGCATCCTACATCAACAAATGAAGCTTGATTGTAACATCCCATATTTTTATAACATTATTTAGGATATTTAATTAGTTAAATTAAATAAAATAATGTCAAGATTAATAGGTTGAGATTTGATTAAAATAAGGTTAACCGTGCCATGTTAACGTGTAAATTAAAATGAGAAAACATAAAATAATGTGTTAGGAAATGAGTAAGGGCATTGCGGAAGATAGGAAAGTCTTATACCCTGAACCCTTAGGAATTTAAACTCACGTTCATTCACATTTTACCAAACTAAAAACTCTTAAGGCCGGCCACCATTATTGTTCTCAAGGAAAGATTAAAGCTAGGATTCAAGAGATAGAAGATAACCAACTAATTCAGCATCAAATCTCACATCTTTTAATCTCAAAGCTAAGGTGAATAATTACTACATCCCACTTTCTTATGGTTTTCAGTTTTAAGATTAGATCTGAAATGTTTTTGCAAGTATATACCATGGTTTGATGATTAATGTTATATAATTGTTTGTTGGTGAAATTTTTTGCAAAGCAAGCCGGTTTTATAGTGGGCCGTCCACTTTTATTACGAAAGTAATAAAGTTAAAGTACAGGAGTAAGGTAAAAGCACCTACACTACTAAGAAAAACAGCAAAAATACAGCACTGGTATGTGGCAGACATGCCACGGTAACAAAATAAAACACCAAGACTACGATTCCTCAGAAGAGAAGGAATCACCATCATCAGCATAAACCAAAGGGACATTCCCGCAAAGACCAGCAAAGGGGCTGAATCGGGAAGCAAGACAAGGGTCATAACCCATAGCATCAGAAGAATAAATGAAAGAATGATCCCAATAAAGATCAGCTAGCATGTCAGAATTTTTACTCGCATACACTCCATCTAAACCAAGAAGTAATGAATCACCAGACGGTCTGTAATAAAGGCAACGAAGGTCCTTATGATCATCAGAAACAAATCTGAAAAATGAACCATTCTTGGGGCTAAATCTCACATCAGAAATGCGGTCCACCCAACACCTCTCAGACTCATCCCAAACAACCTGGGCAGAAACTGGAACAACATTAGGAGTAGCTGAGGCAACACAAGGTTCCATAGCAGCAATAGGAGAGACAGACATATCTCCACAAGGAGGCGGACCCAGATCAGACGCAGGAAGGGGCATAATTTTAGAAGCAGAAGCTGGGACCTTAGGAATGAATTTCCGAAGCGGGGGACGAGGCAGAGGAATCTTAGGAGCTGCCGCGGGGGTTTTGGAATATAGGCAGGAGATGGTCAGGTGGCCAAAAGACTGACAGGAGGAACAAATATCTGGAACCCATCCATAGTGGACACGGACCTCCGCAACTTGCCCAATAGCAAGCTGAACAGGAATAGAAGCAGGCAAAGGCTTGAAGGTGGAAATCTCAATAAGAGCCTTTGCATACATCAGTTTATCTCAGACAACCGTATTAGAGTCAAAACATTTCAGTTTTCCAACGTTATAGGCCAACCAATTCAACCCAAGAAACGGCTGAAGCGCTGAGGGAATCCGCGAAAAGTACACCCAAACGGGGATGGTGCTCACAAGCACTCGCCACAGTAGGTGACTAAGGAGTGATAATAAAGGGCCTTCCATCAAAAAAAGAAGGCTCGACACTAAGAACTAGCCGACGATCTTCAGCAGACGAAAACTTGAGATAATACATGGAGTCAATCAGTTTCACATGCAAATTACCACGCAGCTTCCAAACCTTTCGTAAAACCGAGGACTGATCACGAAGACGGTGATTTGGTTCCAGGAAGAAACCAACTAAATAATCAGACCAAAAATCAACTCCGACTTGGATGACATTAGGAGGTGGGATCTTCACTCCATTCTCTTCAGCAATATCAAATTCAATTGGTATGTAATCTCCAGCGTTTCGAGGAAGAGAATTGAATAAAGAAGACCAGGGCTTAGGGCAAGCAGGCGAAGCAGTAGAAGACTTGCGACGATCCTCATTAAGGAGCAATACAGGAGAAACAACAGCCTTGGACGCATCCAAACACTCATCACTGGTTAATGGACCAAGAACCCCAAATGCATTTAAACAAACATTTGACGTGCATCGATTGATAATAGCTGCCTCAACCAAACCCTCTTCACTTCCAGTCAGTCCACCAATAACACTCTCATTGATCAAAATAGACGATACAGGCTTCACCGTTTCACAGCTAGATACCACAAGCGAACTCATATTGTTTCTAGGAGGAGACGGTAATCGGAGCATACCAGTCACAGATGATGGCAAAACATCGGTAGAGGGGACACAGCCAGCAGCCGCAACATGACAAAGATCACTCGAGGAAGGTCGTGCAACAGGAACTGAGGTTGATAGCTTGGTAGCACGAAGTGGAGGAAATTCAGTAATCGAAAGAAGGGTAGGTTCAGATAAACTAACATCAGACATGGATTTAAATAGTCGCCCAGATCTAGTCGAAGAGGGAGAGGGGAGGAGCGAAGGAGAGGAAAGGGGAGGAGAAGAGGACATAAAAGGAGCGAAAGAACGGGGCGATGCGAAATGAAGGAGGGAAATTACGGAGCAGATAGAAAACATGCCTCAAACGAGAATCGCCAGCAGACGGAAGCCATTGTTATTAGATTTGAAATTAACTTTTTTCTCTCCAACTGTTTGCTGCTTTTTGATATTCGTGTGCACGTATTATTATTTTTTCTACAGTAAAAGAAAACAATTTTTCAATATACTTCTACCATTAGAAACATTGGCCTTCCATCATGTATCCCTATTGTTGATGAATTATGCATGTTCATATTAGTATTTATGAAATGTTTGACATGAAAACCCAACTAAATGACATCCAAATGCCTTGAAAATTTAAATATATGCCAAAAATTATATTTTAGAGGTGGGTTCCAATTTTCATTATTTTATGAATTAATGTGGATTTTATATTAATTTTCTAGTGAAGAAAATGATTTATTGGGTTATAAATTATTTATGGCTAAATAAATAATTATTTGGATTTGAAATTTTTATATGTTGGAAAACATATTAAAATAGATTTTCTGGGATTTTTTTTATTTTTTCCTAAGTGATTTGATGAATATATAAAATTATTTAAGTTATGAGACTTAAATGTTTTATATATTTAATCAAGGAAAAGGAGCATTTTATGAAATAAAATTATTTTTTTAATTCTAAAATTAGTGGCATCACTTTTGTGTGTTTTATTTCATATTCAAGTGCTTCTGATATTGTAGATACCATTAAAATAGCCATATTTAGTCGCCGGAAGCTAATACTATAGATGACCGCAGCATCTATAGCGCTTAGTTTTGGGCCTCTAGATAGGAGATGTTACGGCTAGGTATCAGAGCATGGTTATGAAATACTTTTACTAAAAAAGTTTTCTAAAAACAAAATCCTTAGTAACTAGAGTTAAGATCGGGGCATGAGATAACGCTATGGTAACGTACTTATATTTGTTATATATAAGTATACGCTATATCTCTTGACTCCTATCTTAGTTAGGCTATTTATGTGTATCTCACGAAGCTTTAATACAGATATGGAAGGAAGAGGAGGCAGAGTTAATCTTGGAGGAGATAGCACCACCACTAACGGAAATGCCTGACCAAATGCAAGAAGAGGTCCTGGTCAGGCTCAAGCTAAAACTATTGGTGCTAGGGTTCCCCAAGTGGATATGGGAGCCATGTATTAGTTCTTCATAAATATGATGCAAGATGGAATTGCAACTGGAGTTGTCGGAGGGAATGCTGCGAGAGGAGGAGTTCAGGAAGCTCCAATGGTCAACTACTATGCCAACTTGAGTGGTGATTATACCAAGCTTGGAAAGAAGCCTTTCATTGGAACTAAAGAGGCGATTGAGGTAGAAAACAGGCTGCTACATTGTGAGAGAATTTTTTCTGATCTAGAATTGAATAACGAGCAGAAGAGGAGATTAGCTTCGAGACGGCTTCAAGGAGCTACTCTATTTTGGTGGAATACTGTTGTAGCTAGTGTTGATGAGGAAACCATGACTTGGGCGGAGTTTAGGAGAAGGTTTCAAGAAAGGTTTATGCCAATGATGGTGCAGTCGGCATTGGTTAGGAAGTTTGCTGAACTAGAACAAGGGGAGATGTCTGTTTTAGAGTATGCAAGAAGAATTTAAGAGTTGGCGTAGTACGGGTATGCCTTAGTTGATATGGTGATCAAGAGGAATGAGAAGTTTATAAGGGGCTTGAGACCAGATTTGATAAGTGCTACCTTACCGCACTTAAGAGATCCAAGTGATGTAGAGGTAGAAATGGTGCTGAGGCAGGAAGAGGCATTAGCTTGTTTGAGGAAGAAAAATGAAGGAGGCTCGGGTAGGACAAAGCCAGAAAAGAAAATTTTCCATAAGAAGAATGCTCAGAAGGGAGGAGCATGGAAGAAGGGAAAAGCTGAGGTGGTTTGTTATAAATGTCATAAAAAAAGGGCACTATGCTAATGAATGTCGTACTGGAAAAGGAAAAGAAGGAGGAAAGGAGATGATTGGGAAGAAGAACATTTGATGCTTTAATTGTGAACAGATCGACCATTATAAGAACCAATTCAAAGAGCCCGCCAGAGATGGAAAGGGACAGATGTAAGCATTGGAGCCCACAATTTCGAGGACAGTTGTGCAGGATAAAGGGAAGGCTGTTCTGGGAGGCTCATTATAGATTCACGGTATGTCTGTTAGCATTCTATTTGATATTGATGCATCACATTCTTTTATTTCTTGATGTTTCGTAGATAAGATTAACCTAGAACCCTCATATTTAGTTACTTCCTTAAGGATTGCAAATCCGATAGGAGGGTATGTGACACTTGGGATGAGATGTGACCACTTAGAGTTTGATTTGCTAGGTTACACCTTTTCTTGCAGTTTGCATGTGTTTGACTTTGTAGGATTCAGAATTATATTGGGTATGGATTGGTTAAGTGAGTCTGATGCTAGGATATTTTGCCACGATAGGAAAATATCACTTAGTCACCGTAGTTGCAGTGAGCAGATTGTTTATACCATAGAAAGCCCTAATTGCAAAGTGAATTCTTTATTGGGTGTTATGGAGTTGGAAGACGAGTTGAATCGAGTTTTAGTGGTAAGAGAATTCGCATATGTGTTTGATTCGGTAACTGGATTTCCACCGTAATGAGCCATTGATTTTCAGACTGATTTGGTACCGGGAACAGAACCGGTGAGTAGGCCACCAAGCAGGATGACACCCACTGAGATGAGAGCGTTGAAGGTGTAGTTAGTGGATTTGGAAGGTGAGAATTTTATCCGACTGAGTAGTTCACCTTGGAGTGTAGCGATAGTATTTGCTAAGAAGCCAGACAGATCATTGTCGTTATGTATCGATTATCGTAAGTTAAATGAGAAGACGATAAAGAATCGATATCCATTGCCGAGAATTGACGATTTTTTCGACTAATTGAGTGAAGAAAAGATATTTTCTCAGTTGGATTTGGCTGTCGGGTTTCATCAGCTTAGAGTTGCAGAAGATAGTATACCATTGAGGGCGTTTAGGACTTGCTATGGATCGTACGAATGGGTAGTTAAGCCATTCGGACTAAATAATGCACCGACATTCTTTGTAGATTTGGTGAACCGAATCTTCAAAGAGCACATGGATAGATTTGTGTCGGTCTTCTTAGATGATATTCTGATATACAAAAAGGATGAGAAGGAGCATGAAGTTCACCATGGAATTGTGCTTGAGACGTTGAGGGAGCATCAGTTGAAGGCTAAGTTTTCAAAGTGCCATTTTTGGAAGAAGGAAGTGAAATTCCTTGGACATGTAGTCTCAAGAGAAAGGGTTGTCTGTAGATCCGACCAAGATTGAGGCCATGAATAATTGGAAGAGACCTAAGACGGTGACCGAGATAAAGAGCTTTCTTGGATTAGCTGAATATTATCGAAGGTTTATAAATGATTTTGTGTGGATAGCAGCACCGATGCCTAAGCTCACGTGAAAAGATGTGAAGTTTGTATGGACCGATAAGTGTGAGGAAGCATTCCAGAGCTTGAAACGCTTATTGACCCATGCACTGGTGTTGGTGGTTTCGGAGGGGAATCAAGATTTGGTTGTTTTTATGGATGCATGTGGAACTGGATTGGGAGCTGTATTGATGCAAAGAGGTAAAGTGATTGCTTATGCTTCTAGACAGCTCAGACCACATGAAATTAGGTATCCAACGCATGATTTGGAGTTAGCTACCATTATAATTGCTTTGAAGGTGTGGAGGAATTATCTCTTGGGAGAGCGATTTGAGCTTTATAGTGATCATAAGTCATAGAAGTACTTGTTCTCTTAGAAGGAGCTAAACCTGAGACATCAAAGATGGCTTGAGTTTATTACTGCCTATGATTTTGGAATTGAGTACACACTAGAAAAAGGGAATGAGGTAGCAGATGCACTTAGCAGGGAACATCAGAATGCAGTATTGGCTATGATTGCTGAGTGGAAACATTTGGAAGCACTGTCAGTTTATAGAGCACAGTTTAGATCTGAGGCAAGTTCTAGTGCAGGAAGTGTTGTATCATCTTTTCTAGTGATTCGACCAAAAATGATTGAGAAGATAGCTTCTAAATAGAAGAGGACCCAGTTTTGGCTGAGTGGATCAGAAAGTTAAATGAAGGAACAGAGAGCAATGACTTAAAGGATTTCAGTCTTGACCAGAAGGGATAGTTATGAAAGAAGGGAAGGTTGTGTGTTCTGAATGTAGGAAACATAAGGAAAGAACTTTTGGATGAATGCCAACGTTTGTCACGATCCATCCAAGAGGAATGAAGATGTATAGGGATATGAAGAGAAGTTTGTTCTAGGAAGGTATGAAACGGGACAATGGTTTATGGGTTAAGTAGTGCTTGAATTGCCAGTAGGCAAAGGCTAAATACCAAAAACCGAGCGGATTGCTTCAGCCGTTGGATGTTCCGATGTGGAAGTGAGATTCTATCTCTATGGATTTTATTGATGGGTTGCCAAGATCTAATAGAGGGAATGATAGTATATGAGTCATAGTTGATAAATTGACTAAGAGTGCCTATTTCGTTTCTGTCGGGTCAAATAGGACGTCACCTAGTCTGGTGAAGTAGTTTATGAAGAATGTGGTTAAACTGCATGGAATTCCTAGTAATATCGTCAGTGATAGAGATTCTTTGTTTACCAGTGAGTTTTGGAAGAGTCTGCAAGAAGCTTTAGGAGCAAAGCTCGACATGAGTACCACTTACCATCCACAGACTGGTAGGCAAACGGAAAGAGTTAACAAAGTCTTGGAGGATTTGTTAAGAGCTTGTGTATTGGATTATGGAGGATCATGGAAAGACCATCTTCATCTAGTTGAGTTTGCGTATAACAACAGTTATCAAACTAGTATTGGGATGACACCGTTTGAAGATTTGTATGGAAGACCATGCAAATCTCCCATATGTTGGTTAGAGACCTGGGATAGATTGGTTCTTGGTCCAGATTTGGCAAAGGAAGCCGTAGAAAAGCTTGAGTTAATCCGAGTTAGAATGAAGGAAGCTCGGTCTAGACAGAAAAGTTATGTAGATAGAAGGAGAAAGGACTTGGAATTCTCTATTGGAGACTATGTGTTTTATTAAGGTTTCACCGATGAAAGGTGCGATTAGATTTGGAAAGTCAAGAAAGTTAGCACCTAGATTAATTGGACCCTTCCGTATTGTTGAGAGGATCAGGAAACTTGCTTATAAAGTGGAGTTACCGAATAGTTTGGAAGGAGTCCATGATGTTTTCCATATTTCTCATCTTAGAAAGTGTGTTTGAGACCCGGAGACCACTATAGCACCTACAGTGTTAAAAGATTTAGTAGTAGAGTCGGACTTGACTATTGTTAACAAGCCTGTCCGGATAGTAAGAGAGATGAAAAGCAGTTGAGGAACAAGATAGTCAGATTAGTAATGATCCAGTGGATTGATGATGCTAGAGACTGTGCTTGGGAGACTGAGAGCAGAATTAGAGCGGCTTTCCTTGATTTGTTGGATAGTATGTTTTGCCCTTGATTATTTTGTGTGTGCCTTATAGTAATTTCGAGGATGAAATTCTTTAAGGTAGGAAGTCTGTAACACCCCATATTTAACATTATCTATGATATTTAATTAGTCAAATAAATAAAATAATGTGAAGATTAATAGGTTGAGATTGATTAAATTAAGGGTAACTGTGCCATGTTAATTTTTAAATTAAAATGAGAAAACATAAACTAATTTGTTAGGAAATGAGTAAGGGCGTCATGGAAAATAGGAAAGGCTTATACCCTAGACCCTTATGAATTGAAACTCATGTTCATTCTCATTTTATCAAACTAAAAACTCTTAAGGCCGACCACCATTATTGTTCTCAATGAAAGATTAAAACTAGGATTCAGGAGAAGGAAAATTACTAACTATTCAACATCAAATCTCACATCTTTTAATCTCAAAGATAAGGTGAATAATTACTACATCCCATTTTCTTATGGCTTTTGGTTTTAAAATTAGGTCCGAAATGTTTTTGTAAATATATGCCACGTTTTGATGATTAAAGTTATATATTTGTTTGTTGGTGAGTTATGCATGTTCATATTAGTATTTATGAAATGTTTGATATGAAAACCCTATTAAATGTTATCCAAATGCCTTGAAAATTTAAATAAGGTCAAAATGATATTTTTGAGATGGGTTCCAATTTTCATAATTTTATAAATTAATGTGGATTTTATATTAATTTTCTAGTGAAGAAAATGATTTATTGGATTATAAATTATTTATGGCTAAATAAATAATTATTTGGATTTGAAATTTTTATATGTTGGAAAACATATTAAGATAGATTTTCTGGAATTTTTCCAGATTTTTTCTAAGTGATTTGATGAATATATAAAATTATTTAAGATATGAGACTTAATTTTTTTTAATATATTTAATTAAAGAGAAGTGGCATTTTATGAAATAAAATTATTTTTTAATTCTTAAAATTAGTAGCAGCACTTTTCTGAAAAAGAGAATTTTGGAAAAGGACAAACTTTGAAAAAAAAAAGTTAGGCTGAAGGACATGAAGTTTTATTTTTAGGTTGAAGGTCAAATGCTATTTATATTTAGTATTATATTCAACTTTTACACTATACAAAATGCTAGTAGTCACTGGCATTATATTCAATTTTACACTATACAAAGTGCTCAAAATGCTAGTTACAACTAGCATTGTCTTTCAGCCAAAAAAAATAAACTTGCTGTCCTTCAGCCTAAAAAATTTCTAAGTTTTTCCTTGTGCCTATTTTCCCGTTTCTGAAAATATTTATTAACCAATGAGAATTTGTAGGCAAAGGCAGGTTAGTTGAAAAGTTACCTTTTAAGTTAAAAACAAGAATCATGCTTTTCGCATGTTTCAGCCATTTTAGGCATCAAACCTTTCGACCCAGACCTTCCGACAAAGTCTAAAGGTTATAGCTTTCGACAAGGTCAATGTTCAATGCATATGGTATCAAGTTACTTGGCACATAATAAATTGAACAAGGTCAAAGGGTACTTAGTTGAAAAGTTGGCTGCCAAAGAGGTTGGGGTATGTTTGTTTTATAAACAAAAAGCTTACACCTTCTTGCTTTTGAAAAGGAGCTTTCGACTTGGTTTTTTTCGACCAGGTCAATTATTTATAATAAAGGTTTTAAACCTGTTTTAAAAATCAGCTGCTTCTCCATGCTTTCAAAAGAAAGCTTTCGACTTAGATCTTTTAACCTTTTAATAACCCAAGCTTTCGAAGGAGTTGTTTTAAAGGCAGAAGGCTATTATTTTAAATGATATGATTTAAAGCTTTTGAAGCAGATCTTTCGACAAATTGAAAGGTTACTTCCAAAGTAGGCGAAAGGTTTTAATGAAGGTTTTCCACATGTTTTAAATTGAACCCAGTAAGCCTTCGAAAGGTTTATGTTTTAAAAGGTTGAATGATTTCGAAAGGTTTGAGTTCAATGATTTCGAAAGGTTTTAGTTCAATGATTTCGAAAGGTTTTAGTTCAATGATTTCGAAAGGTTTGAGTTCAATGATTCGAAAGGTTTGAGTTCAATGATTTCGAAAGGTTTGAGTGCAATAGCTATGAAAAGTTCGACTTCAAAGATTTTGAAAGGTTTTAGTTCAATGGTTTCGAAAGGTTTGAGTTCAATGAATTCGAAAGTTTTTCTTTGAGTTGTTTTAGAAGGTTTAAATGGGAGGTTTTCTAAAGGTTTTCAAGGCAATGTTTTAAGTTGTTTTTAAAGTGGGATGTCTAAAGTTTTATTGCTTTCGAAAGGAATAATTTGAATAGTTTCGAAAGGTTTGATGTTTGGTTTCGAAAGGTAAGGTTTGGCCTTTTGGCGTAGAAAATTAAAGGGTTTCATTTGGTTTTCAAAGAGATGTTTTCAAAAGTTTAGAAAGAGGTACTTTTGAATGTTTAAATATTTTCATCAACCAAGGTTTGGGGAAAGAAGATTACATAATAAGGTAATATGATTTTGAGTAAAGCAAAAAGATTGTATATTTTTTCTTTGTTTGAGTTTGATTTAGGTAATAAATCATTTTGAAAATGTTTTCAAAGAAAATTATGGGAGGGGAACCTAAGTGAAAATGACTCGAATATTAGAATACTAGATGGGACTAGTATGAGGTCGCGTCCTATACATTAGCTATTAACCCCGACTAATTGTTGTCCAATATTCCAGTGTGTAGGGCTAGGTCACAGGTAGACTAAAGTCATGATTACATACCGAAAGTAATATATGTTTGTATACAAATAAGTTATTGGTGAGCCCGAAAAACCATTATGATCAAAAAGACCTGGGAGATGATTAAATTAGGGACAGACCATCCAGAAGTGAAGTATCTAACAGATAGTTAAGGATAGACCTTCCAAAAGTGAAGTATTTAACATATAGTTAAGGATAGTCCTGAAGAAGAATAGCTAACATGTGTTAAATTAAGTTTGGCTATAATTTCTAGTAGGCCTGAGTTAGCTAAAGGTTAAAAGTTATCCAAACAAAACTTATGTGTTTGAACAGATAGTTCATTATTACCTAATATTTATGTATGTTTACATAACGAATTGCTTTATAATATTTAACCAATTTTGGTTGCAGGAAAAGGTTTTGCAAAGATATGTTTTAAAAGGATGTTAGTGAGGGGAAACCCGTTCCGCTAAGCAGCATGGTCTCACTTAACATATTAAACCAGGATGTATAATATTATTCATATCAGGCTTTATGTCTGACTAGAAGTTTATGTTTTTGCCTTAAACTCTGGGGTGCCCAAAATTAATTTGAGTAGGCTGAGGCGTTAAGGTCTTTTTGAGGTTTAGTAGGATTACGAATAAGGCTACCGGAGGCATGCAAGAGCCAAACAGATAGCTATTTAGGAGTTGTGGTTTTATGTTTTGTTGTATTTCTATTGTGTTTGTATTAAGTCTATTATGGCTATATGACTCTGATCATCCAAGGGGGTATCTTCATATACCGCTTTTGGCGTATTTTGCATTTCGTATATTTTATCTGTGCCTAGGAACGTATTGGGATTATGTATTAAGAATATGAACATCTGTTTTAAGTATAATGAAGAAAATGTTGTTTTGAAATCTGTGTATTGTTTCATATTCAAGTGCTTCTGATATTGTAGATACCATTAACATAGTCGTATTTAGTCGTCGGAAGCTAATACTGTAGATGAATGGAGCATCTGTAGTGCTTAGTTTTGGGTCTCCAGATAGGGGATGTTACATCGATCCTCCCTGCCCCATCGCGACCCGTAGCCTCTATTAACGATAAACGAATGTCGCGATTCGACATAGATGATCGAAGGTTCTGAAACTTCGAGGAAATGTGCTCCTCGACATGAGCAACATAACAACGATATTCGGATCTCCCATAGCCTCCTCCAGCACTACCATACCCGAACCCTAGTCACCATGGAAAGTACGACCACTACCTTAAACATCACCGAACGCAAAAATATTAGCATGGATTTAAATCTCTCCATCACAAGAGTACAAAGATTCCACCATCATCAATTTTCGTTGACTACCGCCTCAGGTTTAATTATTTGTTTGAGGTGGTTGGGTTTAAGGTGGTTGGGAGAGGAGTTCTGAGATAAAGAGTCAAGTGAAGGGGCATGGTGTTTGTTTATAATAAAATAAATATTATAAATAAATTCTCAACTGAAATCTTAACATGTTTTGAGCTCGCACTATCACCATGATGTTGGCTCGTTAGGAAACTCATCGGCGCACATGACCTCATTATTTTGGTCCCAATGGCACTAGTTTCATCAAAATCTAAGCACCTGAATGATAATTTCATGCGTTTCGAGACCATTTATCAATAAAATGATTTTCGGTCTCATTATTGATATTTATTCGTATTTATTTTTGTAAACAAGTTTAGAAAAAAATTTCTTATCATTAATTGTTATTTAAAAGGATGTTTAACAAAGTTATTAAATCATATTAATCACATTAAATTTAATATTCGATTATTTAAATAATCAGACATTTCAATATGAAGAGTGTGAAATTTTGGGTCATTACATTCTCCTCCACTTAGAATATTATTTTGTTGAAATTCCAACACAAGCAACAAAAATAACAATCACACAATACTTAATATTATTATAATTACTAGCTAACAAAGCTCACAGTTTGCCCAGGTTCAAAAATCCTCTTATCGCTCGAGGATGACAAACAATTTACTAAGCGTACCTTTTGCTCAACAACCTCAGGTTCTTACTTAGTTGATTATTCATACTACCTGTGACGCCCCATCCCGAGACCTACATTAGTAAAGAGAATTACTAAGTAAACCTGTCCACTAATGCAGAGAATAGGGCTGGTTAAGGGCGACCATCATAGTAATATGTTAGTCAAGAGCTAAGCATGTCAATTATGTCTCGATTTTTTTTTTCATTGTAGGATCGATTTCACCCTAGAGGGGGGGTGAATAGGGTGATAGTGTTAATTATAAAAATTAATCGCGGAAGCTTATAAAATAATTTCAACACGGATCACAGAATATTACCAGCACAGAAATAAATAACAGAATAATAAAATGCAGAACAGAACAACACAGAATTTACCCAGCTTCGGCAAAAACCTGCCTACGTGCTGCCCCCAAGGTTTCTACTAGAAATTAGAAAGTCCCTCGCTTACACACGTAAACTCGCTATACCCGCTATTGACTATTCTAACTCTACGCTCAAAACCTTGACCACAACTCAACTACCGAGTTGCAAATTCCCAAACTACACACCGTAGTTTGCACCCTAGTCACACGACTAGAAAATTAAAACCGTTTAAAAAAGAAAATGCAAATTAAAAACAAAATAAAATAAAATAACCCTATTTAAACAATTAAAAAACCCTTTGTATAACAAAGAAAGAAAAACCAGGCCGGCCCAATATTTATTCCTTTTATTTTCTTCGGCCCTATTTCTTTTGTGATAATGTCGGCTATCTCTGTTTCTTCCTTCGTTCCTCCTGATTGCAAAATTAGGGCTTTTGTTTCTCTGATCCAAATTCAGGGTTATTGAAGCGCCGCTTCAGGTTGGTCGAATCGAAACTAATGATTTTTAGTTGCTTGCCTTTTCGATTCGTTGTTGCTTTGAATTGTGGACGGCTACTTCGAGTTCGGCTGAGTGATATGGTATGTGATTTCCTTTTTATTTGTTCTTCTTTGTTGTACTCGAACTCTCTGCAATGCCGATGATGATTATTGGGTTTTATATAGGATTCCAATTCCTATTTTTGCGTTCGTATAGATTGATTTGAATTTGTCAATTAATTTGTTCGGCCGTTGATTTTAGCTTGGATGTTTGAGATGATTGCTGACTTCTTCAATTCACGTATATTTGATTTCTTGATTGTCACGGCTTCAATTTTGTACCTGTTCAACTTCGGCCTTGACTCGTTCATCTTGGTTTTGAATTTGATAATCACGGCTTTGAATCTGACTTTGATAAAAGAAAAACTTTGACTTGATTTAAGCATCACTTGATTTTATTCTGAACATTTTAAACTGAGTATTCTTGTATCATTGCTGCCTTGGCTTTGGTATTTTCTCTGTTGGCATTTTGGTTTACCACATGTGCCTGCTTTAGTCTCGGTTCTTCACTTTGTAAGTGGGCTGGTGCATCTTGACACTGTTGCCTAAGTCCGCACATGTTTGGATTGAATTGTTAGTGCATTGCCACACTGTTGTTGTAATCATATACGAACTGATGCTTCACTTGGTCTTTGTTGTAACTTCGACATGCTTCAATCATTGTTTGCATTCACTTGATATTGTTATTTCTTAACCTGAGATTCCTCACTGCCTGTACACATTATAACTGAATTCATTTGCATTTAGTATGCATTTTGGCTTGTGGTGTTGAGTTGCTGTGTTGCATTTGTATTCATATGCATGCATATAGCCATACTGTTGCATGTTAGTGTGCTTGCACTTTATTTGAGGTTGACTTGTTCATCTGGGGTCGTGGCATTCATACTTGGATATTGAGATGCTGGTGACATTCATGTTGCATTGACATTACTTCCATTTTTGCTTCATGTAGCTTGTTCTCTATATACACTCGAATGTTGCAGTCATTGTACTGCTTCTGCCTTGTTGACTGCATCACCATACTCGCTGTTTTGAACTGCATTGGTGCAGTTTCCCTTCATGTTGCCTCTTTGTGTATGCATTTGTATCGCTAGTTGTTCACTGTGTCACTTGATGCATATGTTTGCACTTTGATATTGTTTCTGGCCTGTGCTCGATTACTTATGCATACACGAACTGTTGCTCGTATTGTTACTTCATATACATGTCTCTGTTTGTCATGTTGCAAATGTTGCAACTGCTTGTTGTAACTTGAAATTGTTTTGTTCGAGTCTTGATTTGCTGTTTCGACATGAGTCCACTGTGCTTGGCGTTGTTCACTTGGTCTTGAGCATGTATGAACTTGTTCATTGTATTTCTCCTTGAGTTTGCAGTTTGTATTTTGACTTGTTGTTTGCAGTCATATTGATTTGAAAGAATAAGTCCAAGTGATATTAACATGTGCATTGAGCATTGTTTAAACTTGTATCACTTGAGTTTGTTTCAACTTGATGTTGCTTTATCTGCCACTGTTGTTTACTTGAGTTGAACATGTCTGGGTTTGACCTTGTACTTGATTTGTTAGCTGTGCATTTTGTTTTGCACACACGAGTAGGCGAGGCAGTGCACACAGTGTACTGCAGCCACTTTTGTCCCTGATAAAATACTGATATGCACAGATACAAAAATATGATGACGAACAACCCAAATAACTGAGGCAAACAATGTTTTCAAAATCATCTTTTATTTTGAATTGCAAAAATATTTTATTTTCAATTTTACTGCGTTAGTGAATATTTTTGCAGATTTCTCAGATGCTGGATTCAAATTGGAATGCAGTTGAAGATAAATATGAGTGTGAGTGATATGTAGTGAGGTTGTGATGTAAATGTGAAATGTCGTGTATTGTAATCAAAGTTGTATAGTTATAGTGAGAGCTTGAAATTGTACTATCAAAATTGTAATAAATATTTATTTGAATAAAATATTCGTTTGAATTCAAATTCTGTGTCATTTATTTTATTCAGCAAATATTTATTTAATCTGTGAAAATAAATAGTATATTAACAAATACATTTAAACGAATGTATATATGTTTATTATCATCAAACAAAAATCATATAAGCGCATATTCAACAATCTCCCCCTTTTGATGATAACAAACATATATTTAAGATTTTGAATATATTAAATGTATTTGATAATTTCAATTGCTCCCCCTATTTGAATGCTTCCTTTCTATATGATACCCCCCCTACATATATGACTCCCCCTACATATATGCATACAAACAAAATGTGCAAATGAGTCTATATGCATATTGAAAACTTCTTTGACCTTATCTCTCCCTTTTTACAAAATCTTAACTTTTCTCTCCCCCTTTTGTTATCAGCAAAAGAATAATAGAAATAGAGAAAAATAGAGATAAAGTAATCGATATTAATCCAACATTAAAACCCAATTGAATATAAATATTAAATTTCGATAAAAAATCAAACAAAAATCATAAATCCTTTAATTGACGCATATTCCACTTTAGAATGATATGAATGATTTCATCAAATAAAACCATATAGTCGTGTCTATTTGTGGTATATTTATTTCAGGAAATTTGAATATCTACTAACCATGCATAACCGTTAGGACTTTTAAATGAGATTAGTAGTATTCACAATTTTTATTTTTATTCTAAAAATGAATTCAAGTATCTTCTAACCACGCATAACCGTGAGGACTTTTAAATGGGATTAGAATCAACTTGTCTATTTAACCAATTAATTTTGATATGCGTTCCATACATGCATAACCGTGAGGACTTTTAAATGAGCATGGAAGCACATAACAAATTCCAAGTAATTCACCCATGCATAACCGTGAGGACTTTTAAATGAGAGTGAACACTTTGGATATTTATTTTATTGCTAAAAATATAATAAATTGAAGCACAAATGATTTCCTGTTTAAAATACCACATATTGACATACTATATAGAATTTTGATGAGTGATGGTCGATAGAAAAATGAAAGAATTAGAAATGGTCATGAAATATTTATCAACAGAAAGTTTTTATAACTCTTGTTTAAATTTCTAAAGAAATTTATTAATTATACCATCTAGAGTTATAACATATAATCAATATCAACACTCATCACTTTTTCAATCACTATTTTTCTTTTCGATAATCATTTGGGAGTCAGATTAGTCATAATAGTCATTTAAAATCAAATTCAAAAACAATTATGAAATTAATTTTTCAAAAATGAATAATCTGAAAATATGGTCAAAAATGATTTTCTCCAGGGGGTTTTAAAAGAAAATTTTCTGCTATTTGAAAATTATTTGAAATGAAGAATATGCAGATATTTTCTTTGAAAAAAAATGATGCAGCAAATGAATGTTTCAAAAATTAATCACGTTACACTAATAATTTTTCTATCAACCATATTACCAGTGTAATCTGCATCTGAATTTAAATTTCACTCAATATTCACTCGTTTAATGTCAAAGACCAGATTAAGAAATTTCAACAAATTTTCTCATGATTATTATCAACAAATTTTAAATGAAATTCTCTTAGATTTGAAATGAAAAACCGTGTCAACAAACAAACATATATTAAAGTGTCAATTTTAGAAGCCATCAAACATTATTTTTATTTCAAGGCAATTTCTTAAAGATTTCAATAATTTAAAAAAAATTTAACATCCTTTTCACAATTTTTTAAAATAGAATTCATTAGGATTTTAAGATGAAGCCATGTAAATAAAAAGAACCGTGAATATAGATTTAGCCAATATTATAACAAAAATATTATTATCCAATCAAAACACTATCTTTATCCCAAACTTATATATCAAGTAATTCTAGAGAATTTTATAGTGTTTTTTGGCATAAGAATATAATTGGCTAACTATTTTGAATGAAGTCAGAATCAAAATCATCATTAAATCATCATCATATCATTGTCACATAATTGGCTGATTTAATTCAGAATATGGTGCAGATTATCACATTTAATATATCGTTTAAATAAATATACCTTTACCTGTCTTTACCTTTACGATATTTCTCGTGTTGTTCATTGTGATTCTGTCACCTTTATACTAGGCTAAGGAACTTTGCTTTGTCGCCTCTTGTGTTTCTGGAACAGCCAAAAACCAGATAACACCGTTGTTGTTCCTTAGCCTGCCACCACACCTACATGGGAGAAGTTTTATGTGACCTATTTGTTTTTATAGGTCCATGGTTGTTAGTGGCAGAATAATTATAACAATAATTTTGTGGAGACCCAAAACTATTTATAATCGTTCCCTTCGGTACCCAAATTTGTTTAACTTTGAGAGTTTTTATATTTGTGCCTTTTGGAACCCAAATTGGTATAGTTTTCTCATGTTTGGGTCTATACCAACAATTATTGTGATTGTGTCCATATTTTCTACAAATTGTGCACATAGAATTAACTTGATTAATATTGCTTTCAACAGTTTTCGAATTATTATATCCAAGTCCTTGTCTAACCGTATTAACAGTTTGCTTTCCTAATAGCATATTCAACGATTTTTCACTTTTTGAAAATTTATCTAAAGTCGTTGATAATTGTTGGACTTGTGTTTTGAGAGAATTATTTTCGTTCAACAATTGAGTGCACTTTTTGATAGAATTTTCTCTCCTAGTATTTTCATTTTCTTTTAAAATCAGAATTTCATTTTCAAGTGATTTTATATTGATTTCTGATTTTCTAATTTCCTCTTCGAATGTTGGACACTTATCACACTTAGGGATCCTACTCTGATAGGTTTTAACTAATTGGTCAAGTTGTTCATTACATTCTATCAAAGTATCCTTTTGAGATTCAAGTTTGGCGTATTTTTCCCTAAGTCGTTCATAACAGCCGTTTATTTCATGAAAATATATAAGCAACTCAGAATGGGTAAGTTTTGATACCTCACTTGGCTCGTCATCGTCACTGTCAGTTGTATCACCTTGAAGACACAATTCTGCTTTTTCGCTTTCACTGCCAGTGCTTTGATCATTCTCGTCTATTTCATCCCAAGTGGCTGCAAAACTTTTCTTTTTCTGTTTCTTTCCATGGCTGAGTTTAATTTGTGGACAATCGGGCTTGATATGGCCGGGTTTGTTGCATTTGTAACAGATGATCTTCTGTTCTTCTGAGTGGTCAAATGCTTTGCATATTCTGCTTTTCAATTCCTGATTTCGAGCTGGATTTCCGTGTTTACGATGCCATTTTTTGAATTTCTTTATTAACAACTCTAGTTCTTCTGCACCATCATCATCGTCATCGTCATCACTTTTAGTTGTTCCTTTGAGAGCTATCGATTTCTTTCGAGTATCTCCTTCTTCACGCTCTTCTTTGAATTTCATCTCTAGCTCATACGTGGTGAGATTTCCGATGAGTTCTTCAACTTTGAGTTGTTTTAAATC
Source organism: Allium cepa (assembly GCA_030765085.1). Taxonomy (NCBI): domain Eukaryota; kingdom Viridiplantae; phylum Streptophyta; class Magnoliopsida; order Asparagales; family Amaryllidaceae; genus Allium; species Allium cepa. The sequence goes on along the minus strand of CM060941.1, from coordinate 80,492,180 downwards.
TTTCGATTCTTGTATGGCAGTTACTTTTGCTTCAAAGTTTCGTGGAAGGACTCTGAGTATTTTTCGGACTATTTCCAATTCGGTATATGTTTTTCCGAGAGCTTTTGATTTGTATACGATATTGGAGAGTCGTCCGTACATCTCTTTGACATTTTCTTCCTTCGCCATTTTGAAGTTCTCGTATTCGCTGCTTAGCATTGCAAGGCGAGATTCTTTAACTTGAGATGTTCCTTCGTGAGTCACTTCGAGCGTGTGCCATATTTCCTGCGCAGTTAGACAATGTGAGACACGATTAAATTCAAATTGATCTAATGAACAGATAATAGAATTCATAGCTCTAGCATTAGTATTTTGTAATCTATTTTCTAGTTCTGTCCATTGATCCTTTGGTTTCTCTATTTTCTGATTATCTACAGTTATAGTTGGTATTCTATAACCTGTCTCAACAATATTCCATGCGTCAATGGTTTTCAGAAAAATTTCCATCCTATTTTTCCAATAAGCATATTCACCATTGAATATTGGTGGTCTAACTATCGACTGCCCCTCTGCAAAAGCGTTATTAAAAGAAGCCATTTTAAAAATTCAAATTTTTAAACAAAAACTGGTTTTTGAAAAATCAAATTTTTAAAAAAAAACCGACTTTTGAAAAATTGAATTTTTTTTTTTAAAACAAAACTGATTTTTGAAAAATCGAATTTTTTCAAAATAAATTGGCTTCTAATCCTAGCTCTGATACCACTTGTAGGATCGATTTCACCCTAGAGGGGGGGTGAATAGGGTGATAGTGTTAATTATAAAAATTAATCGCGGAAGCTTATAAAATAATTTCAACACGGATCACAGAATATTACCAGCACAGAAATAAATAACAGAATAATAAAATGCAGAACAGAACAACACAGAATTTACCCAGCTTCGGCAAAAACCTGCCTACGTGCTGCCCCCAAGGTTTCTACTAGAAATTAGAAAGTCCCTCGCTTACACACGTAAACTCGCTATACCCGCTATTGACTATTCTAACTCTACGCTCAAAACCTTGACCACAACTCAACTACCGAGTTGCAAATTCCCAAACTACACACCGTAGTTTGCACCCTAGTCACACGACTAGAAAATTAAAACCGTTTAAAAAAGAAAATGCAAATTAAAAACAAAATAAAATAAAATAACCCTATTTAAACAATTAAAAAACCCTTTGTATAACAAAGAAAGAAAAACCAGGCCGGCCCAATATTTATTCCTTTTATTTTCTTCGGCCCTATTTCTTTTGTGATAATGTCGGCTATCTCTGTTTCTTCCTTCGTTCCTCCTGATTGCAAAATTAGGGCTTTTGTTTCTCTGATCCAAATTCAGGGTTATTGAAGCGCCGCTTCAGGTTGGTCGAATCGAAACTAATGATTTTTAGTTGCTTGCCTTTTCGATTCGTTGTTGCTTTGAATTGTGGACGGCTACTTCGAGTTCGGCTGAGTGATATGGTATGTGATTTCCTTTTTATTTGTTCTTCTTTGTTGTACTCGAACTCTCTGCAATGCCGATGATGATTATTGGGTTTTATATAGGATTCCAATTCCTATTTTTGCGTTCGTATAGATTGATTTGAATTTGTCAATTAATTTGTTCGGCCGTTGATTTTAGCTTGGATGTTTGAGATGATTGCTGACTTCTTCAATTCACGTATATTTGATTTCTTGATTGTCACGGCTTCAATTTTGTACCTGTTCAACTTCGGCCTTGACTCGTTCATCTTGGTTTTGAATTTGATAATCACGGCTTTGAATCTGACTTTGATAAAAGAAAAACTTTGACTTGATTTAAGCATCACTTGATTTTATTCTGAACATTTTAAACTGAGTATTCTTGTATCATTGCTGCCTTGGCTTTGGTATTTTCTCTGTTGGCATTTTGGTTTACCACATGTGCCTGCTTTAGTCTCGGTTCTTCACTTTGTAAGTGGGCTGGTGCATCTTGACACTGTTGCCTAAGTCCGCACATGTTTGGATTGAATTGTTAGTGCATTGCCACACTGTTGTTGTAATCATATACGAACTGATGCTTCACTTGGTCTTTGTTGTAACTTCGACATGCTTCAATCATTGTTTGCATTCACTTGATATTGTTATTTCTTAACCTGAGATTCCTCACTGCCTGTACACATTATAACTGAATTCATTTGCATTTAGTATGCATTTTGGCTTGTGGTGTTGAGTTGCTGTGTTGCATTTGTATTCATATGCATGCATATAGCCATACTGTTGCATGTTAGTGTGCTTGCACTTTATTTGAGGTTGACTTGTTCATCTGGGGTCGTGGCATTCATACTTGGATATTGAGATGCTGGTGACATTCATGTTGCATTGACATTACTTCCATTTTTGCTTCATGTAGCTTGTTCTCTATATACACTCGAATGTTGCAGTCATTGTACTGCTTCTGCCTTGTTGACTGCATCACCATACTCGCTGTTTTGAACTGCATTGGTGCAGTTTCCCTTCATGTTGCCTCTTTGTGTATGCATTTGTATCGCTAGTTGTTCACTGTGTCACTTGATGCATATGTTTGCACTTTGATATTGTTTCTGGCCTGTGCTCGATTACTTATGCATACACGAACTGTTGCTCGTATTGTTACTTCATATACATGTCTCTGTTTCTCATGTTGCAAATGTTGCAACTGCTTGTTGTAACTTGAAATTGTTTTGTTCGAGTCTTGATTTGCTGTTTCGACATGAGTCCACTGTGCTTGGCGTTGTTCACTTGGTCTTGAGCATGTATGAACTTGTTCATTGTATTTCTCCTTGAGTTTGCAGTTTGTATTTTGACTTGTTGTTTGCAGTCATATTGATTTGAAAGAATAAGTCCAAGTGATATTAACATGTGCATTGAGCATTGTTTAAACTTGTATCACTTGAGTTTGTTTCAACTTGATGTTGCTTTATCTGCCACTGTTGTTTACTTGAGTTGAACATGTCTGGGTTTGACCTTGTACTTGATTTGTTAGCTGTGCATTTTGTTTTGCACACACGAGTAGGCGAGGCAGTGCACACAGTGTACTGCAGCCACTTTTGTCCCTGATAAAATACTGATATGCACAGATACAAAAATATGATGACGAACAACCCAAATAACTGAGGCAAACAATGTTTTCAAAATCATCTTTTATTTTGAATTGCAAAAATATTTTATTTTCAATTTTACTGCGTTAGTGAATATTTTTGCAGATTTCTCAGATGCTGGATTCAAATTGGAATGCAGTTGAAGATAAATATGAGTGTGAGTGATATGTAGTGAGGTTGTGATGTAAATGTGAAATGTCGTGTATTGTAATCAAAGTTGTATAGTTATAGTGAGAGCTTGAAATTGTACTATCAAAATTGTAATAAATATTTATTTGAATAAAATATTCGTTTGAATTCAAATTCTGTGTCATTTATTTTATTCAGCAAATATTTATTTAATCTGTGAAAATAAATAGTATATTAACAAATACATTTAAACGAATGTATATATGTTTATTATCATCAAACAAAAATCATATAAGCGCATATTCAACATTCATTACCTCATAAGTGGTAGACACGCTTGTCCCTAACTAATGCACACTATGGTGGATTCGGACCATTTCAAAAATAATGTCATATACATGCAGATAGAAAACATCAGCCACAGAACAGCAAACCCAGATCAGTGTGTGTGTGTGTGTCTATATATATATATATATATATATATATATATATAAATACATCACCATACATCTCCATAATAATACATCATACATAAGTAGCAAGGACTACTGAATCACATATACACCCATCCCATAAAATAATATACAATAAGACAACATAAAAGCAGACGACTCAGAGCGACATCCAAGCCAAAATAATAAGTCCAACAAAAGCTATCAAGCTGATCCAAGAAGTGAAGCAATCCAAACTAACCTGCAACTCGGTCTGACCCGAGTGAAAAGCACACGGTCAGGCAAGCTAAACTTATCAGTAGTAAGGATCTCAGTAATAAGCAGAAGGGTAGAATCACTCCGTTGTTGCCAACGGAACAACATGTTATTCATCATATCATTCACAAGAAAGGGGACATCGGTGATTCATCTATCTATTTCAAGGGAATTCAATGAGTAACATGCATATGGTTTCTCTTAAGGACATCTATAAGTAAAGTGAATAAGGAATGAGAACCATATAATAACTTCATAAAGAAACATCAAATCATCATAATCTATCATAAGAACTCAATAAGAGTTAAAGGCAATCATAATCGAAATCACTATATAGAATAATATAAATGTAGCCCATATCATACTCAAGGCCGTATTCAAATAACAACATAACAAAAAGGTGAAATCGAACATAGAAAACTTCATAGAAAATTAAACGTGCTTTTCATCTTGACTAGCACTACTATTATTTGGTACCATACGTCGTGATGACTTGGGGTCATTAAAATCTTAGCAACGTGATCATCTTGATTGGCTATAGTCGAATATCGCGATTACACCCAAATCATAAAATCCGAGCAAAACATCATGATGATTGGAATCTAGCAATGACATCAAGAACATCGTAATGATTCCAATCATATACTCGGTTTGCAGTACTAATAACATCTTAATGTGTCGCAACTTCTCGAATAGAAACCTAGTGGGCGTTAATGTACGTCCCATACCATACATTCGCACCTATTGGTTCACTAATCGTCAGTCGATGCCACACTAGAAAACATTCATAAAAATCCCAATCAAACATACACCGCCTCGTCTCATTGGCGAGTGTAAAGCACCCAACTCTCATACTTTGATGGGTTTAAAGTGACATAGAGACTTGTCTCATTTCATCGATAAGTAAAAATTCATCCAGAACATCAAAATCATCATCATTTCATCATAACAATCCCGCCTCATGTCCTTGGCAAGTAAGAATATCATAAAACAGTACTTCAAAGCAGATTCGACAGTACAAGTCCGATATTAAGCGATTAGGAGAAAACACATGTCCTATACCATGTATTTTTGCCAAATCGTTTAAATTATCATACATATACGCCAAAAATCATCTAAATAGGCTAAAATATATTTATAATAATTTTATAGAGAAAACAGGATTTTTAAACAATTTTTAGAGATTCTTAAATAAAATTTAAATTCTCAAAATTTCCAAAATCAAGCCAATCCATTGTTGGATAAAAAAACTTAAACATTCATCATCAAACTTATTTGTACAATATTCAAAATCATCGAAATATGTAGTGAAACAGTTAACGAAAGCGCAAATAGAAGCAAAAGAACAATCTACCAAGCAACTAAGTTTTTGGCTAACTTTGGACAGTAATTTTGAGAACCAAAACAACCCATATTTCAGGAAAATTTTGCTACGTTATACTATGACATGAGGACTCTGACATATCCAAAATTTGGAGCAACTCGCTGCAAAGTGAAAGAGTTATGATTTTTCGAACATAGCTCTTTTCAGCAAGCACAAAAAAAAAAGATTTTTGGCTGTTTTGAACCAACGATTTGCTATATCAAATCAACTCAAAATTTCATGAATATTTTCAGAAACCTTGCACAGTCCAACTATTGCAACATTTCAAAATTTGGGAGCAATTGGCTATAAACTGAAGAAGATATGATTTTTTGAACATGGTGCATTTTCGGCTAACAAAACAATTTTAATACCAAAAAATCAAAATAAAATCAAAATTTTCAGAATTGTTTCATAGTCCAACTACTAGAACATATCAAAAATTGGGAGCAATTGGCTGTAATTTGAAAAAGATACGACTTTTTGAACATGGTGCATTTTCGGCCAGCAAACAGAGATCAATTTTTGGCTGAATTCAACCAATAATTTTCTATATTAAAACAAATGAAAATTCAATGAAAATTTGCAGAATTTTTTTACAGTCCATCTACTACAACATGCCAAAAATTTGAAGTAATTGGCTGTAAATTGAGAAAGATATGATTTTTTGAACATAGTGCATTTTCGGCCAATAAACAGAGATCAATTTTTGGCCGAATTCAACCAACAATTTTCTATATCAAAACAAATCAAAATTCAATGAAAATATCCATAAATGTTTTACAGACCAAATACTACAATATATCAAAAATTGAGAGCAATTTGCTGGTAAATTGAAGAAGATATGATTTTTTGAACATAGCACAATTTCAGCCAACAAAAGAGAAAACTTATTCAATAAATTGGACATTTCAAGCAACAAATTGATAGAAAAATTTGATATTTTGCTTTAGTTTGATGTAAGGAAACTCTTACCTTGCTTATCAAATAGTTTTAGCAAGATATAGCAGCGATTTGAGAGAAAGTTGTGATCTTTTGAGGCGATTTGAGGCTCTAAACACTGTAGAACTTGAAAATAGACATGCAAAACAAACATAAGCAAATAAAAGATACATCACATCTCAAGCTCTCAAATTTTGATGAAAACTATTTGGTATTGGAAGGAGATTACATTTCAATTCTTAATTTAGGTGATATTCACCTTTAATTCGCAGAAAAGTTGGGTAGAAATTGAGTTTAGATGAAAGCAGCCATTGTTTTTCTTATTTTTCTTATTTTTCTTTCTGAATGTTTTGGAGAAGAAAGACAAATGAACTATGTACCGAAAGTTTTCTTTTTCTCAAGCAAGAAGGTTCTAGTAAAGGCTATTGTGTCAATTTTCTAACCAAATAAGCCCATGAGAAAAATATACTTAGTGGAAATGCAAGGTTATGTATACATATTAACTTATTTTACACTATATACATACAATACTATATTTTCAAGCCAAATAAAATACATACATCAATTTGTTTTGAAATAAAATAGTTATTATGACAAAATAAAATTTATTTTAACAATAAAAATATAATTTTAACAATAAATCCCCATTTTTAACAGTATTTTACAATTTGCACAATTTTAGTGTAAAAACACTATTTTTAAAGTATAACTTGATCAAAATTTGTTCTCTTAGTCAAATAAATTGTAATTAATCATTCTAACCCTTTTAAAACAACAAGATAATATTTTCGCAAAATATATCATCTTTTATTTTACTAGAAGACACGTTTTCTTCATATTTTTCCTTTTATATTCAATAAAAGGCTAATATTAACAATAATTATCAATATTATCACCTTGACTTAATCAAAATACATTAAAGGACTAATTTCACTCAAATACCTCAAAATAAAGTTTTTAAAACTTTATTTCCATCAATTTGGATTTATTTCAATAATTAAATGTTGAAATACATCATTTGGAAAATTTATTAACTCAAATTTACCTAAATTCCAATATTTTCCATTTTATTTAACTAAAACACCAAATAATGAATTTTAAACCCAATATTTAACTCCATATATATTGCTTATTTGAAATACACAATTTAAATCAAATTTATTTCTCCATTATATTTTATTCACCATATTAAATTATAACTATCATTCTAATTTAATATCATCAGTAATCTCCAATACCAGAGTTGTTACACTACCTTACATAATTCGAAGAGTCCTTTCCCAACTCTTCATAAGCCAACAAATATATTATTCGATGATACTAAATCCCGTACAATGTACATGGATCATCCATACACAACATCAAATTTAATTACTTGCTCGATTACATAGATTTCACTTCTAAACTAGTATAAATCACTTGACCTCTTTAGTGCGAACAACGATCTGTTTTCTTGATTAGAAACTTCTGTTCTTCTTACATAGCCATGCATTATGATAGAGTATCATATCAAGAATCCATATTAAGTGTTCGTCACCAAGAATCGAGTGAAAAATTCTTATTTGGACTGCTGTAACTCACCTCGAAATCATGTACCCAAATCCTAGATTGAGTACTGTCATGTAAATAAAATAATCTATCTGGAACTTACGTATTTTTATTTCATTGGTTCCTTTACTATACCAATTTATTTATTTTAAATCACAATCATTACACAAATAATTTTTAATTTAATATTGAAATCATTTATATAGAAATGGCCTCCTGCCCCAAATCGAAATAGGCGGCCTGCGTTTCTAACCCTAGCTTTCTTCTTCGCGCGTTCGTCCTCTCATTCTCCGGCCTCTCCCTCGTCTGTCATCTACTTCACTTTCCTTTTCTCCAGCACCGCTCATCTTCATGGCTAAAAATTGAAAGTTGAAACCCCACTTTTCTCTTTCTAGTGACCAAATAGTTTCTGCTATAAGGTCTGGACGAATATTTGCAGTTCCTTCAGGTGCCATGTCGATTGTGGCATCACGGGATCCGGCCCCTTCTGCGTCGCCTGTCGTTGTTGATGTATCAGATACTCTCCGACCTATCTCCATAATTGATGTTTGCGCGTCTTCTGTTTTTTTGGAAATTATAGAAACTGTTGGTTCTGATTCTGCTTCAAAGATGTACACGACTATTAATATCGACAATGTTGTACAAACTTCAAATATAACTGAGAAGTCCCCGCTATAGCTGTTCGTACTCCTCAAGTACTGTTCCTGTTCTTTCTTGTATTGCACCTTTATTGAGGGGTCTGACTGTATTATGGTGAAGAAACACTTGGTGCATTTCCAGTTAAGGTCTCCCCTCATGCAGAGCCAATTCGTCCTACTACTGCACAATTAAAAATGGGTCCTCCTTATGTTCAACCATACCACGTAACGCAGGTGTACTCTCCAAGACAATTTGATTTACCACGTAATGCTAGTTGGATTTTTTTAGATGATAGTCCTCCTTTCTATGTTGTGAAATCTTATCTTAAGAAATTTTGGAGATTGAAAGGCAAAATAACTATGCGATATGATAATTCATTGTTCTATTTTGATTTCGCTTGCCCTAAGGATAGGTTACAGATTCTTGAGGCTGGTCTGGTTATCATAATGGGAATGCCATTTATAGCGACTAGATGGCCCCCCTCTGTTGGCGTTGCACGTGAACAGGTACTTTCTATTTTGGTTTAGGTCCAATTTTCAAATATTCCATCAGTACTTCAATATATAACTGGTATCATTTGTTATCAAATTTGATTGATGATTTGCGTCGATGAATCTACTGTTAGAAGAGACAGATTGGATTATGCAAGAGCTCTGATTGAGGTCAAGCCAGACAGATCATTGCCGTCTGTTCTTCCGATTGAACCTGAGTCTGGAGTAGTTGCTACAGTTGTTATTAGATATAAATGGAAACCACCAATATGTGCAAACTGAAAATACTTTAGCCATCTGATCGATTATATAAGCATTCTTTAATCCTTTGTCGATCCTTAAGTAATTAAAGTTGAAATGAAGCTTCCATAGAAGATCCCTCTACCCCAAATTGCAAAGCGAGATTGGGTTCCCAAACGTGACATTGTTTTGGAACCAGTTTCGTCGACTGCAAGCTCAAAATTCCATCTCCGATAATATTACTTGGAACTCTATTGAAAAGGCCTTGGTTCATGAGATCACACAGTCTCGCTACTACCTGATATCTGACATATATTATTAGTTTTTATCTCTTCTGAAGGGTGAGCATAGATCACTCTTTTACTTCATTTCTGCTGGCACGTTATTTCCTTCTGTTAATGGTAAATATGAAGAGCACAATGATGAGATCTTAAAGGATGAAACTTGGGATAGATCGCTTATTTTTGAAGAGAAATCTGTTGTATATGATCCCAAGATTGCGAGTCTTTTTTCTGAGTATGTCAATATCATTGGGTCAGACTCATCTTTTGATGAGGATGGTTCCTCCTCTTCGCAGGAGGATTAGTTTTGTTTTATTAGTAGCTTAGGTATGTCTACCTAACTCCCTATGTTATAGTGCTTTTTATTCCTTCTATAGTTCTATGTATGTGCAGTACACCAGTTTACAATTTTTAATAGTAGTGGCACAACCCACTACAAAGACGGCTAACCTTGATAAATCATATATGAACCATTCTTAAAACATTACTTAAGTTTTTAAACATTTCATATTAAAAAACTTATCTTATTTATAAAACATTTCATTAAAAAAAATTGTTTTAAAACATTTCATGATTTAAGTTCATTACTCGTATAATACTCCACTACATCCTAAAAGTATATACATCGTATTCATATTTATTCTGTTTAACAAGGAAGTTAAATTTTAAACTTGCTTTAACTTACTATCTTCTCAAATTTAAAAGTTACAAAACTTTTATTTTCAATTTGGAAGTTTTTGATTGTCCAAAATTGCCATAAGTCCCATTTTATTTCAACAAATAAAAACTATTTAACTACATATCATAACATGATGCACAAACCAAACTATCCAAATACATATGATACATGCATCCTTAAAACAACTTGACAAAGTTTCAATTATTTTTTGAACACACTTTACCCAAAAAGGAAAAACATAAAAAGATTTAACGTTTATTCTGAGTTATGCCAATACCACTTGGGGCACCCCTGCATAATATATAAAAAATCTTTTCCACGTAGAAATCTTAAATGAAAACCTTTATTAAATTACTCTATATTTTATATCAAATTCTTTAAGGAAAACTTTGGAACTAAACTTCGATTTTCATTTCAAATCATTTTGAAATAATAATACATACTTATTACTTTTGTATACAAAATCATACTTTTGGTATTAAATCAAAATCTGTTTTACAAAAACAACGTGTAGAAAACTACAATGGTAGCATCCCCCACTTAGAAACTCAGAAATGGACGCCGATGATGCTGTAGTCATCACTGAAATTATTTTCCAATGATAGAAGTGAGTTCAGTATTTTCTATCTCCTTTAAAATCTGTAACAACCCACTATTTTGGACCATTTAAATCGACAATAATCCACACATGTCAGATTTGAATAATTCAAAATAACAGATTGTGATAAAATTTGAAGCAAACAAAATCATTCACAGAATCATAGACACAGAAATATCAGAATACTCGCAGCAGAAATAAAATACCATAGTAGTTCATGAAGCTACTATATACATACTCTCAAAACATATAGTAAATCTCATAGTAAAATAGATACAATAGAAGTCAGGATACATAACAACAATACATAGACAAATATCGAATAGGAACTAACTGGAAGAAGTAGACGAATAGATAGACAGATAAGCTCCATCAAAACTCTAGCTCCAGAAGGTGAATCCAAAGCTGTGATTCTCAGGCTGACCCGAGCGTAAAGTAAAACACAAACACTCGAGTCAGGACATACATATTTATACAATGTAAACCAACTCAAGTGAACTGTAATAACAATGCACAATAACTTTATGGATGCTTGAGATCGTCCATCCTTTAAGGATCAATCAAACCATCAATTAAGTAGTAATAAACACTATCTTAGAAATATCCATATTAAAGTAAACAATGCAAATAACAGTGTTATTGTGACTAGGGCAGCGTAGAGCAGCAGTAACTGCTCACCTCTAGCCACACTCTAAAAATCAAAGGTGTGCATCAACAATCACAAGGAAATCTTATGACACACAAAGCAGTGTACCCGTGGTTATAAATTTCAAAATGATTTATAATTCCGAATTAAAATCATTCATTTAAACCATTAAAAAGTGAAGTCATTATTCCTTCAAATCAATATTCAATTCCCAAAACTTTAGCCTTTTGTGAGTTTATTTATTCAGTTAAACGCTTCAAATATTGAAATTTCAGCCACAAATAAACTTTGATTTTAACCCTTTAAACATTATAAAAATCATATTTTAACACTAAAAAATGTTCATTAAAATACCTTTAACTTATGATTTTTATAAAGTAAATTTTCTATAGGTAAAATCAAATTTTCAATAATTCACTTAATAAATTCAAGTGTACAATTTCCTATTCTTCACATTTTAACAAATTACTTAACACTTAAATTTTTATTACCATTTTTCAAATATAACTTAATTTCCATTTTATTTATATAACTTAAATTCCATTTTTAATTTCTTAACTTAATCTTTAATTTCAAACCAAATTTCACATTTCCAAGTTAAGTTAAATTCCAAAATTTCCATTTAACTATCCATTTATTTAACATTTTAAACTAATTACATAAATTCAAAATACACTGTAAGTTGCTTAGCTTTATTTTACAAATAACTTGATATTTTCTTTTACTTTATATTTATCCAGTTCATACATCAATTATATTAATTACCAAGTTAATCTTATAATTCCATTTTTTTCCTAAATTCCCATTATTTAGTTAAATCAAACTTTCATACTACACTCAAACCATCTATTAACTTATAACATTTAATCTTTTAGAAAATCACTGCTTAACCATTTAAATCCAATATAAGTCAAATTTCATATTATTATTTTTCTTTCATTTACAATTCATGAAATTTACAAGTAATCATATTTTGAAATCAACCACGGGTCCGGAAAATATTTCACACCTAAATCAAGTGATATGGAAATTATCATTTAAATCCGTAATCAGTAAAATTTTCGGGTTTGATATCAAACCCGAAATCCCAAGACAAATACAAATAAATAAAAATCACTCAGGCCTATCATTTCAGCCTATGATGATTTTCCCTATTCTAAAGTCCGTTCAGGTATGCAGCATTTCAACCCATAGTGATTTCTATACTAACAGGGAACTTGCAGTGATGATCAAAATAAACTGAACAATAACAACATGTAGCAATGTCAGATGATATGGCATACAAATAAACAGGATCAACATTATATGATTTATAACTCAGGCATGTATAACATGATAATAAAATCTACAGATTCACATGGTGTCAATTTACTAATTATATAAGTACAGATGTCATGTGTGAATTACTCACCTTTTATGTTGGATTTAGCAAATCAAACACACGCAAACAAAGATCCACAAAGATCCAGAAAGAACGATAGCACGACTTGATTTGAGTGGAGAGAGAGCGAAGATATAAATCTTGTATTCAACAATGAAACAAACCATATATAAATATTTTTACAAAACCAAAAATTTATTGAAACAAAATGGAAATAGAAATAACAAGAGACATCGCCAAGCTTTCCCATCAAATTTGCTTGACTTTTACCCACATAGGCTCGGCCATAAGGCTATATTGGTTCGGCCTTGGATGTTTTCAGGTGTTAATGGTCAGGGTTGGATCTGAAAATAACAAGGCTTGGTCAAGAAGGCAAAGGGTTTGGAGGTTACAACATGAGGAAGGTAAAAGCAAACAAAAGGGAGGTGGTTTGTCCATCATTTTGGGCTCGGCCTTGGCACATTTGGGCTTGGCTAGGGGCTAATTCAGGTCAGGTCAGATGTTAGTAGTGGTGTTCAGGTGTGGTGTTTGCTGGCGGTGGAGGCTAAGGAGGTGGCCTTGGCAAGGAAATGAAGTGAATGTGAATATAGGCTTAGCTAGGTATAAATTCAAGGAGTTTGGTATTGTTTTTGTGGAGTTTTGTGAAAGGGATGATCAAGGCACTTTCAGGTCAGAGGAAAATGATGTCAGACCGTGGGTTATATGGGGAAGGAAGTGGTGGTGGTCGGTGGAGAAGATGGTAGGGGTATGGGCCGAGAAACATAGGTGGAGATCAAGGCAAATCTAAAGGAAAATTCAATAAAAATGAAGAGAAAAGAGTAGAAAATTTTAAGAAGCCGTTACCTTTCTCTTCAGATCTGAAAATGGCGTGTATGATGAATGAGAAAGAGATGTTTTATTTCACGTAATATACAAAATACACGGCTAGGGATCAGGGAAATAAACGACAACAAATATGGAGGAGTTATGGTATGAAATCAATGGATGGAAAGATAAAGAGGTAATAAATCAAAGCGTAACGTATGCCTTTAATTAAAAATAGGCAACGTATCTTAATTTATGCGTTTCCTATATATTATTGAAAGGTGTATACAGGAAGCTATCACAAACAAATAAATACAATAACGTTAAATTAAACACATTAAAGGTATGCCTTTTAAAACAATAACATATATATATATATATATATTTGAAATTTCTTTCCAAGAAATAAATAGGGATCTAAATACTTATCCATTTAATTACTAAATGAATGTATAAATAATTAAAACAGAAAATTAAGGTAGAGATAGATATTATGAAGAATAAATAAATAGTTTTAGGAAAATAAGGAAATAAATAAAGAAAATACTTTATTTAATGGAAACTAGAATTAAAGATTGAAAATATTATACAATCAACATTTGAAAATTATAATTATACTTTTAAAAATGTATTAAAATAAAATATATGCATATCATATCATGTTACACAAATTAGAACATTATTTTACGACAAAAATATTATTTATATAAATTTAAAATAAATAAATTTGTTAAATAAAACCATTTACACACAATATTGTAAAAAGCATAACTTCCACAATATTAATCCGATTTCAACGAAACGAAAAGCATATTCTTGAAATTAAATATATTTTCATAATAAAAGATAAAATTTTAAAAATTCAAATATTTAAATTTTAAAGTCAAAGTTTGACCATTTTGACCAAAAAATCCACCTTTTTGGAAATATTCGGGTTTGGAATTTATAATTCACGCAAAAATCAAAATTTATATTTAAAATAACAAAATTTATCCATTTTAATAAATAAAATAAAATTTTAAATCAGGAATTTCAGTTAAAATAATTAAAATATAAAATTAAATTAATCACAAAATACATGGTTGTTACACTCTCCCCTACTCAAATCTTTTCGTTCTCGAAAAGGAACGAGGTAAGGAAAACACAGAAAAAGATAGAACGAAAAAGGATTAAAACAAGATGACAAGAAGATTAAAATTATACCTGATAGCTGTTGTTATAGGTAAGTTTAACAAGGTGGAGAATAGGAATAGCTAGAAGGGAAAAATAGGTTGAAAAACAAGAATGAACCATTATTCTAAAGCTATATAAATTTCAATTATTTGGAAGGGTAAAATAAATGATCAAAATATCCTTTATATAATACTTTATCAAAATAATTTTATAACTCAATGTCTTAAAAAGTTTATCCTCGTTCCCGTAGACTCTGGCAGTGCGTTGATCAGGCGCAAAGCTAGAATTCTCCAGGTACTTGGTAGACTTGTTTCAACACCTAGTGAAAATACTGGAAAAACTTTTAAAAACAGATATGGAAAGTACAATCCAAACAAAACAAACAAACCAAAACCTTTATCTAATCATGGTTCGTAGATACACAATGGTTACGCCTGGATCCCCCAGGAAACAATCCATATCCGTAAGCTTTCTCAGCCCTACGAGTTATGCCATGATGACTAGTAGAGCACATGATACACAATGATTACGTCTGGATCTCCAGGAAACAATCCGTACCCTTAGACCTTCTCAGCCAGTTGGATTTCGCTACTAATGCGACCTACATAGTTCACAGGATACACAATGATTACGCCTAAATCCCCCAGGAAACAATCGTACCCCTAGGCCGTCTCAGCCAGGTGAATTACGCTATGCAGTCGCGCTCAAAAGAAAAAAAATATGGGTTACGCCATGGTGGGACACTCGAGTATCACATCCGAAAAACCAAAAATCAGAGAGAATAATATCGATAGAATGAATCCACAATGTGGCCACAGAGCGGATATCAAGCAGAAGGCACTTCCCATATCTTTACTTCGAAAATATATATCATATAGTACCTTTTCAAATCACTTTCAAATATCATACTTATATAAAGTCCATTATATAGGATTTCATTTTCAAATCGAATACTTTCCAAAATCAATAGTATATCAAATCGTACTTATATAGGCTTCGATTATATAAGATTTCTCTTTCCAAATTGAGTACCTTCCAAATCAATAGTTTTCAAATCAACATCATACAGATACAAATCCATTTTATATAAGTTAGATAACTTCCAAATCAAGTATTTAGTAACATATGGTTCTCAAATTTCAATCTATTTCAATATCAATTCAGTTTCAAAATAATATATGATTTCACCAAATCATTTCTTCCAAATTAAATATCTATAGTTTCAAAGTTTCCAAAAATAATAGGTTTAGAAAATAACCCAAGTTTCCATATTAACATAATTTAAGTCAAACAAATTCATTTCCAAAAATCATCATATAAATACTGGGTTTTAAATTCCAATCTATTTTCGAAACCAAATATTTTTTCAAAATCAATTATACCCAAAATGGTTTCCAAATTTATAACTATCCTTTAAAACCTATAAACTATTTATTTCAATTCAAAAGATCCAATTTACCTTTTGCACATATTTACTTAACAAAAGTTTCAAATTCATTTAAGTCATACTCTTCATATTTTAAACATACAAACTACTTATATACTTTATCAAATATTTTATACTCTTCGAAATTTCTTAGCTTTGAAAATTAAACCTCGATTTGGAAGTGTTCGAACCTTCAAAATAGTCGGTGAAACCAAATTTCAAATCCAAGAGTTGGGAATCAGCACAAATCAGCACATCAATTTTTATAAATAGGGTTATACTAAATCAAATCCGAAACTCGAGGACTGAACACCGGCTCACTTCAAATCGTTCCAAATATATATACATATATCTTTCGAAAATCAAATCATACTTCAGAATTTGAAATCAAAATTGGTTTCACACAATCACTCACATAGCAAAGCTACTAGAATGGTCTCTCCCCCACTCTGAAACTCGAAAATCAATGTCGATGATGCGTGCACTCATCACCGAAATTATTTTCCAGCGACATAAGTGGGTTCTGAACTTCTATTTTCTTGAAAACTTCTTTAAATTTCTTTGAAATCATTGGAATTCATTCGAATTCATTTGAAATATTTCTTATCCGGAAAATACTTTCAAATCATATTATTATATATTTTCGAAATCTCATAACCAAATTTCAAAATACCGGGGTTCAATCTCTCAAATTTCAATTTCAAAACCATTCCATAAAATCATTTTGTATAAACCAAATTCTTATATAATTTTCCAAATTTCAAATCCTTTCGAAACTTCAAATTTTCATTTTTAAAAGCTATATAATCCTTATCGAAAACACTTCACCTTTATATATAAAATGTGGTCATCCTTATCAAAATAATTATTTCGATGTATGCACAAATTTCAAAATACAACTAACCACAAATTTCCAAGGGATGATCCAAGGATAGATTTCAAAACAAACAGAGATTTAAATTTAGAGAAACTCTAATCAAATAGAATTCTGATTCAAAGATAAGCTCGAACGAAGATGAGATAATTAAATTATCAAATAGAAGATGGATAAGACCATATAAATCATGGGCGACCTCAACAGGGTCAACCGTGACTTCAGGAATATAATCAATGCGGAAAACTAAGGCAAATCGACATTCGGACGCCAAAGATAGAATCCAGGTATAACAGAAGATAGATAGCATCGTAAACCGAGTATACATAAATCTCTGGTGGATCAATACCAATTGTAAAGGAGTTTCACCCCTTTACAAATCATTCAAAGATTTGTAGAATCACCGATCTTTATAGAGGTCATTCAAATTAGAGGCATTCCCCCAAAATAAAAAGGATAACAATAGGGAAGACAAGACTCGATTTCAGAACAAGTGGGAGCGTTCCAAAGTTTAAGGAATCCAAATCAATAAGAATCCTAACCAAAGAGATTACTAACAAGGTGGATACAGAAGTGATGAAGTTTAGAAAATCTTGATTTCAAAATAAGAAAATTTATATCAAAATAATCTTTAAAATCCTTTAAAATCATTTGAAAATCATTTTATATTTCGAAAATACGTTCTCTCACAAGGAAATGATTCTGAGATTGATTTCACCCATTCTACGGTATTTCTACCCGATCTCTAATTAGTTTTTGCTCCTCAGGCTAAGGTTTGCCTAAAACCAAAGCTCTGATGCCAAATGTAACAACCCACTATTTTGGACCATTCAAATCGACAATAATCCGCACATGTCAGATTTGAATAATTCAAAATTACAGATTATAATAAAATTTGGAGCAAATAAAATCATTCACAGAATCACAGACACAGAAATATTAGAATACTCGCAGCGGAAATAAAATACCATAGTAGTTCATGAAGCTACTATATACATACTGTCAAAACATATAGTAAATCTCATAGTAAAATTGATATAATAGAAGTCAGGATACATAACAACAATACATAGACAAACATCGAATAAGAACTAACTGGAAGAAGTAGACGAATAGATAGATAGATAAGCTCAGCAAAACTCTAGCTCCAGAAGGTGAATCCAAAGCTGTGATTTTCAGGCTGACCCGAGCGTAAAGTAAAACAAAAACACTCGAGTGAGGGCATACATACTTATACAATGTAAACCAACTCAAGTGAACTGTAAATAGCAATGCACAATAACTTTAAGGATGCTTGGGATCGCCCATCCTTTAAGGATCAGTCAAACCATCAATTAAGTAGTAATAAACACTATCCTAGAAATATCCATATTAAAGTAAACAATGCAAATAACAGTGTTATTGTAACTAAGGTAGCGTAGAGCTGTAGTAACTGCTCACCTCTAGCCACACTCTTAAAATCAAAGGTGTGCATCAACAATCACAAGGAAATCACATAACACACAAAGCAGTATACCCGTGGTTATAAATTTTAAAATGATTTATAATTCCGAATTAAAACCATTCATTTAAACCATTAAAAAGTGAAGTCATTATTCATTCAAATCAAATATTCAATTCCAAAAAATTTATCCTTTTCTGAGTTCATTTATTCAGTTAAACACTTCAAATATTTAAATTTCAGCCACAAATAAACTTTGATTTTAACCCTTTAAACATTATAAAAATCATATTTTAGCACTAAAAAATGTTCATTAAAATACCTTTAATTTATGATTTTTATAAAGTGAATTTCCTATAAATAAAATCAAATTCTCAATAATTCACTTAATAAATTCAAGTGTACAACTTCCTATTCTTCACATTTTAACTAATTACTTAACACTTAAATTTTTATTACCATTTTCCAAATATAACTTAATTTCTATTTTATTTATATAACTTAAATTCAATTTTTAATTTCTTAACTTAATTTTTAATTTCAAACCAAATTTCACATTTCCAAGTTAAGTTGAATTCTAAAATTTCCATTTAACTATCCATTTATTTAACATTTTAAACTAATTACATAAATTCAAAATACACTGTAAGTTGCTTAACTTTATTTTACAAATAACTTGATATTTTCTTTTACTTTATATTTATCCAATTCATACATCAATTATATTAATTACCAAGTTAATCTTATAATTCCATTTTTTTCTTAAATTCCCATTATTTAGTTAAATCAAACTTTCATACTACACTCAAACCATCTATTAACTTATAACGTTTAACCTTTTAGAAAATCACTGCTTAACCATATAAATCCAATATAAGTCAAATTTCATATTATTATTTTTCTTTCATTTACAATACATGAAATTTATAAGAAATCATATTTTGAAATCAACTACGGGTCCGGAAAATATTTCACACCTAAATCAAGTGATACGGAAATTATCATTTAAATCGGTAATCAGTAAAATTTTC
The DNA here is from genome assembly GCA_030765085.1 of Allium cepa. NCBI lineage: Eukaryota > Viridiplantae > Streptophyta > Magnoliopsida > Asparagales > Amaryllidaceae > Allium > Allium cepa. The sequence continues at coordinate 80,472,672 of CM060941.1, read as the reverse complement.
GGGTTTTGATTATTTCAAATGTGAAATCCCAAGACAAATACAAATAAATAAAAATCACACAGGCCTATCATTTCAGCCCATAATGATTTTCTCTATTCTAAAGTTCGTTCGGGTATGTATCATTTCATCTCATAGTGATTTCTATACTAATAGGGAACTTGCAGTGAAGGTCAAAATAAACTGAACAGTAACAACATATAGCAGTGTCAGATGATATGACAGACAAATATACGGGATTAACATTATATGATTTATAACACAGGCAGGTATAACATGATAATAAAATCTACAGATTCACATGGTGTCAATTCACTAATTATATAAGTACAGATGTCATGTGTGAATTACTCACCTTTTATGTTGGAGTTAGCAAATCAAACACACACAAACAAAGATACAGAAAGCACGATAGCAAGACTTGATTTGAGTGGAGAGAGAGCCAAGATATAAATCTTGTATTCAACAATGAAACAAACCATATATAAATATTTTTACAATACCAAAAATCTATTGAAACAAAATGAAAATAGAAATAACAAGAGACATCGCCAAGCTTTCCCATCAAATTTGCTTGACCTTTACCCACATGGGCTCGGCCACAACGCTATATTGGTTTAGCCTTGGATGTTTTCAAGTGTTAATGGTCAGGTTTGGATCTCAAAATAAAAAGGCTTAGTCAAGAAGGAAAAGAGTTTGGAGGTTACAACATGAGGAAGGTAAAAGCAAGCAAAAGGGAGGTTCTTTGTTCATCATTTTAGGCTCGGCCTTGGCACATTTGGGCTTGGACAGGGGCTAATTCAGGTCAGGTCAGATGTTAGTAGTGGTGTTCAGATGTGGTGCTTGCTAGTGGTGGAGGCTAAGGAGGTGTCCGTGGCAAGGAAATGAAGTGGATGTGAATATAGGCTTGGCTAGGTATAAATTCAAGGAGTTTGGCATTGTTTTTGTGGAGTTTTGTGCAAGGGATGACAAGGCACTTTCAGGTCAGAGGAGAATGATGTCAGGCCGTGGGTTATATGGGGAAGGAAGTGGTGGTGGTTGGTGGAGGAGATGGTAGGGGTATGGGCCGAGAAACATAGGTGAAGATCAAGGCAAATCTAAAGGAAAATTCAATAAAAATAAAGAGCAAAGAGTAGAAAATTTAAGAAGCCGTTACCTTTCTTTTCAGATCTGAAAATGGTGTGTATGATGAATGAGAAAGAGATGTTTTCTTTCACGTAATATATAAAATACACGGCTAGGGATCAAGGAAATAAACGACAACAAATATGGAGGAGTTATGGTATGAAATCAATGGATGGAAAGATAAAAGAGGTAATAAATCAAAGCGTAACGTATGCCTTTAATTAAAAATAGGTAACGTATCTTAATTTATGCGTTTCCTATATATTAAAGAAAGGTGTATACAGGAAGCTATCACAAATAAATAAATACAATAACGTTAAATTAAATACATTTAAAGGTATGCATTTTAAAACAATAACGTATATATATATATATATATATATATATATATATATATTTGAAATTTCTTTCCAAGAAATAAATAGGGATCTAATTACTTATCCATGTAATTACTAAATGAATGTATAAATAATTAAAATAGAAAAATATGGTAGAAATAGATATTATGAAGAATAAATAAATAGTTTTAGGAAAAGAAGGAAATAAATAAAGAAAATATTTTATTTAATGGAAACTAGAATTAAAGATTGAAAACAATACACAATCAACATTTGAAAATTATAACTATACTTTTAAAAATGTTTTAAAATAAAATATATGCATGTCATACCATGTTACAAAAATTAGAACATGACTTTACAACAAAAATATTATTTATATAAATTTAAAATAAACAAATTTGTTAAATAAAACCATTTACACACAATATTGTAAAAAGCATAACTTTCACAATATTAATCCGGTTTCAACGAAACGAAAAGCAGTATTCTTGAAATTAAATCTATTTTCATAATAAAAGATAAAATTTTAAAAATTCAAATATTTGAATTTTAAATTTATAAGTCAAAAAGTGACCATTTTGACCAAAAATCCACCTTTTTGGAAATATTCCATTTATTCAGGTTTGGAATTTATAATTCACACAAAAATCAAAATTTATATTTAAAATAACAAAATTTATCCATTTTAACAAATAAAATAAAGTTTATAAATCAGGAATTTCAATTAAAATAATTAAAATATAAAATTAAAATAATCACAAAATACAGGGTTGTTACAAAATCATTTTTAAAATATTTCTATTCATAACTACTTCCAAATAATACTATTGTTATTTTCTCAAAAACCTTAAAAAACAGTTTTCAAAACACCGGGATTTAAGTTCTCAAATTCTCAGTTTAAATTCTTTTAGTAATAAACTATAATTTATAAACCATACTTATATAAATTTATTCTTTTTATATAAAATCATTTCACAAATATTTATTCCAAAGTATCTTTTTTTTATAGTACACAACTTTTGTTGCAGTTAACTTTTTTTTAACTCAACATTATCATCAAGCGCCTCATAGTAAAACTTAATTCAAAAGGTGTCCTTTTCAATGTTCCCATAATTTATTATCTACCCAACCCATATAGTGGAAAGATAAAATTTGTTATAAACTAGTTAAACACAAAACAACAATTAACAAATAATGATCAATGCTCATAAACTGACCGAGCACCTAACCAATCAACAAATAATAAGAAATGCTCGTATACTGGCTAAGCAATATTAAGCTAATAATTCTATGAATGATAATAATACTCATAAACTGGTGGAGCATGTCAAATCAAACTACAAAGGAAAACAATGCTCATAAACTGGCCAAGCATGACGAAGCAAATTAATAAAAGGCAACGAATGAACATCATTAATCCGTACATTAACTGAACTATACTAAGCTTATAGTTATACAGTTTACCTTATATAAATCCTTAATTTTTGTTGTTGTAATTACCTTTAAGTCATACCTTTATAACAAATACAAATACACTTTCATATATATAATACACTCAACTCATGCAAGGGTAATCCATTACCTTATCTCTTAATGAGTTATACCCTACCAAAGAAAGGTTCTCTCTTAACCTTCAACTTTGATACTAGATTATAACCACCGCCTTTTCGACCATCGAATGTCAACACTAATACATCTATGTTAGTCATGTGCCGAGCATCCAAGTATCATAAAGACAAAACGCTAGGGAAAAGAAAAAGAAGAAAAGAAAAATAACAAGAAAGAGAAGAATAATAACACCATAATCTCATAGCGAAATGATAACATATAATAAAAAAGATTAATACATAGAGCTACTCTAACTTTAGAGCTACTAATCAGAGTACTATCGTAAGCCTAGACAGTTATAACAGCCTATCCTTATAATTGCTGATATATATACATAAAGTAATGCAGTGTAAATAAGAATACCGTGGTAGGTAAACATCTAGCATCTCTCCAAGAGCTCAATGAACATCAATGAAAGCCTGCCCTTCTCAGAATGCTTAAAAGAGCACACGAGGAATTTAGGGAAAATAAAAGCCACATGTCAAATATATATCTAGTGTGAGAAACTAAAGAGATATGTGTAAAGCATATAACAACACCTTTTGATACTGCCGCGACGATTATCCCCTCAAAAGAGCTAAACTATTTAATAAGTGAATATTATGTTATAATAGATATTGTCTAGGGTGAAGAATATAAACCAGAAAATAGTTGTGATACTTACCATGATCACACCACAACAATATAGAGGTACAATCAAAACCGCTAAGGCGCATTCGCATAATGGATTTTCCACAGAGATGCCTCCAAGTTAAAAGCTGAAGTGGATCTTCATGAGAAGGATCAAAAAACACCTTTCAAGCATCGTATATCTCTATAAAAAATTTACCATAATGTAAACACAACAGGCTCATGCTCAAGCATGTGAACTCACCCACGTGGAGCAAAGTATCAACGGCTCCCTACATGTAACATATTGATAAGCATACTCTAGATATGGAGCTGATATACCCCCAAGAGCTAGCTAAACCTAGGATCATGCAGCCTACTTTGTCTTTAGTCATATACCGATGGTGAAGTCATGTTTAGCATCTCTACACATAAGCCATAACTCGAACAGATTACCAATTCCCAAATCGATTCCAACATCTCGAACAGATCTCAAATCTCCACATATATTCTAGCATCTCGAAGAAATCCACTTCCAAGAAATAGAATACGTATCTCAGTTTTGAAGTGGTTCTCGATAAGTAAAACACTTATCAATCCTTGTCTCTTTAAGATTGAATTGACGAATTTGGTCATATTCAAGAACAATGAGAATGATCGCATATAGGAACCAATTTACACAAACTTATCGCATTTCCAAACTTCTCAACTTCTACTATCTCTCGGTTAAGAGTGAGACCCAGTAGGTTGGAGTAATAACGCTTCTATGTCCTACTCGAATCATCATTCTTAATTCTCAAAGATAGAAATAAGTCTACCCCGTCAGCTTTCGTGCTAAGTACATGACTAAACACTTTCCATGAGCAGGTAAACACATAAAGCACGGTCAAGTCACATAAAGCACGGTCAAGTCACATAATCGACTTTTAATCCCCTTTTTGATTAGTTAATCTTTTGTTAATTAAAACTTCTTTTATTAGTAAAACTCCTTTTATCCAATAAAACTTACTTTTATTAATTAATATTCCTTTATTAATTAAAACATCCTACATTTAATTTATATTCCTTTATTAGTTAAAACTTCCTTTATTAATTAATATTTCTTTATTAATTAAAAATTCCTTTAAATACTTCATCCGTTAATTAAAATATCTTTTATTAGTAAAACTCCTTTTATCTAGTAAAAAATCTTCACTTAATTAAAACTTCTTTTAAATAAACATCTTTTATTAATTAAATATCTAAAACACCTTTATTAATTAAACTCATTTAAATAATTAAACTCATTTATTCAATTAAACTCGTTTATTGAATTAAACTCATAACTTATTTAAACTTGTATATAGATTTAGTTTCCCTTTGTAAAAGATATATACTTGCATCCCACTATTCACGTATTTCTATTTACATATACTCTTTTCAATACTTCATAAAGTATTCATATACTTATGTCTAATAGTATAAGTATATTCACAAATCATTAACAAGATTTACTTACTTTAAAATATAATCAAAGAGGTTAAAAACAAATATTACTCAAACATTGTTAATGTAAACCCTATCTCGTTTATATATTAAACATATACTTTTCTATCTTTATTCCAAAAGATTCCATACTTTTTATTTTCTTTAAAATTGTACTATTAAAGATCTAATTATATTTATAATATTTTCTCGCTTTAAAATATAATTCAAGGTTCAAAAACAAATGTTACTAAAACATTGTTTATGATAAACCCAAAACATTTCACATCGAAACATTTCATTTAAAACTCTTTTTAAAGATTTAATTATATTTATAAGGAAAAAAACAATTGTTACTTAGACATTATTTACTACAACCCAGAACCATTCACTTATAATTATATTAAAATATTCGTTATTAAATATCTAATCATATTCCAAATTATAAGTCTAATTATAATCTTAATTTCAAATTAATTATAATCCCAATTATAATCTTAATTACATCTTGATTATAATCTCAATTATAACCTTACGCTAATTTAACTAGTTAATATACTTTTACTTGACTTTACAGAACCATTTATTTTAATTAAAGTGTTACAATCCAAATCTTATGTTATTTCTTTATAAAAGATTTAAAAAAATTCCCAGCTTATATATTTACTGAAAACCTTTTTAAAATTATACACACACGCACTAATTTATTTATAAGGTAAAACATTTAATAATAAAAATAATTTAAAATGATACTATATTACACAAGCTTTTATTTATTTTAATAAAATATTTACTAATTTTATAAAAACTATATATATTTAAAAATACTTTGAGGATACTTATAATATGGTTTAAAACATTTATATTAAATATTACCGTTTTTACTTATTTTATAATTTACTTAAAATCATAAAACATGTTTGATAATTTAAAACCTTTAATTTAAAAATTCATAAATAATTATTAATTTTTTTTTAACTTTGACATTTTTCCAGTAATAAATACACTTACAGTATTTATTGAAAATGCAAAGAAGTCATAGGATGTCTTTCAAAGTTAACTGTAAAAATTGCCGAATACAAGGAATTTTCAAAGTGCACATATTGTGACCTTTTCGCTTCTAACTTTCATAATGTCGTTTCACAATTTCTATAACATTCCAAATCAATTCCTTTATGTCAAACACACCAAAATGTGTGTAGAGAATAACCAAATATATATTCTCACAATATAATCATATTTTTAACCCATTTTACATATGTCAAATATAAGGGATTTCAAAGTATGTTTATAGGAACTATTTCGCTTCCAACATTCATAGCACACTATCAAGCAACAACAAGGGTTGGCCCCGTTACATATTTTAGAGGGTTTAAAACAGAGATCTTTCTACTATAATGTTGTTATTTGCTTTCAAAAGTAAGGAGGGATCCAAAAGTAATACCTTGCATAATCATCTATTTTAATTTATATTTTAATAACAACCAATATACACACAACTTATAAAAATTAAATGGCGAGTTAACTCACCCAAGCCTAAGCCAAACCAAGATGTAGTTAATCCTACTACGAGTGCAAATATGAAGACGGTGTCTCGATTTTACCTCGTAAGCAAAAGCAATGAATTTTATAAGATTTGGATTAAATAATTTAATTAATTACTTAATCAGCTAAATTTAATAACCCATTACCTAAGTTAAACCTTCTCCCCCAATTCACTAATCTCCTCACTATGCATGCATAAGCACATCAGCACACACAACCCAAACCTTTTTGCACCTTCTCTCCTCCCAATCTCTCTTTCCAATCAACGAAATCGACTACCCTCACCTCTAATGAACTCCACTTTGCATTCTCTTCGCATCCCACATTAACACATGAAGCTCTATCCTCCCTGCCTCATCATGACTTCTAGCCTTCATTATGACAAACAAATGTCACGATTTGAGCTTGAAAAATCACACTGGGGAGGAGTCCTGAGATAAAGAGTGAGGTGAAGGGGTATGGTGTTTATTCATAATAAATATTACATTTAAATTCTTAATTAAAATTGTAACACATTTCGAGCTTGCACAATCAAACGGGATGTCAGATAGCTACAAAAGTCGTCAGCGTACATCATCTTAATATTCTTGTCCAAAGGAGACTAATTTCTTCAAAATCTAAGATAGTGCCTTGGAATGATAATTTCATAAGTTTCGAGACTGTTTATCAATAAAATGATTTTCTGTCTCATTATCGATTTTTATTCGAATTATTTATTTTTGTAAACAAACTTTGAATTTTTTTTCTTATCATTAGTTATTATTTACAAGGGGTTAACAAGGTTATTAAATCAATTCAGTCACATTAAATTCAATATTCGATTATTTAAATAATTCAGATATTTAAGTACGAAGTGTTCGAAATTCCGAATCGTTACAAGTAGTATGTTATTTACTTATAATTTAGAAATATCTTGGTATCTTTTAATATTCATCCTTACAGACATGTGCTTCCTCTTCATTTTGACTTATAATCAGATTGTTTGATTTCTTTGTCAAAATATTTGCTCAACTCTGATGCTTATCGAACGATACTATCGTATCAGTTCTTGGATCTTATCCAGCACTTACAAACTCGATCAACGCTTCCGTTGACGTTGGGACATTTTTGTTATCATGTGTAAATAGTCTATTCTAAATCATTATTTAGAATTTCTTTTTCATTATAAATATACCAGATTTCAAAATAATACTGGACGATAATGAGTAAAATGCGAATTAATTCAAGCACATCAACTGACGAATCTATTACGCCAATTTCAACAATTGAAATTTACGAGGTTATGCTTTATCGGCGTTTCTTGTAATAATCCAACTGCATCGGTCTTCATTTTGAAGACATACGTATGGTCGATGGATTATATCTCTTTAGAAATAACTATCAAAACCATATTTGTATAGATAATGTACTTGGAATCTCTTCTGGACTTAGGCAACCTACTATATGGCAGAGTATGTACTCTTAATGGTTTATTGATAATTGAGGAAATTATTATTGTTGACAGCTCTTTTTTTGACATCGATAAGAAACTCATAGTTTCTCTTTAATATGCGAGAATTCTTATTAGATATTTTAATGAGTTAGTATTTTTTATGCTTAATTAAATTCATTTCATCATACATAATTAGTGCAATACTAGAGTCTTTAGAACATATCCAATGCCTACATAAAACTAATTCAATTTTGAGTTAGTAAAGCGCTTAGCGGTTCAATGGCGATGGAGGTGTAAAAAGTTATACCAGGATTACGCGGGGATATAACGGAAAATAGTAGAGGTGTAAAAAGATTCATTAGATATAGCGAAAAATATTTAAAATCAATATATTCTGATTTTCACTTCATTTGGGTATGAAAAATAAATATTATTTAATATTATATAACAAAATTAAAGAATATGATGATTTATGCAGTTTAAATTTGGTGACCGTAATAGATTTCTAACTTATATTGAGTACTTATACCTTAAAATTAGACTTTACCATAAGTTTATTGATTTGGTTTAAAATTAGATCCATCCATTAGAGTACAACAAGAATCACAATTATCAACCTAGACAGTTATAACAACCTATCCTCACAATTGCTGATAATTTCAGTAACAAAGTAGCAGAAAATAAACATGCACGAGAATATGATTTGAAGACCTCCAACTCACCTACTAAGCTCCAATGTGTCCAAAGCAATTTGTAAATATGCTCGGTCTGACCCGAGCGTTATAATAAAATAACACCTAAGTCAGTCTAGAAAACAAGCATGAGAAAAAAACCAGACCCAACTGGATTTTAAAGTTATAAAAACTTTTGAAAACAAAGGTATCTTGTAAGACCACGCCGCACATAAACGCGGACGGGTTTTTACCGTACGATAACTAAAACATTTCATATGAAATGCAATGATATTATAATAATGTCTAAGGGTTCAAAGTAAATATATAAAATAAATGAAATGTTTGCATCTCACATTTCAACATAGTTTGGCACAATCAAAATCGTAATAGGTTGTGTTGGAGATTGGTTTCCATACAATGACTGGGCTACTGGGGTACCGCCCATCACGGTACATCTCTATATAAATTACATCGAGAGCCTTATATAGACTCCCTGCGAGTCAAGACCAGCCCTATCCCTTACTGGATAGCGCTGAATATGTCATTACCTTGGATGGAATCAACAACCTAAACGGGCCCCGAGCATACGTGCTATACTATATCGATCTAGATTGGGTGATGACCATACTCTAATGTAAGCGAACCACATAGCTTTGAAGCATCTCCTCTGTTTTAGTCATTCCCGGTTGATGAGGCTTGAGGCTACGATTATCTTTTATATAGCACTTCCCACTTGAAATACTAACACCGCCCTACAGCCAACAATGCAATGCCAGCATTCATCCATACAAGTTCGTTCTGGGACTGAACAAAACACTTGAAAGCTCCAACTCTGAATCCCTATTGTTAGCGCCAAAAATCGTTACTAACACCCAAATCCAGATGAAAGCACCAAATAACAGTCACAACTCATAGATAGAATATATGTAGAGAGTAATAATATAAAGAACAATCCAAATTAAAATGAAAGCAGTAAAGAACAACAGATTTATAGTGGTTCGGCTAACTCCGGCTTACATCCACTCTAGAAGTTTACTTTTTATTGTTGTAATAATCAATTACAGTTACAGAATGGTAGATAACCTCAGCCTTAGAAAATAAAAGGCGAGAGAGCCAGAAGAAGAAGATCCCTTTTCTGAACCCCCATATGCTGTATTTATAGGCAAATCCTGAGTTGTTGGGATTTCAACATGGTGTAGGCCCATCAAGACCTTCCACCGAGCCACATACCTCCACAATGCCGAGCCACATACCTCCACTCCACCGAACCACATACCTCAACAATGCCGAGCCACATACCTCCACAATGCTGAGCCACATACTTCCACTCCACCGAGCCATATACCTCCATAATGCCAAGCCACATACCTCCACAATGCCAAGCCACATACCTCCACAATGTCGAGCCACACCAGCCTTAATACAACGCAAAGCCGTATCAACAATGCCAAGCAACCCTGACCTGACCAATGCCGAGCGACCTTCGTCCAATGTCGAGCCATCTCACCAATGCCGAACAACCCAATGCCGAGTGAGGTTCGATGCCAAACGACATCCATGCCGAGCGACTTCCAATGCCGAGTGAGGTACGATGCCGAACGACATCCAATGCCGAACGACTCACGATGTCGAACGGTGTCCAATCCCGGCTGATGCCTAGCGCCGAGCGGCAACCCATGTCGAGCCACACCTTTTTCCGAGCGGCGACCAATGCCAAGCCACTCCTAATGTCGAGCGGCGACCAATTCCAAACCATGCCTTATGCCGAGCGGCAACCCATGTCGAATCACCTTGTTCTCTCCTCAGTGCCCAACCATGCACATCAAACCTATTCCTGACCGACCATCTATCCATCCAGCTAGTTCCAGTCAATCATATTCCAATTTTGACAAAAGAACAGTCGATTTGGTTAAATCCTCCTGTCCGTGGCCATGTAAAAAGGTGAGTTAACACTTGCCCCCCAAAACATGTCTTGCTGTTGGAAGGTGTGTTTTGAATGGCCTCAAATTCAACATCCAAAGTCCATGTTTCATACATATCCAATAACCAATAATCGAATCCAGGACCTTTCCGGGTCAATATCCAAATCCTTTGTCGTTCATAGCCAATATTCATATCCATAACCTCTCCGGGTTCTTGTCAAGCACAATCTACACCTGTCGACTGTGGTCCAGTGTCCCTGGACATTGAGTAATTGTCATGGCTTAAGTCCTAAGCCAAATCCTGGTCGCTTCGGACCCTTGTAGAGTATAGTCCATACTCGACGACCTGAAATAGTAACAAATAGTATGGGGCCTAAATCCTAGGCCGAATTCTGGTCTCTCCAGACCCTTGTCGAGCATTGTCCATACTCGACGACCTGAAATAATAACCGATAATATGGGGACTATGTCCGAGGCCGATTCCTAGTCTCTCTGGACCCTTGCCGAGCATAGTCCATGCTCGACGACCTGAAATAAAAACCGATAATATATGGCTTATGTCCTAGTCCGAATCATGATCTCTTTGGACCCTTGCCGAGCATAGTCCATGCTTGACGACCTTTAACAATAATCCAAAGGAAAATCAAAATACAATTTGAAATCCAAATCCAACCAAAAAAACAGAAAAAGCAAATGTCCAAGTCAAAGGGAAAAAATAGATTTCACAAACCAAGGCATCTCGGTAAACCATCATCTCAGAGCATGCCTAAGGGTTATCTCCGACCCCATACATGAGTAAGTGATTTAGCCGATTGCCCAGAGTTTATTACTTATTTAAAACCATCAAGATTAGTTGATGACCAACCGGCCACCATTCCTGGGCCTCATGCCCTCGCCGTTCAAGGTAGACGGTGGTAGCTCCTGTTCCACTGCCACATCCCGAGTTTCAACATATTGTCGCAACAGACCATTCCTAACATGGTCCTCAATTATGTCCTTGAAATTCCGGCAGCTGTTAGTATCATACCCGTCCAAGTCATGAAAAAGTCAGTGCCTTCCTGACGCCCTTTCGCGTTCCGAGGGCTCTCTCCTCGCCGGCCTTCGATACGGAAGGCGATCTCGAGTATCTAAGAATATCCGTTCCAATATTGCATTTAGTCTGGTGTAAGTGGAGAACTTTGGTTTTCCCCAGTGCTTCCTCTTCCCTTTATCCTTGTCCTTACCCAAGCTTTCGTCTGGTAGTCCTCCATCCTTAACCTGGTTTACTTCCTTTGACCTCATTTTCAAACATGCATCTTCTTGTTGAAGAAATCTCTCGGTTTCATGGAAGAATTCCCCAAGATCCAACGATGGGTCTCGTCTCAATGATACTTTGAAATCCGAATCATCCCTGATTCCTGATAACGCAGCCATCGGAACCATTGACGGATCCGGCCGATCCACCGATGCAACCGCTGCATTAAGAGTTAAGAATGTCCTGAACGATTCATCTACACCTTGTTTAACTGACGCCAATGTCATCACGTTCTTTGGCCTTTTTATGTGAACTCGAAACTGACTTAAGAACCTATCCACCAGTTCTGTCCACGTTCCAATCGATCCATCCTCCAGTTGCCTGAACCACATGGCAGCTATATCAGTCAAGTACAGGGGGAAATATTGAGCCATAACCTCCTCTGTTGCCCCCAGCACTTCCATATACCTAGTGTGCCTCATCAAGTAGTCAGTTGGCTCCGTCTTCCCGTCGTACACTTTCTAGAGTGGACAGTTTGAAATTGGGCGGATTCCTAGCTGTCCTGATGTTCCGGGTAAACAGACTTTTGTTGACTTCCTCTGAATCCTTGTTTGTCAGGCCTCCACGAATAGTCCTCCTGATAATGTCATCTAATCCGGTGTTTACAACCAAGGGTTGTCCCCTATCCATGACCGCCCTCCAAGTCCCCGAGGAAATTCTGGCATATATTCCTCATCACGTACTCATGTATTCATGTTAGTGTCGGGTCGCGTAGCATCATCCAGTATCCCTCCATGAACTTGTCCGACATTAACTGGTGGTGTGCCCCCGGGTCTTCGTCCATCCAGATTGTTAGTTGTTTGTTGATTGGGATCTGCCCCCTACTGAATCACTCCATCCATCTGATGGTTGAGTTCCTCCATTCTAGTTCCTAGAACTTGAGCACCTGCAGTTCCACCTTGTCCGAACTGCCTTTGAAGAGCCCGCAACATCTTCTCTTGCCGTTTCATCATCTGCTCCTGCATAGAATTCATCATAACCTGCATCTCATCCCAAGTTATGTAGACGGACACATGATCCTCTCCAGCTCCAGAAGAGGCAGCTTGCTTTACTTCCTGATTGCTCCTTTCCGCTGCTTGCTTTCTTGTTGGTGGTCTAGCCATTGCTTTCCAAAATACGAGTTCTTAAGCTTTTCAATCCAAAATCCAAGCTCCGATATCCCGTGTGCTACCTCTCTCAGTGAAAGCACCAAAATGTTAGCGCCAAAAATGGTTACTAACACCCAAATCCAGATGAAAGCACCAAATAACAGTCACAAACCACAGATAGAATATATGCAGAGAGTAATAACATGAAGAACAGTCCAAATTAAAATGAAAGCAGTAAAGAACAACAAATTTTATAGTGGTTCGGCTAACTCCGGCCTACATCCACTTCAGAAGTTTATTTTTATTGCTGTAATAATCAATTACAGTTATAAAATGGTAGAGTAATCTCATCTTTAGAAAATAGAAAGCGAGAGAGCCAGAAGAAGAAGATCCCTTTCCCCATATGCTGTATTTATAGGCAAATCCTGAGTTGTTGGGTTTTCTGCATGGTGTAGGCCCATCAAGACCTTCCACCGAGCCACATACCTCCACAATGCCGAACCACATACCTCCACTATGCCGAACCACATATCTCCACAATGCCGAGCCACATACCTCCACAATGCCGAGCCACACCGGCCTTAATACAACGCTGAGCCGTATCAACAATGCCGAGCGACCCTGACCTGGCCAATGCCGAGCGACCTTCATCCAATGCCGAGCCATCTCACCAATGCCAAACAACCCAATGCCGAGCGAGGTTCGATGCCAAACGACATCTAATGCCGAGCGACTTCCACTGCCGAGCGAGGTATGATGCTGAACGACATCCAATGTCGAGCGACTCACGATGCCGAACGGTGTCCAATGCCGACCGATACCTAGCGCCAAGCGGCAACCCATGCCGAGCCACACCTTTTGCCGAGCAGCGACCAATGCCGAGCCACTCCTAATGCCGAGCAGCGACCAATGCCGAATGCCGAGCGGCAACCCACGCCGAATCACCCTGCTCTCGCCGAGCCATGCACATCGAACCTATTACTGACCGACCGTCTATCCATCCAGCTAGTTCCAGTCAATCGTATTCCAATTTTGACAAATGAACAGTTGATTTGGTTAAATCCGCCTGTCCGTGGCCTTGTAAAAAGACGGGTTAACACCTATCATCCTTAAGATGTCTTCACTTCAAAACGCTTAAATTGGATCGAAGTGGTTTTCGGATAACATATTTGATCCCGGTCTCTTCGAAACAACATTTGGATGTTCTGGTAAACTCAATCTCATTTCTTTAAGAAATAAACAGACAAGGGTAAAATCGAAGATCCCCTCCTAACCTTTGGTGGATGGATTTCCTTACCATTCGTCCTAGAAGAATGAAACGAGATTTATACGCATAGTACATCATTAGAGATGACTGTGCCATATAACTCATGTGTTTCTCTTAGATATTTACAAAGTTACTTTTGGTCCAAATTCGATAGTCGGTTCTTTAACCATCGAATAAACAAACATTCAAATTATAGATTTCATTTTCCATGGGACCCACTGCGCCTCACATTCATAAATTTAAAACCCTTTTCTAAATACTTGGAAATCATTTCCATATACTTATCTTAATAAAATAAGTATATTCATCAAATACAATATTTTCTATATTTAGAAAATATAACCATATACTTATCTTATAAGTATATTTTCAAATCATTCATTTTGAAACATGAAGTACTTTTTCCATATAATTACAAAATGGTATAAGTATCTTCATCGATCACTTAGAATGATTTACTTATTTCAAGATTTTATACTTAAAATGATAAAACTTGAGTATCCTTTAAACAAAGGTATAAATATCCCAAAATACCATCCCTTCGTTAACACTTTTTTTATTTAAAATATCTCTTTAATAAACTCCCACAATCTATTTATTGAATTCCATATAAATTCCCAAGTTTATAAACTTCTTTACATAAATTCTTTTTATAAAAGAAATCATTTTATAACAATTTATTTATTTTATAATAAATAAACTAAAACATCATAAACTTAGCTTTAGTCATTTTTAAATAATATGAAAGAAATATAACTAAAAACATTTTAAATAATATAATAAACAAACTCTTAAAATTTTAAACATCTCCAACAGATAAATAAAATATAATAACTTTAAACAACCATTTTAAACAAAATTAATCATCTTCAATATTTTTAATGAAATAATCATGTAGTTTTAAATAAGGGTTTTTAGGCGCAACGAAAAAAGTTAAGAAAAATTTAGTTCTAGGGACAAGAAGTTTGCCTTTTAGGTCGATGGACACTTTTCAGCATAAATCACAGAATGATAGTTATAACTATCATTTTCTGTTTACACTAAAAAGTGTCATCAGGCTAAAAAACAAACTTGTTGCCCTCAAGACTAATTTTTTTGCAACTTCTTCCCTGTGTCTATTTTCCTGTTTTAAATAACTAATAACAAATAATTATTATCTTCAAAAGAATTAATAAAATAATTTATTTTAAAACACTATAGATAATATAGTAATCAACTTACAAAAATAATTTTTTACAACATTTGTTGTTAATTATTAACAGAGCTCCTTGTATATATATAGAAATAATTAAAAACATTTTCCTTCCGATTTATAAAATTAGGAGTTAATCAATTCCAAAGTTTTCGAATCTGGAAAAAGGCTCGGCAATCTCAGTGATACTTTAGAAGCTACTATTACTTTTCATTTAACTTCTCAAGTCAAATTGCCGGTATTTACATAATCTAGAATATACGTAAACCAAACCATAATTAACAATCAATTAACACTTAAATAAGTGTCCAAATTAATATAATAGTAGAATGGGGATTTATTCTGCTAACCAATGTTATTTAAGGTAAACCCTTGCATTTCTTAAATGATGTCTATTATGCCAAATAGATAACATCAAGAAATATACTCATATTAACTATGTTATAATTTTAAACAACGTAATTATATTAATAAAAAACAATATCAATTTATCACCTCATATATGATACATAACTTAAAATAAGCTTGAAATTTTAAAATTCAAACAATCTAATAGCATTTTAAGATGCTATATCGCGATCCTAGATCAAATTCAACCAATCTAATAGCATTTCAAGATGCTATATCGCGATCCTAGATAAAATTCAACAACTACCAATTTCAATAATCCAAACAAGCATAAATAAATTTTATTTATGATAACACACTAATTAACCAAAAAGAGCGAGTTTTAATTCACCAGTATTCCAGTTGTCATTTTCGCTTCCTGATTTCAACTAAAATCGAACAGAGTATGATTTTAACATAAAATTCTATTATCTCGAATCTCCACCAAGTCGGTTCCGTAACATAATTCACATCAATACAATCCTAATCGACTGACCGCACCTAATTTGGACCTAACACGAATGATTTATTCGATTTATAAGTTAACGATTTATTTTTAACAATTAATTATATAAATTAACAAATTCTTCTTACCCTAATTACAAAACAAGCCCAGCCCAAGAAAAATAACCTACAAGCCCATAAGCCCACTCCCTTCTTCTGCCCTCTTCATTTCAAACATCAGAACCCAATTGTGCACAGTCATGCACCTTGCACGACCCTCCTCCCTTCAAATCGACGATCCAGCAATGCCATCAACCTTCTCTAAGCACAAACTACACATCCATCCCCACCATGTGCAGCTCAACAGCAAGAAAATGCTTGCAACCTAGAGGCTTCATGCACGGTAGCAGGAAGTCGCAACCTTCAACATCCAACCGGGCGACGTCAAATCGTGGCTACCAAATGCTATTCGATCCATCAAATCCAAATCTACCCTATGAAAGAGCTAAATCCTACTCCATCTCAATGAAAATCAAACCCTAGCCTAAAATCTCCATTCATACATATAGTCACACTCAGCAAATCTCCAGCGAACTCCACCAAACCCATATCATCTCATAGAACAACCTCTAGGGATTCCAAGATATTTGTTTCATATTTTTTCGATGAATAGATATTAAGATTTTAAATTTTAAAGTATACGGCCATTTTAATTTTCTTGTTTCAAATGAAAAGGAAGGAGCAAAAAGGAGGAGACATGAATGCGGCTAGTGTGTAGAGATGTTGGGTTGACATACATTAACAATTCCAGTGTCCTGCTGCCTCCCTTTTCATTTTGCGTATGAATTCCAAACGATAAAATATAATTATGGTGCATATATATATATATATATATATATGACACACTTCCACAACAAAAATTATTTACACTGGTTATTGAATTTGGTAAAATCCCAAAAACACTACTATTTAACGATAAAACGTCAAACGAATAATTTATATATTTTCCAAATTATAAATCATGGAAAAGTGAATTAAAATAAATAAAAAATACATCAACAGAATTCGAGTCGTAAAAATATAAATAAGTTTTCTGATTATTCATCTGAATCATTTATTGCTGCAAATAAACTTATAAATTCAATTCACTGTTGTTATTTATAATTTATAAGGAATTAACAAGTCCATTTAATCTATAGAATTAATATTCATTTTAAATCGTCATTCAAATAATAATTCCACGATTTCAATATTTTAATCACTATTCAAATATTTATTCACAATTCAAAGATTTTAAACAATCCTATAATTAAATTTGAGTTTAAAAGCTTTTAAACCAATATTTTAATAATTAAATATTCAAAATTAAATGACCAAAATTCTGGGTCGTTACAACATAAGTAATACTTAGATCCACTAGAGATGGGGTATGAGTTATCACTCTAAAATGGGTCGAGAGATATATGAGAGAGCATACTTTTTATATATTTTGGTATTCAAAACTATATATTGTGTGTGTATATGGTAGTAAATTAGACTGCATACATGAGTATAACTTATTCCTTTTAGAGAGACTGGTCATTCTTATTACATCTTACAAGGATGAGCTGATAAACAAGGAATGTAACTAGGACTTTTGTTTCTAGAATAGAACAAGGAGCGGCCACCCGGGCAGCTGTAAACCCGGATATACATGTTATGTTTAGTAATGTGATGAGAAACATGCTACATAATTCCCAAGGAGTTGCTCTAGGTGTTGTTGGTGGTGCTCTGGTGCAAGCACCGAGGGCTGACTTTGCCAAGTTAAACCAATACTACTCTAGCCTTGGTGGAAAATATTTCTTGGAATAAAATCAACTATCGAAGTACAAGATTGGTTGGACACCTATAAGCACATCTTCAAGGGCTGGAGTTGGAAGATATAATGAAGAGGAAGTTAACCTTCAGGCAACTTTAGGAAAGGGCAATGAATTGATGGAATGTTGTGTAGATTGGTACTTCTGAGGATCATTTTACTTGGAGGGCAGTTTAAAGCTAGATTTGAAAAGAAGTTTATATTAGCAGCTTAGAAGTCGATTTGTTTGGAAAATTTGGGGATCCTAAGTAGTGAGACTTGTCTATTTCAAAATATGAAGTTGAGTTTGACATGCTATCTAAGTATGGGATGTCGTTCATCATCACTACATTAAAAAGAAGGAGAAATTCATTGTCAACTTGATTGATTACTTTGGGGAGAGGATGATTGGATACATACATGAAAGCTTTGGGAAGGTAGTTGGGAGAACTTTGAGGCACAAGAGCCTTTAATTAGAATCAAAGGATGTTGTTATTCCTATAGAGGAGTCCAAACCACAAGATGGGGGTGGAGGGAAGACAAAATGGAACAATAAGAACAAGAAGCAATATCAAGGGAAGGATAACTAAAAGAAGGAAAAATGGAAGTCATTTGCTTTAGCTTTGGTAGTAAAGATCATCTGAGCAAGAATTGCAAGAATGAAGGAAAGAAGTGCTACGTCTGTAATAGGTTCAGACATGTCAATAAGGATTGTCCTGAACCAATGAAGGACAAACAGGCTATAAAGGCATATGCTTTCAGTATTGTTCCGACCTCGTCGAGTGCTCTATTGGTGAAGTAAAAGGGGAACGACATTGCTATCTAGATTATGTTGTTTGTTTTATGATGTACCTATTCATGTTTTGTTATCGAGGCTTCACATTCCTATAAATCGAGCAACCTGGTTGATGGACTAAGAACAAAACCCGACCTTGTAAATAGACCCTTAATTATGTCGAATCCCATGGGAGATTCGAATAGTTTGTCTATGTTTTTCTAGGTGTAGTCTTATCGAGTCATAGATGCATGTTTTCTTTTGACTATTTTAGTTTGGGCTTTATGGGGTTCGGTCTTATATTGGGAAGGACTAGCTTCAAAGATATGGTGCCATGGTGGATTATGAGAGGTTATTGGTGACGATATGGATTGATTATGAGCGAAGGTTAGAGTTGGGCTGCCTATCAGATAATGAGGTGATGATTAACTTTCTGTATTCGATCGAGTTACCACATGATGAATTTGATAGAGCTAGGCATTACCCTAGGGACAATTTTATTAACTCTGTAATAAAATCTCGTTCGAAATAAAAAGGTATTTGTCTTTTTATACTTGTCATATTATGATATGTTAATTAATTATTTATGATTCTATTAAATAGAAAATACTTAAATGGTATGCAATGTGATAGTAATTGTAATGTCTTGTAGTTATTATAAATTTATTACATTAAAATAATGTATTATTTTAAAAATTCCTTGTCAAGATATTTCCGGATACGATATCGATACATCCATTGAGGCTAGAGTATATAATGCTTTCTAAATGTTGGACAGTTCATAACTATATGAGGGGTGAATCAAGGGGTTACGTGCCGATAGTTACTTGATAACTATGGAATAACCCACTCGAAAGATTTCTTATGGTTAATATAACTAAGGTCAAACATGAATCTTTAAGTGACGATATTACATGGTTCTCTCGACTAGAGCGTACTATTTAAATTCAATATGGACACTTCACCTTGATTATAGTTAAATCTTGGCACAATAACCATCAAATGACTATATTTAGGTCAGAATCAAAGCATTGGGAGTGGAATAATATTTCATAGATAATTTGTCTCCTCGATTATATGTGGTTAGTATCGCAGTCAAATATAGTCAAACTAAAGTCAAATTCTCTAGCCAGAGTACTGCGGTTAATAATAATTGTTACTATTGAACCAATGACTTTTTGTTTAGAACAGTCAAGTTGAATGAAGACGATATTAGAATTTTCCATAAGTACTAAAGTATTATAGTTTTGATGAGGAGAGTTGAAGTAAATAATCGTTACTGTCGGGTATCACTTTTATATTAAAATTTGATTTACTGAAAAGATGTATAAGTGATAAATTCAACCAATATGTCACACCACTAGCTAAGATGATGCGTGAACACTAATATTCAAATTTTTTGATATTAATCGCTGATTGAATCTACACATTCGACTTGCATAACTGTAATATTGAATACTGCGAATAAACCACACAATTTAATTAATTTATCATCATTGTGAATTGATTAAATTAATATTTGGTAGATTTAAATTATTATTATTTATTTTATTTTTTTGAAAGTCGTTTGGTATTTAACGAAATGCATATATAAAAGTTATGTATGGGCATATCGATATACGATACCAATAGAACACTAAATTAGATTCAAATAAATTAATTACTAATTGGGTTTGGGAATTTTTTAAGGCCCGTCTTGCCTCTTTTAAGGTTGGCCAAAATGGGGAGAGGAAGGAAACTAAATTTAATTTGAATGGAAAACGAGAAATTAAAAGAAGGCAAAAAATCTCTAGCCTTTAATTCTCTTTTATTTCCTTCTTAAAAAAATCAGTCATCGATTTTTTCTCTCTCTTCCTCCTCTCTTTGCTAAAAATTCCCTGGCCTCCATGGCATAAATTTCCAAGGCAGAATTCACTAAAATAAAAATTATTCAAGGTGGTGTTTGTCTCTAGATCCTTGCAAAATTAAATGGCCAATTCAATCAAATCTAGAGGTTCTATTCTTTAAGTGTGATTTTTATGTTCATCTTATATGTATAATTTAGGTCCTAAACATTATAAAATGAATTATATATGTCTAAGTTATCCGATCTAATTTTGTTACTAATTTGGATACTAAGGTTTAAAAAAACCATTTTATTTTGTTAGTCAATTGATATAGTTTTGTAACTTATTATATACACAAACATAAGTAAGCTATATGTACTGATTGCTTGAAATCATTTTGAAAATTGGATACATGTTTTGTATGTTTGTTGGTTTTATACATAAATTCATTTGGTTATTATATACATATTCAAAATATTGTTTCAATTCAAAATTTATATGTGAACTTATGTGTAAAGTCATAAACCTATTTTAAATCCTTCATAAGTTAAAGGTAGCTTTCTACTTGTTAACTTTAAGTTTTAAAACATATAAGATTACAAATACTATAAAATATATGTTGTTTTAAATTTAAAACACTATTAGCAATTAGTTATACATGTATACATATATGTATGTTTTTTTTTCAAATTATTGTTTATAAAAGGAATTTTTATGCAAAATCATAAATTTAATTTTTAATCATTTTTAAGTTAAAATAGATTTAACATTGTTAATTCTATAATTGAAACAAATAAAATAGTCAAAATAATATTTTAATATATATATATATGTATGTATGTATGTATGTATGTTTATGTATGTATGTATGTAACTTTTATTATATGTATATTTACAATAGTTATTATATATATAATTATGGACAATAAAGACATATATAATTGGACAAATGTGTCCACTGTGGTGTGAATCCCAACACCTATACATTGCCGTCAAATACACTTCACATTTGTTGCACGTGCAATATACCCATATAGCTATATTTGATACACTTATAAATTAAAACTCATATAAAATTAAATAAAAACTTTTATAAAAAAATAAAATAAAATAAAATTTTTATTTATAATATTTTAGATTGGTTCTAAAATCAATCTTTAATGATTTTTTTAAATTTGCCCATTTGACTGGTTGCGACCCAACCCAATTCCTTATAAATTTCATTGGTAGCCATTGCTGAAGAATATCCGGACAGATTCGAGGAGGTGACCAAATTACCGTCGCATAGAGGGTCGAGTTTTATATCGATTTAGTGAAAGATGCCAGACTAGTAGTTATGCCGTTTAGGCTTGTAACGTCCAAGAGTAGAGGGAATTAGATGTGCAAGTGAATGACCTATTGAAAAGAGGGTTCATTCGAAGGAATATATCTTAATGGGGTGCACCTGTAGTATTCACAACAAAGATGGACGGCTCTTTGAGATTTTCTGTGGATTACCATGAGTTGAACAAAGTGGTGAGGAAGAACAAGTATCCACTTTCATAGAATGACGACATGCTTGATCAATTCCATGATGTGAATGTGTTTTCTCAATTGGCCTTAGCGATGGGATTTCATCAGCCGAGAGTGTGCCAATTACTTAATTCCGTACTTTATTGAGATTTAATAAGTAGCTGACTATGTCGTTTGAGTAAATCGAGGCATTAGCATACTTTTTTGATCTGATGAATCATGTTTGTAGGGATCGACTGAATAATTTTTACATGTGCTTGTTGGTATTATTTTTATCTATTCTTTGACAGAGAAGGAACATAAGATACACTTGAGGATTGTGCTGCAAGTGCCGAGGAAGTACCGGTTGAAAGTTAAGTTTTCAAAGTGTCACTTTTAAAGGAGGTAGGTGAGATTTTTAGGTTATGTTGCTTCTAAGTAGGGCATTGGTAGGGATCCTACCAAAGTAGCATCAGTTCAAGGTTGGGAGAGGCCTAAGAATTCTATGGATGTGAGGAGATTCCTTAGATTAGCAGGAATTATAGACAATTCATAAATGACTTTTTGTAGATAGCAGCATTGTCAACCAACTTAATAAAGATGAATCGGACCTTTCGTTGGGATATATGATGTGAGCATGCATTCATGAGTTCGAAGAAGAGGTTAACGAGTTCACCGGTGTTAGTCTTTCCAAGTGGGGATGATGAGTTAATGGTATACATAGATGCTTATAGTATTGGATTATGTGAAGTATTGATGAAAGGAGGTAAGGTAACTGCATACGCAAGTAGGCAATTGAAACCATATGAGTAGAAATACCCGATCATGATTTCAAGTTGGATGTGATCGTGTTTGCACTAAAGATATTGAGGCATTACTTGTTAGGAGAGGTTCGAGTTGTTCATCAACCACAAATGGTTGAAGTACCTCTTCTCACAAAAGGACCTTAACCTTCGTCTGCAGTGATGGTTAAAGTTCCTGACCTCTTCTGACTGATATTTCATATACACCTAGTAAAGGGAACTGTAGTCAACAATGCTATGAGCAAAAAACATGGTGGCTTGGGAGCTATGTTCCTAGAGCGGATACAGTTAGAGTATATTGCTGGTTATGATTTGTGACTGAGATGTGAGCTAAAGTTAGAGATGTTGGTGAGGTTGACCATTAAACATACATCTGATAAAGTGGACTAGTACTGGCCAGAGGCATGATGCTAGACTAGCTGAGATTATCTTTAAGCTTAAGATGGAAGTAGAGTATGAGGAGATGAAGCAATACAGATCCTAGTGTCTCTTAAAAGTAGCTCATATTGAACTATAATATGAATATGCTAAATATGAGCATTGTAGAGCTTCTCAATATATTAAGACCAGTTGAGAGCTCATCCAAGGATCAAGGCATTATGCTCATTATAAAGGGTAAGGCATCATCTTCGAATGGTTCAAAGAAGAGAAAGCATGTTGATAAGAAGGGTAAGAAGACTGCTCCTAATGAAAAGGCTGAATGCCACCATTATAACAAGAAATGGCATTGGAAACAGAACTGTTCAGACTGCTTAAAATTTTTCAAAGAGAAGAAAATAAATGGTTTTACCACTCCTACTGGTATGTTTATGATCGAAAATTACATTGCAATCAATAAGTTATCACGAGTTTTAAAATTTAGGACCAACATCTATAATTTATTACAAGGACTTAGGAGTAGATAACATGTGGCAAAAGTTAAAAGCTTCAAGTTGCTGATGGGTTTAGCGTATATGCAACGATAGTTGGAGACTACTATTTACTTTTGTCTAGTGGCTTTGATTCAATATTGAATCATTTCTATTATGCATGGAACTATATTTTCGATATTGTATATGTTTTGAGACTGTCTGAAACCTGTTATGGTTTTTATTGTAATAACAATATTATGAGTGTTAAGTCTGATGAAAATAATATATGTGATGGTTTTGACATTTATGTGCTTAATCTTAATCGAATTTGTGCTATAAATTACTTTTTCTAATATTGACATAAGTAATAATTATATATAACACTGTAGGCTAGGTCATATCAGTGACAAACAAATGCATAAATTGCTGCTATCATTTGATAGTTGTGGGTCATGTAAAAGGAAAAATGACCAAGCACCCTATCAATGGGAGTAATGATAGATTTGATGAACTTTTGGGTCTCGTGCATACTAATATATGTGGACCAATACTTATAATTACCAAAGATATTTTTTTCTTACTTTTTAACTTTGAATGATGATTACTCGAGACTAGGATATGTGTATCTTATGAAAAATAAATCTAACATATATGAAAATTCAAAAGGTGAGAATGAGGTTGAAAATTAAACGAACCATAAGATTTAAATACTTCGATCTAATTGAGGAGTGATTATGTTGGACAAGAGCTCTAATAGTACTTAAAGGATAATGAGATTATCTTTTGGGTTACTCCACCATGTACTCCGCAACATAAAAAGAGGAAACCAAACCCTATTAGATATGGTTCATTCCATGATGTGTTAAAGCCAAGTTACCTCTTTCCTATTGAGGATATGCACTGGAAACCACAACACATATGTTGAATCTGATACATACTAAATTTGTGTCTAAGATACAATATGAGATATGACATGGGAAGAAGCCCCGCCTCAATTATTTAAATGTATAGGGTTGTTCATCCTATGTCAAGAATGTTTGGCCCGATAAATTTAAGGCAAGATTGGCATTGTGTAAATTTATAAGATATCTTGGGAATTCTATGAGATATATTTTATACAACCCTAAGGAACACAATTTTATTGTTTCTAAACATACTATCTTTTTTGAAAAGAAATTCCTTACGAATGAAACCAATGGTGAGATTGTAGATGATTGAAATTCGAGAAATTAACACAGAGGCCAAACTGGTAGATAAACTAAATCCACTAGTATACGAAAACATGTAACGTATTAGAAGGTCTAGTAGATTATCTTGTGCTCCATAGAGATACTATGGATTTCTCATGGTTGTCCAGAAAGAGGATTGTGACCTTGAAGATGACACTCCACACTCTTTCCAATAAGCATCACAAAGTAAAGACTCTGTACTTTGGCTTGAAGTTATGAAATCAAAAATGATTCCATGTATAACAACAAAGTTTGGACTTTGGCTGACATACTTAAAGGGATTAAACTCATCGACTACAAATGTATTTTAAGAAAAATCTAATACAGATGGGCAGGTGGAGACCTATAGGCAATGCTACTTACAAAAGGATGCCTCCAAATTCATGGTATTTATGAGGGAGATATTTTTGCTTGTAGCCATGCTCAAATCCATTTGTATAATGCTTGCCATCATCACATTCTATGACTATGAAATATGGAAAATGGACGTGAAAACAACATTTCTAGATGGTATTTAGATGAAATCTTTTACGTGTTGCTGTTCGAGGGTTTCAAAGTCAGTGGGAGCAAGAGCAATGCTTGAAAATTGTTAAGCATAATTTACGATCTTAAGCAAGCTTCAAGGAGTTGTTATAAGTATTTTGATAAAGTAATCAAACATTTTGGTTTTTATCAAAGTACAGCAGAAGCATGCATATATCAAAAAGAACAAAGAAGTGTTATGATTTTAATAGTCATGTACATCGATGACCTATTCTTGATTGGCAATGACAACCCATTATTACAATCAATGAATGCGTGGTTATCCAGGAACTTCTTCATGTAGGAATTGGGAGAAGCATCCTACATAGTTGGTATTCTATAGAGATAAATCTAAGTGGTTGCTGGGATTGTCCCAATTCTTGAACACAGACACCATAATGAAACGTTTAAGTATGGAGAACTCCAAGCATGAATGCGTTTTGGCACAATCTGGAATTGTCCTTTCTATAAAGGATTCTCTTAAAATCAATGAGGAGAAGGAGTGTATGAAGAGGATATGTATGCATTTTCTATCGGTTCCATAATGTACGTTATGCTATGTACCAGACTAGATGTGGCTTATGCACTAGTATGCGTAAGCCGTTCCAGTCTAATCCTGGTGAGAAGCATATGACTGCTATAAAATGTATTCTTAAATATTTGAGAAATACTAATGGCTTAAACTTCATTTACAGGAATGAAGACCTCTATATGAAGGGGTATATAGATTTTAGCTTTCAGAGTGATGTTGATGATAATAAATTTGTATCAAGTTTTGTTTTACACTAAATGGTGGAGGTATTAGTTGGAAAAGTTCCGAACGAGAAACAATATTTTATTCAATGATAGAACTTGAATATATCACCCTTAACGAAGTAGCTTAAAGTGATCTAGAGTGCAAATTTATGATTGATCTAGGGTGATTCCAAACATTGAGAATCTAATAATTGTTTGTGATAACAATGCTACAATGTAAACAGTAAAGGAACCAAGAGTTCACAAGAAGTCAAGGTACATTCTTCGAAAGTTCCACCTTATTAGATAGTTTGTCACTAATAAAAAAGTTGTGATTGATCAAATAGATTACAAGGACAATATAGCAGATCCATTCACGTAGGGTCTAACTCGATCAGTACTCGACCAACTGATTGAAGGTATAGGATTTAAATTCCATAATTGTCTCCAAGTCTAAGTGAGAGATTGATAGATTAAGGAGTATTCCTTAGGGACAATTCTATAATTTATTATAAACTCTGCAATAAAATCTTGTTCAAAATAAAACAATGTTTTCCTTTCTATTTTAAACCTTTCATATTGTGATATGTTAATTAATTGATTAATTTAATTATATTAAATAGAAAATCCTTAAATAATAGGTTATATGATAGTAATTGTACAATGTTGTAATCATAAGTAATTATCACATTAAAGTAACACATTAATTTAAATATTCCTATTCAAGATGTTTCGAGATAGGATATCAATATATCCGCCCAGACTAGAGTATAAAACGCTCTTCAATTATTGGACAGTGTATTACTTATGGGGGCACCACGGACTTATGTATCGATAGTCATTGTATAACCATGGAATGATTCGCTTGGGAATTTTTTTGGTCAATATAACTATGGTAAAATAGAGAATCTCAAATTGGCGATATTATACAGTTCTCTCAATTTGAGAGTACCATTGAACTTCACTATGGACACTTCACTTTGTTTGTAGTTAAATCGTAGCATGCCCTTCATTGAATAACTATAGTTAGGTCTAATTTGAAGCATTGCAAGTGAAACACTATTTAATACAGAATTCGTCTCTTCAGTTATATGAGGTTAGTATCATGGTCAACTGTAGTCAATTCAAAGCCAATGCCTTTGGCCAAAGTAGTATGGTTAATAATAGTTCTATCGAACTAAGGATTTTGTGTTTGGACTAATCAAGTTAAATGTGGACTCTATTGGCATTTTTACTAAAACCAAATTCTGCATGTCATAAAGTGATATATTTTTTATGAAGAGAACTAGTGTAAATAATCATTACTACCGTGTACCGCTTATATTAGTATATTAGATTTTACCGAAAAGATGTGCAAGCAATAAACTCAGACAACCTGTCATGCCACTAGCTAAGTTTACGTGTGAACATTAATATTCTAATTGTTTGGTATTAATCGCTTATCGAATGTACACCTTTAAATCACACAATCATAATGATAAATAATCTGAAAAATCACACGATTTAATTAATCTATGATCTTTGTAAAGTAATTAGTATGTATGAAATATTAATTATTAATATTAATTTTATTGTTGAAAACCTTTGTTATTTAGTGAAATGGGTATATAAAAGTTATCTATGTGCGTACCAGTATGCGATATCAATGGAATATTTAATGAAATAGTTTATTTACTAAATGGGTCTGAGAATCTTTTAAGGTCCAACTTGCCTATTTTATGGCCGTCCAAAGGGAAGTGGGTGGAAGTGATTCATGTTTGATTTGAAAAGGCAAAAGAGTAGCTAAAATAAGGCAATATATCTCTAGCTTTTAATTCTTTTTCATTACCTTCTTAAAACAAATTTATTCATCAATTTTTGCTCTCTCTGTTCCTCCTACCCCTGCTGAATATTCAATGGCCCCCATAGCTTAAAACACCGAAAGAAAATTCAAATAAAATAAAAATATATTCAAGGTGTTGTTTATCTCTAGACCCTTATATCAAGTCAAATGTGCATCTGCACACATATAACTATATTTGATACATTTATAAATCAAAACTCATATAAATTAAATAATAATATTTACAAAAAAAATAAAGACTTTATTCATAATATTTGGATTGGACTTAAAATAATTATAGGCATAATAAAGATCAAAAAATGATTTTTCTTTTGAAATTCACCCATTTAACTTATTACGACCTAATTCTGTCAGAATTTTCATTAGCACCTATTGCTAGAGAATATCCATCATATTTCAATGAGGTGACCGAACTTCCACCACGTAGAGAAGTCTAGTTTCATATTGATTTAGTGACGGATGCCAGACTGGTAGTTATTCCTTTTAGGCATATGGCATCCAAGAGCAGAGGGAATTAGATGTGCAAGTAAATGACCCGTTGAGAAGAGGGTTTATTCATAGGAGTATATCTTAGTACGGTGCACGTATCATATTTGCAAAGAAGATGTATGACCCTTTGAGACTTTGTATGGATTACCATGAGCTGAACAAGGTGATGAGGAAAACAAATATCCACTCCTGTAGGTTGATGTCATGTTCAATCAACTCCATGGTGTGAAGGTTTTTTTTAGTTGGACCTAGCAATGGGGTTTCGTCAACTGATAGTGGTAATGGATAATTTGCCAATTACATAATTCCATACTCCATCTTGATTTTATGAGTAGTAGATTATGCCATTTGGGCTAACCAATGCGCCGGCATACCTTATTGATCTTATAAACTGTGTTTTAGGGATCAATTGAATAAGTTTTACATGTTTTTGCTAATGATATTCTTATCTATACTTCGATAGAAGAGGAACATATGGTGCACTTGAGGATTGTTTTGGAGGTGCCGAGGAAGAACTAGTTGAAAGTAAAGTTTTTAAAGTGTCACTTCTAGAGGAGGAAAGTAATATTCTTAGGTCCTGTTGTTATTGGGCAAAGCACTGCTGGGGATCGTATGAACTTAGCTTTAGTTCAAGGTTGGGACAGGCCTAAGAATGCTACAGATGTAAGGAGTTTGTAACACCCCTAATTTTAATTAACATTATTCAGGAGATTTAATTAGATAAATTAAGTAGAGTAATGTAATATGTAGTGTAATAAGGAATTGACATTTGATAATCAACCTGGTCGAGCCACAATTAACCAACTAATTGATTAATAAGGTTGTTTTGTGACTTAAGAATAATAGATATATGAGATGGTAATTTAGAAATAGAAAAACTCTTCATACCTTAAACCCCCTCTCTCCCCTATCATTCTCACTTTCATAAAACATAAGCAATCAAAAGAATATAAGGAGGTCGACCATTGCTAAGGGGGGAAATCATGAAAAATCTAAAGGAGATTCAAGAGCAAAGTTAGGGAAATGAAGCACTCGTCAAATCTAAATTCTATTATTAAATCAAGGTGAATAATAATGAAACCACCTCACTTTCTGCTTGTTTGATTTTGAATCTTATGGGTCATTGATTCGTTTATGTTAATATGATATGCCATGTTGATCTTATCATTGTTTGGGTAGAATAATGGTTCCTTGGAATTTTATGGAAATGTTTAGGTTTTAAGGGTAAAACCTAAGATTTTAATCTTCGAACGATTTGATTTTTGAATATGTCAAGTAAAACATTATTTTGGAGATGAGTTTTTAATTTCATAATTTTCCAGATATAAGAGAATATTTTGCAAAATCCTAAGGACGGAATTGAGTTATTTTCGGGTTTAAATTATATAAAATAATTAAATATAGAGTTTGGCTCTGGAATTTTTATATGATGAAGAATATAGTATTTTCGAATTTTTGTGAATTTTTAGGATTTTTACCAAATGATTTTGATTTATTATGAAAGTGCTAGATAAGCATTTAAATGGATAATTAACTAAGGATATTAATCAATTGTTTTAAAGTATGTTTAGGACTTGAAATTTTGAGTGCGGCGGATTTCTGTAAAGATTTGGGGAAAGAAATTTTATTATCCAATAAAAATTTAGCAAAATGTAAGATTTGGTGAAAAGTATTTACTTCTAATAGAAATAAACTAGTTTTCATGTTAATTACGATGATGCCATGCCGCATATACCCTCTTCGTGCCTAAAGGAATGTTGCCTCTATGAATATCAATGTTGATACTAAGGGAAGCATATGATGGCTGCTTTGGCAGCCATGGAAAGATTCCATTAGTATCGACGCCAATAGTGTCGGCCACGTATGATTGGCGACAACGTGTATTCGTGATTCATCAAACTCGATGCCGCACCTCTTTACCTATATTTTAAATGGTGCTTCGTTTTATCCTTATTACATGTAATCCTTGGCCCATTTGTTTTAAACGGGTGGAGACACCATGCGTTACTAACTTCAATAATATTTTGACTTCGACTCTATATTTATTAAGCGGCATAACTAAAGTGTTAAGTATTTTTCTATATTATTGCCACTTACTTTGACGTCACAATTGATCAAGGACGGCGAATCCATTTATATTGCTTTGATAACCATGTAAAGTGGCATCGTCGCCGACGTTATTAAAGTCGACACTATTTTAAGTAGGGGATAGCCTGCATTTTATGAGAGCCGACACCATCATTTCGATAAGGATTTTAATATTTATAAGGATTTAAGTTTTGGTCTTCGACCTTTGATAGAGCTCGATGAAGGGCATTGGCACCACATGTTTTATAGTCTTTAATAAGGAAGAGAGCCTTTAGCTTCCTAGTTGACACTATATTATCATCGATAATGATCCAAATTGACCTATTTAAAGCGTCAACCTTATATATATTTTTCAAATATAAACATCGCAATACATAAAGTGATTTATAAATGGCGTAAGACTTTGGTAACATGAAGGGCTATACATTTCCTTGTATTAAACATGGATTAAGAGGATTAATCATATATTAGTATAATATTTCAAGGAATTTAATGATGGAAAAGCCTAAGTTTCGAGCTAAATTTACCAAAGGGAATATTACACGATTAAGTAATTATGAGACATGAAAGATTATTTATTGAACATAATTGAATGGTGGATGTTACATGTTCTTATGTTTATTTGATCAGTTATTATGCATGTTGTTATTGGCATGCTCACAATATTTATGATCCATAACTACATTTTGGGGATGTTAAGAGGCAGAGTAACCAGCTAGGTTGACCCAACAGTGAGTATAAATAGAATTAACCCATGAGTGAGTAGAATTGCATCTAGGAGATCAGGTAGATCAGAAGTATAAGATGCCCGGAACTGGTCGAAAGGTTATTGATTTAGACAGGTTATTGGAAGGGTCCAATATGTTCATAGTCATCCCATAAAAACTATCTCATGAGAAATGTTATTGGAAGGGTCCAATAGGTTCCTAGTGATCCCATGAAAACTATATCCATACGATGTTATTGATAGAAATCAATAGGTTCATAGTGATCCCATGAAAACTAGGATTTGAGAGATGTTATTGGAGAATCTAATAGGTTCATAGCATGCCAAAACTATAATTAGAAGATTATTGGTAGAAACCAATAAGTTCTTAGTGGTCCCATGAAAACTTTGAAGTTGTACGGATTGTCCCTGGGAACTGAGATAGATTATTAGCCAGCCATGAAAACCAATTGGTTCATACTTAGCCTATAAAAACTATAAATTTGGACAGATAGTTTGATATATTAGGATGGGTAATCCATGGTATGTTGCATTCATGCATATCATCATATATTGTTATGTTTTAACCATTATGGATGCAGGAGTATAGTATATGGTTAACGTATTCTTGTTAAGATACTAGTGAGAAGAAAACTTGTTCTGCTTAGCGGTGTGGTCTCATGGTTCGAGATGGTGGTTATTATGCACCCCAGACTATTTGTCTGACTCAAAGTTTTTGTCTTTCCCTTAAAATCTCATGTTCTCATTTAAGTAGATTGAGAGTAAGGGTTTTTAGGTGTTCATTAGTCGAATAAGCTTTCAGAGACATGCAGTAGGCATTCTAGCAAATTAGGAGTTCTTATCTGATCCGTTGTGTATTTGATTTTGTTTGAAAGCATGTAAGGGAAAAGTTGTAATATTGTCTGGTATTTAAATCTGATCAACCAAATCAGCATCTTCATATATCACTTTTGGAGTATTTTGTAAAAATTATAATTTCTATGAACGTGTTTACGAATGAGATTATATAATGAATGTGAAATATATCTTTGAAATGAAATGTGAAATTTGTTATTAAACCATGTTGAATTTTTTTCTTATTCACGTGCTTTTAATTATTGATATGGTTAACATAGTCGCATTTCGTCAGCGAGAATTAATAACTGTGAATGACTGCAACATCCGTAGCAGTTAGTTTTGGGGCTCAGAATGGGGAATGTTATAGAGTTTCTTTGAATTTACATGATATTATAGACGAATCATAAATGACTTCTCATAGGTAGTGTTACCATTAGCCAACTTGATAAAGAAAAATTAGACTTTTGCTTGGGATGTATAATGCGAGTGTGCATTCATGGGCTCGAAGGTGAGGTTGACAAGTACACCAGTGTTAGTCATTTCGAGTGGGAATGAGGACTTGATGGTGTACACAGATTCTTGTGGTACCACATTGGATGTGATACTGATGCAAGGGGGTAAGGTAGTTGCATATGCGAGTAGGAAACCGAAATAGAAGGAGTGGAAATAACCGACCCATGATTTGGAGCCGGTGGCAATAATGTTTGCATCGAAGATATTGACACATTACTTGTTAGGAGAGAGGTTCGAGTTGTTCACCAACCACAATTGTTGAAGCACCTCTTCTCGTAGAAGGACCTTAACCTTCGTTAACAATAATGGTTAAAATTTACCGGCTTCCTATGATTCTGAAATTTTGTATATGCCTCGTGAAGGAAATGCAGTCATTGAGTAGGAGACATGCCAGCTTAGGAGCTACCTTCTTGGAGTAGACACAATTAGTGCATATTATTGTTATGATTTGTGATCGATATGCTAAGCTAGAGCCAAAGATGTTGGCGAGCTTGAATATTAGATCTTCTTTGATTGAGCTGATTAGTACTAGTTAGAGGCATGATGCTAAACCAATAGAGATTATTTATAAGCTTGAGACGGAAATAGAGTATGAAGAGATGAAGCAATACAAATCATAGTGTCTCTTACTCCATAGTTTGAGCTATTTATATTGAACTACAATATTAACGAGCTAATGTAAGCACCGTAGACCTACTCATGAGATCAAAGAGATGCATCATCTCGAATAGTTCAAGAAGAGAAAGCATGTTGATACGGAAGCTAAGAAGACTCCCCCTAACGACAAGGGTGAATGTCACCAATGTCACAAAAAGTAGCATAGAAAACGAAACCGTCCAAACTACTTTAAACTTTTTAAAGAAAACAAAATGAATGGTTATAACACGTATTGGGTTGTTTACGATTCAAAATTGTTTTGCAATCAATAAGTTATCATGGAGTTTATATACTGGATGTAAAACTCACATCTCTAATTCGTTACAGATGCTTATGGGTAGATGACAAGGGGAAAACGGTGAAATGAGGCTACAAATTGTTAATGGATTTATTGTATATGCAACTACAGTTGGTGTAACGATCCACTTTTCCATTCTGTCTAAGCTGACAATATTACCGCACAAGTCATCTCAAATTACACAAAAAGGCGGATCGTTAGGGGTGAAGGAAAAAAGGTAAAAGAAGAAACAGAAATAACAACACAGAATCTCACAAATGCAGCAGAACAAAATATAATATATAATAATAGATTTTTATACAAAAGAATCTGTAATTATTTTATACTTACAATTATTAGAGTACAACAATCACTATGTCAATCTGTACAGTTATAATAACTTGCCCTCATACAGTGGAAATATAAGTCAAGTATGGAAAAATGACTTTGTCATCCAGCTTGTCTTCTGAGCTCCATAGCATCCTAGCCCGAATCTGAAATACTCGATCTGACCCGAGCATTATAATAAAATAACACCCAAGTCAGTTTGGAAAACCAGCGTGAGAAAACACATTCAATTTGAATCACTAAAGCTATCCAAATCCTTTGAAGAAAAAAGGTATATCGTGAGACCATGCTTACACATAAACACGACGGGTTTTTACCTTACGATAACCAAAGAATTTTATATCAAAATCATCTGATATTATAATAGTGTCTAAGTACAAAAACTTATTCAAATAGCCGAAATTGTTACATTAATTAAATTCCAGCAAACTAGGCTCTACAACCAAAACCGTAAAGGCACATATTGGAGAATGGATTCCATACAATGACTAGGCACTGAGGTACCACCTATCACAGTACACATCTAGAAAAATGTACCGATGACCTCGTCGAGATCCCATACAACACAAGATCGGCCGTACCCCTAACCTGGATAGAACCGAATATGCTATCACCCTGGGTGTTCCCACCCTTATCGAGAGCTCTTTTTCCATGCACCACCATATCCATAATTTATAATATATTCGAGGGTATCTAGAAAGGTGATAACATATCCTAATTGGGTGCGACCCACTTAGCCTTGCTACATCTCTCCTGATTTTCAGTGATTCCGGTCGATAAGGCTTGAGGCTATGATTATCTTTCAAGAACAATTTCACTTAGAATGCTCATCATCCTCTAATGACGATGTTCTGATAGCATTCGTCCATACAAGTTGTCCTGGGTCTAGACTAACCGAATCACCGTCTTCACAATCTTCATGATGTCCATTTGTAACGCTAAAATCAGATCGAAGTGGTTTTCGGATAATTAAATCCGATCCCGGTCTCTTCGAAACGTCAACGAATTTGGCCAACATTTGATAGTCGATTATTTAACTATCAAATAACATCCATAAGCAGTCACTACGCCCATATTATAAATTTCTCAAACATTTATTTTCAAAATATCTTTATAAAATATATATTCAAATCTCTTTCAGTATTCCAACATTTGAAAACAATTTCAAATACTTATCCATAACCAGATATTTTTAAACCATTTCAACACTTAGAAATACTTCCGAAGTCAATTTACAACACTTATGAAAAAATATTTCTATATAAATCATTTCACACTTAAAATATTTTCCAAAACCCTCTTTTTAATTCTTAGGAGAATATTTCATAACTTATCTCCTAATCTCCAGAATTATTAATATATTTCTTCTTACAATTTCCAAAACCGATTTATACTCTTTTATAAATCCAACCAACAATTTAAAACTACTTTTATGAATTCAGATTTCAGTTTCGAAGTTCCCATATTCAAAATTTTGGAAATTCCATTTTCTCCAAATACTTATAAATTTCCTCTATCAAAATCACATCCATTTTATAAACCCCATTTACGAATCTCGAAAGAATTTATAATTTCAATCACTGCAAAACCCTATATATACATATATAAGATAAGTATTTCTAAAGGATAATAATTTATTTTCTAAAAACATATTTAAGTACTTATTTAAAATACTTAAATATTTTGAATAAATATTGGTAATTAATTTCCAGATTAATTTTAAAATAAAACCAATCAATATACAAAGC
Organism: Allium cepa; assembly: GCA_030765085.1. NCBI lineage: Eukaryota > Viridiplantae > Streptophyta > Magnoliopsida > Asparagales > Amaryllidaceae > Allium > Allium cepa. The sequence continues at coordinate 80,436,690 of CM060941.1, read as the reverse complement.
TTATTATAACATATGAATTCATTTCAATAAGTCTTAACTATTCGAATAATCCATTTTTTCCAAAATATTTCAATACTAACTAGCTTTAAATTACATAGTTTAATAAATAAAAAATTTCTTTTAAAAACAAGCTTAACTTCTTAATAAAAAATATATTTTTAAATATCAATAACCAATTCCAATTTATAAGTCCCTCTCGATTCACAACACATTGATTTCATTCCGATTTCCTAACCATTCTCACCTTTCAAAATGGAATCCATTATTTTTCCCAAAACCCATTTCCATTTCTCGATATAAATTCACACTGTGAATTCATATTCCCAGTTTATCAACCGATATCTTTTCCTTTATTTATAAACATCATTTATAAATTTGTAGCTTCTTGTAGTTTCACTTGTTTATAAAACTAATCTCATTTATAAAATTCCATTTTATAAATCCATTTCTTAATAAATTTCATATATTTCACAAATCTATTTAAAATGTCGATTTCAACTCCTTTTCATATTTTCCAGAAATATCATTTAAAAATCCATCGTTTTAAAAAAATCTTCTATATAAATTATTTTAAAAGCTCTATTAAAAATATTTTTACGAGTAGTTAAATACAAACCAAAATCAATTATTGTTTTTTATCCAAACCAATTTCTTAAAAATAATCCAAATTTCTATATGAATATTTTTATATTCAAAATATCCTGTTAAATATTTTCAAATTCCAAAAATAATATTTCTGGTATTTAAAATACCAAAAGTTAGGCCAATGCTACCATAGCATCCAATAATTCACATCACAACAATAATCTATAAGAGATCATTCTAACACATGATATATTATTATATATGAAAAACAATTAAGATAAATTTGAGGAATCCAGTTGAGTCCCTCCAACCTATTTTCCTGCATCCACAGATGTTAATACAACATAAGAAAACCAATCCCACTTTGAGAGGGATATCGCGGTATATAAGGTCGTCCGCTATTATGCGGGGCGCATAGGGTCTCATCCGTTCCAATCGGCGGGTATATATCCAACAACTAATAAATATACTGCTATATATATATATTTAAAATTCAATAGATAATAATTTATAAATTCAACCAGCATTCAATAATTAATTTTACTATTAATAAAAAATTAACTTAGTAAACCAAATGAGAGAGAATTTCTCACCTCGATTTTTTATTTGTTAATCATTCCAAATTAAATCTTTTGCACAGATTATGCAGCTACGAACCCACACGACTGATTCAGATCGATTTAAACCTTGTATAAAGATGTTATAAAATTTATGAACATTCAAATTTATATAACAAATCAATTAATTTTAATTACCATCAATTTCTTAATTGACTTAGCTAAAAGAAACTGCCGTTACCTTCACTGGCTTCGGCCACGAGCCACCGCCTTCGATCTGCCGAGTCGCTGCTCTTTCCCTACACGCATCCCCACTAGCAAACGACACCCACGACCATCCGCCACTATGCCACCTGGAGCCTACGGACCTCACTACCTCATGTCTAGTCGAAGAACCAAACTCCACCTCCATTCGCGACTGACATTGGCCGCCGCCATCGCATGTATGCACACGCCGTCATCGTACATACGCCATCACCTTCGGCCTAAAATGCTTGCAACCACTTGCGACCCACTGCAGCGTGAAAAGCCCCAAAGCCCAAACTTCGAAATCACCTCTATCTCTCTTTGAATACCGCGACTCTTCCTCCATCGCACAACTACACCACTCGAGGCCATAAAAGAACGCGCTCCGTTCCTGATTTGATTTCATTTGGTTTCTTTTTTTCGCACGAGATTTCATTCATTCTTTTTTTATTGGTTTGATCGCTTTCGAATTGAAAGAATAAAAAAGGGAGGAATGCGATTTGATGAGAGGGGAGATGTCTTGAACATGGTAAGGCTGAAAAGGATGGAAATGACATGATTGACTTTGATTTGATTTCATTTTATTTTATAAATATTAAAAATATACCATTTCGCATAACTCAAAGTTTCGAACCCCTCTTGAGGCATGCCCCCTGGCATTCCCAATATTATATTGCTATTCTGAACCCAATAGAACAAGTCCAGAGGCCTAATTTGTTCGTATGGAGAAGATATCTTTTCAAATCGGCTATTTAAATTAAATTCGATTAAATCATTTCTAAACATTTTCAGGTCGTACGACCAAATGATGAATCCAAATGTTACGACATTTGAAATCCGATAATAATACACTAGTATGGATCTAATGAAACTGGTTTCATCGAATTCCGAGATTGTGCCCCAGATCGCTATTTTAACGCATCGATTAAATCGACGATTCAAATATTAACCATATCACTTGAAATTCAATTTTTAAAAGCTTATTAACTCAATTATAATTCCAAATTCATTATTTAAACCATTTAAATATTCAAAATCAAACGGAAAAAATTCCGAGTCGTTACATTATTTAAATATTCAAAATCAAATGGCGAAAAATTTGGGTCACTACATTTGGCGACAACAACTAATTTTGTCTAGTGGATTTAATTTAGTATTTAATAATTTCTATTATGTAATGAATTTTATTTATGGTATTCCATCTATTTTGAGACCGTCTAAAATTGGTTATGATTTTCATTATAATAACAATGTTATGAGTACTATATTTGGTGAAAATAATATCTATGATGGTATTCTTGATAACGGCATTTATATTCTTTATCTTAATTAAATTTTTGTAATTAATAATTCTTCTAATGTTTACATAAATAATAATTATCGGTGGCATTGTAGGCTAGGTCATATAAGTGACAAACGACTGCACAAACTAAAAACCAAAGGTTTTCCGCCGTCATTTGATTCTAAATCATTTAATATCTGTGTGTCTTGTGTAAAAGGAAAAATGACCAAGCATCCCTTCAGTAGAGTCGAAGGCGTGATATAAACTAGCAGAGATTATTTCTAAGCTTTAGATGGAAGTAGAGATTGAGGAGTTGAAGCAGTATGGACTCGACTGAGATGTCTAGCTTCACAAGGATGGTAGACTTTTTAGGCCCATTGTTGATGGATTGAGATGCAATGAGAGTGCCATCCTTTGAGATTAAATATTCATCAAGAAGACAATAAATAGTATCAACATTCGAGGAAGAAATTTTATTGGAAAGGGTCTGGACATTTATGTCAAAGTGTATGAACATTAGATGATAAAGATTAAGCAGAAGGAGCCTAATGTTTTGCTATAACCGCTAGATATTCCCAGATGGAAATGGGGGTTGATATCATTGGACTTCATTGATGAACCAATAAGGACTGGAGGAGGATATGATAGCATTAGCAATTGGGTCAAAGTTGATTAATTAATCAAGAGTGCTCGACTTATACTCGTGAAGTGCAATTGGATGACATCGAAGTTAATTGAGTTGTATGTGAAATTGATAGCGCAAATCCATGGTATGCCGAAGAGCATTGTAAGAAATTGAGGTCCATTATTTACCATTGGATTTTGGAAGAGTTTACAAGAGGCATTTGAGATGGAGCTGCATTTGAGTATGGCTTATCATGCACAAACCAATGACCAAATCTAGAGGGTGAATTGTATCTTAAAGGATCGCTTTCGAGCTTGCATACTTAACTTTTGAGGCGTGTGGGACAATCATTTGCATCTTGTTGAATTCGCATATAGTGACAATTATACAGATGGCATTGGTATGGCACCATTTGAGGCACTATATAGCCTACTATGCAAACGCTCTTTCATTTTGATAGGAAACGGGTGAGAAACAAATACCGAGGCCACATATTATATGAGAAACTATGGAGAATATTGAGATAATTTGATAATGAATGAAAGCGCATTGGATAGACAAAAGAGTTATATTGATAGGAGAAGGCGAGACATTAAGCTCTTTGTTGGTGATATGGTGTTTGTCAAGATCTTCCCACTGAAAATGCAGTATAATTCGGTACTAAGGGGAAGTTGACACCAAGATGCATAGGTCCTTTTTCGGTACTCAAGAGGATTAGGAACCAACATATAAAGGTGTGAATTATATATTCTATGTTTCTCATATTTAGAAGTTGTTATAAAAATCAAGCGTTATAGTGGCATCAGGTCAACTTGATATATCGAGGTGAACCAAAAGCATCAAGACCTCATAGTCCCATTTGTATAGTCAAATAGAGCGTAAAATAGCTTAGGAGTAAGATAGTGAAATTGGTAAAATTTCAACGGAGTGAGAGAAGGTGATAACACATTGGAGACCGATGAGAGCATAAGGACCACCTATTTGGAGAACTTTACTTGGTAAGTCTTTTGTTTATCACAATTACTTTTCACTATTGGTATCACATTGTTTAGTTAGTACCTTGCATACTAGGGTTTGCATAGTGTACTATATCATGCTTGTGTGTGTTTATGTTTGATATTTACTATGCTTGTCTGATTGTTAGGCATGCTTACTGTCCATATTGTTTGCTTATGTCTTATTTGGATGGAATTTAGGGGATAAAATTTTTAAAGTAGGGAGAATATAACAACCCATATTTTTCATATATTTTACATATTGGAGGATGATAAGATCTACATATATTTATAATCAAATGAATTTTGAATAGGCTAAAACTTTAGGGAATATTTAGTATTGACATTTTTGACCCTCATATTATGGACGATTTTACCCTTGAAAATTTGTAATGGCCATAACTTTTGATAGGAGCCAAATTAGGTAATGAAACTACTTCGAAATGAAAGAAATGATAGTTTCTCTATAGAATGGTCATATTTGATTTTTGGACTTATGGTTTGGGAGATATAGCTTTTTAAGTTTGAAAGTTTTGGATAGCTTTTAATGGTAATTAGTATAAGCCCATGATTAGGCCCATGACCTATTTCGAGATTTGTGCCGATACCATCTGCCCTAGCAGCTACCTAATCATTTCTATCTTCCTTAGATTAGATTTAAACCTCTATTGAACATTTCTCTAACCAGAATTAACCCAAATTCCTTCTAAATCAAGCCAAATTAAGAGAGCAAGGCTATATTAGTAAGGAGATTAGTAAGAGACTTTCAAATTAATTGTTTTGCATGATTTTGATCCATCCTTAGGTGTTTAGTGAGTAATTTATCATATATTTATTAACATGTTTTGGGCCCATTTTCAAAGTCAAGATACGATTTACTAGTGTTTTGGTTTTGAAACTACAACAAACGAATTTAGAATGATTCAAAGTGGTTTAATAATGTTGTTCTAATGTATGGTTGCTCATATGAATGTTTGGGTAGGTTGTGAATGTATTTGATGTGAGTTTTCCATGATATGATGATTGTTTGCTTGTTTGTATGTTATGTTATATGTTTGAATGCTTAAAAATGCTCATTGAAACCCCTAGGATGGAGGTTGCTCTATCAAATATTATATCACTTAATCAAAATGCTTTTCTTCCTGGTAGATCCATTTCATACAATATTGTTCTCATTCAAGAATAAATGAAAGGTTATGGTAGGAAACAATATCTCCCCTAGATGTGTTACCAAACTAGACATTCAAAAGGTATTTTGACTCAATTCAATTATCCTCCCTAATTTTTATTCTCCATAAAATGAGCATTCCCTCCCATTTTCTTGCTTGGATTTACTCTTGCATATCCTCTCCCCTTTATTCCATGGCCTTTAATGGTGATAACTTTGGATTCTTCAAAGCAACTCAAGGCATTAGGCAAGGGGATCCTATATCTCCTTACCTATTCATTATTGTTATCGAATGTTTGACAAGAATGCTGCAAAAACGAGCTATAATGAAAAGCATTGACTGCCATCCAATATGCAGAAACACTAAAATTATCTCTCTTATGTTTGCAAATGATTTACTAATATTTTGCAAACCTAATCATAAATCTATCTGCAACATGTCTTCCACTCTGGACTCTTTCTACAAGATATAAGGCCTTAACGTAAAATTTAATAAATCTAATATTATGATAGCCGGGCTTCTAGAGAGAGAGTTTATGGATATAGATAATCTATCTACTCTTTCTTTGGTTTGTAAAAACATTACTTACCTAGGGGTTCCTTTAAAAACTCATAGGATATCTACTGCTTAACGCCTTCTAATGTATGACAAAATCACAAAGAAATTAAGCTCCAGGCCATTTCATAAAATTTTGATTGCTAGAAGATTGGTAATAGCAACATTCATAGCTGCTTGTATGTGTCTTTACTACTCCAGTCTGTATATTCTCTCCAAGAAGTTGATTGGCAAGATTAATAGTGCTTTTAATCAATTTATATGGCATGCTAACCTATACTTAAAAGAAATCCTAGTCTATTTTAAGAAAATTACTCAACCTTATGATAGAAGATGTCTAGGGGTTATAAATATAAGTCTATGGAATAAAGCCGCTGTTTCTAAGTGTACCGATAGGCTGATGATTGATAATAATGACTTGCTATCCCCTTGGATTAGGCTTACCCTGATTAGAAGATCTAATTTTTGAACCATGGAGCTACCATCTGATTATAGCTGGTTTTGAAGGAATGTATTAAGATCAAGAAATAACTTACAAGGACAACTTCCTTTTGGCACTCTCCTTAGGTAAGTAAAGATACAATTCTATCTTCTATATTGAGCCATAGTCTAAGAATCTTGTCTAGTATTCATGAGCATGCCAAAACCCTCTCATACTTCATAAAGGACATATCAATCTGCCTCATTTCGGTTTTAAGGATATAGGATTAGCTTGGAGACTGATTCAAAACATTGTCAATAAATCTAATGAAATTACTAGGTGATGTGGTGAGGTTCACACCATTAATATAGTTTACAGAATTTTGTCCACTCAAAATCAAAAGCCCATTTCCCCGGCATTCCAGAATATGGTGCAGCAATTTTAGACCGAAAGAGAATATATTGCTTTGGAAAACCATAAACAATGCTAATCATGCACAAGATATTTTGAAGTACAGATGTTTCTTAATGAATTCTATGTGTATTCTTTAAACCAATGCTCCTAAAAACATAAGTCATTTATTCCTCAACTGTTTCTTTACCCTCAAGATCTGGAGAGCTATATTGCTGAATCTAAGGCTCCATCATCCGGTTTTTGACTCATCAATTGAATGGTATATATATTTAAAGCAACTAGATGGAAATGTGATAAAGGTGTAATTCTTCTTTCTATCCTTAAAAAATTCATTGCTTCTATTTGGCAAGAGAGGAATAATCACATATTATATGATTTGAAATGTTACGAGAGTATGATCATGAAAACTTTAAATAAAAGTTCTAGTTTACTTTCATACGCATGGATTAGGGTTTGCAGTATTACTGATTTGGCCAGTTTGTTTTCGTTTTTTTCTCCAATTATTTTAGCTTGTTACATTGGCATTTTCTTATCTAATTTATACCTGGTAGGGGCCAATTAACCTTATTAGCTTTGCTAAAAAATTCTCATAAGAGTGAATTGGAACTTGTGATCGGTCAATGGTCGAGGGTCTCTATTTAAAAAGAGTAGTTGTGATGTACCCTTCGATTTGATACACGAAGGATGGAAGGTTTGTAGTAAATATAGAATGAACTTAAATGAATCAACTCTAGGATGTGTGGAGTCGTATCATTGCAATGTCATTGCACGTAGGTCGAAGTGGTAGGCGCAATGATTGAATTAAGGAAAAACATTGATTTGTAGAAATTGGTGCAGAAATTTCACAAACCGATTTATTCGACAAATCTGTTTTGTATATTACTCATGCTACATGGAAAAAAACATAGCGATGAATTTGGGGAAATAACCAAGGCATGTGTAGCATTAGAGCGAGGAGCTTGGGTGGTGCATGGTTAAGGCAGGGATCGGTCCGGTGAAGAACCAAACCAAAATCATGGTTTAGTGGAAGGTAGGGTCGGTATCGGACAGTAATTCGTCTTTGGTAGTGGACTAAATTAGTTAGGCACATGCGATACCATTGCTTCGGGGATGGTGTATGTTGTCTTGGGAATTAATTGCGTATGTCTTCAGGTATCGAACACGATGCCTTCGGCTATGGGAAAGGTGCGGAAGTTACTTCGGGCATGATATAGGATTTCTTCAGGACTTCTATGGTGATACTTCATGGTTTTTCTTGGCAATCAATGAGATGATGAAACTTCTATATCCTGATAATGTGAGCGAAGTTAGTTGAATCCTTTAAGGGAAGGTGTTAATTATATTGAACGATGGTCTGAGACAACAAGTTAGATGATGTAAATTGGTGTGGTGGAACATTCAATATATTCTACTACCCGAACGTATGTCAAGGATCGTTGATAATTTGAGGCTCATGACGTGTACTCGTAAAGAAGAGGTATATGTGGACTCCTACCTAAATTGTCGATATGTGATCCTAAATCATCGATGCATGATCTGTGTTCCCTGGACTTGTTAACATAGGAGTCTGGTATCCTGGCCATTGAGAGTGTCATGGATTCAAACATATTGGAAGTTGAGAATTTGAACAATCTTTCATTGTCAATACAGAAATTTAAGTTTATCATATGTCCAATGACATTTGACTAAATGATGTTAAATAGCTTGATGGTTGCTACGTTTGCTTTATGTTTGTTATAAGTGTTACATGATGTAGGTGTTATCGATGTTAGCTATCTAGACACCATATATTGTACTTAGACTTGTAGTGGACCCCTAGCATATACAAATTATATATGCTAACTTGTTAGATGAAGACGGATCAGGTATGATTCTACATACCATATGTTCCTGTTTACTACATCTGTTTTTATATCTATTTTGAGATGATATATCTACCTTGACTGACCCGAGTTTTATGCTTTGCTTCTTATTATCTCATGTACTCTTAAATGAACAGATTAAGGATAATGGGTATGAGATAGCGCATGAAGCTGTGCGGAGGAAGAAAAGGAGGCTACGCTTTCATTTATCTATATTTGGAGTTGTTATTGCTTGTTTCTACTATGTAGTGCCATGTAAGGGTTATGTAATATACCCTAATACTTGTGCGGAATGGATTTAAGGCTATAATGACATAAGAGGGGGTGAAAAACATCTTTAAACTTGTTAATAATTTAACTTATATTTTTTAAACTTATCAATTAAGAATTGCAATCACAGGCAGATAATAATATAAATATAGAATGAAAAGCACTAAAGTAAAAAATCGTGACACCATTTATACTATTTAGGGTTCTCAATCCTGCATCTAGTCATGTACCCATAGAGAATTTCATTATAATAAAACCTTGCAATTCCATGGATAGAAAGTACACCTATATAACTTGAGTTTGAATCAGGTGTCAAGCACACCTAACCTGACTTTTCATTAGTGGCGGGACACACATACCCTATTATATTTCCATGGATGACAAGAATACCTATAAAATCCTAACATTATATGGGTGGCAAGATACATCCTTACAATTCAAATAGTAGTGTAATATTTTATAAAATCGTATCTTTCAAATAAAAAATCTCATAGTTTAAATATAATGATCCTATAGACCTCCCATGATAGTTTGTATTTCACATGTGAGAGGAATAGGATGAGACCAGAGATGGAATGATATAGAATTCAAATAAGAAAGCTCTGATCTTTTGTAGTCTGCGAATTTGTGAAGAATGGGAGTGAAAGAATAAAAATTCATAAATTATATGTGTAATGTAGTAAGAGAACATTTTCACAAAGTAGTAGAGAATAAATATTGAGAGAAAACACCAAGAACTATTATAAAAATTCATTTTCTAAAGCCTTTATACAGAAGATGAAAAGAAGTATCTTTTGGCAAGGGGAGGAAGGATTTGTCTACTTGTATAAATTCAAAGGTTGCATCAATGGCTGGTATGTTATCATATGTTCAAATAGTATGTCAACATATCCATGTAGATTTAAAAAACATGTAAGAGGTTGTAATGTTGACAATTATTTCCAGGGTATGTCGACATATGCTAGTTGATTTTGATAAATATTTAATAAAAATTGTTTTAAACTTTATATCATTTAAAATCAATATTGTACTTTTATAAAAAGTTTCTAGTGAATAAAATAAATATCTTTTAAAGAGATATTTCAAAAGACGTGTTATAGTGTCTTTAACAAATATTTCTAAGACACTTTACATGCAATTTTTAATGGTTGAATATCTCATGCCCATCTAGTCTTTGGTTCTTAGAATCTTGTATCCTCCTAGACTTTATCTTATCTAGTCTCCTTGATCTCCTTTTCTTTTGATCTAATTGATTCCATTTGGTCTCCATCATCTGATTGATTCCTTTCGGTATCCTTGATTCACCTTGATCTCCTTGGTTCAACTTGATTCCTATTAGTCTTCTTAATTCACCTTTATCCTTGCAACACTTTTGAGTTGGATACCAATATTTCATGCACTATAGTTTACATAACTTGAAAAGCCATTAGCAATAACTTTTATATAGTTGTTGTCATCAAAATTCATGGTTATCGTACTATGGAACTATATGGTAGTACTACTATGTATAGTGATAGTTATTAGAGTTTATTTTGTTGTATTGAGATGTACAAACTCTATTATTTCTATTTTGTATAACCTAATGAACCATGGTGCACTCTGATATGATGTTTATCCTGGTTTATTTGATTATACTACCGTCTCATCTGTTCTACATCTATTTGGTTATTAAATTTTTTCTATACATAATGGAATATGCTATAGATTTTGTGATGTTTTATGTTATTTCATCCTTGACTATCATCTTACATTGGTCAAGTACCTTTAAAGTGCACCATATGTGGTATCAAATGTGTTTTTGGGTACCAAAGGTGTAGTTTGGTCATCACAGGATCGGTACCCTAGCTTATTGAACTAACTTACCACTAAGGATGGTGGGTGTACATGACATCTTTAACATTTTAGATCTTAGGAAGTGTGCGCGTGACTCAAATGAAGTAGTTAGCTAGGTGGAAGTTGATCCAAAAGTGGTAAGGCCTACACATTTCATATTTTGAAACATGATACAAAAAAATCTTAGAAGGAAGACCGCGAAGTCGCGAGGGTTCAGTGGAGAGAGAATGAGGGTGATAGTATTTGGAAAACCAAGGAGAGCGTCCATAGATGTCGTCGAGAGAATTTCTAAATCATTATTACTATCATTGTTTAGTTACTACTTGTTTATTGTGTGCTTTGTTACTTATTTTTTGCTAGTTTTGTGTTGTCATAATGATGCACGTTTGGTTGTTAGCATGGTTAGTTACTTTATTCTATCATATATGCTTAGTAGGGGTGTTGATTCTCGAGTTTAGCTTGCATCACGGGATTTCGAGGGTGAAATCCCTTGCGGGCGAGGGAGAATGTAAGACCCATAAATTTTACTAGCAATTAAATTGAAACAACACAAAAATATGAAATAAATTACATGTAATATTAAGTATTAATGAAATGAAGCTATTTTATGAAAACTAGACATTTTAAAATGAACACCTTATTTAGACATAACATTTGACAAGAGCCAAATTAAAGGCTCATTTATTTTCCATTGTATAGACTAAATTGATTGACTTTCCATGAAGTGGTAATAATAGTGATTTAGCCTATCCATTTGGAAGTTACGTGTAACATCCTGCCTTTTTGCACGGTTTAAATCGACGATAAACCACACATGTTAGACTTAAACCACACAGAAGGGCGGATTGTTATGGGGTAAATAAAAAAAAGTAGATAAAGAAAAAAGATAAAATAGAATCTTACAGCGTAATCAAATATACAGTTCATGAAGCTATTTACAAAATATTCGTTTTTTCTTATAAAATATATATCAGAGTTACACATACCAAAGAATAATATCAATGTAGCGGAACAATGTGATGCAGTGCAATACTATAGTAAATAATAGCAATAATAAAATCTTCGTCTTCGTCCTCCAGAAATAAGGCCTTCAATTCTTGAAATGCTCAGGCTGACCCGAGCAAATTGAAAAGACAAAACGCTGGAGTCAGAACTAAAAGATATTATGTAAGTCAAATCAATGGAAATAAATATGAGTGTAACGGCGTGGAAGATGTTTACGGGTTTGACATCTCCTATCCAGTATCTAACGTGAGTGTAGTAACTTAAGAGATGCTCGGGATTCACAATCTCCTAAGAATCCGTTAAACAATTTACTATGTAGTAATATTTCATATTATAATAATGTCTATAGTAAAATAAACTTACTTTTTAATAGCATTAAAAGGTTACCCAAATATCCCTTAACACGTAATAGTCCCAGTAGTCCATCCACTATCAGCGCATCTCCAGATCAGGAGACTACCCTAAATACTCCACGGGCAACGGGAGAAAACCAAACTCGTATAAGGCGCGCTAGGGTAGGTGACACGGCGCAACTAGGCAATGTCAGGGTAGATATACCAATTACGCAACCGGGCTGGTGGTAACGCGTAGCGCGCAGCTACCGCCCACCTCGAGCCACACCCCCAAATAAAATAAATCAAAAGTGGCCACCGAATCAATCCAAAAGTCAAAGTATAATATCGAAGGGATGTGTCCGATCAAAGGTGCTACCTCATTGGCCCGAGAATCGCTCCTGTTTTAGCCACCTTATGCCAACTCGCGGGAGTCGGATACACGTATTTACCTCAAAGGAAACGCCGCCACCATCCTACTTCATTCTGGAATCTCCATCGCGTATACGGTTGTTAAAGTGGTTTTCGAAGTTGGCAGAGAGTATAACAACTTCCGATCCCGGTCTCTTTAACAACCAAACATTATTATAACACCGTGGTCATTTTAAAATAATTATACTTCAAAACCAGAATATAATATCCATTTCAAAACCATATAAATACGATATCATTTCTATTTTAAAACCCAAATCAATATGATATCATTTTTATTTCAAATCAATATAATATCATTTATTTCAAATATATCTCCTTTTTAAAATCATAACACTTCCAAATTTTATAATATTTGAAATTTAAACACCCTTAAAACATAATGCCATGAAATTCATTACTTCGAAACATTTCAATTTCTATAAACATTTCAATTTCGATATATTTCAAGGCTTAAAATATTCCAAAATTTCAAAAATAAATTTGATAATTTCGATTCAACAATTAAATTTTCTATTATTTAGTTTTGAAATATTTTAAATAGTAAACCCCTTATTATTTAAATAAACTCATATTTCAAATAACTAGATATTGCTTCAATTCGTTATACTTGAAATAATCATTTAATTCACCTAGACCCAAAAATCAAGTTATAATAATTATACCCTTTAAAATTCCCAGTTTAATAAATCTCTCATCAACCATTTTTGAGTTTACTTCTCAAATAAATTCAATTTCATAAAATCTCATATTTATCTCTATTTCAAATCAGATTTTATTTGAGTAAAATTCTTAAATAATTTGATTCAAATCAATTTCCTATTTATCTTCCCATCTTAATTGTATTTAAGGCAATATAAACTCTATATACAAAATAATTTAAATAAATACTTTAACCATATTATATCTTAACAAAATCAAACTTTATTATTAAACTTCTTTTAAACTTAAACGATTTTATACATAGCTTAAACAAAGAATTTAACTATATATAAAAGAACATTTATAAAATATCCAAATCAATATCTCATAAAATCATATATTTCTTTACAAAACCATAGAAACCATTTCAAAATATTTTTATATATAGACCACGGTGTCTGTATATAATTTCTATCCTATGGTCAAGTGATACGGATATTTATCATTTCAATCTGTAATTTAAAATAAAATTATGGTTATATATCATTTCAAACCGCAATCCCGAATGAAATAAAATGCATAACAACTTGCAGTTTAAAATAATATATAAGACAACATCCATTCATCCATCAACAGATCACCCATCCATCACAACGATCATCCAAAACAATCAATCAATACCAATAGATAACTGATAATATATATAACATGTATTTAACTGGCAGTTATATTCAATAATAAATTAAGCAACTATTTAATTTAAATAAATGCAATAACTGAGATGATGATTAAAAATATACGAAATAGTCATAAATAAATGCATAACCACAACAAAAATTTAATTTAACAAACATAAGAAATTTTAGAAGTTGTGAGTGGGTTAAAACACTCACCTTTTGAATTTAAATAGAATTTAAATCCAATTTAAACCCAAAAATTGAACATTCACCAAATTCGTCCAAACCAACGTCATAGTGTCTGGAATTCCAATACGAACCTAGCGTAGAAAACCGCGCGTAAAATGGATTTCATATGTGAGAGTTATACGCATTAACAGTTACAATTTTTTTAAAATTGAAAATAAATAATTATAAAATAAATAAAAATAAAACATTACCTGCCGCGTCGTTTTGCTTAACACAAGACCCAAGAGCAATAGACCCACACAAATTCTCGTACGCACGTGAAGCCAGAGTCGTTCGAGACCCACCGTTGACCGCCTCGCTCTGCCCCTAAATCACCGCCGAGACCACTGTCTCACCTCCACGAGCTTCCCCCGACCCAGTCGCCTCGACCAACGTGGTCGCGCCCCTCCACCGTGCCACCGCCTCCACCGGGTTTTAAAACCCTAATTGAATTAAATAGATCGATCTAGCTGTTAACTTCACGAACGAACACCATGGATGAGAAGCACTCGTTCATCTCCACGCGATGGTAACCTCCAATTGACCATCGGACGAAGATGATTATGGCATGATGGATGGCCGTGATTCAATCGACCAATTCTGGCCAGCCAGAGACCCAGATCCAAAAATGAACAACAGAATCGAAATGCGCTCTCCGAGAGCTTTCCGATGATATAAAATATGATATTGTTTGGAGAGTTTGAATTTTTAGCTTTGGATTTGATTTGGAATTGGATATGGAAATGGGAATTTGTTTGTTTGCCATTGAGGAGGAGAGAATAGCTGAATTGTACGTACAGAAAAATGAGAATTAGGGAGGCTAGGGTTTATAACAGGGTATTTATAGGCAAGGTTGAAATAGAATAGATGAACCCACTTTATAAATGTGCTGAACGATGAATGGCCCGAAAGCCCGTTTTGACTCCAGAACGAAATTTGGTCAACCCATATATCAAAATAAATGTTTTAAAATATTTTAAACGCAATGGAACCGTTTCACGTCCAAATTCTATAGTATAAAGAAGTTATGCTAAAATCAATATTTTTCAAATTGATTTCAATTTAATTTATTTCAAGGCATTTTGAGTCCGTACGATCAACGGACAAGCCCGATCGTTACAAAACTTGAAATCCTATAATAATTCACTGTTACGGTTCCGATGAAACCGGTTTCATCGAAATCCGAGTCAGTGGCCAAAATTGCTATTTTTACATTAATTAAATAAATTAATAAATTAACTGATTAAATCAAATTTTCAAATTTCAATTCTTTAATTGACAAATTTCATCCCTTTTTGGATTTCTTAATCACTTACGATAATTCAGATAAATTTAGACATAAATTTTAAGTTAAATTAATTTACCCATTACCGTATTAATTTCAATTTCTAATAATTCACAAATTATCAATTGAAGTTTCATATAAATCCATTTATTTGATTTTAAATCTTGTTATCAATCCATTATCACTAAATAGATAAAATTAACATTGGTTCATGGTTTATTACATTGTTATTCTCAAATTTCATCTTTAATCTCCATTAACATAATGTTTAAATATTTAAATCCAATTAATTGCAATAAACCCAATTACCAAAATTTAAATTCAAATAAATAAATAAATCTAGATTCCCATTCTTATTATTCAAACAATCATTATCCTATAAGCATATTTAACATTTGGTTACGTTTCATTATACTGATACTTTCCGTTTCACCTTTATTCGTATTAACTATTTTATTTCCACTTATTGTGTAATAACTACAATCATTATCAAATTAAATCCAATGGATAAAACAAATAGGTAATTTATAACAACTATAAACATTAAACTCTAGTTACATTTAAGTTTATTTCCTTCAAACAAATATTATAATTACTTCCAGAACATTGATTTTATTCAGTGACCATTTATTATAATTTAAATTCATTAATCTAATTCAATGCTTACATTTTGTTTTCATATATTCAATTTGTAGCTAAGTATACATCTACATTATTTCCATTGATTTGAATTTCATTCAATTTGTTTATAGTCAACTTATATTAACATCACTACCTTTAATTTTAATTATTAATTCATTCATAAACCACTATCCATACCTTATTACCAATATTACCTTAAATCTTCACTAGTGTAATATTTAATTCCATTTATTGCAATAGGTTCCAATTAATAGTGACTGCACTAAATTAGCTAATTATCAACTTGCATTAACATTTTAGATTAATCTATATCCAATTACAATTAGTATTCCCAATAAATTTATTTAGCTTCCTATTACACCAATTACTATCTTATAAATAAATTTTACGCTTCCTTTTTAACTTACATTCACACTTTTCATTATTACATTAATTATCGTTAAGTACATTTAATTTTCTTTATTGTAATTGGCAAATTAACTGGTAACAACCATTTGTCACCATTATACCTTTTAGTACTTGTATGTTCCTTCCTCCTAACCCATTACCATCCATTATATTATAACTTTATAATTGTTATAGATTCATTAATTGTCATTTCATTCAACCTATTAATTATTAACCTAAATTAGCACTGTTACGTTTTAATTTACTTATTAGATTACAACAAGTGCTACCATTAGGTCATATCCTAATTCCTTCCATTTCCATTCATTATACATTATTTTATTAGTAAGTTAACATTTTAAATTATTAATTTACCTTTTATCCCATTATAAATTAATGCACACCTTAATTAAGATTTTAAATCAATTTAATCATTTCATCTTGGTAACATTTTTTCATTACAATAAGAATATAATTAACATTTACACTATTTCACTTATTGGAATTACATCCAAGTTATTAACAATTAACTTACCAATCTTATCCAAGTTATTATTTTCATTAATAATTCACTAAATTTTTATTCCTTTCTAAATTAAATTCCGAAAACCTAATTAAATTAACCAATTTTATTTATCAATTTTTACGGGTCATTACACTCTCCCCCACTCAAAACTTTTCGTCCCCGAAAAGGAAAAGAAGGGAAAAGAAGGATTAAGAAATCAATATATCTTACTTAAAATATTAAATTTATAAACAAATAAATTTACAAAATAAAATTATTTAAAATAAAATATACCAATTTATAACCATTTAATCTTTTATACTTAAATTATTAAAGTTTAGAAAAATATTTTTAAATTTTTTTCTAAGTCCAAAATTTACGGAAAATTTCGGAAGAGTCTCCTTTGTACGTAGAGGCTCGGGAGAAAATATAATATCAAAAATAACAATATACAACATATGTTTTCCGAAATAATATATATCCCAACATGGGAAAAATAATATAATAACGTTATAAACCGTCGTCCGAAAACGTGCCTATTTGTCGGGCAATTAACGCTTAATTATGAAACCAAAAGCAGTAGCAATTGCTTCCATAACCTGTATTTCGCTTATATAATCTAAAAGAGTTAACAATTATGTAAAATGAGATAGGTAAAGGTGCTTCAACCATAAACAAACAAATCGATATAAACAACAATCACTTGCAACAAGGCATACAACCATCATACAAAAATCAACACAATTCAACTATCCATTCATATCAAAGAAACAAATAGTTGTTCGGATTCAAAACTTTAAATTGTACAGAATGGAAAATAACTTACTAAGTGCTTTATTTACTCAACAGTCTTAGATGAAACTAAATAGATTATTCATACATCCAAACAGTCTTAAAGTATCCTTGCCCAAACAACCATAAACCAAATAAACAACAATTCCAATAGATCCAGTTAATTTTAATCAATTTCACATAATATTTATTGTTTGATCCTTTTTCATTCATATAATGGTTTATCCTTTTTATTTTTATTTATTTCTCACAGTTTCATTTATTTACAGTATCCATCTTTCTGCTTATTTTCAAAATAAATAACTTCAATCCTTTACTTAAGCCTATAATTACTTACTTACAACATTAATTCTTATAAATAAAAGCAATTTATTGAACCCTTCATTACATACTCTTACTTGTACAATTTCCATTACATTTTCTTATTAAACATTTCAACTTTTAATATTTGGTAAGTTATATATATGCTTTTTAAGAATGTAATTGAAAGTTACACAAGTTTATTTTATTTATCTTAATTACTTAATTCTAAATAATAATATCCTTTGTCTTATAGGTTCCAAATTTCAAATTTCTATTAATCCCATTTATACTTAGCATTAAATCACTTATTTTAATTAAAGGTTTCAAATTTATAACTTAGTTATATTCTATTTTACTACACTTAATCGAAACTATTAATTAACGGAAACTTAAGAATTAAATACCGGGTTTTATTCAAAATTATTTTAAAATAATAGATAAATGTATATACTTACACTTTATATATCCAATTATATTTAAAACAATTTAAAATTTATATTTGTTTATCAAAATAAATCTGCAGTAAAACAACTACAGTGGCCTTCCCACTTCGAAACTCGAAAATGAATGTCGATGATGCGTGCACTCACCACCGAAATTATTTTCCAGCGACAGAGAGGGGAGTATACAACTTATTTCTTTCCAAAATTTCTTTTAAAACATTTCTTTTCAAATTATATTGAAATATTTATATCAGAAAATACTTCTACTAATATTATTACTATATTCCAAAATCATCCAAAAGAAATTTCAAAAACCCTGGAACTTAGATTCTACAATTTCCAACTTATTCTTATTTATTTCACTATCTTCAAATATTATTTCCAATCAATGTTTATAAATTTCTCTACCTAACAACCAATATATTGCAACCAAATATATATATATATATATATCGTTTATAAAAAAATTATTATATATATAGAAAATATAATAGGCAAAATTATTTCATTCACCTATATTAAAAACAAATATTATATCGGTCTGTCCTATTAAGTGTTTAGAAATCTCGATTGATGTCATAGCGTCCCATGCATCAACCAGAATTTATAAATACAAAACTGAACAAATTAACACAATATTAAAACCTTTTATAACACTAACAAATACGCTCTCCATATATATGCACTCAACGACTCATCATAGGGTATTACTACCCTATTAGTAAAGAGTCAGACCCCACAAAGCTAAGGTTTATCCCTAAACCAAATCTCTGATACCAGATGTAACGTCCCGCCTTTTGTTTAAATCGTTGATAAACCACACACATCAGACTTAAACCATACAGAAGGGCGGATTGTTATTGGGTAAATAAGAAAAAGTAGAGAAAGAAAAAATAAAATAGAATCTTGCAGCGGAACGATAAAATATAATAATCAAATATACAGTTCAGAAGCTGTTTACAAAATATTCGTTTCTTCTTATAAAATATATATTAGAGTTACACATACCAAAGAATAATATCAATGCAGCGGAACAATGTGATGTAGTGGAACACTACAGTAAATAATAGTAATAATAAAATCTTCGTCTTCGTCCTCCAGAAATAAGGCCTTCAATTCCTGAAATGCTCAGGATGACCCGAGCGAATTGAAAATACAAAATACTCGTGTCAGAACTAAAAGATCTTATGTAAGTCAGATCAACGGAAATAAATATGAGTGTAACCGCGTCGGAGATGTTTACGGGATTTGACATCTCCTATCCAGTGTCTAACGTGAGTGCAATAACTTAAGAGGTGCTTGGGATTCACATCTCCTAAGGATCCGTTAAACTATTTACTATGTAGTGATATTTCGCTATTATACTAATGTCTATTGTAAAATAAACTAACTTTTTAATAGCATTAAGGGATTACACATATAGCCCTTAACACGTAATAGTCTCAGTAGTCCATCCAGTATCAATGCAACTCCAGATCGGGATACTACCCTAAATACTCCACGGGCTACGGGAGAAAATCAAACTCGTACAAGGCGCGCTAGGGTAGGTGACACGGCACAACAAGGCAATGCCAGTGTAGATATACCAATTAGGCATCCGGGCTGGTGGCAACGCGTAGCGCGCAGCTACCGCCCACCTCGAGCCACACCTCCAAATAAAAAAAAAATCAAAAGTGGCCACCGAATCAATCCAAAAGTCAAAGTATAATATCGAAGGGATGTGTCCAATCAAAGGTGCTACCTCATTGGCCCGAGAATCGCTCCTGTTTTAGCCACCTTATGCCTACTCACGGGAGTCGGGTCCACGTATTTACCTCAAAGGAAACGCCGCGACTATCCTACTTAATTCTGCAATCTCCATCGCGTACACGGTTGTTAAAGTGGTTTCGGAGTTGGCAGAGAGTATGACAACTTCCGATCCCGTTCTCTTTAACAACCAAACGTTATTATAACACCGTGGTCATTTTAAAATAATTATACTTCAAATCCATAATATAATATTCATTTCAAAATCATATAAATACGATATCATTTCTATTTTAAAACCGAAATCAATATGATATCATTTTTATTTCAAATCAATATAATATCATTTATTTCAAATATATCCCCTTTTTAAAATCACAGCACTTCCAAATTTTATAACATTTGAAATTTTAACACCCTTAAAGCATAATGCCATGAATTTCATAACTTTGAAACATTTCAATTTCTATAAACATTTCAATTTCGATATATTTCAAGGCTTAAAATATTCCAAAATTTCAAAATTAAATTTGATAATTTCAATTCAACAATTAAATTTCCTATTATTTAGTTTTGAAATATTTTATATAATAAACCTCTTATTATTTAAATAAAATTAAATTTCAAATAACTAGATATTGCCTTCAATTCGTTATACTTGAAATAATCATTTAATTCACCTAGACCCAAAAATCAAGTTATAATAACTATACCCTTTAAAATTCCCAATTTAATAAATCTCCCATTAACCTTTTTTGAGTTTAATTCTCAAATAAATTCAATTTCATAAAATCTCATATTTATCTTTTAAATCAGATTTTATTTGAGTAAAATTCTTAAATAATTTTATTCAAATCAATTTCCTATTTATCTTCCCATCTTAATTGTATTTAAGGCAATATAAACTCTATATACAAAATAATTTAAATAAATACTTTAACCATATTATACCCTAACAAAATCAAACTTTATTATTAAACTTCTTTTACACTTAAGCAATTTTATACATAGCTAAAACAAAGGATTTAACTATATATAAAAGAATATTTATAAAATTTCAAAATCAATATCTCATAAAATCATGTATTTCTTTACAAAACCATAGAAACCATTTCAAACTATTTTTATATATAGACCGTGGTGTATGTATATAATTTTCTATCCTATGGTCAAGTGATACAAATATTTATCATTTCAATTCGAAATTTAAAATGAAATTACGGTTATATATCATTTCAAACCGCAATCCCGAGTGAAATAAAATGCATAAGAACTTGCAGTTTAAAATTGTGTATAATACAACATCCATTCATCCATCAACAGATCACCCATCCATCATAATCATCATCTAAAACAATCAATCAATACCAATAGATAACTGATAATATATATAACAGGTATTTAAGTGGTAGTTATATTCAATAATAAATTAAATAACGATTAAATTTAAATAAATGCAATAACTGAGATGATGATTAAAAATATACGAAATAGTCATAAATAAATGAATAATCACAACAAAAATTTAATTTAACAAACATAAGAAATTTTAGAAGTTGTGAGTAGGTTAAAACATTCACCTTTTGAATTTAAATTGAATTCAATCCAATTTAAACCAAAAAATTGAACATTCACCAAATTCGTCCAAACCAGCGTCAAAGTGTCCAGAATTCCAATACGAACCTAGCGGAGAAAACTACACGTAAAACGGATTTCGTATGTGAGAGTTATACGCGTTAACAGTTACAATTTTTTTAAAATTGAAAATAAATAAAGATAAAATAAATATAAATAAAACATTACCTGCCACGTCTTTCTGCTCAACACGAGACCCAAGAGCAATAGACCCACGCAAATTCTCGTACGCACACGAAGCTAGAGTCGTTCGAGACCCACCGTTGACCGCCTCGCACCGCCCCTAAATCGCCGCCGAGACCACTTCCTCAACTCCACGAGCTTCTCCCGACCCAGTCGCCTCGACCAACGTGGTCGCGCCCCTCCACCGCGCCGCCGCCGCCGCTAGGTTTTAAAACCTTAATTGAATTAAATCGATTGATCAAGCCGTTAACTTCACGAACGAACACCATGGATGAAAGCACTCGTTGATCTCCACGCGATGGTAACCTCCAATTGACCATCGGACGAAGATGATTACGACATGATGGACGAACATGATTAAATCAACCAATTCCGGCCAGCCAGAGACCCAGATCCAAAAACGAACAGCAGAATCGAGATGCACTCTTCGAGAGCTTTCTGATGATATAAAATATGATATTGTTTGGAGAGTTTGAATTTTTAGCTTTGGATTTGATTTGGAATTGGATCTGGAAATGGGAATTTGTTTGTTTGCCATTGAGGAGGAGAGAATCGCTGAATTGTACGTACAGATAAATGAGAATTAGGGACGCTAGGGTTTATAATAGGGTATTTATAGGCAAGGTTGAAATAGAATAGACGGACCTGCTTTATAAATGTGTTGAACGGTGAATGGCCCGAAAAGCCCATTCTGACTCTGCAACGAAATTTGGTCAACCCATATATCAAAATAGATGTTTTAAAATATTTTAAACGCAATGGAACAGTTTCACGTCCAAATTCCATCGTATGAAGAAGTTATGCTAAAATCAATATTTTTCAAATTGATTTCAATTTAATTTATTTCAAGGCATTTCGAGTCCGTACGATCAACCGACAAGCCCGATCGCTATGATACTTGAAATCCTACAATAATTCACCGTTATGGATTCAATGAAACTGGTTTCGTCGAAATCCGAGTTAGTGGCCAAAATGGCTATTTTTACATTAATTAAATAAATTAATAAATTAACCGATTAAATCAAATTTTCAAATTTCAATTCTTTAATCGACAAATTTCATTCCTTTTTGGATTTCTTCATCACTTACGATAATTCAGATAAGTTCAGACAAGACAAAAATTTTAAGTTAAATTAATTTACCCATTACCGTATTAATTTCAATTTCAAATAAATTCACAAATTATCAATTGAAGTTTCATATGAATCCATTTATTTGATTTTAAATCTTGTTATTCAATCCATTATCACTAAATAGATAAAATTAACACCGGTTCATGGTTTATTACATTGTTATTCTCAAATTTCATCTTTAATCTCCATTAACGTAATATTTAAATATTTAAATCCAATTAATTGCAATAAAACCAATTACCAAAATTTAAATTCAAATAAATAAATAAATCTAGATTCCCATTCTTATTATTCAAACAATCATTATCCTATAAACATATTTAACATTTGGTTACGTTTCATTATACTGATACTTTCCATTTCACCTTTATTCGTACTAACTATTTTATTTCCACTTATTGTGTAATATCTACAATTGTTATCAAATTAAATCCTATGAATAAAACAAATAGGTAATTTATAACAATTGTAACCATTAAACTCTAGTTACCTTTAAGTTTATTTCCTTCAAACAAATACTATAATTACATCCAGAACACTGATTTTATTCAATGACCATTTGTTATAATTTAAATTCATTAATCTAATTCAATGCTTACATTTTGTTTTCATATATTCAATTTGTAACTAAGTATACATCTACATTATTTCCACTGATTTGAATTTCATTCAATTTGTTTATAGTCAACTTATATTAACATCACTACCTTTAATTTTAATTATCAATTCATTCATAAACCACCAACCATACCTTATCACCAATATTACCTTAAATCTTCACTAATGTAATATTTAATTCCATTTATCGCAGTAGGTTCCAATTAATAGTGACCTCGCTAAATTAGTTATTTTTCAACTTGCATTAACGTTATTACATTAATCTATATCCGATTACAATTATTATTCCCAATAAATTTATTTAGCTTCCTTTTTAATTTACATTCACGCTTTCCGTTATTATATTAATTATCATTAAGTACATTTAATTTTCTTTATTGTAATTGGCAAATTAACTGGTAACAACCATTTGTCACCATTATACCTTTTAGTACTTGTATGTTCCTTCCTCCTAACCCATTACCATCTATTATATTATAACTTTACAATTTTTATAGATTCATTAATTGTCATTTCATTCAACCTATTAATTATTAACCTAAATTAGCACTGTTACGTTTTAATTTACTTATTAGCTTACAACAAGTGCTACCATTAGTTCATACCCTAATTGCTTCCATTTCCATTCATTACACATTATTTTATTAGTAAGTTAACATTTTAAATTATTAATTTACCTTTTATATCCCATTATAAATTAATGAACACCTTAATTAAGATTTTAAATATATTTAATCATTTCATCTTGGTAACATTTTTTCATTACAATAAGAATATAATTAACATTTACACTGTTTCACTTATTGGAATTACATCTAAGTTATTAAAAATTAACTTACCAATCTTATCCAAGTTATTATTTCCATTAATAATTCAATAAATTTTTATTCCTTTCTAAATTAAATTCCGAAAACCTAATTAAATTAACCAATTTTATTTATCAATTTTTACGGGTCGTTACATTTTGACTATTTTCGTGTTTTAGATTTGAACTAATAGATTTTAGTGGATAATTATTAAGGCCCATCAAATGATTTTACGTATAAGCCGATTTAACTAAAATTTCCCTATCCCATTTCATACTTGCTCATCTAAAACCATATTCTAAACTCCATTAGAACCTATATTCTCAAAAATCTATTTAAAACACTTCTATTAAGTAAAAGATCAAGTGATTAAGGCAAAGAATGCTAGAAGAACGCATATGCAACCATTTACAATCCGTTTTTGGGTATATTAGGGATTAGTATGGCATCATCAAATTTCAAAATTTTAGGATTGCATTAGTGATTTTTCAAGTGTTTTAATACCTCTATTATTTTATATTTATTTGGAGTTCTATTTATTTGAAGTAATATAACTTTTTCTAAAATGAAACAATTATCGTCCAGATTTGATTAAGGTTATAAAATAATGCTTTAATGATGCTAAAACTTGCGGTAATGATGTGAGATCACCAAGACCCTATATATTTGAGTATGGACATTTTCCTTATGTTTTGGTATGTTTTACGCCATGATTTAGTTTGATATGTTTGATGGTACATTTATTGCATTAGTTGTTTTTTAGGTTTAGGTTGGTGTTTGGAAATGATGAATTGTGTTGGATTGTGCCAAAGTAGATCAAAGCTTGCATTTGGCTAATGAAAATTAGGCACGTATGAAGTTTCTGATGAAATGTGTGATCGATTGAACCATTATATTCGTAGAGTTCAAGTAAATGAAATGACATGGAATGGACTGGAAATGGACCAACAAAAGCACATGGAAAATAGAGCGATGAAAGACTTGAACTTAGCCAAAAATTGGCTAAAAATTGGTCCAGTTCATATTAACTAATGCCAAGCAATATGAGAAGGAACAGCACTGATCGACTGACATGGATCTATACCAACCTATAAAATCATGGATTGTTACTAACCTATATATTTATGCTAGACCAACATCGATTGATATTGGTTAATGGAACCATCACAACAGGCAATGGACTTCAACGCATCATAACTTCTTTGGTTTGAGTACGATTTCAACAAGATTTCGACCGACCCTCATGAGATGATAAGGACTACATTCAATGGATTTTTGGAGATGTTTTGGGGACTTTGACTTTTCGGGTTATAGGATGGAGATCCAATGATTGATAGGAAAAAGAAAACACTTTTGGATATGAGGAAAAGGTTCAAGGTTGTCGTTAGAAAAGCAAGAACTTGGGTTAGATAAAGGCTGGATGTCAAAACGAATAAGGTAAGGAAAGGAATAGCTAGTTAGTTTTGGAAGAATTTTGAGAGCAACTCAAAGATGAGTATTGCAAGATTGGTATATTGACCAAGGACTACAGTATATGCAAGTTTCATACAATATTAAAGGATGGATGATTATGAGGAATGTCCATTCATGAGATATCGAAGGGATGCAGTGAGGACCTCTACTCATACAAGGCCAATTTAGTTGGTTGAGTACATAATTTTACATGGATTCTCTCATTGATCCTAGGATCAAAACTGTCACTTGTCTATGTTTATAATGGGTTCATGTACACATTGAGTAGACAATGCAGTAAGGGATCGGGAAATGCTTTGGTTGTCCCGGCTGCTTTATATGGTATTTACTTGCTATTTTATACCATCTGCACGCTAAATCGTAATATCCATTGTATGGTATCAAATGTTGCTAGACCAGACATATAATACTATGTTCTTATGTTTACATGATTATAGTTTAATAGGAATGTCTCGTGGTCACTCTAGCAAGTTCAGGTGTGGGTTTCATACTCATATGATTTACATTTACAATGCTTTTATGCATTATTTTTGGTAGTGAGGGGACACTCACGCAACCGACATTGCATGACACCGAAGTTATTTTTTTCTTTACTTATAACTCTTGGGTATGATCCAAATTTTTACATATCAATGGATCGTAGAAAAAAATTAAAAACCAAATTGGGTCCGAATTGAATATAACTTTGGTGAATGTTGAGAATAGACAATTTTGAATTTAAGAATAAAATATTAGATGGTTTTGACTCCAAAAATCTGGTAAGGTCTACAACTTTTTATAAAAGCTGAATTAGGGTCTTAAACCACTTTCAAATGACAGATATGATGGTTTCCCACTCCATAAAGTGGTCAAAATAAATTTTTGGATTTACAGTTCAGGAAATATGGATGTTTGAAGTTTGGACAATTTTTAAAAAGATTACTAGATTAGTGGGTAACTTACCAAACTGGTGATTAGGCCCGCTAATTTAATTTTAGGATTAGGTTTGGTACAGCCTCCATAGCAGTCAATAATCACTATGAATACACCTCTAAACATCTCCTAATCTTTCTTAGTCTCTGTCGACCTCCTTCTACCCAAACTCAATCATTCTTTCAATAAAATTAACCTAAATCAATTAATTAGAAGGAAATTAGGAAAGAGATTTGCAAAGGGTTTTTAGAGTTTCAAAATATGTGCCTAGGGAAGCATGTAACCACTGCTCAAATCAGATCCACTCCTATTTCGGAGAATTATGCTTGTTTTGTGATTTTTGTTGACTTTACACCATATATGGGTAATTTTAATCTCTCATTTTGATATAATTACGGACATATGTTTTAAATGTGTTTTTAAATTGTTTTCAAACTTAAAATTTTGATTTTCAAATGGATAATTGCTATTCATTTTAGATCTACCTCATTTTGCATGTTTTTCATTGGTTTTTAGTTGATTAGTAAGTGATTTATCATCTCTAGGCTTGCTATAAATGAATTTATAGGTTCTGGCATGTTTTGAATCTAATTTTAAAGTCAGAAATATGATATACTTTTGTTTGGATTTTGAAGCTGAAATAAAATGGAATTTAAAATGATTTAAAGTGATATTAACATGTTATTTGGATATATGGTTGTCATAAGAATATTAGGATACGTTGCCAATGTATTTTGATGTGGAATTGCCATGATATGTATGCTTTCCTGTTTTTGTGTTGTATTCATATGTTTGAATGCTTCAAAATGATCATCGAGGTGAACTAGAGTTGGGAATCGATTCTATAGTCATGGGTCTCCCTGTGAAGGAGTAGTAATGTACTGTCTAATTTGGTACACAAATGTAACGACCCAGAATTTTTGATAATTAAAATTTTAATATTTAATTAATTTTAAATATTAAGAAGTGAATTTATAAGTCAAATAAATTTTTATTTTGAATTATTGGATTTAATTGAATAATTAAATCGATAATTTAATACGTTAAATTATGGAAATAATTGAAAATTGGGTTAAATATGATTGAAAATGATCTGTAAAATTTTATTTTATCATATGGAAGTTAGAACGATATTTTAGAACTTTTAAAATCGAATTAAAAGTTAATTTGTGAAAATTGAATATTTTAATATTTAAATCGACTAGTAAAAATAGTCAATTTTTGAACAGTCTCAGAATTGAACGAAACTAGTTCCATTGGATCCGTAATAGTTAGTTATTACCGGATTTCAAATTTCGTGTCAATCGGAGCTATCGTTTGATCGTGGCAGCTCGAAACGCATCGATTTATTTTTAATTTAAATTTGACGAGTGAAAATAGCCATTTTTCAAAAAGTCTCGGATTTCGACGAAACCAGTTTCATCGGATCCGTAATGTGATATTATTGTAATTTTTCAAATTTCAAGTCAATTGGATTTACCGTTTGTCCGGTACAAATTAAAACGCCTAGAAATCGACTTAAATCGGTTTAATTTAAATTGAGCGTTTACAGCCATAACTCGCACATACTTCCGAATTAGCTTCCGAAACCTGTTCCATTGTGTCCGGAACGCGGGGTAAACCCTAGAAACGCTGGTTACGGCGCGTAAATCGGAGTTTACAAAACCCGGATGAATAGTGTTTACAAATTTCTATTAATAAGCAATTTAATTCACAAATAAAAGAAAAAAAAATAGCTAGGGTTTAACGTTCATGGCCGCCGGTTTATTTTCAACGGCCAGCAAGTTGTTTCGTTCTTCCTCAATTTGCCTCAAATCTACAAACAATTGCTAAAAATCATCAACTACAAAGTGATAGAGCGAAGTGAGATCTTTAACTTGAATGGTGGAGATCGTGTTTCGAGCTGTAGATCGAGACCAATGGACCCGCGACTTGCTGCCGTTCACCATTGTTTTGCGTGCAAGAGGAAGGGCCGAGCCGACCGTGGCTCTGGCCGTGGGTGGCTGTCACGTTGGCGCACGTTTGTGGGGTGATGGATGTAGCTCCGGTGGTGTGGCGTTGGCCGTGGCGTTGAATTTTGGTCGGCAGCTAATGGGTTTCAAAGCCCAGGTTCACGAGAGGGAGATGAAAAGAAGGGGCGGCCTTGATTTCATCAACGAGATCTAACGGCTCTGGGTGGATGTAGGTTTAGAATTATAAAGTTATATTATGTAATTGTTTATATTTAAATTCATTCGAACTTTAAAATGCTGTATTTTCTTCGTACGAGGTCGAAATTCGACGAAACAAAAAGCGTTGGAACCGTAGTGACGAATACTACGCTATGGAATTGGATTGGGAATTTTTGGAACTAGCGAAAATTTCGGGTATAATTAAACGCGTGTTTAATTATATTCGAAATAAAAGCTGAAACGGAAATAAAATCAAGGTGAGAACTTCTCACTCAATCGAATAGGTTTCGATTTTATTTTAAATAGTTAGATTTAAAATATTTGAATGCATGTTTGAATGTTGATTGATATCTATTGATTGTTAAAATAGACATTATACGCCGTTAGTAAGCGGATGTTATTTATTAAAAACATATACCGCGAAATATTTCATAAACAGTGAAATTGGTATTATATATAGTAGCAATATATATATATTGGCATATGTATATATTGCAGTTGTTGATTTCCCGTATTTTTTGTTTAGCGGATGAGACCCTATTGCGCCGTTATTAAGCGGATAATATTTAATAAGAACATATACCGCGATAATTTCGTACAGGAGCGAAATTGGTATTGTGCTAATGTTTTTGGATGCAGGAAAACAGGTTGGAGGGATCCAACTGGATTCCTCAACAGTATTTATTTGATTTCAGATATTTTGATATTTGATGGACTATCATATCGATATATGATGTCGTTGTAGTCGTGATTGACTATTTGGTGTGTAGCATCATTGGACCCAGATTTTGGGATTTTAAAATGCTTTTAAAGTGATTTTTGAAAATATACTGTATGTTTGGAAATTGATTCATTTTAAATAAATAAACGTTATAATTTTTAAAGTTATAAAAATTATGGTTTTTTGAGAAATATAGTTAAAAACTGATTTTTTGAGAACATGATGCTATTGAGTTTATAAAATAGTTAAATCGAGATATTTTAGAATTATTGTGAAAAGTTTAAATATAGGATTTATGAAATTTAATTATTTTATGAATCAAAAGGAAGAAGTTTTTAAAGGAATTTAAAGACGTTTAAAAAGAATAATATAAATTGATTTATATTAAGAGATTTATAAATGGATATTTATAAATTGAAATATTGACATTATAAAACGAGTTTTTATAAGTGTTTGAATGAAGTGAAAATGAATTTTGTAAATGAATGAAATTTATGGAATTATAAACTGTGAAGTTATAAATAAAATTTATAAATAGTAAGATTTATAAATTTGTGAAGTTATTGAAAGAATAGATTTGGTTAAATAAATGAATCTTATAAGTTATAAGATTTATAATTTGGGAAGTTAAAAAGAACGATTTTGTAAAATAATCGTTTTATAAGCATTTAACTTATAATATGAACGTTTAGTTTATAATTGAGTTATAAACTGGAATAGGTTAATAAAAGAATTTATAAAAAGGAAGTTTTTATAAATAAATAGAAATGGAATTTATAAACGTTGTTTTATAAATTCGCAAATGACTTATTTTGACAAGAAAATTTGTTGAAACCTGTTAATGGAGTTATATATTCACGTTTTGACTGTGAATAATCCTTTGAAATAAAATGAATAAAAGAATGAAATTTATTAACGTAGTATATTCACGTTTTTGAATAGTGAATAACATGTTAAAGGAAATGTTTTGAATGAGATGTTTAAATTGAATTAAAACGATCTAACGATGTTTTAATTGTGTTGAGATTCGAAACCATAGATTTCAACATTTACTGTTGAAATAGACGTTTTCGAGAAATAGAAGGAGATGATGGACTATAACACTGTTGTTATAGTAAATGATTTCCGAAAGGAAATGTTTTGTATAGTATTGGGATTTATATATCTATTTAATTTCGAATCCCTATACTAGTGATTTTGGGACGTCGTAACGATGTTTTACGTAACATTCGTTTTGACCCAAATAAATATGTTTAAGTGAATGATTTCCTTAAAGAATGAAATATATACTTAATTCGATTTAAGTATATGGAATATTTTCCAAGGTTGAAAATAAAAAGATTTGTGAATTACTTATGAATAAATAAGTATGGAATTGTTTTTCCAATATGAAGTGAATATTTAGAATTTATCTTTTTGAAGATAAATTGAAAATGGATAGTTGAAATCGTATATGCATAGATATTTTGGAATATAAATTCATTATAGAATTTATATGTGAAAGTGGAATTTGTTTAAAAATAAATATTGATTTATTTTTGAAGTATTGAAATTATATATCTAGTGAAGATATTTTGGAAAATAAATAATTTGGAAAATTATTTGGAATCTGGTGATGTGTGCATATCCATTGATAGTTCAATAACCGATTATCGATATTTCCTTTTGAATGGGTAATTGATGTGATTTGTTTGAATGTGAATGCTACACTTATTTTTTAAATAAGCGCTCACTATTCGGGTTAACCGGGAAAGGACCATGGGGTCGTATAACCCATTCCGAATATGTGATACGTCGTTATAATTGCATTGAAGATCGGTGTTGAAGACCCGGTATTTGCGAGAGCGATAGGATGACCTGTCGATTTACTCTGCACCGAGTTGCTCCGGTATAGAGTCCTCCATATGTGATGGTAAATCCGATCAGGATTGTGAATATCCGGATTGCAAGGACTTCTTTGTAAGTGCCTTTGGTTTTGTTTGAGCCCGGAACAGACTTGTATGGATTGTATGTCTGACATTACAAGTTGAGATATAAAGCCGATTTCTTTCAAAGATATTTCTGTTGGTGGCGAAGAATTTATTCTTTTAGCTTAACACCCTTCTCTGAGACGTACGAGCTCAGAGGTTATATAGTTGAAGTTATCAGCGATATATTCCCAATTTGGTAATGTGATATGCTGAGTGATGCTGAAATGATCATTGTGTTGATTATTGTGATAGGATCGTTTATTTGATCGTCTATCTTAGTGATCATTGTGTTGATCATTTGTTGACCCAAAGCATGACTTTTGTATAAAGTATGTTTTTGTAGACGTGACTTCGTCGAACCTCACACCCCGGAAATGGTCAAAACAGGAAAGATGCGGCAAGGTTATGAGGGGTAGCACCCTTTAGGGTATGTATATTTCCTTCTGGATAGAGGTGGTATCATGGTATGGAGCCCAGATATTTAACCTATGTGGTTACTGCGAATTTATTACTTTGTGGTTGTTGGTTTTCGGGATCCCGTGAGAAAGGTCGTTTACGATCGGGGAATGGCGTGCTCGTGTCAGTAGTTACCCAGTTAGGGGTAACCCGGCCTTGTGTTGGCAGAGTTCCGGTTTGGTTCTCGGGGATGTCTTTCCAGAGGCATTCTCATGTGGCAATGGGAAGTTTCTTGGCCTGACCATTTGTTGGAAATCCAATTCCCAATACGAAACTTGTACGGTATTAGTTGTAGAACCTGCCATTCACTTATGGTGGTCACCACTGTTTGGATGGTAGCTATAGTAGGCATAGTTCGAAATGTCTATGTTGGCTAAGATTTATATTCTACTTTCGAAATAAATTTTTTCTACACTATGCACTAGTAATAATATCAAATGTTATTTTAAATGCGTATCAAGCATCTTTGACTATCATAAGGAGAAATCTCCTCCGATTCTGCGTTTGCATGTGTGTGTGTGCGGGAGGCCTTATGGTAGTCTCATTTTTAAAAGCATTGCGAATTAACTTTAAAAATATTCCTCTATTTTGATTTTAAAGTAAATAAACTGTTTTGAGTTCTCACACCAGTCACATGACTGACTTGGAGTTTATTGTTTTCCTTCCTAAACTCTGGGTGCCCACCAATTTCCACACGGGCAGTCAAGAGTAAGGTTTATCAGGATATTCTGGATATTCTGGAGTTGCTGGAGGCAAGCTGGATGGCATGGCATATTACTTATATAGTATTTCTTTTTCCGCTGCACTATTTGTTGTTGTTGTACACTCTGATGATATGATGTAATGAAATGTGATGTAATGTAATAACTGATATAGTTCTTTGTTTAAAGATTATTCAATTATTATTATATGTTGTTCCGCTGCGAATTGTGAGATTCTGATGTTGTTGTGTTGTGTTCTGTTTCTGTTCCGTCCTATTTTCTTCTGTTTTTCTTTTTCCTCTATTCTCTTTTTCTTTCAATTTTAAAATTTTCTATCTTCTGTCTTCTCTCCTCCCTAATTTCTACCTTCTTCTCTTCTCTTTTCCTAAATTCTTTTTTTTTAAAACCCTAACTATTCGGTTTTTCGGCAACGAAAATCCGCGTACGTTACATTTGGTATCAGAGCATATGGTTAAGCGACAACCATGGTTCTGTTGGGTATTATTCATTAGAGATAGAGTCAGTAGTACTCTAGAATGAATTTGAGTGTAATAATAGCTATGAGAGCGTATTTATTAGTGAATAAAAAATTGTTTTATATTGTTATGATTGGTTTGTTGAGTGGTATATAAATTCTGGTTAATACGAGTAATTAACGTTGTTGATAGGGATCTATAAACACTTGAATAGAACAATTCGACACAGTATTGTTTTAAAATTGGGTAAATGAAATAATTTTACCTTGAGTATATTTTATATATAAAGGAATAATTTTTCAAAATTATAAAAGTGTATATAAGTTGATTGTTTAGTTGTTTGAATAATCTAAATAAAGGAATTGTATAAGCAAAAAGAATTATCAGAGTTGAATTAAAATTAAAGTGATTTACAATTGTGAAATAAACTTATATATATAAGAAGTGAAACTATATGAATATATTTATGAATATGAGTTGTAAATGAAAATGAATTTAAAGTTAAATGGAAATTTACTTTAGAAATGGAAATATAACTTAAATTATGTTGAATGAAGTTGATATTAGTATCAAAGTAAATTAGTAAAGTGAAGTGATAAATGTAAACTTAAGTTATATATATGAAATTCAACTTTTGTAATAGAATTGAATGAATGGATTGAATATTAATCAATTAAATGTGAATTAAGTTGATATGAAATAATGAATATAAGTGTTAATTCATTAAAATCTAAAGTTACTGAAAGTTGAATAAATTGGAATGGAAATCAATTTAATGTTAAACCAAGATGAATATGAGCAAAGAAATTTGGTTGCAAAGAATATACATTGGTTGTTATATGATTGTTAGATTGATTTTATATAATTCATTAAGTGTTAATGAAATTGAATTAATGAAATTGAAAGCTAAAGTAATTGAATTCAAATTAGAAGTTAAGTGAAACTTAAATAGAATTGAATTTGAATTGGAAGTGAACCAACTTGAATTAGTGAATATAAACTAATTGAAAATGAATGTTAGTAAGAACATCCACTGTTAATGAATCAAATGTGATTAAATTGAAAACCAATTCATGAATATTAATGAAAATATGAATGAATATATATTGGTTATGAATGCTTGTTGGATGCTAGTTGGTTGATGTTTGCTTTTATTGCATTTGCTATGTGACATATATAGTTGTTATGGAGATATATGTTGCTATATGTTGTATAGTGATATTATTTTCATATATGCATGTTCTCATGTTGTTTGTTGAGTGATTAGTAGGTGCGGATCGCGTTTGCTTCGCATTTGCTTTTGCGCTATATTAGCCGTATATGTTTGCTAATAAAATATAAGGTACATATCTCGGATTAAATACAGTACTTTTACACTTTTTTCCCTGCGGGATGCCTCATTACTTGATGAGATGTATATTTGTGATATATATACTGTCTTTTTTTTTCCGGATCGAGCCGCGCAAAGGAGACTATGGCGAATTTTTCCGAAAATTTAAGGCGTTAGAGAATTTTTGAGAAAATTGGAAAATTTTTGAAAACTTTAACTTTGATTTTGGAATTGAAAGTTAAACAATAGTAGTTGTTTTTGAAAGGATAACTAAGTATGATTTCAAAACTTACTAAGGTTATTGTAAGAAGTTTAACTATGAATTTTGGGAAAGTTAATAAATTCTGTACTTTTATTACTTGTAATTTCGAGGACGAAATTCTTTTAAGTGGGGAAGATTGTAACGACCCAGAATTTTTGATAATTAAAATTTTAATATTTAATTAATTTTAAATATTAAGAAGTGAATTTATAAGTCAAATAAATTTTTATTTTGAATTATTGGATTTAATTGAATAATTAAATCGATAATTTAATACGTTAAATTATGGAAATAATTGAAAATTGGGTTAAATATGATTGAAAATGATCTGTAAAATTTTATTTTATCATATGGAAGTTAGAACGATATTTTAGAACTTTTAAAATCGAATTAAAAGTTAATTTGTGAAAATTGAATATTTTAATATTTAAATCGACTAGTAAAAATAGTCAATTTTTGAACAGTCTCAGAATTGAACGAAACTAGTTCCATTGGATCCGTAATAGTTAGTTATTACCGGATTTCAAATTTCGTGTCAATCGGAGCTATCGTTTGATCGTGGCAGCTCGAAACGCATCGATTTATTTTTAATTTAAATTTGACGAGTGAAAATAGCCATTTTTCAAAAAGTCTCGGATTTCGACGAAACCAGTTTCATCGGATCCGTAATGTGATATTATTATAATTTTTCAAATTTCAAGTCAATTGGATTTACCGTTTGTCCGGTACAAATTAAAACGCCTAGAAATCGACTTAAATCGGTTTAATTTAAATTGAGCGTTTACAGCCATAACTCGCACATACTTCCGAATTAGCTTCCGAAACCTGTTCCATTGTGTCCGGAACGCGGGGTAAACCCTAGAAACGCTGGTTACGGCGCGTAAATCGGAGTTTACAAAACCCGGATGAATAGTGTTTACAAATTTCTATTAATAAGCAATTTAATTCACAAATAAAAGAAAAAAAAATAGCTAGGGTTTAACGTTCATGGCCGCCAGTTTATTTTCAACGGCCAGCAAGTTGTTTCATTCTTCCTCAATTTGCCTCAAATCTACAAACAATTGCTAAAAATCATCAACTACAAAGTGATAGAGCGAAGTGAGATCTTTAACTTGAATGGTGGAGATCGTGTTTCGAGCTGTAGATCGAGAGCTATGGACCCGCGACTTGCTGCCGTTCACCATTGTTTTGCGTGCAAGAGGAAGGGCCGAGCCGGCCGTGGCTCTGGCCGTGGGTGGCTGTCACGTTGGCGCACGTTTGTGGGGTGATGGATGTAGCTCCGGTGGTGTGGCGTTGGCCGTGGCGTTGAATTTTGGTCGGCAGCTAATGGGTTTCAAAGCCCAGGTTCACGAGAGGGAGATGAAAAGAAGGGGCGGCCTTGATTTCATCAACGAGATCTAACGGCTCTAGGTGGATGTAGGTTTAGAATTATAAAGTTATATTATGTAATTGTTTATATTTAAATTCATTCGAACTTTAAAATGCTGTATTTTCTTCGTACGAGGTCGAAATTCGACGAAACAAAAAGCGTTGGAACCGTAGTGACGAATACTACGCTATGGAATTGGATTGGGAATTTTTGGAACTAGCAAAAATTTCGGGTATAATTAAACACGTGTTTAATTATATTCGAAATAAAAGCTGAAACGGAAATAAAATCAAGGTGAGAACTTCTCACTCAATCGAATAGGTTTCGATTTTATTTTAAATAGTTAGATTTAAAATATTTGAATGCATGTTTGAATGTTGATTGATATCTATTGATTGTTAAAATAGACATTATACGCCGTTAGTAAGCGATGTTATTTATTAAAAACATATACCGTGAAATATTTCATAAACAGTGAAATTGGTATTATATATAGTAGCAATATATATATATTGGCATATGTATATATTGCAGTTGTTGATTTCCCGCATTTTTTGTTTAGCGGATGAGACCCTATTGCGCCGTTATTAAGCGGATAATATTTAATAAGAACATATACCGCGATAATTTCGTACTGCAGCGAAATTGGTATTGTGCTAATGTTTTTGGATGCAGGAAAACAGGTTGGAGGGATCCAACTGGATTCCTCAACAGTATTTATTTGATTTCAGATATTTTGATATTTGATGGACTATCATATCGATATATGATGTCGTTGTAGTCGTGATTGACTATTTGGTGTGTAGCATCATTGGACCCAGATTTTGGGATTTTAAAATGATTTTAAAGTGATTTTTGAAAATATACTGTATGTTTGGAAATTGATTCATTTTAAATAAATAAACGTTATAATTTTTAAAGTTATAAAAATTATGATTTTTTGAGAAATATAGTTAAAAACTGATTTTTTGAGAACATGATGCTATTGAGTTTATAAAATAGTTAAATCGAGATATTTTAGAATTATTGTGAAAAGTTTAAATATAGGACTTATGAAATTTAATTATTTTATGAATCAAAAGGAAGAAGTTTTTAAAGGAATTTAAAGACGTTTAAGAAGAATAATATAAATTGATTTATATTAAGAGATTTATAAATGGATATTTATAAATTGAAATATTGACATTATAAAACGAGTTTTTATAAGTGTTTGAATGAAGTGAAAATGAATTTTGTAAATGAATGAAATTTATGGAATTATAAACTGTGAAGTTATAAATAAAATTTATAAATAGTAAGATTTATAAATTTGTGAAGTTATTGAAAGAATAGATTTGGTTAAATAAATGAATCTTATAAGTTATAAGATTTATAATTTGGGAAGTTAAAAAGAACGATTTTGTAAAATAATCGTTTTATAAGCATTTAACTTATAATATGAACGTTTAGTTTATAATTGAGTTA
Source organism: Allium cepa (assembly GCA_030765085.1). NCBI lineage: Eukaryota > Viridiplantae > Streptophyta > Magnoliopsida > Asparagales > Amaryllidaceae > Allium > Allium cepa. Next base: position 80,398,777 of record CM060941.1, on the reverse strand, counting down.
TAAACTGGAATAGGTTAATAAAAGAATTTATAAAAAGGAAGTTTTTATAAATAAATAGAAATGGAATTTATAAACGTTGTTTTATAAATTCGCAAATGACTTATTTTGACAAGAAAATTTGTTGAAACCTGTTAATGGAGTTATATATTCACGTTTTGACTGTGAATAATCCTTTGAAATAAAATGAATAAAAGAATGAAATTTATTAACGTAGTATATTCACGTTTTTGAATAGTGAATAACATGTTAAAGGAAATGTTTTGAATGAGATGTTTAAATTGAATTAAAACGATCTAACGATGTTTTAATTGTGTTGAGATTCGAAACCATAGATTTCAACATTTACTGTTGAAATAGACGTTTTCGAGAAATAGAAGGAGATGATGGACTATAACACTGTTGTTATAGTAAATGATTTCCGAAAGGAAATGTTTTGTATAGTATTGGGATTTATATATCTATTTAATTTCGAATCCCTATACTAGTGATTTTGGGACGTCGTAACGATGTTTTACGTAACATTCGTTTTGACCCAAATAAATATGTTTAAGTGAATGATTTCCTTAAAGAATGAAATATATACTTAATTCGATTTAAGTATATGGAATATTTTCCAAGGTTGAAAATAAAAAGATTTGTGAATTACTTATGAATAAATAAGTATGGAATTGTTTTTCCAATATGAAGTGAATATTTAGAATTTATCTTTTTGAAGATAAATTGAAAATGGATAGTTGAAATCGTATATGCATAGATATTTTGGAATATAAATTCATTATAGAATTTATATGTGAAAGTGGAATTTGTTTAAAAATAAATATTGATTTATTTTTGAAGTATTGAAATTATATATCTAGTGAAGATATTTTGGAAAATAAATAATTTGGAAAATTATTTGGAATCTGGTGATGTGTGCATATCCATTGATAGTTCAATAACCGATTATCGATATTTCCTTTTGAATGGGTAATTGATGTGATTTGTTTGAATGTGAATGCTACACTTATTTTTTAAATAAGCGCTCACTATTCGGGTTAACCGGGAAAGGACCATGGGGTCGTATAACCCATTCCGAATATGTGATACGTCGTTATAATTGCATTGAAGATCGGTGTTGAAGACCCGGTATTTGCGAGAGCGATAGGATGACCTGTCGATTTACTCTGCACCGAGTTGCTCCGGTATAGAGTCCTCCATATGTGATGGTAAATCCGATCAGGATTGTGAATATCCGGATTGCAAGGACTTCTTTGTAAGTGCCTTTGGTTTTGTTTGAGCCCGGAACAGACTTGTATGGATTGTATGTCTGACATTACAAGTTGAGATATAAAGCCGATTTCTTTCAAAGATATTTCTGTTGGTGGCGAAGAATTTATTCTTTTAGCTTAACACCCTTCTCTGAGACGTACGAGCTCAGAGGTTATATAGTTGAAGTTATCAGCGATATATTCCCAATTTGGTAATGTGATATGCTGAGTGATGCTGAAATGATCATTGTGTTGATTATTGTGATAGGATCGTTTATTTGATCGTCTATCTTAGTGATCATTGTGTTGATCATTTGTTGACCCAAAGCATGACTTTTGTATAAAGTATGTTTTTGTGGACGTGACTTCGTCGAACCTCACACCCCGGAAATGGTCAAAACAGGAAAGATGCGGCAAGGTTATGAGGGGTAGCACCCTTTAGGGTATGTATATTTCCTTCTGGATAGAGGTGGTATCATGGTATGGAGCCCAGATATTTAACCTATGTGGTTACTGCGAATTTATTACTTTGTGGTTGTTGGTTTTCGGGATCCCGTGAGAAAGGTCGTTTACGATCGGGGAATGGCATGCTCGTGTCAGTAGTTACCCAGTTAGGGGTAACCCGGCCTTGTGTTGGCAGAGTTCCGGTTTGGTTCTCGGGGATGTCTTTCCAGAGGCATTCTCATGTGGCAATGGGAAGTTCCTTGGCCTGACCATTTGTTGGAAATCCAATTCCCAATACGAAACTTGTACGGTATTAGTTGTAGAACCTGCCATTCACTTATGGTGGTCACCACTGTTTGGATGGTAGCTATAGTAGGCATAGTTCGAAATGTCTATGTTGGCTAAGATTTATATTCTACTTTCGAAATAAATTTTTTCTACACTATGCACTAGTAATAATATCAAATGTTATTTTAAATGCGTATCAAGCATCTTTGACTATCATAAGGAGAAATCTCCTTCGATTCTGCGTTTGCATGTGTGTGTGTGCGGGAGGCCTTATGGTAGTCTCATTTTTAAAAGCATTGCGAATTAACTTTAAAAATATTCCTCTATTTTGATTTTAAAGTAAATAAACTGTTTTGAGTTCTCACACCAGTCACATGACTGACTTGGAGTTTATTGTTTTCCTTCCTAAACTCTGGGTGCCCACCAATTTCCACACGGGCAGTCAAGAGTAAGGTTTATCAGGATATTCTGGATATTCTGGAGTTGCTGGAGGCAAGCTGGATGACATGGCATATTACTTATATAGTATTTCTTTTTCCGCTGCACTATTTGTTGTTGTTGTACACTCTGATGATATGATGTAATGAAATGTGATGTAATGTAATAACTGATATAGTTCTTTGTTTAAAGATTATTCAATTATTATTATATGTTGTTCCGCTGCGAATTGTGAGATTCTGATGTTGTTGTGTTGTGTTCTGTTTCTGTTCCGTCCTATTTTCTTCTGTTTTTCTTTTTCCTCTATTCTCTTTTTCTTTCAATTTTAAAATTTTCTATCTTCTCTCCTCCCTAATTTCTACCTTCTTCTCTTCTCTTTTCCTAAATTCTTTTTTTTAAAAACCCTAACTATTCGGTTTTTCGGCAACGAAAATCCGCGTACGTTACAACAAAGGATGGGGGATCTGTAAGCATAGAATTAAGCTTCGATGAATTAGTCCTAGGATGTATAGAGTTGCGTCACTGTATCAGTATTGGCGGGCAAGTCGAGATGGTGGTCATGATAATTGAATTTAGGTGGAATGTTTAAGTGTAGAAAATAATGAAGAAAATAGTGCAAAAATGACAAATTTTTGGGTTAGGCATATGGGTTGCTAGGGTTAACTTAAAGAAAAACTTCAAGGAGAGGTTGAAAAATTCGGGATGAACTAGGGTCTGAGAGTTGAAGAGTTAGTTCAGTGAAATATGGTTGCCACATGGATATTCGGTGGTGACTTCAGGTTATAGGATGGAAAACTCTGGGTTAGGCATGTGAAACCCAAGGAAAGACTTCAGAATTGGTGGCTCAGTTCAGTGGTAGGTACTAGACTCGAATTTCTACATAGGATATTTTGGTCTGGTAGCCTCAAAACTTCAAGCCAATCATGAGGAAAACCGAGCAAAATCTAGACGAAGAGTAAGAGTTGGGAGCTTTCGGGTGACTTTAGGATTTATTCATTTTTGTTTTAGGGCTCACTTAGGGGGTGCTTCATGATTTTTTGGGGTTGACCTTGGGCAAGCATGGCATGACTCATGGACAACTCCAGATGGCTTAGTGGGTAATGTTAGGCTCATCTCTTGCAAAGTGCCTAAGGAACAGGTGAGATTGATCGACACCAATCAATCCACAAACCAAATCATAGTCGTCCATTTTGACTTATTAGATTGGTACTAAAAATTTAAGGATGGAAGAGAATGTAATGATGTACCTTCGTAGAAAGTTTAGAGAGGACTCAATGGCTAGACCTTGAGATATCGAGGGATGATAATCGGTATATGATGGAGATAACTAAGCTGTTGCTTCGGGCTTGACCTAGGGAATTTGGAGATTTGCTTCAGGACCGACCTAGGTATTTTCTAAGACCTTTAGTGGTGGTCCACAGATGATTCGGACGTTGATGACTTAATGACATGAGTGCATTAGATCAAACGCTTCAACTAGAAAGCATTTCAAGTATCTAAAGATCGTTCAACAAGGCAAGTTAAATATGGAGTGTACGTGTGGAGCGGAACATATAGGGATTTATGCTATTGGGATGTATGATAAAGGGATTGTAGATAACTCAGATGTCTTGAAGTTTGCTCGAGAAGGAGGGGTCTGTGAGATGCTCACTTTATATTGACACAGGGAGATCTACTTGACCCTAGACCTATACGAGGTGGTCTAGTTTCCTGGCCTTATGGAGTGGCATGGATTTGAGCATCAATGTGACCATGATGTTGAGTAGTCATCAATTAATATGGGGTATCATATGAGTTATCTTATTTCCAATGGCATTTTATTTGAGAGATACCAGATTGTTTGATGTTTACCTTATGTTCTATATTTGATATGGATGCCACCTGATGTAGGTAGTATTACGTAGTATACATAGGCACCCTATATTGTAATCTGATTAGTAGTAAACCCATATGATAATGAAAGTAGATTAGCATATATCGATGTTATGTTCTAACTCGTAGGATGCAGGGATAGTTCAGGTATGATGCCTCCTACCTTATATTCCTATTTATTATATCATTTTTATAGTATATTGAGATTATAGTCTCTCATACCAGACTGTTGTCTGACTCGAGGTTTTATGCTTTGCATCTTATCATCTCGAGTACTCCTAAATAAGTAGATTATGGATAACAAGTCTGAAATAGCGCATGAGCTGTGCCGATGATGAGCACGTGGCTAGTGCTTTGATATACTATATTTTTGAGCTATTATTGTTATTATGCTTTACGATGTTGTGGACTTATTATCGGTACTTATTTATTAGAGAGAGCTTTTAATTTAGATTTTATTTGATATGTTATATAAAATTTATTTCACTTTTATTTGTATAACTATGATGGACCTATGTACTCTGATTTATCTTCGTTTATTTTGTTATAATGTTGTCTTGCCTATTTTATATCTATGTTTATCATTATAACTTATCCTATGTGATGTGATATATACTACATATTCTCTTTTAGATTTTTTTTATTTACCATGACTGCTGCTTTACATCGACCAAATACCATTGTGGCGCACTATTTAGGGTATCGAAGGAGTAGGTGGTCATCGCACTTGGTGTCAGAGCTTAGGTGGATTGATCGACCTAAGTTGATACTTGGAACCATTAGAGACAGAGGAGAAGATATCACTCTAGAATGGATTGAGCAATATATGAGATAGCGTACCTATTATATATTTTGGTTAACTATATGGTGTATAATATAGTAGCAAGTCGCATTACACACACGAGTACCATTATGGTGTTTTCTATTTTGAGAGACTGATCATTCTTTTTACTCCTTTTAAGAAAAAAAGGAATTTAGCAAGGAAATCCCCATCTAAAGTCGAGACTGAAGCATGCAACAGGGCAGCAGTGAACCTTGATATGCAGGTGAAGTTCAATAATATGGTGATGACATGGTGCAGAACGCCCAAGCAAGTGCTTAAGCTATAGTAGGTAGTGGTGCTCCACTGCAAGCGCCAAGGCTTGATTTTGCCAAGCTGAATAAGGGCATCATAGTCTTAAATGAAAACCATTCCTCAGAATAGAGTCAGCTGTTTATGCGTAGATTGGTTGGATGCCTATGAATCATCTTCGAGGATTGAGAGTTGGACAATGTAATGTAACGGAAGTTAGCATTCAAATAACTTCAAGGAAGGGCGATAGGATGGTGGAATTCCCTTAGTGCCAAGGATCACTTTACTTAGGATTAGTTCATAGCTAGATTTGAAGAGAAGTTTATACCGACAGCTCAAAAGTCTGTGCTATTTAGAAGGTTTGCTGGAAACAGGGCGACCTGTACATTTCAGAATATGTGGCAGAGTTCAACATGTCAAAATATGGAATGTCCTTCATTGACACTTCATTAAAGAAAAATGAGAAATTCATAATTGGGTTGGAAGTATAATTGGGTTGAACGACTATTTTAAAGAAATGTTAGAAGGCTACATTGATGAAAAATTTGAAAATATAGTCAATAAGGCTTTGGGGCACGAGAGATTGTACCAAAGTCGAAATTTATTATTGTTTCGACGGAGGAGACTAAACTGCAAGGTGGCAAGGTGGGAAAAGGAAATGGAACAACAAGGACAAGAGATAGGCTCATAATAAATACTGCCAGAAGAAAGGCAAATTCAACCCTACTTTCTTTAACTTGTGGGAAAAAGATCATCTCAAAAAGAAAATTAAGAATGTAGAGAAGATGCGTTACAACTGTAGCAAGCTTGGGCATATTAAGAAGTAATTTCCAGAGCTATAGAAGCAGAGGCAAGTTATGAAGCCATATGCTCTAAATGCCATTTCGACTTTGTCGAGTGCTCCATCGATGAAGGAGAAGTGAAAGGGCATTATTACTAAGGTATGCTTTATATTTATGATATATCCATTCGTATTTTATTTGATTCTGGGGTTTCATATTGCTTTATATCTAGTGACTTAGTAGATAGAATAAAACTAAAACCTGACCAAGTAGATAAATATTTGATGTTATCAAGATATGTGAGTTTGTCTATGGTCTGTCGAGATATAGTCCTATCAAATCATGGATGCATGTTTGGATGTGATTATTTTGTACTTTGGTTTTTATAGTACTTTTTATGTTTGGGATGGAATGCATGAAGAAGTATAAAATCATAGTGGATTGCGAGAGGTTGTTGATGACGATTGGGACGGGTGGTGAGTGCAGACTGGAGTTGGGATACCTCACGGATGATGTAGTTATAGTTAGCTTTCTTTATTTGGTATAAATCCCACACTTTGAGTTGTCATCGATATCTGTAGCTATAGTGCATCTGGATATATTTAAGGAGGTAACCAGATTACTGCTACATAGGGAGGTAGAATTCTATATTGATTTAGTAAAGGATGTTAGGCCAATGGTTATGCCATTGAGATGTTTGGCACTTGAAGAGCAAAAGGAACTATAGGTGTAAGTAAATGAACTATTATGGGGAGGGTTCGTTAGTAGGAGTATACTTGAGTGAGGAGAACATGTAGTATTTTCCGCTTAGGTGGAAGGCTCTTTACGACTTTGTGTGGATTATCGTGAGATTAACAAGATGATGATGGAGAACAAGTATCCACTCATACATATTGATGACTTGTTCGATCAGCTTCACAGTTCCTAGGTGTTTTCTTAATTAGATATGGCTACGGGGTTCTATTAATTGAGAGTGGTAGGGAGAATGTGCCGCTTTCATGAGTGTTTGGTTATGCGGTGTCATTGTTGCAATGGGTTGTGCTAGAGGTATTGAGGAGGTACTGACTGAAGGCAAAAATTTTGAATTGTCACTTCTAGAGGAGAATAATGTGATTCTTAGGTTATGTTGTTTCAAAGCAGAGATTGTAGTGAATCATGCCAAAGTAGCAACACCATTAACCAGTTCAATGAAGAAGAATTGGACCTTTCCTTAGGAAACAAGGTGCAAGTATGCATTCTTTAATCTCAAAGAGATGTTGATGAGTCCACTAGTGTTAGTAATTCCAAATGGGAACCGATATTGATGGATTTCATTAATGGATTGCTGAGAAAAAGAGGAGAGTACGATAACATTTTGATCTCGATAGAATTGACAAAGAGTTCATGATTCAAACCCAAAGTCAAGTAGAATGACATTGAAGTTGGCTAAGTTGTATGTGAAATATGGATTGTACAATTTTGTGATGTGCCAAAGATCATTATAAGCGATAGTTATCCATTATTCATGAATGGATTTTTGGAAAGCTTAAAAAGCATTAGGTAGACTACGACAAATATTAAGATCGTTCAGAAGTGGACGAAGCTACACAATATAGATAAAAGTGCTATGCTAATAGGAAACACTGGGATTTGGGGTTCTCAATTGGCAATATGTTATTTGCTAAGGTTTCTCCATTAAAGAATATAGTTCGGTTGGGTAATAAGGGAAAGTTAGAACCAAGATTTGTAGGACGTTTCCAATATCAGAGAGATTATAGAACCTAACATACAGAGTACACTTACCTAAGGAGATGGCAGGTGTTCATAATCTAATATATGCTTCTCCTCTTGGGAAGCTTGTGAATAACTCAGGCATGACTGTTATATAGAATCAACTAGATGATGTTTTATTTGAACTTGAACCATCAAGGCCTTGAAAGCCCATTCGTATCATGGAGAGGAGTATGAAGAAACTTAAGAGGAAGATGGTGAAGTTCATAATGGTTAAATGGATGAAAGCAAGGGCGATAGTACTTGGGAGACTGAGGACCACTTATCCAGAGCTCTTTACTTGGTCAGATTCCATTTTTTTTCTTCAGCTTTCACATTAAGTGCTTTTTTAGGTTACCTTACATGCTAGGGTTTGCATAGGATTTATTGTTGCTTATGTGTGTATGTTTTATTATTCTTATGCTCGTTCGATGGTTAGGCACTCATTATCCATTTTTCTATGCTTATGTTTATTTGGTTGGGAATTTGAGGGCGAAATTCCTAAAAGTGGGAGAATGTAATGATCCACACTTCTACATGTTAGTGGTATTATTTTTCCTAAATTAAATTGGGTCCAAATTGAATATAACTTTGAGGAATGCTGAGAATTGACATTTTTGACCCTAGGAATAAGTATTGGACAGTTTGATCCTAAAAATCTTATAAAACATGTAACTTTTGATAGGAGCCGAACTAGCATCTCAAACAACTTCAAAAAGAAATATATGATGGTTCCCCATTTCATAGAATGGTCATACGGTTTATGGACTTACATTTTAGAAGATATGGTTGTTTGGAGTTTGGGTAGTTTTTAGGCAGATTAGTGGGTAATTTACCCAGCCCATGACTAAGCATGCTATTTTCAGGATTAGGGTTAGGTACAGCCTCCATAACAGCCACTATCACTTTAAATACAACTATAAACATCTCTTAACATTTCTTAGCCTCTATTGACCTTCTTTTACCAAAACTCCATCATTTTATATATAAAATTAACCTAAATCAATTAATAAAAGAGGATTATGCAAGAAACATGCAGGAGACCTTTTGGATTTCAAAATTTGTGCCTATGTAAGTACGTAGATGCTGCCTATTTAAATTTACTTTTGTTTGGTGAATCTACACTTATTTGGTAAAAAAATTCGATTCTAAACCCTAGTTGAGTGATATTTTCCCTTACTTTACTTTATAGACATATATTTTAAAACTGTTTTTGAAAAGTTTTCAAACTTAAAATTCAATTTTTTCGGTGTGATTTGAAATGAATAAAGGAATAAAATTTTAGAGATAATGAATAAACCATTGATAAATCCAAGCAACCTTTCGCAAACCCAAGCGAACTTTTCATGGGCGTTTTCCACCAATTGAATTGGGGGTCAAATGAATAATTGATGTTCATTTTACGTCTACTTCGATTTTCTTGTTTTTTATGGTTTTTGGGTGACTTGTCAACTTTAGGCTTACTATATATGATCTGTGCATTTTGATATATTATGAATCCAATTAAATTCAAAAATATGATTTACTACTGTTTGAATTTTGAAACTGAGATAAAATAAATTTAAAATTATTTACAGTGATATAAACATGTTATTTGGATGTATGTTTGTTGATATGAATGTTAGGCTATATTATGAGTGTATTTTGATGTGAATTGCCATGATATGATGTTTGTTTGCTTGTTTGTTTGTATGTTTGAATCTTGAAAATTCTCGGTAGAGAAAATTGGGGTTGGAAATCGGTTCTATAGAAGGGGTCTCTGTGTATAAGGAGTAGTGATGTACTCTTTGATTCAATATACAAAATTCGGGAGTTCCATAGACGTAGAATTGAACTTTGACAAATCGACTCTAGAATGTGTTAGGTTGCATTGTGATGTCAATGTTGCAGTTGCATTGTGAAGTCAATGTTGTATGTAAGCAAAGATGGTATCACAACAATTGGACTAAGGTGGAGTGTTAACGTGCATAAAATAATGGAGAAAAGAGTGCAGAAATTGACTAAGTGTAAAGTTTGACATATTAGTTTGGCACATAGGTTGCCTTGAAGTGACTTGGAGAAAAACTTAAGAAAACTTTAGGCTAAATGTGGAAAAAAGAGGGAAATACTTGGGTCTGGGAGTGGAAAAGTTGGTTTGGTAAAATTTGGTCAGCACATGGCTGTTCGATGGTGACTTCGGGTCAAAGGAGGGAAAAATATAGGCTAGGCATGTGAAAACTGAGCAAAGACTTCGCTTTGGGGGAATAGGTGTCTCGGTTTGGTAGTTGGTACGGGACTTGAATTTATGTTTGGGGTGCCTCAGTCCGGTTGCTTCAAAACTTCAGGCCAGTCATGAGGAAAATTGAGCAAAAACCCATAGAAGGCACATGAGTTGGGCACTTCAAGGCGGCATTAGGATTTCTTAAGGGATTGCCTCAGGGTGCTTTGAGATTTTTATGGGTTGACTTAGTACAATTTAGGATGACTTTAGGACAACCCGAGACGACTTGATGAGAAATGTAAGGCTCATCTTTGAAAAACATTTATGTAATGGATGGGATGGATAGTACCAATCAATCCCCAAACCCAATCACAACCATCCAATTTAACTTCTTGAGATTGCCACCAAACTTTTGGGGAAGGAAGAGAACATAATGGCGAACCTTCATAGAAAGTTTGAAGACAACCCAACGACTAGATATTGAGATATCAAGGGATGACGATCAGTATATGGTGGAGGTAACCAAGGAGTTGCTTTAGGCTTAACCTTAAAAACTTGTTAAACGGATAATTTTCCATCTAAATAGAAAACCGTCATAAAATATTGTAATAAAAATAACCTCAAGTGCACGGTGTACAATTTTAGTACGTGGCGAGTATGGGACGATCCGCAGGAAAATGAATTGATTTAAGTTCTATTCAATCAAATTAAACCAAACTTGAGATTGTTTTAAGCGAAGAATAATGTAAAAGTAACTAGAACAAGGTGAATGGAAATATGAGATTAAAAGACAATTTAGAGGCAAATCCACTCTCATCCTCTCACATAAATCAACATAAAATTTTATCTATGATCTCTCGTTTTAATTTAAATAAAATTAGTGATGTATTTATTATAAGTATGGTATATTTATGTTATTAATTAACATAAATTAAACCATCAAACTTTAATAAAACAACTAAACCACTTGTTGAATGTCATGAAAATGAAAATGAAACTAAAACAAAAGTCTATTTTAAGCATGATCTATTTACTATTTTTGATAAGTAACACAGATCAGAAAATCTTGCTTCTATTTTAATTTCATGATCATAATCATTTAGTTAGTTAATAATGTAAATTGTGTTTATTTTTGAATAAGAATAGCCTATTTGTGATCAACAACATAGACTATCAAATTCACTAATAAACTTACATCATAATCTAACTTTTCATGAAGCATAAAAAGAGATCATAAATAAGCAAATATTTTGAATCTACATGAATTAGAGAGCTTCATTAACCCTAAATTGAATGGGTTTAGCTACTCATTTTTGTTATCATATTAGCACATGTAGATTGCAACAATAAAAAGCAAGAGAAGTAAGAGCAACTTAAAAGAAAAGAGAACTAAATAATTGCATAAAAACTAAATTAAGTGCATAAATGAAAATCTAAACTACTAATATAAAAGAAAAGAGAGCATATAAATAAAAATGGGCATAAAATAACATGAAAGCATAAAAGAGTAAATAAGAAGAGGCTTCGGAAGCCATCTTATTTCTCTTTTGATTTGAGACTGCAACTTGCATAACATAATAGGTAGATAAAAACTCATTGCATGAACATAAGAGGGTTATTTATACATGCCTAAAACCCTAATTCATGTTTTAGGGGACTACCCAAAATGCCCCTTAAGAAGTGTGGCCACCAAGTTATCATTACCAAGTAATTAATCCTCCAATAAATGTGCATGTGCATTTAATCTTCACTAACAGGTGAATTAGCTTCTAATTGTAGATCATGATAAGTGGGTGGGTGAGGTCCACCAAGCTTTCATGAATTCTTTTATTTCTTCATTACTTTGTCCTCCTTCACTTGTGAATATGTGAAGCCACTTTCATTTTCCATCCAAATTCCTACAAATAAAACTAAAATGTGCAAAAAAAATATTCTCAAAATTAATACATGCACAAAATTACCATTTTACCCCAATGTAGATTCATGAATGATGACTTAAAAGCATTTTTGAAATTGGGTTTTAAACATGTAAAAACACTCAATTATGACATTTATTTAAAATAAAAGTATATTAAATATGGTAGTAAAAATATGCATATTTACGTGGACATCTTTGCTTCAGGCTTAACCTTAAGAATTTGGATATTTTCTTCGGGACTGACCTAGAGATTTCTGAAACTTTTGATAGTAGTCCACAATTTTTCTGAACATTCCTGAATCGATGACATGAGTGTATCAGATCAAATGTTTCAGGTAGAAAGTGTTAGTAGCATATGGGATTGTCCAAGGAGAGATGCAGAGTGAACTTGTGGAGTAAAACATACTGGGGTTTCTTATAATACCCCATATTTTTAGTAACATTATTTAGGACATTTAATTAGCTAAATAAAATAAAATAATGATATGATTAGGGGGTTGAGATTTTGTTTTAATAAGGGGTAGCCGTGCCATGTAACCATTGAACTAAAGAAGAGTTAAAATGAAATAGAGGTGGGATAAAATAAGAAAGAGATTATTCTAATAACCTAAACCCTTAGCAGTGTATGTTCTACACGTTCATTTGCAAAATTAAAAAAGAATAGAGGCCGTTAGCAAGAGCAAGAGAAAGAAAAATATAAAAGAAGAAGATTAATTTACTTAAATCCATTCAAATCTCAAACTCCTTATTCTCAAAACTAAGGTGAATTATGACTACATCTTATTTTTTTCTATTGTTTTGGGTTTAAGATGAATCCAAAGTATTTTGCATGTTTATGCCATGTTTTGAATGATTAAATGTTTATATATGATTGTTGATGATTTATGTTTGTTCATATAGATTTTATGATACGTTTTAATATGAAAACCCTATTAAATGACATCCAAATGCCTTATAGTTTTAGATTTAGATCGAAAATAGTGTTTTAAAGATGGGTTTCAATTTTCATAATTTTATGAATTATTGTTGATTTTATATTAATTCTCTAGTGAAGGAAATGATTATTTGGGTTTAAATTATTTATGGTTAAATAATATATAACTTGGGTCTGAAATTAATATATGTTAGAAAACATATTAAAAATGATTTTTTGGAATTTTTGTAGAATTTTCCCATGTTTTTTAATAGGTATATAAAATTACTTATGGTATGGGACTTAAATGTTTTATATATTTATAAAAGGATAATGGGTATTTTGAAAGTGAATTAAATGGTTTATCACTGAAATATTGGTAGCATTTTTAGAAAAGAAAACTAGCAAACAATCAGATTTTAACAAATAAGGTAGGCTAGTAGAAAAGATTACTTTAAAAAGATAAAAATCATTTTAAACATACTTTTTACACATTTCACCACTTTCGGTATCTCGCTTCCGATTTAGGTGGCTTTTGACTAAGTTCCTCTACTTCCATCACCATCGAAACCAATGTGCTTGGTATTAAGACTTGGTACTTAGCGTATTGGACTAGGTGGAAGGTATGAGGTCGAAACCAGAGGTTCCGAAGGAGGTTGAAGCGTTGTTTTGTTAAATGAAAGATGCACCTACTACGCTTTCGAATAGGTTGGCTTTCAACCGAGTCAAATGTTTTAAAGGAAAGGTTTCGAAATGTGTTGCGACTTTTGTTTCAAGCAAAACCCCTAGCTGCTACTTTTCTTACCTTTTGTAGTTAATGGTTTCAGAAGATATACTTTGTTTTTAAAACTTAACCACTTCTCCAATGCTTTCAGAAGGTTGGTTTCGACGCCATCACTTTTTTACTTAGGAACTACATTTGAAAGAGTGCTTTCGACTTATATGGTTTTAGTGACCCTTTCGCTTTGTTGAAGGTAGAACCCAAATGGTTTCGAAAGAGATGATTTTTAATGGTTTCAAAAGGTGTTTCCACATGTTTTAAATTGAACCCAAATGCTTTCGATAGGTTTAAAGTTTATAAAGGTGTTTATGTTTTCCAAAGGTTTTAAATGAAGGTTTCGAAGGGGTGGTTCCTCAATGGTTTCGAAAGGTTTGAAAGGAATGTTTCTGATGGTTTCGAAAGGTTTGAAAGGGAAGGTTTCCGATGTTTACGAAAAAGTTTAAATGTTTAAAGATAGGACGTCTATGGTTTTATAGCTTTCGAAGGAAAGGTTTTTCAAGTGTTCTTGAAAGGTAGATTGAATGGTTTCGAAAGGAACGTTTTGGCCTTTTGGCCTAGGTTACAAAGAAGGGTTTTACTTGGTTTCAAAAAGGGTACTTTCAATGGATTCGAAAGGGGTACTTTCAAAGGTTTAAATGTTTTCATCAACAAAGATTTGTGCAAAGAATATATATAACGTGGTAAGAAGATTTCGAGTAAAGCATAGAATGTATGTATTTTCCTTGTTTAAGTTTGATTTAAACGTATTAAATCAATTTGAGATGAAAAGGTTTTCAAGGAAAATTTTAGGAAGATTACCCTTAGTAAAATGACTGGGATATTAGAATACCAGATGGGAATGGTATGAGGTCGCGCCCTATGCATTAGCTATTAGGTCCAGCTAATTTAGTCTAAAATTCTTGTATGTAGGGCTTTGTCATAGGTAAGATTAAAATTATGGTTACACATAGAACGTAATATATTTGTACAGAGTTAGGTTATTGGTGAGCCCGCAAAACCATTAGAATCAGGTGACCATGGGAGAAGATAAGTTAGGGACATACCGTCCATAGGAGGAGTATCTAACTAATAAGTTAGGGACAGACCATCCAGAAGAGGAGTGTCTAACAGGTGTTAGATTATTTTGTTTATATTATCTGGTAGGCCCGAGTCATCCAAAGGTTTATAGTCAGCCAAACAAAACTATAGTGTTCCAACAGATATTCCATTTGTTACCTGATATGTATATTTACATGATAATGCTTTTTTTAATTAGTTTTGGTTGTAGGAAATTATTTGCAAAAGATATATTTTAAAAGGATATTAGTGAGGGGAAACCCGTTTCTCTAAGCAGTATGGTCTCACTTAATATCAAATAACCAAGATGTATAGTATTATTCACACCAAGCTTTATGTCTGACTCGAAGTTTATTTTTTTCCCCCCTTAAACTCTCGGGTGCTCAAAATAGATTTGAGAAGATGAGGGTTGAGGTTTACAGGTTACTAGTAGGTTGGCGAATAAAGCTTCCGGAGATGAGCAGGTGGCTGATGGATAGCTATTTAGGAGACCTCGTTTTGTTTTGTTTAATTTCGCTGTGTTGTATTATGTCAGTATGACTATATAGTACTCTGGTCAACCAAGGGGACATCATCATATGTCGCTCTTGGCATATTTTGTAATAATTATATTTGATCTTTACCTAGGAAAGGATTATGGGATTATGTAATTTGAATGCGTAACATGTGTTTTGAAATGTAATCAAAAATGTTGTTTTTGAAATCTGTGATTTTGTTTCATATTCAAGTGCTTACGATATTATGGATACCATTAACATAGCTGTATTTAGTCGCCAAAATTTAATACTATAGATGAATGCAGCACCTGTAGCACTTAGATTTAGGCCTCTAGATAGGGGATGTTACATTTCTACTGCTTGGATGTATGCCAAATGGATCACAGATAACCTGGAGGTCTTGATGTATGCTTGAAAAGAAGGGGTCGATGAGGACGCTCCCTATTGATCGATACAGGAAAATCTTTTTAACCATGGACCTATAAGGGTTGGTCTAGTTTTCTAGCCTTACAAAGTGTCCTAGATTTGAGCATCGATGGGACCATGATACTAAGTAGCCTCTAATCAATACGTGGGATCGTACGAGATATCATATATCCAGTAGCATTTGAGTTGAGAGATGGACATTGTTTGATATTTTCCATGTTTTCTATATTTGATATGGAGCCACACGACGTATTATTATTGCACAGTATACCCAGGTATTATATATTGTACTTTGAGTGGTAGTACACCCACATAATGGTGAAAGTAGATTAGCATATATCAATGTTATGTGCTAACTTAATGGATGCCTGGATAGGTCGGGTATGATTGCTCCTACTTCATATTCTAATTTATTACATAGATTTTTATAGTATTTTAGGAATATGGATCACTTATATCAGACTGTTGTTTGACCTAAGTTCTAATGCTTTGCTTCTTATTATCTTCGGTACTCTTAAATGAGTAGATTAGGGATAACATACCCGAGATAGCGCATGCAGCCATGTAGGGGATGAGCAGATGGCTAGCGCTTTCATATACTATATTTTGGTGCTATTTTTGTTATTCCGATGTGAACTACCATGGAGCTATTATCATTCCTTGGTTCACTAGTGACGTCTTTATATTTAGAGTTTATTTGTTCTAGTGCATAAACTCTATTTCTGCTTTGATTTGTATAACCGTGATGGATCTATGTACTATGATTTATCTTGGTTCATTTTTTTATATTGCTGTCTTTCCTAGTATACATCTATGTTGATTATTATATTTCATCTTTTCATTGTGAGATGTACATCAGATTCTATTTTGGATTGTTTTATTTTACTTGGACTACAACTCTATATCGGTCGGATACCATTATAGTGCACTATTTATAGTATTTAAATATCGTCAGAGTCAGATTGTCATTACATGTTATGTCTATAAGTGCTATGAGGGTCAGGTCTGGTGTAGTTGAGCATGGTATCCTTTCATGGAGATAAGCAAGAGGTTGGTATTTCTATTACTAGAGTTTATGACTACATAATACAATGAACTATTGGCAATACTCATTTATTTATTATGAGAGAGAATGAATAAGATTGTTTATGTGATTATATAGTATTTGACCGTTAAGACTTATTCACATATGATTAGTGATAGGATACTCTAATGCTTCGGAAGTGTAGGATAATTTGTATTGACTATGCACTGTCTCGCCTATTTTAAAACATTGTATTCTACTGTATTTAGCTTGTGCACTTTGGTTATACTATAAGTTCTTATAAATGATCGTTGCTTTATGATCACATCAACTTCCTTTATCAGAATGCCTCCCACTTAACACAGGTTTATAGGTTACTTATGGGGCTCAAAGGGCAGAGTGTCATTTCATTTTAAGTACGCATTGATTGGATTTTGACTTACTATTTAATTTTTCGGTATTTTTAAACCAAAGATTCCTATATATCATCTTGTCAAAAATTAACTTGAGGTAAAATTGCATTTAAAAACACTGAGTAAATAGACATCATTTTATGCCTTGCATCCACGAGTAAAATCACAAAATAATCTTCCCTCACGTCCACGAGTTTTACTCGCACTGGCATATAGGATAGACCTACATGACATTGTTATTCCTTCACTGCATGTAACAACCTATTCACTAAGCCTCTAAATAACAAAGTCAGCCGACCTCATGTAAAATCTTTCATTCCAAGACCTAAAGATGGAATCCCAATGTGCTGCAATCAATGTGAAGTTATCTTTAGGCAATAGAGATAGGATTGGTTATATTATACAGTCTTAGGTAAACAGAGTAGATATTAACTAAAAGTAAGAAACACATCATTACAATTCAAATTAAACAATTCAGTTCCCCATATTCATGCCCACAAAGGGGTCAAAAATATAATACAACAAAAATAATAGTGTTATGCCCAACATATGAAGGTGTTGACCTAAAAACTTAGTATAATATAATCAAAATAATAAATAATACTCCCAAGCCTCCTACGTCGTCTTCGGCTCCTTTATTTACCCACCACAACAGTAACCTATTTAAACCTCAAAACATAGCATACTCGAATAAGTATCCATGAGTTTATAGGAAAAACAATGATAAAAACACAGGTTGGATATAAAGTTTGGTATGAGTAACATATAACCTTACATACAAAATATAGTGAGACTAAGCCGCCAAAACATGGAACGGGTTTTCCCCTTACTATAATAAAATATTCATTTAAAACAACATTGTACACAAATAAGGTCAAAGCTGTCTTAATTAGAAAATAGCCATTTCACGCAATTTTCATTAGTTATCACACATATCTCTAACCAAACCTATATCTAGGCAGCCACTAAGGCCTCATGTACTTTATAATATATGAAAGGTTTTAATCCAAGCATTCGGCTACAACTAAGGCTTTATTTCCTCACTAATTCCTAAATTTCATTAAACTTGTTTCTGGTTTCTATTATGACTTAGGCCCACCCCTTCACTTTCGTATTTCGGTTGCCATTCCCAGCCTCAACCCTACTTCATTTTCGTTTCAGTTGCTACTTCAGGCCTTACACCTACTCCACTTTCAGTACTTGCTACCATATTAGGCCTTAGACCTCCTAAAGGAAATTTGGTTGCCACAGTAAGTGTTACACCAATTGCTTTCTTATCTCGGATGCCACTTTAGGCCTGTAAGAACCAGTCTAGTCGAAAGTGGGTTGAATGGGTGAAATTTTAATTTTTTCCAATTTTAGATCTTTGTTGAGTCTACGAAGCCTAAATGAATTTTAGTTCTAATCTAAAATTATTAAAATTAAATCTTACTTTATTTAATTTTTTGAATTCAGTTTGAATTTGATTTAAATTCAATGTATAAGTGTATCAAATATACCCATATAATTAAAATTTACTGGTTAAAGTTAATTTAGAAAAAAAAACATTTCATTTCTCTCTCAAAATCTTCTATAATTAATAGATGGAAATTTATTCATTATTAGAGAGAGAAACCTTTAATTTCTCTCTCTCTCTAATTAAACTGATTGATTTATTAAATGTCGTTAATGAGAAATTTATACATAGCATAAATTGTAAGCATGTCCCAATACATTCTATTGTATATTGTGTAAGTGCAATAGATAAGAAGTGTACATAGTTTATGCGATGCATGTGGGTGTTGAATTTACACTTTAACAGACTTATTTCCCCTTTACATATGCATACGGTGTCTTTTTAAATTGGAAAACATACATAATAAAAGATGCACAATGATTTACATACATACATACGTATGTATGTATGTATGTATGTATTACATTTGGTAAACTTATATAATTTGAAATATAAAATTAACATTAATGAATTGAATTTCAATTAGGTAAAGATTTGAAATTAAGAATTGCATTATTGTGTAAAATCCATATGTTAACTTTAATAGGGCAACACATATATGTTTCTATATACATAAAATAACATGTGATGTTTTAGATCTTAAATTAAGATATTTATGTAAACACATAATTATAATATATGCTTACAAATTTATTAGAACTTAAATGTAATTATTTTGAAAAAATATTTAATTCTAAAAGCGAAACAATAGATATTGAATATTAAACGATAGTATAAAGTTAGAAAGGAAATAAAATTGTTGGAATCTATACAAAAGTCTGTACATGAATTTAGAAAGGATTTCCCTTTTCAAATGAAAACAATATTCAAAAAAATTGTATTCTATTGGTGTCAAAATGGCCGCTAACACCTAAATATGTGAAAGCACCATCAATCCAATACGAAATATCCAAACGGAGAATTAAATGCGCAGATCAAAGATTCAATAACAATTTTGTAGTGGTTCGGCAAACTCTGGCCTACGTCAAGTCCAATAATCATTTTGTTATACTACAGGATTACAAATACAGTTTGTTTTATCCTTAGAAAATAAATAGAGGAAGGAAAGAGAAACAATGAAGAAGAGCCAAAAGAAGATCCTTTGTAATAAGCCAATGATCCTGTATTTATTGGAGAAGATGTGCAAATATCCAGTTGAAAATCCATGTACAGAAGACCGAAGCCAAGATCGACCGATCTAGAAAAAATGGGGCCCATCCGAGGACATATGACGATCAATGGTGGAGCCACGTGGCACTACACGGTCAGTTGTGGTAGTCCCCCTCCACTTCCTTCTCATTCTTCCATAGTTGTTTGCTTGATTCCCCTAATATCTACTGAATTATTGAGCGACATTCGTTTAGTTGCACTACCAATCCGAGTGATCCATAACCATAGTGATCCGACCCGATCCGTTCCTAAACATATCGACCCAATCTGATCCCCTACCTAGGGGAAGTGCAAATCCATACTTAGCCATTTCTTGGATGTTATTTGCTTGAATCTGCTTGTCTATTGTCCAAAGAATTGCTTATAACTAATCTCAGAACCTAACAATCATCTCTCCGTTCCTGCCTTGATGATTGCAATCCATTTAGCCAACTCCATGGTATCACGGCCTTGTCAAAATGCAAGATAACATTTTCCCCCTTAAAACATACCTTCCGAAGGTATGTTTTGAATTTCCATAAATCTTAAGTTCATAATCCATCGATAGCCAAATTTCTAATCAAGAATCAAATCCTTGGCCAAACCAAGTTGCCATAGTCCACGACTATTCCAAGTCGATAGCCATTCCAAAACCATTAAAAATCCTTAGCCGAATCCATACCCATCCAAAGCCAATAACCGACTCTATAATCGGTTGCCAATTCTAAAGTCTTACTGGACCAATTGCCTGGTTCATAGTTATATTGGACCGATCATAGCCTCTCCGAACTCTTACTAGACCCTATTCAGTCACTTTCAAATCATGTCGCTCTCCAATGAAGCGGTAATACTTCCTGCACTCCAGTCCTTAAATAAAAGCGATGTCATGGCCTTCCTAGGCCAGTCATGGTCTCTCTGGACCCTTGCTGGACCCCATTCATTCTCCGGTGAGAAGGGCTAAACGATAAGCAGGCCGATCCTATCGTTGTCTGGTGAAGCGGACTACTTCTTGCTCCTTCGGTTCCATCTCTTTGGTTGGAACATAATGCGATCTATGGGGTATTATTCTCTGACCTCGACCCCCAACCGAGGACTTAATCCATGCACGAGTCTATCTGTTGATCTCTGACGAAGGGACTCGCACCTTGCAATTATTTCCCCATCTCTCTGGTCGAGACAATCGGGACCTGTCTCATTTATTACTTTTAAAAAAAGGTTTGAGCTTTCAAAATCCATTCATTAAATTATTAAATTTAAGCTTTTACAACCGAAAAACCAAAAAACCAAAAACTGCCTCTCCGAGCATTGACGGTTTTTCATCATCTCAGAGCATACCTAAGGACTGACCTTGATCCTGTAAATGCGTAAGTGACCTATTTTATTACAGAGTTTATTATTTATTTAGTTCGTTCCATCTCGATCAAGAGATGACGAATTGTATCCTCAATCCAAGATTATTTTCATTTGATGCAGACAGTGGCCGCTCCAATTCCACCGTCGCAGTCCGAGTCCTTACATATTGTTACAGCTAATTATTCCTCCCATGTTCCTCAACCATATCCTTCAAGTGTCTGCATTCATTGGTAGTGTCCCCATCCTACTCATGAAATAGGCAGTATTTTCCTTATGCTCGCTCACGCTCGGTGGGCACTTTCCTTGTTGACCTTTGGTATATAAGACATTCTCGAGTATCGAAATAAATCCTTTCCATAGTCTCATTCAAATTGGTATAAGTAGAGAATTTTGGTTCCCTCCTTTGCTGTTTCGATCTATCGAAGCCATCATCAGCTTCTTATTTCCTTTATCTTTGCTTGAACCTACCCAAGACTGTCCTTCCTCCCTCACAACATTAACCTCTTCTCTACCTGCCTTAGCGTCTTCTTGCCATAAGAATCTCTCGGCTTCGTGGGAATATTCTCCAAGATCCATTGGTGGATCCCATTCTTGTGAAATCTTAAAGTCTGCGTCGTCCGAAATCTCAAATACTGCCACCATTAAGACCATTGATGTATCCAACCGATCCACCGAAGCGAATGCCACATTAAACCATGTCAAGCAATTCCTCAAGGACTCTCTCGTTCTATGATTTAGTATTGCCAATGTTATTATGCTCTTGGGTCTCGTGATGTGGACCCATAATTGCCTTATGAATTTGTTAACCAACTCCATCCAAGTACCGATAGAACCGTTCCCCAATTGCCGAAACCACATTGCAGCTATATCTGCCAAGTACAAGGGAAGACATCGTACCATCACTTCATATGATGCCCCCAGCACTTCCATATCCCTACCTCATCAGATGAACAATAAGGTCGGATTTTCCATCATTTTCCCTCGGTGTTAGTAGTTTGAACTCGGTGGATTCCTAGCACGCTTGATATTGTTAGGAAATCAAATCACGGTTTCGATGACAACAACCATACAATGGAAATCGAATATGTATATATATTTCTATTTACAGGTAATTGCTAAAGTAACATCACTAGAGAGACAAGAACAAACTGATCTCTGAACCTGACAATCATCTCTCCGAGCTTCCTGCCTTGATGATCGCAAATCCATTTAGCCAACTCCATAGTATCACGGCCTTGCCAAAATGCGGGATAACATATTCAAAACATCAATAAAGTAACAAAATAAATTGATTTTCACTGCAAATACAAAATATATATGTATGTATATGTATGTATATAATATAAAATTATAAAGATGGCTGCCCATCAAAAATAGTTTTTCTTAAAATAACAAATGGGAAAAACAATAAGGTTTGGTCAACTTGGGCATATGTAAATACATGATAAGAATACTCACATTAAAACGATGCAGAGAACAACTACAAAATATCATAGAAGAAACAACGTCTAAATTATATGAATCATGATAGACAGACAATAAGTGGAGACAAAAACAGTGGTGGATCCGTATCAACAAAACAACGTAATAAACATACCTATAATTTAGATAAGCAAAAGTGTATTGGAATTAGATCTTAGAAGGTGAAAAATAAAAATACAAGATCAATAATGTAGAATTGAAACATATGAACATGAGAATCATATAGATTAATTCCTAATTGAACCTCATCAAAATCCTCTTTTTCCTATCATGCATAGCCAGCTATGGAACGAAGTGTGGTGGGCCTCAAGATTTTCCAGATCCATTCAACATTTTTATATTTAAATTTAATTTAAATATTCTATCAATATCATACATCGATACGTCCATTTATAACTTTTATACATGCACTTTATTAAATACTAATGGAATTCAAACATAAATAAAATTTAATAATTAATATTTCACAAATATTAATTAATTTAATCAATTTATAATGATTATAAATTAATTAAAATGTGTAATTTATTCGGAGTACTCGTCATTTTGGTTATGCGACTCAAAGGTGTAAATTCGGTTAGTGATTAATATCGAACAATTCGAATATTAAAGTTTACACGTCACATTAGCCAGTGGTGTGACATTTTGGCTGAATTTATTATTTACATATCTTTTTCATTAAAATCCAATTTTACTTATTATAAGTGATAACCGGTGGTAAGGATTATTTATAGCAACTCTCTTCGTCAACACTATATAACGTTAGGACTTATGGAAGTTGGCTTTGATCAGTAGTATCGCTACATTCAAGTTGGTTAGTCCATAACAAAGTCCTTGGTAAAATAATAACATATATTATAAATCATACTACTCTGGCCAAAGATTTTGACTTTGAGTTGACAACAGCTGATCGTGATTTAACTATAATCGAAGTGGAATGTTCATATTGAGGTTCCATAGTATTCTTAAGTTGAGGGAACTATGTAACATATTCAATTCAAGATTCCCCATTTGACCGTAGTTGCATTAACCAATAGAAAACCCTCGAGTGAGTCATTTAGTGGTTATCTAATAACTATTAGTATATAACCCCTTGGCACCTCCAGTAGCCATGAGTAATATACTGCCCAAAATTAGGATAGCATTACACACTCTAGTCACAACGAATGTATCGATATCCCTTCTCGAAATATCTTGACTAAGAATATTTAAAATAACATTTTATTTTAATGTCATAGATTTCTTATGATTATCACACGATTTAATTTCAATTACATAACATATAATTTAAGGATTTCTATTTAATATGCTATAAAGTAAATACTTAATTAATTATATCACAGTATAACTAGCATATATAATATAAAGAAAACACCTTTTATTTTCAAACAAATTGGTTTTTGTGAGTTAGATATATGTAACACATTACATAATTCCCCCTAGGGCATACCTCTAACTCAATCAATATCTCACTTGCATTTGGGGTCAATTATGAATTCTTATTCCAACTTCTTCAATCAGTTTTTTCAAAAACCAATCAGGTCAATCCCTAGTGAATGAGTTCGCTATTTTGTTTTAATTATCTGTTTTTTCAACTCTGCCTAATGCTGATAAATTGCCTTTATCTTGTGGAACTACTCGAAGTATTTCTCTTGAATTCAAAATGAGCTCTAGGTTCTTTTACAAATTGTATCACATCATTGTTATTATATTGCAATGTCATGGGATTTTTAATTTTTGGAATAACCCCTAGCTTAGTTATAAATTTATGCATTTATGTATGCTTCTTTTATATAGCGCTTACTCAAGGCGATGTATTTAGCCATTGGTTGAGTCAGCCACTACTCATTTGTTCAGAACATTTCCAACTTAAAGTTCTTAACTTAAGATTGAACATGAATTTAGGATTGACATACTTTTCTCGATATCAACTATGAAGTTTGAGTCCGTGGACTTCTTCATAAGTAGTTCTTTATTTCTATAAACATTTCTCTAGTATTTCATAAATAATTGAGAACACTCTAAACTACCATTTAGTATCTTAATTTAGATTTGATACTTTCTCTATGTATAGAATACATAACCAAAATGTGTATTGTAGACAACATAGCATGTATGATAATTCCTACTGCTAATGCATATAGTTACCATATTACATGTTCCATATTACATAATTTAATGCAGTGTCTGTACATATCATTTGGGATATTCCCAACATTCATTTATAATGATTGTAAAAGAATTTTTTTTCAAATACCATACTAAGAATCAAATGACCAAACCGAAATGATTATTACATAAATACATTATTAACAATCATAATTTTGTTGTTTACTTATAGTTTTTAGAAAAAACAATTACTACCCATTAACTCTTTCTTATATGCACACGCTTCATCTTCATTTTGACTGACATTCAAACTACTTGATTTCCCTATCAGAATACTAGCTTAACTCTAATAGTTATTGACGAACACTTTCATATCATTTTTTGGATCATATCCAATACTCACAAACTTAGTTATTGTTCCTATCGACTTCGAGATATTTTGGTTTTATGTGCAAACAGTCTATTTTAAATTATTATTTGGAATTTCTATTTCAACATACATATGTACTAGAACTCTACTAAGTGATAAATTATGTAAGGAGAATTCAAATTAACTAAAGCATAATCAGTTATGTTAGTTTCAACAATTGAAATTTACAATATTATTCTTATCAACATGGCTGATATTTCGCCTACATTAATCTTCTTCTTGAATACCCTTTTACAGCCGATGGATCATATCCTTTTATGTACCAATATCAAATTCATATTTTGATAATGTACTTGGAATCCATTCCAGATTTGTGCATCGTGCCATATGGTAGAGTCAATACTCTTAATGACTTATTTAAAACCGATGAAGTTCTTTTTTCAACATTAATAAAATTCATAATTTCTATTTAGTGCACGAGATTTACTAGTAGGCATTCTAATGTGTTGTGTCTATTTGGTTCGGGTAATTTCATTCCATTCTTCATTATCAGTCTTATCTTTATATCATATCCAAATCCATTCTGTTATCGATAATTTCTCAAACTTGAAGTTTGTGTTTCTTGAAATAATATTTTTTTCTCAGTGCAACAGAGTAGGTTTTCATAAACGTTTTATGAATTGCCTATATATATATGTTGCTATGTACAAATCTGATTTGGTTTTTATGTTTACCAATTTTAAGTTCATAACATAAATTGATCAATCAATATTGATTGGTCCTAAAATCATTTGGAGTGGTCCACACAAGATCCCACATGAATAAGTATTATGTGTAGTCTCTCGACTCACACAACCTGTCGACTCCTTAACCTAGGATACATAAGGATTTCTTACAAACTTCTATCTTCTATGATCTTGTAAGCTTTGTCTTAGAAGAAATTAATTTTTACTTTATGCACTTACTCATAAGTATATGACCTTACAGAAAGAAGTTAACTCAACTTCACTCATTACTAATCGTACTTTGTCCAACAAATTCCAATTACTCCTTATTGATACATCATTATGTGTGATAGGAAGGAGTGACTTCTGAGATTGAATCTTACTGTTTTTTTATATTTTTGGAAGCTTTTGGTACACTCGCTTATTCAATCAAATCAAATATCTATTTTCTTTACATATTAAGTTTTTTACTTCCATTTTAAATTCTGTGAACTTACAATAGACATACTAAATGTATATCAAATGCACATGTTCATGTTTGCGGTAATTCTTTAGTGAATTTAATGAATTATTTGGAACCATTAGACCTATAATTGCATACATGTCAAGGCCCATTTATCTGTACCCTTTGAATCGATAATAAACCACACATGTCCGACTCAAAATGCAAGAAAATACAGAACATGACGGGTAATAAAGAAAAATAGACATAACATAATCTCACACGAATGGAATAATATATAATACTGAACAAATATATTTATAGCAGAAAACTTTCAAATACATATATTAGAGTCTAACATAAATTCAACTTGGACAGTTACAAACATCTGTCCTTACAATTGCTGACAAACATCAAACTAAAACATACTAAGTATGGCGGATAATAGAATATGTCCATACGTAGATGAATATCTCCAAATCTCTTCTGGAAACTCCAACCAACTTTGACAAAACCTGAAACTACTCGGATCTGACGCGAGTATTGAAAATACCCGAATCAGGCTTGATAAACCAGCGTGAGAAAAACTCAATAATAAATGACAGTGTCATATATCAGCCTTTGAATAAAATCATTTGAAAATAAACAGTATCTCATAAGACTATGCTCACAGATAAACATGGACGGGTTTTTACCTTATGATAACTAAAACACTTTTATATCAGAACATTTCATATTATTTCTAATGACATATCTTTTAAAACATTTGCAAATAAACTTATTAATCTTATCCGAAATGGTTACATATATAGCATTTCGAGGATTTCATTACGCCAATACAAACAAAACTGCAGACTCTTATTGGAGAATGGATTTCCACACAAATGACCAGGTGAAGGATCTACCTTCCGAATGAGTACGCCTCTAGATGGATGTCCCGAGACACAGAACATCTACCCTCTACCAACACAAGACCGACCTGCCTCTGTAACTAGATAGTACCGAATATGTCATCCCTTGGTCGTTACCGACCTTTAACCGAGCACTCGTTTCCATACACCACATTAATTTACATCTCGAGCGTCATAGCGGGAAGAAATATATCTAGAAGGGGATGATCATACCCCGATTAGAAATGACCCACTTAGCTTTGCCGCATCTAATCCTGTTTCGGTCATTTCCGATTTGATGAGGCTTGAGGCTACGATTACCTTTTCACATAGCACATATCACATCTTTGAATACCATATTGCCATTTTTCGTTGACAACTGATTGCCTTCCACAAAAATATAACCTTGAGCTCGTACGTCTCAAGCAGGGTGTTAAGCTAAGAGAAGTTGCCTTCTCCGCCACCACTGATGTACGTTTGTAAAAACCAATGTATGTAATCTTTAATAAGCAATATCAGACAAACATCCATACAAGTTGTCTAGGAATAGGACAAACCGAAGGCACTCTCCTACTACTACTATTACGAGTAGTCCTTGCAATTCGAAAAATCTCTACAACGAGGAGACCGCTGCTATATATAACTCTATAATGGGTGCGACCCAGAGCAAGTCAACAAGCAGTCCTCATGCTATGAAGGTCCACGGTCTTTAATAATCATCATCTTAACATGTCTTCACATTCGCATGTATACATTGGTCCGAAGTGGTTTACGGATAGGAATCACCCAAATCCAGCCTCGGTTCCTTCGAAATCCAATTATCGATAAAAAGTCAATATGCGTATACATGATTTATTAAGTCTCTTTCCACTTTAATTCTTTTCGGATGATTTCTGAATCTCTTTATTTTGACTTAGGATAATTCTAAGCAATTCATTCTTTTGCTTTGGAAAATATCTCAAATTTCCTCACTTAACTCCCGATCCAAATTCCTTAACTTTTAGGAGGGTCAAAAGAAATGTAATTTAAGACATCATTTACGATAAACCCTAAAATCAATCTTAGTAAACATTTTTGAGTAAGTAGGATCATAGGAATCATTCTAATTTTACTCAACATCAATTTCCATATTCAACAAGTGCTATGGGTGGAATAACGGTGAAATCACCTTTTAAATTCCACGAATAGGACTAGTTCCCTCTTTGGATTCTAATACCATGTATAAGAAGATTATCTCTATGCAATCCAAGTCATAATTTGTTCATTTTGCAGGGTGTTTAAATTTTGGATAATACTAATCTTCTTTTATCTCGAAAACTTAATACAGTCTTTTTATTTTAGAGCATCCGGACTTTCCTTTCGATCTGTTCCACCCCTCGCCTAAGAAAAGAAAACATAGGGCAGGTAAGTTCAGGGCACTGGTTGCTCTATCGCTAACCTTAGTTAAACACCCTGTTTTATTTCCCCAGATCTCACAAGCGGGACAAATGTACTAGTCAATTCTTGTATACTCAGTTATCAACTTTATTTTGGAATTGCTTATAAAGATTCCAGATTATCTTTCAAACGCTTATCTTTCCTTTTAAAAACATTAACAATTGATTCTAGAGAAAATCGTTATATTTAAACTCATATTCCAGAAGTTATAGAATTCACAGCATAAAAGTGCCGCGGAAAGTGCTATATAAGCTTATTTGATTTAAACAACTTTTAAACATTCGATAATTCATATTTTTCAATCCAAATCTCTTTTAAATCATTTAAATGGATGTATCAAATTTATTTCACATTTATCCATAATTAAAAATGTTCATTTAAACAAATTTTCTATTATGGTCACTAAACTGCATTAGTGTGATTTTTCCGGAAAATTGATTTGGATTTAATTCAAAATCTACTCAACGAAATTTTGATTTTCTGTCTTCATTTAGAAGATATGGATATAATAATCCGGAATTTTCTTATCTCCAAGAATTGCAATCTATATTCCACTCCACAAATTCATTTGAACTTTTTGGTTTGAAATCGCGAACTACCGTTGCACGACGCACCTAGTTTTAACTTATTTTTCAATATTTGAAATAATCAATTCAAATTGGATTTTATCACTTATAAAATCATTACAAATTATTTTAAATCTATATTTTCACCTTTTAAAGTATTAAAAATGTATTTTCAATGTTCCCATATTATATTATTATTTTATTCCTATTATTTCAATATTAAATTTTAAATTCCAATTTCAATCCAATTTCAATTCTAATTTCAAATTAAACTTATTTAAAACTTAGATTTCAAATCTAATTTCAGTTTAAACTTCAATTCAACCTAAATCTCACTTTCAGTTTTTAAAATCGATTTCAATTTCAATTCACTATTCATCTCAATTCCAATTTCAATTTTACTATCCTTTTCAAACCCGTTTCACCTCATATTTCAAATTCTCCTTTATTTTAACTTTAATTTCACTTCTAATTGAAAAAAGCCTTATTTTTCCAAAATATCTGATATCACTAAAATATGATCTTATTAACAAAGGGATTATTAAATCAAAATGAACATAATCAAGTTAACGTTTGTCACTAACATAATTATGGTCCATATATAAGCTAACATGATAAATAATCACAACCATAAACATTTGCTACTTATTAAAACATAACACAAACATAAACAAACATCCATAGCAACATTTTAAAGGGTGGTATACTTGCATATGTCATAAGATAATTATTATAGCAAAATCAAAATATGATCTTTTAAAAGCAGTGAGAATTTTCTCACCTTTAACCAAAATATTTAGCTTCCTACCAACATTCATTTAATTCAACTCTTCATTAAACAACCACCTAAACATTCTTCCACCTTTTTCAAGTGCTCGGCCGCCATCCCACATCACTTCTTGCTCTTGGCCATAGTTTTCCCCTTCTATATTGCTCACGTCCTCCCCTTATCAACTCCCAAACTCACGGCCCGATGCCATTTTTAAGAAGAGAAGAAATAGAGGTTAGAGAGTAACAAGTGGATTAGAGCTTAAGCACTCCACTATTTTTAACCCTCCTCCTCTCTTAAAGAGAGAAGCCATTAAAATAGCTAAAAGGAAGAAGAAGAGAATGATTTGTGTGAAAAATAAGAAGAATGGATAGGTATTTCTAGGAAAAGTAAGAAGCGGTAAATTACAAAACTAACCCTTTACAAAATTGCTAAAATATCCTTATTTTATCTTACTTTTTCAAACTTACCATCACCTTATCACAGCATTACTTTATGTCTTAATCACTTAATATTTAATTAAAAAAATGTAAAGATTTGGTTGGATTTGATATGACATGTTTTGTCCTTCTGTGTTTACTTTTGTTAATTGTTTTCTAAACTTGTTTAGTAAAAGTAACTTGATTACTGAATTAAATAATGCTTATACTATTTTAATATATGCTCATATATAATAAAATAAAGGTGCAATGACGTTGCGACAACTTTTAACCGACAAAACGTTGATTTTCGACAAAAAATTTTACGGTCACATTTTGACGTTTACTTAAACTATTCATTTATGTAAACCAAATTTAAAATGAATTTTTTTAATTCTTTGAATAAATTAAAACATGTATCTTTATATTTTAATATGATATTTAAATAATATCAAAATCTCTAATTTTACAGTGTATGTAAAACTGACAAAATGCGACAAATTTTGGTTATTTTTGTAAAACGATTATTAACATGCTTTTAAATCTTTTAATATACTTTTATTATCTTTATTAGACGTTTTAAATAATATTTAACTTATCAAATAAATATTTAAACTTAAATATTTAAGTCTTTGTTTATTATTAATAAAACTTAACTTTTGTCGATTTGTTCTGAAATCCAAATTCATACTTTTTGATTTATTACTATAAGAATAGATAATTATTTATTATATGTAACATATTTATTTAGGTTTTAAATTCCTTTTAAATTTTAAAAAATAAAATCTCTCATTTTCGAAGTAGCGAAATTATGGGTCGTTATATTCTCTCCTACTTACAAGCATTTCGTCCTCGAAATGAAAGTTAGATAAAGGAATCTATCTCATACTCGTATCCTCAAATAATTTGACTTATTTATACCGATGATAGAAAAGAAGAAGGTCGATATCAACACTAAAACAAATGATGCCAAACATACATATAAAGATTTCCTACACTAATCTGAGTACTTATCATGTACTTAAGGTTATATATACATACATCAAGTCAGAATTCTATCGTACCCATCCTAGTGCGTACTGCATACTTAAAATAATACATCCAACTACCATACAAGACTATACATCCAAAAACAACAAAACTAATACTATATCAATATAATTGAATACATCCATATATCTCAAACCCTGACCTGAGCATGTACCACACTTGAGGTCTATATATATACACATATCAAAACATAAGTCTAACCCTTATCTTTTAGTGTCTACTATTTAAGATAATTATCCAACTACTATGTTGACAGACCCAAAACATCATACTATATGTGATATTTGATTCAATCTATTATTTGAATCCATAACTTTACCTTCGAACTAGTATCGATCCCCCATTTTTTTAGTGTGGACTTTGATCAGACTTCCTGACCCCAAACCCTTGCTTTCCTTGCATAGCTCTCAACTATAATAGAAAACTCATGTACATAATCATAAACTATCATCAATGTTCGTCGTCAAGAATCGAGTGATAAATCCTTTTACGGACCGGTGTAAACACCTCAAAGTTCTGTACTCAAATTTTAGATCAAAATTTGTGTGCCGAAATAATCTATGTTTAACTTATGTACTTATTCACATTCAGTTTTACCTGATACATTTTTTCAAAATTTCTGTTAATCCAAGTTTATTTCACAACCATTTACTTTCTTCTAAATACATTATTACTTAAGCATACAAATATGACTTAAACTTGTATAATATACTTTTACTTCCTAAGAGTATATATACATATCCCCAAACTTCAAACTGTTACTACTTTAATTAGGGGGTTTAACAAATGTGTAATTCTACTATTATCTCAAATTAATAAGTTATAAAACTTAACCCTTAGTTTCATTTACCTAAGGTCTCAATTTAACTAATATTATTTATCTTATCCATATATTAATAAGACAACTTTACTAAGTATACATCTTTTCCTTACTAATTCTATGATTATTACTTAACTTATTTACCTATCCATTTTCTTTAAAATCAAATTTTTTAACCTTCAATCCATAAAATACTTTATGGTCAAATTGTCAAACTTAATTCACATGGTATCTGTTACTTAAAAATTTTCATTCAACAATTACCCTACAAACCAATTTATTCAAAACTATTCACTTCTAATCATACTTCATTTTGAATTACAAATGTTATCCGAAATGTATCACTAATTCAAAATTTTATATTAGGATGATATTTCTTATATCTCTTATTTCTAAATTTGACTTTGATTTAAACCTAATCAAAGAGTGTAAATTCCAAATTATATAGTCTCCTTTATGAGTTATAGAACTTACCTTTTCATATTATATTTACCCAAAAACTCAATTTAGGCTTATCTTTTTTTCCCTTGTTGATAAGATTTTTTTTCTAAGTATGCATTTTCTTTTTACTTCCTCCAATTACAACTTCCAGCTTCAATATTATCATCAAATATCTTACAATCAAATTGTGAATTTTACTTCATAAGATATTTGTACTTAGCTTTTAAATCCATCCATTATGATAATCACTTAATCATTATTATTTCTTAATACTAAATATCTAAGGGTATATGTTAAAGTTCTAAATTCTAGTTCTCAATTGATTAATTCTATATGGAATATCTTTTAGTCAAATCGTGCAATTCTAATCACAAGTTATTCATATTTTAGTTTTTCTAAGCTAAATTACAAATAATCCTTAATTTCTAACCAAAAATAATAATATCCCCTTTTATTTAAAATATAAACCCAAGGTAAAATCTTTTCATTTACCAACCTTTTAAAACAAAACTAGTTTTATAAAATTAGCAAATATGCGCTCATATATATATATATATATATACATATATATACATATATATATATATAGACATATATATATATATATAGACATATATATAACACTCTCATAACTCATTCTAGGGTGTTGCTAACCCTATCTTTAATGAGTTACTAATCCTAGGATATTACTAATCTTATCTCTGATGAGACTTTGCCCATAACAAAGCCAAGGTTCTCGCTTAACCTTCAGCTTTGATACCAAATGTCAAAGGCCCATTTTTCCATACCCTTTGAATCGACAATAAACCACACATGTCCAACTCAAAATGCACGAAAATATGGAACATGAAGGGTAATAAAGAAAAATTGGCAAAATAGAATCTCATACGAATGAAATAATATATAATATTGAACAAATATCTTTACAGCGGAAAACTTTCAAATACATATATTAGAGTCTAACCTAAATCCAACTTGGACAGTTATAAACATCTGTCCTTACAATTGTTGACAAACATCAACCAAAACTACTAAGTACAGCGGATAATAGAATATATCCATAGTAGATGAATATCTCCAGCTCTCCTTTGGAAATCCAACCGTCTTCGACAAAACCTGAAACTACTCGAATCTGACCCGAGTACTGAAAATACCCAGATCAGGCTTGATAAACCAGCTTGAGAAAAACTCAATAATGAATGACAAAATCATATATCAGCTTATGAATAAAATCATTTGAAATAAAGAGTATCTCATAAGACCACGCCCACACATAAACACGGATGAGTTTTCACCTTATGATAACTAAAACACTTTTATATCAAAATATTTGATATTATTTCTAATGACATATCTTTAAAAACATTTTTTTTGAAACTGGGTTAATATATTAATGAACTGGGCTTTGCGGCCATAGCAACAATACACGGGCTCATATTAGAAATTACAAATAAGTTGTAACGACAAACAACAGCATACAAAAGCTACCTCCCACAACTCAACCTTCCTTTTTTTAGGGTTCTTATATGGCGGCTCCTAATTCTTTAATTGAGCTCGTTTATTGGACACCTTCATCCTTAACATCTCCATTAGTTGTTCTTCTTATTCCGTTACAATGGTAAGGATCTTCTTCGGTATTCCCCCAATTATTACACTAATTTCTCTGTTTATTTGTTTCATGAGTGTTAATGTATCTTGCTGTTTGTTTTCGAAAGCCCTACAGTTTCTCTCCTTCAGAGGTACCACAGGGAAGTTGTGAGTCCAATTTTTCCAATCTTCTTCATCAGCTTCGTGAGATTGCTCCCACCGTGCAGGTACTCAACCTCTTCTGCTAAGTTTCGAACATTATTGGTAAGTAGACATCTTAGTTTTTGAGTAATCCATTTTTTTTTAATATTCACAATTGAAGAATAAATGCTCATGCGTTTGTTCTGCACTATGACAAAAGAAACATGTTGTGTCATCCAAGACTCCCCATTTATGTAATCTATCTTTAGTGGGTAATTTTCCAAGAATTGCCTTGTATAGAGTATGAGCCATTTTGGGGTTATTTGATTTTCTCTAGACTACTATAGACCAATTAACCTCTGCATGTTTGTTTCTTGATTCTTCCTATATTTCTCGGAACCTGAGTTGACTGTTTGAATTTTTCTTCCATATCCAGTTGTCCTCCAGTTTATCCATGTGAATATATTTATGTCCAATCTCCTCTAGATAATTTAGGCTTAGTAGGTTGTTGGTGCATCGCCATTCTTCATTCTCCACAATGTCAGCCACCTTCCAATTTGGAGCTCCATATGTCGAGAAAGTATCCCATCCTAATTTGTTAATAAAGCTTTTAGAATTAAGCCAGGGGTCCCTCCATAGATCAGTTTTTCTACTATTAGCATTCTCTCTCTCTCTAGATACAACTGTAGTTCATCTCTGATTTTAAGAATATTCTTCCAAGTGACAGAAGCATTGTTGTCGATTTTGATAGTCCAAAAATTTTCTTTCAGATATCTAGATCTCATCCACGTAGCCCTAAGTTATTTAAAGTTAAAACATTCCAAACTAGTTTCAAACAGTATACTTTTTAAGTTCAAAGAGATTTTTCAACCCAACTCCTCCTTCCACCTTTTTCCTACATAAGTCTGAGTACTTAACCTTGTGCATCCCCCATCTCCATATAAAATCTGCACACATCGAGTTAGTTTTTGCAATAAAGCAATATGGAATTTTAAAAGATTGTAGCCAAAATCTGACTTTAGATGTGATGACTGTATGCACCAATTCTACTCTGCCTGCAAAAGATAGGAGCTTTGATCTCCAGCCTTGAAGTTTATCTCTGATGTCATCTATTAGCTTGCTACATTCAGCATCAGTGATAGTGTTGTTGGAAAGAGGAACCCCCAAATACTTGACTGGGAGATATCCCTCCGAAAATCCTAGTCTCTCTAACATAACCTGCTTGTTTAAGCAGTGTTTGTTAAAATAGCACTTAGTTTTCGATTCATTCAATTTAAGCTCAGCAAAAGTCTATACTTCATTAAATATAGCCTTGATTTTGTCAATTGCCTTAAAGTTGCCTTTGACGACCACTAGCAGATCATCTGCATAAATTAAATGTGTAACAGTTGGGAGGTTATTGTAGATTGCTGAATGTATTCCTAGAAACATGCCAGTGCCATAGGCAGAGTGAACCATTCTATAGCTACAACAAATAAGTATGGGAGAGAGGGTCACCTTGTCTAATCCCACGATTGCTCTGTATAAACCCCTTAAGAATGCCATTAATCATAATTAAATATGTTGGAGGGTCTAAACATATTTAATCAATTTTAGTATCTTCATTGGAGACCCCATAGATTCAAGCATATGAATAATGAATCCTCTGTTAACCTTATCATAGGCCTTTTGCAAGTCCACTTTAAAGCATAATTTATCAGTCCCTTGTTTATTGAAATTCCTGATAGATTCATGAGCCATCGGAGAATTTTCTGAAATGATCCTACCTTTGATGAATGCACTTTGACATTGTGAGATTAAGTTTGGAAGGACTTTATTCAGTCTCTTACAAATAATTTTACTGAGAATTTTGTAGATGACATTACAGCAGGCTATTGGTCTATACTCTTCAATTCTTTCTAGTTTCTTTATTTTTGGGATGAGTGATATGAAACTATGATTAATTTCTTGTATGAACTCACCTGTTTCAAGAGCTTCATTATAAGCTTTTATCATGAATTCTTTTAGGTTTATCTAATACATTTTGAAGAGGCTGCCTCCATTCCATCAGGTCCCGGGGAGGAATCATTGTGGATAGAGGAGATAGCATCCCTCAATTCCTCTTCCAGAATTGGAGCTGCCAACATGTTAGCACCCTCAATAGAGATTTTCCTTGTGCAGATGAGATGAGATAATTGATTATTATTATCTCCATTATATAAGCTTGAAAAGTATGAAATTGCTTGGTGTTCTATGTCCTTGAGATGTGTGGATGCATCACCATGCTCATTTAAATAGTTGTGCAGATTATTATGATGTTTTCTTAATGTCATTTTAGTATAGAAAAATTTGTTACATTCATCTCCTTGCATAAGCCATTTCTGTTGGGCTTTTTGCTTCATTTCTACTGCCTGCTTATTTAGTTCTTCTTTAAGCTGTCTTTGAAATGTATAGAAATCTGCATTTAGGCCTTCGTGTAGAGGGTCATCATCCAGTCTATGCTGTATATTTTCTAAATGTTGTTGGATTTCTGTGATTTCGTCATTGGTCTTGGGTCTGCACTTGTTCCAGTCCTTGAGTCTATTTTTCATAAATTTGATAAGCATTACAAATCGATACATGTGATTGCTTGGAGGAATCCTTACTGTGTTAAAGTTCACTACTTCATCAAATCCTTCTATCAAAGGCCAATGATTTACATATCGAAAAGGTTTTCCTTTATGCCTTTTCCAATCTTCATTGAATTGTAACAAGAGGGGGCAATGATCGCTTTTAGAGCAAGGTAGAACAGTTACTTTAAAGTTTGAAATTTTATTAAACAGCTCTGAATTTCCTAGTGCTCTGTCTAATTTTGATGTGATTTTCTTAGACTCGCCGCTTTTCCATGTGAATTTCAGGCCAGAGTGGTTTGCTTCAGCAAGTCCACTGGATAGGACGCAATTGTTAAATTCTACTACCTTCGCTACCTTCAATGTAAGACCTAATCTTTTTTGATTATTTTTTAAGACAGCATTAAAATCTCTTGTGACTATCCAAGAAGTATTAATATTTTTGGAATTTCCAGTTATTTGTTTCCATAATTCCACTCTTTCAGAGGCTAGGTTTTTAGCATAAACATAAGTTATAGCTATCTCCAGCCCCCCTATATTGTGAAATTTAATAGTTATTTGTTGATCATTCATATTCATGATATTTCCATTCCAATAATTACTCTCCTAACCCACAATATTTACCTTTAGTTTGGGTTGTTATAATATGCCACTGATTTCCAAATTGAGTTCTAATCATCTCTAAGTTATTATTGTTCAACTTATTTTGCAGAAGAGCTAAAACAGTAGGCCTATGTTTAGCCTTCATTACGTGGAGGTCTAGTTTACGTGTATCATTATTAAGACCTCTCGCATTTCAACATATGATAGACATTATGATTTTTTGGTAGATTTGCTCCGAGTAACTGGAGCAGTACCTACCGAAACTGATTTAACAGTTCTGCCCTTATCACCATTGAGAAATTGGTTATCATATGCTAAGTTGCATTCAGTATACTTACTTATATCTTATGTCAATTCATCTTCATCCTCGTCTCCAGATGAATCCAGTTCAATGCCCAGCTTGTGGATATCCGCTAGGGAGCCTGGCATCTCCTCCTCCCCTCTTGTGTTCAACAGATGGTGAAACCAATGTCTGCGGAGCCTGCGATATTTGATGGTGATTTTCAGAGTGTGTAGGTGGAGCCAATGGGTCAAAACTATTCAAGTGATCCCTTATATAAGGTGTCTTCTCTTTCTGAACAGGAATTAGATGAGATGCTTGCTCTGATTCGTAGTCTGACTTCTTAGTGTTCTTGTGTTGATATTTTGGTTAATGTTCTATAGTGGGGGAGATATTTTGTATATTTTTTGTAATCTCCTCTTTATTTTTTAGGATACTGGTCCCAGGTAAGTCTGTAGTACTTTAGGTTTTTCTACCCATACTTTCTTCTGCTTGTCTGCAATTTTGCTTTAACAGTGCTGGTTTGTATGGCCGAAACACAAAAATTCACCACACGTAGGTCGAACAAATTCATATTCCACCTCTTGTTTATATATATTTCCTTGCTTGTCGATGGCTTTCACTATTTTTGGCAGAACAGTGTTGGCTGAGATCTCAACCAGAACCATAGCATACTTGATACGTTTAAGTTTTCTTGTATTTTCATTAATGTCAATCGGCCTTCCTACTAGACTTGCAAGTTTGCTAATACATCTCATATTCCATAAAGCAAGATCCAAGTTATTAAATTTGACCCAAATAGGATAGGTTGTTAGCATAGCGTGTTCGAAATTAAAATCAGCCTCCCATTTATGCATCAGGATTAATCTACTATCCATGAACCAAGGCCCTCCACTAATGATTCTTTGAAAGTCCTCCTCCAGTTCAATTTTATCAAGTAAAAGCCATTGTCTCGAGGATATACATCCCAAGACCCTTTTGGGTTCCATGTTCTTTAAATATAGGCGTTAAAGCGAATGAAATATGGCCTTTTGCCTTCCATATAAGCATAAATCGAGTGTTGCCAGAGGTGTTTAGATTCAGCATAATCTTCTTCGTCTATCAGTTGATATAAATCGTCTCCATTGGATTGTGGTTCATGGTAGTTTGCATTGCCCTTGAGTTCTATTCTAAATCCGATAGCCTCTATCCATGCTATCGCCTTTTGTATCTCCTTATTTGATTTAAGAGCATCAGCGAACGAGATCTTTGTCTTTTCCTTATGCTTAACCTCCTTCCATATCTGCCATCATCGTCTTCTTTCGCACCTAGGGTTTCAGGAATTCCAGATCCAACCGCCATTTTAAAAGGGTACAATATTGAATGTATCTTTTAAAACATTTGCAAATAAACTTATTTATCTTATCCGAAATGGTTACCCATATAGCATTTCGTGGCTATTCATTACGCCAATACAAACAAAACCGCAGGCTCTTATTGGAGAATGGATTTCCATAGAAATGACCAGGTGAAGGATCTACCTTCCGAATGGGTACACCTCTAGATGGATGTCTCGGGGCACAGAACATCTGCCCTCTACCAACACAAGACCGGCCTACCTCTGTAACTAGATAGTACCAAATATCTCTTCCCCCGGTCGTTACCGACCTTTAACCGAGTGCTTGTCACCACATTAATTTACATCCCGAACGTCATAGCGGGAATAAATATATCTAGAAGGGGATGATCATACCCTGATTCGGAATGACTCACTTAGCCTTGCCGCATCTAATCCTGTTTCGCTCATTTATGGTTTGATAAGGCTTGAGGCTACGATTACCTTTTCAATAGCACATATCACATCTCTGAATGCCACATTGCCACTTTCGTTGACTACTAATTGTCGTCTATAAAAATATAACCCTTGAGCTCGTACGTCTCTAGGAGGGTGTTAAGCTAAGAGAAGTTGCCTTCTCCGCCATCACTGATGTACGTTTGTAAAAATCAATGTACGTAATCTCTAGTAATGCAATGTCAGACAAACATCCATACAAGTTGTCCAGGAACAGGACAAACCGAAGGCACTCTCCTACTACCAATAGTAGCGAGTAGTCCTTGCAATCCGAAAAATCTCCATAACGAGGAGACCACTGCTATATATAACTTTGTAATGGGTGCGACCCGGAGCAAGTCAACAAGCAGTGCTCACGCTATGAAGATCCACGTTCCTCAATAATCATCATCTTCAACATGTCTTCACATTCGAACGTATACATTGGTTCGAAGTGGTTTTTGGATAGGAATCATCCAAATCCGACCCCGGTTCCTTTGAAATCCAATTACCGATAAAAAGTAAATATGAGCATACATGATTTATTAAGTCTCTTTCCACTTTAATTCTTTTCAAATGATTTCTATATCTCTTTATTTTGACTTAGGATAATTCTAAGTAATTCATTCTTTTGCTTTGGAAAATACCTCAAATTTCTTCACTTAACTCTCGATCCAAATTCCTTAACTTTTAGGCGGGTCAAAAACAATGTTATTTAAGACATCGTTTACAATAAACCCTAAAATCAATCTTAGCAAACATTTTTGAGTAAATAGGATCATAGAAATCATTCTAATTTTACTCAACATCAATTTCCGTATTCAACAAGTGCTATGGGTGGAATAACGGTGAAATCACCTTTTAAATTCCATGAATAAGAACAGTTCCCTCTTCGGATTTTAATACCAAGTATAAGAAGATTATCTCTATACAATCCAATTTGTAATTTGTTATTTTGGGGCGTGCTTAAATTTTGGATGATACTAATCTTCTTTATTTCGGAAACTTAATACAATCTTTTCATTTTAGAGCATCCGGGCTTTCCTTTCGATCTGTTCCACCCCTCGCCTAAGAAAAGAAAACATAGGCCAGGTAAGTTTAGGGCACTGGTTGCTCCATCGCTAACATTAGTTAAACATCTTGTTTTATTTTTTTAGATCTCACAGGCGGCACAAATGTACTAGTCGTTTCCGCATACTTTAACTTTATTTTGGAATTGCTTATAAAGATTACAAATTATCTTTTAAACGCTTATCTTCCCTTTTAAAAACATTCACAATTGATTCAGTTATAGTTAAACGCATATTCCAAAAGTTATAGAATTCGCAGCATACAAGTGTCGCGGAAAGTGCTATATAAGCTTATTTGATTTAAACAACTTTTAAACATTCGATAATTAGTATTATTTAATCCAAATCTCTTTTAAATTATTTAAATGGGTTTATCAAATTTATTTCATATTTATCCATAATTAAAAACGTTCATTTAAACAAATTTTCTGTTATGGTCACTTAACTGCATTAGCGTGGTTTTTCAGGAAAATTGGTTTGGACTTAATTCAAAATCTACTCAACGAAATTTTGATTTTCTTTCTTTGTTTAGAAGATATGGATATAATAGTTCGGAATTTTCTTATCTCGAAGAATTCCGAGATATATTCCACTCTACACATTCATTTGGACTTTTTGGTTTGAAATCGCGAACCACCGTTGCGCGACGCACCTAGTTTTAACTTATTTTTTAATATTTGAAATGATCTACTCAAATTGGATTTTATCACTTAAAAAATCATTACAAATTATTTTAAATCAATATTTTCACTTTTTAAAATATTAAAAATTATTTTCAATATTCCCATATTATATTACTATTTTATTCCTATTATTTCAATATTAAATTTTAAATTCCAATCTCAATTCACTTTCAATTCTAACTTCAAATTAAACTCATTTAAAACTTAGATTTCAAATCTAATTTCAGTTTAAACTTCAATTCAACCTAAATCTCACTTTCAATTTTCAAAATCTATTTCAATTTCAATTCACTATTCATCTCAATTCCAATTTCAATTTTACTATCCTTTTCAAACCCGTTTCACTTCATATTTCAAATTCTCTTTTATTTTAACTTTAGTTTCACTTCTAATTGAAAAGAGACTTATTTTTCCAAAATATCTCATATGGTCTTATTAACAAAGGGATTATTAAATCAAAATGAACATAATCAAGTTAACATTTGTCACTAACATAATTATGGTCCATACATAAGCTAACATGATAAATAATCCCAACCATAAACATTTTCTACTTATTCAAACATAACAAAAACATAACCAAACATTCATAGCAACATTTTAACGGGGTGTATAATTGCATATGTCATAAGATAATTATTATAGCAAAATCAAAATATGATCTTTTAAAAGCAGTGAGAATTTTCTCATCTTTAACCAAAACATTTAACTTCCTACCAATATTCATTTAATTCAACGCTTTGCAAAACAACCACCTAAACATTCTTCCACCTTTTCCAAGTGCTTGGCCACCACCCCACATCACTTCTTGCTCCTGGCCATAGCCTTCCCCTTCCATATTGCTCACGTCCTCCTCCTATCAACACCCAAACTCACCGCCTGATGCCATTTTTAAGAAGAGAAGAAGAAGTGAATTAAGAATAGGTTAGAGAATAACAAGTGGATTAGTGCTTAAGCACACCACTATTTTTAACCCTCCTACCTCTCTTAAAGAGAGAGGCCATTAAAATAGCTTAAAGGAAGAAGAAGAGAATGATTTGTGTGAAAAATGAGAAGAATGGATGAGTATTTATATGAAAAGTAAGGAGTGGTAAATTACAAAACTAATCCTTTACAAAATTACTAATATATCCTTACTTTATCTTACTTTTTCAAACTTACCATCACTTATCACATCATTACTTTATGTCTTAATCGCTTAATATTTAATTAAAAATATA
The DNA here is from genome assembly GCA_030765085.1 of Allium cepa. NCBI lineage: Eukaryota > Viridiplantae > Streptophyta > Magnoliopsida > Asparagales > Amaryllidaceae > Allium > Allium cepa. The sequence goes on along the minus strand of CM060941.1, from coordinate 80,356,158 downwards.
TAAAGATTTGTTTGGATTTGATGTGACATGTTTTGTCCTTTTGTGTTTACTTTTGCTAATTGTTTTCTAAACTTGTTTAGTAAAAGTAAACTTGATTACTGAATTAAATAATACTTATACTATTTGAATATATGTTCATATATAAGAAAATAAAGGTGCAACGACATTGCGACAACTTTTAACCGACAAAATGTTGATTTTCGACAAAATATTTTACAGTCACATTATCACGTTTAAGTTAAACTATTCATTTATGTAAACCAAATTTAAAATGAAATTTTTTTAATTCTTTGAATAAATTAAAACATGTCTCTTTATATTTTAATATCATATTTAAATAATATCAAAATCTCTAATTTTACAATGTATGTAAAACTGACAAAATGCGACAAATTTTGGTTATTTTTGTAAAACGATTATTAACATACTTTTAAATCTTTTAATATACTTTTATCATGTTTATTAGATGTTTTAAATAAGATTTAACTTATCAAATAAATATTTAAACTTATATATTTAAGCCTTTATTTATTATAAACAAAACTTAACTTTTGTCGATTTGTTCTAAAATCCAAATTCATACCTTTTAATTTATTAACTATAAGAATAGATAATTATTTATTATATATAAAATATTTACTTAGGTTTTAAATTCCTTTTAAATTTAAAAAAAAATCTCTCATTTTCGAAGTAGCGAAATTACGGGTCGTTACAATACATCTATATATATCAATCCTAGGAGTTCACCAGCTCTTATGTCGCTCCAACTGAATGGATGCTTCGCACTTAATCTTCGTAAATATGATTCATTTGTATCATATGATTCATAATCATACGATTAAAGAATAATTTCTCAAAACTAGGGTTTAATCCATAATTCCAATATAATTGTAAAACTTCATATACTTCTATATTATGTAGCTAATGCAACAAATACTATTATTCTAGATTTATTTAATGATATTCAAAATATTCATAATAAAATAGAACTATTTATACTTTCATTGAATACTGAAAACATTTATTAATATTTGGTATTATATAATGTATCTTGATGCATCCATTTACAAGTGTCATATGGTATGCTTCACTAATTCCGCTATTACTAGAATAATGTATGAAATATGGAGTTTCATTCAACTACTTATTATGGGCTATTTATTTCTTTTACTATAACTATTCTACAGTAAAAGGTTTCCAAGCAAATATCTTAGACTCACAGAAATAACCTTTATAGAAAATAATTTTCTATATTAAAACACAATTGGAATATAATCACATCTCTATTCAATATTAAATATCTTTTAGTATTTTATAAAATTCTCATTTTTGATGTCTCTTCATGAAGTAGAGTGACTATTTCACTTGCTTCATCCCAACTATGATTAAGTTACATCCACTCTCGTACATTTACCTTCCTTTCTAAATTGCTCGAACCATTCAAAGGAAATCCTTATGATAAACAATCATATTAAATACACGCTTTCACATTATGGTTTATTTGATTATTTTCAATGAACTTATTTTATTGAAGTTTCGTACGTCACGAAACACGGCCGTTCACCATATTACATTTATATTTGACTGAATATGGATCAAATATCCATATTCTTGTATTGCTTAAGAGTTTAAAGCTCATAAAAGACGATACATAATCTCGAACAAATAAACTCTTAAGCGATTGAGGCATGAATGTTTTATTTGTTTTTTTAATTGGCTCTTGGATGGGCTTTGAAGTGAAAGCTTGCCAAAGGATTTAATGTCAAGTATATCTTAGATTTCTATGTCAATCTTTAATTTAGTTCATTTTTATATCTTAATTGATAAACGTTTTGTCAATTCTATTAGTTGCATAAATTTATCGACGTAGATTATTTTAGCTTTACGTAGTAGATGTTCTTATAATATTAGAAAGGTTAAATGTTACCATTTAATTTTTCTAATAAGGCTACCGTTAGACCTCCATGTTTCTCAAAACCCCAAGAGGAAACACAAAAATCTTTCAATTTCACTAGTGGTTGTTAGGACGACTTGTCTTGGAATTTTGACCTTGAGGAAGATCAACAAATTATAGGTCCACAAGCGATGGATAACCCTTTATCGATTGTATAATATACAACTTCTAACCCATGGCCTTTGTCCTAATCTCATCTCAACCTCGAGGAAGGTCAGACAATTGAGAGAGATTATTCACTTATACCTACCATTTTACAACAGCCTAATTATAATGCACATAACTTGAGGAAGATCAAAAATACTGCATATATCTTACTCGTCTAGTCAATATATTAATAGTACTACACATAACATCTCTAGCTTGAGGAAGATCAATAACTAAAGAGTATGACAATAATCTATTAATGTATAAATGGAAGAGGACAACTTATATATTAAGGATTCATAATCTTTAATATATTTTAAATCAAGAGCGATATCAATTTAAAAATAATGTACTACTTATGAAATATCATTGTGATTTAAGTGTCAGATACATCTAAAATCACGGTGTACATACCATATGCATGTATTTATTTATAAAACATAATTTGGGTTTCTTGTAGTTCTACTTAATTTTATACATATATAGTCATATAAGTATTAACTTGTTGTTATTTTTTTGATAACATGTGTGATACTCTATTCAAGCAGAGCACTCTTTTGGACGTCTCGTAGGCTCGAACCCATAACCTTTAGAACCTCTGTCAAAAGCGTCATACCCGAACCACTTGAGCTAGAGGTCTTTAACAAGTATTAACTTGTTTATAACTTTTATAATTTAATTTACCTATATAATATATATATGTATCTTATTAATTAACTATTATTGAATTAATTTTAATTCTTATTAATTAAACCATATTTAATTTAATTTATTTTATTGATTAAATCGTATTTAATTAATTTAATTAATTATTATTTGACATTTTAAATCATTTGCACTTAAATTTCAATTATAGAATTTCACTTCATTTGTCCTTATTAATTTAAAGAGAATATAGACTATAACATTTATAGTAATTATATACTCATATCATTATATATGTACATCATTTATTAATTAAATTTTAATAATATTAATTAATTAAAATTATTTTTAATTAAAATATTATTAATTAAACTTGAAATATTATCTTCTTATACCTAAACTTTTTAATATAAATTTGCACATATCATTGTATATGTTTTAATTTAACTAATTAATAAATCCAATAAATTAAATAATTAAAATTTTGAATTAATATATTAAATTTTCAAATCCAATTTTGGGAAGTTAGTAATATCTATAACATGTTGTATTTTAAACTTAAGTTTAAATTTAAAATATTATTTTTAAAATTTAAAAAAAATATTTTGAAAATTATCCCAAGGCCAAAATTAGTTTAGTCCCTATATTGGGGGTAACTTTTGGGCTTTACTTCATCCTTCGGGTAATGCTAGTAGCTAGGTAAGGCATAGTACTTGATTACCCAAACCTAATCATTCGACAACCTTTCTAGAACCCCACTTAATGGGTAATCTTTAATCAATTAGCCCTAACATTTCTAATTTAGACCATGTAGACTAATGAGCACTGATAACATTGAAGGAACCAATCGAAAATCGGTTAAATGAGTGAATTTAAAAAAAAAATCCATTTTAGGTCTTTGTATAATCTATGAATCCTAGATGGATTTTATATCCAATTTAAACTATTTTAAATAAAATATTAGTTTATTTAATTTACTTAAAAAAATTGAATTTGATGTAGGTGTATCAAATATACCAATGTGTGTAACGTTTACAGTTAAAGTTAATTAAGAGAATGAAATCTTTTGTTTCCCTATTTAAAACTTATGCAATTAACCGAGGGAAGTTTTTTCTTTAATTAGAGAGAAAAATCTTTCATTTCTCTCTCTTTAATTAAACTAGTTGATTTATAAGTGTCATTAATGAGAAATTTATACAAAACATAAATTGTGAGTATATCCAAATATACTCTAGTGTATATTGTGTAAGAGCAACAGATAAGAAGTGTACATAGTTTATGTGATCATATGTAGGTGTTGGGATTTACACTACAACGAACCTATTTCCCATTTACATATGGCTTTGGTGCCAAGGTTTTGAGTTGAAAATCATACATAATAAAAGATTTGCAATAGTTTTCAAATATATATATATGTGTGTGTGTGTGTGTGTGTATAGAAATTACATTTGGTAAACTTATATAATTTGAAATCTAAAAATTAATATTAATGAATTAACTTTCAATTAAGTAAAGATACGAAACCAAGAATACACTAATGTGTAAAATCCACTTTATTAATTTGAATAGGGCAATACATATATGTTTCATAAAATAGCATATGATGTTTTAGATTTTAAATTAATTTATTTATGTAAACACACAATTAAAATATATGTGTACAGATTTATTAGAACTAAAAAGCAACAATTTAGAAACAAACATTTAATTTTGAAAGGAAAACAACATATATAGGATATTAATCAAGACTTTAAATTTAGGAAGGAAATAAATTTGTTGGATTTCACACAAAAGCCCCTACATGAATTCAAAATAGATTTCCTTTTTTCTAATGAAAACAATACTCAAAATAACTATGTTCAAAACATCAACGAAGTAACAAAATCAATTGGTTATCGGTGCATATATAAAAGATTAATATATATATATATATATATATATTATAAAATTATAAATACGGTTTACAATCAAAAATAGACTTTTTTTAAACAACAAATGGGAAAAACAATAAAGATTTGGACAACCTGGACATATGTAAATTTAGGATAATAATATTCACATCAAAATAACACAAAGAAACAACTATGAAATATCATAGGAGATAGAGGATCTAAATTATATAAATCATAATGGACAAATATTAAAGGAATATAAAAACAGAGGTGGACCTGAATAAAACAAAACAACATAATAAACATACTTCAAATTTATATGGGCAAAAGAGATTCGAATTAGATGTTGTACGATGAACAATAAAAGGCAATATCAATAATTTAGAACTCAGACATACGAACATGAGAATACGTGGATAAATTAAAGTAAAATACCGTAGGATGTTGCTAAAAAGTCACACCTAGAATAATGAATTAATGCTCCTAGATTCATGAATCAATCTTCGGATGTTGCAAGTATCAAGTGGTAAAATCACCATCAAAAAATTAATTTAAATTGCATTTTATTTTTTGAATTTTTAGCCCTAAACCACCATGCAATTTTGACCATAATTTGATAGGAGGAAAGAAAATAAATTTGTCTGGAAAGAATGAAATGAATGAATGAGAGAGAATATGTCTTAAGGAAACATTAAAATGTCTTCAAAATCCTCTTTTTCCCACGATGCATAGCCAATTATAGAACGAGGTGTAGTAAGCAGTAAAAATTTCCTATTCCATTCAACATTTAATCTGTTTAAATATAATTTAAATATTCTATCAATATCGTATATCGATACTCACATCTGTAACTTTTATACATGCATTTGATTAAATGCTGATGGTATTCAAACACAACTAAAGTTTAATAATTAATATTTCACAAATATTAATTAGTTTAATCAACTTACAATGATTATAAATTAATTAAAATAATTGGTTTCTTCAAAGTATTCATCATTTCGGTTATGTGACTCATATGTGTAAATTCATTCGGCGACTAATGTTGTACAATTCAAATATTAACGTTTGCGCATCACCTTAGCTAGTCGTGTGACATTTTGACTAAATTTATCACTTGGTTAACTTTTTTAATAAAATCAAATATTACTTATTATATGTGATACCGGTTGTAACGATTATTTACACCAATTTACTTTGTCGACACAATATCCCATTTAGACTTATAGAATTTGGTTTTGTTCAAAATTCAATATTGCCCACATCTAACTTGGTTAGTCCATAAACAAAGTCCTCGATTTAATAACAAATTTATTATTAACTGTGCTACTATGGTCAGAGATTTTGACTTTGTGTTGACTAAAATTGACAGTAATACTAACCCATATAACCATGGAGACAAATTCTTTATCGAACAGTGTTTAACTTCCAATGCTTCAAATCAGATTCAAATCCAGTCGTTCAGTGGATGTCATGCTACAATTTAACTATAATCAAAGTGGAGCATCCACATTGAAGTTTTACAATATTCTCAAGTTGAGGGAACTGTGTAACATCATCACTTCAAGAGTCTCCATTTTACTTTAGTTATATTAACCAACAGAATACTCTCAATGAGTCATTCCATAGTTATTCAATAACTATCAGTTGTAACCCTTTGGTACACATCATCCATATGTAATAGATTACTCAATATTTTTAGGGCGTTACACACTCTAGTCTCAACAGATGTATCGATATCATGTCTTGAAATATCTTTACTAAAAATATTTAAACTGATATATTACTTTTAATGCAATAAATTTATCATGATTACAATACATTGTAATTACTATCACATAACATATCATTTAAGGATTTTCTGTTAAATACACTGTAAATTAATTATTTAATTAGTTATATCACAATGTAACTAATATATAATAATTATGAAAACAACTTTTATTTTCGAACAAGATTGGTTACTTAGTTAGATATATGTAACAACTATATAATTTCCCCTAGGACATGCCCATAACTCTATCAAGGCCATACTCTACACTTTCAATTTCGGCTGCTGCTTTCGTCCATGCACCTACGTTTTCATTTTTGGATGCCGCTAATGCCTTACTCCTTTACTTTTCGATGCCGACCTTACGTCAACTATTAAATACACTACCTAACCATACCTTTTTTCCCGATAAATATCCTTCATGGGGGCATTTCAGAAAGATCATTCTCAAAGCAAACTCGAGTTAGGCTAGGTTGGTCAAGGTTTATGGTAGCTTTATCCACTTTTAGAGGCTTGCCAATTTGATCACATAGTTCTTCAATGGCTTCTTTATTCTACAAATGAGCCACAAGAGTAGAAATGAAAGCAAATCAAGATATAGTAAACTATTGAGCATAGGGTGAAACCTAATCAACCACTTAAAAACTTCCATTTGAGCATTGAGGATGGTAAGGTCTTCATGAAGGCATGGTTGGAGGAAGTCTTCCTCGTTGAATAATTGAATTAAAATGTGTTTTTCATCGATAAACCCAATAACTTGCGAGATGAGAGAAACTTGGCAACATTTTCCTAAGTGCTTCAACCAGTGGCCTACCTCCAACAAACTAATTGACCAGTATGTGTCGAAGTAGTTTGGTAAATTGGTCAAGATGTTCCATAGTAAATATATCGATTAGTTCTCCTCTAAAGTTTTTCTTCCATTTACTGGTTTTGGGTTCGTCGCTGCTTGATATTGTACTAGAAACACTTTTCAAGGTAGCTCAAGAAGGATCTTTAACTATTTTAGTCGGAGGGAGCATTGGCCAATTGAGTTGTCAACTGATTAATCGCTGAAGAGGAGGCAAAGTCTCTAGTTGGAAGTGGGGGAAAGTCATTTAGCAGATGATCGCCAACATGAATGGCACTCAGAAATGAATCTAAGGAGGTCAAACCATTCAAGATCTAGAAGGAGCAGGTTAAGATGGGATGTAGGGTTGTTGAAGTGCAGAGGAGGGGAAAGCTAAACTGTGAGGGTTGGAAAAACTGCAGATGTGAAGGAGAGATGGAGATAGAAGGTTTGGTCTATGAAGTGGTGATGGAAGAATTAGAGGTAGGAGGGTGGTTTTGGTGGTGAGCAAGCATGGTCTGGTCAAGATAAGGAAGCCCAAAGAGGGGAAAAGGTATGTAAAAAAAGAAGTGTGGCAGAAGTAACGGTCAAAAATTCACCATTTTTTAGTATTTTGAAGCAATGGTTTATTAGTTACATTACCATATCATGCTTTTTAATCTAAATTTAAAACTATATACACATGTACATGTATATAATCTTATTTTTCCATATTTCATTTGACATAAATGTTTCACAATTTTCTAAATAATGTAACTAATTTTTAATAATTTTGAAATTGTTTTTGCTATTTTTAATGTCAAATATATTAATAATATGTATTTGAAATTATATACAAAGTAAATTAATATCATAAATATGTGTTCATCCTTTTACAAAATTTTATTATTATTTGCCACTTATATAGATGTATATAATATAATGTTATTTAATCATTGTTTATATTTAGTATATACGAGTATATACATAATATTTGTAAAACAATTATATTAATAATAATTTTTAGTTTTAATAAAAAATTAATTTTTGGTTGAAAAGGAATAAATATAATTTTACTATTTAATTAACAATAAAATACATACGTAAATTAGTTTACGCATCTACATAATTATTATAAAATAATAATGATATTTTTAGCTGTAATATTAATTTTTATATAAATATTTTTATTTGAATTAATTTATTACACCCAAAATTAAAAAGTTTAAATAGGAATGAAGCTATCTAGAGTTTAAAATTGGCAAGCTATTGAAGGTCAAATAAGCAATAAAGTTATTGAGTGTCATAAAGAGGGGTTATCGCATGCTACAAGTAAAGCTATCACATGCTATAATAAAAAGCCATCAGGTGCTAAAAGCAAAGCTATCGCTTGCTATGAAATAGTGCTATCGAATGTTATAAGCTGGAACTATCACATGCTAAAGGTAAAGCTGCCATATACTAAAGAGTAAAGACTATCACATGCTAAGGAGTAAAGCTATCGAGTGCCAAGAGTTATCGAGTGCTAAGAGCTATCGAGTTCTAAGAGCCATCGAGTGTTAAGGACTATTGATTATTAAGAGCTATCAATGTTAAAATCAAGGCTATTACAATTAAGGTGCAAAGCTATCAAGTGCTGAGAGCTATCGAGTTCTAAGAGATATCAGGTTCTAAGAGCTATTGAGTGTAAGAGCTATCGAATGTTAAAAGCAAGGCTATCGCATACTAAGGAGCGCATATATTGAATGTGGAAGGTTATTGAACGTTATGACCTATAAAATGCTAAGGAAAAGCTATTAAGGTTCAAAGAGAAAGAAGTTATCACATTATGAACTTAATAATATCGAGCTATCACCTACTAGAAATAAAGATATCAATTGACAAGTGTTGGAGAGCTATTGCATGCCTACGATAGCACTATCGAGTGCTAAAAAATTACTACCATCGCATGACTAAAAATCTAGCAGAATTTTTTATTTATTTGCCACATCATCATCACAAGGAATCAGAAATGGGTTGTGTCACATATCACCTCAAAATGTGCAACATAATCCAAGATCTCAACCATCCATAACTGGCCATGTCACGTGTCAGCAACCTAAGGGCTTGAATTTTATACATAGGCATGTACTCCCTATTATGAAGGGGCGAATTCCAACCTATACTTTTTCCTCATTTTAATTTTTGTCAAGCATAAACAAAGAACTTGACTTTGAGATTTTAATGGTTGTTTTGGTCAAATTCAAATTAAGACTTTGTAACGAAGTACTTGGTCATTTACCTATTTGTATAATTGAATATTGATGACATAATAACTTGCATACTTGCCCAAGAGTTCAACCTCTTGTCCAAGAGTCATTAACTTTGTTGACCAAAGCATACAAGTTAGGACCAAAATCTTGTCAAACATTTTTGGTGCTTTCGCTAGAAGCTAAACTTAGAAAGAAATTCTCTTTCTTATGGATCTTTATCATGACTATTTCCCAATAAGGGTCTTCAGAATCAAATCTAATTTGTGTGAATACTCATCATTAACTCCCATAATTTAGTGAATAAAAAGAATTGAATTTGAGAGACTTTTCCCTTTAAAGCTTGGCAGGGAAAAGGATAATTGCCCAGCACGACTCAGAAAATGGAGCATAAATCCCTTTCACATAGGACAGAAGCCTATTTCTCGCATGATGACAGAATTAAATAAAGTAAGATCAATCTAGGGGCATAGGAAAGCTCAAATAAGAAAGAACATTCAGTTTCAAGCTAGGGGAAATATATTTGAAACAGAGATGAATCTTGACTTTGATTTATTTGTTCATAAGTGGAAAGATATAGTTAACATATTCCTCAAAGAGAAAGAAAAATAACCTCTTCCTTCAAAAGGGAAATAGGAAACAAGTAAAGAAGATCCTTTATCTCATGAAAAAGATACAGAAATGAACAAGGAAATTATATAGCTAAGAAACCCTAGGGCAAAATAACTACACCACTCAGTGTCTCATAGGATGAAATTTACTTCCTCACTAAAGAAAGACTGGATTATTAGGGATTATAAGAAGAAGTCAAGAAGGGAAGAGAGATATGAGGGAAATGGGTACTATCAAATGGGCATCAGAATAACGAATGTAGGACATTGGTTGGAATTATTGAATATTATGTGAAAAGGGGAGAACTACGAGAATATGTGGTATACGATCTATCAAGGATTTGAAAGGAAAGAAGGTAATGCATAGAAAATGAACATTGTATACTTCCATTACCACTCCTAATGATAAAAGTGGATATTCAAACTTTCTACATTTGAAATGAGAGTTAATTTGGTCCGCTCCTATACCTGGCCAAAGCACTCATCCAAAGAGTAATGATCAAATTAAGCCTTTGGTCCTGCTTCTAAGCCTGGTCAAAGCACCCATCAGAAGAGTGATGGTTAAATTAAGCTTTTGGTCTGCTTCTACAACTGGCCAAAGCACACATCCATGGGGTGATTGTCAATTTAAGCCTCCAGTCCTACTTCTACACTTGGCCAAAGAACCCGTCCAAGGAGTGATAGTCAATTTAAGCCTTTGGTCCCGCTTCTACGTCTGGCTAAAGAATTCATCCGAGGTATGGTAGCCAATCTAAGCATGCATTCTCATGTGAGTGGAGCACCTATTCAAAGCATAACAGAAGATTAGAGTCAAAATATCACTTACAAACTTAGTTGGAGCAATCATCTGAAAATTGTGGTCAATGTAACCCGTCAAAGAAAGATCGATCATAAAAGATGACAAAAGACATACAAGAGGGCTAAGAGAATTCATAATTACATCGAAAAGCATTAATAATCAACGTGCCACCATAAAGAAGGTATGAAAGTATGTTTGTCATAACATATTTACACAAGAATGAAATAAATTTTAATACTATAAGTTTTATACAGAAGTAGTCATTCACATACAATTTCTTCTGAAATGAAATACGACTTTCCAGCCATAAACTTATTGTACAAAGAATAAAGTGCAAACTTATGGTTCATGGGGATATGGATTGGATGATGTCACACATGAATTCTTTTCCTTTCTCTTGAATGTCCAAAGTACAATAGTGAATCTCACTTGATGAACTGACGCTTTTACTTAAAAAAGAAGGCACATCTTTAAGAATATCTAAAAACCTATACAAAAAAATGTTGACATCTCTAATAACTAGTAGTAAAAGCTTTCTCAATCAGCAGACTCATTTTGGACTTAAAAATGAAAAATCAATCTTTAAGTCAAAAGCGATAATGATTTCAATCAAATAGTCCACAAATGAGTCTAGTTAAGAGAATATAGATTTAAAAAATTGCATCAACTCCAATTGATCTTTAAGTTCTTTCACCTCCTTCATTAGGGTCTCTATCGTAGAAGTGGGAATAGTGATGTGTTGAATTTCCAAATAAAGGTTTTTCAGCTTGTCATCCTTACGGCAAATAACGTCAAGTGAATCCATCGAGTCAATTTGGTTGGTTATGGCCCATTCGAAAGTTTTATTAGCTCCTCTTAGTTGAGAAATCTAATAATGTTATTTTTTGTTATCAGTTTCTAGTTTTGGCATCTTCAAAAAAAGCTCGTTCTTCTCTCGTTATTAACTTTCAATTTGGAATCGAAGGTTGGAGAATTCATCGACAAATTTTTGTTCCAAAAATCTTTTAACATGTGGTTCCATTCAAATTTAGAAAATCTTTTTAATCCGCTCTAATCCCCTGAGCTATCTATAGGGACAAAAAGAGAAGGCTTAGAAAAAGAAAGTTTACCACCGTGTTTTGAACAACTACAAGATGAAGAAGACATTTCTAAGGATGCTTTCTCGGAGAAACGGGTTGGAGTAAGTGTAGGAAGTCCTATTTCTTCTTCTGTCAGAAAGAGTTCGTAAGATTGACAAGCATTTTTGGACTTCATTAAATCAATTTCCAAATCATATATTTGTTGATTTAGCTCAGCAATACTTGTTTCATATTCAGATTGTTGAGGATGAACACTTGAATTAGGTTCTTCTATTAATTCCTAAATCTCTTTATCTTTAATGTAGATCTTCCCTTTGAGCTCAAGAATCATTTCTTGAGAAGTTCTTAAAGTATACTTTGATCACATATATTTGTTACCACTTATTTGCCTTGGCACTGTCAATCGATGATAACCCAAGAAGAGAACAAGAAGGATGACTCTCAATATCTAAGACTAATTTAGACTGAATATTATTGACATACCGAATGAGGTTAGGATCATCAAGTGATAAAGATAAATCTTGATCCTAAACACAAAACATAAAAATAATTGGAAAGGGTGATTAACAAATTAGGATAACATGGATAATATTTTATTAACATTATGGAATTATATACAACACTATTACATTTGACTATTATAGACAAAAGATACTTTCCAACTATTCCTTAAAGTTTGAAAGTGTTGCTTGAATTTTCTTATAAGAAAAGGGAAATAGTAAAGCCAGTTGAAAAGGGAATTTCAATGCTTGGAGAAGTGTTGACGGTTGGATAACCTCGACAGTCCCATTCTTTAGAAGGAGCGCCAATCACGCCATACAAAGATTTTGCATAGTTGGTTCGATTTTCATAAATGTATCGATCTTTTTAATCTCCCAGAAAACTAAAGTCCAGACTAGGGAATCATGTGTATGTACAATGAAGATCATGTAGAAAGCAATATTTTGCTAATTGAGAATTTTCAATCGATAAGGAGTTTTCCTTGAAAGTACTTTTTATCCTAACCAGATTACTAAAAACATCTTTTGAAATAGCAGACAAAGTGGAAATGGGTGAAGGCTCAAAAACCTGCATACCATGTATATATTAAAAATGAAACCTAAATCATAAAACTCACAAAGCAAAATCATAGATTATATTAATAAGACCATTAAAATCAAATATAAAAATAACATTGTTAAGGAAAATTGTATAAGGTGGATCCCTTATAATATTCAATATAAACATATCCTAATTATATTTGACCTACTTTGGAGGAAGTAAATCAAAAGACAAAGGAGTATCATTAACTTTAAGCAAGTTCCAACATCCATTGGGATGAGGATCCAACCCACATTCATCGAGGTATCTTTTGTGGAATCGCCTGGTCAAAACTCTACAATCGCTCCTTAAGAAGGAGAAATCGATCATAGGAAACCGGACAGAAACAAGGTAAAGACAATCCATGAGTCATTTATTATCTTTAGTGATCATCCAAAAGAGAATAGTAAATTCCTTGTTTACTTTCTGAAGTTTGATTGGTGAAAATGAGACTTTCAAAGGAGAGGAGCAAACTGTTTATTCTTAAAGTCTTATAGAGATTTAAGACATTTTAAAAGCCTCATATACTTATAATGATATTCATTTAAATCCTTGCGAAGTCTCTCTCCATCCCCATTGAGTCTTAAAATCTCATTCCTATTCTTGTTTAATCCTATCCCAAAGTAAGTTCTATTTTTCTTTGTAATCTTCTAGTAAAAATAGGACTTTAAGAGTCTATAAACAAAATTCAAATAGGTAAAGATAGCTCGTAAGTTAAAATACCTAAGGAGAAGCCAAAGTGGATTTCAACTTTGAGGACAGAATTTTCATGATTCAGGAGGACGATTGATCGAACTTGCCTAAGTTGGATAAGGCAAGAGCACTAGATAGACTTTTAGGATATGGATTACTTTTAATACTAGGCTCTATGTAGGAAGAAGGAAGATAAACAGCATGGTTCGACATACGAGCAGCATTTTGTTCCCCAAACCATTATATCCTGGGTCATCATCTCCTTCTTTTCTCGACAAGTCATTATTAGCATTTCCATTGACTCCATCATCATCTTTATCATCAGGTCTTCGTAATTGTCAATTTCATCTTCTCCTTTGTCACCTATTTCATCATCACGAAAAGAAGAATCATCGAAGTCAAATACTCTTCTGGCCTAATGGGACTATCATTTCCAAATTCAGACAGATTCCCAAGAACTCGATCAAGCATTATGTTAAATTTTCTCTTATAATTAATTCCAATCAAATGAAGTAAAGGGAAAGCGAAGTCCAAACATCGATCCATGTTATCCATATTAAACCATAAATAAGGCTTCCTTGGTGCATTTATCATTCCAAGAAACCAGAACCTGATGAAGAAACAAGGAGACCTTAGTTTTGATGGCATTTAAAGAGTTATTTAACTTGTTTATCAAAGTCCTTTATTTCCACCCCTTCTTTAAGGCACGTGATCTTGCCCAAAGCATGTCTTACCTCATCTTTAGTTAATGCAAGGTTTTTTCCATCACCTTCGTTCTCTCCTACATAGATTTCACCTTGTTCTTTTCTGCATTAAGAAGGGCCGTGGCTTACAAATCTTGACAACAATAGAGTTTGAAAACTCATAATTCTTTGATTCAAGTGCTTGAAGTTGGTAGAGAGGGTTGAATTCAGCTCTTAAATAGAGGATATTTGCCGAGTAACATTGGAGGATGATTGTTACATAAAAAAGATTCATTTTTCGGCCTAAAGTATAAAGCAGAATTAAGAAAAACAGTAATAAAATATATAGAGTTTTATAAATCAAATAAAAAAGTAAACTAAAACAAGTTGATGGATTATGACTAAAAGCCGGTCTAGAGAAAAAGCAGTAGGATAACTTGAGGCACCAAAGTTGAAATTGAGGGGGAGTGAAGAGCATATAACAATAAATTATCAACGCTAAATGAGGTACTCATGCTACTGTCAAAAAGAGGAGAATCAATCCCCAATGACTTATGTAAATTTGCTAACGTATTCAAAAGAGGAGTGCTCATTATGTTGATTTGAGGACTATCTAACGAAGGGGTATTAACAGCAGTTGTGATGGTAGCTTAGAAAATAAAATGGGCAACTTGTGTAGATGAATCGCCTTCTTTATGTCTTTTGGGTCAAGAAAGATCATAAGGAATTTATTGATGATATGAATCCCATGGATGCTTTTGAAACCTAGCTGCTTCAAAAAAATTGCTAATTGCAAGAGCAATAGATGAAGTAGCTACTCTAAAAATAGGAATAGATCTAAGTTCAGAAGAAGGGTTTGCTGCGTCTTTTGTTGGAGAAGCTAAATTGGTTATACAAACATCTGCATGTAAAAATAGATATGAAAATGAGTTTTCTATACAATAATAATAGTAGTATTAGTAATACATGATAATATTAAAATAGGACATATGGTAAGTACCTGGGGAATACCCAGGGCTGTTAGACAATGTACATTGGATTGGGCTGTTGATGAAAAAAGATCCTAACTTTTCAATCACAATGGATATATCATCATGACTTCTCCTAAAATCTAGTAAAATGGTTGAATAAAAGTGAATTTTTTTAGTTTATCTCTAACAAGGAGCCTTAACTGACTTTTGGAATGGTGAGCATCTTTCCCATACTTAGGCATTTTTATAATTAAATTGGGGTCGATGTTGCTTTAAGTAGGATCTACAAAAATAAAAGCTTGGGGCATTTCACAAGAAGGACAAACTTTGCAGTCCAATTAGTTTCTAGGACACACATCCATAGAAATTAATTTCATGGCCAAAGTCAGCAGAATAATTACTTTTAAGGACAAAGTCATTAGTCTAATTACGTTCAAGGACATAATTTCTTAGGTTTTTAGGCCTTAGAAACTAATTATTCTGCATTTTGTCCTTAAAAGTAATTATTTCGGTTGCATGTCCTAGAAACTAATTGCACTTGCTAAAGAGGCCCTTGTAGCTAATTTCCGCTAAAAGCTATTATTAAGAAAAGGAAACTAAATACAAAATAACAAAGAATTGCATTTAAAGGTATACGACATATTGGGATGAGAGATGGCTCTAGAGATATTAGAAGAAAAACATCGCACGTGAAAGGATTGGTGAACCCAGTATCTAGTTCTATTAACGGCATCCGACAGTTATTCGCTGGCGGATGAATAAAGACAGAAAATTTTCCTATTATGTTAATATCTAGATTTTTGAAGTGTAGTAAGAGTGAATAGATTTTCCATATTTAAATCATCCAACTCAAGCTCCTTGAATAATATTTGAAGATAAAAGATGTAACTATACGAGTTGAGAGTATGCTAAGTGAAGGCAATCTTCGGGGAAGACAAGGCTTTCATAATTAAGCAATTAAAGATAGCAAGGATGCCATATGTGAATGTGCATAAAAGCAAAAACCCTTTTTATAGGAGTATTAATGTTGTCCAAAGAACTAGGAACCTTGGCTTCAATTGATAGATTTAGGGGTATACCCTAGGGGAAATTTTGTAATTTACATAAATTATTAACTCAATAATAAAATCTCGTTCGAACTAAAAGTTGTTTTACTTTCTACTATACACCTAATAATGTTTTATGTTATTCAATTTAAAAGTATTTAATAGAAAATCTATAAATGATATATTTTTTGATAGTAATTACTATATGTTGTAGTCATGAGAAATTTATCACAATGGAATAAACATTTTGTTTTAAATACCCTTGATCATGACGCATTGAGTCTGAATATCAATACATCCGTTAAGACTAAAGTATATAACACACTCGAATGCTAGATAGTATATTACTCATGGTTGCTAGAGGCATCTAAGGGTTATGTACCGATAATTATTAGATAATTATAGAATGGCCCTATCGATATTTTTCTATTGGTAAATATAACTAAGGTCAAATAAAAAAAATACTGATATGATGATATTGCACAATTCTCTCGACTTGAGAATATTATTGAGCTTCAATGTGGAAACTCCACTTTGATTATAGTTAGGTCATGACACGATGACTATGAAACGACTATAGTTAGGTCGAGTGCAAGCATTGGAAGTGAAACATTATTCAATAGAGAATTCGTCTCCTTAGCTATTGAGGTTAGTATCACGGTCAAATAAAGTCAACTAAAAGTTAAAGTCTTTGGCTAAAGTAGTTTAGTAAGTAATAATTGTTATTACCGAACCAAAGACTTTGTGACTACAAAGTTGAATATAGACGATACTGGAATTATGACCATTACCAAATTCCATAACTCTTAACCTACTATAGTATTAACAAAGAGAATAAGTAAAATTCGATTATACCAAAGCTATATAAGAAATAAATTTGACCAAATGTCACACCACTAGCTAAAGTGACGTGTGAATGTTAATATTCAAATTGTTCGATATTAATCACTGATCGAGTTTACACCTAAGAGTCGCTCAAATGAAATATTGAATGCTCCGTCTACTACTTAATTAAATTATAATTTTATAAATTGATTAAATTAACTAATATTTATAAAATATAAATTATATAATTTTATTTGATTTATGGTGATCATTATTGAAAATAGTGCGTATATAAAAATTGTATACACATGCATTTATATACAATATCGATGTACGTTTTATTTGATTCAAATGTATATTATGATTAGGCTTGAAGTCGCATGGAGGTCCAGGAAGTGGAAAGGTATAACCATCTATAGATGGGTAGGAGGAGGGGTTGATTTGGTAGGAGTGGGATTTGAATTGGCAGAGAAAATAGGGATCCACAATTATTTAAACACTTTAACTCCTCACTTTTGGTTTCTTGTTTTTGCTTAATACCTCCTTAACTCTAGTAGCACTATAACCCGACTTCCTTAATCTATTCAAGATCCCAAAAAACAAGATAGAATCAAATTTCAATAATGGTGTGTTGATCTTTCAATCTGATAGCTCTTTCTAAAAGGATTTGTAATCAGATTCAAAAGGAGTCAATCGACCTAGCATTCAAGGTGTCATTCGAGGCAATAGTAGAGGCAATAACCTTATTTACATATTTATATATTTATTATAATATGTTGTCATATATGAATCCATATATCAATATGCTATTTGTCTAGAATTAGTATTTGTATAAATATGTTAAAAATATTACACACACGCACATATATATCATTTAGAGCCTAAAATAAAAGAATGATTTTTTTAGAAACTTAAAATAGTTATAAAATGTTTTAAATGAAAAATCATTTTTCAAATCTATATAATTATACACAAATTGTAACGACCTGGTATTTTGAACCATTCAAATCGACAATTATCCACTAATGTCAGACTTGAATTGCTCAAACCAACAAAATGTAAATTTATATTTGGAAAAACTCAGCATATACTATAAATAAATCAGTCACAGAATCACAAACACAGAGTTATACAACAATAAGTAGTGGAATAGATAAATAGTAGTTCATGAAGCTACTACAACATCATAGTATAAAACACGATACAATAGAAATCTCAAACACAAAGTAGTCTCAAATACAACAGCAGATGACAAGTCTGAATATCAATAACTGGAATAAATTGAAATAACTGAAAGCTGAAAGATAGATCTTCAAGAAAAACTCCAAGCTCCAAAGGTGAGTCTCAAATGTTGTGACACTCAGTCTGACCCAAGCATAAACAAAACACAAAACACCCGAGTCAGGATTAACATTCTTATACTATTAAATCAACTCAAGTGAAATATCCAAGTGAATACAATATAACTTAAAGGATATCTGGTATTTCCATCCTCTAAGGATTGATGGAACTATCTACTATGTAGTAATATACGCTATTATAATATATGTCTAGCAGTAAAGTAAAGTATTAAAGTAGCAATAAGGCTTTACCGATATCCCCTTTAAGACATTTTTATATATTCCTGTAATCTATACAGTACCGTAAGCTCCACCAAACCGATGGTTTACTCAGAGGACAATCCATAGGTATGGTACAAATCAAACTCGTAGAAGGCGCAATAAGGCATGTGACAAGGCACGCGAGACAATGCCCAGTGTAGGATACTACGGTTTTGCGGATCCGGACTGGTGGTAAAGCATAGCAGCTGCTACCGCCCACCTGGAGACACACTCCCAAATCAAAGGTGCACCCAATCAAATCACAAAGTAATAGGATGGTACCGAAGAAATGTGCCTGATCGGATGAATGACCTCACTTGAGCCGGCATGGCTCCTGTTTTAGCCACATCAAGCTAACTCACGGGAGTCAGGGCTGCGTTAATACCTCATACATAATTGTCGCCAAACCATCCTACTTCGTTCTGTAATCTCTACCATGTGCACAATTGTTAAAGTGGTTTTCGGTATTGGCATAGAGTATGACAATATCTGATCCCGGTCTCTTTAACAACCAAATGCTTATTTCACACTGTGATTATTTTATATTTCAAGTAGTTTATACTTCATATCAAAATATCATATTCATTTCAAAGTCATATCACTTTCGAATTCAAATTACTTTCAAAAATCATATCACTTTCCAACTTAAACAATTTAAATATTGAAATAGTATATATATATATATATATATATATATATTAAAACAGTTATAAGTTAAAATAGTTTATATACAAAATAGGCTATAGATCAAAATAATTTATATATTAAAAATAGTTTTTATATTAAAAGAGTTTATATCGAAAAGAATTTCAAATTAAAACTATTCCTTCCACACAAATCAATTCAGATTCCTATTAAACCATTTTAATTTATATCGTTTACAAATACAAGTTTGAATTACAAATCTAAACACTTTCAATTCAATAGGATTCGAACTTTGTATATTCAAATAATTTACAATAATCCAATTATATCAATTTCATTTATATTTCAAAATTCAACTTTAATCCTATTTAAATTTTTAGATTATTCACTTAATCATTGTTAATAAAATCTCATATTACAATTAAATTTAATATTAAATATTTAATTCATTTTATTTAAAGTTGAAAATATTCATTTAATCACTTTTTATAAAATCAAGTTATAAAATATTACCTTTGCAGATCTTAAAATCAATAAGTTCAAATCAAAAATTATTTAAATTTAATTCTACATAAATTTAATTATAAATCGATTCTTATTTGAATTCAATTCTTTCTAACTTCCATTTAGTTAAAGTTATTACAAAAATCTATTTTAAAAATATTAATATAGTTTATTAATAAATTCTTAACATATTTTATAATTAATAGTTAAATTAAATTCTCAATAAATTTTATTATATTAGTTGTTACTAAATTAAATCTTATTATAATTCAAATCTTATTTTATATATTTTAAAAATAATAGAGTTATAAGTAAAATTTACAATTTACCTTTTAAAACTTAACTCATAATTTAAAATTTTCCAAAATATATAAATTTTAAAATCTAAATTTTATACATATAAAAATAAATATTTATATTATAATTTAAAATCAATATTTATCAAAATCCATATATTTTCCTTTTGAAAATTCCAGAAATCATTTTCGAAATAGACCAACGGTGTTCGTATATAGTTTCATATCCTATGGTCAAGTGATACGGATATTTATTATTTCAATCCGCAATTTTAAATTTAATATTTTACGGATACATATCATTTCAACCCACAATCTCAGAATTTCAAATTCAATAAAAATCGTTGGGTTTATCACAACCCATAACGATTTTTTCCTAATCTAAAATATCGTTCGGATATGTATCATTTCAACCCATAGGGATTTCTAAACTAATAGGGAACTTGCAGAGTGAGAACAATTGTAATAATAATGTAACATATTAACGACAGGCATATGTCATCAGTAACAAATTTAAATATGATATATATGACAGGTTATGGTGTCATATGCCATAGGTACACAGTTATAAGTAATGGCATATCATATCTAGTAATTAAATAACTTAACAATTCAAATTTAATGGCATGTTTCAATCGTCATTTAAAGTGAATTAAATTTACTATATATAAGAATGTTAATCGTGAGTGATTGCTAACCTTTCGAGACTAGAGAAAACAACGAGAATGGGACGCACGGATACGGATATGCATGAACAAGCTAGGGTTATGGAAATAATCTTCGAACAGCAAAGGAAACAAGTAAAGCAAGGTGGACGAACTTGGATTTGATGAAAATACAGTATATGTATTATATCCTTTTTCAAAAATCAATATTCAATTCTAACAGCGCATCTCAAGATAAAATCTCTGTGTGTATATATATATGTTTTAAAATCAATATTTAATTTTAAACTCGTATTAAAATCAAATCTTTATATATATTCTATTTAAAATCATTTTCTTAAAACACATATTTTTCTCAAAATCAATATATGTATATATATATTATATTTTAAATTCAATACTTAAAACCAATATTTAATTTGAAACTCCTTAAATCAATCATCAGTATGTATGTATGTATGTATGTATGTATGTATGTATATATATATATATATATATATTTGTTTTTAAATTAATACTAAAATCAGCGTGTGTACTACATGAAATATACACTACATGAATACTAATGAAATCAGTGCTTAAAACTAGTATATTATATGTATACTAATGTATACTATTATATGTATACTAGTACTACAAGAAAGATATGTACATATTTTTATATAAAAAAAGGTCGAGTACTAGTTGCTTGCGTAAAGTAAAATGGACAGTAGGTTATCACGAGCAAAAATATATATGCTTACTAATTTTTCTTTTTCTTTTTTGAGTTCGATCACAGGAGCTAAGAAGGCAGGACAGGTCGGCGACTTGAAGGAGGATCTGGGTATTCATGGCGGAGCGGGTTTTGATGGTAGCCGGGGTGTGGTAGCGGGTCAGTGGAGCTGTGTGGCTATGCCAGGCCGAAGGTGGTGAAAGGCTAGAAGGCAGTGGAGCATTGGGGAGGCGAAAGGGGTCTGTGGTGAAGTCTGACGCGGAGAGCTTTGATATATATATATATATATATATATATATATATATATATATATATATATATATATATATATATATAACGTAAAGGAGGAGTTGGCTGCAGCGGGATGGTGAGAGGAAAGATTTAAGTAGAGGAGAAATAAATAATATAAACAGGCGAAGATGAAAAAAAATGGTGAATAAAAGAATATATATATAACGTAAAGAAGGAGTTGGCTGCAGCGGGATGGTGAGAGGAAAGCTTTAAGTAGAGGAGAAAATAATAATATAAACAGGCGAAGATGAAAAAAAATGGTGAATAAAAGAACTGGCGGTGGGAACATGCATTTCATAGAGTTTGGTTGCTATAGGCAGTAGATAAATTTAATTACGTAAACTTTATTAAAATAATTTTTTTCTTACAATGAAGGAGCATAAACAAAATGAAGAAAATGGAAATAGAGAGAGAGAAGGAACCAAAATGAAATAGCAATTATATTCAACAGGTGGGATATCAAAAGTTAGACAATAAATTTTGGGAATAGAAAAGGTTACTGTCCATTTGTTTCTCATGATGAATACCAAATAGTCAAAGGAAAACCCAAAAGCCCAAATGCGAAACCGATACAGAAATCATTTCGTGGATTTCAACGTGTATTGGACGCCGAAATACTGAAATAAATATACTACGGAGATTGGCACGACGAGATAAACAGAATGGTGCATAGATATCAGCAATACGACCATCGTATCAAAAGTCGATTTTCCGCTGCCAAATGCTGATAAACCGTTGAAAATAATATAAACGGGGCTTGAGAAGTTCAAATTTGATGAAACGAAATATGACGTCTTACTCAAAAAATTATTTACATTTTAGTCATATAAAAATATTTAGATTCGAAAATATTTTATTTTCATCAAATTAACTGATTTTAAATTGAAATAGAAATTTACACAACAGAACTAACTTTCGTACTATCAAATAATTTTTTACCATTTGCTATGTTTAAATAGACGTATTATAAATATCAAATTTTCATTGATAAATTAAATCATTTTATTTTAAAGAAAAATTATTTAAACCATTAAAATTTATCGGTCGTTACACTCTCCCCCAATCAAAATTTTTCATCCCCGAAAAGGAACGAGGTAGGAGGGTAGAAGCAATAGAAAGGAAAAATATAGATTCGAAATATTGACTACCAGTTACAAGAATTCATTCAAGTCCATATAAATTCATTAGTTTTTAGATTGATTGAATACTCAACAAATTAGGTTTCAATCCATTTTATACAATCAATAACTATCCATTCAATTCACATGTGGTTGATTTCGATTAAATAATTGCTTTGCCTTCAATTTATTAACAGTTATTACAAAATTTTCTTTCAAAACAAATTTTTTTTAGCCCATTTATTTAATCCATTTAATCTTGCTTAAGTTAATTTCACTTGTAATTCAATTTCAACTATCCTTAAGTTCATATTTATTTGCTTAAATAGAATTTTCTTCTTTTTTTATATTTTATTATCCAATTTATTTCACTTACATTTCTCATAATCATAAATTAAAGGTATAAACATTCATTATAACAACAAAATTTTCATTTATAAATTTTCTTAACAAAATTTCATTCGAACCTTTTTACTTACATTTTATATCGTATAATATTCAATTACATTCAACTTTCTAGGTAAGTTATATATGTTTCTAAGTGTAATTGAGCACTATACAAATTTTACGACTATTCACAACATTTTATTAACCAAAATTTAATTTGGACATTTTATTACTTAAATTTCTCTTGTATAATCTTTAATTAAATATTCACATTAACATTTAACTTTTTGAATATTTCAGGTAAGTTATATGTGTTTTAGAATTGAAATTGAGTATTATATAAATTAATTTTATCCTATTTCAACTATTTCAAATTGTTTTAATTTCATTTTCAATTTAAACACTTCAAATATTTCAAAAAAATTGATTCATTTCAATAAATGAAAACAATCACTTAACCTAAAACTTAATAATTAGATTTTCGATTTCACTTCAAATCATTTTGAAATAAATAAATATACATTTTTATATCAAATTGTACACAAGAAATTCAAATCAAATTCTTTTTCCAAACAAAAGTGTAGTAAAGTTACTAAATGGTCTCCTCACTTCGAGGCTCGAAATGAATGTTGATGATGCTGCAATCATCACCGAAATTATTTTCTAGCGACAAAAGAGGAGAATACTAATCTACTTCTTTTAAAATTCTTGAGAAATGATTTCCATTCAAAAATACTTTCAAATAATATATTTTCAAAACTTTGAAAACCAAATTTTGAAATGCATTCGAAAATTTAATTCTCAATCCTTAATTTTAAGTTCATCTCATTTGCAAATCCGATTTATAAACCATATTTGTAAAATTTCATCCCCTTAACATACAAGTTAACGGTTTAGGAATGTTAACAAAAAAATAAATGATAATTTAGTATTATTATTTCTAACAATCAATTCATTTAACTATCTAATTCCAGAAAATTATACTTTATATATATATATAATAGATCATACATAAAATTGTTTCATTTACCAATTTCGAAAACAATATTGTGTCAGTTTGCTCTGTTCAGGTGTTTTGGAATTCCTATCGATAATGTTGGCTAAATGAATCGATCGAAACCCAAAATTCAAACTTAACAACTCAAACAACACAATATAAAACATTTTTGTATCAATTACAAATACGCTCCCTCACGGGATGATTCAAGAATGGATTATAGAACAAGAAAATAGATTTTGGTTTAGAGGCATTCTAGTTAAAGAGAATTCTGACCAAGAAGATGGGCTCGAAAGGAAGATAAGATAATTAAAGTACAAAAGGGGAAAATGGATAAACTTATATTAATCGAGGGTGAACTTAATGTGGTCAACCGAGACTCAGAAAAGACAAGAACACCATTAACGAAAATGGGAACAAACTTAGGAAGAACACTGCGGAAACGTGGTTCATGAGATCGACGCAGAAGGCAGGGTATTGGTTAATCCAAAGGGAATGACTAACCATTCATAGAAACCATTCATCCGGAAGGAAGAACAATAGGTCGAGCTCTAGGAATAAGATTGGTCTGGAATTCAATTTCCCACTTGGGAGGAAGAGAAATAATTTCTCCGAAACATCTGGGTAATCCCTGACTATCTGGGTAGAGTCGAGATCATTAGACTGAGAATCAAGCGAAAAGATGAAACTGCCTGCATAATACTAAGGCATTTGACATTTGATCACAAGAGAATTTCCCTAGTCGTCTACTAGAGAAACGATTCGGGCTTTACAAGAGATAACAACATCAAAACCGAGGATAAAAAAGTCTCTGGTGAATCGATGCTGGTTGTAAAGGAGTTTCACCCTTTTACAAGTCATACTAAGGTTGGCGGGACCACCGATGGATTAGACACACTCAAGGTCGAAATTGCCAATTAAGGTGGCAAGATGTTCTCAAATTCATTACAGAGATCAATCGAAGTGGAGCTATGTGATGCTCCATAATTAAAAAGAACATAGATGGGAAAGGACAAGAGTGGATTTCAGAACAAAAGGGAAAGTCCCAAAATCCAGAAGAAATTCTAATTCAGGAGAACCCTAACAAAGGAATTTCAAGTTCGAATGAAGATTATTCTGCAATTAATTTTTACTCCATATGCTAAGTTTTGCCTAAACCAGAGCTCTGATACCACTTGTAACGACCTGGTATTTCGAACAATTCAAATCGATAATTATCCACTCATGTCAAACTTGAATTGCTCAAAACAATAGATTGTTAATTTATATTTGGAAAAACTCAACATATACAGTAAATAAATCAATCACAGAATCACAAACATGGAGTTATACAACAATAAGCAGCAGAATAGATAAATAGTAGTTCATGAAGCTACTACAACATCAGAGTATAAAACACGATACAATAGAAATCTCAAATACAAAGTAGTCTCAAATACATCAGCAGATGATAAGTCTGAATATCGATAACTGGAATAAACTGAAATAGCTGAAAGCTGAAAGATAGATCTTCAAGAAAAACTCCAAGCTCCAAAGGCGAATCTCAAATGTCGTGACACTCAGTCTGACTCGAGCATAAGCAAAACACAAAACACTTGAGTCAGGATTAACATTCTTATACTAGTAAATCAACTCAAGTGAAATGTCCAAGTGAAATACAATATAACTTAAATGATGTTCGGGATTTCCATCCTCTAAGGATTCGTGGAACTATCTACTATGTAGTAATATACGTTATTATAATATGTCTATCAGTAAAGTAAAGTATTAAAGCAGCATTAAGGCGTTACCCATATCACCTTTAATGCATTTTATATATATTCCCGTAGTCTACATGGTACCGTAGCTCCACCAAACTAGTGGTTTACTCCGAGGGCACTCCATAGGTACAGTACAAACCAAACTCATTGAAGGCACGATAAGGCAGGTGACAAGGCGTGCGAGGCAATTCCCAGGGTAGGATACTACCATTTTGCAGATCCAGACTGGTGGTAATGCATAGCTGCTACTACCTCCCACCTTGAGAGACACTCCCAAATCAAAGATGCACCTAATCAAATCACAAAGTAATAGAATCGTATCAAAGAAATGTTCCTGATCGGAGGAGTGACCTCACTTGGCCCGGTATGGCTTCTGTTTTAACCACATCAAGCTGACTTGCGGGAGTCAAGGCTGCATTAATACCTCATACATAATCGTCGCTAAACCATCCTACTTTGTTTTGGAATCTCCACCACGTGCACAGTTGTAAAGTGGTTTTCGTTATTGGCTGAGAGTATGAAAATATCCGATCTCGGTCACTTTAACAATTAAACGCTTATTTCACACCGTGGTTATTTTATGTTTCAAATAGTTTATACTTCATATCAAAATATCATAATCATTTCAAAGTTATATCACTTTCGAGTTCAAATTACTTTCAAAAATCATATCACTTCCCAACTTAAACAATTTAAATATTGAAAAAGTAATATATTAAAATAGTTATAGGTTAAAATCGTTTATATTTGAAATAGGTTATAGATCAAAATAATTTATATATTAAAAATAGTTTATATATTAAAATAGTTTATGTCGAAAATAGTTTCAAATTAGAACTGTTCCTTCCAATTTCATAAATCAATACAGATTCCCATTAAACCATTTTAATTTATATCATTTTCAAATCCATGTTTGAATTACAAATCTAAACGCTTTCCATTCAATAGGATTCAAACTTTATATATTCAAATAATATACAATAATCCAATTTGATAAATTTCATTTATACTTCAAAATTCAACTTTAGTCCTATTTAAAATTTCATATTACAAATAAATTTAGCTTAATTCAACTTTAATTCAACTTTAAATTTGACTTTCATGTTACAATTAAATTCAACTTTAATCCTATTTATAAATCTCATATTACAAAAAAATGTAATATTAAATATTCAATTCAGTTTAATTTAGTTGAAAATATTCATTTAATCACTTTTTATCAAATCAAATTATAAAATTTTACCTTTCAAGATCATAAAATCAATAAGCTCAAATAAAAACTTATTTAAATTCAATTCTATACAAATTTGATTATAAATCAATTCTTATTTGAATTCAATTCTTTCCAACTTCCATTTACTTAAAATTATTACAAAAATCTATTTTAAAAATATTAATATAGTTTTTTTAAAATAAATTCTTCACATATTTTATAATTATTAGTTAAACTAAATTCTTAATAAATTTTATTATATTAGTTATTACTAAATTAAATCTTATTCTAATTTAAATCTTATTTTATATATTTAAAAAACAACAGAGTTATAAGTAAAATTTTATAATTTACCTTTTAAATTTTAACTTATCATTTTAAAATTTCAAAAACATATTAATTTAAAAAAAAAATTATACATATTAAAATAAATATTTATATTATAATTTAAATTCAATATTTATCAAAATCCATATGATTTCCTTTCGAAAGTTCCGAAAATCATTTTCAAAATAGACCAACGGTGTCCGTATATAGTTTCATATCCTATGGTCAAGTGATACGGATATTTATCATTTCAATCTGCAATTTTAAATTTAATATTTTGTGGATATATATCATTTCAACCCGCAGTCCTAGAATTTCAAATTCAATAAAAATCGCTTGGGTCTATCATTCAACCCATAATGATTTTTCCTAGTCTAAAATATCATTCGGCTACGCATCATTTCAATCCTTGGGGATTTCTAAACTAACTGGGAACTTGCAGAGTGAGAACAAATGTGATAATAATATAACATATCAATAATAGGTATATGTCATCAGTGAAAAAATTAAATATAATATATATAACAAGTAATGGTTTCATATGTCATAGGAAAACAGTCACAGATAATGGCATATCATATCTAAAAATTAAATAACCTAACTATTCAAATTTAGCAGCATATTTCAATCATCGTTTCATGTGAATTAAATTTACTATATATAAGAATGTTAATCGTGAGTGATTGCTCACCTTTCGGGGCTAGAGAAAACAATGGGAATGGGAAGCACAGACATGGATACGCACGAACAAGCCAGAGTTGCGGAAATAATCTTCGGATAGCAATGGAAACAAGCAAAGTAAGGTAGACGAACTTGGATTTGATGAAAATATAGTATATATTATGTCCTTTTTAAAAAATCAATATTCAATTTTAACGGCACATCTCAAAATAAAATCTATGTATATATATATTTTCAAATCCACATTTAATTTTAAACTCATATTAAAATCAAATCTTTATATATGTTCTATTTAAAATCATTTTCTTAAATCACATATTTTTTTCAAAATCAAAATATATATATTATATTTTAAAGTCAATACTTAAAATTAATATCCAATTTGAAACACCTTAAATCAAATATCATTATATATATTCATATATAAATTAATACTAAAATCAGTATGTATACAACACGAAATATATACTATATGAATGCTAATGAAATCAATACTTAAAACTAGTATATTATATGTATATTAATATATAATTTTATATGTATACTAATACTACAAGAAAGATATATACATATTTATCCTTTCTAAAAAAGGCTGATTACCGGTTGCTTGCGTGAAGTAAAATGGACGGCAGGTTATCACGAGCAAAAATATATATATATGCTTACCAACTTTTTTTAGTTTGGTCATAGGAGCTAAGTGGCAGGGCAAGGAGGAGTCGGTCGAGGTAAGAAGAGTACTGCTTAGAGGATGATGCGGTGGCATTGCAGTGGCACGGAGGAGGAGGTCGGAGGCTAGAAGGAGTGTTTGGGTATTCACAGCAGAGCGGGTTTTGATGGTGGCCGAGGTGTGGTAGCGGGTCAGTGGAGAAGTAAAGCTGTGTGGCTATGCTAGGCCGAAGGTGGGGAAAGGCTAGAAGGCAGCGGAGTACTGGGGAGGCGGAGGGGGTATGTGGTGAAGTCTGACATGGAGAGCTTTGATATATATATATATATATATATATACACATACATATATATACACACATATATACACATATATATATCATAAGGTAAAGGAGGAGTTGGTTGTGGGCGGGATGGTGAGTGCAAAGCTTCAATTCGAGGAGGAAAAAAATATGAACGGGCGAAGATGAAAAAAATGGTGAATAAAAGCAACTGGATGTGGGAACATGCATTTCATAGAGTTCGGTTGCTACAGGCAGTAGATAAATTTAATTATATAAACTTTATTAAAAATGATTTTTTCGCAGAATGAAGGAGCATAAATGAAATGAAGAAGATAGAAATAAAGAGAGAATGAACCAAAATGAAATACCAATTATATTCAATAGGCGGGATATCAAAAGTTAGATAATAAATGTTGGGAATAGAAAAGGTTACTGTCCATTTGTTTCTCACGGTGAATACTGAATGGTCGTAGGAAAACCTAAAAGCCCAAATGCAGAACCAATACTGAAATCATTTCGCGAATTTCGATGCGTATCGGACGCTAAAATATTAAAAGAAATATACTAAGAAGATCAGCACCACGAGATTAACATAATGGTATATAGGTATCAGCAATACGACCATCCTATTAAAAGTCGATTTTCCGTTGCCAAATGCTGCTAACCCGCCAAAAATAAGATAAACGGGGCTTGAGAAGTCCAAATTTGACGAAACGAAATATAACATCTCACTCAGAAAATGAGTTACATTTTTATTATATAAAAATATTTAGATTTTGAAAATATTTTATTTTCATCAAATTAACTGATTTTAAATTGAAATAGAAATTTACACAACAGAACTAAATTTCGTATTATCAAATATAATTTTACCATTTGCTATGTTTAAATAGACATATTCCAAATATCAAATTTTCATTGCCAAATTAAATCATCTTATTTTCAAGAAAAATTCGGTTAATTACGTTATTTAAACCGTTAAAATTTACGGATCATTACACAAATATTTATTATGTTTACACATATCATTTTCGAAAAAAAATGTTTTTTGTATATATATGTTTCTTTTAGTAAATACAAAAGTGTGTATATATAGTTTTAATATTAAAACAATATACTAAATATGTTTAAACGATTTATAAATCTATACATGTATAATTAAATGAATGTATATAACTTTAAACATTATAAAATATTTTATATAAAAAATACATATGGAATTAAAATAAATAAAACAATTTTTTATATATAAATGTTTATACATTAAAATCGAAATAGTTTTTTAAACAAAAAAAGAAAATAATTAGTTTTATCAAATAATTTGGTCAAATTGAAAGTGTGCGTATATATATTATGTAATAATTTAATTATATCATATTCTAATTATAAATGATTTTTGATATTTATAAACACATATATAAATACGTATGTGCGTATTTATATATGTATCTATGTATATATAATTGTATACACATGTTTTCGAAAATAATATTATCTTTATTTTCGTACATATTTATAATTTATCATTATATTTATTAGTACATATTACATATATAATTGTATATACTTATATTTATATTTCGAAAATAACTATGTTTGTGTTCATGTGTGTGTGTACAAGGATTTTCGAAATTAATAAATTAATTAGAATTATTTAATTAAATATATTAGTAAAGGTTAATTGATGAATAATAAATAAATACATATATGTGTGTTTAACTATAAATGTTATAGTATACATATTCAATATAAAATGTTTAATTGAATGGTATAAAATTAGTTAAAATGTTAATTAACTAAATAACATTTAATATTGTAATGTTATACATAGTTATACAATTAATTAAATTGTAATAGCTACATAATAATTAAAACTTATATAATATGAATGTATAATTGAAGGTAGAATAATAAAAAACCCAAAATAGTCGTAAGGGATAAATACATATGTATAGTACGTATGTCGTGAATCTCTTGTGTTCAACACTTGAATCGCGATGGTATTTCATAAGAAATACATTAAATTAATATTAATCAACTGGATATATTAAAGAATATGAATCTTTAGTATAACGTTGTCGTCTACCACTTATATACTAATAAATTACTTGCATACTCTCTAGTTGTTGAGCAAACTCAAGCTAGAGATGTTATGTGTAAAATTATTATTGATATATAGAATATATGAGGTAAGACAACTTGCATTTATGGAGCAAAGGTACAGTACTATACTTAGGCCATTGCGAAGTGGTGGGTACGGGTGAATAATCTCTTTTTATTTGTTAAATAAACTAAAGGTCAAAATGAGATTATGACAAGGAACCATGGATGAGAGTTATATATGATACAACCAATAAGGAATTATCCATCATTTGTGAGGCAATGACTTATATTGCAAACTCAAAGGACGGAGTCCTAAGACATTCGAGTCCTAACATGCACTAGTGAAGTCAAAAGATTTATATGTTTTATCTTAGGGTTTTGAGAAACATAAAAGTCTAGTGGGAGCCTTATCAGAAAAATGAATTCATAACATTTAGCCTTTTTTAATATTGTAAGAATATCTGCTATATAAAGCTAAAATAATCTACATTGATAAATTTGTGTTGCTAATGAAATCGATAAAATATATATTAATTAAAATATACAAATGAGCTGAATTAAGATTGACAAGTAGAAATATCAAATATGCTTACTAATAAATTTTTGATGTTATTAATTTAAGGCCCATGTAAGCGCCTTATTATACAATTGCTAAATACAGTTGTAACTTGGCTACTTAAATGTTTGTTTGTCGAAATCGTACATTGCCATCAATGAGTTTCAAGCAAGATAAGTATATGGATATTGATCCATATACAATCACATATAAATGTTATATGGTGAATGGCCACAGTTCGTAATGTATGAAACCTCGATGAAATGTGTTCAAATGAATTAAGCAAGTAAGCTGTAGTACAATGTGATTGATTGCAATAAGGATCTTATTATGTTAGATGTAAACCGGACAAAATTATATAAGATAGGTATAAGAATTAATCATTGAAATGTCAGTTTGATCAATTTACATAAAGTGCAACATATTTGATATCCTTAAATGTCAAGGATGACCAAATGCATTTTTATAAAGAGTTCATTATGATATTGTAGAACAGTTTTCCTTTGAATCGTTCGACCCTTTAGAAGGAAAGCGAATGTATGAGAGTGATGTAACCTAAGGTACAGTTGGGATGAGAAGAGTGAATATTGACTTCTACTCCTTAGAAAGACAATGGAAAAATAATTGTATAAAATAATAATAGTATATACTTAACACGGAATGAGAAATATTATTTCTATTCTAAACATATTTTCGTATAGAATTTTTTTTTCTTATGATATTTACTTCTTTAAGTACAGTATATTGGATCTGAAAACTCTTAATTGCAAACTGGTTAGATGGAATAAATAGTCTACATTAAGTAGTTGAATGGAGTTCCATATTTTGTACGCTATTATAGAAATAAATAGCAAGTTGTGGTAGTTTAGAGTGTTCTCAAGCATTTACTAAATACTAGAGAATTGTTTATAGAAATAACAAAATCCTTATGGATGAGTATTTAGAATCGAACTTCATAAGTAATATCGAGCAAAATATATCAATATTAAATTCATGTTCAAACTTTAGTCAAGGTAATTTAATTTAAAAACGTTCCAATTGAAAGGTTATGGTCGATTCAACGAAAAGGCTAAGTACATCGCCTTGAATATCGCCACAATAGAAGCAATGTAATAAGCATAGTGCACAATTTATAATTAAGCTAAGAGTGATTCCAAGTATTGAGAATACTACATCATTGTTATGTGATAACAATGTAATAATAAGAGCTAACTAAAAGTCGAGAAACAAACTCTGAAATGTTCCATATAATAATGGTAGTTTATTAATATCGGAGAAAGGTGGTTGATAGAGTAGATAATTAATTTACATAGCAGATCCATTCATGAAGGGATTGGCTCAATCAGTACTCATCAAAGTGATCAAAGGGATATGATTAGGATTCCATGATTAGCCCCAAGTGCAAGTGAGAGATTGATAGAGTTAGGGGTATCCCTTAGAGGAAATTCTATAATTTACTGTAAATTATTAACTCTATTAAGAAATCTCGTTAGAATTAAAATTTGTTTTTCTTTCTATTATATACTTGATATAATGTGTTATATTAATAAATTAATTTAATTTAAGTATATTTACTGGAAATTCAGAAATGATATGTTTTGTGATAGTAATTACATTGTGTTGTAACCATAAGAAATTTATCACAATGAAAATAAACATATCATTTTAAATATTCCTAGTCAAGATGTATCGAGATCAGATATCGATACATCCATTGAGACTAGAGTACGTAAGAGTCTCCAAATGTTGGACAGTGTACCACTCATGGCTGTTTCGATGCACCAAGGGGTTATGTATTGATAGTTAGTGGATAAATATGGAATGACTCATTAATAGTTGTGACGACCGCCCATGACTCCCGCACGGAAACAAGGGAATGGTGCGCTGAAAGTGTGCCAGGCAGCCATGAGTGACCGTCAAGGGTAAAATAAACATCGCAGACTCTATCGTAAAACTCACAGCGCATGGATAAAATACAATAGAGAAATATAATATAGTGAAGCTCCCATAGAACAGAATATCATCATCTAATCATAATAGCTTTATACATGGTCTGAATCATGAATACAAGAAGCCTCACTACATAGCACTCAGAGTAATCAACAATCAGCGGAATATCCAGTACATAGAATATGAAAATAATATGTAAAGCCTCCTGCTCGTCTTCGTCATCATCAGCGTGAGCCACTAAGATCAGCACCTGCCACCTGTCACCTAGTCTGCCCATCCCAAACATGGATGAACAGCCCAAGGTAATAAGAGGAGACATAAAACCTTGAGTCAGACAACAGTCTTCGTGAGCAGTAAATCAACTATCAAACATACCAAAGGAACATAAAAGATAAAAGGAATAGGAACCCAAATCATCCCACTCCACCTCTTCCTACAGTGATAGCCCCCAGACACACACTAAGGAGAAGCAAGCATAGCAAAGCAGATAATTAAAGTAAAGCAATAATCACTCGAGTCAAGGTCGATGTTTTCCAAATACAAACCCCCAAGGCCTAAACCAAGATCAGATAAGCACCCAGAAAACACCGCTCTTGAGACCGAATGATGATACAACCAAACATCCATGACTCTGGCTATCACTGTTATCATTGCCTTGATTTTATCGTTAATTGAATGACCAACTCATCTTTCAAACATCCGTCAAGGGCTAATGGCAACCCCGGTTCTAGACATAACTCCGCACGTCCTCGTGACCCGTGCCGAGGTATAACGAATCTACCCAGAGTACTAGCACGTCATCATGACCCGCGCCTGGGTATAGCGGATCTACCTAACGTACTCTTGCTAGAACCTTCAATAACGATAAGATCTCAGCCTTCTAGTCATCCTCCTCGACGACTATTCCCATTATAGCTCAAGCACCTCTCGAGCCACCATTATCCACCAACTCGAACTGCATCATCGAGTAATCAACATGCTTGGGATGATCCCGTCTGGATTAAACCAAGGCTTCCACATCATGCTTTGCTCCAACGCATCTTACCAAAGTCCATCTCATCATCATACTTCGCCTCAACATATCATGGCAAAGTCCATTTTGTCATCATACTTTGCTTCCTCTAAATATAGCAAAGTCCTTGAACCCATCCATATGAGCTTCATCATCCGCTTCATATGCCACAGCAGCTTTCACCATTCAAGAGCCTTTCCACTTAGCTTTTGAATCATCTTCAACCATCTTGTCCCAAATCAACTACAAGCTAACTCGAGATAATCAAATCAATCATACATCCAAACAATCAAGCATTCAAACAAGATCTAATCAAGCAATATCAACTATAATGGCAATTTCGTAAATAAATGAGCATAAGTCTAACATATATAAAATTATGGATTTTAGCATAGATCTATCAAATATAAAACATGGGTTTTGTCTCTATAACTTGTTAATTGAACTTGCATAGGTAAACATCTTCAAAAGTAATGAATCTAGTCTTGGAACTAAGAAAAATGCATGAAATCTCTAACTTTAACACTCAAACAAGCCACCAATCCAATATACTCCTTTGGGTCCGCGTGAGAGATAACTACCACTCACCGAATCACCCAAACACTTCAAAAACAAATCACTTCAGATCTGGACAGCAAGGATTCAAGCTTGATTCGTCGAAATCTCGCTTGAAATGGTGAAATCTAGCTTCGTCGGATGAAGGTCTTCAACTTTGGCTCTTCAATCCTCGATCTTGATCTTCGATCTTGGATGGATGTTAGCACTCGATCAAAGTGGAGAAAAGAAGATGAAGAAATGTTGTAGTCGAGCTCTCAAAATGGCAGCACTTCGTCGCTTCAAAAACCGGTGCCAAAAAGTGAAGAAATGGTCGCGTATTTATAGGCTGAAATCACCCTTAACTCGGTCAGGCCTAACTCGCTCGGAGTTAACTCGCTCGGTCTTAGGTCGTTGCCGACCTAAGAATCTCCCCGACCTAACTTATCACAGCTCAACACTAAGTCGCCTGGACCTAGCTCTCGACTTACGACTTAACAACCCCACACGACTCATCATAGGTCGTTTACGACCTATCCTTAACTTGGTCATACGACTCATCTACCTATGACTTAACCCCAAGGCCGACCCAACGACTCATCAGGGATGCCGACCTAACTCCTAGCCGACCTACGACCCAACTAACCAACGACTTAACACATAGAACCAACCTTAGGTCGCATACGACCTAACCTAACTCGGCATAGCCGACCTACCGTTCTCACGGAGATGCCGACCTAACACCCTCACCATGTAACCGACCTAACGATCTAGCAAGGGTACCGACCTAACCAACACAGGGTCACACGACCTAACAGCATAAGCCTTGAGCGACTTAACACTTAACACCTATAACGACCTAACTAAACACGGGACAGCCGACCTACTAGACATAGTGACTTATCATAGGTCGCTTACGACCTAACTCCCTAAGGTCGCTTCACCGACCTATCTCCTATACCACTATCCCACTAAGTCGTCCAATCCTATAGGTCGGTCCAACCTGTAGGTCGCTCCAACTCGTTAACTCCTAAGTCGCCAGCTCCTTAACTCGGTCATATCTTAAGTCGGCAACTATCATGAGTCGGCCAACCTCTAAGCCGCTAACTACTATGCCGTTCTAACCCTTAAGTCGTAAACCCTACCACTTAGGTTCAAAACGACTCAAGCAATACAAATCAACTTAATGCAACTATTTTACGATTTAATCGACACGTGAAATACGGGTCGTTACATTCTCTCCCCCTTAGGAATTTCGCCCCCGAAATTCCAAACAAACAAGAGCAATCAAAATTATTCCGCATGCCTACCATCCATAGCAATCAACAAACCATGCATCCAATTACTAGCCTAGCATGCAGACTTCTAAGACTTAGAACAAGCTACAAGTTCATGAGATGTCACGACACTTTAGGGCCATACCTCGAAGAGTTCAGGATGAGCTGCCTTCATCCTCTCTTCCTCCTCCCACGTACAGTCGTTAACATCATCACTCCATTGTACCTTGAGCAACGTAATCGTCTTCCTCCTAAGCTGTTTTGTGTCGGTTTCAACAACACGAAGCGGCTTACGTGGTCTCGTAACCACTGGATCAACCTCCAAATCTTCACAGCTATCAGCAGAAACCACCGTATTTGAGTCGTGCACATACTTCCGTAGATAAGATATATGAAAAACATTGTGCACACCCGCTATCTTCTCTGGTAACTCCAATCTATAAGCGAGCTTTCCTATCCGCTCGATGATCGGAAATGGTCCAACAAATCTCGGAGTCAATTTTCCTTTCTTCCCGAATCGAATAACATTCTTCAGAGGAGAAACCTTCACAAAAACCATATCACCTACGTCGAACTCCAAATCTTTACGACGCTTATCGGCATAACTTTTCTGACGATCTTGGGCTGCCTTCATTCGTTGCCGAATGATCCCTATACAATCTGAAGTCTGTCGAATCATCTCTGGCCCAAGTATCAGCTTTTCTCCAGTTTCCAACCAACATGTCGGAGAGTTACACGGCCTTCCATACAATGCTTCATATGGTGCCATACCAATGCTAGATTGATAACTGTTGTTATACGCAAACTCCACCAAATGAAGATGATCTTCCCATGATCCTCCGAAATCCAAGACACATGCTCTCAAGAGATCTTCCAAAACTCGGTTGACTCTCTCAGTTTGACCATCTGTTTGGGGATGGTAAGCTGTACTCAAACACAACTTAGTTCCCAAAACTTCCTAGAAGCTCTTCCAAAATCCACTAGTGAACAATGGGTCTCGATCGCTCACTATACTCTTCGGAACACCATGGAATCGAACTATCCACTTAACATAAAGCTCAACCAACTTCGATGCAGTCCTAGTCGATCGAACAGGAATGAACCTTGCACTCTTAGTCAACCGATCTACGATGACCCGAATCCCTTCATTTCCCGCCTTGGTTCTAGGTAGGCCATCGATAAAATCCATCGACACTTGCTCCCACTTCCATGTAGGAACCTCTAATGGCTGAAGTAATCCACTGGGCTTCTTTTGCTCAGCTTTCACCAACTGGCAGTTCATACACTTGGAGATAAAATTTCCAACACCCTTCTTCATACCTTCCCAGTAATAGGTTCTCTTCATATCCCGATACATTTTATTTCCTCCTGGATCAATTGTCAACTTCGAGTGATGACTTTCCCTAAGAACTTCATCTCTCAACCCGTCTACATCGGGAACAACTAGTCGTCCTTGCTTTCGAAGCCAACCCTCTCGATCGACTTCAAATCCTTTACCTTTTTCTGGATTCAATCCAGATTTCAAATCTCGTATAATCTTGACAAGCTTATCATCTCGCTTTTGGCTCTCGCCAATCCTTTCCACAAGAGTAGGTCTTATCGATAAGTTTGCCAACATTTTAGGTTCCAATTCACATCTAGGCCTGAAATCAAATCCAGCTAAATACTCGAGACTCCTCCATTCCGAAAACATGGCTCCCAATCCTGCATGTCTTCGACTCAACGCATCAGCTACTACGTTACCTTTTCCCGGAGTATAAACTATACCAAAATCATACGATGCTAAGAACTCTAGCCACCGTTGCTGCCGAAGATTCAAATCCTTTTGGGAAAACAGATACTTCAACGACTTATGATCCGTAAACAACTCGAATCGAACTCCCAAAAGATAATGTCTCCACATCTTCAAAGCAAATACAATCGCCGCTAACTCCAAATCATGAGTTGGATAATTCTTTTCATGCGGCTTCAGTTGTCGGCTAGCATACGCAACAACTCTATCCTTCTGCATCAGCACTGCTCCAAGTCCAGTACCACATGCATCGGTGTAAACCACCATCTCATCATTCCCACTTGGAATAGTCAAAACAGGAGCACTCGTCAATCGCTCTTTCAGGATTCCAAAAGCTTGCTCACACTTAGCATCCCAACAGAACACTTGGTTCTTCTTCGTCAATCCTGTTAATGGTGCAGCTATCTTGAAAAGCCTTTGATAAACCGACGATAATATCCTGCTAATCCAAGAAAACTTCTCACATCATATGCATTCTTAGGTCTAACCCAATCCTGAATTGCTGCCACCTTAGCGGGATCAACCGCTATTCCATTTCCAGAGATAACATGGCCTAAGAATCTCACTTCACTCTTCCAGAAGTGACACTTCGAAAACTTAGCCTTCAGCTGATGTTTCCGCAAGATTTCCATAACAATCCTCAAGTGTGTCTTGTGTTCCTCCTCAGTTCTGGAATAAATCAGAATATCATCCACGAACACAAGCACGAACTTATTCAACTGATCTCTGAATACTCTATTCATAAGATCCACAAAATATGCTGGTGCGTTAGTCAATCCAAACGGCATTACCAGCCATTCATAAAAACCAGATGGTGTCCTAAAAGCAGTCTTCGGCACACTATCCTTTGCCACTCTCAACTGGTGAAATCCCGTTGCCAAATCCATCTGAGAAAACACCTTAGCATCGTGAAGCTGATCAAACAAGTCATCTATTCTCGACAATGAATACTTGTTCTTCTTAGTCACCTTATTCAGCTCACGATAATCCACACACAACCTCAACGATCCATCCGCTTTGGTTGCGAACACAACTGGTGCACCCCATTCGGACACACTACGCCGAATGAATCCTTTCCGTAAAAGGTCATCAACTTGCACCTTCAACTCTTGCTGTTCCCTAGGCGCCATCCGCCTAAGAGGCATTACAACGGGTCTGGCTCCCTCAACTAGATCAATACGAAATTCGATCTCTCTATGCGGCGGTAACCCTTTGACTTCGTCAAAGACATCCTCAAATCCATTCACAATAGGCACCGATGACAGTCCATCCCGTGGAACAACCAGCGAATACATGAACTCATGAAGACGCCTTCCTCATGCTTACATCGTATCACAACCTTTCGCCCTTCCACATTCCCGACTGTCACCTCCAGCCTTTCACAATCAATCCTTACCGCATACATCCTAAGCCAGTCCATACCCAAAATAATTCCGAACCCCGTAAAGTTCAGAACGAAGCAATCACAAACAAACGAGTAATCATGACTCGACACAACTAGATCATGGCATATCATACACAGACATGACGAACCCCCAACTGGATTTGTCACAACCAGTGGCCTATCAACAATATCCGGTTCCAAACCTAACCGGCCTACCAAATCACCACAAACAAAAGAATGCGACGCTCCAGTATCAAACAACACTCTAACTGGAACACCACAAATGGAAAGAGTACCTTGAACCACCACACTCTTCCCCTTCTCTTCAGCAGTAGGAGCTTTCGAAGATGACGGGACAGCCCCCAAAGCATAAGCTTTCACAACCTGCCTGTCCTTTATCGGTTCCGGACAGTTCTTCTTAATGTGCCCCAGCTTATCACAGTTGTAGCACTTCAACAACACCTTCGGATTCTTGCAATCCTTGGAGAGATGGCCCTTCTGCCGACAATTATAGCAGGTCTTTTCCCCCTTCAGCTTCTTCTGACCATCCTTACCCTTCTGCTGTTGCTGCTTCCTCTTCTTGTTTCCACCCTGCTGTGGTTTAGACTCCTCCTTGGTCACAGCAACAACAGATACTTCCTTAGGAAACAAACTCTCGTGCCTGAGAGCTTTCTCCACCAGCTTCTCAAATGGATCGTCCAGATGATCCACCAACTGCCTTCCAAGATAACTGTCCAAGTCTGTCACAAACTTCTCATTCTTCTGATAAGAAGATTCAATATACGACCGAGCATACTTGGACAAGGCCTCAAACTCAGAAACGTACTCAAGAACCGATCTCCCACCTTGCTTGAGCTCAACAAACTTTTTAAACAAAACAGACTTCTGAGCTGTAGAGATAAACTTGGCTTCAAATCCAACTTGGAATTGCTCCCAAGTAATCTCTTCTTCTGGAGTGTCTATGGTGATAGAATTCCACCAATCAGCAGCTCTCCCTTGAAGCTGTCTCAATGCAAGCTTCCTCTTAGTTGCATCCTCAATTCCTAAATCTCCAAAGATCCTCCTACAAGCATCCATCCATCTCTGCACTTCAATGGTCGATTCCGTTCCCAAGAAAACCTTCCCTCCAAGAGCAGTATAATCCTTACAAAGCTTAGAAAAATCCACCGGTCTTGGAGTTTGAACTTGAACTCCAACATCCACTGATGGCCCTGAAGCTGGTATCCTTCTCATGATCGAAGTCATCATGGCCTCAAACATAGGAGCATAATCAACAGCTTCCCTAGCAGCTGGTCTCCCCCTTCGACTCATCCTTAATACCTACAAAAAGGAATGACTTAGAACACCTTGAGAAACAACTGCATAAGGAGTTCAAATCCTTCTAAACTACTATATTATATATAGTCATCATTCATCATAATACAATTACGTCTCTCATACGTAGTTACGTCAGCGAGCGTTGGCTAAAATCGATTAACCAAGGCTCTGATACCAAATGTGACGACCGCCCATGACTCCCGCACAGAAACAAGGGAATGGTGCGCTGAAAGTGTGCCAGGCAGCCATGAGTGACCGTCAAGGGTAAAATAAACATCGCAGACTCTATCGTAAAACTCACAGCGCATGGATAAAATACAATAGAGAAATATAATATAGTGAAGCTCCCATAGAACAGAATATCATCATCTAATCATAATAGCTTTATACATGGTCTGAATCATGAATACAAGAAGCCTCACTACATAGCACTCAGAGTAATCAACAATCAACGGAATATCCAGTACATAGAATATGAAAATAATATGTAAAGCCTCCTGCTCGTCTTCGTCATCATCAGCGTGAGCCACTAAGATCAGCACCTGCCACCTGTCACCTAGTCTACCCATCCCAAACATGGATGAACAGCCCAAGGTAATAAGAGGAGACATAAAACCTTGAGTCAGACAACAGTCTTAGTGAGCAGTAAATCAACTATCAAACATACCAAAGGAACATAAAAGATAAAAGGAATAGGAACCCAAATCATCCCACTCCACCTCTTTCTACAGTGATAGCCCCCAGACACACACTAAGGAGAAGCAAGCATAGCAAAGCAGATAATTAAAGTAAAGCAATAATCACTCGAGTCAAGGTCGATGTTTTCCAAATACAAACCCCCAAGGCCTAAACCAAGATCAGATAAGCACCCAGAAAACACCGCTCTTGAGACCGAATGATGATACAACCAAACATCCATGACTCTGGCTATCACTGTTATCATTGCCTTGATTTTATCGTTAATTGAATGACCAACTCATCTTTCAAACATCCGTCAAGGGCTAATGGCAACCCCGGTTCTAGACATAACTCCGCACGTCCTCGTGACCCATGCCTAGGTATAATGAATCTACCCAGAGTACTAGCACGTCATCATGACCCGCGCCTTGGTATAACGGATCTACCCAACGTACTCTTGCTTTGAGCTTGCTAGAACCTTCAATAACGATAAGATCTCAGCCTTCTAGTCATCCTCCTCGACGACTATTCCCATTATAGCTCAAGCACCTCTCGAGCCACCATTATCCACCAACTCGAACCGCATCATCGAGTAATCAACATGCTTGGGATGATCCCGTCTGGATTAAACCAAGGCTTCCACATCATGCTTTGCTCCAACGCATCTTAGCAAAGTCCATCTCATCATCATACTTCGCCTCAAGATATCATGGCAAAGTCCATTTTGTCATCATACTTTGCTTCCCCTAACTATAACAAAGTCCTCGAACCTATCCATATGAGCATCATCATCCGCTTCATATGCCACAGCAGCTTTCACCATTCAAGAGCCTTTCCACTTAGCTTTTGAATCATCTTCAACCATCTTGTCCCAAATCAACAACAAGCTAACTCGAGACAATCAAATCAATCATACATCCAAACAATCAAGCATTCGAACAAGATCTAATCAAGCAATATCAACTATAATGGCAATTTCGTAAATAAATGAGCATAAGTCTAACATATATAAAATTATGGATTTTAGCATAGATCTATCAAATATAAAACATGGGTTTTGTCTCTATAACTTGTTAATTGAACTTGCATAGGTAAACATCTTCAAAAGTAATGAATCTAGTCTTGGAACTAAGAAAAATGCATGAAATCTCTAACTTTAACACTCAAACAAGCCACCAATCCAATATACTCCTTTGGGTCCGCGTGAGAGATAACTACCACTCACCGAATCACCCAAACACTTCAAAAACAAATCACTTCAGATCTGGACAGCAAGGATTCAAGCTTGATTCGTCGAAATCTCGCTTGAAATGGTGAAATCTAGCTTCGTCGGATGAAGATCTTCAACTTTGGCTCTTCAATCCTCGATCTTGATCTTCGATCTTGGATGGATGTTAGCACTCGATCAAAGTGGAGAAAAGAAGATGAAGAAATGTTGTAGTCGAGCTCTCAAAATGGCAGCACTTCGTCGCTTCAAAAACCGGTGCCAAAAAGTGAAGAAATGGTCGCGTATTTATAGGCTGAAATCACCCTTAACTCGGTCAGGCCTAACTCGCTCGGAGTTAACTCGCTCGGTCTTAGGTCGTTGCCGACCTAAGAATCTCCCCGACCTAACTTATCACAGCTCAACACTAAGTCGCCTGGACCTAGCTCTCGACTTACGACTTAACAACCCCACACGACTCATCATAGGTCGTTTACGACCTATCCTTAACTTGGTCATACGACTCATCTACCTATGACTTAACCCCAAGGCCGACCCAACGACTCATCAGGGATGCCGACCTAACTCCTAGCCGACCTACGACCCAACTAACCAACGACTTAACACATAGAACCAACCTTAGGTCGCATACGACCTAACCTAACTCGGCATAGCCGACCTACCGTTCTCACGGAGATGCCGACCTAACACCCTCACCATGTAACCGACCTAACGATCTAGCAAGGGTACCG
This sequence comes from Allium cepa, assembly GCA_030765085.1. NCBI lineage: Eukaryota > Viridiplantae > Streptophyta > Magnoliopsida > Asparagales > Amaryllidaceae > Allium > Allium cepa. The sequence continues at coordinate 80,312,205 of CM060941.1, read as the reverse complement.
ACCTAACCAACACAGGGTCACACGACCTAACAGCATAAGCCTTGAGCGACTTAACACTTAACACCTATAACGACCTAACTAAACACGGGACAGCCGACCTACTAGACATAGTGACTTATCATAGGTCGCTTACGACCTAACTCCCTAAGGTCGCTTCACCGACCTATCTCCTATACCACTATCCCACTAAGTCGTCCAATCCTATAGGTCGGTCCAACCTGTAGGTCGCTCCAACTCGTTAACTCCTAAGTCGCCAGCTCCTTAACTCGGTCATATCTTAAGTCGGCAACTATCATGAGTCGGCCAACCTCTAAGCCGCTAACTACTATGTCGTTCTAACCCTTAAGTCGTAAACCCTACCACTTAGGTTCAAAACGACTCAAGCAATACAAATCAACTTAATGCAACTATTTTACGATTTAATCGACACGTGAAATACGGGTCATTACAATAGTTTTCTGATTGTTAATATAACAACGGTCAAATAAAAAAAATATCGGTATGATAAAGTTGCATAATTATCTTAACTTAAGAATATTTTTGAGCTTCAATGTTGAAACTCCACTTTGATTATAGTTAAATCATGGTAAGGAGTCTATCAAATGACTAAAGTTGGGTCGTGTGGAAGCATTGGAAGCGGAACACTATTTAAAAGAGAATTCGTCTCCTTAGTTATATGAGATTAATTTCACGATCAATATAAGTCAACTCAAAGTCAAAGACTCTGGCCATAGCACTTTGGTTAACTGTAATAGTTACTATTGAACAAATACTTTGTGACTATAAAGTTGAATGTGGATAATACTAGAATTTTGGCCATTACCAAATTCCATAACTCCTAACGTGATACATTTTTTATGAAGAGAATAAAGTCACTGCCAGGTAACACTAAAAATAACTAAAATTGGATCTTATCAAAGCTATATAAGAAATAAATTTGGTCATAATATCATACCACAAGCGAAGGTGAAGTGTGAACGTTAATATTTAAATTGTTCGATATTAATCGCTGACCGAGTTTACACTTAGGAGTCACACAAATGAAATGTTGAATACTCCAACTACCACCCGATTTAATTAAATAATAATTTTATAAATTAATTAATTTATTTAATATTTATGAAATATTAATTATAAAATTTTATTTAGTTTGTGGTGATAGGTATTGAAAACAGTGTGTATATAAAAGTTGTATACACATGCATCAATATAAGATATCGATGTACGTTTAAATTTGATTTAAATGTATGTTATTTGATTGTTCCTGAGGCGGTATGAAGGCCTATAAAGGGGAAGGATTAGCTGGCTACGGATAGGTAGGAGGTGGAGTTGATTTGGTTGGAGTGCGATTTGAAATGGTAGAGAAAATTGTGGATTCGGATCCACAATTTTTTCATACCTTTCTCTCATATTTAAACACTTCAAGCTCCTCAGTTTTGTTTTCTTTCTTTTGCTCCAACCTCCCTACCTATGGCTAAAATTATAACCCCCCTTCCTCTATTTATTCGAGCTCCATAAACACAAGATCAAATCAAATTTCAACAACAGTCTGTATATCTTTCAATCGGGTACCTCTTTTGAGAAGGATTTGAATTCAAGTTCAAATGAAGTCAATCGACCCAGCATTTAAGGTGTCATTCAAGGCTAGAGTAGAGGTAGTATCCTTATTCACATATTTATATATTTATGTGATTATGTTATCATATGTAGTTAGACTAGTTTTTTCATCACGAATCCATATATCGATATGTTGGCTTCCTATAATTTTATTTGAAAATATATGTTAATAAATTACATACATGCACACGCGCGCACACACATAGATACACACACACACACACACACACACATATATATATATATATTATATCATTCACGACCTGAAATAAAAATTAAACATTTTTTCAATGTAAAATAATTATGAAAAGTTTCAAATACAAGAACATTTTTAAAACTAAATAATTATACAAGAGTATTTATAAATAATTTTTATTATCTTTAAATGTATTATTTTCGAAAATAAAAAGGTATTATATATATATATAGGTTTATTTTAATAAATCGAAAAGTGTATGTATTTTTTCAATATTAAAATAATATACTGAATGTTTTTAACAATTTAATAAATAAATAAATTTATAATTAAATAAATGGGTATAAATTTAAACATTATAATTTATTTAATTAGAAATGAGAGAGTAGAGGTTGAATAAATAAATAAACAATTTTTTTATGTGCATGTATTTGTATACGTTAAAATCCAAATAGGTTTTAAATAAAAAAATAGAATTGCAAAATTATAAAATTAGTCGAAATACACGCACACACATATATAGTTATCCAATATTTTAATTATAAATGACTTTTAGATATTTATAAATGTATATACACGCTTTCGAAAAAATATCATTTTTATTTTTCATATTTTTATATTTATTTTATATTAAATATAAATCATTTAAAAAATTAATTTTGAATTTGAATTTAGTGGATATTTTTATATCAAGATCTATATTTAAAATTTTAATTTGAGTTTAAAATCTATATTCATATATTTATAAATATCATTTTATGTAAACATATGTGTACTTTTACCAATACATATACGTATGTATGTATATATGTGTGTGTATGCATATTTTCAAATACAAATATTACTTTGTAATTATAGAAACACACACATAAACATACCCACGCACGCACATACATCATATATGTATATAAAGGGACTAACATGTTCATTGCCATGTAAATTTCAACACTTAGATACTAACATGTTAAACCATGCATATTGTACATGTTGCACATGCACAGTGCACATATATATGTACTTGATACACATGTACACATTATATATACATCATACAACATTAAATAAATTTATTCTATTGACGATTAAGTAAAATAATGATTTTATTTATTTTAGGATTGGATTTAAATGAATTTAGACTTCACGGTCCCAATAAGATCCAAATGGCAATAACTTTGAAATTTACTCATTTAACTCACTGCATGTTGGTCCAGATCCCGCAGATTTCAACCCTAATGATGCCAAAATGTTGGAGAATAGTGTGATTTCCTCCAAAGAGGCGATGTCTAATTGACAGTTGATATAAACTTTTTCTTCAAACAACCATGGTTTCTTTTAAGTTTAGAGAACTGGTAAATTCTTTGGAAACGCCCTTTTTGATTCCATGCATGATTCCTATGCCAATAGATAGGTAAAGCACAACAATAATTTAATTAAAATTATACTAGAAAATGTAAAAATTATGATAATCAACACATACCTGGAATTCAAGGGTTTTAATTATTAAAAATTGGGAAATTATTATTTTCTACTCACCAAACAACAAAATTTAAGAAAAAAATTCGAACATTAAGAATTAGACCATTAATAGTTAAAATACGAAGTTATCAAATATTAAAACTTGCAACCTATCTAGTGTTAGGCTATCGAGGATTAAAACTCATCTCTGCTAAGTGTTAAGCCATCAAGATGTAAGAAATAAAGCTGTCGAGTGGTAGAACTTGTAATCTATCAAGTGTTAAGCTATAGAGGATTAAAAATCATAGCCTACCAAGTGTTAAACTATGAAATGTGTAAGACTATCGAATATTAGAAGTTGCAATCTATTGAGTGTTAAGCTATCAAGTATAGCCTATTAAGTGTTAATTTATCGAAAATGTAAGAATATAAAGCTATCGAGTATTAGAACTTGTAACCTATCAAGTGTTAAGTTACCGAGTATTAAAAATTATAGCTTATCGAGTGTTAAAGCTATTGGAGGTGTAAAAATATAAAGCCATAGAGTATTAAAACTTGCAACCAATCAAGTGTCATGTTATCGGAGTTTAAGATCATAAAGATATTGAACATTAAAATATTTACAATATACCGAAAGTTAGGCTATCGGGTGAATAAGAGTACAAAGCTATCAAGTGATTGAAATATTAGCTAACATCCAATGTAAAGGTTTATGCTATCGAGTGCTATAAGGAACAACTACCACGTATCTCGAAGCAGTAACGGGTCAATAAACCCACAAAAATAATTAAGTAAATTCACATTAATTAAAGATCAAACCTATAATTTCCTAAAAATCTATAATAAATCATCAATTATTAAAAATAGTGAAAGTAACATCAAATAGGGTCTAAATCCCTAAAGCATGTTAAATCAAAACGTGTAACAGGAACTTTGAAGGGAAGAAGGGAATCACCTTAAGAAATTAAATCTAAGAAACCAGGAATTTATTAAAACTGATTTGAAGCTTTATTTCGATTTTGAAAGGACAAGTAAAAGTAAAAGTAAAAGGAAGAATAAGATAAGTGTTTATAGGAAAATAAGAAGGAATAATGATCATTAATTTAAAATAGTGAACTATCCTACGGGTAAGATGTTAAACCCGTGGAATACTAAGAGTTTCTTTTAAACTAAGCAAAAGGAATCATGTTTTGTTTATAGTTGTAACGACCTGACTTTTCGATCCTCCAATGTCGACACTAAATACATCCACGATATTCATGTGCCAAGCACCCAAGTATCGAAAAGACAAATAGTTAGGGTAAAATAAAAAAGAAAAAAAACAGAATAAGAAAGAAAGAATGTGATATCAAAATCTCACAAGTAAAACGACAATATACAATTCAAAAAGACATTACAACGAGTTACTTTGAAATACAGAGTAGTTGCAGAGTTACTAAACCTAAGTACTATTATCAGCTTGGACAATTAAAACTGTCCGCCCTCACAATACTAATACATACATAATAACAATGCAACATAGATACACGAAAGCCTTTAGCACTTCGCCTAAAGCCCTATAGCATCCAAGTCAAACCTGCTTTACTCAGCCAACTCGAAAGAGAATATAAGGAATTTAGGGAAAACAAAGACCACGTGTGAGACATAAGTTTGGTATGAGAAACTCAATGTACATGCTTCTATATAACAGTAACTTTTGAGACCATATAGGTAACCATAATAGGTTTCCCCTTAAAAGAAATCAAACCATTCTATGAGTAAATATAGCGATATAATGGATAATGTCTAGGGTGTAGAATATAAATCAGAAAATAGCTATGTTGCATGTACACCACAATAATATTAGGAGTACATCAAAACCTGCTATGGAACGTTTGCATATGGATTTTCCATGGAGATGTCTCCAGTAAAGTAAAGCGGATCTCCATGACAAGAATCAGAACTACCTTCTAAGCGTTTTATATCTCTAGATAATATCAAATATACCATAAGGTAAACACAATTGGTCCATAACTGTAGATGTGGCTCCAACTGCCAACAACTCCCACTAGCAACACCAATAGCATACTATAGATATGGAGTTGATACACGATGTCATGGGATCGCTAAACCCCAAACTATGTATCCTACTCGGTTTTCTATCATTTCGGTTGTCGAGGTTCCGTTCGACATCTCTCATGCAAATCTTCGTCACTTGAACAGATCACAAATCTCAATGGATCTCAGTGCAAGTCGTCCGATAGATGCTAACGTCGACCTTTCCTTTGGACTTAACCTTACGATAATAAGTTCAACTCTATAGCATTAGCCAGAAACGTTAACATTGGCCTCTCCCTTGTATTTAACCTTAGGATAGATAGTTCAACATTATTACATTCCACTTCAGATCCGCTTCCAAAATATAGAACTTGTATACTAGTTTTAAAGTGGTATTTGATAAGTAATACATAAGTGTACTTATCTGATCCCGGACGCTTCAAAACTAAATCAATGAATTTTAGTAAACTCAATTCTAGTTCTTTTAAAAGTAAGCGAACAATATATAAAGAGGATTTCTTCGTAGCGAAACTCATTTAGACAGAATTCTTAAAGTTTGAGATATTTCATACCAATGAGTCCTTCCTTGGGGATCTCAAACCGTATGAACCCATGAAGCTTTCAATACTTCCAAAGTTAAATGGCCAAGTTCGATTAGTCGGCTAATCAACCAATTAGTTCTAAAAACGAACGCTTATGGAAATCAAGTTTTGTATATTTAACATGTTTTCGACCATCTCAACTTATTATCCCTCGGTCAAGAGTGAAGCCGGTAAGTTAGAGCACCATTACTTCTAAACTCTTTTCGAACAACCTTTTTAACACTCACAGATAGTTAAACCTACTTTGTCGGCTTTTATTGCTAAGTGTAATTAATCATTTAAGGTAATTAGTTTAAAGGAAAAACATTAACTATTTTTTAAATTTAGGATGCAAATGTTTAAATTAAGGCTCGAGGACAGTAGCACATTTTCTTCAATTTCCTGATTTCAACTGTTTCATCCTTCATTTGAAGCCATCGTCTAAAGAATGCCCTAGCCGCCGCCCTAGCCTGCCCTAGTCACTGTCGCCCAAGCCGCCATCGTCTAATCTTTCGACGTCCATTCCAAAATCTAAAAAATCTATTTCGACACTCCAATTCAAATGTAAATCAGAAATTTCATGAAAATTGAAGTTGAGAGCCGCTAAATCTAGAGGTAAGAAATAAATGACAAGCAGAAATAGAAGAAGAAGAAGAAAGTCCAAAAAGTTCTAATCACAAGTCGAATAATATTTAGATATAGCATTTCTATATTTTAAACGCAGTATACTTTGTTTAATATGCTAAATGATTGACTAATATATTATTTGTACTTTTAAAATATAGTACAGTTATCTGACTATGCAAAATGATGGTTGGATATAGCATAGTGAAAATAAGGGACACGTCCCTAAAATCAAACTTAATACACAAAACATCTTCATCATAAAAAAGATTTAAATTACGTCCCTATTTTCAAATACTACGATTTTATTCCCTATAATACCCCTCTTCTGCATTGCAGCAATGTTGATTCTTCATATATGGATGTTATTCTCACATCCATAATTAAAATTTTCACCACATTAATAATCAACCTTTAAAACGCAATAATTTCTTGTAGAAACGATGCATTAACAAACCGTTTTCACCATTAAATCAAAAAAATTATTGCCTTTCTAACGAGTGGCATTGTGCATATGTAAAAACAATAGCAGGACAAACTATAAGCAATACCATATAATTGCAGATATGTCTGTAATTATATGCAATAGTTGCAGATGTTTCTGCAATTATATGAAATAATTGCAGACATTTATGCAATTACACCATATAATTGCAGATATGTCTGCAGTTATATGCAATAGTTGTAGACATTTATTCAACAGTTGTAGAAATTTCTGCAATTATATGCAATAATTGTAGAAATTTCTACAATTATACCATATATTCGCAAAAATTTCTGCAACTATATGCAATAGTTGCAGACATTTCTGCAACTTATGCAATAGTTGCAGACATTTCTGCAACTATACCATATAGTTGCAGAAATTTCTGCAAATATACCATATAGTTGCAGAAATGTCTGCAACTATATGCAATAGTTGTAGAAATTTCTACAACTATATGCAATAGTTGCAGAAATTTCTGCAGCTATACCATATAGTTGCAGAAATGTTTGCAATTGTTGCAGATTTGAAGAAAAATCGAAGATGTTCAAAAGTTGCTGAACTATCTGCAAATAAATGGAATAATTGCTTCTGACTACAAATTTGATTTTTTGGTATCAACAATTGATCTCATTTTAAAGATCATAAGTTTTCTGATTTTTTAGTGAAAACGGTATGCTGATCCGATGTTTCTATAGAAAGTTATACGCATTTGAAATGTTAAAAATGTAAAGAGTATTTGGGTCTTTGCGCGTGTGTGAATTTGAAAACAGGGACTAGAAACTTATTAAAAATGATGTTTTGTGTATTTTCAAACCTTACCGGGGATGTATACCAAACACTCCCTATAGCATAAGTACATTTCAATTGAACAAGGATGAAAAAATATGCAAAATGATTCTTGAATTTAGCATAAATATATTTAAAGTGAACTAGCATGAATAGAGTATCAAAAATGAAATAAGCATCCCTAAAGAACTGCAAGGAATAGAACATGCAAAATAATATCTACATATAACATATGTATTTTTAATGTAAAATTTTAATCACAAAGATCACTACCATGTTTATGATATGCAAAACGATAGTTTAATGTAGCATTTTGAGTTATGAAGTCCACTGTCATGTCAAAATGATAATTTAATGTAGCATTTTAGTTATGAAGTCCAATATCATGATTTAAATATGCGAAATGAGATTTTATGTTGCATTTTAATCACAAAGTCCACTAGCATATTTAAGGTATTCAAAATGATAGTTTAATGTACCATTTGAGTTATGACATCCGCTATCATGTTTAAAATATGCAAAATGATAGTTTGATGTAGCATTTTAGCTATAAAATCCAATATCATGGTTACAATATGCAAAATGAGATTTAATGTAGCATTTTAGTCAGAAAGTATACTAGCATGTTTTTGATATGCAAAATGATAGTTTAATATAATATTTGAGTTTTGAAATCCACTAGCATGTTTAAAATATGCATGTTAAAAGTATGCAAAATCATAGTTTATGTAGCATTTTAGTTATGAAATCTAATATCCTAGTTATAATATGCAACATGAGATTCAACGTATCATTTTATTTAGAAAGTCCACTGGCATATTTAAGGTATGTAAAATGATAGTTTAACATAGCATGTGAGTTATGAAGTCCACTATCATGTTTACAATATGAAAAATAATATTTTAATGCATAATTTTAGTTGTAAAGTCAAATATAATGATTACAATATGAAAAATGAGATTTAACGTATCGTTCTTATTAAAAATTCCACTAGTATATTTAAGTTATGCAAAATGATAGTTTAACATAGCATTTGAGTTATGAAGTCCATTATCATGTTTACAATATGCAAAATGATATTTTAATGTAGCATTTCAATTATAAAGTCCACAAGCATGTTTAGGACATGCAGAATGACAGTTTAATGTAGCACTATAGTATATTAAGTTCATTATTATATGTAAAATATTCAAAATGATATTTTAATGCAGCATTTTAAGTACAAAGTCCACTATCATGTCAAGGGCTCAGTCAAACGCTCGGTCTCTAGCTAGGTCATAGGCTCGGTCATGGGCTCGGTTATGCATTCGGTCCCGGGCTTGTCGCTGAGATATACTGTTTAATCGAGCATAGCATTGAATGAAAAAGCTACCTAGATGCCAAGCTTAATCGAGTATGTACGGATGCAAAACCCAAGTTGATGCCAAACCTAATCAAGTACATATGGATGCAAAAGTAAAACGGATTTCAAATCTAATCTCATATACATGGATGCAAAAACTCACCAGATGCCAAGCCTAATTGGGTACGTACGGATACAAAAGCAAACTGGATGCCAATCCTAATCGGATTCGTATGGATGAAAAAACTAACTGGATGTCAATCCTAATCAAGTATATATGAAACCGGTCTACACTCGAGATATATTGTTTAACCGAGCGTACCATCGAATATAAAAGCTAACTAGATGCCAAGCCTAATCGTTTATATATGGATGCAAAACTAACCGGAGCCAAGCCTAATCGGGTACATATGGATATAAAAGCTAACAGGATGCCAAGACTAATCGGGTACATACGGATGCAAAAGCTAACCAATTGCCAAGCCTAATCGGAAATGTATTAATGCAAAAGCTAACGGATGCCAAACCTAATTGGGTACATATGAAACCAATCTATGCCTGAATTATATTGTTTAACCGAGCATACCATCGAATATAAAAGCTAACCAAATGCCAAGCCTAATCGTATATGCATGGATACAAATGATAATCGAATGTCAAGCCCAATCAGGTACGTACAGATGTATTAACTAAATGAATGTCAAGCCTAATCGTGTATGTATGGATGCCAAAGCGAACCTGATGCGGAATCTAATGTGGTGCATATGAAACTAATCTATACCTGAAATATATTGTTTAACCGAGCGTACCATCGAATGTAAAAGCTAACCGGATGCCAAGCCTAATTGGTACATATGAAACCAATCTATACTGGAGATATATTGTTTAACCGAGTGTACAATCGAATGTAAAAGCTAACTTGATGCCAAGCCTAATCGGGCACATATGGGTGCAAAAGCTAACCAGGCGCCAAGCCCAATCTGATACATATGGATGCAAAAGCTAGCCGAATGCCAAGCCTAATGGGGTTACATATGGATGCCAAAGCTAATCGGACGCCAAACCTAATCGGATACATATAAAACCAATCTATACTCGAGAGATATTGTTTAGTCGAGCGTATCATAAAATGTAAAATCTAATTGGATGTCAAGCCTAATCAGGTACGTATAGATGCAAGTGATAACCAGATGCCAAGCCTAATCGGGTATATACGAACGCAAAAGCTAACCAAATGCCAAGCCTAATCGAGTATGTATGAATGCAAATGCTAATTGAATGCCAAACCTAATCGGATACATTTGAAACCAATCTATACCCGAGATATATTGATTAACCGAGCATATCATCAAATGTAAAAGCTATCCGGATGCCAAGCCTAATCGAGTACCTATGGATGCAAAAGCTAACCTGATGCCAAGCCTAATTACGTATGTACGGATGCAAAAGCTAACTAGATGCCAAGCCTAATCGCGTGTGTATGAGTGCAAAAGCTAACCGGATGCATGACCTAATGGGGTACATATAAAGATAACCTATATGTGAGACATATTGTTTAACCAAGCATACCATCAAATATAAAAGCAAATTGGATGCCAATCCTAATTGGGTACATATGAAACCAATCTAAACTCAAGATACAATGTTTAAACGATCATACCATCGAGTGCAAAAGTTAACCAGATGCCAACTCTAATCAGGTTCATATGGATGCAAAAGCTAACCGGATGTCAATCCTAATCGAGTACGTATGGATGCAAAAGCTAATCGAATACCAAACCTAATCGGGTACATATAAATGCAAAAGGTAACCGAATGTAAATTATAATCGACACATATGGAACCAATCTATCATTTGTATTTTTAATTTAGAGCATTTAGTGTATCAAATTGAATGGAATGTGCCGAGTGATAGTTAAAAATATCATTTGTTTTTTTAAAGTGCGTTATAATGTATCGAATGTGTCGAATGGTAATTAAAAATATCATTTCTATTTTAAAAATACATTAGAACGTATTGAATATGGCAAATGATAGTTAAAATCGTTTAATGTGGCATTTAGTTATATAATTCACTATCATGTTTAAAATATTCAAAATGGTATTTTAATATAACATTTTAATTACAAGGTCCATTAGCATGTTTATAATATGAAAAATTATAGTTTAATGTAACATTTTATTTGTAAAGTCCACTAAAAGAATAGTTTAGTGTGGCATTTTAATTACAAAGTCCATAAGCATGTTTCGAATATTTAAAACTATAGTTTAATATATCATTTTATTTATAAAGTACAATATCATTTTAACAAAGTGGTAGCATTTTATTTAAGATATTGTAATATTCAAAATAAAGCAACTCAATAAGCAAGTAAAAAATCAACGGATGCATTATGTTTTATGTATATTTTATCATCTTGTGAAACATATGAGTAATTTCATCTAATCAAAATCACATCTTGTACATATTCTTAAAACAAAATTTACTACAGATCCTTGAAATTTAGGAACATTCAATTATGCTATTACAAATGCATAAACTAAAACAATAATAATGCAGAATATAACATTCAATTATGCATTACTCATATAGAATTATAATGATAAATTCACATAGCATTTTTCTTCATGGTTCATTTCAACACACATAATCATCATCATTACCTTAAGCATGACCAACAACCTTCACCACCACTCCACCACCGCTTATCTAAATTTGACCAATGAAGTTGTCGCCCACGTCATTGAAGGCCTTAAAAGTTGTCGCCACCACTTACACTCTACTACCTTCACTTGAACGAGCTTCGCCTTTGCCTAAACGAGCTCTGCCTTCGTCTGTGGTTGCGCCGCCACCTCAGTTTGTTCTTGTAATGTCGCGCGGCCTGTTCTTATGATTTGAGAACGAAGTTGAAGAAGACAGCCCAATCTAATTTTTTGTAAAGAATTACCTTTAGGCCAAATTAGAAAACCTGCATCCTTTTAATGTAAAAATAATTGTCGCGCCCTTCATTTCAAAAACAATGCTATGTTTTTCCTTCACCAGAATATCCTGTAATGGCTTTCCATAAACAAGTAACCAAAACAAATGTGATTAAGCCACTAATCAATTCCTAAATCTCGTTTATAAAACATTTGTTCTATAGTTTAAAAAATATTTCAAAAATGATATATATATATATATATATAATTTATTCAGAAGATAAGATATTTAAAAACAATTCAAAGATATTATATTATATAAGCTTTTTTACTTTAAATAAATAATTAACAAAACTATATATAATTAAAATATACTTTAAAATACTTATAATATGATTTAAAATATTTATTTAGAATATTACTCAAAATATATTATTTATTATTTTTTTCTAATTTCAAAAATAACATGTTTTCCTTTATTTAAAAATAAACCTCTTATTTTGATAATTCATAGTAAATTATTAAAAATATGTAAAATTCCAAACCACTTTTAAAGTACTCTAACATAGGTATAAAAGACTTGTAAAAAGTCTGAAGAGAAATACATATGTTTGAAGTCATTTCAAAACAATTCAAAGTCTCAAACAGAACAAATGGCATTACAGAGTGCTATAAAAGGAGTTTCAAAGAAAAGAGAGGGTTTTAAAAGTGTTGCAGCCAACTATTATAAAAGGCTATGAACTGGGGCTAGTTTCGATATCTTGAAAGTTTGATCGTTTTTCGATATACAAATTTTTTTTAGCATTCAATCATTTTGCAATAATTATTATACACATAATACATCACAACCATTGTGAGAACCCCTAACTCTCTAAATTTCTATAGAAATCACCAAACATAAGGCAATATCTAAGTGCGCTTATAGTGACTATCGCTTTAAAACCACTTTTATATCAAGTCTGATTCAAGTCCAATCCAAGTCCAAGTCCAAGTACAATGAAACTCTATGTGCTTTGTTTCAAGGCTATGCAAAAAATCATAAAAAGTCATACAAGTCCATATCCATCAATTGCAAATGTCATTTTCTTTCCAAAGAAAGAATCAAAACAAAATAAAAGAATACAAACTCAAGTAACATTTGTATTGTTTAAACAACAATGTTATCACTTTATATTCATTCAAATAGTGAGTTAGCTTACACTTCAACAAGTGAACAGGCTAATACGAGCCTCCACTTCCTACTACAACCTTGCAAGCACCTAACTTTCTACCCTCTTCCTCCTTTGCTCACGGCCAAGCTCAAAAATATCCTATATTTCTCATGACCTTGAAGCATGTGGGGGTATTGTGCTCCAAATATTTGAGCTTTAAGTTGCTTGATGGTGTTGCTATGATGTTGTAAGAGATAAACTTGAGTTTGAAGAGATTTGGAGTAGTTTTGAAATAATTTGTTCTTAGAGAATTATGAAGAGAGAAGAGGATAATGAACTTTGGTTTAAATTTATAAAAATGTAAAAGTGATCAAACGAGCTATACATGGCCTTATATAGATTTCAAATGGTTAGCTTACCCCTCCACTCACCTTCCTATTTCTAACCAAGAAGGCTCACCCTTCCCCCGTTGTACTTGCCTTTCCACCTTTCATGCCTCAGATAACATCTCCTCAAATATCTCCTTGCACTCACTATAAGTTTCTAAAAGCTTCACTAAAGTGATTTGGTGCCGATTATTTTTATTAGCTATTAATGATTTCCTAAGTTATTTAGTATATGTAAAAAAAGTTTGAACAACATATATTGAGTAAAAAGCTATTTATTGATAAAACGATTTTCGGTTACATTATCGATTTTATTCGAACTATTTATTTTTGTAAACATTTTTAAAACAATTTTACCATAACTAGTTATTAATTAAATAATGTTAAATCAAGATTATAAAATCATATTATAATAGTTAACTATATTTCAAAAGTTATGATATTCAAAGATGAAGTATTCGAAATTACTGGTCGCTACATTCTCCCTTATATAAAATATATCATCCTTAAAATTCCAAAACAACTAACTAATAATGAAACAATCATATAGCAATACTTAACAGCATTCACAATCACTAACAAACAAAGATCATGGTTTGCTCAAGTTCAATAATCCCATCATTGCACAAGGACGACAAGCAATCTATTAACCATACCTTACGCTCAATAGCCTTAGACTCTTACTTAGTCGATTATGCAAGCTACTTTAGAACAAATCGAAGAGTCATCCCCTAAACCTTCCATAAACTAACAAAACATAGTGTGTATATATACACACACACATACACTTTAGACCGTCTGATGTGCATGGATGATCGTACGCTGTATCAAATCTGATCACTTGCTTGATCACATAAGTTTCACTTCCAAACTAGTATAGATCAGTTGACCTCTCTATTGCGGACTTCGATCGGGTCCTTGATAAAAAACTTCTTTTCTCATTACATAGTCATCTAATATGATAGAAAACCTTGGGATCATATCAAGAATCTGTATCAAATGTTTGTCGTCAAGAATCGAGTGAAAAATCCTTGTTCGGACCGGTGTAAATCACCTATAAATCATGTACTCGGATCCTGATTAAGAATAGTCATGCAAATAAAAACAATGTACATACAACTTACATACTTATCCTATTGATTTCTTAGCTACACAAATTACTCTTTAATCACATTCTTTTACACTAGCAATATCTTTTATTCACTACTAAAACCATTTATGAAACATTTCATAAAACATAACTTGAGCTATAACTCATATAATATTCTACTACATCTTAAGAGTATATACTAAACATTAAATTCATTTTACATTCTAAAATTTAGGTAAAGGCCCAAATTAAATCTAGGTTGTATGACCAAGTCAACCTTTTAGACTTCATTAACCGTCGAGTTAGGCAAGTAGCTAGGACAAGCAGGACATCAATATCCAAACTCAAGATTAGAGTCTACTTTCCTCGGGCGTCCCTAAGGCAAATATGTTTATTAGTTGGCACAATAACATCAATGTGTACTTAAAATAGATGTTCAAACTAATTTAAAACTTGTTTTAACTTACTACATTCTCAATTTTAGTGCTATTTACTCTCATCTTTATATTTTCAAAAAAATACCTAACTTTACGTTCCATAAAAATTCAAAAGTTTTCGATTGTCCAAAATCATTGAAAATTCCGTTTCATTTTAACAAATAAAAACTGCCAAACAACATATCATAACATGATGCATATACCATACTGTCCTAATGCATAGGAAACATGCTCCAATAAAATAACTTACCAAAGTCTCGCTTATTTATTATACACATTTACTTTAAAGGGAAAACAAGCAAGGGCTTCTTGATTATTTGGGTTGCCACTATTACTCGAGCTCCCTACGTAGCATACAACAAACTTTTCTATAGGAAAGAACTTATCCCAATCTATATAACTTAAGACTATCCTTTACCAAACTACTCTACAGTTTATCTCAAGCTTCGTTAAAGAAAAAAAAATAGAACTAAACACAGGGTTTCATTTCAAATCAATTGAAATTTTATATATATATATATATATATATATATATATATCCTTTTATATCAAATCATATTTTTGGGATTAAATAAAAATTTGTTTCACCAAAACTACTCTGCAGCATCCCCCACTTAGAAACACTAAAATGAACGCCAATGATGCTGCAGTCATTACCAGAATTATTTTCAAGCGATAGAAGTGAGTTCAGTACACGTAATCATACTTTTTGAGACTTAACCAAAATCATTTTTAAAGCGGTGTCAAATACTTCATGCAATACTACTAAGTACAGATTCATAAACCAATTTCCTAAATACACTTTAATAATCTGTATAGAAAATATACGTAAAGATCAAGTAACACAAAAGTTATACTACGGAAAATGGTCATACCGAATCATACCATATATTCCCTTACTAAGAAGGATAATGCCCATGAGAAGTACTTGCCGAACGAACACATCCCTTGCCCATTTTTAGTCAGTTTTCAACCAGTTGAACTAGAGAACATAAAAATACTTTGTTCTTAAATTGGCTCATCAACTCAAGAGCAACCTCAAACTTGAATAAATATTAAAATCTTTAGATTAGTATTCAAAAATACTTTCAAATAATAATACTATTATTTTCTTCCAAAATCTTAAAAAACCAATTTAAAAATGTAACAACCCAGAATTTTTTCTGATTATTTTAATTGTTTATTTTAAATTATTTAAATTAAAACTCCTAATTTAAAAACTTTATTATATTTATTAAAATGGATAGATTTTGTTATTTTAAATATAAATTTTAATTTTGTGCGAATTATAATTTCAAATCTAAACAAATAGGATATTTCCAGAAAAGTGGATTTTCGTTGAAATCCAATTTATATTGTGAAAGTTATGTTTTTTACAATATTGGGTGTAAATTGATTTATTTAATAAAATTATTATTTTAATTTACATAAATAATATTTTTATTTGTCAAATCATGTTCTAATATGTGTTATATGATATGTTAGGTACATATTTTATTTTAAAACATTTTTAAAGTGATGTTATAATTTTTCCAAAGCTTAGTGTATTTATTTTCAATTTTTATAACCCAGTTTCTATTTTTAAGCTATTTTCTTAATTTAATTATATTTATTTAAAATTTTATACATTTATTTTATTCATTCATTATTTTTCTGTCCTTTTATTTTATTTATAATCATTTTATATGTATAGAAAAATGAAAAAAGAATTTTTGAAATATGAAGAGTTTTGACCTTTTGTATACCTTGTCTTTTCACATTTCAACTTACCTTTTCACACCAAACATCACATGCATTCAATTACTGGCCATATCATATTGCTTCAGCCACATACCCACTTCATTTTCACATATAGGAAAGTTTCTCAAACCTAAAATTTCGGCCATCATCTCCTGAGGCAAAGTTTGGTAAAATTCTTCTTCTTTTCTTCTCATTTTCTTCTTGTTTTTCTTATCTCTTTGCACTTGTCTTCACCTTTGTAGCTCAGCCATTCCTCCTCCTTCACCATGGCTTCCTCCACCACCACCATATCAGGCTGATATCACCTCCAGCCCTCTGCCCAAGCCAGGCCGTGCGCCACTAGTTGATCAACTCCACCAAAATTTGCATTATCCACTTGAAAAACTCCATAGCCGGGCTCCTATGCCATCAATACTTCACCACACCACCTTGGCCGGCCCTGACCTCACCACCAGCCGCTTACATGACCTGAGACCTCTTCCACATCACCTATTGACTCCACCAGGCCTGGCCGTGACCATGCTTGCCTTGGCCGTGACTTGTGTTGCATTGAAATCCACTTTGGTTGCCTTGTATTTGTAGTTTCATGCATATATCCTTATACATCATCTTCCATGCTATGGCCGACCTATTGAACCGAAAACCAGATCCAAATCCTTACCATGGCCGTGTATTTTAACCTATGGCTGAGCCTAGGGGTGGTTGAAAGCACGTGCAAGAGATTTGGTGACTTTTTGTGCATGTATTTCTAGTGTTGTCTAAAAAAAATTAAGTGTACATTCATGTGTTGTACTTTGTTTTGTTTGTTATGTAACAAGGCAATTAGCTTTAGCTCTCCCACACTCAAATCGTATTCGTGCTTTAGTGCCTTTGAAGATCTCTATTTTGTGTATTTGATTGTCATCTCCAGGTATACAAGTGAGTAATTCTCACCAGACAACGATATACTTGTATGACTAGTAAACTGATCAAAATTGAATCTGTAAAACATATCAACATGCTATATTTGTTATGTTATGATCATATGATGTTCACCCATGCCTATTAACCTGTTATACCATTTGTTACTGTAATATAATGCTATTCTGTTATTTATATTAGTTTGTCACACTGCAAGTTCCTTGTAGATTAGAATCACTATGGGTTGAAATGATACATACCCGAACAGACTTTAGAATACAGAAAAATCGTTATGGGCTGAAATGATAGGCCTGAGTGATTTTTATTTATTTTCATTTACTTGGGATTGCGGGTTTGAAATGATAGAACCCAGATTTTTCCTTTGTAAATTACGGATTGAAATGAAATAATATCCGTATCACTTTACCGAGACTAGAAAATGATATACAGACCCGTGGATAATATATATTTTTCTAAAAATTTTAAAATATTTAAGAAATGTAAATATTATAATATTTTGATTTAAACTTAATTAAAAATGATTTTTATAAAGCATTATTGAATTTCTAAAAATTTATAAGTGAAATAAATTAGCGGTAAAGTTAGAAATTTGAAATATAAGTTATTTTGGAAATTATGATTTAGTTATAAATGAAATTTAAATTAAGTAGAAAAATATGATAAATAGATTTAAAATTTGAATTAAAATGAATTTAAATGATTTTGTTAAGTGCTATTGATTTTTGAATAAATTAAGATGTGAAATAAATGAATGTTTAAGTTGAATTTTGAAATATAACTTAAATTGGAAATTTGTGAATTTTGTTTAAAGGTGAATTTTAAGTTGAGTAAATAAATTGAAAAATAAGTTATATTTGGAAATTTAAACTTAAGTGTTAAGTTGAAAATTTAATTATAAAGAATTTAAATTGAATGTTGAATTATATAAGTAAATTATTATTAAATTGATTTTTGAATGAAAATTTAACTTTATAAAATCATGAATATAAGGGTATTTAAATAATTATTTTAAAATTGAAAATATATGATTTTATAAGTTTAAAATGATTTAATTAAAAAATTCAATTGTTTGTGAAATTATATTGAATATTTGGAATTTAATTAACAGCATTATTGAAATGCTATTATTTCTAATGTAAAGAATATTACAGCATTTGTAAATGCTGTAGTTAATATAAATGAACTAAATGGATAAATTCAATTAAGGGCTATTATAGCACTTTGTAAGTGCTATAAATGTTGAATTTAACTAAGGTTTTTTTAAACTAAAGTAACCCTATTACAGCATTTTTAATGTTGTCTTTTGTTAAATTGAATTGTTTTAAAAGTAACTTTCCGTAGCATTTTCTAAACGCTGCGAAAGTTGAATTTTCATTGTTTTAATAAATTTAAGTGAATAAATTAACTTTGGAAGATTTAAATTTTGGAAATTTAATAATTTAATTATTAAATATATTAACTTCGTTTTAATGATTTAAAATGAAATAATTTGTTTTGAAATATAAACTATTTTGAAATGTGATTTGAAATGGTATTTAAATTAAATAAAAAATGAATATGGTTGGGAAAAATATGATATTTTGATATTTTGAAATGGATTTGAAATGATATTGAATTGTAAATTGATATTTGATTTTGAAGCATAAAATACCATCTTGGAATTTTAACCACGGGATGTATTAAATTTATAGTTTAACTAACCCTTAGAGGATGGACGATCCCAAGCATCTTTTAAGTTATAGTGCATTACTATTGCAGTTCACTTAAGTTGGTTTACATTATATAAGTATATATGTCCTGACTCGAGTGTTTTGTGTTTTACTTTACGCTCGGGTCAGCCTAAGTATTTACAGCTTAGCTTTGGATTTCTTTTCTGGAGTTAGGAATCGCTGGAGATTCCACTTGTCTGGTTATCTGTTCCCTTTCAGTTTCAGTTGTTCTATTTCAGCTCTGGTATTTATAAACTGCTATGTATTTGAGATTTCTATTGTATATGTTTTTTCAGATTAATATTATGTATTATGTTTTGAGAGTTTGTTATAGTAGCTTCATGAACTACTACGTATTTTAATTTCCGCTGCGAGTTATTCTAATACTTCTGTGTCTGTGATTCTGTGATGTACTTTATTTGCTCCAAATTAATTTACAATGCGTTATTTTGAGCAATTCAAGTCCGGCATGTGTGGATGCGAATGGCTGAAAATATCGGGTTGTTATAGTTGGTATCAGAGCTTTGGTTTTAGGAAAACCTTAGCCTGTGGAGCAAAAACTCATTAGATAGGTTAGAAATACCCTAGAATGAGTGAAATCAATCTCAGAATCCTTTCTTTGTGAGAGAACGTATTTTCGAAGTATAAAATGATTTCCAAATGATTTTTAAGGGAGTTTCAAAGATTATTTTGGTATAAAATTTTTCTTATTTTGAAACCAAGATTTTCTAAACTTCATTCCTCATGTATCCACCTTGTTAGAAATCTCTTGGTTAGGATTCTTATCGATTAGGATTCCTTGAACTTTGGAACGCTCCCACTTGTTCTGAAATCCAGTCTTATCTTCCCCATTTTATCCTTTTGATTTTGGGGCATTCCATAACTCCACTTGGAAATGACCTCTATAAAGATCGGTGATTCCGCAAATCTTTGAAAGATTTGTAAAGGGGTGAAACTCCTTTACAATTGGCATGATTCATCGGAGATTTCTATATTCTCGGCTTACGATGCTATCTATCTCCTGCTCTATCTGGATTTTATCTCTGGCGATCGGGTGTCGATTTGCCTTTGATTTCCGCATTGATTATATTCCTTAAGTTACGGTTGACCGGTTAAGGTCGCCCGCGATTTATATAGGCTTATCATCTTCTATTTGGCAATTAAATTATCTTATCTTCGTTCGAGCTTATCTTCGAACCAGAATTCTATTTGATTAGAGTCCTCTAAATTTGAATCTCTATTTGTTTGAAATCTATCCTTGAATCATTCTTTGGAAATATGTGTTTGGTTGTATTTTGAAATTGTGCGTACATTGAAATTATTATTTTGATAAGATGACCCTATTTTATATATAAAAGAGAAATGTTTTCGGTATGGGTTTTTTTATTTTTTTAAAATGAAAATTTGAAGCTTTGAAAGGATTATATATTTTTCTTCCTTCGAAAATTTGAAGTTTCGAAAGGATTTGAAATTTTAAAATTTTATAAGAATTTGATTTATAAAAAAATGATTTATAACTAAAGGGTTTTTAATTTGAATTTCGAGGAATCGAACTCCGGTGTTTTGAAATCGGCTTTAAGATTCGAAAAATATATATATTAATAATATGATTTAAAGATATTTTCTGAATAAGAAATGTTTAAAATATACTCGAATGAATCAACGATTTCGAAGAGATTTCAAAGAAGTTTCAAGAAAATAAAAGTCCAGAACCTACTTATGTCGCTGGAAAATGATTTCGGTGGTGAATGCATACATCATCGACATTGATTTTCGAGTTTCTGAGCGGGGGAGAGGCCACACTAGTAGCTTTACTATGCGAGTGATTTTGTGAAACCAAATTTTGATTTCAGATTTCGAAGTATGGTTTGATGTTCGAAAGATATATGTGTATATATATATATTCGAAATGATTTAAAGTAAGCCGTTGTTCAGTCCTCGAGATTCAGATTTGTTTTGGTATAACCCTATCTTTTGGAATTGGTTTACTGATTTGTTGGTGATTTTCAACTCTTAGATTGAAAATATGATTTCTTCGACTATTTTGAAGGTTCGAGCACTTCCAAATCAAGGTTAACATTTCAAAGCTAAGAAATTTTGAAAGGTATAGGGTATTTGATATGGAATATAGGTTTAGTTTGGTATGATTAAAGTAATATGATTTATATAAGTTTGAAACGGTTCATTGAGTGAAATAAATAAGACCACGTTGAATTATATTGGTATGAAATATAGATTTGAAATGTTTTGAATAAAGTATATATATAGAATAATAATCTTTCCAATGGTAAATTGGATTTTTCATATAGAAATAAATAGTTTGAAGGTTTTTAAAAAAAGAGATGGTTTTAAACTTAGTAACCATTTTAGATATTTTGATGATTGAAACGGTTTGGAAATGATTTAATCTTTATTTTGATAAAGAATGTGAATTGAAATGATAATTGATTTTGATAAATGAATATTTGAAGTTTATATTTGTATGAAAGGATATTTGGTTTACTTGTAATTTGAGTTTATTTAAAAATGATGGATTTATGAAATGAATATTTCAAAACTAAGTAATAATGAAACTAGATTTGAGATATATGAAATTAAAAAGTTTAGTTTTGAAATGTCGGGTATTAAAGCTTTAAAATATATTAAAGATTGAATAGTTTATTTTATGGATCAAATCTTTATTTGAAATTTGATAATATTTGAATTGGCTTTGTTGGAAAACTAAATTGAATTGAAACTGATGGTTTGAATTGAATTAAAATTGGAATAGATATGGGTTTAACTGAATAAATTTATGAAATGTAAAGAATTAATGGAATGTTTTATGATTTCAAATGTATGATTCCAAAAGGTTATGATTTTCAAAGTGTAATGATTCCAAGTATTTTGGTTTCGAATGATTTATAACTTTGGAGATATTATGATTTTTGAAAGTGAATATATGTTTGAAATGGAAACGAATTTGTTTGACCTAAATTTTGTTGATTTGGAAATTTGGATTATTTTCTAAATCTATTGTTTTAAGAAACTTTGAAACTAAATATATGTAATTAGGAAGAAATGATTTGGTGAAATTATATATGATTTTGAAACTGAATTGATATTGAAATGGTTTGAAATTGAGAGCCGTGTTTATTTAAATACTTTGATTTGGGAGTTATAGAACTTATATAAAATTGATTTGTATAAGTATGAAGTGATTTGAAACTATTGATTTGTAAAGGTACTCAATTTGTAAATTGAAATCTTATATAATCGAAGTCTATATAAGTGTGATTTGATATACTATTGACTTTGGGAAGTATTTGATTTGAAATGAAATCTTATATATAATGGACTTTATATAAGTATGATATTTGAAAGTGATTTTTAAAGGCATTATATGATATATATTTTCGAAGTAAAGATATGAAAAGTGCCTTCTACTTGATATCACTTTGTGGCCACACTGTGGATTCATTCTATCAATATTATTCTCTCTGATTTGGGTTTTTCGGATATGATACTCAAGTGTCCATCGAATTCCATGGCGATCTCCATGGTCTTATGTTTGCGACTGCATAGCGTAATTCACCTGGTTGAGATGGCCTGGGGGTACGGATGTTTCCTAGGGGATCCAGGCGTAACCATTGTGTATCATGCGATCTATGTAGGTCGTAGTAGTAGCGAAATCCGCTAGCCGAGATTGCTTAAGGAAACGGATGTTTCCTGGGGGATCCAGGCATAACCATTGTGTATCTGCGGTCTGCTAGTCATCATGGTGTAATTCGCAGGCTGAGATAGCTTACGGGTACGGATATTTCTTGGGGGATCCAGGCGTAACCATTGTGTATCTGCAATCCATGGTTAGACAAATGTTTGGTTTGGTTGATTTGTTAGGATTGTACTTTCAATATCTGTTGTTTTAAAAGGTTTTTCAGTATTTTCACTGGGTGTTGAAACAAGTCAACTAAGCACCTGGAGAATCCTAGCTATGCGCCTGATCAACGTATGGCAAGAGTCTGCAGGAACGAAAGTAGACTTGTTAAGACATTGAGTTATAAAAGTATTTTGATAAAGTATATTATGGGGGTGGGCGCGGGTCGGTGTGGTGCGGTTTGGAGTCCAAACCGCTTCCGCACCACATCAAACGGTTAATCAAAAATACAAACCATTATACCAATCCTTTAAACGATTCGGTTTTGGTCCGGTTTGAATGTAATACGGTTCGGTTTCGGTCCGGTCCAGTTTGAACCCATATTAAATATGAAATAAAAGAATTACTTCCATCAACAATCAATTTCCAAAGGCAACCACGTGAAACTTTTACATTTAAAGGTTAAAAAACACAATGTTATACTAAAATGAAAGATTAGTTCTTAATTGTGTGAATATTTCAATTTGATATTTACCTACAAGTGAGACTTTTTTTGGTAGATTGACCAAACATCAACATTAATCAAGGCATAATCATTAAGGAAAATGACTAGAATAAGATTATAATTAGAATTTATTCACAAAAAAATGAGATGAAAAATATTATACCAAACTATGACTTCTTCCTTTATGTCAGCAATTATTATTAATATAACAACAACATACGCTAAAAATAGAATGTACATCGTTAGAATCTAAAATAAGATAGGAGTTGCTTATATTTTTATCATAAAATTACTAATTTAAATTTTCAATTCGGTACGGTTTAATATGGTTGATTCAATCGTCCAAACTGCAATCGAACCGTATCGATGCGGGTCGGTCCGGTTTGGGGTATCAGCTTTGGTTAGAAGATTCGGTGTGGGTTTTCGCACCGCTTTTGCGGTCCGGTGCGGGCGGTTTCCGTGTAGCGGTGTGGTTTATGCCCACCCCTAGTATATTATATAAAGGATATTTTGATCATTTATTTTGCTTGTCTAAGTAATTTAAAAATGTTTTAAATATTGTTTACTTCGAACTATTAAATTTGAATCAAATAACTATTTATCATATTATAAAATGTTTAAAATGTTGTAAATATAAAATTTTAAATTGAAATGTATATAGTTTTAAATATGGTTCATCCTTTTTTTTCAACATATGCTCCCTTTTAGCTATTTGTAGCTTCTTCTTCTTTGAGGGTCCTTTCTACACTGTGGAAAGAGTTGGTTCTTTGGTTATCGTTTAGATTTACCCGAGAAACTTTCTGGAGTGCATGATGTATTCCACGTCTCACATCTCCTCTAGTATCTGCTTGACCCATCTCTTTTTGTTCAGCAAACTGCTCTTGATAGTTTGAATATTTAGCTTAATCTGACTGTCGAGAGTAAGCCACTTCGTATTGTCAGAAGAGGTACGAAGCAGCTAAGAAGGGAATCTGTTAATCTGATCGAGGTACGGGGGGTACTGATGATCAAGATTGTACCTAGGAGACGGAGGAGAGCATTCATGCTTCAAATTCGAAATTGTTCTTTCTGGTTCTAATTGTTTTTTCTATCTTGCTTTTCCTTATTTTCCTTGCTCATTCCTTTTCGAGAATGAAAAGATTTGAGTGGGGGAGAGTGTAACAACCCTGAATTTTTTATGATTATTTTAATTGTTTATTTTAAATTATTTGAATTGAAACTCCTGATTTAAAAACTTTATTATATTTATTAAAATGGATAAATTTTGTTATTTTAAATATAAATTATAATTTTGTGTGAATTATAATTTCAAATCTGAATAAATAGGATATTTCCAGAAAAGTGGATTTTTGGTCAATCTGGTCAAACTTTGACTTTTAAATTTAAAATTCAAATATTTGAATTCTTGAATTTTATCTTTTATTATGAAAATAAATTTAATTTCAAGAATACTACATTTTGTTTCGCTGAAATCCGATTTATATTGTGAAAGTTATGTTTTTTCACAATATTGGGTGTAAATTGATTTATTTAATAAAATTATCTATTTTAATTTATATAAATAATATTTTTATTTGTCAAATCATGTTCTAGTAAGTTTTATATGACATGTTAGGTATATATTTTATTTTAAAACATTTTTAAAGTGATGTTATAATTTTTCCAAAGCTTAGTGTATTTATTTTCAATTTTTATAACCTAGTTTCTATTTTTAAGCTATTTTCTTAATTTAATTATATTTATTTAAAATTTTATTTATTTATTTTATTCATTCGTTATTTTTTTGTGTTTTTATTTTATTTATAATCATTTTATATGCATTTAAAAATGTAAAAAGAATTTTGGAATTATGATGAGTTTTGACCTTTTGTATACGTTGTCTTTTCACATTTCAACTTACCTTTTCACACCAAACATCACATGCATTCAATTGCTGGCCATATCTCATTGCTTCGGCTGCATACCCACTTCATTTTCACATATAGGAAAGTTTCTCAAACCTAAAATTTCGGCCATCATCTCCTAAGGCAAAGTTTGGTAAAATTCTTCTTCTTTTCTTCTCATTTTCTTCTTATTTTTCTTATCTCTTTGCACTTGTCATCACTTTTGTAGCTCAACCCTTCCTCCTCCTTCACCATGGCTGCCTCCACTACCACCATATTAGGCTGACATCACCTCCATCCCTCTGCCCAAGCTTGGCCATGCAACACTAGTTGATCAACTCCACCAAAATTTGCATTATCCACTTGAAAAACTCCATAGCCGAGCTCCTATGCCATCAATACTTCACCATACCACCTTGGCCGGCCCTGACCTCATCACCACCAGCCACCTACATGACCTGAGACCTCTTCCACATCACCTCCTAACCCCACCAGGCCGTGACCATGCTTTCCTTGGCCGTGACTTGTGTTGCATTGAAATCCACTTTGGTCGCCTTGTATTTGTAGTTTCATGCATCCTTATACATCATCTTCCATGCTATGGCCGACCTATTGAACCCAAAACCAGATCAAATCCTTACCATGGCCATGTATTTTAACCTATGGCTGAGCCTAGGGGTGGTTGAAAGCAAGTGCAAGAGATTTGGTGACTTTTGTGCATGTATTTCTAGTGTTGTCTAAATTTTTTTAAGTGCATATTCATGTGTTGTACTTTGTTTTGTTTGTTATGTAACAAGGCAATTAGTTTTGGCTCTCCCACACTCAAATCGTATCCATGCTTTCGTGCCTTTGAAGATCTCTGTTTTGTGTATTTGGTTGTCATCTCCAGCTATACAAATGAGTAATTCTCACCAGACAAAGTTATACTTATATGACTAGTAAACTGATCACAATTGAATCTGTAAAACATATCACCATGCTATATTTGTAATTTTATGATCATATGATGTTCACCCATGCTTATTTACCTGTTATACCATCTGTTACTGTTATATAATGCTATTCTGTTATTTATATCAGTTTGTCACACAGCAATTTCCTTGTAGATTAGAATCACTATGGATTGAAATGATACATACCCAAACGGACTTTAGAATAGGGAAAAATCGTTATGAGATGAAATGATAGGCTTGAGAGATTTTTATTTATTTTCATTTACTTCGGATTGCGGGTTTGAAATGATAGAATCCAGATTTTTCCTTTGTAAATTATGGATAGAAATGATATAATATCCGTATCACTTTACCTAGACTAGAAAATGATATACAGACTCATGGTTAATATATATTTTTCTAAAAATTTTAAAGTATTTAAGAAATTTAAATACTATAATATTTTGATTTAAATTAATTAAAAACGATTTTTATAAAGCATTATTGATTTTCTAAAAATTAATAAGTGAAATAAATTAATGGTAA
This sequence comes from Allium cepa, assembly GCA_030765085.1. Lineage (NCBI taxonomy): Eukaryota > Viridiplantae > Streptophyta > Magnoliopsida > Asparagales > Amaryllidaceae > Allium > Allium cepa. Next base: position 80,285,005 of record CM060941.1, on the reverse strand, counting down.
AGTTAGAAATTTGAAATATAAGTTATTTTGGAAATTATGATTTGATTATAAATGAAATTTAAATTAAGTAGAAAAATACGATAAACAGATTTAAAATTTGAATTAAAATGAATTTAAATGATTTTATAAAGTATAAATGATTTTTGAATAAATTAAGATGTGAAATGAACGAATGTTTAAGTTGAATTTTGAAATATAACTTAAATTGGAAATTTGTGACTTTTGTTTAAAGGTGAATTCTAAGTTGAGTAAATAAATTGAAAAATAAGTTATATTTGGAAATTTAACTTAAGTGTTAAGTTAAAATTTTAATTATAAAGAATTAAAATTGAATGTTGAATTATACAAGTAAATTACTATTAAATTGATTTTTGAATGAAAATTTAACTTTATAAAATCATGAATATAAGGGTATTTAAATGATTGTTTTAAAAGTGAAAATATATGATTTTACAAGTTTAAAATGATTTAATTAAAAAAAATTAATTGTTTGCGAAATTATATTGAATATTTAGAATTTAATTAACAGCATTTTTGAAATGCTATTATTTCTAATGTAAAGAATATTACAGCATTTGCAAATGCTGTAGTTGAATAAATGAACTAAATGGCTAAATTAAATTAAGGGCTATTATAGCACTTTGTAAGTGCTATAAATGTTGAATTTAACTAAGGTTTTTTTGAACTAAAGTAACCCTATTACAGCATTTTTAATGTTGTCTTTTGTTAAATTGAATTGTTTTAAAAGTAACTTTCCCCTGCATTTTCTAAACGCTGCGAAAGTTGAATTTTCATTGTTTTAATAAATTTAAGTGAATAAATGAACTTTGGAAGATTTAAATTTTGAAAATTTAATAATTTAATTATTAATAATATTAATTTCATTTTAATGATTTAAAATGAAGTAATTTGTTTGAAATATAAACTATTTTGAAATGTGATTTGAAATGGTATTTAAATTAAATAAAAAATGAATATGGTTGGGAAAAATATGATATTTTGGTATTTTGAAATGGATTTGAAATGATATTGAATTGTAAAATGATATTTCATTTCGAAGCATAAAATACCATCTTGGAATTTTAACCACGGGATGTATTAAATTTATAGTTTAACTGACCCTTAGAGGATGGGCGATCCCAAGCATCCTTTAAGTTATAGTGCATTACTATTACAGTTCACTTGAGTTGGTTTACATTATATAAGTATATATGTCCTGACTCTAGTCTAGTTATCTGTTCCCTTCCAGTTTCAGTTGTTCTATTTCAGCTCTGGTATTTATAAACTGCTATGTATTTGAGATTTCTATTCTATATGTTTTTTCAGATTGATATTATGTATTATGCTTTGAGAGTTTGTTATAGTAGCTTCATGAACTACTATGTATTTTAATTTCCGCTACGAGTTATTCTGATATTTCGGTGTCTGTGATTCTGTGATGTATTTCATTTACTTCAAATTTATTTAAATGCGGTATTTTGAGCAATTCAAGTCCGGCATGTGTGGATGCGAATGGCTGAAAATATCGGGTTGTTACAAAAAACTTTGAGATTTAAGTTCTCAAAATATCAGTTTAGATCCTCTTTATTTATAACCATATTTTATAACCTGCTTACATAAAATAACTATCTTATGTATAATTATTTCATAGATATTTATTTCCAAAATTTTCTATCTAACCCTTAGTTTATAATAAATGGCTTATATTAAATTTAACTTCTAGCCTTTGTTATCACAGAACGCCTTATACTCAAATGTTGCAACTCAATTCACAAGGTGTATGCTCCACTACATCTTCAAATACTGCCTACCCAACTCATGCTGTAGAAAGCTAAACTACTCATGAACTAGTAGAGTACAAACAACTATTAGCAAACAATAATCAATTCTTCTAAACTGGCCAAGCATGACTAAATAATCATCAAGATTGCAGGATATAAAACTATGGGAAGCACTAATATCAAACAAAATATGAATTGAAAATCCATCAAAAGATAGTATACCGTCTAGAATCTGATTTCCCTTTACAACTACAAAAGTGGAAGGTGTTGCAGCAAGTGCAAAAACCCTAGATTATTGTCCTATATGAAGCAACGGACAATCTCTGACAAAATGACCCCACTGGTTGCAGTTGTAACAACTCTTCGGTGCAAATTGTGCTTTGGTTGCCTATGGATAAAGCTTCGGTACCTTTGCTATTGGGGCTTCAGCTACTAGTCCTTTTATACATGCCTCACATTTTCTAGCAAAATGCTTCTACTGCCCACGCTTAAAGCAAGCTAGTTTGGAAACATCCTTCGATGGCTAAAACTTACGCTTGTTGCTTCTAGTTTGTGCAGATACAGACGGCCCTGGAGCCAAACCCTCGAACCGTAAAACCATACTTATTAAATGCATGAACACACCCTTGACATGATTTGCCATGTTCTTACATAATCTGTCACACAAACTAAGACAAACTTGAACCTCTATGATAGTCTTAGTGTTGTTGAACCTCTTACTTTCTAATATCTCAAAGTCTCGGTAGTGAAGCAAGTCCTTCTATGGTCGAACTTACACCACTTCCTTTACTAGATTTCCTTCAGCATTAGGGACCCTAGTATTCATTGTTCTTACAACCTAATCATAGAAAAACTTTTTTAGGATACTTAAGGATAGAGTTATTTAAAAGAAAGGGTTATTCCTAAGGAAATAATATAAAGGGATAGGTTCATAGAAAATAAAAAATACACTCAACTCATTCTAGGATGTCATTTACCCATATCTATTGAGCCATACCCAACCAAAGACAAGGTATTTGCTAAACCTTTGCTTTGATACCAAATGCAATGGCATGACTTTTCAACCCTCGAATATCGGCACTAAAACATCCACAGTATTCGTGTACCAAGCACCCAAGTGCCGGAAAGATAACAGTTAGGATAAAGTAAAAAGAAAATGAAACAGAATAAGAAAGAAAGAACAGAATATCAGAACCTCACAAGCGGAATGATAGTATACAATATCCAAAAAGATAGTACAAAGGGTTACTCCAAAATACAGAGTAACATAGTTATTAAACCTTAGTACCATCATCAGCCTAGATAGTTATAAATGTCTATCCTCTCAATGCTGATACACACATAATAACAGTGCAATTGAAATAGAAATAGATAGATACACAGAAGCCTCCAGCTTGTCCCTTGAAGTTTTGAAGCGTCCAAAGTAAAACTTGCTTTACTCAGCCTATATGAAAGAGTGCATGGGGAATTTAGAGGAAAAAACAAAGACCACGTGTCAGACATAATTCTGGTATGAGAAACTCAAAATACATGGTTCCATATACTAGTAACTTTTGAGACCATATAGATTGTCGTAACAGTTTCCCTCGAAAGACACCAAACCATCCGATGAATGAATATAGCGATATAAATGTCTAGAGTGTAGAATATAAATACAAAATAGTTGTGATCCATGTACACCACAACAATATTAGAAGTACATCTAAAACTGCTAAGGTATGTTTGCATATAGATTTTCCACAGAGACGCCTCTAGTAAACTAAATTGGATCTCCATGACAAAGATTAGAACTACCATCTGAGCATCATATATCTCAAGATCAAATATACCATATGGTAAACACAACCGGTCCATGCCCGTACATATGGCTCCAAGTATCAATAACACCCACTAGCAACACTGATAAGAAAACTCTAGCACTCTATCGTAGGCTTGCTAAACTCCAAGCTATATATCTTACTCCGTTTTTTATCATTTCTAATGTTGAGGTTATGATTAGCATCTCTTATGCAAATCTTCATCACTGGAATCGATCATGAGTCTCTGAATGGATCCTAACACAAGTTACCCGACGGATTCTAACGTTGGCCTCTCACTTGGAATTAACCTTAAGATAGACAGTTCAACTCTATAGCATTAGTCTAAAATATTAGCACTGACCTCTGTTAATACCTCAGTTATTGATTTTGATGATAACAACCAGGATAATAACAATATACATTCAAATAAAATAGATATTAATGTTTCCCCAAGTTGTATAGTATATAGTGTACGGTATTATATAAGTGTTGAATCGAAGACTATACGGTATAAAGATTCAAGAAATGAACAGGAAGACTCATGAGTACAAAGATCATGATATGAAGATTCAAGACTATAACATAGTGTATAAAGTAATAATGTATCGTCAAAGTCTATGACTATTTACTTTACTTTACTACTTTTATTTTTTTCTCCGATTGCATCTGTGACTGTTTAATAATATAATTCTACATTGTTAATTCGAGATTTAATTTTTAACTTGAAAGAAAACTAAAAAGATTTATAAAAGTTAGAAAACACTAGTTACTCCCTTCTAGTGTTTAATTAGCTATAAGATTCATAGTTCTGCAACCCATATTTGGTATTAGAGCACTAAGTTTTCAAAAACTCATAATTTAATTTTCGAAAAGTTTTAATGGCTAGCAGCATAGTTTGTACATCCGTTAATACTTTTGTCAAAGGACAATCTACTGTTAGACCTCTACTTTTTAATCGCAGTAGTTACACTTATTGGTTATGTAGCATGAAGTTTTATCTATGGTCCAATGGTCATGACTCTTCACTTTCTATTAATTAAATCTATCTATATCCATTCATTCACTCACTTTATTTCAGATTTCAAATATCCCTTAATTCAACCTACTCAAAATCTCATAAATAGCCTCCTCAAGTCAAACTACTAAAACCATAAGGCTTTTTAAGAGAACTAAAGGCTTTCTCTTTAATGAAACAGAAACCATTGGTACCTACATGGAGTATGCGATTTCTGAAAAAGCTTTTCCCGAAAGATTTGCCAAATTTGAAAAATTTCCTCTTATAGCCTTCAAAATCTTTGCATTCAAAACAAAAAAATTATTTTAATTGACTCTTCTCAAAATGATATTTTTTCGTTATCTGGATTTGGTCAAAATGTTTATCTAAATATAAATGGAAAAAAATTTCAAAGAGAAGAGGGACAAATTGGGAGTAGTGTAAATGACACTCGAATTATTTTAAATTGTGACCTTTTAGGTCATATACTTGTTCGTAAATCTAGTGGAATTGACCTCTCCATTTTTCAAATTGATGAACAAAATCATGAAGTTTCTCACGAAATTCTCGAAAGTGATGAAGAATTTGATTTTAAACACAAGAATCTTTGATCAAAACCGAGACTTATGAGTCTTATTCTACAACAAAGTATCACTACAAGGATGAGTAATTACAATAACCCTACTCAAAAAAAATTAAAGCTCTTTTCACCATTTATGGAAACTATGACATCAATTGGGCATAGGTCATCTTATATGACTTTGTTTGAAAGAACATATCTAGACATAAAAACACACTCTGCCATGGAGTATATCTTATTAGAATTTTTATATATTTTGGTGTTGATTTAATAGGAGAGAAAACTCTACCTCAAATATTTTTTGATGGGAAAACATTTCTCTCATGCACATTCCAGCTTATTTTGAACCATATGAGACTCTTGCCGAAAAGGAAGAAAAATTAGCATATGAAGAGGAGCATTAAATTCAACAAGGTGAGGAGGAAGAAGATAATGAAATGGATGTTGAAGGGAAAGAAGAAGTAGATACTTCTTTAGAAAGTTTCGACAAGCCAGCTCATTCCTCAAACAAAGAGATACTAAGGAACCAAGAGAAGCATCTTAAAAACCAACAGAACCTTAAACGTTCCTTAGGTAAAAAGTTCACTTCTCTTTCCAACAAAACGAACAAATAATTTTGAAAGATCATTCGTAAGCTTGGTGGAAATTCATCATCATCATCTACATCTTTCTAAGCCTATCTAGTTATTTCCTTATGGTATCTAGCTTTGTATTCCTTAGTAATGTGGGTTTTTTTAGTTTAAATTCATGTTATATTCATGTGGTTCATTTAAATCCACGTAGTTTCTTCATTAATAATAAAATCTTGTTCTTGCTATTATATATAGTTCTAATAGTCTTTGGAAGTTATAACTGTATAATGGTACAAGATAATAAAACAATAACAAAAACAATAGTTTTGCATTTTCAGGTATGTCTGTCGACGTACATACAATAGATATGTCGACATATAAGAGCCATTGGAAAAAAAATTAAATTTTAAAATAAAATAACTACCATTATTCAATCTTTCCAAACGACTTTTCGCTCTTATATAAGCCTATTTCTTTTAGAAAAATCCACTTATCATTTTACTCTATATTCTCTCTTCAGTCTCAAACATTTTTCGAACAAAATTACTTCCCACACCAAAAATTATGTGAAAACCTTGGACAAACACTTCAATCTTTCAAGAATATTCTTACTTTTACCTTAAGAAATCAAAGGCATTTAGAGTTACGTCAAATGAAGATGATCAAAGAGCAAGTAAAGCAATTCAATGCTCTTCGATGAATATTTTTCCTTAATCAAAGATGGTCAAACCAACAATCTAGAATGCTCTTTTAATAAGGCTAATGGAGATTGTGATGCCAACAAAGAAGATCCAATCTTTGGATCCGACGGTTGGACTGAAGTTCTTAACAATGTCCGTTTTCTACGTATTTTCATAAATGTGTGTATTTATTAGATTTGAATTTATTTGGTTGAATTTTTGTGATATGGTTTTGATTAATACTTTTAGGATTTGATTTAATTATTTTAGTATTTGGATTTGTTTTGGTTTGATTATTTAATTATGTTTGGATTAATAGTTTGATATGCATGGTTTAAATTGAGTAAATAAAATCTTATTTTATTTATTAATTTATAGGTCTCCATATATCATTATCATTTCATACCATATCATGTTTAATATGCTTTGATTTTTTTTATTGATTTTTACTCTATAAATTCCAAGTATTTTATTTATAGGGATTTTTTATTTTCCACCCACTTTTCTTGATGGCAAAGTGGGAGAAAAATATAAAATATACATATATTCAAGGGGAACTATCTAATTCATGGGGAGTTATATCATATTATATACATAGGAACATTAAATGATTGTCACTATCAAAATGGGGGAGATGTTTATACCTCATTTATTGATTTTGATGATAACAACCTTGATAACAACAATATACATTCATATATATATATATATATATATATATATATATATATATATTGTCAAGTTATACAACACATAGTGTAGGATATTATGTAGGTGCTGAATCGAAGAATGTACAAGAAAAAGACTCAAGAAATGGACATGAAGACTCGTGAGTACAAAGACCAAGATATGAAGATCTCAAGGCTATAATATAGTGTATAGAGTTATAATATATTGTTAAAGTCCCTAGTAGCAATCTTTGATCTCTATTTCTTATTTTTCTATCTTTTATATTTTTAAACAATTTTTTTTCCAAAATATATTTAAGTTTTTTTTATAAATTTTTCAAAAATCAAATGTTTATAAACTATGTTTAAAATGATTTACAAAGTATTAAATTATTTTTCAAATTATAGGGTTTTCAAAACATTTGAAAGAAATGAGTTTTCAATTTTTACAAGCATATGTCGACATATGCCCAGATGATATGTCTATATACATGCCGCCAAATGGTTTTTCAATTTTTTTTTTAAAAAATAGTCTATTCATCGCAACTCTTCACGAATGGACACATCTATTTATATACTATATAAAGGGGAGTTTAGACAAATTTTTTGAAAGTCATTAACTTATTTTCTTCCCTTCTCTCACTCTCTTGAAAACTCTATTAAAAATATACTAGAATCATTTCAAACTTTATCGTATTAATTCACTGCTACTTTCTTACTGTTTTGAAACCATCTCTCACTTAAATCAAAAATCAAAGTGTTGATCAAAAGGCTATAGGTTCTATTGTATCCAAAGTTCAAGAAATTATCTTTGGAAATACCATCAAACTCTATTTGTACTTGCTTGGGTGTGCTGGTAGCCCATTCAAATCAAGTTAGTGTGCTTGGTAGCTCGAAAATCTAAGTGGGTGTGATTGTAGCCCGTCCAAATCAAGTGGGGTACCGTGAGCCCGAAAATTCAGGAGGGTGTGCCTCGTAACATCGAAATTGAGATTTGAATTGGGTTTACCTTCTGCCAATTTAGAGATTGGCATTTGAAAAGAAATATGTACAAACAATTGTACGGGACTAGATGTAGAAGAAATCAGAACCAGTATTGTTTAATAGTATAATTCTGTGTCGTTAATTTTAGATTTAATATTCAACCTGAAAGAAATTTAAAAAGATTTACAAAAGTTAGAAAACACTATTCATCCTTCTCCCTCTAGTGTCTAATCAACCTTAAGATCCATAATTTCGCAACTCACAACTTCTTCCTTGGACTTAACCTTAGGGTGGATAGTTCAACTCTATAACATATTCCACTTCACATTTGCTTCCAAAACGTAAACTCATATACTAGTTTTGAAGTGGTATTCGGTAAGTAATGCATAAGTTAACTTATCCAATCCCGAACTCTTCAAAACTAAATAGATGAATTTCCAGTAAACTCAACATCGGTTCATTTAAAAGTAAGCGAACAATATATACAGAGAAGTTATAACACCTTAGATTTTTAGTAACATTATTTAGAATACTTAATTAGTTAAATAAAATAAAATAATGTGTTGATTATGGGATTGAGATTTGATTTTAATTAAGCGGTAGTCACGCCGTGTAACAAATGAACCAAATAAGAGTTTACAATAGGAGGAGGGGTAAAATAGGAAAGAGATTATTCCTACATCTATAACCCATTGTTGTGTAAATTATACATGTTCGTTTCATTCTCAAATTTTATAAATAAGGGGCCGGCCACTATTAACAATGGAAGAGAGGAAGAAAAGCTAGGAAGAAGCTAATTCAAATCAAATCTATTCACATCTCAATCTCTTTAACCTTTAAACCAAAGGTGAATAATGTTTACATCTCATTTTTGATTTTATTTTTATTTTTTAGATGAATGCCGAATATTGTGCATTAATTTGCCTTGATTTTGAATGATGGAATGTTTATATATACATGTTGATGATTTATGTATGTTCATATTGATTTTATGATATGTTTTAAGGTGAAAACCCTATAAAATGACATCCAAATGCCTTGTGAATTTTCATGAAGGTCCAAAATATTATTTTGGAGATGAGTTTCAATTTTTAGAATTTTATGAAATTATGTGGAATTTATATGAATTTTCTAGTAATGAAAATGTTAATTTGGACTAAAAATTATTTTCTGTTAAATAATTAGATATTTGGGTCTGAAAATTTTATATGTTGGAAAACATATTAAGTGGATTTTCTAGAATTTTTAGATTTTTCCTGAGTGTTTTAATGGTTATATAAAATTGTTTAAGGTATGTAACTTAAATATTTTATATAATTTAAAGAGGAGAAGGGACTTCTTGCAAAATAATTTAAATTCGTTAACCCTAGAAAGTCGGCAGCACTTTTAAAAAATGCAATACTTTTCATTGGTAAAGAAAGAGGCAACCAATCATAATCAGACATGCAAGGCAGGTTAGGTGGAAAGAACTATTAGCTACATGTTTTTCACTGTTTCGACACCGGCGGCACCAGGTTCCGCCTCCTTATCTTCGCTTCCGACATAGTCGAAACTAATGCATATGGTATTAGGAACTGGTACATAGTGAATTGGATGAAGGCGGAAGGTATGGAGTTGAAACCAGGGGTTCCGAAGGGTTTGAGACGGTCCTTTGTTTTTAAATTAAAGAAATACGCCTGCTTGCTTTCGACTAAATGGCATTCAACAAAGTAGCATTCGACCAGGTCAAATGATTTAAAGGAAATGGTTTCGATTGGGTTGCATCTCTGTTTTTAAATGATTGCTTTCGATAAGTCGAAACCTTTTGCTGCTGCATTTTTACCTTTCAACCCTGATGGTTTCGAAAGGGTTATTTTTTTTTCTAAAAACCTGGTCACTCTCCAATGATTTCGAAGGGATGGTTTTGACATGCCACGACCCAAATTTCAACGTTTGAAAATCAACATCCATACTTTCCCGTATTCGAATGCCGCAGATTCAAACGTCGAAATTCGATTCGTGCCGGAGCTTATAACACATTAAGTATAACAACACAGCAGAAGAAAATGAATATATATCATTGATACACACAATGATACAATATCTGATAAAATAAGATACAACAGATCCAAAAATATCAGACCAGAACATAACAGCGGAATAATGACACGGCGTAAAGATATCTCCATCTTGATCTCCAAGAGAGAAAGAAAGAATCCAAAATTGTAACTCTAATGCCAAGGCTCAAAAGACTCGAAACTCCATATCGAAAAGCTCAAACCCCCATCACGCTGACTAAGCAAGGTCAACCTGAATGCTGAAGAGAAGAAAATGCTATCGCCAAATCCAAAGGCTGGATGCTATCGAATTCTACACCTATTATATGATTATCTGAAAAACCCAACCCTAGGCTGCCCGTGCAGAAAATTGTGGGCACCCAGAGTTTAGAAAGGGAATAATAAATTCAAGGTCAGTCATGGGACTGGTGTGAACAAATAAAAACAGTTTATCTTTAACAAGAGAAAAACAAAAGAATTTAAAAGAAATCTGCAATGCTTTTTGAAAAATGAAACTAACATAAGGCCTCCCACCGCACACACAATGCAAACGCAGAATTGGAGGAGATTTCTCCTTATGATAGGAAAACATGCTTGATACGCGAAAATCATTTTGATATTATTATTAGTGCATAGTGGAAAACATTTGCAAGTATAATATTAATCTTAGCCAGCGTACCACATTTCGTCGTATGCCTACTATAGCTACCATGTTCAATAGCGGTTGCCGCCACATTCCATGGTAGGTTATACAACTAAAACCGTACAAGATGCGTATTGTTTCTTTGGATTTCCAACAAATGGTCACGCTAAGGAACTTCCTGGGCCACATGGGTACGCCTCTGGAGGGACACCTCGAAAACTTAACAGCTCTCTGCCAACACAAGGCCGGGTCACCTTTGTAACTTGGTAACTACTGACACAAGTATGACATTCCCCGGTTGTAACCAACCCTTACCCAAGCACTCGATACCAACAACCACAAATCAATGTATTTGCAGTAACCACATAGGTCAAATATCTGGGCTCCATACCTTGATACCACCTCTATCCAGAAGGAAATGGACATACCCTTAGGGGGCGCTACCCCAAAATAATCTTGCCGCATCTTTTCTGTTTTGACTATTCCAGGTTGTGAGGTCCTGATGCAGTCTCGTCCACAAAGCTATGCTTTTCAGAAAATCCATGCTTCGATCAACACATGATCAACAGCACATCGTATGCCACATTACCAAATTGGGAATGTATCGCTAGTAACCATCACATAACCTCTGAGCTCGTACGTCTCAGAGAAGGGTGTTAAGCTAAGAGAATAAATTCTCTGCCACCAAACAGGAATGTATTTGATAAAAACCAGCTCTTCATCTCAAAGTGTAATGTCAAACACACATCCATACAAGTTTGTTCCGAGTTCGAATAGACCGAAGGCACATCAAAAGAAGCCCTTGCAATCCGGTTATTCACAATCCTGATCGGACTCCTCATCGCAAATGGAGATCTCTATACCGGTGCGACTCAGTGCAGATACATTCGACGGGTAACCCTTTCGTTCTTGAAAATACCCGGTCTTCACCACCGGTCTTCAAATGCTATCCATTTCATCGTATCATTATTTGGAATGGGTTATATGACACAAGGTCCTCTCCCGACTAAACCGAATAATGAGCGCAATATTTTAAAAACCATATGGATATTAGGATCTCTGTTAAGTCACACTTATTACCCAAAACCTTTCTTTCAAATGGTTTCAACAAATTCCCACTTTTAATCGTTTAAACAAAAGATTCACTTCACTTTGAAAACAAAGTTCACTAATCTTTCACAAAGATTCATTCATAGCCTTTCAAAATAATTTCCCTTTCAAATTGGATTAACTCATCCAATCTTTAAATCAAAGACTCAATTCATAGCTTTCAAAACCATTTGCAAAGATTCACTCATAACTTGGAAAACCATTTTTATTTCAAACCTGAAATCCTTTCAACACAAATTAGAAATCCTTTCTTTTTATGAAAGCTATTATTATTTGAAAACAAATAGTTTTCGTTTCGGAAAAATCCGATTATATTTGCAAAAGTTAAAGCCCTTCAAATATAAAACTTGGGTTAAATTCAAATTCCCAAAACAATACTTTTAAAATGGTTTAAAACCCATATTATATAACTTGTATAACCTTTTTAAACCATAATTTCCAAATATATATTCATAGAACTTAATTTCAAATCTTGAATTCCAATTCAAATCAAACCATTTAAATTTCAAAACTTCACTAAGTTATTCAAAATAACCTTTATTTAATTTATTTATTTTAAACTTCTTTTCAAAAGCTTTTCATATTCAACCAAATTCTATTTCCAAAATCATTTAGATTTAAACTCCAACTTTAAAAAAATTAGATTTCAAAATATCTGTGACTTAACTGATTTCCTCATGAAATCCATTTTTATGTGTGTATAGTGCAGTCCAGGGGTTTTACACAATGGTGTAACATCATCACTCACCACAGATTCAATCATATCAATATCGATAAGCGGTATAATCTATAACACATATCTTCCATTCACAGATTCACAGATAAATAATATAAATTCATCACAGATAAATAAATTATATTCGTCACAGATAAATAAATCATAGCTCAAATCAAAACAGAGCATCACACATCAGGGATATCAAACGATTTAAAGCATTCAGTACAATTCAATCAACCATAAACACGATCGATTAATCATCTGATTAATTTAAATCAGATTAATTACTTATGAATAATTTACTAATCCTGGTTAATTAATTACAAACTACTTTAATTAATTATCCCTTAATCATTAAATATTTAACCTTTAATTATTTAATTATTCTTTAATTAATTATCCTTAATTAATTACAATAAGTGATTATCCCTAATTAATTTCATTAATTAATTAACTTTCAATTAATTGATTATCCTCAAATTAATTACCTTAATTAATTAATCACATTAATTAATTATCCTTTAATTAATTATTCTTTAATCACTTGATTTATCAACTTTAATCATTAATTAATTATCCTCAAATTAATTACAATAAGTGATTAACCTAATCACTTGTATTAATAAATCATATAATTAATTACATTGAGTAATTATCCTTTAATCCCTTGATTAATTAACCTTAATTATTAATCAATTTTTATTAATTACTTTCATTGAGTAATTAATTACCTTTTTATCATCAATTAAGAAATTGATTAATTATTCTTTAATTACTATCATTAAGTAATTATCCTTTAATTTATCACATTAGTTAATTAATCACCTTGATAAATAATCCATTTAATTAACATTCCTTTAATACATTAAGTAATTAATCTTTCATTTAATTATATTTAAAAACAATCAAAGATTTAATAAAATAATTAACTTAATACAAAATTAGATAAACCAAACAAGTTTAAAACAATTTAACTTTCAAAATTTAAATCCTTGAAAGCTTGGTTAATACTTTACTTTTGGAAACTTAGTTTATATTTCTTAAAAACTTTGTTTTAAAACTTGTTTAAAATTGTAGTTTGAAACTTAATTTATTTTCCAATTTGAAAACTGTTTTTAAACAACCCTGAGTTGAACTGCAAATTTCCCGACCCAAACCATAACATTTCCGGGTCCAAACTCGAGCAAACCTTTTTCTTTTATTTGAATTTAACTTTGTTCAAATCTTAAGACCCATAATAAAACACATTCAAAATTGCCGGAAGTTAAATCGAGCTAACGACCCAAATTCCCGAAGCCCAACCCGAGGAAGATGCTTCTTCCCCATCAACCCAAACCTGATACATACATACACACGCGTTCACGTATACAACCAAATGACGCAACTCCGACCACCTATGCGACCTCCAGCATGTCGTCGACGACTCCTCTACATGCTACGACCACCCAGAACCTCCAATCTCGGCGTAAATAAAAATTGAGCTATTTGATTTAAACTGGAACCAAAACCGAGCACCTACAAACACCTAGTTCCGATCATCTCGACCGTCTGACGCCACGCGTCGAAGTCCTCGGCTTCATCATCGTCCCACGCGACATTTCCCCCATGTCCGATCGCCTGAATCACCATGACGGCGATGCAGTTCCACTTCAAACACAGACGTCCAAAACTAGCTTTAAAACTCTAAATCTATGCCTTGCCGTCACTATAATGATCGAGAAGTTTTCCGATCATTTTTCCTGCAATCTACATCACATCATTCTCCTCCAGATTCAAACTCGAAGCTCGATTATTCTTTGATCGACGGAAATTGACGTTTTTCATAATTCCGTTCAACTCAAAAATCCAAACGATTTCCAGATCTAAAAATATTGATATTATCATTAAAATTCATCATTTTGTAATTCGAATCAGGTTATGAATTCAAAACAAAAGTTTGCAAACATCAATTTTTAAGTCTTTGATTTATTTGACTGTAATTTTCTATTTTCCAGATGAATTACTCAATATTTCTACTTGTTTTTATTTAAAAATAATATTGCACCATTACAATCCTTTTTCATTCAAGAATCATAACCAAATAATGTTTATTTAGGAAGATATATTTTTTCTTTTCTTTTGTGCTGTTCTTTAGCCTATGAGTGTTTAATAGAGATGTAGATGCCTATAAACAGACAAGTATACAACAATATATATACACATTTTTAAACACACAGACATGCAAGCATTTTAAAATTCATACAAACAATAACTTTAAGAATATAGCATCAGATATCATAGCTGGTTCAAGGTTAGTTTGCTCACCTGAAATTGAAAATAGAAATCTGGAATGTTGAAACAGAGAAGCTTTGAACAAAAATATGGAAATGCTTTTAATCTGGAATGATTTGTTTTAGTGTGTTTAACCTGTTACTTGCTTCTAGGTTGAACACTTTGATTTTCCAGGCTTGAAATGTTTTGAAAAACTGTTGTTTGATCTTTGATTTTTGAGTCCCGAAGTTTGCTTGTTGATGATGTCTGATTTCAGGTTTGATTTAATTTGTTTTGAATTTCCAGGTTTGAAGATTGCTTTGATCTCCAGGCTTTAATTTCTAGATTCCTAATTTTTTTGTTTTTGAATTTGTTTAGGTTTGTAAAAACTTTTCTCGGGTTTGATTTGTAGTTTTGCTTTCAGGTTGAGAATAACATGGTTTCTCAATTTCTTTCTTATTCATATTTACATGATTTTCAAATTAAAAGTAAAATTTGCTTGCCACTTGTTTTTATTAGGTTACACTTGTAAGTTTGTGTTTTCCTTTAATTTACACTTGTTAAATTCAAATAAATTTATGTAAAGACCTTTCCTTTAATTTATTTATAAATTATGGTTTAGTCCTTTATCTTAATTTATTTATAATTCATGTTTTAAACCCTTGTTTATAATTTACTAACAAACTCATGTGTGTGTGTGTGTGTATATATTATTTACAAACTATATTTATTTTCAAATATATAAGAAAAGCATTTTAAATCTTTAATTAAATCTTACTTATATATTTACTTACCAATTTTATTTTTAGAATTCCTAGATAAAAATTCTTTTTACAAATTTTATTTTTCTTCTTCAATTTCCAATCCAAATTTACTGTCACAATCCATTATATATTTTTATTCCCAAGTGTTCAAATTAATTCTCAATTAAATTCACAATTTAATCCAAAATTCTATTTAATTACCGATTTAAATTCGACTTAAAACCGGGATCGTTACAGATTCCCCCTTGAGAAAATTTCGCCCTCGAAATTTGCTGGACGGGAAGACAACAAAGAACAGATGAAGAATGTTTTATCAGATTAAGCTGAATATCTATTATGCATTTGGCTTACCAAATCAGAATATTTTCAACAAATATGAGAATAACTCATTCAATACAACACAAGATACTCGGGTCTTTAAGTCTACGAAATATGCAGGGGCATTGGTTAACTCGAAGAGATAACTAACCAATTGTAGAATATATCGAGACCCCAAAGAATAGACAATAGATACTCAACTCGGGTCAGAATATCTCAAACTAGCTTGTCACTTTTTGGACTTGGGTCCCCATAAGAAATTTCAACAAAATTTCAAATTGGGTTTTGATCGAAATTGTTTTATTGATACAAATTTTCATATTTTATTAACAAATTTATTTCAATTAAACTTTTAAATTTATTAAAGTTAAAACGAAAAGATTGATAGGAAACCGATGAAGAGAATACGAAACAGGAACTTATCTACACGATTTGCAGGGTCACCACCACACCGAAGCTTCTTTCCGAAGCTGCCATGAAGCAATCAAAGAATTGAAACTGGATCAAAGGAGATTGAGGAGAAAAGTTGTTCCTTATTGTTTCAGGGTATCGACCGTTTGTAGTGATACTTCCCTGTCCTTTACCTCGTCCTCTTCTTGCACTCATACTCACTATCAATGGATAGTAGAGTCATCGTATATCTTAGGGATATACTCATTCTAGGGTATACTTCACCCTATCTCTAATGAGTTACCTAACGTGTTATACTCCAAAGCTAGAGTTCTTATTCAACCTTTAACTTTGATACCAAAATGTCACGACCCAAATTTCAGCATTTGAAATCGACATCCATACTTTCCTGTATTCGAATGCCGCAGATTCAAACGTCGAAATTCGATTCGCGCTGGAGCTTATAACACATTAAGTATAACAAAACTGCGGAAGAAAATGAATATATATCATTGATACACAATATTCGATACAACAATGATACAATATCTGATAAAATAAGATACAACGAATCCAAAAATATCATAGCAGAATATAACAGCAGAATAATGACACAGCGGAAAGAAATCTCCATCTTGATCTCTAAGAGAGAAAGAAAGGATCCAAAACTGTAATTCTAATGCCAAAGCTCAAAAGACTCCAAACTCCATATCGAAAAGCTCGAACCCACATCACGTTGACTAAGCAAGGTCAGCCTGAATGCTGAAGAGAAGAAAATGCTATCGTCAAATCCAAAGGCTGGATGCTATCGAATTCTACACCTATCATATGATTATCTGAAAAAACCAACTCAAGGCTACTCATGTGGAAAATTGTGGGCACCCAGAGTTTAGAAAGGGAACAATAAACTGCAGGTCAGTCATGGGACTGATGTGAACAAACAAAAACAGTTTATCTTTAACAAGAGAAAAACAAAAGAATTTAAAATAAATCCGCAATGCTTTTTGAAAAATGAAACTACCATAAGGCCTCCCGCTGCACACACAATGCAAACGCATAATTGGAGGAGATTTCTCCTTATGATAGTCAAACATGCTTGATACGCGAAAACCATTTTGATATTATTATTAGTGCATAGTGGAAAACATTGCAAGCATAATATTAATCTTAGCCAGCATACCACATTTCGTCATATGCCTACTATAGCTACCATGTTCAATAGAGGTTACCGCCACATTGCGTGGCAGGTTATACCACTAAAAGCGTACAAGGCGCGTATTGCTTCTTTGGGTTTCCAACAAATGGTCAGACTAAGGAACTTCCTGGGCCACATGGATGCGCCTCTGGAGGGACGCCCCGAGAAATTAACCAGCTCTCTGCCAACATAAGGCCGGGTTACATCTGTAACTAGGTAACTACTGACACGAGTATGCCATCCCCCGGTCATAACCAACCTTTATTCGAGCGCTCGATACCAACAACCACAAAGCAATGTATTTGCAGTAACCACATACGTCAAATATCTGGGCTCCATACCATGATACCACCTCTATCCAGAAGGAAATGGACATACCCTCAGGAGGCGCTACCCCCAAATAACCTTACCGCATCTTTCCTGTTTCGACCATTCCGGGTTGTAAGGTCCTGATGCAGTCTCGTCCACAAAGCTACGCTTTTCACAAAAGCCATGCTTCGATCAACACATGATCAACAACACTTTGTATGCCACATTATCAAATTAGGAGTGTATCACTAGTAACCATCAACTACATAACCTCTGAGCTCGTACGTCTCAGAGAAAGGTGTTAAGCTCAGAGAATAAATTCTCCGCCACCAAACAGAAATGTATTTGATAGAAACCAGCTTTACATCTCAGAGTGTAATGTCAGACACACATCCATACAAGTCTGTTACGGGTTCAAATAGAACCGAAGGCACTTCAAAAGAAGCCCATGCAATCCAGCTATTCACAATCCCGATTGGACTCCCATCACATATGGAGATCTCAATACTGGCGCGACTCAGTGCAGAGACATTCGACGGGTAACCCTTTCGTTCTCGAAAATACCCGGTCTTCACCACCGGTCTTCAAATGATATCAATTTCGTCGTATCATTATTCGAAATGGGTTATACGACACAAGGTCCTCTCCCGGCTAAATTGAATAATGAGCGCAATATTTTAAAAACCATATGGATATTAGGATCTCTGTTAAGTCACACTTATTACCCAAAACCTTTCTTTCAAATGGTTTCAACAAATTCCCACTTTTAATCTTTTAAACAAAAGATTCACTTCACTTTGAAAACAAAGTTCACCAATTTTTCACAAAGATTTATTCATAGACTTTCAAAACAATTTCCCTTTCAAATTGGATTAGCTCATCCAATCTTTAAATCAAAGACTCAGTTCATAGCTTTCAAAACCATTTCCAAAGATTCATTCATAACTTGGAAAACCATTTTTATTTCAAACTTGAAATCCTTTCAACACAAATTGGAAATCCTTTCTTTATATGAAAGCTATTATTATTCGAAAACAAATAGTTTTCGTTTTGAAAGAATCCGGTTATATTTGCACAAGTTAAATCCTTCAAGTATAAAGCTAGGGTTAAATTCAGATTCCCAAAACATTACTTTTAAAATGGTTTAAAACCCATATTATATAACTTGTATAACCTTTTTAAACCATAATTTCCGAACATATATTCATAGAACTTAATTTCAAATCTTGAATTCCAATTCAAATCAAACTATTTGAATTTCAAAACTTTATTAGGTTATTGAAAATAACCTTTATTTTATTTTATTTTTTAAAACTTCTTTTCAAAAGCTTTTCATATTCAACCAAATTCTATTTCCAAAACCATTTAGATTCAAACTCTAACTTTTAAACAAAATAATATTTAGATTTCAAAATATGCATGACTTAACTAATTTCCTCGTGAAATCCATATTTGTGTGTGTATAGTGTAGTCCAGGGGTTTTACACAATAGTGCAACATCATCAATCATCACAGATTCAGTCATATCAATATCGATAAGTGGTATAATATATAATGCTTATCTTCCATTCACAGATTCAAAGATTCACAGATAAATAATATAAATTCATCACAGATAAATAAATTACATTCATCATAGATAAATAAATCACAGCTCAAATCAAAATAGAGCATCACACATCAGGGATATCAAACAATTCAAAGCATTCTATTCAATTCAATCAACAACAAACAAGATCGATTAATCATCTGATTAATTTAAATCAGATTAATTACTTATGAACAATTTACTAATCCTAATTAATTAATTAATTAATTAATTAATTAATTAATTACAAACTACTTTAATTAATTATCCCTTAATCATTAAACAATTAACCTTTAACTATTTAATTATTCTTTAATTAATTATCCTTAATTAATTACAATAAGTGGTTATCCCTAATCAATTTTATTAATTAATTAACTTTTAATTAATTAATTATCTTCAAATTAATTACCTTAATTAATTAATCACACTAATTAATTATCCTTTAATTAATTATACTTTAATCACCTGATTTATCAACCCTAATCATTAATTAATTATCCTCAAATTAATTACAATAAGTGATTAACCTAATCACTTATATTAATAAATCATATAATTAATTACATTGGGTAATTATCTTTTAATCCCTGGATTAATTAACCTTAGTTATTAATCAATTTTTCTTAATTACTTTCATTAAGTAATTATCTTAAGTAATTAATTACCCTTTTATCATCAATTAAGAAATTGATTAATTATTCTTTAATTACAATCATTAAGTAATTATCCTTTAATTTATCACATTAGTTAATTAATCACCTTGATAAATTATCCATTTAATTAACCATCCTTTAATACATTAGTAATTAATCTTTCATTTAATTATATTTGAAAACAATCAAAGATTTAATAAAATAATTAACTTAATATAAAATTATATAAACCAAACAAGTTTAAAACAATTTAACTTTTAAAATTTAAATCCTTGAAAGCTTGGTTAATACTTTACTTTTGGGAACTTAGTTTATATTTCTTAAAAACTTTGTTTTAAAACTTGTTTAAAATTGTAATTTGAAACTTCATTTATTTTCCAATTTGAAAAGTGTTTTTAAATAACCCCGAGTCGAACTGCAAATTTCCCGAGCCAAACCATAGAATTTTCGGGTCAAAACTCGAGCAAACCTTTTTCTTTTATTTTAATTTAACTTTTTTTAAATTTTAAAACCCATAATAAAACATATTCAAAATTCATGGAAGTAAACTCAAGCTAACGACCCAAATTCCCAAAGCCCAACCCGAGGAAGATGCTTCTTCCCCATCAACCCAAACCTGATACATACATACACACGCGTTCATGTGTACAACCAAACGACGCAACTCCAACCACCTACGCCACCTCTAGCACGTCGCCGACGACTCCTTCACATGCTACGACCACCCAGAACCTCCAATCTCGACGTAAATAAAAATCGAGCTATTCGATTTAAACTGGAACCAAAACTGACCACCTACAAACACCTCGTTCCGATCATCTCGACCTCCTGATGCCACGCGACCACGTCCCCAGCTTCATCATCGTCCCACGCGACATTTCCCTAATGTCCGATCGCTTGAATCTCCTTGACGGCGACGCAGTTCCATTTCAAAAACAGATGACAAAACTAACTTTAAAACCCTAAATCTATGTCTTGCCGTCACTATAATGATCGAGAAATTTTTCGATCATTTTTCCTGCAATCTACATCACATCATTCTCCTCTATATTCAAACTCGAAGCTCGATTATTCTTTGATCGACGGAAATTGACGTTTTTCACAATTCCGTTCAACTCATATATCCAAACGATTTTTAAATCTAAAAATCTTGATATTATCATTAAAATTCATCATTTTGTAATTTGAATTAGGTTATGAATTCAAAAAAAAGTTTGCAAACATCAATTGTTAAGTCTTTGATTTATTTTACTATAATTTCTATTTTCTAGATGAATTACTCAATATTTCTACTTGTTTTTATTTTTAAAAATAATATTACACAATTACAATCCTTTTTCATTTAAGAATCATAACCAAATAATGTTTAATTAGGAATATATAGATTTTTTTTCTTTTATGCTTTTCTTTAGCCTATGAATGTTTAAAAAAGATGTAGATGCCTGTAAATAGACAAGTATACAACAATATATATATATATATATATATATATATATTTAAACACTCAGGCATCAAGCATTTTAACATTCATACAAACAATAACTTTAAGAATATAGCATCAAGATATCATAACAGGTTCAAGGTTAGTTTGCTCACCTGAAATTGAAAACAGAAATCTAGAATGTTGAAACAGAGAAGTTTTGAACAAAAATTTGGAAATGCTTTTGGTCTGGAATGATTTGTTTCATTTTGTTTGACCTGTTACTTGCTTCTAGGTTGAAGACTTTGATTTTCCAGGCTTGAAATGTTTTGAAAAACTGTTGCTTGATCTTTGATTTTTGAGTCCTGAAGTTTGCTTGTTGATGATGTCTGATTTCAGGTTTGATTTAATTTTTTTTGAGTTTCTAGATTTGAAGATTGCTTTGATCTCCAGGCTTTAATTTCCAGATTCCTGATTTTTTTGTTTTCGAATTTGTTTGGGTTTGTAAAAACTTTTCTCAGGTTTGATTTGTAGTTTTGTTTTCAGGTTGAGAATAACCTAGTTTATCAATTTCTTTCTTATTCATATTTACATGATTTTCAAATTAAAAGTAAAATTTGCTTGCCACTTGTTTTTATTAAGTTACACTTGTGAGTTTGCCTTTTCCTTTAATTTACATTTGTTAAATTCAAATAAATTTATGTGAAGACATTTCCTCTAATTTATTTGTAAATTATGGTCTAGTCCTTTGTCTTAATTTATTTATAATTCATGTTTTAAAACCTTGTTTATAATTTACTTACAAATTCATGTATATATTATTTACCAACTATATTTATTTTCAAATATATAAGAAAATCATTTTAAATCTTTAATTAAATCTTTCTTATATATTTACTAACCAATTTTATTTTTAGAATTCCTAGATAAAAATTCTTTTTACAAATTTTATTTTTCTTCTTCAATTTCCAATCCAAATTTACTTTCACAATCCAATATATATTTTTATTCCCAAATATTCAAATTAATTCTCAATTAAATTCACAATTTAATCCAAAAATTTATTTTAATTACCAATTTAAGTTCGACTTAAAAGCGAGATCGTTACACGACACCATCACTTCATTACTCAGAGATGATTTCGAAGCAGATGCTTTTGACATAAATGTTTTTAAGACCCTTTTTCTATAAGTAAAGTAAAACCCAAATTGATTTCGAAAGAGATAAATTTGAATGGTTTCGAAACAGATGCTTTCGACTTTAATGAGTTTCTGATTTTTTTGCTGTACTTGAAGGCGGAATCCAAATGGTTTTGACCGAGACGATTTTCAAAGGTTTCGTAGGGGTAAATTTTTGAAAGGTTTCCACATGTTTTAAATTGAACCCACAGTGCTTTCGAAAAAACGGAGTTTTGACCGTTTCGAAAGGTTTTAATGAATGGTTTCGAAAGGGGTGGTTCTGTAGGGTTTCAAAAGGGTTGGAAGGAAGGGTTTTTCCTATGTATTTAAAAGGCAATACTTAAATGGTTTTAAAGGAGGATGTATAATGCTTTGAAGCTTTCAGAAAAAAGAAAGGAAAGGTTTTTCTAATGTTTTTAAAAGACAATTTAATGGTTTCGAAAGGGTCTTTCAATGGTTTCGAAGGGGTTATCTTCAATGGTTTTGAAAGGTTTGTTTAACGATTTTAAATAAAGGTTTCAAATGTATTAAATAGGCAGTCTAGTCTAAGTATTATCAAGTTAAAAAGGGTTTTAACTCTTTTTGGAAGGATAGTTAATCCCCATTAAATTCATCCACACTATTTTGAGTAAAGTATATATAACATGGCAAAATGGCTTAGAGTAAAGCTAGATATATTTACCTTGTATATATATGATTTGAAGGGCTAAACCATTTTGAAAAGGTTTTCAAGGAAAATTTAAAGGGTAGTTAACCCTAAGAAAAGAATTCGAATGGTTAGTCCATTCTGATTCGAACAGTTAGTCTAGTTTGCGGGCAGTCGGCCTAGTTGTATGGACAAATAGTCCATTTGTAGCATAACAGATCTTGCTATTATATTATGGGCAGATAGTTCATATATTACTTGTCTTACGGACAGATAGTCCATTTGTTAGCATAAAGGATATTGCTATTTTGATATAATCAGTTTGATTAACCAGCTTGGTTGCAGGAAAGGATTGCAAAATAGATGTTCCGAGAAGGATATTAGTGAAGGGAAACCCGTTTCGCTAAGCAGCGCGGTCTCCCTTAATATCAGTAAACTGACATGTAATGGAATTATTCACACTAGACGCTATGTCTGACTCGAAGATTTTGTTTCCCCTTAAACTCTCGGGTGCTCAAAATTGATCTGTGTAGGCTGAGGGATGAGGTTTTTGGGTTTTAGTCTTTTGGCGAATAAATCTTTCGAAGATGAGCAGATGACTGACGGATGACTAATTAGGAATTCCATACTGTTTTGTTTGTTTCCGCTGTGTATATTAAGTCAAATATGACTATATTTCTTTGATCAACCATGGGGAATTCGTCATATGTTGCTCTTGGCACATTTTTGTAATCGTTATAACTAATCTTTACCTGGGAAATGATATGGGATTATGTAATTTAGATATCAATTTGTTTTGAAATGTAATCAGAAAAATATTATATTTTGGAAATTTGTAATTTTGTTCATATTCAAGTACTTCTGATATTATGGATACCATTATCATTGCCGTATTTTGTCACCAGAAGTTAATAATATGGATGACTACAGCATCTGTAGCGCTTAGCTTTTGGCCTCCAGATATGGGATGTTACAACTTGGTATCAAAACATAGGGTTATGAAAAACTTTAACTAGAATTGCTTTTTAAAAACATAATTCTAAGGAAGTAGAGTAACGTTGGGGTATGGGATAACACTATAGTAATGTACTTGTATTTGTTATATAAAAGTATACGTTTTATCTCTAGTCTCCTGTCTTTTTTTAGATTATTTTCTGTATCTCGTGAGGTTTTTGAATACAGAAATGGAAGGAAGAAGAGGAAGAGTTAACCCAGGAGGGGAAGGCACCGATGGGAATTCTAGGCCTAATGTGAGAAGAGGTCGAGGTTGGGCACAGGAAGAGAATTTGAGTCCCAGAGTCCCGCGAGTTGGAATGGAAGCTATGTACCAGTTCTTCATGAATATAGTGCAGGCAGGTGTTGCTGCTAGAGTAGTAGGGGGAGTTTCGGGAGCTCTAGTTGTCAACGATTATGCTAAGTTTAGTGAGGACTACATTAAGCTTAGAGGGAAGCCGTTTGTTGGAACGGAGGATGCCGTTGAGGTAGATAATTGGTTGTTGCACTGCGAAAGGATTTGTATAGATTTGAGGCTCAATAATGAGCAGAAGAAGAGGTTGGCATCTAGACAGCTTCAAAGAGCTGCTTTGTTTTGGTGGAATAGTGTGACTGTGGAAGTGGATGAAGAGACTATGACCTGGGAAGATTTTAAGGGACGGTTCCAGGAGAGGTTCATGTCAGCAATGGCACAGTCAGCTTTGATTAGAAAGTTTGCTGAATTAGAGCAGGGAGAGATGTTTGTTCTGGAGTATGCTAGGAGGTTCGAGGAGTTTTCCAGATATGGGTATGCTTCAATGGATATAGTGATGCAGAGGAATGATAAATTAATCACGGGATTGAAGCCTGAGTTAGCCAGGGCTACATTACCTCATATTAGAGATCCTTCTAATTTTGTAGTGGAAATGGTCTTAAGGCATAAAGAGTTGCTTGATTCACTAGAGAAGAGTAAGGCTAAAGAAGTCCCGGTTAGGACGGGGTTAGAAGAGGAAGTTCTTTCCTAATAAAGGTGCTCAAAAGGATGGAGCGGCTAAGAAAGAAAAGTATGAGATTGTCTGTTTCAAGTGCGATAAGAAGGGGCACTTTGCCAATGAGTGTCGTGCTGGGAATACAAAGGAAGTGGTTGGGAAGAAGAATGTCAGGTGCTTCAACTGTAACCAGATTGGCCATTATCAGAGCCAGTGTAAGGAGCCCGCTAAGGATGGAAAGGGCAGTGGAACCTGCTCTTTCTAAGACAACACCTCAGGAGAAAGGAAAGACAGTCTTGGGAGGTACGCTTCAAATTCATGTTATTCCTGTTAGCATTCTATTTGATACTGGTGCATCACATTCTTTTATATCTAGATGTTTGATGGATAAGCTAACCTAGAACCCACATATTTAGTTACTTCCTTCTGGGTTGTGAATCCAATAGGAGAGTATGCAACTCTAGGGTTGAGATGTGACCGGTTAGAGTTTGACCTGTTAGGTCATACTTTTGTTTGCAGTTTGCATGTATTTGATTTTGTGGGGTTTGGGATTATTCATGGTATGGATTGGTTAAATGAGTACTATGCAAGGATATTTTTCCAGAATAAGAAAATATCTCTTAGGCACCCTGATTGTAGTGATCGGATAGTTTATGCCATAGAAGGTTCTTGCGGTAAGATGTATGCTTTGTTGGATGTCGTGGAATTGGATGATGACTTGAGTCGAATTTTTATGGTTAGAGAATTCACAGATTTTTCTATGCCTGTAGTTGGATCGCCGCCGAAATGAGCCCTTGAGTTTCTAATAGATTTGGTTCTAGAAGCAGAACCATTGAGTAGACTACCAAGCAGGATGACCCCTTCAGAAATGAGGGAGTTGAAGGTGCAGTTGGTGGATTTAGAAGGCAAGAGTTTTATCAAGCCGAGTAGTTCACCTTAGGCAGCAGCCGTAGTGTTTGCTAAGAAGCCGGATGGATCGCAAAAGCTATGTATCGATTATCGTACGTTGAACGAGAGGACGATAAAGAACCGATATCCAGTGTCAAGGATTGACGATTTGTTCGACCAGCCAAGGTATTTTCGTAGTTGGATTTAGCGACAGGTTTACATCAGCTCAGAGTAGCAGAGGATAGTATACCTTTGATGGCGTTTAGGACCAGGTTCATACGAATGGTTAATCATGTCGTTCGGGCAGACTAATGCGCCAGCTTTCTTTATGGATTTGATGAACCAGGTTTTCCAACAGTACTTAGATAGATTCGTATTGGCTTTCATAGATGATATATTGATATACTATAAGGATGAAAGAGAGCATGAAGTTCATCTTAAAGTGATGCTTGAGATGCTAAGGCAGTATCAGCTAAAAGAGAAGTTTTAGAAGTGTTACTTCTGGAAGGAAGAAGTGAAATTTCTAGGTCACATAGTTTCAGAGGAAGGGTTGTTAGTAGATCCGACTAAGATTGAAGCAGTGAACTGTTGGAACTAACCCGAGACAGTGACGAAGATAAAGAGTTTCCTTGGGTTGGTTGGGTATTATCGAAGATTCATTAAGCATTTTTCGTGGATAGCGGCACCGACGACCAAGTTAACAAGAAAGGATGTAAATTTGTGTGGACTGATAAGTGTGAGGAAGCATTCCAAAGTGTTTAAAATACTTATTGACCCAAACACCTTTTTTGGTTGTTCCAGAAGGGAATCAGGATTTGGTGGTTTATACCGATACGTGTGGAACATGACTAGGAGCTATGCTGATATAGAGAGGTAAAATGATTGTCTGCGCTTCTAGACAGCTTAGACCGCATTAAGTCAGGTATCCGACACATGATTTAGAATTGGCTGCAGTTATTTTTGTTTTGAAGATGTGAAGACATTACCTTTTGAGAGAAAGGTTTGAGTTATATACAGATCATAAGTCAATAAATATTTTTCTCTTGGAAGGAGTTGAACATGAGACGGCTAAGGTGGTTAGAGTTTATTGCCGCTTATGATTTTAGGAGTGAGTACACACCGGGGAAAGGCAACAAGGTTGTAGATGCACTTAGCCGGAAACATTAGAATGCAGTTTTGGCGATGATTGTTGAGTGAAAGGATTTGGAAGCATTAGCAGATTGCAAAGTGCAGTAGAGATCCAAGGCTGGGTCTAGTGGAGATGCAGTTGTATTATCTTGTTTGGAAGTTTGAACAGCATTGATCGAAAAGATTGGTTCTAAACAGATGGAGGATCCAGTGTTAGTCGAATGGATCAGGTAGCTAAGAGAAGGAATTGAGAGCGATGACTTGAAAGATTCAATTTTGGCTAGAATGGGTGGTTGAGAATGAAAGGAAGATTATGTGTTCCGAGTGTAGGAAACGTAACGAAAGAAATCTTGGAGGAATGCCATCATTCAAAGTTCATCATTCACCCAGG
This sequence comes from Allium cepa, assembly GCA_030765085.1. Taxonomy (NCBI): domain Eukaryota; kingdom Viridiplantae; phylum Streptophyta; class Magnoliopsida; order Asparagales; family Amaryllidaceae; genus Allium; species Allium cepa. Next base: position 80,257,358 of record CM060941.1, on the reverse strand, counting down.
AGGTAATAAGATGTATCAGGATACGAAGAGGAGTTTCTCCTTGGAAGGTATGAAGCAGGATATTGGTTTGTGTGTAAAGCGGTGCTTGAATTGCCAATAGGCAAAGGTCGAACACCAGAAGCCAAGTGGGTTGCCTCAACCATTAGATATTCCGGTATGGAAGTGGGATTCTATATCCGTGGATTTTATTAACGGGTTTCCAAGGTCGAAAATGAGAAATGATAGTATATGGGTCATAGTAGACAGATTGACCAAGAGTGCCCATCACATTCCAATTAAGTCAACCTGAATGACACCTGTTTTGGAAAAGTTGTTTATGGGGAATGTGGTTAGACTGCATGGAGTTCCTAGTAGCATAGTAAGTGATAGAGATCTCTTATTCACTAACGGGTTCTTGAAGAGTTTGCAGGAGTTTTGGGAACCAAGCTCAAGCTGAGTACGCTTACCATTTGAAAACGGAAAGGGATAACAAAATCTTGGAGGATTTGTTAAGAGCTTGTGTTCTAAATTTTAGGTGGGGGATCATAGGAAGTCTTGCCTTTGCAAATCAAAATTCAATTTTTAGGATTGAAATTCAATTCAAACCCAACTCGAGTTAGGCGACTATTGTGACGTGATGGTACTAGTCGATGCTTGGATTGGCGGTAGCTTTAACTCGAATTCAATTGAGAGGTTGTGGTCGCGGTTTAGAGGATGAGGCATTGCTGGCAATTTTCTTATTGGTGATAGTGGTTTTGTTTTCCAGAGGAGGAAGTGCGATTGATGGATTCGATGTCGCGATTTCGAATTTCGAGTATTTCGGCTATGGGTGATTATGGTAGTTCGTGTCATGGCGATGGTCGGCGAAATGTCTTGACTGCTTGGATCACGAGTGATGGTAGTAGGAAGGTTGATTGATTTGAAGGCATTTTTGGTGATTTGCAGTCGCGTGTGGAGTTAGGGGTGTTGTTTGCAGATACGTGGGTTGAAAAAGGTTTGTAGCCAGTGAGGTAGGTTATGTATGTAGATGAATATTGGGTATGTATGAGCAGTCAGGGAGTTTGCAGCGTGAACTGGGTTGTTGCGATTGGGGGATTTGCGTAGATGCACGCTGGATTGTTGTGGTATGATTAGGGAGATAATGCAAGTGCAGTTGTGGTAATGTAGTAATATGGTCTATGGTTAGTGAAGAAGGGGGTTTCGATTTTAGTATCGGCAATAGTTGTTATGGAGGTAATGTAGTAATGTGGTAATGCAAGTATGTGGTTGCTTGTGGAAGTTCTTAGAAATATGGTATATTGCACGGCAGTAGAAGTAGTGGATGATTGATGTGAGCAGTTAGTGTGGTGTCTGTGGCGATGACTGTTTCATGCATAGGGCACAGAAGTTAGGGGAGAGAACAAAAGTTAGGGAAGTGATGAGTATGATGTAGACAGTGGGTGGCAGTTTCTTGTTTTTGCAGCAGAGGAGCAGTGAAGTGGTTAGATGTATGGGTGGTTGACTGCAGTGAAGTATGTTGTTAGCAGTTCAAGCCTGAAGTGAAGTTGAAGCCTGAAATGAAGTTGAACCAGAAATGGTTGAAGTGTCAATGTGACTGGTGGTAGAGTGGTTATGTAATGGAAGAAGTCTGGAAGCACTGGGGTTTGGTAGTCTGAAGTGAGACGGTTTTATCAAGTTGTAAGGAAGTAAGTAGGATGGTCACTGAAGTGTGGGTGGTTTGTAGTGATTAGGCAGAAGTGCAGTGATGTTTGGTCAGAAGTATGGTTGAGTTATGCAAAGAAAGGGGGTGAGGTGAAACTGGTTGCTGTGGTAGTTGCAGAGAAGTATGAAAAGGGTAATGACAGTAGATTTTGGTATGCAGTGGTATGCAATGGTGGATGGACTGTGATATGTATGTGGTTCTTTTGTGTCGTGGCAGCGGCCAAGCAAGAAGCGGAGACTAGAATGTAAAGATGAATTTGCAATTGCATAGTGCAACAGTAAGTGGCCATAGAGTGGTATATATGTATATGTAACATCCCGCCTTTTTGTAAGCTTTAAATCGACGATAAATCATACACGTCAGACTCAAACCATACAGAAGGACAGATTGTTATTGGGGTGAATAAGAAAAAACAAAGAAAGAAAGAAAACAAAAAAGAATCTTGCAGTGAAACGATAAAATATAATAATCAAATATACAGTTCATGAAGCTGTTTTACAAAATATTCGAATATACTTATACAATACATATCGGAGTTACACGTACCAAAGAACAATAAATAATGCAGCGGAACAGTATGAATGTAGTGGAATACTATAATAAATAATAATAAATCTTCGTCTTCGTCCTCCAGAATACGGTTTTCAAAATCCTGAAATGCTCAGGCTGACCCGAGCGAATTGAAAAGACAAAACACTCGAGTCAGAACTAAAAGATCTTATGTAAGTTAAATCAACGTAAATAATATGAGTGGAACGGCGTCAGAGATATTTACAGGATTTGACATCTCCTATCCAGTGTATAAGTGAGTGCGGTAACTTAAGAGATGCTCAGGATTCACATCTCCTAAGGATTCGTTAAACTATTTACTACGTAGTAATATTTCGCTATTATAATAATGTATATAGTAAAATAAACTTACTTTTAAATAGAATTAAGGCGTTACGTTTTCCACCTTAACACGTAAAAGTCCCAGTAGTCCATCCAGTATCATGGTCCCTCCTGATCAGGAAGCCACCAGAGGATACTACACGGGCTACGGGAGAAAACCAAACCCGTACAAGGTGCGCGAGGGTAGGTGACACGACACAACTAGGCAATGCCAGGGTAGATATACCAATTACGCTTCCGGGCCGATGGTAACGCATAGCCGCAGCTACCGCCCACCTCGAGCCACACCCATCAAAAATCAAAAGTGGCCACCGAATCAATCCAAAAGTCAAAGTATAATATCAAAGGGATGTGTCCGATCAAAGGTGCTACCTCATTAGCCCGTTAATCGCTCCTATTTTAGCCACCTTATGCCAACTCACAGGAGTCGGGTCCACGTATTTACCTCAAAGGAAACGCCGTCACCATCCTACTTCATTCTAGAATCTCCACCACGTACACGGTTGTTAAAGTGGTTTTCGGAGTTGGCAGAGAGTATGACAACTTCCGATCCCGGTCTCTTCAACAACCAAACGTTATTATAACACCACGGTCATTTCAAAATAATTATATTTCAAAACCAAAATATACTATCCATTTCAAAACCATATAAATACGATATCATTTCCCTTTCAAAAACCAAATAAATATGATATCATTTTTATAAAACCCAAATCAATATAATATCGTTTTTATTTCGAATATCCTTTCCAAAATCATAACACTTTCAAAGTTTTAATATTTCGAAACCAACGCTTGAAATATAATCTTTCAAAACATAATACTTCGAATTTCATAGCTTATAAACCATAACTTCCAAAACTTAAATGGTTTGGATATTCAAACAATATATAAAATAAAAGAATTTGAATTTAAAATTTCTTTATAAAGTAAAATAATTTCCTCGACTTCACAATTTTATTCACTTTAAATTAAATCTCAATTCATAATTTTCAACTCACTTCCAGTTTCAATAAACCCTTTCAGTTTCAATATATTTCAAACTTTGAGTATTAAACAATTTCAAAACTAAGGTTGATAATTGCAATTCAACAATTCAATGTTATATTATTTAGTTTTGAAATATTTGCATAATAAATCCACTATCATTTAAATAAAACTCAAATTTCAAATAATTAAATATTTCCCTTGCTTTATTCAAACGTGATATATCCATTTATATAACCTTAAATAAAAATCAAGTAAAATCATATTCTTTAAAATCTCAAATTCAATGAGTCCAAATCGATTTTTGTTACATAAAATTCTCAATTAAATACAATTCTAGATCAATTTCCAATTTATCTTGCAACCTTAATTTATTGAAATCGTTATAAATTCTATATTAAAATATAATTTAACTAAATACTTAAACATATTATATTTTAAATAGAATCAAACTTTATTATTACTTATTTATAACAACAAATTTTCACATAGCTAAAATCAATAATAAACTAACAATTATATAGCATCTAAATCAATATTAATATAAAACTATATATTTCTTTACAAAACCATAGAAAATCATTTCAAAATATTTTTATATAAAGACCACGATGTTTGTATATAATTTTCTACCATATGGTCAAGTGATACAGATATTTATCATTTCAATCCGTAATTTAAAATAAAATAACGTTACATATCATTTCAAACCGCGATCCCGAATGAAATAAAATACATAACAACTTACAGTTTATAATAATATATGATACAACATCCATTCATCCAGTATCAATCATCAACCCTTTATCACAATCATCATCCAGTTCAAACAATAACATCAATATATAATAGATAATAAACAATAGGTATTTACTGACAGTTTATATTCAATAATAAATTAAACAACTATTTAACTGGCAGTTTATATGCAAAAATAAATTAATAACAATTTAATTCAATAAATTCAATTTAACTAGGAAGATGATTAAAAATATGCCAAACAGACATAAATGAATTTCAAATCACATCAGAAATAAATTTAACACACATAAGAAATTTTAGAAGTTGTGAGTGAGTTAAAACACTCACCTTTGGAATTTAAATTGAATTTATATCCAATTTAAACCCAAAATTTGGATAGCTTCAGAGTCCGTCCAAACCAGTGCAAAAATGTCAGGAATTCCAATACGAACCTAGCGGAGAAAACCGCACATGAATTGGACCTCGTATGCAGAAGATATCGATATAAGAAGATTATATAATTTAAATTTAAACAAATAAATAATAAAAGGAGTAAATAGATGTACACGCATGCTACCACGTAAGCCCTCCCCTTCACGCAACTGCTCACACTCAACACATCACCGCTTTTGACCGACCACGCACGCCACTACACGCCGCTACATGCCTTGGAACCACCGCCTACGAACTCGCCTCCTCCCCCTCTACCTTCGGCTTGAGGCCGCAAGCCTCAGCTGCCCCTTAGATCGTCGCGCCGCAACCGATACTATAGGGTTTTGAAACCCTAAAACTGAAATTCCACTCGCCTCCCTCAACAATAAGTGATGCAACCACCACGGATCAACTCCAAATGCAAATCTCCACAAAACCTATATCTCGATTTTGCTAATTGAGGCCAAAATCGAAAACCCCCAAATCGACGTGTAGGGTTCGGGAATTTTGAGCTTTGACCGAGCTTTCAGGATCATTCGAGCATCATTTACAGAAATGAACACTCGATGAAGATTCGTATCGATGAGATCTACGACATATAATTTTTCCAATTTTTTTCGAGGAGATTGAATTTTGATTTGATTTTGAATTGCAATTGTATTTGGAAGTGAAAATTTATTTGTCTGCCATTGAGGAAGAGAGATAGCTGAATTGTACGTACAGACAAATGACAATGAGGAACAATTAGGGTTTATAATGTGGTATGTATAGGCAAGCTGAAATTAGAATGGACCGGATCGATTGGATATATGCATTGAACGATAAAATGGCTCGAAAAGCCCGTTCTGACTCCGGAATGAAATTGGGTCAATCCATATATCAAAATAGATGTTTTTAAATATTCTAAACGCAATGGAATAGGTTTCAATTCCAAATTCCATCGTATGAAGAAGTTATGGAAAAATCAAGTTATTTCAAATTGATTTCAATTTCATTGATTTCTAGACGTTTCGAGTCTGTACGATCAAACGACGAGTCTGATCGTTACGAAACTTGAAACCCTACAATAATTCACCATTTCAAATCTGATGAGACTGGTTTCGTCAAAATTGGAGTTAGTGGCCAAAATGACTATTTTTACATTAAATAATTAAATTAATAAATTAACTAATTAAATCAAATTTTCAATTTCAATTCCTTAAGTGACAAATTTCATCATTTTTTATTTCTTAAACCTTCACAATACTTTAGACAAGTTCAGACATTAATTTTAAGTTAATTAATTTACCCATTACCGTATTAAATTTCAATTTTAAATAAATTCACGAATTATCAATTGAAATTCCAATGAATCCATTTATTTGATTTTAAATATTATTTTTCAATCCACTATCATCAAATAGATAAAATTAACATTGGTTCGTGCTTTATTACATTATTATTCTCAAATTTCATCTAAATCTCCATTACCGTAACATTTAAATATTTAATTTCAATTAATTGCAATAAACCCAATTACAATAATTTAAATTCAAATAAATAAATAAATCTTGGTTCCCATTCTTATTATTCAAACAATCATTATCCTATTCATACTTTATTATCAACCAACAATTATTGCAATTCATTATCTAATATCGATTTTATCAAATTACAATTATTGTGTATTATTCCATCAATTAATTTACTTTGAACTTATTTCCTAATTCATTAATTACAATCAATTATAACCTTACAATTGGTTTCAATTAATTGGGATTGCATTAAATTAATTATTTATTCACTTGCATTAACATTATTATCTTTAATTGCAATTTAATTACCAATTTTATTTAACACACTAAATAAATAAATCACATATATTAGTTGTCACATATTTACTTTTACTTACATTTACAAGTTTATTACTTACCATTTACACTGTATTATTTCATTAATTAATTCAACAAATTGTCCAATTATGAATAAAATTAACATTATTTCCAAATATTACCTTAATTAACATTAACGTAATATTAAATTATAATTATTGTAACTGATTTATAATTTAAATTAACAAGCTACATAAATAGGTAACATACAATAATCGTTACGTTAACCTTTAATCACATTAATAAGCTTTTATTACTTACAAATCAATGTTACCATTTATTCATAATACTAATTTCATCAAATTTCCATTAACTATCTATTATTTCCTTGATAAATCCAATATTCCATTTATTCGCTTATGTTCCATTTATAGTCAAGTATAACATATTTTCATTAATTGGCATTTCATTTAGCCCATTAATTATTAACCTTAATTTACTTTCAATTACTATTAATTCATTAACAAATTACAAATTTTTATTTATTCCAAATTCAATTACCAAAATCTTTTTAAATTAACTAATTTTAATCATTGAAAAATTACGGGTCGTTACACTCTCCCCCACTCAAAACTTTTCGTCCCCGAAAAGGAAAAAGAAGGGAAAAGGAAAAATTGAGTAAACGATACATCTTATTCAAAATTTTAAATTTTATAAACAAATAAATTTACAAAATTTAATAATTTAAATAAAATATATGAATTTATAACTATTAAATCTTTTTATACTCAAATTAATAAAGTTTGGAAAACATTTTCAAAATATTTTCGAAGTCCAAAAATTTCGGAAAATTGCGGTAGAGTCTCCTTTGTACGGAGAGGCTCGGAAGAAAATATAATATCAAATATAACAATATACGACATATATTCCAAAATAAAATATATCCCCACATAGGAAAAACAGTATAATAACGCTATAAAACCGTAATCCAAGAACGTACCTATTTGTCGGGAAATTTACGCTTAATTATGAAACCAAAAGCAGTAGCCATTGCTTCCATAACCTGTATTTCCCTTATATAATCTAAAAGAGTTAATAATTATATAAAATGAAATGTTAAAGTTATTTCAACCATAAACAAACAAATCGATACAACAACAATCACTTGCAACAAGGCATATAACCATCACATAGAATCAATACAAATCAATCATTCATTCATATCAAACAAAACAAATAGTTGTTTAGGTTCAAAAACTTTAAATTGTACAAAATGAAAATAACTACTAAGTGCACCATTTACTCAACAATATTAGATTGAACTAATAGACTATTGATTCACCCAAACAAATTTAAAGTATCTTTGACCAAACAGCTATAAGTCAAGCAAACAACAATTCCAAACAATAGATCAATTTCATTCTTATTAATTTCATTCATATAATAATTTATCTTTTTAGTTTACATTTTTTTTCTTACAGTTTCGTCTATTATCAATGTCATTTCATAACGTTTGTTGTTTGGTTTCCTCTTCATTCATATAGTGGTTTATCCCTTTTTAGTTTACATTATTTCTTGCAAAATTTCATTTATTACTTACAATATTCGTTTTCATTTATTTATAGTTTAATTCAACTTCCTTGCATATTAATTCATTTACTTAAGTTTGTAATCTTATACTTGCACTGCTTACTTCCTATTACCTTTATTATAGTAACCTTTCAATTATAACTTAAGTTTACACAATTACAACATTAAATTTTTATTTATAAAAGAATTTCATTAAATACTTCCATTACTTCAAGTTTTACTTGTAAAATTTCCCATTACATTTTCTTTTAACTTTTTATAGTTGGTAAGTTATATATATATATATATATATATATATATATATATATATATATGCTTTTAAGGATGTAATAGAAAGTTACACAAGTTTATTTCATTTCTTTCAATTAACTTAATGTTCAATAATATTATTCTTGTTTCATAGGTTACAATTTCAAATTTCCTTTAATCCCATTTATAACTTAGCATTAAATCTCTTATTTCCCTTAGAGGTTTCAATTATTAGTTGAATTTCATCTCACTACACTAATTGAAACTATTAATTAATGGAAGTTAAGAACTAAATACCGGGTTTAATTTCAAATTATTTTAAAATAATAGATAAATATATACTTGCAACTTATATATCTGATGTGCACGTAAATGTGCATATTTTTACCACCATATTTAATCTATTTAAATTAAATAAATGATCATATTGGGTATTTTAGCATGTTTTAACCAAAATCCATATTAATTCCAAATTGTCACATATCCATCTTCGTACAAGGGCAAAATGGTCATTTGTGTGCATATATTTCTTTGAGAAAAATTAATTGGAAATTTATATATTTGTGTAGGAATTTGATATCAAATATGAGTGGTTTCATGAAGACACATGCATGCACAACATGAATATAAAGGAATGAAGATGGAAATAATTCAAAGTGAAGATCATGGAGGACCCCACCTACCCATTACATTAATGTACAAATTAGAAGCTAATGCACATGCTTATGGAATTAATGGCTTCATGTACACTTAAATGAGGATTATGACATGCTAATGATTACTTGGTGGCCACACTACCTCAAGGGCATTTTGGGTATTACCCAAAAATATGAATTAGGGTTTCATACATGTATAAATACCCATATGTTTCATGTAATCCCACTTACTTACTCTCTCTTTAGATTAGTTTTAGGCTCAAAATAAAACAAAGCTCTCTCTCTTTCCATGGCTACTTAGTCATTTCTTCTCTTATTTAATTCCTTTTGCAATTTAATACATGTTCATTTTCTTTTCTTGTTTTTTCATTTCATGTTATAGTGTAGATCTCTTTTATTTAATGTAAGTAGAATAGTTCTTCTTTTCTTGTGCTCTTATTTTTGATCTTGTTTTTCTTTCATGTTGCAAGCTACATTTGTTAATCAAATGACAAATATGAGAGGCTAAACCCCTTCAATTTAGGGGTAATTAAGCTCTCTAATTATGTAGCTTCAACTATTTATTAATTCATGCTCTCTTTTTGTGCTTAATGATGATCAATGAAGTGTTTTATTTGTTGTTTTTGCTTTGAATTTGATAGCCTATATTGTTGACACCAAATAGGCTATGCTTAAACAACCACTAACACAAATGCATCTTCATCAAAATATGATTAGGGCATAAGAAAGTGATTTGAAATTAAAATTTGATGGTAATCAATACTTAATAGGCCATACTTAAAATGGATTTCATTATTCATTTTCTTTGTCAAGTTTCATGAGAGTTAGCCAGTGGTTTAAAGGTTGTGTTATAGTTTGATGGCTAATGTTGAGCTAATTAATAGCACAAATGAGCCATGCTCATGATAAACACATTATTTAAACTCACTTATGACCAAAAAAGAGATCATAATTTCGTTAATTGTTGAATTATATGATCTAGAGAGTGGATTTATCTCTAAACTATCATTTAACTCTCATATTTCTATCTATTTTCTTTAGCTAGTTTTTGTTAGTTTCTTACATTTCTAGCTATTCACTCTCGACTTCGGTATAATTTGATTGGATAGAATTTTAAAATCATCAATTCCCTGTGGATATACCTGTATTCGCCACGTGCTGCATTCGTACACCATGTGCTTGAGGTTATTTTTAATTTAAATTCGTTTGACGGTTTTCTAAACCGATAGAAATTCTGTCGTCGAACAAGTTTTTGGCGCCATTGCCGGGGAGTTTGTTTTGATTTTGATTTTCTATTCTTCGAATTATTTGTGTTTGATTTTAGTGTGTGTGTTTGTTTTGTGTGTGTTGTGTTTGTTCAGTTTTTGTATTTTCATTTGCATTTTCCAAATAAAAAAAGTGCATTTTTCAATTTCAAATTGCATTGCATTCACCGTTCACTATGATACATCCTTGTTGTTCACTGTGTTTGCATACATATGTGCTACAATACATTTGTATTACATTAATATTATATCCTTCACACTCTCACATCATCTACAAACCCCTCTTTGGCACAAACATCCACTTCAAACAGTGAACTCCTTTCTATATCTCTCTGTTTTTCCAATTCATCACATTCCCCATTACCATTAGACTACATACTATTTCACACCACAGTTTTCATACTACTTTCCAAACATCATCTTGCTTTCATCCACAGCATACCCATTCACCAACTCCCATTCATACCCCTCTGCCTACTCACTGTCAATTACTTCTCACACTAGCAGCAAACTCAAACACCACCATAAACTGTCTCATCATATCAGTTCATTTCCACTGCTTCATTTCCACCTTCAAACTACTGATCCACCACCATATCACCACATCTCTTCCACACTACAAACCATATTCTCATATAACCCTGCCTTTCTACCACTCAACATACCCAAAACTGCCATATCAGTGACTTCACTTCTCTTCCCCTTCACAAACTTCACCAACTATCACCTTTCTTCCACAAACCTTCCACTAACAGAGTAACAATTGCCTACATCCTTCTTGCTACCATCAATAACCATCACTGACTATCCACAATCACCACTTCTCATATACCACTGTGCATGTACCACCTAGTACAACTGCAACAAACCACCGGTGCCATAACTGCCTGCAAGTTCATCGCAACCCACTCACATTCATCTCTAACCGAAACATCTACTGACAAAAAAAAACTGCAGCAACATCAGTCTCCTCCATCAACTTCAAGCTTGCCGTCCAAACATCCAATTCGAACAAAACACAAACCTCTGACCCAAACACCCCCAAATACCCAATCATCAAAAAAAAAGAAGCCAAAACTTTATCCAAACCTCTGACCATTCAACCGCCTACAGCGCGCAATTCCACCATCTCCCCTTCTCAGCAACTCATATCGATCACAACCATCAATTCAAGAATTCTAGCAATCGCAACCTAAATCAACACTTTGAATTCATCACCCAACGCGAACACGAATTCAATTCGAACAGGTTGAGAATTTTGTTTGACAATTTGGGAATTTGTTGCGTTTCTCTAAAAAAAAGGGTTTGATAGTTGAAACTGTTTAACTATATCGACAAAGTGATTTGGATTATGGGCTTTTGTATAAGAGGGCTTGACAATTTTCACGGGCTAATAAAGACAAGTTGGTTTTCATTTTTCTTTTTTATTTGGTTTGGTGTAGTTATAAAAGAAAATAAGCAAGTTTTCGTTTTTTTTCATTTTGGTTTCATTTGTTTTGTGTTAGTTTCAATTCTAGTTTTTCAATTGTTTTAGTCTCTAATTTGATATTTAAAAATAATAAGATTCTTTTGTTTTGTTTGACTTCTTTTGATTTGATTCATTTTGATTCTCCTTTGTTTTAGTTACTTCTTTGGTATTTAAAAAACAACTTGTATATATCTTGTTTTAATTTTCAGGTTGTCAGAGCAGAAAATCAAGATGAGTTGCTTGCTTCGCTAGCCAAAATAAACTGCTCTGCTTGATAGCTAAAAAAATTCTGCTTTCATTTCAGTTTGTTTGAATTGCATTTTTGTTGCTTTCATTTGCATCTTTTAAAAAAAATCATTTGTAGTTGCATTGTTAATACAAGTTTAATTTCTGTTTTGCATTTCAAACTAGAATTTATTAATAATAACGGTTGGACACCGATGGCTCTTAATTGTATATTGACAATTTGTCTTCTTTGAACAATTTAGTTTCTTGGTGTCTAGACTATGGTAGAGTAATAACTATTTATAAATATTACGGTGATTCGTAAATATTATAGTGGTTGTTCCTTTGAAGGTACTTAAACCTTCGGTTGCATTGCTACGGTGATTCGTGGTGCACCGATAAATCCTGTCTGTTACTTGGACGAGAACTATCTAGTTTATCTAGGAAAATGTGTGATTATACAATTTTGAGTTAAATTAGGATAAATCATTTGTAATTAACCCTTGCATTCATTTAGTTGCATTAGTTCATGCATATTTTAAAAAAATCAAAATCCAAATCTTAAAAAAATTGTAAATATCCCTCTTCTTTTTCATTGAAATTTTTAAATCCTTTTCCTTTGAAATTTCAAAAATCCAAAAAAAATTATAAAACCTTTTCAAAAACAAAGAAAAAATTAGAAAAACAAAAAAAAATCAATTTCGCTTTTGAAAAATAAATTCTATCTGTAAACATTTTTCCTTTATAAAAAAACCAAAAACATTCTTGAAAATGTCCAAATTTCCATATTCACTTGAATTTTACAATGGTTGTGAAAATCAATATAATTCATATGATTTCACTCCAAATTCGTACGGATATTTTAACAACAACCATTGCATAAATGATTCAAATTTTGAACAACCAAGTTTTCAAAACAATGATCAACCCTCAAATCTCAAAAATAGCATTTCATCTTTACTTAAACTCTCTACACAACAAAATCAAAGTACAAACGATTTGTTTAACTCATATTTGTGCAATAGTTCAAGTCAAAATAATCAAAATTTGAATTTGTTTTAAAAGTCAAATGATTTCGAGTGTAACCCATGCCAATTTAATTTAGAGCTTCAAAATGATGGTTATCAACAAATTCAAAATGAAAATTTTCAAATTAATAATCATGAATGTGATTTTATTGACCAAATGGAAAAAATAACGGGGATATATTACTTGAAAAGTACAAAAAATTTTGTGAAAATCATAATCAAATCTCAACTTGGGAAGAATCAAATAATAAACTACCGTTTATCGAAATTGAAAATTCTTGTTCTCAACAAGTCCAAATCAAAAAATTTCAAGTTAATAATTACAAATTTGACTTTGTGGAGCAAATGAATGAAATTTACGATGATCACACGAATTTGTTGATTGAAACATTGAAAAAATTTCGTGAGAAACAAAATAAAATTTCAATATGTGACGAGTCAAACGATAATCCATCTTTACCACAATCAACGATTTTCAAACAACAACTTTTGAAACTGAAAATGATGATCTTAATGAAGTTGTAAAAAACACGATAATTGAGTTGGATTTCAATTCTTTTGAGGGTGTGGATCCAAATTTAAAATTCGACCTTCCTTTTCTCGATTTCAAAAATTTGAATACAACGACTTTGGATTTTGAAATTGATATATACAATGAAGTTGTTGATAATCCAACAAAGGAAGACGAATTTAATGGACACAAATTTTTTGGACTTTTGGATGACAATTTGTTAAATTCCGACAAGGAAGATTTAAATTGCCATTTTGATTTTGAAATCCATAATTTTGAAGAGGTTTCCAATGATATATTTGAATTTCAAATTGGTGAAATTAAACTTGAACTTCAACCAATCGTTTTATCGACCCCGAAAATCATCGAAAATAAAACAACTTGTATGATTTTTAATAAAACGACATTCGTTTTTCCAAATCAGCATTCAACTTCGAAATCTTTTATGGTGTGGTTTTTTACGCTAAAGCTGTGTCTTGCATACTTGGCGAGACAAATGAATCGGTTTTTGGAAGACCGGTTCATTTACTCTTTAACAGCATACTTGTTGATGTGTTGTTAATAATCGACTTTTCATTTTCATTTAAATAAAAGTTATGTTTTTATTTTTCTCCTTCCACTTGGGTTGACTGTAGGGACACAGTCAAAATCAAGTATGGGGGAGACTCATCTCCATTTTCGATTTTTCATGATTTATTTTTACTTTTTCTTTGCAAAAAAAAACCAAAAAATCTATAAAAAAAATTTATTTAAGCATTTTGATTTATTTTTAAAGAAACATTATAGGATAAATATATGGTTTTGGCTTATTAAATTGAAATTTTTGAAAGTTTATTTATCTTAAAAAATAAAAATGAAGTTTGATTACAAATAATAATGGTTTAACTAGTATATAGGAAGATTTATACGTGTTAATTAAGTACATCCTAATTGAAAATCTTTGTTTTAAAAAGTGGTTGATTTAAAGTAAAGGATATAACATTTTTTTGTCTTCTAAGTTAAATGGTGCTAAGATGATTTTGCAAAATTCTCTCTCTCTTAAAAATAAAAAATAATAACATCCAAGTATTCACTCTCATTTAGAAGTCCTCACGGTTATGTATGAGTGAATTACTTGGAATCTTTGATTATGTGCTTTCATAGTCATTTGAAAGTCCTCGCGGTTATGCATGTATGGAACACATGTAAAAAAAGAAAAAAAAGACTTAATAAAAACCACCTACGGTCGATAAGGTGTATGCACGAAAGTGTGTGCACTCGCCATGCTCTGTACTCCCCTCACATAAGCCCGAAAGACAGTGCATGGGTGGTATATCTGGCCTCAGTTTACCTGAGCTAGTGTGTAATTTTTCTTGCAAATAATGAGAGAGCAACAATTGAAATACTAGCACCATTTTTACTTATTCGATTTGATTTTGTTATTGAAAAGAAATGAAAATACCACTTTGATAAACTTTGATAATCAACTAAGGATCTATTTCATAGTAACACTGTGTTATTAACCAAAACAATGAGTTGAACTATAGTCTATTTATTATGATAACTTGAATTTTTGTTGGAAATTTTGACGAGTAAATGACATAAATTTTCAAGATAATAACAAAACCTATATTTAACTTATTCGTGTTAATTTAAAAATAAATCTTTCATTTGTAAATATTTTCAAAAACTCGCATTAATCTCTTTGTAAATAAATCTTGCATTTTGTTAATATTTTTATCCTGCATTTGGATTTTGTGGGTAGTATCCGCTGAAAACCCTCACGAGACAACACTCGTCCTACTGGGGACACCCAAAAGTTTAACGGCTTGTTGCATACGCTCAATGCAATCGTGCTCCCTACGAAAATGGATTTATCTTCGTTTTTCTTTATTCGAGGACGAATAAAAAGATAAGTGTATGGGTATTTGATGTGCACATAAATGTGCATATTTTTACCACCATATTTAGTCTATTTAAATTAAATAAATGATCATATTGGATATTTTAACATGTTTTAACCAAAATCCATATTAATTCCAAATTGTCACATATCCATCTTCATATAGGGAAAAAACGGTCATTTGTGTGCATATATTTCTTTGAGAAAAATTAAATGGAAATTTATGTATATTTGTGTAGAAATTTGATCTCAAATATGAGTGATTTCATGAAGACACATGCATGCACAACATGAATATAAAGGAATGAAGATGAAAATAAATCAAAGTGAAGACCATGGAGGACCCCACCTACCCACTACCTTAATGTACAAATTAGAGGCTAATGCTCATGCTTATGGAATTAATGACTTTATGTACACTTAAATGGGGATTATGACATGCTAATGATTACTTGGTGGACACACTACCTCAAGGGCATTTTGGGTATTCCCCAAAAATATGAATTAGGGTTTCATACATGTATAAATACCCATATGTTTCATGTAATCGCACTTACTTAGTCTCTCTTTAGATTAGTTTTAGGCTCAAAATAAAACAAAGCTCTCTTTCTTTCCATGGCTACTTAGCCATTTCTTCTCTTATTTAATTCCTTTTGCAATTTAATACATGTTCATTTTCTTTTCTTTTTTATTTTCTTTCATGTTGTAGTGTAGATCTCTTTTATTTAATGCAAGTAGAATAGTTCTTCTTTTCTTGTGCTCTTATTTTTCTTTCATGTTGCAAGCTACATTTGTCAATCAAATGACAAATATGAGAGGCTAAATCCCTTCAATTTAGGGGTAATGAAGCTCTCTAATTATGTACCTTTAAACTATTTGTTAATTCATGCTCTATTTTTGTGCTTAATGATGATCAATGAAGTGTTTTATTTGTTATTTTTTTTTGAATTTGATAGCCTATTTTGTTGACACCAAATAGGCTATGCTTAAACAATCACTAATACAAATGCCTCTTCATCAAAATATGATTATGGCATAAGAAAATGATTTAAAATTAAAATTTGATGGTCTATATTTCTAATCAATAGTTAATAGGCCATACTTAAAATAAATTTCATTTTTCATTTCTTTGTCAAGTTTCACGAGAGTTAGCAAGTGGTTTAAAGGTTGTGTTATAGTTTGATGGCTTATGTTGAGCTAATTAATCGCACAAATGAGACATACTTATGATAAACACATCATTTAAACTCACTTATGACCACAAAAGATATCATAATTTTGTTAATTGTTGAATTATACAATCTAGAGAGTGGGTTTATCTCTAAATTGTCATTTAACTCTCACATTTTTATCAATTTTTCTTTTGCTAGTTTTTGTTAGTTTCTTACATTTCTAGCTATTCACTCTCGACTTCGGTATAATTTGATTGAATAAAATTTTAAAATCATCAATTCCATACGGATCACCCATATTCGCCACGTGCTACATTCGTACATCGTGCGCTTGCGGTTATTTTTAATTTAAATTCGTTCGATGTTTTTCTAAACCAATAGAAATTCCATCGTCGAACAATATCCAATTATATTTAAAACAATTTAAAATTTATATTTATCTATCAAAATAAATCTGCAGTAGAACTACTACCGTGGTCTTCCCACTTCGAAACTCGAAAATGAATGTCGATGATGCGTGCACTCATCATCGAAATTATTTTCCAGCGACAAAGAGGGGAGTACAGAACTTATTTCTTTCAAAATTTCGTTAAAACAATTCTTTCAAATAATATTGAAATATTTATATTACAAAATACTTCTAATAATATTATTATTATATTTCAAAATCACTCAAAAGAAATTTTCAAAACCCCGGAACTTAAGTTCTAGATTTCCAATTTTATTTATTTTAATTTGAATCTTATTTCCAACCAATATTTCTAAATTTCACTACTTAACAACCAATATATTACAATTAAATATAACCTTTATAAAAAAAATATTTTATATAAAGAAAATATAATAGGCAAAATTATTTCATTCACCTATATTCAAAACAAATATTGTGTCGGTCTGTCCTATTAAGTGTTTAGAAATCCCTATTGATGTCATAACGTCCTATGCACCAACCAGAATTTATAAATACAAAACGGAACAAATTAACAAAATATCTAATCCTTTTAAACACTAAAAAATACGCTCTCTCATATATATACACTCAATGACTCATCATAGGGTATTAGTACCCTATTAATGAAGAGTCAGACCCCACAAAGCTAAGGTTTATCGCTAAACCTAGCTCTGATACCAGATGTAACATCCTGCCTTTTTGTATGCTTTAAATCGACGATAAACCACACACGACAGACTCAAACCATACAGAAGGGCAGATTGTTGTTGGGGTGAATAAGAAAAAGCAGAGAAAGAAAGAAAACAAAACAGAATCTTGCAGCGGAACGATAAAATATAATAATCAAATACATAGTTCATGAAGCTGTTTTACAAAATATTTCAATATACTTATACAATACATATTAGAGTTACACATACCAGAGAACAATAAATAATGTAGCGGAACAGTATGCATGTAGTGGAATACTATAATAGATAATAATAAATCTTCGT
Organism: Allium cepa; assembly: GCA_030765085.1. NCBI lineage: Eukaryota > Viridiplantae > Streptophyta > Magnoliopsida > Asparagales > Amaryllidaceae > Allium > Allium cepa. Next base: position 80,239,323 of record CM060941.1, on the reverse strand, counting down.
CTCCGTCCTCCAGAATATGATCTTCCAAATCCTGATATGCTCAGGCTGACCCGAGCGAATTGAAAAGACAAAACACTCGAATCAGAACTAAAAGACCTTATGTAAGTTAAATCAATGTAAATAATATGAGTGGAACGGCGTCAGAGATGTTTACATGATTTGACATCTCCAATCTAGTGTCTAACGTGAGTGCAGTAACTTAAGAGATGCTCGGGATTCACATCCCCTAAGGATCCGTTAAACTATTTACCATGTAGTAACGTTTCGCTATTATAATAATGTCTATAGTAAAATAAACTTACTTTTAAATAGCATTAAGGCTTTACATTTTCCACCTTAACACGTAATAGTCCCAGTATTCCATCCAGTATCATGGTCCCTCCAGATCGGGAAGCCACCATAGGATACCACACGGGCTACGGGAAAAAACCAAACTCGTATAAGGCGTGCTAGGATAGATGACATGGAACAACTAGGCAATGCCAGGGTAGATATACCAATTACGCTTCTGGGTCGGTGGAAACACATAGCCGCAGCTACCGCCCACCTCGAGCCACACCCGCAAATCAAAAATAAAAAGTGGCCACCGAATCAATCCAAAAGTCAAAGTATAATATCGAAGGGAAGTATAATATCGAAGGGATGTGTCCGATCAAAGGTGCTATCTCACTAGCTCGTCAATCGCTCCTGTTTTAGCCACCTTATGCCAACTCACGGAAGTCGGTCCATGTATTTACCTCAAAGGAAACGCCGCCACCGTCCTACTTCATTCTGGAATCTCCACCACGTACACGGTTGTTAAAGTGGTTTTTGAAGTTGGCACAGAGTATAACAACTTCCGATCCCGGTCTCTTCAACAACCAAACGTTATTATAACACCGCGGTCATTTCAAAATAATTATACTTCAAAACCAAAATATACTATCCATTTCAAAACCATATAAATACGATATCATTTCCCTTTCAAAAACCAAATAAATATAATATCATTTTTATAAAACCCAAATCAATATAATATCATTTTTATTTCTAATATATCCTTTCTAAAATCATAACACTTTCAAAATTTTAATATTTCGAAACCAACGCTTGAAATATAATCTTTCAAAACATAATATTTCGAATTTCATAGCTTCTATACCATAACTTCCAAAACTTAAATGGTTTGGATATTCAAACAATATATAAAATAAAATAGTTTGAATTTAAAATTTCTTTACAAAGTAAAATAATTTCCTCGACTTCACAATTTTATTCACTTTAAATTAAATCTCAATTCATAATTTTCAACGCACTTCCAGTTTCAATAAACCCTTTCAATTTCAATATATTTCAAACTTTGAGTATTAAACAATTTTAAAACTAAGGTTGATAATTACGATTCAACAATTCAATGTTCTATTATTTAGTTTTGAAATATTTGCATAATAAATCCACTATCATTTAAATAAAACTCAAATTTCAAATAACTGAATATTTCCCTTGCTTTATTTAAACTTGATATATTCATTTATATAACCTTAAATAAAAATCGAGTAAAATCATATTCTTTAAAATCTCAAATTCAATGAGTCCCAAATCGATTTTTATTAAATAAAATTCTCAATTAAATACAATTCCAGATCAATTTCCAATTTATCTTGCAACCTTAATTTATTGAAATCATTATAAATTCTATATTAAAATATAATTTAAATAAATACTTAACCATATTATATTTTAAATAGAATCAAACTTTATTATTAACTTATTTATAACAACAAATTTTCACATAGCTAAAAATCAATAATAAACTAACAATTATATAGTATCTAAATTAATTTTTGATATAAAACCATATATTTCTTTACAAAACCGTAGAAAATCATTTCAAAATATTTTTATATACAGACCACGGTGTCTGTATATAATTTTCTACCCTATGGTCAAGTGATACGGATATTTATCATTTCAATTCGTAATTTAAAATAAAATACGATTATATATCATTACAAACCGCAATCCCGAATGAAATAAAGTACATAACAACTTGCAATTTATAATAATATATAATACAACATCCATTCATCCAATATCAATCATCAACCATTTATCATAATCATCATCCAATTCAAACAATAACATTAATATATAACAGATAATAAACAATAGGTATTTACTGACAGTTTATATTCAATAATAAATTAAACAACTATTTAACTGGCAGTTTATATGCAAAAATAAATTAATAACAAATTAATTCAATAAATTCAGTTTAACTAGGATGATGATTAAAAATATGCCAAACAGACATAAATGAATTTCAAATCACATCAGAAATAAATTTAACACACATAAGAAATTTTAGAAGTTATGAATGGGTTAAAACACACGCCTTTCGAATTTAAATTGAATTTAAATCCAATTTAAACCCAAAATTTAGACAGCCTCAGAATCCGTCCAAACAAGTGCCAAAATGTCCGGAATTCCAATACGAACCTAGCGGAGAAAACTAAGCATGAATTGGACCTCGTATGCAGAAGATATCGATATAAGAATATTATGCAATTTAAATTTAAACAAATAAATAATAAAAGGAGTAAATAGCTGTACACGCATGCTATCACGTAAGCCCTCCCCTTCAAGAAACTGCTCATGCTCGATCCAAATGAAACCTAACACGTCACCGCCTTTGACCGAACAAGCGCGCCACTATACGCCGCTACATGCCTTGGCACCACCGCTTACAAACTCACCTCCTCCCCCACTGCCTTCGGCCTGAGGCCGCAAGCCTCCGCTGTCCCCTAGATCGTCGCGCCGCCACCGATACTATAGGATTTCGAAATCCTAAAACTGAAATTCCACTCGCCTCCCTCAACAATAAGTGATACAACCACCACAGATCAACTCCAAATGCATATCTCCACAAAACCCATATCTCAATTTTGCTGATTGAGGCCAAAATCGAAAATCCCAAATCAACGTGTGGGGTTCGGGAATTTTGAGCTTTGACCGAGCTTTCAGGATGATTCGAGCATCATTTACAGAAATGAACACTTGATGAAGATTCGTGTCGATGAGATCTACAACATATAATTTTCCCAAAAAATTTCGCGGAGATTGAATTTTGATTTGATTTTGAATTGCAATTGTATTTGGAAGTGAGAATTTGTTTGTCTGCCATTGAGGAAGAGAGACAGCTGAATTATATGTACAGACAAATGACAATGAGGAACAATTAGGGTTTATAATGAGGTATATATAGGCAAGCTGAAATTAGAATGGAACGGATCGACTGGATATAAGCGTTGAACGATAAAATGGCCCAAAAAGCCCGTTCTGACTTCAGAATGAAATTGGGTCAATCCATGTATCAAAATAGTTGTTTTTAAATATTCTAAACACAATGGAACATGTTTCAGTTCCAAATTCCATCGTATGAAGAAGTTATGGCAAAATCAAGTTATTTCAAATTGATTTCAATTGATTTCAATTTCATTGATTTCTAGGCGTTTCGAGTCCGTACGATCAAACGACGAGTGCGATCGTTACAAAACTTGAAACCCTAAATAATTCATCATTCAGATCCGATGAGACTAGTTTCGTCGAAATCCAAGTCAGTGGCCAAAATGGCTATTTTTACATTAATTAATTAAATTAATAAATTAACTAATTAAATCAAATTTCCAATTTCAATTTTTTAGTTGACAAATTTCATCATTTTTGATTTCTTAAAACTTCACAATACTTTAGACAAGTTCAGACATTAATTTTAAGTTAATTAATTTACCCATTACCGTATTAAATTTCAATTTTAAATAAATTCACTAATTATCAACTGAAATTCCAATGAATCCATTTATTTGATTTTAAATCTTAGTATTCAATCCATTATCACCAAATAGATAAAATTAACATTGGTTCATGGTTTATTACATTATTATTCTCAAATTTCGTCTAAATCTCCATTAACGTAACTTTTAAATATTTAATTTCAATTAATTGCAATAAACCTAATTACCATAATTTAAATTCAAATAAATAAATAAATCTTGATTCCCATTCTTATTATTCAAACAATCATTATCCTATTCATACTTTATTATCAACCAACAATTATTTCAATTCATTATCTAATATTGATTTTATCAAATACAATTTATTACGTATTATTCCATCAATTAATATACTTTGAACTTATTTCCCAATTCATTAATTACAATCAATTATAACCTTACAATTGGTTTCAATTAATTGGGATTGCACTAAATTAATTATTTATTCACTTGCATTAACATTATTACCTTTAATTGCAATTTGATTACCAGTTTTATTTAACACATTAAATAAATAAATAACATATATTAGTTGTCACCTATTTACTTTTACTTACATTTACAAGTTTATTACTTACCATTTACACTGTATTATTTCATTAATTAATTCAACAAATTGTCCAATTATGAATAACATTAACATTATTTTCAAATATTACCTTAATTAACATTAATGTAATATTAAATTATAATTATTGTAACTATTTTTCAATTTAAATTAACAAGCTACATAAATATGTAACATACAATAATCGTTACGTTAACCTTTAGTCACATTAATAAGCTTTTATTACGTACAAATCAATGTTACCATTTATTTCATAATACTAGTTTTATCTAATTTCCATTAAATATCTATTATTTTCTTGGTAAATCCAATATTCCATCTATTCGCTTATGTTCCATTTATAGTCAAGTATAACATATTTTCATTAATTGGCATTTCATTCAGCCCATTAATTATTGACCTTAATTTACTTCCAATTACTATTAATTCATTAAAAAATTACAAATTTCTATTTATTCCAAATTTAATTACCAAAATCTTTTTAAATTAACTAATTTTAATCATCGAAAAATTACGGTCGTTACAGTAGTGGTATATAAGTTTATAAAAAAAGGAAAAAATTGTAAAAAGAAAGTGCAAATGCAAAATAAAGTGAATTTTTTTTAGAAATGAAATTGTGTATATAATTTTTTTTTAATAGATATGCAAATGCAATGCAAACTAAAACAACAACAAACACCAAAGAAAATACAAACAAAAATCACACAAGCACACAAATTTGTTTTATAGTGAAAATTAGCAAACAAGACAAGTACATAATAAAATAAATAAAAATAATTCGAAAAATAGAAAATAAAATCAAAACAAATCCCTGGTAGTGGCGCCAAAATTTTGTTTAATGACGGTTTTTCTACGATTTAGAAAATCGTCGAAAAATTTATAATAAAATTAACCACAAGCACACAACATACAATTGTTAGCATGTGGCGAGTACGGGCCGATCCGCAGAGAATTTTTGATTTTAAATCTCTATTTAATTAAATTAACTAAAGTTGAGAGATTGTTAAGCTAAAAATGTAGAAAAATGACAAAAAGAAAGTGATAAAAATATAAGAGTATAAAGACAATTTAGAGATAATTTCCACTTTCTAGATCACATAAATCAACAAAATGAAGGTATGATCTCTCTTTTGGTTATTGGTGAAATTAGTTGTTGTTCTTATCATAAGCATGGCATATTTGTACTATTAATTAGCCCAATGTAAACCATCAGACTATAACACAACCACTAATGCACTTTTAACTCTCATGATATGACAACAAAGTTGAAAGAAAAATCTATTTCAAGTATGGCCTATTAAATATTGATTAGAAATATAGACCATCAAATTTTGATTTAAACATTCAATTCATTTCACTTCATCACCGACATCATATGTAGATGAAGAGGTAATTAGTGTTTGTTGTTTATTTAAGTATAGCCTATTTGGTCAACAATATAGGCTATCGAATTCAAAACTACAACAACAAGTTAAACCACTTCAAATGTTTCCATTAAGCCCAAAAAGAGAACATAAAGATTAAAATGTTGAATCTACATACTAGAGAGCTTAATTACCCCTAAATTGAAGGGGTTTCACCTCTCATATTTGTTATCATATAAATAAATGTAGATTTCAACATGAATAAAAAGAAGAGGAAAAGGAGAGCAAATGCAAAAAAAAAACTAGTTAACAAGAAATAAACACTAATATACTTGCATGAAAAGTAAACTACAGTACTAACATAAGAAGAGAAGCATATAAAAAAATTAGAACACTAATTAACTGTAACGACCCAACTTCCAAACTCCAGGAAGTTGCATCGCTAATAAGAAAGAAAGGGATAGAAAAGAGAAAGAAAGAGAAGAAGAAGAAACAACACATCAGAATCTAAACAGCGGAACGAATAAATTATATTAATAACATAAAATATTACATAGTTTACAATGTCTATCAGAGTATACAGATATACAACACATACTAGACAGTTATAAACACCCGTCTAGTATTTACAACATAATGCAATCCAGAGTCAACACAGAACACACAGCGGAATACTATATATCTAACGCAGAAGCCTCCTGCTCCATTGCTCCTCCAATATTCGTCAAAGCTAACCTGAATCCCTTGGCTACTCGTAAAAATTCGAGTACCCAAGAGTTTATGAAAAACAAAAATAAACTCCGGGTCAGACATGGGTCTGGTGTGAGTAACAGGTTAAAGTTGCTTAACTTTCAAAAACCTTTTGAAAAGAAAGGTATCATGTAAGACTTCCCACACATAAACATGGAAAAGTTTTTACATTACGCTAACCAAAACATTTGATAGGAAATCCAGTGATATTATAATAGGTCTAGGGTTTTCAAGTAAATATGAAATAGCCGAAATTGTTACATGATTAAATTCCAGCTACTAGCCACAAAAGTGGGTAATACAATCAAAATCGTTGGCACTTATTGGATTTTGGGTTCCATACAATGGCAGGGCTACCGGGGTACCGCCCGTCACAGTACGTGGCCTAGATGAACGTACCGAGGAGTACTCCCACTCCCCTGCAACACAAGGTCGGACCCATTCCTTACTGAATGGTTCCGAACAAGACAACCCCGCAGTTGGTGCGCACTAACAACTGCCCACTAAGCCGAATAAAAAGGGACCTCTAGACAGGGATCAATCTTGCTCTCCAGTGGGAGCTACCCACGAAGCCTTGCTGCACCTCCCCTGTTTTAGCCATTCTCGGTTGATGAGGCTTGAGGCTACGATTACCTTTAGAGGACACATTATCTTAGAATGCTCACCGTCCACCTGACGATGTTCTGAAAGCATTCAATCCATACAAGTTCGTTCCGGGTTCGAACGAAACCGAAGGAATTATCTCGTTACACTCTTCATGAAATCACCCATAGAGTTAATGACGATAACCCTTGCACTCTGAATCTCCATCTCGAATCTATAAGTACTATTCCGTCAAACTCATTACGGAATCACCCACAGAGTTATACTGACGTATAGCCCTTACACCTCGAGTCTTCACTCGCTCCACTTGGATTAACGACCTAACGTTTAATTGGAATCGATGTGGTTTTCGGATTCCAAATATGGAAACCCGATCCCAGTCTCATCGAAATCCAAGCGTGTCTTTTAGGTCCAAGTTGTTTAGAGTTTAAAACGGTTTAATAACATTATCTATATACACACAGATAGATAATTCATAGATTCATAACAGACAATTATCATTATCAAACCACAGACAATCCACATTATCACTATCAAGGATAATTAATATCACAATGCAACCAATGCATCAAATCACTCAACATTATTAATCTCATAGTTGAGATTCAAAACCATTCAAAGCAACCAATCACAACTATTCATAAGCAACGATTTATAATCATACAATCTATAATTAATTTAAAATGAATTAAATTAATTACATCATCTCTGATTAATTTAAAATGAATTAAATTAATTATTTACACAATATAAATCTTGCTTACATTAATTAATTACAAATTAATTAATTAATTAACCTCTACTCTATCTCCTTAATTTATCAATCCTGATTAATTATACTTTAATTAATTCCACAAAATTAATCACCCTAAACCAAATACAGTAATTAACCTTTAGTTACTTCATTAATTAATTAACAACAATTAATTATATTTAACCTTAATTAATTACAATTAATTAATTACACCTAATCACTTATTATTGATTAATTAATATTAATTAATCAATCTTAATTATACCATTAATTATATATATTAATTAATGATTCTTAATTATATCTAATTAATTACTCCATTTAATTAATCACTTTCAGTAATTAATCTCACTTAATCCATAATTATTAATCACCTTTGATTAATCTCATTCTGTAATTAACTACCCTTAATTACTTATCAAATTAATCATTCCTTAATTAATTTCTTTAATTAATCACTTGATTAATTATACAAAATAATTTAATCTAAATTATTTTCACAACTCCATCATTATTCACTAATTACATCCAGTAATTACCTTTAATTACTTTACTGAGTAAACCCATTAATTACATTAAGTAATAACTATCAAATCTCATGTTTAAAATTAATTAAACCTAATTAAACAATTTATTAACATTAATTAATTAATTAAATTAATTATTGAAAATTAATCATATTAATTAATTACCAAATAAACCTTAGTTAATGACCATCATTAACTATTATTTATTCCTTAATTATTTCTTAATTATCTCTAGATTAACTTAATCCAAATTATTAATTAAATAAATTAAATAAATAAGTTACTTCTTCATTATCTTATTTATTTAATTATTTTAATATCTTAATAATTTTTAAGATAAACCATTCCTTATTAATAGTTATATAAATATCAAAGTGTACTTAGAATATTGCAATTTAAAATTTAAATCCAAATTCCATTTTTGAATCTAAAATTCAAAAATGATATTTATTAAAGAATTATCCAACTTAAATTCATTTATATTTCTTTTTAGAATAAATATAAATAACATTTAAAACTTATGATTAAAACTTTTATAAGATAAGTCTTAATATACTTGATTTTAATTAAAAACTAAGTTTAAAATACATTATTATTTCAAAAGGGAAATCAATTTTAAAAATATTTGTTTGAAAACAATTTACTCCTAATTAAACAATTTAAATTTAAACTTGTTTGAAAATCATTCAAAAAAATTTTAACTTATTTAAATATCAGATTTTAAATTCAATATACTTGAAACCATTCTTTATTTAAATTGTTTTTGAATTTAAACTGGAATTTACTCTTGCTTTACACCTTGAATTTAAACTCCTTATTTAAAAAGTACAAATTCATTTTTAAAAAATGGAAGATTTAAAAATCCTTAAGAAATTTGGGCTTAGATTTGAATTTAAACTGCTAATTTAAAATTAGCTTTCAAATTTAAAATGAAATTTAAAATTTCCAGAAAACTGTCAATTTCCTATTTTTTTTAAAACTAAAAACCTCTTTTAAATTTTTAAAACTTATAAGATTCAAAATCATTTGAATCTATAATACAACTAGCTTTAAACCTAACTCAGATTTAAAACCCAACTTCACTTAAACTTTTGATTCAAATTTTAAAAAAAAACTGCAGACAGTTTCTATAGGAAACTGTAATATTACAGTTACCCGAGCCACCTCAAAACGCTTCGAGTCAGACAGGCCATTTCTTCGAGCAAAATAAAAAAAACCCGAGTTACACTTCGAGTCCAAACACTTCTATACCCAGAAATCAACAGGCTCAAAGATTTTTGCACGGTGCACGTGCACCGTGCCTCCAGTCATCACCAGCCACCTCTGGTGGCTTCCCTACGCCGGCGTCCAACCTCTCAAACAACCACCACACTCAGATTCTCCTTCGAATTCACGAAATCAAAATTACGTTTCCATTCCAAAACCTGGAAACCCAACAGAAAACAATTTCCCAAAACCTGTCATCACTTCCCCCACGATGCTCCGACCACCAGAGAACCTCCACCATCGGCCATAGCCTCATCTATGCCCAAGTTTTCAAATCCTAAAACGCAGTTGCACTCGATCAAACATTAAAGTCGTGCCCATCTATTTACTAACTCCTTCAAAACTAGGGCTCCAGGTAAAAACACATCATCGCAGCTGCCAAGGTGATTTGCGTCACCATCTCTTATTTTTTTTCTAACTTCACTGATTACTCCTCTATCCATAATAAGAATCCTGACCTTCCAAACTGCCGAGATCACCTAAAACCCGAATATTCCCCTTTTAAGTTGATACCAGAACTGATCTTACAATCTTAGTTTAAATCTTTAGATTTTAGTTTTATAAATCTTTATTTTGAATGTAATTCCAGATTCCAAACCTGGAATCATCGGATTAAGATGTTTGAAAATTTGATAATGCTTGCACATATCTGTTCTCATGGCTTCCAGAGAATTTTCCAAACTATATTTTTTTTTTAAATTTTTAACTAAGATTTGATTGAACACACAAGTTTCTTTGAAACTTAAGTTTTAACAGTTACTTGATTAAAAGGTTTTGAATTTAAATTCAAACCAGTACTTAAACTGGAAACAGAGATGTCACATACATCATGCAACAGGCATTCAATCATATATCTACACAACATACTTATAAATATACACAAACTTGCAATGTTTCACACAGCAATAGCATGCAATTCATGATTTACTTTTAAGTTTAAAAGTTACTCAAACACTTCTACAGAAAAACAACTTACACAAGAGCATAAATCATTCATATTGAAACATGAAAATCCTCAAGCAACTTCTAAAATGTTTAAACTTCATTAATTAAAATGTTACTCACCAAAATAAGGAAGAAGACAGAGCCCAGATTAAAGCTTTTAAAACTGGAAATATGCAGTTCCCCCTTTTTTTTCCAAACTTGAATTGCTCCTTATTTAAACTGTATGCATGCTGCTTTTGAATTCCAGATTTGGAGTAATGCAAATTTAAAACAAATTTGCTTTGAAACTGACTTGCTTCAGAACTTTTGCAGGTTTGATTCAAATTTTGAAAATGTGCAGACTGTTTTTGATGCAAGTTTTAAAATAATTTGACTTGCATGTTAGAAAATGTGCAGGCTTTCAATTTTTTGAAGATGTGCAGGTGGATATTGATTTGAATGCTACAGATTTCATGATTTGGTTTTTAGAGGAAGCGTGTTTCAGATTTTCATGGCTTTAGATCTTGAAAAAGAAAAGGAAAAAAAATGTGAAAAGAAGATTTTCATAAGCTGAAATTATTTGAATATTAAAAACAAAACTAAATTAAATTTTTACACTTGTCTTACAATTTAAACACTTGTCACTTTGTCATGTTCATGTATTAACACTTGTTCTTTTAAATTAGTAAAATGTTTACATTTGTCTTAAATTTTAATTTTTTATAATTATTTAATTTAGTTATAGTTAAATGCTAATTAATTATTTAGTTATCATGTTAATATAAGATAAAAGTGAATCTTTGTTTAGTTCATTAGTTAACATGTATTTATTTACACTTGTATTAATTGTTAATAAGCTAAATATTTAGTTAACTTATATTTAAAGTTAGATGTTTACTATAAGATAGTTTAGTTAATGAGTTAACATGCATTATCCACATGTATATAGATTTTAAAATAAAACAAATCAAACTATATTTATAAAATTAAACTTATACAAATATTTCAGAATCAAGATAAATTAAAAACAATTGTACTTTAGATTTAAAACTTTGAATTCATGTTTCAAAATAAATTTTGAAATCCAGTTTATTTACAAATACAACTACAAATTTGAATTTTGGAAAACAATTATTTTTGTTAAAAATTTATTTGTTGAAACAAATGTTTTATTATATATTTAAAAATAACCATAAACAACTTATAAAAGAAATTATCTTATTTATTAATAAATTATTTATTTTATCACATTATATTTAAAAGAAACTCAAAATAAATCTCATTGTTATTTATTTAAATTTTAAACTTGAGTTGCATATTTTAGATCATTTAATATTTATCTTAAGTATTTAAAACCATATTTATTTATTAAATAACCCTTTAAAAGTTTAACTATTAAATAAAATCATAATTTCCAAATTACTAAAGATACATATTTTATAGAAACAAGATTTATTTATTAACCAGATTAAAACAATACTTATTTACAATATATACAATATTCTATATATATTATAAATAAACAAAATAAAATCTATCAATTAAATATGTATTTTATTGAATTATTAAATTAATTCAAATCTTATTACAAAGATTATTAAATCAATTTAATTTTTATTCCAGATTATTAAATTGATATTGCTTTAAAATTCCGGGTCATCACATTCCTTCCCCCTTAAAAGAATTTCGTCCCCGAAATTTAAAACAAAGGTAATTTAATAATCTATTTAAAGATTTAATTTTAAAACACAAGCATATACCAATGATATGCTAACAACCATAGCAATCAATTCAACTAATCAAACAAATCTAATTATCCCGAAAAATTCTGGATAGACTTTCACGAGTTTCCCCGGTATAAAATATCGGGATACTCGCTCTATAGATTCCAAACAATCAATGCTATTAAGCTATAGAGCTCCTATTCATCTATATCTACAGAACTAGATAACATATCAGACTACAAACGAGTCTGAATCAACAACCAAACCTCTAAAACTACTTGTTCCAAAACCAGAGATAGACCATATACATACTCCCTAAGAGATACGTGAAACTCATCGAATTTCAGTTATCCAAACTGACAATTCAATCCTGAAAAACCAAACACCGATTCAACCAAAACACAGAGAAGAGATCCAAACATCACTGAGCTAGCCTCCCAAACTTAATCAAAACTTATAGCTCCTGAATCAGAGAAAACTCCAAAAATAACGAAGTCTCCAACTTTGAATTCCAAATTCCTCCTTCTCTTATATACCAAAGCCTTCAGACAAATCCTAGGCTGCCAACATCCAAACTGATCAGCTTAACCCTTGTTGATTCCTCTATAAACAATCAGAACCAAAACAACCCAACATACTAATCTCCTTAAGATCAATCCAAGACCAAAACAAAATCTTACTTCATAACCAGCAGAAAACTACAAATTTCTCCTGATCCGGAAAAGACAATCAGAAACACATCCAAACTGCTTCCGCTGCACAACTCTGATCCGAAGTAGATAAGAAAATGCTGACGAAGAACACAAGCACCAACTGGACATCACCTCCAGAAATATGGTTCTACAAATCCATAAAGAAAACTCAGAAATTCCTCTAAAACTGAGTTACTCCATCAAACTCCATTTCTAAGAATCATTCTCCAACTAAACAGAACTACCGGTTCCACTCCTGGAATCCTAGTCGATAAGAAAACTCAATCTTCAGATGCGAACAAACCTCTGTCTTCCCAGAAGACATCCATAAAGTCTTCAATAATCCAAGAGAATACTCAAACAATCGCAAGTCACTTTTGCGATCTATCCAGATAAATTTCCAAATAAAACTGTTCTCTCTTAACAAACAGAACAGCTTACACTGGTCTAGTCAATCCATTGAAGAAACGGATTCACTCAGCAGGTTCTGAACTCCATCTTCAGAAAAACTACTCCTCTATGACCTCTCTATCGGCTCACAGAACACTCCGAGCTGCACTGCTGACACTAATGTCAAACTTCTTAATCCAAACTCCTTGAGAAACTCGGACTTCAAAGCAAACAGAAAACACCACAACATCCTGCTGACTCCAGTCACAACTTCGGGACAGTCACACTTCCCAAACTTCTTCCAAAGAAATATCTTCGGACACATCCATAGTCACTGCATCTCATCACGCAGTTACAACTTCCTGATGTATCAAAATACCATCACTTACTCCAGCTCAATCTGAACAAATCAAACTCTACTAACCAAACTTTGTACTTCAAAGATGTCTCCGAACCTTAACAGGTTTCCTTCAGAGATCGATGAAATACTTCAACACAACAAATCTTACTCGAGACGGTATTAGGTCTACAGTCTCGATAGATACACTTCCAACCTCAAACATCAGACTCCAATCAATGGTAGTAATCGTGTTACAAACACTACTACCTTATCTACCTTTATAACCTATATTGGAAAACCTGAACAGGTAACCTAACAGATAGGTAGAAATAGATAGATATATATAAATATATATAAGATTACAAATACGCTCTCTCAAGATAGACACCACTCCAGAGCCTAGGTATTCACTCAACCTAATGCTCTGATACCACCTGTAACGACCCAACTTCCAAACTCCAGGAAGTTGCATCGCTAATAAGAAAGAAAGGGATAGAAAAGAGAAAGAAAGAGAAGAAGAAGAAACAACACATCAGAATCTAAACAGCGGAACGAATAAATTATATTAATAACATAAAATATTACATAGTTTACAATGTCTATCAGAGTATACAGATATACAACACATACTAGACAGTTATAAACACCCGTCTAGTATTTACAACATAATGCAATCCAGAGTCAACACAGAACATACAGCGGAATACTATATATCTAACGCAAAAGCCTCCTGCTCCATTGCTCCACCAATATTCGTCAAAGCTAACCTGAATCCCTTGGCTACTCGTAAAAATTCGAGTACCCAAGAGTTTATGAAAAACAAAAATAAACTCCGGGTCAGACATGGATCTGGTGTGAGTAACAGGTTAAAGTTGCTTAACTTTCAAAAACCTTTTGAAAAGAAAGGTATCATGTAAGACTTCCCACACATAAACATGGAAAAGTTTTTACATTACGCTAACCAAAACATTTGATAGGAAATCCAGTGATATTATAATAGGTCTAGGGTTTTCAAGTAAATATGAAATAGCCGAAATTGTTACATGATTAAATTCCAGCTACTAGCCACAAAAGTGGGTAATACAATCAAAATCGTTGGCACTTATTGGATTTTGGGTTCCATACAATGGCAGGGCTACCGGGGTACCGCCCGTCACAGTACGTGGCCTAGATCAACGTACCGAGGAGTACTCCCACTCCCCTGCAACACAAGGTCGGACCCATTCCTTACTGAATGGTTCCGAACAAGACAACCCCACAGTTGGTGCGCACTAACAACTGCCCACTAAGCCGAATAAAAAGGGACCTCTAGACAGGGATCAATCTTGCTCTCCAGTGGGAGCTACCCACAAAGCCTTGCTGCACCTCCCCTGTTTTAGCCATTCCCCGTTGATGAGGCTTGAGGCTACGATTACCTTTAGAGGACACATTATCTTAGAATGCTCATCGTCCACCTGACGATGTTCTGAAAGCATTCAATCCATACAAGTTCGTTCCGGGTTCGAACGAAACCGAAGGCATTATCTCGTTACACTCTTCATGAAATCACCCATAGAGTTAACGACGATAACCCTTGCACTCTGAATCTCCATCTCGAATCTATAAGTACTATTCCGTCAAACTCATTATGGAATCACCCACAGAGTTATACTGACGTATAGCCCTTACACCTCGAGTCTTCACTCGCTCCACTTGGATTAACGACCTAACGTTTAATTGGAATCGATGTGGTTTTCAGATTCCAAATATGGAAACCCGATCCCGGTCTCATCGAAATCCAAGCGTGTCTTTTAGGTCCAAGTTGTTTAGAGTTTAAAACAGTTTAATAACATTATCTATATACACACAGATAGATAATTCATAGATTCATAACAGACAATTATCATTATCAAACCACAGAGAATCCACATTATCACTATCAAGGATAATTAATATCACAATGCAACCAATGCATCAAATCACTCAACATTATTAATCTCATAGTTGAGATTCAAAACCATTCAAAGCAACCAATCACAAGTATTCATAAGCAACGATTTATAATCATACAATCTATAATTAATTTAAAATGAATTAAATTAATTACATCATCTCTAATTAATTTAAAATGAATTAAATTAATTATTTACACAATATAAATCTTGCTTACATTAATTAATTACAAATTAATTAATTAATTAACCTCTACTCTATCTCCTTAATTTATCAATCCTGATTAATTATACTTTAATTAATTCCACAAAATTAATTACCCTAAACCAAATACAGTAATTAACCTTTAGTTACTTCATTAATTAATTAACAACAATTAATTATATTTAACCTTAATTAATTACAATTAATTAATTACACGTAATCACTTATTATTGATTAATTAATATTAATTAATCAATCTTAATTATACCATTAATTATATATATTAATTAATGATTCTTAATTATATTTAATTAATTACTCCATTTAATTAATCACTTTCAGTAATTAATCTCACTTAATCCATAATTATTAATCACCTTTGATTAATCTCATTCTGTAATTAACTACCCTTAATTACTTATCAAATTAATCATTCCTTAATTAATTTCTTTAGTTAATCACTTGATTAATTATACAAAATAATTTAATCTAAATTATTTTCACAACTCCATCATTATTCACTAATTACATCCAGTAATTACCTTTAATTACTTTACTGAGTAAACCCATTAATTACATTAAGTAATTACTATCAAATCTCATGTTTAAAATTAATTAAACCTAATTAAACAATTTATTAACATTAATTAATTAATTTAATTAATTATTGAAAATTAATCATATTAATTAATTACCAAATAAACCTTAGTTAATGACCATCATTAACTATTATTTATTCCTTAATTATTTCTTAATTATCTCTAGATTAACTTAATCCAAATTATTAATTAAATAAATTAAATAAATAAGTTACTTCTTCATTATCTTATTTATTTAATCATTTTAATATCTTAATAATTTTTAAGATAAACCATTCCTTATTAATAGTTATATAAATATCAAAGTGTACTTAGAATATTGCAATTTAAAATTTAAATCCAAATTCCATTTTTGAATCTAAAATTCAAAAATGATATTTATTAAAGCATTATCCAAATTCATTTATATTTCTTTTTAGAATAAATATAAATAACATTTAAAACTTATGATTAAAACTTTTATAAGATAAGTCTTAATATACTTGATTTTAATTAAAAACTAAGTTTAAAATACATTATTATTTCAAAAGGGAAATCAAGTTTAAAAATATTTGTTTGAAAACAATTTACTCTTAATTAAATAATTTAAATTTAAACTTGTTTGAAAATCATTCAAAAATTTTTTAACTTATTTAAATATCAGATTTTAAATTCAATATACTTGAAACCATTCTTTATTTAAATTGTTTTTGAATTTAAACTCGAATTTACTCTTGTTTACACCTTGATTTTAAACTCCTTATTTAAAAAGTACAAATTCATTTTTAAAAACTGGAAGATTTAAAAATCCTTAAGAAATTTGGGCTTAGATTTGAATTTAAACTGCTAATTTAAAATTAGCTTTCAAATTTAAAATGAAATTTAAAATTTCCAGAAAACTGTCAATTTCCTATTTTTTTTAAAAACTGAAAAGTTCTTTTAAATTTTTAAAACTTATAAGATTCAAAATCATTTGAATCTATAATACAACTAGCTTTAAACCAAACTCAGATTCAAAACCCAACTTCACTTAAACTTTTGATTCAAATTTTTAAAAAAACTGCAGATAGTTTCTACAGGAAACTGTAATATTACGGTTACCCGAGCCACCTCAAAACGCTTCGAGTCAGACAGGCCATTTCTTCGAGCAAAATAAAAAAAAACCCGAGTTACACTTCGAGTCCAAACACTCCTATACCCAGAAATCAACAGGCTCAAAGATTTTTGCACGGTGCACGTGCACCGTGCCTCCAGCCATCACCAGCCACCTCTGGTGGCTTCCCTACGCCGGCGTCCAACCTCTCAAACAACTACCACACTCAGATTCTCTTTTGAATTCACGAAATCGAAATTACGTTTCCATTCCAAAACCTGGAAACCCAACAGAAAACAATTTCCCAAAACCTATCATCACTTCCCCCACGATGCTCCGACCACCAGAGAACCTCCACCATCGGCCATAGCCTCATCTATGCCCAAGTTTTCAAATCCTAAAACGCAGTTGCACTCGATCAAACATTAAAGCCGTGCCCATCTATTTACTAACTCCTTCAAAAACTAGGGCTCCAGGTAAAAACACATCATCGCAGCTGCCAAGGTGATTTGCATCACCATCTCTTATTTTTTTCTAACTTCACAGATTACTCCTCTATCCATAATAAGAATCCTGACCTTCCAAACTGCCGAGATCGCCTAAAACCCAAATATTCCCCTTTTAAGTTGATACCAGAACTGATCTTACAATCTTAGTTTAAATCTTTGGATTTTAGTTTTATAAATCTTTATTTTGAATGTAATTCCAGATTCCAAACCTGGAATCATCAGATTAAGATGTTTGAAAATTTGATAATGCTTGCACATATCTGTTCTCATGGCTTCCAGAGAATTTTCCAAACTATATTATTATTATTATTTTAAATTTTTAACTAAGATTTGATTGAACACACAAGTTTCTTTGAAACTTAAGTTTTAACAGTGACTTAATTAAAAGGTTTTGAATTTAAATTCAAACCAGTACTTAAACTGGAAACAGAGATGTCACATACATCATACAACAGGCATTCATTCATATATCTACACAACATACTTATAAATATACACAAACTTGCAATGTTTCACACAGCAATAGAATGCAATTCATGATTTACTTTTAAGTTTAAAAGTTACTCAAACACTTCTACAGAAAAACAACTTACACAAGAGCATAAATCATTCATATTGAAACATGAAAATCCTTAAGCAACTTCTAAAATGTTTAAACTTCATTAATTAAAATGTTACTCACCAAAATAAGGAAGAAGACAGAGCCCAGATTAAAGCTTTTAAAACTGGAAATATGCAGTTCCCCCCATTTTTTTTCCAAACTTGAATTGCTCCTTATTTAAACTGTATGCATGCTGCTTTTGAATTCCAGATTTGGAATAATGCAAATTTAAAACAAATTTTCTTTGAAACTGACTTGCTTCAGAACTTTTGCAGGTTCGATTCAAATTTTGAAAATGTGCAGACTGTTTTTGATGCAAGTTTTAAAATAATTTGACTTGCATGTTAGAAAATGTGCAGGCTTTCAATTTTTTGAAGATGTGCAGGTGGATATTGATTTGAATGCTACAGATTTCATGATTTGGTTTTTAGAGGAAGCGTGTTTCAGATTTTCATGGCTTTAGATCTTGAAAAGGAAAAGGAAAAAAAATGTGAAAAGAAGATTTTTATAAGCTGAAATTATTTGAATAATAAAAACAAAACTAAATTAAATTTTTACACTTGTCTTACAATTTAAACACTTGTCACTTTGTCATGTTCATGTATTAACACTTGTTCTTTTAATTAGTAAAATGTTTACATTTGTCTTAAATTTTAATTTTTTATAATTATTTAATTTAGTTATAGTTAAATGCTAATTATTTATTTAGTTATCATGTTAATATAAGATAAAAGTGAATCTTTGTTTAGTTCATTAGTTAACATGTATTTATTTACACTTGTATTAATTGTTAATAAGCTAAATATTTAGTTAACTTATATTTAAAGTTAGATGTTTACTATAAGATAGTTTAGTTAATGAGTTAACATGCATTATCTACATGTATATAGATTTTAAAATAAAACAAATCAAACTATATTTATAAAATTAAACTTATACAAATATTTCAGAATCAAGATAAATTAAAAACAATTATACTTTAGATTTAAAACTTTGAATTCATGTTTCAAAATAAATTTTGAAATCCAGTTTATTTACAAATACAACTACAAATTTGAATTTTGGAAAACAATTATTTTTATTAAAAATTTATTTGTTGAAACAAATGTTTTATTATATATTTAAAAATAACCATAAACAACTTATAAAAGAAATTATCTTCTTTATTAATAAATTATTTATTTTATCACATTATATTTAAAAGAAACTCAAAATAAATCTCATTGTTATTTATTTAAATTTTAAACTTGAGTTGCATATTTTAGATCATTTAATATTTATCTTAAGTATTTAAAACCATATTTATTTATTAAATAACCCTTTAAAAGTTTAACTATTAAATAAAATCATAATTTCCAAATTACTAAAGATACATATTTTATAGAAAACAGGATTTATTTATTAACCAGATTAAAACAATACTTATTTACAATATATACAATATTCTATATATATTATAAATAAACAAAATAAAATCTATCAATTAACTATGTATTTTATTGAGTTATTAAATTAATTCAAATCTTATTACAAAGATTATTAAATCAATTTAATTTTTATTCCAGATTATTAAATTGATATTGCTTTAAAATTCCGGGTCATCACATTAACATTGCATAAAAAAAGAAAAGTTGCATGAAAAGAAATGGCTAAGTAGCTATAAAAAAAGAAGAAAACTTGATTTAATTGTGAGCCTAAACTAAATTAAAGAGAGGCTAAGAGAAGAGATGTTGCATAAAGCATAAGGGGTATTTATACATGTATGAACCCCTAATCCACTTTTTTTGGGGAATGCCCAAAATACCCTCTTAGGAAGTGTGGAGGCCAAGTAATCATTAGCATCAAATAATCATCATTCAATTATGCATGAAACTTTGAACTCTGTTAGCATGTGCATTAGCCTCTAGTTTGTTCATTTAGATAGGTGGGTAGGTGGGTCCTTCATGATCCATGAAATGAATTATTTTCATCTTCATTCCTTTGTTTTCACTCTTATGCATGCATATATCTTCATGAAACCACTTGTATATGAAGCCAAACTCCTACAAAATAATATAAAAATTTCCAACTAACTTTTCTCAAATTAATATATACACAAAAATGACCATTTTGCCATTGGATGAAGATGAATATGTGACGATTTCAAAATAATTTGAATTTTTGTTTAAACATGTTAAAACACCAAATATGATCATTTATTTAATTTAAATAGATTAAATATGGTGATAAAAATATGCATACTTACGTGCACATCAAATACCCCCACACTTATCTTTTTATTCGTCCTCGAATAAAGAAAAACTAAGATAAATCCACTTTCGTAGGGAGCATGATTGCATTAAGCGTATGCAACAAGCCGTTAAACCTCTGGGTGTCCCCAATAGGATGAGTGATGTCTCGTGAGGGTTTTCATCGATACTACCCACAAAATCCAAATGCGATATGAAAATATTTACAAAATGCAAGATTTACTTACAAAGAGATGAATGTAAGTTTTTGAAAATGTTTACAAATGAAGGATTTACTTTTAAATCGACTCATATAAGTTAAATATAGGTTTTGGTCATTATCATGAAAACTTAAGTCATTTACTCGTCAAACATCCAACAAAAATCAAGTTATCGTAACAAATAGATTGTTGTTTAACTCGTTGTATAACACAGTGTAACTATGAAATTGATCCTTAGTTGATTATCAAAGTTTTTCAATGTGGCATTTTCATTTCCTTTCAATAACAAGTCAAATCAAACAAGTTAAAATAGTGCTTGGATTTCGTTCGCTTACTCTCTCTATTTTTTTTGAAATTTTTATTGATATTTACAAGATTTACATATGTCTAACTCAGATATACAAAGGCCAGATATATTGTCCGTACACTGCCTTGTGGACTTATGTGAGGGGAATACAGAGTGTCGCAAGTGAACACACAACTGTGAACACTTATCGACTGTATGCGTTATTAATAAAAGATTTTATTTTATATACACACACCTAACTCAGGAAAACTGAAGCCAGATATACCGATCGTGCACTGCCTTTCGAGCTTACATGAGAAGGATACAGAGCATGGTGAGTGAACACACGAGTGTGAACACATGACTCTAGGTGTTAATAAAAATTACATACAAATATATATTTTTTGTTTTTTGTTTTAAAAGAAGGTTTTGCAAAATTATCTTAGAACCATTTAATTTAGAAGACAAAAAAAAATGTTATATCTTTTTATTTGAATTCACCACTTTTTAAAACAAAGATTTTCAATTAGGATATTTCATAATTAACACGTATGAACCTTCCTATATTCTAGTTAAACCATCGTTATTTGTAATCAAACTTTATTTTTATTTTTGTTGAGACAAACAAATTTTTCAAAAATTTCAATTTAGTTAACCCAAACCATATATTTATCCTAAAGTGTTTCTTTAAAAATAGATCAAAATGCTTAAAAAAATATTTATTGTGTTTTTTTGTTTTGAGATTCTTTTAGAAAAAAAATGGATAGAAAATGTAAAAATAAACCACGAAAAAGTGAAATGATGATGAGTCTCCCCCCACAATTGATTTTGACCGTGTCCCTACAATCAACCCAAGTGGAAGGATAAAAATAAAATGAAAATAAAAGGATGACCTATATTTACATGAAAATGAACGGTATTTACATGAGATTAGAAAATATACCGTCAGGGAGTAAATGAAACGGTCTTTCAAAGACTGATTCATTTGTCTCGTCAAGTATGCGAGACACAGCTAAAACTCGGAAAACCAAACCATAAATGATTTCAAAGTTGAATGTTGATTTGGGAAAACGAATGTCGTTTTATTAAAAATCTTACGAGTTGTTTCCTTTTCGATGATTTTCGGGGTTGATAAAACGATTGATTGAGGTTCAAGTTTATTTTTAACAAATTGAAATTGAAATTTATCATTGAAACTTCTTCAAAATTTTTGATTCCAAAATCAAAATGGTGATTTAAATCTTCCCCTTCGGAATTTAACAACTCACCTTCAAAAAGTCCATAGAATTCGTGTTCATTAAATTCGTCTTCCTTTTTTGGATTATCAACAACTTCATTACATGTATCGTGTTCAAAATCCAAAGTTGTTGTATTCAAAATTTTGAAATCGGAAAAAGAAAGATCGAAATTTAAATCGAGTTTCTTACCCTCAAAAGAATTGCAATCCAACTCATTTACCCTTTTTCAAAAATTTCATTAAGACAGTCATTTTCAATTTCAAAAGTTGTTATTTGAAAATCGTCACTTTTGGTAAAAGATGGATTACTATTCGACTCTTCACATGTTTTTTTTTGAACTGGTACTTTATGTACAACAAATCATTAGGACAACATATCCCATGTCAAATTAACGTTCGAAAGCAAGTTTCGAACTTGTGACATCCTGCACCAAAGCCGAATCAGTTATCCACTTGGACAAAGTTGCTTGTCGACTCTTCACATGTTGGTATTTGATTTTGTTGTTCACGTAATTTTTTGTATGTTTTAGTAACCAAATATGTATGATCATTGTAAATTTCATTCATTTGTTCAACAAAATCCAATTTATAATTATTAAATTGAGAATTTTCAATTTGGACTTGTTGAGGACAAAAATTTTCAATTTCAATAAACGGTGGATTATTATTTGATTTTTCACAAGTTGGGATTTGATTTTGTTTGTCACAAATTTTTTTGTACATTTCATGCAATAAATAATTGTAATCTTTTTCCGTTTCCTCAACTAAATCAAATTCAAGATTATTAATTTGAGAATTTTCAATTTGAATTTGTTGAAAACGAAAATTGTCAATTGCACCATCATTGAAACTATTCCTATTGCCAAATTCATTTAAAAAGTGGTTCACATTTCCATTTTGAGTTTCAAATTCATTTTGGAGTTCGAAGTTGAATTGGGATGGGTTATAATAAAAATCATTTGAATTTTGATGTGAATACAAATTTTGATTATTTTGAAATCCTTAACTTGAGTTATTGCACAAATGGTTCAAAAGTCGAGATTTCCTTTGATTTTGTAGTGTAACGAATTCAAGTAAAGATTCCATCCTTGTTTCAAAAGTTGAGAATAGATCGTTATTTTGAAAATTTTATGGTGCAAAATCCGAATTGTTTGTACAATAGTTGTTACTAAAATATTCATAAGAATCTGGGGTGAAATTATATGGATTATATTGATCTTCACAACTATTAAATTCATGTGCATATAGAAATTCGGACATTTTCAAGAATGTATTTTTCTTTTTCTTTTTGGATTTTTATATAAAGGAAAAGTGTTCACAAAGGAGAATTTGTTTTTCCAAAAAAAGGAAATTTGATTTTTGTTTTGGTTTTTTTATTTTCAATTTTTTTGAAAATATTTTATATTCTCTTTTTGGATATTTTTTTCTAAAAAAACTAACTTAAGATTTTTTTTGATTTTTGGATTGAAAATTTCAAAGGAAAAGGATTTAAAAAAAACTATGTTGAAGAATAATTACAATTTTTTTTAGTTTTGGAATTTGAAATTTTTTTTTTTGTTTTTTTTAAAATATGCATGAACTAATGCAACTAAATGAATGGTCTAATTACAAATTATCTACCCTAAATAGCTCCTAACCTAAAATTGTATAATCACACTTTGTCTCAATCCAACAAGATAGTTCTTAGCCACTTAACGGACATGAATTATAGATTCACCACGAATGACTGTAGCAATGCAGTCGAAGTTTTAAGTACCTTCAAAGAAACCATTTAGTATAATATTTATGAATCGTCGTAATATTTATAACTGATTATTGCTCTGCCATAGCCTAGACACCAAAAATAAAATTATCGAAAGAGGACAACTTGTCAATATACAATTAAGCGTTATTGATTTGTAATCGTTATTATTAATCAAAATTCTAGGATGAAATGCAAAGCGGAAATTAAACGTGTATTAAAAATGCATCTACAAATGGATTTTTGTTTTTTTTTGTTGAATTTTTTTTCTTTCTAAAATGCAAGCAAACAATAATGCAAGATAAATAAAAACAATTCATAGGGGTCAAAAGCAGCAAAAAAAATTATAAGCAAGCAAGAAATTTATTTTTGACAGCAGAGCGAAGCAAGCAGTTTTTCCTATCTGCTTAGGCAACCTGGAAATAAGAATATGATATATATATATATATATATATATATATATATAAAACAAAAGGAGACTTTAAACAAAAGAAAAAAAAGCAAAACTAGACCAATTGTCAAAATGAAGGAAAACCAAAATAAACTCTTTTTCTCCAAAAATTTTAAACGAGACAATAAAAAATAAACAAAAGAAGTTTTTTTTTAAACAAAGAAAATTTTCCCTTTTTTTATAAATCAAAGCACATAAAAAAAGAAAAAATAAATTAAACACGCAGCTCACACTAATTTCACCCGGCCCAAAATTATTACCACCTTTACTTCGTTTGTTTGTGAACAAACAGCCAAATTTGTTTCTTTAATTACACTGACTGTCTTGCCTTCGCAAATCAAAATTCAATTTTTAGGGTCGAAATTCAATTAAAACCCATTTCGAGTTCGGCGATTATTGTGAAGTGATGACACAAAATGACCATTTTGCCCTTGGATGAAGATGAATATGTGACGATTTCAAAATAATTTGAATTTTGTTTTAAACATGTTAAAATATCCAATATGATTATTTATTTAATTTAAATATGATGTTAAAAATATAAACATTTATGTGCACATCAGTTTCGAAGTAGATGCTTTCGACTTGAATTTTTTTAAGACCCTTTTTTTTATAAGTAAAGTAAAACCCAAGTTGGTTTCGAAAGAAATAAATTTAAACGGTTTCGGAATAGATGCTTTCGACTTTAATGGGTTTCTGATCCTTTTGCTCTACTTGAAGGCAGAATCCAAATGGTTTCGACCGAGATGTTTTTCAAAGGTTTTGAAGGGGTAAATTTTTGAATGGTTTCAAAAGGTTTCCACAAGTTTTAAATTGAATCCAAAGTGCTTTCGAAAGGATTGGGTTTTGACTGTTTCGAAAGATTTTAATGAATGGTTTCGAAAGGGGTGGTTCCCCATGGTTTCGAAAGAATTGAAAGGAAGGGTTTTTCCTATGTTTTCGAAATGCAATAATTAAATGGTTTTAAATGAGGATGTCTAATGTTTTTAAGCTTTCAGAGAAAAAAAAAAGGAAAGGTTTTTCCAATGTTTTCGAAATATAATATTTAATGGTTTCAAAAGGGTCTTTCAGTGGTTTCGAAGGAGTTATCTTCAATGGTTTCGAAAGGGTTGTTTAACGGTTTTAAACAAATGTTTCAAATGTATTAAATAGGCAATGTAGCCTAGGTATTTTCAAGTTAAGAAGGGTTTTAATTTATTTTGGAAGGATAGTTAATCCTCATTAAATTCATCAACATTATTTTGAGTAAACTATATATAACATGGCAAAATGGCTTAGAGTAAAGCTAAAGATATATTTTCTTGTATACATATAATTTGAAGGACTAAATCATTTTGAAAAGGTTTTCAAGGAAAATTTAAAGGGTAGTTAATTCTAAGAAAATAATTCGGACAGTTAGTCCATTTTGATTTGGATAGTTAGTCCAGTTTGCGGGTAGTTAGCCCAGTTGTATGGACAGATAGTCCATTTATAACATAATGGACCTTGCTATTGTATTGTGGATAGATAGTTCACATATTACCATATTACCCGTTTTATGGACAGATGGTCCATTTATTAGCATAAAGAATATTACTATTTTGATATAATTGATTTGATTAACCAATTTGGTTGCAGGAAAGGATTGCAAAATTTATGTTTTGAAAAGCATATTAGTGAGGGAAAACCGGTTCCGCTAAGCGGCGTGGTCTCACTTAATATCAGTAAACCAAGATGTGTAACGGAATTATTCACACCAGGCTTTATGTCGGACTTAGAATTTTTATTTCCCCTTGAACTCTCAGATGGTCAAAATTGATTTGAGTAGGCTTAGGGTTGAGATTTTCATGTTTTAGTCTTTGGGAATAAAGCTTCCGAAGATGAGCTGGCGGCTAACGGATAGCTAATAATGAATTGCAGATTGTTTTATTTTTTCCACTATGTATATTAAGTCAGATATGACTATATTTCTTTAATGAACCAATGTAGCATCGTCATATGTTGCCCTTGGTGTATTTTTGTAATGATTAAACTAATCTTTAGTTGGGAAACGATATAGGATTATGTAACTTGGATATGAATTTGGTTTGAAATGTAATCAAAAAAATGTTGTATTTTGAAAATATGTGATTTTATTCATATTCAAGTGCTTCTGATATTATGGATATCATTGCCGTATTTTGTCACCAGAAATTAATACTATGGATGACTGCATCATCTGTAGCGCTTAGTTTTTGGCCTCCAAATACAGGATGTTATAGAAGTCCTCCCTAGCGGATCTCGTATATACACAATTCCTAAATTTAGAGACATTTTATACCAATGATTCGTCCCTGAGGGATATCAAACCGTATGAGGACATGAAGCTTTTATCTACTTCCGAAGTTAAACGATTAAGTTCAATTAGTCAACAAATCGATTATCTAGTTCTAAAAACGATCGCTTTTGGAAATCAAGTTTCATATACTTAACACATTTTCAACTGTCTCAACTTACTATCCCTCGATTAAGAAGGAAGCCGATACATCAAAGCACTTTTGCTTCTAAACCCCAATCGAGCAACCTTCTTAACACTTACAGATAGTTAAGCCTACTTCGTCGGCTTTAGTGTTAAATATAGTCAATCACTTTCATAACAAGTAACCAAACAAACATGATTAACCCACTAATCAATTCCTAAACATCTTTTATAAAAATTTGATTAATAATTTAAAAACCTTTCAAAAGTGATAAAGATGTATGTATAATGATATATTTACAAGCTTTAAAAACAATTCAAAAGATATTGTACTATATAAGCTTTTATTACATCAAATAAATAATTAACTAATTTTCTAAAAACTATATATAAATAAAATATATTTTAAAATACTTATAATATATTTTATAACACTTATTTATAAAATTACTTAAAATATCTAATTTATAATATTTATAAACTTCAAAAATAACATGTTTTCCTTTTATTTAGAAATAAACCTCTTACTTTAATAATCCATAATAAATTATTACAAATATATAAAAATTCCAAACTACTATTAAATTACCTAATATAAGTTAGAAAAGACTTGTAAAATGATTTAAGATAAATACTGAAGTTTAAAGTCATCTCAAGCAGGAAAAACGGCATTTACAGAATGTTGTTAAAAAAGACAGCGTTTTAAAAGTGTTGCGGCTGACTATTATAAAAAGCTATGAAATGGCCTGTTTCGGTATCTTGAATTTTTGACTGATATTCGGTATATAATAAAACTTTATAGCATCCAATCCTTTTTCATTAACTAGCACACACATAATGCATCATAACTATGGCGACAGATACCTAAGGATCTCTCTACAAATTACTGTAGAAATTGCCGAACATAAAGCAATTCTTAAGTGCATTTATAGCGACTATCGCTATAAAATCAGTTCATATCAAGTCCGATTCAAGTCCAAGTCCAACCAAACCCTATGTGATTTGTTTCAAGGCTATGCAACAAATCGTAGAAAGTCATACAGGTCTATCTCCATCAATTACATATTCCATTTTCTTTCCAAAGCAAGAATCAAAACAAAATAAAACAATATAAACTCAAGCAACATTTATATAGTTTAAACAATAATATTATCACTTTATATTCATTCAAATAGTGAGTTAGCTACCCTTCCACAAGCAAACAAGCTAACACAAACCTCCACTTTCTACCACAACCTTGCAAGCATCTAACTTCCTACCCTCTTCCTCCTTTGCTCACAACCAAGCCAGAAAACTTCCTATATTGCTCACGGCCTTGGAGTATGTGGGGTGTTGTGCTCTAAATATTCAAGCTTTGGGTTTCTAGATGGTGTTGCTATGATGTTGTAAGAGATATACTTGAGTTTGAAGAGATTTAGAGTTGTTTTGAAATAATTTGTTCCTAGGAAATTATGAAGGGAGTAGGATGATGAACTTTGGTGTGCTTTGCAAAAAGTAACCAAATAAGCTATACATGGACTTATATAGGCTTCAAATGGTTAGGTTAACCCAACCCTCACCTTCCAATTTCTGGCTAAAAAGGGTCACCCCCTCCCCGTCATGTACCTCCATGTGCTTGCCTTTTCACCTCTCATGCCTTGGAAAATACTTCCTTCCACTCAAACCATCTAGAAGCTTCTCTAAAGTGATTTAGTGGTAATTATTTTTATTAGCTATTAATGATTTCCTTAGTTATTTAGTGCATGTAAAAAAAGTTGGAATAACTTATATTAAGTAAAAAGGTGTTTATTAATAAAAGACTTTCGTCACATTATCGATATTCCTTTAAATTATTTATTCTTATAAACATGTTTACCATCATTAGTTATTTATTAAAATATGTCTAATCAAGGTTATAAAATTAAATTTAGAACACTTACCAATATTTCAAAATTTATGATATTCAAAGATAAAGTGTTCGAAATTATGGGTTGCTACAATATTAAAGTATAAAATTCCTTTCAAAGTGGGGGTGATAAATGTTGCACCTAAAGGTTCAAACTTTGAACGGCAATTAGGCTATCTAAAGTTCAATTTTGGCAAGCTATTGAAGGTCAAATCAGCAATAAAGTTATCAAGTGATATAAATAGGAGTAATTACATGCTACGGGCAAATCTATCGCATGCTATATGAACAGATATCGAGTGCAAAAGGCAAAGAAACTGCATGCTAATGGCAAAGCGATCACATACTAAAGAGTAAAGGCTAACACGTACTAAGGAGTAAAGCTACCAAGTGCTAAGAGCCATAGAGTTCTAAGAGCCATCGGATGCTAAAAGCAAGGCTATCACATACTCGAGTTCTAAGATCTATCTAGCACTAAGAGTTATCAAGTGTTAAGAGCTATAGAATGCTAAAAGTAAGGATATTACATACTAAGAAGTAAAGCCAATGAATGCTATGGGCAACCGAGTAGTGAGGGCTATGGATGCTGAGAGCTACAGAACGCTAGAAGCTCTTGAATGAAGAAGGCAAAGCTATCAAGGTTCAAAGAAAAGGAAGCTATCACATGATGAACTTAACGCTATGGAAGACCAGAAAAGAATGAGCTATCGCGTACCAGCAATAAAGCTATCGAGTGACAAGTGCTGGAGAGCAATCACATGCCTCTAATAGCACTATCGAGTACTAAGAAACTATTGCTATCGCGTGACCAAAAATCAAACATAAAAGCCTTTTATTTTCAACCTCCTCATCATAAAGGAAGCAAAAATGGGATATGTTACATATCACCTCAAAATGTGCCACACCGGCAAAGATCTCAACCGTCCATAATTGGTTGATCCAGGCTTCAACAATCCAAGGATGCAAATTTTCTATAAATAGGCATGCATTCCCTACTAAGAGAGAGACAGAATTCCGAATTGTACGTATTTCTCATTTTCATTTTCTTAAGCATAAACAAAGAACTTGACTTTGCGATTTTAATGGGCGTCTAGGTTAAATTCAAATTAAGAATTTGCGATTAAGTGCTTGAAAATTCACATATTTGCATAGTTGACTATAGATGACATGGTGACTTTTTTAAATTATTTTAGTGAATATATATAGGTAGGACCAAATTCTGGTCTAACATAATTAAAAATATTTTAGTTAACATATTTAGATCTAGATTTTTTAAATTATTTTACCAAAGTCCTATTTAAGATATTTTAAATGTACAATTTTGAATTCAAATTATATTGATTTAGTCAAAATTAAAATAGATATTTCAATATTTTATTAAAAAATTTGAACTTATATGTGTGCGTGTATTAAACTGTATATATTTGAGACAATCAATGCATATATAAATAGTGCATATATATATATATGTTATAGATGCAAATCTCAATCTACATATACATCAACCTATGTAGTTAAAGCATTTAGCGGTTCTATAGCGGCAAAAGTGCAAAAGGTTATAGCGGGGATATAGCGGTGGTGCAAAAAGTTTCATTGTTATAAAACCAAATAACTAAAGTTAATTTAGTCTCAGCCTCATATCCTCTGTGTTGAAAATAAAAATATTATTTAATCTTATATAACAAAATCGAAGAATACTACAGTTTATGTAGACTAGATTTGGGAACTACAACAGATTTCTAACTTGTATTGAGTACTTATGCATTAAAATTAGGTCTTTACCCTAACTTTGATTCATTTTAAAAGAGAACTAGTCAAATCAACATTTGTATAATAATATTGCTAAAACTGGTGCTAAAAAGCCTTGATTTAACCGGTATAGCGGAAAATAGCAGAGCTTAAAGCGGATCTACTGTTTGATAATGCTAAATTGAAATAGCATAGCGGTTAGAGAGCGCTACGCTATAATGGAGAAACTATAGGGCTTTAGCGGCGTTTTAACCGCACGGACGTTATCTATGTACACAATTGTTATGTTGCACGTGTATGGCATCCATATATGAGTACTCATTAACTGTATAAATATTGATTAATTAAATAAGTCAGAAAATTAAATAAAAATTGTATTTTATTTAAATAATTTAGATTGGATCTAGTAAAACTCATTAGACTTCATAGGCCCATCATGATTCAAATAAGGATTTTTTCTAAAACCCACCAATTTCTTCCACTATAGACCAACCAATTTCCAACAGAGATTGTATGTCATCCTTCAAACGTCGAAGCATGAAAACATTCAATAATAAATATTTTGATTTTCCATAGAATCATAAAATGTTAGACTTAGTCTATGTACAGACGGTTTCCAATCTTTTACTCGGTATGGACAAAACATCAACTTGGCCAGTTATTCTAACATTGTGGTATTTCCTTTCATGGATGTGTATGCAAAATCTATCTATATTATTAGCTCTCATTGTTCCTGGACCCGAAAATCTTAAAAATGAAAAAAACCATGTACTTACAACCTATTATCGAAGAGCCAAAAAAGGTATAGATGGAAGGGGTTAGTGCTTACGGTGATTTAATTAAAGAAATTTCCATAAGTATTTGGATGTTTACTACGAATGATAATCGATACTCTAGTGCACGGGATGCTTTCAGATAGAGTGTGGATGATAAAATATCTTTTAATAGATTCAACGAAAGCATTTCGACTAAAACATGACGATGAACGGTATTCGTGGGATCATCATCGGCATTTTTTGCAAATAACTAATCATTTTAGATGTGTACGAATTTTTTTGGAAAATAAAGTTGAATATTCACAACCACTGCTATTTTTGAGTTGCGAAGAGGTATTCTATATCATAATTGATTATCCAAAAACACATGAGAAGAGAATTAAAGAACCGAAGTAAAGTGGATTATCAATATTGGTGTAGAGTATATTTTGTGAATCATGGTACTGGAAGAAGCTTAAAATTTAACATAATTTGAAATGAATATGTAATATAAAAAATGTGTTTGAAATTTTTTTTGTACAATAATGAATACGAAAGAAAAAAAATCAATAATGATTTGAAATGAAGAAGCGAAATTGATACATTGTAATCGTGCAAAACATAAACTAGATCTTGCACATCCACACTTCAACGTTCTTGCTTTTATTAGTTCGATAATACTTTCCGTACAAAACTGTTGAAATGGATTGATTTTCTTAGGTTCCCAAATGAAATTTCTTTCAATATCAATTGATATGTCAATATCAAGGATTTTTTTTTTGTCGCATATAAAGAGTCACAATTGTCATGTATTTCTTGAAAACCGTTTCCAAATAGCATTCAACGAACTTTTACTGCAAAAGGTTTGGATGTTCATAACAGACCTTGGTTTATTCTATAAAATATTCTTCTGTATTTGTTATTTCTAATCCTTCTGGTTTAATTGCTTTCATCGGTACTTCTTTTGTAGTTTTTATTTAGTGTTGTTTAATTATTTTAGACGCCAATCAAATATACTATTTTGAGATGTTTCATTAAAATATTATATTGTACTTTTGTATCTTCAAGGATTGCTCAACGTTGTTGTAATTATGATGATTTTCTTCCTCCAGTTTCAACCATTTTGGCTAAACCACCTTTTTATGAAATTACTTTCAATTTCAATTATCGTCTTTGATTTTGAATTTGTATAGTGAAAATTATTTAAACATAATTTAGACGAAGAAGTTTTGATGCTTTGTTTGATAAAATAATTCACAATATTAGTGATTTCCACTTCTTTTCAATTTTAGGATTCTTTGATTTTGCGATTTGTAGGGAGAAATGTTTATTTACTGTTTTTAAAAGAATGATAGAAAATAAATTTTGAAGACCCACTACAATTTTGAAGACCCACTACAATTTTGAAGACCCACATTTGTTGTTATAAGTGGAGCAGGAACTTTTGGACTACTGGTCAAATATATTTTTAGATATTATGTGTAAATCTTCAAATGAAAATAACATATTAACGAGGCTACAACGATGATGCAATGACCTTACATATATTATTATGCTAAATTAAGTGCATATGTCAGTGTATCTATGTGTGCGTGTATGTTTATATGTATAGGTAGTTAATATCTATGTCGGCTACATATCGATTAAGTACTGATATGTGATAATTTAAAATATCGTAGTAATATCAATAAAATATCGAACATGTTTAGAACATGTTATAAACGATATTTTACTATGTTTTAATGTTTTGATGATATTCAATTTATAGATGTTTGGATCTATATTCAGACTACTACTAAAGACGCATACAGCAATAGATTAAATCTTTTTACCTGGATATTCTATTAAATACAAATCCTAAAACAAGCCCATAAAGACTGAGAAATTCATATAATGTGCGTCCACTTCATTATTATTTTCGTTTTTATAGCATATCTTTGTTTTTCGGTTATCCCTACATTTTTTAATTTTTTTCATATTCATAGTTTTGTTGTTTTCTTTTTCGTTTAAATTACAAGTGATGTTGATTTGATTCTGATTACAAATATAATATATAAAATAATGGAATGTGTAGAGTTTTATTTAATAAAAGACTAGCGAAGAAAAAAATATGGTTAAAACTAAAAAATTAAAGCATTATGATTTCTAATATGGTTTACATGTTGACATTCGCCGTGCGTTGAAAAAAACATTGAGAATGTGAAGATATTTATTTGTATTTTTTTGAAAATGGTTAATGTCAACAAGTGTTGATCCTAGGAATCGAACTCATGGCTCTTAATCTCATAATCTAAACTACCAACCAATTGAGCTAACACCGTTAGCAATACTTTAAATTTATTTTTTCTTACACTTACAATAGTGTTTGATATTTTTTAAAAATAATGGTTTTCTACACTAAACTTCAGAGCGATATATCAGCAAATATAGGATGATATATCAATAATGATACTTTTAGCGATATTTTGAAGAAAAAAAGATATTTAAGAAACGATATGAGATATATCAATGATATATCAACGATATTATCCAATATTAACTACTTGCACGCAAGTGCGTATACATATGTATATGTGTATAAGTTGAAAAAATTTCACCAGTTTTCTCATTCTTAAGTTAAACAACAGTAAATGTTAAAACCAAGAAGTAAAATTGGGTAGGTGATAACCGTTTCTGCTATCATTAAATTAGTGTGCAAGTACATGTCAATTGCATGTCTAATAAAAATATCAATTCAAAACATAAATAAAAAAACTGAGTAAGTTTTGTGTTATTATATCACTCAATTGGCTTGAGCTCATATGTATATTTATGTGAACTCAATAAAATGTAAACTGGTATAAAATTACAGCTGAAGAAAGTTTTCGCGACTCACTTGCAGTAATAGTGAAGTTGATATGTTTATTAAATTAACCTGCTATTACGATATCGGTGGACATTAAACTCAAAATTTTAAATAAAACTAAAAATGGAATTAAGCAATTTTTTTGGATAGATACATTTATTTATCAAGAATTCTTAAAACATTTTATATTCTAGACAACATTTTAATATTTAATTTTTTTTATTTTGGATTTAACTTTATAGTTGTATTGAAAAAGGAGAAACAAAGCGTGGGTGTGGAAGCTCAATGGAAGATTTTGTTTTTTCTTTCAAAATTAGTTTTCAAAACATGTTATATTCTCCATAGTATTTTCCACATCAATATTAACCTTAATGTTTTTTATTATTTAGAATTAAATTGTTTTTTAGCTGTATTAGATACATTTGATATGAGGAAAATTCAAAATGTTCGATGTCTATTTGTTATGCTTAGAAGAATAATTATTTTTCATGTTGGGGTGTATTTTGGCATCACATTAGCATGTTCTAAAAAGAAGAGTTATGGTAAATATGTAACGTGGAAAAAAACGACTATAAATAATATATAGAACCACAATCATATTTTGTTAGTCCCTAGAGGATAATCCGTGTTTATGTATCGAATTATAGAGTTGGAGTTGAAAATTTTGAATTTCAAAATTTCACTGGTGAAATAAAAAGCTCACGAAGGATTTAAAGTTATTGTTTTAGTTTAGATAGACCTTCACACTCAATTACTCAAGGAAGCAAGCTCGCTAATGCTTAAAACTCTTTTAGTTTAACAATTAGTTAACCTTGATGTTAGAGAATAATGAAGACAATTAAAAATTGGAAATCATTACTCTATCTCAAGAATAGGGATAATATGAAGTTCACTTTTCCCATTCTACCCATGTAGGAGTTCAAACTAGTTCATAGTTGGTAAAAATTTGTACAAGCATGTCATAGCTCGCTATGAAAAGCGAGAAAAAAAATTAATTACATCTTCCACTCATTCAAATGAAGAAACATTCATAGGCCAATGAAGCTAGATCTTAACAACTAATTCAGCACACTGCAACCACACTTAATCCTCATACTACAAGCACATGGAACATCGTATTTTGCATGAAACCTACTCTATAACTTGTAACATTATATTGTGTTAGCTACTATCGTAGACTCGGAGCAATGAAGATTATCATAGTGCACGTAGATCAACACAAAATCAAACTACTTTTAAAAAAATTGTGCTTGCTTTGTTAGGAAATCAAATATACAGTTTCGATGACAACAACTATACAACGGAAATCAAATATGCATATATATTTCTATATACAGGTACTTGCTAGAATAACATCACTAGAAAGACAAGAACAATGCTCAAAGAACACTACAAGTCGATCGGTACAAAGAAGCAACACAAAAGATGCACAAAACAGACATGCACAAGTTTCAGACGTCTGGGTGCACAAGCCAGACATCAGGAAAAGTCCTTTGGAACTTCAAACAGACTAAACCAGACATTTGGTGGTAGCACTCAAACGTTTGAAAATCTTCTATATACAAAAAATATATAGCATCATACGTCTGATATAAATATCAGACGTCTGATTTCAAACTCAGATTTTAAATTTAAACTTCAACTACCATATTCGAATAGACATCTTCGCTTCTCTTCGCTGCAACTCTTCATCAACAACAGAAGCAACTGCAGAGCACTTGTTAATAGTTGCAACTACTCAAAGAACCTCTCTACAACTGTATATATTATCAAGAATCAAGAGAACAAATCACCTTACTTACTTACGCTCTCTAATTACATACTCTAACATATACTTTTGATCTTTAGCAATCTATACTTGTATTTTACTCTTCCAAATATTCAGTTCTTCATAGATAATACTCTATAGATATATGTTGGAAGAA
This sequence comes from Allium cepa, assembly GCA_030765085.1. Classification (NCBI taxonomy): domain Eukaryota; kingdom Viridiplantae; phylum Streptophyta; class Magnoliopsida; order Asparagales; family Amaryllidaceae; genus Allium; species Allium cepa. The sequence continues at coordinate 80,202,929 of CM060941.1, read as the reverse complement.
TTTGTACTAATTAATCAATATCCGTGTTATAGAACACACATTTGACAAGAACAATTTATTGTAGCCAAGCATATTCCTTCGGGCGAAGCGAGAGTGTTTGATAGTCGAATTTCGAAGGGAGCTTCGGGACTGGACGTAGGACGGGAGGTCCGAACCAATATAAAATCCTAGTGTGCTTATTCTATATTTACATATAATGTTGTTTTAGTTGCATTATATATTTTGTCACATATACTTGCATATACACTACACGATCCACCCTGTAGACTTTCAATTGGTATCAGAGCAAGGTTTGATCAAAGTACAGTAACAAGTTTTTGAATCACTATAATATGACAAGTATTTTTAAAGAAGGTCAATCCACAGCACGATCCCCACTTTTTAATGGTTTTAACTATGCATATTGGTCAACACGTATGAGAATTTTTATGGATGCTAATGGATTAGAAATTTTTTCAGCCACTCAAAATAAATATGAAGCACCTGACACTGCTATGAATACATGGAATGATGCACAAAAAACCACAGCTTCTAATAATACCAAAGCTATGAATGTTTTATTTTGTTCGTTAGATAAGAATGAATTTTCACGTGTCATGTTATGTAACATTGCATATGATCTTTGGCGTACCTTACAAATTACACATGAAGGCATAAACAAAGTTAAACAAACTAAGATTTCAATTTTACAAAATCAATTTTCATCATCTAAAATAAAATAAAATGAATCTATAGTAGACATGTACTCTAAATTCCAAACCATTCAACACGATTTAATGGCACTTGGAGTCAAATTCATAAATTTTGACTTCGTATCTAGAATACTCAATTCTTTAGTCCAGAGTGGGAAAGAAAAGTATTAGCTATCGAATAAGCTAACGATCTCTCAACACTCTTAGTTGAAGAATTGATAGGAAGTTTAATGTCCTATGAAGCTAATTTGCCTGACGAAAAGAACAAAATTCGAAAAAGAAGAACGTGGCATTCCTAGCAATAAATGAAGATTCCGACTTAGATGAAGAAGAAATTGTATTTATTGCCAACAAATTCAAGAAGTTTAGGAGAATGACTGGATTTCAGAAAGGAGGAAAATCAAGCTCAACATATCAAAATCAATCAAATGCTATGAATGTGACCAATTTGGATATACGAAGAAAGATTGTCCCAGGCTCAACAATGATAAAAAGAAGAACAAATTTGAAAAATTCAAAAAGAATAAAGCTTTCAAAGTAACATGGGATGACTCGGATTCTTCATCATCATCAGACAGTGACAGCGACAGTGACAGAGAAGAAGCTAATGTATGCTTTATGGCACAAACAGATGAGGTATTTTTCGAACTTAGCTATGATGAATTATTAGAACTTAGCATGGAATTAGATGATAAATTTAGACAAATTAAAAAATTGAATAAAGAATATATAGTCAAAATAAATAGATTAGAACTTGAAGTAGGAATTTTAAAAGATGAAAAAATTATTTTAGAAGAGGAACTAGAATTATCTCAAGAAAAAATTAAAAATAGTTTGGTTGAAAATGAGACTATGGCTATTGATTTTGATAAACTAAACTAAAAAAGAATAACCTGTTAAAAGAAAATGTCAACTTGAAGAGTAATATAGAAACCTATGTAGTTAATGCCCCGCTATTACCCCGCTACAACCCCGCTATATCTCATAGCGGATTTCTGCCGCTACGATTTTTCCATATAGCCCTATAATATAGCCTTTCCGCTTTAATCCCCGCTATTTCCGCTATATTCCGTTATTTCTGCTATATTCTGTTATTCCCGCTATATCTTTTTTAATAAAATGAATTGAAAAATTGCGTTTATACATTATAAAATTATGAAACTAATTTATTTGATTTAAATTTTAATATATTTTCAGAAATGAAAATACTCTAATATTCTACCAAATTCATTTATGTTATATAATAGTTTTTCATTTATTTAAAGTATATTCGCACACGTTTTTATTTCAAATTATTTATGTATTATTTATAATTCAGTTGAATGATAATTTTTCATTTAATTACCATTTATATATTTTTAAAAACATTAAGTACGAGTTTTATATGCTATTTTAGAGCCATCCGCTATATCCCGATATATCCTCGCCGTATCCCCGCTATGACTTTTTGCACCTCCACCGCTTTGAATCTACAGAGCGCATTAACTGCACAGATAGAAACAGTGAAAATTGAAAATTGAAAATTTAGAATTAAAAGAAAAATTAGATAAAATTACAAATAATGTTTCAAAGTTTAATAAAGGAAAACAAGATTTAGAAAATCTTATCAAAACTTCAAATCCATCAGGTAATAGAAATGGAACATGATTTAAAAATATTCCTAAACCAAAAAGGAATAATGTTAAAAAATATAGTTGTATTTATCAAAAGACTAAAAGATCACCGAAGTCTAATACGAATACCAAAAATATAAAAATTTGGATTCCTAAGAAAAATTATAATTTAATTAGAAAAAACATATTAATATTTTTTTGATAATGTAGTCTATAATAAAACTATGTTCATAAAGGTACCAAACCTTCTTGGGTATGGCTATCTGCTTCTCCTAACATCTAAGACCCTAACAAAGTATATGGGTACCGATCAAATCATCTTTTATTTTACAGGTACCCAAATAAAAAATATGTAGAAATAGATACTTGATAGTGGATGCTCTAAGCATAGGGCTGGAAACTCAAAAATGTTATCAAATATAACATACATCGATGGTGGAACGGTGACTTTTGGAGATAACTCAAAAGGATACGTCGTTGGCATTGGAGAAGTCATCAACTTTGGTATTTCTAACTCTCCTATTATTACAATGTTTTGTTAGTAGAAAATTTAAAACACAACCTATTTAGTATTAGTCAATTATGCGATAAAGGTTTTCAAATCAATTTCGAAAAAGATAGATGTAATATTTTCGACAATAACAAACAACTTATCTTTGATGGTTTTAGAAACAAAATTATTTATGTCTTAAATATGAATATAAATCGAAAATCAAATTTATGTTTAACCGCCAAACACGACGGTCCTTGGTTGTGGCATAAACGATGTTGTCATATTAATTTTGAATATATTAATAAATTGGCAAAATATGAGCTAGCTAGAGGATTACCTAAAATAAATTACAAAGCAGAAAATTTATGTGACGATTGTCAAATTGAAAAACTAAAGAAAAGCTCCTTTAAATCTAAAAATAATATTTCTACAAAACAACCATTAGAATTATTACATTTAGATTTATTTGGTCCAACTCAAGTATGATCTATAAATCACAATCAATATGTTTTCGTAATAGTTGATGATTTTTCAAGATATACATGAACTTTATTTTTAAAACATAAAAGTGACACCTTTGGTATGTTTAAATTTTTTGCTAAAAGAATTAAAACTCAAATGGATTTGAAAATTAATAATATTCGAAGTGATCATGGTGGAGAATTCGAAAATGATCTTTTTACCAGTTTTTGTAATAAAAAGGTATAAGTCATAATTTTTATTTTCACCGCACACCTCAACAAAATGGTGTAGTAGAAAGAAAAAATCGTACGTTAAAAGAATGTACACAAACACTATTAAATAGTAGTGGTCTACCAAAACATTTTTGGGCTGAAGCTATTACCACAGCTTGTTAAGTTTTGAATCGAGTAACCGTACGACGTATGACTAAACAGACTTGTTTTGAAATATTTTTTGGAAGTAAACCTAAAGCATCATACTTTAAAAATTTCGGATCAAAATGTTTTATATTAAATCCAAAAGATAATTTAGGAAAATTTGACCCGAAAGTCGATGAAGGAATTTTTGTTGGATATTCGGATCGTAGCACGACATATAAAAATTTTAATAAACGAAATAACACAATTGAAGAAAGTTTACATGTTTCGTTTGATGAAAATTTTCTTAACCATCATACTAATGACGATGAAGAAATAATTCCAATGACAAATACAACAAATTCTTTCAATAATGAAACAAATGCACAAAATAATACTTTAGTATCATCTCCTAGAATTTTAAAAAATCATCCAAAATATAACATCATTGGAGATCTTAACTCTAAAGTAACTAGAAATCAACTTAACCAAATAAGTCATATAGCATTTGCTATGCAAGAAGAATTAAATCAATTTGAACGTAATAATGTTTGGGAATTAGTACCAAGAACATAAAATCAATTGGTTATAGGAACAAAATAGGTATTTAAAAACAAAGCAGATGAAAATGGAAATATAGTTAGAAATAAAGCAAGTCTAGTTGCTAAAGGTTACAATCAAGAAGAAGGTATCGACTACGACGAAACCTTTGCTCCAGTAGCAAGACTTGAGGCCATACGTACATTACTCGCTTTTGCAAATCATCACAATTTTAAACTATTTCAAATCGATGTCAAAAGTGATTTTTTAAATCGTTTTATTAAACAAAAGGTATATGTTGAACAACCTCCATTGTTTGTTCACAAAAAATATCCTGACCATGTTTTTAAATTACAAAAAGCCTTATATGGTTTAAAACAAGCCCCGTGTGCCTGGTACGAACGTCTTAAAAATCATTTAGTTACATCTGGTTTTCAAATAGGTAAAGTCGATACAACTTTATTTATTAAACGAGAAAATAACGACATTTTAATTGTACAAATTTACGTAGACGATATTATTTTTGTTTCAACTAATGAAAATCTTTGTAATCAATTTTCAAATATTATGAAAAATGAATTTGAAATGTCCCGCATGGGAGAATTAAATTTCTTTTTAGTTTTACAAATAAAACAACTTGAAAATGGTATCTTTATTCATCAAGAAAAATATTGTAACGATCTATTACATCGTTTTGAAATGGATAAAACTTCTAGTAAACCAACACCGATGAGTACTAATGTCCACTTGGAAAAGATGATAACGGAAAAGATTTTGATGAAAAATTATATCGTAGTATGTTTGGCTCCTTACTTTATTTAACAGCTATTCGACCCGACATTATGATGAGTGTATGTCTTTGCTCCCGATTTCAAGCAAAACCAAAAGAATCTCATCAAGAGCTATTAAACGCGTCTTACGATATCTATTTAGTACTAGAGATTACGGTTTGTTTTACTCAAGGGATTATTGTTTGAACTAGTTTCATATAGTGACGCGGATTTCGGTGGATGTAAAACAGATCGTAAGAGTACTAGCGGAACATGTCACTTTATCGGACAATCATTAGTTTCATGGTTTGGCACAAAGCAAAATTGTGTCTCCTTATCTACTTGCGAAGCCGCATATATTTCAGCAGCTCTAGCATGTGCACAAGTGATATACATGCAACAAACACTTATGGATTTCGACAAAGTTATCAATAAATCACAAATATATTGCGATAACACGAGTGCAATAAATCTATCAAAAAACCCTGTAAATCACACACGTACTAAACACATAGATATTCGACATTATTTTCTACGTGACAATGTAGAAAATGGAATTATTACATTAGAATACGTAAATACTGAGAATCAAATAGCAGATATTTTCACAAAACCACTAAATGAATAAAGTTTATTAAACTACGATGTGATTTAGGAATATGCTCTCTTAATGATCTTCTAAACTAATACTACATCTTTATTTATTCTATGCTTAGCTAAAAGTTTTTATTCACAAATTAAAATTGATAACTCCTTCACCTTAAATTTTTAGGTGGTTGTTTTCTGAAATTACCTATAAATAATTTTTAAAATCATATATAAATAACTTTACAAAACAAAAAGTAAAGAATATATAGATTTCATATTTTTACAACAGAAAATATAATCATGTCTTCCGACATTCTCATCTGTGCTTCTCGACACCAACAACGGATAGCTCAGCGGATACACATCACCGCCTTCCTACCCCTTCACCAAATCAGGAACCAAAGTATAGGTGGTCCTCCTATCATACGGGATTCACTCCCGATAAAAAGAAGTCCAAACGATCTCTATTTGTTTCTCCTAACACCAAGGAGAAAATCGATGAAATACATCACTATCAAAAGCAACAAATAGAGTTACAACGAGAATTGTACTTTGAGCAAAAAGTCAAGGCACGACGACTAAGTTTTCTGTAGCAAGTAGCGATAAAATTTTGTAATTCATGGAAGAAGGACATACATGAACCACTTATGATTCCTTGCAGTTCTTTGGATCCCTCTGCATCTTATCGTACACCTTTAGATCCTTCACCTAGGCGATTCTCTGGTTCCTCAAGAACCCACGAACGTGGTAATATATGGTCTCCACTCAAGCCATGGAGGGACGACAAGTCTGAAGATCACAATTCTCCATCATCATCCAAATAAAGTTATTTATTCTCATTGTATTTTTATCTACATATATGTGTATTATATTTCACAAATAATAATACTATGTTCAAACTCTCGAAAAATAAACATCACCCTTCAAAATTAGGCTATTTTTAGATAAATTGGTCATTTCAGACGTCTGAACATTGTCACCAGACGTCTGACACTCTGGTATCACATAAATTTTTAACCATCGTGCATATATCAAACGTCTGTTATAACCTTCCACACGTTTGAAAATCATCTCTGCTTCATAAAAAATAGAAATCAACCGATTTCAGACGTTTGAACTATTGACCAGACGTCTGAACAAAGTGTATGCCTCCATAAGATAAAAAATCAGACCATTTTCAAACGTATGATATTATATCCAGACGTTTGAGAAAACTATTTGTCCTACGAAAATAAAGTTTCGACTTATTCCAAACGTCTGATTTTACAAACAGACGTCTGATAATTCTCTCTAACTATCAAAAATTACAAATCGATCAAATCTAGACATCTACCATAAACAATCAGACGTCTGATTCTATTTACTATCTTCAAACTAGGTTAAATTAGTCGTTTGAATTACCTTCCAGAAGTCTGAAATTCAATCGACACTCTTATGTGCCGAGACAACGTCTATTTTTTGTTCTCTCACTTCGTTTCAATTTATTTCTACTGCAAAATCGATTTCTTACTTCTCAAAAATACTTCCTCTTCCAAACTTGATCAAATTTGATGGCTTCTAAAACAAAAAATCCTAAAATCTCTAAGCAAAAACAAGACCAAGCAACTTCCTCCAACCCCCAAGTTTGCTCAGACGATCAAATTGAACGATGGATGAATCGTGTACTGCATTCACTCAAGAGATATGAGGATATTCAAAAGAAGAAACTCCATACAAGTCCATTTTATAATTTTCTAAAGTTTCCAATGTACGATTTAAACGAAATGTGTGAAACTGCTGGTTTAGAACCTTTGATATCCTTTAATCCCAATAACATCCAAATTGATCGGTTGGCCATATTTCTTTTCTACGCTAAGTTGGATAGCACAGCAGTTTGGAACACTGATAACGATGATAATTGGCTTTGGTCTAGTGTATACGACAACACAATTAGGCTTACTCCAGGGATCATAGGCCGAACTCTCGGATGTTCCGATATTGAAGAAGATTTATATAATATTCCGGATATGCATCTAAAACCGAAAGATAATATAACATATCAAATGTGAAAAGACGAAATGCCTAGATTCGCATCCAAATACCAACGACCTAAGGCGAGACTTCTCACTAGAATGATTATCAATACTATCATTCCTTGCCTTGGTAGTCATGAGCAGATCACGAAACTAGAGCACAAGGCCCTATATGCTATATTCAGTGGAACAAGGGTCAATTGGGAAAAATTTATACTTGACGAGCTCAAACACTTTTGGACTCGATCACGCCCATCCATCCTACATATATCATGAGACTTCTACGAGCTCGCAACATCCCCTCATATTTATCCACTTCTGAAGAGATTTCTCTGAAATATGCATCCACCAAATTTTTCTCCCTAATGCATTTGCCAGAAAATCCTCCGGGTTTTCTATCTTTTGAAGATTGAACGCAACGTCGTCAAGCCAGACAAGCTGGGCCTCCAACTCAAACAAAACCTGAACCATCACAAGAGGTGGAGCAACATCACGAGACTACTCCTCCTCCTCCTGCACCATTTGATTATACGTGCCAAGATGATATTTTGGAGACTCGTATAGAGACCAATCCTAATGAGAGTATTCATGACCTAACTCTCCAAAATCAGCTTATTTTGTCTCGAAATCAAAAATTGTTGGCTAAGCGCATCGATAGTTTTGAAACATCTTTTGCTTCTCGTCTAGCCACAGTTGAAACGTCACTTTCAACCACATTATCTGTTCTAAAGGAGGTTCTTCAAAGGGTTCGTGGTCCTACACCACCTTCAAAAGATTAGCCAACTCCACTGCCTTCTGCTCCTCATTCGAGACATTCCAAACTTTTTGACGAGGAGAACGAACCTCTCGAACAAAATCCAACATATCCCAAAAAATAAGCAAGTTCTTCCAAGGATGAAGATAAAGGAGATGATCAAGAAAAAGCTTCTCCAAAAAATCTTTAGATTTCTTAGTATTCCATCTTTTGTATAAATATGATGAATGCAATCAATTAATCTGATTAATGAAATTTTCTTTTTTGTTTGTTATTTTTATTACATTTTTGATTGGTAAATACTTAATGGAATGGAAATAATGTCTACAATTAAAAGTTATAAATCCTTTTTGATAATGCCAAAGGGGAGAAATGATATAAATCACAATAAACGACGGAAAGCACGTATTCAGGGGGAGATTTATAAAATTATATATAAGTACATTGTATGGTTGTCATCATCAAAAAAGGGAGATTGTTAGAAATCAAATCTGCAGTTTCGATGACAACAACTATACAATGGAAATCAAATATGCACATATATTTCTATATACAGGTACTTGGTAGAACAACATCACTAGAAAGACAAGAACAAGGCTCAAAGAACACTACAAAAGACTACAAGTCGATACGTACGAAAAAGCAACATAAAAGATGCATAAAATAGACATGCACAAGTTTCAGACGTCTGGGTGCACAAGCCAGACGTCTGGAGAAGTCCTTTGGAACTTCAAACAGACTAAACCAGACGTCTGGTAATAGCACTCAGACGTTTGAAAATCTACTATATACAAAAAATATGTAGTATCAGACGTCTGATACAAATAGATGTCTGATTTCGAACTCGCATTTTAAATTTAAACTTCAAATGCCACATTTGAATAGACATCTCCGCTTCTCTTCGCTGCAACTCTTCATCATCAACAGAAGCAACTGTAGAGCACTTGTTAATGGATGCAACTACTCAAGGAACCTCTCTACAACTATATATATCATCAAAAATCAAGAGAACAAATCACTTTACTTACTTACGCTCTCTAATTACATACTCTGCCATATACTCTTGATCTCTAGCAATCTACACTTGTATTTTACTCTTTCAAATATTCAGTTATTCATAGACAATACTCTCTAGATATATATTGAAAACATTTGTACTAATTAGTCAAAATCTGTGTTATAGAACACACATTTGACAAGAATAATTTATTGTAACCAAGCCTATTCCTCCGGACGAAGCGAGGGTGTTTGATAGTCGAATTTCGAAAGGGAGCTTCGGGACTGGACGTAGGACGGGAGGTCCGACCGGTATAAAATCCTGGTGTGCTTATTCTATATTTATGTAGATTAATATTGTTTTAGTTGCATTATATATTTTGTCACATATACTTGCATATACAGTACACGATCCACCCTGTAGACTTTCATGCTTCGTTTCAATGCTTTTTTCGTATCATCCCGTGTGTTTGTTAGTTGTATATACTCATTTAAATCTCTCATGTGGAATTCGGTGAAAACTATAATAGCGATGCTTTCTAACTTATTTTACACAAACCATTTAACACTCACTTTGGGTTAGAAGATCCGTATTCCGTTGGTTGATTATTTTTTATGAATTTTCAAACTAACAAACCCTATTAAATGTTCAAATGTGTGTGAGATACAAACATATCTCTGAATTTACTCCCTTGGTTGTTTGATTTTACAACCATATTTTATCGTATTTCATGGAAAAGTTGAGATTTCATTGAAATGTTCATACTTGAAAAATCAAAATTTCATATTAAAGTATAACATTATTCTTAGAAGTATGTTGAAATTCCAAACAATCAAAAGAGTATTTAGACTCATCAACGAATATTTTTGAACATAGATAGTACAGTATCCGCGTTCTAATTTGAAATCATTTATGAATATTAAATATACGCATCCACAAATATGGACGGACATCATATATTTATCATATCCGCTAATGACTGATAAATTGAAAAGTATAGAAAATTTTCATTTAACAATTTTTTTCTAACCGATATGAAAAATAAACAAACATGATCATGATAAATAGTTTTAGATGGTTAAAATGCATTAAATGCATATAACATAAACTATTAACGTGGTGACACAACAAATACATATCGTTCATTATATTAAAATGCACATAATATAAGCTATGATGTTCACAAAGATCAAACAAATAATTTTCAAATCATGATCATTTTTTTCAAATATTACATACTTATCCTTTTTCTGGATCCGTATTCAGATGAATTCCGAATATGTTAGATATCAATTGAGAGCAAAACAGTGTTAAAACATCAAAGGAGCTTTGTACGCTCATTCTTTGTTCAACCTCAACAAACGAGGGACTTTAAGCTGTTTAATTCGTACGTTTTTCCCTGAAAACAGCACACTAAAATGTTTGGCAGATTGACATGTGCCAAATAATATTAATTCATCATCCTTTCCTTATTCTTAAATGAATGGATTCAACCACATCAATCTGCGTTCTTCATAATTTTATCCTTTGATTATTGTTATATTAAAGAACAGTCACAATACAACTACAGGTTGACTCTCTATCATGGTCAAATAAGGGACTAAACCAAAAGATCATCACATTGATGATTGAGCAACAGCCACTTAAACAAAGTGAAAAAGAGCTAGCTACAGTCAGGACCCGGCTCCATGGCCAAGCTGATCAGGCAGCCCGCCTGGTACTGGTTAATTTTATGCAGTTTGTATATATGCTGCCTAGGACACTCCAAAATGCCAAACCGGCCCTGGCTACTCTACTTTTGCACAAACCAATGTGGTAATACAAAGTTTATTTTCAGATCATTTTCAATATTTTCCTTTTCTTCTTATGTTAAATCTTCTTACTTGCTCTCTGTCTTTCCATGTAAATACTATACACTGTACTTCTAATATTTTTCTCACTATTTTATTTAGAAACTAGAATTCTATCTTCTTTTGATAATTTGTCATCCCTTTTGATATTCTCGTTGCTAAATTATCGAAAGGTCATGAAATGCATGAAATTTATGTTGACCTTTAAATATTTTTATTACCTAAATGTTTGAAGAACAGTAAAATAAAAGGATATAGTTAGCTTGCCCGGTTGAAGATTTGAACAGATATATAATATATCATGAGGAAATCAAGGAATTTAAGATAGATAATCCAAAATTCATGTTGCCGTCGAGATTGACAAACCAGAATTCAGGTAGTTCGGCATTTTATTAAAATGAATTTGTCGGCAAAGTTGGTAGCAGGCAGACTTTGATGATAATTTTAATATTATGAAAGAATAAAAAAATAAAAAATAAATCTAAACGAAATCGCTATTAAGTAGCCAACAATATTCAAATAATTGAAAATTCAAGGACAAGCAGGTTTAGATTGAGCCTTTAGTTCCACACCAGAAATACAATTCAGCAACAGTAAATAAGAAGATGGTTAAATAAAGTTTGGATGAGCAGGTCCCTTAGAAAGGCCAAGACGAACCTCCATTCCACTGTGCATATCAACTGGTCTGAAATTTTCCGAATCTTGCGGCACTACACAAACAAATGGGTTATATAAGATACAAAATTGCAAAAGAGACGAGGTATCAAATCAATGACCTATTGGGTATGACATAAAATAAAAATAGCAACAAAAACATGAAGGGATTACCGTTGAGATAATCCTCAACTGCAAAATTATCCAATTCGCCGGTAAGAGCCTCTAGGCCTAGCATAGAAGAAGGCAACGGCCCAGCAGGCCTTTGAAATCTGAGAACAAATAACAATCTATATTATGCTATAAACCAAGCTGATATTAAAGCTAGTAGAATAGAAATATACTATGCAACATCCATGGGTGCCACTTTCTCTGACTGAAGAGGGGACGCATATGAAGTTAAAAAGTATTTAAGTATACATTCTGAAACAAAGAATAATAGGGTAATTTTACCTCTCCACAAGATTAATTAGTTAATTCACATTTTGACTTCATTGAGTTAATCCACTAATTTCTGAATATTGATTGTGCACTGAAATTCTTCTCATTCTTGGTTAATTGCTTCAAGCTTAAGGTTAGAATAATTCTCAACGATGACAGAAACTAGTATACTTTTACAAGTAGGAGCTAAATAAATACCATGGATAAACTAAATTATTTACAAAAGTCAAATAATGCTTATAATTAGGGTGGATTAACTAAATAAAATAGTGGATGGAAATAAAATTACCCAAAATAATATTCATAAAAAAAATCATTTCAACAATGACCAAAATTATTACTATACTTTATTGGATTTGATATCCAGATGCTTATCCAACTTAAGTTGTAATTTATGCCACCTATAACAATACTACCTTGACTTTTACTAATGAATGGCATCAGAAAACAAATAAAAATAAAAGTTTAGCAACTTCTTTCCATGACTAATGTGCATCTAATAAAAGTGTTAACATTGAATTTCTTCGTATTAAAATTCACTATTAAAGCATAACATTGCGAAAAAATCTCAACTAGGAAGTAAAAATAGCTTAAAAACTCCTCCAAAATGAAACAACTTAGGTAAACAACCATCAATGAAACACGACAACCCAAAACACATATCAGAACCATAAGCTTTGTGATTTTTATTACAAGTAAATGAAGTGGTGTTATTTTACAGTTTGCCCTATCACCAATTCAGTGTGAGTTTATATATTGAATTTGTTGGTTTCCTACTGCTGATCAACATAATATACTATGTCAGATCATCATTCCCTTTCGGTTAAAATGCTGCACCACTTTCATACTACTAGCAATTCAAATTTAATGTATATTGTTTTAGAGTTTAGACGTAAACCCAGAGTGTTTTCATATTTGGTTTGGTAATTTCAATCTGGATAAATGAACTTGTTAAACTGCTGCAACCAAAACTGCTAACGACTGTGTTTAGCAAAATATTTCTTCAGTCCATAGATTGCAATTCTATCTCAATTGTGGCACAAATGATTTCCAATTTTCGAAGGTTTCCACTTTATATTTCAATTTAGATGGCATTTAAATAGATAAGATTTGAGCACACTTATTTTATTTTTGCAACAAAAAACTGAAAAATCATTTCGGATGTGATATTTTATCGTATAAATATATTATTTTTGAGCTGGCAATATTGAAAGGTGTGTAACCCTTCATTTGTTAGTTTTAGAAAGAAAAAAAAGTTCAATGAAAGCCTAGCTCACTTAAAGTCTTTGTAAAACTTGTCAGCTTTAGGTCAATTATTTAGATTCAGATGTTACTTTTTTATAATGGTAAGTAAAGATATTGGATTATTGGATACGATTTCATGGTATTGGTACTGGTTATTCTTGCCGTATGACTGTAAGTCAAAAATGAATGAAGTCGTCATTCCAAATATTTTTTATCATTGGTTTAAAATGTACGGTTGAATCAAGTAAATATGGATAAAACACCAGTTTAAAAGACAAATTTAACTCGGAGATTATTTGATTGTCAGTTTTGAGAACAAAATGAGTTAAGTCAAAGGTTGCCAAGTGTAAATAAAGATAAAACAATCGTTTGCTCAAAACATTTCAGAGAAATGCAATGCTGCACAAAGACATTACATGTACAATCAAGCTTTCAAATCTCGGATTCCATACAAAATCTCGAATTAACATCTCGATCTAGATCTCGGGTTGAGATCTTAAGATCTCGGATGGGATGGGAGTCGAACAATTAAAAATCTTGTTTGAATCTCATCTCGTCTAATTGCAAAAACAAAAGGTGGATCTCGAGCGAGATGAAGAAGATTTAAAACTCTGTGTACAATAAAATAGTTTGTCGGCAGAAATGTGAACAAAATTGACTTTTATAATCATAGCTCATCTATATAATGTTAAATGTACCAAAGAAACAAACTTTTGGTTGGAGATTCTCTACAGTCAATTAACATCTTATTGATAATAGGGTAGAAAGCCTTTTTTTAATCATTTACAATGTCATTAAGTAGTCTACTTTGATTAATCAATTAAATTCCATCGTTGGTTGCATACATATTAAATTTTAAATTGAAGTACATACATTTGTGGCTGCTAATTACACTTATATGTTACCAAAAATGGTGAAAAAAATCAATAGACGGTCAAAATACATTGCAATTAAGTGAGCAGAAAATAATGATATAGTTAAGAAATATATGTTATCTCCATAAAAGAAACCAAAAATCAACACTTAGAGAGGAAATTTTTGATGAAATGGTAAATAAATATTTAAGATAAACATGTTTAATTATTACTGTACTTCAAAAGTAGTTGCGTGTACTGTGCTTCAAAAGTAGTTGCATGTACAGAGAGATATACATAATTTCAACAAATAAAGTATCATTCATATTTTGTTACTGATCTCATCTTTGTGCTTTTCTAAAAAAGAACACATAAATCATGTTCACCTTTGAGTTTATTCCTCTACATTACCCCTCACAGCCGAAACGATAACTAAAACATTGAGATAAAGATTTCCAACTTTTAATTATTGTTGTGTTTCAAGAGTAGTTGTGTGTACCGTGAAACATACGATGTAATAAACAAAGAATCACTAAGATTCAATTGCTTTGTGGTCTCATCTTTGTGTTTAAAGGGAACGTGATCCGTGTTCATTGTTCACCTCTGATACATGCATTACACTTGACAGCAAACTATCAATTTCAAATAAAAAGAACATCTAGTTAAGTAACACAAAAAGACCAAATATTCCAATCAAAGCACAATAAACATTCGTAACTCTACTGAAAATCTGATAATGACGCAAAAGCAGAAAGACTGCGCAAACATCAACTTTGAGCTACACGTAAGCTGATGAGTCATCAATGTCTTCTTGGCTAACCATTTAATGAATATGCAACATGTTCTATTTGATGCACTTTTTTCTTCCACTGTCGTATACTGAAGCAAGTCATTTATGATTTTCTTCACTATTGTCGGTATATGTCAAATTTTAATTCAAATGAGTTTTAATGGTTCTGTGATAGAACACCGCATTCAACTCGCACAATCAAATGACATAATTGTAGAATTTTGGTTGAGGAAATTTCATGGAGCTGATGATTCTGGCAAATATATGTTTCTACAATGTAGTTAATTCCACAAACATCAATACATCTTGTTTGAAAATCCCAAGACAAAACGGGATCAAAGTCTAAGATTTGAAACCTTGGTATTAGCACGTTATGAATTAGATTACAGCATTTGCATTAGATTGCATAATGATATTATAGATTACATCTTGATGCATTAGTTTGTATAAGATGAAAAGCTTAGTCAATGGATCACTTTAGAGCATGTGTATTATTGTGTACAAATATTTTATTTTACAACATATTTACCGGAAAGAATCTCAGGTTGTCTGATGACCAAGTAGTTTAAATATTATGGTGAAATTTTGCATTTTGTAACTGTAAAGTTGTTTTTGACACATGCTTGCTTCTATCTATCTATATTATAATAGCATTTGATGTGAATATGCTTGTATTTACATCGTATTAATGTATAATGCAGCAATTGTACTACGTAAATGTATATAAAATAAAATAAAAAATGTCAACCCACTCAAACAATCGTCAAATTTAGCCTGAGCTGATAAACACACTTTAACATCAATGTTAACATTATATATATAGCTCTTAATTCATAACATCTTACATCTCACAGTAACAACTGAATTAATAGCATCAATCTAGAAACACTAATAGAAGAAGATTTGATTCCCGAAATCTGATTTTTAAACTAGTTAGTCTTTAACCAATGGAACCCGGAACAATTAACCTGTTTTAGTGGCACACTCTGTGATTAAAATTCACATAGAAGATAGGAGATCTTCTTTATTGATAGCAACTTAGGTAACGGGATTTATTGTGCTGCATTCATCATTCCTATACATTTCAATATGCTCATTATCTCAATTGCCATAAAACAAAACAAAAAACCTATGAGCTTGGTTTCTGAATATAACTTTTCACAAACACACGAAACAAAGCTCCACTGTTGTTGAACTGGAAGGATCAATAAGCAGTTGAGTGATATCAAACATTAATTGTGATTGTATGAGAATATGAAATATAAGTTAGACGATATTAATTTTAGCTAACTAACTAACGCTAAAACTTGATGACAGTACCCAACCTCTTCTAACCCTAAAAATATCAAACTACTCCAAAATGCTTAGTTTCTAACGTAGCTCCAAGCTAGGGAAAAAAGCAAGATAAATTCCGTTTTGGCTAACCTGGAAAGGATCTGACGGTCAAGATCCATCCGCAAACCACTAGCGGACCCGTAAGTAAGATCAAGAACCATCCTTTTCTTCTCTTTGATACTAGTCTCATTCTAAATCAAGAAGACAATAAAAAATATTAATTGAATACTATTTTCTACCAAACTCAAATTTTCAAAAAGAAAAGTTGGTAAATTTACCGTTTCTCGGATGGATTCGAGGGGATGAGCGCCAACGATGTTGCCTTTGACTCCGTCTAGTCCAAATCGGAGCGCGTCATGACTTTCTGTTGCGTTATGTGCGATTGATTTAGCCATTTTCGTGCGTTACTTTCGTTCTCGTCTTTTAGAGTATCGGAATTTGGAGGTATTCGGAGGAAAAACGCAAAGAGCAGAAATTAAAAGAGGGCGTTGGGGCAAAATGGGCCGAGTTAAGAAGACCCGATTAAGGTGGTGGCTCAGATTGGTTTATACCTCTCTCTTTTGAATTAGAGTTGACCAGGGGCGGATGTACGCTATAGTGAGCTGGGGCTAGTGCCCTACCTGAGATTGCAACTTCGATCTTTTACAGGAAACCTGTATTTTTAGTTAAGCCCTATCTAAAATTTATGATTAGCCCTATCTGAAAATAGCATAGCTCAATCTTAGCTCAACCTAACCTTTGTGTAAATAATAAATATGATCTTCTCATTACCATCGTACTCCAAACCCTCGTATTCTGATTTTAGTGTTTACCATCTTTCAAAGACTAGTGTCATATCAACAAAAAGTTTTTTTTTTTTTTTTTTTTTTTTTGTATTATTTGTTTAATACAAATTTAATGGTTTGGAGCTAAAGAAAGCATTTTTTTTTTAATACTTGTAAACAAGTTTTAATATTGTTTACGTGCCAAATAAAATTGTTTACTTGTTTACTTTATTTCTACTTTATTTCATACAAGTACCTAAAATATTTCATACAAGTTTTAATATTGTTCACTTGTGCATTTTTTATATTAAAAACACTGCCCCACCTCAAATTATATGCTGGCTCCGCCACTAGAGTTGACTGAGGATAGGGCTGTGTACGAGCATCCGATGTCCGTTCATGTCCGTAATCCAAATACGTCTGTTCGACTCCGTTCGATTTTCACTTAGGACACGAGATAGGACAACAAAATTTGTACGAGCAAAAATATTGTCCGGTCCGAGTTCGTTCGAATTCGTCTGAATTTCTTATAATTCAGTATATCTGATGGAAATTCTGTTAAATAACATTTGATGTACATAGCAATGTTCGTCCGTGTTCATTCGAGTCCATGTCCAAAAAATGTATGTACGAATCCGTTTGATTTCATTTAGGAGACGAGTTAGGACAATAAAATTTGTACGAACATAAATCTCGTATGGCCCATGTCCGATTCGATTTTATTTAGAACATAAATTGAACACACCTCCGTCCGGTCCGGTCCGACCGATTTACACCCTTACCCGAGGAGCACCCTTTTGCAAATCTCTATCTCTACTTCTCTGCTATTAACAAAAAGAATTCAACACGATGTCCTTTTGAAAATTTGAAAATGTCATCATCCATCGACGTAATTTTGCCATCGATTTGCAAACCTTCAACACCATCCTCTATTCCACTACCATCAACTGAATCTTACTACAAATTTGTCACTGATACTACCAACAAAACAACTTGAAATAAAAATATAGTAACTATCAAAATCTCTACACTTACGACACATGTCCGTCCATTCATTTTTTTATTAAATAAAAAGTAAATATCTTTGCACATTAGATGCACGTACATACATTTTATATTAGTAATAATAAGACTAATTCTATTCATATACCATAATATACTACATACACCTAAAAATATATCGAAATCATGTACATCATTCTTTTACTTAATGTAC
Organism: Allium cepa; assembly: GCA_030765085.1. Lineage (NCBI taxonomy): Eukaryota > Viridiplantae > Streptophyta > Magnoliopsida > Asparagales > Amaryllidaceae > Allium > Allium cepa. The sequence goes on along the minus strand of CM060941.1, from coordinate 80,184,503 downwards.
ACCATACATATTACAAAATTACCCTCATTTTGTAATAAAACAAAACAATTATCTAATTTTACCAATTCTCTCACGCGTTACTGAAATTAAGGAATATATTCCAAAAATTCTCCAAATTTATTTTTGGAAATTTTAAACGAATACTTCAAATGGTATTTAAATTTGTTTAATTCAAAATTTGATGTCAAATTTAAACGTGATTCAATTTCTGTAAAAGACAGAGAGAATTTAGTACTCCATGAATGATATTATTATTAGTATTGAATCTTAAAAATTAATTGTTTTTGTATAATTTGAAGTGAAAATATCAAATACGTTACGCATGAATATAATTTGATATCTTATTAATAAAATTTCATAACTAAGTGGAATTTAAATTTAATTTAACTGACGATGTGATGAAGTTTTAGGTACTTTATGAAAAAATATTGACTCTATACAATATAGATAAAGAGGATTTGTATATTATAAATTCTTCATTCTTTAACATTGGTATTAACTTTTTGTTAAATAAGGGCATTTTTGTCTTAAGATTTATTAGAAATTTTACGGCATAGGTAAAGTTATTTATCCTATATGAATAGACTTAACCCAACCTTAATAATACATGTTTTATACTGGATGATCATTCAAGTAAAACATACCAAACTTCAATAATCAAAATGGGAGATTATACATAAAAAGCTTTAAGAGTTACAAAAGAGTGGAGATTATAAGGTATGTTTGCATCAAATTTTGCCTTCTTTCCATTTACGAGGCCGGCGTGGGAACAGGAAAAGAAGCCATGGATGTCGTTGGGAGAAATTGTTGAAATGTTATGTCAGTGTCGATTGAAAATTTAATAACCAACCTCAAAGTTACAAAATTTGAGTGGCTCTTCAACCATTTTAGAGTGAACTAAAAAAGTTTTTAAGTGTGAGTGATTGTTATGTGTAAAAAAATGATAAATGGGACACATGTTTTTAAAGTTTTTTGATCAAACTGATCTACATCCACTATGATTTTTCACTTCTTGCTGATTGGTTTCCAGTTACAGAATTTAGAATAAATATATTGATTCTGCTATATACGTTCGTAGTTGAAGTTTGCTATAGCAACATCATACTTAATGTATTGAAAGGTTTTTGAAAGATTACATTAAGCATGTTAGTGTTAATAAATGGTGCACTAAATCTAAGTGTAGATGTGTAAGTGTAAATATGTAGGTAGGTGTACATGTTTGTGGTGACTTGTGAATAGGACATTGTATATATGTCAACACAAAACATACATAAATATATACAAATAAAGTTGTTGATATATATGTGTGTGTATTGCTAGAACTTGCACCACACACACATGCATGCATGTGGTTTTGCATATACATACATACATACATACATACATACATACATATATATATATATATATATATGTATGTATGTATGTATGTATGTGTGTATGTATGCATATACTGTAATCACCGCCTTACGCCGACAGTGCAGAACGGTTGTCAAATGAAAGAATCAAGTAAAGATGAAGAAATAGAAGAGAAGAGAATGGAAAAGAAGAAAAAGAAAACATCAATAATCACATAACATGTCATATATCTCACATCGCATCAGAGTAAATATAATAATCAACACAGGTATAAAACAGTAGAGACAGTAATAACAATGTGAACTAATCATCTGAATATAAGATCCATAAAGTTATACAACACAGTAACATAGTTTATACAATTGGAAAATAAACTCAATTGATACATTATCTCAAATAATAATAAGTCAGCACTGTCAAGGCTCCATAGCGTCACACAGTGAAATATACAATCACAAACTCACATATAAGTATGAGTAAATGTCACCGCCTGCTGTCCATCTGCAGAACCCATAAATCATCTGCAGTTACTCTCTAGCCTGCTCATTTAAGAGTACCCGAGATAATAAGAAGCAAAACATAAAAGCTCGAGTCAGAGAACAGTTTGGTGTGAGCGATATCAAATTTCAAAATATTAGAAAAGTCAATATAGTATATGAAACAGAGGGTATATAAACCATAACTGACATGTGTCTGCAACCATAGAGTCAGCACATAAACATAGATAATACGCAACTCTAAAACATCATAAAAAGGTTACACCATACTCAGTATCTGTCTGAATACCTAGGTATCTCCACCTACAATACCTACTCCATACTAAGTAAACTGAAGGTGTTTTAGTATCTCCATCCATATTATGTGCTCCACACTAAGTCAAATAGGGGTGTCTAGGTATCCCTACCACAATACCTACCTCGTGTGGCATCCCTAGGGTGACAGGTGACTACTGAGAAACCATAACAAATATTGCATCCATCAAACAATACTAACTGTCACCCAGTGGGCCAGATATATTATAACTCATATGACTATCTACAAATGCCAGAGACTAGTGGAAGTACCAGTTCTCTATTGTGCTCTCGTATATTATTAGGCTCGAAGCAGATAGTGTCACCAAGCCCGAAGCTAGACACTAAACCCAAATCCAACAATCCAGGGTATACGGACCTTTAGGACCCGAAGTCCAGTCCAAGGGCATCCCCACAATATAATACCCCTTCTTTGAGTACAACAGAAAACACTTCGATTCATCAACGATCTCTTTGCACAAACACATCAATCAAGCCCTACTCACTCAATATGGATCTAAGCCATGCTAGCTCAATACAATTTCTGGACACGAGCCCTAATCACTCAATCCAGTCCACTATTCGCAGCCTCGTACATCTTGAGCAGCCATCTTCAGTTCCTGCTTCAAATACGAATCGCCAATCGAAGAAGCATAGTTATCCATCATGCTGTTACATCGTCATCCTCCTATGATGCTAAACGAACTAACATCCACAGCATGATCCATACACTTTTGATATCGCCATCCTCGAAACCTACTCCAGATATCGTAGAATCACCATCCGAAGTACCAGACTACCACATCGAAGCATCACAGCATCTTCTCACTATCAAAATCGCTCTCCGTAAGGCAATAACACCAAATCTCTAAATCGGTCGCACGAACAAACTATCACTTCATGCACCATGGATCATCAACGTCAAAGCCAAAGATCGACCAAATCGCTAATAAATATTAGTGATGGACATTGACCACTCTATAATGGTCAATACCGACCACCCTGGTCTTGTACTTAACCGAACGGATAAGTACAAACTAAATGAAAATGTCCAGCATCCATCTTGAAATCCAAAGCCTCATCCTCTACCTCAGATCCGTTGTCACATATCCAAATCCTCCCATATAACTCATTGTAGGATCAATTTCACCCTAAAAAGGGTCGAATAGGGTGATACTAATAATAACAAAAATTAATACGGAAATATATATAATAAATGCAACATAGATAGTAGCAGAATAATAAAAGCAGAAGTGATCACACACAAATTTATCCAGCTAAAAAACCTTGCCTACGTGCTGCCCTCAAGGTTTCTATTAGAAATTAAGTAGTCAGACGCTTACACACGTAAACTTATGACACCCGCTAACGACTAACCTAACTCTACGCTCAAGACCCTACCACAACTCAGCCAGTGAGTTGCGAAATTCTTGAACTACACCACCATAGTTCGTAACCTAGTCACACGACTAGAAAGTTACACGGTCTAAAAAGAAGAAAATTACAATTGAAAATAAACTTAAACAAAACCCTATTTTTTAAATTTAAGCCCAATAGTAAAAAATCGGCCCATAAATAATTAGAGAAACAACTATCTCCCCTTCATTTTATTTCGGTACTTCACTTCAGCCGATTCCTTGTGTTACTCTTTCAAAATTAGGGCTTTGCTATGTTGAAGCCGCGGCTTGATCTTTTTCTTCGATTGAAATATGCTTTCGCTTTGTCAATTGCTCCTAGCTTTGATTCTCCCTTGGTGGCTTCAATTTGTCGAGCTCGAATACTTGGGTGAAATTGGTACGTGACTTTCTTTTTCGATTTCGATTTTGCTTGACCTTGATTCGAGTTTAGTGATTTGTTCTCTGATTTGTTCTAAGTAAGTATGCTCACTGATTTTAGTCTCGAACTCGAATGCCCCTTTTGCCGATGATGATTATTGAGTATTTATAAGGTTCGAATCCCTTAATTATCTTCCTATATTTCTACTTGAATTGTTCAGTGAGTTTTGCTTGGTCGTGATTTTTTAATCGAACGATGGTATTTATTTCTGACTTGTACATTTCATACTCAGTTGGATTTGGTTTCGTTCTTTTTTGGCATTTGAATTTGTGAAACTCTGGACTTTTAATCTTGACTTGTTAAATTCGAACTTATTACCCTTGTTCCATTCTTGCTGGCTTTGACTCTGGCATGACATGTTCATTTCAAAATACATTGAGCTTGTTTGAAAACTTGAATTATTCAAACTGCTTCCTTTAGAATTTCTTTCAGGTTGACTTTGTGTCCACTACTCTGTTGTGTTGCATCATGTACTTCATGTTGTCTCTGGAGTCTGATTGCTTTGACATATTGTACTGATCTGGTACACTTTTTTATTGAGTGTTGTGGCATTGTGTTGAGTCTTCACTGTTGATGTTCATGCATTGTCACGTCGTCTGTGCCTTTGTGTACATTCTGTCATGTGTATTGAACTGACATTTGAACTTGTTTATGAACTTGGCTTTTTTTGCCGAATCCATGAAGCTACATATTGTGTTCATTTGAGCCTAAGCTTGTGCCTGGTCTGGTTGCATATGTATATGTGTTTGTAGGCTCCATTGTACATATTTCGAGCTAAGCTTGCATTGTTTTCAGAATTCGAGTCCATCCTTTTTGAGTTTGCACTATTTTGGTTCACGCTGCTTTTAATTGTGTTGATAGTATCCATATATATACACACATATATGTATGTATGTATGTAATATCTTTGGTTGCTTTCTGATTCTCTGGCTTCATGATATATTTGCATTTGAAGTTTGGTTGTACATATTTGTACATGCCTTTGTAACTGAAATCTTTATCGCTGCATATCTGTTTGGTTCTCTGGCATTATGCTTTGCACTTAAGTTCCATTGTACATATAACTTGATTGTGAACATGGTTCTGTCATGCCTTTTGAAACTGGTTTATGTTGTACCTGCTGAAGTTTGCATATGAGCTTCATGTGTACTCGAGTCTCTTTGTTGTTGTAGTCTTGTTAGCCTTTAATTTGTGCATTTGTATTTTCATTTGAAGTTTGGTTTACCACTTTGTTGTGTGAGCAAGTTGAACTTGAGTGATTTCTTCTTTCTCTAATCTGGTCTGCATATTGAGGTTATGTTTAATGTATGGTTTGATACGAGTGCAGTAACCATTTCCTTGAACTGATTTCTTTGTATTGCTTCATGACTTCACTGTCGAGTCCGTTCCCATGTGTACACATTAAATTTTTGGTCGAAGCTTGTGTTTATGTTGGATCGTATATTTCTGGTTTCACATGTTGCACTTGAGTTGAGTCCAACATCGGGCTTGGGTTTGACCTTGTGCTCACCTGTCCCTGCGATTTTAACAAGAAAGTGTATATCAGTGTGCATGGCCTTGTGTCATGTACAATGATACACTGCCCATGTCACAAGTTGTTCATGTAGATGAATTCAAAAGAAATAAATAACGAACAACCCAAATAAATGAGGCAAAATAACATTTTCAAAAAACACATTTTAATTTGCATTGCAAAATATTTTCTTTTTCAATTTTACTGTGTCAATGTTTATTTTGCAGATAGCTCAGATGCTGGATTCAAGATGGAACAGAGTTGAAGATAAAACATGAGTGTTGAGTGAATATGTTGTGAGGAGGAAAATTGTAAATTGAAATTTGTTATGTAACCGAAATTGTAATGTAATTGACAATGTGTACATGTAGTGAGAGCTCAAATTTGTACTATTTGAATTTGCAATAAAATATTTGTTTGAATAAAATATTTGTTTGAATTTGAATTCTGCGTTATTTATTTTACCTAACAAATATTTATTTAATTATATAAAAAATAAAATAGTACAATAACAAATACATTTAAACGAATATATATATATATATATATATATATATATATGTTTATTATCACCAAACAAAAATCATATACTAGCATATTCTATACTCATCTCATTCATTAAGTTTTTTGTGTGCGAAACCATAACTTACAGGATACTACCTAAAACCGATCACTGCTAATCGGCATTTTCAACTAAAACGGCCAAATAAGTCAAACAACCCAAATAACCAAACATACATCCAACAACCATACTTCCATCCAAAACAACATACAAACAACATGTATAATTCATCCATATCAATCAATGTGAGAAATAACATCAATAATAGCTCTAATCTAATAATTCCCTAACCATAGCACGTCGATGAAAGTATGTGATATTCTTTATAAATCAATTTAAAATAATTATATTTTCTTTTATAAAATATAGCTGTCGTATAAGTATAGTAATATCACATTTTAAAACCAAAAAATCATTCCCAAACGCCAATATAATACTAAACAACCAACCACAGTATGGTGAGAGACAATATCACTTGCCTTAGCTAAATTTGTCCAAACCAGCACCAAAATGTAGATCTCGCCATCACGAGCGCAACACTAAGAAATCGCATCCAAAATTACCTTGTATGCAAAAGATATTATTGAAATAAGAATCGATATTAACTAGATAATCGATTAAATAAAATTAAGTCACTAATTACCTTACTTAAGCCCCTAATCTTTTTTCCTCTCTTTACTCTATTGCCTATACATGTTTAACTGATATATGCATACCACGGCCGAATCTTTGATCCTTGATTTCTCACTCGATAGTCCATGAAATCATGATCCGCCTTCACCAAATTGTCTCTCTCCTCGCTCTCTTCGATATGTGTCCCACCATATGTTGATCATGCCTCTCATTCATATCACAACTTGATGCCTGCCTAAGGACCATGCACGGACGCGTTTTGATGTGCTCGACCAAATCTGACCAAATTTCAAGTGCAGGTGCGAGTACTTACCGTCGAGGAGATTTCAATGGTAATAGTCGATCCGCCTATCATCGCTCCAAGATCCAACGATCCCTAACCCTAGTTCCACTTGGAAATGGCGATCTTGGCTAATGATGATCGTTCATTGAATCGAGGGTATGAGATCGAATCCCGCATCGATACGAGCTCGCTGGAATTGGTTTTGTGATTTTTAGTGGAGTAGATCTCATGAATTTAATTTTTGAATGGCAAGAAAGAAAGCGGCCATGATTTTCCTTTTCTCTGAATGCTACAGCAATAGGAAATTGGGAAATGGAGGGAAGGATTTTCAAAGAGGTTATTTGTAATAATTTTATAGTCCAGTTATTCTTAAATAAATGGTTGTACGTTTTAAGTCCGTATGGTCATAAGACACATCTGATCAACACGGAACCCGTCTATGTGTATCACTTCATTTTTCGAATCCAACGGTACTAATCTCACCGCCATCTAAGACTGCACCCGAGATGCTAATTTTGCGTATTTGGATATCCTCTCGGCCATCGGATCGTCCGATCTCCAAATATAGCGATCCTTATACTCATTTCTAGTAACAATGTCAATCCAAACTCAATGGAAGTGGTCTTGAGCTCTGATTCAGCCATGTGTGAAAATCACATTTTTGGGTCTTCATTTAGTTAACGGTTAAATATTTAAATCAATTATTTAAATATCCAATCGTTAAAAATACGGTCGTTACATTCTTCCCTCCTAAAAGGATTTCGTCCTCAAAATCACAAGACAAAGAGATCCTCTCATAACCCCTAAGCCCTCAAAAGTCTCTTAGATTCTGGAAATATTCAGTAGAACCTCCTTTGTACGATTAGGTCCGGGAAAATTCCCAATACAACAAAGATATATATATATATATATATATATATATATATATAAATATATACAAGAAATTATTGTCAAGGACAAAATTTCACAGCTTTTTAGCCTCAAGGACAGACCTTCAATATTTTATCCTGAAGGACAACTTTCTGTAGGTATCGGTTTTTAATTATTGATAGCAGTTTTTAGGTATCAGTTTGTAATTATCGGTAACAGTTTTTAGGTATCAGTTTTTAGTTCGGTAGCAGTTTTGTTGTCCTTATGAATAATTTTGAAAAATGTTTGTCCTTATGAATAATTTTTAGAAAAATGTTTGTCCTTGTGGTAAAAATATTGAGGTCGTGTCCTTTAGGCAAAAAATATAGAAATCTTTGTCCTTTAAATTAATTCCCCCTATATATATATACGATTCATATCTTTAAATATACTAGATCATATATAACAGTCATCTCAAACAAGCATGCTATACCAAACCATAACTATTTTGCATGCCTAACAATGATATAAACTTAGGCTATCATCACAAATGATAAAAATCCAATCAAACATGCATACATGAGATAAAACATTAAAAAGTAACATCCATGCATATCCTAGCATGCGAAAAACTAAACTATCTAGTATAAAACATTGAATATGATATCCACTATGAAAGTCGACCATAAAAATGAAATCACACCTCCCGAAGAGCTCCGGATGAGCGGTATGCAAGCTCTTCTCAGTCTCCCATATCATGTCGTTTTCACTTTCATTCCACTGAATGTCCACTACTCCACTGCCATCCTCCTAACCTGATTCATCTCACATTTATTAGTATGAATTAGCCTACGAGGTTTCAGAGTCCATGGTTCAGTCTCATTATCATAAAATCGATCTGGTGCAAATATCCAAACGCCTCTTGTAAGTTCTCCTAAAATCGACGATCGAACAATAGGTCTCGGCTACTTACAATGCTCTTGGCATACAATGGAATCACACTATTCGTCCCACATAGAACTCAAATAGTACGGATTCCATTCTACTAGACTTAAGGAATACGAATATAGCATTATTCATCAACCAATAGACTGTGACTCACATGCTATCACGCTATCCTCAGTCTTCGACATTCCATCGATGTAATATATAAATATATGTTTCCACTACTCGAGAACAAACATCTCTTATTCCTACGGAACCAACAATCTCGTTAGGGTCCGCACTGCATCACCTCAACGGACACCACTCACTCTTTTAATTTAGCAACGATTCCTACTAGTCTAGCCTAACTCCTCTGACTGGTACCAATCCACTAAATCAAAGTAGGTTTGACGGTCAAACTAGCCATTATCCTTGGTCATAATTCATCGAGTTCTGAAGTAATAACTAGCGATAAGCTCGAGTAATGCCCACTTTAAGAATATCGCTCCCAAACTGGTAAGTCTTCCACTTGAACATCTACAACTACATTTCCCCTATGAACATACAGGAAATGTCAAATCCATAGGAGGCTCAGATCTCCAACCATCGCTGCTGGCGAAGGTCAAGATCCTTTTCAGAGAAGAGATACTCCAATGATACAGAATCACTGCTCAACTGAACCTCTCTCCTAATAGACAGAGCCTCTAAATCCCCAAAGCAAACTCTATCGCCTCCAACTCTGAATCAAGAGTCAGATACTTCCTCTCGTGCGGTTTCAGATGTCAACTATATGCGACAACCTTACCCTTCGGTATCAGTAACGCGCCTAGTTAAGTACCAGATGCAAGGGCGTACCATCGCTTCCTCATTCCTGCTCGAAATGAGTAACATTGGTGCACTCGACAACCTCTCAGTCATACTCACTAACGCGTGTCTGCACCTTGCATCTCAAATAAAAGTCTGATCCTCTCCCAAGAAAATTATTAACTGTGCCACTACCTTAGGTCCATTCAATTTTTAGACTTACGTAACTACCGGATCTGCAACGACATCCTACTCTGAAAGAACGTGACCCAAGAATCTCATTCCCCTCCTCCAGGAGGAATACCACTAAAATCTCATCATCAATCGGTGTCCTCTTGACACCTACAACACATTCACCAATCGTGCCTTGTACTCCTCTTTTCGTCCCTGAGTAGATGAAAGTATCATCGATGAGCACAAGCACAACCTACTTAAGTGACCCCTCAAAACACGGTCCATGAGATCAACAAGGCATGCTGACACATTGGTTAGCCTGAACATCATAACTAGCCAAAAATCAAGGTAACATACAGAACACTATGATCGGCACACTTCCCCCAAAACACTCTTAGTTGGTGCAAACCATCGCAAGGTCGAACTAAGAGAACTCCTCGTGCTATAGATGGTCGAACAAGTCATAAACAAATGGGAGTAGAAACCTATTTGTCCTTTCATCTAGCTTACGACAACCAACAAACAACTCCAACGAGCCGTCCGCCCCACCGACGAACACTATAGGTGCATCCTACCCAAATATACTCCCAAGAATGAACCATCACCTAAATAGGTCATCTGCTTGTACCCTTAGTTTCCTGAGCTCTTTGGACATCATATGCCTTAAAGGCATAATACCGGTCTACCTCCTCTGACCATATCGATATAGACTCTATCTCCATATGGTAGCAATCCAGTCACCTCATCAAATGGGTCTGGACACGCTCTAGCTATAGGCATAGATGACGACACATCATGTGGAATACTGAGCGAATATAGAAAGATAACTGTACCCCATCCATTGAAGGCAGCCAATCACTACCGTCTGCTCCTCCACAACTCCAATCGTCACCAATAACCTCTTACAATCCACTACTATTCAGTATCCCCTTCAGCTAGTCCATTACCAAACCATAATACCAACCCAACTAAATCCAATACAATCAATAGCAAACAAACATTTATGACTCAATAAGGCAAAGGTCTCGACAAACCATGTATAGGCTGGTTGATCCCCTAAATAGTTACGTCACAATCAAAGGTCGATAATTATCTCGAGTGTCAATCCCATTATCTCCATCGGATCTAAATATAAAGGAATACGAAACCTCGACGTCAAATACAACACATATGGAAATGCCATATGTGGAAAGCATATCTTGAATGGTGATGCCATTTCTCTTCTCTTTCGTCAATGGAGCAATTGACGAAACCGGAACGTAAATCGATATATATATACTTCCTGATCTATCCCTACTCAACTGGTTTGGGATAACTCTTTTACGCTTGGTATAGGCTCTCTTCTCATCAAACCTTCTCAGTCATCTTTTCGAAGCCTTCATCAATATGAACAATCAATCATGTCCTAAGATGATCTCTCTACCCAATGATAAACTTTCCATCCCTTTTGTGTGGAGTATCAATGGAAATAGACCGTGCTTTGATAGCACATTGAATTCGGCCACATACTCCAACACAGACATATCGCCTACTTCAAATCAACGAACTCTCTAGCCATCATCGAACTTTAGGAAAGTCGAGATAAATTTTCTTCAAAGCGAACTACAAACTAATCCCAAGCAAATCGGTCCTTAGGAATCAAAGCTACAAAGGCACTCCACTAGTTCATTGTTTGTCCTTGCAGTCATCTAGAGGCTAACTTCTACCTCATGCATTATCTAACTCCAAGTAATCAAAGATCCTTTGGCAAGTAACCCTCCAATCTTGCCTTCCAATAGCCGTCTTCGTTCCTAGGAATAGTCTACCTCTTGGACTCTCGAAGTCTCTATACAGCTTGGCAAAGTAAACTCTAATCAATTGCACTTGAGCATTGTAACACCCCTAATTTTAAATAACATTATTCTGGAAATATAATTAGATAAATTAAATAGAATAATGTAGAGACTAGAGAGATAATGGAATTGAGATTTGAGATCTAATTAGGATCATGGCTTAATTAAATGGATTTATAAGAATGATTTACAAGTCAAATACTTAAGAGAATAGGGCAGGGGTAATATGGGAATAGTTGAACCCCATAACCCTTAAAGCCCTTATAACCTTTTCATTCTCATTACATTCTTACAAAAACAAAAAAAATAAACAAAAGAAAACAAGGTCGGGGATAGCCCTAAGAAGAAGAAGAACAAAATCCAATTAGAAGCTAAGATTCAAGCTAGGGAGATTAAAGCAAGAACAAAACTCAAGTTCTATTCCAAACAAGGTGAATAATGATCTAAACCATCTCATATAAGTCATCTTGAATGTTTTAATTCAGGTTTAAGGTTATAACCATATGATTGGATGAATGATGATATGCTTTGATTTATATGCCATGCTATAATTTAAACAAGGATTTTTGTGGGATAATATAATTCAATTTTAATGTTAAAATCGCACAAATTTATATCCGAATGATATGATGTTTGAATATGTTATGTAAAACATTATTTCAGAGATGGGTTTAAATTCTCATAATATTCCAAGCTATGAATAATTTATTAGGAATTTTGAATGGAAGAAATAGATAATTTTGGTTTTAAATTATTTAAGGCAATCAAATATTGTTTTCGAGTCTAAAATTTATATATGTTAGAAACATATTAAAAGTGAGTAATTATGATTTTTGGAGATTTTTCCTAAGTGTTTTACTATAGTTATTAAATTATTTAAGTTAGAGGGTTTAAATGTTTTGTTAAGGGGAAGAGCTTATTTGTTAAAATGATTGCATTTGTTAATTATTGAATTTGGTAACCTTTAGAAAAGAATTTTTATAAAGAATTGACAACCAATCATATTTTGGCAAATTGAGCAAGTTAGGCAGAAAAGAATTACTTTGAAAGACATAAAAATCAGTTTTCTTTCGAAGTACAACTTCACCACTTCCATTTGCCTGCTTCCTTCACATACTTTCGCTAATGACCTTTCGCACCCATTCCAAATCAATGCACATGGCATCAAGCAATTGATACATAGTGTATTGGAGAAAGGCGGAAGGAACTATGTCGAAGGTATGCTTTCGAAGGGGTTGAAGCCATTTTTATTAGTCTTTCGAATTAATCCAGCTTGCCTTTGTTTTTAAAGAAGCTTTCGAAAGAGTTGCCGCATTTTGAATTCATTTGATACCTAGCTACCGCATTCATACCTTTCGAATTGGTTAAAGGCCGTTTTCTTTATAGCTTATAACAATGAGTTCAAAAAGAAGGCTTTCGTTTTATTAGCATTGAAGCTGCCTTCCTAATGCTTTCACAAGGATTGTTTTAGCCACTTTTAATAAGAGTTTCGGAGGCAATGGTTTCGAAAGGTTGGTTTCAAAGCTATCCTCTTCCCCAGTTCTTTTACTTGAGATCAATGCTTTCGAAAGTGATACTTTCGCTTCTGTTCTCTTTGACCCAGTAGTTATATTTAATGTTAAACCCAATGCTTTCGAAAGAGATGCTTTCAAATGGTTTCAAAGCTATGCTTCCATAAATTCTTACTTGAACTAAATGCCATCGAAAGGTATGTTTTAAGTGTTTCGAAAGGTATATCTCTAAGTGTTTCAAAATAAAAGGTTCTAATGCCTTTGAAATGTATGTTTTTAATGGTTTCGAAAATGAAGATCTTAGATTTTTAAGCAATTCTTTCGAAAGGGAGAATGATGGAGGTAGTTCATGTGTTCACAATGATCCGAAGGATCTAGTCGAAAGCCTTAGCTTTCAAATAAGAAAACCCCATCACATTTTTAAAGGGAAACCCATGATAATGTAAATGAGTTTTGAAATGACCTTTAAATTTTGAAATCATAGAGGAATTTTACCTAGCCAAGGACCACTACAACAAATTGGAGCTTTAATAGCATTTAAAAAATGCTATTTTACCTTACTATAGCGTTATCAAAAATGTTAAGAAACAACATGCTATGGTAGACCTTAACCTTTAAATAGCGGGAGCAAAAACGCTATGAAAAAATATGTAACGTACGCGATTTTTCGTTGCCGAAAAACCGAATAGTTAGGGTTTTAAAAAGAAGAAAAAGACATAAGAAGAGAGAAAAAGATAGAAAATAGAGAGAAAAGAAAATAGAAAATAGAACGGGATAGAAAACAACAGAACAATATCAGAATCTCACAATCGCAGCGGAACAACATATAATAGATAAATGAATAATCTTTAAACAAAGAACTATATCAGTTATTACATTACATTTCATTACATTTCATCATCATCAGAGCGTACAACAAACAACAAACAAACAGCGGAAAAATAAATACTATATACTAGTGATACGCCATGTCATCCAGCTTGCCTCCTGCAACTCCTGAATATCCAGAATATCCTGATAAACCTTAACTCTTGACTGTCCGTGTGGAAATTGGTGGGCACCCAGAGTTTAGGAAGGAAAACAATAAACTCCGAGTCAGTCATGTGAATGGTGTGAGAACTCAAAACAGTTTATTTATCTTTAAAATCAAAATAGAGGAATATTTTTAAAGTCAATTCGCAATGTTTTTGAAAATGTAACTACCATAAGACCTCCCACCACACACACAATGCAAACGCAGACTTGGAGAAGATTTCTTCTTATGTTAGTCAAAGATGCTTGATACGCATTAAAAAGAAACATTTGATATTATTATTAGTGCATAGTGTAGAAATATTTCGAAAGTAGAATATAAATCTTAGCCAGCATAGGTACCATTATATTATGCCTACTATAGCTACCATATTAGATGGCAGGTTCTACAACTAAAACCGTACAAGTCTCGTATTGTTTCTTTGGATTTCCAACAAATGGTCAGGCAAAGGAACTTCCCATTGCCACATGGAAACGCCTCTGGAAGGACGTCCCGAGAACCTAACCGGATCTCTGCCAACACAAGGCCGGGTTACCTTTCAAACTAGGTAACAACTGACACGAGTATGCCATCCCCCGGTCCTTTGGGACCTTTATCCGAAAGCTCTCTAACCAACATCACATAATGATAAATAAAGTGTTTCAACATGAGTAAGTATCTGGGCTCCATACCATGATACCACCCTTTTCCAGAAGGAAATGCACATACCCTAAAGGGAGCTACCCCTCATAACCTTGCTGCATCTTTCCTGTTTTGACCATTCCGGGGTGTGAGGCTCGACGAAGTCTCGTCCACAAAGCCACGCTTTGGTACAAAGCCATGCTTTGGGTCAACAAATGATCATAAAAATGATCACAAAGATAAGTGATCAAACAAATGATCATATCACAAATGATCAAACCATGATCATTTTACAGCAATACTCAGCATGTCACATTACCAAATTGGGAATATATCGCTGATAACCATCAACTACATAACCTCTGAGCTCGTACGTCTCAGAGAAGGGTGTTAAGCTAAGAAAATAAATTCTCCGCCACCAACAGAAATATATTTGAAAGAAATCGGCTTTATATCTCAATTTGTAATGTCAGACATACTATCCATACAAGTCTGTTCCGGGCTCGAACAGAACCGAAGGCACTTACAAAGAAGTCCTTGCAATCCGGATATCCACAATCCTGATCGGATTCCCCATCACATATAGAGAACTTTATACCGGAGCAACTCGGTGCAGAGTCAATCGACAGGTCATCCTATCGCTCTCGCAAATATCCGGTCTTCAACACCGGTCATCAAATGCAATCCATAACGACGTATCACATACTCGGAATGGGTTATACGACCCCAAGGTCCTTTCCCGGCTAACCCGAATAGTGAGCGCTTATTCAAAAATAAGTGTGGCATTCAAATTCAAACAAATCACAACAAATACCTTTCAAAGGTAAATATTGATAGTCGGTTATTGAACTATCAATGGATATGCACAACATCACCAGATTCCAAATAATTTTTCAAATTATTTATTTCCCAAAAATATCTTTACAAGATATATAATTTCAATACTTCAAAAATAAATCAATATTTATTTTTAAACAAATTCCCCTTTCTTTTATAAATTCCATAGTGAATTTACATTCCAAAATATCCATGCATATACGATTTCAATTATTTATTTCAATTTATCTTCAAAAAAATAAATTCTCAAAATGTTTCATTTCACATTGGAAAAACATTTCCATACTTATTTATTCATAAGTAATTCACAAATTTCATTTATTTTCAACACTTGGAAAATATTCAATATACTTAAATCTAAATTAAGTATGTATTTCATTCTTTAAGGAAATCATTCTCTTAAACATATTTATTTGGGCCAAAACGAATGTTGCGTAAAACATCGTTACGACAACCCAAAATCACTAGTATAGGGATTCGAAATTAAAATAGATATATAAATCCCAATACTATACAAAACATTTCCTTTCGGAAATCATTTACTATAACAACAATGTTATAGTCCATCATTTCCTTCTATTTCTCGAAAACGTCTATTTCAACAATGAATGTTGAAATCTATGGTTTCGAATTTTAATGCATTTAAAATATCGTTAGATCGTTTTAATTCTACTTAAAACATCACATCCAATACATTTCCTTTAACATATTATTCACTATTCAAAAACGTGAATATACTTCGTTAACAAATTTCATCATTTCTATTCATTTTATTTCAAAGGATTATTCACTGTCTAAAACGTGAATATAACTCCATAAATAAGTTACAACAATTTAATTATCCAAAATAAGTCGTTGCGGATTTATAAAACAATGTTTATATATTCCATTTCTATTTATTTTACAACAACTTCCTTTTATAAATCTCCTTTATTAACCTATTCCAATTTATAACTCAATTATAAACCAAAGGTTCATATTATAAGTTAAATGCTTATAAAACGATTATTTTACAAAATCGTTCTTTTAAAGACTTTCCAAATTATAAATCTTATAACTTATAAGATTCATTTATTTAACCAAATCTATTCTTCAAATAACTTTACAAATTTTATAAACCTACTGCTTATAAAATTTCATTTATAACTTCACCGTTTATAATTCTATAAATTTCATTCATTTACGAAATTTATTCACAATTCATTCTAACACTTATAAAACTCATTTTATAATTCCAATACTTTTAATTTTACAAATATCAGTTTTATAAACCTTTTATATAAATCAATTTATATTATTATTTCAAAATGTCTTAACTCCTTTATAATTTCATCATTTTGATTTATAAAAAAATTATATTTATAAATCCTATATTTAAACTTTTATAATGAATTCAAAAAAAACCCGATTTAAACTATTTTATAAAATCATTAACCCATATTTTCAAAAATCAACTTTTAACTATATTTCTCAAAAATCATAATTTTATAACTTTTAAAAGTATAACGTTTATTTATTTAAAATAAATCAATTTCCAAAAATATCTTTACAACGTATACTTTCAAAAATCACTTTAAAATCATTTTAAAATTCCAAAATTTGGCCCAATGATGCTACACACCAAATAGTCAATCACGACTACAACGACATCATATATCGTATATGATAATCAACGAATATCAAAATATTCATAATCAAATAAATACTGTTGAGGAATCCAGTTGGATCCCTCCAACCTGTTTTCCTGCATCCAAAGATGTTAGCACAATACCAATTCCGTTCCAGTACGAAATTATCGCGGTATATGGGATTTAAAATATTATCCGCTTAATAGACGGCGCAATAGGGTCTCATCCGCTATATAATGCGGGAAATCAACAACTGCAATATATACATGTGCCAATATATATATATATATATATATATATATATATATATATTGCTATTATATATAATACCAATTT
This sequence comes from Allium cepa, assembly GCA_030765085.1. Classification (NCBI taxonomy): domain Eukaryota; kingdom Viridiplantae; phylum Streptophyta; class Magnoliopsida; order Asparagales; family Amaryllidaceae; genus Allium; species Allium cepa. The sequence goes on along the minus strand of CM060941.1, from coordinate 80,166,977 downwards.
TGCTGTTTATGAAATATTCGCGGTATATGTTTTTAATAAATAACATCCGCTTACTAACGGCGCATAATGTCTATTTTAACAATCAATAGATAACAGTCATCATTCAAACATACATTCAAGAATTTTAAATCTAACTATTTAAAATTTAAAATCGAAACCGATTCGATTGAGTGAGAAGTTCTCACCTTGATTTCAATTTCGTTTTAGCGATTTATTTCGAATAAAATTAAACGGACGTTTAATTTTACCCGAAATTCTCACTAACTCCAAACGACTCCAATCCAATTCTATAGCGTAGTGCTCGTCCATACGATTCCAACGCAATTGGTTTCGCGCGTTTTCGACCTCGTGTGAAAAAGATATGATTTTTACAAGTTTACACGATTTTATATAACATTTACAACAATTTATTTTAATTTTAAAACCTAAATTCTTTACTGGCCGTAGGATCTCACCCCACTACATTAGGCCCGTCCATTTGCTTCTTCCCCAACTCAAGTTCTACTCCCAGGCCGAACAAACCCATATACGCACTTCTAGGGTTTCGAAATTGCCACCTAAACGCTCGACTAGCCCTAGATCAGCGACCATGGTTTGGAAGCTTGACCACGCCACCACCTTCGGCCAAGACATGGTTGAACTCGGCTGCACCACCGCTGTGGAAAATGCGCACGAACATCATCCATTCGAGCTCGATTTGTTGTCGATCCAAACGACGAATCGCGATCACAGCCGTTGGATATCAAGATCTCATCGTCCTCTACAAAGTTGCAGTTGATAATTTTTCGAGTAGATGTATAGATTTGGAGAATATGAAGGAAGAAGATGATTACTTTCTGGCCATTGGTACAGGGAGGTGGCGGCTCCAACCTGAAACCCTAAGGGTTGACATATTTTTGCAAAATGAAATGTTTAGGGGGCTTTTATAGAAAATTTTCCAATTTACTATTCACCCGGAATTTCCGAACTCCAAACGAAGCGTGCCGGTTGGCGTTTCTAAGGTTTACCCCGCGTTCCGAACACAACGGAACGTGTTTCGGGAGCTAATTCGGTCATCTGTGCGAGTTATGGCAATAAACGTTCGATTTAAAATTAAACCGATTAAACGATTTTCTAGGCGTTTTAGCTTGCACCGGACAAACGGTAAATCCGATTGACACGAAATTTGAAACCATACAATAATATCACATTACAGATCCGATGAAACTGGTTTTGTTGAAATCCGAGGCTGTTTGAAAAATGGCTATTTTAACTCGCCAAATTAATATTAAAAACAATTTCGATGCGTTTCGAGCTGCCACGATCAAACGATAATTCCGATTGCTATGAAAATTGAAATCCGATAATAACAAACTATTATGGATCCAATGGAACTAGTTTCGTCCAATTCTGAGACTATTCAAAAAATGGCTAATTTCACTAGTCGATTAAATATTAAAATATTCAATTTTCACAAATAAACTTTAAATTCGATTTTAAAAGTTCTAAAACATCATTCTAACTTTAATATGATAAAATAAAATTTTACAAATCATTTTCAATCATATTTAACAATTCTCAATTATTTCTGTATTTTCACCTATTAAATTATCGATTTAATTATTCAATTAAATCCAATTATTCGAAATAAAATTTATTTGACTTAAAATTTCACTTATTAATATTTAAAATTAATTAAATATTCAAATTTTAATTAATAAAAATTCTGGGTCGTTACATACTTCACCCATTAAAAGAATTTCGTCCTCGAAATTACTAAGTAAGAAAAGTTACAGAATCTATTAACTTTCCCAAAATCCATTGTTAAACTTCTTACAATATCTGTACTAAGTTTTCAAATCATACTTAGTTATCTTTTCAAAAACAACTACTATTGTTTGACTTTCAATTCCAAAATCAAAGTTATAGTTTTCACAATTTTTCCAATTTTTCTCAAATTTTTCTAACGCCTTAAATTTTCGGAAAAATTCGCCATAGTCTCCTTTGCGCGGCTCGATCCGAAAAAAATGACAGTATATATATCACAAATATACATCTCATCAAGTAATGAGGCATCCCGCAGGGAAAAAAAGTGTAAAAGTACGATATTTAATCCGAGATATGTACCTTATATTTTATTAGCGAGCATATACGGCTAATATAGCGCGAAAGCGAGCTCCAAATGCGAAGCAAACGCGATCCGCACCTACTAAACACTCAACAAATAGATGAGAAACATGCGTATATGAAAATAGTATCGATATACAACATATAGCAACATAATAACTATATATGCCAACATAACAAATGCAATAAAAGCAATATATTCAACCATCAACCAACTATCATCCAACTAGCATTCAACTAACATTCATAACCAATAAATATTCATTCATATTCTCATTAATATTCAATGAATTGGGTTTTCAATTTAATCACATTTAATTCATTAACAGTGGATGTTTTTACTAACATTCATTTTCAATTAGTTTATATTCACTAATTCATATTCAAGTTGGTTCACTTCCAATCAAATTCAATTCTATTTAAGATTCACTTAACTTCCAATTGGATTTCAATTACTTTAACTTTCAATTTCATTAACTCAATTTCATTAATACTTAATGAATTATATACAATCAACTAACAATCATATAACAACCAATGTTTATCTATTACAACCAAATTCCTTTGCTTATATTCATCTTGGTTTAACACCTTTGCTTTCAATTGGTTTAATTAAATTGATTTTCATTCAATTATTCAACTTCCAATAACATTAAATTTTAATGAATTAACACTTACATTCATTATTCCATATCAATTATTCACATTCAATTGATTAACATTTAATCCATTAATTCAATTCTTATAATTCATTTGCTTATACAATTATTCTCTTATTTAGATTATTCAAACAACTTATTCAACAACCAAGCAATCAACTTATATCCACTTTAATAATTCTGAAAAATTATTCCTTTATATATAAAATAAAATCAAGGTAAAATTATTTCATTTACCCAATTTTAAACAATACTGTGTCGATTTATCTTGTTTAAGAGTTTAGAAACCCCTATCTACGATAGTTAGCTAGACTACATCGACCGGAATCTATAAACAATCAACCGATAAGTCAACACAATACAAAAAAATTAATATTCACTAACAAATACGCTCTCATAGCTATTATTACACTCAAACTCATTCTAGAGTACTACTGACTCTATCTCTAATGAGTAATACCCAACAGAACCATGGTTGTCGCTTAACCATATGCTCTGATACCAAATGTAACGTACGCGATTTTTCGTTGCCGAAAAACCGAATAGTTAGGGTTTTAAAAAGAAGAAAAAGACAGAAGAAGAGAGAAAAAGATAGAAAATAGAGAGAAAAGAAAATAGAAAATAGAACGGAATAGAAAACAACAGAACAATATCAGAATCTCACAATCGCAGCGGAACAACATATAATAGATAAATGAATAATCTTTAAACAAAGAACTATATCAGTTATTACATTACATTACATTTCATTACATTTCATCATCATCAGAGTGTACAACAAACAACAAACAAACAGCGGAAAAAAAAATACTATATACTAGTGATACGCCATATCATCCAGCTTGCCTCCTGCAACTCCTGAATATCCAGAATATCCTGATAAACCTTAACTCTTGACTGCCCGTGTGGAAATTGGTGGACACCCAGAGTTTAGGAAGTAAAACAATAAACTCCGAGTCAGTCATGTGACTGGTGTGAGAACTCAAAACAGTTTATTTATCTTTAAAATCAAAATAGAGGAATATTTTTAAAGTCAATTCGCAATGTTTTTGAAAATGTAACTACCATAAGACCTCCCACCACACACACAATGCAAACGCAGACTTGGAGGATATTTCTTCTTATGTTAGTCAAAGATGATTGATACGCATTAAAAAGAAACATTTGATATTATTATTAGTGCATAGTGTAGAAATATTTCGAAAGTAGAATATAAATCTTATCCAGCATAGGTACCATTATATTATGCCTACTATAGCTACCATATTAGATGGCAGGTTCTACAACTAAAACCGTACAAGTCTCGTATTGTTTCTTTGGATTTCCAACAAATGGTCAGGCCAAGGAACTTCCCATTGCCACATGGAAACGCCTCTGGAAGGACGTCCCGAGAACCTAACTGGATCTCTGCCAACACAAGGCCGGGTTACCTTTCAAACTAGGTAACAACTGACACGAGTATGCCATCCCCCGGTCCTTTGGGACCTTTATCCGAGAGCTCTCTAACCAACATCACACAATGATAAATAAAGTGTTTCAACATGAGTAAGTATCTGGGCTCCATACCATGATACCACCCTTTTCCAGAAGGAAATGCACATACCCTAAAGGGAGCTACCCCTCATAACCTTGCTGCATCTTTCCTGTTTTGACCATTCCGGGGTGTGAGGCTCGACGAAGTCTCGTCCACAAAGCCACGCTTTGGTACAAAGCCATGCTTTGGGTCAACAAATTATCATAGAAATGATCACAGAAATGATCACAAAGATAAGTGATCAAACAAATGATCATATCACAAATGATCAAACCATGATCATTTTACAGCAACACTCAGCATGTCACATTACCAAATTGGGAATATATCGCTGATAATCATCAACTACATAACCTCTGAGCTCGTACGTCTCAGAGAAGGGTGTTAAGCTAAGAAAAAAAATTCTCCGCCACCAACAGAAATATAATTGAAAGAAATCGGCTTTATATCTCAATTTGTAATGTCAGACATATTATCCATACAAGTCTGTTCCGGGCTCGAACAGAACCGAAGGCACTTACAAAGAAGTCCTTGCAATCCGGATATCCACAATCCTGATCGGATTCCCCATCACATATGGAGAACTCTATACCGGAGCAACTCGGTGCAGAGCCAATCGACAGGTCATCCTATCGCTCTCGCAAATATCCGGTCTTCAACACCGGTCATCAAATGCAATCCATAACGACGTATCACATACTCGGAATGGGTTATACGACCCCAAGGTCCTTTCCCGGCTAACCCGAATAGTGAGCGCTTATTCAAAAATAAGTGTGGCATTCAAATTCAAACAAATCACAACAAATACCTTTCAAAGGTAAATATTGATAGTCGGTTATTGAACTATCAATGGATATGCACAACATCACCAGATTCCAAATAATTTTTCAAATTATTTATTTCCCAAAAATATCTTTACAAGATATATAATTTCAATACTTCAAAAATAAATCAATATTTATTTTTAAACAAATTCCCCTTTCTTTTATAAATTCCATAGTGAATTTACATTCCAAAATATCCATGCATATACGATTTCAATTATTCATTTCAATTTATCCTCAAAAAGATAAATTCTCAAAACGTTTCATTTCACATTGGAAAAACATTTCCATACTTATTTATTCATAAGTAATTCACAAATTTCATTTATTTTCAACACTTGGAAAATATTCAATATACTTAAATCTAAATTAAGTATATATTTCATTCTTTAAGGAAATCATTCTCTTAAACATATTTATTTGGGCCAAAACGAATGTTGCGTAAAACATCGTTACGACAACCCAAAATCACTAGTATATGGATTCGAAATTAAAATAGATATACAAATCCCAATACTATACAAAACATTTCCTTTCGGAAATCATTTACTATAACAACAGTGTTATAGTCCATCATTTCCTTCTATTTCTCGAAAACGTCTATTTCAATAATGAATGTTGAAATCTATGGTTTCGAATTTTAATGCATTTAAAACATCGTTAGATCGTTTTAATTCTACTTAAAACATCACATCCAATACATTTCCTTTAACATATTATTCACTATTCAAAAACGTGAATATACTTCGTTAACAAATTTCATCATTTCTATTCATTTTATTTCAAAGGATTATTCGCTGTCTAAAACGTGAATATAACTCCATAAATAAGTTACAACAATTTAGTTATCCAAAATAAGTCGTTGCGGATTTATAAAACAATGTTTATAAATTCCATTTCTATTTATTTTACAACAACTTCCTTTTATAAATCTCCTTTATTAACCTATTCCAATTTATAACTCAATTATAAACCAAAGGTTTATATTATAAGTTAAATGCTTATAAAACGATTATTTTACAAAATCGTCTTTTAAAGACTTTCCAAATTATAAATCTTATAACTTATAAGATTCATTTATTTAACCAAATCCATTCTTCAAATAACTTTACAAATTTTATAAACCTACTGCTTATAAAATTTCATTTATAACTTCACCGTTTATAATTCTATAAATTTCATTCATTTACGAAATTTATTCACAATTCATTCTAACACTTATAAAACTCATTTTATAATTCCAATACTTTTAATTTTACAAATATCAGTTTTATAAACCTTTTATATAAATCAATTTATATTATTATTTCAAAATGTCTTAACTCCTTTATAATTTCATCATTTTGATTTATAAAAAAATCAAATTTATAAATACTATATTTAAACTTTTATAATGAATTCAAAAAAAACCCGATTTAAACTATTTTATAAAATCATTAACCCATATTTTCAAAAATCAACTTTTAACTATATTTCTCAAAAATCATAATTTTATAACTTTTAAAAGTATAACGTTTATTTATTTAAAATAAATCAATTTCCAAAATTATCTTTACAACGTATACTTTCAAAAATCACTTTAAAATCATTTTAAAATTCCAAAATTTGGCCCAATGATGCTACACACCAAATAGTCAATCACGACTACAACGACATCATATATCGTATATGATAATCAACGAATATCAAAATATCCATAATCAAATAAATACTGTCGAGGAATCCAGTTGAATCCCTCCAACCTGTTTTTCTGCATCCAAAGATGTTAGCACAATACCAATTCCGTTCCAGTACGAAATTATCGCGGTATATGAGATTTAAAATATTATCCGCTTAATAGACGGCGCAATAGGGTCTCATCCGCTATATAATGCGGGAAATCAACAACTGCAATATATACATATGCCAATATATATATATATATATATTGCTATTATATATAATACCAATTTCACTGTTTATGAAATATTCGCGGTATATGTTTTTAATAAATAACATCCGCTTACTAACGGCGCACAATGTCTATTTTAACAATCAATAGATAACAATCATCATTCAAACATACATTCAAGAATTTTAAATCTAACTATTTAAAATTTAAAATCGAAACCGATTCGATTGAGTGAGAAGTTCTCACCTTGATTTAAATTTCGTTTTAGCGATTTATTTCGAATAAAATTAAACGGACGTTTAATTTTACCCGAAATTCTCACTAACTCCAAACAACTCCAATCCAATTCCATAGCGTAGTGCTCGTCCATACGATTCCAACGCAACTGGTTTCGCGCGTTTTCGACCTCGTATGAAAAGGATATGATTTTTACAAGTTTACACGATTTTATATAACTTTTACAACAATTTATTTTAATTTTATAACCTAAATTCTTTACTGGCCGTAGGATCTCACCCCACTACATTAGGCCCGTCCATTTGCTTCTCCCCCAATTCACGTTCTACTCCCAGGCCGAACAAACCCATATACGCACTTCTAGGGTTTCGAAAATGCCACCTAAACGCTCGAGTAGCCCTAGATCAGCGACCATGGTTTGGAAGCTTGACCACGCCACCACCTTTGGCCAAGACATGGTTGAACTCGGCTGCACCACTGCTGTGGAAAACGCGCACGAACATCAGCCATTCGAGCTCGATTTGCTGTCGATCTAAGCGACGAATCACGATCACCGCCGTTGGATATCAAGATCTCATCGTCCTCTACAAAGTTGCAGTTGATAATTTTTCGAATAGATGTATAGATTTGGAGAATATGAAGGAAGAAGATGATTACTTTCTGGCCATTGGTGCAGGGAGGTGGCGGCTCCAACCTTGACATATTTTTGCAAAATGAAATGTTTAGGGGGCTTTTATAGAAAATTTTCCAATTTACTATTCACCCGGAATTTCCGAACTCCAAACGAAGCGTGTCGGTTTGCGTTTCGAAGGTTTACCCCACGTTCCGAACACAATGGAACGTGTTTCGAGAGCTAATTCGGTCATCTGTGCGAGTTATGACAATAAACGTTCGATTTAAAATTAAACCGATTAAACGATTTTCTAGGCGTTTTAGCTTGCACCGGACAAACGGTAAATCCGATTGACACGAAATTTGAAACCACACAATAACATCATATTACGGATCCGATGAAGCTGGTTTCGTCGAAATCCGAGACTGTTTGAAAAATGGCTATTTTAACTCGCCAAATTAATATTAAAAACAATTTCGATGCGTTTCGAGCTGCCACGATCAAACGATAACTCCGATTGCTATGAAAATTGAAATCCGATAATAACAAACTATTACGGATCCAATAGAACTAGTTTCTTCCAATTCTAAGACTGTTCAAAAAATGGCTAATTTCACTAGTCGATTAAATATTAAAATATTCAATTTTCACAAATAAACTTTAAATTCGATTTTAAAAGTTCTAAAACATCATTCTAACTTCAATATGATAAAATAAAATTTTACAAATCATTTTCAATCATATTTAACCCAATTCTCAATTATTTCTGTATTTTCACCTATTAAATTATCGATTTAATTATTCAATTAAATCCAATTATTCGAAATAAGATTTATTCGACTTAAAATTTCACTTATTAATATTTAAAATTAATTAAATATTCAAATTTTAATTAATAAAAATTCTGGGTCGTTACAAAATAATTTTCTACAACATTTGTACAATGCTATTAAGATAAAACGCTATGTAACATTTCTATAGCGTTTTCTCTAGCATTTGTTATGTATTTCTATAGCGTTTGTTATATAACATTTCTAAAGTGTAGAGGTTTTCTATAGCGTTTGATATATGACAGCGTTTATGAAATGCTATTAAATATAATATCAATTTTTAAAAAAAATCAATGTTATTTTAGCTTTTCCACCTATGATATCCATTTACCCATTTCTTCTTTGCATATAAGTATAACAGATTTTCATAGACAAAAAAATATGTAAATTAAAGCACAATATTTCATTGTTCAAACAACTTTTCCTATATCCATACATGATATTTCATACATATTTGCATCAACAACCTACTTATAGACCAGTCAAATAGTTGATTTTATCTTGTTTTGCTTTTGATATTCACTCTGACATCTGCAATATCAAAAAATCAAGATGTCAGTTATACACGAAATACTTGCAATGCAGTCGAACAGATTTAGATGTCAAAGATGCTAAATTACAACAATGTATGTTGAAAATTTTCGTTTTCCAATAATTCATGGGATAATACTAAATGATTCGTACTAAATTCTAAAGGAAGACCACTATGTTTTTAACATAATACAAAATCAATAAAAAATTATCATAACTGAACTCATGAGTCAATTAACAAAATTAAACTACAAAACAACAAAATTCATTTCTAAAATTGAAACGCACCATAACTAATTCGTAAGAAAATGGAACCGACAGTAGCAAAGTTGACATCGATAAATAGTGGATCATAATAAAATTGTCATGTCAAAACGCTTAAGGACGTCCGTCTAATGAAAGCTACGTGTCTCACTTTACTCTATGCCCATATAAAATCCTAATGCATGAACTAAAATTGTGGATAGTCACTATTATTAGTAGATATTAAAAAAAGAAATGAAGAAAAAACAAAAATTTATCAGCTTACCATGGCAAAGGAGAGGTTCCGACATTTGATTATTACCTGAAGCACTGGGAAACAAGTGGATTGATTTGCAATAGTGGTACAAAACATAAGCAGTGATAGGTTTAATCTAGTTCAGGTTTCAGCATGATGTCTATTAGCAACATAAAAGATGAACGGACAGAGAGGAGTAAACTAAATTACTATGAACTTGCATCTTACTAAAATCTAGTGAATAAAAACTTAGATTACTGAGCAATAAAAAATGTACTTTGATAGAATTTTTGCAGCCTGTTTGCGTTCAGAAACTCGACAGTCGTAGTTGAGGTGATTTGCTAACGATTGTTTCAGCCCTGAAAAAACCAACAAAATCCTGTATGCATTTTTTCTTTCAGAATGCATTTTCGGCTTCAGTGCTTAAAGTTCGACCTGCTGTGCATTTAGACAGCTACCTCCTAATAATTCTAAAATAATCGTTTTCACTCCTCCACCTTCGACTCCAGTGCTTAAAGTTCGACCTGCTGCACATTTAGTGAACTTAGACTATGTACAGAAGTATAATAGAGCAGTCACAATGATGAAGGCTTTGCCTACTAGAAATCTTCGAAATTTTACTCAACAAGCTAATATTCACTGTGCATACTGTGATGGTGCTTTTCAATGAGTTCAGCATCTCAATAGTAACGAGTTTTAGAATTTCAGAGCTTCAGCATTCTATCTCCAAACACATATCAATCATGGTATCCCTTAACTAATCTCAGCTGCAATACACAGCAACATTTTCTGATAAAAATAAACTAGTAATTGACTCATCGAGAATATTTGTGCAAGATTGCCATTACAGCAATATTCATAAGCCAAATACTACTCCCCATGCTCATCATCATAGCAGTCAAGAAGGCTGACTAAATTATGATGTAGTACTTTGGACAAGCCCTCTACTTCTCTAGTAAAGGAATAACATTCCCTTCATTCAAGTTAAGGAGCAATCGAGGCGAAAATGTTCTAAATTTAAGCACAAGTACCATGAAGGAAACAGGACAACAGATCCTTATGGTATATTTGAAATCATAGATTCTATGGTCAGAGATATTAGTCCATATAAAAAACTTGTTGTTTGCACCTCTAATCCTTATGGTATATTTAAAACCCTACCCTCAACAATGTAAACATCATATTTCTCGTACAACATCAACTCATTACAGGCCTGCATTAAACTACACTTCTCCCTTCTTTCATCATTTATAATAGCTTTATTATTATCGGTTGAAATATTGCTCAATGACATTGGTGCCAATATATCAACATCTAGAGAAACCAACATACTTTCGCCTACAGTTTGTTTGTGCAACTTCTCTGAAATCATGTAACACTGATTAGTGTTCAAGCTATGTGCGTGTATGGTTTTTGTATCACTGTACTTGTTTTCTCTGTACTCGTTATCTACAATATCATCATAGAGCATATCACCGTGCAACTTTTCAAGTACATATTCTTTCCTACTTTTCCTCCTTTTGTACACTACTTATTCTATTTCTACTAACATGCTTCGAGTCTGCTATTTCCATATCCAGTGACCTGTAACTATTCACAAGCAAGCTTCAGACTTGACCCTTCCATACCTTGATCAATACATTCAGCAACATGCTTCTACTTTGATGTGTCCACAACACCATATATGTACGTATCACTATCCAAGCACCCATTATGCATTAATGCCTTAACTTGTTCAAACTCCAACCAATGTTATATCTTACACTGCCACATATTTTTGAATAACCAATGTTTTTATTTTTCCATCTCTCCTGTCTCTCTTTCCTTATAACCACAAACGCCCTCCATGAGTTTAGGAATAATATCCAAACAGCACCTTATGCCCTCTTCCAAACAATTATCAGTGAAGACAATATAGGTAGGTTTACTTTATTATTAATTTCACCTTCCCTCTCAATCAAAGCAACCCTGTCTGATCTTTTTCCTTATTAATGCTTATCATCTTGCCACAATCTCCATGCAAAGATTCTGTATGCATCTCTGTATCCACAGTGTATGTACCAACATATGTATATCATTTTCGACATAGTTGTCTTCACCCATACTGATCATATTTTAAAACTTTCAAGTTTCAACATCCAGTTCTTCAACACTGCTCAAAACCTCAAAACTGTCATATAAAGAAGTCCCATAATTTAAAATTTAGACCTATTTGCCAAATTTTTGATAATAGCAGTATAACTGTCTTCTTCCCTACCCATGTTAAAACAATTTTAATTCATTTAATTTCTTAATTTTAATTAACAATTTAATTAATAATAGCAAATTTTATATATTTTATTTCAATTATCTTAAATTATTTATGAGGAATATTAACTATACACACACACACATGTGTGTGTGTGTATCAATATATACACGTATATTTTGTTAATTTTGTTGACATAAGCATAAATCTCTATAAAGTCAAGTAATTTTTTTACATTGCAGGAGTTTAATGAACAATCTTCGTGATGTGGACTTGCAGTTCTCGACTCATAATCAAATTATGGCTTTCTGGATCAATACTTAACAACACTTGTACCATGCATGTATAGTTCAACTACATAGAACTGTTAACATTATTATTTTTGCAGTTTAAGGAACTGATCGATCTGATTACTACATTATAGGGTTTTTTTGCACATGGCCTGCCTTCAAATCCTAAAAAAATTGCAGCTCTTAAAAACAAGGTGCATTTCTAAACATGAAAGAAACCCATAAGGTGGATGGTTATGAAGAAGGCAAAAGTTGCAGATCTCAGAGAATCAATAATCAAGTGGAATTTAACAAGTTGCAGATCTAAGGTAGATATTCACTTTATCTACCTTATGAACAACTAAAGAATCTATATACAACCATCATTGTCTTAATTATATCATCTTATATTAATCTTTTTTTAATCATATGAAGTACTACTTAGATATTAGCTGTTTTATGTTTCTTTTCAACCTTCTTTTGTTCTTGATTTTACTTGCTCATAATCATATTTCATTCAAACTTCATTAATTTTCTAAATTCGTCAATAATAACAGTAAGGTGCACTGACGAATTTTACAAGCAGGTAATGCAATAAAGATGCAGTTAATATGAAGAAAGAAAGTATCCAAATATCCCATGGACTTCATGACACCAAAAATTTATCCTACTATGTTAGTTTTTAGCATAGTTTCATGACCGTGCCATGCCTTGAACCGTGATGAATGAAGGTTTAAGGTTTTGATGGTTCAACCGGTCCAACCGTCGAAACCATGATTTACTTTTTCAAAAAATTTACACATTTAATTACAAACTATACATAAAAATATTAAAATAATAATGCTATGTACATAAATTGTAGACGATCTTCAAGGTATGCAACCGAAATTGTGTGTTGATGCAGTGCACAATTATTTGTATATAGAGTAGTGCACAACGATGAAAGTTTAACGACGACAAACTTGACAAGTCTTACAGTGGTATTAGAAGAGTTTGCAGCGGTGAAGAACAAAATGATGAAGTTAGTGGTTTAAATTTTAGAACAATTATAATTTTTGAAATATATATATTTACTTATTTTCTTCAAAGCAATGCAAAATATGAAAATGAGAGAGAATTACACGATGAGAAAGTAAGAAAAAACAAAAGAACCGTGGTTCAACCAGGTAAAATTGACGGTTGAACCATTGAAGATCCGACCAAGATTCATGGACAAATGAGGTCCGACTGAGTTCCGGACCGTGGTGGTCCAAGCTTCAGGGTTATTCGATGTCGGACCGAGATAGGATAGGGTCATGAAAACACTGGTTTTTAGCGAAAAATCTAAAACAATGTGAGATATTTCTGACAGCAGGAAGCTGTACATGTCCGCGTTGTCCTACCATTACACATGAACATCCATAAACTAATATATAAAAACCAAGAAAACAAGCTAGCACACAAGCTAATGTAAACTATATACATATATAAATATACGCTCGCAAATGTGTATATGTGTGCGATAAACTAATAAATAAAAAACAAAAAAACAAGCTTTGTCTCGAGTCCTTTAATTATAGTGCAATCAAGCCCAGTATTTGTACTTTGTAATGTTTTGGTACTATTTGAAAATTTTGCATATGAATCATTTTTAGTCTATCGTGACATCATACTTTGATTTCCTTATATTTATTACCATTTACTTAAAAAATTGACCCAGGGATAACTTAGCCGATATTTAGTATTATTGCATGCTAATGTATTCATAGAAATCTATAACTAACATATCAACACCCACTGAACATACGAGGATGCTTCAATATATAAGCTGAGTATTGCCTATATATATATATATATATATATATATATATATATATATATATATATATATATATATGAACACATTAACAAGTGATAAAGTAGAATATGAACACATTAACAAGTGATAAAGTAGAACACTTACTTAGTCAATTATGTGCACACTTCTCTACTTCCTTTGTTTCTTTATTCTTGAATTGAACCGAAAGTTCATCCTGCAAAAATAATTCATATATTAAATTTCGTATTTCAAACGGTTTATAGAATATACTAAATTTCAAACTAAAGAAGATTTGTATCATCACAAGGCATAATTTCATAAATGGTGTTTTATTGCATTTTAAAGACCTACAAATGAGTGATTGATTGATGGATGATACTAAATCAGAATAATGGTATGTAATGAGTTTTAACTTATCGTGAATTATCTGTTGATAAAGTGTCATAAACTATTGTTTTTGTTTTATTCTTTGTTATATGTTTAATGTGACTCTGTTCTACTTTTATAAAGCAAGTAATATATTTTATTTTAAACTGATAATTATTGCAATTCATATGCTATAGGAGTTTTTTGCTGATTGTATAAGTATTATGTCAATACTACTTGAACAAAATATTCAAACAGCCTTTTTTGTTTGTTTTTGTTGGATTTTTGATTGTTGGACAAAGCTAAATTGATTTCATTTCTAAACTTAAGGATTCTACAATTATTATTATTTTTGAAAAGAGATTCTACAATTATACTTAATAGCAAATATTCACAAGCCATATATTTATACAAATATTTAAAATTTTGACTTTAAGTATTGTTTTTCCTATGGGTTTAATAAGTAGGATCCTGATTAACTTTAAAATAAACTAACATTTGAATATCTGTGATAATATTTGACCAGTTTGAAATCGGTAATCGAACGCTATAGCAAAACAAAAGAGAAAACCAGCTGCTGCAATATGGGAATTCACAGGTTAAGGTATGTTCAATTTGTTTTTAATTAGTTAATGAGCAGTTTGCAAATGTAAGCACGCTGAGAATGAGATGCACTTTTAAAATACCAAGTAGAACTAGCACTGTGATCTGAACTATCTTTACCAGCAGCTTAACTCGAAACATATATAGCTTCATACACTACTAACTTTTACGTAGCCATTAATAGTGTATGAAGCTATTTAATTTGAAACTTAGTACTAGCCCCAGTAAGCCCACCCAACGACGACATGGCAGCAAGATGATTCAAAACATGAGCTATATGACTTCATATGCATCATGCATGCTGTGCATAGATATACTTTGGTGACACTTTGAACACTGCTAGCTTTTATTAAAGATGATGCATCTTTGCTTAATTGTGTTCCCATTTAGTATTATATCAAGCTTCACTTATTCATAATATGCACACTATAAAGGATACTCAAGCGGTTCTAGCTATATGCAACAACCACATAAACAAATTTTCTAGCAGTAACCCGCTAGTCATGGATTTGCACATACATGCATTTTATTTTCTTTACAGAATCAGGGTTGAAAAAAGGTGTGGGTGTGTGTATGAAATGTAAGTTAATTATAATAAAGTAAACTTACAAGCTATATAACAGAGATACATATCATGCGTATAATGTGGCTCAACCTTTGTCAAGCTTACATACATACTAAGTTGCAATTAATACCACCGCCTCCCATTTTTGGTTTAAATGCACATTTTTATTCTCGTTGCTTATCTCAAAAAACAAAATTTTGTTCATTACTCAAATTTTGAATTAAACAATAGCTAATGAGCAGTAAAAAATTGCTTGTTCATTCTAGTTAATTTTTAAACTAAATTTCATCAAAAATGTAAGTTAAATATTCAAACACTTGTACATTTTACAACTAATCTAAAACAACTAAAAAGCTAATATTCAAATCCACTTATAAATATATTATAACATAGTAATAGAATCAAAAATAATATTATAACATTATAAATATTTTTCATTAACTTTGCATAATAACAAAACTCATCCAACATGCATATTTTAATAATCTTTAGCTACACTTACATTAAAAAATCTCCCAAAACATTTTCTAATTAACTTCACATACATACTTTAATATCTTCAACATGTCAATCCATTCAACGAAAGCAATTTCTTCTTGAATTTTGGATGCATACTCTTCAATTATGTCTTCATATTTTTAATCATCCAAATATCCATTTTAAAATCTTTAATATGGACCAATGCTTTTTCTCCAACATTATCTCTTTTGGTTGATTAAGGATTCCATTTTTTCATCGATTGTTGCGTTTTCTTGAAGATCTTTGTACAAGTCAATCCATTTTATAAAATTTGCAGTATGTTATGAATTGCTTTCGTGCTCTTGTGGCTTAGTTGTAATGTTATGCTAATCATTCATTCCTTCTTCTCCTAGTTTGAACTTTTTTGTGGGTTTTTAAAAAGCTTGCAACAAAAACAAAAGTCTCTATTTCCTTTATTTGAGTAAACTAGCAATTTTCTTTCATGTTCTTCTTCTTTCGGGTAGGAATTAAAATAATGTTGAAAAAATATATAAAGAATTAGCTATTGTATAAAGTAAAATATAAATTGAAACTTTTTTCTAACAAATTAAACTTTTACTAACTTTACTAATTGCCATATTTAACTTTGCTAACGAATTAAGACTTAACTGATTGATTAATAATTATCTATATGCAACAAATTCCAATTTTCAACATTCAAAATTACTATATTAAATGCCAGTTTTCGATTATTGTATTCATCTTATCTGAATTTCAAAATTTTAACAAGAAACATTAACAAAATACCTTTCAGGGAATCAAGCTTTCAGCTTGATTCAAATCAATATCCACAACCCCACAATCGTTGTCTTCCTCTCAAGCACTCAAGCCACCAGAGTTGTATTCATAATCAGCAGGCGAAAGGAGGAGACGACTAGGACGCAACGACAAGCGTTGAGTGGCCTGCGTCGATCCTCGAGCGGTGATTCAAATGCGGTAAAAGAGAGAAGTCGCGATGTTGAATTTGGTTTTTTTGATCGCTGATTGCCCCTTGCAGGGGGTTACCCTATTCGGTGGCCGCCTAGCCCAATAACCGGCCCTGATCGATGGCGGCTTGGGTTTCGTGAGTGGCAGCGTGAATGCTGATAACGCAAGCAGTTAGATTGGCATATGATTTGTTTTACAGAGATGACGATGTGAATGGAGTGGAAAGGAAAAAATGTGCAAGGTTGCTAATAAACGTGAATTTCTATTCCCGCACAAAATAATTATTTTCCGCCTTTTATTTATTGAATAGCGTTGAAAACCCCGTGTCTTTATACTGTGTAGGTTGAATAACTTGGCCTATGTAGCGTTGGAAGGAGGAAAGGCAGAACCGCTATATATTGATGCTATCAAATGTTGATTTTCTTAAATGTATTTTCTTGTAGTGCATAGTGGGTTAAAGGTATTAATCATGTTTTAGTAGAAAATGATTATAAGGAATTAAATCATGGATGTTTATATTGTTACTTTTTGATCAGTTATCATGTATGCTTCTGTAATTATATTCACTTCATAATTAATTTATAACTGCATTTTGGGGTGTTAAGAGCAGAATAACCGGCTAGGTTGATCCAGTAATGATTATACATTGAATTAACTCACGTGTGAGTAAAATTGCATCCAGGAGGTCATATGAAATAGAATATAGAGTGCCCAAAGCTGATCAAAGATCGTTGGTTTAGACAAGTTCTTAGTAAGCCCATGAAAACTATGTATGGAAATTGTTATTGACAGAGGACCTATAGGTTCTTGATGATTCCATAAAAACTATGTCTGGAACAAGTTATTGATAGAGACCAATAGGTTCATAGTCAGCCCATGAAAACTATGATATGAGAGATGTCACTGGAAAATCCAATAGGTTCATAGTAAACCCATGAAAATTATAATTGGATAATGTACTTGGTAGTTATCAATAGATTCTCAGTGATCCCATCAAAATTATGAAACCTAATAGATGGTCCGTAAGCTTAAAACAGATTATTAGTTAGTCCAGGTTAATAGTGACCCTAGAAATTATAATTTGAGACAGATAGTCAGGTAAATAGGGATGGAAAGTCTAGAGCATATTGCATGTTGACATATCATCATGATACATTTTATTATGTTATGTCTTAACCATTGTGGATGCAAGTGCACAACATATGGTTATTATATTGGGTTAAGATACTAGTGGAGGGGGGAAACCCGTTCCGCTAAGCGGCATAGTCTCAGTAGGTATCAATATGGTTCGAGTTGGTAGGTTATTATTCATACCAGATTTTTTGTCTGACTAGAAATTTATGTTTTCCCCTTAAACTCTCGGGTTCTCAATTGATTTTGAGTAGTTTGAGAGTTAAAATTTTCAGGTTCTCCTTTAGACGAATAAGCTTCCGGAGACGTGTAGGAGGGAAGCTAGCTATTAGGAGTTCTTTCTGTTTGATTCCGTTGTGTTATTGGATGCAATGGCAAAGTTGTTTAGTACCTATATTTAGACTCTGATAAACCAATGGGCATCTTCATATGTTGCTCTTGGCTTCTTTTGTAATAGATTGTAATTTCTCTAAACGTGGCTTTCCTATGAGACTATGTAATGAAATCCGAAATGAAATGAGAAATTTGTTTTAAATTGAGTTCAATTCATACTCATGTGTTTCTGGTATATCAATATATCTAACATTATCTCATTTGGTCATCGTGAATTAATAACTATGGATGTAAATCGTTGTAACGACACTTACATAATTCAAACTGTATGTCACAAATATTTCAACCAAACATCAATATAAATAATAAAAGAATATAAATAAGATGGAGACAACAGTAAATAAATAATAGCAATAAATCCTTTAGGGTCATTCTACAAAAGTCCCATGTAAATCACACATATGTATGTATATTTTCGAAGTGTTCGGTAGTGACTTATTCACTACGTACATTTCGACTCCCTCTTACTTTTGTTCCCTGCAACAAAATGATTGTATATGTCATCTGCTTTCTAAGCGGGAATCAACCAACAAACAATCAACAATTATCCTTTTACTTTGTAGGCATAGAACCTTGATTTATTGTGCTCGATTGATGTACAAAATAATTTTATTCAATTTAATTATATTATAATGATGTTTTATTTTGCTAAATTGACATCCCAAACGAAATTTACTATTTTAACTACTTTAAGCATAATTAAATTAATTATTATAATTTTATCATTAATCTATACTTCATTAAAATTATTAACTATCATCCAAACATTCAATAATAATCCATAACAACACAGATACCATATAGTTTATTTAAAGGAAAGTAAACGTATCGAAATTTCAACGTGTTGATAACGTCGATACGAGTCCAATGCAAAAGATCACGTCCAAATCCGACCTCGTATGGAAAAATTATTCAATTTATAAGTTGGAGATTAAATTAAATTAATTAAATAACTTAATCACTTAATTAACTTTTAATTTAATTAAGAACCAACATATAACTATTCTTTCTAAAACCAAAAGCTCCCGCCTGAATAAGATATGCATTCCCCACTCCCGTGCATCAAACATAAAGATACGGAGCATCGCTCCATGAAATCTCAAACCGATCGCGCCAACGATCTCCTTATCAAAATCATGACTTACCAAACCCATTGATTTTAGGCTCGATTGCCTTGAAAAAATGCGACAACCCACCCACATTCAGTTACATGAAAAGTCTGTGCTTCGCTAAAGTTCATCGGAGCACCAACTACCACCTCAAATCATCGTCCCTTCACGCCACGAGTACAACGGCACCATCGACGATACCCCAAAGTACTCATATCTCGTTGCGAACCCAGATCCAATACAGAACAAGGCACGGTCGCCTTCCATCACCCATGGTCAGACTCTTCGCCATCACCTCCATTGAATGTGTCTTCGCCCAAGCAACTCAATGCAAAAGACGACATGCCTTAGCTCCGCCTAAATCTCGCCCAAAACGAAACCCTAAGTCATGCCTTGAAATGAGGAGCTCACCCAAAACTAGCCGCACACCACAAAACTAACACCAAATCAAAGCTCTAGCTTAGATGAACTCAAAGGAGCTAAGTTTGCAATTTTTAGTGGCCTCTCAAGAATTATTTTTCTTTTGTTGCGGCCATTGTTTTTATTTACTGGAAACATGAAAAGAGGGAAGAAAGAGGGAAATGGGAAGTTTTGAAAAGTAAAGAGGGGAAAGGAGTATGTCAAGTTACTTGGTTTATAAACGAAGTCATTTTCTTTCTTCCATCACAAGATAAACAAGATTCTTAAGTTAGACAAATTTTTGAAGCAACATACCAAATCAATTTCAAAATTTTGAATTTATGATTTAATTTAAAAAAATATTTTGAAAAGAAGGTTTTGCGGCATCTCACTATACAATATCTTGTCCGCATGTGAACCACGAATGATTGAAATAAAAATATGATCGCCCCACAACAATGCGACACAATCACAAATCGACAATAAAATACAAATGTTATTTTAGTCTTTAAGATTACAAAAATACCATCTTTGCCATAACAACATCAAACGGCAATTTAAATATTTTTCAAATTAAAAATTATAGAAAATCCAACAAATTCAATTAAAAATACTACATTAAAAATCAAGTTGTTTTCTTAACAACTAATTTTCTTTATATTTAGTCAAACTATTTATTATTGTAAATAAACTTACAAAATAAGTCCCATTATTATTTACTACTTAAAAAGAGTTAAATAAGATTGCTAAATCCACTTAAATAATGTTTTAATTCACAATTCAAATATTTAAGTAACATATATATATTTGAATATAAGTTATTTAGATTTTTAAACCTAATTGTTTACATATTTAAATTAATTAAATATCAAAATCGGAATGATATAATTTCGGGACCTTACATTCTCCCCCTTTAAAAGAATTTCGTCCTTAAAATTTTCTAAGAAAGACCATGTCTCCAAAACCCTTAAGATTTGAAAACTATTAGTTAAAATGATTATTAAACCTTTTAAGTCCCTTACGTTATAGAAAATTTTGACAGCATCTTCTTTGCACGGTTAGATCAAAAAGTTACAACTCGCTACAACAGATCCAAGCCTATCGAAAAATAGCCAAGTGACCTCCCATATCTGGGCCATAAAATCATCAAACCATCAAAACACCAATTTCTAAATCTACTACGTACCTCTTTTGTATTTTATTTTTTATTTTTGCAAGCAACTTATCATCTCGATGCTAATGTAGATGCGCAAGAAATCAAATAGTAATCTCTTGCATCCCTATACCTATTTTGTACTTATAAAAATCAAAAGAGGATCATGTGGACAAAAGTACAATACACCAGCAACATAACCATATACAACAAAAGTATAGAGGATACTCTAAAATAAAATATCATGCATCCAATCTTTTCAAAAGATAAATTTAGAACTAAATGGGCGGGTTTTATATTCAATTTTTTTTAAATTCCTCCAAAAAGGGAACATACCAAAATCAATTATAACAAGAAGGGGGCTTCTGACAAGCACCTTTGTCCAAGTGGTTAATTGATTCGACTTTGGTGTAGGATGTCACAAGTTCGAAACTTGCTTTCAAACGTTTATTTGACATGCGATATGTTGTCCCAATGATTTGTTGTATATAAAGTACCGGTTCAAAAAAAAAAGGGGGGCTCCTTCTACCGTGCATGGTATAGCTCTAAAATCAAAACAACATGAAGCATCTAGTGATATCTCGGCTCCTCTAAAAACAACAACTAGAGTGAACAAATATACCCGACGAATCTTTCAAATCGAAAAATCCCCAATCGCCCAACTTTAGTCATAACCAAAATATTTGAAAAATCGCTTCAGAAAAACTCTTTTCAAATATCCTAAAATAATAATACTTTACCAAGGTTTTTAAAATAATTTTATTATTATTTCTTTCACAATTTTTTTCAAAATCACTTTTCAAAAGCACTGGGATTTAACTCATAGTACACAACTTAATAAACCGTAGTCCATAAAATCACACTATTAATCAAATCCAATTCCATAAGGGAATAAAATAACACTTATCACTATTTAAAATGTTAAATGACCATCATACAAGATTCAGAATTCGAGGTTCATAACTTTCGTTGCACAACAAGTATACAAATATACTTAAGCTCGTATGATGTACATAAATCTTCTATATGCAATAGTTGATCCGACCACTTGCTCGAATACATAGATTTCACTTACAAACTAGTATCGCCCACTCGACCTTCCTATCGCGGACTCTGATCAGGTTCCTTGATTAGAGACATGTGTTCTCCTTACATGGTTATATACTATGATAGAAAACCTCAATATCATATAAAAAATCGGAACTAAGTGTTCGTTGACAAGAATCAAGTGAGAAATCCTTTTCTAGGCTAGTGTTAATCACCCCGAAGTTATGTTCTCGAATCCTAGATTAAAATCCGTACGAATAAAATGATCTACGTACAACTTACGTACTTAATCTTATTGGTTTCTTAATTACACTATTTCTTTCTAAATCACTTTCATTTTTACTTATAGCAGTTCATTGAAGACAAAATTATTTATGGATTACTTTATAAATTTTAAATTAAGTTTATAAACATTTTATAAAGACGAATCTTTACAAAACATTAAATTAAAAACTTACTCCATTTTCATTTACTTGTATAATACTCTTCTATGTCCTAAGAGTACAGACAAAACACCAATTTTATTTTACTTATTCATTTTATTCTATTCCAAAATTCAAATGCAGCCCAATCAAAATATGGGTCCTAAAATTGAGTCAACATTTCAACCTCTCTACCTTATAGCGTTCTAAGGAAAGATGTTTACGGATTTGCCCAATAACATCAAACAGTTTACACCACTTAGATGTTCTAAACAAAGCTACAGTTTTAATAAAATAACGCTTACTAAAACCTTCCTATCCAATTTAACCCATTTTAAAACTTGAGTTAAATTATCTCTTTTCTATTTAAGAATTAAAATATCATTTATCCAATTATTTATCAAAATACTTTTTTATTTTATTCAATTCCCTTTTCAGGATACCTAAGAGCTAAATACCTTGTTGTTTTCTTTGAAATCCCTTCTGAAGTCATACCACATATATTTCCATATATATAAGCTTAACAATTTATTCACTAAAACTCGCTTTGGGTTCGTTATGATTTGAACTCATTTCGGTTACACAATGATAAAGAGAATAATTTACTAAATACACTATAACGTTCGTCTAAGAAAACATTCAATCGTCACTTAGAAGATTATTCAGATTACCACAAAACTAGTCGGGATGTTTTCCCTGAACTAACCAAAAAAAATGTATCTTTCTTAAAAATTCTTTTTGAAATATTTATACTTATAATCGTTTCCAAGTAATACTGCTGTTACTTTTCTCAAAAATCTTTTTTGGAATCATTTCAGACGATATCGGGATTTAAATTGCCAAAAATTCTTTTGTTTACTTATAAAACACCTTTTATAAATCATATAAATCATTTTATATACCATACATGTATATATGTAGCTTTTAAAAATCATCTTTTATTATAATAACTTCCCTTTATTATAATAATTTTTTCACAGATATTTATCAAATAAATGTCTTACCTTCCCATTTAGATTATATTGAATAGCCTTTATTAAAAGTTTCACTTTTGACTCAACATTATTGAAATATGAATTTTATCTTAACATTTCCTCTGAACACCTTACAGTCTAATTGTAAAACTTAATTCACAACGGTTTCGTTTTAAGGAAATTATCAAAACAATGAATGCCCACAAACTAATCGAGCATAAATTAATAACCAACAAATGATAGTCAATGCTCCTAACTACTCGAGCGTAACAAATCAAACAATAATGATAATAAATAAATATCATCATTTTCAAATAAACAAACACGACATAAATAACTATATCAATTTGAAAATTATTCATTTATATATATAAAATATATAACCCTAGGTAAAATGTTTTATAACAATAAAAAACACGAAACTAAATTCAAAACTAAGCATCAAATGTACGAAATAGTACATATCAAATTCTACAAAGTTCACCGTGACAACTTCAAATTTCGCGACTACAACATATCTAGAAGCTTACAAACAATGAATACGACACTCGGCCAAACTATAAAACCACCATCAACTGACTCGGATAATGTATAATGACCATTTTGAAGTGCATCAAAAAGTGGCTTGTCCGAATTAAGAACATCCTCCATCCAAACAACCTTTTCTCCATCTCCAACATTTCTACGATGACAAATCTTCTACACTCAAAGATGTCCTTTAGCTAACACTTCCAGTTTTCGTGGCAATAACTGCACCACTTGTCTTTCGACCGTAGAAGATCCAATACCAGTAGTAGATGGAGTAGAAGTAGGGTTAGGATGGTGCTCGATATGCGAACCAATTTCTGTTCTTAGTGTCATCGCATTCGTTCCAATCTGACTAACAAGTTGTCATATACATTGTTGCATTTCAACTAGAGTTGAATTCATTACTCTACTTTCTTCATGCATTTGATCAATCTTCTGTTGCATCTCCATTTTCCATCGCTTATCTTCATTCTCTTTATAATTGATAATTGCTTTTGAAGCATGAGTGAGTTTTACGTACTTCGCAGTAGATGTAGAACTAATTGCACGGTAATAGTTTTTTTTTTTTTTTATCATTTTCAAAACTCCAACAACAGCATCTCTTTCAAAATTTTCCAAACTAACTACTCATTCATTATCATTAACACTAGCTTCTAATTTTTTCCTCTCTTCTGCTGCTTCTATTAAAGCCTAAACATTCGAACGAACTGATATAAAAATTCATGAGTATGTTATTAGCAGAACACAAGTTCAGTCTAGAGCAAGCCAGCATATTTGTTAAAAGTTGTAAGCTATTCTATTTCCTAGTTGCCTAGCAGTGTAACTTGTGATTTTTTCTTATATTTGCAGGCAGAAATTTTTCAGTATACAGACATTCGTCCAAATATAATGGAAATGATTAACAGGAATGCCAAGGTTAACAACGCCTCTGATTATATTTTAATCTAAAACTTTATTTTTATGGTTGTTAGGGAGTCGGTAAGTGTAAAAACAAATGATACGAATCTTTTTAAGCTGAGCATAATTTTTTACCTTTATATAAAGTTTTCTGAAGAAGTATAGTTTCGAAAAACAACACTAAGTTAATGAGCCATTTCTTAACATTATTATTGCAACCATTAGCTCCTATGTTATTTCAACCGCTGCAAATTAACGCATGTACAAGTCATCACACATAAGTTAACAAATAAAGACTCGCTTGCAAACTGTAATATTGCACATTAAAGGTATTCAGTTTCCACAGAGTTGTTCCTGTATAAGTTTCAAAGGCTATAGTTGAATAGCACACTGAAACTAGTTTATGTTAATAAAAATTTTAAGAGAACAGTGATTTTTTCGTGGTAAACTAACAATGACCATTGGATTGCCTGAGGACGGTGACACTGCAAGCTTCATCAGCTTAATGTGCATTTACATCTTCCAGTACTAAGGTAGCATATCATAGTTACACACAAAATAATGCCATTGGCCTATATGCTTCTTTTCTACACCCTATTTCGCAACGCTCATTTACCAACAAAGCTAGGTAAACTATGAGGTCCAAGAAAAAGCAAACAGTTTATTTAAAATCTCATTTTTTTCACTTAACAAAATCATATGTAACAAATAGTTTATTTTGTAGGTCTTTGAAGCAGTTTGGTCTAATTGCAACGTGTTATGCATATATGAGTGAACAAAATTACTTATATCCAGGTTTAGTGCGTTCAGTACCTTCAATGTTTCAATTATATTCAATTGCCACCTAAACATTTTTTCACACATGGCCTGATCATATGTGCCATGCACGCTTATATGTGCAAAATCAACTTAAACCATGAAATAGACTGATAGCGTGAGTTGGATAAGTTATGTATACAAATTTATATTTATCCATAATCGGATGAATCAGTAGAGTGATATAATTACAAGATACATTTCATTATACTTATTAGCCAACTAATAAAATAAGGACAAATTTTGCTTCTATGCTCGAGGAAATAACAAATTATGCATATAGGCTTTTGGAAAAAACTAATTAGCAAAATAGGCCTCGTTTGGTTTACATTTGTGCAAATATGGAGTGCGCAAATTTTATTTTTTTTAAATATAACTTGCGCATTCCATATTTGCGCAAGCTGTGTTTTAACGCTTGCGCAAATATGGAATGCGCAAGCTTGTTTTCGGGCATCAAAAAAACAGAGAGCTGAATCTATATTCATTTCTTCCTCAAACTCAAATTTTAACAAAACCCTCCCCATTTCCAACCTCCAACCCATTCCAAATCTACATCTATCAACTCTAAAACGTTCCCTTTGATCTATTCCTTCAATTAACCACTAGATTTAGCAAAAAATGGAAGCAAACTCTTCTTCTTCTTCTTTGATTAGAGGTAATTTTATTTTGATTGTAAATTGATTACTATTTTAAAAATGATTGATGTTGTTAGTGGAATTGGTAGTCATGGTGATGTCGAGTTCAATGTACTATAATTGTTGGTTTATTTCTTGAAAATGCAAAAGGATATGTAGTCTTCATATAGCAAAAACTCTAGCTTTGTACAAAATTTTTGTAGTGATAAACGATTATTGTTGTTTGTAGAATTGTCTCCCGGACCCGAAGATAGAAGTGTTCTCTATCTTCAAGAACAGCATAGAAGCCAAAACGACGCATTAATGGAGGTAAATGTTTGATAATGGTGTTTTTTATACATTTCAGGGTATAAACGATTGTTGTTTTTTATACATTTCAGGGTGTTGAAACTGTGAAGATATGCGATCATTCAAGCAAACTCAAGGAGATCGATTTTAAAGATCCAAGATTGGAGGCGAATCTACGAATCTCCAGATTTTGGCAAGCTATGCAAATCGACTACATTCGTCTTGATCATTACCTTATTACCGCTTTATGCGATAGATGGAGGCCGGAAACAAATACGTTTCATATGAGAGTTGGGGAGATGACAGTGACTCTAGCGGATGTGCATTTTCTTTTCGGTCTTAAAGCAGACGGTCGTCCGGTATGTTTGCAAAATTTAGATATCGATTACATCGAATTGGCTCATGACTTGCTTGGTATTTTTCCTCCTAGAGAGGCGGTTAAGTCTAAAAGTGAGTTATCAATGACTTGGTTTAAAAGTGAATTTTCCGAACCGCTACCCGAAGGGGCGACCGATTTAGATATACTTCGCCGCACTCGTGCCGTGATATTGTATTTTTTGAGCTGCCGATTATTTCCCGATCATTCGAAAGGGAGAATAGGTTTGAAATTTCTACTTTTTTTGCACGATTTGGCTAACTGTGGATATCATTCTTGGGGTAGTGCCGTTCTATGCTATTTGTATAGTGAGTTGTCACAGGTTGCCTTGCAACGTCGAAAAGTTTTAGGGGGTTCTGCAACGTTGCTGCAACTATGGTCATGGTCGCATATTGCTATTGGACGACCGTCTATTAGAATTCTTACCGACTTAGATCCGTATCTTCCATTCGGGGCTAGGTGGAATTGTGCTAGGAGTTGGCGTGAGACGCCAAGAAATGTACAGTTTTACCGTAATGAGTTGGATTTGTTGGCGGATGATGCGGTTACATGGGAACCTTATTCATTAGTGAATAAGTTTGGACATCCGAAAATTGAGTATGCGTTCGCCGGTTGGATTGCTAAGAGCCGACTGATTCTATTTTTAGACTTTGAGTTATATGCACCCGATCGGGTTATGAGACAGTTTTCCTTCAATTATCAACACATTCCCGATCCTGTCGTCCTCCTTGACCCAGAACCCACTAGCTGGATGACATTTTTGGCGGAAAGTATTGCTATTTGGCAATCAAGAATTGATCGTGCCGAACGAGCACGCGAGCCTCCGACACCTTTGAGCGAGTACGAGTATTGGTATTGGCGAATTACTCGTCGTTATATTCTTAAAAAATCGACAAGGAAGTTGGTTGCGTACACTCCCTGTGCTCCTCTAGAACGTGATGTGGTAAGTATTGTCAGTTCAAAATTTTTATAGTTCTATTTGTATATCATATTGATGCATTATTATGACTATTGATTTAGGTAAGCGGAATATACAGCGTTTTGGATGTCGTGGACGAAGTAGAAGAAAGTCATATGGAGCCAGACAAGGTCAAAAGTAAGTGTATTGATCTACGACGAATACTTGACACAATTTTGGGTCGGAACAAGCTAAGAAGGTCGGTCAAGCCACTGCGCATTGTAGAAGAGCCACCACGTTGTACAGAGGAGACACATACCACAGTAGCGGGTGGACAAGTCCAATGGAAGGAGGCACACGTGGAGGGGGAGACTTCACAACATCCCGGTGGCGAAACTACGGCTGGATGGCCCGCTTGGCCCGAGGTAGAGCAGCAATACACCGGTGGAGAAACTCATGCTGACTGGCCCGTTTGGCATGAAGGAGAACAACAATTCGAATATGCTGGACATTCGACATACGAGCATGCATAACATCACGACTATGAATAACATCACATACGGTTCCGGGGTTGGTATGTCGTAGGGCTCTAAGATATTTCGGCAATTTCGCGTACGACGATTCCCAATCGCCATAAATCATTGCAACAACTTTCTGCAGTCCGTGCTAGGCTCGAAAATAACTCACTTTAATATGAAACATGTTGGACATTGTCTCTTGAACAGTTCTTGCAGTCATGTTTGTTTCAGCTTTAATCAACGGAAGTATTTTACTGCATATAAACTTAGCAGTTGCCTGTCGATGGTTTGAGTTGATGGTTGCATTTAAACAAGTGTGATCGCCGCCATATGTTGTTATCTTCCACCAATTTGAAAATTTTCTTACCGAAAGGCTTGCATGAACACGCCAAGGACATGTTTCTTCTACATCACAAGGGCATGTTTCTTCTACATCACAGCGGACCGTGTATTGATTTGCACGCGATTTCAGAACTTGAAACGAAACTGAACATTTAATCGCCCATTCACATAACTGTTCAACAAGTTTCTGCTTACTTTTAAAAATCAGCCCAACTCGTGGACCTTTCTCCACACATTCTCTTCCAAAAACTTTCACATCTAGTTGACAATTTTCCATTATTGATTTCTCCATCATTGATGCCGTGCATAAATCATCGGCCAGAGCCTCTTCATATGTGATTTGTTCTTCTTCCGCATTTAATCATCAGCCTCCTCAATGTCTGCATATATGATTGCATCATTGTTAACTTCCATTTGATATATTCAAGTTTTATCCTCATCATCCGCACAAGCTACTTCCATGCTATCCAATTTCTCACAAATCTCTTGTGGAGTATCAACATGATAATCGGCATCGTCGTCGTCACAACCAGTAAATGCATCTACGCCCCTAGGAATACTAAAAACAACCGTCTTATATTTTGCATTAACGTAAGTCAAATACAAGTGCCAACGTATAATAGTACTTACTTTTCAAATGCTTGCGACTGATTTTGATTTATAGCGTTCTGCATCATATTTTGTTCCTGACTAGAAGAGACTCCAAC
Organism: Allium cepa; assembly: GCA_030765085.1. Lineage (NCBI taxonomy): Eukaryota > Viridiplantae > Streptophyta > Magnoliopsida > Asparagales > Amaryllidaceae > Allium > Allium cepa. The sequence continues at coordinate 80,137,325 of CM060941.1, read as the reverse complement.
CATTCCGTTGTACCTGTGAAGTAAGTTTGTAAACTCTCCACCTGAATGACTTGAAAGATACGATGGATATGACGACCATTGTGTTTCTTGTAACTGTGTGGTATGCATATACTCATCCCCAGAGATTACCGGCGCTTGTGTTTCAACCACATTTTTGTGTTCCACTCTCACAACGTAGATTTCTACAACTCTCATCCCAACTGAAAAGGTGGAGTTCAAATCATCGTCGTCCTCCAAATCAATAGCGGATGCACCATCATCACGAACCCATTTGACCGCTAATTTTAAATCGTATATCACAGGATTTGCTTTTGTCACTTCATATGCTCTTTGTTTAAGCTCTTCGAAACTACAATGATTTTTTATTGTAGATCCTTTTCGTTTTCCGCCCACATATCTAGGTTTACCTTCATCATCAACCAACAATTCGCCATCAAAGTAAAATATAGTCGGAACCTTTGACATTATCTGCAAAATAAGTTTCAATACCACAGTCAGAGTTTTTGTTCACTGACATAACTATAAACATCAATTTGATGAATTATTACCTATTTTTCTAGATAGATTTTGCTTCCGCAGTCAATCTTCAATCAAAAGCAGTCAACTCAATCTTTTAAAACAACACAAACATGCAAATTAATATAACAACGTAACCAATATATTTCATCAACAAAGTCAACAATATCAAATGCATTTCAACAACATAATAAACTATCTACCTTCCACACGTTACGGGTTACAACAAATAGAAACATTTTCGCAACAACATAATATAGATACAACGGTTCAACATAACATCCAAATATGCCAACTTAACCAACTCCCTAACGTCTACCACATTCTACGCCTTCCGCTGTTTGTCCTTAGTTCTTCATTCACACTTTTCAAACGACTAATTTCAGCTTGCAGTTCGTGGGTATACTCAAATCCCCTTTCGCAGAGGGGTTGATCAATCCATTTAAAATAATTGCAACAATCATATTCACGGGGATTCAATCTATGTTCGTTGTACGAACTACACCCGAAAAATCTTCGTCCGACATTCTTTTCTTTTCTGCAAACAACCACTATGCACATATCTCCGCAATAACAGTTTGGAAATGGTCGTTGACCCCTTGGCATTGATGGACTAACAGGATGTATACGCGTCAGCAAATTTCCGTCAACTGTATGTTGATGACCGGGCATTTCCGCAGAAACAACTTCACATAAACGAGTGTGTAAGGTTGATGATCTCGAATGATATTTACGCGGTACTGGTTCGAACTGTGTTTCCAAAACATGATCGATATCAAAGTCAATGTGACTTGAACTTGCAACTCCGATTTTCCCTTCAACCCCATCAAAATGTTTCATCGTCTATCTCCCAATCATTAATGTCTACCGTCATAATAAACAATTAAGGTGTAAATTAAGGATTTCAGTTTACTAATACTTAAATTGGGTTTCCTAGTTCGTTAAACACTAACAACTACTTCAATAACAACACCATTCTCTAATAATTAACACAACTACCATCAGTAACTCTTCATTTTCATCCACATCAACAATAGCAAAATTATATCTTAATTGTCAAAAACATTAATTATTACCTTTGTTTTGTAACGATGAAGAAGATGATTCCATATATAGCTTAGCAACTATTTGGTAAATAAGGTGATTGTGGATTTGGATATGTAAGAGAAATGGGTTTGGATTGAGAAATGGGGAGGGTTTGGGGAAGAAAGTAGAAATGGGGAATAAATGAATATAGATTCAGCTCTCTGTACTTTTGATGCCCGAAAACAAGCTTGTGCATTCCATATTTGCGCAAGCGTTAAAACACAGCTTGCGCAAATATGGAATGCGCAAGTTATATTTAAAAAAAATAAAACTTGCGCACTCCATATTTGCGCAAATGTAAACCAAACGAGGCCTATTTTGCTAATTAGTTTTTTTCGAAGCCTATATGCATAATTTGTTATTTCCTCGAGCATAGAAGCAAAATTTGTCCATAAAATAATTAACTTAGCCTGTACAGTTTAATTTTCTACATACTTTTACGTAAAAATATGAAACATAACAGACATATTGCTAGAAGAAATTACATTAAACTACGTAGAGTAAGACCCATGTTTTAGGTAATTCCCGTTAAACATTTCTACAAAGTTTTTATGCATTGTTGCTAAAATAATCAATAGACATAAGTTCCATTTGGCTAAACTATGTGTCAATTTGCAGCATGATTTTTTTAATAAGTAAGATATGAACTTTTTTCTGCATAGGCAAGCCAGATTTTAATGGCCGTACCACTTTTGCAACAACGAGTAAGGTATGAACATGTTTAGCACTTCAAAATTAATATATATATATATATATATATATATATATATAGAAATAGTTATAAATTATTAATGACTACATAATCATTTATTAATGAACTACATAATCAATATGTAAAAGCTGATAATCATTGCATTCAAGAAAATTCAACTTCCCTACTATAAAGGTGAACTTGGAAAAACTGATCTTAGAGTTTGGAAAAACTGATCAACTATTTTTCGTTGATATTAATTACAAACCATTTATGTCTTCTGCTCGACTTATACTTCTACAAATTTTTTTTAAACTAGGCTACTGAAATAACATGCAATCAATAGTTTTTTGAATGAAAAAGAATAACGGTGTTAAATTTGTATACTTTTTGGAAGAAAAAAACAATGAACTTAGTTGTTAAAGCAACTTGTAGCAAAGTTGCTGCAATTGCTTGTTGCAATGCAGCAAGTTTAGTTACTGCTCTAAGCAACATCAGCATCTTTAGTTGCATTGACACTTCATCATAAACATGACCAATCAAATCAATCAAAAATTTACATATTTTTCTGCTGCGCATGGAAGCACCTCTCCTTTTTTTCTACTTGTGTACGCAACTTTCGACGGCTTTACTCGTGTAGGCTTGCATTTCAGATTCTCCGCTTCCTACATGAATATATATATGAATTCATTTGTAAATTATGTATACCATTAAGATTACATGTACAATAATGACTACATATCAATTTTTCATAAAGTCGAATATATGATTTTCTTCCCAAAGTATGAGTTATGCTATTTTTTCCTTTATTTTCAGTATTTTTTTTGCATTGTTTTCTTTTCTTATCAGTGTACTCAATATCAACGAATTTCTCCCATTGAATTTTATCAATATCATTCGGACAATTATCAATCACAATCCGTCTAGGTAAAAACTCTTTTTCTTTCTTCAAATATTTGTCTCGTAGCTTTGATTTTTTTGACCTAAAATATTGTGAAAAACCTCTCCTTAAAATAGGTCGAGCAATAGTTGGATCCGGATTCACATCAAACTCTTCCTACAAAAGCAAAATAAAAAAATCAAAACAATTTTTATTCCCGATTCATGTCAAAGTTAAATATAAAAGGTAATCACTTATCAAATGTTCTATCAAAATAGGAGAAAACATCATATATTAAATGGGTCATTATAGCAGAATTACATAAATACTCTCAACTTAGAGACATAAATTTATGACATTTCATCATGAGAGAGGACCTCAATAAAACCAATTAACTAACAAATTTAGTTTATGTCAATTAACCAATGTTTAGTGTAAATCTTTAAAACATAAATTTAGTGTTATACTACTCCAATAAGTTTTTGTTCTAATATGCCATAATATTTTTCGAGCTATCCTTGGTATAGTGTAGAATCTAATTAATCTAGGAATTAATGGAAAATATTTTAGAACTTTTCTTGATTGCTTTGTGGCTTTTACAATTTCACCTTCATCTTTAACTTTAAATCTCGAAGTATGGCAACGGGGACATTCAACGGCATTCTCATTCTCCTTCCAAAATAATATGCAATCATTTTCGCAAGCATGTATGCACTCTACGTTCATTCCCAAATCCTTTAATATTTGTTTCATTATGGGTTATTTATCCGGTAGTGTATTTTCATTTGGAAGCCACTATTTCAATCTCTTCAACAACTCGGTCACACTGTTTCCCGACTGATTGAACTCTTTTTTAAAATTATGTAGCTCTATAAGGACATATAACATTGTAAGACTGTCTTCACAATAAGAATATAGTTTTTCATTTGCTTTTCTTTTGTACTCGTGGTATACTTTCTTCCCTGATAACCATTACAGATACCGTGAATGTTATCGTACACACTATATGCATTGTCAATAAGGTTTTCAAAAGCACCTTCTACATGGTTTTCCACTCGAGTTTGATGAGAGATGTAAGCCTCGTTGGCGGTAATATTTGGTGTAATATTGATTACTGCATCTGTGTCATTCCTCTCACCATGAAAAAACAAATCATCATATGCTGGATCGTACCGTAAATGATTAAATGTTTCCCGACTATTTTGGAGGATAGTTCATTTGAATTTCTACATTTTTTGTAAGGACAACTGCACATTTCAAAGTCGGGCGGTGCGTGCTGCTTTGCGAAGTTTATAAAATGTCGAACCTCATGTATGTACTCATCGGTGTTCGTACGTCGACATCTAATCCACTCTCTTGAAGTAGATAATGACATTAGTAAGAGCTTTTATCTCTTCCTATCATTTCATATAAACACAAAAAAATTATGTAGGTTGCTTGTTTGGACTTGTATTTGCACAAATATTTACCAAGAACGTATTGAGAATTGGATTGTGATGCTTGTTTATTACATCAATTAAAAATGTGATGATACACTGCCGCTACTTGACATTGGTTATATAAGTAAAAATCAACAACACATAGCCCTTGGTAAGTGGGTAGAAGAAAAAAAAGTAGAGATGAAGAGAATCAGATGGAACCAGAAACCTATGTTACTGAAAATTGAACATACTTCACTTACCATCGTAGAAAATTCAAATAAGCACTTCACTTTAGTTTTTAATTTTTAATTTATTGGTTTTTACTTTGATGGTCGGTCACCCCACTTCCCATTGCAAACACAATAATGTAATGACATTTTATAAATCATTTCAGATTAAACGATTCAATAAATTTTCTGGCAGCACTTCCTTTTTGTTCCTTGTATCGTACACAAATGCGTGTACACAAGGAACGAGAAGGAAATGCTATCGAACACCGTCTAACATGAAGTGATTTATAAAACGTAATTACTTTATTGTGTTTGTAACTTGTCCAATACAGGGAAAAATCCGAAAATATTATATCAAATGAATATATATGTTTGTTCTGTTAAAAAATGAATATCCATATAACGATCATATACAACACTTGTCAGACGGGGACAAAAACTCTTTAAGGGATTAAGAAAAAACACATTTTACAATTACTATTTTAAAAACCACAAAAACTATTTTATAACATTCTTGATTTATATAGATCTTCTTAATCATTATCTTGCATTACATTGATTCAAAATAATAATCATCGTGTATCTTAGGTTGTAAGTAGTCTTCAAATTTCTTTTATTATCATAATGCAGCTAAAAAAGATGGAATAAATAGTTATTGTCATTATTTGACACTTGTTTTTGATGAAGCATATTTTAAAGATTCAACTTTGAGAAATCTATCAACAAAAGTTTTAATATGAGCTACGATTTAATCCTTGCACAAGCAGTTTAAATTTTTTCCACACAAATTCAATAAAGCATCTCCAAAACCTTTGCTATCAAAATTCCATTATATTATAATAAAAATATCAAATACTATATAAGTGGTACAGATGTGAGGAAGATTTGGTTGTTGAAAAGAAAAAATTATAATATGAACCAAAAGCCATCGATTTCAATAAAATTAACTATCCAACGTTATAGTTACTCAAAAATACTTATGACTTAGTTGATCGAAATGATCACAGTAACAATTGGTCTATGTAGCAAGATTGTATAGTTATATTGTTCTTTTTTTTCATCAGCTAGCTAAAAAAATTGTTCATGCTATGTAGAAATGACAAAAATCAAGAAGTAAAAAAGAGTAAGAAAGGACTTAAATAGCAGCTCTGTAGTTAATGCCCCGCTATTACCCCGCTGTAACTCCGCTGTATCTCATAGCGGATTTCTACCGTTACGATTTTTCCATGTAGTCTAGAAATATAGCCTTTCCGCTTTAAACCCTGCTATTTCCTCTATATCCCGTTATTCCCGCTATATTTCGCTATTTCCGCTATACCTTTTTTAATAAAATGAATTGAAAAATTGCATTTATGCATTATAAAAATTATGAAACTAATTTATTTGATTAATTTTTAACATATTTTCAGAAATGAAAATACTCTAATATTCTACTAAATTCAATTATGTTGTATAACAGTTTTACGTTTATTTAAAGTATATTTGCACATGTTTTGATTTAAAATTATTTACGTATTAATTATAATTCAATTGAATGATGATTTTTCATTTAATTACCATTTATATATTTGTAAGAATATTAAGTACGAGTTTTATATGCTATTTTAGAGCCATCCGCTATATCCCCTATATCCTCGTTGTATCCCCGCTATGACTTTTTGCACCTCCACTGCTTTGACTCTGCCGACCACATTAACTGCACAGAATAGCAGTAATTCATAACATATAAACCACTGACGATAAATAAACAAGATTTATAATAAATAATCCTTAAACCTTAGTCTTCTTAAGTTGAAATCATCAGCTCAATCAATTGTACACAAGTACAAAAATCATATATGGAAAATATGATCGCATCATGAATAGGTAGGAGGTAAACAAGATTGAAAACATTGAATACAAAGTTAGCAGGCAACCCATGATTTTCTACATAAAGAACATTAGCTTTTGCTATTCAGTTCACTGGTCATCTTAACTAATTATATGTTTACCATAAAGAAAGTATAAATCAAAAATAAAATCAAACTACAAGATTAGCTTATTAAAACCAGTATTAGCAACAAAACAAGTAAAATAGTTTCAGATATAATATCGATCCTATGATAAAACTAGAAGCATATATTGATCAATGAACTATATAAGTGTTAAGTAACAACCGGCATTAGCAATAAAACAGGCACATGAACGCTCAAACAATTTACTGACGGAATAATTAAAGCTTGCAATAGTAGGTTTTAAAGACTGGTTGTAGAAAAATCAGGTTTTAAAAATATACCAAACTTCATCGGTTCACTACACAACAAAAGGCTTTTAACAGCGTTTGATAAACGCTGTAATACGATACAACAGCGTTAGTTCAAACGCTGTATAACGACATGCTGTCGTATATACAGAACTTACAACAGCTTTTTGATAAACGCTGTTGAAACATCACTTTGACAGCGTTTCGTAAAAGCTGTCAATAATGTTTTTACAGCGTTTTCAAACATGATGTATTATGTTTCTACAGCATTAATAATTTAGTTGTCGGAGATGTTTTAATTCTACTTTAACTGTTTACAACAGCTTTTTATAAATGCTGTTATTGAATCATCAACTATTTCGACAGCATGTACTAAACGTTGTTATTGACTATTTAAAGATAATTACAGCACGAATTGAACGTTGTTGTTTCTTCATTGATAGCATTAATCAGACGCTGTCTTCTATTTATATAATAGCTTTAATATTCCACTCTATTTTTGAATATTCCAGAACTATATTTTGAGTATATTCAAGCAACTAGTATATATAACATGTTCTAATAACTATTAATTAGTTACATAAACTAGTTAAGACAATATTAATAAACAAAATACATTCATAAACCAAGTTTGAATAATATCCATAAACAAAAATAACAAAGTAAACCAAGTTGCCACAAATTCTGTTAAACAAAGACATGTTATATGTTAAACAAAGATATAATATCAATACAGTAAGTCCGCACCAAATGCCTGCACAAATACAACCTGTACACATCTGCACTTCATCAAATATCTCCATCTCAACTCACATAGCCACATAGCAAGCTTCTGCACAATCATACAACTATGCATATAAATCTCACATTAACTTCCACCACCTCTGCTTTTCTCGCTGCTTTCTACATATCAGTTCCACTCTGACATCACTTCATATGTCACCACCTCCTTATTTATCACCAATCTTTGCTACTGCCATCGGACATAACCACTACATCATCATACGTCACTGCTACTACAAAATTCTCTTCTGCAAACAACATCACCACTATCATCACCCTCCTCTACTTCTACCACAACACACATTACATTGTCACAAAATTACCGACCAGTTCACATCAAATACATCACCTTCATCTCTATACCACAACAGCAACACCCCCTCTGCCATATATTGTGCACATCGTCAGCCACTATTATCCTCCTTTTGCCACTACTATAACTTGCCGCTTAATCAACCTACACATCATATAAACAAGTTTCATTTGCCCACCACTTCTCCAGTTCACCTCTGCTTCCACTTTCATCTCCTCATCTCTGTAATCACCAACGAATCTGCAAACACCCAAAAACCACTGCGACCTCTGAACCACCAGAAAACACTCGCCTGAATCGAAATCGACCACCAAAAATCTCCACTACAACAACTCTGCCACTTCCTCCCACCACCGCAATTTCCTATATCTACTCAAATCTCCTAGATCACCCTCGCCCAAACCCCCACTCCCTCGTTAACAAACAGCAACCAAAAATCTCGTAAAATCATGATTACCAGGCCGCGAGACCCGACCATAAATCGAGCACAAATTTTAGCACAGAAAATCAGCAGTTATTACATTTTAAAGTAAAGCAAGTTTTATAGATTATTACCGCAAGTCTACATGCTCTGTCGTGCTGAATAGGTCTTCTATTCCTGACCATAGTAGCAAATCAATCATCATATGATCTGGGAAAACAAATAAACATGTTATTCAATAGCTTAATAGAATCAGCTATAGATGAACCGCTTCGTATGTTAATGCAGTACTTAGAATATGGTAATGTGTCACGGTTTACATTGCGTACTTGTTCTAAGAAGTATGAATGAAGAAGTGTGTGGTAAGACAACTAAATGAAAAGATGTCTACGTTGAACATTTATATTTGATAATATCAAACTTAGCAGGTACGCGTATTAATAGTGGAGGCGTTTTAGTACACAGAACTAATAGCTTGAAATATGTAGCAGAGATAGGGTATGAGGAACAAAGATTTATAACCCAAATGGCAAACCTAAATTTTTTCCCACCATTTAGTGTTTACGACAGCCCATCGAAAGGAATTTTCTTTTGGCAATAATATGGCAGATATATAGGAGTGAGAACAGCATGAATTGGATGGGAAAATCAAGTACTCGTTAAGGTACGTACAAAAGATATTAATAATTATTCACATGTCTTGTGGTAAACACAGACTCCATGATGAGTTATCATAGAGATTTTACAATTGTCTAAAAATATATCCCTCTTAAATAAAAAAATTTGTAATATATTTGTTGTACAGGTAATCATAACAATATGGGGAAACCTTGGAGATATCACTCAACCCTGTTATAGCAGGTATAAATGCACGAATGGAACAGGTTTATGAAAGGCAGATTACAGATGTGGAGTAAAGTAAACCAGGAGGGAAAAATGGATGGAGTTGAAATACAACAACCTGGTATTGAGATCAAAAGGTAGGGATGGTGGGGTGAAGTACGTGGGATGTAAACCTCTAGGTTAAGGTATTATAATTGGAAATTAGGTACGGTATTAACTAACCTCAAACTGTGCGGATGTATGTTTGAAGTGCGTATGGAACATCCATTGCGGGCAGTAACAAACTAGAGAAGTAAGCGGATGAAATTTTGTTGCATGAGGATGACATCAAAATTAATTTTTTTAGAGCGGGATGGTTTGGAGAAGAAAACCAAATGAAGTGATTCTGCACAAGTATTAACAGTATACCAAAAACTTCATTATCAATCAAAATACAACTTATTATTACAAAAAATGTAAAATCATTTGGGTAAAATACTGAACGATTGAATAATGTTTCCTGTATACTATTCTAAACTAGATTCATGCCTTATAAACATGCAGATATTTAATTTAGATGAGTAACCAATGTACCCAAAAGATACCTTATTAACTCGGTTACGAATACTTTGAAGTTTGAAGACTAAGTGGAAGGTTTTATCAGTTTCATTTCATGCTAATTAATCTCAAAACTTAGTATTCTAAAATATCCTTCACCTGTGTAACCTTAAACTTTAGTCATACAGGTTAAATTTTACTGAACCAACAAAACTAATTACGAGCATCATTGTACACTCACGGAAAGTAACGGTTCTAATTACCAAGTCAACTGTCTGTAAAACTTCTTTAACAAAAGATATATAGTAAATATACTCATGGAAGACAAAGCAGGTCAGAATTTAAGCAACGATGTTTCACTAGATTGATTCAGTTAGTGAATTACAAATTCAAAAGCTGTTAAAAAATTACAAGTGGTAGAGCTACTACAGAGTTCCTAACCACTTTTTTCTCCCTATCCTAAAGACATTTTAAGAAGTCAATAAATTAATCTTGTCAGTAAATTTTCAAATATACAGATGAAAACATCCTTACAAATAGTTATTTTGGATGATCTATTGAATATACGACGAGTAGAAACTTAAATAAGTTATTATTACCAAATTTATTTTGGATTCTAATGGAGTGGAGGATGATCTCATCCTTGCAAAAAGTTCTTGAATAAAAGAAATATCATCCTTCAACAACTGAACCATCTACAAGCAGGAAAAGATTATAAGAGACAATTCGAAGTTTAAGTTGATTAGACATGAGTGCAAATCCTTACAACACCATTGTTTGTGCGGATAATCGAATTAAACTAGTCATTGTAGCATTATTCAATACTCTTAGCAAAATCACATCTTATAGAATGTGCAGATTTGATAAAGAAATTGAAAATGTGAATGCAGTTATATGGTTACAAAGTAAGATATATACCTTTATACAACCAACTCTATATGTCTGATGAATTTTAAGAAGTGCTGTTGGATCTTTAATAGGAATAGCCTGTGATAATGGTCAAGTTCTCAGCTGATGAACATTCAGGGAACCACTTTTTGAAAGAAAAGGAAGAAAACAAAACAATACCTCCTTGAAAACCACATGATCCTTAAAGAAAGCATGATACTGCTTCTTATTGGATACTCAGGATCTTCTGTAAAATGACAAACCAAAAAAGTTATGTTAATCATATAAACAATGAAACCGGATGTAATATGATATGGCATGGAACAGACTATCAAATCAATTTGTGTAACCTAACATAATTGTCAGCATATGGGTTTGATCAAAATTTAGTAATTTACTTTCCAAATTTGAAGTTGTGATTTACTACAGAAGTGGTTAAAAACTTCTGATGAATGCTCAAAAGATAGCATTCATGTTGTGAAGATAAGAATTCCCATAACTACATTAAGTCAACAGAATGGAAAAATGTAGAAAAAATAATTGCCGTAATAAGTATTCTTGATCACATCAATGTGGAAGCACATACAGAACGATGCTGCACTCATTTAAATGCAAGAGGCGGCTTTCAATATTCAATAATCAACTCGAAGGACATGCATACTTGTACTCAAATTATAATATTACTGCTATACAATGAATATAGCAAAATCTGTTCTCAGATTTTATTTTTTACACCTATTTTGTATCAGTATGAAACAACAGATTGTTATATATAATTGTGTCATACATATAGAAAATATAAACAGACAAATTTAAAACAAGATATTTGGTTAGTTATATAGCGAATCTCTTGGTTAATTATATAAGAGGTTTTTGCGTAGTTTGAGGTGTAAGGGATCCATAGTCGTCATTTCTTACCTAGTCATTCCCTGCGGCCATTTTCGTATTCTTGCCACGACTCTCTTGCAGGTATTCATATTTAAATTAATTCGGGGGAAATAGGGGAGAAAAACAAATAAAACTAAAAAAACAGGTTTGCAAATCAGAAAAAGTAGACATTGACCAAGCAGGTGTAATTTCATATTTTGCCTTTGGATACAAGGAGAAGAATAGATAGTAGTAAAATGATTTGGCCACAAAAATGAAAGGAAAGCCTAGATTTGGCAGTAAAATTATCACAAAATTGATGCTTTATAGTTGCAATTTGACAGTACCAAGTACATATATAGAATTAATTTTTTGTGTGTAATTAATCGACAGGCGATACGTTTGATTTCAAATGTAATAATAGGTTATACAGGAGACGAATCTTATAAACTCGAATCGTAGATTCGCAACCATGAGGATTTGATTATATGAAAGGCATGCCTAGATTCGGCCATTGCAGTTTTAGCATTTCAAAGAACTCTTCAATAATTGTTAATAGGATGAGCTTAATGACATACATATAATATTTCAATGGTACAGAAATAATATTTACTCCCCGTTGTCCATGTATTAAAAGAAACACTATTTCCCTGAGTCTTAAAGAAACATGTTTCCTGGAACTTTATTACTAAACTTTTAATATTCTTTCGTGTTGTACTAGCCATTTTAAAAACATGGAAATAAGCTGGTGTTATCAACAGGTAAATAAAAAATCTAGTAAATATTGAACTGCATGTAATCACAATAGCACCAAAGATCACCTAAATAGCAAACAGTTGGCATTTTTCCCAAATAAGAAGAAGAGCAACAAAAGAGAACCAAAGCACTAATTATGAAAAGCCTAAACATATAAAGAGAACAAAAACAAAACAAATGAGCATGTAAAAAAGGCACATGGTATAATAGTAATGTGAATTCTTACAAAAGGTTTGTCAGTAATTAACCTTGATGTACACTAAAAAAATTTCCTTTAAAACCAATCAAAGTTCCTTTAAAAGATTTAAGTGAAAGTGAAAACAACAGATAAAAATATTATGAACATGATACAGTTTGTTTAGTACATGACAGAAAATTAAATACATCGATGTTAAAAGAAAGAAAAACCAAGTGGTAATTTTTGTAATTTAATAACTATAAAGATCTTATAGACGCAATGACATTCGGTAAATGTATACAAACAGAAGCAGATATGATTAGCAACCCTGACCTATGTAGTAAATACAATAATTAGATGGGATACCAGGATACCAAGTTGGTAACTAAAAAGTTTAGCAGAACAGAACATGGAGTTGAAAAGCACAAGCATATAAATTTAAGTGATAATAAATCTCTTCAAAGAAAAAAGAGAACTTCCAATCCATGTCCATGATGATAAACTTAAATGATAATAAACTTAAATTGAGGATCGACATGAAGTTAATTACCTCATGTCCATCCTCAATTTGACATCATGTGGCTCATTTAAATTATTATTTTCATCCATTTAGGAAGTTTACTTCATGCCCATCCTCAATTCACAATCCAATCAAAATTAAAATAAGACAACTTTCCAAGTAGACAAAAAACATAATTTAAAATCAAATTTATTCATTCACTTACATTTCATTCACCTCTTCTCCATCATGTATAGAATCCCTATAGAGAAAAAAAGATTAATAGAGAAGATCGTTTAATAATCGTGATTGCACATGGATTGAGTTGTCTACCTAAGAGCAATCTTATTACGGATACATTGCCAAGTTTGGTGTTTTGAGAAGGGACCTAATTACTCAAATAAAGCAAACTTCCAGTTAATGGTTGTAAATGACAGTCTCTTACTGAGTATTCATGAGCTTTACAGGATTAAATATTCAAGCAAAAATAGTTCTGTGCATTAACTTATTTGCTAAAAGTTGAGGATGAAATATTGTTTAGTGGTAATGGTAGAGAGATTCGATGGTTGTAGCATTGAAAGAGTTCATTTTAGGTTATAGTAACGCTAGCCTGATACCGTACTTCAAAAAGACTAGTGCTTGAAATCAAAATTCAAGTACTTATGATATTACAAACCGCTAGTTTTATTAAGCCAGCATGATTACATACTGAAACGGTTAACTACTAATACACACTAATTGTAAAATGATACGAAACTCAAATCTACAAATTGAAATAGGGTAGTAAGGCAATTATAAACATACAACTAAGGGTTTAAGTTATATGGACTATAGCAGCCAGCTCTTGCCATCCACCAAACATCAAATATTGAATTTCACTTGAACAACACCCTTATCACTGATGCTTCTTTATATGGAAATACAAAAGGAGAAATACACGATGTAATCTAAAATAAGTTGCAGTCTTGTCAGATTAAATAGGCTAAAAAATGTTGCTGCTTCAATTTATTGTTAGAACGATTGAATGATTGCAATTTAGAATGACTGCAGTCGTGATTTAGTAGCATAAGTCATTTTAAATGTTTGGATGCAAAATATATATAATACACACAGCACTGTTTAGAAACGCTAAAAAGGGTATCCAACTTAGGACAACACTTAAGGAAATTAAACCAAACAGACATCACATTCTGTCTCAAAATATTGGAACAAAAGAATCATTTTGTAGTTATATAAATTTCAACATTATATATACTTAAATATTACACACAGTAAAAAAAATCGAGGAAACTGATCTACTAATGTCAAGCTGCTACAAAACAATGAAATGGGTACAATGTCTATCTTAGTATCATCAAGCAACTTTTCTAAGTGTTTCTAATGTCCAAAACATACAAGTCTTTTGGCATTCTTGGTACGTATGAAAACAGTTAGATATAATAAACTTAATAAACTCGTTAACATCAATTTACCAACAAAACCGATCTAACAAATTTTGATTTAGGGCAATCGAAGAAACACATACTGAAATAACAAAATCGAAATTGAAGGATGACTAAACTAATTGAAGAACCCATTTTAAACCTAAATAAAATCGATGAATAGTTGAAAATAAGTACCTGTAGAGGGAGAAGCTAGCGGTGAAGATTTGGATTTGAAATCGAAAGAATGGTGAAGGGAGATGTCTGAACGATGAAGCGGCAGTGATGAAGGCGGATTTCGATGATTGGAAGAGAGGTTTAATTCGGTTTTAGGTGTTGGAGGTGTTAACGAGATGAAAGGCTGAGAAAGGTAAATAGGCGAAGTGAAAAAATGAGGCGGCAATGTTTTATTATTTAGGTTTTCTCATTGTTCACACGTAAAAAATTTCCCTCCAAGATTTTCGTCCACGGCAATCAAGGGAGAAAAGCTGAGAATACCTGCTGTCAAAGGTGTTTTTTCTTGTAGTGGTTGCTTTTATTATATATCACTAATGCAATTTATTATTTCAAAACTTAAGCAAGAATAGCTTGGCTTGTAAGAAAATATAAAAAAAGAAAATGCAGTTAAAAAATAGTAATAAATACTTAATCTAAAATAGCCGCAGTGAATAATACCATTCCCAAGTTAAATTATTCGTGTCTCAAACAATTTTAAGGGATATCGGCTACAATACTATTCACTCCTATAGCTAAGATAGAGTTCCCAAACCATTTACAATTTGAGGTTCGAAAAAATGAAATATAGCTCACGAATTGAAGCTTGCGCTAAAAGATAAATGTAGTCATGTTAATAAAACTGTTGAATATAATTGAAAACTTTACAAATATACAGGCAAAGGTGTTAAAAAGGCTAAAAACTTTATAAATATAATTGAAAATGTGTAAAAATGCTAAATGTAAGAGATAATCTATCTATACAAATCCTAATAAAAATATATAATAACCATTCTTTTGATCAAAACAAGAAAATGTAAATGTCAATTCAAAATTGACTATAAAAATCAACTTGCTAATTTAAAAATCAAAAGATTCATTATGCAATCACGTATGGATATACTACTATAAATCCTATCTTAAGAAAAATCATACACAAATGCTTAATCAAAATAAATATTGTTGATTACTAAATTAAAATGTAGTAAATGTAAGTGATTTTCTTTCATCTTTTACTTGCCTGCATTAGCACTGGTTCTAAATGAACCATACAGCAGCGTATCTCCTTACCCCATTCATGGATAAGAGATACGCTGCTCGGAGAGGCAAGGATATGTAAAATTGTTCATTAATAAATCTAAGCGCAAGCAAATCTAACTTAATGCCTAAAAGTCTGAATGTATGAAAACCAAGTTTAGTACCGAAATAACCAAGGAAAACACACATAAACAAGGCAATGCAAGGATGAATATAACTAATCTATGTTATTCAATGAAGCATGTATGTGCTAATGAAGTTATATTTAATTTGAATCCAACAAAAGTTATAAATGCATGAAAAAAGAATGCATCTGAGATTTAATGCCTAAGTACCTGAATTAATGAATCAACAAAAATAGTGCCTAACCAACTACTGATGGCACATTATCTAAAGATAGCAAACATTATTCATATTCTTGTATATTTTTGAAATTGAGATGACTATGACAATGTAGCATAACTGATTTTTATTCCAATTTACAGTTTTTGTTTAAATTAAAGAATTTTAAAGTACATAGTTTAATTCATGTCTATTTCAACTCACACGTAACAGCGAATCTAATCTACTAATTAGAATAAGAATCGCAACATTAAAAATTTCTATATATATTTTTATGATAATCAAACAACAACATAGATGAATAAAACAACACAAATAAATAATTTTTGATTTTTACACAAATGAAAGTGAAAAAGATTGAAATTAATCAAATTACACGTTATGAATAGCAAAAATTAACCAAATGGGAAATTACAAAATAGGTAATTGTGTAGATAAATAAAAAGTTTACTAACGCAAAAAAAAGGGCCTATAACAAGCAACAATTATATTTAACATTATATATGGTACAATAAAGGTTAAAAATCAAATATATAAATAAAACTCTAGTAAAAGCAAAATCTTACTAAAGAGTATGTATCCAATACGGTATAAGCAGACTACCGAAAAAATTAACTACAAGACTAACATTCTAACAAAAACGAACTAATTGTAACCATATGTTATCAAACTGCTTTTTTCAAAAGTTGTATTTATTTAAAGTTTCAAGTTGATTGTTTGAATTCCATTTATTCGTAAAAAAGTTAACTTATATTATTATAAAGCATAGTAAAAATATAGTTACTATACAAAACCGAGAAACTAATATATATGTTTTTGAGTTAACATAACTAGAATTTGATTACATAATCCGGTAAGAAGGCAAATTGACGAATGCATGTTTTATGGTTTCCCAACATTTTTCTCATAGAGGATCATGTTGAGAAGTAATATTAATAAAGTGATTTCTATCGTCAATAATTTAGAAAAAAAAAATCCTATATGCTAATTCTACACGTGAACACACCACACATCAAATTCTTACAACTATCTCCTTAAATAATAGGTTTTCTAACATTAAACACGTGCTTGAAAAAAAAATATTTTGCACCCCCATAGTATCAAATTTCTACGTATGTCCTCGGTTGTGGCCATGAATTCAAGTGTGCATGTCTGAAATGTGTGTTCGGGTTGATAAGATTCCTAAGCAGAGGAACGGGGACTCAGGTGACACTGTAGAGCAAAGAGATGCAGCAGTGGGCTCGGTTGGCTTGACTGGAATGATTGATAATGAAAAATAGTCTAAGATAAGAGGTAACATGCATGGAGATACAACTATGCATGACTACTTAGTTGGGGAAACAGGGGAATGATAATGCATGAATGAAGAGAATAATCAAATACAACAGGCAAAACTAAATGAAAATAAATACGTGGACTTAGCTGGCAAGACCAGTTATAATCATCGAGACATAAAGGCACTTGAGAAGAAGACGGAAAGAAAATTCAACTCTATCAAAGGCTTTCTCAATAAAATATGAGATCGAATTTCTTGTTCCGGTTCTTCATCCACTCAACCTTACAATCCGTCTCCATTTGAATGGTCTTCCTCAAGTTCAAGTTCTAATCACAATGATCCATCTCTTTCAAGCTTATTTTAATTATCTTAGTCTGGTTGTATGAGAAATTTTCTTATGTTTTGCTTGTCAACTTTATTGTCCAGTTGTATGAAAAATTTCTAAAACATTATCTCTTTATGTATTATTATC
Source organism: Allium cepa (assembly GCA_030765085.1). Lineage (NCBI taxonomy): Eukaryota > Viridiplantae > Streptophyta > Magnoliopsida > Asparagales > Amaryllidaceae > Allium > Allium cepa. The sequence goes on along the minus strand of CM060941.1, from coordinate 80,119,412 downwards.
TACTACTTTGTTTGCCTTAATGAAATGAATTATCTATTATCATTCATGTTTTTTCTTTTTGTCGATGACAAAGGGGGAGGAATTTAAATTATGCATATTGACAGGGGGTAACAATACTTTACTAGTTTATTAATTTTATATAGTTGTCACCATTAAAAAGGGGGAGAATGTTAGAATTTCGATTTTGATTATAACAACCTATATAAAATGTTATGTGCATACTGACCATCTTTGTAGGAGATTTATTGCAGATTCATCTACAGATGTTTAAAGTTGTATAATGTGTGTCTAGAGTCTGTACTTTACTTAGAAATTTTGTTAAAAACTCTTCTTAAACGATATATATAAATATATATACACACATGCACACACATGCTCATGCATGCACAAAAGAGAAAACTCAAACGTCTGAAACCATACATTCAGACGTTTGATTGCTGAAATATGAATATCGTTTTCACAATATTTAGACGTCTGAACGAAAATATTTAAACGTCTGAATAAGGCCAAAAATAGCCCATTTCCTTGCTGTTTGCGTATTAATCCAATTCAGAAAGTCTGATTTTTTTTATTCAGACGTCTGAATATTTGTAAATGCTATTTTCTTGAAAAGTCACTTCTCTTCACCAATAGAAACATTTTTGAAATCAACAGTTGCATCCGTTTTTTTCAATATAACTTTTCATTTGTAGATGCAACTCTTTATATACTATAAATAGATTACAGAATTCAACAAACAACCCATCGAATTTACTTTTAGCACTCTTGAATTCTCATCTATTCTCAAACTTTAAAATTGCACTCAGATTACTTACATACTTTGATCTTTGATCACTTTATCTTCCACATTCCTCAAAGCACATCACTATATATCATTAAGGAGAAGATTATCGGAAGATTGTACTCAATTGACTTATCAATGTTATTTAAGAACACACTACAGTCAGATACCTTTGTTATTTGTATTGAAGTCCTATTCGGTTGCTTAGGCAGGTGAAGTCCTGTTTGGTTGTTCAGGCAGTGTAAACCTGTTCCTCCGGGTTAAGTGAGGGTTGTTGTAGTTGAAACTACAAAAGGAGTCTAAGACTGGACGTAGAACGGGAAGTTCGAACCAGTATAAAAATTCCTGGTGTGCTTGTTTTATTTTTATTTACTTTGCTATTATCATCTGTTTCCGCATTTAGATTTAATTATATTCCATATTTTACGATCCTAAGTAATAACTAGCCTTATTAGTTACTTTCAAGACCAAACAAGGTGATAACTCACAGGTAGAAACTGATATACTTGGTTGTGTGGAAGTTAATGACCTTCTAACAAATTCAAGGACAACAAATGCACATGGCCCTTTTTCTGTAGTGAATACTAATGTAGTTGGTGCTAATGACCAAATACACAAGAGTACGCACTTGGGAAAACGTGCAGTCCAAGACAATGAAAAATGTGAGTTCCCTATTGCAACAGTTGGAGCCAATACTTCTAGTTCATCTAAGGGGAATATAGGTAAAAGTAAAGGTATATTTTCCCATAATTCCGATTCCAGAGTCCGCTATGCGATGCTCAATATGTGTTTTTGCTATATCTAATGCACCTTATTCACTGCTATTAAGGATAAATTTCTTATCTATTCCTACACAGATATATTCTTTCTTTACATTATCAGAAAAGCCAGCACACTAACAATGTTCATAAATTCAATTATACACGTTAGTGTCATGACAATTGTGTTCAAATATTTTTTAAAAATCACCTGTAGTCAGCAGAAGTTGAGCTGCAATTTTATGCCCACTGACTAAATCTCTTAAATAAACTTGGAAACTTGTGCGAATTCAGCTGGGAATACAATACAAAAAGTAACATTAGAACACATGCCTTTTTACCATATTTTCACAAATAAATGTGATGAAATTACAATTTAACATGAATGGACGTAGTTATTTATTCACCAGAATACAGTCTGCATATTATACAACGCATTTTAATATCAAATTAGTTATATTGGCAAGGGGTCAGCATATTAACAGGCTGGTCTAACAACTTCTAACACGACCTGATAAAGTAAAAGAGCATGCTTTTGAATAACATATTATGACCATAAACTCATGTGAAGTAGTTACACCTAATAATCATAGGTTAGGAACTGACCAATTGAAAGCTGATTTCCTCAAAAGACATCCAAAACGCATGGTAAACCAAATAATACTCTTAAGTAAGAAAACTGTCATAACAGTACATATGTAAAGAAAAAAGTAAACCTGATTTTATGGCATTATAAATAATACGATCTTAACTAGAATGAAGATATCAATGTCGGGTTGAAGACAAGCATTTCAAACCTAAACAGCAAAAAATGCATCGCAATATAATTATAAACAAGTAGATGCAACTCGCCTCTCAGATTCAGCTAATGTAATTATATGTGTCGCTTTCACCGGTTTCAAGTTACCATCGGCTTTTGCAAGACGAGACTTCAATTCTTCCATGGTTGAGGCGAAACCCTAGATTTGTAGTTCGCAACCCAGATCTTCCTTCATCTTCGTCGATTTGATAGGACAAAGAAAGAAGGAGGTGGCAGAAGACGGAGGCGGTGGCAGAAGACGGAGGCGGCGGTAGACCGCGGAGACGGTGGCAGACGAAACCCATTATGAATGAAAGGAGAGAGTGAGAAATGAAAAGTTACCGTGAGAAATGAAATAACAATTGATAGAAGATAAATTTACAATCTTATCCATATTGCTTTTAATTATTTATGAAAGTACCATATTTACTAGCAGTAATAACCGTTGTAAATGGTTGTAACGGATATAACTGTTATAAATTTGTAACGGTTATTAGCGTTGTAAATTAAAAGAAAAAAGTTTAACAAAATTGGTTGTTTGGTGTAGTGCAATAGATTCTTAGTGATCCCATGAAAACTATGAAATCTAATAAATAGTCCGTAAGCTTAAAACAGATTATTAGTTAGCCCTGAAAACTAATAGGTTCATAGTGACCCTAAAAACTCTAATTTGAGATAGATAGTCAGGTAAATAGGGATGAGAAATCTAGAGCATATTGCATGTTTACATATAATCATGATACATTTTATTATCTTTTGTCTTAACCATTGTGGATGTAGGTGCACAGTATATGGTTATTATAAATTGGGTTAAGATACTAGTGACGGGGAAATCTATTCCGCTATGCGGCATGGTCTCACTAGATATCAATATGGTTCGAGTTGGTAGGTCATTAGTCACACCATATTTTTTGTCTAACCTGAAGTTTATGTTTTCCTCTTAAACTCTCAGGTTCTCAATTGATTTTAAGTAGTTTGAGAGTTAAATTTTTTCGGTTCTCCTTCAGATGAATAAGCTTCCGGAGACATGCAGGAGGGAAGCTAGCTATTAGGAGTTCTTTCTGTTTTATTCCGCTATGTTATTGGATGCAATGGAAAAGTTGTTTAGTGCCTATATTTAGACTCTTATCAACCAAGGGGCATCTACATATGTTGCTCTTGGCGTATTTTGTAATAGATCGAAACATGGCTTACGTATGAGATTATGTAAAGAAATCCGAAATGAAATGAGAAATTTGTTTTAAATTGAGTTTTTTTTTTTTAAACATGTGTTTCAGGTATATCAATGTATCTATCATTACCTCATTTGGTTATTGAGAATTAATAACTATGGATATAACGACACTTACATAATTCAAACAGTATGTCACAAATATTTCAACCAAACATCAATATAAATAATAAAAAAATATAAATAAGATGGAGACAACAGTAAATAAATAACAGCGATAAACCCTTTAGAGTCATTCTACAAAAGTCCCAAGTAAATCACAAATATGTGTGTATATTTTAAAAGTGTTTGGTAGTGACCTATTCACTGCATACACTTCGCCTCCCTCTTACTTTTGCTTCCTGCAACAAAATGGTTGTACATGCTATCTTCTTTCTAAGCGGGAATCAACCAAACAAACAATCAACAATAATATTTTTACTTTGTAGGCATATAACTGTGATTTATAATGCCCGATTGATGTACAAAATGATTTTATTCAATTTAATTATAATAGAACGGTGTTTAATTCTGCTAAATAGATATCCTAAATTAAGTTTACTATTTTAACTACATTAAACGTAATTAAATTAAATTACTATAATTTTATCATTAATCTATACTTCATTAAAATTATCAACTATCATATCCAAACATTCAATAATAATCTATAACAATACAGATACCATATAGTTTATCTAAAGGTGAGTAAACTCATCGATATTTCAACGTGCTGATAACATCGATAGGAGTTCAATGCAAAAGATTACGTCCATATCCGACCTCGTATAGGAAAATTATTCAATTTATAAGTTGGAGATTAAATTAAATTAATTAAATAACTTAATAACTTAATTAACTTTTAATTTAATTATTAATCAACACATAACTATTCATCCCTAAAACCAAAAGCTCCCGCCTGAATAAGATATGCATACCCCTCTCCCGTACATCAAACATAGAGATACGGAGCACCGCTCCCTGAAATCTCAAACCGATCGCGCCAACGATCTCCTTATCAAAACCTCGACTTATCGAACCATTGATTTTAGGCTCGACTGCCTTGAAAAAATGCGACCACCCACCCGCATTCAGTTACATGAAAAGTTTGTGCTTCGCTAAATTTCATCAGTGCACCAACTACCACCTCAAATCGCCATCCCTACGCGCCACGAGTACAATGACACCATCGACAGAACCCCAAAACACTCCTATCTCGCGAACCCAAATCCACTACAGGACAAGGCACGGTCGCCTTAGATCACCCATGACCGGACTCTTCACCATCACCTCCATCGAATGCATCTTCGCCCAAGCAACTCAATGCAACAGACGATACACCTAAGCTCCGCCTAAATCTCGCCTAAAACGAAACCCTAAGTCACGCCTTAAAATGACGAGCTCACCCAAAACCAGCCACACACCACAAAACTAACACCAAATCAATGCTTTAGCTTAGACGAACTCAAAGGAGCTAAGTTTGCAATTTTTAGTGGCCTAAATCTTAAGAATTTTTTTTTTGTTGAGGTCATTGTTTTTATTTACTGGAAACATTAAAAGAGGAGAGAAAGAGGGAAATGGGAACTTCTAAAAAGTAAAGAGGGGAAAGGAATATGTTAAGTTACTTAGTTTATAAACAAAGGTCATTTTCTTTCTTCCATCACAAGATAAACAAGATTCTTGAGTCACAAGCAACATATCAAATCAATTTCAAAATTTTTGAATTTGATTTAATTTAAAAAAATATTTTGAAAAGAAAGTTTTGTGGCACTTTACAATATCTTGTTCGCATATGAACCACGAACGATTGAAATAAAAATACGATCGCACACCACAATGCGACACAGTCACAAATCGACAATAAAATGCACATATTATTTTATTCTGTAAGATTCCAAAAATACCATCTTTGCCGATGGCAAATGGCAATTTAAATATTTTTCGAATTAAAAATTATAGAAAATCCAATAAATTCAATTAAAAATACTACAATCAAGTTGTTTTATTAACAACTAATTTTCTTGTTCTGTTTATTATTGTAAATAAATTTACAAAATAAGTCCCATTATTATTTACCACTTAAAAAGAGTTAAATAAGATTAACTAAATCCATTCAATTAATGTTTTAATTCACAATTAGAATATTTAAATAACACATATATTTGAATATAAGTTATATAGATTTTTAAACCCAATTGTTTGCATATTTAAAATTAATTAAATATCAAAATCGAAATGATATAATTTCGGGATCTTACATTCTCTCCCTTTAAAAGAATTTCGTCCTTAAAATTTTCTAAGAAAGACAATATCTCCAAAACCATGAAGGTTTGAAAACTATTAATTAAAATGATTATTAAACCTTTAAAGTCCCTTACGTTATGGAAAATTTCGACAGCATCTTCTCTGCACGGTTATATCCAAAAAACTACAACTCTCTACAACTGACCTAAGCCTATCAAAAAAACAAAAGCCAAGTGACCTCCCATATCTAGGGCATAAAATCATCAAACCATCAAAATACCAATTTCTAAATCTACTACATCCCTCTTTTGTATTTTATTTTTTATTTTTCCAAGCAACTTATTATCTCGATGCTAATGTAGATGCGCAAGAAATTAAATAGTAATCTCTTGCATCCCTATACCTATTTTGTACTTGTATAAATTAAAAGAGAATCATGTGGACAAAAGTACAATACACCAGCAATATAACCATATGCAACAAAAGTATAGAGGATACTCTGAAATAAAATATTATGCATCCAATCTTTTCAAAAGATAAATTGAGGACTAAATGGTCGGGTTTTATATTCATTTTTTTTAAATTCCTCCAAAAAGGGAACATACCAAAACCAAAATCAATTATAACAAGAAGGGGGCTCCTCCTACCAAGCATGGTATAACTCTAGAATCAAAACAACAATGAACATGTGATATTCCGGCTCCTCTAAAAACAACAACTAGAGTGAACAAATATACTTGGCGAGTCTTTCAAATTGGAAAATCCACAATCGCCCAACTTTAGTCATAACCAAAATATGTGAAAAATCTATTCAAAAAAACTCTTTTCAATTACCCTAAAATAATACTACTTCACCAAGGTTTTTAAAATAATTTTATTATTATTTCTTTCACAATTTTTTTCAAAATCACTTTTCAAAAGCACTGGGATTTAACTCATAATACACAACTTTATAAACCGCAGTCCATAAAATCACACTATTAATCAAATCCAATTCCATAAGGGAATAAAATAACACTTAACACTATTTAAAATGTCAAATGGCCATCAAACAAGATTTAGAATTTGAGGTTCACAACTTTCGTTGCACAACAAGTATATAAATATGCTTAGGTTCGTATGATGTACATAAATCATCTATATGCAATAGTTGATCCGACCACTTGCTCGAATACATAGATTTCACTTACGAACTAGTATCGCTCACTCGACCTTCCTATCGTGGACTCTGATCAGGTTCCTTGATTAGAGACCTATGTTCTCCTTACATGGTCATATAATATGATAGGAAACCTTAGAATCATATCAAAAATCGAAACTAAGTGTTCGTTGGCAAGAATAAAGTGAGAAATCCTTTTCTAGGCTAGTGTTAATTACCCCGAAGTTATGTTCTCGAATCCAAGATTAAAATCCGTACGAATAAAATGATCTACGTACAACTTACATACTCAATCTTATTGGTTTCCTAATTACACCATTTCTTTCTAAATCACTTTCATTTTTACTTATAGTAGCTCATTCAAGACAAAAATATTTATGGATTACTTTATAAATTTTCAATTAAGTTTATAAACATTTCATAAATACGAATCTTTATAAAACATTAAATTAAAAACTTACTTCATTTTTATTTACTTGTAAAATACTCTTCTATGTCCTAGAAGTACACACAAAACACCGATTTTATTTTACTTATTCATTTTATTTTATTCCAAAATTCAAACGGGGCCCGATCAAAATATTGGGCCTAAAACTGAGTCAACATTTCAACTTCTCTACCTTAGAGCGTTCTAAGGAAATATGTTTATGGGTTGGCCCAATAACATCAAATAGTTTACACCACTTAGATGTTTTAAAAAAAGCTACAATTTTAATAAAAAATGCTTATTAAAACCTTCCTATCCAATTTAACCCATTTTAAAACTTGAGTTAAATTATCTCTTTTCTATTCAAGACTTAAAATATCATTTATCCAATTATTTATCAAAATACTTTTTTATTTTATTCAATTCCCTTTTAAGGATACCTAAGAGCTAAATACCGTGTTGTTTTCTTTGAAATCCCTTTTGAAGTCATACCACGTATATTTCCATATATATGATTTTAACAATTTATTCACTAAAACTCGCTTTGGGTTCCTTCTGATTTGAACTCATTTCGATTACACAATGATAAAGAGAATAATTTACTAAATACACCATAACGTTCGCCTAAGCAAACATTCAACTGTCACTTAGAAGATTATTCAGATTACCACAAAACCAGTCGAGATGTTTTCCTTGAACTAACCAAAGAAAATGTATCTTTTTTAAAAATTCTTTTTGAAATATTTATACTTATAATCGTTTCCAAGTAATACTGCTTTTACTTTTCTCAAAAATATTTTTTGGAAGCATTTCAGATAATACCATGGTTTAAATTCTTAAAAACTCTTTTTTTACTTATAAAACACCCTTTATAAATCATATAAATCGTTTTATATACAATACGTGTACAAAATGTAGCTTTTAAAAATCATCTTATATTATAATAACTTCCCTTTATTATAATAATTTTTTCACAAATATTTATCATATAAATGTCTTACCTTCCTATTTAGATTATATTGAACATCTTTTATTAAAAGTTTTACTTTTAACTCAACATTATTGAAATATGATTTTTAACTTAACATTTCCTCTGAACACCCTATAGTCTAATTGTGAAACTTAATTCACAAGGGTTTTGTTTTAAGGAAATTATCAAAACAATGAATGCCCACAAACTAGTCGAGCATAAATTAATAACCAACAAATGATAATCAATGCCCCTAACTACTCGAGCGTGAAAAATCAAACAATAATGATAATAAATAAATATTATCATTTTCATATAAACAAACACAACATAAATAAATATATCAATTTGAAAATTATTCCTTTATATATATAAAATATATAACCCTAGGTAAAAAAAAAAATTATTACAGAATTTTCAAAAATCAATATCGTGTCTATAGGCCATGTTCAAGTGTTTAAAAACCCTTATTGATACCTTGACGCCCCATGTCTCGACCAGAGTTCACAAACCAATTAACACAATACGTTTTTGTAGCAATAACAAATACACGCTCGTATATATAATACTCTTAAAATCATTCTAAGGTGTCATTTATATTTCTAACGAGCCATACCTACCAAAGACAAGGTTCTCTCTTAACCTTCAGCTTTGATACCAACTGTAACGACCCATCTTTTTGACCATCGAAATTCGACACCAAATGCATCCACGGCATTCCAATGTCAAACATCCAATCATTGGAAAAGCATATTGTTAGGGTAAAATAAAAGGAACAAACATGGAAACATAATCTCACAGTGGAAATAACAACATATAATATAATAAAGATAGTATAAACAGTCACTCCAAGATACAAGGTACATAAGAGTTAAAAACAAACCTCATTTTCTAGATAGTTATAAATTTCCGACCTTACAATTACCGATAGGTATATATAATAGTACATCGAAGAATGAATATTATTTCAGGTGAACATCTAGATTTACTCCATGAGATTCATTTCCCACCAACGACAACCTAGAAAATTACTCGGTCTGATCTAAGCATTATAATAAAAAAATACCTAGAACAGCTTGAGAAACCAACGTGACAAAACTCAAGTAATATGACGAACATTTAATAATTCTGTGAGACCACGCCACTAAAGGTGGAATGAGTTTTACCTCACAAGAACAAAATTTCAAACATGAAGAAATTGAAAACAAATTAGAACAGTGATCCAAACAAGAAAATATGAACACAGACAAGATTAAAATCCAAACTTAAAGAATGGGCACAAGTAATTAAACATCGAGAAGAGCTCCATGTACTTCTCGATAAAATTAAGAAAACAATTCAAGGTTTGAATCAAATAAGGAAAGGAAAATTTTCTAATAATAACCAGTAGGGCACCCCCTACCGAAAGTGCACCTCTAGAAATATGCTTTAGAACTCCGATGGCTCTCGAACACTTCCATGCCGGATCCCGCCAACCTTACGAAGAATTCGAATATTTGACATCTCTGAACACATACCAATGAATCCAGTCTAAAGTAGATGTGAAGATATCCTAATGGGAGTAACCGTACATAGCCTGGCTTCTTGTAACACCCCTAGTTTTTGATAACATTATTCAGGAGATTTAATTTGATAAATTAAATAGAATAATGTAAATGTTTAGTGATAAAGAAAATGAGATATGAATATAATTAAGGCCGTGCTCAATTAACTAATTAAATGGGCTAAAGAATGAGTTATAAGTCAATTAATTTACATAAGGTCATAATGGAAATTAGCAGCACATAACCCTTACCCTTAAATATACTCTCGTTTCCCCTAGTTTCATATTCCCATTCAAGTGATTTGGAAAACAAAATGAAAATGTAAGAAGAGTCGGCCATTGCTAGGAAGACAAGAGAAGAGAATTCAAATCTAGTTAAGGAATTAAAGAAGGGGAATAAATTTCAATCTCAATTCAATCTCCTTATCATAATCAAGGTGAATAATAATTTATATCATCTCTATTTTTTTATGAACATATGTTTTTCGGATTTAAGATTACATTCATTTCAATGATGATTTGGATAATGATATGCTTGAATTACAATTTGTTTGATTTAAACAAGAATGTTTAAATAAGAATATGTACGATTTTAGGGCGAAAACGATTGATATTGATTTTTAAATACCATGGAAAAATTTTATGCTATGTAAAACATGTTTTTGGAGTTGGATTTTAATTTTGATAATTTTCCAAGCTATGGAAAGATTACTATGAATTTTCAAAGAAAAATATGGTTAATTGGATTTATAAATTTATTTCAGAAATTATATTGAAAATTTGGGTCCAAAAATTTGATATGTTAGATAACATGATTAAAGGGAATTTCTGTAATTTTTGGAGGTTTTTCCTAAGTTATTTGATATGCAAATTAAATTATTTTAGAAGGACTTAATTGCAATATTGGTTTTGCTCAATGGAAGTGCTTATTTGTTAAATTAACCTTGTTTTAGATCTGGAATTAAGCTGCATTTATTTTGGTAAAAAATTTGAAAAGTTAAGGCAACCAATCATAGGTTTACACGTGGCAGGTTAGTTAGATAAAATTTGCTTTAATTGACATTAACCAGCTTTTACTTAGAAAAGCAGGTTCGACCTCTAATAGAAATACCTTTCGACTCAGAGCTTCCGCCTTCAATCATGTCAAAAGCCCACTAAGCCGGAACTACACAAGGTATCACTTAGATGTTACGTAGTGGATTGGAGGAAAGGAGGAAGGCAAGGTGTCGAAAGCATTGCTTCCGACGGGGTCGATACCTTTGTTTGTTTTAAAAGTGAAGCGCTTGCCTTTATTTTATTAAAGCCTTCAAAGGAGTCGAAGCATATATGTTTTCGAAAGAGGATTTATAAATTCTTTCGAAGGGGTTGCCATCTTATGTTTTGAAGTACAAGCTTTCGAATGGGTTGCTTTGCTTATAAAAACAATGCTTTCGAAAGTAGGTGTTTCGATCTAGTCGAAGTACTGCTGCCATTCTTTTGTCTTTCGAGTATATTGAAGTCATCAATGCCTTCACAGGGTAGTTTTGTTTTAAAGATGTTCTAATCCACTTCCCAAATGCTTTCGAAAGGGTTCAAGGGTTTTGAAGGCAATGGCTTCAAAAAGCGGTTTTGATGCTATCCTTCAATATTTTGGTTAAATAATTTGAAGCTTTCGAAAGGGACGGTGCCGACGCCATCAAGTTTTCCTTAATACTTTATGTGATAAAGGATGGTTTCGAAAGAGATACTTTTATGTGTATCATTGTATCTAACACCGCCGTATTTGGTCGTCGATGTATAATAACCATGGATGACTACAGCATCCGTAGCCGTAAGTATTGGATCTCCAAGTAAGGGGATGTTACACTTCCGCTCGCTCTTTAGTTATAGTCATCTCTGACAAAAAATATCAATGCTCAGATGGGCAACAAATTATCTTGGATTGAAAGAACACAAAAGAAGAAAATATTAATTCCAAGGTTAGGATCGAAACATAGAAAATGAATTTATTCAACATGACTAGTAGGGTGCGCCCCAGGCACTGAAGGTATACATCTAGATAAAATATACTTAAGAGCTCATGCCAAACACCCAACACTCTCAGAAACTTCCAACATGGACCCTGTATGACTTAATGCGGGCATTCGAATATACTCACATTAACTCATGCATGTTATACTACCAACACTTTCTAAATAAATATGGATATATCCTAGCGGGATATCCCGATCAAGTATACTAAATTAACTACGTTAAGCATAACTAATTAAATCACAATAATTTTATCTTTGATTTGTACATTATTAAAATTACCAACTCTTTTCCAAATATTCAATAGTAATCTATAACAACACAAATATCACATGGTTTATTTAAAGGTGAGTAAACTCACAGAAATTCCAACCGGTAAATAACGTCGAAACGAGTCCAACGCAAAAGACCACGTTCAAATCCGACCTCGTATGGAAAATTATTTAATTTATAAGTTGGAGATTAAATTAAATTAATTAAATTACTTAATCACTTAATTAAATTTTAATTAAATTTTTAATCACCACATAACTCTTTTTCCCCTAAATCAAAAGCTTCCGCCTGAACAAGGTATGCATGCCTTACTTTCATGCATCAAACATAGTGATACGTAGCATCGCTTCATGAAATCTTGAACCTATCGTTCCAATTATCTCCTTATCAAAATCTTGACTTGCCGGACCCATCGATTTTAGGTTCGGCTACCCTAAAAAAATGCGGCCACCCAACCCCTTTCGGCTATAGGAAAAGTTCACACTTTGCTAAAGTTCATCGGAGCACCAACTACCACCTCAAATTACCTTCACTTTGCGCCATGAGTACTATCGTACCATCGACATAATCCCAAAGTACTCCTGCCTCACCACGACCCCAGATCCACTATAGAACAAGGCACGGTCGCCATGCACTACCCACGACTGGACCCACCACCTCCATTGAACGCGTCTTCGCCTAAGTAACTCAATGATACACACGACACACCCTAGCTCCACCTGACACCCAAAAGGAAACTTAAAGTCATGCCGAAAAATGAAGAGCTTATCCAATACTAGCTGCACACCACAAAACTAACACCAAATCGAAGCCGTAGCTAAGACGAACTCAAAGGAGCTAACTTTGCAATTTTTAATGGCTTAAATATCAAGAATTGATTTTTCTTATTGAGGCCATTGTTTTTATTTACATGAAAAATGAAAAGAGGAGTTAAAGAGGGAAACAGACACTTTTGAAATGTAAAGAGGGAAAATGAATATGTTAAGTTACTCAATTTATAAAAAAAGTCTTTTTTGTCCTTTCATCAATAGATTCTTAAGTTAGAAAAAACTTCCAAGCAACATATCAAATCAAAATCAAATCAATTTCAAAATTTTGAATTTTTGATCTAATTTAATTTTTTTTTGGAAAGAAGGTCTTGAGGTATCCCGATACATAATATCCCATTCGCGTACGAACTGCAAACGAATAAAATAAAAATAGGATCGTGCACCATAATGCGACACGATTACAAATCAACTGTAAAATAAATAGATAATTTTATTTTGTGAGATTCCAGAAATACCACCAACTGCCGTAAAATCCTCAAATGACAATTTAAATATTTTCCAAATTAAAAATAATGCAAAAGTCCAATAAATTCAATTAAAAATGCTACAATAAAAATCAAGTCATTTTATTAACAATTGATTTTCTTGTTATTTATTTGAGCTATTTATTATTGTAAATAAATTTGTAGAATGAATTCACCATTTTTATTTATTAATTAGAAATAGTTAAATAAGGCTATTAAATCCACTTAATTAATATTTTAATTCACAATATAAATATTTAAATAACACATATATTTGAATACAAGTTATTTAGATTTTTAAACCCTAATTATTTAAGTAGTCAAATTTAATTAAATATTCAAAACCAGAACGGTAAAATTCCGGAATGTCACAATTGATTTCAATTTTGGAGGCTAAACATAAAAGAAGAACAAGAAAAATTCCCTTTTACTTTTCTCTATTGGAAATCTCCAAACAATAAACCTTAGTTCGGTCTATTTATAGTGCTCTAATCTATTCCCTATCATTCGATCTAATATCTACAGAAATCTACGATGAAACTCCAAAATGGATGAAAAAAATGAAAATCCCAAAGAAATTCAAACTTCAACTTCTTTAGATTTTCACGATCCAGTCGGTTGGAAATCCCATTACTCGATTGGTGTTAGTCGGTTGGAAATCCCATTAGTCGGTGTCAGTCGATTGGAAGAGATTTCCAATCAACTACGAAAGCAATGGTATGCTTTGGTCCAAAATGGACCGAAACTCAGTCTAACTGGTAAAATAACCAATCGACTTGAACTTCCACCAATCGGTAATTTTACCTTTCGACTAGAAGTCTAAAGCTAATGCTACAGACTTTTAAGTTCCCCTTCTTTTTCTTTAGTACTTCTACATTGCTTCTCTGCACCTCCAATCAACTTCCTCCTTCATTTTGGAAATGCAACATCGCAGTTCTAACACCATGTGCTTATTTTTTTGATTGAGCTCTTTCGTATTCATGATGCTGATTCATCCAGTGGCTCAGGCTAGTCAAAGATTGTATGAAAATCTTAATCTCCTCCGTCTAAACAAGTGGGTGTCCACAAAATAAACTAAATTGAAATTCTTAAGCTTATCGTTCCTCAAATTTGGAAATTTTCAATATTGTTGAGTGTTTATTGTCATTTCTATTATCTTATTAAGATTAGAGAAATCACTCACATTTATGTAGTTTATAATCTTTGATTTTGGTATTATATTCTCTTTTATTTGTTGAAGTAAGACCATAACCAACAACGTGGTTTGTTCACTTCACTCTCTCTCATGCTTTTAGACTGACCGAATGAGCTATGCAAACGTGTAAGTACAACTAGCCACGGACCAGTTTATAAAAAAAACTTTGTTTATAACGGCAAAGTCTTCGCCGTTATAGATTTATAACAGTGAAGATTTCACCGTTATAAACTATATATTATATTCACAGTTTATAAAGGCGAAGATTTCTCCTTATAAATTTATATCGACGAAGTCTTTGCCTTTATAACTTTATAACGGCGAAGAATTCACTACTAGAAATGGTTCGTAAAGCGATAGAGGCTAAAAAAAGCAACCGTCGCTAGCCGTCGCTTGTCGCGAATATACAGATCTGTAGCCGAAAGAAATATTTCATTTCCACCTTCAAATTTTCTCAGCTCCTTCTCCTCCCTCCCGCAACCAGCCGCCGCCACCAGAAGCCGTCGCTAATTTGAACCTCTCCAAACTTGCCGGTATCTCCTATTTTCCATTATCTTTATTTAATTTAGATTTAAATTAAATTAGTTGATGATTTAGGAATTTGGAATTAGATGACTTAGGGGTTTGGAATTGATGAATATATGTTATTAGTTTATGATATATAATTTATTATTTGAATTGGGTATATAATGATAAAACTAATTTAGAAAATCAGTTGATTATGTGTTTGAAAATGGTGATTATTGCGTATTACGTGATGATAATTAGTGTTGATTTGGTGGTATTAATTACTGAATTTATTGTTCACTATGTTGTTAAAAATTATGGCTAATTTAAAATCCAAAAAATAGTCCATGATTATTGAATAATATGTTTATTGATAAGTTTACGAGAATGTTTGTTATACTGTTGTAAGTGCTAACTACTTATTTAGTTCACAAAATCGTTAATTAAAATTTATGTAGTTAAACTAAATTTAAAATATGTTTTAAAATTTTAGATTTAATTAATAAATATTTAAATAGTTAAATGAAATATAAAATAGTTTTTGTAGTTGTTAAAATGGTAACTCATAGTTCCCATTTGTGAGATAAGCAATATTTTCCGAGTTACTGATAGTTCCTATTGATTTTGATTCATAATTAAACAAATTCTATTTGGCTACAATACTAAAAAAAATTTAAGATCATTATTTCACTACAGACCACTAACACTTAATAATAATATTTCTTGATTTGTGCTTTATTTATGTGAACCCCTTGGAGAATTTTTGGCCCCGTCTGACAAGTGTTGTATATGATCGTTATATGGATATTAGTTTTTCCATAGAACGGACATATATATTCATCTGATACAACATTTGTTGGATTTGTCCTAGTATTTGGACAAGTTACAAACACAATAAAGTAATCATATTTTATAAATCATTTCAATTTAAACAGTTCAGAAAATTTTGATGGCACTTACTTTTTTCTTTGTGCACACGCATTTGTGTACGATACAGGGAATAAAGGGAAGTGCTGTCGAAATTTTTTAGAATCGTTTAACCTGAAATGATTTATAAAATATGATTACGTTATTGTGTTTGTAATGGGAAGTAGGATAACTGACCGTCAAAGTAAAAAAATATAAACTTAAGAATTGAAAATTTGAATGCAGTATTTATTTGAATTTGTTAAAATGGTAAAGGGTTATATATGAATTTTTACAAGACTTTAATATGAAGTGTGTTATTCAATCTTCTAACCTACATTTTACAAATCAGGAAATATGTTCGATTATTTTCTCGATCGTAGTTGGATGTATGAACCTCGAAAAGGTATGAAAGGATCAATAAAAGAATGTTTCTGTGACGGTGCATACGTATTTATTAGATTTGCTCAATCTAATAATCGAAATAACGTAGACATTCGTTGTCTGTGTAGTAAGTGCAAACATCTGAAGCATTGGAAACCAGATGTAGTAGAATTACATTTGTACAAATTTGGTTTTGTGCCGAATTATTACTTTTGGGATCGTCATGGAGAACTTGTTCAACCTACACCTAATCCTGTATTGCTAGAGGACGGTTATACTATGACCAATCCTATAGAAAGCATGGTGTAAGATGCTGCACGATCAATGTTTCCTACCTTTGACCAAGGTGATGATTGGAACGAAAATGTTGACGAAGAGCCCACCGCGGAAGCTAATTTTTTTTAATGATTTATTGGATTATGCTAAGAGGCCATTATGGGATGGATGCACAAGCGGAACTGAATTATCTGTAACCGCCGAATACATCACTATGAAATCGAAATTTAATCTTACAGAAGCTGCATTTACAGCAGTTGTACAAACTGCAAAACGACACATGCCACCCAATAATTTGATGTATGATCGACAATATAAAGAAAAAAAAACTTATGTCTGCTTTTGGATTGTCGTACCAGAAGATAGATACATGTGTAAAAGGTTACATGCTGTATTGGAAAGAAGTCGCTCATCTTACTAAATGCAGAATATGTAACGAGGAAAGATACAAACTAAGAAAAAAGAAAGGAAAAGAAGTTCCATATAAGAGGATGCATTATTTACCCATCACTCCCAGACATCAACGGTTATATGCATCTTCTGCTACAGCATGTCATATGCGATGGCAGAGTGTGAGAACACTAGAAGAAGGAACTTTGATACATCCATCTGATGGAGAAGCATGTAAACATTTTGACAAGACTTATCCTGAATTTGCGACAAAGAGCCGTAATGTTAGGCTTGGCTTATGTATGGATGGATTTTCACCATTTTCTCAGTTTGGTAGTAAATATTCATCATGGTCTATTATTATTACTCCTTATAATTTACCTCCATGGATGTGTATGAAGACTCCATATATGTTTCTAACGATTATCGTTCCCGGTCCCGATGATCCGACACAAAGAATTGATGTTTATCTACAACCACTAATCGACGACTTGAAAACACTATGGCATGAAGGAGTTGAAACGTACGACATTTCGAGAAAAAGGAATTTTCGTATGTTTGCTTCTTTATTATGGACTATTAGTGGTTTTCCCGCGTATGACATGCTTTTAGGTTGGAGCACATCTGGACGTTTACCTTGTCCTTATTGTATGGATGAAACACGAGCATTTTGATTAAAGTATGGAAAGAAAAATTCTTGGTTTGACTGTCATCGGTGTTTTCTACATATCGATCATAAATTCAAAACGGATAAAAAGAACTTTAAAGCTAACAGAGTAGATAGTAAGCTACCACCTAAGGTTTGGACAAGTGAAGAGGTGTATGAAATTGTAAAAGACTACCCAAAGATACATGAAACCGAGGTACAAGTTGAAATTCCAGGCAAATCGGACATTCATAACTGGTGCAAGCAAAGTATATTCAGAGAGTTACCGTACTGGAAAAATCTCCTACTCCGACATAACATTGACGTCATGCACAACGAAAAAAACGTGTTTGACAACGTGTTTAATACAATTTTGAATGTGAAGGAGAAAACCAAGGACGATGCGAATTCAAGACATGATATATTACACTTTTGTAAGCGGCCCGAACTTCAATCATACGACGATAATAAGAAACTCAAAGCATGCTATAAGCTAGACAATAAGCAAGTAAAACTCGTTCTAAAGTGGGTGGAAGGTCTTAGATGTCCTTATGGGATTTCTTCTAACATCAGTAGATGTGTTGACCTTAAAAACAGCAAATTGAGTGGGATGAAAAGTCATGATTGCCACATTATGATGGAGTATTTTTTTTCCAGTGATTTTCAAAGAACTATTGCCTGCAAAAATATGGAGTGTTATAACAGAATTAAGTATGTTTTATAAACAACTTTGTTCTATGACGTTAAAGGTAGATCGTATACGTAAACTTGAAGCAGAAATCCCTGTACTTCTATGCAAACTGGAGAAAATATTTCTGCCTGGTTTTTTTAATGTAATGGAGCATTTACCCATTCATCTTCCATCTGAAGCACTCCTTCGTGGTCCTGTGCAATATGGATGGATCTATCCATTTGAGAGGCAATTTAATTAATTTCGGTTTTTGTACCACCATATAAATTTAATTAATTTTGTTTTAGGTACCTGAATCATTTGAAGAAAAAAATTAGACAAAAACACGAGTAGAAGATTCGATTTGCAAATCATACCTTGAAGAAGAAGCTTCATTTTTTTCGCACATTACTTTAGTAGTGATGTGAACTTATTGTTCGTAAGTTTTTCCCGTAATGAAGAAACTATTAAGCAGGATTCTTCTCAAACAATGTTATCTATTTTTAGACAACATGGAAGACCTGTTGTAAAATGTGTGGAAATATGGTTAGATGATAGAGATTACCATGTGACACACACATATGTTCTTCTAAATTGTGCTGAAGTTGCACCATTTGTCAGGTAATTATGAATTCATATATAATTCAATTATACATGTATATATTAATTATAAAGGAATATAATACATATTTGCAGCATATACGAATCACAACATCCATCTGACGATCTCAGTAAACAATTTGCTGGATGGTTTTCAAACTATGTTCATGATATAGAAAACTGTGTTGTTGACGAAGGATTACGACATCTTGCTATCGGACCAAAACGAAATGTCAAGACTTATCCAATATTCTTCGTCAATGGATTTAAATTCAACACCAAAAATTACAGGGCTAAAAAATTAACATATAATAGTAGTGTATTTGTCAAAGGAAGTGATGATCCAGAGGAGCATATAAAAGATTTTTACGGCGTCTTAATACAAGTTTTAGAGTTGACATATTATATACAACCTGCAGAGAAAGTTTTTTTTATTCAAATGCAACTGGTTTAACAATGTTCCTGGCTCTGAAATTAACGTGCAAAAAGATTATAAGCTAATTGAAATAAGGCATACGTGGCATTACTATAAGTATGATCCTTTTGTATCAGCTAAGCAAGCTTTACAAGTTTATTTTGCTCCATATCCGTCCTTAAAAAAGATAAAACAGACTGGTCAGCTGTTTTTGAAACGAAGGCAAGATATACATTTGATGGAAATAATATATGAAAAAACAATTTGATATTTAAAAAGTTATATATATGAGTATTTTGGGAAGTTCACGGTCGGACCAAAAGATTGTGCTTCATTCCAACTATTAATAAAGATATGTGTACATATTATGATGGGTTTGACATTTGATACTTTGGATGTTGTGATTGATACTTAGTGTTTTGGTGGGTTTGGTATTTTGGTTGTTGTGATTGATACTTGTGCACTTGATATGTACTGGTCGTTTAATTTAGTTATGTGGTTTGATTTGGTGGATTTTCATATTTGGTTATGTTGATTTTCTTATATGATTTTATAAATATATGTTAGAATATGCAATATTTGATGATTTGATTGTGTTGATATTGATTATATGATATGATGGAATGGTATTATATGTGTGGAATGATGGACTTATATTATTTGGATTGTTTGAGATTGAGGGTTGAAGGTGCTGCAAATTGGCTGAAAAAAATTCCAGGTTTGCAAGGGCTAGCGACGACTAGCGACGGCCATTTGATCAAATTAAGCGACGACTCGCGACGGATAGCGACGGCCGCTTTGTAACGATTTGCATCGACAACCTGCAAAACCAACAAGTTCAACGGTTGCTTCCACGTGGACACTTAGCCGTTACAAACCGTTGCAAAAAGAACAACGGAGCCATCGCTAAGGCCTTCGCTTTTTTTTAGTTGCAACGAGGTATTTTGCAACGGCTTTTAGCGACGGTTCGCGACAGCTAGCGATGGCCGCCAATGGCTTTTTGCCATCGCTAAACAGTGCGTCTTTTGTAGTGCTTCGCCTTTATAAAATTATAACTGCCGAGTCTTTGCCGTTATATTTACTAGCCTTTGTTCACTAAACTAGTCACGAGATCAGTTCAAATTAGTTAGAAGTGAACAAGTCACACCTGCTTGCTCCATGGCTTGTTTAGCAAATGAACAAGCTATTGTTGGTTGTGCCCTAAGTAAAGATGTTGTTAGGCCTTTGTGTGCTAGATCAATGTGAACAAATCATTTTAAATCTCTTGTGTCTCATTTGATTTTATGTTTGTTTGAATTTGTGTTGGTAGTTAGTGATTTTAACGTTTTACATGATTTATGGGTACTTATTGACTTTTATATATTTATTACTCTGTTTACAATGGTTTTTATGGCATCTTTTTGCACGACCATCAACCATCAAAATTCAGTAGTTCCGTGTTTGACGATTGTGCAAAACTGTTTTAAACAGTGGTTGATAGACATATGCAAAACGATGTGTAATTGATGCATTTGGCAGCCTATTGAAAAATCTGGTATATACATGGAAGAATATATAATAAATTGTTCAATTTTTTCCGTAATGTTATTATTAGTAAGCAGTTTTGGTGATTTTCGTGTAGGGGGGGAGAGAGACTTGCGTGTTGTACTGGTACTAGTTAAAGGATGCATTAATTGTTCAAATTCTATCCAAAGACGGTTTATGCTATTTATATCAAAACTTGTGGTAACACATTGACGTAGAAACGTTTAGGTCCTTCTTGAACTTCAGTGTAGAATACCATCCATGCAAATAAACAGAGTAAAATTCCATTTAAAACAGAGATTATAATTTTTAAGCAGAGTAATAAATGATTAAAAAGTCAGCAGGGAACAGCTTGCAAGTGCAACAGCGTTGTAAACACCATAAACCAAGTAAAACCTTAAGAAAGATCACTGATAGAAAATTCCACACATTCTTTCAGCAAAGTAATGAATAAATTTTTCACTCACAACACAAACATGATAAATGAAAATTAACTGAATAAAAATCAATAAACCCCAACTATGACCAAAACTAAGACAGGTTTCACTATTCATAAATCACACAGTAGTAATCCTTAAAGGCGATCTGAGCAGCGGCACCCCTGCCACCTGTCGCCCATCAGAGTCGTAGTAAACAACCCCAGGATAATCCAACGGCCTGCATTTCTCTCCTAATATAATCCCCCTCCTCCATATCTCCTCATAGTAGCCACCACCACCATCATCAAAGTCTCTGTTTAACTTACCACTGCAGAATTTGTAGGGAACAACGACAGCATACCTACGGCGTGTAAACTCTCCTACTTTCTTTGCTACCCGTGCTACGCGCACCGAACATGAGTTGATATACCTGGTCATCGTTTGGAACATGTAATTGGCTCTCATATTTGAGTTATGTGGTGATGAAACATGAAGAGGATGATTTATATATAGGCTTCGGTGTATTGCTGGCCGTACACCTGTTTGGAGTGGATGGTCCAGATTGAATGGAGAGGGTGGTGACTGGTTTGTCCCCTTTTTTTAACTTTATAAGGTTTGTATTGATATGTGTGTGGGAGGAGTGATACTGAGGTAGTTGACCTATACATCTGTTATTGGCTAGGGCAACATTACGGCGCAAAAACGTACAATTTCACATATTTTATTGTGTTATTAGTTCAACTATACATTCTTATATTTCAATCGGTTTAGAATTCATGGGCGTTTGGCACATATTCATATCCGAATATGTCATGAGATAGAGTGTAAATCGAATCTAGTTGTTTATGGATCTTTGTTGATATTTTCTTATTAAGTACTGAAGTAGGTGCAACACGCTGTTTTCTTTTTTAGTTTTATTTAGAGTTTTTGATTACGTGCAAACTCCACACTTCTAATTACTTCAGTTAGTATGATTGTGCAACAAATGAGGTATAACTGAAGTTGACACTTGACATCATCATCGTCACATTTTAACACTCCAAGAACTCGAAGAAGGGCTTTGCTAAGGCTTGCAATCGCTTACGGGCGGCATATTTGTATATATTTTTTTGGTTACAAAAACGTATATATAAGCTGTACAATTAATGCCCCGCTATTATCCCGCTATAACCCTGCTATATCTCGCAGCGGATTTCTACCGCTACGATATTTCCAAATAGTCTCAAATATAGCCTTTTCGCTATATTCCGTTATTACCGCTATTTCCGCTATATTTTCTTTAAAAGAAATGAATTGAAAAATAACATTTATACATTATAAAAATTATGAAATTTATTAATTTAATTGAATTTTTAATATGTTGTCAGGAATGAAAATACTCTAATATTCTACTAAATTCAACTATGTTATGTAACAATTTTACGTTTATTTACAGTATATTCGCACATGTTTTTATTTAAAATTATTTATGAATTAATTATAATTCAATTGAATGTTAATTTTCATTTAGCTACCATTTATATATTTGTAAAAACATTACGTACAAGTGTTATATGCTATTTTAGAGTCATCTCTGTATCCCGCTACATCCCCACTGTATCACTGCTATGACTTTTTGCACCTTCGCCGCATTGAATTTGCCGAGCGCTTTAACTGCACAGCATATAAGTCAATATTTATGTTATGTACAAATTTACGTTGTAAGCGCATGTGTTTTCTTTGAATTTCTCCATTTTCATAATTTCATATTACACACTAATGTAGTATTATATTTTCGTTTTATAATTTGTATAAATTTAAATCAACATCAAATTATTCAAAGGACGGTTTTGGAAGGTTACAGATGATGTTTTGACGTATTAGTTAAACATCGAACGTATTCGGACATGCTCGGAAGATGTTAGACCGTGGAACGTTACTCGAAAGCTGTTAGATCATGTTTAGACAATATTCACATATGTTTGTACGATGATAGAAGGATTATATTTTGACTACAATATTTTGACATGTGTTCGAAATGATGTTTGATTGTCATATACAAATAATGCTCGTATGTATACAAGCGATCTTATAAGCTTTGAACAATTGTTGAATGTATATGAACATGTTTGACGATGTTCAAACACAATCAATCACTGCTTGGATATGTATAGACGATGTTTCAATGTGTTTAGACAATGTTTAAATGTAACCAAACGTGATTAACTTTACCCGAGCATGTCTAAGTATACTCGATTGTATTCGAACAAAGTTCAGATGTGCACGAACATGTTTGACTAATGTTTAATTAAACATGTAAGGATGATTTCGGAATGATTCTCCAACATGTTTATATAACATTCGTACGTGTTCAAATGTGTCCAAACCTATGTAGTAAAAGTCTCGCTAAAGCTTCGAAAAATCCCCGTTATAGTACATAGTGCCATTCGACCGCTATATCATTTCAATTTAGCGCTATTAGACAGTTTAAATATTACATAGTGCTATTCATATGGGTTTGGACCTTAAACCCATCCTATTATCATTTCAACTTTAAATATTTGATTTTATATCTAATGAAATTTTTTGCACTTCTGTTATTTTCCGCTATAACGTTTTGCACCTCCACCGCTATGGAAACGCTAAGAGCTTTGATTGCATATGACCAAACGATGCTTATATGTAAATAAGCTTGAACCAATGGTGATCGAGCATGTTCGGACGATGCTCGAACATGTGATGCTTGTATGTGTTCATATTATATTCATATATGTGCATATGATGCACGAACGTGTTTTGACACTAAAATAAAACAACCATATTACAATCTTTCGTTTACAACCAGCACAAAAAATAACAATCGTAATAAGTATTATGTAACAACTGTTTATTTTAGCAGTTGTCAAAAGGTACTTGTAACAACTTTTATTTTTGTAGCAGTTGTAATATACGTTTATAACAACTGCTAACTTGTGCCACTTGTAAATATCTATTTATAACAGCTGTCTTTTCAGTTATCTCCTTAAGTTAATTTTCTGCGTTATAAAAATTATAACTTCACCCCTACGTTTCTTTTGTCGCTCATTTTATTGAAAATCTGTCGCCAAAATTTTCTAAAGGGGTTTTTAGACTCAAGGAAAAAGTTGAAGAAAAATTTAGTCTCAGGAACAATAAGTTTGCTTTTTAGGCTAAAGGAGACTTTCTAATGTAAATCACAGAATGATAGTTGTAACTATCATTTTCTATTTACACTAAAAAGTGTCCTTCAGACTAAAAAAGTAAACTTGTTGTACCTGAGACTAATTTTTTTTGCAACATCTTCCCTGTGTCTATTTTCCTGTTTCCTAAAAAAAATCCTGATCCATCGCGTTTTGAACTGTCTTGCCATCGACGGTGCTAAACCCCATCGCGCTCACCATTGTTGCCATCATCGAGAAACCCTCTTACAAACCCTAACCGCTACTCTCCACCAAATCGCGCTCACTATCGTTGCCTTCGACGGAGCCCTCTTCTAGATGCTAATCCGATACTCTCCGTCATCTGCTTTGCTCGTGTCCGTTGCTGCTGATTATAGGTATTGGATTATTCAGTTACTATATTGGATGTTTCTACAAATATCCTAATTTTGGATTGGTTTTTGGTTTGCCTTTTCTTTTCCTTTCTTTCTTTTGGATTGTAGATACCTTTATCTGATTTATCTTGATTACACTATAAACATTCTTGTTTAAGATAATTTTTTATTTATTTTAACTTTTTGATAGGAAATTATTGTCATCAGTACATGTTCCATTCCATTTATGCTTATTCAGCTGCTATGGATTTGGAGTATGTTGTCTTTGTCTTATAAAAATTAATGGTTTTATCTATATAGGTTAAGGTATTTGATGTAGGGATTAGTAATATTTTTAGGAATATATTGGATTAAGTCATTGACATTCCTGACATTGGATGTATCAGATATATTTGGTGCTTAGCAAGACTAATTGGTTATTACAGTTATAGGTAGCTTAAGACTTGATATAAAATAAATAGTTAGATGGATTAGTTTTGTGGAAGTTGGGTTTTGGGATCTGATTTAATTGGACTATTGATTCTAGAATCTAAGTAGCAAGTAGCGATCTACAAAACAAATCTTTTGAACTTTGAACTTGTGTTTGCTGACCATTGCCAACAGTGATAAGTCAAACATAGGCCTGTGAAGATAGACATAAAGATAGGTTATCATTATATTCATATGTTTGAAAACTAAACTTAAAAACACAAAAAAAAAAACTAACAGCTCTTATTGAATTCAAATTGTGATTTTAAGGTTGCTTTGTTATCTTATTTGACCAAAAGTCTTAACTAATAGCTAGTATTGAATGACAACTATGAACATGTTTTGAATTTGTTTTGAGCCCCATTAACCACGTTATTTATGTCTCCAACATTTAATCAATTTGTGTGACTCTTTATTTTCATCATTTTTCCTAACCTAGAATACATCACAAAATAAACACCCAAGTTTTAGTCCTCTATCTTTTTTGGGTCACTTACTTAATCATTGTTTCTAATATATTGTCTCTTAAATTCTGCAAAAATATGTTTTCATTTTTAGGTATATTGAGTGTTTTTTGGATCCATTCTTCCTAGATTTTTCTCTAACTATCTTTGGTGAAAAAGGCATTTCCTTCTTAGTATAGAAATTGTTTAGTTCAGATTTTTACTACACACATGAACAGTTTGCATGGATGCAGTGGCTGATCAAAATTATATCATGTGATCATTTTCAGAGTTACTTATTTTGTTAAGATGATGGTTGTAAAACGTTAGAAACTACAAGGAACGGAAGGCATAGCAACGGCAAATAGCCGTTGGCGGCCATTGCTATTAAGCACGTTGCAATTTGTTCCAGCAACGGCTCCGTTACCAATTTAGCAACGGGTGGCGACGACCAGTTGTCCACGTGACAACAGTTAGTTACAATCCTGGTCGTCACGTGGCGTCGCGAGCCGTTGCAAACCTGGAACTAGATAGCCGTTGCTAGCCGTTGCCAGCCGTTGCTAGCCTGAACCAGATAGCCGTTGCGAGCCGTTGCAAACCTGGAACTTTTTAAGTTTTCCAGCAGCCAGCTTTCACTCTTCCAACCTCTGTCGTCGCAAACCATTCAACATCACAATAATCACTTCCAATCCATCGTATACATTCCATTCCAACCATCATATAACCAAATACATCGCAAATAATCAAATAAAACACATATCAATAATCACGCAACTATATAATCAACTAACACAAATCCATACATCTCAAATCCATCACACATAATATCCATCACCAACACCATAAGTACACAAAACACCAAACAAACTATCAAGTCCATCAACCAACATACGTACACACCAACATAAGTACACAAGTCCAACAAATATCCATTAAAACCACAATCTTGCCCAAAAAAAATAACCATCAACAAAACATACCTACTCATCATCATCAGCAGCATCATCAGCAGCATCATCACCACCACCACCACCACAAGACCCTGGCATGGTCCCATGCTCTGAAACGAATGCGGCAATGCGCTCATCTATCTGCTGAGACAAGAAGCTCTGTCGCCAATCAATTATCTCGTCCAGTTGTCGTTGTATCTGGGCTATCTCCTACTCGGCCATAGATTTCTTGTAATCCCTCTGGAAGTTAAGAGCCTGTAAAACGATCAAACAAACTAGTACTAATTCACGCTCGCAACGGCTATATTAAATTCAAATATAAGTTATCAAAACAGTTTACCTCCTGATTGCCGTATCCATAACGCCTATTACGAGAAGGCGGTTCAATAATTCTATCCCATATTTGATTGGACTCTTGAAGCGTAATATCCTCCCGTCCAGTTCTTTGCGCCATCGCTGCCCACTCCGCTTCATATCTACCCTGCAATTACGAATACAAATTTGACTCAATATATAGCTATACAATTTACTTATACACTACTAAAGGAATGTGAAACGTTGTCATTGCGAATAAACATATTTACCGTAACAGATTCAGCCTACGCATTTGTCCACTGATAGGTGACATTCCCATCATCATCGGTCTGCTCCACGGCATGAGTGACTCTAAAAACCTCGGCCATTGCAGGATCCTGTTCGGTTCTTGAATGCTGAAATTATACATGAATAAAAAACGTTACTAATATGATTAAATAATATTACAGTTTATAAACTCAAATTAAAAATTTACCAATTCCTTCGCCATTGTTGGAATGACTTGGACCCACCACGGTGTAACGAATGATTTTTATTTCTGTACGCGCTATTTCGCTTTGCTATTTCCTGTTAATTTAAATACACGGTTAATTAAATTAATAATGCAACTAACATACATAATTTAAATAAATAATACTAACAATACAGCAATACATTGACAGCTTCACTTTCCCAGTGGGTGACAAATGCAGCCCAAACATCATTACCCATCCAACTGGGTTTTTTTCCGCTTAGCTTGGCCTTCGAAAGAGTCTCCCTGTAATTTTTCTGCATCCTCTTATTCCAATGATTGAAGAAGACAGTCTTATCTTCCGGACGGACACATATTGCAGCCTGCTTATTGAAAATAATTTGAATTATATATAGTATACTAATTTTAAATTGAAATATAAAATTTTACTTACCATCAAATCAGCAACTATAACGTTATTCACTTCGGCTGGGATGAGTCCCAATAAGGCCAGCAACCAGACAGCCTACTCTTATAGGATTGCTTTGAAACTTGAAGAATGTAATCCGTCGGCTCTATTTCGAAACCCCTGTATAAATGTTGATGTATATAAATAATATATTTTAAATAATATAATTGAAATTAATTAGATACTTACCCAACACTCTTGGGAACTATCTCTATCTCACGGCGTAAGTCCGAAGCCGTACCGCTGGGACCTGTGCCATGAGAAGGCGAAGGAGAAGGCTGAGATGTACTGTGCCTTCTGTGAGACATATCTGCCACAAACATAATCATATCATATAATGAAAAGAAAACAAATTATTATTGCAACACATGTTCCATTAATCATCATAATCATTCTTTGTAATTACATAGCTCAGAATAATGCAGAACATAATCATTATTATTATTACACAGCTCTGAATAACGCGTAGGTCAAAATAAAACAGAATGATAATACATAACAAAATCATTATTATTACATAACTCAGAATAATACTGAACACAATCATCATTCTTAATACATTACTCAAAATAAAACATCATACATGCATACATTAAAAAAACAATGCAATGTATCAGTCTTCGTCGTTTTCTGATTCAGACTCGATCTCGTACTCTATATCATTTTCTTCGGTACTTTCAAATGCATCTATCAAAACATTCGCTTCATCATTCAACGATCCTACGTCAACATCGTCAGTTATTATTATTTCAGTATTTGGCTCCAGATATGCTTGATACGCTGCTTCATCTGGAATATTATTTCCATCAAATGTAAATCTTGCCTTTGTTTTAATAACAACCCACCAATCTGCTTTATCTTTTTTTAAGGATGGATACGGAGCAAAATAAACTTGTAATGCTTGCTTGGCTAATATGAAAGGATCATACTTATATTAATGCGAGGTATGCTTTATTTCAATGAGCTTGTAATCTTTGTGCACGTTAATTCCAGAACCAGGAATATTGCTAAACCAATTGCATTTGAATAAAAAAAACTTTCTCTGCAGGTTGTATATAATATGTCAACTCTAAAACCTGTGTTAAGACGCCGTAAAAATCTTTTATATGCTCCTATGGATCATCACTGCCTTTAACAAATACACCACTGTTATATGTTAATTTTTCAGCCCCGTAATCTTTGGTGTTGAATTTAAATCCATTGACGAAGAATATCGGATAAGTCTTCACATTTCTTTTTGGTCCGATAGCAATATGTCGTAATCTTTCGTCAACAACAGAGTTTTTTGGATCATATACGTATTTTGAAAACCATTTAGCAAAATCTTTACTGAGATCGCCAGATGGATGTGATTCGTATATACTGCAAAAATGTATTATTCCCATCAAAATTAATATATATACATACGTATAATTAAATTGTACATGAATTTAGTACTACCTGACAAATGGTGCAACTTCAACACAATTTAAAAGAACATATGTGTGTGCTATATGGAAATCTTTATCATCTAACTTTATTTCCACACATTTCCCAGCAGGTCGGTCTTGTTGTCTAAACATAGATAACATTGTTTGAGAAGAATCATGTTCAACAGCTTCATCATTACGGGGAATACTGACAAACGATAAGTTCACATCGTTACTAAAGTAATGTGAGAAAAAAATGAATAATCTTCTTCCAGATACGCTTTGCAAATTGAACCTTCTACTCGTGCTTTTTGTCTAATTTTCTTCTCCAAATGATTCAAGTACCTATAACAAAATTAATTTAATTCCTGTTTTGGTATATAAATCTAAATTTTAAGCAAACTTCATATTGCGGATATTCAAAATTACCTCTCAAATGGATACATCCATCCATACTGCACAGGACCTCGAAGAAGTGCTTCGGATGGTAGATGAACAGGTAAATGCTCCATTACATTAAAGAAACCTGGTGGAAATATTTTTTCCAGTTTGCAGAGCAGTATAGGGATTTCTACTTCAAGTTTACGTATGCGATCTACCTTTAACGTCGTCGAACAAAGTTGTTTATAAAACATACTTAATTCTGTTATAACACACCATACTTTGCCAGGCAACAGTTCTTTGAAAAGCACAGGGAAAAAATATTCCATCATTATATGGCAATCGTGACTTTTCATCTCACTCAATTTACTATTTTTAAAGTCAACACATCTACGGAGGTTAGAAGAAATCCCATCAGGACATCTTACTCCTTCCACCCACTTTAGCACGAGTTTTACTTGTTTGTTATCTAGCTCATAGCATGCTTTGGGTTTTTTTTTGTATCGTCGTACAAATGAAGTTCGGGCCGCTTACAAAAGTGTAATATATCACGTCTCGAATTCACATCGTCCTTAGTTTTCCCCTTTACATTCAAAACTGTATTAAACACGTTATCGAACATGTTTTTTTCATTGTGCATAACGTCAATATTATGCCGGAGTAGCAGATCTTTCCAGTAAGGTAACTCCCAAAATATACTTTGTTTGCACCAGTTATGAATGTCTGATTTACCTGGAATTTCAACTTGTACCCCAGTTTCATGTATCTTTGGATAGTCTTTTACGATTTCATATATCTCTTCACTTGACCAAACCTTCGGTGGTAGCATACTCTCTTCTCTGTTTGCTTTAAAGTTCTTTTTATCCGTTCTAAATTTATGATGAACATGTAGAAAACATCGATGACAGTCAAACCAAGAAATTTTCTTTCCATACTTTAATGAAAATGCTCGTGTTTCATCCATGCAATGAGGACAAGCTAGACGTCCAGCTGTGCTCCAACCAGAAAGCATCCCATACGCAGGAAAATCACTAATAATCCATAATAAAGAAGCGAACATACGAAAATTCTTTTTTCTTGAAATGTCGTATGTTTCAACTCCTTCATGCCACAGTGTTTTCAATTCTTCGATCAATGGTTGTAGATAAACATCAATTCCTTGTGTCGGATCATCGGGACCGGGGACGACAATCGTTAGAAACATATGTGGAGTTTTCATACACATCCATGGAGGTAAATTATAAGGAGTAACAATAATAGGCCATGATGAGTATTTACTACCAAACTGAGAGAATGGTGAAAATCCATCTGTACATAAACCAAGTCTGACATTACGGCTCTCTGCAGCAAACGTAGGATAAGTCTTATCGAAATGTTTCCATGCTTCTCCATCAGATGGATGTATCAAAGTTCCTTCTTCTGGTGTTCTAATACTGTGCCATCGCATATGACATGTCGTAGCATAAGATGCATATAACCTTTGAAGTCTAGGAGTGATAGGTAAATAATGCATTCTCTTGTATGGAACTTCTTTTCCTTTTTTTCTCGGTTTGAATCTTTCCTCGTTACATATTCTGCATTTTCTAAGGTCAACGTCATCTTTCCAATACAACATACAACCTTTTATACATGTATCTATCTTTTGGTATGGCAATCCAAAAGCAGACATAAGTTTTTTCACTTTATAATGACTATTGCACATCAAATTATTGGGTGGCATGTGTCGTTTTGCAGCTTGTACAACTGCTGTTAAATCCAGCTTCCGTAAGGTTGAATTTTGATTTCATAGTGATGTATTCGGCGGTTACGGATAATTCGATTCCGCTTTTACAACCATCCCACAAGGGCCTCTTAGCAGAATCCAATAAATCATAAAAATATTTAGCTTGCGCGGTCGGTTCTTCTTCAACGTTATCATTGTCATCATCGCCTGATCAATGGTAGGAAACATCGACCGTGCTGCATCTTGCACCATATTTTCTATTGGATTCGTCATAATATTATCGTCCTCTAACACTACAGGATTAGGTGTACGTTCAACAAGTTCTCCATGACGATCCCATAAGTAATAATTCGGCACAAAACCAAATTTATACAGATGTACTTCTATTACATCTGATTTCCAATGCTTTAAATGTTTGTACTTACTACATGGACAACGAATTTCATCGTTATTCCGATTATTAGATTTAGCGAATCTAATAAATTCATGTACACCGTTACAGAAATGTTCCTTTATTGATCCTTTCATACCAGTTCGGACTTCATACATCCAACTACGATCGAGAAAATAATCGAACATTTTTCCTGATTTGATAAAATATGTTAGAAGATTCAAGTAAACACTTTACTTCATATTACAGTATTTTACGATTGATTTATAATTTGTCATTAAATCAACTATTTAACAATTGAAAAACATTTCATAATTCATTGACGGCCGGTCATCCTACTTTCCATTACAAACACAATATCGTAATTACATTTTATAAATCATTTCAGGTTAAACGATTCAACAAAATTTCGACAGCACTTCCCTTTATTCCCTGTATCGTACACAAAATGCGTGTACACAGGGAACAAAAAGGAAGTGCCACCAAAATTTTGTAAATCGTTTAAACTGAAATGATTTACAAAATGTGATTACTTTATTGTGTTTGTAACTTGTTCAAATACTAGGACAAATCCAACAAATATTGTATCAGATGAATATAAATGTCCGTTCTTGGAAAAAGCGAATATCCATATAACGATCATATACAACACTTGTCAGACGGGGCCAAAATATCTCTAAGGGATTTACGTAAATAAAACATATTTTCTAATTATTCTTCTAACAACTACAAAATATTTTACAATTAATTAATTCATTATATTTATTAACTAAATTTTAAAACGTGTTTTAACTTTCACTGAATAATTAGCTCATTGTTATTACGCTCATTTCAAAATTTTATAATTCATTCAACGAATTATATTTATTTTAAACTACGATAACACTTATAATTAGCACTTATGAATTAAATTATCGTTAACTGTACCAATCTATCAAGATATGTATTAATTACTATACAATTAACTTTGGCGTAAACTATACACATTATTTTAAATAAAAACAAATATTGTCATAAACTTAAATATCAACATGCATGTTCATCAATAATATACACTAATTTTAAAATCAAACCACCAATCAAAATCAATTAATACAAATATTACCATAACTAATATGCATTAATCATCATTTTCAACATAATCATAAACTAATTTAACTTCCACCTAACTTAAAACACTATAATTGTAACGATCTCGACTTAATGACGAATTTAAATTTATAATTTAATTGAATTTTTGGATTAAATTACGGATTTGTTTGAATTTTTCAAACTTAATAAGAAATGTATACCTATTTGTTTTTGAATTTGATTTGAAACTCAAAAGCGAATAAATTGAATTGAATTATAAATAAAGTGTTTAAAATAAAATAAAATAAAACTACGTATCAATATTTAATATAAGTGTATAGAGTAAAATATAAAGTTAAATATTTTCAATTGAATAGAATTATAAACCAAAGTTTGATTTGGAAGTTCAAAATGAATTTTCTTTAAGAATAATAATAAAAAGTATAAAATAAAATATAAGTTATAAATCAATGTTTAGTAATCAAACTATAAAATAAAAACAAACAAAACTATAATAAAATTTACATACAAATGAAAATCTAAGAACATAGCAATAAATTAGATAAGTTCAAGTAACATGTTGATAAACTTTGTAAAAGTATAAAGTAAATACTAAAGACAAAAGTAAAAGGAAAAAAAATGGATTTTATATAAGCATAAGTACACATGAGCATACTTATACAAATCAAGGAGTATACATACATAACAAATAGTATAAGTTTTAAACAAATAGGACATTGCATTTAATGCAACATACCTCTTATACATCTCACCCGAAGTAAGCTACTTCCTTTCGGCCTCCAACATGATCAAAAAGAATCTCTGGTTAACAATATATAAATAATGTAAGAAGTCCAACTAATATCTTGTTTTAGTATTTCGCCGAAAACCAAGTAAACAAAAAATATAACAGCCAGGTCAACAATGAAGAAAAAAAAATCTTATGTTGTACAAAAATATAACCTCACTCGTACAAAGAAAATAATTACCCTGTATTTGTACAAAAATGTATAACATCACTTGTATTAAATATATCACCCTGTGTACTTGTTTTCTTATATATTATCTTCATTCCAGTTCGTTCATAATCACATCTGAAAAGAAAATTGAAGCAACTATCATCTTAATAACATAAACAAACTTCAATTTACCCATAAAACAAATCAGCTACAAAGCCAGAGATCAAATAAAAAGGGTTCCAGTTGCATTTTCTCAGGCCTATGCAAAATAAAGGCCTCTGTTCTTTCCTGGAAATCAGGTGAGCAACTTTAAATTTTTAAAAAACCATTTCTTCGAATCCATGCTTGAGAATCTGTAAGTAAACAAATATTTTTAGTCTTAAGTTCATTTGTGTGTATGATGTATTGATAATGTTATGATGGCCTACGTATTTTGTTTGCAATTCTGTGTTCAAGTATGAGATTCCTGTTAAACCTGAATATGAAGATTCAGTGTAGTTACAAAGTCAAGTAAATCATTCAAAATACAAGATATTCTCATTCGATTATTTATAGGCTTATGTTTTTAAAACAAAACATGTTGTTTGAAAAAAAATCAATCAAGATTTTAAACTTGTGCAAGCTTGTCAATGGAGTATACTCACTGTTAAGTGATTTACAGGGAAATCATTTAAATTTGTGTTAAATTGAAGTATTTTAAATCGCTAAGTAAACTACATATCTTGAATCTACATACCAAAGTATGATTTTTCAAACAAAAACTAGGATTTTTTGGTTGGGTATACAAAGAGCATTTCATTTTTGAACAAAATTTGCATTTTTCTCATTTTCGAACAATCGAATTAATTTAAAACGTTGAAGTTTGGTTTAAAGCAAGTATGAACATCATGGGTTTCGAGAAAATTATCAGAATTTTTTTCATTGCATAAATTTAAGGAAGGAGAGCACTTTAGGGTTTAAGTGTTCTAACTTGTCGACTACCTTCGCGAGGCAATTGGAAAATCTGGGAGGGATCGGAAGCCATCGCGACTAGGGTGTACGCTGCGTGGATGGAAGGAGGTGCTATGGTCAGAAGGACGCGGTTTCTGATCGCCGTGAGCACCGTGGCAAACGCCATTTGTCGAGGTGAGTTGGGTTCAGGGTTGAACCCAATGGTTCGATTTCGATTTTTATGTGGTACGGGGTTGTTGGAGAGTGGGAGTGATCGAGTAGGCCAACGTTGACTTGGTGGAGGGTGGCGACTCAACCGGAGGTGGCGGTGGTTCGCGTGCACGTGCACGTCGTATTTGCGTATCGGTGAGGTTGTTGAGTTGGAACTCGAGTCGAACTCGAGAAAGTGCGTGATTTACTTCGGGATGGAACTCGCGTGCGAGAGTATATCTGGGCTATTTTTGGGTTAGGTACTTAGAACCTGGGAAAGGAAAAAAAGAAGAAGAAGAAAAGGGTACAGGGACGCTCGGGGAAAGTGTGGAAATACTCGGGCTTGGACCCGAGTTGCCTGGGTTTACTCGGGTTACTATGAATATGAGTTTGGACCGAAATAAAAGTTTAACCTTTACTGTCAATAGATTTTAAGGCAATGAATCTTGACTATATTGAATAAAAGGCTTATGACTAATTTTAATAAACTAAGTTGATACTTAATAATCTAATTAATATTTTAAATAATTAAATTTAAAATAAGAATTTAAGTTAATTAACATTTAAACTTTTTATAACTATAATAGATTGATTTCCAAAGTATAAAGAAGATTATCAAATGATAATAAAGGTAAATAATGTTTATAAATTAATGATTTTGAAAAGAAATTAAGAATGATTTACAATTTGTAATTATTGATTTATAAAACAATTGAGTGTTCAAATTGATTTGTAAATTAAGAATTTGTTATTCAGAAAAATTAAAATCGATTAATCCAAATTGGCGGTTAATTTAATAACTAATTTTGGAACAATAAATCGAGTTAATTAAGATTTAATTTATTTACCCAGATTTTAAATCATTAATTTAAACAGCACTACAAATAATTGTGTAGTTAATTTATTTAAACCACATTGGAAAATAATTAATTATGGCTGTACACGATATTGATATTTCTGTTCTGATTGTGGTACTGTGTGATATAAATTACCATGTACCGTACTGTGATTGTGGTTTGTTCTGTATTAATGTGAAAATTCTGTTGCTTGTAAAACGGCATTTAAAATTTCGATGCGACAGGGATTCGGATTCTGGTTAGTTGTCCGAAACCCACATCGAATCGTAATGATGAATCTCTGTGATTGATAAATTTACTTTATCTATGAATCTGTGAATAAAGATAAGCGTTATTGATTATATCGCTTATCGATATTGATTAAATCTGTGATGATTGATGTTGCACTTTTGTGTAAAACCCCTGGACCACACTCATTCACACACAAATATGGATTTCACGTGGAAATGGGTTAAGCCACAGATTTTTAAATAAGTTTTGTGTTTGAATTTTAAATTCAAATAGTTTTGGAAATAAATTAAGTTTTAATATGAAAAGCTTTTGAAAAGCTGTTTTAAGAATAAAAGTTATTTTGAATAACTAATAGAGATTTGAAATTTGAATAATTTGATTTAAATTGGAATTCAATATCTGAAATTGAATTCTATATTTAGTATTTATGATTTAAAAAGAACTTTACAAGTTATACGTGTTTAACCATTTTTTTTTGAAATTGTTCTTTTGGGAATTTGAATTAACCCAAAGATTGTAACTTGTATAAATGAAATGGGGTTTTTTTTTCAAAATAAAAATATTGTTTCTAAATGATAAAAAAACACTTTCATATGAGAAATGAATTTCAAAATGTATTTAAGGGATTTCAAGTTAAATTGAAAATAGTTTTCCAAGTTATGAATGAATCTTTGGAAACAGTTCTGGAAGCTATGAGATAAATCTTGATTTTAAGATTTAAATAAATTAATTCAATTGAAACGGAAATTGTTTTGAAATCCGTAAATGAATCTTTGTGAAACTGAGTGAACTTTGTGAAATAAATCTTTTTGTTTAAAAAATTTGAAATGGTAATTGGTTTAAACCATTTGAAAGAAAGTTTGGAATTATTAAGTTGTGACTTAATTGAAATCCCATATCCATATGTTTTAAATGTTGCGCTCACTATTCGGGTTAGCCGGGAAAGGACCTTTGGGTCGTATAACCCATTCCGAATATGTGATAGGTCGTTATGGATAGCATTTGAAGACCGGTGGTGAAGACCGGGTATTTGCGAGAATGATATGATGACCTATCGATTGTCTCTGCACTTAGTTGCTCCGGTATAGAGATTCCCTAAGTGATGGGAAGTCCGATCGGGATTGTGAATACCCGGATTGCAAGGGCTTCTTTGGAAGTGCCTTCGGTTCTGTTCGAACCCAGAACAGACTTGAATGGATTGTATGTCTGACATTACATTTTGAGATATAAAGCAGATTTCTTTCAAATACATTTCTGTTAGTGGCGGAGAATTTATTCTCTTAGCATTAACACCCTTCTCTGAGATGTACGAGCTCAGAGGTTATGTAGTTGAAGGTTATCAGCGATATATTCCCACCTTGGTAATGTGGCATGCTGAGTGTTGCTGATCATTTGTTGATCAAAGCGTGGCTTTTGTAAAAAGTGTAGCTT
Source organism: Allium cepa (assembly GCA_030765085.1). Taxonomy (NCBI): domain Eukaryota; kingdom Viridiplantae; phylum Streptophyta; class Magnoliopsida; order Asparagales; family Amaryllidaceae; genus Allium; species Allium cepa. The sequence continues at coordinate 80,081,773 of CM060941.1, read as the reverse complement.
TGTGGACGAGACTTCGTCGAGCCTCACAAACCTGTAATGGTCGAAACAGGAATTATGCGGCAAGGTTTTCAAGGATAGCTTCCCTAGGGTATGACCATTCCTTCTGGAAAAGGGTAGTATCGTGGTATGGAGCCCAGATACTTACTCATGTAGACACACTATATTATTTACTGTGTGATGTTGTTGGTTAGAGAGCTCTCGTTTAAGGTCTCAAAGGACCGGGAGTGGCATATCTGAGGTTTTGTATATTCCCCGGGAAGGGGGGTAGCCGGCCTTGTTTTGGCAGAGATCCAGTTGGGTTCTCGGGGCGTCCTTCCAGAGGCGTTTCCATGTGGCAATGGGAAGTTCCTTGGTCTGACCATTTGTTGGAAAAAAATCCATTCATCCAATACGAGCCTTATACGTTATTAGTTGTATTACCTGCCATCTACTTATGGTGGCGCCCCACTGTTTGGATGGTAGCTATAGTAGGCATAGTTCGAAATGTCTATGTTGGCTAAGATTTATATCTTTACTTTCGAAATGTTTTCCTACACTATGCACTAGTAATAATATTAAATGTTTCTGTTTAATGCGTATCAAACATCTTTGACTATCATAAGGAGAAATCTCCTCCGATTCTGCGTTTGCATTGTTTGTGTGTGCGGGAGGCCTTATGGTAGTCTCATTTTTCAAAAGCATTGCGATTATAAAAATTTAAATCTTTGATTGTTTTAAAGACAAACTGTTTTTGTTTGCTCACACCAGTCCCACGACTGACCCAGAGTTTATTGTTTATTTCCTAAACTCTGGGTGCTCAAAATTTTTCCACACGGGCAGTAGAGTTTAGTTTTTCAGATAATTAGGTTCAATAGATCATCTGGAGCTAGTTCAGTCTTTGGATATGGACGAGACTTGCTTAGCTTGGTGCAATCTTGATGGTGGATCGAGCTAGGAGTTTTGGAGCTTTGTCTTTGGAGCTTTTTGGATCAGAGTTGCAGTATTATATTCTGAGAAGACTTACTTTATATTGTATCATGTTCCGCTGTATTTTGTGTTGTATATTCTCTGATGTTGATGATTATCATTGTATCAAATTGATGTATCGGATATTGTATTCATGTTATATCAGTGATGTCATCTTTTATTTCCGCTGTGTTATTTATCATTTAATGGTGTTGCAAGCTCCCGCGAAACGAATTTGATGTTGTTTGTCGGACATCGAGTTCGGGTCGTGACAAGTTGGTATCAGAGCCGAAGGTTGTGTTAGAACTTTAGCTACGTAGTGCAACACCTTAGATGGCTCGTTAGAGATAGGGTGAAGTATACCCTAGAATGAGTACAACCAGTGGAACCAAAACCCAAATTTATTAATCTATTTTCTTTATCTGTTGTTATTCTCTGAGATATTTCGTCCGAATGCCTAAATCGGATTTCTTACTATTTACAGATAGTAAGAATGAGTGGAAGAAGAGGACGAAATAGGAGACAGGAAAGTAGTACTTCAGCTGGTCAAAACCCTACAACGACAGATATTCCTATTCAATCTCAATTGAATTTGGTTGATCTATATCGAAGTTTTTCTAGACTAGGTGGAAAGCCGTTCACTGGCAAAGAAACCGTTATCGAAGCACAAGCATAGATTCGATCGTGTGAAAAGATTTTCAAAGGACTAAAATTAGAAGATGATCAGATGCGATTGATAGCTTCTTGGTAACTCCAGGAAGAGGCTTTAACTTGGTGGGAAGCAGTTACATTGGATGAGTCGGCAGATGAATTTACTTGGAGTCATTTCAAGGAAGTGTTTGAGCAGCGATATATGTCGTCTGCTGGTATCTCTATAGTGTATCAGGAGTTTATTGATTTAGGGCAAGGAAGTTTATCGTTTGAGGAATATTTAAACAAATTTATTGAATTATCTCAATTTGGTCCAGAATTGGTGAATACACCATTAAAGAAGAATGAAAAGTTTATTCGGGGATTGAACAAGGAGTTTCAGGAAAGGATGACTACCCACGTCAAGGAATCTTTTTCTGAATTAATTGATATGGGCTATCGATACGATACTCTAGAAAAGCAAAAAGATCCGGAGGAGAATGGAGATGCAAGTAACCTGAATTGGAGGAAAAGGAAGTTTGGCGGAAAGAAATCGAGGAAAAATAAAGGAAAGAAGAGTATACAGAAGAAAAAGAAGGATACTACTTGTCTCAATTGCTTGGAGAAAGGTCAATACTCGGATAAATGCAAGAATTCTTGGATGCCAGGAATGAGAGAGCCATTTATGAGGCCAGATCAGGAATCTACGGGATGCTATAAATGCCGCAAGCCAGGACATAGGATCAACAACTGTCCAGCCAAGAAGCAAACTTTAGTAAAGAAAGTGTATGCAATCAGAGACGATTCTTCAACCTCAACAAGCCGATTTAGGAAAAGAAATTTTATAAGGTAATCTTCTCGTTTACGATTAAATTGTTCGAATTTTGTTCGACACTGGAACCATCCTTAGTTGTATTTCTCAGCAAATCGTAAATGAATTAAATCTTGAATCTGAAATCATAATCGAATCTATTTCTATTTATTTTATTGGGTTTCGATATAATCTACAAACGGTTAGTTATCCCTTCGAACTAACCAATACCCATGTATACTTCGTAGATCAGGTAACCCAATATTACATAATTGATTGAGTTTGTTCTCACATCTATTATTGATATTCTGATTTGGTAAGCCAAATGCAGAATAAATATACAGTTTGATTGGTAAACATATTTCACTATCTTCCATCTATCTTTGTTATCTCTCTCTGGCGAATTTCGAGGACGAAATTCCTTTCAAGGGGGAAGTCTGTAACGATACCGACTTAATGACGAATTTAAATTTATAATTTAATTGAATTTTTGGATTAAATTACAGATTTGTTTGAATTTTTCAAACTTAATAAGAAATGTATACCTATTTGTTTTTGAATTTGATTTGAAACTCAAAAGCGAATAAATTGAATTGAATTATAAATAAAGTGTTTAAAATAAAATAAAATAAAACTACGTATCAATATTTAATATAAGTGTATAAAGTAAAATATAAAGTTAAATATTTTCAATTGAATATAATTATAAACAAAAGTTTGATTTGGAAGTTCAAAACGAATTTTCTTTAAAAATAATAATAAAAAGTATAAAATAAAATATAAGTTATAAATCAATGTTTAGTAATCAAACTATAAAATAAAAACAAACAAAACTAGAATAAAATTTACATACAAATGAAAATCTAAGAACATAGCAATAAATTAGATAAGTTCAAGTAACATGTTGATAAACTTTGTAAAAGTATAAAGTAAATACTAAAGACAAAAGTAAGAGGAAAAAAAATGGATTTTATATAAGCATAAGTACACATGAGCATACTTATACAAAGCAAGGAGTATACATACATAACAAATAGTATAAGTTGTAAACAAATAGGACATTGCATTTAATGCAACATACCTCTTATACATCTTACCCGAAGTAAGCTACTTCCTTTCGGCCTCCAACATGATAAAAAAGAATCTCTGGTTAACAATATATAAATAATGTAAGAAGTACAATTAATATCTTGTTTTAGTATTTTGCCAAAAACCAAGTAAACAAAAAATATAACAGCCTGGTCAACAATGAAGAAAAAAAATAGCTTATGTTGTACAAAATATAACCTCACTCGTACAAAGAAAATAATTACCCTGTATTTGTACACAAATGTATAACATCACTTGTATTAAATATATCACTCTGTGTACTTGTTTTCTTATATATTACCTTCATTCCAGTTCGTTCATAATCACATATGAAAAGAAAATTGAAGCAACTATCATCTTAATAACATAAACAAACTTCAATTTACACATAAAACAAATCAGCTACAAAGCCAGAGATCAAAGAAAAAGGGTTCCAGTTGCATTTTCTCAGGCCTTTGCAAAATAAAAGCCTCTGTTCTTTCCTGGAAATCAGGTGAGAAACTTTAAATTTTTAAAAAACCATTTCTTTGAATCCATGCTTGAGAATCTGTGAGTAAACAAATATTTTTAGTCTTAAGTTCATTTGTGTGTATGATGTATTGATAATGTTATGATGGCCTATGTATTTTGTTTGCAATTCTGTGTTCAAGTATGAGATTCCTGTTAAACCTGAATATGAAGATTCAGTGTAGTTACAGAGTCAAGTAAATCATTCAAAATACAAGATATTCTCATTCGATTATTTATAGGCTTATGTTTTTAAAACAAAACATGTTGTTTGAAAAAAAATCAATCAAGATTTTAAACTTGTTCAAGCTTGTCAATGGAGTATACTCATTGTTAAGTGATTTACAGGGAAATCATTTAAATTTGTATTAAATTCAAGTATTTTAAATCGCTAAGTAAACTACATATCTTGAATCTACATACCAAAGTATGATTTTTAAAACAAAAACTAGGATTTTTTGGTTGGGTATACAAAGAGCAGTTCATTTTTGAACAAAATTTGCATTTTTCTCATTTTCGAACAAAATTTGCATTTTTCTCATTTTCTAACAATCGAATTAATTTAAGACGTTGAAGTTTGGTTTAAAGCAAGTATGAACATCATGGGTTTCGAGAAAATTATCAGAAATTTTTTTCATTGCATAAATTTAAGGAACGAGAGCACTTTAGGGTTTAAGTGTTCAAACTTGCCGACTACCTTCGCGAGGCAATTGGAAAATCTGGGGGGGATCGGAGGCCATCGCGACTAGGGTAAACGCTGCGTAGATGGAAGGAGGTGCTATGGTCAGAAGGGCGAGGTTTCTGATCGCCGTGGCAAACGCCGTTTGTCGAGGTGGGTTGGGTTCAGGGTTGAACCCAATGGTTCGATTTCGATTTTTATGTGGTACTGGGTTGCTGGAGAGTGGGAGTGATCGAGTAGGCCAACGTTGACTTGGTGGTGGGTGGCGACTCAACCGGAGGTGGCGGTGGTTCGTGTGCACGTGCACGTCGTATTTGGGTATCGGTGAGGTTGTTGAGTTGGAACTCGAGTCGAACTCGAGAAAGTGCGTGATTTGCTTCGGGACGAAACTCGCGTGCGCGAGTATATCTTGGCTATTTTTGGGTTAGGTACTTAGAACCTGGGAAAGGAAAAAAAGAAGAAGAAGAAGAAAAGGGTACAGGGACGCTCGGGGAAAGTGGGGAAATACTCGGGCTTGGACCCGAGTTGCCTGGGTTTGCTCGGGTTACTATGAATATGAGTTTGGACCGAAATAAAAGTTTAACCTTTACTGTCAACAGATTTTAAGGCAATGAATCTTGACTATATTGAATAAAAGGCTTATGACTAATTTTAATAAACTAAGTTGATACTTAATAATCTAATTAATATTTTAAATAATTAAATTTAAAATAAGAATTTAAGTTAATTAACATTTAAACTTTTTATAACTATAATAGATTGATTTCCAAAGTATAAAGAAGATTATCAAATGATAATAAAGGTAAATAATGTTTATAAATTAATGATTTTGAAAAGAAATTAAGAATGATTTACAGTTTGTAATTAAATTGATTTATAAAACAATTGAGTGTTCAAATTGATTTGTAAATTAAGAATTTGTTATTCAGAAAAATTAAAATCAATTAATCCAAATTGGCGGTTAATTTAATAACTAATTTTGGAACAATAAATCGAGTTAATTAAGATTTAAATTATTTATCCAGATTTTAAATCATTAATTTAAACAGCACTGTAAATAATTGTGTAGTTAATTTATTTAAACCACATTGGAAAATAATTAATTATGGCTGTACACGATATTGATATTTCTGTTCTGATTGTGGTACTGTGTGATATAAATTGCCATGTACCGTACTGTGATTGTGGTTTGTTCTATATTAATGTGAAAATTCTGTTGCTTGTAAAACGGCATTTAAAATTTCGATGCGACAGGGATTCGGATTCTGGTTAGTTGTCCGAAACCCATATCGAATCGTAATGATGAATCTCTGTGATTGATAAATTTACTTTATCTATGAATCTGTGAATAAAGATAAGCGTTATTGATTATATCGCTTATCGATATTGATTAAATCTGTGATGATTGATGTTGCACTTTTGTGTAAAACCCCTGGACCACACTCATACACACACAAATATGGATTTCACGTGGAAATGAGTTAAGTCACAGATTTTTAAATAAGTTTTGAATTTGAATTTTAAATTCAAATAGTTTTGGAAATAAATTAAGTTTTAATATGAAAAGCTTTTGAAAAGCTGTTATAAGAATAAAAGTTATTTTGAATAACTAATAAAGATTTGAAATTTGAATAATTTGATTTAAATTGGAATTCAATATCTGAAATTGAATTCTATATTTAGTATTTATGATTTAAAAAGAACTTTACAAGTTATACGTGTTTAACCATTTTTTTTAAATTGTTCTTTTGGGAATTTGAATTAACCCAAAGATTGTGACTTGTATAAATGAAATGGGTTTTTTTTTCCAAAATAAAACTATTGTTTCTAAATGATAAAAAAAAATTTCATATGAGAAATGAATTTCAAATTGTATTTAAGGGATTTCAAGTTAAATTGAAAATAGTTTTCCAAGTTATGAATGAATCTTTGGAAACAGTTTTGGAAGCTATGAGATAAATCTTGATTTTAAGATTTAAATAAATTAATTCAATTGAAACGGAAATTGTTTTGAAATCCGTAAATGAATCTTTGTGAAACTGAGTGAACTTTGTGAAATAAATCTTTTTGTTTTAAAGATTTGAAATGGTAATTGGTTAAACCATTTGAAAGAAAGTTTGGAATTAATAAGTTGTGACTTAATCGAAATCCCATATCCATATGTTTTAAATGTTGCGCTCACTATTCGGGTTAGCCGGGAAAGGACCTTTGGGTCGTATAACCCATTCTGAATATGTGGTACGTCGTTATGGATAGCATTTGAAGACCGGTGGTGAAGACCGTGTACTTGCGAGAATGATAGGATGACCTATCGATTGTCTCTGCACTGAGTTGCTCCGGTATAGAGATTCCCTAAGTGATGGGAAGTCCGATCGGGATTGTGAATACCCGAATTGCAAGGGCTTCTTTGGAAGTGCCTTCGGTTCCGTTCGAACCCAGAACAGACTTGAATGGATTGTATGTCTGACATTACATTTTGAGATATAAAGCAGATTTCTTTCAAATACATTTCTGTTGGTGGAGGAGAATTTATTCTCTTAGCATTAACACCCTTCTCTGAGACGTACGAGCTCAGAGATTATGTAGTTGAAGGTTATCAGCGATATATTCCCAACTTGGTAATGTGGCATGCTGAGTGTTGCTGATCATTTGTTGATCAAAGCGTGGCTTTTGTAAAAAGCGTAGCTTTGTGGACGAGACTTCATCGAGCCTCACAAACCGGTAATGGTCGAAACAGGAATTGTGCGGCAAGGTTTTCAGGGATAGCTTCCCTAGGGTATGACCATTCCTTCTGGAAAAGGGTAATATCATGGTATGGAGCCCAGATACTTACTCATGTAGACACAATATATTATTTACTGTGTGATGTTGTTGGTTAGAGAGCTCTCGTTTAAAGGTCCCAAAGGACCGAGAGTGGCATATCTGAGGTTTTGTATATTCCCCGGGAAGGGGGGTAGCCGGCCTTATTTTGGTAGAGATCCAGTTGGGTTCTCGGGGCGTCCTTCCAGAGGCATTTCCATGTGGAAATGGGAAGTTCCTTGGTCTGACCATTTGTTGGAAAAAAAATCCATTCATCCAATACGAGCCTTGTATGGTATTAGTTGTATTACCTGCCATCTACTTATGGTGTCGCCCCACTGTTTGGATGGTAGCTATAGTAGGCATAGTTCGAAATGTCTATGTTGGCTAAGATTTATATCTTTACTTTCGAAATGTTTTCCCACACTATGCACTAGTAATAATATCAAATGTTTCTCTTTAATGCGTATCAAGCATCTTTGACTATCATAAGGAGAAATCTCCTCCGATTCTGCGTTTGCATTGTGTGTGTGTGCGGGAGGCCTTATGGTAGTCTCATTTTTCAAAAGCATTGCGATTATAAAAATTTAAATCTTTGATTGTTTTAAAGACAAACTATTTTTGTTTGCTCACACCAGTCCCACGACTGACCCAGAGTTTATTGTTTATTTCCTAAACTCTGGGTGCTCAAAATTTTTCCACACGGGCAGTCTAGAGTTTGGTTTTTCAGATAATTAGGTTCAATAGATCATCTGGAGCTAGTTCAGTCTTTGGATATGGACGAGACTTGCTTAGCTTGGTGCAATCTTGATGGTGGATCGAGCTAGGAGTTTTGGAGCTTTGTCTTTGGAGCTTTTTGGATCAGAGTTGCAGTATTATATTCTGAGAAGACTTACTTCATATTGTATTATGTTCCGCTGTATTTTGTGTTGTATATTCTCTGATGTTGATGATTATCATTTTATCAAATTGATGTATCGGATATTGTATTCATGTTATATCAATGGTATCATCTTTTATTTCCGCTGTGTTATTTATCATTTAATGGTGTTGCAAGCTTCCGCGAAACGAATTTGATGTTGTTTGTCGGACATCGAGTTTGGGTCGTGACAATTATCATCACCCAATATCACTATAATCATCACCCAATATCACTATGATCAACTAATACAATTATTTTCGAAATTAGGGTTTTCCAATTAATCCTAAATTAAACGTAAATCAAAGCTAAATCAAGTTTAGAAGAAATACCAGCGAGTTTTGGAGGTGTTTGAGCGACGTGGAGGCAAGGAGCAACGGCTGGAGTTGGAGAGGCGGCGGATTGTGACGGGGAGGAGGGGTTTGGGAGACGTCGTTTTTGGTGGGAAATGAGAATCTGTTCACGGGTTGTAGGTTATATTCGCGATATGCAACGGCTAGCAACGGCCGCATTATTTAGCCGTTGCCAACCGTTGCAACGATCCGATACAAAATGGGGATGTTTCTTGTAGTGAGAGGTGGTATGCATACCAATGAAAATAGTATTTGTTTATGTGGATATTTTAGATTCATAAGTTTTTCATATGTAAACTCTCCTATTTTCTTTGCTACCCGTGCTACGCGCACTGAACGTGAGTTGATATACCTGGTCATCGTTTGGAACATGTAATTGGTTCTCATATTTGATTTATGAGGTGATGAAACATGAAGAGATGATTATATATAGGGTTCGGTGCATTGCTGGTCGTACACCTATTTGTAGTGGATGGTCCAGATTGAATGAAGAATGTGGTGAACGGTTTGTCCGTTTTTAACTTTATAAGGTTTTTATTGATATATGTGTGGGAGGAGAGATAATGAAGTAGTTGACCTATACATCTGATATTGGCTAGGGCACCACTATAGCGTAAAAATGAAGTACAATTTTACATATTTTATTGTGTTATTAGTTCAAATATACATTCTTATATTTGAATCGGTTTAGAATTCATGGGTGTTAGACACATATTCATATCCGACTATGTCATGAAATCGAGTGTCCACAAATCAACCTCACCATCAAATGTCCACAAATCAATCTCACCATCTCTTATTGTACATATACACAAGTTTCAAAAACAAAAACCGTAAAACATACCTCATGACTCGTTATTGGCTCCGGAACAACCAAACGAAGGGAATGCTCCATGACGCTCCATATACCCGGCCAAACGTTATTCAGTTGCTATATTTCCGTTGCTCGGAGTGGTCCTGCTCCTACATGTGTGTAATATGCTGTCGAAGCTCATTATTCTCAGCATTGTCCCGAGCCTTTTGATAGGCTTTTTGTGAGGCCCGAGCCTACAAAACAACTCGAAATATATTTAAATTATTGTGTAACTTTTATAGTAATCAAGCAATTTTTGCAACTTAGTTAATTTTTATAAATTACCTATTGATTGTCGTAACCATAACACCTATTTATCTGTGTCGGGTCCATAACGAAGTCGAAAATAGCGTCATCCTCAACAGTGGTCAACTGCTTCCTTCCTGAATGCTTAAGCATCTACGCACGTACTTGCATAAATCTTTCCTGCAACGCAAAATTAAATACAAGTAAATATTACACGATATTATTATAATATTTTATAACTAATTAATCAAAATGACCATTATTAGTAACTTATAACTTAAAATATACTTACATGTGCGGCGTATGCTTTATCATCCTCAGGTCAGACATACGTCACCGATCCCTCGTCGTCGATCTGCCCAATGGCATGAATATGTTGAAATATGTCCATATACAAGAAGGTGCCCTACGCGCTCTTTCCTGCAATAATTGGTGTACATTATTGTTGTCCATACAAATTTATAAAAAAAACAATGTAATAACTGTTAGTAATTGCAATTAATCAATTTACCAGGTCCTCGCGATGATATTGAAATGAATTCGAGCCACCACGGTGTGTGATTGGATTTTTTCCCATTCGCCGAGTTCCTGTCTGACTCCGCCTACAAATTAAGAATTATGATTATATTTTACAGGTACAAAATTATGTATTCTCTACTAAACAAATTAAGGCGACAACTTTAGACATACCTTGAATTCATCGCTACCCCCACCATGCAACCCAGGCATCCCATACACCGGCGCCTATCCATTTTGGCTTCTTCCTGGGTTTTCTGAGGGTAAACATCATATCCCGGTAATTCTTTGCAACCTTGGAGCTCAAGTGGCGTTGGAAAAGAGAAACATCCTCCTCTCGTAGGTCTACCACACCCTGTATATATGTTGAAAAATATTAGCATACATTTATACTTAGTCAGCAAATTGTAAAGTGATTGTGTATTATGATATATAATTTTACACTTACCAAATCCTGTCAGATGCTCTCCCAGACATGCTCTGGGATTCGACTACATTTCGACCAGCACGCAGTCATACAGCTTATGTATGCCTGCCTAGATATGCTGAGCACTATATTTGAAGGCTCGTGATACAGACAAATCATGACTAATATATCATACAAAATATTTATAACGCTGAAGTAAATTTAATACTTACGAGCCATCTACTTTCAGTAGCAATCTAACCACCGCACGTGGCGCCTCCTATGACGGGTCGCTGCCACCACCTCCGCTGCGAATGGTCTCTCTAAGACAAAGAGGGGGAACCAGATTGCGAAGAACTCCGCTGCCTAAAGAAAAACATCTGCAATACCCGTCACATACATATTATTTTATTATGGCAGAACATTTCATTGATATGTTCTGCCATAATAAAATAATATATATATGACGGGTATTGCAGATGTTTTTCTTTAGGCGGCGGAGTTGATATGTTCTGCCATAATAAAATAATATGTATATGACATGTATTGCAGATGTTTGCCTTAGGCGGCGGAGTTCTTTGCAGTCTGGTTCCCCCTCTTCGTCTTAGAGGGAGACCGTTTGCAGTAGAAATAGGCGCTATGGCTATGGCAATCAATTGGTAATTTATAGAAATTAACTAAATTGTAAAAATTTCTTAATTTTTATAAAAGTTACATAATAACTTAAACATATTTCGACTTGTTTTGTAGGCTCAGGCCTCACAAAAAGCCTATCAAAAGGCTCAGGACAATGCTGCGATTAATGAGCTTCGACAGCATATTACACTCCTGCAGGAGCAGGACCACTTCAAGCAACGCAAATGGAGCAACTGAACAGCGTTTGGTCGGATGTATGGAGCGTCATGGAGCATTCCCTTTGTCTGGTGGTTCCGGAGCCGAGGGCGAGTCATGAGGTATGTTTTGGGACTTTTGTTTTTAGAACTTGTGTATATATACAATGGGAGGTGGTGAGATTGATTTTTAGACATTTGGTGGTTTACTGTATAAATACTATGCAATTAAATATAATTTAATCGCTTCCATATTGTATACCGATCAATATATTTATAACTGTTATAAACATATATAACATTATTTATTTCTCAAATCGTATTCAAATTTTATAATTAATATTTCGTACACATTAATTAATTTATAACAATTATAAACTAATTAAATCGTTCGGTCTTAAGGGAATTCATCATTTCGGCTCTTGGGTATAAATTTGGTCAGTGATTAACATCGAACTATTCTAATGTTAATGTTCATAGGTCACCTAGCAGGTGCTGTGACATTATGGCCAAATTTATCGCTTACTCATTTTTGGTAAAAATCCAACTTTATTTTAATAAGCGTTACCGGGTTGTGACATTTGTTTACACCAATTCTTTTTGTCAAAATTATATCACTTTGGACTTATAGAATTTGGTAATGGTCAAAATTCCAAACTCATCCACGTTCAACTTTATAGTCCAAATACAAAGTCCTTGCTTCATTAATAACAATTATTATCAACCGAAATGCTCTGGCCAGAGACTTTGACTTTGAGTTGACTAGAGTTGACTGTGATAGTAACCATATATAACCGAGGAGAGGAATCCTCTCTTGAATAGTGCTTCACTTCCAATACTTTCACTCGATCCAATTATAGTCACTCGACGGACGCCATGCCATGATTTGGCTATAATCAAAGCGGATTTTTTATATTGAAGATCCACAGTATTCTCAATTCGAAAGAACTGTGTAAATCAATCATATCGATATTTTCTATGACCTTAGTTATATTAACCAATAGAAAACTATCGAGTGAGTCGTTCCATAATTATCGAATAACTATTAGTATGTAACCCCTTGGTGCCTCAAGCAGTCATGAGTAATACACTGCCAAACATTTGGAGAGCGTTACGTACTCTAGTCTCAACGGATACATCGATATCCAGTCTCGATGCATCTTGATTAGGAACATTTAAAATGGTATATTTGTTTTGTTGTGATAAATTAGTCACGGTTACAACACTTTGTAACTACTATCACAAAATATATTATTTATGGAATTTCCTATTAAATATACTTTTAATTAAGTTAATTAATTAATGTAATCACATTATATCAAGTATATAATAGGAAGAAAATACCTTTTATTTCGAACAAGATTGGTCAACGAGTTAGATATATGTAACAAATTACATAATTGCCCCTATGGCATATCGCTAACTCTACCAATCACCCACTTATACTTGGGGTCAATTATGGAATCTAATTCCAACTTCTCTGATCAGTTTTCTCAAAACCAATTAAGTCAGTCCCTTAGTGAATGGTTATGTTGTTATGTTTTAGTGAATGGTTATGTTAATCACATTATATCAAGTATATAATAAAAAAATACCTTTTATTTAGAACAAGATTAGTCAACGAGTTAGATATATATATAACAAATTACATAATTGCACCTAGGGCATACCCTTAATTCTATCAATTCGTACGTGTTCAGATGTGTCCAAACCTATGCAATTAAAGCCTATTAAAGCCTCGAAAAATTCCCTTTATACTGCATAGTGCTCTGTGACCGCTATACTATTTCAATGTAGCGCTATTAGACGGTGGGTCTGGTTTAAGCATCGTTATTTTTTGCTACACCGCTAAATCAATGTTTTTTAACACCCGTTTTAGCAACATTAATAGACAAATGTTGATTTGACTAGTTATCTTTAAACCAAATCAGCAAAGTTAGGGTGAAAACCTAATTTTAAAGTATTAAATGCTCGGTATAGGTTAGGTATATATATATATATATATATATATATATATATATATATATATATATATATATATATATTAAGTCACCAAATCTAGTCGGCATAATCATAATATTATTCGGTTTTGTTATATAAGAACAAAAAATATTTCTTTTTCCTACACGAATGGTGTGAGAATGAGAATAAATTAATTTTAAATATTTGATTTTATATCTAATGAAGTTTTTTCTACCTTCGTTATTTTCCACTATATCACCGCTATAACTTTTTGCACCTCCACCACTATGAAACTGCTAAGCGCTTTAACTATACAGGTCCAAACGATGCTTTTATGTAAATAGGCTTGATCCAATGATGCTCGAGCATGTTCGGATGATGCTCGAACATGTGATGCTCGTATGTGTTCATATTACATTCATATATATGTGCAACTGATGCACTAATGCGTTTGGACATGTTTGCATATGGACAAACTATATTCATAGGATTTTCAAATTAGATGCATGTAAAGTGTTCAAATATACACAAGCAATCTCGAACAACAATATTTGAATGTATTAGAACATGTTTTGACAATGTTCATATGCAAGCAATTTATTTTTGAAAATGTATGGACAATATTTAAATATGTTCAATTACGCTCAAATATCATTTTAACGTGTTTCTGCATGTCTGAAAATCAATTTCTCACATATGAACATCATCAAAACATGTTATGAATTCCAACACATTTGAAGATTTCTTTAACTTGTTCGAGTTCACTCTTATACTTTTGAACACTTTGCATGCATCCATGAACACTGTTTGTCCATGTCCAACTACGATCATACACGTACGAATATAATAAAAAAGTATGAGGACCATTCGAATAGCTTTAAGTGTCGTTCGAACATGCTCAAGCACCATCCGATCTGGCCCAGTTATATATAAGATTCGTATGGACACATCCGAACATATTTGAATGTTCTTTGAACATGTCGAAGCATATTGATGTCCATACATGTCTAAACATCATCTGAACCCGTCCATGCACATCCACACTTTGTTCAAATACAACCGAGTATTATCTAGACATGCTCGAATAAAGTCAAACATGTCGGTTACATTTGCACATCGTCCGAACACATTCAAATATGTTTTAATATCATTTGTATTTTCAATTATCATCCGTACACTTTCGCACATCGTTTTCACGAATATAAACATTGTCCAGACACATACGAATACATTTGAATATCATTTCAACAAATCATTGTCTATACGCATACGAATAACATTTGTTCGTGTTCAAACATCGTCCAAACATGTTCGATTACATTCGATAATAGCTTTAAAGTGTCCGAGATCGCTCATATATGTATGAACACTATTTGTATATGGTTATACATCTTTCAAACACACCAAAGTATGTCATAATATCTATCTGAATATCATCAGAGCATAGCCGAATATCGCTTAAGTAACGTTCTGGTTGAATATCGCTTGATAGCCAGACATCATCCTAGTATGTCTAAATATTTTCGAAGTTCATTTTACTTGTCAAAGCATTATTTGGAATCGTCCAAACATCGTTTAAACAATTTGATGATGGTTTAAACTCATGCAAACTGCAAACAATATAATACTACATTTATGTCAAGTATGAAATTATGAAAATGGCCAAACTTATAAAAGACGTTGCATTGAGCATAAGCTGCTTAAAGAGTACAACATAAATTTGTACATAACCTAAAAAATGATTGATGCGTATGCCTTTGCACATGAAAAAAACATATAAAAATGTGAATGGTTACTACAAATGGGTTTTATGCCACATGTAAACATTTATAAGCACCGTCGCTTTAGAGCACCTTTCCTTAGCAATGCTCATGTGAAGAATGCTAGGTAGCAATCTAACCTCTTAGTTGTTAAACTAATCTCTGATTAAAAATCAAGAAAACTCTTTTGATGGTATGTATGCTCAATATACACATATGTGTGTGTGTATTACACACACGCATTCGATGAAGACATAGATTGGGTTATTTTTCACATAAGAGATGCTTGTTTTTTATAATTGTTTTATACATGTTGAGTTTGACAATAGTGTAAATAAAAATTAACGTTACATGTATACCAGTTCGTATTTACATCACTAAATAATATGATTATTAAGTGATGTGAGACTATTCCCGTCGTTTCAATTTCCAACATGCGAGACGACCCTAACAAGATAATAAAAATTACTTTGTAGATGCTTTAATTTAAATGATTTCAGGCCTACACTATACTTAAAAACTAAAATGAAGTTTATTTGTTTTAACCCCTTTCATTATTTCATCAAAGTGATGTTGTTTATAAAAAAAACCTCAATTGCAAGAGTACTACGGTTTTGAGAAAATAATAAGTATGGTATTCAAGGTAAATTATAGGGTGCTCATTAAGGCAAAGCAGCTAATTGCATGCATCCTATGCATTATAGCCGAAACTAATCAATATATATTATCCAAAAACGCCCGGAAGGGGCATTTTGAACGAGTACGAAAGAGGAGTGCATTTCGAAAGGGGAATGCTTTTCTGAACCATGAAAATGCAAGCGAATGGAAATGATTATTTGTATATCTACTTTTATATTTATTTGTTTTAAATTGTTTTAGGCATTTTTTATTAAATGTTAGTAATTGCTTTTAAATTAAAAGTTACATATAAATGAAACATCTTGATACCACTTGCCATCTTATACAACATGAGTATCTATATATGCCACAACTCTCTGTCAAAGCTAGCGTTCTTTGTGCATTTCTATCCACTACAAGAAAACATGTGAGTTACCTATGTAAGTTATTGTGCTATAGGATCGTGTAATATGCATAAACTACTTGTGTGGAATAAGTACGTAGATAATAAAAGCAGCAAAGTAAATGACACCAGAGATTTTTATACTGGTTCGAACTCCCGTTCTACGTCCAGTC
This sequence comes from Allium cepa, assembly GCA_030765085.1. NCBI lineage: Eukaryota > Viridiplantae > Streptophyta > Magnoliopsida > Asparagales > Amaryllidaceae > Allium > Allium cepa. The sequence goes on along the minus strand of CM060941.1, from coordinate 80,065,274 downwards.
CCAGACTCCTTCTGGAATTAAACTAGCAACCCTCACTTAACCCGGAGGAATATGTTTACACTGCCTGAGCAACCGAATATGACTTCTATCGCCTAAGCAACCTAATAGGACTTCTACCGCCTAAGCAACCGAACAGGACTTCTTTACAAATAACAAAAGTATCTGACTGTAGTATGCTCTTTAAATAGCTTTGATAATTTGATTAAGTATAATCTTCCTATAATCTTCTCCTTTATGATATATAGTGTAATGTGCTTAAGAATTATGGAAGATAGAGTGATCAATGATCAGAGAATGTAAGTAGTTTGAGTGCAGTTTGAAAATATAGAATATATAAGAATTCAAGAATATTAAAATCAGTTTCGATTAATTATTTGTTGAATTCCGAAATCTATATATAGAGAATAAAAAGTTGCAACCATTGTTTAAAGGTAACAATGAAAAGAAACAGGTGCAACTATTTGTTTTGAAGATGTTTCTCTTCGATGAAGAGAAGTGTCTTTTGAGAAAATAGCCATTGAAAAATATTCGGCCGGCTATATTTATTAATTCAGCTGTCTGAATTAAACACAATCGTAAACAACAAGAAAATTGGCTATTTTTGGTTTGATTCAGCCGACTGAATAAACACATTCAGCCGCCTGAATAAACACATTCAGCCGCCTGAATATTGTGAAACAATAAAATTGTTTTAGCATTCAGCCGGCTGAATTAGTGTATTCAGCCGTCTGTTTTCAGCCTGTGTGCATGGTAGAGTATGTGTGTATATGATTATATATATATCGATCCAGAAGAGATTTTAACATAATCCTAAATGATATAAAGACTCTAGACAAGGAACTTAACAGCTTCAAAAACACTGTAAATATGAATCTGCTACAAAACTCCTACATAAATGATTAGTACACACAACATATTTTGTATAGCTTGTCATTAATCAAAACAATGTTAAATTGAGATTCCAATAACCTACGTGGCATCACCAACACTACATCGATGCGAAAAGGCAGGGTGTCAATAAGGCATTGGTATGATGTCGACGGCTAACTGCCAATATGGTTCTACTGACACCAAACGATGTCGTTAATAGCGATGTCGTATGGCGTTAGCCCGCTACCCCTTAATTAACCCTACCCAGATCTTATCTCATTCGCAATTTCAAATCGAAAAAAGGAATAAAACACAACCTCCATGTCTACCTCCATTCCATATCGACCAGCCTCCACATTGTCCAGCACCACCTCTAGTTGTCTCCCCGTTAATTCATTTGCTCTATGTCTCATCATCTGTCATAGCCTCCTCTCTCATCTGCCGACGATGCATCCAACCTCCACACCTACATCTACATCTATGTCAATCTCACGAAAGCTTCATAAGCCATGCCAATCTTCGATTTTTCCTATTGCAAACTCCTCCTCGATTTGTACATAATTTTGCACTTTTTTCAATGATTTGTTTGGTAATTATATGAATTAGTTTTTATGATCCATTGTTTACGTTCATTTTCACAATGATTTGAATTGCACGAAAGTTAATGATTTACTTCACTATGATATGAGTTAGATTATACAAAACTGCAAATATCCAATATTCATATATTATGGGCGATATCCTGTTTCAACCATTCATTGCTACTGATGCTACTTAGTTAGTACAATATTGATATGGTTACTAGTGAGAGAAATATTTATGTTTTGGTTGAGGTAAATATGTATTTATGTATATTTCTCAACCAAAACAAGAGCAATATATACATAAATACATATTTTACCTATTAAATATTTAATAGATTTAAAAGCTCTTGGTTAACCACCAATCAGTACATAATAATTATGTTAGATAAATTATTTTTAAGAAGTATAAATATAGCTCAGTCATCCAAAATCCAGTAGTCTGCAGTTGGCTTTGTTTAATTCTAAAAGATTCTATTCCTTCCGCTAAATGTATAGCACCATACAACGGTTGAGATTTATGGACAGTTGTTGTAGGTATGGTGCTAATACATTTAGCGGTAGGAATAGAATCTTTCTGAATTAAACAAATCCAACTGTAGGCTACTGGATTTTGGACGACTGAGCTATATTTATACTTCTTAAAAACTGTTTGTCTAATATAATTATAAAATATCATTATTCATACTATAAAACATCATTATTCAACTATACGATCAGCATAACACAATTTTTCATTTTTGCTCATAATATTAAATGTTGACTTATGAAAGATAATATTAGAAAAGAAATTCCATAACCAATTCTTTCTAGTGACCAAAATATCATATCAAATTTATGAACTAAGGTAAGCCAGCCTTTGGCATTGCCTTCCTAAAAAGAATTTAACCAAACTTTACATCTAACCAAATATTGGATTACAAATGATAAGTTAACTAAAAGAGGCTTTAATCTGTCAATATTCAACAAAATTAAGTTCTGAAAACCACTAATGACAACAACACACCTGATCAAATGTGGAAAAGTTTTCCTCCTGTGAAGGCGAGGGTCAACGGATCCGCTGTAATTACCTAATCAAAGAGCCTACAAAAAGCATCAAACCACCAAAACAAACACACACGCATACACACGATCCAGTCTTTCAAAGAATTCATATTCAGTTTTCAGCTCCGTAAAGGTACATTTTTTTCCTCCCTCTATTCGCCTTCAATTTTTTTCTAGATTTTTGAAAACGATCTTCAATCGATTCTAGTGGAATTAATCCCTAGTACAAGCAGTAGGAAATCATGTAAGTTATTATTTTATTTATTTTTTCTTCTATCTATTTAAAGTGATCCACAATTTTTTTTCGGAGTTCAGTTACGAAAGTTCAATAATTTTCTTTAAAGAGCAATTGAGGAAATCAATTATGTAGCCCTCTATTGTTATTTCGAAAAAAGTGCTACTTAATCATGTCGATACTAAAAGTGAAAAACAAAAACATTAGGCCCCGTTTGGCTATGTCATTTTTAGTTTTCATTTATACAAAAGTGCGTCCGTCGTACGTATTATGGAAAAACAAATAATTTTAAAAATGAAATTAACATGTAAAATAGAAAACAAGCTTATTTTGTTTTTTGTCTTTCGAGAGGTAAAAAAAAGCACGGAAAACAATGCAACTCCTTCGTTGTTCGTTACATATTACAATAGCTAAGTGTTAGATTTGATACAATATTTCCATACTTAGAAGATTTGGAAGATATTTGAGATGATTGGTTAAATATATTGCCTCTTTTATAATCTTATCAAAAACATATAAATTGTGAGAAACTGAAAAAATAAAATGGTAAATGTTTCCCGTATGATTTGGAGAATTGATTAGGTATTGATTTATGACTATATATCAATTACTTCAACCTCAAGTAATAATCCCCATATAAATATAGAGATTAGGATGAATAGAAGCATTAGAAATAAATTATCTTCTATTTTATATTTCTTCATATTCTTCTTAGTCTCCATTATCAATATTGTAATTATCTCTTTGAAAGTAATAAAATATCCTCTCCCCAAGTGGATGTACACTATCTCGCGATAGTTGACGTAAAGGCTTGTACCCCCGTACCCCTTTGAGTTGACCATAGTTCACATCAGTTCAACTCAAATTGAACGGAAATACGAATCTTTAGGGGTGAAGAAGAAACAGAAAACAACATCACAGAATCTCACAATCGCAGCGGAATATAATATAACATATAATAACTGATTTTTATACGAAAAGATCTGTAACAGTTTATATACTTACAATCATCAGAGTACAACAATCCATACATCAATTTTGACAGTTATAGTAACCTGTCCTCATACAACGGAAATATAAGCTAAGTATGGGAATACGTCTGAACACCTCCAGCTCGTCTTTTGAGCTCCATAGCATCCTATCCTGAATCTGTAATACTCAGTCTGACCCAAGCATTATAATAAAATAGCATCCGAGTCAGTCTGGAAAACCAGCGTGAGAAAACACACCCAATTTGAATTATTAACTTTTCTCAAAATCCTTCGAAAACAAAGGTATCTCGTAAGACCACGTCACACATAAACACGACGGGTTTTTACCTTATGATAACCATAACGATTTTTATCAAAATCATCTGATATTATAACAGTGTCCATAGAAATTAAATAGAAAATAGCTAAAATGCTTGCATTTCATGTCTCAGCATAGTTGGCACAATCAAAACCGTACGGCGCTTATTAAAGAATGGTTCCCATACAATGACTGGGCCACTAAGGTACTGTCCATCACAGTACACCTTAAGAAAATATACCAAGGACCTCGCCGGAATCCCTGCTACACAAGACTAGCCTACCTGGATAGACCGATTATGTTATCACGCCGGGTGTTTCCGCTCTCAAACATCGCGCGCTCCTTCTTTCATACACAACCATATCCATAATATATATGTTTCTGGGAATATCTAGAAAAGTGATAACATACCCCAATTGGGGGCGAACCACTTAGCCTTGCTGCATCTCCTATATTTTAGTCATTCCCGGTTGATCAGGCTTGAGACTAAGCGTTACCTTTCAAGAAGCAATTCTTCTTAGAATGCTCATCATCCTCCAATGACGATGTATTGATAGCATTCGTCCATACAAGTTTTCCTGGATCTGGACAAACCAAATCACTGTCTTTATCATCTTCACGATATTCATTTGTAACGTTCAGCCCGGATCGAAGTGGTCTATGGATAATTAAATCTCATCCCGGTCTCTTCGAAACGATTAACATAATTGGCTAATATTGATAGTCGGTTATTTAACTATCAATAAACATCCATAAGCAGAAACTAGGCCTTATTTTATAATTCTTCAAACATTTATTTCAAACTATCTTTACTAAGATATGTATTCAAATCCCTTTCCATATTCCAATATTTAAAAACAATTTCAAATGCTTAAATCCATAACATGATACTTTCAAACCATCTTAACACTTAGAAATATTCCCAAATTTCCATTTTTTATACTTAGGAAAATATAATAAGTCTTATTTTTCAAAATCTTTTCAAATATCAACACTTGAGAGAATATTTCGTAACTTATCTCACAAGTCTTCAAAATTACTAATAAATTCCTTTTTTTATTTCAAAACCCAGTATACTTATTTATAACCCCATTCAACAATTTATAACTTCTTTTATGAATTCAGATTTCATTTTCAAAATTTCCATATTCAACCTTTTGAAATTCCATTTCCTCCAGATCCCTTATAAAATTTCTCTCCTCAAAATCATATCCATTTATAAACCCCATTTACGAATCTCGAGAGAATTTATAAATAAAAAATTTCAATCACTTCAAAACTCTATATATGTATATAAAATAAGTATTTAAAAGGATAATAATTTATTTTTAAAACATGTTCAAGTAATTATTTGAAATATCAAAAACACTTTTATAAACATCAATAACTCATTTCTAAGTAAACATATAAATTTTCAAAGCTGATTTTAAAAGTTAGAATTTACTAAAATAATTACTTAATATATGAAAATCTACTTACCGAAGTATTTCAAACCTAACTGGTCTAAAATTCATAGTTTTATATAATAAAATTTTCCTTTTAAAACATAACATAATTTCTGGAAAAAATATATTTTTAAAGTTCCAATAACCAATTTTAATTTATAAATCCCTCTCGATTCACAATACGTCGTTTCATTTTCAATTTCCTAGCCATTTCACTTTTCAAAAATAGATCCTACCATTTTTCCCAAAACTATTTTAATACCTCGGTATAAATTCACATATGAATTTTTATTCCAATTTATCAACCATTTTATTTTTCCTTATTTATAAACATCGTTAATAATTTTATTATTCCTTTGAGTTCACCTTTTTATAAAACTAATCTTTTTTATAAAATTCCATTTTTATAAAGCCATTCCTTCATAAGTCCCATTTATAACTTCCAATTTATTTTTATTATCAACTTCAACTCCTTATTATATTTTTCCCGAATATCATTTATAAATTTCTTTTTATAAAATTGATTCTTAAATACTCCATTTTAAAATTTACAAAATTTAAGTATAACCAAAAATCAAATATATTTTTCTAACTCAATTTCTTTAAAATAACCCCAATTCCAATATAAATATTTTTATATCAAAAATTCCCTTTAATTCCTTCAATTTTAAAAATATATTTATGGTATTTAAAATATCAAAATTCAATCCAGTGCTACATAGCATCCAATAATTCCAAACACTACAATAATCTATAATAGATTATTCTACACAATCCATATATCACAATATATGAAATTAAATTCAACATTTTGAGGAATTCAATTGGATCCCTCAAACGTGTTTCCTTGCATCCACAGATGTTAATACAACATAAAAATACCAATCCCATTTTGAGGGGGATATCGCAGTATATAGGGTCATTCGCTATTATGCGGGACGCATAAAGTCTCATCCGCTATATTGTGCGGGAGTATCACTCTAATTACTAGTGTGTGTGTGTGTGTGTGTGTATATATAACATCCAACAAAAAAATATAATTTATCAATTCAATCAAGCATCCAATAATTAAATTTAACTTTTAAATTTAAATTTGACAATCTATAGGAGTGAGAATTTCTCACCTCGATTATATTTGCAGACCATTCCAATCTCGACTTGTTTAATATATTTTGGACCTCTTATATATAAAGAAATATTCATTAATTACTATACGAGATAATTAATTATAAAACTAATTTAATTAAAATTTTAAACTACAATCTTACCCCTAAATTTTGAACGAGATGAACGCATGCGCGCCATCCCTTGAACCATCGCTGCCTGGCCTCAAACTTGCAAGCACACGCGACTTCGAACTGCAACTCGCTGCAAACACACGCAGACGGAACCTCGACATCGACACAATTTTCCACTGGACCTCGTCAGACTTCTAGCTCCACATTACCGAGCTGAGCCACCACCACTTCGACACTGCGTCGCCAACTCCCAGCAACCATGCCTAAGCCCTTCCATCATTAATGAACCTGCGCTGCCCTCCTCAACGAAGCCCAACATCGACCTTGTCACGATCGCAACTCCCCCACACCTCTGCCATCGCGGGTCACCGCCATCCCTAACCACGTCTTCAACGCAAAACCCAAGCTCGAACAACTCGAGACCAAAATATCGAACATCGCCTGGCATCACTTTTCGACTCGCGATGCCTCACCGCCACCAATCGAACCCCTCGCTTTGCCTAACCCAGTGCACCTTCGTCCTCTCCAGCATCAACTTCGACAATGCATCTCGAGCTTGAGCTCATAAACTCTCGCGATTTATATTTTTGGGTTCGATTTCAATTTTCTGAGGGCTATGAGATTTTATTTTGAGGTGCTTTCGAACTGAAGAAGAGGAGAAAGAGGCTCGCAATTTATATGATGCGGCTATTTCTTTCTTCTTTTTTTCTTCGAATTTGATTTCAATTACTGGAAGAAGAGGGGAAATATCGCATGTTTATATAGGAAGAAGGGAAGTGGCGTGTTACAAAAGGAATAGGTAGGGTCAATTCATAGGGTGGTTGATGTATTTGAAGGATTGACCAAAATATATTAATTAAATTTTCAAAATGTCCTAATTTACGTAGCTTAAAAACTCAAACCATATCGAGACATGCCGCTAGGCGTTCATAATGTTATATCCCTATCCCGAACGCAATGAAAAAGGTTTTGAGTTCAAATTCAATCGTATGAAAGGATAGCTTTTTGGACCCAATTATTATATTGGATTTTTAATATAAATTTCAACGCGTTTATATGTCGTACGACCAAACGATAACCCCAAACACTACGAAATTTAAAATTCGATAATAATACACTATTCCGGATCCAACTAAACTGGTTTCGTCGAATTCTGCAACTGTGTCTCGGATCGCTATCTTAACGCATCGATTAATTCGACGATTTCAACAATTTACGAAATCGCTTGAAATTTTTAGTTATAAATCTTATTGACTAAATTAGAATCCCAAATTTAATATTTAAACCATTTAAATATTCAAAATCGAATAATGAAAAATCCAGATCGTTATAGTGGAACCACTACAAATCCGTGTGTGAACTCTCTATTTACTTTGTGTGATTTGCTGATTTACCATTTTATTCTCAAGTTCTGTTTGTTTTGTCGCACTACAACATGGTCTTACTGCTTTCAGTATTAGAGTTAATTTGCAATCATTTGTGTAAATTCACCCCTACAGTTTGGTATCAGACTAGGGCTAGAAGGTGTTCGATAAAATGGCAGGACCTGAAAATGAGGAGGTTAGACCTACCCAGGAATATGCACCCAACATTAGATTCATATGCAACATCAGGTTTGCAGTTGGCTATAGAGAAGTGGAATGGAGATAATGATTTTGAGAAGTGGCGGTGGAAAATGAAGGCGGTGTTGAGAAGAAATCGTGTTCATCAGGTTGTATTTGACATAGAGTCGTTGTTAGTAGATATCGCAGAACTGGAAAGAAAGGAGATGGAAGAATAAGCCTTTACTACCCTCTAATTGGCCATGAATGAGAATGTCATTTCAGAGATTAATGGTGAAACTACTGCTAGTGGCTTATGGAATAAATTGGAGGATCACTACATGAAGAAGTCGCTGACGAGTAGACTGATTCTATTGAAGAATTTTTTCAAATATAAGATGCGGGAAGGTATGTCATTAAAAGCACATATGAACTTCTTCGATGATTTGATGATGAAGATGAAAGATGTTGATTTGAATGCGGATGAGGAGCAAAAGGCTATGGTGTATTGTGTTCTCTTCTTGTGCGATGCACGGTTTTTGCTAACAGCTTGATTTATAGCAGAAGCACGCTGTCATTAGAAGATGTGAAGACGGGACTTCTAAGTGAAGAAATGAAGGATCGGATGAAGAATATGAGCAAAAGTGGAGAAGCTAGTAGTATTCAGGGGCTGTTTGTGGAGAGAGGAAGAAAGGAGAAGGAGAATAATTTTAAAGTGCGTTCCAAGTCAAGGAAGCCTGGAAGTTGTTGGAGAGGTAAGTCTAGAGACAATAGGTGTCATCATTATAAGAAACATGGCCATTAAAAGAAAAATTATCCAGATTTGAGAAAGAGAAATGAAGCGGATGGTTCTTTATCTATTGGATGTTAGATTCAGTGGCATCTTTACATATGACGCATAGGAAGGAGATTTCTGTTTTTATGAAGACAAGGAGGAAAGTGCCATATTAATGGGGAATGATGCTACTTGCAAGTCATTAGGAGAATGATCGGTGCATATTCGCATGCACGATGGTGTGGTCCGCATATCACTGGAGTCCGCTATGTTCCATGTATAAGAAAATCTCTTCTGTCCTTGGGTCAGCTAGCATCTTTGGGGTGCAAGATTACGATAAAGTCGGATGGCTTAAAGGTGACACATAGTGCTCTTGTATTAATGAAAGGAATGATGGTCCGAAATCTTTATCTACTGAAAGGATCTACAGTTCTTGAAGAGACGTATGTTGGAGTTGATAATTCACAATTGGATGCCACCAGACTTTGGCGTTTCAGATTAGGTCATGTTTCAGAGACGAGTTTGAAGCTGCTTCGAAAAATTAGGAAGATGATCAAGGGTGAAAGCTTCAACCGTTTGAAATTCAGTCAGGAGTGTGTGTTAGAGAAGTAGACAAAAGTTTCTTTCGGTGTTGGTAGACATGAGTCCAAAGGAGTACTAGAGTATGTCCAAACAGATGCTTGGGGCCAGTAGTTTCAGCTTCTATTGAAGGATCTAAGCATTTTATCTCTTTTATCGATGACTACTCTCGGAAGATTTAAGTGTATATGATGAAAGCTAAGTCGGAGTTATTTGAAAAGTTTAAAACATGGAAAGCACTGGTAGAGAATGAAGTAGGAAGGAAGTTGAAGGTGCTAAGATCCGACAATGGCGGTGAGTTTGTTTCTAAGGAGTTCACAAATTTATGTAGACATCATGGAATTGAGAGATATTTTACTACACACAGTGATCCGCAATCAAACGGATTTGTTGAAGGGATGAACAGAACTCTACTAGAGAAGGCCCGTTGATTGAGATTGACGGCGGACTTATCTAGAGGCTTTTGGGCTAATGTTTTATCAACTGTAGCATATATTATCAATCAGATTCCATGCTCAGCCATTGATGGGAGGATTCATGAGGAAAAGTGAAAGGTACATCTATACATATTAGTTATTTTCGTTATTTGGTAGCCTCGTGTATGTTCACCATACAGGAAATGACAAGTTGGAGGCTAGAGCCTATCAAGGCATATTTTGGGCTATACAGAAGGTATCAAAGGGTATCGCATTGAAACCCTGTTGATAGAAAGGTAGTGCCCTCGAGACATGTCACATTTTGTGAGTTCGCTAGATTCAAGCCCAAGGAGAATCCATCTTGTTCAATAAATTCAGAAGCTGAAAAGCCTAAGGAGATAGAAATTATTTCCACATATCAGTCTAGTAGTAGAGTCAGAGATGTAAAAGAAGATAGAGTAATTGCAGTTGTTGATACATCATATGAAGGTCCACAGAATTCCTCGAGTAATGATAGTGATGGTCGTGAAGCTAGAGATGATTCAGCTCAAGGTGGAGTTGACATGAGTTTAGGCGAAGTTACACCTATTCGGGCTAGCTCTAAAATTAGAAAGCCACCAAATAGGTATGGAGACTGGAGTTATGCAAACCTTAGCCTTGAGGACCATTTTGATTACGCACTACATATAGTGCAAGATGAGCCTTTCGACCTTGAAGAAGCTATGAATTCGAGTGCCAGCTCAAAATGGATGCACGCTATGAAAGAGGAGAATGCAGTAGACATGTTCACTAAGTCCTTGCTCGTTGCAAAGTTCGAGCATTGCTCGAACTTAATTCGCTTGCTAAAGTGTTAGGCGCCACTTGGTGGCATAAGGGAAGAGTGAGTTAGTATATGGAGATGTTTGTTTTGAAGATTGATGGGTCCTACATCGAGGGGTTACTTTCAACACTTTGTTGGCGGGCAGTGGCATTGTCGGAGTTCGTTGATAAAGTGAAATGGGTGTTGATCATACCAAAGCTCGTTGGGAAAGTATCTGTGATGCCTTATCCGAGAGCTGCTTGGAGTAAAAGAATGTAGGTGGAGTTGGTAGGCTTGTGGAGAAATATAGTATCAAGGTGAAGATTGTTAGATTTGATACAATATTTTCATACTTAAGAAAATTTGAAAGATAGTTGAGATAATTGCTCAAATATGTTGCCTCTTTTATATGCATTACAGAGAGCAATGGATTAGCAATGTAAGAGGAAGAAATATTTGAAAAAGAGTGAAATAGTTAATTAATTCTCTAATTAGATTTAAAAAAGGAATTTTATCAGATGCATACAAATTGTGGAAAACTGAAAAAATAAAATAGTAAATGTTTCCCATATGATTTGAAGAATTGATTAGGTATTGATTTATGACCATAAATCAACTTCAACCTGAAGTAATAATCCCTATATAAAGGTAGGGATTAGGATGAATAGAAGCATTAGAATCAAATTATCTTCTCTTTTGTATTTCTTCGTATTCTTCTTAATCTCCATTATCAATATTGTAATTCTTCTCTCTGAAAGTAATAAAATCTCCTCTTCTCAAGTTGATGTATACTATCTTGCGATAGTGGAACTACTATAAATCCGTGTGTGAACTCTCTATTTACTTTCTTGTATGATTTGCTGATTTTGCGCTTTATTCTCAAGTTCTGTTTGTTTTGTCGCACCACAACACGATCTTATTGCTTTAGCATGTATTATGGTTGATTTGCAATCATTTGTGTAAATTCACCTATACACTAAGAATTGTAAATCTTCTTCTTTCATCTCTTGGTTTTTTATAGTAAAAGTTGAAAAAACAAAACTCAAAATACAAAATAGAACCAAACAGACCTTAACTTCCATTCTCTTGAAATTTATTCTTTTTTGCTTGCCATCGTATAATTGAAATTTAATAACTTGTTTTAGTTTCAATATTTACAAGTATTTACAATTGAAGGTAAAAAATATCCTTGAGGCTCATTCCTCAGCGGTTTGAGGCGTGTGATGCCTACTTTTGTATGTCTCGTATGCCTCAAGTTGCTAAGGTGTAAGCATAAGTATTAGAAAGCCTTTCTAAGAAAGCCTCAAGTCGTTTTATCTCCATTGACTTAAAGTTGCTACTCGAGACAGGTATCGAAATGAGTTTTTTAAAACAATGGTTTTGTGCAATCCACGCAAGTCATCAGAAGTAGAGTTTTTACAGGCTCTCTGTGCTTGGTACTTGCTAAGCCAAAAGCATTTTCTAGCAATGATACAACAATTTATTCTCATCCTCTTCGCTTTATCAATGATTTATTTTAGCCTTGTCTCTTACTTCACCTTCCTGCAAAAATGCATGATGCAAAATGTAAGTTGCCTCGGAGGTCACAGCAAACATATGCACTTTTTTGGTATTTTATCCACACAAAAAACAATAAACAGTTACTTCACTTCAAACTAGTTTTTATCAATATGAAGAAGAATAGTAAACCAAATGATTAATGTAGAGAAAATATTATCTTTATTTAAAATGTTGGAGGAAATTATGATACAAATGTGTAAAAAATTTGTTTTAAAATGGACTGAGAGTATTTTAGAAAGTCATCTGACCGCTATTTGAAGTATAACAACAATGGATGTCTCGGTAGAGTTTAAAGTGAAAAGGAACGACAACCGGAAAATATATTTAGTAAAATAATCCGATTAAATCAAAAGAACTTAAGATTTTTAAACAAAGAGTCAACTGACCAAGATATAATTTTTAACCAATGCAAGGAATTTAACAACTTTCAACTCAAATGTGCAACATATGTTGATGGCATATTCAACATATATATATTTGTTAAATTGTAAAGAGAGAAACCGTTAACTTAAAATAATAATTTTGTGGAGTTGTTTACAGCTAAGTTTAGTTTAGTTGAATATTGAGAAGCTAGTTTGACATCTCTAAGCAATATTTGGAAGTGCAATATGCATACGATCATCTTGAATGTTATTCAAGAAATTCAAATGTAAATAACTTTTTACCGATATTTCTATTAATATATCAAGAAAAAAGAATAGAATTTATAATTGAAGAACACGGTTCCTATAGTTATATATTAACTAATTATTAATTTCATTATTCAATATAAGTGCATTATCCGTGAATTGATGCACCTCTAATATGAAAATATCTAAAATAAAATAAAAATTCATTTTTATATTTATATTAGAGTGACGATCAAATAAACATTATATTTAATTCATGTTATAACATAACATGTAGCATTGTTGCTCAGATAAAAAGTAAGTATTGAAAATTGTGGTACAAACGGATATTATTGTAAACTAAATTGATCAAACCACTGCAATCACGATACAATATACCTGAAATGTGATCATATCTTACTTCATAAATAGAATTTGTGCATTGATTTATTGTTTTGCAAATATATGTCTCATTGAAGATTAAACGAAAGAGTGGAGGTGTACATCATAAAGAGTTTCCCCACTTCAAATACATTTTGACAATGGCGCAAATTAAAAAGACAATTGGCATACAAAGAACGTACTTCTGGCATGATATAAAGTCATATTACATATATATAAACATTAAGGATTTTTTGCACTTCGAAACCATACTTCACGGTTGTTGGAAAATGTACATACATTAAGTGGAAGTCATATTTTTATACTATTTGTAATGTGGTATGAATTAAGTATTTTTTCCGAGTGCTAGACGAAACAGTAAATTCATAATTCTAGACGTATACAGATACCACATATAATGTTCTTTTAAGACCTGAGATGTCAATCCCGAGACGAAACGTGAATATTCTTATATGTGTGGCACACACTTTGTTCTGTGTGGCACACACTTTGTTGTAACAAAATGATTTCATAATATTACATTTCTACCAATCTATATTTATACAAAGCTTTTCAAGTTATTTAGATATGCAAGACTATTCCAATTTCAAACCATCGTTTCTCCTTTTAACATGCAAGACAACCCTAACTAGAGTATTATGATACCGGTAAATTTACCATTACCATACCATTACCAATCAATCGGTTACCATTATTGATTGATATCGGTATACCGGTTTAATCGGTATGGTAATGGTAAATTTATCATTTTCCATGATAAATTATCGATAACATTTCTTCAAAACCAGCGGTAACAGTAAATTTACCGGTCAATTTAAAACACATGTATGTTCATGTGATATGCTTTACTATAGACGTTTAGCAGCAAACAAATGACTAAATTTAGTTCAATAATCATATCAATTAATGCCAAATACATTTTTTTCTTACCCTTTTATGTTTTTTTATTAAGTAACACTATAAATAGTTATACCGGAGATGCGTTGTACTGTAAAAACATATCAAGTTATGGATTTTTTGGACACGTGCATTACCAGTGTAACGGTTAGCAGATTATTAGTATACCAGTCTTCGGTATACCAGCCGATCGGTAATGCTAACGGTAAACAGTTTTGGATTACTAGTAAAAATGGTACGGTAACAGTATTTATGAAATGATAGTGGTAACCACTACAATAACAGTCCGAACCCTAGCACTCCAAACCTCCGTGCCATCGCCCTTATGGGCTTTTTCGGGTATACACTTACGCAGAAGATGATGTGTGAACTAGCATCGGGTTTGAAATGTTGGGACTCTCGTAGTTTCTTAGCCGCACGAGTTACACGTACGTGTTGACCACTGTGCGCACAGTATGAAATATGTCGAGTGCCATTGAATGTGGTGATGAAGAGATGCATTTGAATAGAATGAAGTAGCACGGTGGGTTATATATAAAGGTAAATTAATTTTGTGAAACGGTAAAGATAAAACCATGGGAAGAATGTTTATGAAGCTGTCGGCCTGTACAATAACTAATATATACGATATGTGGAAACTATATATGAAATTCTGCTGTACTGCCAATGTAAATTACTAAGATAGTGTTCGTTTGAAACTGGCAGATATAAGTAGTTGCCAAATTGTACAAACGTAAATTTTTTAAAATGCAATATATTTGAAAGCAATACTAGAAGATCCTTCAGTTCTAATTTTAGTTTTCCCAACTGCTATATGCCATTTTAGTTTATTAATGATGCTGTTAAGAAGGCTTACAAAAGCTTGGTGGAAATACGCAATACATGCATTTTTTCTAAAGGTTTAACTTTAACATATCTGGAAAAACATCCAAATGAGAATGAAAATGTGCAAGACTTGAATTTTAGCCGTGACAATAAACCTTTTTAGCTAATTATATAAAATGTGAGGAATTTATGTCTATTGCCTCAGAAGTTTGCTGGGATTATCAGTTTTAATTTTCGTTCAGCATCAATGTTTAATTCATAAAAGCAATTTGCACTAACAGTGGTTTTCGACGACAAATAGTCGTCGGTGGCCGTCAATATGCCGTCGAAAACCGTAAAAAGAGCCGTCGATATACGTAACTCGTTTCATAACGACTTCCGATGGGAACAACGGAAAATTTTCGATGGCCTCTAACGGTAATCTGTTATCGTTTCCAACGGCCACGTTGACCACGTGGCAAACCTAAATAACCAAATAGCCGTCCGAGCCCATCGAAAACGGCCGGGATATGCCGTAGAGCGCCATCGGTAGCCGTTTCTTCTTTGTCTTAAGCCATCTTATACACCTTCTGCGATGTCCTGCGAAAAAAAATAAATTGTTATACTGTCTCAACATCATAAACGTAATTTACATAATTTTAATTGAAAACTATGCAATATTTGAATTTGGTTTATTTTCTGAAAATTACCGCTTAGTTCCCAAATCCATAGCGCCTGCTGCGGGATGGTGGATCCATGACAGACTCGAAAGTAGCATCATCCTCATCAGCTGTCAGCTCATCCGTCCTGTCTCAGCCACCAGCTGTGCCCGTGCTTCCTGAAACTTTTGCTGTAACACAAAATACAATTTAGTAGACCAATCGCTATACTAATTAACAAAATGTTGAAATGGTCACTGGTATAAATAACACTAATTAATATATCTATAAATGTGTACTTAATCAATTAACTGATAACTTTTAACTTAATTATAATATACTTACATAGGCAGCAGTCGCTTTATCATCATACTTCCATGAGTATACGACTGCTGCTTCAGGGCATGCGGCATGGGCATGAGTATGTTTGTGTACAATTTTACTAACTATCTATTAACAACTTATAACTTAAAATATAAAATTGAATATAAAAATTTACCAAATCCTCGCGATGATGCTGGAACGACTTGAAACCACCGCGAAGTGTAACGAGATTCTTATTTCTGTTTGCGGAACTCCTATACGACTCCATTTGTAAATTTAAGTTGGAAATAACATTTTACAGTTCTGAATTATGTATTAAATACACGCAATAATTTAAAGTAATTAATATATGGTAAACTTACTTGGAACTTCTCATTGCCCCACCATGCGATCCATGCCTCCCACACGCTAGCACTCATCCAGTTCGATTTTTTTTCCGGTTTTCTCATAGCAAACACTGTATCCCTATAATTTTTGGCTATTTTGCTGTCCTAGTGGCGCTGCGTCAGGGATACATCGGTCTCTTGTAGGTCGACCAAACCATACGCATTGAGAAAATAAAAGTTATACATTTTTATAAATAGTCTACAATATATAAAGTGATCTAGGATCAAAGAGAAAGTGCAAAATATAAATTTACACTTACCAAGAAGTCCTGCCAAATGCTCTTCCGGACATTATCCGGTATCTTGCTCCACTTGGGCCAGCAGACAGTCTCCTACATTTATATGCCTGTCTGGATATGGACATCACTGTAGCTGATGGCTCGAGCTTGAAGCCACTGTGTCAAAAAGAAACAAACATTTAATAAAGCATGAATAATATAGAATAGATCTTATGGAAAAATATTGTTAATACTGAAATAAATTTAATACTTGCGATCCATCGGCTTTGGCCTGCAATCTGCCTGCAGGAAGAGCTGCCTCTTGTGATGGGCTGGGGACATCATCAGCTGGAAACGCACCCGTCCATCTCTGAGAAGAAGAAAGAGATCATGTATGGAAAGAGCCAAGTCTACGGAAAAACGACATATATATATACGGTACCAGTTACAAACATATCATATATGAGAAATATATCATTTAATTATATAAAACATACATCATGGCAGAACATAAAAGGATTATGTGAAACAGATTACGACTAAACATATCATTAGCTGAAACATCATTTTTAATGAGAAAATGTAACATAAATAAATACAGAAATTACCTTCTCCCGATATGTAGATTATTAATCAGTACTCGTCGTTTTCTGATTCAGACTCTGTTTCATACTCTATGTTTTATTCCTTTGTAGTCTCAAATGCTTCTATTAACATTTGATTCATCGTTTAGAGGTCCAAAATTGGTTTGATCGTCGGTTATTATTATTCCAGTATTTTCCTCGATATCTGCTTGATAAGCTTGTTCGTTTGGAATATTCTATCCATCAAATGTAAATGTTGCATTTGTTTTAAAAACAGCCGACCAATCTGCTTGATCTCTTCGTAGAGATGGGTACGGAGCGTAATAAACTTGAAGAGCTTGTTTGACAAGTATAAAAGGATCGTACTTATAATAATGCGAGATATGCTTTATTTCTATAAGATTATACTTTGAGTGCATGTTGATTCCAAAACCTGAAACGTTGTTGAACCAGTTGCATTTAAACAAAAAAACTTATTCTGCGGGTCTTGTGAAATATATAAACTGTAAAACCTAAGTTAAACGCCACAAAAATCATTTACATGATCATTTAAATCATCAATACCTTTAACAAATACACCAGTATTATTAGTTAATTTTTCAGCACCGTACTCTTTTATGTTAAATTTATATTCATTAACGTAGAAAATTGGATAGGTCTTGGCTTTCGTTTTTGGTCCCATAACTAAATGTTTCAATCCTTCGTCGACCACACAATTTATCGTGTCGTAAACGCAATTTGAAAACCAAGCAGCGAAATCTTTGCCGATATAGCCATTTGGATGTTGTGATTCGTAAACACTATAACATAGAAGAAATATTATATTATAACTAACACACATATGTACATATGTATACATACGCATATGTAGATGATATAATGCATTAATAAGAATATATATACATTACCTAACAAATGGTGCAACTTCAGCACAATTGAGAAGAATATATGTGTGAGCTATATGATAATCTCTATCGTCCAACCATAATTCCACACATTTACTAGCAGGTCGTTCGTGTTTTTTAAAATTAGGTAAACTCGCTTGACAATCATCTTGATCAATGCCTTCATCATTACGTGTAACACTTTCAAACGATAAGTTCACATGATCACTAAAATAATGAGAGAGAAAAAACGAAGCTTCTTCTTCGATATATGAGTTGCAAATCGAACCTTCAACTCATGCTTTATGTCTCACTTTTTTCTTTAGCTGATTTAAGTACCTATTAAGATTTATTCCAAATTAAAATTTATTTATACATGAATTAAACTAATATTTAACGTACTAAATATTAATACCTCTCGAATAGATACATCCATCCATACTGCACAGGCCCTCGAAGATGTGCTTCGGATGGAAGATGAACAGATATATGCTCAATTACATTAACTAAACTTGAAGGAAATATTTTCTCTAGTTTACAGAGCAGTATGAGGATTTCTTTCTCAAGTTTACGTAGACGATCGACTTTTAACGTAGTATAACAAAGCTCCTTATAAAATAAACTAAGTTATGTGTACAACCGTTCAAAATTTTACGGGCAACAATTCTTTAAAATCAATGTGTGACAAATTTTCCATCATAATATGACAACCATGGTTTTTCATTCGACTAAATTGTTGTTCTTATAATCGACACATCTACGAATATTGAAAGAAATATCATCAGGAAATCTTAATCCTTCCACCCATTTTAAAAGTATTTTAACTTGGTTATTGTCTAACTCATAAAATGCTTTTGGTTTTTTTGTGTCATTTGGCTTGATATGAAGCTCAAGGCGATTACATATTGCTTCGATATCGCGTCATGATTTCAAATCATCCTTTAGCTTCCTCATAACAATCAAAATTGTATTTAAACGTTGTCAAACACGTTTTTCACATTGTGCATCACGTCAATATTGTGACGAGGTAGTAGATTTTTCCAATACGGAAACTCCCAAAACATGCTTTGTTTGCACCAATTATGAACCGTTGATTTAGCTTAAATTTCAATTTGTTCTCCGGTTTCATGTATCTTTGGAAAATCCTTTACAGTTTCATATATATCTTCGCTTGACCAAACCGTTGGTGGTTGCAAGGGCTCGTGTCTATTAGGTGTAAAGTTTTTTTGTCTCTTCTAAACGGATGATTAATATGGAGAAAACACCGATGACAATCAAACCACGAAATTTTCCTCACATGCGGTAAAGAAAATGCTCGTGTTTTCTCCATACAATAAGGACAAGCTAGGCTACCGGCCGTACTCCAATCTGAAAGCATTGTATACACAGAAAAATCGCTAATAGTCCACAACAAAGAAGCAAACATACGAAAATTCTTTTTTTTGAAATGTCGTATGTTTCAACTCATTTTACAATAATGTTTCAACCCTTCAATCAACGGATGTAAATAAATATTGATTCCTTCTGTCGGATCGTCAAGGCCTGGGATGACAATTGTGAGAAACATATATGGAGTTTTCGTACACATCCATGGAGGTAAGTTATAAGATATAATGATTATAGGCCAAGATGAATATTTAAAACCAAATTGAGAAATTGGTGAAAATCCATTCGTGCATAAACTAAGTCTAACATTATGGCTCTCCGCTACAAAATGGGGATATTTCTGATCAAAATATTTTCAAGCTTCCCCATCAGCTTGGTGTGATAACGTACCTTCTTCCTGTGTTTTAACATTGCGTCATCTCATATGATGCGCGGTTACAGAAGATGCATATAATCTTTGAAGCCTATGTGTAATATGTAAATAATGCATATGTTTATACGAGACTTCCTTTCCCTTCTTCTTTCTTGGTTTGTACCTTTCCTGATTACATATTTACAATTCCTAAGATTGATATTTTCTTTTCAAAACAAGATGCAACTGTTTAAACATGTATCTATTTTTGATACGGTAAACCAAAAATCGACATAAGTTTTTTCACTTCATAACGATTTTCGCACACTAAATTATCGGGAGACATATGCCACTTCGCAACTTGTACAACAACTGTAAATCTAGCTTCTATGAGGTTGTACTTAAATTTCATCGTAATGTATTCTGCAGTTATTGATAATAAGGTGCCGGTTGTACAGCTTTCCCAAATGGGTTTCTTCGCGAATCCAATAAAATAATTTGCTCCAATATTTGGTTCTTCTTCAAAATTAACATCGTCATCAAAAAATTGTGCAGTAGGGAAAATTAGACATGTTGCATCTTCAACCATATGTTCTACGAGATTCGTCGTAACAATTTCATTACTCACTACCTCCTCTGATTGTACAGGATTAGGTGCTATGTAACATCCCGCCTTTTCGCATGGTTTAAACAGACACACGTGCCAATTCAAACCATACGTAAGGGCGGATTGTTATGGGATAAATAAGAAAAACAGAGAAGAAAAAAAAACTAAACAGAATCTCACAGCCGAAGGATAAAATATAATAATCAAAATATAGATTTCATGAATCTATTTTACAAAACCTTTGATTATATTTATACAATACATATCAGTGTGCACATACCATATAACAATGCAGCGGAACAGTATGAGTGAATTGCAATAATATAAATAATAATAATACGGATCTTCGTCTTCGTCCTCCAGAGCTAAATCTTCAAATCCTGAAACGCTCGGACTGACCCGAGCGAATTTGAAAAGACAAAAACACTCGAGTTAGAACTAAAAGATCTTATGTGAGTTAAATTTACAGAAATAAATATGAGTACAGTAACTCAAGAGATGCTCGGGATTTACATCTCCTAAGGATCCGTTAAACTATTTACAATGTAGTATATTGCGCTATTATAATAGTGTCTAATTGTAAAATAAACTTACCTTTTAATAGCGTTAAGGGGTTACCCATATAGCCCTTAACACAAATAATGCCAATAGTCTATACAGTACCGTAATACCTCCTGATCGGAAAGCTACCAGAGGATACTCCATAGGTACGACACAAATAGAAACTCGTAGAAGGCGTGCTAGGGTAGGTGACACGGCACAACTAGGCATTGACAGGGTAGATATACCAATTACGCTTCCGGCTGATGGAAACGCGTAGCGCGCAGCTGCCACCCACCTCGAACAACACCCCCAAAATCGAAAGTAAAGTGGCCACCGAATCAATCCAAAAGTCATAGTATAATATCGAAGGAGTGCGTTCGATCAGAGGAATGACCTCATTGGCCCGTCGATCGCTCCTGTTTTAGCCACCTTATGCCAACTCACGGGAGTCGGGTCCACGTATTTACCTTACAGGAAACGCCGCCACCAAGCTACTTCATTCTGGAATCTCCACCGCGTACACGGTTGTTGAAGTGGTTTTCGGAGTTAGCAGAGAGTACGACAACTTCCGATCCCGGTCTCTTTAACAACCAAACGTTATTATAACACCGCGGTCATTTAAAATAATTTAAACTTTAGAACCAGAATAAAATATCCATTTAAACCCATATAAATACGATATCATTTATATTTTTAAAACCCCAAATCAATACGATATCATTTAGACCCAAAAATCATATAATGTCATTTTATTTTCCAATATACATTCTTTTCCAAAATCATAGGGTTTTCAAAGTAAAATATTTAGAAATCAAAACTCTTGAATATAATATTTTCAAATCATACTACCTTGAAAATCATAACTTCGAAACAAATTTCCATCTCTTAAATGGTTAAATATTAAATTACTTTATAAAACACAATAGCTTCTTTAGATTTCACAAATCAATTTTCAAATATCGGTTTAAACTTCCAAATACCATTTCAATTCTTATGTTTCAAAGCTTTAAATATTTCACCATTTCAAAACAAACTTATTTGACAATCCCATATATATTAAATTCAATTACTTATTATTTAGACTTGAAATATTTACTTAATGAATTCAATATAATTTAAGAAAAACCTTTAACTTCACATAACTGAAAAATCTTTCAATTTATTATATATTCATTTAAATCAACCTGATATTCATTTAGGTCACTCTACACAAAATCAAGTTATAAAATCATATCCTTTAAAAATTCTAACTTTTTATTTAATTCCAATTTATCTTAATATTCATCTTCCAACCTTATTCTCATTTAAGTCGATGAAACTCCAGAAATTAAATTTTAAATAAATGCTTAATCGTATTTGATCTTAAAATCAAACTTTATTTTAAACTTCAAATCAAATTTATACAAAGCTTAAAAACCAGAAATTACTATACGATCAATTTAAACAACATCAATGTATATGGCTTATAAAATATAACAGGTAATAAATGACTGTTATTAACTAACAATTTGTATTCAAAAATAAATTAATAACTGTTAAACTGGAAGTTTATATGCAATTTAAATAAATTTTCAACTGTCAATTTATATGCAGTAATAATATTAATTAACAGTTAAATTAAATGAATGCGATTTAACAGAGATGATGAATAAAACATGCCAAACAGGCATAAATAAATTTCTACTCATATCTTAAGTCAATTTAACAAACATAAGAAATTTTAGAAGTTGCGAGTGGGTTAAAACACTCACCTTTTTGAATTTAAATTGAATTCAAATCAAATTTAAACCCAAAAATTGGACAGTCTCAACACTCATCCAAACCAGTTCCAAAACGTCAGAAATTCCGATACGATCCCAGCAAAACATACCGCGCGTGAATCCGAGCTCGGTTGCAAAAGTTATGAAAATTTGAAAAATGGAAAATTCTGGTCCTGGGTCGACTTCGGGTTCGATTTCGGTGCGCCGCCTCAATTCCCCGGTGCTTGCTTGGAGTTTTTGCCAAAACGACCCGGAGCGACCCGAGTCATTTTCTTCCTGACCCGAAGTTGCTCTAGGGTTTTTTCCACTGAAACGCGAAGCGCGACCAGAAGCTGCTGCGGATCCGCAATTTTTTTTTTTTTTGAAGTTGAAATTATTTTTTGGAATTTGGGAATTAGGTTTTGTCTGCCATTGGGATGAGGAGTTGAGAAAGAAGGTACAGACAAATGAGAATGAGGAGAAATTAGGATTTATAACAGGGTATTTATAGGTAGGGTTGAAATAGAGTAGATGGACCAGATAAATAAACGTGCTAAACAATCTATGGCCCGAAAAGCCCGTTCTGACCTTGAAATAAAATTGGGTAAACCCATATATCAAAATAGGTATTTTAAAATATTTTAAACGCAATGGAAAAAGTTTCAGGTTCAAATTGCATCGTATGAAGAAGTTATGCTAAAAACAATATTTTCCAAATTGATTTCAATTAATTTCAATTGCATAAATTTCAAGGCGTATTAAGTTCGTACGATCAAACGACAAGTCCGATCGCTACGAAACTTGAAACACTATTATAATTCACCGTTACGGATCCGATGAAACTGGTTTCGTCGAAATCCGAGTCAGTGGCCAAAATAGCTAATTTTATATTAATTAAATAAATTTAAAATTCATTAATAATTTTAAATCTTAAATTTGACAAATTTTATTACCTTTATATTTCTCAATCAAATTACAATGTTTTAAACAATTTAAAAGTCAATTTAAAGTTGATTAACTTCCCATTTCAGTGACAAATTTTCATTTTTATTAAATTTAGAAATTATCAATTAAGTTTCCAAAAATTTCATTGAATTAAATATTCATTCTTATTATTCAATCCATTATAGCCAAATGGATGAAATTAACATACATAAATATTTTTCAGTTTCAAATAAATTTTCAATTAACGTAAAAATGAATGTTTAACTTTTACTTAATTGCAAAAACTTAATTACCTTAATTCTTTATATTCAAATAAATAAACAAATCTCGATTTACAATCTTTTCATTTACTCATAGTCATATTATAAATGGAATTTACATTATCTTCAATTATTAATTACCATTAGTTAAGATCTTAACATTTGTTCCATAAATTTATTTGCCCTGAATTATTTACTGCATTTATCTAATTCCAATTTCGTAATCACATTCAATCCATTAATTGTTATTGCATTGACATTTAAATTTATTTTCTTAGATTTCATCTACATTTTCATTTATGCAATATTTCAAATATTAAGTTTCCATTTAATTGCAATTGATTATCAGTTATATTTAATATACTAAATAGATGGTTAATCTTAAAATACTTGTTATCATTAACGTTTTATTTCCCCTTAAAAGCTATTAATAACAAGCCAAATGTTGCTAATTGATTGAGACCTAACTCAATGCATTAATGAATGGGTAAATGATTAAAGTTTTGCACTATTGCCACAATTCTCATTAATATACATTAAGGTTTATTAAGTTCTAATTGACTCCCATTTAATTATTACAATAATTACTACCCTTGCTTCAAATTTCCAAAATTTAGAAATTACAAATTTTATTTTCAATATTTCCATTTAATAGACTTTCCATTCTATCATAAATCTAATTACCCTATTATGGATAGTATTACATTATCAATTTATGGAAAGAATTATTATTGGCCTACTCTTATTACATTAACAATTATCATCTTATTCCAATATTCAATTAATATAGAAATAAATTTCATCCACTTACAAATAAATACAATTACTACATATTTCTTCCTTAGTTAATAACCTTCATATTTCCATTTATTATATCTTAGCAAAGTATATCTTTTTACACTTAAATTACTAAAGTTTGGTAAACATTTTCAAAATATTTTAAGTCCAAAATTTTACGAAAATTTTGGTAGAGTCTCCTTTGTACGGAGAGGCTCGGGAGACAATATAATATAAATATAACAATATACAACAAACATTTTCCAATTAATATATCCCTACACGGAAAAATATATAAAATAGCGCTCTAAACCGTAATCCGAAAACGTACCTATTTGTCGGGCAATTTACGCTAAATTTATGAAACCAAAAGCAGTAGCAATTTGCTTCCATAACCTGCATTTCACTTATAAAATCAAAAGGGTTAACAATTTATATAAAGTGAAATATTTGAGTGGTTTCAATCACTAACAAGAAATCAATACAACAACCATCAACTTTAACAATGATATACACAACAAATTCAAAACAACCATTCAACCAGTAAACAAATAGTTGTTTGGGTTCAAAACTTTTAAATTGTACAGAATGAAGAATAAACTACTAGTGCATCATTTACTCAACAGCCTTAGATAAAACCAAATAGATTATTCATTCATCCAATCCAATTTTTAAAGTATCCTGTCTCAAACAACCATAAACTAAACAACAACAAAACCAAGCAACAAATCAACTTTACTTATTATTAAATTCTATTTCATACATTTGTTGTTTGATTTCTTATTCATTCATTATTTATTTTTATCTATTTCTATTCATTACCCTTTTTCCTTCTATTTCTATTCATTACTTACCAATTCAATTTTATCTATCTATATAATGCCAAATTCTATTTATTGCATTACATTCATTCTTATCAATTTCCTTTCATACATTAATTGTTCGATTTCTTTTCTTTCATATAATGATTTATCGTTTTATTTTCATTTATTTCTTGCAAAATTTCATATATTTTTATTCATTTCTAGCAAAGTCTCATTTTCACTTATTCATTTCATGAAAAAAATTCCTTTTATTTTATTACATTCATTTATTTACTGCTTAATTTTATGTTCTTAAGCTTATAATCTTTTATTTATATTCCTTATCTTTCTATTATATTTTATTATAAGCAATTTCATTAACTACTTGCATAATATCCATTACAACTTCTTTTAACATTCTAACTTTTTATAGTTGGTAAGTTATATACATGCTTTTAAGGATGTAATAGAAGTTACACAAGTTAATCTCTATTTCATTTTAATTAATTTATGGTTCAATAATTATATCTTTTTATAAGATTACAATTTAACTGTTTATAACTTAGCATTAAATCACTTATTTTAGTTAAAGGTTCCAATTTAGTAATTAGTTGCACTTAATTGAAACTATTAATTAACGAAAATTTAAGAATCAAATACCGGGTTTAATTTTAAATCATTTAAAATAATAGATAGATGTATACACTTAAAATATATATATCCTATTATAATTAAAACGATAAAAAATTTCTCAATCAAATATGCAGTAAACTACTACAGTGGCCTTCCCACTTCGAAACTCGAAAATGAATGTCGATGATGCGTGCACTCATCACCGAAATTATTTTCCAGCGACAGAGAGGGGAGTCCAAAATTTATTTCTTTTCAAAGTTTCTTTTTAAAACAATTCTATCTAATTATATTGAAATATTTATATTGGAAAATTCTTCTAAAATATTATTATTATATTCCAAAATCAATTGAAAGAAATTTTCAAAACCCCGGAACTTAAGTTCTAAATTTCCAAATTTTCATTTATTTTATTTTTCAATCTTATTTCTATTATTATTTATACACTCTATTGCCTAACAATCAATCTATTGCAACCAAATATAGATATCGATTGAAATTTTTTTATTTTATATACAGAAAATATAATAGGCAAAATTATTTCATTCACATATATTAAAACAAATATTATGTCGGTCTGTCCTATTAAGTGTTTAGAAATTCCTATTGATGTCATAGCGTTCCATGCACCAACCAGAATTTATAAATACAAAACGGAACAGATTAACACAATATTAAAATCTTTTTATAACACTAACAAATACGCTCTCTCATATATATACACTCAGCGACTCCCATAGGGCATTACTACCCTATTAACAAAGAGTCAAACCACACAAAGCTAAGGTTTATCGTCAAACCAAAGCTCTGATACCAACTGTAACATCCCGCCTTTTCGCATGGTTTAAACAGACACACGTGCCAATTCAAACCATACGTAAGGTCGGATTGTTATGGGATAAATAAGAAAAACAGAGAAGAAAAAAAAAAACTAAACAGAATCTCACAGCGGAAGGATAAAATATAATAATCAAAATATACAGTTCATGAAGCTGTTTTACAAAACCTTTGATTATATTTATACAATACATATCAGAGTGCACATACCATATAACAATGCAGCGGAACAGTATGAGTGAAGTGCAATAATATAAATAATAATAATACGGATCTTCGTCTTCATCCTCCAGAGCTATATCTTCAAATCCTGAAACGCTCGGACTGACCCGAGCGAATTTGAAAAGACAAAAACACTCGAGTCAGAACTAAAAGATCTTATGTGAGTTAAATTTACAGAAATAAATATGAGTATAGTAACTCAAGAGATGCTCGGGATTTACATCTCCTAAGAATCCGTTAAACTATTTACTATGTAGTATATTGCGCTATTATAATAGTGTCTAATTGTAAAATAAACTTACTTTTTAATAGCGTTAAGGGGTTACCCATATAGCCCTTAACACAAATAATGCCAATAGTCTATACAGTACCGTAATACCTCCTGATCGGGAAGCTACCAGAGGATACTCCATAGGTACGACACAAATAGAAACTCGTAGAAGGCGCGCTAGGGTAGGTGACATGGCACAACTAGACAGTGCCAGGGTAGATATACCAATTACGCTTCCGGGCTAATGGAAACGCGCAGCGCGCAGCTGCCGCCCACCTCGAACAACACCCCCAAAATCAAAAGTAAAGTGGCCACCGAATCAATCCAAAAGTCATAGTATAATATCAAAGGAGTGCGTTCGATCAGAGGAATGACCTCATTGGCCTGTCGATCGCTCCTGTTTTAGCCACCTTATGCAACTCACGGGAGTCAGGTCCACGTATTTACCTTACAGGAAACGCCGCCACCAACCTACTTCATTCTAGAATCTCCACCGCGTACACGGTTGTTAAAGTGGTTTTCGGAGTTGGCAGAGAGTATGACAACTTCCGATCTCGGTCTCTTTAACAACCAAACGTTATTATAACACCGCGGTCATTTAAAATAATTTAAACTTTAAAACCAGAATAAAATATCCATTTTAAACCCATATAAATACGATATCATTTATATTTTTAAAACCCCAAATCAATATGATATCATTTAGACCAAAAATCATATAATGTCATTTTATTTTCCAATATATATTCTTTTCCAAAATCATAGGGTTTTCAAAGTAAAATATTTAGAAATCAAAACTCTTGAATATAATATTTTCAAATCATACTACCTTGAAAATCATAACTTCGAAATAAATTTCCATCTCTTAAATGGTTAAATATTAAATTACTTTATAAAACACAATAGCTTCTTTAGATTTCACAAATCAATTTTCAAATATCGGTTTAAACTTCCAAATACCATTTCAATTCTTATGTTTCAAAGCTTTAAATATTTCAACATTTCAAAACAAACTCATTTGACAATCCCATATATATTAAATTCAATTACTTATTATTTAGACTTGAAATATTTACTTAATGAATTTAATATAATTTAAGAAAAACCTTTAACTTCACATAACTGGAAAATCTTTCAATTTATTACATATTCATTTAAATCAACCTGATATTCATTTAGGTCACTCTACACAAAATCAAGTTATAAAATCATATCCTTTAAAAATTCTAACTTTTTATTTAATTCCAATTTAACTTAATATTCATCTTCCAACCTTATTCTCATTTAAGTCGATGAAACTCCAGAAATTAAATTTTAAATAATGCTTAATCGTATTTGATCTTAAAATCAAACTTTATTTTAAACTTCAAATCAAATTTATACAAAGCTTAAAAAACGGAAATTACTATATATATAATAACCTTTATCAATAACCAAATCAATATCCCATAAACCATATATATATAACTTTACAAAACCATAGAAAATCATTTCAAAATATATATATATATACACACACCGCGGTGCGTGTATAAAATTTTCTACCCTATGGTCAAGTGATACAGATGTTTATCATTTCAATCCGCAATTTAAAAATAAAAATGCGGTTGTATATCATTTCAAATCGCAATCTCGAATGAAAAGATATGCATGATAACTTGCAGATTATATAAGATAGAACAAGTCATCCATTCACCCAATTTCAATCATCAACCAATTTAATTCAATCATCATCAATTTAAACAACATCAATGTATATGGCTTATATAATATAACAGGTAATAAATGACTGTTATTAACTAACAATTTGTATTCAAAAATAAATTAATAACTGTTAAACTGGAAGTTTATATGCAATTTAAATAAATTTTCAACTGTCAATTTATATGCAGTAATAATATTAATTAACATTTAAATTAAATGAATGCGATTTAACAGAGATGATGAATAAAACATGCCAAACAGGCATAAATAAATTTCTACTCATATCTTAAGTCAATTTAACAAACATAAGAAATTCTAGAAGTTGCGAGTGGGTTAAAACACTCACCTTTTTGAATTTAAATTGAATTCAAATCCAATTTAAACCCAAAAATTGGACAGTCTCAAAATTCATCCAAACCAGTTCCAAAACGTCAGAAATTCCGATACGATCCCAGCAAAACATACCGCGCGTGAATCCGAGCTCGGTTGCAAAAGTTATGAAAATTTGAAAAATGGAAAATTCTGGTCCTGGGTCGACTTCGGGTTCGACTTTGGTGCGCCGCCTCAATTCCCCGGTGCTTGCTTGGAGTTTTCGCCAAAACGACCTGGAGCGACCCGAGTCATTTTCTTCCTGACCCGAAGTTGCTCTAGGGTTTTTGCCTCTGAAACTCAAAGCACGACCAGAAGCTGCTGCAGATCTGATTTTTTTTTTTTTTTGAAATTGAAATTATTTTTTGCAATTTGGGAATTAGGTTTTGTCTGCCATTGGGATGAGGAGTTGAGAAAGAAGGTATGTACATACAAATGAGAATGAGGAGAAATTAGGGTTTATAACAGGGTATTTATAGGTAGGGTTGAAATAGAGTAGATGGACCAGATAAATAAACGTGTTGAACAATCTATGGCCCGAAAAGCCCGTTCTGACCCCGAAACAAAATTGGATAAACCCATATATCAAAATAGGTTTTTTAAAATATTCTAAACGCAATGGAAAAAGTTTCAGGTTCAAATTGCATCGTATGAAGAAGTTATGCTAAAAACAATATTTTTCAAATTGATTTCAATTGATTTCAATTGCATAAATTTCAAGGCGTTTCAAGTCCGTACGATCAAACGACAAGTCCGATCGCTACGAAACTTGAAAAAACTATTATACTTCACCGTTACGGATCCGATGAAACTGGTTTCGTCGAAATCCGAGTCAGTGGCCAAAATGGCTAATTTTATATTAATTAAATAAATTTAAAATTCATTAATAATTTTAAATCTTAAATTTGACAAATTTTATTACCTTTATATTTCTCAATCAAATTACAATGTTTTAAACAATTTAAAAGTCAATTTAAAGTTGATTAACTTCTCATTTCAGTGTCAAATTTTCATTTTTATTAAATTTAGAAATTATCAATTAAGTTTCCAAAAATTTCATTGAATTAAATATTCATTCTTATTATTCAATCCATTATAGCCAACTGGATGAAATTAACATACATAAATATTTTTCAATTTCAACTAAATTTTCAATTAACGTAAAAATAAATGTTTAACTTTTACTTAATTGCAAAAACTCAATTACCTTAATTCTTTATATTCAAATAAATAAACAAATCTCGATTTACAATCTTTTCATTTACTCATAATCATATTATAAATGGAATTTACATTATCTTCAATTATTAATTACCATCAGTTAAGATCTTAACATTTGTTCCATAAATTTATTTGCCCTGAATTATTTACTGCATTTATCTAATTCCAATTTCGTAATCACATTCAATCCACTAATTGTTATTGCATTGACATTTAAATTTATTTTCTTAGATTTCATCTACATTTTCATTTATGCAATATTTCAAATATTAAGTTTCCATTTAATTGCAATTGATTATCAGTTATGATTTAATATACTAAATAGATGGTTAATCTTAAAATACTTGTTATCATTAACGTTTTATTTCCCCTTAAAAGCTATTAATTGTTGAATATGTGCTTATATGATTTTTGTTTGATGATAATAAACATATATACATTCGTTTAAATGTATTTGATAATATACTATTTTATTTTTCACAGATTAAATAAATATTTGCAGAATAAAATAAATAACACGGAATTTGAATTCAAACGAATATTTTATTCAAACAAATATTTATTACAATTTTTGATAGTACAAATTCAAGCTCTCACTATACATATACATTTTTGATTACATCACAATTACATCACAATTCAGTTTACATTAATAACCTCACTACATATCACTCACACTCGTATTTATCTTCAACTTCATTCCAGTTTGAATCCAGCATCTGAGCAATCTGCAAAAATATAAACTAACGCAGTAAAATTGAAAAAGAAATATTTTTGCAATTCAAAAATAGAAGATAATTTTTGAATATATGATTTGCCTCAGTTATTTGGGTTGTTCGTCATAATTTAAATTTGAATTCATCATACACGAACAACTTGTGACATACACAGTGTATTACTGTATATGCCACAAGGCCGTGCACGCCGATATATACACTTGATTGTTTTACAGGGACAGGTGAGCACAAGGTCAAACCCAAATATACGGACAGGTTCAACTCAGGTGCAATAAATTCAAAAATACGACGCGAGCACAAGGTCAAACCCGAGTTTTTGTAACTGGATTCAACTCAAGCGCAAATCAAAAGTACACATGAAACTAAACAGTCAAGTTCAGTGATCAAATGCAATAGGCCGAGAACCAGACTCATGCATGCAACATGGAATGCAAAGACAATGCATCAATGCAAATTCAAATAATGTACAAAAACAAGTCCAGCAGCATGAAGCAATTATCACAACTTCTGCAAACTCGACCAAATAGCCAACATGATCAAAGATTGAATATGAGACCAAACTGCAGCAAGACCACAGCATGTGAATGCATCAAAGCAAGAAAACAACACTGTCGAGCTCGAGACAATACTGCTACAACATGGTGCAGAACCAAAGCCAAGCATAATGTACAGAGAAGCCAAAGCAAATGAATCTACTGCAAGTGCAAATGACCAGAAGACAATGCACCATTTAGAAGTGACTTAAAACAAGCAGTGCAGACCACAAAAGTGCAAGCATATGAAATGAGAACTCGGTGATAGATGCAACAAGGTCAGATAAACAAGCCAGAGCCACCAAAGGTCAGAGGCAACATCACAAAATTCAAACTACAACAGGCCAGAGGTGAACAAATATGCATATACCAGTGATGCAACTTAAGTCAAATCATTTACAACATGTACACAGCAATGACAAATGAAACAGTGATACATAGGCAACATGAAGCAATACACCACCAAGTAAATGCACAGCATTAATAAGATCAAATTGCATAAGTGACCACAAAGACAGATGTACATAATGAAGCAGTACAAATGAACCATCAAAGAATGCAACACAGTGATGAGACCAGATGAAAATACTCTTAACTGCAAGTTCAAACCAAAACACCAAATGCAAACAGAGGCATCAATATGCAGCAATGCCACAGTACTGAATACCATATGGACACAACAATGTTCAGGACCAAGATACAAGTTAGTTCCAGTGGCAACATATCCAACTCGAAGTGCAACTACAAGTACAGGCTACGACATAGATGGAGCTACAGGAATGTACCAAGCTACATGAAGACAGAAGACTACAACTCAAAATGCAATGCACAGCAATGTATAACAAAGTCAAGGGCATATGAAGACAAGTGTAACATCACAACTAAGTACAATGAATTCACAAGGCCGAAGCAAACACATGAATTCACAGATCAAAACTGTGTCGAAATCAAATTTGAAATGGTCAGAGCCGTAGTATACAAGTCACAAATCGAAATCGTGAGTACCAAGCAATAATTGAATTAGTCAGATTTTATCTCAATCATCCAAGTATAATCGAATGGCCAAAGCAAATCAGTAGACAAATTCAAACACGAAAATACGAATGCAAAAATAGGATTTCGAATCCTATAAATACCCAAAATCATCATCGGCATAATGCATCGAGTTCGAGAAAGCCACAATCAGCAGAGCAAAAGGAATAAATCACATACCAGAAAATCACTTACGAATTCGATCAAAATCGAAGAACCGTGGGCAAAGCAAAAAGCATCGAAGCATACAATCAAACTGTATCAAGCGGCGAACATCAATTAGCACAACCCTAGATTGAATTGCAAGCAGCAAACAAAAGCCCTAAT
Source organism: Allium cepa (assembly GCA_030765085.1). NCBI lineage: Eukaryota > Viridiplantae > Streptophyta > Magnoliopsida > Asparagales > Amaryllidaceae > Allium > Allium cepa. The sequence continues at coordinate 80,031,840 of CM060941.1, read as the reverse complement.
TGAGTTGAGGAGCGGCCATTTTTCACGAACGAAAAAGAAATAAAAGGAACGGGTTGAAGAAGTGAATAAGGGGCCGGCCTTTGGTTTATTAATTTGGGCTTTGTTTTTCTTTAAATAGGGTTTTGTTATTTTAAATTGTTTTTGAAATTGTATTTTTCTTTTAAACCGTTTTTCTAATTTTCTAGTCGTGTGACTAGGGGACAAACTACGGTGTGTAGTTTGGGAATTCACAACTCGGTGGTTGAGTTGTGGTCAGGGTTTTGAGCGTTGAGTTAGATTAGTCAATAGCGGGTATAGCGAGTTTACGTGTGTAAGCGAGGGACTATCTAATTTCTAGTAGAAACCTTGGGGGCAGCACGTAGGCAGGGTTTTGCCGAAGCTGGGTAAATTCTGTGTTGTTCTGTTCTGTTATTTATATTCTGCTATATCTGTGCTGTTATCCTGTGATCTGAATTTAAATTATTTGATAAAGCTTCCGTGATTAATTTTTATAATTTACACTATCACCCTATTCACCCCCCCTCTAGGGTGAAATCGATCCTACAAGTGGTATCAGAGCTAGGAATAGAAGTCAACATTTGTTTTTAAAAAAAAAATTCTATTTTTTTTAAAAATCAGTTTTTGTTTAAAATTTGAATTTTTAAAATGGCTTCTTTTAATAATGCTTTTGCAGAAGGTCAATCCATAGTTAGACCACCAATGTTCAATGGTGAATATGCTTTTTGGAAAAATAGGATGAATTTTTTTTTGAAAACCATTGACGCTTGGGATATTGTTGAGACAGGTTATAGAATACCAACTATAACTGTAGATGATCAGGAAATAGAGAAACCAAAGGAACAATGGACAGAACTAGAAAATAAATTACAGAATACTAATGCCAAAGCTATGAATTCTATTATCTGTTCATTAGATCAATTTGAATTTAATCGTGTCTCACATTGTCTAACTGCGCAGGAAATATGGCACATATTAGAAGTGACTCACGAAGGAACATCTCAAGTCAAAGAATCTCGCCTTGCCATGCTAAGCAGCGAATACGAGAACTTTACAATGGCGAAAGAAGAAAATGTCAAAGAGATGTACGGACGACTTTCCAATATCGTATACAAATCAAAAACTCTCGGAAAAACATACACCGAATTGGAAATAGTCCGTAAAATCCTCAGAGTCCTTCCACGAAGCTTTGAAGCAAAAGTAACTGCCATTCAAGAATCGAAAGATTTAAAACAACTCAAAGTCGAAGAACTCATCGGAAATCTCACCACTTATGAGCTAGAAATGAAATTCAAGGAAGAGCGTGAAGGTGGAGATACTCGAAAGAAATCAATAGCTCTCAAAGGAACAACTGAAAGTGATGGTGAGAATGATGATGATGATGATGGAGCAGCAGAGCTGGCGCTACTAATAAAGAAATTCAAAAGGTGGAATCGCAAATACGGAAATCCAGTTCGAAATCATGAATTGAAAAGCAGAATAGGCAAAGCACTAGACAACCCAGAAGATCAGAAAATCATCTGTTACAAATGCAACAAACCCGGCCATATCAAGCCACAATGTCCTCAAAAACGATCAAATCAAGGAAAGAAACTAAAGAAGAAAAGCTTTGCGGCTACTTGGGATGAAACTGACGAAGATGAAAGTGATAACACCGAGAGTGAGAGTGAAAAAGCAAACATGTGCCTTCATGGTGAAGTTACAGACAGTGATGACGACGAGCCAAGCGAGGTATCAAAACTCACTCATTCTGAATTACTAATTTATTTCCATGAAGTAAATGGCTGTTATGAACGACTTAGGGAAAAATATGCTAAACTTGAATCTCAAAAGGATACTTTGATAGAATGCAATAAACAACTTGATCAATTAGTTAAGAACTATCAATGTAGAATTCCTAAGTGTGATAAGTGTCCAACATTCGAAGAAGAAATTAAAAAATCGAAAATCAATATAAAATCACTTGAAAATGAAATTCTGATTTTAAAAGAGAATGAAAATACTAGGAGAGAGATTTCTATTAAAAAATGCACACAGTTGTTAAACGAAAATGAATCTCTCAAAACACAAGTCCAACAACTGTCAACGACCTTAGATAAATTTTCAAAAAGTGAAAAATCGTTGAATATGCTATTAGGAAAGCAAACTGTTAATATGGTTAGATAGGGACTTGGATATAATAATTCGAAAATTGTTGAAAGCAATATTAATCAAGTTAATTCTATGAGCACAATTTGTAAAAAATTTGAACACAATCACAATAATTGTTGGAATAGACCCAAACATATGAAAACAATACCGATTTGGGTTCCAAAAGGCACAAATATAAAATCTCTCAAAGTTAAACAAATTTGGGTGCCGAAGGGAACAATTATAAATAGTTTTGGGTATCCACAAAATTATCATTCTAAATATTTTGCCACTAACAATCATGGACCTATAAAAACAAATAGGTCACTAAACTCTCTTCTCGTGTAGGTATGCTGGCAGGCTAAGGAACAACAACAATGGTACTTGGATTCTGGCTGTTCCAGGCACATGACAGGCGATAAATCGAAGTTCCTTAGCCTAGAAAAGTACAAAGGTGGCAGAGTCACAATGGGGAACAATGACAAGTGTAAAATTGTCGGTAAAGGTAAAGTAGGTAACAATACATTTACCTTGAATGACGTACTATATTTTGAAAATCTGCACCACAATTTGATATCAATCAGCCAGCTATGTGATAAAGGTATGAATGTTATCTTTGATTCTGACATGTGCAAAATTGTTGACAAATCATCAAAAGAAATCTTATTTTCAGGAAAAAGGAAAGGTAATATATATTCTCTATCTTTTGATGATCTCATTCTCTCTAAATGTTTGGTAGCTAAGGATATAGAAGTGAATTTATGGCATAGACGTTTAGGGCATGCTAGTATGAAATTATTAAACAAATTAAAAAGGAAAAGTTTGGTAAGAGGGTTGCCATCACATGAGTTTGAAACTGAAAACATCTGTAAAGCATGTACTTTGGGAAAACTTAGAAAATCATCGTTTCATGCCAAAAACAATGTAAGCACTTCTAGAGTTCTTGAACTAATTCATATGGATCTATTTGGACCTAATGACATTGCTAGCTTAGGAGGTAAGAAATATTGCTTTGTGTTAGTTGATGATTACTCAAGATATACATGGGTATATTTCTTAGCTAAAAAATCAGAAACTTTTTCATACTTCACAAGATTCGCAAAATTTGTGCAAAATGAAAAAGAAGTCTCTATTGTTTCGTTAAGAAGTGATCATGGTGGAGAATTTGAAAATTATGAATTTGAAACTTTCTGTGATGAAAACGGAATCAAACATGAGTTCTCTGCACCACGTACTCCACAACAAAATGGGGTAGTTGAGAGAAAGAATCGAACTTTACAAGAATTGGCTAGGTCTATGTTAAATGAATATGAACTACCTTTGCATCTCTGGGCAGAAGCTGTAAATACAGCATGTTATGTAATGAATAGAGTTATCATCATACCGATTCTTAACAAAACCCCCTATGAGCTATGGTTCAACAAAAAAACCAAACATCGCTTACTTCAAAGTGTTTGGATGTCCTTGCTATATTCTTAATACAGGTGATCAGTTAGGAAAATTTAAAGCAAAGGCTGATGATGGCATCTTCATGGGTTACTCTTCGAGAAGCAAAGCTTATAGAGTCTACAACAAAAAGACTAAAACAATCGTAGAGTCAATCAATGTGAAATTTGATGAAGGCATTGACGAACAGGATACATCCAAAAGCAACGTTGAAGAGGAGAAAGAAAAAGATGAGTTCGAAAAACCAAAAGAAACTGCTGATGCTAGAGAAACTACCACAACTCAAGAAGTCCGAAGAAATCTGGATCCAGAAAAGCTGAAATACAAAACAGACCATCCACCAGAATTGGTAATTGGAAACCCTATAGCAGGTATACAAACTCGTTCATCCTTTAAAAATCTATGTGATCTGTGCTTATATAGTGGATTTATTTCAGAAATAGAACCAAATAACATAGATTCAGCCCTTAATGATGAAAACTGGTTCATGGCCATGCAAGAAGAGCTAAATCAGTTTGAACGAAATAATGTTTGGAGTCTAGCACCTAGACCTAAGGATTATCCAGTTATAGGAACAAAATGGATTTTTAAAAATAAATATGATGAATATGGAAATATAATTAGAAATAAAGCTAGACTAGTTGCTAAAGGATACAATCAAATTGAAGGAGTTGACTTTGATGAAACTTTTGCGCCTGTAGCTAGACTAGAATCAATTAGAATATTGTTAGCTTTTGCTTGTTACAAAGGATTTAAACTAAGACAAATGGACATTAAGAGTGCTTTTCTTAACGGAGTTTTAAAAGAAGATGTGTTTGTTGAACAACCAGAAGGTTTTGAAAGTCATGAATATCCAAACCATGTATACAAACTAAAGAAGGCATTATATGGATTAAAACAAGCTCCCAGAGCTTGGTATGAATGTCTTACTTCTTATCTCCTTGAAAATGGGTTCAAAAAGGGATGTGTAGATACCACACTATTTCTGTTGCATGAAAACAATGATATTTTGATTGTTCAAATATATGTTGATGACATCATTTATGGTGCTACTAACAAGTTATTGTATGAGAAATTTAAAAAAGTCATGCAGGAAAAATTTGAAATGAGCTTGGTTGGAGAGTTAAAATTCTTTTTAGGATTTCAAATCCAACAAAGCAATAAAGGCACATTCATTTCTCAAACAAAATATATTAGGGAACTTGTCAACAAATTTGGATTGAAAGATGCTAAACCAGCAAGAACTCCCATGAGTACAACACTTAAACTTGACAAGGATGAAAAGGGTAAGACAGTTGATCAAAAGCAGTACAGAGGTATGATTGGATCACTCCTTTATCTTACCGTCTCTAGACCTGACATCATGTTTTCTGTCTGCTTATGTGCGCGTTTTCAATCTAACCCAAAAGAATCTCATTTAAAAGCTGTTAAAAGAATTATAAGATATTTATTGCACACCCCACGATTTGGTCTTTGGTATCCATCAAATGATAATTTTGAATTGAAAGGTTTTTCAGATGCTGATTATGCTGGAAATTTGGTTGATTGAAAAAGTACTAGTGGAGCATGTTTTATGTTAGGACATTCATTAGTTGCATGGTCGAGTAGAAAACAAAATTGTATTGCATTATCCACAACAGAGGCAGAGTATATTGCTTTGAGCGGTTGCTCTGCTCAAATCTTATGGATGATACAAACTTTGCATGACTATGGCCTAAATTTTAAACGTGTACCACTAATGTGTGATAGCAAAAGCGCAATTGATCTCACAAATAATCCTGTACATCATTCGCGAACAAAACATATAGATGTAAGACATCATTTTATTAGAGATCATATTTCCAAAGAAAATATCTGCATAAATTTTATTTCAACTGATTCTCAATTGGCAGACATCTTTACAAAACCCCTACCAGAAAATAGTTTTTGTAAACTACGACTCAGTCTAGGTGTTTTAGAAATTTGCTGAATATTTAAAAAAAATTTCTCCCTACAAATCATCGAAAAGAAAAATAGTGATTGAAAAAGTGATGAGTGTTGATATTGATTATATATTATAACTCGAGAAAGTATAATTAGAAAATTTCTTTAGAAATGTAAACAAGAGTTATAAAACTTTTTGTTGGTAAAAAATTCCATGACCATCTCTATACCTATCATATTTCTATCAACCATCACTCATCAAAATTCTATATAGTTTGTCGATATGTGGTATTTTAAACAGGAATCGTTCGTTTTTTTTTCATTTTCACAGTTTTTAAAAAAATAAATAAATAAATAAATAAATAAAATAAAAAATAAAATAAATACCAAAGTATTTACTCTCATTTAAAAGTCCTCACGGTTATGCATGGGTGAATTACTTGGAATTTGTTATGTGCTTCCATGCTCATTTAAAAGTCCTTATGGTTATGCATGTATGGAACGCATATCAAAAGTTGATTTTTTTTTAAAATAAACAAGTTGATTCTAATCCCATTTAAAAGTCCTCACGGTTATGCGTGGTTAGAAGATACTTGAATTCTTTTTTTAAAAAAAAAAAAATTGGAATACTACTGATCTCATTTAAAAGTCCTAACGGTTATGCATGGTTAGTAGTTATTCAAATTCCTGATATAAATATACCACAAATAGACACAACTGTATGGTTTTATATGATGACATCATCTCCATCATTCTAAAAGTGGAATATGCGCCTAACAAAATATTTATGATTTTTGTTTGATTTTTTATTGAAATTTGATATTTATATTCAATTGAGTTTTAATGTTGGATTGATATCGATTTATTTTTTTATTTTCTCTAACACTATTATTCTTTTGCTGATAACAAAAGGGGGAGAGAAAAGTTAAGATTTTGTCAAATAAAATCAAGCAAAGGTCAAATAATTTTCTATTTGCATCTAGAATCATTTGCATATTTTTATTTGTATGCATATATGTAGGGGGAGCATCGTATAGAGAGGAAGCATTTAAATAGGGGGAGCAATTAGAATATATCAATGATCAAATACATTTAACATATTCAAAATCTTAAATATATGTTTGTTATCATCAAAAGGGGGAGATTGTTGAATATGTGCTTATATGATTTTTGTTTGATGATAATAAACATATATGCATTCGTTTAAATGTATTTGATAATATACTATTTTATTTTTCACAGATTAAATAAATATTTGCAGAATAAAATAAATAACACGGAATTTGAATTCAAACGAATATTTTATTCAAACAAATATTTATTACAATTTTTGATAGTACAAATTCAAGCTCTCACTATACATATACATTTTTGATTACATCACAATTACATCACAATTCAGTTTACATTAATAACCTCACTACATATCACTCACACTCGTATTTATCTTCAACTTCATTCCAGTTTGAATCCAGCATCTGAGCAATCTGCAAAAATATAAACTAACGCAGTAAAATTGAAAAAGAAATATTTTTGCAATTCAAAAATAGAAGATAATTTTTGAATATATGATTTGCCTCAGTTATTTGGGTTGTTCGTCATAATTTAAATTTGAATTCATCATACACGAACAACTTGTGACATACACAGTGTATTACTGTATATGCCACAAGGCCGTGCACGCCGATATATACACTTGATTGTTTTACAGGGACAGGTGAGCACAAGGTCAAACCCAAATATACGGACAGGTTCAACTCAGGTGCAATAAATTCAAAAATACGACACGAGCACAAGGTCAAACCCGAGTTTTTGTAACTGGATTCAACTCAAGCGCAAATCAAAAGTACACATGAAACTAAACAGTCAAGTTCAGTGATCAAATGCAATAGGCCGAGAACCAGACTCATGCATGCAACATGGAATGCAAAGACAATGCATCAATGCAAATTCAAATAATGTACAAAAACAAGTCCAGCAGCATGAAGCAATTATCACAACTTTTACAAACTCGACCAAACAGCCAACATGATCAAAGATTGAATATGAGACCAAACTGCAGCAAGATCACAGCATGTGAATGCATCAAAGCAAGAAAACAACACTGTCGAGCTCGAGACAATACTGCTACAACATGGTGCAGAACCAAAGCCAAGCATAATGTACAGAGAAGCCAAAGCAAATGAATCTACTGCAAGTGCAAATGACCAGAAGACAATGCACCATTTAGAAGTGACTTAAAACAAGCAGTGCAGACCACAAAAGTGCAAGCATATGAAATGAGAACTCAGTGATAGATGCAACAAGGTCAGATAAACAAGCCAGAGCCACCAAAGGTCAGAGGCAACATCACAAAATTCAAACTACAACAGGCCAGAGGTGAACAAATATGCATATACCAGTGATGCAACTTAAGTCAAATCATTTACAACATGTACACAGCAAAGACAAATGAAACAGTGATACATGGGCAACATGAAGCAATACACCACCAAGTATATGCACAGCATTAAAAAGATCAAATTGCATAAGTGACCACAAAGACAGATGTACATAATGAAGCAGTACAAATGAACCATCAAAGAATGCAACACAGTGATGAGACCAGATGAAAATACTCTTAACTGCAAGTTCAAACCAAAACACCAAATGCAAACAGAGGCATCAATATGCAGCAATGCCACAGTACTGAATACCATATGGACACAGCAATGTTCAGGACCAAGATACAAGTTAGTTCCAGTGGCAACATATCCAACTCGAAGTGCAACTACAAGTACAGGCTACGACATAGATGGAGCTACAGGAATGTACCAAGCTACATGAAGACAGAAGACTACAACTCAAAATGCAATGCACATCAATGTATAACAAAGTCAAGGGCATATGAAGACAAGTGTAACATCACAACTAAGTACAATGAATTCACAAGGCCGAAGCAAACACATGAATTCACAAATCAAAACTGTGTCGAAATCAAAGTTGAAATGGTCAGAGCCGTAGTATACAAGTCACAAATCGAAATCGTGAGTACCAAGCAATAATTGAATTAGTCAGATTTTATCTCAATCATCCAAGTATAATCGAATGGCCAAAGCAAATCAGTAGACAAATTCAAACACGAAAATACGAATGCAAAAATAGGATTTCGAATCCTATAAATACCCAAAATCATCATCGGCATAATGCATCGAGTTCGAGAAAGCCACAATCAGCAGAGCAAAAGGAATAAATCACATACCAGAAAATCACTTACGAATTCGATCAAAATCGAAGAACCGTGGGCAAAGCAAAAAGCATCGAAGCATACAATCAAACTGTATCAAGCGGCGAACATCAATTAGCACAACCCTAGATTGAATTGCAAGCAGCAAACAAAAGCCCTAATTGAGTTGAGGAGCGGCCATTTTTCACGAACGAAAAAGAAATAAAAGGAACGGGTTGAAGAAGTGAATAAGGGGTCGGCCTTTGGTTTATTAATTTGGGCTTTGTTTTTCTTTAAATAGGGTTTTGTTATTTTAAATTGTTTTTGAAATTGTATTTTTCTTTTAAACCGTTTTTCTAATTTTCTAGTCGTGTGACTAGGGGACAAACTACGGTGTGTAGTTTGGGAATTCACAACTCGGTGGTTGAGTTGTGGTCAGGGTTTTGAGCGTTGAGTTAGATTAGTCAATAGCGGGTATAGCGAGTTTACGTGTGTAAGCGAGGGACTATCTAATTTCTAGTAGAAACCTTGGGGGCAGCACGTAGGCAGGGTTTTGCCGAAGCTGGGTAAATTCTGTGTTGTTCTGTTCTGTTATTTATATTCTGCTATATCTGTGCTGTTATCCTGTGATCTGAATTTAAATTATTTGATAAAGCTTCCGTGATTAATTTTTATAATTTACACTATCACCCTATTCACCCCCCCTCTAGGGTGAAATCGATCCTACATTAATAACAAGCCAAATGTTGCTAATTGATTGAGACCTAACTCAATGCATTAATGAATGGGTAAATGATTAAAGTTTTGCACTATTGCCACAATTCTAATTAATATACATTAAGGTTTATTAAGTTCTAATTGACTTCCATTTAATTATTACAATAATTACTACCCTTGCTTCAAATTTCCAAAATTTAGAAATTACAAATTTTATTTTCAATATTTCCATTTAATAGACTTTCCATTCTATCATAAATCTAATTACCCTATTATGGATAGTATTACATTATCAATTTATGGAAAGAATTATTTTTGGCCTACTCTTATTACATTAACAATTATCATCTTATTCCAATATTCAATTAATATAGAAATAAATTTCATCCACTTACAAATAAATGCAATTACTACATATTTCTTCCTTAGTTAATAACCTTCTTATTTCCATTTATTATATCTTAGCAAAGTATATCCATTAATTACGATTAACTATTCTAAATAAATTGATTCACTTGGTTTTACGTCTTTTTATTACATCAATTATCCTATTATGAATGGAATTTTACCTTGGTTACATCTTATTGAATCCAACATTTCTCACTTACCAATTTATTCCACATTAACTGCAATAATTTAGTGAATTAATTGAAATTGATTACAAATTAAACTTAACAACCTAATAAAATAAGTAACGTACAATAAATATTGTCATTAACTCTTAATCACACTTTTAGAGGTTCATTATTTACACCCCAATGATGTAATTACTTACATAACACTGGTTTTACTAAATTAACATTTATTACAAACTATTCCAAAATTTATTCAATATTTATATTAGTTCTCTTATATTTAATTTATACACAGGTATGATCTTTCCACTATTAACATTCATTAGAATTCTATTCAACTTTCCATTTCTTGCAATAACTCATTTATTATATCTTTGCTTATAAATAAACAAGGTTCCAATACATAGGATTTATTCAATTCAATCCTTTTTAATTAAGTCTATTTTAAACCAAATGTTACAAATTTCACTATTCATTATTATATTAATGAATTCCATTCTAGTTAATATATCACAAATTCAACATTTCTATTGGTTTCTTATATTAAACTTATGACTAAGTATGTCAATTTACATTATTTCAATTTATTGCCATATAAATTTTAAGTTGTTAACGTTTAAGTACAATTGCTTCATCTAATTTCTACATTCGCTCCATTATAACTTTAAGACTTTTATTTCTTTTTAAATTAAATTAGAAACCCTATTACATTAACTCATAAATAAAAAAAATCATCGAATTTTATGGGTCGTTACATGCTACAAGTTTTCCATGACGATCCCACACCAAATAGTTCGGCACGAAACCGTACTGACGCAAATAAAGTCTAACCATTTCTGGTGTCAAATGTTTCAACAATTTACACATATGACATGGACAACAGATTTCTTCGTCCTTAACATTATTAATTAGCGAAACCAATATAAATACGAGTACACCATTATTAAAATGTTCACTTATTGAGCCTTCAAATTTTCTTCGTTGTTGATAAATCCAGCTTCGATCAATAAAATAATTCATCATCTCTCCTACAACAAATAAAAAATACGATATAAATGAAAACCACACTGACAATTTATTTTTCAATACAATTTTACAGTTTAATGTTTTATATTAATTGATCATTAACACTTTGTTGCTGGGTCATCCTACTATCCATTACAAATACAGTAACGTAATTATATCTCGTAAATCATTTTATTTTAAATGATTTAATAAAATTTCGGCAGCACTTCCATTTTGTTCCCTGAGTCGTACACGATTGCGAGTACACATGGAACATAAAAGAAGCGCTGTTGAAATTTTGTGAACCGTTTAAAATGAAATGATTTACGAGATGTAATTACGTTACTGTGTTTGTAACTTGTCCAATACAGGTACAAATCTAACAAATATTGTATATTATGAATATAGATGCCCGTTCTATCAAAAACGAATACCCACATAAAGATTATAGACAATACATATCAGACGGGGCCAAAAAACACTCTAAGAGTTTTATGAATAAAGTATATTATATCTTTATATTTTAAAAAAAATTGGCTTCCGACGTTTACATTAAATTGATTAACATTTAACTTAAATTAAACTACCGTATACGATAGTTTATCACACACGCACATGTTTAAAACTTTGATTAACTAACCGTACATACATAAAATTAATTATCGTTTTCGACGATTTAAAAAACGCACAAACTAAATTATGCTCATCCACACTAAATAACCCACGTAAGGCGTAAAAGCACTAAATTATTCAACTAATGCACACTAATTTCTTATCGCATAAACTAAACAAGTTAGTATTCAACATTTATAGGACAATAACAGTAATTAACATTCAATAAACTATAGTACACAATCAATGAGACATTATAAACAATTAAACTAACAAATTAATCCTAAATTAACTAATTCATGAAATTATGATTTAGTGATAATACCTAAAATAGAGGAAATTATGGGTTTGGAGAAGATGAGATTCCGGATTGACGAAGTTGGAGTTGATTTCGGAAAAACTTCGGTGCTTGAAGCTGGAAGGGGAAATGGTGGAGGAAATTTTTGTTGATTTGGGATAAGGCAAAATATTTCTGGTTCGGCCTGGGGAAGAAGGTATACGCGATTTTCTGACGGCTACCAACGGCCGCAAACAGACATATTTTAACGGCCTCCGACGGTTAATTATTTTATTCGTTACAAAGTCCAGGATATGCAAGCCGTCGGAAAATTACCGTCGGCGGCCGTCGGTACGTGTTGTCTGAATATACTGTTTGATTAGGAGTTCTCTGAATCCATATCATGGAGGAGAATAATCAATATGACATAGGTTTGGGGACATAATGTTATCGGATAGAAGTCAAGAGGAGCAATATAATTTTGGTTGACACCGACTCATTCTCATTTAGTTACATTCCAATGTTGAAGTGAAGTTGGTTTCACATGTAGCTCTTCTTTGGGTTCTAATTTGTAAAGATTGCTAAATTCATGGTAGATATGCAACAAATGAGTTAAAACTGAAGTCGATATCGTAACATTTTTTTTCCAGCTGACATCATCTAATTATTTAGTTGGCCAGCTATTTTCACCCACTAAAAATTATTTTTAGGCTATGGTTGGTTTACTATTTTTAGCAGTGTTTTAAAAACCGTGTCGGACCGCAGTTCAATCGTGATAAACCGTGGGTCATTTCTAGGCCTATAAACGGATATTTTCGGATACGGATAGTGCTATATCCGTATTCGAAATCATTTTTGGATATCGGATATCCGTATCCGCGGATGCAGACGGATATCGGATATTTATCGGATATTCTTCGATCCGTTCACAACCGATAAATCTAAACAAATAAATAGAAAATTTTGATTTATTATAAATTTGTTTTTATACTAAATATATAGAAATAATAAATACACTAAGAAAAATAATTTTAAGTAGCAAAACTTGATTTTTGTATACATATTAATTTTTTTATTGAGATATACTATTAAAAGACAGTCATTTTATGTACTAAAATATATAAAAAAATAACTACAATCTTGATAAAAACCGAACAGATAATTATCGGATATGGATATGGACATATCCGTATCCTTTTTCGGATATCGGATAATTTTTCATATTTCGGATGCGGATACGGACGGATTTCGGATTTTTCGGGTACTCATTGACAGCCCTAGTCATTTCAGCTGAAGACCTGATGGAGTTGAGCCTCTAACAAGCATGAACCGTTGGTTGAACCTCAAACCGAGGTTGAACCGTTACAGTTAACCCAGGTCTGACCGCCTTTTCTTTTGTTATTTTCATCTTCTCACGTTCATATCCAGATGCAAAAAATGTCGAGCAAACCCTAACTTCTATTCGTTGCCGCTATTAGCTGCTTGCCACCACTACCAACTGCTCGCCGCCACAACCCGCTCTTGGCCATCGCAACCAGCTCCTCGTCGCCGCAAACACCAAAATCCGACGCCTGCAGCCCCAACTTCAACTACCCCTTTGACGTCATTTTTATTGGATTCAAGTATGACATTATACTACGTCTGATTTGGATAAATTTGTATAGAAATTGTCAATTGGATTGACAGTAAATTGGATTGACGGTAAATTGGATTTAGCAACTGTCAATTGGATTTAGCAACTGTCAATTGGATTTAAAACTGTAAATTGAATTTGAAACTATAAAATAAATTAAAACTTGTAAGTTTAATTTAATATAAGAAATGAGTTGTTATATTAGTTTTTCTTACCGTACTAAAATTCTAGATAAACAACAGCAAACAATAGAAGCTGTAATGAAACTTGAACTAATCTGGCAACAAGAACTCATCTTATTAACTAAAAGTTGCAACCTGAAACCAATAAATATGAAACTGAAAGTTGAAAATGAAACTTATTTGTCGAAACTGAAGCCAATAAACTTGAAACTGAACTTGCAACGTGAATGAACTTACTAATTAGCTGCAACTTATTAGCTGAAACTTACTAATTAGCTGCAACGTGAATGAAATTGAACTTAAGCTAACAGCTGAAACTTATTAGCTGCAATTTCATTAATGCTTTTATTTTTAGTACATACATATTTTAAGTGATAGAATTTTGATTTATATTTGTTTTTTTTGACATTGATTGCATCGCAAATACATAACAAGATAATAATGATTTGGAAGTCTCGTTGGACGATGTAGAAGCTAGTGCCATTGATAATGATGGCAATGTAATGGATGTTGATAATGATAATTATGGAATGGGTGTTGATAATATTGGTGGCAATGAAGCTTGTTTTTTAAGAAATAAATGGTGGTGTAGAAACGTTTAACTTTGATCCGACAATGACATTTACTGCAATGTTATAAGAAGTTGAAGGCGGCGGTGACAACAATAGGCAAGCATCGGTATGGACGATGGGTTTGTGAGGTGGACGATTATGCTATGCAAGTGAGTCTAAGTGTGTTGTGTTGAAAGATGGACAAGAAGTGGGTTGAAGACTATTTTGTATTATGTATGAGAGTTAGAAAACAGGGTATGTTATTTATGCATGTTGAAGACCATTAGGTGTTATGTGTTCAAGTTAAAGACTACTCGTGTTATGCTAACTACTTTGTTTTTTTGTTTAATGGGTAAAATGCGCCGTTAATTCATATGGAATTTTGTTTTGTTTTTTCTTTTGGTGTATGCTATATTGTCATTTTTCCATTGCAGTATATTAGTGGAAGTGTAAACTAATACGTAGGATTGCTATGTTTTATAATTGATATATGTGAACTTAAGGTATATTGGACTTTATTACTAATTAAGATATGTTGTGCACTTGTGATATGTTGTGCAATTATGATTTGCTAATTTGCAAACCAAATATAGTAAATTTGAAAGATAATTTGCAATTGTGGTATATTTATCTGGCACTTTTATTTTTATATTTTTGTGTATATCTTATATTTACATTTATAAATTAAAAAAAATCCACGTTCCGACGGTTCGACCGGTTGAATCATCAAAACCTTAGACCTTCAACCATCACGGTTTGAGTCACGATATAGTCATGAAAACTATGATTTTTAGTTTTGGGTTTTCGTCCATACAAAAATATTGCATAACGGACGTATATTGAGAAATATGACCAATTTAGTAAATGAAGTTAACACACAAAATAGATTTTTTTTTATAAATATTTTCCATGTTTTAAGAAATAACAGAAGCACGATAAACAATTCATTCTTCTGTCGTTTCGTCATATCCTCTGTCATCCCCATCATCTTCCTTCTATCATCTCCGTAGTATGTCCACTCTTTTCATATTTTATAATTAATGTTGAAATACATAATTCAAAATGAAATCAAAAGGACCCTTGGGTTCTAAAATTTGATGTTAGACTTGATATAAACATGTGCGCTAGATGACACTTACATTGCATTATAACATACACAGGAGTAAATAGACCAAAAGATACTGGAAAAGGAAAAAGGAGATTGCAGAACCCGACCACTTTCGTTGGCTAAACTGATGCATTGAGTTGTCTTTCCGACTCTGATGTTTTTGCTTGTAGTGTTATTCGGAACATGATACAAGGGCACAGCTTGAGTAACTGCTCTGCTTCGCTTGGCTTCCCGCATGAACGGCATAATGTTGAATATACATTAAAGTAGCTACGAGGAATACATATCATCCTTTGTAATATGATATTTATCAAATAACAAGTTTACATTGGCTTTACACTTAAAATTGTTTGAGATCTTCAAGCTGCTAGTCTCAAATAATGCTTTCAAATCCATGTTCAATTTTATTCATACAATTTCTATTTCAACAGCAATTTATATTGTCTTTTTTATCAAGCATTGCTCAATTAAGTCGTATTGTGTTAGCAGTACGGTAGTGCATGCTCATGATTGGATACATAAAAAAACGTAGCATGCATATGTCTAACCTGGGAATGATATGTCATTTGTATATTGGAGATGGGCCTAAGCCAAGATCCCCATCACTGTCGCTTATACACAGGTAAATTCAAATCAATGCATTTCCACCTGTCACAGTTTCGACTCACAAAAATGACCTGGCTATTACAGTATTTCAAAAGAAGACTAATTCCCATCATGATTTATATAAATGACCACTTCGAGAGTCTGCATAACAAAGTGCCTTGCATCTTGTTGTTCCTCTACATACACTAGATGTAGGCCGTGTATATGTCAGGCTCATGGATGCATTGCCTTTACAAATTTGAGTGTAGCACGCCATCTTTTCGTTTTACAACCAAACAAAACTTATCACAAACAGATCTGATACAGTTCGTCTCCGTTTCTATGCAAACCAAATAAAAATCATTCCTGCAGATATATTACCAATAGCTATTGCAAGAACAAACCCCATTTCTATCCCTCACCCAATTCTCCTTCTCTTCCTCATCTATATTGAGCAATACCAGCCTTCCTTTTTTACTTCATCACCCATTTGTTTTAGCGTTGAACTTATCTCTTTATTTCTGAGCGTGTTTCATCCTCTGCAACAAATTCGTGAATGATTAGATTAACATCAATCCAACGACATCCAGGATCATTTTCACTACAAAACAAGATGGTTTTAGCGACGGCTAAAAGGCGTCGCACGCCATCGCCGGCCGTCGCTATTCATGTCGCCACCACACGATATAGCGATGACTCCGTCACCAAAATAGCAACGGTTGGCGACCTCAGTTGGACATGTGGAAAATTTTGTTAAAACAGGTATGGCCCATAAGCCGTCACTAGCCGCCGCTAATCTCAAACAATTTAGCCGTCGTCAACCGTCGCTAAACTGGATAAACAAGCCGTAGTTGGCCTAGAATAAATTTCTAGTTTCAATTCTGCCTTTCAGTCAATCCAGCCACACAATCAAATTCAAATCACTTTCCAACACACATACATTCAATTTCACAACCAATACCACTCCATCTATCATATAATATCGTACATATCGCAAATAATCATATGTATACTATCCATCAAACAACCAATACCAATCAAACGAAACCACCCAAATCCATAAAAAAATATAACCATACAACCAAATACTATTCATCAATCACATATATACACAAATGTCCACTAACCCATCAAACACAACAACCAACCAACATGTATGAAATATATACACAAATGTCACTTGACTGAAAAATAAGATGATGAAAATCGGGCAGAAACACAAGTATACCTACTCATCGTCGTCGCCCGACCCGTCCTTCCAGGCATCGTCACATGCTATACCAAGTAGGCCGCAATATGCTCGTCCAACTATTGCGCCAGTACGCTCTTCCTTTAATAGTTTATCTCCTCCAGCTGTTTTTTCATTTGAGCAATTTCCTCCGCAGTTTGGGATCTCCTATAAGCCCTCTGGAATATTAACGCATGTGAAATAGTTGATATTTAGTTATAACTTATGAACATTATAAACAGTATGAAAAAAAATAGTTGATTAATTATGCAACTAATATTTATAATTAACCGTTGTGCATTGGTTGCAATTTATTTATTTCAATTATTAAGCTACCTTATTTAATTTATAATTTGTTCACTTAAGTTTAAATTCATTTGCGTGTGTGAATTTATATATTAGTAAATGAAGAAATTTACCTCCAGATTTCCATAACTTGACCGCCTATTTCGCGAAGGCGGATCAATAATGGCATCCCAAATACGGTTCCACTCCTCAAATGTAACCTCTGCCTGGCCGGTGGACTGCGCTACTCGAGCCCGCTCCGATTCCTACCTCTCCTGCATTTACAAACAATTGTTAGACATGATAAATATGCAATTTAAAGTTTATGAAATTTGAAATAAAGAAATATAAAATATTTTCATTAAGGATAAGCATGTTTACGATTACGGGTTTTGATTTATCGTCCGTCCACTCATACGAAACTTACCTTCCTCATCTGTCTGTTCAACGACATGCGTGGCTGTAAACACCTCAGCCATAGTAGGCTTGCGATTGTATCTCACCGCTGAAAATGTATACATATAAATAAATAATGTTACAAATATGATTAAACAACATTTTAAATTTTTATAAACACAATTTATTAATTTACCAACTCTTTTCTATGTTGGTGGAAGGATTTAGAGCCGCCACGGTGCAATGCATGATTTTTATTCCTATTAGCACTATTCCGGGAAGATAATTCCTACAAATTAGACACACGATTAACAAAATTACCACAACAAATATACGAAATTTTAAAATAAATTTAACAACAATGCAAAAGTATATAACTTACTTTTACTTCTGGGGTTTCCTAGAGCCGGAGAAACTCATCCCATACATCCGCGCCCATCCAATTTGATTTTTTACCTGCATTTTTAGCCTTAAACAGAGTGTCCCTGTAATTTTTTTCTCATCATTTTATTCCAACGATTGGTAAAAATGCCCATATTTTCTGGATCTACGCACACGGCTTCCTGCATATTGAAGTTAGTTTGAATTATCTAAATTATATTAATTTTCAACTGAAATTCAAACTTATACGTACGAGTACATCAGCCAAAATAGCATTCTTGATATTGATGGGATGTCGTCCCAATGCGGTAGCAACTAGACATCCTACTCATAAATGCCTTTCTGGAAACTTGTAGGATGAAATCTGAAGGCTCCACCTCAAAGCCCCTGTACAAATTGTGATGTAGATATTTAATAAAAAAAATAAAAAATTTAAATAAATTTGATACTTACTTGGTGCTTTTCGGAACTACCAATGCCAGTGGGCGTAAATCGGTGTAGTGCCATTGGCACCCGCACCGGGAGATGGAGAAGACACAAATCTCTGACTACGTCTCCTGCCACATATATCTACAATAGAGAAATAATATCACAAAATGAAAAGACATAAATTTATTAGTACAAAGCATGTTTCAGTAATCATCACATAAAACTTCCACTAAATCATAATAAATGGGACAAGATCTCATGAATACAAATATAGAAATTTTAAAACAGAATTGTATCTCTTTAGCAAATGGATTTCTCTACCTTCGGTGGGTTCTTCAAGGGGCTTAATGATAGGTTGGTGTGATAATTTCTTTAAATTATTACAATGTATTGTTAAGCAGCATTCTCTTCACGTTATTCTTATCAATCTTCTGATAATTCTCTTTTAAGTATTTCTAATGTTTATGGGCCAAATTCTAAACTTAATAGGAGAATTTTACGGAATGAATGCCTAGAATTTAGATCATTTGCCCCAAGGCCTTGGATTTTGGGGGTGATTTTAATGTTATGCATTTCATTGGAGAGAGATATCCTAGGGAAGGGGATTACTCTGCTATGGAGGAATTCGATCATTTTATCATTTATTCTAATTTGATTGAAGTTCCTCTATCTATTAGAGAGTTTACTTGGAGTAACGCTAGAGAGTTTCCTTCCATGGCTCTTCTTGGTAGATTTTTTGTTCGTGATGAGATCGAAGCCAAATTTCCTATTTGGAAAGTTACTGGTTTTCCTTTTACCTTATCGGATAATTGTCCTATTCTACTTACTTGTGAGTTTCATAGAGCTATTGCAAAGAATTTTAAGTTTGAAAAGATATGGCTTTTGAAAAACGACCTTGTGAACCTAGTTAAAGGTAAATGGGTTTCCTTGAGTTTCCATAATATCATAAATATGGATAACTCTGTAAAAGCTTTTGTTTCTAAGCTTAGGGATCTTAGGATTTTCCTTAAAAATTGGAACAAATTTTTTTTTGGTAATTTAAAAATAAAAAAAGATAATATTCTTAATGAAATGCTTAAGATTAACAAAATAGAAGAATCTAGACCTCTAAATGTAAGCGAACGTAATGTTCTTTCTAATCTAAAGGTGGAATTAAATTCCATTTTAGAGAAGGATGAGGTTATGTGGAAACAACGATCCAGAATTCAATGGATCAATGAAGGTGATAACAATACTAAGTTTTTTCATAATATAGCCAATGATAGGAAATGTAGTAATACAATCAACTCTATTTTTGTTAATAATATAAAACTTGTTAACCAAAGACATCTTGACAAGGCGTTTACGGACTACTATAAGGATATTTTCGGTTCTAAACTTAACAATAGAATCAATTTAAGAAGGTCGGATCTTTACCCACCTGATTCCATTGTTGATTTATCAGAGTTAGAATATCCATTCACTGAAGATGAAATTAGAAAAGCTATTAAAGACATGCCCAGTGATAAGTCGCCGGGACCAGATGGGTTTCCTATTTTATTTTATAATACTTTTTGGGATGTCTTAAAATTCGATTTAATTAACAAGTTCAATGATTTTTATAATGGTACTTTACAATTAGGGAGATTTAATTTTGCAAATGTTATTTTACTTCATAAAAAGGTAGGTGCTAATAACTTAAATGATTTTAGACCTATTTCTTTGATTAACTGCTCAATTAAAATCTTTTCTAAAGTTTTAGCTAATAGACTTAGTAAAAGAATGAATGAATTAATTGATTGTTCTCAATCAGCTTTTATCAAAGGTAGAAATATCATGGATGGAGTGGCAGTTGTAAAAGAATATATTAATTTCTGTTGTAAGAATAACGTTACTTATGCGATTTTGAAGCTTGACTTTGCCAAAGCTTTTGATTCGGTAGATTGGAATTTTATTGCTGATATTTTTCATGCTAGAGGTTTTGGTCCTAGATGGATCAATTGGATTATGTCTTTGCTCAGGACCGGAAACTCTAGTATTATGGTCAACGGTATTTTAGGTAATAAAATTCAATCCAAGAGATGATTAAGGCAAGGAGATCCTTTATCACCTTTATTATTTAATTTAGCTACAGATGTTTTTGCTAAAATTATTAAAAAGCAGTGGTTAATGGTTCTTTAGGTAATGTTGAGAATGATATTTCACGTAATGGTATATCGGTTCTCCAATTTGCCGATGATACCTTACTTTTCTCTTCCCATCTGCCTAGGCATATTATAGCACTCAAGTTTTTGCTTTACAGTTTTGAATTTTTATCAGGTTTAAAATAAATTTTGACAAGAGCTCAGTGTTAGTCTTAAACGATTTTGAAAATGTTGAAAACTCGGTTGCTGTTACTCTTAATTGTAAAACAATGAGCTTTCCGTTTGAATATCTTTGTTTTGTGATTAGACCCTCTAAACTCAAGCATGAAGACTGGTTTATTATTGTTGATAAAATTAAGAATAAGATTTCTAACTGGAATGGAAGATATTTATCTAGAGCAGGAAGGCTAGTTTTAATTAATTCGGTTTTATCAGCCCTTCCGATTTATTGGATGTCCATGCATTTATTTTCGGATTGGGTTATCGATAAATTGACAAAATTAGAAGAGACTTCCTTTGGAGTGGAGAAAATTCCAATAATAATATAAAATGTTTAGTCAGTTGGGAGACCGCCTGTAAAGCCAAGAAGGAAGGTGGTTTAGGGGTTATTAACTTGCGTAACATGAATTTATCATTGCCTGGTAAATGGTTATGGAAGTTTAAAGATATTAATGGTAATGCTATTTGGAAAGAGATTATTTCTAAATATTACTATAATGGAAACAGTAATTTATATCAAATTGCTTCTTCAACCACTCATAACTTTTCTAATTTTTGGAGAAACATTTTAAAATGTCTTGAGATTTTTAACTTAGGAATAAATACTATTGTTCACTCCGGTAACCGTACTTCCTTTTGGCATGACCGTTGGATTTCGGTCTTACCCCTTAAACTGGAATTTAAAGAGCTTTACGATATCTGTAACTTTAAGTTTTCTCTAATTAGTGAGGTTTTTTTCCTGATAATTATCCTCCTTGGAATTTCAGCTTTAACAGAATTTTAGTAAGACCAACTCTTAGGCTTCTTCATTTGCTTTACGCAAGATTAAATCTATACAATATTGATAATGATATTCTTTGTTGGGAATGGGATAGAAGTAAGAATTATACTTCTAACTCTTTTTATAGATTTATTAATTTTTCGGATACTATAAAAAATTCGTTCAAATTTATTTGGAAATCAAACGCTGCTCCTAAATCTAAAATACACATGTGGTTAATATTGCATGGTAAACTTAATACAATTGAAAACTTAAAAAGAAAGAACATTCATAATGACAATAAATGTTATTTTTGTAATCTACATCTTGAAGACATTAAGCATTTATACTATGATTGCATGGACTCTTATTACATTCTTAATAATGTTCTCAAAATTTTCAACTTTAATATCATAACTAAAATTTCGGATTGTGACTTTTATTGGAATAATTTTAGATTTAGGTTTAAAAGAATATCAGATCACTAATTGACTCTTTATTCACTATTATTAGTTGGTATATATGGTTGAAAGAAATCAAAGAATTTTTAATAATAATAATAGTCATGTTAATAAATTGATTTATACAGTTTCTTCTTTCTGTTTTCATTGGATTTCTAATCCCAAGTATAAATTAGCTAAGAATAATTAGTTTAAAGGGTATCTTAATATGGTTAGCTACAGTATTAATTATTTTAAAAACAATTGTCTTTTTAATGACATCAGTACTAATACGAATATTTTTTCAAATCCATACCAAGATCTATCGGTTAATCATAACCTGCTAATGATTACAGACTCTTAGTTTTCTTTCTTTTTTGGGTTTTATTTTTGTTTCTTTTTTTGGTGTAATTGTTTCGAATTATTTTAATCTTGTTTGCTACTAGTCTTGTCTCCTTTTTGTTTTTCTTCTCTCTTTATTTCTTCACATATATGTATATTAATTATATTAATATACATATATATGCATAATTTTTACTTTTTCCTTAGTCACCCCTCAGATGTAGATATGAGTGAGAGGTCTCCAAGTTCTTCTTTCGGGCCCCCTTATCTTTAGAGTGCATGTTTTGGTTTGGTTGAGAGACTTTCAGTGAGGTTCCTTGCTACAGCTTGGCATTACTTTCGCTGTTCAGAGATTCCAGTGCAGACTATCCTATCCAGCATCTCTTTTATTTTCACTTCACAGTAGAGACTTCTGTTGTCCTTTTGATCCAGATGCATGGATTTTTTCTGCTTTATGTGCTGCTTAGAGCTTCCGAGATTTTTCGTGCATCATTCCGGCCCAGATGCACAGAGTTTTTCTTCTCTTTATGTTGCTTGGGGATATTGAGATGTATAGAGCATCTTTCACTTTTTGTTTCTTTGTTTTTGGTTTTTGTTACCTGCCAGGCATGTTGGCAGCACCTTGTTTTAGTGTTATATATATATTTGCATGTGTGCTCTCCTCTATTCTATAGAGGATCACACATTTCTCTCAAAAACAAAATTGTACGTAGCCCAGAACATGATCATCATTAATAATACTTAGTTCCGAATAATATGCAGCTAAGAATAATACATTATACAATAAGCGATGCAAATATTCAGAGTTTTCGATCTTCGTCGTTTTCTGATTCAGACTCAGTCTCGTACTCTATCTCGTTTTCTTTTGTATTTTCAAATGCATCTAATAAAACATTCGACTCATCATTCAACGGCCCTAAATCAATGTTATTGGTTATTACTATTTTTGTATTTGGTTCAAGATCCGCTTGATATGTTGCTTCGTCAGGAATATTATTTCCATCAAACGTAAACCTTACTTTGTTTTAAAAATGGCCGACCAATCCGCTTTATCTCTTTTTAAGGATGGATACGGAGCAAAATAAACTTATATGCTTGCTTGGTTAATACGAAAGGATCATAATTATAGTAATGTGATGTATGCTTTATTTCAATAAGCTTAAAATCTTTGTGCATGTTGATTCCAGAATCAGGAACATTATTGAACCATTTGCATTTGAATAAAAAAAATTCTGCAGGTTCTACATAATATGTTAACTCTAGAACCAATGTTAAGACGCCGTAATAATCTTTTATATGCTCATTTGGATCATCGCCACCTTTGACAAATACACTGCTGTTATATGTTAATTTTTCAACCCCATAATCTTCCGTGTTGAACTTAAATCCATTGACGAAGAATATTGGATAAGTCTTCACATTTCTTTTTGGTCCGATCGCAAGATGTCGTAAATCTTCATCAATGACACAGTTTCTTGGATCATAAACGTGGTTCAAAAATCATTTAGCAAATTCTTTACTGAGATCACCAGATAGATACTGCAAATATGTAATACCAGTTATAATTAATATGTACATATAAGTGAATTATATATAAATTTATTATTATCTAACAAACGGTGCAACTTTAGCACAATTTAGAAGAACATATGTGTGTGCTACATGATAGTCTCTGTCGTCTAACCATATTTCCACATATTTTCCAGCAGGTTGACCATGCTGTCTAAAAATAGATAACACTGTTTGAGAAGAATCTTGTTCGACGATTTCATCATTACGAAGAATGCTTACAAATGATAAGTTCACATCACCACTGAAGTAATAAGAGAAAAAGAACGAAGTTTCTTCTTCAAGATATGATTTGCAAATCGAACCCTCAACTCGTGCTTTTTGTCCAACTTTTTTCTTCAGATGATTCAAGTACCTGTTATAAAATATATTTAATTTATATTTAGATATAGAAATCTGAATTTTAAACTGACATAAATGTTGCATATATTCAATATTACGTCTCAAATGGATACATCCATCCATATTGCACATGACCTCGAAGAAGTGCTCCAGATGGAAGATGAATAGGCAAATGCTCCATTACATTAAATAAACCTGGTGGAAATATTTTCTTCAGTTTGCAGAGCTGTATGAGGATTTCTACTTCAAGTTTACGTATACGCTCTACTTTTACTGTTGTTGAACAAAGCTGTTTATAAAACATACTTGATTCTGTTATAACACTCCATACTTTTACGGATAACAGTTCTTTGAAAGCCATGCGTAGTAAATATTCCATCATGATATGACAATCGTGACTTTTCATCCCACTCAATTTACAATTTTTAAAGTCAACACATCTACGAAGGTTAGAAGAAATCCCATCGGGAAATCTTAGTTCGTCCACCCACTTTATCATGAGTTTTACTTGCTTACTGTCTAGCTCATAGCATGCTTTCGATTTTTTTATTGTCATTGGGCTTCATATGAAGTTCGGGGCATTTACAATAGTTTGTTATATCAAGTCTTAAATTCAAATCGTCTTTAGTTTTTCCCTTTACATTCAAAATTGTATTAAACACGTTATCAAACACATTATTTTGGTCGTGCATCACATCAATATTATGTCGTAGTAAGAATTTTTTTTCAATATGGTAACTCCGAAAATATACTTTGTTTGCACCAATTATGAATGTTCGATTTTCTTGGAATTTCAATCTGCGCTCTAGTTTCATGTATCTTTGGATAGTCCTTTACAATGTCATATAATTCTTCGCTTAACCAAATCTTTGGTGGTTGCATATTATCTTCTCTGTTAGCTATAAAGTTTTTTCTATCTCTTCTAAAAGTACGATTGGGATGGAGAAAATACCGATGACAATCAAACCAAGAAACTTTCTTTCCATGCCGTAAAGAAATACTCTTGTTTCTTCCATGCAATAAGGGCGTGCTAGCCGACCGGTCGTACTTAAAAAGCATGCAATATGCAGGAAAATCATTAATAGTCTACAATAAAGAAGCGAACATACGAAAATTTTTCTCTCGAAATGTCATATGTTTCAACTCCTTCATTCCACAGTTTTTTCAACTCTTCGAATAATGGTTGTAAATAAACATCGATTCCTTGTGTTGGATCATGAGGGCCAGGGACAATAATAGTGAGAAATATATATGGTGTTTTCATGCACATCCATGAAGGTAAATTATACAGAGTAACAATAATTGGCCAGGATGAATATTTACTACCAAACTGAGAGAATGGTGAAAATCCATCCGTACATAAACCAAGCCTGACATTACAACTTTCTGCAGCAAATGCAGGATAAGTCTTATCGAAAAGTTTTCATGTTTCTCCGTCAGATGGATGTATCAACGTTCCTTCTTTCGGTGTTCTAAAACTGTGCCATTGCATATGACATGCCCTAGTAGAAGATGCATATAACCTTTGAAGTCTAGAAGTGATGGGTAAATAATGCATTCTCTTGTATGTGACTTCTTTTCCTTTCTTTTTTCTTGGTTTGTATCTTTCCTCGTTATATATTCTGCATTTTCTAAGGTCAACGTCAATATTCCAATATGACATGCAACCTTTTACACATGTATCTATCCTTTCGTATGACAGACCGAAAGCAGACATCATTTTTTTCACTTTTTAATGACTATTGCACATCAAATTATTGGGTGGCATCTGTTTTTTAGCAGCTTGTTCAACTGCTGTAAATGCAGATTTTATAAGGTGGAATTTTGATTTCATAGTAATGTATTCGGCGGTTACTGATAGTTCTGTTTAGCTTTTTATACCGTCCCAGAATCCAATAAATCATATATTCTTTTAGCTCCCGCAGTCCGTTCTTCTTCGACGTTTACATTTCATCGTCGGCTTGAATGTTAGGAAACATTGATCTGCTACATCTTCCACCACATTTTCTATCAGATTCGTCATAATATTATCATCCTCGAACACTACAGGATTAGGTGTAGGTTCAACAAGTTCTCCATGACGATCCCAGAAATAATAATTAGGCACGAAATCATATTTATACAAATGTACTTCAAATATATCTGGTTTCCAATGCTTCAAATGTTGGCACGTACTACATGGGCAATGAATTTCTTTGTTACTTCGATTATTAGATTTAGCAAATCTAATAAATTTGTGTACATCGTTATAGAAATGTTCTTTTATTGAACCTTCCTTACCAGTTCTCACATCATACATCCAAGTACGGTGGAGGAAATAATCGAACATTTTTCCAGATTTGAAAATATATGTTAGTAATTTCGACAGCACTTCAGTTCACTTCTCTTCTACGCATTTCTTGCAATCAAATGGTATATTGTTGTTGTATTTTTTGAAATAAAGTAAAGCCATTTAGGAATAAATGCTTCACACACCACACTTCTGTCTAATTTTGACAGCACTTCACTTCACTTCTCCTCTACGCATAACTTTGCATCCAAGGGGTGTATTTTTGTCGTTGTATTTTCTAAACTAAATTAAAACCTTTTGGGAGTAATGGCTTTAAATTTTTAGCGTTGATTATTTGTTGAAAGAATATTTAATGTTTATTTTCAAATCAACATTATATTTATTTCAAATTTTTTCAAAAATCGATTTGGGTAAAATATTTATTCTTATTATATTTATTTCTCAATTTCTTGGAAAATCGGTTTTAGTACAATATTTTTTCTTATATTCATTTCTTAATTTCTTTATAAAATCGATTTTAGCAGAATATTTGTTGCTGTTATATTTATTTCCTTTTTTTTTGTAAATTCAATTTTAGCGAAATATTTGTCATGTTATTTTCATTTCGAAATTTCTTTATAATTCAATATTTATTCTTGTTATATTAATTTCTTAACATTTTATAAAATCAATTTTAGAAGAATATTTGTTGTTATATTCATTTCTTAATTTTTTTACAAAATCGATTTCATTAGAATTATTTATTGTTGTTATATGCATTGCTTAATTTTTCACAAATCCATTTCACTAGAATATTTGTTGTTGTTATGCTCTTTTTAAAATTTGATAATTCATTCAACTATTTAAACATTTTATTTAATAAATTTGAAATTTTTTAATTTATTTCAACATTCAGTTAATAATTTAAAATGTTAACTTAACTATTTTGTAAACTAAAATTTTAACTTGCTATTTTATAGTAACCACTGAAACTTATAATTAACACAACATTGTACACTTATCAATAAGTATATACTAATCAACGATTACAAACTAATTTTTGAGTTTTAAATCAACGCTAATTTTTGTTTACAATTTAAATAATCAAACCACTTATTTACTTCCCTAAATCAACTAACATACCATTATCATCAACTAATACATAATAATCATCAATTTCAAAACCATGATTAGCTAATTTCCTAAATTAGGGTTTTAATTATATACCTAAATCGACTAATAAACTATATTATCATCAACTACTAAGATATAATCATCAATTCTAAATCTCTAAATCAGCCAATTCCAAATCCCTAAATCATCAACTGATTTAGTTTATACCTAAATTAAACAGAGATAACGAAGAGGAGGAGATACCTGCAAATTAAGAGAGCTTGAAATTGGCGACGGAAGGCGACGACGGCGGCTGGTGGTGATTTTGGGGGGAAGATAAATGTTTTGAGAGGAGGGGAGAGTGATTGTTTTGGTCGTTGGTTTCTGCCTCTATCTTCAGATCATGCGTTGGCTAGCGATGACCGCTTTTTTTAACCGTCGCTAGCCGACTCAAAGGGCTTCCGCAATTGGCAGCCATTCTAGTAGTGTTTGTATATCAAGTTCCTTCATTCTAGCTCTGGTCCAACATTAGCAACCGATTTCCAGTTGTTTTAGGAAGCATATAAATTATATGAAAGCACATAGCTTCCACCATCAAAAGGAACTAATTGTATGAGCATTTAGGCTACCCACTCTCCTAATCTAGAGTTTTTATGTACGTAACAACCCGATAGTAATGCTTTATATATCACATCATTTGGTTCAATAGGCATGTTATTCACCATCTCGTCCGCTTCTTCAAAAAGCACACCTCTAGCCTACATGCATTCAATATTCCAATAAAAGTGACATCGCTAGGAATAACTAGTACTTGTCCATGGCTTTAAAATGATGGATAGCTTCTCTTGCATGGTCATGCATCACTAACTCCATAATCAAAGCATTCCAAGTGGTGAAATTTTTCTTGGATAGCTTTTTAAAGACTTGAATTGCTTTTCCTACATGCCCACATTTCGAATACATATCAACCAATGTCAAACCTAAAACACCATCAATGAAAATTCCATACATTTAGTCGTGTAAATGTGTAGAATATGCCAGTATATGATTTTTGTTTGATGATAAAAAAACATATCTATATTTGTTTAAATGTATTTGTTATTATTGTACTATTTTATTTTTCACATAATTAAATAAATATTTGTTGAATAAAATAAATAACTCAGAATTCATATTCAAACAAATATTTTACTACGAATTCAAATTGTACAAATTTGAGCTCTCACTACATATATACATTTTCAATTACAATACAATTTCAATTACAACACATCTTTCAATTTACAACTTTCACCTCACTACATATTCACTCACACTAGTATTTTATTTTCAACTTTGTTCCAGCCTGTATCCAGCATTTGAATTATCTGAAAAATAAACACTGACGCAGTAAAATTGAAAAAGAAATATTTTGTAGTGTACAATTAAGTGTGTGTTTGAGAATATCATTTGCCTCAGGTATTTGGGTTGTTCATCATCATATTCTTTTGAATCATCATATACGAACAACTTGAGACATGCACAGTGTATCACTGTACATGCCACAAGGCCGTACACACCGATATACACTTTCTTGTTAAAATCGCAGGGACAGGTAAGCAAAAGGTCAAACCCAATCCGAGGCTGGATTCAACACAGGTGCAATCCAAAATACGAAACAGAAAACTTCAGACCACATGACTACAACTCAAAGCAATATGAATGCATATGCTCATATGGTCCGAGCAACATCAACAATGCAACCTGACATGTACCAAGTCGGTGCATAAGTGCACACTCAAGTAAACAGAAAAGAGTACAAGACCACAATAATATGAAACTATATAGAGGAAAACACACACCAAGTATGATGAATAGATATGCAGATCGAATACAACCAAAAAAAGGCCTCAACAAAATGTACATGTGAAGATTAAAACAATGTAATAGAAACGGAATTTCAAGTACAAGGATGATGCAAAATTCTCACACATACAAGACAATGCAACAAGAAAATAGATCAGACCGCCAGAGGTTCAGAGGTATGAATACATCAGGTCAGACATACAATATATAGCTCGAATCCAATTTCAAGTGAGCAAATGCACGCATCAGAATCAAACCAGTGAAGTATATCAGACTCAAGTAATCACTGAACCAAGACTACAAGAACTCAGATCAACTTCACAGTGCAATCAAATGTCATATGCACAGACTCAAAACAATACACACAAACATGGATGCAATGCTCATGTACACATGAAACCAGAACTAAAACAACAAAGGCAATAATGCATAACTAAAATGCAGACCACAATTGTACTAGACTTTAAGAGCAACAGAGAACACAAATACAAGGATAAAGAAAGTATGAAACATCAATGTCCATATGCATAGACACGTGACCAGACTTCCAGTGAACTCAATGACTCAGTCGAATGAAATCATATCGAGCTCGCAGTTCAACATACTCAAGAAGAACCACACCAGTTCAACTAAACTCCAAAAATACTACACTAGACCATTACATGAAAACCACAAGACATCATCTCAAATGTACAAACAAGACCAGAAATACAATATATATACAACAGAGCTTCAACATGCTCACTTGTATAGTGGATTAAGCAAGTCGAAAATTTGAACAACAGTTTGAATAAGATTTCAAAAGGAACAAAAGTTTATCATAATTTTAAATGCCAAAGTCAAATGAAAAAAGAATGGAGAAATTCAAATTCATGGATTAATTCATATATGATGGAAGAATCATCTCAAAATTCATAGGGCCAAAGTCAAAGGAGTAATAAACGGAACCGACTAAAAAATATTCAAGCAAATTCAACACGAACAAGTCAACAATTCATCACAAGCACTCAAGCAAAGATCGGATGAACAAGTGCAATTCACGTAGAATTCAAATACATTTATACGAACAAAAATTAAGGGGTTCGAACCCTATAAATTTCCCGCATCATCATCGGAAAATTCGTGTGCTTCGAGTTCAAGAAAATACAAGAGCAATAAATCACGAAAACTCGAATCAAGTCGAGCAATAATCAAAATCGAATTAGGAGCAAAATCACATACCACTTTCACATCAGACGAGCTGGACAAAATTGAAGCAGATGAAAGCCGACCAAAGCCAATGATCAATTAACGAAGCCAATCGAGTGAAATCATACTCCCAATTGATCATTATCAAAGCGGCGATTTCAATTTACAGCAAAATCCTAGTTTTGATAAGGAATGAAAAAGAAACGAGGCGGCCGAAGAAATAAAGGGGAGACAATTATTTTTCTCAAGTTGTAATTTAAGTGGGCCGGCTTTTCTTATTATATTAGGCTTAACTATAATTAGGGTTCAGTATTGTTTTTCTTTTTCTTTTAACTTATGTAACATTCTAGTCGTGTGACTAGGTTAAGGACTACGGTGGCGTAGTTCAAGAATTCGCAACTCAATGGCTAAGTTTTGGCAGGGTTTTGAGCGCAGAGTTAGGTTAGTCATTAGCCGATGTTGCAACTTTACATGTGTAAGCGTCTGACTACTTAATTTTTAGTCAAAACCTTGGGGGCAGCACGTAGGCAGGGTTTTGCCGAAGTTGGGTAAATTTATATGTGATCTCTTCTACATTATTTTCTGCTATTGATTTTTATTTTTGCATTAATTTTTATTGTTATTATTATCACCCTATTCACCTCCCAATGGGTGAAACAATCCTACAAAATGGACCAATTTCCACAGCTAGAAAGAACCAACCCTTAATGGGTTCAATTCGTTTGTTTTCAAACTGTGTATTCCCATATGTTATACATAAAAATAAGTAGTGGGAACCGCACTCAAGGTGAATGATTGGATTTGTATGGATAGAAGGTATGTAAAATTTGAGGACAGACGAATTGGCCTGCCCTTAAATTGTTGGGTGCAATTGTTGGAATAATTCAACATAACGGGGTCACATATTTTAATATTTGAATACGTGGAATGTCTTGTAATTAAGTCTAGTTACGTGATCTATTTTTGGAATAAACATATTAAGAATTAAGGGGTATATTCGTCATGTAAAATTTAACGTATGGATATCGGAGTAACAATTTTAGTTTGTTGAAGGGCTGAACTGAAAATTATCGCACTAATATGTGGGGTTATGGTCTCCAAATTACATAAGTCTTACGATATTCTCTCTACCCTATTCTAAAAGAGTTTACAGATCTAAGCATGTATCAATTTGGAAGATCTAATCCAAATTAATCTTCACATCAATTAAGAATCGATGGATTCAAATATGCCTTCCGTTGTTAATTTCATATGCTTGTTTCTCAATTGAATCAATATGGGTTATATGTATTCGGATCTAATATAGATTAATCACCGATAAGTGGTATCAGAGCCACACATCATTGATTTTATCGAGAAATATCCTGATTTTAAGTATATATGAAATTAGGGTTCTAAGATTACAATTTTGGTTGATTCATCCGATGCCTTTATTTTGGATCTATGAGATTTGCTCTTTTCTTATTGATTCCTTTGATGCCTTTGTTTTAGATCTATACAAATAATTAATGAATTAACTCTGCTTGTTCGGATCTGATGCTTTTAATTTTTTTGAAATGGTACTTTATATACAACATGTCACTGGAACAACATATCATATGTAAATAAACGTTCGAATCACGCTACGCAGTTTCAAACTTGTGACCTTTCGCACCAAAGCCGAATCACTTAACCATTTGGACAATGGTGCTTGTCTTGATGCCTTTAATTGTTGCTACTCATATTATTCATATTTTATTGTCAGTAGTATTATGACTTATAAATTTATTTTATTGCTATAGACAATTACCGTGTTAAGTTTTGTTTCATTCACACATATGGACGCATCTTCATGCCTTTTAATATTCCTGTAATACGTATTTGACCACATAACGGTCAACTGCATTTATTTTTATCATAGTTGCATTAAATGTGGTTGTTGTAGTAATAAATAAATAAATTTATTATCATAAATGCAGTGAATGCGTCAGTTGCAATAAATTTAACGATGCAGCATGTTTGTATTTGGAATAAGAAAATACACATTGTTTATTATTTAATGCATTTATATTTTATAGATACAATATTTTATATGTATAGGCCACTCATTAAAAGTTTCACTTTCTGTAATATTTTAGCACATGTATTCATATTTGTTTATTCAAGTAAGCTTTCAACGAAAGCTAATCGCCTGCCTCACTGATATAATAAGCTCTTTTGACATGGACTATTTACTTCCATTTCTTTCCACTATGTTTGGGATCAACCACTGCTATAGTTTTCTACTATTCAGTTTTTTGCAATATCACATGTACGGACCATGCTATGTTAAAATTTGTTTTATCTTTTGTCTTAAATATTGACAGTTAGATAAAGTATGCAATATTTTATTATTAATTGTTGTTGCAAATACCATTTGTTATGTATTGTTACAGTTTTAGTTAAAGTCAATTTTTTTTATTATGGCTATGAAACTATATTTTCGATATGTATAAAATTGAAAATTGAAATTTATTGAATACGCATAATTAAATGAGTTAAAGTAAACCAATTCAAATATTATTTGGTGTCTCTTTGCAAACTAACTGTAAATATTCTACATTACAAGTGAACTAATTGAAATAACATGTCACCAAAGTAATCTCTCTTATTTTAGTTATTCATAAAAAATGTTTGATGTTTGTATATAATTGTTCATGTAGATATTAACCGTCCCAAAGTAAGACTAATATTTGGCCGAATCATTTATACGTGTGTGATGATAAATATGTGACCATCATATAGTTTTGGAAGTGAATATCTAATCGACCCAAAGGAAGATTGATATTTGATTTGAACTTATTATCAATGTTTGATCATTACAACAAGAGTACCACGTACAATTAATATTACTGTCCATAGACCTTGATATTTATGATGTGCTAGGTATCTTGAGAATAGACTTACCATTTATTTGTATTTATTGCGGTTTTTGTTTTACAATGTCAACATATTTGATTGATTCTTACGTTAAAATTACAGCTAATTTAACTAGGTCCAGTCTTAACAACATTTCTATCCTGACTGAAACAAACTTTAAGGATTGGAAAGAGAACATATTACTTGTTCTTGGTTGCATGGATCTTGACCTTACACTTAGGTGGATGCATCCACCCTTCTTACGGATGAAAATTTTTCTGATATTATAAAAAACTTTAAGAGGTGGGATCGTTCAAATCACATGAGTCTAATGATCATAAAGTGCAATATTCTAGAGGCATTTAGGAGTGTAGTATCTGAAAAGATAACCAATGATAAAGATTTCCTTACTGAAGCTGAAAAACGTTTTGCTAAAAATGATAAGGCGGAAACAAGCATGCTTTTGCTGCGCTTGATTTCCATGAAGTATCAAAGCAAAGGGAACATAAGGAAGTACATTATGGAAATGTCTAATGTTGCTTCAAAGCTTAAGGCACTTAAGCTTGAGCTTTTGGATGATTTACTCATGCATTTGGTACTAATATCTCTTCCTTCACAATAGACCTAGTTTAAGATCAGTTAGAACAGTCAAAAGGAGAAATAGACTCTTAATGAGCTCATTTCGTATTGTATACAAGAAGAAGAGAGACTGAAGCATGATAAGACTGAAAGTGCTCATTTGGCATACGCCCCTAAGGGTAAAGACAAAAAGAGAAAGAAGGATAAGGAAACTGCTAAGGGTCCAAAGGAAAAAAAACAACATAAGAAGGTTGGTGATTGTTACTTTTGTTAGAAGGCTGGACATTTAAAAATAGATTATACCAAATATCACACATAACATGTTAAGAAAGTACATCCTTTGATTTGGTCTATTTTGGAGTAAATCTAGCTACATTACCTAGAAACACTTGGTGGTTAGATTCCGGTACTTCTACTCACATAAGTATTTCTATGCAGGGTTGCATGAGCTACCGAATTCCAACTGAAGCTAAAAGATGCATCTATGTGGGTGATGGAAAATCGGTTAAAGTGGAAGCTATTGGGCATTTTAAGTTGTTATTGAGAACTCAGTTTTATTTGGATTTATTTGATACTTTTGTTATACCATCATTTAGACGGAATTTGGTTTCTATTTCCAAGTTGGACAAATCTGGTTATTCTTGTTCATTTGAAAATGGTATTTTTAGTTTATCAATAAATTCAAATCTTGTTGGAATTGGTTCTCTTAATATTTATGATAACTTATATATACTTGATGTTAATACGTCTTATTATGAAGCCTTGCATGTGGAATCGTGCGGTACTAAAAGATAAGCTAATAAGGAAAATTCAGCCACATTGTGACATAAGCGATTAGGTCATATATCTAAAACTAGAATTCAAAGGCTTGTGTCAGATGGCATTTTGAAATCTGTTGATTTTTCAAACTTCAATGTCTGTGTAGAGTGCATCAAGGGAAAAAAGATCGAACATAAGAAAATAGATGCCAATAGAGCACTGATGTCTTAGAATTGATTCATACGGACATTTATGGACCATTCCCTATGGCATCATGGAATGGTCAACAATATTTTATCACATTCGTAGACGACTACTCAAGATATGGCTGCCTATTTCTTATACATGATAAATTAGAATCCTTAGACATGTTTAAGAAATTTAAGGTAGAAGGTGAGAATCAACTCAACAAAAGAATTAAAGCTGTCGGATTTGACCTTGGAGGTGAATATTATGGTAAATCTGATGGATCGGGTGAACGATGTGTAGAACCATTTGCCTAATTCCTAGAGGAATATGGAATAGTCCTACAATACACTATGCCAGGTTCACCTAGCGTGAATGGAGTTGCTAAGAGACGAAACAGAACTCTTAAAGGCACGGTGAGGAGTATGATTAATCATTCTACCTTACTAAATCACTCAGAGGGGAGGCATAGACATCAGTTTATATCCTTAATAGGGTACCTACTAAAGCAGCTGTCAAGACACCTTATGAGATTTGGACAGCCAAACAGCCCACTCTAAAGCATTTTATATTTGGGTATGTCCAGTTGAGGCAAAGCCTTATAGAGCAAATGAACGAAAATTGGACTCTAAAATAGTGAGCAGCTACTTTATTGGTTATTCTGAGCAATCTATGGGCTATAGATTTTATGATCTCACACTAAAGAAAAATTTTGAGATGGGAACTACAACATTTTTTAAGGATGTTGAGTTAAGGGGAATAAATGAAGTAAAGAACATTTTTTTGAGGAGGAATCATCATCTGTGATTCCTACTACAGTTACTTCTTCTAACAATGTACATATTATCATTCCTTTCATTAATAAACAAGTTAATCCGGAACCACAATAAAACAATATTGAAGAAAACCCTCTTCAAGATGAGGACAATGTTCCACAAGAACAAACACAACAACCTTAAAAATGAATTGTCACTAAGGAGATCCACTAGAGAGAGGAAAGATGTCATTTCGAATGATTATGTGGTGTTTCGTCAAGAAGTAGAGGATAATAAAGGATAGGTAGAAAATGATCCTATCAACTTTCACCAAGCTATGCAAGATGTTTATTTTCAAAAGTAGATTGAAGCTATGAACGAAGAGTATAATTCCATGCAAGACAATAAAGTTTGGGATCTTGTTTCTTTACCCGAAGATAAGAAACCCATTGGTTGTAAATGGATATTTAAAACCAAGAGGGATGTAAAAGATAATGTGGAAAGATATAAGTCTTGTCTTGTAGCAAAAGGTTTTACTCAGTAGGAAGGCATCGATTTTAAAGAGACTTTATCTCCGGTTTCATCGAAAGACTCTTTTAAAATAATTTTGGCGCTTGTTGCACATTTTGACCTCGAGTTACATCGAATGGATGTAAAACTGTGTTTCTCGATGGAGACATTGAGGAAACAATTTATATGCTGCAACCAGAAAACTTTGTGTTCGGAGATCCAACGAATATGGTTTGTAAACTAAAGAAATCCATTTATGGGCTCAAATAAGCTTCTCATCAATGGTACCACAAGTTTCATAAAGTAGTTACCTCGTTTTGTTTCGAGGCAAACATAATTGATAACTTTGTGTATCACAAGTTAACCGGGAGAAAATTCATAATTTTGATTTTATATGTTGATGATATATTGCTTGCCTGTAATAATTTACATATTTTGCATGAAATCAAGAGATTTCTTTCAGATACTTTTGAAATAAATGATCTTGGGGATGCTTCTTTTGTATTAGGAAACCAAATATATCCTGATTGCTCTCGAGGTATTCTTGGATTGTCACAACTATATAGAAACGATGCTTAAAAGGAGTAACAACCCTGGTATTAAATATTGAAAATAAAATGGAGAAAATAAATTTGATTTAAATTGTTTATTTCAAATAAACAATGTGATTTGAATATAAATATTGAGTTTTTATTAACTTTGAGTTAAATAGAAAATAATGGGATCTTATTAAATTAGCGTTGATAAATTAATCAATCGATGTGTTTCAACATATAATTGTTGAAATAAATATAAATTGATGTAAATAGAGTTTTAAAAACTTTATTTTGAGAATTTGGAGTGAAAATAATTACTTATTGGATTTTAGTTGAATCAATGCATTAATATTGGTAATTATTGCCAATATTAACCTTTTATTGAATTTAAAAGGAGAAATATGTAGAAAATATGTATTTTATTAAAATAAAAGATGGAATGTTGTTTGAAATAATATTTTGTTATTTTAAAAGGTTATAATGTTTTGTTATAACTTATTTGACAAAGAAAATGATTTTTGAACAAGTTATGCTTTAAAATTAGTGTTTTTACACTAAAATTGTGAAAATTATAAAATATTGTCAAAAATATGGTTTTATTTATGAAAATAATGTTTTATTGTTGAAATAAATTTTATTTTGTGTAAATAACAATTTTTGTTTCATAACAGTTGGTTGCATACATTATTGTTTGAGTTTATATTAAGAAATATGTGAATTAAGTTAAAATAGGCTAATACAAAGCACATAACCTTGCATTTTCCACTATGTAACGACCCGATTTTTCGACTTTTGAAAGTCGACATTAATATGTCCATTGTACAACTATCGAACCATCGAATGCTGGAAAACC
The DNA here is from genome assembly GCA_030765085.1 of Allium cepa. Lineage (NCBI taxonomy): Eukaryota > Viridiplantae > Streptophyta > Magnoliopsida > Asparagales > Amaryllidaceae > Allium > Allium cepa. Next base: position 79,993,910 of record CM060941.1, on the reverse strand, counting down.
GAACCATTAGAGTTAAAGAAGAAGAAGATAGAAGAAGAAACAGAAACAATAACAGAATCTCACATTTCGCAGCGGAACAACATATAATAGATGAATAATCTTTAAAACAAAAGAACAGTATATGTCTTACATCACAAAGTCATCAGAGAGTTACAAAAACAAACAGCGGAAAATAATATATAACATATACTAGTGATACGCCTCGCTATCCACCTTGAACTTCAAATCTCCACAGCATATCTTTTATGACTTTGCTCCAGAATAATGCTAACCTGACTCTAGCTTGCCCGTGTGGAAAATTTTGGGCACCCAGAGTTTAGAAAGGGAACAATAAACTGCAAGTCAGTCATGCGACTGGTGTGAGATTTTAAAAATAGTTATTTTCACAAAGAAAACAAAAAGAAACCCGCTATGCTTTTGGAAAATGAAACTACCATAAGGCCTCCCGCCACACGCACAATGCAAACGCACAATTAGAGGAGATTTCTCCTTATGACAGTCAAAATGCTTAATACGCGAAGACCTTTGGACATTATTATTAGTTCATAGTGTAAAAAAACATTTCGAAAGTATAATATTAATTTTAGCCAGCATACCACATTTCGTCGTATGCCTACTATAGCTAACATGTTCAATAGCAGGTTACCTCCACATTCCATGGCAGGTTATACAACTAAAACCGTAAGAGCGCGTATTGTTTCTTCGGATTTTCAACAATGGTCAGGCTAAGGAACTTCCTTATCGAAATAGGTACGCCTCTGGAAGGACGCCCCCGAGAACCTAACTGGATCTTTGCTAACAAGGTCGACGTTACCTCACGCTTTAACCAAGCTATAACATAGGTAACCAACACACAAGTATGTCATCCCCGGTCGTAACTAACCTTTATCCCGGGATTCACCAACAAATAGCAACAAAGCAATAAATTTGCAACAACCACATAGGCTAAATATTTGGGCTCCATACCATGATATCACATCTTATCCAGAAGAAAATGGCATACCCTAGGGGCACGACCCCTAAAAACCTTGCCTTAACATTCCTGTTTCGACCATTTTCGGGTTGTGAGGCTCGACGAAGTCTTGTCCACAAAAGCTACGCTTTTCACAAAGCTATGCTTCGATCAACAAATGATCAGCAACACTTCATATGCCACATTACCAAATTGGGAATGTATCACTAGTAACCATCAACTACATAACCTCTAAGCTCGTACGTCTCAGAGAAGGGTGTTAAGCTAAGAGAATAAATTCTCTGCCACCAACAGAAATGTATTTGATAGAAACTAGCTTTACATTTCCATTCGTAACGTCAGACACACATCCATACTAGTCCGTTCCGGGATCGAACGGGACCGAAGGCACTTCAAAGATGCCCTTGCAAATCTGGATATTCACTAATCACGTCCGGACTCCCCATCACAAAGGGTGATAAAATCTCTATACCGGAGCAACTTAGTGCACAGACATTCGACAGGTAATACTTTCGCTTTCGAAAATACGCAGTCTTCAACACCATCTTCAAATGCCATTCCATTTCGTCGTATCATTATTCAGAATGGGTTTTATGACATAAAGTCCTCTCCCGGCGTAACCGAATAATGGGCGCTTATATTGAAAACAATTCAAGTGCCATTTCAAAGGCCAACATTGATAGTCGGTTATTTAACTATCAAACAATATTCATAACAACCATCAAATTCAAATAATTTTCCCAAAATTATTTATTTTCTAAATATCTTCGCAAGATATATTTTCACATTTCAACCCTTTGAAAATAAATTTCAAATCATTTTTCACTCGCAGAAGAAAATTCCCGATATCATTTATTTCCACTGAAAATTTGCCAAGTCCGAATACTTTAAAAGTAATTCAAATCACTTATCCAAAATATAATTGGAAACATTTAAAATAAAAACTATTTTAAACATTTTACTTGAAATATTAGTTATAAAAACATTATACTAATATTACATATAATCTTTAGGTCCAAAACTAATTTTTAAAATAAAATTTGTAGATAGAGTACAATTATTTAAATAACCATTTTCTAAAACAATTATCGATTAAATCTTTAAATAATCACTTCTAAAATTTACTAAATAAATCTTTACTCTAAAGATTTTCAAAATAACTTAAGAAAATAATTTTTCCAAAATACTCTTTTTAAAACCATCTCTAGAACTTTTAATTTATACTTTAAAAACATACTCGGCTTTCCAGGTAAAATACACTTTCATTTCAAAATGTCCATTTAAACCAATTAATAAACCCTTATAGATTTATTTCAAATTTACATTCCGAATCTGTAAATTCCTTTCCACACTTTAAAAATAAACCAATATTTATTTTTTTAATGAAAATTTCCCTTTCCTTTATAAATTCCATTGTGAATTCAAATTCCCAAATATCCATTGATATACGATTTTCAAATCGATTTTCAAATATTCACTTTGAAACACCAAATCAAATTTCCAAATTGATTTTCCCATTAAGATTCAAAACACTAAATCAATTTCAATCGATTTTCCAAAGATTTATTTTCAAATACCAAATCAGTTTTCAAATTGATTTCCAAATTGATTTCAAGCACCGAATCAAATTTCAATTTGATTTCCAAAATCATTTTAAACACCAAATTTAATTTCTAAATTTATTTCCATTTTAAAAATAAATTCCTTTATCTCTTCCAGACTATTTGAAATCCGTATTTTAAATTCTTTAGATTTTTAATAATATCACTCGAAAACCATTTAATAAACCTTTTTCCTATATTTTGGAATTTTATTAACAAGATTACAAAAATCAATCTTTATCCTTTTAAATCACTTCTTTTAAATTCACCTAATTTCCAAAAATAAATTTTACTATAAACTTTCTAATTCAATTTCAAAAATCAAACTTTATTTATTTTCTGGTATCCTACGATGCCAAAAATATATTCGGCTAAATTATAGCCTTCAATGATTTCAATCACAGATATAATCACACACAAATTATAAATAAATCAACACACGACATATGAAACAAATTCAAATGTTTGAGGAATCTAGTTGGATCTCTCCAACCTATTTCCCTGCATCCACAGATGTTAGCACAATAATTAAATACTTATTCCACTTCGAGATGGAATATCGCGGTATATGCGATTTATAAAATATCATCCGTTATTATGCGGCGCATAGGGTCTCATCCGCTATATAATGCGGGAAATCAACAACTCAAAATACATATATAATACCAATTCCACTTCGAGGTGGAATATCGCGGTATATGGGTTTAATATAATATATCATCCGCTATTATGCGACGCATAGGGTCTATTTCAATCCAATTGACAATAATAATCATCCAAGCACCCAATCAAAATTTTTAAATCTATTTATTTAAAATTAACCAAGCATGAACTTTTTTTTGAGTGAGAAGTTCTCACCTTGCCTTTTATTTGCAACCCATTTCCCATTCCGGCTTGTTTCCTTTCAGATTTTGATCTTGAATAAACAATTATACAATTTATTAATATTTGAAATAAATCGAATAATTAATTTATTTTGGATAGATTTAATTAACTAAAAATTTAATTTTAAAATAATGATTAAAAATAAGCAAGCGTACATATATTTCAACATTTATATTTTACTTTTCTTTTGAAATTTCATATATACCTTTCAAACATGCATGAGTATATATATTATTTATTTTAATTTCATAATAATCTACATAGGGTTATAAAAACTCTAATTATATATATATATATATATATATATATATATATATATATATATATATATCTGTAATAATAACTTTACCGTTAAAAAATTTATTTTACCCTGTATATATTAATACATACATATATTAAAGGAAAGCTTATGCTTTCCTGTACAAATAAAATTTAAATCTTCCTGCATATATATTTGAATCAAATTTAGAAATCAAAGATTACTTTCCCTCACCCATCAAAAATTCGAGCAAACCGCCATTAATAACTTCGTCGCCATGCCGCCGCGTTGCACCAAAGTCTGGCGATCGCAAATACCTACGAGCACGGAAATCAAGTCGTGACCCAGCCCCAGGTGTTGCTGCGATCTCGTTCCTCTTCGCCTGTATGTGAGCTCGAGCCCTAGCCTCCAATCTGAATCGATGCCCTAGCTGCCTTCGATGTTCGCCGTCGCGAATCCAAACACGATTTCGCCGAACTTGCCCATGCGTACGCGACCACCGCGACACCCAAGTTCATCGATTTAGGCCGCAGCCTCCCCCATTCTCGTTCTTAATTTTGATTTTTTTTGTTTAGAGGAGGACGAGATTTAATTAACCTCGATTTCGAATGAATTTAGCTGGATTTGAATGTCGCGGCCATTATTTTGATTTTGAACGAAAGAAGATTTTTGTTCGATCGGCCATTTAATTTTTGTTTTTGAAACGAAGAAGGATTTCGTTTATATTTCTTTAATTTTTTTTACAAATGAACGCGTGTAACAAATAGAAGGACAAGTGTTAAAAATTTCAACACGTGTCATGGAGGTCTGACTTAGAATTTTTAATGCAACAATATTATTCAAATTTGGATTTTAAATTTAAATTCAAATTGCTCCAATAAATGCGACTCAAAATCTCGATCACCAATCGAAGCATGCCGCCAGACATTTATAATGTTAAACCCATATTCCGAATGCACTGGAAAAGGTTCTGTGTCCAAATTCGATTGTATGGAGAAAATAACTTTTTGAATCAGTTATAATATCGAATTTTCGATTTAATTTTCAACGCATTTGCTTACCTTACGGTTACAGATCACTCTAAACACTACGAAAAATGAAATCCGATAATAATACGATATTGCGGATCCAATGGAACTGGTTTCGTCGAATTCCGAGACTGTACCTCGGAAGGCTATTTTTAAATATCCATTTAAACGATATAATATTCAAAATTGAACAAACACTTTTAAATTCAACTTTTAAAAGTTCTATTACCTTCAGTATCATCAATATAAATTTTTTAAGGCTTTGAAATATTTTTTTAATCATCTTAAAATTGAAGATACAAATTTTTACCCAACTTCAATAAATTAAATTCAATAATTTAATTACCAAATCCATAGTTGTATTTGAAATTCAAGCTAAACTATCATCCAAATATTTTAAAATCAATTGAATATTTCAATTTTAGTTTTCAAAATTCAGGGTCGTCACAGGCTTCCCCCCTTAAAAGAATTTCTTCCCGAAATTACAAGTTAAGAAGAATGTCCCAATACTCGTTTATAATTTTAAAAAACCAAATAGTTTTAACCACTTGTCAAAACAAATCTTTTTATTAGAAATTCATTATCACTTCAAATAACTTTTCAAAATCTTCCATAGATTCCAAACAACATTGTTTTCTTCACAATTCAAATTTTAAATTATCAACTTTTCTCAAAAAAAATTCAAACTCCCTAAATTTTTGAAAATTTTCGCCAGCGTCTCCTTTGCGTGGTTAACTCGGTACGACTACAAAATGCCACAACAGTCCCCTAGATTTCAAAAAGAAAACCAAAAGCCAAGTGGCTAGACAAGAAAAGGATTTAATTTCATATTGAAATTCAAATACGTACCTTATCGAGCAATTTAAATTTATCTTCGAAATCATAATCCAATTCACTTTTCCTTTAACACACCTGTAAATCCTGCTTATTATTTTGCATATTTCTTTACAAAAGCTTGAATATTTATTTTATTCAAATTCGTACGATGCACACATATCATTCGTACGCAATACCGAATTCGATCGCTCACTCGACCATACAATTTCACTTCGGAACTAGTATCGTCCAACCGACTTCCTAGTGTGGACTCAGATCTGGTTTCTTGATCAGAAACCGTCATTCTCCTTGTATAGCCGTAAACTATGATAGAGAATATCCAGAATCAATCAAAAATCCATATCCAGGTTCGTCGTCAAAAATTGAGTGAAAAATCCTAACTCGGATCGATATAACTATCTCGAAATTCTGGATCAAATCGATATGCGAATAAAATAATATACGTACATCCTACGTATTTATTCCCATTGATTATTAGATATATCAATTTTCCTTTCTTTTATTCACATTGATTTTCATTTCTATACACTTATTCACAATCGTCATTTCATAATTTCCAGTTTAATCTTCATTCACTTACTAGGTTAGAATATTTTTTCCCAATTCCAAATTTTTCTTAAGAATTTCACCATTTGTCTCTTAAGTCCAACAAAATTTCATATCTTTTTATGTTTATTTTTCACTTCACCATTGGAGTTTATAACTACTTATATTTAAACTGGATTTCATATGAATTCAATTCATTTCAAACCATATTTTCTTTGTCATTCCTTCGATTAGTTTCACTTACTAATTTTATTTTAATACTTCACTTTGTTTATCACAAACCAAATTCATTTCCAATTCCAGTTCTAATTACTTACAAATTCGAAATGAATTCCAGCCTTCAATTTCACTTTCATTTACTTGCAATTGTAAATTTATTTATTCGATCACAAATTTATTTTCCACTTTAATAAATTTTATTCCATAACTATTTTATCAGATTCCAGAGTTTTTCCAACATTTCAAATCCTTTTTTTAGAAATCAATTCAAATAATCTTTGAATTTAAAAACCCAAACCTAGTTTGCAAACAACTTCCATTTAAAATAATTCGGCAGCAATTCCTCTCTTGGAAACTCGAAAATGAACACCGATGATGTCGCGATCATCATCAGAATTATTTTTCAGCGACCGAAAAGAGTTTAGTGCTTCCATCACTTCAAACAACTTTTCCAAAACCTTTGAAAATCATTATCAAACTCAAAAATTTTCCCAAATCTCAAAATTTCAAATTCTTTCAAATATTCCTCTGGAATTCTATTTCAAATTATAAATCACATTTACAATTTTTATTTATAAATCCCAATTGTATATGACTTTATTTCTTAACCTTTAGTTATGATTTTCAATTTCTTATTTGATAATGATAATAATGTAATTATATCATCTCCTAGCATCCAAGCAACCATATAATTTACGGAAAATTATTTCTTTTGATATACGAAAATAATTTGAGATATACGAAAATAATTTGAGTAAAATTATTTCATTTACCCTAATTTTAAAACCATATCGTGGCGAATTGTTCTGTACAAGTATTTAGAGATCCCTACCAATAACGTTAATTACTTGTATTGACCAAAATCCATATACCACTTAACAGACCAATCATCACAATATAAAACAATTTTATATTCACTAACAAATACACGCTCATATCTATTATTACACTCACACTCATTCTAGAGTACTACCGACTCTATCTCTAATGAATAATACCCACCAGAGCCAGGGTTGTCGCTTAACCAATTGCTCTAATACCACAACGTAACGACCCTATTTTTCGACTTTCGGAAGTCGACATTAATACGTCCACCGTATCAATTGCTGAACCATCGAATGTTGGAAACCCAAACCATTAGGGTTAAAGTAGAAGAAGATAGAAGAAGAAATAGGAATAATAACAGAATCTCACATTTCGCAGCGGAACAACAAATAATAGATAAACGAATAATCTTTAAAACAAAAGAATTGTAAATGTCTTACATCACAAAGTCATCAGAGAGTTACAACAATAAACAGTGGAAAAGAATATAACGTATACTAGTGATACGCCTCGCCATCCAGCTTGAATTTCAGATCTTCACAGCATATCTTTTTTGACTTTGCTCCAGAATAATGCTAACCTGACTCTAGGTTGCCCGTGTGGAAAATTATGGGCACCCAGAGTTTAGAAAGGGAACAATAAACTCCGAGTCAGTCATGAGACTGGTGTGAGATCTTAAAAACTGTTATTTTCACAAAGAAAATAAAAGGAAACCAGCTATGCTTTTGGAAAATGAAACTACCATAAGGCCTTCCGCCACACACACAATGCAAACGCACACTTGGAGGAGATTTCTCCTTATGACAGTCAAAAATGCTTAATACACGAAAACCTTTGGATATTATTATTAGTGCATAGTATAAAAAACATTTTAAAAGTATAATATTAATCTTAGCCAGCATATCACATTTCGTCGTATGCCTACTACAGCTACCATGTTCAATAGAAGGTTACTGCCACATTCCATGGCAGGTTATACAACTAAAATCGTAAGAGCGCGTATTGTTTCTTTCGATTTCCAACAATGGTCAAGCTAAGGAACTTTCTTACCGAAATGGGTACGCCTCTGTAAGGACGCCCCCTAGAACCTAACAGGATCTCTGCTAACAAGGCCGACGTTACCTCACGTTTTAACCAAGCTATAACATAGGTAACTAACACACAAGTATGCCATCCCCGGTCGTAACCGACCTTTATCTCGGGATTCACCAACAAATAGCAACAAAGCAATAAATTTGCAACAACCACATAGGTTAAATATCTGGGCTCCATACCATGATACCACCTCTTATCCAGAAGAAAATAGACATACCCTAGGGGCGCGACCCCTAAAAACCTTGCCGCAACATTCCTATTTCGACCATTTTTGGGTTGTGAGGCTCGACAAAGTCTCGTCCACAAAGCTATGCTTTTCACAAAGCATGCTTCGATCAACAAATGATCAGCAGCACTTCGTATGCCACATTACCAAATTGGGAATGTATCACTAGTAACCGTCAACTACATAACCTTTGAGCTCGTACGCCTCAGAGAAGGGTGTTAAGCATAGAGAACAAATTCTTCGCCACCAACAGAAATGTATTTGATAGAAACTAGCTTTACATCTCAATTTGTAACGTCAGACACACATCCATACAAGTCCGTTCCGGGATCGAACGGAACCGAAGGCACTTCAAAGATGCCCTTGCAAATTTGGATATTCACTAATCACGTCCGAACTCCCCATCACAAAGGGTGATAAAATCTCTATACCGGAGCAACTCAGTGCAGTGGCATTCGACAGTAATCCTTTCGCTTTCGAAAATACGCAGTCTTCAACACCATCTTCAAATGTCATCCCATTTCGTCGTATCATTATTGGGAATGGGTTTTATGACATAAAGTCCTCTCCCGGCTTAACCAAATAATGAGCGCTTATATTGAAAACAATTCAAGTGTCATTTCAAAGGCCAACATTGATAGTCGATTATTTAACTATCAAACAATATTCACAACAACCATCAAATTCAAATAATTTTCCCAAAATTATTTATTTTCAAAATATCTTCGCAAGATATATTTTCACATTTCAACCCTTTGAAAACAAATTTCAAATCATTTTTCACTCACGGAATAAAATTCCTGATATCATTTATTTCCGCTGAAAATCTGCCAAGTCCGAATACTTTAAAAATAATTCAAATCACTTATCCAAAATATACTTGGAAACATTTAAAATAAAAACTATTTTTAAACACTTTACTTAAAATATTAGTTATAAAAAAATTATACTAATATTACATACAATCTTTAAGTCCAAAACTAATTTTTAAAATAAAATTAGTAGATAGAGTACAATTATTTAAATAACCATTTTATAAAACAATTATTGATTAAATCTTTAAATAATCATTTCTAAAATTTACTAAATAAATATTTACTCTAAAGATTTTCAAAATAACTTAAGAAAATAATTTCTCCAAAATACTCTTTTTAAAACTATCTCTAGAACTTATAATTTATACTTTAAAAGCTACTTTAAAAACATACTCGGCTTTCTAGGGAAAATACACTTTTATTTCAAAATGGCCCATTTAAACCAATTAATAAACCCTTATAGATTTATTTCAAATTTACATTCCAAATCCATAATTAATTTCCACACTTTAAAAATAAACCAATATTTATTTTTTAAAGCAAATTTCCCTTTCCTTTATAAATTCCATTGTGAATTCAAATTCCCAAATATCCATTGATATACGATTTTCAAATCGATTTTCAAATATTCACTTTCAAACACCAAATCAAATTTCCAAATTGATTTCCCAATTTATTTTCAAAACACCAAATCAATTTCAATCAATTTCCCAAAGATTTATTTTCAAATACCAAATCAGTTTTCAAATTTATTTCTAAATTTATTTCAAGCACCGAATCAAATTTCAATTTGATTTCCAAAATCATTTTAAACACCAAATTAAATTCCGAATTTAATTTCTAAATTTATTTACTTTTTAAAAATAAATTCCTTTATCTCTTCCAAACTATTTAAAATCCGTATTTTAAATAAATTCTTCAAAATTTTAATAATATCACTCGAAATCCATTTAATAAACCTTTTTCCCATATTTTGGAATTTTATTAACAAGATTACAAAAATCAATCTTTATCCTTTTAAATCACTTCTTTTAAATTCACCTAATTTCCAAAAATAAATTTTACTATAAATTTTCTACTTCAATTTCAAAATTCAAACTTTATTTATTTTCTGTTATCCTATGATACCAAAAATATATTCGGCTAAACTATAGCCTTCAACGATTTCAATCACAGATATAATCACACTCAGATTTTAAATAAATCAACACACAACATATGAAACAAATTCAAATGTTTGAGGAATCCAGTTGGATCCCTCCAACCTGTTTCACTGCATCCACAGATGTTAGCATAACAATTAAATACCCATTCCACTTCGAGGTGGAATATCGCGGTATATGAGATTTATAAAATATCATCCGCTATTATGCGGCGCATAGGGTCTCGTCCGCTATGTAATGCAGGAAATCAACAACTCAAAATACATATATAATACCAATTCCACTTCGAGGTGGAATATCGTGGCATATGGGTTTAATATAATATATCATCCGCTATTATGCGGCGCGTATGGTCAATTTCAATCCAACTGACAATAATAATCATCCAATCACACAATCAAAATTTTTAAATCTATTTATTTAAAATTAACCAAGCATCAACTTTTTTTGAGTGAGAAGTTCTCACCTTGCTTTTTATTTGCGTTCCATTTCCCATTCCGGCTTGTTTTCTTTCAGATTTTAACCTTGAATAAACAATTATACAATTTATTAATATTCAAAATAAATTGAATAATTAGTTTCTTTTGAATAGATTTAATTAACTAAAAATTTAATTTTAAACTAATGATTAAAAATGAGCATGCGTACATATATTTCAACATTTATATTTTACTTTTCTTTTGAAATTTCATATATACCTTTCAAACATGCATGAGTATATATATTATTTATTTTAATTTCATAATAATCTACATAGGGTTTTAAAAATTCTAATTATATATATATATATTTCTGTAATAATAACTTTACTGTTAAAAAATTTATTTTACCTTGTACATATTAATACATACATATATCAAAGAAAAGCTTATGCTTTCCTGTACAAATAAAATTTAAATCTTCCTGCATATATATTTGAATCAAATTTAGAAATCAAAGATTACTTTACCTCACCCACCAAAAATCGAGCAAACCGCCATTAATCACGTCATCGCCATGCCGTCGCTTTGCACCAAAGTCCGGCCATCGTAAATCCCTTCGAGCATGAAAATCGAGTCGTTGCCGCCATCTCGTCCCTCTTCGCCTGTATGCGATCTCGAGCCCTGGCCTCCATCTGAATCGACGCCCTAGCCGCCTTCGATGTTTGCCATCGCGAATCCCAACACGACTTCGTCGAACTTGCCCACGCGTACGCGACTATCGCGACACCCAAGTTCATCGATCTAGGCCGCAGCCTCCCCCCATTCTCGTTCTTAATTTCGATTTTTTTTAGAGGAGGACGAGATTTAATTAACCTCGATTTCGAACAAATTTAGCGGATTTGAATGTTGCGGCCATTATTTTGATTTTGAATGAAAAAAGATAGAAGTGAAAAATAAATTTATTACTGGATAGAAGTGGTAATAGATTTACCACTACTAGATAGAAGTGGTAAATTTATTACCACTACTGGATAGAAGTGGTAATAGATTTACCACTACTAGATAGATTTACCTCTTCTAAATAGAAGTGGTAAATTTATTACCACTACTTCCAGATGGATAGAAGTGGTAAATTTATTACCACTACTTCCGGAAGTGGTAATTTTTTTACCACAACTGGATAGAAGTGGTAATTTATTACCACTGCTGTATAAAAGTGGTAATAGATTTACCACTACTGGATAGAAGTGGTAAATTTAAAGTGGTAAATCTATTACCACTACTGGATAGAAGTGGTAAATTTATTAACACTTCAGAAGTGGTAATTTATTATATAGTTCAAGTAGTGGTAATAAATTTACCACTTCTATCCAGAAGTGGTAATAAATTTACCGCTACTTACCAGAAGTGGTAATAAATTTACCGCTACTTACTGGATAGAAGTGGTAACGGAATTAACCCTTCTGGATAGAAGTGCTAAATTTATTATCACTTCTGGATAGAAGCGTTAAATTTATTACCACTACTGGATAGAAGTGGTAAACATGTTCCCTAACAGAATCACTGTTTTGTCCTTGTTTTCGGGGATTGGAGGGACTGAGGTCGCCCTACATAGGCAGACAATCAGGAAGGGACGCTAATTCATATTTCGGACGTCCAGCAACTGAACAGTGACAGACTTGAGCATTTGCTTCCAGAATTATAAAATGAATTGACAATGATAATTATAAAATGAACTATACATTCAAAACTGAGAAACAATTAACAGTTATCCTGAAGAACAATTCTCAAATCATAACCATGATCATATAGCATGTAACCGGTATTGTTTCAGTAGTGGTAATCTATCCAGTAAAGTGTAACCACATACCCTGCACTTTGGTAAGTTACACAAAAAGTGTAACCGGGCTGCACCTTCCAATGTAAAATATAAAGCGCAATTATATTGCACTTTATGTAAAACATAGATTTACCCCTTCTAGATAGAAGTGGTAAATTTATTACCACTACTGTTCCAGTGGTAATAAATTTACCACCTCTATCCAGAAGTGGTAATAAATTTACCACTTCTATCCAGTAGTGGTAATAAATTTACCACTTCTAGAAGTAGTGGTAATAAATTTACCGCTACTTACTGGATAGAAGTGGTAATAGATTTAACCCTTCTGGATAGAAGTGGTAAATTTATTACACTTATAGAAGTGGTAAATTTATTAACACTACTGGATAGAAGTGGTAAATTTATTAACACTACTGGATAGAGTGGTAAATTTATTACCATTACTGTTCCATTAGTGGCCGCACTTTTAGTGTAAACAAAAAAGTGCGGTGTATTTGCACTTTCATACTTTAGATTAAAAGGTGCAAGCAACTAGCACTTTTGTTTAAAAAGCGCTTTCTCTTTACATTTTCGAAAAAGTGCAACATGATTGCGCTTTATGTTTTACATTGGAAGGTGCAGCCCGGCTGTACTTTTTGTGTTACTTACCAAAGTGCTGAGTACATGCACTTCGTAGCAGGCACGCGTTTCTCTTTTTTGTTAAAATCTGAAGTGCAGCCAGCTTGCCCTTTTACTTTAATAGAAACAGTGCATGGCGTTAGCACTTTCGATAAACTGCAATCCCCGTGTACTTTACTGTAACTGACAAAAGTGCAGTGTGCTTGCATTTCTGTACTTTGTTTGGGATCGTCATGGAGAAGTTGCAGCAAATACTTATGTTGCGCCTGAGTTAGAAAGTGCTGGTTATGAAACTGTTACGACGACCCGTATAGAAAATATGGTCGAAGAAGCAGCACGATCAACGTTTCATATGGTTGAAGTTGACGAGGTGCACGTGTTTAGCGATTTTTTGTTAAAATCTAAAGTGCAGTCAGCTTTCCCTTTTACTTTAATAGAAACAGTGCATGGCGTTAGCACTTTCTATAAACTGCAATTTGCGTATACTTTAGACAAAAGTGCAGTGTGCTTGCATTTAAGTTTTACACAGAAAGGTGCAGCCTGCAAGCACTTTAGATCAAAAGGTGCAAGCAACCAGCGCTTTTGTTTAAAAAGCGCCTTCTCTTTACACTTTTCAAAAAGTGCGGCATGATTGCGCTTTATGTTTTACATCAAAGTACAACGTGGTTGCATTCTTTTTTGTGAGAAAGGCGATAAATGAATTTCATGTCTTTCAAGCCATATTTATAGAGACCTTCTGCTCGGCAGAACAACTCCGGGATTTATTCTTAACCATAAGCATCTTTCAACCATTCCCTTGCCTTTGGCTTCTTGGCCGCAGCATGTCATGGTTGGGGAGTGACTATGCAGAACAACTCCACAGTGCTTGGCGGCTGTTGAGCTTACTCGTCAAGAACAAGGCTACGATATCGACGAGAAAATGCTTATGGAGACCTTCTTAACTCCTGATGAGCGGGAGGTCATCCATGATTATGGGATTGTGGCATTTGAAGAAATGCTAGGCTTGAGCGTTCATGAAGAAGGTGAGGCTTCTTGCCATGCCTCTGAAATTCCAGCCTCCCATGCAGAGATTGATCCCGCGCAACCAGCTGTCGTGCCCCCTGCGTCAGAGCCTACCGAGTCAGTAAGCTTTGCTACCGTTTATTTATCCGTCCCGGAATACAACCCGGATGACCCTGTTTTGAATATATCACAGGGTGCTGGAGCGGATGCGACCGGTGGCACTAAGTCTGGAGCTGATGGTGAGTTGCTTTTCTCTATAGTCCAAGTAGAGGTAGGGGGTCCACAATCTTTAAGAAGTTAATATTATTCTTTACTTGATTTACAGGAACTAGCACCTCAGGAGTCGTGCCTCCTACGGATGACCCTTCAAAGGTATGGCCATCTTTCTCTGATGTTTGTGCTGATCCAATTATGGACCCCTACCTGCTGATGGAGAGGGTGACCGCACACTTCTAGATGATATATTTGCGGATTACGGGCCCCTTGATCATGATTTTATGTTTGCAGGAAGCGAGGCGTAGAGGTCGCCGACGGGAAGGGGGAAGGAAGTGGCGTTAGCATGGAGGAGCTACTTCGGCAAAGAGAGGCCGAAGTTAAGAAGGTTAAAGTTGAGTTGGGTCCTGTTGGATTTGACGACCCCGATTCTCAACCTCTCCAAATGGTTTCTCCGAGCTCAGCCTCCGTCGTGAAGTTCAAGTGTCTACCCCCTTCCACAATCAAAGTAGTTGATATTCCGGATGACGATTCGAAACCAGAACCTTCTAGGAAACACACGAGGAAACCTAGATGATCTCATGTCCTTTTGTTTTAGGTGTATAGCATTTGTTTATGCCTTGATAGTCCGGGGTCGGCTCCCGTTTTTTGTAAGCTGTAGTCTCTTTTGTACTTATGGATTTAGTGGAATAAAATTTTCTTTGTTTGTTTCGAATTTTATACATTTGCAATAATTTATTCCACGTATTTGTGCTTGTATACTTTTCGGTAACTCAACCTTGCATTGTTATAGCTTGAACCCACGGACCAAGTGATGGGACGGAAATTCTATTTCCGAAATGAGCCAACCGGAGTCGGAATACACATCTTACTTTCATGAAGCACTGGTGTGCGTAGATTCTCATTTGAAATTGTGTTTTTGGAGTTCAAGCAACGGGTCGGAACCCATAGAACAAGCGACGGGTTGGAACCCATCGGTCAAGTTGAGGGTCAAAACCCATAAACCGAGTGACAGGTTAGAACCCATTGGTCAAGTTACGGGTTGGAACCCATAGAATAAATGGCGGGTCGAAACCCGTTGGAAAAGTTACGGGTCGGAACCCATAGACCAAATGGCGGGTCGGAACCCGTTGGTCAAGTTATGGGTCGGAACCCGTAGACCAAATGGCGGTTCGGAACCCATTGGTCAAGTTAAGGGTCGGAACTCATAGACCAAATGGCGGGTCGGAACCCGTTGGCCAAGTTATGGGTCGGAACACATAGACCAAATGACGGGTCAGAACCCGTTGGTCAAGTCATGGGTCGGAACCCATAGAACAAGTAAGGGGTCGGAACCCGTCGGTCAAGTTATGGGGTTCGAAATAGTATTCTTCGGTAGGGAGTATGGAGTGGAGGTTCGGAGCACGGGATACGATGGAAAGTGCTTCACGATGAGCTATTTCGGAGCGGGGAATATGTTGAGCGAAGAAGTCCTTCGATGGAGAGCTTTCAGGGCGACGTGGCATCCAAAAAGTGCAGTCGGGCTGCACTTTCCAATGTAAAACATAAAGTGCAATCATGTTGCACTTTATGAAAAGTGGAAAAAGCAAGCGCTTTTAGCATTCTATCATTTGTTTAACGTATTATATGTAAACTACTTTGTATAGTGTTCGGCAATGTTTTAGGAAGATTTTTGTACGCGTGCTAATACTATTTAAACATCTACGTGATACGTAAAATAAAATAAATCATGGGAAGCATAATAAAATAAGGTATTATAGGTGGATTTTATATGTATCTAAAATAAGGTATTATAGGTAGCTAAAATAGGATATTATAGGTACCTAGAATAACCTTAAGATTAAATCGACCATTACAACGAAGTGAAAATGAACTTATTAAATCTAACTATTTATGTGGTTTTAATTAGTACCGCGAGAATTATGATTTTTGATAAATGTTTGCGGGATATGTTAAATTTAACAAAACTGAGTAAAAATAAGATGTACAAAACAAGGTTAATCACAACTGAGTGTAAAGGAAACAGACAATAAAATAACACTAAAGCATTTGGCAGAGATAGGCTGAGTAAATCTATTCAGAATTTAAGGGAGACTATGAAAATGCATAACACATAGAATCAAACGAATGCTAATTCTATTTAACATCTAAATGATTACTCGGCACTTTGTTTATTTACACAAAAAGTGCAGTTGGGCTGCACTTTCCAATGTAAAACGTAAAGTGCAATCATGTATATATGGTATTATAGGTGGATTTTATAGGTACCTAATATAAGGTATTATAGGTAGCTAAAATAGTATACCTAGAATAACCTTAAGATTAAATCGACCATTACAACGAAGTGAATACGAACTTATTAAATCTAACTATTTATGTGGTTTTAATTAGTACCGCGAGAATTATGATTTTTGATAAATGTTTGTGGGATATGTTAAATTTAACAAAACTGAGTAAAAATAAGATGTACAAAACAAGGTTGATCACAACCGAGTGTAAAGGAAACAGATAATAAAAAAACACTAAAGCATCTGGCAGAGATAGGCTGAGTAAAACAATTCAGAATTTAGGGGAGACGATGAAAATGCATAACACGTAGAATCAAACGAATGCTAATACTATTTAAACATCTACATGATTACTCGACACTTTGTTTATTTACACAAAAAGTGCAGTCGGGCTGCACTTTCCAATGTAAAACGTAAAGTGCAATCATGTTGCACTTTATGAAAAGTGGAAAAAGCAAGCGCTTTTAGCATTCTATCATTTGTTTAACGTATTATATGTAAACTACTCTGTTTAGTGTTCGGCAATGTTTTGGGAAGATTTTTTATGCGTGCTAATACTATTTAAACATCTACATGATACGTAAAATAAAATAAATCATGTGAAGCATAATAAAATAAGGTATTATAGGTGGATTTTATGTGTACCTAAAATAAGGTATTATAGGTAGCTAAAATAGGGTATTATAGTTACCTAGAATAACCTAAGATTAAATCGACCATTACAACGAAGTGAATACGAACTTATTAAATCTAACTATTTATGTGGTTTTAATTAGTACCGCGAGAATTATGATTTTTGATAATTGTTTGCGGGATATGTCAAATTTATGGTTCTTCCTTCACATTTTAGATTTTTTGCATTCCTTTGATTCTATGTGTTATGTATTTTCATCGTCTCCTCTAAATTATGAATAGTTTTACTCAACCCATCTCTGCCAGATGCTTTAGTGATATTTTATTGTCTATTTCCTTTACACTCAGTTGTGATCAACCTTGTTTTGTAAATCTTCTTTTTACTCAGTTTTGTTTAAAGCTTACTCGGCACTTTGTTCATTTACACAAAAAGTGCAG
Organism: Allium cepa; assembly: GCA_030765085.1. NCBI lineage: Eukaryota > Viridiplantae > Streptophyta > Magnoliopsida > Asparagales > Amaryllidaceae > Allium > Allium cepa. The sequence goes on along the minus strand of CM060941.1, from coordinate 79,975,984 downwards.
CGGGCTGCACTTTCCAATGTAAAACGTAAAGTGCAATCATGTTGCACTTTATGGAAAGTGGAAAAAGCAAGCGCTTTTAGCATTCTATCATTTGTTTAACGTATTATATGTAAACTACTTTGTTTAGCGTTCGGCAATGTTTTAGGATTACGCGTGCTAATACTATTTAAACATCTACATGATACCTAAAATAAGATAAATCATGGGAAGCATAATAAAATAAGGTATTATAGGTGGATTTTATATGTACCTAAAATAAGGTATTATAGGTAGCTAAAATAGAATATTATAGGTGCCTAGAATAACCTTAAGATTAAATCGACCATTACAACAAAGTGAATACGAACTTATTAAATTTAACTATTTATGTGGTTTTAATTAGTACCACGAGAATTATGATTTTTGATCAATATTCATCTGCTTCACCAAAGTTATAATAAACTAAAAATACATCTATAACCAGACTAACACGATGTCAGCTAATGATTTATATTTCACCATGATCACGGTAATAATAAAAGTATAAGTATAACCAAACTAAGGTCAAATAGTAGTTAAAATTGATGTTTAATTAAAATATGTTCATGTTTTATTGTACAGTGCGGTTGATGCGAGTAAGCTACGACTGTTAATCATAGGTAACTATGTGAAGCAGAGGCTGTTGAAGCCTTATCCACTTGAAACCATACAGAGTAATATATGTCACCAAGGGTAGCATAGAATTTTAATACTAATACAGAGGTCCAGATTATGAAGTAAAAAAGGAGTATACAAAACATAGGGAAATGCCCTACTGAACCGTGGTTCTAGTAAATTGAGTAAGATAGGGGTGTACCTGTAGCAATCGATGCATCTACTTTAGCTGGGGGAGATATCGAAACAAAGATTAGGTTGTTCCATTCGCAGATTTCTTAGCTCGAGTCAAGCGCCTCGTATAGATTCATCTGTAGGGGTTCGATAGGGGTGAGTAATCCTTGAGTGATGAGTCAATCCATACCTTATTCTATTCACTAATCACTAAGTGGGGCGCATCGTCTGAAGCTACCGTCCATTCCAATAAAGACCCATCACCAAAGAAAGATCCTAGAGGCACAGGTCTTCGCTAAGCTCTGCTCGGTACTGTTTTGTTCAAAGTGAATCGTTGAAGTTGGTGATAGGTCGTTCTGGCTCTACGTGGATAAGGGATTATAGGTGGATTTTATAGGTACTTAAAATAAGGTGTTATTGTTAGCTACAATAGGGTATTATAGGTACCTAGAATAACCTTCGATCATTACAACGAAGTGAATACGAACTTATTAAATCTAACTATTTATGTGGTTTTAATTACCACCGCGAGAATTATGATTTTTGATAACTGTTTGCGAGATATATTAAATTTATGGTTCTTCCTCCATATTTTAGATTTTTTGCATTTGTTTGACTCTATGTGTTATGTATTTTCATCGTCTCCTCTAAATTCTAAATAGTTTTACTCAACCCATCTCTGCCAGATGCTTTAGTGATATTTTATTGTCTGTTTCCTTTACACTCAGTTGTGATCAACCTTGTTTTGTACATCTTCTTTTTACTCAGTTTTGTTTAAAGCTTACTCGGCACTTTGTATATTTACACAAAAAGTGCAGTCGGGCTGCACTTTCCAATGTAAAACGTAAAGTGCAATCATGTTGCACTTTATGAAAAGTGGAAAAAGCAAGCGCTTTTAGCATCCTATCATTTGTTTAACGTATTATACGTAAACTACTTTGTTTAGCGTTCGGCAATGTTTTAGGAAGATTTTTGTACGCGTGCTAATACTATTTAAACATCTACATGATACCTAAAATAAGATAAATCACGGGAACCATAATCAGAGCAAATATCTTACCTAAAATAAGATAAATCATAGGAAGCATAATCAGAGCAAATTTCTTACCTAAAATAAGATAAATCATGGGAAGCATAATTAGAGCAAATATCTTCCCAAAATAAGCATAATCAACTAATTTAAGCTTCAAATATCCGGAAAGGAAATTTAGTTATAAATGCATTCGAAGGAATGCATCTCAGTTCGCATTAATTGAAATGCATTTTGAAGGAATGAATCTCATTGCACCTAAATGCAGTCCACGGAATGCAAATCTCTGAACCTAAATGTATTCGGAGGAATGCAGCTCACTTCGCATTTATTGAAATATATTCTGAAGGAATGAATCTCACTGCACCTAAACGCAGTCCACGGAATGCATCTCTCTGAACCTAAATGCATTTTAAGAAATGCAGCTCAATTCGCATACATTGAAATGCATTCTGAAAGAATGCATCTCACTGCACCTAAAATAATTTTCCATACGCTTTGAATTGTTCTTTCTACATAAAACAAGTAATGGGCTTTTCTTGAATAATATTTGTAAAGGTATGATTGTAAAGGTGTGATTGTGCTTAATGAGTTATAAAATTTCATTCATTGAAATGCTTTCTGAAGAAATGCATCTCACTGCATCTAAATGCAGTCCACGGAATGCATCTCACTGAACCTAAATGCATTCGGAGGAATGCATCTCAGTTCGCATTCATTGAAATTCATTCTGAAGGAATGCATCTCACTGCACCTAAATGCAGTCCAAGGAATGCATCTCTCTAAACTTAAATGCATTCGTAGGAATGCAGCTCAGTTCGCATTAGTTGAAATGCATTCTGAAGGAATGCATCTCATTGCACCTAAATGCAGTCCACGGAATGCATATCTCTGAACCTAAATGCATTCGGAGGAATGCAGCTCACTTCTCATTTATTGAAATGTATTCTGAAGGAATGAATCTCACTGCACCTAAACGCAGTCCACGGAATGCATCTCTCTGAACCTAAATGCATTTTAAGAAATACAACTCAATTCGCATACATTGAAATGCATTCTGAAAGAATGCATCTCACTGCACCTAAATGCAGTCCACAAAATGCATCTCACTGTGAAGGAAGAGGCGGAGAATATGTTAGCACTGGAGGAAGAGGCGGCGATTATGGTCGCGGAGGAGAAAGAGGTGGCGATTTCAGTCGTGAAGGAGGAAAAGGTGGCGATTTTAATCGCAGTCGCGATCTTAATCGCGGTGGCGGAAGAGGAAATGCACCATCACCATCAGTGCCTTCAACATCGAGTATCACAAGTGGTGTCGAAAACCTTACGGTTACTGACACAAAGGAGCAACTAGAGACCTGAGCTGCATTCCTAATGTTGAATAACCATCTGTTTAAATGTTACCCATTTTGCTATTTCAGCGGGTATGCCAATTTGATCTACGGAAAATTGGGATATGTAGTAATTTTCCGAACGCTTTGAATTATTCTTTCTACATAAAACAAGTAATGGGCTTTTCTTGAACAATTTTGTGAAAATCCTTTTGCTACCAGTCTAGCCTTGTATTTCGAAATCAAACCACCAACATTTCTCTTTAATCTATTCGATTCGCTACGCATCTATGGATTAGGAGGATGCAATCAAGTCATCATCAATGCGTATTAAAAAAAAGTTCGTGGTGGGTTAGGAGGACGCAATCAAGTCATCGTCAAAGCAGTGGCTAGAGAAGATGAATACAAGTGGTCGTCGTCAAAGCAGAGGCTAGACAAGATGAAAACAATGTTCATAAGCAAAGTTTCTGGTTTCTCTTCAAGGAATGTTATTACAGGACTTACATTGTATTCATACCATTCCATATTGATCGGAATGTGATCATACCGAGTTCTTTCATCATTTATTGTGCCCATTCGAGCCAGGTTGAACAGACAAATCTGGTTTAACAGTCATGTTCGTTGGTATCGCGCCTAGGTCAAAAGGCGGGATAACATTTGCCTCCCAAAGTACGTCTTGTGTGAACATGGCGTGCTTTGAAGAGTTGCTGCCTTTTTTCTGGAAGGTCTTTATTCGATTTGATGAACAGTTGTATCTTTTGCCAGCAGTTGTATTTTTTACTTGTTCTACTGCAATATAAGTAGTCCGGTAAGTATAAAGTAGTTGATTATCATCGTATAGTATCAGAGATCGCTCTTGGATAATCTTCAATTTGGTTGTTTTCATGTGAGTTGTTGATTCGCATACTTCTTAATGTTTAGGAAATTTTCCTTTTTGGTTCGATTTCGGTGGCAATCACGTGTGTGGTGAAATCGGTAGTTTTTTCGACGGAGAACTCGCGGCAACGAATTTGCAAGGGCATGCAAGCATGCATCAAAGCTGACAGTTTTTCGGTGTATTATTTTTATAAATTCGACGCCATAAAATTCGGTGCAACCCAGTTCCATCGATGTTCTTTTTTCGATACCTAAATTACAAGTCTTCTTTCGATGGCAACTATTCGGAGGATGAATCAAGCATTTCGTTGCACACGAATAGCGGTTAGCAGACTTGATTCATTTTGGAATATAAGCCACCGAGATTTATCCCATCGGAAGAAGTCATGTGCAAATTCATTTTCGGATGCGTTGCTGGCAACATCGTCACCACTTGCTTAGGAATTCGGGGTTTCGATTCGGAAAGCAATCTTTTGGCGCAAAGATGGTTACTTACGATATTCGATGCGTGCCTAGTCGAATCTGCCCCGAAATATGGCTTTCTGGCGCGTCCGAAATTGCAATGAGAAATGGATTGACCAGGTCAAACACCACCATTTTCGATGGAAACTCCAACGGTCACGGTTTTCGCCTATATAACCTTGTCCTTTCACCATCATTTTCTTACTTTAACATTTCTTTGCATCGAAATTTTGGACCTTTTCGTTGCCCTTTAGAGATTGCATAAATTCGGACTCTTTGCTCATATATTATTCGATCCACTCTCATACTTGTAATTCTCGAATTCATTACGCTATTTCCACATATTTTCATAGACTTAACTATCAAGTTTTGCGCCTTCAAAATAGATTTCCCGAACTCGCTGCCATTGATGGAGCTTGGCGAGCTCGGAGTTGGCATGGGGAAGAAGGAGCGGAGTTGGGATCGGTGGCTTACTGCCACTGCTTTGCTCCTCTATCGAAAGCCATGTCGGCTCCGAATTCGATTGCCCAACGAAATCGAGTGTTAGGGCTCGGCTTGGGGAATTTCGATGCATATGGGAGTTGACACCGAAACCCACTTGCGTCGAATTTTTCCTTAGCGGCATTGCACCGAAACAGCTGAGGCACCGAGTTCTGAATAGGCTTAAGGCGCACCGAAATCTGGATTTGCTCACACCGAAACTACAATAACCTTAGATATTTATGTCGAAACTTAAATGAGTTCGAATTTATCTAAGTTTGAATGCATAATTTCTTTGCCACCAAACTTTGGAATTTCGATGTAATGCTTGTTTAGCCACTGTCGTGGTCGAGTGAATGTCACATAGTTCACTTTTTCATGCATGCACATCACTTTCTACAATACACACACTTCACAGGGGAGTTTGGATAACCACACTTAATACTGGTTTTAATGTAGCTAAATAGCGATGTCGGGTGAAAGCTCATCTTCACAAGAGAAAACCAGTTCGCAATCTGAACAAGCTATTAATACGAGTACTGCACTGCCTAATGTTCTTGCGCCTATTCCTGAACACGCGCCTTTGGAAAACATAGTAATCCCTGCTGACATAGTCCCACAGGCGCCAGATTCCTTTCCTGAGGTGTTAATTTTAGATGATCCAGAGATTGCACCCCTTTCAACACTGTCGCAGGATACCTTGGATAGGTTATGCGAGCAACATCATATGCCAAAGGAACTGGTCCAGCTGCCTGGAGAGAATGATACAGCCAATCTACCTCCTCCTGGATATACAGCCTACAATAGATATATGTTGTGGAGCGGGACTGTCCCTCCGTTCACAGAATTCATTCGAGACATTCTATGGGAACTCAACATCGCTTTTGCTCAATTATGTCCGAACGCGTACGCAACTCTCCAATGTACATATATGCTATACTTGGAGTATCTGCACCGTCCTTCGACTATCCAAGACTTGAGATATTTATACAACTTTAGGAACCAAGCTAGGAGTTCCTATACTTATTTTGAAGCAACCAAGAAAAACGCCATTCTGGCCGGAGTATGGCACAATCTTAGCACCATCAAGGCCGAATGGTTTTACTTTCGGTGCCTCCTAGGCTTTTCCCAGAGGTGGTTAGTCAGACGTAAGTACGCTATTCTTTATAGTGTCTATCTCTTTGGGAATGTTTAACTAACCAATTTTCTTTCTTCTACAGGAAATATTCCTAGGCCGTCTAGTCGCCAATATGCTGACGACGTGGCCTATTTGCAGGAGATTGATATAAGAGACCGGGATTTTCACAATATCATGGCCAACTATTGTCTAATTACACTATGTTGTATGCACGAAGGTTATTCCATTGGCAATGGCAGGCCAGCAAAAACAATTCAAACACCCTCTCGCCGTCTACCAAGAGCTCAAAGTATCCCTGATCCTTAACCTGCTCTCTCATTGCCCCCAGCCGTGGGGCCGGGTTGAGGCATGACCCTTCCCAAAATGTCCAGACAACAGAAGCAAAGGCCTTCGAAAAGACTGAAGAAAATGGCTTCTAAGTCTAAGGCAGGGCGGTCGAAGAACATTAATGAATATGACTCCGAAGAGACAGAGAGTGAGGAAGACGTCCAAGCAGAATTCAGTAGCCTTGGCGATATTGCAATTCCTCCCGAGGTTGGGTCTCTTGACTTTGGGATGGATCCTGCTAATGTACTCATGGATGCATCGCTCGAAAAGGCGGCATATGATCGTCTTGTTACTTGTGCTTTGAGCGCAACTACCACTAGAGTCAATCCAGCTTCCGGTTTGTGGGATTCGGGGCACACACACATACATTCACACGCACATTTTAGCTGTGTATACCTGGTTAACGATTTGCATGCTCTTTCTAACTTATGAAATTTTTGTCTTTTGCAGAGAAAATGGGGAAGCGTAAGCTGCGTCATGCATCCAAGAATCCCATAATAGGGAACTCGGCTCATCCGGGAAAGGCCGTGGCCGATCTCCGACTCCTCCTCCAAAACATGGTTCTTCTCGAAATAATGGTGATAGAGGGAAAGAAAAGGAAGTCAGGAGAGAGAAAGACCATGGGACTAAGCGTGCGCGATCTTCTAGCCCCAACAAACAGAATAAAACAAGTGCTCCTCCTCGAATAGATACAACTCCAGTAGACCCTGCGAGACCGTCGTCGCATCCCGCTCAAACAACTTCAACTGCCGGTGGTTCTCTTGCGGAAGTCCATCGTCAAAGACTTGCCAGTTCTCGTCAATCTCTAGAGGCGGGTGAGATAGACACAGCTGCCGATGCCAAGATGGAAGCTTTGAAGAAAACATTTCCCAACTTGTGTTTTGATAACACTCAATTCATCCCAGACCTAAGGGAGTATCCCTCTAATGCTTTAAAGCCTCATTTCGAGGAGTTGGGTAACATCTTGCATCAGCTTGGTAATTGGACGAAGATGAGTAAACGCGTGTCGAAGCTGTGCTTCGAAAGGGCTGCAGAGGTGAGAGAATTGCACGCAGAGTTAGCATGGGAAAAGAATTCAATCAGCGGCCTTCATGATCAGATTGCTTAAACCGAACACGATCAGATGAACAGTTGTATCTTTTGCCAGCAGTTGTATTTTTTTCTTGTTCCACTGCAATATAAGTAGTCCGATTAGTATAAAGTAGCTGATTATCATCGTATAGTATCAGAGATCGCTCTCGGATAATCTTCAATTTGGTTGTTTTCAGGTGAGTTGTTGATTCACATACTTCTTAATGTTTAGGAAATTCACTTCCTTATTAGTTCGATTTCGGTGGCAATCACGTGTGTGGTGAAATCGATAGTTTTTTCGATGGAGAACTCGCGGCAACGAATTTGCAAGGGCGTGCAAGCATGCATCAAAGCTGACAGGTTTTCGGTGTATTATTTTTATAAATTCGGCGCCATAAAATTCGGTGCAACCCGGTTCCATCGATGTTTTTTTTCGATACCTAACTTACAAGTCTTCTTTCGATGGCAACTATTCGGAGGATGAATCAAGCATTTCGTTGCACACAAATAGCGGTTAGCAGACATTATTCATTTTGGAATATAAGCCACCGAGATTTATCCCATCGGAAGAAGTCATGTGCAGAATTCATTTTCTGATGCGTTGCTGGCAATGTCGTCACCTCTTGCTTAGGAATTCGGGGTTTCGATTGGGAAAGCGATCTTTCGGCGCAAAGATGGTTACTTACGATATTCGATGCGTGCTTAGTCGAATCTGCTCCGAAATATGCTTTCTGGCGCGTCCGAAATTGCAAAGAGAAATGGATTGACCAGGTCAAACACCATCGTTTTCGATGGGAACTCCAACGGTCGCGGTTTTCGCCTATATAACCTTGTCCTTTCATCATCATTTTCTTACTTTAACATTTCTTTGCATCGAAATTCTGGACCTTTTCGTTGCCCTTTAGAGATTGCATAAATTCGGACTCTTTGCTCATATATTATTCGATCCACTCTCGTATTAACATACTTGTAATTCTTGGATTCATTACGCTATTTTCGCATATTTTCTTAGACTTAACTATCAAGTTTTGTGCCTTCAAAATAGATTTCCCGAACTCGCTGCCATTGATGGAGCTTGGCGAGCTCGGAGTTGGCATGGGGAAGAAGGAGCGGAGTTGGGATCGGTGGCTTGCTGCCACTGCTTTGCTCCTCTATCGAAAGCCATGTCGGCTCCGAATTCGATTTCCCAACGAAATCGAGTGTTAGGGCTCGGCTTGGGGAATTTCGATGCATATGGGAGTTGACACCGAAACCCACCTGCGTCGAATTTTTCCTGAGCGGCATTGCACTGAAACAGCTGAGGCACCGAGTTCTGAATAGGCTTAAGGCGCACCGAAATCTGGATTTGCTCGCACCGAAACTACGATAACCTTAGATATTTATGCCGAAACTTAAATGAGTTCGAATTTATCTAAATTTGAATGCATAATTTCTTTGCCACCAAACTTTGGAATTTTGATGTAATGCTTGTTTAGCCACTGTCGTGGTCGATTGAATGTCACATAGTTCACTTTTTGAGATGAGAAGCTCTAAAGGAAATTAGTGTTTATGAAAGAGGCGGAAATTTTTGTTGCGGATAATTTGTTAAGGAAGGCGGAATTCTTTTGGAGGAAGTCGGAAATTTTGTTGAGAAAATTTTGATGGAATTGAAAAGGGGTAACCATGGATGAATTGGACAGACCGAGGAGCCAACGTAACTTAGCGCCCTTGGGGCTAAGCGATCATCCGAGCTTTCTTGTGAGCAGCAGCACCGCTGTGAAAAGGGGGAACCAGACTGCATTTATATGAAAACAATTATTACCTATTCATAAATTCGGTTTATGTGCCGATTTTGTCTGAAGAAAGCATATTTTAGCTACCTATAATACTTATACTAGGTACCTATAAAATCCACCTATAATACCTTATATTAGTTACCTAGAATAAGTTATTTTAATATTAACTTCCAGGAGATTAAATTAGTTGAAGCTTATTTTGGGAAGATATTTGTTCTGATTATGCTTCTCATGATTTATCTCATTTTAGGTAAGATATATGCTCTGATTATGCTTCCCATGATTTATCTTATTTTAGGTATTATGTAGATGTTTAAATAGTATTAGCACGCGTACAAAGTGCCGAGTAATCATGTAGATGTTTAAATAGTATTAGCATTCGTTTGATTCTATGTTTTATGCATTTTCATCGTCTCTCCTAAATTCTGAATAATTTTACTCAGCCTATCCCTGTCAGATGCTTTAGTGTTATTTTATTGTCTGTTTCCTTTGCACTCAGTTGTGATCAACCTTGTTTTGTACATCTTCTTTTTACTCAGTTTTGTTAAATTTATAATATCCCGCAAACATTTATCAAAAATCATAATTCTCGCGGTACTAATTAAAACTACATAAATAGTTAGATTTAATAAGTTCGTATTTACTTCGTTGTAATGGTCGATTTAATCTTAAGGTTATTCTAGGTACCTATAAAATCCTATTTTATCTACCTATAATACCTTATATTAGGTACCTATAAAATTCACCTATAATACTTTATATTAGGTACCTATAAAATTCACCTATAATACCTTATATTAGGTATCTAGAATAAGTTATTTTAATATTAACTTCCAGGAGATTAAATTAGTTGAAGCTTATTTTGCGAAGATATTTGCTCTGATTATGCTTCTCATGATTTATCTCATTTTAGGTAAGATATTTGCTATGATTATGCTTCCCACGATTTATCTTATTTTAGGTATTATGTAGATGTTTAAATAGTATTAGCACGCGTACAAAAATCTTCCTAAAACATTGTCGAACGCTAAACAAAGTAGTTTACGTATAATACGTTAAACAAATGATAGGATGCTAAAAGCGCTTGCTTTTTCCACTTTTCATAAAGTGCAACATGATTGCACTTTACGCTTTACGTTGGAAAGTGCAGCCCGGCTACACTTTTTGTGTAAATAAACAAAGTGTCGAGTAAGCTTTAAACAAAACTAAGTAAAAAAAGAAGATGTACAAAACAAGATTGATCACAACCGAGTGTAAAGGAAACAGACAATAAAATATCACTAAAGCATCTGGCAGAGATTGGTTGAGTAAAACTATTCAGAATTTAGAGGAGACGATGAAAATACATAACACATAGAATCAAACGAATGCAAAAATCTAAAATATGGAGGAAGAACCATAAATTTAATATATCCCGCAAACAGTTATCAAAAATCATAATTCTTGCGGTGGTAATTAAAACCACATAAATAGTTAGATTTAATAAGTTCGTATTCACTTCGTTGTAATGATCGAAGGTTATTCTAGGGACCTATAATACCCTACTGTAGCTACCAATAATACCTTATTTTAAGTACCTATAAAATCCACCTATAATCCCTTATTTTAGGTACCTAGGATAAGTTATTTTAATATTAACTTCCAGTAGATTAAACTGGTTGAAGCTTATTTTGGAAATATATTTGCTCTGATTATGCTTCCCTTGATTTATCTTATTTTAGGTATCATGAAGATGTTTAAATAGTATTAACATTCGTTTGATTATATGTGTTATGCATTTTCATCGTCTCCTCTAAATTCTGAATAGTTTTACTCAGCCAATCTCCGCCAGATGCTTTAGTGTTATTTTATTGTCTGTTTCCTTTACACTCAGTTGTGATCAACCTTGTTTTGTACATCTGCTTTTTACTCAGTTTTGTTAAATTTAACATATCCCGCAAACATTTATCAAAAATCATAATTCTCGCGGTACTAATTAAAACCGTATTATACGTAAACGGAGATGTAAATTTGAATACAGCGATGGTACTTAATTATCGTATTACACAAATGAAAGTCTTATATGCTAATCTATGCACACCTTTACAAATATTGATAACGTATAACACAGACTGAACCAGACTGTAATGTTGAAGACAACATCCTTTTCAATGGGCTTTTCTTGAACAATATTTGTACAGGTGTGATTGTAAAGGTGTGATTGTGCTTAATGAGTTATCAAATTTCATTCATTGAAATGCTTTTTGAACAAATGCATCTCACTGCATCTAAATGCAGTCCACGGAATGCATCTCACTGAACCTAAATGCATTCGGAGGAATGCATCTCAGTTCGCATTCATTGAAATTCATTCTGAAGGAATGCATCCCACTGCACCTAAATGCAGTCTAAGGAATGCCTCTCTCTGAACCTAAATGCATTCGTAGGAATGCAGCTCAGTTCACATTAGTTGAAATGCATTCTGAAGGAATGCATCTCATTGCACCTAAATGCAGTCCACAGAATGCATATCTTTGAACCTAAATGCATTCGGAGGAATGCAGCTCACTTCGCATTTATTGAAATGTATTCTGAAGGAATGAATCTCACTGCACCTAAATGTAGTCCACGGAATGCATCTCTCTGAACCTAAATGCATTTTAAGAAATACAACTCAATTCGCATACATTAAAATGCATTCTGAAAGAATGCATCTCACTGCACGGAGAATATGTTAGCGCTAGAGGAAGAGGCGGCGGTTATGGTCGCGGAGGAGAAAGAGGTTGCGATTTCAGTCGTGGAGGAGGAAAAGGTTGCGATTTTAATCGCAGTGGCGATCTTAATCGCGGTGGCGAAAGAGGAAATGCACCATCACCATCACCATGCAGTCCAAGGAATGCATCTCTCTGAATCTAAATGCATTCGTAGGAATGCAGCTCAGTTCGCATTAATTGAAATGCATTCTGAAGGAATGCATCTCTCTGAACCTAAATGCATTCGGTGGAATGCAGCTCAGTTCGCATTAATTGAATTGCATTCCGAAGGAATGCATCTCATTGCACCTAAATGCGGTCCACGTAATGCATATCTCTGAACCTAAATGCATTCGGAGGAATGCAGCTCACTTCGCATTTATTGAAATGTATTCTGAAGGAATGAATCTCACTGCACCTATCTCTTCAAGGAATGTTATTACAGGCGACACATATACGGGTGTAGATCAAATTGGCATACCCGCTGTCTGAGGATATCTCTTCAATTTGAGCATAATCAGAGCAAATATCTTTCCAAAATAAGCTTCAACTAATTTAATCTACTAGAAAAAAATCTCCCTAAAACATTGCCGAACGCTAAACAAAGTAGTTTACATATAATACGTTAAACAAATGATAGAATGCTAAAAGCGCTTACTTTTTCCACTTTTCATAAAGTGCAACATGATTGCACTTTACGTTTTACATTGGAAAGTGCAGCCCGACTGCACTTTTTGTGTAAATAAACAAAGTGCCGAGAAATCATGTAGATGTTTAAATAGTATGAGAATTCGTTTGATTCTATGTGTTATGCATTTTCATCGTCTCCCCTAAATTCTGAATAGTTTTACTCAGCCTATCTCTGCCGGATGCTTTAGTGTTATTTTATTGTATGTTTCCTTTACACTCAGTAGTGATCAACCTTGTTTTGTACATCTTCTTTTTACTCAGTTTTGTTAAATTTAACATATCCCGCAAACATTTATCAAAAATCATAATTCTTGCGGTACTAATTAAAACCACATAAATAGTTAGATTTAATAAGTTCGTATTCACTTCGTTGTAATGGTCGATTTAATCTTAAGGTTATTCTATGTACTTATAATATACTATCTTAGCTACCTATAATACCTTATATTAGGTACCTATAAAATCCACCTATAATACCTTATATTAGGTACCTAGAATAAGTTATTTTAATATTAACTTCCAGGAGATTAAATTAGTTGAAGCTTATTTTGGGAAGATATTTGCTCTGATTATGCTTCTCATGATTTATCTCATTTTAGGTAAGATATTTGCTCTGATTATGCTTTCCATGATTTATCTTACTTTAGGTATCATGTAGATGTTTAAATAGTATCAGCACGCGTACAAAAATCTTCCTAAAACATTGTCGAACGCTAAACAAAGTAGTTTACGTGTAATATGTTAAACAAATGATAGGATGATAAAAGCGCTTGCTTTTTCCACTTTTCATAAAGTGCAACATGATTGCACTTTATGTTTTACATAGGAAAGTGCAGCCCGACTGCACTTTTTGTGTAAATAAACAAAGTGCCGAGTAAGCTTTAAAAAAAACTGAGTAAAAAAAAGATGTATAAAAGAAGATTGATCACAACTGAGTGTAAAGGAAATAGACAATAAAATATCACTAAAGCATCTGGCAGAGATGAGTTGAGCAAAACTATTCAAAATTTAGAGGAGACGATGAAAATACATAACACATAGAATCAAACGAATGCAAAAAATCTAAAATGCAGAGGAAGAAACATAAATTTAATATATCTCGCAAACAGTTATCAAAAATCATAATTCTCGCGGTACTAATTAAAACCACATAAATAGTTAGATTTAATAAGTTCGTATTCACTTCGTTGTAATGATCGATTTAATCTTAAGGTTATTCTAGGTACCTATAATATCCTATTGCAGCTACCTATAATACCTTATTTTAAGTACCTATAAAATCCACCTATAATCCCTTATTTTAGGTACCTAGAATAAGTTATTTTAATATTAACTTCCAGTAGATTAAATTAGTTGAAGCTTATTTTGGGAAGATATTTGCTCTAATTATGCTTCACATTATTTATACAATCATCCTTTCTACACAAAACGAGTAATGGGATTTTCTTGAATAGGACGGATAAACAAAATGAAAAATAGCATCTCACTTAACCGAAATGCATTCCAAAGAATGCAGATAAGTATGCATTCATGGAAAATTCGGATGTGTGGTAATTTTCCAAACGCTTTGTATTGCCCTTTCTTCACAAGTAGTGTGCGTTTCTTGAACAATATTCTTCTCGGGATATAACTGGAAAGTGCTTAATGAGTTATCAAATTGCATTCATTGAAATGCTTTTTGAAGGAATGCATCTCACTGAACCAAAATGCATTTTACGGAATGCAATTATCTTATTTATATGCATTAAAATGTCCTTTGTACACAAAACAACTCATGGGCTTTTCTTGAACAATTTTCTTCTCGGGATATAACTGGAAAGTGCGTAATGAGTTATCAAATTGCATTCAGTAAAATGCATTCTGAAGGAATGCATCTCACTGCCCCCAAATGCATTCTGAAGGAATGCATCTCACTGCCCCCAAATGCATTCTACGGAATGCAATTAAGTATTTTATATGCATCGAACGAATGCAGTTTAATTCTGTAATAATTAAGTATTTTATAACATGAACTAGATTATGACCGACATCAAAATACTTGTTTGTTTGTGAGGATAACTTTTAATGATAACAATAACAATAACAATGATCATGCTACCGGTACCAAATGAGTCAATTGTTACCGGTAACATATTATAAGTTTCTGAGGATAAAACCTGACTTCTGGTGTTTGCCATCGACATGGAAACGGTATTCTTACCGGTATCATTGTACTATTTGACTATAAGACTTCTGCAAAAATGGAGTTTAGATAACAATAATAGATAAGGGTCCATGTATTTTGTTGCCAGTAAAGATTCTTGTTTTGGTGTCGATAACAGAATACTTAGGCAAAGCAATGTAGTTGTCTCTACTTTTCATATAACGAAAGCTTACCTAGCCAATATAAAATGTTACCGATGAGGTTCTCTATAATACTACCGGTGTGAAAAAATGGGTATCACATTTGCCCCCTAGAAGTATGTTTAAAAACACTCTTAAGTTTTTTGAATATGCTTCTAACCGATATCACAGTACTTAAAGTTTTTTCACAAAAGACAACCCGATATGATTCTATGTGAGCATAGATTAGCATGAGTTAGACTGTAATGTAGAACAAAATCTCCATACAACGAACCAGAAACTTTGCTTTTTCCCCAAATTTTATATTCGTGTTATTACTTCCATATTCTTTATATGGGTCCAAGGGTCTGGTTCCCTATGAATTGCTGGAATATATATTACCTGATGTACTATTTATACATGTACTATTTATACGAACTTAAGATTAAATCAGTCCGGTCTCGTATCCTCCTACTATCCGCACTGTATTCTCCTACGCGTAAAACTTCACTTCATTTAGTCTTATAGACCATGCACATGCAATCAGAACCACATATATTAACTATGCCATGTAGACATGATTCTATGTGAGCACAACCCGAGCCTATCTAACCTAGTAGTTTCCTCATTTTAAAGTAGATTCAGTTGTTGCTGGTTTTCAATGGGATTCAAATACCTTTTTTTAGAAAAAAATACATTTTTTTCTTGAAAATTTCAAATATTTTGATTTAATTTAGTAAGATGTGTATTCCGACTCCGGTTGGCTCATTTCGGAAATAGAATTTCCGTCCCATCACTTGGTCCGTGGGTTCAAGCTATAACAACGCAAGGTTGAGTTACCCAAAAGTATACAAGCACAAATACGTGGAATAAACTATTGCAAATGTATTAAAATTGAAAACAAACAAAGCAAATTTTATTCCACTAAATCCGTAAGTACAAAAGAGACTACAGCTTACAAAAAAGGGGAGCCGACCCCGGACTATCAAGGCATAAACAAATGCTATACACCTAAAACAAAAGGACATGAGATTATCTAGGTTTCCTCATGTGTTTCCTAGAAGGTTCTGGTTCTGAATCGTCATCGGAATATCAACTACTTCGACTGTGGAAGGGGGTAGACACTTGAACTTCACGACGGAGCCTGAGCTTGGAGAAACCAGGAGAGGTTGAGAATTGGGGTCGTCAAATCCAAGAGGACCCAACTCAACTTTAACCTTCTTCACTTCGGCTTCTCTTTGCCGAAGTAGCTCCTCCATGCTAACGCCACTTCCTTCCCCCTTCCCGTCGGCGACCTCTACGTCGTCGCTTCCTGCAAACATAAAATCCTGATCAAGGGGCCCGCAATCCACAAATATATCATCTAGAAGTGTGCGGTCACCCTCTCCATCACCGGGTGGGGGGTCCACAATTGGATCAGCACAAACATCGGAGAAAGATGGCCATACCTTTGAAGGGTCATCCGTAAGAGGCACGACTCTTGAGGTGCTACTTCCTGTAAATCAAGCAAAGAATAAAATTAACTTTTAAAGATTGTTAATCACTTGGACTGTAGAGAAAAGCAACTCACCATCAGCTCCAGACTTAGTGCCACCGGTCGCATCCGCTCCAGCACCCTGCGATATATTCAAACCAGGGTCATCCGGGTTGTATTCCGGGACGGATAAATAAACGAAAGCAATGCTTACCGACTCGGTAGGCTCTGACGCTGGGGGCACGACAGCTGGTTGCGCGGGATCAATCTCTGCATAGGAGGCTGGAATTTCAGAGGAATGGCAAGAAGCCTCACCTTCTTCATGAACGCTCAAGCTTAGCGTTTCTTCAAGTGCCACAAACCCATAATCATGGATGACTGCCCGCTCATCAGGAGTTAAGAAGGTCTCCATAAGCATTTCCTCGTCGATAGCGGAGCCTTGTTCTTGACGAGTAAGCTCAACAGCTTGCCGCCAAGCACTATTTAGTTGTTTTGCATAGTCACTCCCCAACCATGACAAGCTGCGGCCAAGAAGCCATTTGGCGTTGAAGTATTCCAATAAATCATTTGAAGATTCCTCTTTTGCCTCTTTCGCCTTGGCCACAGCTTGAGCAATCTTCTCTTCAACACTGGCGGAGAGGTCATCTTTTTCCTTGGTTACCGCCTCAAGTTTCTTTGCCAACTCTGAAGAAGAGGCTTTCTCCGTTTCTTGCTCTTTGGTGAGAGCAGTTACTTGAGCTTTGAGGTCATAAATTGCCTTTTTGCAGGCTCTTCCTCGGATTTAAACTTCTTCGCCTGCTCCACGGCGGCTTCCATGTCTCTTTTCATATGCTCGTTACGATCTACGTAACAAGCAATGTCCTCAAGGCAACGCTTCAACTCTGTATTCAGTGCCTCGCTCATTTTGTTTTTCTTCTCAATAGCTTCATTCTTGTCGCGTTCGGCATAAGAAATCTGATCGTGAAGGCCGCTGATTGAATTCTTTTCCCATGCTAACTCTGCCTGCAATTCTCTCACCTCTGCAGCCCTTTCGAAGCACTGCTTCGACACGCGTTTACTCATCTTCGTCCAATTACCAAGCTGATGCAAGATGTTACCCAACTCCTCGAAATGATGCTTTAAAGCATTAGAGGGATACTACCTTAGGTCTGGGACGAATTGAGTGTTATCAAAACACAGGTCGGGAAATGTTTTCTTCAAAGCTTCCATCTTGGCATCGGCAGCTGTGTCTATCTCACCCGCCTCTAGAGATTGATGAGAACTGGAAAGTCTTTGATGATGGACTTCCGCAAGAGAACCACCAGCAGTTGAAGTTGTTTGAGCGGGATGTGACGACGGTCTCGCAGGGTCTACTGGAGTTGTATCTATTCGAGGAGCAGCACTTGTTTTATTCTGTTTATTGGGGCTAGAAGATCGCGCACGCTTAGTCCCATGGTCTTTCTCTCTCCTGACTTCCTTTTCTTTCCCTCTTCGTCATTATTTCGAGAAGAACCATGTTTTGGAGGAGGAGTCGGAGATCGGCCACGGCCTTTCCCGGATGAGCCGAGTTCCCTTTTACGGGATTCTTAGATTGCATGACGTAGCTTACGCTTCCCCATTTTCTCTGCAAAAGACGAAAATTTCATAAGTTAGAAAGAGCATGCAAATCGATAACAAGGTATACACAACTAAAATGTGCGTGTGAATGCATGTGTGTGTGCCCCGAATCCCACAAACCGGAAGCTGGATTGACTCTAGTGGTAGTTGCGCTCAAAGCACAAGTAACAAGACGATGATATGCCGCCTTTTCGAGCGATGCATCCATGAGTACATTAGCAGGATCCAGCCCAAAGTCAAGAGACCCAACCTCTGGAGAAATTGCAATATCGCCAAGGCTACTGAATTCCTCTTGGACATCTTCCTCACTCTCTGTCTCTTCGGAGTCATATTCACCAACGTTCTTCGACCGCCCTGCCTTAGACTTAGAAGCCATTTTCTTCAGTCTTTTCGAAGGCCTTTGCTTCTGTTGTCCGGACATTTTGGGAAGGGTCGTGCCTCAACCCGGCCCTACGGCTGGGGGCAATGAGAGAGCAGGTTAAGGATCAGGGATAATTTGAGCTCTTGGCAGACGGCGAGAGGGTGTTTGAATTGTTTTTGCTGGCCTGCCATTGCCAATGGAATAACCTTCGTGCATACAACATAGTGTAATTAGACGATAGTTGGCCATGATATTGTGAAAGTCCCGGTCTCTTATATCAATCCCCTGCAAATAGGCCACGTCGTCAGCATATTGGCAACCAGACAGACTGGGAATATTTCCTGTAAAAGCAAGAAAATTGGTTAGTTAAACATTCCCAAAGAGATAGACACTATAGAGAATAGCGTACTTATGTCTGACTAACCACCTCTGGGAAAAGCCTGGGGGGAACCGAAAGTAAAACCATTCGGCCTTGACGGTGCTAAGATTGTGCCATACTCCAGCCAGAATGGCATTTTTCTTGGTTGCTTCAAAATAAGTATAGGGACTCCTAGCTTGGTTCCTAAAGTTGTATAAATATCTCAAGTCTTGGATAGTCGAAGGACGGTGTAGATACTCCAAGTATAGCATATATGTACATTGGAGAGGTGCATACGCGTTCGGATATAATTGAGCAGGAGCGATGTTGAGTTCCCATAGAATGTCTCGAATGAATTCTGTGAACGGGAGGACAGTCCCGCTCCACAACATATATCTATTGCAGGCTATATATCCAGGAGGAGGTAGATTGGCTCTATCATTCTCTCCAGGCAGCTGGACCAGTTCCTTTGGCATATGATGTTGCTCGCATAACCTATCCAAGGTATCCTGTGACAGTGTTGAAAGGGGTGCAATCTCTGGATCATCTAAAATTAACACCTCAGGAAAGGAATCTGGCGCCTGCAGGACTATGTCCGCAAGGATTACTATGTTTTCCAAAGGCGCGTGTTCAGGAATAGGCGCAAGAACATTAGGCAGTGCAGTACTCGTATTAATAGCTTGTTCAGATTGCGAACTGGTTTTCTCTTGTGAAGATGAGCTTTCACCCGACATCGCTATTTAGCTACATTAAAGCCAGTATTAAGTGTGGTTATCCAAACCCCCTGTGAAGTGTGTGTATTGTAGAAAGTGATGTGCATGCATGAAAAAGTGAACTATGCGACATTCAATCGACCACGACAGTAGCTAAACAAGCATTACATCGAAATTCCAAAGTTTGGTGGCAAAGAAATTATGCATTCAAACTTAGATAAATTCGAACTCATTTAAGTTTCGGCATAAATATCTAAGGTTATCGTAGTTTCGGTGCGAGCAAATCCAGATTTCGGTACGCCTTAAGCCTATTCAAAACTCGGTGCCTCAGCTGTTTCGGTGCAATGCTGCTCAGGAAAAATTCGACGCAAGTGGGTTTCGGTGTCAACTCCCATATGCATCGAAATTCCCCAAGTCGAGCCCTAACACTCGATTTCGTTGGGCAATCGAATTCGGAGTCGACATGGCTTTCGATAGAGGAGCAAAGCAGTGGCAGCAAGCCACCGATCCCAACTCCGCTCCTTCTTCCCCATGCCAACTCCGAGCTCGCCAAGCTCCATCAATGGCAGCGAGTTCGGGAAATCTATTTTGAAGGCACAAAACTTGATAGTTAAGTCTATGAAAATATGCGGAAATAGCGTAATGAATCCGAGAATTACAAGTATGTTAATACGAGAGTGGATCGAATAATATATGAGCAAAGAGTCTGAATTTATGCAATCTCTAAAGGGCAACGAAAAGGTCTAGAATTTCGATGCAAAGAAATGTTAAAGTAAGAAAATGATGGTGAAAGGACAAGGTTATATAGGCGAAAACCGCGACCGTTGGAGTTCCCATCGAAAACGGTGGTGTTTGATCTGGTCAATCCATTTCTCGTTGCAATTTCGGACGCGCCAGAAAGCCATATTTCGGAGCAAATTCGACTAGTCGCGCATCGAATATCGTAAGTAACCATCTTTGCGCCGAAAGATTGCTTTCCGAATCGAAACCCCGAATTCCTAAGCAAGAGGTGACGACGTTGCCAGCAATGCATCAGAAAATGAATTCTGCACATGACTTCTTCCGATGGGATAAATCTCGATGGCTTATATTCCGAAATGAATAAAGTCTGCTAACCGCTATTCGTGTGCAACGAAATGCTTGATTCATTCTCCGAATAGTTGCCATCGAAAGAAGACTTGTAAGTTAGGTATCGAAAAAAGAACATTGATGGAACCGGGTTGCACCGAATTTTATGGCGCCGAATTTATAAAAATAATACACCGAAAAACTGTCAGCTTTGATGCATGCTTGCATGCCCTTGCAAATTCGTTGCCGCGAGTTCTCCATCGAAAAAACTATCGATTTCACCACACACGTGATTGCCACCGAAATCGAACCAAAAAGGAAGTGAAATTCCCTAAACATTAAGAAGTATGTGAATCAACAACTCACCTGAAAACAACCAAATTGAAGATTATCCGAGAGCGATCTATGATACTATACGATGATAGTCAGCTGCTTTATACTTACCGGACTACTTATATTGCAGTAGAACAAGTAAAAATTACAACTGCTGGCAAAAGATACAACTGTTCATCGAATCGAATAAAGACTTCCAGAAAAAAGGCAGCAACTCTTCAAAGCACATCATGTTCACACACGACGTACTTTGGGGGGCAAATGTTATCCCGCCTTTTGACCTAGGCGTGATACCAAGGAACATGACTGTTAAACCAGATTTGTCTGTTCAACCTGGCTCGAATGGGCACAATAAATGATGAAAGAACTCGGTATGATCACATTCCGATCAATATGGAATGGTATGAATACAATATAAGTCCTGTAATAACATTCCTTGAAGAGAAACCAGAAACTTTGCATATGAACATTGTTTTCATCTTGTCTAGCCTCCGCTTTGACGACGACCACTTGTATTCATCTTCTCTAGCCACTGCTTTGACGATGACTTGATTGCGTCCTCCTAACCCATCACAAACTTTTTTTTCAATACGCATTGATGATGACTTGATTGCATCCTCCTAACCCATAGATGCGTAGCGAATCGAATAGATTAAAGAGAAATGTTGGTGGTTTAATTTCGAAATACAAGGCTAGACTGATAGAAAGGATTTTCACAAAATTGTTCAAGAAAAGCCCATTACTTGTTTAATGTAGAAAGAACAATTCAAAGCGTTTGGAAAATTACTACATATTCGAATTTTCCGTAGATCAAATTGGCATACCCGCTGAAATAGCAAAATGGGTAACATTTAAACAGATGGTTATTCAACATTAGGAATGCAACTCAGGTCTCTAGTTGCTCCTTTTATGTCAGTAACCGTAAGGTTTTCGACACCATTTGTGATACTCGATGTTGAAGGCACTGATGGTGATGGTGCATTTCCTCTTCCGCCACCGCGATTAAGATCGCCACTGCGATTAAAATCGCCACCTTTTCCTCCTCCACGACTGAAATCGCCACCTCTTTCTCCTCCGCGACCATAATCACCGCCTCTTCCTCCAGCGCTAACATATTCTCCGCCTCTTCCTTCACAGTGAGATGCATTTTGTGGACTGCATTCAGGTGCAGTGAGATGCATTCTTTCAGAATGCATTTCAATGTATGCGAATTGAGTTGTATTTCTTAAAATGCATTTAGGTTCAGAGAGATGCATTCCGTGGACTGCATTTAGGTGCAGTGAGATTCATTCCTTCAGAATACATTTCAATAAATGCGAAGTGAGCTGCATTCCTCCGAATGCATTTAGGTTCAGAGATATGCATTACGTGGACCGCATTTAGGTGCAATGAGATGCATTCCTTCAGAATGCATTTCAACTAATGCGAACTGAGCTGCATTCCTACGAATGCATTTAGGTTCAGAGAGATGCATTCCTTGGACTGCATTTAGGTGCAGTGAGATGCATTCCTTCAGAATGAATTTCAATGAATGCGAACTGAGATGCATTCCTTCGAATGCATTTAGGTTCAGTGAGATGCATTCCGTGGACTGCATTTAGATGCAGTGAGATGCATTTCTTCAGAAAGCATTTCAATGAATGAAATTTTATAACTCATTAAGCACAATCACACCTTTACAAATATTTTTCAAGAAAAGCCCATTACTTGTTTTATGTAGAAAGAACAATTCAAAGCGTTTGGAAAATTACTTTAGGTGCAGTGAGATGCATTCTTTCAGAATGCATTTCAATGTATGCGAATTGAGCTGCATTTCTTAAAATGCATTTAGGTTCAGAGAGATGCATTCCGTGGACTGCGTTTAGGTGCAGTGAGATTCATTCCTTCTAAATGCATTTCAATAAATGCGAAGTGGGCTGCATTCCTCCGAATGCATTTAGGTTCAGAGATATGCATTCCGTGGACTGCATTTAGGTGCAATGAGATGCATTCCTTCAAAATGCATTTCAATTAATGCGAACTGAGATGCATTCCTTCGAATGCATTTATAACTAAATTTCCTTTCCAGATATTTGAAGCTTAAATTAGTTGATTATGCTTATTTTGGGAAGATATTTGCTCTGATTATGCTTCCCTTGATTTATCTTATTTTAGGTAAGATATTTGCTCTGATTATGCTTCCCATGATTTATCTTATTTTAGGTAAGATATTTGCTCTGATTATGCTTCCCGTGATTTATCTTATTTTAGGTATCATGTAGATATTTAAATAGTATTAGCACGCGTACAAAAATCTTCCTAAAACATTGTCGAACGCTGAACAAAGTAGTTTACGTGTAATATGTTAAAAAAATGATAGGATGCTAAAAGCGCTTGCTTTTTCCACTTTTCATAAAGTGCAACATGATTGCACTTTATGTTTTACATAGAAAAGTGCAGCCCGACTGCACTTTTTGTGTAAATAAACAAAGTGCCGAGTAAGCTTTAAACAAAACCGAGTAAAAAGAAGATGTACAAAACAAAGTTGATCACAACTGAGTGTAAAGGAAACAAACAATAAAATATCACTAATGCATCTGGCAGAGATGGGTTGAGTAAAACTATTCATAATTTAGAGGAGACGATGAAAATACATAACACATAGAATCAAACGAATGCAAAAAATCCAAAATATGGAGGAAGAATCATAAATTTAATATATCTCGCAAACAGTTATCAAAAATCATAATTCTCGCGGTGGTAATTAAAACCACATAAATAGTTAGATCTAATAAGTTCGTATTCACTTCGTTGTAATGATCGAAGGTTATTCTAGGTACCTATAATACCCTATTGTAGCTACCAATAATACCTTATTTTAAGTACCTATAAAATCCACCTATAATCCCTTATCCACGTAGAGCCAGAACGACCTATCACCAACTTCAACGATTCACTTTGAACAAAACAATACCGAGCAGAGCTTAGCGAAGACCTGTGCCTCTAGGATCTTTCTTTGGTGATGGGTCTCTATTGGAATGGACGGTAGCTTCAGACGATGCGCCCCACTTAGTGATTAGTGAATAGAGTAAGGTAAGGGTTGACTCATCACTCAACGATTACTCACCCCTATTGAACCCCTACAGATGACTCTATACGAGGCGCTTAACTCGAGCTAAGAAATCTGCGAGTGGAACAGCCTAATCTTTGTTTCGATATCTCCCGCAGCTAAAGTAGATGCATCGATTGCTACAGGTACACCCCTATCTTACTCAGTTTACTAGAACCACGGTTCAGTAGGGCATTTCCCTATGTTTTGTATACTCCTTTTTTACTTCATAAACTGGACCTCTGTATTAGTATTAAAAATCCTATGCTACCCTTGGTGACATATATTACTCTGTATGGTTTCAAGTGGATAAGGCTTCAACAGCTCTGCTTCACATAGTTACCTATGATTAACAGTCGTAGCTTACCCGCATCAACCGCACTGCATAATAAAACATGAACATATTTCAATTAAACTTCAATTCTAACTACTATTTGACCTTAGTTTGGTTATACTTATACTTTTATTATTATCGCGATCATGGTGAAATATAAATCATTATCTGACATCGTGTTAGTCTGGTTATTGATGTATTTTTAGTTTACTATAACTTTGGTGAAGCAGATGAACATTTATCAAAAATCATAATTCTCGCGGTACTAATTAAAACCACATAAATAGTTAGATTTAAGAAGTTCGTATTCACTTCGTTGTAATGGTCGATTTAATCTTAAGGTTATTCTAGGTACCTATAATATTCTATTTTAGCTACCTATAATACCTTATTTTAGGTGCATATAAAATCCACCTATAATACCTTATTTTATTATGCTTCCCATGATTTATCTTATTTTAGGTATCATGTAGATGTTTAAATAGCATTAGCACGCGTACAAAAATCTTCCTAAAATATTGCCGAACGCTAAACAAAGTAGTTTACATATAATACGTTAAACAAATGATAGAATGCTAAAAGCGCTTGCTTTTTCCACTTTTCATAAAGTGCAACATTATTGCACTTTATGTTTTGCATTGGAAAGGGCAGCCCGCTGCACTTTTTGTGTAAATGAACAAAGTGTCGAGTAAGCTTTAAACAAAACTGAGTAAAAAGAAGATTTACAAAACAAGGTTGATCACAACTGAGTGTAAAGGAAATAGACAATAAAATATCACTAAAGCATCTGGCAGAGATGGGTTGAGTAAAACTATTCAGAATTTAGAGGAGACGATGAAAATACATAACACATAGAATCAAAGGAATGCAAAAAATCTAAAATATGGAGGAAGAACCATAAATTTGACATATCCCACAAACAATTATCAAAAATCATAATTCTCGCGGTACTAATTAAAACCACATAAATAGTTAGATTTAATAAGTTCGTATTCACTTCGTTGTAATGGTCGACTTAATCTTAGGTTATTCTAGGTAACTATAATACCATATTTTAGATACCTATAATACCTTTTTTTAGGTACATATAAAATCCACCTATAATACCTTATTTTAGGTACCTAGAAGAAGTTATTTTAATATTAAATTCCAGTAGATTAAATTAGTTGAAACTTATTTTGAGAAGATATTTTCTCTGATTATGCTTCACATGATTTATCTTATTTTAGGTAAGATATTTGCTCTGATTATGCTTCCCATGATTTATCTTATTTTAGGTATCATGTAGATGTTTAAATAGTATTAGCACGCGTACAAAAATCTTCCTAACACATTATCGAACGCTAAA
Organism: Allium cepa; assembly: GCA_030765085.1. Taxonomy (NCBI): domain Eukaryota; kingdom Viridiplantae; phylum Streptophyta; class Magnoliopsida; order Asparagales; family Amaryllidaceae; genus Allium; species Allium cepa. The sequence goes on along the minus strand of CM060941.1, from coordinate 79,950,273 downwards.
CAAAGTAGTTTACATATAATACGTTAAACAAATGACATAAATGTGAAATAAACCAATTTAAAATCATGTTGTGTTCTACTTCTATCCAGTAGTGGTAAATGTATTACCACTTCTATTCAATAGTGGTAATAATTTATTACCGCTTTCATTAGTTGTTCTATGTCTTTAATGCTGTGTGTTGTTAGTTAACTTTGTAGTAATGTTGTGTGGTTGAAGGGGTTGGTGTTTTGTTTAGTGAGTAAGCGTGTAAGCTTCCTATTTATTGTACTCCTATGTATTGCTATAGTGCTGGAATGAAGAAAAATCTGCCGATCAACAGTAGCTTGAATATTGAAAAGGAAAAAAAGTCTCTTATATAGGTATTTTGACCAAAATCCAACGCCTATTACGAAGCGCCTGAGTGAGATTACTTAGCGTGCGTATCAATTCGAGTCCTTAGCTGGCACTGAACTACGTAGAGCCAGAACGACCTATCACCAACTTCAACGATTCACTTTTAACAAAACAGTACCGAGCAGAGCTTAGCGAAGACTTGTGCCTCTAGGATCTTTCTTTGGTGATGGGTCTCTATTGGAATGGACGGTAGCTTCAGACGATGTGCCCCACTTAGTGATTAGTGAATAGAATAAGGTAAGGGTTGACTCATCACTCAACGATTACTCACCCCTATTGAACCCCTACAGATGACTCTATACGAGGCGCTTGACTCGAGCTAAGAAATCTGCGAGTGGAACAGCCTAATCTTTGTTTCGATATCTCCCGCGGCTAAAGTAGATGCATCGATTGTGTAACGATCTCAGTTTTAAAAACGTATTTAAATTTATAATTTAATTTAATTTTGGATTAAATTATGGATTTGTTTGAAATTTTCAAAATTAATAAGAAATACATACTTATTTGTTTTTGAATTTGATTTGAAACTCAAAAAAAATGAATATTTTAAAAAGCAGGGCTTGTAAACAAAAGTAGAAGACATGCATTTAATAACATGCTGCTCAAGGACGTCAAAACAAATTGTCTCAGCCGAAATTTTAATTTATAAAAATCTTTAGTCAGCAAATACAGTATATGCAAGAAGTAACTAGCACACCATAATGTACAATCTCAGCATACTTAAAGCAGGAAGTGAGAAAAAATGTATGATATAAGCTTACAAAAAGGACTTAAAGCATTTAATGAAAGCATCTTCAGCCATGACATGTTGTACAAAATATAATATCACTTGTACAAAAATATTATCACCTATAAGTTTCCTTTTATACATCAAACTCTTTATTTTCGTTCGTCCATTCAAAGTTGAGAAACAACTAAAGTAAACACTATCGTAAAAACAAAAATCAAACAAAAAGACATAAACAAAAAAATTCAACTGCAAACAATTCGACACTACAATCAATATAAAACCAGAAATCAAGATACAGTCTTCAGCTAACAGTTTCTTAAACCTGTTTCAAGATTGGGAAGCTCTGTTCTTCTTCTGTAAAAACAAGGTGAGCAGATTGACCTAATTATGTTTTAATTTGTTATCCGTGGTTAATCTATGATGAATGCTTCCAGTTGTTGTTGAATGATTGTCTGCATGTATATATCTATGTAGATTTACCGTGTATTACTTGTGTATATGTAGTTGATACTCTGTTCAAGTAACAGGCTAACAAATTTAAGAAGAAAATTAATATCAAAAAAAAAAAAAGAGATTTGAGTAATGATCTTTAAATGATATTAGGCTGCAATTACTTGATTAATTTTTGAAAACCTTTGAAAGCATAAACAGTCAACAGGACTACAGAAAACAAGACAGAAAACAAGAATTACAGTAAAAAGGAGTTCAATGGCTAAAATTCGAATACTCTAAATTGTTGATTTGATTTTATATCTTGAATTATTACCACAAGTTATGATTTTTAAAAAGTGAATGAAAATTTTTAGTGCAGTAATTCAGAAGCAATTCGTGTTGGAAAAAAATTGAACTTTTACCAATATCTCGAAATTGAATCAATTTAAATTGTTGAAACTCGAGTTGAAGCAAGCATAACCATTCTTGATGTCGGGAAAAATGTGAATTAATTTTTTTATGGTGTGAAATTGGAGTGCGAGGTCGTATTAGGGTTTTACTGGAGTTTTTGGTTCGTCTCTGTAATGAGACGCGTACGGCTCCTATGAGCGATCGAGCTTCACGCAAATCAGGAGGGAGAAAGCTGGTTGTGTTGCGATGTTGTGGCCGAAATTTCGTGGCGCACGGTGGTCAGAGTTGTTTGGTTGGGTGAGTTTTCCGATGAAGGGTTAGTCCCAGTTTCACGCACGTATGCTCGATTTTGAAGTGGGGACGATTTCGAGATTCTGGTTGTTTGCCTGACATGGGGTGATCGGCGGCGACTTGAGGGGAGTCTCGGCGGTGGCCAGATTACTGGCGAGCAATGGTGCACGTGCACACGTCGCCTTGCATATCAGCGTGAGTTGTGAAAGTGGGAAGACGCAGGCATGTCTCGGGTATATTAAATTGTTTGTTCGAATGGGTTTGGGAGCGTGATTATGTTACCCAGTATAAGTTTAAAATTTAAACTTGGAAGAAAAGAAAAGAAAAACAGGGAGAAGAAGAGTAGGTGAGAAGAAGAATAGGAAAAAGGAGAACAGGGTAATCTCGGGTTATTGAGGGAACGGACTCGAAGTAGAGCTCGAGCGTTTCAGCGTTTAGCTCGGGTTCGCATGTTTCCACAGTTTTAAACTTTAACAAACGTAGCTGAATATATTTCTAAAAGTATTTCTTTAATAGATGATGATTTTATTGTTAAGTTAGGTGATATAAACTAAAGGGTTGGAAATAATGGATCTTTGAACAATTAAGTTTTGAGCTTATATTTCTGACGATTTATTTTAAATAAAAACTTAAAATAAGGGATTTAGTAATAAAATCAAAATGTTTTAAATGTTGAAAAAAAAAGAAAAAAAAAGCAAGTTAATTATATTGTTAATAATAATCAAGTTGAATAATTAATTAAACTATAATTGTAAATAGGGATTTATTAATGGTTAAGTGATAAATAAAGGGTAATTAAATACTTAAGTTAATTAATGAATAATTAATAGTTAATTAATTAAGTAATCTAATTAATAATTAATGATTGATTAACTAAGTAATTAATGAATGGGTAATTAAGTTTGATTAATAATAAAATTTTACTTAATGATTCAAGGTAATAGATTTAGTAATTAAGACTTAAAAATTGATTAAGAATTGATTTGTTAATTAACTAATTGAAATGAAATAAGAAATCAATTGATAATTAATTAAACAGGGTTAAGGAATAAATTCTCAAGTAATAAATTTTAATTTGAATTAATTACAATTAAAAAAAATTTAAAGATGATTACTTATAGATTGTATATATATAGGATATATGATTCGTTATAAAATAAATTGATATTTCTGTTTGAAATTATGATGCTGTGAGGTGTGAATTACTCTGTGCTAGATTATGATTGGTGATTTTATTCTGTAAACCCTTGACCCGTAAAAAGGCATTTGAAATTCGATGCGACAGGGAGTCGGATTCCAATTGGCTATCCGAAACCCACATCGAATTTTAATAATGAATCTCTGTGATTGATAAATTTAATTATTTATGAATATGTGAATGAAGATAAGCGTTATGGATTTTACCGCTTATCGATATTGATTGAATCTGTGATAATTGATGTGGTGCACTATTGTGTAAAACCCCTGGACCACACCATACACACACAAATATGGATTTCACGTGGAAATCAGTTAAGTCATGGATTTTTAAATAAGTTTGAATTTGAATTTTAAATTCAAATAGTTTGGAAATAAATTAAGTTCAATGTGAAGATCTTTTGAAAAAGGTGTTTTAAAAATAAAAGTTATTTTGAATAACTAATAGAGATTTGGAATTTGAAAATTTTGTTTGAAAATTGGAATTCAATATCTGAAATTGAATTCTACATATAGCATTTATGATTTAAAAAGGGATTATGCAAGTATATGGATTTTTAAACCATTTCTAAAGCGTCGTTTTGGAAATTTGAATTGACCCAAAGTTGTTAACTTGTATAAATGAAATTGGATTTTTCCAAAATAAAACTGTTGTTTCCAAATAATAAAAGTTTTCACATGAACAGTGAATTTCCAATTTGTTAAAAAAGGGATTTCAAGTTAAAACTAAGATAGTTTTCCAAGTTATAAATGAATATTTGGAAACAAATTTTGAAAATGAATGTTTGGGAACGATTTGAAAACTATGAGACAAATCTTTGAATTTAAAGATTTGATGAATTAAGCTTTTTGAAACGGGATTGTTTTGAAATCCGATAATGAATATTTATGAAAGTAAGTGAACATTATGAAATAAATCTTTTGTTTAAAAGATTTGAAATGCTAATTGGATTAAACCATTTGAAAAGAAAGTTTTGAATTATTAAGTTGTGACTTAATTGAAATCCTATGTCCATATGTTTTAAATATTTCGCTCACTATTCGGTTTAGCCGGGAAAGGACCTTTGTGTCATATATCCCATTCCGAATATGTGATACGTCGTTATGGATAGCATTTGAAGACCGGTGGTGAAGACCGGGTATTTGTGAGAACGATAGGACAACCTATCGATTGTCTCTGCACCGAGTAGCTACGGTATAGAGATTCCCTAAGTGATGGGAAGTCCGATCGGGATTGTGAATACCCGGATTGCAAGGGCTTCTTTGGAAGTGCCTTCGGTTCTATTCGAGCCCGGAACAGACTTGTATGGATTGTGTGCCTGACATTACAATTTGAGATATAAAGCAGATTTCTTTCAAATACATTTCTGTTGGTGGCGGAGAATTTATTCTTTTAGCTTAACACCCTTCTCTGAGACGTACGAGCTCAGAGGTTATGTAGTTGAAGGTTATCAGCGATATATTCCCAATTTGGTAATGTGACATGCTAAGTGTTGCTGTGTAATGATCATTGTTTGATCATTTGTGATATGATCATTTGTTTGATCATTTATCTTTGTGATCATTACTTTGATCATTTGTTGACCCAAAACATGGCTTTGTACCAAAGCGTAGTTTTGTGGACGAGACCTCATCGAGCCTCACAAACCGGAATGGTCAAAACAGGAAAGATGCGGCAAGGTTATTGGGGGTAGCGCCCCTTAGGGTATGTACATCTCCTTCTGCATAGAAGTGGTATCATGGTATGGAGCCCAGATACTTACTTATGTGGACATCACAAACCTATATATATCTTGTTTTGTGATTTGATGTTGGGGCCCCGGTTAAAGGTTGGTTACAACCGGGAGGTGGCATACTCGTGTCAGTAGTTACCCAGTTAGGGGTAACCCGGCCTTGTGTTGGCAGAGATCCGGTTAGGTTCTCGGGGACGTCCTTTCAGAGGCGTTCTCATGTGGCAATGGGAAGTTCCTTGGCCTGACCATTGTTGAAATTCCAATTCCGAATACGAAACCCTATACGGTTTTAGTTGTAGAACCTGCCATTTACTTATGGTGGCGCCCCACTGTTTAGATGGTAGCTATAGTAGGCATAGTTCGAAATGTCTATGCTGGCTAAGATTAATATTCTACTTTCGAAATGCTTTCTACACTATGCACTAGTAATAATACCAAAGAATTCTTTCCTCGTATCAAGCATATTTGACTATCATAAGAAGAAATCTCCTCCAAGTCTGCGTTTGCATTGTGTGTGTGGTGGGAGGTCTTATGGTAGTTTCATTTTTTAAAAAGCATATCGAAATTTCTTTTATACCTATTGTTCTATTTAAATGCAACTGTTTTTGTTTACTCATACCAGTCTCATGACTGACCCGGAGTTTATTGTTTATTTCCTAAACTCTGGGTGCCCATTATTTCCACACGGGCAGCCTAGTGGCAGGTTTCCGTATTTTGGGAGTAGCAGTATTTTTGAGCTCTTATCTTGGAGATATTCTTAGGAGCTTTTTGGAGATATCAGGTGTTTAGCTTATGGAAGTCCGTTATCACTTGTTTCAATCGAAGACCTTTTGGATATATGATCACTGTTGTAGTACTATGATATTTATTTGGAGATGTTGTGATTCATGTATTATGTACTCTGATGTAGTATGGATATTATTATGATGCTGTATCTGTGATGATATGTATGATATTGATTCTGTTCCGCTGTTTTATATTCATCTAATTGTTGTTATAAGCTCCGGCGATACGAATTTGATGTCGTTTATCGGACATCGAGTTTGGGTCGTCACAGATTGCTACAGGTACACCCCTATCTTACTCAGTTTACTAGAACCACGGTTCAGTAGGGCATTTCCCTATGTTTTGTATACTCCTTTTTTACTTCATAAACTGGACCTCTGTATTAGTATTAAAATCCTATGCTACCCTTGGTGACATATATTACTCTGTATGGTTTCAAGTGGATAAGGCTTCAACAGCCTCTGCTTCACATAGTTACCTATGATTAACAGTCGTAGCTTACCCGCATCAACCGCACTGTACGATAAAACATGAACATATTTCAATTAAACTTCAATTTTAACTACTATTTGACCTTAGTTTGGTTATACTTATACTTTTATTATTATCGTGATCATGGTGAAATATAAATCATTAGCTGACATCGTGTTAGTCTGGTTATAGATGTATTTTTAGTTTATTATAACTTTGGTGAAGCAGATGAACATTTATCAAAAATCATAATTCTCGCGGTACTAATTAAAACCACATAAATAGTTAGATTTAATAAGTTCGTATTCACTTCATTGTAATGGTCGATTTAATCTTAAGGATATTCTAGGTACCTATAATATCCTATTTTAGCTACCTATAATACCTTATTTTAGGTACATATAAAATCCACCTATAATACCTTATTTTATTATGCTTCCCATGATTTATTTTATTTTACGTATCATGTAGATGTTTAAATAGTATTAGCACGCATAAAAAATCTTCTCAAAACATTGCCAAACACTAAATAAAGTAGTTTACATATAATACGTTAAACAAATGATAGAATGCTAAAAGCGCTTGCTTTTTCCACTTTTCATAAAGTGCAACATGATGGCACTTTATGTTTTACATTGGAAAGTGCAGCCCGACTGCACTTTTTGTGTAAATAAACAAAGTGCCGAGTAATCATGTAGATGTTTAAATAGTATTAACATTCGTTTGATTCTATGTGTTATGCATTTTCATCGTCTCCCCTAAATTCTGAATTGTTTTACTCAGCCTATCTCTGCCAGATGCTTTAGTGTTATTTTATTATCTGTTTCCTTTACATTCAGTTGTGATCAACCTTGTTTTGTACATCTTATTTTTACTCAGTTTTGTTAAATTTAACATATCCCACAAACATTTATCAAAAATTATAATTCTCGCGGTACTAATTAAAACCACATAAATAGTTAGATTTAATAAGTTCGTATTCACTTCGTTGTAATGGTCCATTTAATCTTAAGGTTATTCTAGGTACCTATAATATTCTATTTTAGCCACCTATAATACCTTATATTAGGTACGTATAAAATTCACCTATAATTCCATATATTAGGTACCTAGAATAAGTTATTTTAATATTAACGTCCAGGAGATTAAATTAGTTGAAGCCTATTTTGGGAAGATATTTGCTCTGATTATGCTTCTCATGATTTATCTCATTTGGGATCAGATATCTGCTATGATTATGCTTCCCATGATTTATCTTATTTTAGGTATTATGTAGATGTTTAAATAGTATTAGCACGCGTACAAAAATCTTCCTAAAACATTGTCGAACGCTAAACAAAGTAGTTTACGTATAATACATTAAACAAACGATAGGATGCTAAAAACGCTTTCTTTTTCCACTTTTCATAAAGTGCAACGTTTTACATTGGAAAGTGCAGCCTGACTACACTTTTTGTGTAAATAAACAAAGTGTCGAGTAAGCTTTAAACAAAACTGAGTAAAAAGAAGATGTACAGAACAAGGTTGATCACAACTGAATGTAAAGGAAAGATACAATAAAATATCACTAAAGCATCTGCTAGGGATGGGTTGAGTAAAACTATTCAGAATTTAGAGGAGACGATGAAAATACATAACACATAGAATCAAACGAATGCAAAAAATCTAAAATGTGGAGGAAGAACCATAAATTTAATATATCTCGCAAACTGTTATCAAAAATCATAATTCTCGCAGTACTAATTAAAACCACATAAATAGTTAGATTTAATAAGTTCGTATTCACTTCGTTGTAATGATCGATTTAATCTTAAGGTTATTCTAGGTACTTATAATACCCTATTGTAGCTACCTATAATACCTTATTTTAAGTACCTATAAAATCCACCTATAGTCCCTTATTTTAGGTACCTAGAACAAGTTATTTTAATATTAACTTCCAGTATATTAAATTAGTTGAAGCTTATTTTGGGAAGATATTTGCTCTGATTATGCTTCCCATGATTTATCTTATTTTAGGTATCATGAAGATGTTTAAATAGTATTAGCATTCGTTTGATTCTATGTGTTATGCATTTTCATCGTCTCCTCTAAATTCTGAATAGTTTTACTCGGCCCATCTCTACCAGATGCTTTATTGTTCTTTTATTGTCTGTTTCCTTTACACTCAGTTGTGATCAACCTTGTTTTGTACATCTTCTTTTTACTCGGTTTTGTTAAATTTAACATATCCCGCAAACATTTATCAAAAATCATAATTCTCGCGGTACTAATTAAAACCACATAAATAGTTAGATTTAATAAGTTCGTATTCACTTCGTTGTAATGGTCGATTTAATCTTAAGGTTATTCTAGGTACCTATAATATCCTATTTTAGCTACCTATAATACCTTATTTTAGGTACATATAAAATCCACCTATAATACCTTATTTTATTATGCTTCACATGATTTATTTTATTTTACATATCATATAGATGTTTAAATAGTATTAGCACGCATAAAAAATCTTCCCAAAACATTGCCGAACACTAAACAAAGTAGTTTACATATAATACATTAAACAAATGATAGAATGCTAAAAGCGCTTGCTTTTTCCACTTTTCATAAAGTGCAACATGATTGCACTTTACGTTTTACATTGGAAAGTGCAGCCCGACTGCACTTTTTGTGTAAATAAACAAAGCGCCGAGTAATCATGTAGATGTTTAAATAGTATTAGCATTCGTTTGATTCTATGTGTTACGCATTTTCATCGTCTCCCCTAAATTCTGAATTGTTTTACTTAGCCTATCTCTGCCAGATGCGTTAGTGTTATTTTATTGTCTGTTTCCTTTACACTCGGTTGTGATCAACCTTGTTTTGTACATCTTATTTTTACTCAGTTTTGTTAAATTTAACATATCCCACAAACATTTATCAAAAATCATAATTCTTGCGGTACTAATTAAAACCACATAAATAGTTAGATTTAATAAGTTCGTATTCACTTCGTTGTAATGGTCGATTTAATCTTAAGGTTATTCTAGGTACCTATACTATACTATTTTAGCTACCTATAATACCTTATATTAGGTACCTATGAAATCCACCTATAATACCATATATACATGATTGCACTTTACGTTTTACATTGGAAAGTGCAGCCCGACTGCACTTTTTGTGTGAATAAATAAAGTGCCGAGTAATCATGTAGATGTTTAAATAGAATTAGCATTCGTTTGATTCTATGTGTTATGCATTTTCATCGTCTCCCTTAAATTCTGAATAGTTTTACTCAGCCTATCTCTGCCAGATGCTTTAGTGTTATTTTATTGTCTGTTTCCTTTACACTCAGTTGTGATCACCCTTGTTTTGTACATCTTATTTTTACTCAGTTTTATTAAATTTAACATATCCCGCAAACATTTATCAAAAATCATAATTCTCGCGGTACTAATTAAAACCACATAAATAGTTAGATTTAATAAGTTCGTATTCACTTCGTTGTAATGGTCGATTTAATCTTAAGGTTATTCTAGGTACCTATAATATCCTATTTTAGCTACCTATAATACCTTATTTTAGATACATAAAAAATCCACCTATAATACCTTATTTTATTATGCTTCCCATGATTTATTTTATTTTATGTATCATGTAGATGTTTAAGTAGTATTAGCACGCGTACAAAAATCTTCCTAAAACATTGCCGAACACTATTCAAAGTAATTTACATATAATACGTTAAACAAATGATAGAATGCTAAAAGCACTTGCTTTTTCCACTTTTCATAAAGTGCAATATGATTGCACTTTACGTTTTACATTGGAAAGTGCAGCCCGACTGCTCTTTCCGGATGCCACATCGCCCTGAAAGCTCTCCATCGAAGGACTTTTTCGCTCAACATATTCCCCGCTCCGAAATACCTCATCGTGAAGCACTTTCCACCGAATCCCGTGCTCCGAACCTACGCTCCATACTCCCTACGGAAGTATACTATTTCGAACCCCATAACTTGACCAATAACTTGACTGACGGGTTCCGACCCGTTACTTGTTCTATGGTTTCCGACCCATGACTTGACCAATGGGTTCTGACCTATCATTTGGGTCTATGTGTTCCGACCCATAACTTGGCCAACGGGTTTCGACCCGCCATTTGGTTTATGAGTTCCGACCCTTAACTTGACCAACGGGTTCCGACCCGCCATTTGGTCTACGGGTTCCGACCCATAACTTGACCAATGGATTCCGACCCACCATTTGGTCTATGGGTTCCGACCCGTTACTTTTCCAACGGGTTCCGACCCGTCATTTGTTCTATAGGTTCCAACCCGTAACTTGACCAATGGCTTCCGACTTGTCACTCGGTCTATGGGTTCTGACCCGCAACTTGACCGATGGGTTTCGATCCGTCGCTTGTTCTATGGGTTCCGACCCGTTGCTTGAACTCCGAAAACACAATTTCTAATGAGAATCTATGCACACCAGCGCTTCATGAAAGCAAGATGTGTATTCCGACTCCGGTTGGCTCATTTCGGAAATAGAATTTCCGTCCCATCACTTGGTCCGTGGGTTCAAGCTATAACAACGCAAGGTTGAGTTACCCAAAAGTATACAAGCACAAATACGTGGAATAAATTATTGCAAATGCATAAAATTCAAAACAAACAAAGCAAATTTTATTCCACTAAATCCATAAGTACAAAAGAGACTACAGCTTACAAAAAAGGGGAGCCGACCCCGGACTATCAAGGCATAAACAAATGCTATACACCTAAAACAAAAAGACATGAGATCATCTAGGTTTCCTCGTGTGTTTCCTAGAAGGTTCTGGTTCTGAATCGTCATCCGGAATATCAACTACTTTGATTGTGGAAGGGGGTAGACACTTGAACTCCACGACGGAGCCTGAGCTTGGAGAAACCATTTGGAGAGGTTGAGAATCGGGGTCGTCAAATCCAAGAGGACCCAACTCAACTTTAACCTTCTTCACTTCGGCCTCTCTTTGCCGAAGTAGCTCCTCCATGCTAACGCCACTTCCTTCCCCCTTCCCGTCGGCGACCTCTACGCCGTCGCTTCCTGCAAACATAAAATCCTGATCGAGGGGCCCGTAATCCGTAAATATATCATCTAGAAGTGTGCGGTCACCCTCTCCATCAGCAGGTAGGGGGTCCACAATTGGATCAGCACAAACATCAGAGAAAGATGGCCATACCTTTGAAGGGTCATCCGTAGGAGGCACGACTCCTGAGGTGCTAGTTCCTGTAAATCAAGCAAAGAATAAAATTAACTTCTTAAAGATTGTGGACCCCCTACCTCTACTTGGACTATAGAGAAAAGCAACTCACCATCAGCTCCAGACTTAGTGCCACCGGTCGCATCCGCTCCAGCACCCTGCGATATATTCAAACCAGGGTCATCCGGGTTGTATTCCGAGACGGATAAATAAACGGTAGCAATGCTTACTGACTCGGTAGGCTCTGACGCAGGGGGCACGACAGCTGGTTGCGCGGGATCAATCTCTGCATGGGAGGCTGGAATTTCAGAGGCATGGCAAGAAGCCTCACCTTCTTCATGAACGCTCAAGCTTAGCGTTTCTTCAAGTGCCACAAACCCATAATCATGGATGACTGCCTGCTCATCAGGAGTTAAGAAGGTCTCCATAAGCATTTTCTCGTCGATATCGGAGCCTTGTTCTTGACGAGTAAGCTCAACAGCCTGCCGCCTAGCACTGCGGAGTTGTTCTGCATAGTCACTCCCCAACCATGACATGCTGCGGCCAAGAAGCCAAAGGCAAGGGAACGGTTGAAAGATGCTTATGGTTATGAATAAATCCCGGAGTTGTTCTGCCGAGAAGAAGGTCTCTATAAATATGGCTTGAAAGACATGAAATTCATTTACCGCCTTTCTCACAAAAAAGAATGCAACCACGTTGTACTTCGATGTAAAACATAAAGCGCAATCATGCCGCACTTTTTGAAAAGTGTAAAGAGAAAGCGCTTTTTAAACAAAAGCGCTGGTTGCTTGCACCTTTTGATCTAAAGTGCTTGCAGGCTGCACCTTTCTATGTAAAACTTAAATGCAAGCACACTGCACTTTTGTCAGTTACAGTAAAGTATACGCATATTGCAGTTAATAGAAAGTGCTAACGCCATTTACTGTTTCTATTAAAGTAAAAGGGCAAGCTAACTGCACTTCAGATTTTAACAAAAAATGCTAAACACGTGCACCTCGTCAACTTCAACTATATGAAACGTTGATCGTGCTGCATCTTCGACCATATTTCTATACGGGTCGTCGTAACAGTTTCATAACCAGCACTTTCTAACTCAGGCGCAACATAAGTATTTGCTACAACTTCTCCATGACGATCCCAAACAAAATACAGAAATGCAAGCACACTGCACTTTTGTCAGTTACAGTAAAATACACGGGGATTGCAGTTTATCGAAAGTGCTAACGTCATGCACTGTTACTATTAAAGTAAAAGGGCAAGCTGACTGCACTTCAGATTTTAACAAAAAAGAGAAACGCGTGCCCTGCTACGAAGTGCATGTACCCAGCACTTTGCACCTTCCGATGTAAAACATAAAGCGCAATTATGTTGCACTTTTTCGAAAATGTAAAGAGAAAGCGTTTTTTAAACAAAAGTGCTAGTTGCTTGCACCTTTTAATCTAAAGTATGAAAGTGCAAGTACACTGCACTTTTTTATTTATACTAAAAGTGCGGCCACTAATGGAACAATAATGGTAATAAATTTATCACTTTTATCCAGTAGTGTTAATAAATTTACCACTTCTATCCAATAAATGTAATAAATTTACCACTTCTATCCAGAAGGGTTAAATCTATTAACACTTCTATCCAGTAAGTAGCGGTAAATTTATTACCACTAATTCTAGAAGTGGTAAATTTATTTTCACTTCTGGATAGAAGTGGTAAATTTATTACCACTACTTCTAGTTATTACCACTACTGGAACAGGAGTGGTAATAAATTTACTACTTCTATCTAGGAGTAAATCTATGTTTTACATAAAGTGCAATATAATTGCGCTTTATATTTTACATTGGATGGTGCAGCCCGGTTACACTTTTTGTGTAACTTACCAAAGTGCAGGGTATGTGGTTACACTTTACTGGATAGATTACCACTATTGAAACAATACCGGTTACATGTTATATGATCATGGTTATGATTTGAGAATTGTTCTTCAGGATAACTATTAATTTGTTTCTCAGTTTTGAATATTAGCAGCTACAGATTAAACATAATATGTTTGATGTTTGATTATTTTTGTTCATTATTCACCAGGATGAGTTTGATATCTCCAAAACATCTCAGAAAAACTCTCTTACATTTTTTCATGGTCAAATGTCACACTATTAAATTTCAGGTTTATTGTTTGCTATGAATACAGAGCTATGTATATGAGAGGCGGCTTATCCTCCACTCGATTACTGATTACAATAATTGCTTCAATTTAAATAATTGTTTCCGATCTATCATATTGGTCTGTTTGGATCAGCTTAAATAAATCACTTTTGACTTTCTGGAAGTTAAAATTGTTTTCGTTGTATCTTTCGTTCGGGTCAAAGGCGAGAAAGTTGTATCCATTGTTTATTTTAGGTTTTAGCTGAATTATATATTTGGTCAAATTTTCCTCACATGAGTCATCGCCGTAGCCTTTCTGATCCAAGCTACAGAAGAATAAAAAGATGCAGATGTGATTAAGAGCTATCGGATTGCGAGTCTTCAGTAAGCAATAAAATGGATGTTATCCATGTATGTGTTTTTTTCTTCTGTTTATCTCTAATTTTGATGATATATTGTTCTAATGTTTTCATTCCTGTTTTGATTTTGTTGTTTCTAATGCTAAAAGGTATTAAAGCATGTGTTCAAAAGTTGTCATTTAGATCAATTTATGGAATTGATGGAGAAAATTTTGGAGACGGATAGGATTAGTGATCTTTTAGATTGGGAGGAGATCAAGGTTCAATTACGTATGATTGACCCGGACATGGATTACAGCAATCATTGTTTGAAAAAAGAATATGATCGACAGTTTGAATTGTACAAACTGTACTTATTTTTGTACAGTAAGTATGGATATCATTATGATAGTTTGACAAAATGTTTGACGTACTCCGAAGAAATATATGCAGAAATTTCTTATTACCAACCAAAAATACACAACATCAAGCATGAAATTCTTGAGCCATCGATTTTTCGTCATTGGGCAACAGTATTCGCTCCTCGACCAAAACTTTCAGAGTCAGCAAACTATGATGAGGATGAAATTGGCAGAACATGTGTGATGCGTTGGAACCCAGCAGTAGACAAGAATATTTCATTAGGCATTGAGCACTCAACTTTTCTCGATCAAACTGACGATAGTTTGCTCCATTGGGTGGCAGCATTAGTTGTAGAGTCAGATGATGATATTTTGCGTAGCTGGAAGGAGGATGTGCTGATAAATCTTCGTGGTATTCCAGAAACACAACCAGTACCAGCACATGAAGATTACGGGTCAAGGTAACCGTTTGTTAGTTGCTGCTTCATTTTGTGCTTTATTTACTGATTAATACTATATTGGATGTTCACTGCTTTTGAGTATCCTGATGCATATGAAACCAAAAAATATAAATTGACTCGTACATATCAGTTCTGAGCTTTTAATATGTGACTTTCATATATGAAACAAGTATGATTTTGGGTAAAGATATGGGTTTAGGAGTCATATGCATCAGGTTTTCAATACATTCCCTTTTTGTATGGATCAGATTTTGATTATATGTATGCATGAATATAGTTTACAGGTATGTATATAAAATTTATATGTGTACAGCTTCATATGCTTTTGAGTTTCATTTACATACATATATTGTCATGAGTCCATTTTCATAAAAGAACTTTTGTGTATAAACAAGATAGTCAGGTGTAACGGTTTATCAATTTATCAGAGCAAACAAAATATAAAGTAACTTATGTTAGTTACTTATGTTCATGTATTGTTATATATTAGACTGAGAAGAAAATCATTTGCAGATAGTGTATTTTAACTGTCATTGATTCCAATTGCACATGGTTCGTGTGTTTGCTACACTTGCTTGAGTGCACTGCACTTGAAATGCTTGTGAGCTTCTTTGTGCACTTGAAACTCCTATTATTTTGGTTCAGTTCTTTTCGGCCATTTGTGTTGAACTGGACTTGTTTGAATTTCTTTGGACATTTTAAGTCGGTCTGCAACTTTGTGATCTATTCAGCTTCATGAAATTGTTGTGAGTTCATATACACTACTGATCTGGTTCATTGATGATGGTGTTTGAAATACAGCAATAATGCTTTCCATTTAAAGCTTCTTGTATCAAAACCTAACCAGCTTTAGTAATTAGTTAAACCCTTAAGTTGGTTCATATTTCTTTCTAAGTTAAACCCTTAAGTATTGGGGCCAAGCAAGGACCTAATCTTCGATGACTCGCTTCCCTCCCACCTTGACGAGGGTACGATGGTAATGTTGTGCGTAATAGAGGTGGTAGCGGCCAGCGTTAAAAATGAGTGTGTCAAGGGCAGAGAGGAGAGGGTTAGTCCTGCTGGACCATAAGAGGTGATTTTTTTTTAAGTTAGGTAATATATTCTGATTTTGTATAGGGTTTGTGAATTACATGTAGCTCAAGTGGCTTGGACTGTGGAGACTGAACCTATGATATGTTTTGTGAATGAATATAGATGTTAACACAGGTGCGTTTACAATAAATAATCCCAATTTGGTAAAATCTGAATTATAAGTTTTAACACAGTTGCGTTTACATCAATCATAGATGTTGTCACTATGGTATAAGGTCTAGATGATATTGATGAGGCATAGTTAAATAGCATAAAAATTGGGAAGATTCCTAAATTTTATGCTATTTAATTCTTGCCTCATCAATATCATAGGTAACATGAAGATTGTGGACTTTGGTTAAGCGCCTTTACTGGGCTGGATGTGTTGCTTCACCCTACGTGTAGGACTCCGGCTCATGCTGTGATGGCGCAAAGGTAACCTAAATTCTCATCACGTAAAGGTAACTAATAATATTATTTAGTTATTTTCAGCAAGTAATTTTCTTTATGTTATACACCTGATTATTTCAGTAAGCAATCCAATTTGGTCTTCGAAGTATTATACTTCATAGTGTTAAATTTTGGTGATACAAAATCACAAATAGAGGGAAAGAAATATGCAAAAGAAAGAAAGAGATGATTTTGTTTCCCCTAATTAATAGGCATATTGAGTATGTTTATTTCTTTCTCTAATTGGCTAATCAAATTATTTTTTGCCATCTAATGTTAACTTGGGCATTAAGTAATGATTATATAAATAGAGACTAGAAGAGAGGGTAAATGTATGGTGGAAAATCTATTTTCTATTTCCCTGTTCTCCATCTTTATTCTTCTTCTCCAACAATTTTAGCCATATAGATATTTGCTTCCTTTCTCAATTTGGTTATTGATTCAATGGTATTCTGTTTATTTTAGCTTTGTCCTATTAATTGTAAACAAAAAATTTGGTGAATCAATAAAGTAGGTGGTTGGGTGGAATATCTTGTTTTATTGCTTTTAATTTCAATTCCGTCTTATTTTTAATCCAAGTTATCTCTTTGTGATTTGGGTGACAAAGATCCGTTGATATAAGCTTCCGTAAAGCGCTGCCCTTTTTTTCACAACAGATTGGTATCGGAGCACAGATCATCGCAAAGCTTAGAGTAATTTTGGATTGAAAAATTATTGATGTCGGATATGATTTCGTTTTCGAAGATGGCTGTTTTGGATGGAAAAAATTGAGGTATTTGGAAGCCTAGGATGGAGGATATTCTGTACCTCAATGATCTTCATGATCCGATTGATGGAGATGGAAAGAAGCCCTCTAATGTCGATGAGGGAAAATGGAAGAAGATGGATAAGAAGGCGATTGCTTTGATTCGCCAATATCTTGATGATTCAGTTTTCCATCATGTGGCTAGTTGTGAATCCGCAAAGGCTTTGTGGGATAAGTTGGTATCTTTATATGAGTCAAAGAGTGCTACTAGTAAGGCTTTTCTGGTTCGAAAGTTGGTACAACTGAGATTAGATGAAGAGAAGTCTGTTGCAGAGCATTTGAATGAATTTCAGGATGTAATAAATCAATTGGCAAATATGAAGGTCAATTTTGATGATGAGTTACAGGCTCTTTTATTGATGAGTTCGCTTTCAGAAAGTTGGAAAACTTTGTTTGTTTCATTGAGTAATTCCAATGCTAATGGAACTATCTCTTTGAAAACTGTTCGAAGTAGTCTTTTGAATGAGAAGCTTAGAAGAAAAGGGTCGGGTATGAAATCAATTCAAAGTGAGGCTATTGTGGCAAGGGACTCGAAGAAAGATACAATTTGGAAGAAGAAGGATGCTAATGGTAAAGGTGTTATCACTTGTCATTATTGTAATAAGAAAGGTCACATACGCAGCAAGTGTTATGCTTATAAAAGAGATTAGAAAAAGGCTGCGCACGGTGATACTAGTAGTGATGCACATGCAGGTTTTGCTGAAGGTACCGATAGTGATGCTTCTTATGATGTCCTCTTTAGTGAAAATAAGCATTGGAAGATGGATTTGGGAGCCAGTTTTCATATTTGTAGAGATGTGAATTGTTTTTCTTCTTATGAGAAGAGTGTCGACATGATTAGGACAGCCAATGGAGAAGAGCTACCGATTTGTGGTATTGGATCTGTCCGGTTTCGTATGCATAATGGTGAGGTTAGAGAAGTCTCTGGAGTGAGACATGTACCCACTTGTTTGCATAATCTTATTTCTCTCGGTCAGTTGGATCGCCGTGGTTGCACTTATGAGACTCACGATGGAATTTTGAGAGTGAAGCAAGGTGGTCGTGTAAGGATGAGAGGAGTATTGGAAGAAGGAAACCTGTATAGCTTGGTTGGTTCCGTAGTCGACTATCGAAAGCGAGTGACGGTTGAAGAACCTAGTCCACAACAAGGTGGAGAGGTTAATGTGGTCACTGCTTATGATTCTAGCATCGAGGATCATATTTTAGACAGGGGTCTTCATGTTGATGATGCTCGGGGGATCGATAGTGATCAGGTAATGAGCTCAGATCGCGTGATAGATGGGTGTCGAGTTGCAAAATCCACAAAGACAAGACGGAGATCTTTGTGGTATTACAAACGTTTTTGAGACCGGATTTGTGTGGTGCACCTCACGTGGGAGATGCATCATTTGCAGTCGGTGGTAGAGGTTTGTAATTTGGTATGATTGAGATGTAGGGAGTTGTGATAGATCTAGATATGACATGTTTGATATGTTGGAGATATGTGATTTTGCATCAAGGTGGAGTGTTAAATTTTGGTGATACAAAATCACAAATAGAGAGAAAGAAATATGCAAAAGAAAGAAAGAGATGATTTTGTTTCCCCTAATTAATAGGCATATTGAGTATGCTTATTTCTTTCTCTAATTGGCTAATCAAATTATTTTTTGTCATCTAATGTTAACTTGGGCATTAAGTAATGATTATATAAATAGAGACTAGAAGAGAGGGTAAATGTATGGTGGAAAATCTATTTTCTATTTCCCTGTTCTCCATCTTTGTTCTTCTTCTCCAACAATTTTAGCCATATAGATATTTGCTCCCTTTCTCAATTTGGTTATTGATTCAATGGTATTTTGTTTATTTTAGCTTTGTCCTATTAATTGTAAACAAAAATTTTGGTGAATCAATAAAGTAGGTGGTTGGGTGGAATATCTTGTCTTATTGCTTTTAATTTCAATTCCGTCTTTATTTTAATCCAAGTTATCTCTTTGTGATTTGGGTGATAAAGATCCGTTGATATAATCTTCCGCAAAGCGCTGCCCTTTTTTTCACAACACACAGAAGTTTTTTAATTAATAAATGCTTCAATTTGGGTTTTAAATACAGAATTAGAAATAACATCTATAATTTATAAATGCTTCAACTCCAGTACATTTCTAAAACTTCTTTTGCTATATGTTGTCTCAATAAATGTTGGAATAAGAGTGTATTGATTGCATATTTGCTTAATTGACGCACTTGGTGATAAATTTAGTCAAGATTTTCCACTAGAATTATTGTTCGTTAAAGAATTTCATTATTATTTGTAACAGCAGGTGACATTGTTTGATTGAGTTGCATTATTGTTTGGTTGGCTGGACTTATCTGAGTGGATGAGAGACAAAACGCAAAAGCTTATTAAGAAGAGGAACATCAGGAGCGGTGATGTTATGTCATAAAGAAGCTCCTCAGGGTAAATTTTTTGTTGCAATTTTAGATAAGATATGATTATTTGAAATGGTTCAAGTGATGGTGGTCTTGGTAATTGTGTGCAGGCAAATGGATGAGTTGCAGGATTGGCAGTGATGCTGATTTTGATGAGAAAGGAGCAGGGAGGTAGTCGACGAAGAATGGTTTGGTTGTAGAAAGCGGCAGGTTGCTTGTGATTGTGGTGAACTAATTTTTGGTGTTGTGTTTATGAGTATGGCTGTGGTAAAGGAGTGGTTACGGGCTGCGGCAGATATTGGAGTCTGGTTGTATGGTCGAGTAGAAAGAGATTGAGGCAGAAAATTGAAGTGTGCAGTAAACTAGAGTGTGTATTGGCTTATACATGCTAACTTATATACTATGAATGATTGATTTATTTTGCTGCATTGAATTCTTTATGCTCATGAGGGGAGAGTGCATTTGTTCCAGAATATCGCATGTGCATACATATATGAATTCAAATATAAATTATATAAATCTTTTATCCAAAACGGGTTATCCTTGTTGTGTGAAGATGCCATGTGAAGTTTAGTCATGCAAAAGAAAATCTTATCATATTAGACTATTGGTTGATCATGTATGCTATTAGGAACTGGTGGAGTTTGGAGAATATCAACTATTAATGAAGTTGGAGGCTGGAAAGATGGAACTACAGTGGATTCGCTCTACATCTGTGACATCAAGGTATATTGACGCCATGTAAATCTTTGAGGTCCACTAGCAAAATATCGATTTTTTGGTGTTGACATATGTTACTGCAATATATAGGTTAAAAGCGATCTTCCAAGTACTTAGCTTACCGCGGTCAACAACATCGATGGGTATATGGCCCAGCAAATTTATTCAAAAAAATCGCATTAGTTTGGAAATATGTTAGTAGAAGTGGAACCAAATGAAATGATGGGTATGCTGGAAGCAATGTCTCGAGAAGATGAAATGATGGGTATGTTGTCATGCAAATTGAGGATGATTGGCAGTGGGCTACAATAGAAAACTAAGGCACTTGCGCATAACCTAACCAATTGCAATTCAAACAGCTTTAGGCAAGCAAGACTAGAAGTGAACTGAGTGTCAATGTTGAGTGTATTTGAATCAAAGAGCCAGTAAATGAGTAAATCAGCATTGAGATGAAGCAGTAAGATTGAGATGAGGTAGTAATTGTGAAGTGAAGCATTAAAATAAATGAGTGATGGGTCCTGTAATAGCATTATCTTTTGGTTCGAATTTGTATCATTATTTTGCTAGTTCAGACGCTAAATATTATTTGCATGACAAATATTTGCGTGAATAATATTTTCCCGGCTAATGTAGGTTGGGCAATTATTTGCTTGAGCAATGTTTGACGTAAAACTTTGATAGGTAAATGTTTCGGTCTTTGATCAGTGTTTTTTTCCTTCAAATATATTTATTAGTTCACATTTAAATTGAACGTACTGACAAAACAACTCCAATTGACTCCAAACTAGAAATATAGCAATAACTAGCTGTACGTATTCCAATAAAATTTGTTTCGTTGAAAACGGAGGTCATTTGTAAAAACAGCTACTCTAAGGCTTATATAATATTGATAAAATATAAATAAATTACAAAACAATCCAATTTAAAAACAAATAAATTATTATTGTCGTATATATCCAAATGGAAATATATATCACTTCAAATTCAAACAATATGAAATTATAACTCATCGTTTAAATATTTCAAGTAAAACGATATTCAAAATATATAAAGTTTCCTTTTAAATTTATTAAATAAATGTTATCGTTAACAACGAATCCATAGCAACTATTTTAAAATTTGATTTGGACATAACTTACAATTTATAAGACGAAATCTCGATTTTTCTCTTTAATTAGAAAATTATAATCAAATAGATTCGGACGGCCTTATTCCACGGAAATCCGACTTAAAACGGATTCTGTATATTCAGCTGAAGTTCAAAGTTCAGTATTACGAACTACCGCGACGTTACGAGCTCGTTTATAATTTAAATATAAATTATATGTTATTTTGTTGTAGTGATTTTCCAGAACGGTGAAAGTTCTTGATACTTTACACCCGTAAAGTAATATCCTTTTAATTTGCCTTCATCTCCGTTGTCTATATTTTTCAAAAAAGTATCAAACAGACAATGACACATGTAAAATGTAAACAAGAGGAGGAGGAAGAAAGTGAATCATATACCAACATTGACGACGACGACGACGACGAGAATGATATTGATATTACTATTGCCTCAAAATTTATTAATTGTCCTATTTGCTCCCTACCCTTGCAATTACCTATTTTTCAGGTTCTTCTCTCTTTCTACTTTTACATAATTTTACCCTCCTTT
Source organism: Allium cepa (assembly GCA_030765085.1). NCBI lineage: Eukaryota > Viridiplantae > Streptophyta > Magnoliopsida > Asparagales > Amaryllidaceae > Allium > Allium cepa. The sequence goes on along the minus strand of CM060941.1, from coordinate 79,928,199 downwards.
TGTATCTTATATATATTTTTGCATGCAGTGCAAAAATGGACTGTAACATGCTTTCGCTGCAGCAGCTCCAGACGTTGTCATACAACCACAGACACTATGATTAGTGAAACTAAATCTTTTGCATGTATTTTGGATAAAGTATGATTAATAAAATATTTTTACCATGATAGTGTCTTCATATATCTTTAAATACTGCAATAATTGAACAATAGTGTTGACAACTTTTAATTATGTTTTTTTGAGAGAAGATAATTTTGTTCAAAATAGCATAATTAAACATTCATACTATTTCCCATTTTTAATATGCACTTTTGTAATTTTATTTTGGGATTTGTTAGTTTAACTTCAAGATTAATTAAATTTGGCATTCATGGTGAATATTTTAGTGCATAAATAACTGAGTTTTCACATAAACAAGTGTATTCAAATATTATGGACAAATTAATTGGTCAATTTAATGTACTTTTTCTTTTCTTTTAGGTTTGACCATCATTGACTACTGATTTATGGATACATTTGCAATCCTGGAACAATAATCCAATGCATTAATTTGTTTTCTCTCATACAGGTTGTAGAAGTTAGATAAGTATAGTTGTGAGCTGCATGCATTCCAGGCATAAACTTCCATAAAGTGCATTCCAATGTAAAACATATTATTTTATTTATACTAATTTATCCATATGTGCATTAAAAAATATTCAAAACTTAAACACTAAAACTGTCAATTTTCACTAAAAATAAGCAAAAAAAACCATATCGTTGTAACATCTAATGGTAAGGAAGTCGAACGGATACTTTTTGGATACGGATACCGCGAGAGCCATATACGTATTCGGAAAGCTATTAGTTGTTTTGTGTACAAAGGACAATTCAGAGCGTTCAGAAAATTATTACAGAATTAAGCTGCATTCGTTCAATGCATATAAAATACTTAATTGCATTCCGTAGAAGGCATTTGGGTGCAGTGAGATGCATTTTTTCAGAATGCATTTGACTGAATGCAATCTGATAACTCATTAAGCACTTTCCAGTTATATCCCGAGAAGAAAATTGTTCAAGAAAAGCCCATTAGTTGTTTTGTGTACAAACTACAAAGGACAAGTTAATGCATATAAATAAGATAATTGCATTCCGTAAAATGCATTTAGGTTCAGTGAGATGCATTCCTTCAGAATGCATTTCAATGAATGCAATTTGATAACTCAATTAAGCACTTTCCAGTTATATCCCGAGAAGGAAATTGTTCAAGAAACGCCCACTACTTGTGAAGAAAGGGCAATTCAACAAACAAGGATTTCAACAAACAAAGATTCAAAATTAGAGGGACTCTAATCAAATAGAATTCTAGTTCGAAGATAAACTCAAACGAAGATGAGATAATTTAATTACCAATAGAAAATGGATAAGCCTATATAAATCGCGGGCGACCTTAACCGCTTAACCGTGACTTCAGGAATATAACCAATGCGGAAATCTAAGGTAAATCGACATTCGATCGCCAGAGATAGAATCCGAGTAGAGCATGAGATAGATAGCATCGTAAAGGATACAGAAACCTTTGGTGAATCAATGCTAATTGTAAAGGAGTTTTACCCCTTTACAAATCATTCAAAGATTTACGGAATACCAATCTTATAGAGGTCATTCCAAAGTGGAGTTATGGAATGCTCCAAAATCAAAGGAATAAAATAGGGACAAGACTGGATTTCAGAACAAGTGGGAGTGTTCCAAAGTTCAAGGAATCTTAATTGATAAGAATCCTAACCAAGAGATTACTAAACAAGGTGGATTCAAAAGGGATGAAGTTTAGAAAATCTTGATTTCAAAATAAGAAAATTTTTATACCAAAATAATCTTTGAAAATCCTTTAAAAATCATTTGGAAATCATTTTATATTTCGAAAATACGTTCTCTTACAAAGAAAGGATTCTGAGATTGATTTCACTCATTCTAGGGTATTTCTACCCTATCTCTAATGAGTTTTTGCTCCACAGGATAAGGTTTGCCTAAAACCAAAGCTCTGATACCAACTGTAACAACCCGATATTTTTCAGCCATTCGCATCCGCACATGTTGGACTTGAATTGCTCAAAATACCGCGTTGTAAATAAATTTGGAGCAAATGAAATACAAACACAGAATCACAGACACAGAAATATCAGAATAACTCGCCGCGGAAATTAAAATACCATAGTAGTTCATGAAGCTACTATAACAAACTCTCAAAACATAATACATAATATCAGTCTGAAAAACATATACAATAGAAATCTCAATTACATAGCAGTTTATCAATACCAAAGCTGAAATAGAACAACTGAAACTGAAGGGATAGATAACTAGACAAGCAGAATCTCCAACAATTCCTAGCTCCAGAAAGAAATCCAAAGCTAAGCTGTAAATACTCAGGCTGACCCGAGCGTAAAGTAAAACACAAAACACTCAAGTCAGGACAATATATACTTATTGTTGGGCGAATTCTCACCCAGAAGATCTCGAGACCGAGAAGTCACAGTTTCACCCGGGCTCGCAACCTCCACCTCGTTCGACAAACACAAGGCTCGATATAAGCATAGAGGTCCATCTGGCATTCTCAATATACAAGTCCATTCGGCATCTCCAATTCATGCCGAACCAAAGGCCATTCGGTCAGCCCTCCATCCGGTCCAACCATAACCGAACCAAAGTCCAAGCAACCACCGGGCCAGAGCCACTCCACAGTAATACCGAACCAAACCTATTTCCATCAGTACCGGACCAGTCACTACCGGTCCACCGATCCAAACACCCCCCACTACTACCGGACGAGGCCATTGCCGGTCCAAAGCCCACACCACACTCACCACCGGACCACACCTACCACCGGTCCACTCTATCACCGGCCCAAGCTCCATGCCGAATGAAGCCTCGCCGAACCAGAACGCTACCAGGCCAGATTGCTTCAGTCCGGGCCCACCAGCAGCTATATACATCCAAGACCCCTGCCCTCTACCTCACTCTATAAATAGAGGGGCAGGGGTACAACAATGGCAGACAAGTTTGAGAGCTCAAGCACTTAAGGAACTTTCAAACCACTTTCATATACTTGCATACAAAGCATTGTACTTGTAATCTGAAACAAAGAAGATAATAACATATAAAGTGGACGTAGGCACGTTCTGGCCGAACCACTATAAATCTGTGTCTTTTACATTTCAGCCCCTACTTTCTTCATATTTACATAACTCATCTGAATCATTAAGAATCGCATAAAATCAACTAAATCACACGACTTGGAGGTGTTTGCCCATTTTTTGCGCAAACATTTTTGGTGCTTTCACTGAGAACTTCGAACTCGAAGCTTCAGCTTCCCTCATTCAACCTTCTTTCCCAATAGCATCCTTCATTGCCTAGGAAACATGACTTCCAGGCCAAGAAAAGACACCAACAAGGGAAAGAACGTTGCAACTAGCAGCGCTCCAAATCTAGTGGATCCAGATCAAGAGAACCATCCCACTACAGCAGCGGTGCCACATGTAGATCAGGCAATTCCAACAGCCCCTGCCGCGGAACAACCGGCAGTAATCACTAGAGCAGACCTAGACAGAGTTGTGGTGGAAGTAACTAACCGCTTCGCATCCCAACAAGAAGGTTTGGTGAACCAACTCATGTCACGCTTGAGGGATGTCGAAGAATCCAACCGCAACACTGAATCATGGGATGAATCTCAATCTGGAGGATCTCGGAGACAACAAAGGTCTTCCCTCTTCGAGGAAGCCATCAACAGGAACAACAATGATAGGGGTCGTGCCCGGACTCAGCCCGAACTCCGACTCGAGGAAGCGCTCGGAACCGAACCCAGTGGGGGAGGCGCCAGGCGAGGGTCGGATGTAGCTGAGCCAGTCATGCCACCTAATCATAGAAACCCTGCTGAACGGAGCCGAGCTAGAACCCAGCCCGAAGTTGACCCCATGGAAATGCTCGAAACAGAACCCCACAGGGAAAGATCAAGGCATGGGGCAACTGTAGCTGGTCCTAGCATGCATCCGAGCAGCCAGAGGCAACCACTGGATAACGTCAGAAGTGATAGACTATACCATCCCTACAGGTCATCTGGACGAGATCGATCCCGCAGGGAAGAACCAAGTTCATTTCTATCCGCTCCAAATTCTGACGAAAGAATGGCACGATTATTTAGAGAATGCATCCAACGGGAGCAAAGGGACCGAGGAATAGGCGCTAGGGTCACCAGCCCCTTCACCCGCAATATCGAAGCTGCCATCACCCCCCCGGGAATGGAAAATGCCAACCATGGAACCTTACAAGGGAACTTCCGACCCCATCGTACACTTACAAAGATACACCCAGCATATGCTCATGAGCGGAGCAACAGAAGGGGTGCTGTGTAAATGCTTTCCGCTATTCTTAGCAGATCTAGCTACCTCCTGGTTCTGCCATCTACCCCAAGGATCTATCAGCTCATGGGAGATGTTGAAAGAAAGGTTCATTAGCCAGTTCCGCATCCATGTAGAACAACCCAAGGATGTTTATTCTCCATCCAATGTCAAACAGAAATCCGGAGAGACACTGCAACAATATCTCACCCGGTTCAACGCCGCAGCGGCCGCAGTCCAAGATGCCGATGAGAAGCTCACCCTAATGGCCCTCTGTAGTGGTGTACACCCAGATACCAAGTTCGCTAGAAGACTAACTAAGGAAAAACCAGCTACTTTACCTGATTTCTTTCATGAAGCTGGAAAGTATATGAGACTTGAAGACGCTGCCACTGAGGGGCAGTCAGGGCAACAAGGTAAGACAACTTCGGACATGGTTCCCGCTGCAGCTAAGGACACTCGAAGAAATGAATCTAGAGACAATGCTGGGGGCAGGAAGGTTGAAAAACGCCAATATCGACCAGGACCAAGATTTGACTCCTACACTCCTTTGAATGAAACAATCGAAAACATCTTTCTGGTCACTCAGGGCGAACTCGGATACAAGCGCCCCCCGCACAAGAAAGAATCTGATAACGCACTCAAGTCTGCAAAGTTCTGCCGCTTCCACGAATCCCACGGAGATGACACCAATGAATGCCACCATCTCCGGGACTTGATCGAAGAACACATCAGAAGAAGAAGGCTGGAACGCTATGTGAAAGGTCAGAACAGGACTCCAACTCCTTCCAATGAGAACTCAAAGCGACCCGTCCCAGTAGTAGGCAGAGGGAATCGCAACACCAGTGGCTCTAGTCAAGAGAAGATAGTGGTCCATACCATCTCGGGAGGACCACACATCGCCGACAGAAGCTGGGCAGAGATGGAAAGATACGGCAAGTCACTTAGAAATGCTGAAGGCTATGTTAACTCCATTATGGAAGAACACCACCCGAAACGGAAAGAGAGTGACGACATCATATTCAGTAAGCGTGATTTAGAAGGAAGACAGTATCCGCATATGGATCCCATGGTCATCTCTGCCTGGTTCGGTCCAGCTAAAGTTTTCCGAATTCTAATAGACACAGGAAGCTCCGTAAATATCCTATTCAAGCATGCTTTCGACAAAATGAAACTGTCAATGAAGGATGTGTCTCCCTGCAACAAACCCCTGCACGGTTTCACTTGAGATGCGAAAATGCCCCTCGGGCAACTTGACCTCTTCGTCGAAATAGGAAGTCATCCCCGCTCCGTTGTGCGAAAACAAACGTTCGTACTAATAGAAAACCATTCGGCCTACAACGCCTTCTTGGGAAGACCAGCCTTGTCTGACTTTCAAATTGTCCTAGCCCCCTGGTGCCTAAAGATGAAATTCCCAACAGATAACGGAATAAGAGAAGTTGAAGGAGATCAAGACGCCGCTCGAGATTGCTATGTAACTGAACTTCGCAATAACCGTAGAAAGAATAAAGGGAAAGATGCAGAGACTACTCTCTGCATGAAAAGCTTGGAAGCATAGCAACTAAAGAAAGCCCCTCCTCTTCGATACACCAGCGATCCTTTCAATGAACTAGACCTCAGGGATAAGGAGGAGGAGGCTACCGCTGAGCCTGCGGAGGCCATGGAATTCGTATCTGTAGACAAACATGATTCAAGTAGACTATTAAAAATAGGATCTCAGCTAAAAACAGAATTGAAGGATCAACTCATTGACTTTCTCCGCCGCAACTTAGATGTATTTGCGTGGACACACGCCGATATGACAGGAATCTCCCCAGACATAGCATGCCACATGCTGAACGTCGATCCCACCAAGGTACCGATAAAGCAGGAAAAGAGAAGCATGAGAGCTGAACGATCAGCAGCCCTCGATGAGGGAGTAAAGAACCTACTTGCTAATGACTTCATACGAGAAGCCATCTACCCAGAATGGATCGCTAACCCAGTACTAGTAAAGAAAGCTAATGGGAAGTGGCGAACATGCATTGATTTCTCCAACTTAAATGACGCTTGCCCGAAAGACTGCTTCCCGCTCCCCCGAATCGATCAGCTTGTGGACAGCACTGCCGGGCACGAACTTTTATTTTTTATGGATGCATACTCCGGATACAACCAGATTCCCATGCACGCTCCCGATCAAGACCACACTAGCTTCATCACTGACCGGGGATTATATTGTTACAAAGTCATGCCTTTTGGACTCAAAAATGTCGGAGCTACCTATCAGCACCTCGTCAACAAGATGTTCGCGGAATTAATAGGACGAACTATGGAAGTATATGTGGATGACATGTTGGTAAAGTCCAGGAGAGCCGACGATCATGTAAGCCACCTGAGCGAGATGTTTCAGGTACTTCGCCGATATGGAATGAAGCTGAATCCTCTAAAGTGCTCCTTCGGAGTGCCGTCGGGAAAATTCTTAGGATTCATCGTCCATGCCAGAGGAATTGAAGCAAACCTGAACAAATCCGGGCTCTAAAAGAAATAAGGATACCTTCCACTCGAAAAGAAATGCAGAGCCTAAACGGAAAGGTGGCCGCCCTAAGCAGATTCATTTCCAAAGCAACTGACAAGTGCGTCCCTTTCTTCGAAGCTCTCAAGAAAGACAAAGGAAAGTTCGAGTGGACCGATGAATGCTTAAAAGCCTTCCTTGACCTGATCGAACACCTTCAGAAACCACTAGTACTCTCAACTCCAAACGAAGGCGAAGAGCTATACCTATACCTCGCTGTATCATCTCATGCTCTAAGCGCTGCCCTGGTAAGAGAAGAAGACTGCACACAACGCCCGGTGTACTTTATAAGTAAGAGATTTACAGGGACATAAGCCAGATATCCTAAACTTGAGAAATTGCCATATTGTTTATTGATCGCGTCACGAAAACTGCGACGCTACTTCCAATCTCACTCCATCAGAGTTCTAACCGATCAGCCACTAAGACAGGTGCTCCATCGTCCCGACACTTCTGGACGACTCCTCAAATGGTGCATTGAACTAAGTCAGTATGACGTCACCTACCATCCTCGCACCGCTATCAAGGGGCAAGCCATGGCCGATTTCATTGCCGAATTCACTACCAACGAAGGCAAGGATCAGTTTGAAATAGCAAAAAACATCAAGTGGAACCTCTTTGTAGATGGAACATCGAACGAACAAGGCTCGGGGGCAGGTATTGTGATAATCACCCCCAGGGGAAGAAAGCTGTACTATGCATTAAGGTTGGAATTCGCGGCCACTAACAACGATGCGGAGTATGAGGCAGTAATAGCGGGATTGGAGCTTGCCTTAGAAATTGGAGTCAATTCTTTATGTCTTCATAGTGATTCTCAACTTATCGTAAACCAAGTACTAGGAGAATTCCAGACACGAGGAGAACGACTCACAGCATATCTAAAAAAACCAAACTGCTGCTCGATCAATTGGACCATTATCTAATCAAACACGTTCCTCGAGAAGATAACCAAGAGGCCGATGAACTAGCAAAGCAAGCTAGTATGAAGAATAACACCATTTCCGGAACACTAGCCATCTCAAGGCAGCTAGCCCCAAGTTTCGAACAAGTGAATCTGATAACTGCAATCGAAGAAGGAACTTGGATGACTCCTATCCGGAAATATTTGCAGGATGGCACACTACCAGACAAACGTGATGAAGTAAGGAGAATTTTGAGGAAAGCTCCCCACTACACAATATAAGAAGGCATCCTCTATCGGCGTGGCTTCTCTAGCCCCTTATTCAGATGCGTCGCTGGAAGGAAAGCCAAGGAAATCTTATTCAATATCCATCAAGGAAGTTGCGAAGATCACATTGGAGGGCAGACTCTGGCGAAAAAGATACTCCGATATGGATATTACTGGCCCACACTAAACAAAGACGCCTTAGACTTCGTCAAGAGATGCGACAGATGTCAGAAATTTGCCAAGATTCCTCGACTACCCACAAATGAGATTACTCAAATGACCAGCCCTTGGCCCTTTGATGTATGGGGAATTGATTTAATTGGCGAACTGCCAACGGGCCGAGGCGGAGCCAAATATGCTATAGTGGCAGTCGATTATTTCACCAAATGGGTGGAAGCGGAACCCCTAAATAAAATATCTTCAGCAAAAGTTATCAACTTCTTGATCAAAAATATTCTGTGCAGGTACGGAGTACCACTCAAGATCATATCGGACAACGGGCTCCAATTTGACAGCGAAGAATTCGCCGACTGGTGCCAAGAGCATGGAATTCATAAAAGCTTCTCATCAGTAGCTTATCCTAAGGCAAACGGACAAGTCGAAGCTGTCAACGAAATTCTCAAAACCCTAATCAAGAAGAAACTTGAAAAGTCAAAAGGCGCTTGGGTGGACGAACTTCCTACGGCACTTTGGGCCTACCGCACATCTTTCAGAACATCAACGGGACATGCTCCTTTCTCTTTGGCATACGGATCGGAGGCAATGCTCCCTGTTGAGACTATTGTTCCTTCCCACCGTAGGATCCACTACAATCCAGAAGAAAACGTAGAACTCCTCCTCATGTCTTTGGATCTGATTGAGGAAAGGAGGAACGATGCAGCACTCAAAGCAGTAGCTCACAAACAAAAAGTGGCAGCACTATACAACTCTAAAGTCAAACATCGCATCTTACAAGAAGGAGATCTTGTCCTCAGGCGAATCTTTCTGCGCCCCGGGGAACTGGACCTCATCTGGGACGGACCATATGTAATTCATAAAGATCTCCACAACGGAGCTTATATTTTGTCAACAGTGGACGGAGAGGTGTTCCAGAGGGCATGGAACATCCGACACCTCCGTCAATACTTTTCTTAACTTGTACTGCCCATATGAAGTGAATTAACAAAGAGAATCAGTGGACGTAGGCATTTTCATGCCGAACCACTTTAAAAAATCTTGTCTCTTTTTAACTTGTTCCTTTATATCTTGGCTGCTTGTTAAGCTTTCTCCTTTTCTGTTGAGCAAAATCTTATGGCATCTCCACTCAAGACGCACCACGGCCTCATCTGGACAAGGCCTAACAGGTACGCTACGATTCTATGCACTCGCCAATGAGACTCTTTTGCTCCAGCATCCCTCTGCTGCGGGTTAACTTATTGCTCGCGCCTGCCCTCAAAGCCAACTGTAATGAGCCGATTATAAGTCATCATAAAGGCCGACTATAGCCGATGGCAGCTCATTACGGCGTTCGGCTCGCCGGCAACTGTGAACCTACTTTAAGCCCCAATATAAGGTGTGGCCAGCCAGGGGTAGTTCACGGCCAACGGCACCCACGCTAGCCGGCTACGGTAAATCGAATAATACCCACGATTACGGACCATAATGGTTCGGGTAGTTACTGTGCGCGATCTCGGCTCCGATGTGTCTTAAGTGCGGCTGTGGTAAAAAAGAAAACTCCCCGCGGAGGCGTAAGATGGGTGACAAATGTCTCCAAGACCCACAGCTAGGGAAAGTGACTACAAAATCCGTTTGCCACGAACTTAAGCACATCGACGGCCTTCCGTGACTGGAAGTTTTACTTTTTCTATATTTCCATTTCATTTAAATACTTTTCTCCTATCCTGTATAACAAACTCTAAAGTACAGGAAACCAAATAGGAAGCATTCACTCATGAGAATTTAAGCCTGCGTACTGGATGGCAAGGTACTCAGATATATCCATGATCAGTTACACAAGACGCTCAAGGCTACCGCCTGCAAATAAAACATGAAGGGCGGTACTCTCTTCTCTTGTACATAAATACATAACTATAGCTTATTCATACGTCACACTAACATTGCAAAACATGAAATTATATTTCAAGCAAAGGCTTAACATCAAACACAACTAAAATCACAGGCATATACATAGTTATACTTCTCACGCAGCACATCAAAATGACAACAACATTTAAACATAACAAAATCAGCTTATATTATAAAATCACACAAAGTTATTCTCCGCAAATAATATTATTACAGTCACATCAATGTTTTGGACTAACGTAAACAACGATAAAAAGAAATAAAAAAGCGGCCGAATCCGGACAAGTAACCAGCTGCGTCCACACTCCATCACCAACTTCCCAAGCCTACTTGGCCGTAGGGCCGGAGCCCCCAGCATGTTGATCGGAAGTTCCACCTGTCCAATTCAGAAGAGGAATCCATTAAACAAACGATAAACGATCAAGTTATGGAAACCCAGAAAGAAAAGGAAAAGAGAAGAATAACTCACCAGCGTCCGCCGCTTGATCCTCATCCTCCAGTTGCACACCCGCTTCCTCCGCAGCAAGCAACCGCATCCCCTCCTTCACCGCCGCTTGCTCCTCTTTCGAGAACTGAGCAGTGACCACATCCAGACTAAAAGCCACTCCACCTTCCTTACCCGCATTGACCCGGGCCTCCTCTAAAGCCCGAAGATATATCTTGGCCATGACCCGGGGATAGTCATCCATCCAAGACAAGCTGCCCTCCTTCCAAGTGCGGAAGTACATGTCCTGCAGCATCTCGTCCATCATCCCCTCATTCTCCTCAAACTCCTTCACCCGGGCCTCGGAAGCCTGCAACTTGGCGACAGCGACATCCCTCTCTGATCAGTATCTCAAGCAGTCAGCCTGGAGAGACCTCCTCATCTCCTCCATCTCCTCCTTTAACTTGACTTGAGCCATCTCCGCGGCATCAAGCCTTCCAGACAACTCCTCTACCTGCTCGAGATCCGCATTCCGAACCTCATCCACTGTCGCAATGGCCATGTCGATCCGCTCCTTACAGGCGGCCTCCATCTTCCGTAATTCTGCCCTACTAGCCTTTTTCATGGTCTCTTTCAGCCACCTGGAGGCTTCCTCGTGCTGAGAAATCTGAACGGCTTGACCGGCAAGCTGTTCGGCCTGATCGGCAACCTTCAGCCGCAACCGAATATTAGCACTCCCAATCTCCTCCCCGGCCTTGACCAATTGAGCATGATACTTCATTAACTTCTTGGTCTCTTCAGCCACCCGATCGATATTAGCTTTGGCTTCGTCTCCCATGGTAACTACCCGAGTGGTAAGCAGATCAAGATCTAGGGACTTAGCCTCGTCTAGCACTCGTACCATGGGGTTGCGGGGAAGGAGGTGCTCACCCGTGGCCTCATCAAATGAAATATCCCGAGAGCTTGGATCTAAATCAGGATGGCCGGCAAAGGGGTCACGAGGCACGTCAGGACGCCTTATACGGATAACAGTGGGATTCTTGGAAGGAGGTGGAGGGGGGATAAACTCCGTGCTCTCCTCCGTGGTATCACGAGAAGGCTGAACAAGAAGCTGCGGACCAGGGGAAGGCTCAAATAAAGAACGACTCCTCTTCTTTTTCTGAATGCTCTCTTCAATGACCCCAAGAAGAGGACGGTATTTGACCACGTCCCCAGTACGACCAGTGGGAGGCTTCGCAGAAGCTCTCATCAACTTGAATTGTTCGAGGCGGTGTCGAACGTCTGACGTTTTAACCACCTGGCCTGCCCCTGGAATAAAGAACAAGTGTTACGAACATACAATGGTCCACAATTCAAGAAACATGTTAAGTAAAAAAAAAAGTGAGAAGGCACATCTATTATACAAACCCTGCGGAGGAGTGGGAAACTGCAATAAGTCCTGAATCTCATTTCAAGACGGAAGTGAACCATAAAATATTTCTAAGTCCTTATCGAAAATGGAATCGACAGAGGACAAAAGTTCACCTTGCACCGCCGAAGTCACCCTGGCTGAGGAACCCCTAGGGGATCGACCGGCACCAGCCCCGACCTTGCCAGTCTCCTTCGCCTTCTCCGCTCCTGATTCCCCCTCCGATTCCCCGAAGGCCTGGCGGAGGGCCTCATCCAGTTCAGAGTCTTGCCCAGAAGTTAAGGCACTAGCACCACTACCACCCTGACCATCTCCATCTCCTCCGCCCTCCGACTCTCCTTCCATATCGCCTCCTTCGCCCACTTCCACACCTTCCTCCTCCGGGATGATCGGGCAAGTACTAGGAGAGGGGCCCTCAGACTCCTTAAGCTTCTTGCCTCCCGCGACGGGATGTTGTGCAAAGGGCTTCCTCTTGCCACTCTTCACCGTGGCCCCCTCCTTAGCTTTAGCAGCCTTCTCCTCAGCTGTGTCCCTCTGCTTAACCACGGACTGGTGCGGCTGGATCAAATTGTACTCCAGGAGGGTAGCGTTCCTGATCAGGAACGAAGCTGACCTGTCCCACGCGGGAATGGCCTTTATTTCAGCAGCCATCCGCGCCAAAGAATCATCTTCCACGACTGCAATGCCACCTGTCGCTAGCAAGAAATAGAAGCGTGTCAGAAGAAGCACTACAGTCAGAACATGGAAATTATAAATGAAATTCATCTTACAGCCGGAAGTGAAAAGGCGGAAAGAAACAGAATCGTCCTTGGTAAAAAATCATTCCTTCTTGAACATGGTAAACTTTGAATACAAGTCCAAGACCGGTTTGAAGGGCACGGCCGCTTCTAGACTAATATACGGAGACCCCTTCTTGTAGCCTCTCAGGTTATACAAATATCGAATTTCCCGATTAGAAGGAGGGCGCCCGTACCTCCTCTGGAAGATGACGAAAAGGCTCACCAGAATGGCATAAGAGTTAGGCTGAAGCTGGAATGGAGACACCTTCAAATATGTGGTAAAGCTAACTATCCAGGCATTGATAGGAGGGATAGCACCGCACATGCAATGATATCTGCTGTAAGCAAAGTAGCCTTCGGGGGGATTATACGGCATCACTCCATCTCCCGGCAACAGCATGCGAGCCCTGTCTATCCCGAAGGAACGGGATATAACATCAAGTTGCTCCTCCTTTATGGAGCTAGGAAAGCAATCGGGAGGGGAGACCAGAAGTTCCTGAGGACCGTACCCATCCACTAACGACCTCGGAGCAGGCCCATGTTGCAACAGCCCTGGTTGGGCTGGGGGCACGGAAGAAGACACTCCTCCATCCTTGGGTTTCCGTCTGTTTGATCGTGTTTCCACCTTGCGAGACATTTATCTGCATACACAAAAGTGAAAAGACAGTTTGTTAGAACAAAGAATACAGAGATGTAAGCAAAAAAGAATGCATAAGTCCGGAATTCCACTAAAATATCAAGTTCATTCGGCAGTGCAAGTAAGTTCATTCAGCAGGGAGATAATAAGTCCATTCGGCACTAAGAGTTCATCCGGTATACGTGTCATTCGGCACTAAGGCCTAAAGCACATTCGGTAAACAAAGACTTTCGTATGTATTCGGCAGTCAAGTTCATTCGGCGATAAAGGCCATTCGGCAAAAGATATATACCTGATTCGGTATAAGCTTGGTTCGGTAGATAGGTTGGTTCGGCTAAGAATTGGTTCGGCTTTCGTTGATTCGGTAAGGAAAAACCAAGGGGGTGTAGCCCCTATATATAGATGAGCGCAACACTACCGGACCAACCCATTCGGCAGACCGGACCAACTAAGACCGAACGAAGCTATCTCTATCAACCAAAAACCGAATGAAACCATCTCAGCCAGCAAAGACCAGAAGCAGGGGGAATGCAAAGCACCTCACTTAGATAAGTACCGAACTCTAGGACCTACTAATAAAGTAGAGAATATGATAACAATGAATGAGTCGTAAATCTCTCACCAACATGGGTCAATCATTTACACGGGTACGCGACCACGAACGGTCCATAGGCACGCCCTGAATGGCTATTAACCCTATCGTCGTGAGAATTTGCACTTTGACATCCTTTTTTAAGCTCATCGGTTAAATGGATATTTGATTCTGATAATTATGAAATGGCTAAGCTACTTACACATGTACGGGGTCGCGAACGATCCCTAGGCATGCTCTGAGCTGGCGATAAAGCATCTTGACAAACGATCCAGGGACCCACTCTGACGTGAACCTGGCATCGATAATGCTAAGCCCCCTCGGGGCACACCTCTCACCCCGAACGGCGCGATTCACTTCATCTCAAATGCTTCGATCCTGAACGGTCGTTATCTGAAGTCACACTAAAACTGTAAATTCCTTTGCAGGACATCAACAGGATATGAACATCCAGCCCATGGCATTACAAAACAAGCCTTCCTACCACAGGGAAACAAAGCGCGACACATGCAAGCACGTGCCCCACTTTGGGGGGCAAATGTTGGGCGAATTCTCACCCAGAAGATCTCGAGACCGAGAAGTCACAGTTTCACCCGGGCTCACAACCTCCACCTCGTTCGACAAACACAAGGCTCGATATAAGCATAGAGGTCCATCTGGCATTCTCAATATACAAGTCCATTCCGCATCTCCAATTCATGCCGAACCAAAGGCCATTCGGTCAGCCCCCCATCCGGTCCAACCATAACCGAACCAAAGTCCAAGCAACCACCGGGCCAGAGCCACTCCACAGTAATACCGAACCAAACCTATTTCCATCAGTACCGGACCAGTCACTACCGGTCCACCGATCCAAACACCCCCCACTACTACCGGACGAGGCCATTGCCGGTCCAAAGCCCACACCACACTCACCACCGGACCACACCTACCACCGGTCCACTCTATCACCGGCCCAAGCTCCATGCCGAATGAAGCCTCGCCGAACCAGAACGCTACCAGGCCAGATTGCTTCAGTCCGGGCCCACCAGCAGCTATATACATCCAAGACCCATGCCCCCTACCTCACTCTATAAATAGAGGGGCAGGGGTACAACAATGGCAGACAAGTTTGAGAGCTCAAGCACGGAAGGAACTTTCAAACCACTTTCATATACTTGTATACAAAGCATTGTACTTGTAATCTGAAACAAAGAAGATAATAACATATAAAGTGGACGTAGGCACGTTCTGGCCGAACAACTATAAATCTGTGTGTCTTTTACATTTCAGCCCCTACTTTTTTCATATTTACATAACTCATCTGAATCATTAAAAATCACATAAAATCAACTAAATCACACGACTTGGAGGTGTTTGCCCATTTTTTGCGCAAACACTTATATAATGTAAACCAACTCAAGTGAACTGTAGTAGAAATGCACAATAACTTAAAGGATGCTGGGGATCGCCCATCCTTTAAGAATTAGTTAAACTATAAATTAAATACATCCCACGATTAAAATTTCAAAATGGTATTTTATACTTCAAAATCAAATATCATTTCAAAATTCAATATCATTCAAAATCCATTTCAAAATATCAAAAATATAATATCTTCCAAACCACATTCATTTTTATTTAATTTAAATACCATTACAAAACACATTTCAAAATAGTTTATATTTCAAAAAAATTACTTCATTTTAAATCATAAAAATGAAGTTATTATATTTAATAATCAAATTATTAAATTTACAAAATTTTAGTCTTTCAAAATTCATTTATCCACTTAATTTATTAAAACAGATGAAAATTCGACTTTCGCAGCATTTAGAAATTGCTACGGAAAGTTACATTCAAAACAGTTCAATTTAATAAAAGATAGCATTTAAAAAGGTTGTAATAGGGTTACATTAGTTTCAAATAAAACTTAGTTAAATTCAATAATTATAGCATTTACAAAAATGCTATAATAACCTTAATTAAACTTAGCCATTTGGTTCATTATTATCAACTACAGCATTTACAAATGATGTATTATCATTTACATTAGAATTAATAGCATTTCATAAATGCAGTTAATTAACTTCAAGTATTCAATATAATTTCACAACAATTATATTTTTTGTTTAAATCATTTTTAGCTTAGAAAATCATATAATTTCACTTTTAAAACAGTCATTCAAATACCCTTATATTCATGATTTTATAAAGTTAAATCTCCATTCAAAAATCAAAATTTAATAATGATTCACTTATTAAATTCCAACATTAAATTTTAAATTCATTATATTAAATTTAACTTAACATTTAATTTTAAAATTTTCAAATATAACTTAATTTCATTTTTATTTACTTAACTTAAAATTCACCTTTAAACCAAATTCACAAATTTTCAATTTTAGTTATATTTCCAAATTTCAACCTAAATATTCATTCATTTCACATTTTAACTTTATTCAAAAATCATTGATATATTATAAAATCATTTTAAATTCATTTAATTCAAAATATCATAAATTTATCATATTTTCATATTTAATTTAAATTCCATTTATCACCAAATTCTAGTTTCCAAAATAACTTACATTTCAGATTTTCTAACTTTACCATTTATTTATTTCACTTATAAATTTTCAGAAAATCAATAATGCTTTACAAAAATCATTTCTAATCAAATTTAAATCAAAATATTATAATATTTACATTTCTAAAATAATTTAAAATTTTTTAGAAAAACATATTTTAACAACGGGTCTGTATTTCATTTTCTAGCCTAGATGAAGTGATATGGGTAATATATCATTTCAACCCGTAATTTACAAAGAAAACCGGGTTTGATCATTTCAAACCCGCAATCCCAAGTAAAAGAAAATAATTGAAAATCATTTAGGCATATCATTTCAGCCCATAACGATTTTCTCCTATTCTAAATTCCGTTCGGGTATGTATCATTTCAACCCATAGCGATTCTAGTCTACAGGGAACTTGCAGTGTGATAAACTGATGAAAATAACAGAATAGCATGAAATAACAGTAACATATGGTATAACAAGTGTAAATATAGGTGTGAACTTCATATGAATATAATATAGCAGTTATAACAGGATGATATGCATTTACAGATTCAGGTGATGTCAGTTTATCACTATATAAGTACATATTAGTCTGGTGAGATTTACTCACCTCTACAAGCTGGAGATAGCAAATACAGACACACAACAGAGATCCAAAAAGCACGAAAGCACGACTACGATTCAAGTGAGGAAAAGCCAAAGCTATTTGTCTTGTGCATATGAAACAAAAGAATGCATATAACATGAATTTTAAACCAAAATATGACATTAAACAAGCAGAATTAAGGAACAACAATTAATCAAACACTTGCACTTGCTTCCACCATCACTATGCTCAGCTTATAGGGTGATAAGTCACTACCATGGGATGTATTTGGTCAGGTATGGGTCATATATGCTCGTCCTAACATGGGTAGTGAAGGTATGGAAGTTGTTTGAGTGATTAATGGCATAAATGTACAAACACAAGGCAAAGGTGCATTTTTATATAACAACAAGTCACGACTATGGCCTTATGTGGCACGGACAGACCTATTGGAGGCTAGGGGATGGTGTGACAGTGGCTTTGGGTCAGGTAGGTGCTGGTGGAAGTGATGCAGGAGGTGGCCAAGGGGTGTGGTGAAGTGGTGAAGGCCATAGGAGCTCGGTTATGCATATATAGGAAGTGTTGCTTGCATTTTCGTGTGGATCTTGCATCAACGATGGCCATGGCCTGGTAGGTCAGAGGAGATGGGGGTGGTTTGCATCTGGACAAGGTGGTGATGAAGGTGGTGGTGATGGTGGAGCAAGGCCGAACAACATAAGGTTGAAGCAAGTGCAAGTAGAATAAGAAAACAAAGAAGAAAAGTGAAAAAACAAAGAATTATTTACCAAAGTTTTTGCTCAGGAGATGGGGGCCGAATTTTTTTGAGTTGAGAAATAAAAAAATTCGTGAAAAATGATAAGGAAGTCGGCTGAACAAAGGAGATATGGGCAGCAAAAATTAATGCATGAGTTATTTGGAATTGAAAAGGTAAAGGAGGTGAAAAGACAAAGGCAAGTGAAAGGTTTAAAACTCTTCATATTACTTTTTTTTCTTTTGCAAATTTTAATAAATGAAAAATTACTTATAATTACAGATAAAAACACGAAAATATAGTAAATAAAAAAATATTAATTAATTATATATAATTTAATTAATAAAAACAGCAAAAATTGCAAACTAGTCATGAAAATATGAAAATAAATGCAATGAAGTTTGGAAAAATTTTATGTACTTGAAAAATATTTATAAATAAAGATAAGAACACAAAATAAAAATGAATTCACAAAATACATAAATAAATATTAATTTAATATAATTTAATGAAGAAAATAGCAGAAAAATGAAAACTAGCCTTTAAAAATAGAAAATAAATGCAATAGACTTTGGGAAAATTTAAACACCACTTTAATAAAATTTAAAAGACAAAAATATATATAAAATGACATATTGACACATTTTAAAATAAAATATGACAATAAAAGTATATTTTTAATTATTTAAAATAAACAGAATTGCTATATAAAGCAGATTACACTCAATATTGGAATGTACATAACTTTCACAATTTAAATCTGTTTTCAACGAAACGAAAAGCAGTATTCAAGTTATTAAGTCTATTTTCATAATAAAAGATAAAATTTAAGAATCTAAATATTTAAATTTGAAATTTAAAAATCAAAGTTTGACCCAAATTTACCGAAATCAACATTTCAGGAAAATATTCAATTTATATCATTTTGGAATTATAAATCACACAATAATCAAAGTTTATATTTAAAAATGAAAAGTTTGAAATGGAACCAGTTAAAAAATTTAAAAATGAAATAAAGTCAAAATTAAAGTATACATAAAAATTTAGGGTTGTTACACTCTCCCCCACTCAAATCTTTTCGTCCTCGAAAAGGAAGGAAGTGGAGAAACAACTAGAAAGATAAATAGGTTGGAAGACATTCGAAAGAAGGTAGGGAGAAAGTAGCTAGGAGGTGAAGCAGGTTGAAAGACAAGGATGAACCATTATTTAAACCATCATACATTTCAATTAAAATTTCATAATATTTTAAACATTTTATAATATGATGAATAGTCATTTGATTCAAATTTGATGGTTCAAAGTAAACAAATTTTAAACATTTTACAATCTTTAGAAGGGAAAATAACTGATCAAAATATTATTTATATAGTACTTTATCAAAATACTTCTATAACTCGATGTCTTAACAAGTTTATCCTCGTTCCTGTAGATTCTGGCAGTGCGTTGATCAGGCACAAAGCTAGAATTCTCCAAGTACTTATAAAACTTGTTTCAACACCCAGTGAAAATAATGAAAACACTTTAAAAACAGATATGGAAAGTACAATCCAAACAAATCAACCAAACCGAAACAGTTGTCTAACCATGGATCGCAGATACACAATGGTTACGCCTGGATCCCCCAGGAAACAATCCGTATCCGTAAGCTTTCTCAGCCCTGCGAGTTACGCCATGATGACGAGTAGAATGCAGGATACACAATGGTTACGCCTGGATCCCCCAGGAAACAATCCGTACCCCTAGGCAAGACTCAGCCAGGCACTTGCGCTACTCTTCGCGACCTACACAGATTGCAGGATACACAATGGTTACGCCTGGATCCCCCAGGAAACAATCCGTACCCCTCAAAATTACTTTCAAATATCATACTTATATAAAGTCCATTTTATATAAGATTTCATTTCAAATCAAATACTTTTCAAAATACTAGTATATCAAATCACACTTATATAGATTTCGATTATATAAGATTTCACTTTTCAAAATTGGGTACCCTTTCAAATCAACAGTTCCAATTCAACAGTTTACTTATACAAATCATTTTTATATAAGTTCGATAGCTCCCAAATCAAGTATTTAATAAAACAAGGTTCTAAATTTCAAACCATTTCGATATCAAATAAATTTTAAAATCATATATGATGTCATCAAATCATTTCTTTCAAGTTATACATATTCAATTTCAAAATTTCTTAAAACAATAGGTTTAGAAAATAATCCAAATTTCCAAATCAACAAAATTTAGGTCAAATAAATCCATTTCCATTTCAAAAATGTATTCACTTCAAAAGTCATAATACTTTCAAAGTTATGAATCTTTCGAAACTAAAATACTTGAAATCATTACACTTTGAAAATCATAACATTTAGAAATCATGCGTTTGAAATCATAAAACATGCCCTTGATTCTTTACATTTCAATTTTTTCCAATTAAACCAAAATCTAAAATTTCCAATTTTAATTCAATTCAAACCATCAGTTTCAATTTAGTTTTCCAACAAAACCATTCCAAATATTATCAATTTCAAATATAGATTTGATTCACAAAATAAACTATTAAATCTTAAATATGTTTCAAGGCTTAAATATACCATATTTCAAAACTAAATTTCATAGTTTCATATATCTCAAATTTTAATTCATTATTACTTACATATGTCATTATTTCACAACATTACATTCGATCGCTCGCTTGATCACACAAGTTCACTTTCGAACTAGTATTGTCCATTCGACTTCCCTAATGCGGACTTCGATATGGTTTCTTGACTAGAAACCATCAGTCTCCTTGCATAGCTACATACTATGATAGAGAATTATAGAATCAAGCCCAAAATTCATATCAAATATTCGCCATCAAGAATCAAATGAAAAATCCTAACACGAAATGGTGCAATTCACCTCGAACTTGTGTACTCAAACTTGGATCAAATTAATTATGCGAATAAAACAACGTACGTACAACTTATGTATCTATTCCAACTTGTTAAATAAATAGTTTTCTAAAGATGTTACTAAGTTAAAACATTTAAAACAGAAATTTTCTCAACATTTGAAGACTAATTTTTATCCAAAACATTTCAAAACTAAATTTCATATTAGTATAAATTAGCCTTATTTATTTACTTAACAAAACAGTTTCAACTTATAAAAAACCATATTATTTCATACTTGAAACATACAAACTAAACTTATATTCTTTATCAAATACCTTATACCTTTCAAAAAATTTAGCTTTGAAAAATTAACCTTGATTTGGAAGTGCTCGAATCTTAAAATAGTCGAAGTAGTCATATTTTCAATCCAAGAGTTGAAAATCAACACTAAATCAGTAAATCAATTTCAAAAGTTAGGTTTCAAAATCTGAAACTTGAGAACCGAACATCGGCTTACTTTAAATCTTTTCAAATATATATATATATATATATATATATATATATATATATATATATATATACGGATCTATCTTTCGAATATCAAACCATACTTCGAAATCTGAAATCAAAATTGGTTTCACAAAATCACTCGCAGAGCAAAGCTACTAGAGTGGCCTCTCTCTCACTCAGAAACTCGAAAATCAATGTCGATGACGCATGCATTCATCACCGAAATTATTTTCCAGCGACATAAGTGAGTTCTGGACTTCAATTAACTTTGAAAAACTTCTTTGAAATTCCTTCGAAATCATTGAAATTCATTCGAATACATTTGAAACATTTCTTATTTGAAATATATATATATATCTTTAAATCATATTACTATATATATTTTCCAAAATCTTAAAACTGATTTCAAAATACCGGAATTTGATTCCTCGAAATTCAAATTCAAAACCCTTCTGTTATAAATCATTTTTGTATAAATCAAGTTCTTATAAAATTTTCAAAATTTCAAATTCTTTCGAAATTTCAAATTTTCATTTTTGAAAGGTATATAATCCTTATCGAAAACATTTCACTTTTATATATAAAAATATGGCCATCCTTAATAATTTCGATGTATGCACAATTTCAAAATACAACCAAGTACAAATTTCCAAAGGATGATTCAGGGAAGGATTTCAACAAACAAAGATTCAAAATTAGAGGGACTCTAATCAAATAGAATTCTAGTTCGAAGATAAACTCAAACGAAGATGAGATAATTTAATTACCAATAGAAAATGGATAAGCCTATATAAATCGCGGGCGACCTTAACCGGTTAACCGTGACTTCAGGAATATAACCAATGCGGAAATCTAAGGTAAATCGACATTCGATCGGCAGAGATAGAATCCGAGTAGAGCATGAGATAGATAGCATCGTAAAGGATACAGAAACCTTTGGTGAATCAATGCTAATTGTAAAGGAGTTTTACCCCTTTACAAATCATTCGAAGATTTACGGAATACCAATTTTATAGAGGTCATTCCAAAGTGGAGTTATGGAATCCTCTAAAATCAAAGGAATAAAATAGGGACAAGACTGGATTTCAGAACAAGTGGGAGTGTTCCAAAGTTCAAGGAATCTTAATTGATAAGAATCTTAACCAAGAGATTACTAAACAAGGTGGATTCAAAAGGGATGAAGTTTAGAAAATCTTGATTTCAAAATAAGAAAATTTTTATACCAAAATAATCTTTGAAAATCCTTTAAAAATCATTTGGAAATCATTTTATACTTCGAAAATACGTTCTCTCACAAAGAAAGGATTCTGAGATTGATTTCACTCATTCTAGGGTATTTCTACCCTATCTCTAATGAGTTTTTGCTCCACAGGATAAGGTTTGCCTAAAACCAAAGCTCTGATACCAACTGTAACAACCCGATATTTTTCAGCCATTCGCATCCGCACATGTCGGACTTGAATTGCTCAAAATACCGCGTTGTAAATAAATTTGGAGCAAATGAAATACAATCACAGAATTACAGACACAGAAATATCAGAATAACTCGCAGCAGAAATTAAAATACCATAGTAGTTCATGAAGCTACTATAACAAACTCTCAAAACATAATACATAATATCAGTCTGAAAAACATATACAATAGAAATCTCAATTACATAGCAGTTTATCAATACCAAAGCTGAAATAGAACAACTGAAACTGAAGGGA
Source organism: Allium cepa (assembly GCA_030765085.1). Taxonomy (NCBI): domain Eukaryota; kingdom Viridiplantae; phylum Streptophyta; class Magnoliopsida; order Asparagales; family Amaryllidaceae; genus Allium; species Allium cepa. Next base: position 79,905,211 of record CM060941.1, on the reverse strand, counting down.
TAGATAACTAGACAAGCAGAATCTCTAACAATTCCTAGCTCCAGAAAGAAATCCAAAGCTAAGCTGTAAATACTCAGGCTGACCCGAGCATAAAGTAAAACACAAAACACTCGAGTCAGGACAATATATACTTATATAATGTAAACCAACTCAAGTGAACTGTAGTAGAAATGCACAATAACTTAAAGGATGCTGGGGATCGCCCATCCTTTAAGAATCAGTTAAACTATAAATTAAATATATCCCACGATTAAAATTTCAAAATGGTATTTTATACTTCAAAATCAAATATCATTTCAAAATTCAATATCATTCAAAATCCATTTCAAAATATCAAAAATATAATATCTTCCAAACCACATTCATTTTTATTTAATTTAAATACCATTACAAAACACATTTCAAAATAGTTTATATTTCAAAACAAATTACTTCATTTTAAATCATACAAATGAAGTTATTATATTTAATAATCAAATTATTAAATTTAAAAAAATTTAGTCTTTCCAAATTAATTTATCCACTTAATTTATTAAAACAGATGAAAATTCAACTTTCGCAGCATTTAGAAATTGCTACGGAAAGTTACATTCAAAACAGTTCAATTTAATAAAAGATAGCATTTAAAAAGGTTGTAATAGGGTTACATTAGTTTCAAATAAAACTTACTTAAATTCAATAATTATAGCATTTACAAAAATTCTATAATAACCTTTAATTAAACTTAGCCATTTGGTTCATTATTATCAACTACAGCATTTACAAATGCTGTATTATCATTTACATTAGAATTAATAGCATTTCAGAAATGCAGTTAATTAACTTCAAGTATTCAATATAATTTCACAACCATTATATTTTTTGTTTAAGTCATTTTTAGCTTAGAAAATCATATAATTTCACTTTTAAAACATTCATTCAAATACCCTTATATTCATGATTTTATAATGTTAAATCTCCATTCAAAAATCAAAATTTAATAATAATTCACTTATTAAATTCCAACATTAAATTTTAAATTCATTATATTAAGTTTAACTTAACATTTAAGTTTAAAATTTTCAAATATAACTTAATTTCATTTTTATTTACTTAACTTAAAATTCACCTTTAAGCCAAATTCACAAATTTCCAATTTTAGTTATATTTCCAAATTTCAACCTAAATATTCATTCATTTCACATTTTAACTTTATTCAAAAATCATTGATATATTATAAAATCATTTTAAATTCATTTAATTCAAAATATCATAAATTTATCATATTTTCATATTTAATTTAAATTCCATTTATCACCAAATTCTAGTTTCTAAAATAACTTACATTTCAGATTTTCTAACTTTACCATTTATTTATTTCACTTATAAATTTTCAGAAAATCAATAATGCTTTACAAAAATCATTTCTAATCAAATTTAAATCAAAATATTATAGTATTTACATTTCTAAAATAATTTAAAATTTTTTAGAAAAACATATTTTAACAACGGGTCTGTATTTCTTTTTCTAGCCTAGATGAAGTGATACGGGTAATATATCATTTCAACCCGTAATTTACAAAGAAAACCGGGTTTGATCATTTCAAACCCGCAATCCCAAGTAAAAGAAAATAATTGAAAATCATTCAGGCATATCATTTCAGCCCATAACGATTTTCTCCTATTCTAAATTTCATTCGGGTATGTATCATTTCAACCCATAGTGATTCTAGTCTACAGGGAACTTGCAGTGTGATAAACTGATGAAAATAATAGAATAGCATGAAATAACAGTAACATATAGTATAAAAAGTGTAAATATAGGTGTGAACTTCATATGAATATAATATAGCAGTTATAACAGGATGATATGCATTTACAGATTCAGGTGATGTCAGTTTATCACTATATAAGTACATATTAGTCAGGTGAGATTTACTCACCTCTACAAGCTGGAGATAGCAAATACAGACACACAACAGAGATCCAAAAAGCATGAAAGCACGACTACGATTCAAGTGAGGAAAAGCCAAAGCTATTTGTCTTGTGCATATGAAACAAAAGAATGCATATAACATGAATTTTAAACCAAAATATGACATTAAACAAGCAGAATTAAGGAACAACAATTAATCAAACACTTGCACTTGCTTCCACCATCACTATGCTCAGCTTATAGGGTGATAAGTCACTACCATGGAATGTATTTGGTCTGGTATGGGTCATATATGCTCGGCCTAACATGGGTAGTGAAGGTATGGAAGTTGTTTGAGTGATTAATGGCATAAATGTACAAACACAAGGCAAAGGTGCATTTTTATATAACAACAAGTCACGACTATGGCCTTATGTGGCACGGCCAGACCTATTGGAGGCTAGGGGATGGTGTGACAGTGGCTTTGGGTCAGGTAGGTGCTGGTGGAAGTGATGCAAGAGGTGGCCAAGGGGTGTGGTGAAGTGGTGAAGGCCATAGGAGCTCGGTTATGCATATATAGGAAGTGTTGCTTGCATTTTCGTGTGGATCTTGCATCAACGATGGCCATGGCCTGGTAGGTAAGAGGAGATGGGGGTGGTTTGCATCTAGAAAAGGTGGTGATGAAGGTGGTGGTGATGGTGGAGCAAGGCCGAACAACATAAGGTTGAAGCAAATGCAAGTAGAATAAGAAAACAAAGAAGAAAAGTGAAAAAACAAAGAATTATTTACCAAAGTTTTTGCTCAGGAGATGGGGGCCGAATTTTTTTGAGTTGAGAAACAAAAGTTTTCGTGAAAAATGATAAGGAAGTCGGCTGAACAAAGGAGATATGGGCAGCAAAAATTAATGCATGAGTTATTTGAAATTGAAAAGGTAAAGGAGGTGAAAAGACAAAGGCAAGTGAAAGGTTTAAAACTCTTCATATTACTTTTTTTCCTTTTGCAAATTTTAATAAATGAAAAATTACTTATAATTACAGATAAAAACACGAAAATATAGTAACTAAAAAAATATTAATTAATTATATATAATTTAATTAATAAAAACAGCAAAAATTGCAAACTAGTTATGAAAATATGAAAATAAATGCAATGAAGTTTGAAAAAATTTTATGTACTTGAAAAATATTTATAAATAAAGATAAGAACACAAAATAAAAATGAATTCACAAAATACATAAATAAATATTAATTTAATATAATTTAATGAAGAAAATAGCAGAAAAATGAAAACTATCCTTTAAAAATAGAAATAAATGCAATAGACTTTGGGAAAATTTAAACACCACTTTAATAAAATTTAAAAGACAAAAATATATATAAAATGACATATTGACACATTTTAAAATAAAATATGACAATAAAAGTATATTTTTAATTATTTAAAATAAACAGAATCGCTATATAAAGCAGATTACACTCGATATTGGAATGTACATAACTTTCACAATTTAAATCTGTTTTCAACGAAACGAAAAGCAGTATTCAAGTTATTAAGTCTATTTTCATAATAAAAGATAAAATTTAAGAATCTAAATATTTAAATTTGAAATTTAAAAATCAAAGTTTGACCCAAATTTACCGAAATCAACATTTCAGGAAAATATTCAATTTATATCATTTTGGAATTATAAATCACAGAATAATCAAAGTTTATATTTAAAAATGAAAAGTTTGAAATGGAACCAGTTAAAAAATTTAAAAATGAAATAAATTCAAAATTAAAGTATACATAAAAATTTAGGGTTGTTACATTATCCGTCCTATTCAAGAAAAGCCCATTCCACATATATCCTGAGAAGAAAATTGTTCAAGAAAAGCCCATTAGTTGTTTTGTGTGGAAAGGACAATTCAGAGCGTTTGGAAAATTATTACAGAATTAAGCTGCATTCGTTCAATGCATATAAATTACTTAATTGCATTCCGTAGAATGCATTTGAGTACAGTGAGATGCATTCCTTCAAAATGCATTTTACTGAATGCAATTTGATAACTCACTAAGCACTTTCCAGTTATATCCCGAGAAGAAAATTGTTCAAGAAAAGCCCATTAGTTGTTTTGTGTACAAAGTAGGGCTGTCAGCGGATACATTCAGATGCGGATAGTGTCATATCTGTATCTGTATCCGAAATCATTTTCGGATATCGAATATCCATACCCGTTTGATTTTCGGATATCGGATATCCGTATCCGCTTAGTTTTTCGATACAGACGAATATCGTATATTTATCCGCTCCGTCCATAATCAATAAATTTAAAAGTATAAGTTAAAAGTTTTGGATCAACATAAAATAGTTTTTGTACTAATGTTCAAAAAAAAATCAAGAAATAAAAGATGTGATGATAAAACATTGTTTTATACTAATATATCCATATGTGCATAAAAAAATATTCAAAACTTAAACACTAAAACTATCGGTTTTCCCTAAAAATAAGCAAAAAAACCATATCGTTGTAACATCCAATGGTTAGGAAGTCAAACGATATTTTTCGGATACGGATACCGCTATAACCATATCCGTATCCGGAAAGCTATTCGAATATCGGATATCCGTATCCGCTATTCGGATAATGGATACTTTTCATATTTTCGGATATGGATCCGAACGGATATCGGATTTTTCGGGTATTCATTAACAGCCCTAGTACAAAGGACAATTTAATGCATATAAATAAGATAATTGCATTCCATGAAATGCATTTAGGTTCAGTGAGATGCATTCCTTTAGAATGCATTTCAATGAATGCAATTTGATAACTCATTAAGAACTTTTCAGTTATATCCCGAGAAGAAAATTGTTCAAGAAACGCCCACTACTTGTGAAGAAACGGCAATTCAAAGCGTTTGGAAAATTACTACACATCCGAATTTTCTGTGAACGCATACTTATCTGCATTCTTTCGAATGCATTTCGGTTAAATGAGTTGCTATTTTTCATTTTGTTTATCCGTCCTATTCAAGAAAATCCCATTACTAGTTTTGTGTAGAAAGGGCAATTCAAAGCGTACTACACATCCGAATTTTCCGTGAAACAAAAGACAAATCCGTAGAATGCGTTCTGGTGTAGTGAGATGCATTCCTTCAGAATGCATTTTAATGACTGTAATTTGATAACTCATTAAGCCCATTCCAGACATATCCTGAGAAGAAAATTGTTCAAGAAAAGCCCGTTAGTTGTTTTGTGTACAAAGGACAATTCAGAGCGTTTGGAAAATTATTACAGAATTAAGCTGCATTCGTTCAATGCATATAAAATACTTAATTGCATTCCGTAGAATGCATTTAGATGCAGTGAGATGCATTCCTTCAGAATGCATTTTACTGAATGCGGTTTGATAACTCATTAAGCACTTTCCAGTTATATCCCGAGAAGAAAATTGTTCAAGAAAAGCCCATGAGTTGTTTTGTGTACAAAGGACAATTTAATGCATATAAATAAGATAAATGCGTTCCGTGAAATGCATTTAGGTTCAGTGAGATGCATTCCTTCAAAATGCATTTCAATGAATGCAATTTGATAACTCATTAAGCACTTTCCAGTTATATCCCGAGAAGAAAATTGTTCAAGAAACTCCCACTACCTGTGAAGAAATAAAGTATGTGATGATAAAACATTGTTTTATACCAATATATCCATATGTGCATTAAAAAATATTCAAAACTTAAACACTAAAACTGTCAGTTTTTACTAAAAATAAGAATAAAAAAAAACCATATCGTTGTAACATCCAATGGTTAGGAAGTCGAACAGATATTTTTCGGATATGGATACCGCTATAACCATATTCGTATTCGGAAAACTTTTCGAATATCGGATATCCGTATCCGCTTTTCTGATAATGGATATTTTTCGTATTTTCGGATACGGATCCGGATCCGAACGGATATCAGATTTTTTGGGTTTTCATTGACATCCCTAGTACAAAGGACAGTTTAATGCATATAAATAAAATAATTGCATTCCATGAAATGCATTTAGGTTCAGTGAGATGCATTCCTTCAGAATACATTTCAATGTATGCAATTTGATAACTCATTGGGCACTTTCCAGTTATATCCCAAGAAAAAAATTGTTCAAGAAACGCCCACTACTTGTGAAGAAAGGGCAATTCAAAGGTTTGGAAAATTACTACACATCCGAATTTTCCTTGAATGCATACTTATCTGCATTCTTTGGAATGCATTTCGGTTAAGTGAGATGCTATTTTTCATTTTGTTTATCCATCCTATTCAAGAAAATCCCATTACTTGTTTTGTGTAGAAAGGACAATTCAAAGCGTACTACACATCCGAATTTTCCGTGAAACAAAGGACAATTCCGTAGAATGCATTCTGGTGTAGTGAGATGCATTCCTTCAGAATACATTTCAATGACTGTAATTTGATAACTCATTAAGCCCATTCCAGATATATCCTGAGAAGAAAATTGTTCAAGAAAAGCCCATTAGTTGTTTTGTGTACAAAGGACAATTCAGAGCGTTTGGAAAATTATTACAGAATTAAGCTGCATTCGTCCAATGCATATAAAGTACTTAATTGCATTCCGTAGAATACATTTTGGTGTAGTGAGATGCATTCCTTCAGAATGCATTTTACTGAATGCAATTGATAACTCATTAAGCACTTTCCAGTTTTATCCCGTGAAGAAAATTGTTCAAGAAAAGCCCATGAGTTGTTTTGTGTACAAAGGACAATTTAATGCATATAAATAAAATAATTGCATTCCGTGAAATGCATTTAAGTTCAGTGAGATGCATTCCTTCAAAATGCATTTCAATGAATGCAATTTGATAACTCATTAAGCACTTTTCAGTTATATCCCGAGAAGAAAATTGTTCAAGAAACGCCCACCACTTGTGAAGAAATAAAAGATGTGATGATAAAACATTGTTTTATACTAATATATCCATATGTGCATTAAAAAATGTTCAAAACTTAAACACTAAAACTGTTAGTTTTCACTAAAAATAAGCAAAAAAACCATATCGCTGTAACATCCAATGGTTAGGAAGTCGAACGGATATTTTTCGGATACAGATACCGCTATAACCATATCCATATTCAGAAAGCTTTTCGAATATCGGATATCCATATCCGCTTTTCGGATAACGGATATCTTTCGTATTTTCGGATACGGATCTGGACGGATATCGGATTTTTCGAGTATTCATTGACAGCCTTAGTACAAAGAATAATTTAATGCATATAAATAAGATAATTGCATTCCATAAAATGCATTTAGGTTCAGTGAGATGCATTCCTTCAAAATACATTTCAATGAATGCAATTTGATAACTCATTAAGCACTTTCCAGTTATATCTCGAGAAGAAAACCGTTCAAGAAACGCCCACTACTTATGAAGAAAGGGCAATTCAAAGCGTTTGGAAAATTACTACACATCTGAATTTTCCTTGAATGCATACTTATCTGCATTCTTTGGAATGCATTTCGGTTAAGTGAGATGTTATTTTTCATTTTGTTTATCCGTCATATTCAAGAAAATCTCATTACTTGTTTTGTGTACTAAAGGACAATTCAAAGCGTACTGCACATCCGAATTTTCCGTGAAACAAAGGACAATTCCGTAGAATGCATTCTGGTGCAGTGAGATGCATTCCTTCAGAATACATTTTAATGACTAACGATTTGATTTCAGAAATTAAACACACGTTTAATTTTGCCAAAAATTGTAGCTGACTCCCAACTCGTCTAATCTAGCATCATTGCGAAGTGCTCGACGATACGGTTCCAACGCGACCAGTTTTGCATCGAACCGACCTCGTATGAACCATATACAGTTGTTTGAATAAATTATACAAATTATATAAATAAATTTACACATTTATATATATATTATTTAAATCTACACTAATCTGGACCCTCCTCCACTGATCCTACAGCTAAAAACACTTCCCCACCAATCACGTATCTTCTTCCCAGCCCAACATGAGCTGCCGCCGGTTTAGGCTAACCCTTGGCGAGTTTCTGCCGCCCCCACAACCTCATTCTGACCATCAGCCACCTTCCATTCGAGTCGCCTCGTCTAGATCTGTCGATCGAGCTCACACGACTCCTCCGGTAGCCCATAACGTCGTCATGCCTAGTTCGAAGTCGTGACAAACGCAGGCGTTTTCTGGCCAATTTCGATCACCAACGGTGATCACCACCGTTGGTCTTAACGATCTCGAGGTGCTCTACCTAAGTCTAGTTGAAGATTTTGCGTGAAGCTTCCTAGATTTGGAGAAAATTGGAGATTAAAATGGGAGTTTTCTGGCCTTCGAATCAATGAAGACGGCGGCTGCGAGGGCGTTGACCACGAACGCAAAAATGAGGGGTTTTGACTTTATTTAGGGTATTCCGGTCCTTATATAGCCATCGATTTAAACACTATTCATTCGTTTATTTTAGGAACTCCAAACGAGACGCCCCAAATACCGTTGCATATGTTTTACCCCCATTCCGGACACAATGGAACATGTTTTGAAAGCTCGTTCGATTGTCTGTGCGAGATACAACATGAATCAAATTATTTAAATTAAATTTCTTTAAAAACTGACAGCGCGTTTTAATCTTGCCCGATCAAACTATAACTCCGATCGATACAAAATTTGAAACCCCACAATAACTTACTAATACGGATCCGATGGCACTAGTTTCGTTCGATTCTGACACCGTATTAAAAATAACTATTTTATACGTATAATGATATAATTTCTATGATCGAATCACACGAACTCCAGAATAACAAACCGTATACATATTCTGACTCTAAACGTCAATATGAATCCAATGGAACTGGTCTCGCCTTCTAATTCGATCGTTTGCTCCAGTTACGTCTAAATACCCAATAATTTAATTAATTGAATTTATGCAACGCTAAATAACTGAGCGTACATGGTTGCCGGGGTCACATACGAGAACGGATCGCCACGAAAGTTATTTTCATACAATAATATCATATTACGGATCCGATGAAACTGGTTTCGTCGGAATCCGAGATCGTTTGCACAATCTCCATTTTTAAGCCAATCAAATAATATTTTAAATAGTATAAAATATCGATTTTCACAAATCAACTTCTAATTTGATTTTAAAAGTTCCCAAAAATCTATACAACTCCAATATGAATAATTTAAACTTTATAAACAATTTTCGATCTTATTTAACTCCAGATTCAATTAACTACTTGATTTAACTTATTTAAAATCGATTTTCCAATATTTAAATTCAATTAAATATTCTAATTTTAATCGCTTAAAATCTAGGTCGTTACATTCCCCTCCCCCCCTCACTTAAAATAATTTCGTCCTCGAAATTGCCAAGTACGAAAGAATGCCCCGAATCCCATTAAACTTCAAAACAATTTAGTTTAAAATCGATTTTTAACTCATTTTAATCAGTTTAAATTTCCAATTCAAACCGTTATAACTTTTTAAAACTTAACTAAGTTTCAAAACCATTTACAGTTATTAACTTATATCATTTCTAAAACAAGCGAAATCATATTTCAAATTATAACTTAGAAATCAAATTTCAAGTTACTATAAACTTCCAAAATTTTCAAAAAAATTATAACGCCTTAAATTTTTGAAAAATTTCGCCAGCACCTCCTTTGCGCGGCTCGATCTGAAAAAATCATAATAGATATAATATCACAAACATACATCCCACCAACACTGGTGAGGCATCCCGTAGGGATAAAGTGTAAAATCGCGATATTTAATCCGAGATATGTACCTTATTTGTTATTAGCGAACGTAAATGGCTAATATTGCACGAAAACGAGCTCCAAAAGCGAAGCAAGCGCCATCCGTGCCTACTAAACTCAAAAAACCATCAATATTCATGTACAGAAACATAATATCAACATATGCAAACAAATACATGAAATTAAACTATCAATCAACAATGATATTCACATGAACAATCCAAATCAATATATATTTATATTCACTGATATTCAATTGATTTACAAATTTAATTGTTTATATTAATTGGATTTTGCTAACTTTATTTCTCATTCAATTAGTTTACTTTCACTAATTTGTATTCGAGTTAGTTTGCTACCAATTCAAATTAAATTCAATTCCATTTCGATTCACTTAAATTTCATAACTTGAATTCGATTATTTAAGTTTCTAATTCATTATCAGTTCCATATATACTTAATGAATTTTATATAATCAATCTTAACATCCAAACTGCCAATCAATACAAATCAACATAACCAAAACAATTTTATTAATATTCAACATACATATTTATGTTATTCACATTAAATTTGGTTTAACATACTATAATTTCTAATTGGTTGGTATTCAATTAAATTCATTAAATTACAAGTATTCTTACTTCAACTACTTATAATTAATTAGCTTTTATATCATACAAAAGTGATTCATTCGATTGTGTTCAATCTCAACGTTCAAGTGTTTAGAGATTCCTGTTGATGACGTGGGCCCGACGTATCAACCAGAACCAATAAGTCACTCAACAAATCAATCGACACAATATAAAACATTTTTATATAACTAACGAATACGTTCTTTCATATATATACTCACTCATGATTCATTCTAGGTATAACTGACCCCATCTTTAATGAATAAACTCAACCCTAGGATATAACTAATCCTATCTCTGATTGAGTCTTACAGCAAACGCTTAAGCAATGTAATTATTTTGTCTTAAGCATCAATTGTTAAGCTTTCATACTGTTTACTATATATATAGTTAATACCATCACTTATATAGTTATATACATGTCATGTTAAAGCAATATACATCAATCTTACTTAGCAATCTCATTCTTGACAAAATCAGCCAACCAGCGCCCCTAGGTTGCGGGTCGACCCAGCCTAGGTCGACCGCCAGGTCGACCGGCCGGTCGACCCTCAACCACTTATATATGTATATATATATATTTTTAAATGTATATTAAACCTATTAAATTCTACCTAGTCCAGACCTCTATAACTCCTCCAAACTAACTCGGATTCAAACAAGTTATATATGAAAATTGCCCAGAAAAATATCACGGATCCAACCGTGCAGTTCCCGTGATCAAACTCAGCAATCTACAAAATGTCCATTTTTCACTGTTCGTATTATTTAGCTATATTTAATTGTTTTAAAAATGTGGGTTGTTACAATCTCCCCACCTTTAGGAAATTTCATCCCCGAAATCAGCCAAAGAGAAAGAGTATCAAACACTCGCATTTGGCATCCATATAGTGTGCATCCAATTTTTCAATCATCCGTGTTAGTGCGAACGGTGTATCACATCAGAATGATATGCATGTACATTTCAACCCTAGTCGGTACCTTCTATATGAATGCTGACAAGTAAAATAACTTTCTTTATTAAAATATGATGCTCACAGCCTAAATATACTTGCAATTCTATATGAATACAACCTTTGAAAAATTTCAAAATAGTTTCCACCCAATTTTTCCCATATCTCTACAAGATAGAGACATAGTTCAACCAATTTTTCAACCAAATTCTATAATCAACCAACCGTCTTCGAATTTAGGAAAATCTGAAAATTTCCACAAAATTCGACTTCTCGTGTTAGGAGGGAGGCCAAACGATAAAGTTTTATTTTACCGTTTTATGCATTCCCTTCTTTTTTTTTCACGCCTAAAATTTCCTACGACCCGAAAATCAGAAATTTTATTTTATAAGCGCGACTTCCACGTGGTTAACAACCAAAACTATTTACTTCTCTTATCGTCGTAGTATTATAATTTTATTTTACTTTTGATTATAATATGTTGATTCCAGATTTGTAATTATTTCCTATGTTACATTTCCTTTCTCATATCCCAGTATAAAGCAGAATAGAAACATAAACAATAGTTACTAATAAGCTGGAGTTTAGGATACATGGAAATAAAAGAAACAACATGTACTACACGATACTAACAACAACAATCTCTACAACAACACTGGGAAACACATAAACTGGTTACAAAGCTCAACCAGAACTCGGTGGTATAGGGTCCTGGCCCCCTCGGCATAGGCATGACCTAAGAAAAGCATCCAAACAACTGAGACGCTCCTCTGTACGCCTCATACCAGCTGAAACCTCTCTAGTCTCCCTAACAATCTCAGTCTGCTGTCGGGCCATCTCATCCTGCCTCTCCCTCAGGGCCCTAATCTCGTTCCTCAAATCAGACGATCAGGAAGGTACAGAAGGTCTTGCTCCCTGTGGGGGAAGTCTCTCCCACCAAGGATCTATCGGAGGTCTCACCTCAGACTCTGGTGGCCACATGGACCAATCCTCCTGCATAGGCCCTGCCCCACCCCCTGCGGTGGCTCGTAGAAGTACTGCTGCTGGTGTGGCTGCTGCCCAAAGAAACCAGCATGTTGATACTCAACCTCAGGCTCTGGCTCGTGCTCCTGCTCTGGCTCTTGCCCTCCAACCAGGTCTGCCCCTACCTGAATCCGGTCGAGCTGAATACCCATCCTCCTAAGACTAGACGAATCTATATCAGGGGTAGTGTTCTCTATAAAAGCCTCACCAGTAAAATCTATGCCAAATCTCGCGAATACCCTCATCCATAGATGGCAGAAAGAAATCGAAGATCACGAGCTTCCCTTGTCGCTATAGACTGCATCATAATGGTCCGTGCCCAATTGACAGGCGTGCTAGCGAAAATGGCATAAGTGGCCCTCCGGACCGATGGGTAAATCTGATCATAGCTCCCCGTCTTGGGGAAGACATTATGCTGAAGCACACGGACCACTATCCTAGCTAACGGGCGCAACCTGTGTGCGTCCCATCCCGGATCCTAAGGATCTACATGTATCTGGGCCAAAACGGCCGGATCTGTCATCTGTACCCCATCCGCCTCACCTCCATAACCAGCAATATCTAAAATATCGGCTAACTACGTCTCAGTGAACGCAATGCCTACTCCTCGAATAGTCGCCCTAAAGGCTAATTGTGCACCATCCTCCTCCAACTCTAAGGTAGCATCAAAAAGACGTACTAACCTGGGGTATGTCCTCCTCTCAAAAGAAGTGTGGCTGACGATGCGGTGCAGGCCAGTGTCCAAGAACATCTGCTCTAGAGGTGATCCTGGAAAATCAGAAAATCGGATAGCTCTGCCCTGACTGATAGAGTATGCGGCCAAGTCAGAATATGCTGTGGTGATCGTCTCATCGCTTAAGCACCACTAGAGCTCCTCCTGAGTCACATCCGGATGGCGTCCCATCATAGCCCTCCTAGGAGGCATCACTGAAAACTTGAAGCTATCTATCCAAAAGAACAAATCTCAGAAGCACTCTTCTCTATGAATCCGTAGAAATCAACGGTCCGTCAATCGAAATTCGTATGTGGCTGAAATGTGGATCTGAAGCTGAGAAAAAGAGGTCGGATTTTGGGGTTTGGAATAAAAAATGGCAGAAAACGCAGAAATTTTAAAATGAAGTTTGGAGGAATTTGACCCCCCCCCCCCTCCACCTCAATTTATAGAGTTCTGCTGCCTGGGGGGCGCGGGTCGACCGCCCCCGCCTAGGTCGACCGCCCGTTCGACCTAGGTGCCCATATTTTTTTTTCCTGCACTTCTTGATTCCCTTCTGGCCCTAGGTTCCATCCATACTTGGGTCGCAGTCACGGCCCAAGGTTATATTCTCAAAACCGTACTCTACCCTCCAAGTAGAGCCTTCAACAAAAGAAATCTCTAACGCGTAACCGAGAAAACCAAACTTATCCTCCACCACTTATCCACCTAACCCACAATGTGTGTGTGTGTGTGTGTGTGTGTAATGTTTTCTAATAAATTTATATGTTCATATAAAATTTTAATAACTTTAAAAACGAAAACCTTCAGTTTAATTTTCTAAAATAACAATCCAATCCCACTTTTAGTTCTCAAAAGCCTTTAAAATCATATATACATATATTTAAAACCTTAATTATGGGCTAGTTGCATAAGTGAATCGTAGTTTACTTCTAACAAAATCCAGTGCGTTCTTCGTGCCAGCGGAAGTCGTCCTATCTCCAATACATATAAACTGGTATATATACTCATATCCATAGCCTGCCAACAAGAGCCTCCGCTCAGGGCACTGCTACAACATACACTAACCACAACCAAAACTATCCCCGCATGAATATCCATCCCTACTATGCTAATTTTCTTTTTCATGCGTTTTACTTATAGTGGACTCACTTATCGGATCGAGATATATATATATATATATATATATATATATATATATATATCAAAATACAAGTACGTTCACTCGTGGTCCTAATGGAATACTAAACCTCGCTCTGATACCAAATGAAACACCCCAACCTTCGACGGGCCCATATTTTCGCAAAAAGGCCAAAACCCAAGTCCACTGAAGACCGAGTTGTTGTATTTGGTGGTATTGTTTTTTTGGAACGAACATAAATTTCATTGAAGAAGTGCTTGGATCCTAGGTGGTGCAAGCATGGATTGATCCCATGCTGCCTTGGTTGTGTTGACACCGTCTTTATGCTACTGCATATATAAAGATGCCTCTTTGGATACCTTAAAATCCGCTACACCTTTATATTGATTCGTGAATATGCAACATATATCTTGAACATTGAACTTGTGTCTTGCTCGTTTCTGGACACATGGATATGTTGATTAGATATTTCATATTTATACGTATGTACTTGCATACTTTGGTTCGTAATAGTGATGATTTAGAGTTGTTTTCCTTTATAGATCCTGGAGCGACATTTACCCTCAACAATGAATTTGAAACTTACATTATTAATAGATTGGGAGAGGGTAATCCCTTTTTATTTGTTTGCCTTTGCTGATGTCCGGTTGGGCTGCATTATTTGTTGCCTGCTAACGCATTCTTAAAAGTTTATGCAAAGTAACCGCTTTTTATCTATGTAAATGGCTTGGCAAACCTGTTTTAGGGCCTACTTCCTTAGGCATTTAGCATCAATTGTATTCTATAAAATATATATACCATGTTTGTTATTGCTAGGTTGGTTGGTACTCAATGTCACCGGTCTGTTTGAGATTTAGAAACTTGATTTTTGTACATGTGGTGACTTACGCACCTACATGTGACTCTGAATCATAATTCGTGGCCTATGCGGGTAATACCCAATAACTCTTTTCTAGTATCATGCCCATCTTACAGTAAGCGTGATCGTACGCTAATGTTGAATGTTTTTACAAAACTTGGTGGTGCTATTTACCTGTAAGCATGGTCCGATGAAGAATTTGAGCCTGAACCAGCGTTAGAAGTGGAATCATGGGCTAAAGTTGATGGCTTTCCCAAGTTCCTAAAGAGAAATGTTCATTCTGTTGAAGAAATAATGAAGCCTATGGGACACGTGCTTGCAATTGACGACTGTCAGTGGTGATAAAAGAGCGTCTCCAATCACACATCCTAAACCGTACGCCTTCAAATCTTCTTTTGCCAAAGGGGGAAAATAAGTCAACCAATGAGAAGGATACCAAAACTTTTCAATCTCGGTATCTTTCAAGCCAAAACTTCTCATAATCTCCCACTGATACTTATCTCCTCCGATTTTGGCAACTGCTTTTGACCTCTTACTCTTAAACTTGTCTGGTTCAACTTTATTCTCTTCACCAGTGTTGGAGTCTTCAACAACTTCATCGATAGCCATTTCTTCCAAACCAGCAAAAATTGGTGGATTCCCAAATTAGTCAGTCTCCCTAGCAAGTTTATCGGTTGATGCTTTAAACAGCAGCCCTCTTCATAACAATAAACACATCTTTCTCATTTCTCTCATAAGCACCATATTTTCCTAAGGAAGCATCCATGCATTAGTTTACCCATACATAGTCTCTGGCCTCAAAGTTGCAGCGGCTAGATATACGTTTTTACCCTCTAAAACCTCCAATTTAGACGTATAAGGAGGTATCACCTCCATTTTAGTCAATAAATTTTCTTGTGGTTGCACACCTTCACCCGAGGCTCCATCATGGTCAGCACAAGGTTGACCATCGAATGGTGAGTAAATAGTATATCTCACGTCTTTAACAATCTTGCCCAAACTCTTCAACTTCGTCATCTGCCACTTAAGAAAAGAATCATAAAAGGTATTCATGTCAGCGGTGATAAAAGAGCGTCTCCAATTACATCCTAAACCATACACCTTCAAATCTTCTCTCGCCAAAGGGGGAAATTAACTCAACCAATGAGAAGGATACCGAAACTTTTCAATCTCGGTATCTTTCGAGCCAAAACTTCTCATAATCTCCCACTGATACTTATCTCCTCCGGTTTTGGCAACTGCTTTTGACCTCTTACTCTTAAACTTGTCTGGTTCAACTTTATTCTCTTCACCAGTGTTGGAGTCTTCAACAACTTCATCGATAGCCATTTCTTCCAAACCAGCAAAAATTGGTGGATTCCCAAATTAGTCAGTCTCCCTAGCAAGTTTATCGGTTGATGCTTTAAACAGCAGCCCTCTTCATAACAATAAACACATCTTTCTCGTTTCTCTCATAAGCACCATATTTTCCTAAGGAAGCACCCATGCATTAGTTTACCCATACAAAGTCTCGGGCCTCAAAGTTGCAGCGACTAGATATACATTTTTACCCTCTAAAACCCCCAATTTAGACGTATAAGGAGGTATCACCTCCATTTTAACCAATAAATATCCTTGTGATCGCACACGTTCACCCGAGGCTCTATCATGGTCAGCACAAGGTTTACCATCGAATGGTGAGTAAATAGTATATCTCACGTCTTTAACAATCTTGCTCAAACTCTTCAACTTCGTCATCTGCCACTTAATAAAAGAATCATAAAAGGGATTCATGTCTGTGGTGATAAAAGAGCGTCTCCAATCACATCCTAAACCATACGCCTTCAAATCTCCTTTTGCCAAAGGGGAAAATAACTCAACCAATGAGAAGGGTACCGAAACTTTTCAATCCCGGTAGCTTTCAAGCCAAAACTTCTCATAATCTCCCACTGATACTTATCTCCTCCGGTTTTGGCAACTGCTTTTGACCTCTTACTCTTAAACTTGTCTGGTTCAACTTTATTCTCTTCACCAATGTGTTGGAGTCTTCAACAACTTCATCGATAGCCATTTCTTCCAAACCAGCAAAAAATGGTGGATTTCCAAATTAGTCAGTCTCCCTAGCAAGTTTATTGGTTGATGCTTTAAACAACAACCCTCTTCATAACAATAAACATATCTTTCTCATTTCTCTCATAATCACCATATTTTCCTAAGGAAGCACCCATGCATTAGTTTATCCATACATACTCTGGCCTCAAAGTTGCAGCGGCTAGATATACGTTTTTACCCTCTAAAACCACTAATTTAGACCCTCTAACGAGTGGTGGCAGGGAGTTCGGAGACAAGGCGGTAGACGGTGTGGTCAGTAGGCGGGTTCGTGCATGCAATGGACGTCGAAAAGCTACATGCGGTGGGCGTCGGAAAGCTGGTGCGAGATGGAGTTCGGTGATGGATGAGCTCGGGTAGAAATGGGAAAGGGTGCATTGGCTATATGGGTGGGGTGGTTCAGTGGGCGGAGTACGTGAGGCCGAGGCATGAGGTGATGCGGGTTGACATGGTCGGGCGGAGAAGAGCTCGGTGGACTGGACGGCAGCGCATTGCTAGGAGGAGGGAGGGGACTGGCTAGGGAGGTTGCCAGCTTTATTGGTGGGTTCAGGACGTGAAGGCAGGTGCGTGGGTGCAGTCGCAGTGACAGAGGAGGGCGAGATGAACGAAGGCGGAGGATGTAGCATCTTCGGCGGGCTGAGGGAAAACGTGGGTCAGGTTCACGTTCTTGAGTGCGGCGTGGGTTGGTTTTGTTTTTAGGAGTGACGTTTCTTTCAAAGAAAAGAAGAGGAGGAAGAAAGTGTACAGGAAGGGGAGATAAAAGGAATGAAATAAAGGGAGCGGTAGGAACGTTTAACAATATATTTAAATCGTTTCAGAAAGTGTATGGGAGAAGGAACAAGTCGTACCGTAAAATCATATTTTATAAGGGATAGGTGATATCATGTAGATACCGAGGGACGCACAGTAAAGTTTATTTGAGTTTCAAGAATATCATTGAGTTCCAAGAAGCCCTTTTTGATTTTTCAAAAAATATACTTGTGGAGATTTCAAAAATATGCGTAGGTGACTTGTTTAAATAAATAAAAAAGACAACGACGTGGAGACAAGAGAATAGCACCAACGTGCATGCGTGCATGGGAATTTAGAAAAGGGCGTGTCCAACTTCAAACCTAACCATCACTTGCCCTTTTCATCCATTGGAACATTCTATGAATGTTACAGACTAGTTTTGCAGAGCCAAATCGATTAAAAAAAATAGACAAAACCAAATAGGGACACAGTTTGAGTTGAAAAGGTAGGACCACTTTATATTAACGGACCCAATTACAATTCGTTAAATCAACATAACGTGCAAGCGCTGGACTCTGATTGACGCAAATAAATATACCAATTTGATCACCTCGACGAGACGGACGCAATGATAAACAGATATTGGTGATTGGAAGCTGCCTGTGTAATTTGAATTTCTATCCAGTTCTAAACGTTCAAACGTGCCGAATAATTTTTATAGGATGAACGGTGTCGAATTTGACAAAATGAAATATACAACCGTGATCGGAAGAACATATTATACGAGGTTATGAAAAAATACCTGGATTCGGACGACGAAAATTTCAAACATTTTATGGCGGTTAAAATTGAACTGATATAAAATAAAAGGCGAACAGAACTAACTTTATTATTTTTCAACAAAATTTCGTGCACGCCAATATCTATATATACACGAGTTATAAATATAAAATTTGGATCGAAACTGAAATCATTTGAATAGCAAACGAATTTATTTGCAACCGTGCGTATTTCATACATAAAATAAACTTTATTTTAAAAAAAAATTTGTTCCAAAATTTTAGGGTCGTTACATTGGTGGAAATAATGCTTTTGTGAGTATGTCTGCAGTTTGAAATTGGGATAGTACATAGCAGAGGGTTATGGTCTCGTCTCCTATCTTTTCATTGATAAAATATTTATCAATTTCAATGTGTTTTGTTTGATCGTGGTGGACTGGGTTCTTTGCAATGATAATTGTTGATTGATTATCACACATCAACTTAATGGGACCTGAATATTTTACCCTTAACTCCAACTGAAAAGCCCGGTCCGGTTCGGGCCCGAATAAAAGTCCGATGCAAATTTTTTAGATTACCAATTTGTTTGATGATTTGATGATGGATTATTGAAGCGAAGATCATAGGCTTTAATTTGAATACATAAATTCTAATAAAATGCATTTTAATTACCGAATTAATTAAATAATAAAATTAATGTTAGATCATTAAAAATTAAATAATTATATTTTAAATAAGTATTAAAAGTTATATATGCATCGCACGACGGCACGAGTTAAAGCTAATACACACACGGTTTGAAATGTTTATATCTAAATCCAAATCCAAATTAATTTGGTTTGAAAAATTAAATTCAAATCCAAATCCAAACAATCGGATTCGTAAAATCCAATCGGGTCGAAGATCGAATATCCATCGGATCATACTTTTTTACCACCCTTGTAACACAAACTAATTACAATACTTACTACATTAAGGACTTACCTACCCTTACCTACCGTGGCCTCGTACACTCCAATTTCCAGCTAGTAGGCTGCGACTCTTCCTTCAACCGTTTTCTCTCCTTCTCTCTTGCTCGGCGCCCGAGAATTCACTCTTCTGATTTGACTCAAACCCTCCCAATTTATTGTTATCTTTCCATTATTTATTGTTATCTTTCCATTATTTATTGTTATGGAGGAAAAATTGCTTTTTTCATCGGAAAAAAAGAGGAAGAGGGTCCAAGAGGAAGAGGAATCAAGCAGTGGTAGCGGCAGAGGCAGAGGAAGAGGCAGCAGCGGCAGCGGCAGCAGTTGCACACAAAAGAGTAAGGTCTGATCCTAGGATGAGCGGGAAACAGTAGAATGACTAATGTATTATTATCATTTAGGGAAGTATGATATTGTGCTTAGAATTATGTTTCAAATTGATGTTTTTTACTATCCTATTCAACATTCAGTTCAAATCAAATTGTAATTAAGAGAACCATGGAAATGACATCATCTTCAATCTCATTTCAAATGATGTCCATCCATCTTCTATATGAACAAACCAACACCTTAACCCGTCTTATCTCGATTCTGTAAAGAATTGTAAGTTCTTGTACAAAGGTTGTATAGTTCAAACCTGTGGCGTAGCTAGAACTTTTTGCTGGCGAGGGCATAATTTAGATATTTTCCGTTCCAAAAACAGCAATGTTGAATCATTTTTTCTATTGTTTGCTAAGGTCTGGTAAATAAAACAGTGAAAAAGAAGGAGGAGGAACAAATGTATAATGCTAGATAATCTTTTGTTGAATAACGAAATAAAATGCAGTCCCACTATATGTTGTATTATTTCAGTTTTACATGGCAGCTTTACATGGAATTCTCAGCTGTTGCCATAAATTAATTAACAGATGCCTAGAGTTTCTTCTTAGCAACTTATATTGAACGTGTTTATTAACAAATGCAAGAAAAATGAGTTAGTTTATTTTGAGGACCATAACGAAATTATAATACACCTGTTCCTAGAGTTTTGTTATGTTTGGAACAAGTGATTACTTGCTAGCTGTCAACAAACATCTGTTCCTTCTTCTTCTTTTGGTGAATGTGCTAGCAACTATTTAAAACTGCATTTCACAGTTCGTTCTATACTTACTATTAAAAAATATATGAGGGGAACCTTAAATCCTAGGAGGGTCACTTGCCCCCCTCAGGCTTCATGCGGCTCCGCCACTAGTTCAAACATACTCAATTCTGTGAAGAATTGTATGTCCTTGTACAAAGGTTGTATAGTTCAAACATATCCAACACAATTATGACGTAATTATTTTATTCGTAAAAGGGGTCTTAAGAGGGGGGAAAAAGTGTTGAAAGCACTCTCCGGTGGTTTAAACATTAATTTGGTCAGCACTGATTTTGGAGGAAGGGAAATATGAGGACAGTAAAAGTGGATGATCATTAACAGTTTCCAGTAATATATTACTCCAGATCAAATTATGATTCAATAACAGAGCCATAGACTTTCAGATCTATATTCTAAATTTTAAATTTCATAGGCTAAATAGATGATCATAAGCTCCATCTAAAGGTAAATTTTCTGAAACCATCCTTTTTCTAATTTTAACTCAAGATGAATTTGATATTACCCAGTTACCAGTGCTGAACGATCGCAAGAACGAATATTATTTTTCTTTTTATATTTTATTACTATTGCTATTTATTATTTTTGTTAAAACAAAGTTACAAACAAATGTAGGATTAAGGAAAGGAAACACAACCAAAATAATATTAATAGTTTCGTAAATGATTACTTCATTGGATAATGACAATAACAGAAATATACCCTACATTGAGACAATGCAAAATAATTTACTCAAAAAGGTTGGCCTAAACTGATAATGCGAAACAATAGGAACCACAGCTTGCCCCATTGATTACTCAAAAAGGTCAGATATATCAAGTTTTATAGTTACCATAACTTGCCACGTGATTACTGGATTTTCAAGCAAGATCTTAATGACAAGACACGATTTTTGACAGAGTTAAGAACTATAGGGTTTCATCGTCCTCTGCTTCCAGAAAAAACAATATCAATGGGTTTACATTATGCAGCGATTACTGTGAGTGGGGCTTTAAAGTTTAATCCCCCTTTTGTTTTGCTTAATCGCTCAAATCTATCCAGTATAGACAATGTTCCTCATATTGATTCCTCATATTGCTTACAGTTTTTAATCGCTCAAAACTATACAAACTGTGTTTACTTGTGGGTTGCAGATGGATCCAAGACGAACCTCTGAACAACAGTTGTTGACGGAATCCTTGAGAAGAATAGCCCTCCCAATGATTAGTAACAAGACAGATTCATGGCTAAGCATCCGTCTTTGGAATGAAGTAACAAATGAATACAACAGGCGGGCTGCTGAGTACGAGGTTCCCCAAAGGATGATGCCGAATCTCGTACATCTGGCAAGGAAACTCGAGTATTGTCACTGTAGGAAGGGAGAGGAGCAGGTAAATACATGAACACAAATATTAATTATCTTTTTGTTAATTACCTTTAGGATGGGGTAGGTTATGTGATTATATTATGATGCGAGGAACAAGACTTTAGGAGAAAAAGGATAGGGTAACAATGGTACAAATATGGTTAATTATGAATTATAACAGTTTGTATAAATGGTTTTTGCTAATATAAATGTTATTGAGTATATTAGAAGCAATTCTGCTAGTGTATCGTGTAACTAACATTTCTTCCGTTGTTACTATTTGTTAGAAGATAGTTTCAGCATTACACTGCAATGGGTAAACACACTTAGGGTCTGTTTTGTTTTCATTTTGAATTTATATTTTTGTTATTAACATGCATTACAAAAGGTAAGGATAGAGGAAAATATTCATAATTCTGAACCACTATGTTAATGTAGACGAGTTGTTTTTTGTATTTTTGTTATTTTGCAAAAGAGAAAAGAAAATAAACGTCTATACAATAAAAAGGCTTGGATTTAGCAGAAAAGATAAAGGACGGACCGGACGGACCGGATTGGATAATGGAAAAGACATCAGAAGGCTGTCAATTTGACCGCGTAATCCAAATAGTTATTTGTGATGTTTGCTAACGACGTAACTTTTTTGGCCAAACCTTTCAGTTTCAACAACCACCTCCACGTTTACCCACTCACACCATCTTTCCACTTTCCAAGTACGCCACTTAAGGTCATGGTATTTCTTTTTTCCCCTTCTCAGAGTCTTCAGGGTCATGCTTCATGGCCAATAAAATCCACCTTTATAATTACGACCATCAATATGCTTTCGCCAAGATAGTTGCACCAAAAGGGATGATCTTTTAACCAGTCACACTTACTGATTTCGTCTTTGGTGGTATTTTATTTGGATGTGTTGCTGATTTTATTCTTACTTTGTTTGCCGCATACTACTACAGTCACCTGGGATTCTGATTTTCATTGATTTCTAATAATTAAGTTGAATTGCTATTTTTCACACTTGCAGGACATTTTATGCATGTTTGAAGTGAGAAAAAATGTATTGCTCTCATCTTCCATGTTCATGCACTTCCTCTTCTAGAAGAGGAAGAGGAGTACAGGCATATATGCTATATATATTTCACTCACAATCCTTTCATTATTATATTGGTGTTTAGTGCGTTTTCTTAAGTTGCACGTAAATGCATGTAAGCTGTTTGTAGAAATGAATCAATTAGTACTCTGAATTCGATCATTGAATATGGACTTCATTGATGATGAATATGCATTTAAATATAACTTAATATTCTGTATAATATGAATTATTATTTGTTTTTGCAATATTTAAATAAAAGATTATGTATTTTCAATGAATAATTGATCTTAATTAATTACCATGCATTCATTTGCTGTACCTGAAAAGTTCTTTGTACTATTTTAAAATTTTATTTTTTGCTGAAAATAAGCTTATGTGGTTCGGTATGCTGAATCTTCTTCCTACTACTTTTAGTTTTTACCTGAATAAATAAGAAACTCCACTAGCATGTTAATTCTCATATAAAGCTAGCATTAGTAATACAGTGACTTTAAAAAAAAAATATCAATTAAATTATTTAGTGAATCAAGTAAAAGCCACATAGAAGAATTGAATTGAATTTTGTTATAATTTTAGTGTGCTTATATTGCAATTCCTTCAGATGGCACTGGATTACATGATTAATAAGACTTACCACTTTCTTGGAGTCAATAAAGAGGGTAGGATGGAGTATGTGTCTCCCATAACCATAAGGCCGTCAATATGACTTTTTATGAATATATTATAATTTATCGGTGACTGCAACATTGAGAAATGATAGCATATGCGAATAAAAAGTTGAATGGTGATCACCACAAAATAAAACCTGTCGTGTTGATTACTAAAAGTGAGACTTAACATGTATAACTGATTTTGATTCAGCTGTCTGCCAGGTTTATATGGTTCATAAGGGTTTTTTTTATCAATCAATAGTATGAAAATAACGTAATGCATAATTTCACTAGCTAAGTTCATCCCCTTTGTAATTAGCTAATAGGTACAAAATGTCATTTCTGTGGTTTGTTTACTAATATCGCTTGGGACCACACCGGTTCTCATGTTGCCATCAATAAACGAATACAATTAGACTGCTGTAAAAAGGGAAATAATTGGTTAGTACATTGTTTGCCTACTATCGGATTTCTCAAAAAGCGACTCCACCTTGGTTTGCCTTAGGCATTCATCATGTATCACTGCTCTACGAGTTGATGAAGTATCCTATTAGTTTTATCATATAAAATCTTCCTTCAAACTGCATAGAAGCATAAATTGGATGTTGATTATCATTATTTACAATAAATTTCGGAAAACATCTTATAGTCTTGGAGTGGAAGTAATACCAATCTGACTTGATATATTTAATATTTTATGCTATGCCATGCCATTTTAAGTGATTAACTTCAATTTTCTTTCTCTTCAGCTCAATGCAATGCCATTGTACATTTTTGTTGACCCAAACTTTTTATAAATCTTTGAAGAATAGGCACTTCTGATTCTTTGAAATACCTTACCTCAATTTCCAATGGTCTGCGTGCATATTCTTTTTTAATTCTTTCCTAATTTATCAAATTCATGATCATCTTTAATGAATCGGTTGGACTTGAGTTAATTTAGTAATAATAACTGATTATAGAGAGCCAATGGTCAAACAACATCGTCACATTTTATATTCGTATTTGTGAATATGATAACTTTAAGACTTTTATGGATCGATTCTCTCTGCGGCAATATGTTCATATGACTGGATTGTGAGGTCAGTGATTTCCATTTTGTTCATAGATTATTATGCTCGGTGGGAGTACATAGGCTATTGGATTTAGTTTTGTTCCTGGAGGTGTATTGTTACTTCTTACTGTTACAGGCTTAACAAAATAGAGTAGAAAGAAATCTTTTGTGAGCTATTTATAGCATGATCATCCTTTATTATTGATGAAGCGCTTACCTCTAGTTCGCGAGCGACGACCTACGGCATGTCGCTGCCGCCCTCCACCATAGGTCGCGATCGACCTTCGAATAAGCCGCGCATTTCCCCAACCCTAAGTCGCAAGCAAGGAACAGTAGCCCTAAGTCGCGGGCGGGAAGCAGTAGGTCGCGAACAAGAAGCAGTAGATCGCGAGTCGTCCTCCTCCATATGTCGCGAACGACCTTCCAGTTAGGTCGCGGCCGACTTATCTTTGCCGTGGGAGATCCATATGTCGCGAACGACCTTCCAGTTAGGTCGCGGTCGACTTATCTTTGCCGTGGGAGATTCTTAAGTCGCGAACGAAAATCCAGTTAGGTCGCGAAACTCCATAAGTCGCTCCAGATCCTCAAGTCGCGAAGTTTAGGTCGCTGAAGCTTCCTTATGTCGCGTGCAATAAGTCGCTGCCGAGTTTTTTTAAGTCGTTGCTTGTTTTTTTATGTCGTTTGTTTTGTAAGCCGCTTTTGTTGTAATTTTCTTAAGTCGTGTGTTGAGTTGTAAATCTCTATAAATAGGGATGTGAGGTCACTGTGAAGGTTGTTGAATTTTGAATAAATTTTGTTTGTGAAGCTTTGTGCCTCCATTAAATTGGTAGTTGAGTGTTATCTCCTATCTCCACTTTCGAATATTCGAGTGCGCTCGAATCAACGATTGTTGAAGCCAATTCACGGAATCAAGTGCGCTTGATCAACGTTCGAAGAATTGAAGATCTTCTCTCACGGTATCGTGCGCGATCAACGTGTCGAAGATTGCTAAAGTCCGGTATCTTCGTAATCAACGGATTTGGGCCTTACGGTATTCTTAAATTCATCGATTTATTATCGATTCACCGATTATTTTTTCTAATCGTGTGAGATCCTGCCCGGATTTGATTTACATCATCGAATTCGCTTCCCACGCTGCGTCAGTTTGGTATCAGAGCTAAATCGCAAGGAGTTTGCGTCATTTGAAGTTTGGAGATCGGATTTGTAATTGTTGAGAAGTTTGGTGTTCATCGTGGTCATCGTGAAGTTGCAACAAGTTGGGAGTTTCGATCCATATCATTTTGGATCAAAATTCGGAAAGTGTTTGAATTTTTTTGAAGTTTGTTTGAAGTTCAATCATGCCACCGAGACGAGCTCAACGTCATCGCAATATTAATGCTTTGTATGGAAGAGAAGAGGCCGATGAAATGGAGCAACGAATCAACGAGAGTTTCACTGAGAAGTTGAATGAAGGGATTGATCGATTGGAGAGAATGATGCTTGAAATGAATCAAAGTAGAAGAAGGGTTTCACCTGAATCGAGTCATGGGGGAAATAGAGTTTCACCACATTCAGATAGGGAGAGAAGAGAAGATCATGATCGTAGAAATGTTGACGATCGTGATAGAAGTGTTGATGAACGAAATCGGAGAGATGTGGATTATCGTGATCGGAGGAATGTAGATCGAAGAAATGTTGGTGGTCGAAGTGGTGGTAGAGATATTGGTGGTCATGAACGACATCGATATGCATCAGATTTTGATGAGTAGTTTGATGGAGGAAGTGTTCATAGTCGAAATCGAAGCCAAGCAAGAAATCATTCAGAGTATGATCACAAATGGAAGTCCGAAATGAAAATTAAAATTCCAGAGTTTAAGGGTGGTATGCAGGCTGAAGAATTTCTAGATTGGTTATCTAATGTTGAAGAGATCTTTGATTTCAAGGAGGTTCCGGAAGATCGTAGAGTGAAGTTGATTGCTACTCGTTTAAGAGGAAGAGCCATGGCGTGGTGGCAGCAGACAAAATTTACACGAGAACAGATGAGGAAGTCGAAGATTGTTGATTGGAAGAAAATGAAGAAATTGATGAAAGCCACATTTTTACCTTACAATTATCAATCGCTCATGTATCAGAGATTGCAGAACTTGAGGCAAGGGACAAAGACTGTTAATGGTTATGCTGACGAGTTTTATCAACTGATTGCTCGAAATGGCATCATGGAGACAGAGAAACAGTTGACTGCTAGGTTTGTTGGAGGTTTGCGAATGCAGAACCAAGATATGGTTAATATGTTTGACCCGAGATCTGTGGCTGAAGCGCACCAGAAGGCGTTGGCTTGGGAGAAGCAGGGAAGGCGAGGAGGTGGTGTGTTTACAAATTTCAACAATCAAGTGAAGGATGCAAGTGGGAGTTCCAATGTTTCTAAAGCTGTCAGTAAACCAGTTGTGAAAGAGGTTGAGAAGGCAAAGGTCAACAGTAGTTTCAAATGTTACAATTGCCAGGAAGTGGGTCACAAGAGCAACGAATGTCTAAAGCCAAAGAAGAGAACGATGATTGTTGAAGTTGACGACGAGGATGTTGGTGAAGGTGATTCTAGTCCAGTGGAGGAAGATGAACAGGATATCGCGTCAGGAGATGAAGGATGTAATCTAATGATGAGGTGGTCTTGTTTAACACCGAAGCAAGAGGATGAAGCTAGTTGGTTGAAGAGTAACATCTTTCAGTCAACATGCACTATACTGGGGAAGGTGTGTAAGTTCGTGATAGACGCGGGAAGCTGTGACAATATTATCTCTACTGAAGCTGTGAGGAAGTTGAAGACGGAGAAACACTCTAATCCTTACAAGTTAGCATGGCAGAGAAAAGGAGGAGAGGTGAAGATGGACAGGCGAGTTTGAGTTTCATTTTCTATTGGGAAGAAATATAAAGACGAGATCTTGTGTGATGTAGTTGAGATGAATGTTTGTCATTTGCTTTTGGGAAGACCGTGGCAGTATGATCGAGCAGTGCAGCATGACGGTCGAACCAACAGCTACAGTTTTATGTTTGAAGGCGTTAAGATTATTTTAGTTCCAAAGAAGAGACAGCAGGGAGATAGCAAGTCAGAACAGATTGAGGAGCTTAAAACTTTGTTGACTTTGAAGGAATCTGTTGAAGAAGTAGAGGTGAGTCCAGAGGTGTTTTTGTTGATTGGACATGAGGCTAGTGAATCTGTTGAAGTTCCAGAGGATGTAAAGCCAGTAGTGGAGAATTCAGAGATGTGTTTCCAGAAGAATTGCCAAAGGAGTTACCACCGTTGAGTAATATTCAACATCAGATTGATCTTGTGCCAGGATCGGTATTACCTCACAGGCCACATTACCGGATGAGTCCCAAGGAGCATGAGGAACTGAGAAGGCAAGTGGAGGAGTTGTTAGAATAAGGTAGTGTTCAGGAGAGTTTGAGTCCATGTGCCGTGCCAGACTTATTGGTACCGAAGAAGGATGAGACGTGGAGGATGTGTACGGACAGTCGGGCTCTAAACAAGATCACTGTGAGATACAGATTTTCGATACCGAGGTTTGATAATTTGATTGATTAGTTGAGTGGGGCTGTTGTGTTTTCCAAGATTGACTTGAAGAGGATACCATCAAATTCGTATTCGACCGGGTGATGAGTGGAAGACTGCTTTTAAAACCAGGGAGAGTTTATACGAATGGTTAGTTATGCCATTTGGCTTGTCAAACGCTCCTAGTAGTTTTATGAGAGCGATGAACCAGATTTTTAGACCATTTGTTGGGAAATTCGTAGTTGTTTACTTTGATGATATTCTGATTTATAGTGAGAGTACGGAAGAACACATCCAGCACTTGCGAGAAGTATTGTTGATTCTACGACAAGAGCAGTTTTATGCAGCAACAAAGAAGTGTGTGTTTATGACGGACAGTGTTTTACTTCTGGGGTATGTTCTGTCAAAGGAAGGTTTTCAAGTAGATGAAAATAAAGTGAAAGCTGTCAGGAGTTGGCCACAACCAAAGACAATTACGGAAGTGGGGATTTCCATGGATTGGTGTCTTTTTATCGAAGTTTCATTCCACACTTTAGCAGTGTGATGACACCTATAACCGATTGCATGAAAGGAAAGAAGTTTGTATGGTCAGAGAAAGCAGGGGTTGTTTTTGAGAAAATCAAGATACTCTTGGCGACAGCACCAATTCTGGTACTGCCGAATTTTCAGTTGTTGTTTGAATTGTATACTGATGCTTCGAAAGTGGGAATTGGTGGAGTATTGAGCCAGAATGGAAGACTAGTTGCTTATTTCAGTGAAAAATTATCTGGAGCCAAGATGAGATATAGTACATATGATGTAGAGTTTTACGCGATTGTTCAAGCTGTGAAGCACTGGCGACATTACTTGTTTCAGAAGGAATTTGTTTTTTACACTGATCATGAGGCGTTGAAACATCTACAAAGGCAGGATAAGATTTCGGCGAGACATGCTTCGTGGATAGCATATCTACAACAATTTACTTTCGTTGTGAAACACAAATCAAGAGTGACAAATTGTGTAGCGGATGCTTTGAGCAGGAGGAATCACTTGTTGACAACGTTAAAGGTTGAAGTAACAGGATTCGAATTATTGTCAGAGTTGTTTGAGGAGGATCTTTACTTTGCAAAGTTTGTTGAGAAAGTTAAGGATGAGAGTACTGATGAATTTGTGTTGGTTGACGTACTCTTGTTCAAAGGAAATCGATTACGCATACCAGATTGTAGCTTGAGAATGAAGAAAGGTTGCATGAAGAAGGACATGTTGGATGGGATCGCACATTACAGTTAATTTCACAATCTTATTTTGGCCGTCAATGAGGAAAGAGGTAGAGAGATTTGTGGAGAGATGTCATATCTGTCAGGTTTCGAAAGGAACAGCGACGAATGCGGGATTATATAGGCCGTTACCTGCGTCTACCAGACCATGGGTTGATATCAGCATGGATTTCGTTTTGGGTTTGCCTATAACTCAAAGGGGAATGATTCTATATTTGTTGTGGTGGACAGATTTTTGAAGATGGCGCATTTTATAGCCTGTAAGAAGACAGCGGGTGCAGTTCGAGTTGCTCAGTTATTCTTTAAAGAGGTGTACCGATTGCATGGTTTATCAGAATCTATAGTTTCAGATAGGGATACCAGATTTTTGAGCCATTTTTGGTTGAGTCTGTGGAAGGTAGTTGGAACGAAGCTGAATTTTAGTAGTGCTTATCATCCGCAAACAGATGGGCAAACAGAGGTGGTGAATAGATCGTTGGGAAATTTATTGAGATTCTTGTGAAAGACAATTTGAAAAGCTAGGATATGATGTTATGTCAAGCGGAGTTTGCACATAATCATGCAGTCAATCGAAGTACTGGATTCAGTCCGTTTCAAGTTGTGTATTCAGCTATTCCAAAAGGATCGTTGGATTCATCGATAGTTCCATTTCAGAAAGGGGTTGTTAAACGAGCTAGTGATTTGGTGAATGAGTTACAGGAATGCCACAAAGTTGTACATGAACGATTGCTTAAGTCGAATGGAAAGTATAAACAAATGGCGGATAAGAAACGAAGAAGTGTTGT
This sequence comes from Allium cepa, assembly GCA_030765085.1. Taxonomy (NCBI): domain Eukaryota; kingdom Viridiplantae; phylum Streptophyta; class Magnoliopsida; order Asparagales; family Amaryllidaceae; genus Allium; species Allium cepa. The sequence goes on along the minus strand of CM060941.1, from coordinate 79,874,819 downwards.
CTTCAAAGAGGGAGATTTTGTATATGCCGTTTTGACGAAAGATCGTTTTTCAATCGGGACTTACAACAAGTTGAAAGCACGAAAAATTGGTCCAGTATAAATCTTGAAGAAGATCAATGATAATGCGTATCAGTTAAGATTGCCGGAAGAGGTTCATACTTCTGATGTTTTCAATGTCAAATACTTAATTCCGTATTATGAGGAGAAATTTGACGAAGATGACGAGAGTGTGAATTCGAGGACGAATTCCTTCCAACAAGGGGAGGATGATGAAGCGCTTACCTCTAGGTCGCGAGCGACGACCTACGGCATGTCGCTGCCGCCCTCCACCATAGGTCGCGATCGACCTTCGAATAAGCCGCGCATTTCCCCAACCCTAAGTCGCAAGCAAGGAACAGTAGCCCTAAGTCGCGGGCGGGAAGCAGTAGGTCGCGAACAAGAAGCAGTAGATCGCGAGTCGTCCTCCTCCATATGTCGCGAACGACCTTCCAGTTAGGTCGCGGCCGACTTATCTTTGCCGTGGGAGATCCATATGTCGCGAACGACCTTCCAGTTAGGTCGCGGTCGACCTATCTTTGCCGTGGGAGATTATTAAGTTGCGAACGAAAACCCAGTTAGGTCGCGAAACTCCATAAGTCGCTCCAGATCCTCAAGTCGCGAAGTTTAGGTCGCTGAAGCTTCCTTATGTCGCGTGCAATAAGTCGCTGCCGAGTTTTTTAAGTCGTTGCTTGTTTTTTTAATGTCGTTTGTTTTGTAAGCCGCTTGTGTTGTAATTTTGTTAAGTCGTGTGTTGAGTTGTAAATCTCAATAAATAGGGATGTGAGGTCATTGTGAAGGTTGTTGAATTTTGAATAAATTTTGTTTGTGAAGCTTTGTGCCTCCATTAAATTGGTACTTGAGTGTTATCTCCTATGTCCACTTTTGAATATTCGAGTGAGCTCGAATCAACGATTGTTGAAGTCAATTCACTGAATCAAGTGCGCTTGATCAACGTTCGAAGAATTGAAGATTTTCTCTCACGGTATCGTGCACGATCAACGTGTCGAAGATTGTTAAAGTCCGGTATATTCGTGATCAACGGATTTGAGCCTTACGGTATTCTTAAATTCATCGATTTATTATCGATTCACCGATTATTTTCGCTAATCGGGTGAGATTCTGGCCGGATTCGATTTACATCATCGAATTCGCTTCCCACGCTGCGTCAATTATTCATCATCCAGTTTAGTTAAAGGAATCTCTAAATTTAAAAACTAAGGTAGACATGAACATCAATATTGAGCATCATAATGGAAGAAATCTGTTACTATCGAGAGGCTAATACTACCTGAAAATTTCTTTATTACTTAGCAACATGAACGAGTTAGTATCATTGAAAACCCATTTATTTTGTACTTTAATATGCTTAGGGCTACAGGTAAATTATTAAGATTTGGCTACAGGCATTATTGAATTGCTGCAAGTAGCTAAACAGATGGAAACATCAACATCCTCATATTGCTCAAAAAGATTCCAGTAATAAAATATCCGTGTTTGTATTTAGGTATCTATTCTTTGCTAATGCTTTTTAATTATTTTTGGTCCAATGCACATATAATAATACTTCACATTATATATAATATAAGCTAAAGCAAATTTCTTTATCAGTAACTTAGCTATTGCATTTGATATCAGTTTCCTCGCAGTGGCAGTGGCTCATAAGAATAAATAATTCCGCAATTTCCAGTCATTGATGCGCCGGGGGAACCTCGTTCACGTGTGTCTTTGGGGTCGGGACCAGGCCGAAACTCGCAATATTCGAGAAATAAGTTGGTTAGCACTTTGGAATAATTATCAGAAGAGCTGCTGCGCCTTCGGGAAGCGAAGAAGTTTACATATGTGAAGCTCTCGGATTATTTAATAGCATGGGAGCATGAACTGCATACGGGGATTGGACGATCTCAATTGTTTAAAATGGGCAGGTCTGATGCAGTTAAGATGAGAATTTGCAATATGGTCCTAAAGGCGCAGATGCTTGGCTAGTTGGTTAGCTTGGGTGAGTAGTTTATTGTTCCTTGAACTTGAATTTCTTACTCTTTATTGTTGTATTGAGTGTGTTGGAAGCTTGAATTTTTTATTTCTTATTCGCCTTGTTGAAGTTCATATTTGATAGCTTGGTTGGATTTGCTTTAGTCTTCTCTGTGCATTTGCAGTTCAGTTGAGCTTTGATAGCTGTAGAACTTGGAAGCTGTTTTAGTGGTCTTTCTACTGTCGCTTTTGTATGAAGTTTCTTCTGGTTCAATGCTTGGGTAGCTCCTTTTGTTACATGTTTTTGGAGTGGCTATATATCAAGTTTTATCTAGGGCTTCCTGGCGTATTTCTCTGGTTTGCTTTTGAGTTTGATGTGGGCTTTTGGCTGCTTGATGAAATTTTGAGGCTGCTTTTAGGTGCAGATGTTCAGACTTTGTTCTGGTGTTAGTACACACACACACGTGTGTACATGCATCCATTTAGGAATTGACACTCTCAATACAAGATTTCAGCTTGTTACATTGTGTCACCGTATGTAGTGCTATCTGTCTTCTTAAGTTCACTACCGATCTGGTTCATTGATGATGGTGTTTGTGTGTCTGCTGGTCATCTTTTTCTTGGACATATTCAGTCTTGCATAACTATGGTCTGTGGCTTCAATTGAGCCTTGTTGATCATTCAGTCTGGTATAGCCGTGATCTGGTATAGCTAACTCTTATGAGTTTTGCATGAACTTGCACCTGTAGCTAACTCTTATTATTGGCTAAAGACTTGAATCTTTTTACATGAACTTGCACCTGTAGCCTTGAATCCATGATTAATGTGACTTGTGACAAGTGTAAATATTTATGCAAGACTGAACAGTCTTATGACCAGACTAGACAATATTTATGCAAGACATCAGTTTAAGAAGAAAATTCTGTAAACTATGAATGGCAGGATGTCCATTTTTTTGCATTCTAGACTTGACAATATGGTTGACATGTCCAATCAAAAGAAAATTCTTTAAACTATGCCATAAATTCATGTATATGTTATGTTGCATTCCATTTTTTTAAACTATGAATGGACGATTATACATTTGATAAATTCATGTTTTTTTTGTATCACTGTAGGCTTGAATGAAAATGTTGCATGTTTTGATGGTTGTTGATTAGTTACGTTTGTTGTGGGCGGTAAGGGATGTCGGTTTTGTATATATTGACGGACAGTGTTGGTAGTTTGTAGTGATGATGGTTTGTCAGTAGCGGTGGTTCAGTGATGGTAGTTTGTAGTGATGCAATGGTGGTTGTAATTCGAAACTTTTGTTTGCAGTTTTGGTAGCGTGCATGCGTGTTATTTGCGTATATGTGTTTGAAGTTGTAATGTATTCTTGAGTAGGTATGTGTACGTATATATGTTGCTCTGATTATATTTGCATATTTAAATGATTGATTTTAGTATTGTTGCGTGTTTTCATATCTTAACGTTTTAAGCTTAATCATTTTGTGGAACAGATATAGATTTGTGGGAGTAAATCTCACTTTAAATATTCAGATCGCATCTCCCCACATGGCAGCTCCTTGCCTGTGAACTGTAGCCAAATATGTTTCCAGTGGTGACCATTGGACAGTAACTCTGTGTCCAATACTGCACAACAGCAACACATTATTATCAAGTAAACTAATAGGAGCGTTCTTGCATTCAGTAATAATCAAGTAAAAGCAGTACCAAATTGACACCTGCATTAATTGGTTCTGTAAATTGGTTTATGTAGATAACATAAATTTGAAACATAAGTTGTCAAACTCCAATAAATTTGAAAGCAATACTTCATCGATTTGTCTTCAGTGGATATCGATTCTATTGTTTTTCCTCGCATAGTGGAATCCCAATATTTTCCCGTGCCCCTCTCTCAAGGATGAACCAAAGCTACGAACGCCAACAACTCATTTCCGCTCGTCCCGCAGCAAAGCCCAACTTTGGAAGTCAATTCGTTGGTTTCTACCTAGATCCTGAACGATAACGTTAAATCTTATATTTAACATCATGACTGAATTCTCTAACTGTAACGATCCGAATTTTTTGGCTATTTAATATCGAATATTTAAATCTATGTTAAATATTATATTGGAAATATTAATGGATTTTTAACACATAATTTGTTTATTAAACGACGATTTAACATTTATATTTAATATAAAACGAGTTCGAAACGTCGTAGTAGTTCGTAATATTGAGTTTTGAACTTCAATTGATATATAAAATCTGTTTTAAGTCGGAATTCTGTGAAACAAGGATTGTTAGAATCAGATTGATTATAATGTTTAACGAAAGAGAAAAATCGAGATTTCGACTTGTAAATTGTTAGTTATGTCCAAATCAAATTTTGAGACAGTCGCTATGGAAATCATTAATAAACGGTAACGTTTATTTATTAATTTAAAAAGGGATTTCTATATATTGTGAATATTGTTTTTATTTATATTGGGTTATAATTCCATATTGGTTATATTTGGAGTTGTACATTATTTTATTTGGATATATATATATATATATATATATATATATATATATATATATATATATATATATATATACATACATACATACATGGTAATTATATTTTTTTAAATTGTTTTTGAAATTAAATTAATATTATATTGATATTATATAAGCGTTAGGAATATTTATTTTCGGAACAATCTCCGTTTTCGATAAACGAATTTTATTGGAATGCGTATAACTGATTATTGCTATATCTCCAGTTTGAGCTAATTAGGGTTGTTTTGTTTGTGTGCGTCAATACAAATTTAACAGTTGACGTAAATTAGCGGTCGGATTTTAAATAACCGTGTAGAGCAAAACGTACCGAATGAAAGCAAAATATATAAGTAGAAATAAAGATAATATTTAAACTTCATAGCCAAGTATACTTGTACCAAACTCTGCCATGTATACTGAATTGCGCAGGCCTAAATAGAGTACCGCCCTTAAATGTACGACCATAAATTTAATTTTGCACATGTCTACCCTTCTAATCTCTTATCCTTGTGAAAACACAAGCCTAAAGATTTGTACGCCACGCTAAATGTTTGTTATCCACCCTAAATACAGTCTATAGTCCAGAGACAAGAAAACAAATGTACAGTCTAAAATGTCTTTTCAAATTAAATAGAGTGCAGGCTATACTAAAACACATAGGTACCCTATCTTACTAAATCATGCACAGCTGCGTCCATATCTAGTTGTGTATACTTGCTGTTCATATCCTTTCCTACCTGTACTCGAGCTTTCCCTACCCTATCATGCACAGCAATGCAAGTTACATCTAATCCAAGTTCCATCTAATTAAAGAAGCACATGCACCCTGAAGAGAGTGTACACAACTATTCTACCCTCGTAAAACATGCTACCCTATATATATCTGCAAGGCTAAAAAAATTAACAAGCACAGGCAGACGTTCCAGCAACAGAGTCTTTTCTCCCTTAAATTTCCATCAGATTTGATGAGAGCATTCGCATCTACCCTCTATCTGCAACCCTCATATGCTCCTATGTGTACTGAATGGAGGGGACGTCGTTTTTAATTCCTACTCCTACTCCAATCTATATAAACGCCTCACTCAGCTTCATCACAGCAGCAAAAAAATCATGGCAAGAAAGTAACTGAATACTTCATAATAAATAAATCAACCAAACTTCCTAAACCAGTGAGTTTTGAGCGAGATGTTCAACTGAGATATTGAAGGGGGCGACTAGATCAAGGCTTAGGTGGGGTTAGGCCCAACTGGGTGGTAAACTGAAGCGAAGCAGTGAAGCTCGGTACTGCGTGGGGGTCGTACAGGGGATGAACGGAAAAATGGGTTTCATTTTCTTCCGTACATTGGGCTGAGGCGTTCGAGCTACGATGGGGACACAGTACGGTGGTACTCCGCAGTCAGGTGACGCTGAAATGGTCGAAGTCTGATATGCGGTGGTGGATTATGATGAGAGCAATGGTGGAGTGAACGGGGTATCAGGAGTTACGCTCCCTAAGGTTTCCAAGCTAGAAGTAGAAGAGAAACTTAGTAACCAAAATGTTGTGTTTCAATATAAGAACCAAGTTTGGCACATAGCTATGACGGCAATATACCAAAAGTAAACTATTAAGGAAACCTGATGAAATTTTCCGGTCATTGAGTATTGATTTTGTACTATCAATGAGATATTATCTGAAAACATAGTTAATTTTGAAGTAATTGAAACCATAACCAAACATAATATGAAGTTATTTTGCTACTACTATTAAAATAAAGTCTTTTTTACATAAAATTGGTGTGTGTTTACATTAATGTTTTAATGGACATTCAAATTTGGTTGATCATGAGTCTAATCAACCTATGTAACAAAGTGAAGGCTTAGAACAAATTACAAAACACAAACTACTAGAACTAGTGTGTTGTTGAGGACATCTCATTTTTCCTTTTTTAATACTGATGTTAAAAAATACCATAAAATTTTACACTATGCTCTTGCTAAGATCAAACTTTTTAAAGACCTACCAGAGACGTCATTTTTTTTTGGAATGGTGAATAACCATCAGTCAACATCATTTTCAACATTGATCAACCACCGAACAACAGCAGTTCAATAGTTGAGGGCTGTGGAAAACGATGTTGATCGACAGTTGTTTGCCGTGAAAAAAGACCTTACATGTTGGTTGATTGCATTAGGAAATAACTCTAGTATTAGGAAACACATAAATTTTATTGTGTTTAATTTTCTTTCCTTTCGGAAGAGAAAATCAGGATGCCTTAGCAACACACTAGAATATGCATTTATATATTTTGATGGTGATTATAATTTTTTATAAGAAGCCAAAATGTCACTGACATAATTCCATGCAGAATATTATACACAATTGGTCCAAACTACATGTTTAGCGGACTACTAGCTACAAATCCTAGTTTGAAACTATTGTCACGAGAATCAAAATAAAATAGTTTGAAACTATTGTCACGAGAATCAAAATAAAATTGCCTTGCAAACTTCACACGATTCCTAAATCAACCAATTATTCAAACAAATCGACATATCATATTTCCATTAACCATTTTACAGTCAATAAAAAGCCATCAAAGATCGATTAGAACAAAATATACGAGAATTTTACGTTAATCGAGTGTTGCTGTTTCCAATCGGCTTCAGATGCGCAACTTGGACAATAATTTCAGGAATCTCGGATGGTAGAAATCGCATCAGGAGTCACGGAATAACCCACCATTTGCTCTAGTTTAAAGATTTCAGTGAAATAGAAGTGAAATGAGATGGAAACCTCTGAATGCTTGCTTGACTTACTTATAATTAGGGTTTATTTAAGTTTGGGTTTTTTTAACTGATTAGGGTTTTCATACATAAAAGGATTATTATTTACTATTTTATCTTAGCAAAAAAATTAATATGTACGTAAAAATTAAATTTTTACTGTTTAAAATTATTTTTCTGTTTATAACAAAAAATCGCTAACTGCTTTACTTATCACTGCTGGAAGATTATTTGATGATTTAACGATTTAACTTTAGTTTCCCTTTTTTTTTTAAGAAAGCAACAGCTAGGAACCATATATAATACTTTACTAATTTAGCAACAACAACAATAAAGCCTTAATCCCAAATAACTTTGGGGCCGGCTAACATGAACCGTCGTACACACTCATCGTCAACATAATATAATAATATAATATAATTATATAATATAATATCAAGTACAATCATTTGCATGAATTATCTTTCTCCATTTTCCCTATCAAATGTCATACTTTCATCAACTTCGAGCATACTCATATCACTCTTATCCACGTTTTCTTTGGTCTTCCTCTACCCTCACGATATCATCACTTCTCCACTCTTCAATTCTCCTAACTGGTGCATCACTCGGTCTTCGTCTCACATGACCAAACCACCTTAGGCGATTCAAATCTTTTTCAATTGTTCAAATTGGAAAACATTTCAAGTTTGATTTCTAGAACATAAAAGCGTCCCATATAGATTTGATTTGGTTCAATCCCGGGATTTAAGTGGGTATTCGGATAAACCATTTATACATTATAAAAAGCTGGAGTGATTCTAGTCTTGCCGGTAAAGCGGGCCTGGCCTAAGCTGCATTGGCTACGTCTGGTTGTAAGAAGAAAAGTCCCTAATTGATAGGGGCCACGAATGCGTACCCGCAGCTTCCATGGGTCCAAACCAGCGAAGCCCAATACCGGATCTCCAATGAGAATCAACAAGGTTAGAGGTTCGTCTATGAATAGACTCGACAGCTTATTATCGAAATCTTCCATCAGCAAAGTAAGATAGCCGAACTAAGCTGATTACTGACTTGGGTCCCGCTTCTCTCTCTTTCATAATAATGCAAATCCCGATCAGCAACTTGAACAAAAAAATGATTGACCGGTTACTGACACAAAGGAGCAACTAGAGACTTTAGCCGTGACGTCAATGACAGAGCTGGCAACTCCTGCGCCTTCTTCAAGTATATGTGTCGCCTGTAATAACATTCCTTGAAGAGAAAACAGAAACTTTGCTTATGAACATTGTTTTCATCTTGTCTAGCCTCTACTTTGACGACCACTTGTATTCATCTTCTCTAGCCACTGCTTTGACGATGACTTGATTGCATCCTCCTAACCCATCACGAACTTTTTTTTAATTTGTTTAAGAGAAAAATTGATAATTCATTAAAATGCATTCTAAAGGAATGCATCTCACTGCATCGAAATGCATTCCATTCTCTTCAGTACAAAAAACTATACAGGTTCCGTAAAAAAAAAAAAGAACGAGAACGAATACCTCTTCTTCCACTGTTTCGCTTCGCTACAGGTTTCTTCTTCTCTCTCTCTCTCTTTTTTCTTCTGCTTTGTATACTTCCAGCTGCTATTCTCGGATTTCGGAAATTTTTTCTTCTTCAGATTTTCAATTTTCGCTTCTTGACCGACATGAATACAGAATCGCGATTTCAAATTAGGGTTCGATATTTTCGGACTAGGGTTCGATATTCTCGGATTTTAGATTGCGATTCAAACTAAAATTTGAATCGGGAAGGTTGCATTTCGATTTTCAAATCGTACGATTTTGCGATTTTTGAATTCACTGCTCCAAACCGTGATTTTGAATTCACTGCTTGACACTGTTGTGAGTTCTAATCAATTCCAGTCCTAAGCAATTACCCACTGTCTTCACTTGGGTTTTGCATTTGATTCATGCAAACTTTTTGAACTTGTCTCATGTTTATTATTAAGTGCATTTGTACCTGCTTGTCCCTTGTCGTTGACTGGCTTGTGTTCCCTGTTAAGTCTGGTGTAGTTATGACTTGGCCTTGCTGTTCCGTCACATTCTGAAATGGCGAGGCAGTGCACGCGTGTGTGTATACACACACACGTGTGTACATGCAGCCATTTAGGAATTTACACTCTCAATACAGGATTTCAGCTTGTTACATTGTGTCACCATGCTGCTAGCTACGCCCGAAAGTGTGACCGATGCCAGAGATTTGCAAAAATTCCGAGAGCACCTTCCACCGAGCTAACGCAGATGGTCAGTCCATGGCCGTTTGCAATTTGGGGAATAGATCTCATCGAGCCTTTGCCAACTGCCATGTCCGGAATCAGATATGCTATTGTTGCTGTTGATTATTTCACTAAATGGGCTGAATCTGAACCATTAGCTACTATTACCTCTAAAAAGATGATAAACTTTGTGACTAAGAATATCATTTGCAGGTATGGTGTGCCTTAAAAGATAATCACAGACAATGGTACCGAATTCGAAAGCGAAGTTCCAGGATTTTTGCAAGCGATTCAAGATCCAAAAAAGCTTCTCAACAGTGGCTCATTCGTAGGCAAACGGGCAAGTGGAAGCAGTAAACAAAATTATCAAGTCAACCATCAAAAAACAGCTGGAAAAAGCAAAAGGTGGTTGGGTCGATAAGCTGCCACTAGTTCTATAGGCATACAGAACTACCCACAAAACTGCGACCGGGCACACTCCATTCTCATTAGCATATGGATCAGAAGCAATGATTCCGGTGGAAATAGAGGTTCTTTCACAAAGAAGAATTCATTTCAATCAACCTGAAAATGAAAAGTTGCAACTTGAAGCACTTGACTTTCTTGATGAAAGAAGGGAAGAGACACAGCTCAGAATCGCAACTCATCAACAAAAGATTGCCAGGCACTTCAATTCCAAAGTTCGCAAACGCAGTTTTTAGATTGGGGATCTAGTCTTGAAAAGGATCATGACAGCAACATGAATGTTTGCGCCAAACCAGAAAGGGTCGTATGTCATAGGAAAAAAACTTCTTGATGGCACTTTCAAACTGACAACTGTGGAGTGGGATCCAATTTCAAGAGCTTGGAACAGCAATCACTTGCGTCCATATTTTACTTAAAAGCTTTGTTTAAACTTGTAAAATGATTATGGATGTATGATTCTTGTATTTTCAGTTATTGTAAAACTAGTGCAAATGAATAATAAGAACTATAAAGGGATGTAGGCCCAGTTCTTGGCCGAAACACTATAAATCTTGTGTTTTCTACTATTACAAAATGCCTGTTTTGTCTCGATGTGCAAATACTTTAAATTTATTGCTAAAATGTTGATTTAACATTGCAGGCCCTTAAAACAAAGCTTACCCATCACAAGGCCAAGCGATCCCTTAAATCACACAATAAACAAATGTCGAGCCACAAAAATTCCAGATTCCAAATTCTATATAAGGAGTGCTTCATGCAAACAGTTAGTGATTCCGTCGGACTCGCTTAACTATGAAGTACACTTCTTTGGATAAGACAAACTACTTGCAAAAGAAAGAAACATGTGCTTGGAAATGATAACAGGGAATCGCTGATGAGAAAATGACAAACATACAAGGGCGAGAAGACAGAAAACAGCCAAAAAGGAGTCCTGCCTCTCAACAAAAAGTTTCGTGTAACCACCGGAGGGGCACCTTCCCAAAGCGAAGGCACCAGGCCCTTGCTAGCTGATTGTGATCGTTTGTGCAAACAAACATCCGGTTGGATAGCTTGCGTCCGCCCCATGGATCCACTTAACCATGAGATGCAACCTTCATGGCAAGCCAACCACCCCAAAGACCTCTTCGGAGGCAAAAGACCTATTCGGAGACACAAGCCCTCTTCGGAGGCACAACTCTTCGGAGGATAAAGCCCTCTAACGAGGCACGCCGAAAAAAAGAAAGTTCTCTTCTCAACCAAAAAAGATTGGTGGAATCACCGAGGGCCCTTGTTAACTAGCTACGATCGTTTGTGCAAACGAACATCCAATTAAGTAACTTGTGTCTGCCCTGTGAATCCATTCAACCATGAGAAAGTAACTTCTAGGCAATCAGCTAAAGACCTCTTCGGAGGCATAAGCCTTCACCAAAGGCACACCTGCCCTCTTCGGCACCACAAGCCCTCTCCCGAGGCACCACAAGCCCTCTTCGGAGGCACAAGCCTCCACCAAAGGCACATCTGCCCTCTTCGGAGGCAGAAGCCCTCTCCCGAGGCACCACAAGCCCTCTTCGGAGGCACAAGCCTTCACCAAAGGCACGCCTTCCCTCTTCGGAGGCAGAAGCCCTCTCTCGAGGCACCACAAGCCCTCTTCAGAGGCACTTGCCTTCACCAAAGGCACACCTGCCCTCTTTGGAGGCAGAAGCCCTCTCCTGAGGCACCACAAGACCTCTTCGGAGGCACAAGACCTTTTCGGAGGCACGTCCTAAGAAAAGCATTTTTAAGCGAATGAAGCAAAAAAGCCCTCCAACGTGACACAACAAGAATAAAAAAGCCTTCTACGGAGCCATACTGCAACTCTCAAGGGAAGATCAATTTCTCCATCTTGAAAATATTCTTCCCCAAAAGTTGTAGTGCCAATTCAAAGCCTTCTTTGGAAACTCGCTTCACCGCGTAGGAGAGTACCCTTATCAAAAAATAAAAGTGACTATCTCCGAAAGTGAAGTATAATATTTCCAAACAAAAGAAAGAGAAGAATTATCCAATACAAGACATACTCTACTAAAGTAGAGTAACATTTCCTCAAAATGGAAAAATTATTCTCTAAAGAAAGAGTGTAAGCCTTCTCAAAATGGAAGAATTGTTCTTCAACTTAAGAGTACAAGTCTTCTCGAAGCCGAAGAACTGTTCTCCAAAGTTTTACCAAATAAAAGAAATTGCAATAAGCCATGGTATGGGGGCAATACAATACAATATAGCTACATTAATAAAAGCAACGCTCAAGCAGCATATCACAAACTTATTGCAATATCACGGTGAAGAAACTTGTGCGAAAATAAGAAATAAATGCATTCACAAATACAGTCAAAAGATTGTACAAATAAAAAGAATCATTTCATTCCATACTATAATTTTTTTATACATGTGCATGTTTCAAAAGAGCGGGGACAGGTGCCCGCACCAATCCCGTTCAATACAAGCCTTTATGTACAAGCAAAAAGCAAAACAAGAAGAGTAGAGTGAGACTCATTATTTCTTCTTCCCGCCACCTTTAGAGCCCTCGCCTGGCCTAATGGTTAACTTTGGGAGCCGGCCTGGACGAGTCGGGGAAGAAGGAGATAGAGGTGCAGCTAGGTCTACTTCCGCCTTCTCTTCGCTAACAGAAGTGCTTTTCCTTCTCCTCTTTGAAGTTACACGCTTCCCCTTCTTCCTTGAAGAAGACTCGCTGCCCGGAGTGATAAGTGCAGACAGCTTTGTGTCATCATGAAATTGCTTCGGAGTCTTTTCACCTTCTTCAAGTTCCTCAGCCTTCTGCTCTTGTGAAGCGGCCGGGTCATCCAAGCCTTGAAGAGCTTCTATCAATTCTTCTTGTGACCCCGATTGAGAAGCAGAAGGAGGTGTAATTTGAAGAGATGGAGGTGGAACCGCTGAAAGAGGAGAAGTCTGTGCGGCACTTGGCATTGTCACTACAGAAGAAGAGAAGTTAAAGTCAGTATTCATCGCAAAGAGAGGAGATAGTGGCGCGTCAAGGCTTAAGTAATAATCAAAAAGTTCATCAAGTTCGTGTGAAGTGAACAAGTAGTCCACTTGAGACAAGTCAACGTTGAAGTTACCTGGAGAAGTTGGCTTTATCACATCAACTTCAAAGGCTTGTGCTTCAGCGCTTTCTTGAGCCTCATCTCCAGTATGAGCAATTGCAATTTCAATGTCAGCTTTAGAAGGAGGCGAAGAATGGGAACTGGAGCCAATGATATCGATGTCGGCCGAAACCGAAGGAAGAGTCGGGTTGGTCAAAGGTGCCTTCCCTATATGTTCTCCTTCCGCCGTTCCGGCTCGCTCTTTGGCAAGTTGCTCCTTTCCCCCGGCAAGGGCAGCACGTGCATCATCATCCAGATAGTGCGCCTCAAGGTCTGCCTCGGCATAGCCAGCGCCTCCGAGCATATCAAGTGCGGCCTCCCACACTTCGGCCAAAGTAATCTCGTACTTCGGACCCAAAAACGAAAGGCTACCGCGCCCCAGGACGCTATGCAAATAAAACTCGAATAAGGTAGAGCTGATGTTGGCTTTGCTTGCCTCATGAGATTCTTCGGCTGCTGCTTTGCCGGCGATAGCTTCATCACGCTCTTTTTCAACTTCAGAAAGTCGAGCTTTTAACATTACAATTTCCATGTCCCGAGAGCTGGTTTTTTCTCGCAACTGAGCAACGTCAGTTCGGTAGCTTTCTATAATTTTTTGCTGCGCTTCAAATTTAGCCTCAGCATCTCTTTGGCCAGCATGGGCATCTCTCACTTTTTTTCGAAGCACTTCTTCTTTTTGAGAATAAGAAGTGGAAGAAGTGGCAAGATCTTCTTTGAGTTTCTCAATTTCCGCTTCAAGCTTCTTATTGTAAGCGGCGATGCTCTTCATCTCTGCATCATGCTGGTCGAGAGTTTTCTACCACTCGGATTTATCGTTTTCCATAGTCAGCATGGCTTCGAGGTTTGCGAGGTTTACTCTTTGATGCTCGTCAACAAGTTTTTGCCAACCAGACATTCTCTCAATATCGAGTTCGACGGCATCAAGATTTCGCAACATAGCTTGCTTGTCGATTGGGACCAAATCAAGATCAAAACGTACTCCTTTTAAGCACCAGTGCAGAAACAGGTTTTGAAGAGTAGTCGGACCCTTTCCAACTTGATACGAGGACATACTGATGATCGTTTGAATATCAACTCTTTGAAGGACAGGAGAGCTGGAAGGGATTTCCAAAGAGATAGGAGCAGCGGGCTTTTCAGAAATTGCAGACTCCAGCCTTTCACTAAGCTTGGCCCGTTTACTTGGATCTTCAGCAATGTGACTTTTCCCTTTGTCGTCATGAGATTTTCTTTTGTGGGAATCATCACCTCTCTGGGAAGAATCATGTCGTTCATCCCTTCTTCCATAGCGCTCTTCATAAGCCCGCCTCTCGCGAGCCTTTCTTGCGGCTCTTTCTTCGTCGGTCTCCCTAGGGGCAGGAAGGTACCGTCTGGGATCATAAGAGTCGCGCCTTCCACAGCGCTGAAAATCATCATAGTAAGAGCCACTACGTCCTATTGGAGAACCTAAAAATGAATAAGAGACAAGTTTAGAAATATTCAAAGCAAAGAAGCTAAGTGCACAAAGTTACTAAAATCCTAAGTGTGTGGGGCGTGTGAACTACGCACGTCAAGCATCAAACCACTCTTCGGCTTAAGAGTTATCTCTTGGGTGGATGAAGTTGTTTGCAAAACTGATGTCACTTCAACTGCTGGAGAAGCAAGTTTAGAAGCAGTAGTGTCATCTTTGAAGAGCTCACGTGAAGTAACCACTAAGTCGCTCAACCCCTCAAAAATGTCGTCACCATCATGCCTAGCGGGACTCTTTCTCTCAGCTCCTTCATCAGCAGCCTTCCCAGAGTGTTGAGGAGGTTCCTCTTCTTTGATAACCGGGGGAAGTAAAAATTTACCGGATGACCCCGCAACATCAACGGAAGCAGAACACTTCACTAATGAAGCCTCAACAGTAGGTTCCTTCGGTGTAAGTTGTTCGGCGGAAACTAGGGCATCTGGAGTTTCTGCTTGAGAACCAGGAGCATCATGAAGCTGAGTAGATCGGGAAGAATGCAAAAGTCCGAATTGATGCGAAAATTCATCCCTCGGCAAAAATTTGATGCTTCTCTCCTCCACCGCCACAACACTTAATCTTTCAAAAGTCGGCTTATGGCTGAAATCTTTAGAAAGAGGAGGAAGTGCTGTAAAAGTAAAGAATGAAGTTAGCACTTAACAACTCGGATTTTGGAAAGTTCAGAAATGGAAAGAACGAAGATAGGCAAGCTTACTTCCTATTTTCCAAATGCTATAAAATCCTGGGGGACAACGGACGAAGAAAAATTGGTTCAGAAACCCGTGGGCACTTTCGGGAAGATTGATGATCAATTTACGATTCCTTGCGCTTCTCACAAGTATTATAGAAGAATGATCTTTATTCTTCGCAAATGTGCATAAGTAACAAATCTCTTTAAAGCTTGGAAGACGGTCGAGTGTCCTCCTGAACAGCACACACAGTCCCATCAAAATGGCGTAGCCATTAGGGTGCAACTGGAAGGGAGAAATAGTCAATTGGAGAAGGAGCTGTTGAAGAAAATCGTTAAAGGGAGGAATAGCTCCACTCATGCACATCTGACGATTAACTGCGATGAAACCAAAAGGTGGCCTGTTAGCAGTATCGTTTACCCCAGGAAGCAAAGCGTCCACCTCAGCAATACCAAACTGAATGCATAGTTGGTTGAACACCCGTTGATTCAGAGTAGTCGGAGTTCTTTCGGGGGGATCATCCAAGGGGTTAGCTAATGAAGGACCTCTCCAGCTTGCTCTACTATCTCTTCTTGAGAAGTCATTATACACAAGGAACTGGATATTCAAATATGAAGGTGCACGTTTACTAAATGTGTGAAGTGTTGTGCAAAACTAATAAAATGACAAGCAGATATAACTGAAATTAAACTAATAGTCATTTGTCGATTATAAAGTTTCAGGGCTTGTTATTTTAGGTCCAAGTACAAGTGCAGTGTTGATTCAAACAGATCAGCTTTAGTTGATTAATTTTGCTTTGCTTTAATACCTCACTTGAATTTATTGATTCATAGCACTTCATTCGTATAATTTCTTTAAGTTGATTATTCTTTATCGACTAATCTGTCATTAGATGTGGGCAATCAGTGGCAGTATATTCGCCATAGTTTCTTCAAATGTTGTGTTTAACAAGTTATTAGCATTAAAGTTAATATAATCGGTAAAAAAGTGCAACGAGTTCAGGCAAGTTATCTTGACAGTTCAAGTTGAGGAGTCAAGTTAAGTGCTGCCATATTTTTGCAAGTAATCAAGCTCAAGCGACTTAGCATGGGTCGAAGTTCCATTAAGTCATTCTGTTCAAGTCAAAAAGTTCATTATTCATGCTCCTACAAGTTAAAGTTATGCTTTAAGACATGGCAGTGCATTTTATCTAAGTATTAGCTCGGCCGCGACCTAAAACTTATGTCGCAAGGAGTTAAGTCGTTGATTTGTTAAGTCGCTTGGCTTCGCTTAGGTCACAAGGGTTTTTAGGCCGTTCAGTTGCTTAGGTCGCAAATTAGTAGGTCGTTCGGCTTCTCTTAAGTCATGAGGGTTCTTAAGTCGTTTGATCCACTAGGTCGCTCCTGGAGTAGCTCAACGATCTCAAGCTATCTCCCATCAAAAATCCTAAGTCTCACACCCCATTCACACATTGCCACGTGTTCGTCTCCCCTGCCTCACCAGAAATACAATGGCATGACCTAAAACCCATTAACCCGTCAAGGATCTCCTCATCTCCTCCAAACTCACAGACCAGTTAACTTGAGACACTATAACCCATCATCTTCTCCTCGCATCATCAAAAATCACCTTAAACCGAATCAAGACACCTCAAGTCCATCAGAAATTGATCGTAATGTGATTCACGATGAAGCGCGACATATGAAATTGGATCAGAGAAGAAAAATGAGAAATCCAGATTCGTAAGTTAATGGTGATCGTGGATTGGACAGAAAGCAGATCCACTTACGTGATGAAATAGTAAAGATGATCGGCGACTGGTAAGGTTGAGCTTGTCTTTGAAGGTTCAGAAATTTCTTTAGTGGCGGTTTTGAAAGTTGAAGCAAGTAAAGAGAAGAAGGGGCAATATGCGACTTATATGCTGGGGCAGTGGAATCTAAATAGGTGCACGACCTAACTCCCTCATTAAGTCCCTCACGATCTAACAACTCAGTAAGGCACGAGTTAAAAGGTATCGAAGCACACGACCTAGTCACTAAGCGTATACTTCGAGGGGCAAGTGTTAACTCCTCTTTTTCATGACTAAGCGACCTAACAGATTAAATGACCCAGCGACCTAAAGGCATAAGGGACTCAACGACCTACGGCAGACCACGACCTAATGACTTGAAGCAAGGAGCGGCTCAACCTGGTTAAGGACCTAAAGGTCTAGAAACCTAATGGATTAAATGGTCCAGCGACCTAGCGACCTAACCGGTTGAAGAGTTTAGCGACCTAACAAGCTAAGAAGCTCAGCGACCTAAAGAGTTAAAAGATCTTGCGACCTAGCGACCTAGCGACCTAAAGCATGAGCGAGCTAACAGATACGACCTAGCGGCCTAAAGCATAAAGCATAAAGTGACTCAGTAAGGACTGCGACCTAACGAGCTAATGGTCCAGCGAGTTAATGAGATAAAGCATCCAACAAGCTAGCAAGAGCAGCAAGTTAAACGACCTAACGAACTAGCGACCTAACGGGTTAAGACAGAGTAAGGCCGCACGCATACTACCTCTTCATTAGGTCGTTCGCGGCCTAAGCCGACCGAGACAACTCCTTATGCTGCAACTTCCTATGCCACTTCTCCTTAGGTCGCTACGACCTACCAACTTGTTCAAGTGACCAAGTGTAACCCTGTTAAGCCGTAAACCATGCTCCCTAGGTCACTCACGACTTACGACCTATCCTTAGGTCGCTTATGACTTACGACCTATCCCTAGGTCGCTCACGACCTACGACTTGTCTAGATTTCTCCCTATAAATACCCCATCTACTCCAACTGAAAAAGGACTTTGGCTCATTTCTGGAATGCCTATACTCTGCAGTTTTCTCGACTCATCTGACACTTCAAACACCGAAGACACCTCTACGGACTTCAAGAGAGATCTAACACATTCAACATGAATTCGAAGAGCTCTTATACATTGAAGTTCTAGTTACTTGTTTTGTTTGTGCAGTAATCGAAGATCACTGTAAAAGTTGTAATCGAATCAGCAATAAAGGAGATTAAAGTGGACGTAGGCTTAACTTGAAGCCGAATCACTATAAAACCGTTGTCTCTTTACTTGATTTTCTGTTATCTTCTGCTTATATCTAGTTCCCGTACCAACGAGTGGTGCTTTCACATCTTTACTACTTACACCGGGGTGTTAGCGTTCAGTTTTAGCGTTAACACCGATCAGACGAAGTTCATGTCGACCAATGAACGGCCGAAAATTTGTAACATGTCGATTTTTCGTTGCCGAAAAACCGAATAGTTAGGGTTTTAGAAAAAGAATTTAAGAAAAGAGAAGAGATAGAAGAGATAAGAAGATAGAGGGAAAAGAAAATAGAAAATTTTAAAATAGAAGAAAAAGAGAATAGAACATAAAGAAAATAGAAGGGAAAAGAAAACAACAGAATCACATCAGAATCTCACAATTCGCAGCGGAACAACATATAATAATAAATGAATAATCTTTAAACAAAGAACTATATCAGTTATTACATTTTATACATTACATTTCATTACATCATATCATCAGAGTGTACAACAATATACAACATCAAACAGTGCAGCGGAAAAAGAAATACTATATAAACTAGTAATACGCCATGCCATCCATCTTGCCTCCAGCAACTCCAGAATATCCAGAATATCCTGATAAATCCTAACTCTTGACTGCCCGTGTGGAAATTGGTGGGCACCCAGAGTTTAGGAAGGAAAACAATAAACTCCAAGTCAGTCATATGACTGGTGTGAGAACTCAAAACAGTTTATTTATCTTTAAAATCAAAATAGAGGAATATTTTTAAATTCAATTCGCAATGCTTTTAAAAATGAGACTTCCATAAGGCCTCCCGCACACACACACAATGCAAACGCAGAATCGGAGGAGATTTCTCCTTATGATAGTCAAAGATGCTTGATACGCATTTAAAATAACATTTGATATTATTACTAGTGCATAGTGTAGGGGAAAAATTCATTTCGAAAGTAGAATATAAATCTTAGCCAACATACGACCATTATCGTATGCCTACTATAGCTAACTATGTTCAATAGCAGGTTACCGCCACATTCCATAGCAGGTTATACAACTAAAACCGTACAAGTCACGTATTGTTTCTTTGGATTTCCAACAAATGGTCAGGCCAAGGAACTTCCCATTGCCACATGAGAATGCCTCTGGAAAGACATCCCCTAGAACCAAACCGGAACTCTGCCAACACAAGGCCGGGTTACCCCTAACTGGGTAACTACTGACACGAGCACGCCATTCCCCGATCGTAAACGACCTTTCTCACGGGATCCCGAAAACCAACAACCACAAAGTAATAAATTCGTAGTAACCACATAGGTTAAATATCTGGGCTCCATACCATGATACCACCTCTATCCAGAAGGAAATGTACATACCCTAAAGGGTGCTACCCCTCATAACCTTGCCGCATCTTTCCTGTTTTGACCATTTCCGGGGTGTGAGGCTCGACGAAATCACGTCCACAAAAACATACTTTATACAAAAGCCATGCTTTGGGTCAACAAATGATCAACACAATGATCACCAAGATAGACGATCAAATAAACGATCCTATCACAATAATCAACACAATGATCATTTACAGCAACACTCAGCATGTCACATTACCAAATTGGGAATATATCGCTGATAACTTCAATTATATAACCTCTGAGCTCGTACGTCTCAGAGAAGGGTGTTAAGCTAAAAGAATAAATTCTCCGCCACCAACAGAAGTATATTTGAAAGAAATCGGCTTTATATCTCAACTTGTAATGTCAGACATACAATCCATACAAGTCTGTTCCGGGCTCGAACAAAACCGAAGGCACTTACAAAGAAGTCCTTGCAATCCGGATATTCACAATCCTGATCGGATTTCCCATCACTTAGGGAGTCTCTATACCGCTGCAACTCAGTGCAGAGACAATCGACAGGTCATCCTATCGCTCTCGCAAATACCGGATCTTCAACACCGATCTTCAAATGCAATTCATAACGACGTATCACATATTCAGAATGGGTTATACGACCCCATGGTCCTTTCCCGGTTAACCCGAATAGTGAGCGCTTATTCAAAAATAAGTGTGGCGTTCAAATTCAAACAAATCACATCAAATACCCATTCAAAGGGAAATATTGATAGTCGGTTATTGAACTATCAATAGATATGCACACATCACCAGATTCCAAATAATTTTCCAAATTATTTACTTTCCAAAATATCTTTATAAGATATATAATTTTCACATTTCAAAAATAAATCAATATTTATTTTTAAACAAGTTTCCCCTTTCATTTATAAATTCCATAGTGAATTTATATTTCCCAATATCTACGAATATTCGATTTCAATTATTCATTTCAATGTATCTTCAAAAAGATAAATTCTCTAATATTCACTTTATATTGGAAAAACATTTCCATACTTATTTAATAAGTAATTCACAAATTTTATTTATTTTCAACACTTGGAAAATACTCAATATACTTAAATCGAAATTAAGTATATATTTCATTCTTTAAGGAAATCATTCTCTTAAACATATTTATTTGGGCCAAAACGAATGTTGTGTAAAACATCGTTACGACAACCCAAAATCACTAGTATAGGGATTCGAAATTAAAATAGATATATAAATCCCAATACTATACAAAACATTTCTTTTCGGAAATCATTTACTATAACAACAGTGTTATAGTCCACCATTTCTTTCTATTTCTCGAAAACGTCTATTTCAACAATAAATGTCGAAATCTATGGTTTCGAATCTCAACACATTTTAAAACATTGTTCGATCGTTTTAATTCTATTTAAAACATCCAAATCCAAAACAATTTCTTTAACGTGTTATTCACTATTCAAAAACGTGGATATACTTCATTAACAATTTCATCCTTTTATTCATTTTAATTCAAAGGATTATTCACTATTCAAAAACGTGAATATAACTCCACTTATAGGTTTCAACAAATTTTCTTGTCAAAATAAGTCATTTGCGAATTTCTAAAACAACGTTTATAAATTCCATTTCTATTTATTTATAAAAACTTCCTTTTTATAAATTCTTTTATTAACCTATTCCAGTTTATAACTCAATTATAAACTAAAAGTTCATATTATAAGTTAAATACTTATAAAACGATTATTTTACAAAATCGTTCTTTTAAACTTCATAGATATAAATCTTATAACTTATAAGATTCAATTATTCATCCAAATATATTCTTTAATAATTTCACAGAATTTATAAATCTTACTATTTATAAATTTCATTTATAACTTCACCATTTATAATTTTATAAATTCCATTCATTTACAAAATTTATTTTCACTTCATTCAAACACTTATAAAAACTCGTTTTATAATGTCAATATTTCAATTTATAAGTATCCATTTATAAATCTCTTAATATAAATCAATTTATATTATTCTTTAAAACGACTTTAATCTCCTTTATTATTTCACCATTTTGATTCATAAAATAATTAAATTTTATAAATCCTATATTTAAACTTTTCACAATAAATTCTAAAATATCTCGATTAAACTATTTTATAAACTCAATAGCATCGTATTCTCAAAAATCAGTTTTTAACTATATTTCTCAAAAATCATAATTTTTATAACATTAAAAATTATAACGTTTATTTATTTAAAATGGATCAATTCCAAAATTATTTTATAAAACGTATACTTTCTAAAATCACTTTAAAATCATTTTAAAATCCCAAAATTTGGTCCAATGATGCTACACACCAAATAGTCAATCACGACAACAACGATATCATATATCGATATGAAAATCCATCAAATATCAAAATATCTGAAATCAAATAAATACTGTTGAGGAATCCAGTTGGATCCCTCCAACCTGTTTTCCTGCATCCACAAACATTAGCACAATACCAATTTCGCTCCAGTACGAAATTATCGCGGTATATGTTCTTATTAAATATTATCCGCTTAATAACGGCGCAATAGGGTCTCATCCGCTAAAAAAAAAATGCGGAAAATCAATAACTCCAATATATACATATGCCAATATATATATATTGCTATTATATATAATACCAATTTCACTGTTTATGAAATATTCGCGATATATGTTTTTAATAAATAACATCCGCTTACTAACGGCGTATAATGTCTATTTTAACAATCAATAGGTATTCATCAACATTCAAACATGCATTCAAATATTTTAAATCTAACTATTTAAAATAAAATCGAAACTGATTCGATTGAGTGAGAAGTTCTCACCTTGATTTTAAATTCCGTTTTAGCGATTTATTTCGAATAAAATTAAAAGGACGTTTAATTTTACCCAAAATTCTCACCAACTCCAAACGACTCCAAACTAACTCCATCGCGTAGTGCTCGTCGATACGATTCCAACGCAACTGAGTTTGCATTTTTTCGACCTCGTATGAAAAAGATATTGATTTTTGAAGTTACACGACTTTTATACTTATATAAATTTACAACCTTTAATTAATTTTAAACCTACACAATCTCCTAGCCACTGGATCCAAGCCCAAACCATCATAGCCGTGCCTTTCCTCTCCCCTTTCTCCTTCCTCTCACGCGCCCAGTAACACAACACGCAAAGGAACCCATCACTTAGATATTATGGTTTAATTTTAGCAACCTCTCCATTGACTTCTAGCTCGATCAAAGACCACTATCCCGTAGCCCACAACACAAGATACCCACGGCCATCACCATGCCAAGATCGGCCCCCTCTCTTGCATAGAAACGCGTGCGCAAGCTATGACTGACGGCCTCCCCTAGCTCCCCCCCCCCCCCCCCCGTTGCACCAAAATCCATCATCACCGTATAGATCTCTAGCTCTCTTCATGCTCTTCCATTCTCTAGTTGAAACCTAAGGCTAATTGTTGATGGATTGGAAGAGATTGAGGGAAAAGTGAGAGCAATTTCTGGCCATTGGTGAATAAAGAGGCGGCTAGGGTTTTAGATTAGGGTTTTGTATATTTTTTTTCTAAATTTATGAAGGTGTTGGTCTATTTATAAAGAAAAATCGAACACTATTCATCCGGAAATTCCGAACTCCGATTTACGCGCCGTAACCAGCGTTTCTAGGGTTTACCCCGCGTTCCGGACACAAAGGAACATGTTTCGGAAGCTAATTCGGACATCTGTGCAAGTTATGGCTATAAACGCTCAATTTGAATTAAACCGATTTAAGCGATTTTCTAGGCGTTTTAATTTGTACCGGACAAACGGTAAATCCAATTGACTTGAAATTTGAAACCTTGCAATAATATCACATTACGGATCCGATGAAACTGGTTTCGTCGAAATCCGAGACTTTTTGAAAAATGGCTATTTTAACTCGCCAAATTAAAATTAAAAACAATTCGATGCGTTTCGAGCTGCCACGATCAAACGATAACTCCGATTGACACGAAAATTGAAATCCGGTAATAACTAACTATTACGGATCCAATGGAACTGGTTTCGTTCAATTCTGAGACTGTTCAAAAATTGGCTATTTTCACTAGTCGATTTTAAATATTAAAATATTCAATTTTCACAAATTAACTTTTAATTCGATTTTAAAAGTTCTAAAATATCCTTCTAACTCCCATATGATAAAATAAAATTTTACAAATCATTTTCAATCATATTTAACCCAATTTTCAATTATTTTCCATAATTTAACATATTAAATTATCGATTTAAAAATCCAATTAAATTCAATAATTCAAATAAAAATTTATTTGTCTTAAAAATTCACTTATTAATATTCAAAATTAATTAAATATTCAAATTTTAATTTCTAAAAATTCTGGGTCGTTACAATCTTCCCCACTTAAAAGAATTTCGTCCTCGAAATTACAAGTAAGAAAAGTTATAGAATTTATTAATTTTCCAAAAATTCATAATTAAAACTTCTTATAATACTTACTAAGTTTTCAAAATCATACTTAGTTATCTTTTTCAAAACAACTACTATTGTTTAACTTTCAATTCCAAAATCAAAGTTAAAGTTTTCAAAATTTTCCAATTTTCTCAAAAATTTTCTAACGCCTTAAATTTCCGGAAAAATTCACCATAGTCTCCTTTGCGCGGCTCGATCCGAAAAAAAATGACAGTATATATATCACAAATATACATCTCATCAAGTAATGAGGCATCCCGCAGGGAAAAAATGTAAAAGTACGGTATGTAATCCGAGATATGTACCTTATATTTTATTAGCGAGCATATACGGCTAATATAGCGCGAAAGCGAGCTCCAAATGCGAAGCAAACGCGATCCACACCTACTAATTACTCAACAAACAACATGAGAACATGCATGTAGACAATAGTATCAATATACAACATATAGTAACATAATAACTATACATGCCAACATAGCAAATGCAATAAAAGCAATATATTCAACCATCAACCAACTATCATCCAACAAATTCATAACCAATATATATTTTTTCATATTCTCATTAATATTCAATGAAATGGTTTTCAATTTAAATCACATTTGATTTATTGCAGTGGATGTTCTTATTAACATTCATTCTCAATTAGTTTATATTCACTAATTCATATTCAAGTTGGTTCACTTCCAAATCAAATTCAATTCTATTCAAGATTCACTTAACTTCCAATTGAATTTCAATTCCTTTAGCTTCAAATTTTGCTAATTCAATCTCATTAACACTTAATGAATTATATACAATCAACTAACAATCATATAACAACCAATGTATATATAATTACAACCAAATTCCTTTGCTTATCAATTGGTTTAATTAAATGATTTTCATTCAACTATTCAACTTCCAATAACATTATATTTTAAATGAATTAACACTTATATTCATTATTTCATATCAACTTAATTCACATTCAATTGATTAACATTTAATCCATTAATTCAATTCAATTTCAAAGTTGAATTTCATTTATATAACTTAAGTTCACATTTATCTCTTAACTTTATTATTTTACTTTGATACTAATATCAACTTCATTCAATATCACTTAAGTTATACTTCCATTTCTAAAGTAAATTTCCATTTAACTTTAAATTCATTTTCTATTTCAACTCATATTTATAAATATATTCATATAGTTTCACTTCTTACATATATAAGTTTTATTTCACAATTGTAAATCACTTTAATTATAATTTAATTTTTTTTTTTTATAATTCTTTTGCTTATACAATTATTCCTTTATTTAGATTATTCAAACATCTAAACAATCAACTTATATACTCTTTAATAATTCTGAAAATTATTTCTTTATATATAAAATATAATCAAGGCAAAATTATTTCATTTACCCAATTTAAAACAATTTTTATATTCACTAACAAATACGCTCTCATAGCTATTATTACTCTCAAACTCATTCTAGAGTACTACTGACTCTATCTCTAATGAGTAATACCCAACAGAACCATGGTTGTCGCTTAACCATAAGCTCTGATACCAAATGTAACATGTCGATTTTTCGTTGCCGAAAAACCGAATAGTTAGGGTTTTAGAAAAAGAATTTAAGAAAAGAGAAGAGATAGAAGAGATAAGAAGATAGAGGGAAAAGAAAATAGAAAATTTTAAAATAGAAGAAAAAGAGAATAGAACATAAAGAAAATAGAAGGGAAAAGAAAACAACAGAATCACATCAGAATCTCACAATTCGCAGCGGAACAACATATAATAATAAATGAATAATCTTTAAACAAAGAACTATATCAGTTATTACATTTTATACATTACATTTCATTACATCATATCATCAGAGTGTACAACAATATACAACATCAAACAGTGCAGCGGAAAAAGAAATACTATATAAACTAGTAATACGCCATGCCATCCATCTTGCCTCCAGCAACTCCAGAATATCCAGAATATCCTGATAAATCCTAACTCTTGACTGCCCGTGTGGAAATTGGTGGGCACCCAGAGTTTAGGAAGGAAAACAATAAACTCCAAGTCAGTCATATGACTGGTGTGAGAACTCAAAACAGTTTATTTATCTTTAAAATCAAAATAGAGGAATATTTTTAAATTCAATTCGCAATGCTTTTAAAAATGAGACTTCCATGAGGCCTCCCGCACACACACACAATGCAAACGCAGAATCGGAGGAGATTTCTCCTTATGATAGTCAAAGATGCTTGATACGCATTTAAAATAACATTTGATATTATTACTAGTGCATAGTGTAGGGGAAAAATTCATTTCGAAAGTAGAATATAAATCTTAGCCAACATACGACCATTATCGTATGCCTACTATAGCTAACTATGTTCAATAGCAGGTTACCGCCACATTCCATAGCAGGTTATACAACTAAAACCGTACAAGCCACGTATTGTTTCTTTGGATTTCCAACAAATGGTCAGGCCAAGGAACTTCCCATTGCCACATGAGAATGCCTCTGGAAAGACATCCCCGAGAACCAAACCGGAACTCTGCCAACACAAGGCCGGCTTACCCCTAACTGGGTAACTACTGACACGAGCACGCCATTCCCCGATCGTAAACGACCTTTCTCACGGGATCCCGAAAACCAACAACCACAAAGTAATAAATTCGTAGTAACCACATAGGTTAAATATCTGGGCTCCATACCATGATACCACCTCTATCCAGAAGGAAATGTACATACCCTAAAGGGTGCTACCCCTCATAACCTTGCCGCATCTTTCCTGTTTTGACCATTTCCGGGGTGTGAGGCTCGACGAAATCACGTCCACAAAAACATACTTTATACAAAAGCCATGCTTTGGGTCAACAAATGATCAACACAATGATCACCAAGATAGACGATCAAATAAACGATCCTATCACAATAATCAACACAATGATCATTTACAGCAACACTCAGCATGTCACATTACCAAATTGGGAATATATCGCTGATAACTTCAATTATATAACCTCTGAGCTCGTACGTCTCAGAGAAGGGTGTTAAGCTAAAAGAATAAATTCTCCGCCACCAACAGAAGTATATTTGAAAGAAATCGGCTTTATATCTCAACTTGTAATGTCAGACATACAATCCATACAAGTCTGTTCCGGGCTCGAACAAAACCGAAGGCACTTACAAAGAAGTCCTTGCAATCTGGATATTCACAATCCTGATCGGATTTCCCATCACTTAGGGAGTCTCTATACCGCTGCAACTCAGTGCAGAGACAATCGACAGGTCATCCTATCGCTCTCGCAAATACCGGGTCTTCAACACCGATCTTCAAATGCAATTCATAATGACGTATCACATATTCGGAATGGGTTATACGACCCCATGGTCCTTTCCCGGTTAACCCGAATAGTGAGCGCTTATTCAAAAATAAGTGTGGCGTTCAAATTCAAACAAATCA
Organism: Allium cepa; assembly: GCA_030765085.1. NCBI lineage: Eukaryota > Viridiplantae > Streptophyta > Magnoliopsida > Asparagales > Amaryllidaceae > Allium > Allium cepa. Next base: position 79,847,148 of record CM060941.1, on the reverse strand, counting down.
CATCAAATACCCATTCAAAGGGAAATATTGATAGTCGGTTATTGAACTATCAATAGATATGCACACATCACCAGATTCCAAATAATTTTCCAAATTATTTACTTTCCAAAATATCTTTACAAGATATATAATTTTCACATTTCAAAAATAAATCAATATTTATTTTTAAACAAGTTTCCCCTTTCATTTATAAATTCCATAGTGAATTTATATTTCCCAATATCTACGAATATTCGATTTCAATTATTCATTTCAATGTATCTTCAAAAAGATAAATTCTCTAATATTCACTTTATATTGGAAAAACATTTCCATACTTATTTAATAAGTAATTCACAAATTTTATTTATTTTCAACACTTGGAAAATACTCAATATACTTAAATCGAAATTAAGTATATATTTCATTCTTTAAGGAAATCATTCTCTTAAACATATTTATTTGGGCCAAAACGAATGTTGTGTAAAACATCGTTACGACAACCCAAAATCACTAGTATAGGGATTCGAAATTAAAATAGATATATAAATCCCAATACTATACAAAACATTTCCTTTCGGAAATCATTTACTATAACAACAGTGTTGTAGTCCACCATTTCCTTCTATTTCTCGAAAACGTCTATTTCAACAATAAATGTCGAAATCTATGGTTTCGAATCTCAACACATTTTAAAACATTGTTCGATCGTTTTAATTCTATTTAAAACATCCAAATCCAAAAAAATTTCTTTAACGTGTTATTCACTATTTAAAAACGTGGATATACTTCATTAACAATTTCATCCTTTTATTCATTTTAATTCAAAGGATTATTCACTATTCAAAAACGTGAATATAACTCCACTTATAGGTTTCAACAAATTTTCTTGTCAAAATAAGTCATTTGCGAATTTATAAAACAACGTTTATAAATTCCATTTCTATTTATTTATAAAAACTTCCTTTTTATAAATTCTTTTATTAACCTATTCCAGTTTATAACTCAATTATAAACTAAAAGTTCATATTATAAGTTAAATACTTATAAAACGATTATTTTACAAAATCGTTCTTTTAAACTTCATAGATATAAATCTTATAACTTATAAGATTCAATTATTCATCCAAATATATTCTTTAACAATTTCACAGAATTTATAAATCTTACTATTTATAAATTTCATTTATAACTTCACCATTTATAATTTTATAAATTCCATTCATTTACAAAATTTATTTTCACTTCATTCAAACACTTATAAAAACTCGTTTTATAATGTCAATATTTCAATTTATAAATATCCATTTATAAATCTCTTAATATAAATCAATTTATATTATTCTTTAAAACGACTTTAATCTCCTTTATTATTTCACCATTTTGATTCATAAAATAATTAAATTTTATAAATCCTATATTTAAACTTTTCACAATAAATTCTAAAATATCTCGATTAAACTATTTTATAAACTCAATAGCATCGTATTCTCAAAAATCAGTTTTTAACTATATTTCTCAAAAATCATAATTTTTATAACATTAAAAATTATAACGTTTATTTATTTAAAATGGATCAATACCAAAATTATTTTATAAAACGTATACTTTCTAAAATCACTTTAAAATCATTTTAAAATCCCAAAATTTGGTCCAATGATGCTACACACCAAATAGTCAATCACGACAACAACGATATCATATATCGATATGAAAATCCATCAAATATCAAAATATCTGAAATCAAATAAATACTGTTGAGGAATCCAGTTGGATCCCTCCAACCTATTTTCCTGCATCCACAAACATTAGCACAATACCAATTTCGCTCCAGTACGAAATTATCGCGGTATATGTTCTTATTAAATATTATTCGCTTAATAACGGCGCAATAGGGTTTCATCCGCTAAACAAAAAAATGCGGGAAATCAATAACTCCAATATATACATATGCTAATATATATATATTGCTATTATATATAATACCAATTTCACTGTTTATGAAATATTCGCGGTATATGTTTTTAATAAATAACATCCGCTTACTAACGGCGTATAATGTCTATTTTAACAATCAATAGGTATTCATCAACATTCAAACATGCATTCAAATATTTTAAATCTAACTATTTAAAATAAAATCGAAACTGATTCGATTGAGTGAGAAGTTCTCACCTTGATTTTAAATTCCGTTTTAGCGATTTATTTCGAATAAAATTAAACGGACGTTTAATTTTACCCAAAATTCTCACTAACTCCAAACGACTCCAAACCAACTCCATCGCGTAGTGCTCGTCGATACGATTCCAACGCAACTGAGTTTGCATTTTTTCGACCTCGTATGAAAAAGATATTGATTTTTGAAGTTACACGACTTTTATGCTCATATAAATTTACAACCTTTAATTAATTTTAAACCTACACAATCTCCTAGCCACTGGATCCAAGTCCAAACCATCATATCCGTGCCTTTCCTCTCCCCTTTCTCCTTCCTCTCACGCGCCCAGTAACACAACACGCAAAGGAACCCATCACTTAGATATTAGGGTTTAATTTTAGCAACCTCTCCATTGACTTCTAGCTCGATCAAAGACCACTATCCCGTAGCCCACAACACAAGATACCCACGGCCATCACCATGCCAAGCTCGGCCCCCTCTCTTGCATAGAAACGCGTGCGCAAGCTATGACTGACGGCCTCCCCTAGCTCCCCCCCCCGTTGCACCAAAATCCATCATCACCGTATAGATCTCTAGCTCTCTTCATGCTCTTCCATTCTCTAGTTGAAACCTAAGGCTAATTGTTGATGGATTGGAAGAGATTGAGGGAAAAGTGAGAGCAATTTCTGGCCATTGGTGAATAAAGAGGCGGCTAGGGTTTTAGATTAGGGTTTTGTATATTTTTTTCTAAATTTATGAAGGTGTTGGTCTATTTATAAAGAAAAATCGAACACTATTCATCCGGAAATTCCGAACTCCGATTTACGCGCCGTAACCAGCGTTTCTAGGGTTTACCCCGCGTTCCGGACACAATGGAACAGGTTTCAGAAGCTAATTCGGACATCTGTGCAAGTTATGGCTATAAACGCTCAATTTGAATTAAACCGATTTAAGCGATTTTCTAGACGTTTTAATTTGTACCGGACAAACGGTAAATCCAATTGACTTGAAATTTGAAACCTTACAATAATATCACATTACGGATCCGATGAAACTGGTTTCGTCGAAATCCGAGACTTTTTGAAAAATGGCTATTTTAACTCGCCAAATTAAAATTAAAAACAATTCGATGCGTTTCGAGCTGCCACGATCAAACGATAACTCCGATTGACACGAAAATTGAAATCCGGTAATAACTAACTATTACGGATCCAATGGAACTGGTTTCGTTCAATTCTGAGACTGTTCAAAAATTGGCTATTTTCACTAGTCGATTTTAAATATTAAAATATTCAATTTTCACAAATTAACTTTTAATTCGATTTTAAAAGTTCTAAAATATCCTTCTAACTCCCATATGATAAAATAAAATTTTACAAATCATTTTCAATCATATTTAACCCAATTTTCAATTATTTTCCATAATTTAACATATTAAATTATCGATTTAAAAATCCAATTAAATTCAATAATTCAAATAAAAATTTATTTGTCTTAAAAATTCACTTATTAATATTCAAAATTAATTAAATATTCAAATTTTAATTTCTAAAAATTCTGGGTCGTTACAAAATTGTTCTTCGATTTCTGGAAAAATAGTGCATCGAATCAAAAAACGAGTCACAGATCTGAGTTTTGCTCTTCGAGAGCTTCGAATTGATATAAAATTTGATATATATTGTGGAGTTTATAATTTCAGCTTTGGATTTGATTTGGGATTGCAATTGGAATTAGCGTTTGTCTGCCATTAAAGTGAGGAGGTGAGTAGAATGTACAGAAATAAGGAACAGAGGCTGCTAGGGTTTATAGCAGGATATATATAGGCAGTGCTAACATTTGAATGGATGGATAAGGTAGATTTATGCGCTAAAGCCAAAGTGGCCAAAAAAGCCCGTTTCGACTCCGGAGCGAAATTGGGTCAACCCGTATATCAAAATAGATGTTTTAAAATATTTTGAACTCGATGGAACAAGTTTCAAGATCAAATTCCATCATATGAATAAGTTATGCTACAATCAAAATTTTTCAAATTGATTTCAAGGCGTTTCGAGTCCGTACGATCAAACGACAATTCCGATCGCCACGAAACATGAAATCCTACAATAATTCACCGTTACGGATCCGATGAAACTGGTTTCTCCGAAGTCCGAGTCAGTGGCTAAAATGGCTATTTTTACACTAATTAAATAAATTTAAAATTAATTGATTAAATCCAAATTTAAAATTTCAATTCTAAAATTTGACAATTTTATCACCTTTATATTTCTCAAACATTTACAATGATTTAAACAAATTTAAATGTCAATTTAGAGAAGATTAATTTATAAATTTCAATATAAATCCTCAATTTCTTTAAATTCACAAATTAAAAATAAAATCCAAAATTCCATTTAGTTAAATAAATTAATTATTATTCCACTCATTCCTGTCCAATAGATGGATTAATTATTGGATTCAAAACTATTACATAAATTTCTCATATTATCTTTATTTCAAATAACGTATTATTTTAATATTTCAATTTCATTTAGTTGCCATTAAATCCAATTATTGAGTTTTCCATTTCACTTAAATAAATAAAGTTTTGATTTCTATTCTTCTTATCCTACAAATTGCTTTAATGAATTGGGATTGCACTAATTAAGTCAATTACTACAATTTCTTTCAAATTAAATTCTATGAACTAAACAAATAGGTAATTTATAACAATTGTAACCATTAAACTTTAATTACCAATAAATAAGTTTATTTACTTCAAACAAATATTATAATTACTTCCAGAACATTGATTTTATTCAGTGACCATTTATTATAATTTAAATTCATTAATTTAATTCAATGCTTACATTTGTTTTCATATATTCAATTTGTAGCTAAGTATATATTTACATTATTTCCATTGAATTGAAATTCATTCAATTTATTAATAATTACCTTAGTTTACCAAATTTGACAGCCCCTAACCATTTGTATTACATTTCACATTAATGTAATATTTATTAAAATTTATTTCCAATTAACGTACTACTTAATTTCCCTTAATTGAAATCTGATTTCCAAATTTTGTTTAACATACTAAATGAATAAATAATATATACAAATGGTCACATATTTACTTTTCTTTCATTTATAAGTTTATTACTTACCAACCCAAGTTATAATTCCATATATAGCACTAATTAATTACCATTAACACTACATTATTACGTTTATAGACAGATTATAATATTTCCACTCACTTACCTTATATTGAATTCATAACCAAGTTGTAACATATAAAATTTCCAATAAATCATGGGAGTCCATTCAGTTTGTTACCAATTTACTTACATTAACATTATTTCACTTATTTTGGTCATTATTCCAAACATAGGTCGTAAGTTTTCATTTCTTTATATTATCCTATGGAAACAATATACATTCTAAATACTTTATTACATTTACTGAAATTTATTTTTCAAATTTACTGAATATACCAAATTATGACCTTACAGTTATTTCAAATAATTAGGGTTGCGCTAAATTATTTATTTATTAGCTTATCCAATTACAATTAATATCCTCAATGAATTTACCTATTTGATCTCATGCTTTCAATTACATCAATTAATACCTTATAATAAATCTACGTTTCTATTTTAAATTTACATTCACACATAAATACGATAATTCCATTATAAATTTACAAATTTAAATAAATTCATTAATTGTCATTTCATTCAACCTATTAATTATTAACCATAATTAACATAGTTACGTTTTAATTCACTTATTATTTCATTAATAATTTACCCAAATTTTATTTCTTCAAATATTAAATCACAAAGTCTTAAGTGATTTACCATTTACATTATTATTATTTTTTAACGTTTACTTCATTATAAATTACAAAATTTTTGTTTCCTTCAAAATTTAATTACTCAATTTTAATTAAAATAACCAACTTAATTATTAAAATTTTACGGGTCATTACACTCTCCCCCACTCAAAACTTTTCGTCCCCGAAAAGGAAAAAGAAGGGAAAAGAAAGAATTGAGTAAACAATACATCTTATTCAAAAATACTACCTCTGTAAACAAATAAATTTACAAAATAAATTAATTTAAATAAATATACTAATTTATAACCATTATATCTTTTTATACTTAAAGAAATAAAATTTGGAAAAATATTTTCAAAAAATTTCTAAGTCCAAAATTTCCAGAAAATTTCGGCAGAGTCTCCTTTGTACTGAGAGGCTCAGGAGAAAATATAATATTAAATATAACAATATACAATATATATTTTCCAAAATAATATATCCCAACACGGGAACAATATAATTGCGCTATGAAACCGTAATCCAAAAACGTACCTATTTGTCGGGCAATTAATGCTTAATTATGAAACCAAAAGCAGTAGTAATTGCTTCCATAACCTGTATTTCACTTATATAGTCTAAAAAGGTTAACAATTATATAAAATGAACTATTTAATGTTGTTTCAACTAAAAACAAACAATTCAATATAATCAACAATCACTTGCAACAAGGCATACAACCATCACATAGAATCCATACAAATCAATCTTTCATCCATAACAAACAAAACAAATAGTTGTTCAGGTTCAAAACTTCAAATTGTTCATAATGAAAAATAAACTACTAAGCGCACCATTTACTCAACAGTCTCTGATGAAGCTAAATAGATTATTCATTCATCCAACCAATTTTGAAGTATCCTTCCCCAAACAATCATGAACCAAAACAACAATAACAAATTTCAAACAATGATTAAGTTCATTCTTATTAATTTCATTTCATACTATTTGTTGTTTGATTTCCTTTTTATTCATATAATGATTTATCCTTTAATTCACATATATTTCTTGCAAATTTCATTTTATTTATTCATATCAAATAGTTTTCTTTTTATTACATTCATTCTTTCATTCACTACTTAATTCATTTATTTACAGTACTCATCCTTCTACTATTTTTATTATAAATAACCTCAACTTTTACTTAAGTTTATTGTCATTACTTTACAAACTTTCAGTCGTACTTAAGTTTACACAATTTCAACATCAAATTATTATTTATAAAAGAATTTCACTTAACATTCCTATTACATAAGCTTTACTTGTATAATCTCCATTACGTTTTCTTATTAACATTTCAACTTTTTACATCTTTTGAAAAGTTATATATATGCCTTTAAGAATGTAATCAAAATCATATAAGTTTATCATATTTCTTTTAATAATTTAATGTTCACTGACCATATCCTTTGCTTTATAGGTTACGAATTCCAAATATCTTTTAATTTCATTTATAACCTTGCGTTTAATCTTCTTATTTTAATTAAAGGTTCCAATTTTTAGTTAACTTCCATTTTACTCCACTAATTGAAACTATTAAATAACGGAAACTTAAGAATTTAAATACCGGGTTTTATTCAAAAATCATTTTAAAATTATAGATAAATGTGTATACTTACATTTCATATGTCCAATTATATTTAGAACAATTTAAAATTTATATTTGTTTATCAAAAAATGAATCTGCAGTAAAACTACTATAGTGGCCTTCTCACTTCGAAACCCGAAAATGAATGTCGATGATGCGGCCGCCATCACCGAAATTATTTTTCAGCAACAGAGAGGGAAGTACATAACTTTAATTTTTTCCAAATTCTTCTTTAAAACAATTTCTTTCAAATCATATTTCAATATTTATAACAGAAAATAGTTCTAAATAATATTATTATATTCCAAAATCATTTGAAAGAAATTACGGAAAAATCCCGGAACTTAGGTCCTAAGTTCCCAATTTCATTTGCTTTATTTTCAATCTTATTTCGACTATTATTTATAAATTTCATTACCTAACACCTAATATATTGCAACCAAATATATATCATTTATAAAAATATATTTTATATATATATAGAAAATGTAATAGGCGAAATTATTTCTTTCGCCTATATTAAAAACAAATATTATGTCGGTCTGTCCTATTAAGTGTTTAGAAATCCGTATTGATGTCATAGCGTCCCATGCACCAAGCAGAATTTATAAATACAAAACGGACCAGATTAACACAATATTAAAACCTTTTTTTAACACTAACAAATACACTCTCTCATATATACACACTCAGCGACTCATCATAGGGTATTACTACCCTATAAATTAAGAGTCAGACCCCATAAAGCTAAGATTTATCGCTAAACCAAAGCTCTGATACCAGATGTAACGTCCCGCCTTTTCGTACGCTTTAATCAACGATAAACCACACAGTCAGACTTAAACCATACAAAAGCGCGGATCGTTATGGGGTAAATAAGAAAAACAGAGAAAGAAAAAAAAATAGAATCTTGTAGCAGAATGATAAAATATAATAATCAAATATACAGTTCATGAAGTTGTTTTATGAAAACATTTGATTTTACTTAAACAATATATCAAGTTACACATACAAAAGAATAATAACAATGCAGCGGAGTAAATTGGTGTAGTGGAATAATATAGTAGATAATAGTAATACAATTCTTCGTCTTCTTTCTCCAGAATAAAATATTCAAATCCTGAAATGCTCGGACTGACCCGAGCGAATTGAAAAACAAAACACTCAAGTCAGAACTAAAAGATCTTATGCAAGTTAAATCTATGGTAAAATATGAGTGGAACGGCGTCAGAGATGCTTACGGGATTTGACATCTCCTATCTAGTGTCTAACATGAGTGCAATAACTTAAGAGATGCTCGAAATTCATATCTCCTAAGGATCCGTTAAACAATTTACTATGTAGTAATATTTCGCTATTATAATAATGTCTACGGTAAAATAAAAATACTTTTAAATAGCGTTAAGGAGTGACCCAATATTCCCCTTAACACGTAATAGTCCCAGTAGTCCATCCAATACCATAGTCCCTCCTGATCAGGAAGCCACCAGAGGATACCACATGGGCTATGGGAGAAAACAAACTCGTACAAGGCGCGTTAGGGTAGATGACACGACACAACTAGGCAATGCCTGGGTAGATATACCAATTACGCATCCAGACTGGTGGTAACGCATAGCCGCAGCTACCGCCCACCTTGAGCCATACCCCCAAATAAAAACAATCAAAAGTGGCCACATAATCAATCCAAAACTCAAAGTATAATACCGAAGGGATGTGTCCGATCAAAGGTGCTACCTCATTGGTCCGAGAATCACTCCTGTTTTAGCCACCTTATGCCAACTCACAGGAGTCGGGTCCACGTATTTACCTCAAAGGAAACACCGCCACCATCCTACTTCATTCTGGAATCTCCACTGCGTACACGGTTGTTAAAGTGGTCTTTAGAGTTGGCAGAGAGTATGACAACTTCCGATCCCGGTCTCTTCAACAACCAAACGTTATTATAACACCGCAGTTTTTTAAAAATAGTATATACTTTAAACCAGGATATAATATCCATTTCAAAACCATATAATTACGATGTCATTTCACTTTTAAAACCAAATGGATAAGGATATCATTTTCAAAATATCCTTTTCTAAAACCATAACAATTTCAAGTTATAATATTTCAAAACCAACTCTTGAAATATAGCCTTTCAAAACATAAAACTTTGACTTTCATATCTTTGAAATATAATTACACCACTTAAATGGTTTAAGTATTAAATTACTTTATATAGAATAATAGTTCTTCACCTTCACAAATAAATTCCAATATAGATTTATATTCCCCAATAAACCATTTCAATTTCCATATATTTCAAGCTTTAAGTATTCCACCATTTCAAAACGAATTCTTTCAAAATTTCATATATATCAAATTCAATTACTATTATTTAGATTTGAAATGTTACTTGATAAATTCAATATAATTTAAGTAAAACCTTTAACTTCACATAGCTGGATATTCTTTCAATTTATTTAACTTGATATATTAATTTAAATCAACCTGATATTCATTTAAATCGCTTTAAACCAAAATCAAGTTATAAAAATCATACCTTTTAAAATCTCAAATTTATTTAAATTTCAAATAAATTTTATTCGAGGATAATTCTTAAATACTTTAATTCAAATCAAATTCATATTTATCTTCCAACATTAATTTTATTTAAGACATTATAAACTCCATAAATAAAATTTAAATAAATACTTAACCGTGTTATATCTTAATAAAATCAAACATTTATTATTTAACTTCTTTATACTTTAAACCAATTTATACATAGCTTAAAACCAAGAAATTAAGTATATATATGTATATAAAATAATATTTATAAATTTCCAAATCAAGATCCCATAAAACCATATATTTCTTTACAAAACCATAGAAATCATTTCAAAATATATTTATTATATATAGACCGCGGTGTTTGTATAAAATTTTCTATCCTATGGTCAAGTGATATGGATATTTATCATTTCAATCCGTAATTTAAAATAAAAAATACGGTTATATATCATTTTAAAGCGCAATCTCGAATGAAATAAAAATGGATAACAACTTGCAGTTTATAACAATATAACTAAACATCCATTCATCCAATATCAATCATCAACATTTATCACAAACATCATCCAATCCAAACAATATCATCAATATATAACAGGTAATAAATAGCAGGCATTAATTAGTTGTCACGACCCGAAATTCAACGTTCGAGAATTGACGTCAAATACCTCACTTGTACTCGACCGTCAATGATCCAAACATCGAACTCCAGTCGGATGGAGCTTATAACAACATTAGATGAATATATATAACAGCGAAAATAAAACGAAAATCATGCATCATATCACAGATACAACATCACAATAATATCTGTTACAACATCAGAGTACATAATACATGAATCACATCTCCAAATAGAATGTCATAATAGAACAACTACATATCATATGCCAAAAGTCTTCAAAAAGATAGAGAATGATAGTGAACGTCAAACTAAGCACCTCGAGATCCAAAAGCTTCCAAAATGTCTCTAAGGTATGAGCCTCCAAAAACCACAAATCTCCAAACCAAAATACTCCAAAATGTAGCTAGAGCCAAAATACAGAAAACCTGCTACTAGGCTGCCCGTTTAGAAATGGTGGGCACCCAGAGTTTAGAAAGGAAAACAATAAACTCCGGGTCAGTCATGGGACTGGTATGAGTAAACAGAGATAATTGCTTTCAAATAAAACAGACTTATACAAGAAAACCGATATGCTTTTGGAAAATGAAACTACCATAAGACCTCCCGCCACACACACAATGTAATCGCAGAATTGGAGGAGATTTCTTCTTATGATAATCAAATATGCTTGATACGGGAAAATTCTTTGATATTATTACTAGTGCGTAGTGTAGAAAGCCATTTCAAAGTAGAATATTAATCGTAGCCGACATAGGTACCATGATACTATGCCTACTATAGCTGCCATGTTAAATGGCAGGTTCTACAACTAAAACCGTACTGGGTTCGTATTGGGAATTGGATTTCCAACAAATGGTCAGGCTAAGGAACTTCCTATGCCACATGGGTACGCCTCTGGCGGGACGTCCCGAGAACCTACCCGGCTCTCTGCCAACACAAGGCCGGGTTACCTCTGTAACTAGGTAACTACTACTCGAGTATGCCACTCCCCGGTCCTTTGGGACCTTTAACCGAGGGCCCTCCATCACAAAGCAACAACCACACAGAATAATGAGATTGAAGCAACCACATAGGTAAGCATCTGGGCTCCATACCATGACACTACCTTTTTCCAGAAGGAAATGACATACCCTAAAGGGCGCGACCCTCATAACCTTGCCGCAACTTTCCTGTTTCGACCATTTCCGGGGTGTGAGGTCCGATGAGGTCTCATCCACAAAGCTACGCTTTACACGAAAGCCATGCTTTGATCACAGATGATCAACAAATGATCATCACTATACAACAACACTTAGTATGCCACACTACCAAATTGGGAGTATATTGCTGATAACCTTCAACTACATAACCTCTGAGCTCGTACGTCTCAGAGAAGGGTGTTAAGCTAAGAGAATAAATTCTCCGCCACCAACAGATATGTATTTGAAAGAAATCGGCTTTATATCTCAAAGCATAGTGTCAGACACACGACCATACAAGTCTGTTCCGGGTTTGAACAGAACCGAAGGCACTTCGTCCAATAAAGGAAGAAGCCCTTGCAAATCTGGGCGTCCACAATCCCGATCGGACTTCCCATCACTTAGGGAATCCCTATACCGGAGCAACTCGGTGCAGAGACAATTGATGGGTTATCCTATCGTTTTCGAAGACACCCGGTCTTCACCGTCGGTCTTCAAATGCAATCCATTCGTCGAATCACTGTTCGGAATGGGTTATATGACACAAAGGTCCTCTCCCGGCTAATCCGAACAGTGAACGCTCAAATTTAAAACATGTGGGTGTATCAATCACAAAGGTTCACATTCAGGGTTCGATGTGGGTTTCGGATAACAAACTGAAATCCGACTCCCTGTCGCAACGAAGTTGAATGCCGTTTTACGGGCAAAAAGGGGTTTCACAAACATATAGGAACAAATCACAAATCACAATTCATCACAAAGCAATCACAATATCACAACAAAAATGTCAATCCAGCATAGAGTACTTGATGATGGTCAATTATTGTTGATTCAAGTGATCGTTATTAAAATGAATTAGCCATATAATTGCCTTTATTAATCATTTCAAATTAATGTTAAATTTTACTTAATTTTAATTGGCTAAGTTAATTATTCTTTAGTTTATTATTTTTCTTAATTGTTAATTTATTAAGTTTAATTAGTTTTATAAATTTCCTATTCTTTAATTTATTTATTTTTCTTTTAAATTTTAAACATTGTTACAAAACATCAATTTGTTAATTACTACTTCATCATTATGAACTTGGTTTGAAATTTGTATTTGTATATTAGTTTATATTTAAACTTTTTATTAAGTTAAACATTTAAAACAACTTTTATTAATTTAAAATATTTTGAACTTCATAAAATTTTAAAAACTATTAGTTTCACATTCCATTAACAACTATCGTTACTTCACTCAAGAAATAAATTAAATTGTGTTTCAAAAGTTTTATTAAAAATTGTGTTTATTGTTTCATTTGCAGACCCGAGGCTTGCTTCGAGTCGTACGTGAGAAACATGCTTCCCTACTTCGAGTTAACTCCAGATTGACCCGTGTAATATTATTTTTTCAAAATTTGCTCAAGTTATAAAAACCTAACCCGACACACTACAAAACGCACGGCCCTAGCCCCGAGTTTCTTCCCAGTTCTCTCATGCATTGCTTCGAGTTACTACTCGTCCCTCCCAAAACCCACACTGATACACCACTAACGCGTGCACATGCACGGCCAGCGGAGGCGACTCCGACCTCAGGAGAACATTGCGCATGTCAACTACCCACCCAGCAACTATCCCCACGCATCGAAGTGCCCCATCTTCCTTTGCGTCAAAATCGAGCTATCTCGAACCAACAGCCCCAGCGAAGCCTCACCAGAAAAACGCCTCGTCCCGCCTCCTCCGATCGTCAGAGGCCACGAAATTTGGTCCACGCCTTCGTCGACACGTGACGCTTCTGATGGCCCCGGTGTGATAAGGTCCGGTCATCGGTGGAAGGCGCAGTGCCACCGTTTCTGACGTGAACGAAATTGGGTTCTTAAACCCTATTTTAAATTCAAAACAAAAATTTAAGGATTTATAAATTATTCCAGTATTTTTCTGGAAATCACGAACATTATTTCTATCTTCGATCATGAATTCGAGATCCATAACTACAAGGATCCCTAGAATTTGCTAAAAATTCAATTTCTGATCAAATCCCTTTTTCCCAAAAATTGACGATTGTAAAATTCAAATTCTTGTTTCTAACATCCTTATTTTCGAAGGGGATTCACATGATATCGTGGAAATCACGATTTATGAAACTCGAAATTCTTGACATTTTTGAATGGAACTGCATTTCATCACTTCCAGGAAAACTATAAATATGTACTTTGCTTTACCATTCTTACTGAAGAAAAATGCAAGTATAAACCAAAATTTTTTACTTGTTTACATTTTTTTTAGAAGTAAAAAGAGGAAGGTTTTTAAATTTCCTTTAATGTTGATTACCCTGTAAAACCAAGTTCAGATATACTGTTTTCCAGTAAAACAATTTACAAAGACTTGTTTTTGATTTATTACTGAGATGGAATACAGGTTAAAACAGTACCTTAACTTACTTACAATTATTTTCAGAAGCAAAGAGAAGGGAGAAGAAAGATATTGATTTTTTTTTGTTATGGTTTACTTCATCAACCAGAGGTTTAAATCATGCATGTGCCTTTGATTTAATCCTGAACACAAGTGCAGGTTTTGAACTACATATAGGCTTATTTAGTAATTTATAGTTTCCCTGTAACTAAATGTTACAGGAAATAGGAACAGGGAGCAAAGGTTTCCAGGAAATTCAAAGCATAAGCATACACTTCATTCATATGCAACTCATTTCTACTCCTATAGGCATTCAGGCACAGAAGAAATTGGAACTCCAACATGTTTATTTTATTCTTCCAAAGCAACAGAGAATAGAAACAAAGAGGAAGGAAGGGGTTTGACAAATTTTTGGTTTCCTGAAGCTAATACAGTGACAATTTTTTTTATTATAAAATCAACATGACAAGCCGAGCATTCAATCATACATTCAAATGCAAACAAAGTTTAGATTTCCTACATCACCCAAACATACAATAGGAGCCAGGATAAAAATAAAACCAGGTTTACTCACCTGTTTCCAGAAGTTGTTGACAGTTCCAAACAGAGATGAGGCTTGCAATTTTTCTCCTTTTCTACTTTAATTCTCTTGGTGTTTTAGATCTGAAATTGATGGGTACAGTTCTCTGATTAATTGTAGTTGTATTCATGCATTTAAATTATCAAAAACAGGGGTTTCTATTTTACTTACACTTGAGATTTATAGCAGAGAAGACCTTTTTTCCTTTTCTGAAACTTGAAATCCAAAATAGATTTAAAACTCTAACCTTAATTCTTCCTGCAGAAAAAATTAGATATTGTTGTATTAAACCCAAGCTGTATTCATTTACTTAATTATTAATGACAAAAACCTCTAGATTACTTACAGCTTTGAAACAAAATCAGAGAAGCTTCTTTTCTCTGCACTTTTTAAAAAAAAAACAGAACTTGGAAACCAAAACCAAAAAGGTAGCTTTTAATCCTTGACCTCCCTGCAAATAATTTGATTAAAGATTACTGGATTAAACTCTTTCTTTATAAGAAGTTATAACTTCAAGTTCAAACTTTAAAAAGAAAAGTCACTTGCCTTTTAAACTTATTTTAGAAAAGAAAACTATGCACTGCCTTTGAAACCAGAAACTTCCTGCCATCACAAATCTGAACTTTCGTTTTGAATTGATTGTCAACACTTGATTCAAAAATCAAAATTTCATAAACTATAAATTTTTAAAACAAAGCTTACCTGAAAGTATCACACTGCTGTTATGAAGACAGTTTGGTTTTCTTTTGAACTTTCTCTTTTTTTTTTCTTTGAATGTTGAAGTAAAACTTGCAAATATCTTTTGATTACTGAGTATCAGGTGTTGGGGATTTAAAAGTTCAAATGTTAGAAGGTGAAGAGTTTTCTGAATTTTCTATTTGATTATTTTATTGAGGAGATGATGGTTTGTGCCATTTGTAAGAAGATATCTTAAAACATAGATTTTGTTAATTATTAAATTTTATTGTGAAGGTAAGTTTCAGCTTTTGATGTAACAAAGCAAAAGAAATTTTATAGATTTTATTTCCTATATTATATACATACTTTTATAAACCAATATATATATATATATATATATATTTATTCATTTGTATGTATATATGCATATGTATAATGTTAAAAAGAAAGGTTGTTTTACCATTGTATACTTGTTCCTCAATGATTTTTAAATGCTTCTTCATTTAAAACATTTATTCCAAATTTAAATTCAAACTTAAATCTTACACTTGAAATATAAACATTCTAAATCCAAATGACTTTTGAAAACATTTATCATCTCAATATTTTAAACTCAAAATAAATTTGGGATTTATTTCATACATTATTTTCACTTATTTCATTTGTTCAGATTTTTCTTCAAATTTATTCTCAAATCAAACCCCAAGAGTTTAAATATATAGTTTATTTTGATTAAAAGTTTTGGGATGTTACAGATACCCCCTTCTTAAGAAAATTTCGTCCTCGAAATTGAAAGAGAGAAAAAAAAACAGACAAAGAATATACGATTCAAGAAGAATAAGGAAATGGCTTACCGGCTAAGCCGAGATATCCACCCTGCATTTGGGATAAGATTTCTGCATATTATCTTCAGTTTCCCAAGTGCAGTCCTCTGGATCGCCACTCCACTGAACTTTTACTAGCTTTACAACCTTGTTCCTTAATTGCTTCTCCTCACGATCCACAATCTTTATCGGTTCTCTTTTAACGGTTAGATTGGGGGTGATGTTGTGATTGCTTTAATTGCCGATATATAATTGTAGAAAATCCTTACAATTGGTTAGATTGGGGGTGATGTTGGTATCAGAGCTTAAGGTTGAGTAAGAACTTTAGCTACGGAGTATAACACATTAGATGGCTCATTAGAGATAGGGTGAAGTATACCCTATAATGAGTATAATCGATTGACACCTCAAATTTTTCTTAGTCTATTTCCTTTAATTGCCGATATTTCTTAAGATATCTCGTCCAAATATCTAAGCCAATTTTCTTACTAATTACAGATAGTAAGGATGAGCGGAAGAAGAGGCAGAGTTAGAGGGCGAGGAAATGCCACAGCACCTAGTCAAGTTCCCCCTACAACCGAGGCAGCTTTACCTATTCAGAATCATCCGAATCTGGCTGACTTATATAAGAACTTTTCAAGGCTTGGGGGTAAGCCATTCACCGGCAAAGAGACGATTATTGAGGCCCAGGCATGGATTAGGTCTTGTGAGAAAATCTTTAAGGGGCTCAAGCTACAAGATGATCAGATGCGTCTCATAGCTACTTGGCAACTTCAAGGTGAAGCCTTAGCTTGGTGGGAGACCGTCACTATTGATGAGCCTGAGGATGAGTTCACATGGAGCAGATTCAAAGAAGCATTTGAGAAGCGCTACTTGCCATCATCCGGGATTTCCCGTATGTACTAGGAATTCATGGACTTGAAGTAAGGAAGTTTATCATTCGAAGAGTATCTCAACAAATTCAATGAATTGTCACGCTTTGGTCCAGAATTAGTGAACACACCATTGAAGAAGAATGAGCGATTCATTCGTGGGATGAATAAAAAGTTCCACGAAAGGATGACAGGCCACGTGAAAGAATCCTTCTCAGATTTGGTTGATATGGGATACCGTTATGCTACACTAGACATGCAAGAGGCACCGAGGGAGAAAGGCAACTCAAACAATCAGAATTGGAAGAAGATAAAATTTCGAGGCAAGAAACCTTAGCACGACAAGGAGAAGAAGAAAGGCAATCATGGGAGCACTACGGAGAATGTCACTTGCTATAATTGTTTGGAGAAGGGCCACTATTCTAACAGTTGCAAGAAGCCAAAGAGAGATCAATCCACTCAAGCGAAGCCCAGAAAGTGCTATTATTGTCAGAAGGTGGGACATGAAGTGAAGGACTGCCTAGTTATGAAGCAAGCCCAGACAGCTAAAGTGTACTCAGTTAAAGACAAGACTACATCTTCCAAATCAGAAAAGGGAAAGGGAGTTCTGGAAGGTAATCTTACCATTTATGATAGCATTGTTAGAGTTCTTTTTGATACTGGCGCTACACACAGTTTTATCTCTCAACAAGCTATTAATGAATTGAATATTGAACCTGATTTTGTCGATGAGCCTATATGTGTAAGGAATCCAGTTGGAGGTCCTGCAAACCTCTGCCTTCGATGTAGAGATGTTTCTATCTCATATTCTTGCCATCAATTCCCTATTAGTCCTTTTGTTCTAGACTTCAATGAGTTTGAAGTCTTACTCGGGATGGATTGGCTAGCAAAATATAAAGCCAAATTGGATTGCAATAATCGATTAATTTCAATCAAAACCCATTTTGGGGATTTTATAGAAATTTCTTGTCAGGACCCTAGTCCTAAAAGGGAAGGGTTGATGTATAATTTGGGTTATCCTGAACCCAGCTTGGAGTCCATTCTTATTGTTAGAGATTTTCCAGATGTATTTGAAGAAGTGAAATCTCTACCTCCTCACCGAGAAATAGAATTCAGAATCGACCTTGTGCCTAATGCTCGTCCTGTCGTTCATCCTAGTCGTAGGATGGCACCTAGAGAAAGAGTTGAATTAGTCGAGCAAACTAGAGATTTACTAGAAAAAGGGTTGATTCGACCCAGTGTTTCTGAATGGGGCTCAGCCGTCGTATTTGTTGCTAAGTCAGACGGATCTTTGAGGTTGTGCGTGGATTACTGCGATCTCAATAAGCAGACTCTCAAGAATAAATTCCCACTGCCCAGAATTGATGATTTATTTTATCAGAGTTGCGCAGCGGAAGCGTGGTGGGCCCATAACCCACAGGTCCCAGGATCGAAACCTGGCTCTGATACCAAATTTGGCTCTGATACCAAATTTCGTGTCGTACCACTCCAAATGGTCAATACCCTGCAACAGTGGAAACAACTTTCTTCTCAATCTCCTTTGATTCGATTCTAAATTCTTTCGATATCTTCGTGACAGCTCTGATACCAAATTTAGCGATCCTGACTCGACCTTCGAAAATCGGCACCGAATACGACACTCGTATTCAAATGCCGCAGATCCAACGCCGAATCTGGTTCGCCGGAGCTTATAACACATTAAGTACAACACAGCGGAAGAAACAGAATATAACAATATACAACATTAATACAATATCAGATACAATATGATAAAACAGATGGTACAATGAATATACATCAGAGATACAAGAAATAACAGCAACAAGAGAAGATAACACTGCAGCGGAACAATAACTCCAATATGATCTTCAAGAAAGAACCATCTTCAAAACACAAATCCAGAAATAGCTCGAACTCCCAATCACGATGCACAAAGATAATCAAGAACAGTCGTGATCCAAAGAATGAACTAGCTCCAGATAATCTACTAGACCCGACTATCTGAAAAACCCAACTCTAGACTGCCCGTGTGGGAAAATAGTGGGCACCCAGAGTTTAGGAAAGGAACGATAAACTCCAGGTCAGTCGTGTGACTGGTGTGAGCAAACAAAAACATTTGGTCTTTTGAAAACAAGCAAAGAATTTAAATTTGAAAATCCGCAATGCTTTTTAGAAAATGAAACTACCATAAGGCCTCCCGCTACACACAAATGTGGATAACCAGACCTTATCGCACCGGGGCCATCAGAAGCGTCACATGTCGACGAAGGCGTGGACCAAATTTCGTGGCCTCTAACGATCGGAGGAGCCGGGACGAGGCGTTTTTCTGGTGAGGCTTCGCTGGGGCTGTTGGGTCGAGATAGCTCGATTTTGACGCAAAGGAAGATGGGGCACTTCGATGCGTGGGGGTAGTTGCTGGGTGGGTAGTTGACATGCGGCAATGTTCGCCTGAGGTCGGAGTCGCCTCCGGTGGTCGTGCATGTGCACGCGTTAGTGGTGTATCAATGTGGGTTTTGGGAGGGACGAGTAGTAACTTGAAGCAATGCGCGAGAGAACTGGGAAGAAACTCGGGGCTAGGGCCGTGCGTTTTGTAGTGTATCGTGTTGGGTTTTTATAACTTGAGCAAATTTTGAAAAAATAATATTACACGGGTCAATTTGGAGTTAACTCGAAGTAGGGAAGCATGTTTCTCGCGTACGACTCGAAGCAAGCCTCGGGTCTGTAAATGAAACAATAAACACAGTTTTTAATAAAACTTTTGAAACACAATTTAATTTATTTCCTGAGTGAAGTAACGATAGTTGTTAATGGAATGTGAAACTAATAGTTTTTAAAATTTTATGAAGTTCAAAATATTTTAAATTAATAAAAGTTGTTTTAAATGTTTAACTTAATAAAAAGTTTAAATATAAACTAATATACAAATACAAATTTCAAACCAAGTTTATAATGATGAAGTAGTAATTAACAAATTGATGTTTTGTAACAATTTTTAAAATTTAAAAGAAAAATAAATAAATTAAAGAATAGGAAATTTATAAAACTAATTAAACTTAATAAATTAACAATTAAGAAAAATAATAAACTAAAGAATAATTAACTTAGCCAATTAAAATTAAGTAAAATTTAACATTAATTTGAAATGATTAATAAAAACAATTATATGGCTAATTCATTTTAATAACGATCACTTGAATCAACGATAATTGACCATCATCAAGTACTCTATGTTGGATTGACATTTTTGTTGTGATGTTGTGATTGCTTTGTGATGAATTGTGATTTGTTCCTATATGTTTGTGAAACCCCTTTTTGCCCATAAAACGGCATTCAACTTCGTTGCGACAGGGAGTCGGATTTCAGTTTGTTATCTGAAACCCACATCGAACCCTGAATGTGAACCTTTGTGATTGATACACCCACATGTTTTAAATTTGAGCGCTCACTGTTCGGATTAGCCGGGAGAGGACCTTTGTGTCATATAACCCATTCCGAATAGTGATTCGACGAATGGATTGCATTTGAAGACCGACGGTGAAGACCAGGTGTCTTCGAAAATGATAGGATAACCTATCGATTGTCTCTGCACCGAGTTGCTCCGGTATAGGGATTCCCTAAGTGATGGGAAGTCCGATTGGGATTGGGGACGCCCGGATTTGCAAGGGCTTCTTCCTTTATTGGACGAAGTGCCTTCGGTTCTGTTCGAACCCGGAACAGACTTGTATGGTCGTGTGTCTGACACTACGCTTTGAGATATAAAGCCGATTTCTTTCAAAAACATATCTGTTGGTGGCGAAGAATTTATTCTCTTAGCTTAACACCCTTCTCTGAGACGTACGAGCTCAGAGGTTATGTAGTTGAAGGTTATCAGCAATATACTCCCAATTTGGTAGTGTGGCATACTAAGTGTTGCTGTATAGTGATGATCATTTGTTGATCATCTGTGATCAAAGCATGGCTTTCGTGTAAAGCGTAGCTTTGTGGACGAGACCTCATCGGACCTCACACCCCAGAAATGGTCGAAACAGGAAAGTTGCGGCAAGGTTATGAGGGTCGCGCCCTTTAGGGTATGTCATTTCCTTCTGGAAAAAGGTAGTGTCATGGTATGGAGCCCAGATGCTTACCTATGTGGTTGCTTCAATCTCATTATTCTGTGTGGTTGTTGCTTTGTGATGGAGGGCCCTCGGTTAAAGGTCCCAAAGGACCGGGGAGTGGCATACTCGAGTAGTAGTTACCTAGTTACAGAGGTAACCCGGCCTTGTGTTGGCAGAGAGCCGGGTAGGTTCTCAGGACGTCCCGCCAGAGGCGTACCCATGTGGCATAGGAAGTTCCTTAGCCTGACCATTTGTTGGAAATCCAATTCCCAATACGAACCCAGTACGGTTTTAGTTGTAGAACCTGCCATTTAACATGGCAGCTATAGTAGGCATAGTATCATGGTACCTATGTCGGCTACGATTAATATTCTACTTTGAAATGGCTTTCTACACTACGCACTAGTAATAATATCAAAGAATTTTCCCGTATCAAGCATATTTGACTATCATAAGAAGAAATCTCCTCCAATTCTGCGATTGCATTGTGTGTGTGGCGGGAGGTCTTATGGTAGTTTCATTTTCCAAAAGCATATCGGTTTTCTTGTATAAGTCTGTTTTATTTGAAAGCAATTATCTTTGTTTACTCATACCAGTCACATGACTGACCCGGAGTTTATTGTTTTCCTTTCTAAACTCTGGGTGCCCACCATTTCTACACGGGCAGCCTAGTAGCAGGTTTTCTGTATTTTGGCTCTAGCTACATTTTGGAGTATTTTGGTTTGGAGATTTGTGGTTTTTGGAGGCTCATACCTTAGAGACATTTTGGAAGCTTTTGGATCTCGAGGTGCTTAGTTTGGCGTTCACTATCATTCTCTATCTTTTTGAAGACTTTTGGCATATGATATGTAGTTGTTCTATTATGACATTCTATTTGGAGATGTGATTCATGTATGATGTACTCTGATGTTGTAACAGATATTATTGTGATGTTGTATCTGTGATATGATGCATGATTTTCATTTTATTTCCGCTGTTATATATATTCATCTAATGTTGTTATAAGCTCCATCCGACTGAAGTTCGATGTTTGGATCATTGACGGTCGAGTACAAGTGAGGTATTTGACGTCAATTCTCAAACGTTGAATTTCGCGTCGTGACATTAGTAGTTTACTATTCAATAATAAATTAAATAACTGTTTAACTGGCAGTTTATATGCAATAAATAAATAAACAACAATTTAACCGGCAGTTTATATGCAATGAAAAATTAAATAACAATTTAATTAAATAAATTTAATTTAACTGGGATGATGATTTAAAATATGCCAAATGGTCATAAATAAATTTCTAAATACATCACAAATCAATTTAACAAACATAAGAAATTTTAGAAGTTGTGAGTGGGTTAAAACACTCACCTTTTGAATTTAATTCCAAAATTTGAACTCAGAATCCTTCTAAACCAGCATCAAACTGTCCGGAATTTCAGTACGATCCTGACAAAAGAAACCGCATATAAATCAGACATCGTATGCGAAAGTTATTGAGGTTTGATCAATATACAATTCGAATTAAAACAAATAGAAGGAAAAAATTATAACGTACAAGCCATGTCAGCTTCCCTACCCAAACCCTAAAGTGCTGCATCTCGATCACGACATGGACCAAACACGCCGCCGCTTGCATCGATCAACTGCCATCGTCCAATCGCGACCACGACCAGAGAAGCAGCCGACCTCTCCCCTGACACCCTCAACTCACAACGACCCCCACCTAGCGCACCATCGTCCAAAATTTTCCACCGCCACCATTGGGTTTTCGTAACCCTAATTGAAAATTGTCGCAAATCTGACCGTCAACTTGCCAAACTAACCACATAGATCGACTCCTTTCAGTCCCCTCTGCAATACCCAAAAGGGTTTCCTGATCAGACGAAGTTCATCGTCGAGCGATGAATGGCCAAAAATTATTCTTCGATTTCTGGACAAACAATGCGTCGAATCGAAAAACGAGTCACAGATCTGAGTTATGCTCTTTGAGTGCTTTGAATTGATATAAAATTTGGCATATATTGTGGAGTTTGAAATTTCAGCTTTGGATTTGATTCGGGATTGCAATTGGAATTAGGATTTGTCTGCCATTAAAGTGATGAGGTGAATAGAACGTATAAAAATGAGGAACAGAGGCTGATAGAGTTTATAGTAGGATATATATAAACAGGGTTGACATTTGAATGGATGGATAAGATAGATTTACGCGCTAACGCCAAAGTGGTCCAAAAAGCCCGTTTCGACTCCGTAACGAAATTGGGTCAACCCATATATCAAAATAGATGTTTTAAAATATTTTGAACTCGATGGAACAAGTTTCAAGTCCCAATTCCATCGTATGAAGAATTTGTGCTAAAATCAAAATTTTCCAAATTGATTTCAATTGAATTTATTTCAAGGCGTTTCGAGTCCGTACGATCAAATGGCAAGTCTGATCGCTACGAAACTTGAAATCCTCCAATAATTCACAGTTACGGATCTGATGATACTAATTTCGTCGAAATCTGAGTCAGTGTCCAAAATGGCTATTTTTACACTAATTAAATAAATTTATAATTAATTGATTAAATCCAAATTTAAAATTTCAATTCTAAAATTTGACAATTTTATCACCTTTATATTTCTCAAACATTTACAATGATTTAAACAAATTTAAATGTCAATTTAGAGAAGATTAATTTATAAATTTCAATATAAATCCTCAATTTCATTAAATTCACAAATTAAAAATAAAATCCCCAAAATTCCATTTAGTGAAATAAATTAATTATTATACCATTCATTCATGTCTAATAGATGGATTAGTTATTGGATTCAAAACTATTACATAAATTTCTCATATTATCTTTATTTCAAATAACGTATTATTTAACTATTTCAATTTCATTTAATTGCCATTAAATCCAATTTTTGAATTTTCCATTTCACTTAAATAAATAAAGTTTTGATTCTGTTCTTCTTATCCTACTAATTGCTTTAATGAATTGGGATTGCACTACTTAAGTCAATTGCTACAATTTCTTTCAAATTAAATTCTACGAACTAAACAAATAGGTAATTTATAACAATTGTAACCATTAAACTTTAATTACCAATAACTAAGTTTATTTCCTTCAAACAAATATTATAATTGCTTCCAGAACATTGATTTTTTTTAATGACCATTTATTATAATTTTAATTCATTAATTTAATTTAATGCTTACATTTTTTTTCATATATTCAATTTGTAGCTAAGTATATATTTACATTATTTCCATTGAATTGAAATTCATTCAATTTATTAATAATTACCTTAGTTTACCAAATTTGACAACCCCTAACCATTTGTATTACATTTCACATTAATACAATATTTATTAAAATTTATTTCCAATTAACGTACCACTTAATTTCCCTTAATTGAAATCTGATTTTCAAATTTTGTTTAACATACTAAATGAATAAATAAAATATATAAATGGTCACCTATTTACTTTTCTTTCATTTATAAGTTTATTACTTACCAACCCAGGTTATAATTCCATATATAGCACTAATTAATTACCATTAACAATGCATTATTACGTTTATAGACAGATTATAATATTTCCACTCACTTACCTTATATTGAATTCATAACCAAGTTGTAACATATAAAATTTCCAATAAATCATGGGAATCCATTCAATTTGTTACCAATTTACTTACATTAACACTGTTTCACTTATTTTGGTCATTATTCCAAGCATAGGTCGCAAGTTTTCATTTCTTTATATTATCCTATGGAAACAATATACATTCCAAATACTTTATTACATTTACTGAAATTTATTTTCCAAATTTACTGATTACACCAAATTATGACCTTACAGTTATTTCAAATAATTAGGGTTGTGCTAAATTAATTATTTATTAGCTTACATCCAATTATAATTAAAATCCTCAATGAATTTACCTATTTGGTCTCATGCTTTCTATTACATCAATTAATACCTTATAATAAATCTACGTTTCTATTTTAAATTTACATTCACACATAAATACAATAATTCCATTATAACTTTACAAATTTACATAAATTCATTAATT
Organism: Allium cepa; assembly: GCA_030765085.1. NCBI lineage: Eukaryota > Viridiplantae > Streptophyta > Magnoliopsida > Asparagales > Amaryllidaceae > Allium > Allium cepa. The sequence continues at coordinate 79,821,698 of CM060941.1, read as the reverse complement.
GTCATTTCATTCAACCTATTAATTATTAACCATAATTAGCATTGTTACATTTTAATTCACTTATTATTTCATTAATAAGTTACCTAAATTTTATTTCTCCAAATATTAAATCACAAAGTTTTAAGTGATTTACCATTTACATTATTTTTTTAAAGTTTGCTTAATTATAAATTACAAAATTTTTGTTTCCTTCAAAATTTAATTAATCAATCTTAATTATAATAACCAACTTAATTATTAAAATTTTACGGGTCGTTACATAATACTTTGTCGATTGTATCATATATAACTCCCAACCTGTAACGACCCGTAAATTTTCGATAATTAAAATAGCTAATTTGATAACATTAAGTGATTTAAGGTTAGAATTTTTTTTTGTAATTTATGTATGGTAATAATAATTAGAATGAAATGCAACAAATTTTATCTAAGTTAATTATTTATGAATTGAATGAAATCCCAAATAAAGTGAAGAAAGATGTAGTCAAAGGTAATTGAATGAATTTGTATGGTATAGGAAATTGTGACACTTGTTTGAAAATAATAAACTTATAAGTAATTAAAAGTTAACGGTGATAATTATTTAAGTTACCTATTCATTTAGTTAGTCGAATTGAATTTGTGAACCAATTGCAATTGAAATGAAAGTTTATATATTAGTTGAGTGCATTATCTCTAGCTGTAGTTAAATAATAATGTGGAATTCATTTGATGCAATATAGTAAATCGACTGATAATGAAATTTTTGTTTAAAAATCAAATATTGAAATCCGTCAAATATTGAACAATTAAATTGTTTAAATTTAAATTTGGAATTTATTGAATAATTAAATTTCGAATTTGATATGATTAATTTGATATTGAAATTTAACATATGGAAATAGGGTGAATAATTGAAATTTTATTTAATAAGATTCAAATTGGTTTCCAAGTGAATGAAAGTTATATTGGGATTATAATAGAGTTAATAAGGTTTTTATATTGGAATTTATTGGATAATTGAATAATGGGTTTAATATGATTAAAAATGATTTGTAAAATTTTATTTTATCATATTAAAGTTAGAATGATGTTGTAGAACTTTTAAAATCGAATTAAAAGTTAAATTGTGAAAATTGAATATTTTAATATTTAATTGACGAGTTAAAATAGCCATTTTTCAAACTGTCTCGGATTTCGACGAAACTAGTTTCATCGGATCCATAACGTGATATTATTGTAAGATTTCAAATTTCATGTCAATCGGATTTACCGTTTGTCCGAGGCAAGCCTAAACGCCTACAAAATCATTTAATCGATTTAATTTAAAATCGATCGTTTACTGCCGTAACTCGCACAGATGATCGAATTACCTTCCGAAACCTATTCCATTGTGTCTGGAACATGGGGTAAACCCTAGGAATGCCAGTCACCGCGCGAGATTTGGGGTCCGGATTTCGGAGTGAATAGCGTTTTTCGTTATTTTCTATAAAAGGATCCACTCTCCTCTATTTTGCAAAACCCTAGAAGACAAAGCTTCAGGCGGCCACATATATTTTCAATGGCCGAGAATCATCCTTCTTCCTCCTCCCTTTTCTTTAAATCCGCAAAGTAAATCGAGAAACTCCCAACTAGAAAAACGTAGAGAGCAGCGATATCTCTCTATCCAACGGTGGAGATCGTTGTAGGCGAAGCGGATCGATGAGAATTAGGATCCAAAGACGCACGAACGGGCACGTTTTCTCAGGCCTTGTGATAGCCGAGCTCCACCCCATGGCAGGCGAGTATACTTCTCGTGACGAGCTTCGCAATGGTGGTTCCTGATCGGCCTCTCGTCGAGAAATGGCGGAGTATAATTCAACCCTAGGTGATGGCTCATGGGTTCTGTGTTCGTTCGTTTACTGGAAGGAACGCGTGAAGGGGAGAAGAGAGAGACGTGGGCGGGCCTGATGTGGAGGAAGAAAAATGGACGGCTACGATTGAAAGGTTGAAAATTATATAAGAAGTTGAAATTAAATTGTATATTAAATACGTATAAACTTTAAAACACTGTAACTTTTTCATACGAGGTCGAAAATGCATGAAACGAATTGCTTGGCTTCGTTTTATCGAGCACTACGCTATGGAATTGGATTAGAGTCGTTTGGAGCTAGTGAAAATTTCGGGTAAAATTAAACGCTCGTTTAATTTTATTCGAAATAAAACGTTGGAACTACATTGAAATCAAGGTGAGTGTTTTATAACGCTCACAACGTACTAAATATCTTTATGCTAGTTAAATTTGACACTATAAAGTGTTATGATTTTATTTGTCGTTGTTTGATAAATTTAATTGTCATATAGATTGTCATTTGAATTAACCGTTGAAAATTTAATTGAACAGTAAAATTGAAATTAAAATTGAATTGCGATTAAATTACCTGACATTGATAACTATGAAATTGCCATGAATTGTATTGTCTATTGGATGATGTATTTCGATGGATGCTATTGGTTGATATTTAAATGTTTGGATGTTTATTTGCTTATTTATATATATATATATCCTGTTATGCATACATATGAAACTGTGATTTGATTTAAGTGATATATATTCATCCCTGACATTTAATTGAAATAAATAATCACTTGGCCATAGGATAGAAAATTATATACGGACACCGGATTGGCTAAATTAATAATTTTTGAAATCGTCGATTTGAAATTTATTTAAATGTTTGGATTTAAAAGTTATAAATAGAAATCAATTTATAGAAATCGAATTTGTGAAAAATTGAGTTTGGAATGTTGAAATAAATTTTGGTTAAAAGTTGGTAAATATTTGAAGTTGAGACTTTGAAATTTAAAACTTGGATATGATTGAATTTCGAAAATTTATTTGTTTTAAAGATTGAACATTATTTCGAGCTTTGAGTATTACTAAGTAAAAGCGATATAAAAAGATATTTTGAAATTGAGCTTGAAATTGAATCATAATTGAAATTTGGATTTAAATATTGAAGGATAATTTTGTTAAGTGTTATAAATTGATATTTTGAAAATCAAGCTCCAAATCGATATAAATTGAAATTGAATTACTTGAAGGTGAATGTAAAATTGAATTAATTTGAAGTCAAAGTTGACATTGATTTGAATTGAAATCGAAATTGAATCGGTAGAATGGAAATTGAAATTGATTTGAATTGGGAAGTTATAATTGAAATGGACTGGTTTTGAAGCTGTTTTATTTTGTTTTCCAAATTACTCTGTTATATAAACCATTTTTGAATACTTGAACTATTTTAATCTATTTTAAATCTATTTAACCCAATTTAAATTATTTTAAACTAATTTATCTATTTTAAATCCATTTTAAGGTTTTAAGTATTTTAACTATTTTAAATCCATTTTAAGGTTTTAAGTATATATATATATATACACACCACACAATATCACATATTTTATGTATATGTGTGTGTGTCTAATATATGTGTGTGTGTGTGTGTGTGTAGGGTACTATCAATATCTGTATACAAACCATATAAATATATTATAGTATATTCGAACATAGGCATTTGTATTTTCGATATTCATATGAAACATATGTATAGGTAAATATAATATATATGTACATACAATAGATATAAATCCCAATATTTACATGAGTATGTATTTATTTACATGTGTTAATATTTCATTATGTTATGTTGTTATATCATTGAATGTATACATGATACATTCAAATAAAAGATCTAGTTATGTTAATTAATGTGATTAATTAATAAATATAAAGTAATATTAAATAAAATATGATTTCATTGAGTAACAAAATTGGATCTAGTGAAACAAAATAGATTTCATAACCTATTATGATCCAAATAGGGGAAAAAATTAGATCTACTCATGCCACCCACCGTAGACTAGCTCGGTTCTTTCAGCCTTTGAATGCACGCCGATTAATGAGATCTCTTAGATTGACCTTAAATAAATCACCATGCCGCAAGTATTAAGTGTACCACTCAATCACTATTATCGATCTTCTTTGGGTGTTGAAATTTTCGGTAATGGTGGAAGTATGAAGGGGAGTTCGACCAGCCTTGGAGGGAGGCAAAAATCAAGAGAAGATAACGAGGGGGTATGATTGTTTAGTAGAAAAGGAGGAGGAAATATATCTTCCTTTTACACTTTCTCCCTTTATGAATTCTAGTTCTGGTCCAGAATTCAAACAACCTACCTCACTCTCTCTCTTTATGGATGGCCTCCTATTGGGCTAAATAGGCCTATACAAAACTCTAACCCATATAGTATTAACGTTATTTAAATCACAATTAAATAAATATTAATATCATATATCGATGCGTACATATATTACTTCTATATATGCAGCCAATTAATTACTAATGACACCCGAATAGTTAATAATAGCATCCAATACATCGAATAATTAATTAATCAATATTTCGTAAATATTAATTAGTTTATAACAATTTATAAATCAACAAAGTCGTGTGGTATTCCAAAGAATTCACTAATGCAGTTGTACGACTCATAGGTGTAAACTTAGTCAATGATTAATATTGAACAATTCAAGTATTAACGTTCATATGTCACGTTAGCTACCGGCCTAATAGTTTAATCAAATTTATCGCTTATACATATTTACCGGTAATATCCAATATTACAACTTAAGCAGTGCCTTTTAATAACGACTGTTTACACTAATTCTCTTTATCAATACTATATCACATTAGGACTTATAAAATTGGGTGTGATCATAATTCCAGTACCATTTATATTCAACTCGGTTAGTCCATAAAAAAAAAATCCTTGATTCAATAAAAATATTTATTATTAACCATGATATACTACTTAGAAATTTTGACTTTGTTTAATTGACTGTGATACTAACCTCATAAAACCAAGGAGTCAAATTCTCTATCGAATAGTGTTTCACTGGCAATGCTTTAACTTAGACCTAACTACAGTCATTCGATGGTCACCATGCCATGATTTTACTATAATCAAAGTGGAGTATCACGTAGAAGTTCAACATTATTCTTAATTCGAGAGAAATATGTAATATTGTCACCCTGAGATTCCTTAATTTAAGTTGTAGTTATTAACTAATAGGAAATTCTCGAGTGTGTCATTCCATATTCATATAATAACTATCAGCACGTAACCCTTAGATTCCCTCAAAACAGTGGTTGGAGAGTGTTACGTACTTTGCTCTCAACGGATGCATCAATATCCTTTCTCAAAGCATTTTGACTATAAATATTTAAAATATTATGTTATTCTATCTTACGATTATTTTCTCATGATTAAAGCCTTTGTAGCAATTATTACATAACAGATTATTTAAGGATTTTCTAATTAATGTTGTAGTTAACCCTAATCCTAAAATGAGTTAACATGCCTAATTTAGGGCTTAAGCTAACTATCTACTAATCTGCCTAAACGATTTCAAACTTAAAACTACGATATCTCCCTAACCATAAGGCTAGAATTCTTTTATGACTACTCTATAGAAAGACAAACCATCAAATCTTTCCTTTGGAAGTAGTTTTAGGACCTAATTCAATTTCTACCAAAAGTTAAACCCTACCAAATTTTCAAATTCAAAATTATGCATAATTTATTCTAAGAGTTAAAAATGTCAAAACTCTACATCTTCCAAAGCTATAGCCTATTTGGACTCTAGTTAATTAGGAAAATAATATTTTTACAATCCGCCGATACATAAAAATGTGGGTGTTCACAGTATATCAATAAAAAGGAAATGTTTGTTTTTGGATTTAAAGTGATTTGTTGAAAATTTTACATTGGTAAAAATAAAGTACTTAATTTGGTAAGTTATATTTTTTAGATGTGAAGTTCTTTTAGTAAGATTGATGATTAGTTATAAAGTATTATATTTAGAACCATTATGAAATGATATTTAGTTTGAAGTATTCATAATAAATGTTCCAAAAAATAGTTTAATTGGAATTGTTTTAGTTTGGAACATTATTTGAAACACACACATACACACTAATAAACATACATATTGTGAAAAGTGTTTTTATTGAGGAATATATAAGTAGAAATTCTTATTTGAAAAGAGAGAAATATTTTTATGTGGAGGATGCTTTACAATAGATACTATATTATTTGAGAAGTATTTATTTCACAGAATTTTCTATAGAAAAACTATTATTATTGGAAAAAAAAATTAGTTTGACTTGGAAAACTATTTAAAGAAATATTTTATTATGGTAAAAATTTGGAAATATTCCAATCTAAGGAATACTTAGTTAAGTAATTTGTATGAGCAACATTTTTATTTGTGAAATTCTTTTTATTTTTGAGTTGGGAAAAATAGTACTTAAAGAAACTTTTGTTAAATGATGTTTCAGAAGGAAAACATATTTGGGTATAGCACTCTATGTGGAAAGATTTCAATTTGAAAGAACATTTACCGAGAAGATATAAGTAATATAGTTATATGAAGTGGTGAGTCATAAAATATATAGTTTTAAAATATTTTGAAAAAATATATTAATAAATTAAGGATATTTTGATTCAAAAATATATAAGTGAAACGGTAAAATATTTGATTTGAGGAAAAAACTTTAGGGGTGTGTGTTAAAATAATATTTCTATCAATGTTATTTCAATTTTAGAAATTTTTATTGGAGAATATTTTGGGAACTATATGATTAAACTGAGTGGCATTGGGTGTGAGACTACTGAATGATATGAGTTTGGGTTCACCTAACTCAATTATGATGGTGTAACCTTTAAGCCTATTGCGTGCGACTTTCTCTACTGAGTTGTAGGATGTTTTGTATATTACCTTCAAAAGACAAAGTTGGGTTATAATATTATGGTTGCCTATTTCGATGAATGAGATAGAGATATTTTAATTTAATTGTATTTGCTTACTTAGGTTAAATTATTTATATTGTGCTTATGCTTGTTAAGTGATTAGTTATGATAGGAAAACTGTACTTCTTTGTTTGACTATGTTTGCTGTATAGTTTATGACATGTTTGGTTGAATTGATTTCTTCATCTGTATTGTATTGTTATGGTTTTGTTATATGATCTTCTTTTATTTGTTTGTTTGGTTGGTAACCTTGTTATGGTTGTTTCTTGTGTATGCTAGATTATATTACTTATTAAGTATGATATTTTTATGATGAGTAATTATCCAATATTTACTTTTGAGCGGGAGTTCATTAGAGAAATTAGAGGGATGTTAAGGAACATATTCAGTGTAGTCATAGTGGGATAACATAGTTTTTAAGTTGAGAAAGACTAGTTATTCGGATTGGCTAAGAATTGCGATGATATTCCTTGAGGAGGAGTAATAATGATTGGAGATTTCGCTTATTAAAGGCTTGGTGGCTACCACTGAGGAATCAAAGGGATAGTTGGGATGTTCATTGCATCTTTACTAAAATATGTATATTTCAAAATCTATTTTTACATGAGCGTTTACCAGCTCCCATAAGTTTTTTTTATTTCAACAAGGATTTCATTTTGATTTTTTAAGAAGTTTATACAATTTATAATTTGTACAAAATAGCAATTTCTCAAAATTATTTCAAGTTGTTTGGAACTGTTAATATTTCAAATAAGAGAAATTCGATTTGAAGAGAACATGGAAGCTTTGATTTGAATATAAAATATTATGGTATAAATTTTTTGATTCGAAGATGTATTATAAGTATCGTTGCTAGTGAGGATTTGCAAGCAAATACCTATTTGGTTCTTTAGGTGAGTCATTCTAGTCTTCAAATAAAGAAGTCATTATAAGAGGATTATGAAATGTGATTTTTAATGTGTCCTGAATGTTGGAAATAAATGGTTTCTGATATGGATATACATGCCATGTGACCCTTTGATGACCAATGGCTTTAATAATAGAACCATCTCTCATCCTACTCTTTAAATTATCACTTAGAACTTGTCTACTCGGTCAACCTCCAAACGCCATAGCCACTTCCCTCACGAAGTACTTGATCTTAATCTACAAAATATCACTCGAAACCTGTCTTGACACTTCCATTGGTTTCCTTAAAGTTTCTTAAAGTTCCCTTGTGTCAACCCCGAGTTATCATGCATCTTTCCTCAAGTAGCCTCATGTTGCCGCGGAGTAGCCCCGCATCCATCTTGTGATTTCCCATGTCAAAGTCATGTAATTCCTTAATTCTCATGCCATCATCAATTGATCCCCTTTTAGCCTCATGCTTGCTCAAATGCTTCTTCGATCAATCTCACATACTCCCTAGACCTTGCAACACATCTCCAAAAATCATGTCGATAGTTACCGATCCATATGGATCAATAATGATCCATTTAGTTCAATACCTAACCATTTTTCAAAGTTTTTTGAATTTGCACGCCTTTCTCAGGGACAATCGATATAGCCTGAAGTCTTTTCCGTGTTTCCTATCCAAAAACCCAAAGTTCCTCTTCGCTTTCCCGTGTCTTCATCGATCAACACTCAGGGCGATCAATATTACATGTTTAACTCATCTGGCCTGAAGTAAAGTTGCTCCAACCTCAAAGAAGCTGCTCATGCGACCTTTCTTTCTCATACAAAAAAACAATGCCAACACGTATGATTGGTCGACAGTACCGACCCATATGGTTGGTGTCGAACAATTCTTCTTGAAACTTGGCCATTTTTCGCGTTGACCCATCTTTGGTCTGAGTGCTTCAACCTTAGTGCAACTCGTCCACATCGATCCAACTCCAAACACTCTAGAGCCTATCAATCGAAGTTATTTTATCCATAATTGGCCATCGATAAGCATTTCACCTAATTCAAACATGCAAACAATGTATAAATAATAATCAAGCATCATATCATAACACATAATCAATGTAACATCCAAATCCTATTCTAAAACTCATATAATCAACCACGATATGAATGCACATGTTAAAATCATTCAAACTCATCCATAAATCATTTATAAATTCAATTCAGTTCAAAGACATATTTTAAACTTTAAAAATGGATAAAAACCATGTATTTTACCATATACAAGCACACAAAAAGACTATGAAGTGGTAGATAACTCACATATCGATGTAAAATCGATCAAGACATGTACACAAAGTCAAGTCCAAGATGAACAAATCATAGCATGAACCCCAATGTCATAAAAGGTAATTCGAAGATCACCTATTAGTCTACCCTTAATTATAATATTAGGCCTAATTTGGTATGGATTTAATGGAGTTTTTGTTGGACGTAGATTATTGGAGGTTAGGACAAGTTTTTAGAAATTGGAAAAGTGTTTAGTAACTATCTCTAATTCTGCATTTATGAAATGGGTTAATAGACCTAATTTTGGGCATAGGCTTAATTACGCAATAACCTGGCTAAAAAATATCAAATTTAAAACTACGATATTTCACAACCAGAAGGCCAAAAATCTATTATGACCACTCCACCCAAAGAGAAACCGTGAAATCATTCATTTGGAAATTGTGTTTGAATCTAGCTTGCCGTAGTCAAAAGTTATTGCCATTATAAATTTTCAAGGTAAAACGGCCCGCGTTTATTCAAAATGTAACTACATTTCCCAGAGTTATAGACTTTTTAGATCTAATTTGGCTTTGAAATAATATTTTTAAGATCTTTAATACATAAAAATACAGGTCATCATATTCTCCCTTCCCCATTTTAAAAATTTGTCCCTTGAAATTCCATCCAGATAAAACATAACCGAAACAATATTAATAACCAAGCATGCCTAATAACCAAACAAGCATAACATCAATCATGCAAACAAGAAATTACTAAACTTATGCTAATAACCTAGCATGCAATTGTGACATCCCAACTTTTGAGTAATATTGTTCAGGAGATTTAATCAAATAAATTAAATAGGATAATATATGGTGCGATAAAGGGATCGAGATTTGATAACTAATTAGGTTAGGCTTAACTAATTAACTAATAAGATTGTTTTAAACTTAACATAGAGAGGAATAAATGAAAAGGGAAAATTAGGAAAAGATCCTCCCTTAACCCTTACCCTTTCATTCATTTATTCTCATTTCTAAAAAAACAATCTAAAGAAATACTCAAGCAAGGCCATCTATTACTAAGGAAGATTAGAAGAGGAAAACTAAAGCAAATCAAAGGAAAAGGTAGGGAAATCATTCTCCATCGAATCTCAACTCCACTATCCAATCTAAGGTGCATAATAATAAAACCATCTAATTTTATGCCTGTTTGAATCCGAATCTTGCTTAATCCCGATTCGTTGATGATATTATGCAGTGCCATGTTTGATTCTACCTTTGTTTGGTTAAATGGTGAATTATGGGAATTTTTATGAAATTTTTATGATAGTTTATGGGAAAATATTTAGTATTTGATCTTCAATTTATTAAATTTTTGATATATTGTGAAAACATAATTTTGAATATGATTTTTTTATTTCTTATTTTTTCATATTAATAGGAATATTTTGTGAATTTCCTAAGGAGAAACAGACACTTATTTCATATATTAATTATCAAGAATAATTAAATAATGATTTTTGTCCCAAATTTTTTGTATGTTAAAGAATATATTAATTCTGATTTTTGGTGAATGTAAGGGATTTTTCCCATGCAATTATGATTTATTATGAATTTAATAAGCTATAAAAGCTTATAATTAATATTAAATAATTAATATTTACTAAAGGGTGCGAAATGAATTTTTAGAAGGTAAATAGGTTGCAATAGGTTTTCTCAAAAGAAATTCGATGAAGATTGTTTTTAACCAATAAAAAATTTATAAGGGTTAACAGTTGGTGAAAAGTATTTGCTTTTAATAGAAATAAAACTGTTTTTATAACAATTACGATATTGCCAATGTGTATATCGAATCCCACTGACATTAACATGAGTGGATCCATACGATATCAACTAAGTTGGTACTGCTTGGGTTAAAGCCATATATTATAAGGTCTTCGGCATTAAATCAATGTCAACATGTATTTGCGCCAAAATTGGTCGCAAACCCCAAATATCGTGAAAGCACCAGTGTATGAGCAAAAACCACAGATTTAGGTAATGTATGAACAAAAAGATAGAGACACAAGATTTATAGTGATTCAGCTATCTCCGGCCTACGTCCACTTCAAAAGTTAATCTTTTATTGACTTTCCTTGCTGGTTACAACTGATTACAGTGGATTACAGTGATGAAATTCGAGTACAACAGCAGCCTTATAGTGCGAAGATGTTTTCGGCAGAGTCTGGACGTCGGATAGCCAAAAAATCCCTTTTCTGTAGGCTCTAAGTTGCTATTTATAGGTGTAGGCCGTAAATATCTCGCTCAAATCTCGGGAGACTTCTTCTGGCACATGAGTAGGCCCACGCGATCGATCCCAAGCGATTTCGACTCAATCTGTGATCGACACGAACGAATTTCGTATCGATCAAGATTTGATCCAATCGAGTCGAATTTGGAAGGAATACTCCTTAGGTTGTACATAAGCTCCAGTGAAAATTTCATAGAATTTGGACTTGTAGATTGTGAGATATGGTTGATGCAACCTCATGTTTTCGAAGGTTGCCGAGTTCGTATCCATAATTTGTCTCCATCTCTTTCGTGTCGATCAAAGGTGCGTGCTTGCTTGTTGACGTGGAAGGATAAACAGGGGTGGATCTGTATTCTTCGCCGCGTTGACCGAGCCTTCATCCTTGTAAACTTCCTTCGCATCCATCTGTAATACTCTATTTGTATCCATTCATCCCAGCCCCTATTCGTATCGATAATTGGTGGCGTTCTACGTATCGATCGTCGGAGTTTGATCGATACGAAGTGACTTATTTTGAGGGATCCTGATAGATACGAACAAGGACTATGATGGATATGAAAGCTTATGGATGCCATCGATTCGAACAACCATGAACTTGATGGATATGAAAAAGATCTATAGGGTGGATGGATACAGACTAACCTTGCATGCGATCGATACGAACAAGGACTATGATGGATACGAAGTGGCATGGACACGAGGTACGCTGATGGATATGAACAGCTTTCATCTTCCTTGATCGATTCGATCGCGGTGGATACGAATAAGGCTGCCTCGGATCGACATGAACATGATGGGTGCGAAGTGGGATATACCTGGATGGATACGAACAAGACTTCTTTCTATGGATAAGAATCACCACTTACCTTGGTTTGCATCGATCATATCTTGAGCATACGAACTCCGATTGACCTGAAATTTGAAACGTACCCTCTCCTAGCCTTGAACATCATTCCCAATCAATTCCGTCATGATTGGAGCTCGGCCAAATTTTGACGACATCGATCATAGCCTTGTTTCCAATTGATCTCCAAACCTGATATCCATCCTTTCTAGCCAATTTGTTGATATTCCAGCTTTGATCAAAAGGTGGGATAAAATCCCCCCCCCCCCAAAATATGCCTTGTGGTAAGAAGGCGTGTTTTTAATAGTTCTGAATCTGGCATTCGAAGTCCATATTCCGTCTATAGCCAATAATCAATAACCGTATCTAGGACCTCTCCGGGTTGATATCCACCGTTCATTGTCGATATTCGTATCCATAACCTCTCCGGGCTCTTGCCAAGCATAATCCACACTTAGCGACCTGTGCCAAGCGATGCCTTGGTATTCGTGGTCCAGTGTCCCTAAATGCCGAGTAATGCCATGGCTTAAGTCCTAAGCCGAATCCTAGTCACTCCGGACCCTTGCCAAGCATAGTCCAAACTCGACGACCTGAAATAGTAACCGATGATATAGGGCCTAAGTCCTAGACCGAATCCCAGTCTCTTCGAGCCATTGCCGATCATAGTCCATACTCGATGACCTGAATAAGTTGATTTGCCACGCTCGGACAAAGCGACTCACCCTTGCCAGGTATAATCCATACCCGACGACCATATACCAATCGCCGGATAAAAATCCAATCAAAGACCAATCCGAAATCCAGACCAAATCAGAAAAACAAAAACCCATACTAGAAATCCAAATCGATGTCCAAACTAGAAAAAAATCATGCAAAAAAGGTCCAAACCAAAAGACAAACAAAACCAGGAGTTCAAACCAAGCTCCAAAACCAAACCAGAAAAAGCAAATGTCCAAAAAAGAAAAAACAGATTTCACAAACCATAGCATCGTGGTTTATCATCATTCAGAGCATGCCTAGAGGCCATCTCCATCCCCATACAAGAGTAAATGGCTTGGCCATTTGCCTGTAGTTTGCTACTTATTTCGCATCACCCCTGTTAGTTGATAACCAATCGACCATCATTCCTGGGCCTCGTGCCATTATTGTTTGAAGTAGATGGTGGCTGCTCCTATTCCACCACCGCATTTCGAGCCTCGAGATATTGTTGTAACTGGCCATTCCTTACACGCTCTTCGATTATGTCCTTTAGATGCCTGCAGCTGTTGGTATCATGTCCGTCCAAATCATGAAAGAGACAATGCCTTCCTGATGCCTTTTCACGTTCTAAGGGTTCTCTCCTAGCTGGCCTTTGGTAGGGAAGGCGATTTCGAGTCTCCATGAATATCCGTTCCAACGTCTCGTTCAATCCTGTGTAAGTGGAAAATTTTGGCTCTCTCCACCGCTTCCTAGCTTTTCCTGATTCGTTATCTAGTTTCCTTTTTCCTTTTTCCTTTTTCCCTATCTTTGTTCGAGCTTCCGCTTGATGGCCCTCCATCCTCAACCGTGTTCACCTCCTTTAATTTCATATATGGACATGCATCTTCCTATTGGATGAACCTCTCAGCTTCATGAAAGAATTCCTCGAGATCCATTGGTGGGTTCCATATCAATGACACTTTGAAATCTGAATTCTCTCTGACTCTTAACACTGCTGCCATTAAAACCATGGATGGGTTCGGTCGATCCACTGAAGCAACCGCTGCATTGAACCGAGTTAAGAAAGCTCTTAGTGATTCCTCTGTCCTTTGCTTCATCGATGTTAGCGTCCTTACGTCTTCGGCCTTTCAATATGAACCCGAAACTGCTTCAGAAACTTGTCCACCAATTCTGTCCATGTCCTAATATATCCCTCTTCCAGCTATCTGAACCACATAGCAGCTATATTGGTCAAGCGCAGAGGGAAACATCGGGACATAACTTCCTCCGATGCCCCCAACACCTCCATGTGTTGTATGTACCTCATCAAGTGATCGGTAGGATCAGTCTTGCCATTGTATACCTTTAGCGTAGGTAGCTTGAATTCTGGTGGATTTCGAGCCATTCTGATGTCACAAGTAAATGGACTCATGTTTAATCTTTCCAGATCTCTATTTTTTAAGTCTCCACTCATAGTTCGTCTGATAATCTCAGCCAATCCAACATTGTTCGCCAAGGGTTGCCCCCCGAGTCCCCGAGGGGATTCCGACACATACTATTCATCACGCGCTCCCGTATGCCTACCAGCATCTTGTTGTGTGGCATCACCTGGACTTCCTCCATAAACTGGTCCATCGTTTCCAGGTGGTGTGCCTCCAAGCCTGGATCCATCTAGATTAGAAGTTGTGTGCTGATTAGGGGTTGCGCCTTGTTGAGCTGCTCCATTCGATTTCTTGTTTGGTCCTTCTGCTCCAGCTCTGTAGATCTGAACTCCTGAGGCTCCAGCTGTTCCTACTTGTTTGAACTGTCTGAGGAGATTCTACATCATTTCCTCCTGCCTTTTCAGAAACTCTTCATGCATTACTCGAATCATCATCTCCATCTTGTCTCTGGTGATGAAAGCCGAAGTCTGATTAGCCCCTGTGATGCCTCCTGGCTTCCTTCATGCTGACTTCTCCCTGCTCTTTGTCTTCTACTTGATTGCCTGGTCATAACATTTTAGATTTGAATCCTTATGCCTTTAAATTTAATATCCAAGTGGTAGAATCTCTGAGTTAGCTATTCTCAGTAAAAGCGCTAAAGTATTTACGCCAAAATTGGTCACAAACCCTAAATATTATGAAAGCATTAGTGTATGAACACAAATCATAGATCTAGGTAATGTAGAGAATAAAAAATGAAGAATAATGAACTTAAAACCAAAAGAAATATACAAAGACACAAGATTTATACTGGTTCGGCTATGTCCAGCCTACGTCCACTTCAAAAGTTAATATTTTATTGACTTTCCTTACTGGTTACAACTGATTACAACGGATTACAGTGATATAATTCGAGTACAACAGCATCCTTGTAGTGAGAAGATGTTTTCGACAGAGTCTGGACGTAGAATAGCCAAAAAATCCCTTTTCTATAGGCTCTGAGGTACTATTTATAGGTGTAGGCTGCAAATATCTCGCTCAAATCTCGAGAGACTTCTTCTTGCATGTGAGTAGGCCCATGCGATCGATCCCAGGCGATTTCGACTCGATCCATGATCGATACGAATGAATTTCGTATCGATCAAGATTTGATCCAATCAAGTCAAAATTTGGCAGGAACACTCCTACATAAACTCCAATGAAAGCTTCATAGCATTTGGACTTGTAGATTGTGAGATATGATTGATGCAACCTCTTGTTTTTCGAATGCTGCATAGTTCGTATCCATAATTCGTCTCCATCTCCTTTGTATCGATCAAAGGCACGTGCTCGCTTGTTGACATGGAACGATAAAATGGGGTGGATCCATATTCTTCTCCGCATTGACCGAGCCTTCATCCTTGTAAACTTCCTTTACATCCATCTTTGATTGATATGAAGTGACTTGTTTTGAGGGATCCTGATCGATATGAACAAGGACTATGATGGATATGAAAGATTATGGATGCCATCGATTCGAACAACTTTGAACTTGATGGATATGAGCGAGGTCTATAGGGTGGATGTATACGGACTAACCTTGCCTGCGATCGATACTAATAAGGACTATGATGGATACGAAGTGGCATGGACACGAGGTACGCTGATGGATACGAACAACATTCATCTTCCTTGATCGATTCGATTGCGATGGATACGAATAAGGCCACCTCGGATCGGCACGAACATGATAGGTGCGAAGTGGGATATGCCTAGATGGATATGAACAAGACTTCTTTCTACGGATATGAACCACCACTTACCTTATTTTGCATCGATCATATCTTGAGCATACGAACTCCGATTGATCTAAAATTCGAAACATAGCCTCTCCTAGCCTTGATCATCATTCCCAATCGATTCCATCTTGATTGGAGCTCGGACAAATTTTGACAACATCGATCATAGCCTTGTTTCCAATTGATCTTCAAACCTGATATCCATCCTTTCTAGCCAATTTGTTGATATTCCAACTTTGACCAAAAGGTGGGATAACAATATGGTAATCTCATAATGTATTAGAACTATGTTGACCTCCCTTGTTTCTTTGCTTTGAAATCTATAACATACGCCATTGATGCCACAAATTTTCATTATGGTTTTAAACGACGCCACATACTTCCTATTCGACGCCATAGCTTAAGGTAGTAATGTCGCAAGTAATATTTTCGACATTAATTACTTTAGGCAGTAATGCCGCTAGTATTACTTTCGAGGTAGAAGTATTATGGCAATGATGCTGCTTGTACATATATACTCTTCACGTCGATATAAAAATGGAAATGATGCCACATATTATCAATTTCGGCATTCCTACTATAACAGCATAGTAGCCCAGTTTATGAATTTAATATCAATGTTTAAAGGCATTAATGTCGGAAGTCATCAATGCCGACCTTACTGTTTTAAAGCACCGATATCAATAGGTTTGTAATATTGATGACATGTGTCATCAACTCCAGTCATATTGATGTCACAAGTTTTCAATGATGAGCATATTCTAACTTTTAGCATTATTCCCTATAATATAGAGGTGCGACAACCTTATATTAATACCGAAAGTGTACACCGCGGTATTAAAATGGAATATAAATTGGCATGAGAAATTCGTAAAGTAATGGGCTATATTTTCCTTATTTTAAATATGAACTAGAGGATTAATCATATATAATGATCAAATATTTAAGCAATAAATTACTGTTTAACCCAAGTTTTGATATAAAATTACCAAAGGGAGGTGTTACTTAAGATTAAGTAATTGTAAGGCGCCAGTGGCCATCGATTGAATACATTCGAATGATGGATGCTATATGTTTTTTTTATTGTTTGGTCAGTTATTTTTGAGTGATTATCTTTGTCATACTCACATCATCATGACTCATAATGCCAATTTAGGGATAATTAAACGTAGAATTACCAATTTGGTTTACCCAGTAGTAAATATAGTCAAATTTAACTCCTGAGCGAGTAGAGTTGCATCCAGACGATTGGGTAGATCAAAGGTGTAGGATGCCCAGATTGATCAAAGGATTATAATTTAAGATATGATATTGGAAGGGTTCAATAGGTTCGTAGTAATCCCATGAACACTATGATTGGAGGTATGTTATTGGAGAATCCCAATAGGTTCATAGTGATCCCATGAAAACTATAGTTAGAGAAATGTTAATGGAAAATTCCAATTCATAGCGATCCCATGAAAACTATGATTGGAAAGTGTTATTGATGGAAGCTAATATGTTCTTAGTGATCACATGAAAACTATGGTTTAGCACAGGTGCCCCCTAAGAATTTTGACAGATTATTAGTCAGCCTATGAAAACTAATCGGCTCATAGTGACCCTAGGAAAATTATGAGTTTAGATAGAAAGTTAGTTTTGTGAGAATGGGTGAACATAGGGTACATATAACCCTAAATGGTAATATGAGTAAAACTTACCTACATTCCATACATCCATAATATTAGGTTATGTTGTTCTAACCATTGTGTTTGCAGGTGAATGACTATGCTTGACATATTTTGGATAAGATACTAGCGAGGGGAAAACATGTTCCACTCAGTGGCACGGTCTCGATAGATATCTATTTTGTTTGAGGTGGAATGTTATTCTTCACACCAAACCTTTTGTTTGACCCGATGTTTTTGTTTTTCCCCTTAAACTCTTGGGTACTCATTTGAGTAGGTCGGGAGTAGGGGTTTTCAGGTTAGACGAATAAACTTTCGAAGACGTACCGGAGGCAAGCTAGTTAGTACTAGGAGCTTTTATTTTATGATATTTGCCTTCTTATTTAATGGATGTAATAACCAAAGTTATAACTATCAACTAATATACTTTGATCGACTAATGGGGTATCTTTATATATCACTCTTGGAGTATTCTGTAATGATTATATTTTCTCTAAACGTGAAATTGCGAATGGGATTATGTAATGAATATGAAACCTTATTTTGAATGAAATATGAAAATTTATTAATGTAATGTGTTTTGGAAAATTTCATATTCATGTGCTTTTGATGTTATATATCATTAACATAGCCGTTTTATCATTGGAAATTAATACTATGGATGATTACAACCTATGCAATGCTTAATTTCAGGCCTCAAAATGGGGGATGTTGCAAATTTGTTATCGGAGCATAGGTTTATGTAAAAATTAAAAGACTTTTAAGCTTAAATGGTTAAAAGATTTTGAAAACATAATCCAATGAATCAGAGAATAAGATTGGTGTATGGGATAACTTTATAGTAACGTACTTGTATTTGATATGTATAAGTATGTATTCTCTACCCTCTTAGATCGTTCTTCTGTATTTTATTAAGGATTTTATAAGCAAGATATAAAAGTAGGAAATGTAAGAGTGAACCTTGGTAGTGGGAGCACTACAACAATTGGAAATGATTGACCCAACACTAGAAGGAATATGGGTCGACAAGCTAACGCAAATGTAGATGCCGCAACCCCACGATAGAAATGGGGAATATGTATTAATTTTTTTGTTAACCTGATGCAAGCTGGAGCAGCTGCTGGTGTGGCTAGAGGGAATGCGGAAGGAGCTAATTCGATAGTGCCAATTGGTAATAACTATGCCAAGCTAAGTTGAGATTACACCAGTCTTAGCAGGGAGGCCTTTTCTTGGGACTGAGGATGCTAGTCAAGTGGAGAACTGGCTATTACGCCGTGAGAGGATTTTTGATGATCTAGGGTTGAAGGATGAGCAGAAAAAGAGTTTGGCTTCTACATAGTTGCAAGGTGCAGCACTGTATCGGCGGAATAGGGTAACCGTAGGTGTGCCAGAAAAGAAATTGGCTTAGGCTGAATTTCATTGGAGATTTAAGTGGAGGTTCTTATTTGAAGAAGCTAAGTCAACCTTGCTTAGGAAATTTGCTAATTTAGCGCAAGGAGAAATGTCCGTATTGGACTATGCTACTAAGTTTGATGAGCGGACTTTGTATGGATATGCCACCATTGATACTGTGATTAAGAAGAATGAGAAGTTTATCTAGGGTTTGAGGCCGGAGATTGCTATGGCAACCATTCCACATCTCAAGGATCCATGTAATTTAATGGTAGAGATGGAAATCAGGAATAAGGAGCTGCTTTCTACTTTCGGGAATGAAGTTAATAGAGGCACATAATTTTTCAGGATAAGAAGAGAAAGTTCTTCAAGAAGAAGGGAGCTCAGAAGGGTAGAGCTGCAAAGAAAGGGAAATCTAATACTGTCTTCTTTAAGTGTGACAAGAAAGGACATTTTGCTCATGAGTTTCAAATCAGTAAGGGAAAGAAGGTTATGGAAAAGGAAGGTGTAGATTGTTTCAACTGCGATCTGATAGGGCACTACAAAATCAGTGTCCAAAACCGACTAGAGCTGATAAAGGAAAGACATTTGCTTTGGAACCGTCTGCATCGAGACCGACTGCTGTAGAGAAAAGAAAGTCTTTGATGGAAGGTACGCTTTTGATTCATAGCTCATCGGTTAGAGTATTGTTTGATGTGGTGAATCACAGTCTTTTATCTCATTATGTTTGGTAATAAGTTAAACCAAGAACCATCATACGTTGTTTCTTCCTTAAGGGTTGCGTATCGCATAGGACGTTATGCAACTCTTGGGATGAGATATAACCAATTAGAACTTCAGTTGTTAGGTTATACATTTGCCTGCAGTCTGTATGTATTTTATTTTATGGGCTTTGGGATTATTTTGGGTATGGATTGGTTAAGTGAGTATGATGCTAGGATATTTTGGCATGATAGGAAAATATAATTAAAACACCATGATTATAGTGACCGAATTATATACTCAATTGAGAATTTGAGTTCAGAAGTTTGTGCTTTATTAGGTGCAATAGAAGTGGAAGATGAGTTGAATTGGGTTTCAGTTGTAAGAGAATTTGCAGACGTCTTTGAGCCTACTACAAGACTACCACCGAAATGAGCTCTTGAGTTTCATATAGATCTTGTGCTCGGAGCTGAACCCATAAGTAGACTGCCTAGTAGAATGACATTTACTGAGATGAAAGAGTTAAAGGTGCAGCTGGTGGACTTAGAATGAAAAATTTATTAGAGCGGCCACGCTCTTCGTGAAGAAACTAGGTGGGTCATTGAGATTGTGTATCGATTATCGTAAGTCAAATGAGAAAATGATAAAGAATCGGTATCATTTACCGAGAATTGATTATTTATTTGATTACTTGAGTAGAGATAAAGTATTTTTCCAATTTTACTTGGCAATAGGGTTCCATCAATTCATGGTGGTAGAGGATAGTATTCCTTTGATGGCATCTTGAACAAGGTATGGTTCGTACGAGTATTTAGTAATGCCATCCGAGTTGACTAATGTGCTTGCTTTCTTTGTGGACTTAATGAGCCAAATTTTATAAGGGCACTTGGATAGGTTCGTATTAGTATTCATAAATGAAATTTTGATACAACCTATGGACAAAAAAGATCACAAGATTCACCTAAGAATAGCATTGAGACATTGAGGCAGCATCAACTAAAAGCAAAATTTTCGAATTTTCATTTTTGGAAGAAAGAAGTGAAGTTTTTTGGTCATGTAGTTCCAGAGGAAGGGTTGTTTGTGGATCTAGCTAAAATTGAAGCTGTAAATAATTAAAAGAGACCCAAGATGATGACCGAGATAAAGAGTTTTCATGGATTAACTGGCTATTGCTAGAGATTTATCATAGATTTTTCTTGGATAGTAGCCCCTTTGACTAAATTAACCAGAAATGACATAATTTTATTTGGTCTAGTAAATGTGAGGAAGCGTTTCAGAAGCTAAAACATTTATTATCAATGCACCCATGTTAGTTGTGCTATATGGTAAATCAAGATTTGGTGGTGTATACAAATGCGTGTGGAGCAAGATTAGGAGCTGTGTTAAAGCAAAGAGGTAAAGCGATTGCCTATGCTTCTCGATAGCTTAGACCACATGAAGTTAGATATTCGACTCACAATCTGGAGTTAGTAGCTGTAATCTTTACTTTGAATGTATGGAGACACTACCTTTTGGGAGAAAGATTTGAGTTGTATGCAGATCATAAGTTCTTATAGTATTTATTCTTTCAAAAGTAGTTGAATATGAGATATCAAAGATGGCTGATGTTTTTAACAGCTTATGATTTTGGTATTAAGTATACGCCGGGAATGAAAATGAAGTTGCTAATGCACTTAGCAGAAAACACCAAAATGTGGTGTTAGCTATGTTAGCAGAATTGAAAGATTTAGAGGCATTGACTACTTGTAGTGTGCAGTTAAGATCGACTGCTAGTTCTGGTCAGGGTACCACCATAATGTCTTGTTTAGAAGTTCGACCAGTATTGATCAAAAGGATTGCTTCTATGCAGAAAGATGATCCATTGCTAGCTGAAAGGATTAGAAGATTGGAAGGTGGAAGTGAGATTGATTATTTAAAGGATTTTAGTCTTGACCAGAATGAATGGTTAAGAAAGAAGGAATGACTGTGTGTCCTAGATGTTGGTGACCTAAGGGAGGAAGTTCTTAGGGAATGTCATCGATTGAAGTTTACTATTCATCCTGAAGGAACTAAGATGTCTCAGGATATGTAGAGGAGTTTCTTCTAGAAAGGTATGAAAAGGGATGCAGGCTTTTGGGTAAAGCAATGTTTTAATTACCAGCAAGTGAAAGCAGAGCATCAAAAGTCAAGTGGTTTGCTTCAACCTTTAGATATACCAGTTTGGAAATAGGGTTCTATATTCATGGATTGTATTGACGGGCTACCAAGGTTGAATAAGTGAAATGAGAGTACTTGGGTTATAGTGGATAAACTGACCAAGAGTGCACACTTTATTCCCATTAAGTCGATAAGGACAACACTTGTATTGGCTAAGTTGTTTATGAAGAATATTGTTAGACGACATGATATTCCTAGTAGTATAGTCAGTGATAGGCATACTTTGTTCATTAGTGAATTCTGAAAGAGTCTACAAGAGGTGTCAAGTACCAAGCTTCAAATGAGTACAACTTATCATCCATAGACAGAGTGAGAGAGTCAATAAGGTACTTGAAGATTTGTTGAGAGCTTATGTACTAAATTTTTAGTGGGTCATGGGAAGACCATTTGCACTTGGTTTAGTTTTCCTATGATAATAGTTATCATACTATTATAGAAATTACGCCTTTCGAAGCTTTGTATGGAAGGCCATTCAAAGCACTAGCATTTGGTTAGGGACCGGAGACAGATTGGTTCTCGGTCTAGATATGGTATGAGAAACCACAAAAAAGAATGAGTTGATCCGAGTACGGACGAAAGAAGCTCAATCTAGGTAGAAAAGTTATGCAGATAAGAGGGGTAAGGATTTAGAGTTCTCGGTTAGAGATTGTGTTTTTGTTAAAATGTCATCGATGAATGGTGTGGTACGATTTGGAAAGACAGGAAAATTAGCACCGAGGTATGTAGGACCATTTCCTATTATAAAGAGGATTGGGAAACTCTCTTAGAGAATAGAGTTACTGAACAGTTTGGTAGGAGTGCTAACTTTTTTTAATGTTTCTCATATTAGAAAGTATGTATATGATCCAGAGACTACTATTAGTTCAACTGCATTGGAAGATTAAGTTGTGGAACTAGATATGACTTTTGTTTGGTAATCAGTGCGAATTGTAGAAAGAGATGAGAAGAGGTTGAGGAACCATATAGTCAAGTTAGTGAAAGTCCAGTGGAGTGACAAAGAGAAAGACGGTACTTGAGAGACGGAAGACAAGATTAAGGATACTTATCCTGCATTGTTCTAATGATATGTTCTATATTTGTTGTATATAGACTTTTGGCTAGTTAGGTAGGCTAGTATTGTTGTTATGTGATGTTACAATTATTTGCATGACTGGTATTCTTGTTATTATCCTTATCCAAATTTCGAGGATGAAATTATTAAAGGAGAGGAGCCTGTAACACCCCTAATTTTGGGTAATAATATTCAGGAGATTTAATCAAGTAATTAAATAGGATAACGTATGGTGTGAGAAGAGGATTGAGGTTTGATGAAAAATTGGGTTAGGCCTTAACTAATTAACTAATAAGATTGTTTTAAACTGAACATAAAGAGGAATAAATGAAAGGGGAAAATTAGGACACGAGCCTCCCTTAAGCTCTTGCCCTCTCATTCATTCATTCTCATATTTACAAAACAATCTAATGAAATACTCAAGAAAGGCAAGCCATTACTAAGGATATTCGAAGAGGAAAACTAAAGAAAATCAAAAGTATTGTTAGGGAAATAATTCTCCATCCAATCTCAACTCCATTATCTAATCTAAGGTGAATAATAGTAAAACCATCTCATTTGATGCTTGTTTGAATTTAGATCTTGCTTGGTATTTGTAAATGATTTTATGAAGTGTCATATTTGGTTCTACCTTTTTTTGGTTAAATGATGAATTATTAGAAATTTTATGAAATCATTATGATTGGTTTATGGGAAAAACTTTAGTAAGATCTACAATTGATTTGATTTTTGGATATATTGTATAAAACATAATTTTGCAGATGGGTTTTAATTTCATAATTTTATAAATTAATAGAAATATTTTTTGAATCACCTAAGGAGAAAAGGGCATTTACTTCGGGTATTAATTATCAAAAATAATTAATAATGATTTGGTCTTGAAATTTTTATATGTTAATTTTGATTTTTGGAGAATTTTGAGGATTATCCAATACAATTATGATTTATTATGGATTTAATAAGCTAGAAAAGTTTATAATTAATATTAAATAATCAATATTAATTAAGGGGTGTGAAATGAATTTTGAGAAGATAAATAATGTGACGACCCGAACTTGGTGCCCGACAAACGACATCAAATCCTTATCGCCAGAGCTTGCAACAACATTAGATGAAAAACAACACAGCGGAAACAGAAGATGATAACACTGATATACAATATAGATATAACGTGATATACATCATGATACAACATAATACAACAACCCAACATCATCAGAGAATGATACAATACAACACCATAACAGAACTATATCGATATAAGCAAAGTCTTCAAAAAATCCAAAACTGCAACTCCAACCCAAAACTTCAAAGCCAAAGCTCTAAACTTCAAGCTCGAACTATTTTCCAGCTGAACTTGTGGCGAATGCGATCCCCAAATCTAAAGGCTTCGAAGACTATCGAATCTATACCTACTATTTGATTATCTGAAAAACCTAACTCTAGACTGCCCGTGTGGAAAATTGTGGGCACCCAGAGTTTAGAAAGGAAATAATAAACTCCACGTTAGTCATAGGAACTGGTATGAGTAAACAAAAACAGTTTATCTTTAAAACAAACAACAAAAGATTTTTAAAAGAAATCCGCACTGCTTTTTGGAAAATGAAACTGCCATAAGGCCTTCTTCCATACACACAATGCGAGCGCTCACTTGGAGGAGATTTCTCCCTATGACAGTCAAAAATGCTTACTATGCAAAATCCTTTTTGATATTATTATTAGTACATAGTGGAAAACCTTTCGAAAGTATAATATTAATCTTAGCCAGCATAAGTACCATTATAATATGCCTACTATAGCTACCACCTAAGGTGGCAGGTTATACAACTGCAATCGTAAAAGGGCGCGTATTGGTGATTGGGTTTCCAACAAATGGTCATGCAAAGGAACTTCCCACACAAAATGGAACGTCCCTGGAGGGACGTCTCCGAGAACCTAACCGGATCTCTGCCACACAAGGCCGGGTTACCCCTACCCGGAAGTAACTACTGACACGAGTATGCTATCCCACGGTCGTTACCGACCTTTATCCGAGGGCCCTCAATCCAACAAGCACACAGTAAAGTATCTGGGCTGCATACCATGATACTACTTTCAAAATCAACATAAATATCTGGGCTACATACCATGGTATCACTTTTTATCCAAAAGGAAATGGTCATACCCTCAGGGGGCGCTACCCCCAATTAACCTTGCTGCAACGATTCCTATTTCGACCATTACCGGGTTGTGAGGCTCGACGAAGTCATGTCCACAAAGCTACGCTTTTCACAAAGGGCATGCTTCGATCAACAAATGATTAGCAGCACTTCGTATGTCACATTACCAAATTGGGAATGTATCACTAGTAACCATCAACTACATAACCTATGAGCTTGTATGTCTTAGAGAAGGGTATTAAGCTAAGAGAATAAATCTCCTCCACCAAACAGAAATGTATTTGATAGAAACCAGCTTTACGTCTCAATGTGTAAGGTCAGACACACATCCATACAAGTCTGTTCCGGGTCCGAACAGAACCGAAGGCACTTCCAAAGAATCCCTTGCAAATCCGAGTACCCCCAATCCTGATCGGACTCCCCATCACATGTGGAGATCTCTATACCGTAGCTACTCAGTGTAGAGTCATTCGACAGGTTATCCTATCGTTCTCGAAGGGTCTTCACCACCATCTTCAAATGCTATTCATTTCATCGTATCACTATTCGGAATGGGTTATATGACACAAAGGTTCTCTTTCGGCTAAACTGAATAGTGAGCGCAATATTTAAAAACGTATGGATATTGGGATTTCAGTGTTGGACATGTTCTCACCCACCACCGAACCGGAGCCATCGGACCAAAGAACCACCAGACCAACCCACTACTGGACCAACCACACTCCTCGCACTACCGAACCAACCCACTACCGAACCAACCCACTACCGGACCAACCACACCCACTACCGAACCAAGGCAGAACCAACCACACTCCTCTCACCACCGAGTCAATCCACACGTCGTTCACTACCGAACCCACACGAAGAAGGCCCCACCGAACCAGAAGCATACTGCCACAACCGAACCAGAAGCATACTGCCCCTACCGAACCAAAGTGAAGAAGGGATTACCGAACCAACAATGCCAGGCCAGATCATATCAGCCCAGGCCCACCAGCAGCTATATACATCCAAGACCCTACCCCCAGCCTCACTCTATAAATAGAGGGGCAGGGGTACAACAATGTGGGACAAGTTTGAGAGCTCAAGCACGGACAAAACTTTCAACCAACTTTCATACACTTGTAATCAAAGCTTTGTACTTGTAATCTGAACAGTCAAAGAGAATAACATATGAAGTGGACGTAGGCACATTCTGGCAGAACCACTATAAATCTGTGTGTCTTTTACAGTTTAGTCCCTGCTTTTACATATTTGCATAAATCACCAAAATCATTAAGAACAACATAAAATCGACTAAATCATACGACTTGGAGGTGTTTGTCCATTTTTTGTGCAAACATTTTTGGTACTTTCACTAAGAACTCGAGATAGAAGCTTCAGCTTCTCCCACTTAAACTTCTTCCTGACAGCATCTCTCATTGCTTGGAAGACATGCCTCCCAGGCAGAAAGATGTTAGCAAAGGAAAGAACATCGTAACTAGCAGCGTTCCAGATCCAGTGATCACAGATCAAGAGAATCGTCCCGTTCCAACAGCCCATGCCACGGAACAGCTGACAGCAATTACTAGGGCAGATCTAGACAGGGTTGTGGCTGAAGTAACTGACCGCTTCACATCCCAACAAGAAGCCTTGGTGAACCGACTCATGTCACGCTTAAGGGATATTGAAGAATCCAACTGCAACAATGAATCATGGTACGAGTCCCAGTCGAGAGGATCTCGGAGGCGACAAAGATCTTTCTTCTTCGAAGAAACTAGCAACAGGAATAGCAATGATAGGAGCCGAGCCCGAACTCAGCACGAACTCCGACCCGAGGAAACACTTGGAAACAAACCCAACGTGGGAGGTCCCAGGCGAGGGTCGACTGTGGCTGAGCCGGTCATGCTACCTAGCCATGGAAACACCAATGAACTGGGCCAAGCTAGAGTCCATCCCGAAGTTGGACTCGAGGAAGTGCTCAGAACAGAACCCAGCAGGGGAAGATCAAGGCAAGGGCCAACTGTAGCTGACCCTAGCATGCTCCCAGAAGGCCAGAGACAGCCACTGGAAAATATTAGGAGTGATAGACGATACCACCCCTACAGATCATCTGGACGGAATCAATCCCGCAGAGAAGAACCAAACTCATTTCTATCTGCTCCAAATTCTGATGAAAGGATGGCGCGATTGTTCAGAGAGTGCATCCAATGGGATCAAAGAGATAGAGGGATAGGCGCTAGGGTAACCAGCCCTTTCATCCGCAATATCGAAATTGCCATCACCCCCCGAGAATGGAAAATGCCAACAATGGAACCTTACAAGGGAATCTCTGACCCCGTTGTACACTTGCAGACACATACAGCATATGCTCATGAGCGGAGCCACAGAAGGAGTATTGTGCAAATGCTTTCCACTATTCTGGGCAGATCTAGCTACCTCCTGGTTCCTCCACCTACCCCAAGAATCCATCAACTCATGGGAAATGTTGAAAGAAAAGTTCATCAGCCAGTTCCACATTCATGTGGAACAACCCAAGAACGCTTATTCCCTATCTAATATCAAACAGAAGCCTGGAGAGACATTGTAGCAATATCTAACCCGATTCAATGTGCAGCGGCCGCAGTCCAAGATGCCGATGAGAAACTTATCTTAATGGCTCTTTGTAGTGGTGTGCATCCGGATACTAAATTTGCTAGAAGATTAACGAAAGAAAAACCAGCTACCTTACCCGATTTCTTCCATGAAGCCGAAAGATATATGAGATGTGAAGACGCTGCCACTGAAAGACAGACAGGGCAACAAACCAAGGCAACTCATGGCGACACACCTGCTGTAGCAAAGGACGTTCGAAGAAATGACTCTAGAGACAATGCTGGGGGCAAGAAGGGAGAAAAACATCTATATCGGCCAGGACCGAGATTTGACACTTACACTCCTTTGAATGATACAATCGAAAACATCTTCCTGGCCACCCAAGACGAAGTTAAATATAGACGCCCCGCATTCAAGAAGGAATCAGATAACGCAATTAAGTCTGGAAAGTTCTGCCGCTTGCACAAATCTCATGGGCATGATACCAATGAATGCCATCATCTCCGGAACTTAATTGAAGAGCACATCAGAAGGAAGATGGTTATGTAAAAGGTCAGAACAGGACCCCAGCTCCTGATAATGAAAACCCAAGGCTACCCCTCCCAGAAACAAGAGGGGGAAATCGCAACACCGTGGCTCCAGTCAAGAGAAGATAGTGGTCCATACCATATCGGGAGGACCACACATCGCCGACGGAAGCTGGGCAGAGATGGAAAGATACGGAAAGTCACTTAGAAACAATGAAGGCTATGGTAATTCTGTTATGGAAGAATTCCACCCGAAGCGAAAAGAGAATGATGACATTACATTCAATAGGCGTGACCTAGAAGGAAGGCAGTACCCTCACATGGATCCCATGGTCATCTCTGCCCGGTTCGGTCCAGCCGAAGTTTTCCGAATTCTAGTAGATATTCAAGCATGCTTTCGACAGAATGAAGCTGTCAGCGAAGGATGTGTCTCCCTGTAACAAACCACTACACGGTTTCACTGGAGACGCGAAGATGCCCCTCGGACAATTGGACCTTTTTGTTGAAATAGGAAGTCACCCCCGCTCCGTTGTGCGGAAACAAACATTTGTGCTATTAGATAACCACTCGGCCTACAACGCCTTTTTAGCAAGACCAGCCTTGTCTGACTTCCAAATTGTCTTGGCCCCGTGGTGCCTGAAGATGAAATTTCCAACAGACAATGGAATAGGGGAAGTGGAGTGAGATCAAGACGCCGCTCGAGATTGCTATGTAACTGAACTTCGCAATAATCGCAGGAAGGATAGAGGGAAGAATGCAGAGACTACTCTCTGCATGAAAAACTTGGAAGCATAGCAACTAAAGAAAGCCCCTCCTCTTCGATATACTAGTGATCCTTTCAATGAATTAGACCCCAGGGACAAAGAGGAGGAGGCCACCGTCGAGCCTGCAGAGGCTATGGAGTTTGTATCTATAGACAAACACGACTCGAGTAGACTGTTGAAAATTGAATCTCAGCTAAGAGCAGAATTGAGGGATCAACTCATTGATTTTCTCCGCCACAACTTGAATGTATTTGCATGGATGCACGCTGACATGACTGGAATCTCCCCTGACGTGGCATGCCACGTACTAAACATCGATCCTACCAAGGCGCCAGTAAAGCAGAAAAAGAGAAGTATGGAGGAAAAACGATCAGCAGCCCTCGATGAAGAAGTAAAGAACTTGCTTACCAGTAACTTCATACGAGAAGCCATCTACCCATAGTTGATCGCTAACCCGGTACTAGTAAAGAAGGCTAATGGGAAGTGGCGAATATGCATTGACTTCTCTAACCTAAATGACGCTTGCCCGAAGGATTGCTTCCCACTCCCCCGAATCGATCAGCTGGTGGACAGCACAGCCGAGCATGAACTCTTATCTTTTATGGACGCATACTCAGGATATAACCAAATTCTTATGCATGCCCCCGATAAAGACCACACTAGTTTCATCACTGACCGAGGATTGTACTGCTATAGAGTAATGCCTTTTGGACTTAAAAACGCCGGAGCTACCTATCAGCGCCTCGTCAACAAGATGTTTGCGGAACTGATAGGACGAACTATGGAGGTTTATGTGGATGACATGCTAGTAAAATCGAGGAAAGCCAACGATCACGTAAGCCACCTGGGCGAGATGTTTCAAGTAATTCGCCAATATGGAATGAAGCTGAATCCTCTAAAGTGCTCATTCGAAGTATCGTCGGGAAAGTTCTTGGGATTCATCGTCCATGCCAGAGGAATTGAAGCAAGCCCTAAACAAGTCCGAGCCCTGAAAGATATCAGGATACATTCCACTCGAAAAGAAATGCAAAGCCTTAATGGGAAGGTGGCCGCCCTAAGCAGATTCATCTCTAAAGCGACTGACAAGTGCGTCCCCTTCTTCGAGGCACTAAAGAAAGATAAAGGAAAGTTCGAATGGGCTGACGAATGCTTAACAGCCTTCCTTAACCTAATCGAAGACCTCCAGAGACCACCAGTACTCTCATCTCCAAACGAAGGTGAAGAGCTATACCTATACCTTACTATGTCATCTCATGCTCTAAGCGCCGCTTTGGTGAGAGAAGACAACCGTGCGCAACGGCCAGTATACTTTGTAAGCAAGAGGTTGACGGGGGCAGAAGCCAGATATCCTAAACTTGAGAAGCTAGCATACTGATTACTAATCACGTCCCGGAAACTGTGACACTATTTCCAATCTCATTCCATCAGAGTTCTAACCGATCATCCATTAAGGCAGGTACTCCATCGTCCCGACACTTCTGGACGACTACTTAAATGGTGAATTGAACTGAGTCAATATGATATCACCTAACATCCTCGCACCGCCATCAAGGGACAAGCCATGACCGATTTCATTGCCGAATTCGTTACCAACGAAGGTAAGGAGCAATCTGAAATAGCAAAAGACATTAAGTGGAATCTCTTTGTTGATGGAGCATCAAACGAACAAGGCTCGGAGGTAGGTATTGTAATAATCACTCCCAAGGGAAGGAAGCTACATTATGCTCTAAGGTTTGAATTCGCTGCCACCAACAACGATGCAGAATACGAAGCAGCAATAGCTGGATTAGAACTTGCCTTAGAGATTGGAGTCATTTCTTTATGTCTTCATAGTGATTCTTAACTTATTGTAAACCAAATACTAGGAGAATTTCAAACTCGAGGAGAGCGACTCACGGCATATCTAAAGAAGACCAAGCTGCTACTCAATCAATTGGATCACCATTTAATCAAACACATCCCTCGAGAAGAGATCCAAGAGGCCGATGAGCTGGCAAAGCAAGCTAGCATGAAAGACGGTACCATTTCCGGAACAGTAGCCACCTCAAAGCGACTAATCCCGAGTTTCGAGCAAGTGAATCTGGTAGCTGCAATCGAAGAGGAAACTTGGATGACTCCCATTCGAAAATTCTTACAAGATGGCACACTGCCCAGCGAGCGTAACGAAGTCAGGAAAATCTTGAGGAAAGCTTTCCGCTACACGATACAAGAAGACATCCTCTATCGGCGCGGCTTCTCCAACCCCTTATTAAGGTGTGTCGTTGGAAGGGAAGCTAAGGAAATCTTGTCCAACTTCCATCAAGGAAGCTGCGGAGATCACACTGGAGGACAGACTCTGGCAAAGCAAATACTTGGATATGGATATTTCTGGCCCGCCTTAAACAAAGACGCCTTAGACTTCGTTAAAAAATGTGACAGATGTCAGAAATTTGCCAGCGTTCCTCGACTACCAACAAATGAGATTACTCAAATGACCAGCCCTTGACCCTTTGTAGTATGGGGAATTGACTTGATTGGCGAACTGCCGGTGGGCAGAGGCGGAGCTAAATATGCTATAGTGGCAGTCGACTATTTCACCAAATGGGTGGAAGCGGTACCTCTAAATAAAATATCCTCGGCAAAAGTTATTAACTTCTTGATCAAAAATGTTCTATGCAGGTACGGGGTTCCACTCAAAATCATATCGGACAGACTTCGGTTTGACAGCGAAGAGTTTGCCGACTGGTGCCAAAAGCACGGAATTCACAAAAGTTTCTCATCTGTGGCTTACCCCCAGGCAAACGGACAAGTCAAAGCTGTCAATAAAATACTCAAAACTTTAATCAAAAAGAAGCTTGAAAAATCGAAAGGCGCTTGGGTGGATGAAATTCCTACGATACTTTGGGCCTACCGCACATCTTTCATAACATCAACGGGGCATACTCCTTTCTCTTTAGCATACAGATCGGAGGCCATGCTCCCAGTCGAAACTGTAGTGCCTTCCCACCGCAGGATCCATTATAACCCAAAAGAAAACGAAGAACTCCTTCACGTGTCTTTGGATCTAATTGAAGAGAGAAGAAACGATGCAGCGCTCAAAGCAGCAGCTCATAAGCAAAAAGTGGCAGCGTAATACAACTCCAAAGTCAAGCATCGTAGCTTATAAGAAGGAGATCTTGTCCTCAAGCGAATCTTCCCGCGCCCTGGTGCACTAGATCCAATCTGGGATGGACCATATGTAATTCATAAAGATCTCCACAACGGAGCTTATATTTTGTCAACAGTGGACGTGTTCCAGAGGGCATGGAACATCCAACACCTTCGTCGTTACTTTTCTTAACTTGTACTGCCCATATGAAGTGAATTAACAAAGAGAATCAGTGGACGTAGGCATTTTCATGCCGAACTACTTTAAAAACTTGTCTCTTTTTTAACTTGTTCCTTTATATCTTGGCTGCTTGTTAACTTTATCCTTTTCTGTTGAACAAAATCCTGTGTAATGGCATTTCCATTCAAGACACATCACAACGCGACTTCACCTGGACAAGACCTAACAGGTATTATACGAATCTATGCCCTCGCCAATGAAACACTTTTGCTCCAGCATTCCTCTGCTGTGGTTAACTCATTGCTCGCGATCGGCCCTTAAAGCCAACTGTAATGAGCCGATTATAAGCCACCAAGAAGGCCGACTATAGCCGAGGCAGCTCATTACGACGTTCGGCTCGCCGGCAACTGTGAACCTACTTTAAGCCCCAACATAAGGTGTGGCCAGCCAGGGGTAGTTCACAGTTGACGATTGGCACCCATGCTAGCTGGCCACAGTAAATCGAATAATACCCACGATTACGGGCCATAATGGCCCGGGTAGTTACTGTTCGCGATCTCGGCTCCGAGTGTCTTAAGTACGGCCATGGTAAAAAAGAGAAACTCCCCACGGAGGCGTAAGATGGGTGACAAATGTCTCCAAGACCCACAGCTAGGGAAAGTGACTACAAAACCCGTTTTCCACGAACTTAAGCACATCGCAGGCCTTCCGTGATTGGAAGTTTTACTGTTTCTTATATTTCTATTTTTTTTTAAAAACTTTCCTCCTATCCTTTATAACGATCCTTAAAGTACAGGACACAAAATAGGAGACGCTCGCTAATGGGAATAGGAGCTCACAACTGGATGACAGGTCACTCAGCTGCATTCCATGCTCAGTCACACAAGACATTCAAAGCAACCGTCTACGACTAAAACATGAAGGGAAGTACTTTCTTATTTTGTATATGAATACGTAGCTGTAATTTATTCGCACACCACACTAACACTGCAAGATATGAATTATATTTTAAGCAAGAACTTGACATCAAACACAATTGAATCACAGGAATGTGCACAGCTATATTTCTTATGCAACACACCAAAATAACGATAGCAGTCAAATATGACAGAATCAGCTTAAGTTAAAAATTACAGGCCAAGAATAAAGTCGTTCGTTACAAATAACATAATTACAGCCTAAAAGTAACATTAATGTTTTGGGACTACCATAGACAGCAATGTCAAGTAAACCAAAAGATATCCAGATCAAGTCAAGGAGTCGGCTGCATCGGAGCTTCACCTCTATCCTATTGGCCCTCCGATATCTACTTAACCGCGGGATTGGAATTCTCAGCATGTTGACCAGAGGTAGTTGGTGCGCCAGATGTCCCGCCTGTCCAATTCAGGAGAAGAATCCATTAAATAAACAATAAGCAATCAAGTTACGAAAAGCTAAAAGGGGAAGACTTACCAGCATCAGCTCCTTGATCATCATCCTCTAACTGCACACCTACCTCCTCAGCAGTAAGTAGCCGCATACCCTCATTTACCGCCGCTTTCTCCTCCTTGGTGAATTGAGCCGTAACCACATCCATTCTAAAGGCCACGCCAGCCTCCTTATCTGCATCGGCCTTAGCCTCCTCCAGGGCCCTGAGATAAATCCTGGTCATGACTCGGGGATAATCATCCATCCAAGATAAGTTGCCATGTTTCCAAATGCGAAAGTATATATCCTGAAGCATCTCATCCATTATCCCCTCATTCTCCTCGAACTCCCTTACTCGATCCTCAGAAGCCAACAGCTTTGCAGTGGCAGCATCCCTCTCCGATCGGTATCGCGAGCAATCAGCCTGAAAAGATTTCCTCATCGCCTCCATATCCTCCTTCAGCTTGGTTTGAGCAAGCTCCGCGGCTTCAAGTTTCTCGGATAGCTACTGTACCCGCTCGAGATCCGATTTGCGAACCTCATCCACCGTTGCAATAGCCATATCAATCCGTTCCTTACAGATAGCCTCCATTTTCCGTAACTCTGCCCTGTTGGCCTCTTCCATGGTTTTCTTTAATTGCCTAGAAGAGGCCTCGTGTTGAGGGATCTGGATGGCCTGATCAGCGAGCTGTTTGGCCTGGTCGGAAACCATTAACCGCAGTCGAATGTTAGCACTCCCGGTTTCTTCTCCAGCCTTGACCAGTCGGGCATGACGCCCCATCAGCTTCCTGGTTTCCTCAGCAACATGGTCAATGTTTGCCTTAGCTTCGTCCCCTAAAGTTACAACCCGAGTGGTAAGCAAATCAAGGTCCAGGGACTTAGCTTCATCCAATACTCTTACCATAGGATTACGGGGAAGAAGGTGCTCACTGGTAGCCTCATCAAAGGTAATATCACAAGAACCCGGATTCAGATCCGGATGACCTGCAAACGGATTACGAGCCAAGCCGGGATGGCCTATTCGGGTAACGGTAGGATGTTCAGATGGGTGCGGAGGAGGTATAAATTCAGTATTCTTCTTCGTGGTATCCCGAAGAGGCTGAGTTGGGGACTGAGGACCAGGTGAGGATTCAAACAAGGAGCGGCTCCTCTTCTTCTTTTGGATATCCTCTTCGATAACTCCAAGAAGAGGGCGGTAGCCGACTACGTCTCCAGGGCGGTTAGTCGGAGGCTTTGGTTTAGTAGAAGCCTTGAGAAGTTTGTATTGTTCAAGACGGTGCCGAACATCTGATATCTTGGCCACCTTACCCGCTTCTGTGATAAAAACCCAGTGTTACAAACATACATTGAGCTATAATTCAAGAAATATATCAAGTTAAGAAGAGTAAAGAGACGCTTTTGTTATACAAACCTTGGGGAGGAGTAGGATATTGCAATAAGTCCTGTATCTCATTCCAGGACGGGAGCTGACCATAAAATAATCCTAAATCCTTATCATAAATGGAGTTGGAAGGAGTCAAAAATTCACCTTGAATCGCAGGAGTCGCCTTAGCTGAAGCGCTCGTAGAAGATAAATCGGCGCTGGTCTCGGCCTTGTCAACCTTCTTAGGCTTCTCCACTAAAGCCTATCCTTCCTCCAACCCTTCAAAAGCTAGGCGGAAAGCGTCATCTGTCCACTCCTGGATCACACCTGCTTGCTCAGAAGACAAAGCCCCAGTGCCATCACCACTCTGTCCGTCGCCACCATCATCGCTATGACCATCACCATCACATTCTCCACCACTTCCACTCTCTGACTCACCTCATTCATCCTCGCCTCTTTCCTCCTCCACATCTTCCTCCTCCGGGACATCTGGACATGTGCTGAGAGAGGGTCCATCCGACTTCTTAAGTTTCTTCCCCCGGCAATTGGATGTTTCGAGAAGGGTTTCCTTTTGCGGCTCTTCGCCGTAGCCCCTCCTTTAGCTTTGGAGGCCCTCTCCTCAGCTGTGTCTCTTTGCTTGACCACAGACTGGCGGGGCAGAATCAAGTTGTGCCCCAAAAGAGTAGCATTCTTGATCAAATAAGAAGCTGCACTCTCCTTTTTCGGAATGGCTTTTATTTCCTCAGCCATCCGAACCAAACGATCATTCTCTACAACCGCAAAGCCACCTGTCGCTAGCAAGAAATAAAGCACATAAGGAGGAGCATTGCAGTCAGATCAGAAATTATAAATAAATGTCGACTTACAGCCAGAGGTGAAGCGGTGCAAAGAAACAGAGTCATCCTTGACAAAGAACCATTCCTTCTTGAACATGCTAAATTTTGAATATAAGTCCAGGACTGGCTTGAAAGACATGGCCAATTCTAAGCTAATATATGGAGACCCTTTCTTGTAGCATCTCAAGTTATACAGGTACCGTATCTTCCGGTTAGAAGGGGGACGCCCGTATTTTCTCTGGAAAATAATGAACAGACTCACCAAGATGGCATAGGAGTTGGGCTTAAGCTGGAAGGGGACCATCTTCAAGTATGTGATGAAGCTGACTATACAAGCATCGATCGGAGGAATGGCTCCGCACAGGCAATGGTACCTACTATAAGCAAAATATCCTTCAAGGGGGTTATACGACATCACTCTTTTCCCTGGCAACATCATATGCGCTCTGTCAATCCCAAAGGATCTAGATATAACGTCAAGCTGCTCGTCTTTGAGGAAGCTGGGAAAGCAGTCAGGCGGTGAGTTCAAAAGCTCCTGGGGACAGTATCCGTCTACTAACGATCTTGGGGTTGGTCCATGTCATTTTGGTTCTACCTGAATTGGGGGCACTATGGAGGACTCTCCTTTGTCCTTAGATTTCTTCTTGTCAGAATGAGTTTCTACTTTATGAGACATTATCTGCAACACGAGAAAACATATTGTTAGGACAAGGAGTGTAGAGATATAAACAAGCAAATACCTACGGCCTGGAGTCTCATTCATAATTCAAAACATAAAAGTGCATTCGGTAGTACGGGGCCAAGGTCCATTCGGCATTCGTACTCCCCATGTGCATTCGGTAGTTCAAGGCCAGAGTCCATTCGGCACTCGTACTCCCAAAGTGCATTCGATAGTTCGGGGCCCAAGGTCCATTCGGCATTCGTACTCCCCAAGTGCATTCGGTAGTTCGGGGCCAAGGTCCATTCGGCACTCGTACTCCTCAGGTACATTCGGTAGTTCGAGGCGAAAACCCATTCGGCGCTCATACTCCCCGGACTCATTTGGTAGTTCAAGCATAAAGTTTATTCGGCAGAAGAAAATCTCACCTGGTCCGACAGTCAAGTCTGGTTCGGTACTTGATTGATTCGGCTATTTCAAACGATGAAGGACGACAGAGGCATGAAGCCCATACTTATAGGCAAGCGTGGGATGACTGGACCAACCGGTTCGGCACTTGGGCCGAATGGGGGTGTCCAAGCTGAGGAAAACAAAGCGCGGCATATACCGGCATATGCCCCACTTTGGGGGGCAAATGTTGGGCATGTTCTCACCCACCACCGAACCGGAGCCACCGTACCAAAGAACCACCAGACCAACCACACTCCTCGCACTACCGAACCAATCCACGAACCAACCCACTACCGGACCAACCCACTACCGGACCAACCACACCCACTACCGAACCAAGGCAGAACCAACCACACTCCTCTCACCACCGAGTCGATCCACCCGCCGTTCACTACCGAACCCACACGAAGAAGGCCCTACCGAACCAAAAGCATACTGCCACAACCGAACCAGAAGCATACTGCCCCTACCGAACCAAAGTGAAGAAGGGATTACCGAACCAACATTGCCAGGCCAGATCATATCAGTCCAGGCCCACCAGCAGCTATATACATCCTAGACCTCTGCCCCCAGCCTCACTCTATAAATAGAGGGGCAGGGGTACAACAATGGGGGACAAGTTTGAGAGCTCAAGCACGGACAGAATTTTCAAACAACTTTCATACACTTGTAATCAAAGCCTTGTACTTGTAATCTGAACAGTCAAAGAGAATAACATATGAAGTGGACGTAGGCACATTCTAGCCGAACCACTATAAATCTGTGTGTCTTTTACGGTTTAGTCCCTGCTTTTTACATATTTGCATAAATCACCCAAATCATTAAGAACAACATAAAATCGACTAAATCATACGACTTGGTGGTGTTTGCCCATTTTTTGTGCAAATATTTAGTTAAGTCACAACTTATTACCCAAAAATCTTTCTTTTCAAATGGTTTAACAAATTGCCATTTCCAAATCTTTAAACAAAAAGATTTACTTCACAATGTTCACCCATATTTCACAAAGATTCATTCACAAATTTCAAAACAATTTCCACTTCATATTGGATTAACTCATTCAATCTTGAAATCAAAGATTTAATTCATAGCTTTCAACCATTTCTAAAGATTCATTCATAATTTGGAAAACTATTTTCATTTCAAATTTGAAATCCCTTTAACACAAATTGAAAATTCTTTCCTTATATAAGAGAATTTAATATTTGAAAACAAATAGTTTTTGTTTTGGAAAAATCCGATTACATTTATACAAGATAAAGCCTTTGGGTAAAATTCAAATTCCCAAAACAATACTTCTAAAAATGGTTTAAATCTATATAAACACATTTATAACTTGTAAACCATAATTTCCAAACATGGAATTCAATTTCAAATTTTGAATTCAAATTCAAAATATATAATTAAATATCAAAATTTTTATCAAGCTATTCAAAATAACTTTTATCTTTGAAAACACCTTTTCAAAAGAAACTTTTACATTCAACCCAAATCCATTTCCAAAACCTTTTGGATTCAAAACAATTCAACTTTTAAAACCCTTTCAAAAATCTTTGACTTAACCAATTTCCTCGTGCAATCCATATTTGTGTGTATAGTGTAGTCCAGGGGTTTAACACAATAGTGCAACATCATTAATCATCACAACTCAAACACAGAAATATCGATAAGCGGTATAATCCTATAACGCTTATCTTCATTCACAAATTCATAGATAACAATATAAATTCATCATAGAGAAATAAATTACATTCATCACAGCTCAAATCAAAATAATTCATATTACACGGCATCACACATCAGGAATATCAAACAATACAAAGCATTCTAAGATAATCAATCATCTACAATTAAGATGGATTAATCGTGTGATTATAATCAATTAATCACATAATTATTTTCGTTAATTATCCTTAGTTAATGATTAATTATCTTAATTAATAAATTAGTTAATCCTAATTTTTTAATTAATTAAATCCTTAATTATTAATTAATTAAATCTTAATTATATTCATTAATTAATTATTCCTTAATTAATTACCTTAATTAATTAATCCTTAATTATAAATTAATTATCTTAAATTAATAATTAATTAACCTTTAATTAACTATTAATTAATTATTCAAGTAATTATAAATCATCTATCTTGATTTATCATTAAATCACTATCAAAATTTTAGTAAATTAACCTTAATTATTTATTAAATTAATCTTTAATATTAACTAATTACTTTTTAAATAATTATATTAACAAATCATTAATTACTTAATAATTTAAAAGATAAATCTTTTTATCTTTATTAATCACTTTGGTTATCTTTTAAACCTTGTTAACCATCATCTTATACATTAGTTGCTTTAAAAGGTTAAGGTAGTTCAAAACAACATTTTATCTAAATTACCCTTTTTATTGAAATTATTCAATTAATATAAATAATTTTATAAAATAATGTAACAAAATTTAAATTAAATTTAATTACTTTAAAAATATCTTACTTATAACCTTAATTAGCTTAAATTTAATCAAAATTATCTTTTCAAAACATGATCTTAAAAATGTTTAAAAGTTCGAATTTATTTTAAAGTAAAAACTATTTCACATAACACGCTCGAGACTCGCTTCGAGTCTCCCCCGAAAAAAATACCACTTGCTTCGAGTCGTTTACAAACTCACCCGTGTACCTTATTTTTTTAAAAATTAGATTTTTGTTTAAGTACAAACCCGATACGCACAGGAAAATACACGAGCTCGAACTCGAGCCATCATGCAAACTTCTCGAGATTGTTTTCGAGTAAAAAACTCCGCGTTCCAGACTTAACCAACTGACACATACCAGAGGTATGTGCATGTGCACCGGAGCTCTGATGAACTCGGGTCAACTTCGCCACCTTCCACAAGTCCATGATCATCTGCCCAAACCTCCAGTACACCCAGAACGTTGAGTTTATGCGTCAAACACAATTGAGCATCCTGACCCAAGCTGGAACAACTATCATCACCAAAGATCCCCTCGAACTGCCCATGCCGACCATCAGAGATCACGCCAGTGCACTCGAAGCTTCCCTGACATCCAACGCCTCGATCTCCCCCGGTCTGGTGGCACTCGATACACTAGAGGCATCGCGATGGCAACAATTCTGACCCCGACCTATTTTAGGGATTAGACCCTAAATCAATCTCGTTCACCATCCACGGTGATCTAGAATTATTCTGAGTATTTTTTTTAAGCTCCCGATCACTCAATGGTCTTCAGCCATGATAGCGAGACTAAGTATATTGCCAATCATTAGAAATTTCCAAAAGACTCAAATTTGTTTATCCTTACATTACTCAGCGAATGCTTGCTTAAAATTTTTGATTTAAATTTCAAAAATCATTATTTTCAAAAGCCTTTAAATTGACATATTTGATATCAAAGTTCATCATGGTTGGATTTGCAACCTATATTTGTTTTACCTGTATATATTTTTTTTTCCAGAGAAACTTAAATTGTTTTTGCTCAAATTTATTTTAAAAACTTAAAACAGGTTCAAACAAACAAAATTTGTTCAAATCCTAAGATCTAACAAGTATCGGGGGTGAAAGATTTTGAATTTCGAACAGGTTTTGGAAACCTGTTTTCAAACAGAAGCAAATAGCTTGATATGAAACATGTACAGTTCTATCTGCAGATAAATATTCACATGTATTTGCATGCATATAAATACTTCACTATTTATCTCAAGCATCATCAACAACACCAAATATTCCAGATTTAAAAGGTTTACTCACCTTGATCAGGAAGAAACAGAGAATGTGTCTGGGTATAAAACTTGAAAATCCAGTAATAGTTTTGAACTTGATCTCGATTTCATTTCTGCAGCTAATTTATATAAATCATGCTTAGTTTCCTGATGAATAACTTGCTTAAATCTCTCAGCAAAAAATTCTAACTCAAATTTTTTTGAAAGGATTTACTTACAGTTTTTTTTGTTTTTACACAAACACAGAAAAACTCTGGTCTACAACTTAAAAAATTGAGATTTTGAAAATTCTGAGTTGCTCCTGATTCTGATTGTGTTGTTGAAGTTGAATCTTACAGGCTTGATTTCGAAGAAATTTGAGATGCTTGAACTGCTTGATTGAGAGGGTTAAAGATTTTGATTTATGTATGCAGGGTTTTCTTTTTGAGTTGTGAACTTGAATTGTTTTGATTTGGTTAGTTTTTCTTTTGAATTTTTTTCTTTTCTGGTTTGGGAACTTGTACAGGATTTTGTTTCCTTTGCAAATTTACAAATATCAAAATAAATGAGAGGGAGGAGGTTTGATATGTTATATGTTTCTATTTCCTTTTTTATGAATTTTCTTAAAAATGAAAACAATATCATGACACTTGTCCAATTTAAATAAAAAATCATTTCATTTGTTAAACAACTTATTATTTGAATTACACTTGTTAAATTTCTTGTTACATGTTTAACACTTGTATTTCCCATGAATCAAAGGTTTTTTTTAAAAAAAAAAGTTTATATCACATTTTCTTATTTTATAAATACATCTTCCTAGTCATTATTATATATATACTATTCAAAAGAAAATGATTTTAAAACTAACCACACATTAATAATTTACATAAATAATATTTTTAAATCCAAATTATTTTACTAAGTAATTTAATTAAATTTAAAATTAAATTCAAATTCAAATTTAAAGCCAAATTCAAATCTACCCATATATACATATACATATATATTTTAAATGCAAATAATTCTAAAACATATATTATTTGAATTCTTAAACTCGAATGAAATTTACAATCTTGTTTATATATATACACAAATCAACACTTATTTGATTTATTTTGAAAAATTCAATATTCCAAAATTTACATTAATGGCTAATTTAAATTTAGTTAAAATTGGGATCGTTACAAATAGGTTGCGGTGGTTTTTCTGAAAAGAAATTTAATAAAGATTGTTTTTGACAAATAGAAAATTGATAAGGGTTAGGAGTTGGTGAAAAGTAATTGTTTTTAATAGAAATGAAACATTGTTTTTATAATAATTACGAATATTGTTATATTGCCAATGTGTATGCTAAACCCCAGCTACATTAACAGGAATAGATGCATATGATATTAACTAAGTTGGTACGGAATGAATCTATTTGGGTTAAAGAC
This sequence comes from Allium cepa, assembly GCA_030765085.1. Taxonomy (NCBI): domain Eukaryota; kingdom Viridiplantae; phylum Streptophyta; class Magnoliopsida; order Asparagales; family Amaryllidaceae; genus Allium; species Allium cepa. Next base: position 79,779,487 of record CM060941.1, on the reverse strand, counting down.
ATGTATTATATGGTCTTCGACATTAAATCAATGTCAACATGGTAATCTCGTAATGTACTAGAGCTATGACGACCTACCTTATTTCTTTGGTTTGAAATCAAAAACATATGGCATTGATGCCTCAAGTTTTCATTATTGTTTTTAACGATGTCGCATACTTCCTGTTTGATGCCATAGCTTAAGGTAGTAATGCCGCAGTATCATTTTCGACATTAAATACTTTAGGTAGTGATGCCGTTTATATTGCTTTCGAGATAGAAGTATTATGGCAATGATGCCGCTTGTACATATATACTTTCGGCATCGATATAAATGGCAATGATGCCACCTATTGTCAATTTCGGCTTTCTTACTAAGCGACATAGTAGCCCAGTTTTATGAATTCAATATCAACTATTTTAAGGCATTGATGTCGGAAGTCATCAATATCGACCTTACTGTTTTAAAGCATCCAATATTAATAGTTTTGTAACATTAATATCGTATGTCTTCAATGCCGGCCATGTTGATGATGCAAGTTTTCAATGATGAACATATTCTAACTTATAGAGTTATGCGCTATAATGTGAGGTGCGACAACCTCATATTAATACCTAAAGTATACGTGACAATATTAAAACGAAATATAAATTAGCATAAGTAATTGGTAAAGTAATAGGCTTTATTTTCCTTACTTAAATATGAATTAAGCGAACTAATCATTTATGACGATAAAGATTTTCAAGGAATAAATTATTTTTTAGCCCATGTTTTGATATGAAATTACCAAATGGAGTTATTACTTAAGATAAAGTAATTATAAGATGCCAATGACCATCGATTGAACATATTTGAATGATGGATGCTATGATTTCTTTTTATTAGTTGAAAAGTTATTTTTGCATGATTATTATTGTCATACTAACATCATCATGACCCATAATTGATTTTGGGGATAATTAAGGGAAGAATAACCATTTTGGTTGACACAATAGTAAGTATATTCAAATTTAACTCCTAAGAGAGTAGAATTGTATCCAGGAGATTAGGTAGATCAAAGGCGTGGGATGCCGAAACCGATCAAAGATTATAATTTGAGATATGATATTGGAAGGATCCAATAGGTTCATAGTCATCCCATGAAAACTATGGCTCGAGTGATGTTATTGGAGAATCATGATAGTTTCTTAGTAATCCTATGAAAACTATGATTTAAGGTATGTTATTAGAGAATCCCAATAGGTTTATAGCGATCCCATGAAAATTATGGCTTGAGAAATGTTAATTGTAACTCCCGGATTTTTGACACCCGTTATTAGAATAATCAACTAATTTTAAATACTAATTTTTATCAGTCAAACGATAAATTTCTAATATACCAAATGTCTGTATATATATTCTAGAGGGTTGATTTAAAAGTTTAAAAATCTATTTTTTGGAAATAATTAAATAAACTTTACATTTCAAATATAACATAATATTTATATGTATGTAATATACAAAACTTATGACGTAAAATAAAATATATAACTAAAATAAAAATAAAATATTAAAAATAAAGAGACAAATATATGTAAGTGGCTTTATATGTTTGTATGTTAAATATAGTGTATATGTAATCATTTATATAAAGAAGTACAAACTTTAGGATGACAAAGATATGTAAGCAGGCAAACATGTGCATATAGTCAAAAAGTTGTAGGAAAATATATAAATATATATTTATATAGGGTATGTATGTACAAAAGGGAACATCGTAATGAATAAATCTAGTCAAGCACAGAATTAATCAAATCTTTCACTCAAAATTCAAATCAACTAGGAAAATCAAGTCAAACAAGTTTTCAAATCAAGTCACTTATTTTCAAAATCAATAAAAAAAGTCCTGTACATGAAAATGGGTTTCAGCCTTTCTCCAACTTGTTCCTTCTCTCTATAAATACCACTACCTTGGTTATTCACGTATACATTCTAGCATATAAAAAATAAGAAGTCTGCCATTTAAAAACCTTGTACAAAACAAAGTACTCAAGCTCCAACAAAACAAACAAGCAATAGTTTCATTTTGCATAAGAACTGTTAAAACTTTAAGTTTTTCTTACTGGAATTTTTTGTACACCCATATGCCTGTAATTTTTGAAAGAAACCCTTTTGTATATCAAGTATCATGTGTAAATAAATTCCTGTGTCTTGTTTGTATGTGTTAGTCTTGGTTATATACACCTGTAACTTAAAGAGTAATGGATATCACTCTGTTTCTTTGAAAAAGCTAATACATTCCAAATTTAAAAATCTTTTTCTCATTATCTAATTAGTTTTAGATTACGATTCCAAAAAATAGAATCGGTTTTTCTGAATGTAGATTAATCTAAAATTCGTCTCGTTGGATACCATAAAGTATAGAAGGAGATAAGCTCAGCTTACAACAAACAACCTAGAAATGACCAAAATTTGAACTTCATATTTTAGTCTCTGGTTTATATGGATGGGTTTGTTTCTGAAAATGATGGTTTTTTAAAGTAATTTGGTGATTTTTAATCACGTATTAAGTGGGATAGGGGGGAGTTGATGAAAAGGTGGGTTTTTGTCAAATTCCGATGGCCTAGGTGTCATAAGTGCTTGGCCTTGGTTGTGAAAGTTGCTTGGGTGATGGAGGAGCAAGGGAAAATAGGGCGGCATTTTCTGGTGGTGTGCAGCTTTGGGATGAGGTCGATATAAGGTGTAGGTTAGGTTTTTGGGGATGTTCAGTTTTGGACCGATGGCGGCGTCGTTAGGCAAATGGAGACATGCGGTAAGAGGAAAAGGCAAGAGGGTGGTGTGGCGTCCTGGTGGCGTATTTGGTAGAAGATAGCGGTGTGTGGTGGCGAGGCGAGGAGTTTGAATGGTGATGACTTGTTTGAGTTTATGGGTCAGTGGTTCGATTTTCGAACTGTGTGTTTTCATGTTTTTCTACATGCGTGATTGTGATGAGGGAGTCATGGGTAATGTAGGGGGATGATCGGCGTCGATTATTTGATCGTTGGCGACGTGTGTACGTGCATGGCAGTTATGTGCACGCAAGTGAAAAAAAGAAAGGAGAAGGGGAAAAAAGCAGGTGGAAGAGGAAAAGAAATGTGGAAGGAAAGAAGAGTTTGGGCCTAAATTTTTCTCACGTATAAACGTGGGCTGGCTTTGTTAAATAAAAGTAAAGTGATTAATAAATGATTATACGTAATACTCTTTCAACTTTTAAAAACATTATTTTCCTTCTTTTAAAATCCAATCGACATGATAATTTTTGCATTGTGATCCTAACACCTAATATTTTAATCTAAAATAAATTTTGTAAATTTTCGGTAATACAAAATTTAATTATTTATAATAATTTAAGTAAATAAAAAATTAAATTCTTAATTGATTAAATCTTATGTTGATTAATAAAATTAGTTATTAAATGGATTGTTTAGTTTTAATTAACTAATAAAAAATCGTTTTTATAATTAATTTAATTTATAAGTAATTTGGATTAAAAATACAAATGCAGTTAATTTAAATTAATTAAATTCTTATTTATGAATTGTTTTAATATTAGTTATTAATCGTTAAATTAGTTAATGATCTATGCTGTGGCTTATTTTCTCTGGCATATTGATTTCAAGTGTTCTTTATCTGTTCCATTAAGTAGCCAAACAAATTGAAATGGTTAGAGTAAAACGTTGACACGTTTTATAAGAAGTAAACTTATGTAATAAAATTTCCATATGTAAACGTTGACACCTTGAATATGAATTGTTTATTTAAAAACAACTTGGCCTTTAAAAGTCTAATGTTTGTATTCGATGAGACCGGGATCAGATATTAGTAATATCCGAAAACCACTTCGATCCAAAATTAGCGAACGAGTTAGGAAGATTCAAAGGAAAGACCCAGGATGAAGATTTCAGAGTACAAGGGCTATTTTTCACTAACTCTGAGGGTGATTCCAATAATGGGTATAGTGGAAATGGTGCCTTCGGTTCCTTTAAAACCCAAAATGGACTTGTATGGACGAATGATAACTGAACATCAGTGAGGTCCTCAGTGTTATTTCATCTAGAGATGCACCATAATGGGCGGTACCTCGGTAGCCCGATCATTGCATGGAATCACTTTCCAATAAGTGCCGTCGGTCTTAATTGTACACCTATTATGTTGGAATTTAATTAATGTAACAATTTCAGCTATGTGAATACTTTTCTTGAAAACCCTACACATTATCATAATATCACCAAATTTCCTATAAAAGTGTTTTTGGTTATCGTAGGGGAAAAACCGTCCATTTTTATGTGCGACGTGGTCTTACGAGATACGCTTGTTTTCAAATGATTTACAATTTAAAGTAATTTAATCGTTTTACTCAGACTAGACCCATGTCTGACCCAGAGCTTATTCTTTTGTTTTTTCTAACCTTTTGGGTACTAAAATTTTTATGAATAGCCAAGTAATCCAGGTTTCTCACGATGCATTTTGGAGGAGCTAGAGCAGGTGGTTTTAACACTAGCTAGTTATTATCTATATTCCGTTGTATCTGTATCTATATCGGTATTTTAGACTTGTAATGAATGGACATGTCGTTATGACTGTTTGAATATGATGACTGTATAATTATGACTCTGATGTATTATATAATTAGTGGTTATGTGATATATGTTACGTAAAATAAATTATTCCGTTCTACTGTGAGATTTTCTGTTTTTGTTAGTTCTTTCTTTTCTTTCATTTTCTACCTATTTCTTTCTATACTATGACTCGTCTTTTAGAGTAAGAACGGCGGCCATCACATTTGGTAGTAGAGCGCTAGGTTGAGTACACACCTAGGCTTTGGGTTAGTATCAATCTTGAGAGAGCGTATTTGTAATTATATATATATATATATATATATATATATATATATATATAGAACCCTGATAGTTAGATCAACTTTGATAAATTTTTTAATGCCATCTTTGGAGTGTATTCCATCCAAGTTCTAAGTATCATCTTACTATGAGTGTATTCCATCCAAGTTCTAAGTATCATCTTACTATGTCCAAGTAGTAAACAATAAGCATAGTAGCACAACCAAAAATGGAAGAACCCCGAATGTTAGAGGTGGTGGAATAACTGTTGAGGTCGTAGCTCTAGTACGGCCTCGAGTAAACTTTGCAACTCTGTGTAAGGACTTTGCGAACCTAGGAGGAAAACCATATAAGGGTACTGAATCCATCATTAAGGTACAAGCTTGGCTACGCTCACGGGAGAGAATTTTTAAAGGTTTGGGCATTTCTGATGATCAGAAGCGAGTCTTGGCATCATGTCATTTACAAGAGGGTGCAGCTGCATGGTGGGACTTTGTGACGGCAAATGTCCCCGAAGATGAATTTTCACGGGATAAATTCAAAGAAGTATTCAAAGAACAGTTCATGCCGACTGTGGGTAAAACACGATTATATAGAATTTCATGGATCTCAAGCAAGAGGACCTGTTAGTGGCTGAATATGAAAAAAAGTTTAATGAGTTATCTCGTTTTGGTCGTGGACTTATTGACACCCCACTTAAGAAAAATGAGATGTTCATATTGGATATGAGGGAAGAATTCCATGAAAAGATGGCCGTTTATATTAAGGGATTGTTTGTGGATCTTGTAGACATGGCCTAGAGATATGAAGTGCTTTCGAAGAAGAAGCCCTCGGTAGCAGCAACATTAAGTGGCGGTGCTATTAATCTAAGTAAAACAAAGTTTAATCCAAACAGGAAGAAACAAGGAAAAGGGAAACAGGGAGAAGGTCAAGGAGGCAAACATAAGAATAGTGAGTGTTATAATTGTAAGTAAAAAGGACATATTGCCAGATACTGTCCGAATCATGAAGTTTTGAAGCAGCAAAGCGGACCTATTTCTCAAATGGTTCAGAAGGCTTTATGTTTCAATTGTCATCAGCCCAGGTATATGGTGAAGGACTGTCCACTCATGAAGAAGGTGTAGCAGCCCAAAGTGTTTGCTATCAAGAATAAACCGTCAACTCCAATGGATGGGAAGGGAAAAGGCGTCCTTAAAGGTATCTTACTTGTAAATGGTGTTTATGTTAGAGTATTATTTGATTCTTGTGCCTCCCTTAGCTTTATTTCTCTGAAATTGGTAGTGAAATTTCATCTCATTTCTAGTATCGTAGAACACTCTATTTGCGTAGGGAGTGACCTATCTGAATATAATTTGTGAAGGCGTGAAAATTTCTTATCTTTCTCATAGCTTTTCTTACGACCCCTACGTATTATATTTTAAAGGATTTGACCTTATACTTGGTATGGATTGGTTAGCAAAGTATAAAGCTGTCCTCGGTTGTGATGAGAGAACCGTATCTTTAGAAATAGAGTTGGAAAGGACTGCAAAGATAGAATGTGATAACCCCGAAATTCATATGTGTAGTTTCTTGCACTTTCTTGAAGCATCTCAACAAGAATTAGGATCCATAGAAGTTGTTAAAAACTTCCCTGATGTTTTTAAAGAAGTTAAAGGCTTACGAATGCATCGAGAGATAAAGTTTCACATTGATTTAGTCCTAGGTGCAAGACCTGTAGTTCAACCTAAAAGGGATGGCTTCGAAGGAGAGGGAAGAGTTGGTAAGTCAAACCCAGGACTTATTGAGGAGAGGGTTAATTAGGCCCAGCCGTTAAATTGGGGGTCTGTTGTGGTGTTTGCGGCTAAGTCGAATGGATCGCTAAGGTTATGCATAGATTATAGGGAGTTGAATAAGATAACCATTAGAAACAAGTACCCCTTACCCCACGTCGGCGATCTTTTTGATCAACTTCATGGGGCTACTGTTTTTTCACAAATGTGTCTAGTTTATGGATTTCATCAGTTGAAGTTTGCTGAAGATGCCCTTAACTGCGTTTAGAGTCCCTGACTGTTTATTTATGTGGCTGGTTGTGCCTTTTGGGCTAACCAATGCGCCGACTTATTTTATTGATCTAATGAACCGCGTCTTTCGAGATGTTCTTAACAAGTTCATGCTATTGTTCATCAATGACATTCTTATATGCTCTAAATCAAAGGAGGAGGATAAACATCATTTGGAAGTGTTGTTGGTAACATTGAGGAGGCATATCCTAAAGGCAAAGTTTTCTATGTGCCATTTTTGGCAATCACAGGTAAAGTTTCTAGGGCTCATTGTATCAGGAGATGGCATTTCAATGGATCCAGAAAAGATGGCGGCTGTTCAGGAATGGAAGCAACCACGGACTCCTACGGAGGTTCGCAGTTTCCTAGGTTTGGCAAGATACTACAGAAGATTTATTCGAGATTAAAATAAGATTTGTGCCCATTTGACCAAGCTAACTAAGAAGGAAGAGAAATTTGAATGGACTCCAAAGTGTGAAGAAGCATTTCAGGAATTGCATAGGAGATTGACTAATGCACTAGTTTTGGCTCTTCCAGATGGAAACAGTGAATTCACAGTGTACACTGGAGTGGGACTAGGCGTTGTTTTGATGCAGTGTGGTAGGGTGACTGCGTATGCAAACAAGTAGTTGAAGCCTTATGAGAAAACTATGCTACGCATGACCTGGAGTTGCTGGCTATTGTCCTTACACTAAAAATGTAGAGGCACTACTTGTTGGGTAAGGATCCTTCTATTAGTTGTTTAGTTTTTTTAAATTTTAGAGATTTAGGAGTAAAATTCTTTCTTAAATTAGGTGAAAGTTCGAGCTCTTCACGAATCATAAACCCTTGAGGTATCTTTTCACCCAGAAGGATATAAACCTGAGACAACAAAGGTGTTGGAGTTTTTAGCATCCTATGATTTGAATATTCTCTATACAAGGTTAATGTGGCGACGAACGCTTTGAGTAGGAATGCAGTTTTATCGCTTTTGGAGGTTACCCCGACTCTTCTAGAAAGAATAGCAAGCGAGCAAAAAGTGGATAGAAGCTTAATGGGGATCATCAGAAAGGTTGAGGGGGGACAGTGCATCAGTTTTAGGATTGATGACCGAGGAGTTTTGAGGATAAACGGAAGGATCTGTGTAACGTGTGTCACCAATCTTAAGCAGGAATTTTTGTCAGAATGCCATCGTTCTAGGTTGTGTGTCCATCCAGGTGTCTCGAAGGTGTATAGGAACATGAAGCGGATGTTTTGGTGGAAGGGAATGAAGAAATATATCTCTATCTTTGTTAGTAGGTGTGCGAGATGTCAGTAGATAAAAGGCGATCAGTAGAAGACAACCGGACTGTTACAATCTTTAGAGATTCCAAAATGGAAGTGGGAGATGATATCGATGGATTTTACCGATGGGTTACCCAGAAATAGAAAAAGGGATGAGGGAGTGTGGGTTATAGTAGACCGGTTAACCAAGAGCGCCCACTTTATTCCGGTAAAATCAACTAGAACCGCAGCTTCCTTGGCAGATATTTTCATGAGAGAAATCGTTAGATTGCATGGAGATCCCATAAGCATAGTAAGAGATTGTAGCCCGATTTTTACCAGTAAATTTTGGAAAGCTTTGCAAACAGCCCTAGGGACAAGCTTAAGTTTGAGCATTGCCTATCACCCTCAAACGGACAGTCAAACTAAGAGACTAAACCGCATCTGGGAAGATATGTTGATGGCATGCATCTTTGACTTCGGTGGGTCTTTGAAAGATCATCTGCATCTGATGGAATTTTCTTACAATAACAGTTTCCAAGCAAGCATAGACTTGGCACCCTACAAAGCTCTCTATGGAAAGCTGTGCGGATCACCAGCCTGTTGGGTGGAGTCTGGAGATCGTTTAATCCTAGGTCCAGATATGATTCGGGAAGCATCTGAGAAAATCGAACTGATTAAGAAGAGAATGAAGTCTGCCCAGGATCGCCAAAAAAAGCTATGCTGATAAAAGGAGGAGGGATCTGGAATTTGCTAATGGAGACCTGGTGTTTGTTTAGATTTCTCCGATTATAGGAGCAATTAGATTTAGCAAGACTGGAAAGTTAGCTCCAAGATACGACAGAACTTTTTGTATTCTCGAAAGGATTGGTTTTCTTGCGTATAGGATTGAATTACCAGAAAGGATGGCATGGATTCATAATGCATTCCACGTATCTCATCTGAGGAAATACGTGCATGATTTATCATTGATTATGGAACCATCAGTCTAGGAAGATTTGGAGATTGAACCAAACTTGACCGTAAATAGGCATCCACTTCATATTGTTGATCTAGATGAGAAGAAACTTCAAAATAAGGCGGTGAAGTTGGTTAAGGTCCAAAGGAGTAAGGATCTCAAAGATTGTACCTGGGAGACTCTAGATAGTGTGAAGGAAGCCTATCTAGAATTAATGTCGAGATAGCTGGTGTTAATATGTACTGTGTATATCTGTTTTCTGTGGTTGTTAGGATATGGCTGATGTATGTGCTTTGCGATATGAATATAAAACCTTTTGTTACAAATTGAATTATTTCTTTGATTTTTAATTTCGGGGACGAAATTCTTTTAATGGGGGAGGAATGTTACGACCCGGATTTTTGACACTTGTTATTAGAATAATCAACTGATTTTAAATATTGAAATATTAATTTTTATCAGTCAAATAATAAATTTCTTATATATGAAATATCTCTCTCTCTGTGTGTGTATATATTCTAGAGGATTGATTTGAAACTTTAAAAAACTAATTTTTGGAAATAATTGAATAACTTCATATTTCAAATATAAGATAATATGTATATATATATGTATGTACATACAAAACTTATGACATAAAATAAAACAAAAAATATAAATTAAATAAAAAGAAAATATCAACAATAAAGAGATAAATACATGTAAGAAGCTATACATGTGTGTATGTTAAATATAGTATATATGTAATAATTTATACAAAGAAGTACAAACTTTAGGATGACAAAAATATGTAAGTACGCAAACATGTGCATATGGTCAAAAAGTTGTAGGAATATATATATTTATATGGAGTATGTATATACATAAGCGAACATCATAACGAAGAGATATCTAGTCATGCACAAAATTAATCAAATCTTTCACTCAAAATTCAAATCAGTTAGGAAAATCAAGTCAAATAAGTTTTCAAATCAAGTCACTTATTTTCAAAATCAAATAAAAAAAGTCATGTACATGAAAATGGGCTTCAGCCTTTTTCCAACTTGTTCCCTCTCTCTATAAATACCACTGCCTTGGTTATTTACGTGTACATTCTGGCATAAATAAAAAAAGAAGAAAAGTCTGCCATTTAAAAACCTTATAGAAAACAAAGTACTAAAGCTCCAACAAAACAAACAAGCAGCAATTTCATTTTGCATAAGATCGGTGAGTAAAGTTTAAGTTTTGCTTACTGGAATTTTGTGTACACCCATATGATTGTAATCTTTGAATGAAACACTTTTATTTGTCAAATATCATGTGTAAATAAGTTGTTATGTCTTGTGTGCGCGTTAGTCTTGGTTATATACACTTGTAACTCAAAGAGTAATGGATATCACTCTATTTTTTTGAAAAAGCTAATACCTTCCAACTTTAAAAATCATTTTCTCGCTGTCTAATTAGTTTTATATTACGATTCCAAAAAACAAAATCGGTTGTTTTTGAAACTAGATAATTCTAAAATTCGTCTCATTTATATCATGAATTACTGAAGGAGAAATGCTCAACTTACAATAAACAACCTAGAAATGACCTAAATTCAAATATCATATTTTAGTCTCCGGTTTATATGGATGGGTTTGTTACTTTAAATGATGGTTTTTGAAAGTGGTTTGGTGACTTTTAATCGTGTATTGAGTAAGATAGGGGGAGTTGATCAAAAGGTGGGTTTTTGTCAAATTCCAGCGGCCGAGGTGTTGTGGTGGCTTGGTATTGGTTGTGAAGGTTGCTTGGGTGATGAAGGAGCAAGGAAAAATAGGGTAGAATTTTCTGGTGTGTGTGGCGCTGGGATGAGGTCGATTTAGGGTTTAGGGTAGGCTTTTGGGTATGTTCGGTTTTGGATCGATGGCGGTGTCGTTAGGCAAATGGAAATGTGTGGTGGAGGGACAAAGAAAGAGGGGAATGTGGCAGTCCTGGTGGCATGGTTTGGTGAAAGAAAGTGGTGTAAGGTAGCAAGGCGAGGAGTTTGAATGGTGACGACTTGTTCGAGTTTGTGGGTCAATGATTCGATTTTCGAACAGTGTGTTTTCATGATTTACTGCATGCGGGATCATGATGAGGGAGTCGTGGGTGATGTAGGGCGATAGTCGACGTCGAGTATAGGGTCATCGGCAACGTGTGTACATGCACTGCAGTTACGTGCTTAAGAGTGAAAAAAAGGAGAAGGGGAAAGAAGCAGTTGGAACAGGAAAATAAATGTGGAAGGGAAGAAGAGTTTGGGCCTGAATTTTTCTCATGTATAAACGTGGGCCGGGCTTTATTAGAATAAAAGTAAAGTGATTAATAAATTATTAAACTTAATACTCTTTCAACTTTAAAAACATTATTTTCCTTCTTTTAAAATCCAATCGACATGATTATTTTTGCATTATGATCCTAACACCTAATATTTTAATCTAAAATAAATTTTGTAAATTTTCAGTAATACAACATTTAATTATTTGTAATAATTCAAGTAATAAACAATTAAATTATTAATTGATTAAATCTTATGTTAATTAAAAAATTAGTTATTAAATGGATTGTTTAATATTAATTAACTAATAATAAATCGTTTTTATAATTAATTTAATCTATAAGTAATTTGGATTAAAAATACAAATGTAGTTAATTTAAATTTATTAAATTCTTGTAACGACCAGTAAATGACCATGGTGTTATAATAACGTTTGGTTGTTAAAGAGACCTCATACTCTATACCAATCTCGAAAATCACTTTAACAACTGTGTACGCGATGGAGATTCCAGAATGAAGTAAGATGGTGGCGGCGATCCTAGATGAGGTATATACATGGACCTGACTCCCGTGAGTTAGCTTAAGGTGGCTAAAATAGGAGCAATGGACGGGCCAAGTGAGGTAGCTCCTTCGATCAAACACACTTCTTCGATTTCCATTCTATTACTTTGTGATTGATTTGGGGCGCACCTTTGATTTAGGAGTGTGGCTCGAGGTGGACGGTAGTTGCTGCTATGTGTTACCACTTACCAGGAAGTGTAATTGGTATATTTACCTGGCATTGCCTAGTTGTGCCGTGTCACCTACCTTAGCGAGACCACTACGAGTTTGTTTTGTACCATACCTATGGAGTGCCCTTTGACAATTCCCAGTACGGGAGAGATTACGATATTGTATAGAGTATGGGAATATATAAAATGTGTTAAGAGGGAAATGGGTAATACCTTAATGCTATTTTAATAGTTTACTTTACTATAGACATATTATAATAGCGTATTGTACTACAAAGTAGATAGTTCCATGGATCCTTAAAGGATGGTTATCCCAAACATCCTTTGTGTTACTTGTCTTTGAGTTGATATTTCACTTGAGTTGGATTTATTGATGCAAGAATGTTAATCCTGACTTGAGTGTTTTGTGTTTTTGCTTTATACTTGAGTCAGACTGAGTGGCACAGCATTTGAGACTCACTTTTGGCGTTGGAGCTTCGCTTGGAGATCCATCCATCTATTCGGCTTTTAGTTATTTAGCGACTCCAGTGATATATTCAGATTTTGTTATTCGACGATTGTATTCGAGACTTCTGTTGTATCTTGTTTAACTCTATTATATATATATACAGTAGCTTCATGAAGTACTATTCTTGTAACGACCCGATATTTTGTTCCATTCGCATCCGTACATGTCGGACTTGAATTGCTCAAAATGTCTTAATTCATATTTGGTAGAATTCAGCATATACAGTAAATAAAATAATCACAGAATCACAGAATTAGAGTAATTTAACAATAAGTAGTGGAATGGAATAAATAGTAGTTCATGAAGCTACTATAAAAAACATTAGAGTTTGAAATAAAATAAACAGAAATATCAAATACAATGTAGTCTCGAATACAAACAGATAACATCTCTGAACAAATCAACTGGAAAAGCTGAATAGATACAGATGGATCTCCAAGTAAGGCTCCAACTCCAAAGGTGAGTCCCAAATGCTGTGACACTCAGTCTGACCCGAGCTTAAAGCAAAACACAAAACAATTGAGTCAAGATTAACATTCTTATATCAATAAATCCAACTCAAGTTAAATATCAACTGAAATACAAGCAACTCAAAGGATGTTTGGGATAACCATCCTCTAAGGATCCGCGGAACTATCTACTATGTAGTACAATATGCTATTATAATACGTCTATAGTAAAGTAAACTATTAAAATAGCGTTAAGATGTTACCCATATCCCCCTTAACGCCCCAGATATTCATTTGGAAAGTCCAGTATATTAATTCATTTTATATATTCCCATAGTCTATATAGTACCGTACGCTCCTCCGAGAGGTTTACACGGAGGGATCCCCATAGGTATAGTACAAAACAAGCTCGTAGAAGGCGCGCCAGGGCATGCGACAAGGCACTCGAGGAAATGCCAGGGTAGACATACCATTTGCACTACCGGACTGGTGGTACGCATAGCAACTACTATCACCCACCTCTTGACACACTCCCAAATCAAAGGGTGCACATAATCACATCACAAAAGTAATAGAATGATATTGAAGAAATTTGTCCGATAGGAGAAATGGACTCACTTGGCTCGGTATAGCTCCTTTTCTAGCCGCATCAAGCTGACTCACGGGAGTCAAGGCTACACAAATACCATATAGAATCGTCACCAAAACATCCCACTTCATTCTGAAGTCTCCACCACGTTTACAGCTGTTAAAGTGGTTTTCGGTATTGGCAGAGAGTACGATAATATTCGATCCCGGTCTCTTTAACAACCAAACATTATTATAACACCATGGTCATTTCATTTCAAACATTTCATGATTCATATCAAAATATCATATCATTTCAAACCATATCAACTTTGTACACTTTATCATATTTATTTCCAAAATCGTAACACTTCCAAAGTTATAACACTTTCGAAATCATAACACTTTTGAAATCATAACACTTTCCACCTAAACAGTTTAGATGTTGAAAATAAACATATATTAAAATACTTTATAAATTTAAATAGTTTATATATTAAATACTTTATATAATAAAAAATTTGTTTCCTCAAATTTCACAAATCGATTTAAATCATTAAATTCAAAAATCCAATCTAAGTTAATTCCAGCTTAACCATTTCAACTTAAATTTCAATGATTCCAGTTTAAATATTCAAACATTTACAATATAAATTTCAATTATATTTCAACATTTAACTTTAAGTTCTATTCAAACTGGAAAATATCCACTTAACCATTTTGAAAACAATTTATTTAAATCCCAATTTATATATTTAAATCAATATCAAATATTCAATCTAAATTTTATTTAAAACCGAGAATATTCATTTAATCAACTTTTACCAAATTAAGTTATAAACCAAGTTATAATCATATCTTTTCAAAATTTCAAAACCAATAAATTTAAATCAATTCTTTCTTCAATCCAATTATTTCCAATTTAAATCCCAAGTTAATAGTTTTTTATCTTTCCAACCTTTATTATTAAAGTTATAAATCTATTTTAAAATATTAATATAATTTTTTAATAAATATTGAAAACATATTATATACTTATTAAATTAAATTTTAGTAAAATTAGATCTTATTATATATATTTTAAGAAAATAAAACTATAAGAAAAATCTTAAAATCTATAATTTTGAAACTAACTTATAAATTCAAAATTCCAAAACATATAATCTTTAAAATCTACAATTTAGACATATAAAAATAACATATATATATATATATTATAATTTAGAATTAATATTTATTTAAAACCATATATCTCCTTTCAAAACCTTGGAAATCATTTCAGAATATATATAGACCAACGGTGTCTGTATATAATTTTCTATCCTATGGTCAAGTGATAAATGTATTTATTATTTCAATCCGTAATTTAAATATATACGGGTATATGTCATTTCAACCCACAATCCCAAATTCAATTCAATGAAAATAACTTGGGTTATCATTTCAACCCATAACGATTTTCTCCTATTCTGCAAGATCGTTCGGTTGTGTATCATTTCAACCCATAGAGAATTGTATACTAACAGGGAACTTGCAGTGCGATAACAGAAATGATAATAATATAACAGTTATATATCATCAATATAAATAACATGTAATGGTGACAGATGTCACAGGTGAACAGATGCAGGAAATATCATATATAACAATGTAAATAGCTAACAGCAACATATCAATTGAAATCAAAATTAATAAATATAAGAATGTTAATCGTGAGTGATTGCTCACCTTTCGAGGCTAGATAGATATGACAAAGAAATTAAGTTACGAATCCAAGCATGAATTGCGAAGAAAAACGCGATAGACATGATTCGACGAGCAAGGATGATAAAAGAACCGATGGGGATAAATCAAATTAGCTCGATGCAAATGGAATATATATATGTAGACTGTTATTATTATAATTAATATTTTTCTTATAACCAATATTCAATTTAAATTACATATTTAGAATGACATATACATATCACATGTAACGTATATATAACCAAAACAACTACCAACGTATATACAACAGCTTATCTATGTAAAATAAACTTTTATAAATTTTTATATTAAGAAATTATCATGCAAAAACTAATAAAACTAAACCCTGATATACCATAATATGATATACTATAATACCATATATAACATACCATTGATAACTGTATGAACTCTATACTTTAAATTTTTTGTTACATTATATACTTTTCAAAACTTTATATAAAATCTTATACAACTTATACACTGAAACAGTTAATATATACGAAAACTTATAACTGTATAATTATATATTTTTATACAGCTATTAAACTTATACAGTTTAATATGGTATATATAACTAGACTTCATAATATAACCTATATACCAAAACTATAAACAGCCTATTATATAGTAGGTATACTAATATATATAATATAAAAACTATAAGATATACATACTAACATATAAGTTTAGCACCAAAAATAAAAATGCAGTCAGACCCATATATATATCCAATAGATTATATATAACTATATACTGTATAAAAACCAAAATTTACAGTTTATATTATAAAATCTGAAACATCTCGACATAAAAAAATCATGCAACTCTTTACACTATAACCATATATGCAGATATATATAAGCTATGTATATAAACATATGTGTACAAAATAACCTTTATATTCAAAATAATATATCTATATAACTTGCTTAATTATATATAGACACACACACACAAAAACAATCACAAATACCACCATGCGAACGTGCTCTATTATAAACTTACCTAACTTATTTTATGCAGACTCAGATATATACGTACTAACTGTAACTGATATATATACATACTAACTGTAACTGATATATATACGTACTAACTGTAACTGATATATATATATATACACGTACAATATATATATATATATCTTATATTATAAAAAGATACTATCTTGCACTACATACGTACTAGCTGATATATATATGTATCACAAATCATAGCTTTTTAGAACACAAAACTTTTTATATTGGCTTTGAAAAATCAAAACACATGAAATAAAACCTTTGTAATTATAAATTCCTAAACACATTTATTTGCCATCGAAATATAAGTAGCTAATATAAAACTCATATATACTAACAGACAAATTATATAACTTTTATAATTTATATATATAGAAAGTAGATCTTATACTCCTTAATTATAGCCAACGTATACTTGAAAAGCCAAGCTCATATATTCTTATATACATAGGCTAATATATACATATATTTATGGAACAAAACAAAAACAACTTTATAGTGTATTAACGTAAAATGACAAATTATTTAAATGTACACATCATGGCATATTACAAAGCATAATATATGTAAATATATACAATGCAGAATGCTAACAAGATGACATATATACATATATATATATATATATATATATATATATATATATATATATTTCAAACTATCAACGCAAACATTTTCACACACAGATATATATATATATATATATATATATATATTCTTACATACTATCAGATAATAACCTATATATATAAAGAGGAAGTAGTGGGTGAAGGGTTTTACATGTAAAAGCAGATCGAGTATGGTGGCAAACAGGGAAGAGGATGAGGTTGAGTTGGCTGCAGTTGCAGGAAGGAAGCGGCTGCCTTGGAGTGGTCGGTCGGTGGTGACGGCATGGAGGATGTGAGGCCGGGATCGCGGTGGAGTTGAATGCAGTGGAAGGGAACAAGTGGTTGTGGTGAGGATGGTGATAGGTTTGGCATGAAGGACGGAGGTACGGTTTCGGTGGAGAGAGGATGTGGCCACGGGGAGGGGGGAGCTTCGGCTGTGAGGAAAAGTGGAGTGGGAGTAGATGGAAGTGAACGAGGTTGTGGCCATGAAAATATATACAAAGTTTTTGACAGGAGGAAGAAAAAGGAGAGGGGAAGAAATAGATCTGGAGGACGGAATTGTACAGACAATCAAAAGCAGTAGTGGGAAAAAGAAAATCAACCGTTGAATTCAAGAGATATAAATGTTACAACGTTAGTGGCGGTTTGTTTCATCCATTTGAAAATTGAATGGCCATAAAAAAATAAAAGCTCTAAAATGAATACCGATATTGCCATCCGTTTTCACGGATTTCACCGCATATCGGACTTCGAATTGCAGGAATGAATATACTGTAGAGATCAACATGACGATATGATCAAAATAGTATACAGATATCAGTGGCATGACCATCCTATCAAAAGTCAATAATCGGTACCAAAATGCTGCTGAAACGCCGAAAATAAGATAAACGGAGCAATAGCAGTCCAAATTTGATGAAACGAAATACGACGTCTCACTCATAAAATGATTGAAAAATTTATTATGTAAAAATATTCAGGTTTGAAAAATATTCTATTATCATTAAATATTAACTGATTTGAATTGAAATAAAATTATACAAGAAAATAAACTTCCATATTATCCGATGAAAATTCACCATTTGCTATGTTTAAATAGACGTATTCCAAATATCAAATTTTTATTTCAAAATATTATTATTTAAAATTTCACAAAAATTCAATTAATTACGTAATTACCATTTAAAATTTATGGTCGTTACAATTCTTTTATTTCCGCTGCTTATTGTTATATTACTCTATGTCCGTGATTCATTTATTTACTGTATATGCTGAGTTATGCCAAATATAAATTAACAATATGATATTTTGAGCATTCAAGTCCGACATGTGTGGACGTGAATGGTTTAAAATATCTGGATGTTACAGTTGGTATCAGAGCTCTGGTTTTAGGCAAACTCAGTATATGTAGTAAATTTAATTATAGAACCGCTTTCGTTCGAGCCTGAATCACTTCCTCTTTGACTCGGATTTCGTTTGAAATTCGAAACATTCCCTCGTTTCTAAAATCCATTCTTCTCTCTCATCCTGTTTATTTTTTTTATTCTGGAGTATCCCATAGCTCCATTATATGATTTATAAAGGGATGAAACTCCTTTGCAACAAGAATCGATTCACTAAAGATTTCTGTATCGTCTGTTTAGATGTTATAATCTCTTGCTAGGCCCAAATTCTATCTTGTGCGATCAGATGCTAATTTTCCTCATAATTTTGCATCGATCGTATTCTTGAAGTCATGGTTGACCCGGTTAAGGTCGCAAGTAATTAATATCAGTATATCCATCTTCCTATCTTGTGATTTAATCAGCTTATCTTCGTATTGAGCTTACCTTCTTGTTAGATTTTCTTCGATTAGGGTCCCTCTTAGTTTGGATCTCTATCCTTGTTCTAGAATTTATTCTGGAATCATCGAGTGAGGGAGTGTATTTGAAATTTAGAAATTAAAATGTTTTATAGTGTGTTGTTTGATTTGTTAGGTTGATTTGAGGTTTCGATCGATTCGTCTGATCAACGATATCGATAGAAATTCCAAAACACTTGAACGGAGCAAACTGACACAATAAAATTTGTATGATTATATTGTATAAGTATAAATTTTGGAATTGGATAGTAAAATGAAGTGGTTGTTGAAAATGATAATATTTGGTTTCCATTTATTGTTTTGTAAACTATTGGCTTTGGTCACATTATAAATAAATGAAAATATAAACATAGTTTATAAATTTATTTGTAATTGAAATAGCTTAAAATCAAGGATTTAAGAATTAAATTTCTGAAATTTTAGAAAATTTGGTTTTAAATTTAAAGGCATATTATTTAAAGTATTTTTAAATAGAAACCATTTTCAAAGAATTTCAAAAGTTTTAAATCACTGTTCTCCTTCATTGTCGCTGGAAAATAATTTCAGTGATGACTATAGCATCATCGACATTCATTTTCGAGTTTCAGAGTGGAGAGGCCATTTAGTAGCTTTGTTACACTATTGTTTTGGAAAATAAACCTGATTTGAAAATTTCATAAGTATGACTTGATATATAACATATATAGGTATTTGATTATGGATTTATTTGATATAATACATATATATTTATCTCTAAATTGTTTGAAGTGAAATCTGAAATTTAAGTCTTAAATTTTGTTAAAGGAAAATTTCAAGTATAAAATGAAGCCAAATTTTTGAATAAATATTAAAATTTGAAATAAATTGAATTGAATTTTTTTACTTGTATACTACTCAATTGGATTCCAACATATATAACTTACCAAAATTATTCAGAAGCTAACTATGTAATTGAATAGTGTACATTATAAAATGATATTAAAAGAAATTATAAATAAATTTGAGTGATTGTGATAGGTGTTCATATACTTAATTTATGATTATAGAAAATTTTAATTAAGATAAATTGAATAATATAATGAATAAGAATATGAATTTAGAAATAGTTAAGATTGAATTATAAGTGAAATTAACTTATGTGGAATCAAATGGATTAAACCAAATTGTTAAATATTAATTAATTTAAATTGAAATTTATATGGTTTGAACTAATTGTTTTATCTTGTTTTTAATCTATTTTTCTTTCTGGTTGTTTTATTCTCCTACCTCCTTCCTTTTGGGGACGAAAAGTTTTGAGTATGAGAGAGTGTAACGACCCGTAATTTTTTTATAATTTTAATAACATAATTAACTGAAATTTTGTGAAATTTAAAATGATTAATTTTGAAATAAAAATTTGATATTTGGAATACATCTATTTAAACATAGCAAGTGGTAATTTTTCATCAAATAATATGGAAGTTTATTTTATTGTGTAATTTTATTTCAATTTAAATCAGCTGATATTTGATGATAATAAAATGTTTTCCTTTATATAATAAATTTGTAAATCATCTTCTGAGTGAGAAGTCATACTTCGTTTTGTCAAATTTGGACTGCTATTGCTCATTTATCTTAATCTCGACGTTTTAGCAGCATTTTCGGTATCGAATATCGACTTTTGATTGGATGGTCGTATCACGGATATCTGTGTACCATTCTTTTCATCTCGTCGTGCTGATCTCCATAGTATATTTATTTCTGTATTTTGAGGTCTGGTACGTGACGAAAACAATAAAATGGTTCGTTGTAACGGTACGTAAATTGTGACTTTACTCCTTCTTCGGTTTCAAAATTTAAACATGCTGCCCAACAAAATTAGGTGCTTTAGATTCTCAGCTGAATCTAAGGACGGGACAGTTGAAATTTCCTTCATTTTATATAGTTTTCTCTAGCCCGCATCTCTCTCTTATTTATTGTTCCATTCTTAATTATTATTTAATGCAAATGCTTTGCATATTTTGCTGTAGCATTTCTTTTTCTCCTGTAGCTCTTCCCCTTTGCTTCCCATTTTCGTGCAACTTCTCAACCCAAGCCGAGCCCCTCACCTCAGCCACACCTTGCTTGCATCCTTCCTCAGCCGAGCACCAAGCTTCTACAGCCTCCAATACTCACCACCCTCCACCAAGTCAACTTCCAGTTCGCCTACCAGCCAGACGCAAACCCATGTTCACCCGCACCTCCCTCCCTCTCATGTCGATCCTCACTTGTTCTCCATGGCTGAGAAACGAGCCACTTATTTTAGCCTTCTGGCGCACGCGAGTGCAGGCGCTCCCCACCATCAACCTCAATCGACCATTCTCTTCCACCAGCGTGCCTCCTCTTCCCACTCCATAACCATAGCCTCACATCACCACTTCGAATGGCCATGCACTCCTCCATCTAGCAGCGACTGTCTACTCCTCCATCTCGGCCAAACTTTATTTTATGTAAGTTGATATAAATATATACATGTTATATATTTGTTTATATATAGGCATATAATTCGGAGCTTGTTTTTTCTTTAATGTATACATACGTAAATATATATATATATATATATATATATATATTTGGTTATATAAGTTGCATTGGTATATATGTATTATAGAGTTCTTTTTGTATATGTTATATACATATAATGTTTGTACATGTTTATATATCGTATATATGTTAGTATATGTATTTGTTAAGTTTTAAATATATAGTTATATGTTATAAAGTGTATATATTATGTTATATTTGATCGGGAAGGAATATGAAGTATAAAGTTTATATACACTTAATTGAATAGGCGGCACATATATTGGCTGCATATATATATATATATATATATATATATATATATATATATATATATATAGTATGCGTGTATATTGATTTGAAGCTCCCTATATATGTTATACGGCAACATATATGTTACATATTAGTTGTATATATATATACTTGTTTATATATATATATATATAGGTCTAATATGGTTTACTTTGCCTGCTTTTATATTATATTTAATATATGGATTTGTTATAAGTATTTATTTAAATTTATATAATATCTTTGATATATTAGACCATATATATATTATGTATCTATATTATATTAATTGATATATACTATTAACTGTCTACAACCGCTATCGTGATTTTTATATATGTAAACTATATATGTTACAGTATTCTACTTATTTGAGTCTTCAGTATAAATATTTTCACTTTAGGTTGTAAATGATGTAGCTTCTATTTCTTATTTATATATAAATGTTTAGATGTTGGTTTGCGTATTGTTTAAGTATTTATAGTTTGTTTTATAGTCAAACTTATATATTCAAAAATTTGTTGATTATGTTAGTTCATATGAATTTTAAATATGTTAGTTTATATGAATTTTAAATATGTTAGTTATATGATCTGATAAGTTGAAATATAAGTCCATAACAGGTTTGTATTAAGTTATATAAGTTGTTGTTTATGTTGTATTTATAAATATCAAAGTTGCTGTATATATATGTATGTGTGTAAGTTTATATAAGCGTTATTTGATTTGTTGTAACGAACATACACTATGTATGTAAGTATTTTGTATTTTCAATATATATATATATATGTATTTATTTATTTCAACATATATAATGTATATATGTTTCATTTTATATATGTGTTTTAATTTAAAACTATGATTTTTTTAAAACCACATATATATTTAATTTAATATACGTTTGGATTTAGAATATGACTTTATACATATAGTTATATATATATATATATATATATAAGTTCACTTGTACCAATTATCTCCATCAATGCATTATTGATTTGTTCTCATCGATTCCTATTTTTAGCTTTGTTCGTCGAATTCATGCCAATCTTGCTTTACTTTGGAATTCATGTTTGGATTCATAACCTTTTTCATTGTCAAATCACTCTTGACTCGAAAGGTGAGCAATCACTCACGATTAACGTTCTTATATTTATTAAATTTGATTTCAATTGAAACTACAATTGAAATATGCTGCTGTTAGTTATTTACATTGCTATATATATGCTATTATCTGTATCTGTTCACCTCTGATATCTGACACCATTATTTGTTATTTATATTGATGATATATGCCTGTTATATTATTATCATATATGTTCTCACCTGCAAGTTTTTTGTTAGTTTAGAATTCCCTATGGGTTGAAATGATACATAATTGAACGATCTTGTAGAATAGGAGAAAATCGTTATGGGTTGTAATGATAAACCCAAGCGATTTTCATTTGAATCGAATTTGGGATTGCGGTTGAAATGATATATACCTATATATATTTATATTGCGGATTGAAATGATTAATATCCGTATCACTTGACCATATGATAGAAAATTATATACGAACATGTTGGTCTATATATATTTTTGAAATGATTTCCAAGATTTAAAAAGGTATATATATGGATCTATATAAATATTGATTTTTAAATATTTAATTTTTAAATGTTATTTTATACACGATTAAATTCTTGATTTCTAAAATTATAAGTTAGTTTTGAAAGTATAAACTTTAAGAATTTACTTATAACTTTCACTATTTTAAAATATGTATAAATTAGTTTAATATAAAATAAGTTAATAACAAGCTAAAATTTAATAAAGTTGATTTAATTAATATATAATATGTTAAGTATTTATTTAAAATTATGTTTCAAAATAGATTTTTATAATGATTTTGATAAGTTAAGATTGGGAAGATAAATTAGAATTTATTTGAAATTGTATTTAGTTAAGAATTTTATCTAATTAAATCAATTTGAAAGTTACTGAATTTGAAATTTTTGAGGAAATGATTTTATAACTTGATTTTGGTTTAAGGTGATTAATGAATATTTAAAGTTTAAACAAATTGAGGATATATTTAGTGATTTGAAATTTTGGGTTTTATTTAAATGATATTGGATTTATTAAGTAATATTTCAAAACTAAATAATTATGAAGTTAAATTAAGATATGTATGAAATTATCAAATTTAGTTTTGATACTGTGGAATATTTAAATCTTTGAAATATTTCGAAATTGAAATGGTTTATTTTGTGGTTCAAATCTGTATTTGAAATCGATATAATTTGAAATGGGTTGTTGCGAAGCTGAATTGATTTGGATTGATGAATTGAGATTGAATTAAATTTGAATTTTGGAATTCGAGTTGATTTGAATTGATTTGTGAAATTTGAGGAAATTATTTTATTATATGAAGAATTTTATTACATATAATTATTTTACTTTATAAATTATTTTAATATAAATTATTTTAATATAAATAATTTTAATATAAATAATTTTTAATATAAACTATTTTAATATACTAATTATTTTATTTTAAACTATTTTAACTTATAACTATTTAAATAAACTTTTTTATTTTATAAACTATTTTATTTTATATATTATTATTAATATCTAAATAGTTTAAAGGAAAGTGTTATGGGTTTTTCAAAATGTTGTGATTTCAAAGTGTTATGATTTCCAAAGTGCTATGATTTCAAGCGTTTTGGTTTCGAAAGTGTTATAACTTTGTATGCTATGATTTTTGAAAATGAATATTATTTAAGTAAGAATTGATATCGTATTGATATGGTTTGAAATGGACATGATATTTTGGTTTTGAGGTTTGATACTTTGAAATGACCACGGTGTTATAATAACATTTGGTTGTTAAAGAGACCGGGATCAGATATTGTCATACTCTCTGCTAATGTAGAAAACCACTTTAACAACCGTGTATGCGGTGGAGATTCCAGAATGAAGTAGGATAGTAGCGTCGATCCTAGATGAGGTATACACATGGACCTGAATCCCGTGAGTTAGATTAAGGTGGCTAAATTAGGAGCAATTGACGGGCCAAGTGAGGTAGCTCCTTCGATCAGACACGCTTCTTCGATTGTCATTGTATTACTTTGTGATTGATTTGGTGCGAACGTTTGATTTGGGAGTGTGGCTCGAGGTGGGCGGTATTTGCTGCTATGCGTTACCACCAGCCAAGAAGTGTAATTTATATATCTACTCTGGCATTGCCTAGTTGTTCCGTGTCACCTACCTTAGTGAGACCACTACGAGTTTGTTTTGTACCGTACCTATGGAGTGCCCTCTGACGACGCCCAGTACGGGGGAGGTTACGGTACTATATAGACTATGGGAATATATAAAATGTGTTAAGGGGAAATGAGTAACGCCTTAACGCTATTTTAATAGTTTACTTTACTGTAGACATATTATAATAGTGTATTGTACTACATAGTAGATAGTTCCACGGATCCTTAGAGGATGGTCATCCCAAACATCCTTTGAGTTGCTTGTATGTTAGTTGATATTTCACTTGAGTTGGATTTATTAATATAAGAATATTAATCCTGACTCGGATGTTTTTTGTTTTGCTTTATGCTCGGGTCAGACTGAATGGCACAGCATTTGAGACTCACCTTTAGAGTTGGAGCTTCGCTTGCAGATCCATCCATCTATTCGGCTTTCAGTTATTCCGTTGACTCCAGTAATATATTTAGATTTTGTTATTTGACTATTGTATTCAAGACTTCTGTTGTATCTTGTTTAACTCTGTTATATATATAGTAGCTTTCATGAACTACTATTCTTTTGTTTTCGCTGCTTATTGTAATATTACTCTGTGTCTGTGATTGATTTATTTACTGTATATGCTGAGTTTTGCCAAATATAAATTAATAGCCTGATATTTTGAGCAATTCAAGTCCAACATGTGTGGATGCGAATGGTTGCAAATATCGAGATGTTACAATTCTGTTTTTTGAATTGTTTTTATATTAGTTATTAATCGTTAAATTAGTTAATGATCTATGCTTTGGCTTATTTTCCCTTGGATATTGATTTCAAGTGTTTTTCGTTTGTGCCATTAAGTAGCCAAATGAATTGAAATGGTTAGAATAAAACGTTTACATGTTTTATTGGAAGTAAACATATGCAATAAAATTTCCATATGTGAATGTTGACAACCCGATTATGAATTGTTTATTTGAAAATAACTTGGCCTTTAAAAATCTAACATTTGGATTCGATAAGACCGGCATCGGATATCAGTAATATCCAAAAACCACTTCGATCCAAAATAAGCGAACAAGTTAGGAAGATTCAAAGGAAAGATCCAAAATGAAGATTTCAGAGTATAAGGGCTATTTGTCACTAACTCCGAGGGTGATTCCCATAATGGTTGTATTGGAAATGGTGCTTTAGGTTCTGTTAAAACCAAAACGGACTTTTGTGATGAATACTAACAAAACATCATCATTGGAGGAAGATGAGCATTCCAAGTGAATTTGTTCTTTGAAGGTAATCGTAGCCTCAAGCCTCATCAACTGGGAATGACTAAAATATGGAAGATGCAGCAAGGTTATGTGGGTCGCACCCAATTAGGGTAAGGTTATCCCTATCTAGAGTCTTTATTAATTCATGTATGCTTTGGTATGGTTGCTGATCCCAACCAAGGGATAATCTTATTCGGATTATCCAGGTTAGGGGTAGGCCGATCTTGTGTATCGGGGATCCCGGTAAGATCCTTGGTGTTGTTTGATCTAGAGATGCACCGTGACGGATGGTACCTCAGTAGCCCAATCATTGTATGGAATCCACTTTCCAATAAATGCCTTCGGTCTTATTTGTACGCATATTATGCTGGAATTTAATTAATGTAATAATTTCAGCTATGTGAATAATTTACTTGAAAACCCTAGACATTATCATACTATAATTGGATTTCCTATAAAAGTGTTTTTGGTTATCATAAGGAAAAACTCGTCCTTGTTTATATATGGCGTGGTCTTACAAGATACCCTTGTTTTCAAATGGTTTTCAATTTGAAATAATTTAACCATTTAACTCACACCAGACCCATATCTGACCAGAGTTTATTTTTTCTATTTTTCCTAAACCCTTGGGTACTAAATTTTTTATGAGTAGCCCGGTAATCTAGGTTTCTCACGATGCATTTTGGAGGATCTGGAGCAGGTGGTTTCAACGCTAGCTAGTTATTATCTATATTTTGCTGTATCTGTATATATATTTTGGACTTGTAATGAACGGATAGGTTATTATGACTGTCTAAATATGATGCTTGTATAATTGTGACTCCGATGTATTGTATAATTAGTGACTATGTGATATATGTTATGTAAAATATATTATTCCATTCCGCTGTGAGATTTTATGTTTTTTAGTTCTTTCTTTTCTATCTTTTTCTACCTATTTCTTTCTATATTACAACTCGTCTTTTAGAGTAAGAAAGGCATGCCATCACATTAATGGAAAATTTCAATAGGTTCGTAGTGGTCCCGTGAAAACTATGATTTGAAAGTGTTATTGGTGGAAACCAATAGTTTCTTAGTGATCCCATGAAAAATATGATTCAAGACAGCTACTTCCTAAGAATTTTAACAGGTTATTAGTCAGCCTTTGAAAACTAAGAGGTCTACAGTAACCCTAGGAAAACTATGAGTTGAGACAGATAGTCAGTTTTGTGAGAATGGGTGAACTTAGGGTAGATATAACCCTAAGTTGACAAATGAGTCAGATTTACCCACATTGCACACCAGCATAAGACTAGGTTATGTTGTTCTAACCAATGTGGTTGCAGGTGCATGACTATGATTGACATATTTTCGATAAGATACCAGTGAAGGGGAAACCTATTTCCCTCAGCGGCGTGGTCTTAGTAGATATCTATTTGGTTTGCGATGGAATGTTATTATTCATACCAGACTTTTTGTCTGACCCGAAGTTTTTGTTTTTCCCCTTAAACCCTTGGATACCTATTTGAGTAGGTCGGGAGTAGGGATTTTCAGGTTAGACGAATAAGCTTCCGAAGACGTGTAGGAGGCAAGCTAGTTATTACTAAGGGCTTTTACTTTACGATGTTTGGTTTCTTATTTAATGGATGTAATGATGGAAGTTATAACTGTTAATAGTAGACTCTGATCAATCAAGGGGGCATCTTCATATGTCGCCCTTATAGTATTTTATAATATTTATATTTTTCTAAACACGAAATCACGAATGGATTATGTAATAAATATGAAATATTAATTTGAAATGAAATTTGAAAATTTATTAATGTAATAAGTTTTGGAAAATTTCATATTCATGAGCTTTTGATGTTATATATGATTTACATAGCCGCATTTTGTCACCGAAAATTAATACTATGGATGACTACAGCATCCATAGTGCTTAGTTTCGGGCCTGAAAATGGTGGATGTTACAACAATGTAATAAACTAAGAAAATTAAATATTATATGTTAAAGCTAATGATAGAAATGAAATATTACCATGTAAATAGCTCTGAATAATTAATCCCCGTGCTCTTCTCGATCTCCCAAATGCTATTACCTTCACTTTCACCCCACCGAACCTTTTCCAACTTCATTGT
Organism: Allium cepa; assembly: GCA_030765085.1. Lineage (NCBI taxonomy): Eukaryota > Viridiplantae > Streptophyta > Magnoliopsida > Asparagales > Amaryllidaceae > Allium > Allium cepa. Next base: position 79,751,223 of record CM060941.1, on the reverse strand, counting down.
CTTCCTCCTAAGCTGCTTTGTGCACTGCTTGATTATACAAATAGGCTTACGAGCTCTTGATGATTTAGGTTCAACTTCATATCAACTAGTTGATCCAGTGCAACAACCACACCTAAATTGTGCACGAACTTCCTAATATATGAAACAAGGAATACATTATGCACACCTGTAGTAGCACACGTAATAAATTAAATGTTTTTAAGGAATTGTTTCGCCTAAGAAGACACATACTTAGGGTAAGAAAATAAATATGACAATAATGTAGTCTATTGCATGCCTTTTCTAATAAAGGCCATCAAGAAGAATTAAATAGGAAAGAGTAGTAGTGGGGCGGTGGCCCAACTAATCAATAGTAATAAGATTAATTACCTTCTCTCTTTCCATATCACTATACACTCATAAAAATAAAAATATATATCCTAGGAGCATTTTAAGGATGGTTGCCTAAGAAAAGGAGGAGAAAAAGGATTAAAGCTAGGAGAAAATACACAATAACTTAAGTTTTATGTGAGTAATATATTCCCTTAATCCATGTTTTCTCTTGTAAGGCATGGCCGTGATTATTAAAGTTTTCTCTTATGCTTCTCGTGATTAAAATGATTTGAAAATTTAATATGATGTTGTGAACATATTTTTAAAGATAGATTTTGATTTATTGAATTTTCCATAAATAGAAAACTAGATATGAATTATTAGAGGAACCATTTATTATAAAAAATAGTTAGAAATAAGGAGTTTGAGAATTTTATGAAAAGAAAATACATACATACATACATACATACATACATATATATATATATTTATGACTTTTTTTTTACAATTTTCATTAGTCATTTAAGAAGTAAAATACATATAGCTGAGAGGGGAATTACGAACTTTGAAAGGTTAAAATAGAAGGTCAGAAGGTATTTTTGTAAATAAAGAATTTAATATATAGTTAAGTGACCAAATCCATAATATATCATGAATATGTCGGAAAAGTACCGTCGTAACTATATAAGGACAAAGTCGGTGTTTGAATTGGACCAGCATGCCACTGGATAAATGGGTAAGTTTCAGAAAGATTATTCCATTTTGCATCTTATTGTGCCTATAAGTTTAAATTTATTTACATCAAATCTAAATTAATTTTAAATAAAATCAGTATTTTATTTTATTTGTAAATAAAGTTTTATTTTGATTTTTATATTTATATTATATAATATATGCATGTGTATCATATGCACATGTACGTTCACATGCAGGTACAATATATAAAGTGTACATGGTTTAATATGTCCTTTACTAAGTACTAAGATTTATACCGCAATAGACATGTTAGCCCCTCAATATACATATGTGCTGTCTAATACACATACATATAGTGTAAATGTATTAATATAATATATGGTATTGTAAATTTAGTATTGTTTATATATATACATACATATATATAATATATAAAATGGTGTTTATAATTATAAATATGGATAATTCCAAATTTAAATTCAAAATTCAAATTCAAATCTTGATCTAGATAAAATTGTCTTTTAATTTCAAATTTTTAGTTTTTATTTGCCGAAAAACTACATTTTATTATACATATATATGTGTGTGTGTAAAATAAATAAATAAATATATTACAAGTTATTTAACTTATATAGATAATATATTAAAATAACAATAAATAAATAAAATTTATATAATTAAATATGTAATCAGTAATTACATACACACACACATATTTCGGGTACATTTATATTTTGAGAAATTCCAATAAAATTTATTTTATTTTTATTACTATACCCTTTCAGATTTATTTTATTTATTTTTAAGCTGCCATATGAAAACTGATAAAAAATTATTTTTTATTTGCGAAAAAATACTTTAAGTTACATGAGAATTTTATGCTTATCAAAATATATATATATACACACATACATACATTTATATTTATAATATATGTAATGATTACTTTAATATATCATATTTAAACTTATATATATAGTCAAATTAAACATATGTTTATATACATATAAAAAAATTTCCCAAAAAACTTTATATATGCATATGATTTAATCAAAAAATTACATGTGATATAAATCCTTTTGCTTTAATTTAAAAATTCAATTTCGTTAAAATATTCCTTTTTAAATCAATCTAAAATTCAACTTTTTTAAGTTCCATGGCCGAGAGCATATTATGTGTGCATGAATAACCTTTTTTAATTATTATTTAATAGATTTGAATGTATATATAAATTCCAAATGGACAATACATGTTTATAAGGATTAGTGATAAAATATTCAATCTAGCTTTACATGGACCATACAATGGACAAACATTGTAAAAACCCACTCCCCTATGGGCTTGAATTTTTGCTAAATCGAAAACCCAAGTCCACTAAAGTGCGGGTCATTGGTTTTGGTATCCTGCAAATAAACACAAGAATGCATATCAAAGCACTAACGATATAACTCGCAGTGCAATTATAAAATATGATAAGTCACAAAATTACTAACCAATATTGACACTATGAATATTTAGTGTCCTTTTCAGCATTAAGCATGTATAGGGAGCCTATCCTTCAATTGTTCTCATGTGGCAACCAGTATCCATCATTCTAAGATACCATGTAAGTTGTAAGAAGGAGGGGTCAGAACAACGTTCTAGTAACTGGTAAATTATATACTTTGTACATAACACTAGTTTATGTCGATTGCCTTCCATAACAACATACGTATATATGTATGAATATATATATGTACCATAGTCCCCCTTTGGAATAAGATACTATCCCTTCAAGCATTTGTAATTTCGCACCGTTGGACATCATCATCAATGTCTAGGCCAAAGTGCCCGTGTATAAAATAGAATCTCCTGTTGTGTCATCTTGGGGATATACTAACTTGTCTACTTCCTATTGTGGACTCAACTCCATGTACTACCCCATTCGTTTTGAAAGTCTTCTGTCATGGGTTAACTAGCATTGCCCTAATAACAAACTAGAAAACAACTGCGGCCATGCATTACCTAACATTGCCTACCTTAGTAGGAGACGTAGCCTGTTAGGTGTAACCCCTTCTTTTCCATTTTGACCGCTCTGGACCGATGACACACTTGACTTATGTACCTCCTACTCCTAATTTGGTGCCTTCACCTTCTCGTATAGCGACAAGCTGCCTACCATCCTATTTAGATTCCCTAATGCAATCAAGGAAACACCCCCTCTTTTAATTTTTGAAGCAGCCTCCTCTATCTATCAGAGCATTGCTTCATCTATACGCAAGTGTATACTCTCTATGGGTCCTATGGTTGGATATGTCTCACATCAGTATAATGTTACACATCTCCTGGTAGTCCCTTGTAGTGAGCATGCTTCTATTGTGGCCTCGTATTCCAACCCTTACTAACTACTAATGTCATTCTTATCCATTTATGTTATTTACATACTTATGTAATTCACATCAGTCATAAATGCATATTTGAGGCTATGTATATATAACTCTATTCATTCTTGTTTAATTACCATGCCTTTTTACCATTCATTGTTGACAATATTTCTTAACTTTTCTTTTTGTTTACATGTTATTTAATTTAAGGTCATTTACTGCTTTCTTTTAAATAACTATTCTTATTTACTAATATTTGTTATCCATTTCTTGTTTATCGACTTAAGTATGATTAGTGTTCAATGAAATTACATGGTTTTACCTTTTAATCACTTTTGTCTAAATGTGTAATTTTAATTCCTTTATAACTATTATTTTTATTCCTATCTACTTCACTTTTTTATAACTTTCTATACTTAAGGACCATATAATTTAATGCATTAGAACTACTTTCAAATTCAAAAGGAATTGCTAAAGCTATAATTCTCTATAAATTACTTAAAAGAGAATTTTTGTTTAGTGTGAAATTACAAGGAATTATATTTTATTTCTTTATTGAAATAGACAGTATAAAGTACAGGATTTCCTTTATTTTGTACATCTCTTTCTTTACATTTACATTCCTTATTGTTTCAAACAATAGACCTTTATTTGTAACTTGGACAATCCATAGAGACTTATAATATTACTCTTTTTCATTCCAATGAATTAAAATATGTCAAATCCCAACCTAATTACAATAAATCCCAAAATAGTCAAATCGAATATATTCCATAATTAATTAATCTATTCCAGAATCATTACATTTATATAATTCATTATCTAATTCGTTATTTACATTAATTCATTTTGCATATACAATAAATTACCCAAGCCGAGATTTATATTTAATCATTACACACTTACAATTAAATATCCAAATTGATTATAAATAGGCATAAATGAAATAGATCACAACGATATAAATCTAATCTTATTTAAAAAACATGTAATTTTTCCACTCACCTTGCTTTTAGCTTTCCCATCCCCTAGATCTAAATCCATTCCGATTTTATTTGATTCCCTTTTACTTTAAAACCAAAAAAAGGTATTCACGTATTAAAATTATAGATATGGATAAAGGATTGAATTAAATTTGAATTAAAGTTTTAGATTTATGATTTTACCTTTTTTCCATTTTGAATTACTTTCTACTCTTCTCTTCTCTTATTTCTCACTTTTCTCCACTTATATGTGTGTGTGTGTATAATATTCTACTTTTAGAAATCTAAAACTATGGAGAAAATAGAATGGTAGACCTTCGCTTTATGACCTAGAAAATATGAGAAGAGAAGTAAGAACAATGCTTGTATTTATAGGGGTTTGGAGTTAACACGGAGTGTTAGATTTGCTTTAGGGAATCATTTAGTTCAATCCTATATGCCCGTTAATTTCTTAGCGCACAAATAAAATATTAGAGCGCATCAGCATCGTCCATCTGTTATTTTATAATCATGCTTTAACATCAGCAAGGGTCGACCACCCATGCCCTATGGCCGACCGCTACTGGTCGAATTGGATGTATTATGGGTCGACCTATACTTGTTTTTAAATGTGATTTATTTATCCTTTGTGATTTTGTTGATTTCATTCCTTCTTTAACTAATCTCGTTTATTTCTTCACCGCTTTATATATTCTCCAAGATTTAGTTTAATATTAACATCTATTAACATTTAAGTTTCCACTAACGTTACCAGTTAACATTTAATTTAATTTTATTACCAAAATTGCATATATAATTATTTTCGATTTAAAATTCGAACGTTAATAACTTTTTCGTTTGAACTCAAATCAGAAAATTTATATGTGAAAATTAATTAGAAAATAGCTATAGACCCAACAGTTTAAGTTTCATAGCCAAATTTTGACGTTTGTGAAAATTCAATTTTTGGCTTTACTGATTATTAATTAATTTATTTCAAATTAATAATCATAAAATTATAGGGTATTACAAATATATATGTATAAAATGTAAACTAGAGCATTACTTTACTATAGCCTAGATATTACCACTATGCCATAGATGGCATATTGCAACAAAAATACAAGATGTTGCTAGCTACAATGTAACGATAGCTATGCTGATTTTTGTCTCTTACAACGTTAGCTTCAGGATGTTATCATGGATATCAACACTATGTTGCAGTAGCTATAGACTTATAAAAATATTATAAAAAATGAGTGCGGCTGAAAAAAAGCGGGCTGAAATAATTTTTAACGCGGGAAGCAAAAACAAAGCGGCAAAAGTTAACGAAATATTGAAGGGTTTCACTCAAACACTTAACAAAATACGTACTCTTCCTTTCAACCTCTTAAACACTCAAACACTCTGTGATTTCAATTAGAGCTAAAAGTTCTAAGTTTACAAGCTTAATTGGGGTTCGATTATGGCAAGTTCAAGTTCAATTAAAATCAAAGCCCAATTGTTCGAACAAAAATCGACTGCGATATTTTTTCGAAGTAAGTTCAAAAGTTCAACAAATCGTAGCTCAAATCATCGCACAAAATTTTCAACTTAGAAAATCATAGTATTTTGATTCGAGGTGAGGTCTGAAGTCCATTCGGGTTGCATGTGGTTAGCTGCTGAATTGTGGAAGGTCGTCACTCGCGATTGGGGCTTAAGGAAGGTGCGACTTCGAGTCTTTGCTTTGGCTTCAAGGAACTCGCGACTCGTTTTGGGTTTGCAGAGTTTGAATTGGTTTTTGGTGTAGCAGGAGATGAGGCGATTAGGGAATTTGGGTGATTGAAAGCCGCGAATTGGTCGATGCGGTTGTGAACGTGGTTGAATTGGTGATTCCAGATTGCTTGTGTGATTTATGGTCTTCATGTTTGAATTGGAGTTTCAAGTGAAGTCGAGCCCATGGGTTGAGGCGTAGTTTTGAATGGAAGGCGGTTGTGTTGGTGATGATTGGATTTTAGAGGTGTTGTCGAGGCTGGAATTGGCCGACGATTGACTTGGTGGCAGCAGTGTGAAGACACACCGGTTGTGTTGTGGTAAGTGGATTTGACAGTTCGGTTTTGTGATTTGGTTTTCTAAGTAGAGTTTGCTGAATGTGTAGATGAAGAACTAGGTTGTGCTGGAGAAATATGTTTGCAGTGGAGGCACTGTGATCAGGTAGAAGTGGAATTGTATGGTAGATGCAGCAAACTGTGGTATGGGAAGGATTTGCAGTGTGAAGAAGAAGGAAATATGCAGGATGTTGGGAGGTATGGGAAATTGGAGCAAGCAATAGATGTTGCTGTCTGGATGCGATGTAGATGGTGGGTAGTAGTTGACAGGGGAAGGGATGGCAGACTGTAGGTGGAACTATCGGCAATTGTAGAGGCAGTATGGTTGGTTGGTTGGTGATGTAAAAGGAGTATGATGGGCAGGTTGAATGTTGTGGAATTCAGTGGAGCAGCGAGATGGATGCTTTTGTGTGGCTTGGTGGTGGAGTGGGTAATTTTGATTGTATAACAGTTTTCAGGTAGATGGTGGATGAAAAGGTATTGCTGTGATGCTTAGAAAAGAGGTAGTGTTGTTGTTGAAATGTTTTGACAGTAATGGTGTGGTTTGTGTAGGTAGAGAAGATGGTTAGTAGATTGATGTTGAGTGAATGTGCACCTGATATACACAAAGGTGGTATTGATGGCAGAACTGGTATGCAGAGAACGGTATATTATTCCGTATGAATGTGAATATTAGGTTTTGAAGTCAATTCGTGACTCTTGGAGGGGGTACAAGAGTCGTATTAAAAAGGCACATTATATGGCTTATGAAACTGATGAAGAGAGGCTTGAAAATAGGCTGGACGAAATTCCACTTGTGGATTTTAGAGTACTCTTGATGTATTGGGGAGATGAAAAAATTCAGGTATAATTTTAAGTTTTATGACAGAATTTTTTTTCCTTTTTTATTCATTCAAATTAGGCAGATAAACATCTTTATTTCATGTTTTGTAGTACAAGGCCGTTACAAATTGTGCAATTCGGAAACCGTATACTGACGCAAACACTGCTGGTCCAAATTTTTTTCCCAAATTCAGCATAAGATGGTATGTATTTTGCTTATTTTTGTGGTTGGCTGGAGGTATGCATTTTATTTTATCTGAAATTCCTCTCCTTATTTAGCAAAGCGGTATATGTTCCAAAATAAAAATAAAAATAACTACATATATCTTCAAAATAAAATATCACCTCACTCAAACAAATAAGAAAAATGAATATTAGTGATATATGTTCTCTTTATGATATAGAAGTTTGTAACTAAAAGAATAACAAGCTGGCTATATAATCTGATCTGTCACATTAACCATCCAACAAATGTTTTTATTTCGATTTTAATGTATTAATTTTTATTGTATCTGTTTATTATTTTTGCATTTTCACATTAATTTACGACTTAATAGCTATTAATAACATTTGCTAAAAAAGCACATAAAATCCGTAGAAATATAAATGAGCCTTTCTTTGCCCCCCCTTGGCATAGAAAACTCAATTCTTCTTTTCCAAAACAGTGTCCGTCATGCTCATGCATTTGTATGCATTTGGTCAATATACGTCTGCAAGTTAGATGCATATTAAACATTAAATATGAGTCCAATCCATCTCTGTGGAAATTAAGTAATTTGTAAACTATTGGATACACTCTTAACTCTTAAGCATATGGATGTCAAGTTGATGCCTATCTTTTTTCTACTGTATGTTGATGGCTTTACTGCCTTGCTAAGCTTAAATCGTTTTAGTATTACATATATGTTCATGGCTCATGGGTTAATCACGGGGTAATCTTAGTTTTGCATCAGAATCTAAGATGAATCGTGGGATATTTGTTATCTCTGTGCTTACAGTTAATAATCTGAAAGCATAGACATATGGGATATTTACTATGCAAATTTTCTTTAGCTCGGCCTTTAATTTTGCAAAACTGATACATCACTTGATACTATGCTTGAAAAAGCTCTGATATTGTTGCTACATATGCTGTGATTTTATACTTGTTGTTTCTTTATTTTTGCACTTGTAAGCTGCTTGAGAACTTACTGTTGCTACTTTTTTGCATCTGTGAGTTGCTCGAGACTTTAGCTTGTGTGTACTTGTGGTTTCTATTCTTCATTTGAACAGAGATTTGTTTTTATGTAAAGGCGATCATATTTACCTTAGTTTTTCTTTGACTTTGAGTATAATTTCTGCATTGATTAGTGATATATGTTCTAGAAAAATTAGTTTGATATCCTTTTGCTGTTTAACTTTTTTCATTTAATTTGTATCAGTCCAACGAATCAGATGGAGAACTTTTTGCTAAAATTCGCAAGCGAAAAGAAGGAAAGGTGTACAAGACTGATACTTCAGTAATGAAGTACAGAATTGTAAGAATTTTATTTTCTCTTCAATCAAATGTCAAAAAAATGCTTCATTTTGCGCATCGACATTTTTGTAGAATTAGATCCTGTTTTGTTGAAACCTATAGCAGGATATTTTCTGAATTCATTTTAAAACTGTTAATATATATTGCAAAACAATTCTTGTTTAAGAAACTTGTTTCAGAATTGTTAATTTTATTTAATGACACATTTTGAAATTGCTTTATTTTACAGGATAATATTGAAAAAGCAATAGGTGAAGGAGGAAGTGATGGAGTTGTTCAAGAAATGATCTCTAATGGAAAGTCGCACGGTCCATCTTGGCTTATAGGACAGCACACAAAGTCTGCAGAAGTTTCAAAATATACCCTAATAACACGCACATACATATAGGAGCTGGCAGCGAAGATAAGGGAAAATATAGCTGACGAAGTCGAAGCAAAGGTGAACAAGAAGGCCCAAAATGAATTTGATGCAAAGGTGAACCAAAAAGTTCGGGAGAACTTGAAATGGGTGCTTAAAAAATTAGGCGAAGCAAACTCTGACATGCAAATTGATGTTGGGGATCTATGTGCGACCGTCTACAGTGATGGCAGTGGAGGCACTGGAGGCACTGATGACACTGATGGCACTGGAGGCTTGCAAATATGAATGTACTGTTAATAAGTAGAATTTAGTATGTACTGGAAGTAACTATGAATTCATTGGCTATGTTTTTAAGTATGTTTGTTATTTTGTACTTGACTAAGTAAAACTTGTGTTGCTGGTTATTCTAAAATGAAAAGTTCTTTGTTGCAGTGTAATGTTGCCATTGATATGATATAATGTTGCAATATAACGTTTCCATAGATATGATATAATGTTGCAATAGTATAATATTGCGGCACATTTCCAATTTAAATTGCAAAAGGTGTTGTCATAGATATGATATAATGTTGCAGTATGTGATTTAAATGTAGTAATAAACTGGCAAAGTGTTGCCATTGGATGATAAAAGTGTTACCATAGATTAATGAATATGGGCCCCACAACAGGGTTCCATAAAGGTGGGCCACGGAATTAATGGTCCCCACAATGTGGGCCCACATGTTGGGGCCAGATTGTGGGGCCCACTTTTTAGTAAATTTGGTACCTATGGAAATAACAGAACCGATGTTGCCATAGGGCCGCAAAGATGTTGCCTTTGACCTAGGGTAACGCGACAAAATGCATCACTGAGAAAGTGTTGCCTTTGCCCTTTTTTAGCGTACAGCAACATTTTTTGGCACTTCCTGCATCACTTCTTGGGTGTTGCAGTATGCAATCTATGGCATAGTGTACATCTTTGCGGCCTGAGTGAAAGAACTGCACATCGATGCCTTGTTTTTATATAAATTTGCGTTTTGATGCTTGAAATAATGGAAGAAGAAGGGGGTTATGTTCGACCTAAAGTGGATGAGGATAAGGTAAAAGAAAGAGAGACTAAAATGAGGGGTTAAGGTAGTCTAAATAGAAGAGAGAAGAATGAGCAAAAAGTTGATCTACATACACAAATATTTCTACCAATTTATTTTCCACGCTGATGCTTGATGGTATTCTCAAGTTGAGGAAACTGTGTAATATTGTCTTATCGATATTTTCTGTTTGACCTTGTGTATACTAATCATTAGGAAACTATCGAGTGAGACATTCCATAGTTATCCAATAACTATTAGTATGTGACTGCATGATGCCCTCAGCATGTATGAATATTACTTTTTCCAATATTTGGAGAGCATTGCGTACTCTAGTCTTAATAGATGTATCAATATCAAGTCTCGATACATCTTGACTAGGAATATGTAAGACGATATGTTTATTTTATTATGATAAATTACCCATGATGATAATACATTATAACTACTATAACCGAACATACTATTTATGAATTTTCTATTAAATATACTTAAAATAAGTTAATTGATTAACATAACATATTATAGCAAGTATTTAATAGAAAAAACACTTTTTCATTTAAACAAGACTGGTTATCGATTTAGATAAATATAGTAAATTACATATCTTCCGCTAGGGCACAACACTAATATTATCATTAAAAATGGGTTAGGCGTTGACACGTGTAAAAATTGCGTGAGATGCTTAGAATGCAGATTTTCAACATGTACCAAGAGGCGGTGCCGAGGGTAGAATTACTAGATCGAAAGAAAAAATAAGTAGATGGTAATAAGTATAAAATTTAAGCAAAACAAGATAAGAAACGCTAAGTATGAGCTTAGGTTAATATACAAAGAGTAATAACTAAGGCTGAAGGAAAATGAATATCCAATAATAGCAGAGGAATTATACGTAAAGGAGGTGATTTCCAAGACCAGATAGTGAAACTCTACCTGAAGATAAAACAAAACTAAAATATATGTTTTCCATAGATGGGACCATGGATGTTAATTGTTGAGACCTATTAACTTTCGATGGAAAGCTAGTGTCGAAAATTATCGACTGTTGTGTATAGAGTGAATAATAGGGCTTCTAATGGCTAAAATAAATATTTAGAACATTATGAAATGTGATGTATAGTAAAGACAATTCCAAAGTTAGAAGGCCAAAGGAACTTTCGAAACTTTAAGTAACTTAATGAATAACTAGGGATAAAAGCCTATTAAATGAATAATTTGCTAGAGTATTGGGAAGATGGTGTAAGGCACGATGTGGTAGCCAAGAGCCAAAATTGTAGGCATAGACTTGAATGCCAATCGAAACACAAAAGTGTAGGTATAAGGCCTAAGTGGCAATCGAAACTGAAAGCGTTGCGATAAGGCCTAAACTAGCAACCCCAACCAAAAGTGTTAGAGTAAGGCCTAATGTGGCATCGAAAAGACAAAACCAATTAGTGCGAGGCCTAAGTGGCAACCAAAGCATTGTTCAGTAGATAGCGTAAGTCTTGATGTGATAATTAAGAACGAAAAACGAAGGTCTTTGACCTAAGTGGCAACCGAGATACAAAAGGTATAAGGCCTAAGTGGCAATCAAAGCATGATAGTGAAGGTGTAAGGCCTAAGTGGCAACCAAAGCACAAAAGGAAAGGTATAAGGCTGAGTAGCAATGGAAACTAATAGTATAACTGATAATAACTAAGGAAATAGTGAAGGAATAAAGCCTTAGCGGCAGCTGAGGCTTTGAAAAGAAAAGTGGATAGGAAATGAAAGACATACCAAGTGAAATAGATTTGATTCTAGTCATGATATCATAGCATGTATAAGGCCTTTTGGAATGAAATAATGTTTTATGTTTATGTTTCAGGTCGTAGAATGGTAGCTACGAAATAGTGAGGGGAAACCCATTCCATACTTCAATAGCTTAGTCTTGCTATATTTTATGTTTAGTGTAATATATTGCTCATGCCAGACCTTATATCCGATTTATGTTTTTATTATTGTTTTCCCAATAAACCTATGGGTACTCATTGAGTAGGCTAAGTTTATGGATATAGGCAAGTTGCTTTTGGAAGATGAATGAAGAGTTACGAAGATAAAGTATGAAGCTTACATGATATAAATGTTATTTTAATTCACCCCCAATCTCGGTTTACAAGTTTTTAAATTTCTCATGGACTAAACCATATATTCCCAAACATGTTTCGAAAGTCAAGGCCTCATCCAAAACTTAGCTGCACTTGTGGTTGATCCTACATAAAAAACTAAACACACTTGAACTTTTGAAGAAAAATAATATGCTTATAGATAAAAAATGCATCTTCTGCAACTTAAACCTAGAAAATGTTGCTCGCCTATATTATAAATGTCTCTTAACTAATTCTACCCTTGTACACATTCTAAATAGATTTGACTTCAATGTGACAAAGTCCGATTATGACTGTGACTCATATTGGAACAATTTCAAAACTCAATCTACTAAAGACTATGGAATTTTACTTGACAATATTTTCACAATCACTTGTTGGTATCATTAGTTTGAAAGGAATCAATGTATGTTTAAAAACGTTAATGATTTATTTAATTATCGATTTACTCTATAACACTTTTTATTTATAATTAGGTCTCAAATTCTAGCTATAAATTAGCTATAAATGTATCCTTTAGGGAATTCATTCAGAAAGTAAAAAATGTATCAACATCTTGAAAGTCAAAGTTAATTTTAACAATGGAAGACATAACATGACCTTAACCAATGACTCAATAAATAATTCAGCCGAAGATAATTATTTGAACTCTTACCTCCGATTGATAACTAATTCCATACTGCTTTGGCCTCTTGTGCTTTCCTTGCACACACACACACACATATATATTCATATGCTTGTCTCACGTTTTCGTTAAGTTTTTACAGCTATAGTGGTTGTAGAGGACCATACTACATACACTATTAGAGATGGGATAGTGGTTTGCTGTAATTGATTGGCAACTTTGAGTCCATCATGCTTTGGGCCATGTTTACTCCCTAGGAGTTTTGCGGAGGCAGTGCTGTGATAGCCTTCTTTTGAGCATATTGTCTTCCATTAGGTGCTTTTATTTTCCTTGATATCATTAGTTTTCAATCTAATATTTATGTTTCTATGTTAATTCGTTTATTTACTTGTATAGTAATAAGATTAGGGAGGGTTATTTTATTCTTCTTCTTGTACGGGGGATTTTTGCTACATGTAAGGCTTGTTGGTAACTCCTTCCTTTAAGTTTGTAATAAAATTATACGGGTACTTTTCTCCAGTGGAGGACCACTCATTTCCCTCAAAAAAATGTTGTTATTCGTTGTATAAAGCGTTCGTGTTGGCATCTTCATATGTTGGGCATAACACTATTATATATGTTTATTATATTTTTGAACCCTACATGAGAACTTTCATGGAAAAAATTTAAAAATGTAGGAATGATTATGTATAATAATGATTAGGTTCTACATTTACTTAATAGTTAATATATTTATATAACTGATCTCATATGGTTTCCAAAAGATAACTCCAAGGCGACTGTAGCATATTGAAATTCCGTCTTTGAGTTTTGAAATAGGATGTTGCAGTTGGTATCAAAGCTTAGTTTAGGGGACACTTAAGTAAAACAAATCTAAGTAAAGGTTTAGGTACAGATTGGAGAGTAACAACTTGAGGAGGATATATGCTATTATATGACATACTTGTATTTTGCTATATATATATATATATATATATATATATATATATATATAGGTTGATATATCTATCTTTCTGCCATTATTTCGCCCAATTTCCTTCTGATCCTAATAGAGTTTTCTAAATCTAGGAAGAGATAAACAAATAGAGCTTCATTGATGTTTCCAAAATATTTGTGAATAAAAGTAAGGGGTCTAGGGTCTTATTTATAGTGGTTGAAAGACACTAGAACCATAGGATAAAACTAGGTCAAAAATGGATAAATCTGGAATGTTTAATAGCAAATACCCTAGCCGCCATCATAAAGTAGCGATCGACCGCCTATACTCGAATGGTCGACCATTAGGGATTGACTGGTTGGTGGTCGACCAGTTGAGTCGCATTGATTGACCGCTCCTCTTATTTCGGGTGCAATTATTGTTTCTGTTGTCTGATTATTTTATTCCCTAATTAACTTATAATGTTAACTATTTAACTTAATGTTTACTTAATCCCTAGTAATTCTACTATAATTTTTGAAATTCAAACTCTAAATTTAAATACTCATTTGAATTTGAATTCGAACTAAATTAAATTAAATCTGAAAACTTCAAATGCTCATAACTTCTTTGTTTGAGCTCCGCTTTCAGCACATTATATATGAAAATAGATCAAAGTTTCTCCACTAATGCAACGGAAAAACTTTCATAGTCAAATTCCAACTTTTGTAAAAAAAATTATTTTTATCCCTATCCTAGTTAATTAAAATCATCGTAATTTACTTATTTAATCGGGGTTGATTTTATGGGATGTGACAAAAAACTACCCCCTTAATGAGCCCAACATCCTTATTGTATCATCACCACAAAGCACCAGGCGTTGTGCCTGTAAACCACATCAATGCCACATCGACTAATATACATAGCATTACAATACATAATTTCGGCTGGGTATAGGCTCTGATACCAAATGTGACGACTATGGGATTCAAACTCTTGCTGCCTTGAAAAGTAACACCATGCACTGACTAATGTGCTAAAGTATCTTTGTTTTAATTTTCCAAAAGGGATGTTACGCACAACCGATCAGTAGACCCTTAATAGAATGCAGCGTAAAGAAATGGAAGAGTTAAAGAAGCAACTGGTGGAACAAGAGAATAAGAGTTTCATTAGGCTGAATAGTTCACCATAGGGAGCTTCTGAGGTATTTGTAAAGAAATATGATGGATCACTTCGAATATGTATTGACTATAGGAAGTTTAATGGGTTGACAATAAAGAATCATTATACATTACCAAGGATAGACGATTTATTTTACGAGTTGAATGAACCTAGAGTATTCTCATAGCTAGATTTAACTATGGGATTCCATCAACTAAGAGTTGCTGAAGAAAGTATTTCTTTGACCGTGTTTAGAATGAGATATGGTTGATATGAGTAGTTAGTCCCTTTGGACTAACCAATGGTTCACCATTCTTTATGGATCTTAAAACCATGTTTTTCATGATTAATTGGACATGTTAGTTTTGGTCTATTTAGATGAAATTACGGTATATTCTAAGGATAAGCGAGATCGTAAATTTCATCTTAGATTGGTGTTGGAGACCTTGAGACATCAAGTTAAAGGCAAAATTTTCTAAATGTCACTTTGAAAAGTTCGTAGGCTATGTAGTATGGAAGGAGGGATTGGTCATTGATCCTCCAAAAGTTGAGGCCGTTGATAATTGGAGTAAATCTGAGACTCTTACCAAGATACAGAGCTTCTTAGGATTGGTAGGATACTATTGGAGATTTATTAGGAACTTCTTTCATATAACAGCGCTACTGACGAGACTTACTTGGAAGAATGAGAGGTATGTTTGGAAAGGTAGTGCATGATGACATTCAAAGAGTTGAAGCTTCGTTTGGTGAAGGCTTTGGTTTTGGTAATGCTCGATAGGAATAGAGATATGATAGTTTATACTAATGCTTTGGGTTTGAGGTTAGGGGCAGTGCTTATGTAAAGAAGGAAAAGTGATAACTTATGCATTTAGGAAGTTGTCATCCCATGAGATTCGGCATCTGACACATGACTTGGAGCTATTGGTAGTTATCTTTGCACTAAATATTAGGAGTAGTACCTTCTTGGTGAAAGATTTGAGTTATTTACCGACCATAAGTCTTTGTGGTACTTGTTCTCCTAGAAAAAGTTGAAAATGAGACAACAAAGGTGGTTGGAATATCTAGCTTCTTATGATTTCAAGATTGAGTATACCCTAGGAAAAGGGAATAAGGTTGTTGATGCTTTCGGCCAAAGACAAAAGAGTTGTGTTTCGGCTACAATAGAAGAGTGGAATGTATTAGAGATTTAGCTTCGTGTAATATTCATTTTTGGTTGACCGCTGGCCAAAGTAGAGCTTCTTGGATGTTGCCATGCTTAGAAGTACATCCATTTCTCGTATATTGATTGCCAAAAAGAGAAAAGAAGATCTATTATGTGCTGAAAGGATAAGTGTGTAATAACCCATATTTTCGAACATTATATATTTAAATACCAGAACTATTTAAATAATTGAAATATGGATTTAATGCGTATAAAAATGATTTCAAAAGCTTATTTAAATTCTTTTTAAATAAGAAATTTTAATGACCCTAAATTTGACTAACATTATTTAGAATTTAATTGATAAACAGAATAAAATAATGTAGATAGTTAAGGTATTGAGATTTGTTAATTAAGAAGTAGCCATGCTATATCGAATGTATTAGTAAAAGACAGTAAAAATTAAGTAGGACGAATATGGTAAGGGTAAATTGGGAATAGCATTTGTCCTTATACCTTAAACCTTTATATTCTTCATTCGTCATTCATCTTAACCATCACAAACAAAACTAGAACCCTAAAGGAACTCGGTCGGCCACCATTAAGAATATTTAAAGGGATCATAAGCAAAGATTCAAATAGAAAGCTTAAATAAATCAATTAAAAGAAAAATCTCAACCTTCTTAACATAAAGCCAGGGTGAATAATTAATTTACATATCACTTTTGACAATTATTTTGGTTTCGGACTATGTTTGCAAATAATATGTCATGTTATGTTTGTTAAAATGGATATATATGCTTGCTGGTAATATATATGGTTTAATATAGACTTTATGGTATGTTTGGACTAGAAAACCTATCAAACGACATCTAAATGAGTTGTATTTTTATATATATATATAGTCAAAAATATTATTCTAGAAGTGGGTTTCAAGTTTCATAAATTTCTAAATGATTGTGGATTTGTTATGAATTTTCTATGAGAGAAAATAGTTAATTTTGGATCTATATTATTTAAGGTAATTACGTAATGTTCTCGAGTTTGAAATTTATATACGATAGAAAATATATTTAAAGCGAATTATTGTGATTTATGGGGATTTTTCCTACGTATTTTGTTATGGTCATTAAATTTTTTAAGTTAGAGGACTTAAAATTTTTTATTAAGGAAAAGGGCTGATTTGCTTAAAATGTTTTAATTGTTAAATGATGAATTCGGCAACCTTCTTTTGAAAGGAATTTGGTAAAGAATTGGCAACCAACTATATTTTAGTAAATTATGCAAGTTAGGTGAAAAAGAATTACTTTAAAAGGCATAAAATCAGTTTTTTTTGAATTACAACTTCTTAACTTCCATTGTTTGCTTTTGTCACCATAGCTAGTAAACCTTTCGCACCCATTCGAAACCAATGCACATGGTATTAAGCAATTGGTACGTAGTATATTGAAGAAAGGCGGAAGGAAAGAACGGTGTTGAAAGTATGCTTTCGAAAGGGTTGAAGCCACTTTTATTAACTTTCGAATCCATTAACTTGATTTTGTTTTTAAAAGAAGTTTTCGAAAGGGTTGCCACTTTTAAACCCCTTCGATACCCTAGCTGCGCCACTTTTAAACCCCTTCGATACCCTGGCTGCTGCATTTATACCTTTCGCATTAGTTAAAGGCCACTTTTCTTTATAACCTCAAAACAATGTATTCGAAAGGAAGGCTTTCTTCTTTATATTGAAACCGCCTTCCCAATGCTTTTGAAAGGGATGTCTTAGCTGCTTTTACTAATAGTTTTGGGGGCATTGGTGTCGAAAGAGTAATTTCAAAGTTGCTCTCTTTCTCAATTTTTTTACTTGAGATTAGTGCTTTTGAAAGTGATGCTTTCGCTATGTTCTTTTGGACCCTATAGTTATATTAAGAGTTGAACCCAATGATTTCGTAAGAAATAATTTTAAATGGTTTCGAAGCTATGTTTCCATAAATTCTTACTTGAACCCAATGATTTTGAAAGGCATGTTTTAAGTGTTTTGAAAGGCATGTTTTAAGTGTTCCGAAGGGTATGTTTTAAGTGTTTTTAAAGGGATGCGTTCAATGATTTCGGAAGGGACGCTATCTATAATTCCTAAGTGGATTGTTTAAGGTTTTAAACGATGATTTCAAAGGTATTTTTTTGGGCAATATAGCCTTATGTTTTCTGATTTAAAAAGGGCTTTAACTTATTTCAAAGGGATAGACAGCTCTATTGATTTTAGGTTTTCATCGACGTTGTTTTGTAAAGCATACATCATGGCATAAATATTTTGAATAAAGCAAAGAGTATGATTTCCTTGTTTTATAAAGATATGATTTCAAGGGTAAATCATTTGTAAAGATTGTTTTCAAGGAAACAAAATTTTAATAGAGTAGTTAACTCTAAGTATATGACTCAATTATTAGAAAACTAGATGAGACTGGTGTAGGGTCGCACCCTATACTTTAGCTAGTAGCCCCTAGCTAATATAAGTTCAAAATTTTGGTGTGTAGGGCTTTGTCACAGGTAAGAATAAAATGATGTTACACATAGAAAGGAATATATAGAGTATAGGTAGGTTATTGGTGAGTCCACAAAACCATTAGGATCGATTGACCCTTGGAGAAGTAAATGATGGACAGATAGTCCATTGGTTACCTCATTTATGTGCGTATATGTTATTGCTACTATTGTTATAATCAGTTTAATTCTTGGATTTTGATTTGCAAAAGATATGATTTCAAAAGGATATTAGTGAGGGGAAACTTGTTTCGCTAAGAGGCGTGATCTCACATAATATCAGTAAGCCGAGATGTAATAGAATTATTCACACCAAGCTTTATGTCTGAGTCAAAGTCTATGTTTTCCCCTTAAACTCTCAATTGCTAAAATTAAATTTGAGTAGATTGAGGGCTAAGGACTTTTTAGGTTTAGTAGGTTGGATGAATAAGCTTTCGAAAATGTGTAGGAGGCAGAGCTAGCAATGTAAGAGCTATTTACTATTATTTTCGCTGCGATGTATTTATCATTGATATGTCCATCTATCTAGTACTTTGATCATCCAAAGGGGCATCTTCATATGTCGCTCTTGGCTTAATTTGTAATAATTATATTTGATCATAATCCGGGAATAATTTTGGGATGTGTTAATTTTATTTCATATTCTTATGCTTCTTGTATTTTGGATGTCATTAATATTACTGTATTATGTCATCAGAAGTTAATACTATAGATGATTGCAACATCTGTAGCACTTAGCTTCGGGTCTCAAAGTAGGGGATGTTACAACTTAGTATCAGAGCATTGGTTTATGAACTTAAAAGGAATTTTAAACTTAAAATGATTTTTAAAAAATAATCCTAAGGAATTAGAGAAAATATTAAGGCATGAGATAACTCTATTGTAACGTTCTTGTATTTGCTATATATAAATATACGCTTTTTCTCTATTCTTCTATCTCTCTTCGGCTGTCCTTTTGTATCTTACCAAGGATCAAATGCAAATTTTAAGGAAGTAAGATATGAATGCTAGGAATGGAAGAGTTAACCTTGGTGGAGGAAGCACTACAACCAATGGAAATGCCGGACTAAACAAAAGAAGGAATCTTGTTCGGGCATAAGTTGCTAATGTGGGTGCTGGAGCACCACTGGTTAATATGGGAGCTATATATCAATTCTTCGTACACCTTACGAAAGCTGGAGCTGCTGTGGGATTAATTGGAGGAAATATTGGAGAAGGAAATCAGGGAGCTCCGGCAGTCAACAATTATGCAGTGCTGAGTAGGGACTATGCTAGGCTAGGAGGAAAGCTGTTTATCGGCACTGAATATGCAATTGAAGTGAGAAATTGGTTGCTTCATTGCGAATGAATTTTTACTGCTTTAGGACTTAATGATGAGCCGAAAAGGAGATTGACATCTAGACAGTTACAAGGAGCAGCACCGTACTGGTGCAACATTGTTACTATAGGAGTGGCTGAAGAGGTTACGACTTGGGCGGAATTCAGAAGGAGGTTTGAGGAAATATTCATGTCGAAGATCACCAAGTAAAGTCTTCTCAGGAAGCTTTCTGAGTTGGTATAGGGAGACATGACAGTGCTTGAGTATGCTACTAGTTTGAGGAATCATCGAGATACGGATATGCTACGGTTGATACAGTTATCAAAAGGAATAAGAAGTTCATCCGTACGATGTAGAGATCCGTGCGATGTATTTGTTGAGATGGCTTTGAGGAATAGGAGATGCTTGCTTTCTTTAATGGTAACAAAGCAGTGGAAACTCAAGGGGGGTAGATGTAGAAGAGAAAGTTTTACCATAAGAAATGAGCTCAGAAAGAAAGAGAAACAAAGGAAGGGAAGGCCGGGGTAATTTGCTACAAGTGTGTCAAGAAGGAACATTTTGCTCACGAGTGTTGGACATGCAAAGGAAAGAAGGTTGCTGACAAGAAAGGAGTGAAATGCTTCAACTGTGATCAGATTGGACACTATAAGAACCAGTGCAAAGAACTGACCAAGGATGGAAAAGGCAAAGTGTTTGCACTGGAACCAGCTACTTCAAGACCGACACAACAAAGGAGATAGGAAAAGCTGTGTTGGGAGGTATGCTTTTCATTCACGATGTGTCAGTTAGAGTTCTATTTGACACTGGCGCATCACATTCTTTTATATCTCATTATTTGGTAGATAAGCTTAATCTAGAACCTTCATACCTAGTTACATCCTTAAGGGTTGAGAATCCGATAGGTGGGTACGCGACGTTTGGGATGAGATATGACCAGTTAGAGTTTGAATTGTTAGATCATATATTTTCTTACAGTTTGAAAGTGTTTGATTTCGTAGGTTATTTGGGGTATGGATTGGTTAAGTAAATACGATGCTAAGATATTTTTCCATGATAGGAAAATATCACTTAGACACCCTAGTTGTAGTGATCGGATTACATACTCTATAGAAAACCCTAGTTTTGGAGTTAATGCTTTGTTGGGTGTTATGGAGGCAGAAGACGAGTTGAATTGATTTTTCATTATTAGAGAATTCATAGATGTCTTTAAGATCATGATATGATTACCATTGAAACGAGCCATTGAGTTTCAGATAGATTTAGTACTAGAGGCTGAACCTGTGAGTAAACCGCCAAGTAGAATGACACCTACCGAGATGAAGAAGCTAAATGTGTAGTTGGTGGATTTAGAAGGTAAGAATTTTATCAGACCAAGCAGTTCTCCTTATGGAGTATCCATAATATTTGTTAAGAAATGGGATGGATCATTGAGGTTGTGTATCGATTATCGTAAGCTGATTAAGAAGACGGTAAAGAATTGGTATCTGTTACCTAGGATTGACGATTTGTTCGACTGTTGAGTGGAGCCAAAGTATTTTCTCAGTTATATTTTGCAATAGGGTTCCATCAACTTAGAGTAGCAGAAGTTAGCATTCCTTTGATGGTGTTTAGGACCGGATATAGATCATACGAATGGTTAGTGATGTCGTTGGGTCTAACTAAAGCACTAGCATTCTTCATGGACTTAATGAACAAAATCTTCTGAGAGCATCAGGAAGATTTATATTAGTATTCATAGGCGACATATTGATATATTCCAAGGATGAAATAGATCATGAAGTTCATCTTAGGATAATGCTTGAGACATTGAGACAACATCAGTTGAAGGAAAAGTTTTCGAAGTGCCACCTTTGTAAGAAGGAGATGAAGTTTCTTAGTAATGTAGTCTCAAAGAAAGGGTTGTTGGTAGATCCAGCTAAGATCAAGGAAGTGAATAATTGAAAGAGACCCGAGACAGTGATTGAGATTAAGATTTTTCTTGGGTTTGCTGGCTACTACCGGAGATTCATTAAGGATTTCTCGTGGATAGCCACACCAACAACTAAGTTAACTCAGAAAGATGCGAAGTTTGTTTGGACTGATAAGTGTAAGGTGGCTTTCCAGAAACTGAAACATTTATTGACTAATGCACCTATGTTAGTTGCTTTGGAGGGAAATCAGGACTTAGTGGTATACACGGATGCATGCGGAACAAGATTAGGAGCCATGTTAATGCAGAGAGGTAAAGTGATTTCCTATTCTTCTTGTCAGCTCAGACCGCATGAAGTTAATATCTCGCTCATGATTTGGAATTAGCTACGATAATCTTCACATTAAAGGTATGGAGACATTACCTTTTAGGAGAAAGATTTGAGTTGCTTACGAATCATAAGTCATTAAGATATTCATTCTCTCAGAAGGAGTTGAATATGAGATAGCAGAGATGGTTAGAGTTCATAGTTGCATACGACTTTGGTATTGAGTACACACCAGGATAAGGGAATAAGACTGCAGACGCACTTAGCAAAAAAATCAGAATGCCGTATTGGCAATGATAGATAAGTGGAAGGATTTAGAAGCATTATCTATGTGCGGAGTACAATGAAGATCTAAGGCTAGTTCTAGTTGAGAGACCTCCATGTTATCATGTTTAGAAGTTCGACCGATGATGATCGAAAATATTGCATCTAAGCAGAAAGATGACCCAGTGTTAGCTGAGAAGATTAGAAGGCTAGAGGTTGGAACCAAGATTGATGATCTGAAAGATTTTAGTCTTGACCAGAGAGGGTGGTTGAGAAAGAAGAGACGATTGTGTGTCCTCGATATAGAAAACCTAAGGAAGGAGGTCCTTAGAGAATGTCATCATTCAAAGTTCACTATTCATTCGAAAGGGACTAAGATGTATTAAGAAATGAAAAGAAGTTTCTGCTGGGAAGGTATGAATATGAATGTAGGCTTATGGGTTTGGTAGTGTTTGAACTGTCAACAGGTAAAAGCTGAACATAAAAAACCGAGTGGATTACCTCATCTTTTTCATGTTCCTGTCTAGAAATGGGATTCTGCCTCAATGGATTTCATAGAAGGGTTGCTAAGATCGAACAGAGGAAATGAGAGTACCTGGCTTATAGTGGACAGATTGACTAAGAGTGCACACTCTATATCCATTAAGTCAACTAGGGCAACCCTAGATTTAGCAAATTTATTCATAAAGAATATAGTCGGACTGCATGGAATTTCTAGTAGTATAGTAAGTGATAGAGATTCCTTATTCACTAATGAGTTCTAGAAGAGTCTACGGGAAACTTTAGTACCAAGCTCAACATAAGTACCGCTTACCATCCGCAGACAGATGGACAAACAAAGAGAGTTAACAAAGTCTTGGAGGATTCGTTAAGAGCTTGTGTGCTAGATTTTGGAGGATCGTGGGAAGACCATCTACATAGTCGAGTTTTCATATAACAGAAGTAATCAGGCTAGAATAGATAATTCACCGTTTCAAGCTTTGTATGGAAGGCCACGCAAATCTCCCGTTTGCTGGTTAGAGACCGTGTATAGATTAATTCTTGGTTCGAATTTGGTTAAAGAAGCTTCATAAAAGGTTGAGTTAATTCGGGATAGAATAAAGGAAGCTCCGTCTAGGCAGAAGAGTGATGTTGATGAAAAACAGAAAGACTTAGATTTCATAGTAGATCATGTATTCATAAAAGTGTCACCGATGAAAGGTGTGACCAGATTTGAAAAATGGGAAAATTGGCACCATGATTTGTTGAACCATTTCCTATTATAAAAAGGATCAGGAAACTCGCGTATAGGGTAGAGTTACTAAATAGTTTGGATGGAGTCCATAATGTTTTTTATATTTCTCATCTAAGGAAGTACATTTGAGATCCAAAGACTACAAGTACACCGACCGTGTTAGAGGATCTATTAGTGGAACCAGATATGACTATAGTTAGAAAACCAGTTCGTATAGTTGCGAGAGGTGAGAAGACGTTAATAAACAAGACAATCAAATTAGTCAAAGTCCAGTGGAGTGATAACAAGAGAGACTGTACTTGGGAAACCGAGAGCAGGACTAGAGATACTAATCCTGATATGTTTGATGGTATGTTTTACCTTCATTTTTGATTGTTGTGAGTACCATATCATAATTTCGAAGACGAAATTCTTTATGGAGGGGAGCCTATAATGACTCTAATTTTATCAACATTATTTAGAATGTTTAATTGGATAAATAAAATAAAATAATGTATATAGTTAAGAGATTGAGATTTGTTAGTTTAGAAGTAGTCGTGCCTTAATGAATGTATTAGTAAAGGAGATTCAAAAATAAGTAAGTAGAAGGATTATGGTAAGGGTGAAATGGGAATAGTCTTTATCATTATACCATAAACCCTTCTATTCTTTATTCCATATTCATTTTAACTATCAAAAACAAAACTAAAACTCTAAAGGAACTTGGCCGACCACCAATAAGAAGATCTAAAGGGAAGCTAAGCTAAGATTCAAGTAGAAAGCTTTAAGGAATAAATCTAAAGGAAAACCTCAACCTTCTTAACACAAAGCCAAGGTGAATAATTAATTTACATCTCACTTTTGATATTGTTATTAGTTTAAGTTAGATCCAAACTATGTTTGCAAATAATATGCCATGTTATATTTGTTAAAATGAACACACACACACATATACATACATACATACATACATACATACATACATACATACATACATACATATATATATATATATGCATATTAATGATTTATATGGTTTAATATAAATTTTACGATATGTTTGGATTAGAAAACCTGTCATTACGTCCAAATGAGTTATGTTTTTTATACATGGTAAAAAACATTATTTTAGAAGTGAATTTCATGTTTCACAATTTTCTAAGTGATTTTGGATTTTTTATGAATTTTTTATGCAAGAAAATAGTTAATTTTAGGTTTAAATTATTTAAGGCAATTAAATAATGTTTTCAGGTCTGAAATTTATATATGATAGGTAATATATTTAAAGCGAACTATTGTGATTTTTAGGGATTTTTCCTAAATGTTTTATTTTCGTTATTAAATTATTTAAGTTAGAGGACTTAGATGTTTTAAATATTTTATTAAGGAGAAAGGCTTATTTGCTTAAAATGTTTCAGTTTGAATTCGGCAGCCTTTTTTTTGAAAAGAATTTTGATAAAGAATTGGCAACCAATCATATTTTGGAAAATTACAAGTTAGGTGAAAAGGAAGTACTTTAAAAAGTAAAATCAGTTTTGTTTCAAATTACAGCTTCGCCACTTCCATTGCTTGCTTCCATTGCCATACCCAGTAAACCTTTCGTACCCATTCGAAACAAATACACATAGTATCAAGCAATTGGTACATAGTGTATTGGAGAAAGGCGGAAAGAAAGGACAACGTCGAAAGTATGCTTTCAAAATTCTTGAAGCCACTTTTATTAGCTTTCGAATCCATTAACTTGCTTTGGTTTTAAAAGAGGCTTTCGAAAGGTTGTCGCTTTTGAACCCCTTCTATACCCTAGAAACTGCATTTATACCTTATGCATATGTTAAAGACCACTTTTCTTTATAACCTAAAATAAGGTATTCGAAAGGAAGGCTTTCTTATTTTTTATATTGAAGCTGCCTTCCCAATGCTTTCGAAAGGGATGTCTTAGCCGCTTTTACTAATAGTTACAGAGGCAATGGTTTCGAAAGGGTAGTTTCGAAGTTGCTCTCTTCCTTAATTCTTTTACTTGAGATTAGTGCTTTCAAAAGCAATGCTTTTGCTTCTGTTCTTTTTGACCCTATAGTGATATTAATTATTGAACCTAGTGATTTCGAAAGAAGTACTTTTAAATTTCTTTGGAGCTATGTTTCCACAAATTTGTACTTGAACCCTGTGCTTTCAGAAGGTAAGTTTTAATAATTTCAAAATGTATGTTTTGATTGTTTCGAAAAGTATGTTTTAAGTGTTCTGAAGGGTTTGTTTTAAGTGTTTCATAAGGGATACTTTCAAAGATTTCGGAAGGATGCTTTCTATAATTTCTAAATGGATTGTTTAAGGTTTTAAACAATGATTTCAAAGGTAGTTTTTGGCATTATAGCCTAATGTTTTCTAAGTTAAAAAGGGCTTTAACTTATTTCAAAGGGATAGAGAACCCTATTGATTTTAGGTTTTCATCAACGTTGTTTTCTAAAGCATACATCATGGCATAAGTATTTTTAGTAAAGCAAAGAGTATGATTTCCTTGTTTTATAAAGGTATGATTTCAAGGGTAAATCATTTGTAAAGATTATTTTCAAGGAAATTAAATTTGAATAGGGTAGTTAACTCTAAGTATATGGCTCAATTATTAGAGAAACCGATGAGACCGGTGTAGGGTCGCGCCCTATATTTTAGCTAGCAACCCTTAACTAATATAATCTAAAATTGCAGTGTATAGGGATTTGTCACAGTTAAGAAAAAAATGATGTTACAAAAAGAAAGGAATATACAGAGTAGATGTATGTTATTGGTGAGCCCACAAAACCATTAGGATCGATTAAGCCTGGGAGAAGTAAGTGAAGGATAGATAGTCTAATATTGTATCTTACAGTAGTTAGAATATTTATTATGTCTGGTAGGCCTAAATTAGCCAATGGTTAATAGTCAGCCGGATAAAACTATATTGTTCAGATAGATAGTCTATTGATTACTTTATTTATATGCATATATGTCATTGCTATTATTGTTATAATCAGTTTGATTGTAGGATTTTGATTTATAAAAGATATGATTTTAAAAGGATATTAATGAAGGGAAACCCATTCCGCTAAGAGGCGTGGTCTCACATAATATCAGTAAACCGAGATGTAATAGAATATTTCACACCAGGCTTTATGTCTGATTGAAATTTATGTATTCCCTTTAAATTCTCGATTGCTCAAATTAAATTTGAGTAGATTGAGGGTTAAGGACTTTTCAGGTTTAGTAGGTTCGATGAATAAGCTTCCGAAGATGTGTAAGAGGCAGAGCTTGCTATGTAGGAGTTATTTAGTATTATTTCCATTGCGATGTATTTGCGATTGATATGTTCATCTATCTAGTACTTTGATCATCCAAGGGGGCATCTTCATATGTCGCGCTTAGCGTAATTTGTAGTAATTATATTTGATCAAAACTAGTGAATCGTTTTGGGATTATGTAATTGAATATAAAATATTGATTTGAAATGTAATCAGAAAAGCTGTTTTAAAATCTGTATTGATTTTATTTCATATTCTTGTGCTTCTGATGCTATGGATACCATTAACATTACTGTATTTTGTCACTGAAAGTTAAAACTATAGATGACTACAACATTTGTATCACATTGCTTTAGACCTCAAAGTTGGGGATGTTATAGAAATGAAATAGGAAACTTTTAATTTTGAATTAAAAGCGATCAAAATGGTTTTAATAATTATACCTATTATTATTAACATGTGAAATTATCATCCCTTGGCAATGTCTCGAATTTTGATGAAACAAGTGTCACTGGACCTAAAATAATGAGTTGTTATATGCCGACGAGTTTCATGGCGATCAGACATGTTATGTTGTCGTGCATGCTTGAAACGAGTAGCATTTAATTTAAGAGAATTTAATATTATATAATTGTTTATAAATATCTACATTTAGATTTTTTTCCTTTGTCTCTTTTCGTTATTTCCCTCTCTTCTCTTTTATCCGTTTACTTTAAACAAAGAAAGTGAGTATCCGCCTTTCATTTTGAATTAGTCCCAAAGTTTGGCTCAACAAAATTCGACGATGCCAGATCATTGGGTTTGTATGGATAAGGGCATTGCGGTGGTGTGTGCATTGATGGGTGCAGTAGCGATCAGGGTGGTTCGAACCTTTATAGGCGAGGCTAGGGTTGTAGTTTTCGAGAGATTGGGCAGCGACCGTCGAAGGTATTTGTGGTGCTGTGTTAGTTTGGCGAAGGCAAATTTGTGGGTGTATTCTAGTGGAGTGCGGTTGAGGATTGGCGGTCACGATCGTCATGTTGTTGTGTCACAGCTCCAGGTCTTATTAAGCAGTGAGGAATCAGAGGGGAAGTTGTTTGTGTCGTTGGACTCAAGAAGCGAAGGGGAGAGACTAGCGGTGGTTTGGCATTCTTTGGTGAAACGAGGCGAAACCCGACTAGTATGGTCGAAACCCGACTAGCGAAGGAGCATGATCGCTTTTCGATGGGGGGCTCGACTAGAAATTGATGGTAGCATCATATCAAGCACACGGAGAGGAGATCAACGGAATCGATGGCATTGAATGTAGTAGAGCATAACTCCATATCACTGGAAATCGTGCATGGTGTATTTAGGTTCGGGTGTATCTATGTCCATGGTGAAGAAGATGGATTTTTGGTAAGTAAGGTGATTAGTTAATCTAATTAGCTCAATTAGTTATATTTTAAATTTCAAAACTTCTAAAACCTATAAAGTTTGCAAACAAGGTCCAATCAAGACGTTGTCTTCATCGTTGTGCTCGTATCCGGATTTTCTATGTCTGGTATTGAATGGGGCTTGGGTGAGTTTACTCACCAGTTTTGTGTATATTGTTGTGTAAATTTTGTTGTATTGAAATATAAACAATACAACGAACATTGCAAGTTATTGCTTTTGGACCCTGCCTTGTTTTATAAAACAAGTGACAACATTATTGTTTAGTATAATCTTCCTTGTAATCATTTATAACATGTATCGTGGCCTAGACTGCTTGTTTACATGTATTGTGAATGTTTGAAGTGATATAGTAGTTATAAACGTGCTTTGAGATCCTTGATATTTGACATATATTAAATTGTATATATTATGATACATTGTGGAAACATATATATATATATATATATATATATATATATATATATATATATATATATTTGACTATACACGTTTTGGTGTGTTTGACATAGAGGAATTGGTTTGGACATTTGTGGAAACATGAAATGGAAGTTATAAACGTTAGAATCGAAAAAGGGTCGCTATGGATGCACTTTGAAATCGCTGTGATCGGCGATTTTAAAGTTAACTTTAGAAGACATCATAGGGCTTCTTTGTATTTTTAATAAGTACTGTAAGCGTACTTATTATCGAAAAATATCAACGTTTAAATATATGACTGGTAATCAATTATGGATTTTAAAGTCATGATTTTAAACTATAAAACAGGTTCTTGTGGTTTTTAAATTAATGTTTTGAAATGTGCATAAGTATTTTAACAATATATTTTTAGCATATATAGTTCTAGAAAGTTGTTAAAGATTTTATTTAAGAAATAAAAGGTTTTTATATTATAATATATTTCGAATGGTTTATAGTATTTTGTTAAATATCTTAGTTTTATAAATAAATTACTATATGTTTGTATGCACATATATGTTGGAGCTCAATTTAACATTATTTTGATTAATGACATGCTATATAAAATATTTTGTGCGCACTAATCATTTGTGCAGGAGATTTGTTGCAGATTCATATTCAGAGTGTTTGAAGCTGTTAGTTTCTAGTCTAGAATCTGTATATCATTTAGTAATTTGTTAAATCTCTCCTGAATATATATATATATATATATATATATATATATATATATATATATGAAACATGCAAAAGTATGCACATCAGGCTGAAATCAGCCGGTTGAATGCATTCATTGAGCCGACTAAATGCTAAAACAAATTTGTTAAAACAAATTTACTGTTTCACAATATTCAGCCGGTTGAATTGAAAAATTCAGTCGACTGAATCTGGCTAAAATTAGCCTATTTCCTTGCTGTCTTCGATTTAATTCAATTCAGAAGGCTAAATTTTTATATTCAGCTGGCTAAATTTATCCATCTGCTATTTTCATGAATAGACACTTCTCTTCATCGAAGAGTAATGTCTTCAAAATCAATGGTTGCGTCTGTTTCTTTTCAATATAATTTTTCATCTATGGTTGCAACCTTTTAAACTCTATAAATAGATTTCAGAATTCAACAAACAACTCACCGAAACTAATTTTAATATTCTTGAATTCTTATCTATTCTCTATTTTCAAACTGCACTCAAACCGCTTACATTCTCTGATCGTTTATCACTCTATCTTCCACTATTCTCAAACACATTACACTATATATCATAAAAGAGAAGATTATAGGAAGATTGTAATTAATTGACTTATCAATGTTATTAAAAGAGCACATTACAGTTGGATACTTTAGTTATTTGTGAAGAAGTCCTCTATTTAATGGAATGAACTATAACTATTGGGCTACTTTTGTTATTTGTAAAGAAGTCCTCTATTTTTTGAAGGTCAATCTACTGCACGACCACCTCTATTTAATGGAATGAACTATAACTATGTGGCTACTAGGATGAGAATCTGTATACAAGTAAGTAGTTACGAAACCTGGAACATTTGCAATATGAATATATTATTCCTACTATTGAATATTCTGCATGGTCTAACGCACAAAAATTAAATGCTACTGCAAATGCTAAAGCTATGAGTATGTTATATTGTGCATTAGACAAAAATGAGTTTAATAGAATAAGCATATGTAAAACTGCTTATAAAATTTGGCTTACACTTAAAGTTACACATGAAGGAACTAACAAAGTCAAGCAAAGTAAAATTTCTATGCTCAAAAATCAGTTCCAGAATTTTAAAATGAAGCAAGATGAGACTATAAATGAAATGCACTCAAGATTTCAGGATATATATCATTCCTTGATAACTTTAGGAGAAATTTACAAAGATTTTGACATTGTTTCAAAAATCCTCAACTCACTAACGGTTGAGTGGGAACGAAAAGTCTTAGTAATCGAAAAAGCTAACGACATTTCAACCCTAAAACCAGAAGAGTTGATTGGAAATCTAATGTCTTATGAAGTTAATCTCTAGGAAAAACGATTACAAGCTCAAGATAAGAAAAATATAGCATTCAAAAGGAAGAAAAAGATGAATCGGGTTCAGATGAAGAAGATATGGCGTTCATGGCTAAAAATTTCAAAAAGTTTTTGAAATTTAGAAAGTCAAACAAATTTAGATATAACAAGAACAACTCCAGAAGCAATAAAAACACCAACAAACCATCAACATCTGCACTAGAATGTTATGAATGTCACAAGAAAGGTCATATCAAGAAAGATTATCCTGAGTAAAAGAAAGACAACTACAAGCACAAGAAAGACAGATTCAAGAAGAATGCTTTCTCTATCATGTGGAACGATATAGAATCATCTTCATCATTAGAATGTGACTTAGATAGTGTTTCAGAACAAGCCAACATTTTCTTTATGGCTACAAAAGATGAGGTAAGTGATCTAACTTTTATTGACGTTTTGGAAATCAATTCAGAATTGCTTGACGAATTAAAAGGCAAAAATAGAAAGTACAAAGAAGCTCTTGAGAAATTGAATAGAACTGAAATCGAAGTAGAAATGCTAAGAGATGAAAAGAAAATTTTAGAAGAACTCCAAGTTACTCAAGAATCTTGTTCTAATATTTCTTCTCAACTTTCTCTGCTAAGTCAAGAGGTAGAAACTCAGAAAGAAAAGAATGATGCTTCATTAATTGAAAATCATGATCTTAAATCAAATATCAAGATTTTAGAGTTAGATAACTCTATATTTAAAACAAAGTTAGAGGACATTGCTAAAAATGTTTATAATTTTAATAAGGTAGAGAAAATCTTTTCAAAATTATAGAAAATTCTCAAACTGTTTCAAATAAAAGAGGAATGGGATATAAACAATCTTCTAAAATTATTCCAAAGAAATAGAATTCTTCATATAAAAATAAAGTTGAAAAACCTAGTTCTAAAATTTCCAATTTTACTACTTCAATTAAAATTTAGGTTCCTAAAACAAATAATTCTTCAATAAGAAACAAGTATATAAAATATTTTATAAAAACTGTTCATAAAAACAAAGATTTTATTTTCAAAAGGAATTCTGAACCCTCTTAGGTTTGTCTTCCTAAGACCTAACTCTTAGGACCTAAAATAAAATGGTGGATACCAATGTTAATTTTATATTTTGCAGATACCATCCAAAAGGAGAGGAAAATGGATACTAGATAGCGGTTGCTCAAAACACATCACAGGAAACGAAGAGATGCTAACAAACATTAACTACTCAGATGGAGGTTCTATCACATTTGGAGATAACTCCAAAGGATATATCATCGATAAAGGCGATGTGAGCAATAATGGTATATCTAATTTACCTTTTGTTATAGATGTCTTATTAGTTAAACATTTGAAACACAACTTACTTAGTATTAGCCAATTGTGTAATGACCCGCTATTTTGGACCATTCAAATCGACAATAAAACCATACATGTCCGACTTGAATAATTCAAAATACCGAATTATTAATTAAAATTTGACAAAACTTAACATATATAGTAAATAAATCATCACAGATCACAGACACAGAGTAATATAACGTAGCGGAATAGATAAAGAATAGTGGTTCATGAAGCTACTATATACCTCAGAGTTAGAAATAAAATACAACCGAATAGTTCAAATTGCAGTGAAGTCTCCAAGGCAACAGATGACTTCTCTGAACCAATCAACTGGATGACTGAAGGAATAGATAGCTGGATCTTCAAGCAAAGTTCCAACTTTAAAGGCGAGTCTCAAATGCTGTATTACTCAATCTGACCCGAGCGTAAAGCAAAACACAAAACACTCGAGTCAGGATTAACATTCTTATATAAATAAATCCAACTCAAGTGAAATATCAACTGAAATACAAATAATCTTAAAGGATGTTTGGGATAACCATCCTCTAATGGTCCATGGAACTATCTACAAGCTAGAAGTATATACTATAACACCGTGGTCATTTCAACTTAATTTATACTTCAAAACCAAAACGTTTCAACATCAAATATCTCTATATTTCCCAAAATAGTATTTATATATTAAATAATTTATACAATAAAGTATTTCCAATTCCCTCAACAAAATAAATCGTGTCAACATCAACCTGACCTTCCCATTTAAATTAAATTCAATCTCAATTTATCAATTTAAATTTTCCTAAAATAACCACTTCAATTTTTATCAATCTCAAATTTGGATTTGTAATCACAAAATACCCCTTTAATTCAATATATTCAAAACTTTAAGTATTCAACGTTTCAACTAAATTTTATCCAATTTAGGTTTATAAATAGTAAATTCAACTATATCGATTCAACCCAAATTTTCACTTTCATTCAGTTTAGTTTCTAAATAACAAGTTAACTATGTTGATTTCACATACAGATCTGAATCTCAAAATAAACCATTTAAATTCCAATATAGTTCAAGGCTTAAATATTTAAAAGTTCAATATAACATTTTCATATAGATCTCGATTAAATCTTATTATTATTTAGTCTTGAAGTACTCCCTTATTAGATTCAATATCGTTAAAGTAACCTTAATTACATTTTACTCAATATTTTCTTTAATTTATTTAAACGTGAAATATTCATTAAATCGCTTATATCAAAAATCCAGTTACAAAATCATACCCTTAAATTTCCAATTCACTAATATCATATTAATTTAATTAAATAAATCCTTATTTAAATATCATTTTTAATAAACCCAATTTATCACCCAGTCTTAATTATTCAATTTATTACCAGAAAATCTATTTGAAATAGAGATCTACATAAATACTTAACCCTATTATATGGATTAAATCAATCTAATTTAAGTCAATATTTACGAATAAATCTATATATGAAATTTCCATTTGTAAAATATCTTAAGAATCAAAATTTTATTAAACCATATATTTCTTTCCAAAATTATAGAAATTATTTTCAAAATATTTATATGGACCAACGGTATCTGTATATATATCATATCATATAGTCAAGTGCTACGGATATTTATCATTTCAATCCGTACACTAAATATATACGGGCGGATATCGTTTCCACCCATAATCCCAAATTCAATTAAATGAAAATCGCTTGGGTTTATCATTTCACCCATAACGATTTTCTCCTATTCTAAAGTCCGTTCGGGTATGTATCATTTCAACCCATAGTGATTTCTATACTAAGAGGGAACTTGCAGAGTGATAACAGATATAAAAATAATAATAACAACAGGCATATATCATAGATATAAACAATAGGATATGGTGTCCCATAAGTGAACAGTTACAGATAATAGCATATATACAATTTAAATAACTACAGCCTCATATTCTAATTGTTGTTTCAATTGAAATCAAATTTAATAAATAAAAGAACGTTAATCGTGAGTGATTGCTCACCTTTCGAGGCTAGATATATTTGACAAGGAAACGAGCTACGAATTTCAAAGCAATGCTAGGTGGACACGATTTGACGAAGAAAACAGGACGACGGACGAAGCTGACAACAGAAATCGATAACGAATCAGAACCGGATTTTTGATGAAGATAATTGAGATAGGTGAACTTATATATAGCTATAAATAACTATACACACACCCACACATAAACCATATACAACCTAAAATTTAAAATAAACAATTATCTTGCAATATATATATATATATATATATATTCAAATAAATAAACAGTAATTTTAAACCCATATTAAATATATATATATATATATATATATATATATATATATATATATATATATTAAAATCATTTGTCTTAGGTATAGCACGTAAAAAAAACAAGCATATCGACAACCACACTTATTGCCAGATTCAAAATCCATTATGTAAGAAACTTTGAAAACATACATACTTCCTTTACGTATGCAGACGACAAATGATACGAACTTGTATAATTCATAAATATAACAGACAGGCCAAATATACACATGCAGACACTATATACACATGCCCACCAGATATACATAGTAAGATTGCTGTACATGCGTTCACATATATATAGACTGCTAGAAAAAAACAAACGAGTCTACTCATGTTATTTAAACCCAATATATGCAGACCCGCTATCAAATTACATATACCTATATATTATATACCTATCTACCTTTAACCCATACTCTATTTCTCTTCACATCTAGAATACAGTAACATCAAAATAAACCAAGCTCGAAACAATATTTACATGTATGGACTTAGACAAATTCATAACTGCTATGAAAATATATATACAACATAATAACAGGTTAAAATTTTACTTCACATCTATTATTGTCTTCATGACATCCATATTTAATTTAGTTTTGAATTAAACACATATCCAGGATTGCAATTAAATACTTATATATTATAAAATGATTGCAAGCAAACATAGGATAAATTAAAGTAAACACAGACAAAGATTTGGAAAAACTATATATACATATATATAAATACAAACATTTTATTGAAATCAATATATATAATAAAAGAAAAATGACAATTGTGGCTTATATTTCTGTATACAAACTTACTGTATAAACCCCAAATTTTATAGCCCATACAGTTAAGAATATTTGACAAAATTATATACAGGGAAAAAGTATATATATACGTAACAAATTATAATGGATACCTTTATATAAAAGGATGCAGCTAGAAAGATATGCACAGGAGGAGGAGTTTGAACCCCATGGTCGTGCGGCTTGGGTGACAGAGGCTGGTGATGAGGCGGCCTTGGAACTCGAGCACGGGGTGGGAGGAGAAATGAAGTAGGGTGGGACTCGGCTCGGTTGAGGCACGAGAGGGAGGAAGAGCGGCTGGAGGACGTGAGGCGTAGAGGAGATGAGGAGAACGGCTAGGGGAAGATCTGACGATATGTTGGAACTTCCCACGCGGAGGGGGCGGTTGAAGCCTGGTCGAAGAGATATGGTGCTCGGTGTTGAAAGAAAGAAGAATGAAGAAGGCAGAGCATTGTTTTCCAGGCAAACAAAAGTAAAATGAAAAATATAATATAATTTGTTGTTTGTAACGTATGCCAGAACAAAACAAGGAAAGGCAAATATTAAATAGAGAAGGTGAGGTTACCGTGCCAGCCACGATTCAAATTTTAAAAGGATAAGCTCTCATGACTGTTGGTTAAATTCTCAATGCAAATATAAATGGTAGGTAATTGAAAATGCGGAGGAAAACGAATAGCTATATAAATAATTGACATAATGGATTGGTAACAGCAGTCCGTTGATTCAGCAAAATAATAAAAGCAATTTAATGCGTGGTTTGTTCTTGCACGATGATTCAGGAAAAATCAAAGCAATTGATTGATTTGTAACTAACGTAATATTTGAATGGACAAGAAAGAAATAAAATTATTTATAACAGTCAATTCCCTTGATTTCGTGCAAAAATTACTGAGGCAGTTAATTATTTGTGGTGGACTGCATGTTATAGATTAGAAAACAAGGGAAAGTGTAAAGTCAAAATACGGTACTGCTACGGTGAACAGGTTATTGTCTCCGTCGCGTACCGGACCTCAAAATACAGAAATAAATATACCGTATAGATCATCACAACGAGACAATCAAAACGATATACAGATATTGGTGGCACGATCATCCGATCAAAAAGTCGATGATCGGTACCAGAAATGCTGCTAATTTTAAAAAAAGGGTAAACGGAGCAGTAGACGTCCGAATTTGGAAAAACGAAAGATGACGTCTCAATCAGAAGAGGATTTAGAAATTTTCTGTAGAAAAATATTCAGGCTTGAAATATAAATTTATTATCAGCAATTATTTGCTAGCTGGAATTTAATAGAATTTCACAATGAAATAAACTATGATGAAATCAATTGAAATTTTTACCATCTGCTATGTTTAATTGGACGTAATTCAAATATCAAATTTTTATTTAAAAATATTATTATTTAAATTCCTCAAAATCCAATTTAATACGTTATAAAGCCAATTAAATTTAAAAATTTATGGGTCGTTACAAATTGTGTGACAAAGGATTCAATATTTCTTTTTCTTAAAATAAGTGTAGTATTTTTGATCAAAATAAGAATCCTATTTTTGATGGCTTTAGAGATAAAAATATTTATGTTTTAAATATGAATATAAATTATAATATAAATATGTGTTTAATAGCCAAAGAAAATGATCTTTGGTTATGGCATAAAAGATTTTGTCATATTAATTCCAAAACTATAAATAAATTATCTAAAAATGATTTAGTAAAAGGTTTACCAAAATAAACTTTAAAGTAAACAATATTTGTGATGCTTGTAAATTAGGAAAATTATCAAAATCATCTTTTAAATCAAAGAAAAATATTTCTACTATACAACCATAGAACTATTACATTTAGATCTTTTTGGTCCAACTCAAATTCAATCTATAAATCACTGTAATTAAGTATTTGTTATAGTAGATGATTTTTCAAGATTTACTTGGACTATTTTCTTAAAAATTAAAAGTGATACTTTTGTAAATTTCAAGAATTTTTCAAAAAGAATCAAAATCTCAAAAATGTAAAAA
Organism: Allium cepa; assembly: GCA_030765085.1. Taxonomy (NCBI): domain Eukaryota; kingdom Viridiplantae; phylum Streptophyta; class Magnoliopsida; order Asparagales; family Amaryllidaceae; genus Allium; species Allium cepa. Next base: position 79,713,838 of record CM060941.1, on the reverse strand, counting down.
TTAAAAATATTAGTAGTGATCATGGAGGTGAATTTGAAAATGAAGCATTTGAATATTTTAGCAATAAAAGGGAATTTACCATAATTTTTCTTTTCCTAGGACACCACAACAAAATGGTGTTGTAGAAAGGAAAAATAGAACGTTACAAGAATGTGAAATAACTTTGTTGAATGGAAATACACTACCAAAACATTTGTGGGCAGAAGCTGTAGCAACTGCTTGCTACGTTCTAAATCGTGTTTCCATCCGACCTTAACAAAACACACTCCATATGAACTGTTTCATCGTAGAAAATTAAACATTTCTTATTTTAAAACTTTTGGTTTGAAATGTTTTATCTTAAATATAAAAGATCAGCTTGGAAAATTCGATCCAAAATCCGATGAAGGAACCTTCATAGGGTACTCAGATCGAAGCATAGCTTATCAAATTTTCAACAAAAGAACAAAAACAATCGAAGAAATGCTTCATGTTTCATTCGACGGAATTTTCAAATTTAATAAATTTTTTGAGGATATTCCTAAGACAATCACAAATATGGCTACTCAAAACAATTTTGGAGAAGATGAAAACATTTCTAATAATATTGGACAAAATGAAAACACTGATCATAACGAAAATGAATTAAGGTCTCCTCCTAGGATTTTACGAGATCACCCGGTAGAAAATGTTATAGGAGAAATTGATTCAGATGTTAGAACTAGAAATCAACTTAATCAAATGGGCCATGTAGCTTTTCTTTCTAAAATCGAACCTAAAAATGCAAAAGAAGCATCTACTGTTGACTATTGGATTATAGCTATGCAAGAAGAGCTAAACCAATTTGAACGAAGCGAAGTTTGGAAACTAGTTCCTAGAAGTCATTGGTACTAAATGCGTTTTCAAAAATAAAGCAGATGAACAGGGTAATATAACTAGGAATAAATCTAGATTAGTTGCACAAGGATATAATCAAGAAGAAGGAATCGACTACGAAGAAACGTTTGCTTCACTTGCATGACTTGAAGTAATACATATCTTAATGGCCTTTGCATGTTTTCATAATTTCGAACTTTATCAAATGGATGTTAAAGTGCTTTCTTAAATGGTTGAACAACCTCTGTTATTCACATATGAAAAATTTCTAGACCATATCTATATACGTAAAAAGCCCTTAAACAAGCACCTTGAGCTTGGTATGAATGTCTTAAGAGCTATCTAATAGATTTTGATTTCGAAATTGGGAAGAGTTATCAAACTCTTTTTATTAAAAGAGCTAAAAAGGATATTTTAATTATTCAAATTTATATAGATGATATTATTTTTTGGCTCTACAAATGAAAAATTATGTCAGGAATTTTCAAAAATTGTGACCAAAGAATTTGAAATGTCACATATGGAAGAATTATCTTATTTTCTTGGATTACAGGTTAAACAAATAGAAAAAGGAATTTTTATTAATCAAGAAATATATTTTAATAATCTAATTAAACGATTTAATATGAAAAACACTTCTGCTAAACCAACTCCAATAAGCACAATAGTTCGTCTCGATAGAGATGAAGATGGCAAAAGTGTTGATCAAAAATTATATCGAAGTATAATTGGATCATTACTTTATCTACCTGCTAGTAGACCTGACATAATGATGAGTGTTTTTTTATGTGCTCGATTCCAAGCAAATCCTAAAGAATCACGTATGCGAGCAGTAAAATGCATACTACGTTATCTAAGCAAAACCAAAGATTTTGGACTTTTTTATTCGAAAGAATGTCCTTTCGAATTAGTTTCATATAGTGATTCTGATTTTGGAGGATGTCGGATAGATCGGAAAAGTACTAGTGGGACTTGTCATTCCATTGGATAGTCCTTAGTCTCTTGGTTTAGCAAGAAACAGAATTGTGTTTCACATTCGACTTGTGTGGCAGAATATATTTTTGCTACTTTATCTTGCGCTCAAGTCATTTACATTCAGTAAACACTTCAAGATCTTGGTGTTAATTTATCTAAATCTACAATTTTTGTGATAATATTAGTGTTATAAACTTATCCAAAAATCCTGTAAATCACTCATGAACTAAACATATTGACATACGTCATCATTTTCTACGTGATAATATGGAAAAGGATTTAATCCTACTGGAATTTGTATCCTCTGAAAACCAATTGGTAGATATATTTACAAAACCATTAAATGAAAATATATTTATAAAATTAAGAAGAGAGTTAGGAATTGTTTCGATAAAAGATTTATAATTTTTTAATAATTTTTTTTCCAATACTTGAACTCGGGATCACTTACTTGGAAGTCTAGTGTTCTACCACTTCACTACTCCTTTCTTTTTAACTTTAGATGGTTTGCATTTTTTCTACTTACCTTACATTTGTTTTCCTCCAACCAAATTTTTCTCTGGTGCTTATAAACTTAACCACAAATCTATTTTCTATTTATATATGTCTTTACACAGAAATACCTCTTCTAATCTTCTTTCTTTTGACATTAGTTTTTAAACAAAATTTTAAAAAAAGTTTCATAAACATTTCTGAAAATGTCTTCCCAGCATAACTCTAAATCCTCTGCTCTATCTTATTCTTCTCCTAGTTCGGGATCGGTGAATTTACCAACTCCAACACCGATTTATGAACCAGTTCCAATTGTTCCTCCTTCTACACACACTGGTTATACTCCTCTTCGTAAAAAACGAGATGGTCTTTATTTTTTGGTTCACCATCTACCAAAGAGAAGATAGATCATATTCATCACTACCAAAGGGAAACAATGGAATTACAGCGCGAACTTTATTATGAACAAAGAGTTAATGCCAAGCGTTTAAGCTTTTGGAACAAGCCGCTTTAAAATTCTGTGGTTCTTCCTCTAAAGAGACGGTTCATCAACCGTCTCTTGTTCGTTCTCCAATTCGTCACAATCCTTTGGAACCATCACCGCAGCGTCCACCAATATCTTCGAATTCTTAAGAACGCGCCAATAGATGGTCACCACTTCAACCTTTTCAAGAAAATACAAAGATAGAACCAGATGAATATCACACTCCAAGCTCCTCTTCCAAATCTATTTTTTTATATATGTTGTTTTTAATACGTAATTTTTAATTTCTAATCGTTCAAAAGTTATTCACATTGTTTATACATATTTTTTTTCATATTAAAGGGAGTCATAAGTTTTTGTAATAATTCATCCGGCTGTTTATAACGAAATAGACTGCTGAATATTATGGAAGAATATTTTTTACCTCGGATTCAGATGGCTGAATCAATACAAACAGATGTCTGAATTAGTTCAAAAATGATTTCTTGCGGAAAGAAATTCAGACGGCTGAATATAGTGATTCAACTGGCCGAATTCCTTCTGTGACATTTTTTCCTGGTCCTACATTCTTTTTCTTCCACTTTTGCCCTTACTTTTTACCTACTGTATATTTATCTTTTCATTTCTTACCCATTCATTTCAGAACCCTAGCCATTTTTTTCAAATTCTACAAATTTTACTGCTCTATTTTACTCTCTAATGGCTCTAAGATCCAAGCGCACAAGAGAATCCACTTCCGGTCCATCCGAAGATCAAATTCGACAATGGCTTTGGAATGATGTTGCAATCTCGCGATTCGATTCTATGAAAAATTCCAATATCTTTTAAGAGGCTTTCATGAAATTTTTGAATTTTGCAACTTACCGAATTAGAGAATTGGCGGAGCAATTCCACTTCAATAATCTAATAGGGTATGCTCCAAATAATGTCAAAATTAAATATCTTTTGATCAAACTCTTTCTTGCTAATCTGAATTTGGATCATCATAATCCACAAAATTGTTAAGATTGTGTTTGGTCAATGGTTTGTGGCATTAAAATTTTCATGGATTAGGAAATATTCTAAATTGTCCATATCAAGGTGTTGATATTGATGATGTTGAAGTTGATATGGATCATCGAGATGAGGTTTCACATCTTTTCTTGTCCGATCAACTTTCAAATTTGAGTGCTTTAATGTCTAGTACCTTAAGGCCTCAAGCTTGCCTTATTCATCGTGCATTGATTCACTCTCTACAACCTAGAACGAGGAGTTATGAAAAGGTTTATAAAAGAGACTTTCAAACTCTTTATTCTATCTACTCCAACGAACATGTGAATTGGGGAAAAATAATTTTAGATGAATTTCAAGACATCATAATCTGAAGAAAATATAAAACCATTCACTATAGTGCTTATATGATGCGTATCCTTCTTAACTTCAGCATTCCAATGCCTGACTCCAAATTTTCAAGCTTTAGTGAGTTAGGTGCGAAAACTTTAGGATTGACGGGTCTTCCTCACCGACCTCCTCCACAAAAAATCATCTCCTTTCAACAATGGTCTCAAAATTTTCTACAAGATGCTCCACAACCTTGTGACACTAGTATTACCTCCTCTTCTCATACTCAACCGGAAGAAGAAGAAGAGGACGATGATTCAATTCAAGAGGTTAGCCCTGACACTCCCTCCAGACAAACTAACATTACTCCCGAAATCAATCCAAACTTCACCGGAATATTAAGGCTCTTGAAAAGAAAACGGAAAAGAAATTCAACTCCATAAAAGGTTTTCTTAATAAAATACGAGATAAAATTTCTTGTTCCCGGTCTACATGTACTGAAGTTCACAATCCATGTAATGCCCGGCCCCTATACCCATGCTACCCAAGAGCAATACTAAGTGTTACTGTCGGAAAGCACGGAGAATGGGACTCGATAGGGCTAAATGTTGTACTCATTCCCTTGAACTAACACTGGCACGAGAAATTTTTCAAGTTTTTTTCTTCTACTTATCATTCGTGCGCAGTGTTGGTTCAAAGCAATGGTACAAGATAAAAAATTTCCAGGTTACACAGTATAGAATATAATAGAATGTACAGTTCAGCACAACAACATCATAATGCATAATACATATCATAATAGTAATGTCCACGATACATAGTCCATAGTACATATCACTTCCAAAATACATAATAACATACATACCATAATACATATATTAACTACTCCTAAGTCCAAGATGTAAAGTCCGAAACCCCAAAACGTGGAAAATAATATGAATGCTGCTACAGTCCACGCAACCTAACCTGCAACCACAATCCTCAGACTGACCCGAGGATTATAAAACAAATCACACGAGTCAGACTATTTCTAGTGTGAGTGAAGCAAGATTTATGAACAATAATTGTCTCAGTCAACAAAAAGGGAAAGAAAGCGCCGCATGTATAAACCAACATGAGACATATATATGTGTATAAACCAACATGCAAATTTGGTTTCATAAACAATTCATTTAATCAAACAACAGTTTTAGGCCAAACATATCGTATGTAATGCAATACGATACCAACCCAATTATCGTATGTAACATAATAAATAAGTTCATCCACACATTCTCCAAAGATACTGGGTTTTCAAAATCAACTTTAATATTTTTCAAAAATCATAAGATAAAGAAAATTGCATTATGAGAATTATGGGATAAATATAACACTCCTCATAAAATATACCCAATAAACAGACGCTAGTATTGTAAAATCACAGTGGTAGAGTTCGAGCGCGCGCGAAGACATCAACACTGTAACCTACTCATAACGCCATAATACACCTGGCGATCAACCCAGGTTAACCAAGACGGTCTAAGGCAAAGGCCGTATGCTACCTGTTCACGAACCTACACATAGGACCCCCACGCCTCCATCCATCATAATCCGTGACCCGCAGATCGGAGATCCCGATCCAAAATAAGTTGAGCCCTGTGTAGCAGACCGTTGACCTTTGGTGGTAAAAGGGCAAGTAATATACCACCAATTCAGGTAGCGATCCTGAATTAGGTCGGTCAAGATGGAGTTTTAGCCCATTGGTACAACAGAGTTCAATCTATCCCGACCCAAAAATCAAAATCGTTTGTAATTTCAAAACACTTCCAAAAAAAGTCAATGACGACAACATCTTCCAATAAAACCTTTGATAAACCCAGTATAATATTCAAAAAGTAAATAAAATTTAGCGAAACAATTATGCGTATAAAGGAAACAATTACATCTCCATTTCGCATTAATACACAAGTACCCCATAATACTTATGTATCAAGGCGAAACAAAGAAACCGAATTTATTGAATTAAAATTATTAAAAATTCGTTAAGTTAGATAAAAATTTATGACAATTAATTTAATTTTAAAAAAAAACTAAACAACACAAGTTTTAGTATGCGAAAACGTAATCAAAAATCTAAATATTTTTTTTATTTTTTATTTTAAAAAAAACAAGTTTTAGTAATCAAAAACCAAATCAAAATTCTAAATAAAAAGTTCTATTTTTTTTCTTCAAACGCGTATTAATCGATAATATAATATTTTTCTTCTTTAATCGAAATAATTTTAATTTAATATTTTAAATTAATTTTTTTTCCTCCTTCAAAGCTGGGCTGTAGTTGTGCAGTCACCTGGCCGCCCAGTGCAGCCCGCCTGGGCTGCACCTGGGCAGCCCGCCCGGCTGCACACCTGTGCAGCCGGCCGGGGTCGCACAACCTGTGCAGCCCTTGGCTGCACATTTGCATCCCATCCCTGGGCTGCACCTATGCAGCCCCCGGCGGCAAGTCTGGGCTACACCTGCGCAGTCCAGGCTGCACCTGTGCAGCAGTCCAGGCTGCACCTGTACAACCTATGCAGGGCTGCACCTGTGCAGTTCTGTGCTGTACCTGTGCAACCCAACCTGGACTGATTTTGTGCAGCAGGTTTAGGCTGCATAGGGAAGCTCCATCTGGGATGCACCCGCAGTCCCTTTTGGACTGTACAGTGCAGTTTCGACGACATTTTTTTCCAAGAGAAGAAAACTGCATCTCATTGCGGCAAATAAACAAACACCATGCATGCATTTTGTGCATTAATTTTCATTCTCATTTTTTTTCAATCTGATAATTCAATAAACCACATGATGAAGGGAATGAGCAAACAACAATAATCCAAGAATTTCACCCTACGTTTGCATGCATAAAAAAATAAAATAAAACAAAACATGATTATAACTTCACCCACCTAAAGCTTCAAATTGCAATTTTTAAGCTCTAATTCAGCTATCCCTTGATTGCTTGACTTTCCCCCCTTCGAATGCTAACAAAATCAAAAACCCTAAATAGGTATTCACTGGAAAGGAAAGATGTTAGGGGATTATAGGGATACTTACTCTTAGAATTGAGAATCTTTTCTCTTTAACCTTTAATTGAAAATTAAAATTTGTGTTTGATTGAGGAGATTAGAAATTAGGATTTCTTCTTTCTTCTTTTTCTCGTTTCTGTTTCTGAACTGTACGTACAGTAAGTGTAGATGAGGATAGGGAATGGTATTTTTATTATAAAGCCCCTCCTCTAGAATCTTCTCCCAATTAGCCATTTATTTTATTTCTCCTTTTTTTAATAGTGTAATCATTTTATTTTGTTTTTTTTCTAGATTTTTCTTTTCCTCAATATTATTTTATTCAATTCTAGAACTTTCCTACATGGCATCATAAAAAAAAGATATTATTATTTATTATTTATTACTATTATTATTTTACCCTTTCCTTCTTTCTTTTCTTTTTTCCTTTTTATACCAAATTATAAATCAACATAAAAAAAATTCTTATTTAAACTTTTCATACATAAAAACGCATTTTATCTTATGTAATTAGTTATCATTCTTTCATAAAAATCATTACACTCTCAATGTTTAACTTTCCAAATAATTTAGGTTAATAAAATGGTTTATTTATTAAAATAAATTACACGACCACTAAAACATAATTTATAACTCCAAATAAAAGTAAATAAATTTGTTACCATTTATTTTCCTCTCAACTCTATTAATATTAAATTCCCATTTTATTTCCTTTTATTTTTTTCCTATTTATTTATTATTATTATTTTTACGTAAATATTTAATTGTTTGTTATTTTTAACAGATTAATTATCAATTTATGAATTGATTCCCAATTTAGTATCCTTAAAAAAAGGGGTTGTTACAGACTTCCCCCTTTACAAAAATTGCGTCCTCGCAATTTCTACGTAAGGGCGATATCTGTAACTTTATTAGTTGATTTAAATTCTAAAAGAATAAGACATATCTTATTCGAGCGCCAAACAATTCGGGATAATGCCTCTGCATCGACTCTTATGTTTCCCAGGTCCAGTCCTTCGGATTGCACGACCATTGCACCTTGACTAGAGGAACCACCTTACTACGCAACTTTTTCGTCTCAGAGGCAATGATACAAATAGGCTCTCGAGTATATGTCATATTAGGAGCGATCCCAAGCTGTTGCAACTGCTTTGGCTCTATCACCTCCTCTGAATCCCTCAAACACTTTCTCAAGTGTGACACATGAAAGACGTTGTGCACACTCGATAAGTGCTCAGGTAGAGCAACTCTATATGCAAGCTTCCTAATGCGCTCCGCAATAGGATAAGGCCCAATAAATCTAGGAGCAAGCTTACCAGTCTTGCTGAACCTCATTACTCCCTTTAAAGGAGTAACCTTCACAAACACATGGTCGCCGACGCTAAACTCCAAGTCCTTTCTTCTTTTATCTGTATAGGACTTTTGTCTATCTTGTGCTTCTTTCATCCTCCTCCTAATTATTTCTAACTTTTCTGAAGCTTCATGTACAGTGTCGGGACCCAGTACTAACTTATCTCCAGTATCAAGCCAGCATGTAGGAGATCTACATGGTCTTCCATACGGTGCTTCGAAAGGAGCCATGCCTATACTGGACTGAAAGCTGTTATTGTATGAAAACTCTACCAGGTACAGGTGGTCCTCCCAAGACCCTCCAAAATCCAGAATACAAGATCGCAACAAATCCTCAAATATCTTATTGACTCGCTCAGTTTGCCCATCGGATTGAGGATGATAGGCTGAGCTAATATTCAACCTCGTCCCCAAAGCTGCTTGTAATCTCCTCCAAAATCCACTAGTAAATAATGGATCTCTGTCACAAACTATAGCGCTAGGTACACCATGGAGACGAACAACTTCCTTCACATACAGCTTCGCCAAATAAGATGCAGTCCTCTTTGCCTTGACAGGGATAAAATAGGCAGATTTCGTCAAACGATCCACTACTACCCATATGCTATCATGCCCTTGTTTCGATCGAGGCAAGCCGTCAATAAAATCCATTGATACCTGAATAAAGTATTAATGGAACACTAATTGGATCACAATAAAGGGTTTATATAAGTGAACCGTTATAAAATCAAAATTCACTTATTCCTGATCCCATTTCCATAATGGAATCTCCAAAGGCTGAAGAAGACCGCTAGGCTTTTAATGCTCGCATTTCACCAGTTGGCAAGTAATGCAATTCTTAACATATTCACCTATATCACGCTTCATTCCTTCCCAGTAATATAGGCGCTTCATGTCCATGTACATCTTGCTGCCACCTGGGTGAATAGTGTATCGCAAACAATGGCAGTCCTTCATCGTCTCTTGTCTAAGCCCTGCGACACTAGGTACAAAGATTCTACCCTTCTTCCTCAAACAACCAAGAGCATCCATCTCAAAACCTTTCAGATCATCAGCTTCCTCTCCATTCTTCAACCGGTGAATATGAACTAAAGCATCTGAATCTTCCTTCTGAGCAAGAGAAATTCTGTCCATAAGACTTGGTCTCACAACCAAGCTAGCTAACATCCTCCCTGAGCTACGAGTAGGCATACTGTAACAGATCCCACTAGAATCTAACACCTCCAAGTCACGCCATTCAGCCACCATCATCGATACGACTGCCTGGTGTTTACGGCTGAGGGCATCCGCAACATGGTTTCCTTTCCCAGGGGTATACTGAATATCAAAATCATAGGCTGCCAAAAAATCCAACCACCTTTGTTGGCGCATGTGCAGTTCCTTTTGGGAAAATAGGTATTTCAAGGACTTATGGTCTGTATAGAGAACAAATCGTTCCCCCATAAGATAGTGTCGCCACAACTTCAAAGCAAAAACCACGGCTGCTAGCTTCAAATCCTGAATAGCATACCAAATCTCATTGGGCCTTAGTTGCCTGGGTGCATAAGCTACAACCGTCCTTTCTGCATCAGTACTGCTCCAAGGCCAGTCCCACTGGCATCAGTATAGACCATAAGATCATGATTACCCTCTGGAATCACCAAAACTGGAGCGTTAGTGAGCATCTCCTTCAACTTTGAGAAAGCTTCTTCACACTTATCTGTCCACTCATACATGACTCCTTTCCTCGTCAGCCTCGTCAAAGGAGTCACAATCTTGAAGAAATCTTTAATAAAACGTCGGTAATAACCAGCTAGTCCCAAGAAGCTCCGTATCTCGGTAACAGATTCTGGTCTCTTCCAATTCTGTATGGCCTCAATCTTAGAAGGATCCACTGCCAGACCGGCTTCGGAGACTATATGGCCCAAAACTTAACCTCCTTCTGCCAAAAGTGGCACTTGGAGAATTTAGGTTTTAGCTTATGTCCCCTTAAGGTCTTCAAAACCATCCTCAAATACCCTTAATGCTCTTGCTCAAACTTGGAATACACTAGGATGTCATCAATAAAGACCAGGACAAATTGGTCGAGATAGCTTCTGAATATTCTATTCATTAGGTCTACAAAGTATGCAGGAGCATTCGTAAGTCCAAATGGCATTACCAGCCATTCATATGAACCATAACGAGTGCGGAAAGCAGTAAGAGGAATGCTGTCTTCCGCTACTCTTAGCTGATGGAAGTCCAGTTGGGAAAAGACCTTCGCTCCGCCCAACTGATCAAACAGATCATCGATACGAGGTAAAGGATATTTATTCTTTATATTTAGCTCATTAAGCTTCCTGTAGTCAATGCATAAACGAAGAGAGCCATCAGCCTTCTTTACAAACACAGCAGCAGCTCCCCAAGGAGAGCTACTAGATTGGATAAACTGCTTCCCTTCCAATTCAGTCAACTGCTTACGAAGTTCCTCCATCTCGACTCGTGACATACGAGTAGGTGGTCGACTGACTGGTTGGGCTCCTGGGATAAGATCTATGCGAAACTCCACGGCCCTCTTTGGTGGTAAGCCTATAATAGGCTCAAATATATCACCAAAATCTCTGATAATTGGTACCCTGGCTATCTCATCTTCCTCTCGTGACTCCATGGAAAACAAAGAAACATAAGCACTAGAGCTCGGTGCCTCCAGAGTCATATTAACAAGCCCTATATAGGATGGATGCTTCAAAGTAACAACTCTGTCTGAGCAGGAAAGGTGTGCATCATAATGATCCAGCCAGTCCATCCCCAAGACAATATCAAAGCCAAGGCACTCAAATACATGAAAATCACAGAGAAAAGAGAGTTCGCAAAAGGAAAGCTCAAAGCTTTTACACAACATTCCAAGTGTTGCGGACCCACTAATGGGATTCGCGACCCTTAAAGATGTCAGGAGGAATACAACTTCTAAATCATATCATCAACTAATTCTTAGATATGAAAGAATGGGAGGCACCGGTGTCAAAGAGTATACAAATAAAAGTATCTCTAAAAGGAATCGTACCTTCCATGACCGCCACCTGCTTTTCCTTCCTCTGACTCGGGCCTGGATCTCCTTCCATCACATTCAGCTTTACTGCTTGCTTCTTCTTCATAAGCCGTGACAGTTGTTCTTCAAATGACCAGTCTGGTGACACTCATAGCACTGCCTCCGGGGGAAATTATTAGCAAAACGCCCCATTAATCCACACTTATAGCATTTCACTCCACTTTTATCTTGCTTCTGGGAGCCCGAAGCTTGACCTTACTTTTTCTTCTTTTGAGGATTCTGCTTCTTCTTAGGCAAGAATGGAGCTTTCCTCTTAGGCACAAAGCTCTGTCGGTTTGGTGGTGCATCATCATCTCTTTCCCTATACAAGTCCTCATACCTCATGGCCAAATCAACTATCTCATCAAAAGTGGAGCGAAGCTGAGTCAAAAGTTGTTCCTTCAACTTCCTACGTAAACCATCCACAAATTTCTGGTTCTTTTTGAAGGGAGTGTTGACCAAATCGGGGCCATACATAGAGAGGGAGTTGAAGGTATTGACATACTCCTGAACTGTCATATCTCTCTGCTTCAGCTCAATAAATCTACGAGCGAGGATGGCCTTCTCCGCCTCAGGAATGAACCTTAACTCGAATCGTTCCCTAAATCTCTCCCATGTAAGCTCCTCCTTACCTATCTCAGCACTAACCACATCGAACCAGTCAGATGCACCATCTTGGAGCAAGCTGGAAGCAATCTGGACCTTCTGGCGGTCCGTCACACCCATGTGCCCAAAGACTCGTTCACAGGTTTTCAACCAAGCCTGAACACCAACCACACATTCATTTCCATGAAAGGGCTTCCCTCCAAGGCTCACAAAGTCCTTATACATACGAGCGAAATCAACTCTAGGAGAAGCATTAGGAACGGGTGCGGCTTGTGGCATGTTCTGCATCAACTCTAACCACTGCTCCACAGTCAGACGGAGAGTTCTTCCAGCCATCTTTCTCACTACTCTTCATAGTGAAAAATGTTGTTAGGATGGAATTAAAATAATTCCCACGCTAAAACGTTCAAAGGTCTGGGGTTCTGGTTTTGGTATGTATGACTATTATTATATTACGGAATGATACTTATGGTATATAGACATGTACAATGCTTCTACTGCTTTGTGCTAACTTATATTCTGAATATATTCTATACTATTGTTAACCTGGGTTCTGATACCAAAAATGTAACGTCCGACCTCTATACCCATGCTACCCAAGAGCAATACTAAGTATTACTGTCGGAAAGCACGAAGAATGAGACTCGATAGGGCTAAATGTTGTACTCATTCCCTTGAGCTAACACTGGCATGAGAAATTTTTAGATTTTTTTTTCTTCTACTTACCATTCGTGCACAATGTTGGTTCAAAGCAATGGTACAAGATAAAAAAATTCCAAGTTACATAGTACAGAATATAATAGAATGTACAGTTCAGCACAACAATGACATAATGCATAATACATATCATAATAGTAATGTCCACAATACATAGTCCATAGTACATATCACTTCTAAAATACATAATAACACACATACCATAATACATATATTAACTACTCCTAAGTCCAAGATGTAAAGTCCAAAACCCCAATACGTGGAAAATAATATGAATGCTGCTACAGTCCACGCAACCTAACCTGCAACCACAATCCTCAGACTGACCCAAGGATTATAAAACAAATCACATGGGTCAGACTATTTCTAGTGTGAGTGAAGTAAGATCTATGAACAATAATTGTCTCAATCAACAAAAAGGGAAAGAAAGCGCCGCATGTATAAATCAATATGAGACATATATATGTGTATGAACCAACATGCAAATTTGGATTCATAAACAATTCATTTAATCAAACAACGGTTTTAGGCCAAACATATCGTATGTAATCCAATACGATACCAACCAAATTATCATATGTGACACAATAAATAAGTTCATACACACATTCTCCAAAGATACTGGGTTTTCAAAATCAACTTTAATATTTTCCAAAATCATAAGATAAAGAAAATTGCATTATGGGAATTATGGGATAAATATAACATGACTCATAAAATATACCTAATAAACAGACGCTAGTATTGTAAAATCACAGTGGTAGAGCTCGAGCGCGCGCGGAGACATTAGCACCGTAACCTACTCATAACGCCATAATACACCTGGCAATCAACCTAGGATAACCAAGACGGTCTAAGGCAAAGGCCGTATGCTACCCGTTCACGGATCTACACGTGTGACCCCCACGCCTCATTCCATCATAGTCCGTGACCCGCCGATCGGAGATCCCGATCAAAAATAAGTTTAGCCCTGTGTAGCAGACTGTTGACCTTTGGTGGTAAAAGGATAAGTAATATACCACCAATTCAGGTAGCGATCCAGAATCAGGTCGGCCAAGACGGAGTTTTGGCCCATTGGTACAACAGAGTCCAATCTATCCCGACCCAAAAATCAAAATCGTTTGTGATTTCAAAACACTTCCAAAAAAAGTCAACGATGACAACATCTTCCAATAAAACCTTTGATAAACCCAGTATAATATTCAAAAAGTAAATAAAATTTAGCAAAACAATTATGCGTATAAAGGAAACAATTACATCTCCATTTCGCATTAATACACAAGTACCCCATAATACTTATGTATCAAGGCGAAACACAGAAACCAAATTTATTGAATTAAAGTTATTAAAAATTCGTTAAGTTAGATTAAAATTTATGACAATTAATTTAATTTTAAAAAAACTAAACAACACAAGTTTTAGTATGCGAAAACGTAATCAAAACTCTAAATATATTTTTTTTATTTTTTTTAAAAAAAACAAGTTTTAGTAATCAAAAACCTAATCAAAATTCTAAATAAAAAGTTCTATTTTTTTTTCTTCATACGCGTATTGATCGATAATATAATATTTTTCTTTTTTAACCGAAATAATTTTAATTTAATATTTTAAATTAATTTTTTTTCTACTTCAAAGCTGGACTGTAGTTGTGCTGCCCACCTGGCTGCCCAGTGCATCCCGCCTGGGCTGCACCTGGGCAGCCCTGGGCTGCACAGCCCACCTGTGCAACCCGCCCGGCTGCACACCTGCGCAGCCGGCCTGGGTTGCACACCTGTGCAGCCCCCGACTGCAAGTCTGGACTGCACCTGTACAGCCTGTGTAGGGCTGCACCAGTGCAGTTCTAGGCTGCACCTGTGCAGCCCAACCTGGAGTGATTTTGTGCAGCAGGTTTAGGCTGCATAGGGCAACTCCATCTGGGATGCTCTTGCAGTCCCTTTTTGACTGTACAGTGCAGTTTCGATAACATTTTTTTTCCAAGAGAAGAAAACTGCATCTCATTGCGGCAAATAAACAAGCACCATGCATGCATTTTTTGCATTGATTTTCATTCTCATTTTTTTTCAATCTGATAATTCAATAAACCACATGATGCAGGGAATGAGAAAACAACAATAATCCAAGAATTTCACCCTACATTTGCATGCTTTAAAAAAAACATGATTATAACTTCACTCACCTAAAGCTTCAAATTGCAATCTTCAAGCTCTAATTCAGCCAGCCCTTGATTGCTTGACTTTCCCCCCTTCAAATGCTAACAAAATCAAAAATCCTAAATAGGTATTCACTGAAAAGGAAAGGTGTTAAGGGATTATAGGGATGCTTACTCTTAGAATTGGAGATCTTTTCTCTTTAACCTTTAATTGCAAATTAAAATTTGTGTTTGATTGAGGAGATTAGAAATTAGGTTTTCTTCTTTCTTCTTTCTTCTTTTTCTCGTTTCTGTTTCTGAACTGTACGTACAGTGAGTGGAGATGAGGATAGGGAATGGTATTTTTATTATAAAGCCCCTCCTCTAGAATCTTCTCCCAATTAGCCATTTATTTTATTTCTCATTTTTTTTAATAAAGTGTAATCATTTTATTTGTTTTTTCTAGATTTTTCTTTTCCTCAACATTATTTTACTCAATTCTAGAACTTTCCTGCATGGCATCATAAAAAAAAGATATTATTATTTATTATTTATTACTATTATTATTTTACCCTTTCCTTCTTTCTTTTCTTTTTTATTTTTTATACCAAATTATAAATCAACATAAAAAAATTCTTATCTAAACTTTTCACATGTAAAAACACATTTTATCTTATGTAATTAGTTATCATTCTTTCATAAGAAAAACATTACACTCTCAATGTTTAGCTTTCCAATTAATTTAGGTTAATAAAATGGTTTATTTATTAAACATGACCACTAAAACATAATGTATAACTCCAAATAAAAGTAAATAAATTTGTTACCATTTATTTTCCTCTCAACGCTATTAATATTAAATTCCCATTTTGTTTCCTTTTATTTTTTTTTCTTATTTATTTATTGTTATTATTATTTTTACATAAATATTTAATTGTTTGTTATTTTTAACAGATTAATTATCAATTTATTAATTGATTCCCAATTTAGTATCCCTAAAAAAATAGGTTGTTACAATCCATCTCCTTTTCAATGGTCATCTTCAAGTTCGGATTCCGATGATGATCGGCCTTCTTTCTCTACCCAGTTTCAATTATTATTGTTTCTACTATTTTAATCAAACTTCTATGATTCTCTTTCTAGTTATTTATTTAATGGTTGTATGAATATTGTTATTTTTAGTAATGACATCTCGAGTATGAGTTATTTATATGTAATCTTTATTTGATTCTATGCATCTCTTTCTTTTGTCGATGACAAAGGGGGAGAAAGTTTGTAAAATATTTGTGCATATTGACATGGGGGGTAACAATGTTAAGGTAAATACTTCTATAAATATATTATTTCTACTTATATAGTTGTCATCATCAAAAGAGGGAGAATGTTGGAACTCAATTTAACATTGTTTTAATTAATGACAAGCTATATAAAATATTTTGTGTGCACTAATCATTTTTGCAGGAGATTTGTTGCAGATTCATATTCAGAGTGTTTGAAGCTATTAGTTTCTAGTCTAGAGTTTGTATATCATTTAGTAATTTGTTAAAATATCTCCTGAATTGATATATTATATATATATATAATCGTATACACACACGCACAAGTATACACAACAGGCTAAAAATAGCCGGCTGAATACTGAAACAAATTTATTGTTTCACAATATTCGACCGGCTGAATGAAAAAATTCAACCGGCTGAATCTGGCTAAAATTAGCCTATTTCCTTGCTGTCTTCGATTTAATTCAATTCAGAAGGCTGAATCTTTATATTCAGGCGGCTGATTTTAACCAACTGCTATTTTCATGAATATACACTTCTCTTCATCGAAGAGTAACGTCTTCAAAATCAATGGTTGCGTCTGTTTCTTTTCAATATAATTTTTCACATATGGTTGCAACCTTTTAAACTCTATAAATATATTTCAGAATTCAACAAACAATTCAGCGAAACTAATTTTAATATTCTTGAAATCTTATCTATTCTCTATTTTCAAACTGCACTCAAACTGCTTACATTCTCTGTTCATTGATCACTCTATCTTCCACTATTCTTAAACACATTACGCTATAAATCATAAAGGAGAAGATTATAGGAAGATTGCACTTAATTGACTTATCAGTGCTATTCAAAAAGCACACTACAGTCGGATACTTTTGTTATTTGTAAAGAAGTCCTGTTCGGTTGCTCAGGCGGTAGAAGTCCTATTCGGTTGCTTAGGCAGTAGAAATTCTGTTCGGTTGCTCAGGCGGTGTAAACCTATTCCTCCGGTTTAAGTGAGGGTTGCTAGTTTAATTCCAGAAGGAGTCAAGGACTGGACGTAGAATGGGCGTTCGAACCAGTATAAAAATCTCTGGTGTCATTTACTTTACTGTTTTTACTGTTTACTTACTTAGTCTGCATAAGTAGTCTATCCATATTATACGATCCTATATCACATTGACTATCATTTGGTATTGGAGCACTTTCATTTGGTATATGAGCAAGGCCATCATATAACCGTAGCATAGTTATCTGGTATTGTTTTAATATGGAAAACAATACAAGTACTGTTTCTCACATTACCTTTTTAGAAGGTCAATCTGCTGCACGACCACCTCTATTTAATGGAATGAACTATAACTATTGGGCTACTAGGATGAGAATCTATATACAAGTAAGTATTTATAAAACCCGGAACATTATGCAATCTGAATATATTATTCCTACTATCGAATATTCAACATGGTCTAATGCACAAAAATTAGACGCTACTGCAAATGCTAAAGCTATGAATATGTTATATTGTACATTAGGCAAAAATGAGTTTAATAGAATAAGCATGTGTAAAACTGCTCATGAAATTTGGCGTACACTTAAAGTTACATATGAAGGAACTAACAAAGTCAAACAAAGTAAAATTTCTATGCTCAAAAATCAGTTCCAGAATTTTAAAACAAGATGAGACTATAAATGAAATGTACTCTAGATTTCAAGATATATATCATTCCTTGATAGCTTTAGGATAAACTTACATAGATTTTGATATTGTTTCAAAAATCCTCAACTCACTAACGGATGAGTGGGAACGAAAAGTCTTAGCAGTCGAAGAAGCTAACGACATTTCAACCATAAAACCAGAAGAGTTGATTGGAAATCTAATGTCTTATAAAGTTAATCTCCAAGAAAGACGAGTACAAGATCAAGATAAGAAAAATATAGCATTCCAGGCAGAAAAAGATGAATCAGATTCAGATGAAGAAGATATGGCGTTCATTGCTAAAAATTTCAATTTTTTTTGAAATTTAGAAATAGCAACAAATTTTGATATAACAAGAACAACTCCAGCAATAATAACAACACTGACAAACCATCAACATCTGCTCTAGGATGTCATGAATGTCACAAGAAAGGTCACATCAAGAAAGACTGTCCCGAGAAAATGAAAGACAAGTATAAGCACAAGAAAGACAGATTAAAGAAGAAAGCTTTCTCTGTCACATGGGACGATACACAATCATCTTCATCAACATAAAGTGACTCGGGCAGTGATTCAAAACAAGCCAACATTTTCTTTATGGCTACAAAAGATGAGGTAAGTGATCTAACTTTTATTGACATTTTGGAAATCAATTCAGAATTACTTAACGAATTAAAAGGAAAAAACAAAAAGTACAAAGAAGCTCTTGAAAAATTGAATAAAACTGAAATCGAAGTAGAAATGCTAAGAGACGGAAAGAAAATTTTAGAAGAAGAACTCCAAGTTACTCAAGAATCTTGTTCTAATATGTCATCTCAACTTTCTCTGCTAAGTCAAGAGGTAGAAACTTAGAAAGAAAAGAATGATGCTTTATTAATTGAAAATCATGACCTTAAACAAATATCAAGATTTTAGATTTAGATAACTCTAGATAAAGTTAGAAGACATTACTAAAAATGTTTCTAATTTTAATAAAGATAGAGAAAATCTTTCCAGAATTATACAAAATTCTCAAACTGTTTCAAATAAAAGAGGACTGGCATATAAACAATCTTCTAAAATTATTCCAAAGAAATAGAATTCTTCATATAAAAATAAAGTTGAAAAACCTAGTTCTGAAATTTCCAATTTTACTACTTCAATTAAAATTTGGGTTCCTAAAACAAATAATTCTTCCATAAGTAATGTAACGAGTCCGATTTTGCCCGCTCAAAAATCGACATCCATACTTCAAATCGTACTCGAATGTCATAGATTCGACCGTTCAAATCCGATTCGCCGGAGCTTATAACAATCATTAAGTAAACCACACAGCGGAATAAAAGAATAATACATTGATATACAGCTTTGATACAATATCTGATACAACAGATGATCCAATAGATATCAATATACATCAGAGATATGATACAATAAAATAGCAGCGGAAAAGAAAATGATAACATCTAGCAGCGAAACAAATAACTCTAAGATAGTCTTCAAGGAAGAACTCCAAAAATAACTGCAACTCCATTTCCAAGAACTAATCCAGCAATAGCTCGAACTCCCAATAACGATGCACCAAGCTCAGCAAGACTGGTGCGATCTAAAGACTGAACTAACTCCAGATAACCTACTAAACCTGACTATCTGAAAAACCCAACTCTAGACTGCTCGTGTAGAAAAGAATGAGCACCCAGAGTTTAGGAAAGAAACGATAAACTCCGGATCAGTCGTGGGACTGGTGTGAGCAACAAAAACAGTTTATCTTTAAAAACATTCAATAAAAGATTTTCAAAGTCAATTCGCAATGCTTTTTAAAAATGAGACTACCATAAGGCCTCCCGCACACACACACAATGCAAACGCAGAATCGGAGGAGATTTCTCCTTATGATAGTCAAAGATGCTTGATACGCATTAAAAATAACATTTGATATTATTACTAGTGCATAGTGTAGGAAAAATTCATTTCGAAAGTAGAATATAAATCTTAGCCAACATACGACCATTATCGTATGCCTACTATAGCTAACTATGTTCAATAGCAGGTTACCGCCACATTCCATAGCAGGTTATACAACTAAAACCGTACAAGTTTCGTATTGTTTCTTTGGATTTCCAACAAATGGTCAGGCCAAGGAACTTCCCATTGCCACATGAGAATGCCTCTGGATGGACATCCCCGAGAACCAAACCGGATCTCTACCAACACAAGGCCGGGTTACCCCTAACTGGGTAACAACTGAACGAATACGCCATCCCCCGGTCCTTTGGGACCTTTATCCGAGAGCTCTCTAATCAATTCACACAATCATAACAAAGTGTTTTCAACATGAGTAAGTATCTGGGCTCCATACCATGATACCACCCTTTTCCAGAAGGAAATGCACACATCCTAAAGGGCGCTACCCCTCATAACCTTGCTGCTTCTTTCCTGTTTTGACCATTCACGGGGTGTGAGGCTCGACGAAGTCACTTCCACAAAAGCATACTTTATACAAAAGCCATGCTTTGGGTCAACAAATGATCAACACAATGATCACAAGGATAGACGATCAAATAAACGATTCTATCACAAATAATCAACACAATGATCATTTCAGCATCACTCAGCATGTCACATTACCAAATTGGGAATATATCGCTGATAACATTCAACTACATAACCTCTGAGCACGTACGTCTCAGAGAAGGGTGTTAAGCTAAAAGAATAAATTCCCCGCCACCAACAGAAATATATTTGAATGAAATCGGCTTTATATCTCAACTTGTAATGTCAGACATACAATCCATACAAGTCTGTTCCGGGCTCGAACAAAACCGAAGGCACTTCTTACGAAGCCCTTGCAATACGGGTATTCACAATCCCGATCGAATTTCCCATCACTTAAGGAATCTCTATACCAGGAGCTACCCAGTGCAGAGACAATCGATAGGTCATCCTATCGCTTTCGCAAATACTCGGTCTTCAACACCGATCTTCAATGCAATTCACAACGACGTATCACATATTCGGAATGGGTTATACGACACAAAGGTCCTTTCCCGGTTAAACCGAATAGTGAGCGAAAATATTTTCAAAACATATGGATATGGGATTTCAATTAAGTCACAACTTAATAATTCAAACTTTCTTTCAAATGGTTTAACAAATTACCATTTTCAATCTTTAAAAAAAAAGATTCATTTTCACAACCTTTAACGGTTTAAACAATTTTCACATTTAAATCTTTTAAACAAAAGATTCATTCACATATTTTTCCAAATCAATTTTCATTTCAATTTGATTTAACTCGTTAAATCTTTAAATCAAAGATTTAACTTATAGCCTTCAAAACAATTTCATTTCAATTTGATTTAAACAAATCATCAATTTAAATCTGTTAAAAATAAACAGATTTAATTCATAGCTTTCAAAAAGAATTCATTCATAACTTAGGAAAATCATTTCTCTATTCAATCTTGAAATTCCCCTAATTAACTGGAATCTCAGTTCTTATCTAAAAGTGTTTATCATTTGAAAACAACAGTTTTCATTTTGGAAATCTGATTCATTTATACGAGTTGAAATCCTTGAGTTAAATTCAAATTCCCAAAAATAATACTTTAAAAATGGTTTAACTCATAATGACTAGTATAATATCATTAATCCCTAATTTCAAATTACAGAATTCAATTTCAAGTATTGAATTTAAATTTAAATCAACTTATTTAAATTCCAAAACTTAATCAAGTAATTAAAAAAAAAATTCTGTTTTGAAATTCCATTCCAAAAGCTTTTCACATTTATTCCGATTCCATTTCCAAAACATTTGAATTTAAAAATTCAAATTTAACTATTTCAAAAATCTGCGACTTAATCGATTTCCTCGTGAAATCCATAATTGTGTGTGTATAAGTGTGGTCCAGGGGTTATACACAGTAGTGCAACATCATACAATTATTAAAGATCAACATGCAGGAATATAATTGATAAGCGATATAAGCTGTAACGCTTATCGGTTATATACAGATCACAGATAAATATGTCACAGATAGTAAATTACAGATCACCACATAAATCAGGATGTATCACAAAGCATCATATATTAGGGATATCAAACAATCAAGTCATCCAATAGAATCCAAATATTCGTAAGTAAAATCAGTTAATTATCTGATTAATTTAAATCAAATTAATTTCTTATGAATTATAAGTCCTGGTTAATTAACATTGATAATTTACAAATCATTTTGATTAATTATTCTTTAATCTTTTACTAATTATCTATTACAAATAAATTAATTAACCCTTTATTATCAACCTTTAATTATTAAACAATTAATCTTTAATTATCTAATTCACCATTTAATTAATTATCTTTAATTAATTACTCTAATTAATTTTTCCTTGATAAATTATCATTCCTTAATCAACTTTATTAAATTAAATTTAACCTTTAATTAATTAATCTCAAATTAATTATCATTTTGAGTCAATCACATTATGCTTTGTATTAAATATTGATTAATCACTTGATTAAATCAATCTTTATCATTTATTAATATTTAATTAAATAATTATCCTTTAATTATTCATCATTAATAAATTAGCTCTTAACAAATTAATTAAATTTTTTTATCAGTACTTAATTAACCTTTAATTAATTAATCTTTAATTTATCACATTAATTTATTCAATTACATAAATTAAATCTTTAATAAATTAACCCTTTTTAATTAAATCTTTAATTAAAACTTAATTTAAATTGAAATAATTTACTTTTAAACCTTAAACCAATCCCATACTTAAATAAAACAATTATTTAAAAGAACGAGTTAAAAATGTTTAAAACTTGAATTTTGTTTTAAAGTTTCAAAAACTGTTTTTATACCTACCCGAGTCAAACCCGAGGAAATTCACGTTCTACCCGAGCCCTGCTTCGAGTCTTTCCCCAAACCAACCCGAGACTGTATAAATTTCAAATTTTTGTTTGAGTGTTAAAAATTTACCCGGTACTTTATCATTTTGCTTCGAGTCACCTACTCGATTTACTCGAGTACCACTTCGGGTAAAAACCCACTGGAACGCTGCTTCTACCCAATCCATTTTCAGGTACAAGAAGATGCACCGTGCACCTGCACGGTCGCCGTGCGACGTTCTGACCATCACCACGATTATCTACACGACCACGATCATCCATTCATACACTCCAACCCATCAAATCTCTCTCCTTCACACGAAAATCGAAATCAAGCTAAATGCTAAAACCTGGAACAAGCACAGGACTCCCACTCGAAGCCTGTCAACGTCTCGTGTTCGGCGCCTCAACCACTGGAGTTCGTGCAACTCCGGCCACCGCCTCATCTACACCCCAGCCTCCATCACCCCCAGTCTCGTGCAACTCGATGCACCGTGGACGACGAACGAATCAAATTTCTTCGACCCCAACAAAACTAGGGCTACAGACTTCAATCAATTGCCGACGCCACCACCGTGATCTACTCACCATCCCTATATTTTTCCTGCCACCCCGGTAAGCTCCTCCACCACCACGCACAACCCTAGCACCTCTAGTACCCCTGATCGCCAGAAATCCCCCAAAAACCCATTTCCGTTCAACTTCAAACTGCTACCCAACTACCCCACTGAAAATCACGAAACTCATCTTAAAAATCATCATTTGATATGAGGATTCAAGTTATACATTTGAATTAATGATTCGTGTCATTCGAAATTTCCAATATTTAAAGTTTGTACTGTAAAATCTTGATCTTCTATTCTACATACCTCTATACATTATGAAACCATTTTTTTATTATAGCCCATACTTAAACACATCGATCTTGTTTTGAAACTAAGGCCTGATATGGATTATAAAACAAGAACTTGAATTATCTTTTTCTTTGCTTTGTTGGGTTGTTCTCTGTAAACCTGATACTTAAATAAAACAGAGAGTACTCTGATGAAAGCCACACACACAACACATGCATATCATCACAGCATATACCATAAGATACATATTCATTTCGAAGCAACACACAAGTTTAAACTTTGAAATACAGATGTGTACTCACCTTCCAAATCATTGCTTAAATCCAAGAATTTACAGGTTAGAGTTAGGTTGTTCTGAAGCTTTTCTTTTATTTTCCTGGAACTTGTAAATTTGGAATTTTGCTTTGCTAATGAAGTTGAACTCTTTGCATGCTTGATACTTATTACAGCTTTGAAAATGTTTAAAGAATTTGAGAAAATGTTTACAAGTATGCTCAGCCTTGTGAACTAAAGCTGTACATATATAGAAAGGAAGAGGTGTGCAGGTACAAGTGATGGTGTTTTCTTTTGTTATAGGCTAGAGGTGTAAACATTAAATGCATCTGTACTTTGTTATGCATTTGTTTACCTTTACCTTTTCTTTCTTTCTTGTCTCGGCTGTACAAATATGTAAAGGTATGGTTTGGATTATTTCTTTTGTTTGAATACTTGAATGTATCTTGTATTTGATTTGTTACCTTTTCTTTTGTTTTTATCTTTTGTTTTGTTTTGTTATTTTGTTTAGTTTACTTTGTATTACAAAAAAAATTCTATTTTAATTATGTTTGTATGCATACATTTGTTTGTAATTTATTTCATTTTAAATTCACAAATCCTAGCTTTCTTTAAAAATACATACATACACACACACATATATATATATAAATCTGAAATAACCATTTCTATCTATAAAAATCCATTTGTATAAATATTATACTATTAATATTGTTTAAATACAACTCATTATTTAATTAAAACAATTTATAAAAGAAACTATCTTTATTTTGATAAATAACATATTTTTATTTGCTCTTATTCTTGCATTTTAAATTTACTTCTATTTTTAGTTTAAATAATTATCATAAATTTTACTTTAAAAATTATTGTTTTATATTTCTCTATATATACACATATATTTTATATAACTCAAATTATCATCATTTATAAATTTTTAAATCAATTTATTTATTTTTATACTTGTGTCCAAAGTATATTATTTATCATTTAAAAATCATTTATTTAAGAATTTATTTAAAATCCAATATAAACATATATATTCTCGTATATACAAAATTTCAAACCCATATGACTTAATATATTTTCTATTTGATTCGGGGAAATTCGCATCAATCCATCTATACATTCCACAATTTTTAATTCAAAAATTCATTTAAATTATCAATTTAAATTAAATTAAAATCTAGGGTCGTTACAAACTTCCCCCCTTAAAAGAATTTCGTCCTCGAAATTCGCAAGCACGAAAACAACAAAGATAGATAAAAGATAGAGAAATATCTTTTCAGATCAAACTGGATATTTTCAGGCCATTCATAATATATTTTATATTAAACACTACTCAAAATATTAGTACATGAGTTATAGTCATACATAACCCACTAACATCCAACTTTTACTACGATCTCAAGTCCAAAATACCTATATAAATACCCCAAAATGAGTCAAACTGACCAACTACCAATCCTCACTCTCAGAACCCTCCCTCTCAGGCCCTGACAGGTCCATCACTTCAACCTCATTGTCTGTCTCAAAAATCTCTTCCGGATCAGATTCTTCCAGAATAAGATACCCACCATTTAACTCCTCGTCCTCAATGGGATCATCATCATCCACGGCATTATCTAAATCCCAATGAATTGCTTCGTCACCTTCGGACTCTTCCTCCACGTCAGGTTCTTCTTCCGCCTTAACCTCCTCCTCGAATTCCTCCTCAACTTCTTCTTCGAATTCTTCCTCGAACTCTTCTTCTTCGAATTCCTCTTCATTTTCTTCTTTGAATTCGTCTTCATTTTCTTCTTCGAATTCCTCTTCATCTTCTTCTTCTTCCACTGGTGGTTGGGGCTGCACTACAGGCTCCACTGGGAATTCCCTATGAACTGATGACTCACCTTCATCATCTCGTACCCTACTGGATGAAGCATAATCACCCACTCTCCTGACCTTTCCTCCTCGGCTAACGCTATTTGTTCTCTACAATTAAAATCAAAAGCCAAATATTAAGATCTTAAGTTTAGAGTTTTATATGTTGAGAAATACATCAAAGTTTATATTTCATATTTTATTCCACCCAAGAAGTTATAACAGAAATTCAAAATTTGTTCTCAACCAAAATCGTTTTATCAATACAATTCAAAAGAATTTGAAAACGAATCAAAGAAAATTGATAAGAAAGTTGTTTCCACTATTGTTACAGAGTATCGACCATTTATAGTCGTATTTCCCTGTCCTCTATCTCGTTCTCTTCTTGCACTCATACTTACTATCAGTGGATAGTAAGAGAATTTACTGAGGCATTCAAACGGATATCTTAAGGATTACTCATTCTAGGATTTACTTCACCCTATCTCTAATGAGTTACTTAATGTGTTACACTCCTGAGCTAAAGTTTAACCCTTAGCTCTGATACCAAATGTAACGAGTCCGATTTTGCCCGCTCAAAAATCGACATCCATACTTCAAATCGTACTCGAATGTCATAGATTCGACCGTTCAAATCCGATTCGCCGGAGCTTATAACAATCATTAAGTAAACCACACAGCGGAATAAAAGAATAATACATTGATATACAGCTTTGATACAATATCTGATACAACAGATGATCCAATAGATATCAATATACATCAGAGATATGATACAATAAAATAGCAGCGGAAAAGAAAATGATAACATCTAGCAGCGAAACAAATAACTCTAAGATAGTCTTCAAGGAAGAACTCCAAAAATAACTGCAACTCCATTTCCAAGAACTAATCCAGCAATAGCTCGAACTCCCAATAACGATGCACCAAGCTCAGCAAGACTGGTGCGATCTAAAGACTGAACTAACTCCAGATAACCTACTAAACCTGACTATTTGAAAAACCCAACTCTAGACTGCTCGTGTAGAAAAGAATGAGCACCCAGAGTTTAGGAAAGAAACGATAAACTCCGGATCAGTCGTGAGACTGGTGTGAGCAACAAAAACAGTTTATCTTTAAAAACATTCAATAAAAGATTTTCAAAGTCAATTCACAATGCTTTTTAAAAATGAGACTACCATAAGGCCTCCCGCACACACACACAATGCAAACGCAGAATCGGAGGAGATTTCTCCTTATGATAGTCAAAGATGCTTGATACGCATTAAAAATAACATTTGATATTATTATTAGTGCATAGTGTAGGAAAAATTCATTTCGAAAGTAGAATATAAATCTTAGCCAACATACGACCATTATCGTATGCCTACTATAGCTAATATGTTCAATAGCAGGTTACCGCCACATTCCATAGCAGGTTATACAACTAAAACCGTACAAGTTTCGTATTGTTTCTTTGGATTTCCAACAAATGGTCAGGCCAAGGAACTTCCCATTTCCACATGAGAATGCCTCTGGATGGACATCCCCGAGAACCAAACCGGATCTCTACCAACACAAGGCCGGGTTACCCCTAACTGAGTAACAACTGACCGAATATGCCATCCCCCGGTCCTTTGGGACCTTTATCCGAGAGCTCTCTAATCAATTCACACAATCATAACAAAGTGTTTTCAACATGAGTAAGTATCTGGGCTCCATACCATGATACCACCCTTTTCCAGAAGGAAATGCACACATCGTAAAGGGTGCTACCCCTCATAACCTTGCTGCTTCTTTCCTGTTTTGACCATTCACGGGGTGTGAGGCTCGACGAAGTCACGTCCACAAAAACATACTTTATACAAAAGCCTTGCTTTGGGTCAACAAATGATCAACACAATGATCACAAGGATAGACGATCAAATAAACGATCCTATCACAAATAATCAACACAATGATCATTTCAGCATCACTCAGCATGTCACATTACCAAATTGGGAATATATCGCTAATAACATTCAACTACATAACCTCTGAGCACGTACGTCTCAGAGAAGGGTGTTAAGCTAAAAGAATAAATTCCCCGCCACCAACAGAAATATATTTGAATGAAATCGGCTTTATATCTCAACTTGTAATGTCAGACATACAATCCATACAAGTCTGTTCCGGGCTCGAACAAAACCGAAGGCACTTCTTACGAAGCCCTTGCAATATGGGTATTCACAATCCCGATCGAATTTCCCATCACTTAAGGAATCTCTATACCAGGAGCTACCCAGTGCAGAGACAATCGATAGGTCATCCTATCGCTTTCGCAAATACTCGGTCTTCAACACCGATCTTCAATGCAATTCACAACGACGTATCACATATTCGGAATGGGTTATACGACACAAAGGTCCTTTCCCGGTTAAACCGAATAGTGAGCGAAAATATTTTCAAAACATATGGATATGGGATTTCAATTAAGTCACAACTTAATAATTCAAACTTTCTTTCAAATGGTTTAACAAATTACCATTTTCAATCTTTAAACAAAAAGATTCATTTTCACAACCTTTAACGGTTTAAACAATTTTCACATTTAAATCTTTTAAACAAAAGATTCATTCACATATTTTTCCAAATCAATTTTCATTTCAATTTGATTTAACTCGTTAAATCTTTAAATCAAAGATTTAACTTATAGCCTTCAAAACAATTTCATTTCAATTTGATTTAAACAAATCATCAATTTAAATCTGTTAAAAATAAACAGATTTAATTCATAGCTTTCAAAAAGAATTCATTCATAACTTAGGAAAATCATTTCTCTATTCAATCTTGAAATTCCCCTAATTAACTGGAATCTCAGTTCTTATCTAAAAGTGTTTATCATTTGAAAACAACAGTTTTCATTTTGGAAATCTGATTCATTTATACGAGTTGAAATCCTTGAGTTAAATTCAAATTCCCAAAAATAATACTTTAAAAATGGTTTAACTCATAATGACTAGTATAATATCATTAATCCCTAATTTCAAATTACAGAATTCAATTTCAAGTATTGAATTTAAATTTAAATCAACTTATTTAAATTCCAAAACTTAATCAAGTAATTAAAAAAAAAAAATTCTGTTGTGAAATTCCATTCCAAAAGCTTTTCACATTTATTCCGATTCCATTTCCAAAACATTTGAATTTAAAAATTCAAATTTAACTATTTCAAAAATCTGCGACTTAATCGATTTCCTCGTGAAATCCATAATTGTGTGTGTATAAGTGTGGTCCAGGGGTTATACACAGTAGTGCAACATCATACAATTATTAAAGATCAGCATGCAGGAATATAATTGACAAGCGATATAAGCTGTAACGCTTATCGGTTATATACAGATCACAGATAAATATGTCACAGATAGTAAATTACAGATCACCACATAAATCAGGATGTATCACAAAGCATCATATATTAGGGATATCAAACAATCAAGTCATCCAATATAATCCAAATATTCGTAAGTAAAATCAGTTAATTATCTGATTAATTTAAATCAAATTAATTTCTTATGAATTATAAGTCGTGGTTAATTAACATTGATAATTTACAAATCATTTTGATTAATTATTCTTTAATCTTTTACTAATTATCTATTACAAATAAATTAATTAACCCTTTATTATCAACCTTTAATTATTAAACAATTAATCTTTAATTATCTAATTCACCATTTAATTAATTATCTTTAATTAATTACTCTAATTAATTTTTCCTTGATAAATTATCATTCCTTAATCAACTTTATTAAATTAAATTTAACCTTTAATTAATTAATCTCAAATTAATTATCATTTTGAGTCAATCACATTATGCTTTGTATTAAATATTGATTAATCACTTGATTAAATCAATCTTTATCATTTATTAATATTTAATTAAATAATTATCCTTTAATTATTCATCATTAATAAATTAGCTCTTAACAAATTAATTAATTTTTTTTTATCAGTACTTAATTAACCTTTAATTAATTAATCTTTAATTTATCACATTAATTTATTCAATTACATAAATTAAATCTTTAATAAATTAACCCTTTTTAATTAAATCTTTAATTAAAACTTAATTTAAATTGAAATAATTTACTTTTAAACCTTAAACCAATCCCATACTTAAATAAAACAATTATTTAAAAGAATGAGTTAAAAATGTTTAAAACTTGAATTTTGTTTTAAAGTTTCAAAAACTGTTTTTATACCTACCCGAGTCAAACCCGAGGAAATTCACGTTCTACCCGAGCCCTGTTTCGAGTCTTTCCCCAAACCAACCCGAGACTGTATAAATTTCAAATTTTTGTTTAAGTGTTAAAAATTTACCCGGTACTTTATCATTTTGCTTCGAGTCACCTACTCGATTTACTCGAGTACCACTTCAGGTAAAAACCCACTGGAACGCTGCTTCTACCCAATCCATTTTCAGGTACAAGAAGATGCACCGTGCACCTGCACGGTCGCCGTGCGACGTTCTGACCATCACTCCAACCCATCAAATCTCCCTCCTTCACACGAAAATCGAAATCAAGCTAAATGCTAAAACCTGGAACAAGCACAGGACTCCCACTCGAAGCCTGTCAACGTCTCGTGTTCGGCGCCTCAACCACTGGAGTTCGTGCAACTCCGGCCACCACCTCATCTACACCCCAGCCTCCATCACCCCCAGTCTCGTGCAACTCGATGCACCGTGGACGACGAACGAATCAAATTTCTTCGACCCCAACAAAACTAGGGCTACAGACTTCAACCAATTGCCGACGCCACCACCGTGATCTACTCACCATCCCTATATTTTTCCTGCCACCCCGGTAAGCTCCTCCACCACCACGCACAACCCTAGCACCTCTAGTACCCCTGATCGCCAGAAATCCCCCAAAAACCCATTTCCGTTCAACTTCAAACTGCTACCCAACTACCCCACTAAAAAACATGAAACTCATCTTAAAAATCATCATTTGATATGAGGATTCAAGTTATACATTTGAATTAATGATTCGTGTCATTCGAAATTTCCAATATTTAAAGTTTGTACTGTAAAATCTTGATCTTCTATTCTACATACCTCTATACATTATGAAACCATTTTTTTATTATAGCCCATACTTAAACACATCGATCTTGTTTTGAAACTAAGGCCTGATATGGATTATAAAACAAGAACTTGAATTATCTTTTTCTTTGCTTTGTTGGGTTGTTCTCTGTAAACCTGATACTTAAATAAAACAGAGAATACTCTGATGAAAGCCACACACACAACGCATGCATATCATCACAGCATATACCATAAGATACATATTCATTTCGAAGCAACACACAAGTTTAAACTTTGAAATACAGATGTGTACTCACCTTCCAAATCATTGCTTAAATCCAGGAATTTACAGGTTAGAGTTTGGTTGTTCTGAAGCTTTTCTTTTATTTTCCTGGAACTTGTAAATTTGGAATTTTGCTTTGCTAATGAAGTTGAACTCTTTGCATGCTTGATACTTATTACAGCTTTGAAACTGTTTAAAGAATTTGAGAAAATGTTTACAAGTATGCTCAGCCTTGTGAACTAAAGCTGTACATATATAGAAAGGAAGAGGTGTGCAGGTACAAGTGATGGTATTTTCTTTTGTTATAGGCTAGAGGTGTAAACATTAAATGCATATGTACTTTGTTATGCATTTGTTTACCTTTACCTTTTCTTTCTTTCTTGTCTCGGCTGTACAAATATGTAAAGGTATGGTTTGGATTATTTCTTTTGTTTGAATACTTGAATGTATCTTGTATTTGATTTGTTACCTTTTCTTTTGTTTTTATCTTTTGTTTTGTTTTGTTATTTTGTTTAGTTTACTTTGTATTACAAAAAATTTTCGATTTTAATTATGTTTGTATGCATACATTTATTTGTAATTTATTTCATTTTAAATTCACAAATCCTAGCTTTCTTTAAAAATACATACATACACATTTATATATATATAAATCTGAAATAACCATTTCTATCTATAAAAATCCATTTGTATAAATATTATACTATTAATATTGTTTAAATACAACTCATTATTTAATTAAAACAACTTATAAAAGAAACAATCTTTATTTTGATAAATAACATATTTTTATTTGCTCTTATTCTTGCATTTTAAATTTACTTCTATTTTTAGTTTAAATAATTATCATAAATTTTACTTTAAAAATTATTGTTTTATATTTCTCTATATATACACATATATTTTATATAACTCAAATTATCATCATTTATAAATTTTTAAATCAATTTATTTATTTTTATACTTGTGTCCAAAGTATATTATTTATCATTTAAAAATCATTTATTTAAGAATTTATTTAAAATCCAATATAAACATATATATTCTCGTATATACAAAATTTCAAACCCATATGACTTAATATATTTTCTATTTGATTCGGGGAAACTCGCATCAATCCATCTATACATTCCACAATTTTTAATTCAAAAATTCATTTAAATTATCAATTTAAATTAAATTAAAATCTAGGGTCGTTACAAGTAACAAGTATATAAAATCTTTTATATAAATTGTTCATAAAAACAAAGATTTTGTTTTCAAAAGGAATTCTGAGCCCTCTTGGGTTTGGCTTCCTAAGACCTAACTCTTAGGTCCCATGTAGTTGTTCATGATCTATTTGAGATTCGAGATTTGTTTGAGATGCCTCCAACACATGAAGTTGTACGTGATCTATTCAGGATGCAGGAATCCACGTGTGATTTCGAGATTTGTTAAGGTATGGGAATCCATTTATGATTTCGAGATCTGCTGAGGAATCTATGTATGATTCTAAGATCTATTGAGATATGGGAATCCGTGTATGGTTTCGAGATCTTTTCGAGTAGGGGACTCGTGTGGCGAGATCTGTTCGAGTTGTGACTTCTATGCTGGAATGCTGAATGGGACTTCACCATCCGTAATGGGGTTTAGCTTACTTGAAGGGTTCATGTACTCTATTCTAGTGATAGTTACGAATATGCATGCTAGAGTGATATGACCCAGTGCCACATGTTTGGACATGAGCTATCTATGTTTTCCTATAGTATATTTTATCTTGAGATATACAACACTCGAAAGGATATCTCTGATCCTTGTGCAAGGGCACCGTTCTCGAAATACCGAGGGCACCTCCATGGAATCCTACACAATTAGCGAAAGCGCCTTAGCAGTTTGATCGTATACCAATTATTATCGTGATATACACTCACATGAATCATAGCTACGAGTTTATTTATATTTCACACCTTAAACATTATTATAATATCACTGGAATTTATAATAGGAATGGTTTGGTTACCGTTAAGTAAAATCCCTCTGTGTTATAAGATGCCTTTACGTTTGAAGGGTTTAATAAATGTAGCAATCCATATGATTTGAGTTTCATACACTGGCTTACCAGAATGATTTGGGTATTATTTTCTTATAATGCTTGTGTCAGCTCGAGTATGTTTCCAGATTTAGCTGTGGTTTATTAGAGCTTTTGGAGAGAAGCTAGATGATTTCTTACCATATTTATTTTCTAAGGCATTACTTGATTTGTACATATCAGCATTTGTGAGGATAGGCTGTTATAATTGTCCAAGTTGATGGTATGTTTATTTACTCTGATTGATGTATGTATATCAAAGTTTTCTTTTTGGTAAAGATCTTTTGAGATATTATATATTATCGTTCCGTATGTGAGATTCTGACATTCTATTCTTCTTTCTTGTTCTGTTCTTTTTCCTTTTCTTTTAACCTTACGTTCTATCATTCCGGCACTTGGGTGCTCGGCACGTGAATACCATGAATTTATTAGTGTCGATATTTTGGGGGTTGAAAAGACTGACCGTTACATGTGGAATCTGAGCTGAAGGTTAAGCAAGAACCTTGGCTTTATGGGTATAAATTATTGGGAGATAGGATAATGGAATTTCTGATTATGAGTTGAATGTATTATATATAACTAAATGCGTATTTGTTATTGTTATAAAGTGTTTTGTATTGTGTTAATCGATCTATTGAGTGGCTAATGGATTCTGATCAATATGCATTACTAGCATTATTGTTTGGGATCTCTTAACACTTGAACAAGACAAACCGATACAATATTGCTTTTGAAATTGGTAAATAAAATAATTTTACCTACAATTATATTTATATGTAAAAGAATAGTTTTCAAAAAATTGATATATTTATTAATGATGTGTTTTTTGTTAGAAAATGATAATATTTGATTTTTATCATTTATTGTTTGAATAGTTGTGCTCTACCAATTTATGAGCAGCTTTAATTTTTCACTGCATGGGTTGGGTAGGTTGTAACTTATGGGAAAATTGAAAAGAATACCTTGTGAATTAAGTTTCATAGTTTGACTATAAGATGTCCGATGATAATGTTGGTTCAAAATTTTGATTTCTAATAAAAGTTGTTTAGAATTTGAGAAAAAAACGATAATTTAAAGATAAATACTTGTGTAATGGTATTATATAAAAAAGTGACTTATATAAATATGGTTTATAAGTATAGTCTATAAATGTGAAAATGATTTAAACTGAGAATTTGAGAAATTTAATCCAGGAGTTTTGGAAATTGTTTTTAAAGTTTGTGAAGAGAAAATAATACTAGTATTATTTAAAAGTAAATATTTGAGAAATTGGTTTATGAAATTGATATCATGGTACTTAGTAATATTTATGAAGTACTTATACCATTTTAGAAATGATTTTGGTTAAGGTCGAAAGGCATGAGTTAGAAGTACTGACCTCACTTCTATCGCTGGAATGTACTTCTGATGATGACTACAGGATCATCGACATTTATTTTCAAATGTCTAAGTGGGGGATGCTATTATAGAAGTTTTTATTTCTAGTTGTGTTGGTAAAATAGATTTTGATTCAAATCCTGAAAGTATGATTTGGTATGCAAAAGTTGTAAATATATATTATTTCAAAATTGTTTGAAATGTAAACCCAGTGTTTAGTTCTTAAGTCTTCTGTTAAGATATTTTATGGACTCATGTATCATATGCATTATGGTAGTTTGGTTTGTGCATCTCATTATGATATGGTGTTTTTAGTTTCCATTTGTTGAAATAAAATGGAAATTTTGACGATTTTTGACAATGGAAACTTCAGAATTTGTATAAGAAATTGAAGCTAGGTGTTTATAGAAGTTTAAGTTTTATATAAGCTTAATTTCAAAAGGTGGTAAGTTATAGACAAGTTTTAAATTGTTAACATACTTTTTAAGTAAAATCAATTACATGATTTTATATATACTGATAGAATGTACTGGAGTATCATATGAATATGAATTTATGTTATACAATGTTTAATAACTTGACGTAAAGTTTCATGAAATAATTCATAAGTGATTTTAGCATTAAATGAGGAATACTAAGTGAAATTGAATGTGGATTAATAATGAAAATAAATTGGTGTAGATAAGAAACCAATGGAATAGAGAATGTAAGTTGTACGTAGATCATTTTATTCGCATATCGGATTTTGATCTAAGATTTGAGTACATGATTTCATGGTGATTGACACTGGTCTGAATTAGTATTTTTCACTAGATTCTTGATGATGAACATTCGATACATATTTTTGATAAGATCCTATAGTTTCCTATCAAAATATATAGCTATGCAAGGAGAATAGAGGTTTCTAGTTAAGGAACCGGATCAGAATTGCACTAGAGGGGTCAAGTGAGATATACTAGTTCGTAAGTGAAATTTATATAATCAAGCTAGTGATCAGATTGAGTATTGCGTATGGATGATATATATAATCATACACACTTTAATAATATTTTGTATGCTTTGTGTATTGGCTTGTGGAGTGTTTGGGGAATGACTCTTCTAATTGTTCTGAGGTAACATGAGTGATTGATTGGGTAATGTTAGTACCTTAGGCATTGATTTTGATGATAACAACCACAGACATTATATAAAAATAAATACTAATGTTTTATTAAGTTATATACATTATATAGTGCATGATAGTAGACAGGTATTGATTAAGAAGACTGTACGGTATCAAGAGTTGGTCCAAGTTGCTGATATAGAGTTTCAAGAGTTGGAGAATTAAGACTCATGAGTACTAAAGAGTTCAAGATTTCAAGATATTCTAAATAAGTTATAGAGTTGTAGAATTTATGTTAAAAGCTTGATAGCACTTTCCCAAACTCTCTCTCCTTCTCTAATTTTGTTTTAAATTGTTTTACAAATATCCTGGTTTTAAAATAATCTTTTCAAAATATTTCTCAAAATGATTTTCAATCTATCATAATTATAAATATTTTATTTTAGCATTTTTAAGTCTATATATATTGAATTTTTGTTTATACTTTAATAAGTTATGATTATATTGATATATATGTAAATATTATTTAAATTATATGAAAATTTTCAAAATTATTATATAAAGTTTTATTAATTTATATTTTGATTAAAATGCGTATAAACTATATTTACATGATTCCATATAGTATCAAATTATTTTACAGCGCAATAGATTTCAAAATAATATATTTAAAGTGTTTTTCAATTTTGTGAAGAGTATGTCAACATTGTGGCCGTAATTTTCAAAATTCAAATTTGAATAGAAGTGTCTTTTCATCGTATTTCTTCGTGAATGGACATGACCATTGTTTTCCTATATTTACCAGACTTCTAATGAATTTTAAACATCTACTTTCTTAGTCTTCTCTCCTCTTTCCACTCTCTCATTTTCTAAATCAAAATATACCCAAACTTTATCAAAATTCAACCAGGACCAAATTCAATCATCTCTAATTTGATTCTCCTTCATCTACTCACTTCTCGCTCACTCAAACCACAGTTAAAGTGCTATTCAAGAGTTATAAGATCAAGTGCAATCAAGATCGAAAATCTAAGTCTGTAAAACACTACCAAATCATACAACTATACTTGTG
This sequence comes from Allium cepa, assembly GCA_030765085.1. Lineage (NCBI taxonomy): Eukaryota > Viridiplantae > Streptophyta > Magnoliopsida > Asparagales > Amaryllidaceae > Allium > Allium cepa. The sequence goes on along the minus strand of CM060941.1, from coordinate 79,677,048 downwards.
GGTGTGATTTTAGGCCATAAAATCAATTAGGTGTGCTTAGTAACCCTTAAATCTAGTTAGCATGCTTGTAGCCTAAAAATCAAGTGACTCTGCATAGAGGTCGGGATTCTAAAGGGTGTGTCTCGTAGCCTTGAAATCGAGAATGTATTTGCATTTACTAGTTGAAAAGAATCTATATAAGGAATTTTGTAGGAGTGGATGTAAGGTAAGTCCGAACTAGTCTAAAATCTTAGTGTGTTCTTTCCTTTTTATTTTTAATGCATTTACTTTTATCTGCCCATTGATTTGGTGATTGTTTCTTTGATTATTTATTACATCATTCCAAGTAGAATCTGAAAGAATTTTAAAATTACTCATAAAATCAATTAAATACTATCCCCATCCCCTCTAGTGTTAATTTAGCCTTAAGATCTCTATTCCATTGACTCACATTTGGTATCAAAGCATTGGTTTTTAAAGTAATCACAATTTAATTTTTGAAAAAGTTTCAACGGTAATTTTTGATAATATTTTTAACACTATTTTTGAATAGATAATTTGCAAAATCATTATAATATTATTTCATAAATTTGCATCTATTCATTATAAAAAATCATGTGATATTTTGAAAGTTATGAATTGTAGGAACAGATGTTTTACATGGCTTTTGATGAATAGACACATAAAGATCAAACTCTACAGATCAAAACGGACAAATGGATATTGTATTGTGGATGCTCAAGATACATGACTGGAAATCTGGGGATTTTGAAAGATATAGTTTACGAAGATGGTGGATTAGTAAATTTTGGAGATAACTCTAAAGGATATGTGATTGGCATCAGCAATGTCGGTAATTCTAAAACTCATACTATTTCTAATGTTTTTTTAGATAGGTTTTTAAAACATAATCTGTTGAGTATTAGTCATTTGTGCGATAAGGATTTCAAAATTAAATTCGTAAAAGATAAATGTCACATTGAAGATAATGAGTGAAACATTATCTTTGAAGGTATTAGGAAAAATGAAATATCTATATATTAATTATGACAATCTCAAATGATAATTTGTGTCTTTTGGCTGAATGAAATGATCATTAGATTTGGCATAAAAGATTTGGTCATTTGAATTTAAAACTAATATTTAAAATTTCTAAAAACGTCTAGTCAAAGGTCTTTCCAAAATAAATTTTAAATTTAATAATCTATGCGATGCATGTCAATTAGGAAAACATAGATAAAGTTCTTTTAAATCAAAACATATGATTTCAACCTCTCGACCCCTTGAAACTTCTTTAGTTAGATCTTTTTGGTCCCTCATAGATATAATCTATAATTCATAGTAGATATGTATTTGTAATTATTCTAGGTTTACGTGGATGATTTTCTTAAAACTTAAAAGTGGTGATTTTGAAATGTTTAAAAATTTTGGTAAATGAATTCAAAATCAGATGACTAGTAAAATCAAAACTATCAGAGTAATCACGGTGGAGAATTCCAAAATTAAAATTTTGATGAAACCTTTGCACCCGTAGCAAGATTAGAAGCTATATAAATTTTACTTGCTTTTGCTAATCATAATAATTTTAAGTTATATCAAATGAATGTCAAAAATGCATTTTTAAATGGTTTTATTGTAGAAAATGTATATGTATAACAATGTGACGACCAGGATTTTCGAACCAGTTAAAATTGCTAAAAAATCCGTCCGTTCTAAAACTACTAGTGAAAACTACCAACTTTTACACCATATTTGATAAATATTAAACATTACTAAATGCATATGATACAATTTCAATTGTACAATTTATCAAAGTAATTACTTATTTAATTCTACAAAGTGTGCTTTAATACATACCAAATACAATGACTATAAATCTACCACTACACAACTCTGATGAGAGAGACAACACTATCCTTACCTACGAACTCAATAAACAATGTAAATGCGGAATAAAATAGTAAGCAGAAAAGAGATATCAACTCACGATGATTATCAAATAAAAAACAGAAAAAAATGTTATGTTATTATTGGGGCTGCATCACTACCACTTGTGACTGCCTACGTAACCCTATCTAATTGGTTACCCAATTAGATACAGGATCAAGCCAACATAGTTCTCCTACCGCAAATAGGACTCATGGAGCCTACGATGCAACAAACAAATATGCAATTCCCAAAACTACCCACATAGGCTTTATCTTCAATTTTAGATTTTCAAATCTAATTACCTTTGCGGAAATTATCTCGTTGGACTTTATTCTCGAATTATTATTTAAAAACTTTTGAAAAATATATATATATATATATATATATATATATATATATATAAAGAGTTTGTTTGGAAATACCAAACACTGTAATAAAAAAATATCAAACCATATGCAACCAGATTGGGAGGTTTCACCCAATAATGAGGCAACTGGGTCTCAGCCTTAATACAATCGATAAATATGTATATCTCTCTATTCCAAGAGTGGACTATACCAAAAACATATACCCACTTTTTAGTTACGGGTTACCTGAATCATTGGTATAAACAAATCATTTTATATCCTGAAGCGATAAATCATTTAACACTAACATTCACAAGTACTTCCAAATCTATAATAATTTTCACTTTCCAAATCTATTCAAAAATCATCTTAAAACCATCGGGTTTAGTCCTCGTAATGCTTTCCATTTTATAAAACATTTTTATAAAACCATTCTTATATAAATCACTTTATATAATATAACTTCAAAATATTCGTTACCAAACATTTTTGTTTCTTTTAAAGGGAAAATATTTCATAGCGTTTCAACTTTAAAATCAATCTTCAAAATAGTTCATTAAATTGAATTGAACCAAATATTATCGCTAAACAACTTACAGTCAAATCGTGAAATAAGTCACAAGGTGTTAGCCTACAATTATTTTCTACCCAGCCATGCATATGAATAATGAATTGCTTATAAACTGATCGAGCAAAGTCAACAATCAATAAATAATAATCAATGCACATTAACTGGCTGAGCGCAATCCAAACAACGAAACAATCAAATAACAAAATAAACACAGCAATAAATGTTAAATCAATGCTTCATTCTATCAATTATTTACAACACTTTTTATTTTATCTTGGATTAAAACAGTTTGATATTTATTTTGGAGCATTTGGGCTTTCCCTTCGACAAGTTCCGTCCCTTGCCCAAGCCTTGTTGGATCCCATAAACGAAACACATGTACTAGTCGTTTCTGCAACCCCATTAAGTATTTAACTTCTAAATTTTAAATTACTTAATTAACCATCCAAACAAAATATTGAGCAAGGAAATCAACCATTGTTTTAGAAAACATAGTAAACAAGCATATTTGACTTATAAAATATTATAAAACAATACCCAAGTCTATTTATAAAAACACGACATCGATTTATCAGCATGCGACGAAATTTGTCAACTTTATAAAACAAGTTTTATATATTTATCGAACCATTATAAATTAAATTACTATTATTATTAAATGAATTTGAAATCGATTATATATATATTCGAAAGGAATTATTTATCCTTTAAACAAATTTCTCGAATATTTATCCTACTTTATTGGAATCTGACTTTTGTCAATTTTACAATAGAAATCCAAAATCTTTATTCAGTATCAAAAATAAGTTTGTCATTCTTATCTATCATATTAAACTGATGGTTTAAGTTTGAAAATTCTAAATTTGAATATCAAAATAATTCAATATCTCATTTTCAAAGTGTTAAATTACGAGTCATTACAATCTCCCCTAATTAAAAGAATTTCGTCCTCAAAATTACAATAACGCAAAAATATAATGAAAAACAAACAATTAACGAAAGTTAAGCACAACAAAAATAGTAATATCACCCGTAACTCAGGTTGGAGGTTCGTGGCCTTATCCTATCCATTTTATTTATCAAATTAAGGTAGTTTCATTTTTAAAATTCCTAGGTTGATATACTGACCCTAGATGAATTTTACTTAGGCACCTAACCTAAGCTCTGATACCACATGTGACAATCCAGATTTTCGGACCAGTTAAAATTGCCAAAAAAATCTGTCCATTCTAAAACTATTAATGAAATCTACCAACTTAGTACACCATATTTGATAAATATTCAAATTACTAAATGTATAGGATGCAATTTCAATTATACAACCTATCAGAGTAATTAATTTACTTATTAATTCTACAAAGTGTGCTTTAATACATATCAAATACAATGACTAGAAATCTACCACTGCACAACTCAGATGAGAGAGACAACACTATCCTTACCTGAAAACTCAATAAACAATGTAAACGCGGAATAAAATAGTAAGCAGAAAAGAGATATCAACTCACGATAATTATCAAACAATAGACTAGAAAAAAGTTATGTTATTATTGGGGCTGCATCACTACCACTTGTGACTGCCTATGTACCCCTATCTAATTGGGTACCCAATTTGATACAAGATCAAGCCAACGTAGTTCTCCTATCGCAAATAGGACTCATGGAGCCTATGATGCAACAAACAAATATGCAATTCCCAAAACTACCCATTTAGGCTTAATCTTCAATTTTAGATTTTCAAATCTAATTACCTTTACAGAAATTACCTCAATGGACTTTATTCTCGAATTATTATTTCAGAACTTTGAAATATATATATCTTTTATATTCAAATTATACTTTACTTTGGGATCCTAAATCAAATCACTTTTAAAATGTTTTGGGGAAATCCAAAATACTGTAATAAAAACATATAAACCATATGCGACCAGATCGGGAGGTTTCTCCCAATAACAAGTTAAGTGGTCCCAGCCTTAATACAATCAATAAATAAGTATATCCCTCTATTCCAATAGCGGACTATACTAAAAACATGTGCCCACTTTTTAGTTACGGGTTACCCAAATCATAGTAACATAACAAATCATTTTATATCCCAAAGCGATAAATCATTTCACACTAACATTCACAAGTACTTTCAAATCTATAATAATTTTCATTTTCCAAATCTGTTCAAAAATCATCTTAAAACCGTCGGGTTTAGTCCTCGAAATTCTTTCCGTTTTATAAAACATTTTTATATAAACCATTCTTATATAAATCACTTTTATATAATATATCTTCAAAATTCATTACCAAACATTTTGGTTTCTTTTAAAGGGAAAACATTTCATAGCGTTTCAACTTTAAAATCAATCTTCAAAACAATTCATTAAATTGAAGTGAACCAAATATTACCGCTAAATACCTTACAGTCAAATCGTGAAATAAATCACAAGGTGTTAGCCTATAATTATTTTCTACCTAGCCCATGCATATAATAATTAATTGTTCATAAACTAGTCGAGCAAAGTCAACAATCAATAAATAATAATCAATGGACACAAACTGGCCGAGCGCAATCCAAACAACAAAACAATCAATTAACAAAATAAACATAACAATCAATGATAAATCAATGCTTCATTCTATCAAATATTTATAGCAATTTTTATTTTATCTTGGGTTAAAACGGTTTGATATTTATTTTAGAGCATCTCGACTTTCCCTTCGATATATTCCGTCCCTCGCCCAAGCCTCCTTGGATCTCACAGACGAAACACATGTACTAGTCGTTTCCGCTACCCCGTTAAGTATTTAGCTTCTAAATTTTAAATTACTTAATTAACCATCCAAACATAATATTGGGCAAGGAAATCAACCATTGTTTTAGAAAACATAGTAAACAAGCATATTTGACTTATAAAATAATATAAGATAATACCCAAGTCTATTTATAAAAATATGACATCGATTTATTGGTATGCGATGAAATTTGTCAACTTTATAAAACAAGTTTTATATATTTATCGAACCATTATAAATTATATTACTTTTATTGTCAAATGAGTTTGATATCGATTATTACACATTTGAAAGGAATTATTTATCATTTAAACAAATTTCTCGAACATTTATTCTACTTTATTGGAATCTGATTTTTGTCAATTTTACAATGAAATCCAAAATCTTTATTCAGTATCAAAAATAAGTTAGTTTGTCATTCTTATTTATCATATAAAACTTGATTTTTTAAGTTTGAAAATTCTACATTTGAATATTTAAAATAAATAAATATCTCATTTTCAAAGTATTAAAATTACGGGTCGTTACAAACAATGCCCACTTTTTGAACATGAAAACCTACCTAATCATGTTTACAAATTAAAGAAGGCTTTGTATGGTCTGAAACAGCTCCAAGAGCTTAGTATGACTAACTTAAATCCTTTATATTCTAATCAAATTTTTAAATAGGCAAAGTAGATATAACACATTTTATTAAAAGTGATAATAATGATATTCAGTCAATACAAATATATGTAGATGATATCATTTTGGGTCTACCAATGATAAACTAAATAGGAATTCACAGAAATAATGACTAAGGAATTCGAAATGAGCCATATTAGAGAACTAAATTATTTTCTAGGATTACAAATAAAACAACTAAGTAATGGAATTCTTATTAATCAAGAAAAATATGTTAAAGATCTAGTTAAGAAATTTGGTATGTCAAATATCAGTTATAAACCAACTTCCATGGCAAGTAATGAAAAATTAAATAAAGAAGATAATTCGATTGATTTAGATCAAAAATTATATAGAGGGATAATTGGAGCACTACTCCACATAACTGCTAGTAGACCTGATATAACGCACAGTGTTTGTCTTCGTGCAAGATATCAATCTCAACCTAAAGAAACTCACTTAGAATATGTAAAACAAATTTTGGGATATGTAAACAACACATTAGACTAGTGGACTTTTTTTACCCAAAAGAAGACTCCTTTGAATTAATTTCATATACTGATGCTGAGTATGCTGGTTGCAAATCAGACTGAAAAAGTACAAGTGGAATTTGTCACTTTTTGGGACACTTTGTGATTCCCTGGATTAGTAAGAAGAAAAATTCTTTATCTCTGTCTATGATAGAAGCATAATATATTTCAACATTAACCTGTTAATAGGTTATCTATATTTAAAAAACAATAAAAGATTTATTTTAAATTTGTCTAAAACACCAATATACTATGATAATAGAAGTGTGATTAATCTATCTAAAGATCCAACTCATCATGCTAGAATTAAACATATTTATATAAGATACCATTTTCTAAGAGGTACTATAAACAAAGAAATAATATCATTTGAATTTATAAACACTGAAAATCAAACACCTGATATATTAACAAAAGCATTGAATCAAACTTCTTTTACTAAGTTAAGAAGAGAGTTAGGAATTTGTTCTCTATAGGAAATATAAAAATAATGAAGTAAAAATTACAAAATATAAAGAAAAAACAAACAATCAAATTATAACATATATGTTGACATATCCTATTCCCCTATGTCGACATACAACAGCAATTTCTGTTTCTTAAATTTCCCTTTAAAATTCAAATGGTACTTATATAATAACCAAATTTTGACATTCTTCTTCATTTCTCTATATTCTCTCTATTTTAAACTTCTCGAACAAATTAACCACGGCCTCCTCTAATCCCAAACGTTTCAAAGAAGAGAATTCTGCGTTTTCCTTCCTTTCTGCCACTCAATGCCCTTTCCAGAACACTACTATAGCCAAAGTTATTGAATTAGAAGAAGAAATGAAGAATGTTCTGGAGATGTTGATTTAATACAAGTCGTACAAATTCGTGTGTCCAAAGAACAAGAGAATAAAGTAGAATTCTTTGCAATTTGCAAAAATATCCATTGAATAATCCTAAGAATCCAATAACTACTGAAAATGATTTTGCAAATTTGGCCATTCATAACCCATTCAAGGCAGTGATGGTGAGGAAGAAGAGGATGTAAACATAGAGGAAGATGACGAAGTCCAATGCATCGAAGAAGTATGTTTCCGTCGAGATGGAAATCTCATCGAACAAAAGGAGAACTTTTGCCTTCAGTATCCTCATTTTCCCATTCACAAATTGCCGATCATTAGGAAATCATGTTAGAATGTACTTGTCTTCATTAGTTTGATTGTGTGGTGTATATATTTAATTTAACATTTGTTTTACTAACTTATATGTACATTTTAAGATGTGATTGGATCATGGTGTGGTATTGAATGAATATATAGATTGGTTTAGTTACTATTAATGATTTGTGTTATCACTTATTATTTCTTATATATCATTCTTATCATCATTTCGATTTCATGACTATCTCATTTTAAATATCAATTAATATTTTGTTTAGGGGAGTTAGAGTTAGAGTAAGAGTTAGAATTAGAGTAATATTTTTAGATGGTTATTTTTGTTGATGACAAAAAGAGAGAAATATATAAAATCTAGGCATATATTAATGAGGAGTTTTGTAATCCAAGGAGAGTTATATTATGTTTTATATATAGAGTTGTCATCATAAAAAATAGGGAGATTGTTAGTACCTTAGGTATTGGTTTTGATGATAACAACTGTAGACATTATATAAAATATAAATACTAATGTTTTATCAAGTTATATATAGTATATAGTGTAGGATATTAAATATGTGTTGATTAAGAAGACTGTATAGTATCAAGAGTAGATTTAAGATGCTGATATAGAGTTTCAAGAGCTGGAGAATGTGACGACCCGAAAATCCATACACTTTGAATCACCAATAAACAACACATGTCCGACCCAAAGAGCACAGACTGGCAGAAAGTTTGAGAAAGAAAAGAAGAGAGAAGTAGAGAAGAGAAGAAAGAACCAAACAAAAAAATATAGAATCTCACATCGCAAAGGAAAACATATAATATCTTATCAATGATCTTTATCAAAAAGAAACTGTAATATCATATACATCAATCAGAGTTAAATAATCAATCACTAATCATCAGCCTGGACATTTGTCATAGCCTGTCCTTACAATTGCCAATAATTTAAATAACGAAGAAGCGAAAAATGAACGGATATGTATATATGACATGAAGATCTCCAGCTAGCTTGCTGAAGCACCAAAAGCACCAAATCTGAACCTGTAAATATACTCGGTTTGACCCGAGCATTGAAAGGGAAGAACGCCAGGATCGGTCTGGTAAACCAGCATAAGAAACACATTCAGCTGAATTTATTAAATCACCAAAAAAATTCTTTTCAAAACAAAAGTATCTCGTAAGACACGCCCGTTTATAAAGACGGACATGTTTTTACCTTACAATAACCAAAACCTTTTATATCAAATCACTATATATTATACTAATGTCTAGTATATAAATAATATTAATCATAGCCAAAATTGTTATATTAATTAAATTCTAGCATCTATCCCAAAGCGGGTAATACAAAAAAAATGCAAGCACGTAGTGGAGTTTGGATTTCCTTATAAATGACCAGGTGAAGGGACTACCTTTCGGTGGTACATCTCTAGAGAAATGTACCGAGGACCATCACATAGGATCCTCTACCAACACAAGATCGGCCCACCTTTATAACTAGGTAATAATGAATATATCATCCCTCGGTCGTTATCGACCTTTCCGAGGGCCTTCATAGCATACAAACCACATTAATACATCTCAAACGTCATAGCAGAAAGAAATATAACTAGAAGGGGATGATCATATCCTAATTGAGAATGACCCACTTAGCCTTGCCGCATCTATCCCTGTTTCGGTCATTTCCAATTGATGAGACTTGAGGTAACGATTACTTTTCACATATCCAATATCACATCACTTTGAATGCCACATTGCCATTTCCGTTGACTACTAATTGCCTTCCACAAAAATACAACCTTCGAGTTCGTACGTCTTAAGGAGGGTGTTAAGCTAAGAGAAGTTGTCTTCTCCTTTACCAGTGATGTATGTTTGTAAAAAAATCAATGTACGTAATCCTAGAAATGCAATGTTAGACACTTGTCCATACAAGTTGTCTAGGAATAGGACAAACCTAAGGTACTTTTCTACCACATCCTATCGGGAAATCTCTAGGATTAGTAGCGAATAGTTATTGCATTGGATATTTCATAACGAAGGAACTACTGCTACTATATGCATATTGGGATTTTAACCCCCAACGATCAACAAGCAGTCCTTCACTGTGAAAATCCTAAATATCAATATCTCCAATAACCTGCACAATCGAACACATATACATTGGTCTAAAGTGGTTTTTAGATAAATCTGATTCCCGGTCTCTTCGCACTAACAACGCAAAAGTTTTTCTCAACCTCACTTAAAAGCTAAATCTCATAGACTTACCACATCTCCAACTTCCAACTTGCTATCCATCGCCCAAGTAGGAAGCTTGATAGATTGGAGTAATCGCACTTCATGAATCAACATTCTCAACACAAACTATAGTCAAGCCTACACAGTCAGTCACGTACTAAGTGTAGTACTAAATAGTTCCCACATCAAGTCGAGGAACTAAAATGGTCAAATTTGATAGTCGGTTGTTTAACTACTATCACAACCCGTCTTTCATAGCCCAGAAAGACGCATCATGATTTAAGAAAGAAAGGGATAGAAGAAGAAAAGATAGGAAAGAAGAAACTCAACATCATCAGATACTCACAGCGGAACGAATGAAATATAATATATCACATAAAATATTACATAGTATCATATACATCAGAGTTACACAACCTATACAACTCATATTAGACAGTTATAAACACCTGTTTAAGTACACAACTCAAGAACATCAATACAATATAGACATAACATTAACACAATGGAACCATAATATATCTACACGCTGAAGCCTCCTGCTCCAAATCTCCTTCAGAATTCGTCAAAGCTAACCTGAATCCCTCGACTACTCATACATAATATGAGTACCCAAGAGTTTAATAAAACAGAAAATATACACTTGGGTCAGACACGGGTCTGGTGTGAGTAAACGGGTTTAAATTGTTTAACTTTGAAAACCTTTGAAATGAAAGGTATCACGTAAGACTTCCCACACATAAACATGGAAAAGTTTTTACCTTACGCTAACCAAAACATTTAATAGAAAATCTAGTGATATTATAATAGTGTCTAGGGTTTTCAAGCAAATAAGAAATAGCTGAAATTGTAACATGATTAGATTCCAGCTACTAGCCACAAAAGTGGGTAATACAATCAAAACCGTAAGGGCACGTAGGAAGAATGAGTTTCCATCAATGGCAGGGCTACTAGGGTACCGCCCGTCACAGTAAGGGGGCCTAGATCACTGTGCCAAGGATTACTTCCAATCCCCTGTAACACAAGGCCGGAACCATCCCTTACTGGACAGTCCCGAATAAGATCACCCCGTGGTTGGCGTGACCAACCACACACTAAGCCGAAATAGGAAGGGACCTCTAGACAGGGATAAATCTCGTCCTACTTGGGTGCTACCCAATTAACCTTGCTGCACCTCCCCTGTTTTAACCATTCCCGGTTGATGAGGCTTGAGGCTATGATTACCTTTATAGAACACATCTATCTTAGAATACTCATCGTCCACCTGACGATGTTCTGAAAGCATTCGATCCATACAAGTTTGTTCCGGGTTCGAACAAAACCGAAGGCACTATCTCGTTACAATCATTTTGGAATCACCCTCAGAGTCAACGACCAGAGCCCTTGCACTCTGAAACACCATCTCGAACCTAAAGTACTATCTCCATCAAACTCATCACGGAATCACCCTCAGAGTTTAAATGACGAATAGTTCTTACATTTCAAGGCTTCACTTTGATCTCCACTTGGATTTACAACCTAACGTTTAATTTGGATCGTTGTGGTTTTCGGATATCCAAATTTGAAAACCCGATCCCGGTCTCACCGAAATCCAAAATGTCATTTTAATGTCCAAGTTGTTTAAAGGTTTAAACAATTTAAACTTATATTCAGACTAATATATACAGATGGATGATTCACAATATTACATATAGATAATTCATATCAACCAATCATCTTACAAAGCAGCACATATCACATATCTTAGATATCATATCCAAATCATCCAGTATCAATAATCCAATATCAATCAATCATCCATAAGCAAGTTTGATTCACTCTTAATCAATTTAATTAGCCTCTAATCAAATTAATTACTAACCTTAATCTCTTGGAATACTTTAATCCTGCTTATTTAACATTAATTATTACAAATTAATTTAATTAATCATCTATCAATGATCTGTCTTAATTAATCTTCCTTGATTAATTATCTCTTAATTACATTTAATTAATTACAGAAATTAATTATCCTTAAACAATTACAGTAATTAACCTTTAATTACTATCATTAATTAAATTAATTAATGATCCTCCATTTACTTCCATTAATTAATCAACTATAGTTAATTACATTAATCCTTAATTAATTACAATTAATTAATCATACTTTAATTAATTACTTTCATTAATCAACCTTGATTAATCTCATTAATTATATTAATTAATGATCCTCTAATTACTTCATTAATTAATTAACCTTTTAATTAAGCAAAGAATTAATCTTTAATTAACCATCTTTATTAATTAGTCTTAATTAATCATAAATAGTAATTAATCATCTTATAATTATTTCCTTAATTAATTAACTCCTTAATTAATTATATTAATCCTTTGATTAATTACATTAATTAATTTATCCTCAATTCCTTCATCAAGTAATTATTAATTAATTACATTAATTAATAATCCTTAATAAATTACTTTATTAATTAATCACATTTTAATTAATTACATTTAGTAATTAATCTTAAATTAATCACATTCATTAATTAATTAATCAAAATAATTAATTAATCAAATTAACTAAGTAATTAACCCTTAATTACTCCCATTAAGTAATTATCCTCTAATTACTTTCATTAGTTAATTACTCTCTTAATTAATTACCTTAACAAGTAATTAATCACATCATTAATTAACCTTAATCCTTTAATTAATTAATTACTCTTTAATTAATTAATTACTCTTTAATTAATTAATTAGTCTTTAATTAATTAATTACTCTTTAATTAATTAATTAACTCTTTAATCAATTATATTAATTAATCCTTTAATTAATAACACCAAGTGATATACTCTTAATCACCTCCATTCAATTACTTTCATAAGTAATTTCCTACTAATTACTTCAATAAGTCATTTCTCTTTTTCTAATTACATTCAATAATTATCCATTAATTACTCTATCAAGTAATTATACTTAATTAATTCATAATTAAGTGATTATTTAAATTAACCAAACAATTAACCAATCAGTTAAAATTAATTAAATAATTAGTTAACTTCTTATGTTTAAAAATCCTTAATCAATTAAGAAAATCATTTATCTTACTTAATCTTTTACTTATTAACAAATCATTAATTAACTATTCTTAAGTTAATAACAATAATTAATTAATCTTATTTATCTTCACTAATTGATTATTTCAAATTAATCAAAATCTTAATAACTTAAAGACAAACTCTTTATTTTTAATTGATTACATAATTATCATAAAACCTTACTTAAAAATAAAACATTTAGAAATCAACTTAGAATTTAAAACAATTTAATCATCTAATTCAAACTTTAAAATCTTTGAAACCTTTCAAACGCGTTTAATTTAAATTCTATAAATATTTATCTTTGGAAACTTAATTATCATATCTTTAAAACTTATCCATTTCAATATAATTTGAAAACTTAATTTTTAAACATTACTTATAATTACTTAAAAACATTGATCTAGTATTTTAAATTGAAAACACCTTTTGAATTAAAATTCAAAATTTAATTTAGTTAATTACTTTCAAAAGCAATTATCTTAAACATTTTAAATCTTGAAAATGTATTCAATTAACACTCTCGGAGTTTAATAAACATTTATTTGAAAGAATTAGCTTTTAAATTTGTAAACCTTATTTCCTTTACAAAATTAGCTTTTAGTTAAAACGAAAATATCACTACAGCAAAACTCGAGTCTAACCCCTTAAAACCCGCGTGCCTAACTCAAGACAAACCTTCCTTCATCAGCTTCGAGACATCCTTACATTCGTACGAGACAAAACCCGAGCCACCACTTAAACCCATCGTCCCAGATGCAGCGTGCACGTACACCGGCGTCGCCGACCTCCGATGATCATCACGACGATGCTCGTTAACCTCCCGAACCCACGCGAACACAAACGAGAACGCAGATCGCACGCAGCCCAAACAAATCGAAAACGAGGCTTCTCGACCAAACTTGAAAACCACCATGCCCAGAAAACTCCTCCTCCCTGACGCCTCCGACCTCGAGATCGCCGACCATCATCATCGAAACTTCGTCATACCCTCCAGCTCGCATTCCCACCAATGTAGACCACTCCGATCCCCTCTAGCCACCGTACGAGCTCCCTTAACAACGACCACTTCGACCGGCACCAAAACCCCACATCACCAAATTCCCATCACCTCGGCCATCAAGAAAATCTACCAGCATTTTTCCTGCACTTTCCATCACTCAGACCTTCTCCAGTCCAAATATCAACCACCCCGACGCCGCCGTTCATCGGCAATCATCCAAAACGCCTAATTCGTTCATCATAGGAATTCCAGATAATTATTGAAGTAAAATTCATGAAATGTATGTTAAAATTCGTGATTTTCAATCACGAATTCATTCCTATAATCCAAATTAGAAATTAAAATAGTTGATTTTTAACATAAACTTGAGTTTCACTGTTAATTCCCTACTTAAATTATTTGTTGCATTTAAAATCCAGAAACTATTTTTATAATATTCATTATACATTTACAAACAATTTTCATTTAAATATCCAAGGCTAATATGGATTTGATTCTAAGATATGAATTTTGATATCAAAACATATATAGTGAATCAACAGGGAACAAACTTGTATATGCATAAACAGACAAGCTCATACAACATATATATACCAATTCAGATAAATTCAAGCTGAAGAACTTCAATACGAGCCAATATCATCACATGCATTAGAGTTAAGTCCAAATTAAACTGCTTTTAAAAAATTTTACTCACCAGTTTTGGAAAGGCAGAGAGCAGGTTTTATTTTATTTTTCCAAGCTTTGAAATTTTTGATCTGGCAACTGCTTTGGTTTGAACCTCATTTGTTAAATTTGAATTTGCTTTGATCTTCAGATTAAGGCTTGAGATCTGAAGTTGTTATTGAGTTGAACTTACTGTTTACTTTGGTTCTCAATATCTCAGGTTGAAGCTTTTAAGTTGTATTGTTGTTTTTTCTTTAGGTTTCAGGTTTCATTTTTTGGAAATTTTGCTTCTCAGGTTTGAAAATTTAGCTTTTGCTTTGGAAAGAAATGAAGAAGAAAAGAAAAGTTTTAGAACTAAAAGAAATGTAATTCAGACTTTCATCTTTTTACAACATTTTATTTATTTAATTGAAATTTTAGAGAAGATAAAAAAACATGCCACTTGTTAACTTGAAATGCTCTTGTGCTTACAATTGTAAATATAAGTTATAATGGTCTTACACATGTTACTAACATGTCCTAAGATATTAACACATGTCCTTAAGTATTTTTAAATAAATTTTTATTTAAATTAAATGTTAATATAAAGCTTTATACAAACACTTATCTAAATATATATGTATTAATTTCTTTAAAAGAACAAATTATATTCAAATAAAATCATATATACATTTTAAACGCAAAATAATTATCTTGATTTTTATAAGAAATATAAATTAAAATACCAAATATTCTTTGAAAAAATATTATATGTATTATACATTCCAAATTACAATTTATATATTAAAATTTGAAAGACTTTATTAAATTCAAACCAAAACTTCAATATACACTAATATACATAAAAATTTTAAATAGAAAATATTTTTAACATTAGTTTGAGAATTATTATATTAACTTTCAAAACAATTTCAAATCATAACATATACATACATATATATTACAATTTGAAAATACATCTTTTATTAAACAAAAGACTTTCTATTCACAATATATATATCAATATATACATTATAAATAGAATATATATTTTATTAGCTTTGAAAGATAAATTTTATCCATTTTTAAATTGTTAAAAAAGATATAAATCAATATTGCCAGATTAAATATCTATTAGCCTTTAAAAGATTAAATTACTCATTTAAGTTAAAATTATAAAAGAAAATTATCAAACCAACTAAATTATTAATAAATATTATTAAATTGGTATTGCCCAAAATTCTGGGTCATCACAACTATCATAACAAACAACAATTATCTAGGACTATAAGAAATCACTAGGTTCTTTTAATTAATCTTTTATTAATTAAATCACTTTTTCAAATATTCACTTCAAATTATCTTTGAAAAGATATATTCTCGAAACCATTTCAATATTTGAAAAACATTTCCATATACTTACTTAAAATAATAAGAGAATTAAAAACTTACTTTTTCAAACCATTCAAACTTCATTTTAAAATATCACTTCCCAAAACATTCATTTTATTTAAAGGATTATTCACTGTCCAAAATCATGAATATAATTCTCTTACCAAATTCACTACTTCTACACATCTAATTTAAAGGATTATTCACTGTCCAAAATCGTGAATGAAATTCCTTTAATAAACTTTCATATTTAACTTATCAAAATAAATTGACTTCAGATTTATAAACAATGTTCATAAATTCCATTTATATTTTGTAAACTTCATATACAAAATTCCTTTACTAACAAATTCCATTTATATCACATTTATATTCCAAAATCCAATTATAAGTTAATTTACTTATAAATCTCTTATTGCAAATTCATTTCTTTTATAAATTCATAAATTCATAAATCTTATTTACTTATAAGATTCATTTATACTTCATTTTAACACATAAAACTCTTTTATAATTCCATTATTTTTATTTATAAAAATTCTGTTTTATAAATCTAATATATAAACCATTTATAATAAGTCCAAAAAATCTCAATTTAACTTAATTTTACAAAATAGTTAACGTGATATTTTCAAAAATCATATTTAAGTATATTTTACAAAGCCATAATTATTTATAACATAAAAATTATAACTTTTTATTTATTTAAAATAAATTCATTTCCTTAACAATTCGAAAATTAATAAAACATATATATTTTCGAAATCACTTTGAATTCCCTTTTAATTTGAAATCATCACTTTGATATTTTAAAATTCCAAAATATGGCCCAATGCTACAACAACACTAAATAAGGTGATTCACATGAATCATATCAATCTTGGCATCCAAGTATCATATATCACATGATAACAGCATATATCACAATATCTGCAAATAAAAATCAACACTGGTGAGAAATTTATTTGGATCCCTCAAACTGTCACCTGCAACAAATATACATATGAGAAAATATGTTTAGTGTCCACTTTAAGGAAGACGCGCGTACAAAAGGGTCTTGCGCTCATACATAGGAACGTATAGGGTCTCATCCGCTAAAATATGCAGGAACATATCCAAACCAATCAATATATATATATATATATATATATATATATATATATCATATCACACCCAAACAATCATCAAACGACATAAAATAAATTTATTCCCACTTATAAAAAAAAATACAAGCGAGTCAGAAAGAGTGAGTTGTACTCACTTTGATTCCAATAGCCATTTCAGCGTTTTATTCTGAATAATTTTACCCAAAATTTTTAGCATCTCCAAATCAATCCAATCCAGCTCAATCGCGTAGTGCTCCGAATAAGAACCCAATGCAACTTGTTTTGTCCGATTTCGACATCGTATGAAAAAGTTATACAATTTTAAAGATTAAACGAATTAAATTATAAATAATTCACAATTCTTTTTTTTATTTGACCTAGAGAAATCGTGGTCATTCTTTTGGAAATGGATTGGGGCCGCGTTTTTTTTTCCTTCTTCCTCACGTTCTTTTCTAGATCGCGTATAAACCCATTGTGCACGAGAACAATTGAATACCGCTCCCACCTCGCTTGTCGAGACGACAATCAATGACTTCCGCACTGTAGCCCGACCCTTGCTCGACCTATGCCAGCCACGCCGAGGAGCTCAACCTTACCATTTCTTAGAAAAACGTGCTTGAACACCACGTGTTTGAATTAGGATTTCTCCCTATCAGCTTCTTCTTAGATGATCAAGACCGTTGATCTTGTAGAGCATGTCGAGCTCTACAAGTTTGTAGTTGAAGGTTTTGCTTGATATTAAGTGGATTTGTAGAGATCAAGGGGAGAAGATAAGTTACTTTCGGCCATCGAACATAAACTGGCGGCTAGGGTTAAAACCCTAGAATTGTTGCAAACGGAAGAAAGTATGGCCTTTTATAGAAATTTTCATAACACTATTCTCCCAAAATAATTCCAAACTCCAATCGAACCGTGCCACCGAGCATTTATAATGTTTTACCTATATTCCGAACACAATGGAATATATAACGAGAGCTAATTCCATTGTATTTGAAAGATAGGTTTTCGAATCAAATTATTTTAATTAAAATTTACTTAAAAAAAATTCTACACATTTCAGCTTCGCACGACCCATTTATACGAAATTTAAAATCCTAGAATATTATAATATTATGGATCCAATGAAACTGGCTTCATCAAAATCTGAGACCGTATCAAAAATAACTATTTTTACACATTAGTTAAATATTAAAATTTCAAATTTCTATAAACTAACTTTTAAATCGATTTGAAAAGTTTACCAACACCACTCTAATTCAAATAGAATTTAATTCAACTTTATAAATTAATTTCATTCACATTAAATTCAACATCCAATTATTTACACAATTTCAAATATTAAATTAGCAATTTAATTATCTAATTAAATCAAGATATTTGAATTATAAGTTATTCAACTTATAAAATTAACTTGTGAATATTTAAAATCAATTAAATATCCGAATTTCGAATGACTGAAATTCTGGGTCACTACAGAGAATGAAGACTCATCAGTATTAAAGAGTTCAAGATTTCAAGATATTCCAAATGAGTTATAGAGCTGTAGAATTTATGCTAAAACCTTGATAGCACTTTCCTGACCTCTCTCTCTTTCTCTAATTTTTTTTAAAATCATTTTTCAAATATGCTGGTTTTAAAATAATATTTTCAAAATATTTTTCAAAGTGATTTTCAATTTCTTATACTTATAAAGATATTATTTTAGTATTTTTAAGTTTATATATATTGAGTTTTTGTTTCTACCTTATAATCATATTGGTTATATATATATTATTTACATTATATTAAAATTTTCAAAAGTATTATACAAAGTAATTATTAAGTTATATTTTGATTTAAATGTGTATAAAATATATTTAAACGATTCTACGAAGTATCGAATTATTACAAAGCAACAAATTTTTAAAATAATATTTTAAAGTGTTTTTCAATTTTGTGAAGAGTATGTTGACATATGCTATCTATGTATGTCGACATAGTGGCTATAATTTTTGAAATTTAAATTTGAATGGAAGTATCGTTTTTTCATATCTATTTATGAATGGATATGACAATTGTTTCCCTATATATACCAGACTTCCAAATGAATTTTAAATGTCTACTGTCTTACTCTTCTATCCTTTTTTCACTCTCTCATTTTCTAAATCAAACTATACCTAAACTCTGCCGTAATTCAACTAAAATCAAATTCAATCATCACTAGTTTGATTCTCCTTCATTAACTCTCTGATTTCTCTTATCTCTCTCACTCAAAGATCAAAGTACTATTCAAGAGTTATAAGATCCATTGTAATCAAGATCAAATATCTAAGTCTGTAAAACTCCATCAAATCACACTGCTATACTTGTGAGTATGATTGTAGCCCGTAAAATCCATTGGGTGTGCTTAGTAGCCCGTAAATCTAGTTGGTGTGCTTGTAGCTCGGAAATCAAGCGACTGTATGTAGAGGTCGGAATTCTGGAGGGCATGTCTCGTAGCCTTGAAATTGAGATTGTATTTGCATTTACTAGTTAAAAAAAATCCATACAAGGAACTATGCTGGAATGTATGTAGGGTAACTGAGCCATTATAAAATCCTGGCGTGTTCTTTCATTTTGACTTTTACTACATTTACTTTTATCTGCACTTTGATTCTGTGATTGTCCTACGATTTTTATTTACATCACTCTAAGTGGAATCTTAAAGAATTTGAAAAATACTCATATAATCAATTAAACACTATCCACCCCCCTCTAGTGTTAATATAATCTTAAGATCCCTATTCCACTAACTTACAGGTAATACCTAAGGTTGTTGAGTGTAAGGTACGTTTGGTAGATTGGTTGTCATCCTTGTGCAATGAGAAAGTTTCTAACCTTGATGAACCATAAGCTATGGTTGATAGTGATTGCAGTACTATGTAGTATTGTCATGTGATTGTTACTTTGGATGTTAGTGATTGCAATACTGGTAGATCTTGAAACGTGATTTTTGGTTTTGTCGTTCATATTAGTATTTTGAGGATGAAATATTCTAAGGGGCGAGAACGCAACAATCCGTATTTTCAAACATTTTATATTTAAATATCAAAATCATTTAAATAATTGAATCTTTAATTTAATATGAATAAAAATAATTTTGAAAGCTCAATTAAATTCTTTTTGAATAAGAAATGAAATAGTAAACTTTTTATTTTGAATTAAAAGTGATTAAACTGGTTTTAAAATACTTCTTTTATTATTAACTTGTAAATTATCATCCTAGGACACTATCTTGAATTTGATGAAAGTAGTGTCATTGGATCTGGAATAATAATTTGTTATATGCCAACGAGTTTCGTAGTGATTGGACATGCTGTGTGGTCGTGCATGCTCTAAACACGTAGCATTTAATTTGAGAGAATTAAATATTATATAATTATTTATAAATATCTGCACTTAGATATTTTCTTTGATCCCTTTTCATTATCTCCCTCTCTTTTCTTTTATATTTTTTACTTTAAACAAAGAAAGCGAGCAGCCGCATTTGATTTTGAACTATTCTCGGAGTTTGGCTCAATAAAATTCGACGATACCAGATCTATTGGGTTCGTATGGAGAAGAGCATTGCGGTGGTGTGTGCATTGATGGGTGCGGTAGTGGTTAGGGTAGTTCGAACCTTTACAGGCATGGTTAGGATTCTAGATTTATAGATGGGGCAGCAACCGTCGAAGGTGTTTGTAGCACTTTGCTAGTTTAGCGGAGGCGGATTTGTGGGTGCACTTTAGTGGAGTGTGGATAATGATTGGTGGTCATGATCGTCATGTTGTCACGTAGCAGCTCTAGGTCGTGTTGAACAGTGAGGCGTCAGAGGGGAAGTTGGTTGTGCCATTGTATTCAGGAAACGAAGGAGAGTGATTTAGTAGTGGTTAGGCATTCTTTGGTGACGCAAGGCAAAATGCAACCAGTACGATCGATAGGTAAGCAGCATGATCACTTTTCGATGGAGAGGCTTGGACTTGAAATTGATGGTACCATCGTGTTGAGCGCGTAGAGAGGAGATCAACGGAATTAAAAGCGTTGGATATAACGGAGCATGGCTCCATATCACTGGAAATCATGCACGGTGTATTAGGATTCGAGAGTATCTATATGCACGATAAAGAGGAGGAAGATGAATTTGTGGTAAGTGAGGTGATTATTTAATATAATTAGCTTAACTAATTACAAAATTCAAATCTTCTAAAACCCGTAACTTTTGCTTATAAGGTCCCATCGAGACGTCATCTTTGTTGTTGCACTTGTATTGAGATTTTCTATGTTTGGGATTGAATTAGAGTTTGGTTGAGTTTACTCACCTATTATATATATATTGTTGTATATATAGTAGGTGTTATATTAAAATATAAATAGTATAACAAACAATGCAAGTTATTACTTTTGGACCCACCTTGTTTTGTAAAACAAGAGACAACATTATTACAGTATAATCTCCCTTGTAATCATCTATAACAGGTATCGTGGACTAGACTGCTAGTTTACATTTTTGGTATTACTATTTGATTTAGTTGGAAATTATGTTGTGAATGTTTAAAGAAGTGATATAATCATTATAAACGTGCTTTAAGATCCCTAATATTTGACATATGTTAAATTGGATAAATTATGATATATTGTGGAAATACATATGTGTATATATTTGACTACACGTGTTTTGGTATGTTTGATATAGAGGAATTGGTTCGGACATTTAGGTAGATTAGAATGAAAGTTACAAATGTTAGAAGCAAAAAGGGTCTCTATGGATGCACTTTGAAATCACAGTGATCTGCGATTTTAATGTTAACTTTGAAAGATATCCTAGTGTTTCTTCATATTTTTAATAAGTACTGTAAGCATACTTATTATTGGAAAATATCAAGGTTTAAAAATATGATTGATAATCAATTATGGAGTTTAAAGCAATGGTTTTAAATCATAAAACAGGTTTTTATGGTTTTTAAATTAATTTTTAAAAATATGCATATGTATTTTAAAGGTATAATTTTAGTATATATAGTTTTAGAAAATTGTTAAAGATTTTATTTAAGAAATAAAAGGCTTTTATATTATAATATCTTTCAAATGGTTTATAGTATTGTATTAAATATCTTAGTTTTATAACTAAATTACTGTATATATGTGTGTGAAGGTATTTTAGTATATTCAGATGGTTTAAAAAAGAAGTTTAGTATTCGTGAAAGAATAAAAAGGAGTTTTTAGATTACAACACTTATATTATAATGGGTTGTTTTGTAAAATTGATTAAAAAGGTATATAACCTTGTTTAATAAGTGAAGATGTACTTAGAGCTTTAAATGAATGTTTTAAAGTTAAAGGAAAGTATAAAAGTGACTTTGGGTTTATGTTAATGATGTTTGTGCAATATTTGTTTTAATCCATTTGACTATACTTTTGAAAAGTGATTAGATATTTAAAATGGAGTTTTAAAGATAACAGTTAAGTAAAGTGGTTTGGTTTTTCATAAACAATGTCATAGTAACATTTGTTTTTAAACCCTTGAATAATATTGCAAAGTGGTGAAATATTGTTAAACAATTTTAGAAAAATAGTTAGATCTTTAAGAATGGAATTTTAAAGAGAATAACAAGCATGCAACAGTTTTGGGTTTGTAGCGACAATGTTTAAGTAACATTTGTCTTAAGCCCTTTGAAATTGATTTGTGAATATACTTATATGGCTGAGATAAGTATCCAAATACTTTTGAGAGTATCGACATGTGTTGAAATGAATAATGTGTTTTTATTTAAATAGCGAAATTTAATTAATAAGTGAAGTTTCATTTATAAAGTGTTTATTGAGTAAAAATGAGTTTTATTAATAAAAGAGGCTTTTAATTAATAAAGGAAGATTAATTAAAAAAGGATTAGATGTCATTTATATGACTTGATCGTGCTTGTGTTTTTCGATTGTGCTTTGTATATTACTTGCTTATGGATAGTATATGAGACTTAGTTTTCCGCATGCAATTATTCTCATTGTTATTGGATTTGACTAAAATATGACTCTGGAAAAACCTAGAAAAAACACGGAGATTATATGGTATAGTTATCTTCGGCAATGCTATATTGTACGTATGAAATCGTTTTTCTCTACTAGGAAAAATGATAAGGAAATTCGTCTGCTTAAATGATTAGAAGGTGGCCTATGCTCTTATGTATGTTTCAGTTTATTTCCTGCAAAACCGAAGTTGAGTTTGCAAAAAATCCGTTGATTGGTTTTGAAGTGCCCGATAAGCGGGGGAGTGTACTTATATGAGATGACTTGGAACCGTAACCACTCTAAAACCATATACGTGTTCTATGCTTTGGATGAGGTTCGTGGTTGGTTCAAGATGTTGGAATCTATGTTGAGATTGGAGATCTATTTGAAATGCTCGAATACATGTAGGTGTTCATGATCAATTAGGATATGGTATTCCATGTGTGATTCTGAGATCTGTTGATATATGAGAATCCATGTGTGATTTTGATATCTGTTAAGGAATCCAAGTGTAATTCCGAGATATGTTGAGATATGAGAATCCATGTGTGGTTTCGAGATCTTTTCGAGTTAGGGACTCATATGACGAGACCTGTTCGAGTTGTGAGTCGTGTGCCGGGATGTTGAATGGTACTTCACCAACGGTAATGACAGAAACCAGAGATGGGAGACATAGCCTATGTGGTTTAACTAACTTAAAGGGTGTAAACACTCCATTCTAGTGATACAGATATGCATGCGGGAGTGATGTGACCCGGTGCCATGTGTTCGGGTGTGGGCCAGCTATGTTTTTCTATAGTATATTTTATCTAGTGATATACGATGCTCGAAAGGATATCTCTGATTATGTGCAGGAGGAGCATTCAAGAAATACCGAGGGCACCTCCGTGTAATCCTACACAATTAGTGAACGTGCCTTAGCTGTTTGGATTATATACCTATTATTGTATGATGTATACCTATATGCATCACAACTATGTGATTATTTATATTTCATGCCTTAGACATTATTATTATATCACTAGATTTTATAACAGAAATGGTTTGGTTATCGTAAGGTAAAAGCCCATCTGTGTTTATTTGCGGCGTGGTCTTACAAGATACATTTACATTTGAAGGGTTTTATAGATATTGCAATCCATATGATTTGAGCTTCTTATGCTGCTTTACCAGGCTAATCCAGGTGTTATTTTCTTATAATTCTCGGGTCAGCTTGAGTATGTTTTCATATTTAGTTATGGTTTATCAGAGTTCTTGAAAAGGAGCTGGATGATTTCTTATCGTATTTATTTTCCAATGCATTACTCGATTTGTATCTATCAACATTTGTGAGGACAAGCTGCTATAAATATCCAGACTGATAATAGGTTAGCTTACTCCAAGTGATGTATATATACTAATGTTTTTATTTTTTGTAAAGATATTTTGAGATATTTTATATTATCATTCCGCATGTGAGATTCTGATATTGTGTTCTTCTTTCTTGTTCTATTTTTTTTCTTTTCATTTACCCTAACGTTCTACCATTCCAGCTTTTATGTACTCAGCACGGAATACCATAGATGCATTTGTTTCGACATTCGAGGGTCGAAAATGCCAACCATTACACAGTGGCCTACAAAGTGGTATCGAGGTTGAAGAGTTGAAGGGTTCGATATTGACGAGAAGGGCTGGCTTTGCAAGAAAGAAAGGTTATATGTTTTGGATAGTAAGGACCTTCGGAGTTTTGTCATGGACGAATTCCATTATTCGAAGTTTGATATCTATTTGGGGTACATATTTCCCATGACAACAAGTTAAGAATAAACACCAAAAGCCTAATGGAATCCACGGCTTTTAGAAGTTTCGACGTGGAAGTGGGACTCGGTTTCTAAGAAATTTGTAGATGGGTTATGAAGGACAAGAACAGGAAATAAAAGCATATGGGTTATAGTAGATGGATTGACCGAGAACATCTATTTATTCTGGTAAAATCTTCGAGGATGGCATCAAAGTCAGTCGAGATGTATGTAAAGGCTATAGTAAGACTACGTGGAGTTCCGAGTACTATAGTTAGTGGCTAGGACCCAATGTTTACTAGTGAGTTTTAGAGGAGTCTATAGAATGCTTTGGATTTAGAGTTATGCATGAGCTAGTGATACCATCATAGACAGATGGACAGACCGAGAGGGTTAACTGAGTGTTTGATGATTTCTTATGAGCATGTGAATTAGACGCATTACACTTCAGTGGATCTAGAAGAGCGCTTTCACTTGGTGGAATTTTCAAACAACAACAGCTACTAATCTAGTGTTGGGATGACACCTTTTGAGGCATTGTATGGAATGCCATGTAACTTATAAGTCATAAGTATATTGGTATGAGATGGGAGATAGACTAGTTATGGACTCAGGTCTTGTAAGAGAAGCTTCAGAGAAGGTTTAGTTGATTCGACAAAGAATGAAAGATGCCTAATGAAGGCAAAAGAGTTATGCAAATAGGAGAAGGAAAGATTTAATGTTTGATCTTGGGGTTCAAATGTTTGTTAAACTTTCGCCAATAAGAGGAACTATGAGGTTCGGAAAGGTAGGGAGTTTAGCACAAAGAATGTTGGCCTATTTTTGACACTTGATAAGATCGAAAAAGTATCTTATAGGGTTGAGTTACCGAGTGGTTCTGTTAGGGTCCATAATGTGATCACATTTAGGGAAGTGTGTCCTAAGATTCTTATATGGCTGTAAATCCAATAGCCGCGGAAGACCTAGGTTATTTTCCAACTATGCTAATGAGAGGAAATCATTTCAGATAGTAACCAAGACATGAAGAAGCTTCAGAATAAGGTAGTGAAGCTTGTGCAGGTCCAGTGGAGTAAGGTTCATGATGATTGTACTTTTGAAGTGGAAGATAGTTTCAAGAGGACTTATCCTAAGTTGTTTTCTTATGTTGGCATACAAGCTTGCTATATTTTTTATATACTATGATATATGTGTTATCAAGTTCTATTTTGTTAAGTATTAGTAAATTCTATAGTACATTTTTTTATGACACTTGGATAATGTGTTTATGCTAGAGTGGGCATGAGAAAGATTGAACATCACTACTTTGCCATATTTGAATTTCGGGGACGAAATTCCAATAATGGGGAAGACTACTGTAACACGCTGTAATATATTAAATAATGTTAGGGAACTATTTCACCTAAGAAAATACATAAAAAATGAATATGACAATAATAACATCTTATTGCATGCCTTCTAAAATAATTCTCATAAAGAAGAATTGTACAGAAAAGAGTAGTGGTGGCCCGATGGCCTAATTAATCATGAGTAATAAGATTCACTACATTCTTTCTTTTCATTTTAGTCAACGCTCAAAAAAATAAAATATAAGCTAGTTAATCAAAGCTAAGAGAACATAAAGAATAACAGAGATCAAGTTAATCAAAGGTTTAGGTGAGTATCATATTCTGTTAATCCCCATTTCCTTAGTAATTAGCCATTGACGTGATCATTAAGGTCGGTTCTTATGCTTATTATGATTGAAATAATCTGCAAATTTAATATGATGCGGTGAACATATTTTTATAGCTTTATTTTGATTATTAATTTTTTCTATAAATCAATAATTAGATATGAATTATCTGAGGAACCATTTATTATAAAAAATCGTTGGAAATAAGGAGTTCAAGAAATTTTATGAAAAATACACTCACATACACACAAATATATATATATATATATATATATATATATTATAAGATTTTCTAGAATTTTGATTAGTGATTTTTGCATTGGAATACACATAGCCAAAAAGGAAATTGCGAGTTCTGAATGGTAACAATAGAAGCTTGGAAGGTGTTTATATAAGTATTAAATAAATGGTCAAAAGATCCATAATATATGCTGATAAGTCAGAGAAGTATTATATTAACTGTAAATGGACAAAGTCAAAACAAACTACGTTTGACATGTAAAGGTGGTGTCAGGTGCGTAGAAAGCAAGTTTTCAACGTCTATCTAGAGGTAGTACCAATGGCGAACCAAAATAAAAAGCAAATTAGAGGTACTAAGAATAAGACTTAAGCAAAAGAAGCTATAAAATGTTAAGCATGAGCCTAGGTTAATAAACCAAGGGTAATAGCCAAGGGCCAAAGGCGAAAGAACATCCAACATTAGTAGAGGAATTACAGGTAAAGGAGGTGATTTCTGAGCCTGATAGTGAAACTCTACTTCAAGATGAAACCAAACTAAAATACAAGTATGGCTTCACAAAATGAGACCGTGGTTAGTGATTGTCGAGACTTATTAACTTTCGATAGAAAGTTAAAACCGAAAACTATTGGCTTCTGGAGGGTAGAGTTAATACTAAGGCTTAAGATGGGCAAAACAAGTAATTAGATCATTATGAAATGTGAAGTCTAACATAGATGATCCTGGAGTCAGAAGGCCAAAGATAGCTTTGAAACTTTAAATAGCTTAATGAATGCTAAGGATAAAGACCTAATAAATGAATAGTAAGGTAGAGTATTCGGTACACGATGTATAGCTTGATATGTCAACTATGAACTGAAAAACTAGGTGTAAGGCCTGAATTGTTACTGAAATACGAAAGCATAGGAATAAGGCGTGGATGGAAACTGAAACATGAAAGCGTAGGTGTAAGGCCTAAGTAGAAACTGAATAGAAAAGTGTTGGTCTAAGGCCTAAGGTGTCAACCGCAATAGAAAGTGTTGGATTTGGGCCTATGGTGGCATCCGGAAACACGAAAGTGACAAGTTTAAGCCTGACACGCAACCAAAGCAGTATGTTGTAGATGTTATAAGGCCTAATATGGCAGCCAAGAATTGAAAGCAGAGATGTAAGGCATAAGTGGAAACCGAGATACGAAAGTGAAGGTGTAAGCCCTAAGTGGCAATCAAACCCCGAAAGTGAAGGAGTAAAGCCTATGTAGCAACCAAAACACGAAAGCAAAGGTGTAAGGCCCGAGTGGCAATGGAAACCAATAGTATAACCAGTAGTAACTAAAGAAGTAGTCAAGGCATAAGGCGTTAGTAGCAACCTAAGGCTTTATTGCTTCGGTTTTGAAAAGAAAAGCGGGCAGGGATTAAATGGCATATCGAATGAATGGCTATTAGTTCTAGCCATGATACCATATCATGTATCATAAGACCTTTAGGAATGAAATAGTATTTTATACTTATCTTCTAGTGGTAGAATGGAAGCTATGAAATAGTGAGGGGGAACTCATTTTGTGCTTCTGCGGCGTGGTTTCACTATATTTTATGTTTAGGTTAATATATTTCTCATACAAGACTTTATGTTTGACCCGTGTTTTTATTACCGTTTTCCCTATAAATTCATGGGTACTTGTTCTAGTAGGCTGATTTTATGAATTTAGACAGTTGCTTTCAAAAGTAGAACCAAGAGTTCCAAAGATGGAGCAAGAGGCTTAGATAATAGGGGGAATTATTTTAAAGCACAAAGATTTATATATTTTTTGCCTCAAGGACACGACCTCAATATTTTTACCACAAGGACAAACATTCTTCTAAAAATTATTCATCAGGACAAACATTTTCAAAAATTATTCAAAAGGACAACAAAACTGCTACTGAGCTAAAACTGATACCTAAAAACTGCTACCGATAACTACAAACTGATACCTAAAACTGCTATCAATAACTAAAAATTGATAACTACATAAAGTTGTCCTTCAGGATAAAATATTGAAGGTCTGTCCTTGAGGCTAAAAAAACTGTGAAATTTTGTCCTTGACAATAATTTCCTATAGATAATATAAGTGTTGTTTTTATTCCACTATATGCAGTGCTCGTGTCGACATCTTCATATGTTGGGAATGGCATTATTATCTATATTGTATTATATTTTTGACTCTACGAGGGCACATTTATGGGAATAATTTAAAATTTTAAGAATACATATGTAAAACAATTGTTAGTTGTTATGTTTACTTAAACTATTGATATATTTATATAATTTATCTCATCTCATCGTTGAAAGATAGTCCACGGCGACCATAACATATTGGAGTTCCATCTTTGGGTTTCGAAATGGGAGATGTAACACATGCTATCTTCCAAGATAAGTAAACTTTATATGCTAGGTTCCTAATCCTCTTGAGTACCAAAAACGGTTCTACAAATCTTAGTACCAACTTCACCTAGTTAATGAATCAAATTGAATTCTTCAATGAAGAAATCTTGATAAAAAATATCTCCCACAAAGAATTTAAGATCACATCTTCTCTTATTACCGTAACTCTATTGTATCTCCTTTGCATATTTTATTCATTGTTGAATGACTTCAACCTTCTTTGAGGCCTCTTTAATCATATTTGGCCCAAGTATCAGTTTCTCACTTGCTTTCTACCAACATGAAGGACTATAGCATGGTCAGCCATATCATTCCTCAAATGGTTCCATACCAATTCTTAAATGATAACTATTGTTGTATGAGAATTCCACTAAATGTAAATGGTTGTCCCATGAACCGTCACGGTCCAGATTATAATCCCGTAAGAGATTCTCAAACACGATTCACTTTCTTGGTCTGACAATAGCTTTGTGGGTAATAAATTGTGCTCAAATGCAGCTCTATGACCAACAACTATTGTTAGAACTTCCAAAATCCACTCATTAATAATGGTTCTCAATCGCTAACAACATGGAATCGTACAATCCATTTCACAGACACTCGGCCTGTTTTGATGTCGTTTTATTAGACTTTAAAGGTATAAATCGAGCATAAGCTATCATACGCTCCTCAAGTCCTTGGTAATCCATTGGTGAAATCCATCATATATGTTCCTACTACCATCATGGAACATCAAGCATTTGTAGTAAACCACTTGGATTTTTTCTGCTCATCCTTCACTGGTTGATAATTCATACACTTCGAGATGAATTTCCCGATGTCCTTCTTCATACCTTCCCAATAGAATGTCTACTTCATATCTCTATACATCTTATTTCCTTCGAGACGAATGGCAAACTTCAAATATTATCACTCATGTAGCACTTCATATTTAGGTCCATTTATATCGAGTATATAAAATCTCTCATCCTTACGGAGCCAACCATCTCAACCGAGTCCATACTACCTCATATACTCAGGTTCTACTCTTGTCTCTAGGTTAGTTATAATTTTTTTAGTCTAACTTCGTGCCTCTAATCAGTACTAATCATTTCTATTAGAGTATGTCTAATGTTAAGTTCCCTAAAATCTCCGACCACCAGCTCTCATCTAGGTCAAAAATCATACCCAACTATCTACTCTAACTGTTTCCACTATAGGAATATAGCTTCCAAGCTGGAATGCCTTCTACTCAATGCATCTACGATTGCATTTCCCTTACCAGGCGTATAGGAAATTTCAAAGTCATAGGAGGCTAAGAACTCTATCCATCTATAATGTTAAAGGTTAAGGTCCTTCTATGAGAAAATATATTTCCACGACTTATGATTGGTGAACAAATCGAACCTTTCTCCTAATAAGTTGTGCCTCCATATCTTCAATGCGAACATTATCATTGCTAACTCCAAATCGTGGATGTGATATTTCTTTTTGTGCGGTTTCAGTTTCCTACTCGCATATGCAATAATTTTTCCTCTCTGCATTAATATGGTCACCAATCCATTACCACATGCAATTATGTATACTGTTAACTCCTTCCTACATGGAACGACCAATATCGGCGCACTTGTTAACCTCTCCTTCAGACAAATGAGTGCATGCTCACATCTCACATCCATAGCAAAGCTCTAATTCTTCTTTATCAAGTTAGCCAATGATGTTGCTACCTTTGAGAAGTCCTTTATGAATCGTATGTAGTATCTTGCTGATCCAAGAAAACTTCTCATATCTGTAGCATTCTTAGGTCTTCCCAATCTCAGACTGCTTTTACCTTGGTAGGATCCACAATGATGATCTACTTTGAAAAACATAACCTAAAAATCGCACTTCCCTCCACCAGAATTGACGTTTCGACAATTTGCCTCCGATTAGTGCTTTCTTAACGTCTCGCTCATAATTCTCAAGTGCAATTTGTGTTTTTCTTCCATCCATGAATAGACAAGTAAATCTTGATGAACACAAGTATAAACTTATTTGGTTGATACTTAAAAACACGGATCATAAGATCAACAAAGTACATCGGCATATTGGTTAACCCAAATGGCATAACCAACCATTCATAAAATCCCAATGGTATACCAAATACAGTAGTTGATACATTATCACATGCCACTCTCGTTGGTGGAATCTTTTCACCAAATCCAACTGAAAAAACACTTTAGCACCATGGAGCAAATCGTACAAGTCATCTATACGTGGAAGTGAATACCTGTTCATTCTCTTTACCATATTTAACTCATGATAATTGACCCAAAATCTCAAAGAGCCATCCACGTTCATGGAAAATACCATAGGTTCTCCCTACTCAGATATACTATTATAAATGAACCCTTTCCACAATAGGTCATTCACTTGCACCTCTTCCATCTTCTCTTTGGCTACCATCCTCCTCAAAGGCATAAATATCACTAAAGCAATAAAGAATTCTGTCACACATATGGTGGTAATCTGGTCACCACCATAAATATGTCTAAATACCCTCTCGCTATAGGTACCGATAACAACCTATCGTGTAGTCCTTTAATGAATATAAGAACCTAACCATTAATGCATCCTCTTTTTGAACAACAACAGCCTTTGGCTTTGGATGTAGGTCTCACGCCTTAAAGCCTTCTCAAAAGGTTTCTTGAAGCTCTCATTGATATGGCCCACCAGTCTCTCCGAGATAATCATTTGAACCTATAATAAAATTTTATTCTTCTTCATGGAAGTGTCAATGAAAGATATCCTGTATTTTGACATCAAGTCGAACTCAACTTCATACCCTGAAATAGAGCCCTTAACTTATTTTTGATCAGCGAACTTTCTGAATTAAATCGATTTCTATAAAATTCGGGATAAAATTATTATTGAATCACGCTTTGAACCACTCCCAAATAAATTGATCCTTGAGAGTCACAATGTTAACAATGTTCCACCAACCAATCGCCTTTCCTTGATGTTGCCTAGATGCCAAGTTCCTCTTTTGTGCATCCTCTAGCTCCAAATCATAAAATATACATTCACATATATCCAACCAATCTTGAACTTCAATAGCTTAATCCATTCCTAAAAGTTGTTTACCCCCAAGACTAGAAAAGTATTTATTAAGCTAGACAAAACCAATCTTTGGCGCTTTGCACTAGAGCACCACCACCTACTAAATCCTAGAGCTCCTCCTTGGGCGTTTTGCGTCATGTTCCTCATCATAGCATTGAACATGGTTTACACGTCAGAATTAGCTGATGCCCTTGAGCTTGCTCCTTCTCAACTCCAAAAATAGATTTCCTTGTTGCAATCCTATTACGCATGCTTATCCTTACTGGTTGTAGAAGAATCCAAAACAGTTGCTTATTGCATTTCTAGTATGCATGGTCATCCTTATCAGTTGTAATAAGAGTGTTTAGCCACTCATAAGGGAATAAGTGGTACTCATGTATGTAATGCGACTTACATATATACACTACTATATAGTTTTAAAAATAATAATATATAACAAGTAT
Source organism: Allium cepa (assembly GCA_030765085.1). NCBI lineage: Eukaryota > Viridiplantae > Streptophyta > Magnoliopsida > Asparagales > Amaryllidaceae > Allium > Allium cepa. The sequence goes on along the minus strand of CM060941.1, from coordinate 79,644,020 downwards.
GCTCTCTCATATGTCGCTTAATCCTTTCTAGGGTGATACTCCTACCCTATCTCTAATGGGTCCTCATATCAACTTAGGTTAATCGTTCAACCTAAACTATCATGCCAAACGTGATGACCACACTCGACCTTTAGTTACCGATACAAATATCTAATACCATAATTTCACTGAATCGATACCCAGATGATGGAGTGGAGAAATCAATGGTAAATAATAGTAATCCAAAGTAGAACTTATCGTATATCTCATAGTGCATAGATAAAATATAATAGCAAACAACATGACAACACTGCAGCTAAATGAACGAAAATAAATCAGATTGCATCAGGTTTATCACAAGCAAGAAGTAGAAGAGTTTATACAACTGAATCAAATCAACTCTAAATGAATTGTCTATGGCAATAAGGAGTATTGATATAGCTCCACAGTAGTGCATAGTGGATGCAACGTTAATAGATTCGAGTATAGATATATAAAAGTTTAATCCTCCTGCTCATACTCTGCACAACTCCATGCATTATCTCATACCTATTCTCTCAGTCTACTCATTTTAAGTGTTTGAGATGATAAGAAGCAATAAAAATAACCTTAAGTCAAACATAAGCCTGGTATGAGTGATCAACAGTGTCAAAATAGATATAAAGACCGATATGGTAAAGTTGAAACATATGGTTAGGAAAATCATACCTAACATGTCCCTGCATCCAATAAGTTAGAACATAACATAATATATGCCACTCTATCATTATGTGGGTGTACTATTTCTCAAAGTATAATAAAGTGTGTCGAGGTACCTACCTCACTAGTACCTACATCACATGAAATCTATTTTGAACACATCAATCATAGCAACATAGAAATCATGGAAAATATAGCAACCATTAACCAGAATCTGCATCACTTACTCTGATGTCATTGGATATACGGTAACTCTTATGACCCCATTCAGATGGTCAGTGACTACTCAACATCGCAATACTTAATGCTCGAACTCGTGCCACACTATGACAACCTACAACTAGACACGTTCGGATGTCCAACTCATGGGTACACTCAGATTACCTTAGGTACACTTAGATTATGCTTAGTGGTGTTTTTACCTATTCTTGTTTACGAGCACTTACCTAACCCTCAAAATTATCCAACAATCCCTTGGTATACACACTGATAATATAATCACCTCTCATCCTACTTTATAAGTTATTACTCGGGACTTGCATGGTAGGTCAATCCTAAATGCCATAGCCACTTCCCCCATAAAATAATTGATCTACATCACCTAAAATATGGAGCCTTCCAAGTCTCATAATTTCCATTGGTTGTCTTATGGATGATCAATATAGCCTAAGTCTTTATCATGTTTCCTGCTCAAAACCCTGAAGTTCCTTTCTATTTTCTTGCATCTTCATCGATTTAGCACATAAATCGATCGGTGCTCCATGTTTAACTCATCTAGCCCAAATTAAAGTTCCTCCATCCCCAAAGTAGCTACTCGTTCTATTTTTCTTTGGTCCTCATAATAAAAAAATGATGCCAACATGTAAATTTACCAATATTGAACCATATAGGTTGGTGTTGATTGATTCTTCTTGACACTTGGTGATTTTTCAGCACTTTACCAATTTGATCCATCTCTAATTTGAATATCTCCACCCTTTTGTAACTCATTTGCATCGATATGACTCCAAACACTCTAGAGTCGATCTTGAAGTCGTTCCATTCAAAATTTGCTATCGCTAAGCATTTCATCCAATTCAAACATGCAAACAACACACGAACCACATGAAACATAATATCATAGCAAACAATCAATAGAACATCCAAATCATGTTCATGAACTCATATAATCAACCGTGACATGAAAGCACGTATTAAAATCCATTTAAAATTATTCAAGTTCATCTATATATCATTTATAAATTCATGTCAATTCAAAATCATATATTTAAAGTTGAAAGTGGACTAAAAGCACATTTTTAAAATATATAAGTATATAAAAAGATCGTGAGATGATATATCACTGACCTATGGATGTAATCAATAAAACGAAATCCAAGGCAATCAAAGATGAAAAGATATGAGCATGAATCATTGTGTCTCAAAACTGCAATTAGAAGATCCCTTGCTAGTCGGTCCTTAATTACTTGATTAGGCATAATTTAACATGGATTTGGTGGAGTTTTGGTAGGAAATAGATTAATGGAGGTTAGGATAAGTTTATAAGAAGTGAAAAAGTGATTAGTGACTATCTATAATGCTGCCGTTAGCCCTAATCTCAAAATGGATTACACGGGCCTAATTTTTGGCTTAGGCTAAATACTCACTTAACTGCCTAAAACTATCAAACTTAAATCTGCGATATCTCCCAAAACGTAAGACCAAATATCTATTATGAACACTCTATTGAAAATCTAACCATCAAATCTTTCATTGGAAGTGGCATCAGGATCAAATTCTGATTTATCAAAGGATATAGAGAAACGAGCCACAATTATTTTACGGGTCAAAATTTTCAAAACTCAACATTCCGCAAAGTCATAGCCTATTTGGACCCAATTTGTTTAAGAAAATAATCGTTTTATGATTCGTCAACAATTTCATAAAAAAATGTATTTTTTTCCATTTAAAGCGATTTGTTGAAAATTTTGCAAGGAAAAAAGTAAAGTAAGTAATTTGAGAAATAATATATTTTTAAATACAAAATATTTTAGCAAAAAGGTTACTAGTGTAAAATATTGTATTCAATCACTGTAACATGATATCCTTTTGAATTATTTGGTGAAATTTTAATAGAAAATATTTTGAATGGAGTTGTTTTAGTTTGAAAAATTATTTGAAATACATATATACATACATATACATGCATACGTACGTACATACATACATGCATACATATATAGATATATATTGTGAAATGTATTTTTGTTGAGGAATAATTGGTTAGAAATTCTTATTTGAAAAGAGATAAATGTTTTTATTCGAAGGATGCTTTATAATAATACCATATGATTTGAGAAGTGTTTATTTCAAAGCCTTTTTATAGAAAGATTGTTTTGATAGGAAAAGACATTTTTTTTATTTGAAATAATATTTTACGAAACATTTAATTAAAGAAAATTTTTGGAAATATTTTAATTTGAGAAATACCATGTTGAGTAATTGTGGAAGGAACATTTTCATTTGAATTTTTTTAGTATTAGAAACTAAGTGAGCCGATACGAGTTGAAGTGAGGCTACAATAAAACATTAAAGTTGGTGGATGAAGTGTTGTAGTCCATGTACCAAGATTGGGCTTTGAAAAGTCGAGTAAGAAGCTTTCCAATGTTGATAGTGAGCTTGTCGTAGGATAGTGTCTTTTGGTTGTGCTCAGACTTTCTGTAGAACTATGACCATATCCGTAAAAACTTAATCTTAGGTGAGATGTAAAAAGAAGGCCATTGTTGAAAAGACTTTTAGCGAGGCTTCATATATTACAGAATTGTGTCCCGTAGTAGTGTCAATTTTCCCATGTGTTGTAACCAATCTTAGTATGAGCTAGTCTTATGTAAAGTTAACTAATATTGAAATTGGTTTGGTGTATGTTTTATTTGTTCATATCTTTTATTAGTCGTGCTATGACATGAGAAGTGGAAGTATGGACACTTAGGAGTACTAGTTAAGCAAGATTATCGATGATAGTGACAGAGTGTAAGGGTTATAGTCTAGGTCCATAGTAAGCTCGAGCCATTGTAGAAGATTAGCCATTTGAGTTCATTTATATATCTCTATACAAGTTAGTTTAGGGAAATATTCTATACGGTGTCCTATTGTATTTTTATGGCTTCCAATTCACCATTTTTTCATGAGAATGAGATTTTATCGATCTAGAGAAGGGTTGTAAGCCATGGTTATGCTTATGGAGCAAAGGTCAGTGAGTGAGCAATGATAGAGTTAAAGGAGTTATGCTCATTTCATCTTTTATAACTTTGATTGAGTAATACATGTAGTTATTTATGCCTTTTGAGCTAACCTATGCAACAATATGAGAGGTTGGTCTTGCGAGCCATGGGTTCAGTATCCACTAGTTGTTTTGTAACTGTGTTTGCATTGATACCTTGGTCGATGGAGTGAACAAAGTGGGACATAGGATCTCGTTAATGATGGTTTTAAAGACTTGGAGTGAACACTAATTTAGAGTTAGTGGTATATTTCAATTTATGCGGTGGTAGACTTGCAGTTTTTCAAACAAAAGCAAAATGGAGTTAATGCTTAAACGAGCAAGCAACTAAAGGAACATGAATGAGGAAGTGCAATTCAGGATATAGAGTTGGTTGCTAGTGTGTTCATATTGGAAGATTAGGAAGCATAATCCCTTTATAAAAGGATTCGAGTTATACACCGATTATAAAATTATTATGAGTACCTCTTCTCATAGAATAATACCTATCGATTCTGATCACCCTGTTAGAGAGTGTCCCAAACCCAAGCGTTGCCTCCACTGCAAGAAAGAGGGACACTTAGTTGCTGCTTGCCCCATTAAGGGGAAAGGTTCACGCCAGGGTCAGCTTAATGTGGCTTCTACCTCTGGTGATGCTTCTCAGCCTAGAGGTACACACTCTTCCATTCTAGAAGGTTCCTTATTATTTCATGATCGTATTATCCGAGTGCTTTTCGATACGGGTGCTTCTCACTCATTCGTATCGAAGGAACTCGTAGATGCTTTGTAGTTGGATATTTCTTGCTTGCTTACTTCATTGCGAATTGCTAATCCTATTGGAGGATCCACGAGCGAGGTTTCAGAAATTAATGTGATATGAACAGAACAGCACACGAGATACCATACATTAAATACAATACATCTACGTGTATCATCCCATAAATCACAACCCATTTCACCTTTACTTATCTTTGTCTTTACCCGTGATTCAAGTGTGTCCCTTTTCGATTCCTTTGGGGTAAATAGAAAGGAATACATCTAGGAATGTATATTTTATTCCGTAGTATTCCTTAATTTTCGCATTCGAATTTCTTATGAATATATATATATATATATATATATATATATATATATATATATTTACCCTGTGAATAATCCTAGCTTATCTTTTCTTTCAGCTATGTCCATGCTAACCTGCAACTCGGTCTGACCCGAGTGAAAAACACACGGGTCAGGCAACTAAACTCATCAGTAGATAAGGGCCTCAATGATGATAAGTGATAATGAGATAATCATTTCGTTGTTCCCAACGGAATGATGTGATTCGAATTACTCGTTTCCCATTCCCTAGCATTTCCCAACTTTCATAGGAATATCAAAATCGCAAAAACACTTATCTTAAGCATGCTACATTAGGTTCGGGTTTCGTCTTACGATCGAGTTCTCGACAATAGCAGTGTAGGATTCTCCACCTTGATGAGAACCTAAACTAAGAGTGCAAAAATATTTAGAAGTGAGATGATGTGAGTTTTCACTGATATGTTAAGCAATTGTGACCTTGCAAAAAACAAATGAGCATTGCAGCATTCAAATAGGTGTTGGGTAATAAAATTTGCATAATGAAGTCATGATAGCTAGTGCTATAACGGATCCAAGAGAGTGTGTCAAACTAAATAAGTCTTCCCTCTAGAGACTACTTTGATTTCTTTGCCTTAAGCTGAGTAGACTAGGACTACCATTTATATTTGGTGCATGAGTGCCAAGATTTAATAAGGTTGGTAAGCAAAGGGTAATTTATACTTAGGTTCCAAGTAAGCTTCGTTGGTTTCCTAATAGTGAGTAACAAGAGCGCAATTGATTTCGAGATTGTTAGATAAAGTCTCTTTTATTTTATTGGTTAATCCTTGAATTATCGAACCATAGGTTACGAGACAGTTTAAATTGTGTTTCAGCTGGCATCATATTATAGTAGAGAGGACTCCAACTTTAGTACCTTATAGTATACTGCAGTTGACACTGTAGTTAGATGTCTATCTATGTTTGCACCAAAAGTTGGTACAAACACCAATAAAGATTGTGTAGAGAAATAAACAAAGAATATAAAATGAAAATAGAGGAAACAAGCAGTTAAATAACAGGAAATAAAAGCAATAATAAGAAATACAATGATTTATAGTGGTTCGATGTTATTTGCCTACGTACACTTTGAATAGATAGCTTTATTAATCACTTTGTAAACTAAATACAATAATGATCGAATGAAAATCCTTAGTTACAGTAGAGTACAAAGAAATTAGCAGCGTAAAGGTCCCGAAAATGAAAAATCATGCCTGTATTTATAGACGAAGATGGTGAAACAGATCCTTGAAAATTCTATAGAAGGATCTCCAAAACCATATAAACTCATCGGAGAGGTCGTGGCCCAAATCCCAAGGAATAGAGATCGGTGTCAATCCCTATTTTGGATGAATTTGGGAGTGTGATCCCTATGGGAGCTTTCCCATATTGTAATATGCTTAGCCTCCGAGTTTCATGCCAGTTGGATTAGTAGAACTTGAGTTATTGCTCGATCTTTGCTGCAATGTGAGCTGCCTCCTGATTCTAGCCTATCCCTATTGGGAGAAGAGGGCCAATCCCACTTGCTTTATCCTTTTGAGGTGTAATCCCTAAGGTAGACTCTCTAAGGTCTCCACATCTTGCTAACAATTTTTTCATATGCATTGGACTTATGGATTTTGAGATTTGATTGTTTCCCATTGACTTGCATTCTTTTGGCTGAAATATGCTGATCCCTATGGTTGAGAGGGATTATAGCCGATCCCTTTCCTATGTTAAACTATATTCCATACTTTGAACATTTTTGTATTGCATATCTCTCAGTTCCATTCGATCACGGCTTCATATTGTCATTTGTATCTTTGGACCCCATAACCATCTCTCTAGACTTGCCAGCCTTGATGGCAGTCGAATCTAATTTTCCTAACCAGTTTGGATATAGCTGAGTCAAAATGTCGAATAACATTTGCCTCTAAAGTGCATCTTGTGTTGAACATGACGTGCTTTGAATCGAGGAAAGTTAGAGTCGTCGATAAGAAATCGATCCAGTTTTTTAAATAGTTGTTGTCCTTCCGTCGAACTATTTTCTTAAAGTGTCATATCTCTCTTTCATCGTCATGATGCTTGGTCGATTTCCAATAGCATAAAATCAAGATTATATTCTGTCGGTTGATATTTATGTCCGACTACGAGACTTGTAAGCTTCAGTAATCTGATCCAGTCTCGACTTTAAAGCTTCGGGTTTGAATTCAATCTATGTCGATTTGAAAAATTGAACTTTTAGAATATACATGTGCATGTTCAGGTAGTTCTCGTTATTGGCTTCCGGATGCGTTTGCACGCTCATGGTTCGTCGCCAATTTCCTTTTAATGCAATTCCATTGCATTTTATATTTACCTATTTTATATAGTTTTTAGGTTCATACTTGCATGCACATAAGGCTGATCCCTTCCTTTTTCTTTTTTTTGTTCATAGGAATCGGCATTCTTCTAGCTGATCCCCTCTTTTTTTTTCGTTTATAGGGATTGGTACTCCTCTAGCTAATTCCCCCTCCTTTTTTATATATACAATGAGGATCAAAATTATATTCCTTATGGTAGGGATCATACCCAATCCCTATTATTTAAAGGACTTGACCAATTTTTATAAAAACTTCGTAAATAGGAAAGTGGAACGAACCCTTGGACTACATATATTAACCAACATTTGACTTCCCTTCCTTACTTCATTTATCTAACTTTCTTATTTCCTTTAAACTCGCCTCCGAACCCTCCCGTTCGAACCTGAAAACCCGATCCCTTCCCTTGAATCAAATATCGCCTCCATCCTTAAACTCGCCATGACTATCTTGCTTTCAACCATCACTCCACCCTTAATTTGAATCGAAACCCAACACTTCCCCTAGAGCAATTCATAATCTACGCACTTAGGTAGGTTTCCTTGCATAAAATTTTGGATAATTTCAGTGGTGAGGTGATGGGTTTTTTTTATGTTAATTATGGATTAAGTTTAAAGGAGATGAGATGGATGATGGTAATGCGGGATTCAGTGAAGTAGTAGAGGAGGAGAAAGAAAAGAGTAAAGGATGAAGGAAATGTAGGGGTCGGTGATGTTTTTGCTTGGCAATGGAGTGGTCGGTTTAGCAATCACATGGTATAGGAATCTGTTGGTGGATCGCTTAAAAGAAGGATTGGTGATTTTGTATATGAGGAGGGTTAGACTATAGATTTCTTAAAGAGTTGTGAAAGTGGCTAAATGGAGGGATCGGTAGTGGTGTGTTTAAGGATGGAGGGCTCGATCATGGCCTTTTGAGAGGGATCGGCTGTTTTACTTGATAAGAGGGATCGGTTGTTATCATATAGAGGGGTCAGCTATGGGTACTTAGTCGACTCTAAGCTTTGAATTAAACTTGAAAACCAATCCATATTCACTTGCATGAAAAATTACTCAATGAACTTGAACATACAAAGATAACGAACAAAGGATTTACTTATCAAACTTTGAATTTGAAATCAAACAACTAAACTGTCGGGACTTAGAATATGGACTAAAACTCAGCATATGGACTTTAATAATGGAATTCACATTTCGACATGTCGATGGTCGATCACAAAGCTCAAACAAATGATCAATCTAAATGATAGTTGACATGGTCAGCGATGGCTGTCTCTCTGGTTGGAATCAATAGTCTCATCACTTAATTTTGCTTTTAATTTTGAACTGTTAATATCTGCACTGCACAACATTGCACCACACTAGCTTACACTTATCATGGGGGTGTTGGGGACAGGTAAAAATTTCTATTCTTGATAATCTACCAAATTTAGTAGATATACTCTCCAGACCTTCAGAGTGTTTAGCTACAATGTCTTTTGGACAACCTTCACAATATAGCAATCCCGGAGCTAAGTCAGGTTCTGCAACTGTATTCGGTAGACTTTCCCCTGACCATCAAATTGAGCAACAGGAGTTTTCTGGCCCGTTGACCGACCTTTTCTCTGATGTTTCCGTCCTACGCTGAAAGATATAAGTCATTCCCCCAACACTATAGAAGGTGCTAAATTTCAGGATAACCTAATAGATTCCTAAGCCTCTAGAATTGGCAAGGCCGCTCTCCACAGATTAAGCTCTAAACATGGGATTCCATTTGGAAAGGTCCTAGTCCCTTCAGTGATTGATAGGGCTCATTTGCCTTCGGAGGGATATACGTCATGTAATAAATTCATGTGCTGGACTGGATGTGTGTCGCCTTTCAAATCTTTTATTCAAAAGATGCTAAATTATCTAAGAATAGCTCCTGCTCAGCTACATCCGAACAGCTATGATTTTCTTCATGGCACTTTCTCGCTATTTATGGATGTTCTATTCCACCCACTATCTTCTAAGGACATCATATTTATTTACAATTTCAAACGATGGACATGGAGTCTTTCTTACACTTTCCTCGAGCCTTCGCCCAACTACCAAGTTCAAACTAGCTCTTGGAACAAGCTCAGCATCTTTAAACACGAATGATTCTATGTTCACTGTCCGCCTGGCTTCACGTTGCAATGGTTGGAAGGACGTAAATGTTGTCCTCACTTTATTCTCAAATTCTTTAGTCCAAGTCGTATAAAGTAATACTTGGAAATTTTTTGGGTGTTCATCCACGTCCTGAAGGCGATAGTTTTCCAAATAGATTTCTGCAACTTAGGCTACCACGGTTGAGGATAGGGACATCGGATCCCTTGTAATCAATGAATGGTTGTCTCCTTTTATACTATTGGAAGAAGGTCGCGGCATTGACCTTCTTGGAAGCATCGCACCACCAATAAATATAGAGGAACAAGAAGCCGGTGCTAATAGCCCAGTCGTGGCCCCAGTCGAGGGAGCTCAGGACGACGCCTAAGAGGGTGAAATTAGAGGTTATGAAGCCAACAGGCTTGGCGATGCTGATGTAGGTCCGAGCAATGCTATTGTGGTTGGATTATCACAAAGCGTGCAATCTTACATGCCAACAAGGAGAGGAAAAAAGATCACATACAAACTTTGTAGGAGAAAAACGCTAAAGATCCCGAGTTTATTATCACCTCTGTTGAAGAAGAGTCTTCCTCTCAACATTTAGAAAGTTTGATGGAAGTGTTCCCAAATCTCTCGATTCTTGATGATATCATGACCTATGACTTCCCCAACATTAGCATTGGAGGGCTCAATTCTCTCACCAGAACTGGTGATGACATTCCTCTCACTAGTACAGAGAAAAAAGTCCTATGAGCAAGGCTACAATGACTGGTCCATTGGGGGGACAACAATACACTCACAATCATGCGCACTTCACTACACGATTTTCGTCTATCTTTTTGTGAATGTCCATTTATATGCTATTGTTTTATTCGCATGTGCAATGTCTCATTGCATTCCTTCGATTGCTTAAGGGGCTCCTCTACACAATATGGAACGAGTCGTGGTCTAGACTTGGGCGAGCTTGAGAGATATGACATCCGGGAAAGAAGTCAATGTTCAAGGGAGTCTTCATAATATAAGGCCCAATCCCAATCGTCTCATCAGGAAGTTCAACCCAATCTTCCTATACATAGCAGTGATTAGATTTTTTTCCCATGCTCCTCAAATTGCTATGCCGCCTGAGCATTATTTAGGTTCATATGGTTGTAGACAGTCCCGCGATCATTGATAGAGCAATAATCCAATTGTTACTTTTGATCCAGCTTTGCCTACTACAGCTCCTGAGGCTTCTGCCATAGAAATATTGGTCGAACTTAAGGCCAATTTTCCAAAAATCTACTTGTATGCGCTTAAGTTCCTTCCATCCGTACAATTCCAAGGAGTGCTAAAGCGAGTTCACTTGCCTGTGTCAATAATGTTTTTGTGCAGCGTGAAGCATTCTAGAATTTAGCCGAGAAAATCCCTGAAGTGTCTATCGAGTAACAACATGAATCGATCATATCAAGCTAGTGGCGATCCATGATAAAGACATAATTAAACATCAAGATGCTGAGATCTTGGAGTTGACAACGAATCTAACCATGGTAGAAAAGAGCGCTAAGGAAATTTCCAAGACGGTTAGTCATTTAGAAGCAGCTCATGAAAAGGAGCTGGATGTTGCCCTCAACCACAGCGGTGTGCTTGCTGTGGAAAAAAATACATTGCAACAAGAGAAAAACATTTTGGCCCGCTGAGTTGAGGAACTTAAAGAACTCCTTAAAAAAAGGAAGAAAAACCTGAAGCTTAGGAGGAATCCCAAAGATATTGCGAAGAGGCTATTGAAGCACGGGGATTGAAAATCAAACTTGACGAGCAACCCACTCAAGTTGAAGTCCTTCAGGAAGAAGCAAAGGAAGCCGACCTCAATGAAGTTAGAGAGCGGATCGAGGCCCGGTTAGAAGATGCCCAACAAGCTGGTCGGAATGAGATTAAGGACATGTTCAATTCTTTGATTGTTGAATATAATGTTAATGTCCTAATCCATCATGACTTGAGTTTTCTTATAAGTTTGTATGTTAAAATCCTTCATAGTGGCATTCACATGAACTTAGATGCAAATATTGATTTCCATGAGTACTTTTTATATCTAGTCCAAACATTTAAAAATAGAAAATCACATTCCAAAAGTCATAAATTTAGAGTTATCAATTTTAGCCAAACAATCAACTAGACTAGCATGACAAATCGATTGGAAGGCATGACCCACCGACAAAAAGGCAAGACTATTCAACTAGAGACATTGTCCAGTTGATAAAAAAGGGCGTAAAATGAATTCATTATTTTTTAGAAAATATGGCATGTTTTCTTGAGATCATTCAGTCGAATGATTTTTAATTTCAAATGACCAAACGGGGATCTAACGCTGGTTTTTGCTGTTTCTAGAATTATGAATTTAGGATATTTTGAAAAATATTTTATTTTCTTCTCCAAAGGGTCATTTCTATTTAGAATCGTTGTGATTGGTCATTAATAGTTGCAAGTCTTCAAAATAACTTTTCAGTTCTATGTATAGAGTTTTTGCAAAAAGATAAAAGTAACTTTTATACTCTCTAGCTGTTATATATTTTGAATAATCTTTGCAATAAGAAACATTTAAAACTCCCACTTACCAAAAGCACTTAATTATAACTTCTATTTTTTGTGATCTTCTAATTCCTTATCATGCACACGCACTCATTACCATTATTGAGAATGGTATGAAAAGTGTATACCAGAAATGACAAATTAGTTTTGATCAAAGAACATCATTGTTAAAGAACTTTTATACCAAAGGTTGAAGTCTTATTTGGGAAGATCAGGCAGTGTCTTGTAATATCTATACCTTAGAGTTAAGTGAGTGATTTGTTTAATAGAGATTCCAAAGAGTTTAGGAATGGACATAGGATGAAATGTCCAACCAGTATAAAATTTTGTATCATCTTTCTTTTACATTCTTATTATTCACTAAGAGTTCGTTCATTAGTAGAATTACTTTATCTTGGATATATTACACGATTAATCCACTAGCACTTTCATGTAGTCAATGTCAAACTTAATATTATTACAACTAACCAAAATTCAGAGCAGAACAAGTTAACTTAGTTCATTAAACACCCAAAACAACACTTACATATCTAATGAAATAATGTTTATTTCAATCAAAATACAAATATTTGTAGTCTTATTTTGAAATAATTATCGATAAGTTCAAGTCATAATAACCATCGCCAATTGTTGTTTCAAGAGCTAACTCTGTTTTCAAAATGATAATGTCTACATCCATCCCTCATAGTAACTCTTCTACCATGAACATAAAAAACGAGCTTATAGTTTTATGGAAAACCATAGAATCCCTTAAAATTTTCACAACCTTTCATAAGCTTTTGATGCTTAGTATATGGTAAAATAAAAGAGTTGCAAATTTCTTGCTATGACACAAAAATTTACTCTATTTCTCTTCTCGCCATCAACGTTGAATAATATTATTTGTATTATTTTTTTCTTCTTTCAGTTTATCCATGATTACTTCTTGCATCACCCTTGTTTCCTTCATAAATGCATGAAGCAAAACCAAACTTGTCCAATATGTCACATGAAAAGTATGTACTTCTTGATATTTTACCTATGTGAAAATAATAAACACTTCATTTCATTTCAAGATACAACTAACCATTATGAAGGAGAAACAAAATGGAAGTTATTGCAAACTGTAAATTTATTAAACTAAATTATTAAAAAAGAAATATTATTACCTTTAAAATATTGGAGGAAATAATTTAAATTAGAATATGAAATCCAGTCCTTGTAATCATCAAGGCTTGACCTACTTGATTTATCTATTCAACTAGTTTTTCGAGCTTGCATCAGTAGCAAGTCGATCCATGTGAATTTGCTTTCAACTTTATGGCCTTCATAGTGAATAATCAGTAATGCCATAGTTATTGTAGTAAATATATATATGTCCATTTGAGTTCTATACATTATTTCATAAGTTTTAAAGTTGAGTTTGAACTTTTTACTTATTTGCTCGTTATGGGAAAATTAACTATTTATTAAAGATAAGTTTATATATGATATTAACTATATGATCCTAAAATAGATAAACACCAAAAAAATGATGCCTAAACACCATAATACTTTTGTAAATCCTTTTAATAATATAAATGTACGTGCCTCTCTAAATGCAAACTCTCTTCACATGAACCATAACAGTTACTTTTTAAAAACTTGTGTAAATATGGAGCTGTTAAGGTTTTGCTAGTATAAGACATGATACTCAAACCATAAAACTAATTCATTATCCTAAATGTAAATGCAACTATATTCATTTTCAAATGGATTGTATAGGAATAAATATAAATACATAAAGTGATGCAAAAATATGCCTATGCTAGCATGTTAACGGTAGAACTTTCTCTCAGATTGCATTATAAAGGTGAGTTTGTAATGAAGCGAAAGAAGCTTGCAAAAAGGTATGTAAAATTAAAAATGAAAAGAGAATGGAAAGTGAAAGGAGAAATCAGTTTTGAAGAGTGCAAAAATGGGTTGGGAAAGGAGTTTAAGAAGGTATAATGAACTAAAAACCCATAAAAGAAGCACGAATACATTAAGGGATTATGAAAGAGGAATGAAAGAATAAGCTTAGCAAAAAAACGAATGTGTTTTAAAAATGGAACAAAAGGGGTGTTTGATTATTTTGTTAGTATAACATACTATTATCATGTTCATAATTTTTATTTTTAGATGGAACTAAATTTAATGGTGTTAACTAAATTTCAGTTATTATTAGATTATAAATAGCGTGAGCATTTCCTTAAAATAAGGTTAATATTATTTTATGTTTATGTGATATGATTTTTTTCTTATAAAAATTTGAAAGTGAATGATATTGTTTTTCAAAAATATTGTCCCTGCGGAGAAGAGCCCAAGTAGTGGCAACCACCTTGGATAGGGATGCAGTGGCAATGTCCATTGCAGAAGGCTGTGTGTAAAATCTCTCTTTTCGAAACCCAAAGATGGAATTCTAGTATGCTACGGCCACTTTGGAATTATCTTCACTGAGATAAGATCAGTTATATAAGTATATCAACAGTTTAAGTCAATGGAGAATTTAATAAATGTCATACATAATCATTCTTACCTTTTCTAATTATTCGCGTAAACATGCCCACGTAGGGTTTAAAAATAAAATAAAATAAACATAGATAATAGTGTCATATTCAACCTATGAAGATGCCGACATGAATAATTCATACAATGGAATAAAAACAACATTTATATTATTTAAACTTTGTGCTTCGTCTTTGATACTCACCATTTGTTTTATGAAATCAACCTACTTAAATCCAAAAACTCAATCTACTCAAATGAGTTTCTGTAAGTTTTGGGGAAAACAATAATAAAAACACGAATTAGACATAAAGTCTGCTATGAGTAATATATCACCATAGTACAAAGTATAGTGAGACAATGCTGCTGAAGCATATAATAGGTTTTCTCCTCACTATTTCATGACATTCATTCAACAACTAGAATCGTAAACATGTTATTTCATATCTAAGGGACTTATACATGATATGATATCATGATTAGAATTAATAGTATTTCCCTTGGTATGCCATTCAGACCCTATCCGCTTTTCGTTTCAAAACCTATGCTACAAAGACTTTGGTTGGCACTAAGGCCTTATGTCTTTAGTGCTTCCTTAGTATTACTAGTTATGTTTTCAATTTCAAGGTCCAACATACCTTGCACCTACACTTTCATTTTTCAATTGCCATTTCAGTCTTATGCCTATGCTTTCATGTTTTGGTTTCTACTCAAGTCTTACACTAATGATTTCGGTTCTTTGCTACCACATAAACTCATATACCATCTATCGAATTCTGTTTTGGTTGCCACTCTAGGCCTTACATCAATCACTATTGTATTTCATATGCCACCTTAGGCTTTACTCCAGCACTTTCGTATTTTGGTTGCCATTTTAGGCCTTACACCAATGCTTTCGATTGCGATTTCCATTTAGACGTTACACCTACGCTTTTGTATATCGGTTTCCACACATGCCTTGCCCCTATGCTTTTGGTTTTTGGTTTCCATATGAGTCCTTCCATCATCTTTCAAATACTGCTTTGGTTTCCACTCTAGATCTTACACTAAATGCTTTTGTGTTTCGAATGCCACCTTAGGCTTTACTCCAATATTTTCGTATTTTGGTTGCTACTCTACACCTTACACCGATGCTTTCGGTTTTGGTTACCACTCGGGCCTTGCATATACGCTTTCATATTTCAGTTTCCATTTAGGCCTTAAATCAATGCTTTTGGATCTTGGCTTCTACATTAGACCTTACGCCATATACCAAATACTCTACCTAACTATTTACTTATTATATTTTATACTTAGCTATTTATTAAGCTACTTACAGTTTAAGACTATCTTTGGCCTCGTCATCCCCAAAGCCACCTTTGTTATACTTCATATTTCATAATATTCTGAGTACTCGTTTCATCCATCTTAAGCCTTAGTAATAACTTTACCCTTTGAAATCAATAGATTTTGGTATTAACTTTCTATTGAAAGTGAATTAGTCTCTTCAATAACTACCCATGGTCTCTTTTAGAGAAGCTTGGATTATATTTTTGTTTTTTTCGTCTTCAGGTAGAGTTTCACTAAAAGGTCTCAGAAATCACATCCTTTTCCTATAAAATCTACTGCCATCATATGTCCTATCGCCTTAAGGCCTCCGCTATTACCCTTGGTATATTGACCTAGGCTCATACTTAATATTTATTAGCCTCCTTTGCTAAAGAAATACGCTTGTTATCCTTCAGTTCTCGTTTTTTCTGGTTCAGTTACTCAAACCTCAGTAATGCCTTTCCATACATGTCAAATCCTACTTTCTACGCATCTGACACCACCTTTATATGTGTCAATACCTAGTTTGTTTTAATTTCGTCCTTTCACAGTTAGTACAGTACTTTTATGACTTATTCATTTAAATACTTAATTCGATTAAATCTCCTACCGACCCTGCATATTCACCATTTAGTACTCATAAATCTCCCTTTAGTTAGGCGTATTTCAATTCAAAAGTCACTTATAATAATTCTATAAAATCTTATAAAATATATATATTTGTATTATCTTTTCATAAAATTTCTCAAACTCTATATCTCTAGCCACTTCCACAATAAAATAATCTTGTATTAATCATAATAAGCATAAGTACAAATCCTAATAATCATGGTCATGCCTAATTACAAGAGAAAATAGAAATTCACGGAATATATTACTTGCGTAAGACTTTGATTAACTTAATCTCTATTTGTCCTTATTTTCTCCTAACTTTTATCTTCTTTTGTTTCCTTTTTTGTCTTGGCCACACTACTAATAAAGAGTTTTAAAGCTTTTTAGTTTTGAGAGTGAACGAATAGAAAATGAGATAGTGGTTATGTTTACCATTCCATAATAAGTTGGGTCGTGGGCCCTTCTTAGCTTTCTTTCTCATTTACATTTGGTTTCATTAAGCAACAACATAACAAGTAAACGTGTACCAAAATATTTATCATATTATATCACTAGTTATTTTAATCTAAATGACAATAAGTAGATAAATGTCCCCCATATATTTACTTTGTTCACTCCTCACGTTTTCTCATAATTACATAATTAAATCATTTAAATATTAATTCTCATAATTATATAATTAATTCCTTAACTAATTATTCACTAATTTATGGAGTGTTACACAGTCAATCTATTCAGTTTAGTCACTGGGGCCTACAAGACAATAGTACCTACTGAGGTGTGGTGAAGTACTCCACTGGAATAAAGTATATGTTATAAGTGCAATTATTATTTTGCATAAAAGTGTATTTAAATAGTATATATTCATAATTTTTTATATCAATATGTTATTGCTAATATATTTTTTCATAAATTATGGAAAACTATTAATACTTTTACCGAATATAATAATGAAGTAGTCATTACTATCCGAACCTAATTGACCAAATTTCTCGTATGCATGGAATGATGTGAAAAGGTAGGGACATACATTATCATGTTAGATGTGTTAGAGGCATCTAATACGCCAAACACGGTAATGGATTTTATTTTTTTTACCAGCGTAACATACATTTTTTAAAGGTTTTCTCTAATCCCGCATTTGGTGCATCTAATGCATTTGGGATTTTTATGAAAGGAAATCTCACGAACCTATGAAGAGCACTCTTTTCTAGAGCTATGATGAATAATGAATTTTTGTTCTTATAAACATTAGCGTGCAAGAAAATCACCGACATTACTGACAAAAAAATACCATTACCCCTCTTTTGATCTTTAGCTTCACTTCAATGGGAGTTATGGTTCTAAATTACAAAATTTGAAAGCAGGGAGAAGATACCTCTTCAAAAAGAAAAAAAATACATTAATTAGCATAAATTTTGTATTTAGGCCAATTTTGTAAACAAATTACAAGAATAGCCCACTTTACAAACTAATAACAAAAATAGCCCAGTTTTCGCCACGTACGACGCCATGTGTGCTGGCGGCATCTCAAATGACGCCAGCACACGTCTATGTTGCATAATAACACTAGCGGTATTTGAGATGCCGCCAGTTTGTGGCATCCCAAATGCCGCTATTTCTGCTGCTCTCTTTAAATTTTGCAGCCCTTCCACAATACCACCCCACTCCCCCTTCTCTCAACTCATCTTCAAAAAAGAACCGAACCCACCCCCCTCAATCACCAAAAATCAAAATTTCAAGCTTCCAACTACCAAAATCTAGTTAGAATTTGAACTATGGCTTCATCATCATCCCAAGCTCATCCTATAGGTATGAAATCTATCGATTTTCTCTCTAATTGTGATTTTTTCAATTTAGAGTATGGGGCTAAAATTGTTCTATGATTGTATAGTACAATGAAGTTGAGTACTCACCTAGAGAACATGTTTAATTGTTTTTCCATCGTATACAATGAAGTTGTATAGTTGCAAATCTGTGGTTCTATACCCATTCAAGTTGAGTATGATTATGCAATGTTATTATGGTATAATATGATGAAATGGCACCCGGACCGGTCAATCCTAGTGTGCTTTACCTCCAACCTCAACACCGCACAAACAACATCGATATGATGGAGGTACAAGGTCAAATAATTTGTTATTACTTCTGCAAATTGGTGGTAATTACCATAATTGCTTTGCTCTGTTACTATGTATCGATAGGGGGTTAAGCCGGATAGCTTCATTGACCATTCATCAACTTTAAAGCTCGTCACGTCAGAGCATCCAGGCGTGTTGGAACTGTTAGACAGAGCTGGATTTGGTGTTGTCAATAAGTTGGGATATACACAGTTCGACCGGAATCTTTTGACGGCTTTGATCGATAGATGGCAACCGGAGACGTCTACATTTCATCTTAGAGTACGTGAGATGATAATCACTTTGAAAGACGTATCTGTATTGCTTGGATTGCCGATTAACGGGGATCCCATCCTGAAACCGGATTTTCCAAGAAATTATATGGAATTGTGCGAGCCCTTGCTTGGATTGGCTCCTCCAAAAGACGTGAGGTGGGGAAATGAATCGATAGTGGCCAAGTGGTTTAGGGAGCAGTTGGCCGATGATATTCCCCGTCGTGTCTCTCCTTTGCAGATTGCCTAGCGTGCCCACGCTATTATGTTGCACATCATCACGCAACGTCTTTTTTGTGATTGATCGAAGACAAGAGTTGCCCTTCGATGGATTCCATTGTTAGAAGACTTCGATTCATGTCGGCAATACTCCTGGGGTAGTGCGGTGCTTGCTTTCACCTATACGGAGCTTATGAGAGTTCTTTTGGTCCAACAACGGTCCGCCGGAGGTTATATGACTCTACTTCAGGTACGGACATAGTCATTCGTTGTTTCATAGTTGAGTATTTCGTAAAACAGTAACTAAAATTAAGTTTCACACTTGCAGCTTTGGTCATGGACCTACCTTCCGGTTGATCGTATTTCTATGAAGACGCAAATAATTGACAACTCAAAGCCTTATAGAGCGAGGTAAAACAGTGTTGTTAGTGTTGTTTTATCAACATAGGAAATTTGAATTTCGTATAACATGTTGCTATTACAGGTGGATTGGCCCGAAGAATACAAAAATGACCTCAAGATGCAATTTAACTTTCTACTGGAATGAGTTTGACATCTTAGATTAAAATGCAGTAACATGGAATCCGTATTCCAAAGCAGACCTTTATGCACTTCTGGCTATTTGTATAATGGACATGACATTATGGTGGGCAAGACTTATGATTTTTTATTTCGAAGTTTTGGCATACCATCTGCCAGACAGAGTCATGAGACAGTTTGCTCTTCGACAGCACCTACCGTATCCTGCTCCATATTACATGCTTCCATACGGTGAAGATGAGTTCGAAATGATGATTGAGTTATGGAACAACCGTTTCATAGCTGCGGAAGACAAGCACTATGTCACTCTAACCGATGAGAAGTATCTTAGCGGGTACTGGAATATTACTTGTCGTTATGTGCTTCGAAGACGAGCGGAGGAACCCGAGCAAGAGGTGGCACCTTACACTCCACGAGCTCCGCTAGAACGGAATGTGGTACGTATTAATATTGACAACTTATGTAGTACTTATGAAACTCATACGGGTTTATGTTATACGCAGGCGGATGGTATGTATCATGTGTTGGACATTGTCGACGAGCTTACGGAGGAGGTTCCTGAAAAGAGCAAGGCAAAATGCTTCTCTATCAAACAAATTCTGCTATCTTGTTTGTCGAAGAACAAGATGTCAAGGCCTGTCCCACCTCTGCCTCCTCCTCCTCCTGCAGTGCCACCACTTATCGAGGATATTGCCCCTCCCACGTCGTATGAGAACATAGCTGCAGTCCCACCTGCCCCCTCACCGAAGAGAAAGTATGGAAGAAGGAAGAAAAAAGAGGGCGAGAGTTCCGGAACGATATCTTCCAGCATACACAACCCGTCAGGCCATCGCAACCCCCAACGGGGACGCAAGTAGGGCTGTCAATGGGTTGGGTCGGGTCGGGTTTGGGTCGGGTCAAGTCGGGTTTGGGTTGATTTTAAATGGGTCGGGTCAACCCGTTTATTAAACGGGTCGAAAAAGCTCAACCCGAACCCGACCCGTTTATAAACGGGTTGACCCGACCCAACCCGTGTAACCCGATTATAAACGGGTCAGGTCGAGTTGGGTCGTAAATGGGTCAGATCAACCCGTATAAGGTGTAAACGGGTCGTAAATGGGTCGGGTCAACCCGTATAAGGTATAATTGGGTCGTAAATGGGTCGGAACGGGTCGTAAACGGGTCGGGTCAACCCGTATAACCCATATAAGGTACAATCGGGTCATAAATGGGTCAGAGCGGGTCGTAAACGGGTCAGCTCAACCTATATATTGTATAAACGGGTTGTTAACGGGTCAGTTTCGGGTTAGCGGGTCAACCCGAAACCCACCCGTTTATAAACGGGTCAAATTCGGGTTGACCCGAAAATGACCTGCCAATTAAATGGATCGGGTTAACCTGCTAATTTCCGTGCGGGTTTCGGGTCGTATTTCGGGTCGTGTAGGAAATTGACAGCCCTAGACGCAAGAGGAGGGTAGTGAAGAGCTGTCACTGGAAGAGGAGAAATTCATGCTCAAGCCTAGAAGACCGAAGAAGAAAACTCCTAGGGAATTAAAATTTCTAAGATGAAATTTTAGACTAACCGTAGTGGACCGTGGTTCGAATTTGTTGACTGTAGTGTTTATTGATCGTTTGTGTGGTATATTGACTGCAGTATTGACTGCTCATGGTCTGTATTTGTTTGTTTGGGTTGTTAACTAATGTAGACTAGTGTTTGTCGTTGTGATTGTAGAAGTGACTCTAGTATTTCGATGTTTGTGTGAATGTTACTGGTTTTGGACTTGTATTTGGTGTTGGTAAATGTAGTCATGAGCTTAGAAAGTTGCAATGGTCAAGGTTCAGAAACGACTATTACGTTGGTGTCGAATTATGGACACTTTATTTTCCATTTGCAGTTTGTGTGAGCAATCAACAGAGCGGTATTGATAATGCCACATGGAGCGGCATTTCAAATGACGCCTCATGCGGCATTTGAAATGCCGATCTGTTACTTTAGATTTTACATTCCATACATCGAACGATGCATAACATACTTCAAACAATTCACAACATACTTCAATTATCGATGCATAACATACTGCAAACAATGCATAGCATAGCACACTTGAATTACGTTTCAATTATCCTTCAACGATGCATGACATACTTCAAACGGTGCATAACACACTTCGAATGATCGTTTCAGATATTTGTTCATCACATAGCAAGTTTCTAATATCATTACGTTACATTTCAATTGTCCTTCAACGATCTCCATGGCCACAACGCCGAATACCTGTACCAATGAACCAACAATTGTTTTGGTATTCCAGGTTTAACTTTTCCAAATGAATAACTTCCGCTTGCATTTCTAAAGCATATTCCACCCCTCTAGGACATAGTGGTGGATCTAGCCACTTAAAAAAATTGCAGCATTCAACCAATTCGGCCGAATCTTGTGATCGTTGTATCTAGCGCAGCGGTAGAAACGACGTCCACCGTTCCTATCATTTCTGCAAACGACTACTTCGCATTCCTCTCCACGGCCACAAACTACACATGTAGCATGTGAGCTTGAGCTTCCACAATTTTGCCGACCTAGGACACCTAAAAGACGTGCATAGAGCGATTGTTGGACTGGTCTATCAACTGCGGCTTCTCCACATGATGTTCCACTATACTCATTGAGGGGTTCTTCTTCGAATTGTGTCATTGGTACAAAATCAACTTCAAGGTCGGCACCGCTTGAAATCCCATTTCCTCTATTTTGTTCGAATTCGTCGTACATTTTCATCATTGTTACGTCATCAGTTTCTCAATTGTACATTATACACCTATGAATACAACCAAAAATACATTGATAAGACAATTGATGAAATCGAACGAGAAAAGTACAATACTTACCTTCGGCGCGACAATGTTGAATTGAAATATGGGGAGGGGTTGTTGCAAATTGTTGAAATCGGACGAGAATAGTATACCAATATGAAACCTAGAGCTTTTGCTGAAATAAATTTGGTAGTTAGGGTGTGGGTGGGGTAGTTGAAAAACATAGGAAAATATATAGGCAACGGATGGGTGGCATCCAAAATAATGCTAACAGGTCTTTTGAAATGCCGCATGACGTGGCATTTTAAATGCCACGGCAGGCGACTTTGGAAATGACGCAAAAAGAGACATTTCAAATGACGCATGCTATGGAATTTCGATTGCCCCATCCAAGCGGCATTTCTACACATTGAATACAGTCTGCGTTAGAAGGCTAACAACAAAATAATAAAATTAGAAATAACATTTTCGTCCAACATAGATTACATAAACATTTGTTCTCAGACAAAGTAGAATGCGTTCGAATTAGGATTACAGACAAAATAAAACAAAAATATTAAGTTGATGTATTGCAATGATTTTTTTATGACCATGAACACCACAATTGCTGCACCTATTTCCTTTTGGGGTCTACATCTCGTCCATTGTACCTTTAATTCTAGTTGAATGTAGGCGTCCTAGTTGTCTTTTAGAGACCGGAGGTAGGACCAATTGACTGTCACTTGAACTCCAATAATGTTTATCTCGTACCGGGTGAAACTCGGGGGTGTAAGCTACCAGGTAATTCGCTGTGGAATACCATGTTGAGGCAAAGTCGTGATGGGCTCTATTGCTCCGTTGGCAACCGTTGAGCAAGCGGCCATAACACGCATACACGGTAGGAGCTCTAAAAGAGGGATGTTGCACGTACAAGAGCAACTACTACCGTTGATTAGTACTTTGAACTTATCATCGAAATAGTGTACAACTTGCCACTCAGATTGACTAAATCGAATAATTCTTGTATGCCTAGCTTCGTTAGCTCTTTCAGCGATCTTGGCTTCCCACTTCGGAGTTAGACGGGAAGTCAGTTTTGATGCCGCTTCTCCTCATTGACAAAAATAATCAACCGACCTGAAAAAGGTGCGTGCAACTAAAGCTTTGACAGGTAAAGACCTAGCTCCTTTAAGAACACCATTGAAACTTTCTGCACAATTGGTGGTCATGAAATGAAATCGACCACCATCATCTTTACACAACACCCAGTTCTCCTCGTGCGCTTCCAAACTCCTTTCTATCCAATTGTGAGCCCTGATGCTTATAGTTTTGATTTCTTCATGTATTCTGGTGTACTCGGCTTCTTCCCCAGCACAAGCTGCAGCATAAAATAGTCTGGTTAATCGTTTTTCTCTAAACCCTGCAGCTTGAAAATTAGCTTTAAGATGTCTAGCACAAAATCTATGTTTATGTGGCAAACACCATTTCGATTCCAAGGTTGATGGTATTCCTTTCATTCGATCCGAAATGAAGGTAATTCGTCGATTGTTACACTATGAATGAACCGCCGCATGCAGGCAAAAAACCACCCCTAGCTATCCCCAGATTTGGACTCTACAATTGCGTACGCTAAAGAGTATAGATGGTCATCCGCATCAACAGCAATCGCAACAAATAGCGTCCCTTTATATTTCCCGTACAAATGTGTCCCGTCAATACATAACAACGGACGACAATGAACATATCCTTCAATACAAGATCCAAAGGCCCAAAAAGCTCGATCGAAGACTCCATAATCATCGGTCGTAACTTGTCCAACACTTTCCGGGTTCGATCTAGTTATTTCAGCAAAATATTGCCTTAGACTACTATATGACTCAACCCAATCACCATAAATTCTTTCCACCGCCTTACCCAAAGCTCTCCAAGCCTTCATATAACTAATTTTCACAAACAACTTTTCTTCCATCAAAAGTTGTACCGTTCCGGCTGTAATGTTTTGATCGGCTTTCACAAAAAGTAATATTTTTGCCACTATAAAGTTAGACGTCGCCTGCTTGAGGGTGGAGTTCACCGTTGGATTAACACAATTTGTTCGCTAGGATATTTCCTTACAATTCACCAATTCTGCTCTGATTTTTTTGAGACAATAGCACGAATTCTCCATGGACAATTTCCATCTATATTACAAATGGCGGTGTATTTGGTTTTATTTGATTTTATTTCTTTAAAAGATACGGCATGCAAAATCGACCCTTCGCTCAACTGTTGTAACAACTTGGCTTTCGTCTCGAAAATCAAACCAACTTTAAATCCATTCTGAACGCTTACGGTTGAAAACATCTCATTGTTGAACCCAAGATTTGCAATAATTGACCTTGCCATAATTCATGCATTGCACAAATCATCATCCAAAGGAACTTCCATTTCCACCTCATCGCTGTCTTCGAAAATATTGTCTTCAACCGGAAAATCATAGTTCAAAGGTTCATTGTTCACTTGCATACTACCTTTCCACGACATGTCGTTCTCCACCATGTTCACTAAATCCATACTTTTTACTGGGGGTTCATCATTGACATCTTCACCTTCTTCCCCGTCCATCTCAGTATCAACATCTTCATTTTTTACGTTTACGTTTATGTTTACATTCTCCAAATCAGTATTAGATTGCATAGCAATATCGTTCGCGAGGAATCTGTTATTCAAACATACATATTACTTTAAAACCATTACCGTAATTACTACCTACACAAATTTGATTTTTCGTGAGATATACCTCTGACTAAGATCATATAATTCGGATGGAGTTGGATGCATAAATTGAGACATATGGCATTGTGATGGTCCAACGGGACTAGGCAGTGTTGGTCGACAAGGAAGATAACTGCATATAAAGCGAAAAAAATGTTAAGTAGCGCACAACTATCAAATTAATAGGACCCAAATTTCATAAATAAATGTTTCACCTTCCGAGCAAATGCATAAAGCTGCCTTGACTTGGATATGGGTACGTATACTGAATGCCCTGTGGATAGGTCATACACGGAGGATATCCATATAGGCCTTGTTGTTGACCGTACATCGCTGTCATAGTCGGATTAATGAAACTCGAGGACGCGTTTCCGCGGCTGATACTTACCGCCTCAACTGTCTTTGGTTCTCCTCAATAACACTGTTAACTTCTTGTTCTCATACGAGTTCTTCTACTTGCAAGCGATTAATTTTCCCAACAAATAGCTCAATTGATTTCAATGTCGCTGAAAACATTAGCTCGACATCGTCATCATCGGCTATCTTAGTGGCTTTCGATCCTGAGTCCGTCGGCCAATTACACACTACCTCTATATCAAATTCTTCAGATTTTATCTTGGTCGCTTTATAGATTGATTCTTTCAGCCGCATCAAATTACAACCTCTCAACACTTTAGCTGGCTTACACGACCCCCCGACATATTTTCCACAATTAAGTTCATCAACAACCAATTCGCCATCGAAATAACATATGGTCGGTACACACTTGGGAGCCATTCTACAATTTATTCAATCAACTAGTAAACTATTATCAGTTGATAAAAAACAGCAAATGAAATTAAAAAAATTGAACTAGGGTTCCAAAAAAAACATACCTGCTAAAGCTAATAACTTGTCGAAGAGGAAGAATTAGATGTTGTTCCTCCTGTGGATCTGAATCCAACCGAGATTAAACTACACTTTGCAAATAATTTAACAGTTTGAAGTTTAGAATTTTAGTAGGTCTAAGCAAAGTTTGGAACAAGACAAACATTAAAAGGTGGCTGTCCAATAAAGCAGCAGAACCAGCGGCATTTGGTATGCCGCAAACTGGCGGCATCTCAATTGCCGCCAGTGTTATTATGCAACATAGACGTGAACTGGCGGCATTTGAGTTGTCGCCAGCACACGTGGCGTCCTACGTGGCGAAAGCTGGTATATTTTTGTTATTAGTTTGCAAACTGGGGTATTCTTGTAATTTGTTTACAAAATTGACATAAATATAAAATTTATCCTAATTATTATACATATAGCTTTCTCTAAACTATATATGCTACAACCTATAGTTGTGGTGGTTCTCATTATGAATTCAGTGGGCATTTTTGTACATTCAACAAGCATATTTAGGAATAACTATTGTAATTGTGAAGGATATAAGTGGCGTAGGCTTATAGTTGCATTGGAAATTTAACATCCATGGCTTTATGACATCGGTGGATTGTGCGATATTTTAAATTGATACAAAATCTTAGGAAATGATAATTATTTGATATATGTTGTAACATATTATTTTTTAGATCGGCAGTGGCTTTCAATTTTCAATTGGTATAACCTACTTTTGTGATAGGTTAGAATTTGATCGTAGTCTTTGCAACGAGTACTCTTCCTTTTTGCGAGAACAAGCTCCACGGTCAAAAGGATGAAATGACTTCTATCCCTCACCACAACTCTTCTTCCATAAACTTTAGGAAGGAACTTTATAGTTTCATGCCATCCATACAAATCATCGAAATTAGAATCTTTATAGTCTCTTTATGCTTAGTACATACTAAGCCAAAAATAACTGCAATTTTCTCAATATGATTCAAAAATTTATTCTCCCCTTCTTTCTTATCAACGTTAAACAATGCTTATGTACCCAAAACATTGTTTTCTTTTTTATTTTACCAATGATTTATTTTAGCATTAGCCATGTCTCTTACTTCCTTCTTCCAAAAATGCATGATGCAAAAACATAACTGTCACTAAGGTGACAACAAACGTTTGCACCTTTTGGTACTTTACCCACATAAGAAACAATAAACGGTTTATTTCATTTCAAAATACTTTTGATCAATATGAAGAAGGAAAGGTGAAAGCTATAGCAATTGATAAATTTAGTAAAACAAATGATTAATGTAAACAAAATATTATCATTATTTAAAATATTGGACAAAATTAAGATGGAAATGTGCAAAAATATTGTTTCAAAATGGGGAAATAGTAGTTTAGAAAACCATCTTGCCACTATTTAAACTATATTATGAATGACCATCTAGCAGAATTGAAAAGTAGAATAGAATAAGAACGGGACAATCCATTCAATGTAATAATATGGTAACTTTAATATTTTAAACAAAGTGTTTGAATGTATAATGTATTTTGGTCGAACTAACCAAGATAAAATATTAAACTAATGCAAAGAGTTTAACAACAATTTAACTCAAATGTGTAACATGTGTTTTTGGCTTATTCAACCTATATATTTTTCATATTGTGGAGGAGGCAGCAATTAACATAAGAAGATTATATATGTTCAACTGTTTACTACTAAATTTACTTTAGTTGAATATATAGAAGCTAGTTTATCTCATTTTGGTCACCATTTATTCTTAATATCAAATATGATTTTTTTCAATAAATTTCATTCCAAGTTATATGTGCAAAGACAAAATGTAAATGTTGCGGAAGTGGAATACATATACAATCATCTCGAGTGCTGTTAAAAAGATCCAAGCGTAAAAATTCCCTTTTACCGATGTTTTAATTGATTCAATAAATAAAAGAATAATATTTATAACTAAAGAACACGTAACAAATCATTATACATATTAACTGATTATTAGTTTCGTTATTTAACATATGCATTATTCGTTTATCTGTGTATCTGTAATCAAAAAATATCTAAAATGAAAAATCCCTTTTATATGTGTATTAGAGTGATGATCAAGTAAACATCATATTCAATTCATCATATTACATTATATGT
Source organism: Allium cepa (assembly GCA_030765085.1). Classification (NCBI taxonomy): domain Eukaryota; kingdom Viridiplantae; phylum Streptophyta; class Magnoliopsida; order Asparagales; family Amaryllidaceae; genus Allium; species Allium cepa. The sequence continues at coordinate 79,615,882 of CM060941.1, read as the reverse complement.
AATTTTCTTGCCCAAATAAAAAGTCAAAGAATTATTAAAAATTTATGGTACAAACAGACATTGTTAATTAAATACAACAAATGTGAAATGTACCTTACTTCATAAATTGATTTTTTGCTATGAATTAATGTTTGTTAGAACCATTATTTTATGGTTTCGATGACAACAACTATACAGTCATACACATAAAATATATTCCATCTATTTACGAGCAAAAGCTTTCAAAATTCACATTATCACGACTTAAAGATGGTCGTAGAAGAGATGAATCATTAGTGTTAGAGAAGCTATTATAGTGTGTTATAGTCATAGATAGATGGTTTGTAAAATCTTCTTTAGTAGTTTTCTACACAGCATTGCACATCACAGTTTTTATAAGCCTTTCAATGTTTCAAGTAAGTTAACTGCAGAAGTTAACAGGCATCAGACGTCTGTCCGATAAGCCAGAAGTCTGACCCCATTCTATGTTTAAAAAATATTAACAGGCAGCAGACGTCTACGTCTGTCTGTATATGCCAAACGTCTGTCTTCATTCTGTGTTTAAAAATATATATTTAAACCAACGTCTGAAATGTACATTCAGACGTCTATGCTTAGTAATGAGATAAAGTAATGAACAGGAACTTCCTTCATCCCAATAGTTGCATCTGTATCTCTTCAACGCATCTCTTCTTCCTCAACGATTGCAACCCTTAAACTGAAATAAAACATACTAAAGGATGTTACTCTTCAAGAAAAATCTTTAACGCCTATAAATATGTGAAGATTTTTGAGAAACATATAACTTGAATTTTCTAAATCTCATATCTATACTCTTTGCATACTCTGATTTCTAAAAGCAATCAATGTATCAGTTTTATCACTTTCTAAAAGCAAAGCTTCACATACACATACTACTCAAAGGAGATTATAGAAAGATTTATACTGTAGTAAAAATCAGTATTACAATAATACATACTTATCAAGAAAAGAATTTTTATATCAAGCATATTCCTCCGGGCAAAGCGGATATAGGATGTAGGATGAGAGGTCCAAACCAGTATAAAATCTCTGATGTGATTGTTTCTTTACTTTTATTTGCTTTACTCTGCTAGTTATAAATTAGCTATTTATTACACTTGCATATTAGATATAAATACATGATGCATACACATTTTCATTTGGTATTGGAGCACGATTATTTCAAGTTATAGTAACACGTAATTGAAACATATTTAATATACCAAGTATATTCTGAGAAGGTCAATCCATTGCACATCCTACGCTATTCACCGGATCTAGTTATGCTTATTAGTCTACACGAACACGTAATTTTATGGAAGCTAATGGTCTAAAAACTTGGTTAGCAACTCAAATAAATATGAAGCACCAAACATAAACATAAGCACTTGGACAGATGCTCAAAAGAACATAGCAACAAACAGTGCTAAAGCCATGAGTGTTATATTCTGTTCACTTGACAAACATGAATTTTAACATGTCATGTTGTGCACTAATGCATATAATATATGGCTTACACTAAAAATCACTCATGAATGCACAAAAAAAGTTAAATAAATAAAGATTTCCATTTACAGAATCAATTTTCTTCATTTAAAATGAAAGCAAATGATTCTTTTGGTAATATGTATGCTAGATTTCAAACTATTCAACATGATCTTATGGCACTTGGAGTCACATTTATAGATTTTTATTTAGATATATGTATTCTAAATTCCTTAACTAATGAAAGGGAATGAAAAGTATTGACTATAGAAGAGGCCAATGATCTATCTCAACTAAAAGTTGAAGAATTAATAGGAAATTTGATGTCGTACGAAGTAAATTTGAAAGCAAGAAAAGAACAAAATAATGAAAAGAGAAATATTGCTTTCCAAGCCAACGATAATAACTCAAACTTAGATGAAGATGAGAACGTACTTATTTCCAAAAACTACAACAAGTTCAAGAAATTCAAAAAGATGACAAAATCCCAAAACGGAGGAAATTCAAATTCATCGAACCAAACTTTAATAGAATGCTTTAGATGTGAGAAGTTCTGACGCATGAAGAAACAATGCTTAGAACTCAATAAAGAAGAAAAACAACTTCGAGAAATTCAAGAAAAGAAAACGGGCTATTCAAATAACTTGGGATGACTCAGATTCGTCTTCATTATCAGACAGTAACGAAAATAGTGATTTTGAGCAAGCAAATGTATGCTTCATGGAAAACACTAAGAAGGTATGCCTTGACCTAACTTACAATGAAATTTTATAAGTTAGTAGCCCATAACTCAATAATGAAAAAAAGAATTTCTTTTGAGAAATTCAAGAAAAGAAAAAGGGATTTTTAAATAACTTAGGATGACTTAGATTCGTCTTCATCATCAGCCAGTTATAGCAATGTTATTTTGAGCAAGCAAATGTATGCTTCATGGCAAACACTGAGGTGGTATGTCCTGACCTTACTTACAATGAAATTTTAGAACTTAGCATGGAATTAGATGACAAATATAGAGTAATTAAGAAATTAAATAAAGAATATATTTCTAAAATTAATCGTATGATGCTTGAAATAGGATTATTAAAAGATGAGAAAACCATTCTATAAGAAGAATTAGAAACCACGCAAGAAAAATATAGAAATCTATCTATTCAAAATGATTCTCTATTATGTGAAATAGGAAAAGTTAAACTAGAAAGTGATGAAATTATAAAAGAAAACATTCTATTAAAGGATAACCTAAAAGCATAAAAATTTGAAATTTCCAATCTTAAAAATAAGCTAGATAACATTACAAATAATATTTCAAAATTCAATAAAGGAAAGCAGAATTTGGACAATTTGATTAAAAGTTCTAAACCATCTAGAAATCAGAATAGATTAGGTTTCAAGAAAACTTCAAAACATAGAAACTATAGCTCACTATATAAAAAAATTTAAGAAGTCTCATACTGGAGGAAAGGATTTTAACTCTAAAATAATAAAAATATGGATTCCAAAATCTGATAAGAAATTAATTAGACAAAAACACATAGATAACTATTTGAAAAGTGTTTTTATAATAAAAATTACTCTTTTAAAGGTCCCAAACCCTATTGCGTATGGCAAACTTCACTTTCAAACATTTAGGACCCTAACAAAGGAAGTGTGTACCAATTAAATCGTTTTTATCCTGCAGGTACCTAAAAGAAAATCTAATAACAATGAGAAATAGATACTTTATAGCAGATGCTCCAAACATATGACTGGAAATGCACAAATGTTATCGAATATAACATACAGAGATGATGGTACTGTAAAATTTGGAGATAATTCAAAAGGATTTGTCATTGGAATTGGATATGTTATCAATTTGGTGTGTCCACTTCACCTGTTATTACAAATGTTCTTTTAATTGAAAATCTAAAACATAAACTTTTAAGCATTAGTTAACTTTGTGACAAAGGATTCAAAATTAATTTTGAGAAAAATAAAAGCAACATATTTGATCAAAATAAAAATCTGATCTTTGAAGGTTTAAGAAAAATAAACATCTATGTCTTAAATATGAAATTCATTTACTCCAGCGATCTGTGTCTGTCCGCAGATTTTAATAATCCATGGATATGGCACAAACCGTGTCACATAAACTTTAAGTTTATAAACAAATTGGCTAAACATGATTTAGTTAGAAGTCTTCCTAAAATAAACTATAAAGTTAAAATTTTATGTGATGCATGTCATATGGCGAACTAAAAAAACGTTCTTTTAAATCCAAAAAGGAAATTTCAACCAAACAACCTTTAGAATTATTACATCTTGATTTATTTAGACCTACTCAAGTATGTTCAATAAATCATAACAAGTATGTATTTGTTATTGTAGATGATTTTTCAAGATATATATGGACATAATTTTTAAAACATAAGAATGATACATTTGAGATGTTTAAATTTTTTTCTAAAAGGATAAAAAAATTAATAAATCTTAAAATAAAGAATATAAGAAGTGATCGCGGAGGTGAATTCAAAAAGGTGACTTTTGAAAAAAAAATCAACAAAAAGAGAATTACACATAATTTTTTATTTCCTCGAACACCACAACAAAATTGTGTTCTAGAAAGAAAAATCATAACTCCAAGAATGTGCACGAACTATGCTTAACAATAGCTACCAAAGAATTTTTGGACAGAAGCTGTAGCTACTTCTTGTTATGTATTGAATCGTATCACATTATATCCTTTAACCAAAAATACATGTTATGAAATGCTTTTTGACGAAAAAACCCAAAGTGTCATACTTTCAAATATTTGGTTCAAAATGCTTTATACTGAACACTAAAGATAATCTTAGAAAATTTGATTCAAAAGCCGACGAAGGAATCTTTGTCGGATACCCAAAATGGGGCAAAGCTTATAGAGTATTTAATGAACGTACTAGTACTATAAAGGAAAGTCTATATGTTTCATTTGACAAAAAAATTTCCAATAACAAAAACAGTGATGATGATGAAATTTTAACAAAACCATCTGAAAATAACACAATCGTACATAACGATAATGAGAATACCGTTAACAATGATAATACGTTAAGATCACCACCTCGTATTTTGAAAGCCATCCAATTAACAATATAATTGGTGATTTAAATACAAAAGTTTCTATCGGACATCAATTAAATCAAATGAGTCACATTGCATTCATCTCCAATTTTGAACCTAAAAAATTATAAAGAAGCATCAAATGACGAGTCATGTATTATGGTGATGCAAGAAGAACTCAATCAATTCGAAAGAAATGAAGTATGGGAACTTGTACCGAGACATATGGATCAACTCATAATCGAGACAAAAAGGATTTATAAAAATAAAACCAATGAAAATGGAAACAATGTTCGTAACAAAGCAAGTTTGGTAGCCTAAGGGTATAATCAAGAGGAAGGCATTGGCTATGAAGAAACGTTTGCTCCAGTCGCACATCTGGAAGCCATCCAAACAATACTTGTTGTTGCATGTCATCGTAACTTTAAACTTTTTCAAATGGACGTAAAAAGTGCTTTTCTAAATGGTTTTGTAAAAGAACATGTTTATGTTGAGAAACCTCCGTTATTCATACATGAAAAATTTCCTAAACATGTATATAAACTAAAGAAAGCTTTATATGGTTTAAAACAAGCACCTTGTACTTGGTACTAAAAACTCATTTAATAAATTCTGGTTTTCAAATTGAAAAAATAGATACAACTTTTTTTATAAAAAGAGATTATAATGATATTTTGGTTGTTCAAATATATGTGGATGACATAATATTTAGATCAACAAATGAAATTTTTTGCAAAAATCATGAAAAAATGAATTTAAAATGTCTCATATGGGAGAATTAAATTTTTTATTAGGATTACAGATTATGCATTTAGAAAATGATATTTTTATAAATCAGGAAAAAAATTGTCATGGTTTGTTAAAACTTTTTGGAATGGAGAAAACATCTAGTAAACCAACGCCCATGAGCACTAGTACCCATTTAGATAAAGATGAAAATGGAAAATATTTTGATCAAAAGTTATATCAAAGTATAATAGGATCGCTATTATACTTAAAAGCTAGTAGAACCGATATCATGATGAGTGTATGTCTGTGTGCAATATTTCAAGCACAACCTAAATATTCACACTATCGAGCAATTAAACATATTTTGCGCTACATAACCAACACTAAGGATTATGGTCTTTTCTGTCCTAAAGGCAGCTCTTTCGAACTCATATCATATAGTGATGCAAATTTCGGTGGTTGCAATTGATGGTAAAAGTACAAGTGGCACATATCACTTTATCGGTCAATCTCTAGTCTCTTGGTTCAGTAAAACAGAATTGTGTATTACTTTCAACCTGTGAAGCAGAATATGTTTATGCTGCCTTAGCTTGCGCTCAAGTAATATACATGCAAAAAACAATTGAAGACTTTGGAAAAATAATAAAATAATATCCAATATATTGCGATAATACTTGTGCTATAAACTTATCTGAAAATTCAATCAATCATTCTCGGACAAAACATATAGATATTCGTCATCATTTTTAAGAGATAGTGTTGAAAAACAAATAATAACTCTAGAATTTGTAAATGCCGACAATAAAATAGCAGATGTTTTTACAAAACCACCAAGTGAACAAACATTTATTAAGTTAATACGTGAACTAGGTATTATGTCGTTGCATGATTTATAATTGAATATTAAAGTATAAATTTTTAAAATAAAAATTGTTTTCCAATAGAACAAAATATTGGAGATAATGGCACTTGACCTCCGCACTCATGGGAGGAATCGCTTGCCTTTCCAATTTTCTGTTATGTTTCTTGAATTCAAACCATACATTTCTTTGATTTTACTTACAATCATAATCCTTTTTCTCTTAATCTCTCATTTTTTATTGGATGGAAACTTCTGAGAATTATTAACCTCAAATCAATATTCTTAACATAGCCTATAAACTCAGTATAAATACTTAATCAAAATCCTATTCAACTCATATATGAACTTTAAAAATAATTAAACAGGTATCAAATTTTAAAAAAAAGTATCAAACAATGTCTTCTGATCACGACTCCACTTACTCTGCTATTGACTATGCCTCCTCATCATCTGGCAGCACATATGTCTCACCTACAATATAATTCCTGCATCATCTCCATCCCTCAACATCATCAATTCACCAACTTACCGTTTTGGCTTCTCTCTGAAAGTCAAGAAAGCTAAACATTCAATCGACCTAAAATCATCATCTCTTTTAGACAAAGTTGATGAGATTCATCACTATCAACAAGAGATGATAGGGGTTCAACGAGAAATGTATTATGAACAACACTGTCAAGGAGCACATTTAAACCTTCTTGAAAAATGTATCCTCGCAATATGTAGTCATTCCCTAACGAAAGACTGCATACATCAAAGGTCTCCACATTTACGTGAAACTCTTCCAAGAGCACACAAGATCATCCCACGAAACCTATGGTGAGAAGGGACATCAAACACAAAACACAGTCCTGTTTGTCCATACTGGTCTCCTCTTAAGCCATCATTCGAGCATACCAAAGTCAAACCAAATTCATGGGAGAAACAAAATTACCACTCTTCTGATTCCTCTGCCGATAACTAAAGATATTTTTTGTAAACAACTAACGTTTAATATATATCCAATAAACATGTATATTCATCCATAATTGTTTGTAATTTTTCTCCTATTTAAAATATTTTTTTTACAAATAACAGAATATAAATTTATATACAAATTAGACTTCAAAAAAAGTATACAAACGTCTGACTATAGGCGTGGGAAAATTTTTGGGTTTCAGGTCAGACGTCTAAAATACTTCCAAACATCTAAAGATATACTCTAAAAAAATTCGACCTTTAGCACAGACGTCTAACAGAGATCCCAAACATCTGTATAAACTCACTGTAAATTTAAAGGTCATAGCACAGATGTCTGATGGTATGATCATCAAAAAGGGGGAGAACGTTAAAACCTCTATTTTATGGTTTCGATGAAAACAATTATACAATCATACACATACAATATATTCCATCTATTTGTAGGTAAAAGCTTTCAAAATTAACATTATCACGACTTGAAGACGACCAGTAGAAGAGAAGAATCATTGGTATTAGAGAAGTTATTATAGTGTGTTATAGCCATAGATAGATGGTTTGTAAAATCTCCTTTAGTAGTTTTCTACACAACATTGCACATCATAGTTTTTATAAGCCTTTCATTATTTCAAATAAGTTAACTGCAGAAGTTAATAGACATCAGACGTTTGTCCGTAAATGCCAGACTTCTAACCCTGTTCTCTATTTAAAAATATTAACAGGCATAAGACGTTTGTCCATATATGCCAGATGTCTGCCTCGTTTCTCTATTTAAAAATATATTTTTAAACAGACGTCTGAAATGTATGGTCAGCATCTATACTGAGCAACGCGATAAAGTTATGAACATGCACCTCCTTCATCCCAATAGTTGCATCCATATCTCTTCAACGCGTCACTTCTTCCTCAAAGATTGCAACCCTTAAACTGAAATAAAATGTACTAAAGGATGTTACTCTTCAAGAAAACACTTCAACACCTATAAATATATGAAGATTTTTGAGAAACATGTAACTTGAATTTTTTGAATCTCATATCTATACTCTTTGCATCTCTAAAAGCAATCAATACATCAATTTTATCACTTCCTAAAAGCAAAGCTTCACATACACATGGTAATCAAGGAAGATTATAGGAAGATTTGTACTGTGTAGTCAAAATAAGTGTTACTAAGAACACATACTTGTCAAAAAAAGATTTTTTGTATCAAGCCTATTCCTCTGGGCAAAGCGAGGATTACTTATTAGTTAAGGCCGAAGGGGAGCATGGGGATTGGACGTAGGATGGAAAGTATGAACCAATATAAAATCTCTGGTGTGATTGTTTCTTTATTTTTATTTACTTTACTATGCTGGTTATAAATTATCTATGTTACTACACTTGCATATTATATATAAATACATAATCCATACACATTTTCATTGTTTTGCAAATATATGCCTCAATACGAATTGGTTTAGACTAAAATGTACGGACATAAGATAGAAGTCAAGAGGTAATAATATTTTGGTTTAAATCATGGCACTAGGCCTGGCACCAAGTCTGATCACTCTAATTTCATTGTATATAAAATTAAATTTAAGCTAGTGGATGCTACATGTAACTCTTCTTTGGGTTCAAAGATTACAAAAATGAAGATACATATGCAGTAGTTATAATGTAGCATTTTTATGCTATTATAACACAACATTTTTTAATACTAAAGATGGAATATTATAACACACCTATTAATGCGCAAAACCAAAATCGCTTATGTTTTTTTCTTAGATAAAGGTAGTTTTCGCCCTCTATGGATTTGGGCCATAAGAACATCGTATCAAAAGTATTTCAGAATTCCCATTATAACTCTGACAATGGGTTCTAACTTGTGTACAGATTATAAATTTTGACATACAGATATCAGCATCAGTCTCAGTATCATTATAATAAAACAAAAGTTTGAGAAAACAATTAAATTAGAATTATTGTACACACAAAACAAGAAATATAAGACAACTCTAATGGGATAGTGTTTGATCTTGGTTGCATACACTATCAATAGTTATTGCCAAAACGAACTCTGTTTTCTAAATGATGAACACATCTATCCATCCTAATAACTATTTTGCCATTTTTTATCCCACCACTTCTAAATTAGCATTATACACATACTAGCAATGGGACTATATAGTATAAATCTCTTTTCCCAATCTTAGATAGGTGTAACACCTCGCAAATTTAGATAATTAAATAATCAAATAATGATGAATAGTAAAAATATGCATTTCGGAATTGTCAGAATATGGCCTCGAAACTTATACCATTGTGTTCGTGGAGATTTTCTAATCAATTTCCATATATAACTTGTTGAAATTCGATTTAATATGAAGAAGTTACGAGAGAGAACAAAAATCAGAATTAATTAAAAAAAGTAAGGCCTACAGGTCGACCAATAAGTCGAACGGAAAAACACACAGGTCGACCTAGGGTCGACCCTCAAACACACAGGTTGACCTATAGGTTGACCCGTGTTCTTTTCTGGACGACGATTCGTCCAGGTACATGCTGAACTTATATAATTCAATTTTTATGCAATCTCAACCGTTGTTTTCTAAATCCAATGATTCACAGCTAGGAAGCCTGTGGCATGGTTGCACCAGATTCAGTCCTAAAATCTGATGATTTGAGATCCCTAAACTCCCCTATAAATAGAACCCAAGGCCTAGTTATTTTGTCACAATCAGATTTTCTCCCAATTGAGTTCATTGCCTTAGGCTAAACCCTAAATATAAAATATTTATAAGGAGAATATTTTTTTAGATAGAGACTGCATAGATTGAAACCCTTATTCATTGTAGTAAATGTGACTTGGTTATTCCTTTTTGAGTGTTAAATGGAAGAGATGAATAGATCTTATTCATGGTGAGTAATATAGCATAAGTTAGTAATGAGAATAGGCAGTAGAAGGAGCATATGAGTTACTTGAATTACTAGAGTAGGATCTTTCTGTGTCATAATAGACATGGTCCTAGCCCTCCTAGTCCTAGAGGATAGTTGTGTTTAGCTACTGTATTAAAAGAAAAGTAAAAAACAGATAAAAGCAACTAAAAAAACAGTAAAAATCTAAAGAAATTGACAGAAACGTCAACAGAAAAATTCAAAAAGAAATTTTTTCTTATGTGAACTGTGCTTAGGAAAGCGAACAGAGATTTTTATATAATAGTGGCATAAATTCCAAGTACGAAGAAAGAGGTGCGCAAAAGTAAAATGGAGAAATGTGAGGTTTTTTTCCGTTTTCTACCTTCTTTCTGACATAAGAAATCGAGTTTGGAAAATTATATTTTTCTGAAATTCGAATATTAGAAGTTTTGTGGTAGGATTCGGATGAAAAATTCGTTGAACTACGCCCCTATTCTGTAGGAGTATGAGAAAAATTGGATGAAAAATGTTTTGAGTTTTCAAAAGATTGCATTCATATAAAAATTACAAGTATATTTAGGATGTATGCATCATATTTTAAAAAGGAGTTTTAAAGAAGAAAAGCATTCATATAGGAGGTCACCCCACACCCCTTAATATACCAAAAGGACGCATTAAAGGGCATAGTGCGTTGTAGGTATAATTGAAACTAACAGAGACTAAAATTCACAATACCAAAATAGGTAAAAATAGAAGAAACTAAATTAATAACTTAATTAAAACAAAGCTTCATAATTACTTCATAAATAAGTCAAATACTAAATACGACATACATAGAAAGAACAAAAGCTGAAATAAAAGAAATACACAGAACAAATCTCCTCTAAGAGAACTCCAAGCTACAACAATCTATTGACTTCCCCCTTGATTTCCTAAAGGGGAAAGGGAAAAATAGAGGAGTGGGTCAGACTAAAAGTCTGGTGAATGATAGTAATTACTAGAGGGTTTAAGCAAGATAAAGTAATAGACTCTACAATAGTTTTAGCATAAACAACGGCAATAAAGAAAATAGGAAAGAGATAAATCGAAAATAAGTACGATTAAATGTTGTTCAATTTATAAGATAGGTTAACTTTGATTGCTTGCACTTGTCTAGATTTCTGCTTTGATTAGGTTAATTCATAATCCTGTAATTAGGATGTGACCCTAATTCTACCCTTTTTGATCGGCCTGCTACTCAATTGTATCTTTCTGTGGACCAGCTGCTATAGAACTCTCTAGACAAAATGTTACTATGGCCAAGACGACATATATAGCCCCCTACACAGAAGGTAATGGTATTTACGGAAGACACCCATAGTAAGCGCTTGGAACTCATAGCTATTAATAACCACCCGAATGGAAGTCGCACGCGTAACTGCCGCCATACCCATGCTACCTTTTGCTCCACCTATTGGGTCTTCTTATTACCTCAACATCCAGCATAAGCGTGCCCCTCATCCCAATTCAGGCTATTGTGAGATCACCATGTGTCTATAGAATCTGTAGAGGAAATGTTGGTGGTACTGGCCATTCATCCAAACAATATCTAGTTGCGCCCCTTATCAAAATTCCCATGATTTGGAATTCTTTTTGACCAATTACTACAATTCTTAGCATAAGAATTCCTTAGGAAATGCTATTTGGTACAGGTCCTAATTTTATCTTTTCTTATTAACTTAGATAAATTATTTTAAATATGCCTTTACAATTTATCCCTACTATCTTTGTTTATTAATTTATCCTATGTCTTAAAATAAGCCTCACTCTGCTCCATTTCTTATTATAACCTATGTTATAATTATGCTTATTGCTTAACTCAAGGTCTAAGTGTGAAAATAAGCTTCTTTCATCTTTTACTCTATTTAGTTATAATTCTAAGTTATAACTATACCAATTATCTTTAATTTGTCCAATTCTACTATAATTAGGCGTAATTTCAGTCCAATTCCATTATTTATTACAGTCTAATCCCATTATTTATTGTAGTCTTTATAATTAACATTTTATTTTCTTCATTCAATATTCTTACTTATATAATTCATATTCGCATTTAATTTATTCTAATCCATGCGCAAAGAAAAAGGAGAATGAAGAGAATTGACACTTGCATAAAATCCAAAACGTCGAAAAAATGTAAAAAAACAGTAAATAAACTTAAATAATGTAAATTAATAAAAAGCTATGCTTAGCGGAAATAAACCAAAATTACTAAAAAGAATAGCTGAAAGGAAATATACTAAAAATAATTCTAAAAACTGTAAATAAATTACTGGAAAGGTTATTCCAAAAATCGTAGTAAAACTACAGTTATTGGAAACCCTATTATTTTAAATTACTTAAAGAAATCTTAAAATAATTACAATCACCCATCTCTGGTCCTACGCTTTTCGTTTGGTCTTCCCAGATCCACTTGGAGTTGTAAAATAATTTAATTTATAACGATTTTCTCCTTTGGAAAAATTATTCTGTTTAGGGTCTTTCCTAAAAAGGTGAACCCAATTAGGGAAAACCTAGAATGAGAAAAAGTGTTAGGTCTAGGGGTCCATTTATAGATACAGAAGTGGATCTCGGACCATTGGATTTGAAGATTGAATAAGATGGTACCACGTCATAGGCAGAATATGAGCCGTCGGATGCACCACTGTAAGGAGCAGACTGAAATAAAGGATGCAAAGGACGTGTTTACTCGTCACCGAATCGTTCGAATGAACGAATGTTCGGTCGCTCGCCAATAGATATGAGGGTCGACCGCCCCCTTGCCCAGGTTGATCGGCCAGTTTATATGTATGTATATGTATATATTTCTACTTATTTAGTTTATTTTATAACCTAGTCATATTAGCTCGGTTTCCGGCGTTCTATATATGGAAATTGACTAGAAAATTATGACATACATAATGGTGCAACTCCCATGGCTCAATTCTGATAATTTCACAGAGTTATTTTATTATTTAATTAATTAACAAATTAATTATTATGGGTTAAATTTTGGATTGTTACACTCTCCCCTCCTTAAGGGATTTCGTCCCCGAAATCTCTAAGGATAAAAAATGTACTAAATGTTTTCATCCAATTCTACAGCCAACTACTCAATCATCAACCATTCATCCGTTGTCCTTAAGTTTTTATAATGCAATTTATGATACTTATGCAATTATTGCAGTGTAAATGTTCCTAACTAATGCAAAAGATTAGACGGTCCACTGATTCAGTTGACCTCCTTTTATGTAATCATGTTCGTGCCATGTATCCAAATGAATGCAAAAAATTCCTAATGATAACTAATAATTCTATATGTGTGCTAAAAACATCATCCAAATGCAATAATCAAGTGATAAACATCCATTTATAGAAACCATGGAAATAAAATAAAAATGTGCACACATCCATGTGCATATTCTCTAGTGTCCTAGTCAGGTCGATCCCTAAGGAATAACAGTGCCTAGTGTACCTATATGCGTCCATAGCATCCACTAGCAAACACTTGAAACCACTAGCATACATCGTTCATAACATGTTCGATTAACATGTTTACATCAAATCTTACCATCCGTAGGTTAATTCCTAAGTTCTACCCTTCCAAAGGAAAATAAACGAAAGAACCTATTCAAATCTAAAGATGGAAAAAAATAATTCTAAAACTTACTATCAAAAAGATGAGAATAGGAAGTATGAATCTTCTCTTCTACTTCCCCAGTGACATCCGCAACATCATTTCCCCATTGCACCTTCATCAGTGGAACCTCCTTATTCCTTAGTCTCTTGATGTCTCTTCCAACAATCTTTGTGGGGATACGCCGAATTGAAGCTTCCCTTTCGACCTCCATCTCCTCCAATTGACTAGGCTTCACAACCTCCGCTGAGTCACGTAAACACTTTCGAAAGTGCGAAACATGGAAAAAGTTGTGCACTCCTGCGAGCCTATCAAGTAGCCTCACTTGGTAAGCCATCTTCCCAAATCTCTCTATGATAGGAAATGGTCCAACAAATCTAGGGGCTAACTTTCTATTTTGACCCGAATCTTACCACCTTCCTGAGTGGGGATACTTTGATAAAAACTAAGTCTCCAACCTCAAACTCTAAGTCTTTCCTCTCCTTATCCGCATACGACTTCTGCCTATCTTGAGCCGTCTTCATCCTTTGGCGAATCAAATCCACCTTCTCGGAGGTCTCCCTAACCATATCAGGTCCAAGTAATAACTTCTCTGTAGACTCTACCCAACATGATGGGACTTACAAGATCTCCCATATAAAGCCTCAAATTGTGCCATTCCTATACTTTTTTGGTAACTATTATTGCATGCGAACTCAACCGATGGAGATGCTCTTCCTAAGTACCTCCAAAGTACAAAATGCACATCCACAGCAAATCCTCAAGCACGCTTTTTACCCTCTCTGTTTAGCCATCAGTCATCGGGTGATAGGCCATACTCAACCTAACCCGAGCACCTCCTGTAAGTCTCTCCAAAACTCACTAGTGAAAATGGGTTCTCTACCACTAACAATGCTAGAAGGAACTCCGTGCAGATGGACTATCTCTCGAATATACAAGGATGCCAAATATGAAGTCGTATGCTTACTCTTAACTAGGATGAAGTGAGCACTCTTGGTCAATCTATCAAAACTATCCAAATGCTAGTGTTCCCTTTCCTAGAATAGGGTAAACCATTAATGAAATTTATAGAAATACTGTCCCGCTTCCATTCCGGCACGTCTAAAGGCGGAAGTAATCCATCGGGCTTCTGCTGCTCTACTTTCACCCTTTGGCATATAAGACACTTAGCTATGAATTCCGCCATGTCCTTCTGCATACCACCCTAATAGAATATCATCTTCATATCCCGATCATTTTGTCACCACCCAGATGAATAATCATACAGGAATGGTGTACCTCTTCCAAAAATGCTCTTAACTAGTCACTAGCGCGTGTAATACAGAGCCTCCCATCTCTCCTAAGCCATCCTCTGCTATCAATGGAATAACGTTGGAGATTTCTCAAGACCTCTCCTCGTCTAATCCTATTCATAATGTCCATGTGCTCCTGATTCTCCCACTGCCTAGAGCCAATCTGATCCATCAGTGTAGGCCTCACCTCTAAAGTTGGCAACAATTCGGTAGTAAGGTCCGTAGAGGGCTTAAAATCAAAAGTTGAAATAAACTCCAAGCTCTTCCACTCTACGAACAAAGGAATAAGGGTTGCTTTCATTTTTCTCAATACATCCGCAACCACATTACCCTTGTCAGAGGTATGGGCTATCTCAAAATCATAGGAGGCTAAAAACTACATCCACCTCTGTTGCCTCAAGTTCAAGTCCTCCCGCAAGAATAGGCACTTCAAAGACTTATGGTTAATAAAAAGCTCAAATCACTCTCCAAGCAAATAGTGCCTCCAAACCTTAAGTGCCAAAACTATGGTAGCCAACTCCAAATCGTGGGTAGGGTAGTTCTTTTCATGCATCCTCAATGGCCTACTTCCATAACACACTACCCTCCCTTCTTGTATCAACGTCGCTCCTAGACCCGTTCTCGATGCATCAGTGTATACAGTGAAAGGCTTACCTCCATTAGGTAAAACTAACACTGTGAACCAGTTAGGGCTCTTTTAAGCTTCGTGAAGGAATCCTCACAATCCACCTCCCACACGAAAGCTTTGTTCTTCTTAGCAAGGCGTGTGAGTGGTGCTAAAATCTTAGCAAAGTCTTTAATGAACTTCCTATAGTAGCCTTCCATTCCTAGGAAGCTCCTAACCTCGGTAACGTTCTTAGGAGTCTTCCAATCTTGTACTGCAATAACCTTGGCAGGGCCAATAACCAAACCTTCCTTCGAGACTACGTGCCTCAAGAAACGAACTTCCTCTCTACAAAAATGACACTTCGAAAACTTAGCTCTTAAATGATGACTATGAAGTGTGCGAAGA
Organism: Allium cepa; assembly: GCA_030765085.1. Classification (NCBI taxonomy): domain Eukaryota; kingdom Viridiplantae; phylum Streptophyta; class Magnoliopsida; order Asparagales; family Amaryllidaceae; genus Allium; species Allium cepa. The sequence continues at coordinate 79,599,914 of CM060941.1, read as the reverse complement.
ATTTATTCCAAATGAACAGCATGCTCCTCCATATTATTGGAAAATACCAAGATATCATCCATGAATACCACCATATACTTATCTAGGACAAACTCAAAAGACATAGCTCATCAAATCAATGAAATAGGCTGGGGCATTGGTTAGCCCAAAAGGCATAACCAACCACTTAAAGAATCTGTCCGGTGTCCTAAAGGCGGTCTTATTTATGCTGTCATCAGCGACTCTAAGCTGATGGAATTCCATGGCTAAATCAAGTTGAGAGAAAATCGAAGAACCTACCAACTGGTCAAAAAGATCATCAATCCTAGGGAGTGGACATCAGTTCTTTTTGGTGAGCTTATTTAATTCCCTATAGTCCATGCAAAGTCAGAGAGAACCATCTGCCTTGGTGGCGAAGACGACTAATGCTCCCCACTTCGATATGCTCCTTCTTATAAATCCCTTCTCCAAAAGCTCATGAATCTGCTTGCTCAATTGTTTCTTCTCCCTAGGTGTCGTGTGCCTCACAGGTAGTGCTACTAGCTTAGCATTCTCGGTCAAATAAATTCTGAAGTCAATCTCTCTCTTAGGAGGTAGTCCCCTAACCTCCTCAAATGCATCTGCAAAATGTTTGACAATAGGAACCGAATGCAACTCTGATGATGGTGAATCGAAGGAATAGAGAAAACTCAATATGACAGACCCTTGCGATTCACAAGATACCTATAGAGTCCTACCACTACAAGTCTCAAGTCTAACAACTCTCCTCCCACAGTCTAAGATAGCTCCATATGTGGATAGCCAATCCATCCCTAAGATCATCCCATATTCCGAGAATCCCAAAACTTAGGCGTCGCGGTCAAAGTCAACGTATGGGATAAAGATTTTCAAATTTATAAACTTCTCCAGCTGAACACTCTCTTTTGCCTGAGAAGAAACTTCCTATCAAATCGCTCCCTGAATCCATCCTAAGTAATATTCCTTCCCTCCAACTCGATCACCTTCCACCAGTAAGTTGCCTCCTCCTTCAGCTGCCAAGCGGTTAGCTAAACTCGATGTTGTCCATCCAATCCCAAAAGACCAAAAATCCTCTCTGTGTCCCTAATCCATGCTCTCTCCTCCACAAAAGTCTACTAGCCGAAAAAATTCTTTCCATACAAACTCGCAAATCTTTATAAAGCAAAGAGAAATTGATGGCAGCGGGTGGGTTGATGGGATTCCCACTCGCTGGTGCAGGATTGGGCACGGGCCCGTGCACCTCTAGAGTCGTGGATTGTAAGTATCTACGAAACCAGGCTGGGACTGGAAGGCCCTTGGGAAGGTTCGAGGCATCGGTCATTCTATGAAAAGAAAAAGGTAGTTTAGGAAAGAGTCAAAGGGAAATTGAACTGGATTTATGAGGGGATTTTTATAAAAATTCTTTTATACTTAAAAATCATTCCTAAAAGTTTTTTTGAAACATACTTTAAAACAAGTTATTTTAAAAAAAATTACTTAAAAATAGAAATTTGGAATCTTATAACCTGGCTCTGATACCAAATGAAACACCCCACGCCCCTTAATATACCCAAAAGGACACATTAAAAGATGTGGTGCATTATAAGTATAACTGAAACTAACAGAGACTAAGATTCACAAGACCAAAATAGATAAAAATAAGGAAAACTAAATTAATAACTTAATTAAAATAACGCTTCATAATATCTCAAAACCCATCATTTCTTATGAAATAAAAATTCATTGTCTCAAAATCAGAGTACATAATATCCCACAAAATAAGCTAGTACATAGAGAGAAAAAAAGCTGAAATAAAAGAGATACGTAGAAGAAATCTCCTCCAAGAGAACTCTAAGCTGCAGCAATCTACTGACTTCTCCCTCGATTGCCTAAGGGGGAAAAGGGTGAAATAGAAGAGTGGGTCAGACTAAAAGTCTGGTAAATTATAGTAATTACTAGAGTCTTTAAGCAAGATAAAGTAATAGACTCTACAATATTTCTAGCATAAACAACGATAATAAAGGAAATAGGAAAGAGATAAATAGAAAATAAGTACGATTAAATGCTGTTCAATTCATAAGATAGGTTAATTTTGATTGCTTGCACTTGTCCTAAATTTCTGCTTTGATTAGGTTGAATTCCTAATCCTGTAATTAGGATGTGACCCTAATTCTACCCTTTTTGATCGGCTTGTTACTCAATAGTACCTTTCTGTGGACCAGCTGTTATATAACTCTTTACACAAAATGTTACTGTGGCCAAGACGACATATATAGCCCCCTACACAGAAAGTAATGGTGTCTACGGAAGATATCCACACTAAGCGCTTGGAACTCATAGCTATTACTGGGCATGCAAATGGAAGTCGCACACGTAACTGCCACCATGCCCATGCTACCTTTTGCTCCACCTATTGGGTCTTCTTATTACCTCAACATCCAGCATAAGCATGCCTCTCATCTCACTTCAGGCTAACGTGAGATCACCATGTGTCCATAGAATCTATATGAGAATTGTTGTTGGCCCTTTATCCAAACAATATCTAGTTGCGCCCTTATCCAAATTTCTCATGATTTGGACTTCTATTTGACCAATTACTACCATTCTTAGTACTAGAATGGACCGGTGTTTTGCACACGGATTGTTTGTATTATTGTATACGTTGATATTCTGTTTCAGTGTAATCATGTAAACGAAAAGCAAGGTCATCTTTGGAATTTCAAAAAGACACCGAGTAAATTAGTTCAACCAATTTTCTTTATTAGTAACAGAGATAAGCATGCCCTAGGAAATGCTATTTGGTACAGGTCCTACTTTTATCTTTGCTTATTGACTTAGATAAATTATTTTAAATAAGCGTTTACAATTTATCCTTACTATCTTTGCTTATTAATTTATCCTATGTCTTAAAATAAGCCCCACTCTGTTCCATTTCTTATTATAACCTATGTTATAATTATGCTTATTAATTAACCCAAGGTTTAAGTGTGAAAATAAGCTTTTTTCATCTTTTACTCTATTTAGTTATAATTCTAAGTTATAACTATGCCAATTATTTTAATTTTTCCAATTCTAATTATAATTAGGAGTAATTTCGATCCAATTCCATTATTTATTATAGCCTTATCCCATTATTTATTACATTCTTTATGATTTACATCTTATTTTCTTCATTCAATATTCTTACTTATATAATTCATATTCGCGTTTAATTTATTCTAATCCATATGCGAAGAAAAAGGGGAATGAAGAGAATAGACGCTTGCATAAAATCCAAAATGTCGAAAAAATGTAAATAACAACAAATAAACTTAAAATACTGTAAATCCATAAAAAGATATGCTTAACAGAAATAAACCAAAATTATTGAAAAGAATAGTTGAAAGGAAATAGACTAAAAATGATTCTAAAAACTGTAAATAAATTATTGAAAAGGCTATTTCAAAAATCATAGTAAAAGTACAACTATTGAAAAACCTATTATTTTAAATTACTTAAAGAAATCTTAAAATAATACAATCACTCACCTCCGGTCCTAAGCTTTTCCTTTGCCTTCCCGAATCCACTTAGAATTTTCTCCTTTGGAAAAATTATTCCTTTTAGGGTCCTTTCTAGAAAGGTGAACCCAATTGGAGAAAACCTAGAATGAGAAAAAAGTGTTAGGTCTAGGGGTCTATTTATAGTCGCGGAAGTGGATCTCGGACCATTGCATTTGGAGATTGAACAGGATGCAACCACGTCATAGGCTGAAATGGAGACATCGGATGCAAAACCGAAAGGGCCAGATTGAAATAAAGGATGCAAATGACGTGTTTACTCGTCACTAAATTGTTCGAACAAATGAAAGTTCGGTCGCTTGCTAATAGGCAAGGCGGGTCGACTGCGACCGCCCCTTGCCCAGGTCGACCAGTCGGTTGACCTGTATATATATATATATATGTATGTATGTATGTATGTATGTATGTATGTATATGTATGTATGTATGTATGTATTCTGCTTATTTAGTTTGTTTTATAACTTAGTCATATTAGCTTGGTTTCTAACGTTCTATATATGGAAATTGACCAGAAAATTACACGGACACAATGATGCAACTCCCGTGGCTCAATTCTGATAATTTCACAAAGTTATTTTATTATTTAGTTAATTAACAAATTAATTATTACGGATTAAATTTCGGGTTGTTACAAGAATACCGCTTAGAAATTCATGTACATGCATATATTTTATGCTGAATGAAACTTTGCACAAGGACATGGATGGTCACAAAATTAGAAGTAAAACTAAGCATTTTTGAAATTATCAGAATATGACTTCGAAAATTATACCATTGTGTTCTTTGCGATTTTTTGATCAATTTCCATGTATAACTTGTCGAAATTTGAGTTAATACGAAAAAGTTACGAGAGAATACAAAATCAGAATTAATCGAAAAAAAAGAAAGTAAGGCCTACGGGTCGACCAATAGGTCGGCCAGCAAAACACACAGGTCGACCCTAGGGTCTACCCTCAAACACACAGGTCGACCCGTAGGTCGACCCATGTTTTGTCCTAGACGATAATTCGTCCACATACGTGTCGAACTTATTTAATTCAATTTTTGTGCAATCTCAACCGTTGTTTTCTAAATCCAACGATTCGCAACAAGCTTGTGACGTGGTTGCACCAGATTCAATCTTAAAATTAAAAGGTCTAAGATCCCCAAATTCCCCTATAAAATAGAACCTAGGCCTAGCTATTTTCTCACTATCAGATTTTCTCCCAATTGGGTTCATTGCCTAAGGCTGAACCCTAAATAGAAAATATTTCTAGGGAGAATATCTTTTTAATAAAAATATTAGACACCTTATAGGGGGATCCAGGAAGACCATGGAGCAAAGCTAAGGATGATAGGTGAGTGGATTTAAATTATATCTCTTTTATGTTTATGATATATATTATCGTTAGATTCCTGTTAAATATTTAATTCAGCATTTATTTCATAATAATTAGTTATGTTGAAACTATAAATTTCATAAGAGAAGTGTACTTATATTTAGATGTTATTTATATGGAAAAGAAAGGAATCCAATTAAATATAAGTAATATTAGGCTTAAAAGTTGTAGAGAAAGGCATAAGCCTAACAATGAGAAATTTACATTAAATTATGAAATGAATTAAAAAGGGAAGAATCTAATAACTTGATTTGGAAGTTAGTGGTAGATTAGTTATTTGGTTTATAAAAGGGAATACATTTCCATGGTTTAATATTACAATTACAATAAACGTAATTGCAGGAATAAAAGCAAGGAAAGTGGAATTATTGCAAAATAGAGACATTACTATATTTTGCATTACCCAACAATTAAAGAAACAATAAAAGAAATATCTTGCGGTTACGAATTATTTTTTGTAGCATTATTTAGTGTTAAAATATGGAAATGAATTTTTAGCACAGTTTTTGTTACCGACCAAATATAATAGAACTACTACTTAGAATAAAAGAGAATAACATGAAACGTTAAAGAAATAAAAGAAGAGGAAATAATCAAGTTAATTATTTGACTAGACTAGATACAATAAATAGAAAATATGCCTAGAACTACATTTATTGCGTTGATAATAGAGCAAAAGGTAAAGCAGTTATTATGATAAGTAATTTATGGTAGTTGGACGTAGTCCCAAGCTAAGACTGTCATATAATATAAGAGAACTAAAGAGAATTTAGTACCATAATAAAAGATAAGTAATTTATGGTAGTTGGACGTAGTCCCAAGCTAAGACTGTCATATAATATAAGAGAACTAAAGAGAATTTAGTACCATAATAAAAGAAGACAGATTAGAATAGAAAAGAGACACTTGCAATTACATTTATAACATGTAGGTTATAAAAGAATGAAAAGAATATAAAAGTAACAATTGCAAGTATAATTGTAACACGAAGGTTATAATTAAAAAGAAAGAAATAGAAAAGGTTATTAAATCAAACTTAGGTCTTGGATAAAGTTAATAAGCAAAATAATAGAAGTGGTACGTATGGCAGCATTCCCTTTCAGGTCTAGGACTGATGGTCTCACACATAGGTGGGGTTGGGCTTGCTGATTAGGGTAAACAAGCAGCAAACAAAATAAGAAAATTAAACTAAACGCATAGTAAAAGATTCTACGTAGGGTCTAATAAAATGGTAAGGTGCGTTTGGAGCAGCCAGAAAGACAATCTGGATAAATAGCCTAACGGAGTAGTTCATCGTAAATTTTAGTACAGAAAGAGCGCATCCAACTTAGTTAGTTCGGGCTAGAAGGAAGTATGAGACTTCAACAGAACGTGAGGATACTCTAGGATGACTGTACCCCTGGGGCAGGTATGTAGCTGTTCCATCAAGAGAGTATGCCTTGACTGCTTTTGCATTGCTGGCCTAACGAAGCGGACCTTTATAGGCAGTCAAAATGTTAATAATGGAATAGGATATTCGTATGACACCATATTCCCAGTTACGAGTAGGTTTTAGTGGGTAGGACATAAAAGAATAGTCGCATGCGGAGATCAAGCCATCATCAATCAGAGCAAGTTCGGAAAAGACTAGGTTAAACCAACAGGACAATGATTCTTTCACTATCCAGACATTTGATGAGGGGCACAACCAAATGGATTTTTAGATTGTTTTCAGTAGGGCACAACCACTTAGCTCTTGAGAGGTCTTTTGATTAGGTGGAGGGAGGCTGCATGGGGCCATAGCCACGATGAGAAAAGAGACAAACCAAGTACAATATCTGTATTGTAGGCCTAACGAAGCAGACCTTTACATATATAGTAAATCCCTGATTGAGTTTCATACTAGGTAGACCTTATTGGCGGTATTCGGGGAGTAGACAGAACGATTATGTATAGTCTTCAAGGTACGTACAGGGTGGTACATTGTGGATGTCCGAGCACTAGTATAAGCTAGTGTGGACGCAGTTTTACGTGTTCATAGTAGACGACGAAACATCTGTATTGTAGGCCTTACGAGGCTGTCCTTTACACATGTAGTTTCAGTATGCTCTAGCAGCGAGATGATGGAGTCCTTTTCAAGGAGGATACAAAAGGTACTATGGGTAGTACCTAGGACCGATGCAGTCTTTGGGCATGTAGATACATATATATTGTTTATTAGATCATAATCTACTAGGGAGTAGATGGGTATGATTCATGCACAGAGGCGAGAGTATTATAAACACAATAAACCTAATATAACAGAAAATGGAAATAGAAGAGTATTTGTAGAATTATGCTTAGAAGTATATAATTTGTCCATTCAACAGAACTTTAGTTCTGACCCTCTCCTCATAACATCCCACGGGTTAGATAGAAGACAGAGATTATCCAACTTTGTGACACTTGTTTAGAAAGTGTTATTACCTTGGTGGGTATTTACATACTATTATATTTTAGTCAGTTCTGCCCTGAGATATTTATTTGAGCTCTGATATATTTATCTTTATCTATTTGCATGATACCAGAAACTAAATTCGGGCTTCAGTGGTCTTGGATTTTAGCATTTTTGCAAAAAATTCCGAACCCATTTGAGTTCGAGTTGTTACAGGAGGCTCCTAGTGTTAAGTTCTTATTGAGCCAAAAGTAATTACAATTTTCTTAATGGTTAACTCTTCTTCTCTTCTTAGTTAATGTATAACAATACACTTCGTGTGTTTCAAACATAGCTTTCATTTTTTGCTTCTTGCATAAATGCATGATGCAAAACCATATTTGTTTCATAAGTCACCGGGAAAGTATGCACTTCTCGGTATTTTACCAAAATGTAAATTTACTAGACTAAATTATTAACAAAAAAGAAACATTATTGCTTTTTACAATATTGGAGGAAAATGGAATAAAAGCCACTCGATTTAAAGTCTCACCTTTGTTTCAACTTTACATCAGTAGCGAGCCACTCTTAATTTGTTTCCCTTCAACATCAGTTACTATCATAGCAAACAACCACTTCTCACATAATCCACATTTATAAACGTTTATATGAGTGTTTATGTGGCATTTCATGAATTTTATACTTGAATTTGAATCAGTAGTTTTATTTTATTTTTGTTGTTTCTTCATTGGGAAATTTTCGATTGTTTTTCTTTTTAAAAAAAATTGTATGATAGCAATAATAGGATCCTAAAAAGCATAAAAAACAAAAATTATGCCTAAACATCGCAGAATTTTTGTATAACATTTCTATGCACTTCTTAACACCATAGAATCATTGGCCAGTACATGTCGGTTGCACTGCACGTTGTGGTAACCGATTTGATACAAGTAGCTTGTCTAATGACAATCATGTTAATGCTTATGGTGGAGATTCGCATAGACTTACTCGAACCTATTCAAGAATGAGAGATGCGAGTACAAGCCAATAGAAGAGATGATCATTTAAATGTTGAATATAGACGGTAACATAATTATGGTACGCTAACTCATAAACTTCAATTTCTTTCACCCAATAATAGACGTTCTATTCTTTATTGTACTTTAGATTATCCGAATTACTGAACAACCGAGGCATACAATAGCGATGTCTCGAATGACCACAGTAATCAAACTACACAAAAAACTTAGAATGATGAATCCTTACCGTTTGATAACATGGTAATGAAATTTATGGTTTAGAACAATCATAATATAGTTATCCATCATATCGTACATTAAAATTTAATGAAGAAAACTATACAAATAATTCATATGCATCTCTATAATAGTTTTTGGATGTAATAATGTTATATGATGTATTTTCTAAGAGAATATTATCTACATATTGTATGTTGAATATTATATATATAATTGGTCTTGGATTTTTGTGCATCCCATAACATATCTAAAGACCCTTCATCTTTTGTTTCTTTATCTTCATCATTTCCTACTCTTGTTATGTTTCAACATCCGATTATTATATTTTAAAGGTGTTTGGATGTAATTTTTTGTTCTCCTTCCTCTTATAGAACGAGGTGAGTTATCTACTCAGTCTACCATATGTGTTTCTCTTGGCTATATTGAGGTAAAACGGGTACGGATGTTTTGATCCAACCATCCAAATACTTTATTTATGTCGAAATGTTCTCTTTCCTGAACATTACCATTTTACTTTATTCTATCTAATACTCATAATTTAACTATGTCAAATTGTCTTTTTGAAAGACAATAACAACAATAATAATAATAATAGTTCCAAGGAGATCACGACACCTAAAGCTTACTCTTCTTCTATGGCCCCTCAAGCTCCATTTGAGGTTATAAATCCACCACTTTGTCATCCCACACACATTCATAAGTCCATAAAATTATCTAATTTTTTCACTCTTCATCTTTTTTCTCATCTTTAACCTCCATTCATAATCTTCCAAGCTAACTACTTACAAAGAGGTGGTTCTTAGTCCTTGTTGGAGAGGCTATGAATAAGGAACTTCTGTAACACCCTAAAATTTGGCATTAATTATTTAATTAGTTAGTTAGTTAATTAACTAAGCTCCAAAAAGGAATTTATGCAAATGATGGAATTTGACCATAAAACTTGCACCATTGCATTTGTGGTGAAATTCTGAGCTACTTTCATGTTTAGAGTTTTGCGATCGGAGTCCAGATGAAGTAGTTACAGATGAAAAATGAATTCAGAACGAAAATAATTCATTTAAGAAATTAAAGTTTTTAATTAATTGAATGGGGTGGCTGGTTGACCCGCTTAGTGCAGTGGTCGACATGGGCAGGTGACCTCATAAAGGGGCAGTCGACCTATCTTGAGGCCGCGGCTAAGGTTTTCCTTGGTCCAATGGCCCGGATCTTTTATATTTTGATCTACCGACTCAAGTTGATTCTAGCATTTATAAACACATGCCTAACCCTTCATTCTCTTTTCATATGTTTCTGAATAGAGCAATGAAGCTCTGCCATTTCTTCTCCTCCACCTTCTTTTTAAATTATAAAAATAAGATATTTATATCAATATTCATACGAATTGGAGAAGAATAAAAATCTAATAAAAAATGGAAGAGAAGAGAATTAACTATATATGTATTTGAGATAATTTTTATATATTTTTATATATTTGTATCTATTTTCTCTCCCAATACCAAATCTCCTCTCAGATTTGTAATTCTAATATATGTATATACAATTTTTTTGGATTAAAAAGGATCTAGAGATGAATCAAAGGTTCTACTTTAGATCTGGAGATTCGGATCGCTTTTAAATGGTGAGTGGGAAATTATATATTGTTTATGATTTTAAATCAATTCCATTGGCATATATTTGATTTTTATGCCTAAATCAATTTTATTTGTGACTCGTAGGCCCAAATTAGTACAGAAACTATTTCGTACATATTCTTGTCCTAGATCTGTCCTAGAAACATGTTTACACCTAGATTTGGCAATCGATCCCAAAGATTTTAGAATTTGAATGATGTATATTTTTATTCCAAATCTATACTTGGGTGTAAAATAGGATTTTTGGATTATTGCGCAATTTGTGCTATATTGTAGATTTTCCATAGTTTAGTTTATGGGAAGAATAGCCGTTTGATTTTTTTGAATTTGTTTACTTTTTTCACTTTTCATTCAAAAGGGGGACGTTTAATTTAACGAGGAATACCCATAAACAAAAAGGGAAGAGATGTGTAAAGTACAGATTTATTCTCCATAGTTTATACTATTTATTCCAATTAAAAAGAAATTATCCATTCCTTGTAATTTCAAATGGAGTCAATATTTTCTTTTTGTGTTAAACCAATATATGGAAATCATAGCGGAAAATATTCCTAAGGAATTTAATTCCAGCAAATTAAATATGGAAAGTATATTCTAGTTACATATTTATGACTGGGATATAATTGGTTACGAATAGGTAGTTTTATTAGGGAGTTAATATGCATTTATTATGGTAATAAAGAAGAACAACGCTTATTTGTTATTTATGTGTAATGTTCGTTTGTTATTATTATATTAGGGAAGCGAATAGTTAGAATTAGAAAAGATAGTAATTCATATTAATGGGAAATAAATTAGGAATTCCTATTAATATAATAGGAAATGAAATATTGTAACCTATATTAATGGGCAATGGGAAATAATGGATAGTATTAAGTTAAGGGTTACAACTAATAGAGGCAAATGGATTAATGAGACTGATTAAAAAGAAATAGGTATAAAAATTTTACAAATTTGAAATTAGTAATCATGCATAAATGTCCGTTAGAATTTTATGGACAAAATGACATTTATGAGCATTAAAATGGGCTTTATGGGTAGATAAGAATTTAAGGTAAATCTTATTACCTTAAATAAAAATGGAATTAGTAAGTCAAGTCCAATGTCAACCTAAGATAGTATATGTAAAGATTTAGGAAAGTTGACTGGACTTAGTAGGTTAGTGATGCGAGGTCACTAGAGTCACCCGGCAGAAGATTGCCCTTCACATTAAGGCTGCTAGCAGTCGGGTGCACTTACTGCTGATGTGAGATATTATTAATTTTAGGATCCATGACAACGTGAAGATTGGACTTGCTTTCTTAATTGAAAAGTATTAAATGATCCAAATTTGAAATTAGGAGAGGTGAAGGATATTTCTAAAAAGGTTTACTCAGTGTTGAGGTATTGAGTGGCTATCTTTGGACCCGCCTCCCTACTGAAAGAAGTAATATAATGAGATTCCATATTTGTAAGAATGATAATGGATATCCCAGAGGTTCGCTTCAGTTTTGAGGTATTAAGCGACTGTATGGTCCGCGTCTTTCCTATACAGGAAGTATTAAGATTGCCCAATGAGATTTTCAAGCAATGTCAACTAGATAGTACCAGTGAGAAGTCCGCCTTAGGGTTATGTATTAAATGGAAAAGACCTACCTATAAATATGTGTTAAATGATCAGAGGCGCCTAGTCCTTATTAATGAGGTATTAAGTTGTTTGGGTACAGCCTCTCACATTGCTAAGACTTTAATAACGATAGATGCGCTAGTGGTATGGCTATTTAAATTATAAGGCCATATAAAGTGGTCAAAGGTCTCTGTAGTTAGGACCACTGGACCAATAATGACGACGCTAGACGCCTACCTTTGGAATAGGTCTTGAATGATGGAGTCAACCTTGATTAAGGTATTAAATGGCAAAGTCTGCCAGGTATTATGTGGCGGTAGTAGAAGCCGGCTTCATATTTGGCTAATGGATTTGGAATATTAGGTGGTTGATAAGGCTTCGTTAGTATTTCATACCTTGGGAATAGGTGGGTAAGTAATCGTGTGTGCAATGCAAGGTTAGATTAGAATTGCTAACTCTAATAGACATAACAATTAACTGAAAACTTATTGGCACAAATTTATATTATGGACAGTTTATATATTTTCCAGTCACCAGAACGTTGTTCTGACCCCTTTGTGGGTAGATTTACAGGAATAGGTCAGAGATGGACGTGTTTAGTTATTGGAGAAGCCTTTTTTACTCTTATCCTAGACACTGATGTGACAATCTTCTATCCAAAGAATACCATTAATTCCAAAGTACTATCCAATTATGGTTTTTTCTTTGAGTTTAGATTTGTATCAATCTCTGATATTGCTCATGCTTATTTACAAATGCCAAGTTAAACGATCTTTGATTTGATGGACTTGGGTTTTGATTTTTTTTCAACATTTAGGCTCATTAAGGTATGGGTTGTTACAACTTCTTTCCTTATAAAAGACATGTACTTGGATTTATTTTTTCTACCTCATAGTAAGAGCATTGATGTTTATTGTTGGGTATATAAAATCAAGACTAAATCGAATAGATCCATTGGAAGATATAAGTTGGATTGGTTACAAAATGTTGATCTCATAATATGACATGGATTATCGAAAGACATTTGGTCCTATTGCAAAAATGTCCACCGGTCAATTTTTTGGCAAGTAATATAGGTTAGTTTGCATCTTGACTCGCATGATTTCAATAACCAATTCTTGGCCAGCATCTTGTTCTACATAACTCCAACTACCAGCATCTTAGCCCGCATGGTTCACATGGCATGCATGCTCAAATCATAGCTTATACTACAAAGAACAATTCGCTTGACACTGGTATAGGTGTGAGCACTACTAAGCCCGATGTTTTGTCAACAAACCAGGAAAAATAGTATCTCGACACACGAATGACTATCCACAGGTGATCGACCCAAGCAGCATGCCTAGACTCATCCATACTTCAATCGCCCTAGAAAGTGTCATCGTCCTTTCTTCAACTTGGTTTCATACTCATTTTACACTTCAAGCACCCATACCTTTTGAAGATCTCTTATCGTAATGTAGCTAGCATTCGCCACAAGCACCCGACTATTCCTGCATAAAGAAGATTCACATGCATTGTTCCTCTGAAGAGACTGCACATTATGAAACTGTATGTCTGACAAAAATGGCACTATGATACCTACACATAGTCCTTTACTGCCATCCTAGCAAAGCCCTCTGCAAACCACTCCTAGAGCCCATGAGGCTTATCCCTAACCACTGCATGCTCATGTTCAGACCACCAACTTGAAAATACACAAGCATTACAAACCAACAAGCATCCTATATGGCATATATGTCAGGCTAATAACTCCATCTACAACCCAAAGCAAATTTTGGAATCAAACTGCATCATTTCAGTTGTTTAACGTGCATTCTAGTAGCTATAAATACATTAAGGAATGCATTTAAACAAGGGTTAAACATCTAAAGCTCTAAAGCACTCAATTTCTTGTTATTGTCTCTTGTAGTCCAAATTATTATAAGAGAAGAAAAGTAATATGACATTCCTCATAGTGGACGTAGATCAACTTTGATCAAACTACTGTAAATCTTGTGTCTATTTATTTACTATGTATTTTCTTCCTTATTTTACATTCTTAATTCAAGTTATTAGTGAGAAACCTTCGTTGATGGCCATTCTCAACCATAATTCCAAGGTTGGATAAATTTTTAGCCAATATGTTGGAGTTAGAAGAAGGGTCTCCCTTAAAAGCTCTCGTTTTTCTTCGCTTTTATTCTCTATAGGCTTCCTTTTCACGTTCACACCTTGCAAACAACTAGTGAGAATAAAGCCACCAACTACAATGGTCACAACACCAATAGAGCCATAGAGGCCAGCGTTATCTTCCCATCCGAGTGGCCGAGTAATGAGTGTGGCTCGGTATGATTAATGACTTAACCAGTATAGGGTAGTTTGCTCATGAAATAAATAACCTCGGGGCTAGGGTGGACATCTAAACAACTATAAACTTTGATCGTTGGTTGCACCAATGACTGATCAAACCACTAACCACCTTGTTGTTCCCAATGATAGAATCAAGCCGGCTGAAAGCAGGTGACATAAGAAGATTTATTTTCCCCTATTTTTGAATATAGTGGGTTTATGAAGTCTAATGTGTAGTACCCGACCCGATCTAGATTATTCGAATAAAATTGTATTTTATTAAAATTTTCTAATTTATTTAAATAATAAATATAATTAAAATATTTTAAATAGTTAACGAGTATATCAATATATACTCATATGTATATAAATGTACACGCAACATGACATAGGTGTACATGGTTAAATTTATACAAAAGTAGATGCTCGGATTTACATCTACTATGTATATACTAGACACTTACTTATATGTCTTTAACATGTATTAAAATATTTATTATATATATATATATAAATTTTGAAATTAATATTAATAATAATATATTTAAAATTAATTCCAACATATCACAAATAATGACCAAGTCTTTATTTTGAATTTATAAATGTCTAATGGACTTAGTAAAAATATTTAAAATTCAAACTAGATCTGAGATTTGAAATCAAATTATATATATAACTTTAAAACAAAATATGTATATATTAATTTTAAACATGTTAATAGCCGAAAATAATTTAATTTATATTCATCAGTATATTTAATAATAAAGATTTGACATATAAATAAATATTTGAAATATATTACATAAATAAAAAATAAATATGATTATATGTTTTGGCCAAAATAATTTTTTTCGAAAGTACATTTATGTGTGTGTGTGTGTATAAATAAGCTTAATTGAAAACTAATTATAAGTATGTATATAATATAAAACAAAATTGGTTTTCTATAGAATATACAGTATGGTTGGAAAGAATAATATACATTTATTTGTCGAAACCATTTTAAAATGGTAAAAAATATATACTATATTTCTAGAAATTAATTAATCAATAAATGATTTGATAAATGTATTATGTTTAAACTAATTAAAATTATTTATTATTTAAATTAACTTTAAAATAAAATTACTAAAGTCAAAAGTTTTATTTTTAATTCATTTCATAAACAATATCATATTATAATATTTGGAATGTACACAAATCAAATACAAATATGATACTGACATATAAAATTATAGGTATTGACACACATAAGCAATGATATGTATGTATGTATTAGACATAGATCATAATATAAAATATAAATCTCACTTTATACCACTAGTATGCTGCCTTTGAACATATGTTGAATGATGTGTTCTCCTAGATCCATTATGTGCCGATCTTTTAGTGTTGTAACGGCTTGAAGTACCACTGTTTTTGTTTCATTTTGACGTGAATGTGTGCTATAAATTCTCGGCCATATGGGAGTCAATAACTCACGAGCATGAGTCGTAGAGAGCAAATAAAAAGAGAGAAACAAAATGAAGGAGTTAAGGTGGAATATATAGAGAAAGAAAAGGAGATTATTATCCTTGTTTTTTAATTCACTTCATACTAGTTCCAAATTTAACATTTAAATTTGAAATCCCTCCTATCTCTTACCACGGCCATAACTATAGGTTATATGGGTCTTTTGATGCTCCATGCACACTTAATAAATAATTGTATTTAAATCAAATTGAAATGCATATCAACATCATATATCAACTTGCGCATATATAAATTTCATATATGCACCAATTAATTATTAATGGCACCTAGAGAATCACTTGTATCATCCAATACATCAAGTAAATAGATAAATAATATTTATAGATATTAATTAACTTATAACAATTTATATCTCAATTAAATCGTATGGTATTTCGAAGAATTACCAATACAATTGTGTGACTTATAGGTGTAAACCCAATCAGTAATTAATAATGAACTATTCTTATATTAATGTCCACTCGTCACCTTAGCTACTGGAGCGAAAATTTGGTCGAATCTATCGCTTATACTTTTTATTGGTAAAATCTAATTTTACATTTTTAAGTGGTACCTTTTAGTAACAATTTTTTACATCAATTCTCTTTGTCAATACTATACCACCTTAGGATTTATGGAATTTGGTTTTGATCAAAATTCCAATATCATCCACATTTAACTCGGTTTGTCTATAAAAAACCTTAATTCAATGATAACATTTACTATTGACTATATTACTCTAGCCAAAGACTTTGAATTTAAGTTAACTACAATTGACTGTGATACTAGCCACATATAAATGAGGAAACGAATTTCTCTATTGAATAATATTTCAGTTCCACTATTTTAACTCAGACCCAACTATAGTTGTTCGATGGATGCCTTGCCACGATTTAAATATAATAAAAGCGCAGTGTTCACATTGAAGTTTAGCAATGTTGTTAAGCCAAGAGGACTATGTAATATCATTACTTTAAGATTTCCTCTTTGAATTTAGTTATTATTAACTAATATGATGCTCTCGAGTGAGCCATTCAATAGTTATCCAATAACTATCAGGACATAACCCCTTGATGCCTATAGTAGCTATGGGTAATACACTGCCCAACATCTGCAGAGCATTACGTATTCTAGTCTCAATAGATGTACTGATATCCTTT
This sequence comes from Allium cepa, assembly GCA_030765085.1. NCBI lineage: Eukaryota > Viridiplantae > Streptophyta > Magnoliopsida > Asparagales > Amaryllidaceae > Allium > Allium cepa. The sequence continues at coordinate 79,583,114 of CM060941.1, read as the reverse complement.
CTCAAAATATTTTGACCATGAATATTTAAAATAACTTGTTATTAAGTATTGCAATAATTTTTCATGATTGCAACTCCTTGTAATTATTATCACACAATATATCACTTAAGGATTTCCTGTTTTAATATACTTCAAATTTATTATTTAATTTATTATATCGCTATATAACAAAGCACACAACAGAAATTAAATACCTTTATCACAAACAAGATTGGCTATAGAGTCAAATATATGTAACAAATTACATAATTGCCCTTAGGACATACCCTAAACTCTTTTAGTCTCCAACTTGCACTTGGAGTCAATTTTGGAACCTTCATCCTTTCATTTTGATCAGTTTCACAAAACGATTGAGCTAGTCCCTTCATGAACAGATATGTTATATTGTCTTAATTATCTACTTTATCAATCAACTCTCTTTGATGCTAATAAACCAAATTTATCGTATGAATGTTTTTCAAGTATGTCTCTCAACTTGTGGTGACTATAAGTTCTTTCACAATCTGTATAGCAACATTAGTATCATATAACAATGTCATTGGATTCTCAACATTTGGAAACCCCTAGATCAGTCATAAATTTGTGCATTTATATTTATATATACATAGCTTTTATTGCGGTTATATTTAAGACGATGTACATAGCCAATTGGTTGAATTAGCCCCAGCTCTTATTTGGAACGTTATTAACTTAGAGCTCCTTAGTTAACATTGAATATGATATTAGGATTGACATACTAAAGCATTTACGAAGTTTGAGTCTAAAAACTCTTTCATAAGGAGTTTGGTGCTTCTATAAACAATTCTCTAGTATTTCTCAAATACATGAGAGTACTCTTAAATATCATTTAGTAAACTTAATTCATGTTCGATTATTTATTTTTGTATTTAATACATAAGCGAATGTGATACTATGGACAGTACCACATGTAAGACAATTCCTATCACCAATGCAAAAGGAATCAGACATTCCGTATTAAACATTTTAATATGGTGTCTGTGCATATCATTTGGGACTATCCTAACATACTTTTATATTTAATACAAAAGATGCATTTTCAAATTCGATGTTGAGTGCTAAAAAACCAAACTAAAATGATGTTAACATGGGTACATCATTAACAATCATAAATTTGTCGATTACTTATAGTAATAAAAATATTCTAGAGCTTTTAATTATTTTTTTCTTATAGACACATACTTCCTCTGCATTTTGATGAAAGTCAAGCTATTTGAAATTTCTATCAAAATACTTGTTTAACTCTGATGCTTATCGAATCATACTTTCATATCAGTTCTTAGATCACATAAAAAACTAATAAACTCAGTATTTCTCCCACTAGCTTTGAGACACTTTAGTTGTTATGTGCAAACAGACCATTCTAAATCATTATTTAGAAATATTTATTTCAACATAACAAAACCTAAAATCATACCAAGTGATATCATTATGAGTAAAACTCCAATACGCTTAAGAACATTGAATGTAGAATATGTTATGCTAATTTCAACCATTGAAAATTAGGATTTTATTCTGATCAATGTTGCTTACTATATTTCAGCTACATCAGACTCTTCTTAAAGGCACATTTTCAGCCAATGGATGATATCCCTTTAGGTTTAACTATCAAAATTATATTTTGATACTGTAATTGGAACCTATTTAGGGTTTGTGTATCGTACCATATTATAGAGTTAATACTCTTAGCGGCTTCATTAAAAATCGAGGAAATTATGTTCTCGGCATCAATTAAAAAACCTATAGTTTCTCTTTAATTTATAAGTATACTTATTAGATATTCTAGTATGTTGTTTTCGTTTAGGCTTGGTTAATTTCATTTCATCCTTTATGACCACTATTATATTTGATCGTATCCAAATTCATTTTACTACAAATAATTTCTAAAATAAACTCCTTCACCATAAGTTGGTGTTCCCAGAAAGAACAATTATTTCTCAATGCTATGGAATAGCTATTCATAAACATTCTATGAACTGTCTTTATATATATATATATATAACCGATTTTGTTTTAAGTTTACAAAATTTATGTTCATAGCTTAAGTTGATCAATCAATATTGGTTGGTTACAAACTCCTTTGAGGTGGTTCACATGAGATCCCTCATGAGTAAATATTACATTTAGCCTTCTGACTCACAGAACTTATCAACTTATTAACCTAGGATATGTAGTGGTTTCTTATAAACTCTTATCTTGCATGCATTCGTAAACTATGCGTTAGATGAAATTTATTTTAATCTCATGTACTTACGCTCAAGTGCATGACCTTATAGAAAGAAGTTATCACTCATTCCCAATCGTACTTTGTTCAACAGAGTTCGATTACTCCTTATCGATGCATTTTTATGTATCATAGGAAGGAGTAAATTTTTAGATAAAATCTTATCTAGTTTAGGTACATTTAGAACCTTTTTCCAAAATACTCGCATAATCGATCAAATCAAATCATTTTATTTTCTTTTGCATGTTATGTTCTTTACTTTCATTTTATATTCTGTGAACTTGCCATAGACATACTACATATGTATCAAAATACGCATGTTCATGTCTATAGTAATTCACCCGCAAACTTATTGAAGTATGTGGAGTAGTTATGATATAATTGTACTTATTATTACATATATCTATATGTATCAATAAGGCAAGGTCACTGTATGAACCAAAAATGGCACAAGCACCCAATAGATTGAGTAGAGAATAAAAATTAAAGAAAAGTAAATTAAAAAAAGCAAGAGAAGAACACAAATGTTTTATAGTGGTTCGGCTAATCTTGGCCTATGTCCACTTAACTATGTTTATGGTTTATAGTGTTGTATACACTTCTATTTTTATGGATCAGTATAAGTTCATTACAGATCAGTATAAATTCATGAGTGATTACAACAATTTAGAGTAGGAGAATAAGAGACCTAAAAAGATCCTTAAAAATGAGCCCTTCACACGTATTGCTAGCAGTAGGTAGCCTAAAATCTTGCCCACGTAATCTCTACCTCGTTCTCTATGCCCAAGGCTAGTTCCCTTGAGAAAATGGTAAATGCCTCATCAATCATTACGAATTAGTACTAATCCATAGTCTTGGATTAGTACAACTCCATAAGATCGACTTAAGGGGTGGCCTAAAATTCTTTTATATATGCATCCAGTCGTAAGCTTCGTGATTCCAAATTTGTTTGCATTATTATTAGCTTGTTTCTGAGTCCAAATGATGGATCTGTGGGTGAATGGAGCTATTGATTTCTAGAGTTCAAGGAGATTAATCACAGATCCACAAGAACGATCATAGGAGGCTAGAAATGGGTTGTAGGAAGCATGATTTTGGAGTGTAGTAAGTTGGGAGCCAAATGGGAGAAATACCATAGGTCGGTACTAATCCAGGAGTTGGATTGGTACTGATCTATCGCATGCTAGTTTTTGGGTCTTCATTTTTTGGAATGGCCTTGTATTTGCTTTGTGATCTTGGTTGTACTTGAGTTTTGGGCTTTGTAGTCATCTCTTCGGGCTTCTTGCCTTGATAACTTTGAAGTTTGACTCATCAAGTTTGTCCACATACTATCTGGTCAAAATGTGGGATAAAACTTGCCCCCCAAATCATACCTTGCGAGTGAAATGTGTACTATTCTCAAGAATAAATGTCAAAATCGATGGTTAAGTGAATTTTCTAGTTATCAGTCGATCAAGCTACTGCTAATCAACTTATTCCTTTGGATTCTCTTGTCAATAACAGATCGTTCTAAACCTCTTACAGCCTAAGACTCTAGGCTCTGCCTAAGTGTAGTCTATACGTCATCTTCATTTTGATTTCATTCGGAGTTATTATGTCAAATATCTAAATCATCCAATTTTCATCTAGAATTTGTCAGTTTTACCGTAATCATAAGGCATTCAAATCCTTTTATCAAATCAGTATATGTTCTAAGGTTCAATCTTTCTAGATTGTTTTATGTTAAGTTTAGTGCATGCTCTCTTCGGATCGTTTAATGTTTAATGGAAGGGGACAATCTCTCCAGATCATTTATCAAATCCATGGTCGTTCATGGCCGATAGTTAAATCCATGGTCTCTTCCGACCTTTAGTTACGTCCATGACCGTTCGGGGCCAATAATTAAATCCCTGGTCTCTCTAGACCGTTAATCAAATCCATGGCCGCTCGGGACCGATAATTAAATCCCTTGTCTGGACCATTGATCAAATCCATGGCCGTTGGGGGGCGTAATTAAAACTTAGTCTCTTTGGACCCTTGTTGAGCCTATTCTGCTCACTCTCCGGAGACTCAACAATAAGCAAGCCCTTTCACTCACACTCTGGCATAGTGACTTACTTCTTGCAATCTGGTCTCTGCTCCCCAGTCGGGACTTAAAGAGATCAATATCAGTAAAGTCCATTCACTTGCTCTCCGATAAGGAAAATCGTTTCTTACACTCCAGTCCCATCTCTCCGAACGGGACACTAGGGCTACCGATATTGTACAAGCCCATCTGCTCGCTCTTCGGCACGGGGACTTACACTTTGCATTTCGATCTCGTATCCTCGCATAGGATTTTAAAGCAATCAATTTTGGTCATCACATTCAAATAAATTTCAATAATAAGGGATTCATCTAATGGAATCGAATTCAAACATTAAAAAAATAAAGTCTAATATCACAATAACTGTCTCACTGGGCATTACAACCTAGCATCGAGCTCAAAGCGTGCCTAGGTACCGGTCGAGATCCTGTATATGACTAAGTAGCTTGACTATAATGTTGCATTGTTTATTAAAAGTAAAGATAAAGTGTGAGAAACCAAACCCGATTCCCCATCATCCATATCAAGAGATGATTATCCTAGACCTCAATCCAAGGTCATTTCCATTCGCTAAAGATGATGTCTACTTCTGTTCCTAAAAGTGAGTACTATGTGGCTAGTTGTCACTTAGGATCGTGTAATATGGAATATAATTAAATCTAAATGCGGAAATAGATGATAATAGCAAAGTAAACAAAAATAAGCACACCAGGAGTTCTTATACTAGTTCGAACTTCCCGTTCTACGTCCAGTCCCAGACTTTCCTCTGGAATTTCTCACAATAACCCCTCACTTAACCCGGAGGAATATGTATACAACACCTAAGCAAACAATTAGGATTTTCCCGCCTCAACAGCCGAAGAGGACTTCTACCGCTTGAACAACAGAACAGGACTTTATAGCCTGAGCAACAGAACAGGACTTTACTGCCTGAGCAACCGAACAGGACTTTGATTACAAAGTAGATGTCTTGACCTTGTGTGTTCTAATAACATGGATTTGTCACTTGTAGTACACCCTTCTTATAATCTTTTTCTCAAGTATGATGTGTATAGTTGTGTGTATATGAAGGTTAGGAAGTTTTAAATTGCTTTAGAAATATAGAATTGTGATTGTAAGCAATGAATGTATGAATTCAAGAGAGTATTTGATTCAGAAAATATGATTCGAGTATAAGCAAGTAGGTGTGTTATTTGATCTTGAAATTCATGCATATATATAGTAGTTAAGGAGTTGCAACTGCTGGTTAAGAGATCTCTGCGAATAGCAATGGTTGCAACCCTTGGGGAGGAAGAAGGCTATTCAAAAAAGGAAGCGTCTTTTCACAAAAAATGACTGCTGCAGAATTCAGTCGACTGGGGACAAATGGTCAGTCGACTGAATATTCAAAGATAGTAAAAACAGTGCATATCTGTGTATAATAGGTTGTTTTATAGATATTCAGTTGGCTGGTCGATTTTGTTCAGTCGACTGAATTCTGTTGATAATCAAAAATCACCATAGCTCATTTGGTTAGAGCACTTGCCTTCTAAACTAGTGACCTGGGTTTGAGCCCTACTCCATGCATTTTTTGAAATATTGATTTTGATTAAAATATGCATGCAAGTTTATTTGAATGTGAATGATGATTCTTGAGGAAAGATTTTAACAAAGCACTAGACTGGACTCTATATACATATTTGATGGCTCTTATTAAAATATATATAACTATACAAACCATATATTGAGCCGATGAGACTGGATGTTATCGTAGTCGTAGATTCGTGAACTGTTGTGCCTTATCAGTAATCAAAACCTATAATCCAACATTCTCCCCTATTTTGATGATGACAACTTCATTTGCTACGAATGAATCTTTGACAAGCTTTGTTGATCTTATCTCTCCCACTAATATTTTCCTTTAATTGTGCTATAGATTTATCCCCGTGAATCAGTGTTATATATTTCTATAAATAATTAATCTTTTCTCCCCCTTAAACTGTGCTTGCATCGTTTATTTCTGCAAATAGTGTTAGAGCAATATCTTTCTCCCCCTTTGTCATCGACAAAAAGGAGAGTTTATATGATGATATAAATTATATTTTACGTAAGTGTTAACATAGAGCAATATAAAACAAAATGATCACTACTTATAATGTAAGGTATCAGAAAAAATTAACATTTAAAGCATGCGAAGGTTTTTATAATTTCCTAATTTTTAGGAAACCATGCCCATTTGGGTGTGGTTGAACCTTTATAAATATAATTTTCATTATTAACTACCATATCAAAATAATCATCAATGTATTTTTCTCTATTTTTCCAATTAACAGGAACCCAAATACTAAGATAATTTTTATTCATATTTCCTGTTAATGATTTTGTACTTCCAGAGAAATTATCAACATTATAGGTCATAGTAGTATTTTAATTTCTATTGGATTTAGGCTTTACTCGAAATTTAGTGCTAGCACTATCATTTTTAATATACATGAAAGCATATCTAGTGCTATTTCTACGATCAGTTTTATTATATCCTAAACCCATTTTATTTGAAATAGACTGAGAACTTTCTATTATTTTAGAAAGATTTTATCGACCTTTATTAAAATTAGAAATATTTTTATTAATATCTTCTAGCTTAGTTTTAAGACCAGATTTTTCTAACTCTAATACTTTAGTGTTAGATTTTAAATCATTAATTTCAAATGATAAATCATCTTTATTCTTCTGAATTTATAATTCCTGAGTTATCATAGAAAGTTGTGAAGCTAAATTAGAATTAGATTCTTGAGATTTTTCAAGTTCTTCTTCGAGAATTTTCTTTTCATCTCTAAGCATACTAATTTTGAATTCAGATCTATTTAGTTTTCCTTGTAACTCCTTATTATATTTCTTAGTCTGTTTTACAAAATCTACTAGTTCAGAATTAAGTTCAACTAAATCTTCGAAACTTAGTTCAATTACATCATCATTTGAAGCCATGAAGCATATATTTTCTTGCTCTGTGTCACTGTCACTGTCGCTTTCTGATGATGAAGAATCCGAATCATCCCATGTTACAGAAAATTCTTTCTTCTTGAATTTGTTTTTCTGGGCAATCTTTCTTCATATGACCCTTCTTATGACATTCATAACATTCCATGACAGATGATGATGGTTTATTGCTATTATTGTTGCTAGAATTATTTTTGTAGCTCTTGCCCTTGTTATTATTTTTGAATTTCGAATTTTTTTTGAAATTCTTAGCAATAAATGCCATATCCTCTTCATCCGAGTCAGAGTCATCGTGTTCTGCTTGAAACGCTAGATTCTTCTTGTCTTGTGCTTGAACTTTCTTTGCCTGCAAATTCACTTCATATGACATTAGATTTCCTATTAACTCTTCTGCTTTCATAGTTGAAAGATCGTTTGCTTCTTCAATAGCTAGGACCTTTCTTTCCCATTCATCCGCTAAAGAGTTTAGGATTTTTGATACTATATCAAAATCAGAAAAAATTTCTCCTAATCCTAATAGTGAATGATAGATATCTTGAAATCTAGAATACATATCATTGATGGATTCATCTTGTTTCATTCTAAAGTTTTGAAACCGATTTTTGAGCATGGATATTTTGCTTTGTTTGACTTTGTTAGTTCCTTCATGAGCAATTTTAAGCGTTCTCCATATTTCATAAGCAGTTTGACACATGCTAACACGATTAAATTCATTTCTATCTAGTGCACAAAATAACATGTTCATGGCTTTAGCATTGGCAGTAGCATCTAATTTTTATGTGTGTGACCAAATGGAATATTCTCCAGTAGGAAGAGTATATTCATTCTGTGTGATATTCCATGATTCAAAACAATTAGATTGCATACAGATTCGCATACGAGTAGACCAATAATTATAGTTCAAACCATTAAAGAATGGAGGTCGTGCAGTGGATTGACCTTCAGTAAAACTAGTATTAGTGGTGTTGATTTCCATATTAGTAAGATATCAGATAACTTTGTAACGGTTATAAGATGCCTTGCTCTGATACCAAATGAAAGTGACTACTGTGTGGCTAGTTGTCATTTAGGATCGTGTAATATGAAATATAATTAAATCTAAATGCAGAAATAGATGATAATAGCAAAGTAAACAAAAATAAGCACACCAGGAGTTTTTATACTGGTTCGAACTTCCCGTTTTACGTCCAGTCCCAGACCTTCCTCTGGAATTTCTCACAATAACCCCCTCACTTATCCGGAGGAATAGGTATACAACACCTGAGGAACCAATCAGGATTTCCCGCCTTAACAGCCGAAGAGGACTTCTACTGCCTGAACAATAGAACATGGCTTACTGCCTGAGCAACAGAACATGACTTTACCGCCTGAGCAACCAAACATGACTTTGATTACAAAGTAGATGTCTTGACCTTATTTGTTCTAATAACATGGATTAGTCACTTGTAGTGCACCCTTCCTATAATCTTTTCCTCAAGTATGATGTGTATAGTTGTGTGTATATGAAGGTTAGGAAGTTTTAAATTTCTTTAGAAATATAGAATTGTGATTGTAAGCAATGAATGTATGAATTCAAGAGAGTATTTGATTCAGAAAATATGATTCAAGTATAAGCAAGTAGTTGTGTTATTTGATCTTGAAATTCATGCATATATATAGTAGTTAAGGAGTTGCAACTGCTGGTAAAGAGATCTCTGCGAATAGCAATGGTTGCAACCCTTGGGGAGGAAGAAGGCTATTCAAAAAAGGAAGCGTCTTTTCACAAAAAATGACTGTTGTAGAATTCAGTCGACTGTGGAAAAATGGTCAGTCGATTGAATATTCAAAGATAGTAAAAAACAGTGCATATCTATGTATAATAGGATATTTTAAGATATTAAGTCCACTAGTCGATTTTGTTCAGTCGGCTGAATTCTGTTGATAATCAAAAATCATTATAGCTCATTTGGTTAGAACACTTGCCTTCTAAACTAGTGACCTGGGGTCGAGCCCTGCTCCATGCATTTTTGAAATCTTGATTTTGATTAAAATATGCATGCAACTTTATTTGAATGTGAATGATGATTCTTGAGTAAGGATTTTAACAAAGCACTAGACTAGACTCTATATACATATTTGATGGCTCTTATTAAAATATATATAATTATACAAACCATATATTGAGCCGATGAGTCTGGATGTAATCGTAGTCATAGATTCGTGAACTGTTGTGTCTTGTCAGTAATCAAAACCTATGACCCAACAGTTCTGTCACCACAGCTTGGTTTCTCACATACAACTATAATTGGTTGTTTTTTACCCGTTCCTCTATCAAATCACACTAGTGTTTTCAGTTATTGGTGATGTACCCATCCAGCTCATGGAATAAGCAATATTTCCTAGACGTCCTCTCACTGTCCGTGGACTCTCTCCTCGTTGGCTTCCGATAGGGAATATGTCCCTTGGTATCCAAGTAAATCCACTTCGGGGTTTCATTTAAATCCATCTAAAAAGATAATTTCGATTCCCTTCTCTGCTGCTTTGATCCTTCAAAGCCATCACCCATCGTTTGTTTTCTTTTGCCTTTGCTGGATCCTTCTTCGGGTAGTCCTCTGCAATCCATAGCATTGATTTTTTCCTAATCAGCCTCAGTGTTCTCCTAACACATGTATCTCTCGGCCTTATGATGAAATTTTATAGGATCCATCGGAGGATCCCGTTACAAAGAAATCTTGAAATCTATTTTAGTAGTTGTTCCGGTAACTGCTGCCATCAAAACCATTTATGGGTATGACTCTTCAACCACGATAGCCGCCACATTGAACCTTCTCAAAAAACTCCTCAGGGTCTCTCTGGCCTATGCTTCATACTTGAAAGTGTCATTACATATTTAGGTCATAAAATATAGATCTGGAACTATTTCACGAATCTATTCACTAACTCGGCTCATGCGATATTGGAACCTTTTTCTAGTTTTCTAAACCATAACACCGCCAAATCAGTCAGATATGAAGGGAAACACTATCCTATAACCTCTTCAAATGCACCCAACACTTCCATGTGCTGGTTGTATCTTATCAGGTGAACTGCTGGATCTGTCTTCTCGTCATATGTTTCCAACATAAGTTACTTAAAATCTAGCAGATTCCTAGCGTACCGAATATTTGAAGTGAATGGACTCATGTTCACATCCTCCAGGCTTCGATTATGCAATCCACCCCTCATAGCTCATCTCGCCATATCAGTAAGTCTTTCATCGTCGTTCAAATAAATTCCTGGGTTTGGATTCTCAAATTGCCCCCTGTTTCCACGAGGAAATTCTAGCACATACTCCTCCGGTCATGGTTTGATATTCTGATTCACGTTTAAATGTTCAACGTTGTTCCTTGGATGCACACCATTTCCTCCCATATTAGCTCTGACCATGCCCCATGTTCTTGTGGATCGGTACTAATCCATGCTTGGGGATCGGTACCGATCTGCATGACTCATTCAATGGTCATCCCAGTTTGGTCCATTCCAATTCCTAGTGCATTTTCGCTATCTTCTGGCCTTTGTTCTGATTCGCCATAAATTTGGTTGTTCCTGTTTGTCATATTCTCCTAAAGAAATTTTCCATCATCTCTTTACGACAGACCATCATCCTTTTCTGCATTGTATTCATCATGGTTTCCATCTCATCCTTGATTATGTAGATGAAAGGGGGTTAACACCTATGGATGCCTCTTGGTTGCCCCCTTTTTGATTTCCTCCAATAGTGGTCTTCCTAGTTGATTGTCTTTTCATTTTCAATTTTCCAAGTCTCAAATCAATAAAATCTAGTGTTTCTCAATGAAAGCACAAAAATGTTTGAACCAAAAATGGCATTAAAATTCAATAGATTGAGTAGTAAATAAAAAGTGAAGAAATGTAAATTAAAAAGAGCACGAAAAGAACATATAGCATTTTATAGTGGTTTGGCTAATCTTAGCCTACATCCACATAATTTTGTTGATGGTTTATAGTGCTATTTACACTTTTGTTCTTACAAATTATTATAAATCTGTTACAAATCGGTATATATCCATGAGTGATTGTAAAAAATTAGAGTAAGAGAACAAGAGAGATGAAAAAATCCTTTAAAATGAGTCATTCCCACTTATTGATAGTTGTAGGTAGTCTAACATCTCACCAACATGACCTCCATACCCAAGACTAGTTCCCCTAGGAAAATGGTAGACACCTCATCAATCATTACAGATCGGTAACGATCCATGGTCGTGGATCCATACTAATCCATAAGATTAGCTTATGGGTTGGCCTAAATTTCTTAGATAGATGCATCTATACATGAGCTTCATGATTCCAAACTTATTTGTACTATTGTTAGCTTATTTCTGTGTCCAAATGATGGATCTACGGATGAATGGGGTTGCTGATTTCTAGATTTCAAGTAGATCAATCATTGGTGCTCGCGAATGATCATCGTAGGCCGAAAATGGGTTGTAGGTAGTATGGTGTTAGAGTGTAGTCAGTTAGAGGCTAAATGGGCAAAAATTCATGGATGGTAACGATCCAAGAATTGAACCGGTACCGATCCACCACATGTTGGATTTTTGGGTCCTCGTTTTTTGGAATGGACTTGTATTTGCCTTGCGATCTTCATTGTACTTAAGTGTTAGGCTTCACAGTCATCTCTTTGGGCTTCTTGCCTTGATAATTTGAAGTTTGACTCGTCAAATTTGTATGCATGCTACCTAGTCAAAAGGCGAGATAACATTCACTAACTCTTATGTCGCTACCCTAAATGGGCTCCTTGCCCTTAATCGTTTGAGAGACAATTCAAAAGTACCCATTGATTCAAAATTATATGATTAAAAAATTATTTCTCATAACCATGGCTTAGTCATAATTCCAAAATAATTGTAAAATTTCAAATCCTTTTGTATTTTCTATTGCATCGTTTTGTTGTGAAAACAAATACCATTATTATAGTCTAATCTTATAATTTTTATTCATAATATTCATTTTGAAATAAAATTATGCCTATTTTCAGTCAATCCTTAAAAATTATTATTTTATAAATAATATTTGGTATGTTCATAAAAATAATTTTTCGTAACTTGATGCATCCACTAAGAAGTGTTGTATAGCATGGTTAATGGGATCTCACTCCTGAAGGCATGGAATAGCGAGCACTTAAGACACTATTTCACTTAGAAATAAATTTGTACATAGACAAAGCCATGTAATAAGACAGAATCTGTCATTTCCTGTCATCGATAAATGAAATGGCTTTTCGAATATGTGCCTTTATTTTTATATCGCTTAAGAGTTATGAAATATGACTGACTCGAATGAATCTGCATGCGTATAATGCCAGTATGCAGGTACCTAAAGTTAGGTGCCTACCAAACTTCTACGGTCCATGATCAGATCCTTAGAGTTTAACCATTCTTGGCACTCGAAGATGGACGCCAACTAACTCTTATCCTTAATGTGGGGGAAAGAGTACAAACCAAATAGGACATGAATTGACCATTCATCAGTTAACTCTTACCCTTGATGCGAGGGTAGGAGTATAATCCGAAATGGATGTGACATGACCATCCAATCACTAAATCTTTCCTGGAATAGGCAAGACGAAAGATCCATGCCCAGCGTAAGGTGAGACCTTATATATAAACTTTGATCAACGCCCAGAATTAGGCATGATTGAAGGTAAACTGTAACGACTCAGATTGATGACGTCTGTTAATTGAGTGATTAACTGTTTTCAATTATTGGAATATTGATTTTGTAAGTCGAACAAATAAATTTCTGATGATTATAATTCCTGGATATATATATATATATATAATTGATTTATTGAAAATGTATATAATCTCCACCATCAAAATTAAGAATAAATCTAAATAATATATATAGATAAATGTTAGCACCAAATTGGTCATTAACACCTAAATATAGATGAAAGCACCAACTAACGGTCACAGATGACAGATGGAGTATACATAGAAAGTTATCACGTGAAGAACAGTCAAAATAGAAATTAAGCAGTAAAGAACAACAGATTTTTATAGTGGTTCGGTTAACTCCGGCCTACGTCCACTCCAGAAGTTTACTTTTATTGCTGTAACAATTGATTACAGTTACAAAGTTGTAAACTAGCCTTAGCCTTAGAAAATAGAAGGTCAGAGAGAAGAAGAGAAGATCCCATTTCTAAACTCCTACACGCTGTATTTATAGACATGTCCAGGTAGTTGTTGGGCTCTCTGAATAACCCGAGCCCATCAAGGCCGAACAGCCCATGTCGAATCACAATGTCGAGTCACAATGGCCCATCCCCAATGCCGAGCCGCACCTGATGCCGAACAACCCATCAAGACGAACAACCTATCAAACCGAACGACTCACCGTGCCGGACGTCCCAACATGTCGAACGATCCATCATGCCGAACGATCCACCATGCCGAATGTCCCACCATGCCGAACCATCTATCATGCCGAACCACCCATTATGTCGAACGACCGATCTTGTCGAACGCTCCCTGATGCCGAACGATCCATTCAATGTGGAACATCTCCAGATGCCGAATGACACATCCAATGCTGGACGATTCTTAATGCCGAACCTCCATCATGCCGAACCATGTTTGATGCCGAACCATGTTTGATGCCGAACCATGTTTGATGTCGAACAGTTTCTAATGTCGAGCGCCCATCATGTCGAACGATCTCTAATGCCGAGCGCTTCTAAATGCCGAGCGCTCCTGCATGCCGAGCGCTACTAAATGCCGAGCGCTCTTGGATGCCGAGCGCTTCTGAATGCTGAGTGCTCCTGGAATGTCGAACCACTCATGTATGTCGGACGCTCTATGTATGCCGAGTACTCTTGAATTCTATTCGAACGTGAATACCTGACGAACCATTTGTGCCGAACCTCCACCATGCCGAACCATGTTCTAGGCCGAGCGGCAATCAATGCCGACCCATGCCTTATGCCGAGCGACAATCAATGCCGAACAATCCACCAAGGCCGATCCATGCCTTATGCCGAGCGGCAATCAATGCCAAACAATCCACCGAGGCTGATCCATGCCTTATGCCGAGCGGCAATCAATGCCGATCCAACCTACTCTCCTCAGTGCCGAACTATGCACATCGAACCCATTCCTGACCGACCGTCTATCCATCCAACTGGTTCCAGTCAATTGTATTCCAGTTTCGACAAATGAATAGTCGATTTGGTTAAATCCGCCTGTCCATGGCCTTGTAAAAAGGCGGATTAACACTTGCCCCCCAAAATATGCCTTGCTGTTGGAAGGTGTGTTTTGAATAGTCTCAAATTCAATATCCAAAGTCCATGTTTCATCCACATTCAATATCCAAATCCAGGACTTCTCCGGGTCAATATCCAAATCCTTCACCGTTCATAGCCGATGTTCATATCCATAACCTCTCCGTGTTCTTGCCAAATGCAATCCACATCTGACGACCGTGGTCCAGTGTCCCTAAACATTGAGTAATGCCATGGCCTAAGTTCTAAGCTAATCCTGGTCACTCCGGACCCTTGTCGAATATAGTCCATACCCGACGACCTGAAATAATAATTAATAACACATGGCCTAAGTCCTAGGCCGAATCATGGTCTCTCCGGACCCTTGCCGAGCATAGTCCATACTTGACGACTTGAAGTAGTAACCGATAATATAGGGCCTAAGTCCTAGGCTGAATCTTGGTCTCTTCGAACCCTTGCCGAGCATAGCCCATACTCGATGACCTGAATAAGCCAATTCACCTTGTTTGGGCGAAGAGACTTACCCCTTGCCGGGCATAACCCATACCCGATGACCGTTTATCAAAAATCAGATAAAAATCCAATCAAAAGCCAATCCAAAATCCAGATCAAATCGGAAAGAAAAGTATCCATATCAAAAATCCAAACCAGTATCCAAATCAAATCAGAAAACCAGAAATCCAAACCTATATCCAAAACAAAAAACAATCATCCAAAGGAAAATCCAAATCAGAAAGCAAACAAACAGGAGTTCCAACCAAACTCCAAACCAAACCAGGAAAAAGCAAATGTCCAAGCCAAAACAGAAAAAGCAGATTTCACAAACCAGAGCGTCACAGTTTATCATCATCTCAGAGCATGCCTAGGGGCTACCTCCGTTCCCATACATGAGTAAGTGACTTGGCCGTTTGCATGTAGTTTGCTACTTATTTCATAATATGAAACTCAACTAATAACCAATCGACCATCATTCCTGTGCCTCGCACCATCACTGTGTGAGGTAGACGGTGGTTGCTTCTGCCCCACCGCTGCATTCCCAACTTCAACGTATTGTCGCAACTGTCCATTTCTCACATGCTCCTCAATTATATCCTTTAAGTGCATGCAGCTGTTGGTATCATGCCCGTCCAAATCGTGGAAGAGGTAGTGTTTCCCTGATACCCTCTCACGTTCGGAGGATTCTCTCCTAGCCGGCCTTTGGTAGGGAAGGCTATTCCAAGTCTCCAAATAAATCCGTTCCAGCGTCTCGTTCAATCCAGTGTAGGTGGAGAATTTTTGCTCTCTCCACCGCTTCCTAGCCTTTCCTAATTTGTCACCCAGCTTCCTTTTTCCTTTATCTTTATCTTTCTCCAAGCCTCCGCTCGATGGCCCTCCATCCTCAGCCGTGTTCACCTCCTTTAACTTCATATCTGAGCATGCATCTTCCTGCCGAAGGAACCTCTCAGCTTCGTGAAAGAATTCACCGAGATCCATTGGAGGGTCCCATATCAGTGACACGTTGAAATCTGAATTCTCCCTAACTCCTGACACTGCCGCCCCCAAAACCATCGATGGATCCGGCCAATCCACCGAAGCAACCTCTGCATTGAACCGAGTTAAGAAAGCCCTGAGTGATTCGTCTGTCCTTTGTTTTATCGATGTCAACGTCATTACATTCTTTGGCCTATTGATATGTACTCGAGTAGAAGAAGAAGAATTTTGATTATCGTTCGATTCGACGTTTGGCTCCACGTTCTGTTCTGAGTCCTTCATTGTTTTAAAAGTGTCGAGAAAAGTTTCCGGTGAATCATTTGGATTAACGACTTGATTATCGATTTGTTTACCAGAACGAAGAGTTGCGATAGCATTCAACTGGGTGACGTTGCTATCTTGAACAACATGGGCTTGATTTGAATTTGCGTTTTTATTTCTGGGATTTGGAAGGGGCTGGCTTGGGAATGTTCCTCGTTCACGTTCACTTACAGACGTGGCCAATTGACTCATTTGCATTTCGAGTTTTGCAATCGATTGGTTTGTGTTTTGCATATATGAAGTCAATAAATTTTGCAAATTGCTGTTTGATTGAAGGCTTTGAGTGGTTTCCTTAGCTAATGTTTCAAGAGTTTTCTCAAGCGAAGTTAAATGTTTATCGTCTTGGGAGGATGAGCAGAATTTTGTGGAAAATTTGGTTGTTGCGGTTGATTATGAGACGGGTCCGCAAGGTTTGGTTGAAAATTATTGGGCTGAAAGGGAGGATTCGAAACATTATTCGGAAATGCTTGAAAATTGGGACGAATCGTATTCGTGTTGGGATTGTTTTGGCTCCACGCAAAATTCGGATGATTTCTCCAACCAGGGTTGTACGTTGGAGAAAACAGGTCGTTTTTGGCTTTATTGAAAGCATTGATTTGTTCGATAGAGTTGGGACACTGATCGGCTATATGATTAGGATCATTGCATTTATAACACATCAGTTGGGAAGCTTGGTTCATTTGATTCGTTGAGAAAACGTTATCGAATTTCTTAATCATTGCGTCGATCTTAGCTTCCAAAGCAACAGAAGATCCTATCGAGTGTGCGCTCGATCGTGAGTAGATTGATTTTTCTTTCGAGCATTCCCATTGGGACGACTTTTCAGCGAGGTTTTCAAGAAATTGCCAAGCATCATCATGATGTTGGGCAAGAAAATTGCCTTGGCACATTGATTCGAGCATCGTTCGTGAGCTGTTTTCGAGTCCATCGTATAAGATTTGGCAAATCGTCCATTTTCAAAGTTATGGTGTGGACATTTTATCAAAAGCTCTTTGAATCTTTCAAAATATTTTCCAAATGGTTCACCCTTGAATTGATGAAAATTTACAATTTCGTTTCGAATTCTACTTGTTTTTTCCAAGGGGCAAAACTTTTTTAAGAAAGCTTTTACAAATTCTTCCCACGTTTTAATTGAGTTCGAAGGTAAGCTGTACAACCATTTTTCAGCGTAATCCGTAAGAGTAAATGGGATTAATCGAAGTTTTATTCCGTTATCAGAAAGTTGTTGGAGTTTAATGGTTGCACAAACTTGTTCCAATTTAGTCAAAAAGGTGTATGGATCATCGTGCTCGAAATTGCCAAATTTCGGAAGCGTGGCAATATGGTTCGAGTGGATTTCAAAATGGTTACCCGTAGGGGCGGGTAATGTGATGCAAGATGGAATAGAAACTCTACCAGGAAAGATTCTATCCATAAGAGTTCGAGGGGTGTTTTCGTTCGCCATTTCGGGAGGATCGTCTGTTCGAGTTAAACGGTTTGTAGAAGGATCGCGAGTCCAACGATTCATTGTTGTGTCACGAGTCCAAGCACTCATGCACAAGTGAAAGTCGAGAAGAGAAAGGAGTTAGAATTGAGTTTAGGGAATGAAAGAAGATTTGAAAACGTGTTTTTGTTTTTATTTTTGTTTTTTGAATTTTTTTTATAAGGGAGAAAACTACTTAACAAGTGAGATTTATTTTCAAAAGAAAAGTTTGATTTTTTTGTTTTTTTTAAATATGCATGAACTAATGCGACTAAATGAATGCAAAGAACTTAATTACAGTTTTCTATCCTTAGTAGATCCTAACCCAAAATTGTATAATCACACTTTGTCTTAAATCAACAAAAATATTTCTCAGCCAGGTAACGGACAGGAGTTATCGGTGCACCACGAATCACCGTAGCAATGCAACCGAAGGTTTAAGTACATTCAAAGGAACAACCATTATAATATTTACGTATCACCGTAATTTTTATAACTGGTTATTACTCTGTCGTAGCCTAGACACCAAGAAATAAAATCGTTCAAATAAAACAATTGTGAAGATACAATTAAGCCCTAAGTGAGCTCGTGACACCCTTAGATCCAACGTCTAACCTTTATTATTAGTCAAATTCTACGATGAAATACGTTTTTGGGCTAAGGAAAGGGTGATGAAATCCCTCACCTTATGTGAATTGGGGTATTGCCCTTAGAAAAGAAAATAAGATGAGATGAATGCAAAACAAGAAATTAAACGTGTATTAACAATGCAACTAAGATGAAGTTTGTTTTGGTTTTTTGGATTTTGAAATATTTTTTTATGCAAATGCAAGCAACCAACAATGCAAATAGAGATGAAAGCACAATACCAGAGCGTGCAGATTATTAGCAATTAATTTTTTTTTGTGGCAATTTTTTTATATGCAAGCAGCAATTTATTTTTGGCAGCAGTTTTTTTCCATTTGAAATTCTGCTTTGACCACCTGAAATAAAAACAATATATATATATAATACAATATTAAAAAAAGGTTAAGAAAAAAAACAAAACTAAAATCAAATCACACAAATCCCTTTTTTTTAACAGAAAAGCAGGAAACTACAAACAATCTACTCTAAAACCACTTAACCAAAGTAAAGCAAATTCAAAGAACTTTTTTTTAAGAGAGAAAAGAATGACAAACCAACAAAACAAAAAAAAACAAAACACATTCAACGAGCTCGTCCCAAACTAATCAACTTTAGAACTAACTCAACAGCAAAATTTTTTTTAAATGAAACAAAACAAGCAAACTAAACTACAACAAAAGAAAAGAAATTAAAACACTAAAACAATTAAACCTGAATTGCCACACTCCATAGTAAACAAGTTATTTTAGTATCTATAAGCTCGGCCCACTAATAAAGTTCACAAATAAATTTTGACAACTCACACAAACCAATCACTCCCAGCTTCAATTATCGTAATAAAAAAAATTCAATCAAAGGTCAAAGTTCGCCTCGTTTTAGAAATCACGCATTCGATTCGTGGTTCAAATTGCAGTGTCCTAGAGTGCTGGATGTTTGTGAGTTCGAAGCGGTTGTCGGTGAATTTGGGTTGAAGTCGAGGTCTGCTGGCGGCTGTCGAATTGGAGATTGTGACTTGCTTTGAAGTGTAGAACAGTGGAATTTGTAGTGGTGGAGGTGGTTGGCTCGCAGTGGGATTTCGGTGATTGGGTTGTTCGGCTTAGAGGGAATGGGTGAAGTTTTGGTTCGTGAGTTTGAGGCGATTTGGAATTGAGGCTTCTGGTTGGAAAGTTGCAATTACAGCGCTGTGATGTTCGACTTCTATTTGGGCGAAGCGATTTGAGGTTTCTCAAAGTAGCGGTTAGTTAGAGATGATATATGGTAGGGGATGCGATGGCAGGCAAACAGTAGCAGTTATGTAGGGGATCTGTGAGATGATGTTTGATGATGGTAATGGGTTGTTTGATGGTTTGGTCAGGTTTGATGGTTGAGTTTGTGGAGTTGCTGTGGGGTAGTTGATGGTCTGTTATAACAAGGAGAGTGGGAAGATAGTGGTTGGATGGTTTGTAATCGGTGGGTAGGGGACGATGTTGAGTGATGAAGGCGGTTGTTTTGTGATAGGGTTATGTAGTTCACGAGGTTGAGGAGACTACTGGAAGTCGGGTCGAGGAGTTGAAGTATAGAAGGGTAGTGCAGTGGTTAGTTGAATGTGCTGCAGGCAGTAAGTTGGGGGGAGTTTGGATAAAGGGGAGGTTGGGTGGCACAAGGGTGTTCTGTAGTTGCACAAGGATGGAAGTGGATTGGATTTTCTTTTTTTTTTCCTTTTTTGGGAACGTGCAGCTGTTTTGTGAAGGATAGAATGTTGTGATGACAATGAAGTGTGCAATTTTTTTGGCTGTGAGATGTTGAAATGGTGAATGGTGAGCAACTGTTCATGGCTGGAAGGGGGGAATTGCACAGTTTGTTGTTTGTTGTATGGTGGGTGATGTAGAGGGAATTGGTCGGTACATAGAAATAGGTATAGGCAAACAGAGTCGAGACAATCAGAGAACATGAAAACAGAGAATGAAGGAGGACAGAGGCAGTGTGCACTGTGTATGTGCAGGGATGCACAGTGTGTGTGTGTCTATAGTTTCAGAAACTTGCAAATGTAAATATCTGAAATGTAAATTGCAAATGAAATGAAACTTTTTTTCTTTTGAAATTGTGTTTTTTTTCAATTGGAACGCAAAAATGGAATAGAAAAGGCAATAAGCTAACAAAGCAAAATGGAAGCGAAATTCACAAAAGAAACACACAACAATTTTTTTTTTAAATGCAAACAAACATACAAAATAAAACACAAATAAAATCACACAAAAATAATCTGAAGAATAGAAAATCAAAATCAAAACAATTCCCCGGCAACGGCGCCAAAAACTTATTCGTCAACGAAATTCTATCGGTTTAGAAAACCGTCGAACGAATTTAAATTTAAAATAACCGCAAGTGCACGGTGTACGAATGTAGCACGTGGCGAATACGGGTCGATCTGCAGGGAATTGATGATTTTAAAATTTCTATTCAATCAAATTATACCAAAGTTGAGTGAAATTGTTGACTAGAACTAAAATGAAGCTAAAACTAGAGTTAAAATGTGATTAGAAAACTATTGAACTAGAGAATAATTTAGAGGCAAATCCACTCTCATATTTTTGTAAATCAACAAACAAACAATTTATGATATCTAACTTTGATTTAAGTGAAATATTGTTGTATTTATCATAAGTAAGGTTTGTTTATATTATTAATTAACATAACTCAAACCATCAAACTATAATACAACAAATAACCCACTTATAATTCTCATGAAAATGAAGCAAAAGCAAAAGCTATTTTAAGTATGATCTATTTACTATTGTAATTAGTAATATAGATCATCAAATTTCATTTTTACTTTAATTTCACAATCAAACATGGATTAGCAAATGATGATGCAACTTGTGTTTATGTTGAATAAGAATAGCTTATTTGCATAAGCAATATAAGCTATCAAACCCACTTGTATAAATTTGCATCAAAATCCACTTCATGAAGCATAAACCAAATGAGATCATAAATCATAAAATGTTGAAATTACATAAATTTAGAGAGCTTCATCACCCCTAAATTGAAGGGGTTTAGCTACTCATTTGTGGCATTGAAGCAACACAAGTAAGTTTCAACATTAAAAAGAAAAGAAAATAGAAAATAAGCAAAGAAAGAAAAAAAGATTAGCTACTAACTACTTGCATAAATGTAAATCTAAGCTATGAACATAAGGAAAAAAAGAGCATAGAAATGAACATTAACAATAAGATAAAGAAAAGCATGTAGAAAAGAGAGAAGGAAGAGGCTTGGAAGCCATTATTATTTCATAGAACATTGAGCATACACTTTAATTTCTTAATTTTCTAAGTAAAATGAAAGAGTAGAAGATAGTTTCATATACATAAGAGGGTTATATATACATGCATAAAACCCTAATTCTATTTTTAGGGGACTACCTAAAATGCCCTTTAGGAAGTATGGCCAACAAGTAACCATTAACCACTAATTAATCCATCATTTATTTTGAATGAAGCTTTTATCTCCATTTAGTTGTCCATTAGCTTCAAATTGTACTTTTAGGTAAGTGGGTGGGGTCCTCCATGTTCATGGCTTGAATTATTTCCATCTTCTTTCCTTTGTATTCATTTGTGCATGCATATATCTTCATATAAGCCTCTTCCATATGCGTCCAAATTCCTGTAAAAATTATCAAAAAATGTCCAAGTAAAAATTCTTATATTGACACATGCACAAAAATGACCGTTTTGCCCCTGAATGAAGATGAAAATATGATGGTTGGAAATATTTGAATTTTGGTTTTAAACATGTTAAAATGCCCAAATATGATGATTATTCAAATAAAATGAGATAAAATATGGATGTAAATATATGCACAATTACGTGCATATCAAACCATTTGTGCCGAACCTCCACCATGCCGAATCATGTTCTAGGCCGAGCGGCAATCAATGCCGATCCATGCGTTATGCCGAGCGGCAATCAATGCCGAACAATCCACCGAGGCCGATCCATGCCTTATGCCGAGCGGCAATCAATGCCGAACAATCCACCGAGGCCGATCCATGCCTTATGCCGAGCGGCAATCAATGCCGATCCAACCTACTCTCCTCAGTGCCGAACTATGCACATCGAACCCATTCCTGACCGACCGTCTACCCATCCAACTGGTTCTAGTCAATTGTATTCCAGTTTCGACAAATGAATAGTCGATTTGGTTAAATCCGCATGTTCTGTGGCCTTGTAAAAAGGATGGTTAACAATAAATACATACAAGCTTTATGACGTTGATAATATATAAGTGTATAAACGTATGCATGTATATGTATATGTATATATGTATGTATATATGCCCATATGAAGTGATATGCATGAAAATAGGGAATAATGTGAAAAGAAATATATGTAAATATATGCAATGATAAAATATGCATAAGTATATGTATATGGAAATTGTAAAAGGCGATTAAGTATAAGTGTATGTATACATGAATATAAAAGTACATAAGGAAAAATAAATATCTATACATAGGTAAACATGTGTATACCTATATGTATATGTAAACATATATGTATATGTAACTATGTATGTATATGAGCATATGAAACATGTAGGAGATAAATATATACGTGCATGATGATAACAATATTTATATGAATGGTTGTGTTTGTGTATATATATGTATGTAAAATTTTAAAGAAACACATATATGCACACATGCAAGGATATGTATGTGTGCAAGGGAACAACATCATGGAAAAAATTTCAAAATCAAGTCATGTATAAAATCAAATCAACTTTATATTTAATTAAATCAAAAAAAATCAAGTCATTTAAAAATCAAATCCCTCGTATGAAATCAAATTAGTTTATGTTCAAATTAGGTCCATATATATTTAATGCAATTGGAAAAAAATGTGAAAAAAACTTACTGCATACAAGAAGCTACGGCTACCCTCTTTCTCTATATAAAAGTCACTGGCTAGCTTTACATTTTCTTGCATTCGAACAAGTTAACAAAAAATAAAATATATACCAACTGCATTTAAAAACTTAAAGAAAATCAAAAAGGCATTTAAGTAAGAAGATCAAGTAACTACTAAAGCAGAGGAAAAAGCAAGCAGTGTTCATTTTCTTTTGGTAACTGTGAGTACAACACTTACCTTTCAACTAGGTATGTATGTGTGTGTATAAACATGCAAATTATGCTTGGAATGAATTGCGATCTGGTTAAAGGTTTATATGTTCTGCTGGGTATATATATGTATGTATAAGGACTAGACATAAAGAAGTTTTACTTACAGGGAATATACATACTCTGTTCATATTTTTTTTGAAAACCAGCTTACCGTCCTCTTTTAAAATCAACTTCTCATTATACAATTTGTTTTAGGCTTCAATTCCAAAAGTAAAACCTGCTGATTTTGAATGTAGTTTTTTTTTAAAACTGGTTTCATTTGATACCTTCGAGTGTAGAGCAAGAAAAGTATATTTACACGTAAGAACTTAAAAATGTCAAAATTTCAAGTATCATAATTTAGTACTTTGTTTGTGTGCCTGTGTTCGTCATCAAAAATGTTGAAATTTGATGGTGATTGTAAATTTTTAGTGGTGTATTTAGTGATATAAAGGAGGATGACTAGTTTTGAGTGATTGGTCAAATTCCGGGGAAGGGATGTATTTCGAGGGATGGCACTTGGCATGGAAGGGCGTTAGGTGATGACGAGCTCAAGAAAAATGAGGTGGTGAGTTATAGATGGGCATGGAAGCTTGACGAGGAGGAAGTAAGGTTTGGGGCATGTTTTGTTGAGCCTGGTTCGTGGTAGAATTGCATCGTCGAGAAGAAGAACGAGGTGTGCGGTAGGGGAAAGATAGGAAGCGGTGGCCATGGTGCATTCGTGGGCAAAGTTTGGTGAGGAATGGGGTACGGCGGTGGCGTGACGAGGCGAGGTAGGGTACGGTGATGTTTTCATGTGGTGGGAGGGTGGTTCGAATTATGAATCAGGGAATGAAGTCGTGTTCCAGGTGTTTAAAAGTGGCAGAGTGGTCGTGGATGGTCAGTGGGAATGGTCGGCGGAGTGGTTCGATGGAAGATGACCATGTGCACGTGCATGGTGATGTGCATGGTTGGGTCAGAGGAGAACGAAGGGAAAGAAAAAAGGGGGAGGGGAGATGTTTGGGCCAATATGGGCCAGAAAATAGAAGAAGATGCAGAAAAAGTAAAATAAAAGATAAGAAAAAGGAAAAGGTAAAAGAAAACGAAAAAGGAAAAAGAAAAGGGAATAGGAAAAAAAAAGAAATAAGAAAAGAGAAATAGAAAGGAAAATAAAAATAAAAAGGAAAAGAGAAAGAAAAGGAAAAGAGAAAGAAATGGGATTTATATATAGATTTATATGACAATTTATATTTTCTTTTATTTATACTAAAAATTTGTTGATAATTAAAATCCTTGGTTTATGATTTAATGGGCGATTAATTACATTGTTAATTGGTTTTTAAGATTGATATAAATTAACAAGTTGGATATTAAATATGTGTTAAATTTTAATTAACTAAAAGGTAAATCGTTTTTATTATAATTAATTTGGATTTAAATATACATGGATATGCTTAATCGAGGCAAATTAAATCTCGGCAAGAGAATTGTTTTGATATTGGTCAATGATCATTAAATTAGCTAACGATCTATATCTCGGCTTAAATCTATTAGATATTCGTTTCAATTATTCTTGTCTGTTCTATCAAGTGGTCAGACAAGTTAAAATAATTAGATTAAAATGATAATATGTTTTATCTGGAATAAAGATGGGTGATAAATTCCCATAATTGAACATGGTCACCCTAAATAATAAATTGTTTGTTTTAAACAATTTACCTTATAAAATATATTGCTTGGATTCGGAGAGACCGGGATCAGATATTAGCGTTATCTGAAACCACTCCGATTCTAAAACCACTACAAACCTTACATGTTTGATTATAGAGTTAAATGGACTGGAATTGGATGGATTTTAAATAAGTAGCAATACCTAGACATTATTGCAATATCGATGGATTTTATGTAAAGGTGTTTGGTTATAATCGATTAAAAACCCATCGTGTTGTACGAGTTACCTCGGTTTTCAGAGGATTTTTATAGCTTAAGTATTTTCAAATTAAGTTGGTTTCGCTCACGCTGGTTTCTAGCCTGACTTGGGTGTTACTTTAATGTAATGCTTGGGTCAGACCGAGTATTATAGAATTTAAGGTTAGGACGCTTTTGGAGCTCAGGAGACGAACTGGATGGCAGAGATGTATTGACTATATTCTGTTGTGTATTATAGGCTGTGTGGACAGCTGTTGAGGACAAGTTATTATAACTGTCCAGATTTGTTGTACTCTGATATCTTTATTTATATTAATAATTACATCTTTTCTTGTATAAAATGCTGCTATTATATATTATACTTTTTTCCGCTGTGATTGTGAGATTGTGTGTTGTTGTTTCTGTTCTTCTTCTGTCTCCTTTTCTTTTTAACCCTAATAGCCTGGTGTTTTCCGACACTCGATTGCTCGGCACTCTATACAGTGGACGTATTAGTGTCGATTTTCGAGGGTCGAAAATCGCCCGGCCATTACATAAACATCCTGGATGAGGATGTGCGGTATATAATCTTAAGTAGTTAGCTTAAACCAGTGCCCGAATCTTGGCATGATCAAATGTCGCTATCTTGGAAAAGGATACCTAAACCATTATTTTAAGTGGCTTACCCCAATAGATGCCTAGAGTTTGGTACTTCAATAATTTCGTTATGTTCACTAGAACAACAGAAGGCAGACGGATTGTGAAACAGGCTAATAACTTAGTCCGACCATAATCAAGAAAAGAAATGGATCGTGAGTACATATATTGGAAAGCGCATTTCTTAAGTACTTAGACAAATTCACACAAAGATTTGACAAAACAATAGTATTTTTTATTAACAGTAAAAATAAGACTGGGAAAAGAAAATGTACAAGTGTTATTAACACCAGAATTGAAAAGCAAAAGAAGTGGCCGAATTCGCACAACACCGACCGAAAAAACAAAAGTAGAAAGCTAGAAAGTGCCTAACTATACAACGAAAACCAAATAAACTAGCAATTACTTCTTAGGCTTCTGCCTCGTGGACTTTTTCTTCTCTTTTCTAGAAGGAGGTGTAACTTGATTAGGTTTCCTCCTACTTCCTGAACCCTTCAATGGAGTGCTCTGGATTATTTAACATGTATGCTCTAGGTGCTCCCAGGTGGAGGAAGAGTGATCGAAATGTTGAATGTCTGGCCAGGAAATGCCATGAACAAAGGAGGGGGGATGACCTCTATCTCCTCTAGCTTGATCGTTTTGGCTAGGAGAAGTTCTTGCTCAAGCTTACTCATGGTAGGACTTGACAGGGGCTTAGAAAACCTAGTAATAACAACATCATTATCATTCTGAGCTCCCTGAACCTCACCAGTCCCTTCATCCTATAAAGCATTTATCATTCGCTCTCCAGGCCTAGGAGTCTCGCCAGTAAGGACACTCGAGCCTTTCGTTGAAATGGTTACAGCCACTAATTCTGTTGTAGATGCTTGTTATTCCAAGTGGACTTTGTTGGGAACCAGAATGACCTGGTGTTGACCTGAAACTTGAGAGATACAAAAAGATAGATTAGCGATGTCAATCGACGACATATGAAATCTCTTAAATATTGACAAAATCAATGAGATACCTCCTTCAGGCTGGGATTTAGTGTGGTTGGAGTACTGTCACAATTCCCGTCTAAGATGGGAGAAAGAGTGGTGAACTTTTGCATTTAGGGTGATCTAGATTATATCCCAGGACAAAAGATGAATCAGGAGCGATTTTGGGTTCGGATGTATCCCTAGTAGTGGCATCTTGAGGTGATAATCTGGAGCCTTTGTGTATGTCTTTCTACACTGCATCGGGCAACTCCGGGTGAAGAATAGGCTCACCCTTTCTTAGCACCCTGGGCTCATCTCCTACCAGGATCTCTTACTATAACTGAGCCAGGTCTACCTCACCACCCTATAGAAATTCCTCTTTCTTTGTAGTAATTTGTTCCCAAGCCAGAAACAGAGCCCAGGGATAATCATGTCATAACCCATTTTTCCATACCAATTTAAACCGACTTTGAACCACTCTTGTCAGTTAAATCGTAAGGAAAGACGGATAATGAAAGAAAGAAAGAAGATAGAAATAGAAAGAAGATAGAAGAAAAGGGAACGAATCAGAATCTCACAGCGGAACGAATAATGTATAATATGAACAATCTTTAGATGAAACCAAAACAGTTACCTTTATATATATCATATACAGGTTTTACAATAGAGTTACAATCATACAACTCGGACAGTTATATAAATTCTGTCCTTACAATCAAATCCACACGACCAAAGGATTACATATAAACAATTATGAGAATACGTCTCCCAATCCAGCTCTTCCTTCTAAAGCTACCCCTCTTCCAGTTAAACCTGGGAATATGCTCGGTCTGACCCGAGCATATAGGAAAATACCAAAGCCCGGGTCAGTCTGGTATACCAGCGTGAGAAAACACAATCAACTTGATTATTAAATTTTAAAATTCCTTTTGAAAACAAAAGTATCTCGTAAGACCGCGCCACAAATAAACATGTCGGGTTTTTACCTTACGATAGCTAAAACATTTTTATGGAATCCTCTGATATTATAATAGGATCTATATACAAATACTTATTAAAATAGCCGAAATTGTTACACGATTAAATTCCAGCTACTAGCCACAGAGTGGGTAATACAAACAAAACTCGTACAAGGCGCGTAGGGAAAATGGATTTCCAACTAATGCTTAGGCACTGGGGTACCACCTGTCACAGTACGTGACCTATATCACAGTAACGAGGAGTACGCCCGCTCCCCTGCAACACAAGACCGGAACCATCCCTTACTGGACAGTTCCGAATAAGATCACCCCACGGTTGGGATCAGCAATCGCACCACTAAGCCGAAATAAAAAGGGACATCTAGACAGGGATGACCTTACTCTCAAGTGGGGGCTACCCACGAAGCCTTGCTGCATAACCCCTGATTTTCAGTCATTCCCAGTTGATGAGGCTCGAGGCTAAGCGTTACCTTTTTAGAAGATATCCCTTAGAATGCTCATCGTCCACCTGACGATGTTCTGAAAGCATTCGTCCATACAAATCTGTTCCGGGTTCGAACGGAACCGAAGGCACTATTCCTACTACATCCATTTTGGAATCACCCTCAGAATTAGTGGCGAGTAGACCTTGCACTTCACTGCTCCATCTTCGACTCCAATCTCTTGTCTTCATCCCGAAAACGTATTGTTGGATCGAAGTGGTTTTCGGATTTCAAATCCTATCTCGGTCTCTTCGAAACAACGTTCGCTATTTCTCGGTAAACTCAACCTCGGTTCTTTAGGAAATACTCCAACGAAATACAAGATCAGAGTTCATCTCCTAATCGTTACTATATGGGTCTCCTTATAATTCATCCTAGAGAACAAACGAGTTTGTATCGGTAACCGTACCATATAATTCTCGAGTCTTCTCTAGATATTTCCAAAGTCAGGTTTTGTCCAATTTTGATAGTCAGTTATTTAACTATCAAAGCAATCAATCAATACACAAAGTTCTTTCCCATTTCAACCGTTAAACCTTGTCCACCTTTAAAAATCTAAGTGAATTATCATTTATTTAAGAAAATTTATTCTATTTGAAATATATATAAAACTATTTTCTTCCAAATCATACTTATAAATTTACAAATATTATTTCAAGTTAAATAGATAAAATATTCTTCATAAAGATTATTATAATTATTTAAACTACTTTTATTAAAGGGAATTTTTAATTTGAAGAAAATAAACTTAATTATTAATAAAAATTGTTCTTTAAAGTATCTATACAAAATGAGTTAATACTTGAAACAATTTGAAAATTATAACTTAAAAAGATTTTCAAAGGAAGAAATAAATAGCTACTTTAAATATTCCAAATATTGATAAATCTTAAAAAAAATCTAAAAATAATATTATCATGTTACTTTATTTTTAAAACACAACTAATTTCATAAGTAAATTCAAATCAAACAAGGCTTATCAGTCCAAACGATACTTATCCATTCACATTTCATAATTCACAATCTCAAATATTCAAATCAATCCATTACCATAGATCGATTCACCATATATTCTCAATATAATTAATAGGCACATAACAGATATACGCAATAACAACAGATTAGAGATTATCATTGCTAGAATAATTATTCAACACAATCCAGTCAATGGCTTACACCCTATACAACAATTATATCAATTATACAGCGGAATGGTGTCAGTTCCCGCTTTCACAATGTCGTCTAGATTAAACAATCTAAATAAATGTAACCAATAAATCGGGATTATCAGTTTGACCATAAGATTATTAAATGGCATTCATCCCGATTGACAAATTAGATCTTATCTAAACAAGCTTATACAATCTCACATATCAACTTCACAATGGATCATATGACGACATACCCTTCGTCGATACAAACCATTCATTTCATAACATTTATTTATGAAATAATTAAAATAAAACATGACTTAACAACTCGAATTCACTTCCGAGTATAAGTAATTATTCCCCTTTATTATTTCAATTATATTTCACTTTTAAATTAATCATCCTTGATTAATTGTGTTCTAATTACATTCAGTAATTAACTTTTAATTAATTATACAAATTAATTACTTTAACCATTTCAGCAATTAACCCTCAATTTCTTAATTAATTACGTAATTCCTTAATTAATTACAATTAATTATTTGATTACTTATTTCTTAACTAAACAACCCTTAATCACCTCATTAATTATTATAAAATTAAAATTTTTAAACAACTTGATTAATTCAAAGCTCAATTATAATGATTTCCTAAATCATTTTTACTTAATTTATTCGAATAACTTAAGTAAAAGAATTTAATTATTTAAATTAAATCAAATACTAATATCAATTTTACTTAATAACTATAA
This sequence comes from Allium cepa, assembly GCA_030765085.1. Classification (NCBI taxonomy): domain Eukaryota; kingdom Viridiplantae; phylum Streptophyta; class Magnoliopsida; order Asparagales; family Amaryllidaceae; genus Allium; species Allium cepa. The sequence continues at coordinate 79,552,685 of CM060941.1, read as the reverse complement.
TTAAGTATTAATATAATGATTTGCTTATTATTAAAAAAACATTGTTTTTAATTAAATTTTAAATAATATTTAAGATTTAAAGAATGTTGTTCAAAGATTCACATATCAACAAAATTGTTGAATGCGAAAAACATTATAAGTTGAAACCTTTTTAAAATACCAATTAATTTAAAATAATAAACTTTATTTACACAAAACATCCCTTAATCACTAGCCTAAAAGCAACCAGGCTCGATCAACACAAGCACAAGCACATAAAGTCAAAGCCGGATACCCAAAAACACAAACAAACAAAACTGATTTCTGTTGGGCCGAAGCCCATTCCAAAATCAACAACCCTGTTATAAAAAAAAACACGGTAATTCGGGCCGAAGCCCAAACCAAATTCTACAGCACGCACCCCTCGCCCAAATCTCTTCTTCCCCAAACTCGCTGAAAACCAACTTCACCTCCAGGAAAATACAAACCGAGAACACGCTTAAATCACAAATTCGAAACTCGATGCCAAACCGAAATCCAATGTCACTTAGCTCCAACGTCTTGCCGTACAACCCATGCACCAACCCGATACTATCAGGAAGACGCGTGCACTGATATGCATGCACATGTACGGCCGTGATCTCGGCCAACCCCTTGTCGCGATACCCCAAAACAATCCCACAACATCGGTCGAATGCAACTAGCTACACATCGAAGCAATCACCATTGGCGATCTCAATTTCGTGCTGCAGGCCGCAAATTTCCAGGCCACGAACTCACACACCCCCACAAATTCCTCAATTGCTTCGACAATCATCCATAATGACGAACAACAATCACCACTATCGAGTGCTGACACATGCAGCGACCTATGAACCACATTCCAGAACTTCCGGTCACCCCCTTGCTCCTCATACCCACCGCGTTGTACACGGTGCTTAAACCTTCCCTTAAACCCTAAAATCCCCATGCGCGCTCAATCCTTACCCACGTCACCCAGCACCTACCTGTTCAGGCCGCACCACCCATCGATGAAGAATTCGCCAGAAAATAATTTTTGAATCGAAAAAGTTCAACTCTGAAATACTCACAAACCAGGTGATTAAAAATCACGATTCAACCACCAAAAATCCTATTTTTATCAGAGAATCTAACATGCATGGTTGAATCTTCTATTCAAACATTTTGAAGTTTCAAAAAAATTCGATTTTTACTGTAAAACTCAACACATGTTAACTATACAGCATTAAATAATTAATTTTATCTTATGCTATTATAGTAAATGAACATATTCCCAGTTCACAATATCTTCAAATTCAAGCTAAATCAACAGATAGGAATTTTAGAAGTGAAGTTAAGCATGATTTTCACTGTAATAGAGCATGCATGCAATTCTAAGTTGAAGTCTACAGTTTTCTCACCTTAAACATCTGGTTCCTGCTCTTTTAAAACTTGAAATTCAATTTTAAAAACTTGAAATTCTTGAACTTGCTTCCAGGAAAACAGATTCTTCAAGTGGTTGCTTGAAGATCTTCTTTTTAAAGCCTTCCAGATTTTGTTTTTACAGAGAAAATTTTAACTTGCAGAATTTTTTCCAAGTTCTGCCATTTTTTTTATTTTTTTATTTTATGTTTTAAAAAGAATGCGAACTGTGATGTTCTTTAAGCTACTGATTTATATCCTATATAGTTGTAAAAAAAATTATATGAATGTTGAACAGAAATAGCCTTTAGAGGGTGAAGTAGTATCTTTTTAAAACAAAGAAATTTTTTGAAAAGAAACATTCATGATTATGTTGGATTCCATTTTTTTTATTTAAATGCCAAGTGTAAGTTTGTTTCACTGATGTAATTTCCTACCTTTTACCCATAGTTTAAATTAGATAAATTTATTTTATTTACTCCTTTTTGTTAATCTACACTTACATTTATAGTAAATAGTTTGGAGGTTTCTTATTATATTTTTTACGTAAACCATACCATATTAATACATATGCAATTACATTTAAAATTACAATTAGCCCATTCTTAAGATTGAACCAAGTATAAATGTGATTGTCATCTTTAAATTTTAAACAAAAATAAAAACTTAATTAAATAAGATTTAAGGCATGTATTCTTATTTATTTTAAAATAAAGATGAGGAATAATTCAATTAAAATAACCCCTCTTTTTTATTTATACTTTTAATAAATATATTGTTACTTTAAACCAAATGAAATAAAATAACAATTATATCTTCATATAATTTATATCAAATAAAACTTTGATAAAAATAAAAATCTATACCATAGATTAAATCTTAAAATAAATCAAGTTACTCTCCTTTTATAATATAAAAATATATAACTTCAAACAACTAAGTTTCATAAATATTTATGTATAAATAGTTTCTCTTATTTATTTATGTGATTTTTATACATATCAATTTATAACGTTTCTTTCAAACAACAATTATAAATTTTCTTTCTAATTTATCATTCTATATATGAAAATAATGGATTCACAAAAAAATTTAAATTCTTATTATATTTCAACTTTAGAATAAATATATATTTATCCTTGAAACAAATACATATATTAAATACAAACAATATATACATATTTTACTTTGAAACAAAATATGTATTTAAGAAATTTTGTTTAAATCAACTTCATAATTTAATGTAGCTTTGAAAACCCAAGTTATATTGTTTTTAGCAAATTATAAAAACTTATATAATGATAAATCATTGATTAATACAAATATTGTATATTAAAATACAATATATAAGAATATTATAAATAATATTCACAACTCGGGATGTCCAAAATCCCGGGTCGTTACAAATCATCATCGAACCACTCAAAGTTGCAAAACTTGAGCACCTTAGCATTGTACTTGATGAGCATCAGTTTGAATCTCTCCATCATCTGCTTCTCTATGGCTTCCACCTCCCACTTGAAAAGTGCATCCATGTCTCTAGCAAATTCAACTGCCTTGTCCCTTTCCTCACGAGCAGTAACCACTCTTTGCAATATCCTTCAACCTCTTGGAGAGCTTTTTTGTGCTTTGTCTCGCTCTCGAGCTTAGATGACAGCTCATCTACTTTCTTGTTCAAAGCATCTTTCTCCAGCACTAAGTCATAGTTTTTATGGTGTGCGGTCTCTATATCATCACAATGATTGGTCTTCTTTCTCTCGAGTCCCTTGACAGTAACCTTAGCCTTTTTCTTAGCTTTATCTTGTGATGTCGTAAGTTTTCAACCTCAGTCTCGAGTTAAGCAATGATCCTCTTATCTTGCATCTCTAGAAATTTTAGATTTTCAATCTCACGTTTCCTTTCCCTCGAAACCTTAGAGACCTTCTCAGCTACCTACTTTCACTCGTTATACTGGTTATAAAGTCAGCTACATAAGAAACCACCGTGTCTTTGACCTCTGGCGAAATGTTGTTTAGGCTGGACACAAACATGAGCCGATCGAAGAATACATCTAGGAACTATTCCTTTAGCACAGCCATTTGGATATTAGCAGAAAGGCTCTATGTTGATGACCAGAGATTCAATTGGTTTCTTATCAGCCTTATGATGAGAGGCCTCGAAACTAACCTTACAGTGCCTGCAATGAGAAAGTCGATCGGTATGAGTTGATGTCAAGTATTGGATGGGAACAGAAGTTGGAGCTGGTGCATGAGAAACATCGCCTAGTTGAAAGTCATCGCCGTGATCAGAATGTTTTTCCAAGATTCTTAGTGGAGGTGACTTAGACCTTGAATGATATCTGGAGGCACAGTCATAAGATGGATAATACTATCATGGCTAGACCGATGGCTAGACTCAGAATCTCAACCACTGCCTTGATGATACGTGCTTGGACAATGCCTATGTGGTCAGGATACGTTCTCCTCCAAGGATTGAAACGTATAATTTTCCTCCCCTTTAATCTTACAAATGAAACAGGAACAAGTTAGCCTGAACAGAGAAGGACACAAACCATGTGTAGTGCGGTGCAAGGGTAAGCGAGTGTCTTAATGTTCCCCTAGTGGACCATGTAACGAAGCTTTGCTCATAGAAGTGGTCTCTTCCATGCTAATTGAAGGAATATCATCGTGAAATCAAATAGGGGAATCAAGATACTCGAGACTCATGTCGTCAAAGCCGAAGGATTTAATTTTTATTGGAATCGACCCTAGATTAGCAAAGATATCTTCAAAGGGAAGAGGGATTTTCTTCATAGTTGTGGCTGGTGGGGTTGTGTGGAAGTCTGTCTCATAGAAATCTTCACGACCAGCCTCTTCTTTAAAACAAACTGTTGGTCATCTATGGGATTCACAGTCAAAGATTCATGGCCCACGTCAATGTCATCATGTCCAGCTTCAACCCTCCATTTACAATTCACCTTCTTCGACATTTTCTTGCTCTATTTCAACTTAATCCCCTGGACTTGGGACTGGGGAACGTTAAGATTTAAATTGCCTCCTCATCGTCATGGTCATCGTCAGAAGTCACTTGGACTTGATCAGTGCTATGGTCCACTTCTAGCAAATTATGAGCTAGGAAATTCTCATCGGAAAGAAGAACTCCAATATCTCCATCCTATTCTAGAAGTGCCATAAGTACTCTAATAGCATTTGTAAGAGTCGCGCCCCTGGGTCTCGTCGGAACATCTAAATGAAAAAATTGAATATGAGTTAAGCTTACAAACTCATAAGGCGAGTTCACAATAGACAAATAAAGTATAACTTACATCCAGATAGCCATCTTCATGGAAATCCAACAGACAGCGGACATAGAACAATTCACTCTTGAAATAGCTTATCTTATTCCATATACCAATAAGAACTCTATAGTTCTTAGCTGGTTCCAAATAAGTCAAAGAAAAGTGTCCTTTTCCGAAACTTGAAACTGCATATATATTGAATCTCCTCATTACTAGTTACTCGATGAAAATGGTAAGCAAAGACGATATATGTGCCATGAAGAAAGGTGTAGCTGTTTGGACGTAGTTGCATCGGAGCTAGTCTCATGAAATTTAGAACTTGACAAATGAATTGATTGAATGATGGGATGCATACTACTAGGCACATATATTTATTACAAGCAATATAACCCTCTAGAGGATTATGAGCTCTTTGGTGACAAGAAGGGACTAGTACGTCCTCAAATGAAATTCTGTGTTTATCGTAAATTCTATAAAGTGATCCTTCATCAATCTTAGAAGCAATGGAATCGACGGAATCATCTAAAATAGCAGCATCCTCAAGAGTGCAGGACCGGCTTCTAGATAGAGGCCTTCTGCAGGCATTTGAGGAACTTGTAGATAAGGTTGATCCATTTGTGGATTTTTCAACTAGAGGTCTCAGAGCATGTTGTGTAGAAGGAGTCAGAGTCGTACTAGACTCTACATCAAATTCAATATATCTAGAAGTGGATGGACCTAAGGCTAAAGTGGCAAGAGGCTCGGAACGACTACGGTCCATGTCTATGAAAACTCAACAGATAATCAACATCAAATTAATTATAAGTTGTACCCCTCATGTTAAAGTGAAGCACAGTGCATTGTTGTGCGGTGTCGTGCAATACAGATTTCCGACATTGTGCAACAATTCATTTTCAATTATAGATATCGTTTGGAGTGACCATCGTCACTGACAGTCCCAATGGACTTCACATTGATTACTATACATTTGATATGCTTTGGAGTCAAGGGAAAAGGGTTCGGAGTAATTCAAATGTTTTAAAACAAAGTTCGATAAGAAGTTGGAAAGTCGAAAATCAATCAAGGTTAGATCGGCACCGACCTAAACCTTTGAATGGATTTCGATCACTTCTTCCGTCTTCTCCTCCCCATTCCATGCCACATCTACCAACATTAACCCATCCATGCCTTTATCACTGCCACCCACTTTATTGTGCTTGAATTTAGAAGAAGGAATTGATCTAGGTCGCGTTCAAAGGTTCGGGCCTAAGTTTTGGAGCCCGGTAGTTCGCGGAAAGCTTTGGATGGCGGTGTTAGATTTTGAGGTCGGAGATAATAGATGGTGGTGATTGGAGGTAAAGGGAGGTTCAATTCGAAGGATAAGGACTTTAATGGCTGAATACAAGCTGGATTCGATAAAAATGATAAAATTAAGGGAACGATAGTGGAAATTGGGTTATATAACCCAAGGAACCTATTTCTCAGGCATAAAAATCAAAAAAAATATTAATGCATTGGATCGATACTGATCCAAGAAATTAGATCAAAATCGAGTCTTAGTTTAAAAAGAATGAAATGAATGATGGTGGTGATGGTCCATGCATGTGCATATGTGCGCATATCAAAAGTTATCCAAGAATGTGTACGTGTACATATCCAACCCTGAATGACAAGAGTCGATGGAAAATGGATTCAGACTTAGAAAGTCCATAAAAGGAATTAGTTCAAAAATGTTGACCTTGGAATGATATATCGTAAGAGCACACCTCGGATTTATAATATCGGATGCGAGTAAAGCATCACAACGGATAGCTATGGACATAACTCTTCACAGAGACGATCTACATAAAGGATGATGACAATTCAAAGCATAGAGTGAAGTTCTTCACAGTAATCTTGACTTGTCCTGATTCAAAGCACATCATGTTTGAAACAAGATGTACTCTGGAGGGCAAGTGTTATCCCACCTTTTGACTAGGTAATATTTAGATAGACTGGACGAATCAAATTTGAAAACTATCAAGAAAGGAACACTACAGAGATGGCCTAAAAGTTTAGAAACTAAATGCAAACTGAGCAAAAAGGCAAAGATCATGCCCCCACAAGAATTGAAGGATAGAAAATCCAGCATGTATTGGATCGGTGCCGATCCAACCTCTTAGATCGGTGTCGATCCACCTCTTCTTCCTCCTATCCACTATACTTGATGCCAAGAGCCTATTCCAAGTATTATTTCATTGATTCCATGCAATCTCTATCGATTTCCATGAGCATTCGAAGTCAGCAACTCCATTCTTCCATAGATCCATAATTTGGACTCAAAAACAAGCTAGTAACGATGCAAACAAGTTTGGAATCACGAAGCTAACCATGAATCAAGCCAGGACAAGAAGTTTAAAATCATTCTTGAAGAAGTGGTCTATGTGTAGAAAACGAGGTGAAGATCATGAGGGTGAAATTTAAGGCTTCCTGCAGCTATAAATAGAGGGGTAAGGCTCACTTTTAAGAATCTTTTGGCTCTAGCTCTTTCTTACTCTAATTTCTTGTAATCACCCATAGATTTATACCAATCCATAAGAACTTATACTTGAAAACTAGTGATATAATCAATGAAATCACTAAGTAGACGTGGGTCAAGGTTAGCCGAACCACTATAAATGTTGCGTACTCTTTTTTTGCTCATTTTAATTTACTTTTCTTCACCTTTTATTCTCTAACAATCTTTTGGGTGTTTGTGCCATTTTTGGTTCAAATAATTTCATACACCATAACTAATTCATGGTTGCAAGATTCAGATCAAATATCTTGAACTCGGAAAAAATATTCTTTATAGAAAATGAATTTCTATATGAAAATATATATGGAATAGAAATCACATTTCATGTTTCTTATCAAGTATCTTTTAATATTTTATAAAATTATCGTTTTCAATGTCCTTCATGAAGCAGAAGTGACTATTCACTTACTTTATCCAAACATACATCAACTCTGATACATCCCCTTTCCTTTCCAAATGGTCGAACCATTCAAAAGAGAACCCTTACGACATGACCACAATGATTTTTTTGCAAAATATGTTAGGTCATTCTTAACATTTAAGATAATCAAATAAGTTGCACTTTACGTAAAGTGATCAAACTGTCATTTCAATGTTTGAATTCTTAGGTACATCTTATAAATCTTAGTCTAGTGCTACAAAGAGCTTTATTGCATTCAATTGTATTGAATTATGACCTCACATCATGTTTTACTTGCACATTTCGACTGGCATAATTTTGTCAACGTTTGGTACATTACAAATCGCGACTATTCATCATATAACATTAGTATGTGATCGGATATGAGTCTCAATATTTTCGAATTGCTTTAGAGTTTGAAGCTAAAAGGAGATAATACACGAACTCAGACAAATAAACACTTAACTAACAAAGGTACGAATGTTTTAATTGTTGTATAATTAGGCACTTGCATGGGTCGTGAACTGATAACATGCTAAAGGATTTATTGGTAAGTATATTTTTGTATTTCTAAGTCAACTTTGATTTAGTTCTTGTATATTTTAACTGATAAACATTTTATCGACTATATTAGTTCCATAAATTTATTAAAATAGATTATTTTAACTTTTATAGCATACATTCTTATATTATAGATAGGTTAAATACTACATTTCATTTATCTAACATGCTCCCACTAGATTTTTTGTTCAAAATCCCAAGATAAAACATAGAAATATTTCGATTTCTCCGGTGGAAGTAAGAATTTGCACGTGTAACGACCCGACTTTCCAACCCTCAAATGCCGACACTAAATACATCCATGGTTGTGTACCGAGCACCCAAGAGCTAGAAAGACAAATAGTTGGCATAAAGTAAAATGAAAAAGAAACAGAATGAGAAAGAAAGGACATAATATCAAAATCTCATAGCGAAACGATAAAATTTAATACCAAAAGGATGGTATAAAAGGTTACTCCAATAAACAGATTAATTTCAGAGTTATAAAAACCTAAGTACTATTATCAGCCTAGATAGTTATAACTATTTGTCCTCCCAATATTTATACATACATACATACATACATACATGATACAGTGCAACAAAAATAGAAACTGATAGATAACGGAAGCTCTCCGCTCATCTCCTAAACTCTAAAGAATCCAAGTACAAACCTTCTTTGCTTAGCCAACTCAAAAGCGTACACGAGGAATTTATGAAAAACAAAAACCACATGTCAAATAAAAGTCTGGTATGAGAAAACTCACGATACATGCATACATGTAACAGTAACTTTTGAGAATGTATGAATTATCGTAACAGTTTTTCCATTAAAGCAAACCAACCATTTTGAATTAATAAAGTGATATAATAGATAATGTCTAGGGTGTAGAATATAAATCACGAAATAGTTGTGATGCTTGCATCTCACAACACAAAAATATTAAAAGTACATCTAAAATCATTAAGGTACGTTCGCATCTGGGTTTTTATGGTGGTGTCTCCAGCAAATTGAAGCGGACTTCCAGCACAAGGGTCGAAACCTGCCTCCTAAGCGTCGTATATCTATAGGTAAAATATACCATTAAGTTAAACATAGTTGGAACACGAATCACCCCATGGACTTTTCGCATAAGTTGACCAACCAATGATAATGCCGACCTTTCCCTTGGACTTAACCTTAAGATAGATAGTTCAACTCTATAATATTAGTCTGAAATGTTAATGCTGACATCTCCCTTGGACCTAACCTTTGATAGAAATTTCAACTCTATAATATTCCATTCACAACCGCTTCCAAAGCATAGACTCGTATAATAGTTTTGAAGTGGTAATTGGTAAGTAAAACTCTTACCGCTCTCGAAAATTTTAAAAAATAAATTTGATGAATTTTTTATAAACTCAATCTTGGTTCTTTTAAAAGTAAGCAAACTGTATAAAGTGGAGCCCTCCCCAGGGGACCTCGTATATATATGTTCTGAAAGCTAGAAATGTTTCATATCAATGTTCCTCCCCAGAGGATCACAAATCATATAAAGCCGTGAAGCTTTTTTATACTTCCTAAGTTTTCAAGTTTCTTATACTTAACACATTTCCAACCTTTTCAACTTAACTATTCCTTGATCAAGAACGAAGCTGGTATGTTAGAGCACTATTTCTTCTAAACCCTACTTGAACAACATTCTTAATTCTCTAAATAGTCATCCTACTTTGTCAGCTATTAGTGTTAAGTATAATATTAATACTTTCCATAAGTTTTAACAAGATTAAGCCACTTCCCACTCCTAAACATCTTTATAAACATTTGTTTATAATTTAGAAACCTTTTAGAAATGATATATAGTACATGCTAATTTATTTATAAGATAAGATATTTAATAATGAATTTTAAAAGATATCGTGTTACATAAGCTTTTATTTACTTTGATAAAATATTTAACTAATTTTCTAAGATCTGTATATACTTTAAATTACTATAATATGGTTTAAAACATTTATTTAAAATCTTACTTGAAATATCTTATTATTATTTATTTATTCTTCAAAAATAACATGTTTTCCTTTGTTTAAAAATAAATCACTACTTTAACAATTCATATTAAATTATTAGAAATTTAAATAAAGTTCCAAATCACTTTTAAAATACTCTAATATATGTTAGAAAAGATTAGTAAAAAAGATTGAAGTAAAACTTAAGTTTAAAGTCATTTCAAAGCAATTTAAACTCTCAAACAGAAAAGATAACATTTATAGAATACTAAATGTGGTAAAGAGACAAAGATAGTGTACGGGTGTTGTGAATGGTAATGAACAATGACAATTTTTAATACTTGAAAGATTGATCAATTTTCGGTATGCAAACGAACTTATTGCATCCAATCCTTTTACAGTAGCTAGTATACACATAATATTTCACAAACATGGTGAGAAAACCCTAAGCATCTCTCTACAGTAATTCATTGAAAATGCCAAACCCAAGGCATTTCCAAAGTACTTTTATACCTATCACAATAAAACCACTTCCACAATCAAGTCTGATTCAACCTATGTTCAACGAAACCCTATGTGCTTTGTCTCAAGGCTATGCAACAAGTCATACAAGTCCATATACATTATTTACATATGCCATTTGCTTTCCAAGGCAACAATCAAAACTAAATACAACAATTATTACTCAAGCATAATATACAATCAAACATAAGCATACACATTATATTCATTCAAATGGTAAGTTAGGCCACCCTTAAGTAAGCAAATAAGAAAGTCCTGGCTTCCATTTCCAACCTCAATCTTGCAAACACCTAACTTCCTAGATCTTCTTGCTTTGTTCAAGTCTTAAGGCAATAATTGCTGATGGCCTATAGATGTAGGGGGAGTTGTGCTTCAATTCTTTAAGATCCAAGTTGTAAGGAGGTGTTGTAAAGTTGTTGCAAGCTTATTGAAGAAGTTTGAAGAGGTATGGAGATTTTTTTAATTTAGTTGTCTTAGAAAATTTTATGAAGAGATGAGAAGAGATGAATTACTTTTAACGTTGTGAAAATTTAAAAGAGATCAAGTGTGCTATGCACATAATTATATAGACATTAAGTGGTGCTCTTCAACCTTCTATTCACCTCCAATTTCTTGCCAAGAAGGCTCACCCCCCATGCCTCAGTATGCTTACTTTCTACCTCATAATGCCTTAGAAAATATCTCTTTCCACTCACACTTATCGCCTTATCTTGTAGAAGCTTCACAAAAGTGATTTAGTGCTAATAATTTTTTATTGCTAATTAATGATTTCTTAAGATTTTTAGTGTATGTAGAAAAAATTTGACAACTTATGTCGATCAAAAGGCTGCTTATCAATGAACTGATTTTCAGTCACATAATCAATATTTTTTCAAATTATTTATTTTTTGTAAACAGATTTCAAAAATAAGTTTCTTATCATTATTCATTAATTAAAAGATGTTTATTAAGGTTATAAAATCACATTTATGACACTTAACTATATTTCAAAAAGTTACAATATTCAAAGACAAACTTTTCGGAATTACGGGTCGCTACATTAATGATGAGTACATTATAAAAGATATACGATACTAAGATAAGAAACCACCAGTCTAGAATCAACATTGGATAGGACTCCCTCAAACTATCCTTCGTCTCTCAAGTAAACTCTGGAGCATCCCAACTTCATTGTACCTTGACAAACTTCATGACATTAGGCCTTAATCGCTTATCTCGATCTACTACTCGAACTAGTTGCCTCATAATAATCAAATTTGGCTCAACCTTCAATTCCTCTTACTGTGATGCTTCCACTATCATAGAAGGATCATATACAAACTTAACAAATGCAATACATGGAATACATTTTGCACATCTGATAGTCTAGTCGTTAACTCGACTCCAAACATGAGTGTACCAATCCTCTCCAAAATCGAGAATGGTCCTATATAACGAGGAGCCCACTTCCCTATCCTTCCAAACTGAACCAAACTACTCATTAGGGAAACCTTTCCGGACATAAAGTCCCCAACCAAGAACTCTATGTCTCTACACCTCTCGTTTGCATAGCTCTTCCGTCGATTCTGTGCTTCCTTGATTCGCTTTCAAATATCTGTTTATTCAATGCCTCTCGAATGATATCTGGTCTAAGCACTAGACAATCTCTAGGTTCCACCGAAACCGATGGAGTTTTGCAAGAGTTTCCTTATAATGCCTCAAAAGGTGCCATTCCGAACTAGCCTGGTGGTCATTGTTATATGAAAAATCAACAAGTGGTAAGTGCTCTTCTCACGAACCTCTAAAATTAAAAATACAAGCCCGAAGCAAATTTTCTAGCACTTGGTTTACCATCTCTGTTTGCCCATATGTCTATGGATGGTAAACAGTACTTAAACTAATGTCAGTTCCCAATGCATCATGCAACCCCTTTTAGAATTGGCTTGTGGATATCTGATCTCTATCACTCACGATATCACAAGGAACACCATGTAGCCCCACGATCTCCTTAACATATAACTTCGCTAAACTAGAAGCCATCCTTGTAGTCTTAACTGGTAAGAAGTGCACACTCTTAGTCAATCATTCCATTATAACCTAAACACCTTCATTTCATTTCCTCAATCTCAGTTATCTATTGATGAAGTTCATAGACATCTATTCCTATTTCCTTTTAGGAATCTCGAGTGGTTGAAGTAGTCCACCAATCTTCAAGTGACTGCCTTTGACTTGTTAGCAGTTGGCACACCTACTCACAAAGATAGAAATTTCTCTCTTCATGCCTTCCTACTAGAATTTTAGCTTCATGTCTTGATACATCTTAATAACCCTTGGATGTGTCGTTAATCGTAAAGGTTGACTCTCTGTCGGTACCTCCTACCTAGTCCCATCAACATTTAGGACACACAACCTTTCATTTATCTTCAGTATACCACGGCTATCCATCTCAAATCCTAACCACCTCTTCGGTGCCTCATTCTTGCTTACTGCTTTGCTATCCACCTCAAATCTTGATCACCTCTCCGGTGCCCCATTCTTACTTACCGCTGTGCTATCTTAGAAATACGACGATCTCTAAGCTAATTGCCTTCAACCTAATCCGGGTATAATGAACCTCTATATTTTCCACAACTACATACCTCCTACTAAGTAGATTAGCTACGACATTAGCTTTCCCCGGCTTAAACAATATATTTAGACCATAAGCCACAAGAAACTCTAACCACCACCACCGCCTCATATTTAGGTCCTTTTGAATGAAAAGATACTTAAAGGATTTATGCTCTGCATACAACTCAAACTTCTCATCTAGAAAGTGATGTCTCTACATCTTCAATAAAAAAACAACAGCTAACAACCCTAAGTCATGAGTTGCATACCTCGCTTCATGCGGTTTATGCTGACGACTGCCGTAAGCAATAATCCTTCCATGCTGCATCAGCACGTCATCCACACCTATCCTATATGCATCAGTATAAACAGATAAACCCTAACCTCTATATGAAACAGTAAGAATAGGAGCACTGGTTAAACTTGCCTTCAACTCTATTAATGTTAGCTTGCATTTATCAGTCCAAATAAATTTGACATCTTTCCTCATCAAATTCATTAAGCGAGAGGCGATCTTCGAGAAATCCTGAATGAATCTCCCGTGATAACCCGTTGACTCCAAGAAACTCATAATCTTGGTTGCACTTTCGGGCCTCTTCCAGTCATGAACAACCATAACCTTAACTATATCAACAGAAATACCATCCATCGAGACAACATGACCTAATACTCTTACATTCGAATGCCAAAAGTGACACTTTGAAAACTTGGCCTTCAAGACGTGCCTTTATGTTTCTAATACAATCCTTAAATGGCATGAGTGCTCCTCTTCGGCCTTGGAATAGACCAGAATATCGCCAATAAACACAAGAACAAACTTATTCAACACATCTTGAAGAACTTGATTTATTAAGTCCACAAAATTTGTTGGAGCATTATTAGGCCGAATGGCATAACTTACCACTCATAAAACTGATCAGACCTGAAAGCTGTCAAGGGTACACTCTCCTCTGCTTCCCTAAGCTGATGGAACCCCGTAACAAGAACAAGCCGAGAAAATATTCAAGCACCATAAGTTGATCAGACAAGTCCTCTATCCTAGGTAAATGATACTTATTATTAATAGTTTCCACGTTGAGCTCGTGGTAATTTGAACACAATCTTAAGGAACCATCTGCCTTCATAGCAAAGACGAGGTGCGCTCCCCAATTCAAATGACTCGGTCAGATCAAGCCTTTCTACAATAAATCACGAACTCGATTAGAAAATTCCAACTTCCTTTTAGATGCTAGTCTATGAACAAGCAACATGATAGTTTCAATATCCTTAACCAGATTAATGCGAAATTATATCTCATAAAGAGTTGGTAACCCCAGCACCTTTTCAATGACATTTGCAAACTTCTACACCACAACGATTAAACCCAACTCTCCTTCTGCCATATCCAGAGAATAAAGAAAACTAGTCATAAGAGAGTTTGGTCCTTCACAGTCGACTACTAGAATCTTCCCTTGTTTTAAATGACATATTTCGCTTAACACAATCCAAGACTACATGATACCGAGACAACCAGTCCATCCCAAGAAAAACATCGAACCCTAAAAACCATGGACATACATATCGCAAGGAAAGAGTAGGTTAGTACAAGCGACCAAAACCCCTAAGAAAATAATAATAAGATTGGTCAAGCCCCTAGGTTTTGACACAAAAATAGAATCAAAAGCCATAATTGGCTCAATTTTCAGTCTATCAACAAGGTACTAGAAATGAAACCAAGAGAAGCACCATAATCAAATAAGATACGAATAGGAATGCCATAAATAGACTGAATACCTTCCAGAACTTGCTTCCCCTTTACAACTGCAGAAGTAGAAGGTGTTGAAGTAAGTACAAAGACTCTAGGCTATTGTCCCTTCTGAAGCATCAGACAATCCCTAACTATATAACCAAACTAATGGCAGTTATAGCAACTTCTCGATGCAAACTAAGCTTTGGCTACATACGGCTCTATCTTTGGTACCTTAGCAATCATCACTTTCACTAATGGTGCTTTAGCCACCCTTCCCAGCCGAACCTACAATTCCTAGAAAAGTCCCCTTTCTGTTTACAACTATGGAAAACTACACTGAAAACATCCTGCGTTGGTCGAAACTTGCACTTGTTGTCCCTATTGGTGCAGGAATAGACAGCTTTGGAGCCAAACTCTCAAACCTCAAGCTCATACCTACTAGATTCATGACTGATCCCTTAATGCAATTAGTCATGTCCCTCTGCAACTCTGGATGCATATCTGCAATGAATATCTTGTTCCTCTTCAGCGGTGTGTCTACTAACCCCAACCCGAACTGAGATAATGCATCAAACTTATTCTCATACTCAGCAACTATCATAGTCCCCTACTTCAGATTAAGAAACTACTAAGCAAAAAATCTTTCCGACTTTCGGAACAAACTTCATCTAAAACACCTCCTTGAAATGGGCCTAAGGAAAGTCATTCTCTTGGACATCTATGAAAATAGAATTCCACCAATCCATAACAGCATCAGTCAGATGTCGCAATGCTCTCTTCATCGCCTCATCCAACTCTGTATCCATGAAAATCCTATCACATAAAGAAATCCAAGTATGAAACTCGATTATAGTCTCTATGCCATCATAACTCTTCCTACTCAACCTCTTATAATCACAGATAAGCGACGCATTCCTCAATGCCTAATTCCCACCATTTGTGACAGTATGACCTCGATCACCTCTACCTCTACCACCTCTAGCAATAGTAGCCCAAGTACTCATAGTTCTTACTACTTGAACATACCAAAAAATCTTTAGTGTATGAAAGGATAGAGTAATTCAAAAGAAACAGTTATTCCTAAGGAAAAGCTAAAAAAAGGCGTAGGTTTATGGAAATACAAATAAGCCCTCGTACATATAATACACTTAACTCATTCTAGGGGATCGATTACCGTATCTCTAATGAGCCATACTAAACTAAACCAAGGTGTTTGCTAAACCTTTGCTTTGATATTAAATGTAAAGACCCCACTTTTAAACCCTTGAATGCTGATACTAAATACATCCATGGTATTCATGTGCCGAGCACCCAAGTGCCAAAAAGACAAACAGTTATGGTAAAGTAAAAAATAAAACTAAATAGGACAAGAAAGAAAGGAAACAATATCATAATTTCATAGCAAAACAATAAAAAATAATATCAAAAGAACAGTAAAAAGTATTACTCCAAAATACAGAGTAATTTCAGAGTTACAAAAACCTAAGTGCTATCATCAGTATAGACAGTTATAATTGTCAGTCCTTACAATGTCGATACATATATAACACAGTGCAACAAAAATAGAAATAGATAGATAAAAGAAGCCTCCACCTTGTCTCCTGAACTTTGAAGCATCCAAATACAAACCTGTCTTACTCAGCCTACTTGAAAGAGTATATGAGGAGTTAAGGGAGAACAAAAACCATGTGTCAGATATAAGTCTGGTATGACAAAACTCAAAATATTTGCATACATGTAACATAACTTTTGACACCGTATGAACCATCATAACAGTTTTTTCCCTAAAAGAAACCAACCATATTAAGTAAATATAGTGATATGATAGATAGTATCTAGAGTGTAGAATATAAATCAGAAAATAGCTATGCTGCTTACATCTCACAACACAATATTAGAAGTACATCTAAAACAGCTAAGGTATGTTCACATATGGATTTCCATGAAGGCGTCTCCAATAAAAAAAAGTACACCTCCAGCACAAGGGTCAAAACCTACCTTCCAAGCATCACATATCTCTAGATAAAACATACCACTAAGGTAAACATGGCTAGTCTATGTCTAAATATGTGATCTTGAATATCATCAACTCCGCTAGCAACTTCGATGACCATATTCTAGATAACACCCTGGCTATGCTCGTACTTTGTTTTATAACATTTCTGATATTGAGGTCACATTCGACAACTCTCATATAAGTCTTCATCACTTGAACAGAACAAGAATCACTCTATGGATTCCTAGCACAAGTCGACTAACCAATGCTAACGCTAACCTCTTCCTTGGACTTAACATTAGGATAGACAGTTCAACACTATAGCATTAGTTTGAAATGTTCATGCTAACCTCTCCCTTGGATTTAACTTTAGGATAGACAATTCAACTCTATAACATTCGACTTCGGAACTGCTTCCAGAACATAGACTCGTGTACTAGTATTGAAATGGTATTCGATAAGTAAAACACTTACCAATCCCTGATTCTTAAAAACTAATTTGATGAATTTTTGGTAAACTCGATTCTGTTTCTTTTAAAAGTAAGCAAACTATATAATTAGGAGTCCTCCTCGGGGGACCATATATACATAAGTTGTTAAAGGTAGAGACGTTTCATACCAATTCTCCTCCTTGGGGGTCTCAAATCGTATGAAGCGATGAAGGTTTTAGATACTTCCTAAGTTAGTATTTGGTCACGTTATATAGTTAACTAGTCAACTATCTAGTTCTAAAGATGATCGCTTATGGAATTCAACGTTGTATACTAACATGTTTTCGACTTTTTCAACTTAAATACTCCTCAGTCAAGAACGAAACCAGTAGGTTAGAGCACTATTTCTTATCAACCCTACTTGAAAAAAATTCTTAACTCTCACAAATAGATAAGCCTATATCAGCGGCTTTCAGTGTTAAGTATAATATTAATGACTTTCCATAAGTTTTAATAAACAAACATGATGAAGCCACTTAGCATTCCAAAACCACTTTATAAAACATTTGTTTATAAAAATCATTTTGAAATGATATATAGTTTATATGAATTTATTTATAAGATAAGCTATTTAATAATAAAAATAATTTAAAAGATGTTATATTACAGAAGCTTTTATTTACTTCAATAAAATATTTATCTAATTTTCTAAAAACTATACATACTTTAATTACTTATAATATGGTTTAAAAAATTTATTTAAAATATTACTTAAAATATCCAATTTATAATTTATTTAAAACTTCAAAAATAATAAGTTTTCTTTTGTTTAATAATAAACCATTTACTTTAATAATTCATAGTAAATTATTAAAAATTCGTAAAAATTTAAACCACTTTTATAATACTCTAATATATGTTAGAATATACTTTTAAAATGATTGAAGTAAAATACTTAAGTTTAAAGTCATTTCAAAACCATTTAAACTCTCACACAGAAAAGACAAGATTACAAAATGCTACAAAAGTGGTAGACAGTGTTTTTAAAGTGCTGCAACTGACTGCTGTGAATGACTATGAATTGGATAGTTTTTAATACTTGAAAGCTTAATCGATTTTCGATATGAAACAAACCTTTTAGCATCAAATCTTTTTACAATAGGTATTATACACAAAATACTTTGAAAATATGGTGAGAAATTCCTATAAATCTCTAAAAACTTCATAGAAAAAGCTGAACACATGGCATTTTCAAAGTGCATTTATAGCGGCTATCGCTATAAAACCACTTCCATACTTAAGTCCGATTCAACCTACTGTGCTGACCCAGAGTTTCAGACCCATCAAATAGTAGATAAATCCATCCACTATATAACTACGAATGAAAACTACCATTTAAACATATCATATCTGATAAATACAAAACACTACTAAATGTATAGGATACAATTTTTATAATACAACTTATCAGAGTAATCATTAGTTCTACTAGGTTTACTTTAATACATATCAAATTCAAGTTACTATAAACTTACCGCTACACAACTCTGATGGGAGTGATGGCAATATACTTTCATGCAAACTTAGGAAACATTCATGTGAAATAAAATAACAGGTAGGAAAGATACATCAACATATGATAAATAATAGACACTGTACATGAAAATGCTAACACAAGACAAGGAAAAACCAATCTACTCATTGGATTGGGTCACCAATGAAGCAGCTTCCTATGTACTTGCCCAAATTAGGTGCACCTAATTAGGGACAAGATCAAATCCAAATGTAGTTCTTCGAGCCAAATAAAAGAGCTAATGAACTCCAAAGGAGTTTAGGTACATCCAAAAATATGCGATAAACAAAAAACATTACAAACATATAGTAAATAGGCAGAAACAAACATAAATAAATAAACAAGTAGAACTAACATAATACAATATGAAAATGTAGGTAAAGATATACAAAGATATCAACCCATAACCTATAAAACAAAGGTTAAGAAAATACAATGGAAAATTAACATTGAGGAGAGCCTAAGATGCATCTCGATGTAATGAAAAATGAATCAACTCCAAAGGTTGAATCAAAACAAAGGAAAAGAATATCCAACAATGACTAGGAGGGTGCTCCTTCTTACCTATAGTATACCTCTAGAAAACAAGCTTGAGAACTACGATGGTTCTCGAAAACCTCCAAGCCGGACCTCGCCAAATTTACTAAGTATCCGAGAATTTCACATCTCTTTATGCATGCCACTGAAAGCAATCCAAAGTAGATGTGAAAATACCCTAATGAGAGCAAATCCACAAAACTTGGCCCCATTCGCTCTTTGTTTTAGTCATTTCCAATAAAGGATAACAATATTCAAATTGAGCAACAAATTATCGTAAATTGATAAAAAAGATTAAAGATATGGTTAAATAGGGATGTGATACCCTTTTAACCCATAGAGAAACTAAGAGGGGTGAACATCCCTCTTCATTAAATGAGACAGCTAAAAGGGGTGTTATTTCCTTTTAACCTAAAAGTCACTAAATGTCAACCTAAGTTAAAAGGTGGTGTAAGTTCCTTTTAATTAAATGTCCAGGTTAAATGGCTATATTTCTTTTTTACTAATAGGTATCAAATATATACTCTAATTTTACTAAGAGTATTTCATTAATAAAGTGATTTAACCTTTATTAAAGCCTTTTGAAATAATTTAGCTACTTTTTACAAACTACGACCTTTACAAATTTATTTGAAAAGATAACCTTTAGTTCGAACATCATTTATAAGGAGACTAAAAACAAGAAATATTAAAGCAAATGCTACAACTAACATCCTTATTAAATTAACCAACATTTACTAACGATTTTCGTATAAAAATTAATTTTAAATTATACTTAAACAAGGTATAAGTACTTCTTAAAAGTAGTATGTGAAAACTATTCACTTAGAAATAATTTTAACTCTTTATATTTAAACGACGCTAATTATTTATAACTACACTTTTATAAATTTAAAACAACATTTATTATCTCAAAAGATAATAAATTAATTTAAAATACTCTATAAATGTAAAACAACATTTATTATCATGGAAGATAATAAATCAAACTAAAATACATTTATAAATTTAAAATATTGTTTACTATCATGGAAGATAATAAATCAATTTAAGATACTTTATAAATTTAAAACAATGTTAATTATCCCGAAAGATTATTTATATAATCCTTTTTATAAATTTAAAAACCAATTAATTATCGCAAAAGATAATTAATTAAATTTATAATCCTTTTACAAATTTAAAATAACATTAGTTATCTAGAAGATAAATAGTCAAAGATATAACTCTTTTATAAAAAATCACCCTTCAAAATAACTTTATTATTTGATGCCCAAAAACAAATATTAAATTATTATAACCATTTATACTAATTTTGTAAATCAACATTATCGTTAAATACCTTATAGTCAAATTGTAAAATAAATCATAAGGTGCCAGCTTACAATTGTTTCCTACCCAACCGGTGCCAAATATAAAGGGTAATTGCTCGTAAACTGATTGAGCATAATTCAACAACTAATAAGATGATGAACACATTGTTATCTGCAATTATAAGTGGTCAATAACGCATTAATCGAAATTAACTATCATAAAAATAAATGTCCAAATTAATATAGTAGCAGAACGGGAATTTATTCTACTAAATAGATGTCCATAATAATCTATTAAATTTAAAATAGTAGAATGGTGCTCTATTTTGCTAAATATATATCATAAAGAAGTATAATTAAATTAACTACATGATTATTAAAATCGGTGCAATTGTATTTTATCACCATTAGGTTGTCAATATTTTATACTTTATCAAAACTATCAACAGTTTATGCTATCATTTTCTAAATGTTGATATGAATCTAATGCAAAAATCTATGGGTTAAACGAACTTTATGTAGGTGAGATGTTAATTTTCAAAGCTAAACTATCAATTAACTAACTAAATTAACTAAATAAATCAAATAATCCTCATCCAACCCACATCATCCAAAGCACAACATGCATGAATAGTGACCCTAAATGGAGCTCATTCCACCATAATCGACCACCGAAGGACCCAAGGCCCCAGCCATTGGCTTTGTCTCATCGCCAAGCTCTTTTCTACACTTTTCGTTCCTTCCTTAACCGCGTACATTGTCGAAAAACTTAAGATGAAAGGAAAATGTCCATCAACCACCCACGGCCATCTCCAACCACATGACACCCTACAAACACCACCTAAAAATCATGGTTCATCTATACGAACACAGCCATGTTCTCCATTCTTCAATTCATGATTATCGAAATTCCATCATTATTGGATAACCACTGTTATCGAGTAATTATCGCCACCACACTAGCAGAAACAGCGAGCAACTCTTTTTATAAAATACTAGGGACCTCACTCTGCAACTTTGCAGTTGGAAATTTTGGCTAATTGATGATGGATTGGGATATATTGAATTTTAAAGATGGAAAATGAAGAGTTCTTATTATCGCATAGGAAAAGAAAACATTACAGAGAAGAAGAAAAATGTTTCTTGTGTGCTACTATGCGTCCCACCCTTCCTTATTGAGATATGTGCACACGTATATAATAATTACTTTAAAGCCAAGTAACCAAACTAAATGGATGGTCAAATCATTGGATAAAAATAGAGTTCAAAGCCCAATTTGGTGAGATTCATATTATCAATCTCAAGTTGCCTTTCTCCCAAGACCTTGGATATTCTTTCACCTACACATGCCCATTCGCTATATTGATTTAAGTGTCAGTCATATAAGCAATGGTTGTATCTTTTGTCTCAGGCTGAATTCTCTTCAAATTAGGCATGAACATGTGTCCGTTGAAGCAAACATCCAAAAATTCTTCCCTCGGTTTGGCCATTTGAGTATTGATCGCAAGTTGCTACTACAAAGTGACGACCGAATCTTCGATCGATTTTTTACCGATTATATGATGGGAAGTCTCAAAACTACTTTGATGGCACCGATACTTGGAGGATTGACTGGAGTAGGAGGGTGCCAAATGCTGCACAGTGATGGAAGATTCACTTATCGGTTAAAGTACCAAAGTGTTAGCACCAGAATTGGTCACTAACACCCTTAAGAAAGATTGTGTAGAGAGATTAATGATGAAACGAGCTTTGTATAAAAATAGAGTTGAAATCATCTTTGAAAAAGGGTTTGAATATTTACTACTAGTATAGAAACCTTTGCGTTTTAAAGTGACAAACCATAAAGATGATTGTAAGAACAATCAATCACCAAAATTTCACGTTCAAAGACGTGAATTAAATCCAAAGAAATCGATTCCAAACCCATCAAAATGGATATACCTAAAAATTCCAAAATATAAGTCATCAAAATCAATAATAAGTGATAGCAACATATCGGAAAGCCATGAATCGATAAAAATTGGAATTTCAAGCAAAATAGGCGAAATAGGCAAAGTAGGCCGAATACAAGCAGGTCGGTCGACTGGCTCTCTGAGAACAGTCGACTAGACCAGACCCTAAAAAACTCTCGGGTTACAGGTCAGTCGACTGGACTCAGAGCTCCAGTCGACTGGTGCCTGTTACCCAGCATTTCCAGCCTATTCCCCAAAGGGCAAGAATCCAAACGGAGCCAATCGATCGAGCAATCGCAACTACGGATTTATGCTACGCGACAACCCAGTCCTATAGGCTCCTCGACACACTCCAAAAACATGTTCAAACTTCAAAGTTAGGATTTTTAAAGATTTGACTTCAAAACACCAAAAATTGAAATATTTGCCAATTCAATCCAAACCAAAAGCAAATGCACATGAATAAGTGTTAGGAATTCATACCCAACAATCAAAGATACTCACCTTTTGCACAAAATCGAGGAAGAAGAAGCTATAGATCAAGGTAAAAACAATCATCCCTCAATTCCAACCCAAGAAGCTTGAATCTAAGCTGAAAAGAAAAACGTTTCCTAAGTTTGACTTTAGGAATTTCTGAAATTGAAGGTAAAATGAGTTGGAGAAGAAGAAGAAGATGCTTACCAATAGCTTCACTTTGAATTCGGAGTTAGAACTTGGATTTGCAATGGAACTAGGGCTTAGAAACTATAATTCTCTTTCTCTTCCCCCATTTTTTATGAAAGCTTAAATGTATTAGGAAATGAAAGTGAATGAAGAGAAGTGCGGGTGGAGCTAGAATTAATAGTTTAGGCTAATCCAAACCCAAAGTCCAACGTGCAAAGGTCAAATTTTAGCTAGCTCCAAACATATCGAAATTTATACTCAAAAAGGTCACAAATGGCGTTTTGAACTCAATGGAAGTGGTCCCTAGTCCTAATTCGACCGTATGCAAAAAGTAGCATTTCAGACTAAAATTCGACTAACGATGCTGTATTTAAATAAAATATTTAAATACAAAATCGTAAAATATGCGGGTTGTTACACTTAGCCTTTTCCAATCACTTTTTAAGAATGGACTTGATAATCTTGTTTACCGCTTCAATCTGTCCATTCATCTAGGGATGTGCAACTACAACAAACCTCATCTCTACGCGATGCCAGTAACAGAAACCTTTAAACTCGACACTGTCAAGTTGGGTTCCGTTATCGGTAACGATTGCTTATAGAACTCCAAAACGATAGATAATAACCCAGACTATAAAGTTGATCACTTTCTTCGTGGTAATTGTGGCTAATGGCTCGGCTTTAGTCCATTTGGTGAAGTAATCAACTACGGTGATGGGATACTTTGCCCCGCCTTTACGTATTGGCAACACACCGATAATATCAATTCCCCAAACCACACATGGCCAAGGACAGACCGTTTGAGTAGTCTCCGTCAGTGGGGATTTCAAGAATCCTAGCTAACCTCTGGCACTTACCACACTTTCTGGTGTAATCAGCTGCGTCTTCATCGACGGTTGGCTAGAAGTACCCATAATTGAGAATCTTCTTTGCCAAGGTATGTCCTCTAATGTGGTCGCCACAAGCCCCTTCATGCATTTTCCTCAGGACTTGTTTTTCCTCGTCATTGGAGACATAACATAGCAGTGGGACTGAGAAACCCTTCCTATAAAGTAATCCTTCATGTATGATGTATCTTGGAGCTTCTTGAAGGAGTTTTTGTCACTCATTCCTCATATCGAGACGGATTCCAATGCAAGTAGTCTTTTATCGGAGTCATTCACGATTCTCTTTCAGGTTCCGCCTCTAAGATCCAATCGACATCCATCTATCCATGATCGGTGATGAATATATTTCCATAAGAACCAAGCCATGAGCTGTGCATCTCCGCAACTGGCCAACTTAGCTAGTGAGTCAGCCTCGCATTTTTCTCTTTGGGAATATGTTATCGTATAATATTCAATGCCACTAAGCAACTCAAGGACTCTGTTTAGATAAGAGGCTAGCATTGCTCTTTTGCCTAAAAATCTTTCTGCACTTTATACACCACTAGCTAAGAATCACAGAAAATATATGAAGTTTTAATCTCCAGTTCTTTGGCAATCTCGAGTCCCATAATCAATGCTTTGTACTCCGCTTCTTCGTTTGTTGCAGGAAAGTTGAGTCTTAGGGCATAATAGATTGAACGTTCCTTGGGAGTGACAAGTAAAATTCTAGCACCAGAACAACATTTGTTTGACGCACCGCCCATGTACATCTTCCACCGATCATTTTATGCACCGCTGCTTTCTAGAGTATCGTCTTGCATAGTGAATTCAACTATAAAATCCGCCAAAGCTTAACCCTGGATAGCCTTCCGAGGGTCATAGGATATATCGTATTGGCTCAATTCAATGTTCCACTTTTAACAGCTTTCCACAAGTCACAGTTCATTGCAAGATTTATTGCAAAGGCTGGTTGGTAAGAACTTTGATCAGATGAGTTTGAAAGTAAGGGTGGATCTTCCTTGAAGCAATCAATAGAAAGTATGCAAGCTTTTCCAACTCTGGGTAATTTCTTTCTTCTCATTTCAATCATTTATTGATGTAATAGACTGGTCGTAGAATGTGGAAATCCTCATGTACGAGTCCGGTGCCCAAAGCATGTACCGATACTACTAGATATATAAACAAGTTCTTGCCATCCACCAGCCTCGAGAGGACGAGGGTCTCTCCAAGTAATCCGTCAGATCCTGGAATGCACCAGCACATTCCTGTGTCCAAGAAAAGTTTCTTTTCCCATTCGAACTTTTTCCCTTCTTAATTACGTCAGAATGAGATGCATTTGTTGGTGGCTTTAGAGATGAATCAGCTCAGGGAGGCAACCTTCCCATTCAAGCTGTAGACCTCCTTAACTTTCTTCAGGGCCTCTATGTCCCATAACACCTTTATCTTTTCCACATTGGCTTCAATCCCTTGGGAGTTCACAATGAAGCCCACGAATTCCTCTCATGAAATTACAAAAAAGCATTTCAAAGGGTTTAGCTTCATCCCATATTTCTGTAGAACAAAAAACATCTCTGCTAATTCATAAACGTGGTTTCCTGAATGCCATGATTCTACGAGCATGTCGTCCATTAAACTTCAATAGAGTGTCCAATATGGTCTTCAAACATCCTACTTACTAGTCTCTGGTAGGTTGCTATAGTGTTCTTCAACCTAAACGACATGACTTGATAGCAATACATTCCCAAATCAGTAATAAAGCTGGTATGTTCCTCATCCAAGACATGCATTGGAATCTGGTTGTATCCAGAGTACGCGTCCATGAATGAAAGTAATTCATGTCTGGCTATTGAGCCCACTATCTGATCAATCCTTCGAAGCCGGAAGTTGTCCATTAGGGATGCCCTATTCAAGTCATAATAATCGACGCATGTCCTCCATTTCCCATTTGCCTTCTTCACCAAGACTGGATTGAATACCCATTCTGATTATAAGGCATCGTGGATAAAGCCATTTTCCTTCAGCTTCTCAACTTCTTCTTTGAGTGCAGCAGAACTCACCGACCCAGGCACTTTTGTTTTACAAAAATGCATGTGGGATTTATGTTCAATGCATGGCTCATTATCTCCGGTGCGGTCCTACACATATCAGAATGCATCCACAGGAACACATCTAGGTTTTCCCGGAGAAAACCAATCAACTCCTTCATCATCCTAACACCAAGCTATGATTCGACTTTCAGTATTCATGGTAGGTCATCCGAACTAAACGGGATATTAATTATTAGCTCAACTAGAGCATCACTTTCATCCACTGACTCTTTTCATGGATTCATATCATTATGGAACCGATTGTGCTACCCGAGCCAAGACTTAGGCATTGGTTGCTATGCATCCAAATCCTTGATGCAGAGAGTCCCTATACACTTTTCCTTTCTCTATTATCCTCATTTTCCTTAGCTCGGCGACATAACATTCACAGATATGCCCTTGATCTTCATGCACTACTCCCATACCGTTCTCCATAGGAAATTTAAGCATCAAACACTAGGAAGCTATAGCCTTTTTGAACTCAACTAGGGCCAATGGCCTAAAAACACGTTATAAGCAGTGTAAATATCCAATACAACAAAAGGAATGACTCACACTCGCCTATGGTTGGCTTCTTCAAGTATCACTGGAATTCCATACATTCGACTGACTTTGTAGTTATCCCATTAAATCCTTGAATCCAAGATTTACATGGTTCCAAGTCCTTGCCCTCCACAAGCATCTGGTCGTAGGCTTTTTTGAATAGAATGTGGATCGAACTTCCATAGTCAACCAGTGCCTTTCGAAAAATAGTAGGGCCAATCATGGCCGTCATAACCAATGGGTCAATCATTGGGGATTCCACCCTATCATCATATTTGTTTCGGAAAATAATATCATCTTGCATGGTTCTAAATTATTTTGTCAAAGTTCCATCTTCAACTTCCAAACAGCTCATATACTCGGTGTGCTTCAAAGCACCAACATACCTGTCCATCTCATTCAAACTCTTGTCCACTGGATATGGTCCACCGATGACTGTGCTTATGACTATATGTTTTTCAAGTCGCGTAGGCTCCTCACCAGTAGGGCCACCTTCCCCCCGTTAGGATGTCGACCCAAGGAATTAGAATTTCCTTACCCACCATTCCGTGAGGCTTTCACAAACTATTGCATTTTTTCTTTCAAATCAGCTCCTCAATCATATTGTGCAAGTGCTTGTATTCATTGGTATTATGATCATGCATCACATGAAACCAGTAGAACTTTCCAGATCTCTTATCCTTCTCGGTCAATACTCTTGGAGATGGCTTGATGTACTATTCGGTACATTGAGTTGCCAGATAAATGTTCTCAATTGAGTTATTCAGTTCAGTATAATTATCATATATAGGAATCCTGGGATGATTCCTATTATCTGGCTTTCGTTCCTTGGCCCTATTATCGCTTTTTTCTAGCTATCATTCTTGTTGCTAATATTCAAATCCACGTTTCCAGAACTTCCTCCATATACAACAATGTTGCTTTGTATCACTTCATCTGAATTTCCAACACCGTTCCTTTGGGGACGATCGTGCGCTTCTTCCAAGAATAAGTTCTGATTAGCTTTTCTATATAAAGCATCCATCGTCGATGGGGATTTCAACCATTCCCTGAAACCCATCTCGGGATGAATCCCTATAAATTAGCGCCATCAAACTATGTCATCATTGAGATTTGTGACTTCTATTACAGTTGTATGGAACAAATTCAAGAAACCTTTTAATGACTCTCCCACTCCATGGAAAAGGTTTGACAACGACTTCAAATCTTTAGGATTGTCATGCGTAAATGAAAATGCTTCGGAAATTTTTAGGACAACTCGACAAAAGAGAATATGGATCTCAATGGGAGCATAGTGAACCACATCATTGCCACTCCTAGGAAAATTGAAAAACAAATACGTCTCACGGCATCAGAAGATCTGGTAGAGTCCATTTTCCATTCTACGTCATCAAGTGCTGCCTTGGATATATTTCCACCATACAACTGCATGTTGGCATTGCAAAACTCCATGGACACCTCACACGCAAAATGTCCTCAGAAAACAGATTCCAATGAGGAGAAGTACCACATTCACCATTGCTTCTAGATTGGGTTTCACTTACATGTCTTCCAAGTACTCTGTGTCAATAGGCTCGGTTGCATGGCGGTGATTGAGTTCTATTCTGAGTGTTTGGCCTAGCGAACGCTCACAGGCATACTCTTGATACCTGGGTTCTCTAGACTCTAGGAGATCCGTTCATTTAGCAATCCCTCATGTTTGATTCATGTGCATAGTATCAGTAGCAATCTCAATATTTAGCTTTGTGATGTTTCATAGCACGATCAGAAGTCACACCCATGCCACCAGCCTAAGGGCGAGCTCTGGGCCCACCATTAATTGGATCGATATCGATCTGTCCACTTGGATCGATATCGATTTGCAAACCTGAGCCGTAGGTTTGTTTTCTTCCTTGATGTTACCAGCACCTTAGCCCGGCTACAAAACGACAGTTGAAGATATTATTATTAGCATTAGACAAGTTTCAGACCAAGAAGAGCCTGAAGGTATAAGGGTTTGCTGCAATCGACATGTTTCGGCATCCCTGGCTCGGTGCAGACTGGAGGTGTTAGCAAGTTGTCAAGCCCACAACAAAAAAAGAGTGTCCGACATGACCCTGCTTTGAGTCATTCAACGATCGACCGGACAATTCTCGACCGGCATTCCTCCTTCGGTATGCCTGGCTAGGTGCGTAGAAGTCACCAACTGTGGGCCGAGATAATTTCTTCCTAGGCCCATGAAGGAAGTCCAGCCCACCTTTGCTTATAAATAGAAGGGCAGAGGCACGGTGAAAAGGGGGCTTTTTGGGAGAACACTGGGGAGACTCTACCGCTTCCAAGACTCTTTCTTTTCAGTTAGCACTTGTTTCAAGTCATTATTGTACGGATTGTATCTGTATTCAATCATTTATGAAAGCAATAAAGATCAAAATTCAAAGTGGACGTAGGCAGTTACGCTGAACCACTATAAATCCAGTGTTCTTATTTTTACATTTAATTTAGCAACAGTTCTCTATTTTAATTTACTTTCATCATTAATCTCTCTAGACAATCTTTCTTAAGGATGTTAGTGACCAATTCTGGTGCTAACACTTTGGTGCTTTCACCGATTAGTGACCAATCCAGGCCAAGCCAGATCCATGCCGAGCCAGATCCATGCCGAGCCAAGCTACATCCAGGTCGAGCTACATCCAGGCCAAGCCACATCCATGCCGAGCCACATCCATGCAGAGCCACTCTAGGCCGAGCCGCTCCAGGCTGAGCCACGTCCATGCCGAGCCACGTCCCTATCGAGCCACGTCCATGCTGAGCCACGTCTAGGCCGAGCCACGTCCGGGCAGAGCTATATCCGGGTCGAGCCACTTCCGGGCCGAGCCACATCCGGGCCGAGCCACATCTAGGCCGAGCTACTCCGTGCCGAGCCACTCCAGGGAAAGCTACATCCAGCCGAGCCACATCCAGCAGAGCCACATCCAGCCGAGCCACATCCAGACCGAGCCAAATCCATGCCGACCCACATCCATGCCGAGCCACATCCATACCGAGCCACTCTAGGCCGAGCCACATCCATGTCGACCCACTCCAGGCCGAGCCACATTCATGCTAAGCCACATCCATGCCGAGCCATATCCAAGTAGAGCCACATCCGGGCCGTGCCACATCCATGCCGAGCCACATCCATGACGAGCCACTCCAGGCCGAGCCATATCCAGGCCGAGCCACATCCAGGCCGAGCCACATCCATGCCTAGCCGAGCTACATCCAGGCCGAGCCACATCCATATCGAGCCACTCTAGGCAGAGCCACATCCATGTCGAGCCATATCCAGGCCGAGCCACATCCCGGCCGAGCCACATCAGGCCGAGCCACTCTAGGCCGAGCCATATCCATGTCGAGCCACATCCAGGCCGAGCCAATCCAAGCAGAGCCACATCCATGCCGAGCCACATCCAGGCCGGGCCACATCCATGCCGAGCCATAGCCATGCCGAGCCACATCCAGGCCAAGCCATATCCATGCCGAGCCACTCCAGGCCAAGCCACATTCATGCCGAGCCATATCCATGCCGAGTCACATCCCGGTCGAGCCACATCCGGGCCGAGCCACATCCGGGCCATGCCACATCCATGCCGAGCCACATCCAGGCCGAGCCACATCCAGGCCGTGCCATACGTCTATGTCGAACGACATGCTGTCTATGCCAATTGACATCTAGGCCGAGTCATACATCTGTACCGAACGACATCTAGGCTGAGCCACATGCCTATGCTGAATGGCATCCAGGCTGAGCATGCTTGGTCGATCCATACTTAAGTTGCACCGGTCTCTTATACGACCCCTATTTTCAAAAAAAAATTCAAAAAAGAGGCTAAATTTTTTTTAGGGGGAAACTAGCTGCAGTGCAGTGCCTCCAAATAGTGAATTCAAAACTCAAATTAATAAAGGAACATTCTATCCACTTCCCTTACATCCATGATCGAGTAGGGCATAGACGATCAAGCGGCAGCTTCTGAACGGCAACAAGAGAATGGACATGCAACCGCTACTCAAACGATACTCCCAAAGGGATATCATACTGATCACATTTGAGGAGAATCGACCTCCATATATATTTTGGCAACTAGTTAGCCGAAGAGCCTCCTACGACCATGGATCGTTTCTATAATAAAATGAATCTGAACAAAGTGTGGAGCAGAGGAACAGACTAGGAAAAATAACAAGGAAGGCCCGTTGGCTAAGGATGCCGATCCTAGTAGACAAAATAAGATCTCAAAATTCGACTCATATGCTCTTTGAAAGATTCGATGGACAACCTCTACGTGAAGACTCGCGACTCAGAGTGGTACTGGAAACCAACCTCGAGAGAGTACGCCAAAGTCTAAAGAAAATCAGGGGAATGTTGTATATTCCAAGATGCTCACTGATCCTAACACGGGCAGTTACAAACACCTCCGAGGTGTGATCAAAAAGCCGATCTGGAAAGGAAAGCTTCAATAGTATGTACAAGTCCTGCAGAATGGCGGACAACGAACATCTGATGCCTATTAATAAAGGGCTATGATTATCAATTAGATGGCTGATGGTCGACATCCCATTGAAAGGAGCCAGGGGTAAAGTTGAATAGTGAGCACACGATGCTGCTTCACTTATCAATGAAATTTATTCCAATCTTCTTTGAATTTTTTCCATTTCTATTTCAGTTGTTCTATGAACTACGACCAACTTGAACTAAACTACTTTCAAAATGATGCAGGCGACCAGGTTTTAGATTCAGCTGCCACCCAATCCACGTAGAGCATGATCGGACGCGTGGAGTTTCATCTAGACGAGGATGATTCAATCGCTCATCATCAACCATGTGCCTTTAATTTGGGGCCAAGAACTAGAGATTGAAAAGCTCATCACGATTAGAGCCCAATACAAAGTCAACATGACCGACCATCCATTCATTGACCTCCACATTTGACTTGGAGACCTGAGCAAGGCTTGGAATGAGTATGGCCCGATCATCCACTCAAATCAAGTCGTAGAACAAAGTTTGAAAAAATATAGATGCCTTTCTTGAAGCTCAGTGACATTGGGATCTATCTAAAATAGACGTGATTTGATCATCTACACATCAAATCCTACCCTGAACACAAAAGATTGTTCGAAAGCCCAACTTGGAGTAGTTGTGATGGACTACCTACTCGTCAACCATCGCTCTCAATAATCCATTATCCATATTTTCTAGAAAGAGATACGAAGCGAATTATGTGAGATTTGACTATCTAACCCAGCATGGATGCGATCCAGCCATCTGTCATATACCTCCTTCCTTGATTTGATTGGAAGAGCTATAGTCACCAAGCGGACGAGAATCGACCTTTTATTTTTCAAGTTTTGTCCCCCATGCTGACGGTAGAATCCCATTCCATGAGCAAACGTGGTTCGATCGTTCATTCGATAACATTAACCTCGATATGGCAAATGAAATATAAATTAAAGGGTGGAAATCAACTACTCTCAATAAAAACCTCTAAGTCCCTGAAGTGGACTAGAGTACTCTCAGTCCCTTGAGTGCGGGTTAGAGTATAAACGACCTAAAAATCTCTAAGTCCATGAAGCAGACTAGAGTACTCTAAGTCCCCTAAGTGCGGACTAGAGTATAAATGACTTAAAAACCTCTACCTCCTCTGAGTGCGGACTAGAGTACTCTAAGTCCCTAAGTGCGGACTATAGTATAAATGACTTAAAAACCTCTAAGTCCCTGAAGCGAACTAGAGTACTCTCAGTCCCCTTAGTATGGACTAGATTATAAACGACTTAAAAACCTCTAAGTCCCCAGAGTGCAGATTAGAGTACTCTCAGTTCGCTAAGTGCGGACTAGAGTATAAACGGCTTAAAAACCTCTAAGTCCCTGAAGCGGACTAGAGTACTCTCAGTCTCCAGAGTGCGGACTAGAGTATAAACGACTTAAAAACCTCTAAGTCCTCAGAGCACGGATTAGAGTACTCTAAGTCTCCTAAGTGCGGACTAGAGTATAAATGACTTAAAAATCTCTAAGTCTCCAGAGTGCAGACTAGAGTACTTTAAGTCCCCTGAGTGCGGACTAGAGTATAAACGACTTAAAACCCTCTAAGTTCCTAGAGTGTGGACTAGAGTACTCTTAGTCCCCTGAGTGCGGACTAGAGTATGAATGACTTAAAAACCTCTAAACCGCTGAAGCGGACTAGAGTACTCTCAGTCCCCTGAGTGCGGACTAGAGTATAAATGACTTAAAAACCTCTATATCCCTAAAGCGAACTAGAGTACTCTCAGTCCCTCAAGTGCGTACTAGAGTATAAACGACTTAAAAACCTCTACGTCCCCAGAATGCGGACTAGAGTACTCTAAGTTCCCTGAGTGTGGACTAGAGTATAAATGACTTGAAAACCTCTAAGTCCCTGAAGCGGACTAGAGTATTCTCAGTCCCCTGAGTACGGACTAGAGTATAAACGACTTAAGAACCTCTAACTCCCTGAAGCGGACTAGAGTACTCTAAGTCTCCTAAGTGTGGACTAGAGTATAAATGACTTAAAAACCTCTAAGTCCCTGAAGCGGACTAGAGTACTCTAAGTCCCCTGAGTGTGGAGTAGAGTATAAACGACTTAAAAACCTCTACCTTCCCAGAGTGCGGACTAGAGTACTCTAAGTCCACTGAGTGCGGACTAGAGTATAAATGACTTAAAAACCTCTAAGTCCCTGAAGCGGACTAGAGTACTCTCAGTCCCTTGAGTGCGGACTAGAGTATATACGACTTAAAAACCTCTAAGTCCTTAGAATGCGGACTATAGTACTCTAAGTCTCCTGAGTACGGACTAGAGTATAAACAACTTATAAATCTCTAAGTCCCCAAAGCAGACTAGAGTACTCTCAGCCCCTAAGTGCAGTCTAAAGTATAAATGACTTAAAACCCTCTAAGACCCTAAAGCGGACTAGAGTACTCTCAG
This sequence comes from Allium cepa, assembly GCA_030765085.1. Lineage (NCBI taxonomy): Eukaryota > Viridiplantae > Streptophyta > Magnoliopsida > Asparagales > Amaryllidaceae > Allium > Allium cepa. The sequence goes on along the minus strand of CM060941.1, from coordinate 79,518,791 downwards.
TCCCCTGAGTGTGGACTAGAGTATAAACGACTTAAAAACTCTAAGTCTCCAGAGTGTGGACTAGAGTACTCTAAGTCCCCTGAGTGCGGACTAGAGTATAAATGACTTAAAATATCTAAGTCCCCAGAGTGCGGAAAAGTCCCCTGAGTGCGGACTAGAGTATAAACGGCTTAAAAACCTCTAAGTCGTAGAAATGGACCAGAGTACTCTCAGTCCCCTGAGTGCGGACTAGTGTATAAATGACTTAAAAACCTCTAAATCCCCGAAGTGGACTAGAGTACTCGCAGTCCCTCGAGTGCGGACTAGGGTATAAACGACTTAAAAACCTCTAAGTCTCCAGAGTGCAGACTAAAGTACTCTAAGTTCCCTAAGTGCGGACTAGAGTATAAACGACTTAAAAACTTCTACGTCTCCAGAGTGTGGACTAGAGTACTTTAAGTCCCCTGAGTACGGACTAGAGTATAAACGACTTAAAAACCTCTAAGTCCCCAGAGTGCGGACTAGAGTTTTCTAAGTCCCCTGAGTGTGGACTAGAGTATAAACAAATTTAAAACCTCTAAATCCCCAGAGTGCGGACTAGAGTATAAAGGATTGAGAAAATAAAATATCTATCTTCCTGAAGTGAACTAGAGTACTCTAAGTCCCTAGAGTGCAGACTAGAGTATAAACGAATCGACGAAAATCTGTATGTCCCAAACTGTGGAATATAGCATAAACCGTTCGACAAATCTCCAAGTCCCCAGAGCATGGATCGAAGCATGAACACAAATTGGGCGCGAGTCGACTGGGGAAAATATCACTAAGTCACCAGAATGCAGAGTGGTGCATAAACATTGATAAATAGATGAGTGGATTCTGATCGTTCTCTATTCTGTAAACTTCAGTCTGAAATCGACAGGAGGAGTACTAACTCGGTGAGGATGGAGTTCAACCATCCGATTAGTGGTCTGGCAGATCAATGCTGGGAGAAAGAGTACAAATCACTAAAAGATGAATACGACAGCTTATTATAGCTCTAGCTTAGCGTTCTTTATAACTTAAGGCAACGACTACAAGGAGGCCTCAATAAAGAACCAATCGAAACAGCATCCAAAGCTACGGGAGACCGACTATATCTTACCTTAGATCGAGGGTCAATACCAATGTGCACCAAGCACATACGAATGTGCCTCGGACATTCCTTGAAAAACTATGACCTCCAGAGTGTGGAAAGGAGGGTAAACCATGAAGACTTGGTCAAAAATTCTCCAGCACCCTCCATCGATCTGTCAGGAGGAGTACGAAACTGGATGAGCATGACCCGACTGCATTTGAGCCAACTTTACTTCGAGATCTGATTATAGAACATGAACTAAAGTGGATGTGGCTGACTGTCCAGCGTCCAAATTACGCCCTGAAACTAACGAGGTATTGAAGTATTCCTCTTGGAATGAAAAACCACAATACAATCCATGATAGGCGAGACCCAGCCTCCCATCAACTGACCTAATCCCACGATTCAATGGGAAAGAGGGTAAAGCTAAAGTGGGCATGGCCGGTCTTCCTACTTAAAGGTATATGCCCCAGACCTAGGGGCACGAGCGAGAAGCAAGATGAATGTGAACCAACTATTCACCAATCAACTCTATGTCTTTGGAGTTTAGGTGGGAATATAAACATAGCTAGGGCAAGAATCAACCATCCATGCAGTGCATTTTTCAACCCGAGACTAGGAGCAGACGCATGGTCATCCAAAGACTGGCTGCGAAAGCTCAATATTGAAACATATATATAGTGCTTACAGCTACTCAAGGCTACGACCAAAAGAATGCCTAGAGATAGAATCATTAAATCAATACCTAAGCTCGTGGGCAACTGGTTGTCACTCCAACCCAAAGCATGGGTAAAGGATCGTGAATGCATTGAATAAAAAGTGCGTTACTCGAATATACAAGAAGATTCAAACTCATAGCAAGGTCCAGCTATGCAGCTGCACGCAACTCAAGGCTGAACCCTACTCGACATTTACTTCAACGTGCTTTTAGGCCTGATCTTTGGCCATTTGCAGATAATCGATTAGAGCATTCAGAGCCTATCGCTATTAGACTTAATAACTCATGGAAAAACTCTAGGATTCGACTAGAGTAACCATCAACGTCTATGTCTACCAGCCATTGCAACAGGGCATACAACGACCTGGGACGTCTGAAAGACTATTTAAATAGAATACCGAACTAAGCTAATTCGATATAACTTATTTCCCTCGAAAGGCTATCCAAGGCGGAAATTAGCAGACTTTATACCCGAATTCACTACATCAGATGACTACTAGAAGAGTAGTACAGAACCAACCAATAGATGAAAAATGTACGTAGATGGAGCATCCAGTGATTAGTGTTATGGCGCAGGAGTCATGATAATGACTCTTGAGGAATGATCGATCTGCTACTTCCTGAAACTCGATTTCCCTATAACAAATAACGATGCTTAGTATGAAGCCTCGACTGCCAGCCTTAAATTTGCTAGTGGATTGGGAGTGGAAACTTTACATATCTTTGTGGTTCCTGATTGATAGTGTGCAAATTTAAGGAAGTTGATCTTGCTAGGGGGCATTGTCTTGCTCCTTATCTCGGCTAGGTCCAAGAGCTACAAGCTGACTTCGCGTATTACATCATTACACACATACTCAGCAAACAAAATGAAAAGAGTCCAGTCACTAGCCAAGCTAGCAGTTTTAGGGACGCGCAACAGACATACATTGTTTCGATTGAAATACTTAATATTCCAAGCAGTGACGGATGAAGATCGGCTAGATCTTGGTGACAGAGCTAGAAAAGGGGTCATGGTTGACTCCTATCAAAGACTATCTACGATGAGGAATTCTTATTGAACGGAGGAATGAAAAACGATAGATTCTCCTCAAAGCTTCATGCCAAATCATCCAAGAAGAAGTCATGTGTAGAAAGGAGTTTATCCATTCTCATGCTTTGGTATGTCACCCATGATGATATCAAATGAGTCTTGAGCAAAGTATATGAAGAAGAATGCGGCAAGTACATCAGGGGGCAAATCCTGACAAAGAAAATTCTCCGCAATAGGTATTACTGGCCAACTATCAATCAATATGCGGTTGATCATGCTAGACAATGCGATGAGTGCAAGATGTTTGCAAAAAAATTTAGGATCCCCACCGATGGAAATTACTCAAATGGCTAGTCTGTAGCCGTTTGCCACTTGGAGGCATTAACATCATCATCTTCTTGCCAATCCTAATGGTAGCATGAAATATCCGTCGTAGCGGTTGATTACTTCACCAAATGGGCAAATGAAAAACTTTTAACCACGACCAAGATGAAGAAAATAACCAACTTCATTGTACATAACGTCATCTGTCCTTATGACCTTCCATGATCCGTTATAACTGCAAATGGACAGGTTGAAGCTGTGAACAAAATCATAAAGTCTATTCTGAAGAGAGGTTTGGAAAAGGCTAGAGGCAAATGGGTGGATAAACTCCTAACAGCATTATGGGCTTATAGAACTACCCATGAGTCCGTGATTGGCCGTACTCCGTTCGCCCTTGCTTACTGCTCTGAGGTCGTCATCCATGTAAAACTTGAAGTCCCCTCTCATTAACTGGCTGGATACAACCCTTATTTCGCAAAAAAATACAAATAAGGAATCACAATTGAATTGCAACTAAACTAGATGGAATTGCTGATGACTTATGAGCATATAAAAGGCATCCGAGAGCCAATGGCAAGAACATGTAACCAAACATGCATGTGTACATCCAGTAAAGTTCGACTTCTTTAAATGGACAAAAAATGAATTCTCATTTAAGGTCATTAAGAAAAGATTGGATCAATTATCCGAAGCTTACTAGCCCTAAAGAACCGGACGCGGATGGCCACTGATGAACTACAACCTTGGATTTATAATATTAGGAACCAACCAAGCGTCAAGACGATAAAAAAAGGACACGACACCTTAGGAGGATAAAATTGAAGGATAATGACTGTTCAGAAAACATGATGGATTTCTTTCTAGAAACAACGAATACTCGCTGATTCAAATTGTGTCGTGTTGCTTCACATGACACACTTTAGGGGGCAAATGTTACCCGACACCTTAGCACGGCTACAAAATGACAGTTGAAGATATTATTATTAGCACTAGATAAGATTCTGACCAAGAAGAGCATGAAGGTATAAGGGTTTGATGAAATCGACATGTTTTGGCATCTCTGGCTCGGTGCAGACTGGAGGTGTTAGCAAGTTGTCAAGCCCACAACAAAGCAAGAGCGTTCAGCATGACTCTGCTTCGAGTCATTCAATGGCATTCCTCGTTCGGCATGCCTGGCTAGGTGCGAAGAAGTTTCCAACAGTGGGCCGAGATACTTTGTTCCTAGGCCCGTGAGGTAAGTCCAGCCCATCTTCACCTATAAAAAGAAGGGCAGGGGCACAATGAAAAGGGGGCCTTTTTGGGAGAACACTGGGGTGACTCTACCGATTTCAAGACTCTTTCTTTTCAGTTATCACTTGTATACAAGTCATTATTGTACGGATTGTATCTGTATTCAATCATTTGTGAAAGCAATAAAGATCAAAACTCAAAGTGGACGTAGGCAGTTACGCTAAACTACTATAAATCCGGTGTTCTTGTTTTTGCATTTAATTTAGCATACAGTTCTCTGTTTTAATTTACTTTCATCATTAATCTCTCTACACAATCTTTCTCAAGGGTGTTAGTGACTAATTCTGGTGCTAACGCTTGGTATGATGTGTCAATAGTATTTTGAGTCGTCTTTTGCTTTCTATACCTCTGTCTTTGGTCGGATGATAAGGAACTTTCATATTTTGAACTTGAATCCCTGCTGCTCATCCCTTGGCTGCTCTGCGTTAGTTCATTCAACAACCTCAAGCTCTACTGCACCGGCATGTTCATCTATTTACGGCTCTCCTAGAATTTGTCCTCTATGTGCTTCATCATCTGATTCATTATCACTTTGGTCACGACATTAGCTGGATTCTAGATCTTTAGATATTCTGTTTGGGCAGCTCCATCTATTTGGTAAATGTTTTGATTTTTAGCACCATTGGTAACTCTAGAAGTTATAGCATGTTCTCTCCTTGATGGGGCCATGGTGAATAACTTCTTTTAGATTATTGAAAATTTGAGTAGTAGAATTGTAAGGTTGGAAAATTGGATCTATCTCTTAGATTTATGGAACCCAATAGTAGATGATGGATCCAAGTAGCTTGGGAATAGGATTTTCTAATGAAATCGCCAAAATGTTTGAACCAAAAATGGCATAAAAACCTAGAAGATTAATTAGAGAATAAAAAGTGAAGAAATTTAAATGAAAAATGATCAAAAAAGAACACACAGTAATTATAGTGGTTCGGCTAATCTAGGCCTACATCTGTTACCCCGCCTTTTGGCCAAGGCCGGGATATCAACAAAATTGGCTAAAACGGATGGATATGGGGACTAGAGATTGATAGCAAAACACGGCTACGATTGATACCGTCAAAATTTAACCGAGCTCCAATCAAGATGGGATCGATAAGGGGATAATGGACAAGGCTTGGAGAAGCTATATTTCAAATTTTAGGTCAATCAGTTCATATGCTCGAGATATGGATGGATCAATATTGGTGAGAAATGGTTTTGGATCGATATCTTCGTACCGATCAAGGTGATGGGTTTCGGATCAATGCCTACACATTGATGCTTTCATATTAATAGATGGATACGAATATAGATAACTCACATGGCTTTGGACAGATAGTAGTTTGTATCGATGGGTTTCGTATTGACCTGCGATATTGGATCGATACGAATGGAGGCGTTTAGGATCGATATAAAGGCAATGGATTTGGATCGATGGATACGAACAAAGGCACATGTGATGAATACAAAAGGAAAACATTTAGGGATTGATACGAATAGAGACATGGATATGAAATGATGGACATGGGGCAATGGAATATGATGGATGCGAACAGCATGGCGATGGATACGAATTGATGGAGGCGAAAGCGATGGATACGCACTGTTTGATGGATATGAGGTTCCAGCCTCCTTGCAAATGCAAACTTGGATCGATCATAACTCTCATTCTATAAGTCTAAATGCTATGAAATTTTCACAAGAGCTTTCTTATTCACTCAAGAACGTCCATGATCGATGTCAACTCGATTGGAGCCAATTTGGATGGATATAAATTTTACTTGGATCAATCCAATATCACTGTAGATCAATCGGGCAGGCCCACCTATGCAAGAAAAAAGGTATTCCAGGCTTTAAGGCGGATATTTTTGGATCCCACCTAAAAATAGAAGTCCAATGACAACTAGAAGAGGGATCTCTTCTGCTCTAAACACCAAAACTCTGCTATTTTATACATTGATGTTCAAAGGCTTGTAAATGTAATCTTAATACAAAAAGGAATAAAAGGCCTGATTCAAAGTGGACGTAGCCGGAGATAGCCGAACCACTATAAACCTTGTGTCCTCTGTTCTCTTACTTTCTTTCATTTTGATTTTGCTATTCCCTCATTTTTATTCTCTATATTATCTGGATCTGAGATCTGTGTTAAGATATTGAGGATTTGTGTATAAACACTAGTACTTTCACTACATTTGGGGTTTGTGACCAATTTTGATCAAACACTTTGGTGCTTTCACCGAGAAAGACTAGCAGCCGCTATATCAAATTGGAGTTCTAATTTAAAAAGCTAAAGGATCGGATTTAGGAGGAACCATGGTCAGGCAGTCAGTAAGGAGGCAGGTAACAGATAGGAGCCATCAAGATGGAAGTCAGGAGGCTTCCTTCGGAGCTGGAACATATCATGAATCCATCTACATCACTAAGGATGAGATGTAGATTATGATGGATTCTATGCAGGAGCAGTTGATGAAAAGGCAGGAGGAGATGATGCAGAATCTTCTCAGATAGTTTGGACAGGTAGAAGCTGGTTGAGCTGCCGGAGCACATATCCATGGAGCTGGATCAGTGGGACCTAATAGACAACTAGATAGAGCAGTTCAGAAGGGGGAAGCCCCCAATTAGCGCACAACTATCAATCTGGATAGATTTAGGATGCCAGATGACGCTGCACAGCCTGGTACCAACAAGAATATAGGGGTGTGTGACGAGAAGTAAATACCAGAGTTCCCTTAAGAACTTTGGGGGCGGTCGGGAGATGAAGACAGGAGGCAACCCATGGAGGATAACATTGGATTGACCGAAATTATAAGGAAAACTATATGCGGAGGTCTGACAAATAGGGATCTGGAAGGAGTAAACAAGATTCCATTCACTTATAACATCAAGATGGCTAGGAATCCACTAGAGTTCAGGCTACCCACTCTGGAAGTATACAACGGTAGGACAAATTCTACCGATCATTTGATGAGGTATACAAGACACATTGAAGTGCTGGGGGGATTGGAGGAGGTTATAGTCTGATGTTTCCCCTGTACTTGACGGATACATCTCTTATGTGGTTCAGGCAGTTGGAAAATGGATCTATTAGGACATGGACTGAATTGGTGGACAGGTTTCTAAAGCAGTTTCGAGTTCATATCAAGAGACCAAAGAATGTGATGACGTTGACATTAATGAAACAGCAGGAAGAAGAGTCGCTCAGGACTTTCTTAACCCGATTTAATGCAGCATTTGCTTCGGTGGATCGGCCGGATCCATCAATAGTTCTAATGGCGGCAGTGTCAAGAGTCAGGAACAAATCAGATTTCAAGATACCATTAGTACGGGACCACCAATGGATCTTGGGGTATTGTTTCGTGAGGCCGAGATATTTCTTCGACAAGAGGATGCACGCGTGGATATAAAACCAAAGGAAGTAAACGTGGTGAAGGATGGAGTACTATCCGGTAAAAACTCGGATAAGGATAAAGGGAAGAGGAAGTCGGATGACGACTCTGGCAGGGCAAGGAAGCATTAGAGAGAACCAAAATTCTCGACTTACATAGGACTGAATGAGACAATGGAACGGGTATACATGGAAATTCAAGATCGCCTTCCTTATCAAAGACCAATAAGAACAGAACCCTCGTAATGCGAGAGGGCATCAGGAAGGCACTGTCTCTTTCATGACCTGAACGGACATGATACTAACAGCTACAGGCATCTAAAGGATATAATCGAGGAGCATGTAAGGAGTGGTCAGCTGCGGCAATATGTCGGGGCTCAAAATGCGATGGTGGAATAGGAGCAGCCACCGTCTACCTCAAATAACAATGGTGCGAGGCCCGGGAATGATGGTCGATTGGTTATCGACTGACAGGGATGACATGGAATAAGTAGCAAACTCTGGGCAAACGACAAAGCCACTTACCCATGTACGGGGATAGAGATAACCCATAGGCATGCTCTGAGATGATGATAAACCGCGATGCTCTAGTTTGTGAAATGTGCTTTTTCTTTTTTGTTTAGGACATTTGTTTTTTTCTTGTTTGTTTTTGAAGTTCGGTTTGAACTCCTGGTTTTGTTTTCTTTCTGGTTTGGACTTTGGTCTGGTTGCTTGTTTTCCGGTTTGGGTATTAGTTTGGATTTTTTGTATGGACTTTTGGTCTTCTGATTTCATCTAAATTTCAGATTGGATTTCTATCTGGTTTTTGGTAAATGGTCATCTAGTATGGATTATGCCTGGAAAAGGGTAAGTCACTTCGTCCAAACGTAGCGAATCGGCCTATTCAGGTCATCGAGTATGGAATATGCTCGACAAGGGTCCGAAGAGACTAGGATTCGGCCTAGCATTTAGGCCTCATATTACTATCGGTTATTATCTCAGGTCATCCAGTATGGACTATACTCAGCAAGGGTCCGGAGCGACCACGGTTTGGCTTTGGACTTAAGCAATGGAAATACTCAACGTTCAGGGACACTGAACCAAGAACACCAAGGCATTGCTTAATACAGGTCATCGAGTATGGGTTGCGCTTGGAAAGAACCCAGAGAGGTTATGGATTTAGATATCGGCTGTGGACAGCCAAGGATTTTGGTATGGACCCGGAGTGGTCCTAGAATCGGCTAAGGAGTGGTCCTCGAATTAGGTATCGACCCAGAGAGGTCATGGATTTGATTATTGGTCATTGGATATGGATGGATTAAAACTCGGTTGATGGGTTCGGATGGCTATGAAGTTGCCTAAGGATTTGGTTACTGGATTTGGAATCAGACATTGACTCGGAGCAGTCGTGGATTTGGATAAGATATGGCTATGGCACTTTGATAGAATGGCTTGGTAATGGATTGGATTATGAATCAGAAGATATGGCTAGGATGGAATATGGACTTAGGATGTTGGACTTGAGGCTATTCAAAACACGCCTTCCTATCGAAAGGCTTGTTTTAGAGGGTAAATGTTACCCCACCTTTTGTCGAAGGCCGAGATATCAACAAAATTGCCTAAAACGGATGGATATGGTGATTAGAGATCGATAGGAAAACATGGCTACGATCGGTACCATAAAAATTTGACTGAACTCTAATTAAGATGGGACCGGTAGGGGATGGTAAACAAGGCTTGGAGAAGCTACATTTCAAATTTCAAATCAATTGGAGTTCATATGCTTTAGATATGGATGGATCAATTTTGGTGAGAAATGGTTCTGGATCGATTTGTCTTCGTATCGATCAAGGTGATGCGCTTCGGATCGATGCCTACACATTGATGCTTTCGCATTTATAGATGGATGTGAATATAGGTAACTCATATGGCTTTGGACAGATAGTAGTTTGTATCGATGGGGTTCATATCGACCTATGATATTGGATCGATACGAATAGAGGCATTTACGATCGATATGAAGGCAATGGACTCAGATCGATGGATACGAACAAAGGCACAGGTGATGGATATGAAAGGCAAGCATTTAGAGGTCGATACGAATAGAGGCATGGATACAAAATGATGGACATGGGGCAATGGAATATGATGGATACGAACAGCATGGCGATGGATACGAATTGATGGAGGCGAAAACGATGGATACACATTGTTTGATGGATATGAATGTTCCAGATACTCGCAAACGCAAACTTATATTAATCATAACTCTCATTCTACAAGTCTAAATGCTATGAAATTGTCACAAAAGCTTTCTTATTCACTCAAGAACATCCATGATCGATCTCAACTCGATGGAGTCAATTTGGATCGATACAAACTATACTTGGATCGATCCAAAATCACTCTAGATCAATCTGGCGGGCCCACCTACGCAAGAGAAAAGGTATTCTGGGTTTTAAGGTGGATAATTTTGGATCTCCAACTATAAATAGCAGTCCTATGCAACTAAAAGGGGGATGTCTTCTGCTTTTGACGTCGAAACTCTGTTATCTTATTTATTGATGTCAAAGGCTTGTCACTTTAATCTCAATACAAAAAGGAATAAAAGGACTGATTCAAAGTGGAAGTAGGCCGGAGATAGCCGAACAACAATAAACCTTGTGTCCTCTCTTATTTTCTTTCATTTTGATTTTTCTATTCCTTCATTTTTATTCTCTACATTGTCTGGATCTGAGATATGTGTTAAGATATTAAGCATTTGTATATAAACACTGGTGTTTCATTACATCTGGGGTTTGTGACCAATTTTGGCGCAAACAACATCCACTTAGTGATTTTATTGATTATCTTGCTAATTACAAGCAGAAGTCCTTACGGTCAGTATAAGTCCGACAGTGATTACAAAAAATTAGAGTTAGGGAAAGAAATAGCCAAAAGATCCTTAGAAATAAGCCTTGCCCCTTTGTTTTTTGACGTAGAAAGCCTGAAATCTCATCCCCGGTGATCTCTATCTCATTTTCGACGCCATAGACCATTTCTCTAAAGAAATAGGGGAATGGCTCATCAATGTTTATGGGTTGATATTGATCCAAGGGCTTAGATCGGTGCCAATCCGTAAGATGGTCAAGAATGCTGCCTTAAACTCTTTTTATTAGCTTGTCTTGTGGTTAGCTCGTGATTCCAAACTCGTTTGCACCATTATTTGCTTGCTTCTGAGCTCAAATGATGGATTGGTTGTGAAACAGAGTTGTTGATTCAAGTGTTCGTGGAGATTGACAGAGAATTACATGGGATTAACAAATAACACTTGAAATAGGGTTCTAACATCAAGTAGGGTAGGTAACAAACGTTGGACTCACTGATGGAAGAAAGTTGGATCGGTATTGATCTACAATCTTGGATCGGTACCGACCCGCCACTTTGGTGGATTCTGCCTTCTGGATTCTCAGGTTGGTTTGTATTTGCCCTGTGACTCTATTTGTGTATGGTATTTGTCTTTTTGGACTATCTTTCGGGCTTTCTACCTTGATAATCCCAAGCTCGATTCATCCGATCTACCTAAATATTGCCAGGTTAAAAGATGGGATAACACCAGGGACCTAACTCTACAACTTTTTAGTTGGAAGTTTTGGCTAACTGATGATGGATTAGGAAATATTGACTTTAAAAAGTGGAAAATGGAGAGTTTTTATTATTACAGAGGAGAAGAGAACATTACAGAGAAGAAGAAATATGTTTCATGTATGATGTTGTGCATCCCTTCCTTCCTTGTTGTTGTGTGTGCTTAAATATAAACTCAATTACTTCAAAGCCAAGTAACCAAACTAAATTAATTCAAGGCAAAGCAATCCAAAGTCATGTGCAAGGACATGGGAAAAGATATGGGCAAAGATTGTGTGTGGCTTGTTTATATTTGTTTTGAAAAGAAAGCTCTACGGTACTCCACTACACAACATCACGTATGCATATGAGCCATGAACAACAGAAATAAAAATGCGATCGCGCAAAACAATACAACATGATCATAAAACAAAAATAAAATACACATGTTAGTTTATTCTGTGAATTTTCAAAATACCAATGTTTGACATAAAATATGTCAAACAAAAATTTAATTACTTTTCAAATTACAAATTGTGGAAAAATCTTATAAATTCATTTAAAAACACGCTTCTAAAAATCAAGTAGTTATTTGAAACATAGATTTTATTATATTTAAATTAAAATTTGAATATTTAAATAAATAAATATCCAAATTTGAAGACTTAAAAATTAAGGGTCGTTGCACCTATGTCCAATCAAACACTACGTGATTTGTTTCAAGGCTATGCAACAGGTCATAAAAAAATCATATGAATCATTTTAGGCCATACATATCATTTATGTATTCCATTTGCTTTCCAAAGCAAGAATCAAAACCAAATACAATAATATAAAATCAAGCAAACATATATAATCAAACTCAAGCATATATACACATTATATTCATTCAGATTGTGAGTTAGCCCACCATTAAACATGCAAACAAGCAGGTCCATGCTTCCACTTCCTACCTTAACTTTGCAAACCCCTAACTTCCGGCCTTTCCTTGCTTTGTTCAAGTTCTAATGCAATATTGCCTCAACAATTGCTCACGGCCTATAGATGTAGGGGGAGTTGTGCTTACATTATTAATGATCCAACTTGCTAGTAGGTGTTATAATGTTGTAGCAAGCAAATGGAAAAATTTTGTGTTAGGAGCTGGAGATAGTGGTTTTGATGACAACAACCTTTGTAACTTATTTTATTATAACTTATATACTAACACTATTGTGTGTATATATATATACATATGAATGTTATTCTATAGGATATATATAAGGCAGGTACTGATTATTGAAGACTGTATAGTATAAAGATCAAGAATGAAGAAATCAAGTTTGAAGACACATGAGTATCAAGATCAAGATTTCAAGATAAGTGCCTAGTTTTGTTAAAACTTCATAATAGCATGGAAATTTCATTCCAAATTTCATTTGGGATGAAACCCATTTCTACCTTCTTAGTGGCTTACAAACACACGACAAGTAGCTTACAAATCTATAACAAGTGGTTTACAGACCTACGAACATCCTGGTTTCGTACAAGTTCTCAAGTCCTGATGTAATGAGATATTCTGCAGGAAGAAGCTTGCAAAACTACTTCAAAATGGTTTTTCAAAATTATTTTCAAAACTGCTTTTCAAGATGTTTTAGCCTTAAAATATTCTTTGTTTTTTTAATAAACTCTTATTTTAAACTTCGTTTGTTTTTAAAATTATCTTTTGATTTTTAAATATTCATTATGATATACATATATATACTTGAAATTTAAAATCAAATTTATATATACATTCTAAAAATATATTTTTATACTCTTCTTTATTTTAAAACATAGGAAAATTAGTTCATTTTACTCCAGAATCATTTTACCTTGTTTTCCTTTCAATACCATTTTCAAAACAAATTTTACATAGTTTTTAACTATGGGATGTCGACATCATGGGATACCCCATGTCGACAAGGTGCCCGCTAAATTCAAATGTTTTAATTTTCAAAAGAAGTGTCTATTTGTTTAAATCTCTTCACGAATGGTTATGACCGTTACTGGTTTATAAATAGCCTTTACAAACAAATTTTTTAACTAACTATTTTTTCTTATTTTCTTCATTCCTTCTTCTTCACAAATCCATATTCTAAAATTTTCATATTTTCAAAACCGTGCCGAAATTTTGCTGAATTCTCAAGTGAACCAAATTAGAGTATCATTCTTGTTTGATTCTCTGCCCTCCCTCGAAGATCAAAGTGCTATTCAGAGTTGTAGGATCAATTTGTAATCAAAAGTTTATCGAGTCTTTCTATAAGGTGTGGTTATGCCTAGAAATCAATGGGTGATCTTGTATCCCGTAAATCAGGAGAGTTTGCCCCGGACTCAAAGACATGAGGGAGACCTATAGAAATTGAGGATTGTAATCTCGACATAGGTATAATAAAAATCTGTACGAGGTGTTTGCCTTGGTGCAGGATTGGACGTAGGGTAACTCTGAACCAGTATAAAATCCGGTGTGTTCTTTCCTTTTACTACTTTTTATTTACTTTCTTCATCTGTGCTTGATTCTGTGATTAATTTCTGCATTGTTTTATATCATAATTTTTAAATTAGTCCATATAAGTCTTAGAATCCATTAAACACTATTCACCTCCCCTCTAGTGTTAAATTAGCATTAAGATCCTTAATCTGCACTCCCTTTCAATTGGTATCAGAGCATAGGTTTTCATAGTTTTCATAATCTGAAACATGAAAAGTTAAAAATGACATTTTTAGGAAATTTTGTTAATATTAGTTTGAATTTATGTATTTCATCAAAGTATCATAAGTCTGCATATAGTTTTCATAAAAAATCAAGTTATCTACCGAATTGGTTTGTTATGCAGGAACAGACATGTTACATGGCTTTAGAAGAATCAACAACCAATGGAAAAACTGTGCAAATTGAGAAAGATAAATGGATACTTGATAGTGGTTGTTCTAGGCATATGACTGGAAATCCCAAGATGCTCATTGACATTATATATCAAGATGGTAAATTGCTCAACTTTGGAGATACGTGATTGGCATCTGCAATGTCGGTAATTCTAAAACTCCTCTTATTTATGATATTTTTCTAATTAGGAATTTAAAAAATAATTTTCTTAGTATAAGTCAACTATGTGATAAAGGATTTGAAATTAAATTTGGAAAAGATAAGTGTCACATCGAAGATAATAAGTCAAATATTATCTATGAAGGAATTAGGAAGAAAAACATTTACATCATTAATATGAAAGTTTCAAATGATAACTTATGTCTTTTGGCTAATACAAGTGACCCTTGGATTTGGCATAAATGATTTGGTCATTTAAATTTCAAACTATTATCTAGGTTATCAAAACTTGACTTAGTTAGATGTCTTCCCAAGTTAAACTTTAAAGTAGATAGTATATATGATGCTTGCCAATTAGGAAAACTTAAGAAAAGTTTATTTAAATTAAAAGATATGATTCTACTTCTAAACCTCTACAATTACTTCATTTAGATTTATTTGGTCCATCTCAAGTTCAATCAATTAATCACAATAAATATGTTTTTGTAATTGTAGATGATTACTCTAGATATAAGTGATGCTTTTGAATTATTTAAAAAATTTGCTAAAAGAATTCAAATCAGCTTTCTTCAAAATAAAAACTATTCGTAGTGATCATGGTGGAGAATTTGAAAATGAAAATTTTGGGAATTTCTATAATAAAAAGGAATTACTCATAATTTCTCTTTTCCAAGAATTCCACAACAAAACGGAGTGGTAGAACGTAAGAATGGAAGAATTCAAGAGCATGCTAGTACAATGCTTTCTGATAGTATCTTACCTAAAAAAAAATTGGGCTGAAGTAGTCGCTACAACTTGTTATATATTAAATAGGATTTTAATTAGACCATTAACTGATAAAACACCATATGAATTACTTTACACTAAGAAACCTATAGTAGCTTATTTAAAGTTTTTGGTAGTAAGTGCTTTATTCTTAATACAAAGGATAATTTAGATAAATTTGAACATAAATTCGATAAAGGTATCTTCATCGGATATTCTAATAGAAGTAAAGCATTTAGAGTTTATAATTTAAGAACTAATACTATTGACGAAACAATGCATGTACCTTTTGATGACAATTTTAAAGATATTGTACAAATATATGATGAAGAAGATTTTGTAACTTTAAATAATGAACCTAATGAAACTAATTGTGAAATCATTCAACCTAATAAAAGGATTAGGTTATTAATAGATCATAGAAAATATACTAGGAAATATTGAATCTATAATTAAAACAATAAATCAACTAAATAGTATGAGTAATGTAGCTTTTATATCAACTATTGAACCTAAAAATCCAAAGGAAGCATCATCTAATGATTCATGGATTCTTGCTATGCAAGAAGAATTGAATCGGTTCACCAGAAATGATATTTGGAAACTTGTTCCTAGACCTAAGGATAAAAGTATAATTGGAACAAAATGGGTTTATAAAAATAAAACGAATGAACTTGGTGAGGTCGTAAAAAATATAGCTCTTTTAGCCGCGTAAGGTTATTGTCAAGAAGAAGGAATTGATTATGACGAAACCTTTGCACCCGTAGCAAGACTAGAAGCTATTAGGATTCTACTTGCTTTCGCAAACTACAATAATTTCAAGTTATATCAAAAGGATGTTAAAAGTGCTTTTCTAAATGGTTTTGTAAAATAAGATGTTTATGTTGAACAACCTCCACATTTTGAAGACAATAAATTTTCGAATCATGTATATAAATTAAAGAAAGATTTATATGGTCTGAAACAAGCTCATAGAGCCTGGTATGAAGGACTAAAATCTTATTTACTACAATCTGGTTTTGAAATTGGTAAAATAGATACAACTCTTTTTATTAAAATAAACAAAAATGAAATTCAATTAGTACAAATATATGTAGATGATATAATATTTGGATCAACTAATAACATAATGAATAAAGAATTTTCAGATATAATGACTAAAGAATTTGAAATGAGTCATATGGAGAACTAATTTTCTTATTAGTACTTCAAATCAAACAATTAGATATAGGAATTTTCATGTCAAGAAAAATAGGCTAAGGATTTAATTAATATATTTGGATTGACCACTTCTAGTTGGAAACCAACTCCAATGACAACTAATGTAGCTTTAAGTAAAGAAGATAAATCAAAAGATGTTGATCAAAAATTATATAAAGGGATGATTGGTTCGCTGCTTTATATAACAGCAAGTCATCCTGACATCATGCATAATGTATGTCTCTGTGCAAGACACTAATCTCAACCTAAAGGAACTCACTTAAAAGCTGTTAAAAGAATTTTAAGATATGTAAAATGTACTTTAGATTATGGTTTATTTTACCATAAAATGATATTTTTGATTTAATTTCATATTGTGATGCTGATTACGCTGGTTGTAAATCAGACCGAAAAAGTACAAGTGGAACTTGTCACTTTCTAGGACATTCTCTGGTTTCCTAGTTTAGTAAGAAGCAAAACACTGTATCCTTGTCAACAACTAAAGCAGAATATATATATGCTGCTTTGGCTTGTTCTCAAGTTATATATATACAACAAACTTTAAAAGATTTTGGATTAACTATAACTAAATCACCAATTTATTGTGATAGTACTAGTGCAATAAACCTATCTAAGAATCCAACTCATCATGCTAGAACAAAACATATTGATATTAGACAACATTTTCTTAAAGATAATATAACTAAATATGTCATAACTCTTGAATATATTAACAATGAAAAATAAATTGTTGGTATATTAACAAAACCATTAAACGAACAAAACTTTACTAAATTTAGAAGAGAGTTAGGCATATGTTCATTAACTGAAATGTAAATTATAAATAATACAAGTATAGTTAATAATTAACATAAATAAAAATTTATCAAAAATTGAACTGGGCATGTCGACATGACCCATCCCCCTGTGTCAACATACATGCCGAGATTTTCCAATTTAAATTTCCCTCTAAAATTAGTTATATATTTATATATTTCGACTTCCACTCCTTTTCACTGTTCTATTCTCTGTAATAAACATCTAAAACAGGAAATTAAGGGCTTTCTCTTTTAATAATGAACATTCTTCACCCACTTCTCCTCATTGTGGTCCATTTAAATGTTCCACACACGTACGAGTCATCAAATTAATAGAGAAGATGAAAGATTTGCTACAAATGATGATGGAAATTCAAGTATATTAATTATTGTTCTTCTAAAAACAATCTTTGGTGTATAAAATCTTGAATTCCATTTAACTTAGGATGCTATATTTCACTCATACATAGTTATTATTCTTATATCATATGTTTGTTTATCTCATTTTCTATTAAGTTCAAGGTTTATAGGTTATTTTTTAATGATGACAAAGGGGGAGAAGTTATATAAAATAATAGGCTTGGAGTAAGGGGGAGTTGTTGGTGTAAGGGGGAGTTATGGTATGATCGAAGCAGTAAGTATATTTTATAAGCTTGTCATCATCAAAAAGGGGGAGATGGTTAGGTACTGGAGATAGTGGTTTTGATGGCAACAACCTTTGTAACTTATTTTATTATAACTTATATACTAATAATATTGTCTAGATATATATGAATGTTATTATGCGGGATATATATAAGACAGGTACTGATTATTGAAGACTATACAGTATAAAGATCAAGAATGAGGAAATCAAGTTTGAAGACTCATGAGTATCAAGATCAAGATTTCAAGATAAGTGTCTAGTTTTGTTAAAACTTCATAATAGCATGGAAATCTTCATTCCAAATTTCATTTGGGATGAAACCTATTTCTACCTTCTTGGTGGCTTACGAACCCATGACAAGTAGGTTACAAACCTACGACGAGTGGCTTACAAGCCCACGAACATCCTGGTTTTGTACAAGTTCTCGAGTCCTGATGTGATGAGATATTCTGTAGGAAGAAGCTTGCAAAACTACTTCAAAATGGTTTTTCAAAATTATTTTCAAAACTGCTTTTCAAGATGTTTTAGACATAAAATATTCTTTTTTTTAAAATAAACTCTTTTTTTAAACTTCGTTTATTTTTAAAATTATCTTTTGATTTTTAAATATCTTTATGATAAATATATACTTGAGTTTAAAATCAAATTTATATATATATTCTAAAAATATATTTTTCTACTCTTCTTTATTTTAAAACATAGGAAAATTAGTTCAATTTACTCCAGAATTATTTTATCTTGTTTTCCTTTCAGTACCATTTTCAAAACAAATTTTACATCGTTTTTAACTATGGGATGTCGACATCATGGGATACCTCATGTCGACATAGTGGTCGTTAAATTCAAAAGTTTGAATTTTCAAAAGAAGTGTCTATTCGTTTAAATCTCTTCACGAATGGTTATGACCGCTACTGGTCTATAAATAGCCTTTACAAACAAAAATTTTAACTAACTATTTTTTCTTATTTTCTTCAATCCTTCTTCTCCACAAATCCATATTCTAAAATTTTCATATTTTTAAGATCGTGCCAAAATTCTACCGAATTCTCAAGTGAATCAAATTAGAATATCATTCTTGTTTGATTCTCTGCCCTCTCTCGAAGATCAAAGTGCTATTTAGAGTTATAGGATCAATTTGTAATCAAAAATTTATCGAGTCTCTCTATAAGGTGTGGTTGTGCCTAGAAATCAATTGGGTGACCTTGTGTCCCGTAAATCAAGAAAGTTTGCCCCAGCCTCGAAGATAGGAGGTACCTCAAGGCCTTTGGAAATTAAGGATTGAATCCCGAGATTGGTATAATAAAAATTTGTATGAGGTGTTTGCCTTGATGCAGAACTGGATGTAGGGTAACTCTGAACCAGTATAAAATCCAATGGGTTCTTTCCTTTTACTACTTTTTATTTACTTTCTGCATTTGTGTTTGATTCTGTGATTGTTATGTGATTAAGTACTGCTGTTTATAACATAATTTTTAAATTAGTCCATATAAGTCTTAGAATCCATTAAACACTATTCCTCCCCTTTAGTGTTAAATTAGACGTAAGGTTCTTATTCCGCACTCGCTTTCATTCTGAAGAGATTCGGAATTTTTTTGAATTTTTTTGTCTTAGGAAATTTTAAGAAGAGAATAAAAGAGATGAGCTAGCTTAAACTTTGTGAAAATGTAAAAGAGATTAAGTGAGATATGGAAACACTTATATAGGCATCAAGTGGGCCTTTTAACCTTCCATTCACCTCTCATTTCTGGCCAAGAAGGCTCAACCCCCTCATGCCTCCATGTGCATACTTTCCACCTCATGAAGCCTTAGAAAATATCTTTTTCTACTCACACTTATCCCCTTATCTTCTTAAAGCTTCACAAAAATGATTTAGTGTTGATAATTATTATTACTAATTAATAATTTCTAAGTGTTTTGGTGTATGTAGAAAAAGTTTGAATTACTTATATTGAATAAAAAGCTTTTTATCGATAAACTGATTTTCGATCACATTATCGATATTTCTTCAAAGTATGTGTTTTTGTTAATAGATTTAAAAAGCAAATATATTATCATTATTCACGAATTAAAAGATATTTTTCAAGGTCATAAAATCACATTTATAACTCTTAAATATATTTCAAAATTTTACGATATTCAAAGACGAAGTGCTCGAAATTACGGGTCGCTATAACTTGTCTTGGGATTCTAACCTGAAGGATGAACAATGAATTATAGGCTCATATGTGTTGAATAACACCTTACAAGTCTAAACACACAGTTATTATCAGAATCTCATCTAGACCTTAAGATCAACAGATCGAAATAGGTTATTCACTTGTACATACTATTTCACGGTGACCTAAGCACGCATCTTATGGAAGGTCAATAAATAAGTGCATGTATCTTACCCCATCTACTCAATATATTAATAGTACTACACATAACATTTTTATCTTCAAGAAGATCAATAACTAAAGAGTACACAAGTAATCTATTAATATATAAATGACAGAGGACAATTTATATATTAATGATTCATAATCTTTAGTGCGCACACACACACTTTGAGTGATAACGATTTGTTGAACAATGTATTTCACATGAATTACCCTTGTGCTTTATCAGACACATATGAAATTCTGATGTATGTACAATACATATGTACTCGTTTATTAAACCTAAGTTGGGTTTCTTATAGTTCCACTTATATTATAAATTCATATTATACGAGTTAATTTATTTATAAACTTTTACAAAATTTATTTTATTTTTATAAAATAAACTTTTAAATTTAAAATATATTTTTAAAATTTTTAACTGAATTTTGAAAATTAGCCTATGGCCTAAATCAATTTGGACATTTACAATTGGGACGACTTTTTAAACTTACTCTATTATTGGGCGAGACTAATAGTCAGAGAAGGGAGAATGCTAGACTATTTAGCCTCATGCTTAAAAACTATTATTCTAGTTACCTAAATGACAAATAGGCTTTATGTAACATCCCTTATCAAGAGGCCCGAAGCTAAGCTCTATAGATGCTGCAATCATCCATTTTATTAACTTCATGTGACCAAATACGGTAATATTAATGGTATCTATAATACTATAAGCACATGAATATGAAATAATATTACAGATTTCAAAAACTACTTTTCGATTTCATTTCACAAAACATGTTTCATAATCCATTACATAATCCTTTAATCATTTCCTAGATAAAGATCAAATATAATTTTTACAAAATGCGCCAAAAGCGACATATGATGATGCCCCCTTGCTTGACTAGAGTACTATATAGTCATAACTGATTTAGTACACACAACGGAATCAAACAAAATAAAACAAAATATCCTAAATAGCTATCCATCAGCCACCTTTTCTCATCTCCGAAAGCTTTATTTGTCAACCTACTAAAAACCTAAAAGTCATTAACTCTTAATCTACTCAAATTAATTTTGAGCACCCGGGAGTTTAAGGGGAAAAACATAAACTTCGAGTCAGACATAAAGCCTTTCATACTCGGTTATTTTATATTAAGTGAGACCATGCCGCTTAGCGGAATCGGTTTCCTCTCACTAATATCCTTTTAAAACATATCTTTTGCAAACCTTTTCCTACAACCAAAACTGGTCAAAACTGTAAAGCATTATCATGTAAACATACATGTCAAGTAATAAATGAACTATCAGTCCAAACACTATGGTTTTTGTTTGGCTAACTACTATCCTTTGGCCGACTTGGGCCTACCAGACAAAATAAATAAAAAAATCTAACATCGAGTAAACACTCCTCTTCTGGACGATCTGTCCTTAACTATTTGATAAATACTCCTCTTTTGAATGTTCTGTCCCTAACTTAAAATCTCCCAAGGTCACGTTATCATAATGGTTTTGCAGGTTCACCAATGACCTATCTGTATGCAATATATATATATATATTTCCTTCTGTGTGTAATCATAATTTTAGTCTTACCTGTGACAAAGCCCTAGAAGCTGGAATTTTGGACTACATTAGATGGGGCTAATAACAATGTATAGGGCGTGACCCTATACTCATCCCATCCAGTATTCTAATATCTAAATCATTTTTCTTAGGGTAATCTTTCCTTAAATTTTCCTTGAAAATCTTTTCTTCTTAAACTAGTTTAAAACCTTTAAATCAAAATTAAACAAGGAAAATACATATACTTTATGCTTTACTCACACCTTGCCATGTTATATATGTACTTTACCCAATTAATTGTTGATGAAAACATTTAAAACTTTGAAAGTACCCCTTTCGAATCCATTAAAAGTACCCATTTCGACACCATGTAAAACCCTTCATAACCTAGGCCGAAAGGACAAAACTTTTCTTTCAAAACCATTCAAACAAACCTTTCGAAAACCATGAAAAACCTTCCCTTAAAAAGCTTTAAACCTTTGACTCTTCCGTTTAAAACACTCTAAAATTGCCTTTCGAAAACATTGGAAACCTTCCTTCTAAAGCTTTCGAAACCACTGAGGAACCAGCTCTTTGAAACCTTTATTTAAGACCTTTTGAAAGCATTGAAACATCAAACCTTTTGAAAGCCTTTGGGTTCAATTAAAACATGTGGAAACCTTTCTAAACCATTCAAAATTAACTCCTTCAAAAGATTTGAAAACTATCTCTTTTGAAACCATTTGATTTCTATCTTCAATAAAGAAAAGGGGTCATTAAAACCATTTAAGTCGAAAGCATTCCTTTCGAAAGCAATTCCTAAGTAAAGAACTGATGGTGTCGAAACCATCCTTCCGAAAGCATTGGAGAAGTGGCTAACTTGTAAAACAAAGTATACCTTCCGAAAACATTGACTTCAAAAGGTAAGAAAGGCGGCAGCTAGGGATTTCGACCCCTTCGAAAGCTGTTACTTAAAACAAAAGGCTCAATCTATTCAAATTCGTTCCTTTAAAATAATTTGATCAAGTCGAAAGCCAACCAAGTCGAAAGCAAAGCAGGCGCATTTTTCTTTAAAAATAAGGACACGTTTCGACGCTATCGGAACCTATGGTCTCGACCCAGTTACTTCCGTGCTTGTCCAATTCACTATGTACCAAGTTATTAATACTATGTGCATTGGTTTCTATAGCATTGATGGCAGCAATACTTGGTCAGAACCCCTGTGCCGAAAGAGGTGAGACATGCCAAAAGCATGTAAAATTTGTTTTTAACTTAAAAGAGAAATACTTTTCAAATAACCTGCTACGTTTGTCAAATTCTTATTGGTTTCTAATTTTATTTTCTAAAGCTGCTGCCAAATTTTAGAATTAAACCACTTAAATAATTTACAAATTATCCTTTCTCCTTTTATAAATATATAAAACATTTAAGTTATATACCTTAAATAATTTTATATATCTGTTAAAACACTTAGGAAAATTCTACAAAAATTCCAATAAATCAAATTTAATATATTTTCTAACATATATTAATTTCAGACCTAAAATATTAATTATTTAACTATAAATAATTTAAAACCCAAATAATCATTTTCTACACTAGAAAATTAATACAAAATCCACGTTAATACAGAAAATTATAAAAATTCAGAAATATCTCTAAAATATCATTTTTGATCTAAATCTAAAATTGCAAGGCATTTAGATGTCATTTAATAGGTTTTTACATCAAAACATATCATAAAATTTATATGAACAAGCATAAATCATCAACAAGCATATATAATCATTTAATCCTTCAAAAACATGGCATAATCTTGCAGAGCGCTTCAAATTCATCTTAAAATCGAAAACAATTAGAAAAGTGAGATGTAGTCATTATCCACATTAGCTTTGAGATTAAGGAGTTTGAGATTTGAATGGATTTGTGTTAAGCTTCCCCTTGATTTCTTTATATTCCCCTAGTTGCTTCTAATGGTGGCCGGCCTCTTAGTTTAATTTTTGATGATGAAATGAACGGGTGAGTTGAATTCCTAAAGGTTTAAGGTATAAGAATATTCTTATTCCAACTTTTTCCTTGCCTATTCCCTTTGTCTATTTTATTTCATGTTATCTCCTTTTGATTTACTCATTAACATGGCATGGCTACCCCTATTAATCACAAATCTCAATCCCATAGTCATCACATTATATTAATTTATTAAATTTATCTAATTAAATATACTAAATACTGTTACAAAAAATATGGGGTGCTACACTTTATTAGTTGGTCCTGCAGTTGCTAATTTTAGACCATATGGACCATTAGGGATTTGATGCTATTATTGGAATTGGGTAGGTCGAAAGCGGGTGAGGTCGGTAAATTTTGGTTTTTCTAGGATTTTATAGTGGACCTCAAAAGTCTAATGTGTGGTGATAAATCCAAACTAGATTATTTAAATAACATCTCATATTTTATTTCATTTCTATGATTTAATTAATTAATATAGTTAAATATTTAAATAGTTAATGAGTGTAGTAATATATACTCGTATGTGTAAACGTAGGGTTTACGTGATTAAGTTTATATATAAGTAACTATTGAGATTTATATCTAATATGTATATACTTAACACTTACTTATACGTCTTTAGCATATATTAAAATAATTAGATACATAGAAAGTTTGAAATTAATATTAATAATGATATATTTAAAATTAATTTTAACATGTCATAAATAATGACCAAGTCTTTATTTTGAATTTGAATTTAAAAATATCTAATAGACTTAGTAAAAAAATTTAAAATGCAAACTAGATCTGAGATATGATATAAAATTATACATATGTATAATTTTATATTTATATTAATAACATATATATTATAGTTTTTGAAAATATCAAAGTAAAGACTAAGTTTTATATTCTAATATGAGTTAAAATATATTATTAACTTAGTAAAAAAAATTGAATTCTAACTAGATCTAAGATTTAAATTTTAAGATAATAACTTGGACATAATATTGTTTAAAATAAATATATGTATATATTAATTTAAAACATGTCAATAGCTAAAATATTATATGTGTGTGTGTATTTGTATATATATTAATAAATATTTGATATATAAATAAGTGTTTGAAATATATCTACCAAAATATTCTTTTTGGAAAGTAATTTATATGTATGTGTGCATGTATATCTATATGCCGCGTATAATTCAAAAGTAATTATGAAGGGGTACATAATATAATATAACGTTTTAATAATAATATATGCAATATGGTTAAAAAGAAAAGTAATTTTTTATTTGCGGAAACCATTTTAAACAAATTATATATATTATATAACTAGAAATTAATTTACCAATAAATGGTTTGATTAATGTACCATATTTAAAATAAGTTAAGCTATTTTGTATTTAAAACTAATTTTAACATAAAATCACTACAGCCGAAAGTATTTTTTTCATAAAAAATATAAATTACAATATTAGGAATGTACATAAATTAAATGCAGATATGCTACTGACATATAAAATTGCAAGCATTATCATATATGAAAGTGACGATACACACACACATATGTACGTACATACATACATATACATGTATGTGTGTGTATGTATATATGTGTGTTTATCAAACATAGATCATATAAAACGTAAATCTGAGTTTATACATTTAGGATGCTTTCTTAGAACAAACGTTGAATGGTATATTCTCCTAGATCCATCATGAACTGATCTCCTTGCTTTGTAACGGCTTGTAGTACTATAGTTTTTATTTCATTTTGATATGAAAATGTTCAGTGAATTTTTGGTTATATGAGAGTCAATAACTTACGGCCATGAGTGGGTAGAGAGTGAGGGGGAGAGCGAGAGAGAGAATGAAGGAGTTAAGGTGGAATATATATATATATATATATATATATATAGAAAGATAAAGAGAACTATTCTCCTTGTTTTTCTAATCCAAGTTACATCGATTCCAGTCCAACATTTTAATTAGAAATCCCTCCTACAATTGCCGCCATAATTATAGGATATATAGACCATTTAATATGCCAAAATTTCTTAGTGTATAATTATATTTAATTTGAGAGCATACCGATATCATATATCGATTTGTGTGTGTATGTGTATTATATACATACCTAATTAATTACTATTGGCATAAAGAAAATTACTTATGGAACTCAATGCATTAAAAAATTCATTAATATTTCCTATATGTTAATAAATTTAGTTGATTTATAACAATTTATAAATCAATTAAATTGTGTGGTATTTAGAAGAAATCACCAATATGATTATGCGGCTCGTAGGTATAAATTTAGTCGGCGTTTTGTATCGAACCGTTCGAATATTAATCACTCATCACCTTAGCTAGTAGAGTGATAGTTCGGTCAAAGTTATTGCTTATACATCTTTATCGACAAAATTCAATTTTATAGTTTTAAGCGGTACCTTTTAGTAATGATTATTTACACTAATTCTCTTCATTGATACTATACAACTTTTCATCTTATGGAATTTGTTTTGGTCAAAATTCCAATATCATCCACATTCAACTTGATTAGTCCATAAAAAATCCTTATCTTAATAATAATATTCATTATTAACTGTACTGCTTTGACCAAAGACTTTGAATTTGAGT
The DNA here is from genome assembly GCA_030765085.1 of Allium cepa. Classification (NCBI taxonomy): domain Eukaryota; kingdom Viridiplantae; phylum Streptophyta; class Magnoliopsida; order Asparagales; family Amaryllidaceae; genus Allium; species Allium cepa. Next base: position 79,492,357 of record CM060941.1, on the reverse strand, counting down.
TGACTACGGTTGACTGTGATACTAACCTCATATAACTAAGGAGACGAATTCTTTACTGAATAATGTTTCACTTCCATTTCTTTAACTCAAACCCAACTATAGTCATTTGATGGACATCATGCCCAATTTAATTATAATCAATGTTGAGTATTCATATTGAAGCTCAACAGTATTCTTAAGTTAAGAGACTATGTAATATCGTCACTTCGAGATTTCCTGTTTGATCTTAGTTATTATTAAACAAAAAGAAACTATATAGTGAGTCATTCCATGGTTATCCAATAATTATTAGAACGTAACCCCTAAGTGCCCCCAGCAGCCATAAGTAATACACTGCCTAACATTTGGAAAGAGTTGTATACTTAGGTCCGAATGGATGCATCATTATCCTTTCTCGAAACATTTTGACTAGGAATATTTAAAATATCATGTTATCTAATATTGTGATAATTCTCTCATGACTACAAATCCATGTGATTATTATCACATAACATGTCATCTAAGGATTTTGTATTATAATATACTTTAAATTAATTTATTTGATTTATTTTATCATTATATAACAAAATATATAATAGAAATACCTTTATTACGAACAAAATTAATTATAGAGTTAGATATATGTAACAAAATTGCATAACAGCCCTTAAAGCATACCCTAACTCTTTCACCTCACACCTACAATATAACGCATAATGCTTGTGAGAGGTCATGCTGGAAACTTCCAATGGAGGAGCCCTTGTCCATAATAGAGATTGATGTACTACACATTGTGGATGGGGTGATGATAGGTTTAATAACCTCATCTATTCTACAACGGAATGGATCCAAAGGGTATTTTACATTAGAGGGAGGGTGGATAATGTATTTAATTGTTTTATCGATATACTTGCAACTTTAAAATTTTATAACAGAATATTGAAACACGGGTTATAATATAATCACTAAACAATTCAATAATGACAAGTAAATGTAGTAAAAGTAAAAGTAAAGATGACATAGAATTTTATATTAGTTTGGATTCCCAATCCTACATCTATTCTTGTACCCTATATAGAATTTCACTAATCATGTCCCGACTTTAAATCAGGTGGCAAGAACACTCTTTACACTTTTAGCTTTTATTCAGGTGGTAAGGACACGGACACGAATTTGACTTGGGTAACCAGCATACCGTGTAGAATTTAGCTTGGGTAACTAGAACATCTATCCTATCTTTGACTTAGAAAGCATGACAGCACCCTTTACAATCTCGTCTTAACTTTCAATCGGATGGTTGAGAGATCCTTTACAAGTAGTGGTAGTGGACTACAAGAAATTGAATCTTTCGACCATAATTCATAGTAGTTTGTTGATATAATTTCCTATACACCTTCAGTAGTGGAATATCATTACTTTTGAGTAAAATAGAGTTAAGATCAAAGAGTTAGTGGTGTAGAACTTCTTCGATCTTTTGTGTGAATGTACATGACATAATAAATGTAGAAATCGATAGCACTTCATTGAAATCTTAAAGAAAATAAAAGAGGAGAGAGAGAGATGAAGAAAGTAGCTAGAATTGTTGTTAAAAATTCAAAATCGAAGGCCTTTAAATAAAGTTTGAAGAATTACGTCCATTCATGAAAGGATGACGCTAAAAGTTGCTTCTTTTGAAATTTTACAAAAAACGGTCTATATATCGAGATATCAAAATCCTATATGTTGACATTTATAAATTTAGTTGTACATGTTTAAAACAATCACAAAAATATTTAAACTGAATTTCTATATAAAAAATGTATTAACATTGATTTTACAAATAGATTAAATATTATAAAAAATATTTTGAGTGGAAAATAATTTTTAAAGTAAAGATAATCAAAGATATAACACTACTTTGGTCTTTAACAATTGGTCTAAGACTCAATACAATACTGAGACATAAGTCTTGAGCTCTTCATGCATTTGTTCTTGAATTCTTCAAAACTCATGAGTCTTCAAATATATCTCAATCAACTCAATCCATCACGGTCCACTCGTGATTTATATTGATCAGTTCTTCAGGCTTTTATTCCATCAAAACTTGTATAAAGCCGTTAAATATATTTGATATCCAACACAATATACTATATAACTTGAGAAAACATTAGTAAAAATATTTATTTGGCTTTTGTCAGCAAATCAATACCTTAGGTATTCACACGCATGAGAAAGGGCATGACTGCAACAACCTAAAACTGAAACGTTATGTACCGAGTTGCCCAAGTCGATCATCACTTTCCATCGCTGAAACATTGTCCTCATTTGTTTTCCTTCGGGAAGCGATTGGGGTGCATGAATTACATTTTGACTATCTAAGTGAAAATGGGTGAGTTGGAAACCACGAACCAAGGACACCATCGATCCAGTCTTAGTCCAAGAGGGAGGTGGCCCGACTTAGATCTCGAGAGAGGTAGGCACGCCGGTCCTTTTCACCTATCGGTAGAGAAAGATTCCCTGCATAAGCCTTCCGTCGTTATTCCCCTTTGCCATTCCATTTTCACTGACACCACTCTCCAGATAGACACCGAAGGAGTCCCTCCTCGGTTAGGGATCGATGCCATCCACAACATGCAGAAGTTGGCCTTTGAGAAGAAATGGCAGCCTTTTTCCACCAAAAGAACATGATCTAAACTAGGAACGTTGATGGTGAAGGTTTGTCAGATAATGAGAGTGGAGAATTTTTCTTTGAAGAAAACCATAACACCCACATCCACCGAAGGTATACTTTGCCTCTCATTGAGAAGTATGCCAGGAGGTTGAACCTTCTGACCACAAACAACTTCCAACTCCCAAGTTCACTCTGGCCAGCTTTCCAGCAATAAAAACCGCCTTCTGTTCCCTTCCACCCTAACTAGACTGGCCTCTCGCTGGTTCCTCCACCTCCCAACCAATAGCATACATTCATGGGCCCAGTTGTGCCAATAGCCTCTTCCTTGACCGACTTCCTCCAGAGAGCCAACATGATCAGGAGGGTGGAAGAGACCGACATCTCTGACAGTAATAAGGAGGGTAAGCAAAATAACAAAACTGGCTTGAGGTAAGATAAAAACTACCGGAAAGATAGCTGACAAGAAATTAACAAGAAGAGCTCGGATAACCCAGGTGCACGAACTATACCACTTTGAACTTTGATTTAAAGGCCATCTGTCTTACCACCCGAGATCGTGTGTCATTTCAGTAACATGCTCCCCCTCGATTTGGATGGAGGAGAAGCCCAACGGTAATTGAAAATATTGTGAATTCTATTGGTTCCATGGCCACTCCAAAAATCAGTGTAAGCACCTTAATGTTGATATAGAGCAGCCGATCCATAAGGATGTTCTATTGCAATATGTTAGGTAGTAGATCAAGCAAAGAGAAGCCTTCGCTAATCCACTTGCACGGCTGTAGTGAGAAAATGGCAAAAATACGGCCGCCATCAGCATCGAGATTTTGTAAGACAAAATTGTAAGGCATGGTAGACTATGTGTGCCAGTTTGTAAGTCGGATAACTTTCTGTAAAAACCTTATTCTGTATGTCTAAATAGGGCACTTCATCCTTGCAACAATTGCCAATCATATAAGCAGCAATTCAGCTAGCTATCCCGAGTGGGTGCACCATTGCGAAATGGCTTTGCCAACATCGGGAAGAAGCTATTTGCATTTAACTAGCCATCCCAAATGGGTATATGAGTGTGAAATGCCTCTGCCTGCATCATGGAGAAGCTACTAGCATTCAACTAGCTACCTTGAGTGGGTGTACGAGCACACAACATCTCTGTTGCATCGATGGAAGCTACTAGCATTCAACTAGGCATCCCAAGTGGGTGTGCTAGCACCTAACGCCTCTACCTACATCGGAAGGAAGCTATTTGGCATTCAACTAGCCATTTCATGTGGGTGCATGAGTGTGTAATGCCTCTGATTGCATTAAGGGGAAGCCACTAGCATTAAACCGGCCATCCCTAGGGTGTACGAGCATGCAATGCCTCACCTACATCGAGGGAAAGCTTTAAACATTATGACCTGCTCTATAAGGTTGTGTTAGCCTATCAATGATCCTTTTAATATCAACGGTGTCTACGATTAAATGGATCTTTTACATATGATGTTGCCTGTCCTCTCAATGGGGCAGTGAAATGGTTCCAAGATGGATGCGGTTACCCTTGTTGTAACCTCGAATTTGGCATCCATATTCTTGGCTGCCTCAAGCAACTAATCACGGCAAACGGGCCCCTTCACAACAACTTGCAAATATGAAGAAGGCAACCCAACATGAATGCCTAACAACCACCAGAGAACGACTCCATCATCAACTCAAGCCCACCTATACCTGTAATGGGGATAGCTTGTCTTCGTAAAAAGATACGATAGTATTTGGTTTGAAAATAAGTTTTGTGTTTTCAATATTTTTGTTTGTGGGGTGGAGGAGTTGGAACATCTCAGCCAATCCAATAATGTAAAGAAGTGATGGGAGGATGGAAAACATAAAAAAGTCATTTTCAATTTTATATGTTAAAACCATTTTCCAAATCCACCATTTTCCACCCACTTCTGCTCTTCTGTGTATTTTAAAGTACATAATAAAAACACAAAACTCAATTTTCAATCCAACACTACCTAAGCTTTTCTTTGTTTTCTTCCTTTACTAATTATCCATATGATGCATAAATGCGGTCTACGTGTTTGCTTAGAAACGTTGGGGGTTGCCTAAGTTGCCCCATATACAAACAAAATGATTACGGATAAAAATAACGCGACAAGCATGTATAAAATAATAGCAGAAGAGTTATAAATAGACATAACATATTCATAAAAAAGTAACAGAAAAATCGAAAAAAGTAAGAGAAAAATCGAATTATAGTATTGTTGCTTATAAAAGTTAAGATTTTGCCCGATCTACTTACTAATATGAAAGGCAAATAGAAAAGTAAAAAGTCCACTGCTTGCCTCACTGCTCAAGGAGGTAGCAAGAATCCTAGGAATTGGATGTCATCATCATATATCATCCCTTTTCCACTCCTAAGGCGGTATTAATAAGCGGACCACTGAGAGCTCCTGCCAAAAAAGCATCCATGCTAGGGACACGATTATTGGGGGAGTCTGGCCCTTAGCTTCAATCTCTTTCGCTATCTCTCATTACACATCATCATATTGCACCTACTAAAATAAGTTAACCACTAAGATAAGGTGATAGTTGGCCATAAAGATCCACTTCATCATAATCATCAACCCACCATTCTACTCCTCTGCCACCTTGGCCTTCTCCCCCTTAAGAGCCTCCTAAGAAACACCTTGCTGATGGGCCTCCTTTAAATTAGCCACTCTTTGTTCCAGGCCTCTAGCTCCTCCCTTATTCAGGCCAAATCCCTCTCCATCCCCTCCCTCTTAGCCTCCTTGTCTACTCCCCTTCAATACAATGTACCTGGCTGCCTCCACAACAGCAATCCTCCTCTCAAACTTTTGGTACTTCTCCTCCATTAAGCACATGCAGTAGCCTCATTGATGGTTATTTTTTATATGCCAGCACATTGTTTCAAAGGCAAAGAGCGTAGGACCCGCTTGTAAAAAAGGATAGGTAAATAAGGAAGAAAAGAGAGAACTAAGTTAGTAATCTCACCATAAAAGTCTCCAAACTTTAGCGTCCAACACCAACTCGATACGGTGACCAAGCCATCCACCTTTGGGATGGACCTCTAAGTCAGAATCTCTATGTTAGTTATCTCTAATGCTTGAAGAATACCAATCAATCTCGTCCTATCCCTGCTATCCATAACCGAGAGGCTACTAACCCAACCTCGTCGGTCCCCAACAACTGATCCAAAATCTGAGCTTTTGATGAAAAGCTAAAAGAAGACCCCCTTCAGAGCTCTTTGGCTCCTTGTCGATTTTCCTTCTTTTTAAATGAACTATGTTCGGCCTCTTGGCTACCCCTAGGGGAAACACCTCATTGCAATCGAGTTGGTGCCATGGGGTATCATTGGGTAGGGGATGATGCAACCATACTGGTAGTCTTTCTTGATTGGGCCAAACGGAAGTCACAATTACCTGACGCTGAGCATTGGCAGCCTTATGAGGTTGTAAAGGAGGAGTCAGTTGAGGAGCATTCCTTGTCATGACCGAGTCAACCAAATTTGTGATGTCAAGACGGGCCACTACAAAGCAACAAAAAGAAGAATTAATGAAACTTCAAAGGAAACGAATAACAAGGCAAAAAGTTAAAGCTACCATCATCGAACTAGTCTCCCGCAATCTAATGACTAAAGATGGACAAGGGCACCTCATGATACGATTACTAGATTATTCATGATTGGAGTTTTGTGTGTTGGGGGCATGGTATATATTATATGGTGTAAAGATCCACAGAAGAGAGGGTTCTTGGAGGTGGAGATCGTGCTCATCAGCATGTCTGGCTCCCATGATGACCAGCCCATCGTCTCTGCCTCAGGAATCTTAAGTGTGCTAGAATAACTTAAACTCCTTGTAACTGTGCGGTCATGAACCGCAACGTCCTCCAAAGGGCTCGGATCATAGGCCTCTTTCTCACCATCATTACTTCCTGCATTAGATTCAGTAGCTTCCCCTTCCTCCTCAATGTCCACTAATGACCTTGTAATCGTCTCCTCGGTGGCCACTGCCACTGGCCTAGCCAGCCCCTTATTAGAGCTCGAGTGATAGTAGCCCCATTGTGTGATTTGGCCCAAACAAACCAACGCAGCAGAGATTCTCGTCAGCTAGAATCCGAGCAAGATTCCTAATCTCTTCAGGTTTCCCCCTAACCCTATGAAGGTAATCTGCAAAGAGAGATGCCCTAATTTTAATGCCGGTAGGAGTCGATGCAACAACAACATTGACCAACATATAAAATATGGAGTACATTGAAAGAAATCAAGAAAATAAACGTACTTGGTACATTAAAGTCCAACATTGTAATATTAGGGTTGACAATCATGGGCATGAAGAAGAAATGATCCTGATAGCCTGATACCTTGGCTGAAAAACCATAGAAAAATAGGGGCTTATCAATCCCTTGAAGGTGACAGTAGTGGGCCGACGTAGTGTTGACTTGCTTGTATAATCTGAAGACTAAACACATAATGGCTAAGCCCAACCATGGGATGCGCAAGGTCCTTATCAACTATAAACAGCATAACCAGTATGCTATAAATGTTCGGGGAAAGCTATTCGGGTGCTATTTGGTGAGTGTTAAGGAAATGCATAATGAAAGGATGAATCGGAGGCATCATCCCGCTCCCCATGTAGGCGAGCAACTAAGTAAAATAGCATTCTAGGGGTTGGTTAGCACTGTTGGCAGTCAAGAAGTAGAAGGGCCTTATCCCGATGGTTCCAAAGTGGGTCAGGGAGCTAGCTAGATTGAACCGGTCCTTTCCAACCTTGAACGGGCCCATACTAAAAGTTCGTCTGCTAGTAGATATAGCTTCAGACATCTGCAAATGATAATCCACTTATTACTAAACTATCCCAACTGACTTAGAGGTTGCTTAAACTTGGGGCCAAGTCACTCCAGCCCTTTTGAATCCTAGCCCTAATTTAAGCAAGTCGTGTTACCCATATCGATCGTTTGTTGATTGCTTAAATCATAGTTGTGGGCCAAGGCCTAATAAACCGTCATTCTACTCTAATAAGGGGTAGGTCAGTAGTATTAACTGTAACAACCTGCCCTTTGTAATATACCAAATCAAGGTTGAATGACAACATCTGACTTTTTAATACCACAAAAGACAGTCTGTTCAGGTAAAATAAATAGTGGTAAACATCATGCTGGCACAAAGGTAGAATCTTACAGTGGAATGATGATATATAATATATTGAATATACATGAGCAATAGGATAAGAGGTGTCAATACATAAGAAAACAGCGACAAAACACGGGTCGGACATAAAGCCTGGTGTGAGGGAAACAATCTCAAAGTATTGTATATCAAATCCATATACAAATATGTAGAGAATTAGTGTAGTACAACTGGTCCTTTCCATAAACGTGGCTCAGGGATAACCCGGACTGCTCTTAAACAAGTAAAGTAAACCAAATCATAAGTAAAGGTTCATATCGTACCTACTCTTCTCCCACACTCAAAGAGTCAGCACAACCAATATAATGTGACTGAAATTGTAACGACCCACTTTTTCGTAAAAGTTTACGCTGACAATGAACCACACATGTCCAACCCAAATTGAATGGAAAGGTAGATAGTTAGGGGAAAAGAAAGAAGAAAGAAGACAAGAAGAAAACTAAACAACATAGAATCTCACAGCGGAAAGAATAATCTATAATATATATATATATATATATATATATATATATATATAACAAATCTTTACATAAAAACAAAACTGTAAGATATGTATATATAGACATCAACTAGAGTATACTATCCTATTCAGCATGGACAGTTATAATAACATATCCTCATAATTGCTGATAACTACAATAATGAATGCAATGGAAAAATAACCATGTGCGTGAATACGTCTCTGGGCCTCTAACTCATTCCTAAAGCTTCAAAAATATCCAACTGAACGTAAAAATATGCTTGTCTGACCGGAGCATTATAGGAAAACAACGCCAGGGTCAATCTGGTAAAAGCAGTTTGAGAACTCAAATCATAAGAAATTTTATTTATTAACTTGTAAAATACTTTAAAATCAAATGCATCTCGTAAGACCACGCCGCATATAAACACGAACATGATTTTACCTTATCATAACCAGAACCTTTATATCAAAAAATCCAGCGATATTATAATAATGTCTAAGGGAAAAAATAATAATAATAAAGTATTTGTGATGCTCTTGAGTGTATATCACAACCATACTAGATATATAATCGAAAACCGATAAGGCACGTCCGATAATTGTGTAGGATTTCCATAGAAGTTCCTTCGGTACTTCAAGGAACGGTCCTCCTATATGAGGATCGGAGATATCCTTCCGAAGCAGCATACATTCCTAGTGATGTACCATAGGAAAAACATAGCTAGTCTCACTAAGACCGAGTGCATCTCCCCATGCATACATGACAACTTTAGGTAATGTCTAGATGGAGCCGACTACACCCTATGGGTTTGCCAACCCTACTGGTCATGTCTCCTATCTCTGGTTTTAGTCGTTCTTGCTGATTAGGCTACGTCCAGCATTCTAGCTCACACACCGCTATCAAATAGATCATGGAATCCCACATGCATTCTAATATACCAACGGTTCTCGGAATCACACAAAGATTCCCATATCTCAATTAGATCATGGAATCACACCTAGATTCTCAAACCCCAAGGGTCTTGAAATCACACATGGATCCCAACATTTCAATATATCACGAATCTCCTCCGTGGAATCATATATGGTTTTTGGAGTGGTTACGGGTTCCAGTCATCTCTTACGAGTGCACTCTTCCGTTTCTCGGGTGCTCTACAAAAACAAACACCGATATTCGGAATGCTCAATACCGGTTCTTTAAGAAATAATCAAACAATACATAAGAGCGGGGATCACTCCCTAACCGTTTAAGTGGATGGATCTCCTTATCATTTGTCCTAAAAGAATGAAATGGGTTTGTACGTATAGTATAGCACCACTGATGGTAACTGTACCATATAATCCTAATGTTTCCCTTGGATATTTCCAGAGTTAAAATCCTTCGGTGTTAACTAGGAAATATTTCCCTACCACCAAAATTAAGAAGGATTGCATATTTAGGCCAAGATTTGATAGTCATGTATTTAACTATCAAATAAACAAACATTCAAACAAAGATTACACTTCTCATGGAATTCACTAAGTCTCTTAAAATTAATCTTTCATTAACTTAAAATCACATTTAAAATACTTAGAAATCGCTTTCATATACTTATCTCAACAAGTATATTCACAAACCACTACTTTCGATACGTAGAAAATATAACCATATACTTATCTCAATGGTATAAGTATATTCACAAACCATTTAATTTTCAAAACTTAGAAACTTGGAAACTCTAAAAAATAGATATGGAAAGTACCATTCAATATCGACTATGGATCGTAGCTTACACGATGGTTACGTCGCTATCCCAGCGAATCCGTAGTAAACTGTAGGCAATCCCTGCCCTTTGAATTACGCCATGAAGATCAACCATTTCTTCCCATATCCCTTTTATTTTATAAATATTACCAAATCTGTTTACAAAGTTTCTTTATAAATATCTAATCCCATTGTAAAACATTCTTAATGAATCTTAAACCCAGTTTACAAAACCTCTGCTTTCCAGATCTTTAAAACTCATTTATAAATCATTTTATAAACATCCAAAGCATTTACAAAACTCTTCCCATATTTAAACAACTTATTTAATAAACTCTTCAAGTTCAAAAAGTCCTCTTGATAAACCATAAATCATTTAAATGAACTTTAAATAACAAGTTATTATTTAGACATCCTTCTATTTTATTCAATTTAAATCTCATTTAAATAATAACTTTAAAATCTCATTAATAATATATTACATTAATTTTTTAACATTATTATTATATTAATAGGTTTACTTCAAAAACAATATTAAGATGATAATTAATTAACCTTAAACTAATATTAATATAAAAATTAATTATCCGTTTAATATAATTAAGTAACTTAAATCAATATAATTAATTAACTTTAATTAAAAATAAAAGAATAGATAATCATTTTAAATAATTAATTAAAATATTTTCAAACCATAACTAAATAACTTTTAAATAATAATAAACATTCTTAAATAACATTAAGAAATAACTCTTAAGAATCATATTGATAAAATAATTAACTTTAGATCATTATTAAAACAATTGTAAATTATCTTTAAAATGTTATTATTAATAAGTTATTACCTTTTTAAATCTTATTACTATTAATGATTATCTTTAAACCTTATAATAAAAATAATTACTTTTAAAATAACTTTCGATTCAACAATTAATTTTTCAAATTTGAAGGAGGCTTAATGATCACCATGGTACTTAAACAAACTACAATATTATTCCATTAATTTTTCAAGTTAATAACATACATTTACATAATCAACGACTATGTAAACAAATTCAACACTTAACCATCATTGGTAAATATATCACTTATTCAAGGGGCATATCAGTTTACGATATGTAATCAAACATTCAAAACTATAAAATAGCAGAACATGGATTTATTCTGCTAATTATTGCCAAATTAATTTAATTACCGTAACGGTGTTTTATTCCGCTAAACAGATGTTCAAATACCATATTCAATCCAATTTAATTCAATAGTAATTTATTTGGCCAAATAGGCATCAATAACTAATGTACATAAATTTTAAACAACGTTATTATTTAAAATAACATGATTTAAATATAGCGCGTTTTAATATGTCATAAGTTGTTATATGTCCAAAGTTACCAATCGGTTACACTAAAATGTTGTACTCTCAATATGAACCCAACGCAAAAATTCGTGTGTTAATTCGATTTAAAACGAACGAGATGTGAATTTTCGAAGTTAACATGTTACTATATATATATACAGTTAAGACAAATATTATATATTAACCACTCACAATTCACAATTCAAACGGGCCAAAGCCTAAGGTGACGCAACTCTCTACCCTTTCTCTACCTACAGTGCTTCTTCCTCAATCCCCCTTCTCATTCCAGTATCACCAGACCTAAAGGAAGATCGTGCACCGTTGTGCACATGCACAACCAAACCATCAATTGAAACCACAACAAACCCCACACACGAACTTCTCTTCACCTCCCTGTCACTCTCCCCCTATCGAAAATCGCTCCATCCCCCTCTGCTTGAAAGCGTCCTGACCGCGAGCAAGGACCCCCACATCATCGCACAACAACTTTTGGCCCAGAATCTCACCAAACTTCAACCACTCAAGCGCCTCACCCCCACGAGCGCAACGCCAATATCCATTCGAGCTAAAACCACCTCTATCTCGACCAAACCCAAACCCTAGCTTGCAACCCCAGACAATCATCAAACACAGAACTTTACCGAAATGCTACCAAAAATACTTCCCCTCCAAACGAATCCAATGACGCTAATGGCGTCGAGTAATTCGACTTAAATTGGGAGAAATTGATTTTTGAATATTATGAACAATTATAACCCTTTACTGCAAAATGGCGAGAACTCGATCGACTCGAGTACCGTCAATTTTAAAAATTCTAGAGACGAAACCGAACAACTTTTGTGTTGGATGATTAGGCTAATTGTGAGTTCTTGTTTTTGAATGAGGGAGAATAGTTATTTTTTTACTTTCTTAGTTTTGGAAGTTCAAAAATGATAGAGGAGGAGATCAACCAAAATGGAGAAGGCTGACGTTCTTAGTGCACATATATATCAATAGCTAAATGGTACAAGTAAGAGACAAGGAAACAATGGCACATAGGTAGGTAGTGTGAATGGAGAACAAGAAGTTGGCTGCACAGTTGATTCTAGTGAACATTGAAGTGTTGATTGGCATAAAAAAGGGTTATGTTGTGTATTATGTATCTGTATGTGTACGTTTGATTTTAAATTAATTTCCGATACCCTACCACACCGGATCGTGTCCGCTTACGAACCGTGATCGATCAAAAATAAATTATGATTACGTATAACAATGTTACCCTGTCACAAAATAAAAATAAAACAGACAAGTTATTAAATTCGGTGAAGTCTCAAAATGCCAACGTTTGCCGTAAAATACGTCAAACGAGAATTTGTTTATTTTTTAAATTAAAAATTATGGAAAAAATTTAAAAATTAAATTAAAAATACGTCATAGAAAATCAAGTCTTAATTTGAAGCATAGATTTTATTATAATTTAAATTCAAATTCGAATATTTAAATAAATTAAATATTCAAATTTGAATCCCCAAAATACGGGTTTACACTCTCCCTCCTTAAAAAGAATTTCGTCCCCAAATTCCAGCACAATAACACTCAGCACTATCCGTAAGCCCGTAGGATGTTCATAGATCATTCGTATACTAAATCTGTCTTGATCATTACTCGAATAGACTCCACTTCTAAACCAGTATCGTTTACCCGATTTACTAAAGCGGACCCTGATAAGGCTCATTGATTAGGAACTTCTATTCTCCCTACATAGCTGCAGCTATGATAGAAAACTTTGCTCCCATATCAAAACCCTCATCAAGTGTTCGCTGTCAAAATTGAGTAATAAAGCCTTATTTGGAAAGGTGTGAAACACCTCAAAGCCTTGTACTCGAATATTAGATCAAAAGTATATGGAGAGAGAAATGATCTACATCTATTCTACGTACTTATTTAATTTGGTTATTCCTAATACCAATTCTATTCTCATTGAAATATTTATGAAAAACATTTCATATTACACCATTTAGTCTGTAAAACTTGTAAAATTGCCTAAGGTTATACAAAATTATAATTCAAACTTTTATTTTGAATTCAGTTAAGAATTTAAAACACTCGATTTATATTCAAAACACTTTTTTGAAATGATACCAGATATTTGAAAACTTAAGGGTCAAATACTTGGATATTTATTTCAAAAACTTTTGAAATGATATTTTATATATATATATATATATATATATATATACACTTCTTATATAATTAGCCCGAGTAACCTCAAAATTATACCAAAAAACTGGGTATTACCAAGCAGTATTTTATATTCCTTACCATAAGGATGATACTCAAGAGAAACGTTTACTGTCCAAACGTATTCCTTACCCATTTTTAGTAATTTTCGAGAAGTAGTTAACTTAAAAATACTTCTTTCTTTCAAACCCATTTTGAAACAATACCATAAATATATTTCCAACAAAATATTTCAACAAAATATCCAATTCCAATTTGCTTTAGATCCATTCGGATTCGAACTCGTTCTGGTCATACAATGACAAAGAGAATAGTTTACTAAGTGCACAATACCATTCACCTAAGCAAACATCCTATCGTCACTTAGAAGATTATTCTGATCACCACAAAAAAAATCGTGACTCATTCCCCGAACTAATCCAAAACATAAATTTCTTCTTAAATTCTCTTTTCAAAAGAATTACACTTAAAATATATTTTTAGGTAAATTATTATTACCATTTCCAAAATTATTTTTACTCTAAAACTATCTCAAATAAAATTATTATTTACTTTCTTTGAAATCATTTGAAATAGTAATATACCCATTTACTTTATAGTAAATCGAACCATACTTTTAGAATCAAATCAAAATTTAATTTATCAAAAAAATTATAAAGCGAGATCCCAATGGTAGCAATATTTTTATCCCAAGAACATTTTCAATTACTATTATTAACCTGTAAACCATGAAAACCATTTTACCAAAATCACGGGGTGTAACGACCCAGAATTTTTGATAATTAAAATTTGAATATTTAATTAATTTTAAATATTAATAAGTGAAATTTATAAGTCAAATAAATTTTATTTTGAATTATTGGATAATTAAATCGATAATTTAATACGTTAAATTATGGAAATAATTGAAAATTGAGTTAAATATGATTGAAAATGATTTGTAAAATTTTATTTTATCATATTGGAGTTAGAATGATATTTTAGAACTTTTAAAATGATTTTTAAAGTGATTTTTGAAAATATACTTTATTTTTGGAGTCGATCCATTATAAATAAATAACGTATAATTTTAATGTTATAAAAATTATGATTTTTGAGAAATATAGTTAAAAACTGATTTTTGAGAATATGATGCTATTGATTTTATAAAATAGTTTAATTTGGGAAATTTGAATTTATTGTGAAAAGTTTAAATATAGGATTTATAAAATTTAATTATTTTATGAATCAAAATGGTGAAATAATGAAGGAGATTAAAGATGTTTCAAAATAATAGTATAAAATGATTTTATAAAGGATTTATAAATTGATATTTATAAATTAAAACCTTTGAATTATAAAACGAGTTTTTATAAGTGTTTGAATGAAGTGAAATTGAATTTTGTAAATGAATGGAATTTATAAAATTAAAAATGGTGAAGTTATAAATGAAATTTATAAATAGTAAGATTTATAAATTTTATAAAGTTATTAAAAGAATAGTTTTGAATAAATCATTGAATCTTATAAGTTATAGGATTTATAATTATGAAGTTCAAAGGAACGATTTTTCAAACAAATAAATTATAAGTGTTTAACTTATAATGTGAACTTTTGGTTTATAATTGAGTTATAAATCAAATAGATTAATAAAGGAGATTTATAAAAAGTTGTTATAAAATAAATAGATTTATAATGGAATTTATAAACGTTGTTTTATAAATTCACAAACGACTTATTTTGATAAGTAAATTGTTATGATTTATTTATGGAGTTATATTCACATTTTTGACTGTGAATAATCCTTTAAAATAAAATAAATAGAAAGGATGAAATTTGTTAACAAGTATATTCACGTTTTTGAATAGTGAATAATATGTTAAAGAAATTGTTTTGAATGTGATGTTTGAAACAGAATTAAAACGATCTAACGATGTTTTAAAATGTGTTGAGATTCGAAACCATAGATTTCAACATTTATTGTTGAAATAGACGTTTTCGAAAAATAAAAGGAAATAGTGGACTATAACACTGTTGTTATAGTAAATGATTTCCGAAAGGAAATGTTTTGTATAGTATTGGGATTTATATATCTATTTTAATTTCGAATCCCTATACTAGTGATTTTGGGTTGTCGTAACGATGTTTTACTCAACATTCGTTTTGGCCCAAATAAATATGTTAAGAGAATGATTTCCTTAAAGAATGAAATATATACTTAATCTCGATTTAAGTATATTGAATATTTTCTAAGTGTTGGAAATAAATAAAATTTGTGAATTACTTATGAATAAATAAGTATGGAAATGTTTTCCAATATTAAGTGAATATTTTGAATTTATCCTTTTGAGGATAAATTGAAAATGAATATTAGAAATCCAATTGAATCGTATATGCATGGATATTTTGGAATATAAATTCACTATGGGATTTATGAATGAAAAGGGGAAGTTGTTTAAAAATAAATATTGATTTATTTTTGAAGTGTGAAATTTTATATCTTGTAAAGATATTTTGGAAAATAAATAATTTGGAAAATTATTTGGAAACTGGTGATGTGTGCATATCCATTGATAGTTCAATAACCGACTATCAATATTTCCCTTTGAATGGGTAATTGATGTGATTTGTTTGAATTTGAATGCCACACTTATTTTTGAATAAGCGCTCACTATTCGGGTTAACCGGGAAAGGACCATGGGGTCGTATAACCCATTCCGAATATGTGATACGTCGTTATGAATTGCATTGAAGATCGGTGTTGAAGACCGAGTATTTGCGAAAGCGATAGGATGACCTATCGATTGTCTCTGCACTGGGTAGCTCCTGATATAGAGATTCCTTAAGTGATGGGAAATTCGATCGGGATTGTGAACACCCGGATTGCAAGGGCTTCGTAAGAAGTGCCTTCGGTTTTGTTCGAGCCCGGAACAGACTTGTATGGATTGTATGTCTGACATTACAAGTTGAGATATAAAGCCGATTTCTTTCAAATATATTTCTGTTGGTGGCGGAGAATTTATTCTTTTAGCTTAACACCCTTCTCTGAGACGTACGAGCTCAGAGGTTATATAGTTGAAGTTATCAGCGATATATTCCCAGTTTGGTAATGTGACATGCTGAGTGTTGCTGAAATGATCATTGTGTTGATTATTTGTGATAGGATCGTTTATTTGATCGTCTATCTTGGTGATCATTTCTATGATCATTTGTTGACCCAAAGCATGGCTTTTGTATAAAGTATGTTTTTGTGGACGTGACTTCGTCGAGCCTCACACCCCGTGAATGGTCAAAACAGGAAAGAAGCAGCAAGGTTATGAGGGGTAGCGCCCTTTAGGATGTGTGCATTTCCTTCTGGAAAAGGGTGGTATCATGGTATGGAGCCCAGATACTTACTCATGTTGAAAACACTTTGTTATGATTGTGTGAATTGATTACGAGCGCTCGGTGAAAGGTCCCAAAGGACCGGGGGATGGCATATTCGGTCAGTTGTTACTCAGTTAGGGGTAACCCGACCTTGTGTTGGTAGAGATCCGGTTTGGTTCTCGGGGATGTCCATCCAGAGGCATTCTCATGTGGCAATGGGAAGTTCCTTGGCCTGATCATTCGTTGGAAATCCAAAGAAACAATACGTGACTTGTACGGTTTTAGTTGTAGAACCTGCTTCCTCAGGAGGTAACTATAGTAGGCATAATATAATGGTACCTATGCTGGCTAAGATTTATATTCTACTTTCGAAATGAATTTCTTCTACACTATGCACTAATAATAATATCAAAATTGATTTGATTTTAATGCGTATCAAGCATCTTTGACCATCATAAGGAGAAATCTCCTCCGATTCTTCGTTTGCATTGTGTGTGTGTGCGGGAGGCCTTATGGTAGTCTCATTTTTAAAAGCATTTCGAATTGATTTAAAAAAATATTCCTCTATTTTGATTTTAAAGATAATAAACTGTTTTGAGTTCTCACACCAGTCACATGACTGACTTGGAGTTTATTGTTTTCCTTCCTAAACTCTGGGTGCCCACCAATTTCCACACGGGCAGTTAAGAGTTAGGTTTGTCAGGATATTCTGGATACTCTGGAATTGCTGGAGGCAAGCTGGATGGCATGGCGTATTATTACTTATATAGTATTTCTTTTTCCGCTGCACTGTTTGTTGTTGTATGATGTTGTATACTCTGATGATATGATGTAATGAAATGAAATGTATAAAATGTAATAACTGATATAGTTCTTTGTTTAAAGATTATTCATTTATTATTATATGTTGTTCCGCTGCGAATTGTGAGATTCTGTTGTTGTTCTGTTGTTTTCTTTTCCGTTCTATTTTCTATTTTCCATTTTCTTTCCTCTCTATCTTCTATCTTTTTCTCTTATCTCTTCTTCTGTCTTTTTCTTTTCTTTTTCTTAAAACCCATAACTATTCGGTTTTTCGGCAACGAAAAATTTCGTGCGTTACATTTGGTATCAGAGCATATGGTTAAGCGACAACCATGGTTCTGTTGGGTATTACTCATTAGAGATAGAGTCAGTAGTACTCTAGAATGAGTTGAGTGTAATAATAGCTATGAGAGCGTATTTGTTAGTGAATATAAATTGTTGTGTATTGTGTTGACTTATCGGTTGATTGTTTATAGATTTCGGTCGATGTAGTCTAGCTAACTATCGTAGAAATGGGTTTCTAAACTCTTAAACAAGATAAACCGACACGATATTGTTTTAAATTGGGTAAATGAAATAAATTTTACCTTGATTATATTTTATATATAAAGGAATAATTTTTCAGAGTTATTAAAAGTGTATATAAGTGGATTGTTTAGTTGTTTGAATAATCTAAATTTAAGAATAATTGTATAAGCAAAAGAATTATAAGAATTGAATTATAATTAAAGTGATTTACAATTGTGAAATAAACTTATATATATATAAGAAGTGAAACTATATGAATATATTTATGAATATGAGTTGTAAATAAAAATGAATTTAAAGTTAAATGGAAATTTACTTTAGAAATGGAAATATAACTTAAAATATGTTGAATGAAGTTGATATTAGTATCAAAGTAAAATAATAAAGTTAATGGATTAAATGAATCAATTG
This sequence comes from Allium cepa, assembly GCA_030765085.1. Taxonomy (NCBI): domain Eukaryota; kingdom Viridiplantae; phylum Streptophyta; class Magnoliopsida; order Asparagales; family Amaryllidaceae; genus Allium; species Allium cepa. The sequence continues at coordinate 79,473,674 of CM060941.1, read as the reverse complement.
AATGTGAATTTAGTTGATATGGAATAATGAATAAGTGTTAATTCATTAAAATCTTATGTTATTGAAAGTTGAATAGTTGAATGAAAATCAATTTAATTAAACCAAATTGAATGAATATAAGAAAAGGAATTTGGTTGTAATGAATATACATTGGTTGTTATTTGATTGTTAGTTGATTGTATGTAATTCATTAAGAGTTAATGAAATTGAAAGCTAAAGTAATTGAAATTCAATTGGAAGTTAAATGAATCTTAAATAGAATTGAATTTGATTTGGAAGTGAACCAGCTTGAATAAGAATTAGTGAATATAAACTAATTGAAAATGAATGTTAGTAAAAACATCCACTGTTAATGAATCAAATGTGATTTAAATTGAAAACCTATTTCATTGAATATTAATGAGAATATGAATGAATATTTATTGGTTATGGATGATGGTTGATGTTTGCAATTGTTGCTTTTATTGCATTTGCTATGTTGACATATATAGTTATTATGTTGCTATATGTTGTATATTGAGATTATTATCTGTATGCATGTTCTCATGTTATTTGTTGAGTGATTAGTAGGTGCGGATCGCGTTTTCTTCGCATTTGGAGCTCGCTTTCGCGCTATATTAGCCGTATATGCTTGTTAATAAAATATAAGGTACATATCTCGGATTAAATACAGTACTTTTATACTTTTTTTCCCTGCGGGATGCCTCATTACTTGATGAGATGTATATTTGTGATATATATACTGTCATTTTTTTTTTCGGATCGAGCCGCGCAAAGGAGACTATGACGAATTTTTCCGAAAATTTAAGGCGTTAGAAAATTTTTGAGAAAATTGGAAAATTGTGAAAACTTTAACTTTGATTTGGAATTGAAAGTTAAACAATAGTAGTTGTTTTTGAAAAGATAACTAAGTATGATTTGAAAACTTAGTAAGTTATTGTAAGAAGTTTAATTATGGATTTTGGAAAAATTAATAGATTCTGTAACTTTTCTTACTTAATAATTTCGAGGACGAAATTCTTTTAAGTGGGGAAGATTGTAACGACCCAGAATTTTTGATAATTAAAATTTGAATATTTAATTAATTTTAAATATTAATAAGTGAAATTTATAAGTCAAATAAATTTTATTTTGAATTATTGGATTTTATTGGATAATTAAATCGATAATTTAATACGTTAAATTATGGAAATAATTGAAAATTGAGTTAAATATGATTGAAAATGATTTGTAAAATTTTATTTTATCATATTGGAGTTAGAATGATATTTTAGAACTTTTAAAATCGAATTAAAAGTTTATTTGTGAAAATTGAATATTTTAATATTAAAATCGACTAGTGAAAATAGTCAATTTTTGAACAGTCTCAGAATTGAACGAAACCAGTTCCATTGGATCCGTAATAGTTAGTTATTACCGGATTTCAATTTTTGTGTCAATCGGAGTTATCGTTTGATCGTGGCAGCTCGAAAGCATCGAATTGTTTTTAATATTAATTTGGCGAGTTAAAATAGCCATTTTTCAAACTGTCTCGGATTTCGACGAAACCAGTTTCATCGAATCCGTAATGTGATATTATTGTAAGGTTTCAAATTTCGTGTCAATTGGATTTACCGTTTGTCCTGTACAAATTAAAACGCCTAGAAAATCGCTTAAATCGGTTTAATTTAAATTGAGCGTTTATTGTCATAACTTGCACAGATGTCCGAATTAGCTTTCGAAACTTGTTCCATTGTGTCCGGAACGCGGGGTAAACCCTAGAAACGCTGGTTACGGCGCGTAAATCGGAGTTCGAAATTTCTGGAATGAATAGTGTTTCGTTTTTCCTTATAAATAGACCCCTACCTCTCACATAATAAAAAAAATAATATCTCTAATCCAAAACCCTAGCCACCAGTTGCAAATCTATGGCCGAAATTGTCCCAAATTCATCCCTCAATTACTCCCAATCCATTCATCGATTCAACGAAGCTTCAACAAGAGAATGGTAGATGGTCTCGAGCTCTACGATTCTATACGGATTTGATCGCGAATGGAGCCTTGTGGTGGTCGTGGGGGAGCCAAAAAGGCAGGCCGTTCGGCCTTGAATTGCGCGAAACATGGGTGACCGAACTCAATGGTGATGGGGCCGAGCATGGAGGGGAGCAAGGCGCTTCGTTTGGCGTCGCTTGATCGTGGTATCATCGAGTATTGAGGTGGTGATAATTAACCCTAATCTCGAGTATTGGGTTCGGTTTTGAACGTGATGGCCTGTAGATATGTCGCGTGGGAGAAGGAAGGTGTATGCGGCCTGATGGGCTTGGGGTTGTGATGAACGGTCTTGATTGTGTTAGGTTTGAAAATATTTATTAATGTCGTAATTTGTTTATAAAAATTCGTATAAACTTCATAAAATCATAACTTTTTCATACGAGGTCGAAAACGCGCAAAACCAGTTGCGTTGGAATCGTATGGACGAGCACTACGCGATGAAATTGGATTGGAGTCGTTTGGAGTTAGTGAGAATTTTGGGTAAAATTAAACGTCCGTTTAATTTTATTCGAAATAAATCGCTAAAACAAAATAAAATCAAGGTGAGAACTTCTCACTCAATCGAATCAGTTTCGATTTTATTTTAAATAGTTAGATTAAAAATATTTGAATGCATGTTTGAATGATGATTGTTATCTATTGATTGTTAAAATAGACATTATACGCCGTTAGTAAGCGGATGTTATTTATTAAAAACATATACCGCGAATATTTCATAAACAGTGAAATTGATATTATATATAATAGCAATATATATATATTGGCATATGTATATATTGGAGTTATTGATTTCCCGCATTTATTTGTTTAGCGGATGAGACCCTATTGCGCCGTCTATTAAGCGGATAATATTTAAAAATCCCATATACTGCGATAATTTCGTACTGGAGCGAAATTGGTATTGTGCTAATGTTTGTGGATGCAGGAAACAGGTTGGAGGGATCCAACTGGATTCCTCAACAGTATTTATTTGATTTCAGATATTTTGATATTTGATGGATTATCATATCGATATATGATGTCGTTGTTGTCGTGATTGACTATTTGGTGTGTAGCATCATTGGACCAAATTTTGGGATTTTAAAATGATTTTTAAAGTGATTTTTGAAAATATACTTTATTTTTGGAATCGATCCATTATAAATAAATAACGTATAATTTTAATGTTATAAAAATTATGATTTTTGAGAAATATAGTTAAAAACTGATTTTTGAGAATATGATGCTATTGATTTTATAAAATAGTTTAATTTGGGAAATTTGAATTTATTGTGAAAAGTTTAAATATAGGATTTATAAAATTTAATTATTTTATGAATCAAAATGGTGAAATAATGAAGGAGATTAAAGATGTTTTAAAATAATAGTATAAATTGGTTTTATAAAGGATTTATAAATTGATATTTATAAATTAAAACCTTTGAATTATAAAACGAGTTTTTATAAGTGTTTGAATGAAGTGAAATTGAATTTTGTAAATGAATGGAATTTATAAAATTAAAAATGGTGAAGTTATAAATGAAATTTATAAATAGTAAGATTTATAAATTTTATAAAGTTATTAAAAGAATAGTTTTGAATAAATCATTGAATCTTATAAGTTATAGGATTTATAATTATGAAGTTCAAAGGAACGATTTTTCAAACAAATAAATTATAAGTGTTTAACTTATAATGTGAACTTTTGGTTTATAATTGAGTTATAAATCAAATAGATTAATAAAGGAGATTTATAAAAAGTTGTTATAAAATAAATAGATTTATAATGGAATTTATAAACGTTGTTTTATAAATTCACAAACGACTTATTTTGATAAGTAAATTGTTATGATTTATTTATGGAGTTATATTCACATTTTTGACTGTGAATAATCCTTTAAAATAAAATAAATAGAAAGGATGAAATTTGTTAACAAGTATATTCACGTTTTTGAATAGTGAATAATATGTTAAAGAAATTGTTTTGAATGTGATGTTTGAAACAGAATTAAAACGATCTAACGATGTTTTAAAATGTGTTGAGATTCGAAACCATAGATTTCAACATTTATTGTTGAAATAGACGTTTTCGAGAAATAAAAGGAAATAGTGGACTATAACACTGTTGTTATAGTAAATGATTTCCGAAAGGAAATGTTTTGTATAGTATTGGGATTTATATATCTATTTTAATTTCGAATCCCTATACTAGTGATTTTGGGTTGTCGTAACGATGTTTTACGCAACATTCGTTTTGGCCCAAATAAATATGTTAAGAGAATGATTTCCTTAAAGAATGAAATATATACTTAATCTCGATTTAAGTATATTGAATATTTTCTAAGTGTTGGAAATAAATAAAATTTGTGAATTACTTATGAATAAATAAGTATGGAAATGTTTTCCAATATTAAGTGAATATTTTGAATTTATCCTTTTGAGGATAAATTGAAAATGAATATTAGAAATCCAATTGAATCGTATATGCATGGATATTTTGGAATATAAATTCACTATGGGATTTATGAATGAAAAGGGGAAGTTGTTTAAAAATAAATATTGATTTATTTTTGAAGTGTGAAATTTTATATCTTGTAAAGATATTTTGGAAAATAAATAATTTGGAAAATTATTTGGAAACTGGTGATGTGTGCATATCCATTGATAGTTCAATAACCGACTATCAATATTTCCCTTTGAATGGGTAATTGATGTGATTTGTTTGAATTTGAATGCCACACTTATTTTTGAATAAGCGCTCACTATTCGGGTTAACCGGGAAAGGACCATGGGGTCGTATAACCCATTCCGAATATGTGATACGTCGTTATGAATTGCATTGAAGATCGGTGTTGAAGACCGAGTATTTGCGAAAGCGATAGGATGACCTATCGATTGTCTCTGCACTGGGTAGCTCTTGGTATAGAGATTCCTTAAGTGATGGGAAATTCGATCGGGATTGTGAATACCCGGATTGCAAGGGCTTCGTAAGAAGTGCCTTCGGTTTTGTTCGAGCCCGGAACAGACTTGTATGGATTGTATGTCTGACATTACAAGTTGAGATATAAAGCCGATTTCTTTCAAATATATTTCTGTTGGTGGCGGAGAATTTATTCTTTTAGCTTAACACCCTTCTCTGAGACGTACGAGCTCAGAGGTTATATAGTTGAAGTTATCAGCGATATATTCCCAGTTTGGTAATGTGACATGCTGAGTGTTGCTGAAATGATCATTGTGTTGATTATTTGTGATAGGATCGTTTATTTGATCGTCTATCTTGGTGATCATTTCTATGATCATTTGTTGACCCAAAGCATGGCTTTTGTATAAAGTATATTTTTGTGGACGTGACTTCGTCGAGCCTCACACCCCGTGAATGGTCAAAACAGGAAAGAAGCAGCAAGGTTATGAGGGGTAGCGCCCTTTAGGATGTGTGCATTTCCTTCTGGAAAAGGGTGGTATCATGGTATGGAGCCCAGATACTTACTCATGTTGAAAACACTTTGTTATGATTGTGTGAATTGATTACAAGCGCTCGGTGAAAGGTCCCAAAGGACCGGGGGATGGCATATTCGGTCAGTTGTTACTCAGTTAGGGGTAACCCGGCCTTGTGTTGGTAGAGATCCGGTTTGGTTCTCGGGGATGTCCATCCAGAGGCATTCTCATGTGGCAATGGGAAGTTCCTTGGCCTGATCATTCGTTGGAAATCCAAAGAAACAATACGTGACTTGTACGGTTTTAGTTGTAGAACCTGCTTCCTCAGGAGGTAGCTATAGTAGGCATAATATAATGGTACCTATGCTGGCTAAGATTTATATTCTACTTTCGAAATGAATTTCTTCTACACTATGCACTAATAATAATATCAAAATTGATTTGATTTAATGCGTATCAAGCATCTTTGACTATCATAAGGAGAAATCTCCTCCGATTCTGCGTTTGCATTGTGTGTGTGTGCGGGAGGCCTTATGGCAGTCTCATTTTTAAAAGCATTTCGAATTGATTTAAAAAAATATTCCTCTATTTTGATTTTAAAGATAATAAACTGTTTTGAGTTCTCACACCAGTCACATGACTGACTTGGAGTTTATTGTTTTCCTTCCTAAACTCTGGGTGCCCACCAATTTCCACACGGGCAGTTAAGAGTTAGGTTTATCAGGATATTCTGGATATTCTGGAATTGCTGGAGGCAAGCTGGATGGCATGGCGTATTATTACTTATATAGTATTTCTTTTTCCGCTGCACTGTTTGTTGTTGTATGATGTTGTATACTCTGATGATATGATGTAATGAAATGAAATGTATAAAATGTAATAACTGATATAGTTCTTTGTTTAAAGATTATTCATTTATTATTATATGTTGTTCCCCTGCGAATTGTGAGATTCTGTTGTTGTTCTGTTGTTTTCTTTTCCGTTCTATTTTCTATTTTCCATTTTCTTTCCTCTCTATCTTCTATCTTTTTCTCTTATCTCTTCTTCTGTCTTTTTCTTTTCTTTTTCTTAAAACCAATAACTATTCGGTTTTTCGGCAACGAAAAATCGCGTGCGTTACACGGGGACTCGAATTCCTTTTATTTATAAGACTCATTTTAATAAATCAAATTTACAAAAATATCTCCCTTCAAAGGAAATCATTCTCAAATATATTTTTATTGCAAAAATATTATAATTTCCTTATATAATTCATTTTTCAAGTATTATTTCAGAAAATTTTAAGTTTTCTTTAATAAACTTCTTTTATAAAACCTCAATTTTAAACAACTAACTTTTATATTCAATCATTCCCAGATATTATTTCAAAATATTCCAATTTTTTTTTTTCAAAACGTTATTTATTAAAACTTAATTTTAACACATCTACCTTTGTATAAAATCAATTCTAAATATTTATTTAAAAATTTTAAATTTTCTTTTAAATAAACAACCCTTGGAAATCAAATTTTAACTCAATATATCAACAAACGTCTTATATTCAAATTGTGAACCTTAATTCACAAGGTATTCGTTTCATTGTTCCCAAGATTCCTATCTATCCAATCCAGGTTTGAAAATGTAAGATTCAAGATAGATTAATGGATAATAGTCAATGCTCAGAAATGGGCGAGCATGACAGATCAAATCTTGGATGATAATGATGGAATATTATCATTTCCTATCAACCAAGCACAACCAAGAATAACTCTACTAAATTTTCTTTGAAAATTTATCCTTTTACATGTACAATATATTGCTGGGTAAAATTATTTCATTTGCTTAAATTTTAAATCAATATTGTGTCAATTGGTCATGTTCGAGTGTTTAGGAAATTCCTATCGATAACATTGGCCAACGCATCGACTAGAATTTTAAGGCACTCAATAGAGCAAACAACATAATATAAAACATTTTTATATCACTAACAAATACGCGCTCTTATATATACTCTCAAACTCATCCTGGGGTCTCACTTACCATATCTCAAATGAGTCTATCCAACCAAAGCCAAGGTGTTCGCTCAACCTAACCTCTAATACCAACTGTAATGACCCACTTTTCCGTACAGTTTAAGCTGATAATAAACCACACATGTCAAACCCAAATTGAATAAAAAGGCATATTGTTTGAGAAAAAGAAAGAAGAAAGAATACAAGAAGAAAACTAAACAACGCAGAATCTCACAGCGGAACAATCTATAATATATATAACAAATCTTTACACAATAAAAAATTATAACATATGTATATACAAACATCAATCAGAGTATACAAACCTATTCAGCATAGACGGTAATAACAACCCGTCCTTACAATTGCTGATAACAATGAATGCAACATAAAAATAACCATGTACGTGAATATTTCTCTAGGCCTCCAGCTCGTCTCTTGAAGCTCCAAATATCCAACTAAAGCTGGAAATATGATCGGTATGACCCGAGCATTATAGGAAAACAATGCTTGGGTCAGTCTGGTAAAACCAGCGTGAGAACTCAAATCACAAGAAATTTTATTTATTTTAAAATGTAAAATCCTTTAAAATCAAAGGTATTTCGTAAGACCACGTTGCACATAAACACCGATGGGTTTTTACCTTATGATAACCAAAACCTTTATATCAGAAAATCCTACAATATTATAATAATGTCCAACGGTGAAAATAATAATAATCAAGTAGTTATGATTCTCGTGAATGTATATCATAACCATATAAGATATATATTGAAAACCGATAAGGCACATTCGGTAATAGTGTAGGATTTCAATGGAGGTGCCCTCGGTACTTCGAGGAATGGTCCTCTTATACAGATAACCTTCCGAAGCAGCATACATCCCTAGTGATTTACCTTAGAAAAACATAGTCGGTCTTGCTAAGACCGAGTGCATCGCCTCGTGCATGAATAACAACTGTAGGTAACATCCAGGTGGAGCCTACTAACCCTATGGGTGTGTCAACCCTACTGGCCATGTCTTCTATCTCTGGTTTTAGTCGTTACCGCTGATGAGGCAACGTCTGGCATTCCAGCTCATGCACCGCCATCAAATAGATCATGGAATCCCACATAGATTCCAATACGCCAACGATTCTCAGAATCACACAAAGATTCTTATATCTCAATTAGATCTTTAAATCACACCCGGATGCTCATAAACCAATGAGTCTCGGAATCACACATGGATTCCAACATTCCAATATATCAGAATCTCCTCCATAGAACCGTATATGGTTTTCGGAGTGGTTACGGGTTCGAGTCATCTCTTACGAGTACACTCTTCTTGTATCTCAAGTGCTCCACAAAACTAAACGCCGATTTCTAGAATGCTCAGTACCCGTTCTTTAGGAAATAATCAAACAATACATAAGAGCGAGGATCACCCCCTAACCGTTTAAGTGGAGGATCTCCTTATCATTTGTCTTAGAAGAATGAAACGAGTTTATACGTACGGTGTAGCACCACCGATGGTAACTGTACTATATAATCCCTGTGTTTTCCCTAGATATTTTTAGAGTTAAAATCCTTCGGGGTTAAGTAGGGAATATTTCCCTACCACCAAAATTAAGAAGGATTACATATTTACGCCAAGATTTGATAGTCAGTTATTTAACTACCAAATAAACAAACATTCAAATAAAGATTTCATTTCCCATGGAATTCACTAAGCCTCTTAAAATTAATCTTTCATTAATTTAAAATCATATTTTAAAAAAACTTAGAAATCACTTTCATATACTTATCTCAATATGATAAGTATATTCATAAACCACTATTTTTGATACTTAGAAAGTATAACCATATACTTATCTCAATGGTATAAGTATATTCACAATCCATTTAACTTTCCAAACTTATAAACTTGGAAACTCTTAAAAATAGATACGGAAAGTACCATTCAATTTCGACTATGGATCGTAGAATACACAATGGTTACGTTGCTATCCCAGCAAACCCATAATAAAATGTAGGCAATCTCTACCCCTCGATTTACGCCATGAAGATCAACCATTTCTTCCCAAATCCCTTTTATTTTATAAATATTACCAAATTTTCTTACAAAGATTCTTTATAAATATCCAATCCCATTATAAAACATTCTTAGTGAATCTCAAACCCCGTTTACAAAATCTCTCCTTTCAAGATCTTTAAAACTCATTTATAAATCCTTTTATAAATATCCAAACCATTTATAAAACTCTTCCCATATTTAAAAAATTATTTAATAGACTCTTCAAGTCCATAAATTCCCCTTGATAAACCATAAGTCATTTAAAAGAACTTTAAATAATAAGTTATTATTCAAACATCTTTCTATTTCATTCAATTTAAATCTCATTTAAAATAATAACTTTAAAATCTCATTGATAATATATTAAACTAAATTTTTTAACAGTATTATTATATTAATAGGTTTACTTCAAAAATGATATTAAGATAATAATTATTTAACTTTAAAATGTTATAAAACAATAATTAATTAACCTAAAACTAATATTAATACAAAAATTAATTATCCTTTAAATATAATTAAATAACTTAGATCAATATAATTAATTAACTTTAACTAAAAATTAAAGAATAGACAATCATTTTAAATAATTATTTAAAATATAATTAAAACATTTTTAAACCATAATTAAATAACTTTTAAATAGTATTTAAACATTCTTAAGTAACGTTAAGAAATAACTTTTAAGAATCATATTAATAAAATAATTTACTTTAAATCACTATTAAACAATTATAAATTATGTTTAAACATTATTATTAATAAGTTATTACCTTTTTAAATCTTATTACTAAATAATGATTATCTTTAAACCTTTTAATAAAAATAATTAATTTTAAAATAACTTTCGATTATATAATTAATATTTCGAATTTGAAGAAGGCTCAACGATCACCATGGTACTTAAACAAACTACCATATCATGCCGTTAACTTTTCGAGTTAATAACAGATATATACATAATCAACGACTATGTAAATAAATTCAATACTTTACCATCATTGATTAATATATCACTTATTCAGGGTGCCATATCGGTTTACGATATGTAATCAAACGTTCAAAACTATAAAATAGCAGAACTGAGATTTATTCTGCTAATTAATTGCCAAATTAATTTAATTAGCGGAATGGTGTTTTATTCCGCTAAATAGATATCCAATTACCATATTCGATCCAATTTAACTCAACTGTAATTTATTTGGCCAAATAAACATCAATAACTAAAGTATATAAATTTTAAACAACGTTATTATTTAAAATAACGTGATTTAAATCCAGCACGTTTTAATATGTCATAAATTTTTACATGTCCAAAGCTACCAATTAGTTAAGCTAAAATGTTATACTTGTCAATATGAACCCAACGTGAAAATCCACGTATTAATCTGATTTAAAAAGAATGAGTATGAATTTTCGAAGTTAACTTGTTAATATATATATATATATATATAAGACACACTATATATCAAACGCTCACCATTCACAATTCAAACGGACCAAAGCCCAAGGTCACGCAACCCACTACCCTTTCTCTATCTATAGTGCTTCTTCCTCAATCACCCTTCTCATTCCAGTATCATCAAACCCAAAAGAAGATCGTGCACCATTGTGCACATGCACAACCAAACCATCACAACCAAACCATCAGTCGAAACAACAAACAAACCTCATATGCAAACTTCTCTTCACCTCCCCGTCACTCTCCACCCATCGAAAATCACTTCGTTCCCCTCTGCTTGAAGGTAACCTGACCACGAGCATGGACCCCCATATCATCGTACGATAACTTTTGGCCCAGAATCTCGCCAAACTTCCACCACTCGAGCGTCTCACCCCCACGAACGCAACGCCAATCTCCATTTGAGCTAAAACCCCCTCTATCTCGACCAAATGCAAACCCTAGCTCGCAACCCCCAACGATTGCATCATAGAACTTTGTCGAAACCCTACCAAAAATTATTCTCCTCCATACGAATCCAATTACGCTAGCGGCGTCGAATAATTCGACTTAGATTGGGAGAAATTGATTTTTGAATATTACGAACATTTATAACCCTTTGCTGTAAAATGACGATAACTCGACCGATACTCAACGAAATCGAGTACCGTCAATTTTTAAAAATACTAGAGACGAAATCGAACAAATTTTGTGTTGGACGATTAGGCTAATTGTGAGTGATTGTGATTTCTTGATTTTTGAATGAGGGAGAATGGTTTTTTTTTCTTTTTTAGTTTTGGAAGTTCAAAAATGACAGAGGAGGAGATCAAACAAAATGGAGAAGCCTGACGTTCTTGGTGCACATCTATACCTATAGCCAAATGGTACAAGTAAGAAACAAGGAAACAATGGCAGTAGGTAGGTAGGGTGAATGGAGAACAAGAATTTGGCTGCATTGATCCTAGTGAACTTTGAAGTGTTGATTGGTAGAAAAAAAGAGTTGTGTTGTGTACTGTGTACATGTATGTGTACGTTTGATTTCAAATTAAATTTCAGTACCCCACCACACCGGATCGCATCCGCTTACGAGTCACGATCGACCTAAAATAAATTACGATCGTGTATAACGATGTTACCTGATCACAAAATAAAAATAAACAGACAAGTTATTAAATTCTGTGAAGTCTCAAAATGCCAGTGTTTACCATAAAATACGTCAAATGAGAATATGTTTATTTTTCAAATTAAAAATTATGGAAAAATTCTAAAAATTAAATTAAAAATACGTCATCGAAAATCAAATCTTAATTTGATGCATAGATTTTATAATAATTCAAATTCAAATCTGAATATTTAAATAAATTAAATATTCAAATTTGAAGTCCTAAAATACTGGTTGTTACAGAAACTTAACAACATTCTATGATAAAGTTAACCTAATGTTTCACCGTAGGAGTAATTTATAAACTTCCCTATACAATTCCAATAACCAATGTTCAATAATGGTAATCAAATAACCAATATAAGATGAACAATCATGATAATAGCCAACGCACAAAGAATAAGATGATACCCATCATTACTGGTGGTCGGGGTCCGCTACGGACACAAATCGATCAAACGATCATCATTAAAGCATCTGAAATGCAAAACAAGTACGGCTACCCAAAAACCAAAATATTGTTATCCATAATTGGTACACGTCTTGGACTACCATTAACTACCAGTGGACGTATCAAGAGCCACAACTAACCTGCGGACTCCCTGAAAACTAATACCTCGAAAGTAGTTGGTCTGTAGGTCCTATCGTAGCCTCTAAGAGTACTACGTAATAGTATATGACATACTTTAGACCGGCGTTCCAGTCTCTCTCCTCCCCTACTCCGGAATCATGTCTACAGGCCGCGTCACCTCAACGGTACAATAAATTCCCTTGCTGGTGTCTTTTACTACCGATTGTTAATATCGACATACCGAAAACATATGTAAACGCTAAACTTGCATACTTCCTTTCCACACATCTATACAATACCAAAGTGTTGTCGGTCCCATGTGGATCGATAAATCATCCGAAATACCATTAGCGACCGATGAGGCCTATCAAGAGCTACAACTTAATTTAAATAAGACAAGAAAATAAAATGAATGTAATTGTAAACAAAAATGTAAATGCAGTGCAATAAAATATATTTTTTTGTTTTGAAATTTGTGTGTGTGTGTGTATTAAATAAAAATATAATTGCAAAATAGAAAAGCAACAAGCACACAGATAAATACAAGCACAAATCACGCAAACACACAATAATTTTTTTTAAACGCAAATTAACACATAAATTAAACATACAATAAAATCGAACGAAAATAATTCGAAGAATAGAAATTAAAATCAACTTAATTCCCCGGCAACAGCACCAAAAACTTTTTTAATGATTAATTTTATATCGATTTAGAAAATATCCGAATTTTCTTAGTTAAAAATAACCACAAGCGCATGGCGTACAATTCTATTATATGGCAAATACGGGTCGATCCACAGGGAATTATATATATTTAAAATTCTACTCAATCAAATTAGACCAAAAATTGAGGTTGTGATTGTTTTTAAGCTAAAAATTGTAAAAACTAGATAGAACAGGAGAATGAAATATGAGATTAGAAAATAATTTAGAGGCAAATCTATTCTCATTATTTTGTAAATCAACACACAAATAATCTATGATCTCTCTATTTTGATCTTAAATGGAATTAGTGATGTATTTATCATAAGTATGGTTTTATTTATGTAATTAATTAGCATAACTTAAACCTTCAAACTATAATACAACATATAAAACCACTTATCAATTTAATGAAAATGAATTCAAAGCAAAAGCTATTTTAAGTATGATCTATTTATCATTGTATTTATTAACATAGATCGTCAAATTTTCTTTCTACTTTAATTCCACAATCAAAAATCAATTAGTAGAATGATGATGTAAATTGTGTTTATGTGGAGTAAGCATAGCCCATTTGTGGTTACAACATAGGCTATTAAATTCCCTTTTATAAATTTACATCAACATTCAGTTTCATAAAGCATTAAAAAAAAGATCATAAACGACAAGATATGTTGAATTTACATACTTTTAGAGAGTTACATTACCCCTAAATTGAAGGGGTTTAGCTACTCATTTGTGTTATCAAATCAACACATGTAAATTTTAACATTTAAACAAAAGCAAAGAAGGTAAGAGCTAATTAAAATAAAAAATAACTAAACAATTTACATAAAAATAAAACTAAGCTACTAATATGAAATAAAAGAGCATGTAAAAAAATGAACAAGAAAATAAACTAAGAAAAAGGTAGAAGTAAAAAAACAAGAGGCTTAGGAAGTCATTTTTCTTTCATATAACTTTGAGGCTACAACTTGCATGCTAATTTCCTAAGTAATTAAAGATCCATTACATGAATATAAGAGGGTTATTTATATATGCACAAAACCCTAATCCATATTTTAGGGGACTTTCCGAAATACCCTTTAGGAAGTGTGGACACTAAGTAATCATTGGTCCCTAATTAATCCATTATCAAGTATGCATGAAACTTTAACCTCCACTAACTTGTACATTAGCTCCTAATTGTAGATTAAGGTAAATGGGGTCCTCCATTATTTGAATTATTTCCTTCTTCATTCTTTGTTTCCATCCTTGTGCATGCATATTTCCATAAGAAGACCTTCATATTTCCATCCAAAATTCCTATAATTAAAAAGAAAATGTGCAAATAAATATTCTCAAAGTTAATTCATGCACAAATTACTATTTCACCCCTACATTGATGTATGAATGATGACCTAAAAGCATATTTGAAATTTGGTTTTAAACATGTAAAAATACCCAATTATGACATTTATTTAAATAAAAATAGATTAAGCATCGATGTGAAAATATGCACATTTACGTGCACATCAAATACCCTCACACTTATCTTTTTATTCATACTCTAATAAAAAACTAAGATAAATCTGTTTTCGTAGGATACATGATTGCATTGAACGTATGCAACAAACCGTTAAACCTCTAGGTATCCCTAGTAAGACGAGTGTTGTCTCGTGAGAGATTTCAGCGGATATTAGCCACAAAATCCGAAGGCAACATGAGAAATTCCTAGATGCAAGATTTATTTACAAAGAGATTATTGCAAGTTTTTGAAAATATTTATAAATAAAGAATTTACTTCAAATCGACATGAATGAGTTAAATATAAGTTCTGGTCATTATCAAGGAATTTAAGTCCTTTTACTCATCAAATTTCAGACAAAAATTAAGTGCTCATCACAATAAAACTCTAGTTTAGCTAGTTGTTTCGGTTGATAACATAGTGAAACTATTAAATGGATCATAAGTTGATAATCAAAAAATTTCAAAGTGGAATTTTCATTTCTTTTGAATAACAAGTCAAATCAAATAAGTGAAAATACCGCTTGGATTACAATTGCTTATTCTCTCTTTATTTGAAAATTTTATTGATATTAATAGTATTTACATATGCCTACTCAAAAAACTAAGGCCAGATATATGATCCATGCACTACCTTTCGGGCTTACGTGAGAAGGGTACAGAGCATGGCGAGTGTACATACTTGCGTGTGAACACATGACTCTAGGTGTTAATAAAATATATACATATATACAACAAGATTTTTCTTTTTCTTTTTTTTAGAAAGAGAGAGTTTTACAATATCATCTTAGTACCTCTTAACTTAAAAGATTGTACAATTCAATTATGATATACTTCATAGTTATCACCCATGAACCTTCCTATATACTAGCAAAACTTCGTTACTTGTAATCAAACTTTATTTTTATTTTTGTTGAGACAAATAAATTTTCAAAAATTTCAATTTAATAACCAAAACTTATACTTATCCTATAGTGTTTCTTCAAAAATAAATCAAAATGCTAAAATGAAAAATTCTGTTTGAATTTTTTTCAGAAACTTTGGGTTCTGGAAAGAAAACAAAAAATAAACCATGATGAAAAATCTAAACCATAAAAATTAAAAATGAAGATGACACTCCTCCCTACACTTGATTTGACTGTGTTTCCATAGTCAATGCATGATATAATGAATCTAACGGGAGAAAATATGCACATATTTACAAAAAAGGGTTAATATTTCTTACTATACGCAGCATGGCTCATGAAGAATCATGAGCTCTTCCTCTTGATTAATTGGCAATTCAAAGGAAAGTTTCAAACGATGACAGTTGACTTTGAAAATCGATTCATCCCTAGGGTTTTGTATTTCTTTGGCACAATATGGAAAAACAATTCGAACCACAAATCGTCCGGTCCATCTAGATTTTAGTTTCCCAAGGAATAAGTGAAGTCTAGAGTCATATAAAAGAATTTTCTAGTTTGGTGAATTTATTTTCTTAGGATTGACTTGTCGTGAAATTTTTTTCGTTCTTTCTTTGTAAATTTTCTCGTTTTCATATGCATCGTTCCTAATCTCTTCTAGTTTGTTGATTTGCAATTTTCTGTTTTCACCAGCTTTTTCAAGATCAAAGTTTAAGTTTGTATTGCACACCGCTTTGTGTTCAATTTCAACAGGTAAATGGCAAGCTTTCCCGTAAACTAAACGAAATGGGGACAAGCCAAGGTTAGTTTTAAAAGCAGTACGGTAAGCCCAAATCGCGTCGGTCAATTTCTAAAACCAATCTTTTCGATTTTTGTTAGCTGTTTTCTTCAAGATTTGTTATATTTGATGATTTGAAACTTCAACTTAGCTACAAGTTTGATGGTGGGACGGAGTTGATAACTTGTGGGTTATCGCATATTTCTTCATTAAAGTTTCAAAAGAAAGATTGCAAAAATGGGTGCCGTTAGCACTTATTATTGTGCGAGGTGTGTCGAACCTCGAAAACATTTTTTTTTAAAGGAATTTCACAACAATTCTCTGGTCGTTGGTTTTACATGGAATAGCTTCAACTCATTTCGAGATGTAATCAACAGCGAGAAGAATATACAATTTTCCAAAAGAACTGAGACAAAGTCCCATAAAATCGATACCCCAAACACCAAATATTTCAATCGTAAGAATGGGGTTTAGAGGCATCATATTTCCTCAAGAATTTCTTCCAAGCATTTGGCACGATCGCAAGTTTTGCAAAATTCGAATGAGCTTTGAAAAGAGTAGGCCAATAGAAGCCACATTGAAGTACTTTCTCTGCAGTTTTCTTCAGATCGAAGCGTCCACCGCAAGCTTGGTCATGACAAAACAAAAGAATGCTTTTAACTTTGTAATCCAGGATGCAATGCCAAATAATTTGGTCGGAACAGTATTTAAACAAGTACGGATCATCCCAATAGAAGTATTTGACTTGGGACAGAAATTTATATTTATCTTGCTTCGACCAAAATGAGGGAGTTTCTTTAGTGACTAAATAGTTCAGTATGTCTGCATACCATGGATCAACAGAGACAGAAAGAAGTTGTTCGTCGAAAAAGTTTTCATTGATTGGTAAAGGCGATGGTGCTTTGGGAAGATGAGACAAGTGATCGGCTATGACATTGTCAAATCCTTTTTTCTCCTTGATTGTAAGATCGAATTCTTGTAGTAATAGGATCCGACGAATTAAGTGAGAGTTAACGTCTTTTTTAGCGAAAAGATATCGAAGAGTGGAATGGTCAGTGTAAATAGTAATGCATGACCCTATCAAGTATTGTCTGAACTGTTCAAGTGTGGAAACTACTGCTAGAAGCTTTTTTCAGTGGTTGTGTAATTAATTTGACAGAATACCTCAAAACTTGGATACCCCGCATTCAGGGTTATCCAAGTTTTTGAGGTATTCTCTCAGAGTCATACTAGCATAGTAGATAACGTGAAGATCTTTTTGATGTGTTGTCCTAAGACAGCACCAACTGCAAAGTTTGAAGCGTCGCATATTATTTCAAATGGAAGATCCAAATTTGGTAAGTAAATTACTGTAATAGAAACAAGTTTGTTTTTGAGACATTCGAAAGAAGAGATACAATCAGAGTTAAAGTTGTATGGAACGTCTTTTTAAAGAAGAGTCGTAAGAGGTCGAGCAATCTTACTGAAGTCTTTCACAAAATGTCGATATAAACCCACATGTCCAGGAAAGAGCAAATGTCTTTAACAGATTTGGGAATGGCTAGATTTGCAATGACATCGATTTTCTCTTTATCTACCTCAATGACTTTATTTGAAATGACATGTCTAAGAACTATGCCTTGAGTTACCAAAAGTGGCATTTTTTCCAATTTAGTGTTAAGTATTTATCCTTGCATCGTTTAAGAACAAGTTCAAGATGGTGTAAACACTTTGAAAAAGCGTTTCCAAAGAAAGAATAATCGTCCATAAACACTTTAAGAAAATGTTTGATCATATCAGAAAAGATGCGACCATGCATCTTTGAAAAGTAGTAGGAGCATTACAAAGGCCAAAAAGCATACGACGATAAGCAAAAGCGCCAAAGTAACACGTGAAAGTTATCTTCTCTTGATCTTCGAGAGCGATTGGAATTTGGTTATAGCTGGAATAACCATCAAGAAAGCAATAGAATTCGTGGTCAACTAAAAGTTCGAGCATTTGGTTGATAAAAGAAAGAGGGAAGTGATCCTTGCATGTTGCGGCATTTAATTTTTGATAGTAAATGCAAACACGCCAGCCCTTTTGAGTACGAGTTGTAATAAGCTCTTTTGAATCGTTTTGGACAACGGTAAGCCCAGACTTTTCGGTACAACTTGAATTGGGCTAACCTATGAACTATCAAAGATTGGGTTAATGATTCTGTTATCAAGGAGTTTTAAAATTTTACAACGCACCGCATCCTTCATTTTTAGGTTAAGCCTTCGTTATCAAGGAACCACGCATCATAAACAGGCTTGGCATCATCGATTAAATGGATGCAATATTGAACAAGAGTAGGACTAATTCCCTTTATATCGGTGAACGACCATCCAATTGCTTCTTTGTTTTTGGACAATTGAAAGTAAGGAAGTTTCTTGATCAAGAGAGAGAGAGTTGTAGAAATTATAATGGGAAATGTTTCGTTATCACTTAAGTATGCATATTTAAGGTGATCGGAAAGGGGTTTAAAGTCCAACTTCGAAGGTTGCTCGATCAAAGAATTAGGTTGAGATTCAGACTCAACTAGAAGCGATTCAAAGGAGAGAGTGTATTCAATCTCGTTGGGTATTTCATGAAATAATCTTCCGTACTTGGCCTCACGTTCGGTCAATCGTCTCGTTGTCTATGTTTTCGTGAATTGCACAAACTTCCAACGTTTGGTCCCGTGATTCATCCGATTGGTCTTCAAGATTGAAAATATTAAGATCCAAAGTCATGTTTCCAAAGAAATTTTCATCGAACCGTTGCGACAATTGATTAAGGCATTTGAGGTGGCTAACAATGGTCGACCCAATATCAAAGAGATTTGACTCGTGGGGTTGGTCATAGGTTGTGTTTCGAGAACGATAAAATCAATGTGGAATATGAATTGCCCTACTTTAATGAGAATGTCATCAATTTCTTTCATGGGCTTCTAAATCGAACGATCAGCTAATTGAAACATGGACTTTGTTGGTTTGAGCTCACCTAAGCCTAATTGTTCATATACAGAGCATGGAATCAAATTGACACATGCGCCTAAGTCTATCAAGCATTTGTTAATCGTCTTGTCTCCAATTGTACACGAGATTATGGGGCAGTCAGGATCTTTGTATTTAACGGGAATGGATTGGGACAAGACTTCACTTAAACTGGCCGCTAAGAAGACTTATTTGGGCGAGTGTGCCGCTTTTGGGTACACGAGTCCTTAAGAAATTTAGCATACGTTGGGACTTGTTGAACGATGTCAAGAAGTAGGATGTGAACTTTAACTTGTTTAAAAATTTCCAACACCTTTTCCATTTGGTCCTAGTGTTTCTTGGGTTGAAGACGATGTGGAAATGGAACACGATACTCAGTAGACGGGTCTACTTGAGTACAAGAAGAATTTTGATTGGCATTCGATTCAACGTTTGGCTCCACATTCTGTTCGGATTCGTTTGTTGTTTTAGAAGTGTTGAGAGAGGTTTTCGGTAAATCGTTTGGATTAACGATTTGATTGTCAATTTGTTTACTTGAACGTAGAGTTGTGATAGCATTCAATTGGGTTACGTTGATGTCTTGAACAACATGGGCTTGATTTGAATTAGCATTTTGATTTCTAGGATTGGAACAGGCTGGCTTGAGAAAGTACCTCGTTCGCGTTCACTTACAAACGTGGCTAGTTGACTCATTTGCATTTCAACTTTTGCAATCGACGGACTCGTGTTTTTCATATATGAGGTCAACAAATTTTGCAAATTATCTTGTCTGATTGAAGGCTTTGAGTAGTTGCTTTAGCCAAAGTGTCGAGAATTTTTCAAGTGAACTTAAACGTTTATCGTCTTGGGGAGAGGGAGAAAGATTTGGTTGAAAATTTGATTGTTGTGGTTAATTTTGAGATGGACCTACAAAATTTGGTTGAAAATGATTGGGTTGAAAGGGAGGATTCGAAGCATTATTCGGGAATGCCTGAAAATTGGGACGAACCACATTCGTGTTGGGATTGTTTCGGTTCCAAGCAAAATTCGGGTGAGTTCTCCAACCGAGGTTGTACGTTGGAGAAAACAGGTCATTTTTAACCTTGTTGAAAGCGTTGGGTTGTTCGACAGAATTAGGGCACTAATCGGATATATGATTAGGATCGTTGCATTTATAACACATAGGTTGGAAAGCTTGGTTCATTTGGTTTGATGAGAAAACATTGTCGAATTTATTAATCACTACGTTGATTTTAGCTTCCAATGCCAAAGATGATCCTATCGAGTGTGCGCTCGATCATGAAAAATTGATTTTTCATTTGAATGTTCCAATTGGGAGGACTTTTCGGTTAGATTCTCAAGAAGTTGCCAAGCATCATCGTGATGTTAGATGAGAAAGTTGTCTTGGCACTTAGATTTTTGGATGGCTCGTGAGCTATTTTCAAGTCCATCGTATAAAATTTGGCAAAGTATCCATTTTTCAAAGTATGGTGTTGGACATTTTATCAAAAGCTCTTTCAATCTTTCAAAAAATATTTTTCGAATGATTCTCCCCTGAATTGATGAAAATTTACGATTTCGTTTCGGATTTTAGATGTTTTTTCCAAGGGGTAGAAATTTTTTAAGAAAACTTTCACAAATTCTTCATAAGTTTTAATCGAGTTAGATGGTAAACTGTACAACTATTTTTCAGCGTAATCCGTAAGAGCAAATGGAATTAGCGGAGTTTGATTCCACCATCAGAAAGTTGCTGGAGTTTCATGGTTGCGCAAACTTGTTCGAATTTCGTCAAGAAAATGTATGGGTCATCATATTCAAAAATTTCAAATTTTGGATGCGTGACAATATAGTTTGAGTGAATTTTGAAATGGTTACCCGTTGGAGCGGATAACGTGATGCAAGATGGAATAGAAACTTTACCGGGAAAGATTCTATCCATAGGAGTTCGAGGGGCATTCTCGTTTGCCATTTCAGGAGGATCTTTTGTTCGAGTTAAACGATTATTGTTGAATTATGATTTCAAGTATTCGATGTTGTGCCACGAGTCCAAGTACTCATGCACAATTAAAAGTTGAGAAGAGAAAGAAGTGAGAATCGAGTTTTAGAGAATGAAACAAGTTTGGAAAATGAAGTGAAAATTTGTTTTTGTTTTTTTTATACTTTGTTTTTAAAAGGAGGAAAAATATTTACCAAGATAAATTTATTTTTCAAAAGATAAGTTTGATTTTTGTTTTGTTTTTTGGCTTTTCAATTTTTTTAATATGTTTCTGTTTTAGTATTTCCTTTTGGAAAGATATATATATATATATATATATATATATATATATGATTTTTTTTTTAAATAACTCTAGGATTTCTTTTTTTGGATTTTTTTTATTTTCTTTGAAAAATTCAAAGGAGAATATTTAAAAGGATTTTTTTTGGATTGAAAAAAAGGGACCAAGTTAAGTTGAATTTACAATTTTTTTGGTTTTGGATTTTTTTCCTTTTTTTAAAAAAATATGCATGAACTAATGCAACTAAATGAATGCAAGAACTTAATTACAAATTTTCTATCCTTAGAGCTTCTAACCCAAAATTGTATAATCACATTATGTCTTAAATCAACAAAATATTTCTTAGCCAGGTAACAGGCAAGATTTATCGATGCACCGCAACTTATTTTCTTAAAGTAACAAAAGCAAATCCTTTTTTTATTAAAGTAGAAATGAAAACAAAAACCAACTTGTTTTCCTTTTCTTTTCTTTTTTTAGAATTTTTTAAAAGAGAAGAGCCTACACAACAAAAACCCTTTTTTTTAATTTAGACACCATCTCAAACAAACCCGTCCCAAATATAAGCCCGCTACCCAAAATAAAATAAAATAAAAACACAGACGAAAATTCTCTAAAACACGAATCGAATTTCCCCAAAACAACTCGAATTCCCAAAACAAATCGAATTTCCCAAAACAAAACGAATTTCCCAAAACACACAATCCCTCGCTCCCAAAAACAGAAGTTTAAGTCGAGGTGTTTGGGGATTTGGAGTTGCGGTGGTTGGTGGAATTCGGTGAAGTAGCGGTTGTGGAGGTTGTTCGAAGTTGTGATGTTGCAGCAGTGACAGTGATGATCAGGTGCAGTTGTGGGCTTCTGGCGGGTCGTGAGTGCGATGAAATTACGTGGTGCTGTGTTTGGGAAGTGAAGTTGCGGGTTTGGAAGAGTGTAGATAGTGTAGTTGCGGCAGTGGTGGAGGAAGGGAAGTTGGCAGTGTAGCAGTTTGATGAAATGATATGCAGGGCAGGGGTAATTCTGGTGGCAGCAAGGTGGATATACTAGTAGACAGTGATATGCAGTATGTGCTTGTGATAAGTATGATTTAGATGATTTTATAATGGACTGTGAGATAGTTTTATGAATGGTACAGTGTAATGATATGCACAATTTTATGATTTTATGAATGGTTTTGTGAATGGTTTTATGAATGGCAGTGTATGGTAGTGCAGTTCAGATGTTTCTGTGGTAAGCAATGTTTGATTTGTGGTCAGAGAGTGGTAGTGGAGAATGTTCAAAGCAAATGGTGGAAGTGCTTTGATGGTGTAGAGGACTGTGGCAGTAGAGGGTATTGTGCTGGCAGTAAGGTGAAGAAAGGAAGCAAGTCAGGTGGAGATGAACTGTGTACGGAGTTTGGGCAGAAGAAGTGGAAGAGGAAGTGGCTTGGTTGTTGGAGTAATTTGTTTTGCAGCAGTTTGAAATGAGGTTGGGTAAGCGTGCACTAGGGGTTATTTAAAGAATACTGGTAATGCAGTGAAGCAGTTGCCATGTGAGATGGCAATGATTATGTAGGTTGATTCGATTGTATGTTGAGACAAGGTGATGAAGGGACAATGAGTTGTTGAATGTAGAAGGCAGTAGAAGGTATAGGTTGAAGTGGTAATGATGTGAAGGCAGAGCATTGTGTAGTAGTATGGGTTGCACTGTGCAGTTATGCAAGTGGTTTGTTGTGATGCAACAGTGGGTTATTTGAAATCGGCAGTGAGTGGCTGTGGTTTAAGCTTGTGATGGATGGTGATAAGAAGGGGGTGTTTGTTTCGGGTGGAGTGATTAGGCAATGGGATGTCTGTCAGAGAAGCTTGTTTATGAAGTGTGCAGGTTGGTGAATGGCAAGTCAGGTGATAGTTGTGATGTTATGTCTGATGGTTATTGATGAAGGATGTTTGTGAGTAGTTTGTGATGATAATGAAGTGTGGAAAGCAGAAATGGAGTAGTGTAGACAGTGGGGTTTGAAGTAAATGTGGTTGGTTGATATGTAGGTAGATATGTAGTGAAGGCAGGCTGGTGATTGTTTGTATGCAGCAGTGTGGTTTGGTAGAAATATGGTGAACAGAGATGGTAAGTAACTAATTAATTGTGGATGAATGTGGAGAAGTTAAGGTTGTGAATGTATTGAAGAGGGCAGTCAATATGAGTTTTGGTTAGAAGGTTTGATGCAATGGTTGTGACACAGTGATATGCACAATGTAACAGAGAGAGGAACATAGAGAGATGGTGAGAATGGATGACCTGGTTTCGTAAAAAAAAGGAAAGAAAAAAAATGAATGTAATTGTAAATGAAAATGTTAATGCAATGCAATAAAATATTTTTTTGTTTTGAAATTGTGTATATACATATGTTTTTTAAATAAAAATACAATTGCAAAATAGAAAAGCAACAAGCAAACAAACAAATGCAAGCACAAATCACACAAACACACAACAATTTTTTTTTAAGTGCAAATTAACACACAAAACAAACACACAATAAAATCAAACGAAAATAATTCAAATAATAGAAATTAAAATCAACTTAATTCCCTGGTAACGGTGCAAAAAATTGTTTAACGACTAATTTTCTGTTGGTTTGAAAAATAACCGAATTTTTTTAATTAAAAATAACCCCAAACGCACGACGTACAATTTCAGTACGTAGCGAATACGGATCGATCAACAGCGAATTATATAGATTTAAAATTCCACTCAATCAAATTAAACCAAGAATTGAAGTTGTGATTGTTTTTAAGCTAAAAAGGTAAAAACTAGCTAACAAGGGAATGAAAATATGAGATTAGAAAACAATTTAGAGAAAAATCCACTCTCATATTTTTGTAAATCAACACACAAATAATCTACGATCTCTCTATTTTGATCTTAAATGCAATTAGTGATGTATTTATTATAAGTATGATTTATTTATGTTATTAATTAACATAACTTAAACCATTAAACTATAATGCAACACATAAAACCACTTATCAATTTCAATAAAAATGAAGTCAAAGTAAAAGCTATTTTAAGTATGATCTATTTACTATTGTATTTGGTAACATAGATCATCAAATTTTGTTTCTACTTTAATTCCACAATCAAAAATCAATTAGTAGAATGATGATGTAAATTGTGTTTATGTGAAGTAAGCATAGCTCATTTGTGGTTACAACATAGACTATCAAATTTCCTTTTATAAACTTACATTAACATTCACTTTCATGAAGCATTAAAAACAGATCTTAAATGACAAGATATGTTGAATTTACATACATTTAGAGAGCTTCATTATCCCTAAATTGAAGGGGTTTAGCTACTCACTTGTGTTATCAAATCAACACATGTAAATTTCAACATTTAACCAAAAGCAAAGAAGGTAAGAGCTAATTAGAATAAAAAAGAACTAAAATATTTGCATAAAAATAAAACTAAGCTGCTATCATGAAATGAAAGAGCATGTAAATAAAAGTGAACAAGAAAATAAAATAAGAACAACGTAGAAGTAAAAGAACAAGAGGCTTAGGGAGACATTTTTATTTCATTTAACTTTGAGGTACAACTTGAATGCTAATTTCCGAAGTAATTAAAAGATCTATTACATAAACATAAGAGAGCTATTTATACATGCACAAAACCATAATTCATATTTTAAGCGGCTTTTCAAAATACCCTTTAGAAACTGTGGTCATCAAGTTATCATTAGTCTCTAATTAATCCATCATCAAGTATGCATGAAACTTTAACCTCCACTAACTTTTGCACTAGCTCCTAATTGTAGATTAAGGTAAGTGGGTGGGTGGGGTCCTCCATAATGCATGAGTTGAATTATTTCCACATTCTTTTATTTCCATCCTTGTGCATGCATATTTCCATAAAAAATTCCTATAATTAGAAAGAAAATGTACAAGTAAATATTCTAAAAATTAATTCATGCACAAAATTGCTATTTTAGCCCCATATTGATGTATAAATGAGGACTTGAAGCATATTTGAAATTTGAATTTAAACAAGTAAAAATACCCAATTATGACATTCATTTAAATAAAATACATTAAATATGGATGTAAAAATATGCACATTTATGTGCATATCATTATTGCCTTTATTTCCAACATTAACAACGATATTCCTGGAACCTTCTCGAGATTGCTTCACAGCCTTATATCTTTGAATCACTTTAGCCGATTGTCCACCATTGGCCTTTCGACGGTCGTACTTGCCTCTTCCAAGCGTAAAATTGGGTCGCCTTTCTGTAAAAATCCACTATGGTCGGTGGCCAAGTCATCTTTAGCCATTTATCAAAACCTGTGTCAGGATGTATCCCTTTGATCAATGTATTCCTTAGCATTGCTCACCTCTATAGCGACCACGTTAAATCTACTCAAAAAGTCCTTTAACGATTCTTCGAAATTTTGAAAGAGGTTTGATAACGACATCATATCCTTCGGACGAGTCAAACGAAGATATGAATCTTGGCATGAGCCAAGTGAACCACATCGTAGCACCACCCTCCAAAAATATCAGGTGGCATTGACATCTCATAGCATATGTTGCCCATGTTGTGTCCATATACCATTCATATTTCAACAAGTGCTGATTTTGGATACATCGTTCCGTTGAAGGATGACATCGTGGGCATTGTGAATCTTTGGAAATATTCCTTATGCAATATCTCTTCGGTGAATGTGTGATGACCCACCTTTTGGGACAATTCAAGCCAACAACAAATCACACATTTCTAACTCAAACCATTCAAAAGGACAGATTATCAATGAGGTTTAATAAAGAAAACAAGAGAAAAGAAGAAAAGCAATACATAGAATCTCATAGCGGAACTACAAAAATATAATCAAATAAAGCATTTCATGAAGCTGTTTACTATATACATTTGATTACACATTTTTACAACATTAATCAGAGTATAATAGACAAACATATCGAATAATGCAGTGGAAAAATAATAATAAATACTATCACCAATCTTCATCTTCATCTTTATCTTCAAGGAATAACGTCCTCAAAACACTGAAATATTTAGGCTGATCCGAGCATAATGAAAGGTAATACATTCGAGTCAGAACTAAAAATTCCTATGTAAGTCAAATCAATATCACGTAAAATATGAGTGCAATAGTTCCAAAGATGTTACGGGATTTTCCTCCTCCTAATCAAAATTCGAAACACCAATTTAACCACTTAAATTAAAATAAACCCAAATTATTATTTTCTTTAAAGCAAAACCATTCAAACCAATCCAAATTCAAGAAATTGTATGAGTATGTATCATTTCAACCCATAGTTTAAATGTCATGGGTATTCAATTTTTAATTGATTCAAATGACCAAACTAAATGATGTCAACAATATACAAGGTTATAACAAAGATATATCAAAAATAAATAAACAACTATACATCCAACATATCAATCAATAAGCATCCATTTCAAACAACAGCCAAATCAACTAATATGTCACAACAGTTAATAGTTATAAATGTCGGGGTTTAACTAGCAATTAAATTTTAATATAAATTTAAATGTCAATTCAATTTAATGTAAATTCAGATCCAATATCAGTTCAAATGTCAATTTAAATCAACAAACAACAATCAAAAATTTATAACACATAATAAATTTCATTTAACTTGCAATGGAAATTTTAGTATTGCGTGAGTGGGTTTAATCACTCACCTTTGATTTAAAGCTCGTTAAAAATCCAAAAGCTCAAAATCTCAATAGTCTGCAAATTCAACCAAACCAGTTTAATGTTGTCTGGATACAAGTCCAATGGAAGAAACCGTGCATCAATCGGAGTTCACACATATAATATTTTTATAACTTGAATATCTTCCGCGTATGAACTCCGATTGATGCACGGTTTCTTCCATTGGACTCGTATTGAAATTCTACACAACATTAAACTAGTTTGGTTGAATTTGCACGCTATTGATATTTTGAGCTTCTATTGGATTTTTAACGGGCTTTAAATCAAAGTTGAGTGATTAAACCCACTCACGCAATATAAAAATTTCCATTGCAAGTTAAATAAAATTTATGATGTGTTATATAATTTTTTTTATTGTTGTTTGTTGATTTAAATTGACATTTGAATTGATAAAGGATCTGAATTTACATTAAACTGAATTTACATTAAATTGAATTGACAATTAAATTTATATTAAAATTTAATTACTACCCCGACACTGATAACTATTAACTGTTGTGACATATTGGTTGAATAGGATATTGTTTGAAATGGATGCTTATTGATTGATATGTTGGATGTATGGTCGTTTATTTATTTTTGATATATCTTTGTTATCACCTTGTATATTGTTGACATCATTTAGTTTGGTCATTTGAATCAATTAAAAATTGAATACCTATGACATTTAAATTATGGGTTGAAATTATACATACCCATACAATTTCTTGAATTTGGTTTGGTTTGAATGATATTGTTTTAAAGAAAATAATAATTTGGATTTATTTTAATTTAAGTGGTTAAATTAGTATTTCGAATTTTGATTAGGAGGAGGAAAATCCTGTAACATCTCTGAAACTATTGCACTCATATTTTATGTGATATTGATTTGACTTACATAAGAATTTTTAGTTCTGACTCGAGTATATTGTTTTTCATTATGCTTGTGTCAGCTTGAATATTTCGGTGTTTTGAGGATGTTATTTCTTGAAGATGAAGAAAAAGATTGGTGATAGTATTTATTATTATTTTTCCACTGCATTATTTAATATGTTTGTTTATTATACTCTGATTAATGTTGTAAAAATGTGTAATCAAATGTATATTGTAAACAGCTTCACGAACCATTTTACTTGATTATATTTTTATCGTTCCGCTGCGAGATTTTGTGTATTGCTTTCCTACCTTTTTCATGTTTTCTTTATTAAATATTATTGATAATACGCCCTTTCGAATGGTTTGAGTTAGACATGTGTGGTTTATTGTCGACTTGAATTGTCCAAAAAAGTGGGTCGTCGTAGAATGGGTTTCTACTGGGAGAAGAGCCTCATTTGTTGTTGTTTCTATGCTGGTTTTAATTTACTAACTTCTTGACCATATATACCAAGGATTCTAGTTCTATTTGATCTACCGAACGATAATAATCATGGCCCACCCTGAATGTGGCTCTCCATACAGTCTTGGGTAGTTCAATGATATCTGGGTTCCTATGTCTATGGGAGAACCGTTCGTCCAGCTGACCTATTTCTATGATTTCTACATGGCAGATCAACAACAGTCGTTTGAATCTCAACATTCTGGCAATCGGCAGCATGACCATCTCCACCACTAACATCGTCATCTAAGCCAACACCTCCTAGACCCAAATCACATTGGCAGGGTTCGGCATTGATCCTTGGGGATGGATCGGTACCGGTTCACTCTAAGCATTGTCAAACTTGCTTCTTGATGTCCCAGTTTCTTTTCTCTTCATCTTTTACTTCCCTTCTTAGTGTTTCTCGCTGGATGATGAGGAATTATCTCCATCTTTTGAATCAGAAGGTGATGACTCTCTTCTTTCCTTTTGCGACTGCAAAATAACTAGTTCGACAAATCTAAGCTTTCCTTCATTTGTTTCCTCAGTTCTTCCTGGCTTTCATATAGCTTGCATTCAACTCCTTCATCGTCCAATCCATCTCACCCTGTGTTATCATGTCTGAGAGGCTCTGAATTTTAGCAGCATTGAGCTGAGCGACTTCTCCAACATGTTGAGATTTAGCGTTCCCAACATCGTTAGCAGGCTTGAAAGCCGCAGATTTCTCTCTAGTGTTTCATGGAGCCATTACTTTGATTAATCCTATGATTGATCTTGCAAAAATATGAATAGTCATGGATTGTAAGGACGAAACAATGGATCTACTTACTAAGGCAATCTGAAAGGAGAAAATAGATCCAAATAGTAAGAGAACAATACAGTCTCAGTGAAAGCACAAAAATATTTACGTCAAAAATTGGCACAAACATCCAAATGATTATAGAAGAAAATAAAATGAAGAAATTAAATAAAAAACGAGAAGAAAATCATACACAACCATTATAGTGTTCGGCTAATCACTGGCATTTGTGTACTTGAACTTTGCTAATGATTCTATAAATTTTTTACAAAGCCGATCTTATGGATTGGAATAGACTAACAAGATTACAATAAAAATATAGGAGATTAGAATGCAAGCAGAAAAGGATCCCTAAACAATGCCTATCATCCTCTATTTATAGCTGAAGGTTGATGGAATTTTCTCAACCACATTCCTCACATCCTGAAGGAGCCGCTCTCAAAAGATCGTGGCCAACTCAGCAAAGTTCATGGATCGGTACCAAACGATGCTCATGGATCGGTATCAATCCATAAGATTGAACTTTGGACTTTCCTCAATCTCTTGAGGATGCTTAGTTAACTTGTATGTTTGCCCTTAGTACTTGATTGCATCGATATGAGCTTGAACTTGAGTGAATTCTTTGATCCAGAGGTTGGATAAAAGCATTTGATTTATCCATAGTTTGTTGGGTTATGAATAGCTAGTGAACCATCTCACGTTGCACAATTCACTCAACCAATATCTTAGCTTTACTTTAAGAAGTTGGACATGACCTTGTGTGAGTTCTATGGATCGGTACCGAATCATAACTATGGATCGATACTGAATCATAACTATGGATCGGTACCGATCCAAGACTTCTACCAATGCTTGGACTTTGGCTTTGGATCTCTCGATGTTTTTTCATGTAGGCTAACTTTGAAGATTTTTGGTTGGTAAGTGGCTTCATCTATCGACCTTGCTAGGTGTCTGAGTATAACGGTACCAGGTTTGGATTTCTGCTTGGTTATTCTTCTGTTTAATTGTTCTTACTCGTCCAAATATGGCTTGGACACAAAGCCAGATAACATCCATTCTCAATAATAAATTGAAGGTTGGCTAAATTTTTAGCCAACAATTACCATTCATGGTATCATTGTTATAACTTCCATCCAACAATGGACTATTTCTGTAACAACCCGCATATTTTACGATTGTGTATTTAAATATTTTATTTAAATATAGCGTCGTTAGTCGGATTATAGTCCGAAATGTTTTGCAAATGGTCGAATTAGGACTCGAGACCACTTCCATTAAGTTCAAATGCCGTTTGCGACCTTTTTGAGTATAAACATTGATATGTTTGGAGTTAGTAGAATTTTTCTACTTTATCACTTAGGGCTTTGGGTTTGGGTTTCACCCAATCTATACCCCAACTCAACCCTTCTCTTCTTCCATTCATTCATTTTCATTCTAAAGCTCAAGCACAACTGAAAATGGGGGAAGAGAATGGGAAATAGAAATTCCAAGCCCTAGTTCCTTTGCAAATCCAAGTTCTAACTTCAAATTCAAAGAGAAGCTATTGGTAAGCATCCTCTTCTTCTTTTTCAATTCATTCTCCTTTCAATTTCAGAAAATTTTCTAAACCTAACTTTGGAAATGTTCTTCTTTTGAGCTTAGATTCTAGCTCCTTGAGTTATGTTGAAGAGGGGTTGTTCTTCCTTTCGTTTTCAAGCTTCTCCTTCCTTGGTTTTGTGTAAAAAGGTGAGATTTTTATTTCACATCTATTTCTATATCTATCCTTGTTGCTAGGTACGAATTCCTAACACGTATTCATATGCATTTGCTTTTGATTTGGATTGCTTTGGTAAATATTCCAATTTTTGGTGTTTTGAAAGCAAAATTTATGAAAATTCTTATATGGATATTTGGACATTGATACTCGAGGCGTATCGAAGAGCCATTAAGGCTGGGTTGTCGCTTGGCATAAATCCTTAGTCATCGTCGCTCGTCTGATCGCTTCCGGTAATTATTTTGGTCATTTTTGGCCTAGGTTCAGGAAATGCCTGAAATTCAATTTTCAGACGTCTGAATTTGTATTTTCAGACGTCTGAATATTATATTAGGAATTTTTATTCCCCAGTATTCAAACATCTGGATCAAAATTCCAGACGTCTGAATTTGCTCGTGAGCAACCAGAAAGGAAATAGGCTAAAAATGCCTATTTCAGCCGTCTGAAATATAGGGTTCAGACGTTTGAATTATATTCTGGAAAACTTTTATTTTTCCAGATTCAGACGTCTGAATCCTTGATTTCAGACGTCTGAATTGCTGTCTAGGCTCTATTTTACCTATTTAGCTTGAGTTTCCAAATTTAATTGATTCGTGTTGTTTCCCTTTTGTTGTTATCATTTATTATCGACTTTGACTACATTTTCTTTGGTATTTTTGGAAATATCCATTTTGATGGATTCGGTATCGATTTCTTTGGATTTTATTCACGTCTTCGAATGTGAATTTTGGCGATTGATTGTTCTACAATCATCTTTATGATTTGTCACTTTAAAAATATAAAGATTTCAACACTAGTAGTAAATATCAAAACTCTTTCATCAAAACGATTTCAACACTATTTTATTACAAAGCTCGTTTCTTAAACCATTTTCCAATCTACTAGCATATACAAACATTTACCTCACTCGTATGAGAAATCTAATTAAACGGCTTAGTAAAACAAGTGGTATGAAATGCTTGCGTTTACTTCGTCGGTTAATTCTTGAACTTCTTCGATAGAACCTCTTGTGACAATTTTCGAGTGGAGATCTATAATTTATTCGTAAATTTTTAAGTTAAGCTAGTGGTTATGGGACATGATGCTAAATTCATATATTTACTAGCTTAGTGTAATTGACACTTCTTGATGATCGATGATGATCATTTTTTTGATTTAGACTAGCAATGTGCGATGTCTCTTTGTCTGCGAGGGAGACTAAACCCCGTTTCTGTGGAGTTTCGGCTCAAAATTGGTGGGGTAGCGACCCATGGTCTTCGGGCCTTTTTGTGGAGCCTCGGCTCAAAATTAATGGTAAGCAACCATGAAATAGCGTTTTGTTTTGTGATACACGTGTTGGTGAACTTTCATGCTCCCGTGATGTGATAGGCCTCCCCCCTTTGTGATTTCTGGATTTCTGGTTGATGATTTCTAGAATTTGTGTTTCACCAATTTTCGTGATTTACATTGATAGGTTTTGTCAATATTTGGGCATTGGTAAATTTGTGTGTCATTAACTTTTGTGATTGGCATTGATATAATTGTCAATATTTATTCTTTGGTGAACAAAAATAAAGAATATGACATTCATTTCTGTGTTTTGAGATTTCTTGAGATGTTGTATGATTTTCGTGTTGTCTAAGGTATATTTGTCATTGAATGGCATTATTGTTATCATACGTTTTTGTCACATCTCATATTCTATCTCATTTTATCTGATATTTATAGTTAGATTGATTATTTATTATTTTCTTATTAAATAATACTCGGGTCAGAACGAGATGTTACAGGTGCTTCTACTTGACTCCTCATCTGGGATTATTATTCCGACTTTTGGCTAACTACTTAGATTAGTAGTTTTTGGTTGTATACATTTGAGATATAGACTCCATGATGTATACTTATTTATTTTTCTAGCACTTATATCTATTCTTTTGTGATATTGTGGATCTTGTTAGACCACCACTCTGATATACACTTTTATGTGTAATATTCATATCTGTTTCCGCCTTTGAGATATGAACTTCTGTGAATGATTTGTGTTATGATATTTCTATATTTGTTTTCGAAGATTACATATAGCCACTATGTAGTAGCTTTGAGTTTGTGTCGGTATGTCGGATTTCCTCTTGAATATTTTTATCTGGCATATCGGTACTTGCACAAAGCAATTATACAGATGGTCGCTCCTCCTCCACGCTAGTTGACGGCATTACTCCGTAGTGTCCTTGGCTAGCGTGAGTATAGAGGTGGGGCGTCACAGCTTGGTATCAGAGCCAAACTTCGAAACAATGTAGAATAATTTAGTATGGATCATCATCCTAAGTCTATCTTAGGAGTCGTGCCTTAGGGTTTTATTCGAGTCATTGGACCCGTTCTATCCTATTTACTTTGTGATTCCTTGTTTTATCAATCATTATTGTTTGATATTCATTTTGTGAATAACATTTTTCCTCTTCTTTCTTTCTTTCTTTCTTAAAGAAGAGAAATTGTTAGATCAAATCGTCCAAGCGTTGGACAATCCAGTGCTACTCCCCAAGATGGAGTATTTATGTCTGCCCTGCAGCTTCTTGACCTTGAGAAGAATGCTCAGGCTGCCGGACCCAATCCAGAGCCTACTCACCCTGAATCCGGGTTTGCACGCTTGTGCAGTGACTATACCAACTTGGGTGGGAAGCCATTCAAGGGTTCTAAAAGCGTCATTCAAGTCCAAGCTTGGCTTCGAACATGCGATCGCATCTTTTCTCGCATGAATCTTATTGATCTTCACCGAGTCCAAGTGGCTTCTAGTATGCTCCAAGAAAGAGCATTAGATTGGTATGACCTTCTTATTTCTGAAATTATTGAAGCGGATCTTACTTGGGAACAATTCCGGGAAAGATTTGTTTCAAAGTTTGTGCCGGAAGCTGAAAAAGTGACTTTGGCCCGTCGTTTTATTGACCTTGTTCAAGGTGAATCATCTGTGGTAGAGTATGTCGCATCTTTCGAATCTCTTTCTAAATACGAGGCTGAATACATTAATACCCCATTGAAGAAGAATCGTAGATTTGTCTATGGCTTGAATAAAAATCTCAAAAAGCCATTACTTCTGAAATTGGAAGTTTCTTTTGATCAACTTGTTGATATCGCTCTTCGACTTGAAGAGGCCGATAAGGAAAGTGATGTTGAAGTTATGGGTGCCAAACCAAATTTCAACAACAACAAGAAAATGCCTAATAAGTTCAAAGGCCCTTATCCCAATAAGAAAGGGAAGCAAGCAACTCCGATAGCAAAGACTTCTACCTCTAGTGGTGGTCAATGCTACAGTTGTGGTTCTAAAGACCATTATGCTAATAAGTGTTCAAAGCCCCTTGCTTGTTGCTATTGCAAAAGTTCGGGTCATTATTTATCCGCATGTCCCAAACTTCAAGGCAAGAAGGAGGGAAATCTAAATGTGGTGCAAACTCCTAGCAACACTTCTCGTGGTCAAGGTATCTCTCATTCTATCCTTGATGGCATTATTATGTTTCGTGATCAACCTATTCGAGTTCTTTGATACGGGTGCGTCCTATTCTTTTATATCAAAAGAACTTGTTGATACATTTTCTTTAAGTGTTGTTGCTTTAATGACTTCTTTGAGAATCGCGAATCCGGTTGGTGGATCCACAACACTCAATTTACTTTGTAAAGGTGTCGAGATTGTTTTATATGATTTTTCTTTCAAAGCCGATTTGCATGTCATGCGTTACTTAGGCTTTGGAATGATTTTGAGAGTGGATTTGCTTAACCGTTATGAAGTTCATATCCTATGTCCTGAGCGGACTATTTATCTTCGACATGCTCAATCTGTTAAACAGATTTCTGTTGTTCTAAAAGATTCGGATTCCAACTTGGCAGCATCTTTATATTCTTTAAATCCTCACGATGACGATAATGATGATGAGGATGATGTCATTTCTCTTATTCACGTTGTTCGTGAATTTTCCGACATATTCGAGCCCGTTTTAGGATTACCACCTAAGCGTGCAATTGAGTTCAGAATTAATCTAATTCCTGGAGCTTTACATATTACTTGTCCTCCTTATCGTATTTCTAATAAAGAAAATGAGGAGATGCGCAAACAATTACCCGAATTGGAGACGAAGCAATTTATTCGCTCTAGTTCCTCTCCTTGGGGAGCTTTTGCTATTTTGTGAAGAAGTCCGATGGTACACTTAGGCTTTGCTTTGACTACCGCAAGCTTAATGATCTTACTATCAAGAATAAATATTCTTTACCATGGATTGATGATTTATTTGATCAGCTTAGTGGTGCTAGAGTCTTTTCACAATTAGACTTAGCAACCGGTTTTCATCAGCTTCGTATTGCATAGGATAGCATTCCTTTGACATCATTCCATACACGTTATGGATTGTATGAATGGTTTGTTATGTCGTTTGGTTTAACGAATGCTCCAGCTTATTTCGTTGACCATATGAATCGAGTTTTCAAAGATTTCCTCGATCGATTTGTTCTCATCTTTATTGATGATATTCTTGGGTATTCAAAAACTGAGGAACATGAAAAGCATCTACGGATTGTGTTGGAAACTCTTAGGAGTAATCAATTAAGAGAAAAATTTTCTAAATGCCACTTTTGGCAATCTTGTGTGAAGTTTCTTGGTCATATCATTTCTGAATCCAGAATTTCCATGGATCCTTCAAAGATTGAAGCGATTCAAAATTGGAAGACACCGGAAAGTGTTATGGAAATTCGTAGTTTTCTCAGATTGGCGGGTTATTACTGCCGTTTCATAAAAGACTTTTCTAAAAATTTCGTACCTCCTACTGGTTTGACAAAGAAGGGAGTTAAATACATTTGGTCGGACAAATGTGAAGCTTCTTTTCAGAAATTAAAGGAACTCGTTTCCGATGCTCCTATTCTTGTTATTCCCGAAGGGAATCAAGATTTTATTGTTTATACCAATGCTAGTCGTGTTGGTTTGGGAGCCGTTCTCATGCAAAGAGAACGTGTTATTGCTTATGCTTCTAGGCAATTGAAGCCAGCGGAGACTAGATATGCCACTCATGATTTAGAGCTCGCGGCTATTGCCTTCGGCCTTAAAATTTAGCGTCATTATCTTTTGGGAGAGAAATTTATTCTCTATGCTGATCATAAATCTTTGAAGTATTTATTTTCTCAAAAAGAACTTAATTTACGTCAAAAACGTTGGCTCGAATTTCTTGCATCTTATGATCTTGATATTCTTTATACTCCCAGAAAGGGAAATCGTGTTGCCGATGCACTTAGTCGTAAGCAACAAGCGGTTGTTTCCATGATGATATCCGAACGGAATGATCTCGAGACTTTATCCACTTGTGAGATTCTAGAGCGTGTATCCGATTTATGTTCATCTCTTGTTTTATGTAGCCTTGAGGCTCATCCTTCTCTTTTAGACCGCATTCTTGAAGCTCAAAGGTTA
This sequence comes from Allium cepa, assembly GCA_030765085.1. Taxonomy (NCBI): domain Eukaryota; kingdom Viridiplantae; phylum Streptophyta; class Magnoliopsida; order Asparagales; family Amaryllidaceae; genus Allium; species Allium cepa. The sequence continues at coordinate 79,436,852 of CM060941.1, read as the reverse complement.
GATCCCGAATTGGCTCTTCTTGGCCAAAATTGTAGGGATAAAACTGATTTTGAAGGTTTGAAAGACTTTGATATTGATTCTCGTGGAGGCATTCGAAAATTTGATAGACTTATCATGCCAAATATTGATAATCTTCATAAGGATATTTTAGAAGATTCTCATCGTTCTAAATTTACCATTCATCCCGGTAGTAGTAAAATGTACGTGGATATGAAGCGAATTTATTATTGGGAGGGAATGAAATTTGATATTGCTAACTTCGTTAACCGTTGAATGACTTGCCAACTCATTAAAGCCGAGCATCAAAGGCCCGGTGGGTTATTGTAACCTTTGGACATTCTAATTTGGAAGTGGAATCATATTTCCATGGATTTTATCGATGGCCATCCCCGTTCTCGTTCGGGTCATGATAGCCTATGTGTGATAGTTGATAGACTTACGAAATCCGCCCATTTTATTCCAGTTCGGTCTAATCGGACCGTACCTCTTTTGGCCAAACTCTTTAATAAAGAAATTGTTAAACTGCATGGAGTTCCTACTTCTATTGTTAGTGATCGTGATCCATTGTTTATTAGCGGATTTTGGAAGGGTCTTCAAAAAGCTTTGAAAACGAAGCTTAACTTTAGCACCGCTTATCATCCTTAGTCCGATGGACAAACCGAGCGTGTGAATCAAACTCTTGAAGATCTTCTTCGTGCTTGTGTTCGTGATTTTAGTGGAAGTTGGGAAGATCATATTTCTCTTGTTGAGTTTTCCTATAATAATAGCTTCCAATCTAGTATTGGTATGGCTCTTGATGTGTACGTAAATGTGCATATTTTTACCACCATATTTAATTTATTTAAATTGAATAAATGATCATATTGGGTATTTTAACTTGTTTAAACCAAAATTCAAATTATTTTCAAATTGTCACATATTCATCTTCATACAAGGGTAAAATGGTCATTTTTTTGCATTTATTAAATTGTGAAAATTTACTTGGAATTTTCTATGTTGTTTTGTAAGAAATTTGGTGAATTTTACAAGTGGTTTTATGATGAAATATGCATGCATAAAGAAGATACAAAAGAATGGAGATGGAAATAATTCAAAGTGAAGAACATGAAGGGCTCCACCTACCCCCTACCTTGATTTTCAATTAGGAGCTAATGCACATGCTAAAGGCCATTAAAGCTTCATGCACATTTAAGTGGGGGATTGTGACATGCTAATAATTACTTTGTGGCCACACTACCTCAAGGGCATTCTCCAAAATATGAATTAGGGTTTCATACATGTATAAATGCCCATATGTTTCATGTAATCTCCCCTCTCCCTCTCACTTAGCCTCCCCTTCCTCTTCATTAGTTTATGCTCAAAATAAAAGAAAGCTCTCTTTCTCTTTTCATGGCTACTTAGCCATTTTTATTTTATGTAATTTTCTTTTCATTTTATGCAATGTTAATTATTGTTTCTTTTTAATTACATGTTCATTTCCTTTTATGAAAGTAGTGTAGATCTCTCTTATTTCATGCAAGTAGATTAGTTTTGTTTCTTTGCTTTGCTCTCTTTTACTTTTCTTTTTCTTTCATGTTGCAAGCTATATTTGTTGTTTTGATAACAAATATGAGAGGCTAATTCCTACAATTTAGGGGTAATGAAGCTCTCTAATTATGTAGCTTCAACTATTTGTTAATTCATGCTCTCATTTTGTGCTTAATGATGATCAATGAAGTGTTTTATTTGTTGTTTTTGCTTTGAATTTGATAGCCTATATTGTTGACATCAAATAGGCTATGCTTAAACAATCACTAACACAAAGGCCTCTTCATCAAAATATGATTATGGCAAAAGAAAGTGATTTGAAATTAAAATTTGATGGTCTATATTTCTAATCAATAGTTAATAGGCCATACTTAAAATATATTTCATTTTCATTCTCTTTGTCAAAGTTTCATAAAAGTTAGTGAGTGCTTTAAGGGATGTGTTATAGTTTGATGGCACATGTTGGCTAATCAATAGCACAAATATGTCATACTTATGATGAGCATATCAATTAAAGCACTAATGACCATTAAAGAGAGATCATGATTTCATATATGTTGAAGTATATGATCTAGAGAGTGGATTTATTCTCTAAATTGTCATTTAACTCTTATATTTTCATCTCTTTTCTTTTAGTTAGTTAGCTATTTTTCTAATTCTCTAGCTTAACTTTCACTCGATTTTGGTATAATTTGATTGAATAGAATTTTTAAATTCATCAATTCTTTACGGATTGACTCGTATTCGCCACGTACTACAAGTGTACGCCGTGCGCTTGCGGTTATTTTTGTTTCTAATTTTTTCGACGGTTTTCTAATCCGATAGAAATTCCGTCGATTAACAAGTTTTTGGCGCCATTGCCGAGGAATTGCTTTGTTTTTTATTTTCTATTCTTCGAATTATTTTTATTTGATTTTTGTGTGTTTTATTTTGTGTGTGTTTTCAAATATTTTTTTTTTGTGTGATTTTGTTTGCATTTGATTTGTTGTTCTAGTTTGCATTGTATATTGCATTTCTATTTTTTTTTTAAAAAATCACAATTTCAAAACACAACCAAAAATATTTTATTCCCTTTGCAATTTCCATTTCAATTTTTTTACATTTTCATTTGTACATATATTTTTTATCCTCTTTTCACTGTTCTCGGTTATAATTCTTAATTCTCTGTTCTGTCCACTGTTTACAACCATTTCACCAAAAACCTCTCCAAACAGAGCACATACCACTGCAGTATAGCCTTCCTCCCTCTCTTCTGCATTCCTCCACCACAGCCAAACTTCACTTCATCATCACCTTCTCTTCCCATAACCTGTCATCACACTTCACCACTTCACTCAGACTTCATCCCACTTGATCAATCAATAAACTCAACCACCTGCAAATACTTACATCACAACAGCAAGCACCTTCCCCTACCATTTTCTACCTTACTGCCAAACCTCTTCATAACTTTATCAACTTACTCCAACATTCCTCCACAATCTACTGTACTGCCATTCTACGGCAACCCCAAAAACATTCTCTGATCAAACATATACCACTACATTCACCATCACTTCACTGATACAAAGCTTTCCATTCCCATTCCCATTGCCTACTCTTTCCATTGCCAGCATTGTTATAAAACTCTGCAAACATCCCAAACCCAAATCTTCACCGCTCACAACTACTTCACACACTACAATCAACACTTCTGATCATAACCATCACCTAACATTCAACATTACCCACTGCTTCCATTCTTCCTCTCACCATAATCCTGTCAACAACTCATATCCCCTGCAACTTCACTCTGCGCAATCAACTGCAGCAAATCCACCATTATCCCACACATCAGACCCCTTCCACCATCTCAAACAACTACACTACTTCACAACCATGTGCAACTGCTCTACACACATAAACTTCAACAACTTTTCATTGAACCTCATCAAACAATACGCCTTCCACCTTCAATCCCCAATTGGTAGCCTTCACCTGCAGCAGTGTCGATCACAACCCATACCTGAACTCGAGAATACATCACCGCGACCCAGACTGCATCATTTAACCAATCGCAATTCGCCAAATTCCAATGGAAATTCGAACGCCTCCACCCCATCAATCGCAACTCCAATCCCCAGCACTTGAACGACCTCGCGAACCCATCTCGAACTTCACCCCAAAGCCACAGACGAATCGAACTACTTCACCTCGCTTGAGCATACACCGAACTAACTCCGCAACCATCTCCTTCTTGCAAACAAATGTGAAATTGATTTCCTTCGCAGCTTAACCACCTCAAACTCCACTAATCACGGAAGCCATCATCGCGCTTCGCAGGAATTCCCAAATCCTACAACGCTCCACCCAGTTCCTAATTCCACATGCAACCGCCGAGTAATTCTGCTCGAACCCGAAACCGAGATGATTTCACCAATTTTGGCTGTGGAGTTTTAAAATTTCGAATTGAATTGAATTGATAAGCAGTGTATTTTTTATTTTATTTTTCTTCTGATTTGAGGTCACGTTCATCTTGAAAGAGAAGTATTGGTTAAGGGACAAAAGTGGTTCTCATTCATTTTAAAAATTGAATTCATTTGAGCCGGGTTTGTGTTGTTGGGTGAAGTGGCCTTCTTTTTTTCTTTTCATTTTTTTTGTTTAAAAAAATTGTGAATTTGTTTTGGTTTTATTTTGTTTTATTTTAAAACCTTTTGAGTTTGTGTGTTTTCATTTTTATTTTGATTTGTTTTGTTTTGATTTTAGTTTTGAGTTTTGAGTTTGTGTGTGGTGAGTTGAGCTTGTGAGTTCGTGTGATTTAAAATCACTTTTAAGTTTTGTTTTGGTTTGTTTTTAATTTGTTTCTAAAAAAAACAATTGTGTGTATATATATATATATGTATCTTGTTTTTATTTTTCAGCTTGCCAAAGCAGAGTTGCAGAAGTACTTGCTAAAATAAATTGCTTGATTTGCTAATCTTGCCAAAAAATAACTTCTTTCTTATAAAAAAAATTATTTGCCTTGCATTGTGTGTGTATATATATATATATATATATTTCTTGCATTGTTGGTTATTTGAATTTGCATTTTAAAAAAAAATTCAAAAATTCAAAAACAAAAACAAAAATCCATTCGTAGTTGCATTGTTAATACACGTTTAATTTCTTCTTTGCATTTCATTCTAGAATTTTTTTTAGTAACAACAGTTAGACATCGATAACACTTAATTGTATATTAACAATTTGTCTTCTTTGAACAATTTAATTTCTTGGTGTCTAGGCTACGGCAGAGTAATAACCATTTATAAATATTACGGTGATTCGTAAATATTATATTGGTTGTTCCTTTGAAGGTACTTAAACCTTCGGCTGCATTGCTGCGGTGATTCGTGGTGCACCGATAACCCCTGCCTGTTACCTGGCTGAGAAATATTTTTGTTGATTTAAGACAGAGTGTGATTATGCAATTTGAGTTAACTAAGGATAAATCATTTGTAATTAACCATTGCATTCATTTAGTTGCATTAGTTCATGCATATTTACAAAAAACAAAAAATCCAAAATCCAAAACTAAAAAAAATGTAAATATTCTTAACTTAATTTTTTTTTTTGGAAATTTTCAAATCAAAATTCCAAAAAAAATTACTTAGTTTTTTTAGGAAATCATAAATCCAAAAAAAATATAAAATCTTTTCAATAAAAACAAAAATCAATTTTCCTTTTGAAAAATAAATTTTATTTGTAAATATTTTTCCTTTAAAAAAAACCAAAAAAAATCTTGAAAATGTCTGAGCTTTCTCACTTACGTGAATTTTACAATAGTTGTGAAAATCAATATAATCCATACGATTTCACTCCAAATTCGTATGGATATTTTAACACCAACTATTGTTTAAACGATTCAAATTTCGAACCACAAAATTTTCAAAATAACGAGCAACCCTCAAATCTTGAAAATAGCATTTCATCTTTACTTGAAATCTCCACACAACAAAATCAAATGATAAATGATTTGTGTAATTCATATTTCTGCGATAACTCGAGTCAAAGTTTTCAAGGATTTCAAAATTTGAATTCAATTCAAAATTAAAACGAATTCGATGATAACCCATGCCAATTCAATTTTGAACTCTAAATTGAGTTTCAAAATCAAAACGAAAATGTGATCCACTTTTAAAATAATTTTGGCAATGACAATAATCTTGACTACGATAGGAGTGAATTTTTTTGTTCTCAACAAATCCAAATCGAAAATTCTCAAGTTAATAACCATAAACTAGATTTTGTTGAACAAATGAATGAAATTTATAATGATCGCACAAACTCGTTGTTTGAAACATATATGAAACAACATGAAAAGCAAAATCAAATTCCAACTTGTGACGAGTCAAATAATAATCCATCTTTTACCCAAATCGACGATTTTCAAATAACAACTTTTGAAATTGAAAATAACAATCTTAATGAAGTTGTTGAAAATAAGGTAATTGAGTTGGATTTCAATTCTTTTAAGGATGTGGAACAAAATTTAAAATTCGTCCTTCCTTTTTTCCATTTTGAAATTTTGAACACAACAACTTTGAATTTTGAACTTGACACATGTAATAAAGTTGTTGATAATTCAATAAAGGAAGACGAATTCAATGAACACAATTTCTTTGGACTTTTTGAAAACGAGTTGTTAAATTCTGAAGGGAAAGATTTGAACCACCATTTCAATTTTGAAATCTATAATTTGGAAGAAGTTTTCAATGATAAACTTGAATTTCAATTTGGTGAAAATAAATGTGAATTTCAACCAATTGTTATATCAACCCCAAAAATCATTGAAAATAAAACAACTCGTTCAGTTTTTAATAAAATAAAATTCGTTTTTCCAAATCGACAATCAACTTCAAAATCTTTTACGATTTGGTTTTCTGCACTTGAGCTATGTCTCGCATACTTAATGAGACAAATGAATCGGTTTTTAGAAGACCGATTCATTTATTCTTTAACAGCATACTTTCTGATGTCTTGTAAATAATCATCTTTTCATTTAAATAAAGGTTATGTTTTATTTTTTCTCCTTCCACTTGAGTTAACTGTGAGGACACAGTCAAAATCAAGTGTGGGGGGAGACTCATCTTCATTTTTCATTTTTCACGATTTATTTTTACTTTTTCTTTGCAAAAACATCTAAAAAAACAAAAAAAAAACAATTTTATTTAAGCAATTTTGATTTATTTTTAAAGAAACGCTATAGGATAAATATATAGTTTTGGCTTATTAAATTGAAATTTTTGAAAATTTATTTGTCTTAACAAAAATAAAAATGAAGTTTGATTACAAATAACAATGGTTTAACTAGTATATAGGAAGATTCATACGTGTTAATTATGAAATATATCCTAATTGAAAATCTTTGTTTTTAAAAGTGGTTGATTTAAAGTAAAGGTATAACATTTTTTTGTCTTCTAAGTTAAATGTTGCAAAGATGATTTTGCAAAACTCTCTCTCTTAAAAAAATAAAAAAAATAAAAAAATAATAACATCCAAAGTATTCACTCTCATTTAAAAGTCCTCACGGTTATGCATGAGTGAATTACTTGGAATTTTGATTATGTGCTTTCATACTCATTTAAAAGTCCTCACGGTTATGCATGTATGGAACACATGTAAAAGAAAAAAAACAGACTTAATAAAAACCACCTACGGTCGATAGGTGTATGCACGAAAGTGTGTGCACACGCCATGCTCTATACCCCCTTCACATAAGCCTGAAAGGCAGTGCATGAGTGGTATATCTGGCCTCAGTTTACCTGAGCTAGGTGTGCAATGTTCCTTGCAAATAATGAGAGAGCAAGCAATTGAAATCCTAGCACTATTTTTACTTATTTGATTTGATTTATTATTGAAAAGAAATAAAAATACCACTTTGATAAACTTTGATAATCAACTAAGGATCCATTTCGTAGTTACACTGTGTTATTAACCAAAACAACGAGTTAAACTATAGTCTATTTGTTATGATAACTTCGTTTTTATTGGAAATATTGACGAGTAAATAACTTTAATTTCAAGATAATGACCAAAACCTATATTTAAATCATTCTGTTAATTTAAAAATAAATCCATCATTTGTAAATATTTTCAAAAACTCACATTCATCTCTTTGTAAATAAATCTTGCATTTTGTTAATATTTTCATCCTGCATTTGGATTTTGTGGGTATTATCCGCTGAAAACCCTCATGAGACAACACTCGTCCTACTGGGGACACCCAGAGGTTTAACGGTTTGTTGCATACGCTCAGTGCAATCGTGCTTCCTACGAAAATGGATTTATATTAGTTTTTTTTCTTTATTCGAGGATGAATAAAAAGATAAGTGTGGGGGTATTTGATGTGCACGTAGATGTGCATATTTTTACCACCATATTTAATCTATTTAAATTGAATAAATGATCATATTGGGTATTTTAACTTGTTTAAACCAAAATTCAAATTATTTTCAAATTATCTTATATTCATCTTCATACAGGGGTAAAATAGTCATTTTTGTGCATTTATTAAATTGTGAAAATTTACTTGGAATTTTCTATGTTGTTTTGTAGGAAATTTGGTGAATTTTACAAGTGGTTTTATGATGAAATATGCATGCACAAAGAAGATACAAAAGAATGTAGATGGAAATAATTCAAAGTGAAGAACATGAAGGACCCCACCTACCCACTTACCTTAATTTTCAATTAGGAGCTAGTGCACATGCTAAAGACCATTGAAGCTTCATGCACATTTAAGTGGGGGATTATGACATGTTAATGATTACTTGGTGGCCACACTACCTCATGGGCATTTTGGGCATTCTCCAAAATATGAATTAGGGTTTTATACATGTATAAATAGCCATATGTTTCATGTAATCTCCCATCTCCCTCTTACTTAGCATCCTCTTCCTCTTTATTAGTTTAGGCTCAAAAGCACTCTTTCTCTTTTCATGGCTACTTAGCCATTTTTATTTTATGTAATTTTCTTTTCATTTTATGCAATGTTAATTATTGTTTCTTTTTAATTACATGTTCATTTCCTTTTATGCAAGTAGATTAGTTTTGTTTGTTTGCTTTGCTCTCTTTTACTCTTTTTTTCATGTTGTAAGCTATATTTGTTGTTTTGATAACAAATATGAGAGACTAATCCCTACAATTTAGGGGTAATGAAGCTCTCTAGTTATGTAGCTTCAACTATTTGTTAATTCATGCTCTCTTTTTGTGCTTAATGACGATCAATGAAGTGTTTTATTTGTTGTTTTTGCTTTGAATTTGATAGCCTATATTGTTGACATCAAATAGGCTATGCTTAAACAATCACTAAAACAAATGCCTCTTCATCAAAATATGGTTATGGAAAAAGAAAGTGATTTGAAATTAAAATTTGATGGTCTATATTTCTAATCAATAGTTAATAGGCCATACTTAAAATAGATTTCATTCTCTTTATCAAGTTTCATAAAAGTTAGTAAGTGCTTTAAGGGATGTGTTATAATTTGATGGTTTATGTTGGCTAATCAATAGCACATGTCATACTTATGATAAACATATCAATTAAAGCACTAATGACCATTAAAGAGAGATCATGATTTTTTATATGTTGAACTATATGATTTAGAGAGTGGATTTATTCTTTAAATTATCATTTAACTCTTATATTTGCATCTCTTTTCTTTTAGTTAGTTAGCTAATTTTCTAATTCTCTAGCTTAACTTTCACTCGACTTTGGTATAATTTGATTGAATAGAATTTTTAAAATCATCAATTCCCTACGGATCGACCCGTATCCACCACGTACTACAAGTGTACACCGTGCGCTTGCGGTTATTTTTATTTCTAAATTTTTCGATGGTTTTCTAATCTGATAGAAATTCCATCGATTAACATCTCCTTTTGAGGCACTCTATGGAAGGCCATGCCGATCTCCTTCTTGTTGGCTTGAGGCCGGTGAGAAGCTGGTTTTAGGTCCAGATTTTATTCGTGATTCCACGAAAAAGATTGACCTTATTCGTCATAGGATGAAAGAAGCTCAGAGTAGGCAAAAATCCTACGCCGATAACTGAAGAAGGAAATTAGAATTTTCTGTGGGAGATTTTGTGTTTATTCTTGTTTCACCAATGAAGGGTGTTGTGCATTTCAGTCGATCGGGAAAGTTAGCACCTCGATATATTGGTCCATTTTCCATCACTGAATGTATTGGTTCTATGACTTATCGCCTTTTATTACCGACACATTTTTCTGCTATTCATGACGTGTTTCACATTTCTCAATTACGGAAATGCTTTCAAGATTCTAATTCTATTCTTGAGCCTGGTGTTGTTGAAGAAATTGAAGTTTTACCTAATTTGACTCATGAGCAACATCATATTCGCATTATTGCTACAGAGGTTAAACGCCTTCGAAATAAAGATGTCCCGCTTGTGAAAGTTCAATGGTCCTCAAATCCTAAGAATTGCTCTTGGAAATCTAGAGAATTCATCGAGCGAACACATCCGGACTTACTCTCTCGTGCTCTTTAAGGTGAACTTCTTATTTCAAATTTCTTTTATGTTGATAAGCTTTTATGGTTGTTACTTTTTTTTTTCCTTCTTAAATATTGCGAGGACGCAATTTCTTTAAGGAGGGGAGTCTGTAACAACCCGCATATTTTACGACTGTGTATTTAAATATTTTATTTAAATATAGCATCGTTAGTTGGATTATAATTCGAAATGCTACTTTTTGCAAACGGTCGAATTAGGACTCGAGGCCACTTCTATTAAGTTCAAAATGTCGTTTGCGACCTTTTTGAGTATAAACATTGATATATTTGGAGTTAGTAGAATTTTGCTACTTTATCACTTAGGGCTTTGGGTTTCACCCAATCTATACCCCAACTCAGCCCCTCTCTTCTTCCATTCATTCATTCATTTTCATTTTAAAGCTCAAGCACAACTGGAAATGGGGGAAGGAATGGGAAATAGAAATTCCAAGCCCTAGTTCCATTGCAAATCCATGTTCTAACTCCAAATTCAAAGAGAAGCTATTGGTAAGCATCCTCTTCTTTTTCTCCAACTCTTTCTCCTTTCAATTTTAGAAAATTTCCTAAACCTAACTTTGAAAATGTTCTTCTTTTGAGTTTAGATTCTAGCTCCTTGAGTTGTGTTGAAGAGGGGTTGTTCTTCCTTTCGTTTTCAAGCTTCTCCTTCCTTGATTTTGTGTAAAAAGGTGAGATTTTTATCTCACATCTATGTCTATATCTATCCTTGTTGTTAGGTATGAATTCATAACATGTATTCATGTGCATTTGCTTTTGATTTGGATTGCTTTGGTGAATATTCCAATTTTTGGTGTTTTGAAAGCAAAATTTATGAAAATCCTTATATGGATATTTAGACATTGATACTCGAGGCGAATCGAAGAGCCATTAAGGCTGGATTGTCGCTTGGCATAAATCCTTAGTCATTGTCACTCGTCCGATCGCTTCCGGTAATTATTTTGGCCATCTTTGGCCTAGGTTCAGGGAATGCTTGAAATTCAGCTTTTAGACGTCTGAATTTGTATTTTCAGACGTCTGAATATTATACTAGGAATTTTATTCTCTAGTATTCAGACATCTGAATCAAAATTCCAGACGTCTGAATTTGCTCGTGAGCAACCAGAAAGGAAATAGGCTAAGAATGCCTATTTCAGACGTTTGAAATATAGGGTTCAGACATCTGATTATGTTCTGGAAAACTTTTATTTTTCCAGATTCAGACGTCTGAATCCTTGATTTCAGACGTCTGAATCTGCTGTCTAGGCTCTATTTTTTCTATTTAGCTTGAGTTTCCAAATTTAATCGATTCGTGTTGTTTCCCTTTTGTTGTTGTCATTTATTATCGACTTTGACTACATTTTCTTCGGGATTTTTGGGAATATCCATTTTGATGGATTCGGTATCGATTTCTTTGGATTTTATTCATGTATTTGAATGTGAATTTTGGTGATTGATTGTTCTACAATCATCTTTGTGATTTGTCACTTTAGAAATATAAAGATTTCAACACTAGTAGTAAATATCAAAACTCTTTCATCAAAACGATTTCAACACTATTTTATTACAAAGCTCGTTTCTTAACCTTTTTCCAATCTACTAGCATATACAAACCTTTACCTCACTCGTATGAGAAATCTAATTAAACGGCTTAGTAGAACTAGTGGTATGAAATGCTTGTGTTTACTTCATTGGTTAATTCTTGGACTTGTTCGATTGAACCTCTTGTGACAATTTTCGAGTGGAGATCTATAATTTGTTCGTAAATATTTAAGTTAAGCTAGTGGTTATGGGACATGATGCTAAACTCATATATTTGCTTGCTTAGTATAATTGACACTTCTTGATTATCGATGATGATCATTTTTATGATTAGACTAGCAATGTGCGATGTCTCTTTGTCTGCGAGGGAAACTAAACCCTGTTTCTATGGAGTTTTGGCTCAAAATTGGTGGGGTAGCAACCCATGGTCTTCGGGCAGTTTTGTGGAGCCTCGGCTTAAAATTAATGGTTAGCAACCATGGAATAGCGTTCCATTTTGTGATACACATGTTGGTGAGCTTTCATGTTCCCATTTCGTGATAGGACTCCCCCCTCTTTGTGATTTCTAGATTTCTAGTTGATGATTTCTAGAATTTGTGTTTCACCAATTTTCTTGATTTACATTGATAAGTTTTATCAATATTTGGGCATTGGTGAATTTGTGTGTCATTAACCTTTGTGATTGGCATTGATATAATTGTCAACATTTGTGGTTTGGTGAACAAAAATAAAGAATATGACATTCTTTTCTGTGTTTTGAGATTTCTTGAGATGTTGTATGATTTTCGTGTTGTCTAAGGTATATTTTCCATTGAATGGCATTATTGTTATCATACATTTTGTCATATCTCATATTCTATCTTTTTTTATCTGATATTTATAGTTAGACTGATCCGTTTATTATTTTCTTATTAATTAATACTCGAGTCAAACCGAGATGTTACAGGTGCTTTTGCTTGACTCCTTATCTGGGATTATTATTCTGACTTTTGGCTAACTACTTAGATTAGTAATTTTTGGTTGTATACATTTGAGATATAGACTCCATGATGTATACTTATTCTTTTGTCTAGCACTTATATCTATTCTTTTGTGATATTGTGGATCTTGTTAGACCACTACTCTGATATACACTTTTATGTGTGATATTCATATCTGTTTCCGCCTTTGAGATATGAACTTCTGTGACTGATTTGTGTTATGATATTTCTATATTTGTTTCCGAAGATTACATATAGCCACTGTGTAGTAGCTTTGAGTTTGTGTCGGTATGTCGGATTTCCTCTTGAATATTTTTATCTGGCATATCGGTACTCGCACAAAGCAATTATACAGATGGTCGCTCCTCAACAGCCTTATTCTCCACGCTAGTTGACGGCCGTAGTGTCCTTGGCTAGCGTGAGTATAGAGGTGGGGCGTCACAATTTCACAACTTGATGTTGAATGGCTTCTTGAATGGAGATCCTTAAGAAGATGTTTATTTGAAACCTCCTTTTGGTGTTTCACATGAATCTTCATATGTTTACAAGCTTAAGAAAGCATTGAATGGACTCAACCAAGCACCTCATGCTTAATTTTAAGAAATATTTTAACGTGATTAAATTTCTTAGTTTTTTTCTAGCTCCGTGATAATGCACTTTTTGTTAAAAGCATTAATGAATAACATATCATGCTATCATTATATGTTGATGATATGATTATTACAGGAGATGACGTAGATGGTATTTCTACCTTGAAAATGGAGTTAGCCAGAAAATTTGAAATGAAAGATCTAGGTCCTCTAAAATATTTCTTTGGAAATGAGGTAGCATGCTCACCAAAAGGTTATCTTCTTTCTTAGTCAAAATATATCACATATATTCTTGAGAAAGCTAGACTTGCTAGTAAATTGTTAATGCCCCTATTGAAGTTAGTGCAAAATACTCTCCTACTGATGGTATACCACTATTATTGGAAGCTTGGTTTATCTTACCTTTACTTGTCCGAATATATCGTATGTCATTAGTCAATTTGCAGCATATCCAACTAAATTTCGTTGAGCAGTTGTTCTTCATATTTTCAGGTGTCTTCGAGGTACTATTTTCCACAGCCTTTTATTTTCATCCACCTCTTCTTTGAAGTTGCGTGTCTACTCTGACGTTGATTATGGTAGCAATCTCATAGACTGCAAATTGATTACATATATTTTTATCTTTCTAGGTGGTTATCTTATATCCTGGAAGAGTAAGAAACAATATGTTGTTTCTCATTCTTCACTAAATAGAATATTGTGTTATAACATTTACTATCAAAGAGATTATTTGGTTACGTTAGCTACTTGCGAACATGAGGTGCCACTTTATCGTCCTACTCGTATGTATTGTGACAATAAGCGTATTGTTTAGATTGTTCTCAACTCAATTTTTCATGAGCGAACCAATCATATTAAGATCAATTATTACGCTATATGTTACCATATCGAGAAATGCATAATTACTCTACCTTTTGTATCCTCTTTCATGTAGATTGCAAATCTCTGTACTAAATCATACCTAGCTTCTCAATTTATGGTTGGTAAACTCTCAATTCTATGACCACTGCATCATGATTTTGAGAGAGGGAATGCTAAGGGAATTATCATTTTGTTAAAAGATATGTTAAGAATATTTCGATATTTGCACTTTTCCAAATTATAATATTTTCTTAATTATATGAAGTAATATAACAACAAATAGCCATTAGTATTGAAGAACAATCATCAAATTGTAATAAAAAAATTAACGATATTAAATACATTTATCGTTAAATTATTTTCAGTGGTGTTTTATTTGTTTATAGATAATTTGGCATGTTATTTACAATGTTTATAAAATATCAAATTTTGAAAATGAGCCAAAATAAAAATAAAAATAAAAACTTTCAAAATTTGTGAAATAATTGAAACTCAAAATATATATTTAAATTATCGGGAACGATCTCTCAAACCTTGCTCTTTTCACATGGCCCACAAAGCCACAACAATGACATGCTGAAAACTTATAAACATGAATCTTTAAGGCTTAGCTTGTATAAGATATATACTAAAACTATAAAAATATATGTTTTATTTTGCTACATGTAGGACAAACTAACAGCTTGCACATGACAAAATAATAATATATGAGTAGTGGAGAAGCATACTCATGCTAGCATGTTAATTAGTTGTAGTACTTTAGCTCATAACTTCATTCTAAGGATATAAGATGATTAAAGAGCACTCTTTTCTATGGGAACAGAGAAATAAATGTGAATTTCTTATAATAGTGAAGTACAAAACACATTTGTGCATATGCCAATTTATTCTTATTTTTTTTCTTCTTAGTAAAGACACTAGTGACAAAGGTAACAAATTAAAGACTAAATAAATGCAATTAGGTGAAATTATTGATCAATAGTTGCGCAAGTATTTTATAACTTAAAACGGGTAATACCTCTACATATCTAAGAAAAGAGACGAAGATCGTTTTGCATGTTGGAGCAAAGCCACTAAAACCATCCATCATGGATGGTTGGTAAGTTTACAAACCCACTTTACACATATAGTTTCGTCGAAGCTATCCATGTACGTTTTGTGTTTGGATTTGTTTGCTCTAGTTTTAACTGCCTCGTTTATCTGCTTGCATGTCCCTATAGAGAAAATAAAGTTAGTAATCAAACTCCATTCATTTATGAAAGCTTTCATGCCTAGCTCCATCAGCAACAAGTTTTCCACCAGCAACAAGTTTTGTACATGTGTAATTATGTGTTATCCAAAAGTTTACTTTTCAGTACCAAATAGCCAAAAAAGGAACTAATTAATGCCAGAAGTGTAAGAAGATATGAATATCATGAAAAAAAGTAAACCGGTGAGTAACTAAATAATTTCCTAGGTTGTGAAAAAAATAAAATTATCTTTAATAATAGGGTGGATTAACAAAACGTGGATTGATACAGAACTATCGTATTAATATACTCAAATCTTATTGGAAGTGAACCCTTATGCTCATATCAATATGTGCAGAGCATTCACACATGGTAGTAAATAAAATCGGTTCTAAACATGATATGTAATGAATTTATGTCCTTATAAATAGCACATATGAAGATCAATGACAGTACCGGTTAACAAATTTATTATATATCAGAAAAAAAATTGTTTCGTGAAGTCATCACTCGTTGAACATTAGAAAACGACTAAAAATCTTAAACAGTTCATTCGTGTACTTTAAGCTTATGTTATTCACTTTGGCTACATAGGTTAAATCGTTATTTCGAATTTGACTAAATATAACAATAGTATGGTACCATTCGTAGTCAAAATTTGTCACGCTACCGTTGGCGACACGTCGATCGCATTTGCTCCTTATTTGTAGTGTATGTGGATGATGATAAAGATCGAGTGCTTATAGATATGATAATATTAGAGAATATTTTATTTAAGTAAAAGAAATTTTATTACAAATGACTATATTACAGAGATTATATCACGGAGAGTAACTTTTTAGCCATTACAAATAATTTACAAGGCTTTTATTTTCTAATTTCTAAGACTTCTCCCCTTACATATAGAATACACATATATATAGTAGGACATATGGTTACTAGGTAAATATAAAACAACAGGTGCTTTTTTCATAGATTCAATAATGCATCTAATCTTCATAGCTGGCATAAATAAAGCGTCTCATCTTTGTCCTTTTGTCATGATTAAATCTTTGTTGCTATCATGATTTGACCTTTGCTTTTGCTTTTGAAATAATATAACGTTAGTTGTCTGCGTCTTTTAAAGTAAATGTTTTTACTGGCCCACTTTTTTCATTCATCGTCTTATCTTCTGAAGCATTCTGTATTTAGATAATAAGGTATATAATACTATCTATTAGATATTATTGCCTTGAGTTTTATGCTGTTTGTAGATGGACTTCTAGAAGATGTGCTAGTGGAGGAAATCATGTGATAATGGTATTTTATCCATAATGAAAGTTACAATGCCGGGTTGATGGAAATATACATATAAAATCCAAATATCATTAACCTTCTTTTTGAAGCATCTAACATTGTGTCTTCTGCTTTTAACATATAATCTTCCATTTCTTTTAGATCTCTTCATGAGCTTTGATCTGTAGACATGCTCATAAGCTCATCATCGCTGTATGAATCTAAAGTTGCTTTAAGCTGTATTTTCAAATTTCCTTTTGAAGAACTTTCCATTGGTTCTTTTAATAATTCAGATAAATCCTTTCTAAGAGAATGTGGCTCTCGTATTTTTTGTGTTTCATTACTAATTAAACCCTTTTCCAAAAAAATTAAATCTTTAAAAAATTCAAATTTATCCCACCATTTTATTAAAATTTTATTTCTAAATGAGGAAGATTTTCGAACTTTATTTCAATTTTTTGAAGCGCTCTTGAAATAATAACAATGTCCCATTTCATAATCCATGACACCTGATAAAGTGCTGCAAATAACAAAGTATGATATTTCATAGAAGTATTTACTTGAACAAATTCATCATAAATATTTCTTATCTTTTGTGGTAAAATTATCGAATATGATCCAAAATTTGAAAACCAAATTATGAACCAATTTGGAAAATTTGTGGTGTTTTGAGTTTTAAGCTGAATAAAGCAACTATGTTTTCTCTGTCTATTTTCATAAGAGAAAGAAAGATCCCAAGCTTTGACTTAGTCAAAGTAATTGAAATTTAATTTGTCCCTATAAATATTTTTTGAATTTATAATTAAGTCTTTAGGCTTATATAAATCGCCTTCTCACTGTTATTGGGTAATTATTTTAATAATATAGGCTTTTGAGAAAGCCCATTTGCCACCTATTCTCATGGCCAATTCAAGTTGCATAGGACCTGTGTAGGTTAGGATTTCTTGATAGAAATTGAAGTCCTTTGGATAAAGGTATGAGTCGGTAAAGTTTTACAAATAAAAGGTTATAACCTCTTCAGCGGATAAGTGGATGTATTTTTTCTCCAGAGGAGATACCCATATAGTTGATATTGGAATGTATGGGTATAAGTATTCTCTTGTAGATATAGATTTTACCGCTAACTCATAAGCGGCTAACTCATAAGCGTCAGCTCTGAGTTGTTCTTCAAGTGGAGTAGTCTTTAAGACCTTTTATCTTAAAAAAAATCATCCTTTTGAAATGCCGACTTATAAGTCATTATAGGGTAAGACAATGAAGTTTTACCGCTTTCTTCTTTTTCTTTACCTTTATTCATCTTGTCCCTGTAAAAATTCTCGAGTTAAGAAATATGGTAAAGAATTATCAGATCCTTTAATAAACTCAATATCAAAATCAAATACTGATAAAATTGCTTGTCATCTGGCAAATATTTGTTTTGATGTAATGTTTTTAACAGCCTTTTGTAAAAGTTCTTTGACAGAGTTACAATCTCCCCTTGGTAAAAACATTTGATTTAATAAATCACTTTAAAAAATTTGTATGCACAATTGCTAATACCTCTTTTTTGACAGTAGAGTAATTAACTCTAGGTCCTTTCCATATTCCCGAAGTAAATCCGACTAAAGATTCTTTATTGTTGATTCTTTGTTTAAGAATGCCACCATAACATTTATCTGATGCATCTGTTTCGACTATTTTAAGTGCATCAGAGTTTGGGATTGCAAGACAAGGAATTTCCTTGGTACGTTCTTCTATCCAGACAGGTGGATTTTTTCTTAGTCTTTCAAATAATGGTTTAACATCATAAGCTAAGTCTCTAGCTCTTTTAGTTTTAACTTCTTTTCATTTTTATGCGATTCTAATTTTTTTTAACATATTATTCTTTTCTTCTGGATCAAAATTTTTATCTATGATATCCAGATTAAAATTTTCTTCTTTTGTTAATATAAACAATCCATTTGCTTTACATAAAGCTTTGTAATAGTCGCAATTACCATCACAACTATCAGATTCTGACTTATTGTCTCATTTCTGATTCATTTTCAGTTTCTGAATCAATCTATGTAATAACATATAATTTTAAATTTTCCTTCTCTGAGTAAGAGCTTGATATAATAATTTTTTAAATGAATTTTTCAATTCTTCGTCTATATCAATATTATTTATTTTATTTTTTAGTTTACACTTATTACCATAATGGCCTGGTGTTTTAAATTTCCAACATATTGAAAATTTTCTTTGAGCATATTTATTTGCTCTTTTTATGAGGTTTATATGGTTTCCTTTTAGAAATTTTACTGTTTTTTGCGTTATTTTATTTTCTAATTTTTTTATTTTTATAACATCTTTTCTTAGATGGTTTTTTATAATCTTTTACTTTCATTTATTGGTTTTATTGGTAATAAACCAAGTTGATCACAGAATTCTCCTAAAATTCTTTTTCCTTAGATTTTTTTCCTTTTGGATTTGTTTATGTAAATTTATCTCATTACATAAATGAATTCCTTCTGCAACAACTTCTACTGCTAATTCACCATAAGTATATTGGCTATAAGGTATAGTTCCATTATTTTTTTGTTTCAAACGATTTTTAACCCTTTTTGCAAAGAAATGTGGTACTCCTGATAAGAACTTTTCTTTCTAAAATTAGTGATTACTATCACTTCTGGTAAATAACTTTGAAAAATATACATCTTTATACCATCTGAATTGAGATAAATTCCGACATCTTAAATTCATTAACGGCTCTTATGTTCTATCGGTTTGAAGAGCCGTGGCTCCAACAAAATGTTTGGCTATTGTATATATTAGCGTATTTATGCAATCGGCTTTAGCTATTCCATGTTCTAATTTTATCGCAGTAAATATATGCGCTTTTTCTTTATTAAGATGAAAATCCCACCAACCTTTTAGTTGTCCTGTAAATCCCTGTACAATAGCTTTAGCTATTCTATCGTCTGAATTATTTTTAATTAAGCATGCAGTAGAATACATCGTCAAATAATTTAGACTAGTTTGTATTTGGTACTCATAATAACCATCAATATTACATTCTACATTGGAGGTGTCATAGAATGATACAGCTCCATAATTGTTTTGTTCCTTGAATAAGAGGTCGACTGGTGTCGGTCACGTATAATAAGGTTTACTATACCATGTATTCCCGTAATTAATTTTATTAACTTCAAAATTATTTTCTGGTTTATTTTGTTCTATGTTTAAGAACATATTCTGTAAATATTTACTTCTTCATCTGAATTATTATCAGATTCTTGTTTCGAAGTTTCTCTAGACCCATTATCTTCAATTATGGGTGCAACTTCCTTTTCTTTAATGTTTAAGGTGTTTAGCCATTTCATTATTTCTTCTAACATTTTGAAGTTTTCTTTTGGTTTATCTTTATTCATTTCTAAATTTTATGCTGACCAGGGTTTGAATAAAACTTCATCTGTATCACAGATTTTTTTTGTATCTGATTGATCTTTATTGGATTCTTGTTCAATTTTTGTAAGTTGATTACCTATCGATTGTAATGTTAAATTTGTAAAATTATTTTGCTCTATAATACCTTCAAATGACTTATCTTTCCTAGCAATAATTTCTTCTTTATCAATTTTAACTGATAGTTAGCTTCTGAAGGATGAATACTCCTAATAGTTTTTCTCGCTTTTCTTGTATAATCTCTATAAGCAAAAATTATATTAGCAACTGTTGAGAAGTCAACAAAACTAGGAAAAGTAACCTTTTGCTTTTCTATTCTATACAGCTTTTCTATCATTACGAAGATTTAATCTTCTGTTAGATCATTTCCCATCTTTTTTAAGAACAATTTATATCTTTTCATCCATTTTTCTTGTTCTTTAGGATCTTTCATAAAGAACCATTTTCTTTTATATTTGTTTTCTTCTAAATAAAACTTTATTTTTTCAGGTTCTGAGAAAGAAAATTTAAACTCTTCATCAAGAGTTATGATATTTATACCAAACACAAATCCATCCTCATCATATCTCATATATGAAGGTGTTGGTGATCTGGGATTTGATGGAGGAATTTTAACTCTATATTTTGGTTGGCTCCGTCCGTTGTGTTTCTTACAATTACATTTTCCTTTTTATTCTTAAAGGAGTAGTTTCAGCATTGTTGAATCTTGATTCCTCTAACTTAGAGTTAGAACCTAATTTTAGGTATGTGACTCTTGCTTTTGAAAATCTAATTTCAACGTCACCATCAGGGTATTCAACAATTTTTTTTTTAATTTTTAATTTTGTACTTTAGTAGGTTCATTTGCTACTTAAAGAAGCCATTTATTTGGTATATTTACCTCATTCTAGCTAATTGATTTTGGAATTACAACGTTACTTTTACTAATATCTTTTATAAACAATGTAGTTGTACCTTGATTTTTTGTCGGCATATTTTTTGTATCAGTAATAATAGTATTCATTACTTTAGAACATATTTTATAAATAAGAATAACATTTTGTGGTCCTGGTTTCATATTTAAACCTTCAGTTTTTATGTCCAAGCAAATGAATTGAAGTAAATTTGGGTCTGTTAAAGACATGGTGAAATTTGGAAAACATGAAAAATATATTAGTCCATCACATAATGTTGACTCAACTATTCCTAATAAGGAATCATGAAATTTATTGTGTCTTTTGTCTCTAACTACAATTATAGCAGACGTATTTAGTCCAAATCTTGTTGCTGGTTTTAAAGCAACTTGCATTAATCCAACATGAATGAATTTATATTTTTCTTTATGCAAATTTAGAAGTCTTTTTGAAAATAAACTAAATGAACTATATCCTTCAAATAAAGGAATTGCATGTTTAACTGTCTTGATTACATAATCAATTTTTGTAATAAAGCCTCCAGTTTTCATGTAAATCTTTGAAGGCGAATAAGCCAAAATTTTCCGGTTATTTAAACTAGATTCTAAATCTTCATTTATAGTAATTTCTTTATTTTTACTGAGAATTTCTCAATCTAGATTATCTAGACCATTATTATTATTATTATTATTATTATTATTATTATTATTATTATTATTATTATTATTATTATTATTATTATTATTATTATTTCTAAATGATAATGCTCTAGATAGTCTTTCCATATTATATATCTTATCACTGTCAACGATTTACACAAAACTTCCCTAAAACGCATATCTATGGCAACACACAGGAAAACACAGCTATGCGACTTAAGGACAAAGTCCTGGCTTTCGAAGGCAAATAATAAGTTGGATTAACTAGATTTTATCAGATAGAATTAAAATAATACCAGTTTGATAAACTAGCACAGAAGAATTTCTACAGTGACTGTTAATAAACGTTATGATAGTACCATGAACAGTACCCACAGATGAGTACGAAATAGTACTTTCTTTTGAACGCCCCAATGTTTCAAATCCCAAAAATGGAATTTAGCTGGTTGGAGTGAAACGATACATTCATGTCGGATGCATCATGTCTTTTCACTCCAACGGTCAAATCTTTTCGGCTCCATTCTCCTCATAAATCAATCAGCTTCCTCATTCTCCTACCAGCAGTAAAAACGGCCCATTTCTTTCCTTTCTCAATTTCTACCGATCTGCTCGTGCATATTTTTAAATATTTTTCTCTGCTATTATTTTTTTTTCTATCAATAACATATATTTTTATTTGAATTTTTTTCCTTTTTTTGCAAATTTCGTTTTTCAGTATGCCGCATTCTTCTGGTTCTACTATTGTTTCTTCTTCCTCTCAGCCCACTGCTTTATGGACACTCGAAAGGGAGGAGCCATTCATAGATCTGTGCGTTGACTTTCTGTTGGATAGAAGGAGTTCGGTCAGTGGGTTTTATTCGTCCGTGGTTACCGCATTTAACGACTGGTTGAACTTGAACTGGTCTCATACATAGATGAAGAACAAATAGGAAAACCTGAAGTGCTCTTGGACCGATTGAGACAAATATATGCAGATAGAAGGAGGGATGTGGGATCAAGAGAATGATCAGTTGGACGGTTTCGAGGAGTAGTGGAATAACGCTGTTAAGATAATACAAGAAATTAAAAAAAAATCTCTTATCAAATTCAGAGAATTGGACGAGCTATTTGAAGGCTGCATATGAAAAGACATTTGAAAATATTCGATACCTCATACTCCACCAGCTCAGTCTTTTAGTACCGCCGATGCAGATTTGTACCCTAATTGGGTGACACATGAAACTACACTCGTTCAGTCCAGACGTAGTTGACAGACCGAACATGACAGCTCGAGTTGGCTTGTCGTTGGACACTCATTCATTCAAACGAAATGTTTCGGCAACGTCATCCAACATTGTCATTCTATGTTGTTTGCTATTTTACCTGTTCAGCGGTGAAAGATTATTTAGATTTTTCATGAACATTCTACAACCTTGGATGTGGTAGAAACATTGTCGGATGATGATGTACAAGGATTTTTGATGCACCAATTGACTGTGTTCTGTAATCGTCATGTGTTATTTTATGTTGTTTTTTCATGTATTTGAATTTAAAATGTATTGGTTTGTTTTAATGAAAAATCGAGTAATTTAATTTTTATTATTTGCAATTATTAAACTTCTATTACACAATAGAAATAATAATTAATAAATTATAAATCGATTCAATAAAAATCACAACTTAAATACTGCGCTCAAATATCTCGTTCGCAGTTTTGAACACATATCACGTTCATTCAACTTCCCCGCTTAAGTTCTTCACTCATATACCCCGCTCTCGTTCATTCCAGATGCAACCTACATAAAGAGTACG
Source organism: Allium cepa (assembly GCA_030765085.1). Lineage (NCBI taxonomy): Eukaryota > Viridiplantae > Streptophyta > Magnoliopsida > Asparagales > Amaryllidaceae > Allium > Allium cepa. The sequence goes on along the minus strand of CM060941.1, from coordinate 79,413,561 downwards.
AAGTACGTAATCTTTTAGCTAACGAGTTTTGCGTACAAAACATTTGTTGGCAACCGTGTTGACGGTACAAAATATATCTATTGCCATTGAGCAATTAGTGAAGAGGAAAAGGTCATTCATTTATATAGGCATTTGGATAGAAAGAAAACGAATGGTGGATGATGTATTAAATGAATAAATTTTATAAAAATGTAAAATAAAAGTCATTGAAAGATTATTTGTGAGGTGACTTGTAAAATACTATATACGTAGTCCGATCTGTTGCCACTATCAACTACTGAGCTAGCATTGATTTTACACTAGCAAATAGAAGTCGGTTTCAAATTTGTACATTCATATTCTTAACATGTAATAAATTTGAAAGCAATACGAGAAGATCCTTCAGTTCTATTTTGGTTCTCTCAATTGCTATATGGCATTTAATATTTAGAATTAGGCTATCGATCAAAACAAATGTAGAAACACTAGTTTATTGATGGTGTTGTTAGAAGACTTAAAAAGTTTAGTGGGAATGCAATACAAGCACCTTTCCTAAGGTTATCATAGTGCAAGACTTGAACTCTAGCAGGGACAAAAGAACTTGTAGCTAATTACTATCTTGTTCTTCAAATAAAATACATTCACAATTATTTGTTTTTTTTATTCACAACCGTTGTTTGATTCATAACATGCTATATAGATAGGAGTTGTCTGAATCTATATCATGAAAGAGAAGTAACACCCTAAATTTTAATAAATAACTAGTGCGAATCCGTGCTTTGCACACGGATGCGGTGAAAATATTGTAGTTAAATAGAAAACCAGGATAATCAGTGACATAAGGAATAGAAAGTAAATAAGGTAACAGGGCAAAATGTATAGTGAGTTAGGCAACATTATACTATGAATTTACGATATTGAAATGAAGCATAGTGAAATACACATGGAAATAGTAACCAAAGGTACATAAAGTAAGTTTACTTTCAAGTGTAAATTCAAATACTGGATTAATTTGACATTTTAGATTTAACTGACAATTAAATTATGAACAAAGATTTAGGATCGGTCAGCAACATTGTAGCTAAATCAGTACATCTTCAACTATCAATATCAGTTTGAGAAAAAAATATACAAAACGGATATTGGTACACAGGGCCGGCCCAAGTGAGTTGGTTGCCCCAGGCAAACACAAAGCAGAAGACATAAGAAAAACAGTAAAAATAGATATAGATGAGCTGAGCATGAATCGAACCCAGGACGTCTCATTCACAAACGAAGCGAACAACCACTTAGCTACCGCTACTTTCATAACACTTTGCTACTAGAACCTCTATTTATTTAAAACCTCATATAGTTGCCCCCTTCTCGGCTTGCTGCCCTAGGCGGCTGCCTTAGCAGCCTTACCCTAGGGCCGGGCCTGTTGGTACAACTAGTGCAATGAAATCACCTTTTAATACCAATGTACATGAGAGTTAGTTGTAAAAAGAGTATAATGTAATTAGAAGCAACACAAATTTTGATTAATAGAAGCATCCTTAAAGTAGCGGCCATCACATATGTATACTACTGAGTAAAATTACAAAACAGACCCAAATAAAGTTGGATTGCATCAAAATTAAAAGTAAGACCTCATAAGCTTGTCTTTGGGATTTATTATGAGATGACCAAGATAATAATTTAGTAATTTGATATAACTAATTACAAATCCAAAACTTTAGTTGAAGAAAAATATTTGTTGGTTAATGCCTGGTATACAACCGAAGAATGTTCAATTCTAAGTATTTTAACATCATCTTCTCATCAAATGTTTAAGTTATTTTAGAAAAAAAGAAATGGAATAACTCTTCGCTAACTTTATGGTTGGTCAAAAATGAATGGCAAAACAGAGATAAAGTAAACGATTGAAGTCAAAAGCAGTATTTTCTATTTTTGCAGGTCTAGCTAACCTGAAAATTACCAACTTCCGACTATTATATAATATATAAAAGTATGTAAATTCGTAAGGCATGATACAAAATACAACAAACGGACAACAATAATATAATACCAAAAAACATTGTTTTACTATTATTTTCTTGATAGATGTAAGATGGGAAAAGATGAGAATATAATATTTATCATTGTGCCGCTGATTGTTAAATAGCAGTGAATGCCAGGCGCAGACTTAATTTGGTCCATATTTGCATTTCTTGTCCAAAACATAATGAGGAACTGGTAAAATAACGTACGTGGTGTATGCATCAGATTGAATAATTTAAATATGATACTCACAGTGACGTGGAGAAATCCTGGAAGTAGTATTTTATGCATTAATAGTCAGAAATTAAATGTAGCCTCAAATCATGTGTTGAAATGAATAAATTTATATCTTCATATACGCAGTATATGTGTTGCATTCTTGAACATCGAAGTTACATAAACACCTTCTTGAACTCCAAGATTGACCTTAACACGTAAATGAACGTTAATAGTCATTGAAAAACCAAATATTGTTGGAGATATTGCCAATAAAAAATTGTTTTTTCTTTGAAATGTGAAAATTTTCTGAAATGTTAAAGAATTTGAGGTAAGGTTGTAGCAAATTGGTTTTGGATTTGCATGATTCTAGCTGCATTGATATACATTTTGGAAATGTTATGTGTTTGTTAAATTGAATCAAGTGACAAAGTAATTAAAGGCAGCATCATGCAATAGAGTAACAATGTTAAGGACAAATGTAAGTTGTATATTAGTTTTCCGCCTCAGTAATATGTCGTTGCTGTATTTAAAACTGATCGGTTGAACGTACCTTTTAAACTTAATAGTTAGGGATGGAAATGAGGCTAGTTAGGGCAGGCTTTTCATGCCCCATACCCGATCTGAGTTTTTTAAACCACACCCCAAACCCGCCCCGTAGACCCTGTATGGGTCTAGACTTTCGTCCCTACCTAAAACCCATACGGGTCGGGGTAAGAAACGACCCGCTCCAAAACCTCCAAAACCCAATGCATCTTTGTTTGTTCACTCAAAAGCTGAATATAATTTGCATACACTAATACTTTTATGTTAAAGAAAGATATGTATAAAATAAATATTGATTATAGATAATAATGACTATAAAATTAAAAGAAAAAATAAAGTGCTCATTTAGAATTCAAACAATATGCATTTTTATTTATACAATTAGCAATAATGCAACTAATATTTTAAAATTATAGAATTTACTAAATAAAACATTATGATTTCTTCATTATAGATTTTTTGTTAAGTGGATTAAAAACTCATAATTATTTTATATTATGAGCTTCAATAATACAGGTAGGGTTAGGGTAGGTTTGCCAAGCCCCAATCCGACCTAAGACCGGGAGTTTTCATGAGCAGGGCATGGGTCTTCTCGCCCCGATGGCTCAATGGAGCATGTCTTGATGAGTTAAAGTAGGGGCAGATCTACCGGATTTGGACCTTAAACCTGTGACGCCCTACCTCTATACTCACGCTAGCCAAGGACACTACGAGGTAATGCTGTCGACTAGCACGAAGAATAAGACCATTGAGGAGCGACCATCCATGTAATTGCTTTATGCGAGCACCGATATGCCAGATAGAAGGTCATGCATTTCATTTAAAGAGGAAATCCAACATATCAAGTACAAACTCAAAGCTACTACACAGTGGCTATATGTACTTCGTAAACAAGTATAAAGTAAGCATAACACAAATCAGTCATAGATATTCATATCACAAAGGCAGAAACAAATATGAATATAACACATAGAAGTGTACATCAAAGTAGTGGTCATGTAAGATCCACTACAACATATAAGAATAGGTACAAGTGCTAGACAAAAGAATATGTATACATCAAGGAGTCTCTATCTCGAATGTATTAAAAAAAACTACTAAGCTAAGTAGTTAGCCAAAAGTCAGATGACGGGACCCGATAAGAAGTCAAGTAGGAGCACCTGAAATACCTCGGTCTGACCCGAGTATTATTTAAGAAGAAAATAATAAATGAATCAGTCTAGCTATAAATATCATACAAAATGAGGTAGAATAAGAGATATGACAAAAACGTATGATAACAAAAATGCCTTACTATGACAAATATACATTAAATAACAACAAAAATCATACAATATCTCAAAAATCTCAAACACTAGAAAGAATGTCATATTCTTTATTTTATTCACCAAACCACAAATATTGACAAAATTTATCAATGGAAATCACAAAATATTGATGAAGCACAAATTCTAGAAATCATCAATTAGAAATCCAGAAATCACAAAAGGGGGTGGCCTATCACAAACGGGAGCATGAAAACTCACCAACATGTGTATCACAAATGAGACACTATCTCATGAACTGAACATCGACGCGCCTAAAAAGATACGCCCCATGCACAGTCTAACGTCGACGAACCTAAAAAGATACGCCCCATGCAAAGTCTAACATCGACGCACCTAAAAGATACGCCATGTACAAAGTCGAACATTGACGCACCTACAAAGATACGGCCCATGCATAGACGAACATCGACATACCTAAAAAGATACGCCCTATGCACCGACTTATCGAGCCGATTGCTCCATGAACGGTCCAAAGACCATGGGTCGCTAGCCCATAAAGATGAGTCGAAGCTCCACCAAATGGTAATCATAGATCAACAAGTGTAAATTACACTAAGCAAGTAAATAAATGAGTTAGGCTTCATGTCCCATAACCACTGGCTTAACTTAATTAGTTACGAACAAATTGTAGACTTCCACTCGAAAATAAGTGTAAATTACACTAAGCTAGTAAATATATGAGTTTAGCTTCATGTCCCATAACCACTGGCTTAACTTAAATATTTACGCACAAATTGTAGACTTCCACTCGAAAATTGTCACAAGAGTATCAATCGAACGAGTCTAAGAATTAACCGACAAAGTAAACGCAAGCATTTCATACCGCTTGTTTTGCTAGGTCGTTTAATTGGATTTCTCGAATGAATGAGGGAAATGTTTATATATACTAATAGCTTAGCAATCGGTTTTAAAAGCGAGCTTGATATTGAAAGTAAATGTTGAAATCGTTTGAATATTCACTACTAGTATAAAAACCTTTGTTTTTAAAGTGGCAAACCATAGAAATGAGTGTAGAAACAATCAATCACCAAAATTTCACATTCAAAGACGTGAACCAAATCCATGTAATCGGTACGGAATCCATCAAAATGGATATTCCCAAAAATCCCAAAAAAGAAATTATCGAAGTCAACAAAAGTGATAACAACTAATCAGATCAACGAGAATTGATTAAAAATTGGAAATCCACACAAAACGGCAAACTTGGCTGAGATAAGCAGATTCAGTCGACTGAATCAGGGTGGTCAGTCAACTGATACAATGTCTGGAAACTTTTGGTTCCAGGTTCAGTCGACTGGACCAGAGTGGTCAGTCAACTGCATTTGAACACAGAAACTTTCTATTTCCAGGTTAAGTCGACTGAACCAGGGTGGTCAGTCGACTGATTCTAGCTCAGGAAATTTCCTGGTTCCAGGTTAAGTCGACTGACATCCTGGTTTAGTTGACTGAACAGACATTTTCAGCCTAGCCACATTGAAGGGAAAAAATTATGCCAGAGGTGATCGAACGAGCAAGGGAGACTAGAGATTTATGCCAAGCGACTACCCAACCTTATATGCACTTCGATACACCCCAAAAACATGTCCAAACATCCATAGAAGGAATTTTTATAAAATTGGACAACAAAACGAAAATTGGAAAATTCACCAAATCCATTCAAACCAGAAGCAAATAAACTTGAATAGATGTTAGGAATTCATACCTAACCACAAAGAAAGTTATAGACATAGATATGAGTTCAAAAACTCACCTTTTACTCAAAAACACAAATGAGAAGCCATAAGGCAAGGTAAGAACAACCACTCTTCAATTGTAATCCAAGAAGCTTCAAACTAAGCTCATAAGAAAGACATTTTCTAAGTTAGGATTTAGGAAATTTCTGAAATTGAAGAGGAATTGAGATGGAGAATATGAAGAGAATGCATACCTAAGCTTCTCCTTAATGTCCAGCTTGAGGTTGATAATTCCTAAGAGAATTAGGGCTTAGGAATTCCTAATTTCTTTTCTCTTCCCCCACTTTTACTAAAGCTCGAGTGTTTGGAAATATTATGAAGGAATAAAGAGGAGTGGAGTGCAGTTGGTTTAATGGGCTGAAACCCAAACCCAAAGCCCTAAATGAAAATGTCAAAATTCTACTCAACTCCAAACATATCAATGTTTATACTCAAAAAAGTGGCAAACGCCATTTTGAACTCAATGGAAGTGGTCTCGAGTCCTGATTCGACTGTTTGCAAAAAGTAGTATTTCATACTTAAATTCGACTAACGATGCTATATTTAAATAAAATATTTAAATATTTAATCGTAAAATATGCGGGTTGTTACAGACTCCCCTCCTTAAAGAAATTTCATCCTCGCAATACTTAAGAAGAAAATAATGAGTAACAACCATAAAAGCATATCAATACAAAGAAAATTTGAAACAAGAAGTTCACCTTTAAGGAGCACGAGAGAGTAAATCTGGATGCGTTCGCTCGATGAATTCTTTCGATACCCAAGAGCAATCCTTAGGATTAGAGGACCATTGAACTTTCACAAGCGGAACATCTTTATTTCGAAGGAGTTTAACCTCTGTAGAAATAATACAAATAGGATGTTGCTCATAAGTCAAATCAGGTGAAACTTCAACTTCTTCAACAACACCGGGCTCAAGAATAGAATCAAAATTTCGAAGACATTTCCATAATTGAGAGACGTGGAAAACGTTGTGAATAGCAAAAAATTGAGCCGGTAATAAAAGGCAATAAGCCACGAAACCAATGCGTTCGGTGATGAAAAATGGACCGATATATCGAGGTGCTAATTTTCTCGATCGACTGAATCACACAACAACCTTCATAGGTGAAACACGAATAAACACAAAATCTCCCATAGAAAATTCTAATTTCCTTCTTCGATTATCGGCATAAGATTTTTACTTACTCCGAGCTTCTTTCATCCTATGACGAATAAGGTCAATCTTTTCTGTGGAATCACAAACAAAATTTGGGCCTAAAACCAGCTTCCACCGGCCTCAAGCCAACAAGAAGGAGATCGACATGGCTTTCCATAAAGTGCCTCGAAAGGTGCCATACCAATACTAGATTGGAAGATATTATTATAGGAAAACTCAACAAGAGAAATATGATCTTCCCAACTTCCACCAAAATCAAGAACACATGCACGAATAAGGTCTTCAAGAGTTTGATTCACATGCTCGGTTTGTCCATTGGACCGAGGATGATAAGCGGTGCTAAAACTAAGCTTCGTTCCCAAAGCTTTTTGAAGACTCTTTCAAAATCCACTAGTAAACAATGGATCATGATCGCTAACAATAGAAGCAGGGACTCCATGTAATTTAACAATTTCTTTAACATAAATTTTGGCCAAAAAAGGTATGACCGATTGGACCGAACGGGAATAAAATGGACGGATTTTGCAACTCTATCAACTATCACCCATAAACTATCATGACCCGAACGAGAACGGGGAAGACCTTCAATAAAGTCCATGGAGACTTGATCCCACTTCCAAACAGGAATATCTAAAGGTTGCAATAATCCATCGGGCCTTTGATGCTCGGCCTTTATGAGTTGGCAAGTCATGCAACACTTAATGAAGTCAGCAATATCAGATTTCATTCCATCCCAATAATAAAGTCGCTTTATATCCACGTACATTTTACTACTACCGGGATGAATGGTAAATTTAGAATGATGAGAATCTTCTAAAATGTCTTTACGAAGATCACTAATTTTGGCACGATAAGTCTACCAAATTTTCGAATGCCACCACGAGCATCAATTTCAAAGTCTTTTAAACCGATAACATCAATTTTATCCCTTCAACTTTGACTAAGAAGAGCCAATTCGGGATCTTTCTTTTGAGCTTCAAGAATGCAGTCTAAAAGAGAAGGATGAGCCATAAGGCTTCATAAGACAAGAGATGAATAAGAATTGGATTCACGATCTCGAATCTCACAAGTGGATAAAGTCTCAAGATCATTCCATTCGGGTATCATCATAGAAACAACTGCTTGTTGCTTACGACTAAGGGCATCGACAACATGATTTCCCTTTTCCGGGAGTATAAAGAATATCAAGATCATAAGATGCAAGGAATTCGAGCTAACGTTGTTGACGCAAATTAAGTTCCTTTTGAGAAAACAAACACTTTAAAGATTTATGATCGGTGTAGAGAAAAAATTTCTCTACCAAAAGATAATGATGCCAAATTCTAAAAGCAAAAACAATAGCCGCGAGCACTAGATCATGAGTGACATATCTAGTCTTGACAGGCTTTAATTGCCAAGAAGAATAAGCGATAACACGTTCTCTTTGCATTAGAAAGGCTCCCAAACCAACACGACTAGCATCGGTATAAACAATGAAGTCTTGGTTTCCTTCGGGAATCACGAGAATAGGGGCATCAGAAAGGAGTTCTTTTAAACGATCCTCCTTCCCGAAAAGCTAAGACATTCAAAATTATAATGAATTTATGTAATCATCTTTTCATATGTTTTTTTAACCTTTTCCAATTCAATTTACTGTATCTGATTGTCTCATCATAGCGTTTAGGAGATTCCTATCAATAAGATCGGGCACGTCGACTAGAATTCTTAAAGCACTCAGTGGGCAATACAACACAAAATCATCTTCAAAATTATAATGAACTTTATGTAATCATCTTTTCATATGTTTTTTAAACTTTTTCCAAGTCAATTTACTGTATCTGATTGTCTCATCATAGCGTTTAGGAGATTCCTATCAATAAGATCAGGCACATCGACTAGAATTCTTAAAGCACTCAGTGGGCAATACAACACAAAATCATCTTCTATATGATAAAAATATCTCTTAAAATCTTTACGAATATTCTTTTCTCATATTAAGAACAAAATCCAGTTATACTTATAAATATCATATAAATAAGATTTGCAAATTTTAAATTGTTGTTTTCATCCATAATTAATGAATACTCATCGAGATATTCGTAGAATACTCAATTCATAAGATGGATGAAATAAGCATGACAGACCGAATGACATCATGAGTCATTCATAAGAATCATAATGAGTGTGGAAAACAGTAAGGGGAATGCTATCCTTCGCAACTCGTAGCTGATGAAAACCGATGGCAAGGTCGAGCTGAAAAGACCTTAGCACCACTCAATAGATCGCTTAGGTGATAATCCTAAGACAAGCTCAAAAATATCGAGAAAATTCACAAAATACTAGAATGAGAGAAATAACATTCCCCTCATCATGTGTGTTTAAAGAATAAAATGATGCCACCAAATTGGAATCGAAATCATTAAGAAAAATAGAAGTCTGCTTAACAGATTGAGAATGTCGAAGATGGATAGTCCATTCAGGACATAGGATATGGCTTCATTATGATTAAGCCAATTCTTTCACAAAAATCAATTCCGAAACCTAAGTAGCACATAACATGCAAATCGGATCGAAAAGCATAATTACATAAAATAATCTCGACATTTTTACAAAGTAAACTGAGTGTCGCGGATCCACCAACTGGACTCGCAATTCTTAAGTAGTCATCAAGCCCAAAATGTTTAAAGAAAAGAACCAATAAGTTCTTTTGATATAAAATAATGATATGAACCCATATCAAAAATAACTTGAATAGAATAATCACAAAATATATAATGCCATCCAGGATAAAATGAGAAATACCTTGACCAAGAGAGGTGTTACTAAGGGCTTGCACAACATTCAGCTTACCCATCTTCTTGCTTTGAAGTTTGGAACAGGAAGATAAAAGATGGCCCAAACCTTTGCAATAGCAACAAGTAAGGGGTTTCGGACACTCATTTGCATAGTGGTCCATAGAACCACAATTGTAGCATTGTCCATGACTAGAGGTAGGAATCTTTGCTACCGAAGTTGCTTGCCTCCCTTTCTTGTTGGGATTATGGCTTTTGAATATAATATTCCTCTTCTTGTTGTTATTGAGACTCTTTTTGGAATCTCCAACATCACTATCACTTCCTTTATTGGCCTCTTCTAGTTGAAGAGTGATATTTACAAGCTGATCGAAAGGAACTTCAAGTTTCAGAGGTAAAATCTTTTTGGGGTTCTTACTCAAAGCATAGATAAACCTTTCATTCTTTACAAGATCCAAAAGTTGTTGGGCAGATATGTGTACGCCATCCAGAGAAGGACTACTGGATTGACCAGCGCTAGGACTGCCAGATCTAACCATCTCTTCTTCTTGAAGAAAGAAAGAAAGAAGAGGAAAAAGGTTATTCTAAGAATGAATATCAAACAAACTTGATTGATAAAACAAGGCATCATAAAAGAAAATAGGATAGAACGGATCCTAAGACTCGGATAAATCCTAAGGCACGATTCCTAAGAAGGACTTAGGACAATGATCCTTGCTATAATATTCTATATTGTTTCGAAGTTTGGCTATGATATCAAGCCGTGACGCCCCACCTCTATACTCACACTAGCCAAGGACACTATGGGGTAATGCCGTCGACTAGCATAGAGAATAAGGCTGTTGAGGAGCAACCATCCATCTAATTGCTTTGTGGAGCACCGATATGCCAGATAGAAGGTCATGCATTTCATTTAAAGAGGAAATCCGACATATCAAGTACAAACTCAAAGCTACTACACAATGGCTATATGTACTTCAAAACAAGTATAAAATAAGCATAACATAAATCAGTCACAGATATTCATATCACAAAGGCAGAAACAGATATGAATATGTCATATAAAAGTGTACATCAAAGTAGTGGTCATGTAAGATCTACTACAGCACAAAAGAATAGGTACAAGTGCTAGACAAAAGAATATGTATACATCAAGGAGTCTCTATCTCGAATGTATAAAACAAAAACTACTAAGCTAAGTAGTTAGCCAAAAGTCGGATGAAGGACCCTGATAAGAAGCCAAATAGGAGCACCTGAAATACCTTGGTCTGACTCGAGTATTGTTTAAGAAGAAAATAATAAATGGATCAGTCTAGCTATAAATATCATATAAAATGAGGTAGGATAAGAGATATAACAAAAACGTATGATAACAAAAATGTCATACCGTGACAAGTATACATTAAATAAACAAAAATCATATAATATCTCAAAAATCTCAAACACTAAAAAGAATGTCATATTCTTTATTTTATTCACCAACCCACAAATATTGACAAAACTTATCAATGGAAATCACAAAAAATTGGTGAAGCACAAATTCTAGAAATCATCAATTAGAAATCCAGAAATCACAAAAGGGGGAGGCCTATCACAAACGGGAGCATGAAAACTCACCAACACGTGTATCACTAATGAGACGCTATCTCATGAACCGAACATCGATGCGCCTAAAAAGATACGCCTTATGCACAGTCTAACATCGATGAACCTAAAAAGATACGCCGCATGCAAAGTCTAACATCGACGCACCTAAAAGATACGCCCCATGCAAAGTCGAACATCGATGCACCTAAAAAGATATGCCCCATGCATAGACGAACATCGACATACCTAAAACGATATGCCCCATGCTCCGACTTATCGAGGCGATTTCTCCACGAACGGTTCAAAGACCATGGGTCGCTAGCCCATAAAAATGAGCCGAAGCTCCACCGAATGATCATCATAGATCAACAAATGTAAATTACACTAAGCTAGTAAATAAATGAGTTAGGCTTCATGTCCCATAACCACTGGCTTAACTTAATTATTTACGAACAAATTGTAGACTTCCACTTGAAAATAAGTGTAAATTACACTAAGCTAGTAAATATATGAGTTTAGCTTCATGTCCCATAACCACTGGCTTAACTTAAATATTTACGCACAAATTGTAGACTTCCACTCGAAAATTGTCACAAGAGTATCAATCGAACGAGTCTGAAAATTAACCGACAAAGTAAACGCAAGCGTTTCATACCGCTTGTTTTGCTAGGTCGTTTAATTGGATTTCTCGAATGAATGAGGAAAATGTTTATATATACTAATAGATTAGAAATCGGTTTTAAAAGCGAGTTTGATATTGAAAGTAAATGTTGAAATCGTTTTGATGAAAGAGTTTGAATATTCACTACTAGTATATAAACCTTTGTATTTTAAAGTGACAAACCATAGAAATGAGTGTAGAAACAATCAATCACCAAAAATTCACATTCGACGACGTGAACCAAATCCATAGAAATTGATACCGGATCCATCAAAATGAATATTCCCAAAAATCCCGGAAAAGAAATTATCAAAGTCAACAAAAGTGATAACAACTAATCAGATCAACGAGAATTGATTAAAAATTGAAAATCCACACAAAAAGGCAAACTTGGCCGAGATAAGCAGATTCAGTCGACTGAACCGGGGTGGTCAGTCGACTGACACAGTACCTTGAAACTTTCCGTTCCAGGTTTAGTCGACTGAACCAGAGTGGTCAGTCGACTGGTTTTGATCACAAAAACTTTCTGTTTCCAGGTTCAATCGACTGAACCAGGGTGGTCAGTCGACTGATTCTGGCTCAGGAAATTTTCTGGTTCCAGGTTCAGTCGACTGACATCCTGGTTCAGTAGACTGAAGTGGCATTTCCAGTATTTTCAGCCTAGCCCCATTGAAAGGAAAAAATCATATCGGAGGTGATCGAACGAGCAACGGAGACTAGGGATTTATGCCAAGCGACTACCCAGCCTTATAAGCACTTGATACACCCCAAAAACATGTCCAAACATCTATAGAAGGATTTTTCATAAAATTGGACAACAAAACGAAAAATTGGAAAATTCACCAAATCCATTCAAATCAAAAGCAAATGAACTTGAATAGATGTTAGGAATTCATACATAACCACAAAGAAAGTTATAGACATAGATATGAGTTTAAAAACTCACCTTTTACTCAACACAAGTGAGAAGCTATAAGACAAGGCAAGAACAACCACTCTTCAATTTTAACCCAAGAAGCTTCAATCTAAGCTCATAAGAAAGACATTTCCTAAGTAGGGTTTAGGAAATTTCTGAAATTGAAGAAGAATTGAGATGGAGAATATGAAGAGAATGCTTACCTAAGCTTCTCCTTGATTTCTAGCTTGAAGTTGATAATTCCTAAGAGAATTAGGGCTTAGGAATTCCTAATTTCTTTTCTCTTCCCCCATTTTTACTAAAGCTTGAGTATTATGAAATATTATGAAGGAATAAAGAGGAGTGGGGTGGAGTTGGGTTAATATGTTAGGGTAATGGGCTGAAACCCAAACCTAAAGCCCTAAATGAAAATTTCAAAATTCTACTCCACTCCAAACATATCAATGTTTATACTCAAAAAGGTCGTAAACGCCATTTTGTACTCAATGAAAGTGGTCTCGAGTCCTAATTCGACTGTTTGCAAAAAGTAGTATTTTAGACTTAAATTCGACTAACGATGCTATATTTAAATAAAATATTTAAATATATAATCGTAAAATATGCGGGTTGTTACAAAACCCGTCCTATTTTCATCCCTATTGATGATTACAAATTTGGATCATTAAAGAACGGTCCGCTATTAAACTTATGTGAGTTCAGCATGTTGAGTAAATCTTCGGTGGTAATGTATATATACCTCCTGTGGATTCATTAACGCGAACAGTTAGCTGTAATGATTTAGAGATATGTCTCATTAGGTTTCATAAGTTAATATATTATTAGAAGATGAATTTTTGTACCTTGTTGACGTGGATGCACAACTGCTTGTCATGGTATGGAATGTAGTTTTCTAGTTGTTTTAATCGATGTTCCAATTCCATTGTTGTGTATGAATATTTCAAATCCTATGAGATAACTTGTGAAGGTCAGTGTGATAAATGATCTCAAGTATGGCTGTAGTAGTGAAACTAACTGTTGTTTGTTGCATACATTTTTGGAGCTTGTTCTCTTGATTAATCATTAAAGGTATTTTTTTCTATCCTAGATTGATGTAGTGTAACGTTTAGTTCTCGTGGTGCCTGTAATTAATGAGGGCATAACTGGTAGCGCGTAAATATGGACTTATATTCCTTGAAACTCCAAACATAACGGACTAATGTGGTATTCTCATCCACCTTCAAGTTTCATGTTTTCATAGGAAATTTTCAAGGCCATGGTCAGAATGAGGGAATGATTGTGGGATCAACTGTTGATATGAATTTATGGCAAGTAGATACCTATCCATGGATGTCAATCTGATATGGTACGGTTTTTAAATTGCAACAGGAATAAGGGGCAAGAATGAGAAAAATAATATGTGAGATATATAGTTGTTGGAGCAGTTAGTGGAAACATTTCCTTGTATATATACATTTGTATGAATGTACATACATAGGTTTATTAATGTGTACGTAGTTAAAAAGTACCTTGGACTTTCGTTTGGAGTGTACGATTTCCATTGTGAATAGATTGTTAGAAGTTGTAAGGTGTAGACTCCCGCTTGTAATAATTAGTTTGTGGCCCAATCACATGTTAGCAGTGTGTAACCGATGCCTGGTTTAATATTAAATATGGCAGAAAAATCATCATATTACCTTTTTGTTAGAATGGCCGACTAAATCGTAGTTCATATACTTCTTGGTACCCAAAATTGATAGATTTTTATTTAATATAGTTCAACTCAGGAGTAAGTCTAACCCAAATTTTTTTTACCCTTTTTTGGGCGTGCGCTCTAGTTTTTTCGCCGTGTATAAATTTTGGGCTATTGGTAGCGGATAATGGCTGAGTATAAAGCTTAACAATGTGTATGAGTATATTCAGTAATATGAACCAATATTTTGCACTTTATATCAAACACAGATTTAGAATTTGCAAAAATTAAGTCATCACATCGGTCAGAGGTCAAATGCACGTTTCAACTTATATTATGCCATTGAACGTGGTAAAATCATCCTAACTCCACAATCCCGAAAGACACCACAATTATCCGTAGACACATATTCTATAAAGGGAGCAACTCTTGCAAGTGAAGTTTTGTTTATTAACTTTTGCTTTTTCAATGGATAATTGTTGTGCATTTGAAGTTTTAATATCAATTGCGCCTTTGAAGTATTAATATAAATCATACCTTTGAAGGGTTCCTAACTCAACAATCCTAAAGGCACAACAATTTTCCGTAACTTCGTAATCCAAAAAGGAGAAAAACTTCAAAATGTCGAAAAGAGAGCAACTCCGTAATCACACATAAATGAGTCATAACACTTCAAAGGTGAAGCCCATAATTTTAATATGTTGTATACACATACATGCGATGTATAAATGATTGTATAAGTCAAAATTCACATGCTTTAAGAGCAAAAACATCTACAGCTGAAACTTTTTGAGTTAATAAGAGCATCTCGTAGATGAAGGGGCTAAAAAAAATACAACTTTGATGAAGAAAATCACATTTACTGATTATTTTGACAAAATTGTTTTGCCTATATTGACACAAACTTTATGAGATTCTTTTCCTTATTGCAAACTTCTAGAAACTTAACAAATTTTTTTAGCGGAACACTAAAAAGGTTGAAATAAAAACAGTTTTTTACAATTTGAACAATTTTTTTTTTTTGCTAAAAGTGGGAGAATACACATCAAATAATATGTAAATAGAGCTATTAGTAAGGAAAACGAACAGGAAAATTAAAGCACTAAATTACCTTTGATTTCTCCTTTCACTCTCCTCCAATCTCCTCCAACCCGCTAGTCCTAGCAAAGCGCTTGGCTGAACATAGTTTCTTGAAGGATAAAGAAATCTTTGTATTAGATGAATATAAATTTGCATTATACCTAATAAAGGTAGAAAAACAATTGTAAACAACCAAAAGATAAATGGTTTTATCTACAGCTCCATCCATAGAATTCCACACGAAAAGATTTTTTATCTGACCAACATCTAAGTTAGCAAATTTATACACATAAACACATATATAAACTACGCTCATTATGACCATGAAACACCACTAATTGGAAAATACAAATGTGGACTAATTTGTGTGTAGATATGAAGTCATGACCAATAATACTGAAACAAGGAATTATCTTAAATAAATCGTTTTGCTTCAAAAGCTTAACGAACTAAACCTAATATTACATTTCATCTTAAGCTACACGCTCTTATTCATAATGTTATCTGCTTGGTAGCGAAAATTTCGGTATAGGCCTACCATGCTGCAAATTAAAAAGTAAGATGACTATGACCTGTAAACCATAGATTGTAAATGTATCAAGGCCATCCATTAGTTACTGAAGGCTCCAAATATTTTAAAGAAAATTAACACATGCTATAAAACAGAATGCATATTTAATATGATGCTTTTAATATAATGCACAATGATATAAAGACTATATTAAATTTCTACATTTTCACAACACAAATTGGATTTATTTTGTCTTCATATTATCTATAATGTAACAAACTAACAAAAACGATATATTTATGCCTGAATCTACATTATAAAATAGTGCTAGCGCGTTAACCTAACCACACAAAAAAAGTCAATTAGATTGCAAGGTGTAAAGCAAAGTTGTATATAAAATGTTATATGATTTTATCTATAGAAGTATTAGACTAAATGTACACAAAATAATTTAAAAATAAATTTGGAATGCAGCATAACAGTTTATTATTGAACTGATGTACTCTTTTGTAATATAATGACCAATGAAAGTGTAGAAACACTCACAGTTTATTCATCATCATGGTTTATTTACATGAACAGAACTAAAGTAAAAAAGATTTAAAGAAAGGGAGTAAATCATCATATATGAATTTTTAAATCACCAAGCAATTTACAGAAAGAGAAATAAATCATTAAACATTCATTTAAAACAAACCATAAAGCCACACCATAGTGAATATAAAATCCTCAGACTTCTACTAAAATTGACTTAGTTATTATGTACAAAGATTACACAAACCTGAGAACAGAATACACCAATTAATGTTTTACAACACAAAATTATATGTAAAGCTCAAGAATTTTTGAATAAGCATGCCCATTGGAAATATATTATATATATAAGAATATATTCACATATCAATTAGCAATATTTGTTCAAAGATGGACGCATACAGATAAAGTCATTAATGTTCGACACTTAACGTAGTATGCCCTAAAGTCACAAAAGCATCTCAAATAATTGTAATTTTTTCGTACATAATAGGGAAAGTATAAAACATAGTACACCTAATATTTGTTGATCAGAGGTTGAAGGAACCATTGTATTATAAATTCGAGCATTTATATTAGTATTCAAAAAAATATCATAAAGAAAAAGGGAAACCAAACCAAATATGTAGATTACCAAAAAGCAACATAAAAGATAGTATAATTAAAGAAACAAATAATTCAATTTCAAGTTTTAACTAAAATCAAATAAAAAATGGGGACAAAGGAAATAAAGCTAGAAACAATATGAATTAGAGCTTACATATCGGGGCATGAAAGTCAACCTGTTACAGTTTGCAAATAAAATAAAAGAAGGTTGTCGGGAAGTTTAAAATACATGATGGCATGAATTATTACAGTAGACTGAATTATGATTAACAAACTCATTATGTTAGGGTACAAAAAAAACAACATGAGAAAGTAAAACGAAAAAAATCTATATCGGTAGTCAGTAGACTCCATTTGGAATTAAGAAAAATAGCAATAAAACAAAATTCAAATTTGCTAAGCAGTTAAAAAGGCTGCTAATAACATATTGAGAATTTTATCCAAGTAATTTTTTTTTGCATAAACATAAGTATACTTCGGTTATAGAAATTTTTGAACACATATATTTTGCATCATCAAAATCAATGACATATTCAACAAGGATGACCCAAATGGAACTTTGAATTTAGCCAAATACTGTCAAATAAGAACTGAAATTAGGAACAGGGTTTAGATTAAATGTAGAATATATTGCGAACAACAAAAAGACAGAAGAAGATATCTTAAACATATTAAAGAGTGACATGAGAAAATAGCAAAAAACGAAAGCAAGACTTGTATTTGCGTGCTGTGGGAATACCAAATATAAAAGAAGATTAATCAGTAATAATGATTTATTTTATTGTTTAAAAATAAAAAATGAAAAAATTGCTTAATTGCCTCTAAGGTTTGAGGAGGATGATATTGTAGTTAAAATGGATGGAAATAATGGTGATAGAGGCGAGTATATTTGGTAGGCGAAGTTGGTAGGAGGGGTACACAACCGCGGCAGATCGGAAAAGCAACAAATCGGGGGACCTTATTATTTAGGTTGGAAAAAAGGAGGAAGGGGAGAGGTGCGATGGAAGAACAAAATTAGATTCGCGAGGATGGGTAAAAGAAGGGGAGAAGGGAGAGAAGAAGAAGAAAATCAGAAATAACGAGAGAGGCTACCTTTTTTTTCTTTATGCGAAAGGATGATGAAGTGGAGAGCAAGGTCGGGAAAGAAAGAAATATAAAGCGCGACTCAGAAATGACGAGAGAGACTACCTTTTTTCTCTTTAGGCTGATGAACCAGAGAGCAAGGTCTAGAAAGAAAAAATATAAAGCACGACTGTTCATTTCACAAAACATCAAGGGGGCTTTTGTGCCTTTGAAATGCAACTTGGTAGTAATATAATAGTATAGATTAATTAAGAAAACATGGGTTTTGGACAAGGTAAATAACATTGAGACGTTTATTTTATCGTTTCATTACAATTTAAAATAAATAGTGGCTTATTATAATAAGTATTTAGATGTACATTTACTTGTAGTAATACAGTTCACATGGCTTGAGAATAAGTTAAATAAGGCCATAAGATTGGCGGCCCTACTAACTATGGAGAGGGGATATAATAAAACAAAAAAGAAACTTGATTTTAATCATGCATTCTCATTTTACATAAATAAAAATAAAAACTTGAAAACTTGTTAATGGTGGCCTAAAGAAGAAAGGAGAGAAGAAAAGCTAAAGAACTCAAAGAAATCAAAATTTTAACAAATCCACGGACTTAGGTGAGTAATACAAAACGTTTTTACCGTTTTCATTGTTGTTTGAATTTAGTTTTGACTGAATATGATAGAGTTCATATGTTTTGGTTGTTTATATGAGATAAACATTGTTTTAATGAATGTTTGGGGGTAAAGTAACTATGTTGAAGAACGTTTAGCTATGTTACCACACTCTAATGATTTCAAAATGATATGGATATTTGACAAGATGTTCTAAGCATAATTTTGAAAATGAGTTATAAGTTAGAAGATTTTTCAACATCAAAATATTTAGATACGAATTTTTGAAGTATTCGTGTAACTAAATAAATAAGAGGAATTGGCAATTAAAAAGAAAAATAAGTAAACATGTGTTAAAGAGTATATTTACTCATTTTTGGAATTTTGTGAGTAATTTCTCGTACTAAAATCATCATTTTTGAGGGGAAAACGTGAAGGTCGAAACTATATAATAAGGTAACTGAGACCTGTTATGTATGCAAAATATGTGACTAAGTAACAAGGGGGAAAGATCCCATGAAAGTGCTGTAAAAATGACACTGTAACTAACTAAAAGTGGAGGTTGAACAAATCTAGAGGCGATACATGTAAAGGTGGGTGCTAGACGCATTTAGATGTCAAATTTTACTGTTTCTAGTAAAGCTAAAGTGTTAAACGAGAGCACGGTTGAGGCGTGATTAAACTGGAACTGAAAGCTAATATGAATTAATAAAAAGACTAAGTAAATTTGTAAGTATAATAAATTAGGCAAATGTAGGGAAAAGAGACAAAGGTGAGCACCGAAGGAGGAGGCTAGAGTCGAAGGCTAAGGTGAATGCAATATACGAGAGCTGTGATGACCAGTTTGAGCCATGGATTCCATAGTTCTTCCTCTTTTGTCTTTTCCCTATTCATAGGTGTTTTTTCTCTTGTGTGGGCTTTGTTTTTTTTCATTTTCTTTTTTCCTTTTCCGTAGTGTGTTTGCTCTTGTTTCTGTTTGTTTCTTCGTTCTTTGATAAACCTGGTAGGGGCCCAGTTTAACCCCGCTTAATCTATATATATATATATATATATATATATGAGAGCTGGTGTTGTCAAAAGATGAAAAGGATATGCTGAGATCTAGCATGGTGATGAGACGAAGTATCGGAATGAACCTGAGAATAGACCTAGCATGGTAATGGCAACCGAAAACTTCTTAAAACATCAATATGATAAAGTTGGTATAAGGCATGTGTGGCATCCGTAAGCCAATTCATGGCATTAAATGAATGAGATAGTATAACATCCATGTGGCATCCATAAGCCTATTTGAATCATTAAATGAATGACGCGGTGTAAGACCTATGTGGCATCCGAAGACCTATTCATAACAATAATTGAAAATGAGGTGTAAGACCTGTGGGATAACTCAATGTTCAAAAGGATATTGCATTAGATAACAAGGTGTAAGCCGTGTTTGGTAGCCCAATGTTCAAGAAAACACATTGCATACATTGACGAGGTGTAAGGCTTGTTTGACAACCTAGAGTCTAGATAAGATTTAGATATCGGTAACGAAACATAAGTTCTATGTGGCAGCCCAATGTCCAAAATGATGAGGCATTCGATAACAAGACATAAGGCAGGTGTGGCAGCGCAATGTCCAAAATCACATTGCATTTGGTAACGAGACATAAGACCTGTGTGGCAGCTCATTATCCAAAAATGACATTGTATTCGGTAGCGTTGTGTAAGGTATATATGGCAACCAAGGGTCTAAAGGTGACCATATTTTGAGATGATGATGATGTAAGACATGTGTGGCAACCAATGGACCAAAGGCGATATACATTGTTTAATGCCTTTGTGGCATCCCGACTTCAAAATCAGATCCATAAATGAAATAGCAAGGCATAAGGCCTTAGTAGTAGCCGAAAAGAAAATATCTTATGATATGCTATAAGAAAGGCATAAGGCCTTAGTGGCAGCCAAAAGTAAAACAAATATGATGATTAGATATGAGGATGGCATAAGATCTTAGTGGCACTCGAAAGTAGAGTAAAAATTTCCATAAGTAATGATAAAGGCGGATACATGTGGGTCTCCACTATCCAATCCTACCGAGTATCGTAGTTTGGTTGGTGACCTACAATATCTTTTGATAACTCAACAGTACAAATGTGTCAAACCTGTCACAACTCCCTTAAGCACGTCAACTGATTTACATCCTACATGTAGGTCTCCACTATCCAATCCTACCGAGTATTGTAGCTTGGTTGGTGGTCTACAATAAATTTTGATAACTCGACCAAACATTACATTTGTTGTGAATAAAGTTTGTTAGTATATGCATGCTCCTACAATAGCACATCTCCTACTTGCCAAACGTATTTTAAGATATCTTTATCATACTTCTATGTTTGATATTTTTTTACGACCCTCTCCTTACTTACATCTCAATTTTACAACCTATACGGACTTCGACTACGCTGGGATGGTATGGACAGACGTTGAACAAGTGGCTATTGTGTATTTCTAGGTCCAAATCGCATTTCTTGGGGTGCTTGTAAACAAAAGACGGTATTCAGATCTAGTACCGAAGCTGAATATCGCAGCCTTGCAATTGCTACAACTGAATTAATGTAGGTTGAATCTTTGTTGAAGGATCTTTGTGTTTTGATTCATACTTCTCCAGTACTTTGGTGTGACAACTTTGGTGCTACATATCTCATAATGAATCTTGTCTTCCATGGTCGTACTAAGCACATAGAAATCGACTATCATTTTGTCTATGAACGAGTTCAAGGTGGTCCTCTTGATGGTCATTTTGTTTCTTCTATAGATTAGTTTGCAGATATATTTACATAGTCCACAAGTAAAACTCGTTAATCATTTCTTCGATCAAAGCTCACTATTCATGACACCCGCTTCGACCGAGGGGGAGTGTTAGAGAGCCAACTCAGCATTGATTTATTCTCTTTTATTACATATTTCTTTGTTCATATTTGCATGTGTATCTCATGTATAATAGGTCTTTGTAAATCTATACACGGTATATGTAAATGAAAAGATGCTCTCCGGTTTTATAGGGTTGAGAAACAAAAACAAATACCCCTTTCTTTTCACGGTATTTAATAAGTTAGATGAGTTTTGGTAGACACGAGTCATTCTCATTAAGTTATAGATGAATTTTAAAGAGAAGTTAGTGGGATGTAGGTCTTATTTGCATTTTAAATATTACTAAAATTATGATAGGTGTACAACAAATGGGTTAAAACTGGAGTTAACATTATACCATATATATTTTTTCTAGTCGAGACCATATAGAATGTTAGGTTACTTTCATCCCATCAAATAGTAAGTTCTAAAGTTTGATAGTATAAATTTATGCGCTAAATGATAATTTCATTGCATTATAACATGCACATTAGAAAATTAAATATGTAATAGATTAACCAATTATTAGAATTTGAATGAAATGATTTTTATTTTATTGCATGAACAAAATTACAGAAAGCCTTATACAAAGATGAAGAAAAAGATATATCCTCGGTTGTACAAGAGCTACAATTTATATCGGTATATCAGTATACTGAGTGTTGTGGGCTGACTTGAAGTATTTGGCCTAGACTCGCTTCAGTAATAAAAAATAATTGCTGCCCTTGGATCTTGAATCAGCGGTTGTGAATTGATTTCCATTTTATAACTTGATATTTCTGCACTCTGCTTTACCATTCTCTAATACGCCCTCTCAAACCATAAGGCGACAAGGGTTTGCGGCGATTTCTTTCTAAAATTTTCTTTGCTTTAATTTTATCGAGATTCATGAAATATTTGAAGTGAATCGGAGATCAAAATGAAATGCTGGTCAATTGTCATCTAGAGATGGCAATTGATTAGAGATTCGGCAGCCACTACTCCTGTATTTTGATGATTATGGCTCATTAACTTGAGACTGAATGAAAAGTTGATGCCTTGGTTGTTCATGTGCCTTCTGGTATAAATAAAAATTGTTGATCAGAGCTTCAGCTATGAGTACATTGGTGCTTCAATGACTTTGGCTTATGAGTTTGAGATTGCTTGAAAAGTTGACATGACTGTTCATATGCTTTCTAGTATGTGAATCGTCATCAGGACTTTTAACTTTCAATCTTTCTCTGAATCGATTGATGTTATTCTTTGAGAGAGGCTTTGTCAATATATCTGATGTCTGGTAAGTGGAAGGTATGTGATTTACATGTAGTTTTCCTCTTGCTACTTGTTCACGTACAAAGTAGATATCCTGTTCTACATGTTTCGTTCTTGAGTGTAATACTGGATTGGCTGTAAGATGCACAGTATTTAGATTATCACACCAGATAGTCGTTTTGTATACAGATTTGACTTGTAGTTCTCCAATGACTTCTGCAGTAGCATTTTCTACGCTTCTAAATTCAGCTTCAGTACTAGATCTTGAGACAGTGGATTGTTTTTTTTAGCACCAAGATATAAGGTTGTTACCTAAATATATGCAGTACACAGTCGTAGATTTTCTATCATCTGGGTCATTGGCCAAATCAGCATCAGCATAGCAATCAATGCCAATTGATTCACTTGCCACTAGAATTAAACCATAGTTTAGATATCCTTTAAGATATCTTAATATCCTCTTAACTGCCTTCCAGTGATCATCTGTTGGATTTTGCATATATTGACTTGCTTTATTTACACTGTATGTAATGTATGGTATGGTAATAGTAGCATACTGAAGTGCTCCAACAATACTTCTATATTGCATGTCATTAAATATTGCTTCCCCTTTATATTTGGACAGATGCAAGTTACTGACCATAGGTGTTGAGATGGAATTAGCTTCATGCATTTTTGCTTTGTGTAGAATTTATGTTATGTATTTCCTTTGACTTAATTGGATTTTTGCATTTGTTATTCTTCTGACTTCTATGCCCAGGAAATAGGTTAGATTGCCAAGATCTTTGATGCTGAATTCTTGATTGAGATGCTTTATTAGATTGTTAATCTCTTACTCACTGTTACCTGTAATAATAAAGTCATCAACAGATATTAGTACATATATTGTTATGTCTTTACTAAACTTTGTAAATAGAGAGCTATCAGATTTGGTTGAATGATGACCAAGTCTGATCGTTGTTTCCTTTAGTTTCTCAAACCACACTCTTAGTGCTTGCTTTAAACCATAAATTGCTTTGTGTAACTTGCACACATGATCTTCTTTTCCTTTCTGTTTGAAACCTTGAGGCTGTTCCATGTACACCTCTTCCTGTAAAATACCATTCAAAAAGGCATTATTTACATCAAGATGCCTAATGGTCCAATTTCTATGTAAGGCTATTGTAATAACAATTATGATAGTAGCAGGCTTCACTACAGGTGAAAATATTTCATTGAAATCAAAACCACTCTGCTGTGAATAACCTTTAGCTACTAGTCTTGCCTTGTACTTAAAAATTGTACCATCAGCATTCCTTTTTAACCTATAGGTCCATTTGCATCTTACAATATTTTTATCCTTTGGTTTGAGAACAAGATCCCATGTCTTGTTCTTCATTAGTGCCTCATATTCTTCATCTATAGCAGTTTTCCAATTTTTATTTTGTATAGCTTGGTCATGTTTGGTTGGCTCCTCTGCATCTAAAACAGCATGATAGATTTTTGGTTTGAATATGCCACTCTTAGATCTGGTTATCATGTGATGACTTGTTCTGCCAGTGTTTTGCTTTTGATTAGCACTTTCACCCTCTGATTGTATGTTTGAGTCTGTGCTTTGCATACTGCTTTGTATATGATAAGGAGTTAGTTGTTCAGTAGTTCTTTGTTGAGATTCTTGATCAGGTACACTAGTTGATCTTACTTGATCATATGCTAAATCAAGTCTAATGTTGGAATCTGTACTTTGAGAGTCAGAGCGGACTGCTTCATGATTATTGATGTCTTGAGCTGACTTTATTTGAGCCTGAATTATCTCAACAGATGGAATACGTATAGATGATATAGATTCTTTTGCATTGTAAACTTTACTATTTACTTTAATGTTTACTTCTCTAAATGGAAATATTATTTCATTAAATACTACATGTGAGGAAATAAATATCCTTCCACTATTGTCCAGACATTTGTAACCCTTTTTATTGCTAGCATATCCTATAAAGGTACAGGGTAATGATCTAAAATCTAATTTATGAGTATTATAGGGTCTAATATATGGAAAACATAGACATCCAAACACTTTGAGATTATGATAATCTGGACTAGTATCAGTTAATATTTCTATTGGACATATCAATTCTAGAGCCTTTGAAGGTAATCTATTAATTAAATAGACTGCTGTAGCAAAAGCATCTGGCCAAAAATTTCGTGGCATAGATGCTTGTGCTAGAAGAGTAAGACCAGTTTCCACAATCTGTCTATGCCTTCTTTCAACTAGCCCATTTTGCTCTGAAGTGTAAGGGCATGTTGCTTTATGATTGACCCGCCTTTTTTGAAAATACTCTTTTAATGGCAAATATTCAGTTCCACCATCTGTTTGCATGACTTTAACTCTGCAGTTTGTTTGATTCTCTGCTTGTGCTATGAACTGCATAACTGCATTGTGAGTTTCACTCTTTGATTTCATAAAATATATCCATACATATCTAGAGAAAGCATCCACAAAAGATATATAGTGTTTATAGCCATAATCAGCATGAATTGGGGCACGTCCCCATAAGTCAGTGGCAATTAATTCAAGAGGTTTACTATAATAAGTTTCAGAATCTGAAAAAGGCAATTTATGACTCTTTCCCATTTGACAATAAGTACAAACATATGGTAATGATATATCATCAAAAGGAATATTGTTTTTATTCAATACATGCTTGACAATATTGACATTTGGATGCCCAAGTTTACAATGCCATTTGTCAAATGTGTTACTCATTTCTTGTTGTTTGAATTCAGAGTTATTACACCACTTTCTTTTAATAACCGAGTTTCTTGAATTATCCACTTTGAACTTGTACAGTCCTTTACACTGTTTACCCTGCAAAAGTTCTTCCTTAGTTCGAATGTCCTTAACTAAGCAGTTATGTGGGTAAAACTCAAAATATATATCGTTCTCTTTTGCAAATTATGACACACTTAGTAAGTTTTTCTTGATATGCGGAACCCTCAATAGATTATTTAAGTATAATTGCTTTCTTCCCATGATATATGATTTACCAGTGTGTGTAATTGCAATAGATTTGCCATTACCTATGTGAATAAAATTCATACATTTGTATTCCTTGCTTTCAAGATTTAAATTGCTCAAGTTATTTGTGATGTGGTTAGTTGCACCTGAGTCGGGATACCAATCTTCATCCTGAATATGATCAGACTTTGTATTTTTTGTTTGAGAATTTTTTATCTCTGATTGATTGACTGATTCAGGCTGCAGGTGTACCATGTTTGCACTGTAGTTTGAACTTCTTTGTGTATTTTATCCTTGACCTGGAACATAATTAAGACTTAACCAAAAGTAACATTTTGCTGCTGTATGTCCAATTTTCTCACATATTTGGCATTTTGGTCTGTTGTTATTATTCCATCTGCCTCTTCCCTTTGATCTATTAGAATGACCACCTCTTTGAGTGGATTGCTCTCCTCTGTTATTTTTTTGAACTTTACCTTTGTAATTGGCAGCAAAATTGACCGAGAAATTAGTTTCTTGAGGTTTCTTGATGTCAATTCTTGCTTCATGAGATAGTAAGATAGAGTGTACATCATCAATAGATGGTAGATTTCTTTGAGATGTCAGGACTGCTACTGCTACTTCATATTCATCACTGAGTCCATTTAGTATTGTCATAATTTGTTCTGAATCAGATATCTTTTGATTTGCAGCCTCTAAAGCATCACAGATTGACTTAATTTTGAATAGATATTCTCTCATATTATGACTTTCCTTTTGATATTGTGAAGTTGCCTTTTGGTGAACAACACTTTTGTTGCTGACTGTGAATTAAACACTCTTTCTATCATCGACAATATCTCACATGCTGTTTTGCAACCTATTACATGAGTCGGAAGATTTGCATTTATAGAGGACAGTAGCCAAGAACATATTAGCCTATCTTGTCTGTGATGATTAACATATTCTTCATTATTGATCATTTTGTTTTGTTGATCAGCAATGAATATTGGTGGTACTTGTATGGTTTCTTGAATATATTCTTCAAGACCATATCCTTGAAGGGCTGTTTCAACTTGTAGCTTCCAGAGGAGATAATTATCCTCATTGAGACGAACTGTGACAAGATGACTTTGAGGGCTGACTGTTGTTCTGACGAGTTTATCAACATTTGATGCAGTGTGCTGTAAGTCACTGCCATTTGTGGGTGCTCCAGAATGTGCTTCATCTCCCATGATGATCTTGAAATCTAAAAAAAAACAATGTTGAAGAAAAGAGAGCAAAGGAAAGTACATCTTAACAAGAATGCAGAATCAAGATCTCGATCAAGATGCTGCCAGGTAAGATGCAATCAGAAATAATTTCAAATGATGATGAAATCTGATGGATTTTTTCTCAGGATGGCACTTTCCTTGGTTTCTTTTGTTTGATGATTTTAAATTCTTGATTCTGTTTTCTGAGATTTTGATTTCTATTCCTTTCTAATGAAAATCCTTATGCAGCCAGAATTTGAGAACTGGCGTGGCAGATGTGATTGATGTTGGGCCTCCCTCTCAGATGATGATATTTAATCTGATAAGAGGGAAATATGAAACTCAGATAATGATTTTGTTTTGACTTTCTGATGGGTTTCCTTTTGCAGTTGGATCTTTTGATGCTGTTAAGCAAAGATGCTCCGATACCAGATCAGAATTTGAATGAAATGATTTTGATTTTATTGCATGAACAAAATTACAGAAAGCCTTATAGAAAGATGAAGAAAAAGATATATACTCGGTTGTACAAGAGTTACAATTTATATCAGTATGCTGAGTGTTGTGGGCTGAATTGAAGTATTTAGCCCATACTCGCTTCAGTAATAAAAGAATAATTGCTGCCCTTGGATCTTGAATCAACGGTTATGAATTGATTTCCGTTTTATAACTTGATATTAAAGCACTCTGCTTTACCATTCTCTAATACCAATGGTGGTAAAGGGGAAAAACAAGGAAAAAATGATAGCTCAAATTTACCTCTTTCATTGGCTGAACCAATTGATATACTACCGAGTAAACCTTGCCTTATTTTTTTGTGTTAATATGGAAGCCTTCGCTTTCAATCTTATTTGGAAGGTGATGCCAAGGTGCAATCTTGAGTAATTTGCTCTGCTTTCCAGGTGACTCCACTTAGCTACCTGTAGCAAGATGTTTTGTGTGTTAAAGCATTTTCACAGCAAAAACATAACAATCATTCGTTAGGATATTAATCAAATAACAAGTTTATGTTGACTTCAGTGTAAAGTTATCTGAGATCTTCAAGCGACCTATAAGAGTCTTAAAAAATGCCTTACAATTCATTTTATTTAGTTTTATTCCTACAGTTTTCTATATTCACCACAAATTATTTATGTAAATTTTTTTCCTGGTAATCAAGCGTGGCTCCAATTACCCATATTTAGTAGCATAGTAGCAGGTGAATCATAAATGGACACATTATTAATAATATAGCATGCGTATACATAGCGTGTGAAAGGTACGACTTTTTATATTAAACATGGGATGATATTAACATACCTATAATGCCAAAACCAAAACCCCTCATGTTTACACGGATAAAAGCGAAGCCAATGTGTTTCCACCTGCCATAGGTTTGAGCCACAAGAATGTCTGTTAAAGCATTCAAGGAAATGCCAGTTCTCATTATGCCCCCCCTCAGACTTTTGCATTGCTAACAGTCTTGTACAATGTACGTGTTCTGCAATGTATGCATATATTGATTTGGGTGCATATAAGTTGATGTTCAATCAAACAACATATAGAGAAAAACAAGTCCACCTGATTCATTAAACACTCAAAAGAAGATATCTACTCCAGTTCAAATTAAGTCATCTTTGATTTCAATGTGATACAAATTCTGCTATTTTCTCTTGAAATAGCTATCCTAGTCCTTGCAACGATTTGGTCATATCCACATCCATATCTTTTTTGAATATTGGATAATTTTTCATATTTCGGATATGGACACGGACGAATTTCGAATTTTTCAGATACCCATTGACGCTACTTACTAAGCCAAAAGCAATTGCAATTTTCTTGCTATGATACAACAATTTATTCTCGACCTCTTCCAACCAATGTTGAACAATACTTTTGTATCTGATGTTAGAAAATGAATGAGGAAGTGGTTGGAGAAGAGAGAGATTTTGGGTATTATGTGTATTGTGTGGAAACAATGTCCCATATAGTGCAATATTTATGTCAAACCCACCATATATACTATAACATAATATACTAAATCAAAACAAAAGAAGAAGAAGACATGAAGACTTGAGATGTGGCAATATAGGCTTTAAGCATGTAGGCTTTGAGCCTTCATATTAATATTAAAATGTCAAAGATTAGGTCTTGGACCTTGGGGCCTCGTGATCGGATGGATCTGCTGCGCTGAAACGGCAAATTTTGAACATCAAAATTTAAATTTTTCCAAAGGTATGTAGGTTAAAGGGTCGTAACCTTTCCAACAGTCACGACCGCTCCGAATAGGCACCTCCTCCAACCTATATAAAGGGGTCCGCAAAACGAGATTAATTACTTAGAATTAATTCATTTCTTCGTTCTATTTCTTTTCCCAGAACTCTATTCATAGTTCGATAATTCCTTCAGTTCGTCGTCGCTTCATCTGCACGCACATCATATCGGGCCGGTCCGTTTCATCCTGAGAGAAAAATTACTCATATCGTTCGGTGCATATATGGGGGCAATATTGTTTCAATGAAACAGATATTCTCTGGACTCGGATGACTAGGTACTTCTTTGAATTTCATACAAATTCAATTGCAATAGTTTTGTATGGTTCTGTACCGTAACAGTATTTATTAGAATTTGTTATACTTTATTCGGTTGATGTTTTTTGCAATTTAGTTGTGAAAATTATAAACATTTTTCTGTTGTGACTAATTTTGAACAGTTTAGTAACATTATTGAAGTTACTATCAGATTCGTAACACTTTTGTGTAGCCGCGGATAACATTCTTGAAATAATGTTGATTGTTGTAGACGACGATGTCTTAAAATAGCAACAACAATAACACTGCACCAACGCAGACGGTGGCAAACGCTCAGCCGGCGCATATGGTTCCGATAATGACACTGTCTTATGGAGAAATGCCAGAAAAGTTCAACGGGACGGACTTCAAGCGTTGGCAACAGAAGATGTTGTTTTATCTAACAACATTAGGCCTCGCCAAGTTTCTAGCCGAATATGCTCCTGAAGTTGGTGAACTCAAACCCGATGCAATCGAAGTGGAGGCCGCTAATGTTTGGAAAAATTCAGACTTTATGTGTAAAAATTATATTCTGAATGGTCTGTATAATAGCCTCTACAATGTCTATTGTACTATTGCAACATTCAAGGAACTCTGGACGGTCTTGGACAGAAAGTACAAAATTGAAGATGCAACCATGACGAAATTCATCGTTGGCAACTCGACTTCAAAATGGTAGATTCAAAGACTATGATCAACCAGACTCAAGAACTACAAATGATCATCCGTCAACTACAAGATGAAGGGATGATGCTTAGCGATTCTTTCCAGGTTGTCACAACCATTGAGAAACTTTCTCCATCGTGGAAGGACTTCAAAAATTACCTTAAGCATAAGTGTAAGGAAATGACAATATAATAACTCATAGTTCGTATGCGAATTGAGAAAGATAATAGAAATTCTGAGAAAAAGATCTCTATGGCTGCCAAAGCAAATGTTGTTGAGTCAGACAAACCTAACAAGAGAAAACGTGAGAATGCGCCTCAGAAGTAGAAGAAGAAATTTCAGGGTTCTTGCCATAACTGTGGAAAGAAGAGGCATAAAGCAGCCGAATGTCGCGCTTCCCAAAAGAAGAAATCAGAAGCAAATACGGCTGAAGTTACAGATGGCATTTCTGATATGGATTTATATGCAGTAGTATCAGAATGCAACCTTGTTAGTAATTCAAAGAAATGGTCTATAGACACAGGTGTCACTCGACACATATGTGCTAATAAGTGAATGTTTACAACTTATAAAACTGCAACTGATGATGAACAACTTTTCATGGGCAATTCATCTGCATCAAAAGTCAAAGGCAGGGGAAAAGTTGTGCTGAAACTAACTTCTGAAGAGCTTACTTTGAGTGATGTTCTTCATGTTCCAGAAATCCGCAAGAATTTGATATCAGGGTCCTTGCTTAGCAAGCATGGTTTCAAATTAACCCTGGTAGCCGATAAGTTTGTATTATCAAAGAATGGAGTGTATGTAGGAAAAGGATATGTATGTGATGGTTTATTCAAAGCAAATGTAACAACTATTGCACCAAACACTGATATGAATAAACGTGAGTCTTCTGCTTATATTGTTGACTCTTCTAACATATGACATTCTAGATTGGGGCATGTGAATTTTGATACACTGCGAAAAATGATTAATCTGGAATGTATACCAAAATGTAACATAGACTCCAACTATAAATGTCAAATTTGTGCAGAAGCAAAATTGACAAGAACCTCGTTTCATCATGTTGAACGAGAAACTGAATCTCTAGACCTTATACACACTGATGTATGTGATTTGAAAATATGTCAAATTAGAGGTGGAAAAAAGTATTTCATTACGTTTATTGATGATTGTACTAGGTACTGTTATGTGTATCTCCTTAGAAGTAAGGATGAAGCATTCGACATGTTTAAACAATATAAAGCAGAAGTTGAGAATCAACTCAACAGGAAAATTAAAGCTTTAAGAAGTGATAGAGGAGGAGAATATGAATTTCCTTTTGAGAAATTCTGCGCTGAGCATGGCATTATACACCAAACTACAACACCATATTCACCTCATTCCAATGGTATAGCCGAATGGAAAAATAGAACTCTTAAAGAAATGATGAATGCTTTATTAATCAGTTCTGGCTAGCCAAATAACTTTTGGGGAGAAGGTATTCTTTCGGCAAACCATATTTTAAATAAAATACCACGAAAGAAAACGTTCAAGTCTCCTCACGAATTTTGAAAAAATAGACCGGTATCCTACATATACTTAAAAGTGTGGAGGTGTCTTGCCAAAGTAGAGATACCTAAACCAAAGAAGGTCAAAGTTGGACAAAAAACAATCGTTTGTGTATTCATTGGATATGCGCAAAACAGTGCCGCTTATCAATTTCTAGTACACAAATCCAAAATTGATGATATTCATGAAAATACCATCATCGAATCGAGAAATGCAAGATTTTTCGAAGATATATTTCTTTTAAAACAGGGTACTGACAATGATACTCAAAAGAGACCAAGAGAAGCTGAATTTACTGATTCTCTTGAGAATACTGAACAAAATAAACTTCGGCAAACTAGTGATGATCAACAAGTGGAGGAATCAAGGAGCAAAAGGTCAAGGACCTCTAGGACCTTTGGACCATACTTCTACACTTTTATGTTTGAAGATGATCCATTGACATACAAACAAGTTATGTCCTCCAGCGATGTCCCTTAGTGGAAAGAGGCTATTAACGATGAGATTGAATCCATTATGCCTAACCATACCTGCTAGTTAGTTGACTTACCTCAAGGATACAAGACCTTAGGTAATAAATGGATATTTAAAAAGAAATTGAAACCTGATGGTTCAATAGACAAGTACAAAGCTCGTCTTGTAGTCCAAGGATTCAGACAAAAGGAAGACCTGGACTATTTTGATACATATTCACCAGTGACGAGGATAACAACAGTTAGGATGCTTATTGCAATCGCATCCATACTTGATTTAGAAATCCATCAAATGGATGTAAAAAAATTCATTTATAAATGGTGAACTAGAGGAAGAAATATATATGAAGCAACCTGAAGGGTTTCTTAGCTCTGGAAATGAGAATAAAGTATGCAAATTAGTGAAGTCGCTTTATGGCCTTAAACAAGCTTCAAAACAATGACATGAGAAATTTGATGATACTATGTTATCAAATGGATTCACAATAAATGAATCGGATAAATGTGTCTACATAAAACACACACATGTTGGGTATGTCATTGTTTGTTTTTATATTGGTGACTTACTAATCTTAGGCAATAACAAGGTCATAATAACATCTACAAAGAATATATTATCCTCTAGATTCAATATGAAAGACCTAGGACTGGTTGATGTGATATTGGATGTCAAAATTTTGAGAGCACCACAGGGATATGCATTATCCCAATCACATTACATCGGTAAGATACTTGCAAAAATTCAGGCAATATGATATAACTATTGCAAAATCATCAGTAGATATGAACTAAAATTGGGTAAAAAACAATGGTGATGGTATCTACCAGCTTGAATACTCTCATATACTATGAAGTATCATATATGTTATGAACTGCACTAGGCCAGATATCGCATACGCAGTAAGTAAGCTGAGTAGAATTACCAGCAATCCTGATAAACATCATTGGAAAGCGATAATCAGAGTTCTAGGATACTTAAAGTATACGCAGAACTATGGTCTACACTATACAAACTATCCTTCAACAGTGGAAGTATACAGTGACGCCAATTGGATAACTGGATCACAAGATACAAAGTCTACAAGTGGATATGTGTTCACATTAGAAAATGGAGCAATATCATGAAAATCATCCAAACAGACTTGTATAGCTAGATCTATGATGGAATCAGAGTTTATTGCACTAGATAAGACCGCAAAAGAAGCAGACTGACTTCGAAATTTCTTGGAAGATATTCCAAATTGGAGCAAACCTGTGCCTCCAATATGTATATGTTGTGATAGTCAATCAACAGTTGGAAGAGCTAATAGTACACCGTACAATGGTAAATCTAGGCATATTCGTCGTAGATATAAACCAGTAAGACAACGTCTCTCTAATGGAGTTATCACTATAGACTACATAAGTCTAAAGATAACATAGCGGATCCACTAACAAAAGGCTTGCCAAGAGAGAAAGTTCAAACCTTATCGATGGGAATGGGGTTAAGGCCCATAGAATAAAAGTTTTTTAAAATGAAAACCCCACCTAGTTGACTGGAGATTTCAAGATCTAGGTTCAAAAGGACAACTAAGTTTAAGAGAAGTTTGACGACACTGTTACACATAAAACATTCCTATGATAAAATCGGTGCATTATTTGATGGAAAATAGGATAAATATTGATTCCTTTAATAATGTCTGTACTTGAGGAATTACGAATACCCCTTACAGAATCACCTACGTAAGTGCGAAGGCACCGCTTCAAAGAGAATTCTAAGGCCAAATTTTCTAAGCACTTATGAGATCGGGCAGGTGTTCAAGGTAAAAATGAACACAAACAGAGAACGAAGGTTTATAAGGAACATTTATGATGTGCTATCTATTTTAGAATTACACAAAAGGCTTACAGTTCAATGACATTCTAAGTCTACTGATTCGCCCGTAATTCAAATAGGTAATAGGAAAGTTTAAGGCACATGTGCTACTTCAAACCGATCCGATAAATGTCTCGTGAAACTATGAACAACTACTCATTCATGTGGAGGATTGTTAGAAAAATGAACGAAGAAGTGGTTAGGGAAGAGAGAGATTTTGGGTATTGTGTGTATTGTGTGAAAACAATGTCCCATATAGTGGAATATTTGTGCCAATCCACCATATATACTATAACCTAATATAATAAATCAAAACAAAAGAAGAAGGAGACATGAAGATTTGAAATGTGCTAATGTAGGCTCTGGACTCGGACGACCAGGTACTTCTCTGAATTTCATATAAATTCAATTGCAACAGTTTTGTACGGTTCTGTAACCATAAC
This sequence comes from Allium cepa, assembly GCA_030765085.1. Lineage (NCBI taxonomy): Eukaryota > Viridiplantae > Streptophyta > Magnoliopsida > Asparagales > Amaryllidaceae > Allium > Allium cepa. Next base: position 79,378,641 of record CM060941.1, on the reverse strand, counting down.
AGTTTTTTCAATTTAATTGTGAAAATTATAAACATTTTTCTGCTGTGACTAATTCTGAACAATTTAGTAACATTATTGAAGTTACTATCAGATTCGTAACACTTTCGTGTAGTTGCGGATAACACCTGAAACATAGCTTCACTTTATTAATGATTACTTTAGCATTAGCCTTATTTCTTACATCAGTTTCCTGCAGAAATGAATGATGCAAAAACAGAGTTGTCCCACAGGTCACAGCACACGTATGCACTTTTTGGTATTTTACCCACACAAAAAACAATAAACAGTTGATTTAATTTCAAAATATTTCTGATCGATATGAAGAAGAAAAAGGGAAGTTCTTGTAAATGATAAATTTTGTAAATCAGACGATTGACGAAAAGCGTTACTTAAAACGTTGGAGGAAATTGTGATATAAATGCGTTAAAAAAAATTGTTTTATAATGAACATGTAGTAGTTTAAAAAGCTATCTCACCACTGTTTAAAGTAGATTGATAATAGATTTTCTAGTGGAGGTGAAGCTAAAAAAGATTAAGAATAGGAAAATATATTCAATGAAATAATCCTGTAAAATTAAAAGAACATTGAAATTTTAAACAAAGAGTTTTGACTCTGTAACTGTAGTCAACTGACCCAGACAGGATGTTAAACCAATGCAAAGAGGATTACAGCATATTTATTCGCTTATTCAACCCATATATGTCGAGTTGTTTACTGCTAAATTTACCTTACTCGACTATCCAGAAGTTAGTTTGACTTAACATAAATGTTGTGCAAGTGGAAGATGTATCCTTGAATGTTGCACCAGAGTGGTGATCAAGCAAGCATTAACATTATATTCAATTCATGTTATAGCATTGCATGTAATATTGTTGGTCAAATAAAAAGTTAAAGAAAGTATTGAATAAACACACACACAAATCTTACTATTTTCAAAATCTGATATGTGTGACCTAGTGTTCTGCCTGTCGGAAACAGAGAAAGAGCAGTAAGTAATTACCACCCTCTATTCATAATATATGACACCTAAGAATCGAAGCGAGCCTGAGCAAATGATAAGATACTATAATTGCAAAATAACTTTTTACTTTATTGTTTTCGATACAAGAAACAATATACATGGCTTGCTGTAGATGTTTCAGGCATCAAAAGGACTTCGCAATGGTGACCTCATCAGTGGCACGCGTGCCACCTGTCGCCCATCGTAGTCAAAGTATAGGGCTACAGGTTGATCCAGCGGTCGACATTTCTCACCTAAGATAATCCCTCTCCTCCAAACCTCCATGCCATCACCATCATCGCCTTTTTCAGATACACACTTACACGGAAGATGATGTGTGAACAAGCATCGCGGCTTGAAATGTTGGGACTCTCGTAATTTCTTAGTTGCACGAGTTACACGTATGTAGCACGTGCTGACTACTGTGCTCATGGTACGAAATATGTCGAGTGCCATTGAAGATGGTGATGGAGAGATAATAAGTGTGCATTTATATATAGGCATTTGGATCGAATGAAATACTAGTGTGGCTGATATATAAGATAAAGTAATTTCGTGAAATAGTAAAATAAAAGTCATGGGAAGAAGGTTTATGAAGTTGTTGGCCTATACAATAAGTAATATGATATGTGGAAACTACACATGTGATTCTGTTGTACTGCCATTGTCAATTACTAAGATAGTGTTGGTTTGAAACTAGAAGATAGAAGTCATCGTCAAATTGTACTTAAACATAACTATTCTTAAACATGCAATAAATTTGAAAGCAATGCTAGAAGATCCTTCAGTTCTAATTTTAGTCCTCCCAACTGCTCATGTCATTTAAACGAGACTGAACTGGGACAGTGTGTGCGCGCGCGCTCGCAGGTGCATGCTAGTTTATTAATGATGCTGTTATGAAGACTTAAAAAAGCTTGGTAGAGGTTTAACATACTTGGAAAAACATTTAAATGAAAACGAAAATGGGCAAGACCTGAATTTTAGCAGTGACAGTAAATCTTTTAGCTAATCATCTAAAATGTGGGGGATTGCCGCAGAAGTTTACTGGTTTAGTCCGGTCTACTGGTTCATCAAAGTAAATAAATGCATGCATCATCAGTTTTGATTTTCATTCAACATCAATGCTTAATTCAGAAAATGCAATTTAATTGGGAGTTGTCTGAATCTGTATTATGAATGAGATAACTTAATATGATATGGGTTTGGGCCAAAATGTATTGCCTAGAAGTCAAGGGGCAACAGAATTTTGGTTGACACTGAGTCATTTTCATTTAGCTATATATATATATATATATATATATATATATATATATATATATATATATATATAGACACACACACACATGAATGTTGAAGTGAAGTTGGTTTCGCATGTAGCTCTTCTTTGGGTTCTAATTTCTAAAGACTGTTAAAATTATGGTAGATATGCAACAAACGAATTAAAACTGAAGCTAACATCATAGCCTTTTTTTCCAGTACAGAGTCTACAGACTGTTAGGTTATCATCTAATTATTTAGTTAGGTAGTTACTTTCACACACTAAAAATTTTAGTTTTTAAACTTTGATGTTAGACGCAGGAGTAAATAGACCAATAAATACTAGGAAAAAAGAAAAGAGATTGCTCAAGTTTACCACTTTGTTGGCTTAACTGATGCAATGATTCGTCATTTTGACTTGATGCTTTTGCCTGAACTCTTATCCAGAACGTGACACAAGGTGCACGATTGAGTAGTTGCTCTGCTTCGCTTGGCTTCCTGCATGAACCGCTTGCCTCAAATATACATTAAAGCAGCCACAACGAAATATTATCATCCTTTGTAATATGATGTTTTATCAACTAACAAGTTTACCTTGGCTTTACAGTTAAAATGCTTTGAGATCTTCAAGCTGCTAAAGTCTCAATTAATGCTTTCAGATCCACGTTGTTTTAGTTTTATTCGTACAATTTCTATTTCCACCATAATTCATTAATTTATAACTCGTATTATGGTAGCATAAGTAGTACGCGACTCGTGACTGGAAACATAAAGAATGTAGCATACTTTGTCAATTTGTATATTGGAGATGGGATGATATGACATACCTAAACCAAGCTTCCACATCTTTGTTGCTTGTACACAGGTAAATACAAACCAATGCATTTCCACCTGCCACAAGCTTGAGTCAAAAAAATGACCTGGATATTACAGTATTTCATAAGAAGGTTAGTTTCGATTATGACCACTTTCAGAATTTACATAACAAAGTGCCTTGCATCTTGTCCTCTACATATATTAAACTTAGGGCTAATATATGTCAGACTCGAGTATACAACATATCACAAAAGTAATCTAATACAGTTTGTTAAAATCTCAATGGGAGCAAAAAAAAAAAAAAAAAAAAAATACATAAATAAAATCATTGCAGCTATATCACCAATAGTCGTTGCAAGAGCAAACCCCATTTTCAAAATGATGAAATCGACTTCTATCCCTTACCACAATTTTCCTGCCATAAACCTTTGAAACAAGCTTTATACTCTGGTGACAATCCACACAAACCCTCAGATTTTTCACAACTTTTATAGGAACTCCATGTTTAGTGCTTATTAATCCAAAAGCAATTGCAATTTTCTCGCTATGATACATCAATTTATTCTCCTTCTCTTCCTCATCGATGTTGAGCAATACTCCTCGTGTATCTGAAATATAGCCTTCTTTCTTCACTTCATCACTCATTTCTTTTAGCATCGACCTTATCTCTTCATTTCTCGAGTGTGTTTCATCCTCTACAACAAATTCGTGAATGATTCCATTAACATCAATCCAACTACATCCAGGATCTTTTCGTATATCACGTTCCTTCATTCTAAGTCTTACATTAGCAACTGATTTCCAGTCATTTAACGAAGCGTATAAATTAGATAAAAGTATATAGCTTCCACTATCATAAGGAACTATTTCTATGAGCTTTTTGGCCGCCCATTCTCCCAATCTAGAGTTTTTATGTACATAACAACCCGATAGTAATGCTTTATATATCACGTCATCTGGTTCAATAGGCATGTTCTTCACCATCTCCTCCGCTTCTTCTAAATGCCCACCTCTACACAACATATCTACAATACATCCATAATGCTCAACTCTTGGCTTCAACCCGTAAACATTCACCATTTTATTAAAATAAGAACGGCCCTCTTCAATCAAACCTGCATGACTACATGCATTCAATATGCCAATAAAAGTAACATCGCTAGGAATGACTGGTGCTTGCTCCATGGCTATAAAAAGATCAATAGCTTCTCTTGCTTGGCCATGCATTGCTAACCCACTAATCAAAGCATTCCATGTGATGGAATTTTTCTTGGGTATCTTTTCAAAGACTTGAATTGCTTTTTCTACATCCCCACATTTCGAATACATATCAACCAACGCCGAACCTATAACATCATCGATGAAAATTCCATTCTTTTTTGCGTACAGATGGACCCATTTGCCCAACTCGAAAGAACCAATCCTCGAAATTGCTGGGAGTATGCTAACTAGGGTCACATAATTAGGCTTCACTTTTTCGACTTGCATTCGATGGAAAATATCCACTGCTTCCTTAAACAAACCAATTTCAACGTACTTCGAAATCATTCCATTCCAAGATACAACACTTCTCTCCTTCATTTCATCAAACAACCTTTTAGCTTCTTTAATCATTCCACCTCTAAAATACCCATCAATCAAAATGTTCATCAAAACGATGTATGAATCGCTACCAACTAAACAACCAGAATCGCAACTTTTAGTAACCAAATTCTCTGCGTCGGTCATTTGGTTGCAAATTGAGTACAACCTAGCCAAATTGGTAAGAACAAACCCATCACTTTCAAAATCCATTTTAATGATCATGCAATGCATTTGCTTACCTACTTCTAAAGATTTCATCTTTGCACACAATTTTAATACGGAAGGGAATGTAAATCTGTTAGGAAGTAAGTTTGATGCGTAGCATAACAGTTGTATGAACAAATCCAATCCATCTAAAGGGCGGGATTCATTTGATTCTGAATATGCTCTAATGAGTGTGTTGTACGAAAATATATTTGGCTCGAGCATTTGATCGAACAGCTTATGAGCATAGTTGAGATCAGGGTGCTTGGAGATTGCTGCGATTCTTAAAGCTTCAGCTGCTATTAACGGGTCATGGATTTGGCCTGTCTTGATTGCTAAAGAGTGCAGTTTGTGAAGATTTTGAATTGATTTTGTGGATTTGAGATTGTTGAGGAGATGATTAGGCGAGTACGTAGAGTTAGCAAGGCAAGCCGTTGAAATTGAATTCATTGGATCCTAGGCTATGTGTCTTCACAAGAAAGAAAAAAGGTACTAAATCTAAAATAAAAGGGCCATTTTCAAGCTCGATTTGTTAACTTTTTTGTGTCACCAGACCAAGTTAAACAAAATTTTATATTGATGTAGCATTACTTGTATACGAGCGCACACGCTTCATGCGTGATGATGACATGTGTTTTGCGCGTAAAATGTTCTTATACAATTTATATTTAATTAAAGGAAATTTTACATACATAGCCTAGTTTGAAAAGATATAACAAATATAGACCGGTTCTAAAAGTATTTACAAATATAGACCATTTTTCGTTTTGCTAGTCCATAGCGCTGGCGATTTTTCGAAAATCGCCAACGTGCGATTTTTCAAAAATCGCCCAGATGGAATAAACCATTTTGCTTTGGGCGATTTTTGAAAAATTGCCAGATGAAACCCTACTATAAATCCAACCAGCCACCTACCTTTTTCTTCACTATCAACTTTACCAAACTTACCAAACTCATCATCAAATTCCCGAAAGTTTGCAAACCCTACTTCATAAAAAACCCAAAAAATTCCAATTCTCACAAGATACAATCAAAGCTTCTGAACAAGGAAGTGTAATCTTCGGTACAGGATAATGTTGGAATTCCTAAAACAAACAAAGTGAATGATAACAAACATAAGTCGCACATCGCCTAATATACTAAGAAAGCCAAGTATATTAATAGTTTTCTCAAGTGGAGGTTGTGGGCCTGAGGCTCCCAAATGTATGCTTCGTTGTGAGGAGGGAGATCATGCATCTCCACCACACACGCGCGCGCCGCCGCCGTCCGACCGAAACGGGCTCGGGTACGGGTCTAAAATGACCATTCTTTTTACTAGGCCACTGTTTAACGGTTTTGGGCTTCGTCTGAAACTGGGCTGGGCCTGTAATTTGAAGAGAAGCGGGCGGGTGCGACCCGTTAGAAGCAAACAGGTGCGGCCAAACGCGAGCGGTACAGGTGAAACAGTACCAGACGGTACGAGCGGGTGCGAAACAATAGCAGGCGGGCGCGACCCATTAACGAACAGCAGCGACCAAAAGGCAACGGGTGCGACCCGTCAAGCGGACGCGACTGTTTGAAGGGATGCAGACGAAATTATAAATAGGAGAGAATACTGATCACATTCTCATCCGATTCCAATCAAATTTCTTCTGCCTCTTTGCTCTGCTGCTTAATATTCCATACATATCACAGAGTTGACATACTCATTATAATCTCGTGCAGATTACGTCTGTTGTATCTTGGGAGAGTTTTGAAATAAAATTCTTAAGGAAATTGTTACGGCAAGCCTCAGACGGAATTTCCTTTATATACTGAATTCCAGCGTAGTGGAATTCTCATTAATAAACTTGTGCGACGAGTTTATTTAGCGTGCTATCTGTTTTGGTACACTAGCCAACTAATAGATAATGTATATCGATTTATAATATGTTTACGTTTACTAAAATTCTAATTCGGAGCTGTTGTGTATTGTAACCAATGTTGACGTACTCGCAGCTGAAACAAACACGGATGATTGGGAGATAGACGACGAGACAATGTCGAAATGTTACGATGATTTTGAAGCTCGAAGGGACTTACGCATCTAAGTGATGTTGAATTTGTTCCGGAAACGCAATTTGGACTGATACGTCAAAAGATCCATTCGGGAACATCATCTCTCAACATTCGCTTACGTGAAGTTGTAGCGAACCAAAGACCGGGCAAGCAAATTTCTTTTGAAGGTAAAGTACTTAGTCCTTTTAATCCTGTAGGGCCTACGTTACCATCCGGTGCATATCCAGTTTGCCGATGTGGCGATGAATGCATGGTTGTCGTAGCCAAAACTGAAACCAATGCTGGACGAATATTTTACGGTTGTGCTTCTTACGAAGATCACATGATGAATCATGGCGAAGTGAGGTGTTGTAAATTTATGAAGTGGATCAATCCTCCATTGTGTGCTCGAGGAGTGGAATACGCCCTCGAAATGCAAGCTGAAGTTAGGCGTTTGAAAAAATTAGTTGAAGAAATGAGTAGAAAATGTTGGTAGAGAAGAAAATGTCATCTTTAGCTTATGTTCGCAATGGAAACATTTGATAAACGGTTTCATATCATGAACTCTATGTTGGGTACTTCATTTATTTTCATGTAGTCGATGGATATTTTCACCTTTCGTAGATCGTACGTTTTTAGTTTTGTGTTGTTATTTTTATTTGTTGTTAGTACTCTGTAATTAAGGGATAATCTCACCTATTCGTAGAATGTATGTTTGATTGTCTCTGAAATTGATGGTTATATCCAAGTATTTCTCGTCGGACGAATTTATATGATCATATAGAGTTGTTTGGAGGAATCTCTATATCACTTCTATCTTTTAAGTGAAAATAAACAGTTGCTAAAACAGGCAGCCCACTGTTTTGAATCTGGCGATTTTTCAAAATTCGCCGTGGGCGATTTTTGAAAAATCGCCCTTTGGTATTTTATTTTAGCGATTTTTCAAAAATTGCCCATTGGCGATTTTTGAAAAATCGCCCGCTGTTTCGCCTGTTACAAAACAGACAGGCAGCAAGCCCTCTCCCACTCACTCTACAACTTTCAACCTAACTCCAAAAAACCCATTTTGGGTTTGAGCTCTCTCCCTTCCAAAAATTGATATTTTCTTTGCTTTTTAATCAAATTCGAAGCTCATTCGGACCATGGCTTCAACATCCGGAATAGTGGAGGATATTGGTAATGCACTCATCTCCAATTCTTGATTTATGGCATTTTTAGGGTTTTCTAGATTTCAATTTTTGCAAGTTGTTGTGAAAGCTAAGTGTTATAAATTGCATTACGAGGTATTTGCAAGTGAATGTTCATTCAATTGCGTGTACTTTAGTGTAGATTGAATATAATTAAATTTATGATAGTTAAGGGTTGTATGCATTAATCTGTGCTGTAGATTACATCGAGATGGAGCCCGGTCCAGTGGACCCAAGCGTATTGTACTTACAGCCTAGACATCGCACGTCTAGTGAAGCGTATATGATGGTAATTTCCTATGATTTTCGTTTCACAAATTGTGTGAATGCTAAATCTGTACATGCAATGTTAAACAGAGCGAAGAAGCAGATTTCATCATCGATCACTCTATTTCTCTCAAGAAAGTCACTTCACATCATCCTAGAGTATTAGAGGAGATTGATCGAGCGGGCTTTTCGACAGTACTGCGGTTAGGCTACCTCCAGTTAGATCATCATCTGGTCATAGCTCTTGTCGATAGATGGAGACCGGAGACATCTACATTCCATCTTCCTATCGGAGAGATGACGATCACATTAGAGGATGTGGTCGTGCTTTAAGGTTTGCCTATAGAAGGAAATCCAGTGATGGGTGAGGACCATCATGATTACATTCAGTTGTGCACGGATTTGCTCGGTATTACTCATCCTCCGCAACAAGTAAGGGGTAACGACATGACAGAAGTGAAATGGTTTCGACACGCTGTAGCTGATGATATACCTGCCGATGCTACAGAGGTTCAGATACAGCAACTGGCACGAGCCATTATTCTACACATCATTACATCCCATTTAATGTGCGATCATTCCAAAAATCGCATGGACTTGAAATGGCTACCATATTTAGCCGATCTCGATCAGTGTGCCCAGTACTCATGGGGTAGTGCTGTTTTGGCGTACACTTAAATGGAGCTCTCCAATCTCGCTCTTATGGTGACTACCTTATAGGCGGGTGTTTGACGCTTGTTCAGGTACACGTATAATTTATCTTGCTACTTCGACCAAATTCGAAATATGTTGTAAGTAGCTAAATTATTTTTTTCCTATACATTTGGTCATGGACATATCTACCTGTCGGATGGATCCAAGTCCGAAATGTTGTCGCCGATCACACACATCCTTTTGGATATCGGTATAACTTCATGTCATTTGAAAATTAATTTTGTAACTCGAAATTTGTTTACGCTAAAATATTATTTCTTCGCTTGTTGACAGATGGGTTGATCCAAAAAAGACATCTCAGACCCCCCGGCGGAATGTACACTTTTACCGCAATGAGTTAGACGTTCTAGACCCAGCTGTAATGACCTGGAATCCATACACGCAGGATGTATTGGAGGGTCTTCCGGCTATGTATACGGCCGCTAGATATCTGTGGACTGCCAGGCTTCCACTCATTTGCACTACTCGTTGCACACACCACCTACCCGATAAGGTCATGCGCCAGTTTGCAATGGCGCAGCATATTCCAGAAAATGCACCAGTCTATACCGACGAATACCATGTCGGGGAAATTGCAAATGCTATGGAGATATGGAATGAGCGTCATTTGTTTACGCAATTTGAAAGAGAGCCGATCATCCCTCTAGAGACATATATGCGGTTGTATTGGCATATCACGCGTAGGTATGTTCTTCAGGCGCCTGTACAGGCTGTTCCCCATCATCCATACACCCCCCGTGCGCCTCTTGAGAGAAATGTTGTAAGTATACTGAACCCTGTTAAGTTAACCATATTTTCAAAAAAAGATAACTAATTGTCTTTGGGTTGTACAGGCTGATGGCATTTACAAGGCGTTGGAAACCGCCGAAAAGCTCGAACAACGTCTAGATCACGATGCGCGGTCGAAAGGAATGTGCATGAACATAAAAAACATTCTACGCGCAGTCTTGGAAAGAAACAAATTAGAGAGGCCAAGACGTCCTTCCCCCCATACCTCCACCTCCAGCAGACATACCTCCACCTCAAGGGGAGGCACCGCCACTCCTACTAACTTACAGGCGGCGTCATAGAAGAGGTGAAGGAACTTCGTACGAAGAAGGCCCTTCGACGTCCCAACAATCGAAAGATTTCACCCATGGACCTTCTCAGCCACCATGTACATTTGATGCTACCACCGAGATCGAGGAAGAAGAGTACATGTCTCAACGGCCGGAACGTCGTCGTCGCTGTACGCCTATGGAATTTCGTCGCTTGCGTAGATGATACGTGCATTATATTGGATATGGCTATGTAATTTGAAGTGTGTTGTGTACGGTATAATTGTGTATGGTATGAACATACTTTTGTGTATTGATTGGATATGGCTAGTATTGATGTTTTTGTGTGTGATGGAAAACACTGTGATATTTGTATGCATTATTATGGGTGTCGACTTGTTGCTGTTTGTGCAGCAGGTTTTGGAAGGCGATTTTTGAAAAATCGCCCTTGGGCGACTTTCCAAAAATTGCTCTTTTCCTGCTGCAACTACCGGACAGCAGCAGGTTGTTTCATATATAACAAACAAAGCAAGGACCTGCAATATATAGCATTTGAAAAAATTTCTTACAGCAGCAAACAACATGACATATTAAGTAGACAGTAGAGTTCAATTACATAGAAGTCAAATAATACAAACACATCTACACGGCAGTAACACATCGCTTACGATTATGGCCTAGCACGCCACATTTGGTACACCTGTTTGATTTGGACGACTGGCCTTCATCCATCACACCTTTCATCCTTGTAGACCGTGGCCTTCCCGGTTGCCGTCTCATAGTCGGCGGCAATATGTGAGGACCATTATATGCGCCCCAAAATATTCGATCACGCACGGGATGAAACTCCGGCTTATAAGCGGCTTTGTAGCTGTCAACGAAGTACCAGCTTGACACTAAGTCATGGTGTGCTCTACTATCCCCACCTGTTTGCGCCGAACAAGCTGTCATTACATGACAGCATGGTATCTTCTACAGTATCGGAATGTTGCATGTGCATGAGCAGTTGGTGCCGTCGATTATAACTTTGTATTCATTACCAAAGTAGTGAATTACCTGCCATTCGGTTTGACTAAATCGTACTAGTCTGCAGCGATGTGCTTCACTTGCTCTTTCTGCTATTTTGGCTTCCCACTTTGGAGTCAAGCGTGTCGCTAGTTCATCTGCAATTTGGCGACGCTTGCAGAAATATTCAACTGAGCGATAGAATGTTCGTGCAACCAAGGCCTTTATAGGTAGCGATCTAGCTCCTTTCAATACACTATTAAAACTTTCAGAAGCATTAGTTGTCATTACATGAAAGCGTCCTCCATCGTTTTTGCACAAAGCCCGGTTTTCTTCAAAATTTCCCAAACTACGCTCAATCCACTCATGCGCACGCCTACTTGTTGCTTTTATCTCTTCTTTAATTTTCATATACTCCACTACCTCAGACGCGCACACTGCCGAATAAAATAACCCTGTCAAACGCTTATCTCTGAATCCTGCCACTTGAAAGTTGGCTTTTATATGTCTTGCACAATAACGATGTTTGTGCGGTTGTCGCCATTTTCCATGTAAAGCTTTTGGAATTCCTTTCATCCTATCAGATATGAAAGTAATACAACGACCGCGAACGCTATGTATGAATTCTAGCATGCAGGAAAAAAACCAACCCCAAGAATCACATGACTCTGATTCAACTACTACGTATGCTAAAGGATAAAAATAATCATCTGCATCTATCGCGGTTGCAACAAGCAATGTGCCTTTGTATTTACCGTACAAGTGCATACCGTCAATACATAACAACGGCCGACAATGCGCAAAACCTGTCATGCAAAGCCCAAATGCCCAAAAAGCTCGATCGAACACTCCCACTTCATCATGTGTCACATGACCTATAGAGCCAGGGTTCGTTCTTTTTATCTCGTCAAAAAACTGTGGTAAAGTCGAGTACGATTCTGCCCAATCACCATAAATTCTCTCTATTGCTTTGCTTAATGCTCGCTACGCTTTCATGTAACTTATGTTGATGAACAACTGATCGTGTACAAGCACTTGGACTGTACCAGCTGAAATATCCAAATCGGCTTTGACAAAAGACATGATTTTTGTCATAAGAAATTTCGAAGTTGCTTGCTTATGGTTGGAATTAACTATTGGGTTGACACAAGTGTGTTCGCTTGGATACTTTCGAATTTTCCACCATCCCGACTCGGATTTTTTCGAAGCTATGGCATGTATTCTCCACGGACAATTACCTTCAACGGTGCATATAGCGGTATATTGTGTTTTGTTCGACTTTATTGGTTTGTATGAAACAGCATGCAGAATTGACCATTCCGTTAATTGTTGAAGAAACTTCTCATTTCTCTCAAAAACCATTCCAACACTGAAACCAGCTTGAACGCAAGAGGTCGAAAATCGTTCACCGAAAAATTGAAGATTACCAACAACAGATCTTGCCAATATTTGAGCGGTGCAAAGATCATCATCCAAAGGCACTTCCATCTCTGCTTCATCACTATCTGCATCATTATCATCTGTTGCAGGGAAGTCATAGTTCAACGGCTCGTTGTTAACTTGCATTCTTAGTATCCAAGAGTCTTCGTTAACATTCATAGAAGCAACAACCGTCCTATCTACATGACGTTCTTCATCGGCTGCATTCCCACCAACATCCATATCATTGTCAAAATTTGCATGCGGAGAATGAGTGGATGGTCCAGCACTCCATTGCGCACCAGAATCAAGTGTCGTGTAACTAATTCATATATAGAAGTCAACTAACTGAGAGACCAAATAAGACGAAAAATATAGCCAAATTTGTAAACATACCTTTGACTCATATCATATAGTTCGCATGGATTAGGATACATTGACTGCGACATATTTGCATTAACATGTCCATCGCTTTCGTCATGCTGAATGTCTTGTTGTTGGAAGCTGTTTAAATTATGACGTAACATAAGAAAAATTAACTACATAATAGTACATCCACCAGTTCATCAAAAATTTTTACCTTGCAGTCGTATTTGCATCCCAAGGCGGGTTGCAATAAATGTTGCTTTGTTGCGTAAATTGTTGCGCGTCTTCGTACGACATAAATCTGTACTGCATAGATGGAGAACGGTTTATTCCATCATTTGGAAAAGGATTGCTATAGCTACGAGATACGTAGTCAGTAGATGAATCCGCAGTCTTCAACATCTGTGTATAGTATCCAATTCCAGTACTCACAACGGGAGATGCCACCTGATGTTCTTGTTGTTGCTTTGCTATTTTCCCTACGTATAACTCAATAGATTTTGCAACAGCAGAAAACATTACTTCTACATCGTCATCGTCCTCCAATGCTATTGCTTTAGAACCCGAGTCCGTAGGCTAGTTAACCACTAGCTCAAGTTCAAATTCTTCTTTATTAATCTTCGCCCTTCTGTACACAACATCTTTTAATTCCGTCAATTTGCAACCTTTTTGCACTCTTCCTGATTTACAAATACCGCCAACATATTTACCATTCCTTTGATCATCGACAAGTAGTTCGCCGTCGTAGTAGCAAAGCGTAGGAATCATATTTCTCGCCATTCTACAGATCAATATACAAATCATTCAGTACATACACATTATACCAATTTTCTAACTTAACATAACCAATTACTAAGTTCACCAAAATACATAAATTAGACAAAAAAAACTAGGGTTTAGTGAATTTACCTTCAGCTAGCTGAAATTTGCTAAGCAACGTGGACTCGATCTACAGATTTACCACCAAACCAAGGTTTTAAAGAATATGAAGAATGATTTCAGAACAGATCTGCCATTAAAGAAGTTTGTTTTAGTTTTGAGGAAATGGTAGAAATGAGAGAGAAAGGGAGGGCTGTTTGTGGTTATTTCCATCTGTACGATTTTTGAAAAATCGCACGTTGGCGATTTTCGAAAAATCGCCAACGCTATAGACCAGCAAAACTAAAACTGGTCTATATTTATAAATACTTTTAGAAATGGCCTATATTTGTTATATCTTTTCAAAACTAGGCTATATATGTAAAATTTCCTTAATTAAAACATTCAAGAGAAGATGATTTGCAAAAATATTTAATCATGTTTTTACGTTGAAATCATGTATAGTTAATTTAAATTTTTATTTCTAAGTTGCAACATTTAATTTTTTATTAGTTTGAACTTTATTTATTATTAATTAATAAACAACGAATTTGTAAATGATGTTTATTTGTTTAAATGATATTTATTTGTTAAATCTTATTCTTAAACGTAGAGGGATAGTTTGAATTTGTAAAGAAATTTAACTGTTTTAACTTAAGTTTGGATAGTTCCATCTAGCTTATAAATAATAGGCTAAAAATAATAGGAATAACATCTGCGTCTGATTAGGATTTTATCGATTCTTTTTAGGTACTTGTACGTGGAATAATAGAAAATAATTAAATTATATATGAGTAAAGGGTATTTTAGGAAGTTCACGGTCGAACCAAAAGTTTGCGCTTCCAAGCCAACTATTAATAAAGATTTGTAAAGACACATGTTGAATTTGTAAAGTGAGTTTATTTGTTAGATCCAATAAGGGATTTGGTAACATATATAGATGAGCGTTGAATTATATATGAGCAAAGGGTATTTTCGAAAGTTTGCGGTCGGAGCAAAAATTTGCGCTTTCAAACCAACTATTAATAAAGATATAAATACTAAATTAATTAGTACCATATTTATTGGAAAGCACTCTATACTTTATATACATATGTCGTTACTTTGTTTTTTATTCTAATTTTGTGTACATCCTATTTCGTCCCACTTATTTTCTGTAAGAAGAAAATGGGTAAGAGACTTCAATTTTGAACAAGAAAAGAAAGGACCACTTTTTCAATATTCTTAAGATTGTTATGACCGCCACAAAATTCAGTCTTCTCTTCACAAAATTAAGAATAATCTTATTTTACCTTGTTATGCAACATTTTCAGTGGCCTCCACCGTTTCATGATATTATGTTCGATCAAATCCCACCGAATTTATTTTCAGTGGACCATCCAACATTTTTCTTTTTAGTTTTCAATAAGGTATTGACGAATTTGCATTGAACGATGGGAAATAGTAAATCATTTGATTCGATTCCATTTATCATGTCTCTCTCATAACAGTTTTATTTTAGGACGAAGATCCCCAAAAATTATACTTCCTTATCTAAATATGGAGTCTTTTCGACCATCCTCATTTATGTAGTCCTATTAACCATCCTCATTTAAAAAATAATAATTTATGATTATGCCCTGAAATAGTAAGTAAAAATGATTTTACTAAAATTTATCATAGACATAAGTCATTTTCTACCCAATGCCTTGAACACGTGTTTTAGATTGTGCATATATATTATTACTTAAAAATAGTTACAAATGTTTGAAGTAACAAATATATTATTTTCGAGAATCGCAGCAGATGTGTTATATACTTTACTTTCAGAAGGTATTACGTTCTTAATAGTGTTTTTCAAACTAAATGCCTAGTACTAGGTTAAGTGAAGCATTCAATCATGGAGTGACGGATAAAGAAAATAAAATTAAAAAAGACGAATAACGACCGTAAAGAGCTGAAATGGTAAATAACACAGGATTTTACAATTGTTGTGATGCAACCTCATACACTTTGTTGGTGTAGTTTTCTGTTATAACAACAACTAAAGATCAACGGTTGGGCTTTAGTGAAAAAAGGTTGGTTTTCAAAGTAACACCAAAGATTTTAAGTGTTGGAGTAGTAGTAAATGTAGGAAACTTTTTTTACAGGAAAAACAAAGCATTATTATTTTGCACAAGTAAGTTGGTTTTATAGTGGTCATACCACTCAACAAATGAATACATATGTGAGGCCAAGCTGCCTCAACAGCTAAGAAATAAAACAACAAACTAGCTACAACACAGGAGATATGCAATATGTCTAATCTACTAAAAAAAACCTATACTGGTCCTCCTTGGAAGAGGAGGATCTACTACCATCATCCGATGAATCGGGTTCAAGCACATGGACAAAGCCAGAATAAAGTGTAGCAATGTTAGGAACAAAATCCATAGAGTCCCTGTTGTATATTAATTTCCTATCCCAAGAGGTATTAGAAAAAATTATCTGATTCAAGTGACCAAGTTCTCTATCGGTACAAAGGGAAAGACCATCCTTCATAATATGATAATATAAACGCCTTGACTCGCCTTCATCTTTACCAACAAACTTTTGTTAAGAGTCACACATAGGAGAATATGTCATCTCCGAAGCTTCATGAATCCAAGAGAGTTCAAAGCAATAATGTATCCACTTGGAGGCTAGGAGGTTGCAAGTATTAAAGGAGAAACAACCAGAGGAACGGTAGCATAAACATGAAAGGATGGAGAAACATGTACTATTGGCGGAGAATGTAGTCTAGATTTGAGAATCCACTTCATAATAGGAGGCCTAGGAAAAGGAATCATAGGAGGAGTAGGAATAGGAGTCTCGTCCACATTAGGCATAGAGGGACGTTCGTGCTTACAAGTAGCTGCAGTGTGCCCAAAAGATTGGTAGGATGTGCAAATATTAGATTTCCAACTATAGGGCATATCAACCACAATAATCTGACCCGTTATAGGTCGAATTCTTAATTTAGTTGGTAAATGTTTATTCGGCGATACTTCAATAAGCGCTTTCGCACACTAATTTTTTCTTGTCTATGGTATTAGTATAAAAACATCTAAGCTTAACTACTTGGCTAGCCAATCAATCCAGCCCAAATATCGATTGTAGAACTGATAGGATATGTGTAAAGTATGCCCAAACTGGAATTTATAGAACCTAAGATTCCACAGTGTCAATTGAAGGGGACCAAGGTGTAACACCCCTAATTTTTGATAATATTATTCAAAAGATTTAATTAGATAAATTAAATAGAATAATGTAAATATAAGTGATAAAGGGATTGAAACTTGAATTAATTAAATTAAAGTCGCGCCTAATATGATAGTTAATTGGCTAAACAAGGGTTTTTAGGTTAAACAAATTACGTAAGGGTATTATTGGAAATTGCCGTCCAAAACCTCCTCCTTATATATTTTCGTTCCCACTATTTTCTTCCCATTCACATCATTTTAAAACGCAAACAAAAATATAGAGGAACGGGCGACCATTAAGAGATCAAAGAGAAATTCAAACTAAAGCTAGAAAATCAAGCTTAAGGGAAATCAATCTTAATCCTTATCTAGAGCAAGGTGAATAATAATTTCATCTCTATTTTGTTTTAAATCATATATTTTCAGTTTTAAGGGATAAATTCGTTTTTATGATATATTGGATGATGATATGTTTGATTCATGATTTATTTGATTTAAACAAGATTGTTTAAAAGGAGTTTTATACAGTTTTAGGTCAAAACCGAGATTATATGATGATTAAATGCCATGGGAATATGTAATGAGAAACATGATTTTGGAGTTGGGTTTCAGTTTTGAGAATTTTCCAAGCTATGAAAAGATTATTATAAATTTTTAAAGGAAAATATGATTATTTTGGTTTATAATTTATTTTGGAAAATATATTGGGAATTTGGTTCTGAAATTTTGATATGTTAGATAACATGATTAAAGTGAATTTCTGGAATTTTTGGAGATTTTTCCAAAGTGATTTTCTATGCAAAATAAATTGTTTTAGAAGAGGGACTTCTTTGCAAAAATTGGAAAGGCTTGTTTGATTAACTTAACCACGGTTTAGATCTAGATTAGTTGCAGTTATTTTTGAAAAAGAATCTGAAAAAGTAAAGGCAACCAATTAGGTGTTGACATGTGGCAGGTTGGTTTGAGAAGTTTACTTAAACAAGAACTAAACCTGGTTCGCTCAGAAAAGCGGTTCCGCCTACATAGGAAAGCGCCTTTCGACATAATAGCGTCCGCCTTCATCCTTGTCCAAACCAACTATGTTGAAACCAATACACAAGGTATTACTATGATGGTACGTAGTGGATTGGAGATAGGCGGAAGGTAGGGTGTCGAAAGCATAACTTCCGAAGGAGTCGAAACCTTGGTTTGTTTTTAAAAGAAAAGTGTCTGCCTATGTTTTGTTTTAAGCCTTCAATAGAGTCGAAGCATAAGATTTCGAAAGAAGTTTAAAAGGGTTTCGAAAGGGTTGCCACTAACTTAAGCTTACTTACGACTGGGTTCCTTACTTATAAAAGAATGTTTTGAAAGAAGGGGTTTCGACCTAGTCGATACCCTACTGTCGTTTTATAGCCTTTCGATGGTATTGAAGATATCTATGCTGTAGAAAGGTATTTTGTTTTATAAGTTCAAGCCACTTCCTAAAGCTTTCGAAAGGGTTAGGGGTTCGAAGGTGATGGTTTCGAAAGGGGTTTCAACACTGACCTTCTAATGTTTTACCCAAATGTTTTATGCTTTCGAAAGAGATGGTGCCGACACCATCATGTTTCCCCAATGTTTTATAAATGATAAAGGATGGTTTCAAAATAGATTCTTACACCTATATTCACTTTGACCCAAATAATGTTTTAAGTATAAACCCAATGCTTTCAAAAGTGGTACTTTCAATGGTTTCGGAAGGGATACTTCCATAAGTGTCGAAAAATGGTACTTTCAACTGGTTTCGAAACTAAGTTTCTAATGTTAAAAGCTAAACTTTAATGTATTCGAAAGGTTTTGAAAGGCAGCTTTTAAAGTATTATAAGGCAGAACCTATTGTTTTGGAAGATAGATTTTAAGGCTTTCGAAGGAGGTTATCCTATGAAGTCGAAAGCTAGGTTTCGAAGGTATCGAAAAGTTTTATGACCTAAACTCTATTTTAAAAGAAAAACCCATGGCAATATTAAAGGAGTTTTTATAATGGTTTTGAAAAGAAGCAATCTTTGATAAAGTAATAGGTTAAAGTGATTAACCATGTTTTATATTAAACCCACAAGAATGGTATTACTATATTTTGCTTCTTCTAATATAATATATTCACTTTATAATTGACCCATAAACTGCATTTTGGGGAGAAAGGGTAGGAGAACAAGTTAGGTTAACCCAGTAGTGAATATAAATTGAATAAACTCATGAATGAATAGAATTGCATCCAGGAGGTCAGGAAGACCAGAATACAGGATGTTAGAATATAACGGAATGATATTAGTAGGGGCCAATAGGTTCGTAGTTACCCATGAAAACTATGTATAAAAGAAGATGTCAGATAGACATGTTCATAGTTAGCCTATGAAAACTATGTGTAAAGGAAGATGTCAGATGGACAGGTTCATAGTAAGCCTATGAAAACTATGATTGGATACTGGCAGAGCCAGTAGGTTTGTAGTTAGCCCATGGAAACTATATACGGATAAAATATTGATAGATGTCAATAGGTTCTTAGTCAACCCATGAAAACTAGGGTAAGAAGAAAGGATATTATGGCTACCAATAGGTTTCTAGTCAATTCATGAAAACTAGGATGAGAATAATATTGGAGTTACCAATAGGTTCATAGCGATCCCATGAAAACTATGTAATTGGACAGGGAGTCCTTAAATGTTTAACCGGTTATTAGTCAGCCCATGAAAACTAATAGGTTAATGGTAATCCTATAAACTATAAATGAGACAGATAGTCTAAATCGATTGGAGATGAGTAATCCAGAATTAATTCAATTGTTTTGCATGTCATCATATTATACTGTTTTGAATTGTTTTAACCATTGTGGATGTAAGAGCACAGTATATGGTTTTATAAAGGTTTTGAGATACTAGTGGAGGGAAACACGTTTCGCTAAGCGGCGTGATCTCACTAGATATCTAAATGATTTGATATGGTAAATTATTATTCATAGCAGGCTTTACGTCTGACTCGAAGTTTATGTTTTTTCGTTAAACTCTTAGGTACTCAAGATTTTTGACTAGTTTAAAAGTTGAGATTTTCAGGTACCTCTTAAGATGAATAAGCTTTCGGAGACGTGCAGGAGGCATGGTAGCTATTTAGAGTCTCTTTTCTTTTGATTCCGCTGTGTTGATTGTAAATGGCAAAGTTGTTTTATTGCCTGTATATACTCTGATCATTCCGGGGGCATCTTCATATGTCGCTCTAGGCGTATGTTTTAATAAATATATTTTCTCTGAACGTGGTTTGCAAATATGAGATTATGTAATGAATTGAAAATGTTTTGATATGAAATGTGATTTTGATTGAAGTTTAATTTTTTTTCCATATTCATGTGTTTCTGTGTATCAATGAATCTAATACTGTCATATTTGGTCGTCGAAGATTAATAATTATGGATGACTGCAACATCCGTAGCCATTAGTTTTGGGCCTCCATGTAGGGGATATTACACAATGGGTGACAATGAACGGTTTTCCTTTGAGTGAAAATTGGATGAGCCTCTAGAACATGAAGTCTTTCTTCCACCATGAAGAATTTGAAGAAGAACATGGAATCATCTAAGTGGACCTTGAGACCACCATGTAGGCACCAAAATAGCCTACAGTGTTCCTTAATGATTCCGTATGGAGGAATGGAGTCCAAGAAAAAACTCAACAAGTAATTAAACCAAAATTCAGCACCCTCTTGAATAACCTCGTCCGATGGAGTCAATACTCGATCCTCTTCCACAGTTTCATAACTACGTGGTTAATAGACACCCGCATTTCTTAGTGGCCTAGAGAATAAAGGACACAAATGCAGTGTCCTGATTTGCCTTGCAGGGTGACACAATATGAGCAGCCAACAAAGGAGAAACAGGGAGAGTTGGCATCAAAGTTTCTAGGGAATTATGACATTCAGGTGGAATGCATATGGAAGCTCCAACATTCACATAGGAATGAGTGTCAGTAGCATGATCACTAACAACCCCAACAACAAGATCGACGTTGTTGAGACCACCGTTGACTGGAATTTCAATTGCAACATCTGTGTTATTATACTATGTGTTGGCAATAGCATCAATCAACAAATCATTACCAGTATTTTTACATAAATTGACTTGAGATTCAACTTGCGTTGTCAAAGCATCAATAAGAGTAATAGTTCCAAGAACTTTACTGAAATTCATGATTTTAGAAGGAGGACCAGCCAGAGAACTCATCACATTAACAGTAGGAAGAGCACTGTCTGAAGAAGAAGTTTAGGGGTCGACATATGTGCGACCATAACGAGTTTGTGAGAAGGACGGACGATGCTCAATCGAAGGCACACATCTAGGTTTTTCCTCGTGATTTTTCGCCATGAGGCGAAGGATAAAGTGGAGGTGAAAGGAGAGGAGAGGCTAAGGTAGATAAGGAGCAGAGATTTAAGAGGTGGATAGACGATCAACAGTTGAAAGCTAGGAGAAGAAGTCAGATAGGAACTGCCAAAACTCGCCAGTAGCCATTTTTTAACATGCCTTTTATTCGAATATGCCTTTGACTCGATAATTGATCTTATTCAAAATAAAAGGTGCTGTTCTTTCTAGCATATACTTTTTTTGCCAAGGAAAACGGGGTTAATTGGGTCTTACCTGATTTTATTAGAGAAATCGAAGATACACAAAAGAAAAATACACAAGGGTATTATGCATGTTATTTTCTCTTCATCTCAATAGTTTTTGCTTCAACATGGCTATTTTTTTCCGCATTAGAGCAAGCGAAGTGCATCTAGTTTGACTGAAGATCTGGTCATTTCTTTCCACTGAAACATTCCTTAAAATTTTCTTTAGCAGCGTTAGTAGGATGGTGGCTAAAGGTGTTCACCTATGCGTAGCAATGAATAACCTATTCCATTCTTCCAAAGAGTTATGTTTAGGGACAGCAAGGCCTGCATATAGGAGAGTTCTTTTTCATGTGACAAAGACAAAACTGTGTTTGAAGAATAAGTGGGTGTTAGATTCCTGTTCAACCCCACAAAGGATGCAAGTATCAGCGTTAAATATTCCAGTAGCCTTTAGCTTGTTTGGGGTGTGTAAGGAATTGGACATAGCCCACCAAAGCATGATGTTTTTGCCCTCCGAGTCAAAAGAAGACCAGATTCTCTTGGACTGGGTAAATGTAGGTGTTTTATCAAATTCATTTAAGCACATGTAGGCTCCGACGATTGAATGTAACTTATTCGGCAAGTTCCAATGTATATGTTCGGCATGATGAGAATAGGAACACTAGATAGCAAGGTCCAAAGAGAACTAACAATGGGATAGCTTGAATGTGGAAGCATGATGAGGCCATTAAGTATATATGAGTTAACTTTGGCATTGTCAGGTATCCTAGTAAGGCGCTTAAGGCTATGTTGTAGAATGTCATTGAGCACAGTGACAAAGCCTGATCATGGTGAGTGCCAAAAGCTAGGCCTGTAGATGTTTGATGGAATATTTCGAACGAAGGAAAGGAAAGCTTGTTTATATTTAATGATGTTTCTCCATATCCAGCTACAATTATGTGTGAATGTAATTTTCCATATTTCCTTATTATGCATGTAGTGCTTTTTCAGCCATTTAATTAAAGTGGTGTTCTTATCATGGAATATTTCATTTAGAATCTTGGAAATTGCAGATTTGTTCTTGGTGGTAATGTTAGTAATGCTAAGACCTCCACTTGCTTTAGGAAGTTGAATCTTCGAGTAGGAAATTGGTATAAGTTTTTTAGAGTTGGGGTTGTTATGCCATAAGAAGTTATTGAAATCCCTTTTGATCATGTTAAGGAGTTTGATAGGAAGACAGAAGTGAATAGACCAGTATGTGGACATTGTTGATGCAACAGAGTTTATAATTGTCAGCCTGCTAACTAAGTAGAGCTGATTATTTGGCCATTCAGTGAGTCTTCTGGTAATTTTCTCATAAAGGGGCATATAAGAGACCACGGTGATTCTAGAGGCAATAAGGTGAACATCTATGTATGAGGAGTTACTTGGCATTTCAAAGACTTGTGATGGATGAATCATGTTATCTTTATCGGCCATTGGTAGTCCAGTTATAAGCAGGCTAGATTTTGCTTTGTTTATTGTAAGGAGGGTTAAACTTTTGAACTTTTCAAGGGAGTTTTCAAAGAGAACAAGGACCTGGCATTCGGCTTAGTGAAAACTATTATGTCACCGGCAAAACAAAAGTTAGGGATTTAAGGGGTTTTGCACATTAGATAATGATCCATTTTCTTTTCTTTAGCAGCTTTGTCAAGGATGAGATTCGACACTTCCATGAGAGTGGTAAACAAGTATGCAAACAAGAGGTCTCCATGTCTAATCCCTTGTTTTCCTTTAAACAGCCAATTGGAGCTCCACTGATCATAATGGAGTAGTGTGGAGTGGATATGCATTCTTGTATCTACGCAAGGAATGGGTGGGGAATGTTCGTTTTGGAGAGCATGGCAATCATAGCTTCCCCATTGGCACAGTCAAATGCCTTGTGGATGTCAAGTTTGGCAAGGCATCTTGGGGATATTGAGGCTCTACGGTTACTTGACATGAGGTCTTGAGTCAGGAAAATATTGTCACTAATGCTTCTTGTGCTAAGAAAAGCTTATTAGTTAGGATATACGATTCTTTGAAGGACAGCTTTAAGTCTGGTTGAAAGTACTTTAGCCATGCATTCGTAGATAACATTGCATCAGCATATAGGTCTATAGTCGCTCGCTTTATAGGGTCGATCCACCTTGGGGATTAAAGCAATGTTTGTATAATTTATGTCACACAAGAGAATGCCATTTTTGAAAAAACATTTATAGCTTTTAGAAAGTCCTTTGAAATAGTAGTCCAACACTTAATGAAGAAGTAGACATTAAAGCATTCTAGGCTACTGCAGCTTTTTAGGTTTAGGCTAAAGAGGGCTTCCTTGATTTTAGTGTTAGTGACTTGTTTAATGAGGTTAGTGCTTTCTTCAATGGTTATTTCGTGCAGTTCCATAGAGTTAAGCATTGTGTAGTCGATTTGCATGGGGTTAGTGTTTCCAAGAATATTTGTAAAGTATTAAATGAAAGCATGGCCCACTTCATCACTTTTAGTATAAGTAGTACTGGCCATTTCCTCAATACAATGTAAGTTGTTCTTGTGCTTCTTAGCTTTAAAACATTGGTGAAAATATTTAGAATTCTTGTTGGCAAAAGTGTCATTGTTGTACCCCATTTTCTGTTTAGTAGCCCCATTTTCCAGATGTAGGTGGTGTATTCAAACATGTTCCAAGCTAGAGTTAGTTTTGATTGGTGAGGCTGCTTGTGAGGTTGCTGTATGCTCAGCAAGAAACACCTTAATGCCCTTTGATTTTTGCTCCTCTCTCGAATCTGGTTTTACTCCTCTCCTGAGTCTGGTTTTATTCCATGCTTTCAAGTTATGCTTCAAATCTTTTAGTTTTGTTACAGTCTGTACATGGGATTTCCAAAATGTCGAGTGCTCCAAGCCTATTGCTATACATTATGAAATTCATTATTATTAAACTAGAAGTTAAAAAGAATTAAACTAAGGAAAGCTTTTTTGGATGTTCATGTTCCACTTGAGGATGGACGACCTGTGTTCAGAATGGATAGAGGGTCAATGCAGGTAGCAAAGGATGGTCATAGTGACAAAGCTTCATAGTTAATGAAAAGTGTGATCTATTGCAGAATGTTCTTGGCATGTTGTGTGCTTTGTTGTTCCAGTAAAGATAAGGGCCATAGGTTTTAAGTGACATAAGATTAGAGACAAAAATGGAGTTGGAAAGAGGAGAGATCTGGGAAAAGCTGAGGTGAGTGTCTCCAAATTTTTGTGAGGCATGGTGCATGCCATTAAAGTCACTTATGTAGAGCCATTGGGTGTTGGATTGGAAAGGAGGAAGGGTTTCGAGAAGAGGCTGTCTCATGGTGGAGTTAAATGCATAAGTGAAGGTGAAAAAAAAGGACGAGGATGACAGTATTTGAGTAGCCTTAAGATGAATGAATTGCTAGGAGGAAGAGATTTTTTGAAGATTGAAAATACTATCATCCTAAAGGAGAATGATTTGACCATATGCTGCTTCACGTAAGTTGTTTTCTTGTTTCTAGTTGGGAGCAATGTTGTGTAAAGCAGTTGATATTTTGTTTTCGTCAAGCTTTCTTCTAGGATATCAAGTATACTTGGTTTTTATTCAAAGGTTAACCTTTTCATTTCCTTTTGATTGATAAGGAGGTCAGCACCCCTTATGTTCCATATACCAATACTATTGTCTATCATTAATAGTGGATTGGTGGAGTCAATTGACATACTGGCTAGTGCTTCTTTTTTGAGTGCTTATTGTAAAATTTTCTTTGGTCATTTTTGAGTTTACCTAATTATACACTTATTATATTATGATATGATTGATTAAGTAATTAATTTAAGGTATATTAATTAGAAAAGCCTTAAATGTTATGCTATGTGATAGTAATTATAATGTGTTTTAATCATGATAAATTTGTTACATTTAAAATAGCATATTGTTTTAAATAATCCTAATCAAGATGTTTCGAGATGAGATATCGATACATCGGTTGAACCTATATGTGTGATGCTCTCTAAATGTTGGGTAGTGTATTACTCACAGCTGTCTTTCTTCTTACCAACCGCTCCATCGCATTTCCTCCTCCCAAACACGTTGCCTCCGATTTCCATCCCGCCCGCCGTCTTACCTACCGGATCATCGCCTCCTCCCACACCTGTCGGTGAGGAGAAAAGATAATTTTGACCTAATTTATGCACAAAAGAAAATTCCTACATTCGTCCATTGTAATATTGATTAATCTTTATTCCAATTTTTGCCCCTCATCTATAGAGCTGCTTCGATTGCCGATAGTCCATTACCTACTTCGTACGATGTTTCGCAAGTGAAGTTAGGTAGGTGAAGTTATCCTTCAGGTGTTCCCTTTTTATCCCTAATTATACATATTGAAGTTCAGAATCCCCAACTTTTTCCTCTACGTTGCTAGAAAATTACTACCGTTTTCCCCTTAATTTTCTACTATTAATATCAACTAAATGATTTTCTTGAACTCTGTACATGACTCTTATGATTTATACAATTAGAACCATCATATGGACTACAGTCTGTGAACTTCAGCAAATTGCCGTTATATTGCAATTTATTGCCACAATAGTTTTACTGTATTTTAGTTTACTGCTTGAATTTTTTAATGAAAATTGTTTGTTACTTATGGTTAAATAACCCAGCTCATTTTTATAAATCATTATCTTCTTTAACTTTGTTATAACCCGATTCCAACATGATTACTAACATCCGCGTTTTAGTAGGAAGGCCACCAATTTTTGCTATCTTTTACAAATGATTATTTCCTATAGTATCATATAGAGCCTTCAATGCACATAAAAAGGTAAATTAAAGGATCAATTCATGTGTTACCAACTCATTACACCCTAAACGGAAAACCATTTATTTTGGATTATGATGAACACATTTGATCCCAGCTGGCTCGTGTCTAAGTATCGTCTATTACAATGTACACAAGATGTTCGCATAAATGGCTGATTCGTATTGGCTTACTAATTTTTCGTTTCCTGCTTGCATAGATGAAAATTGCATGCTACCCTCTTTTTTTTCCAGTCTGCCTCGTGCTACCTGTTAGTAACCATTTTGTTCGGTGTACTTGAAATTTTCAATGATTCTTTGGATTCAAAACAACAGTAAACCTGTTTATACAAGTGTTGACAGTTCATGTTTTTTAATTTCAGCTCAACCACTCCAACAGTAAGCACTTGGTGTTTCAGAGTCGTTCAGTGCAAGTATGAGTGCAACCATGCTCCTACGAATGTTTATCAGTTCACGTTTTTTATTCAAGTTTAGCCGCTTCTGTAATATGTGTTTCGTGTTACACTGCAAATATAAAACATACAACGCATGTCCCTTTTGTATGAAAGTAGTTTTGATTTGGTTTCTACTTTACACCCTGACTGCAGCAGTTGCATCCTTTTTTAACAGCCAGTATTTGCTTCTACGGGCACCCAAAGTTTTTACTCTGTAAAGTGACGCTATACAGGTTGTTGCACGAGAGGATTTCCAGCACGTTGTTATACAAGTTGACGGTACAATCAACCTGCTTGCTACTGTTTCATTCCCTGATTGCATAAACAGATATTGCGTGGTACCTTTTATTTTTAATGTTTGCTTCCTGCTGACTGCTGATATACATGTTCAAGGCGTAGGAAATTTTTAATGATTTTTTGGATTCATGCTGACAGTAAACCTCTTTATACGAGTGTAAACAGTTCATGTCTTTGCCCTTACTTCACCTACTTCCACAATTTGCACTAGGTGTTTGAGAGTTGTTTGAGTACAGATGAAAGTAAACATGTTTATTTAAATTAGTAGCATTTCAAGTTTTAGCATTTGAAGCTTTTTAATACTGCTGTGGCCACTCCTGTATTACAGCCTTGCTGTTTCAGTGCAGCCATGAACATACAAGGTGTACAAATTTATGACATAGTTGACTAACAGTTCAGTATGTCCCTTTTTAAAAAAAGATTACTTTTGATTTGGTTTCTACATCAAAGATTTTGGTCACGTTGACTTCATATTTACTGAAAAGATGATCATGTTGACTGCCACTGTAAATGCTTCTTCATGCACGCTATTATTTTAAGCTAATCCCAAAAAAAATCCTGTGTTGATGCTAATCTTTTTCGGAGGCTACTAGACGTTGCTATTTCCTTCGCCATTTATTGTGAAAGCTCAGGTTTACAGTGTGTCAGTTTTTATAAAGATACGTTGTTCCTTTGAACCTTTATTTGTCATGTGTGCATGGTATTATTCTTTTGAGCTATCATTCTGCTAGCGTCTGTTATGCAACAAGTTTTGTTTCGAGGAAAAAGGATTGTTACGAGACTGAATGAACCGTGATCTAACCT
The DNA here is from genome assembly GCA_030765085.1 of Allium cepa. Classification (NCBI taxonomy): domain Eukaryota; kingdom Viridiplantae; phylum Streptophyta; class Magnoliopsida; order Asparagales; family Amaryllidaceae; genus Allium; species Allium cepa. Next base: position 79,350,763 of record CM060941.1, on the reverse strand, counting down.
CGGGTGCACAAAGCTATGCGGCTATTGATCTACAAAATTGATGGAGATCAATTGTGTAGTATGAGTATTTTCTGAATTTTAAATCAAATAAATCTATGTTTTGATTTAATCTACAATTATATATTCGTGCACATATTTCATAACATCACATGTTGTTGTTCCTACTGGTATTATGTTACCGCAATTACTGCAGTTTTAGATATACATAACTTCTATATTTACAGTACATCGGTACTGCGTATATTTTGATTTTTTTTCCCTTTATATTCACATTCAACCTATGCAAGAGTACTGCGTCAAAGATACGGCTTTATTAAGCTTTCTTATGGAAATTATCTTTGCGCATATGTATGTGCACATACATATGAATACTTTGTTTGCATTCCACTTGCAAATTCAAACCTATATATTTTGTCCAACCTGTTTTACCTCACGTACTGATACTATTTCCTACTTGATTCAACTGACCATTAACTGATCATTTTTAACCATTCTTCAGTAGGTCTTCCAATTTTTATGAGTTGCATCATTTTAGTTTTTACTCTGCCCCCCTAGCGTCCACCCGTCGTTCACGTTACATGCTTATCTGTACAGCCGTTGTCTGTCGTAATTTTTTTTTTACATTTTGGATACCGTTCATAATTTTGTTCAGCGATTTAGGTACGTATGCTTTACCTGTATTTTCATCGTTCCTGATGATTATGGCATATTTGTAGTGCAATGTTATTGTTAATGATTTTGCTACCTGTGAACGAGGATCATCGACATTAGTTACATTGCTCCCTGACTGGACCACTTACCTCATTTTTAAAAGCCACCGTTTACTTTTGCAGGCAGCCAGCTTTTTTTGCTCCGCGAACACAAGCTGCACTGGTTTTCGATTTGTTAAAGGTGATCTATTCAAACTTATTTCCATATTTTGGTTTAATTTTTTTGATTAATTTTTAGTTCTATGTCAAACTGATAGTTGGCTGACAGCTTTGCCCTAATTTGAGACGTTATGCTTTACCTACATAAAATTGGATTTATGTTGTCTGTAAGTGCGGTAAAAATTGTTAAGCTAATTGCAGGCTACGATGAATTTAGTATGCTGTTAAATTTCATTTCCATACCAGATTATTCCTCACTTGTCACTTGTGCCCTATATTGAATACCAATTTTCTTATTTTATACGTCAAACTTATGCGGTTTCATACTAATGATCTATTACTAACTCATTTTACCTTAACTATTTCTACATAATAGCTTTATTTCTATATGAAATAAGGGATCTGTAAACTAAAAAGAGCATTCATCCTATGTTCATGGCTAATTAGAAATGTGTACAATCTGACTCAAAAATTGAATTTACATCCTATATTGATTTAAACAGTGATAGAAGTGCTTATTCATCTATACAGTTCCCAAACTCAACATTGCCTAAGTTGCTGCTTAAGTTCTGTAAACTATCAATACCTAAGTTCTACAACTTATCAATACCTAACTTCAATATTGCCTAAGTTCGGCAAATTATAAATATGAGTTGCTGTATGAGTTCGGCATTGCAAAAACAAGCTTTTGCAAATTATTAATACCTAAGCTGTATGCTGTCCAAGTTCTGCAAATACCTGAGCTATTGAATAAGTCTGGCAATGCAAAGGCTAGCATCTGCATATTATTAATACTTAACCTGTATGCTGACTGAGACTTATACATATGACAGAGATAACTATTTAAACTTATAAACTTTAAGCTCTTGCAAAATATTTGTTGTTTTCACTTTACATCCCGAGGCTAAGTGTCTGTATGTTTGTATGTATCGAATGTTGTATATGTTTTGGCGCCAAAGTGATATGCAGCAGTAAATTCAGTAAGTTGGTTAGTTAATTAGATGCAAGTAAGTATCAAGTACTTCTTCATTACCGACTCCTAATTGATTGTCGTACTTATGTATACTCATACTTTGAACTATTAACATTCCAAACCCATGTTTTATTTTCTTATCTTAAATTAAAAACATTAACTAATATTACTCTTCTGTGTTTTATGCTTACAAAATCAAACTGCAACTAATTTTCTTTTTCCGTAGGATGGTGATACAGAGCAGCATGCCACAACAGCATCAGGAATCAAGATTCGGAGGAGAGGCAAAGAAATTAATTTTTGGAAGCTTATGATTTCATATTCCGCTATAATTCCGTTTTTAGCTACCACTTTTCTGTATGTTGTCTATGTCACCTTTTTTTATTAATCATTAACTCTTTTTTATCTTACCTATTTTACAGATTGTATGTCATGGCATATGAGACTGTATCAGTTTACTTACACCTATAGTACGTATGTGCATGTTTTCAATTGCAACTCCAACTTTCTATTACACTGCTTGCTTATTTTTGTTTTACTCATACGTACTAATTCTTTAACTATATATCATGGTTGCACTGACATATGTATTAGCTGTATGTTATGCATGTGTATGTATATGAAAGATATGGTCACTTTTTCGTCCTCAAATCACCTTTCTGGTATGACGGTCAAAAGTTATCGAGAATAACACTGCCCGTGTGCGTAGCACGGGCCACTCACTAGTTCTTCTAGGATATCAAGTATACTTAGTTTTTATTCAAAGGTTAACCTTTTCATTTCCTTTTGATTGATAAGGAGGTTAGCACCCCTTATGTTCCATATACCAATACTATTGTCTATCATAAATAGTGGATTGGTGGAGTGAATTGACATACTGGCTAGTGCTTCTTTTTTGAGTGCTTATTGTAAAGTTTTCTTTGGTCATTTTTGAGTTCACCTAATTATACACTTATTATATTATGATATAATTGATTAAGTAATTAATTTAAGGTATATTAATTAGAAAAGCCTTAAATAATATGTTATGCAATAGTAATTATAATGTGTTTCAATCATGATAAATTTGTTATATTTAAAATAGCATATTGTTTTAAATAATCCTAATCAAGATGTTTCGAGATGAGATATCATACATCAGTTGAACCTAGATGTGTAATGCTCTCTAAATGTTGGGTAGTGTATTACTCACAGCTGTTGGGAGTACCAAGAAATTACATACAAATAGTGAATATGGAATAACTCATTCAAGAGTTCTCTATTGGTTAATATAACTAAGGTCAAACTGAGAAACTCAGAGTAATGATGTTACATAATACCCTCAACTTGAGAATATCATGGAACTTCAATGTGGACACTCCACTTTGATTATTGTCAAATCATGGCATGACTCCATTAAATGACTATAATTGGGTTGAGTTAAAGCATTAGAAGTGAAACATTGTTCGATAGAGAATTCGTCTCCTCGGTTATATGAGGTTAATGTAACGATCGACTGTTGTCAACTCAAAGTCAAAGCCTACGGCTAGAGCAATACGATTAAGAATGATTGTTATCATCGATCAACGATTTTATGTTTGAACTTACAAATTTGAATGTGGGCGATGTTGGAGTTTGGCCAAAATTAAATTCCATAAGTCCTAATGTGATATAATGTTGGTGAAGAGAATTGGTATAAATAATCATTACTACTAAGTAACCACTTATAATAAATAAAATTGAATTTTACCAAAAGATGTGTAAGCGATAAATTTAGCCAAATGTCACACCACTAGCTAAGATGACATATGAACGTTAATATTCGAATTGTTCGATATTAATCATCGATTGAATTTACACCTTTGACCCGCACAGCTGAAATGATGAATACTCTAAATGAACCATACAATTTGATTTATTTATCATCGCAGTAAATTAATTCAATTAATTTATATTTATGAAATATTAACAATAAAATTTTATTTTATTTGTTTAAATACCATTAGTATTTAATAATGTATGTATATAAAAGTTGTAAACGTGTGTATCGATATATGATGTTGGTAGAATATTTAAATTGGATTTAAATAGAATAAATACTAAGTGTGATTTAAAATAAATAAATAAATAAATATTTGTAAAACAATTTTTTATTAATTTATTTAATGGTTAAATACCATTTGTATTTAATAAAATGCGTATATATAAATGTTATAAACGCGCGTAGCAATATTCAAAATCAATAGAACTTTAAATTAGATTTAAATGGGACTAATGCTAATTGGATTTCTGAGTGTTTTGAGTCATGCTATGGCTGGCCAAGAATAAGGTGGAGAGGAGGAGTTTTAAATTTGACATGAAAGGACAAAAACATAATTATAGGAAGGTGAATCACCCTATTTTTAATTATATCTTTATGGAAGATTTTATTTATACATCGTAAATTACTGCACATACACCAAAAATTTAGATAAATCTATATATACCACTTATTACCTAATATACACCATATATATTACAAAACTACCCTCAATTTGCAATAAAACAAAACATTTATCTCATTTCACTAACCGTTTCTCTTTCTTGTTATTTAATCAAACTAGGTTCCTAAATTCTATAAATTAGCTATAGCAAATTTTAATTTCGAAATTTAGTTGCTTTAAATGGAATTTATATTGATTTAGTTACTTATATATAGAAATGTGAATTTAATTTTTGAATACTAAAATGTGAAGCTATTTGAATTTTGATATTAAATTTAAACTTGATTTAATTTAAGTAAAATTTGGAGAAGAATTTAATACTCTATGAATCATATTAATTTTATTGTTGTAGTTTAAAATTCATTTTTTGTGTTTAAAGTGAAAAATGATAAAATTAACTACACATGAATACAACTTGAAACTTTATAAATAGAATTTTATACCTAAAAGGAATTTAAATTTAATTCAATTGACGGTGTATAGATTTATTAGTTACTTTATGAAAGAAATTATGCTGACTATACCATGAATTTGTGATTTTTTTATATTTATTTTTCTTGTTAAATAAGGATATTTTTATCTAAAATTTTATCAGAAATATTCACGATGTAAGTAAAGTAATTCATGGTGTATGTATAGAATTTGCTTATTTTTATTTCCTCCCTTAAGAGATTTGATTCAGTCAGTATTCCTCTGGCTCTCCCATCATCTATAGCCAATATTTTAGTGTCCTCTAATGCTTAGAATTTCAAAACAAAATATCAAACAAAAATAAAAACAAAAGGTGGTTATCTCTTGATTCTTGCCAGCTCCAAAGATTGATTCATTGAATCTATGAATTCTTTCATCATTCAAGATGGTTCTTTTGGCTTCATCTCAAAGTAACTTTCTATTTTATATAAATACAGACTCACAATATTTATATAGTTTGAATCCTCCACTTCCTATATCTCTTTTATCTATATGAATTTCACAATATAATTTAGATCCATATTTACCTCCCTTGAACCAATTTTATACTCATCTTATTAATATGACTTTTACATGTTTCTGTCCTTCTCTTTTATTGTCACATGTTATTTATGTCAATAATTTTAGATCTATCACTACTTTTATTTATTTATTAATATTCTATGCATAATTTAGGTTTGAATCCCTTTATCACGAATTTGTATGTACCTAAGTTGTCTAATTCTTTTTCATTTTAGTAAATATTGTTTGAACAAATTTACATTGGGAATTTTTTTTGATTAATTGATTTAAGTTTAATGTTCTAAGTTTGAGAATTGAATACATATATTGCAAGTTGTTTTAAAATAATTTTGATTATTATTTACATGAGAATAATAATTAAGTCAATTTAAAATTTACAGGTGGGATTTTCTATAAAAAAAACTTAAAGCTTTTGATTTTTCTTTCTTGAGTTAACAATTAGATCTAAGTTTGATTAATTTTATTGTTTGAAGGTATATATTTTAAATTACAAACTAACTGAATACATACATTACACGTTGATTTAAATTTGAAACATTGGTTTAATTATTGTGTATCTATATATAGATGAATATATATACGTATGTGTGTTCTTAATTCAAGGTATACAGAATGGACTTTTATGTAAAATGGTAATTTTAGTCTTAAACCATTCCTTAATTAAAACTAACCTTAAATTGTTTTCTTTAGCTTTAAAATATACTAAACAATCAAAATCAATCTTAATGTAAACAAGTATACATATACTTTATATACATGAATGCATGCTCACATGTGTTTGTGTCTGTGTATGGTAAACCTTATTTTGTTTGAAAAAAATTATTTTGGATGACGAAGGCATATATAAGAGGGAATGTGTCCGTCGCTGTGTAAACCACATTACCTAAACACATACATATATGTACACTACCTATATATTGCACTTGCACTTTCATGCATAGGTGTATTTGTTGCACCCATTACAACATACAATCAGCTTAAATTAAATTCAAACTATTTTAAACAAACAAATTAAAGTGAAGATTTTATTTAGAATTTTAGATTAGATTTAAAATCCATTTAGGCTTCAAAGACTTAACTAAGATCAAAATGGAAACTCTTGAAATTCAACCATTTAAACTGCTTTCGACTAACCTAGTTTCAACAAAATAAACACAGAAAACAGTAAAGGATACACAAGATTTATAGTGGTTTAGGGAATCTGCTATATTCACTTTTCGGTATTTTCTTCTTTAGAGAATATGTCTAAGAGTTACAAATTATGGTTGGAAGCCATTAATGAGTTTTTTTAAAAGATCTCAAATCAAGAAAATACACTTTAATCTGTATTCAGTTGTTGATTTCCATATAGCATGTTGCCATTGGATCCATGCCTATTTGTAAGGATTTTTAATAAATGTGGATCTATGACATGGTAAACCAGGATGAAGTTGATCGTTAGATTGATGACATTTGGCATTTATCAAATATACTTATTCTTACTCCATGGATTGATGATGTGTAATTAGTTAATGTCTCGATACCTATCTTTATCTTTACATAATGCTTACATGCGCACCTTTAAACAAGAAGATTTTTTAGTATCATACTATTGATGTCGCATGTTTTTGGGCCATGTCTTTTGAGATTGATCTTCCTTTGATTGCTTTCTATCTAATTTGACATTTTTGGTTAAGTACCCTCCAACTATAATGTTTCAGTTAATAGAAGCCTTCAACTTTTGGAATTTGGAACCTGTACTTATTAACATAGTTAGCACAACTTAAACCTGATTTTTATTTATTTATACCTTTCATCCAATGGTCATTTCTTGATTTTTGTTTTACATGACACATTTAAGAGCATATCCATACATCAACATAGATTAATCCCTTTGGTGTTTTAGTGATAGAAGTTAAAAAATGTAACATTCCCTATTTCTAGACCCGAAAATGATTTTTGGTAACGTTGTAGTCATCGTCAGAATTATTTTTAAGTGACAGGATATGGTATGTTTTTTCAAACAACAAGTATACATAGCAACTAAATATACTTTCAGTACATAATATGTCTTTTACATATTTATTCCTCAAAACATTCCCACGCAGGGGTAAATACAATAAATGTAGGTAGAGTGACATGCCTCGTCGAAAGTAGGCCGGTCAGAAGCGGGCTGTGTAGTTAAAGCCCAGCTAAAGTCCTGCAAAATCCCCGCTATAACTCAAAGCGCTCTCCAACGCCTATGCTATTTCAATTTAGCATTGTTAAATAGTAAATCCACTTAAACCCCTGCTATTTTCCGTTATATCTGCTAAATTAAGGCTTTTTAGCACCCCTTTTAGCAACATTAGTATACAAAGGATGATTTGAGTCATTTTCTTTTAAATTAAATCAACAAACTTAGGTTAAAGACCTAAGTTTAAGGCATAACTGCTTAATATAAGTTAAAAATCTATTGTAGTAACCAAAACATGTCTGCAAAAATCATGACATTCTTCATTTATTTAATATAAGTTTAAAATTTATTTATTTTTACTACTAAAATATTGTGAGATCGAGAATAAGTTAACTATAAATATTTGATTTTATATATAATAAAGGTTTTTGCACCTCTGCTATTTTCTACTATATCTCGCTATAACCTTTTGCACCTCCACCACTATAGAACCGCTAAATGCTTTAACTACAAAGGAAGCGGGGGAGATACTTAGATTTCAAAAATTCCTATTTTGAATCATGTTACCCGGTTGCTTGGCCCGACAACGGGAGGAAAATATTGAGTGTCGTTCGGCCTGCAAGTATTGTTCGGCCCAAGTATCGCTTGGCCTAGGTATCGTTCGGCCTGACTGCATCGTTTGGCCTAAGTCCATTGTTTGGCATCTTGAGTTCAAGCGCCACCGCTAGAAATTCTTTGGTTCAAAAGCTATCGTTCGGCATCTCGAGTTCAAGCACCATCGCTCGGCATGATCCAGCTTCGAGTCAACTACGCAAGGTTCATCGTTCGGTCAGTTACCGCTCGGTGTGAAATTGTTCCAAACTTAGAAGCATAAACATCTCAATTATCGCCGTCCGGCATCTATCGTTCAGCCAATACCATTCGGCAACCTTCTTTGGCAACATCGTTTGGCAAAGACACTCAGCAAGGTCTCTTGGTAACTGCCGTTCGGCATCTCTGGCTTGGCGCATACTATAGGTGTTAACTAGTTGTCAAGCCCATAACAAAGTAAGGGTGTTTGGCATAACTTTGCTTCGAGTCAACTCGCTACTTGCTTCGGTTCTCCTGAGGGCTTACTTCGAGTCACTTGATGATCGACCAGACAATTCTCGACTGGCATTCCTCGCTCGACACGACCCATTCGGCGTGCCTGGCCTGGTGCGTAGAAGTCACTTACTGTGGGCCGAGATACCTTGTTCTCGGTCCGTAAGGGAAGTCGGGCATATCTTCGCATATAAATAGAAGGGTAGGGGCACAGTGAAAAGAACTTTTCTTTCGAAAACACTGGAGAGACTCTGCCATTTCCAAGACTTATTATTTTTTAGTTAGAAATTGTATTCAAGTCGATGGTTTACGAATTATATCTATATTCAATTATTTGAAAGAGCATTAAAGAAAAACTCAAAGTGGACATAGGCAGTTACGCCGAACCACTATAAATCTAGTTTTCTAGTGTTTGCCATTAATTCTACATATATTTCTCTATTTTAATTTACTATCTTCATTAATTTCTCTACATAAATTCTTCTTTGGGTGTTAGAGAACAATTATGGTACTAAAATTTTGGTGCTTTCACTAAGAGATGCATTCGCAGATTATTAGGATATACTTTGTAGCCACTGGATTGAAGAAATCTCCCAAAGGAGATCCAAGTCATTCACAGGAAGTCTGTTGATTCTACTCAGAGTTCCTACCAATAACTCTACAATGGAAAGACCTCGTACCAGATCATCCTCGCACAACGTGAACGTCAACGAGACTGCTAGCGTCCAACAAGTAGGACCCAACAATCAACAAGTTAATCTGAGCGTAGGGACTGTCGTTGCCCAAAACCAGATGGAAGTTGTCACTAGAATGGGGTTCAACGACCTGATGAGAGAACTTATGAAAAGCAGGAGACAACTTAGCGAACAGATCCAAGCTAATGCCAACTTTATGACTCAGCTTACTCAACAACAACATCAGAATGCTGGAGGCAGCCCCGCTCCTTACTCCTCATCTGACAGCTCGACTTCGTCCGATGAACCTCCCAGGCGTAGATGCCATAAAACTGAAACAAAACAAGCAGGTGTTGTTGATCGATCAACCAGGGATGGTCCAGGTTCCCTACCTGGAGCCATGGCACCTCACTTACATCAAGGAAATCATACCAAAGCTGGAGCAGGAAATTTAGGATCTGGAGCATGAGTGGAAGCTGGACGACCGGCCCACCAAGGTCTTAATGAAGTCGATCCTTAGGATACACGTTTGGTAGATCTCCAATAGAGGAGACACCAACCAGAATGATCTCGTAGAACAGATTTCAACCTGCCGTCTTCCATACAAACCCCGGACCTATCGGCTATGGTCAGACAGCCGATGAGAGAAAATCAAGGCTTAACTAATGATGATTGGGGGATATCCAGGAGTCATATTCCATTCACAGATACTATTCTACCGGCTGAGTACCCTAGGAATTTAACATGCCGACCATCCCGGCCTACGAAGGAAAGACTGATCCCTAACAGCATATGATGAGATATGAATGGATGATGGATTCAGCTAGAGCAGATAATGCAACTAAGTGTAGATGCTTCCCAATAACTTTATCTGGAATTGATACCATGTGGTTCACCTGACTTCCTCTATGGTCTATCTCCAGATTTGATGAATTAGCGACGAAATTTGTGGAGCAATTCAGGATTCATGCCACTCGTCCCAAGGACGTGATGTCCTTGTCCTTTGTGATCCAGGCTCTAGGGGAGTCATTGAAGGAGTACTTGTAGGGATTTCATGTTGCGACTACTAAAGTAAGCAACCCAAATGACCATGCCATCCCGATGGCTGTCATGCGTGGGGTAGATTCGGATTCGGAGTTTGGCGATTGGCTGGCAGAAAAGTCTCCAACTACACTAGAGCGTTTTTATTCAAAGGCTCATCAATTCATCAAAAGAGAGGAAGCTAGGTGGATTAGGTGAGATAATGCACTAGGGCCTGGCAAGGAAACTATGAAGAGCAACATTGCTGTAAAACAGTCTGGTGATAACTCAGGGAAGGTCCAGGTCAATGTCCAGAACAAGCCAAGACAATCCAAAGGATCCGAAGGAGGAAATCTCGGGAATAAAAGGGAAGCAGGAAAGTGGAAACCAAGGATTCCATTTTACAACGAATACACTCCCCTGAATGCGTCTCTAGAAAACATCTATCTATCAACTTGCAATACTTTTTAATATCGAAGGCCACGCCCAAAAGAGACCACTGAGGGACAAAAGCGGACTGGGAAGTAATGCCACTTCCATGAGACTTACGGGCATAATACCGAGGAGTGTAGACACCTCCACGATGCTATAGAAAAGCTGATTCGATAGAAAAAGATGCAGGAGTTTGTCAAGAACAAGCAGGAAGGTAGACAAGGAACATCAGACCCCGGACGTGGGCAAGCTCCACGCCATCCAGAGGAACCTGCTCGAATCGTAGGTAGACTAGTCATAAATACGATAGTCGGTGGACCTCACCCTGCAGATAAGAATTGGAAGGAGATGGAGCGGTATGCTAACTTCCCAAGGCATGCGGATTTCGAATGTTGTTCAAATACGGAGGATGGATCCCCGGCTAAGCAGCAGCGAACGATGACAGACGATATAGTATTCAGAAGCAAAGATACTGATCAAGTGGAAGCTCCTACCATTGACCTGATGGTCATCACCGCAACAATCGGGCCAGCATTTGTGAACAACATTTTTATTGATTGTGGAAGTTCTGTTATGACCAAATAAAGATGGAGACAAAGGAATTAAAACCATCTAAAGCCCATATCCATGGCTTTAATGGTGCAGCAACCGATGCAGTGGATTATGTTGAATTGCCAGTTGGACTTGGACAAGGTGAACGTAGGAGGGTGTGAATCCTGCCTTTCATCATTTTAAATGTCGATTCTTCGTACAATGTGTTTCTAGGTCGACCGGCCCTGGTAGAGTTTAGGGCAGCTTTGGCCCTTTGGTATTTAACTTTGAAATTTCCGACAGACAAAGGAGTTGGTGTTGTGCATGGTGATCAAGTGACTTGTTGTGCATGTTATGTAGCTGAGCTAAGAGAGGCCCAGTGGAGAGAGAAACGATATGTTGTGAGCAGTTTCGTCCACACTCAAACCACTGAAAATTGACAAGTAGTGCCGTAGCCCTGGCTCGGGCAACACAATCGGATCTATGGAGAAATAGATCCAAGAGATGATGAAGAGGAACCCAGGGAGGAAAAAGCAGTGCCGGCTGAACTGACGATTGACATTCCAGTCACCTGAGATGACCCATGGCGAGTGCTAAAGATTGGATCACAACTCAACCCCTCGATGGCCGAGGATCTCACTGATTTCCTACGGGCGAATCTGGATGTTTTCGCTTGGACACATTCTGATATGTGCAGAATTTCTCTTACCATTGCGAGTCATATGTTGAACATAGATCCGAGGTACGTATCAGTAAAGCAGAAAAGGAGAGGCATGAACCCGGAGAGGTCCGCTTCTTTCAGAGAGGAGGTGGAAAAACTCAAAGCCAATGGGTTCGTTCGCAATGCCCTCTATCCTAAATGGGTGTCTAACATCATGCTAGTGAGAAAGGAAAATGGGAAATGGAGAAGCTACGTAGATCATTCTGATTTGAACAAAGCATGCCCTAAGGATACTTTCCCTTTACCCAGAATTGACCAGCTGGTCGACTCAATGGCAGGGCATGAGTTATCATCATTTATGGATGCGTATTCGAGGTATAATCAAATCCCGATGCACATTCAAGACCAAGAACACTCTAGTTTTATCACGAACATTGGGCTGTATTGCTACATGGTGAAGCCCTTCGGATTGAAAAATGCTGAAGCAACTTATCAACGCCTAGTGAATCGAATGTTTAAAGACAAGATCGGTAGGACAATGGAAGTTTATGTGGATGACGTGCTCGTGAAGTTACGACAGTCAAACGACCACATTCAAGACTTGGCAGAAATATTTGATATACTCAGATATTGTGGAATGAAAATCAATCCTTTGAAGTGTTCCTTTGGCGTTTCATCCGGGAAGTTTTTGGGTTTCATTGTTAATGTGCGGGGAATTGAAGCTAACCTAGAAAAGATTCAGGCTATTCGAGACATACAAGTGCCCATAACTATAAAGCAAGTACAAAGCCTGAATGGAAAAGTGGCCGCGCTGAGTCATTTCATATCCAGAGCGACAGATAAGTGTATTCCCTTCTTCGATGTCATAAAGAAAGGAAAGAGAAATTTTGAATGGTCACATAACTGCGAGGACGCATTTCGAGCTCTGGTAAGGCATTTGGAAAGTCCCTAGGTACCGTTGAAGTCGGTAGACCATGAAGTGTTGTATGTGTACCTGGCCGTATCCCAACATGCTCTTGGTATGGCTTTGGTTCGCGAGGAGGACCGAGTTCAAAAGCAGGTGTACTATGTCATTGAACATTTTACGGAGGCAAAAAGAAATTATCCTAAAATTGAAAGCTGGCCTACTACTTGGTGATTGCATCACGCAAGCTTTGTCCATACTTTCAAGCGCACTCGATCAGTGTTTATACCGATCAGCCCATGCGACGGGTACTCCAACGACCAAAAACCTCTGAAAGGATGTTAAAATGGAATATTAGTTGAGTCAGTTCGATATTACCTGCCTACCACGAAGGGCTATACAAGGGCAAGCGCTAGCGGACTTCATCGCTGTATTTACTGTATCAGATGGACCAAATAGTGATATTGTTATCCCCTCCATTCAATGGAAACTATACGCCGATGGGGCATCCAACGACCCTTGTTTTGGGGATGGTATAATTTTTGTGACTCCCGAAAACCGGTCAATTTGGTATGCTATGAAGCTTAGTTTCCCAGCTACAAATAATGAAGTCGAGTATGAAGCGTTGATTGCTGGCTTGAAACTTATCAGGGAACTTGAAGTAAAGTCGGTTGAAATCTTTTGTGACTCACAATTGGTGGTGTACTAGGTGCGGGGAGATTATCAAGCGAAGGGGTAGAGGCTTGCTCCATACCTTGCCCGGGTTCATTAACTATTGGAAGACCTTGAATATTACTATATCTCGCATGTCCCACGTGAACCAAACAGAGAAGCCGGTTCATTGGCCAAATTTGCAAGTACTGGCGATGCACAACAAATGTAATTGGTTCCTATCGAAACCTTACATGCTTCGAGTATAAATGTGATGGAGGTAGATTTCGTGTTTGAAACAGAAATTGAGAAGGAGTCATCGATGACCCCATTCAAAAAAAACTTGCTACACGGGGTCTTGCCCGAACGAAAGAGCGAAAGACGACAAGTCACTCGTAAAGCTTCACGATATGTAATGCAGGGCAGAATAATGTATTGAAAGGGATTCTCAGTCCCCTTACTCTGGCGAATTTCCCACGGTGAGGTAAAACGAGCCTTGAAGGAAGTTCACGAAGGAGAATGCGATGGCCATACAGGGGGGAAGACACTAGCAAAAAAGATCCTCCGCTATGAATACTACTGGCCAACTGTAAATCGGGATACTACGGACTACGTAAGGAGATGTGACAAATGTCAAAAGTATGTGAAAATCCTGAGAGCTCCGCCAATGAAACTCACACAAATGGTTAGTCCTTGGCCGTTTGCAATATGGAAAATCGATATAATCGGTTCCTTACCTATCTCGAAAGGTGGTGCAAAATACACAATAGTTGCGATCGATTACTTTAGCAAGTAGGCGGAAGCAGATCCCTTAGCTACAATCACCACTAAAAAGGTTATTAATTTCGTTGCACGAAACATCATATGCCATTTTGGCCTCCCGCGAACTATCATTACGACAATGGAACTTAATTTTAAAGTAGGGAGTTCAAAGCATTTTATCAAAAGTATGGCATTGAGAAAAGGTTTGCGACAGTTGCTCATCCAAAAACCAATGGACAAGTAGAAGCCGTGAACAAAATAATCAAGTCCATATTGAAAAAACGTTTGGAAAAGGCTAGAGGCAAGTGGGTGGATGAGCTTCCAACAACATTTTAGGCTTACAGAACCACCCACAAGTCCGCGAATAGCCATACTCCAATTGCATTGGCATATGGCACGGAAGCCGTTATACCCGTGGAACTTAAAGTTCCTTCACATCGGGTAACTCATTATGACCCTAAGACTAATCGAGATCTCTTGCTGGAATCACTGGACTTCGTTGATGAAAAACATGAAGAAGCTGATTTAAAGGCGACCGCATATAGGCACCGATTCGCTCGATATTATAATGAAAAAATCCGACCGAGAATCTTTATTGTGGGCGATCTCATTTTGAAACGAGTTTTCCCGGTCCCAATGCATATGAATCTCACATAAGAAGGTCCATACATCATTGAACGGAGGCTTGGAGAGGGAACTTTCAAGCTAGTGACCGTTGATGGCGCGACACTCCCCCGAGCATGGAATAGCGAGCATCTGCGGTGTTATTATACTTATTCTATTTCTTTCACATTTTAGTCGCAATTAATTCCAGTAAACTTTTATTTCGTTGATTCTTTGTTTTCGGCATGTAATAAGACAAACTAGTTTGTTTTCGTTAATAACGGCTTGAAACCATCCTTTCCATGAATTATTGATGTTTCTGTGTGTGATAAATGTATGACAAAAATTAAAGTTACATTATTCTATCTGGCATATGAATGCGACAAAAAATTAAAAACTCCAAGTCCCTGTAGTGCGGACTGGAGTACTCTGAGTCCCCAGAGTGCAGACTAGAGTATAAATGACTTAAAAACTCCAAGTCCCTAAAGTGCGTACTGGAGTACTTTGAATGCCCAAAGTGCGGACTAGAGTATAAACGACTTAAAATCTCCAAATCCCCAAAATGCAGACTAGAACACTCTAAGTCCCCAGAGTGCGGACTAGAGTATAAACAACTTTAAAATATCCAAGTCCCCAAGTGTGGACTGTAGTACTATGAGTCTCCAGAGTGCGGACTAGAGTATAAACGACTTAAATCTCCAAGTCCCTGGAGTGCGGACTGCAGTACTCTGAGTTACCAGAGTGCGGACTGGGACTTAAAATCTCCAAGTCCCCAGAGTGTGGACTGGAGTACCCTGAGTCCCCAGAGTGCGGACTAGAGTACAAAAGACCTAAAATCTCCAAGTCCCCGGAGTGTGGATTGGAGTACTCTGAGTCTCCAGAGTGCGGACTAGAGTATAAAAGACTTTAAAATCTCCAAGTCCCCGGAGTGTGGATTGGAGTACTCTGAGTCTCCAGAGTGCGGACTAGAGTATAAAAGACTTTGAAATCTCCAAGTCCCCGGAGTGCGGACTGGAGTACTTGAGTCCCCAGAGTGTGGACTAGAGTATAAACGACTTAAACACTAGAGTATAAACGGCTTAAAAACTTTGAGTCCCTAGAGTGGGGACTGGAGTACTCTGAGTCCCCAGAATGTGGACTAAAAGTATTCTAAGTACTCGAAACGTGGAATATAGGATCTATGATTTTCAAAAAAATTCCAAGTCACATGGAAGTGAACTAGAGCTCGCTTAGCTCATCGAATTCCGAGTTATGGCAACGAGTTAGACAATAAGCTGAAAAACAAAAGTCATTGAAAAATAAAGAAACTAAGTTTTATTCGCAAATCCCAAAATAAAGTTCCGTTACAACTCCTGCTAAAATCGAAATCAAAAGTCTATTTACATTGGCTATGAAAATAAATAGAAATAATTACATAAA
Organism: Allium cepa; assembly: GCA_030765085.1. Lineage (NCBI taxonomy): Eukaryota > Viridiplantae > Streptophyta > Magnoliopsida > Asparagales > Amaryllidaceae > Allium > Allium cepa. The sequence continues at coordinate 79,334,571 of CM060941.1, read as the reverse complement.
CCATGCTAACTCTCGTTGAACGAGCATGATAACTACTTCTTTCGCTTCTTCTCCTTCCACGATTTCTCAACCGACTCCTCCCCTACGCGTTTTCCCTTGGACGTTTTGCTTGCTAGGGAAGTGACGTCCGAGGAAGGAAGAGGAACTTCCAGTGGCCTAGACCCACCGGGGAGGATGACTTTCAATGATCTGTTCAAAGGATCATCTAGTTCCACTACTTGGGGCTCGACCTTGATTTCAACTTTCTTCTTCTCTTCTGTAAGTTACTCCTTCATGCTCAACTTTGAAGTATGTTCGAAGGCACTTGTAATCTCAACTTCGTAATTTTCTTCGACGGGTGATGGATTTTCAGACTTGTCCTCGTTAAGCGCCTCAATCACATGAGCGTCGGGATAGGGAATCTCTCCCATTTGAATTGCCTCACCCTTCTTCTCCTCCTTCTCCATGGCGACATCGTTCCTAGGAGTTGGCTCGGGATTAGAACGGCCTGCACAAAGTCATAAGAGACAAATGTTAGAATAAAACTAACTACTCGCCGAAAACGATGGCCCTTTGAACTTTGAGAAGAAAAGTTATGTACCGGTTTCTGGCTGACTCCCAACCGTCGGGGAGTTTCGCCCTCTGGAATGGGAGATTGAACATGAACATCAAGGCTAGGATCTTCTGTGTCATAGCCAATGTACTTCTCGAAGGGGTCAAGTGATGGGAAACCAGACAGTTGAGTAGGGAAGGAACGACTCGGTTCCGGACAGGCCGACGATGTCATTCTTTCCTTTCGACGAGGAGGAGTCTTTGCTTTAAAGAGCTTTCGCCGCAGACAAGTCCGAAGGCTCATTCCTCCAGAGAAATTCCTTCACTAAAGCTTCGTCGTCAACCTCTTCAGTGCTCGACCCAACCTTTTTGATCTTTATCAAAGTCTCCCATGCTTCGATCAGAGATTCGAGGTAACCCTCGCCGAGAAATGTTAAGTCACGATGCATGAGAACTCGAGCGTTATACTCGGTTATAAGCGGATCAAACATGCACTTGATTTCCTCCCTTCCAGCCTCCGTAGCCGCCCTAAGGCGATAATCAACTTCCGTGAGTGCTATCCTTTTTCCCTTTCCACGGGCCTCATCCTCTAGCATTTCAGCCTTGGAGAGTTCTTCATCGAGCTTTGTCTTCAGGAGTCGTGTAGCAACGATCTCGTCGCAATATTGTTGCGACTCCTCCTGAGCAGTAGTATTTTCCTCCTTCTCTTTGAGAAGTAGCTCGTCCAGCTCTTTGACTCGCTGAGCGAACGCATCTCTCTCCTTCTGAACGGAGTCTTTCTCTAAAGCTAAGGCACCATAGCGTTGAACCGCTTCATCGATCTCTTTCTTATGTGTGGCCTCCAGACGATTAACTGCCTCAGCTATGTCTTTAGCATTTTTTTAGCAGTTTCAAGCTGAGATTTGTAAGAGAAAAGCTCTTCATCCTAGGCTTTGATGATGTCTTTGTCATGGATGGCTTCGAGTTTCAGACGATCAATTTCGTGTTGGCTACCTATAGAAACTTCTAAAAAAAATTCTGCCAAATGAACAAATGCTCCATGTTGAACGTAGACATCATTTTTGCAATCAATTTCACTTGGTTTGACGTGCCCCGGAATGTGATGAATTGCTGGAAGAAACTTCGGACCGTCGAAGCATATTTTAGGGAACGTGGTCTTAAGCTCGGCTAGCTTTTCCGCTATCGACGAATCATGAGCAGGATCAGAAGAAGTTTGTCTAGAGACTACGGGATTTTCGTGAAGTTTCCAGGATTGCCTGGTGCTGGATGAACCCGAGTGTTGGTCGTAGGGAGTATCAGACTGGGACCCCTTATGACCAGATTTCTCCCAGCCTTGCTCTGGGTGAGAGGGAGGATCGTGATGGTGAGAAGACTGATGGTAAGTTTTCCTTCGAGATGATGAATCCCAGGAGAAATAGTCCCTATCGCTTTCGTCATCTCTATCCCAACGTTTGCTGGATCTCGAATCCCGGCCAGAATGATGAAAAATAGATGACCGCGAAGGCGATCGAATCCATGGGAGCGTTCCATATCACTTGCATAAGTAAACATAAGCTAGTAGGAATAACTTGATGGCTGAAGTTTAGGTGCAAAATGAAGTGTAAGTGTTATTGTGTGTGTCCTAGTGTTTCCCCCAGACGGACCAGTTGCTTTAGCTTTACTTATCGAAGTTTTTCTCCTTGATTATGGGCTTAAACGCCTTCATCGCCTCTCGCGGGCGAATGGAGTTTTAGGGCTTCTGGATCATTGAAGCCCTAATTTAGCAAGTCGTTGGGAGTAGTTAGGTCGGATAAGCCTTTCAGTGGATGCTCTAAGTGTTGTGGAGACGGCTCTTTCTCCACTAGAGTAATTTTGACCTTTGAGGTGCCACCTACTGTCTTTTTCCTCAGCTTGTAAGCCGGTTTCTTTTTTCCCTTCGAAGGGGGAGGCGTTACATCTGTGCCGTGTGCCTCAACCATTGGTTCCATAGCAGGACTTATATTCTCACTCGGTGCTTCTGACACCTCAGTTTCTCTAATCTTGTCCTCCTCGGGTGTGTCGGAGACACCACGTGTCAAGGCCCAGCTTGCCTTTTGCCTTTGTCCAATGCAGGTCCAGTTGCAGTAGCACTGTAAGGAAGACTTATTCGGTGACCTTCCTCCGACATCCCAAATATTGAGAGCGATTCATTGGTAATGATGGATCGGACATCACGGTCTTCCGTGGGAACAACTCGAATAGCTTCGACGACCTTAGAGTACCCGGAGCCTTCGAGACGTGAGCTAATACCTGTAAAAGTAGAGAAAGAATTTAGAAAGGATGCACTTTCTGCTGCATACAACTATTGATCCTGAAAAGAAACTTACTTCCTTCTAGCCATCTCCTAGCAAAGCCTGCGAGACAGCGCACATAAAACCGTTCTTGCTTATATTGGGATAATTTGCTCCACGCCCCTTTCAAGATCTGGCACTTGATATGTCGCTCTAGGAATATGAAAGATTGGTTGTCGGATCATCTCTTGAAACGATAAATATAGCGGATGTCATCGGGAGTGGGGAGCCTGAATAGAATGCTCATGAAAAGAATGCACGTGACATATATGAACGTGTGACTGTTGGGATGTAACCGTGATGGGGCGATCTCAATATATTGCAACAGATCGCAGAGGAAGGAGTTGAATGGTGGCATGCTACCAACCCAGCACATGAATTTGTTGCAGACAGTATATCCGAATGGGGGCAGGTGAGGACGATCTTGTCCCGATGGAACCAATACATCGTCAAAGGTAATTCCGTGGATTGAACATAGTCGACGAAGAGCGTTTTCATTAATTCTCGAAGCTTGAAAATCAGTCGGATCATCTAGGATGACTGCTACATCTATGGCATCAGGGGCCAAATCAACAGATGTAGTCGTTGGACTCGGGATGTTCTGTACAAGAGTTGTCAATGGATTTGGTTCCCACTACTTTCTTGTTGAAAAGTTGGCTCAGGTTTATCTGAGACTGTAGCATAGCTCGACACTCTAGACATCTTCAATGAGCGTCGAAGATTGGATAAACACTTGTTTGAACTATACTTGAAAGATAATCAATATTAGACATAACGACAAAAGTGCTCCCCCTGTGTGTGGTGTGTGGACTAGTGCAATTGTTCGAGTGTAAATGTAAAACAATTAAAAGTCACAAAGCTGATAAAGTAAAAGTTAATCATTGATCTGTCATCGTCGAAGACTGTCATCGCTGACCGTCTCTGAGAGCCTACCCTATGACGATTTTAGTTTTGAACTCGAACATTGGCACTATATGTTGATGGCTATTATCTGTTTTTATCGAGTTAAAATCAAGTTTATAATTGTTGAGACAGGGGAGTTATCAGTCCGGATTAGTTCGATAGGCTTGTTTTCTTAAGTCCTTGTCCTTGTTATTGTCATATGATTAGGCATGGGAAGTAAGTAAATTTGACATGAGCTGTGTTCAAGTTGGAATGATTTTGACTGTTGTTGCCTACTTCAAGGCTCAATGCCGAGCGACACTCAAAACATAACACCGAACAGCCACCTAAACCAGATACGCTGAGCCACTTACTTCCTACCTCCCTAACTCCAGTCTTGCATGAAGACTATTCCAAGCTACTTACTTCTTGCCTTCGTAACATTTCTCTCACATAAGGACTACTGAGCCACCGACTTCGTAGTTGACCAGTTTCCATCTGAAATACAAGTGCCAAATGGTATCACTCATTTCTTCCTCGTTCCTTGATCACCGAACTAAACTCTCTCTCTCCTTATACCGAACGACCCCTCATCCCTCTGCCTCCCTAACATTATTCTGACATAAAATTACCGAGCCATCCACTACGTAGTTGGCAGGTTTCCACCCAAAATACAAGTGCCAAACGCTCGACGAACAATCTAGTTCCACTTCAACGACCTAACTCTAATGCTTGGTGACCCAGCAGGAACCTACGACCTAGAGACCACCGATGTCCCTTTCCTTCCTCCTCTCCATTCCACCAACCTTGAAATCGGTTGGAGTCGTACTAAGTTCTAGCCCTGAAGCATGTTCGAATCTTGATTCGTCTTCTTCATCTACACGCCTCCTACCATCCATAATCTAAAGAAAATTCACAATTTTGAATTTCATGCTAAACTTCCTAGTTTGAAAAAAGGTTTGAAGGAGAAATTCTTACCTCAGAGGATGACTGAGGCTTAAGGATCTGTTAGGTTTGAGATTGGAAGTTGTTTAGACTCGATCTAGGGAGGAGCTATAGGGAGAACTTACTAGATTCAGGGTAAGGAGGGAAGGTTGGAGAAGTAGCCGAAGTTCGAGCGAAGGTAAGTTACGGGTTCTGAAGGTTCGAAGTGAAAGTAAAGAAGTGATGAGGAGAAGTGCCGATTTTTATATGTGAAGAAGGGGAGGTGAACAGGCATCAACCAGAAGACCCGGTCAAGGCATTTCAGTGGTTTGGTGAGAAGTTATGCTGAGCGACTGAGAACTTGCCGAACGGGTGGCCCGATGCGTGAATATCGACCGAGTCATGTTGAAGACATGGTGGGATGAAGAAACAAATTCCACCCGATAGGAGGAGAAGAGTGGGAGGCATGGTTTGTTTGTGGTTCAAAGCATATCATGATTGACTCTCACGATACGCTTTAGGGGGCGAGAATTACCCGGTTGCTTAGCCCGGCAACGGGAGGAAAATATTGAGTGTTGTTCGGCCTGCAAGTATCATTCGGCCCAAGTATCGCTCGACCTAGGTATCATTCGGCCCGACTGCATTGTTCGGCCTAAGTGCCGCTCGGCCCAAGTCCTTCGTTCGACATCTTGAGTTCAAGCGCCACCGCTCGGCATTCTTTGGTTCAAAAGCTATCGTCAGCATCTTGAGTTCAAGCGCAACCGCTCGGCATTCTTTGGTTCAAAAGCTATCGTTCGGCATCTTGAGTTCAAGCGCCACCGCTCGACATTCTTTGTTCAAAAGCTATCTCTCCGCATCTTGAGTTCAAGCGCCATTGCTCGGCATGATCTAGCTTCGAGTCAACTACCCAAAGTTCACCGTTCGGTAAATTACCGCTCGGTGTAAAATTGTTCCAAACTTAGAAGCGCAAACATCTCAGTTATCGCCGCTCGGCATCTATTGTTCGGCTAATACCGTTCGGCAACCTTCTTTGGCAACATCATTTGACAAAGCCACTTAGCATGGTCACTCGGCAACTTCCATTCGGCATCACTGGCTCGGCGCATATTAGAGATGTTAACTAGTTGTCAAGCCCACAACAAAGTAAGGGCGTTTGGCATAACTTTGCTTCGAGTCAACTCGTTACTTGCTTCGGTTCTCCTGAGGGCTTACTTTGAGTCACTTGATGATTGACCGACATTCCTCGCTCGGCACGACCCGTTCGGCGTGCCTGGCCCGGTGCGCAGAAGTCACCTACTGTGGGCCGAGATACCTTGTTCCTAGGCCCGTAAGGGAAGTCCAGCCTATCTTCGCCTATAAATAGAAGGGCAGGGGCACAATGAAAGGGACCTTTTCTTTTAAGAACACCGGGGAGACTCTGCCATTTCCAGGACTTATTCTTTTTCAGTTAGAACTTGTATTCAAGTCGTTGGTGTACAAATTGTATCTATATTCAATTATTTGAAAGAGCAATAAAGAAAAAACTCAAAGTGGATGTAAGCAGTTACGTCGAACCACTATGAATCTGGTGTTCTAGTGTTTGCAATTAATTCTACATATATTCCTCTATTTTAATTTACTATCTTCATTAATCTCTCTACACAAATTCTTCTTTGGGTGTTAGTGACCAATTCTTGTGCTAACAGATCATATTAGGCCTACAAAGCCTAAAGGTTTGTATTAGATCCAATCTACTTAATTTAATTAAAACCATATTTTATTTAACTTTATTTATTTATTTAATAAATGAATATAATTAAAAGGATATTTCATATAATTTATGAGTGTATCATTACATACATATAGTTACATAACGTGCATGTGTAACATAGCATTGGGTTTACATGATTAAGTTTATATATATGTAAATATTAGAATTTACATCTACTATGTTTATTTAGCTTGTACATATATATTATTTGTCTGAATAAAATTATTTATAAATCGATACAGTATAAAATTAGACTAAATATTTGATTTCAAATTCTAGTTTGACTTAGCAAATAAAATCAAATTTAAAACCAGATTTGAAAATTAAGATTCAAAATTTCAAATATCATAAAACACACGCGCGCGCATACGCGCACACACACATATATATAATTTCAAAATTTTAACATAAATTTATTTATGTGATATAACATTTGACAATTTCTTTAAGTTCAGACTTTAAATTTGAAATATCTAATTTGACTTATTAAATAAGACATGATTTAAAGCTGGACTCAAAATTTTAAATTCAAATTTTAAAGCATCATAATTTGACTTTATAATATTTAAAACAATACACACACACAAACATATACACACATATATATATATAATTACATGTAGCCGCAGAAATACATTTTTTTTAAAAATTATATAAGCATTTATATTGAATAGATAATATATATGTGTGTGTGCGTGTGTAAATGAAGATATATATATATATATATATTTGTTTTTTTAAATATGTATATGCATATATGAATTTTGATAAAATAAATATATATTTTTTATTCGAAAGTAAAATTTAGATATTTATTTCTAACACATAATTATATAAGTGCATAATTATTATATATATATATAATTATATTATAAAAAATATTTTTTTGCAAAGTTTTTCTATTATCGAAAGTATTTTCTAATAAATCATTTATATAATATTTTAACTTAACTTAATTTACAAACTAGTAATTTAAATTACTAATGAAATTTAAACTTAATCAAACCATTATATATATCTAATTTAATTTAAACTTTTTTTTATTTACTGACCTAAACATTTTATATACAAGCGTTACGGTACGTGCTTCGCGCATGATTTGTTCTACAAATTATATATGTTTCAAAACACTCAAAAAAATAATTTCTAGAAATATTTAATTATATTTTGCACTGAATTCATGCATAGTTTGTTTGAATTTTTATTTTTAAGTTTCAATATCTAATTTTTTTGATAGTTTGAATTAATATTTCTATTTCAGTTACTAAAGAAAGAGTTTGTAAAGGAATTTCATTTGTTATATCCTATTTTAAAGTGACATTAAGATTTGATTATATTCGAGCGTTCTGAATTCGAATTTTTTTATCGGGTCCTATTTTCAAGTGATATTAATGTTTATTAATATTTGTAAAGGCACGCGTTGAATTTGTAAAGTAAGTTATTTTTAAGGGATTTGGAAACATATATAGATAAGCGTTAGGTTATATATGAGTAAAGGGTGTTTTCAGAAGTTTGCGGTCAGACTAAAAGTTTGCGCTTCCAAGCCAACTATTAATAAAGATATACATATAGTGTTTTTCTAGTTGCATATTATAATAATAAGATGATTCATACAGATCAAAATAAATATTAAATGGTATATGAATGAATGGCATATATATAAGGTGATATAGCAGATAAATATATATAAATTACTATATAAAATGTATAAATTTTACCCAAAGAGATATTGCCGTAGTAACACATGTGATCTAGATAATGTACTTGATCTTTCAGATCTACACCTTCTGCTGCAAACAAAAAGCATGCAAAAACCATATTTACTAATATCTAATTTTTTAGATGTGAATGTAGTAAGAAAAATGGAGAGGAGGTGTGGAAGTTCATGTGGCCAGGTATGGAGGTGAGGGAAGCCAAAAAGGTAAAATAGAAAGTGCGGGCCAAAGTTTGAATACATAGTGAGGTCTAAAGAAAAAACATATGCATAACTTCTCCAAACAATTCAAACGAAAAACCCACTCTTTCCCTCCCTTTCTTGATCGGCCATTCAGTATTCCAAGATGGACCAAAAAATCAAACAGCCCATTTAGCAGTTTATTTAATTTAAATCCAATTTAAATCTTTATTGGTATCGTATATCGATACATATGTATAACTTCTTATATGCACTCAATAAATTAATAATAGTACCTAAACAATTCCAAAGGCTATTCCATTTTATTAAATATATCCCAACACAATATATACAATAGTCATTAATATCTAGAAAATATTAGTTAATTTATAACCATTGTAAATCAATTAAATCAATCGTGTTTCTAAGGCTGAATAGATTCAGTTGTGTGACTCACGAGTGTGAATATATTATGATTAATATTTAGACAATTTAAATACTAATATTCACATGTTACTTTAGCTAATGGGGTGACATTTTGATTTAATTAATTGCTTACAAATCTCATCGATGAAATGCAATTTTATAAATTCAAGCGGTACCTTTTAGTAATAATTAATTACACTAATTCTCTTCATCAACACCATATCACTTTAGGACTTAAGAAATTAGATTTGTCCAAAATTCTAATATTGTCCATATTTAGCTCGGTTAGTCCATAAACAAAGTCCTTGGTTTAATAATAACAATTTTTATAACCATATTTCTATGGCCAAAATATTTGACTTTGAGTTGACTACAATTGACCGTAATATTAACCTCATACAACTGAGAGGATGAATTATCTATTAAACAATGTTTCACTGTCAATGCTTCAACTCAGACCCAACTATAATCATTCGATGGATTCCATGCCATGATTTAACTATAACTAAATTGAAGTGCCCACGTTGAAGATCAACAGTAATATCAAATCATGAGAATTGAGTAAGATCATCACTCGAGATTTTCTATTTGACCTAGTGGTTGTTAACCAATAAAACTCTTAGATTAGTCATTATATACTTATCCAATAATCAATATTATGTAACCTCTTGGTGCCCCCAGCAACCATGAGTAATGCATTGCCTAACATTTGGAGAGCGTTATGTACTCTGGTCTCTACGAATGTATCAACATCCTTTCTCGAAACATCTTGACTATGAATATTTAAAATAATATGTGATTTAATATTGTTATAATTTTATCTCGATTACAACTCCTTGTAATTCTTATCACATAATAATCATTTATGGATTTTCTATTAAATATTTTTAAATTAATTATCTAATTAATATATCATAATATAACAAACATATAACAAAAAATAGACCACCTTTTATTTCGATCGAAATTTTATTACAGTTACATAATTTCCCCTAGGGCATTCCCTTAACTTTCTCAATATCCTACTCGCACTTAGGGCCAATTATGGAACCTCAATCTTTTCTCTTAGAACTAGTCGAGCCAGTCCCTTCGTGAATGGACCTGCTATGTTGTCTTTAGTATCTGCTCTTTCAATCACAACTTCTTTATTGCTGCCAATTCTCTTATAAGGTGGATTTTTTTAAAGAATTTTCCTTGATTTCCTGTGAGCTCATGGTTCATTCACAATCTGCATTGCAGAATTATTATCACATAAGAAGGTTATGGGTTTCTCAACATTTGAAAACTTTCCTAGCTCATCTTTAAACTTGCACATCCAGATTGCTTCTTTAGCTGCTTCATAGAGGATGATGTATTTGACCTCTATCTTTGAATCGACTATTGTCACTTTCTTAGCTCTTTCCCAATTAACCGCTTCACCGTTCAATGTGAATACATAACCTAACACCGATTTGCTATAATCAATATCACTTTGAAAGCTGAAATCTATACCATTTCATAAGGATATCTTCATTCCTATGTATTAGGAATCTGTCTTTAGTATTTATTATATAACTAAGAATACATTTCTCTGCTTTTTAATGTTTTCTCTGGGATTAGATAGATATTGGCTTATGCCTCTTAATGCATAAGCCACATCCGGTCTAGTACATAACATAACGTACATAATGGAACCGATTGTGGATGCATACTATATCCTTATCATGAACTCCTTTTCCTCATCGGTACAAGGAGCATCCTTCTATGAAAGGAAGATTCTGATTTGTGTTGGAATATTTCTATGCTTGGAATTCTCCATACCGAACATTTTCAGTATAGTACTATGTACATGGATTAGGACAAGCACAACAACCTCTTAAATCTATGTTTATAGATCTATATTGCAAGTATATAGATTACTTCTCCCGATACTTAATGGAGAAGTTCTTGGATAACCATGCTTTTACTGATTGTAATAATGCAATGTCATTGCCAATCAAGAGCAAATTGTCAACGTACAAGACTAGGAACATTGTAGCACTTCCTTGTTCTTTCCGGTATACGCATGCTTCCCCTGTACTATGATAAAACCAAATTGTTTGATTACTTTATCAAAGAACTTATTCTAACTTCTTTAAGTTTGCTTAAGAAAATAAATCGGTCTTAACAATTTTTACGCCTTTCTCTCGCTTCCACTGATCTCGAAACCCTTAGGCCATGGCAATTAAATGTCTCTTATTAATCACCATTTAGAAACACCATTTTCATGTCCATTTGCCCTATTTCGTTGTCATAGAATGCAACGATGGAAGCATTATCTGTATGGACTTAGGCATAGTTATGAGTGAAAATGTTTTGTCATAATCAACGACTTGAATTTATTGAAAATCTTTCGTAATTAGCCTTGTCTTATACGTTTCGGTCTCTCTATCTGCATTTAGTGTTTTATTATAAATCCATTTGCCGCCGAAGGGTTTTATCCTTTAGGTATATCAGGCAAAGTGCGTACTTTTTTGTCATTCGTGGAATCCATCCCGATTTCATACCTTCAAGCCAAAGCATAGAGTCCTTACTCCGTAGTCCTTGTTGAAATGAGAGACGAATGTCGTCTTCTAAGACATAGTCCTCTTTCTCTTCGTCCACGAAGAAACCATGACATCTATCTAGTGTATGAGATTCTCTATTATACCTTCTAAAAGGTTGCATGTTTTCAAATAACGATGAATTTGATTCTTCTAACGATTTAGCCTCGTTTACTTTCAGGATCTCATCCAAGTCCACAACTTCATTGTTAATTTCTTTTGATAGAAATTCATTTTCTAAAATTAAAACTTGTTGAGAAACAATAACCTTTTGTTCCTTTGTGTTATAGACATATATCTCATAGAATTCTTAGGATATCTTATAAGTTTAAACGGAATCAATCTTGCCTCAAGTTGATTGGGGCCGACGTTCTCAATGTAGGATGGACAACACCATATTTCCGAATAATTGATATGGGGTTGTCCTTATGCCACATCTCCTATGCCATCATAGGCACAAATTTAATAGGTATTGAGTTCAACATATGTGCTGCAATTTCTTGAATATATCCCCAACAGGAAAGAGGTACCACAACTTTACTTATCATGGAATGAAACATATTTAACAAAGTTTGATTCCTTCTTTCCTAAATACCATTATGTTTTGGATATAGGGTAGACTAATCCGAGGAATAATCCTATTATCTTTTCAGTGCCATTGGAGCTTTTGTTCAACATACTCACCTCCTTGATCTGATCCAAGTATTTAAGTTTTACGGTTGATTTTATTTTCAACCTCATTCTGATATTCTATAAATTTCTCATAGGCATTGGATTTATTCTTTATATTATATATTTATCCTAGTCTCTAGAAATCATTAGTAAAAATTACAAAGTAATTTGAATTATCCTTGGTCACTTTAGGCATTGAGCCACATACATCAATATGTACTAGACCCAAGAGTTCGTCAAGTCTTTCATTGCTTTCATTGAAGGGGTTCTTGATCATTTTTCCTTTGAGACATGATTTATGAGTGTAAAATAATTCATAATCAAATAATGGTAGATAACCTTTGGATTTTGGTTTGTGCGGTCTTTTGTCACTAATATAACCTAGCCTATAATGTCATAGGTAACTATTATTAATGTTGATAGAGGATTTATTAACCACACAGATACAATTAAAATTAAGTAAATAGATTTCATTATCTAAAACACTAATGCAGATTGGATTCCATTAAACCAAATTTTCATAACATTATCATCACAATGAAAACTATATCCAGTCTCAAACAATCTAGACATTAATGTTATTCTATAAATAAAGTTTGTAATATAATAAAAAAATTATTCAAAATAAGATCACATTAAGTTGGCAATGTCAAGTGTAATACCCCCGGTATATTAATAATGAATAATAATAAAAAATTTAATGACTAATTAATCAATTTAAATATTGAAGGGCCAAAACAACCATTTTTTAACCTTTGAATTTGATAATGTGGCTAGCACCATTGCGACCGTCTCATTTTTCTAATCAAAAAAGTATATAAGTTTTTTCAATTTGGAGATCATATGAAGGAGATACGTACGATGTAATATCTAAGTTAAATATCTGACACGTATGTCGACATGCATGAAAACATATGTCGACATACATCCAATCATTACATATACGTCGACATACATCATTGCATATGTCGACATACAAGGGCCAGTTTAGTTCTTTTTAAACTTAAATTAAAGTTGGTTATTTGAATTGATGGGAACAATTTTATAACCATAATTAACACTATAAAACCTTTTTTTATCTTCTCCCTTTTCATCTCCATTTCGCCTTTTCATTTCACCACTTTAAAGTGGCATAACTCTCTCAATCTTCAACGGTTTTTGTGATCTATCTATCAAAATGATCATGGAGACGAGTAATATTATCTACTGACAAAATGAGGCAAACTACAGAGGTTTCTATGCATTAAAGGAATAGGATATTGAAGGATTTTGGGGTTTGGCCTTCATTTTTTGGTGAACGTACCTTTTTTACGATTACATAATGCAACTAGAATGTTTTAATATTATTAAAGGTCTGGTTAGGTGATTATTATGATTTTACAAGAGTTTAATGAACGAATTTTATGATTAATGGAGTCATTAAAGTTAACAATAAATTAATTTAAAATATATGGAGTTGTATAAAACAGTATTAGTTCTAGATATATGTATATATATAGAAATGATGATATGATGACTCATTTATAAAAGATAATGATAGTATAAACAAAACATATGAAGTTAAATTCAAAATGAAGGCTGTATTGGGTTAGGTTTAACCTAGATCCAACCAGACCTAGTAGGAGTGAAGATGCTTGTGGAATCAGGACTTTGTGCAATGCTTTAAGATATTTCAAATGGGGTAATGCGGTATGAAATTGATGTGGCAAAGCATATAGATATCATTGAATATTAGTGTGTCCGATGTGTGTGAAATTGGATGTTTGGTTAGTTATCAATAATTAGATATCATGCTGACTTGTTATGATCAGATAATGGATATTGGGCACGTTTGATGTGATATTGATTTGTCAGGTGATTGTATATGAAGCATGTATGGTGTAGGGAATAGTTATCTCAGGGAAATAGTTATTCCCTCGGTATTTGAAAAGAAACAGTTGTTTCAAGAAATGGTTCTTCCCTCAATGTCGGAATTAGTGATTTAGGAAATAGTTGTTCCCTCAACGTCAGACTTAATGGTTCAGGAAATATTTTTCCAAGAAAATGGTGTTTCCTTAGTAATGTGGATATTGATGACCTTATTGGATGAGTATATATTTGTGTATAAAGAATGATGAAATGGGGTATGACCTTAATCGAGTACTCAACCTAAGTATAGTATTGATATTACTCCTCGAGTGCAAGTATGCAGGTTAGGGTATGTGATATGCAGTATAAACACTTAGCGGTATCGTAGCCGTGCAGATGCAAAAAGTTACAGTGGGGATATAGCAGAAAATAGCGAAGGTGCAAATAGCTTCATTAGATATAAAACCAAATATTTAAAGTTAATTTATTCCCATTCTCGCATCATTTATATAAGACAAAGAAATATTGTTTTATCTTATGTAACAAAACCGAAGAATATCATAATTTACGCAGATTAGATTTAGTGACTATAATAGATTTCTAACTTTTATTGAGCACTTATACCTTAAAATTAGGTCTTTACCCTAACTTTATTGATATAGTTTGAAGGTGAACTAGTTGAATCAACCCTTCTATATTAATATTGCTAAAGCGGGTGATAAAAAGCCTTGATTTAGAGGGCGTAGCGGAAAATAGTTAGGCTTAAAGTACATTTACTACCTAATAACGCTAAACTGAAATAGTGTAGTGGTCGAAAAGCGCTATGCATTACAGCAGAGATTTTGTGGGGCTTTAGCACGGCTTAAACTGCACATAGTGCGTGTATTGGGTTAGGAGACACTAACAATGTTTTACCAGCCTTGTTGTAGTATACATGAGCTAGACTTGTTTCACGCACTCATACATATGTCTAACATACTCTTATTTTCCTTTTATCTCGATCACTCAGTTGATGGACACTGAAAACTTGGAGGAATGGTGATGATATTTAGTATTGTTAATATTATATAAATCATATATAACACGTGACCGGTATATTCGTATGTATTGTGGATTGGGATTTGTGGTCCAAACCTAACTATGTTTTTGGATCTATGTTGATTATAATTGTTTTATATTATATGTTATTTCCCTGTTTGTCGAGTTTAGAAAGTTTACAGTGATTTTATTTTGTTTTCTTCTTATCGTATCATAATGACTTATCATTTTTTATTTTTGAGATTTGAACATCGTTTTGCGTGTTAAATCCTTATGTCCAAATCGGCAGGTTGTTAAATCTCATTTTAGAGCAAACCTCCCTTAATTTAAGGATTAGAACATATCGAGAGAATGTATATTTATTTTTATGAATGTGAACATAATATATTAGTCTAGTATAGGTGTATACCTTGTTTATTGTTCCAGTCTGGTATACTATCTATTTAGGAGTTATCAATAAATCTCATTTATAGATAGCTAAGAAAGTACCTTGATGGAAACTGGAATAGAAAATAATGCTGGTAGGGTTGAAACTAAAAAAGGAATGACACCTCTAATGACCCATAATTTTACCTCTTTGATTTATGAATATTTAATTAATTCTAAATATTTAATCAATCGTTTTTATTTGTTAAATAACCCTATTTTAATCAATAAATAATGATATTAAACTTGTTCTGAAAGTTTATTTACAAAAATAAATAGTTCAATGAAAAACTGAAAATACGATCAAAAATCGTTTTTTGGATTTTTGAATTTTCATCGAACAAAAGTTGTTGCAACATTGTTGCACATATGTGTACATTTTTATAACATATACTTAAATATATAATAAGTATTTTAATAAAGTACGAAGTAATATAAAACGTAAATATAATTAAAGAAGTGATTAGTTAGGAGATGCGACTTTTACTTTTTAAAATAAATAAAAGTGGACTTATCCTTCTTAATTTAAGTGCATTAATACATAACATCATTATAAGATACAAGGCCATGTGAAGGAGAAGCAGTGTATGATTTGACACTTTGGAAAGCGGTAAAAGAGTATGGAAAAGTAAGGGTATTTTGATTAGGGGGTATTCGGTGTCTTTTGCTATTTTTTCATTTCTATAAAATGTGCATCTTACACTTCATTTTCACTTTTGTTTTCGTTTCCTTCTTTCACTTTCATCTTCTTCTCTTCTTTTCCATGTCTTCCTTCTTTTTCATCTCCTCCGTTACAAATTTTTAAGTCCAAACAAAGAAAGCGCTACTTTACTTTCCGCTTTCATTTGCATTTTTACTCTAGTTTTCCGTTCTTCTTCCTTCTTTCTCTTCATTCTGACATAACTTCCACAAAACAACTCCAAATTCAAAGGTTCATCTTTTAAAAACCAAGAGAATTCAATAAAAAAGAACTTATATGTTAATCACTTTTTCAAATTTTGAGAGTTGTCATATCAAAATCCTATTTTTTAACCAAAGTTATTTGCAATCCCAAATTTATTACCCTGAAAATACCTCATCTTCATTTGGCTATAAATTCTACAAAATTAATCCAAATTAAGCGATTCTTTTTAAATCAAATAGAATTAAATAATACATGTTGGTCAAGTTTTCAAATTCATGTAGGAATCTTGTCAAAAACAGCGAGAAGACAACCCATTTTCTAAACCTATTTTTAAAGCAAAAACTTAAACCCAAAGTCCTCCTTTCCATCATTGCTGATCCCATCTAAAGTTATCGTAGGATTTTTGAGCTAATGTTTGCAAGTATTAGGGTTTGGTGGTTGTAGCAAGGAGTAATGGACTTTTCCCGAAGTCTAGTGTAACAACTAGAGTTTATAGCTCTAATTTGTGAATATTTAATGAATTTTAAATATTAAAATAATAGTTTTTATAATTAAGATATAACTATTTTAAATACTAACAAATGATGGTGAAGTAAATTTGTAACGACCCGAGATTTTGCCACTTTGAAATAGACTATTTAAATATATTTTATATAGTCAATAAATGGATTTTTATTTGCAAATAAACCTATTTTAATTTTTTTGAATGGTACTTTATATACAACATGTCACTAGGACAATATATCACATGTCAATATATGTTCGAATCATGCTACGCAAGTTTCGAACTTGTGACCTCTCGTACCACGGCCGAATCACTTAACCACTTGGACAATGGTGCTTATCTATTTTAATTATTTAATAATGATGATAAAATAGTTTTTAAATTTTTGTTACCAATCTAGATAGTTCAAATAAAAATATAAAATATGACTGAAGAACGTTTTCAGGAATTTCGACTTTTCGACACCGAATAGTTGTCGGGAAACGTTGTGCACACTAGTGCACACATGCGCCCACTTATAAACTAGATTTTGATAAAAAAAAATTGCAAATAATATACATGCATATACGTGTATATGTTAGTACTTGAGATGATGGTTTTGATGACAACAACCTTGTAATAAGATTATAAAATATAAATACTAACATTATAGTTTTTATATATATATATATATATATATATATATATATATATATATATATATATGCAGGATTTAACTATGCAGGTACCAAGAATGAAGACTGTACAGTATAGAGATTCAAGATATCAAGATTGAAGACTCATGAGTATCAAGATTATCAAGAGTTCAAGATTTCAATAATAAGTAATTTAATTAGGAATTTTGTTAAAACTCTTAGAAAAGCACTAGCATCTTAAAATCCAATTTATTCGTGGAATGTAATCCACTTCGAGCCCGTTAAAGGGATGGAACCCTAAGTAGGACGAAACCTACGAAAATCTAGTGGAACATTGTTTTGTATCCACTAACTTTTATTCAAAATGTTTTACAAAATTATATCTTGTTTTCAAAATGTTTCCAAAATCTTCCTTTTAAAAAGAATCAAAAACATCTATCCTATTTTTAATACTTTTAGCCTCAAAATAATCTTTATTTTCAAAATCAAAATTATCCTTGGTTTTAAACTATTTTTTAATAATAAATATATTTAATATTTATACTTAGATTTAAATATAAAATTATAGTAAAATTTTATATATATACCAAAATATTATTCTCTATATTTACTAATGTATTTTAACTATAGTTAAGTATATTTATAAAGTTTAAAATAATTTTAATATAAGATAGAAGTTATTTTCAAAGAAAAACAAATTACCAAATTTTTCTTTGGCAAGTCAACATCCTCAAGTACCCCATGTCGACATGGTAGCAGTTTATTTCAAAATCTTGAATTTCAAAGGAAGTGTCTATTCGTCATATCCTTTCACGAATGGACATGGCTGTTGTTCTACTATAAATAAGGGCAGTTTTAAATGAATTTTCATTCATATTTTTCTGGTTTTCACTCCTCTTCTTCTTCCATATTTCTTTATACACATTTTACCATTACTCTGCCGAAATCAACATTGAATCTAACTAGATCATTTCTGGTTTGATTCTCTATCACTATCTCAATAAGATCTCAGTGCTATTCAGAGTTATAAACTTTTTTGTAATCAATTTAGTGGGAAATGGTGTGATTGTAGCATTGGAAATCAATCAAGCGAGAAAAGTGTGATTGTAGCCTTGGAAATCAATCAAGTGAGAAAAGGTGTGATTGTAGCCTTGGAAATCAATTGGGTGAACTTATTGCCCCTGAAATCAAGTATCTCTACCCAGAGGATTGTGAATCTGGAGTGGTGTACCTCATGGCCTTGAAATCGAGGGTGTAATTGTACAATTGCTTTTGAAATGAAATTCGTACCTGTGTGTAGGACTGGATGTAGGGTAACTCCGAACCAGTATTAAATCTGGTGTGTTCTTTCCTTTATTGCTTTTAATTTATTTCTGCATCTGTGTTTGATTCTGTGATCATATCTGTGTCTGAATATTGCATACATTTGTGTTCAAATTAATAAAAACTCCAAAAGATTTAGTAATTCCTTTAAACACTATTCAACTCCCCTCTAGTGTTAATCCTAGCCTTAAGATCCGTATTCCACATTTCTCACATTTGGTATCAGAGCAAGGTTTTCATAATCTGAATTTTAAATTTTTTCAAAATGGCTACCGACACTGGTTTTATTATCTCTGTCACTAGTTCATTTGCAAAAGGTCAGTCTACTATCAGACCACCACTTTTTAATGGTAGTAATTATGCATATTGGGCATGTAGGATGAAAATATATTTACAATCTATAGGACTAGACACTTGGAATGTCACACAGACTGAATATTCAGAACCCACAACTGATTTTGCACAGTGGACTGCTGAGCAAAAGACTGTTGCACAAAATAACTCTAAAGCTATGAATATTTTATTTTGTTCACTTGATAGAAATGAATTTAATAGAGTGTCAGTTTGTAAGTCTGCATATGAAATCTGGAAAACTTTGCATGTTACTCACGAAGGAACAAGAAAAGTTAAAGACCAAAATTTCCATGCTCACACACCAGTTTCAATTATTTCAAATGAATTCTAACGAGTCTATTTTAGATATGTATAGTAGATTTCAGAACATTGTGCATTCTCTAATATCCTTGAGAAAGGAATTTTCGGAAGAAGATCAAGTCCGAAAAATCTTAAATTCTCTGACTCTTGTAACGACCCAATTTTTTTTAACAATTTTTAATAAATTAATAGGTAGAGAATAAAACGTATAAATTAATAGGTAGAGAATAAATAGTATAAATTAATAGGTAGAGAATAAAACGTATAAATTAATAGGTAGAGAATAAATAGTATAAATTAATAGGTAGAGAATAAAACGTATAAATTAATAGGTAGAGAATAAATGGTATAAATTAATAGGTAGAGAATAAATAGTATAAATTAATAGGTAGAGAATAAAACGTATAAATTAATAGGTAGAGAATAAAACGTATAAATTAATAGGTAGAGAATAAATAGTATAAAATAATAGGTAGAGAATAAATAGTATAAATTAATAGGTAGAGAATAAATAGTATAAATTAATAGGCAGAGAACAAATAAGTAACGTATAAATTTAGATACGTTACTTTTATATAAATTTAGCGTATCTTGTATAACTATATGAAAAAATATATAAGAACAACGCATATATATATATTGCCCATGATAAGAATATCTCTCCTTCTTCTTTTCATTCTCCGAAAAAAAACTCTTCCCCTCATTCCTCTTTGCTCCACGCATTCACCACATGCTCGATTACCCACAACCGTTTCCTCTCTTCTTTCATTCTTTATATGTAAGTATTTCTTTATATATTATATCTATTTCTTATTCTTGCAGCTTTATATATATTCAAGCATACGAAAGGTTTGTTAAAACATAGATTTATATGTATATTTTATTTTACACCAGATTTCAAGTATCCTGGTGAGTTGGTTTTAGAGCGTATATATATAATCTGCTTGGTTATTTTAAGTTTTTATTTATAAGTTTGAAATAGATTTTCATAACACATATTTATTTTTCGGTATGTATATATGGTTTCTGCATATTTGGATAAGTTTATGTTGTACAAATTATTATATATATTAGTTGTTTGTGTTAGGTATATGCAAGCTATATGGTTTCTGCATATAAAATATATAGCTTTTATAGTATTATTATATATTTTGGCAAAGTATATATTTATACAAAATATGTTTTGTTAACAGCTTGGTATGTTATGTTTATAAAATATGTTATGAAAAAAAGGGTTTTTGGTATAAATGATTTATGTCAGTTTTCCAATGTAAATGTTAGTAATATATGAGTTTAACAGTGTATATATATTAGTAGAAATGACATTTTGTGTATGTATAAAGTTTACATAAGTTTGATATGTTATTCTTCAATATGTCTGTTTATATAAATCGGTTTTTGTTTTATATATATATTATAATTATATGATATGTATAGTAAAACTAAGTTAATTTTTAATATGTACTATGTACATAATTTATTGTTGTTTAAGTATATAATGTATTTTGATTTTTTTTTGAATGGCCGCAGCCTATATTAGCTTACATATTTTAACTTGCATAGGTTCTATTTAGTATATAAAGTAATTTATTTATATACTATAAGGTTTATATAAAATTTTATGATATATGTTAATACGAGTTATCACATATGTAAATTTTATATTATATGAGTTTAAGATAGCTGTATTTTGAACATCTGGTGCGTCACATATATATATTATATCCAGGCTGCTTTGTTTTGTCATTCTATATTTTACTATTTTAAAATGAGTATATATCATATATTTGTTATACAACTGGTTGTATAGGATGTTGTGAGTCAATACTTAGTTTTATTGACGTTTGAAATTTTTTTAAGCACGTATGAATATATATGTATATTTATAACTATAATATGTTTCTGGTTATATAAGAGTTAGTTCAGTTTATACATGAGCAGTCTGTGTTTGTTCCCATATTTTAGAAACAATAGTCAACTTTTGTTCTTTTTGGTTGATATAGGTTATGTACAGTATTATATTTATACTATTTTGGATTTAAGATGATTCTATAAATACTCAACTTTATAAATTATTTTAATACACATATATAATTTGAAAATTTATATAGGTTGAATATAATATGTTATTGAATGTAAAAGTATGGATGGACTTAAATTATATATATATATAACATTTAATATATATATATATAGAAATAGTTATATATATATATATATATATACAAAGTTTTCTTTTAGGTATTAATATTTAAACATTTATTTTATTTGTTTGAGAATATATATATATATATATATACTAGTTATATAAATTTGGTATAAAGGTGTTAGTATATTTTTTTTAAGTGTATGTTGATAAAAAAAATGTAAGCTTGATTTATTTATTTATTTACATGTTTGAAAAGCATGTAAATTAAATTTGTGATGTTTGAACTTAGAATATAAATTTCATATGTGTATATATAGTTATAGGTGGTTATAAAAGTTTGCTTATACCATTTATCTTCATCGTTCCAGTTCTGATCTGATCCGTTTCATTAATTCGAGCCAATCAGCTTGATCGTTGAATTCGTGCTGATTTTGCTTTGCTTGGATTTGAAATTTAATTTCAGTGTCTGTATCAGTGTGCGTATCCGTGTCTCCTTCTATATTCTCTAGCCTCGAAAGGTGAGCAATCACTCACGATTAACATTTTTTTGTTCATTAAATTTGATTTCAATTGAAACGATAATTGAAATATACTGCTGTAGTTATTTAAATTTGTTATATATGCTATTATCTGTAACTGTTCACCTGCGGGATATGACACCATATCCTATTGTTTTTATTATATTGTTATTGATGATATATGCCTGTTATTTTATTGTATTTTCTGTTATCACTCTGCAAGTTCCCTGTAGTTTAGAAATCACTATGGGTTGAAATGATACATACCCGAACAGACTTTAGAATAGGAGAAAATCGTTATGGGTTGAAATGATAGACCCAAGCGATTTTCATTAATTGAATTTGGGCTTACGGGTTGAAATGATATCCACCCGTATATATTCAGTATACGGATTGAAATGATAAATATCCGTAGCACTTGACTATATGATAGGAAATATATACAGACACCGTTGGTCCACATAAATATTTTGAAAATAATTTCTATAATTTTGGAAAGAAATATATGGTTTAATAAATTTGATTCTTAAGATATTATATAAATTAAAATTGTATATATAGATTTAGTAGTAATATTTGATTTAAATTAGATTGATTTAATACATATAATATGGTTAAGTATTTATGAAAATCTATATTTCAAATAGATTCTCTTGTAATAAATTGAATAATTAAGATTGGGAGATAAATTTGGGTTTATAAAAATGGTATTTAAATAAGGATTTATTTAATTAAATCGATTTGAAATTTTTGAATGGGAAATTTAAAGGGTATGATTTTATAACTGGATTTTTGATTTAAGTGATTTAATGAATATTTCACGTTTCAATAAATTAACGAAATTATTGAGTAAATTGCAATTTAAGGCTACTTAAATGATATTGAATCTAATAAGGGAGTATTTCAAGACTAAATAATAATGAGGTTAAATCGAGATCTATATGAAACTATTATATAGAACATTTAAATATTAAAGCCTTGAACTATATTGGAATTTAAATGGTTTATGTTGAGATTCAGATCTGTATTTGAAATCAACGTAGTTGAATTTGTTATTTAACAACTAAATTGAATTAAAATGAAAATTTAGGTTGAATTAAATTTGAATTTATTATTTAGAAAACTAAATTGAATGAAAATTTAGATGAAACGTTGAATACTTAAAGTTTTGAAATATATGGAACTGTAAAGGGGTATTTGTGATTATAAATCCGAATTTGAGATCGATAAAATTTAAGTGGTTATTTTAGAAATTGAGTTGAATTTAAATTGATAAATTGAGATTGAATTTAATTTGAATGGGAAGGTCGGGTTGATGTTGGAACGATTTGTTAAGTTGAGGAAATTGAAAATACTTTACTGTATAAATTATTTAATATATATAAATACTATTTTGGGAAATATAGAGATATTTGAAGTGAAAATGAGATTTGGTTTTGAAGTATAAATTAAGCTGAAATGACCATGGTGTTGTTAACCGGCACCTTGGTCCGGTTACAAGACGACAGTTGAAGAAATTATCATTAGCATTAGACAAGATTCTGACCAAGAAGGGCCTGAGGATATATGGGTTTGATGCAGTCGACATGTTTTGGCAATCAAGAGCGTTCGACGTTAGAAGGACGCTTGGCATTGAGAATCGTTCGATATTGTATATCGTTCGGCAATTATGGAATGCTCGGCATATAGGAGCACTCGGCACCAAGAACGTTCGGCGTACAAGGCACGTTCGGCATCCATGGACGTTCGGCATAAAGGGACGTTCGGTATTGAATATCGAACGACACCTAAAGAATGTTCGGCATCCAAACATCGTTCGGCCAAAGCCTCGTTCGGTCAAGACACTGGTTCAACCCCCAATTACTGTTCGCCACGAATACCTCCCACGGCACTCAGAAGGTTCGGCCTCACTACACTCGGCATAGAAGAACGTTCGGCATCAGAAAGACATTCAGCATGTTATGAGCATTCGGCGTCAGGCAATAGCGTCCGTTATTTTCAAGGTGCACTCGGCATCGAAGAACGATCGGTATTGAATATCGTTCGGTCGAAGGAAGACGCTCGGCCTCTCGAAGACGCTCGGCCAAAGCCATCGTTTGGCGAACTCGGATCGTTCGACATTCCAGCATGGTTCGGCAACCTTGGATCGTTCGGCATGGAGGCATGGTTCGGCGCAATTGCCTTGGCTCGGCAACAAACCGTTCGGTCTCCCTGGTTCGGCGCACAGAGTTAACGCTATTTGGACCGAGCTATTCAGCTACCAGGCCCACCAGGAAAGTCCAACCCACCTTCGTCTGTAAATAGAGGGATAGGAGCACAATGAAATGGACCTTTTCCCGGGAACACTGGGGAGACTCTGCCATTTTCTATACTCTCCCCTTTTTAATCCAAACTTGTATTCAAGTGATTGGTTTACGGATTGTATCTGTATCCAAGTAGTTAATAAAGCAATAAAGATTAAACTCAAAGTGGACGTAGGCAATTACGCCGAACCACTATAAATCTGGTGTTCTCGGTTCTGTTGTTCTTTCTGCATTGAATTACACTATTCTTCTATTTTAATTGACTCTCTTCATTAATCTCTCTACATAACTCTACTCAAGGGTGTTAGTGACCAATTTTGGTGCTAACATTTTGGTGCTTTCACTGAGAATTGAATTCTCAGCTTGATTGGATCTGATCGTCTATTAATGGATTTCCATATTCGCAAGATAGATCCAGTTGTCTACTAGAAAGCTTCCTATTCTACTCAGATTTGAAAGAAATCTAAAGGAAGCTGATAGCCGTAGATTGGATTGACTGATGTATGCATGATTCGGGGATTGGACGTTGAAGTTTGCACTCAAGTTGAATGAAGGCCGACCCTCCTCTGAAGGCAATTCAGTCAATCCCCCAGAAAGGGCATGCCGAGCGCTCCAGAAAGGGCATGCCGAACGCTCCAGAAAGGGCATGCCGAACGCTCCAGAAAGGGCATGCCGAACGCTTACAAATAGAGATTAAATTTTCAAAGCTAAGAAATTTCGAAGAGCATAAAATGTTTGATAAAGAATATAAATTTAGTTTTGAAATGTTTTGAAAAAAAATATAGTTGAATAATGGTTTTCAGAAAGGTAAATTGGATATTTCACATAGAAATAGATAGTTTAAAAGTTTTTATAAAAGGGATAATTATAAATTTGGAAACCATTTTGAGTATAATTGATTTTGGAAAAATATTTGGTTTTGAAATTAAATTGGAATTAAAAACTAGTACTTATATGGTGATTTTTGGAAATGTATTTGTTTGACTTGAATTATTTTAATTTGGAAAATGGGATAATTTTCTAAACCTATTATTTTGGGAACTTTGAAATTTAGATGTTTAATTTGAAAGAAAATTTGGTGAAATCATATATGATTTTGAAACTGAATTGATATTGAAATGATTTGAAATTTGAGAACCTTATATTATTAAGCACTTGATTTGGAAGTGGTCGAACTTATATAAAATGGATTGTATAAGTATGAAGTTGATTTGAAATCTATTGATTTGAAAGGTACTCAATTTGGAAAGAGATTTTATATAATCGAAGTCTATATAAGTATGATTTGATCTACTATTTATTTTGGAAAGTATTCGATTTGGGAAAAATGGAGTCCTATATGTATGGACTTTATATAAGTACGATATTTGAAAGTGATTTGAAAAGGTACTATATGATATATATTTTCGAAGTAAAGATATTGAAAGTGCCTTCTACTTGATATCCACTTTGTAGCCACATCGTGGATTCATTCTATCGATATTATTCTCTCTGATTTTTTGTTTTCCGGATGTAATACTCGAGTGTTCCCACCGTGGCGTAACCCATGGTTTTTTTTCTCTTGCGACTGCATAGCGTAATTGCCTGGCTGAGTCTGGCCTAGGGGTACAGATTGTTTCCTGGGGGATCCAGGCGTAACCATTGTGTATCCTGCAATATGTGTAGGTCGCGAATAGTAGCGAAACTGCCTGGCCGAGACAGCCTAGGGGTAGGATTGTTTCCTGGGGGACCCAAGCGTAACCATTGTGTATCCTGCACTCTATTAGTCATCATGGCGTAACTCGTAGGGCTGAGAAAGCTTACGGATACAGATTGTTTCCTGGGGGATCCAGGCGTAACCATTGTGTATCTGCGAACCATGGTCGGACAAAGGTTTTGGATTGGCTGTTTTGTTTGGATTGTACTTTGCATATCTGTTTTAAAGGTTTTTCAAGTATTTTCACTGGGTGTTGAAACAAGTCTACTAAGTACTTGAAGAAATCTAGCTTTGTTCCTGATCAACGCATGGCCAGAGTCTGCAAGAACGAGGATAAACTTGTTGAAACATCGAGTTATAAAAGTATTTTCGAAAGGAAAATCTATTTCGATATAATAGTATTTTATTATAAAAGTATTATTATAAAAGGTATTTATTATAAAAGTATTTTTCCCAACAAATAAATTTTGAATTAATATTTGAAATTTAAATTCTTATGGTTCTAGATTAATTATTCGTGCCCGATACTATTCCTTGCATCTACCTTATCTGCTCAGTTTAGTTATTCACCTTGATTCTGTTTTCCAAATCTACCTTCCTTCCTTGTTGGATATATCCTTTTTAAATATTGCTTATTTGTATACTACATTGTTTAATTGAAAATTTTAGTGTTATAAATATTTTGAAGTTATTAATTTAATAAAACATGTTTAAATAAAATGATTATTGATGTATCTATAATGTTGAAAGTATCTTAAGATTTCTAAGTGAAGTTTTCAAATGAATATTTCGAGTAAAATTTATATAATCTTAAAATTTATTGCTTGTCTTTCAATCTATTTTCTTTCTGGTTGTTTTAATTCTTCTACCTCCTTCCTTTTTAGGGACGAAAAGTTTTGAGTGGGGGAGAGTGTAAAGACCCAATTTTTTTAATAATTTTTAATAAATTAATAGGTAGAGAATAAATCGTATAAATTAATAGGTAGAGAATAAAACGTATAAATTAATAGGTAGAGAATAAAACGTATAAATTAATAGGTAGAGAATAAATAGTATAAATTAATTGGTAGAGAAAAAAACGTATAAATTAATAGGTAGAGAATAAATAGTATAAATTAATAGGTAGGGAATAAATTGTATAAATTAATAGGTAGAGAATAAAACGTACAAAATAATAGGTAGAGAATAAATGGTATAAATTAATAGGTAGAGAATAAATAGTATAAATTTATAGGTAGAGAATAAATAGTATAAACTAATAGGTAGAGAATAAATAAGTAACGTATAAATTTAGATACGTTACTTTTGTATAAATTTAGCGTATCTTGTACTAACTATATGAAAAAATATATAAGAACAACGCATATATATATATTGCCCATGATAAGAATATCTCTCCTTCTTCTTTTCATTCTCTGAAAAAAAAACTCTTTCCCTCATTCCTCTTTGCTCCATGCGTTCACCACATGCTCGATTACCCACAACCGTTTCCTCTCTTCTTTCATTCTTTATATGTAAGTATTTCTTTAAATATTATATCTATTTCTTATTCTTGCAGCTTTATATATATTCAAGCATACGAAAGGTTTGTTAAAACATAGATTTATATGTATATTTTATTTTATACCAGATTTCAAGTATCCTGGTGAGTTGGTTTTAGAGCGTATATATATAATCTTCTTGGTTATTTTAAGTTTTTATTTATAAGTTTGAAATAGATTTTCATAACACATATTTATTTTTCGGTATGTATATATGATTTCTGCATATTTGGAAGTTTATGTTGTACAAATTATATATATATTATTTGTTTGTGTTAGGTATATGCAGGCTATATGGTTTCTATATATAAAATATATAGCTTTTATAATATTATTATATATTTTGGCAGAGTATATATTTATACAAAATATGTTTTGTTAACAGCTTGGTATGTTATGTTTATAAAATATGTTATGAAAAAAAAGGATTTTTGGTATAAATGATTTATGTCAGTTTTCCAATGTAAATGTTAGTAATATATGAGTTTGACAGTGTATATATGTTACTAGAAATGACATTTTGTGTGTATATAAAGTTTACATAAGTTTGATATGTTATTCTTCAATACGTCTGTTTATATAAATCAGCTTTTGTTATATATATATTATTATTATTATTATATGATACGTATAGTAAGACTAAGTTAATTTTTAATATGTACTGTGTATATAATTTATTGTTGTTTAAGTATATAATGTATTTTGAATTTTTTTTAATGGCCGCAGCCTATATTAGCTTACATATTTTAACTTGCATAGGTTCTATTTAGTATATAAAGTAAGTTATTTATATACTATAAGGTTTGTATAAAATTTTATGATATATGTTAATACGAGTTATCATATATGTAAAGTTTATATTATATGAGTTTAAGATAGCTATATTTTGAACATCCGGTGCATCACATATATATATTATATCCAGACTGCTTTGTTTTGTCATTCTATATTTTACTATTTTAAGATGAGTATATACCATATATTTGTTATACAACTAGTTGTATAGGATGTTGTGAGTCAATAGTTAGTTTTATTGACGTTTGAAATTTTTTTAAGCACGTATGAA
Source organism: Allium cepa (assembly GCA_030765085.1). NCBI lineage: Eukaryota > Viridiplantae > Streptophyta > Magnoliopsida > Asparagales > Amaryllidaceae > Allium > Allium cepa. Next base: position 79,306,016 of record CM060941.1, on the reverse strand, counting down.
TATATATGTATATTTATAACTATAATATGTTTCTGGTTATATAAGAGTTAGTTCAGTTTATACATGAGCAGTCTGTGTTTATGCCCATATTTTAGAAACAATAGTCAACTTTTGTTCTTTTTGGTTGATATAGGTTATGTACAGTATTATATTTATACTATTTTGGATTTAAGATGATTCTATAAATACTCTACTTTATAAATTATTTTAATACACATATATAATTTGGAAATTTATATAGGTTGAATATAATATGTTACAGAATGTAAAAGTATGGATGGATTTAAATTATATATATAACATTTAATATATATAGAAATAGTTATATATATATATATATATATAAAGTTTTCTTTTAGGTATTCATATTTAAACATTTATTTTATCTGTTTGGGAGTATATATATACTAGTTATATAAGTTTGGTATAAAGGTGTTAGTATATTTTTTTTTAAGTGTATGTTGATAAAAAAAATGTAAGCTTTATTTATTTATTTATTTATATGTTTGAAAAACATGTAAATTAAATTTGTGATGTTTTAACATAGAATATAAAATTCATATGTGTATATATAGTTATAGGTGGTTATAAAAGTTCGCTTATACCATTTATCTTCATCGTTCCAGTTCTGATCTGATCCGTTTCATCAATTTGAGCCAATCAGCTTAATCGTTGACTTCGTGCCGGTTTTGCTTTGCTTGGATTTGAAATTTAATTTCAGTGTCTGTATCAGTGTGTGTATCCGTGTCTCCTTCTATATTCTCTAGCCTCGAAAGGTGAGCAATCACTCACGATTAACATTTTTTTATTCATTAAATTTGATTTCAATTGAAACGACAATTGAAATATGCTGCTGTAGTTATTTAAATTTGTTATGTATGCTATTATATGTAACTGTTCACCTGCGGGATATGACACCATATCCTATTGTTTATATTATATTGTTATTGATGATATATGCCTGTTATTTTATTGTATTTTCTGTTATCACTCTGCAAGTTCTCTGTAGTTTAGAAATCATTATGGGATGAAATGATACATACCCGAACAGACTTTAGAATAGGAGAAAATCGTTATGGGTTGAAATGATAAACCCAAGCGATTTTCATTAATTGAATTTGGGATTACGGGTTGAAATGATATCCACCCGAATATATTCAGTATACGGATTGAAATGATAAATATCCGTAGCACTTGGCTATATGATAGGAAATATATATACAGACACCGTTGGTCCATATAAATATTTTGAAAATAATTTCTATAATTTTGGAAAGAAATATATGGTTTAATAAATTTGATTCTTAAGGTATTATATAAATGAAAATTGTATATATTGATTTAGTAGTAATATTTGATTTAAATTAGATTGATTTAATACATATAATATGGTTAAGTATTTATGAAAATCTATATTTCAAATAGATTCTCTTTATAATAAATTGAATAATTAAGATTGGGAGATAAATTTGGGTTTATAAAAATGGTATTTAAATAAGGATTTATTTAATTAAATCGATTTGAAATTTTTGAACGAGAAATTTAAAGGGTATGATTTTATAACTGGATTTTTGATTTAAGTGATTTAATGAATATTTCACGTTTCAATAAATTAAAGAAAATATTGAGTAAAATGCAATTTAAGGTTACTTAAATGATATTGAATCTAATAAGGGAGTATTTCAAGACTAAATAATAATGAGGTTAAATCGAGATCTATATGAAACTGTTATATAGAACATTTAAATATTAAAGCCTTGAACTATATTGGAATTTAAAAGGTTTATGTTGAGATTCAGATATGTATTTGAAATCAACGTAGTTGAATTTGTTATTTAACAACTAAATTGAATTAAAATGAAAATTTAGGTTGAACTAAATTTGAATTTATTATTTAGAAAACTAAATTGAATGAAAATTTAGATGAAACGTTGAATACTTAAAGTTTTGAAATATATGGAAATATAAAGGGGTATTTGTGATTATAAATCCGAATTTGAGATCGATAAAATTTAAGTGGTTACTTTAGAAATTAAGTTGAATTTAAATTGATAAATTGAGATTGAATTTAATTTGAATAGGAAGGTCGGGTTGATGTTGGAACGATTTTTTAAGTTGAGGAAATTGAAAATACTTTACTGTATAAATTATTTAATATATATAAATACTATTTTGGGAAATATAGAGATATTTGAAGTGAAAATGAGATTTGGTTTTGAAGTATAAATTAAGCTGAAATGACCACGGTGTTATAGTGTATATTTCTACCTTGTAGAAACTTCCATGGACCCTTAGAGGATGGTTATCCCAAACATCCTTTAAGTTATTTGTATTTCAGTTGATATTTCACTTGAGTTTGATTTATTGATATAAGAATGTTAATCCTGACTCGAGTGTTTTGTGTTTTGCTTTACGCTCGGGTCAGACTGAGTGATACAGCATTTGAGACTCACCTTTGGAGTTCAGAGCTTCATTTGGAAATCCAACTATCGATTCAGATTCCAGCCTTTCCAGTTGATTGGCTCAGAGAAGTCATCTTTTGCATTGGAGACTTCACTGCATTTGAACTATTCGGTTGTATTTTTCTAACTCTGATGTATATAGTAGCTTCATGAACTACTATTCTTTATCTATTCTGCTGCATTATATTACTCTGTGACCTGTGATTGATTTATTTACTATGTATTTTAAGTTTTGCCAAATTTTAATTAACAATTCGGTATTTTGAATTATTCAAGTCGGATATGTATGGTTTTATTGTCGATTTGAATGGTCCAAAATAGCGGGTCGTTACAACTCTAGAATGGGATCAAAAGACACTTGCGATCGAAGAGGTAAATGACATCATTACCTTAAAGATAGAAGAATTAATTGGAAATCTAATGTCGTTTGAAGTCTAAATGATTGAGAGAAGAGAAAGAAAAGCATCCGAAAAGAAATCAATGGCGTTCAATGCATTGACCGGGATCAGACTCAAACAACGATAATGATGAAGAGATAGCCCTTATGACCCAGAATTTTCGAAAATTCCTGAAATACAGAAATATGAACAATCTCAAGAGAAACAACTATAAGAATTCTGGAAATCCGAATGTAGTGCCAAACAATATCAAATGTTTCAACTATGACGAACCAGGCCATATCAAAAGAGACTGTCCGTATCCAGATAGACAAAATGTTTCTATAAACAATGATTCCGTAAAGAAACGAAAACCTGCATTTACTGCTACTCTAGATGACTCAGACTCGTCATCAAGCGATGATGATCAGAAGACAGATAATTCAAATATGTGTTTCATGGTAGTTCACGACTCCGACGAATTCAGAGAAACGGACTCAGAAAAGGTACACATTTACAATACAATTGGTTGAAATTGCATGCTTAGAATTGGATGCTTGATTGATTGATTTTGAATTGGTGTGTTGTTTGAATTTTAAATTTTTTATTTTTTCTATTATATTATTATTATTATTTGTATTTTTATTGTTAATAGTATCATAATATTTTATGGAATATACTATAATTCTGGTAATAATCCAGATATATATATATAGACATTAAAAATAATAAATATATATATATTAGAATATTAATAAAAATAATCATAGAAATTCAAAGGCACATGTCGACATGGTCCCCGCCTTGATGTCAACATGGGCACAGAAATTAGAAATTCAAAATTTGAATTCAAATATTGAATTTTCCTCCATCTTTTCACTCCATTCATTTCTCTGAAAAGCCACTTTTTGACCAGAGAATATGTCCTTTGAGAATCTATTTATTCACTATCTTTTATCACAACTTTTGGCTCTCATTTTCAAATTCAAACTCTTATCTCGAAACTTCAAGCTCTCTACTCTAATGGCTTCTTCAAGCAACCCATCCACAATGAGAATTTCCAGAAAGATAAAAGAGCAACTCTTCAATGATCCGAAGGCCATAAAATCATACATCAATTATGCTAACTATGGAAAAGTCCATCCTGGAAAGTTTTCTTTATTTCAAGATTTTCTTCTTATGAAATTGATTCTTTTTTTGCAAATAATCAAGTTCTTAGTCTTGTTGATGCTTCTCAAAATGATTTTGTTTGTTATCCAAGTCTTATTAAAATTTTCTATGCAAATTTAAACTGTGGATTTCATAATGGAAATGATGATGAAATTTGGAGTAGTGTCAAAGGCACTAGAATTATTTTAAATTATGATCTTTTGGGTACCATTCTCAATTGCAAAAGCACGGGAATGGATCTTTCTAGTTTTAATATCGATGAAAATGATCGTGAGACATTTCATCACATTTTCGAAGGAAATGATGATTTTGAATTAAAATTGAAACTTCTGACCAAAAGCTAGAATTGCTAATCTTCTTTTACAACATACTTTGACCCTAAGATCCGGGAATTCTAACAATCCTACCTCAAAAGTTTGTAAAGTACTTTTTGTAATTTTTGGAAATTATGATATTAATTTGGCATAAGTTATTTTGGATGAACTTCGTCCCAAAAATCTTGAAATGGGAGAAAACACTTTGTATCATGGAATCTATCTCACTCGGATTTTTAACTATTTTGGAGTAGATTTCAAAGGAGAATAATTTATTTCAAGAAAGGTTTTTAATCACTCAAACATTTCTCTTATGAAAATTCCATTTGTTTTTCAACCTTATGAGACACTGGCCGAAAAGGAAGAGCGTTTGGCTCATGAGGAGATGGAAGAGGAGGAAGAGGAAGAAGAAGAAGCGGATGAAATGGAAATAGAAGAAGAAGGTGAAACATCTTTGGAAAGCATTGACTATCCTCCTAATCCAACCAACAAAAACTTACTCAAAAATCAAAAGACTATTGTCGAGAATCATCTGATTCTTAAACAATCCGTTAGTAAGAAATCGGATAAAATGTAATTGAAGATGAACAAGTTTTTCTCCAAAGTCAGCAAGAAGCTTGGATTATCTTCATCTTCGTCATCCTCTAACTAGTTCTACCTTTTTATGTTGTGTTGTATTAGTTTTATTTTGTTTTGACTTAAATGCTCGTGTAGTTCTTTATGATTAATCATTGTATTGTTATATTATGCAATGACATTGAATTTCTTTTCTGTTGTCTAGCTTATCTTATCTTCAGAATAGATGTTAGTATATTATATAAATATATATATAAACAATTATTCACAAAATCAAAATAAGCCATCAAAATACACCGAACCATGTCGACATCCTTCCCTTGACCATGTCGACATGTACTGGTCAGAAATGACATTTCATTTTAAATTTGAAATTTGAATAACTACCTTATGTCTATTCATTTCAAACGAATTTCTACACCTATAAATACCTATTTCTTCCAAAATTCATCACTCATAATTATCTCTTATCTATTTTATCTCTAATTCTTCTCACAAACTCAAATATGGCCAATCCAATTCATCATTTGACCGAGAATCTTCAAGAAACCCTTAATTCTTTCAAGAATATTCTCTCTTTCATTCTTCGTAACTAGCATCACTTAGAGTTGAGTCAAATGTAGATGATCAAGGAGCAAAAAAAGCATTTTGATGCGATATGACGGATGATTTTCTCCCTGCACAAAGATGATAATGAAGCACATCCTCCTGTCTTTCTCACCAATGATAATGAAAATTGGGATGCCATTAAAGCAGACCCTATATTTGGAGAAGAAGGATGGGTGGAAGTTCCTCGTAATGTTCGATTTTATTTGATTGCTTTGTTTGATTTTAATTGATTGCTTGGATTGATTTGATTTGATTTGTTTTGATTTGGTTTGGTGTGGATTGATATTTGGTGTGCAAAACATGTATAAAAACACATTGATATTTATATGATTGTTGATTAGTTATCATGTCTATCAGTACAATTATCTCTTAATCTATCTATTATATACTCCATTGTATAGTTTATTAATGCAGGTACTTTAGTACAAGAATGAGGGGGAGTTATATAGTTTCGAGTTAGTTTTTGTTGATGACAAAGGAGGAGTAGTATAAAATAGGATAGTTAGGCATAGATTAAAGGGGAGTTATTAGTTTTAGGGGGAGTTATTAGGATAGAAGTAATATTTTATAAACAAAGGTCGTCATCATCAAAAAAGGGGAGATTGTTAGTCCTTAAGATGATGGTTTTGATGACAACAACCTTAGAATAAGATTATAAAATATAAATACTAACATTATAGTTTATATATATATGTATATGCATGATTTAACTATGCAGGTACCAAGAATGAAGACTGTACAGTATAGAGATTCAAGATATCAAGATTGAAGACTCATGAGTATCAAGATTATCAAGAGTTCAATATTTCAATAATAAGTAATTTAATTAGGAATTTTGTTAAAAATCCTAGAAAAGCACTGGCATCTTAAAATCCAATTTATTCATGGAATGGAATCCACTTCGAGCCCGTTAAAGAGATGGAACCCTAAGTAGGATGAAACCTACGAAAAATCTAGTGGAACATTGTTTTGTATCCACTAATTTTTATACAAAATGTTTTACAAAATTATATCTTATTTTCAAAATGTTTTCAAATTCTTCCTTTTAAAAAGAATCAAAAACATCTATCCTGGTTTTAATACTTTTAGCCTCAGAATAATCTTTTGATGCAGCAAGGCATATGGGAATTCAAAAGTTAAACCATATTAGGTCGTACACGAGCTTAAGACGTGCATGCTTGATGAGTCGGTTACGAGCTAAGGAGGGGGCCCTAAGTCGTTTCCGAGATAACAAAGGTCGAGTATCATGGACTTCGGAGTTGAGTCGTCCCCGACTTAGTTTGAGTCGTCTACGACTCAGTGTGAATCGACCACGACTCAACAAGACACGGGAAGAAAAGGCACGAGTCACTGGGAAGGAGTTTGGGGCGGCCATGAGTCAGGACCGACCTAAGGAATCAGGGAAGGAGTTTGGGGCGGCCATGAGTCGGGACCGACCTAAGGAATCAAGTTTAAGAAAGATACGACCTAACTGCAAGGCCATGAGTCGTCCAGTATTAAGTCGGTTGAAGGGACATGACACAAGTAAGCTTGAGTCGTTGGAAGCTGTTGAGTCGCATGAAGTGATGAGTCGTGAGTCGCAGTGTCTTGAGTCGGATGTGATGAGGCAGGCCTGTTGAGTCGCGCTGAGTATTTTGTGCCATGAGTCGTAGGTCGTTGCCGACCTAGTATGAGTCGTAAATTGTTCTTGAGTCGGAGGCGGACCTTACATGAGTCGTTGCTTTGTGTTCTGTTGTAAGGGGTTGGAGTTGCGTGTGTTGAGTCGGTAACGACTTATGATGAGTCGGCCGAGATGAGTTGTGTATGTTGGGTCGGTGCCGACTTAGGAGTTGGGTGTTGTATGTTGTGTTGAGTTGTAACTTCTATAAATAGCGTGTGTGTTGTAATTTTTGTGGTTGTTGATTTTTGAATAAAATTCTCTTTTGTTAGCTTTGTGCTTTCATACCAATTGGTAGTTGAGTGTAATCTCCTATCTCCACTTACGTCATTCGAGTGCGCTCGAATCCACGTTTGTTGAAGCCGATTCACGGAATCTAGTGCGCTAGATCAATGTGCGAAGAATCGTAGATCTTTAAACACGGTATAGTGCGCTATCAACGTGTTTGAGATAGCTAGAGTTCGGTATCTTTGGATCAACGAACTTGGGCATTTTGGTATCTTCAACTCACCGATTGCTACATCCATCGATTGAAGTTTGTTTCGAATAATCCGCTGCGTCAGTTTTGGTATCAGAGCCATACTTAGCCAATCATAGCTAAGTTTGATTCTTGGAGCCAAGTTTTTGAAGTTTTTGAAGTTTTTGAAGTTGGAAGGAGTTCATCGTGTTCATATTGAAGTTGCATCAAGTTTGAAGTGTTAGATCCATTTCATTTTGGATTGAGGAGTTGGACTTTGTTTGGATTTTGAATTGGAGTTTTGCGCGCCAAATTTTGAAGGGTTTTGGAGTTGTAGGCCGAGCTAAGCAAGTGGCCGAGATAGTGTGAACTGAGTTACCTTGAGCCGTGAAAGCTAGCCGACTTAACTTGAGCCGAGATACATTGCCGAGCTAAGCTGAGCCGTTCCAAGTGTTAGTTTGAGCCGAGACAAGCATAGCCGTGTAGTGTTGAGCCAAAACTTGTTATTTTGTTGAAGTTTTGAAGTCTTGTGAGTGGATTGTTGAAGTGTTTGTGAAATTTTCAACCATGCCACCAAGGAGAGCTAACCGTCATCAAAACGTTGAAGCTTTGTATCGTAGAGAAGAAGCCGAGCTTATGGAACAACGTATTAATGAAAAGTTTGATGAGGGCATTGGTAAATTGGAGAGATTGATGAATGATTTGAATCAAAGGAGGAGATCACCAAACTCGAACCATGGAGGAAACCGAGTTTCGCCATTGGTTACGGAAGCGAGGAGGGTATCACCACATTCTTGTAGAGATAGAAGAGAAACATCAATTTCATCACGAAGAGATCATCATGACTATGCACATGAAGAGAGAAGAAGTCAACGAGAATTTGACCATGAAGCATATAGAGATGAAGAGAGACATAGTCAAAGAAGCATGCATGAGAGAAGGGATGATATTGGTCGAGATCGATATAGGCGTACTTTTGATTTTGTTGAAGAGGGTGATAGAGCAAGTATCCATTATCGAGATCGAGACCAAGTTCGAAATTCTTACCGTGATATTGAAGATGATCGACGTTGGGAGTCGGGTATGAAGATGGAGATTCCGGAATTTAAAGGCGGGATGGTTGCTGAGGAGTTTTTAGATTGGTTGTCTAATGTGGAGGAAATCTTTGATTTCAAGGAGGTGCCGGAGAATCGAAGGGTGAAGTTAGTTGCTACAAGGCTGAGGGGGAGAGCATTGGCATGGTGGCAGCAAACTAAACTTACTCGAGAACGAATGGGGAAGTCAAAGATAGAATCTTGGGAGAAGATGAAGAAGTTGATGAGATCTACTTTCTTACCTTACAACTACCAGTCACTTATGTACCAAAGGTTGCAGAATCTGAGGCAGGGGACAAAGTCTGTTAGTGATTATGCTGATGAATTTTACCAACTCATTGCCAGGAATGATATTATGGAGACAGAAGAACAGCTGACTGCTAGATTCATTGGGGGATTGAGAATGCAGATCCAGGATATGGTTAATATGTTTGATCCTAGATCCTTTGCAGAGGCACATCAGAAAGCGTTAGCTTGGGAGAAACAAGGAAGGCGTGGAGGTGGTGTGTTTACTAATTCTAATAATCCAGTGAAAGGTGCCGGTGGAAGTTCTAGTGTTCCTAAACCTGTTACAAAGCCAGTGGTGAAGGAGGCTGAGAAGGCGAAGGCGAATAGTGTTTTCAAATGTTATAATTGTCAGGAGTTGGGTCACAAAAGCAACGAATGTCCGAGGCCGAAGAAGAGAACCATGGTTGCAGAGGTTGAAGCAGATGATGGTGAGGAGGCAGAGTATTCAAATGAACCTTATGTTGAGGAGGAAGAAGAAGTGTAGGGAGATGAAGGATGTAATCTTATGATGAGGAGAAGTTGTTTGACACCAAAGCAAGAGGAGGATTGTAGTTGGCTGAGAAGCAATATTTTTCAATCGACATGTACTATTCTGGGGAAAGTCTGCAAGTTCGTTATTGATGCAGGAAGTTGTGATAATATTATTTCTACAGAAGCAGTTAGAAAGTTGAACTTGAAGACTGAGAAACATCCTAAACCATATAAGCTAGCATGGTTAAGGAAGGGAGGTGAAGTAAAAGTGTGTCGAAGAGCTTGTGTGAATTTTTCAATCGGGAAGAAGTACAAAGATGAAATATGGTGTGATGTCGTAGATATGGATGTTTGTCACTTATTATTGGGCAGGCCATGGCAGTTCGATAGAGCAGTACAACATGACGGTCGTGCCAACAGTTACAGTTTCATATTCGAGGGTACTAAAATCACTTTGGTTCCTAAGAAACAGCAGCAGAAGGAGAGCAAGCTAGAAGAGATTGAAGAATTGAAAACTCTGTTGACTTTGAAGGAGTTTGTTAGAGAAGTGGAGGAAGGACCAGAAGTGTTTTTGTTGATTGGGAGAGAGAGTAGTGAAGAAGTTGAGATTCCCGAAGAAGCAAAGCCAGTTTTGGAAGAGTTTGAAGATGTCTTTCCAGAGGAGTTGCCAAAGGAGTTACCACCACTTAGAGACATTCAACATCAGATTGATCTTGTTCCAGGAGCAGTGTTACCACACCGACCACATTACAGAATGAGTCCGAAGGAACATGAGGAGTTACGAAGGCAGGTGGAAGAATTACTTGAACAGGGTCGTATTCAGGAAAGTTTGAGTCCGTGTGCTGTGCCTGCATTGTTAGTACCAAAGAAGGACGGAACTTGGAGAATGTGCACTGATAGTAGAGCTTTGAATAAGATCACTGTTCGTTACAGATTTCCTATGCCGAGGTTGGATGATTTGTTGGATCAGTTGAGTGGGGCAACTATATTCTCGAAAATTGATTTGAAGAGTGGTTATCATCAGATTCGAATCAGACCTGGAGATGAATGGAAGACAGCTTTCAAAACTAGAGAGGGGTTGTACGAATGGTTGGTTATGCCATTTGGTTTGTCTAATGCACCTAGTACATTCATGCGGGTGATGAATCAAATTTTTAGACCATTCATTGGAAAGTTCGTCGTGGTTTATTTCGATGATATTTTGATTTATAGCAGGAGTACGGAGGAACATGTTCTACATTTGAGGGAAGTGTTGCTTATTCTTCGTGAAGAACAATTTTATGCTGCTACCAAGAAATGTGTGTTTATGACACCTAGTGTTTTATTCCTGGGTTATGTTGTTTCAGGGAAAGGTATTCAAGTTGACCAGAGCAAAGTTGAAGCAGTCAGGAATTGGCCACAGCCAAAGACAATTACAGAAGTGCGAAGTTTTCATGGGCTAGCGTCATTCTACCGAAGATTCATTCCACACTTCAGTAGCGTGATGGCTCCAGTGACTGATTGCATGAAGGGTAAACAGTTTGTGTGGTCAAAGGAAGCGGGGGTTGCATTTGAGAAGATCAAGGAATTGTTGACGTCTGCACCAATTCTTGTTCTACCGAATTTTCAGTTATTGTTTGAATTACACACTGATGCTTCGAAGGTTGGTATTGGAGGAGTACTGAGTCAGAATGGGAAGCCAGTTGCTTATTTTAGTGAGAAACTATCAGGGGCAAAGATGAGATACAGTACATATGACGTTGAATTTTATGCTGTTGTTCAGGCTGTTAAGCATTGGAGACATTACTTATTTCAGAAGGAATTTGTTCTGTACACTGATCACGAAGCTTTGAAACATTTACAGGGACAGGATAAAATTTCAGCGAGACATGCATCATGGATTTCTTATTTACAGCAGTTTACTTTTGTCGTTAAGCACAAATCAGGGGTGACAAATCGAGTAGCTGATGCTTTGAGTAGGAGGAGTCATTTACTAACGACAATGAAGGTTGGAGTGACGGGGTTTGAAATGTTGCCAGAGATGATTGAAGAAGATCCTTACTTTGTGAAATATGTTGAAAAAGTGAAGGATGGGAGTACCGATGAATTCATGTTGGTTGATGGTTTTCTGTTTAAAGGAAATCGTTTATGCATACCGGACTGTAGTTTGAGGATGAAGATTGTGAAGGAATTACATGAAGAAGGGCATGTGGGCCGTGATCGTACTTTGCAGTTGATTTCACAATCTTATTTTTGGCCATCAATGAGAAAAGAGGTTGAAAGGTTCGTGGAACGATGTCATATTTGCCAGATTTCAAAGGGGACAGCAACGAATGCAGGGTTGTATATGCCATTACCAGTACCATCTAAGCCATGGGTTGATATCAGCATGGATTTCGTTTTGGGTTTGCCGAGAACTCAAAGGGGAAATGATTCGATATTTGTTGTGGTGGACAGGTTTTCGAAGATGGCACATTTTGTTGCTTGCAAGAAGACAGCAGATGCAGTTCGAGTAGCACAGTTATTTTTCAAGGAGATTTATCGACTTCATGGTTTACCAGAATCTATTGTTTCTGATAGAGATACTCGTTTTCTGAGTCACTTTTGGCTGAGTTTGTGGAAGATGGTGGGAACGAAACTGAAATTTAGTAGTGCTTATCATCCGCAAACTGATGGGCAGACAGAAGTTGTTAACAGGTCATTGGGAAATTTGTTGCGTTGTCTTGTACAGGATAATTTGAGAAGTTGGGACATGAAGCTATGCCAGGCAGAATTTGCTCATAATCATGCAGTAAATCGAAGCACAGGATTCAGTCCGTTTCAGATTGTTTATTCAAATTTACCCAGGGGGCCGTTGGAGTTAGCAGTAGTACCACAGTCGAAAGGAACAGTTAAACGAGCTGTCGATTTTGTTGATGAGCTGACTGAATGTCATAAAATCGTTCAGGAACGATTGGGGAAATCGAATGAGAAATATAAGAAGACTGCAGATTTGAAACGACGAAATGTTGAATTTAAAGAAGGAGATTTGGTTTATGCTATATTGACAAAGGATCGTTTTCCGGTGGGTGCTTATAACAAGTTGAAAGCGCGAAAAATTGGTCCAGTTGAAGTTCTAAAGAAAATCAATGAGAATACTTATCGATTAAAGTTACCAGATGATGTTTATACTTCTGATGTTTTTAACGTCAAACATTTAATTCCATATAATGGCGGTGAGATTGTTGAGAAAGAATTGACAAATTCGAGGTCGAATTTTTCTCAACCAGGGGAGGATGATGCAGCAAGGCATATGGGAATTCAAAAGTTAAACCATATTAGGTCGTACACGAGCTTAAGACGTGCATGCTTGATGAGTCGGTTACAAGCTAAGGAGGGGGCCCTAAGTCGTTTCCGAGATAACAAAGGTCGAGTATCATGGACTTCGGAGTTGAGTCGTCCCCGACTTAGTTTGAGTCGTCTACGACTCAGTGTGAATCGACCACGACTCAACAAGACACGGGAAGAAAAGGCACGAGTCACTGGGAAGGAGTTTGGGGCGGCCATGAGTCAGGACCGACCTAAGGAATCAGGGAAGGAGTTTGGGGCGGCCATGAGTCGGGACCGACCTAAGGAATCAAGTTTAAGAAAGATACGACCTAACTGCAAGGCCATGAGTCGTCCAGTATTAAGTCGGTTGAAGGGACATGACACAAGTAAGCTTGAGTCGTTGGAAGCTGTTGAGTCGCATGAAGTGATGAGTCGTGAGTCGCAGTGTCTTGAGTCGGATGTGATGAGGCAGGCCTGTTGAGTCGCGCTGAGTATTTTGTGCCATGAGTCGTAGGTCGTTGCCGACCTAGTATGAGTCGTAAATTGTTCTTGAGTCGGAGGCGGACCTTACATGAGTCGTTGCTTTGTGTTCTGTTGTAAGGGGTTGGAGTTGCGTGTGTTGAGTCGGTAACGACTTATGATGAGTCGGCCGAGATGAGTTGTGTATGTTGGGTCGGTGCCGACTTAGGAGTTGGGTGTTATATGTTGTGTTGAGTTGTAACTTCTATAAATAGCGTGTGTGTTGTAATTTTTGTGGTTGTTGATTTTTGAATAAAATTCTCTTTTGTTAGCTTTGTGCTTTCATACCAATTGGTAGTTGAGTGTAATCTCCTATCTCCACTTACGTCATTCGAGTGCGCTCGAATCCACGTTTGTTGAAGCCGATTCACGGAATCTAGTGCGCTAGATCAACGTGCGAAGAATCGTAGATCTTTAAACACGGTATAGTGCGCTATCAACGTGTTTGAGATAGCTAGAGTTCGGTATCTTTGGATCAACGAACTTGGGCATTTTGGTATCTTCAACTCACCGATTGCTACATCCATCGATTGAAGTTTGTTTCGAATAATCCGCTGCGTCATCTTTATTTTCAAAATCAAAATTATCCTTGGTTTTAAACTATTTTTTAATAATAATTATATTTAATATTTATACTTAGATTTAAATATAAAATTATAGTAAAATTTTATATATATATCAAAATATTATTCTCTATATTTACTTATGTATTTTAACTATAGTTAAGTATATTTATAAAGTTTAAAATAATTTTAATATAAGATAGAAGTTGTTTTCAAAGAAAAACAAATCCCCAACATGTTGACATCCTCAGGTACCCCATGTCGACATGGTAGCAGTTTATTTCAAAATTTTGAATTTTAAAGGAAGTGTCTATTCGTCGTATCCTTTCACGAATGGACATGACTGTTGTTCTACTATGAATAGGGGCAGTTTTAAATGAATTTTCATTCATATTTTTCTAGTTTTCACTCCTCTTCTTCTTCTTCCATATTTCTTTATACACATTCTTACCATTACTTTGGCAAAATCAACAGCGAATCTAACTAGATCATTTCTGGTTTGATTCTCTATCACTATCTCAACATAATCTCAGTTCTATTTAGAGTTATAGACTTCTTTGTAATCAATTTAGCGAAAAAAGGTGTGATTGTAGCCTTGGAAATCAATCAAGCGAGAAAAGGTGTGATTGTAGCCTTGGAAATCAATCAAGCGAGAAAAGGTGTGATTGTAGCCTTGGAAATCAATCAAATGAGAAAAGGTGTGATTATAGCCTTGGAAATCAATTGGGTGAACTTATTTCCCCTAAAATCAAGTACCTTTACCCAGAGGATTGTGAATCTGGTGTGGTGTAGCTCGTGGCCTTGAAATCTAGGGTGTAATTGTACAATTGCTTTTGGAAGGAAATCCGTACTTGTGTGCAGGACTGGATGTAGGGTAACTCCGAACCAGTATAAAATCCGGCGTGTTCTTTCCTTTATTGCTTTTACTTTATTTCTACATCTGTGTTTGTTTCTATGATCATATCTGTGTCTAAATATTGCATACATTTGTGTGCAAATTAACAAAAACTCAAAAAGATTTATTAATTCCTTTAAACACTATTCAACCCCCTTTAGTGTTAATCCTAGCCTTAAGATCCGTATTCCTCATTTCTTACAGTATACATACATGAATACTTATAATATATACTTATACATTCGTGATATGATCATTTATGCATATTTATATACATATATATGCATAATATAACCTAGATTAGTACCTAAACACCTAGGATAAGTACTTGCAAGTATGGTGGGAGGGGATACTAAGGGAGAACGTGTATTATGGGGATTGTGGGAGGTATGGCAAGCATGTTTTCATGAGAAATTTATAATTATTTTATACTAAAAGTCATTTTACTACGTTACCCCTCTCATTTTCTATGAATACCTCCTCGTACTTTATTTTTCGTTTGTTCATCTCCATCCTATTTTCAAGTTCCTCCACTTCTTCCATTCATGGCTTCCATCTCTTTTTCCTAAGAGAAAAGTTAGTGCATATACTCTAAAACCAAGTCTAAAATCACTACATCCATATACATACACTACACCACACAAAGCAAGCTCCATCTCCACAAAAAATCCATGGGCCGAGCCCTTTTGTTGCTTGGCCAAGCCCAATGCACCTAAGACTGAACCATATTTGCTTTCTCGATGTCCAAAAGTTGAGTTTTTTACAAGGACAAACTAGGTCCATCAATCGATCAAAGATTTTGATAGCTTTGGTTTAAAGTTACACATAGTTTGGTAAGTAAAGGTTCTCTTTTTGAATCAAGATACCGACCTTGAATTTGATGTATAAATGTTAGTAAATAATGATGCTTGGTTGTGTAGTTATGATGTGAATTGGTTACGCTTTAACTTGTTGGAAGTGTTGACGGTTTGGTTGTGCCTATGCATGCTATATATGTTATAGTTAAACTTAAAATTTGAAGTTAGTTAGCGAATGGAAAGTTAGTATATTGTTATGATTATGGCTATGATGTGAAAGTATGATGGGTATGGAGTTTAGTAAAGTTAGTTAATGTTAGAAAAGTTAGCACTTACTAACTTTAAGCGATATGGAAATTCCTTTTATAAAAGGGTGTAATTTGATTTTTGAAACTATAATTATATTAAAGTCAAAAATATTTGTTTGAGTTTCAAAAACATTTCTTTATGTTTTATAAGTAATAAGATTTTCGAAGGTTAAGGGTTTAAAAGTTAGAAAGTAAAGTTCAAGTTTTGAAAATTACGGGTTCGTATAGCGATAATCACTATACGCACAGTCCGCAAAAATAAAACTATTTCCAAATTCGATACTTGTTTCCACCTAAACTTTTTGAAAGGTGTTTTCTAACTTTGTTATAAGTTTTAAAGTGTAAAAATAGATTTTTAAAGTAAATTTGCTTAAAAATCAAGTTTTGAAATTATGGGTCCGTATAGCGATTGTCGCTATATGTGCAGTTTAGAAAATCTAAGTATATTTCTAATCTAAACTTATTATAACTTAAAATCTTCTAAAAAATGTTTTCTAACTTTAATTTAGTAATTAGAGAACAATTATTCAATTATTTGATTATTTAATGATTATTTAATTGATTAATTAATTAATAAAGGTAATTAGTACTTAATCATTTGTTAATAATGGTTTTTAAACTTAAATGTTAATCAATTAAGTTAATCATGATTTGTTACTTAATTAAAGTTAATTATTATTTTACTATTGATTAAGGATTAATTAATTATATGTTTAAGATAATTATTAATTAATTATTATTTTAAAAAGGGATTTATCTAATTAATCTTTGATTGAAGTTAATTATGTTTTAATAAGATTTAATTACCTTTAATTATAGTTTAATTACTATTTAACAAGGACTTGATTTTCATTTACAAGGGTTTTAATTTATTTTAAAATCACTTTGAGTTTAAGTAATCAGTTTTGTTTTAAACATTTTTCCATTTCAAATTTGTTTTAAATCAAAGGATTTTTGTGTCGCTTACCCGTAAGTAATCCCATACGATTAGAAAAAAATAAATGACATCTATTAGCAGAACAAAACACCATTCTATTATTAGAATTAACTTAGACATTTTCTTAAGTTGATTGATGGTTATGTGTTGATCCCTTATATACTTGTTGCTATGTGATGCCATGTTAAACAAAATAAGTAAAACTAGATTAAAAGCACCATTGTGGTCATTAAGCCTCCAATCGACTTTGTAAGGGTAAATATTTCACTTTCTTTTTGAAATGGTTTCAAAGTTAGTGCACTTGAAAAATATATTTAAAGAATGATTAAATAAATGGTTTTACTGAAGATGTTTTAATTAATGGAAATGGTTTCAATAAAGATGTATTAACTAAAGGAAACTGTTTTCCATGTTATAAAAAGAAGTTTTTATAAAGAGTTTTGTAAATGAAATTGGAAATTTATAAGGTGGTTAGGTAAATGCATTTGAGTTTTTAAGCAAAGAAGATTTCATATATAAGGGAGATTTGTAAATTTGATTTGCTTATTAAAGGAAGCTAGATTGATTTAAGGTTATTTAATAAGTTGTTTAAACATGAAAGGTTCATAAAGAAGTTTATAAATGATTTCAGGATATGTATAAAAGAAGTTTTAGAAAAGGATTTGGATATTTATAAAGGAAGTTGTATAAATGGTTTTGAATATTTATAAAAGAGCTTTATAAATGAATTTGGGAGTTTGGAAAGCATTTTGAAATGGATTTGGATTTCAATTAAAAGAGTTTTAATGAATGAAATAGATTTGATTAAAAAGGATTTATCGTAAGAAATTTAAAAAAAATTGAGACTTGGGTTTCTTTAAACTGACCTTTTAAAAATAATGGTATGGAACATCCATTCCACATTTAATACCAAGGGAATAGTGTTTAGGGTTGTCCTTACCTCCAATTTAAACAAAATTTGTTTAATCCTTCTTAATATGATTTGGAAGTAAGAAGTTATTTGCAAATGGTTTCTGAATATACTTATGTCAGAGAGATAAGTATATGAATGTTTTAGGTAAACGTTTTTGAAAAAGATTTATTAGATAAAGATTTGGTTTGAGGCTTAGGGGTTGCTATGGATAAATAAATCTCAAACGGAATTGGTTGTTGTTTGTTTATTTGATAGTTAAATAACCGACTATCAAATCGATACCTGATTCGACATAGGAGGTTGGTCGGGTATATTTGAGTTCCTCGGTGAGGATTCGATTGCTTGTGGATACTTCCAAAAGAGCCGGAATTATGTTGGCCGTAAGATTATTGCTTACTTTTGGAGACACCGGTCCTCGGATTTATCGAACCACTCCAAACTAATAACGAACGATGTTAAACCATATCGAGGTATGCTATGGAGTTATACTATTCTTCCTGAGGGCGATTCCAAAATGGAAGATAGTAATGATGAATGTTTATTCAATCCTGGAACAACCTAAAGGGTGGTGTAAGTATTCCAAGATGGTCTGCTAAAAGAAAGAAGGTAAACATGTGACCTCACAAGCCTCACAAATCGAGAAATGACAATAACAGAATATGCAATAGAGCTATGTGGTCAGCTAGCATTAGGAGCCTCCATCTGATTCTAGATTGTCCATATTCGAAAGGTTTTGCACATAAACACCATGGTAGTATAAGGCCTCGGTGTCAAAAAGGGATGGGGTAGTCCAATTTTCCATGTTAAATGGGCAGCTGGCTCTATGTAGCAGTGGTACAAGAAGTTCTTGTCAAACTCCGGTGCATTTTCTTTGGGTGTGCCATCGAAAGTGATGCAGCACGATCTACAGAAGTTCAGAGATTGGATTGCTCACGAGATAAGGATGTTTCGGGTTTAACTCGTAAGTCGTTCACGAGTCAAGCAGGGGAGCTCCGGTCTAAGAAGATCCGACCTAAGGAGGAAGATCTACGGGTTATGAAAAAAACTCCGACCTAAGGAAAAGAGCTCCGCGTTAAAGGCTTATCTCGGTTCCGACCTTACTGGCCACACGAAACACGAGATACGACCTAATCCCCTCATATCCACCGAGTCACTTGAATCGTTACCGAGACATGCTTGAGTCGTTATCTCCAAAGACGTGTACGAGTTATCTCCAAAGTCGCCACCGAGACATGCTTTAGTTGCTGAAGCTTCTTTAAGTCGCTGCCGAGTTTGTTGAGTCATAGAATATGTATATACTTGAGTCGGTTGCGTGTGAGGTTGTACTCAGTTGAGTCGGCCGATGGTCTTGTATATAGTTAAGTCGTAAGTCGGTCTTGAAGGTATGAAGTGATGTAATAAGTTGAGTCGGCGTGTGTTGTAAAGAGCTTGAGTTGCTACAAGTTGAGTCGGTGCCGACCTAAGAATGTTGAGTCGGTCACGAGTTAAGAGACTGAGTCGAAAACACTATAAATAGGGAGAGTGTTGTACATTTCAAGTTAGTTGAATATTGAATAAAATTTCCTTTTGTTAGCTTTGTGCTTTCATACAATTGGTAGTTGAGTGTGATCTCCTATCTCCTCTTTCGATTAATCGAGTGCGCTCGATTCAACGATCGAAGAAGCCGATTCACGGAATCTAGTGCGCTAGATCAACGTGCGAAGAATCGTAGATCTTTGAACACGGTATAGTGCGCTATCAACGTGTTTGAGATAGCTAGAGTTCGGTATCTTTGGATCAACGAACTTGGGCATTTTGGTATCTTCAACTCACCGATTGCTACATTTCATCGATTGAAGTTTGTTTGATTAATCCGCTGCGTCATTATTGGTATCAGAGCGCCATACTTAGCCAATCATAGCTAAGTTGATTCTTGGAGCCAAGTTTTTGAAGTTTTTGAAGTTTGAAGGAGTTCATCGTGTTCATATTGAAGTTGCAACAAGTTTGAAGTGTTAGATCCATTCCATTGTGGATCAAAGGAGCAAAGGTGTTTGAATTTGACTTGGTATTTTACGCGCCAAGGGTTGAAGTTGAGCCGAGTAGATCCATTGCCGATCTAAGGTGTAGTCGACCTAACTTTGAGCCGAGATATTGTTGAGCCGAGATTGCTTTATTGTGTTGAAGCTTTGAAGTCTTGTGATTGAATTGTTGAAGTTTGTGAAGTTTTTAACCATGCCACCAAGGAGAGCCAATCGTCATTAAAACGTTGAAGCTTTGTATCGTAGAGAAGAAGCCGAGCTTATGGAACAACGTATTAATGAGAAGTTTGATGAAGGCATTGGTAAATTGGAGAAATTGATGAATGATTTGAATCAAAGGAGGAGATCACCAAACTCGAACCATGGAGGAAACCGAGTTTCGCCATCGGTTACGGAAGCGAGGAGGGTATCGCCACATTCCTGTAGAGATAGAAGAGAAACATCAATTTCATCACGAAGAGATCATCATGACTATGCACATGAAGAGGGAAGAAGTCGACGTGAATTTGACAATGAAGTATATAGGGATGAAGAAAGACATAGTCAAAGAAGTATGCATGAACGAAGGGATGATAATGGTCGAGATCGATGTAGACGTACTTTTGACTTTGTTGAAGAGGGTGATAGAGCTAGTATTCATTATCGAGATCGAGACCAAGTTCGAAATTCATTTCGGGATCTTGAAGATGATCGTCGATGGGAATCGGGTATGAAGATGGAAATTCCGGAGTTTAAAGGCGGAATGGTAGCAGAAGAATTTCTCGATTGGTTATCTAATGTGGAGGAAATCTTTGATTTCAAGGAGGTTCCTGAGCATAGAAGGGTGAAGTTGGTTGCTACTAGGTTGAGGGGGAGAGCTTTGGCGTGGTGGCAACAAACTAAACTTACTAGGGAGAGAATGGGGAAGTCAAAGATAGAATCGTGGAATAAGATGAAGAAGTTGATGAGATCTACTTTCTTACCTTACAACTACCAGTCACTTATGTACCAAAGGTTGCAGAATCTGAGGCAAGGGACCAAATCTGTTAGTGATTATGCTGATGAATTTTACCAACTCATCGCCAGGAATGATATCATGGAGACAGAAGAACAGCTAACTGCTAGATTCATTGGGGGCTTGAGAATGCAGATCCAGGATATGGTTAATATGTTTGATCCTAGATCAGTAGCAGAGGCACATCAGAAAGCGTTAGCTTGGGAGAAACAAGGAAGGCGTGGAGGTGGTGTGTTTACTAATTCCAATAATCAAGCAAGGGGTGTTGGCGGAAGTTCTAGTGTTCCTAAACTTGTTACAAAGCCAGTGGTGAAGGAGGCAGGGAAAGCGAAGGCTAGTAGTGTTTTCAAATGTTATAATTGTCAGGAGTTGGGTCACAAAAGCAACGAATGTCCGAAGCCGAAGAAGAGAACCATGGTTGCAGAGGTTGAAGCAGATGATGGTGAGGAGGCAGAGTATTCAAATGTACCTTATGTTGAGGAGGAAGAAGAAGTGTCGGGAGATAAAGGTTGTAATCTTATGTTGAGGAGAAGTTGTTTGACACCAAAGCAAGAGGAGGATTGTAGTTGGTTGAGAAGCAATATTTTTCAGTCGACATGCACTATTCTGGGGAAAGTCTGCAAGTTTGTTATTGATGCGGGAAGTTGTGATAATATTATTTCTACATAGGCTGTGAGGAAATTGAACTTGAAGACTGAGAAGCATCCTAAACCGTACAAGCTAGCATGGTTAAGGAAGGGAGGTGAAGTGAAAGTGTGTCGGAGAGCTTGTGTGAATTTTTCGATTGGGAAGAAGTACAAAGATGAAATTTGGTGTGATGTTGTGGACATGGATGTTTGTCACTTGTTATTGGGCAGGCCATGGCAGTTTGATAGAGCAGTTCAACATGACGGTCGTGCCAATAGTTACAGTTTCATGTTCGAGGGTACTAAAATCACTTTGGTTCCTAAGAAGCAACAACAAAAGGAGAGCAAGCTAGAAGAGATTGAGGAATTGAAAACTCTGTTGACTTTGAAAGAGTTTGTTAAGGAAGTTGAAGAGGAGCCTGAAGTATTTTTGTTGATTGGGAGAGAGAGTAGTGAAGAAGTTGAAATACCAGAAGCAGCAAAGCCAATTTTGAAAGAATTTGAAGATGTCTTTCCAGAGGAGTTGCCTAAGAAGTTACCGCCACTTAGAGACATTCAACATCAAATTGATCTTGTTCCGGGAGCAGTGTTACCACATCGACCACATTACCGAATGAGTCCGAAGGAACATGAAGAGTTACGAAGGCAGGTGGAAGAGTTGTTGGAACAGGGACGTATTCAGGAAAGCTTGAGTCCTTGTGCCGTGCCAGCATTATTAGTACCAAAGAAGGACGGAACATGGAGGATGTGCACAGATAGTAGAGCTTTGAATAAGATCACTGTTCGATATAGATTTCCTATGCCGAGGTTGGATGATTTGTTAGATCAATTGAGTGGGGCAACTATATTTTCAAAGATTGACTTGAAGAGTGGTTATCATCAAATTCGAATCAGACCTGGAGACGAATGGAAGACAGCTTTCAAGACAAGAGAGGGATTATACGAATGGTTGGTTATGCCATTTGGTTTGTCTAATGCACCTAGTACATTCATGCGGGTGATGAATCAAATCTTTAGACCATTCATTGGGAAGTTCGTTGTGGTTTATTTCGATGATATTCTGATTTACAGCAGAAATATGGAGGAGCATGTTCTACATTTGAGGGAAGTGTTGATTATTCTGCGTGAAGAACAATTTTATGCTGCTACAAAGAAATGTGTGTTTATGACGCATACTGTTTTATTTCTTGGGTATGTTGTTTCAAGAGAAGGTATTCAAGTTGACCGAAGTAAAGTTGAAGCAGTCAGGAATTGGCCACAGCCAAAGACAATTACTGAAGTTAGAAGTTTTCATGGATTGGCATCATTCTACCGAAGGTTCATTCCACACTTCAGTAGCGTGATGGCTCCAGTTACTGATTGCATGAAAGGGAAACAGTTTGCATGGTCAGAGGAAGCAGGAGTTGCTTTTGAGAAGATCAAGGAATTGTTGACGTCTACCCCAATTCTTGTTCTACCTAATTTTCAGTTATTGTTTGAATTGCATACTGATGCTTCGAAGGTTGGAATTGGAGGAGTTCTAAGTCAGAATGGGAAGCCAGTTGCTTATTTTAGTGAGAAGTTGTCAGGGGCGAAGATGAAATACAGTACATATGATGTTGAATTTTATGCGGTTGTTCAGGCTGTTAAGCATTGGAGACATTACTTATTTCAAAAGGAATTTGTTCTGTACACTGATCACGAAGCTTTGAAACATTTACAGGGGCAGGATAAAATTTCAGCGAGACATGCATCATGGATTGCCTATTTGCAGCAATTTACTTTTGTCGTAAAGCACAAATCTGGAGTGTCGAATCGAGTAGCTGATGCATTGAGTAGAAGGAGTCATTTGTTGACAACGATGAAAGTTGAAGTGACAGGTTTTGAATTGTTGCCTGAATTGATTAAAGAAGATCCTTACTTTGTGAAATTTGTTGAAAAGGTTAAGGAAGGAAGCACTGATGAGTTTGTGTTGGTAGATGGTTTCTTATTTAAGGGAAATCGTTTATGTATTCCGGATTGTAGTCTGAGGTTGAAGATTGTGAAGGAGTTACACGAAGAAGGACATGTGGGACGTGATCGAACTTTACAGTTGATTTCACAATCCTATTTTTGGCCGTCGATGAGGAAAGAAGTGGGAAGGTTTGTGGAGCGATGTCATATTTGCCAAGTTTCGAAAGGAACCGCGACAAATGCTGGGTTGTATATGCCGTTGCCTATACCGGCTAGACCATGGGTGGATGTAAGTATGGACTTTGTCTTGGGATTGCCGAGAACGCAGCGTGGTAATGATTCTATATATGTAGTGGTTGACAGATTTTCTAAAATGACACATTTTATTGCTTGCAAGAAGACGACGGATGCCGTACGTGTTTCTCAGTTATTTTTCAAGGAGATCTATCGACTTCATGGATTGCCAGAGTCTATTGTTTCGGATAGAGATACTCGTTTTCTGAGTCACTTCTGGTTAAGCTTGTGGAAAATGGTGGGAACGAAGTTGAAGTTTAGCAGCGCTTATCATCCACAAACAGATGGTCAAACCGAAGTTGTTAACAGATCATTGGGAAACTTGTTACGATGTTTGGTGAAAGATAATCTGAAAAGTTGGGACATGAAGTTATGCCAGGCAGAGTTTGCTCATAATCATGCAGTGAATCGAAGCACGGGATTCAGTCCATTCCAAATTGTATATTCAAATTTACCCAGGGGACCGTTGGATTTAGCAGTGGTACCACAACTAAAGGGGACGGTTAAACGAGCTGCTGATTTTATTGAAGGATTGACGGAGTGTCATAAGATCGTTCGGGAACAACTGGAAAAGTCGAATGAAAAGTATAAGCGAGCTGCTGATTTGAAACGACGGAGTGTTGAATTTAAGGAAGGAGATTTGGTTTATGCTGTGTTAACAAAGGATCGATTTCCAGTAGGTGCTTATAACAAGTTGAAAGCCAGAAAGATTGGTCCTGTGGAAGTTGTGAAACGAATCAATGAAAATGTTTATAAATTGAAATTGCCAGAAGATGTGTACACTTCTGACGTATTCAATGTTAAGCATCTCGTACCGTATTACGAAGATAAACAATCTGATGTGGAAGAATTTACAAATTCGAGGACGAATTTCTCTCACCCAGGGGAGGATGATGCAGCACGATCTACAGAAGTTCAGAGATTGGATTGCTCACGAGATAAGGATGTTTCGGGTTTAACTCGTAAGTCGTTCACGAGTCAAGCAGGGGAGCTCCGGTCTAAGAAGATCCGACCTAAGGAGGAAGATCTACGGGTTATGAAAAAAACTCCGACCTAAGGAAAAGAGCTCCGCGTTAAAGGCTTATCTCGGTTCCGACCTAACTGGCCACACGAAACACGAGATACGACCTAATCCCCTCATATCCACCGAGTCACTTGAATCGTTACCGAGACATGCTTGAGTCGTTATCTCCAAAGACGTGTACGAGTTATCTCCAAAGTCGCCACCGAGACATGCTTTAGTTGCTGAAGCTTCTTTAAGTCGCTGCCGAGTTTGTTGAGTCATAGAATATGTATATACTTGAGTCGGTTGCGTGTGAGGTTGTACTCAGTTGAGTCGGCCGATGGTCTTGTATATAGTTAAGTCGTAAGTCGGTCTTGAAGGTATGAAGTGATGTAATAAGTTGAGTCGGCGTGTGTTGTAAAGAGCTTGAGTTGCTACAAGTTGAGTCGGTGCCGACCTAAGAATGTTGAGTCGGTCACGAGTTAAGAGACTGAGTCGAAAACACTATAAATAGGGAGAGTGTTGTACATTTCAAGTTAGTTGAATATTGAATAAAATTTCCTTTTGTTAGCTTTGTGCTTTCATACAATTGGTAGTTGAGTGTGATCTCCTATCTCCTCTTTCGATTAATCGAGTGCGCTCGATTCAACGATCGAAGAAGCCGATTCACGGAATCTAGTGCGCTAGATCAACGTGCGAAGAATCGTAGATCTTTGAACACGGTATAGTGCGCTATCAACGTGTTTGAGATAGCTAGAGTTCGGTATCTTTGGATCAACGAACTTGGGCATTTTGGTATCTTCAACTCACCGATTGCTACATTTCATCGATTGAAGTTTGTTTGATTAATCCGCTGCGTCAGAAAGGTATTCCCTTACCTTACTATAGTATGGAATCCAATCTCCAATACTTGTCTTTACAGTTTTTGATTTTAGAGCATAATATGCTGGAATTTAATATGGTAACAATTTCAACTATTTTGATATTTATTTGAATCTTTAGACTTTATTATAATATCAATGGATTTTCTATACAAATGTTTTGATTACCGTATGGTAAAAACCCGTCCTGTTTATGTGCTGCGTGGTCTTATGAGATGCCTTTGATTTAAAGGTTTTTGTAAAGTTAAAGACTTATGCTTTACTCACACTAAACCCATATCTGACCCGGACTTTATTTTATTTTCCTAAACTCTCTGGTGCTCAAATTTAAATAGGTAGCCAAGCAGTTCAGGTTTTGCTGCAAATTTACCTTTGAGGAGCTTGGAGAAAGTGACTTCGTCAATAGTTAGTTAATTTTCTTGTTTCTGCTGTATTATATATATTATATCTGTTAGGTGGGGACAGACTGTTATTACTGTCCTAGGGTAGAACTTGTATTACTATGACTTTGATGTAACATTTTTGAAATGACTTCGTAATATATTATGTTGAGTAATATATATTGTTCCGTTGCATTGTTAGATTTTATGTTGTTTAGATTCTTCTCTTTTATTTTCTTTCTTTCACCCCTAATGACCTATCTTTCGAATGAATAAATGATTAGAACATGGATGCCAAGGATGTATTAAGTGTCGTCTTTTGTAGTAAGAAAGGTGGATCATTACATTTGGTATC
Organism: Allium cepa; assembly: GCA_030765085.1. Taxonomy (NCBI): domain Eukaryota; kingdom Viridiplantae; phylum Streptophyta; class Magnoliopsida; order Asparagales; family Amaryllidaceae; genus Allium; species Allium cepa. Next base: position 79,279,838 of record CM060941.1, on the reverse strand, counting down.
AGAGCTTAGGTTGAGCGAACACCTAGGCTTTGGTAGGGAAACTCATTATAGACAGGGTCAGTAGTGCCCTAAAATGAGTCTGAGTGTAATGTATATATGAGTGCGTATTTGTTAGTGGATAAAAATATTTTATATTGTGTTGTTTAACTGTTGAGTGGCTTAAGGATACTTGTCGATGCGCCCGATCAACGTTATCGATGGAGATTTTCTAAACACCGGAACAAGTTAAATTGATATAATATTGTTTTCAATTTGGTAATGAGATATTTTTACCTAGGAATATATTTTCTATATATAAAAAGGGATGATTTTCAAAATCTATATAGTTATCCATGAGGAAAGTGGGTTAAGAGTTCATAATATTTAAATTATCCACATATAAGATTTAACTAGTCATGTTCATATAGTTTGGAGCATTGACTATTGTCATATTAATTAGTACATTTCCTTTTTCCATCATGGATTGGGTAAATGGAATTTGTAGGAACATCGAATCGAACAACTTGTGAATTAAGTTTCACAATTTGACTATAAGGCATTCGATAATATGTAGAGTTAAAAGTTTAATTTTAATAAAGGTGTTTATTAAAATAAAATCTTTATATAGTTCTATAAGATGAATTAAGAGAGATGGTCTTACTAATTAGAACTATTAAATGTGTTTTGAAAATGAAAAGGGTTTTGAGAATGTTAAATCTCGGCGGCTTTGATAAATTCAAATGATTTTTGGAAAATAGCAGTAATCATTCTTAAGGATATTTTAAGATATAAATATTTTAAAATAAAGTTTAAGAGTAAGGTTTTCTGTGAACGGTTCAGGAAGAAGTTTTGATCCATTTTGTAGTGATTAGAATAATCTTCTAAGTGACAATTGAATGTTTGCTTAGGCAGATAGGATAGTGCACTTAGTAAATTATTCTCTTTTTATTGTACAAATCGAAACAAGTTCAAATCCGAATAAATCCAAAGCAAGTGGATGGATTTGTTAAAAAAAATTATCTATAAATTGTATTGTTTCAAGAAGAAATTTTGAAAAAGAAGAAATATTTTTATTAACTAGTTTAAGTGTCTTGAAAATGACTAAAAATGAGTGAGAGATGTGTTCGGATGACAAACATTTCTCTTGAGTATTGCCCTTCTTAGTAAAGGGGTATATGATACTATTTGTGTAGCACCCAGTTCCTTGATATAGTTTTAGAGTTACTCGGGCTATATGTATGCTTGCAAAAGGTTTTTGAAATAAAACTCATGTTTTGTGTTCTTGGATCCCCTAAAAGAAAGAGTTTTCAAAATAAAAGGATATTTTGATTAAAAAGGTGGATTAATAAATGAAGTTTTAATTAGATCAAATTTAATAAGGAGATTTAATAAACTTTGTTTATTTAAAAATGTGTCTTTTGATTTTAACGTCTAGGATGTGAAGAATTATTTGATGTTATTAGGCCGACTAATCGTCATTTTTACCATAAAGGTGTCTAGGAAAAAGTAGAATTAAAAATCATATGTTTGTATATACTCTTCGGAGGTGGAAGAGTATTATAAGTTAATAATTTAAAAAATTGATTCTTGTGAAGAAAGGGAGGGTAGAAAGTATTTAGATAGTAAGAATCGTTAAATTAGTACGTAGGTTGTATGAAGACCGTTTCTCGTTTTCACACAGTTCTCGATCCTAGATTCGAGTATTTGACGGAGGTGTTTTACACCATTACAAATAAGGATTTATCACCCAATTTTTGATGACATGCATTAGTGAGGGTTCTTACGTGGAGCCAAAAGTTGTCTATCATAATTTATGACTACGCAAGGAGAACAGAGGTTTCTAATTAAAAGGCCTGATCAAGGTCCGCACTAAGGAGTCGGGTGAGCGATACTAGTTCCAAAGTGAAGTTATATGTTCGAGTGAATGATCAAATTGGATTTTACATCAGGATGATATATGTACATTATATAGACTGATGAATAGTTTAAGTGTTTCTTGGAATTGGGGTTGTGGTACAATTTCGGGGGCAAAATTCTTTTAGGGGGGAAGAGTGTAAAGACCTGAATTTTACGGCTTTAATTTGCGAATATTTAATAAATTTTAAATATTAAAATAATAGGTTTTATAGTTAAATATAACTCTTTTAAATAATAACAAATGATGGTAAAATAAATTTATAGCGATCCAGGATTTTGCCACTTTGAAATAGGCTTTTTAAATATATTTTATATAATCAATAAATGGATTTTTATTAGAAAATAAACCTATTTTAATTATTTAATAATGATGATAAAATAATCTTCAAAATTTGTTTATCAATATAGACAGTTCAAATAAAAATAGAAAATGTGACCGAAGAACGTTTTCTGAAAATTCAATTTTCGACACCGAAAAGTTGTCCGGAAACGTTGTGCACATTAATGTACACATGCACACACTTATAAATCAGTGTATGATAAAAAATTTGCAAATAATATACATGCAACTACATTTATACATATATGAATACTTATAATATATACATATACATTCATGATATGACCATTTATGCATATTTATATACATATATATTATATATATAATATAACCTAGGCTAGTACCTAAACATCACTCAAACACCTGGAATAAGTACTTGCAAATATGGTAGGAGGGGGTACCAGGGAAGACGTGTATTTTGGTAATGGTAGGAGGTATGGAAAACATGTTTTCATAAGAAGTTTATTATTATTTTATACTAAAAGTCATTTTACTAAATTACCCTTGTCATTTATATACATACCTCCTCATTCTCTTTATTTTTCCTTTGTTTATCTCCTTCCATTTTCAAGTTGCTCCACTCTTCCATTCATGGCTTCCATCTCTTTTTCCTAGGAGAAAAGTTAGTGCATATACTCTAAAACCAAGTATAAAATCACCTACATCCATATAAATACACTAATCCACACAAAGCAAGCTCTATCCCCGCAAAAACTCCAAGCGTCGAGCCCCTTTATTGCTAGGCCAACCCAATGCACCTAAGGTCGAACCATATTTTCTTTCTCGATATCCAAGTGTTGAGTTTTGTAACGACCCACCTTTTTGGACGGTTTAAATTGACAATAAAGCACACATGTCAACTTAAACTATTCAAAAGGGAGGATTGTTAATGGAGAAAATAAGAAAATAAGAAAAAAGAAGAAAAACAAAACACAGGATCTCACAGCGGAATGATAAAATATAATAATTAACTAAATAATTCAAGAAGTTATTTTACAAATACATTTGATTACACTTTTACAATACAATCATAGTAATACATAAAGCAAGTATAATAAGATAATGCAGTAGAACAACACGATGCAGTGAAATAATTATAGTTAATACTAGACTCATCTCCGTCTTCATCCTCTAAAATAATTTGGTCTTCAATACGCTGAAAAGCTCAGACTGACCCAAGTGTAATGAAAAGACAAAACACTCAAGTCAGAATTAAAAGATCTTATGTACGTTAAATCAAAATAAATAAATATGAGTGTAATCTCAAAATCAGCATAACTTGTTTCAATTGAATTAATGGTCACAACCGGCTCATCAAAATGGCTATTTCTGTTCGCCTTCCACTTTTGAGTCGTTTCTTTCCATTGTCTACTCTCATTACTTCGCCCTATCTCTCTGCTTCACCTCTTCTCCATAATCTCCTCGCTCCTCCCGTCGCCTATGGCCAGGACCAAAAGGGAAAATCATGATATATTTCATCAAGAAAATCGATCGATTACCAGATCCGGCTGTATGTACGCTTCCTCTACTCTTTGAGTTCCTCAATCTTTTACTGTCGCATCTGGATCTAGAGATACCTCAGCTGAAAAGCCGCTTACTTTGGATGCAATAGCTACTGTTTGTCAAAATCTTACTCGAATAATAGGTCCTATTTCAGGTATTTTGAATCCTACATCTTCCTCTGCCTTATCTCCTATCCTATGGCATACTGTCTCAACTTGGAACGGTGACGTCTCTAATAGCTGTGATGTCCTTCGTACTGATTATAGTGGAAAAAACATTGCTGAACTGAATTTAAATTCTGCTGAAATGGATGATGTTGAGGTCGATGTTGAATGTTTTGATGTGGATAAAACAATGAATGACTGTACTGTGTTAATTGGTAATCATAATATTGATCGAATAAGTTTTGATGAATTGATAAATATATTAGCTGATACTAGAAAAATGTTAGAAAGTTCAAGTATGGAAATATATGATGAGGGATATAATGAACCTGATTTTGCCCGACGTTGTTCTATATCAGCTCCATCTCATCATCAACAGCATCCCCTCGTTGATACTGCTAAAATACATGCAACTACTGCTACTGCCATAAAATGGTCCTCCTTATTCTCTAAATTACCAAATAATGCAGGTGATTTTATTCCCCGTTCCTTTGAAATGGTAAACAAAGATGGGGTTATGATCCTTCCTCCGAAGGTAATTCAAGCTGGTATTGATTATTGGTTGAACTATCTTGTTGGGTTCTTTTGGACGATAACCCACCATATCTAGCGGTTAAGGATCAGTGCTTCAGAGCTAGGCAACCAAAGGGTAGTCTTCTAGTCCATATGAACAACTCTATGTTCTTTTTCAAGTTCTCTAGGCTTGAAGAGCGTCTTTGAATTCTTAGTAAAGATCCTATATTTATCAGGGGTAAGCCTTTTATAGCCACTCCTTGAAGTCTGTCTGTTGACTGCGCCAGAGAGCAGGTACTATCTATTCCTGTTTGGACTTATTTCTCTCATATTTCCTCTGTTTTGCAACCTATGTTAGGACTAAACTGGCTAGCTAGTGCGATCGATAAAGTAAAATGTTTTGATGCCACTACAACTAGGGAAAAACTAGTCTATGCTAAAGCTTTGACAGAAATTTCCCCAGATAATCCTTTGCTAGAAACAATCAAAGTAAGAGTGATTGAGGATCAGGTAGCGGAGATTTAGTTCGTTATGGTTGGAAGCCAGACATATGTTCGTCCTGTCAGTCTTTTAGTCATATATCATCAGCATGCTCTCGTAAGTCATCTGTTGGCCCTTTCTTGGTTTAGACCCCTCTCCTTAGGCCTCTAAACATAAAATGGATCTCGAAAGTACACTTTGTTCCTCCTATTGTGGCATAATACATCCCACCTGTTGAGCCTTCAGCGCCTCCTATTATTCCTCCTCTCTCTGCCGCTGTTATGGATTCTACTGCCCCTTCTGATATTTCTATTCCTGGTTTTTCTCCGCCTGCCTTGGATTCTAGTATCGTGTGGAATCCTACTGGTATGGCATGGATCCATGTACAGTACGACATGAGATATGACCCAACTAGACATGATTTCCATACCTTTTGTTAGTGATGATGATGGTGAATCTAGGCGTTTACATTACTGTATAGATGGTGGTAGACTTATTCTCACCTCGGATGGAGCACGAGGCAAGTGAAATAGATCTCTTCTCCTTGACGATAGTAGGGATAGGAGATATATATATATATATATACACACACTATAGGGAACACCCGGATTTTTTTTGGATATTGTGTCTCATTTAGCAAATTTTTTGCATGTGTTAGGCCCTGTTGGTAGTGATTCATCCTCCTCTTGGGAGGAGGAACTGATGTTTCCTTAGGTCACTTTTATAGCTGCAGAGGCACTTTTGCTTCACACCTATTCTGTACTATAAGTGGAATGGCCACTATAAAACCATATAGTTGTTTCTATGCATGTGTAGAACACCTTTTCTTTATTTATATATAGCGGCATGACCCACTATAAAGTCGGCTAGCTTTGTCAAACATAAATATGAGTATAACGACTTTAGAGATGTTTATGGGATTTTACATCTCCTATCCAGTGTGTAACATGCGTTCAATAATTTAAGAGTTGTTCGGGATTCCATCTTCTAAGGATCCGTTAAATTATCTACATATGTAATACAATACGCCATCATAATATGTCCACAGTAAAGTAAAGTATTAAATAACGTTAAGGCGTTACCCATATCCCTTTAACACATTTTTATGTAAATACTGTATTCTATACAGATACTGTAAGCACCACCAAATCGGTGGGATACTCATGGAGCACTCCATAGATACGATACAAACCAAAGTCGTAATGGGCTCGATTAGGATAAATATGACAAGGCACACAAGGGAATGCCCAGGGTAGGATGCTACCATTTTGCAGAACCGGGCTGGTTGTAACGCATAGCAGCTACTACTTCCCACCTCGAGACACACTCCCATAATCAAATCGAAGGGTAGCCACCAATCAAATCACAAAGTAATAGATATGGTGTTAGCACCAAAACTGGTCACTAACATCTAAGAATAGATTTGTGTAGAGAGATTAATGAAGATAATGTTAGCGCCAAAATTGGTCACTAACACCCAAATCCAAGTGAAAGCGCCAAATACCAGTCACAACTCACAGATAGAATATATGTATAGAGTATAAATATGAAGAACAGTAAAAATTAAAGAGAAAGTAGTAAAGACATAAAATTTATAGTGGTTCGGCTGACTCCGGCCTACGTCCACTCCATAAATTTCCTTTTTTATTGATGTTAGAATCAATTACAGATACAATCTAGAAATTTTAGAACAACAATGGCAAAGTAGCCTTTGTTTAGAAGACGAAGGAAGACAAAATCCAGGTGTTGGGCTTCCTGAGTGGTATATGCCCATCAAGAACTTTGCTGAACCTGTACCCTTCATTGCAACTGACCCTGAGTTCTGTACATGTCGACCCGAGTCTTCCTAGGTGACGACCCGAAGCAGTCCTATGCTTGACCTGAAGTAGTTCATGTTAGAACTCGAAGCATATGCCGAGCCCCTTCAACCAAATGAGTATAGCTGACCCACACATGTCGAATGACCTATGCCGAGCCATATCATTCTGACCGGCCCATACCACCACACCGAGCCACACCGTCCAGACAGAGCCATAACTCTTCTCCACTCCTCGACCAATCCGCACTTCCCAAACTGAATGACACCATCTCGACCTACCCATACCTCCTCTCCACTCCTCGAATGAACCACAATGCCGAGCCACCCTGACCTCACCACAAGGCCAAGCGACCCTGACCGAACCACAATGTCGAGCCACCCTTACCGAAGCACAATGTCGAGCGACCCTAACCTCACCACAATGCCGAGCGACTCTAACCTCACCACAATGACGAGCCACCCTGACCTCACCACAATGTCGAGCGACCCTAACCGAACCACAATGCCAAACAAACCACAATGCCAAACAACCATCAAGGCCGATTATCCAAAGCCGAACCACCAAAAATGACTCGAAGAAACCATCTGCGAGACTCGAAGCTCGACCAACCATGACTCGAAGCAAATCTAGGATAACTCGAGACATGTCGAAACCTAAGCTTCAATTATCTAATAACCTTCGTCCATCGACCATGCCGAATCCTGGCTATTTAACCATGTTTGTTATTCATGATTGATCATCCACCATGTTTGTTATTCATGATTGATCATCCACCAATCGAGTTGATTAAATCCACCGTAACTCAGCCTCGACGAACGAGCAGTCGATTTAGTTAAATCCGCCTGTCTGTGGCCTTGCCAAAAGGCGGGTTAACATTTTCCCCCCAAAACATACCTTGCTATCGGAATGCATGTTTTGAATAGCCTCAAATCCGATATCCGAAGTCTATATGTTATCCATAGCCGTACCTTCCCATTCAAATCCAATCTAGTAACCAAATCCTCATCCAATTCCACATCCATCCAAATCTGACAACCGAGTTCTAATCCATCCATGTCCAATAACCAATAACCACATTCATGACCTCTCCTGGTCGATATCCAAGTCGGGGACCGCTCCGGGCCCATGCCCAAATTCTTTGCCGTTCATAGCCAATATCCAAATCCATAACCTTTACGAGTCCTTATCAAGCGCAACCTGCCCTTGATGACCTATGTCAAGTAATGCCATGGTGTTCTTGGCTCAGTGTCCCTGAATGCTAAGCAATGGCGTGGCGTAAGTCCTAAGCCGAACCATGGTCGCTTCGGACCCTTGTCAATCATAGTCCATATTCAACGACCTGAAATAGTAACCGATAAATAATATGTGGCCTAAGTCCTAGGTCGAATCCTGATCTCTCTGGACCCTTGCCGAGCATAGTCCATACTCAATGACTTTTAACCAAAAGGAAGACAAAATCCAAAATACAGATTCAAACCAAAAAACCCGAAATCCATATCCAAAGTCCATATCAAAATCCAAATCAAAAAGCAAGCATCCAACCCAAAATATAAACCAAGAAACCAACAAAACCCGGATTTCAAACCAAACCCCAAAACCAAAGCAGAAAAAGCAAATGTCCAATCAAAAGAAAAAAACAAATTTCACAAACCGGAGCATCTCGGTAAACCATCATCTTGGGTTATCTCCGACCCCATACATGAGTAAGTGATTTAACCGTTTTCCCGGAGTTTGTTACTTATTCCAAACCATCACGATTAGTTGATGACCAACAGACCACCATTCCTGTGCCTCATGCCTTCGTCGTTCAAGGTAGGCGATGGCTGCACCTATTCCACCGCATTCCGTGTTCTAACATATTGCCGCAACTGACCATTCCTTACATGTTCCCCGATTATGTCCTTCAGATGTCGGCAACTGTTAGTATCATGCCTGTCTAGGTCATGAAAAAACAGTGCCTTCCTGATGCCCTTTCGCGTTCTGAGGGCTCCCTCCTTGCCAGCCTTCGATACGGAAGGCGATCTTGAGTATCCAAGCATATCCGCTCCAATGTTGCATTCAATCCTGTGTAAGTGGAGAATTTTGGTTCTTCCCAGCGCTTCCCTTTCCCTTTATCCTTGTCTTTACCTGAGTTTTCACCAGGCAGTCCTCCATCCTTAACCGCGTTTGCTTCCTTCGACTTCATATCCAAACGTGCACCCTCTTTTCAGAGAAACCTCTCGGCTTCATGAAAGAATTCCATGAGATCCAGTGGTGGATCTCGTATCAATGACACATTAAAATCTGAATCATCCCTGACTCCTGACACCGCCGCCATCAGAACTATTGATGGATCCGACCGATCCACTGAAGCAACTGCTGCATTAAACCGAGATAAGAAAGTCCTAAGTGATTCATCCATCCTTTTTTTAATTGACATCAACGTCATCACATTTTTTTGCCTTTTTATGTGAACTTGAAACTGACTTAAGAACTTGTCCACCAGTTCTGTCCATGTTCACATGGATCCATCCTCCAGCTGTCTAAACCACATAGAAACTATGTTGGTCAAGTATAGGGGGAAACATCGGGCCATGACCTCCTCTGATGCCCTGAGCGCTTCAAAATGCCTTATTTACCTCATCAAATGGTCAGTGGGATTCGTCTTACCATTTATACTTCCAGAGTGGGTGGCTTGAAATTGGGTGGATTCCTAGCTATCCTGATGTTTCGGGTAAATGAACTTTTGTTGACTCCCTCTAAATCCCTGTCTGTCAGACCTCCACGAATAGTTCGCCTTATGATATCAGACATTCCAGCGTTTCCAACCAAGGGTTACCCCTATCCATATTTTCTAGGTTCTCTCCAACTCCGCGTGGAAATTCTACACGTACTCCTCGTCACGTATTCCCATGTTTCTGTTGTTGCCGGGTTGCACAACATCACCTGATATTCCTCCATGGGTTGGTCCAACATTATCAGACGCCCCCAAGTCTTGGTCCATCCTGGTTGATAGTTGTTTGTTGATTGGGAGCTTCCCCCACTGAATCACTCCATCTGCCTGCTGGTTGAGTCCCTCTAATCCAGCTCTAAGAACTAGAGCACTGGTAGTTCTCGATTGCCCAAATTGCCTAAGAAGAGCCTGCATCATCTCCTCTTGTTGTTTCATCATCCTCTCCTGCATAGAATTCATCATATCTCGCATCTCGTCTCGAGTTATGTAGATGCATGCATGATCCGCTTCAACTCCAGAAGTGGCCGCTTGACTTCCCTCCTAGTTGCTCCTCTCCACCGCTCGCTTTCTCATTGGTGGTCTAGCCATTGCTTTCTAGAATCCAAGTTCCCAAATCCTTGAATGCTAGCTTTCTCAATGAAAGCACCAAAATGTTAGTGCCAAAATTAGTCACTAACACCCAAATCCAAGTGAAAGCGTCAAATATCAGTCACAGCTCGTAGATAAAATATATGTTGAGAGTATAAATACGAAGAACAGTAAAAATTAAAGAAAAAGCAGTAAAGACACATAATTTATAATGGTTCGGCTGACTCTGGCCTACATCCACTCCAGAAATTTCCTTTTTATTGATATTAGAATCAACTACATAAACAATCTAAAGTTTTTAGAAAAACAATGGCATAGTAGCCTTTGTGTAGAGGACAAAGGGAGACAAAATCCAGATCCCTTTTCTGAATCCCCACATGCTGTATTTATTGGAAAAACCGAGGTGTTGGGCTTCCTGAGTGGTATAGGCCCATTAAGACCTTTGCTGAACCTACACCCTTCATTGCAATTGACCCTGAGTTCTGTACATGCCGACCTGAGTCTTCCTAGGCGACGACCCAAAGCAGTCCTACGCTTGACCCGAAGTAGTTCATGTTAGAACTCGAAGCATACGCCGACCCCCTTCAACCAAACGAGTAAAGCCGACCCATACACGTCGAACGACCTACATCGAGCCACATCATTCTGACCAGCCCATACCCGCACACCGAGCCACACTGTCCTAACCGAGTCATACCTTTTCTCCACTCCCCGACCGATCCGCACTTCCCAAACGGAACGACACCATCTCGACCGACCCATACCTCCTCTCCACTCCTCAACCTCACCACAATGCCGAGTGACCCTGACCGAACATAAATACCGAGCCACCCTGACCGAACCACAATGCCAAGCGACCCTGACCATATCACAATGCCGAGCTACCCTGACCTCACCACAATGATGAACGACTCTGACCTCACCACAATGCCGATCCACCCTGACCTCACCATAATGCCAAGCAACTCTGACCGAACGACAATGCCGAGCCACCCTGACCGCATCACAATGCCAAGCGACCCTGACCGACCACAATGCCAAACAACCATCAAGGCCGATCATCCAAAGCCGAACCACCAAAAATGACTCGAAGAAACCATCTACGAGACTCGAAGCTCGACCAACCATGACTTGAAGATAATCTAAGATAACTCGAGACATGTTGAAACCTAAGCTTCAAGTATCCAATAACCTTCGTCCATCGACCATGCCGAATCCCGACTATTTAACTGTGTTTGTTATTCATGATTGATCATCATCTATCGAGTTGATTCAATCCACTGTAACTCAGCCTCGATGAACGAGCAGTCGATTTACTTGAATCCGTCTGTCTACGACCTTTCCAAAAGATGGGTTAACAGATAGTAAATTAAAACAAAGGAATACATGCAAATCTAAAAGCGAAAACAAGAACACCAAAATTATAGTGGTTTGGCGTAACTGTGTACATTCACTGTTAATGTAATCTTTATTGCCTTTCATAAATACTTGAATACAGGTACAATCAACTTGAATACAAATTTAGTCAGAAGAAAGCTAATGCATAAAAATGGTAGAGTCTCTCTGGCATTCTCCCGAAAAAGGTCCCTTCAATTGTACCCCTGGGCCGAACTCGGGTCTTCTCGTTAGTAACTCGAAGTTGGTCCTCACATAACTCGAGGGAAGTGGTGGTACGAGTCAAACTAAAGGAAGACCGGTCGCACCACTTCTACACCAACTACCTTAACTGGTCCAACAAGGCTGACCAACATAGCCGAGCCAGTTGTGTCGAACTCTCCAAGGTCGGGCCACTAAATACCGTACCAAATGAACCATTCCTCCGAGGCAGGTCCACCAAGTGCCGAGCCACCCTTGCCGAGCGATCTCTCCTTGGAAATCTTGACCGAACCATCTTGATTTTCCTTCCTTGACCGAGCGGCACTTGCCCTAATACTTCTAAAGCCGGACCACAATCAGCCGAACCACCAGGGCCGAACTCATCTACACCGAGCCACTGGGACCAACTCCATCTTGACCGAGCTGCTCTGTCCCACCTAACTTGGCCGATCCTCTATGCATATGCTTCAATGTCTATCCACCTTCGCGGAGCCATACAGATACATCGACCCATGCGTATAGGCCGATCCAAACTTGAGTTGCATCGGTCTCTTATACTTCCAATCCTCTCTTATCTCGAGTCCCGCCTAGATTCAACCATATGCTCTACGACTATTGCCATGTAGCCGAGCCAAAGTGCCAGGTAACATTTGCCCCTCAAAGCACGTCATGTGAATCAACACGACGTGCTTTGAATCAGCCATGAGTTCTTTCTTTCAAAAGCTAGCTCATCTAGAAAGATAATCGTCTGTTGTTTAGATCCTGTTCCTAACTTTTCAAAAGATGAATGCATACGACCTTACGAAGGCTGAACCATGGCGGATTTTCTTAACATTAGGTGCACTTATACACACACACACACACATATATATATATGTATACATTTAACCCTTCTCTTCCCTCGTTTTCTTCTCTCTTTTTTCTATATATATTCTATTTTATCGTGGGTCGGTCGACATAAGAGCGTCGAACCACTCGTTCGGTTTACTCAGTATCGCCCGACATACTCACTTACCGACCCACTAAGGTACTCTGACCGGTTCCACATGGTATGACCTGTTCAACTTCCCTTCTACACATATAAAAGCCCTATACTTCAGTGATTTTTCTTTTAGTTCTACTTTTTCTCCACAGGCCTCCTAATCCTATCTCCCCTCAAGCCTTGCTTACTATTCATCCCTTCTTTGTCCCAGAACCAGGCTGTCCACTTTGAAGCTCCAGTTGCAAGCGAAAACCAACCAAATTTCATTTTGAACCCAACAATAATCATAGGCCCTTAAATTTTGCATATAGGTACAAATCTCTCACTCGATTTATCTTCCTAAATGCGGAGTCTCGTGAGTTCCTAAATAGGAGTTAGTAGGAGTCGACAAAGAGAGGGATGAACCGGAGACATGAGCGTGTCTTAGGTTAGGAATTTGGTTCGGTCTTAATGGAGAAAGTGTAGGTTACCAAGAGAAATAGTTATAGTCCTAACTTCAAAGTCGGGGATATGGAAAAGAAGAAAGCTTGGTGATTCATAGGAGTTGGTGTATAGGTTGTAAGATTCGGCTTGTCGTACGACCGAGGGAGGACGGTCGATGGCTTATTGTAGTAATGATGAGTTGTTAGGAGTTTAGTAATAGAGTAGGTCGAAACCTTGAAAGGGAGCAGCTCGGCATATATTAAGCTAAGGTCGTCCAGTGATTTTAAGGTAAGCGGGTCGACATTCTACGGGATGGTGGTTTCAGGAGTCAAGGGTAGTGGCTCGGTATAGTTTGAGAAGGGTGGTCAGGTGATCAGAGAGAGGAGAGTGAACAGTTCAGTCATCTTATAGAATAATGGTTCAATACCTCATAGCTGGGTGGTTCAGTAGGCTTATTCTAGGTAGGCACTCGGTAGTCTATAGGAGAGTGGTTCAATGAGCAGAGTGAGGGAAAAAGCGAGTGAAGCAGGATAGGTTTTAAGGGTTGGCACCGAGCGAGGTAGCATGGATCTGCATAGATACACTTCAATGGGCAAACGGTCCTTGATTCGGGGACGACATTGACAAACACACTTTCCTTACCCCGATTTATAAAACATAATATCACTGCTTATTTCAATGCTTAATCATGCACCTATAACTCTATGATATGAACCTAAGTTCAAAGGCATATGGAAATGATCAGGGCTAATAACTTCACAATTCGAACCATTGTAAACATGAACTTAAAGCTTGTTAAAAATGACAACCTAAAGTTCGTTGTACCACACTTTACTTGAACCATCACATTAGCTCACACACCACGTGGGGGGAATATTTTTGTTGTTGTATCTGATATCAATTGTCTTTCAAGTATAGTTTAAACAGGTATCTACCCATATTAAACTCTCGTCGAAGATGTCCAAAAGATCCAGCTCTTCTACAGTTTTTGATAAGCTTGAGCCAAGTTCTCGGGCGGGAGGTAGTAGAAACTTCGAATCCACCGACAACTTCTACATGGGCATTTTGGATCCATCTGCTATTGTTATAGGCTCGGCTCCTGACATTATAGACGGTAGTTATCCTGGATAATCCTACTGATTCACAAGCTTCAAATACAGGCGTAGCCGCTCTTCGTCGATTGTGTACAATTCATGGAATCCCTTTTGACGACGTTTTAGTTCTATTGGGGCCAGATCGGCCTCACCAGCCACCAACCGAATATACAACGTGCAATAAATTCATGTGCTGGGTTGGTAGTGTGCCACCTTTCAATTCTTTGCTCTGTGAAGTGTTACAGTACATTGGGATTGCTCCGTCCAGTAGTCATGCGTCTATTTATGGCACTTGTATTCTCTTCATGAGTACCTTATTCAAAGTCCCTACTTCCGAGGATATCCGCTATATCTACCGCTTCAAAAGACGGTCCGACAGTCCATCCTTCATATTTCTTGAACCACATTCGAAATGTCAAATCTTGACGGAGGCGTGGAGTAAATTCTCCCAGTACAAGCAAGAGTGGTTCTACGTACGCTGTCCCCCCGGTTTTGCAAGGAGATGGATGGAAGGGAGCAAGTCTTATTCCTTGACTAACATTTGTCTGAGGCTCGAGATGCATTCTTTCTAAACTTCCTTCGACTTTTACAGGTATCTTCCCACGACTGGAAGGCGCTGGATATTTCGAGGCCGTTGAGGCCATTCGAGCTATTCCCATGAGAGACCGGGCACTGGATATTCCGAGGCCATTGAGGCCATTCGAGCTATTCCTATAAGAGTCCGAGAGATCAAATCCATTATTTTCAATGAGTTGCTTTCGAATTTTGGATTTCTGGTGAAGGGTCATCGAACAAGCCTCCCCATCGCCCTACAACCAGATTTACTGTGGAAAAAGGTAAAGGGTAGGCTGGGCCTTTGATCCCCTCTACAGGAGGATCCCTCAATATATCTGAGGAAGGTGAAATAAAAGAGGCCGAGGTGCCAGAAGCTACCGATGAGAACTTATGTTCCGATATTGCACCAATAACCGACGCACCAGGCATCGACAAATCGCTTCCCCTTCGAAGAGGCAAAAAAGCCTAACCTATAAATTAAAAAAGAAAACAATGGGCGGAACTTCTAAAGTTACAATCACTCCGGTTGAGAAAAAGTCATCTCCCTAACATCTAGAGGGTTCATTAAAAGATCTTTCAGACCTGACCATCCCTGATGACTTACCAAATTACGGTTTCAACGACCCAGGGGATATGGGACTTAATTCGCTCGCAAGAGGCGATGGTGGAAATCAGGCTTGTCAACACGAAGAGAAAACCCCAAAAAGTTAAGCAAAAGAAACTGGTCCGTCGAGGGGAAACATTAGGACACACACGAACACTCACACTTTACCCTACACTTAAATTTTAGCCATCACGCTATTATTGCTAACTCGTCCTCACTTGGTTTCTATGCAGGTGATATGGGGCGCACTCATGGATTTGACCGCTTTCGCGGGTCCTCTGTCTTCCACCACTCCAGTCGGGATTCGGGATCAGGTAGATGTCGAGAAAGATGACAACGACAATAGGGATTACCATCCTAGAGATTCGTCTTCTCAAAGAAAAACATACAGCCATTCTTCATACCCCAACGATCCTCCCCCTCAGTCAGAGCACAGTAGAGAAAAATCGTCTCAAAAGGGATCTCAATTTGAAGCTCCCTGTGACCAACGCTCTGGCTTGTCCAACACCAAGCAATCTCGCGAGCCTTATTAAAAATTCTATGGCTCCGCTAGGCATACTCCTCCAATCTCTGCACATGATCCATCGACAGCTGAAAAATTAGCCAAGCTTAAGGCCACATTTCCAAAAATATGTTTCGATGGATTGAAATTCCTTCCTGTGATTCATCCTATTCAAGGGCATGTTATACAAAGCGCTATTGCCTGTAACAATGATGTCTATGTCCAACAAGATGCGTTTGTTCATTTGGCAGAAAAAGTTTCAGAAGTTTCTATGGAACGTCAGCACGAAATCGATCGCCTGAAACTTGAAGCCGTCCATGATAAAGATATTATTAAAGCCCAAGATAAAGAGCTTTCCTTGTACAAATCTCAACTTAAGGCTGCCCAGCAAAACACAAAAGATATAACTGAGGCAGTCAGCCGTCTAGAAGATACTCACAAAAAGGAAATTGATGAGGTGGTTAAACGTTGTGGTGCTCTAGCCTTAGAAAAAGACTCCATCCAGAAAGAAAAGGATATCCTTGCTCAACGATTAAAGAACTAGAGGAGCTGCTGCTTAAAGAGAAAGAAGAGAAGATAGCTGCACTGGAAGAGTCGTAGTAATATTGCGAGGAAATCATCGCAACACGACTCTTAAAGACGAAGCTTGTCGAGGAACTTTCTAAAGATGGAACGTTAAAGGATGCAGCCCATGAGGAGGGCAAAAGAATAGCGTTAACAGAAATCGATTCTCGCCTCGTGGCAGCTGCTAAAGTCAGCGTAGAAGAAATTAAATGCTTATTTGATCCGCTTATTGCTGAACATAGCGCTCGAGCTCTCATGCATCGAGATCTATTTTTTCTGGGCGAGGTTACCTCGAATAATTAGCGAAAGCATGGGATACTCTAATAAAAATTAAACGAGTGGAGCTGGGCATCGAAGAGGTTGATGAGGATTCTCTTGTGAAGGAAGTAATTTGAGGAAACAAGCCTTCCGACTTATCTGCAACCAAAGTTATTTATGGAAGAGATTCCTCCTCATTGAAAGGTAAGGATGACGTTGCTGGCCTATTCGGATCTGAGTCTCCAGTTCCTCCTTCCGCCCAGCCGGCTAGTTGCTCATCACTTGATCCTTTCGAGTAGCATGTTGGCTATGACCTAGAGAAACCCGAGCTTGATGTTCACGTTCTCTCCCCTATTCCAGAGGGTGAGACTACTAAAACAGCTGAGAGTCAACCGAAAGCTGGTACGTAATTTTTCTTTCTAGGGTTGAAAGGACCATCACTTTTGATGAACAATAGATGCATTCCAACATTTTTCTTTTACGACTTCGTATAGGCCATTGAGATCCCGAACCAACTCCATGGAGCGATGTCGCCATGAAGAAGGAAGAGAAAATGGAAGAGGCATCTCACACTTGGGATACTCCTGGACCTGATGCTCAAATGATCGGGGCGCTCGATGAGGACAAACTCAAGCATCCCTCACTTGCAAAAGAACATGATGAGGTTGAAATCACGGGCGCCTCCGAACACACCTCGAAACAAAGAATGGAGGAGAAAATCATGGAAGATGGGAAGAAGAATGCTGAAATTAAGGCTGAGCCTCAGATGGTGGAACTTGATGATCCTCTAAACATGCCCCTTAAGGTCATTCTCCCCGACGGGACCACACGACTGGAAGTTCCTCTTCCTTCCCCGAGCACCACCTCATTAGGGAGTAAGGCGTCCAAAAGAAAACACACAGGTGAGGACCTTTTGGAGAAACCGATGAAGGATAAAAAATCAAAAAAATAGCTATCCGGTCATGCCTCCTTCAACCCGAATAAGCCTGAATCATGCAGTTGTTTCTATTTACTTTCATAGTCATTGTAAATAGACTCTTTGCTCCGAGTTTAGGAGAAGTTGTAACGGGACTGAATCTTTGATTAGTAAATTAATTTTTGTTTCTTTGTTTTTGATGATTTTCGAGGTTTAGTTCATCATCCAACTAGTACTTGACATTCAAAGTTTTGCGGGTCATGTAAGCACCTATTCGTTTCCACATGACTTAGAGATTTCTGAATTGTTTATATTTTAGTCCACACTTCGGGGACTTAGATTTTATGAATCATTTGTACGCTAGTCCGCACTATGGGGACTCAGAGTGCTCTAGTCCACGCTCCGAGGACTTAGAGATTTTTAAGTCGTTTATACTCTAGTCCACACTCCGGGACTCAGAGTACTCTAGTTCGCTCTTCGGAGACTTAGAGATTTTTAAGTCGTTTATACTCTTGTCCACACTCCGGGGACCCAGAGTACTCTAGTCTGCTCTTCGGTGACTTAGAGATTTTTAAGTCGTCTATACTCTAGTCCGTACTCCAAGGACTCAAAGTATTCTAGTTTGCGCTCCTGGGACTTAGAGATTTTTAAGTCGTTTATACTCTAGTCCGCACTCCAGGGACTCAGAGTACTTTAGTCCATGCTCCGAGGACTTAGAGATTTTTAAGTCGTTTATACTCTAGTCCGCACTCCGGGGACTCAGAGTACTCTAGTCTGTGCTCCAGGGACTTTAAGATTTTTATTTTATCGATTAACTTTTAATTTTCTAAGTGTGTTCATACGCTGGACAGAATAATGTAATTTAAATTTTGCAATGGAATTATAAGACACGAAACATCAACAGTTCATAGAAAAACGGCTTCAAGCCTTTATTGATCATAACAAATAGGAACAAACTGTATTGTCTTATTACATGCCGAAAATAAAGAACACCAAAAGAAACATATACTTGAAATAATTGCTACTAAAATGCAAAAGAAATAAGCTAAGTGTAATAACGGTGCAAATGCTCGCTATTCCATGCTTGGGGGAGCGTCATGGCATCGACGGTCGCTAGCTTGAAAGTTCCTTTTCCAAGCTTCCGTTCGATGACGTACGGACCTTCCCATGTGGGATTCATATGTGATGGGATCGCAAAAAATCACTTCAAAACAAGATTACCCACATAACATGTTTCTCAGTCGAACTTTTTCATTATAATATCGATCGACTCAGTGCCTATATGCAGCCGCCCTTAAATCATCCTCTTCATATTTTTCATCGACAAAGTCCAGTGATTCCAGTAAGAGATCCTGATTGGTCCTAGGATCATAATGAATCACCTGGTGAGAGGGTACTTCAAAATTGATGGGAGTAACAATTTCAGTGCCTATGCCAAAGTAAATGGAGTATGACCAGTCGCGGATATATGAGTGGTTCTGTAAGCCCAGAGCGCTGTTGGAAGCTCATCCACCCACTTGCCTCTGGCCTTCTCCAAACATTTTTTCAATATGGACTTGATTATTTTGTTTACGGCTTCAACTTGTCCATTGGCTTTAGGATGAGCGATTGCCGCAAATCTTTTCTTAATGCCATATTTTTGGCAGAATTCTTTGAACTCCATACTCTCGAACTAAGTTCCGTTGAAAGAGCTCTCGAGATCTTCGCATACTTTTGGCATTTGTCGCATCTTCTTACATAGTTCGCGGCATCTCGATTCACAGTTGGCCAATAGTATCCATAGCGGAGGATCTTTTTGGCTAGAATCTACCCCCCAGTATGGTCGCTACATTCTCCTTCATGAACTTCTTCCAAGACCCGCTTTATCTCATTGTGGGCGATGCACCGAAGTAAGGGAACCGAGAATCTTTTTCGATATATTACTCCATACTGCATTATATACCGCGAGGCTCTACGAATGACTTGTCGTCTCTCGTTCTCTTCGAGAAAAGTTCCACATAAAAGATATTCTTTGAACGAGGTCGTCCACGACTCCTTTTCAGATTTCGTCCCAAACACAACATCCACTTCCATTCCATTTATACTCGGGGCATGTAAGATTTTGACGTGAACTAAGACCATCTGTTGTGCATCACCGAAACTTGTGAATTTCGCCAATGAATCGGCTTTTCCATTTTGTTCACACGGGATATGTGAAATATCGTGGTATTCAAGGTCCGTTAATAGTTCCTAAACCCGAGCATGATACGGGGCAAATCTTTGTCCCTTTGCTTGGTAGTCTCCCCGTACTTAATACACCATCAATTGTGAGTCACAAAAGATTTCAATCGATTTTACTTTGAGTTCTCTGGTAAGTTTTAAGCTAGCAATCAATGCTTCATATTCGGCTTCGTTATTTGTAGCTGGGAAATCGAGCTTCAAAGCATAACAAATTGATCGGTTTTTGGGAGTTACAAGAATAACACCGGCCGCAAAACAACGGTCATTGGATGCCCCATCGGTGTATAGTTTACATCAAATGAGAGGAATGACATTACCAATACTTGGCTCGTCTGATATGGTAACTTCTACAATGAAGTCTGCTAGCGCTTGCCCTTGGACAGCTCTCTATGGCAAGTAAGTGATATCGATTTGACTCAACTCAATGTTCCATTGAAGTAACTATCCTGAGGTTTCTGGTCGTTGGAGCACCTGTCACAAAGGTTGATCGGTATAAACACTAATCGAGTGTGCCTGAAAGTATGGAAGGAGGTTGCGTGATGCAATCACCAAGCAGTAGGCTAGCATTTCAATCTTGGGATAATTTCTACCCCCTATAAACATTTACTGACATAGTACACTAGCTTTTGATTTTGATTCTCTTCACGAACTAAGGCTGTGCTGATGGCATGCTGGGACACGACAAAGTAAACATATAACTCTTCATGGTCTACAGGCTTTGATAGAACCGGGAGACTCTCCAAATGTCTCACCAGAGCTCGGAATGCATCCTCATAGTCCGGCGTCCATTCAAAATTTCTTTTCGCTTTCCTTATCACATCGAAGAAAGAAATGCATTTATCAGTTGCTCTGAATATGAATCGACTCAACGCGGCGACTTTTCCATTCAGGCTTTGCACTTGCTTTATAGTTCTAGGCACTTGTATGTCTTGGATAGCCTGAATCTTTTCTACGTTAGCTTCGATTCCGCATGCATTGAAATAAAACTCAAACTTTCCCAACGCAACACCAAAGGAACACTTCAGTAGATTAATTTTCATTCTATAATATCTGAGTATATCAAATATCTCCACTAAGTCTCGGATGTGGTCGTTTGACTGCCGTGACTTCACAAGCATGTCGTCCATATAGACATCTATTGTTTTACCAATTTGGTCTTTAAACATTCGATTTACCAAACGTTGATACATCACTCCTGCATTCTTCAACCCAAAAGGCATCACTACATAAAAGTACAGCCCAACATCCGTGACAAAACTAGTGTGTTCCTGATCTGGAATGTGCATCGAAATTTGATTGTATTCGAATACGCATCCATGAATGATAATAACTCGTGTCCTGTTGTTGAGTCGACCAGCTAGTCAATTCTGGATAAAAGAAAACTATCCGTAGGGCATGCCTTGTTTAGGTCTGAGTAATCAACACAGGTCCTTCATTTCCCATTCACTTTTCTCACTAGTACGAGGTTAGATACCCATTCAGGGTAGAGAGCATCACGGATGAACCCATTGGCTTTGAGTTTGCCATCTCCTCTCTCAGAGCAGCAGACCTCTCCGGGTCCATACCTCTCCTTTTTTGTTTCACTGGCACATACTTTGGATCAATGTTCAACATACGACTTGCGATGGCGGGAGAAATTCCACACATATCAGAGTGGGTCCAAGCGAAAACATCTAGATTTGCTTGGAGGAAATCATTAAGATCCCCAGTCATTGAAGGGGTGAGTTGTGATCCAATCTTAAGCACCCGTGATGGGTCATCATGGCTGTCTGGAATGTCAATCGTCAGTTCAGCCGGTGCCATTTTAGGCTCCTTGGGTTCTTTATCATAGTCTCTCGGACCTATATCTCTGTAGATCCGACCCAACTGCCCGAGGCAAGGCTCAGGCATTACTTGTCAATTTTCAGCAACATGGATACAGACAGAGTTGTCCACAACCTTACCCTTCTCTCTTCGTTGGGCCTCTCTTAGCTCAGCCACATGACATGCATGACCAGTCGCTTGATCGCCATGTACAACACCAACTCCTCTATCCGTCCAAAATTTCAAGGTTAAACACCATGGGGCCAAAGCTATCCTAAACTCCGCTAAGGTCGGTCGGCCCAAAAACACATTATACGTGGAATCAACATCCAAAACAATGAACGGAAGGATCTATACCCTCCTACGTTCACCTTCTCCTAACTCAACTGGTAATTCTGCAAAACCAATCACATCGGTGGCTGCACCATTAAAACCGTGAATACGTGCTTTAGATGGTTTTAGATCTTTCGTCTCCATCTTCATTTGGTCATACGCCTTTTTGAAAATAATATTCACAGAACTCCCATAATCAATTAGTATCCTTCTCATAAATGCTGGCCCAATCATGGTCGAAATGACTATCGGTTCGGTAGTGGGTGCCACTACCCGGTCGGCATCCCTGCTCCTGAATACTATATCATCTACCATCATTTGTTGCTGTTTCACTAGAGTTTTGTCTTCTGAATTCGAGCAACATTCTAAATCTGCATGTTTTAAGGAATAAGCATAGCGTTCAATTTCTTGCCAACTCTTGTCTGTTGGGTGAGGCCCACCGACTATCGTGTTTATGATCAGTCTACCTATAGTTCGAGTAGGTTCCTCAAGGTGACGTGGAGCCTACATACTGTGGATTCTTAACAAACTGCTGTAACTTCTTTTACCGAATCAGTTTTTCTATAGCATCATGGAGGTGTCTGCATTCCTCGGTGTTGTGCCCGTAGGTCTCGTGAAACCGGCAGTACTTCCTAGTCTGTTTTTGTTCCTCAGTGAATTCCTTTGGGCAGGCTTCTGGTATTGGAACGTATTACAAGTTGATAAATAAATATTTTCCAAGGACGTGTTCAGAGGAGTGTATTCATTATAGGTTGGGATCCGCGGTTTTCATTTTCCTGCTTCATTCTTCCTTCCAGAATTTCCTCCTTTGAATCCTTTAGACTGCTCGGGCTTGTTTTGAACATTGACCTGGACTTTTCCAGAGTTGTCGCTAGCCTGTTTTACCGCAATGTTGCTTTGCACCGTCTTTTTGCCAAGCGCTGGCGCACTAGCTTGCCTTGTCCACCTGGCTTCCTCCTTTCTCATGAACTGGTGCACCTTTGAATAAAAATGTTCCAGGGTAGCCGGAGGTTTTCCTGCCAGCCAATCACCAAACTCGGAATCTGGATCTACTCCTCGCATCACGACCATAAGAATAGAATAGTCGTTCGGGTTGCTAACTTCAGTTGCAGCAACGTAAAATTTTTGCAAATATTCCTTTAATGACTCCTTTGAAGCCTGTATTAAACCGGTTAAAGACATCACGACCTTTGGGAAAATGGTATGGGTCTTAAATTGTTCCACAAATTTCATTGCTAACTCATCAAACCTGGAGATCGATCGTGGAGGAAGTCTGGTGAACCACGTGGTGGCGATTCCGGACAAGGTTATTAGGAAACATCTACATTTGGTTGCATCATTTGCACTGGTTGAATCCATCATCCATTCGTATCTCATTACATGCCGTTGAGGATCATTCTTTCCTTCATAGGCTGGAATAGTTGGCATGCTGAACTTTTAGGGGAACTCAGCTTGTAGGATAGCATCTTTGAATGGAGTATGACTCCTAGTTGTGCCCGAATCATCATTGGATAAGCCTTGATTCTCCCTCATCAGCTGTCTGACCATAGTTGACAAATACAAGGTCTGGATGGGAGGTGACAAGTTGGACTCCGTCCTACGCGACAGTCCCGACTGGTGCCTCCTTGATCCGTGATCTCCCAAACGAGTGTCCTGGGGACCTTCTTCATTGCGTCCTTGGTTAGCCGGTCGGTCAGCTTCCACTCGTGCTCCAGATCCTAAGTTTCCCGTTCCAACTTGATGCGATTTCCCAGGTGTAGGTAAGGGGCCATGACTCCAGGTAGGGAACTAGGACCAGTCCTATTGGGTTGATCTGTAGCATCTGTTTACACTTATTGAATTCTACGGCGTCTATGCTTAGGATGTTCATCTGATGAAATGAAGCTGTCGGATGACGTGTAGAAAGCGGGGCTTCCTCCAGCACTCTGATGCGTTTGCTGAGTAGGATGGGTCATTAGATTGGCATTAGCTTGAATTTGCTCATGAAGTTGTCTCCTGCTCTCCACGAGTTCTCTCATCAGCTCATTGAACTCTGCCCTGGTGACAACTTAAGATAGTGGTAGGCTCTGCGCCTGCATTAGCTTGCTGATTGCTTGGTCCTAGTTGGACATTTGTGATCTCATTAGCATCGGCGTTGTGGGAGGAAGATCTAGTGCGTGGCCTTGACATCTTAGAGTTATCTGTAAGAACTCTGAGCAGGATTTGTGAACATTATAGAATAAACCTAGATCTCCTTTGGGGCATTCCTTCAATCCTGTAGCGACAAAGTAGATCCTAACAGCCTGAGTTCAACTCTCAATGAAAGCACCAAAATGTTAGCACCAAAATTGGTCACTAACACCCAAGAATAGATTTGTGTAGAGAGATTAATGAAGATAGTACATTAAAACAGAGGAATATATGCAAAACTAACAATGGAAATAAGAACAACAGAATTATAGTGGTTCGGCGTAACTGCCTACATCCACTGTTAATGTAATCTTTATTGCCTTTCATAAATACTTGAATACAGGTACAATCAACTTGAATACGAGTTTTAGATAAAAGAAAGCTAGTGCATAAAATGGCAGTGTCTCTCTAGCGTTCTCCCAAAAAAGGCCCCTTCAACAGTACCCCTGCCCTTCTATTTATAGATGAATATTGGTTGGACTCCCTGTGCAGGCCCAAGACCAAGGTAACTCGGCCTGTAGTCGTAAGTCAAGTTGACCGAGCGAGTCATACCGAGCCACCAATGCCGAACGATAGTTGTCGACTGACATTGGCCGAACTCGGGTCTTCTCGTTAGTAACTCCAAGTTGGCCCTCACATAACTTGAGGGAAGTGGTGGTACGAGTTGAAGTAAATAAAGGCCAGTTGCACCACTTCTACACCAACTACCTTGACTAGTCCAATAAAGTTGAACCAACATAGCCGAGCCACTTATGTCGAACTCTCCGAGGCCGATCCACTAAATACCAAACCAAATGAACCAATCCCTCCAAGGCCATCCACCAAGTGCTGAGCCACCCTTGCCGAGCGATCTCTCCTTGGACATCATTACCAAACCATCTGGATTTCTCTTCCTCGACCGAGCGACACCTGCCCTAATACTTCTGAAGCCGGGCCACAATCAACCGAACCACCAGGGCCGAACTCATCTACACCGAGCCACTAGGACCAACTCCATCTTGACCGAGCCACTTTGTCCCACCTAACTTGGTCGATCCTCTATGCCTATGCCTCAATGCCGATCCACCTTTGCCGAGCCATATAGATACACCGACCCATGCGTATAGGCCGATCCAAACTTGAGATGCATTGGTCTCTTATACTTCCAATCCTCTCTTAGCTCGAGTCCCGCCTAAATTCAACCATAAGCTCTGCGACTATCGCATATAGCTAGGCCAAAGTGTCGGGTAACATATGGTTTCGAAGAAGCATGCTCGATAGGGGGAGCGACCCCACTTGCCCCAGGTATAGCTCATGTTTTAGTCATTTTAATTAAGACCCGAAAGTCAAGGTTATCCATCATCGTTCTTTTACTTCATTCCAGTAGCGTTCACTAATCATTCTACTTCATTCTGGATTCTCCACCACGTGCACAGCTGTTAAAGTGGTTTTCGGTATTGGCAGAGAGTATGACAGTATCCTATCCTGGTCTCTTTAACAATCAAACTCTTATTTCACACCGGTTGGTTCTTTTACATTTCCAAAACTGATTCATAATTGATATCAAAATATTATATTGAATTCAAAATATCCCTCATTTCAAAACCATTATATTTACTCAAAATATGTCATTTCACTAGAAAATATTATTTCAAACTCCAATGTAGATTATAACATCATTTAATCACATTCGCCTTTAAATCAAGGATTAAAATATAAACAATTCAACCTTGCACAGTTTGAATTTTTGAAAATATTTTGGATATTTACAAATAATTTAAATAGTTTAAAGTAGTTTAAAATTAGTTTAAATTGTCTAAGGATTTTAAAACAATTAAAAAAAGTTTAAGTAATTTAAAATAGCCTAAAATAGTTTAAGGATGTTAAAACAATTATATAAAATGGTTTGAGTATTGGAAATGGTTTATCTAGAAAAATAGTTTGAAAATCTAAATAATTTGAATTTTAAAATAATAGATTTTAAATGGTTTATACTAAAATAATTTATTTTGAAAATAGTATTAAATCAAACCGTTTCTTCCATTTCAACAAATCTAGACTATATCAAGATTTTTAATCAACAAAACTCAATTTTAATCTTTCAATTCAAATGATTCAATTTCAATTTTGTTTCACATCAATGTGATTTCAATTTCAATTCGAAATATCTTCAATTTTGGAAACATTCATTTTTAACTTCGATTTCAATTCGATAATTAAAATCAATGATTTAATTTCAATTCCATTCTTGTTTAAAACCATTTCAAATCATATCAATTTAAAGCCCAATTCAATTTACTTAATTAAACCACTTAAATCAGATTAACTTCTTGTTAAATTTTATGATCCAAATCTTCAAAATAATTCAAATTTTCGAATTAAAGTCATATATCGATTTTAACTTTACATTTCCCAATTTATTTCTTAAACAATTTCTTTTTAACCATTTCAATTTCAACCCTCAAAGCTTGAATTAGAAAAATAATCAAATTCATATAAAACTAAATTTATTTCCTTTACGACAATAACATTTGATCAAAAATCCAAATTTAAAATTTTAAACCATTTAATTTAACAAATCCGGTGTCCATATATAATTTTCTATCCTATAGTTAAGTGATACGGATATATATCATTTTAACCCGCAATAAATTTAAATTTTCGAATATATATCATTTCAAAACGTATCCCGAATCACAATTTTCCAAATCCATGAAATCGTTCGGGTTTATCATTTCAACCCGTAATGATTTTTCCCTAATGTATAAGATCGTACGGGCATGTATCATTTCAACCTATAGTGATTTTCTTAACAATAACCAAGGGAACTTGTAGTGTGATAACAACGTATAAAATAAACATAACATCATATCATCAGAATGTCAACAATTAAGCATCCATTTCAGTCATCATTCAAATCAACAGATAAATCACAACAAATAGCTAGTTATCATTATCAGAAATTTAACTAGCAATTCAATTCCAATATTAGTTCCAATGGCAATTAAATTCAATATAAATTCAAATTAAATTTGAATGAAAAATTTAAATATATAAAAAAGAAATTAATAAATTTCTAATCACATCATAAATTTAATTTAATCAAGATAAGATGGTTTAGTATTTGTGAGTGGGCTAAAACATTCACCTTTGATTTAACGTCGATATAAAATCCAAACAAAACCCAAAATTTGAGAAGTCTCATAATTCAACCAAACTAATTTCATATTGTCGGAATTTTTGATATGATCGTAATAGAGAAAATCACGCCCAAATTCGAGCTCATATGAGAAAGATATGATAGTTAGAAGATTTTAAAATTTTAAATTAAATTAAAATTTTGCTAGGGCAATGTTGTAAATTAAATACCTTTCAAACCCAACATCTTACAACCTATCATGATGACCGACCTACAACCGCCGCCCTCCTGTGTTTGCTGCTGCCACCACACTCATATCCACCTAGATCCAAGACCACCAACGTGACGACCATCTACAGGCTACCTCTTACCCACGTCACTACCGCTCGCGATCGCCTCCGGCCCCCACGAGAACGTTGTGGCCGCCGCGCCAAGATGCTCGAATTCTGGCCTATTCGAGAGCGTTTGATATGAACAAACACTATGGCTCAAAAGCTCTTGCCCTCCTCTACCCTCCAGCACTAACCAATCGTCATATAGACGATGATCCGCCGTTGGATCGAAAACCCTAGAAACGGACGGCTAAGAAAGATCGCCAATTTCTGGACAAATGGTGATTCGATTACAAAAACGAATTGCCGATCAAAATTGCGCTTGTCCAGAGCTTCTGTCATGACCCGATTTTCCGACATCCGAAAAACCGAACCATGAGGATTAAAGAAGAAGAGGTAGAAGAAGAAAATAGAAAACAACATCAGAATCTAACCATCGCAGCGGAATAAAATATAATAGATAATACTAATCTTTACACAAAAGCAAATATATATGTTTATACACTACATCATCTGAGTATACATAACACACAGCTGGACAATATTCATAACCTATCCTCATAATCTGAATACACAACGGAATATTGAACACAAATACGGAAGTACGTATCGCCATCCAGCTCGTCTCCTGAACCCCACATCATCCTTTCCTGTAATCTATAATACTCGGTCTAACCCGAGCATTATAGTTGAATAACACCCGAGTCAGTCTGTAATACCAACGTGAGAAAATCACACACAAATTGATTATTAAAGTTTCAAAATCCTTTGAAAACAGAAGCATCTCGTATGACCACGCCACAAATAAACATGACGGGTTTTTACCTTACGAAAGCTAAAACACCTTTTATTAAAATTCTCTGATATTATAATAGTGTCTATATACAAATACTTATTCAAATAGCCGAATTTGTTACATGATTAAATTCCAGCTACTAGCCACAAAGTGGGTTATACAAACAAAAATCGTAAAAGGCACGTAGGGAGAATGGATTTTCAACTAATGACTAGGCATTGGGGTACCAACGTCACAGTACGTGGCCTAGATCACTGTACCGAGGATTACTTCCAATCTCGTGCAACACAAGACTGGGACTACCCCTTACTAGATAATCCCGAGTAAGATCACCCCACGGTTGGGATTAGCAACTGCACCACTAAGACGAATAAAAAGGGACATCAAGACAGGGATGACCTCACCCTAATGGGTGCTACCCACCTGGACTTGCTGCATAACCCCTGATTTTTAGTCATTCCAGGTTGATGAGGCTTGAGGCTAAGCGTTACCTTTTAGAACGTTTCACTTAGAATGTCCATCGTCCACCTAACGATGTTCCGAAGCATTCATCCTTACAAGTCCATCCCGGGTTCGATCGGAACCGAAGGCACTACTCATATTACATTCATTTTGGAATCATCCTCAGGATTAGTAGCGACTAGCCCTTGCACTTCACTGCTCCATCTTCAACTCCGAACTCCTCTTCCTCACGAAACGTACAAACCGGATCGAAGTGGTTTTTGAGAAATTAATCCCGATCTCAGTCTCTTCGAAACGATCAACGCATTGGCCAATATTAATAGTCGGTTATTTAACTATCAATTAACATTTACAACAACCATCAAACATAAATAATTTCTCCCGCCTTTGAAAACAGTTTTCAAACCACACTTTCTCATGGAATGAATTCCCAATATTTATTTCTACTGAAAACACCAAGTACAATACTTTAGATTTTTAAAACAATTTAAAAACATTTAAATTAAAAATTACTTTAATACTTATTCAAAATATATACTTTAAGAATATTTAAAAATAAAACTACTTTGTACAATATAAAACTAAATTTCTAACCTTTAAAACATAGTACCAAGCCACCTTTAAATAATTATTGCTATAAATAGATTAAAAGAAAATACTTACTTTAGAATTTAAACATTTAGAAATAATAAATTTTCTAAAACATACTTTTTAAACAACTTAAAACTTTTAACAAAATTTGCTTCGAAAACCTACTTGGCTATCTAGGGAAATACACTTCTCTTTCACATCTTTTAAAAATAAATCACTATTTATTTTTAAACAAATTTACTCATTCCTTTAATAAATTCCTACCGTGAATTTATTCTTCCAAATATCCACTGATATATTACTTCACTTTTATAAACCCAGTTTATAAATTTCAAAGTCTCATTCTCCTTTAAATTTCCAATTTCAAACACTTAAATTAATCACCAAATTGATTTCTAATTTATTCCATTTTGAAATAAATCTCTTTACTCACTCATTTTTTTTTTCAAAATCCATTAACTTCAGATTTTATTTCACCATTTTGATTTAAAATCTTTTAACTGAAACATACCAATTTCAGATTTTCCAAATTTCTTCTTTATCCTTTTGAATAAAATTTTAAAGTAAGTTCTTTATTCCTTTAAATAATAACACTTGAGTTTTTAAGAGATATCACTTATTCCCATTTATTCAAAATTTCATTTCCCGCACTTGGAATTTTATTTATCAGAATTCAAAAATCATTTTTTATTATTTTCCAATTCATTTTTAGTTTATTCAAATTTCTATGATTATTTTATTCAAAATTCACTCTTTTATTTTCTTTTCAGAAATCCCATTCCTATAGATTTTGATAACTCAGTTCACCAAAATATTTTAAATCAACCATAGTATCCAACATTTCCAATTATCAATATAATTCATCACATGATAGCAAATATTATATCATAGAATATTTTATCAAATCTAAATAATTTTGAGGAACAGTTGGATCCATCCAACCTGTTTCCCTGCATCCACAGATGTTAACACAATACCAATTTAACTTCGAGGTGGAATATCGCGATATATGGGTTTTAAATATAATATCATCTGCTATTATGTGGCACACAGGGTCTCATCCGCTATATAATGCGAGAAATCAATCACTCCAATATATACTATATATATTACTATATATAATATAGCACATCAAATCAAATCAAATCAAATCAATTCAATCATTCAATCAATTATTTAAATTTAACCATTTAAATCTAAATTAAAACCAGATGAGTAAAATTAACTCACCTTTGATTTCATTTGCAATCCACTTCAATGTTGCCTTGGTTCACCCGATTTGACCTTGAATAAACAATTTATATGATTACATTAACATTTGAACCAATTGAATAATCAACTACTATTCAATAAATTTACCTAACTAATTATTATTTTTAAACTAAATTTCCCCCTTTAAAGATCTTTTAGTCACTAAGATAATTAATAAGCTGGTTTATACTTTTTTTATAAACATTACAACATTTTAGAATTCCTATGTTTACCCAAAATCTTATATACATATTTTCTGTATATATACACATTCAATTTAATAAGACCCCTTCTTTTTTTTCAAAGCTTATCTACAATAAACTACTCTGTTTTCTTGTATGTTTTTAAATTAAAATATGTCTATGAATCTATGTATATATATTTATATTAACTTAAAAACAAAATTATTTTATACCTTCTGTAATTTATTTTTCTTCCCCTTTACTGTATATATATAAAAATTTAATAAAAGAAAATACCTTTGCTTTACCTCACTGTATTATCGAAGCAAAACCCTAACCTCACGACCGATGCGCGCTCGTACCTCGCCACCCAGTAGCCTCGCGCGCACGACCAGAGCATGCCGCAATCGACTCCCAAGCATCGAAAACAACCATCCCCTTCCCAAATCGAACGCCGCTCGAAACCATCTCGACTATGCTGACGCTACGCATGCGCGAAAATGTCGCCTCGCTTGAGCTACCAATCCCCACGACCTCCTCCAGATCTCGCCACCGAACCCTAGCTCGAAGACGTGACTCTTCCCCTTTTTCCAATGTTGGCGCACTCGAGTACGGCTTGCGATTTCGAGTCGAAATCGATTTCGCTGCTCTTTTTTTTTTTGCTTTCTTTCGTTAGTTTGATTTGAATTATTGGAGAAGATAGGGAAGAATGGATAAGATATTGGCGTTTTAAAGAAGTGAGATGGCTTCGTTATACGCTAGGCTAAGGTTGACTTGACCCGTTATAATATTATTTAATTTCAAATATCGCATGTTTAACAATCAATATTCCGACCTCCAATCGAGGCGTGCTGCTCGGCGTTCTAATGTTTTACCCGTATTTCGAACACAATGGAACTATTTCGGAGCCTAATTCATTCATATGTGGAAGATAGCTTTTTGAATCGAGTTTAAATATTAAATTATCGATTTTAATTTCAACACGTTTCTCACCCGTACGGACAAACGGTAACTCCAAACGCTACGAAAATTGAAATCTGATAATAACTAACTATTACGGATTCAATTGAACTGGTTTCGTCGAATTCCGAGACTGTGCCTCGGAAGGTTATTTTTAAATATCACTTAAACGGTATATTTTCAAAACTGAACAAATCACCTTTGAATTCAATTTTAACACTTTTACTATCTTTAGTATTATCAATATAAATTTTACAAACCCTTAAATTATTTGTAATAGGCTTAAAACTCCGATTCAACATTTTGCCCAGTTTCAAATTATTTAATTCAATAATTTAATTATCAAATAAATAGTGATATTTAAATTCAAGTTAAAATTAACCTTTCAAATATTTAAAATCAATTAAATATTCCGATTTCAAATATCTAAAAATTCCGCATTGTCACATTCCTCCCTCCTTAAAAGAATTTCGTCCTCGAAATTACTAGTTAAGAAGAATGGTCCAATACCCGTTTCCTATTTTCCCAAAACCAAATAGTTTTTATCAACTTGCTATAACATATCTTTTATTAAAGACCCACTATCCATCTTACTAACTTTTCAAACTTTTCCATAGTTCCTAAACAACTTTACTTATTCAACCATTCAAATTATAATTCAAAACCAAGTTTTAAATTTTCAAAATTTCTCAAAAAGTTTCTAACTACCTAAATTTTTGAAAATTTTCGCCAGCGTCCCCTTTGCGCGGCTAGGTCGATACAACTACAAAATGCCTCTACGGGCTCCCAAATTCCAAAAGAAAACAAAATGCCAAATGGCTAGATCAAAAACCCAATCAAATTTCACACAGAAATTTAAACACATACCTTTTTGTCGAGCAATTCAAAATTTTCTTCTGAAATCAAAACCAATTTTCCTACTTGTTTTTTAATACATATATATCCAATTTAACCAATTTAAATCTTATTAACATACTCACTTTGCTAATTTATTCCAAATTAGTTCACTCCTACTTCCAATTCAATATTCGGTTTTTATCTTCAAAATTCAGTTCATTATTTTACTTGAGTTCAATTCCCTTTTTTTAATTCCATTTTGGATTTCTATTTTATTTCCAAAATACAAAACAATTTTATTTTGGCTTATTATTTAACTTTACCATTTTTTTTATAAGTCTCACACTTATATTTTTCATGCTTCTACCCATTTTAAGCTTGATTATATTCATATTTCATTTTTACTCGAGATTATGCACTTATTTAACCAAGCATGCATTTTTATTTCATGAAATCCAATTCAACTTACTTCCATTTATTTAAGTAAGAATTTTATTTCATTCTGTATTATCAATAACTCTCCGAATTCATTTTAATTCAATTCCATTCCATTTTATTCAGATACAACTAAATTTTATCTTCATTTTAGTTCAAATCAACTCAATATTAAACTTAGCTTAAGTTCATTCATTTTAACTTAATTTTATTCCTCCATCCAAGTCAATTCCAACTTATATCCAAAAAATTTAATCCATTTACTTTGCTTAATTTTTTCCATTCAAGCCATAATCAATTAAATTTTCCATCAATTTAATTTCTTCACCATTAACCAAGTTAAATTTATTTTAACTCTCACCTTTAATTTTAATTCCAAAAATCCAATCCCCATATTCCTCATCAAAATCATTCACCATTTATAAGTTTATAACTCATCTCATCAGGATTTTCAATTCAAATAAGGATTCAAGATTACCCGGCTTTTGGTTCAAATCATTTTACAACCATCATTATCCCAAAATCACATTTCTCAAATTTTTAAACCAATCCTGGTTTTTATCCCCAACAAATTTCCTTTGAAATTTCAAAAACAAAACTTGTTCTTCTGAACAAATCAAATTTTGGCAGCAATTCGTCACTTAGAAACTCGAAAATGAACATCGATGATGCTGCAGTCATCACCGAAGTTAATTTCCAGCGACTGAAGTGAGCTCAAAGCTATATCCCTTTCCAAAATTTATTTGAAACAATTTCCTTTTAGAAATACTTTTAAAACAATAGTGCTATTATTTGTCTCCAAAACACTTTGAAAAACACATTCAAAATCTCCAAGGTTTTAAATTTTCAAATTTTGACTTAAATCAAATTTTGACTATAATTCATTTGTATTATTTATGCTCATACAAATTCCCATTTGATTATCCAAGTCATTCCAATTTCTATAATCTTATTTGTTTAGAATATTATCATCCAAACACCCAAGTTATATAACAATTTAAGAAAATATTTCTTTTATATCAAAATATATTTTGGGAAAAATTATTTCATTCATCCGCATTTAAAACAATACCGTGTCAATTTATCATGTCAAGTGTTTATAAACTCTTCTCAAATAGTGGCCAACTTACTCGATCAGAATTCATATTCCACCCAACCAATAAGTCAACACAATATTAAAACAATTTATATTCACTAACAAATACACGATCATATCTATTAATACACTCAAACTCATTCTAGAGTACTACAGACTCTATTCCAATGAGTAATCCCCACCAGAGCCAAGGTTATCACCAACCGAAGCTCTAATACAACAATGTCACGAC
This sequence comes from Allium cepa, assembly GCA_030765085.1. Lineage (NCBI taxonomy): Eukaryota > Viridiplantae > Streptophyta > Magnoliopsida > Asparagales > Amaryllidaceae > Allium > Allium cepa. The sequence goes on along the minus strand of CM060941.1, from coordinate 79,245,510 downwards.
CCGATTTTCCGACATCCGAAAAACCGAACCATGAGGATTAAAGAAGAAGAGGTAGAAGAAGAAAATAGGAAATAACATCAGAATCTAACCATCGCAGCGGAATAAAATATAATAGATAATACTAATCTTTACACAAAAGAAAATATATTCGTTTATAGATTACATCATCTGAGTATACATAACACACAGCTGGTGAGTAATCATAACCTATCCTCATAATCTGAATACACAGCGGAATATTTAACACAAATATGGAAGTACGTATCGCCATCCAACTCGTCTCCTGAACCCCACAGCATCATTTCCTGTAATTTATAATACTCGGTCTGACATGAGCATTATAGTTAATAACACCCGAGTCAGTCTAGAATACCAGCGTGAGAAAATCACACTCAAATTGATTATTAAAGTTTCAAAATCCTATGAAAACAAAAGCATCCCGTAAGACCACGCTACAAATAAACATGTTGGGTTTTTACCTTACGATAGCTAAAATACCTTTTATTAGAATTCTCTGACATTATAATAGTGTCTATATATAAATACTTATTCAAATAGCCGAAATTGTTACATGATTAAATTCCAGCTACTAGCCACAAAGTGGGTTATACAAACAAAAATCGTAAAAGGCACGTAGGGAGAATGGATTTCCAACTAATGACTAGGCACTGGGGTACCACCTATCACAGTACGTGGCCTAGATCATTGTACCGAGGATTACTCCCAGTCCCCTGCAACACAAGACAGGGACTACCCCTTACTGGATAATCCCGAGTAAGATCACCCCGCGGTTGGGATCAGCAACCGCACCACTAAGCCGAATAAAAAGGGACATCTAGACAGGGATGACCTCACCCTAATGGGCGCTACCCACCTAGCCTTGCTGCATAACCCCTGATTTTCAGTCATTCCTGGTTGATGAGGCTTGAGGCTAAGCGTTACATTTTAGAACGTTTCACTTAGAATGCCCATCGTCCACCTGACGATGTCCCGAAGCATTCATCCTTACAAGTCCGTCCCGGGTTCGAATGGAACCGAAGGCACTACTCCTACTACATCCATTTTGGAATCATCCTCAGGATTAGTAGCGACTAGCCCTTGCACTTCACTGCTCCATCTTCGACTCCGAACTCGTCTCAAACCGGATCGAAGTGGTTTACGAGAAATTAATTCCGATCTCGGTCTCTTCGAAATGATTAGCGCATTGACCAATATTGATAGTCGGTTATTTAACTATCAATTAACATTCATAACAACCATCAAACATAAATAATTCACCAAATTATTTATTAACCTCAAAATATCTTCACAAGATATATTTCTACCTTTCAACCCTTTGAAAACAGTTTTCAAACCACACTTTCTCATGAAATGAATTCCCAATATTTATTTCCACTGAAAACACCAAGTATAATACTTTAGATTTTTAAAATAATTTAAAATACTTTATTATAAAATATCCTTTAAAACATTTGAATTAAAATTACTTTAATACTTATTCAAAATATATACTTTAAGAATATTTAAAAATAAAATTACTTTGTACAATACAAAACTAAATTTCTAATCTTTAAAACATAGTACCAAGCCACCTTTAAATAATTACTGCTATAAATAGATTAAAAGAAAATGCTTACTTTAGAATTTAAACATTTAGAAATAATAAATTTTCTAAAACATGCTTTTTAGACAACTTAAAACTTTTATCAAAATTTGCTTCGAAAATCTACTTGGCTATCCAGGGAAATATACTCTTTTTCACATCTTTTAAAAATAAATCACTATTTATTTTTAAACAAATTTACTTATTCCTTTAATAAATTCCCACCGTGAATTTATTCTTTCAAATATCCACCAATATATTACTTCACTTTTATAAACCCTATTTATAAATTTCAAAATCTCATTCTCCTTTAAATTTCCAATATCAAACACTTAAATTAATCTTCAAATTGATTTCTAATTTATTCCATTTTGAAAGAAATCTCTTTACTTACTCATTTTTTTTTTCAAAATCCATTAACTTCATATTTTATTTCTCCATTTTGATTTAAAATCTTTTAACTGAAATATACCAATTTCAGATTTTCCAAATTTCTTCTTTATCCTTTTGAATAAATTTAAACCTTGAATTTTAAAGTAAATTTTTTATTCTTTTAAATAATAACACTTGAGTTTTTTTAGGAAAATCACTTATTCCCATTTATTCATAATTTCATTTCCCGCACTTGGAATTTTATTTATCAGAATTCAAAAGTCACTTTCTATTCTTTTCCAATTCATTTTTAGTTTATTCAAATTTCTATGATTATTTTATTCAAAATTCACTCTTTTATTTTCTTTTCAGAAATCCCATTTCTATAGATTTTGATAACTCAGGTCATCGAAATGTTTTAAATCAACCATAGTATCCAACATTTCCAATTATCAATATAATTCATCACAGGATAGCAAATACTATATCACAGAATATTTTATCAAATCTAAATAATTTTGAGGAATCCAGTTGGATCCCTCCAACCTGTTTCCCTGCACCCACAGATGTTAGCACATACCAATTCCACTTCGAGGTGGAATATCGCAGTATATGGATTTTAAATATAATCTCTTCCGCTATTATGTGGCGCATAGGGTCTCATCCACTATATAATGCGGAAAATCAATCACTCCAATATATACTATATATATTACTATATATAATATAGCATATCAAATCAATTCAATCATTCAATCTATTATTTAAATTTAACCATTTAAATTTAAATTAAAACCAAATGAGTGAGATTAGCTCACCTTTGATTTCATTTGCAATCCGCTTCAATGATGCCATGGTTTACCCGATTTGACCTTGAATAAACAATTTATATGATTTCATTAGCATTTGAACTGATTGAATAATCAACTACTATTCAATAAATTTACTTAACTAATTATTTTGTTTAAACCAAATTCCCCTCTTTAAAGATCTTTTAGTCACTAAGATAATTAATAAGCTGGTTTAAACTTTTTTTTATATACACTACAACATTTTAAATTCCTATGTTTACCCAAAATCATATATACATATTTTCTGTATATATACGCATTCAATTTAATAAGATCCCGTCTTTTTTTTTCAAAGCTTATCTACACATAAACTACTCTGTTTTCTTGTATGTTTTTAAATTAAAATATGTCTATGAATCTATGTATATATACTTATATTAACTTAAAAACAAAATTATTTTATACCTTCTGTAATTTATTTTTCGTCCCCTTTACTATATATATAAACTTAATATAAGAAAATACCTTTGCTTTACCTCACTGTCTTATCGAAGCGAAACCCTAACCTCACGACCGATGTGCGCTCGTGCCTCGCCACCCAGTAGCCTCACGTGCACGACCATAGCATGCCGCAATCGAACCCCAAGCATCGAATACAACCATCCCCTTCCCAAATCGAACGCCGCTCGAAGAATCTTGACTATGCTGACGTGTACGCACGCGCGAAAACGTCGATTCGCCTGAGCTACCAATCCCCGCGACCTCCTCCAGATCTCACCACCGAACCCTAGCTCGAAGACGCGACTCTTCCCCCGTTTTCGAATGTTGGCGCACTCGAGTATGGCTCGCGATTTCGAGTCGAATTCGAATTCGATTTCACTGCTCTCTTTTTTCTTTCTTTCTTTCGTTTGTTTGATTTGATATTACTGGGGAAGATAGGGAAGAATGGATAAGATATTTGCGTTTTAACGAAGTGAGATCGCTTCGGTTATACGCTAGGCTAAGTTTGACTTGACCCGTTATAATATTATTTAATTTCAAATATCCCATGTTTAACAACCAAAATTCTGACCTTCAATCGAGGCATGCCGCTAGGCATTTATAATGTTTTACCCATATTCCAAACACAATGGAACATGTTTCGGAGCCTAATTCAGTCATATATGGAAGATAGCTTTTTGAATCGAGTTTAAATATTAAATTATCGATTTTAATTTCAACACGTTTCTCACCCGTACGGACAAACGGTAACTCCAAACGCTACGAAAATTGAAATCCAATAATAAATAACTATTATGGATCCAATGGAACTGGTTTCGTCGAATTCCGAGACTGCGCCTCGGAGGGCTATTTTTAAATATCGATTTAAACGATATATTTTCAAAACTGACCAAATCACCTTTAAATTCAATTTTAACACTTTTACTATCTTCAGTATTATCAATATAAATTTTACAAACCCTTAAATTATTTTTAATAGGCTTAAAACTCCAGATTCAACGTTTTACCCAATTTCAAATTATTTAATTCAATAATTTAATTATCAAATAAATAATGATTTTTGGAATTCAAGTTAAAATTAACCGTTTAAATATTTAAAATCAATTAAATATTCCAATTTCAAACATCCAAAAATTCCGGGTTGTCACAGCTTCCAACGATATATTATATGACACAGTTTGAAGCGCATTTGAATTTTGGAATTGATTTTGATTTGAAATTGAATTTGGAAATTAGGGTTTCAGCCAAGGAAGGAGCAGAAATTTGCAGTACGTACAGAAATCAGAAAATAGAGGCTGCTAGAGTTAGAAAAATTAATTTATATATACGAAAATAGATAAGAATAAATGAACAGATCGAATTGGTTCGAAATGATAACAAGGACCGGAAAAGCCCGTTCCATTTCCAAAACGAAAGTAGGTCATCCAATATATCAAAATATAGGTTTTTGATATTTTTAAACTCAATGGAACCAGTTTCAACCTCTAATTCTATTGTATACAAAAGTTAGCATTTAAATATCAGATTATCTTCATTTAAGTTCCATAAATTTATTTCCACGCGTTTCAAGCTCGGACGATCAAACGACAAGTACGATCGCTACTTTGAAATCTGATAATAATTCACTATTATGGATCCGATGAAATTGGTTTCGTCAGAATCGAAGATATTGGCCAAAATGAAAACTTTTCACGTTAATTAAATAAATTATTATTAAATTAATTTAATCACTTTTAATTTGAATTATAAGTTAACAATCTTATCATTTTTGATTAAACAAAAATTTATAGTCTTTTCTAAAATTAAATTTTCCATGCTAATCCAATATTTAAGTATTACACAAATTATAGAGTTCAATTGCAATTGTCGTAAATTCCTTAATTACAATTTAAATTCCAATAAACTCTTTTATTTTGATCTACATTATTATTTTTAAATCAACCAAAACCTTATGAATATAATTAACATTAGTTTAAACTTTATTACGTTCAAATTTTACAGTTATCATCTTAACCATATTAATTATAATATTTCAATTTCATTAATTCCATTAATTATCAATTTCATTCCTTATTTACAATTATAACCGAATCAACTTTACAATTATTTCAATTGATTGAAATTAATTTAAAATAGTTGTCAATAACATTCGAACAACATTATTAAATCAAATTCTAATTATTTTCCTCATTGATAAATCATCAATTTTAATTTTTCCCAACATTAAATTTCAAAATCTTATTTAATTTAATTTTTTAATTATAAAAAATTATGGGTCGTTACAAATTTTTACAAGGAGAAGCTAGGTCCATTAGTCGATCAGAGATATTGATAACTTTAGTTTAAAGTTATAAGTAAAGTTCTCTTTTTGAATCAAGATACTAACCTTGAATTTGATGTATAAATGGTTGTAAATAATGATGCTTGGTTGTGTAGTTATGTGTGAATTACTTACGCTTGAGCTTGTTGGAAGTGTTGACGATTTGGTTATGCATATGTATGTTATGTATGTTGTAGTTAAACTAGAAATTTGAAGTTAGTTAGTGAATGGAACGTTAGTATAATGTTTTGACTATGATTATGATGTGAATATATGATGGATATGGAGTTTAGTAAAGTTAGTCAATGTTAGAAAAGCTAGCACTTCGTGACTTTAAGCGATATGGAAATTCCTTTTATAAAAGGGTGAAATTTGATTTTTAAAATTGTAATTATATTAAAGTTAAGATCTTTGTTTGAGTTTTAAAAACATTTCTTTATGTTTTAGAAGTAATAATAGTTTCAAAGGTTAAGGTTTTAAAAATTAAAAAGTTAAGTTCAAGGTTTGAAAATTACGAGTTCGCATAGCGATAGTCGCTATATGCGCAGTTCGCAAAAACCAAACTATCTCCAAATCTAAAATTTGTTTCCACCTAGAAACTTTTTGAAAGGTTTTTTTATAACTTTGTTATAAGTTTTAAAGTGTAAAAATAGAGTTTTGAAGTAATTTGCTTAAAAACTAAGTTTTGAAATTATGGTCCATATAGGATAGTCGCTATACGCACAGTTCAAAATCTAACTATTTTTCTAATCTAAACTGGTTTTAACTTAAAATCATTTTAGAAATGTTTTCTAACTTTAATTTAGTAATTAGAGAACAATTATTTATTTATTGATTTAATGATTATTTAATTGATTAATTATTTAATAGAGTTAATTAGTACTTAATCATTTGTTAATAATGGTTTTTAAACTTAAATGTTAATCAATTAAGTTAATCATGATTTATTACTTAATTAAAATTAATTATTATTTAACTATTTATTAAGGATTAATTAATTATATTTAATTATTTATATAAGATAATTATTAATCAACCTTTGATTAAAGTTAATCATGTTTTAATAAGGTTTAGTTACCTTTAATTAGAGATTAATTACTATTTAATAAGGATTTGATTTTCATTTACAAGGGTTTTAATTTATTAAAACCGCTTTGAGTTTAAGTAATCAGTTTTGTTTTAAATCGTTTTTTATTTCAATTTTTTTTTAAATCAAAGAATTTTAATGCCAATTACCCTTAAGTAACCCCATATGATTAGGAAAACAAAATGACAACAATTAGCAGAAGAAAACACCATTCTGCTATTACAATTAACTTGGACATTTACTTAAGTTGATTGATAGTTATTTGTTGATCCCTTATATACCTGTTGTTATGTAATACCATGTTAAACTAGTTAAGTAAAACCAAATTAAAAGCACTATTATGGTCATTAAGCCTCCGTTTGATTTTGTAAGAATATTTCACTTTCATTTTGAAATGATTTCAAAGTTAGTGCATTTGAACAAGATATTTTAATAATTATTTGATGAATGGTTTTACTAAAGTTCCTTTAACTAATGGAAATGGTTTTCCATGTCATAAAAAGAAGTTTTTATAAAGAGTTGTTTAAACATGAAATGTTTATAAAGAAGTTCATAAATGATTTTGAGGTATTTATAAAAGAAGTTTTAGAAAATGATTTGAATATTTGTAAAGGAATTTACATAAATGGTTTTGAATACTTATAAAAGGTCTTTATAAATGAATTTGGGAATTCGAAAAGCATTTTGAAATGGATTTGGATTTCAAGTAAAAGAGATTTCATGAATGTAATAGATTTGAATAAAAAGGCGTAAGAAATTAAAAAAAACGAGACTTGGCTTTCTCTAAACTGACCTTTTAAACATAATGGTATGGAACATCCATTCCACACTTAATATCGAGGGAATAGTGTTTAGGGTGTCCTTACCTCCAATTTAAACAACATTTGTTTAATCCTTTTTAACATGATTTGGAAGTAAGAAGTTATTATGTTTTGTGAATATACTTATGTCAGAGATAAGTATATGAATGTTTTAGGTAAACGTTTTTGTAAAAGATTTATCAGATAAAGATTTGTTTTAAGGCTTAGTGGTTGCTATGGATAAATAAATCTCAAATCGAATTGGTTGTTGTTTGTTTATTTGATAGTTAAATAACCGATTATCAAATCTAGACCTGTTTTGACTCAGGAGGTAGGTCAGGCATATTTGAGTTCCTCGGTGAGGATTCGATTGCTTGTGGAAACTTCCAAAAGAACCAGAATTATGTTAGCAAAAAATTATCGCTTAGTTTTGGAGACACAGTCCTCGGATTTATCGAACCACTCCAAACTAATAACGAACCATGTTAAATCAAATTGGAGTATGTTATTTAGTTATACTATTATTCCAAAGGGTGATTCTTAAATGAAAGATAGTAATATGGAATGTTTGTTCGATCCTAGAAAAACCTACATGGATGAGTGCTGGCATTGTATCTCTACCCGGAGGGCAGTGTTAGCATTCCAAGGTGGTCTACTAAAAGGAAGAAATTAAGGATGTGACCTCACGATCCTTACAAACCGGGAAATGGCAAAAATAGGATATGCAGTAGATCTATGTGGTTAGCTACCATTAGGAGCCGCCATCCCATTCTAGATTGTCCATATTCGAATTATTTTGCATGTAAACACCGTGGTAGTATAAGGCCTCGGTGTCAAAAACGGATGGAGTAATCCGGTTTGCCATGTTAAAAAGGAAGCCAGCTCTGTGTAGCAAGGGCACAAGAATTTCTTATCGGACTCCTGTGCATTTTCTAGGGGTGTACCATCGAAAGGTAGTCCCTTACCTTACCATAGTATGTAACCCAATCTCTAATACATGCCTTTATGGTTTTTGATTTTAGAGCCTAGTATGTTGGAATTTAATATAGTAACAATTTCAGCTATTTTGATATGTATTTGAATCCTTAGACGTTATTATAATATCACTGGATTTTATACACAAATATTTTGGCTATCGTACGGTAAAAACCCGTCCATGTTTATGTGTAGAGTGGTCTTGTAAGATGCCTTTGATTTAAAGTTTTTATAAAGTTGAAGACTTATGCTTTACTCACACCAGACCCATGTCTGACCCAGAGTTTATTTTCTTTTCCTAAACTCTTGGATGCTCAAAGTTGAATGGACAGCCAAGTAGTTTAGGTTTTTTCGCATATTTACCTTGGACAAGCTTGGAGTAGGTGGCTTCATCAATAGCTAGTTATTTCTCATGTTTTTGCTGTATTATAAGTATATTGTATCTGTTAGGTAGGGACAGACTGTTATAACTGTCCTAGGGTAGAAAATGTATTATTATGACTCTGATGTAACATTTTTGAAATAACTTTGTAATATATTAGGTTGAGTAATATATATTTGTTTCGTTGCGTTATGAGATTCTGTGTTGTTTAGATTCTTCTCTTCTATCTTTTCTTTCCTTTACCCCAGATGACATGTCTTTCAAATAACTTAATGATTGGCACATGAATATCGAGGATGTATTAAGTATCGCCTTTGGTAGTTAGAAATGCAGATCATTACATCTAGATTGCTTTGAATGTGAGACTTCTCGCTTTAAAATATGTATTAAAATCAATAAAATGTTTTAATAGTTTGGTAGTTGCTTATTTTTGTTGTGTGTAATATGTATATTGGTTGTTCGGATTATGATTCTTGCTTGGAAGCGGATGACATAAATAACAATTTTGTTGCAGGGGACAGAAGCAAAGTGAATGAAAGTTGAAGTGTCTTCATAGCGAAAATGTTGCTAGAGAAGCATGAAGAATAAATATTTTATAGAAGGATCCTAAAGGATTGTAACGACCTGGTATTTTCAACGATTCGCATCCGCACATGCCGGGCTTGAATTGCTCAAAATATCAGATTGTTAATTTATATTTGGCAAAACTCAGTAGATATCACAGAATCACAGAGACAGAGTATTATAACAATAATGCAACAAAATAGATAAATAATAGTTCTTGAAGCTACTATACAAACAACAGAGTTTCAAATAAAATACAACAAAATATCTCAAATATAGACTGATGGCCTCCCTGAACAGATCAACTGGAAAAGCTGAAAGCTGAATCGATAGTTGGATCTCCAAGCGAAGCTCCAAATTCCGGAGGTGTGTCTCAAATGCTGTATCACTCAGTCTGACCCCGAGCGTAAAGCAAAAAACAAAACACTCGAGTCAGGATTAACATTCTTATATCAATAAATCCATCTCAAGTGAAATATCAACTGAAATACAAGTAACTCAAAAAATGTTTGGGATAACCATGCCCTAATAATAAGTGGAACCAAACGTCATTATAACACCATGGTCGTTTCAAAATAATTTATACTTCAAAACCAAAATATTAATTCCATTTCAAATATACCCATTTCCAAGTTATAGCGCTTCCAAAGTTACAACACTTCCGGAACCAAAACACTTTGAAATCATAATTCTTTGGAAAACTTTTGAAATCATAACTTCCACCACTTAAACAGTTTAGATATTAATAATAGTATATAAAATAAAATAGTTTATATTAAAATAATTGTACATTAAAATAGTTCATATTAAAAATAGTTTTATATTAAAATAGTGTGTATATATATACATGTTAAATCTTTATAAAGAAATTATTTATAATTTCCACAAATTTCACAAATCGATTCAAATCAACTAGAATTCCAAATTCAAATTTAATTCTATATCAATTTATCAATTTCAATTCGATTCAGTTTCTAAATAAACAATTTCAAATTATATCGATTTCAATTACAGATTTGAACCACAAAATAAACCATTAAATTTCAATATGTTTCAAATTTTTAAATATTCAACATTTTCAAAACTAAATTTAACATTTTCATATAGATCTTGATTTAACTTCATTATTATTTAGTCTTGAAATATTCACTTAATAAATTCAGTATCATTTAAATAACCTTAATTTTATTTTATTAAATATTTCCTTCAATTTATTTAAATGTGAAATATTCATTAAATTACTTAAATCAAAATCTAGTTATAGATCATATCTTAACTCTCAATTTCAATAAGTTTCAAATCGATTTAATTAAATAAAATTCTTAATTAACAATTTCAAATAAATTTCAAGCTTATCTTCCCAACCTAAACTTATAAAATCATCGTAAAAAAAATCTATTTCAAAATAAAATTTCAAAACTAACTTATAACCTTAAAATTCAATATAAATTTAAAATTTAAATTTTGAACCCTTATAAAATAACATATATATACACACAATATCTTAAAATCATTATTTATTAGAACCAAGATATTCATTTCAATACCTTGGAAATCAATTTTAAAAAATATATATATGCCAATGGTGTTTGTATATAATTTTCTATCCTATAGTCAAGTGATTTATCAATTCAGTCCGTAATTTAAATATGTACGGGTATATATCAATTTAACCCGCAATCCGAAACTCCATTCAGTGAAAATTGCTTGGGTTTATCATTTCAACCCATAACGATTTTCTCCTATTCTAAAGATCGTTCGGGTATATATCATTTCAACCCATAGTGAATTCTATGCTAACAAGGAATTTGCAGAGTGAGAACAAATATGATGATGATGATGATAACAACAACATGCATATATCATCGATATAAATAATAAAGAATAGTATGAGACGTCACAGGTGAACAGATAGCATATATATAGCAATGTAAATAACTACAACAACATATTTCAATTGTCGTTTTAATTGAAATAAAATTTAATGAATATAAGCACATTAATCGTGAGTGATTGCTCACCTTTCGAGGCTAGAGATGAACGGGAGTGAGATGAATTACGAATTTGGGCACAAATTCCAAAGCAAATCTAGATTTCCATGAATTTGACGGATAGAGCTGATAAATAGGAATCGATGGGAATAAATCAATTTAGCTTGATATAAAATATAAATGAGAATACATTTTAAATAAATCTTAAATTTAAACATATATACATATATTTTTTTAGAACAGAGAAACGCAGACTTTATAGTACATACTATATGCAAATCACTCTAAATACTTAAATATTTATGGACTCTTAACTTTATAAACCTACTCAACACACCTCTACAGTTCAGATATATGGAAGCTATTATATATATATGTATGTGTGTGTGTATATATAACAGATCGTACAATAGAGAATATTTGTATTCAAATGAAAATACTGGCAAAGTGTGTGTTAATATATAAATACATTTATGTATACTTAATAAGCTAATAAACCCAACATAAAATAACTACTAATATAATATATATAAAACAAAACTTATTCACGTATACATACATAAACCTATACGTTTACTAACCGACAAAATAATTACTTATATACAATAAATATATAACCAAAACTTATTTATCAAACGTATATAAACTAACGAATTGTAAAACATGTATATATAACAACATAAACTATAATAAAATCTTCATATGAAATACCTATACACAACTAACGTATCAAACTATAGCTATATATATACCCTTATTCAAAATGCACGATACTCATATATATTATATTTTATTAATTGTGAAAATATAACTTATCATATATATATATATATATATATATATTAAAGATACTAACATACTATATCACAGATACATTCGCAGTACAAATATAACCATATTTATAATTTATATACTTCAAATTTAGACTATAAGCTGTAAGCATAAGTATACAGTAAACACAAATTTTCCTTGTATATAGGTACAGCGAGCGTATAACATATATACTTTATAACAATAATATATATATCTATAAAACACATAAACACACACACACACACACACACACATATATATATTTAAAGTCAAAAAAAATCTTTGTACATATAATCTAAATTTAAACACATATCATATATATAACGTTATATATACAGTTTGGTATAAAACAACACATATAAACTTTATAACCATCCTCTGTATAAACTGATAGATATACTATTTAAACATCAATATTTAAAAGAACAGTATATTATCTTCAAAGTTCATACCATGATAAAATAGGATACCGTAATTCTTATATATATATATATATATATATTTCAAATAATACTAATATATATAGACTTGAGCCGTGACATAGAACCAGCAACAAAATATACATGTAACTTTATATATATATATACATATATATAAAATAACACTTTAAATATACAAATCTATACCTTGAAAACCTAACCAGACTTAAGTATATATATATATATATAACTAATACATATACTAATATATATTTAAACAACTTTATAATTTAAAATCTTTAAAACTATATAACAGAGGATATATATATATATATATATATATATAACTGCGAACATTTATATACTAAACTTATACAATCTTATATAAAATCCAACAGCAAAATCGATAACTCTTTTATATATAACACAGAACTAATGCACTAAAATCAGTATATTAATAGAGTTTGAAATCTCATATAAAATCTTTCATATACAATATATTGTTCACTATATGCAAAAAAAATATAAACTGTTATATATATAATATGTTTACAATTCACGAAAACATGTCCAAAACTAATATTGATACTGCCCTATACACGCACGAATATATTAACATAACAGCTAAAGTAAAACTATATATAACTAACATAAAATAAAACTATAACATAGGAAAATAATGAAAGAGCAACAGTCTAATGCTTTGATTCTGGAAAAATTATTAAATCAATTAATTTTGTTTGGGCAGCAAGTTTCAAAGTTTGAAACGCAAAAGAAAACAAATGGTCACGGATCCGTACCGATACGGTTACCGGTTTCGTGGATTCCACTGCGAATCGGACTTCAAAATATAGAATTGAATATATTGTAGAGATCTACATGACGAGACGATAAAAAGGGTTTAAAGATATTAGTAATAGGATCATCCGATCAAAAGTCGATATCGGTACCGAAAATGCTACAAATTCGTTGAAAATAAGATAAATGAGGTTAGACAAGTCCAAATTTGAAGAAACAAAATATGACATCTCACTCAGAAGTTGGTTTACAAATTTAAATATCTAGGTTTGAAATCATTTTATTATTATCAAATATCAACTGATTTGAATTAAAATAAAATTACACAATAAAATAAACTTTCACATTAGCTGATGAAAATTTACCATTTACTATATTTAAATAGAAGTATTTAAAATATAAAAAATTTATTTCAAAATTCAATTATTAAAATTTTCATAAAATTTTCAGTTAAATATATTTTAAAACTATTAAAATTTACGGGTCATTACCCTCTCCCCTACTCAAAACTTTTCGTCCCCGAAAAGGGAGCAGGTAGGAGAATAGAAACAACCAGAAAGAAAAATAGATTGAAAGACAAGGATAAACAATTAATTTAAAACTATATAAATTCAATTTAAATTAATTAATATTTAATAGTTTGGTTAAATCCATTTTATTAATCCAAAAATAGTCAGCCGATTCAAATTTGTTAGTTCAGACTGCCAATTCAAATCATATAAATTTCATTTAGTTTTAAATTGATTTCCATTCACTTATTTATATAAAAATCAATCACTTACATAAAACACTAATAATTTACTATTAAACCATGTAGTATATAAATAAGTAGTATTTAAAACTTTTTAATTTATTTAGAAAGAAAGAAAAAAATGATCAAAATATCCTTTACATAATACTTTATCAAAATACTTTTATAACTCGATGTCTTAAAAGGTTTATCCTCGTTCTTGCAGACTCTGTTTATGCGTTCATTAGGCGCAAAGATAGAATACTCCAAGTACTTAGTAGACTTCTTTCAACACCCAGTGCAAAATACTCGAAAAACCTTCAAAACCGATATGGAGAGTACAATCCAAACAAATCAACCGAATCGAATTATGGATCGTGGATACACAATGGTTATGCTTGGGTCCCCCAAGAAACATTCGTACCTTTTAAGCAATCACTGCCTTGCGAATTTCGTCATGATAATAAAAAAACTGTAGACCGTGGATACACAATGGTTACGCCTGGTTCCTTCAGGAAACATTCGTACCCTTTAAGCAATCTTTGCCTTGCGGATTATACTACGATAACAAAAAACCTTATAGACCGTGGATGTATGAATATGCACTTATATGTTTTTGTTTGATGATAATAAACATATATATATTCATTTAAATGTATTTGGTAATGTACTATTTTGTTTTTCATAGATTAAATAAATATTTGTTGAATAAAATAAATTACACAGAATTTGAATTCAAACAGAACAAGTTACACAGAATTTGAATTCAAACAGAAATTTTATTCAAACAAATATTTATTACAATCTTGAATAGTACAAATTCAAGCTCTCACTATACATATACATTTTTGATTACATCACAATTACATCACAATTCAATTTACATAATTTCATCACTACATATCACTCACACTCGTATTTTGTCTTCAACTGCATTCCAGTTTGAATCCAGCATATGAGCAATCTGCAAAAATACTCACTAACGCAATAAAATTGAAAAAGAAATATTTTCGCAATATAAAATAAAATATGTTTTTTGGAAATATGATTTGCCTCGGTTATTTGGGTTGTTCGTCATCATTCACATTTGAATTTATCATACATGAACAATGTGACATGTACAGTGTATCACTGCACATGCCACAAGACCGTGCACATCAATATACACTTGATAATGCTACAGGGGGCAGGTGAGCACATGTAACGCCCCGAAAATTTTCGACTTTCGAAAATTCAACATCGACACTCACTTTATCGACTGCCGAGAAATCAAAGGCCGAAAACCGAGATGTTATGGGTTTTAAAAAGAATTAAGAAAAAGAAAGAAGAGAGAAGAGAAGATAGAAAAAGAAAAATAGAGGGAAAAGAAGATAGACAATTTTTTTTAGAAAACAGAGAATTAGAAAAACAGAAGATAGAAAATTTTAAAAATAGAACGGAACAGAAAGAAATAACAGAACAACAACAGAATCTCACAATTCGCAGCGGAACAACATATAATAATAAATGAATAATCTTTAAACAAAGAACTATATCAGTTATTACATTACATTTCATTACATTACATCATATCATCAGAGTGTACAACAACATACAACAATAAACAGTGCAGCGGAAAAAGAAATACTATATACTAGTAATACGCCATGCCATCCAGCTTGCCTCCAGCAACTCCAGAATATCCAGAATATCCTGATAAACCTTAACTCTTGACTGCCCGTGTGGAAATTGGTGGGCACCCAGAGTTTAGGAAGGAAAACAATAAACTCCGAGTCAGTCATGTGACTGGTGTGAGAACTCAAAACAGTTTATTTAACTTTAAAATCAAAATAGAGGAATATTTTTAAATTCAATTCGCAATGCTTTTAAAAATGAGACTACCATAAGACCTCCCACCACACACACAATGCAAACGCAGACTTGGAGGAGATTTCTTCTTATGTGAGTCAAAGATGCTTGATACGCATTTAAAATAACATTTGATATTATTACTAGTGCATAGTGTAGAACAAATCCTTTCGAAAGTAAAGATATAAATCATAGCCAGCATAGGTACCATTATATTATGCCTACTATAGCTACCTCCTGAGGAAGCAGGTTCTACAACTAAAACCGTACAAGTCACGTATTGTTTCTTTGGATTTCCAACAAATGGTCAGGCCAAGGAACTTCCCATTGCCACATGAGAATGCCTCTGGATGGACATCCCCGAGAACCAAACCGGATCTCTACCAACACAAGGCCGGGTTACTCCTAACTGAGCAACAACTGACCGAATATGCCATCCCCCGGTCCTTTGGGACCTTTTTCCGAGAGCGCTCTCTAATCAATTCACACAATCATAAAAACAAAGTGTTTCAACATGAGTAAGTATCTGGGCTCCATACCATGATACCACCCTTTTCCAGAAGGAAATGGACACATCCTAAAGGGCGCTACCCCTCATAACCTTGCTGCTTCTTTCCTGTTTTGACCATTTCCGGGATGTGAGGCTCGACGAATTCACATCCACAAAACATACTTTATACAAAAGCCATGCTTTGGGTCAACAAATGATCAACACAATGATCACTAAGATAGACGATCAAATAAATGATCCTATCACAAATAATCAACACAATGATCATTTCAGCATCACTCAGCATGTCACATTACCAAACTGGGAATATATCGCTGATAACTCCAACTATATAACCTTTGAGCACATACGTCTCAAAGAAGGGTGTTAAGCAAAGAATAAATTCTCCGCCACCAACAGAAATATATTTGAAAGAAATCGGCTTTATATCTCAAATTGTAATGTCAGACATACAATCCATACAAGTCTGTTCCGGGATCGAACAGAACCGAAGGCACTTACAAAGAAGTCCTTGCAATCCGGATATTCACAATCCTGATCGGATTCACCATCACATATGGAGAACTCAATACCGTAGCTACTCGGTGCAGAGTCAATCGATAGTTCATCCTATCACTCTTGCAAATACCGGTCTTCAACACCGATCTTCAAATGCGATTCACAACGACGTATCACATATTCGGAGTGGGTTATACGACCCCATGGTCCTTTCCCGGTTAACCCGAATAGTGAGCGCTTATTCAAAATAAGTGTGCATTCAAATTCAATCAATTCACATCAAATACCCATTCAAAAGGGAAATACTGATAGTCGGTTATTGAACTATCACTGGATATGCACACATCACCAGATTCCAAATAATTTTCCAAATTATTTATTTTCCAAAATATCTTTACAAGATATATTATTTCACACTTCAAAAATAAATCAACATTTATTTTTAACAAGTTCCACTTTCACATATAAATTCCATAATGAATTTATATTTCAAAATATCCATGCATATGCGATTTCAATAATTCATTTCAATTTATCCTCCAAAAAGATAAATTCTAATTATTCACTTCATATTGGAAAACATTTCCATACTTATTAAAATAAGTAATTCGCAAATCTTTTTATTTTCAACCTTGGAAAATATTCAATATACTTAAATCGAATTAAGTATAAAATTCATTCTTTAAGGTAATCATTCCCTTAAACATTTTTATTTGGGCCAAAACGAATGTTGCGTAAAACATCGTTACGACAACCCAAAATCACTAGTATAGGGATTCGAAATTAAATAGATATATAAATCCCAATACTATTCAAAACATTTCCTTTCGGAAATCATTTACTATAACAACAGTGTTATAGTCCACCATTTCCTTTTATTTCACGAAACATCTATTTCAACAATGAATGTTGAAATCTATGGTTTCGAATCTCAACACCTTTTAAAACATCGTTAGATCGTTTTAATTCTATTTAAAATATCACATTCAAAACATTTTCTTTAACGTATTATTCACCATTCAAAAACGTGAATATACTATGTTAACAAATTTCATCCTTTTTATACTTTTTAACTTAAAGGATTATTCACAGTCTAAAACGTGAATATAACTCCATTTATAAGTTATAACAATTAACTTATCAAAATAAGTCGTTTGCGAATTCATAAAACAACGTTTATAAATTCCATTTCTATTTATTTATAAAAACTTCTTTTTTATAAATTCCTTTATTAACATATTTCAGTTTATAACTCAATTATAAACTAAATGTTCATATTATAAGTTAAATACTTATAAAACGATTATTTTACAAAATCGTTCCTTTAACCTTCATAATTATAAATCTTATAACTTATAAGATTCAATGATTTATTCAAAACCCTTCTTTCAATAACTTTATAAAATTTATAAATCTTACTATTTATAAATTTCATCTATAACTTCACCATTTTTAATTTTATAAATCCATTCATTTACAAAATTCGTTTTCACTTCATTCAAACACTTATAAAAACTCATTTTATAATGTCACTATTTCGATTTATAAATATCCGTTTATAAATCTCTTAATATAAATCAATTTATATTATTATTTTAAAACGTCTTTAAATTACTTTATAATTTCACCTTCTCTTTATTTATAAAATAATTAAATTTTATAAATCCTATCTTTAAACTTTTCACAATAAATTCAAATTTCCCAATTTAAACTATTTTATAACATTATTAACTCCATAATTTCAAAAATCAACTTTTAACTATATTTCTCAAAAATCAGCTTTAACTATATTTCACAAAAACCATAATTTTTTTTTAACTTGTAAAATTATAACTTTTATTTATTTATAATGGATCAATTCCAGAAATAAAGTATATTTTCAAAAATCATTTTAAAGATCATTTTAAAATCCCAAAATTTGGGTCCAATGATGCTACACACCAAATAGTCAATCACGACTACAACGATATCATATATCAATATGAAAATCCATCAAATATCAAAATATCTGAAATAAAATAAAAACTGTTGAGGAATCCAGTTAGATCCCTCCAACCTGTTTCCTGCATCCAAAAACATTAGCACAATACCAATTTCGCTCCAGTACGAAATTATCGCGGTACATGTTTTTAATAAATATTATCCGCTTACTAACGGCGTAATAGGGTCTCATCCGCTAAACAAAAAATGCGGGAAATCAACAACTGCAATATATACATATGCCAATATATATATATTGATATTATATATAATACCAATTTCACTGTTTATGAAATATTCGCGGTATATGTTTTTAATAAATAACATCCGCTTACTAACGGCGCATAATGTCTATTTTAACAATCAATAATTTACAGTCATCATTCAAACATGCATTCAAATATTTTAAATCTAACTATTTAAAATAAAATCGAAATCTATTCGATTGAGTGAGAAGTTCTCACCTTGGTTTTAAATTCCCGTTTTAGCTTTTATTTCGAATAAAATTAAACGCGCGTTTAATTTTACCCAAAATTCTCACTAACTCCAAATGACTCCAAACCAACTCCATCGCGTAGTGCTCGTCCATACGATTCCAACGCAACTGAGTTTGCATTTTTTCGACCTCGTATGAAAAAGTTATGATTTTTACAAGTTACACGTATTTTATATAAACAAATATACAACATAACTTTATAATTTTAACAAACCCACTCATCACAGCCCTTGGATCCCACAACCACACATCTCCACCGTCCCCCCCTTTCTTCCATCTCTCACGCAAATGCCCAGATCAAAGCCGAACACCTCTAAACCCATTTGCTAAATTAGGGTTAAATAATACTCCTCCTATGCTCGATGAAAACTCGATCGGGGAACTCCGTTGCGAAGCCCATCTCCTCCACCAGGTTCGGCCCCCACCCTATGAAGCTCGGCCATGTCTATAGCCTAGGGTTGCGTGCGTGACCTGATGAGAACGGCCCTCCCTTGCTCCTCCATCGTCGCTCCGTTTCCGATCATCACCGTATGGAATCGAAGCTCTCTTCATGCTCTTCGACTTCCGTGTTGAACACTTCGGCTAATTGTCGATGGATTGTGAGTGATTGAGGGAGGAAGTGGAGTAGTTTCTGGCCATCCATCATAAAGTGGCGGCTGGCTATTATAAATTAGGGTTTAGAATGATATTTTTATCAAATTATGAAGGCAAGGGGTCTATTTATAAGGAACGAGCGACACTATTCATCCCGGAAATTCCGAACTCCGATTTAGACGCCGTAACCAGCGTACCTAGGGTTTATCCCGCGTTCCGGACACAATGGAACAGGTTTCGGAAGCTAATTCGGAAGTATGTGCGAGTTATGGCTATAAACGCTCAATTTAAATTAAACCGATTTAAATCGATTTCTAGGCGTTTTAATTTGTACCGGACAAACGGTAAATCCAAACGACTTGAAATTTGAAACCTTACAATAATATCACATTACGGATCCGATGAAACTGGTTTCGTCGAATTCCGAGACTTTTTGAAAAATGGCTATTTTGACTCGCCAAATTTAAATTAAAAATAAATCGATGCGTTTCGAGCTGCCACGATCAAACGATAGCTCCGATTGACATGAAAATTGAAATCCGGTAATAACTAACTATTACGGATCCAATGAAACTGGTTTCGTTCAATTCTGAGACTGTTCAAAAATTGACTATTTTACAGTCGATTACTAAATATTAAAATATTCAATTTTCACAAATTAACTTTTAATTCGATTTTAAAAGTTCTAAAATATCGTTCTAACTTCCATATGATAAAATAAAATTTTCCAAATTATTTTCAATCATATTTAACTCAATTTTTACTTATTTCCATAATTTAACATATTAAATTATCGATTTAATAATCCAATTAAATCCAATAATTCAAAATAAAATTTATTTGACTTATAAATTCACTTATTAATATCTAAAATTAATTAAATATTCAAATTTAAATTATTAAAAATTCTGGGTCGTTACAATCTTTCCCCCTTAAAAGAATTTCGTCCTCGAAATTACAAGTAAGAAAAGTTAGAGAATCTATTAATTTTCCAAAATTCATAATTAAACTTCTTACAATTCTTTACTAAGTTTTCAAATCATACTTAGTTATGTTTTCAAAAACAAACTATATCATTTAACTTTCAATTCCAAAATCAAAGTTATAGTTTCCAAAATTTTCTAAATTTTCTCAAAATTTTCTAACGCCTAAAATTTTCGGAAAAATTCGCCATAGTCTCCTTTGCGCGGCTCGATCCGAAAAAAAATGACAGTATATATATCACAAATATACATCTCATCAAGTAATGAGGCATCCCGAAGGGAAAAAAGTATAAAAGTGCGATATTTAATCCGAGATATGTACCTTATATTTTATTAGCAAGCATATACGGCTAATA
This sequence comes from Allium cepa, assembly GCA_030765085.1. Classification (NCBI taxonomy): domain Eukaryota; kingdom Viridiplantae; phylum Streptophyta; class Magnoliopsida; order Asparagales; family Amaryllidaceae; genus Allium; species Allium cepa. The sequence continues at coordinate 79,224,098 of CM060941.1, read as the reverse complement.
TAGCGCTAAAGCGAACTCCAAATGCGAAGCAAACGCGATCCGCACCTACTAAACACTTAACAAACAATATGAGAACATGCACATATGCAAATAATCTCAATATACAACATATATCTCCATAACAACTATATATGTCAACATAGCAAATGCAACCAAACAACAAATGCAATATATATTCAACCATCATCCAACTACATTCATAACCAATAATATTCATTCATATTCTCATTCATATATAATGAATTGGTTTTCAATATCAAATCACATTTGATTTATTTACATTGGATTTACTAACATTCATTCTCAATTCAATTAGTTTACATTCACTAATTAAATCCAATTCACATTCAATTCTATTCAAATTTATTTACTTTCCATTTGAATTCAATTACATAGCTTTCAATTTCATTAACACTTAATGAACTTATATACAATCAATCAACATCCATATAACAACCAAAGTATATTGATTACAACCAAATTTCTTCGCTTCACTTACATTCATTTTGGTTTAACATCTTTACTTTCCAATTGGTTTTATTAAATTGACTTTCATTCAAGTATTCAACTTCCAATAACATTAGAATTTAATGAATTAACACTTACATTCATTATTTCATATCAACTTTATTCACATTCAATTGATTATCATTCAATCCATTTATTCAATTCAATTACAAAGTTGAATTTCATTTATATAACTCAAGTTCATATCCATCACTTAACTTAATTAATTTACTTTGATACCCAAAATCAATTCCATTTACATTACTTAAGTTATATTTCATTTAATCTTGAAATTCACCTTTATTTACAACTCATATTCATATAATTTTACTTCTTATATATGTAAGTTTATTTCACAATTGTAAATACTTTAATTATAATTCCAATTCTTATAATTCTTTTGCTTATACAATTATTCTTTTATTTAGATTATTCAAACAACCTAACAATCAACTTATAAATACTTTAACAATTCTGAAAATTATTTCTTTATATATAAAATATAATCAAGGTAAAATTATTTCATTTACCCAATTAAAAATCAATATTGTGCCGAATTGTTCTATTCAAGTGTTTATAGATTCCTATCAACAACGTTAATTACTCGTATTAACCAGAATCTATATACCACTCAATAAACCAATCATCACAATATAAAACAATTTTATATTCACTAACAAATACGCTCTCATATCTATTATTACACTCAACTCATTCTAGAGCACTGCTGACTCTATCTCTAACGAGTAATACCCAACAGAACCATGGTTGTCGCTTAACCATCAGCTCTGATACCAAATGTAACGCCCCGAAAATTTTCGACTTTCGAAAATTCAACATCGACACTCACTTTATCGACTGCCGAGAAATCAAAGGCCGAAAACCGAGATGTTATGGGTTTTAAAAAGAATTAAGAAAAAGAAAGAAGAGAGAAGAGAAGATAGAAAAAGAAAAATAGAGGGAAAAGAAGATAGACAATTTTTTTTAGAAAACAGAGAATTAGAAAAACAGAAGATAGAAAATTTTAAAAATAGAACGGAACAGAAAGAAATAACAGAACAACAACAGAATCTCACAATTCGCAGCGGAACAACATATAATAATAAATGAATAATCTTTAAACAAAGAACTATATCAGTTATTACATTACATTTCATTACATTACATCATATCATCAGAGTGTACAACAACATACAACAATAAACAGTGCAGCGGAAAAAGAAATACTATATACTAGTAATACGCCATGCCATCCAGCTTGCCTCCAGCAACTCCAGAATATCCAGAATATCCTGATAAACCTTAACTCTTGACTGCCCGTGTGGAAATTGGTGGGCACCCAGAGTTTAGGAAGGAAAACAATAAACTCCGAGTCAGTCATGTGACTGGTGTGAGAACTCAAAACAGTTTATTTAACTTTAAAATCAAAATAGAGGAATATTTTTAAATTCAATTCGCAATGCTTTTAAAAATGAGACTACCATAAGACCTCCCACCACACACACAATGCAAACGCAGACTTGGAGGAGATTTCTTCTTATGTGAGTCAAAGATGCTTGATACGCATTTAAAATAACATTTGATATTATTACTAGTGCATAGTGTAGAACAAATCCTTTCGAAAGTAAAGATATAAATCATAGCCAGCATAGGTACCATTATATTATGCCTACTATAGCTACCTCCTGAGGAAGCAGGTTCTACAACTAAAACCGTACAAGTCACGTATTGTTTCTTTGGATTTCCAACAAATGGTCAGGCCAAGGAACTTCCCATTGCCACATGAGAATGCCTCTGGATGGACATCCCCGAGAACCAAACCGGATCTCTACCAACACAAGGCCGGGTTACTCCTAACTGAGCAACAACTGACCGAATATGCCATCCCCCGGTCCTTTGGGACCTTTTTCCGAGAGCGCTCTCTAATCAATTCACACAATCATAAAAACAAAGTGTTTCAACATGAGTAAGTATCTGGGCTCCATACCATGATACCACCCTTTTCCAGAAGGAAATGGACACATCCTAAAGGGCGCTACCCCTCATAACCTTGCTGCTTCTTTCCTGTTTTGACCATTTCCGGGATGTGAGGCTCGACGAATTCACGTCCACAAAACATACTTTATACAAAAGCCATGCTTTGGGTCAACAAATGATCAACACAATGATCACTAAGATAGACGATCAAATAAATGATCCTATCACAAATAATCAACACAATGATCATTTCAGCATCACTCAGCATGTCACATTACCAAACTGGGAATATATCGCTGATAACTCCAACTATATAACCTTTGAGCACATACGTCTCAAAGAAGGGTGTTAAGCAAAGAATAAATTCTCCGCCACCAACAGAAATATATTTGAAAGAAATCGGCTTTATATCTCAAATTGTAATGTCAGACATACAATCCATACAAGTCTGTTCCGGGATCGAACAGAACCGAAGGCACTTACAAAGAAGTCCTTGCAATCCGGATATTCACAATCCTGATCGGATTCACCATCACATATGGAGAACTCAATACCGTAGCTACTCGGTGCAGAGTCAATCGATAGTTCATCCTATCACTCTCGCAAATACCGGTCTTCAACACCGATCTTCAAATGCGATTCACAACGACGTATCACATATTCGGAGTGGGTTATACGACCCCATGGTCCTTTCCCGGTTAACCCGAATAGTGAGCGCTTATTCAAAATAAGTGTGCATTCAAATTCAATCAATTCACATCAAATACCCATTCAAAAGGGAAATACTGATAGTCGGTTATTGAACTATCACTGGATATGCACACATCACCAGATTCCAAATAATTTTCCAAATTATTTATTTTCCAAAATATCTTTACAAGATATATTATTTCACACTTCAAAAATAAATCAACATTTATTTTTAACAAGTTCCACTTTCACATATAAATTCCATAATGAATTTATATTTCAAAATATCCATGCATATGCGATTTCAATAATTCATTTCAATTTATCCTCCAAAAAGATAAATTCTAATTATTCACTTCATATTGGAAAACATTTCCATACTTATTAAAATAAGTAATTCGCAAATCTTTTTATTTTCAACCTTGGAAAATATTCAATATACTTAAATCGAATTAAGTATAAAATTCATTCTTTAAGGTAATCATTCCCTTAAACATTTTTATTTGGGCCAAAACGAATGTTGCGTAAAACATCGTTACGACAACCCAAAATCACTAGTATAGGGATTCGAAATTAAATAGATATATAAATCCCAATACTATTCAAAACATTTCCTTTCGGAAATCATTTACTATAACAACAGTGTTATAGTCCACCATTTCCTTTTATTTCACGAAACATCTATTTCAACAATGAATGTTGAAATCTATGGTTTCGAATCTCAACACCTTTTAAAACATCGTTAGATCGTTTTAATTCTATTTAAAATATCACATTCAAAACATTTTATTTAACGTATTATTCACCATTCAAAAACGTGAATATACTATGTTAACAAATTTCATCCTTTTTATACTTTTTAACTTAAAGGATTATTCACAGTCTAAAACGTGAATATAACTCCATTTATAAGTTATAACAATTAACTTATCAAAATAAGTCGTTTGCGAATTCATAAAACAACGTTTATAAATTCCATTTCTATTTATTTATAAAAACTTCTTTTTTATAAATTCCTTTATTAACATATTTCAGTTTATAACTCAATTATAAACTAAATGTTCATATTATAAGTTAAATACTTATAAAACGATTATTTTACAAAATCGTTCCTTTAACCTTCATAATTATAAATCTTATAACTTATAAGATTCAATGATTTATTCAAAACCCTTCTTTCAATAACTTTATAAAATTTATAAATCTTACTATTTATAAATTTCATCTATAACTTCACCATTTTTAATTTTATAAATCCATTCATTTACAAAATTCGTTTTCACTTCATTCAAACACTTATAAAAACTCGTTTTATAATGTCACTATTTCGATTTATAAATATCCGTTTATAAATCTCTTAATATAAATCAATTTATATTATTATTTTAAAACGTCTTTAAATTACTTTATAATTTCACCTTCTCTTTATTTATAAAATAATTAAATTTTATAAATCCTATCTTTAAACTTTTCACAATAAATTCAAATTTCCCAATTTAAACTATTTTATAACATTATTAACTCCATAATTTCAAAAATCAACTTTTAACTATATTTCTCAAAAATCAGCTTTAACTATATTTCACAAAAACCATAATTTTTTTTAACTTATAAAATTATAACTTTTATTTATTTATAATGGATCAATTCCAGAAATAAAGTATATTTTCAAAAATCATTTTAAAGATCATTTTAAAATCCCAAAATTTGGGTCCAATGATGCTACACACCAAATAGTCAATCACGACTACAACGATATCATATATCAATATGAAAATCCATCAAATATCAAAATATCTGAAATAAAATAAAAACTGTTGAGGAATCCAGTTGGATCCCTCCAACCTGTTTCCTGCATCCAAAAACATTAGCACAATACCAATTTCGCTCCAGTACGAAATTATCGCGGTACATGTTTTTAATAAATATTATCCGCTTACTAACGGCGTAATAGGGTCTCATCCGCTAAACAAAAAATGCGGGAAATCAACAACTGCAATATATACATATGCCAATATATATATATTGATATTATATATAATACCAATTTCACTGTTTATGAAATATTCGCGGTATATGTTTTTAATAAATAACATCCGCTTACTAACGGCGCATAATGTCTATTTTAACAATCAATAATTTACAGTCATCATTCAAACATGCATTCAAATATTTTAAATCTAACTATTTAAAATAAAATCGAAATCTATTCGATTGAGTGAGAAGTTCTCACCTTGGTTTTAAATTCCCGTTTTAGCTTTTATTTCGAATAAAATTAAACGCGCGTTTAATTTTACCCAAAATTCTCACTAACTCCAAATGACTCCAAACCAACTCCATCGCGTAGTGCTCGTCCATACGATTCCAACGCAACTGAGTTTGCATTTTTTCGACCTCGTATGAAAAAGTTATGATTTTTACAAGTTACACGTATTTTATATAAACAAATATACAACATAACTTTATAATTTTAACAAACCCACTCATCACAGCCCTTGGATCCCACAACCACACATCTCCACCGTCCCCCCCTTTCTTCCATCTCTCACGCAAATGCCCAGATCAAAGCCGAACACCTCTAAACCCATTTGCTAAATTAGGGTTAAATAATACTCCTCCTATGCTCGATGAAAACTCGATCGGGGAACTCCGTTGCGAAGCCCATCTCCTCCACCAGGTTCGGCCCCCACCCTATGAAGCTCGGCCATGTCTATAGCCTAGGGTTGCGTGCGTGACCTGATGAGAACGGCCCTCCCTTGCTCCTCCATCGTCGCTCCGTTTCCGATCATCACCGTATGGAATCGAAGCTCTCTTCATGCTCTTCGACTTCCGTGTTGAACACTTCGGCTAATTGTCGATGGATTGTGAGTGATTGAGGGAGGAAGTGGAGTAGTTTCTGGCCATCCATCATAAAGTGGCGGCTGGCTATTATAAATTAGGGTTTAGAATGATATTTTTATCAAATTATGAAGGCAAGGGGTCTATTTATAAGGAACGAGCGACACTATTCATCCCGGAAATTCCGAACTCCGATTTAGACGCCGTAACCAGCGTACCTAGGGTTTATCCCGCGTTCCGGACACAATGGAACAGGTTTCGGAAGCTAATTCGGAAGTATGTGCGAGTTATGGCTATAAACGCTCAATTTAAATTAAACCGATTTAAATCGATTTCTAGGCGTTTTAATTTGTACCGGACAAACGGTAAATCCAAACGACTTGAAATTTGAAACCTTACAATAATATCACATTACGGATCCGATGAAACTGGTTTCGTCGAATTCCGAGACTTTTTGAAAAATGGCTATTTTGACTCGCCAAATTTAAATTAAAAATAAATCGATGCGTTTCGAGCTGCCACGATCAAACGATAGCTCCGATTGACATGAAAATTGAAATCCGGTAATAACTAACTATTACGGATCCAATGAAACTGGTTTCGTTCAATTCTGAGACTGTTCAAAAATTGACTATTTTACAGTCGATTACTAAATATTAAAATATTCAATTTTCACAAATTAACTTTTAATTCGATTTTAAAAGTTCTAAAATATCGTTCTAACTTCCATATGATAAAATAAAATTTTCCAAATTATTTTCAATCATATTTAACTCAATTTTTACTTATTTCCATAATTTAACATATTAAATTATCGATTTAATAATCCAATTAAATCCAATAATTCAAAATAAAATTTATTTGACTTATAAATTCACTTATTAATATCTAAAATTAATTAAATATTCAAATTTAAATTATTAAAAATTCTGGGTCGTTACAATCTTTCCCCCTTAAAAGAATTTCGTCCTCGAAATTACAAGTAAGAAAAGTTAGAGAATCTATTAATTTTCCAAAATTCATAATTAAACTTCTTACAATTCTTTACTAAGTTTTCAAATCATACTTAGTTATGTTTTCAAAAACAAACTATATCATTTAACTTTCAATTCCAAAATCAAAGTTATAGTTTCCAAAATTTTCTAAATTTTCTCAAAATTTTCTAACGCCTAAAATTTTCGGAAAAATTCGCCATAGTCTCCTTTGCGCGGCTCGATCCGAAAAAAAATGACAGTATATATATCACAAATATACATCTCATCAAGTAATGAGGCATCCCGAAGGGAAAAAAGTATAAAAGTGCGATATTTAATCCGAGATATGTACCTTATATTTTATTAGCAAGCATATACGGCTAATATAGCGCTAAAGCGAACTCCAAATGCGAAGCAAACGCGATCCGCACCTACTAAACACTTAACAAACAATATGAGAACATGCACATATGCAAATAATCTCAATATACAACATATATCTCCATAACAACTATATATGTCAACATAGCAAATGCAACCAAACAACAAATGCAATATATATTCAACCATCATCCAACTACATTCATAACCAATAATATTCATTCATATTCTCATTCATATATAATGAATTGGTTTTCAATATCAAATCACATTTGATTTATTTACATTGGATTTACTAACATTCATTCTCAATTCAATTAGTTTACATTCACTAATTAAATCCAATTCACATTCAATTCTATTCAAATTTATTTACTTTCCATTTGAATTCAATTACATAGCTTTCAATTTCATTAACACTTAATGAACTTATATACAATCAATCAACATCCATATAACAACCAAAGTATATTGATTACAACCAAATTTCTTCGCTTCACTTACATTCATTTTGGTTTAACATCTTTACTTTCCAATTGGTTTTATTAAATTGACTTTCATTCAAGTATTCAACTTCCAATAACATTAGAATTTAATGAATTAACACTTACATTCATTATTTCATATCAACTTTATTCACATTCAATTGATTATCATTCAATCCATTTATTCAATTCAATTACAAAGTTGAATTTCATTTATATAACTCAAGTTCATATCCATCACTTAACTTAATTAATTTACTTTGATACCCAAAATCAATTCCATTTACATTACTTAAGTTATATTTCATTTAATCTTGAAATTCACCTTTATTTACAACTCATATTCATATAATTTTACTTCTTATATATGTAAGTTTATTTCACAATTGTAAATACTTTAATTATAATTCCAATTCTTATAATTCTTTTGCTTATACAATTATTCTTTTATTTAGATTATTCAAACAACCTAACAATCAACTTATAAATACTTTAACAATTCTGAAAATTATTTCTTTATATATAAAATATAATCAAGGTAAAATTATTTCATTTACCCAATTAAAAATCAATATTGTGCCGAATTGTTCTATTCAAGTGTTTATAGATTCCTATCAACAACGTTAATTACTCGTATTAACCAGAATCTATATACCACTCAATAAACCAATCATCACAATATAAAACAATTTTATATTCACTAACAAATACGCTCTCATATCTATTATTACACTCAACTCATTCTAGAGCACTGCTGACTCTATCTCTAACGAGTAATACCCAACAGAACCATGGTTGTCGCTTAACCATCAGCTCTGATACCAAATGTAACGCCCCGAAAATTTTCGACTTTCGAAAATTCAACATCGACACTCACTTTATCGACTGCCGAGAAATCAAAGGCCGAAAACCGAGATGTTATGGGTTTTAAAAAGAATTAAGAAAAAGAAAGAAGAGAGAAGAGAAGATAGAAAAAGAAAAATAGAGGGAAAAGAAGATAGACAATTTTTTTTAGAAAACAGAGAATTAGAAAAACAGAAGATAGAAAATTTTAAAAATAGAACGGAACAGAAAGAAATAACAGAACAACAACAGAATCTCACAATTCGCAGCGGAACAACATATAATAATAAATGAATAATCTTTAAACAAAGAACTATATCAGTTATTACATTACATTTCATTACATTACATCATATCATCAGAGTGTACAACAACATACAACAATAAACAGTGCAGCGGAAAAAGAAATACTATATACTAGTAATACGCCATGCCATCCAGCTTGCCTCCAGCAACTCCAGAATATCCAGAATATCCTGATAAACCTTAACTCTTGACTGCCCGTGTGGAAATTGGTGGGCACCCAGAGTTTAGGAAGGAAAACAATAAACTCCGAGTCAGTCATGTGACTGGTGTGAGAACTCAAAACAGTTTATTTAACTTTAAAATCAAAATAGAGGAATATTTTTAAATTCAATTCGCAATGCTTTTAAAAATGAGACTACCATAAGACCTCCCACCACACACACAATGCAAACGCAGACTTGGAGGAGATTTCTTCTTATGTGAGTCAAAGATGCTTGATACGCATTTAAAATAACATTTGATATTATTACTAGTGCATAGTGTAGAACAAATCCTTTCGAAAGTAAAGATATAAATCATAGCCAGCATAGGTACCATTATATTATGCCTACTATAGCTACCTCCTGAGGAAGCAGGTTCTACAACTAAAACCGTACAAGTCACGTATTGTTTCTTTGGATTTCCAACAAATGGTCAGGCCAAGGAACTTCCCATTGCCACATGAGAATGCCTCTGGATGGACATCCCCGAGAACCAAACCGGATCTCTACCAACACAAGGCCGGGTTACTCCTAACTGAGCAACAACTGACCGAATATGCCATCCCCCGGTCCTTTGGGACCTTTTTCCGAGAGCGCTCTCTAATCAATTCACACAATCATAAAAACAAAGTGTTTCAACATGAGTAAGTATCTGGGCTCCATACCATGATACCACCCTTTTCCAGAAGGAAATGGACACATCCTAAAGGGCGCTACCCCTCATAACCTTGCTGCTTCTTTCCTGTTTTGACCATTTCCGGGATGTGAGGCTCGACGAATTCACGTCCACAAAACATACTTTATACAAAAGCCATGCTTTGGGTCAACAAATGATCAACACAATGATCACTAAGATAGACGATCAAATAAATGATCCTATCACAAATAATCAACACAATGATCATTTCAGCATCACTCAGCATGTCACATTACCAAACTGGGAATATATCGCTGATAACTCCAACTATATAACCTTTGAGCACATACGTCTCAAAGAAGGGTGTTAAGCAAAGAATAAATTCTCCGCCACCAACAGAAATATATTTGAAAGAAATCGGCTTTATATCTCAAATTGTAATGTCAGACATACAATCCATACAAGTCTGTTCCGGGATCGAACAGAACCGAAGGCACTTACAAAGAAGTCCTTGCAATCCGGATATTCACAATCCTGATCGGATTCACCATCACATATGGAGAACTCAATACCGTAGCTACTCGGTGCAGAGTCAATCGATAGTTCATCCTATCACTCTCGCAAATACCGGTCTTCAACACCGATCTTCAAATGCGATTCACAACGACGTATCACATATTCGGAGTGGGTTATACGACCCCATGGTCCTTTCCCGGTTAACCCGAATAGTGAGCGCTTATTCAAAATAAGTGTGCATTCAAATTCAATCAATTCACATCAAATACCCATTCAAAAGGGAAATACTGATAGTCGGTTATTGAACTATCACTGGATATGCACACATCACCAGATTCCAAATAATTTTCCAAATTATTTATTTTCCAAAATATCTTTACAAGATATATTATTTCACACTTCAAAAATAAATCAACATTTATTTTTAACAAGTTCCACTTTCACATATAAATTCCATAATGAATTTATATTTCAAAATATCCATGCATATGCGATTTCAATAATTCATTTCAATTTATCCTCCAAAAAGATAAATTCTAATTATTCACTTCATATTGGAAAACATTTCCATACTTATTAAAATAAGTAATTCGCAAATCTTTTTATTTTCAACCTTGGAAAATATTCAATATACTTAAATCGAATTAAGTATAAAATTCATTCTTTAAGGTAATCATTCCCTTAAACATTTTTATTTGGGCCAAAACGAATGTTGCGTAAAACATCGTTACGACAACCCAAAATCACTAGTATAGGGATTCGAAATTAAATAGATATATAAATCCCAATACTATTCAAAACATTTCCTTTCGGAAATCATTTACTATAACAACAGTGTTATAGTCCACCATTTCCTTTTATTTCACGAAACATCTATTTCAACAATGAATGTTGAAATCTATGGTTTCGAATCTCAACACCTTTTAAAACATCGTTAGATCGTTTTAATTCTATTTAAAATATCACATTCAAAACATTTTCTTTAACGTATTATTCACCATTCAAAAACGTGAATATACTATGTTAACAAATTTCATCCTTTTTATACTTTTTAACTTAAAGGATTATTCACAGTCTAAAACGTGAATATAACTCCATTTATAAGTTATAACAATTAACTTATCAAAATAAGTCGTTTGCGAATTCATAAAACAACGTTTATAAATTCCATTTCTATTTATTTATAAAAACTTCTTTTTTATAAATTCCTTTATTAACATATTTCAGTTTATAACTCAATTATAAACTAAATGTTCATATTATAAGTTAAATACTTATAAAACGATTATTTTACAAAATCGTTCCTTTAACCTTCATAATTATAAATCTTATAACTTATAAGATTCAATGATTTATTCAAAACCCTTCTTTCAATAACTTTATAAAATTTATAAATCTTACTATTTATAAATTTCATCTATAACTTCACCATTTTTAATTTTATAAATCCATTCATTTACAAAATTCGTTTTCACTTCATTCAAACACTTATAAAAACTCGTTTTATAATGTCACTATTTCGATTTATAAATATCCGTTTATAAATCTCTTAATATAAATCAATTTATATTATTATTTTAAAACGTCTTTAAATTACTTTATAATTTCACCTTCTCTTTATTTATAAAATAATTAAATTTTATAAATCCTATCTTTAAACTTTTCACAATAAATTCAAATTTCCCAATTTAAACTATTTTATAACATTATTAACTCCATAATTTCAAAAATCAACTTTTAACTATATTTCTCAAAAATCAGCTTTAACTATATTTCACAAAAACCATAATTTTTTTTAACTTATAAAATTATAACTTTTATTTATTTATAATGGATCAATTCCAGAAATAAAGTATATTTTCAAAAATCATTTTAAAGATCATTTTAAAATCCCAAAATTTGGGTCCAATGATGCTACACACCAAATAGTCAATCACGACTACAACGATATCATATATCAATATGAAAATCCATCAAATATCAAAATATCTGAAATAAAATAAAAACTGTTGAGGAATCCAGTTGGATCCCTCCAACCTGTTTCCTGCATCCAAAAACATTAGCACAATACCAATTTCGCTCCAGTACGAAATTATCGCGGTACATGTTTTTAATAAATATTATCCGCTTACTAACGGCGTAATAGGGTCTCATCCGCTAAACAAAAAATGCGGGAAATCAACAACTGCAATATATACATATGCCAATATATATATATATTGATATTATATATAATACCAATTTCACTGTTTATGAAATATTCGCGGTATATGTTTTTAATAAATAACATCCGCTTACTAACGACGCATAATGTCTATTTTAACAATCAATAATTTACAGTCATCATTCAAACATGCATTCAAATATTTTAAATCTAACTATTTAAAATAAAATCGAAATCTATTCGATTGAGTGAGAAGTTCTCACCTTGGTTTTAAATTCCCGTTTTAGCTTTTATTTCGAATAAAATTAAACGCGCGTTTAATTTTACCCAAAATTCTCACTAACTCCAAATGACTCCAAACCAACTCCATCGCGTAGTGCTCGTCCATACGATTCCAACGCAACTGAGTTTGCATTTTTTCGACCTCGTATGAAAAAGTTATGATTTTTACAAGTTACACGTATTTTATATAAACAAATATACAACATAACTTTATAATTTTAACAAACCCACTCATCACAGCCCTTGGATCCCACAACCACACATCTCCACCGTCCCCCCCTTTCTTCCATCTCTCACGCAAATGCCCAGATCAAAGCCGAACACCTCTAAACCCATTTGCTAAATTAGGGTTAAATAATACTCCTCCTATGCTCGATGAAAACTCGATCGGGGAACTCCGTTGCGAAGCCCATCTCCTCCACCAGGTTCGGCCCCCACCCTATGAAGCTCGGCCATGTCTATAGCCTAGGGTTGCGTGCGTGACCTGATGAGAACGGCCCTCCCTTGCTCCTCCATCGTCGCTCCGTTTCCGATCATCACCGTATGGAATCGAAGCTCTCTTCATGCTCTTCGACTTCCGTGTTGAACACTTCGGCTAATTGTCGATGGATTGTGAGTGATTGAGGGAGGAAGTGGAGTAGTTTCTGGCCATCCATCATAAAGTGGCGGCTGGCTATTATAAATTAGGGTTTAGAATGATATTTTTATCAAATTATGAAGGCAAGGGGTCTATTTATAAGGAACGAGCGACACTATTCATCCCGGAAATTCCGAACTCCGATTTAGACGCCGTAACCAGCGTACCTAGGGTTTATCCCGCGTTCCGGACACAATGGAACAGGTTTCGGAAGCTAATTCGGAAGTATGTGCGAGTTATGGCTATAAACGCTCAATTTAAATTAAACCGATTTAAATCGATTTCTAGGCGTTTTAATTTGTACCGGACAAACGGTAAATCCAAACGACTTGAAATTTGAAACCTTACAATAATATCACATTATGGATCTGATGAAACTGGTTTCGTCGAATTCCGAGACTTTTTTGAAAAATGGCTATTTTGACTCGCCAAATTTAAATTAAAAATAAATCGATGCGTTTCGAGCTGCCACGATCAAACGATAGCTCCGATTGACACGAAAATTGAAATCCGGTAATAACTAACTATTACGGATCCAATGAAACTGGTTTCGTTCAATTCTGAGACTGTTCAAAAATTGACTATTTTATAGTCGATTACTAAATATTAAAATATTCAATTTTCACAAATTAACTTTTAATTCGATTTTAAAAGTTCTAAAATATCGTTCTAACTTCCATATGATAAAATAAAATTTTCCAAATTATTTTCAATCATATTTAACTCAATTTTTACTTATTTCCATAATTTAACATATTAAATTATCGATTTAATAATCCAATTAAATCCAATAATTCAAAATAAAATTTATTTGACTTATAAATTCACTTATTAATATCTAAAATTAATTAAATATTCAAATTTAAATTATTAAAAATTCTGGGTCGTTACAGCACAGGTCAAACCCAAATGAAAAACCGGGTTCCACTCACGTGCAATATATGAAAATCACGACACGAGCACAAGGTCAAAATCGAGTTTTTAAAACTGGGTTCAACACAAGGCACAATAAACTGAATGCAAAGGTGAAGTCATTGTTGTCATGACTCAACTCAAATGCAAAGCTTCGACCAATCAAAAGTGCATCAGACCAAGTCCAAATGCATCAGTGAAGAAACTGCAGTGGACATGTTCAGTTACAACTCCAGACCATGCTACAGAATGGATGCAGTGATAAAAGTAATGCAAGCTACAGATTTGAAGAAATGAAACAACATCAAAACATCACAGATGAAATGACCAGAACACTAAGTGTAGACACAACAGTCATGAACACAGAAACACCAATAGAGGTGAAGCTCAATGTAACACAATGGCAACCACAAGATGAAGACATAAACAAACAAGTCTCGACCAAACTCAAGTGAAATTTCAAAAATCAACATGAATGCAACAAAGACCAAGCTGCAGCGTACCAAAGGTGAAGACAACTCAAATGAACACAATGCACAAAGGCATAGCAACAACAACAAAGACCAAGTCAAAGTCCAGTGATGTAAACAGTGAAGAACATGGATGTCAAAGGCAATACACAAGTGACAGTGCACTAATAACCAGAAACTCAAGATCACACAAGCAAATGTCCAAACAACAACTCAACAGCACATGACTGCAACATAAAGCATGTCGAGCTCAATACAATCTAGTATGCAAAATGGAGAATATACAAGTGCAGTCCAAACAGAAGACAAGTGCACAACAAACACAAATGGCTAGAGAAATGCACAAAGTTGCTACAGTGGAATGAACAAGTGATGCACATGGCAATCAAAAATGCTTGAAGACTACAACATCAAGTAGTAACCAACACAATGAACAGACCCATAATGAAAATCAGGTTCAACAGTATCAAGTCGACCAGGCAGCAATGATGGTAATGCAACACAGTGAAAATGCTCAATGCACCATGGCCAGAGACAATACAGCATGAATCAAGTTCAGTAAGGCAATGCACAAATGCAACAGACTCAAGTGAATGCAACTACATGACATGAATGCAACTACAAGAATTCAAAAAGACAGACAGACAATATGAAGTAAATCAAAGTGTGCAACTCGAGAATATATACATGTATGCAGACCAGTGTCAACAACTAAGTAATTCGCAGTGAAAGCTGAAGTAAATTTGCAAATTCATGTTAAACCGACCAGAGAAGATGGCCAGAGACGAAGACTACAAGATGGACGAAGTTCAACATTGCAGAGATGGCCGAAGTCAGAATTCAAAATCAAATTCGTGTCTTTGAAAAAGTCCAAAGTCAAAGAAAATTAAAATAGAAAAGTTTCTGCCGTATTAATCAGAGATAAATCAAACGTTTGAAAATCAAGGCCGTGAGTAACAAGTTGAAATTATATCAGGAAAGCCGTGCGCATCAAGCAATTGAAGCATTAGGAAAGTGATGAAGTCGCGCAAGTGAATACAAACGAATCAAATGTATTCGAATTCATATAAATACCAAACACCAAAACTCATCATAGGCATCGAGTTTGAGTACGAAAATCACAATAGCACAAACAGAGAAATTACATACCGAATCAACAACGAACTCGATCATCAGAGAACGAGCGAGCCAAGCAACGAGAATCGATCAACATAGGAGAAACACGTTAACCAGAGAATCAACATAGGCGTGCTCCAGAAAATCCCCAATTTGGATCAAAGAACGAAGCCCTAATTTAGTGGCAAAGATCGGCCGTCATTTTTACAGTAACAAAGGAAAAGAGAACGGGTTGAAGAATAAAAGGGCCGGCCTTTATTATAAAGGGGATTTGTTTATTTAGGGTTTTATTAAGGGGGGTTTCTTAATTTTTATTTGAGAAAAAATTAAGCATTCAAGTTTGTATTTTAATTTTTGCTCCTGCCTTTATTTTTGAAGTTTGTTTTTCTTTTCGAGTCAAAGTATTGGTAAATCACCACCTAGGTTGTAGGTAGTGTCAGATTGTCTATTTAGAATTAGTTCAGTGAGCAGGGTGTGTGAGTTTGCAAAACTCTATAGCCGGGAGCAGAGTTTGCGAGTTTGCCAAACTCTATAGGCGGAGCAGGGTGTACGAGCCTATGAGAGTGTTTGTGAGCGGAAGCAAGGGTTTGCTAGTCTAGTAGAGTGTTTGTAAGCGGGATACTGTTTAATTCTAATAGAAATCTGGGAATGCAGCAGTAGGCAGGTGTTGTCGAAGCTGGGTAAATTTTGTGTGTGATTTACTTTTCAGCATATTTATTTCTGCAGTTTGTTTCTGTGTTTAAATCGAGAAAATTTGCTATAACCCTATTCACCCCCCCCCTCTAGGGTTAGTCTAGATCCTACAAGTGGTATCAGAGCAGGGTATTTTTCTTTAACTTTAGAGTCATGAATTCATCAAATAATGCTTTTTCTGAGGGGCAATCTATTGTTAGGCCACCCATGTTTAACGGGAATGATTATGCTTATTGGAAAGTTAGGATGGGTATATCTTAGTTCCTTTGATTATGATGTTTGAGATATTATTGAAACTGGCTATAAATCTCCCACTATAACTGTTGGTGATACTAAGATTCCTAAACCTAAGGATAGGTGGGATGCTAACGATAAGAAATTAAAAACCACAAATGCTAAAGCCATGAATGCTTTGATCTGTGCTCTTGATAAGAATGAATTTAATAGAATTTCTCATTGTAAAACTGCACAGGAAATTGGGCATACCTTGGAGGTGACACATGAAGGAACTTCTCAAGTCAAGGAGTCTCGTCTAGCCCTATTCAGCAATGAATACGAGAACTTTGTGATGGATAAAGGCAAGAGCATAAAGGACATGTTTGGACGCTTTTCAACTTTGGTATACAACGCTAGAGCGCTTGGGAAGGTATTCACTGAGGTAGATCTTGTGAGGAAGATGCTACGAGTTTTACCGATGAACTTTGAGGCAAAAGTCACGGCAATACAAGAATCGAAAGATCTGAGTAAACTAAGCATGGAGGAGTTGATTGGAAAGTTGATGACATATGAGCTTGAGCTAAAAGTAAAGGAGGAACGCAATAACTCCGAACCAAAGAAGAAGGCGATTGCCTTAAAGAGCAAAGAAGAGAGCGATGAAGAAGAAGAAGATCCGATTGAAGAGCTTGCAATGGCTGTCAATAATCTTAGAAAATGGTCAAGATTCAAGCCACACAAGAAGAAAACATCTGGTATTAGGTCAGGAGAGTCTAACAATTCCGATAACGAATTGACATGCTATTACTGCAACAAGCTTGGCCACTTTAAACAAGAATGCTCACTTCTCAAATACAACAAAGGAAAGAAAAAGAAGAAGGCTTTTGCAGCGACTTAGGATGATGAAGAAGGAGAGGAAGTTTCGGATAGCAGCTCAGAGGAGGCTGACTTGTGTCTTATGGCGAAATCAAATTCAGAAGCAAGCTCAGAGGAATCTAATGAGGGAGGTGACTATACTTATAAAGAACTTGTTTTTATGTGTCTTGATCTTACTAAAGTAGTTGATACTCTTGAATCTAAAATTGAAAAACTGAAATCTGATAGGAGAGAACTTGCTCGTGAAAATTTTAGGTTTGAAACTGAACTTGAAAACATTCAAAACCTAGACTGTAAAAATTTTAAGATTTTAGATTCAGAATTATCAAAACTTAGGAATAACTTTGAGAATCTTGAAAAAGAAAACTTGAATCTTAAGGAAACCATCGACACTAGGAAAAAGGATTTTATAAATCGATGCACCTCACTTGTCACTGAAAACACAACACTAAAAAGCAAAGTCCAAAATCTTGAGAAATCTTTGAATAACTTTTCAAGAGGCGAAAAATCTTTTAACATGCTATTGGGAAATCAAATTTTTGCTAACAGCAGAAAAGGACTAGGTTTTGGGAAAACACAAGTTGAGGATAATGCAATAAGTAAGAGTGTCTTTGATAGATGTGAAATAATTGGACATCGTGTTGAAAATTATAGTCATAGGAACAAGAACACAAAATTTATACAAGTTTGGGTTCCTAAGAATTCTACAAAAAAATTTCATGTCTATTGGAACAAGAATAAAAGGACTAAACAAGTTTGGGTTCCAAAGGGTGTGTTTATTCATAATGCTTCTGCCACTAACAATCATGGACCTATAAATAGGTCACAAAAATCTTTCATCGTGTAGGTATGGTGGCAGGCTAAGGAACAACAACGGTGTTCTCTGGATTTTGGCTGTTCCAGAAATACAACGGGAAACAAAGCAAAGTTCCTTAGCCTAGTACAAAGGTGACAGAATCACAATGGGCAATCACGAGAAATTATCGTAAAGGTAAAACAGGTGAAGGTATATTTATTTGATCGATAAATTAAATGTGATAATCTGCACCATATTCTGAATGAAATCAGCCAATATTGAGATGTTGTAAAGATGATGTTTTTTGATTCTGACTTGTTCAACATAGTTGGCCAATTACATTTATGCCAAAATCACTATTCTTCGAATTACTTCATACATATTTGTTTGGATTAAACATTGTGTTTTGTTGGATACATTTGGTCGTAATTCAGCTAACTCTATATTCACGGTTTTATGATTATTTCCTCAGCTTCAATTCAAATTCAAAAAATGTCATTTAAATTGTTGCTAAAATTGAGTTTGAAATTTTATGCACACTTCATGGTCTGGTTTATCAATTTTAGTTAGTGATATTTTGGATTGAAAGAGAAACTCAGATGCAGATTACACTAGTAATCTAGTTGATAGAAAAATTACTAGTTGAACGTGATTTTTGAGACATTTAGTAACTGCATCGTTTTTCATAGAAAATATCTGCATATTGTTCATTTTAGATAATTTTTCATTTAGCAGAATTTTTT
The DNA here is from genome assembly GCA_030765085.1 of Allium cepa. Taxonomy (NCBI): domain Eukaryota; kingdom Viridiplantae; phylum Streptophyta; class Magnoliopsida; order Asparagales; family Amaryllidaceae; genus Allium; species Allium cepa. The sequence continues at coordinate 79,204,842 of CM060941.1, read as the reverse complement.
CTCTCATATAACCCCTTCGAGAAAATAATTGTTTGACCATATTTTCAAATTAGTCATTTTATTTGATTTTAAATGACAAATTTTGACTAATCCGACTCCCGAGTAATTATCAAAAAGATAAGTAGTGATTGAAAAGGTGATAAGTGTTGATATTTAACATATATTACTCAAGAGAGTATATTTGGAAAATTTCTTTAGGAATTCAAACAAGAGTTATAAAACTTTTTGTTGGGTAAAGATTCCATGACCATTTCTGTATCTATCATATTTCTATCGACTTTCAAGAATTCAATATAGTTGTCGATATGTGGTACTATAATTAGGGATCATTTGTTTTTCATTTCACATTTTTCTTAAAATTTTTTTAATAAATATCCAAAGTATTCACTCTCATTTAAAAGTCCTCACGGTTATGCATGGGTGAATTACTTGGATTTTTGATTATGTGCTTCCATGATCTCATTTAAAAGTCCTTACGGTTATGCATGTATGGAACGCATATCAAAATTAATTGATTAAATAGACAAATTGATTCTAATCCCATTTAAAAGTCCTCACGGTCATGCGTGGTTAGAGGATACTTGATTTCATTTTTTAAATTAAATTGGAATACTACTAATCTCATTTAAAAGTCCTAACAGTTATGCATGATTAGTAAATATTCAAATTCCTGATATAAATGTACCACAAGTTGATGCAATTGTATGATTTTATATTAGAACATCATTTCCATTCTTTCTAAAAGTGGAATATGCGCCTAACAAGGGTAGTTATGATTTTTGTTTGATTTTTATTGAAGTTTAATATTTATATTCAATTTGAGTTTAATGTTGGATCAATATTGATCACTTAATCTCTATTTTTCTCTAACACTATTATTCTTTTGCTGATAACAAAAGGGGGAGAGAAAAGTTAAGATTTTGTCAAATAGAATCAAGCAAAGGTCAAATAATTTTCCATTTGCATCTAGGTTTAATTATATATTTCTATTTGTATGCATATATGTAGGGGGAGCATCATGTAGAGAGGAAGCATTTAAATAGGGGGAGCAATTAGAGTATATAATTGATCAAATACACAAATACATTTAACACGGTCAAAATCTTAAATATATGTTTGTTATCATCAAAAGGGGGAGATTGCATGAATATGCGCTTATATTTTTTTTTGATGATAATAAACATATATATTCATTTAAATGTATTTGGTAATGTACTATTTTGTTTTTCATAGATTAAATAAATATTTGTTGAATAAAATAAGTTACACAGAATTTGAATTCAAACAGAATAAGTTACACAGAATTTGAATTCAAACAGAAATTTTATTCAAACAAATATTTATTACAATCTTGAATAGTAAAAATTCAAGCTCTCACTATACATATACATTTTTGATTACATCACAATTACATCACAATTCAGTTTACATAATTTCCTCACTACATATCACTCACACTCGTATTTTGTCTTCAACTGCATTCCAGTTTGAATCCAACATCTGAGCAATCTGCAAAAATATTCACTAACGTAGTAAAATTGGAAAAGAAATATTTTTGCAATATAAAATAAAATATGTTTTTTGGAAATATGATTTTCCACAGTTATTTGGGTTGTTTGTCATCATTCACAGTTGAATTCATCATACACGAACAATGTGACATGCACAGTGTATCACTGCACATGCCACAAGGACGTGCACATCAATATACACTTGATAATGCTACAGGGACAGGTGAGCACAGGTCAAACCCAAATGAAAAACAGGATTCAACTCACGTGCAATATATTGAAAATCACGACACGAGCACAAGGTCAAACCCGAGTTTTTAAAACTGGGTTCAACACAAGGCACAATAAACTGAATGCAAAGGTCAAGTCATTGTTGTCACGACTCAACTCAAATGCAAAGCTTCGACAAATCAAAAGTGCATCAGACCAAGTCTAAATGCATCAGTGAACAAACTGCAGTGGACTTGTTCAGTTACAACTCCAGACCATGCTACAGAATGGATGCAGTGATACAAGTAATGCAAGCTACAGATTTGAAGAAATGAAACAACATCAAAACATCACAGATGAAATGACCAAAACACTAAGTGCAGACACAACAGTCATGAACACAGAAACACCAATAGAGGTGAAGCTCAATGTAGCACAATGGCAACCACAAGATGCAGACATAAACAAACAAGTCTCGACCAAACTCAAGTGAAATTTCAAAAATCAACATGAATGCAACAAAGACCAAGCTGCAGCGTACCAGAGGTGTAGACAACTCAAATGAACACAATGGACAAAGGCATAGCAACTACAACAAAGACCAAGTCAAAGTCCAGTGATGTAAACAGTGAAGAACATGGATGTCAAAGGCAATACACAAGTGACAGTGCACTAATAACCAGAAACTCAAGATCACACAAGCAAATGTCCAAACAACAACTCAACATCACATGACTGCAACATAAAGCATGTCGAGCTCAATACAATCTAGTATGCAAAATGGAGAATATACAAGTGCAGTCCAAACAGAAGACAAGTGCACAACAAACACAAATGGCCAGAGAAATGCACAAAGTTGCTACAGTGGAATGAACAAGTGATGCACATGGCAATCAAAAATGCTTGAAGACTACAACATCAAGTAGTAACCAACACAATGAACAGACCCATAATGAAAATCAGGTTCAACACTATCAAGTCGACCAGGCAGCAATGATGGTAATGCAACACAGTGAAAATGCTCAATGCACCAAGGCCAGAGACAATACAGCATGAATCAAGTTCAGTAAGGCAATGCACAAATGCAACAGACTCAAGTGAATGCAACTACAAGAATTCAAAAAGACAGACAGACAATATGAAGTAAATCAAAGTGTGCAACTCGAGAATATACACATGTATGTAGACCAGTGTCAACAACTAAGTAATTCACAGTGAAAGCAGAAGTAAATTTGCAAATTCATGTTAAACCGACCAGAGAAGATGGCCAGAGACGAAGACTACAAGATGGACGAAGTTCAACATTGCAGAGATGGCCGAAGTCAGAATTCAAAAATCAAATTCGTGTCTTTGAAAAAGTCCAAAATCAAGGCAAATTAAAATAGAAAAGTTTCTGCCGTATTAATCAGAGATAAATCAAACGTTTGAAAATCAAGGCCGTGAGTAACAAGTTGAAATTATATCAGGAAAGCTGTGCGCATCAAGCAATTGAAGCATTAGGAAAGTGATGAAGTCGCGCAAGTGAATACAAACGAATCAAGTGTATTCGAATTCATATAAATACCAAACACCAAAACTCATCATAGGCATCGAGTTTGAGTACGAAAATCACAATAGCACAAACAAAGAAATTACATACCGAATCAACAACGAACTCGATCCTCAGAGAACGAGCGACCCAAGCAACGAGAATCGATCAACAGAGGAGCAACACGTTAACCAGAGAATCAACATAGGCGTACTCCAGAAAAGCCCCAATTTGGATCAAAGAACGAAGACCTAATTTAGTGGCAAAGATCGGCCGTCATTTTTACAGTAGCAAAGGAAAAAAGAACGGGTTGAAGAATAAAAGGGCCGGCCTTTATTATAAAGGTGATTTGTTTATTTAGGGTTTTATTAAGGGGGGTTTCTTAATTTTTATTTGAGCAAAAATTAAGCATTCAAGTTTGTATTTTAATTTTTGCTCCTGCCTTTATTTTTGAAGTCTGTTTTTCTTTTCGAGTCAAAGTATTGGTAAATCACCACCTAGGTTGTAGGTATGTCAGATTGTCTAGTTAGAATTAGTTCAGTGAGCAGGGTGTGCGAGTTTGCAAAACTCTATAGGCGGGAGCAGAGTTTGCGAGTTTGCGAAACTCTATAGGAGGAGCAGGGTGTGCGAGTCTATAAGAGTGTTTGTGAGCGGGAGCAAGGTTTTGCGAGTCTAGTAGAGTGTTTGTAAGCGGGATACTGTTTAATTCTAATGGAAATCTGGGAATGCAGTAGTAGGCAGGGGTTGCCGAAGCTGGGTAAATTTTGTGTGTGATTTACTTTCCAGCATATTTATTTCTGCAGTTTGTTTCTGTGTTTAAATCGAGAAAATTTGCTATAACCCTATTCACCCCCCCTCTAGGATTAATCTAGATCCTACAGTGGATACACAATGGTTACACCTGAATCCCCGAGGAAACATCCGTACCCTTTAAGAAATCTCTGCCTTGCGGATTATGCTATTAAAATGACCATAGATTGCAGATACACAATGTTACGCCTGGATCCCACAGGAAACATTCGTACCTTTAAGCAATCACTGCCTTGTGAGTTACGCTATGCAGTCGAGTTCGTAAGACCATGGGTAACGCCATGGCATTCGAAGGACACTCAAGTATCATATTCGGAAAACCCAAATCAGAGAGAATAATATTGATAGAATGAACCCAAAATGTGGCAACAAAGAGGATATCAAGCAGAAGGCACTTTCTATATCTTTACTTCGAAAATATGTGTCATATAGTACCCTTTCAAATAAATTTCAAATATCATACTTATATAAGTCAATTATATATAAGATTTCATTTTCAAATTGAATACTTTCCAAAATCAATAGTATATCAAATCACACCTATATAGACTTTGATTATATAAGATTTCGCTTTTCAAATTGAGTACCTTTCCAAATCAATAGTTTTCAAATCAACTTTATACTTATACAAATCAATTTTATATAAGTTCGATAACTCCCAAATCAAGTATTTAGTAAAATAAGGTTCTCCATTTCAATTTGTTTCAATATCAGTTCAGTTTCAAAATTATGATGACCCGGATTTGCGAACCAGTTAAAATTGCCAAAAAATCCGTCCGTTCTAAGACTACTAATGAAAACTATGAACAAAATACACCATATTTGGTAATTATTCAACATTATAGGATAAAATTTCAATTTTACAAGTTATCAGAGTAATCAAATTAATCTACTAGGTATGCCTATATACAACCAAAATACAAATAAATCTAACGCTGCACAACTTTAATAAGAGAGACAGTAATAGCCATTCTTGCTAACTCAATAAACATGTCAAATGCAGAATAAAATAGTAAGCAGGAAAAATACAATAACACGAGATAAACAACAACCATTAACAAATAAACATGAAAGGGTTATATCATTTAAGGGGCTGCATCACTACCACTTGTGACTGCCTACATAACCCTATCTAATTGGGTACCCAATTAGATACAGGATCAAGCCAACGTAGTTCTCCTACCGCAAATAGGACTCATGGAGCCTACGATGCATCAAACAAATATGAAATTGCCAAAACTACCCACTTAGGCCTAATCTTTAAATTTAGATTTTCAAATCTAATCGCCTTTACGGAAATTGTCTCTTTGGTCTTTATTCTCGAATTCTTATTTCAAAGCTTTTGAAATATATATATATATATGTATATATATATCCTTTATCTTAACATTATACTTTACTTCGGGATCTTAAATCAAATCACTTTTGAAAAGTTTATTTGGAAATCCCAAATACTATAATAAAACATATCAAACCATATGCAACCAGATCGGGAGGTTTCTCCTAATAACAAGGCAACTGGGTCCCAGCCTTAATACAATCTATAAATAAGTATATCCCTCTATTCTAAGAGCGGACTATACGAAGAATACATGCCCACCTTTTTAGTTACGGGTTACCCGAATCATTGGTAACATAACAAATCATTTTATATCCCAAAGCGATAAATCATTTTACACTAATACTCACAAGTACTTTCAAATCTATAATAATTTTCATTTCCCAAATATGTTCAAAAATCATCTTAAAACCATTGGGTTTAATCCTCGAAATTCTTTCCGTTTTATAAAACACTATTATAAAACCATTCATTATATAAATCATTTTTATATAATATAACTTCAAAATAATCATTACCAAACATTTCTATTTCTCTTAAAGGGAAAACTTTTCATAACAATTCCATTTGAAAACCAATTTTCAAAACAATCCATTAAATTGAAGTGAACCAATTATTATCGCTAAACACCTTATAGTTCAAATTGTGAAATAAATCACAAGGTGTTAGCCTACAATTATTTACTACCCAGCCCATGCATATGGATAATAAACTGCTTATAAACTGGTCGAGCAAACTCAATAATCAATAATAATAATCAGTGCTCATAAACTGGTCGAGCAAAGTCAATAATCAATAAATAATAATCAGTACTCATAAAGTGGTCGAGCCTAATTCAAACAATCAGTCAATGAAATAAACGCAATAATAAATGATAAAAAATGCTTCATTCTATCAAATATTTATAACACTTTAACAGTTTGATATTTATTTTGGAGCATCCGAACTTTCCCTTCGACATGTTTCGTCCCTCGCCCAAGTCTCCTTGGATCTCACAGACGAAACACATGTACTAGTCGTTTCCGCATACCCCATTCAATATTTAACTTCTAAAATTTAAATTACTTAATTAATCATCCATACATAATATCAAGCAAGGAAATTAAACCATTGTTCTAGGAAACAAAGTAAACAAGCATTTAACATGGGTTTTCAAACAACTTAACAATTAAAGTTCTTTCAACATAGCAATGGTTTTAATGAACATAAAATAAGAAATAACTTACTTTGGATTCCACTTCGTCAAATTTAAGGCAAGGAACTTAAGATCTAACGCATACTTCCTACCATGCTTCCGAACCAAATGAATATAAGCTCGAATTCCTCCTTCCTAGTGCTTGGCCAAGGCTTGAGATGGAAGTTAGCCGAAAGTATAAAGAAGAAGTGGTGGAGCTTTGAACTTGAATTCTCAAAATTAGACCCGAAAAATAGGTCATATTCTCTTTTATTTTTGACTCTTTTGCTCTCAAAATTTGAAAAACTTGTTAAAAAATAGTTGTTGCAAATTCTTTTCTCTTGAATTTAAAAAAAATATCACTTGATTATCGTTAATTTTGAGGAAGATATGGTCGAAAGAAAAAGAGCTATTTTTGGATTCACAAAAATAAAGTCCGAAAATGCACTTCAAAGAATTGAGCTTCAGGTATAGAAAACCTCAAAAGTGGAAAAAATAATCAACATAAAAGTTGTAGCCACTGAAATTTTATATGGTTTAAAAAAAAGAATTTATTAATTTGGATCAGTTATGATCAAGCTTTTGTCAAACAAAATGGCCTATTCGCTGGCTTAAAAAATGGGCCAGAAAATGCACTCGAAAGAAATGGATGTTTGACATGATTATCTTCATAATGAGACGAAGTGGTTGATATGAGAGTTGTAGCCACTGGAAAAGTACATGATTTAAAAAAAAAATTACAATTTGAGTCAGTTTTGAAGAAGTTATGGCCGAAAGAAGAGGAGATAAAATGTGGAGAAAAGAGGAGTTTGATTTGAAGAGAATAAACATTGATTTCTTTTGAATATTTTATAAATATTTTGACATTATTTATTTTTAATTTTTTATATGGCATGGAAGCTATTAAAGAGAAGAGGAAGAAGATGAAGAAACTTGAGAAAAGAAGAAGAATAAAATGTGAATGAAAGTGAAGAAGAAGGTGGAAATTTATAGAAAAAGAAAGAAGTGGTAAATTTACCAAAACAAGCTCTTACCAAATTACCAAACTAACCTTACTTTAACCTAAAACAATCTATGCTTTTTCAATACTTAACATCATCTTTCACATCCTTACTTTATGTCTTAGTCACTTAAAGATTAAGTAAAGAATATCATAATTATGTTGGCTTTGATTTGATGTGATTTGATGTTTACTTCTTATTACTTTTGTTAATTCTTACTTACTTTTCTTAATGGCTTCAAGAAGTTTTCTAATTTTATTTAGTAAAAGTAAACATAATTAGTGAATTAATTAATACTTACACTATTTGAATATATTTTCCTATATAAGAAAATATAGGTGCGACGACGTTGTGACAACTTTTAATCGACGATACGTTGATTTTCAACAAAATGTTTTATGGTCACATTTTGACGTTTTAGTTAAACTATTTATTTATGTAAACCAAATTTAAAAATAAATTTGTATAATGCAATTTAAAAATATAAACACTCATAAATTAATTAAGATAATTTATTTAACCATTGAAACATACTTTTTTGAAATCAGCATTTTGTCACTTTTGTCGATATAGGCAAATATTACTATTTTTATGTTTGTTTCTACTTCCAAATCCAATCGAATATTATTTAAATCATAAAACCTTATATATTTTATATTTAAAATCACTCTAAATAATATATTTTAAAGCGGTCAAATTCTGGGTCGTTACATTCTCCCCCACTTAAAAGAATTTTGTCCTCAAAATTACAAGGATGAAAAAAATATAACAAATAAACAACAATTAATGAAAGTTATGCCCACCAAAAATAGTAATATCACCCATAACCCCAGTCGGAGGTACGATGCCTTATCCTATCCTTTTTATTTATCAAATTAAGGTAGTTTCATTTTTAAAATTCCTAGGTTGATATACTAACCCTAGATGAATTTTACTTAGGCGCCTAACCTAAGCTCTGATGCCACGTGTGACGACCCAGATTTTCAAACCAGTTAAAATTGCCAAAAAAACCGTCCGTTCTAAGACTACTAATGAAAACTACTAACTAAATACACCATGTTTGATAATTATTCAACATTACTAAATGTGTAGGATAAAATTTCAATTTTACAAGTTATCAGAGCAATCAAATTAATCTACCGGGTATGTTTATATACAAACCAAATAGAAATAAATATAACGCCGCACAACTCTAATAAGAGAGACAGCAATAGCCATTTCTGCTAACTCAATAGACATGTCAAATGCGAAATAAAATAGTAAGCAGGAAAAATACAATAACACGAGATAAACAACAACCATTAACAAATAAACATGAAAGGGTTATATCATTTAAAAGGCTGCATCACTACTACTTGTGACTGCCTACGTACCCCTATCTAATTGGGTACCCAATTAGATACAGGATCAAGCCAACGTAGTTCTCCTACCGCAAATAGGACTCATGGAGACTACGATGCAACAAACAAATATGCAATTCTCATAACTACCCACTTAGGCCTAATCTTTAAATTTAGATTTTCAAATCTAATCACCTTTACGGAAATTATCTCTTTGGACTTTATTCTCGAATTCTTATTTCAAAACTTTTGAAATATATATATATATATATATATATATATATATCCTTTATCTTCAAATTATACTTTACTTCGAGATCTTAAATCAAATCACTTTTGAAAAGTTTATTGGAAATCCCAAATACTATAATAAAACATATCAAACCATATGCAACCAGATCGGGAGGTTTCTCCCAATAACAAGGCAACTGGGTCCCAGCCTTAATACAATCGATAAATAGGTATATCCCTCTATTCTAAGAGCGGACTATACCAAAAATGCATGCCCACCTTTTTAGTTATGGATTACCCGAATCATTGGTAACGTAACAAATCATTTTATATCACGAAGCGATAAATCATTTCACACTAATACTCAAAAGTATTTTCAAATCTATAATAATTTCATTTCCTAAATCTGTTCAAAAATCATCTTAAAACCATTGGGTTTAGTCCTCGAATTTCTTTCCATTTTATAAAACACTTTTATAAAACCATTCATTATATAAATCACTTTTATATAATATAACTTCAATATATTCATTACCAAACATTTCTATTTCTTCTAAAGGGAGAATTTTTCATAACAATTCCATTTGAAAACCAATTTTCAAAACAATTCATTAAATTGAAGTGAACCAAATATTACCCCTAAACACCTTATAGTCAAATTGTGAAATAAATCACAAGGTGTTAGCCTACAATTATTTTCTACCCAGCCCATGCATATGGATAATAAATTGCTCATAAACTGGTCGAGCTAAGTCAAAAATCAATAATAATAATCAGTGCTCATAAACTGGTCGAGAAAAGTCAATAATCAATAAATAATAATCAGTACTCATAAAGTGGTCGAGCCTAATTCAAACAATCGGTCAATGAAATAAACGCAATAATAAATGATAAACAATGCTTTATTTTATCAAATATTTATAACACTTTAACGGTTTGATATTTATTTTGGAGCATCCGGGCTTTCCCTTCGACATGTTTCGTCCCTCGCCCAAGTCTCCTTGGATCTCACAGACGAAACATATGTACTAGTCGTTTCCGCATACACCATTCAATATTTAACTTCTAAATTTTGAATTACTTAATTAATCATCCAAACATAATATCAAATCATTGTTCTAGGAAATAAAATAAACAAGCATCCAAACATAATATCAAATCATTGTTCTAGGAAACAAAGTAAACAAGCATTTAACATGGGTTTTCAAACAACTTAACACTTAAAGTTCTTTCAACATAGCAATGGTTTTAATGAACATAAAATAAGAAATAACTTACTTTGGATTCCACTTCGTCAAACTTTAAGGCAAAGAACTTAAGATCTAACACATACTTCCTACCATGCTTCGGAACCAAATGAATATAATCTCGAATTCCTCCTTCCTAGTGTTTGGCTAAGGCTTGAGATGGAAGTTGGCCGAAAGTATAAAGAAGAAGTGGTGGAGCTTTGAACTTGAATTCTCAAAATTAGACCCAAAAATAGGTCATATTCTCTCTTGTTTTTTATTCTTTAATTCTCAAAATTTTAAAAATTTGTTAACAGAAAAGTTATTGAAAATTCTTTTCTCTTGAATTAGAAAAAAATAATCACTTGATTTTCGTTAATTTTGAGGAAGATATGGTCGAAAGAAAAAGAGCTATTCTTGGATTCATAAAAATAAAGCCCGAAAATGCACTTCAAAGAATCGAGTTTCAGGTATAGCAAACCTCAAAACTGGAAAAAGTAATCAACATAAAAATGGGCCAGAAAATGCACTTGAAAGAAATGGATGTTTGACATGATTATCTTCATAATGAGACAAAGTGGTTAACATAAAAGTTGCAGCCACTGGAAAAATACATGATTTAAAAAAAAAATTTACAATTTGAATTAGTTTTTGAAGAAGTTATGGCCGAGAGAAGAAGAGATAAAATATGGAGAAAAGAGGAGTTTGATTTGAAGAGAATAAACATTGATTTCTTTTGAATATTTTATAACTATTTTGACATTATTTCTTTTTAATTTTTTATATGGCATGAAAGCCATTAAAGAGAAGAAGAAGAAGAAGATGAAGAAGCTTGAGAAAAGAAGAAGAACAAAATGTGAATGAAAGTGAAGAAGGAGGTGCATATTTATAGAAAAAGAAAGAAGTGGTAAGTTTACCAAAACAACCTCTTACCAAATTACCAAACTAACCTTACTTTAACCTAAAGCAATCTACACTTTTTTAATACTTAACATCATACTTCACATCCTTACTTTATGTCTTAGTCACTTAAAGATTAAGTAAAGAATATCATAATTATGTTGGTTTTGATTTAATGTGATTTGATGTTTACTTTTTCTTACTTTTGTTAATTCTTACTTACTTTTCTTAAGGACTTCTAGAAGTTTTCTAATTTTATTTAGTAAAAGTAAACATATTTAGTGAATTAATCAATACTTACACTATTTGAATATATGTTCCAACATATGAAAATATAGGTGCGACAACGTTGCGACAACTTTTAATCGACAAAACGTTGATTTTTGACAAAATGTTTTACGGTCACATTTTGACCTTTTAGTTAAACTATTTATTCATGTAAACCAGATTTAAAAATAAATTTATATAATTCTGTTCAAAAATATAAACACTCATAAATTAATTAAGATAATTTATTTAACCATTGAAACATACTTTTCTGAAATCGACATTTTGTCCCTTTTGTCGATATACGCAAATGTTACTATTTTTATGTTTGTTTCTACTTCCAAATCCTATCGAATATTATTTAAATCATAAAACCTTTTATATTTTATATTTAAAGTCACTCTAAATAATATATTTTAAAGCAGTCAAATTCTGAGTCGTTACAAAAATCATATACGATTTCACCAAATTAATTCTTCCAAATTAAATATCTTCAGTTTCAAAGTTTCCAAAATAATAGGTTTAGAAGATAATCCTAGTTTCCAAATCAACTTAATTTAGGTCAAACAAATTCATTTCCAAAATCATCATATGATACTGGGTTTTAAATTCCAATTTATTTTCGAAACCAAATATTTTTCTCAAAATCAATTATACCCAAAATTGATTACCAAGTTTATAACCATCCCTTTAAAACCTTTAAACTATTTATTTATATTAAAAAGATCCAATTTACCCTTTGAAAATTATTATTCTATACATATAGTTTTATAAAAGATGTTACTAAGTAAAAAGATTTAAAAATAAATTTTAATCAAAACATTTCAAACTAAATTTCATATTAGTATAATTCAAAATAGTCTTATTCATTTACTTAACAAAACAGTTTCGAACTTATTTAAATCATATTACTTCATACTTTAAACATACAAAACTAAACTTATTTGCTTTATTAAATAATTTATAGTTTTCAAAATTACTTAGCGTTGAAAATTAAACCTCAATTTGGAAGTGTTTGAACATTCAAAATAGTTGCAGAAGTCAGATTTCCAATCCAAGAGTTGGAAATCAGCAACCAATCAGTAAATGAATTTCAATAGATAGGGTTATACCGAAACAAATCCAAAATTCGAGGACTGAACAACGGGCTCACTTCAAATCATTTCAAATATATAAACATATATCCTTCGAATATCAAATCATACTTCGAAATTTGAAATCAAAATTGGTTTCACAAAATCAATTGCATAGCAAAGCTACTAAAGTGGCCTCTCCCCTACTCTGAAACGCGAAAATCAATGTCGATGATGAGTGCACTCATCATCAAAATTATTCTCCAGCGACATAAGTGAGTTCTGGACTTCTATTTTCTTTAAAACTTCTTTGAAATTTCTTTGAAATCATTGGAACTCATTTGAAATCATTTGAAACATTTCTTATTCGGAAAATACTTTCAAATCGTGTTATTATATATTTTCAAAATCTTTAAACCAATTTCAAAATACTGGAGTTCAATTTCTTGAATTTCAAATTTAAAACCCTTCACTTATAAATTATTTTTATATCAATCAATCTCTTATAAAAAATTTCAAAATTTCAAAACCTTTCGAAACTTCAAATTCTCGTTTTTAAAAGGTATATAATCCTTATCAAAACATTTTCTCTATTATATATAATATAATCATACTTATCAAAATAATAATTTTGATATATAAAACCATTGCAAAAATACAAACAAATGCGATTTTTCAAAGGATGATTCAAGAATGGATTTCGAAAAAAGATAAAGATTCAAATAAAAGGAACTCTAATCAAATAGAATTCTGATTCGAAGATAGGCTAGAACGAAGACGAGATAATTAAATTACAAAATAGAAGATGGATATACTTATATAAATCGCGGGCGACCTTAACCAAGTCAACCGTGACTTCAGGAATATGATCAATGTGGAATTCCAAGGCAAATCGACATTCGATCGCCAAAGATAGTAGCATCTAAAACGAGGTTATAGAATTATCCGGTGAATCAATGCCAATTGTAAAGGGGTTTCACCCTTTCACTCAAAGATGAATCACCGTTTTTTATAGAGATCATTCGAGGTGGAGTTATGGGATGCTCAAGAATCAAAAGAACACAAATATGGAAAGACAAGAATGGATTTCAGAACAAGGAATGTTCCAAATAGATTCAAAGGGGATTCGAATCAAAGAGGAAGAGATTCAAGCTCGAACAAAAGTGATTCTGTAATTAAATTTAATATATATGCTAAGTTTTGCCTAAAACTTGGCTCTGATACCAACCGTAACGACCTGGTATTTCAACGATCCGCATCCACACACGCCGGACTTGAATTGCTCAAAATATCATATTGTTAATTTATATTTGGCAAAACTCGGCAGATACAGTAGATAAATTAGTCATAGAATCACAAACACAGAGTATTATAACAATAATGCAGCCGAATAGATAAATAGAACTTCATGAAGCTACTATAAAAACAACAGAGTTTGAAATAAAATTCAATAGAATATCTCAAATATAGACTGATGGCCTCCATGAACAAATCAACTGGAAAAGCTGAAAGCTGAATCGATAGTTGGATCTCCAAACGAAGATCTAAACTCTAAAAGTGAGTCTCAAATGCTGTATCACTCAATCTGACCCGAGCGTAAAGCAAAACACAAAACACTCGAGTCAGGATTAACATTATTATATCAATAAATCCAACTCAAGTGAAATATCAACTGAAATACAAATAACTCAAAGGATGTTTGGGATAACCATCCTCTAAGAATCCATGGAATCAAACGTCATTATAATACCGTGGTCGTTTCAAAATAATTTATACTTTAAAACCAAAATATTATTTCCATTTCAAATATATCTATTTCCAAATTATAGCGCTTCCGAAGTTACAACACTTCCGAAACCAAAACACTTTAAAATCATAATTCTTTGGAAAACCTTTGAAATCATTGCTTCCACCACTTAAACAGTTTAGATATTAATAATAGTATATAAAATAAAATAGTTTGTAAAATAAAATAGTTTATAAAATAAAATAGTTTATATTAAAATAATTGGTACATTAAAATAGTTCATATTAAAAATAGTTTTATATTAAAATAGTATATATATATATATGTTAAATACTTTATAAAGAAATTATTTATAATTTCCACAAATTTCACAAATTAATTAAAATCAACTAGAATTTCAAATTCAAATTTAATTCAATCTCAATTTATCAATTTCAATTCGATTCAGTTTCTAAATAAATAATTTCAAATTATAACGACTTCAAATACAGATTTGAACCATAAAATAAACCATTAAATTTCAATATATTTCAAATTTTTAAATATTCAACATTTTCAAAACTAAATTTAACAGTTTCATATAGATCTTGATTTAACTTCATTATTATTTAGTCTTTAAATATTCACTTAATAAATTCAATATCATTTAAATAACCTTAATTTCATTTTACTAAATATTTCCTTCAATTTATTTAAACGTGAAATCGATTTAATTAAATAAAATTCTTAATTAAATACAATTTCAAATAAATTTCAATAAAATTCTAAACAAAATTTCAATTTTAAACAAATTTCAATAAGTTTCAAATCGATTTAATTAAATAAAATTCTTAATTAAATACAATTTCAAATAAATTTTCAAATTTATCTTTCGTTATAAAAAAATCTATTTTAAAATAAAATTTCAAAACTAACTTATAACCTTAAAGATTCAACATATAAAATTTAAATTTTAAACCCTCATAAAATGACATATATATAATATCTTAAAATCAAATATTGATTAAAACCAAGATATTCATTTCAAAACCTTGGAAATCATTTTTAAACTATATATGTACCAACGGTGTTTGTATATAATTTTCTATCCTATGGCCAAGTGATACAGATATTTATCATTTCAATCCGCAATTTAAATATATACGGGTATATATTATTTTAACCCGCAATCCCAAATACAATTCAATGAAAATCGCTAGGGTTTATCATTTCAACCCATAACGGTTTTCTTCTATTCTACAGATCGCTCGGGTATGTATCATTTCAACCCATAGTGAATTCTATACTAACAGAGAACTTGCAGACTGAGAACGGATATGATGATAATAATAATAACAGGCATATATTATCAATATATATAACAGAGAAAAGTGTCAGATGTCACAGGTGAACAGATAGCATATATATAGCAATGTAAATAACTAACAGTAGCATATTTCAATTGTCGTTTCAATTGAAATCAAATTTAATGAATATAAGGACGTTAATCATGAGTAATTGCTCACCTTTCAATGCTAGAGATAACGGGAGTGAGATGAATTACGAATTCAGGCACGAATTCCAAAGCAAATCTAGATTGCTACGAATTTGACGGATAGAGGTGATAAATAGGAATCGATGGGAACAAATCTATTTAGCTCGATATAAAATTAAAACGAGAATACATTTTAAATAAATCTTAAATTTAAACATATATACATATTATATATATTTTTTAGAATAGAGAAACATAGACTTTATAGTACATACTATATGCAAATCACTCCAAATACTTAGATACTTATGGATTCCTAACTTTATAAACCTACTCAACACCCCTCTACAGTTCAGATATATGGAAGCTATTATATATTTATATATATAACAGATCGCACAGCAGATAATATTTTTATTCAAATGAAAATACTGGCAAAGTGTGTGTGTGTATATATACATTTATGTATACTTAAAAGCTAATATACCCAACATAAAATAGCTACTAATATATATATATATATATATATATATATATAACAGAACTTATTCACATATACATACATAAACCTTTACGTTTACTAACCGACAAAATAATTACTTGTATACAATAAATATATAACCAGAACTTATTTATCAAACGTATATAAACTAACGAATTGTAAAACATATATATACAACAACATATAAACTATAATAAAATCTGCATATGAAATACCTATACATAACTAACGTATCAAACTATAGCTATATATATAACCTTATTCAAAATGTATGATACTCATATATATTGTATTTATTCATTGTGAAAATATAACTTATCATATATATATATATATTAAGGATACTAACATACTATATCACTGATATATTCGCCGTACAAATGTAACCATATTTATAATTTATATACTTCAAATTTAGACTATAACCTGCAAGCATAAGTATACAGTAAACATAAATTTTCTTTATTTATATGTACAACAAGTATATAACATATACATTATAACAATAATATATATATATATATATATCTATAAAACACATAAACACACACATATATATTTAAAGTCAAAAAAATCTTTGTACATATAATCTAAATTGAATCACGTATCATATATATAACGTCATATATAAAGTCTGGTATAAAATAACACATATAAACTTTATAACTATCCTCTGTATAAACTGATAGATATACTATTTAAACATTAATATTTAAAAGAACAGTATATTATCTTCAAAGTAAAACTATATATAACTAATATAAAACAAAACTATAACATAGGAAAATAATGAAAGAGCAACGGTCGAATGCTTTGATTCTGGAAAAGTTATTAAACCAATTAATTTTGTTTGGGCAGCAAGTTTCAAAGTTTGAAACACAAAAGAAAACAAAAGGTCACGGATCAGTACTGATAAGGTTACCGATTTCGCGGATTCCGCTGTGAACTAGAATTCAAGATAAAAAATTGAATATACCGTAGAGATCTATATGAGAAGACACCAAAACGATGTACAGATATTAGTAATAGGATCATCCGATCAAAAGTCGATATCGGTACCGAAAATGCTGCAAATTCGTTGAAAATAAGATAAACAAGGCTAGGGAAGTCCAAATTTGAAGAAACAAAATATGACGTCTCACTCAGAAGATAGTTTACAAATTTATTGTGCAAAAATATCTAGGTTTGGAAAACATTTTATTGTTATCAAATATTAACTGATTTGAATTGAAATAAAATTACACAATAAAATAAACTTTCGCATTAGCTGATGAAAATTTACCGTTTACTATATTAAATAGACGTATTTAAAATACAAAAAATTTATTTCAAAATTCAATTATTAAAATTTTCACAAAATTTTCAGTTAAATATATTTTAAAACTATTAAAATTTACGGATCGTTACAAGGATTCCTCGCATTGTTGATTTTTGTTCACATATATCATTGGTTATGTAAATAGTTGTGTTTGTAGAATGTGGTTATTGCTTAGTTACAGTTAACTTACTTGTCGTTGGTTTTATTGCGACATTGAAATCCCGTGCTTGTTTTCTGCGATTTATTACCTGTTTTCTAATATGTTTTGAAATGGTTTTCAGACTCAACTTTTGATTTCAAACCTTGGTTTAAATATAGAAAGAAATGTGATTTAAAATCTATTTGATTTACAAAACAAGTTTTGAAAGTTCTGGCCCATATAGCGATAGTCACTTGGATGCAGTTTTGGAAATTTTTGATTTTTGTAAAGTATAAAAGTTATCCATCTTGGATATTTTGAAAAGTCTTTTCAAATGTATTTTTAAGTATTCAAAAGAAAGTTTGAAGCTTTAAATATATTTTTAAGAATTTAATTAGTTATTTAAATAAAAGGTTTACATTTTCCTACTTCGTTTGAAAAGTCAAGTTTTTTAAAAGCTATTATCTTTAAGGGTACATTTAATTACATGTATCAAACTTGTTTTAAAGAGTTCTAAAAGTAATTTTAAAAGAGAAATGAGTCATGGATTACAATAGTATTGTTGTAACAAATGTTTTCAAGAAAATGAAGAGATTTTGGACTATAAAATTCAAGTTATAGTAAATTGTTTTAGGAAATTCGAAAGAAGGTTTGGTTTATAACACTTTGTATCTAAATAAGTTGTTTTCTTTTGTAATGGAAAGTTGTTTCCTTTTAAATCAAACTTTCGTTTAAAGAGTTTTAAATGTAATTTTAAAAAGAGGAAGGAAGCATGGATTCGACACTATTCTTGTAATAAATGTTTTAGAGAATAGGAAATAGATTATAGACTATATCTTTGTTATAGTAAATGGTTTTGGAAAATTGGAAGAAGAAGTTTGGTTTATGACACTTGGTTATTTTAATAAGTTTTTTATTTTATATAAAAGAAAGGATATTGCATTTTGAAATCAAACCTTGTTTTAAATAAGTGATTTTGGAAAATGTTTTTAAGAACAAGTATATTGGAACTCTCGGATCCTATTTTAATTTCTAGGCTTTGAGGTATGAAACTTGTTTCTATTTGAAAAATTAGAAGTGTTGTTGAGTCAAGGTTTGAAAGGTGATGATACCTCAACTTGAACGGTTTTATTTCTAATCGATGAAAGTACCAATTTGGAATTGAAGACTGAAAATAAGTTTTTGGAATTGGTTTTAGATTTATTTTAAAAAGACTTTGTTTTGTGCAAGGGATTTCCTTTTAAGTTCCATTAAGTAGCAAAACAAATATGATAAAGTAGTGCTAAAATGTTGACACGTCTATGAAAAGTAAATTGTATTATATTTAGCACTAAAAGCCGATGAGTAGACTTACCTTTATTTATAATTTCCATGATCAACCTATTTTAATATGATAAGACCAGAGTGCAACCAGTACCCTGACTTACCTAACTTCATTTCTGAGTGAGGGATGGAGAAGTCAAAATGTCGAAAACGTAACAAGTATAAGAGGGTTTAATTTTGATAAATGGGTCATGATTAATTAAGTATATGGAAGGTACTTCATCTTATACTTGACACCAAATTCTGAGGTATGGAGACTCGTCTCTATCTTAAGGATTTAAAATATATGTCAAGACGAGGATAGATTTCTAAATTATCTGATTTCATTGTTAATCGAGGGATATTACTGTTTGCAATCAAAAAGTGGTGATAAGTGTAGGATATCCGATTTTCCATATGCAAACTATATACCAACACCAGATTGTGGTTTGTCCACCATCGATAATGTAACAACCCTGTTGTTAATTATATAATTAATTAAATTTAATTATGGATAACTAATTCTAGTGATTTGTGAAATTTAATTGTGAACTTAAATCTAGATTCGAAAATATTTAATTTGATTTATTTAAGGAATAAATTTTATTTCTTTAAGTGGATTTCAATGTAATTTAAAATATTATTAAATCAATTATTTAAATTGTGCTTTATGGATAAATTGTTAATATTGAGATTTATTATTTAAAATGAGATTTACAATTAATAGTTTTATTAAAAATAATGAGAATAACTTTTATTTCAAAAGTTATATTTAATTATATACGATATCTAAATATTAATAGAAATGGAATTTTAACTTGGTAATTGATTTTGGTAAATTCATAAATTAATTTATGATTTTGTAAAAAACATTAATTAGTGTAAAATGGTGTTTTTATGATTAGTAAGACAAAGGAAATAGCAACACTTCTTAGATTGGAAATAATTAATCTTATTGGGTTACAAGTTAAAGCCCAAACCCAAACTCATTCTTAATGAAACTAGAGAAAGAAAGTTCACATCTTTCTCACTTTTGAAGTTCTATGCGTTCAACTACAGAAAGAAAACTAAGGTTCTTCATCCTTCTTTTAAACTAAATCAAAATTGGTGATTTTAAATTGCAAATAAATTCTGGAAAAATAACATAAATCCAAGGTAATGTATCTAAAACCTATTTTAGCTTTTAGGCAATTCAATTTCCTTTTTACAATGGCTGATTTCTAGCTATTGTTTGTTTAGGTTGAGGTCATGGCTAAGGTTTGCTAATTGAAGAATTAAGGCTTCTATTGCTATGTTGGCTATTGAATTGAGGAACAAATGTGAAGTTTACCTAACTAACTATTTCTAAACTTATGTGTAAATGACTATGGGTTGCTGTTTGCAAATAATGGAAATATAGGTTTGAATTGGTCTCCAGTTCTTATGTTAATCATAAGTTAGGTTATGAAATTCATAGTTTGTTAAAACCATCAATTAATGATCACCTTTAAGACCAATTTGTAGTTGATTATATGCTTGTATGTTACTAGAATCAATCAATGCTCTAGAGGCCAATGTAATCACTGCCGAAGAAGTCATCGTCGATGGACTGTCGGGGAGGCAACCTGGAGCTAAAACAGCTCTAGGTTGCGCCACTACTGGTGGACCAATGGGCACCACCGGTGCACCTGTGGCTTACAAACTTGGAGCTGTTTCAACTCCAAGTACTGCCCTAACTCGCCCGTTGCTTGCCTTGTTTCTTGCTCTGTTTGTTGCAGTTGTTTTCTTATGTTTTGCATATTTGGTTGCGGTTATTTTGAGTCTATTTCCATTGATTTGTTAATCTGTAAAATGTGTTAAGAGACAATATAGAAGTTGAAACCTATAGACTAATTTGTTACTATAATTTTATGATGTGTAATAGTGAATTCTCTTATGCTCCATAGACTTTGAATTATTCAAAGCTTTGGAAATTTAATAAACTTATTTTTATTTGTTTTCTAAATATACAAATAGACAAATTAGATATAAGTAATTTTATAAAAGAATGTTTATTTAAATTCTAAATATCAAACTTGTTTTTATAACAAATCTAGTTATGGTTTTGGAACACGGAAAATCTTGGTTTTATAAATTAAATGCTTTTGAAACAATTCGGGTTAATGCATATTTTTAAAAAGTGATAAATCAAATAAATGTTTGAAGGCCTTAGTTCTTTAATGTGGGTTATCCAAAAAATCTACTTAGCGTTATAGATTGGCTAAAATGCTTTTGAATAACGCTTCTTCGAATATGGTATAACTCATTGCATAGAATGTTAATGGAACTTACTAGCCCATTAGTGAATACTCAAATTTCCCCAGGTAGTAAAGGATGCCTTGGTTAAGTTTTTGTGATTGTGATTAGGAAGTATTTGACACTTTAGGGTTGTATTCTTTTTGGTGTGTGATAGGATTGCTAGATCCTTAAGAGAATGTAGTTCGGGTTTTCCAGTGGTATCCATTACGAATGAGATTAACCAGCTTCTAGTAAATACTGAAATTTCACCATACGGTATGAGAAGTTTTGGTAAAGTTCTAGTGTTTACTAAAAGTGATTGTATTTGGCACTTTAGAGTATTTCCATTTTAGGTTCGGTGGGACTAATAAATCCTTAAGGGGTGTACTCCTGGATTTCTTTTCAAATATAATATATATATATATATATAATAACTGGAGTTTTCGAGTCATGGTTGCCCTGATCATTTTGATCGGCCGAGATTTTTGATATCCCCGTTCCTTGTGATTGGTCGAGATTTTGTGTTATGGTATGTGTATGATCCTTGGTATTATATCGGTTCGAATGATACCACATTGTTTGCATGGTATGATTACAATTTGATGATTAGTAATGGAATTAGTTATGTGTGCTTAGAGATATTGTGCTTTGTTCTGCAATTCTGTGTTCAGTGAATAATCTGCGTGTATGATCTGAATATATATCTCTATCCCTTGAGATAAATGTTGCGATAGATTAACTCCGTAACTTGTTATTTCTTGGGAATTTAGATTAAATTATGTTATTTATTCTTGTGTTATATCTTCACCTTATTGGACATTTGGTGATAGTTTGAATCGGGTGTTATTTTAATGCTCGGGTCAGGTCGAGACTTTTCAAGTTATATGGCAGGTAGACCTTTGGATGATTGGGCTAGCAGGGAGATAAACTGTTTGACTTTTGGTTTATCTCATTAGGATTTCATGTTTATATTTTGAGATGTATATTTGAGATTAGAGAATTTTAGCATTTGTTTGTTATGTGAGTCTAGTATTTTATTTTGTAGACTCACAGTTTGTATATGTATATGAAATCTTTTATTCCACTGTGATCTGTGATTATTATTTTATATGATACATGGTTCTGATTCTGAGAAACCAATGTGTTTTATCACTTTGAATTGTGATTGTACACATCAAATTTTATTCCATAGGTTTAGTGAAAAGGTAAGTATGACATGTCGATGTTAGTTTAAAGTCAAATTCGTATTCGGTGGCCCTTTATA
Organism: Allium cepa; assembly: GCA_030765085.1. Classification (NCBI taxonomy): domain Eukaryota; kingdom Viridiplantae; phylum Streptophyta; class Magnoliopsida; order Asparagales; family Amaryllidaceae; genus Allium; species Allium cepa. The sequence continues at coordinate 79,182,230 of CM060941.1, read as the reverse complement.
AGCCGTATTCTCCACATGATTAGACGACGTTATTTATAATGTTCTCTAATATTAGGGGCATAGCAGTGGAATCGTTATAGTTTAGTATCAGAGCCAAGTCAGAACATTATAGCGTATAATATCATGGTTCTAAACCTAGTGAGACTTAAAGTCTTGTCCCCTGGGTTGTGTGGTAGGTAGTTATACTAAATATCTATATAGGGATAGGAATGTAAAATGATTATCGGGATAATCATTTGGGATGTATTTTGATTTAAAACTTTAATTTGGTAAATTGAAAATTTTGATATTAAAATCTTTGGAAAAAATTGTGTTGCTTTAGTGTTTGGAATTTTTTTTGATATTTTGGAAAATTAAGTATATGAGTTTAAATATTTAAGTAATCAAGGATTGATCAGAGTTTCACGACGGAAGCTAGTAGACTGTTTTTGCTAAGCACAATTTTACTGATCTATATATGTGGTTAATTGGATGATGTATGCATGGTTGATTGATTGTTTGGAGTTGACTGCTTGGCTGTGTTTATTTTAAATTGGATGCATAGATGCTAGTGATAATAAAATAAACATAACTAAGGAAAACTTGTGATTATTTACCGTATCGGCTTATCCGAAGATTGTGTAAGGATTCTTATTGATATGCGGGACGCTATGTCATTGATAGGATTTCTCGAACATCAAATGAGACATTTTGACATGAAAAATAATTAATTTGGAAATTTGGAAAATATTTGAGTCTGAAATAATTAAAATAATATTTTAGCCATCTGGTAAATTGTGAGAAGTAAAGAGCGTGGCGAGCCAATGTTGACATTTTGGGTAATCAAGTTTGCAATGAATTGATGAAACGAATCACTAAAATTTCATGGCTTGATATTATTTCATATAATGAGATAAGTTAAGTAAAATGATTTAAATTTTGGTATCTCTGTATATTAAAGTTAAATGCAAGTTAACTAGTAACTTTATGGAAAGTGAATAATAAAAAAAATCTACCTTCATTTATGTGTTCAACTTTAAAATTCTTTGATTTGAATAAAAATAGGTTGTTAGATATGAATCTTAATTAATAATAAGTTAAAAATTTAGAACCTATGAAAATAAGTGTTTGGAAGTAAAATGATATTTTGTGGAAAGGTATGAATTTTGGATATAAATAATATTTGGAAAGAAATTATTTTGAGTTATATGATTATTTTGGGAAAAAAATATAAACTGGAGTTTGAAATTATATAAAGTAAATGATTTGTAACTTATTATTATTTGGGAAGATAAAATATTTTTGGAAAAATATTTTGGGAAATAAATTTAAAGGAAACTTATCTACTAGTATATATGTGTTTAAATGTTTTGGTGGTTAAGAAAATAATAATGGAAATTAAGGAAGCGCATCATATATGTACTATCTTCATGATGTAGATTTTATTCTTTAGAAAGATGTAATTTTGGAAAGAGATTATTTGGAAATAACAACTTTAGAAATTTAATCACACATTTCTTTCGTTAAGGAAATTGCGGGTATGCAATTTCTTTGGGGTAAAGTCGGTAGCAACCTTGTTGTTAATTACAAAATTAATTTAATTTAATTATGGTTAATTAATTCTAATTAGTGATTGGTAAAATTTAATTATGAAATAAAATCTTGTTTTGAAAATAAGTGATTTGATTTATTTAAGGAATAAGTTTTATTTCTTAAAGAGAAATTCAATTTAAATTGTAATATTATTAAACCAATTATTTAAATTTGGGCTTTTTAGATAAATTGTTAATATTGAGATTTACTGTTTAAAATGAGATTTTATAATGAATAGTTAATTTTTATTAAAAATAATGAGAATAACTTTTATTTCAAAAGTTATATTTAAGTTTATATGATATCTCAATATTAATAGAAATGGAGTTTTAACTTGTTAATTGGTTTTGGAAAATTAAGAAATTAATTAATGATGTTGTGAAAACATTGATTAGTGTAAAATAGTGTTTTATAATTAGCAAGACAAAGGAAATAGCAATAACTTCTTAGATTACCAACAATTATTCTTATTGGGTTGCAAGTTAAAGCCCAAATCCAAAGTTGTTCTTAATGGAACTAGAGAAAGTAAGTTCGCATGTAACAACCCGATATTTTCAGCCATTCGTATCCACACATGTCGGACTTGAATTGCTCAAAATACCGCATTGTATTTTTTTTTGGAGCAAATGAAATACAAATCACAAAATCACAGACACAGAAATATCAGAATAACTCACAGCAGAAACTAAAATAACATAGTAGTTCATGAAGCTATTATAACAAACTCTCAAAATATAATACATAATATCGATCTAAAAAACATATACAATAGAAATCTTAAATACATAGCAGTTTATAAATACCAGAGCTGAAATAGAATAACTGAAACTGAAAGAGAACAGATAACTAGACAAGCAGAATCTCCAGCGATTCCTAGCTCCAGAAAAGAAATCCAAAGCTAAGCTGTAAATACTTAGGATGACCCGAGCGTAAAGTAAACCACAAAACGCTCGAGTCAGGACATATATGAAATACACCCGAGCGTAAAGTGAACTGTAGTAGAAATGCATAATAATTTAAAGGATGCTTGGGATCACCCATCCTTTAAGGATTAGTTAACTATAAATTAAATACATCCCGTGGTTAAAATTTCAAAATGATATTTTATACTTCGAAATCAAATATCATTTCAAAAATTCAATATCATTCAAAACCCATTTCAAAATATCGTATCTTCCAAACCACATTCATTTATTTAAAATACCATTTCAACACACATTTCAAATAGTTTATTTTTCAAAACAAATTACTTCATTTTAAATCATAAATTTAATTTATTATATTTAATAATTAAATTATTAAATTTCCAAAATTTTAATCTTTCAAAATTCATTTATTCACTTAAATTTATTAGAACAATGAAAAATCAACTTTCGCGGCATTTAGAAAATGCTACAGAAAGTTACATTCAAAACAGTTCAATTTAACAAAAGACAGCTTTTAAAATGCTGTAATATGGTTACATTAGTTTCAAATAAACTTAGTTAAATTCAACAATTATAGCACTTACAAAATGCTATAATGGCCTTTAATTAAATTTAGCCATTTGGTTCATTATTATCAACTACAACATTTACAATTGCTGTAATATCATTTGCATTAGAAATAATAGGATTTAAAAAATGTAGTTAATTAACTTCAAATATTCAATATAATTTTACAAACAATTATATTTTTATTTAAAACATTTTTAACTTATCAAATCTCATATTTTCACTTTTAAAACCATCATTCAAATACCCTTATATTCGTGATTTTATAAAGTTAAATTTCCATTCAAAAATCAAGATTTCATAATAATTCACTTATTAAATTCCAACATTAAATTTAAATTCATTAAATTAAATTTAACTTAACATTTAAGTTTAAATTTTCAAATATTACTTAATTTCGTTTTTATTTACTTAACTTAAAATTCACTTTTAAGCCAAATTCAAAAATTTCCAATTTTAGTTATATTTCAAAATTTCAACTTAAATATTCATTCATTTCACATTTTAACTCTATTCAAAAATCACTAATATATCATAAAATTACTTTAAATTCACTTTAATCCAAATTATCATAAATTTATCATAATTTCATTTTTAATTTAAATTCCAATTATCACCAAATTAAACTTTCCAAAATAACTTACATTTCAAAAATTCTAACTTTTCCATAATTTATTTCACTTATAAATTTTAAGAAAATGCATAATATTTTAAAAAATCATTTTTAATTAAGTTTAAATCAAAATATCATAATATTTACATTTCTAAAATATTTTAAAATTTTTAGAAAAACATATTTTTAACAACGGGTCTGTATATAATTTTCTACACTAGGTAAAGTGATGCGGGTAATATATCATTTCAACCCGTAATTTACAAAGAAAACTCGGGTTTAATCATTTCAAACCCGCAATCCCAAGTAAAATGAAATAAATAAAAATCGTTCAGGCCTATCATTTCAGCCCATAATGATTTTCCCTATTCTAAAGTCCGTTCGGGTATGTATCATTTCAACGCATAGTGATTCTAATCTACAGGGAACTTGCAGTGTGATAAACTGATATAAATAACAGAATATCGTAATATAACAGTGACAGATGATATAATAGGTGAATAAGCATGGGTGAACATCATATGATCATAGCATAGCAAACATAACATGGTGATATGAATTTACAGATTCAAATGTGATCAGTTTACTAGTCATATAAGTATAAAACTGTCTGGTGAGAATAACTCACCTCTACAAGCTGGAGATAATAGATTCTAACACACACAAAAATTCCAAAAGGCACGATAACATGACTATAGACTTAAGTGGAGTGGAGAACTTGGGTGGGAGGAGAGCCAAACTTTTATCTTGTACACAACCCATAAACAAGACAAGTATAAATATGATTTCAACCAAATATACATATTGAAACAATTTAAAATAATGCAAAAATGAACAAATTGGTCTTTGTCATTGCCTCAACCTTCACAAGCTCGGCCTAGGGGTCATGTATGCTCAGCCAAAGTGGTGTATTGGGTCAGATATAAATCCAAATAGGCTCGGATAGCTAGTGAAGTGGTGGAAGTTATGACATAGGAATAAAAAGGGTTCAAGGCAAAGGAATGGGTTTTTGGTGCACCACACAGGCTCGGCTTGACATGGATTTGGCTTGGACATGCAAGTTGAAGGTCAGGTGGGGACTGGAGTGTCGGCCAAAGGTGGTGGAGGGACTGGTGGCGGCGGCTATGGAGGTGGTCTAGGTGAAAAATGAAAGCTATGTTGTCAACAAGCTTGGCTATGGCAATATTCAAGAGGAATTTGGAGTTTTTTGGTGCAAACAACTTAGGGGGTGTCACGGCCTGGACAAGACAGATGGTAAGGAGGGTGAAGAGGCTATGGATGGTGGTGGAGTTGGTCGGAGGAGGTGGTGGAGTGCTAAGGCCGAGCAAAAGCATGAAGAATCCAAGGCAAAATCAATAAAATGCAAAGAGAAAGTGGAAAAAGAAGAGACATTACCAAGAACTTTTCTTCAGTTTTGAAGCACACATGAAAAATGAGGTGATAAAGTGTTTTCTCACGTGAATATCAGAAAGAAACGCACGGCCAAAAGATATATGGTGAACGGCCAAAGTATGAAGAGGTGGAAAATGAAAAGTCAAAAGTAAATGAAGAGTTTTTGTCCTTTGCAATTTCCTTTTTCTTTATTCAAATAAACAAAAATAAAACCCAAGTAAATAAAAATTAAATGAATACCAGATAAAGTAAAAATGAAATTAATAAATAAATTTTGGAAAAATATATAAAAATAAAAAATATAATTTAATATGTAAACTAGTATTGAAAATTGAAAACAAAATATAACTAGTTTTTGGAAAAATAACAACTACACTCTAAAAATGTTTTAAAAATAAAATATATATATAACATGACATATTACACACATATACACAAATTAGAACAAGATATGAAAAAATATATATATTATTTATATAATTTAAAATAAACAATATTGTTAAATAAATCAATTTACATACAATATTGTAAAAAACATAACTTTCACAATATAAATCCGATTTCAACGAAACAAAATGCAGTATTCTTAAAATTTAATCTGTTTTCCTAATAAAAGATAAAATTCAAATATTTGAATTTTAAATTTAAAAGTCAAAGTTTGACCAAATTGACCAAAATCCACAATTTCAAGAAATATTCTATTTATTCATGTTTGAAATTATAATTCACATAAACATAAAAATTTATATTCAAAATAACAAAATTTATTCATTTTAATAAGTATAATAAAGTTTTTAAATCAGGAGTTTCAATTTTAAATAATTAAAATAAAAAGTTAAAATAAATTATAAAATTCAGGGTTGTTACACTCTCCCCCACTCAAATCTTTTCGTCCTCGAAAAGAACGAACAAGGAAATAAGGAAAAGCAAGATAGACAAAACAAATAGTACCTGGAAAAATAATTCCGGATTCGAAGCACGAATGCTCTCCTCCGTTTCCCCAGATACAATCTCAATCATCAGTACTTCACAGTACTTTGACTAGACTAACAGATCTCCCTCTTAGCTGCTTCATACCTCTGTCGATAATATGAAGTAGCTTCCTCTCGATAGTCAGATTAGGCTAAATATCCAACTATCAAGAGCAGAAGGCTGAACAAAAGGAGATGGGTTAAGAAGATACTAGAGAAGATGTGGGACATGGAATACATCGTGCGCTCCAGACAGCTTCTCGGCAAATCCAGACGATAAGCCAAAAAACCAACTCTTTTCACAATGCGGAAAGGACCCTCGAAGAGGAAGAAGGTAGAAATAGCTAGGAGGAAATAGATTAAAAGAAAAGGATGAACCATTATTTTAAAACCTTCTAAATTTCAATTTAAAATTTTATATTTAACATTTTTAACATTTTATAATACGATGAATAGTCATTTGGTTCAATTTTAATAGTTCGAAGTAAACAATATTTAAAACAATTTAAATCGTGATTAAAATATCCTTTATATAATACTTTACCAAAATACTGTTATAACTCGATGTCTTAACAAGTTTACTTTCGTTCCTGCAGACTCTACCATGCGTTGATCAGGCGCAAAGCTAGAATTCTCCAGGTACTCAGTAGACTTATTTGAAGACCCAGTGAAAATATAGAAAAACTTTTAAAAACATATATGGAAAGTACAATCCAAACAAAACAACCTAACCGAAACATGTCGATCATGGATCGCGGATACACAATGGTTACGCTTGGATCCCCTAGGAAACAACTGCACCCGTAGGCCGACTACCGTAGCCCTACGATTATGCCATGAAGACTGGTAGTACCGCAGATACATAATGGTTACGCCTGGATCCCCCAGGAAACGTCCGTACCCTTAGGCTCTCGCAGCCCCTGTAGATTACGCTACCAAGCGACCCAATAGATCATAGATACACAATGGTTACGCCTGGATCCCCCAGGAAACATCCGTACCAGTAGGCTCTCGCAGCCTCTGTGAATTACGCTATGCAGTCGCGCTAGTAAGACCACGGAGATCGCCATGGAATTCGATGGACACTCGAGTATCATATCCGGAAAACCCAAATCAGAGAGAGAATAATATCGATAGAATGAATCCACAGTGTGGCCACAAAGCGGATATCAAGCAGAAGGCACTTTCCATATCTTTACTTAATATGTATCATATAGTACCTTTCAAAATCACTTTCAAATATCATACTTATATAAAGTCCATTATATATAAAATTTCATTTCAAATCGAATACTTTCCAAAATCAATAGTATATCAAATCATACTTATATAGACTTCGATTATATAAGCTTTCACTTTACAAATTGAGTACCCTTTTCCAATCAACAGTTTTCAAATCAATTTCATACTTATACAAATCAATTTTATATAAGTTCGATAACTCCCAAATCACAGTATTTAGTAAAACAAGGTTCTCAATTTCAATTCCTTTTCAATATCAATTCAGTTTCAAAAATCATATATGATTTCGCCAAATCATTTCTTCCTAATTACATATATTGAGTTTCAAAGTTTCTTAAACAATAGATTTAGAAAATAATCCAAATTTCCAAACCAACAAAATTTATGTCACACAAATTCATTTCCATTTCAAACATATACTCACTTTCAAAAATCATAATACTTTCAAAGTTATAAATCTTTCGAAACCAAAATACTTGAAATCATTACACTTTGAAAATCATAGCTTTTCGAAATCATACATTTGAAATCATAAAACATTCCTTTAATTCTTACATTTCACAAATTTATTCGATTTAACCCAAATCTAAAATTTCCAATTTTAATTCAATTCAAACCATCAGTTTCAATTCAATTTAGTTTTTCACTAAAACCATTCAAATATTATCAAATTTCAAATAAAGGTTTGATCCATAAAATAAACTATTCAATCTTTAATATAATTCAAAGTTTAAATATACCATATTTCAAACTAAATTTTATAATTTCATATATTTCAAATTTTACTTCATTATTACTTAATTTTGAAATATTCATTTTATAAATCCAATATTTTTAAATAAACTCAAATTACAAGTAAACCAAATATCCTTACATGCTAATATAAACTTTAAATATTCATTTATCAAAATCAATTATCATTTCAAATTCACATTCTTTATCAAAATAAAGATTAAATCATTTCCAAACCATTTCAATCATTAAACTATCTAAAATGGTTACTAAGTTTAAAACCATCCCTTTTTAAAACCTTCAAACTATTTATTTCTATATGAAAAATCCAATTTACCACTGGAAAGATCATTATTCTATATATATATATATATATACTTATTCAAAACATTTCAAATCTATATTTCATACTAGTATAATTCAAAATATTCTTATTTATTTACTCAACAAAAATTTTGAACCTTATATAAATCATATTACTTTATACTTTAATCATACAAGACTAAACTTATATTCTTTATCAAATACCTTATCCCTTTCAAAATTTCTTAGCTTTGAAAAGTTAACCTTGATATAGAAGTGCTCGAATCTTCAAAATAGTCGAAGAAATCATATTTTTAATCCAAGAGTTGGAAATCACCAACAAATCAGTAAATCAATTCCAATCAATAAGGTTATACTAAAACAAATCTGAATTTCGAGGACTGCACACCGGCTTTCTTTAAATCATTTCAAATATATATATTTACACATATATCTTTCGAATATCAAACCATACTTCAAAATTTGAAATCAAAATTGGTTTCATAAAATCACTCACATATTAAAGCTATTAGAGTGGCCTCTCCTCCACTCAAAAACTCGAAAATCAATGTCGATGATGCATGCATTCATCACCGAAATTATTTTCCAGCGACATAAGTGGGTTCTGGACTTTTATTTTCTCGAAAACTTTTTTGAAATATCTTTTAAAATCATTGGAATTCATTCGAATACATTTGAAACATTCTTATTCAGAAAATATCTTTAAATCATATTATTATTATATATTTCCAAAATCTTAAAACCGATTTTGAAACACCGGAGTTCGATTCCTCGAAATTCAAATTCAAAAATCCTTCAGTTATAAATCATTTTATATAAGTCAAATTCTCATAAATTTTCAAAATTTCAAATACTTTCAAAATTTCGAATTTTCATTTTTCTAAAAGGTATATAATCCTTATCGAAAACATTTCACTTTTATATGTAAAATATGGCCATCCTAGTGGTCCAGTGGTTTCGACATAGTGGATGTGGCTACATTGTGTTGTAGTGGCACCGGATCGATTCCCAGCGGCCACAATAATGAGGCATAGTGCACGGCCACTTATAAAACCGGCTTAACCAAAGGTCAGGCTAACATAGTCTCCCTGTCCCCAAAGTTTAAAAGTTTTCAGTTTTTTCCAAAAGTTTTTTAAATTTTTTTGTTCATGGCAGCGTTCCCCATCCCTTCCGTACTTACCCCGTCCTCTCCCAGTTTTCACGCTTCCATTCCCACTCCCCTCACGTCTTCTCCATCCTGTCTTTTTCGTCCTGCCCCTGCCCCTGACCCACCGCCTCCGCCGCTCCCATCTGTACCTTCTATTGGCATCCTCTCCTCTTCGCTCCCACCAGTACCTCCTGCTGATTCTCTGCCTTTCGTTGATACTCTCCCTCCCCTCCTTCCCCTGCCGTCTCAACCTGTATGGACTGCCCTTTTCAAGCGTAAACCTAGCAAAGCAGGGAAGTACATACCGGTTGATATGACCCTTGATGTCAAGAATGAGGTGTTGATCCCACCTTTCTCAGTTATTAATGCTGGCGCACTTGAATGGAGCAGTTATCTTGTTGGATTCTTCCTTGACAAAACGTTTTCCTATTTAACAGTCATAAACTTCTTAAAGAAATTCTCGAAACTCAAGGGATCTATTAAAGTTCGTCGAATGGTTTCCTTTTTCTTTTTCTCCTGTCGTCTGATGATGATAGAAATAGAATTCTGCAAGGTGATCCAATCATTATGCGTAACAAGCTCTTCATTGTCAAACAGTGGGATCCGTATGTGGGAAATGCATGTGAGAGTATATCATCAGTTCCTGTTTGGGTTAAATTCTCCAATATCCAAATGTTCGCTTGGTCTCATACTGTAATCAATTGGCTTGCGAGCAGGTCGGGTAGGCTTGTATGTCTAGATGAATCTATGGAGAAGTTGGAGCGTCTAACCTTTGCTAAATGTTTGGTGGAAATTAAGCCTGACTGTGAACTTCTTGATTCCTTCCCAGTTCAGCTGCTTGATGGTGGATCTCAAACAATTCATATTAACTATCTGTGGAAACCTGATATATGCACTCACTGTAGTGTTTTTGGACATACTGCTGCGCATTGTGAAAAGTCTGGAGTGATAGCAAGTTCGGATTTGAATAAAGTATCTACGGGTATTGATTGTACTGTTGCACCAAGCAATAACCCCATACAAAACTTGGAAGTCTCAGGAAAAATAATAAATCAGAGATACCAGAAATGGAAAGTAGTGAAAAAAGATAAAAGACGGTGGATGAGATCAAATTTTAAAAGGAACAAGGTGGTGGAAAATGATGAAGAAACCAAATCAGATAAAGGAAAAGAAATAAGAAGTGAGGAAGTAGAAGAAGGGGAAATTGATAATGTTATTCCTGATAAGACTGTTAATGAAGAAGTTACTAATTGTTCTGCTAAAATTTCTGATATCTTGAAAGATAATGGCTTTCACGTTCTTGCTGACATAGGTGAATTGGAATATAATGTGATTTCCAACATTGACAAGCCTGTTGTGAATGTTGTTCCTTGTATCACTGCAAATAAATGTACCACTAATAGTCAAGTTCTGGAGAGTATCACTGATAACGTTCTCGGTAGTGATGCGAGTAACTGCTGTGGGAAAAATGATAACTCTGCCAAACAAAAAAATGCTTTTCCTTCACACATCAACCAAATCACTACTCTCAATCAAACAACTAACTCAGACATCCAATGCCAACTAAATGCCCCTCCTTCACAAATCATTCCATTTTCTTTTCCCAATCAATCACCCCTCGCTGACTAGATTGGCTCATCAAATTCAACTCTTTCTATCTATGATAAGCATTCACCACACATTGCAACACTTGTGGAAACCCAACAAGAAACAGTTCATATATCTGCTGTGCACGTGCACAACATAAACAGTAGCCTACCCATTAATAATCCTAATCCCAACGGTGTTGTTTGTAAATTAACATCTGAAAATTCAAGTAACACGCAATCTGATCCTACCTCATCCAACTCGCTACTTGAACAACCTTATGAACATATTATTGCGCCTTTTGCATGGAAACCACCTCCTCTTACTTCAGCTCCAATTGCCACATGCAGCTTCACTGCGTCTGCTGATCGAAGAGTTTCTCATGATCAATATGGTCTATCCCCAGTCCGTAAACTCAAGTCATCAAAGAAATCAAAGAACCAAGCAGATTTGGATCCCACTCCAGGTGAAGGATTCACAACCACGTCTATCATTCCAGGAATGAATTCTCAAAACACTCCGCTAACTAGGGGTAACAAAAAGAACCTCCTTAACAACCAAATTGTTGATCAATGTTGAACAACATAGGTGTATGGAATATAAGAGGTGCGCATTCAGATGTTAAATTGAACTAATGTAAAAGCATTATCCACACTCATTCTCTCAGTCTCCTTGCAATCCTGGAAACAAAACAAAACTAAACTCTCTCCATTCGTGCTGCTAACTTCATAAACCCAGCCTGGAAGATGCTTCATAATCTTGCGGAAGCGCCTTTCGGCAGAATTCTTATCATTTTCAACCCCTCTGTTTTTACCCTAACCCCGATACTATCTAATCCCCAGCTAATTCATTTGCATGGATTTCATGTCCCCTCCTCCACATCCTTTTATTTCACTGTTATTTATGGGTATAACTCGGTGAATGCCAGACAAGCCTATCTGGATCTCATCCCTGCGTTTAGGCAAGAAACACACCCATGGTTTGTTATGGGAGACTTTAATTGCTCATTTCAGCTAACTCACAGACTTGGTGGGAATCCATTATCCTGAGGGAAATAAAACCTCTTAACTTAGCAATTAATCTTTCTGATCTTATTGAGATTCCTTCTGTTGGTGCTTCCTATTCCTGGAACAACTCTAGAAGATCCATGCCTCGAACTTTCACCAAAATGGATCACGCTTTCTCTAATCTTTGTGCTCTTAACAAGTGGCCAAACTTAAGTAACTTCCTCCCAATGCCTGGTCTCTCTGACCATTCCCCCCAAATTCTTTCCTTTGGTGCTGCCATGAATAGAAGAAAGTCTTCATTTAAATTTTTTAATGCTTGGGTTCTTCAACCTGATTTTTTCGCTATTGTTAACAAGGCTTGGTCTAAAATTTTTTATGGTAACCCTATGTTTGTTTTGCAGTGTAAACTTCGCGCGGTGAAAGCTGATCTCAAAACATGGTCATTAAGTAAATTTGGCAAGGGAAACTTGGCTTCGTCCAACCTCACTCTCAAACTCCAACATGTTCAAGAGTCTATGCATGCTGATCCCAATAATATTGAGTGGGCTGCGCTTGAGGCCTCTTTATCTTCGCAACTTTTCGAAGCGCTTCAGCATGAGAATTTGATGGTGAAGCAGAAGACCAGAATGGAGTGGTTTAAGGATGGTGACAGAAATACTTCTTTCTATCATTCTACGCTTAAAGCCAAGCATTCCAGAGAAACAATCAGAGTTCTTAAAGATAAAAATGGCGTGCTTATATCTGACCCTACTATTATTGACACTATGTTCCTTGACCATTTTAGTAAGCTATTTGGTAATAGTAATAACTTCTCCCCTTCGCTTGATCTTCTTGACTCGATCAGCTTACCCAGAATTTCTCACAATGATAATGCCTTCCTCTCTACGATTATTACTGATGATGGGATAAAAACTGCTCTTTTCTCTCTCAATGCTAACTCTACTGGAGGGCCTGATGGTTTCAATGCGAATTTCTTCACGGCTTGTTGGAGCACGGTTGGCCCTACCTTCCTTCGGGCAATTCATAACTTTTTTAATAAATGCAAGTTAATTGGCTCGGTAAATGCTACTAACATTGCCCTTATCCCCAAGGTTAAAAATGCTTGCCATGTTAATGAGTTTAGACCTATTTCATGTTGTAATACCATCTATAAATGCATATCAAAGATAATGGCGAACAGAATCAAGCTGGTGCTGCCAAACATTATATCTCCCAACCAAACAGCCTTTATTAGTGGCCGCAGTATTCTTGACAACGTCTTATTGTCCCATGAACTGTTAAAAGGGTATAAAACATCCATGGTTTCCCCTAGAGCAATGATCAAGCTTGACATTTCGAAAGCTTTTGACACCTTACAATGGGATGCTATTGTGAGAATTTTGGGCCTTATGAATTTCCCCAAGCACTTCGTCGCATGGATTGAAGCATGTATCTCTACTGCACGTTTCTCTTTAGTGGTTAATAACAATAATGTTGGTTACTTTCGAAGTATGCAAGGCATCAGACAGGGAGACCCAATGTCAGCTTATTTATTCATAGTAGTAATGGAAGTTCTAACTCAAATTTTTGTTCAGTAAGTCGATTCTGGCAGCTTCTCTGTACATCCTAAATGCAAAGAGCCTCTCGTCATTTCTCTTATGTTTGCGGATGACCTAGTGGTTTTCTTCAAACCCACCATGACAACAGTTAACTCTATTATGGAGGGCCTTGATAAATTCTACAAGATTACTGGCCTTTCGATCCATTTAAGCAAGTCTGAAATGATGATTGCAGGAGTGAACAATGAAACGATAAACCAAATCATCTCTCGTACCTCCATTTCTCTTTGTGCTGACTCCACAATGTACCTTGGTATTCCCCTGGCTACTTCCAGAATCACATTTGCACAATGCACGCCTCTGTTTGAAAAAATCACTGCTAGGCTTGCTGTGTGGACTAACAGGATGCTTAGTCAAGCTGGTAGACTCACTCTCATTAACGCTGTTTTATTCTCTATGTCTGTGTATTGGTCTCGGGCCTTCATACTCCCTATTAAGCTGATCAATATGATAAGAAGAGCTATGACTAACTTTTTTTGGCATGGAACCGTTATTTCAAATAAACTTTCTCCCTGTGCATTTTCTAAATTGGAGCAACCTAAATCAAGAGGAGGTCTTGGGATAAAAAACTTGCTTCTTTGGAATCATGCAGCCATTGTGCAACATATTGGCAACCTACTGAACAATAAGGATAATTTGTGGGTCAGGTGGTCTTACAAATTCATTATTGGCAACAAAATTTTTTGGACAATGAGTACTCCTCCCTCGTGTAGTTGGACTTGGAGAAGTATTCTTAATCTTAGGCATGAAATTCTTCCTTGTGCGCAGAGTATTATCGGTGTCAATAGTCGTATCTCTTTCTGGAATGACCCGTGGGTTAAAGAGGGAATGATTCTTGGTAAAATGCTTGATTTCAACCAGCAGGTTCAAACTGGAATTGGGTTGAATGCTTATGCGAGTAACTTTATCCAATATGGTCGTGCTGAGCTCCCATTCTCGAGTAATCAAATTGTCAGACTTCTTTGGGATCAAATATGCAGTTATAATCTAGTTCAATCTCATAATGATGGCATTACATGGAAATGCTGTATGGACAAGTACAAAATTGGTGGCATGTACAAATACCATGTTACTCGAAGTAATGCTGAAATATTCAGTTGGCATAAACGTATATGGCTAAATCACAACTTTGCAAGACAAAACCTTTTTCTATGGAGAATTTTCAGTAACACTTTAAAAACTAAAGTCATGTTGCAGCAGAGAGGAGTTCCTATTGACACCAAATGCAGTTTCTGTCATACTGCCGCGGAGACTACCCTCCATTTGTTTTTTTCATGCCCATATGTTTACAAGTTAAGGTTCTTTACTGTTAGTATGTCCATGAACAGAAGAGCGGATATGGTTAGCGAGGTGGAATGGGATTTAATTCACAAGGCAACTAGATGGAAATGCGAGGCAACATATAAGCATCTTTTCACTCTGAAGGTATTTACTACGATGATTTGGGATGAACGAAATGCAATAATTTTTAACAATAAAAGGAAATCTGTTTTGCAAATGAAACATGCTATTACTGAAGGACTGAGATCCGGTATTCTGGCCTCAAAGCATTCCTTTGATTCGGGATTCCTTGATGCCATCAGTTGTTAGTGTGCTTGTCCTCTCGTGTTGATGTGTTTTGGTTGTTTTTTTTTTGTTTTTCTTTTTTTTCCTTTTGCATTGATATGCCTTGTCTTCTGTTTGTCATGTTTCTTTGTTTCTCCTTCTTGCCTGTTTGTGGGCAGCATGTTCTTCTATCTTTGTATTTCTTCTCGGTATATCAATAAATGGTAGGGATCCATTTTTAACCCCGCTGGCCTTGCCAAAAATAAATAAATATGGCCATCCTTATCAAAATAATAATTCGATGTATACAAAAATTTCAAAATACAACCAAACACAAATTTCCAAGGGATGATTCAAGGATGGATTTCAAAGCAAACAAAAATTCGAATTTAGAGGAACTCTAATCAAATAGAATCCAGATTCGAAGATAAGCTCGAACAAAGATAAGATAATTTTATTACCAAATAGAAGGTGGATAAACCTATATAAATCGCGGGTGACCTTAACCGGTCAACCGTAACTTTAGGAATATAATCAATTCGGAAATCTAAGGCAAATCGACATTCGATCGCCAGATAGAATCTAGGTAGAGCAAGAGATAGATAGCATCGTAAACCGATGATACAGAAATCTCCGATGAATCAATGCCAATGGTAAAGAAATTTCACCCCTTTACAAAATCATTCAAAGATTTACGGAATCACGATCTTTATAGAGGTTATTCCAAAGTGGACTTATGGAATGTCTCAAAATCTAAAGGATAAAATAGGTAAGACAAGACTGGATTTCAGAACAAGTGGGAGTGTTCCAAAGTTCAAGGAATCCTAATCGATAAAAATCCTAACCAAGAGATTTCTAACAAGGTGGATACAGAAGGAATGAAGTTTAGAAAATCTTGATTTCAAAATACGAAAATCTTTATACCAAAATAATCTTTGAAAATCCTTTAAAAATCATTTGAAAATTATTTTATACTTTGAAAATACGTTCTCTCACAAAGAAAGGATTCTGAGATTGATTTCACTCATTCTAGGGTATTTCTACCCTGTCTCTAATGAGTTTTTGCTCCGTAGGCTAAGGTTTGCCTAAAACCAAAGCTCTGATACCAACTGTAACAACCCGATATTTTCAGCCATTCGTATTCATACATGTTGGACTTGAATTTCTCAAAATACCGTATTGTAAATAAATTTGGAGCAAATGAAATACAAATCACAAAATCACAGGCACATAAGTATTAAAATAACTCGCAGCGGAAATTAAAATAACGTAGTAGTTCATGAAGCTACTATAACAAACTCTCAAAACGTAATACATAGTATTAGTCTGAAAACATATACAATAGAAATATCATACATAGCAGTTTATAAATACCAGAGCTGAAATAGAATAACTGAAACTGAAAGGGAAAAGATAACTAGACAAGCAGAATATCCAGCGATTCCTAGCTCCAGAAAAGAAATCCAAAGCTAAGCTGTAAATACTCAGGTTGACCCGAGCGTAAAGTAAAACACAAAATACTCGAGTCAGGACATATATACTTATATAATGTAAACCAACTCAAGTGAACTGTAGTAGAAATGTACAATAACTTAAAGGATGCTTAGGATCGCCCATCCTTTAAGGATCAATTAACTATAAATTAAATATATCCCATGGTTAAAATTTCAAAATGATATTTTATACTTCGAAATCAAATATCATTTCAAAAATTCAATATCATTCAAAACCCATTTCAAAATATCGTATCTTCCAAACCACATTCATTTATTTAAAATACCATTCCAACACACATTTCAAGTAGTTTATTTTTCAAAGCAAATTACTTCATTTTAAATCATAAATTTAAGTTATTATATTTAATAATTAAATTATTAAATTTCCAAAATTTTAATCTTTCAAAATTCATTTATTCACTTAAATTTATTAAAACAATAAAAATTCAACTTTCGCAGCATTTAGAAAATGCTACAGAAAGTTACATTCAAAACAGTTCAATTTAACAAAAGACAGCATTTAAAATGTTGTAATAGGGTTACATTAGTTTCAAATAAACTTAGTTAAATTCAACAATTATAGCACTTACAAAATGCTATAATAGGCTTTAATTAAATTTAGCCATTTGGTTCATTATTATCAACTACAGCATTTACAATTGCTGTCATATCATTTACATTAGAAATAATAGCATTTCAAAAATGCAGTTAATTAACTTCAAATATTCAATATAATTTCACAAACAATTATATTTTTATTTAAATCATTTTTAACTTATCAAATCACATATTTTCACTTTTAAAACTATCATTCAAATACCCTTATATTCATGATTTTATAAAGCTAAATTTTCATTCAAAAATCAAGATTTCATAATAATTCACTTATTAAATTCCAACAATAAATTTAAATTCATTAAATTAAATTTAACTTAGCACTTAGGTTTAAATTTTAAAATATAACTTAATTTCATTTTTATTTACTTAACTTAAAATTCACTTTTAAGCCAAATTCACAAATTTTCAATTTTAGTTATATTTCAAAATTTCAACTTAAATATTCATTCATTTCACATTTTAACTCTATTCAAAAATCATTAATATATCATAAAATCACTTTAAATTCATTTTAATCCAAATTATCATATATTTATCATAATTTCATTTTTAGTTTAAATTCCAATTATCACCAAATTAAACTTTCCAAAATAACTTACATTTCAAAAATTCTAACTTTTCCATAATTTACTTCACTTATAAATTTTTAGAAAATCCATAA
The DNA here is from genome assembly GCA_030765085.1 of Allium cepa. Classification (NCBI taxonomy): domain Eukaryota; kingdom Viridiplantae; phylum Streptophyta; class Magnoliopsida; order Asparagales; family Amaryllidaceae; genus Allium; species Allium cepa. Next base: position 79,164,232 of record CM060941.1, on the reverse strand, counting down.
TATTTTAAAAAATCATTTTTAATTAAGTTTAAATCAAAATTTCATAATATTTACATTTCTAAAATATTTTAAAATTTTTAGAAAAACATATTTTTAACTACGGGTCTATATATAATTTTCTACACTAGGCAAAGTGATACGGGTAATATATAATTTCAACACGTAATTTACAAAGAAAACCCGGGTTTAATCATTTCAAACCCGCAATCCCAAGTAAAATGAAATAAATAAAAATCGTTCAGACCTATTATTTCATCCCATAACGATTTTTCCCTATTCTAAAGTCCCTTCGGGTATGTATCATTTCAACCCATAGTGATTCTAATCTACAGGGAACTTTCGGTGTGATAAACTGATATACATAACAGAATAACATAATATAACAGTGACAGATGATATAACAGGTGAATAAGCATGGGTGAACATCATATGATCATAGCATAGCAAATATAACATGGTGATATGAATTACAGATTCAAATGTGATCAGTTTACTAGTCATATAAGTATAAAACTGTCTGGTGAGAATAACTCACCTCTACAAGCTGGATATAACAGATTCTGACACACATAAAAATTCCAAAAGGCACGATAAAATGACTATAGACTTGAGTGGAGTGGAGTGGAGAACTTGGGTGGGAAGAGAACCAAACTTTTATCTTGTACACAACCCATAAACAAGACAAGTATAAATATGATTTCAACCAAATATACATATTGAAACAATTTAAAATAATGCAACAATGAACAAATTGATCTTTGCCATTGCCTCAACCTTCACAAGCTCGACCTAAGGTTCATGTATGCTCAGCCAAAGTCGTGTATTGGGTCAGGTATAAATCCAAATAGGCTCGGCAAGCTAGTGAAGTGGTGGAAGTTATGGCATAAGAATAAAAAGGGTTCAAGGCAAAGGAATGGGTTTTTGGTGCACCACATAGGCTCGGCCTAACATGGATTTGGCTTGGCCATGCAAGGTGAAGGTCAGGTGGGGTCTGGAGTGTCGGCCATATGTGGTGGAGGGACTGGCGGCGGCGGCTATGGAGGTGTCTAGGTGAAAAATGGAAGCTATGTTGTCAACAAGCTTGGCTATGGCAATATTCAAGAGGATCTTGGAGTTTTATGGTGTAAACAACTCAGGGGATGTCATGGCCTAGACAAGACAGAGGGTAAGGAGGGTGAAGAGGCTGTGGATGGTGGTGGAGTTGGTCGGAGGAGGTGGTGGAGTGCTAAGGCCAAGCAAAAACATGAAGAATCCAAGGCAAAATCAAGGAAAAATAAATAAAATGCAAAGAGAAAGTGGAAAAAGAAGAGACAATACCAAGAACTTTTCTTCAGATCTGAAGCACACATGAAAAATGAGGTGAGAAAGTGTTTTCTCACATGAATATCAGAAAGAAACACACGGCCAAAAGATATGTGGTGAACGGCCAAAGTATGAAGAGGTGGAAAATGAAAAGTCAAAAGTAAATGAAAAGTTTTTGTCCTTTGAAATTTCCTTTTTCTTTATTCAAATAGAAAAATAAAACCCAAGTAAATAAAAATAAAGTGAATAGCAAATAAAGTAAAAATAACATGAATAAATAAATTTTGGAAAAATATATAATAATAAAAAATATAACTTAATATATGTAAACTAGTATTGAAAATAGAAAATAAAATATAACTAGTTTTTGAAAAAATAACAACTACACTCTAAAATGTTTTAAAAATAATATATATATATATATATATATATATATATATATATATAAAACATGAAATATTACATACATATACACAAATTAGAACAGGATATGATAAAACATATATATTATTTATATAATTTGAAATAAACAATATTGTTAAATAAATCAATTTACATACAATATTGTAAAAAGCATAACTTTCACAATATAAATCCGATTTCAACGAAACAAAAAGCAGTATTCTTAAAATTTAATCTATTTTCATAATAAAAGATAAAATTCAAATATTTAAATATTTAAATTTAAAATTTAAAAGTCAAAGTTTGACCAAATTGACCAAAATCCACATTTTCAGGAAATATTCTATTTATTCATGTTTGAAATTATAATTCACATAAAAACCAAAATTTATATTTAAAATAAAAAAAATTATTCATTTTAATAAATATAATAAATATTTTAAATCAGGAGTTTCAATTTTAAATAATTAAAATAAACAATTAAAATAAATTATAAAATTCAGGGTTGTTACATCGCATCTTTCTCATTTTTGAATTTCTGTACGTTCAGAAAGAAAACTAGGGTTCTTCATCCTCCTTTCAAACTAAATAAAAATTGGTGACTGTAAACTGCATATAAATTCTGGAAAAATAACATAAAATCAAGGTAATGTACCTAAAACCTTTTAAGATTTTGGGCAATTCAATTTCAATTTTACAGTGGTTAACTTTTGTTTATTGTTTTTTGGGTTGAGATTATGGAGAGGATTTGCTAATTGAAGAATTGGGGCTGCTATTTTTATCTTGGCTATTAAATTGAGAAACAAAGGTGAGTTTACCTCACCAACTATCTCTAAACTTATGTGTATATGATTATGGGTTGTTGTTTGTTTATTGATGGAAATATAGGATTAAATTAGCCTCTAGCTCTTGTGTTAACCATAAGTTAGGTTGCAAAATTCGTAGTTTGTTGAAACCATCAATTAATGATCATCTTTAACTTTAATTTATAGTTGATTATATGCTTGCATGTTGCGGGAATCAGTGCTTTAGAGGTCAAAGTAATCACTATCGAAGAAGTTGTAATCAACTGACTGCCGGGGAGGCAACCTAGAGCTGAAACAGCTCTAGGTTGCATCACTACCAGTGGACCAGTTGGCACAACTAGTCCACCGGTGGCGCACACACTTGGAGCTATTTTAGTTCAGTGCTGCCCCAACTTGCCCATCGCTTTCCTTGTTTCTTGCTCTCTTTATTGTAGTTGTTTTCTTATTTTATGCATGTTTGATTGTGGTTATTTTGATGTCTATTTTCACTGATTTATTATTCTATAAAATGTGTTAGGAGGTAAAATAGAATTTGAACCCTATGGACTAATTTGTTGTTATGATCTTGTGATGTATAATAGTGAGTTCTCTTGTGCTTTGTGGACTTTGAATCACTTTGATTCAAAGCTTTGAAAATTTAATAAACTTATTTTTATCTATTTTCTAAATATAAAATTAGACAAATTGGACATAAGTAATTTTATAAAAGAATGTTCATTTAAATTCCAAATACCAAACTTGTTTTTAAAACAAATATAGTCTCTTTTTATATATGATTTTAACAAAGAGTTATATATGTATGTATATATGTATAATAAGTATTATTTATATAAATAGTTATAAATTTGGAAGTGTGGTTTTGGAAAATATGAACTTAATCTATTTCTAAATAAATTGGTCATGGGATTTCAAAATATGGTTTTGGAATATAAACTTAAGTGTTTTAAACTAGTGTATAAATACTAATTTTATATTTGTAATAAGAGTAATAAATATGGTTTTATAAAGTTAATGACCACTTATACCTTTGAATATAATATGTGAACAATATAACTATATGAAACTTTTAAATATGGTTTTGGAACATGGAAATCATGGTTTTATAAAATAAATGCTTTTGAAACAATTCAGGTTAATGGAATACTTTTAAAAAGTAATAAATCAAATAAATGTTCTGAGAGCCTTAGTTCTATAATGTTGGGAGTACTAATAATTGACTTACTGTTATCAATTGGTTTAAATGCTTTCGAATAATGCTTCGTCAAATATGGTATAACTCCTTACACAGAATGTTTGAGTGGAACTTACTAGCCCGTAAGTGAATTCTCGAATTCCATCGGGTAGTATGGGATGCCTTTGTTAAGTTCTTGTAATTGCTATTAGGAAGTATTTGACACTTTAGAGTTGTATTTTCTTATGGTGTGCTATGGGATTGTTAGATCCTTAAGGGAATATAGTTTGGGTTTTCCAATGTTTTCCATAATGAGTGAGATTTACTAGCTTCTAGTAAATACTGAAATTTCATCATGCGATATGGGATATTATGGTTAAGTTCTAGTGATTACTAAAAGTGATAATATTTGGAACTTTAGATTATTTCCTTTTCAGGTTTGATGTGATCGATAAATCCCTAAGAGGTATACTCCTAGATTTCTTTTCAAATATAACATATATATATATATATATATATATATATAATAGCTAGATTTTTTGATTCATGGGTTGCCCCGATCATTTTGATCGGTCGAGGTTTGTGATTTCCCCGACCCTTGTGATTGGTCGAGATTCTGTGATATGATATGAGTATGATCCTTGGTATCAGATCGAGTCAAGTGATACCACATTGTTTGCACGGTATGAGTACAATCTAATGATTGGTATGTACGATCAGGTAAGTGATCGATATGGAATTGTTTCTGTGTACTTAGAGATATTATGCATTGTTCTGTAATTCTGCACTAAGTGAATAATATGTGTTTATGATCTAAATATATATACCTCTACGCCTTGAGATAAATGCCATGTTGATTAACTCCGTAATTTGTTATTTCTTGGACATCTGGATTGAATTATATGTTATTTATTCTTGTGTTGTATCTTATTCTCACCCTATTGGATATTTATAGATACTCTAACTCGGATGTTATTTTAATGCTCGGGTCAGGGCGAGACTTCTCAAGTTAAAGGAGAGGTGGACCTTCGGATGATTGGGTTAACAGGGAGATATGTTGTTTGACTTTTAGTTTGTCTCATTAGGATTTCGTGTTTATATTGAGATGTATATTTGAGATTAGAGAATTGTAACACTTGTGTATTATGTGAATCTGCTATTTTATTTCTTATACTCATGGTTTGTATATGTATGTGAGATCTTTTATTCCACTGTGATCTGTGATTACTATTTTATATGATGTTCTGATTATGACAAACCGATGTGTTGATCACTTTGAATTGAATTTGCACACGTCAAATTTTATTCCAGAAATTTAGTGAAATGGTAAGTATGATGTGTTAGTGTTAGTTTAAAGTCATATTCAAATTAGATCGCTCTTAAAAAGCTGTATTCTTTGTATTATTGACCTTATTTATAATGTTCTCTAATAATAGGGGCATAGCGGTGGGGTCGTTTGTGATAACCTACAATTCCACACAATCAAAGTGTAATGATCTGGATTTTTTCGACGTTTAATTTTGAATATTTAAATGGTTTAAATATTGGATTTGGAATTATAATTTAGTTATTAGATTTTAAATAGAAGTTTTAAGCAATTTTGTAGAAATTTGAAATCGTCGATTTAATTGACGCGTTAAAACAACAATCCGGTGCACAGTCACGGAATTCGACGAAACTAATTCCATTGGATCTTTAATAGTGTATTATTATCGGATTTCAATTTTTCATTTGGATTACTGTTTGGTCGTACGATCTGCGAACGCCTAGAAATAATTTAATTAAATTTAAATTAAATACACAATTCAAAAGGCTATCTTCCACATATGATATATTTAAGCCCCGAAACTCGTTTCATTGGGTTCGAAATAGCGATATATAATTATAAATGTTAGGTGGCATGCCTAAGTAGTAGTTTGGAATTGCGAGGTACGTAACGAGATAATTTCAATATTTAAAATTTATAAAATCTAATCAAGGTCAGACTCAGTCAAACTCTGCCTTCTGAAAACACGCTGCCCTATCGTTCCTATGAAGCCGACTTACGATTTCTTTTAGTCTTTCAACCGCCTTTATTTTTTTTGAACTGCTTTCCTCTCTTAAATGAAAACGAGTTCGTTTAGATAAAAAAAGAGAAACGAAATCAAAATCGCAAGTTTCACTTTAGTTTTCCCTCTCCTTCCAAACGAAAAAAAAATCGAAGAATACACACACACACATTCAACCTAGACGCGATACCTCTGGTGTTCTATTTTCTAGGGAAAGGTTGTGAGTGCTTAGAGGAATTCGGTGATGGTGCGTTCGGGTGGTGGCGGTTAATGGGTGGTGGGCTATCGTGAGTCGCAGTCGTGGAATTCAACGTGGAGGAGTATTGTGATTGGGTTCTTGGCGCTCGCTCGTGTAGGCGACAGTGAGCGTTTGATGCAGGTCTCGAGGCGGCGCGGCAAATGGTGGAGGTGGGTTAGGCGATGGCATCGAACGAAGGGCAAATGATGTCGGAAAGGGGGGCGCGACTTAGGGTTTCGACTCGAGTTTGTTGTGCGCGATGCTGGTAGTGGCGACATGTGATTGGTGGGTCGTGCGACATTGTGGCAACCTAGAGTAGGAACGATGCTCGAGGACAGCTTGATGAATGGGGGTTGGTTGAGTCGAAGGGTCGTTACAGTGCATTATAAACTGGAAGGAAGAAGATGATATAAAATTAATTTCAAGTTATTTTAGTTAAAAAGTAATTAGTTTATTACCTATAATCAAAATTGGAACCGTTAATTTATATAATTTGTAACTTACGAGGTTCAATCGATTGGAATTAGTCGTGGGAGAGTTTAGAGTTGCGAAATCTGAGGAAAAGAATTTAAATTGGAATGATTAGCAAATTTAAAAAAAATCAATGTGAGTAAATCTCTCTCATTTGGATTTCTAGTTTTTAATCTGAAAATAGTTAAAATTAATTATTAGATGACTGGTTGGATTTATATATTACAATATGTTGGATATTTTACTATATATTAGTAGTTGGATGTATTTCCACCGTTGGAGCAGATGAGACCCTATGCGCCCCGCATAATAGCGGATGACCCTACATACCGCGATATCCTCCTTGAAGTGGAATTGGTATCTTTGTGTTGTATTAACATCTGTGGATGCAGGAAAACAGGTTAGAGGGATCCAACTGGATTCCTCAAATTTATATCGATTTTTCATATATAATAATATATGATGTGTTAGAACAATCTATTATGGATTATTGTTGTGATGTGAATTATTTGATGCTATAGTAGCACTGGCCTGAATTTTGGTATTTTAATACCATAAATATTATTTTGGAATTTAAAGGAATTATAAAGGATATTTTGAATATAAAAATATTTATATCGAAATTGGATTATTTTAAAGGCAGTTGATTTGGATAAAATAAATGATTTGATATTGGGGTTGTACTTATCTATTCGTAAAACGTTTGAAATAAAGATATTTAAAAAAAAATCTATATAGAGGATTTTTAAGCGATGGATTTTTAACTGATTTTTCTAGGAAAATAGGGAAAGAAGTTAAAATCGATCTTTTTAATAGATTTGTGAAATAAGTGGAATCTATTAAGAAATGGATTTATAAAATGAGATTTTACAAAATGGATTAGTTTATAAATAAGTGAAAAAATCAAAGGAGTTTATAAATTTATAAAAATGATGTTTATAAATAAGGAAAAAGGATACCAATTGATAAACTGGAATAAAAAATCCATAGTGTGAATTTATATCGAGATATGAAAATAAGTTTTGGGAAAAATAGTAGATTCTATTTTGAAAAGTGAAAATGGTTAGGAAATCAGAATGGAAATGATATGTTGTGAATCGAGAGGAGTTTATAAGTTAAATTGGTTATTGGGATTTTTAAAGAATTTTTTTTCTTTAAGGAACTAATTTTGTTTTAAAAGGAAATTTTATGTACTAAGCTATATAATTAAAAGCTAGTTGTTATTGGAATATTTCAGAAGTGATACCGAATATTAATTGAAATAAAATTCAAAATTTTATAATCAGTTCTTAAACTGATTAGTTTATATTAAAATGAGTTGGAAATGAGTTTTGATGATTCGTTTAAGTGTTTTGATTTTTAAATAAATTACTTAAACAAGTTTTGAAATAAATTACTATTCTTTAAAAATATTTGTTTGATATATATTGAGATTTGGAAAGTGGTTAGAATTGATTTGTAAATGCTCTCGAGATTTATAAACAGAGTGTGTTAAATGGTTATGACTTTTAAAAGAGAAATTTTATAGTGAATTCTGGAAAATTTAAGGAAATTTCCAAATCATTGAATTAAGATAACTTTGGAAAGTGAATTAGAATTCATAAAGGAAGTTAGAAATTAATGGTTGGAATTATAGACTAGTGTAATCGATTTTAAAGGAAATTAATTAATGGATTCCAGAACTCATAGAATTTGTTAAAAGCGAGATAAGGAATTTATAGGTGTATTGTAAAGGTTTTGAGCAAATAGGAAATAAATGAAATATTTTCTAAGTATTGGAAAATAAATGATTTTGGGAAGTTATACTTAAAGATATTTTTTAAGTATTGGACTAGATGGATTTGAAATATTTTAACTCCGAGATTATTATTATAGAAATAATTTCAAAGTTGTAACGACCTAATTTTTCGAAGCCCGAAAGTTGACATCAATACGCCCGTTGTATCAACTGCCCAACAATCAAATGCCGGAAAACCGAACCGTTAGGGTTAAAGAAGAAGAAGGTAGAAGAAGAAATAGAAAACAATATTAGAATCTCACTATCGCAGCGGAACAATATATAAAGGATAAACGAATAATCTTTAAACAAAAGAACTATATCAGTTTATACATACATCATCAGAGTATTAAAACAACACAATAAAACACTGGCAGTTATCATAACTTGCTCACATGAAACTGAACTTGCAACAATCCATACGCAACAGATACTATATAATATAAGTCATACGTCTCGCCATCCAACTTGTCTCCTGATCTCCACAGCATATTCTCCTGACTTCGCTCCAGAACAACTGATAACCTAACTCTAGGCTGTCCATATGGAAAATTATGGGCACCCAGAGTTTAGAAAGGAAACAATAAACTTCAGGTCAGTCATGAGACCGGTGTGAGATCTTAAAATAGTTATTTGCACAAAAAAGGAAAAGAAATCCGTTCATGCTTTTGGAAAATGAAACTACCATAAGGCCTCCCGACACACACACAATGTAATCGCACACTTGGGGGACATTTCTCCTTGTGGTAGTCAAACATGCTTGATACGCAAAAATCCTTTTTTATATTATTATTAGTGCATAGTGTGGAAAACATTCCGAAAGTATAATATTAATCTTAGCCAACATAGGTATCATTATATTATGCCTGCTATAGCTACCATTTAAGAATGGCAGGTTACACAACTGCAATCGTAAAGGGCTCGTATTGGGTGATTGGATTTCCAACAAATGGTCAAGGCTAAGAAACTTCTTTTCCGAAAGGTTACACCTATGGAGGGACACCCCAAGAACCTAACCGGGGCTCTGCCAACATAAGGTCGGGTTACCTCTGTAACTAGGTAACTAACTGTCACGAGTATACCACCCCTTGGTCTAGACTGACCTTTTCTGAGGCGCCTCACAACCAACAACCACATAAGTAAATAATCCGGGCTCTTCAACAGAATACCACTTTTTATTTTTTTCCACACAAGTTAAATATCTGGGCTCCATACTAGATGCCACTTTTTATCCAGAAGGAAATGCACATACCTTGAGGGGCGTGACCTCCATAACCTGCTGCATCTTTTCCTGTTTCAACCATTTCCGGGGTGTGAGGTTCGACGAAGTCTCGTCCAAAAAACTACGCTTTTCACAAAAGCCATGCTTCGATCAACGAATGATCAATACTTAGCATTCCACATTACCAAATTGGGAATATATCACTAGTAACCATCAACTACAAAACCTCTGATCTCGTACGTCTCAAAGAATGGTGTTGAGCTAAGAGAATAAATTCTCTGCAACAAACATAAATGTATTTGATAGAAACCAGCTTTACATCTCAAAGTGTAACGTCGGACATACATCCATACAAGTCCATCCTGGGTCTGAATGGAATCGAAGGCACTTCCTCCAATTAAGGAAAGAAGCCCTTGCAGATCCGGATATTGCCTAATCACGTCCGGACTCTGTAACGACCCGTATTTTACGTGTCGATAGATCGTAGAATTTGCAGGTCGATAGTGTTGTTTGTGTTGCCTCTAGCTTGAGTCGTTTAGAAGTTAACCCGGGTGGAGTATGAGTTGTGACCGACTCATGAGCATTGCCGAGCTAAGGGATGAGTCGTGACCGACTCATAGGGGACCGACTCAAGGAGGGGTTACGGGTTGGAGTGTTGGCCGAGATAAGAAATTCACCGACCTAAGAGTTGCCGAGTTATAGAAGTAACGACCTAAAAGTTAGGCGACTTAGTGATGGTGACCGACCTATAGTAAGTCGTAGACGACCTTAGGAAGTGGCCGAGTCAACGAGTTACGACTCATAAGGTTTGCCGAGTTAAGGGGTTAGCGTGTTAGTAGGCAGCGACTTAAGGAAGTCGCCGAGTTAGCGACTTAGAGTTAGGTCGTTCAACGACCTAAGGGCTAGCGTTAGGACGCTAGGGGGATAGGTCAGCAGGCACGTTGAGTCGTTGGGGGGCTTAGGTCGTTGAGTCGGTCTGGTTTGTTAGGTCGCGTGAGTACTGTTCAGACTTAGGTCGTAAACGACCTAAGTTAGGTAGTGAGTCGGCAGTGAGTTAGGTCGTGGGGTCTTGAGTCGTGTGTGTCATAGCTAAGTCGTCATACGACTTAAGACTTGGGGAACGCGGCAGTATTTTAGGTCGGAGGCTTTTTAGGTCGTGACCGACTTAGTGTTAGGTCGCGTAGGAATTAGGTCGGCATCCCTGTGAGAGTGGTAAGTCGGATATGCTGAGTTAGCTTAGGTCGTATACGACCTAAGGATGGTTCTTTGTGCTGAGTTGTGTTGCAGTTGGGACGGTAGTGCGTTGAGTCGTTAGGTCGGCCTGTGTTTTAGGTCGTGTCTGGGTTAAGTCGTGAGTCGGGCTTGGTTGTATGTTGTGATTGGTTAGGTCGTAGGTCGAATGGATTGATGAGTCGGCAACGACTCAAAGTTAGGTCGGGGACGACCTAAAGGGCGACGACCTAAGGGGTTTCCAGCCTATAAATAGAGGTGTTCGGCTCACTTTTTGGCACCGGTTTTTGAAGCGACGAAGTGCTGCCATTTTGAAGACTCGACTACGGTATTTTCTTCACTTCTTTCTCTACTTCCATCAAGTGCTAACATCCGTTGAAGATCGAAGATCAAGATCGAAGATCCAAGTGTCCAAGTTGAAGATCTTCATCCGTTCGAGCTAGATTTCATCGATTGAAGCGAGATATTGCCGGATCAAACCTTGATCTTCGCTGTCCAGATCTGAAGTGTGTAGTTTTTGTAGTGTTTGGGTGATTTGGTGAGTGGTAGTTATCTCTCACGCGGATCCAAAGGAGTATATGGGATTGGTGATATGTTTATGTGTTAAAGTTAGCGTTTTCTCGCATTTTCCTTAAGTCTGCATGTAGATCCATCATATTTGAAAATGTTTATCTATAGAAGCTATTTAACAAGTATTAGAGACAAAACCCATGTTTTAGATTTGATAGATCTATGCTAAAAACTATGATTTCACATATGTTGGACTTTTGCTCACTTAATTACGAAATTGCCATTATAGTTGATATTGCTTAATATATCTTGTTTGAATGCTTGAATGTTTGAATGTATGTTAGATTTGATTGCTCCAAGTTAGCTTGTAGTTGATTTGGAACAAGATGGTTGAAGATGATTCAAAAGCTAAGTGGAAAGGCTCTTGAATGGTGAAAGCTGCCGATGGTATATGAAGCGGATGTGGAAGCTCATATGGATGGATTCGATGATGGGACTTTGCCGTGATGCGAAGAGGCGAAGTATGAGATCGAGATGGGACTTTGTCAGGATGCAAAAAGGCAAAGTATGGTTGAGTTGAGACTTTGCTTTGGTACGATGAAGCGAAGTATGATGTGAGTCTTGGCTTAATCCAGGCAGGGATCATTCCAAGCATGTTGATAACTTGAAGGGTAGTTCAAGTTGGTTGATAATGGATTGCTCAAGAGGAAGCTTGGGCTAAGTTGATAGAAGTCGTCAAGAAGGATGACAAGGAGGCTTGGATCTCATCGTTATTGAAGGTTCTAGCAAACCTAAAGCAAGAGTACATAGGGACGCCTAAAAGACTACAGGCAGTTAGTCGAGTACTCTGGGCCAAGAAGATAAGTCCTAGGCACAAGGCAGTGTGCGGGGTTTTGTCTAGAACCGGGGTTACCATTAGCCCTTGACAGATGGCTCAGGAAGGAGTCGGTCATTCAATTAACGGTGATTTCGAAGCAAGGTTAACAGTGATAGCCAGAGTCATGGATGTTTGGATGTTTGGTTGTATCATCATTCGGCTTCAAGAGCGGCGTTTTCTGGGTGCTTATCTGATCTTGGTTTAGGCCTTGGGGGTTTGTATTTGGAAAACATCGTCCTTGACTCGAGTGGTATTCGCTTTACCTTAATTGTCTATGTTGTTATGCTTGCTTCTCCTTAGTGTATGTCTGGGGCTATCACTGTAGAAAGAGGTGGAGTGGGATGGTTTGGTTCCTATTCCTTTTATCCTTTATGCTCTTTTGGTATGTTTGATAGTTAATTTACTGCTCACTAAGACTTTGTCTGACTCAAGGTTTTATGTCTCCTCTTATTACCTTGGGCTGTTCATCCATGTTTGGGATGGGCAGACTAGGTAGCAGGTGACAGGTGCTGTGCTAGGAGTTCTACGATGAAGATGACGAAGACGAGCAGGAGGCTTTGCATATTAGTTTTCTTACTATATGTACTGGGTATCCGCTGCTGTATTTGGTTGAGTGATTTGTAGTGAGGCTTTCGTGTATGGATTTGAGTAGATGATTGTATGAAACTACTGTGATGCTTATATGATGATGTTCTGTTCTATGGAGCTTCACTATATTATATTTCTCTATTGTATTTTATCCATGCGCTGTGAGTTATGCGATAGAGATTCTTCTGTTTTGTTTTACCCTGACTATCGTCCATGGCTGCCTGGCACACCTTTTAGCGCATTGTTTCCTTGATTTGGTGCGGGAGTCATGGGCGGTCGTCACATTTGGTATCAGAGCTTTGGTTAATCGATTTCAGCCAACGCTCGCTGACGTAACTACGTATGAGAGACGTAATTGTATTTTGATGGATGATTACTATATATAATATAGTAGCCTAGAAGGATTTGAACACCTTATGCAGTTGTTTCTTAAGGTGTTCTAATCATTCTTATTACAGATATTAAGGATGAGTCGAAGAGGGAGACCAGCTGCAAGGGAAAGCCGTGCTGATAAAGGAGCTGTTGATTATGGAACTATGTTCGAAGCGATGATGACTTCGATCATGAGAAGGATACCAGCTTCAGGATCATCAGTGGATGTGGGAGTTCAAGTTCAAGCTCCAAGACCGGTGGATTTTGCTAAGCTTTGCAAGGATTATACTTCTCTTGGAGGAAAAGCTTTCTTGGGGACGGAGTCGACTATTGAGGTGCAGAGATGGATTGATGCATGTCGAAGGATCTTTGGTGACTTAGGGATTGAGGATGCAACTAAGAGAAAGCTTGCATCGAGACAGCTTCAGGGAAGAGCTGCTGATTGGTGGAATTCTATCACCATTGATACCCCAGAAGAAGAGATTACTTGGGAGCAATTCCAAGTTAGATTTGAAGCTAAGTTCATCTCTACTTCCCAGAAATCTGTCTTGTTTAAGAGGTTTGTGGAGCTCAAGCAAGGGGGAAGGCCTGTTCTTGAGTACATTTCTGAGTTTGAAGCTTTGTCTAAGTATGCCAGATCATATATTGATTCTCCCTACCAGAAGAATGAAAAGTTTGTGACTGGTCTGGATGCTTATCTTGGGAGGCAGTTAGTGGATCATCTGGACGATCCATTTGAGAAGCTTGTGGAAAAAGCTCTTAGGCATGAGAGTTTGTTTCCTAGGGAAAGTTCTGTTATTGCTGTAGCTAGGGAAGGATCTAAACCACAACAGAGTGGCAATAAGAAGAGGAAACAACAGCAACAGAGGGGTAGGGATGGCCAGAAGAAGCCGAAAAGTGAAGTGACTTGCTATAACTGCCAGCAGAAGGGCCATCTTTACAAAGATTGTAAGAATCCCAAAGTGCCGGGAAAGTGTTACAACTGTGATAAGCTGGGACATATCAAGAAGGATTGTCCAGAACCGAGGAAAGATAGGCAGGTTGTGCAAGCCTATGCTTTGGGGGCTGTTCCATCGTCTTCGAAAGCTCCTACTGCTGAAGAAAAGGGGAAGAGTGTGGTGGTTCAAGGTACTCTTTCTATCTGTGGTGTTCCAGTTAGAGTGTTGTTTGATACTGGAGCGTCGCATTCTTTTGTTTGTGATGATTTGGTAGGCCGGTTAGGTTTGAAACCGGATATTGTTGATAGGCCATTGGTTGTGACTAATCCGGTCGGGGGTTCGTCATGTTTGTGTATGATATGCCGTGGTCTGGTTGTATCGAGTCATGATTGCTCGTTTGTTTGTGATTGCTTTGTTCTGAACTTTGCGGGGTTCGGAATTATTTTGGGTATGGACTGGCTTAGGAAGTATGCGGCTAGGATTGATTGTGAGAGGCTGGAGGTGACAGTCGGGAATGTGGATGGGCGAAAGGTTGTGATACGATGTAAGCATGAAGAAGGCGTCTTCATGAGCTTCATGTATTCGCTGGTTGTTCCACGGGATGGACTGTCATCGGTGCCTATTGTGAATGGATTTGAGGATGTCTTTGACGAAGTCAAAGGGTTGCCGCCGCATAGGGAGATCGAGTTTCGTATCGATCTGGTTGAGGGAGCCAGACCTGTTGTGATGCCTCTTAGGCGGATGGCACCGAGGGAGCAGCAAGAGCTGAAGGTGCAAGTTGATGACCTTTTACGGAAAGGATTCATTCGGAGGAGTGTGTCCGAATGGGGTGCGCCCGTTGTGTTTGCAACCAAAGCGGATGGATCGTTGAGGTTGTGTGTTGATTATCGTGAACTGAATAAGGTGACTAAGAAGAACAAGTATCCATTGCCGAGAATAGATGACTTGTTTGATCAGCTTCACGAGGCTAAGGTGTTTTCTCAGATGGATTTGGCAACGGGATTTCACCAGTTGAGAGTGGCGAAGGATAGTGTGCCGAAGACTGCTTTCAGGACACCATCCGGGTTTTATGAGTGGCTGGTAATGCCGTTTGGGTTGACTAACGCGCCAGCATATTTTGTGGATCTTATGAATAGAGTGTTCAGAGATCAGTTGAATAAGTTCGTGCTTGTGTTCGTGGATGATATTTTGGTTTATTCCAGAACTGAGGAAGAGCACAAGACGCACTTGAGGATTGTTTTGGATATATTGCGGAAACATCAGCTGAAGGCTAAGTTTTCGAAGTGTCACTTCTGGAAGAATGAAGTGAGGTTCTTAGGTCATGTTATTTCTGGAAATGGAATAGCGGTTGATCCCGCTAAGGTGGCAGCAATCCAGGATTGGGTTAGACCTAAGAATGCATCTGATGTAAGAAGTTTTCTTGGATTAGCAGGATATTATCGTCGGTTTATCAAAGACTTTTCCAAGATAGCTGCACCGTTGACAGGATTGACGAAGAAGAACCAGTTGTTCAAATGGGATGATAAGTGTGAGCAAGCTTTCGTGATCCTGAAAGAGCGACTGACGAGTGCTCCTGTTTTGACTATTCCAAGTGGGAATGATGAGATGGTGGTTTACACCGATGCATGTGGTACTGGACTTGGAGCAGTGCTAATGCAGAAGGATAAAGTTGTTGCATATGCAAGTCGACAACTGAAGCCGCATGAAAGGAACTATCCGACTCATGATTTGGAGTTAGCGGCGATTGTGTTTGCTTTGAAGATGTGGAGACATTATCTATTGGGAGTTAGATTCGAGTTGTTTACAGATCATAAGTCGTTGAAGTATCTGTTCTCCCAAAAGGATTTAAATCTTCGACAGCAACGGTGGCTAGAGTTCCTAGCATCGTATGATTTTGGTATAGCCTATACTCCAGGGAAAGGTAACGCAGTGGCTGATGCGTTAAGTCGAAGACATGCAGGATTGGGAGCCATGTTTTCGGAATGGAAGAGTCTTGAGTATTTGGCTGGATTTGATTTCAGGCCTAGATGTGAATTGGAACCTGAGATGTTGGCAAACTTATCGATAAGGCCTACTCTTGTGGAAAGAATTGGCGAGAGGCAAAGGAGAGATGATAAGCTTATCAAGATTATCCGTGATTTGGAATCTGGGTTGGACCCAGAGAAGGATAAGGGATTCGAGGTCGATCGAGAGGGTTGGCTTCGAAAGCAAGGACGACTAGTTGTTCCCGATATTGATGGACTGAGAGATGAAGTTCTGAGGGAAAGTCATCACTCGAAGTTGACAATTCATCCAGGCGGAAATAAGATGTATCGGGATATGAAAAGATCCTACTACTGGGAAGGTATGAAGAAGGATGTTGGAGATTTTATTTCCAAGTGTATGAATTGCCAGTTGGTGAAAGCTGAGCAGAAGAAGCCCAGTGGATTGCTTCAGCCATTGGAGGTTCCTACATGGAAGTGGGAGCAAGTGTCGATGGATTTTATTGATGGTCTACCTAGGACAAGAGCAGGGAATGAAGGGATTTGGGTCATAGTAGATCGTTTGACCAAGAGTGCAAGGTTCATTCCTGTTCGATCGACTAGGACTGCATCGAAGTTGGCTGAATTATATGTGAAGTGGATAGTTCGTTTCCATGGTGTTCCGAAGAGTATAGTGAGCGATCGAGATCCATTGTTCACTAGTAGATTTTGGAAGAGCTTCCAGGAAGTTTTGGGAACTGAGTTGTGTTTGAGTACAGCTTATCACCCTCAAACAGATGGTCAGACTGAGAGAGTCAACCGAGTTTTGGAAGATCTTCTTAGAGCATGTGTTTTGGACTTCGGAGGATCATGGGAAGATCACCTTCATTTGGTGGAGTTTGCTTATAATAACAGTTATCAGTCGAGTATTGGTATGGCACCATATGAGGCATTATATGGAAGACCGTGTAACTCTCCGACATGTTGGTTGGAAACTGGAGAAAAGCTGATACTTGGGCCAGAGATGATTCGACAGACTTCGGATTGTATAGAGATCATTCGACAAAGAATGAAGGCAGCCCAGGATCGTCAGAAAAGTTATGCAGATAATCGTCGGAAGGATTTGGAATTCGACGTGGGTGATATGGTTTTTGTGAAGATTTCTCCATTGAAGAATGTTATAAGATTCGGGAACAAAGGAAAGTTAACTCCAAGATTCGTTGGACCATTCCCGATTATCGAGCGAATTGGAAAGCTCGCTTATAGATTGGAGTTACCGGAAAAGATGGCGGGTGTGCACAATGTTTTTCATGTATCTTGTCTACGGAAGTATATGCACGACCCAACTACGGTGGTTTCTGCTGATAGCTGTGAAGACTTAGAGGTTGATCCAGTGGTTACGAGACCTCGTAAGCCGCTTCGTATTGTTGACACCGATACGAAACAGCTTAGGAGGAAGACGATTACGTTGCTCAAGGTACAATGGAGTGACGATGTTAACGACTGTACGTGGGAGGAGGAAGAGAGGATGAAGGAAGCTCATCCAGGACTCTTCGAGGTATGGCCCTAAAGTGTCGTGACATCTCATGAATTTGTAGCTTGTTCTAAGTCTTAGAATTCTGCATGCTAGGCTAGAATTGGATGCATGGTTTGTTGATTGCTATGGATGGTAGGCATGCGGAATATCTTTGATTTCTGTTGTTTGCTTGGAATTTCGGGGGCGAAATTCCTAAGGGGGAGAGAATGTAACGACCCGTATTTTACGTGTCGATAGATCGTAGAATTTGCAGGTCGATAGTGTTGTTTGTGTTGCCTCTAGCTTGAGTCGTTTAGAAGTTAACCCGGGTGGAGTATGAGTTGTGACCGACTCATGAGCATTGCCGAGCTAAGGGATGAGTCGTGACCGACTCATAGGGGACCGACTCAAGGAGGGGTTACGGGTTGGAGTGTTGGCCGAGATAAGAAATTCACCGACCTAAGAGTTGCCGAGTTATAGAAGTAACGACCTAAAAGTTAGGCGACTTAGTGATGGTGACCGACCTATAGTAAGTCGTAGACGACCTTAGGAAGTGGCCGAGTCAACGAGTTACGACTCATAAGGTTTGCCGAGTTAAGGGGTTAGCGTGTTAGTAGGCAGCGACTTAAGGAAGTCGCCGAGTTAGCGACTTAGAGTTAGGTCGTTCAACGACCTAAGGGCTAGCGTTAGGACGCTAGGGGGATAGGTCAGCAGGCACGTTGAGTCGTTGGGGGGCTTAGGTCGTTGAGTCGGTCTGGTTTGTTAGGTCGCGTGAGTACTGTTCAGACTTAGGTCGTAAACGACCTAAGTTAGGTAGTGAGTCGGCAGTGAGTTAGGTCGTGGGGTCTTGAGTCGTGTGTGTCATAGCTAAGTCGTCATACGACTTAAGACTTGGGGAACGCGGCAGTATTTTAGGTCGGAGGCTTTTTAGGTCGTGACCGACTTAGTGTTAGGTCGCGTAGGAATTAGGTCGGCATCCCTGTGAGAGTGGTAAGTCGGATATGCTGAGTTAGCTTAGGTCGTATACGACCTAAGGATGGTTCTTTGTGCTGAGTTGTGTTGCAGTTGGGACGGTAGTGCGTTGAGTCGTTAGGTCGGCCTGTGTTTTAGGTCGTGTCTGGGTTAAGTCGTGAGTCGGGCTTGGTTGTATGTTGTGATTGGTTAGGTCGTAGGTCGAATGGATTGATGAGTCGGCAACGACTCAAAGTTAGGTCGGGGACGACCTAAAGGGCGACGACCTAAGGGGTTTCCAGCCTATAAATAGAGGTGTTCGGCTCACTTTTTGGCACCGGTTTTTGAAGCGACGAAGTGCTGCCATTTTGAAGACTCGACTACGGTATTTTCTTCACTTCTTTCTCTACTTCCATCAAGTGCTAACATCCGTTGAAGATCGAAGATCAAGATCGAAGATCCAAGTGTCCAAGTTGAAGATGTTCATCCGTTCGAGCTAGATTTCATCGATTGAAGCGAGATATTGCCGGATCAAACCTTGATCTTCGCTGTCCAGATCTGAAGTGTGTAGTTTTTGTAGTGTTTGGGTGATTTGGTGAGTGGTAGTTATCTCTCACGCGGATCCAAAGGAGTATATGGGATTGGTGATATGTTTATGTGTTAAAGTTAGCGTTTTCTCGCATTTTCCTTAAGTCTGCATGTAGATCCATCATATTTGAAAATGTTTATCTATAGAAGCTATTTAACAAGTATTAGAGACAAAACCCATGTTTTAGATTTGATAGATCTATGCTAAAAACTATGATTTCACATATGTTGGACTTTTGCTCACTTAATTACGAAATTGCCATTATAGTTGATATTGCTTAATATATCTTGTTTGAATGCTTGAATGTTTGAATGTATGTTAGATTTGATTGCTCCAAGTTAGCTTGTAGTTGATTTGGAACAAGATGGTTGAAGATGATTCAAAAGCTAAGTGGAAAGGCTCTTGAATGGTGAAAGCTGCCGATGGTATATGAAGCGGATGTGGAAGCTCATATGGATGGATTCGATGATGGGACTTTGCCGTGATGCGAAGAGGCGAAGTATGAGATCGAGATGGGACTTTGTCAGGATGCAAAAAGGCAAAGTATGGTTGAGTTGAGACTTTGCTTTGGTACGATGAAGCGAAGTATGATGTGAGTCTTGGCTTAATCCAGGCAGGGATCATTCCAAGCATGTTGATAACTTGAAGGGTAGTTCAAGTTGGTTGATAATGGATTGCTCAAGAGGAAGCTTGGGCTAAGTTGATAGAAGTCGTCAAGAAGGATGACAAGGAGGCTTGGATCTCATCGTTATTGAAGGTTCTAGCAAACCTAAAGCAAGAGTACATAGGGACGCCTAAAAGACTACAGGCAGTTAGTCGAGTACTCTGGGCCAAGAAGATAAGTCCTAGGCACAAGGCAGTGTGCGGGGTTTTGTCTAGAACCGGGGTTACCATTAGCCCTTGACAGATGGCTCAGGAAGGAGTCGGTCATTCAATTAACGGTGATTTCGAAGCAAGGTTAACAGTGATAGCCAGAGTCATGGATGTTTGGATGTTTGGTTGTATCATCATTCGGCTTCAAGAGCGGCGTTTTCTGGGTGCTTATCTGATCTTGGTTTAGGCCTTGGGGGTTTGTATTTGGAAAACATCGTCCTTGACTCGAGTGGTATTCGCTTTACCTTAATTGTCTATGTTGTTATGCTTGCTTCTCCTTAGTGTATGTCTGGGGCTATCACTGTAGAAAGAGGTGGAGTGGGATGGTTTGGTTCCTATTCCTTTTATCCTTTATGCTCTTTTGGTATGTTTGATAGTTAATTTACTGCTCACTAAGACTTTGTCTGACTCAAGGTTTTATGTCTCCTCTTATTACCTTGGGCTGTTCATCCATGTTTGGGATGGGCAGACTAGGTAGCAGGTGACAGGTGCTGTGCTAGGAGTTCTACGATGAAGATGACGAAGACGAGCAGGAGGCTTTGCATATTAGTTTTCTTACTATATGTACTGGGTATCCGCTGCTGTATTTGGTTGAGTGATTTGTAGTGAGGCTTTCGTGTATGGATTTGAGTAGATGATTGTATGAAACTACTGTGATGCTTATATGATGATGTTCTGTTCTATGGAGCTTCACTATATTATATTTCTCTATTGTATTTTATCCATGCGCTGTGAGTTATGCGATAGAGATTCTTCTGTTTTGTTTTACCCTGACTATCGTCCATGGCTGCCTGGCACACCTTTTAGCGCATTGTTTCCTTGATTTGGTGCGGGAGTCATGGGCGGTCGTCACAGACTCCCCATCACATAGGGTGATATAAATCTCTATACCGGAGCAATTCAGTGCAGAGACAATCGGCAGGTAAACCTTTCGTTTTCGATAATACCCAGTCTTCAAAAGCAATCTCATTTCGTCGTATCATTTATTTGGAATGGGTTTTATGACTCAATGTCCTCTTACGGCTAATCCAAATAATGAGTGATCATTTAAAAATAAGTGGTACATTCAGATTTCAAGTAAGTCACAACAAATTTCCACTTTGATCTTTTAAACAAAAGATCCATAACTATGATTCGATGTGGTTTTCAGATAACCGTTTGGAATCTGACCCCCGGTTGCATCGGAATTCAAATGCCGTTTTTAAAGGCCAATATTGATAGTCGGTTATTTAACTATCAAACAACATTCACAACAACCATCAATTATAAATAATTTGCCCAAATTATTTGTTTCAAAACATCTTTGCAAGATATATTTTCACACTTTAACCCTTTGAAAACAAATTTCAAATCCCTTTCCATACGCGGAATAAATTTTCAAATATTGTTTGTTTCCACTGAAAAATTTGCCAAGTCCGAATACTTTAAAATAATTTAAATCACTTATCCAAAAATATACTGGGGAAACACTTGAAATGAAAACTATTTTTAAACACTTTATCTAAAATATTAGTTATGAAATTTTTGTACTAATATCTCATATAAAACTTAAGCCCAAAACAAATTTTAAAAATAAAATTATTAAATAGAGCGTAATTATTTAAATAAACATTTTCTAAATCAAATACCAATTAAATCTTTTAAAATAGTCACTTCTATAATTAAATTAATAAATATTTACTTTAAAGATTTAAAAAAATTTAAGAGAATAATTTCTCTCAAAAAAATATTCTTTTTAAAACCAACTCTAGAACTTTTAATTCATATTTGAAAGCTACTTTGAAAACATACTCGGCTCGCCAGGGAAGATATAATTTCCTTTTACACCTTAAAATATAAACTACTATTTATGTTTAAAACAAATTACCCATTCCATTATAAATTCCTTCATGATTAAATTTCCAAATATCCACTGATATACAATTTTCAAATCGATTTTCCAAAATTTACTTTCAAACACTAACAAAACTTCCAAATCGATTTGCAAAATTTACTTTCAAATCGATTTTCCAAAATTTACTTTCAAACACTAAATAAACTTCCAAACTATTTGTTTCAAAACATCTTTGCAAGATATATTTTCACACTTCAACCATTTGAAAACAAATATCAAATCACTTTCCTTACGCAGAATAAATTTTCAAATATTGTTTATTTCCACTGAAAAATTTGCCAAGTCTGAATACTTTAAAATAATTTAAATCACTTATCCAAAAATATATTGGGAAACACTTGAAATGAAAACTATTTTTAAACATTTTATCTAAAATATTAGTTATGAAATTTTTGTACTAATATCTCATATAAAACTTAAGCCCAAAAAAAATTTAAAAGTAAAATTATTAAATAGAGTGTAGTTATTTAAATAACAATTTTCTAAATCAAATACCAATTAAATCTTTTAAAATAATCACTTCCGTAATTAACTTAATAAATATTTACTTTAAAGATTTAAAAACAATTTAAGAGAATAATTTCTCCATAAAAACATTCTTTTTAAAACCAATTCTAGAACTTTTAATTTATATTTGAAAGCTACTTTGAAAACATACTCGGCTTTCCAAGGAAGACACTTTCCTTTTACACCTTTAAAAATAATCTACTATTATTTTTAAAACAAATTACCTATTCCATTATAAATTCCATCATGAATTTAAATTTCCAAATATCCACAGATATACAATTTTCAAATCGATTTCCCAAAATTTACTTTCAAACACTAAATAAACTTCCAAATCGATTTCCAAAATTTTATTTTCAAACACCGAATCAATTTCCAAAATTTATTCCATTTAAAAATTACTCCTTTATTTATCCAAATTATTTTGAAAAACCATTAATCCAATATTCACACCTCCATTTTGATTTTTAAAATCCGAATTTTTTAAAATAACTTCTTCAAGTTTTCAACAATATCACTCAAAATCCATTTATTTCCATTTATTAAAATCTTTTTCCCATATTTAGAATTTATTCAATAAGATTTCAAAAATCAATCTCTACCCTTTTAAAATTCCTTCTTTTAAAATTCCTTCTTTTAAATTTGTCCAATTCTCTAAAATTTAATTTACTTAAAATTTTGTTCTTTAATTTCAAAAAACTCCAATTATATTTCATATATATATATATATATATATATATATATAGGGTATTTCAAAATACCATAATATATTCGGCCAAACCATAGCCATCAATAATTTCAATCACCTATATAATCATTCACGGATTATCAATAAATCAACACACACCATATGAAACAAAATCAAAAATTTGAGGAATCCATTGGGATCCCTCCAACCTATTTTCTTGCATCCATATATGTTAGTACAACAATTTAATACCAATTCCACTTCGAGGTGGAATATCACGGTATATGGGGTTATATCATCTCATCCGCTATTATGCAGCGCATAAGATCTCATCCGCCATATAATGCGGGAAATCAATCACTGTAATATATACACACACATACACACACACGCACGCACACACATATACATACATACTAATATATATAATATCACCCAACAGATAAATTATCAAATTCATCCAACCACATTCAATAATTTAAATTTAACTATTTAAATTAAACAGGCAAACCAAGTGAGTGAGAAGATCTCACCTTTTCTTTTACTTTGCAATCCATTTCCAACTCGACTATTTCTTCACGATTTTGACCTTGTATAACATTATATGATTTATTAATATTTGAACTAACCAAACAGTCTATTAACATTTAATAATGAAATTTAAACAAATTTTCCTTTAAACAATTTTTAGTTACCAAAATAATCATAAGTTAATTAGATAAATTAATTTCCCATAATATATTATTTTAAACTAATTTAGTAAATTAAAAATGTGTACTCGTATATATTTATTTTTTTGAAACTTCGTATATACTTATAAAATAGTCTATATAGATTTAAAAATCTATTATTTTATATAAACCCCTCATATTTAGAATTCCTGCCTTTTTAAAACATTATCTATAAATATATAGTTTCCAAACTTTCCATATGTACATTAAATCAAAACAGAATGGCTTTTATAAATATTTGAAATAATCAAATAATCTATCTTTACCACAAAATAAACTTTAATTATCTAGGTTTAT
Organism: Allium cepa; assembly: GCA_030765085.1. Lineage (NCBI taxonomy): Eukaryota > Viridiplantae > Streptophyta > Magnoliopsida > Asparagales > Amaryllidaceae > Allium > Allium cepa. The sequence goes on along the minus strand of CM060941.1, from coordinate 79,140,273 downwards.
ATAAATACTGGCCTACTATATCTTCTCTTTCAGTTTGAATTAAAATAGTTTAATTTACCGTTGAATTTATAAAAGAGATTACGAATATATTTCTTTAAAATGACCAGTAAGTTACTGCATGCATATATATAGATATAATACTTTTTTTTATCAACTTATATATATATACACACATAATAAATTAAATCAAATCAGAGCAGAACTGTTTTCATTACTGTAAATGTTCCTTCCCTTTTTTTAATTTTTCGTTCACCAAGACGAACGACAGTCTACCCAAAAATTGAAAACTACCATGCTCTAATTAATCCATCACTCTCCTAGCATACGAACCCTCCACCTCGCGACAACGATTTCGCCGACCACCTCAAAGATCCCCTTCCAAGCATTCGCGTACGTGGCTACCTCCACAGTAATGCTCTTCGCAATGCAAGCTATCGAACTTCCCATCTCGAACCATACGGAAAATGCTCGAGCTCGACCCATGCTAAGATGTCATCGCTGCCCCACCTTAAATGTCGAAGTGGTCGACTTCAATGTCGAGATTGCCTCGATGCCTATAGGCGATGCCGCGCCTCTCCTCTAAGCGTGCTCGAGCCCTCGACTTCAAAAGATCGCTGCGCCACCCATCTTAACAAAATCACAACTGCTATCGGTTAATTTGAGAAGGGACGAATTGATTTATTTTGGGGGTTTTTTAATTTGAAAAGGGATTCGTTCAAATCGGATAATAAAAATAGAAATAGGCTTGAGACTTGCTGGTTTTTTCCTTCAAAGATAATGCGTGTAGATAGGAATGACAAGTGTAGTAAAGGAGTAAACGTGTTAAGTTGTGAAAACATTATTCAGCATATAAATATATACATCAAATTTAAATTCAAATTAAAAACATCTCGATAAAAGCAACACACAATCTTGACCTCCTATTGAGGCGTGCCGCCAGGCATTTATAACGTTAAACCCTTATTCCGAACTGTAACTACCTGCATATTTAACGATTATATATTTAAATGTTTTATTTGAATATAGCATCGTTAGTCGGATTTAGGTCCGAAATGTTACATTTTGCAAACGGCCGAATTAGGACTCGAAACCACTTCCATTGAGTTCAAAATGGCGTTTGCAATCTTTTGAGTATAAGCTTCGTTATGTTTGGAGTTAGTAGAATTTTGCTACCTTTTCTATTTGGGTTTTGGGTTTGGGTTCAGCCCATTAGCTTAACAAAATACCCAACTCAATCCCCTCTCTTCTCCATTCACTCATTTTCATTTCTTAAAATCTAGGTCAACTGAAAATGGGGGAAACGAAGAAGAATTAGAAACTACAAGCCCTAGTTCATTTGCAAAACTCAAATTCTTGCTCTATAATCCACGAGAAGCTATTGGCAAGCCGCCTCTTCATCTTCTCCAACTCTTTCTTCCTTCAATTTCAGAAAGTTTCCTAAACCTAACTTAGGAAATACTTGTTTTGATCTTAGATTGAAGCTTGTAGAGTTGAAGTGGAGAGTGGTTGGTCTTTTCTTTGCATTTAAGCTTCTCATCCTTGTTTTTGAGTTGAAAGGTGATATTTTTTTTTATCTTACATCTATGTTTACAACTATGTTGTATTTTTAGGAATGAATTTCTAACCTAATTGCATGATCGTTTGCTTTCGATTTGGATTGATTCGGTGAAATTTTCAATTTTTGATCTTTGAAGCCAAATCTATGAAATCCTTATATTTTGATGTTTATGTTGTTCGGAGTGTTTGGGTGAGTAGTTAACGTTGGGTAGTCGTTTGACGTAAGCCCCGTAATCATCGCTCATCCGATCGCTTTCGATTTGTTTTGGCCATCAATGGCCTAGGTTCAGGAAATGCCTGAACAACAGGGTTCGGACATCTGAATCAAAGCTCCCAGACGTCTGAATTGGTTCGAGTGCAACCAGAAAGGAAATAGGCTTAAAAAGCCATTTTCATACGTCTGAAATATATAAGCCAGACGTCTAAATTAGGATCTGGAAAACTTTTAATTTTCCGGATTCAGACGTCTGAACCATACACTTCAGACGTCTAAATCTGCTGTTTTTTCCCAATTTGCCTTTGGGTTTGAAATTCCAATTTTTATCGGCTTTGGTTGTTGTGATTTGCTGTTATCATTCATCTTTGACTTTGATGATTCCTTTCCGACTTCATCCATGGATTTTTATAAAATAATCTTTTAAATTGTATTAAAGCTCTTTTCTCCAATTTATAATTTCTATTTAAACCCCACACACACAATTTCGCACTTCGAGCGAAGTGGAAAGGAGATTAAATGGTTAGGTAAAACACAGACCATGAATCCATGCGTTTATCTTTTCGATTAATCCCCGACCTATTCGATTGATTGTTTTTGACCTTTGGGTCTGGTTTGCCGATGAGATGAGGTAAACTTTGTACTACTTTGAGTGTGAAATTAACTAACGGATAGTAAACCGTTTAGTGCGAACGGGTGGTTATGGGACTCACGTAAACACCTTTTCGAGAGTTGTGACACATTATGCCAGTTAGTGGTGTCCAGTACTGGGCCTCCGGACCTTCACCACTACGGTTTGTTGCCTTTGGGATAGTGTCTTCGAACTGTCTCCTTCAGGTTTGTTGCCTTCGGGTATGTTGCCTTCGGGTATGCTGCCTTCAGGTTTGTACCTTCGGGTTTGTGCATTCGGGATTGTTGTCCTATTGTATCGCTTTTGGAGTTGGTCATTTGTCACCGCTCGAGTGATATTGGGTTTGGAGTCTTCGGGCTCATGGATCCTTGTTTATACAGTACTGAGCACGTGCAATTTTCTGTTGTTTTATTGATATGTATATTCCCTAGGTATCGCCCTTCGGTGTTGGTCTTTTTGAGCCACATGATATATAGCGGTTACCTTGTGGAACTTGTGTTACCTTCATTGGTATTTGTTTTTGCCTTTTTGGCTTGTTTTGGGATATTCATATCCTTTGTTTATTATGTTGCCGATGATATGAGGCTTGTCTCATTATGATTCATCTTTTGTTAGATGATTGTGTTATCTCTTTTAGAGATATTTGTTATACTTTATGACCTTGCAGGTATTGTTGTTCAGTTTATCTAACCATTTGTTTAGCTAGACTGACCCGTGTATTTTATACTCGGGTCAGACCGAGTGTTTCAGGTTAGGTACTTTTGGACTTAGCCTATTTTGCTTCCGCATGGACTGTTCAGCTGGCTCCTTTTTGTTATAGCTTTTTATGTAGTCCCTTTTTGTTGTAACTCTGATATGTATTCTTTTGGATTCGCCTGTATATTGTGGTTTGCCATACCACTTGACATGTATTTGTTTGTATACTCTGTTATGTATCAGTATATGTGTATTTGATGATCTACTGTTCTGTGATGTATATTACATTTGAGTTGTTATATTCTGTTCTGATAGATCCTTTAGCCACCTATGGTTTTGTTTTAAGTATTCATTGGATATGTTCATTTGCTTAGTATGATAATTGTCGATGTATTCAATAGATAGTTAAAGCAAGGCTATAGATGGTCGCTCCTAACCAGCCTTATTCTCCGCGTTAGTTGACAGCATTACCCCGTGGCGTCCTTGGCTAGTGTGGGTATAGAGGTAGGGCGTCGCAACTTGATATCAGAGCTGAGTTCAGAACAAAATATGATAAACACAGAATAGATGCACATATTATGATACATCAAAGTGTAATAAGTGATACAAACCTTTGTACCATCATGCCTCTATATTCCTTCTTGGCCTTTGGTGGTAGATAGAATTTGGGAATACATCTAGGAATGCATTTTGTTCCGTAGTATTCCACATTTGTAATGATATCTACCTTGTGGATAATCTTGTTCTTATCTTAACCTTCAACGTATGGTTGGAATAGGCAGGGGACGACGTTCGGGTGCTGGGCAATTCAGTGGGTCACATCCAGATGGCGTTTATATGTCTGCCGATCAGTTTTTAGACTTGTTTAGGAACACTCAGCCTCCAGTTCCTACTCGAGTATCTCCACCTCGCAAGTCTGCCTTTGCACGTCTATGCAGTGATTTTTCTCATCTTGGAGGAAATCCGTTTAAAGGCTCCGAGTCTGTTCTTGAAGTCAAAGCTTGGATTCGCACGTGCGAGCATATGTTCTCTCGCATGGATCTTTCTGATCATGATAGAGTTCTTGTAACTTCTAGCTTACTGCAAGAGTGTTTCCTTGATTGGTACGAGCTTCTTATTACCGAAATTGATGAGTCTGCTCTTTCTTGGACTCAGTTTCGGGAGCGATTCGAACTCAAGTTCATTCCTGAATCTGAAAAAGTTTTATTGACCCGTCGCTTTCTTGAGTTGAAGCAAGGGAAATCTTTTGTTTCTGAGTATGTTGCATCATTCGAGGCTTTATCTAAGTATGGTCTTGAATTTATTAGCACCTCCTATAAGAAGAATTTGAAGTTTGTCTCTGGTCTTAAGAAATATCTTAAGAAGTCTTTATTGCTCCAGCTTAAGCTTTCTTTTGAGGAGTTGGTACATTCTACACTTCATCTCGAAGCCATCGAGAAAGAGTGTGATAGTGGTGATGATGTTGAGGTTTCCAAGAACCCCAACAAGAAGCGGTTTCCATTTCAGAAGTCTAGGTATTTTCCTTCTAAGAAGAAGAAGATTGGTGGTTCTAGCTCTCAGTCTCAGTCTGTTGGAACACCTTCCATTCGGAAGTGTTTCAATTGTGGTTCTCCTGATCATATGATTCGAGCTTGTCCTAAGCCTCTCTTCTGCCGCTATTGCAAGAAGGAAGGCCATCATGTTTCCACCATACTGTTCCTGCTGGTGTCAAGTCTAGCAAGCTTTATGCTGCTAAGGCTTCTGAAGGTTCTTCTCAGCCCAAAGGTATGTCTCCATCTATTTTGGAAGGTTCTATTTTATTTCATGATCATAGTATTCGAGTTCTTTTCGATACGGGTGCTTCACATTCTTTCGTATCGAAGAAGCTCATCGATGATTTATCTTTGGATCTTTCTTGTATGGTTACTTCATTGAGGATTGCGAATCCTATTGGAGGATCCGCGACGCTTAGCCTGTTTTGTGATGATGTTGAGATTATTTTATGTTGCTTTTCTTTTCGTGTGAATCTGCACGTTATTTCTTACTTGGGATTTGATATGATTTTGGGTATGGACTGGCTAGTGAGATACGATGCCCGGATTATTTGTTCTAAGAGGATTATATGTCTTTGACATCCGGATTCGCCTACTCAGCTATCACTTGTTCATCGAAATGAGGATAATTCCGAAATGGCTTTACATTCTCTTGACTCGCGAGATGATGATGATATATCTAGTATTCCTATTGCTTGTGACTTTCCTGATATTTTTGAGCCTGTTTCGGGTTTGCCACCCAAGCGGACAATTGAGTTCCGCATTGATCTCATTCCAGACGCGCAGCCAGTTAGTCGTTCTCCCACGAGAATGTCTACAAAGGAAAATGAGGAACTCAAGTAGCAGCTTTTAGAGCTTGAGTTCAAGAAGTTGATTCAGTCCATTTTTTCTCCATGGGGATCCGCGGTCGTCTTCATGAAGAAGTCTGATGGAACTCTTAGGCTTTGCATTGACTATCGCAAGCTTAACGAGTTAACCATCAGGAATCCATATCCATTGCCTAGGATCGATCATATGTTCGATCTATTGAGTGGTGCTAAGGTCGTTTCTCAGCTCAACCTTTCCACAGGTTTTCATCAGTTACGAGTCGCGGAGAATAGCATACCTCTTACAGCCTTCTGCACTCGTTATGATTCTTTTGAGTGGCTCGTTATGCCATTCGGTTTGACAAACACTCCTGCTTTCTTTGTCGATATCATGAATCGAGTATTCCGGGAATATCTCAATAAGTTCGTCCTTGTGTTTATTGATGATATCCTTGTTCATTCTAAGTCTGAAGCCGAGCATGCTAATCACTTGAGAACTGTCTTGAGTACTCTCCGTCACCATCAGCTTAGAGCACTACACCAGAAAGGCGAATTAAGCAGTGCTTAGGGCCGTATCTAACGACATTAGGCACGGCCGTAAGCCGTAAGCCGTATCAATATAAAGCGTGTTTATTAATTAGATACGACCATGGGCCGTATCTAATTAGCTAGTTTGATAAGGCTCTGGGCCATATCTAATTTTCTAGTTAGATACGGCTCAGGGCCGTATCTAATTCACTAATAAGATATGGCTCATGGCCGTATCTAACTAGCAAATTAGATCCCATGGCCATATCTAATTCGTATACTAAGCACATGAATTAGATAAGGCTTTCGACCATATCTAATTTATGTAATAGATTCAGCAATAAGCCGTATCTAATTCACAAAGCTCATGACCATAAATTGCAATACCATAGATGCAGTATAATACAATTAAAGCAGTATCTAATTCACACAGCTCATAGCCGTGAATTACAACAGCATAGATGCAGTATTATACAATAGTAGCAGTATTTAAAGCAGTAATAGATACGGCAATATCTAATTCACAAAGCTCATGACCATAAATTGCAATACCATAGAGGCAGTATAATACATAAAAGCAGTATCTAATTCACACAGCTCATAGCCGTGAATTACAACAGCATAGATGCAGTATTATACAATAGAAGCAGTAATAGATACAACAATAGTTGGATTACAATAGAAGCAGTATTATACAAAATATAGTTAATATTATACAAAAGCAGTAATCGCTATCATTGTCACCTTCATCAGCGCTATATTCTGCATCATCTTTACTGATGTTAAGAAATTTCTTGATCACTGTTTTAGGCCATGAATGCTAAAGAAAAAAAAATTGTCACGTTAGCTATTAAGAAATTGATTCAATGTGCAAACCGTTGTTTAAGTATTGACATAAACTATGTGTGCTCTTGGTTTTGAAGTACATATGCCACATATAAAGATATGGAGTCATGGACTAACAAAAACTTAAATAGATGTATTTTTGTTACTAAATTTTCATACCTCTCCTTGCTTTCTTGCACTATTGTTCTTCATTTCCTCTTTTTGCTTTTAATTCTTCTGCAGAATATTTATAGAGACTGTAGAATATTATAGGATAAGAAAATTTATGGACTCTACAATGGTTGCTATAAGAGTTAATATATTTGACAAACAAGTGGGACTTTGAAAATTCAACAAAAGACAAATGCAGTGTGGTATGACAGGGGAAGATGATGACAGGCAATGGAGATAAGTTGATGAGATATAAGAATGATGGTTTCAGGCAGAGGTAAAGTATGTAGAGGAGATGTAAGTGCCGGTGGTTGTAATGGTTTGTCAGAGAAGCTTGTATGAAGGGGATGTTTGTCAGAGAAGCTGCTGGTTGCTGGTGGTTTGTCAGAGAAGCTTGTATGTTGTTTGTCAGAGAAAAACTTGTTTATGAAGTGTGCATTGTGCACAAAGATGGTAGGGGTTGTGACTGTTGTTATGGTATGTATGTTGCGATGGAAGAGGGGATGTATGTTGTTGCAGTCAGGGTAGTGGAGAAGGGGGGACTGCAGTGATGATGTGCTGTTCGAAGATGTGAAGTAGTTAGAATGGTCGAGGTGGATGTTTGTATGCTATTGCAATCAGTAAAGATGTGGTGCAAATCAGTGTAGAGGAGGGGAGTTTGTAGTTATGGTGGGAAAATGTATGTGCACTGAAGTGGTAGGGTGACAGCAGATATAAGAGAAGTCGCTTTGTAATTGTGAATAAAGTATGGTTGTGGTTTGGAGAGGCTGTGGAGAATATCAAAGAAGTGATGATGTTGGATGTGGTCAGTAGTTGTATATATAGTGAAGGGGTAGTTGTGGTTAATGAAGTTGGATGTTGAGACAAAGGTTGGTGGTGAAAACTGTGGTGAGTTGGAGACTGTTGTATATGAAGAGATTCTATGTTAGGGGGAAGGTGTAACTACTGCATGAATTGGTGATGATGGAATGGCTACTACTGTAAAGTGTTCAGAGAAGTGTTTAGTGAAGTCCGTGTGCAGCAAGAAGTTTGTTGGAGTTATAATGGTTCGAGGAGAGTTGATGTATAGGTAGAAGTAAGTGATACGCATAGTGAAGGAGGTTAAGGTTGCAATAGTGAGGCAACAGTGTTCGTAAATGTAGAATTATAAAAGAAAATAAAATTGTAACAAGATATTGAAAATGCAAAAATTGCAAAAGAAATTGAAATGAAATACAATTTCTTTTCGAAAGAAATTGTGTGTACTATTTTTTCTTTTAAATAGAAATGCAAAGGCAAATGCAAAAAATAATAAGCGTATAAATCAAATCACATAACAAACATACACACAACTTTTTTTTAAAATGCAAATTAACATCCAAAATAAACACACTAAAATCAAACAACAAATAATTCGAACCATACATGCTAAAGATATCGAATCATAATCTTCGAATGGCACACATACCCACCCACTCCAACATTAACAAAGGTCTCTACAAATTGATGATTTATTTTGTTGGTTCTCTCATCTGGTAGCAGTATATTGTCCAAAACCAATTTTTCATGCGTGGATGGTACAGATTTCCCATGGATTTTGGACGATGTAGAATCTCGACATACAGTACCTATTGCAATAAAGTTTATTGTTTAGATCTATCCAACAAAATAAATGTATCGAAAACAAGTAAGAATAAAAAGCAACTAATAAATACCTGTTTCTATTATGTCTAGATCGGAGCTGAGGATTTCACATTTTTGATTGTTCGCCACATTGGTTGTATCCTGGGATTGAGAAACAACGAATTTAGAAGCATTGAGTTGTGTGTTGCGTTCTCCTTGTTCTATGTTTCCCACCATGTTGATCAGAAGCTCCATTTGCCCAGACAAATTTCCCACTATACTCTCCAAATTTCCCACCGTACCCTCCAAACTTCCTATCCTCATTTTCAACTCAGCATTGTCTCCACAAACATGTTTCAATCGTTTATGTGCAATAGCAGAAGCCGTAATATTAGTCTTTGGTATGACGGTCCCAACTCCGCTGCTCCTACCCCTTGTATCCTTTCCCATCACTTGTGATACGATATCTTCATCCACTGTCAATTTTTCTTCATCACTATCGGTGATCTTTTCCTTCAATTTCGCAATTTGATCCTGAGATTGCATTATACTTATATGAATAATTAAAATATATGTATGTATACATGTTCTGAATACTTAAGTTCCAAAACTGTTGCTGGCCATCTGAGGTGAAATGACTCAGTTATAAATGACCCTAGCGTGTATGTGTCTATATGCATATGTATGTAAGTTGGTGGTGAGATGACTCAGTTATAAATGACATAGCACCAGTAAGAGAGTTTTAACTTGTAGCTGACATGAAATTACATTTTAAGCTTTTGTGTAAAGATGGTTGAGCCCACAAAACTGAATCAGATTATGTATATTTAAAAGCTTAAGCTTTTCAAAGATTGTGAATTTTTTTTTTGCAGAATTGATGCTTCAAGAATACACTCACCCCCATGCGGCCATGCGTATGCTGTTATTGCTGTGTATATTAATATAAGGTTATACTTATGTTAATGCTTATATTAATGAATACAAGACTGTTAATTCATGTACACACAGAACTGAAATTGTACTTGTATGAATATATACCAGACTGTAGATATTCCATGCTTATTCCTATATATACACACCTGAAATTGTACTTGTGTAAAGATGGTACACACAGAACTGAAATTTTGACTTACGAAGTACGAAGAATTGGCATATGATATGCTACCATCTTTTTTCGTGTGTGTCTTCTCCCATACATGACGACGGTTGATATTTGCATATGGATTTGCAACGATCTGCAATATATAAAATATGTTAGTTGTGACTTTTACCATTTTTGAAAAAAAATGAATATAACTTACCATTTCGTGTTCTACTCTAGCATGACTTTTACGCCTGCATGGTGAGCATAACTGAGCAATGATCTATTTTTTTGGCTAACTCCCTTATTCTGCTCGCTTCAGGCGTTGCTTCACTTTTTATAAACTCGTTCCAATCTTCTTTTGCAATTGTAGGTGGACAATTTTTCATCCGTTATTCGTCATTGTTGAAAGTGTCATAAAAACTTGCTCTCAATTTTTTTTGTGTCTCCTAAAAGCCTCAGACATTCTTTTTAAAAAATTCCTTTGAAAGCGGTTCGAGCGCATACATTTTCTGTAAAAAGTAAAATACATAAACAAAACAGTATGGAACTGTCTGTTAAGACTTAAGATCGTCACCGTTCATTTGTAAACTGGATTCAAGCAGACTTAATAAAAAGAAAACTAAAGAAGCAATTCTATCAAACAATAGAGCCAGCTGCCGACCTAAGCAAGTTAATCAATTCTATCAGACTTACCACCAATTGGTTCCAAACATCGTCCTTATATGTACCGGGTACTTTGTTCCAACTTATGTATGATATCAGCACATGAGCTCATACTAGTTTACCCAGTATAGTGGCGATTTTTCCAGCGTTTTATGAGACTGGAATACCATGTAAATTTTGATCAACTATTTGTTCTTCTGAGCATGATGAATGTGATGATGCTGGATTTTGTGACATAGTTTCCTGCACATAGTTAAATAACCATTATTGATTTGTAATTGTATAACAGATTACAAAAAGAAAAGAAAAACAAATAATCTATGAATATATCAACTCGGCTGTCCTGAAATAAAAACGAAATCAGCATCACTGTAAAATTAGTTGTTTAGCCAATAAAAGCGGTCTCATCAACCATCAATTCATGGCAATAACAAAAGTAAAAAAGCAATAACAACAAAAGAACTATTTGGATTTCAAATTTGACTGCAATCAACTAATGAAAATGGTTTAAATTTGTACTCAGTGGAATAAGTTAACCTTACTGTTAGATTGCAGAATAAGTTAACCTTACTATAAAGTATAACTCAAATCAGTACTCAGCTAAACTTCGATAACTCTGTTTGTATTTAGTACAGAATGGTTTCTGTAGTGGTTAATGTGGTGTGACAGAGGAGAGGTGCGGTTGATGTTTGTAGCTGTTGAGGCAAGTGGAACAGAGATGTGGTGATGTTCGAGTTTTGGAGGTGTTGGAAAAATTGCTGCAGTAGGATAGTGCTGTTGTCTTGGTTTCTGGATATTGTAATAAATCAAAGGCAGTTCGTTGTTGATACTGGCAACTGGTGGAGTGAAACAAGTGGCAATGAAACAGTGAAGTAATGTTGTGGCAATGGCAAGTTGATGACTGGATGTTCAGGTATGTTGTTGTTGTTTTGTGGAAGTGCAACAGAGTTGCTGCTGTTGTGATGTAAGTATATGCAGGTGGTTGAGCTTGTTGGTTGATCAAGTATGGAAGATGTATTGGTGGTTGTTGAATGAAATTTATGTGAAATGTAGGGGAGGAGATATTGCAGAGGGCAGTGATGGTTCGTGGTGGAGAAATAGGCTGCAGTTGAGATGTCAGTAGATGAAGTATTTGGTGAATAGGAGTGGTAGAGACAGAGAGGAAGTTGTGTGCAAAGAAATCAATGTGACAGTGTCACAAAAAAATTGAAATGTAACAGAGTAACCAAATATAAATGCAGATGTAAAATAAAATAAAGTGAAATAAGAAATTTTATGAAATTGTGGATGTTTTTCTCTCTCTCTTTTTTAATTGAAAATGCCAAATATAAAAACACAAATGCAAACACACACAAACAAGTGCAAGAAACAAACACACAACAAAAATTCCTCTTTTTTTCTTTTTGTTTTTTTAATGCAAAGAGAGCTGTGGACTAAGTTTGAACAAGTGTCTAAGGATGGACTGCACTTTGATAAGTCTGTTTTTCAAAAGCTGCCAAGGAAGGGGTTCATGGACATGCTTGAGGAGGCTTGTGAATCTGAATGTGGACATTTTAAGAAACCTTCTCTTTATGCGAATTTTTGTTTGGTTCAATGATATCTCACACTCCTACTACCCCAAGGACTAGAAATTCAAACGAGAAATGAAGCATTTAACAATTCATCAGTTAACAAATGCTTTTGGTAAGGTCTTCTAATTTTTCACTGTCTTCAAAAAGCTGATTGATAGACGGTAGGAAACTCAATGTCATCCACATTTGTAGTCAACCGTTTTGGTGTATGCAAAACCACAGACCAACCGTTATTTTTTAAATCTGTTGAGTAGAACACTTGACCCGATTCTGATGCAAGAATAAATGGTTCATCATTCACGCTATCTTTGCTCTTCAATTTCCCTAAATTAACCATGATCAAGTTTGAAACAGGATCTAATTTGCAACCATTGATCTTATCCTCGACCTTTACCCAATCACAATAAAAAACTGTTTGTTTGAAGTCAGTGTAATCCAACTCAAGTATCTGCTGAATGACTCCGTAATACGTTGTTTCTGCTTCCTTGTAATTTTTATCTTTACCGCTCGCTCTAAATTTTGTAATTGCTTTCATGCATACACCGCTATCTTGTGTTACCATACGATCTTCGTACATTTTCGTGGAAAATAAAAAACCATTCACTTGGTACTAAGTATAACTAAGTGCTGTGAACTTCGACCCATGCACTAGCCGCCAAAGAGTTGGATCAACATCGATGCACTTCAACAACTACATAAAATACAATAAGTAAAACAAAACATGGTCACGAAGGTGTATTGCCAACTTATAAACACGTGAAATACTTAAGATGCTGTAATACCTCGTTGCGTAACTATAGAGTAAAACTTTGAACGACTTCGACAGTTGTACCCCTGCCTCGTGATTGAAATCTAGTACTTTTCGCATAGGAGTTATACCTCCTACGGAAAACACATATCAAAACGAATACATAAATTGAATTAAAAAATGGAAATTCAAACAAAGGCGTGAACTTACTTCTTTTCTTCATCCAATCCATCATACTTATTAAGGACCCATCTACGCACTTGTTCAAACTGCACTTGGGTTAACGTTATATCTTTACCATTATCTAAAGATATCTCACCAGCAAACTCATCGTCCTCATCTAAAAACGCTTCGCGGGTATGTTTATGATTGTCATCACCTCCGTTTGGCATATATTCCATGCAGTAAAGGCTAGCTTCTTGTACAATGTATCCTTCTGCAATACAATCTTCAATGTATCTTTTGTTGCGCACATATCATTTATATGTTTTCATCAACCTGTGAATGTGATCAATTATATATTGTACATTATAGCTATTTCTATCAAATAATAATGTACATAACTGAAATTAGCTATTTACCATTCAAAGGTATACATACATCTATATCTGACAGGACCACAAATTAATGCTTCATCGGCTAAATGAACCACAAGATGGATACTGATATCAAAAAATGCAGGTGGAAAATGTTTTTCAAAAACACACATTGCTTCTACCAAACTAGCCTTTGATTTTATAAGGTGTTCCCTATTGATCACCTTTGAGCACAAAATGTTAAAGAATAAACTAATACGATGAATAGCATTTCGCAAATCCTTATGTTGTGGATAAGAATGTTGAAGCAATACCGGAAGCAAATGTTGCATTATGACGTGGTAATCATGTGACTTCATATTTCTTAGTTCGGGAGGATTGATGCTCACATTGTTATGGAAGTTTGAAGAGAATTTGTTAGGCACTTTCAGGTTTTTCAAAATGGTGCAAAACCGTATCTTTTCTTCTTTGCTCAAAGTGAAAGTTGCCTTTGGTATGATTATTTTATTTGTTTCAGGATCTTCCATCACCCACAACTTTTGTTTTATACCCATGATTTTCAAATCCTTGCGTGCATTGATGCCATCTTTTGACTTATCTTTATGGTCCATAATGGTGCTGATGAGATGCTCTGTGACATTTTTCTCCGTATGCATAACATTAATATTATGGCGAATCAAATTTGCTTTCCAATATGGTAAATCAAAAAAGATAGACCTCCTGTACTATGCAGAAACACTGTCAACTTCTTCATTAATTGACTTTTTCCGTTTTCGACTAATTTCTTCTTTGTGTTTACCAACTTTCATTTTGATATTCGCTACTTTCTTTTCAACTTCAAAACCAGTCAATGTCCGTTTAGGACGATGAAGTTCTTGTTCGTTGTTGAAATTTGTCTTGTCGTATCGAAACTTGTGTTCTTTAGGAAGAAACATTCGATGTCCAATGTAACACATCTTCTTACTTTCAGGAAGATGATAAGAACAAGTGTTTTCCCCACAAACCGGACATGTAAAATAACTGTGAGTTGTACATCCCGATAAAGTCCCAAGAGCAGGGTGATCATGGATTGCCCACAACACCCTAGCTCTCATTGTGAATTCGGATTTATTTAATGAATCATATGTAACGACTTCTTTCCATAACTGCTTTAACTCATCTATCAACGGCTGTAAATAAACATCAATATCCTTCCTTAGTTGTTTTGGCCTAGAACTCAACAGTGTTAACATTGAAAACTCTCGTTTCATGCACATAGACGGAGGAAGATTATATGGTACTACAATTACTGGCCAACAACTGTAAGGGTTAGATAGAGAAGCATGTGGACAGAAACCATCTGTTGCTATTCCAAGTGTGACATTTCATGGCTCGACAACAAACGTTTGGTCGAAATAATTCCCGGCTTTCCATTGAGAAGTGTCACATGGATGACGCATTACGGTTGGATCATACTTGGCACGACCATGCCAGGTCATCGCATCTGCTATCCATGGTACAGTATACAATCTCTTCAATCTAGAAATTAAAGGAAAATGTCTTAATGTCTTTCGAGGTACTTTGATGCCTTTTCTTTCTTCCTTGAATGATGTCATATATCTTGGTTCGTTGCAATTTGTACACGAAACTCTATTCGCATCATCTTTCCAGTATAATATGCAATCATTGATGCATGCATCATAAGTTTTGTAATTCATCCCAACTTGCTTAATTAACTTCTTCACGTCGGGGTACTTTGCCGGCAGCGTGTTACCTTCGGGGAGTAACTCCTTTATTAGTTCGAGGAATGCAGTCACACCATTATCTGAAAAGACGTATTGGGTATTCAATCTATTCAGTTTCACAATGGCATACAGCTTCGTCAACCCTTTTGAACATGAAGGATATAGTGGCTCTTTTGCGCTACCAAAAAGTGATTTATAGCTTACTTTCATTGGCCTGCCAATTGCCATCAACCGTAGACGGCTCTCCAACATTAGCATGATCAGACAATGGATTTTCAGGTTGAAAATGATGAATTGTATCTGCATCATTGACTAGATCTTCCATCATAATATGTTCAGACTCGTCGGTACTTGTGGCATGACTAACTGGTTGTTGTTTTTCCTTCTCTGCCTTTTTTCCCCCATGAAAATACCATACGGTATATGATTAGATAAAACCCCATCTAAGCAAATGAAAATGAATGTCATCTAATTTGATCGTCTTCATATTTTTTCACCGAGTGCAAGGGAATAAATACACTCCTTTCTTACCACCGTTTTCATCAACAAAACTAATAAACTTCTTCACCCCGTCTATATAGTACGTAGATCTTTGGTCAAATTCATTTATCCACTTTTTGTCTATACTGAAAGACATATTGCCCTCCTATATCATATATATTAGAACATTAGACGTAAATATAATATATTTGCGATGTAATCAACTTAAATATAAACGAAAACCAACGAATTTTGTTTTGGTAAGTTATTTCTGTCTAACATTATCTTAATTAATCACAAAAATTTGTATACAACACCTCACTTCTGTCTAAAACAAATTAAAGCCATTTTGGGACTAAATGCTTTAATTTCGACAGCACTTCACTTCTTTCTCTTCTACGCATAACTTTGCATCCAAGGGGTATGCTGTTGTATTTTCTAAAATAAATTAAAGCCTTTTGGGACTAAAGGCTTTAACTTGTTGTTGTGTTTGTTAAAATAAATGCATTTCTAGGTGGTTAAGAAAGCTTCTCTTTTATAGAAGCTGATTTATGCTCAAACAGTACAACATGGGGGTCCTAAGACTCTGAGATACTATGAGAGAATTGGGATGTTCCGCAGATAGCCGATGGAGCAGAGACTTTGAAAAAGTTCACATTCTTTTTGGTAAACTAGCTGAGTCGAACATGTAATGATGTAGGAAATAATTTTAACAACATGATTTAAGTAAATAGTGCAGATGGAGTTGTTGAATATGTAGGGAATTCACCAACAAATAAACTTTTAATAATAAAATATCAGAGTATGAACTATTGCAAAACATAGTGTATATATAAAAGTAATTCAAACTTTAACACACTTTGATTCTTTGAAAAAGCCGAGCTAGTTCTGAAGAAGGCTGAACAATTGATTAAATCTGATAATAGAATAGCTTATTGTAACTTATTACTCTGTGTGAAGAAATTGATCATTTGAAGAAACAGTCAAGATATGGAATGTGCTAAAAAGTTACTTTCCAAGAGTTTATAAGATGAGCTATTACATATTCCTGCATAAGTATGGCTAGCAATCTCCATCGAGATACAACACTGGAATTAAATCCGTAGTGTGGCTAGCAATCGATTGATCAAAAAACTTTTTTGCTTTTTTATTCACCGTTTAAGTGGAAAGACATGCAAGACATTTTATGGAAGCTACAAAGAAGCTTCAATTATATTTCGTGCGCCACTCCAACCCGCACCCGCAACTACATCATCAAGCAAAAACCAAGTCTCAAATCTCCAACTCCTCCCCAGTACGCACAGAAAATTACAAGGTACATAGATTCAGATCTCAGGCAACTAGTACAAAAAATTTAAGCAACTAAAATTCATCAATCTGACATAGTTTCATCGGGAAACAAACCAGGCTATGCCTGTTTCTCCAAAGCCCAACCAACAGTTTCAGTCGTTATGTTGAGATTTGGTATATTAAGTAGTTTAATTTTTTTTTACTATGGTGATGACTATTACACTGTGATTCTACTGTCACAGTCACAACCATTTGAATCATCCCTTTCGACCATATCAAACGGCCTTACCGTCTGTTGTCCACTCCACTCATCACTACATCATATACTGACATGCTCTATAACATCACATTCCCAGTTCAGAGAGTATTGCCATAACTACATCAAGAAAAGTGTTGCACGGTGTCGCCAATATCCCATAACTGCCTGCAACCTTCACTCAACATAAATATCCTCACTCTACCAAACATCAAATTTGTCTCTTCCTACCACTGCTTGAACTAAAACTTCCATCCACTGTTACATCTGCGTATTAGTGCATAATTTCGCATCTTTTACATCTGCGTATCAGTGCACAGAATTGAACAACTGCACTTAAACTCCGCAGTTTCACTCCTCTGCCTCACAGTGATCATCCACCACTGTCAAGCTCAACTTACTCACTGTAACAGTTTAACATTGCCTGCATACAACTGAATCACTTCATCACACCACAGACCAACAACCAAAAACACAGACCAACTTGCCAATACCCTGTGCCCCATCACATTGCACCATCTCTAACCATCCGACTCAATTACTATATAACTATTCACAGCATATCAAACCAACATCCACTGCCACCTACAATACTTCACCATATTTCCAAACTGTGCAATCTGACCATCACTTCACCACATTCATGCCACTCTACAGTAGTTCTCTGTCTATCACCTATCTCTACCTATCTCGGCCATTGCTACCAACCTAACACCCATCATCCCATCACTTACATACTTAAAAATACTTACAATCATCCACTTCTACCATACCCATTGCCTAATCACTCCATGAAACAAACACCCCCATACCATCATCTCTCTGCACATCAACCACCATTCAACAGTGCACATCACAACCCTTCATAATAGTGCACATCAAATGCTGCACTTCAAATCTACCATCATCACCCATACCAAAAAAATTTCATTATCCTCCATACCATCAATCTCACATCCATACAATCACCAACATTATACATCTGTCAACCTCATCTAATATGCACATACAGTGCACACACTACTGCATTCACTTCAGACCCACAGTTCCTCCTCTGTCATCCACTTCCTACTGCAATCCAAACAAACTAACAAACCCATACACTACCTTGTATCCCCTCCTTGCCTACATATATACAATATTTCCAAACCATAGCCATATCAATACTCCCACCAGTAACATCTCAACCATCACCAAGCTTCAATCCTTCAACAAACTACTACTTACATTCAACTCCTACTCATTTCATCCGCCATCCAGTAACCTTCCACAAACCACACTCAGCCAATGATCCACACAAACCCAAAAAAACCACCTGACAACCATCGACCATCGGAAATCATCTCCTTCTACCGCCTATTCCCACCTTCTTAACCAAACAGCAGCCTCCCTTTCCTTTTTCCTTCACCAGTACAGCCACTTCCCAGTACTCGATCATCCACCCTTCCACCCACCGCCATACGTCAATAGTTTAAGTAGTAATATAACTTTAGCAAATCATCAAAAACTTACAATCACCCCCCGGAATATATATTAATGTTCTAAGTATATCATCGCAACATCCATATTTGGCAATATCAGCTACAAATTTGAAGCAATGAACATTATACTAATAAACTACAGGTTTTAATCGGCAACAAAAACAAACAATATTCATAAACTACAGCAGATTACACATATATACTACAATCGTATCCTAATTACCCTGTAGTGCCCATACATGAACAAAAATCCATATATAATCAGAGAATAATATTTTTACCCAATAATCCACAGCAAAAGAGTTCGACAGTGGGAGCAAGCGCAACCTTCAATCGCCAGCAAATCGATCCGAACCGAGGTACAGAAAATCACGGTCGTGAGTTAGGGGAAGAGCAAAGTGATTTAGAGATTTGGGATGCAACGGACGTGAATTTGGGGGAAAGAGAATGACATTTATGTTTTGGAGGGAGAATGAAAAAAAGAGGGGAAGGAATGAATTTGGGGGAGACCGTGCTTTCCAGGATGTATGATTTTCCAGCCAAAATAGGCACGAATTTGATACGGCTCAAAGCCGTATCAAATTTAATACGGCTAAAAGCCGTATCTAAAGGTTTAGATACGGTTTTTAGCCGTATCAAATTTGATACGGCTTTGAGCCATATCAAATAAGTCGGATAGGGGTATGGCTAAAACAGCTTTGTGGTGTAGTGGAGCCAAATTCTCCAAGTGCCATTTTTAGGAGAATAAGGTTAAGTTCTTAGGCCATGTTGTATCTTCCGACGGCATTTCAGTCGATCCCTCAAAGATCGAAGCCATCCAGAATTGGAAGAGGCCTGAGAATGTGCATGAGATTCGTAGTTTCCTTGGATTGGCGAGTTATTACTGTCGGTTCATTAAGGATTTTCCCCGTATTGTGCTTCCTCTCACCAGCCTTACTCGGAAAGGCATTCGTTATATTTGGTCCGACAAGTGTGAAGCTTTCTTTCAGACATTAAAAGAACTTCTCACTATTGCTCCTATTCTTGTGGTTCCCGAAGGGAATCATGACCTTATTGTCTACACCGATGCTTGTGGTAGTGGTCTCGATGCTGTTCTTATGCAGAAGGATCGGGTAGTTGCTTATGCTTCTAGGCAACTGCGTCCGAATGAAGTTTGCTATTCCACTCATGATCTTGAGTTAGCTGCCGTTGTCTTCGCCTTGAAGATTTGGCGATACTATTTATTGGGCGAGCGCTTCATTCTCTATACCGATCATAAATCCTAGAAGTATTTGTTCACTCAGAAGGAACTCAATATAAGGCAACAACATTGGCTTGATTTTCTTGCTTCCTATGATTTTGATATCCAATATACCCCTGGAAAGGGTAATCGTGTTGCTGATGCGCTTAGTCACAAACATTCGGCTGTAGTTTCTTTGATGCTTGCCGAATGGGATATTCTTGAGACTCTATCTTATTGTGAAATTCGTGATCAAGATTCATCTTCTGATTCTCCTATTCTATTATTTAGTTTGGGAGCTCGACCCATTTTATTGGATCTATTGTCGATGCTCAGCGGCATGATCCAGAGTTGTTGCATCTTATTCAACTTTGTGAGTCTGGATCCTATGATGAGGCGTTGTGGGATTTCAGCATTAATTCTCATGGGTGTCTTCGCAAGAAGAACCGTCTTTTGTGCCTTCTGATTTTGCACTTAGGCATGACATTCTAGATGACTATCACCGTTTTAAGTATACCATCTTGGTAGTAGTAAGATGTATGCCGATATGCGTCGCCTTTATTATTGGGAAGGCATGAAGCGCGATTTGGCGAGTTATGTGAGTAATTGCATAACTTGTCAGCGTATTAAGGCCGAACACCAGTGTTCTTCTGGTCTTCTTCAGCCTCTAGAGATTCCATTGTGGAAATGGGGTCAGATTTCTATGAATTTCATTGACGGCCTACCTCGTTCGAGATCGGGCCATTTTAGCATTTGGGTTATTATTGATCACCTCACCAAGTCTGCTCATTTTATTCCTATTATGTCTAATAGGACTGCTTCTCATTTTGCTAAGTTATATATCAAGGAATCGTGAGACTTCACGGTGTTCCTAGTTCTATTGTGAGTGATCGTGATCCTTTATTCATGAGTCATTTTTGGCAAAGTCTTCAGCAAGCTTTGGGAACAAAGCTTAATTTTAGCATAGCTTACCATCCGCAGTCTGACGGATAGATTGAACGGGTGAATTGTATCTTGGAAGATCTCCTCCGTATTTGTATTCTTGATTTTGGTGGTAGTTGGGAAGATCACCTACCTCTTGTAGAGTTCTCCTACAATAATAGTTTTTAGTCCAGTATCGGTATGGCTCCATTCGAAGCTTTATATGAAAGGCCATGTCAATCACCTTCTTGTTGGTTGGAATCTGGGGAGAAGCTTATTCTTGGCCCAGATTTTGTTCGTGATTCTTCTGAGAAGATTGATCTTATTCGTTTGAGAATGAAAGAGGCATAGAGTCGTTAGAAATCCTACGCGGACAACCGTAGGAAGCCTCTCGAATTCTCGATTGGTGATCTTGTCCTTATCCGTGTTTCTCCTTTGAAAGGGGTTATGCGTTTCAGTACGACTGGGAAATTGGCTCCTCGCTTTATAGGACCATTTTCTATTACTGAACGTATTGGCCCTGTGGCTTATAGAGTTTCACTTCCTGCTCATTTATCTGGCATTCATGACGTGTTCCACGTCTCTCAACTTCGGAAGTTCCTACGAGAATCGGATTCTGTTATCAATTCTCTGATTTGCAAGAGCTTGAGATCTCACTAGATTTACCTATTGTACAGCAACCTATTCGCGTGCTTGCCACGGAGGTGCGACACCTTCGAAACAAGGACGTGCCGCTCATTAAAGTTCAATGTTCCGCTAATCCCAATGATTGTACTTGGGAAACCAGAGAGTTTATCGAGCGATCTTATCCGAAATTTCTTTCTTTGCTTGGCAACGGCGAGAATATCTTTTCATCTCAAGCTTATTTCCTTCTCTTTTTGGGAATTGTATGTATGTAGTTGTTACAAATATCGTCTCTACGAATTGCGCGGACGCAATTTTGTTAGGAGGGGAGATCTGTAACAACCCGCATATTTAACGATTATATATTTAATTGTTTTATTTAAATATAGCGTCATTAGTCGGATTTAGGTCTGAAATGTTATATTTTGCAAACGGCCGAATTAGGACTCGAACCACTTCCATTGAGTTCAAAATGGCGTTTGCAATCTTTTTGAGTATAAGCTTCGTTATGTTTGGAGTTAGTAGAATTTTGCTACTTTTTCTATTTGGGCTTTGGGTTTGGGTTCAGCCCATTAGCTTAACAAAATACCCAACTCAGTCCCCTCTCTTCTCCATTCACTCATTTTCATGTCTTAAACACTAACTCAACTGAAAATGGGGGAAAGGAAGAAGAATTAGAAACTCCAAGCCCTAGTTCATTTGCAAAACTCAAATTCTTGCTCTATTATCCAAGAGAGGCTATTGGTAAGCCTCCTCTTCATCTTCTCCAACTCTTTCTTCCTTTAATTTCAGACAGTTTCCTAAACCTAACTTAGAAAATACTTGTTTTGATTCTAGATTGAAGCTTGTAGAGTTGAAGTGGAGAGTGGTTGGTCTTTTCTTTGCATTTGATCTTCTCATCCTTGTTTTTGAGTTGAAAGGTGAGATTTTTATCTCACATCTATGTTTACAACTATGTTGGATTTTTAGGAATGAATTCCTAACCTAATTGCATGATCGTTTGCTTTCGATTTGGATTGATTCGGTGAAATTGCCTATTTTTGATCTTTGAAGCCAAATCTATGAAATCCTTATATGATTGATGTTTATGTTGTTCGGAGTGTTTGGGTGAGTAGTTAATGTTGGGTAGTCGTTCGACGTAAGCCCCATAATCATCGTGCATCCGATCGCTTTCGATTTGTTTTGGCCATCAATGGCTAGGTTCAGGAAATGCCTGAACAACAGGATTCAGACGTCTGAATCCCCAGTATTCAGACGTCTAAATATTATACTGGGAATCTTAATTCCCCAATATTCAGACGTCTGAATTGGTTCGAGTGCAACCAGAAAGGAAATAGGCTTAAAAAGCCATTTTTAGACGTCTGAAATATATAGGCCAGACGTCTGAATTAGGATCTGGAAAACTTTTAATTTTCCAGATTCAGACGTCTGAACCATACACTTCAGACTTCGGACTCTACTGTTTTTTCCCAATTTGCCTTTGGGTTTGAAATTCCAATTTTTATCGGCTTTAGTTGTTCCGATTTGTTGTTATCATTCATCTTTGACTTTGATGATTCCTTTCTGATTTCATCCACGGGTTTTTATAAAATAATCTTTTAAATTGTATTGAAAGCTCTTTTCTCCAATTTAAATTTTCTATTTAAACCACACATACACAATTTCGCACTTCGAGCGAAGTGGAAAGGAGATTAAATGGTTAGGTAAAACACAGACCATGAATCCGTGCGTTTATCTTTCTGATTAATCCCCGACCTATTCGATTGATTGTTTTTGACCTTTGGATCTGGTTTGCCGATGAGATGAGGTAAACTTTGTACTACTTTGAGTGTGAAATTGACTAACAGATAGTAAACCGTTAAGTGTGAACGGGTGGTTATGCGACTTACGTAAACACTTTTCGGGTTCCTTTTCGAGAGTTGTGACACATTCTACTAGTTAGTGGTGTCCAGTACTGGGCCTCCGGACCTTCACCACTACGGTTTGTTGCCTTTGGGATAGTGTCTTCGGACTGTCTCCTTCAGGTTTGTTGCCTTCGGGTATGTTGCCTTCGGGTTTGTACCTTCGGGTTTGTTGCCTTATTGTATCGCTTTTGGAGTTGGTCATTCGTCACCGCTCGAATGATATTGGGTTTGGAGTCTTCGGGCTCATGGATCCTTGTTTATACAGTACTGATCACGTGCAATTTTCTGTTGTTTCATTGATATGTATATTCCCTAGGTATCGCCCTTCGGTGTTGGTCTTTTTGAGCCGCACGATATATAGCGGTTACCTTGTGGAACTTGTGTTACCTTCATTGTTATTTGTTATTGCCTTTTTGGCTTGTTTTGGGATATTCATATCCTTTGTTTATTGTGTTGCCGATGATATGAGGCTTGTCTCGTTATGATTCATCTTTTGTTAGATGATTGTGTTATCTCTTTTAGAGATATTTGTTATACTTTATGACCTTGCAGGTATTGTTGTTCAGTTTGTCTAACTGATTTGTTTAGCTAGACTGACCCGTGTATTTTATACTCGGGTCAGACCGAGATGTTTCAGGTTAGGTACTTTGGACTTAGCCTATTTTGCTTCTGCATGGACTATTCAGCTAGCTCCTTTTTGTTATAGCTTTTTGTGTCGTCCCTTTGTTATAACTCTGATATGTATTCTTTTGGATTCGCCTGTATATTGTGGTTTGCTATACCACTTGATATGTATTAGTTTGTATACTCTGTTATGCATCAGTATATGTGTATATGATGATCTACTGTTCTATGATGTATATTACATTTGAGTTGTTATATTCTGTTCTGATAGATCCTCTAGCCACCTATGGTTTTGTTTTAAGTATTCATTAGATATGTCGATTTGCTTAGTATGACAATTGTCGATGTATTCAATAGATAGTTAAAGCAAGGCTATAGATGGCCGCTCCTAACCAGCCTTATTCTCCACGTTAGTTGACGGCATTACCCCGTAGTGTCCTTGACTAGCATGAGTATAGAGGTGGGGCCTCACACGAACACAATGGAAAATGTTTCGAGCCTAAATTCAATCGTATGGAGAAGAAAGCTTTTTAACCTATTTATTATGCTAAGTTTCGATGTAAATTCTAGCGCGTTTATCAATTGTAAGATCACACGACAATTTCGAATGCTACGAAAATTGAAATTCGATAATAATACACTATTACGGATCTAATAGAACTAGTTTTGTCGAAATCCAAGACCGTGCCTCGGAAGGCTATTTTAAATATCGATTTAAGCGGTAAATTTTCAAAACTGAACAAACACTTCAAATTTCAATTTTTTTAACACTTCCATTATCTTCAGCATTGTTAATATAAATTTTCCAAGCACTCAAATTATTTTTAACAAGCTTAAAACTGAAGATTCGATATTTTACCTAAATTTTAATAATTAAATTCAATAATTTAATGGCCAAATAAACAGATAATTTTGAAATTCAAGTTAAATCAACTTTCAAATATTCAAATCAATTAAATATTTCAATTTCAAATGTCAAAATTTTCGGGTTGTCACATTCTTCCCTCTTTAAAAAAATTTCGTCCCCAAAATTACTAGTTAAGGAGAATGATCCATAACCTGTTTACTATTTTCCCAAAACCAAACGGTTTTATCAACTTGCCAAAACAAATCTTTTTATTAAAGATCGGTTATCACTTCAACTAACTTTCCAACCTCAACCATAAGTTTCAAACAATATTGTTTTCTCAACAATTTAAATTTAAATTCAAATTCAAATTTTAAATTATCAAAATTCTCTCAAAAATTTTCTAACTCCCTAAATTTTTGAAAAATTTCGCCAGCGTCTCCTTTGCGTGGCTAGCTCAGTACGACTACAAAATGCCACCACGGACCCCCGGATTTCAAAAGGAAAACAAAAGGCCAAGTGGGTAGTCCAAAAAACCATCAAATTTCATACAGAAAATTAAATACATAACTTTTTGTCGAGCAATTTAAATTATCTTCTGAAATCAAAATCCCAATTTCCTTTTCCGTTGTAACACCTGTATATCCTATTTAGCAATAATATCCAATTGCAACATTCAAAATTATTTTTTATATTCCTTACAAAAGTTTCAATATTTACTCAATCCCGTACGATGTACTTATATCATTCATATGCAATATCAAATTCGATCGCTCACTCGATCACTCACTCAATCACACAATTTCACTTTCGAACTAGTATCATCCACTCGACTTCTAGTGCGGACTCAGATTTGGGTTCTTGATCAGAAACAGTCATTCTCCTTGCATAGCCGTAAACTATGATAGAGAATTTCCAGAATCAACCAAAAATCCATATCCAGGGTTCGTCGTAAAAAATCGAGTGAAAAATCTCAATTTGGATCGATATAATTATCTTGAAATTCTGTGCTCGAATTCTGGATCAAATCGTTATGTGAATAAAGTTATATACATACATCCCACATATTTATGTCAATTGATTATTAGCTATATCAATTCCCTTTTATTCACATTTATATTTTGATTTCTGTCCACTTATTCACAATCACCATTTCACAATTTCCAGTTTAACCTTCATTCCATCATTAACTTAGAATATTTCCTCACTTCCAAATTTTACTTAAGAATTTCTTCATTTATTTCTTAAGTTCGATATAAATATTCTATATACTTCTTATATTTAGTTCCAAGTCACTACTTTAGTTTATATCTACTTATATTTAAACTGAATTTCCAATTCCATATGAATTCAATTTACCTTTCATTTATAAATATTGAATTCAATTCATTTCAAACCATATTTAATTTGTCATTTCTTTAATTAGTTTCATTTACTAAGTTTATTTCAATACTTTGTTTTATGTGGTCCAACTTGACAAATTTTCCATTTCACTTAATTTAACTCAATTCAAGTATTCAGTTTTAATCTAAATTTTAAGCTTCGATAAGTTTTCCAACTTATTTACATTTCACACTATTTTAATTTTAACTTTTCTCAAGTTAGATTTTATTCTAACAATGTCAAATTTTACAAGTTATCAAACTCATATTCCATAAATATTTTGAATAGGATTCCAGAGTCTTTCCAACATTTAAAAATCATTTTTGAAATAAATTAAAATTATCTTTTGAATTTCCAAAATCAAACCCAGTTTTGCAAACAACTTCCATTTAAAACAATTTGGCAGCAATTCCTCTTCTGGAAACTCGAAAATGAACACCGATGAGGTCGCGATAATCATCGTAATTATTTTCCAACGACCGAAAGAGTTTAGTGCTTTTTACTTTGTTAAATTCCAAATCCCACCAGAGATCAAAAATATTTCCCAAATAATTTCACCATTATTTTTCCAAAACCTTTGAAAATCATTTCCAAACTCAAGCGAATTTAAACCATTCACCAAAATTTCAATTTTCAAATCCTTCAACTTTATTTTCAAATACTACTCTGGATTTTTATTTCAAATTATAAATCACATTTACAAAATGAATTTATTTCCTAGCTTTTAGTTATGATTGAATTTCTTATTACAATGATAATAACTTAATATTATCACTCCCTAACTATCAAGCAACCATATATAACTATAGTAATTTACGGAAAATTATTTTTTACATATACAAAAAATAATTTGGGTAAAATTATTTCATTTACCCTATTTTAAAACAATACTGTGTTGGTTTATCTTGTTTAAGAGTTTATAAACCCCTATCGATAAAATGGCGTCCCACATATCAGCCAGAACCTATAAACACTCAACCGATAAGTCAACACAATATAAAACAATTTTTATATTCGCTAACAAGTACGCGCTCATATTTATTAATACACTCAGACTCATTCTAGAGTACTACTGACTCTATCTCTAATGAGTAATTTTCCCACTAGAGCCAAGGTTATCTCTTAACCAATAGCTCTGATACCAAGTTGTAACGACACGATTTTCCGATGCTCGAAAGTCGACATCAATACGCCCACTGTATTAAATGTCGAATAATCAAATACCGGAAAACCGAACCGTTAAGGTTAAAGAATAAGAAGGTAGAAGAAGAAATAGAAAACAATATCAAAAATCTCACAATCGCAGCGGAACAATATATAATTGATAAACGAATAATCTTTAAACAAAAGAACTATATCAGTTTATACATACATCATCAGAGTATTAGAACAACATAACACAACACTGGCAGTTATTATAACTTTCTCAGATGAAATTGAACTTGCACCAACCCATACGCAGCGGATACTACATAATATAAGTGATACGTCTCGCCATCCAGTTTGTCTCCTGATCTCCACAACATACTCTCATGACTTCGCTCCAGAACAACTGATAACCTAACTCTAGGCTGCCCATGTGGAAAATTATAGGAATTCAGAGTTTAGAAAGGGAACAATAAACTCCAGGTCAGTCATGGGACTGGTGTGAGATATTAAAACGGTTATTTTCACAAAAGAAAGGCAAAAAGAAATCCGTTCATGCGTTTGGAAAATGAAACTACCATAAGGCCTCTCGGCACATACATAATGTAATCACACACTTGAGGGAGATTTCTCCTTACGATAGTCAAACATGCTTGATACGCAAAAATCCTTTTTGATATTATTATTAGTGCATAGTGTGGAAAAAATTTCAAAAGTATAATATTAATCTTAGCCAGCATAGGTACCATTATATTATGCCTGCTATAGCTACCATTTAAGAATGGCACGTTATACAACTGCAATCGTAAAGGGCTCGTATTGGGTGATTGGATTTCCAACACATGGTCAAGGCTACGGAACTTCCTTTTCGAAAGGGTATGCCTCTGGAGGGACGCCCCGAGAACCTAATCGGCTCTTTGCCAACACAATGCCGGGTTACCTCTGTAACTAGGTAACTAACTTTCACGAGTATGCCACCCCCGGTCTAGATCGTCCTTTTTCGAGGCGCCTCACAAAAAACAACCACGTAAGTAAATAATCTGGGCTCCATACCAGAATACCACTTTTTATTTTTTTCCACACAAGTTAAATATCCGGGCTCCATACCAGATACCACTTTTTATCCAGAAGGAAATGCAAATACCTTGAGAGGCGTGACCCCCATAACCTTGCTGCATCTTTTCATCTTTCAACCATTTGTGAGGTGTAAGGTTCGACGAAGTCTCATCCACAAAGCTACGCTTTTCACAAGCCATGCTTCGATCAACAAATAATCAACACATAACATGCTACATAACCAAATTGGGAACAAATCACTAGTAACCATCAACTACATAACCTCTGAGCTCGTACGTCTTAGAAAAGGGTGTTAAGCTAAGAGAAAAAATTCTCTACCACCAATAGAAATGTATTTGATAGAAACCAACTTTACATATCAAAGTGTAACGTTAGACATACATCCATACAAGTCCATCCTGGGTCTAAATGGAGCCGAAGGCATTTCCTCTAATTAAGGAAAGAAGCCCTTGTAAATCTGGATATTCCCTAATCACGTCTGAACTCCCCATTACATAGGGTGATATAAATCTCTATAATGGAGCAACTCGGTGCAGAGACATTCGACAGCTAATCCGTTCGTTTTCAAAAATACCCAGCCCTCAACACCATCTTCAAATGCAATCACATTTCGTCGTATCATTTATTCAAACTGGGTTTTATGACTCAATGTCCTCTCCCGGCTAATCCGAATAATAAGCGCTTATTTAAAAATAAGTGGCACATTCAGATTTCAAGTAAGCCACAAAAAATTTCCACTTTGATCTCTTAAACAATAGATCCATCACTAAGATTCGTTGTGTTTTTCGGATAACCATTTGGAATCCGACCCCCGATCGCATCGAAATTCAAATGCCGTTTTTAAAGGCCAATATTGAGAGTCGGTTATTTAACTGTCAAACAACATTCACAACAACCATCAATTATAAATAATTTCCCCGAATAATTTGTCTCAAAATATCTTTGCAAGATATATTTTCACACTTCAACCCTTTGAAAACAAATTTCAAATCACTTTCCTTGCACAGAATAAATTTCCAAATATTGTTTATTTCCACTAAAAAATTTGCCAAGTCCGAATACTTTAAAATAATTTAAATCACTTATCCAAAAATATACTTGGAAAAACTTACTATTTTTAAACATTTTTTCTAAAAAATTAGTTATGAAATTTTTATACTAATATCTCATATAAAACTTAAGCCCAAAACAAAATTTAAAAATAAAATTATTAAATAGAGTGTATTTATTTAATTAACCATTTCCTAAATCAAATACCAATTAAGTCTTTTAAAATAATCACTTCTATAATTAACTTAATAAATATTTACTCTAAAGATTTAAAAACAATTTAAGAGAATAATTTCTCCAAAAAAACATTCTTTTAAAACCAACTCTAGAACTTTTAATTTATATTTGAAAGCTACTTTGAAAACATACTCGGCTTTCCAGGGAAG
This sequence comes from Allium cepa, assembly GCA_030765085.1. Taxonomy (NCBI): domain Eukaryota; kingdom Viridiplantae; phylum Streptophyta; class Magnoliopsida; order Asparagales; family Amaryllidaceae; genus Allium; species Allium cepa. Next base: position 79,110,697 of record CM060941.1, on the reverse strand, counting down.
ATACACTTTCCTTTTACACCTTTAAAAACAAACTACTATTTATTTTTAAAACAAATTACCTATTCCATCATAAATTCCATCATGAATTTAAATTTCCAAATATTCACAGATATACAATTTTCAAATCGATTTCCCAAAATTTACTTTCAAACACTAAATAAACTTCCAAATAGATTTCCAAAATTTTATTTTCAAACACCGAATCAATTTCCAAAATTTATTCCATTTAAAAATTACTCCTTTATTTATCCAAATTATTTCAAAAACCATTAATCCAATATTCACACCTCCATTTAGATTTTTAAAATCCGAATTTTTTAAAATAACTTCTTCAAGTTTTAAACAATATTACTAAAAATCCATTTATTTCCATTTATTAAAATATTTTTCCCATATTTGGAATTTATCAATAAGATTTCAAAAACCAATTTCTACCCTTTTAAAATTCCTTCTTTTAAATTTATCCAATTCTCTAAAATTTAATTTACTTCAAATTTTGTACTTTAATTTCAAAAAAATCCAATTATATATTCATGTATATATATTTTTCTGGTATTTTGAAATACCAGAATATATTCGGCCAAACCATAGCCTTCAATAATTTCAATCACCAACATAATCATTCACGGATTATCAATAAATCAACACACAATATATGAAACAAATTCAAACATTTGAGGAATCCAGTCAGATCCCTCCAACCTGTTTCCCTGCATCCACAAATATTGGCGCAACAATTTAATACCATTCCATTTTGAGGTGGAATATCGCGGTATATGGAGTTATATAATCTCATCCGCTATTATGCGGCGCATAGGGTTTCATCCGCTATATAATGCGGGAAATCAATCACTACAATACACACACACACATACAACTATATATAATATCACCCAATAGATAAATTAATAAATTAATCCAAGCACATTCAATAATTTAAATTTAACTATTTAAATTAAATAGACAAACCAAGAGAGTGAGAAGATCTCTCCTTTACTTTTGTTTTGCAATCCATTTCCAACTCGACTATTTCTTTGCGATTTTGACCTTGTATAACATTATATGTTTTATTAATATTTTAACTAACCGAACAGTCTATTAACATTTAATAATGAAATTTAAACAAATTTTCCTTTAAACAATTTTTAGTAAACAAAACAATTATAAGTTAATTAGATAAATTAATTTCCCATAATGCATTATTTTAAAATAACTTAGTAAATTAAAAATGTGTACTCTTATATATTTATTTTTCTGAAATTTCATATATACTTATAATATAGTCTATATAGATTTAAAAATATATTATTTTATATAAACCCCTCATATTTAAAATTCCTGCCTTTTTAAAACTTTATCTATAAATATATATTTTCCAAAACTTTCCATATGTACATTAAATCAAACAGAATGGCTTTTATAAATATTTGAAATAATCAAATAATCTATCTTTACCACAAAATAAACTTTAATTATCTAGTATTATATAAATACTAGCCTACTATATCTTCTCTTTCAGTTTGAATTAAAATAGTTTAATTTACCGTTCAATCTATAAAAGAGGTTATGAATATATTTATTTAAAATGACCAGTAAGTTACTGCATGCATATATATATAATAATTTTTTTTCAACCTATATATATATACACACATATTAAATTAAATCAAATAAGAGCAGAACTATTTACCTTACTGCAAATGTTCCTCCCCTTTTTTTTCGTTCACCAAGACGAATGACAGTTTACCCAAAAATTGAAAATAACCATGCCCTAATGAATCCATCACTCTCCTAGCCTACGAACCCTCCACCTCGCAGCAACGATTTCTTCGACCACCTCAAACATCCCCTCCCAAGCATTCGCGTATGCGGCTACCTCCACAGATATGCACTTCATGATGCAAGCTGTCGAACTTCCCATTGCGAACCCTACGGCAAATGCTCGAGCTCGACCCATGCTAAGATGTCGTCGCCACCGCGCCTTAAATGCCGAAGTCGATGTTGTCGATTTTAATGTCGAGATTACCTCGACGCCTACAGGCGACACCGCGCCTCCTCCAAGCGTGCTTGAGCTACTCGATTTTGAAAGATTTCTACACCACCCATCTTAACAGAATCGTGACTGCTATCGGTTAATTTGAGAAGGGACAAATTGATTTATTTTGGGGGTTTTTTAATTTGAAAAGGGATTCGTTCAAACCAGATAATAGAAATAGAACTAGGCTCGAGACTTGCTTGTTTGTTTTTTTCCTTCAAACGACGATGCGTGTAGATAGGAATGACAAGTGTAGTAAAGGAGTAAACATGTTAAGTTGTGAAAACGTTATTCAGCATATAAATATATATATATCAAATTTAAATTCAAATTAAAAATGTCTCGATAAAAGCAACACGCAATCTTGACCTCCTATCGAGGCATGCCGCCAGGCGTTTATAATGTTAAACCCTTATTCCGAACGCAATAGAAAAGGTTTCGAGCCCAAATTCGAGCATATGGAGAAGATAGCTTTTTGAATCCAGTTATTATATTAAGTTTCGATGTGAATTCTAGCGCGTTTATCAACCGTACGATAACACGACAACTCTGAATGCTATGAAAATCGAAATCCGATAATAATGCACTATTACGGATCCAATGTAACTAGTTTTGTCGGAATTCAAGACTGTGCCGCAGAAGGCTATTTTAAATATCGATTTAAACGATAAATTTTCAAAACTGAACAAACACTTTAAATTTTAATTTTTTTAACACTTCCATTATTTTCAGTATTATCAATATAAATTTTCCAAGCCTTCAAATTATTTTTAACAGGCTTGAAACTTAAGATTCAATATTTTACCCATATTTCAATAATTTAATTTAATAATTTAATTACCAAATAAACAGATATTTTTGAAATTAAAGTTAAATCAACTTTCAAATATTTAAAATCAATTAAATATTCCAATTTCAAATGTCAAAATTTCTGGGTCGTCACAAAAGTATTGAATTATAAATGAAATTGGAAGAAAATATTTCTAAGTACTGAGATAGTTTGAAATTGTCCTATTGTGGATATAAATATTTGAAACTGTTTTCGAATGTTGAAATATTAAAAGAGATGAATGTATATCTTTGTAAAGATATTTTAAATGAATACTTTGAAAGATTTATAATGTGGGCCTAGCGACTACGTATGGATGTTATATTGATAATTAAATAACCGACTATCAAATATTGTTCAATTTCATTGATTGTTTCGAAGAGATTGAGATCGGATTAATTATTCGAAAACCACTTCGATCTGATTTAAGCATTACAAATGGATATCGTTGTGATTCGGTTTGTTCAAACCTAGAACAACTTGTATGGATGAATGTTATCATTGCATCATTGCATCATTGCCTGGAAGGTAGTGTTAGCATTCCAAGAATGAATGCTATTCAAAAGTTAAACGTTAGCCTCAAGCCTCATCAACCGGAAATGACTAAGACAGGGGAGATGCAGCAAGCTAAATGGGTTGTACCCAATTAGGGCATGTTAACACTTTTCTAGATACCTTCGAAAATATTTATAAATTATGGATATGGTTATGCATGGAAAAGGAAGCGCTCAATTTTAAGGGTGGGAACACCCGAGGTGATAACCTATTCGGTTCTATCCAGGTTAGGGATAGGACCGGTCTTGTGTTGTAGTGGATCTCGGCGAGGTCCTCGGTACATTTTTCTAGAGGCGGTACCTCAGTAGCCCATTCATTATATTGAATCCATTCTCCAATAAGCGTCGTACGGTTTTGATTGTGCCCAACTATGCTGAAATGTGAGATGCAAGCATTTCAGCTATTTTCTAATTTACTTTCTATAGACACAATTATAATATCAGATGATTTTGATATCAAATGGTTTGGTTATCGTAAGGGAAAAACCCGTCATGTTTATGTGTGAGGCATTCTTATGAGATACCTTTGTTTTTCAAAGGATTTTGATAACTATAATAATTCAAACTGAGTGTCTTTTATCCCGCTAGTTTTCCAGATTGACTCATATGTTATTTTATTATAATGCTCGAGTCAGACTGAGTATTACAGATTCAGAATAGGTTGCTATGGAGCTCAGGAGACGAGCTGGATGACAAAGACGTATTTTTGTACTTGATTTGTATTTTCCTGTACGAGGACAAGTTATTAAACTATCCAGATTGATTGTTGTCTATTGTACTTTGTAATAGTATGTATACGAAACAGTAGAGTTCTGGTATTTAAAATTTGTTACTATATATTATATTTTGTTCCGCTACATTTGTGAGATTCGATGCTGTTGTTCTCTTTTCTTCTACCTCTTTCTTCTTTGCCCCTAGCAATCGGTATTTTCGGCACTTGAATATTAGGCATGATTATACAAACGTATTGATGTCGATTTTCGAGGTCAAAAATTCCCGGTCGTTACACCAAGTTAATAATAAACCACACATATCCAAATCAAATCGAATGGAAAGACGAATAGTTATGGGAAAGAAAGAGGAAAAAAGAAGAGAAGAAGAAAAAAGAAACTAAAAAAAACAGAATTTCATAATCGCAGCGGAACAATATATAAAATAATATGAATGATCTTTACAAAATAGAAATTTTTATACACTCACAACCATCGGAGTACAACAACTAATCACAATCATCAGCCCAGACAGTTTTAACAATTTGTCCTCACAATTGCTGATAATTAAAATAAGTAATACAGCAGAAAATAAACATATACGTGAATACAACTTGAAAACCTCCAAAACGTCTCCTGAGCACTAATGCATCCAAAGCAAATCTGTAAATATGCTCGGTCTGATCCGAGCATTTTAATAAAATAACTACCAAGTCAGTCTGGAAAACCAGCATGGGAAAACACACCCAATTGGATTTTAAAGTTATGAAAAACTTTGAAATCAAAAGTATGTCTTAAATTCACGCTACACATGAACACGTACGGGTTTTTACCCTATAATAACCAAATTTATTTTATAGAAAATCCTCTAATTTTATAATAATGTCTAAAATACAAATATTTATTAATCATAGCTGAATTTGTTATATTAATTAAATTCTAGCATACTAAGTTCTACAATCAAAACCGTAAAGGCACGTATTAGAGATTGGATTCCATACTATGACAAGGTAGGAACTACCTTCCGAAGGTACATCTCTAGATAAAATGCACCGGTGTCTGACAAGAATATCTTGTACCTCTGCCACAGAGGACTTGTCTACCACTTGACTAGAAGTACCGAATATGAACCCTTCGTTGATGGGCCCCGAAGCATATAAGTGACAAATAATACTGACTAGATTTGGGATGACCATACTTGGGAGCGACGCACTTGGACCTGTTGCATGCCTGATTTTTATCATTTCCCAGTTGATGTGGTTCGAGGCTACGTTTTACCTTTATATAGCACTTCCCACTTGTGATGCTAACACTGCCCTCTAGGTAATAATGCAATATCAGCATTCATCCATACAAGTTAGTTTTGAGACTGAACGAAATGCTTGAGAGCTCCGTCTCTAAATTCCACCATCTTCACGATGTCTTTACTTTAAATACTTGAGTTGGATCGAAGTGGTTTTCGGATAACCTATCCGATCCCAGTCTCTTCGAAACAACTTTTGATAATTTCCGAAAAACTCAACCCTAGTTCTTTAGGAAATAAACAGTCAAAGATAAGAGCGGAGATCGCCTCTTAACCCTTAGTGCGTGGATTTCCTTATTGTTTGTCCAAGGAGAACGAAACAAGATTTATACGCATAGTACAACATCATCGGAGATGACTGTGCCATATAACTCATGTATTTCTCCTAGATATTTCCAAAGTTACGTTTTGGATCCAAATTCGTTAGTCGGTTATTTAACTATCAAATAACAAACATTCAATCAGGGATTTAATTCCCTAGGGAAAACCAGCATTGGTTAAGCACACAAGCAATCACTAGCCTCTTTTAATAATATTTTATTAATTAAAATCACTTGTAAATACTTGTATAAAATATCTTTACAAAGATATATTCACAATCATATATTTCCAATACTTATAAAAATATCTATATACATTTCTTAATGCTATAAGTATACCCATAAAACTGAGAAAGATTCCCTTACTATATAATTCAAAAATCACTTAAAAATCCCTTATAAATATAAACAAAAAACCATTTATAAAACCATTTTATAAATCTCTGGAACCATTTATGATCTCTTTAATCAATTTCAATCACTTATAAATTCTTTTTTGCACTCCTAAAATCATTTATAAACCCTTTATAAATCTCAAGACCCATTTATAAAACTATTTTATAAATCTCTGAAACCGTTTACATCCCCATAAACCCATTTATAAATCTCCTTTTATAAATCTATAAACCCACTTCTAAGATTCTTTTTTAAATATCCAAGACTATTACAAAACTTTTTTTTACCTTTTTACAATCTTCCTTTAAGTATTCTAAACTATGTTATAAGATTATACTCACATCTTTTTATAAAACCCAATCTATAAATCTTGAAACATTTATAGATAAATTCTAATCATATACTTTTCAACGTTATTATATGATAGTAAACATTATAATTAATAAATATTAACCTTGAAACATCTTAAAATAATAATTAATAAATTTCAAAACATTCTTAATAAAAAATAAAAATTTATCTTCAACATTATTATAAATAATAGTAATTAATTAATTTCCAAAACTTTATTGATAAATAGTTATATTTAATTCCAAACCATATTGATAATCTATACAATTAACCTTTTCAAAGTATTAAATATTGATAAACAACTTTAAAACAGTACTAATATAAATAAACAACTTTTTAAAACATAAATATATTTCCTTGATAAAAATCCATACTTAATTTTAGCATAATCATTTACATATTTATAAAACTATGTTTATAAATCTCTTCTATTTTATAACATATCGTTTACACCTCCAAATCTATCCCACTTTCGATTCCCAAAATAGAATCAACTATTTTTATAAAACAACTTTCCTCATATTATCGTGATCCACAATTTGATTTATTTTCCCCAATTAATCTAATGATAATAGTTTCTTTTTATTTATAAACAATGTTTCATAAATCTATCCTTTTATTGATAAATTCAATTTTATAGATCTTCACTCTATTTGTAAAATGTCCCATTTATACTATCAAATTAATAATTTTCCTATATTTATAAATAAACCTCGATTTATGTGTGTGTGTGTATACACACACTTCACCTTATATAAACGGCTAATAAATATATATACCGAATTATTTCTATCTTCTTTTAAAAACCATATCCTTTTATTATAAAAGACAGATTTATTTCTAAAATTCTAAAAAACCTTATTTTATAGTTCAAAAATCTCTATATTAAACATTTCATGAAACTATTAATTTATAGTATCTAAAAATCATACCTTTGACCTTAAAAGAAATTACAACTTTAAACAATTCAAGAATAATTATTTAAAAAATATATAGTTTTCAAAAAATTACTTTGAAATCCCTTTTAAATCAAATCATTATTTTATGCATTTTAAAATACCAAAAATAAGGGCCAGTGTTACTAAAGCACTAAATAAGAAAAATCATATCCATGTCAACAAATATGGCATCCAACAGGTCATATATCACAATATATATATATATATATATATATATATATATATGAAAAATAAATGCAACAGTGTGGGGAAGCATGTTGGATCCCTCCAACCTATCCCCCTTGTATCACATGCAGTATATAATTAAATAATGTAAATCAACCGCTTCGAGGCGGGATCATATACAAAGGGTCATTCGCTCTTATATGGGAACGTAACAGGACCTTATCCACTCCAGGGGTGGGAAAATATCCAAACCAACTAATAAATATAGTAAATCATCCAAATATCCAATCAATAACTTATTATCAACTATATAACATAACCGGTTAACCAAAAAGGTGAGTTAAACTCACATGGATTTCAGTAGTCGCCAAAGCGCTTCAGTTTGGATTAAAATTGGATGGACATTCAATTCTAATCCAAATTCCCACTAGTTTCAAATCCATCCAATCTAACTCAAAAGTGTAATATTCGTCGATATGATCGCAACGCAACTCATCGCGTTCAAATCCGACCTCGTATGAAAAAGTCAACATTTAAAAACATTTGATTTTAAATATTATAATTAATTACAATAAGGTTAATTAATTACCATCGTTTAAACTAATCCCTTTCCCTCATTCTCGTTTGTTTTCTAGGCCGTAAACTCGACCAGTATTCTTCGATTGCCGCTGCCGCGACCTCAACGCCAAGTCGCCTAACCTCCCTCCACCCATCGCCATCGGTGCCATTAACAAAAATGCCACCTATCGCCTCAATTTTACCAAGAATCGCTTGCCACCTTAAACCACTCCTCTTTCGTGTATAACGTTTTGCCTAATTCTTCTCCGATCAACATGATGGTTCTAGGCCATTGATTTCTAGGACTAGGTTTTCAAAAGAAATGGTCGCTCTGTTTATTCGTTTAGGGTTTGCAAATGAAGATAGAAAGTGTCCTTTATAGAAACTTTTTTATAGCACTATTCATTCGTTAAATTTTCATACTCCAAACGAGGCATGTCACCTCGCGTTCCATGTGTTATAGCTCTATTCCGAACACAATAGAACTAGTATTAGAACCTAATTACATTATATATAGAAGTTATCTTTTTCGAATTATATTAATTTAAATTTCCTTTAATTAAATTCTATGTGTTTTGAACTTGCATAACCGAATGATACATCCAACTGTCATGAAATTCGATGGTACATGATAATTCACTATTACGGATTAAATTATACTGGTTTCGTCCAATTTCGAGACAGTGCCCTGGAAGGCTATTTTCACCCGTTAGTTAAAACGAATTATTATAAAAACTATTTTTTCATTTTTAATTCAAAATTCAAAATTACTATTTTCATTTTTATTCAAATAGAATATTAGTCAACTTTCGAAATAATTTTCATTCATTTCAAATCCAAGATTCAAATATTTTAAATATTACCCAAATATTTAATTCAATACTTAAATTACCAAATAAATCCCTATTTTGAATTATAAATTGTTTGACTTATAAAATTAACTTTTCAATATTTAAAATTAATTAAATATTCTAAAACCAACGATTGAAATTTTGGATGGTTACATTCTCCCCCATTTAAAAGAATTTTGTTCCCGAAATTTGCAAATAAGAAAACTGCCCAAAACGCATTAATTTTCAAAATCAATTAGTTGAAATAGATTATAAAATTTCTAAATATTTTAAATTTACCCATTGATAACAAATAATTTCCATCCATTCAATCATTTCAAGTTATAACTCAATGTCAAATTTTAGCTATCAAATTTTTTTCCCTCCCAAAATTTCTCAAACACTTTCTAACACCTTAAATTTTCCAAAAATATTTCCAACATCTCCTTTGCACGGCTCGGTCGGGAAAATTTAGAATATATATATATAATCATAAATATACATCTCATCTTCGAGGATGGGGCATCCCGTAGGGAAAAATATAGAATACGATATGTAATCTGAGATATGTACCTTTCATTATATTAGCAAGCATATACAACTAATATAATGCGAAAACAAGCTTCAAATGTGAAGTATACGCCATCCGCACCTACTAATCACTCAACAACCAATGAAAACATGTATATAGAATGTAACATCACTATATAATATAGAATATACAATAACTATATGCAATTGTGGCAAATGTAACAAGAGAAACTATCAACAAATAATATCCATCCAATTAATTTACAACCATACCAATTCACATTTCCAAATGTCAACATTATGTTTATCACTTTTATTTCTTATTAACATTCAATTAATTTGTTTTTAGTTTGTTTACATTTAATTAATTTCCATTCAATCATTCACATCCAATTTCATTTTAACATTCGCTTTATTTTCATTCACTTTACTTACATTCACTTTGAATTCAATTTATGTTTAACAATGTTTCGTTGCATACTAAATTCATTTATGAATTATTTTCATACAATAATTTCTTAAGTTTATTACAAAGTTTCACACTACACAACTCATGTTTATTTTATTTTTTTCAAAACTTTTCATATTCAATTTTATCAACAGCACTCCAAACCATATTCAATTCATTTTACATTTAAGCTGAATTTCATTTTAAAACTCAAATTCATATCCATTTCACTAATTTATTCCATTAGCTATTCATTAATTCCTTACACATCAAATTCAATTTCATTTAATTTATTACATTACTCCACTTGAGTTAAATTTCATTTCAAATATCATCTCATTTAACATAGCTTAAGTTAAATTCAATTACCTATCTCAATTTATTATTTTCGTTTCTTAACGTTCATATCCAACAATTTAAAACTTTGTTTTAACCTATCCTTCTCAAATTCATAAGTTGTAAACTTATTTCTTATCTATACTATTTTTCAATTTATAAGTTACCGAAAACCTATTTTTCATATGTTTACCAAATCATACTTTGGGTTTTAAAACAAAAATATTCCTCACCAAAACACAACTTCAATGGTAGCAATTCATCAATTAGAAACTAGAAAATAGACGCTGATAATGCTGCAATCGCCGTACTCATCATCAAAACTATTTTACAACGACAGAAGTGAGTTAAGTGCTTTCTATTCATTTGAAATCATATTTTAAAATATTTCTAACCAAAATATCTTCAAAATAATACTATTTTTATTATTTCAAAACCTTTAAAAAGCAATTTCCAATCAATGGAATTTAAATTCTCAAATTTCTTGTTTTAAATCCATATTTATTTACAAATCATATTTATAAGTATACTTTCATTTCCTTTCCATTTATAAATCACATTTATAAATCATATTTATATAATCTTACTTCTCAAGTAATATCATTTCACAAATGTTGATCTTTGTTTAGATTATAATAATCTCACTTTTATTAGGATAACAAACAACAAATGATAATAGTCAAATATTATCATTCACTAACAACCAAACACACCATATATAACTATAATAATTTCTGAAAAATTATAAAATATAATTTAGGTAAAATTATTTCATCTACCAATTCTTAAAATAATACTGTGTCAGTTTGCCTTGTTTAAGTGTTTAGAAACCCCTATCGATATCATGACATCTCATGTACCAACTAGAATTCATATGCCACTCAAATAAATTAAAATAATATAAAACATTTTCATATCACTTACAAACACGTGCTCATATATATACACTTAACTCATAACAAGGCATTCCATTCCATTACCTTATATCCATGAGTTACCCAACAAAAGCCAAGGTTCTCACTTAACTTTGCACTCTGATAGCAAACTGTAACAACCCGCAAATCCGCACAATTCAAGTTGGTAATAAACCACACATGTCTAACCCAAATCGAATGGAAAGATGGATAGTTATGTGAAAGAAAGAGGAAAGAATAAGAGAAGAAGAAGAAGAGAAACTAAAAACAACATAGAATCTCACAATCGAAGTGGAGCAATATATAATATAATATCAGTGATCTTTACAAAATAACTGTCATATACATACATCCATCAGAGTACAACAACTAATCACAATCATCAGTCTAGATAGTTATAACAACATGTCCTCACAATTGCTGATAATTAAAATAAGTAGTGCAGCGGAAAATAAACATATACGTGGATACAACTTGAAGACCTCCAACTCATCTTCTGAGCTCCAATGCATCCAAAGAAAATTCGTAATATGCTCCATTTGACCCGAGTATTATAACAAAGTAACTTCGGAGTCATTCTAGAAAACCATAATAAGAAAACACGCCTAACTAGATTTTAAAGTTGTAAAAACTTTTGAAATCAAAAGTATCTCGTAAGACCACACCGTACATAAATATGGAAAAGTTTTTACCTTACAATAACTAAAACATTTTTATAGAAAATCCTCTGGCATTACAATAACATCTAGATTACAAATACTTATTGATTATAACCATGTTACATTAACTAAATTCCAGCATACAAGCTTCTACAATAACAACCATAAAGGCACATATTGGAGATTGGATTCCATACCATGACAAGGTAAGGAACTACCTTCTGAAGGTACATCATTAGATAAAACGCACCGGGATTTGACAAAAACATCTTGTACACCTGCCACACTGGACTGGCATACCACTTGACTAGTAGTACCAAATACGATCACCCCTCCGTTGATAGGTCCCGAAGCATACAAATGAGAGATAATACCGATATAGATTTGGCATGACCATACCCTACATGGCAGCGACCCACTTGGCACTACTACATGCCCGATTTTTGTCATTTTCCAGTTGATGAGGTTTGTGGCTATATTTTACCTTTATATAGCACTTTCCACTTGGAATGCAAACACTGTCCTCTAGGCGACAATGCAATATAAGCATTTATCCGTACAAGTTTGTTCTAAGCCTGAATGAAATGCTCAAGATCTTCTTCTTCAAATTCCATCACCTTCAAGATGTCTTTACTTTGAACGCTTGAGTTGGATCAAAGTGAGTTTTAGATAGCCCATTTAATCCCGGTCTCTTCGAAACAATTTTCGATAATTTCTGAAAAACTCAACCCTGGTTCTTTAGAAAATAAACAGTCAAAGATAAGGATAGAGATCACCTCCTAACTGTTATTGGATGGATTTCCTTATTGTTTGTCCTAGGAGAATGAAATGAGATTTATACGCACAGTATAGCATCATCGGAGATGATTGTGCCATGTAACTCAAGTATTTCTCCTAGAAATTTCCAAAGTTATGTTTTGGGTCCAAATTCATTAGTCGGTTATTTAAATATCAAATAGGGAAAACCAACATTGGCAAGCACATAAGAAATTACTAGCCTCTTTTAATAATCTTTCATTAATTAAAATCTCTTGTAAATACTTGTATAAAAATATATTTACAAAGGTATATCCACAATCCTATATTTTCAATACTTAGAAAAATATCTATATACTTATCTTAATGCTATAAGTATACCCACAATACTGAGAAAGATTCCCTTTTTACTTATTTCAAAAATCATTTAAAAATCCTTTATAAATCTTAAAAAAACATTTACAAAACCATTTTATAAGTCTCAAAAACCATTTATGATCTCATTAATCAATTTCGATCACTTACAAATTCTTTTTATACACTCCTAAAATCATTTATAAAACCTTATAAATCTCAAAACCCATTTATAAAACTATTTTATAAATCTTTGAAACCATTTATATCCTCATAAAACAATTTATAAAAATCCTTTTATAAATCCATTTCTAAGCTTCTTTTATAAATATCCAAGACCATTTTTAAAACTCTTTTTACCCTTTCACAGTCTTCCTATAAGTTTTCCAAACCATGTTATAAGATTCCTCTTGTGAAAACTCACATCTGTTTATAAAACCGTATTTAAAAATCTCGAAACATTTATAAATAAAGTCTAATCATTTACTTTTAAAAATTATTATATGATAGTAAACATTGTAATTGATACATATTAACCTTAAAACATCTTAAAATAATAATTAATAAATTTAAAAACATTCTTAATAAAACAATAAAAATTTATCTTCAACGTTATTATAAATAATGATAGTTAATTAATTTCCAAAACTTTATTGATAAAAATTATATTTAATTCCAAACCATGTTAATAATTTTTAAATTTTTAAATATTGATAAACAAAATTTGAACAATATTAATATAAATAAACAATTTTTTGAAAATAAATATATTTTCTTGATAAAAATCCATACTTAAATATAAACACAATCATTTCCATATTTACAAAACTATGTTTATAAATATCTTCTATTTTATAACATATCATTTACATCTCTAAATCTATCCTCGCATTCAATTCCCAAAATAGAATCAATTATTTTTCTAAAACATCATTACATATATTATCATGATCCATAATTTGATTTATTTTCCCCAATCTATCCAATGATAATAGTTTTTTTTATTTATAAACACCGTTTTACAAAACTATCCTCTTATTAGTAGAATCGATGTTACAAATCTTCACTCTATTTGTCAAATGACCCATTTGTAATTCATCACATTCATAAATTTCCCACGTTTATAAATATATCTTGATCTATGTGTATATACACACACATCACTTTATATAAACGGTTAATATATATATATATATATATCAAATTATTTCTACCTTTTTTTAAAAACCATATCCTTTATTATAAAAGATAGAATTATTTCTAAGATTTTAGAAACCCTTATTTTATAGTTCAAAAATCTCTATTTAAAATATTTCATAAGACCATTAATTTATACTTTCTAAAAATCATACCATTGATCTTAAAATAATTACTTCTTTAAATAATTCAAGAAAAATTATTTAAAACATATATAATATTCAAAAATCACTTTGAAATCCCTTTTAAATCAAATCATTATTTTATAATATTTTAAAATACCAAAAATAAGGCCTAGTATTAATAAAGCACTAAATAAGTGAAATCGTATCTATGTCGTCAAATATGGCATCCAACAAAATAAGGCCTGGTGTATACGACATGAAGATCTCCATCTCGCCTGTTGAAGCTCCAAAGCACCAAATCTGAACCTGTAAATATACTCGGTCTGATCCAAGCAATGAAAGAGAAGAACGCCTGGATCAGTCTGGTAAACTAGTGTGAGAAAACACATCTAAAATATTTTAAAGAAATGAAAACTTTTCCTTTATCAAAATAAAAGGTATCTTGTAATGACCCAGAATTTTGGTTATTTTAAATTGGAATATTTAATTGATTTTAAATATTAAAATGTTAAATTATAGATTTAATAACTTGAATTTCAAATATAACGATTTATCGGCTAATTTAATTGTGAAATTAATAATTGAAATTTGGTTAAATAGTGAAATCTTGAGTTTTAGGCAAGATAAAAATAATTTCAAAGCTTATTAAATTTCTATTAATAAGAATGACGATAATAAAAAAATAAACCGAATTTAAAAGTTATTTTCTCGATTTTAAAAATAACTTGTTTGAATTAACGTATAAAATGGCCTTCCGAGGCATAGTCTCGGATTTTGATGAAACCAGTTCCATTTGATCCGTAATATTGTATTATTATTATATTTCAAATTTTGTGGCATTTGGAGTTATCGTTATGTCATACTGGATATAATGTGTTGAAATTTATATTGAAGATTTAGTATAACAAAAAGCTATTTTCTCCGTATGATCAAATTGGGTTCTGAAACAGTTACATTGCGCTTCGAATAGGGGTATAAAATTATGAATGTCAGGAAGTATGCCTCGATTAGAGTCTGTAAATTACAATTTGATATTTTGAAAATTTAAATTATATACATGTTGAATTGACCACAACCTCCAACCTTTCTTTTCAGCCACTCTACTCAAATTCTAGCCCACCTTATTTTCTGAAACTAGCCAACCTATCTCCCCCCTTTCTTATTTAAATGCAGGTTAACAGAGGGTTCTTCAAAAAAAATTGGAAAACTTAAAATCATAAATTAAATCCTTAAAACATGGTTCCCTGCTTCATATTTTCCACCCTCCATTGATCGTCTGCCTTCGTTCGTTCTTTCCTCAATTCACAGTAAACCAAAAAGCAGGACCTCAGTTCAAAATTCAAATTCTAATCTAATACACCATGAAAAATCCCCAATCGAATTTAAAAAATCAAGATTCGATGAGAGCTTCGATCTGGTGGGTGATTTGGGAGGTTCGACGTTGAGTCGGAGAAGGTCGACAGTGTTATCGCGTATGAGTTTTGAACTAAGGTTCGACCAAGCCTTCGATTAAGGACATAATTGGCGATTTGGCCATTGGGGATGTGTTCGTAAGGTGGAGGAGAGGTGGCACCCAGATTTTGGTGAAGCTCGGTTGGTTGTCGAGGGGAGCGACATTTTGGGTTTGCAAGCAGGGTTTTGGGTCAGAAAATGCTAGGGTGAGGCGAGAAGGAGGCATGTGGGTTGAGCTAGAGGAGGGCAACGTGGGGCTGGGTTTGGAAGTGGCGATGGTGGTTTGGTATCTACGTGCACGTGCATGGTCATGGGAGGAGGGCGTGCACGAATTCTTGGCCACGGGCGAAAGAAGAAGGGGGAAGAAGAAGAAAAAAAGGCGGGTGGGCTATGTTGGGCCACGCCGTATATCGAAAGTGGGTTAGGTTAGTTAGTGGGACGGGCTTGGAAATAAGAACGGTATAACAGTTTTAACCTTGTAATTAAAGTTTATTGATTAATTTATACAAATTGTTACTCTTAAAAATATTATAATGGTTTCATATGCTATTAGAATCAAACGAAACAAATTGCATTGGATTCGTATCGACGAATGCTATGTCTTGGAGTTGGTTTGAGATTTATTTGAAGCTGGAAAATTTTTCATTTTCAAATAAAAGGTGAGTGTTTTAAGGCTCACGACGTACTGCAATATTTTTATGTTCGTTAAAAAATAGAATCGTGAAGTTATCTAATTCTATTGATTGTTATTTGAAAATGAGATTGACATATGAATTGACTGTAGGTATTAAATTTAAAGTTAAATTTGAAATTGGAATTTAACTGCCAATAAATTACCTGATATTGATAACTATGAAATTGTTGTGAATTATTGGCTGATTTGGATATTGATTCTGGTGGATGCTATTGGTTGATGTTTTGGATAATTTGGATGTTTATTTATTTTGGTATATCTTGCTAGCATCATGTAAATTATTTACAATATATAAAACTGTAAATCGAATTATTTTGAATAAATTAAGAAATAAGTTGAAATGATATATACCTATGATATTTATTTTGGATTTAAATGATATACATCCATCCTTGAAATTAAATTGAACAATGGATTCGCCTAGACATATGATAGAAAATTATATACGGACACCGATTTGGATAAATTAAATGATTTACAAAAAAACTTTGTTTGAAATTATTTAAATAATTTTGATTTTAAGAAATAAAATCGAATTTATAGAAATGGAATCATATTTGAACTCGAGCTTGATATGTTAAAAATGAACCTATCAACCAGAATTTTTAAAAGAATCGGGTTTGAAATTTTGAAGTTCTAATTGAGAAATCACTTGAATTTTGGAAATTTATTTGTTTTAAAAAGATTTGAACTCTTATTCAAACTTTGAAATAAATCGAAATTTCAATGGATATGTCGAAATTTGGGCTCAGAATCGAATTATTTATAAAGATTTGAATCTTAAATTAACATTGAATTTAAATACAATTTAAGCGATTTAAATCACTGTTCTAAACTCAAATTCAAATTTATATAAATCGAAATGGCTGAAATTGAGAATTGAATTGAAATTCATTCAAATTGGGATAGAGTTGAAATTAATTGGAATTGAAATTGAATTAATTTGGAATCAAAATTAAAATTGATTTGAATTAAAATTGGGATTGAAGTTAATTCGAATTGAGATTGGAATTGAATTGATGTAAATGGAAATGGAAATTGAAAGTGATTTGAATTGAAAATTTTGGAATTGAATCGGTTTGACTTTGAAATTATTTTCAAATAGATTATTTTACTATAAACTATTTAGAATCTATCTTTTAAAATTAATTTGATTTTCCAAGCAATTTACTACATAAGTCATTTTAATACTCAAACTATTCTCTACCAAACTATATTTAACTATTTAAACTATTTTAAAACTACTCAACTATTTTCTAAAATTTCAAACTGGTCAGAGTGGGAATGTTTATATTTAAATCATGGATTTAAATGCACATTGGGTTAAAATGAAGTTATTACCTAAATCGAAATTCGAAACGATTTTGAAAGTGAAATTAAGATATTGAAGTGAAATGATATTTTCAAGTGAGAATGACGTATCGAACTGAACATGATTTTTGAAGATCACAATGAAATTGATTTTGAAGCGAATATGATATTTTGATATCAAGTATGAATTGTTTTAGAAATATAAAAGAAATAATCGGTGTGTAAAATGAAGTTTGGTTGTCAAAGAGAATGGGCCTCTTATTGGCACCCTTTGTCAATATTGGAACCACTTTAACAACCGTATATGCGAAGAAGACTCCAGAACGTAGTAGTTGGATTTGGCGTCATTTGTTGGATTTGAAGAAAGAGAATGATAATGGATAGACCCCGACACTTGTGTCAATTTGAAGTGACAAAAACAGGACGGCTTGACAGGACCAAGTGGGCTAATTACTGCTAGCGGACATCTTTTCTTCGATTTTCTTAGACTTGGTCCATATTATTACTCTTGTTGTTGGTTTCAATTGGTGCACCTTGATTTGGGATAGCCTCCCTTTGACTCGATATGGGATGGATGGACGCGTTAAGTGGTTATGGCTATGATGCATTATCACCATCCCTACGACCTGAACGGGTAGTATTCTACCTTGTGCATTGCCTCATGTGCCTTGTTGTACTATTATCCCTATACGAAACCCTATGATTTTAGTTTAATGTTGTCGTATCACGACGCATCCTAATCCACCGACGGTTTACTGGTATTTTATATGCAAACTGTATGACAATGCTTAAAAACGCATTAAAGGGGATCAATGTAAAGCCTTAACGCTAAGAAAAATGTTTATTTATTGATTAGATATTATATATGTAGCGTATTCTACTACATATAAATATTTTGATGGATCCTTAAGAGATGGAAAATCCTGTAACGTCTCTTGAGTTATTGCACGCACGTTATACACTGGATAGGAGATGTAAAACTCGTAAGCATCTCTGACGCCACGACACCCATGTTATATGCAATATCGATTTGACTCACATAAGAATATTTTAGTGCTGAGTCGAGTGTATTGTCTTTTCATTACGCTCGGGTCAGCCTTGAGTTTTTAGTGCATTGAAGATCATTTTCTAGAGGACGAAGACAAAGCTTTGATATATTGTTACTATTAGTATTCCTGCATCATTTTTTTGCTGCACTGTTTTATTTACACCTATTGTATATATAACTCTGATAGATGTTGTGTAAATTATAATCAAATGTACAATATAAATAGCTTCATGAACTATTTATTTGATTATTATATTTTATCGTTCCACTGTGAGATTCTGTGTTTGATTTCTTCTTCTTTCCTTATTTTTCTTAATTAACCCCATTGATTATCCATATTATGGATCATTTAAGTTGGATATGTGTGGATTATTGTCGATTAAACCCTTTCAAAATGTGAGGCATCGCATCTAGTGTCAGGTTGAAGGTTAAGTGAGAACCTTGGCTTTGATGGGGTAACTCATTAGAGATAGGGTTAGTAGTACCCTAGAATGTGATTAAGTGTATATATGAGCACGTATTTGTTAGTGAATATAAAAGTTGTTTTATATTATATTGGTTGATTTGTTGAGCGGCTTATGGATTTTGGTCAATACGAGTAATTAACGTTATTGATAGGGATCTCTAAACAATTAAACAGAACAATTCGATATAATATTGTTTTGAAATTGGGCAAATGAAATAATTTTACCATGATTATAGTTATATATATAAAGGAATAATTTTTCAAAAAATTATTATGGTATATATGATGTGCTTGGCGGTTAGAGAATGATAATATTTGATTATTATCATTTTTTGTTTGGTGTTGTGATCGAATAAAAGTGAGACGACAATTGAAAGTTAAGAAATAATTTCATATAACAAAAATGGAATTCTGAAAATATGATTTGTAAATGTAAGTTATAAATTGAAATGAAATTCCAGAAGTATATTATATAAATATGGTTTATAAAAATGATTATAAGGGTTTAATGCTGGAAATTTGGGAATTTAAATCCCGTTGGTTTTGAAAATAATTTTCAAAGTTGTGGAAATAATAATAGTATTATTTGGAAATATTTTGAATAGAAAATATTTAAGAAGGTTTGAAAGGAATGAAAGCATTGAACTCAATTTTGTTCACTGAAAAATAATTTTGGTGATGACTGCAGCATCATCGACGTTCATTTTCGAGTTTCCAAGGGAGAAATTGCTACCAATTGGAGTTTTTTTGGAAAACTAGTTTTGGTTTTGAAATTCAAAAAAATAATTTGATATACCAATGGATTGTGTGTGTGTCTATATATATATATATATGATTTCAAAAATAGTTTGAAATACTTAAAAATAAGTGTTTAAACTTTAGGATTTTGATTTAAAATGTTTTATGGAATATGAGGAAATAGGTTTGATAACTTAAAAAATTTGTGAATTAGTAAGTTAAAACAATGTTTAAATTGTTGAGTATAAATGTTGGGAAAAGCAAGTTATGGAATTTAACCTAAGTTAAGTTAAATAATTTTTGGAATAAATTTGATTGAGATTTGAAATAAAATTTAGGTTTAAAATAAACTAATAATGTAACTAATTGAGTTAATTAGTTAACTGAATATGGTTTGGATATGGATGGATAAAATTCGATGTTGAAATTGAAAAGGGAAACTGAATTTGAATTTGATTAAAATGGATAGGGAATTATGTGTAAAGTGGCAATATCCATAGGAAGTTGGTATAAAATGTTTATAATAGACTTAAGAAAAGTTGATGAAGTAATTCTTAAGAGATAATTAGTATTGGAAGGAATATGCTAAGTAAACAAGGGCATGTGAATTATAAGTGTGAATGATAACTGTGAATAATTGAATGGAAATGAAGTAAATGTGGAAAAAATTTGGGATAGCTAAGAATCAATGGAAATAAATATGTAAGTTGTACGTATATTATGTTATTTACATAACGGTTTGATCCAGATTTGAGCATGGAATTTCAAGATAATTTATATCAGTCTGAGTTAGGATTTTTCACTCGATTTTTGACTGCGAATACTGGATATGGATTTTTGATTGATCTGGGATTCTCTAACTATGCAAGGAGAATGGCGGTTTCTAATTAAGGAACCAGATCTGAGTCCGTACTAGAGAGTCGTGTGAACAATACTAGTTCGAAAGAGAAATTGTGTGATCGAACGAACGATCAGATTTGATATTACGTACGGATGGTATATGTGCATATATGTGTTTTGGTGAAATAAATGTTGGTAATTTAAATTGCTGAATAAAATGATTTTGAATAATATGATTGGATTTTATCAGTAAATTAGATACAAGTATATAAAAGCAAGAGCAAATTTGATGCCTTTGGGTTCCTAAGTAAAATTTAGGTGGCTCGACAAAAAGGTACATGTTTCAATTATTGTTGTTGATTTGATGATTTTATGATTGAGGCACTTGGCTTTTGTTTTCTTTTGTTGGTTTTGGGCCCGTAGTGGCAATTTGTAGTCGTTTCGATCTAGCCGTGCAAAGGAGACGCTAGAGAAAATTTACGAAAATTAAAGGAATTAGAAAATTTAAAGAAATTTGTAATAACTAAAATTGATTTTTGGGTTATAACCTAAAGTGTTTGAATGGATAATATTATTTGGACTCTATGGATGAATTTGGAAATTTATTAAGAAGTAATACTAAGATTACAACAAATTGATTTTTGGAAAGTTGAAGGCTTAAAAGAATTTGGGAAGTTATTTCAACTAATTGATTTTTAAAAAGAAATGGGTTTGGACATTTTCCTACCTTTCAATTTTGGGGGCGAAATTCTTTCAAAGGGGAAGAATGTAATGACCCAGAATTTTGGTTATTTGAAAATGTGATTTTAAATATTTAAATGTTAATTTTATAGATTTAATAACTTGAATTTCAAATATAACGATTTACCGGCTAATTTAATTATGGAATTTAATAATTGAAATTTGGTTAAATAGTGAAATCTTGAGTTTTAGGCTAGATAAAAATAATTTCAAAGCTTATTAAATTTCTATTAATAAGAATGAAAATTAAAAAAAATTGATTTAAAAGTGATTTACTCAATGTTAAAAATAACTTGTTTAAATTGATGTGTAAAAATGGCCTTCCAAGGCACAGTCTCATATTTCGATGAAACAAGTTCCATAATAGTGTGTAATTGTCAGATTTTAAATTCCATGGTATTTGTGGTTATCGTCTGGTCGTACAAGTCAAAACACGTTGAAATTTATATTGAAGATTTAATGTAACAATTAGGTTCAAAAAGCTATCTTTTGCATTTCGAAACAAGTTCCATTACATTCGGAATAAGGGTATAACATTATAAATGTCGGGTGACACACCTCGATTGGAGTCCGAAATTAAAACTTGATTTTTGAAAATTTAAATTATATATATACATATACATATATATATATTTTTTGAATTGACCTCAGCATCCAACCTTTCTTTTCAACACTCTATTCAAATTCTAGCCCACCTTATTTTCTAAACCAAGCCACCCTATCTCCCCTTCCTCTTTTATGTAAATGCAGATTAACAAAAGGTGGTTCAAAAAAAATGGAAAACTTAAAAATCATAAATTAATTCCTTAAAACATGGTTCCCTGCTTCATGTTTTCCATCCTCCACTGATCATCTGCCTTCGTTCGTTCGTTCCTCAATTCACAGTAAACCAAAAAGCAGGTCCTCAATTCCAAATTCGAATTCTAATCTAATACACCATGAAAAATCCCCAATCAAATTTTAAAAATCAAGATTTAAGGAGAGCTTCGATCTGGTAGGCGATTTGGGAGGTTCGGCGATGAGTTGGGGAAGCTCGACAATGTTGTCGCGTACGAGTTTCGAACTAGGGTTCAACCTAGCCTTCGATTAAGTACGTAATTGGCGACTTGGCCATTGGGGATGTGTTCATGAGGTGGAGGAGAGGCGGTGCCCAGGTTTTGGTGAAGCTCGATTGGCTGTGGAGGGGTGCGACATTTTGGGTTTACAAGCAGGGTATTGGGTCGAGGCGAGACAAAGGCGGGCAGGTCGAGCTCGAGGAGGGTGACTAGGGTGGGTTTGGAAGCGGCGGTAGTGGTTTTGTAGTTGCATGCACGTGCATGGTCGTGGGAGCAGGGCATGCACAAATTATTGGCTATAGGCAAAAGAAGAAAGAGGGAAGAAGAAAATAAGGCGGGTGGGCTTTGTTGGGCTAGGTCGTATATCCAAAGTGGGTTAGATTGGTTTGTGGGTCGGGCATGGAAATAAGAAGGGTATGATAGTTTTAACCTTGTAATTAAAGTTTGTTAATCAATTTATATAAATTGTTACTCTTAAAAATATTGTAACGGCTTCATACGATATCAGAATCAAACGAAACGAATTGCATTGGATTCGTATCAATGAAGGGTGCATCTTGGAGTTGGTTTGAGATTTATTTGAAGCTAGAAAAATTTTCAGTTTCAAAAAAAGTTGAGTGTTTTAATGCTCACGGCATACTATAATATTTTTATGTTCGTTAAAAAAATTGAATTGTGAAGTTATCTAATTTTATTGACTGTTATTTGAAAAGGAAATTGACATATGAATTGACTATAGGTATTAAATTTGATAGTTAAATTTGAAATTGGAATTTAATTGCCATAAATTATCTGATATTGATAACTATGAAATTGTTGTGAATTATTGGATGATTTGGATGTTGATTGTGATGGATGTCATTGATTGATGTTTTTGACGATTTTGGTGTTTATTTATTTTGATATATCCTGCTATCATCCTGTATATTATTTAGTGTATATAAAACTATAAATCAAATTATTCAAATAAATTAAGAAATAGGTTGAAATGATATATACCTATGACATTTATTTTGGATTGAAATGATATATATCCGTCCCTGAAATTAAATTGAAATAATGGATTCACTTGGCCATAGTTTAGAAAATTATATACGGACACTAGATTGGTTAAACTAAATGATTTAAAAAAACTTTGATTTGAAGTTATTTAAATGATTTGAATTAAGAAATAAAATTATGAAAATGGATTCATTTTTGAACTCGAGCTTGAAATGTTAAAGATGAACTTGCCAACCTGAATTGTTTAAAGAATCGAGTTTGAAATTTTGAAGTTATAATTGGAAACCACTTGAATTCCGAAAATTGATTTTTTTAAAAATATTTGAGCTCTTATTCGAAATTTGAAATAAATCTAATTAAAATTAGTTTAAATAGATATTTTGAAATTTGGGCTCGGAATTGAATTATTTATAAAGATTTGAATCTTAAATTGAATATTGAAGTTAAATTTGATTTAAGCGATTTAAATTCATATTCTGAAATTGAATTTGAATTTATATAAATCGAAATAGTTGAAATTGAGAATTGAATTAAAATTAATTCAAATTGGGATAGAGTTGAAATTAATTGGAACTGAAATTGAAATTGAATTAATTTGGAATTGAAATTGATTTGAATTAAGATTGGGATTGAAGTTAATTCGAATTGAGATTGAAATTGAATTGATGTAAATGAAAATGGAAATTGAAAGTGATTTGAATTGGAAAATTTGGATTTGAATCAGTTTGACTTTGAAACTATTTTCAAATAAATTATTTTACTATATATTTAAAATATATCTTTTTAAATATTCAAATTAATTTGATTTTCCAAGCTATTTACTATAGGAACCATTTTAATACTCAAACTATTATCTACTAAACTATTTAAACTATTTTAAAACTATTCAACTATTTTCTAAAATTTCAAACTGGTCAGAGTGGGAATGTTTATAATTAAATCATGGATTTAAATGCCCATTGGGTTAAAACGAAGTTACAACCTAAATCGAAATTCGAAACGATTTTGAAAGTGAAATCGAAATATTGAAGTGAATGATATTTTCAAGTGTGAATGACGTATTGAACTGAATATGATTTTTGAAGTAAATATGAAATTCCAAAACGAAATTGATTTTGAGGCGAATATGATATTTTGGTAGCATGTACGAATAGTTTTCGAAATATAAAAGAACCAGCCGGTGTGTAAAACGACATTTGGTTGTTAAAGAGACCGAGGCCTCTTTGGCTTACTTTTTGTCAATATTGGAACCACTTTAATAATTGCGTATGTGGAGGAGACTCCAGAACGAAATGGTTGGATTTGATGTCATTTGCTGGATTTGAAGAAAGAGAACGATGATGGATAGACCCCGGAACTTGTGCCAATTTGAAATGACTAAAACATGACGGTTTGATAGGGCCAAGTGGGCTAATTACTTCTAGCGGACATCCGTTCTTCGATTTTATTAGACTCGGTCCATATTATTATTACTCTTGTTGTGGATTTCGATTGGTGCACCTTATTTGGGATAGTCTCCCTTTGACTCGGTATGGGATGGATGGACACGGTGGGCTGTCATGGCTATGATGCGTTACCACCAGCCCTATGACCTGAACTGGTAGTATCCTATCTTGGACATGGTCACACGTTTCTTGTCATACTTTTATCCTTATAGGAGACCCTAAGATTTTGATTTAGTGTTGTTGTATCATAGCGCATCCCTATCCACCGACGGTTTACTGGTGTTTTATATGCAAACCGTATGATAACGCTTAAAAACACGTTGAGGGAGATCAATGTAAAGCCTTAACGCTAAAAAATATATTAATTTGATTGATTGAACATTAAATATGTAGCGTATTCTACTACATATAAATATTTTGACGGATCCTTTAAGAGATGGAAAATCCTGTAACATATCTTGAGTTATTGCATGCATGTTATACACTGGATGAGAGATGTAAAACCCATAAACATCTCTAATGCCATGACACTCATGTTATATACTATATCGATTTGACTCGCATAAGAATATTTTAGCCCTGACTAGAGTGTTTTGTCTTTTTATTACGCGCGGGTCAGCCATGAGTTTTTCAACGCACTAAAGATGATTTTTTGGAGGACGAAGACGAAGATTTGGTATATTATTACTATTAGTATTCCTAGCATCATGTTGTCTGCTGCGTTATTTTATTTATTTTTATTGTATATATAACTCTAATAGATATTGTATAAATTAAAACCAAATGTATAATATAAACAACTTCATAAACTATTTATTTGAGTATTATATTTTATCGTTCTGCTACAAGATTCAATGTTTGATTTCTTGTTCTTTCCTTATTTTTCTTAATTAAACCCAATGATTATCTATATTCCGGATTGTTTAAGTTGGACAAGTGTGGATTATTGTCGATTTAAACCTTCCAAAATGTGGAGCGTCACATATCTCGTAAGGCTACGTCCACATATAAACACAGACGGGTTTTTACCTTACGATAACCAAACGCTTTTCATATCAAATCATGTTATATTATAATAGTGTCTATTATACAAATAATAATCAACATAGCTGAAATTGTTACATTATTAAATTCCAGCAATACTAGGCTTTACAAACAAAATGCCAGACACGTAGTGGATTTTGGATTTCCCTACAAATGACTCGGTGAAGGCACTACCTTTTCCAAAACTCGGTACACCTCTAGAGGGATGTACCTAGGGGCTAGATACTAGGTGCCTAAACCAACACAAGACCGGCAAACCCCTCGTTGGATGGTACCGAATATGTCATCACTCCGATCGTTACCAACCTAAAATCCGTGGCCACAAGCATACATCAACAATAATCATGTACACGACGCCATAGCTGTAAAGATATATCTAGAAGAGTGATGACATCTCCTTATGGGAGCGACCCATTTTAGCTTTGCTGCTTCTATCCCTGTTTTAGTAATTTTCCGAGGAGTGAGGCCAAAAGAGGTATCGATTACCTATCACGTATCACATGTCGTCGTCATCTTTGAATGTCACGTTGCCATTTCCGTTGACTACTAATTGCCTTCCACAAAAATACAACCCTCGAGCTCGTATGTCCCAAGGGGGGTGTTAAGCTAAAAGAAGTTGCTTTCTCCACCACCACATGATGTACATAATATTAGAAATGCAATGTCAGACGTTCGTCCATACAAGTTGTCCAGGAACATGACAAATCGAAGGTACTCTCCAACCACATCTTATAGGATTAGTACCGACAACCCTTGCAATGGATATTTCATAATGAAGAGACTACTGCTGCTATATGTATATTAGGATTTTAACTCCAAATGATCAACAGGCAGTCCTTCACTATGAAAATCTTAAATATCGATATCATCAACAAACCTACACAATCGTCGCATATCGGTTGGTCCAAAGTGGTTTACGGATAAATCTGATCCCGGTCTCTTTGCACCAACAACGCAAAAGCGTTTCTCAATCTCACACAGAAACCAAGTCTCATAGACTTATCACGTTTCCAACTTTTAACCTGTTATTCTTCGACCAAGAAGGAAGGTCGATAGATTGGAGTAATCACTCCGCATTATACAAGCCAATATTCTCAACACAAACGATAATCAAGCCTATGTGGTAAGTTACGTACTAAGTGTATGACTAATTAGTTTCTACATCAAGTTGAGAAACTAAAATGGCCAAATTTAATAGTCGATTATTTAACTATCAAAGCGACAAACAATATCTAGCACATAAGTAGTCACTGGGCCTAATTTTATTAATCGTTTATAAATCAAATCACTTTCTAATTATTCACTTCAAAATATCTTTAAAAAGATAATATTCAAAACCATTTCACTTATTAGATATATGGAAGACATTTTCATTACTTATTTTAATAATAAGCAAATTTACAAATTATTTCATTTTAAAACTTAGAATATATTTCATATACTTAATTCAATGATTAAGTATATATGCAAAGCTTTAAGGAAAACATTCTTCAAAACATATGTTATTTGGGTCAAAACAAATGTTGCCTAAAACATTATTACGATAACCCAAAAAAATACTACTAGAGGGATTCAACTAGCTATATTTAATATTTCCTTTCCAAAATCATTTACAATAATAATAGTGTTATAGTCCATGCCTTCCTAACTTTTCACGAAAACGTTTGTTTCAATAATAAATGTTGAAATCTATATTTTCTATATACAACACAATTTAATTCACTTTTCAAAACCATTTAAACTCCATTTATAAATATCACTTGAAAAACATTTACTTAATAGATAATTCACTTTCAAAACTTAAATATAATTCTTTTATAAACTTCCATATTTAACCTATCAAAATAAGTTGATTTCACCTTTATAAAAAAGTGATATATATCTTGTTTCTATTTTATAACAACTCTCGTTTGTACTCACTTATATTTGTAAAATTCTATTTTATAAATCCATTATTTTCTAAATTTCATTTGTTATAAAAATCCAACTATAAACTCTTTTCATAAAAAATCTAATTTAATTAAAAAAATCCATTTATAAAATATTGACTTCAAATCCAATATTAAATATTGCTTTCACATCCAATTATAAAACTATTCATCATAATTTAATTTCAAATCCATTTATATATATATATACATATATATATATATATAACATTGTTTTAAAAGCTATTATTCTTTCAAAAATATACTTTTATAAAACCATTTGAAAACTCTATTTTATGTATTTCACAAACTATACATGCAATAACTTCAAAAATCCCACTTTTATTTATTTCACTAAAATCCTTCCTTTTAAATCCATTCAAATTATTAAAACGTATATATTCCCAAAATCACTTTGAGATCCATTTTTAAACCAAAACATCATTTTTTTTATTTTGAAATTCCAAAATATGACCCAATGCTACAACAACACTAAATAAGGTGATTCACATAAATCATACAATCATGGCATCCAAACATCATATATCACAAGATAACAACTATCTAACAATATCTGTAAATAAAATCAACAGTAGTGAGGAATCCTGTTGGATCCCTCAAACCTATAACTAGCAACAAATATGCATATGAGAATATATACGTGTCTGCTTCGAGGCAGACGTGCGCTCAAAGGGTCATCCGCTCATACAGGGAACGTATAGGGTCTCATCCACTAAATTATGCGGGAATATATCTAACCAACCAATATATACATACATACATACATACATACATACATACATACATACATACATACATACATACATACATACATACATACATACATACATACATATAAATATATATATGTATGTATGTATGTATGTATGTAATATACATCCAAACAGTCATCAAAACAACATAATAAGAATATTCCCACTTGTACAAAAATATAAGCAGGCCGGAGAGTATGAGTTTTACTTACTTTGCTTGCAGTTGTAG
Source organism: Allium cepa (assembly GCA_030765085.1). Taxonomy (NCBI): domain Eukaryota; kingdom Viridiplantae; phylum Streptophyta; class Magnoliopsida; order Asparagales; family Amaryllidaceae; genus Allium; species Allium cepa. Next base: position 79,081,601 of record CM060941.1, on the reverse strand, counting down.
TTGCAGCATTTTAATTCGATTAAAATTAAACGACCGTTTAACTTTAACCAAAATTTTCAATAGCTCCAAAACCATCCAAATTTGCTCCATAGCATAATTTTTTTAGATACAAACCCAATACAACTTGTTTCGTGCGAAATGGGCCTCGTATGAACACGTTACAGTATTTATATGATGCACGAATTAAAATAAATAATTATTTTACAAATCATTAATCACCTTAATTAAAAACTAATATCACCATCGTTTTAAACCATCTTCTTTGTTTGTTTAAACGCACGTAGGCAAAGCCACCACGTCGCTTCCTTCCTTCGACGATCTCTCCTCCTACGCTCGTCTAGTGTAACGAATGGGGGATTTTCGATCCTCGAAAATCAACATCTATACGTTCACTGTATAGAATGCTGACCAATCGAGTGCCAGAAATACCACATCATTTGGGGTTACGAAGAAAAGAGATAGAAGAAGAAATAGAGATAATAACAACACAATATCTCACAATCGCAAGGGAACAAAATATAATATACAATAACAGATTTTTCTACAAAAGAATCAGCAACTATCAATATACATACAAAACAAGAATCAACCACCAACCCAAACCTGGAACGAAACCTAGTTTATCAAATCGCCTCGCCACCATAGTCCATCGACCATCACCCGACTTCACCCAAATCATCGCCGGCACCTCCTCCTCCTTTTCCCTCTAGTGCACATGCCTCCATGTCCTTCCTCTCATCCCCATTTCCCTAAAACCTAAACCCAAAACCCACCATAAACCCTACATCGACCTCGACCAGTCAATCCACCCAATAAAAAAATGCCGTACCATTTTTCTCAAGTGCCTTATCATCCCATCCTCCTCCAGCGCCAATGCATTGACCTAAAATCAACCTCGGCGCCTTCATTTGATGATATACCCAATTCCGTTCATCTCTTGCTACCTACTTCCACACGACCTTAAAAAATCCTCAAACCAATTCTAAAAATCCCATTTTACAACAACGAACACACCCATATAATCTATTCTTCAAATTTTTATGTTCGAATTTTGGTCATGATCGACCTACTCTCTGAATAATGAAGTTTCCTTCCTCACTTCTCCATGAAATTCGATGAAATAAATTTTAAAATATTCTTTACTCGAAAACAAACAATTTTTCTTTTGAATTGAAGATCTGAAGCTAAGTGGTTGTTGATCTATTGATTTTTGAAGCTACTGGACTTAACTGTTTCATATAAAAAATGTATATAGCATCTTTTTGAAAAAGAAAAACAAAATGCTGGGTTGCAGGTGACCTAACTATGGGTAACAAACATATACAAAGGCATGTAAACATTCCAACACAAAGATTCATTAAAAATCTGGATATTCAAGCATAAGCAACAACCAGTTAATAAAATTTTGGAGTGTTTTACTCAATGTTATATATATTGATGAACACACTATCTTGCTCTGTTTCCTGCTTCAAATTTTTTACCGACTTGATCTATTTTTTTCTTTCATACATATGATAAAGCAACTAGTACAGCTCTACATATATATATAAGAATGGAAATGAAAATGGTTAAGTATAAGGTGGATCTGTATATATGTAAGAAGAGAAAGAAAGAGCATTGGCCTATAGGTTGACTAAGCACACAATATAGGGTGGCTGAGAATTTGTATAGGCTTCGTTCATTTTTTTTTTCATTTGATTTTGTTGATTTGATTTCAAATGAATTGATTTGATCTTTTATGTGTGATTTGATTTATTATGGCTTGACTTGATATTAAGTATGCTTGATTTTTTTGTTTTGGTGGGCTTGATTTGAAGTTTTTCCATTATGATGCTTCTTGTATACACACACATGTTTTCATATACATATTTTTACCATATACACATGTACATACTTACGTATTTACATATACATTATCCCTATAAACGTATGTACATATTTACATATGCAATACTTTTATAAACACACACACACACACACACACACATATATATATATATATTTGTCATCATGTAGCTTCCATGAATATGTATATAGCTTACATGTATATATATTTACCATATACAAATTTATTTTATCATATGTTTTGAAAATTTCCATCATGAACTTGTTTAAGTATATACATACATATATTTTTATCATAAATTTGAAATGGTGAGGTTTACATACATACACATCTCTTATTCAGGAATTAGCATTTTGAAAATTTAATATAGTTACAAAATTAGTAGATTCAGATATTTCAATATCAGAGAATTTATCTATTCGACTTACAAAAATAAACATTTCCAAAAGTTAAAATTAGTTAATAATTCCAATGTCAGATGGCTAAAAATCCGGGTTGTTACAATCCTCCCTCCTCGGAACTTTTCATCCTCGAAAAGGAATGAAGCGAGAATTAGAATTTTGATGTATATTACTAAATTAATCATGTTTTAGAACATTTTAAACTTCTTACTCTTTTATTATACCTTTTAGGATACAAACCCCTTTAAATTACATAGTATTACCAAGCTAGTTTTATATTAAAACATTTTCCATAACTCGATGTCTTAACAAGTCTATCCTTGTTCTTAGAGAATTTAGTCATATGTTGATCATGCGTAGGACTAAAAATTTCTAAGTTCTTAGTAGATCTATTTCAACATCAAGTGAAAATACTTTAAAAACTTTTTCAAAAATTATATGGAAAGTATTACTCGTTTTTCTCCATAGCCATGGATCGCGGTTGCATGATGATTGCATCGCCTTCCTGACAAAATCATAAGTAGATTGTAGGCATCATCACCGCTCAATTTACACCATGGAAACATGATAGACCGTAGCTACACAATTGTTGCGTCGCTATCCCAACGAAACAGTAAGTAGTTTGTAGGCAATCTACGCCCCCTGAATTATGCTATCAAAACAAAACCACACAGATCGTAGCTACCGATGTTACATCAATATCATAGTGAAATCATACATAAACTGTAGGCAATCTCTGCCTCCCGGATTACGTTAGGGAACCACGATAGATCGCAGTTACACAAAGGTTGCACTGCTATCCTAGCAAAACCATACATAATTGTAGGCAATCCCTGCCTCTCGAATTATGCTACCAACTTTCATAGATCGCAGTTACACAAAGTTTTCGGTGCTATCCTAGCAAAACCATAAGTAAATGTTGGTATAGTACCCCTCAATTTACGCTATGTAAACAAATGATTACTAGGAACTCATGAGTTTTTGTCCAGACATCTTCTAGGATCCTAATGCTAATTGAACTCACTGTGGATTCTAAGCTAGACCCACCCAATGGATCTTCTACTCCAAATTTTCAACTTTCATAGCGGGTGTCTTTCCATACTTTTAATTTCAAAACATACCATACTATATATACAATATCTTTTAAATCATACACTAAATTTTATCTATATAAAACGATAGTCTTTGAATTCATTTTATCCAATTTCCAAAATCGACTAATTGCCAAAATCAAAAGCCTTTAAAAATCAATAGGTTCCAAAACTATTTCAGTTCCATATACATATAAGATCATTCTTTCCAACTTGAATAATTTAAAGATCAATAGTTTTTGGATCCTCTTCATATTTATATATACTCCATTTGGTATTTTCAAATACCTTTCAAAGATCATTTCCTTCTGGCTATAAATTCAAAAAAAGGGAGTTTGAATATATAACTAACGTATATAATGTTGTTAATGCTAAATCAAAGATTTCCAAGGTCGAGTACTTTACAAAGCTATTGGTAACATTTTTTACTTCTTATAAAGTCAGTTTCAGTTATAATAACTATTCAATCTTCATTCTAATAAATTTCCCCATTAGTAATTATAAATTTACGTTTGAATAAATATAAAAAGTGATTTTATATAAGATCATATTTCTTCAAAAATATTTTACCACATCGATAGACTACGACACTAGTAAGTTAAAAAAATTACATCCATTCATCCACCAATTTATTAATTTAGCTCGTTCACTAATCCATCTCCAAACATCGTCTATTGGATTTCTGCAACCCAATTCTATATTTCATGGAGTTATTTCAATTTAAATTAAATCTAATTTGGCTCCAACTCCATTTCAATATTCAATTCACTAATTACTTTATCCAATTGGTTCATTTCCATCTTCCAAAATCTGATTTTTCTTCTCGAACATCACTTCATTTAGGTTTTACTTGGGTTCAACTTTATTTCTCATCCAAATCGAATTTCCATTTCTTTACCCAACATTTAGCCATTTTATATTATTAGTTCATTCAATCTATTTATCTCGATTTACCATTAACATTTTTTATTAACACATTTAAACGTATTTAGTTGCTAGCCTTTAAGTCGATTCTATTTATGACCCAAGTCCACATCTATCCCTTTTAATTCATTACAAAATGAATTTAATTTCCTTCGACTTCCTTATTTACTTAGCATAAGTTAAATTTCAATATACAAGGTTAAAATTTACAATTCAATCCACTAATTTGATAATTTAGTTCATTGCTAATTTCCAGAATTCGAAACCCGTTTTATCTCAAAAATTATTTTGAAATCATTCATGCATAGCTTCTTTTTCACCCTTTTATCAAATCTATACCTTTCCTTTTACAATTTAATTTATATAACTTGCATAAGTTCAATTTTAATTTTATCTTAAATTTTCAATTTTCTGGTTATAAGTTCAAAACTTATTTAACTTGGCCCGAGTTAACTTCCAATTCATTCTACCCATTTAAACATACTTAATTTAAATTTTTACATTTCAAAATTCAATTTCCACACTTCTTATCTTATTAACATCACACCCCACTTATAAGTTCAAAACTTATTTTCCCTTGGTTCTACTATGGAAATCACCCGGTATATATTTAAATCACCTTGAAATCACACACACACAAACACACACACACACTAACATATCCCATTTATATACCAAATCACACTTTTAAATTTAAACCAACCTTGGTTTTTATCCAAAACAATTTCCTTTGAAATTTCCAAAACACCCTTGTTTTCAAAACAAAAATTTCGATATAAAATGACTACGGAAGCAATCCGTCACCTAGGAACTCGAAAATGAATATTGATGATGCTGCAGTCATCCCTAGGATTATTTTCCAACGACTATAATGAGTTCAGTGCTCTATCACTTTTAATCCATTTAAACAATGTCCATTCAGAAATATTTCTAAATAATATTACTTTTTTCTCCAAAACATCTTGAAACACATTTCAAAAATTTTGGGACTTAAATTCAAAACTTCTCAATTTAGATCCATTTTAACTTATAAGTTACATTTGCAAATTATGCTTATATAATATCACTTTCTTAAAACATTTCACAATGTCTTATCATTGTTTATTGTAAAGTTGCAATTTTCGACTCACGAAAGTCGACATTAATACGTCCACTGTATCAACTGCCGAGCAATCGAATGTCGGAAAACCGAACCGTTAGGGTTAAAGAAGAGGCAGAAGATAGAAGAAGAAAGAAAGAAAAGCAACAGAACAATATCAGAATCTCACAATCACAACGGAACAACATATAATAGATAAATGAATAATCTTTAAATCAAAAGAACTATATCAGTTATTACATTACATCACATTACATTATCAGAGTTTACAACAACAAACAGCGGAAAAGAAATACTATATACTAATTGATACGCCATACCATCCAGGTTGCTCCTGATCTCCACAGCAACTTCTGAATTCCAGAATGACCTGATAAGTCGACTCTAGACTGCCCGTGTTAAAATTGGTGGGCACCCAGAGTTTAGCAAGAAAACAATAAACTCCAGGTCAGTCATGGGACAGGTGTGAGAACTTATAACGGTTTATCTTTAAAAATAAACAAGGAATTATTTTAAATTAGATTTTTAATGCTTTTTAGAAAATGTAACTACCATAAGGCCTCCTGCACACACACAATGCAAACGCAGAATCGGAGGAGATTTCTCCTTATGATAGTCAAATATGCTTGATACACAAATTTTCTATGATATTATTATTATAAGTGCAAAGTGTAGGAAAATTTTTCGAAAGTATAATATAAATCTTAGCCAGCATAAGCATTCCGTACTTATGCCTACTATAGCTACCACGTTCAATAGCAGGTTACCGCCACATTCCATGGCAGGTTATATAACTAAAACTGTACAGGGCTCGTATTGTTTTTTTGGATTTCCAACTAATGGCCAGGCCAAGGAACTTCCCATTGCCATATGGGTACGCCTCTGGAAAGACACCCCGAGAACCTAACCGGATCTCTACCAACACAAGGCCGGGTTACCCCTGAGTGGGTAACAACTGACACGAGTATGCCATCCCCCGGTCGCAATCGACCTATATCCTGGGATTCACCAACAACCACAAAATAATAAGTTTGCAGCAACAATATAGGTAAAGTATCAGGGCTCCATACCATAATACCACCTCTATCCAGAAGGAAATGACATACACTAAGGGGACGCTATCGCCTAATAACCTTGTCGCATCTTTCCTGTTTTGGCCGTTATCGGGGTGTGAGGTCCGACGAAGTCTCGTCCACAAAGTCACGCTTTTCATAAAATCCACGCTTTGATCAATAAATAATCAGCAACACTCAGCATGCCACGTTACCAAATTGGGAATATATCACTAGTAACCATCAACTACATAACCTCTGAGCTCGTACGTCTCAGAGAAGGGTGTTAAGCTAAGAGAATAAATTCTCCGCCACCAACAGAAATGTATTTGATAGAAACCAGCTTTACATCTCAAATTGTAGCGTCAGACACACATCCATTCTAGTCAATTCCGGGATCGAACGGAACCGAAGGCACTTCCAAAGAAGCCATTGCAATCCGGATATTCCCTAATCACGACCGGACTTCCCATCACAAAGGGTGATAAAATCCCTATATCGGAGATCAGCCGATGCAGAGCCATTCGACGGTAATCCTTCCGTTTTCGAAAATATCCGGTCTTCAACACCGGTCTTTAAATGCTATCCATTACGACATATCACTTATTCGGAATGGGATTTATGACAAAAAGGTCCTCTTCCGGCTAAACTGAATAACGAGCGCTTATTTTTTTTAAATAAGTGTAGCATTAAAATTCAAGCAAATCATAGTAAATACCCATTTAAAGGTAAATATTGATAGTCGGTTATTTAACTACCAATAGATATGCACAACATCACCAGATTCCAAATAATTTATCGAATTATTTATTTTCCAAAAACATCTTTACAAGATATTTTCCACACTTCAAAATAAATAAATGTTTATTTTCAAACAAATTTTCCTTTTCTTTATAAATTCCATGTGAATTTAAATTTCCAAATATCCACTGGTATACGATTTTCAAATCGACTTCAAATATTCACTTTCAACTTATCTTTAAAAGATATAATCTCAAAACATTTCACTTCATATTGAAAAACATTTCCATACTTATTTAATAATAAGTAATTCAAAAATCTATTTATTTTCAATACTTAGAAAATATTCAATATACTTAAAACACGATTAAGTATATAATTTATTCTTTAAGGAAAACATTCTCTTAAACACATTTATTTGGGTCCAAACAAATGTTGCGTAAAACATCATTACGACAACCCACAATCACTAGTATAGGGATTCGAAATTAAGATAGATATATAAATCCCAATATTATATAAACATTTCCTTTCGAAAATCATTTGCTATAACAATAGTGTTATAGTCCATCTTTTCCTTATTTCTCGAAAACGTCTATTTCAGCAATGAATGTTGAAATCTATGGTTTCGATACTTAACACATTTTAAAACAACTTCAAATCGTTTTAATCCTATTTAAAAGATCACTTCCTAAAACATTTCTTTAATATATTTTTCACTGTCCAAAATCGTGAACATAAATCATTTACCTAATTCAACACTTCTACATATTTTATTTAAAGGATTATCCACTGTCCAAAATCATGGATATATCTCCTTTAATAAGCTATAATAATTAACTTATCACAATAAGTCGATTTCGAATTTATAAAATAATGTTTATAAACTCACACTTATATATATTTTATAAAACTTTAACTTATAAAACCCCTAAATTAACAAATTCTATTTATATCTCATTTAAATGCCAAAATCCAATTTATAAGTTGATTACTTATAAATCTTTTATTTTACAAAATCTATTCATTTTATAACTTCACATTTTATAAATCTATAAATTTCATTCACTTATGAAATCCATTTATATTTCATTTTAACACTTATAAAAACTCGTTTTATAATTCCAATATTTTAATTTATAAATATCCATTTTATAAATCTTTTATATAAAGCTTTTATAATAAATTCAAAAATCTCAATGTAAACTATTTTATAAAATCATTAACTCCACATTTCAAAAATCACATGTTAACTATATTTCTCAAAAATCATAAATTTTATAACATTAAAATTATAACGTTTATTTATTTAAAATGAATCAATTCAAAATTTTAATAAAACGTATACTTTCAAAAATCACTTTAAAAATCCTTTTAAATTTGAAATCGTTAGTTTAACATTTTTAATTTTCCAAAATATGCCAAATGCTGCAACAACACCAAATATAACAATCACGACATCCAAAACATCATATATCATATAATAACAAAATATATCACAATATCTTTAAATAAATCAATAAGGGTGAGGAATCCAGTTGGATCCCTCCAACCTGTTTCCCTGCATCCACAGATGTTAGCACAATACTAATCCCGTTTCAAGACGGAATATTGTGGTACATGGGTTCATATAATATTATCCGCTATTATACGGCGCAATAGGGTCTCATCCGCCATATAATACGGGAAAATCAACTCCAAGTACATATATAATACCAATTCCACTTCAAGGTGAAATATCGCGGTAAATGTATTTAATAAATAACATCCGCTTAATATACGGCGTATAGGGCCTATTTTAATACAATAGATAACAATTTATCATTCAATTACACAATCAAGCAATTTTAAATCTAACTATTTAAAATTTAAATCGAAACAATTTCGACTGAGTGAGAAGTTCTCACCTTGTTTCCAATAACAATTGCAGTGTTTTATTTCGAATAAAATTAAACGCGCGTTTAATTTTACCCAAAATTCAAACTATCTCTAATCGATCCCAATCCCACTCCATTGCGTAGTGCTCGTCAATACGAAGCCAACGCAATTCGTTTCGTGAATTTTTGACCTCGTATCAAAAAGTTACAGCATTTTAAAGTTTGAACGATTATATATATAATTAATTTTACAATTTACCTTTAAATTTTCAACCTTCATCATTTCTGGCCATTGATTTCGTTTGCCATCAAATCCATGCCGCTACTATCTTCTCCTTCCCTATCAGTAACATACGAATGCAACAAACCCTAAGGCCGCCGCGAAACCCTAATGCTCGCAACCACCTCGAGCCACCTGACGACGATCAGGGAGTGCCATTCGAACGCCCCACTCGAAAGCCATCAACGTCGTGAACCCGGTCGAGCTCGGCCCCCCTTCCCTTGCGCCTAAAAACGCATGCAAACGTTGGCTGTTTGAAGCCAATTTTCCGATGGTCCATTGCTCGAATCACGATCATGACCATTGAGATCGAAGATCTCACGTAGCTCTACAACTTTCATTTAGGAAGTTTGTTGAATTAATGTATAGATTTGAAGAAAATTGAGGGAGAAGGATTGAAATTCTCGGCCATTGATAGAGTAGAGTGGCGGCTGAAGCTTTGAGATGAAACCCTATGGTTTTTGTTTGCAAATGGAAAAATAGAGGGCCTTATATAGAAAATTATCGAAACACTATACACCCCGAATTTTTCCGAACTCCAATCCAAGCGTGCCGCCTGGCGTTCATAATGTTTTACCCCCATTTCGAACGCAATGGAATATGTATCGGGAGCCAATTCGATCAAATTTGGAAGATAAGTTTTTGAACCGACTATTTAAATTCAAAATTCACTCAAACCGATTTTCTACGCGTTTTAGCTTGCCCCGGACAAACCGTATATCCGATTGACACGAAATTTGAAATCATACAATAATATAACATTACGGATCCAATGAAACTGGTTTCGTCGAAATCCGAGACTGTTTGAAAAATGGCTATTTTTAACTCGTCAATTAAATATTAAAATATTCAATTTCTACAAATTAACTTTTAATTCAATTTTAAAAGTTCGATAACATCATTCTAACTCCAACATGATTTAATACAACTTTAATAATCAATTTAAATCACATTAAACCCAATTTTCCAATTATTTCTGTAATTTCACATATTAAATTACCGATTTAATTATCCAATTAAATCCAGATATTCAAAATAAAATTTATTCGACTTACAAATTTTACTTGTTAATATTTAAAATCAATTAAATATATGAATTTCAAATGACAGAAATTCTGAGTCGTTACAAACTTCACCCTTAAAAGAATTTTGTCCTCGAAATTACCAAGTAAGAAATAGTCTTGAAATCCATTAACTTTTCGAAACCATTCAAATTAAATTTCAAATTCATTTTTACATTTTAACTTTCCCAAAATCCATAGTTAAACTTCTTACAACAACTTTACTAAGTTTTTTTAAATTATACTTAGTTATTTTTTCAAACAAAATTCAATTTTCTCAAAAATATTCTAACGCCTTAAAAATTTTCCGTAGTCTCCTTTGCGCGGCTCGATCCGAAAAAAAATGGAGATATATTACAAATATACATCTCATCAAAGTAATGAGGCATCCCGCAGGGAAAAAAGTGTAAAAGTACGATATGTAATCCGATATATGTACCTTATATATTATTAGCGAGCATATACGGCTAATATGGCGTGAAAGCGAGCTCCAAAAGCGAAGCAAGCGCAATCCGCACCTACTAAACACTCAACAATAATGAGAAACATGCGTATAGAAAATAATATTGATATACAACATATACTAGTACAATAACTACATATGCCAATATAGCAAATGCAACAAAAAGCAATAAATGCAATAATCAACCAACTATCATCCAATTAACATCCAACAAATCCATATCAAATTAATATACATTTACTTCTCATTAATATCCAATGAATTGGTTTTTCATTTAATCACATTTGATTCATTAAAGTTGGACTTTACTAACATTCATTCATATTCAATTTCAATTAGTTTGCATTCACTAATTTATATTCAAGTTTGTTCACTTCCAAATCAAATTCGATTACACAACTTTCAATTTCATATGGATTTCTATACAATCAACTAACAATCAACGTATAACAAACATAACAAAATTTATTTAATTTGCTTACATTCAATTTGGTTCATCACTTTTAATTGACTTTAATTGAATTATTCAATCCTCGATTTCATTAGCTTTTAAATGAATTAACAACTACATCCACTATTCCATATCAATTCGTTCACATTAGATTTATTAATATTCAATTCATTAGTTCAATTCAATTGATAATTCATTTAACAAATAAGGTTGAATTTCATTTACATAACTCAAGTTCACATCCATTTAATTCACTTTATTATTTTACTTCGATACCAAAATCAACTTCATTCAACTTTACTTAAGGTATATTCCATTTCAAACATCATTTGTTTAACTTAGCTTAAATTTTCACTTATAAATCCAATTCAGATTCCAATTCCAGTTCTATTTACTTACAAAATCAAAATGGATTTCAATTTCATTTTCTTGCAGTTGCAAATTTTGTTTATTCATTCACAATTTATTTTCCAACTTAATAATTGTATTCCAATCATTTAGTCTATTAGACTTCTAAAATTCACCTTTATTCCATAAACATTTTATATAACATTCCAGAGTCTTTTCAATCTTTCAAAAATTATTTTCGAAATCTATTCAAATTATCTTTTGAATTTTCTAAAACCAAACTCAATTTCACAAACAACTTCCATTTAATTATAATTCGGCAGCAATTCCTCTCATGGAAACTCGAAAATGAACACCGATGATGTCGCGATCATCACCGAAGTTATTTTCCAGCGACCGAAAAGAGTTTAGAGCTTTTATCCCTTCCAAACATTTCTCCAAAATCTTTGAAAATTATTTTCAAATTCCTTTCAAAACATTCTCTGGAATTCCATTTCAAATTACAAATCACATTTACAATTTATATTTATAAATCTCATTTGTATATGGATTTATTTCTCAACTTTTAATTATGATTTGAATATCTTATTCAATAATCAATGATAATAATTTAATATTATCACTTCCTAACAACCAAGCAACCATAATAATTTTTGGAAAATCATTCTACGAAATAGTCTGGGTAAAAATTATTTCATTTACCCTATTTTAAAACAATACTATGTCGGTTTATCTCGTTTAAGAGTTTAGAAACCCCTATCGATACAGTTAGCTAGACTACGCCGACCAGAATCTATAAACAATCAACTGATAAGTCAACACAATACAAAACAATTTTATATTCACTAACAAATACTCGCTCATAACTATTATTACCCTCACACTCATTCTAGAGTATTACTGACTCTATCTCTAATGAGTAATACCCAACAGATCCAAGGTTGTCGCTTAACCATATGCTCTGATACCAAATGTAACGTTGCGATTTTCGACTCACGAAAGTCGACATTAATAAGTCCACTGTATCAACTGCCGAGCAATTGAATGCCGGAAAACCGAACCAGTAGGGTTAAAGAAGAGGTAGAAGATAGAAGAAGAAAGAAAGAAAGAAAAGCAACAGAACAATATCAGAATCTCACAATCGCAGCGGAACAACATATAATAGATAAATGAGTAATCTTTAAATCAAAAGAACTATATCAGTTATTACATCATTATCAGAGTTTACAACAACAAACAGCGGAAAATAAATACTATATACTAATTGATACGCCACGCCATCCAGCTTGCTCCTGATCTCCACAGCAACTCCTGAAATCCAGAATGACCTGATAACCCGACTCTAGACTGCCCGTGTTAAAATTGGTGGGCACCCAGAGTTTAGGAAGGAAACAATAAACTCCAAGTCATTCATGGGACTGATGTAAGAACTTAAAATAGTTTATCTTTAAAAATAAACAAGGAATTATTTTAAATTAGATTCGCAATGCTTTTTAGAAACTGTAACTACCATAAGGCCTCCCGCACACTCACACAAGGCAAACGCAGAATCGGAGGAGATTTCTCCTTATGATAGTCAAATATGCTTGATACACATATTTTCTTTGATATTATTATTATAAGTGAAAAGTGTAGTAAAAAATTTCGAAAGTATAATATAAATCTTAGCCAGCATAGGCATTCCGCACTTATGCCTACTATAGCTACCATGTTTAATAGCAGGTTACCGCCACATTCCATGGCAGGTTATACAACTAAAACTGTGCAGGGATCGTATTGTTTCTTTGGATTTCCAACTAATGGTCAGGCCAAGGAACTTCCCATTTCCACATGGGTACGCCTCTGGAAAGACACACCGAGAACCTAACCGGATCTCTGCCAACACAAGGCCGGGTTACCCCTATCTGGGTAACAACTGACACGAGTATGCCATCCCCCGGTCGGAACCGACCTAAATCCAAGGATTCACCAACAACCACAAAATAATAATTTTGCAGCAACAGCATAGGTTAAGTATCAGGGCTCCATACCATAATACCACCTCCATCCACAAGGAAATGGCATACACTAAGAGGGTGCTATCCCCTAATAACCTTGCCGCATCTTTCCTGTTTTGGCCGTTATCGGGGTGTGAGGTCCGACAAAGTCTTGTCCACAAAGCTACGCTTTTCATAAAAGCTACGCTTTGATCAACAAATGATCAGCAACACTAGCATGCCTCGTTACCAAATTGGGAATATATCACTAGTAACCATCAATTACATAACCTCTGAGCTCGTACGTCTCAGAGAAGGGTGTTAAGCTAAGAGAATAAATTCTCCGCCACTAACAGAAATGTATTTGATAGAAACCAGCTTTACATCTCAAATTGTAACGTCAGACACACATCCATTCAAGTCCGTTCCGGGATCGAATGGAACCGAAGGCACTTCCAAAGAAGCCCTTGCAATCCGGATATTCCCTAATCACGACCGGACTTCCCATCACAAAGGGTGATAAAATCTCTATATCGGAGATCAGCCGATGCAGAGTCATTCGACGGTAATCCTTTCGTTTTTGAAAATATCCGGTCTTCAACGCCGGTCTTCAAATGCTATCAATTACGACATATCACTTATTCGGAATGGGATTTATGACACAAAGGTCCTCTCCCGGCTAAACCGAATAACGAGCGCTTATTTTTTAAAATAAGTGTAGCATTAAAATTCAAGCAAACCACAATAAATACCCATTTAAAGGTAAATATTGATAGCGGTTATTTAACTATCAATAAATATGCACAACATCACCAGATTCCAAATAATTCCCCGAATTATTTATTTTCCAAAAACATCTTTACAAGATATATTTTCCACACTTCAAAATAAATCAATGTTTATTTTCAAACAAATTTTCCTTTCCTTTATAAATTCCATGTGAATTTAAATTTCCAAATATCCATTGATATACGATTTTCAAATCGACTTCAAATATTCACTTTCAATTTATCTTTAAAATATATAATCTCAAAACATTTCACTTCATATTGAAAAATATTTCCATACTTATTTAATAATAAGTAATTTACAAATCTATTTATTTTCAATACTTAGAAAATATTCAGTATACTTAAAACACGATTAAGTATATAATTTATTCTTTAAGGAAAACATTCTCTTAAACACATTTATTTGGGTCCAAACGAATGTTGCGTAAAATATCGTTACGACAACCTAAAATCACTAGTATAGGGATTCGAAATTAAGATAGATATTCCCAATACTATGTAAAACATTTCCTTTCGAAAATCATCTGCTATAACAAGAGTGTTATAGTCCATCTTTTCCTTATTTTTCGAAAACGTCTATTTCAGCAATGAATGTTGAAATCTATGGTTTCGATACTTAACACATTTTAAAACAACTTCAAATCGTTTTAATCCTATTTAAAAGATCACTTCCTAAAACATTTCTTTAATATATTTTTCACTGTCCAAAATCGTGAACATAAATCATTTACCGAATTCAACACTTCTACATATTTTATTTAAAGGATTATCCACTGTCCAAAATCGTGGATATATCTCCTTTAATAAGCTATAATTAACTTATCAAAATAAGTCGATTTAGGATTTATAAAACAATGTTTATAAATTCACATTTATATATATTTTATAGAACTTCAACTTATAAAACCCCTTAATTAACAAATTCTATTTATATCTCATTTAAATGCCAAAATCCAATTTATAAGTTGATTACTTATAAATCTTTTATTTTACAAAATCTATTTATTTAATAACTTCACATTTTATAAATCTATAAATTTCATTCACTTATGAAATCCTTTATATTTCATCTTAACACTTACAAAAACTCATTTTATAATTCCAGTATTTTAATTTATAAATATCCATTTTATAAATCTTTTATATAAAGCTTTTGTAATAAATTCAAAAATCTCAATGTAAACTATTTTATAAAATCATTAACTCCACATTTCAAAAATCACATTTTAACTATATTTCTCAAAAATCATAAATTTTATAACATTAAAATTATAACGTTTATTTATTTAAAATGAATCAATTCGAAAAATTAATATAACGTATACTTTCAAAAATCACTTTAAAAATCCTTTTAAATTTGAAATCGTTACTTTAACATTTTTAATTTTCCAAAATAGGCCAAATGCTGCAATAGCACTAAATACAACAATCACGGCATCCAAAACATCATATATCATATGATAACAGAATATATCACAATATCTGTAAATAAATCAATACGGGTGAGGAATCCAGTTGGATCCCTCCAACCTGTTTCCTTGCATCCATAGATGTTAGCACAATACCAATCCCGTTTCATGACGGAATATCGCGGTACATGGGTTCATATAATATTATCCGCTATTATGTGGCGCAATAGGGTCTCATCCGCTATATAATGCGGGAAAATCAACTCCAAGTACATATATAATTCCACTTCAAGGTGAAATATCGCGGTATATGTTTTTAATAAATAACATCCGCTTAATATACGACGTATAGGGTCTATTTCAATACAATAGATAACAATTTATCATTCAATCACACAATCAAGCAATTTTAAATCTAACTATTTAAAATTTAAATCGAAACAATTTCGATTGAGTGAGAAGTTCTCACCTTGTTTCCAATAACAATTGCAGTGTTTTATTTCGAATAAAATTAAACGCGCGTTTAATTTTACCTAAAATTCAAACTATCTCTAATCGATCCCAATCCAACTCCATCGCGTAGTACTCGTCAATACGAAGCCAACGCAATTCGTTTCGTGAATTTTTGACCTCGTATCATAAAGTTATAGCATTTTAAAGTTTGAACGATTATATATATAATTAATTTTACAATTTATCCTTAAATTTTCAACCTTCATCATTTCTGGCCGTTGATTTCGTTTGCCATCAAATCCAGGCCGCTACTATCTTCTCCTTCCCCATCAGTAACATACGAACGCAACAAACCCAAAGGCCGCCGCGAAACCCTAATGCTCGCAACCACCTCGAGCCACCTGACGACGATCAGGGAGTGCCATTCGAACGCCCCACTCGAAAGCCATCAACGCCGTGAACCCGGTCGAGCTCGCCCCCCCTTGCGCCTAAAAACGCATGCAAACGTTGGCTGTTTGAAGCCAATTTGCCGACGATCCATTGCTCGAATCACAATCATGACCGTTGAGATCGAAAATCTCACGTAGCTCTACAACTTTCATTTAGGAAGTTTGTTGAATTAATGTGTATATTTGAAGGAAATCGAGGGAGAAGGACTGAAATTCTCGGCCATTGATAGAGTAGAGTGGCGGCTGAAGCTTTGAGATGAAACCCGAGGGTTTTTGTTTGCAAATGGAAAAATAAAGGGCCTTATATAGAAAATTATCGAAACACTATTCACCCTGAATTTTTCCGAACTCCAATCGAAGCATGCCGCCTGGAGTTCATAATGTTTTACCCCCATTCCGAACGCAATGGAATATGTATCGGGAGCCAATTCGATCAAATTTGGAAGATAATATTTTTAATCGACTATTTAAATTCAAAATTCACTCAAACCGATTTTCTATACGTTTTAACTTGCCTCGGATAAACCGTAAATCCGATTGACACGAAATTTGATACCATACAATAATATAACATTGCAGATCCGATGAAACTGGTTTCGTCGAAATCCAAGACTGTTTGAAAAATGCCTATTTTTAACTCGTCAATTAAATATTAAAATATTCAATTTCTACAAATTAAATTTTAATTCAATTTTAAAAGTTCAATAACATCATTCTAACTCCAACATGATTTAATAAAACTTTACAAATCAATTTAAATCACATTAAACCCAATTTCCAATTATTTCTGTAATTTCACATATTAAATTATCGATTTAATTATCCAATTAAATCCAGATATTCAAAATAAAATTTATTCGACTTACAAATTTTACTTGTTAATGTTTAAAATCAATAAATATATGAATTTCAAATGACAGAAATTCTAGGTCGTTACATTTATTTTGTAATAAACATCTTTTATTAGGGCACAACAACCAATTTATGATAATAATCAATACTACCATACCTAGAAACCAAACGCACTATATATTCCATAATAATTTTATGAAAACTTATTTCTATATATATAAAAATATCATTAGGATAAAATCATTTCATTTCAAACACTTTGAAAAACACTTCCGAAATTTTCGGGATTTAAATTCAAGTTTGCATCTATTTTTAGCTTAACTCATTTGTATAATTCCTTCTTATCTAATTTCTTTATATAGTTATATATATATAACCACTTAAATTTTATAATCTTATTTTGATTATGATAATAACAACCAATCACCTCAATATACTATAATAATTTCCAAAAAATATATTCTTTCTATATCAAAATATAATCCATTATAAAAATTATTTTAAAATTGTTTATCCTTTAAACTTATTATATTAGAAAATAACAAGTATGCTCTCATATATCATACGCTCAACTTAATCTAGGGAACTACTAACCCTATCTTTAATCAGTGATCCCCACCGAAGCCAAGGTTCTAGCTTAACCTTCAGCTCTGATATCATATGTAACGAACGGGATTTTTGATCCTCGAAATCGACATTTATACGTTCACTTTATAGAATGTATAGTAATCGAGTGCTGGAAATACCAGATCATTAGGGGTTAAGAAGAAAAGAGATAGAAGAAGAAATAGAAATAACAACAACACAGAATCTCACAATGTCAGCGGAACAAAATATAATATATAATAACAGATTTGTATATCAAAGAATCTACAACTGTCAGTATACATACAATGTATCATAGTACAACCATCAGTATAGAAATCTATACAATTATAATAACTTGTCCTTAAAAGTGCTTAATATACTGCCTACAATACACAGCGGAATATAATCAAGTAAGTGTAATACGTCTCTATCATCCAGCGCATTTCCAGAGCTCCATAGCATCCTAAGCTGAATCTGTAATACTCGGTCTGACCTGAGCATTACAGTAAAGTAACACCCAAGTCAGTTTGGAAAACCAATGTGAGTAAACAAACTTAATTTGAATTACTTAATTTATCTTCGAAAATAGAGGTATCTCGTAAGACCTCATCACACATAAACATGTTGGGTTTTTCCCTTACGATAACCAAAACATTTTTTTATAGGAAATCCCGTGATATTATAACGGTGTCTAAGTATAAATACTTGTTAAAATAACCGAAATTGTTGCAATGATTGAATTCCAACATACTAGGCTTTGCAATCAAACCATAAGGTTCATAGTGGTTATATTTTTGAAATGGTTTTGGAATGTGCTGATATCCGATCCCGGTCTCATCGAACTCAACTGATAATGTTTTAAAGGCCAAGCCATTTAAATATCAATTTCACCATCAGGGTGTCAATGGTCACGTATGGAAGTTCATTCCATATGTTTACTTTATCACGACCACTCCATCAAAATTTATTTGCTTGTAACCTTACGTTTTCCCGAAATTCGAAATAATGATAAGTACATGCCTATTTATTTCCAATAAACGTGTCAATAAGTTTTACTCTATCTACTTTAATATGTTTAGCTATTTAATGGTACAGACAATAGATAATTGAAAACAATATCTAAAAGCAATATCAGCCAAACACAGAACATTAACTCAATCGACAATTTATAATTGATATTAAATCAATTTATAATTCAAGATCATTGAGTTGGTTCCAATTAACTTAGACAAGTTACATTTTCATTCCAGATTACTCGTTAACAAGAGAAATTAAATAAAACGATTTATTTTAAAAATTAAACAACCCATTTAAAAATCCATTGATTAACTAACAGATAATTAATTAAATAAAATATTTCTGTTTTATTTACTTTAATTATTTAAATTGTTAAATTTTACATTGCATAAAAACTCGACGACAATAGCTCAGATAAAAATACGTAGTGCAAAGATCCCGATGTAAAAATTCTTATTTCGATTAGATCTAAAATGGAATAGAAATAGAGTTTTAAATAAAAATTAAGTCCCGTTTTCTTTTAATCAAAACATATCAGCCCCCCAAGGCCAACCCAGCCATCCCAAAGCAACCTAACCTCATGTAACCAAAACCCGAACTTATCCCTCACTTCTCCAGTTCTTCTCCCTGCTCCTCCCTTCCTTTATTCGATAAAACCAAGCCACGCACGTACGTGTGCATGTACACACTTTCCCCGGCACAACAGACTCGCCGCCGTCCATCCTCGCCCATCACCCACTACCTAGGCATCACGTTCCCCACCTGAGAACCCACAGCAATGTCCAGTTCACAAAATTGACCACCAACCAAAACCTAGAATGAAAAACAGTCCACCAAATTGCCTCGCCAGCATAGTCCGTCGACCATCACCAGATTTCGTCCAAAGCATCGCCAGCACCTCCTCTGCCTTTTTGCCCTGGTGATCACTCCTCCATGTCCTTCCTCTCGTCGCCATTTCCCAAAAGTCCGAACCCAAAATAAACCCACCATAAACCCTACATCGATCACGACCAGTCAATCTACCCAATAAAAAAATGGTGCACCATTTTTCTAGAGTGCCTTATCATCACATCCTCCTCCAGCGCCAACGCCTTGACCCGAAATCAACCTCGACACCTTAATTTGATGATATACCCAATTCCGTTCATCTCTTGCTTCCTACCTCCACGCGGGCTTAAAAATCCTCAAACCAATTCTAAAAAACCCATGTTTCAACAACGAACACACCCATATAATCCATCCTTCAAATTTTTATGTTCGAATTTTGGTCATGATCGACCTACTCTCTGAATAATGAATTTTCCTTTCTCACTGCTCCATGAAATTTGATGAAATAAATTTTAAAATGCTCTTTACTTGAAACAAACAATTTTTCTTTTGAACCGAAGATCTGAAACTAAGTGGTTGTTGATCTATTGATTTTTGAAGTTATTGGTCTTAAATGTTTCATAAAATAAATGTGCATAGCATCTTTTTGAAGAAGAAGAACAAAATGCTGGGTTGTAGGTAACCTAACTATGGCTAACAAACATACAAAGGCATGTAAACATTCCAACACAAAGATTCATTCAAAATCTGGATATTCCAGGCATATAAGAAACAACTAATTAGTAAAATTTTAGAGGTATTTACTCGCTGTTATATATACCGATGAACATACTCCTTGCTCTGTTTCCTGCTTCAAATTTTTTACTGACTTGATCTATTTTTTTCTGCCATACATATGAACAAGCAACTAGTATAGCTCTACATATATATATAAGAATGGAAATGAAAATGGTTAGTATAAGGTGGCTCTGTACACATTTATAAGAATAGAAAGAAAGAGCTGTGGCACGTAGATTGGCTAGGCACATAATATAGGGTGGCTGAGAATTTGTACAGGCTTTATTCGTATTTTTTTTCATTTGATTTTGCTGATTTGGTTTCATATGAATTGGTTTGATCTTTTGTGAGTGATTTGATTTATTATGGCTTGAAATGATATTTAGTATGCATGATTTTGTGTTTTGGTGGGCTTGATTTGAAGTTTTTCCATCATGATGCTTCTTGTGTATAAATACACACACACATATATGTTCTCATATACATATGTTACCATATACACATTTACACATTTACATATACATTATCCCTATAAATGTATATACATATTTATCGTATACAATATTTTTATAAACATATATATATATATACATGTCATCATGTAGCTTCCATGTATATGTATATAGCTTAGATGTGTGTGTGTATATATATACCATATACATATTTAATTTATCATATGTTTTAAAAATTTCCATCATGAACTTGTCTAAGTGTGTGTGTGTGTGTGTGTGTATATATATATATATATATATACATACATATATTTTTATCATAAATTTGAAATGGTGAAGTTTACATACATACGTATACACACACAGACACACACACATACACAGATATATATATTTCTCTTATTCAGAAATTAGCGTTGTAATAATTTAATATAGTTTCAAAATTAATAGATTCAGATATTTCAATATTAGAGAATTTATCTATTCGACTTATAAAAATAAACATTTCCAAAAAATTAAAATTAGTTAATTATCCCAATATCAGATGGCTAAAAATCTGGGTCGTTACATCTAGAACGCGATAAACCACCACCATACGAAAGGTTGTACTCGACTATACCTCCACCCAAGATCCATGAACTCCGGCTCGCCATCACGTCGCAGCACCCCCACAAATGTCGTGCGTACGTGAGCCAACACATGACGATCCAACTCGCTAATTTTGATCACAACCACTGGATTGCAAGATCCTGTCGAGCTCTGCAGTTTTCGTTTAGATGCCGAAGTCTAATTGTGAACGAATCATGAGATATTGAGGGAGAAAGGTCATAAGATTCTGGCCATTGAAATATAGGTGTTGGTTTCCCAATAAGGGTTAGCGTTTCGGTGGATTTGTATGAAGTTGAGATCCTTTTGTAGCCATTTACAAAACATTATTCACTCGAAATATTTTCGAGCTCAAAATGAAGCATGCCACCTGGCATTCATGATGTTTTACCCCTATTCCAAACACAATGGAAATATACATGGAGCCAATTCCATCGTATTTGGAAGATATATTTTCGAATCGAATTATTTTTATTAAATTTCCTTTAATAAATTTTTATGCGTTTCAAACTCGCACGACCAAACCGTAAGTCTGATCGACACGAAATTTGAGATCCTATAATAACTCACTATTATGGATTCAATGAAACTAGTTTCGTTGGAATCGAGACAGCGTCAAAAATAACTATTTTTATAGGTTAATTAAATCTTAAAATTTCTAATTTCTGTAAATTAACTTTTATCAACTTTAAAACTTTACTAACTTCATTCTAATTCAAAAAAGATTTAAAACAACGTTAGAAATCATTTTCATTCATTTTAGATTCCATATTCAATTATTTAACCAATTCAACTTATAATATTCATTTTTAAATATTTAAATTCAATTAAATATTCTAAATTCAGGCAAATGAAAAACTAGGTCGTTACAATCATCAAACATCCAATCAATAATTTATTTTATCAATTATATAACATAACCATAGATGAAAAAGGTGAGTTTAACTCATAATGGTTTCAGTAGTCGCCAAAGCGCTTTGGTTCGAATTAAAATTGAAAAGACGTCTAATTTTGTTCGAAATTCTCACTAGTTTCAAATCCATCCAATCCAACTCCAAAGCATAGTACTCGTCGATACGATTGCAATGCAACTCGTCGCGTTCAAATCTGACCTAGTATGAAAAAGTTATTCATTTAAAAACATTTGATTTTAAATATTATAATTAATTGCATCATCAGGTTAATTACTTTCCATCGTTTAAACTAATCTCTTTTCCTCTCTTTCGTTCTTTTTCAAGGCCATGAAACTCGACTGCAATTCTTTGGTTACCCCCACGACCTTGCCGCGATTCACCAAGCCTCACTCCACCCATCGCCACCGGTGTGATTAACTAAAACGCCACCCATCGCCTTAATTTCACCAATAACCATCGCCGCTTCTTTCCCAGATCCACTACTTCACATGCCACCATCCAATGATCAGTCAACAACAATGAACTCGCCACCTTAAGCCACTCCTCTTTCGTGTAGAACGTTTAGCCTAATTCTTCTCCAATTAATGTGATGATTCTCGACCGTTGATTTCTAGGGTTAGGGTTTGAAAAGAAATGGCGGCTTCGTTTACTCGTTTTGTGTTTGCAAATGAAGATAGTAAATGTCCTTTTATAGAATTTTTTTTTAAAGCACTACTCATTCGTTGAATTTTCGAACTCCAAATGAGACGTGCCCATGACATACTATATGTTATACCCCTATTCCAGACACAATGGAACTAGTATCGAATCCCAGTTCCATCATATACAAAAGTTAGCATTTGAAATCAAATTAATTAATTTAAATTTCCTTTAATTAAATTCCACACATTTCTAACTCGTATGACCAAACATACGTCCAATCGTCATGAAATTCGACGGCATATAATAATTTACTATTACAGTTCCAATAAAAATGATTTCGTCCAATTTTGAAGCGGTGCCCCGGAAGGCTACTTTTACCCGTTAATTAAAATCAGTTATTATAAAAACTATATTCACTTTTAATCTGAATTTAAAAGTTTACTATCTTCATTCTTATTCAAATAGAAGATTCGTCAACTTTCGAAATCATTTTCATTCATTTCAAACCCATGATTCAATTATTTTAAATATTTCCCAAATATTTAATTCAACACTTAAATTATCAAATAAATCGTTATTTTGAATTATGATTTATTTAACTTATAAAATTAACTTTTCAATATTTGAAATTGATTAAATATTCAAAATCCCAAAGACTAAATTTTTGGATCGTTACATCATTATAGATAATTTGACCTATTTTAACTTAGGAAGTATATGAAAACTTCGCGATTTCATATGATTTGAGATTCCTTTGAGAGAACTCATTCCAGTGAAACATCTCTTATTTAAGGGGTATATTAGAGATCCTCTTAAAATTCTTATATAATTAATTTACTTTTGAAAGAATCGAGATTGAGTAAAATGGGACTGTTGATTCAGAGAGACCAGTATAAGATAAGCATGAATCAACCGAAGACCACTTTGCACCGGCATAAGCATTCAAATTATGGATATCTTGAAGACGATGGAATTGAAGACAGAGTTCTTTGAAGTGAAAGGGCTACTTTCTACTAATCCTGAGGATGTAGTAGAAGTAGAGCCTTTAGTTTGTTCATATCCTGAAAAACTTATATGGATGAATGCTGGCACTACAATTGTTGCCTGGAGCATTCCAACTATAATTTTCTTAAAAGGTAAAGCGTAGCCTTAAGCCTCACACCTGGTAATAACTAAAATAGGGCAAATGCCACAAGGATATGTGGTTCGCTTCCACAAGAGTATGGTCATCACTCGATTTAGATCCATATTCATGGATTATGCATGCTCGGGGGCCAGTTCGGTTGTAAGCTACAACTTGGGTTATGACATATCAGTACTCCAGAAAAGGGTAGGCTTGTCTTGCCATGTAAGGGTTCCATGTGAGGCCCTCAGTTTATTTTAACTAGAGGTGTACTGTGACAAACGGTTCTCCAATAGCCTTGTCATTGTACGAAACCCATATTCTAATACATGCCTTACGGACTAAGTTATGCCCAAATACTAGAACGTGAGATGTAAGTATTTCAGATATGATTCGATATTTAGTTTAAATCCTAGACATTATTATAACATCACTGGATTTTCTATTTTAAATGGTTTGGTTATCATTAGGTAAAAAACAGTCCGTTTTTGTGTGTGGCGTGGTCTTACGAGAACCTTTATTTTTGAAAGGTTTTATAAGATATAACAACCCATTTGATTTGAGTTTCTCGCGCTGGTTTACTAGATTAATCCGACTATTTATTTCTTATAATACTCGGGACAGACCCGAGTGTTTTTTCTTATAATACTTAGGGCAGACCCGATGTATTCTATGTTTTGCTGTATTTGTCAGCATTTGTAAGGGTGGGCTATTATAACTATCCAAGCTGATGATAGATTAGACTCTGATTGATATATGCATAATAAAACTTTTTTGTAAAGCTTTCTTATCCATTATATATTACTCCTCATGATATTAGCTTTTGTTCTGCCTTTTTCTATCTTTCACCCCAACTATCGGTCTTTCCGGCACTATAATACTCGACTTCTGATTACCGTGAACGTATTAGTGTCGACTATCGAGGGTCGAAAAGGCGGGTCATCACACTTGGTAATAGATTCGAAGGTTAAGCGAGAACCTTAGCCCTGGTGGGGTAAACTCATTGGAGATAGGATAAGTGACACCCTAAAATGAGTTTGAGTGTCTTATATGTAAGAGCGTGTATTTGTTAATGCTATAAAAATGTTTTATATTGTTATGAAATTGGTAAATGAAATAATTTTACCTAGATTTTATATTCTACATATAAAAGAATAATTTTCAAAAATAGATATGTTTATTTTTTATGATTGTTTGTTAGGGAATGATGATATTTGTTTATCATATTTTTTGATAAATCATTTATACTCGTCCAGTTTATGAGCATTTGTTATTTGGTTAAATTAAATACGAACACTTTGTGAATTCAGTTTCATAATTTGACTATAAGGCATTCATAAATAATGCGGGTTTAACAAGTTTACTTTTTAAAAAACTTTACTATAATAAAGGAAGTTATTGTATAAAGATAATTTTATAAATTTGGTTTATAAGATGTGACTTATAAAATAAAGAGGATTTTTGAGAATTTAAATCCCAGTGTCTTCAAAAAATATTTAATTAATTTTTGGAAAGTAATAATAGCATTACTTGAAAGCATTTATAAATATAAATATTTCAAAGAGAATTTTAAAAGTAATGTATATTTTT
Organism: Allium cepa; assembly: GCA_030765085.1. NCBI lineage: Eukaryota > Viridiplantae > Streptophyta > Magnoliopsida > Asparagales > Amaryllidaceae > Allium > Allium cepa. Next base: position 79,055,500 of record CM060941.1, on the reverse strand, counting down.
TTGGGATAGTTTGAGGAAAACTCCTCGATTAGTTTAGCGGTAATCTAAATAATCTTCTATGTGACAATCGGATGTTTGCTCAGGCGAACATTGCAGAACACTTTGTAAAGTTTCTCTTTTTCATTTTGTAATCGAAACGAGTTCGAATCCAAAAGAACCTAAAGCAAGGTTTAGTAAATAAAGTGCTAAAGCTATTATATATATATATATATATATATATGAAAAATATATGTAGTATTGTTTCAAAATGGAATTCGAAAAAGAAGAAGTGCTTTACATTAGCTAGTACGAGTTGATCAAAAATGACTAAAATGAGTAAGAGATGTGTTCAAATGGTAAGCACTTCTCTTACGCATTACCCTTCTTGGCAAGGGAGTGTATGATACTATTTGGTAGGACTGGTTCCTTGATATCATTTTGGTGTTACTCGGTCTACATATATATTTTCTATGGGTTAAAATACATATTATCATTTCAAAAGGTGTTTTGAAAAAGTAACCAAGTATTTAGTTCTTAAGTTTTTTTTAAGGAAAATGGATTCAAAATAAAAAGGTATTTTGATAAAAGGATGTGTTAATAAATGAAAATTTTAATATAGATTTTATTACTCTTGGTTAGAGAAGAAATTATTTAGCACACGTTTTAATGCATTAAATTTAATAAGAATATTTTAATGAACTTTGTTTAAACCGTGTTCCCTGTTTTAGTATCTCAGTTTGAAAACTATTCGGTGTTATTTGGCTAGCTACTAAACATCTTTACCTTAGAGGTGTCTAAGGAAAAAATAGACTCTAGGACTGAGTTTAAATAGCAACACCCTAATCTTTTAGCTACTTGCCAGACCAGATCGATAAAGAGGTTGGAGAGGTTGATTCAATTTTAAGACCCAGATTTATTTTGGGCATGCATCTGAATTTGAGGAAAAGGTAAAAGATTATATCAGATAATTGATATACTCTCAGGAAATTGTATGATATTATACAAGTTTAAACTAAAGGTATACTTTATGAAATATTTTCATAAAATATTTTAGAAGTAAAAATAAATTAGTATAAGTAAAACCTATAAGAATAAGTATGTAAGTTGTACATAGCTTATTTCTTCGCATAATTCTGGATCCAAGATCCGAGTACATGACTTTGATGCGATTCACACCAGTCCAAATGAGGATTTACCGCTCGATTCTTGATGGCGAGCACTTGATGAGGGTTCTGGATGTGGTATCGAGGTTTCCTATAATAGTATATAGCCAAGCAAGGAGAAGACATATTCCTAATCAAAGAGCCTGATTGGAGTCCACACTACGGAAGTCGGATGAGCGATACTAGACCAAAGGAAAAACATATGTTTTCGAGTAAGTAATTGATGTGCACGTAAATGTGCAGGTTTTTACTACCATATTTAATCTAATTTAATTAAATAAATGAGCATATAAGGTATTTTAATATGTTTAAACCAAAATTTCAATTATTTTCAAATCATCATTTATTCATCTTCATATGGGGGCAAAATGGTTATTTTTGTGCATATATTAATTTTAGAAAATTTACTTGGATATTTTAATTTAATTTTTTAGGAATTCGGATTCAAATGGATGGGGGCCTCATGGAAATATGCATGCATAAGAGTATAAGGCAAATGAAGTTGGAAGTAAACCAATTCATGAAAACATGGAGGATCTCACCTACCCACTTACCATGATGTACAATTAGAAGCTAATGCACATTTTAGTGGCCATTAAAGTTATATGCACATTTAAATGGAGGATTAATTCATGCTAATGATAACTTGGCGGCCACTTTCTAGATGGGTATTTTGGGTAGTGCCCTAAATTATGTATTAGGGTTTCAAACTTGTATAAATATCCCTTATGTTAATGCAATTAAGCTCTTAGCCTCATATTTAGTTAGTTTAGTTTTAGGCCCAAAAGTAATCAAAAAAATTCTCTATGCTTTTTCACGGCTACTTAGCCATTTTCTTTCATGTAATTTTCTTTTATGCAATGTTAATTCATGCACTTTTCTATTTACATGCTCTCTTTCTTTTCATGTTAGTAGTGTAGATCTTTTTATTTAAGCAAGTAGATTAGTTGTTATGTTATTTGAATTAGCTCTCTTCTCACTTTGCTTGTATTTTTCTCTCGTTTATGTTTACATTGCAATCTACATTTGTTGAAATGATAACAAATATGAGTAGCTAAATCACTTGAATTCAGGGGTAATGAAGCTCTCTTATCATGTAGATTCAACATAATTTGCTCATTTATGTTCTTTTTTGTGATTAATGGAAAGCTGCATGTTAATGTAAGTTTATTAATGAATTTGATAATTTATGATGTTCACGAATAGGCTATTCTCACTCAAATAAACACAATTTACATCATCATCTACCTAATTGATTTTGGTAATGGAAGTGGATTTAGAATCAAAATTTGATGGTTTATGTTACTAATTCAATAGTAAATAAGCCATGCTCAAAATAGGTTTTATTTTTAATTTCATTGCAATTTTCATGAGAGTTAAGAAGTGGTTTAGCTGGTGTGTTATAGTTTGATGGTTTATGTTGGGCTAATTAATAGCACAAATATTCCATACTTATGATAAACACGTCAACTAAATTCACTAATGACCAAAAGAGAGATCATAATTTCATATTGTGTTGAATTTTGTGATCATGAGAGTGGATTTATCTCTATATTATCTTTTAATCTTATAGTTTTCATTCACTTTTGTAGTGGTTAGTTTTTGCAATTTTTTCTACCTAATCACAATTTCAATTCTTGGTTAATTTGATTGAATGGAAATTTTAAAATCAATATAATTCCCTGCGGATCGACCCATACTCACCACGTGCTAAAATTGTACGCCGTGCGCTTGTAGTTATTTTTAATTTAAATTTTTTTGGCTATTTTCTAATCCAATAGAAAATCAGTCGTTAAAAAACTTTTTGGCGTTGTGTCTGATCAAATTTAAATTAAAAATATAACCGTACGCGCACGGCATACATTGCTAGTACGTTACGAGTACGGGTCGATCCGTAGGGAATTGTATTGATTTTAAAATTTCTTGTGACGACCGCCCATGGCTCCTGCACTAAACAAGGAAATAGTGTGCTGAAAGGCGTGCCAGGCAGCCATGGACGATCATCAAGGTAAGGTAAAACAATTAAACTCTGTCGTATTACTCACAGCACAGGAATAAAATACAATAGAGAAATATATATATATATATATATATATATATATATATATATATATATATATATAGTGAAGCTTCACTAAATAGAATCTCATCAATACACTACAAAACAATTTGATACAAACATCTGAATAGTCAATACATCAAGCCTCACTACATAACACTCAAAGAATCATACAAGCAGCGGAACATCCAGTACATATAGTAAGAAAAACAATATGCAAAAGCCTCCAGCTCGTTTTCGTCATCAACAGCGTTGGTCACTAAGAACAGCACCTGTCACCTGCTACCTAGTCTGCCCATCCCAAAATGGATGAACAGCCCAAGGTAACAAGAGTTGAACATAAAACCTTGAGTCAGACAAAAGTCCTAGTGAGCGGTAAATCAACTATCAAACATACCAAAAGAGCATAAAGGATAAAAAGGAATAGGAATCCAACCCTCCCTCTCCACCTCTTTCTACAGTGATAGCCCCCAGACACACTAAGCAGAAACAAACATAGCAAAACAGACAATTAAAGTAAAGCAATTATCACTCGAGTCAAGGTCGATGTTTTCCATGTACAAACCCCCAACGCCTAAACCAAGATCAGATAAGCACCCACAAAACATCGATCTTGAGACCGAGTGACGATACAACCAAAGCATCCAAACATCCATGACTCTGGCTATCATTGCCTCGATATCACCGTTAATTGAATGACCGGCTCATTCTTTTATCCGTTCATCAAGGGCTAATGGTAACCCCGGTTCTAGACATAACTCCGCACGTCATCGTGACCCGTGCCTAGGACTATCGAATCTGCCCAGAGTACTAGACCTTCAACTATTGGTCTTGGGACTATCGAATCTGCCCAGCGTACTCTTGCTTTGAGCATGCTAGAACTTTCAACAACAATGAAATCTCAGCCTCCTAGTCATCCTCCTTGACGACTATTCTCATACTAGCTCAAGCGCCTCTCGAGCCAACCATTATCAACGAACTCGAACCATATCACCGAGTTATCAACATGCTTGGGATGATCCCGTCTGGATTAAACCAAGGCTATCTCACATCATGCTTTGCTTCATCACATCATAGCAAAGTCCCATCTCAACATCATCCTTTGCCTCATCGCATCATAGCAAAGTCCCATCTCAACATCATCATCAAATCTATCCATATGAGCTTTATCATCCGCTTCATATGCCACAAGCAGCTTTCCTTATTCAAGAGCCTTTCCACTTAGCTTTTGAATCATCTTCGACCAACTTGTCCAAATCAAATCATCAATCAACTAATTTATAACAATCAATCAGATCAATCATTAATCCAAGCAATCAATCATTCAAACAAGATCTAAATAAACAGTTATAACAATAATGGCAATTTCGTAAATAAAGAGTCCAAATCTAACAAGCATGAAATCTAAGTAATATCTTGATGAATGAACTAACATAGGTTAACATGCAGTAAAGTGGATATCAAAACTTTATGAACGATGGATCTACATGCAGACTTAAGGAAAATGCATGAAATCACTATCTTTAACACACAAACAAGCCACCGATCCAATATACTCCTTTGGGTCCGTGTGAGAGATAACCACCACTCACCGAATCACCTAAACACCTCGAAAGCAACAAACTCCAGATCCGGACAGCGAAGGATCTAGCTTGATCCATCAAAATTCCACTTCAAACGATGAAGTCTCTCTTTGAAGAATGTAGATCTTCAATTTTGGCTCTTGGATCTTCGATTTGATCTTCAATCTTGGATGGAAGGAAGCACTAGATTAAAGAAGAGAAAAGAAGTGAAGAAGTGTAGTACTCGAGCTCTCAAAATGGCAGCATTTCGTCGCTTCAAAATCCGGATCCCAAAAAGAGAGATAAGGCCGTGTATTTATAGGCCATACCCTTAAGTCGTTCGCCCCTCCTTAAGTCGGCCACGACTTAACAAGGCCCCACGACTTACGACTCATCAACCCCACGGCCTACCGACTCAAGCCTCTACACGACCTAACTTAGACACGACCTAACGACTCAAGCCTATGCGCGACCTAAAACATGCACGACCTAACTCCTTAGGCCTTCACGCGACCTACGACTTAACACATGCGCGACCTAACACACACGATCTGACACTTAGGCACGACCTAAGACTCAACAGGATACGACTTAGCGACCTAACACACTGCCGCATTTCTACCTAAGTCCTAAGTCGTTTGGACGACTCGACGACTCAACGACTCAACGACTCAATGACTTAACGACTTACGACCTAAACTAAACCCAGCCGCTAACTCTCTTAAGTCGTCGATTCTCTTAAGTCGTCCCAATCCTTAAGTCGTTCAACCGACCTATCTACTACCCGACCTAAGCTATCACCCTTAAGTCGCTCGAACGACTTACCCTCCTTAGGTCGTTAACTCCTAAGTCACTCACCTATGTCGCTACTATCCTTAAGCCATCCCAATCCTTAAGTCGCTCATCCTCCTTAGGTCGCTCCACCGACTTAAACTATCACACGACTTAAGTCGCTACCCCTTAAACCGTTATCCCTTAAGTCGGCAACCACTACCACTAACTTCTCTAAGTCGTTCACATGACTTGGTTTGCTCGGCCGACCTAAACTAACATACGACTTAGACTCAGAACGACTTAACAACACTAACGACCTAATAACAACAATTCTACAATCCTTCGATCCGTAAAAATACGGGTCGTTACATTCTATCCCCCTTAGGAATTTCGCCCCCGAAATTCCAAACAAACAAGAGCAACCAAAACTATTCTGCATGCCTACCATCCATAGCAATCAACAAACCATGCATCCAATTACTAGCTTAGCATGTAGAATTCTAAGACTAGAACAAGTTACAATGCCATGCGATGTAACGACACCTCACGGTCATACCTTGAAGAGTTCAAGATGAGCTTCCTTCATCCTCTCTTCCTCCTCCCATGTACAGTCGTTAACATCATCACTCCATTGTACCTTGAGCAACTTGACTACCTTCCTCCTAAGCTGTTTATTGTCAGTTTCCACAACACGAAGCGGTTTACGAGGTCTCTCAACGATTGGATCAATCTCCAAGTCCTCACAACTATCAGCAGAAACCACCGTATTCGAGTCGTGCACATACTTCCGTAGATGCGATACATGAAAAACATAGTGCACACCCGACATCTTTTCTGGTAATTCCAATTTATAGGCGAGCTTTCCAATTCGCTCGATGATCGGGAATGGTCCAACAAATCTCGGAGTCAATTTCCCTTTCTTCCCGAATCGAATAACATTCTTCAATGGAGAAATCTTCACAAAAACCATATCACCTACGTCGAATTCCAAATCCTTACGACGCTTATCGGCATAACTTTTCTGACGGTCTTGGGCTGCCTTCATTCGTCGCCGAATGATCTCTATACAATCAGAAGTCTGTCGAATCATTTCTGGCCCAAGTATCAACTTTTCTCCTGTTTCCAACCAACATGTCGGAGAGTTACATGGTCTTCCATACAATGCTTCATACGGTGTCATACCAATGCTTGACTGGTAACTGTTATTATACGAGAATTCCACCAAATGAAGATAATCTTCCCATGATCCTCCGAAGTCCAAAACACATGCTCTGAGGAGATCTTCCAAAACTCGGTTGACTCTCTCAGTCTGACCATCTGTTTGAGGGTGATAAGCTGTACTCAAACACAACTCGGTTCCCAAAACTTCCTGGAAGCTCTTCCAAAATCCACTAGTGAACAATGGGTCTCGATCGCTCACTATGCTTTTCAGAATACCATGGAATCGAACTATCCACTTAACATATAGCTCAGCCAATTTCGATGTAGTCCTGGTTGATCGAACAAGAATGAATCTTGTACTCTTAGTCAAACGATCTACGATGACCCAAATCCCTTCATTTCCTGCTCTGGTTCTAGGTAACCCATCGATAAAATCCATCGATATTTGCTCCCACTTCCATGTAGGAACTTCTAATGGCTGAAGTAATCCACTTGGCTTCTTCTGTTCGGCTTTTACCAACTGGCAGTTCATACATTTGGAAATAAAATTTCCAACATCCTTCTTCATACCTTCCCAGTAATAGGTTCTCTTCATATCCCGGTACATCTTATTTCTACCTAGATGAATTGTCAGCTTCGAGTGATGAATTTCCTTCAGAACTTCATCCCTCAATTCATCTATATCGGGAACAACTAGTCGTCCTTGTTTCCGAAGCCAACCCTCTTGATCGACCTCGAATCCTTTATCCTTCTCTGGGTCCAACCCCGATTCCAAATCACGGATAATCTTGACAAGCTTATCGTCTCGCTTTTGGCCCTCGCCAATCCTTTCCACAAGAGTAGGTCTTATCGATGAGTTTGACAACATCTTAAGTTCCAATTCACATCTAGGCCTGAAGTCAAATCCAGCCAAATACTCAAGACTCTTCCATTCTGAAAACATGGCTCCCAATCCTGCATGTCTTCGACTTAACGCATCTGCCACTGCGTTACCCTTTCCCGGAGTATAGGCTATACCAAAATCATATGATGCTAAAAACTCCAACCATCGTTGCTGTCGAAGATTCAAATCTTTCTTGGAGAAAAGATACTTCAATGACTTATGATCTGTAAACAACTCGAATCGGACTCCCAATAGGTAATGTCTCCACGTCTTCAAAGCAAATACAACCGCCGCCAACTCCAAATCATGAGTCGGATAATTCTTTTCAAGCGACTTCAGCTGTTGACTTGCATATGCAACAACTTTATCCTTCTGCATTAGCACTGCTCCAAGTCCAGTACCACATGCATCGGTGTAAACCACCATCTCATCATTTCTACTTGGAATAGTCAAAACAGGAGCACTTGTTAGTCGCTCTTTCAGGATTCCGAAAGCTTGCTCACACTTATCATCCCATCTGAATACTTGGTTCTTTTTCATCAATCCTGTTAATGGTGCAGCTATCTTGGAAAATTCTTTGATAAATCGACGATAATATCCTGCTAATCCAAGAAAACTTCTCACATCCGATGCATTCTTAGGTCTAACCCAATCCTGGATCGCTGCCACCTTGGCGGGATCAACCGCTATTCCACTTCCAGAGATAATATCGCCTAAGAACCTCACTTCACTCTTCCAGAAGTGACACTTCAAAAATTTAGCCTTCAGCTGATGTTTTCGCAGGGTTTCCAAAACAATACGCAAGTGTGTCTTGTGCTCTTCTTCAGTTCTGGAATAAATCAAAATATTATCTACGAACACAAGTACAAACTTGTTCAACTGATCCCTGAACACTCTATTCATAAGATCCACAAAATATGCTAGTGCATTGGTCAATCCAAACGGCATTACCAGCCACTCATAGAAACCGGATGGTGTCTTGAAAGCAGTTTTCGGCACACTATCCTTTGCCACTCTCAACTGGTGAAATCCCGTTGCCAAATCCATTTGAGAAAACACCTTAGCTTTGTGAAGCTGATCAAACAAGTCATCTATTCTCGGCAACGGATACTTGTTCTTCTAAGTCACTTTATTCAGCTCACGATAATCCACACACAACCTCAACGATCCATCCGCTTTGGTTGCAAACACAATTGGTGCACCCCATTCGGACACACTACGCCGAATGAATCCTTTCTGTAAAAGGTCATCAACTTGCACCTTCAACTCTTGCTGTTCCCTAGGCGCCATTCGCCTAAGAGGCATCACAACAGGTCTGGCTCCCTCAACTAGATCGATGCGAAACTCGATCTCTCTATGCGGCGGTAACCCTTTGACCTCGTCAAAAACATCCTCAAATCCATTCACAATTGGCACCGATGACAGTCCATCCCGTGGAACAACCAGCGAATACATAAAGCTCATGAAGACGCCTTCTTCATGCTTACATCGTATCACAACCTTTCGCCCTTCCACATTCTCGACTGTCACCTCCAGCCTTTCACAATCAACCTTTGCCGCATACTTCCTAAGCCAGTCCATACCCAAAATAATTCCAAACCCATCAAAGTTCAGAACAAAACAATCACAAACAAAAGAGTAATCATGACTCGATACAACCAGACCACGGCATAGCATACACAAACAGGACGAACCCCCAACTGGATTAGTCACAACCAATGGTCTATCGACAATATCCAGTTCTAAACCCAACCGGCCTACAAGTTCACTACAAACAAAGGAATGCGATGCTCCAGTATCGAATAACACTCTAACTGGAATACCACAAATGGAAAGGGTACCTTGTACCACCACACTCTTTCCTTTCTCTTCCGCCATAGGAGCTTTTGAAGATGATGGCACAGCCCCCAAAGCAAAAGCTTACACAATCTGTTTGTGCTTCCGCGGTTCTGGACAATTCCTCTTAATATGCCCCAGCTTGTCACAGTTGTAACACTTCAACTGTACCTTTGGATTCTTACAATCTCTGGAGAAATGGCCCTTCTGCTGGCAATTGTAGCAGGTCACTTCGCCCTTCGGCTTCTTCTGGCCATCCTTACCCTTCTGTTGCTGCTGCTTCCTCTTCTTGTTCCCACCTTGCTGTGGTTTAGAATCTTCCTTGGTTACAGCAACAACAAATCCTTCCTTAGGAAACAGATTCTCATGCCTGAGAGCCTTCTCCACAAGCTTCTCAAACGGATCGTCCAAATGATCCACCAACTGCCTCCCAAGATAAGTGTCCAAGCCTGTCACAAACTTCTCATTCTTCTGATAAGGAGATTCAATATATGACCGAGCATACTTGGACAAGGCTTCAAACTCCGAAACATACTCAAGAACTGGTCTTCCACCATGCTTGAGTTCCACAAATTTATTAAACAGAACAGATTTCTGAGCTGTAGAAATGAACTTAGCTTCAAATCTGACTTGGAATTGCTCCTAAGTAATTTCTTCTTCTGGAGTATCAATGGTGATAGAGTTCCACCAATCAGAAGCTCTTCCCTGAAGTTGTCTTGATGCAAGCTTCCTTTTGGTTACATCCTCGATTCCCAAATCACCAAAGATCTTTCTACAAGCATCTATCCATCTCTGGACTTCTATGGTTGATTTTGTTCCCAAGAAAACCTTTCCTCCAAGAGCAGTATAGTCTTTACACAGCTTAGCAAAATCCACCTGTTTTGGAGTTTGAACTTGAACTCCAACATTTACCGTTGGCCCTGGAGCTGGCATCCTTCTCATGATCGAAGTCATCATAGCCTCGAACATAGCAGCATAATCAGCAGCCCCCTCAGAATCACGACCTTCCCTAGCAGCTGGTCTCCCTCTTCGACTCATTCTTAATATATATAAAAGAATGATTAGTACACCTTGAGAAACAACTGCATAAGAGGTTCTAATCCTTCTAAGCAACTATATTATATATAGCAATCATCCATCAAAATACAATTACATCTCTCATACGTAGTTACGTTAACGAGCGTTAGCTAAAATCGATTAACCAAAGCTCTGATACCAAATGTGACGACCGCCCATGGCTCCTGCACTAAACAAGGAAGTAGTGCGCTGAAAAGCGTGCCCGGCAGCCATGGACGATCATCAGGGTAAGGTAAAACAATTAAACTCTGTCGTATTACTCACAGTGCAGGGATAAAATACAATAGAGAAATATATATATATAGTGAAGCTTCACTAAATAGAATCTCACCAATACACTACAAAACAATTTGATACAAACATATGAATAGTCAATACATTAAGCGTCACTACATAACACTCAGAGAATCATACAAGCAGCGGAACATCTAGTACATATAGTAAGAAAAACAATATGCAAAAGCCTCCAGCTCGTCTTCGTCATCAACAGCGTTGGTCACTAAGAACAGCACCTGTCACCTGCTACCTAGTCTGCCCATCCCAAAATGGATGAACAGCACAAGGTAATAAGAGTTGAACATAAAACCTTGAGTCAGACAAAAGTCCTAGTGAGCGGTAAATCAACTATCAAACATACCAAAAGAGCATAAAGGGCAAAAAGGAATAGGAATCCAACCCTCCCTCTCCACCTCTTTCTACAGTGATAGCCCCCAGACACACTAAGCAGAAACAAACATAGCAAAACAGACAATTAAAGTAAAGAAATTATCACTCGAGTCAAGGTCGATGTTTTCCAACTACAAGCCCCCAAGGCCTAAACCAAGATCAGATAAGCACCCACAAAACATCGCTCTTGAGACCGAGTGACGATACAACCAAAGCATCCAAACATCCATGACTCTGGCTATCATTGCCTCGATATCACCGTTAATTGAATGACCGGCTCATTCTTTCACCCGTTCGTCAAGGGCTAATGGTAACCCCGGTTCTAAACATAACTCCGCACGTCATCGTGACCCGTGCCTAGGACTATCGAATCTGCCCAGAGTACTAGACCTTCAACTATTGGTCTTGGGACTATCGAATCTGCCCAGCGTACTCTTGCTTTGAGCATGCTAGAACCTTCAACAATGATGAAATCTCAACCTCCTAGTCATCCTCCTTGACGACTATTCTCATACTAGCTCAAGCGCCTCTCGAGCCAACCATTATCAACGAACTCGAACCATATCACCGAGTTATCAACATGCTTGGGATGATCCCGTCTGGATTAAACCAAGGCTATCTCACATCATTCTTTGCTTCATCACATCATAGCAAAGTCCCATCTCAACATCATTCTTTGCCTCATCGCATCATAGCAAAGTCCCATCTCAACATCATCATCAAATCTATCCATATGAGCTTTATCATACGCTTCATATCCCACAAGCAGCTTTCCTTATTCAAGAGCCTTTCCACTTAGCTTTTGAATCATCTTCGACCAACTTGTCCAAATCAAATCATCAATCAACTAATTTATAACAATCAATCAGATCAATCATTAATCCAAGTAATCAATCATTCAAACAAGATCTAAATAAACAGTTATAACAATAATGGCAATTTCGTAAATAAAGAGTCCAAATCTAACAAGCATGAATTCTAAGTAATATCTTGATGAATGAACTAACATAGGTTAACATGTAGTAAAGTGGATATCAAAACTTTATGAACGATGGATCTACATGCAGACTTTAGGAAAATGCATGAAATCACTATCTTTAACACACAAACAAGTCACCGATCCAATATACTCCTTTGGGTCCGTGTGAGAGATAACCACCACTCACCGAATCACCTAAACACCTCAAAAGAAACAAACTCCAGATCCGGACAGCGAAGGATCTAGCTTGATCCGTCAAAATTCCGCTTCAAACAATGAAGTCTCTCTTTGAAGAATGTAGATCTTCAATTTTGGCTCTTGGATCTTCGATTTGATCTTCAATCTTGGATGGAAGGAAGCACAAGATTAAAGAAGAGAAAAGAAGTGAAGAAGTATAGTACTCGAGCTCTCAAAATGGCAGCACTTCGTCGCTTCAAAATCCGGATCCCAAAAAGAGAGATAAGGCCGTGTATTTATAGGCCAAACCCTTAAGTCGTTCGCCCCCCCTTAAGTCGGTCACGACTTAACAAGGCCCCACGACTTACGACTCATCAACCCCACGGCCTGCCGACTCAAGCCTCTACACGACCTAACTTAGACACGACCTAATGACTCAAGCCTATGCGTGACCTAAAACATGCACGACCTAACTCCTTAGGCCTTCACGCGACCTACGACTTAACACATGCGCGACCTAACACACACGATCTGACACTTAGGCACGACCTAAGACTCAACAGGATACGACTTAGCGACCTAACACACTGCCGCATTTCTACCTAAGTCCTAAGTCGTTTGGACGACTCAACGACTCGACGACTCAACGACTCAACGACTCAACGACTCCACGACTCAACGACTCAACGACTTAACGACTTACGACCTAAACTAAACCCAGCCGCTAACTCTCTTAAGTCACCGATTCTCTTAAGTCGTCCCAATCCTTAAGTCGTTCAACCGACCTATCTACTACCCGACCTAAGCTATCACCCTTAAGTCGCTCGAACGACTTACCCTCCTTAGGTCGTTAACTCCTAAGTCACTCACCTATGCCACTACTATCCTTAAGCCGTCCCAATCCTTAAGTCGCTCATCCTCCTTAGGTCGCTCCACCGACTTAAACTATCACACGACTTAAGTCGCTACCCCTTAAACTGTTATCCCTTAAGTCGGCAACCACTACCACTAACTTATCTAAGTCGTTCACATGACTTGGGTTGCTCGACCGACCTAAACTAACATACGACTTAGACTCAGAACGACTTAACAACACTAACGACCTAATAACAACAATTCTACGATCCTTCGATCCGTAAAAATACGGGTCGTTACATTTCTACTCAATCAAATTAATCCAAGAATTTGAGAGTGTTGTTAACTACAAAAAATTACAAAAACTAACTACTATAAAAGTGAATGAAAACTATAAGATTAAAAGATAATTTAGAGATAAATTCACTCTCATGATCATATAAATCAACATAACATGAAATTATGATCTCTCTTTTTGGTCAATAGTGAATGTAGTTGATGTGTTTATCATAAATATAGAATATTTGTGCTATTAATAGCCCAACATAAACCATCAAACTATAACACACCCTCCAAACTCACTATTCAACTCTCATGAAAATGACAATGAAATTAAAAATAAAATCTATTTTAAGCATGGCTTATTTACTATTGAATTGGTAACATAAACCATCAAATTTGATTCTAAATCCACTTCCATTACCAAAATTAATTTAGTTAGATGATGATGTAAGTTGTGTTTATTTGAGTAAGAATAACCTATATGTTATTAACGTCATAGACTGTCAAATTCATTAATAAACTTACATCAACATGCAACTTTCCATTAAGCATAAAAAGAGAACATAAATGAGCAAATTATATTTAATCCACATTATAAGAGAGCTTCGTTACCCCTAAATTGAAGGGGTTTAGCTATTCATATTTGTTATCATTTCAACAAATGTAGATTGCAATATAAACATAAACAAGAGGAAAATGCAAGCAAAGTAAGAAAAGAGCTAATTAAAATAAAATAAAAACTAATCTACTTGCATAAATAAAAAGATCTACGCTACTCACATGAAAAGAAGAAGAGCTTGCACATAGAAAAGTGCATGAATTAACATTGCATAAAAGAAAATCACATGAAAGAAAATGGTTAAGTAGCCATGAAAAAGAACATAGAATTTTTTTTGTTTAATTTTGAGCCTAAAACTAAACTAACTAAAGAGAAGGCTAAGAGCTTAGTTACATTAACATAAGGGGTATTTATACAAGTTTGAAACCCTAATGCATAATTTATGGGACTACCCGAAATGCCCCTCTAGGAAGTGTGACATCTGATTTATCATTAGCATGAATTAATCCTCCATTTAAATGTGCATGTGACTTTAATGGCCACTAACATGTGCATTAGCTTCTAATTGTACATCGTGGTAAGTGGGTAGGTGAGTCCTCCATGCTTTCATGAATTGATTTATTTCCATCTTCATTTTCTTATACTCTTATGCATGCATATTTCCATAAAGCCCTCTTCCATTTGAGTGCAAATTCTTACAAAATAAAATTAAAATATCCAAGTAAATTTTCTAAAATTAACATATGCGATACTCAAAATAATGGCTACCGCTTCTTTTTCTAACTTTCAAACTTCATCGTCTTTGATTCAATAAAACTCAATTCTTCTCTTTCCTTTTCCTTATCATGATTCTATTCTTAATCGATCTTATGCGCAAGTGGTAAAAGATCGACTGCCTTCTAATCATTTTCAAAATTCATTGTATCGTTCTTCGAGCAAGAACTGGATTGATTCAAAGAAAAGAAAGAATTTTTGCTTCAGATGTGGAGATTATAATCAAATTTTTCCTATTAATGTAGTGACCCTATTAGGTGCTTTGCGTGTGGTAAATTTGATCATTAGAGAAATGTCTTTTGTCGAAATCTAGCTTTTCCATTTCAACTCCATTGCTGGTTAAGCATGGCTTTCAATTTGTGCTAAAGTGTATGTTATTATATGGGATTTTATTGGATCATCTATAGCAAAAGAGAAACGAAGGAATCGATTATTTAGCGGACTTGTTTTTCATTCTGACATCACTAATTCACCGAATATTGGTAAGGGCTACATAGAAAGAGTTTGGAGATCCAAAGTAGTATTTTGGTAAATCCGAATCTTCTTCCAATAATTCTAATATAAAAGATGAGAAATTTTTTGTTTTGAACAAGAATGATATTGCTTTTTTAATGCTGTCATGAAAGAAGGGATTCAAGGATTCGATCCAATTCTGTATGACCCTGTTGTCTCTCTTTGTAATAAGGATCTCTCTCGTCAATGGCTAAAGTTTTGATTCATTGTTAGGACTCTGTTATGGAGGATAATGGAAAGGATTATGAGCCGAATGATTTATACAGGGGATTTATTCAAATAAATAGCAAAAGAGCTAAATCTAGCATCTCCATTTCAACTCCATCGCGGGCTGACCATGGCTTTCAATTTGTGCTAAAGTGTATGTTGTTAAAGGGGATTTTATTGGATCATCTATGGCAAAAGAGAAACGAAGGAATCAATTATTTAGAGGATTTGTTTTTTTCATTTTGACATCATTAATTCACCGAATATTGGTAAGGGTTACAGAGAAAGATTTGGAGTTCCAGAGGAGTATTTTGTTAAATCCGAATCTTCTTCCAATAATTCTGATATAAAAGATGAGAAATCTGTGGTTTTGAAGAAGGTTGATATTTCTTTTTTGATATTGTCATGAAAGAAGGGATTTAAGGATTCGATCAAATTATGTATGACCCTACTGTCTATCTTTGTAATGAGGATTCTCACTCGTCAATGGCTAAAGTTTTGATTAATTGTTCTGACTCTGTCATGGTGGATACTGGAAAGGATTATGAGCCAAATGATTTATACAAGGGATTTATTCAAATAAATAGCAAAAGAGCAAAATCACATTCTCACAATTTGGATAATTTTGAGTTACCTACTACCAACAAGTTCAAGTGTCTTGCTTCATTGAAAATCCTTGATTTTAATTCTATATGGTCTGGAGTTGATAGTGGAATGGAAGGTCCTTCTTCATTTGATAACTTTGTGGCAAAACAACCGAGAAAGGTATGTTGGAGGATAACAGAGTTTCTAATATTCTAATATATTTCAGTTTGAGGAATTTTGATTAGAATTCATGGACTGATGAGGTAAATTGTATTGAAAAGTGATCGAAAGTATTAGGTGTGGATATCCATATGTCATTGAATTTATTGATCAGAAAGTTATGTTGGATGATAGTAATCTGCTTGGAGTGTTAGTGGATAAGCTTGGAGATCCTCTTGATTTTGGTTGTACCGATTACACTAGAGAAGTGTTTAACATTGAGCTTGGTGATTTTTGTGATTGGACAATGTCATCTGACCATCCTGTTGATGAAGTTGATGGAACAAAGATAGAGGCTTTTATATATTTGGATGAATTGTTGGAAGTTTCGAATGAAGCGAGTTTGATCATTTCTTTTGTTAATTCGGCTGATATGTACGCTGATACTTGTGTGCATGGTGCACAAAAGTTGTTTTTTCCTGATGACAAGAATTCTTCAAGCTTAATTCCATATGATGTTAATCTTTCTGAAGTGAATGGAGTTCTAGATGAAGCATTGGAGTTCCTCTAAATGTTGATTTTAGTGCTCATACTGGTGATGATTCTTGTGGCAAGAATGGTGATTCTGTTGAATCTTCTTTTTTTCGTATTTTTGGTGTTGATAATTTGGAGGAGGAGACTACAGGTTGTTTGGTAGAGAAAGGCTTTGATGTTCGTGTAGGGTTTAGTGAATTGTGTGGGTTCGTCTGATTTGGTGGGGCATTTTGTTAACAGTGACTCTCTAGATATGCACGTGAGTGCGGGTTTGAAAGTAGTTTCGGATGAAACTGTTGATGCGGTGGTTATAAACAAAGTGAACAGTGATTTGGATTCTAATATATTAGGGAATTTTCGTCTTCTTGCTAATGTTAGTTATAGTGAGATTGACGGCATTTTCGCTTCTTGTTCAACTACATCGAAGAGAGGTAGAAGAAGGAAGTCTGTGGCAACCAGCGAATCTGTTCAATATAGTGCCAGGATACGTTGTAGCCATTCTTAGTCTACGAGTAAGTTACCCGATTTGACTGCAATGAGCGGTGCTACGAATTCAGGCTCAGGTATGCACTCTGATTTGGATAGTACTTATTCATCATATGTTTTAGGTAGTTTGTCTTCTTCTGAGTTTAGTCGGTTAGCCATGATGCCGCTTTTATTTATTCCGATGTTAAGGTAGATCTTGAGTTTATTAGAAGTAGATCTATTGGTATATGAGGATTATTAGTTGGAACATCAGAGGATTGCGCGATTTAAATAAGTGTGACAAGGTTGGAGCCTTTTTAAAGACTATTCTATCGACATTGCTCTCATAGAGGAAAATAAAATTGAATGTCCCGATATTCGTTTTTATAGAAGATTAGGTGGATATCATTTTAGGAAATGGGCTTATTTACCTTCTATAGGTGCTTCTGGGGGTTTATTGATTTGGCAGCGGGATATCTATTTTAAATTGCTTCAATGTATTTCCAAACAATACTCTCTGCATATTATTCTCATTAATTGTAGTGATAATTCCTTTTTAAATATTTTTAATGTTTATGGGCCTAACTCAAAAATAGGCTGTCGGATTCTTTGGAGTGAAAGTCTTGAGTTTAGATCTTTAGCTCCGGATTCTTGATTTTAGGGGGTGATTTCAATGTTACACGTTTTATAGGAGAGCGTTCACCATGAAAGTGTGATTTCTTTGCTATGGAGGAATTTGACCAATTTATTATTAATTCAAATTTGATTGAGAATCCTCTTTCTAATAGATACGAGGGAGTCTCTATATATGGTTCTACTTGGTAGGTTTTTCGTTAGTGGTGAAATTGAGGATAAATTTTCTATTTGTGGAGTTTATAGTTTGCCTTACACTTATTTCGATCATTTTCCTATTATTCTCACATGTGAAAAACATAGGGTTATTAATATATCTTTTCAATTCGAAAAAATGTGGCTATTAGAATCTAATTTTTTGAATTTAATTAAAAATAAGTGGATTTTTATGAGTTAATATAATATTAGAAATAAAGATAATTCTGCTAAAAAAATTGTTTTCAAACTTAGGGATCTTAGGAATTTTCTTAAAGATTGGAATAAAAATGTTTTTGGTAACATACAAATTATAAAAGATAATATTCTTTCTGAGATGCTTAAAATAAACAAGATAGAAGAAACTAAACAACTAAATTTAGGAGAGCGTAACGTTCTCACAATCTAAAAGAAGAACTTAATTCTATTTTAGAAAAGGAAGATGTTATGTGGAAACAGAGATCCAGAATCCAGTGGATAAATTAGGTGACAATGATACCAAATTTTTTCACAATATGGCTAAGGTAGAAAGCGTAGTAATACGATTAATTCCATCATTGTGAATAATGAAGAGTTAGTCGACCAAAGAGACCTTAATAAGGCTTTTACAGACTATTATAGATATATTTTTGGCAATAAAAACAAACAGAATTAATGCTAGATGGAATGATCTTTATTCGTCTGATTCTAATGTTGATCTTTCTGAGGTAGATAATCCTTTTACTGAAGAGGAAATTCAAAAAACTATCATTGACATGCCAGGTGATAAATCCCCAGGTTCGTATGGGTTCCCAATTTTCTTTTATAAAACATTTTGGGATATTTTAAAATTAGATTTAATTAGTATGTTTAACGATTTCTATAATGGAAATTGCAATTAGGAAGATTTAATTTTGCAAATGTTATTCTATTAAACAAAAAAGTAGGTGCTAATAACTTAAAATATTTTAGACCTATTTCATTGATTAACTTTTCTGTTATGATTATTCAAAAGTTTTAGCTAATAGATTTAATATAAGAATAACAATCTAATTGATTGTTCACAATCTACTTTCATTAAGGGAAGAAATATCACAGACGGTGTGGTTGTTGCTCAAGAATACATTAATCGCTGTTGTAAGAATAATATAACCTGTAAGATTTTAAAATTGGACTTCGCAAAAGCTTTTGATTCGGTAGATTGGAATTTTCTTGTAGATATATTTCTTGCTCGAGGTTTTAGTCATAGATGGATTAGCTGGATCATGAATTTTCTTAGAACTGGTAACTATAGTATTATGGTTAATGGTATTTTAGGTAATAAAATTCAATCTAAGCAAGGTTTAAGACAAGGGGATCCTTTATCGCCTCTTTTGTTTAACTTAGCTGCAGATGCTTTCGCTAAGATAATTAAAAAATGGTTGATAATGGATCTATGGGGAATGCAGGTAATGATATATCGCATAACGGTATATCTGTCCTTTAATTTGCTGATGATACCTTTCTTTTTTCTTCCCATTTACCTATACGCATTATTACTCCTAAGTTTATTTATATAGTTTTGAACTTCTATCAGGTTTAAAAATAAATTTAGATAAAAGTTCCATTTTAGTTTTAGATGATTTTGAAAAAGTTGAAAATTTAGTTGATAATACGCTTAATTGTAAAACTATGAATTTTCCTTTTGACTATCTTGGTTTTGTGATTAGACCCACTAAACTTAAACATGATGACTGGTTTATAATCTTAGATAAAATAAAAAATAAGATTTCTAATTGGAATGGGGATTTTTATCGAGAGCGGGTAGATTAGTCCTAATAAATTCTGTTTTATCAGCACTCCTGATCTATTGGATATCTATGCAACTTTTTCCAGATTGGGCGATTGATAAAATAGACAAAATAAGAAGGGATTTCTTATGGAGTGGGGAAAACTCTAAAAGCAACATTAAATGTTTAGTAAGTTGGGAAACTGTTTGTAAATCTAAAAATGATGGTGGTTTAGGAGTCATACTTTGCGTAATATGAATTTGTCCTTATTAGGTAAATGGTTATGAAAGTTTAAGGATATTAATGATAATGCTACTTGGAAAGAAATCATTTCTAAATATTATTATAATGGTAGTAACAACTTATATCAAATTACTCCTTCAGTCATTCGTAAACTATCTAATTTTTGGAAATCCACTTTAAAATGTCATGAGATTTGTAATTTAGACACTAATACAATAGTTCTTTCAGGTAATAGTTCTTCTTTTTGACATGACAGTTGGATTTTCGTTATCCCTCTTAGGACTGAATTTAAAGATCTATATGAAATCTGTTTCGTTATCCCTCTTAGGACTGAATTTAAAGAGCTATATGAAATCTGTAATTTTAAATATGCTTTAATTATAGAAGTTTTTTCTCTCGAAAATGAACCTCCTTGGAATTTTAGTTATAACGGATTTTAGTAGGTTCTACCCTTAGGCTGCTTTCTTTGCTTTATGCCAGATTAAATCTATACAATATTGATAATGATAATATTAGTTGGGAATGGGATAAGAGTAAGAAATATACTTTTAATACTTTTTATAGATTTATTAACTTTTCGGGTGTAACCAATAAATTTTTTAAATTTATTTGGAAATCAAATGCACTTTCTAATTCTAAAATTCACATGTAGTTAATTATGCATGGAAAACTGAATACTACAGAACTTTTAGAAAGCAAAAAATATACGTACTGATAATAAATGTTATTTTTGTAATCTGGACTGAAGATATTAAACATGTGTACTATGATTGCATGGATACTTATTTCATTCTAAATAATACCCTTAAAATCACTAATTTTAATATATTAACTAAAATATCCGATTGTGAATTCTATTGGAATACTTTTAGACTTATGTTCAAAAAGGATAATATATTCTTACTTGATACTTTATTCATTATAACTTATTGGTATATTTGGTTTGAAAGAAATCAGAGAATATTTAATAATACTAATAGCCACCTTAATAAATTGATTTTTATAATTTCTTCAAATTGTTTTAATTGGATCTCTAGTCCCAAATATAGATTAGCTAAAAATAAACTATTTAAAGAATATCTTAATAAGATTAGTAATAATATTTATCTATTTAAACATAACAATAATATTTCTAACTTTAATAATTGTAGTATTAATAATTTTCCTTAAATGATGACTTCTCCATGTATCTTAATTTACTTTTAATCAAAGGTCCAAGTATAATATTAACTATTGTTTGTATTAGTTTATAGATTTATTAGTTCTTTGGTTTATGGATCCTATTAGGTTTACTTAATTTGATCTCTTGTTGGTTTTTTAGTCTTTTTTCTAAACTTTACTTTATTTTGTCTTATTAGCCTTACTTTTATATCTTTACTTCAATCTCATTTATACATATATATGTATATAAATTTCATTTATATACATATATGTGTATCATTCTAACTATTTTCCTTGGTTACTTTTCAGATGCAAGTCTGGGCTAGATAGGGTGTTAGTTTCTTCTTGCAGGTACACAAGATTGTTGATTGTAGTGAGGGATTCTTCTCAGTACATCTTCATCTTCATTATGGAGTTCTATTTTCACGAGGATTCACTCTTCAGCTAGGCGCTACTTCCAGTTTTACCGAATCTTCAGAGTGGAGTTTTCCATTTAGGATCACTAGCAGTTCCACTTCATATTAGTCACATCTCCATTCCTTCCGAGTCAGCAGCATAGAGCTTCCTTATTAGATGGGGCCGACTTCCAGTGTCATTGGCTTTGTGACATACATTAGTTTTTCAGGTACTTCTAACACCTTAATATCAGGCGGTGGACATGTCGGAGCTCGATATTGGGGTGTAATAAGCGGTGGCCTGGCTAGAGCTAATTATAGGAGTATTTGTGTTTTTTCCTTTGATACTTGTACTTAGATTTGCTACTTGCCAGGCATGTTGGCAGCACCTTGCTTTGTGATATATATATATATATATATATATATATATATATATATATATATATATATATATAGTTATAGTTATATGTATGCTCTCCTCTATTTCTAAAGAATCACACATTTTTCTCAAAAATAATATATGCACAAAAACGACCATTTTGTCCCTATATGAGGATGAATAAATGATGATTGAAAATATTTAAAATTTTGGTTTAAATGTCTTAAAATACCTTATATTCTCATTTATTTGATTAAACTAGATTAAATATGGTAGTAAAAAACATGCACATTTACGTGCACATCAAATACTACTACACTTATCTTTTTATTCGTCCTTGAATAAACTAACACCAAGATATATTCGTTTTCATAGGAAACACGATCACAATGAGCGTATTCCATTAATCCTTTAGGTGTCCCTAGTACAACGAGTGTTGTCTTGTGATGGTTTTCAGTGGATACTACCCACTAAATCCATATGCAACATGATTTTTTTTACAACTTGCAAGATTTATTTACAAAGAGATGAACACAACTTTTCAAAAATATTTACAAATGAATAATTTACTTTTGAATTAACACGAACAAGTTAAATATAATTTTTGGTCATTATCAGGAAATTTAAGTCCTTTTACTAGTCAAAATTTCCAATAAAAACTAAGTTATCATAACAAATAGTCTCTAGTTTGGCTAGTTGTTTCGGTTGATAACATAACGTAACTATGAAATTAATCCTTAGTTGATTATCAAAGACTTTCAAAGTGGTATTTTCACTTCTTTTGAATAACAAATTGAATCAAACAAGTGAAAATAGTGCTTGGGTTGAAAATTTTATTGATATTAACAATATTTACATATGCCTAACTTAGAAAACCGAGGTCAAATATATGACCCATGCACTGCCTTTTAGGCATCCATGAGGGGGATATAGAGCATGGCGAGTGAACACACAAGTATGTACGCCTATCGACTGTAGATATTATTAATAAAAGAATTTTTATATACAAACACCTAACTCAGATAAACTGAGGCCAGATATACCGATCATACACTGCATTTTGTGCTTATGTGAGAAAGGTACAGAGCATGGCAATTGTACACACTTACATGTGAACACATTACTCTAGTTATTACTAAACTATATACATATATACAAATATATTTCTTTTTTTTCTTTTTTTGTTATATATTTTTTATTTTTTTCTTGAAGAGAAAGTTTTGCAACATCATTTAGCACCATTTAACTCGATAGATAAAAAAATGTTATACTCTTTTCTTTAAATCCACCACTTTTTAAACAAAGATTTCAATTAGGATGTACTTCATGATTATCACCTATGAAACTCCCTATATACTAGTTAAACCATAGTTATTTGTAATCAAACTTTATTTTTACTTTTGTTGAGACAAATAATTTTTCAAAAAATTCAATTTAATAACCAAAACCTATACTTATCATATAGTGTTCCTTCAAAAGTAATTAAAAAAGGAAAAAAATTAGGATTTTTTTCCTTTTATATATATATTTTAAATTTTTTGAGTTTTGGAAAGAAAAGAAAAAACCATTAAAAAAACCAGACTCCTCCCATACTTGACTTTGACTATGTCCCCCTAGTCAACCCAAGTGAAAGGAGAAAAATAAAATAAAAATAAAATATGACCTATATTTACATGAAAATGAACGGTTATTATTTACATGACATCAAAAAATATACTATAAAAGAGTAAATGAAACGGTCTTCCAAAAACCGATTTATTTGTCTCGTCAAATATGGGAGACACAGCTTAAGCATAGAAAACCAAACCATAAAAAATTTCAAAGTTCAGTGTTGATTTGGAAAAATGAATGTCATTTTATTAAAAATCGTATGAGATGTTTTATTTTCGATGATTTTCAGGGTTGATAAAACAATTTATCGAAGTTCAAGTTTATTTTCACCAAATTTAAATTCAAGTTCATCATTGAAAAATTCTTCAGAATTATTGAATTCAAAATCAAAATGTTGATTTAAATCTTCCTTTTTAGAATTGAACAACTCTTCTTCGAAAAGTCCATAAAATATATGTTCACAAAATTCATCTTCCTTTGTTGAATTATTCACAACTTAATTGCATGTATCAAGTTCAAAATCCAAAGTTGTTGTGTTCAGTTTTCGAAATCAGAAAAAGGTAGATCGAATTTTAAATCGAATTTCTCACCCTCAAAAGAATTGAAATTCAAATCAATTGTCATACTTTCAATAACTTCATTAAGATTGTCGTTTTCAATTTCAAAACTGTTATTTGAAAATTGTCGATTTTGGTAAAAGATGGATTATTATTTGACTCGTCACACATTAGGATTTGATTTTGTTCCTCACGTTGTTTCAGATATTTTTTAAACAACAAATCCGTATGATCTTTGTGCATTTCGTCCATTTTATCAAAAAATCAAATTTATAATTATTAACTTGAGAATTTTCAATTTTAAATCGTTACGAACAAAAATTGACCATTGAACCATAATTGAGATTATTCTCATTTTCAAATCATTTAAACAGTTGTTTCCATTTTATTTTTTATTTTGAAATTCATTTTGGAGTTCGAAATTGAATTGGCATGAGTTATAATCGAAAACATTTGAATTTTGAAGTGAATTCAAATTTTAATTATATTGAAAATATTGACTTGAGTTATTACACAAATATGAATCAGATAAACCATTTATCCTTTGATCATTTTGTATAGAGAGTTCAAGTAAAGAGAAATCATTTCAATGTTATTTTCTAGAGCTGAGGGTTGGACATCATTTTGAAAATTTTGTGATTCAAAATTCGAACTGTTTGTACAATAGTAGTTATTAGAATATCCATAAGAATTTTGAATGAACTTATATGGATCTTATTAATTTCCACAACTATTGTAAAATTCTTGAGAATAGGGAAATTCCGACATTTCAAAAATGTTTTTTTATATAAAGATTTTTTTACCAAAAGGAGTTTATTTTCTAGAAAGGAAAATTGATTTTTTTTATATGTTTTTTGTTTTTGAGACGATTTTATATATTTTTTTGGGATTTTTTTTCTAAAAAAACTAACTTAATTTTTTTTTGATTTTGATTGAAAAATATTTCAAAGGAAAAGATTCTAAAAAAAACTAAGCTAAGGAAAATTTTCAATTAATTAGTTTTGGATTTTAATTTTTTTTTAAATATGCATGAACTAATGCAACTAAATGAATGCAAGAGCTTAATTACAAATTATCTATCCTAAGTAGCTCCAAACCAAAAAATTTATAATTACACTTTGTCTTCATTCAACAAGATAGTTCTTGGCTAGGTAACGGACAAGAGTTATCAGTACACTACGAATCACCGTAGCAATGTAGCCGAAGGTTTACGTTCAGAGTAATAATTATTGCTCTACCGTAGCCTGGACAACAAGAAATTTAATTGTAGAAAGAGTACAACTTTTCAATATACTATTAAGCCCTAGGTGAGCTCGTGACACCTTTAGGATGTCTAACCATTATTATTAACAAATTCTTATATGAAATGAAAAACTGAAATTAAACATGCATTAACAATGCAACTACGAATGAATTTTTTTTTTGTTTTTGAATTTTTTTTTCTAAAACCAAGCAACCAACAATGCAAGACAAATAAAAACAAGTGATAAGAGAACAATACCAGAGCGTGCATAATTATTAGTAAATTATTATTTTTTAGCAGCGATTTTTTTATATATAAGCAAGCAAAGAAAAGCAGTTTTAGCAAGCACTTCTTTTCTTTGCGATTTTCTATTTTGGCAACCTGAAATTTTGAACAAAATATATACAATTATTATTTTTTGTAAAGGAAGAAAAACTAAAACAAAACAAATCAAAACAAATGAGAACAACACCAAACAAGAGAAAACAAAACAACTTAAAGTTTAAAAATATATATACAATTTTGAAACTTTTTTTGTTTTTTTTTAATTTGGAAAGAAACTTAAAAGGATAACAAAAATGCTTCTTTTTTTTCTTTTCTTTTTTTACTAGGGCCGGCCCAATTGAAAACATTACTAAATAAACGATCAGAAAAACTTAAATTAAAGACCAAATACAAAATTGAATTCATGAATCCTGTAAAAAAAAAAATCAACCAAATTCGATGCAATTTCAACTCCAATTGCAATTTTCCAAAAGTAAAGGTGATTCTCGATTAGGTGAGGGTGGCGGTGGTCGAGACATCATGATTGAAGGCGATTTTGGGTTTCCGGTGGTTGGAAGTTTGGTTTGGTTTCGGCGTCGAAGTCGAGGCTGGATGTTGTAGTCGTATAGAGATACGGATCCTACAAGAAAATATTATATCAATAGCAAGCGTGGATTGCACGAAAACTTGATTTGCTATAGTTAACTGGCTATTCTTTATTGAACTCAAAAAGACAACAACTTCCAGTGCAATTATATTAAAATGCATGCAATTATATTAATGTTGTTCACGGTGAATTTGCGTTCCACTCTCTCATTTCCCTCTAATTTTTTTTTGGCCGCCAAAATTTCATTTTCGTTTTCGTTTTCTCCCCCTTAGGCTTCTCATCTTCACCCTCTTCACACTCTTTTTAACATCGATCAAGCTATTCTTCAAGCTCAATTCCTCTTCTGCAATTATATTTAACATCGGTCCTCTCAATTCTTCATCGTTGAATCCTCAAACTCAGTCGATCCGAAGTTGGTCCGAAGTTAAAGCGATTTGGTCCAGACGCAATTCCCAATTCCTCAAACTCAATTCTTCATCGTTGAAGCGCTCCGAAGTTGGTCCGAAGTTAAAGCGATTTGGTCCAGACGCAATTCCCAATTCCTCAAACTCAATTCTTCATCGTTGAAGCGCTATTTGGTCCGAAGTTCAATTCGTCAAGCGTGAGGATTATGTATATTTTTATGTCACTGTTTATATACAGGTTGCGGTATAATTATTTCTTGTTACTTTTTCCTCTCTCTGTCAATGCTGTTGCTTTTTTTGACAAGAATTTAATAGAGCTGATGGATTTTCTTATTTGGGAATTCTCTTTGTTTACAATATTTGTTAATTCTGTTAATTCTTTTAAGAATGTTAATTCTTTGTTTACAATATTTGTTAATTCTCACGGTGATATTTTTAAGAATGTAAATATTTCTACAATATGAATTCCTCTGCTGCAAATGTTAAGTGTTAGTGCCAATTGGAAAATTAAGTAAATATTTCTACAATATGAATTCCTCTGCTGCAAATATTTCCTAATGCTAAGTGTTAGTAACAATTGGAAAATTAGGATGCCACTAACTATCAATGCTATTTAATTACTGTTTGTTTAGTATTAAATCTACTGTTGCCATTATAGGTTTGTTCACTTACTGTTTGTTCACTTCAAACCTCAGACTCTTACTGTTTGTTCACTTCAAACCTCTACTGTCTCTATCTTATTATTATTTTCAAGACCGATTTGTTTACTGAAGGAGATGGACATGATGTTGCTAATAAAAAACCATAAAAAAAAGGTGGAGAAAACAAACAAATTGAGAAAAAACAAAATGCTTAGAAATAGGATAAATTATTAAATAAAATTATATTAGCTAAGGCGATGATAAGACTATAATCTTGTGATTAAAAAAAACCATTATAGGTTTGGTGATACATTTGTTTTGTAATTAATACACTAAGTTAATTACTTGAACAAATGAATGTACCGGAGGACTTCAAAAAAAATTATAGTAGGAGACAGAAAGCGACTCCATGGCCATTAATGCAGGGGTACTAAATAATGTATCACAATTATAATAACAATTTGAAATCACCCGTTAGTTGTTGAATTTAATCAAACATTTACCTCTTAAAAAAGGAGTAGAAATTGCTCATTTTATTTGAAGTTAAATGGATATAGGATCTGCTTATGATCCTATTGGATATAGGATAGTAGGATGTTTTTATAACTTGATGAGAATCAAATTTGTCTACACATGAATACCAAGCAAAGTAGGCAACTCTTCTCTATTTTCAATAGCGTACTATAAATCAAATTTGCAGATAGTGAATTCAAGGGAGCCTATACATAATTTGCAGATAATTTGCAATGGAAAAAGATTGGGTGCATTTACACAGGTAATAATACAATATTTAGCTTAAAATTTAACCTGAAAATTAAAATAATAACTCGATTTTTTATGTCGAAAACTTTGTTTTTAATTTTACCTTAGAACTAGTAGCGAGTACGAGCAAGGAGCATGGAATTTTGTGCATGCCGCAAAGAGAAACTTAGGAAGCCTGGAAATTTTTTTATGTCCTTGCTTAGATTGTCGAAATCTCACTCATCAAAATGGTGATATTGTTGTCGAGCATTTGATTATAAGAGGAATGGATCCTTTATACAAGTGTAGTAAGTGGTACAGTCATGGTGAGCAAATGAATATAACTGAAAAGGTGGAGGTGGATGACACGTATGAATTACTTCAAGCCGTTCACTTTGAAGATGAAGCGTTTGTCAACCAAACTTTTTTCTCCGATGATAAAAATAATGATGATGCACAAAAGCAAATGGATGATTTTCTTAAAAATTTGGAAGATGCAAAAACTCCACTGTACCCTGGTTGCGTAGATCAAACAAAATTATCTGCTATCACTGCATTATACAATCTTAAATGCGAAACTGGATTATCTGATACTGGTCTTGATAAGCTTCTAAATGTGCAACAAATGTTATTACCCAAAAATAACGTCCTTCCGAAAACTTTATATGAAATAAAGAAGTTCTTCAAAGTATTTGACATGGGATTCGACAAGATTCATGCATGCAAGAATGATTGTTGTCTTTTTAGAAAAGAGTACAATGATTTGAATAACTATCCGAAATGTGGTTCTTCGAGATGGAAGATAAATGAGCGGAAGAAAGAGATAATGCAAGGTATTCCGGTCAAAGTGTTGAGATATTTTTCAATTATTCCAAGATTCGGAAGAATGTTTAGGTCCCCATAGATGGCAGAAGATTTAAGATGGCATTTTAGTAATAAAAGTAATGATGATAAAATGCGTCATCCTGTGGATTCTTTGACATGGACCATGGTGGATGATAAATAGGAATCATTTTCAAGTGATCCACGTAACCTTCAGCTTGGTCTTGCTACCGATGGTTTTACCCCATTTGACATTAAGGGTACCAAGTATAGTTGCTGGCCAGTGATGCTTGTGACATATAATTTTTCGCCTATATTGTGTATGAAAAAGGAAAATATTATGTTAACATTATTGATTCCTGGTCCAAAGCAACCTGGGAATGATATTGATGTATATTTAGCTCCTTTGGTAGAAGATTTGCAGAAGTTATGGAGTAACGGGGTGGAGATTTATGATGCATTTAGCAGGACACTTTTTAACTTGAAAGCAATCTTGTTATGGACTATAAACGATTTTCCAGCTTATGGAAATCTTGCTGGACGTTGTGTAAAAGGAAAAAAAGGCTGTCCATTATGTGACGTGAATACTCATCATCGATGGCTAGATCATAGTCGGAAAAATGTCTATATGGGACATAGAAGATTCTTACCTCTGTCAGATCCACAAAGAAAACAAAAGGCTTGGTTTAATAACACCGTGGAGGAAGGTAGCAAATCCAGGATTCTTACAGGTAGAGATATTTCTGTTATTTTGAAAGATTTTTCAAATGATTTTGGAAAAGCTAAAAATAAAGAAATAGCAACAGCTAAGAAGAGAAAGAATAAGAAGTTAAATAAGAAGAAAATTATAAAGATTACGTGTAGGAAGAGGAAGTGTACTGACAACCAAGAAGATGAAAACAGTCCTGCAAAAATAGAGCAATCAAGGTGGAAAAAAAAATCGATTTTCTTTGACTTACCATATTGGGAGGTTAGTGTTCAAGTTATATTTTATTCACAATAATCTAATTATAAAATTATATAATGTTAAAGCGGTCATATTGTTGATGTTTATAGGAACTTCCACTACGCCACAATTTAGACGTGATGCATGTTGAGTAAAACGTGGGCGAAAGTTTACTCAGCACAATATTACATGATAGCAAATCGAAAGATGGTATTAATTCTAGAAAGGATTTAAAGGATTGGGGAATCCGACCTGCTCTATATGCACAACCTCGTGGGAAGAAAACATATCTTCCACCGGCTCCATATACTATGTCTAGTTCTGAAAAAAGAATATTTTACAAACGATTGTATGACTTCAAGGGACCTGATGGTTATTGCTCAAATTTCAAAAGATGTGTGTCGTTGGAGGATTGCAAAGTTAGTGGATTGAAGTCGCATGATTACCATGTTTTAATGCAACAAATGTTATCGGTTGCAATGAAAGGAATGCTTCCAAAAAAACCAAGGAAAGTAATAACTCGTTTGTGTTTATTTTTTAATAAACTATGTCAGCGTGTTCTTGACAGAGAGAAGCTGCAACAAATCGATGATGAGATCGCTACAATTTTATGTGATCTCGAAAGATATTTTCCACCTTCATTTTTTGACATAATGATACATCTAACAATTCATCTTGGAAAAGAAGCTCGATTATGTGGACCAGTTCATTTTCGTTGGATGTACCCCTTCGAAAGGTATATGAAAACGCTTAAAGATTATGTTAGGAACTATGCACGTCCTGAAGGATGCATTGCAGAAAACTATCTTGCAGAAGAATCCGTAAGATTTTTTGGCGAATTTCTAAAGAAATCATCACAATTTGAGGAGGAAGAGGGTAGAAACAGAGATTATGAGAATGATGATGCAATACTCGAAGGATGTCCGATATCAACATACAAGACAATTACATTGACAACTCATGAGAAGGAAGCTGCTCACCTTGCTGTGCTAATGAATATGGCTATAACCGAGCCATTTTTAGAGTAAGCACATATTGTTTTCTTTATCAGATTTATCGTAATATGCGTAATTATAAATGTAACTTAATATCTTTTATATTATGGTAGTATGCATTTGGAAGAGTTACAAAGTTCGGACAAGCGCATGGAAAGAAATGCTACATTGCTATGGAAAATTCACACAAAAAACTTTGCTGATTGGATTAAAAAGAAGGTTAATCAGCTCTTTAAAATTTTGTGTATAAGTTTGAAAATATTGTTTTTGAATCTATATTGAATCTATATTTGAAAATATGGTTTTTCCAGATACCTATTAACTTAAGCGAACATGATGAATTATTAAAATGGATTGCCTATGGTCCAAGTAGTAATGCTTCATCCTGCAAAGGATATATAATTAATGGGTTACGTTTTCATACAAAAGATGTTGAGAGAGAAACTCAGAATTCTGGAGTGACTTATGATGCTACTACCATGTGTAGAGCAAGTGCAAAAGATGTCTCTCAAGTAGTTGATGTGGTCACGTACTATGGGATTTTGACTGACATAATCTTATTAGACTATCATAAATTTTATGTTCCAATGTTTAAGTGTCATTGGGGAAACATTGGAAATGGGATGAAGGTTGAAGATGGATTTACTCTTGTTAATTTGCATCAAAATCAAGCTTCATTTTCGAGGGATCCATATATTCTTACATCTCAAGCAAAACAAATTTTTTATTCAAGAGAGAATGATTCTTCTAATTGGTATGTTGTAATGAAGGCACCACCAAGAGGTTATCATGAATTAGAGACAGATGATTATATTGAGGACACAAGCCATGTTATTCAAGATTGCGAAGAAAACATGATGGATGTGGATTATGTGGAGGACGGTAGCTATATTAGAGAAGATTGTGAAGGCATATTTGAGAAAAGTTTAAAATACTTGAATAATGCGATTTGACATATCGGTATTTCAAAATATATGTAAATGGTTTTGTGAAAAAACCCAATAAAATGCAAGTTGTTTGTTTTAGTAAGAAATTTATTTTGAAAATATTTTAACATCCAGTTTAATAATTCATGCAGTTGTTTAGGTGACTTCAAATTTCTTAAATGCAGTTCTTAAATGCAGTTCACTGTATATTTTAGAGTTTTCAGTGTATATTTTAATTCAAAATTATATTCAAAACAAAAACCTGAAAGCTAAAACCAAAAAAGAAAATCAAACAAATAACCTCTTTCAATCTAAAACCTGAATCAAGCAAAGTTCAACTCAACTTGGTTTAATCAAGCAAATCAATATCAAAGAAATAGATCAGATCAAAGTCAAAGCAATCTCCAGTTTTCAAAGTTAAAAGATCAATTATTAAGTTCCAGGCTTCTCTGTTCAAAGTTAAAAGATCAATTATAAGTGTGTAAATATGATTGCATGTATATATTTATGATGATATTGGTGTGCATGTCTGTGCTTGCTCTGTTCTAAGTTTAAGGTTTTAAAACAAATTCAAAAATCAAAATCTTTTCACTTGTTCTCTTATAGGCTTTGATATTTAAACAAGATATGTTTGAATTAACATGATCTAAGTTTAAAAAATATTTTTATGTATAATATGTTTGAGTTTTTCTGGAAAATTAAAATATACAGTGAAAACATTTACTTTTAGAAACAATATATGCAGTTCTTAAATGCAGTTCTCAACCTTGAATGCATTTTAACATCCAGTTTTTTCTTTTACATGCAGTAAATGGGTAAAAAGAAGGCGGCTGCTTTAAAATGGCTAAAAACAATTGATAAATCCACGGCTAATGCAAAACACAAGGACAATAGGGTCAGTAGCGACGTTGGTATTGAAGACAACTCGCAAGAAATTGGAAATTCTGAGAACAATGAAGCTCGAATTCAAGACATCGCTGAAGCAGTTGACGAAGATACAATGCAAGTTGAAGAAGATTTTGAAGCTGACATGAATGAGAGAACCACTCGAGATGCCACCTCAAATCCAGTAGTGAAGCGCAAACGTAGAGGTCCAACTAAAGTGAAAAGACTTCCAGTAAATCCATTGAGTCGCATTGAAGTCGAATTTAATGCGGATGGCAAACCAATAGGAGATGGGTCTGTCAAACTATCTTCATATTTAGGCCCGCTAGTAAGAGAACATGTTCCTGTTACAGTTGATAAGTGGAAGGAACTAAGTGACAGATTACAAGTTGCTTTGTGGGGATGCATTCAGGTATATACCATTTTTATGTCATATATGTCTTATTTATTTTTCTAAATTTAGTTAAAGTATATATGAAAATGATGCATTTTATATTACCAGTTTTAACAATGTCTCAATCTCCTAAAACTAGTTGCTTTGTTGTCTGTTACAATAACTGTTACACAAAACTATATGAAGTAAATTCTATAACTGTTAGGACTGAATTGGGGGAAGTAAGGGATTGCATGTTTGTTGAAGTATTATGATGCTGAAAGAGGAGTTGTGTTTTGAAAATACAAGAGTTCATTTTGATACTGTAACTTTGTTGTGCTGGGTGTTTTATAGACATGAGTGATGCATTATTCCACTAGATGACATCAAGAATGTTTGAGATGTGGTTTCGGGTATGGGTAAGTTTTTAAACATTTTTGTAATAGTCTGCAATTTGAAATTTGTAATTACAGACTATTACAAATTTTGTAGTAGTCTGTAATTTGAAATTTGTAATAGTCTGCAATCGATTTCTTTTTACAGTAATTACTTATTTACCAGCTAATTATCTAATAATTTTACTTGCAAATATTTTTAAAATTTGCATTTCATCAATGCAGACAAGTTTCCTCTGAACATCATATGTTATAAGTGATCAGGTGAAGGGATTTTAATTTTTGTAATTTATTAAGGCTATTGCATTAAGAACAGAGACATTTATATCAATATACAGACATGCATAATCAACCCATACATATTAACAGACATGCAAACATTTTTTACTTTTATGAAATCATTTACCATAACATTATTTCAAATATTAATCACATGAATCAAAGTTTAAACAGATAATAAATTACTCACAAATTAAAGAGGCAGAGGACTTGATTTTTTTTTACTGGGAAACTTTGAAAGCTTGAATTGTTGAAGCCCGATTAGTATTTAACTGGAAAACTCGATCTTGTTATTACAGGAATCAGTGAATTGCTGAGATGATTTAAGGTTTTCAAAACTGATCTGAAATTGCTTGATGATTTGTTTGATTTCAGGCAGATGCTACAATTCTTTTTTATCTCCAGGTTTTTGGAAGTGGCAAGAAAATGAAAACCTGGTTTAACACTTGTCTTTATTTTATTTAAAATGTTTTATAAAGTTTGTAATAGTCTGTAATTACAAATTCAAAGATTGCAGACTATTACAAATTTCAAAGTACAGACTATTACAAATTCCACTACAAATTAATTTATTAATATTGGCCTTTAGGAATTTAAAACACTGTCAATTAAACTTGAACAGTCCCTGCCTTTTAACTTGAACAATTCTTTGTATGCTACCCTCTTCAATACTTAGCTTTCAGTGTTGAGTTAAAAAGCCCCATAGTTAAACATTATCTCTGATTGATCCATTATTTTTGTTTGATTTGTATTTAGAACCTGCGATCTTTGAATTATATGCATTTGTTTCGTTTGTAACTAGCAAAAGCCATTCTTCAGTAGTATGATTTTGTGCATTATGACTATAAAACAGAATGATCCATGTCATTTTTAGAGAGAATCAGATACCATGTCATTTATTTAGAGGATCAGATACCATGCCATTCTTCAGTAGTATGATTTTGCCCAGAATGATTTTGTGCATTATGACTATAAAACAATATGATTCAGTAGTATGATCCATGTCATTTATTTTTAGTTTTGCTACCATTTGACTATACAACATAATGTAAACAACTGTTAATTAATTGGTATTAGTGTTGGTTTATAAAAGTTTTCTTCTTAGCTAATGCTGATATTGCAGGCTAGATTTAAATTGGACAAGGAATGGCAAAAATCGTCCATATTTCAGCAAATGGGGTGCATTTTTAGAGGTTCAAAAGCTAGATTAGTTCGCAAAATAGCAGATGCAAAGAACGAAGAAGAAAGAATTCGGTTGAAACCCGATAACCTAAGTATGAATGAGTGGAAGAAGTTTGTCAAGTCCAAAACAACGCCAGAGTTTAAGGTATTTTAGTATTGTTGAAAGTTGTGAAGTTTGAATTAGTGAACGAGCGTAAATAATATATTTTTTATTCTTTGGAATTGAGTCAGAAATTCAAAGCTATTAGAGAAAATCAGATACCACACACATGTAGCCGTAAAGGAATGGCTCGAGTAGCTGATGATTTGGTAAGAATTGCCAATTTATTTACCGTAATATTTATTAACTAGTTAGTTAATGTGTTGTGCTGTAATAAATATTCTTCAAACATACAAAAATACGAGTCCTCATCCATCTTCCGTCTCACGAACTCACATTTGGATCAAATCCCATACTCGGAAAAATGGCGAACCGGTAAATGCGACTGCTGCAGATGCTATCGTAAGTACTTACATATTTTATTATATAACAATTTGTTTGCTATTGTGATATTTCAGTTGTGTATAATATGCATATATGACAACATGTATAGGAAAAAATTAAACAAATCGAGAACGAATCAAATCCTAGCTCAACATCTAATTACAAAGAAGATGCGCTTGCAAAAGTTTTGGGACAAGACAGACCCGGACGATTAAGAGGCATGGGAAGGGGTATAACTTACACAAAGGCAGTATGGTCACACATAAAGGATAAATAGACGGCCGACATGCATAACAAAATTTCAGAATTAGATGCGATGGTCCGCATGCTTCTGAAAAATCAGGTATGAAAAATGTATCTCAATGGTAGAATCAAGCTACGAGGCCGAGACACAAGAAAATACAATCTTATTTTAGTTTGCTCATGAATGACTTGACTATTGAAGATAAAATAGCACAAAAATGAATATAACTAAATTGCTTCTTTTAAATGTCATAAAACAGGATGTAGTGATACTACTAAGTAAATTATTACTCCAATGTTATGAAAGTGTTGCAAGCACCTAGCCTAAAATTTGCTTTTATTATTTGTTTGATAGAGAAAAGAAAACTTAGATGAAGCGAATGAATCTCAAGTGGCAAATGTTGAATTGCACAACTTCGATAACTTTGAAAAAGAAGATAATGCGGTAATCTTCGATCTTTATACTTATTAATTTGTCATTTTGAATGTTTAAAAATAAAAATCAACATGTTCTTTTTGTATAGAGTAAAAGTAGTAGCACGGATCATAAGTGTAAATTAATTGATTGGACAGGGAGTGAAGAATTAGTTGTAGAAGGACGACTACATTCAAGTGATCCAAAACAACTTGTTAATGATCTCCCTCTTGGACCGAGTGCCGTTGCAGTTTGGATAGATAAGCCAAAAATTAAAGATGCTTTTCTATGGAGGCCCACTAAAGGTTTGACACTAGTTGGAGATTCCATTGGCATCAAAGTCGCATGGCCTGAATCAAAAGTAGATATTGAAACGGTTAACATTGCATTATCGGATAATCGTACGAGTAATGTCGGAGTTGTCGAAAAGGTAAACTTGTTTATAATTAACACTGTATTATTTTTTTCATCGTACAAATTGTTGATGCACATAATAATATAACCTATTTTTTTAATTGATAGAGTTCAAATTATATGGCAAATGATAAATGCAAGCTGATCGATTGGTCGGGAAAGAGAGAAATAGTTGCATTAGGACGCGTGTCTTCGACCGATCCAACTGCAATGGTTCATTGTGTTCCTTTGGGAAGAAATGCAATTAAAGTTTGGGTAGATCTTGTAAAAATTCCAAAAGCCCGTCTATGGAGAACAACATCCGATTTAGAAGTCATTGAAGATGCTCTTGGTACTACGATAGCTTGGCCTGCTGCTAATGTTATAATGGAATCAACTTCTAGTAAGTATAATTCAAATTTGCGTTAGTGTAGTTACTGGATTCGATTTTGCTTGCTAGTATTGGCCATATACACGATGCACTCACACACATTTCTTTTAGTTTTGTGTTTAATGAATATGAACGTTCTATCATTACTTTTTTCCATATATTCCAAAGGCACACTGAGAATGTTAACTTAGTTATATTACTGTTATTGCACTTAGTATTGAAATGCCGCTTAAGTTTTTGAATTTCTATAAAGTTTCTACATAATTTATTGATCACCCAAGTTTAACCCTCCACCACTTCCACACATAAGCTGAAAACTTACACCTGAAAAATAGATGATCCACACTTTCCTCCTCCCTCTTGCATAACACACAAGTAGGATTAACCAGCATTAACCTTTGAACAGGCCTATCTTTCATTGGTAGCAAATTCATTAATGCTTTATAGCAACAAACACTTGTTTTAGTATAATTAATGTGGTCCTAAATCCATTTCCACAAAGAAGTCTAATCATACTTCACCCTTATCCTTTTGACCACCTTGCTGAAGTAGATATGTTTGCAATCTCTAGTTTGAATGTCCAGTTTGAATGTAGCGTTGGCAGTAGCAAGTTGTATGCATGTATAGAGTATGGAGTAAGGACTGAGTATGTATGTAGATGTGGAGTTGTTGCTTGAATTGTGGGTATGTTGGAAGTGTTGGTGATCAGATTGTAATGAAGTGTGTATGCGTGCAATTCAGGTAGCTCAGTGTAGTGGTTGACAGTAAGGATTATGTTGAAGTGATGATTTCGGTGACAGGCAGTGGAGAATGATGTAACAATTTTGGGACTGGAGGCGGTGGTGATTTGAGTTGCTGAGGTGGTCGATTTGCGGGGATTGGAGGGGGTTTCGGGTTGCGATTGGTGGAGTGTGAAGAAGTGAGAAGATGGACAGAGGAAGGCGCAGGTTTGGGGTTACTTATTTGAAGCTGAGTTAGGCTGTAAGTTTGCAGTAAGTCGAGGAGTTTGCTGAGAGGAGATTGGTTTGCTGGTGAGAAGATTTGCAGGAAGATGATGATTTTGGTAGTAAGGTAACAGTAAGTTATGGTGATGACTGGAGATAACTTGATGGTTTCAGGCAGTTATGAATGCAGCGGTCATGAATTTTGAGGGGTTGTGATGTGGTACAACAATGAGGAGTTTGGTGAAGTATTGGTTGCAGTTGCAGTTATGTAGTGTGGAGTTGCTGGTGAAGGATGACACGGTAGGGGCAGAAGGAAATTTTGGGGTGGTATTTGATGAAGTGGGGTGAAGTTGTTTGGAACAACAATGAATGCAGTGGTGGTGGGGATGAGCTGAAGGCAGATGTATGGTATGATATGAAGGAAATGGTACAGAGAATGTAATGACAGTGAACAATGAGGCAGTTGTGGATTATTGTAGGGAAGGTGGAGGGTGTTGGCAGGTTGATGTATGTGGCTGTAGTTGTGTAGGGTAGTTGATGTTGGTAGTGGGAAGATGAGGCCAAGGCAGTGCAGCAGTGTTGTTTTCGGGTTGGTCAGAGAAGGTAGTGACATGTCTGAAGGCAAAGTGACAGTGTTGTTTGCGGGTTGTCTGAAGGTAATGAGATGTTTACGGGTTGGTCAGCAGTGTTGTCAGTAGTGTTGTTTGCAGGTTGTGTAGCAGTGTTGCCGCAGTGAAGAGGGAAGGTGAAGTGCTGTTGGATGAGCTTGATGGCGGAACTGTTGATAGGGGAGATTTGAGCAAGGCAGTGACAGTGGTTGTTTGAATGGCCGAGCGTGTTTGGTACGTGGCAATGGAGAGTTATGTTTTGGTTGATATTAGACAGAGGAGGGAGTTGCACTGGTTGCTGGTGTTAACTAATAGCAGTTGCAATGTATAGGGAGAGGCGACAAGGGTTGAACTGCACTATAACTGATAGCAGTTGCAATCTACAATTGTTGAAATGGCAACGATGTGGTATGTGTGATGTCAGAGGGGGGATATTGGAGTTTGGGCAGAGAGGATTAGTTGAAGTATGAATGGATGGTGAAATGTTGGGTGGTTGATATGTTGTAGATAGTTTGATGGTGAATTGTTTGAAAGAGCAGCAGTTTTGTAGTGAAGTAATGGTTTGTGCTGTATGTGTTCTAAAGTAAAGTAGGCAAGAGGCAGTTGTGTTTGCTGATGATGTATGTGGTGAGGGGGTTGACTGCTGTATTGGTGATGTAACTGCAATGGTCAGTGGGATGGCTTGGAGTTTATTTGTGATGGGTATTTGAAAGTGGTCAGTGGCAGTGGTATTTGTGATGGGTATTGGATTTTATTTGTGGCTTGCAGTGGTCAGTGGTATTTGAAAGTGGAGTGGCTGTGCAAATGAAACTTGTAAACAATAAAATGATGTATGGGTGAAATCAATGTAAACAATAAAATGATGATGGAGATTTGTAAAAACAAAGTAAAGATTGTAAAAATAAAGTAAAACTTGACTGGCAGCAAATGATTATGTGATGCTTTCTCAAGTTGTTTGCTACTGAAACAAGTTGCACCAAACAGAGCTAGTTGCATAAAATGAAGAGAGAGGAACGCGGGCACACGATGCAGGGTCTGGTAACAGGTGTTTGGTTGCAGTTTAGAAGGAGGGTGGTGGCAGTGTAGAGGTTGGAATGATTGGAAGCGTATTTAGTAATATAATAAACAATTAAACAACTCTAGTTTGTACTTTATTGTTTACATTAACCAGATTTTCATTCAATAATAAACTAAATAATTACCGGTACATAGAATCAGTGCATAGAATGATTTAGCTGTTAATTTTGAGTATTTTCTTTGTTTGCCGCACATATTTTTTTTCCATATTTCGGTATTCATGATAATTTATGTTTACTTTTTATGACTAATAGACGTATGTGCTTTTTGACAGGTGGTGTATGATGCTCTGGGTTTACGCTATGGTGGAAGGCATGAAAAAATATGTTGCCGCACTCATTCTCCTTCAAATGTATTTTGTGTCGATGTTCTTACATCTTTACTTTTACTATGTATTGTTTTGGTTAGCTATGGTTGTATGGATTGTTACTTTTATTATGTATTGTTTTGGTTAGCTACGATTGTATGAATTGTTACTAATATTTATATGATTAATATTGTGCACGAAATGCTTTTATTCATATATATTTTTATGATTAATTATTAATACTGTGTGAGATACCGTATATTACATCCTTTTTATATTAATGCTAGGAATAAAAATTGTCATGGTTATACATATTATAGCATTATGCTAGTGCAATAAAAATATTCTGCAACGATTAAACAGTTTTCATAGCAAGTAAATAATGCTATGAAAGACTAAAGTAAACATTCTATAGCGCTTTTTAAGCATTTATAGTTGCTATAATAATCAGGCAATGATATTTCTATAACATTTATAATTGCTATAATAATCAGGCAATGATATATCTACAGCGTTTACAATTGCTATAGAAAGGTACTTGTATGTCATGAACCATCCATTTAATAGCAATTTAGAAACGCTATAAGTAACGTCAATTATAACATGTTTTTTATAGCGATTCCGAGGTTGCTATTATAGATCCCTGACATATTACAGCTTGTTGATATACAGCGTTTATAAAAACGCCATCGTATCCTTTTACAGCGTTTTTTAAACGCTATAAAAAGGTATTTTTCTTGTAGTGGGAGGCAAGGAGGTGGAACAAATGGAGTTGATGAAGACAAGGCAGTTTGTATGGGTGGAAACAATGATTGATGAAGGTGGAGGAGCAGAAATTGTTGGCAAGTGATGGTTATTTTGGTGAAGTAAGAAACCAGTGGGGGGAACAATGAGGAGGATATGCAGATATTAGGAGATGTTGAGGCCGTGGATAAAACTTTTTAAATATGAAAATGTAGAAATGTGACGTAAAGAAAGTGAAATGAATAAAAATAATTTTTTTTTCTTTTCCAAATGAAATTGAGTGTTTTTTAAAATATGCAAACGCAATGCAAATAGAAAACAACAAGCAATAAACAAGCCACAAATCAAATCACACAACAAACATACACACAGCTTTCTTTTTAAATACAACTCAACACACAAAAAAACAAACAATACAATCAAACGAAAATAATTTGAAGAAAAGAAAATAATCAAGTTAAATTCTTCGGCAACGGTGCCAAAAACTTGTTTAACCGGTTAATTTCCCATCATATTAGAAAATCGTCGTTCATATTTAAATTAAAAATATAACCGCAAGCGCACGGTGTAAACACCTGTATTTAGCTATTTTAAATTATTAAATTTAGTGTAATTATTAAATAAAAATGGTTAAAAATAAAATTCAATGATTTGAATGTAAATTATTGGATATGAACTTGGATAAAATTTTGAAATAAACTAATTTCGAAGATTTAAGTAATAACAAGTATTGAAAGGTAATACTATGTATACAATTTGTTTACAATCAAAGGTTGATTAAATAATAAATGTTAAATTCATTAGATGTAAATAAAGTAATCGATTGATAACTAAAATTCATTTAAAATCCAATATTGAAATTTGTTGAATATTGAACAATTAAATTGTTTAAAATCAATATTGGGAAATTATTTGAATAGTTAAAAAATGAGAAATGAATGACTATAAATGGAAATAATTGTTCTATAATTTGATTTCATTTTAGAGATTAAATCTTTTAAGTTCATTAACTTATATTTCAAAAGATAGTGATTTATTGAATAATCAAAATTGTTTAAGTATAATATTGCAATTATTTGAATAATTGAATTCTGAATTTAATATGATTAAAAATGAAACCGAAAGTTGAGGTAAATTTTATTTAAACAACAATGGAAATTGTTAACTTTTAAATTGAAAATTTTATATTATAATCGAGACGTTAAAATAGCGATACGGGGCACAGTTTCAAATTCCAATGAAACTAGTTCCATTGGATCCTTAATAGTGTATTATTATCATATTTCAAATGTCGTAGCATTTGGAGTTACCATTTGGCCATACGAGATAGAAACGCGTTGAAATTTATATTGAAAATTCAATATAATAATTGGGTTCAAAAAACTATATTCTCCATACGATCGAATTAGGACTTAAAATCTTTTCCATTGTGTTCGGAATAGAGGTATAACATTGTGAACGCCTAACGGCATGCCTCGTTAGGGGTTCAAAATTTTAAGTTACGTAATCGAGACAGTTTGAAAGTTTAAATAATATATATATATATATATATGTGTGTGTGTGTGTGTGTGTGTATATATGTATGTGTATATATATATATATATATTTGATTGACTTGACTACATTCACATCAACTTACTTTCTTTCTTTTCTCAGCCACCTAGAATTTGACTTTACCTATTCAAACACGTTCCCTCCTTCATCTTGTATGACCAGCCGAGTGAGAAAGAAAAAATATATGAACTTTCAAAGCTTTTAAAAATGAAATCTCACAATACTCAACATAAAAATCCCAAACCAATTTCTAAATTCAAGTTTTAGCTTTTACTTCGATCAGGTAGGGTGTTGGAAGGTGCAGCATCAGTTGAGCGGGGATCGATGCTAGACAATGGAGAGCAGTTCAACTAGGGTTCAAGTTCGCTTGAAATTGGCCTAACAATTCGAGGAATGGAGTTGATTCGTGGGTCCACCTCGTCGAATAGCAGGCAGGCGTGCGTTTTAGTGAGGCACAGTGGCCTTTTTAGGGTAGCGAACCTTGTTAGGTCGTAAGGGAAAGGAAGTGTCGCATTTTGATAAGGAGACAGGGGCGAGGCGACGTTGGGTCGAGAGCGAAGCACTTGAGGCGAGGGATTCGATGGTGGCATTGGTTGGTCGATTCGTCAACGTTTTGGCCGTGTTAGTGATATCTCGTGCATAGCAAGAATGGGTTTTAGGCAGTTCGTAAACGGGGCACTATACCATACCAGCCGTTTCGCAACCCCCAAAGGCGGAAAATTTGCAACGGCTCTAAGCCGTTGCTATTAAGCAACGGTTAAAGTCCGTTGCAAAACCTTATAATACGGCTCATAACCGTTCTAAATTTTGGAACGGCTCTCATCCGAACTACATTTTAGTACATCCTTCCATACCCCCATTCCCAATTAGCTACGCCTTTACTTTGATTTTCCTCTTCGATCAAAAAAGGAAAAAAGCGATAATATGTTCAACCGACTCCAGATCTGGATCTGGATCTGGATATCTAGAGTCGGCCGAAAATATTACCATATCCAGATCTGGATATCGTGATTTCCATGTATGACGTATGACAGCATGATCATGATTTCGCTTTTGCCGATGACGAAGAAACCGAGTGCCACCAAATGCTTCAGATGCTATACAATTCAACTAGGGCTGCAAAGGTGGGTATTCTATTCTTGTCGTTTTGATAAAATCTTTATTTAGATGAAGGTAATCATCGATTACTTATAACTTCTGTTCTAATCAAGCACATAGTTGATAAATGCTAGTTTGTTTTGCTTTGGTACCCGACAA
The DNA here is from genome assembly GCA_030765085.1 of Allium cepa. Classification (NCBI taxonomy): domain Eukaryota; kingdom Viridiplantae; phylum Streptophyta; class Magnoliopsida; order Asparagales; family Amaryllidaceae; genus Allium; species Allium cepa. Next base: position 79,012,209 of record CM060941.1, on the reverse strand, counting down.
AATTCGAGAACTCGGTTTCGGGCTCGGTCCTGATTTCGGTTTTGTGGATATTGAAATCCTTTTTTTATATGAATGCCAATATGAGGGAAACTACATACAAAATTTTCCATCCATTTTTGGAACACTTGCTATAATTTGAATCAAAAAAGTTGGAACACTTTTCCCTTTTTTTTTGGTTTAATTTTGGGTTGAGGATTGATAGTAGAACTGCTTTATGATGAACCCTATTTTCCCTTTTTAGATTTTAAAATTTTGATGCAACTGATTTTGGTAAAAAAAGTAACCGAAAAAAGGTCATGGATTCCGTTTGAAAACGAACATGTTTCTTTCAGTCTCAATTGCCGGATGATTATGTTCTGAATTGCTTTTATCTGTTATTGTTGGCTAATAATCTCAATGCATAATTTAGCTACACATTATAAATTGTATACAGTACATGTTCTTAATTTTCAGCCCAGTTTAAAATTGTAATGATCATGCAATTCACTAATTGTTCTCTGTAATTTTTCTGAAGGATAAAATTAAATATACACATACTTTAATAAATATTTAATGGATATTATATATATTAATGAATTTAAAATATATGTTTACAAAATATCTTGCATAATTGATTATATACGTATGACCTGGGAGTTAATTACCTTATACGTTCATTTTATAATGTTAGTTGTGTGTGTTGCTAGTGCATGGTAGGTGAATGCATTATATGACTTCATGCATCTCAGTTGCTACTTCTTTCGATCTTGGCTTGGACCTCTTGTTTTATAGCATTTTTTTGTACTGTATTCAAAAAACTTCAGTTACTGGTGCTTTAGCTTGCTTACGATCATACAGAAGTATAAGATGAAAATTTTATATGGACAGAAGGATTAAAGATAATAGTATTAAAACTAACTTCACAAATGTCTTCTTAAAATCTCTTCTATTATATGTTCAAATGGTGACGTAAAAAAGAAGGCGGCTTGGGTGCATTCATTTTTATGATCACTTCAATTCATGAGAAATTTGGTAGATTCCATGTATTATGTAAAAAAGAAGTTTGTGAAACAGTGAAGCGATGAGTGGGTCTGTGTGTTAGTTGAAGGGGAAATGTTTGTAGTTGAATGTTGGAGGAGGAGGATGACTGTTATATTGAGCAAGGGATTGCAGAGGAGATTGGTTGAGATGTAAGATAGCCTGTAGTTTGGTGGTGCAAGCTTAGTAGAAGTGTGCACAATTTGAATAATTTGTTCCAGGCAGCTGGTAAAGGTGAATGTGCAGCAAAGCAGTGCTTTTTTTGGAAATGATGAGTGACACTGAAAGGTTGTGGAAATTGTTGTTGTTTTCCTTGTTTTTTTTGTAATGAGAATAAAGTGCAGGAGGAAGGAGCTATCCGTTGTTGTAGGCGTGATGAAATTGAAGTGACAGCAGGTTGTAAGGCATGTTGACAGAGAATTGGTGAACTGACAGTGATATGTAAGTTGTGATGATATGTAGTGGATGGTGGGGATTATGAAATGGTTGATGGCAGCAGAGGAGTCTGGAGGTAGCACGGGGATGGAGTGTTTGAAAAGTAGTTTGCTGTTTAATAAGTTTTATGGTGAAGTATTTGGGCAGATTGAGTGAGAAGTTGGTTGAAAATGTTGCAGCAGCAGTATGTAAGCTGGAGATCGGAGGCAACTGTGATACAGCAGTTTGTTCGAAGGGGACTGTTGTTACTAGGGAACTTCGGTGTGTTGCGCACTGATATATGTGCACAATTGCACAGTTTTTTGGGAACTATGAAAGCAAAACTGATGGAAGAAGTAATGTTATGTTTTGGTGGTTTTTGGTTATGAAGCATGCTTGGTCGAGGAGGTTCGTGTGTGAAGTAGAATATGGTGGCAGGCTATATGAAGTAGGTGTGGTAGTTGCTGAAGTAGGGTGGTGGCGGAGATGACGACGGGGTATGGTGAGAAGTGATTGAATGTGTTGTTGTATGCTTGAGATGGTAAGCAGGCAGGCAGAAGTTGAACAGAAATACAAGCAAAGACAGCAGAAAGTTCAAAACAGAATGCAACGTTGAAGTAAAATTGAACAAAGAGTAATATGGGTAGTGAACAATGTAATGCAAATCAAATAGCAATTGTAACTCAAAACAGAATGCAAATGAAAGTGATTTTTTTTAAATTATGTTTTTTTTTGAACTAGAAATTAACACAACAACAAACACACAAACAAAATGCAAACAAAAAAATGATAAAAACTCACAAATATTTTTTTTTTCAAAAAAGAAAATTAACACACACAACAAACACACAATAAAAATCAAACGAAAATAATTCGAAGAACAGAAAATTAAAATCAAAAATAATTCCCCGCAACGGTGCCAAAAACTTGTTCAACGACGGAAATTCTATCGATTTAGAAAACCACCGATAAAATATAAAAATAAAATAAACCGCAAGCCTATTTTGAATTCCAAATTTTCTCATCGTAATAATGAGACCAACATACATGTGAAAAAAAACAAAACTACTGCAATATGCAGTAGACTTAACAGATTGGGAAAAAGATAATTTAATGTACAGAGTAGGAAGAGCAGTCTTGTTTGCAAGAAGGTGTAGCAAGGCAGTGAACAGAGTTTGAAATGAATGGAAGTGATATATGGAGCACGACAGTTATGGCATGTAGAACTAGGCTATTATGGTGCACTAGGCTATGCTGTGGGTGGTTAGAATATGATAAATCACCATCTAGGAAAACTCCTACAAGATGATCTTTCCAATAGCTAATCCCAGTAGATATAACAGAGTCTGTTACTTTCATTGCATCCCTAGTGTGGCTCAGGTTAAAATCACTAGCGATGAAGCTTCCTGCATTTTAAGGATTAGAACTGAATAGAGATGACTGTATTTTAGAAGCAGGGATGATTATACACGAAATAAAGGAAGTTAGAGAGGAAGGGACATGTAGGATCAGGATCGGGTGGTATTGTGATGGGAAGGGATACTTGGCTGAGAGGGGGAGGTGGTAGGATAACATCGGAGGTAAAGGTCAATAAGGAGGTGGTCTAGGCTTTAGGAAGGGCTGAGGCAAATGAATGGATGGATGGAACATGGAATATAAGGGATGGTACAGAAGATAAGGCTGGTAGTAGGGTAGGGATGGTGGACATTAATAAAAAGCTTCAAATTGAAAATTGCATTAAAAGCTTATTCAATAATATAATATGTTATGGTTGAATAATATAATAATTAATTAATATGTTAACTAATTAAATTAATTAGATAATATTTAATTAATATAATGTTGTACATAAAATATTATATAAGTTAAATAAAGTATAAACGTTATATAATAATATAACTTATATAGTATAACGTTGTTGTAGATGATCTTTGAAGTAGCCGCAGTGGTTATCAAAACAGAGAGAGTTTTTTTTGTATATTTAATAGGGGATTCTATTAATTAGCCCAATATACTATTGCATACCCTTCTCTTGTCAGTTTGTTTTGCTTGAAAAATTGCAGGTTTTTCCTTTCCACGCAACAATTGTAGACTACAATACATAAACTAGATCTCTGAGCAGGTTTTAGTCCTAATATGCTTCATATGTTTGTTATTTCATTCGTCAAGTTTAGTTCTGCAGTAGATGGAGTATTTAACCAAATTCTGCACATCTCCAAATGTATGGTCCGCTGTAGCACTCAAGTTATAGATGCTTTATGTTTTCTTTTGCAGACTGCTTACTAAACACATGGTTCAAATGCACTTCCAACCAGTTTATTTTAATGCATCTTCAGTAGGCAAATAGTTTATTACTGCTTTGTATAAACATCCAGCCTAGTGCAATGACATCTGTCCCACACAAATTTCTATCACAATCCTGTTGCACGTACGGTTTTTATAAATTTTCATATATGGTGGATTTACAACTATTCAGATATTAGTATTATAATGATCTCAATGAACTTCATCAAATATTATAAAATAACTTGCTAGTCGTGCAAGAATATTAGTGCTATTAATTAGCCCAATATAAGCCATCAAACTATAACACAACCTGTTAAATTTATGTACGTCGTTTGTTGTTATATGATTGGCTTTTCACAATTTTAGTCGATATGAATGCATTTTTCCTTCATATTGAAATGAAAGGAAATAAGATGCTAACCGATTTGTGAATTAGAAAAAACGGAAGTTCTAAATTTTATGGTCTGAAAATTACAGAATTAATTATGTTTCTTGTGCTTGTTCGTAAACTTTTTATCCAACTCACGTCATCTTATTTTGTTTGTTCTTACTACTTTTTACAGGTAACAATTCGCTTCTTTATATGTATCATAGTTGAAGAGTCTCGATTCCTAATTTTCAAAGATATATGTGGAAGGTTTTTCATGTTTGATTACTGCAGTAACCTCTTCTGTCCTAAAGGATACCTCCGTTTGTATTGAGTGCTGTATACTGAAATATTGAGTATGATAATGTAGTATTGTTGGCAATGTAGTATTGTTGTTCTAATCATTTTGTTGTTGTTGTCAAACTATGTACTGTATATTGTAATATTGTTGTTGTTGCCGCTTAACTATGTAGTGTAAAGTATTGTTGCTGAACATTGTAATTAAAAGATTTGTTATGTTTGGTCTTTGTACTGAATCTATGAAAAATATTTGGTTTAATGACCTTTCTTTTGTGATATTATGTTAAATTTTCAAATATTTCTATTGAGTATGATAATGAATTAACTCCTACTGTAAGAGGGCAGAAAAAGCAATGTATATTTATAAAAAAAAAATATTAAAATTAGCAACGGTTTTGAGCCGTTGCAAAACCAAATTAACAAACCATGTACAACAAGGTTTTGCAACGGCTTTTAGCCGTTGCGAAATTAAATCTAGCAACGGCTCTTAGCCGTTGTAAAATTTATTTTTGCAACGGCTTTGAGCTGTTGCTAAATTTAATTTCGCAACGGCTATGGGCCGTTGCTAAATTTTTACCACTGTCAATTTTGCAACGGCTCTAAGCCGTTGCGAAACTCGTTTGTAACGGCTCTAAGCCGTTGCGAAATGGCATTTCTGGTGTAGTGGGGGGAAGAAGATATATGTTCTTGGGCCACGTTTGGGTACGCATGGGTAATGGGCTTTGTTAAAAAAAATTGTTTTTATTAATTGTATGCAAATCTTATAAAATGTATATCTTGGTCACGCGAAGTCGGAATTGGACAAAACAAGAGGCATTGGAATCGTGGCATCGAGCACTATGTTACGGAGTTGATTTGGCGTCATTTGGAGCTAGTTAAAATTTTAGGTTAAATCGAACGTAATTCGATTTGATTTAAAATTGAAAACTCAAGGTGAGTGTTTTATAACGCCCACAACATACTAGAATATTTTTCTGCTAGTTAAATTTGGTATTATGAAGTGATATAAATTTTACAACGCTTTGTTTGATAAATTTAATTGTCATCTAGATTGTCATTGAATTAACTGTTAAAAACTAAAATTGACAGTCAAATTGAAGTTGGAATTTAATTGCCAGTAAATTACATGATATTGATACCTATGAAATTGTTGTGAATTATTTTGTCTGTTTGTATGATTGATTGGGATGGATGCGAATTGGTTGATATTTGGATGTTTATTTGTTTATATATCTTGTTATCACCATGTATATTATTTACAGTGTATAAAACTGTAAATTGAATTATTTCAAATAAATTAAGAAATAGGTTGAAATGATATATAATTATGACATTGAGATTTGGATTGAAATGATATATATCCATCCTTGGAATTAAATGGGAATAACCGATCACGTGTCCATATGACAGAAAATTATATACAGACACCGTATTGGTTAAATTAAATGATTTTAAAATTTCTAGTTTGAGATTACTTAAAACGTTTTGATTAAAAGAAATAGAAAAAAAAAATCTAATTTACAGAAACTAAATTATTTTTGAATTTGAGCTCTGAATGTTGAAATTTAAATCTGGTAATCGAAATTATTTAAATAATCGAAGTTGATATTTTGAAGTTATAATTGAAGTAAAACTTGAATTTGGGAAATCGATTTGTTTTAAAAATTGAACTTCTACCCGAACTTGAATATTACTAAATAAAAGTGATATAAAAATGATATTTCGAAATTGAGCTTAGAATTGAACTATATTTGAAGATTGGGATTTGAAGCTGAATATTGAAGGGTAATTTGATTTAAATGTTTTAAACGGATATTTTGAAGATCGAGCTCGAAATCGATATAAATTGAAATTTTGAATTAATTAGGTTTGAAAGTGGTATTAAATTAGTTTGAAATCGAAGTTGAAATTGATCTGAATTGAAATCGAAATTGAATCGTTTGAAAGGAACCTGGAATTGATTTGAATTGAGAAGTTGGAATTGGACCGGTTTCACTTTGAAACTATTTTCAAATAAATAAGTTAATATGAAACTAGTTGATCGCTATCTTCTTAAATATACAAATTATTTTGGTTTCCTAATTATTTTGCTATATAAACCATTTTAATACTTAAAGTATTTTATATTAAACTAATTTAACCTTTTAAACTATTTTTAACCATTTTAATACTTAAAGTATTTTATATTAAACTAACCTTTTAAACTATTTTTAACCATTTTAACAATTTAAACTATTTTTAACTATTTTAACAACTTAAACTATTTTAACTACTTTAACTATTTTAAACCATTCAAGCTATTTTTTTCAAAAATTCAAACTAGTCAGGAGTAGAATGGTTGTTTTTAAATCATGGATTTAAATACGAATTGGGACAAATGAAGTTATAACCCAAATGAAAATTTGAAACAATTTTGGAATCGAAATTGCGATATTGAGGCGAAAATAATTTTGAAATGAAATGGTATATATTGAGTAATTATGATGATTTCAAAATGGATTTGATTTTGAAGCAAATATGATATTTTGTTATCAAGTACGAATTGTTTTCGAATTGTAAAAGTACCAACATGTGTGTAAAACAACATTTGGTTGTTGAAGAGACCAGAACCGGATATGGGCATACTCTTTATCGATACCAAACTACTTTAACAACTGTGTATGTGGAAGAGACTCTAAAACGAAGTTGTTGGATTTGGCATTGTTTGCTGGATTTGAAGAAAGAGAACGATGATGGATTAGCCTGGCATTTGTGCTAATCTGAAAATACTAAAACAGGAGACGTGCCGGCCAAGTAGGTTAGCTACTCCAAGCGGACGCACTTCTTCGAATTATCATCATTTACATTGTGATTGATTGGTGCGCACCCTTCGGATTATGGAAGTGTTGGACGCAGTGAGCGATCATGGCTATGATGCGTTACCACCAGCCGGGAAAGGTAAACTGGTAGTACCCTACCTTGGGCATTGCCTCACGTGCCTTGTCATACTTTTATCCCTAAACAAGACACCTATGATTTTGGTTTAGTGTTATCGTTTTACAGCGCATCCCTATCCACCGACCGTTTAACTGGTGTTTTATATGCAAATTGTACGACAATGCCTAAAAACGCGTTAAGCGGGATTAATTTAAAGCCTTAACGCTATTTTAATATTTATTTTATTGTCTAGACATTATATATATAGCGTATTCTACTACATATAAATATTTTGATGGATCCTTAAGAGATGGAAAATCCCATAATATCTCTTGAGTTACTGCACGCACATTATATACCAGATAGAAGATGTGAAATCCTGTAAACATCTCTGACGCCATTACACTCATGTTATATGCGATATCAATTTGACTTACATAAGGATATTTTAGTCCCGACTCGAGTGTTTTGTCTTTTCATTACGCTCGGGTAGATCCTGAGTTTTTCAGCTTATTTAAGACTTACTCTGGAGGACGAAGACGAAGATTGGGTATATTACTACTATTATTATCCCTGCATCATGTGTGTCTGTTGCATTACATATTTATCTCTGATGTATATATATAACTCTGATGAATGTTGTATAGATTATAATCAAATGTAAAATATAAATAGCTTCTTGAACTTTTTATTTGATTATTGTATTTTATCATTCCGCTGCAAGATTTTGTGTTTGTTTTCACCTTCCTTTTCTCTTATTTTCTTACTTACCCCATTAACAATCCTCCTTTATGAATTGTTTGAATTGACATGTGTGGTTTATTGTCGATTTAAATTATCCAAAAAAGTGGGTTGTTACACATGGTGCACAATGTTAGTATGTGGCGAGTACGGGTGGATCCGTAGGAAATTATATTGATTTTAAAATTTCTACTTAATCAAATTAAACCAAGAATATGAGAGGGTTGTTAACTACAAAAAATTACAAAAGCTAGCTACTACAAAAGTGAATTAAAACTATGAGATTAAAAGACAATTTAGAAATATATCCCCTCTCATAATTATATGAATCAGCACAACATGAAATTATGATCTATCTTTTTGAGCATTAGTGAATTCAATTGATGTGTTTATCGTAAATGTGGAATATTTGTGCTATTAATTAGCCCAACATAAACCATCAAACTATAAGACACCCTCCAAACTCACTATTCAACTCTCATGAAAATGACAATGAATTAAAAATAAAATCTATTTTAAGCATGGTGTTAACGCACCTTTTGGCAAGGTCAGGGAGAGGAAGATTTTACTAAATCGACTTCTCGTGTATCGATGAGGGAATATGATGGATTCGGTTTAAATGGATGAAGTCCACTTGGATATATCGTTCGGTCGAGAAGTGGAGAAGTTACACGGCTCAGTCTTGTAGTTGGAAGTCGCTCGACATTGTACCTCGCTCGGCATTAGAAGTCGCTCGGCATTGTATCTCGCTCGGCATTGTACCTCGCTCGGCATTGGAAGTCGCTCGGCATTGTACCTCGCTCGGCATTGTACCTCATTCGGCATTGGAAGTCGCTCGGCATTGGACGTCGCTCGGCATTGGACGTCGCTCGACATTGGACGTCGCTTGGCATTGTACCTCGCTCGGCATTGGACGTCGCTCGGCTTTGGACGTCGCTCGGCGTCAAATGTCGCTCGGTTTTGGACGTCGCTCGGCATCGAACGTCGCTCGGCGTTGCCGTTTGGCCTTGGTTGCCGTTCGGCATGTGTAGGTCGGCATAGCAGGAGGTCGATGTTTCAAGGAGTTTTGGCACTTGGTTGCTTCGAGTTGCAGGCAACTTTACTCCGAGCCTTGGATAGAACTACTTCGAGTCACACCTGGAAGATGTGGTTTGGCATTGACTAGTCGGTAGATGCCGCTCGGTGAAGTTTGGAAGTCTATATGTGGCTCTGTCATTGGTGGAGTGGTTCGGCATAGACCGATCGGCACGGCAGTGTAGGTCAGTCATGATGAGGATGTTGGCTTGGCTATGGTCCTGATGGGGACGGATTACTCAGGAAACCCAGTAACTCGGGATTTTCCTATAAATACAACATGTGGGTGTCAGATGGGGAATCTTATTTGGGCTTTCCGACTTTCTCTTTTCTAAGGCTAAGGCACTCGGCCATTGTAAAACTCCAGATTGTATCTGTAATTGATTATAAGATCAATAAAAAGGAAATTTCTGAAGTGGACGTAGGACGGAGTCAGCCCAACCACTATAAATTCTATGTCTTTACTTCTTTATCTTTAATTTTTTTTACTTTTCATATTTATACTCTCTACATATATTCTATCTGCAAGTTGTGACTGGTATTTGGTGCTTTCATCTGGATTTGGGTGTTATTGACCAATTTTGACACTAACATTTTGGTGCTTTCACTGAGAAAGCTAGCACTCGGGGATTTTGGAGATTGGATTTTGGATTCAAAAGCTTGGGACCTTGGATTTTGGAAAGTAATGGCTAGACCACCCATAAGGAAGCAAGCGACCTCATCTGGAGCTAAAGAGGATCATGCATCCATCATCATAACTCGGGACGAGATGCAGGTTATGATGAATTCTATGCAGGAGCAGATGATGAAATTGCAAGAGGAGATGATGCAGGCTCTTCTTAGGCAATTTGGACAATCGAGAACTACAGGTGCTCAAGGTCTTGGAGCTGGATCAGAAGTTCTTAACAGGCAAGCAGATGGAGTGGCTCAGCAGGGGCAGCCCCAACCAGCAGACGACTATCAATCTAGATGGACCTAGACTCGGGGGCACAACACCAGGTAATGTTGGACCAATCCATGGAGGGATATCAGATGACGCTGTGCAGCCCCATGCCAATAGGAATACAGGAGTATGTGATGAGGAGTATGGTCAGAATTTCCTCGTGGATTTGGAAAGCAGTTAGGAAACATGGATAGGGGCAACCCCTGGTAGGTAACACCAGATTGGATGACATCATCAAGCAAACCATTCGTAGAGGTCTGACAAATAGAGATTTGGAGGGAGTCAACAAAAGTCCGTTCACCCGAAACATCAAGACAGCTAGGAATCCACCCAAAGCTACCCACTCTGGAAGTATACAACGGATAGACGGATCCCACTGACAATTTGATGAGGTACACGAGGCATATGGAAGTGCTGGGGGGCAATAGAGGAGGTCATGGCTGGGTGTTTCCCCCTGTACTTGACTGATATAGCTGTTATGTGGTTCAGATAGCTAGAGGATGGATCTATTAGAATTGGACAGAACTGGTGGATAAGTTTTTGAGACGGTTTCGAGTTCGCATAAAAAGGCCAAAGAATGTGATGACATTAACTTCAGTCAAGCAGAGGGCGGATGAATCGCTCAGGACTTTCTTAACCTGGTTTAATGCATCAGTCGCTTCGGTGGATCGACCGGATCCACCAATGGTTTTGATGGCTACAGTATCAGGAGTCAAGGATAATTCGGATTTCAAAGTGTCATTGAACCGGGATCCACTACTGGACCTTGGGAAATTCTTTCATGAAGTTGAAAGATTTCTTCGACAAGAGGATGCATGTCTGGATATGAAATCGAAGGAAGTAAACATATTTAAGGATGGAGGACCGCCCGGTGAAAGTTCGAGTAAAAACAAGGAAAAAGGGAAAAGGAAGCACTGGGGAGAACCAAAATTTTCCACTTACACAGCATTGAATGCAACATCAGAACAGATATTCTTGGATACTCGGGATTTCCTTACTCATCGAAGGCTGGTAAGGAGGGAGCCCTCAGAATGCGAAAGGGCATCAGAAAGGCATGTCTCTTTCATCACCTTGATGGGCATGATACAAACAACTGCCAACATCTAAAAGATATAATCGAGGAGCATGTATGGAACGGTCAGTTGCGACAATATGTTGAAACTCGAAATGCGGTGGTGGAACAGGAGCAGCCACCGTCAACCCTGAACGATGATGGCGTAAGGACCAGGAATGGTGGTCGGTTGGTCATCAACTGATCGCAATGGTTTGGAATAAATAGCAAACTCTGGACAGATGGATGAGTCGCTTACTCATGTACAGGGTCGGAGATAACCTTTAGGCATGCTCTGAGACGATGATAAACCATGATGTCCTGGTTTGTGAGATCTGTTTTATTTCCTTTTGGCTTGGACATTTGTAACGCCCCACTACGAGACCCATTCTAACAAAGAGTATTACGGAGTAATACCATCTGTTGGAACGGAGAATAGAGTATAATGGAAGCGACCATATGTAATCAAGCTATAACTATCTACCGAATACCTCGAAATGTGGTATCGCTTTTTTTTTCAAGTGGTTCGACATATCCAATAGATATTTATAACGAAATTACAATGGCTAAGGAAAATAGGTTCAGAACAAACATAATACTAAATGATAACATCATCATCACAGAACATCACATAACAGTCACAGAACATAGGTACAATATATCGTCAATACAGATCCAAATATCAAAAAGGTGGGTACAAAGCCACCGCTCACACATGTGAGTCAAAGATATGTACATAAGAGACTGAATAATCAGAGTATCAAAATAGTGGATAAATATAAAGAGCTATCTATCAGTATAGCAGATAATGTCCAAGCGGAAGCACAGAAAGCTAAGTCCAGAGGCCTAACCTGAAACAACTCGGTCTGACCCGAGCCAAAAACACTCGGGTCAGGCTAGCCAAACAATCAGTTAATAAACTGTGATAAACATGATAGATAATGAGGCGATATATATCATAGTACTATAGACCAAAAACTCTCACATAAAGAAGAAATAAACATCTAAGTAGAGATGTATAGCAAGCCTTGTATCATTGGCATAACATAGTCACAAATGTTAAAACAAAACATCTAAGTAGAAATGTATAATAAGCCTCATATCATCGGCATAACGTAAGCACAATTTCCAGAACAAAAACATCTAAGTAGAGATGTCAAAAACGATACATCTATGTAGAGATGTATAACAGGCCATCTAAGTAGAGATGCCAAGACGATACATCTATATAGAGATGTATAATGGTCATCTATGTAGAGATGCCAAAATGATACCTCTAAGGGAGACGGTCCAAAGACACTATCCCAAAGGTAATAAAAGGAATGTGTCACGAACTTTTAGCAAGGAACCCGTAAAGTAGTAACGTGAGTCCCATACCCCAACGTTCGTACTAAACGGTTTACTAACCAATTATAATCTTCCACACTCAAAGCAGTAAAAAGTTCACCTCATGTCATCGGTAAACTAGGCCAAAACGATCAATCGAATAGGTCGGGGATTAATCGGAAAGATAAACGCGCGGATTCATAGTCCGTGTTTTACCTAACCATTTAATCACCTTTCCACTTCGCTCGAAGTGCCGAAGAGTGTATATTTTACATAGAAAATAGTTGGAGAAAGCGGATTTTTAATCGTTGAAAACCTCTTTAGAAATAGCCTTTGAAATTCTCCTATTATGAAGTAATTAATTTAATACTTAAAATAATACTAAACAATAGTTTCAAAAGCTAATTTGATGGAAAATCACTTTAAAATTATTTATAAAATCCGTGCACGAAATCTAGAGACAAATTTAAAGAAATCGAAAAATCTCAGAAAAATAGTCAAAATTATACTAATCATAAAATCGCTGAAAACAAGTCGAAGTCACTAGTTCGACGGCAGATTTGAACCTGCAAACAGAGTCTAAACGATATGAAAATTTGCAAGTATGTAGAACAACATCCCTGCTCCAAACTGCAAAAGAATCAGGCAATTCCGACGTGAAACGAAGAAACTGCGTCGTCCCAAAGTCGGACAAAAATCATAAACTTTGCTGTGTCAAAATAGTTCAAAGGTCACACTTCGACGACATGGTCGAAGGGTCATATCAACCCAGATCTTGATGAAAATTGGCTTGGACATTTGTAACGCCCCACTCCGAGACCCATTCTAACAAAGAGTATTACGGAGTAATACCGTCTGCTGGAACGGAGAATAGAGTATAATGGAAGCGACCATATGTAATCAAGCTATAACTATCTACCGAATACCTCGAAATGTGGTATCGCTTTTTTTTTCGAGTGGTTCGACATATCCAATAGATATTTATAACGAAATTACAATGGCTAAGGAAAATAGGTTCAGAACAAACATAATACTAAATGATAACATCATCATCACAGAACAGTCACATAACAGTCACAGAACATAGGTACAATATATCGTCAATACAGATCCAAATATCAAAAAGGTGGGTACAAAGCCACCGCTCACACATGTGAGTCAAAGATATGTACATAAGAGACTGAATAATCAGAGTATCAAAATAGTGGACAAATATAAAGAGCAATCTATCAGCATAGCAGATAATGTCCAAGCGGAAGCACAGAAAGCTAAGTCCAGAGGCCTTACCTGAAACAACTCGGTCTGACCCGAGCGAAAAACACGGGTCAGGCTAGCTAAACAATCAGTTAATAAACTTTGATAAACATGATAGATAATGAGGCGATATATATCATAGTACTTTAGACCACAAACTCTCACATAGAGAAGAAATAAACATCTAAGTAGAGATGTATAGCAAGCCTTGTATCATTGGCATAACATAGTCACAAATGTCAAAACAAAACATCTAAATAGAAATGTATAATAAGCCTCTTATCATCGGCATAACGTAAGCACAAATGCCAAAACATAAACATCTAAGTAGAGATGTCAAAAAAGATACATCTAAGTAGAGATGTATAACATGCCATCTAAGTAGAGATGCCAAAACGATACATCTATGTAGAGATGTATAACAGCCATCTAAGTAGAGATGCCAAAAACGATATATCTATGTAGAGATGTATAACGGCCATCTAAGTAGAGATGCCAAAATGATACCTCTAAGGGAGACAGTCCGAAGACACTATCCCAAAGGTAATAAAAGGAATGTGTCACGAACTTTTAGCAAGGAACCCGTAAAGTAGTAACGTGAGTCCCATATCCCAACGTTCGTACTAAACGGTTTACTAACCAATAGTAATCTTCCAAACTCAAAGCAGTAAAAAGTTCACCTCATGTCATCGGTAAACTAGGCCAAAAGGCCAAAACGATCAATCGAATAGGTCGGGGATTAATCGGAAAGATAAACGCGCGGATTCATGGTCCGTGTTTTACCTAACCATTTAATCACCTTTCCACTTCGCTCGAAGTGCCGAAGAGTGTATATTTTACATAGAAAATAGTTGGAGAAAGCGGATTCTTAATCGTTGAAAGCCACTTTAGAAATAGCCTTCGAAATTTTCCTATTATGGAGTAATTAATTTAATACTTAAAATAATACTAAATAATAGTTTCAAAAGCTAATTTGATGGAAAATAACTTTAAAATTATTTATAAAATCTATGCACGAAATTCAGAGACAAATCTCAAAGAAATCGAAAAATCTCCGAAAAATAGTCGAAATTATACTAAGTATAAAATCGCTGAAAACAAGTCGAAGTCACTAGTTCGACGGCAGATTTGAACCTGCAAACAGAGTCTAAATGATATGAAAATTTTCAGGAATGTAGACCAACATCCCTGCTCCAAACTGAAAAAAGAATCGGGCAATTCCGATGTGAACGAAGAAACTGCATCGTCTCAAAGTCGGACAAAAATCATAAAGCTTTGTTGTGTCAAAACAGTCCAAAGGTCACACTTCGACGACATGGTCGAAGGGTCATATCAACCCAGATCTTGATGAAAATTTGTAGGAGCACAGTACAATACTCCTACTTTGATATGCAACAAGAATTGTTTAGTTCCGACTTGAAACGAAGAAATGACAACGTCTCAAATTTGGCCCGACGATACTGAAAATGATTACTGTTGTAAAACAGTTTCTGGGTGCTACTTCGACAATAAAAATGAAGTACCAAACGCGTCCAGATCTAAACTAGACATTGGAAGCTTGAAGGTCTCGATCTTATCTTTCCAACGATACCAAAATTGGTAAAATCCGACATAGGACCTGCTCGCAGCGAGGTCGCGAAGTTGGACGTTTTAATTAAAATTAATCAATGTTTTTTAAAACAATTTCTAGGTGCTACTTTGGCAATAAAAACGAAGTATCAAACTCATTCAGATCTTAACCAAATTTTTCAGAGTTGAAGACCTTGATCTCATCTCTCCAACGAGATCAAAATCGATTAAATCCGACATAGGGCGAGCCCGGGATGGCGTCGTAAAGTCAGAGTTCTGCGCTGAAATCCGACAAAGGCCTGTAACTATTCACTAAAAGGCCAGAGATGAAAAACCATAATTTTGGCATAGTAAACTTCAAATTCTGACAAAATTAATAAAATAAAAGTTTTATCTTAGTTCCTAAGCTTTTCGGAATGACCAAGATCGTCAAATTCTGATCAAGGATGAAAATTCTATGACTAAAACAATTCTCAGATCTTAATTATATATCACTGTCGTTTTGCTCTCGGGACTGTGGCAAGAATGCACAGTTTTGACCAAATTAACTTCAAAATTTCATGAAACTCAAAACATGAAAATTTTAGCCATATCTCCATGCTTTCAAGAACATCCAAAATTATTTGATATTGATAAGAAATGAGTAACTTATGGCCAAAACAATTTCAGGTTTTTATTTTTATCAACCCTGTAGTTTGTTGTCAGGTCAGCAACAAACAAACATGATTTCGACCATTCAAACCTCAAAATTTTGCAAATCACAAAACATAAAACTTATAGGCTACAGAATAAGCTTTCCAGAACATAAAGAAAATCTTAATTCCGATTTAATATGAATGAGTTATGCCTAATTTACTAACAGCAATACACTAATTATAATTTCAGCAAGCATATATTACCTCAACCAATGCAAGAAAAATATGCACAACCACTTGGTGTGCATACAAAAGCTAAAGAGATGAGATCAAGAGCCTTCATAACAAAAATAAACCAAAAACCATGTATTAAAAATTTATTTCAGAAATTAGAATGAAGGTTAGAGAGGATTAGAGAATGATTGCTTTACCTTTTAGCTTGTATTAACCTAGATTAGCTATGTGGAGAGGAAAATGGATCTTCTATCAAATGGAGGCCATTAATTAGGTTTTTAGGAGATATTTAGGGTTTGAGGAAATTATGAAGAAGAGGGTTAGGGTTTAGGGTGGGTTTAAGATAATATATAGAGGTGGGTAATGGGTTTGGTTTCACTAATTGACCCAATAAGAGAAGTGGTATCCTAATGTTCACTAAAACTATTTAATGCTTCATTAGCCAACTAAAACACACCATTATAAAACCACCCGTTTTTTTCCAAATAACTTTATTTTAAAAAATTAGCCTATCCAAAAGAAATTCATTTTTTTTAGCTCCATTTAAATTAAAATCATAATTTTAATTTATTATTCGGTAATTGCAATCCCGGGTTGTTACAGACTCCCCCCTTAAGAAAATTGCGTCCCCGCAATTCCTTAAATATGGTAGTCGTCTATAACCTCTAATCCACTGAAGAAACAACATAAGATAAATATAGATGCTCACCCGTACACGAAGATGAAAGAAAACCAGGATAAGAACGCTCGATAAATTCTCTGGTCTTCCAAGCGCAATCCTTAGGATTCGGTGACCATTGAATTTTCACAAGCTGAACCTCTCTGTTGCGAAGGCGTCTGACCTCCGAATCAAGAACACGAAGAGGTTGCTGCTCCAATGATAAATTAGGTGAGATTTCTAAATCAGGCACGGTATGTGGCTCAATAATAGAATCAGGATCGCGCACACACTTGTGAAGTGAGACACATGGAACACGTCATGCATTCCAGAAAAGTGAGCAGGTAGAGCCACACGATAAGCGATGGGGCCGATGCGTTCCGTGATAGGAAATGGTCCAACATAGCGAGGAGCCAATTTCCCTATAGAGCTGAAACGCACAACCCCCTTCATGGGAGAAATCCGAGTGAAGACAAAATCACCAATGGAGAACTCAAGAGGCTTCCTACGGTTGTCCGCGTAGGATTTCTGGCGGTCATGTGCCTCTCTCATTCTCTGACGGATAAGAATAATCTTTTCAGAAGATTCCCGAACTGAATCTGGACCAAGAATGAGCTTCTCGCCAGATTCTAACCAACAAGCAGGAGAGCGACATGGCCTTCCGTATAGAGCATCAAAAGGTGCCATGCCAATACTAGACTGATAGCTGTTGTTGTAGGAGAACTCTACGAGAGGTAAGTGATCCTCCCAACTACCCTCGAAATCCTTAAAACAACATCGCAAAAGATCCTCCAAAACACGATTCACCCTCTCAGTCTGACCATCAGTCTGAGGGTGATAAGCAGTAGAGTGATTCAGCTTTGTTCCCAAAGCTGACTGTAGGCACTTCCAGAAGTGACTAGTGAAAATGGTGTCTCGATCACACACGATAGAGCTAGGAATGCCATGAAGTTGTACGACTTCCTTCACATAGAGCTTGGCCAACTAAGGTGCAGTCCGAGTGGACTTAATCGGAATGAAATGATCCGATTTGGTCAAGCGATCAACAATAATCCAGATAGAGGTATGGCCTGACCTCGATCGAGGCAGACCGTCAATGAAATCCATGGATATCTGATCCCATTTCCATAATGGAATCTCTAGAGGCTGAAGAAGACCAGATGGACGCTCATGCTCGGCCTTGATCTGTTGACAAATCATGCAACCGCTCACATAACTTGCAACATCTCTCTTCAAACCCTCCCAATAATATAGTAGGCACATATCGGCATACATCTTACTCGAACCGGGATGTATAGTGTACTTAGTGCGATGGCACTCGTCCAGAATGTCACGCCTAAGTGACAAATCAGATGGTACAACAATACGGTTCTTCCTACGAAGACACCGATGAAAATCAAGAGAATAATCCAGCAATGTCTCATCACTGGATCCCGACTCGAGAAGATGAATAAGATGCAATAAGTCTGGATCCTGCCGCTGAGCATGGGCAATGCGATCCAATAAGATAGGACGAGCTTCCAAGCTGAATGATAAGACTGGAGAATCAGAAGATGGAGCTCGATCTCTAATATCACACAAAAATAGGGTCTCAAGAATATCCCACTCGGCAATCATCATAGAAACTACCGCCGAGTGCTTGCGACTGAGCGCATCTACAACTCGATTACCCTTGCCAGGGGTATACTGAATATCTAAATCATATGAGGCGAGAAACTCAAGCCATCGCTGCTGCCTCTTATTGAGATCCCTCTGACTGAATGGATACTACAGCGACTTGTGATCGGTGTAAAGAATGAAGCGTTCTCCTAATAGAAAGTGACGCCACGTCTTCAAGGCAAAGACGATAGCTGCTAACTCAAGATCATGAGTAGGATAGCGAACCTCATTCGGACGCAGTTTCCTGAAAGCATAAGCAACTACCCGATCCTTCTGCATAAGCACGACACCGAGCCCGCTACCACAAGCATCGGTGTATACAACAAGATCATGGTTACTCTCTGGAACCACCAGAATAGGAGCATGAGTGAGAAGTTCCTTCAGTCGTTGAAAGGAAGCTTCACACTTATCGGACCAAATAAAGCGAACACCCTTATGAGTCAGCGTCGTAAGGGGAAGTGCAACTCGAGAGAAATCCTTGATAAACCGACGGTAATAACCCGCCAGACCAAGGAAGCTGCGAATATCATAAACGTTCTCGGGCTTCTTCCAATTCTGAATAGCTTCGATCTTGGCAGGATCGACAGAAATACCCTCAGATGATACAATATGGCCCATGAACTTGACCTTGCTCTCCCAAAAATGGCACTTGGAGAGCTTGGCCTTAAGCTGATGCTGACGAAGAGTATCCAAGACGATCCGCAAATGATGAAAGAATATCGTCGATGAAAACCAAAACGAATCTATCGATGTATTCCTGGAATACTTGATTCATAAGATCGACGAAGAAAGCCGGTGCGTTCGTCAAGCCAAATGGCATGACCAACCACTCAAAAGAACCATAACGAGTGCGGAAAGCGGTAAGAGGAATGCTATCTTCCGCAACTCGGAGCTGATGAAATCCGGTGGCAAGGTCGAGCTGGGAAAAGACCTTCGCACCGCTCAACTGATCAAACATATCGTCTATCCGTGGCAATGTATAACGATTTCTGATGGTCAACTCATTAAGCTTGCGATAGTCAATGCAAAGCCTAAGAGAGCCATCGGGCTTCTTAACGAAGACCACAACAGCACCCCATGGCGAAGAACTGGACCGAATGAACTGCTTTGCCTCAAGCTCTACTAACTACTTCCTGAGTTCCTCATTCTCTTTAGTAGACATCCTCGTGGGAGGACGCCCAACTGGGTGGGAGCCTGGAATGAGATCGATGCGGAACTCAATGGCCCGCTTTGGCGGCAGGCCTGATACTGGCTCGAATATATCGAGAAATCCCGAACAACAGGAATACGAGATATGTCCACATCCTCATCTCGTGAATCAAGAGCAAATAAAGTAATATCAGAAATCCCAACACCCTGAAGAGCAATAGCTAATGGAGCGGATGAGTCAGGATGACGAAGAAATAATATCCGCTCCGAACAAATGATTTTGGCATCGTACTGAGCGAGCCAATCCATGCCAAGAATCATGTCAAAGCCTAAATACTCCATAACGTGCAGATTCGCACGGAAAGACAATCCACAAAGATCAATATCTATATCCTCACAAAGCAGGCTAAGGGTCGTGGATCCGCCGATGGGATTCACAATCCTTAGTGAAGAAACCAAACAAG
This sequence comes from Allium cepa, assembly GCA_030765085.1. Lineage (NCBI taxonomy): Eukaryota > Viridiplantae > Streptophyta > Magnoliopsida > Asparagales > Amaryllidaceae > Allium > Allium cepa. The sequence goes on along the minus strand of CM060941.1, from coordinate 78,992,152 downwards.
TAACATCCAAAGACAAAGTATCAACTAGTTCCTTTGATACGAATGAGTGAGAGGCACCCGTATCAAAGAGAACTCTACAAGATCTACCATGAAATAAAATAGAACCTTCGAGAATGGAAGGATGCGTACCTCGAGGCTGAGCTGAAGATGTAGGGGCCTTGACAGCATTAATCTTGCCAGATCTAAGAGGTGCAATAGGACAAGTGGCAATAAGATGACCCTCCTTCTTACAATAGCGGCAAAAAAGAGGCTTGAGACACTCTTTAAACATATGATCGGTAGATCCATAGTTGAAACACTTCCGAATGGAAGGTGTTCCACTAAGCTGAGCAATAGACTGAGACTGAGTCTGAGAAGTAGAACTGCCTGTCTTCTTCTTCTTATGCCAAGACTTGGACTTATGAAATGGGCCCCGCTTCTGATTGGGATTTTTGGAACCCTCACCATCTCCATCACTGTCTCTCTCACGCTCAACCGCTTCAAGGTGAAGCGCTGCGTCAACTAGCTCATCAAAAGGGAGCTTAAGCTGGAGCATAAGCTGTTTCTTCAAATATTTCTTCAGGCCTTCTACAAACTTGAGATTTTTCTTATAAGGGTAGATAATGAACTCGAGGCCATACTTGGACAAGGCCTCGAAAGATGATGAATGGTTAGCAACAGAGGTCTTCCCTTGCTTAAGGTCAATAAAGCGGCATGCAAGGGCTATCTTCTCGGACTCGGGAATAAACTTGAGCAAGAAGTGCTCTCGGAACCGTCCCAAGTGAGTGAGGCCTCATCAGTCTCGGAGACAAGCAGCTCGTACCAATCCAAGGCACGACCCTCAAGATGGCTAGAAGCAACAAGAACTCTGTCGTGGTCGGGGATAGCCATGCGAGTAAAATTACGCTCGCAGACTCTGATCCAAGCCTGGACCTCCAGAATAGTCTCGGAGCCACTGAACGGCTTCCCTCCGAGATGAATAAAGTCGCTGCATAGACACGCAAAAGCAGACTTGCATGGTGCATCAGAAACTGGTGCAGGAGACTGAGAGTGCGACTGAGAGTTACGAACCAGCTCCATGATCTGGTCTGTGGTCATGTGTACACCCTATGGGTGAGGGTTGCTGGACTGTCCAGCATCAGCAGAACGGAGGTTCCTACCTCTCCCAACCATACTGAAAGATAAAATAAGATACGAGTTAAGCATGATTTAAAGATAGGTAATTCAAATGGAATACTACGGAATATAAATGTATTCCTAAACATATTCCTAACTTTTCTATCCAATGTCATGAGGAAATGGCATTGTAATATTTGAATCATACTAAGATGTATTGTACTAAGTGTTACTGTTCTGTGTTTATTATACTTAGTTCTGAACTGGCTCCGATACCAAGATGTAACGCCCCACTCCGAGACCCATTCTAACAGAGAGTATTACGGAGTAATACCATCTGCTGGAACGGAGAATAGAGTATAATGGAAGCGACTATATGTAATCAAGCTATAACTATCTACCGAATACCTCGAAATGTGGTATCGCTTTTTTTTCCAAGTGGTACGACATATCCAATAGATATTTATAACGAAATTACAATGGCTAAGGAAAATAGGTTCAGAACAAACATAATACTAAATGATAACATCATCATCACAGAACAGTCACATAACAGTCACAGAACATAGGTACAATATATCATCAATACAGATCCAAATATCAAAAAGGTGGGTACAAAGCCACCGCTCACACATGTGAGTCAAAGATATGTACATAAGAGACTAAATAATCAGAGTATCAAAATAGTGGACAAATATAAAGAGCAATCTATCAGCATAGCAGATAATGTCCAAGCGGAAGCACAGAAAGCTAAGTCCAGAGGCCTAACCTGAAACAACTCGGTCTTACCCGAGCGAAAAACACTCGGGTCAGGCTAGCTAAACAATCAGTTAATAAACTGTGATAAACATGATAGATAATGAGGCGATATATATCATAGTACTTTAGACCACAAACTCTCACATAGAGAAGAAATAAACATCTAAGTAGAGATGTATAGCAAGCCTTGTATCATTGGCATAACATAGTCACAAATGTCAAAACAAAACATCTAAATAGAAATGTATAATAAGCCTCATATCATCGGCATAACGTAAGCACAAATGCCAAAACATAAACATCTAAGTAGAGATGTCAAAAAAGATACATCTAAGTAGAGATGTATAACATGCCATCTAAGTAGAGATGCCAAAAAAGATACATCTAAGTAGAGATGTATAACATGCCATCTAAGTAGAGATGCCAAAATGATACATCTATGTAGAGATGTATAACGGCCATCTAAGTAGAGATGCCAAAAACGATACATCTATGTAGAGATGTATAATGGCCATTTAAGTAGAGATGCCAAAACGATACCTCTAAGGGAGACAGTCCGAAGATGGCGTGAGGACCGAGTAATCGAGGAGCATGTAAGGAACGGTCAGTTGCGACAATATGTTGAAACTCGAATGCGGTGGTGGAACAGGAGCAGCCACCGTCAACCCTGAACGATGATGGCGTGAGGACCAGGAATGGTGGTCGGTTGGTCATCAACTGATCGCAATGGTTTGGAATAAATAGTAAACTCTGGACAGATGGCTGAGTCGCTTACTCATGTACAGGGTCTGAGATAACCTTTAGGCATGCTCTGAGACGATGATAAACCATGATGTCCTGGTTTGTGAGATCTTTTTTATTTCCTTTTGGCTTGGACATTTGTAACGCCCCACTACGAGACCCATTCTAACAAAGAGTATTACGGAGTAATACTGTCTGCTGGAACGGAGAATAGAGTATAATGGAAGCGACCATATGTAATCAAGCTATAACTATCTACCGAATACCTCGAAATGTGGTATCGCTTTTTTTTTCAAGTGGTTCGACATATCCAATAGATATTTATAACGAAATTACAATGGCTAAGGAAAATAGGTTCAGAACAAACATAATACTAAATGATAACATCATCATCACAGAACAGTCACATAACAGTCACAGAACATAGGTACAATATATCGTCAATACAGATCGAAATATCAAAAAGGTGGGTACAAAGTCACCGCTCACACATGTGAGTCAAAGATATGTACATAAGAGACTGAATAATCAGAGTATCAAAATAGTGGACAAATATAACGAGCTATCTATCAGTATAGCAGATAATGTCCAAGCGGAAGCACAGAAAGCTAAGTCCGGAGGCCTAACCTGAAACAACTCGGTCTGACCCGAGCCAAAAACACTCGGGTCAGGCTAGCTAAACAATCAGTTAGTAAACTGTGATAAACATGATAGATAATGAGGCGATATATATCATAGTACTATAGACCACAAACTCTCACATAGAGAAGAAATAAACATCTAAGTAGAGATGTATAGCAAGCCTTGTATCATTGGCATAACATAGTCACAAATGTTAAAACAAAACATCTAATTAGAAATGTATAATAAGCCTCATATCATCGGCATAACGTAAGCACAATTGCCAGAACATAAACATCTAAGTAGAGATGTCAAAAATGATACATCTATGTAGAGATGTATAACAGGCCATCTAAGTAGAGATGCCAAGACGATACATCTATGTAGAGATGTATAACGGTCATCTATGTAGAGATGCCAAAATGATACCTCTAAGGGAGACAGTCCGAAGACACTTTCCCAAAGGTAATAAAAGGAATGTGTCACGAACTTTTAGCAAGGAACCCGTAAAGTAGTAACGTGAGTCCCATACCCCAACGTTCGTACTAAACGGTTTACTAACCAATAGTAATCTTCCACACTCAAAGCAGTAAAAAGTTCGCCTCATGTCATCGGTAAACTAGGCCAAAAGGCCAAAACGATCAATCGAATAGGTCGGGGATTAATCGGAAAGATAAACCCGCGGATTCATGGTCCGTGTTTTACCTAACCATTTAATCACCTTTCCACTTCGCTCGAAGTGCCGAAGAGTGTGTATTTTACATAGAAAATAGTTGGAGAAAGAGGATTTTTAATCGTTGAAAACCTCTTTAGAAATAGCCTTTGAAATTCTCCTATTATGGAGTAATTAATTTAATACTTAAAATAATACTAAACAATAGTTTCAAAAGCTAATTTGATGGAAAATCACTTTAAAATTATTTATAAAATCCGTGCACGAAATCTAGAGACAAATTTAAAGAAATCGAAAAATCTCAGAAAAATAGTCGAAATTGTACCAAGTATAAAATCGCTGAAAACAAGTCGAAGTCACTAGTTCGACGGCAGATTTGAACCTGAAAACAGAGTCTAAATGATATGAAAATTTGCAATTATGTAGAACAACATCCCTGCTCCAAACTGCAAAAAGAATCAGGCAATTCCGACATGAAACGAAGAAACTGCGTCGTCCCAAAGTCGGACAAAAATCATAAACTTTGCCGTGTCAAAACAGTTCAAAGGTCACATTTCGACGACATGGTCGAAGGGTCATATCAACCCAGATCTTGATGAAAATTGGCAGGAGCACAGTACAATACTCGTACTTTGATATGCAACAAGAATCGTTCAGTTCCGACTTGAAATGAAGAAATGACAACGTCTCAAAGTTGGCACGACAATACTGAAAATGATTACTGTTGTAAAACAGTTTCTGGGTGCTACTTCGACAATAAAAATGAAGTACCAAACGCACCCAGATCTAAAAAAAACTTTGCACACTTGAATATCTCGATCTCATCTTTCCAACGAGACAAAAATCGATAAAATCCGACATAGGACCTGCTCGCAGCGAGGTCGCGAATTTGGACGTTTGAATTAAAATTAATCAATGTTTTTCAAAACAGTTTCTAGGTGCTACTTTGGCAATAAAAACGAAGTATCAAACTCATTCAGATCTTAACCAAATTTTGTAGAGTTGAAGACCTTGATCTCTTCTTTCCAGATCAAAATCGATGAAATCCGACATAGGGCGAGCCCGGGATGGCGTCGCAAAGTCGGGGTTCTGCGCTGAAATCCGACAAAAGCCTGTAGCTATGCACTAACAGGCCAGAGATGAAAAACCATAATTTTGGCATAATAAACTTCAAATTCTGGCAAAATAAATAAAATAAAAGTTGTAGCTTAGTTTTTAATCTTTTCGGAATGACAAAGATCGTCAAAGTCCGATCAGGGATGAAAATTCTATGACTAAAACAATTCTCAGATATTAATTATATATCACTGTCGTTTTGCTCTCGGGACTGTGGCAAGAATGCACAGTTTTGACCAAATTAACTTCAAAATTTCATGAAAATCAAAATATGAAAATTTTAGCCCTATCTCTATGCTTTCCAGAACATCCAAAATTATTTGATTTGGAAAAGAAATGAGTAACTTATGGCCAAAACAATTTTAGGTTTTTATTTTTATCAACCCTGTAGTTTGTTGTCAGGTCAGCAACAAACAAACATGATTTCGACCATTTAACCTAAAAATTAGGTAAAACACAAAACATAAAAGTTATAGGCTATAGAATAAGCTTTCCAAAACATCACGAAAATATTAATTCCGATTTAAGATGAATGAGATATGCCTAATTTACTAACAGCAATACACTAATTATAATTTCAGCTAGCATATATTACCTCAACCAATGCAAGAAAAATATGCACAACCACTTGGTGTGCACTCCAAAAGCTAGAGAGATGAGATCAAGAGCCTTCATAACAAAAATAAACCAAAAACCATGTATTAAAAATTTATTTCAGAAATTAGAATGAAGATTAGAGAGTGATTAGAGAAGGATTTCTTTACCTTTTAGCTTGTATTAACCAAGATTAGCTATGTGGAGAGGAAAATGGATCTTCTATCAAATGAAGGCCATTAGTTAGGTTTTTAGGAGATGTTTAGGTTTTGAGGAAATTATGAAGAGGAGGGTTAGGGTTTAGGGTGAGTTTAAGATAATATATAGAGGAGGGTAATGGGTTTGGTTTCACTAATTGACCCAATAAGAGAAGTGGCATCCTAATGTTCACTAAAACTATTTAATGCTTCATTAGCCAACTAAAACCCACCATTATAAAACCACCCGTTTTTTTCCAAATAACATTATTTTAAAGAAATTAGCCTATCCAAAAAAAATCCATTTTTTTAGCTCCATTTAAATTAAAATCATAATTTTAATTTATTATTCGGTAATTGCAATCACGGGTTGTTACAACATTTGCTTTTTTGTTTTGGTTTTGGAGTTCAGTTTGAACTCCCGGTTTTTTCAGATTTTTGGTTTGGATTTTGGTTTGGATGCTTGGTTTTTGATTTGGATTTTTGATATGGATTTTCGGTTTTTTGGTTGGATTTGGACTACAATTTGGATTTCGATTGGATTTTCCCTAGATTTTGGTTAAAATGTCGTCGAGTATGGACTATGCTCGGCAAGGGTCCAGAGCGACGAGGATTCGGCTTAGGACTTAAGCCATGCCATTATTCGGCGTTCAGGGACTAAACCATGAACACCATGGAATTACTTAACATAGGTCTTCAAGTGTGGATTGCGTTTGGCAAGAACCCGGAGAGGTTACATATTTGGATATTGGCTATGCACAGCTAAGGATTTTGGCATGGACCCGGAACAGTCCTAGATTTGGACATCGACCCAGAGAGGTCTTGGACGTGGTTATTGGTTGTTTGGATATGGATGGATTAGAACTCGGTTGTCGAGTTCAGATAGATATACATTTGGCTGTGGATTTGGTCACTGGATTCGGAATTGGATATCGACTAAGAGTAGTCGTAGATTCGAATGATGATACGGCGATGGCACTTGGATAAAATGGATTGGATTATGAATCGAAAAGTGTGGATGTGGATAACATATATACTTCGGATATCGAACTTGAGGCTATTCAAAACAAACCTCCCAATAGCAAGGCATGTTTTGGGGGAAAATGTTTACCCATCTTTTGGAAAGGTCAGGGAGAGGCAGATTTTACTAAATCGACTTCTCGTGTATCGAGGCGGGAATATGATGGATTCGGTTTAAAAGGATGAAATCCACATGGATATATCGTTCGGTCGAGAAGTGGAGAAGTTATACGGCTCGGTCTGGTAGTTGGAAGTCACTCAGCATTATACCTTGCTCGACATTGTATCTCGCTCAGCATTGGAAGTCGCTCGGCATTGTACCTCGCTTGGCATTGGAAGTCGCTTGGCGTTATAGCTCGCTCGGCATTGTACCTCGCTCGGCATTGGAAGTCGCTCGGCATTGGACGTCGCTCGGCATTGTACCTCGCTCGGCATGGGAAGTCGCTCGGGATCGAACGTCGCTCGGCTTTGGATGTCGCTCGGCATCGAACATCGCTCGGCATTGTCGTTCGTCCTTGGTTGCCGTTTGGCATGTGTAGTTGGAATAGCAGGAGGTCGGTGTTTCAAGGAAGGAGGTTCGGCACTTGGCTGCTTCGAGTTGCAGGCAACTTTACTCCGAGACTTGGATAGAACTGCTTCGAGTCGTGCCTGGGAGATGTGGTTCAGCATTGGCTAGTCGGTAGATGCCCCTCGATGAAAGTTGGAAGTCCATTTGTGGCTCGGTCATTGGTGGAGTAGTTCATCATAGACCGGTCGGCACCGTAGTGTGGGTCGATCATGATGAGGGATGTTGGCATGGCTATGGTCCTGATGGGCTCGGATTACACATGAAGCCCAGTAACTCGAGATTTGCCTATAAATACAGCATGTGGGTCTCAGATGGAGGATCTTCTTTGGGCTCTCCGACTTTCTCTTTTCTAAGGCTAAGGAACTCATCCATTGTAAAACTCTAGATTGTATCTGTAATTGATTCTAACATCAATAAAAAGGAAATTTCTGGAGTGGATGTAGGCCGGAGTCAGCCGAACCACTATAAATTCTGTGTCTTTACTTCTTTCTCTTTAATTTTTTATTGTTTCTTCATATTTACACTCTCTACTTATATTCTATCTGCAAGATGTGACTGGTATTTGGTGCTTTCATAAGGATTTGGATGTTATTGACCAATTTTGGCGCTAACACATGGCTTATTTACTATTGAATTAGTAACATAAACCATCAAATTTTGATTCTAAATCCACTTCCATTACCGAAATTAATTAGTTAGATGATGGTGTAAACTGAGTTTATGTGAGTAATAATAGCTTATATGTGATTAACATTATAGACTATCAAATTCATTAATAAACTTACATCAAAATGCAACTATCCATTAAGCACAAAAAGAGAATATAAATGAGCAAGTTATGTTGAATCTACATGATAAGAGAGATTCATCACCCATAAATTGAAGGGGTTTAGCTACTCATATTTGTTATCATTTTAACAAATGTAGATTGCAACATAAACATAAACAAGAGTAAAATGCAAGTAAAGTAAGAAGAGAGATAATTAAAATAAAATAAAAACTAATCTACTTGCATAAATAAAAAAAATCTACACTACTAACATGAAAAGAAAGAGAGCATGTGAATAGAAAAATACATGAATTAACATTGCATAAAAGAAAACTTACATGAAAGAAAATGGCTAAGTAGCTATGAAAAAGAATAGATGATTTTTTTTGTTTATTTTTGAGCCTAAAATTAAACTAACTAAAGAGGAGGACAGGAGCTTAATTACATGAACATATGAGGTATTTATACATGTTTTGAAATCCAAATCATATTTTTACGGACTACCCAAAATACCCTTCTAGGAAGTGTGGCCACCAATTTATCATTAGTCTCTAATTAATCCATCATCAAGTATGCATGTAACTTTAACCTCCACTAACTTGTGAATTAGCTCATAATTGTATATTAAGGTAAGTGGGTAGGTGGGGTCCTCCATGATACATGAGTTAAATTATTTCCATCTTCGTTCCTTTGTTTCCATCCTTATGCATGCATATTTCCATGAAACCTTCTTCATATTTTCATCCAAATTCTACAAATAAATACAAAATGTGCAAACAAATATTCTCAAATTAATATATACATAAAAATGACCACTTTGCCTCTATGTGAAGATGAATAAATGAAGATTTGAAAATAATTTTAATTTTGGTTTAAACATGTTAAAATACCCTATATGCTCATTTAATTAAATTTGATTAAATATGGAGGTAAAAATATGCACATTTACCTGCCCATCAGTGATCGAATCAGATATTGCATACGGATGACCTATATATATCATATGGACTTAAGTATATTTTCCTTTAATCCTTTATGGTTTATGAGGAGTTGGGTAGATGAATCTTTGATTAGTCATGGCTAATGTGAATAATCAGTTGAGTAATAACCTATGGCTGTTGAGCATGGGGTATGCTCAGTAGATTGTTTACCATCCGTATGTGATGAGAAGGTGGTAAACCAAGATAAAGTCTAAGTTTGTTTGTTAGTTATTTAAAATTTTAGGAAATGTTAAGTATTGGTATGGCATTCTTCTAAGTTGTTTGTGTGTGATAAAATTTTTGGGTTGAAATTCTTCTAAGGGGAAAAGAATGTAAGTACCTAGAATTTTAACGCTTTGATTATTGAATATTTAATTAAAGGTTTTTTGTAGTCAAATTAACCTATTTTAATTAATAGTCAATGATAATAAACTTGTTTTGAAAAAAAAATCATAAAAATAAACAATTCGACCAAAAAATGAAAATGTGACCGAATATCATATTTCGGATTTTTGACTTTTCATTTAACGAAAGTTGTTGCAACATTGTTACACATATATGTACACTTTTATAACAAACGCTTATACATAAAATAAGTAATTTAATAAAGTAAGAAGGATTATAAAAAGTAAGTATAGTTAAAGAAGTGATTATTTAAGAGATGCAACTTTTACTATTTAAAATAAAGAAAAGTGGGCCTTTCCTTTTTTTAATTTAAATGCATTAGTACCTAACATCATTATAAGGTACAAGACCATGTGAAGGGGAAGTGGTATGAGTTGGTACTATGGAAAGTTATAAAAGGCTATGGAACAATAAGATCTTTTTGGTATTTTAGTTATAGGGTATTTGGTGTCTTATGCCATTTTTCGATTTCTATAAAAGAAGCATCTTCCATTTCATTTTCACTTTTGTTTTCATTTTCATCTTTCACTTTCATCATCTTCTTCTTCTTCTTCTTTTTCATGTCTTCCTTCTTTTTCACCTTTACCATTACAAATTCTTAAGTCCAAACAAAAAAGCATCACTTTACTTTACACTTTCATTTTCATTTTTACTCTAGTTTTCCAATCTTCTTCCTTCTTCCTCTTTATTCGGCCATAACTTCCACAAAATAACTCCAAATTCAAAGATTCATTTTTTGAAACCCAATAGAATTTAATAAGAAATAACTTTCATGTTTACTAATTTTTCAAATTTTAAGAGTATCCATGTCAAAATCCATTTTCTTCCCAAAGTCATTTGTTGTCCCAAATTTATAACCCCGAAATACCTCCTGTTCATTCGGCCATAACTTCTAGAAGCTACTCAAATTGAGTGATTTTTCACTTTAAAATCATTTTTGAAACCAACAAAATGTTTTAATAATATGGTAGTTGCTTATTTATGTTGTATTCAATATCTATGTTGCTTGTTGGATTTTGATTCCCACTTGGAAGCGAATGACATAAATAACCATTTTGTTGCAAGGGACAAAAGCAAAGTGAATGGAAGTTGAAGTGTCTTTGTAGCGAATAGGTCGCTACAGAAGCACTTCAAAGAATAAAAATATTGTTGAGTGATCCTAAAGGATTCCTTGCCTTATTGATTTTTATTTACATATATCATTGGTTATGTAAATGGTTGTGACTATGGAAAGTGAGTGTTGCTTTGTTATAGTTAACCTACTTGTTGTCAGTTTTGTTGCAACGTTGAAATCCCGTGCTTGCTTTTAGTGATTTATTATTTGTTTTCTAATATGAATTGAAATGGTTTTTGAAATCAACTTTTATGTTCAAACCTTTAGCAAAGGTATTAAAGTGGTTTAAATATAGAAAGAAATGTGATTTAAAAGTTATTTGATTTACGAAAACAAGTTTTAAAAGTTATGGTCCATGTAACGATAGTCAACATGGATGCAGTTTGGAAATCATCGACTTCTGTAAAATTAAACGAGTGATCAATTTAAATATTTTGAAAAGTATTTTCAAATGTTTTTATAAGTAATTAAAAGAAAGTTTGAAGTTTTAAATATATTGTTTAGAATTTATTTAGTTATTTAAGCAAGAAGTTTAAATTTTACTTCTTTATTTCAAAAGTCAAGTTTTGTTGAAAATCAACTATCTTTAAGGGAATGCTTAATTACAAGTCTCACACTCGTTTTAAAGAGTAATAAAAGTAATTGTAAAAGAGAAATGAGTCGTCAATTTCAACTTTATTATTGTAATAAATGTTTTCAAGAAAAGGAAGAGTTTATGGACTATAACATTCTTGTTATGGTAAATGGTTTTGGGAAATTTGGAAAAAAGGTTTGGTTTATAACACTCTGTTATTAAATAATTTGTTTGCTTTTATAAAGGAAAGATGTTGTCTTTTTAAATCGAACTTTGGTTTATGGAGTTATAAAAGTAATTTTACAAAGAGAAGGAAGCATGTATTTTAATACTATTGTTCTAATAATAGTTTTTGAGAAAAGGAAAGAGATTACAGACTATAACATTTTTGTTATAGTAAATAGTTTCATGAAATTGGAAGAAGAAGTTTGATTTATAACACTTGGTTATTATTAATAAGTTGTTTACTTTATATATAAAATGGATGTTGCTTTTTGAAATCAAACTTAATTTAAATAAGTGATTTTGTAAAATGTTTTTAAGAATAAGTATATTGGAACTCTTGGATCCTATTTTAATTTCTAGATTTTGAGGCATAAAACTTGATTAAGTTGAAAGTTAGAAGTGTTATCGAGTCAAGGTTTGAGAGATAATAATAACCCAACTTGAATGGTTTCATTTATAACAGATGAAAAGTACTAATTTGAAATCCAGGACTAAAAATAAGTTTTAGCATTGGTTTTCAAATTTGTTTTAAAAAGACTTTGTTTTATCCAAGGGAATTATTTGTTGATGCCATTAACTAGTAAAACAAATATGATAAAGTAGTGTTAAAATGTTGACACGTCTATGGAAAGTAAGTTGCCTTTTACTTAGCACTAAAAGCCAATGGATAGACTTACTTTTATCTTTGAGATCTAAAATCAAAGTCTTTTAATAAGGTAAAACCGGGGTGCAACCACTACCCTGACTTACATGACTTCAATTTTGAGCTAGGGATAGAGAAGTCGAAATGTCGGAAACGTGATAAGTACAAGAGGGTTTAATTTCGATAAATGGGTCATGATTAATTAATTATATGGAAGGTATTTCATCTTATACTTAACACCAAATTCCAAGGCATGGAAACTCGTCTCTAGATTAAGAATTAAGATGTATGTCGAGGCAAGCATAGTTTTCTATCTTTTCTGGTTTCATTGTTAATTGAGGGACAGTATAGTTTGAAATAGAAAAGTGGTGATGAGTATAAGATGTCTAATTTTCCATATTCAAACTATATACTTACATCGAATAGTGGTTTTGCCACTATCGATAGCTTGACCTATTTTGACTAAGGGAATATATGAAAGCTTCGCGATTTCATACGGTTTCAGATTCCCTTGAGAGAACTCATTTCGATGAACATCTCTCAACTTAAGGTATGTATTAGGGATCCCCTCAGGAATCTTATATAGTTTGTTTACTTCTGAAAGAATCGAGATTGAGTCAACTAGAGATTATCGATTGTTGGTTCGGAGAGACCAAGATTGGATAAACATGATTTATCTGAAAACCACTTTGAATCGGCATAAGCGTTCGAATTTGGGATATCTTAAAGATGATGGAAACGAAGATGGAGTTCTTTGAAGTGCAAGGGCTACTTGCTACTAACCCTAAGGATGTAGTAGAAGTAATGCCTTTGATTTGTTCATATCCTTAACAGATTGTATGGATGAATATTGGCATTGCATTATTGCATAGAGGGTAGTGTTAGCATTCCAAGTGGGATTTGCTAGAAAGGTAAACCGTAGCCTCAAGCCTCATATTCGATGATAATAAAAACAAGGGATATACCACAAGGCTATATGGTTCACTACCATTAGGGTATGGTCATCACCCCATCTAGATCAATATTCATGGATTATGTATGCTCCTTGCCTAGTATGGTTGAAAGTTGCAACCGAGGTGATGACATATTCAGTACTATCCAGGAAGGGGTAGGCTAGTCTTGCCATGCAGGGGGTTCATATGAGACTCTTGGTACATTTTATCTAGAGACGTACTGTGATAGGCGGTTTCCAGTAGCCTTGTCATTGTATGTAATCCTTTTTCCAATATGTGCCATACGGACTTAGTTGTGCCCAAATACTGGAATGTGAGATACAATCATTTTCGCTATGATTCAATATTTATTTTAAACCTTGGATATTATTATAATATTACTGGATTTTCTATTTGAAATGGTTTGGTTATCGTAAGTTAAAAACCCATCTGTGTTTATGTGCGATGTGGTCCTATGAAATATCTTCATTTTTTGAAATGTCTTATAAGATTTAACAACACATTTCATTTAAGTTTCTCATGCTGGTTTACCAGACTGATCCGCGAGTTATTTTCTTCTAATACTTGGATCAGATCCGAGTATTTTTCCAGTGTTAGCTGCTGAATATGCTAGTATATGATTTTTGTTTGATGATAATAAACATATATTGTGATATCCCGGAATTTTTGGCAATATCAATTTAATAATATAAATTAAAAATTAAATTGATTTGATAATTTTTGTTAATAAAATTTAAATTGATTTAATAATCTTCTTTTAAAATAATATTTAATTAGTGAATTTGTCTTTTAAAAAACTAATTAAATTGTTTTCTATTTATAATGTATATATATTTATATATATTGTAAATAGATAAGCTTTTTTAAATTTAAGAAATAAAGGCATGTTTTCAAATTCTAATATTTTTAGTAATTTGGAAATTTGATTTAAATTAATATTAAGCTTTTCAAAGTTATTTAAATTAATAACTATATGGTTTGTAAATACTTAAGGAAAATGTTAATTGTTTAAAATTATATCTTAGCTTAATTTTAAATTTAAATAAAAGGTTTTTTTTAATTTCTTTTTAAATATTACTTGATAAATATGAACTGAAAATAGAAGTAATTTATAATTTCTTTTATAAATTATTTAAAATTGATAAATGTGTTATTTTCAAACTATATTATTAACGTATTTACAAATGGATTTTAATATAAATAGAATTTGTTATTTTTAAAATTTAATGTGGTGTTATATATGTATATATATAACTTGATATTTTAAATTGGATTTTCATAATTTAAGTTGAATTTGAATTTAAAGTTTTGAAATTCAAAAGATAGATATTTAGAATATTTTGGATTTTAAAATATTTGTAAAAGTTTTAATTATATGTAGTTGGTTTTATTTCTTTAAAATTTCCCATATATTTATATAAGTATTTATAAACTAATAAATTAATATAAAGCTTTCATGTAAACTTTAATATAAAAAGAAAACAAAACAGAAACACGTGTTGATTCCTTAAGGCCTTATAATAACAAGTGTTAAGTAAATATAAATTCTAGATGACAAGTGTCATTTAATTTTCATCTTTTTCATTAATTTTGTTGAATCAAATTTCAGCCCTTATAAACATATTTTCCCCCTCATTCTTTTTTCTCTATCTATTCTTTCAAAATCAAAAGCTAAGAAAACTTAAGCAAATCAAATCAAATCTGCAAAGCATCTCAAAACAGAAAGCAAAATCTGTAATCTCATTTGCAAATCAAAACAAGTTCAAACAAATGCCTGCATTTTCCTCAAACCAATTCCTCAAAGTAAAACCAGAAATCATGTTTTAAACTATATCTGTAATCCACTTCAAAAGCAAATCACAAACCTGTAATTTAGTTCAAGATTCAAATCTATATCACTTCAACATACTGGAAAGCATTTTAAAACCTGTCATCCTCAAATCAAAGCCTGCATTTCTTTTCAAATCTAAAATCTAGAAATCATCTTCTTCAAACCTGTAATCTACTTTCTAAATCAAGCATGCATACCACTTTCAACTTTCCAGAAACAATAACCTGTCATCCTTCTCAAATCTGAAAGATATCAAAAGCCTGTAACATCTTCATAATATAATCCACTCTCAAAATGAAAATCAGATTCAAAAACCTGTTAATCAAAAGCCTGAAATTCATTGTCATTTTTCAAAAAGCAAACCTGTAACCAAGTTTGCAAAGATCAAAACTCAATCTGAAGCAAGTAATCAAAAGCTTAGGAATTTTTTTTCAAATCTGGAATAGTGCATGTAGTTTTAAAAAGCAAAGCAAAATCAAAAGCAAGATTCAATAACAACCAGTTTTCAAAGAAATCAAAGAAGCTAAGGCCATTCTAGTTTTAAAGGATTCAAAAGTTATTTTCAAAATCAGAGGTGCTCTGTTTATCATCTTAGAACAGGTGAATAACATTTTTTTTTAAATTAACTTAAGTTGATTCTAGATTGCTTGTTAAGTTCTGAATGAAAGATGGTTGCATGTGAATATTTATAGGTAGTTCTGCATATATGTATAGAATGTATGAATATGTGTGTAAGCCTGTTTCTCTTAAGACATATATGTTTCCATTTTAAGCAAGTTTTGGTCAAATCCTTTTCCTCTTGATCCAATCTATATTTGGATTTAAATATTAAACAAAACATGTTTGTTAGATCATAGAGTAGGCTTAAAATTTTTAATCAAGTTAAAATAAGCTTGCGTGTGTCTGGGAAACTCAGTATAACAGTGCAAGCTTATTTATGCTAAATTTCAAACATATTAATTCACTGATCTAAGTATAAAATCTGAAAGCTTATTCAAAACCATGAATTTTAAAACTAAAAACAAAATTTTTAGTTTGGGAGTGAATGTACATTTCTGATTTGACCAGAAATGGTGTTTTGGTTTATCTCTGGTGATCTGGATGATCTGGAGGTTCGAATTTTCTTCTAATGATAGTAGGATGATCGAAGAATCATGGAAAAATTCATATATGGTGATCAAGTTAGTGTGGCGACGGCGGTGATCAATATAAGTTTATAACCTTAGTTTTGATTTGCTTGGCCGATTTGATCGACACAGCCTCTTTAGTTGATCGAGTGCAGTAGGATTTTGGGTGATGGAAATTAGTGAGCTTCAAAGCATTGGCCGGAGTTTCAGACGACACAGTGATTGGAGTTGTGAAGACGAGATGATTCGAGGTTTTATTTTTGGTTCCAGTTTGGGTTTATTTGCTCGATTTTGAATTCGAGTGGATGGTGAAGTTCTGGTGGTCGGGGAATGGTTTGTGGATGATCGTTAACGTGCTCGATGTTCTGGTGATGACCGGAGGTGGTCGGCGGCAATGTGCATGTGCACGGTGCACTTGTTTTCGGTGCTCTGGAATTTTGTTTAGTTTGTGTAGAGGCAGGGTTGTACTCGAGTTTGTCTCAAGTAGTTCGAGTATTTTACTCGAAGGTTTTAAGATTTGGCTCGAATCAAATATTTTTGGGTTACAGTTTATTTTGTAAAAACCTGACAATGTTAAGATTTTTAAATTTAAACTAAATTTAAAAGTGAAAAGCAAGTTTTAATCAAATTTTGAAGCAAGTTTAAAAATCTGAATTCAAAATGAATTTGAACCCTAGTTTTCAAAATAAATAAGTTTTATAAAAATGGAATGTTTTTAACAACTTAAAATTATTAAAGTATTTTATAAAATGATTTTAAAATCTAAAAATAATGATCTAAATAGAGCTTTGACTTTAAGTTTAAATCTGGATTCAAGTTTAGTTTGAATCCTAGTTTTGAATAAAGTTCTTGAATTTAAAATGTTTTAACAACTTTGAATGTTAAAGTATATTTTAAATATGGTTTGAATTTAAAAATGAACTTGGTTTTGAAATTCTTTTAAATTTCTTTAATAAGACAAATGATTTCTTTAACATGTAATACAAAAGAATTTTTAATTGTTTTAAAACTTTGTTAAAGTTAAAATTTTATTCATTTTAAATCCTAAATTTAAAATGGAATTTGAAAGTAAATTTAAGTAAATTGTTTTTAAATACTTTTGATAATGATAATTTAATCATTAATGAGAATAAAGTTTTATCTTAAAGATAATTAAAATTTAATGATTTATAATTCATTTAAATTATTAAGGTAATTGAGATTTGTAATTAATTAATTTAATTAATTAATGATTTGGATTAAATAATTAAGTAATTAAGGGTTTAATTTAATTAATTAAAGGGTTAAGTAAATTAATTAAGAACTAATTATTTTGTAATTAAGAAACAATAAATTAGATAAGGTTTGATTTTAAATTAATGAATTGAAATTAATTAATCAAGTAATTAAATATTAATTAAGTTACAGATTAACACTTAATTAATTAAATAATTAGAGATTAATTAATGGGTTATTACAGATAAATTAAATTGTAATTAATAATGATTAATTACTTTAGAAAAGTTATTAAAGAATTGATAATAGTTAATAAAGGTCGTTAACTTAAGATTATTTAATAAATAATAATGTGATTAATTTTAATAATTAATTAAATTAATTAATTAATGATAATCATTTGTGAAATTGTTAAGTATAATTACTTAATAAAAGTAATTAAGGAATTAATTACTTAATGTAACTAAATTGAGTTTAATGTGATTAGTTAAGTTAGTTAATTAAGTTTAATTAATTTAAGATAATCATTTGATGATTTGTTAGGTGTAATTACTTAATGTAACTAATGAAGTGTAATTACTTGGTGAAGTAATGTAACGTCCCGCCTTTTCGTACGCTTTAAATCGACACACGTGTCAATTCAAACCATGCGAAAGGGCGGATTGCTATATGGTAAATAAGAAAAGCAAGGAAAGAAAAGAAAAAAACAAATCAGAATCTTGCAGCGGAACGATAAAATATAATAATCAATATACGGTTTATAAAACTGTTTTACAAAACATTTGATTTTTTTATACAATAAATATCAGAGTTCACATACCAAAGGATAATAACACTACAGCGGAATAAAATGGTGTAGTGGAATAATATAGTAGATAATAGTATTACAAATCTTCGTCTTCGTCCTTCGGAATAAAATCTTCAAATCCTGAAACGCTCGGACTGACCCGAGCGAATTGAAAAGACAAAACACTCGAGTCAGAACTAAAAGATCTTATGTAAGTTAAATCAACAGAAATAAATATGAGGGCAGTAACTCAAGAGATCCTCGGGATTTACATATCTTAAGGATCCGTTAAACTATTTATTATATAGTATATTTTGCTATTTTAATAGTGTCTAATTGTAAAATAAACTTACTTTTAAATAGCGTCAAGGCTTTACATTTTCCACCTTAACACTTAAAATGCCAATAGTCTATACAGTACCGTAATATCTCCTGATCGGGAGGCTACCAGAGGATACTCCGTAGGTACGACACAAATAGAAACTCGTACAAGGCGCGATAGGGTAGGTGATACGACACAACTAGGCAATGCCAGGATAGATATACCAATTACGCTTCCGGGTCGGTGGTAGCGCGTAGCCGCAGCTACCACCCACCTCGATCCACACCCCCGAATCAAAGAAATTAAAAGTGGTCACTGAATAAAACCAAAGTCAGAGTAGAATATCGAAGGGATGTGTCCTATCAAAGGTGCTACCTCAATTAACCCGTCGATCTCTCCTGTTTTAGCCACCTTATGCCAACTCACGTGAGTTGGGTCCACGTATTTACGTCAAAGGAAACGCCGCCACTATATTACTTCATTCTGGAATCTCCACCACGTACACGGTTGTTAATATGGTTTTCGGAGATGGCAGAGAGTATGACAACTTCCGATCCCGGTCTCTTCAACAACCAGTCGTTATTATAACACCGCGGTCATTTCAAAATAATTTACACTTAAAACCAGGATATAATACCCTTTTCAAAACCATATAAATACGATATCATTTTCTTTTTAAAACCAAATCAATATGATATCATTTCAAATATATCCTTTTTTCTAAAACCATATCACTTTAAAACTTATAATATCTCGAAACCGTACATTTGAATTACAACCTTTCAAAACATAGTACTTGGAAATCCATAGCTTTAAAACCATAACTTTGAACTTAAATGGTTTGGATATTCAACGGTATATAAAATAAAATTGTTTGAATTTAAAATTACTTTATAAAGTAAATAATTTCCATGGCAATAGTATTTTATTCCCTTTAAATTAAGTCTAAATCCATAAATTTTAAATTCACTTTCAGTTTCAATAAACCACTTCAGTTTCAATATATTTCAAACTTTGAGTACTAAACAATTAGAAACTAAGGTTGGAAATTCTATTCAACCATTAAAAGTCCTATTATTTAGTTTGAAATATTTGCATAATAAAACCATAATCCTTTAAATAAAACTCAAATTACCTATAACTAAATATTCCTCCAATTTATTTATACTAGAAATATTCATTTAATTCATCTCGAATAAAATTCAGTTATAAATATCATACCTTTTAACATTTCAAGTTAATAAATTCTACATCAACTGATGGAGTTTAATTCTTAAAAACTCAATTCCAAATAGATTTCCAATTTAACTTCCGATCTTAATTGATTTAAATCATTAAAACTCTATATATACATATTCAATATCTTAACATGTACTTAACCATATAATATAAAATAATCAAACTTTGTTATTTAACTTATTTATTTTATTTAACAAATTTACACATAGCTTAAATTCAAAATTTAACTATATATGTATATATGAAATAATATTTATATAAATAAAATTTGATATTTATTTAACTGTATCCTATCCAAACCATAGAATCATTTTCAAAATATTTATATATATAGACCGACGGTGTCTGTATAAAATTTTCTATCCTATGGTCAAATGATACGGATATTTATCATTTCAATCCGTAACTTAAAAATAAAAATTACAATTATATACTATTTCAAACCACAATCCCGAATGAGATGAAAATGCATAATAACTTGCAGTTTATAACAATATAAAATACAGCATCCATTCATCCAATATCAACCATCAACCATTTATCGCAATCATCATCAAATTCAATAATAGCATCAATATAGAACGGAAATAAACAACAGGTATTAAATAGCAGTTTAATTCAATAATAAATTAAATAACCGTTTAACTGGCAGTTTATATGCAATCAATAATTAATTAACAAATTTAACTAGCAGTTTAAATGCAATGAATAAATTAAATAGCAATTTAATTTAAATAAATGAAATTAACTAAGATGATGATAAAAATATACCAAACCACCATAAATAAATTTTAAATCACATCATATATCAATTCAACAAACATAAGAAATTTAAAAGTTGTGAGTGGGTTAAAACACTCACCTTGGAATTTAACTTGAATATAAATCCAATTTAAATCCAAAAATTAGACGGTCTCAGAATCCATCCAAACAAGCGCCAAAATGTCCGAAATTTAATTACGATCCTAACAAAAGAAAAATTGCGCGTGAAATGAAGTTCGTATGTAGAAGTTTGTGATATTAGAATGTTACAAAACAAAATTAAACAATAAATAAGAATTAAATAAATAAATATGAACACGTCATCTACTTCTTCCCCCGGTCCATGTTCGCACCGCGCTGCCACCAAGTAATCTCGTTCGATCGCCGCCCCCTTTAATCACGCCACCCCACGTCAGAGCGCCTCACTACAACGACAACTTCCTCACGGCCACACCCTCTCGATCGCGCCACACGAGACGCAGCCGCCGCCGCCACCTTATTTAACCCTAATTGAATTTTATCGATCGATCTGACCGTTAACTCCACGCCTAACCTACGCTGATGTGATCCTCTCGCGACTCTCCACAATACTGTAGCTTCGATTTGTCGATCAGCCGATGATGATTTCGACGCAAATGGATGGCCGAAACTTCTTGATTTTTTTCTGATCAGACGACAATCCAAAACGAAAAACGAACAGCACCTGTGAATTACGCTAGTCGAGAGCTTCGATATATATTTTTTTAGATTTTTCTGAGGAGTTTGAATTTTCATTAGATTTTTGAATTTGCAATTGGATCTAGGATTTGTTTGTCTGCCATTGAGGAGAAGAGAGGGCTGAGACATACATACAGACAAATGAGAATAGACGAGGCTAGGGTTTATAGCGGGATATTTATACAGAAAGTTGAAATAGAATAAACGGATCGGGTTGAGTACGCGCTAATCGACAAAGTGGCCCAAAAAGCCTGTTCTGACCCCGGAACGAAATTGGGTAAACCCATATATCAAAATAGGTGTTTTAAAATATTTTAATCGCAATGGAAAAGGTTTCAGGTTCAAATTACATCATATGAAGAAGTTATGCAAAACTCAAATTATTTCAAATTGATTTCAATTTCATAAATTTCAAGGCGTTTCGAGTCCGTACGATCAAACCGCAAGTCCGATCGCTACGAAACTTGAAACCCTACAATAATTCACCGTTACGGATCTGATGAAACTAGTTTCGTCGAAATCCGAGTTAGTGGCCAAAATGGCTATTTTTCATTAATTAAATAAATTAATAATTAAATAAATTAATAATTAAATAAATTAATAATTAAATAAATAAATAAAATCAAATTTTCAATTTTATTTCGATAATTGACAATTTTCAACATTTTTAACTTCTTAATCATTTACAATGATTTAAATAAATTCAAATGTCAATTTATCGTTAATTAATCTATCACTTGCAGTGTTGAATTTTAAATTTCATTATATTCAAATTTATAAATTAAATTTTCCAAAAAACTATTTAAATTTGCTTCCATCCTATTATTCAATTTATTGATGTCAATTGGATGAAGTTAACATTGGCTCAATATCTATAACATTAAAAATCTCCAATTAAAACTTAATTTCAATTAACAATTTAATTAAATAATTTATTACATTCATTAGCAATTAATCCAATTATTGAATGTTTATTCAAATAAATGAATAAATCCAGACTCCCATTCTTTTAATTCAATTAATTATCATATCTTCATCCTAGGTACCATTTACATTGGTATATATCCTGATAAATAACATTTTCCCAATTTATCTTTATTTCAAATAATGTAGTAATTAATTCCATTCATAAAAATCCAATGAATTGTAATTTATTTCAATAATCAAACTTTATTTAACTCCAAATCCTTTTTGTCTAATCAAAAATTATCGAATAAACAAAGGTAACTTTTTTTACCCTATTATACATTAGTAAGTTCAAATTTTCATCTTTCCTTCGTACTAACTATCCTATTTTCATTTTATTACATTCCTACAATATACACGCTAATTGTGTTTTATATTCTAAATAAATTCATTTACTTGGGTTCATACTTTCCATTATACCGATTACTACACTACGCATAAATTTACAATTCCAATTATTCCATTATTTCACTTACACCTTCCATTATTATATTAATAATCACTAAAGTAACGTTTATTATCAAATAAAAATATTATAACTACTTAACGGACATTGATTTTATAAATCTACAATTCATTACGTATTCTTCATCAGTTAACATAATTTTGAATTCCCTTCCTAATTTACTAGTTTCAATCAATCCTAACTTTACCATCTGTTTCAATTAATAGGGTGTGCACTAATTTAGTTAATGCGTTAATTCTTATTAATATAGCATTAAGGCTCATTTAATTCCAATTGATTCACATTTTAATTATTAAACCAAATAAACGGGTAACTTATAACGTGTGTTACCATGACTTTAATTACACCTATGAATTCCCTATTATCAAACAAATGTTACAATTCTTAAATACTTCTGCTTTCATCTAATTACCATTAAGTATATTATTATTTTTCCATTAATAAATTTCAATAATTCCCCCGACCTTCCCTTTCCATTTATTCTTATATTAAGTTTGCATTAATAAATCTTTTCTTCCATTTCTTTCATTCAACAACTTATTCTGTTATGAATACTGTTAACATTATTTCCAAATATCCCTTAATTAACATTAACGTAAACTTTTATTTATCTTTATTGCAATTGATACAAAATTCAATTTATACAAATTCAGCTTTGACTAACTTTATTGCCTAAATTTACATGTAGTTACTTTTAATAAATAAATTATTGCATTGGTTAATCCAACAGTTACTTTTAATTTCTCATTTTATATTTCATAACCAAATGTATCAACTTGCACTATTCATAAATAGGATTACACTTCAATTGTCAAAATTAAATTTTTATAACCATTGCTAAATTACATTCTTAACATTTACTTTAATATAGGTTATAAAATTTTTATTTCTTCCTAATTTAATTACAAAATCTCATTAATTTACCCAATTTTATTTACCAGAATTTACGGGTCATTACACTCTCCCCCACTCAAAAATTTTCGTCCCCGAAAAGGAAAAAGAAGGGAGAAGAAAGAATTAAATAAACAATACATTTTATTCAAAATAATAACTTTATAAACAAATAATTTACAAAATTTATTACTTTAAATAAATATACCCATTTTATAACCACTAAATCTTTTTATACTTAAATAAATAAAGTTTGGAAATCATTTTCAAAAAAATTCTAAGTCGAAAATTTTTCCAAAAATTTCGGTAGAGTCTCCTTTGTACGGAGAGGCTCGAGAAAAAATATAATATCAAAAATACAATATACAACATATATTTTTCAAAATAATATATATCCCAACTTGGGAAAATAATATAAAATAACGCTATAAAACCGTAATCCGAAAACGTACCTATTTGTCAGGCAATAACGCTTATATTATGAAACCAAATGCAGTAGCAATTGCTTCCATAGCCTGTATTTCACTTATTTAATCCAAAATAGTTAACAATTATATAAGATGAAATATATATTTTCTAGCAAACAAAACAATGCCAACGACAACAATCACTTGCAATCACAACATACAACCATCATACAGAATCAACATAATCAATCATTCCTTTTTATCAAACAAAACAGGTAGTTGTTCAGGTTCAAAACTTTGTACAGAATGAAGAATAACTACTAGGTGCATCTTTTACTCAACAGTCCTAGATGAAACGAAATAGATTATTCGTACATCCAACAATCTTAAAGTATCCTTGCCCAAACAACCATACAAAACAAACAACAAATCCAACCAATAAACTAAGCTTATTCTTGTCAATTTCATTTCATACTATTGTTGTTTGACTTCATTTTTTATACATATAATGGTTTGTGTTTCTTTTTCATTTATTTGCAGTATTCATCTTTCTGCTTATTTTATTAATAAATAGCTTCAATCATTTACTTACGTTTATCCTAAATTTCATTTATAATACTTACCTTTCTATTTCAAATAGTAGTCTTTTCAATTACTCTTAAGATTATAATATTACAACATCAAATTCTTATTTATTAAGGAACTCCATTAATTACTTTCATTACCGCAAATTTATTACTTGTATAATATCTATTACATTTTCTTATTAACATTTCAACTTCTAATATTTGGTAAGTTATAAATATGCTTTTTAAGAATGTAATTGAAGGTTATACAAGTTTTTCACAATCCTTTTAATTAATTAATGGTTCAATAATTATATCTTTTGTTTTATAAGTTACAATTTCAAATTACCTTTAATTTCATTCATAACCTAGCATTAAATTACTTATTTTAATTAGAGGCTCCAATTATTAACTAACTTCCAATTTAATACCCTTAATTGAAACTATTAATTTAACGGAAACCTAGGAATTAAATACCGGGTCTTTATTCAATATCATTTTAAAATAACAAATAAACATATGCTTGCAAATTATATATCCAATTATATTTAAAACAACTCAAAATTTATATTTGTTTATCAAAATTTCTGTAGTCGAACTGCTACAGTGGCCTTCCCACTTCGAACTCAAAAATGAATTTCGATGATATGTGCACTCATCACCGAAATTATTTTCCAACGACAGAGAGGGGAGTACAAAACTTATTTCTTTTCCAAATTCCTTTTAAAACATTTCTTTCAATTTATATTGAAATATTTATATTGAAAAATACTTCTAATAAAATTATTATTATATTTCAAAATCATTCAAAAGAAATTTCAAAAACCCTGGAATTTAAGTTCTAAATTTCCAATTTGACTATTTTTTTAATCTTATTTCAACTATTATTAATAAATTTCATTACCTAACAACCAATCTATTACAACCAATTATATATCATTTATAAAATTTACTTTATATATATAGAGAAAATATAATAGGCAAAATTATTTCATTCACCTATATTAAAAACAAATATTATGTCGGTCTGTCCTATTACGTGTTTAGAAATCCCTATTGATGTCATAGCGTCCCATGCATCAACCAGAATTTATAAATACAAAACGGAACAAATTAACACAATAGTAAGACCTTTTTATAACACTAATAAATACGCTCTCTCATATATATACACTCAGCGACTCATCATAGGGTATTACTACCCTATTAATAAAGAGACAAACCCCACAAAGCTAAGGTTTATCGCTAAACCAAAGCTCTGATACCAGATTGTAATGTCCCGCCTTTTCGTATGCTTTAAATCGACACACGTGTCAATTCAAACCATGCGAAAGGGCGGATTGTTATGGGATAAATAAGAAAAGCAGGGAAAGAAAAGAAAAAAAAACAAATCAGAATCTTGCAGCGGAACGATAAAATATAATAATCAATATACAGTTCATAAAACTGTTTTACAAAACATTTGATTTTTCTTTATACAATAAATATCAGAGTTCACATACCAAAGGATAATAACACTACAGCGGAATAAAATGGTGTAGTGGAATAATATAGTAGATAATAGTACTACAAATCTTCGTCTTCGTCCTCCGAAATAAAATCTTCAAATCCTGAAACGCTCGGACTGACCCGAGCGAATTGAAAAGACATAACACTCGAGTCAGAACTAAAAGATCTTATGTAAGTTAAATCAATAGAAATAAATATGAGTGCAGTAACTCAAGAGATGCTCGGAATTTACATCTCTTAAGGATCCATTAAACTATTAACTATGTAGTAAATTTCGCTATTATAATAGTGTCTAATTGTAAAATAAACTTACTATTAAATAGAGTTAAGGCTTTAAATTTTCCACCATAACACGTAAAATGCCAATAGTCTATACAGTACCGTAATACCTCCTGATCGGGAGGCTACTAGAGGATACTCCATAGGTATGACACAAATAGAAACTCGTACAAGGCGCGATAGGTTAGGTGGCACGGCACAACTAGGCAAAGCCAGGATAGATATACCAATTACGCTTCCGGGTCGGTGGTAACGCGTAGCTGCAGCTACTGCCCACCTCGAGCCACACCCCCAAATAAAAGAAATCAAAAGTGTCCACCGAATAAAACCAAAGTCAGAGTAGAATATCAAAGGGATGTGTCCGATCAAAGGTGCTACCTCAATTAACCCGTTGATTGCTCCTATTTTAGCCACCTTATGCCAACTCACGAGAGTAGGGTCCACGTATTTACCTCAAAGGAAACACCGCCACCATCCTACTTCATTCTGGAATCTCCACTGCGTACACGGTTGTTAAAGTGGTTTTTGGAGTTGGCAGAGAGTATGACAACTTCTGATCCTGGTCTCTTCAACAACCAATCGTTATTATAACACCGCGGTCATTTCAAAATAATTTACACTTAAAACCAGAATATAATATCCCTTCTCAAAACCATATAAATATGATATCATTTTCTTTTTAAAACCAAATCAATATGATATCATTTCAAATATATCCTTTTTATAAAACCATATCACTTTAAAACTTATAATATCTCGAAACCATACATTTGAATTATAACCTTTCAAAACATAATACTTGGAAATCCATAGCTTTAAAACCATAACTTTGAACTTAAATGGTTTGGATATTCAACAGTATACAAAATAAAATGGTTTGAATTTAAAATTACTTTATAAAGTAAATAATTTCCATGTTTTTAGAATTTTATTCTCTTTAAATTAATTCTAAATCCATAAATTTTAAATTCACTTTCAGTTTCAATAAACCACTTCAGTTTCAATATATTTCAAACTTTGAGTATTAAACAATTAGAGTCTAAGGTTGGAAATTCTATTCAACCATTAAAAGTCCTATTATTTAGTTTGAAATATTTGCATAATAAAACCATAATCCTTTAAATAAAACTCAAATTACCTATAACTAAATATTCTCCAATTTATTTATACTAGAAATATTCATTTAATTCATCTCGAATAAAATTCAGTTATAAATATCATACCTTTTAACATTTCAAGTTAATAAATTCTACATCAACTGATGGAGTTTAATTCTTAAAAACTCAATTCCAAATAGATTTCCAATTTAACTTCTGATCGTAATTGATTTAAATCATTAAAACTCTATATATACATATTCAATATCTTAACATTTACTTAACCATATAATATAAAATAACCAAACTCCGTTATTCAACTTGTTTATTTTATTTAACAAATTTATACATAGCTTAAATTCAAAATTTAACTATATATGTATATATGAAATAATATTTATATAAATAAAATTTGATATTTATTTAACCGTATCCTATCCAAACCATAGAAATCATTTTCAAAATATTTTTATATTTATTTGCACGACGGTGTCTGTATAAAATTTTCTATCCTATGGTCAAGTGATACGGATATTTATCATTTCAATCCGCAATTTAAAAATAAAAAATTACGCTTATATATCATTTCAAACCACAATCCCGAATGAGATGAAAATGCATAATAACTTGCAGTTTATAACAATATAAAATACAACATCCATTCATCCAATATCAACCATCAACCATTTATCAAAATTATCATCAAATTCAACTGTAGCATCAATATAGAACGAAAAATAAACAACAGGTATTAAATAGCAGTTTAATTCGATAATAAATTAAATAACTGTTTAACTAGCTGTTTATATGCAATGAATAATTAATTAACAAATTTAACTGGCAGTTTAAATGCAATGAATAATTAAATAGCAATTTAATTTAAATAAATGAAATTAACTGAGATGATGATAAAAATATACCAAACCACCATAAATAAATTTTAAATCACATCATATATCAATTTAATAAACATAAGAAATTTTAAAAGTTGTGAGTGGGTTAAAACACTCATCTTTGGAATTTAAATTGAATATAAATCCAATTTAAACCCAAATATTCGATGGTTTCAGAATCCATCCAAACAAGCGCTAAAATGTCTGAAATTTTATTACGATCCTAACAAAAAAATTGCACGTGAAACGGAGTTCGTATGTAGAAGTTATTGATATTAGAATGTTACAAAATAAAATTAAACAATAAATAAATATAAACACGTCACCTACTTCTTCCTCAGGTCCCTGTTTGCACGAGCTAACCCTAATCACGCACAGGAAAAACGTCGCGCCGCCACCAAGTAATCTCGTTCGATCGCCGCCCCCTTTAATCACGCCACCCCACGTCAAAGCGCCTCTCCACAACGACAACTTCCTCACGGCCACCCCCTCTCGGTCACACCACACGGGACGCAGCCGCCGCCGCCACCTTATTTAACCCTAATTGAATTTTATTGATTGATCTGACCGTTAACTCCACGCCTAACCTACGCTGGTGCGATCCCCTCGCGACTCTCCACAATATTGTAGCTTCAATTTGTCGATCGGCCGATGATGATTTCGACGCAAAGGGATGGCCGAAACTTCTTGATTTTTTTCTGATCAGACGACAATCCAAAACAAAAACGAACACCACCAGTGAATTAGCTAGTTGAGAGCTTAAACATAATTTTTTCGAATTTTTCTGAGGAGTTTGAATATTCATTAGATTTTTGAATTTCAATTGGATCTAGGGTTTGTTTGTCTGCCATTGAGGAGGAGAGAGGGTTGAGATATACGTACAGATAAATGAGAATAGACGAGGCTAGGGTTTATAGTGGGATATCTATATTGAAATAGAATAAATGGATCAGATTTAATATGCGCTAATCGACAAAGTGGCCTAAAAAGCCCGTTCTGACCCCGGAACGAAATTGGGTAAACCCATATATCAAAATTGGCGTTTTAAAATATTTTAAACGCAATGGAAAAGATTTCAGGTTAAAATTACATCGTATGAAGAAGTTATGCAAAAATCAAATTATTTCAAATTGATTCAATTGATTTTAATTTCATAAATTTCAAGGCGTTTCAAGTCCGTACGATCAAACGACAAGTCCGATCGCTACGAAACTTGTCGCCCTACAATATTTCACCGTTACGATTCCGATGAAACTTGTTTCGTCAAGATCTGGGTCAGTGGCCAAAATGGCTATTTTCCATTAATTAAATAAATTAATAATTAAATAAATAAAATCAAATTTTCAATTTTATTTCGATAATTGACAAATTTCAACATTTTTAATTTCTTAATCATTTACAATGATTTAAACAAATTTAAATATCAATTTATCGTTGATTAATCTATCACTTGCAGTGTTAAAATTTAAATTTCATTATATTCAAATTTATAAATTAAATTTCCCAAAAAACTATTTAAATTTGCTTCCATCCTATTATTCAATTTATTGATGTCAATTGGATGAATTTATCATTGGCCCACTATCTATAACATTAAAAATCTCCAATTTAAACTTAATTTCAATTAACGACGTAATTAAATAATTTATTCCATTCATTAGCAATTAATCCAATTATTGAATGTTTATTCAAATAAATAAATAAATCCTGATTCTCATTCTTTTAATTCAATTAATTATCATATCTTCATCCTAGGTACCATTTACATTGGTATATATCCCGATAAATAACATTTTCCCAATTTATCTTTATTTCAAATAATGTAGTAATCAATTCCATTCACAAAAATCCAATGAATTATAATTTATTTCAATAATCAAACTTGATTTAACTCCAAATCCTTTTTATCTAATAAAAAATTATTGAATAAACAAAGGTAACCTTTTTTTTACCCTATTATA
Organism: Allium cepa; assembly: GCA_030765085.1. Taxonomy (NCBI): domain Eukaryota; kingdom Viridiplantae; phylum Streptophyta; class Magnoliopsida; order Asparagales; family Amaryllidaceae; genus Allium; species Allium cepa. The sequence goes on along the minus strand of CM060941.1, from coordinate 78,962,070 downwards.
CATTAGTAAGTTCAAATTTTCATCTTTCCTTCGTACTTACTACCATATTTTCATTTTATTACATTCCTACGAATATACACGCTAATTTCGTTTTATATTCTAAATAAATTCATTTACTTGGGTTCATACTTTCCATTATACCGATTACTACACTACGCATAAATTTACAATTCCAATTATTCCATTAACTTACACCTTCCATTATTATATTAATAATCACTAAAGTAACGTTTATTATCAACTAAAAATATTATAACTATTTAACGGACATTGATTTTATAAATCTATAATTTATTATGTATTCTTCACCAGTTAACATGACTTTGAATTCCCTTCCCAATTTACTAATTTCAGTCAATCCTAACTTTACCATCTGTTTCAATTAATAGGGTGTGCACTAATTTAGTCAATGCGTTAATTCTTATTAATATAACATTAAGGCTCATTTAATTCCATTTGATTCACATTTTAATTATTAAACCAAATAAACGGGTAACTTATAACGTGTGTTACCATGACTTTAATTACGCCTATGAATTCCCTATTATCAAACAACTATTACAATTCTTAAATACTTCTGCTTTCATCTAATTACCATTAAGTATATTATTATTTTTCCATTAACAAATTTCAATAATTCCCCTGACCTTCCCTTTCCATTTATTCTTATATTAAGTTTACATTAATAAATCTTTTCTTCCATTTCTTTCATTCAACAACTTATTCTATTATGAATACCGTTAACATTATTTCCAATATCCCTTAATTAACATTAACGTAAACTTTTATTTATTTTTATTGCAATTGATACAAAATTCAATTTATACAAATTCAGCTTTGACTAACTTTATTGCCTAAATTTACATACAGTTACTTTTAAGAAATAAATCATTGCAATGGTTAATCCAACAGTTACTTTTAATTTCTCATTTTAATTTTATAACCAAATGTAACAACTTACACTATTCATAAATGGGATTTCACTTCAATTGTCAAAATTAAAATTTTATAACCATTGCTAAATTACATTCTTAACATTTACTTTAATATAGGTTATAAATTATTTATTTCTTCCTAATTTAATTACAAAATCTCATTAATTTATCCAATTTTATTTACTCGAATTTACGGGTCATTACAAGTAATTAGTAATGGTAATCACAAGATGTAATTAATCGAAGATTGAAAGTAATTTTGGATTTAATTACTTTGTATAATCAATCAAGGATTAATTAAGAAATTTAATTAAGGAGTAATTAATTTATTTAATGAAGTAATTAAGGGTAGTTAATTACTGTTTGTGATTAATCAAGAGTGATTAATAATTATGATTAATAGTTAATTAAGAAGTAATTAAGGATCATTAATTTATATGATTAATATTGTAATTAAGGATTGATTGATTAAGATTAATTAATTAATAATAAGTGATTAATGAAGTGATTAATTAATTATAATTAATTAAGGATTAATGTAATTTATTATAGTTAATTAATTAATGAAGTAATTAAATGTTAATTGCTGTATTTGGTTAAGAATAATTAATTTGCGAAATTAATTAAAGAATAATTACTTGAATGTAATTAAAGAATAATTAATGAGGGATGATTAATTAAGGTGGATAATTAGAGGGTAATTAATTAATTGATTGGTAATTAATTAATGGTTAGGTAAGCAAGATTTATAGTGATAAAAGAAATTAATTTAATTTATTTTAAATTGATTAAAGATGAAGTAATTAATTTAATTCATTGTAAATTAATTATAGATGATGATTAATAAATCATTGCTTATGGATGTTGAATGATATTGATTGCCTTGAATAGTTTGAGATCTCAGATATGAGATAAGTAATGTTATGTGATATGGATGTTTTGGTTGAAGTGTGATGATAATGTGGATTATCTGTTTATGATGATAATGTGCATTATTTGTTTGTGATGATAATGCAGATTATCTATTGTGATATTGTGAATTATTTATCTGTGTGAATATAGATAATAGAATTGAATTGTTTTAACTTTAAAACAACTTGGACCTAAAAGATGACGTTTTGGATTTTGATGAGACTGGGATCGAGTTTCCAGATTTGGATATTCGAAAACCACATCGATCCAAATTAACGATAGGTCATGCATCTCAAGTGAATATGAAGATTCATAGTGCAAGGGTTATCTTCGTGAACTCTGAGGGTGATGCCAAAATGAGTGTAACGAGATAATGCCTTCGGTTTCGTTCGAACCCAAAATGAACTTGTATGGATTGAATGCTTTCAGAACATCGTCGATGGACGATGAGCATTCTAAGAGATGTGTTCTCTAAAGGTAATCGTAGCCTCAAGCCTCATCAACCGGGAATGGCTAAAACAGGGGAGGTGCAGCAAGGCTAAGTGGGTCATACCCAAGTAGGACGAGATTTACCCCTGTCTAGAAGTCCCTTTATATTCGGCTGTGTGGGGCAGTTGATTGCAACAACTGCCGGGGTTGTCTTGTTCGGGACTATCCAGTAAGGGATGGTTCCGGCTTTGTGTTGCAGGGGATTTAAGGTGGATCCTCGGTACGGTGATCTAGGCCACGTACTGTGACGGACGATGCCCCAGTAGCCCTGCCATTGTATGGAATCTAATCTTCAATAAGCGTCGAACGTTTTAGATGTACCCAACTATGCTGGAATGTGAGATATAAGCATTCCAGCTATTTATGTATTTTACTTAAAAACCCTAGACACCATTGTAATATCACCGGATTTTCTATCAAATGTTTTGGTTAGCGTAAGGTAATAACTTACCCGTGATTATTTGTGGGGAGTCTTACGTGATACCTTTTGTTTTCAAAGGTTTTCAAAAGATAAGCAACTTTAACCTGTTACTCACACCAGACCCATGTCTGACCCGGAGTTTATTTCTGTTTTCTTAAACTCTTGGGTACTCAAATTTTTACGAGTAGCCAAGGGATTCATGTTTGCTTTGACGAATTCTAGAGGAGCAATGGAGCAGGAGGCTTCGGCGTTTGTAGATATGTGTAGTTTCCGCTGTGTGTTCTCTGAGTCACTTGTTTGTGTTGTATTGAGTTGTAATAACTAGAAGGGTGTTTATAACTGTCTAGTATGTGATGTATAATCTGTGTAACTCTGATTGATACTGTATACTATGTAATACATATGTGATTAATATAATTTAGTCATTCCGCTATTGAGATTCTTAGGTTGTTTCTTTCTTTCTTCTCTATCCTATCTCTTTCTTTCTTAAAGATGATGCGTCTTTCTGTGGAGAGGTAGACGGGTCGTCTCACACAAACACACACACACACACACACACACACACACATATATATATATATTCATTCAAATGTATTTGTTAATGTACTATTTTATTTTTCACATAATTAATATTTGCTGAATACAATAAATAACACAAAATTTAAATTCAAATAGATATTTTATTCAAACAAATATTTATTACAATTTTGAGTAGTACAAATTTGAGCTCTCACTATATATACACAATTTTGATTACATCACAAGTTTCATTTACAAATTCACCTCACTAAAATTCACTCATTCACTCGTATTTATCTTCGACTCTATTTTAGATCAAATCCAACATCTGAGCAATCTGCAAAAATAAATATCGATGCAGTAAAATTGAAATGAAAATATTTTTGCAGTGTAAAATAAAATGTATTTTGAAAATATTATTTGCCTCGGTTTTTTAGGTTGTTCGTCATCATTTAATTTTGAATTCGCCATATACAAACAGCTTGTGACATGCATAGCGTATCACTTTACATGTCATAAGGCCGTGCACACCGATATATACATTTGATAAAATTACATGGATAGGTCAGCACAAGGTCAAACCCAAATCAAAAGACGGTTCAACTCAAGCAAAATACAAATAAAGTCACGATATTAGCAAAAGGTCAAACCCGAGCTATAAGCTGGATTCAACTTAGTGCTCAGCAACTATCCGGTGCAGACTCGATTGATCAATGGACAAAACTCAATGCACCCTAGACTTTAAATTGATATGAAACTCAGTTGAATATAGTTCGAATGCTCATGATAGTGACCAGAGAATCAAAATGTACAACCCAATATGGTCTGATCTAAAAAAGACTGAGTACAACAAGCATACATATATACATATGCAAAATATATATAGGCAGTGAACAGTGAAGTTAAACAAGCTCCAGACTACAACAAATGCAGTAACAATACACATGTACTCGAAACAACTGAAGTGTAGACCAACAGAAAATATGCAACTTAATGCAGCAGCAAATTTAACTTGAACAACCAAATATAAATGAAGACCGCAATGTGTTCATAAAACTAGTGCATCGAACCACATAGCATCTCAAATGAGCAGTACCAATAGACCAGTAATCAAGTACAGATTCAAGTATACAAATGAAGACATATACAATGCAACCTGGACCAGATTACAAGAACAATGAACTTAAATACCAAATGTACAAGTTCAAATAGTCAAAACAACAAAAACAGACTCAATGGACTCAAAGCCATATGAGTACCAGACTACAAATATCATAGTGAAGGATGAATGCAACAAAACAACTCGACCATATCAAAGGAATACAAGTCAGAGAACACAGCAAGCACTCGGGCTAACAAAGATGTCTTAAATATGATCATTAAGCAAATTCCAATATATACTTAAGGCCAAGTAGGGAATTTCAAAAATAACCGAGTCAATATCAAAACAACATTGCACACATACATGGAGTAATGCAACAACAGTAGCAGTTTCAAAATAATACAAGTCAAATGCAAACACATGTTTTCAAGCATCAGGCCAAGTATGCTACAGATATGAACACACATATATATGCAGTGCAAACTCGGGTAACAGGTTCAGGAAGACCAGAAAACAACATAAATTCATGATCGAAGTCAGATAATATGAGGAACACGAATTAGCAAAGTCGAATTCTCATATTCAGAAATGGCAGAATTCAAATTGCATCAGGAATTTGAATTTGAACAAGTCAATGCCAAAGTCAAATATTATCATCATAACCGAAGTCAACAGAGAATCAAATCCGTGGTGACCAAGATTCAAAGTCGTGATATTCAAGGAAGAGAATAAATGAATTGAAAAAGTCAGAGAACATCAACAACATTCAAGTTAAATCGAATGGCCAAAGTTAAGTAACTGACGAATTCAAACCAGCTATATATGAACGAAGAAATAGGAATTCGAATCTATTTAAATCCAATCATCATCAGCGCAATAATTCATTCGAGTTCAAGCAATAAATAATAATCTTTCAACTCGAATCAAGATCGAGTTCAAGCATATCAACGAGTAAAGCAAAAGGCATAAATTACATACCAAAGTCAAAGTCAAACTCGATCAAATAGAAGCAACCGTGAGTAACTCAAAGAGACAGTCGATCGACAAAGCAAGGGACATAAATCATCATTCGATCAAGCTACTGAAGTCGGCATCATCTATTTATAAAAAGCCCTAATTTTCGAGCAAAAGAGAAGAGGAACGAAGAAATAGAAGCAGCCATTTTTCTCAAAGGATATGGCCGAAGGAATAACAGATAAAAGGGGAAATAATTTTACACTACATTTATTTTGGGCCGACTCATATTTATTTGCGCTGTTATATTTAAAATTAGAGTTTATTTGTTTTACTATTTTTAAAGTGGTTCTAATTTTAAATGTAACGACCCGTATTTTTACGTGTCGATAAATCGTAGAATTTACAGGTTGTTAGTGTTGTTTGTGTTGTCTCTAGCCTGAGTCATATGGAGAGTAACTCGTGTGTTGGAGTATTGAGTCGTGACCGACTCATAAGTTGGAACGAGTTATGGAGTTAACTCGTGACTGAGTCTAGAGTTGCCGAGTTGAGTCTAGGTCGCATAACCGACCTAAGGAAGTTTAGGTCGTATGGCCGACCTAAGGTAGGGGCCGAGCTATAGGAGTTAACTGGATAGGGATTTGGACCGAGTTAAGAGTTAGAACGGCATAGGGGTTACCGACTTAAGATGAGAGGCGAGATAGGGGTCAAGGGATGAGTCGTGTACGGGTTACGACTCATAGGAGGCCGGCTTAAAAGTTAACTCGTATGGCCGAGTTAGCGTGTTGTTGAGTCGTTGGCTTGAGTCGGCAAAGGGTTGAGTCGGCCGTGTTTGATTGAAGCGTTGAGTCGTAGAGCCGTTGTGTAGCTAGGTTGTTGTCTCGGTTAGGCTTGGAGATGAGTCGTGGGGCGACTCAGGGATTGGGTCGGTAGAGTACGTTATCCCTTGTGTTGTTAGGTCGGTGGGCCGACTTAGTAGATAAGTCGTTGGGGACTTAGGCCTTTGAGTCGTGCATACGTGTTAGGTCGGGATAAGGCTTTGGCTTAGGTCGGCAGGAACTAGGTCGTGTAACCCTGTATGTGTTGTGTAGTTGGGTCGGCGTCTTGGGGATAAGTCGTAGGTAGTTGAGTCGTATAGGTCGGCAGAGTGTTGGGTCGTATGGGGTCGCTTAGGTCGTGAGTCGGCAAGGATGAGTCGGCAAGGATGAGTCGGGGACGACCTAATAGCGAGCTCCGAGTTAAGAAGTTGGCCGAGTTAAGGGGGATTCCAGCCTATAAATAGAGGGGTTTGGCTCACTTTTTGGCACCGGATTTCGAAGCGACGAAGTGCTGCCATTTTGGAACTCGACTTCGGTATTTTCTTCACTTCTTTCTCTACTTCTATCAAGTGCTAACATCCATTGAAGATTGAAGATCAAGATCAAAGATCAAGAGCCAAAGTTGAAGATTTTCATCCGAAGAAGCTAGATTTCACCGTTTCAAGTGAAATTTCTCCGGATCAAGCTCAAGTCCTTGCTGTCCAGATCTGAAGTTGATTGATTTTAGGTTGTTTTGGTGATTTGGTGAGTGGTAGTTATCTCTCACGCGGATCCAAAGGAGTATATTGGATTGGTGGCATGTTTGGGTGTTAAAGTTAGAGATTTCATGCATTTTTTTCTTAGATCGAAGTCTAGATCCATGGTTTTTGAAGATGTTTACTTATGCAAGTTAGTTTAACAAGTATTAGAGACAAAACCCATGTTTTATAATTGATAGATCTATGCTAAAAACCATGATTTCACATATGTTGGACTTTTGCTCGTTTATTTACGAAATTGCCATTATAGTTGATATTGCTTAAATTGCTTAATAGATCTTGTTTGAATGATTGATTATTTGAATGTATGATTGATTTGATTGTTTCCAAGTTAGCTAGTAGTTGATTTGGAACAAGATGATGAAAGAGGATTCAAAAGCTATGGAAGAAGGCTCTTGAATGGTGAAAGCTGCTTAAGGCATATGTAGCGGATGTTGAAGCTCATATGTATAGATTGGATGATGTTGAGATGGGACTTTGCCATGATTTGATGAGGCAAACCATGTTGTTGAGTTGAGACTTTGCTTTGATGCGATGAAGCGAAGTATGATGTGAGTCTTGGCTTAATCCAAGCAGGGATCATTCCAAGCATGTTGATAACTTGAAGAGTAGTTCAAGTTGGTTGATAATGGATTGTTCAAGAGGTAGCTTGAGCTTGTATGAGGATAGTCGTCAAGAAGGATGGCTAGGAGGCTTGGATCTCGTCGTTGTTGAAGGTTCTAGCATGCTCAAAAGCAAGAGTACATGGGGCGCCCATAACGACTACAGGTAGGTAGTCGGGACACCCAAAAGACTACAGGTAGGTAGTTGAGTACTCTGGGCAAAGTAGATAAGTCCTAGGCACAAGGCAGTGTGCGGAGTTATGGTTAGAACCGGGGTTACCATTAGCCCTTGACAGATGGTCATTCAACTAACGGTGAAATCGAGGCAAGGATAACAGTGATAGCCAGAGTCATGGATGTTTGGTTGTATTATCATTCGGCTTCAAGAGCGGTGTTTTCTGGGTGCTTATCTGATCTTGGTTTAGGCCTTGGGGGTTTGTATTTGGAAAACATCGTCCTTGACTCGAGTGGTATTCGCTTTACCTTAATTGTCTATGTTGTTATGCTTGCTTCTCCTTAGTGTATGTCTGGGGCTATCACTGTAGAAAGAGGTGGAGTGGGATGGTTTGGTTCCTATTCCTTTTATCCTTTATGCTCTTTTGGTATGCTTGATAGTTGATTTACTGCTCACTAAGACTTTGTCTGACTCAAGGTTTTATGTCTCCTCTTATTACCTTGGGCTGTTCATCCATGTCGGGATGGGCAGACTAGGTAGCAGGTGACAGGTGCTGTGCTAGGAGTTCTACGCTAAAGATGACGAAGACGAGCAGGAGGCTTTGCATATTAGTTTTCTTACTATATGTACTGGGTATCCGCTGCTGTATTTGGTTGAGTGATTTGTAGTGAGGCTTTCATGTATGGATTTGAGTAGATGATTGTATGAAACTACTGTGATGCTTATATGATGATGTTCTGTTCTATGGAGCTTCACTATATTATATTTCTCTATTGTATTTTATCCATGCGCTGTGAGTTATGCGATAGAGATTCTTCTGTTTTGTTTTACCCTGACTATCGTCCATGGCTGCCTGGCACACCTTTTAGCGCATTATTTCCTTGATTTGGTGCGGGAGTCATGGGCGGTCGTCACATTAAACATTGTAATTTCTAGTTGTGTGACTAGGGTATGAACTGCGGTGGTGTAGTTAGAGAATTCGCAACTCAATGGCTGAGTTGTGGCAGGGTTTTGAGCGTATAATTAGGTTAGTCGATGGCGGGTGTCGCGAGTTTATGTGTGTAAGCGTCGGACTATTTAATTTCTAGTGGAAACCTTGAGGGTAGCACGTAGGATGGGTTTTGCCGAAGCTGGGTAAATCTGTGTGTTCTATTTTCTGCTTTTAATATCCTGCTATTATCTATACTGCTATAATTCAGTTATATCTACGTTGCAATTATTTGATATACTTTCGCAATAATTTTTTTATAATTAATAGTATCACCCTATTTATCCCCCCTCTAGGGTGAAATCGATCCTACAAGTGGTATCAAAGCCAAGTTCAAAAGCCATTTTTGTTTTTAAAGTTTGATTTTTCAATAACCAATATTTGTTTTACAAATTTATATTTTTAAAATGGCTTCGTTTAATGAAGGTCGGTTCAATGTTATTCCTCCTATTTTTGATGGAACAAATTTTTTGAATTGGAAATTAAAAATGGAATTTTATTTAAAATCCGTTAATGTTAAATGTTGGAATATTATTGAAAATGGGTGTGATAGAATAGATGAGAAAAATGCTTCGATTTTTTCAAAATCCGTTGCCCCTAACAATCATGGACCTATAAAAACAAATAGGTCACAAAAATCTTTTATTGTGTAGGTGTGGTGGCAGGCTAAGGAACAACAATAGTGTTCTCTAGATTCTAGATGTTCCAGACACACAATGGGTGAAATATCAGAGTTCCTTAGCCTAGTACAAAGATAGAAGAATCACAATGGGAAAAAGGTCAAATTATTGTAAAGGTAAAATAGGTAACGATACATCCATCTTGAACGATATATTTAATGTGATAATTTGCACCCTAGTTTGATTTAATTTAGCCAGTTACGTGATAATAAAATAAATGATGATTTTGATCCTGACTTATTCTGATGTTCTTATTTGACATGTTCTATTTTTTATTTTGATAGTTGGCCACTTATCTTTATATGCCGATAGCTTTTGCACTAATGATATTGCAAGATTAGACGATAAGAGATATTGTCTTGATTTTTGATGATACACATGAATATATTTATAGATCTCACATGATGGTCACTATTGGTAAATTTGCACGATTAAATTCAAAAGAATTTCATTGTAAAAGACTTTAAGGTAATTGTTGCAACTTCACGGTCCGATCTATAACATTCAACTAATGATAATCTTGAGTTGAAGGAAAATTCAGATGCAGATTACACTGGTAATCTAGTTGATAGAAAAATTACTAGTGGAACGTGATTTATGTTGAGATATTCAGTAACTGCATCATTTTCAGAGAAAATATCTGCATATTTTTCATTTCAAATAATTTTCAAATAGCAGACATTTTTCTTTTATAAAACCCCTTCAAGAAAATAATTTTTTTTGACCTTGTTTCAGATTAGTCATTTTAGAAAATTTGATTTGATAATCTAGATTTGATCTTAAATGACTACATTGACTAATCTGACTCCCTACTGATTATCGAAAAGATAAATAGTGACTGAAAAAAGTGATGAGTGTTGATATTCATCATATATTATAACTTGAGTCAGTATAGTTAGTAAATTTCTTTAGAAATTTAAACAAGAATTATAAAAAAAATTGTTTGGTAAAAATTTCATGACCATTTCTATTTCTATCATATTTCTATCAATCGTCACTCATCAAAATTCAATATAGTTTGTCAATATGTGGTATTTTAAACAGGAAATCATTCGTTTATCATTTTTTTTAAAGATCTAAAGTATTCACTCTCATTTAAAAGTCCTCGCGGTTATGCATGGGTGAATTACTTGGAATTTTTGATTATGTGTTTCCATGCTCATTTGAAAGTCCTCACGGTTAAGCATGTATGGAATACATATCAAAATCGATTGATTAAATAAAACAAGTTGATTCTAATCCCATTTAAAAGTTCTCACGGTTATGCGTGGTTAGAAGATATTGAATTCATTTAAAAAAAAATTGAAATACTACTAATCTCATTTAAAAGTCATAACGGTTATTCATGGTTAGTAGATATTCAAATTCCTGATATAAATATACCATAAATAGACACAACTATATTGTTTTTGCATCATCCCAATCATTCTAAAAGTGGAATATGCACCTAACAAAGTATTTACGATTTTTGTTTGATTTTTTATTGAAATTTAATATTTATAAATTGGGTATTGATGTGTATTAATGTCTATCACTTAATCTCTATTTTTCTAACACTATTACTCTTTTGCTGATAACAAAAGGGGGAGAGAAAAGTTAAGATTTTGAAAAATAAAGGTCAAATATTTTCTATTTTCATCTAGGCTCATTTGCATATTTATTTTCATGCATATATGAAGGGAGAGCTTGTGTAGAGAAGGAGCATTCAAATAGGGGGAGCAAATTGATAAATCAAATGCATTTAATAAATTCAAAATCTATAATATATGTTTGTTATCATCAAAAGGGGGAGATCGTTGAATATGCTAGTATATGATTTTTGTTTGATGATAATAAACACACACACACACATACACACACACACACACACACACACACACACACACACACACACATATATATATATATATATGTACATATATATGTATATTCATTTAAATGTATTTGTTAATGTACTATTTTATTTTTCACATAATTAAATAAATTTTTGCTAAACAAAATAAATAACATAGAATTTAAATTCAAACTGATATTCTATTCAAACAAATATCTATTACAATTTTAAATAGTACAAATTTGAGCTCTCACTATATATACACAATTTTTGATTACAATACAAATTTGATTACATCACAAGTTTCATTTAAAAATGCACCTCACTACATTTCACTCATTCACTCGTATTTATCTTCAACTCTATTCCAGATTGAACTAGCATCTGAGTAATCTGTAAAAATAAATACCAATGCAGTAAAATTGAAAAGAAAATATTTTTGCAGTGTAAAATAAAATGTATTTTGAAAATATTATTTTCCTCAGTTATTTGGGTTGTTCGTCATCATTTAATTTTGATTTCATCATACACGAACAGCTTGTGACATTTACGGTGTATCACTATACATTCCATAAGGTCGTGCACACTGATATATGCACTTGATAAAATTACAGGGACAGGTTAGCACAAGGTCAAACCCAAATCAAAAGCCAGGTTCAATTCAAGTGAAATACAAATAAAATCATGGTATTAGCAAAAGGTCAAACCCAAGCTATAAGCTTGATTTAACTCGGTGCTCAGCAACTATCCGGTTCAGACTCGATTGATCAGTGGACAAAACTCAATGCACTCCAGACTTTCAATTAATATGAAACTCAACTGAATATAGTTCGAATGCTCAGGATAGTGACCAGAGAATCAAAATGTACAACCCAGCATGGTCAGATCTTGAAAAGATTGAGTACAACAAGCATACATATGCAAATATATATAGGCAGTGAACAATGAAGTGAAACAAGCTCTAAATTTCAACAAATGCAGTAACAATATACATGTACTCGAAACAATTGAAGTGTAGACCAACAGGAAATATGCAACACAATGCAGCAGCAAATTTAAATTGAACAAGCAAACATAAATGAAGACTGCAATGTGTTCATGAACCCAGTGCATTGAACCACACATCAGCCCAAATGAGCAGTGCCAATAGACCATTAATCAAGTACAGATTCAATTATACAAATGAAGGCATATACAATGCAACTTGAACCAGATTACAAGAACAGTGAACTTAAATACCAAATGTACAAGTTCAAATGATCAAGATAACTAAAACAGACTCAATGCCATATGAGTACCAGACTGCAAATATCATAGTGAAAACTGCAACAAAACAACTCGACGAGATCAAATGAATACAAATCAGAGAACACAGCAAGTACTCGGGTTAACAGAGATGTCTTAAATATCATCATATAAACAAATTCCAAAATATACTTAAGGCCAAGCAGGGAATTTCAAAAATAACCGAGTCAATATCAAAATAACATTGCACACATACATGGAGTAATGCAACAACAGTAGCAGTTTCAAAATAATCAAAGTCAAATGCAAACACATGTTTTCAAGCATCAGGTCGAGTATGCTACAGATATGAACACACATATATATGCAGTGCAAACTCGGGTAACAGGCTCAGGAAGACCAGAAAACAACATAAATTTGTGATCGAAGTCAGATAATATGAGAAACACGAATTAACAAAGTCAAATTCTTGTATTTAGAAATGGCCGAATTCAAATTGCATCAGGAATTTAAAATTGAACAAGTCAATGCCAAAGTCAAATATTATCATTATAACCAAAGTCAACAGAGAATCAAAGCCGTGATGACCAAGATTCAAAGCCGTGATATTCAAGGAAGAGAATATATGAATTGAAAAAGTCAGAGAACATCAATAACATTCAAGTTAAATCGAACGGCCAAACTTAAGTAACTGACAAATTCAAACCAGTTTTATACGAATGAAGAACTAGGAATTCGAACCTATTTAAACCCAATCATCATCGGCGCAATAATTCATTCGAGTTTAAGAAATAAAGAACAATCTTACAACTCGAATCAAGATCGATTTCAAGCATATCAATGAGTAAAGAAAAGGCATAAATTACATACCAAAGTCAAAGTCGAACTCGATCAAATAGAAGTAGTCGTGAGCAACTTAAAGAGATAGTCGATCGACAAAGCAAGGGACGTAATTCATCATTTGATCGAGCTACTGAAGTCGGCATCTTCTATTTATAGAAATCCCAATTTTCGAGCAAAAGAGAAGAGGAATGAAGGAATAGAAGCAGCCTTTTCTCTCAAAGGATACGGCCGAAGGAATAACAAAGAAAAGGTGAAATAATTTTACACTACATTTATTTTGGGCCGAATCATATTTGTTTGGGCTGTTATATTTAAAATTATAGTTTATTTGTTTTATTTTTTTAAAGTGTTTTTAATTTTAAACATTGTGATTTCTACTCCTGTGATTAGGGTACGAGCTGCGGTGGTGTAGTTCGAGAATTCGCAACTCACTGGCTGAGTTGTGACAGGATTTTGAGCATAGAGTTGGGTTAGTCGATAGCGGGTGTCACGATTTTACGTGTGTAAGTGCTCGACTACTTAACTTATAGTAGAAACCTTGAGGGCGGCACGTAGGCAAAGATTTGCCGAAGCTGGGTAAATCTGTGTGTTCTGTTTTCTGCTTTTAATATTCTACTATTATCTGTGCTGCTATAATTCAGCTATATCTGTGTTATAATTATTTTATATACTTCCACAATAATTATTTTTATAATTAATAGTATAACCCTATTTAACCCTCCTCTTGGGTGAAATTGATCCTTCATTTGCTTTGGATGCTTTGGATCTTCAAGAGATGAGCTGGATGCTTCCAAGACCCAACGTATTTTATTTTTCAATGTATTTCTTGTTTGGTATTTATCAGCATTTGTAAGAACATGCTGTCATAACCGTCCAAGCTGATGATAGGTTAGACTCTTATTGACGTATGTAAAATAAATCTTCTTTTTGTAAAGAACTGTTACCGATTATATATTACTCGTTACGTTATGAGCTTCTATTCTATCTTTTTCTTTCTTTCAGCCGAACAATCTGTCTTTTCGGCACTCGGATGCTTGGCACTTGAATACTTTGGAAGTATTAATGTCGACTTTCAAGGGTTGAAAAGGCAAGTCGTCACCACACTAGAGTGGATGCTATGGATATTCCTGGTGTGAACATTTTCGCTTAGTTTTGCTAACATATGCAAGTGACAAGTCAACCATTGTTAATCCACTAAAACATACAACTGTAAACAAAAGAGTGGGTTAGGTCCGGACACCACTTAATATGAATTTCCAAAAGTTGTCTAGGGACTACTCTAGCATGGGTGGTAGACCCATTATTAGAACGAAACACTATAAAAGTAAGAAGGCTTGGCTAAGAATATGAAGGAAAGTCTTTAAATTTTTATGTCTAAGCAAAGTTACGATAAGACAATCGGCTTCTTAGCATCTTCAGGGAAAACAGCGAATTGTGGGAAGTTGTTACTATTTAAAATGATGAGGAGAATATTACATGGACGGATTTTGAAGAGAATGTTGGAAACGAAGTTTTTCTCTGGGGTAGAGTAAGGATTATTATTATTGGAGAAATTCACTCACCAAAGCTAGGTGAAATGACAATGGATGAGTATGTAAGCTAGTTTAATGAGTTAGCTAAGTTTGGGTTTGAATTCGTCAACACCCCGGACAAAAAGGCTATGAAATTTGCAAAAGGATTAAAATCACCGCTTATAAAGTTGGCGCTAAACCAGAAACAATTTGGAGTTACATTTTAAGGACTAGTAGGGGCAGCATTGTTGAATTTAATTAATGATGGAGATGCAGGGTATGGTGTTACTATAATTATTGAATATTATGTTAATTTGATTTATATGCGAGATGCCATTCCTGTTGAGTTATCATGTCCATGGTATGAAATAAAAGTAAGGTGGTAGAAAGATATTTGGGAAAGGATACCATTAGTTGGTTTACATAAAAATATGATGTGAACTTGGAATTTTTCTCACAATTATAAAGGGTAATTAAGATTTGACTTTTGACTATAAAAGATATTCCAAATTAGATTTGGTATTAAGACAATATAAGAATAAGTATTGTAGTATGATGGATGACTATGTAGAAATGCTTAAATATAGATGGATACCAAGATCATATAAGTTTATATTATATTGATAAAATGAAGTAATTGGAATCATATGGATAAAGATGATATAGAGGATAAAGGATTGAGTAAAGTTGTGACCTCTATTTGTAAAGGACATTCTAAATTTAATTAGTGAGAGAATTATGTGAGAAGTATCTCTGGTTGGTATGGATTCAAGTGTCCCATGAAAATTGAGAAAACTTTATTAGCAAAGCTTAAGGAAACATATATTACTATGTGCATCCATAAAGGATGCGAAGATGATTTTATAAAAAGTGAATTTGGAGGTTTGAATATGACTTTTATGGAAGGTAGATATATGATTTTTAATCATCTCTTGGATTGAGAAGAAACTATCTATTCAAAGAACATCAATGGGAGTGACGACTTAAAGGTTCATAGTTTTCATTGCATATGTGGTGTTGTGAATGATATGTTATATGGCCAATCCTTTTACACTATCACTATCTTAGGTTAGTTGCTTTTTTTAAATTCCACTTAGATTTAGGATTTTTATTTCTATAATTGAACTGGTTTAAGAGAATAGGATTTCTCATGTTTGGGTGTTTTCCTTTTCATATAACCATTGTCTTGGGATGAAATGTTTATATAGTTGAGGATATGACACTTTGAGTATCAAACTTGCTGGATGATTGGAGAAGTGATATCACAAATGTGACGACCCAGAATTTTTAACATCTGACATCGAAATATTTAACTAATTTTAAATATTTGGGAGTTATTTTAAACTTGAATTTCAAATGTAACTATGAATTTGGCAATTAAATTATCGAATTTAATTTATTGAAGTTGGGTAAAATGTTGAATCTTGATTTTTAAGCGGATTAAAAATATTTCAAAGGCTTAGAAAATCTATAACGATAATACTGAAGATAATGGAAGCTTTAGGATTGAATTTGAAAATGATTTTTTCAGTTTTGAAATTATATCGTTTAAATCGATATTTAGAAATAGCCTTCCGAGGATCAGTCTTGGAATTCGACGAAACCAGCTCCATTGGATCCGTACTATTGTATTATTATCGGATTTCAATTTTCATAGTGTTTGGAATAATCGTTTGGTCGTACGATAAGCAAACGCGCTGAAAATTTTATCAAAATTTAATTTAATAACTCGGTTCAAAAAGCTATCTTCTCCATACGATAAAATTTGGACTCGAAACCTTCTCCATTTCGTTCATAATAGGGGTTTAACATTATAAACACCTGGCGGCATGCCTCGATTGGAGGTCGAGATTGTGAGTTATGTGATTTTAACAATTTAAATTTAAAATTGAATTTAATTTTAATGTATATATAGATGTTTAATATAATGTTTTCACAAGACAAGTGATACACATTTCTTCTTCTCAACACTTGGCATCTCTGTTGACATGCATTGTTTTTAGAAATGAAAAATATATATGAAATTTATCTTTGTTAAGAAAAATCAAAGAAAAAAACAAACGAAGGAATACCTTTCGTTCAAAATCAATATAATAGCCGCCCCTTCTCGTTCAAATTGACTTTGTGAAAAAATAAATAAAATGGCCAATTATTTTATCTCTTCGTTTCCTTTTCCTTGAATTCAAAATCGCCCACACCTGGCTTTCACTTCGATTTGGATAGCCACATGCTTCGCCTCTACTTGAAACTTCAACTATCGATTGTTAGATCTAGGTCAGATTCGTTCGATGATAAAAAAAGAGAAATCATCGCGTTCATAAATCAATGGTGGGAAGGGGGTCGGGCATGATTGTGGAAAGACGCGACAGCTATCAAAGTCAGTGGAATCGCTCGATCGATTTGGAAAGGAGGCAGCAGCTATCGTCATCGAAGTCTAGGGCATCGCGAAGGAGACGGCAGTCGAGTTCGTCGAGGCAGCAACGTGCGGTTGCGGTTAGGGCTTGGAGGCGCACGTGAAGTAGCATTGTTCGCGAGTCGTCCGTACTCGCGGGATTGTGTGGTGCTCAAGGCTGAGGATGGCGGCACTGCACTGGTGATGGCAGCTGAGGATATTAACCTGGTATTCGAATTTTTTTTGATTAATTTTGATTTAATAGGCAGAAGTATATAAAAAAATAGAAATTTTTTTATCAGAAAATATTTATATCAGATTTGAAAACAAGATTATAAAAATCAGTTTTTTATTTTATTTTTTTGCAAAGATTACAGTAAAGAAAATAAATATATGTTTTTAATTTACCAATTTATTTATATATTAAGGAAATATATATGCATGCAGATAAAGTATTTTCATAAATTATTTTTAATATCTACATATACAAGTTAAAAAGAAATTTTAAATATTGAAGGGATTTATATAAGTTAAATTTTTGATATATACATATATATATATATATATATATATATATTTAAGAAGGAAATTTATCAGTTAAATTAAACAGTTAGTTTTTAAACAATAAAATTTAGTGCTTAAATTTTTTTAATTAACATATTTAATTATTTTAGTTACTAACGGATTTTATTTAAAAAGGAAAAAAATTGTTTAAAATTAAAAGTATTAGTTTAAAGTCAAAATTGTTAGTAAATTAAATTTATTAAAGGAAAATGAGTTTTAAAAAATTAATTATTTGTTTAAATTAAATAAATCTACTAAATGAAAATTTATTATTTGATTTATTTCGAATATTAATAAATTGTATAATTGTTTATACAAGGTCAAAATTGCGAAGAAAATCAAGCCGAAATGAAAATGGATTGCGTGCATAGGCAAAGGTGAGATCTTCTCACTCAATCAGATTTTTCTAATTAAATTTTAAATAGTTAAATTTAAAATGGTTGATTGTGTGCTTGAATGATAAATAATTATCAGTATATTGAATTAGACCCTATGCGCCGCATAATAGCGGATGATATTATATTAAACACATATACTGCGATATTCCACCTCGAAGTGGAATTGGTATTATATATGTATTTGAAGTGATTGATTTCCCATATTATATAACAGATGAGACCTTATGCGCCGCATAATAGCAGATGATATTTTATAAATCGCATATACCGCGATATTCCACCTCGAAGTGGAATTGGTATTTAATTGTTGTGCTAACGTTGTGGATGCAGGGAAACAGGTTGGAGGATCCAACTGGATTTCTCAAATATTTAAATTTGTTTCAAAATTGTATGTTGATTATCTATAATATGTGTGTGATTGAAACTGTTTAAGGCTATAATCTTGCCGAATATATTTTTGGTATCGTAGGATACCAGAAATAAATAAAATTGGATTTTTGAAATTCAAGTAGAAAATTTATAATAAATTCATTTAAAAGAGTTGGGTGAATTTAAAAGAAGAAATTTTAAATAGATAAAGTTTTATTTTTTTAAACTTGTTGAATAAATTCCAAAATATGGGAAAAGATTTTAATAAATGGGTTTTGAGTAATATGGTCTAATAGTTGAAGAATTTATTTAAAATTCGGATTTTAAATAGTGTGGAAGAGATAAAGGAATTTATTTTAAAAGGAAATAAATTTTATAAATCGATTTGGGATTTAATTTGGAGTTGAAATAAATTTTAGAAATCGATTTGGGATTTAATTTGGAAGTTAAAATATATTTTAGAAATCGATTTGGAAATTTGATTTGGTGTTTTGGAAATAAATTGGGAAATCGATTTGAAATTGATTTGGTATTTTAAAATAAGTCTTTGGGAAATCGATTTTAAAAATTTGATTCGGTATTGGAAAATAAATCTTTGGGAAATCGATTTTAAAAATTTGATTCGGTATTGGAAAATAAAATTAGAGATCAATTTTAAATTTGATTTGATGTTTGAAAGTGAATATTTGGAAAGCAATTTGAAATCATATATCATTGGACATTTGAAAATTTAAATTCATAATGAAAATTTATAAAGGAAAGGGGAATTTGTTTTAAAAATAAATATCGGTTTAGTTTTAAGCGTGGAAAGAAATCTGCGGATTTGGAATGTAAATTTAAAATAAATCGAGAAAGGTTTATTAATTGATGAAAATGAACCATTTTGTAATGGAAAGAGAATTCTTCCTTGGAAAGCCGAGTATATTTTTAAAGTAGCTTTTGA
The DNA here is from genome assembly GCA_030765085.1 of Allium cepa. Taxonomy (NCBI): domain Eukaryota; kingdom Viridiplantae; phylum Streptophyta; class Magnoliopsida; order Asparagales; family Amaryllidaceae; genus Allium; species Allium cepa. The sequence goes on along the minus strand of CM060941.1, from coordinate 78,942,618 downwards.
AGTATAAATTAAAAGTTTCTTTAAATTGATTTGAAAGAAAATTGTTGTAGAAATTAGTTTGAAAATTGTTTTAAATCTTTAAAGTAAAGATTTATTTAATTAATTATTGAAGGGATTATTTTAAAGATTAAATTCATATTCGTTTTAGAAAATGGTTATTTAAATAGTTATATCCTATCTGCTAATTTTATTTTAAAATTAGTTTGAAGTTGAATTTTTATATGAGATACTAGTATAATATTTTCATTACTAATATTTAAGCAAGTGTTTTAAATAGTTTTATTTTAAATGTTTCCAAGCATATTTTGGATAAGTATTTCTAATTATTTTTTTAAAATCTTTGAACTCAGCAAATTTTCAGTGGAATTAAATAGATATTTGGAAATTTATTTCCATATGAAGAAGGTGATTTGAAATTTGTTTTCAAAGGATTGAAGTGTGAAAACGATTTGAAATTTGTTTTCAAACGATTGAAAGGTGAAAAGTGATTTGAAATTTATTTTCAAATGGTTGAAGGTTAAAATTATATCTTGCGAAGATATTTTGAAAATAATAATTGGGGGAAAATTATGTGAAATCCAATGATTGTTATGAATGATCATTGATAGTTAAATAACCGACTATCAATGTTGGCCTTTTTAATGGCGTTTGAATTTCAATGTGATTGGGGGTCGGATTCCAAATGGATATCCGAAAACCACATCGAACCTTTTTGATTGTGATGGATCTTTTATTTAAAAGATCAAAGCGGAAATTTGTTGTGATTTGTTTGAAATCTGATTGCACGCTTATTTTTAAAAATAAGCGCTCGTTATTCGGATTAGCCAGGAGAGGACATTGTGTCATAAAACCCGTTCCCAATAATGATACGAAGAAATGTGATTGCATTTGAAGACGATGTTGAAGACTGGGTATTTTTGAAAGCAAAAGGATTACCTGTCGAATGTCTCTGCACCGGGTTGCTTCGGCATAGAGATTTTATCACCCTTTGTGATGGGGATTTCGGACGTGATTAGTGAATATCCGGATTGCAAGGTCTTCTTTTGAAGTGCCTTCGGTTTCGTTCGATCCCTAAACGGACTTCTATGGATCTGTGCCTGACGTTACACTTTGAGATCTAAAGCTGGTTTCTATCAAATACATTTATGTTGGTGGCGGAGAATTTATTCTCTTTGCTTAACACCCTTCTCTGAGACGTACGAGCTTAGAGGTTATGTAGTTGATGGTTACTAGTGATACATTCCCAATTTGGTAAGGTGGCATGCGAAGTGCTGCTGATCATTTGTTGATCGAAGCATGACTTTGTGAAATGTGTAGCTTTGTGGACGAGACTTCGTCAGACCTCACAACCCGGGAATGGTCGAAATAGAAAGGATGCAGCAAGGTTATTTGGGGGTAGCGCCCCCTGAGGGTATGTCATTTCCTTCTGGAAAAGGGTTGTATCATGGTATGGAGCCTTATATTTAACCTATGTGGTTGCTGCAAATTTATTATACTTTGTGGTTGTTGCTTTGTGGTTGAGGATCCTCGAATAAAGGTCGCAAATGATCGAAGGATGGCATACTCGTATAGTAGTTACCTAGTTACAGAGGTAACCCGGCCTTGTGTTAGCAGAGATCCGTTTAGGTTCTCGGGGAGTCCCTCCAGAGGCGTACCCATATAGCATAGGAAGTTCCTTAGCCTGACAATTTGTTGGAAATCCAAAGAAACAATACGAGCCCCTTACGATTGCAATTGTATAACCTGCCTCCTCAGGAGGTAGCTATAGCAGACATAATATAATGGTACCTATGCTGGCTAAGGTTAATATTATACTTTTGAAAGGTTTTCTACACTATGCACTAATAATAATATTATCAAAAAGGATTTTTGCATGTCAAGCATGTTTGACTATCATAAGGAGAAATCTCCTTCAATTGTGCGCTTGCATTGTGTGTGTGCGGGGAGGCCTTATGGTAGTTTCATTTTCCAAAGCATTGCGGATTTCTTCTCCTTTATTTGTGAAAAATAACTGTTTTTTAAAGATCTCACACCAGTCCCATGACTGACCTTGCTTAATACAACGTGATAGGGGGTTCTCGCTTTGCGTTTGGTGGCGCATGGGAGACTCGTACTCATACTTATCCCCGGGGAGGGGTTGGCTAACCGGTTAGGTTGAGTGTCGAAAAGCTGGCCGTAAAAGCAAGGGCAGGGTACCATTGTATGCCACGGCGAAAAATCGGACCGTTACAATAAACATAATGATAGTACTTAAGTTAGATAGGAAATTGCGATTGAAGATATGTTATGTGGACATTGATCATTTTGATGTTGTTATGTGAAAGAAGGTATTATCAAATGAATCAAGTTGTTTGAGTAAGACATGATCCACTTTTGAGTTGCCTTACCTTAGAAATCCAAAAGGATAAATCAAATAAGTTACCAGTGGAGTGATTTGAGTGTTATGTGTGTGTATTTAAGACCAGTATGAGACTGAATTTCAGTTCAGGGAGCGTTTGCTAAGGCTACCCATCATTTTGCATTATGATATCTTTATCTACGTTGGTCATAGATTACAGAGGTTGTACATATACACGTACATTTGGGATCAATATTTCGGAATGAACCTATGCCATTCACAGAATTTGTCAGATTAACTTGGGAAGAATGATTTTGTCAGGAGTACGTGAAAAGTTGAGGATTTTTACCCCTTTAGATCATTTCCCAATTTGCATGTTCATTGGTATAGTTAGTATTTAGGTTTGGATAAATAATTGCTACCGATTTATTATTGTCTTGCTTAGATTAATTTGTTGGATATTTGACTTAGACGATTGTTTTATTCATGTTATGGATTGTTATGATCTTGATGTGTTAAGTATGCTTTGGTTATTATGATTTACTGATGTATGTATTAACCATATGTTATACACTGTGATTGTTTGTTGCATACATATAGAATTCACATGTTCGCTCTAGGATGCTTACATACATGTCTTCTGTGTCATAACATCTTATTCATATGGTATATACCGACTGATATATATTTGAATCTATATAATTTCATATGCTATTTGCATAAAAACTCCAATGTTATTTTATTGGTTGAATTCCATAAAGTACACAAGCACTACTGTGAATATTCTGATATGTTAATGAACAAGCATATTTATCAATAAATTGATTGCAGATTTATATGTTATGTATGGTTGGTTTTTTTTGTTTATTTGAATCCATGCTCAAATTGGATGAATGATAGTTTGATAGTCATTAGATTTAGTTATAAATAACGTGTAAGTAATATGGAATGAAAGAGTGCACGATTAGCATATTTTATCCTTTATAATTTCAACGTTTAAATTCCTTTTAAGGAGAGGGGAGAATGTAGTACCACAGTATCTTAATATTTCAAGGATATTTAAAAGACTAATTAATCAATTAAAATATTTGACGAGTGGAATGGTCATTTTTCCAACTTTTAAATTTTATAGCGAGACTTGGACTATTGCGATCGGCTTGTTTTTTGATCAAAACGGTGTATAAGTTTGTTCAACTTAGAGGTCATATGAAGGAGATAAAGATGAATTAATAACTAAGTGAAAAATCTAGCATGCATGTCGACAAACATCCAACCATGACACATATGTCGACACATGTCTTGGGATATGTCGACATATAGCAGTCAATTAAGTTTTTTAGATTCAAATTTTAGTTGTTTATTTGAATTGGTAGGAACAGTTTTCTAAGCGAAATTAGCACCCAATTTTTTGACCAAAAAAACTAGTTCCTCTTCTCATTTTTCATCCCCATTTTCCCTCTTTCATTTCATAGATATAAAGTGGCATAATTCTCTCCGTTTTTAATGTATTTTAATTATTTACACATCGAATGATTGTAACAACCCGATATTTTAATCATTCGCATCCGCATATGTCGGACTTGAATTGCTCAAAATACCGCGTTGTAAATAAAATTTGACAAATCTCAGAATATACAGTAAATAATCACATATAATAGACACAAAGTAAATAATAATGCAGCGGAAGTAAAAGAGATAGTAGTTCATGAAGCTACTATATATAAATAAGATACAACATAGTTCAACAAGATACAATAGAAGAATAACAAGATACATCAGGTACAAATCAAAATACATCACTAGAATCACTGGATACTTAAAGCAAAATAGATGGCTGGATCTTCAAGCAAAGCTCGAACTCTGAAGGTGGGTCTTGAATGCTGAATCACTCAGTCTGACTCGAGCGTAAAGCAAAACACAAAACACTCGAGTCAAGATTAACATTCTTATATCAATAAATCCAACTCAAGTGAAATAACAATTGAAATACAAGTAACTCAAAGGATGATTGGGATAACCATCCTCTAAGGATCCGTTGAACTATTTACTATGTAGTAATTTCGCTAATATAATAATGTCTATAGTAAAAGAAACTTACTTTAAAATAGCGTTAAGGAGTAACTCAATATTCCCCTTAACACGTAATAGTCCCAGTAGTCCATCCAGTATCAGCATATCCCCAGATCGGTAAACTACCCTAAATACTCCATGGGCTACGGGAGAAAAACAAACTCGTAGTAAGGCTCTCTATGGTAGGTGACACGACACACAAGGCAATGGCATGGTAGATATACCAATTACGCACACGGGATGGTGGTAACGTAGCAGCCACTACGCCCACCTCGAAACACACTTCCAATCAAAATCAGAGGATGGCCATCAAATCAACCACAAGTAAGAGTATAGTATCGAAGAAATGTGTCCGACCAGAGGAGCTACCCCTTTTGGCCCGAGATCGCTCCTGTTTTAGCCATCTTAAGCCAACTCACGGGTGTCAGGTCCATGTAATATACCATAAGGACGTCCCACCATCCTACTTAATTCAATCTCCACCGCGTACACGGTTGTCAAAGTGGCTTTCCATATCGACAGAGAGTATGCCCATATCCGATCTCGGTCTCTTTACCAACCAATCCTTATTATAACGTCGTGGTCATTTCAAAATAGTTTATATTTCAAAATCAAATCATTTCATTCAAAACTATATTCCTTTCAAAATAGTTTATACTTCGAAACCAAAACCATTTTTATATCAAAGCCATAGTCAAATCAACATGATTTCATTTCCATTTCAAACATATATTCAGCTTTTAAATATCATAATACTTTCAAAGTTATAACTCTTTTGAAACCAAAATACTTGAAATCATTACATTTTGAAATCATAACATTTCGAAATCGTACATTTGAAATCATGGCACTTCCCTTAATTCTTTATATTTACATATTTTCAAATCAACCCAAATTTTCAATTTTCCATTTTAGTTCAATTAAATCCGTCTATTTCAATTCAAAACCATTTCAAATCTTATAAATTTCAAATACAGATTTGATTCACAAAATAAACTATTCAATCGTTAGTATATTTCAAAACTTTAATATCCCACATTTCAAAACTAAAATTTATAATTTCATATATCTATTGATTCAATTTATTAATATTTAGTTTGAAATAATTACTTAATAAACTCAATATCACTTACATAAATTCAAATTTCAAGTAAACTAAATATCTTTCATACCAATATGAACTTCAAAAATTCATTTATTAAATAGATCAAAAATCATTTATCATTCTAAATTCACATTCTTTATCAGAATAAAGATCAAATCATTTCCAAACCATTTCAATCATCAAATATCATATCTTTTCAAAACCCCATCATTAAATCGGTATTTGAATTCAATAAGAAAAGAGATATTAAGGCTACAGCTAAATATATATAACCCCAAAACTCGATTATACTTATAACCTTATAATATAAAACATACAGTAACATATATATTAAATCATATAATCCAGCAAACATATAATCTAACAGTTCTTACATAACCTTTATTTTATTACCGTATATAAACAAACTGCAAAATGGGTTACTATTATATATAAATGATCAGCAAAGGTACTATGCAATCTTGTTATATATATGTAAACTTACCATATTATATATATATATATATACAAACTCTAATATCTTAACTATACCTTATACATAAAACTCCAACTGATTATAAAATCATTATAGAAATATATGTATATATAAGAAATTTGAAAACCAATTCAATGCAAAGTACGTACACTTGTATATAACAAGAAGAAATTATATTCGAGGCCGAGTTGATGGGCTGCCAGAAAGAGATGAAGGCGCTTGTTGTAGGAGACAGCAAGGAGGAGATAGTTGGCTAGGGGATGCAAGGTGGCGGGTCAAGCAGCTCGCGGTGATAAGGAGTTTGGAGCGACTGATGGGAAGGTGGCCAAATGAGTTCTTGGGCGAACTGGGCACGGGAAGGTGCTGCTGCATGGCCTTAAAGGTCGAGCTACTGGCTAGGCGGACCTGTGTAATGGAGCGAATCTAGGAATGAGGAGGAGGCCGAGGAGGAAGGAGATGGTGGTCGCGGGTCTTCGTCGGTGGCTGCCGATGTGTGGCATAAGGAAGGTGGTGAGGGCCGAGCAAACAAGGTGGAATGAAAGGTGAAGCAGGAATAAGGAGAGGTGGCTACTGCATGTGTCACTGGAAGCATTGGGTTGCGTGATAAATGAAAATGTAGGTGTTTCAGATTGTATACTAATAAACCTATTTTATATCATCTCAAAAATAGACAGATCTAAGAAGAAAATGGGATAATGAACCAAATTGTACCATCGAAAAGAAATATTATATTTTAAACCAGAGAAGGTAGAAAGTCAACCCGAGATTCAATGAATAATAAACTAAATGGTGATTGAATTCACCGGATGAAAAATGAAAAGTTACCGGAAACCCCCAAAGCCAGATTGCGGTACTGATACTATAATTGTTCCATAAATTTTGTTGTTTCCTCAAACCCCAAAACACACAAACAAATATATAGTGTAGATCAACACAACGAGATGATCAAAATGGTATACAGATATTAGTGGTACGATCGCCCGATCAAAAGTCGATATCGGTACCAAAATGTTGCTAATCCGTCGAAAAATAGGATCAACGGAGCAACAAAAGTCAAATTTTGGAAAAACGAAATACGACATCTTGCTCAGAAGATGATTTACAATTTTTCTATATAAAAACATTCAGGTTAGGAAAATGTTTTATTATCAACAATTATTAACTAATATAGATTGAAATAGAATTACACAATAAAATAAACTTTCATATTTTCAGATGAAAATTTACCAGTTGTTATGTTAAAAAGACGTATTCCAAATACTAAATTTTTATTTTAAAATTTTATAATTTAAAATTTCATGAAAATTTAATTAATTAAATAAATAAAACCACTAAAATTTACGGGTCGTTATACTCTCCCCCACTCAAAATTTTTCGTCCCCGAAAAGGAATGAGGTTGAAGAATAAAACAACCATAAAGAAAATAGATTTGGAATACAGAATTAAACAATGGATTAGACTATATAAATTTCAATTTATATTCAATAATTTATTTTAAACTCAAAGTATCTCATTTTAGTGGATTCAGTTTAAACTTATTAATATTTAATATAAAAGGTTCCTTCCAAAACAATATTTATTTATAAATTTTATTTATCCCATTTTATTTCACTTAAGTTAAATCAATCTTAACTATTTCTAAATTGATTATCTTATTACCTAGTTATCTATAATTAACAATTTTCTAAAATCATAAATTTGCATAGTCATTTATTATAATCATAATTTATTCAACTAATTAATTCATTTTTTCCTAAATTATTATTCAATTTATTCCACTTAATATATCTTATCACATATATTAAGTAGATTGTCACTTATTGTAACCACTCAAACTATTTTTTATAAATTCCTTTAACATCATTTATACTGTATATTATTCAATTAACTTCTATTCTATTTACCTCTATTAATCTTTTTATAACTAAAATTTAAGTGTATAAAATTTATTATAACCACTCAAATTATTTTTATAAAATTCTTTTATATTGTATATTATCCAATTTCATATTCAACCCTGAATAATTTAGGTAAGTTACATTGGAATATAATTGATTATTATACAGGTAAAATTTTCTAATCCTATTATTCAAGTTTAAATACTACTAAAAAATTGGCTTTATTTTATCATTATAATTGCCTTTTAACATAAATTTATGAATTAAATTTTTGATTAATTTCAAACTATTTAGAGATAAATATATATATACACACACAATATATATCAGATCAAATTTAAAATCGTATATCAATGTATTTTACAAATTAGGTCATACTTTAGAAATCCAAATCAGTTAAATTTTCAAAGCAAAGCTGTAGCAGAGTTACAGAATGGTCTCTCCACTTCGAAACCCAAAAATGAATGTCGATGATGCGGCCGTCATCACCGAAATTATTTTCCAGCGACAAAATAGGAGGGCACTGATTTAAACATAAAAAATTCTTTGAAACAATTTCTATTCGAAAATAATTTAAATAATATCCATTTAAAATCTTTAAAACCAAAGCTTTAAATCACCGAAAATTAGATTCACAGATTCTTGATTTTAATTTATTTAAATGTCCAAATTAATTTATAATCATGTTTAATAATTCAATTATTTGTATATGAGACAAAAGACAATGGTTTACAAGCTATATATAAAATCAAATATTATTTCTTAATAACCAATTCAGTTTACTATCAAAATTCAAAAATATTATACTTATATACATATACAATATAATTATACAAAATTTAACTCCTTTACTAAATTTGAAAACTATATTGTGTCGGTTTGCTCTATTCAAGTATTTTGGAGATCCTATCGATAGCTTTGATAAGACGAATTGATCAAAAACTCAAAAACACTTCCTCGCTAGACGATATAGGAATGGATTTTCAAAGCAAGGACAGAGATTCAAATTTGATGGACTCAAATAAAAGTCTGATTCGAAAATAAGTTCGAAACAAAAGATAAGATGATTAAATAACAGAATAAGGAAAATGGATAAGCCTATATAAATCGCGGACAGTGTAACAACCCTGCTTTTGGTGGTTACCTATAAATATTAAATTATAACAGAAGTTAGGATTTAATATTGTGAATTAAAATAAACTGAAGATTTAAATTGTTTATATTAAAAAATAATGAATTTTGAAAATAGAATGTGGAAATAAAATTTTGGAAAACTTTATCACGTTTATTTGTGAGAATAATGAGTAGAAAAAACCTAATTTGATGAAAATGCGATAATTGTATTAATATTGCCTATTACCTCTTTTAATAATTTTTAAAAAGAAGTATGAGATTTTTAAAGGTTGTTTATTTAAATAAAAAGGTGGAAATTGGTTAAAAAATGAGTTTAATTATAAATTTGAGTTTAAAACGGTTTAAAATATATTTTTTAAGTGTGAAAAGTATTTTGTGGTATCTTAGAAGTTAAAAGTAGAGTTTTATTCATTTGTTTAAGTAAATTGTGTATTATTGTGAAGTAAAGGATTTTAATAATAATAATGTTTTAAAAATAAAAATTAATCTTTTCATATAGTGCAAAATAATTTATTTCATGTGTATGTCAATTTACATATTTTGTTTGGTTGAAAACTTGAAAGAAAATGCATTATTTTATTACAACATAGTGAATATAATTGTTTAGTGTAAATTTATTATCATAAACTAATTAATTCTTTCACTTGTTGGGTCCAAAACCCATTTATTTGCCACCTGAAGTGAGAAATATTATCTCTTTTCCTATATGTACAAACACTATTCTTCTTTTTCTGTAAACAAAGAGAAAAGGGTAAAGAAGAAAGAAACTTACCCCTCTTTCAATCTAGAGCCTTAAATCTCCATTTCTTCAAATAAAAAATTGTTACTTTATCTGTTTAAAGAGTATTACAATAGGTAATCAATTCAAAAACTATAATTATTTCATCAAATCAAAATCTTTGAGAAGTGATTATCTGATTACAGTGAATCTCTTATTTGCATGTTTGGTTATCGAGTTCTACAAGTTTTGAGGCCCTTACATGTTCAAAGCTTGCTTCTTTCAGCATAAGTCCGGAGTTTATTTTCTCTAATCAAAGGTGAGTTTATTAACTCACATTTCTAGCTAAATCTTGACTGTAATTGCAAAGATGAGGAAGGAATCGTTTACTGTATCTATGTCTAATACTTACTTTGGATGATTGCTGAAATATAATAGGAATATGCTGAAGTAAAACAACAATAACTTTCATGTTACTTATCCGTTTGAGGTCAATCTTTTTTTGTTAGAAAATAGATTCAATAAGGAACAATTTTTATTTTGGTTACTTTGAGATATTCTACAATTTTATTAACCTGAAATAGTATTGAAAATAAGAGTACAACACTGTCTTTAACTAAATTTCCTGAGTTTGAATCCGAAATTGATTTAGCCATATCTTTTTCGTTTTTGATCAGAATTTGATAATTTTTAAAGTTTTAGAAAGCTTGCTTAACTTTAATGTTGAACATATTTGCAAATTTTGAGCATAGCTTGATCGAAATTCTATCACAAACTGCTAGCTCTGTCACTTTGATAATTGCACTATTGAAACTAAACACAGTTAGTAAATTGAGTATATCTTCCTTGTCTCTTATCGGATTTGGATGATTTTTCCAGTTCCGTAAAGCTTATTTTGTGTGTGACAACTTTCATGTTGAACACTTTTGCATATTTTGAGCATAACTTGATCAAAATCCTGTTGAAATCTCTCAGCTCTGTCACTTTGATAATTACGTTATCCAAACTAAACACAGTTAGTAAATTAGGCATATCTTCCTTGTTTCTTGTCAGATTTGGATGATTTTTAAAGTTCAGGAAAGATTATTTTATGTGTGACTATTTTCCTGTTAAATACATTTACATATTTTGAGCATAGATTGATCAAAATCCTGTTGCAAACTCTCATCTCTGTCGCTTTGGTAATTACGTTATCCAAACTAAACACAGTTAGTAAATTGAGTATATCTTCCTTGTTTCTTGTCAGATTTGGATGATTTTTGAAATTTCGGAAAGCTTATTTTGTGTGTGATAACTTTTATGTTGAACATATCTGTATATTTTTAGCAGAGATTGATCGAAATCCTGTTGTAAACTCTCAGCTCTGTCACTTTGATAATTACATTATCTAAACCAAATACAGTTGGTAACTTAGACGTATCTTTCTCGTTTCTTGTCGAATTTAGATAATTCTTGATGTTTTAGAAAACTTAGATTATTTTATAAACCTTTATTTTTTTGAAATTTCTGAAATTTCGAAGTTAGCTTGGTCAAAACTAAATTTGTTTGTTGTTGTCCCGAGAGCAAAACGACAACAATAAATCATTGACTTGAGAATTGTACTAGCTTATTTTTGCTCTCATTCTTGTTCGATTTTGATGTTGTTTTGACATATTTTGAGAACTATGATTCCTATCAATAAGCTAGCTATATTTGGAGCATTTGAATTGGTTTTGGGTTAAATTTGAATTGAATTCGTATTGAATTCAAGTTATCGGTCTTGAGTTATCTTTCTTGTTTTTCATTATTTTCGAGCACGGTTTTCACTAAACCATTTTGAAGTGACTTTTGAAATAAATGGACATTTCAAATTATTATTATATATTATTTTAAAATTATTTTCTAAAATAAAATCTATTTATTTCCTATAATAAAGGAATATCAAATATTGGTTTTATTAATCTTTTTGGAAAAAAGTTTTAAAAGCTTGTTTTCTCTAGTAAACTATTTTAAATATAAAACACACACTTTTGCACTATTTGAACGTATGAGAAAGAAAATTAAACGATTTAGTAAAACACGTGGTATGTGACATGTGTGTTTACTATTTCGGTTAATTCCAGACTTGTACGATCGAAGCTATTTGAGATTATTGATTCTGAGATGATTTGCCATTTTATGGCATATTTTGAGTTTTATAATTCCTATTTATTGGAATTATTTAAGATGGCCAATATTTGACGAGTATTATGGTTTGGAATCTCCTACGTAGGAGTATGGTCGATGAAAACCATCACGGTGTTTTATTTACTTGCCAATGATATAAGGCAAGTCTTGAGTACATGATTTCATATTTTGAGATTTATGGTTTATGAGGAACCATCACGATGTTTTCACTTTTCGGTGAAATGAGACAAGTTACGATGCCATTTAATATTTTTCGATGAGATGAGACGAGTATGGTGTCTCTTTATCACTCGCCAGTGAGATCAGGCGAGATATGATTTTCTAAGTTTTATGATGTTCCTAGTGTGGCATCGACTAGCGGCTAGTAAATCGCTAAGTGCGAACGAGTGGTATGGGACACACGTTAACACTTTTCGGATTCCTATCCGTGAGTTTGTGACACATTCATGATGTTTACCTAATAGAACTGCTTTGAGAGGTGTTAGCGACCTAGTCATGAGGACAAACTGCTTTGGGAGTTGTTAGCGTCCTTGTTAGGGCTGACAAAATGGCTTGGAGAGGTGTCAGCGACCTTGTCATGAGGGCGAATTGCTCTGGATGGTGTTAGCGACCTTGTCAAAGGCTTCGGCCATCTCAGAATGGCATGTGCAGCATCGCTTCGGCATGCAAATGGGATTTGGCCAATCCGGGGAATTTTTATAAGTTTTTGATTTCTATTTCACCAATTTGAGATGATGAATTTACTTATAGCGTTGAGTTAGAGAAAGGGTTATATATATGTTGTTTTATGGTGATTTCGATATGGAGATTATAAACTCTTATTGAGTTTCATGAGTTTTGAATTGGAGATTATCAACGGTGATTGTTTATATTATTTGAGTGTTATTGTTGAGTTTACCTCTTTTGAGATCTTTGTATATTTAAGTGAAATTGTATACTTAAGTGACGTTATTTCACTTAAGTCATGAGTATGTGTTCTTTCTATTGCCTCTTCTCATTTGAGAAGAATTATCACCGTGTGTCTTATGCTTCATATTATTGTTTATCCTTATTAACTGATTGTTTTAGCTAGACTGACCCATTTATTTTATACTCGAGTCAGACCGAGTTGTTTCAGGTTTGCTATCAGTTTCAGGACTTAGCTTTGATGCATCTGTTTGGATATTATCCTAGCATATTTGTGTAGTTTATATTTCTTTCTGTTTGACTCTGATGTGTATTTTGATTCGATGTATATAGTGTGGTCTCTGAACCACTTTTGTATATCGTTTTGTATTGTACTGGGATGTATCGGTGTATATGTATTTATATATATGATGATTACTGTTATGTGATGTGATATGCATTTTTCTATTGTACTTTGTTCTGATAGATACATTAGCCACCTATAGTTTTGTATTAAGCATTTATTGGATATGTCGATCCACTTGAAATTGGAAAAAAAATACAGAGCATTTATCGACGCATGTAGTAGACGTTTAAGACAAAATTATAGGTGGTCGCTCCTAACCAGCCCTATTCTCTGCATTAATAGACAGAATTACCCAGTAATTCTCTTTGTTAATGTGGGTCTCAGGGTGGGGCGTCACAGACAACCTCAACTGGGTCAACAGCGACTTAAAGAATAAGATCAATGTGGATTTATGGGGTAAATCAACATTCGATCTCAAGAGATAGAATTTGGGATTATAAAAGATATTAGCATCTAAACCAAGGATATAAAATCTTTGGTGAATCGATGTTGTTGTAAAGGTGTTTCACCCCTTTACAAATCAATTTGAGATTGGCGAGACTGCTTACTCATTATCAAGATCATTCGAAGTAGAGTTACGGGATACTCTAGAATCAAATGAAGATGAATAGTGAGGGACACGAATGAATTTAGGAACCGCAGGGATTGTTCCAAAATTTAAAGGAATCGAGTCAAAAAGGAATAGATTCAAACTCAAATGAAAGTGATTCTGTAAATACATTTACCATACATATTGAGTTTTGCCTAGAGCTACCAAAGCTCTGATACCGACTGTAACAACCCGATATTTTCAACCATTCGCATCTGCACATGTCGAACTTGAATTTCTCAAAATACCGCATTGTAAATAAAATTTGGAAAATCTCAGAATATACAGTAAATAATCACAGATAACAGACACAGAGTAAATAATAATGCAGTGGAAGTAAAAGAGATAGTAGTTCATAAAGCTATTATATATAAATAAGATACATCATAGTTCAATGAGATACAACAGAAGAATAACAAGATACATCAGGTACAAACCAAAATACATCACTAGAATCACTGGGTACTGAAAGCAAAATAGATGGCTGCATCTTCAAGCAAAGCTCCAACACCGAAGGTGAGTCTTGAATGCTGAATCACTCAGTCTGAACCGAGTGTAAAGCAAAACACAAAACACTCGAGTCAGGATTAATATTCTTATATCAATAAATCCAACTCAAGTGAAATAACAACTGAAATACAAGTAGCTCAAAGGATGTTTGGGATAACCATCCTCTAAGGATCCGTTAAACTATTTACTATGTAATAATATTTCGTTAATATAATAATGTCTATAGTAAAATAAACTTACTTTAAAATAGCGCTAAGGAGTGACCCAATATTCCTCTTAACACGTAATAGTCCCAGTAGTCCATCCAGTATCAGCATATCCCCAGATCGGAAGACTACCGTAAATACTCCATGGGCTACGGGAGAAAAACAACTCATATTAGGGCTCGCTATGGTAGGTGATACGGCACACAAGGTAATGCTATGGTAAATATACCAATTACGCACACAGGCTGGTGTTAACGTAGCGGCCACTATGCCGACCTCGGATCACACTTCCAATCAAAATCGGAGGATGGCCATCAAATCAACCACAAGTAAGAGTATAGTATCGAAGAAATGTGTCCGACCAGAGGAGCTACCCCTTTTGGCCCGAGATCGCTCCTGTTTTAGCCACCTTAAGCCAACTCATGGGAGTCAGGTCCACGTAATATACCACAAGGACGTTGCCACCATCCTACTTCGTTCTGGAATCTCCACTACGTACATGGTTGTCAAAGTGGTTTTTGGTATCGACAGAGAGTATGCCCATATCCGATCCCGGTCTCTTTGCCAACCAATCGTTATTATAACTCCGTGGTCATTTTAAAATAGTTTATATTTCAAAATCAAATCATTTCATTCAAAACTATATTCCTTTCGAAATAGTTTATACTTCGAAACCAAAACCATTTTTATATTAAAGCCACAGTCAAATTAATATGATATCATTTCCATTTCAAACATATATTCATCTTTCAAAAATCATAATACTTTCAAAGTTATAACTCTTTCGAAACCAAAATACTTGAAATCCTTACACTTTGAAATCATAACATTTTGAAATCATACATTTGAAATCATGGAACTTCCTTTAATTCTTTATATTTACATATTTTCAAATCAACCTAAATTTTCAACTTCCTAGTCTAATTCAATTAAATCCGTCAATTTCAATTCAAAACCATTTCAAATCTTATAAATTTCAAATACAGATTTGATTCACAAAATAAACTATTCGATCCTTAGTATATTCAAAACTTTAATATCCCACATTTCAAAACTAAATTTTATAATTTCATATATCTATCAATTCAATTTGTTAATATTTTGTTTGAAATATTTACTAAATAAACTCAATATCATTTACATAAATTCAAATTTCAAGTAAACTAAATATCTTTCATACCAGTATAAACTTCAAAAATTCATTTATCAAATAGATCAAAAATCATTTATCATTCTAAATTCACATTCTTTATTAGAATAAAGATCAAATCATTCCAAACCATTTCAATCATCAAATATCATATCTTTTCAAAACCCCATTATTAAATCAGTATTTGAATTCAAAATTAAATATTCGAATTTAAATACCTTTTGAAATTCAAATATATCATTCATTTATTATATTAAATACCATTCCAAACTACATTTAAAAATTCCATTCAAAATTTCATAAATCGATTCCAAATCATTCGAATTCCAAATTCACATTTAGTCAAATCTCAGTTTCTCAATTTCAATTCAAATCAGTTTCTCAATAAACCATTTCAATTTATATAGATTTCAAACACAGACTTGAACCTCAAATAAATCATTTCAATCTCCATATATTTCAAAGCTTCAAATGTTCAACATTTCAAAACAAATTTCAAAAACCTCATATATATATATATATATATATATATATATCAAATTCACTTTAATATAAAAAAATTGCTTTGAAATAAAATACGATATCATTTAAATAAACCCCAAACTTTAAATCACTAAATATCTTATTCAATTTATCTAACCTTGAAATTTTTTTAAATCATCTTAAACCAAAACCAAATTATAGAGCCATACCTTTAAATCTCTAAATAAATCCATTTCAAATCGATTTAATTAAAGATAATTCTAAACTAAATACAATTCCAAATAAATTTTGAATCCACTTTAATTTAAAATTTATTTATAAATAATTTCAATATCAAATAAAACTATATATATCTCCCCAAAACAATAGAAATCAATTTCTAAAATATTTATATATATAGACCAACGGTGTCTGTATAGAGTTTTCTATCCTATGGTCAAGTGATACGGATATTTATTATTTCAATCCGCAATTTAAAATATAAATTCGGGTATATATCATTTCAACCCGCAATCCCAAATTCAATTCAAATGAAAATCGCTTGGGTTTATCATTCAACCCATAACGATTTTCTCCTATTCTAAAGTCCGTTCGGGTATGTATCATTTCAACCCATGGTGAATTCTATACTAACAGGGAATTTGCAGAGTGATAACAAATATGATAATAATATAACAGGCATATATCAACAATATAAATAACAGATAATGGTGTCAGATGTCACAGGTGAACAGATAAAGGTAATAGTATATATAACAATGTAAATAACTAACAACAGCTTACCTCAATTGTCGTTTCAATTGAAATCAAATTTAATAAATATAAGTACATTAATCATGAGTGATTGCTCACCTTTCGAGGCTAGAGAGATTTTACAAAGGACGAGCTACGAATTCCAAGCACAAATTCCAAAGCAAAGCTAGATGGACACGATTCGACGAACGAAGCTGATAAATAGGAATTGACGAAATCAAATCAGAAGTGGATCGATGATGATAATTGGGTATAAGTGAACATATATATATATATATATATATATATATATATATATAACTATGTTCATATATGGAATCATGTTTTATATTTAAACACCTTTTAAATTTTAAATATATATACACACACACACACACATACGTATAGATTAAAATCAATATTATAAACTATAACTATTTATAAACTGCCATCTACTATGTTTAAAATTAATATTAAAATCAATATTAACCACAATGTACATTTTATATTCCTATAAATTAATATACATACAGTAGGTAATATATACTTACTGACCATATAAGATGGACAATTGACCAAACTTAATATATATATATATATATATATATATATATATATATATATATAAATTGATTATAAAAGAGAGAAGTAAAACCCACATCATAACAGTAAACATAGTTATATATAATATAATATTTAAAATACTTCTTTTATGAAAATGTACAGTAACCTACATATAGTAAACACGCATAATATTTTCAAGATTTAATATTTTGTAACCTATATATAATAAACGTATATATATTTGAAACAAGGTATCAATATACGCAGGTTGCATACAGTCTTGAAATTGAATCACAGTTGTATAACATCGACCTACATATGTATATAAAACTTTAAAATAAAGAATTATAACCTCCTAATCAATAAGAAAAGAGATATTTAGGCTACAACTAAATATATGCAACCCCAAAACTCATTTATACTTATAACCATATAAAATAAAATATACAGTAACATATATATTAAATCATATAATCCAACAAACATATAATCTAACAGTTCTTACATAACCTTTATTTTATTACTGTATATATACGAACAACAAAATGGGTTACTATTATATATAAATGATCAGCAAAGGTACTATGCAATCTTGCTATATATATACTTACTATATTTTATATATATATATATATATATATGTATGTATGTATGTATGTATACGAACTCCAATATCTTAGCTATACCTTATACATAAAACCCCAATTGATTATAAAACCATTGCAGAAATATATGTATATATAAGAAATTTGAAAACTAATTCAATGCAAAGTACGTACACTTGTATATAACAAGAAGAAGTTGCATTTGAGGCTGGGTTGATGGGCTGCTAGAGAGAGATAAATGCGCTTGTTGTAGGAGACAGCAAGGAGGAGATAGTTGGCTAGGGGATGCAAGGTGGCGGGTCAAGCAGCTCGCGGTGATAAGGAGTTTGGAGCGGCTGATGGGAAGGTGGCCAAATGGGTTCTTGGGCGAACTGGGCATGGGAAGGTGCTGTTGCATGGCCTTAGTGGTCGAGCTACTGGGTAAGCGGACCTATGTAATGGAGCGAATCTAGGAATGAGGGGGAGGCCGAGGAGGAAGGAGATGGTGGCCGCGGGTCTTCGTCGGTGGCTGCCGATGTGTGGCATGAGGAAGGTGGTGAAGGCCGAACAAACAAGGTGGAATGAAAGGTAAAGCGGGAATAAGGAGAGGTGGCTACTGCATGTGTCCCTAGAAGCATTGGGTTGCATGATAAATGAAAATGTAGGTGTTTCAGATTGTATACTAATAAACCATATTTTATATCATCTCAAAAATAGACAGATCTAAGAAGAAAATGGGATGATGAACTAAATAGTACTGTCGAAAAGAAACATTATATTTTGAAACCAGAGAAGGTAGAAAGTCAGCACGAGATTCGGTGAATAATTAATTAAATGGCTGATTGAATAAACCGGATGAAAAATGAATAGTTACCGGTAACCCCTAAAGCCAGATTGCGGTACTGATACAGAAATCGTTCCGTAAATTTCGTTGTTTTCTCGAACCCCAAAATACACAAACAAATATATAGTGGAGATCAACACAACGAGATGATCAAAATGGTATACATATATTAGTGGTACGATCGTCCGATCAAAAGTCGATATCGGTACCAAAATGTTGCTAATCCGTCGAAAAATAAGATCAACGGAGCAACATAAATCAAATTTTGGAAAAACGAAATATGATGTCTTATCAGAAGATGATTTACAATTTTTCTATATAAAAATATTCAGTTTTGGAAAATATTTTATTATCAACAATTATTAACTGATATAGATTGAAATAGAATTACACAATAAAATAAACTTTCATATTTTCAGATGAAAATTTACCAGTTGCTATGTTAAAACAGACATATTTCAAATATCAGATTTTTATTTTATAATTTTATAATTTAAAATTTCACAAAATTTCAATTGATTAAATAAATAAAACCACTAAAATTTATGGGTCGTTACAACGATCGTGGAGAGGAGTACTACAATCTAGTGAATGAATTGAGGAAAATTATGGAAGCTTATATGCTTGGAAGAATAGGATAATGAAGGATTCTGGGGCTTCGCCTTCTTTTTTGAGTGAGTGAATATGCTTTATAATTATATAATGCAATAAGATATTTTTTTAATATTGTTAGCGTCTAGTTAGGATATAATTATGATTTTAGAATGAGTTTGATGAAATAATTTGATGACTAATGAGTTATTAAAGCAACAGTAGATTAATTCAAAATATATAAAGTTGTATAAAACAATATGAATTCCAGAGATATATGTGTATATGTGTGTGTGTGTATATGGAAATGATGATATAATGAAACATCTATTAAATAAATGTTGGTATAAAAAATATATGAAGTTAAATTTGAAATGAAGGTTGGATTGGGCAAGGTTAAATTTGGATCTAATCGAACTGAGTACGAGTGGAGGCATTTACGGAATCGGAACTTCGTGTGATGCTTTGGCTATTTCGAAGGAGGCAATATGGTATGATGTTGATGTGGCAAAGCATATGTATCACTGAATAGAAGTATGTCTAATATATATGAAAGTGCTTGTTTGGTTTGTTATCAATGATTGGATATTATGTTGAGTTGTATGATCGGATATTGGATATTGGTTGTGTTTAATGTGCTATTAATTTGTCAAGTGATTATGTAGAGTCATGTACGGTGCTGGAAATAGTTGTTCCCTCGTTATTCGAAACAGAAATAGTTGTTCTAGGAAAGTGGTTATTCCCTCGGTATCAGAATTAGTGCTTTAGTAAATAATTGTTTCGCGAAAATGGTGTTCCTATAATAATGTGTATATTGGTGACCTTATATGATGAGTATACATTTGCGCATAGAGAATAATGAATCGTCGTATGACCATAATCAAGTAGTCAACCTAGGTATAGTGTTGATATTACTCCTCCAATGCAGGTTAGCAAGTTGGGGTATGTGTATACGGGTTAGGAGACACTAATCACGTTTCATTAGTCTTTTTGTAGTATATATGAGTTAGACTTATTTCACTCACTTAGACGTATATTCGACCCACTGCTATTTTCCTTTTTATTTATATCACTACGCTGATGGACCATGGTGACTTGGAGGATATGGTGATGAAGATCTTGCATTGTAAATATTGTATAAATTGTAAATGTATCTTACGACTAATATATTCATGTGTGTTGTGTATTAGGATTTGTTGTACAGATCTAATTATGTATTTTTATCTATGTTGAATATAAATTGTTTTATAGTATATATTGTTTCCTTCCGCTGTGAATTTAGAAAGATTATAGTTAGAGTATGTTTTGTTTTCTTGTTATAGTATCATAATGAATTGTTATTTTTGGGATTTGAGATTTGAACATCGATTCACATGTTATATTTGAGGCTTGAAAAAGGTGGTTTGTTACATCAAGTTGATGGTCTCCAACTGCAGTTGCATCTGCTACAGATCCATTAGCAACATGATGCCTCATTCACCACTTTTGCTCCTAAGTTCTTATAACAAATTATGGATATGAGCCCTAGATTTAATATCTAAAACTCAAGATAATTTATTGGTCGCGGTTTTGAAAACACAACAACAGGAGCAGAAGATACACTTTCCTTCTTTTCCTTGATCATCTTTAAATAATTCGAGAAATTGCACTTCCAATGCCCCTTATTGTGACCATGGTGACATTCATCTTTGTCAGTACTTCCTTAGAGCCCCGTTGATCCTTGAATGATCCCTTGGCTGACTCTCAACATACTGAGTAGCTCGATGAAGCTTATGCTCAATTGGATCATATTGTAGTTCACTATTATAGTTCGTTGCTTATAGTCACATTTAGCTCTGGAAGTTTATCAATATTACCTACATGGTCGAGATGAAATCCTTAACATGACTGTCCCTTACTCATCTTTCTATCGAATAATTCCTTGGTAATCTCAAACCTTGAGGAAGGAGATTGCTTCCTAAATAAACTTTGCGGCTTTCGAAGATTTTGTGAACATACATGTTTTTGTGTTGCCTTTGCAACGGCTAGACAACAATACAATTTAAATGATTTCGCAGCCAACTACACAAGTGTTATAAGCTTTCACTCCCTTGAGGTCAGTGCCCTCAATGGGTTTTTCCCTTAAAGTTTTATTTATTGATGACCGTAAACATTCATACGTGAGTGCTATCTTAATTTTTCTTATCCAATCATTATAGTTTGGTTCAATTAGCTTATCTTTCCCATGAAAAGTCTTAGTTTGGTCATTTTGCTACAAATTTAATTTAACCAGTTTAGAACAATTGATACATAACAATTTTTTATATCATTAGATAGGCTGAATGTTTTCATTTCATTTATCTAATAAGCACCCACTTCAATTTTGTGTTTCTCAAAATCCTAAGACAAAATGTAGAAATCTTTCGATTTCTCTAGTGGGCGTAAGGACTCCCTTATCTTGTGATTTCGTCCTTAAGGATTTTCAATAAATTATAGGCCCACAAGCAATGAATAACATTTTTTGGTTGTATCATATAAAGCTCCTAACTCATGATCCTTTTCATATCAAGGATTTTCCATAAATCAAAGGAGATTATTCACTCGTACCTACCATTTCTCAACAGCATGTGTTTAATGCATGTACCTCAAGGAATATCTACAAATACGTGCATATATCTTACCTCATTTAGTTAATATATTAGCAGTATTACACATAATTTCCCTGGCTTGAGGAATCTCAACAGCTAAATAGTATGTAAGTAATCTATTAATATATAAATGGTAGAGGATAACTCATATACTAAGGCTTCATAATCTTTAATAAACACATACATTGAGTGATACCAATAGGGATCGATGTATTTCTTATGAAATATTCTTTTTTTTTTTCAAGTGTCTGACACATTTCAAATCACGATATACATAAAATATGCATGTACTTGTTCCTTATACCTAAGTTGGGTTTCTTATTGTTCCACGTATATTAAGCACTTGTATTATAGAAGTTTAATTTATTATAAATTTTTATAATTTATTTAACTTATACAATATTTTTATGTATATTATTTACTAAATCATTTTCAATTGATTTTAGTGAATATTAGGCATGCATCCCTAAAAGCAAACTTAATTCACTAAAACTCCTCCCGCAAGAAAACATAAATTGCAGGTCACTGTTTTTCATTTCGGTTGTTTTTTCCCCTAAAATACCCCTCCGCTTCTTGCACGATTGATTTTAATAACGAGTTTATCTTTCTTGATTTCATATTCTTCTTCATTGGCGAACTTATGTTTCTTAATTTCATCTTCTTCTTCAATGGCGAGCTCTGCATTCTCGATTTCGATGGAAAACTGCAATTATATACAATAGTTGCAGAAATGTCTGCAATTATTTGCAATAGTTGCAGACAATTCAGCAACTATATGCAATTGTTACAAACATGTCTACAATTGTATGCAATAGTTGTAGAAATTTCTGCAACTATATAAAATAGTTGTAGAAATTTCTACAACTATATGTAATAGTTGCAGACATTTCTGCATGTATATGCAATAGTTGCATTTCTGCAACTATATGCAATAGTTGCATTTGTGCAAATATGCAATAGTTGAAAAAATGTCTGCAGTATATGCAATAGTTGCAGACAGTTTTGCAATTATACCATATAGTTGTAGAAATTTCTGCAACTATATGCAATAATTGCTGCAATTATTTGCAAATGTTGTAAATTTGAAAAAAAATCAAAAGTGTTCAAAATTTACCGAATTGTCTGCAATATATATGAAATAATGGCACCTTTACTACGAATATGAATTTTTGGTATCAACAATGGATCTCATTTTAAAGATCATAAAATTTATGATTTTTTGGTGAAAACGGTATATTGATATGATTTTTCTAGATAAATTTATACGCATTTGAAATGTTAAAACATAAAGGGTATTTGGGTCTTTTTGCGTGTGCGAATTTGAAAATAGGGACCAGAAATGTAAGTTTAGTTTGAGAATGATGTTTTCTCTATTTTGAAACTTATTAGGCATGTGAGCCAAACTTATCCTTAATTTTATTAACTAATTGATTAAATTATTTTAAAATTCAAAATTTTATTTTATTCATCGTAAACAACTTTCTTATAATAAGAGTGTGTTTTATTCAAGTAAAGCACTCATTTTGATGCCTTGGGTGTTCGAATTCATGACTTCTAGAATCTTGGTCTATAGTGTGGGACCTCGACAATGAGTTTGCTCAACAAATCAAGAGAGAATATTCAATCTTACCTATCATTTTGCAAAGGCCTAACCATAAAGCATACACCTTTAGTTTACTTGACAAATACATGCATGTATCTTACATCATCTAGGCAATATATTAATATTACTACACATAAAAACTCTAGCTTGAGTTTGCTCAATAACTAGTGCATATGCAAATAATCAATCTATGTATAAATGACAGATGATAACTATTTTTGCCAAGGCAAGTCGGTTTTATAGTGGACCATCCACTTTTTTTAAAATAAACCAGGAATGGAGCATAAATGTCTCCGCAACTACATAGATAAAGTTTAGTACATGAGAGTGACAATAATGCCTCCACTAATTGGTAGAAAAATGAAATACAAACAAGTTAAGAGCTCCATTGGAGCCCTAATAGGTTCATATATCTTTTAAAGTGACTAACCAGATCCGTAACGAAATCAGAAGAATCCTTCGGGAATAAGGACATGTCCCAACTATCATTAGAAAGTAGTTTTTGATTATGAAATCTTAGTCTTCCCTCAATTGCTAGCGTAAATGAGTCTCCGCTACCCACATAACATAGGTATCTATTCTCTCCAATTTGACTAGAAGCAAACTTGCAAAAGTATTTGCATAAGGGAGAATATTTCATTAGGGTGCACTGACTAATCCAAACTTCCTTCTTTTAGAGAGACGCGAAAGTACAAGTATGTGTGGTCACTTCTATAACTAGATAACCATCACTAAAAACCATCTTTACATCAGATGGTTTAGTGTTTTGATGATCCCTACCTAATTGACCGCAACATTAGTATTTATTAATGCCTTCGTTTTACTCCTTTAGTAGATATTTATGGTATTCATGAACTTATTTCTGATTTTTTACTTTATGGAAATTTTTTTTTATCTAATGCCATTATTCCTACTTCTGCAACTATAGGTTTTCATTTATACCCGATATGGTAAGCAACGTCTGTTGATGAGTGGTTATACAGTAGCGATTCTTATGAAATAATTATTTTACACTTCTAACTTGGTGTAGTGTGTTATATGGGTCATGAATGGGAACTTAGTTTTCATCCGAGTGTGCATCCTTCGATTTCTGTTGTATATTTAAGGGATCCTGAAAGATATGAAAAATCTCCCACCAAGTCGCACATATGACTTTTATTGCATACGCTTTCCATAGAATTCTATATGTAACTAGAAGATCGTTTATGGAATTCTGTTTACTCACTTTCACTTGAGTATTTGTTTCCCTCCTTTTCCAGCTAGGATTGGAAATCTTTATTTTACACATCCATATGATTGAGTCCTTGGGTTTTCGAAAGAGTGTAAATAAAAAAAAAGTGTTTCGAATTATTACTATTTGACTTGGACCTGCTATGAAAAAGTCGAAGTATTTAAAATTATTAGTTGACATGGGCAAAGTAAGGTAAAATATCTAAAATGATTTAAGTATTGGTCTTGAAAATCTCTGTCTACTCAAGATCATGAGGGTCACATGGAATGGTAATTATCACCGAAGAGATCACAACAGGCTAAGATACTACTATGGTGGGGGTGGAATAACACTCATCCAATATGGTGGTCTCTATTTCAATCTCATACAGTACCTCAGTAAACATATTCTTTACGATGTGTTGACTCTCCACGGGCTAAAAAGAGGTTTGGGAAGAGGAATCTTCATAGGAAAGGCCGTAGGTGGGGAATCAGAGTGTGGGCGAGAAGTGGCAAGATAGCAAAAAAATGACAAGAATCACATATGAAGGGGTTTCCGGTGGTACTCAACATCAGTAGGAGCAATCTTTATCATCAATAATGGAGACGGGGATACGAGAAGGTAGCTTCTGGACAGGGATGGTCTTTATCGCTATTTTGGCATACATAAGTTGGTGACACCTTTTTGGGGAAATATCAAAACACACCAACTCTCTAATATGATTGGTTACCTAATCAAATCGTTCCAAAGGCTAAAACAAAGATAGAATATAACAGAATATTGGAGAGATAGACCCAAATGGGAATAGATTGTACTTGCAACTGAGCAAAATTAATAAAAGCGCTTTATTAGGTAATTATAAAAACTTTCGCTTCAACAATTATAAGATCGACTTCTAGGATATGACTTATCTCTAAGAGGCAAGAGAACTAGAAGATATACATGGACTTATCAAAATGGACATCAACTTCCCCTTAGCGATGCTAAGCTCTAAACAAATGGTTTCTAACCACACATAATGAGGACATTCATCCAAAAAGAAGCCAATTAAATTGTCTTTCCAAAATAAATTATAGCTTCAACTATTTAATTAGGAGGAGCTACAGGTTTTCCAATGTAGTTCACGACATATTTCTTAGGGAAGTAAATATCGAGTGTTATCCGGTTTTAACTTAAAAGGGAAATCCAAGCAGTTCTAGTTTTGGTACTCAATTTTTCTCACTAACTAGCTAATATGTTTATTAGATATAGTTTCATGATATAGTTTCACTTCTATTCTGCTTATTACAAAATACCTTATTTGTAGTTTCCATAAAGGTTGAAGCATCGCAAGCCACAGATGAAGCTTCTGCATTAACTCCTGATCCAATATCTACAAATTCCAAATTGTACAAAGTGTGCTGATAAGATTTAAGTGAGACAACATGATTGGATGGGGAAAATTCGGAATAAACCAAGATTACATCTGTGATAATAGTTTTCATAGCAGGCGGATAGGCATTGGATTTCGTGGCATACGGAACCCTAGACATCTAGATCAGGAGAAGAAGAAATGGAAGAAAGAGGCAGTGAAAAGTTAAGAAATATGACACCAAGAAAGGAAAAAGGGATATGAGGAGGAGGCGTAGGAAGAGAGAGGGTCGTATCAGCACAGTATGATGGAAAAAGTACGCCATTCTTCAAAGATTTCATTTTTCTGTTTCGTTTCGAGGGAAACTATATTAAAGATTCATAATCTCTTAATATATTTTTAGCGACTGGATTTAAGGCATAATATATTCCTTATGAAATACTCTCGTGATTTAAGTGACAGACACATCTGAAATCATGGTATATGTATCATACATATGTTTCATTCCAAAAATCTTTTTTGGTTTATTTCAGTTCCACTTATATTTTAATTGTACATATAATTATATAGGTTTAGTTTATTATTGACTATTATAATTTAATTAACTTATATAATTTTCATATGTATCTTATTAATTAAATCATATTTAATCAATTTCAATTCTTAATTTACTAACTAAATTTAATTTAAATTTTCAAAAATAAAAATTAATTATTTTTTTATTCATTCAAAACTGTTTATGATGAATAATTAACGATAATCCTTCTAGGTACTCTCACACGCACGCACACGCCCTCCCCCCCCCCCCCCACACACACACATATATTGATTGATTGATTAATTAATTAATTAATTATCCGATTAAAATTTTAATACAATGTTTAATAAATTTTAAAATTTTATTTAAATTAATTTGTCATAATATATTAGGAAAATAAAAACAGTTAAATTATTAAATTATAACCTTTGTAGTTTTATGTACAGATATATATAACATTGTATGTATCTTAGTTAGTTAACACTTAATTAATCATTTATCGAATAATTTATTTATTTGATCAAACATTCTAATTATATATTTTGGTAAGTTTTGAAAATTATATTTAATTTACTTTAATAAATCTATTATAAATTTTCAACTGTATATACATATATCACTATATATAAAAACTTTTAATTAAATGCCTATTTAATTAATCAAACTGATTACATGCCTTTATAAATTAGAAAAATATTAGATCAATTTCTCAAAACGATTTTGAAAATTTTAAAAAAATTATTACATTTACGAAGTTTCCTTTTATATATTAAGCTTAACATTTAAGTTAAAATATTTTTAAAGTTTTAGAAATTAATTTGAAAATTAGCCCAAGGCCAAATAAATCTAGACCTTATATTTAGGCCAACCTTTTGGACTTACTCCACACATTAGGCTAGGACAATACGCAAGGAAAGAGAATACTTTTTATCCAACCCCAAGCCCATACTCTGCTATTCTAGACACTCATCATATAGAAAGTTTATTTGTTATCCCCTAATGCCAGCTAATTATACTACATAGACTATTTGGGCTCTAGTACCATTGTTGGAACCCGATCAATTTTGTCACGGCTGAAATGGATGAATTTTAATAAACCCCTAATTAGATCTTAATGAGGCCTATGTAGTCTATTAACTAGCATTAAATCCAATTTATCTATTTTAAATAAAATCATATTTTATTTTTAAATATTTTATATTTATATTATCTATCATATTAATTAAATTAGTTGAATGTTCGTTTTGAATATATCATATATATTCATTACATAACATGATAACATAAGATACACATCTCACTCAAAGTACATCATAAGTGCGATATGTGTGTGTATGCGTGCGTGCATGTGTGCATGCATGTGCACACATGCGCACGTGTAATTTAGTTAGGTATTTTATGTTCTGTCATTTAGATATGTGAAATGCCATATTGTTATCCATGGGAAATAAATTAACAAATCATAAACGTGACATGTATGTAACTAAATAGAAGTTTTTTTTTACTACCTCTTGGTATGTGAATGGTCATATGAACCGTATAGAGTGTAAATTGCAAAGGAATACATATATATGATATTATAACATACTAATATATGATTATGTGTACAACTACCTATATAAATACATATAGATATTGTGATTTTTATCTGTTGTATACACATATTTTTTGTACATGATTCATTACTACCAGCAAGTGTCGATCTCGAAGATCGAACTTTGACCTTTGACCTTGCAATCTAAACCACCAACCATTGAGCCAACCCCGTTGGTTTTTTTTGGCAAAGCCAAAAGGGTTAAATGGGCCGCTTCCATTTCATTGCTGCACATAGAAAATTAAAAGGGAACATAACGGGGTATGTCACCTAAGGAAAAGAAGAAGAAGAGGGAATACAAAGGAAATAAAGCACAAGCAAAACAAGTATACAGAGAGGAGCACAAACCATATACAAAACAAAAATAGAGAAAGGAAAACAAAGCATAAGAAGACACACAACAGCACATCAGCACCACTCATGAAAAACATGCTTATGCTCTGCTAGAGAGGTGTTTCTAAAAAACATGCTTATCCTTTACCAGAGAGCTATTTAAGATACCATGATTTATTTCATGCAGTAAAAGATTATAAACGTGCAACTTGGAATTAGTATTTTCCCTAAAAACCATGATATTCCTTTCATTCCAAATAACAAAATGAATTTCTTTAGACTAAGCAATAATAGGTTGGTTTGAGGAGTTCTCCATCTAGTTGCTTTAAAAATTAGGTTCCACTCAATTAAATTAACCCTACTATGATCTGACCTACCGACTTTAGCCTTCAGCTTATTCCATAGGAAGAATATGTATTCGCAGTTGAAGAAAAGATGTAGGTTATCCTCCCTTTCGATAAAGAAAAAGGTACATCCATCATCATCCTCAAACCTAAAGCATTAAATTTAGCTTTATTTTGAAGGCCGCTCCTTAATACCTTCCATAAGAGAAAATTCTCCTTTGGCCTATTCCGAGAACACCATACCCTGTCAACCTAGACGAATTTGTGAGCCATATTGAACCAACACAAGGAATTGTATACAGTAGATATAGAATGATGTTCAGATTTACAAGAGTATGCCAGCTTTTCCATAGCAGAAGTGGGATAAGGTTCACATTGGAGCTATTTTCATAGTTCCATAATTAGCTGATTGCTACTGAATGGAAGAGGAATCTTACCATCTTGAATGTACTCATAAGCTTTTGAACACTTTACAATGCCCGACTGATGCATTTGAGAATAAGACAACACAAAGCTTAAAACTAAGCCTTACATTGCCAATGTGTCATTCCAGAAGCTAGCGCTACCTCCAGAAGTAGTTACTAATTGTACATGAGGGAGGAGCGAGTTCCTAACATTCAACATATTGCGCCACACCCAGCTACTATTTTGTGGAACCTCCATGAGCCAGAAACCTTTCCTTCCTATGTTATGTATCCATGACTACTTTACCCAGATATCGTCTTTCCTAATCAGCAAATCATCAGAATGCCTACTAAAGGCTACTTAGCTCCATTGTATCATGTTCTTAATGCCTAGCTCAGCAAAAATGCAAGGCATTTCAAGCTTGTAGAAGTAAATATGGATCAGTTTTGTTGAGCTCATATTCCCTGACCAGAGGAAGTGGTTCATGGCATCCAAATCATAGTGATTAATTTTTTAAGAAGAATAAAGTTTCTATACCAATAAACAGTCATAGAGAAGATGATTGAATTTATTAGAACAAGCCTCCAGCCTGGCTAAGCAATATGTTAGACCAATTATCCATAGTAGAAATTATCTTTTCAAAAAGAGGAAGACACTGAGATGTTGAAATTCTAGAAGTGGATAGTGGAATTCTAAGGTAGGACATACTATTGGACATCAGACCAGTAATTGCAAAAATATTCTTGCTATCATGTTGTGAAACCCCAGTTGTTATGATACTGGATTTCTGGAGACTTACACTAATACCAGTGAGGAAGTAGAAATCAAAAAGCGTATCCATGCACCTAATTGAACTCAAATCTGGCTTTGTAAACAAGATTAAGTCATCAACAAATAACAAAGAGGTGATTAGAGGATTCTTACATTAAGGAAGTAACAACAACTTCTTAGAGTTAACACATTCATTCAGCATGCTAGTCAAAACTTCCATTACTAAAATAAAGAGGTAGGAGGAGAGAGGATCCCCTTGCTTAATTTGTTTCTTACTCTTGAAGTATAGAAATTTTCCATTAAAACAAAGGTAATAGGTGGAGGTTGACATATAGGTACAAATCCAAGTAGCAAAATGCTTAGGGAAATTCATTTTAGCCAAAGTTCTAATGATGATAGTCCACTAAATTGCATTAAATGCTTTTCTAATATCAAGTTCAACAATGCACTAGGGGTAATGTTAGATTTGCCATAACATTTTATAATATCAATCTTTAGCGTCAGTGTATATTAATCCATCTAATAATGCTTTTTTCCACCCTTCTAAGAGCCTTATGGAAATGTATGGGTAAGTATCTTGATCTCATTTATAATGATTTAAAGATATAACTATCCTCACATAAATACTTCACTTAAAAAAACAAAATTGCTATAAACCGTGTTTATCGTTGATTGAACCATATGTCATAGAATTAACAATATTTTAAAGAAATTACCATCCAGTTTCTATTTTGGGGTATGTGTTTGATCAATAACGAGTGCCATAATTCATGTCTGATATAAAGTTAGAAGTGTAAGATTTGGTTATTTTTACTCTTGAGTTATAACTATTTATTTTTCTCTTTGACTTTGTTGATTCTCCACTCGTACTTTCAATGAAAATAAAAAGGGGAGGGAGGTTAAGATTTGGTGGTGAAAATTGATTTGACAATGTTTAGAATGTTTTATCTCCTTGTCTCTTTGGTGTAACTAACTATTAATCATTTCTTTAATTTTCTCTTTTTTGATTTAACCTCTTATCATTTCACGTGTCTGGAGCATGATAGAGAAGGATAATCTATGTAGGAGAACATCTGAATAGGGGAGTAAGTGTCTAAGGGGAGCATACTAGAATTCATCAAGTTTCACACACCACTTTCACACACGACAAACATACATGTATTTTACTTGTAAGTCTTAACATATGTTTGTTATCATCAAAAAGGGAGACTGTAGAAAATTGCAATATGATTTCTTTTTTATGATAATAATAAACATTTATTTTATTTAACATGTTTGTCTAGTGTTATATATTTACAGGTTTTTTTTTGTAATAATATTCAGAGAAGATTGAATTCAAATATTAAGAAGAATTAAGGATCGAAATACGAATTCATCAAATCTCAACAGCCATTGATTTCTTACTTGTATTTTATAGATGATGATACACAAATATATGAAAGCATGTACATAATTTAGGTAAGTATAAACTATGCTGAAGAGTTGGGCTTTGGACTTGATACACTTGAGTTCTAACTTGAACCATGCTTCTACCAGCAATACTAATGGACCAGCAACACTTATATATGTGTTTCATTACACTCCTCCTCAAGTTGGGTTATATATATCTATTAAACCTAACTTGCTTTTCAGGTATTTAATTCTATCTCCATTTAATGCCTTGGTTAGAAGGTCAGCTGGTTGCTCTTGAGTATGGAAATTGTGTGTAATTACTTCTCCCTCTTGAATTTAGTCTCAAATAAAATGGCAGTCAACTTCTATATGCTTGGTCCTCTCATGGAATATAGGGTTCGATGCAATGTGAATGGCTGCCTTATTGTCACACCATAGTCTTGCAGGTTTCTCAAACTCAAGTTTACGACATGACTTCACACACTGCCTTGGACATTGCTCTATACTCAGGTTCTGCACTTGATCTTGATACAATATGATGTTTCTTACTTTTCCATGATACTAAATTCCCTCCAATGTATACACGGAATCCAGTGGTTGATCTCCTATCATTCTTTGATCCAGCCCAGTCAGCATCAGCAAAACTTTCAATCCTCACGTGACCATGGTTGGCATATATGATACCTTGGCCAGTAGATCCTTTCAGATATCCTAATATGTGTTCCAGTGCTTGCCAGTGTTGTTTTGTTGGTGAAGCCATGTACTGACTCACCATACTCACAGCAAAGGCAATATCAGGCCTAGTTATGGTTAGATAATTCAACTTACCTACAAATCTCCTATATCTTTTGGATCATCAAATGATTCTCCTTCAGATGTTAGATAACTATTAGGCAAGATAGGGGTGCTTTGTGGTTTAGTGCCAAGCTTTGCAGTTTCTAATAACCTGTCCAAGGCATATTTTCTCTGGCTTAATAAAATTCCTTTACTACTTCTTAGAATTTCTATCCCTAGGAAATATTTTAACTCTCCTAAATATTTAGTCTGGAATTTATTGTGGATAAATTGCTTAAGTGAAGCAATTCATTGTTCATCATTTCCTGTTATGATGATATCATCTACATACACAACTAATAGAAGTATACCTTTTCAGAATTCTTATAAAACACTGAATGATCACTCTTGCATCTGGTTACTCCAAATTCTTCCAGAGTTTGACTGAATTTTCCAAACCAAGCTCTTGGACTTTGCTTAAGCCCATAAAGGGTTTTTTTCAATTTGCAAACAAGCCCACTCTATCCTTGTGCAATAAAACCAGGTGGTTGAGTCATATAGATTTCTTCGTTGAGACCACCATGTAGAAATGCATTCTTAACATCCAGTTGATGAAGCTTCCATTTAAAATGTGCTGCTAATGCTATGAATAATCTAATAGAAGTCATCTTAGCCACTGAAGAGAAAGTTTCTGAGTAATCCATACCATATACTTGTGCATATCCTTTAACCATGAGTCTTGCCTTGAATCTATCAACTGTTCCATTTGGATTCATTTTAACTGAATATATCCACCTACATCCAATTTCCTTTTTATTCTTTAATAGCTTGACCAGATCCCATGTATTGTTCTTTTCTAAAGCATTCATTTCATTAAACATAGCTTCTTTCCATTCCTACTTCCAGCAACAGTTTTAGGAGTACAGATAGAGTCTAGGGAAGTGGTGAACATGTAAGATTATGGTGAGAGATTATCATGTGACATGTAACTAGAGATGGGATAGGTGCATTTCCTTTTCTCTTTTCTACGAGCAATGGGGAGATCCAGACTTGGATCTACTGGTGTAGAGCTTTCACTGATGGTTCCAGAAGTTGTATCACTCTCAGTATCTGGTTCAGATTCTTGAGATGGAAAAGTAGAGTAGACCATATACTCATCAGTCTCCTCCTGATTTGGAGTGTGTGGTGCTTGATAGAATGGTCTTTCTTCCATGAAATTTACATCTATTGATACTATATATTTATTTCGACTTGGGCAGTAACATCTATATCCTTTCTACAATCTTGAGTACCCAACGAATATACATTTTAAAGACTTAGGATCCAGTTTTCCTACTTGAGGATTTACATCTCTCACAAAACAGGTGCACCCAAATATCCTTGGTTTAATGGGATATACTTCTTTGTTAGGACTTTGTAAGGAATCCTGAAATTAAGAACTGTTGAAGGCATTCTATTAATAAGGAAACATAAAGTTAGCACTGCATCGGCCCAGTAGACTTTTGGAACATTCATTTGAAATAATAGTGCTCTAGCAGTTTTAAGAAGGTGTCTATTCTTTCTTTCATCCACCCCCATTTTATGCAGCAGTATCTACACATGATGTTTCATGTAGAATGCCATGTTGACTCAGGTATGAGCTAAAGGTATGGGCAGTATACTCCTTAGCATTATCAATCCTTAGTGTTTGAATACAGGTTTTAAACTGGTTTTGAATTTCTACATGAAAAGTACAAAAAATAGAGAAGAGTTCAGATCTATTTTTCATTAAGAATAACCAAGTACTCAAGAGTAGTCATCCACAAATGTCACATAATATTTATAACCATATTTAGAAACAACAGATGATAGTCTCCATATATCAGAATGTACAAGCTCAAATGGTGCACTTGCACATTTATTTATTCTAGGTTTTAAGCTACTCCTATGTAGTTTTGCATATTGACAAGGCTCACAGTCAAGACTAGATATATAGTTATACCGAGGATAGAGATGCTTGAATAAAGTGAGAGATGGATGACCAAGTTGTTGATGAAGTTTGAGGGCAACATTCATACTTGAGCAAGCTACTGGTGGATTTTCCAAAACATAAAGTCCCCCTGATTGATATCCTTTACCAATAATCTGTTTCGTTGTAAGATCCTAAAATATACATGTTTCAGGAGAGAATTCTACACTACAATTCATGTCTTTAGTAAGTTTGCTCGTAGACAACAGATTGTATGATAAGGAGGGTATGAATAATAATGATTTTAATGGAAAAGCAGTATCAATATTACCAAATCCATAAACATTAGATTGTGACCCATCTGCCAAAGTGACTGCTTGACTTTCTCCATGTTTTTTAAAATCTATAAATAGTTTAATGTTACCTAACATATGATCTGTGGCTCCTGAATCAATGATCCACTTTGAAGTTGGTTTTTCTGAGTTGGCAATTGTAGAAACCGCTGGTTTGTTTTGAGATTCCTGATATTTTGGGTACTTATCAAATTCTTCAGTGGTCATTAGAACAGTTTTATGAGTATTGTTATTATTACTGGATGCTCCTTGATTCTTGATTTGATTGTTGTATTGTAACTTCCTACATTCAATGATCAAATGTCCAGGCTTTTTGCAGTACGAACACACTTTATTATTTGGTCTCCCTCCATTTCTTTGAGGCCTCCAAGATTGAGATGGTGGTGGTGGTCTCCATGCAGTAGGGGGTGTGTTAGAGCTTATCAGTACACTATTATTCATGTTTATACTTGGTGATACATTCTCAGTTCTGAGAACACGACTAAAGACTTCATGAAGAGATGTTATTGTGGATCCAGATAGTATTTGTGACTTGGCTGACTCAAACTCTGGTGGTAAACCAGCAAGGAAGGACATTATGGCCATTTTTTCTCGTTGAAGTTGCTGAACTTTCACATCTGGGATCATAGGTAGTAGAACATTGAATTCTTCATAAGTTCTTTTAAAGTTCATGAAGTAATTTGTGAGAGATTGATCTTTTTTCTCAGTTCTATAGAATGATTTACATACTTCAAACATACGAGTGAGATTGCCTTTTCCAGAATATAAGAATTCTATATATTCAATTAACTCCTTTACAAATTCACAGTGATTTATCAGGCTAATGGTTTCATCATCAATTGAGTTTCTGATTTGCAAAAATACTCGAGCATCTTCCCTTAACCAGATAAGTTCATTTTCTTCTGTAGTTACTGGTGGATTTGTGGTTAAGTGATCATCCTTATCAATGCTTCGAAGATACAATTGGATTGTCTTACTCCATTCTAGGAAATTTGTATGATTTAACTTGCGATCAGTAATTTTTGACATTATTGGAAGAACATCGACCATAGTAGAATTTTTGCTTTCAGACATATTTTCGATTTTAAGAAATTAGTATGTCTGAGTCGATTTTGAGAAGCGCAATTTCGAGAAGCCCTAGATCGATATCAGAAACTCTAATACCATGTAATAATATTCAGAGAAGATTGAATTCAAATATTAAGAAGAATTAAGGATCGTAATAAGAATTCATCAAATCTCAGCGGCCATTGATTTCTTACTTGTATTTTATATATGATGATACACTGATATATGAAAGCATGTACATAATTTAGGTAAGTATAAACTGGGCTGAAGAGTTGGGCTTTGGACTTGATACACTTGAGTTCTAACTTGAACCATGCTTCGACCAGCAATACTAATGGACCAGCAACACTAATATATGTGTTTCATTACATTTTTAAAAATATTGGTTGTGGAAAAAGTTTCCTTTTAGTACGATAAAAGAAATCCTATATAGCGAAATGAAAATAAATAACGATCTAAGGGAGGAAATATTTTAGTATGCAATAAAAGACTGTATATATAAAGAAAGTGAAACAAATACAAATTAGAAGCAAGGAAACATACACACAATCAGAGGCAGTATATATAAAGAAAGAGAAATAAATAGAGAAGGGAAGCAAAGAATTATATACACAATAAAACAATATATTTTTAATGACACAACATAGTTTATTTCCCATTATTTACAAAATTTTATTTTGAATACAGGGAAACACACTATCTCACAAATCAAATCATTCTCCATATATCCTCACATATATTTGTTTTCTCATTATATACAGATTTTATTTTGTACATTGGGAAAAAAATATCTCACGAATCAATTCCTTCTCCATATATCTTCACACTATTTGTTTTCATACATACATATTCCCTCCATAAGCCTCTACAAACACACATTACAGCAAAAGAAAAGATAATTGGATTACACAACAAATAGAATATCTTTTTATTTCTACTCTCATTATCCGATCAAAGCTTGTGCATCAAATCCTTTTTCAACACACCCACTCACCTATCGTTTAAACGCATCAACTTTCACTCCTCAACAACATCCAATCAACTTCAATAAGGCATGCACGAGTTTCAGCAACAAAGCAAGGCGTACAAATTTCAACGCAACTCGATTTCAAGCAAATCAAAGGTAACATTATTTATTAGCAGTATCTACCAGCTTACTGTTTGTAAGCATTTGAATATTTAACTCTAGTAACACTACAAGAAAACTGATTTTTTGTAGCGCCCAAAAACCGCCACTACGTATTTTTAGTGGCGTTTCGATAATCGTTACGATAAAACATGCCACTAAAAATCCTCGAGTATTAGTTGTATTTTTTTAAACGCCACCAAATTTGTTTTTTTGATAGCGTTTTTGTAACGCCGTAGAATTCCTTTTTTGTAGCGTCTATTTACCGCCACCGAAAAGGTTTTCTCCTCCATGATACTTTTTTATGGCGTTATCTGAATTTTTTGTAGCGCCTATTTAACGCCACCGAAAGGGTTTTCTCCTCCACGTTACCTTTTCATGGCGTTATATACATTTTTTGTAGTGCTTAATAAACGCCAGCATAAGTGTACTTGAGTTTTTAATCACTCTTTTGTAGCGACATTTTAACGCTACCAAAATAAATAATATCCAGTAGCGTTTGTTTCCCTCCACCTGCTACTCCAGATTTACCCCTAATCTAACATCCAATTATATAATAACAGAATACGCAAGCACATACACTTTTGAACACAATATATTAAACAACTACAAAATATGTATACGCATTGAAGATCCACAAGATACATAGACATTCATACATCCACATACATAGGTGTCGACAAAAAGCTACCCGTACACATACACAACCAAACTACCATAAGTGTTATAACCAAACTACCATAAGTGTCATAACTGTACATATACATCTGAAATAAATGTCTGAAATAACCAAAGTACCGAGCAAAACCTGAACCACCATAAAAACCTGAACTACCTGTCATTGCTGATGTCTTCAAAACCTGAACTACCTGTCAACAAAGAACAGAACAAAAGAGTGAGAAAACAAAACCTGAACTTAAAACTGCATCACTAACATTCCACCACAATCCATACATAACTCCTCACCATCAATTATTTTCCCTCCCCTGAACCTGAACCACCAATCACAATCATTCAATCACAATTCGAATATAACACCCCTACTTATGTACTTTTATCATTTTACCAAAAATCTATCTGCACTTTAGCTGCTAGCATTCCTAATGTATATATATAAAAAAATTATATACCTTTAATTTTGACTTAATAATGATTTTTTCCATTGGCCAAGCTATGGGAACGCCAAAGCAATCATCCATGCACGTCAGACCCGATGTTTGTCTCCATATCTCTGCATCTGGAACTATCACCAGTTCAATCCAAACTTTTATAGCATTACGTCCCAATGGACGACAATGGACCATCGTTATCAGATCAGTTGATGCAATACTTCCTTCAGCCACTATGTCTGCTCCACCCAAATTGATCAACTGGCATTTGGCATCCTTTTGCATGGTTGCAATCGGCTGAAAGAAAAGAGATTATTATGCACAATGTATACATGCACATTAAATAAACTCTCATACACAGTTAACTTCTTCAAATTTGAAAATTAATACTTACATTTTGCGATTTATTCATGACCATATGTGTGGATTTCATGGGAGAATTCACAACATTTTCAGTATCATCACGACTCTCATCTAGTTTTTCTTGATCAGCTTCTACTTTTGATCTTGGCCATGCTACTTTCCTACCAACTGCATCTCCAATGCACGACATATCAGATGTGGGTCGCCACAAATAAGCATCTTTATTTACTACTTTGTCCACCCAAATCACAACAGCAGACGGACCAAGTGGAATACCATTAACAGTATATTTTGGATCAGTGGCGTGGATTCTTCCTTCGGCAACTGCACCTTCACCCTCAGTCCAACCGTAAATCTTGCAAGTGTCTTCGATGATGTTGGTACTCTAAAAATGAGAAGTGAAATTCAAGACTTTAGTATGCTATACAAAAACAACGAATATGTGTAAAAAAATTATTCAAATGGGGGGTGTGCTCGCTGCATTTTAGACATCAATAAGCTCGCAGCATATTACACTAATATACTTAACGTGAAAAAAATTACCGTACTGGCTGCACTACAGTTCAACCATGTTTGCAGCGGGACCTTGATGCAAACTGATGGCCAAGCAACTACCTTATTCTTAGCGTCTGCTAAGACTGCCATTTCAGGTGTAGGCCTCCATAAATAAGTATCTGCTTTATCCACTGAATCTATAACAACGCTCCCAGCATTTGGTCCAAGACGAATGCCATTGACAACGTCATCTGGGTCCATGGACAACAACCTCCCATGGGCAACAACTCCAGAGGTTCCATCCCAATTCAACAGCAAACATACTTCGTCGTCGCTCTATAATTAATCAACCGAAAATTAAATCAATTACTGGATTAAAAAATTAAAATACAAATTTCATTTAATTTTTTTATTTTTTTGGAACTAGGGAAACCTGTTCAATCACTACCGAATCAGGTGAGTTCCTTCTCGAACTTTCTTTACCCTGCAGCGAAGCACGAATATAAATTAATTTCCAAAAATTTACCTTCTAGTCCATCAGAGTCTATATCATTCCCTTCAATTCTGTTATTTCCTCTCGACACCGAGACACTTGTTAATCTTTGGACTGGGCCGAAGCTAGCTTGGTTAAAGTGCAACCCCTACCCAATGCCCTTAACCGTCCCGGTTTATCTTGTCCCAGTACATGTACAAGAGCATCTTTTCCAATATCAGTCTGTGTCGAGCCGGATTGGGATAGGCTACCATATTTTTTGATCTCCTCCTATATAAATAAATACACACAGATAATGTACAATGGTAAAAATATCATAGTTTCAAAAAAAATATACCAATAAAATTAAAAACAATTTTACAATAGTATTCGTAGCTTCCATGTTCACTGGTTCACCATTTTTTTTAATGTGAGATCTAATCCACACATCAGCTCTACTTATGGACGATGGATCTACACTTTCTTTTTTCTAAAAATATAATAACATTAAATTAATAAACTGACAGGTATAAAATAATGTTAAATAATGCTATAGTTAATTAACTTACTATGTCATCGGTCTTTCTAGCCATTCCCCTACGACCGGTTGTATGCAGAATTTGTGTGTACCTAAGGGCTGAATATTTCTCACTTTTTTGCTAAAAATATTGAAAGATGCTAGCCTTTAACAACCAAAATCATAAAAAGAAAAACTATCTAATATTTATAATGCAGGGTAAATATGTATGGTGAGGATTGCAATTTATTTGAAAATCAATTCATCATGGTCATATACTTATTTGGTATTATTAATGCTGGATAACTCAGTGACATATACAGCATTCCATATCTACTAATAATATTTATAGATTGAACTAACTTGCAAAGTGTTTTTTTTACTTCATTTAAAATGTTCCTGTGCTTGTCATAACGCATTTGTATTTTGTACTGTCATAGGTTCCTGCAGCTAATACCTAAACAGGAACCCTCAGCATCCACCAACACTTGGACTTCACTTCTAAAGAAATTTATCGGTTGCTAACTATGTAGATGGATTTGCAGAAACATGCCAGACGAGTTCAGTAGGAATGATTTACCTTAAACTCCGGACTTGTTTTCGCCTTCACAAACTTCCTCCAATTGGTTATGCTTTTTATGTTCGTAGGTTTCAGTTTAAGTCTTTCCTCGTCGTTCTCCGCTTTTTGCAAATTTTGAACCAATCTGCTTTTTGACGATCTCCAAAGTACTCCCATTTGTTGAAATATAACTTTTCTTTTCCATTCCTCTTCCAATTTAAATCTAATCTGCAACAATACATCAAAACATGATATTAGTAAAATTTATTAATTTAAATACGACAGATTTAATTAAATCTGAAAGGTTTTCTGAAGTTATTAGAGGGCAATTTCAATTTATAATTGGCAAGAACTATTTTTCGATTTATCCAGAAGTTATTAGATGGCAATTTCAATTTATAATTGGCAAGACCATGCAATATTAGAAGTCATTTTCAAAACATATTAGAGTCAGAATGTTAAATAATAGATGTCTGCTTCATACCAGAACCGACTGCCACAAAACTTCTTTTAAGTCATCACTAATATTCCTCCAATCATCAATGGTGTATGGACCTGCTCCCGCACAAGCGGTCCAAGAAAAGAGGATAAATATACCGACCCTTGCCCTACTGGTATACCTAGATCATTGAACTCAACTTCAATTCGATCCTGACTGCATGACGGGAGTCTTTTTGCTTTTGCTGGACCTCTACTGCCTCTTTTCTGAGATGTACTTTCGATTTCAGCTTCACTTTGTTTCCCAATTTCCAGCTCGGCATCAGCAGTTTGTTCAGGATGGGTTTCATTTTCTGAGCGGAGTCCTTCATTTGGGTCAGAGGGGATATCATCTAGTGGTTGTTCGTCTTCTTCATTGTGAACAGTGGCTTGCTTCTTAGCATTGTTTGGTTATTCTTCTATTTCATTTATACTAGCTGGAACTTTACGTTTTCGCTTTGACTATTTGTTCTTAGCTTTGACTGTTTGTTCTTCAGCCTTTCTCTGCAAGCGGGTACGTACAGATGTTGTAGACATATTTTTCTGCAAGTGACAGAAAACACAGTATAAACCAATAAGCACATGTAAACAATAAGCAGCGATAAATATTAACAAACAACACTTAAATATCATCAACATGTAGCTGAAAAGAGATGTGGCAGTTTGCAAACCAAACAAGCAGGCCTAAAAGCCTTGAGATGTTGAACAGATTTGTAATTTTATGAGAAAATGTACATGTAATGCAAAGAGAATTGATAAGAACACTACTCATTATCAAGCAATATATGCAAACAGAATTGATAAGAACATATAATGCTTTGTCTATGGAAGTATACAAAGATCAAAACACAAAGAACAAAAATTGAATGGTACATGCATTTGCAATGGATTAGAAAATTAAATGGTGCAAACTAACAGCCATTCACAACATTAAAAAAAACAAAGCATTAGTGCAGCAA
This sequence comes from Allium cepa, assembly GCA_030765085.1. Lineage (NCBI taxonomy): Eukaryota > Viridiplantae > Streptophyta > Magnoliopsida > Asparagales > Amaryllidaceae > Allium > Allium cepa. The sequence continues at coordinate 78,900,821 of CM060941.1, read as the reverse complement.
ATGAACAAAATCACTGAAGAAAATCAATACAAGTTCAATGAAATTTCCAAATAGCCCGGATTTAATATATAAGTTCAACCATCACTAAAGCAAATGAACAACTATGCTCAAGTAGAACATATAATCTACTCAATTATGCCCTCGCAATCCTCTCTAACATAGCAAACATCTTCATCATCCGCTTAAGTTATTTCATCTTCCACCACTTGAATATCTTCCTCGATGCAATCGTGCTCCTCTATATCATTAAAACTTCTTGATGGTGCTTTCATTACAACGTACCAATTAGAAACAACGTTCTCTCTTGAATAAAATACTTGTTTTGCTTGAGATGCAAGTATGTATGGGTCTCGTGAAAATGATGCTTGATGTAAATTAACAAGAGTGAACCCATCATCATCAACTTTTACTCCATTTCCTTTATACGTCCAACGACACTTGAAAATTGGAATATAAAATAAATGATAATCTAATAAAATTATATCTGTCAATATTCCATAATAAGTGACCACATCAACCACTTGGGACATATCTTTAGCACTTTCTCTACACATAGTAGTTGCATCAAAAGTCACCCCACAATTCTGAGTTTCTCTCCCTAAGTCTTTTACATGAAAACGTTGCTCGTTGATGATATATCCTTTGAAAGACATGGCATCATCCTTCAGACCATAAGCAATCCATTTTAACATGTCATTATGATCCTTGGAGGTAATAGGTATCTACAACAAATTTCATTTAGCATGTAAATTTATATAGTAATATTGATAGTTGAATGAGAATATATTTGAAATCTAACTAACCTTCCTTTTAATCCAATCGACAAAACTTTTTGTATGTGTTTCCTAAAGTAAGGTCGCATTTTTTGTCATGCATTGGTCTGAATTTTCTAATTCCTCCAAATGCAAACTAGTATCGAACAATTGATTATAAGTTATATATATCATTGTGAACACATCAAAATATTTAAAACAATATAACATAAACTTACTCTATAAACGGTTCCACCACGGCCATATTCATTAACACAGCTAAATGAGCACTTTCTTTCTCATTAACCGGTAATTTAATTGTCTTCGATACTGAAATTGGACGTCCCTTTAATATTCTACTACTTTCATAATCTTCATTTTGAGCTCCTTTCTCCTCTATATGTCCTGATTTCTTCAAAAATTCATTGAAAAACAACATGCATTCTATTGCAAGATACGATTCTGCAATACATCCCTCTGGTCGTGCATAGTTTCTGACATAATCTTTGAGTGTCTTCATATATCTTTCGAATGGGTACATCCATCGAAAATGAATAGGTCCACACATTTGTGCTTCTTTTCCAAGATGAATGGATAAATGTATCATTATATCAAAGAAAGATGGTGGAAAAAAAATTTCAAGCTCACATAAAACGTCAATAATTTCAACATTGATTTGTTCTACCTTCTCTCTATCAAGAACACGTTGACATAATTTGTTGAAAAAAGAACATAAGCGAATTATCGCTTTTCTTGCCTTCTTTGCCATGAACCCTCTCGATGCTACTGGCAATAAATGTTGCATTAATACATGGTAATCATGTGACTTCAATCCACTAATTTTGCAATCCGACAACGAAATCTGATTTTTTAAATTTGAACAGTAGCCATCCGGTCCTTTGAAATCATACAGTATTTTGCAAAATATTTTTCTCTCGGATTTTGACAACATATATGGAGCCGGTGGAAGATATGTTTTATTCCCACGAGGTTGTGTATGAAGCTCACTTCGAATTCCCCAATCCTCTAAATCCTTTCTACAGTTGGTTCCATCTTTGGATTTATTTCCATGCAACATTGTGCCCAATAGGCTTTCACCAATGTTCTTCTCCACATGCATCACATCTAAATTGTGACGTAATGGAAGTTCCTATGAAAACCAAAACAATAATGCATTATTGGGTTTTCTTTTATTAAAACAATGAAAAATAAATAAATTAACCACTAACCTCCCAATAAGGCAAATCAAAGAAAATTGATCGTTTTTTCCACCTTGATAGCTCTACTTCTGTAGAACTGTTAGTATCATCATATTCATCTTCTTTATCATAGACATGCTTTCTCTTCTTACTTTTCTCCTCTATTCCTTTTCCAAAATCATTTGGATAATCCTTCAATAATGCATAGATGTTTCTCCCAGAAAGCATTCTAGGAGCACCATCTGTCTCTATGGTATTATCAAACAATGCCTTTTGTTTCCTCCGTGAATCTGAAGGAGGTAGAAATCTTCTATGACCCATGTAGGCGAACTTTCGACTATGTTTCAACCAACAAGAATGGGTATTGACACCACATAATGGGCAAGCTTTTTGCCCTTTCACACGACATCCAGCAAGATTTCCATAAGTCGGAAAATCATTAATCGTCCATAACAAAATTGCATTCAGTTTAAATAAAGTTTTACTAAATGCATCATAAGCGGTAACTCCATTAGACCACAAGTGATGCAAGTCTTCCACCAAAGGCGCCAAATATACATCAATATCATTCCCAGGTTGCTTCGGGCCTAGAATAAGTAAAGTTAACATAATATTTTCTTTCTTCATACACAACATAGGCGAGAGATTGTATGTTACAAGCATTACCGGCCAGCAACTATATTTCGAACTCAACATGGAAAATGTATTGAATCCATCTGTAGCAAGACCAAGCCTAAGATTGTGTGGATCGGATGAAAAAGATTTATACTTTTCATCCACCATTTTCCATGTCATAGAATCCACGGGATGACGCATTTTTCCATCGTTACTTTTATTATTAAAATGCCATCTTAATTCTTCAGCCATCTTTTGTGATCTATACATTCGTCTAAACCTCGGAATGATTGGGAAATATCTCAATACTTTAACTGGAACACCTTATATAACCTCTTCAATATCTTGATTTTTCTTCCATCTTGAGGAACCACATTTTGGACAACTTTCCAAATTTTTGTATTCTTTTCTGAAAAGGAAACAATCATTCTCACAAGCATGTATCTTTTCAAAACCCATGTCGAATGCTTTAAGAAATTTCTTGACTTCATATAAGGTTTTGGGAAGCACGTTATCCTTAGGCAGAAATAGATGTTGCACAGCTAAAAGCTTATCAAAACCACTATCGGACAAGCCAGTCTCGCATTTATGATTATACAAGACGGTGATGGCAGATAATTTTGTGTGATCTGTGTAAGCAGGATATAATGGAGTTTATGCATCTTCCAAGTTCTTGACTAACTCATCCTCTTTTCTTCGAGAATCAACATCGTCTTTATCATCATCAAAAAAATCTTGATTCAAAAATTCTTCATCTTCATAGTGAATCATCTTGAATATTTCATATACGACAAACGTATTTGTTTTATTCTCTACATTTATCTCTTCACCATGGTTAAACCATACACCGTCAATGTATTTAGGATCCATTCCTTTTATAATTAAATGTTCAACGATGATTTGGTCATCATGACGACTAAGATTCCGACAATCCTTGCAAGGGCATAAAAAATTTTCTACACTTCTTACATTCCTCTTTGCAGCATGCACGAAATTCATTGCTCCTTGTCGGTATTCTATACTAGTTCTATGAAAAAAGTAAAAAAAGAAAAGTGAGCTTTAGTATTAGATTATATGTTCTAATTCTTAAAATACATATTAAGTTAATCATGGTTTTATCACCTGTTTAAAAAAACCCAGCCTTTTTCCATTATCGACATTTGAAGGCAAATAAGTTTCCAATCTTTGACGTATAAATTGGTTATCTGTTGTAATCAAAAAAATAACTAGACGTTGAAGTACAAATACTTGTAGCACTACTGCATATAACCATGGTGGTTTAGTAGATAAAGGCAAAGAATACTTTTCCAAAAATATAAATTTTACACTTATATTTTGCATTTAACCTCAGATTTACATGTATTTATAATTAATCCATGCATGAATTCAAAGCCTAAGTCTAGCAACTTATAGAATTACTGCATATAAATTCAAAGCCTCAGAATGTACAAACCAACAGTTTCCTCTTACCAAACCAACAGTCAACTTCACCGCCTCCTCTTCACTACCTCACATCCACACAACTGACATATTTCCAGTGTCTGTCACTCCACAAAAGACTATTTATGCTCCAACATTTACCACTCTCAACCATCGAGCCAGCCAATACCCAATCGCAAACAAACCCATGACCTCCATCAATGCTACTTGAACCCACCAAATTCCCGAAACACGCAACCTCAACCTCCTCTCAGCAAGCAACCATTGATTCACTGAACCACTTCAACAGAACGTTCATATACTCAAAGAAATCAAAGCAGATATCCCAACAGATCATTGCAATTAGGGTTAAATCAACAATTTCAGTAATAGTTTAGGAAAAAATACGAAAATAAGTTGCATTCAAATTCATATAAAATCCAAATAGAATCACAAAGTCGATTTAAAAGATTCATACCTAAATATACCTAATCGATTTAAAAGATTCATACCTAAATATACCTAGATCTGCTGGCTGCCGCGACTCGATGTTGAGTAAGGGGGAAACGACGAAGTTGACAATGATACTTGAGTGCGATGAAAATTTAACACGATTAAAAGGGGAAATTTTTTTCTGAAGAAGAAAGCAAATTAGGGACGAGAATTTTGTTAAGTACGAGAGTAAAATGATAGGTTACGTTTATTTAGTTCGCGCAGACTCTTTCTTTTAGAAGCGGGAAACGTGAATTATTTTTTGCCACGTTTATATTATTTGGTAATCTATTTTTTGTTGCATTTACAATAAAACACCACCGATTTTTGCAACTATAAATGGTTTTTCTTGTACTGTAATAGCTTTGGGGCAATAATAGAAATTAGGCCAAAGCTAGGTATATCCTGAGTTTATTTATTTTCTGCATTTATGTTTCTATACTCTATTTTATCTACTTACTTGTGAAATTTTTAAATACCCTACTCATCCTCCCTTTAGGCATATTACTCGAACCTACACCTTGCATACCCCATAAGTATATATTGCATATGTAGCGGTACCATACATGGGTATTATTTTGTCTTTAGAGGCCGAATTGTTTGAACTATGTTTGAAATTTTAGGTTCAATCTCAAATGGAACATCATAAGAAAGTCAAAAGAAAGTGGTCATGGAAGATGAAGTCTTAAGAGGAACTAACAAGTATGAAAATTTTCAAAATCATCCAGCACTCCTTCTCTTATATTTTAGATAAGACAATTATGGAATTTTCATGGAGTAGTAGATTACAAAATTGGACATCCATCATTTCCTCAACAATTGTAACTTACGTAGTGTTTCTCCTATGGTTTAAACATAGGTTTCTAAGTTCATGGATCCTATTCTTTTCACCATTAACCATGGTATGGCGTGAGGTTGTTCAGACAAAAAACTAGACTTGTCATTAGAAAGAGTTGTAAAAATGAGTACTGAATTATTATTGTTGAATACACATTGTACATGAATACACTGCCTTTTTATACAGCAAAAGGCATATGACAGTTGTAATATGAAAGGACACAAATGCCCTTAAAACCCTGATGAAAGCATATAATATAGACCTGGTCAAATATTTTTTAGTTCATTATTTCACCCCCTTGCTTTAATCTAGTGTTTCCTTTTCTCTGAGACTTTTGTCGATATCTTCTCAGATAATGAAATTTGCAATACTTTTGTTAAGAAAATTTCTTCGGGCATGAGATCTGAGCTAAAGCATCTCTGGAGGCTTGAGTATGAATGCTGGTTGATTGTTCCATCATGCTTGTCTCAAAAATTGATTAGAAGGTTCAGACTTGCCCATTTTGAGGTACTAAATCATAGATTTGCTGCTCGGAGAAGTAAAACAGTGAAGGACTAAACTTTGTTCACCTTTGATTTGGGTTCTGAAGTTCAGATTTGCTCTGACTGAGCTTTGTTCATCTTTGATTTGAATTCTGAAATTCAGATTTGCTCATCTGCTTCTGATCTAAGCTTCGGTGTTCAGATTTGTCACTGAGGCTTCTGATTCTAAGGACATCTCTAAATCGACGAAAATTTCTTGCAGAATGGGCCTTTGTAAGTATATCACTTCTTTGGTAAGATCCAGGTATATGATTTACATTTATTTTTCCACTATTCACTCTTTCTCTGACAAAGTACATGTCGAATTCCATGTGTTTTGTTCTTGCATGTTGAACCGGATTAGCTGATAGTGAAACAACACCTAGATTATCACGCCAAATAGTAGTTTTTCTGCTTATATCAATTTTCAGTTTACTTAGTAGTGATTCTAACCATATTACTTCTGCTGTTGTGTGAGCTAGACTTCTGTATTCTGATTTTGTGCTTGATCTTGACACAGTTGCTTGTTTCTTTGAACACTATGATACAGGATTATCTCCTAAATGAATACAATATCTTGTAGTTAACCGTCTATTATCTGGGTTTGATGCCCAGTCTGCTTCAGTAAACCCGGTAATTGCTAGACTTTTGCTTGCTATTAACAGTAGGCCATAGTTTTTTGTTCCACTCAGATATCTTTATATGCGCTTTACTGCCTTCCAATGTTCACTTAATGGTTGATGCATGAACTGACATGCTTTGTTGACACTATAAGATATTTTCGGTCTGGTTATAGTTGCATATTGCAAGGCACCCACCACACTTCTATACTCCCTTTCATTTGTGATAGATTCACCTGTATATCTAGATAGATGCAAGTTACTGGTCATGGGTGTTGGCAATGGTTTGGCATTATGCACTTTTGTTCTGACAAGTAATTCCCTGATGTACTTTCCTTGACCTAGGTGCATTTCTATGCTGGATAATCTATTTACCTCTATTCCTAGAAAGTAACTGAGCTCCCCTAAGTCTTTGATTGAAAACTGTTGATCTAGAAACTGTATGACATGACTTATTTCTTCTTTACTATCTCCAGTGATTATAAGATCATCTACATACACCAGAATATATGTAGTAGTGACATTGTTGAACTTGGTAAATAGTGATGTGTCTGATCTTGCTGGCTTGTAGTGCAAACTGATAAATGTGGTCTTTAATCTGTTAAACCATACCTTGAGAGCTTGTTTTAAACCATATATTGCCTTATGAAGTTTACATACTAGCGTCTTTGAGCTAGATTGTCTGAATCCCTGAGGTTGTTCCATATACACTTCCTCTTGCAACTCACCATTTAGAAAAGCATTGTTTACATCTAATTGTCTGATGTCCCATCCTTTATGTAATGCAATAGTTAAGATTACTCTGATGGTTGTTGGCTTGATCACTGATGAAAAAGTTTCATTGAAATCAAATCCATACTACTATGAGTAGCCTTTTGCCACAAGTCTGGCTTTATACTTCTTGATTGTCCCATCTGGATTCCTTTTTAATTTATATGTCCATTTGCATCCAATTGTGCCTTTGTGGTGTGGTAGTGGTACAAGGCTCCATGTCTTGTTCCTCATCAATGCATTGTATTCTTCATTCATTGCATCCTGCCATCTCACATCTTGCACTGCATCCTCATATGTTTCTGGTTCTTCACTGATAGTATGAGTTACATATACCTTTGGTTTGAATATACCACTTTTAGATCTGGTTATCATGTGACGACCTCTGGTTGTTTTCTCTTGTTGTACTGAATGCTGCTCTAAGTTTTGCCGCTCTACATTATTTTCGTGAATAGATTGTTGACTTTCTGAGTTTGTTGGAGTATGATGAGAGTGTTGAGATGCTTCTGTGATGACTTGACCTGGTCTTTCTTCTGACACAGTGTGTTAAGCCACAGAATCATTTGTATTTTCTTCTGTACTTCCTTGTTTTTGATTGCTTGCATACAATGGTATAGATGGAATAGATACAACAGGATTGTACACCTTTTGTGTCGTTTTTATACTTGATGTTTCAAATGGAAAAATACTTTCATTGAATACAACATGTCTGGATATAAATATCTTTCCATTGCTGTCTAGACATTTGTATCCTTTTTGATTCACACCATATCCCAAAAAGGTGCATGGTCTTGATCTGAAATTTAATTTGTGTGAGTTGTATGGCCTTAGATGAGAAAAACATAGACATCCAAAAATTCTTAAGCTTTTATAGTCTGGTCTTGTGTTGAATATCACTTCCATTGGATTTTTGCCTTGTACAGTTTTAGTAGGCAATCTATTGATTAAATAGACTGCGGTTGCAAAGGCATCAGGCCAAAATTTCAATGGAAGTGATGCTTGAGCAAGTAGTGTAAGACCTATCTCTACTATATGTCTATGTTTTCGCTCTACTAAGCCATTTTTTTCTGACGTATAAGGGGATGTTACTCTGTGAACTATCCCCTTATCTTGAAAATAGTTTTTCAGAGTTTTGTACTGTGTCCCACCAGCTATTTGAATTACTTTCACGGTATGGTCTATTTGATTTTCTATTTGCTTAATGAAATGCATAACCACATTGCATATCTCAGACTTAGACTTCATGAAGAAAATCCAAGTATGTCTGGAATAGGCATCAACAAAGGATATATAATAATTGTAACCATAGTCTGAATTAGTGGGAGCAAGCCCCCATAAATCAGTTGCAATAAGTTGCACTGGTTTATCATATACTGTTTGAGATTCTGGAAAGGCCAGTTTATGGCTCTTTCCCATTTGATAGTGACTGCAAATATAAGAGTTAGGTATACTTTTGACATCAATTTTATTATCCTCTAATACCTTCTTTACAACCTTAATACTGGGATGTCCCAATTTACAATGCCAAATGTCAAACATACTTTTTGAACTTGACTCAGTTAGATTGCACCATAATCCTGAATTATTGTGGTGATTAACTTTTGTAACATTGAATCTATACAGGTCATTGTGTGTTTCACCCTGCAACAAAGTTTGCATAGTCTTAATATCCTTGACTAAACAATATCTAGGATAAAATTCAAACTATACATCATTATCTAATGCAAATTGATAAACACTAATAAGATTCTTTCTTATTTTGGGTACTCTTAGTAGATTATTTAGATGTAATACTTTCTGACCATTAATTGTGCCTGTGCCAGTGTGTGTAATACTAATTTTAGTTCCATTACCCATAATAATAGATTGCGTACCTTTGTATTCTTTATTTCCTAGATTTAGATTCTACATATTAATGGTCACATGATGTATAGCACCTGAATCTGGATACCAATATTTATGTTGAATATCCTCTGACTTTGCTGTTTCACAAAGATTCAGGTTATGTGCTCTTTGCTCTTCTGATGTACTTCTCTGATCATTCTGCATGCTTGCAATGTTTGCATTTGGATTATTGTTTCTTTGAGTAGTGTTATGGTTGGAGTCAAATCTGAAGTAGCATCTATTAGCTATATGTCCCATTTTTTCACAAATCTGGCATTTTTGTCTGTTATTATTATTCCATCTTCCCCCTCTTCCTCTGACTCTTCCTGATGAGTTTCTTGAATAACTCTGTTCATTTCTTGAGCAGCCTTGATCATTTCTTGATACTGTATTGTTATTTCCCTGATTTCTGGATTGATTTTTTACTTCTTGAATTTGTTGTATAATTGATAGAGAGTTCTCTGTCGAATGTTTTTTTGTGTTCTATCCTCCCTTCATGTTCCAATAGGGTGGAATGAACGTACTGAACTAGGGGTATAACTTCTTTGGATGCAATAACAACTACAACTGCCTCATAATCACTATCAAGACCATTCATAATAGTCGGGATATGTTCTATGTCAGATATTTTGTGGCCCGCTGCTGCTAGTAGATCACATTAGCCTTTAATCTTGTTTAAGTAGTCTTTCATTGGCATATCATCTTTTCTTAAATTTTGCAACTGCCTTTTGTAGTGCATGATCTTGCCTGCAGATTGAGAATTGAATATCAGTTCAACTGTCGTCCAGATTTCCGTTGATGACTTACACCCGATAATTTGTGGTAGCAAGTCATTGCTTATAGAAGATAATAGCCAAGAACTTAATAAGTAATCTTGTCTTTGTTGTACAATATATTCTTTGTTACTTACAAATTTTCCTTGATCGTCGGCAATGAATTTGGATGGTATGATAAGAGTGCCAAAGATGTAATCCTCTAACCCATATCCTCTAATTGCTGTCTCCACTTGATATTTCCATAGCAAGTAATTGCTTTCATCTAACTGTGCAGTAATTAGTTGGCTTTGTGGACTTATAATTGTCTTGATTAAATCTTTACAGGTAGCTTCGACTGTTGATCTGCAGTTTGTGCTTGGGTTGCTGATGAGTTGCTGGATGATTCATTATTTTCATCTCCCATTGGTGATAAATGAGTTTCTTGATTGTTGGTAAAGTAGATTGAAAAGGGTGGTTCGATCTCTTGATGTGCGCAGCCCAAGATTCAAATGATGCACCCATGAATCTTGTGGCGGGGCGTATATCTTGAATGTGGGGAAAACGGGTATAATCTGATATCAACAGAAATGCAAAGTTATGAATTGATACATTTTCTTGATATTGGCCTATCTTAGATGATGATTCTGAATCTGATGAGATAGGGCTAACACAGACGGTGTTTGTTCAAATGATGAATAATGATTTGATGAAATTCTTGGCGTGGTGCTTTGGTTGCCGTGAGGCTAGATTAGCTTTGATACCAAGACAGAAAACTGGACTTATGTATTAGAAAGAATTGTAAAAAGGAGTACTGAATTATTATTGATGAATACACATTGTACATGAATACGCTGCCTTTTTAAACAGCAAAAGGCATATGATAGTTGTAATATGAAAGGACACAAATGTCCTTAAAACCCTGATTACAGCATGTAATATAGACCTGGTCAAATATCTTTTAGTTCATTATTTTGTTCGCTTGTAGCGTATAGTAGTAGATGAAGGCTGCAAAAACATATCGTGCAACTAGCATGCGCAAGTGCATGCAAAACTCCAATATTGCTGAAACATGACTGATATGTAGGGAAGCATAGGCAGCTGCTTGAACTCTTTTAAAAATGATGAATAGGGAACAGCCTGTTGATTTTAAAGGAAATATTCCATCGATTTTACCACTCCAAGCTTATGGAATATCGTGACGTCGTTATTATATTTGTACCACTCCAAGCATAGAAATGGTTAATGGAAATGAAAGACAACTGCATTGAGATAGCGCATGGTATGTTTACCAATTATTCATATTAATTAGTTAATCAGTTCGAAACAATTCTATGAATCTATATATATGCAAATGCAAGCACACCAATTAAAATGATGTTATATTTTATTCCTACATAAATGATCAAAAACCCGTGTCATTTTATTCTCTATCTTTCACAGTATTTTACTGTATGGTAGTCTTCCTTTTCACATTATTGCAATGTATGATGTGCTGCATTCATTTATCATATTTTTGACATCCAACCTTTATGATTTATGTAAAGAAGCATGTCATCTTGTAGCATACAAGTTCTAAATGATTTTTACTAAGGTCCATTGTTTAGATATAGTGTCGATGAATTGACTGGAACATAGGTTCAAGTTGAGTAGTTATCATGTTATGATGCAGAAATGAGTGTTATAATTGTGACTCTGGGCCACAAATAATGATCCGATGTTACAGAACTTGCATGTACAGATTAAGAAGAGCAAATATATGCATGTACAGATTAAGAAGAGCAAATATCCACAATATGTAGACAATTCGGTGCTGAGATATAGAGTGACGCAGCGGATTAACCGAAAATTAATATCACGATGAAAGTAGCAATCGGTGGATTGAGAAATACTGAAATGCCCAAATTCGTTGATCCGAATATACCGAATTCTAACTATCTCTGACTCGTTGATCCGAAGATACCGGGAAAGAGATCTACGATTCTTCGACGTTGATCTTGCGCACAAGATTCCGTGAATCGGCTTCACAAACGAAAATTCGAACGCACTCGAATGACGTAGGTGGAGATAGGAGATCACACTCGACTATCAATTAGAAGAAAGCACAAAGCAATCAAAAGGAATTTTATTCAAAAATCAACAACCTTTACAATGACATTACGTCCCTATTTATAGGGTTACAACACGACAACACTACACAAAGTACAACACGTTACAAACAGTTACCACATAACATGACTTGCCATAAGAAACACAAAACAAACGACTTAAGAGACAACGCACGCGACCTACAAACAAAAATTAACAATAACGCGACCTAAAATTAACTCGGCAGCGACTTAAAAATTTTGCAGCGACTTAAAGTTATCTCGGCTCCGACTCAAGCTAGCTCGGCAACGATTCAAGGAGACTCGTTCGCGACTTAATGAAATAGGTTCGCGACTTAATCTTCTTCCACAGCAACAATAAGTCGGCCGCGACTTAGGGTTGGAGAATAAGCGACCTACTGGAGCTAGCATAGCTCGTTCGTGACACAAGATATCTCGCGCGCGCATATGGAGGAAGCGAGTAGGGGGAGGGAAGAGAAGTAAGTCGGTCGCGACTCATGATTTAGGTCGGGGAAGGGCTCAGTCGCGGCTATGGGGAAAAGGGGGTGGAGTTGAGTCGTGGATCGGTGAGGAATTGAATCGTGTGTCGGTGATGGAAGCTGAGTCGTGTGTCGGTGACGACCTAAGAATGGCCGATGCTTCAACGAGGTAAATACTTCATCATCCTCCCCTTGTTGGAAAGAATTCGTCCTCGAATTCACACTCTCGTCATCTTCGATGAATTCCTCCCCACAATACGGAATTAAACGTTTGACATTGAAAACATCAGAAGTATGGACATTTTCCGGCAACTTTAATCGATACGCATTATCATTGATCCTCTTCAAGATTTTTACTGGACCAATTTTTCGTGCTTTCAACTTGTTGTAAGTTCCAACTGGAAAACGATCTTTCGTCAAAACCGCGTAAACAAAATCACCTTCTTTGAAGACTACACTTCTTCGTTTCTTATCCGCCATTTGTTTATACTTCTCATTTGTCTTTCCCAATCGTTCCTGAACGATTCTATGGCATTCCGTCAACCCATCAACAAAATCAGCAACCCGCTTAACTTTCACCTTTGGTTGTGGCACTGTTGTCAAATCCAGTGGTCTCTTTGGTAAGCTTGAATATAAAATCTGAAATGGACTAAAACCAGTACTTCAATTGACTGCGTGATTGTGTGCGAACTTAGCTTGACACAATTTCAAATCCCAACTCTTCAAATTGTCTTTCACAAGACATCGTAACAAATTTCCCAATGATTAATTCACCACCTCTGTTTGCCCATATGTTTGCGGATGATAAGCACTACTAAAATTCAGCTTTGTTCCCACCATCTTCCACAAACTAAGCCAAAAATGACTTAAAAATCTGGTATCCCTGTCTGAAAAAATAGACTCCGGCAACCCATGTAAACGATAGATTTCTTTAAAGAACAACTGAGCAACACGAACAGCATCTGCCGTCTTCTTACAAGCAATAAAATGTGCCATCTTCGAAAACTTGTCCACCACAACAAATATGGAATCATTCCCCCTTTGAGTTCTAGGCAAACGCAAAACGAAATCCATGCTGATATCAACCCATGGTCTGATAGGCACAGATAACGGCATATATAACCCTGCATTCGTAGCCGTTCCCTTCGAAACCTGACAGGTATGATATCTTTCCACAAATCTTTCTACCTCTTTCCTCATTGACGGCCAAAAATAAGATTGAGAAATTAACTGCAACGTACGATCTCTACCCATATGGCCTTCTTCATGTAATTCTTTAACAATCTTCATTCTCAAGCTACAGTCTGGGATGCATAATCGATTCCCCTTGAACAAGAATCCATCAACCAATACAAATTCATCAGTATCTCCATCCTTAACTTTCTCTACAAACTTTGCAAAGTAAGGATCCTCCTCAAATAACTCTGGCAATAATTCGAATCCTGTCACTTCAACTTTCAGCGTTGTAAACAAGTGATTCCTCCTGCTCAAAGCATCCGCTACACGATTTGTTACCCCTGATTTGTGTTTCACAACGAAAGTAAATTGTTGTAGATATGCTATCCACGAAGCATGTCTCGCTGAAATCTTGTCCTGCCCTTATAGATGTTTCAACGCCTCATGATCAGTGTAAAGAACAAATTCCTTCTGAAATAGGTAGTGTCTCCAATGCTTAACAGCTTGCACAACAGCATAGAATTCAACGTCATATGTACTGTATCTCATCTTTGCTCCTGACAACTTCTCACTAAAGTATGCAATAGGACGTCCCCTCTGACTCAACACTCCTCCAATACCAACTTTTGACGCATCAGTATTCAATTCAAACAACAATTGAAAATCTGGTAAAACAAGAATATGTGCTGTTGTTAACAGTTCCTTGATCTTCTCAAAAGCATTCCCGGCTTCCTCTGACCACGAAAACTATTTACCCTTCATGCAATCAGTAACTGGTGCCATCACACTGCTAAAGTGAGGAATGAATCTTCGATAAAAAGATACCAATCCATGAAAACTTCGCACTTCAGTAATTGTCTTCGGTTGTGGCCAACTTCTGACAGCTTCTACTTTATTCTCGTCCACTTGAATACCTTCCTTCGACAGAATATACCCCAAAAACAAAACACTGTCCGTCATAAACACACACTTCTTTGTTGCTGCATAAAACTGCTCTTGTCATAGAATTAACAATACTTCTCGCAAATGTTGGATGTGCTCTTCCATACTTCCACTATAAATCAAAATACCATCAAAGTAAACAACCACGAACTTCCCAACAAATGGTCTAAAAATCTGGTTCATCACTCTCATAAAAGTACTAGGAGCGTTTGACAAACCAAATGGCATAACCAACCATTCGTATAAACCTTCCCTGGTTTTGAAAGCAGTCTTCCATTCATCGCCCGGTCGAATACGAATTTGATGGTATCCACTTTTCAGGTCAATCTTAGAAAACACAACAGCCCCACTCAATTGATCAATCAAATCATCAAACCTCGGCATAGGAAATCTGTATCTCACAGTGATCTTGTTTAGAGCCCGACTGTCCGTACACATCCTCCATGTTCCATCCTTCTTCGGTACCAACAAAGCTGACACAGCACATGGACTCAAACTTTCCTGCACAAGTCCCTGCTCAAGTAACTCTTCCACCTGCCTCCTCAATTCTTCATGTTCCTTCGGACTCATCCGATAATGTGGTCTGTGAGGTATCACTGACCCTGGCACAAGATCAATTTGATGTTGAATATCCCTCAACGGCGGTAACTCCTTTGGTAGTTCTTCTGGAAATACATCACTGAATTCTTCTAATATCGGTTTTACTTCCTTTGGAATTTCAACCTCTTCGTTACACTCCCGCCCAATCAACAGGAATACTTCAGGCTCCTCTTCAACTTCTTCAATAAATTCCTTCAAAGTCAATAAAGTCTTCAGCTCCTCAATCTCTTCAGATTTACTCTCTTCCTGTTGTCACTTCTTTGGAACTAAAATAATTTTAACACATTCAAACATAAAACTGTAGCTATTGGTCCGACCGTCATGTTGCACTGCTCGATCATACTGCCACGGTCTTCCCAAAAGTAAGTAACAAACATCCATCTCAACTACATCACACCAAATTTCATCTTTATATTTCTTCCCAATAGAAAATGGAACTCGTACTCGCCTGTCCACCTTCACTTCTCCTCCTTTTCTTAACCACGCTAACTTGTAAGGATTAGGATGTTTCTCCGTTTTCAACTTCAACTTTCTCACAGCTTCAGTAGAGATAATATTGTCACAACTTCCTGCATCAATCACAAACTTACAAACTTTTCCCAGAATAGTGCATGTAGATTGAAAAATGTTGCTCTTCAACCAACTAGCCTCATCCTCTTGTTTCGGTGTTAAACAAGACCTTCTCATCATTAGATTACACCCTTCGTCTCCCGGTGTGATATCCTGTTCATTCTCCTCAACCGGACTATCTTCACCCTCAACAGCATCCTCACTTTCAGCTTCAGCTATCATAGCTCGTTTCTTTGGTTTTGGACACTCATTGCTTTTATGACTCATCTCCTGGCAATTGTAGCATTTGAAACCATTGTTAACCTTCGCCTTCTCACCCTCCTTTACAACTGGTCTGGCAACAACCTTAGGAACATTAGAACTTCCACCGACACCCTTCATTTGATTGTTAGAATTAGTAAACACACCACCTCCACGCCTTCCCTGCTTCTCCCAAGCCAACGCTTTCTGATGTGCCTCCGCTACATGTTTGATGTGATTTTTTGTTTGATGATAACAAACATATATATATCAATATATATATGTGTTTGCAGTTTGGACTATATACAGAAAGGAAGAAATATTCATATTGAATAATTATACTATTGCACAGAATCTATATAATTCAACTAGTATTTTTTATTCAATATAATATTTTATTACAACACTTAAACAATACAAAGTTTTCAGCTCTCTCTCTATATATATGTACAAACATCAGTTCTTACATTTTACTTTTCTCACTACAACACTCAACACTCAGTTTCTCACTCTGTCTGCACATCTGCATCTATCTGCATTGTCCAGCTCCACTTCTCGTCCTGTCTCCTGTGTACCTGTATAATTAGCAACTACAACAGTAATCTAAAAACAAACAAATTTAAATTTGCAAAAATAAAATTTGTTTGTGTCTCAGATACATGGGTTATTGTCATCATCTTTGATTGTGCAATATCTATGCATATCGGTAATTTTTATCAGGGACAGGCAATTATAAGTGGCTGCAGTACACACGTGTACATTCGTATACGTGCGCACTGCCACGCCAACTCGTGTGCACAAACTACAACAAAACACAAATTCATTCAAAGCAACATAACAGAGAAGAACAAAGACCAAGTGCAGCATCAGTCACACTTTATCAAAAATATGCAAGACAGTGGTCATGAATGCATTAACAACATCGAGCCAGAAACAGTCAAATATCCCACAAATGTCCAGACCAACAAAAAACTTGAATACTGCACCAACCAGAATGAACCAGTGATACAAGGCAACAAGTACAACACTGCACAAATTCAACATGAAGCAGTGCAAACTCCCAAAGATACAACAGTGAAAGAAACTGCATCACAGCAGCATGAAAAAGCATATACAACATCAAAATACACAAAATATGGAAACTGCACCAATGCAAATCAGAACATAGCATATATAGTAACCAAAGTGCAGTGCAACTACAAAGAAGTCAGTGGCAAGCTACAAACACCAAGTGCAACAGTGAAAACAATGTACTTGCCAACAACAAGTCATGAAGCAATCAACATGAATATCACAAGAGTCACAGCAAAAAATGAAGACTGCAAACTCAAGTGACAAAGCATGTGTCCAGACAATATTTGAGTACATCGAACCAGCTTTCAAATGAAACAAGGAACATAAATACTGCAACTACAACAATGGAACAACAGCTCATATGAACAAGTGTACAAAGGCAACATGAACAAGTGTAGCATCTGTATCAAAGCAGTGGAAACAAACTCAAGTGCACGTGAACATGGCAGCAGACCAGTGACAACAACCAAGTAAAGAACATGGATGTACAAGGCAATACACCAATGCAAGTGACTAATGCAACATGAAGTGAATCAAGTTCAAAACATCATAACAACAAGTACAGTGTTCCTCAAAGACGAATTCGAGCTAGAAACAAATGACATGCACCAGCAAGCTATCAAGAATCAGATCACAACTACATGCAGATCAAATGAAGTTCTGATTTAATCCCATAGCAAAATCAAGTCACAATGAAAGTACAAACCTAAGAATAAATGCATACACACATACATATGTATGTATGCACATATATAGTAAACAGGTGAATGTGCAGTAGGAAACACAAGACAGTGGCAAGTACAAGTCAGTGCAGAAATCAAGCCAAAGTTAAAGATCAAATTCGTATTTTTAATTAAGTCAAAGAAATCAAATTTTGGAAAGAAATCTCTGCATCAAACTTCTCGACTAAATATGGTCAGTATTAATTCAAATAGGGGCCGAGACAACAAATAAAGGAAGATATCTTCGAATCAATTAATTCGAATTCAAATATGGTCAGCAATTATTCGAAATTGAATCAAGAAAGGAATACTCCAAATCCAGAACAAATTCAGGAAAATAATCAACGACATGAAGAAATCAAATCTGACAGTGTTAATTAGGGTTTCAACCCTATAAATACACCCCAAGAAATCATCATAGACAACAGAACAATCGAGTTAAAAAGCAAGCAATCAAACAAGCAACAAAAGAAATTACATACCGAACCATCAACAAACTCGATCAACAGAGAACAAGCTAGCAACAAGCATCAATCATCAGAGGACAAGCAAGAGCTTAATCCGACATCAGAAAGAAGCCGAAGCCCCAAATTCGAGGAAGAAACAGAAGCCCTAATTCAGATCGAATAAACAGAGGGCCGCCATTTTTTTTACAAACAAAAGAAAATGGACCGGGTGAAATAAGATAAAGGGAAGTGACCGCATATCTTTTGTTTGTTTTGGGTTAGGGTATTTTTATTTTTATTATAAAGGCAAGATAATTTAAATTGTTTTAAATTTAGTGCTTGCTTTTATAATTTGCTTTATTTGTATGTTCTTTTCAAAACAAAACATGATAAATTATCACCTAGGGTTTAGGTGTTGTCAGATTGTCTAGTTAGAGTTAGTCCAGTTAGCAGGGTTTGCAAGTTTGCAAAACTCTATAGGCGGTAGCAGGGTTTGCAAGTCTGTTAGAGTGTTTGTAAGCGGAAAACTGTTTAGTTCTAATAGAAATCTGGGAATGCAGCAGTAGGCAGGGGTTGTCGATGCTGGGTAAATTCTGTGTGTGATTTATTTTTCAGCATATTTATTTCTGCAGTTTGCTTCTGTGTTTAATTCGCAAAAATTTGCTATAACCCTATTCACCCCCCCCTCTAGGGTTAATCTAGATCCTACAAGTGGTATCAGAGCAAAGTATTTTACTTTAACTCTAGAGTCATGAATCCACCAAATAATGCTTTTTCTGAGGGGCAATCTATTGCTAGGCCACCCATGTTTAATGGGAATGATTATGCTTATTGGAAAGTTAGAATGAGTATTTATCTTAGTTCTGTCGATTATGATGTTTGGGATATTATTGAAACTGGCTATAAATCTCCCACTATAGTTGTTGGTGATACTGAGATTCCTAAACCTAAGGATAGGTAGGATGCTAACGATAAGAAATTAAAAACTACAAATGCCAAAGCAATGAACGCTTTGATCTGTGCTCTTGATAAAAATTAATTTAATAGAATTTCTCATTGTACAACAGCACAGGAAATTTGGCACACTCTGGAGGTGACACACAAAGGAACTTCTCAAGTCAAGGAGTCACGACTAGCTCTATTTAGCAATGAATACGAAAACTTTGTGATGGAAAAGGGCGAGAGCATAAAAGATATGTTTGGACGATTTTCAACTTTGGTGTACAATGCTAGAGCGCTTGGGAAGGTCTTTACTGAAGTAGAGCTTGTACGGAAGATACTGCGAGTCTTACCAATGAACTTTGAGGCAAAAGTCACTGCAATACAAGAATCAAAAGATCTGAGTAAACTAAGCATGGAGGAGTTGATCGGAAACTTGATGACATATGAGCTTGAGCTAAAGGCAAAGGAGGAACGTAACAACTCCGAATCAAAAAAGAAGACGATTGCCTTAAAAAGCAAAGAAGAAAGCGGTGAAGAAGAAGAAGATCCAATTGAAGAGCTTGCGATGGCTGTCAATAATCTTAGAAAATGGTCAAAATTCAGGCCACGCAAGAAGAAAACAAGTGGTAATAAGTCAAAAGATTCTGATGATTCCGATAATGAATTGGCATGCTTTAACTGCAAAAAGCCTAGTCACTTCAAACAAAAATGTCCACTTCTCAAAAACAACAAAGGAAAGAAAAAGAAGAAGAAGGCCTTTGCAGCAACTTGGGATGATGAAGAAGGAGAAGAAGTTTCGGATAATAGCTCAGAAGAGGCTAACTTGTGCCTTATGGCAAAATCAGATTCAGAAACAAGTTCAGAGGAATCCAGTGAGGTACGTGACTATTCTTATAGAGAACTTGTTTTGATGTGTTATGATCTTACTAATACAATTGATACTCTTGAAACTAAAATTGAAAAATTGAAGTCTGACAGGAGAGAACTTGTTCATGAGAATACTAGGCTAGAAACTGAACTTGAGAATATTCAAAACCTAGACTGCAAAAAATGTAAAACTTTAGATTCAGAAATATCAAGACTTAAGAATAGCTTCGATAATCTTGAAAAAGAAAACTCAAGTCTTAAGGAAACCATTGACACTAGGAAAAAGGATTTTATAAATAGATGCACCACACTTGTAACTGAAAACACAACACTAAAAACCAAAGTCCAAAATCTTGAGAAATCTCTGAATAACTTTTCAAGAGGAGAAAAATCATTTAACATGTTATTGGGAAATCAACTCTTTGCTAACAACAGAAAAGGACTAGGTTTTGGGAAAACACAGGTTGATGATCATGCAAAAGGTAAGAGTGTCTTTGTTAGAAGTGAAATTGGACATCGTGTTGAAAATTGTAGTCATAGGAACAAGAACACAAAATTTATACAAGTTTGGGTTCCTAAGAATTCTACAAACAAATTTCATGTCTATAGGAACAAAAATAAAAGGACAAAACAAGTTTGGGTTCCAAAGGGATTGTTTGTTCACAATGCTTCAGTTACTAATATCATTGGACCTAAGAGTTTCTCTAGGTCATCCTCCTCTCTCTTTATGTAGGTCTGTTGGCGGGCTAAGGAGCAACAAGAATGGTTTCTAGATTCAGGTTGTTCTAGACATATGACAGGTGATAAATCTAAGTTCCTTAGCCTAGAGAAGTTTAGAGGTGGAAATGTGATCATGGGAGATAATAGCAAGTGTAAGATTATTGGGAAAGGTGAAGTAAGTAATGGTACTTTTTCCTTGACTAATGTTTTATACGTTGATAATTTGCATCACAATCTCATTTCTATTAGCCAACTATGTGACAAAGGTATGAATGTGGTTTTTGATAGTGATACTTGCAAAATCATTGATAAAACTTCTAATAACATTGTTTTTATGGGCAAAAGAAAAGGAAATGTTTACTCACTTTCGTTTGACAATCTAAATCTTTCCAGATGTTTGGTAGCCACTGACGAAGAGGCATCTTTATGGCATAGGAGACTTGGACATGCTAGCATGAGTCTCTTAAGAAATCTTGAAATGAAAGAATTAGTCAGTGGGTTACCACATCAGAAATTTAAAGATAACAAAGTGTGTAAAGCATGTTCCTTGGGCAAGCTTAGTCGATCATCATTTCGCCCTAAAAACATTGTTAGCACATCAAGGGTCCTCGAATTAATTCATATGGACTTATTTGGACCAAATGAAATTGCAAGCTTGAATGGAAAACGTTATTGTTATGTATTGGTTGATGATTATTCTAGATTTACATGGGTTTATTTCTTAGCCAAAAAGTCTGAATCTTTTGATTATTTTTCAAAATTTGCTAAACTTGTTCAAAATGAAAAAGGAGTTTCAATTAAAACTTTGAGAAGTGATCATGGAGGCGAATTTGAAAATTCAGAATTTGAAAACTTTTGTGAAAAAAATGGTTTAAAACATGAATTTTCTGCCCCACGAACACCCCAACAAAATGGGGCGGTTGAAAGGAAAAATCGTACATTACAAGAATTGGCTAGATCCATGTTGAGTGAGTATAAACTACCTCTAACTTTTTGGGAAGAGGCGGTGAATACTCGTGCTACGTAATGAATAGAGTAATGATTAGACCAATACTTGGCAAAACTGCTTATGAAGTGTGGCATGAAAGGAAACCTAACATCTCTTATTTTCGTGTTTTTGGATGCCCTTGTTTCATTCTTAACACAGGTGATCAACTTGGAAAATTTGAATCAAAGGCCGATGAGGGAATTTTCATGGGCTATTCAACAAGGAGCAAGGCTTACAGGATATACAACAAACGAACAAAGACAATTGTTGAATCAGTCAATGTGAAATTTGATGAATCTGATCTGGAAAGGACGACTGAAAAAACGGGTGATGATGGGGTAGATCATGAAGGCATTAAAGAAGGGACATCTACTGAGAAAGATGGAAGTAGGACTGTTGATGCTGATAGATTGAAGTTCAAATCCAATCATCCTCCTGAATTGGTTATAGGAGATCCTACGATAGGTATACGCACTCGCTCTGCATTTGAAAAAAATTTGTGTGCGTTTTGTTGTGATAGTGGTTTTATTTCTGAAATAGAACCTGATTCTGTTGAAATGGCTCTTAATGATGAAAGTTGGGTTTTAGCAATGCAAGATGAACTTAATCAATTTGAGAGAAATAAAGTTTGGAAATTAGTTCCTAGGCCTAATGACTATCCAATTGTAGGAACTAAATGGGTGTTCAAAAACAAACTTGATGAATCAGGAAATGTAATTAGAAACAAAGCTAGGTTGGTCGCAAAAGGATATAACCAAATAGAAGGCATAGATTTTTATGAGACATTTGCACCAGTTGCTAGGTTAGAAGCCATTAGGATTTTGCTCAGCTTTGCTAGTTATAAAGGTTTCAAACTAAAACAAATGGATGTAAAAAGTGCATTTCTAAATGGTGATCTGAAAGAAGAAGTTTTTGTTGAACAACCCCCCGGTTTTGAAAATCATGTTTTTCCAAATCATGTGTATAAACTTGAAAAAGCATTATATGGTCTTAAGCAAGCTCCTAGAGCTTGGTATGACTGCCTTTGTACATATCTTTTGGAAAATGGCTTTGAAAAGGGGAGTGTTGACACGACACTGTTTCTATTACATAAAGGAAGTGATTTTTTGATTGTTCAGATTTATGTGGATGATATCATTTATGGTGCTACTAATGAACTCTTGTGCGAGAAATTTGAACAAGTCATGCAGGCTAAATTCGGGATGAGCTTGGTTGGAGAATTGAAATATTTTCTTGGATTTCAAATCAAGCAAAGCAGTGATGGCATTTTCATTTCGCAATCCAAGTATGTGTTGGAACTGTTGAAGAAATTTGGAGTTGAGAACTCCAAACCATTGAGAACTCCTATGAGCCCATCAACAAAGTTGGACAAAGACGAGAAAGGAAGTGCTGTTGATCAGAAAAAATATCGAGGGATAATTGGTTCACTTCTCTATCTTACTGCTTCTAGACCTGATATTATGTTTTCTGTGTGTTTGTGTGCACGTTTTCAATCTAATCCTAAAGAATCTCATTTGAAAGCCACTAAACGAATTTTGAGATATCTTTCACACACACACAAATTTGGATTATAGTACCCTTCTTGTAAAAACTTTGATTTAGTTGGTTATTCTGATGCTGATTATGTTGGTTCATTGGTTGACAGGAAAAGCACCAGTGGGACATGTTTCATGCTAGGACATTCATTAGTTTCATGGTCAAGTCGAAAACAGAATTGTGTTGCATTATCCACCACTGAAGCAGAATATATTGCTTTAGGAAGTTGCTGTGCTCAAATTTTATGGATGATGCAAACTCTTTCTGATTTTGGCTTAGTTTATAAACAAGTTCCATTAAAATGTGACAGTAAAAGTGCAATAGACTTATCAAATAATCCTGTTCATCATTCACGCACAAAACACATTGATGTGAGACACCACTTTCTTAGAGATCACATTGCTAAGGAAGACATTTGCATTGAATATATTTCAACTGAGGCTCAACTTGCTGATATTTTCACAAAACCCCTCCCCGAAGACAGATTTTCTAGATTACGTTTGGATTTGGGGATTATAGAAATTGACTAACCATTTTTCATTGTTAGGTTGAAATATTCTTGGATATATACTTTCAACTTCAATTTCTAGGATTCAAACAAGTTTTGGATATTTTCCAAAGATTGATTCGAATATGGTATTCAGTACTGGATATTACATAATATAATTAACTTGGTAACTTATTCCACGATCATTTCTATTTCTACCATCTTTCTATCATTCATAATGGTTTGATAAAATAAGAAGAGTGAATTATTTTTAAATTAAAAAAAAATAAAAAAAAATAAAAAAATTAACTCTCATGCATCCATTCTCATTTAAAAGTCCTTATGGTTATGCATGGATGGAGCATGTGAGTGAATTATTTTTATCATTACTCCATTCTCATTTAAAAGTCCTTATGGTTATGCATGGATGGAGTATGGTAACTAAGTATTCTGGTCTCACTTAATAGTCTGGATGCTTAGACTAATAAGTAACTGCTAATCCCATTTAAAAGTCCTTATGGTTATGCATGGTTAGTAAGTGCTTATTTTTTTGTTTTTGTGCTTAAATGTCAAATTAATGTTAAAATATCTCTCTTCTTATTAAAACTGATCATCGATCCATCCTCTACAGTATGGAAGTTTTTATCTCGTTATGATATATTATTTTTTGTTCCTACTGTTCCATTGTTTTTTTTGTCAGTCTTTTGATAATGACAAAAGGGGGAGAAGAACAAGATTTTGATGAGAAAGTAAATATTTTGTGACCTATTTCAACAAATTTGGTTAAATGTTGTTAGTTAATTTTTCTTTAGTTCTTTTATTCTTTTGTAATTTTTTGTTATCTTCTAAATAGGGAGTGGTCTTGGTTGTAGGGGGAGCATTCAAATAGGGGGAGCTAAAAATTTCATGTTCAAACACATGTATTAGCATTTCAAAATCTTTAATATATATGTTTATCATCATCAAAAGGGGGAGATTGTTTGATGTGATTTTTTGTTTTATGATAACAAACATATATATATTAATATATATATGTGTTTGCAGTTTGGACTATATACAGAAAGGAAGAAATATTCATATTGAATAATTATACTATTGCACAGAATCTATATAATTCAACTAGTATTTTTTATTCAATATAATATTTTATTACAACACTTAAACAATACAAAGTTTTCAGCTCTCTCTATATATATATACATACATCAGTTCTTACATTTTACTTTTCTCACTACAACACTCAACACTCAGTTTCTCACTCTGTCTGCACATCTGCATCTATCTGCATTGTCCAGCTCCACTTCTCGTCCTGTCTCCTGTGTACCTGTATAATTAGCAACTACAACAGTAATCTGAAAACAAACAAATTTAAATTTGCAAAAATAAAATTTGTTTGTGTCTCAGATACATGGGTTATTGTCATCATCTTTGATTGTGCAATATCTATGCATATCAGTAATTTTTATCAGGGACAGGCAATTATAAGTGGCTGCAGTACACACGTGTACATTCGTATACGTGTGCACTGCCACGCCAACTCGTGTGCACAAACTACAACAAAACACAAATTCATTCAAAGCAACATAACAGAGAAGAACAAAGACCAAGTGCAGCATCAGTCACACTTTATCAAAAATATGCAAGACAGTGGTCATGAATGCATTAACAACATCGAGCCAGAAACAGTCAAATATCCCACAAATGTCCAGACCAACAAAAAACTTGAATACTGCACCAACCAGAATGAATCAGTGATACAAGGCAACAAGTACAACACCGCACAAATTCAACATGAAGCAGTGCAAACTCCCAAAGATACAACAGTGAAAGAAACTGCATCACAGCAGCATGAAAAAGCATATACAACATCAAAATACACAAAATATGGAAACTGCACCAATGCAAATCAGAACATAGCATATATAGTAACCAAAGTGCAGTGCAACTACAAAGAAGTCAGTGGCAAGCTACAAACACCAAGTGCAACAGTGAAAACAATGTACTTGCCAACAACAAGTCATGAAGCAATCAACATGAATATCACAAGAGTCACAGCAAAAAATGAAGGCTGCAAACTCAAGTGATAAAGCATGTGTCCAGACAATATTTGAGTACATCGAACCAGCTTTCAAATGAAACAAGGAACATAAATACTGCAACTACAACAATGGAACAACAGCTCATATGAACAAGTGTACAAAGGCAACATGAACAAGTGTAGCATCTGTATCAAAGCAGTGGAAACAAACTCAAGTGCACGTGAACATGGCAGCAGACCAGTGACAACAACCAAGTAAAGAACATGGATGTACAAGGCAATACACCAATGCAAGTGACTAATGCAACATGAAGTGAATCAAGTTCAAAACATCATAACAACAAGTACAGTGTTCCTCAAAGACGAATTCGAGCTAGAAACAAATGACATGCACCAGCAAGCTATCAAGAATCAGATCACAACTACATGCAGATCAAATGAAGTTCTGATTCAATCCCATAGCAAAATCAAGTCACAATGAAAGTACAAACCCAAGAATATATGCATACACACATACATATGTATGTATGCACATATATAGTAAACAGGTGAATGTGCAGTAGCAAACACAAGACAGTGGCAAGTACAAGTCAGTGCAGAAATCAAGCCAAAGTTAAAGATCAAATTCGTATTTTTAATTAAGTCAAAGAAATCAAATTTTGGAAAGAAATCTCTGCATCAAACTTCTCGACTAAATATGGTCAGTATTAATTCAAATAGGGGCCGAGACAACAAATAAAGGAAGATATCTTCGAATCAATTAATTCGAATTCAAATATGGTCAGCAATTATTCGAAATTGAATCAAGAAAGGAATACTCCAAATCCAGAACAAATTCAGGAAAATAATCAACGACATGAAGAAATCAAATCTGACAGTGTTAATTAGGGTTTCAACCCTATAAATACACCCCAAGAAATCATCATAGACAATAGAACAATCGAGTTAAAAAGCAAGCAATCAAACAAGCAACAAAAGAAATTACATACCGAACCATCAACAAACTCGATCAACAGAGAACGAGCTAGCAACAAGCATCAATCATCAGAGGACAAGCAAGAGCTTAATCAGACATCAGAAAGAAGCCGAAGCCCCAAATTCGAGGAAGAAACAGAAGCCCTAATTCAGATCGAATAAACAGAGGGCCGCCATTTTTTTTACAAACAAAAGAAAATGGACCGGGTGAAATAAGATAAAGGGAAGTGACCGCATATCTTTTGTTTGTTTTGGGTTAGGGTATTTTTATTTTTATTATAAAGGCAAGATAATTTAAATTGTTTTAAATTTAGTGCTTGCTTTTATAATTTTCTTTATTTGTATGTTCTTTTCAAAACAAAACATGATAAATTATCACCTAGGGTTTAGGTGTTGTCAGATTGTCTAGTTAGAGTTAGTCCAATTAGCAGGGTTTGCAAGTTTGCAAAACTCTATAGGCGGTAGCAGGGTTTGCAAGTCTGTTAGAGTGTTTGTAAGCGGGAAACTGTTTAATTCTAATAGAAATCTGGGAATGCAGCAGTAGGCAGGGGTTGCCGAAGCGGGTAAATTCTGTGTGTGATTTATTTTTCAGCATATTTATTTATGCAGTTTGCTTCTGTGTTTAATTCGCAAAAATTTGCTATAACCCTATTCACCCCCCCCTCTAGGGTTAATCTAGATCCTACACTACAGATCTTGGATCAAACATATTAACCATATCCTGGATCTGCATTCGTAACCCTCCAACAAATCTAGCAGTCAGTTGTTCTTCCGTCTCCATTATATCATTCCTGGCAATGAGTTGGTAAAATACATCGGCGTAATCGTTGACTGATTTCGTCCCCTGCCTTAGATTCTGCAATCTCTGGTACATAAGTGATTGATAGTTGTATGGTAGAAGTGTAGCTCTCATCAATTTCTTCATTTTCTCCCAATCAACAATCTTCGACTTTCCCATCCGTTCTCGTGTTAGTTTAGTTTGCTGCCACCACGCCAAAGCTCTCCCCCTCAACCTAGTAGCAACCAACTTCACTCGACGATTCTCCGGAACTTCCTTAAAATCAAAGATTTCTTCAATATTAGATAACCAATCCACGAACTCTTCTGCAACCATTCCACCTTTCAATTCAGGAATCTCCATCTTCATACCCGATTCCCATCGACGATCGTCCACTACATCTCGATACTGACGTCGTGTTGGATCTCTATCTCGATAATGAACACTTCCCCTATCACCATCAAACTCCTCATCAAAATCTGAAGTATATCGATGTCGATCACGACCTCCAACATCTCTACTACCACTCCTTCGATCAACATTCCTATCACGATTATCAACACTTCTATGATCTTGATCTTCTCTTCTCTCTCGATCTGAATGTATCGAAGCTCTACTCCTCCCATGGCTCGATTTAGGTGAAACTCTTCTTCTACTTTGATTCATTTCAAGCATCATTCTCTCTAAGTGACCAATTCCTTCATTCAACTTCTCAGTGAAGCTCTCGTTGATTCGTTGTTCCATTTCATCAGCTTCTTCTCTTCCATACAAGGCATTAATATTGCGATGACGTTGAGCTCGTCTCGGTGGCATGATTGAACTTTAAACACTTCAACAAATCAAAACTTCGACAACAAACTTCAACTTCAAAAGTTTGCACGCTCAAACTCCACTATAACTTGGCTCGGCTCCCACTAGTTAGCACAAGCTTGCTTCAACTTAAGGCTTAGGTCTCTCGACTTCTTAACAAAGCACAACTCCAACACTTCAACACAAGAACAAGGCACGACCTATGCTTGACTCGGCTCGGCCTCAAAACCCACTTCAATACTTTGGCACGCAAAAATCTCCCCCACAAATTCAAACACTTTTGCACACTTTGATCCAAAAGGCTATGGATCAAATACTTCAATCTTGTTGCAATTTCAATATGAACACAGTGAACACAAACTTCAAACTTCGGCTCAAGATCGACTTAGCTATGATTGGCTAAGGGTCGCTCTGATACCAAAACTGACGCAGCGGATTAACCGAAAATTAATATCACCATGAAAGTAGCAATCGGTGGATTGAGAAATACTGAAATGCCCAAATTCGTTAATCCGAAGATACCGAATTCTAGCTATCCCTGACTCGTTGATCCGAAGATACCGAGAAAGAGATCTACGATTCTTCGACGTTGATCTTGCGACAAGATTCCGTGAATCGACTTCACAAACGAAAATTCGAGCGCACTCGAATGACGTAGGTGGAGATAGGAGATCACACTCGACTATCAATTAGAAGAAAGCACAAAGCAATCAAAAAGAATTTATTCAAAAATCAACAACCTTTACAATGACATCACGTCCCTATTTATAGGGTTACAACACGACAACACTACACAAAGTACAACACGTTACAAACAGTTACCACATAACATGACTTGCCATAAGAAACACAAAACAAACGACTTAAGAGACAACGCACGCGACCTACAAACAAAAATTAACAATAACGCGACCTAAAATTAACTCGGCAGCGACTTAAAATTTTTACAGCGACTTAAAGTTATCTCGGCTCTGACTCAAGCTAGCTCGGCAACGATTCAAGGAGACTCGTTCGCGACTTAATAAAATAGGTTCGCAACTTAATCTTCTTCCACAGCAACAATAAGTCGGCCGCGGCTTAGGGTTGGAGAATAAGCGACCTACTGGAGCTAGCATAGCTCGTTCGCGACACAAGATATCTCACGCGCGCATATGGAGGAAGCAGGGAGGGGGAGGGAAGAGAAGTAAGTCGGTCGCGACTCATGATTTAGGTCGGGGAAGGGCTCAGTCGCGGCTATGGGGAAAAGGGGGTGGAGTTGAGTCGTGGATCGGTGAGGAATTAAATCGTGTGTCGGTGATGGAAGCTGAGTCGTGTGTCGGTGACGACCTAAGGATGGCCGATGCTTCAACGAGGTAAATACTTCATCATAGAGCGATTGAGTGCGACGTCAACGATGGAAGATCTGACGTAGTGTATTAAATTTTTATTAGTTGATGCAATTGGACTGAAAAATGGGTAGGAAAAATGTCAGTAAAGTAGAGCGTATAAGGATTGGGTCGTGAATTGTCATTCTAGCTTGGGCATGTACGAACTGAAGTGAAGGGTGCACTGAAGTCCTGGCGGTTAGGTTATGCGACTTTGGTATGAAAAGACATAGGTACGAAGCTTGCATAGTTTGATTTGAACCATATATATTAATATGTGGTATGTTGTATACTATCTGAGACTTGTACTAATATGTACTACAATTTAAGTAAACAATAATTTCGAAGGAAAAAAGTGTCTTCAATAACTATGCAAACAAATTTTTATCTATTTGAATTGTCTACCCCATTTTGAAATGGAAGAAGCCAACCTCTCGCTTAAAAAGATTCTTAATCAATGCTGATTTAACTTTATAACTCAGCTTCTTTAAAATGGTAAAGATGATACAATGGTATAAACGTGTTTAAGTTTGTAAATCTATTGTTGTCATGTGAATAGTTATGTTGTTTTCTTACATAGGCAACTCTGGCTTTGCAAGGTGTATAACATTTCATTTTTTATTTAGTTATTGTCATTACAAGAAATTGAACTTTATACTCGCACATTCTACCACTATGATAATTGATGTCATGACTTATAGTCAGTAGTTAGCTTCCGCATGTTACTAGATTGGAACAATATACAAAATCTATGGAAGTTAATGAAACAATATATGTGCATGTTAGCATCTTTAATAGGTTAGCTAGACACAAAGATTTAAGTTAGAATTTGATGCATACTGTTAACTATCATATATACAAGTGAAATATAAATGTTATGTTTTATTTTCAGTGGGTAGATATACTTATCTCATTAATGTCATGATTTTTGCTTACTGAAGTGTTCATTCCAAAACACTTGCAATACGATGTCATATTTGCCTAATTTTAGATGATATTTTGGTAACTTTAGCTCCACCTAAACAGATCAACCTTATCACTGTGGATTACAAAGGAAAAACAAGCTTAAAACTCATGTTACATCTCAACACTTTTTGCTATCGTCCTATAATTATATAATGTCACATATATTTAATGTTGCTCCAACCATTAAGGATGACGAAGAAGCTATTGACATTGTCATTCATTAACTCGTAATGTCACAAACATAGTTTTCATAACCCGATCATGGCGCGATTGAACCGCGAATAACCCCGAGCCGTGGGGTTCAAAGGTCGGAAACTCAATCAAACCTCCTTCATGCAAGAACCTTGGTTCAATCTTTGAATTTGCGGTTTAACTTTTCATTTAAACGCGGTTGGATCCTCTCATATGCGCAATTTCTTCGTTTCAAAATATGTTTTCAAGTCTCCGTCCGTTTTATTTTCGTAATTAGTGTAGCTAGTGTAATAAATTTTGTTTAATTTTTCATATTTGAATTAATATCGTATGTATTTATTGAAGATGTTGATTTATTGTGTACTTATGGTTGACACGTTGCATCTAAACGTATTAATTTTGAAAAAAAGTATGTGCGGTTCTTGACGGTTCGACCGGTCGAACACTCGAAATCTTCAATCTTGAGTCCTCATGGTTTGATTCACGGTCCGGCTATGAAAAAAGTAAAGTGAATAAGGAAGATAAAAAGGCATTGTCATTGAGGTAATATTTAATACAACAAATACACTAAACTTATGGTACCATGCTTACACAATTTTAGCTCATAAAATTTCAAAGTGCTGTTCAGTGTTGTATAAAAAGTACTAATCACTGACTATCCATGTACAATACGAGAAAACCATTGCTACAACCACGGGTTCATTTAATTATTATCTACATTATATAACGCGGTTCAAACTGATCATATACTATATTTTCTAAAAGATTTTTGTACATGTTCTCATCGTTGATTATTATATTTGTCTATAGATACATAAGATTTTCCGAAGAAATGATCAGTTCCAGCAGTGAATTGGTACTTACCTTCAATCGTCATCTATGTTATATAACATTTTATTAGCACTAGACATGTAAACTTCTCTATGTACACAGTTATGAATTTTACATTAACTTCGTTGTCTTGATTTTACATTAACTTCGTTGTCTTGAAACTACTGTATCTATACAGTTACGGATTTTATGTGAATATGGTTATTTTGCTTAA
Source organism: Allium cepa (assembly GCA_030765085.1). Lineage (NCBI taxonomy): Eukaryota > Viridiplantae > Streptophyta > Magnoliopsida > Asparagales > Amaryllidaceae > Allium > Allium cepa. The sequence continues at coordinate 78,868,893 of CM060941.1, read as the reverse complement.
AAATATTTCATTTCACATTGTTTATAAATTGTATTTCATTATATGATTAATGCATTTTTCGGTTGTTTGAATGTAATAATTATAAGAGTGGTTGTTGTTTTCATATTGAAATATGTTAATTATTACCGTAGAATATATATTGTCAACAAAATGAAATGGAAACTGAACGAGCTACCACAACGAGAGAAATATGCATAAAAAATCAATAATTTTTTGTGGCATTTAGTAAATGCTAGAGAAAAGAACATGCAGCAAAATAAACACTACAAAATATAATAGTGGCAGATAAAAAATGCTATAAAATATATACGGTGGCAAACAAAAATGCTACAAAATATATAAGGCAATGTTTATGCAAAATGCTATTATAATATTTCATAGTAGCGTTAAGAGTACTTTTTATAAGCATTTATACATCGCTATGGTAAAATAAAAAAATTGGCTGCATTTTTTAGAATACTATAATATGTTGTTTTTTGATAGCATTTATGAAAGCACAATAAATTATAGAAAGTCTTAAATTTTTAGTTACATCTTCTATAACGGCGTTCGCTAAAACGCTACTATAAATTATAGTGGCAGTTTTTGTATGCTACCGAATCCATTTTTTGGTTTAGAGTCCACATTCGCATATGGTTGTTATTGCATTTCATTTTGCAAATCATTTTACATCTCATCTATCTTTTAGTACTCTCATTTACGCTCAGAAAATGTTTTTACAGTGTGGACCCTTCCTCAACCTAATGCGGGGTGAGTCTGCATTGCATTCTATTTTTTTATCTTTAATATGCATTTAAGTAAGAACTTCATGCATTTCAAATCAAAGTAACATGCATTTTTTTTAATTCGTTTTTTGTGCCATATCAATTATCGAAACAAGGATAAGTTGAAAATCATGAACCATAAGTTAATTCAATTGAACATGTATCAAATTTTGGTAAATGAAGGAATATAGTTTGTTCATTAACATATAATGTGTTTTTGAAGATGGCATCTCAAAATTGGTGAGAAAGCTAGTCGTATTTCGATAAGATTGATGTTAGAAGCTAAATGTCAATCATGTTAAAACAAGTTTTGGATGTATAAGTAAAAATCGTAAAAAAAAACCACAATAAATTGAAATGCACATACACATGTTGTATAATTATATAATGAGCTGCTAGTATGCTTATTATTCTCATTTGGCGACATAAATTCTAAATCCACCTGGCCTAAAAGGAGGAATGACCTCAAGTAGCTTTCTTCTTCAATTTACCCCTTAATCTGATCCATGTGAAGTTGATTTCATCCATGCTTCAACTAAAGGGAATCTTATATTGGTATATTCATATAACCTTGTTAGTTACCAGATGATTTTTAAGGTTATGCACTTCATGCCAAATAACAGTATTACCTAGCCTTCTCTATACTTGCATTTAAATCAAATAATCACATATATGTTCTTATCTTATGAGTTATTTATTTTATGAAACGTTGCTTGTCTTTCTATTAAATTTTTAGCTATGCAATTCTAGACTTGTGAAATGTTGGATTATGAAATGACAAGAGGAAAAGTACTAAGGCATAAATAGAGAATTCCTTTCATGAAGTTTTGATAATAACTCACTAAAGAGACGAGGGACCACATACCACCATTATCCATTCTTCTTCCACTTTTCATTTGCTAAGAAAAAATTGAAAATGCATGTAAAATTGATGAGAGAGAGAGAGAGAAGAATGAAACAAAATATATCGTGTTCTGTTTTTGATATCATTCCACTGACCACTCAAAATACCTTAAAGTGTTGTCTTACGAAGAGGAGGATGAAAGGAACGAAATAATTACAATCATGCCTTGGTACCTTTTATTTCTTAATTTCCAATGATTTGAAATTTTCACTTGCCCTCTCATCTAAATATTTTAGAGTTTGAAAATTTTCCTTTACCTATGTATAACCACATTTTCCAATTATACATCACACATTTATGCAGTTTCAAAAAATTTTTATTAGGTACATGTTCTTAATTGTGGAAATGTAGTTGACACCGAATACTTAACCTTTTGATGATTACAATTATCGAAGAATTATATTCCAGCTAGAAAGTTTTCGTTCATTCTTGCATCAAAATTAGGTTGAAAAAATTTGGTCCTAACATGCGAAAATTGTAATAAGATGAATCCTTATCAACTTTAGAAACTGTAGACACATATTTTACAGTGCATTCATGTAATTGCATCAGTTCATAACATCCGCATTTTGGTATTATAGGTAGTATCTACCGAAGACCCCCACGAGACACCACTCGTCCTACTAAGGACACTGAGAGATTTAATGGCTTATTGCATATGCTAAATGCAACCGTGTTTCCTAGGAAAAGTAACATATCTAGTTTAGTTTTCTTATTTATTTACTCGACAACGAGTAAAAGACAAGTATGAGGCTATTTGATCAGACGTAAAAGTGTTTATGTTTATGCTCATATTATCTTTATTCTTTATAAATAAATGTTACATTGGGTATTTTTAGTGTTTTTACAGATAGATGGATAAAAGTCTTCTTCACTTCAATAAAAGAAATTTTGCAAGAAAATGATATTTTTCCATATCAACACAGATGAAGACTCATACATAAAGAATTCTTACTTAATAGAAGTTGTAGCTCATTGTTAAAGGTGAAATTTTTTTTCAAGTTGTGTTGTGTTTGATCCTTGGGAAGTGTTTTGTTTTTTATGGAAAAATGAAAGATCGTTTAACAACCTGATTTTTCGATGCCCGAAAATCGGCATCAATACGACCACTATATTAAATACTGAACAATCGAATGCTGGAAAACCAAACTATTAGGGTTAAAGAAGAAGGAGGTAGAAGAAAAGAAAATAAAACAACAAAAGAATCTTACCATCGCAGCGGAATAAAATATAATAGATAATAACTGATCATTACACAAAAAGAAACTATATCTGTTTTATACATGGTATCATCAGAATCAAACAACTACTGGACAGTTATATTAACTCGTCCTCACAATATTGATTATACAGTAAATCAAACACAGTGGAATATTCATCAAATACGTGTGATACGTCTCGTCATCCAGCTCATCTCCTGAGCTCCATAACATCCTTTCCTATATCTATAATACTCGGTCTAATCCGAGCATTAAAATTAAATAACACCCAAGTCAGTCTGGAAAACCAGCGTGAGAAAATACACTCAATCGGATTATTAAAGTTTTCAAAATCCTTTTAAATCAAAGGTATCTCGTAAGGCCACGCCAAAAATAAACATGCCAGGTTTTTACCTTACGATAACCAAAACGGTTTTATCAAAATCCATCTGATATTATAATAGTGTTTATAGAAAGTAAAATAGAATCTAACTGAAATGCTTGCATCTCACGTTTCAGCAATAGTTGGGCACAATCAAAACCGTACAGGCACTTACTGGAGATTGGATTCCATACAATGGCAGGGCTACTTGGGTACCGCCCGTCATAGTACATGGTCTAGATCACCGTACCGAGGATCCCCCTGATCCCCTGCATCACAAGACCGGAGCTACCCCTTACTGGATTGTCCAAATAAATTCACCCTGCGGTTGGGATCAGCAACCGCCCACACAGCCGAAATAAAGGGACATCTAGACTGGGGTGACCTTACCCTAATTGATTGCTAGCCACTTAGCCTTGTGTGCACCTTCCCTATTTTAGCCATTCCCGGTTGATGAGGCTCGAGGCTATGCGTTACCTTTTTAGCACATATTCATTTAGAATGCTCATCGTCCTCTTGAAGATGTTCTGAAAGCATTCGTCCATACAAGTCCGTTTCGGGTCCAAATGGAACCGAAGGCACTACTCCTACTACATCCATTTTGGAATCACCCTCGGGATTAGTAGAGATTAGTCCTTAAACTTCACTGCTCCATCTTCGACTCCCAGCTCTTGTCTTTCTTACGAAAAGGTCAAACCGAATCGAAGTGGTTTTCGAGAAATTAATCCCAACCCCAGTCTCTTCGAAACGATCAGCACATTGGCCAATATTGATAGTCGGTTGTTTAACTATCAAATAGCATTCACAAACAACCATCGGACTTTAAATAATTTCCAAATTATTTATTTCAAAATAACTTCGCAAGTTATTTTCTATTCTTCAACCCTTTGAAAACAGTTTAAAACCATCTTTCCCTCACGAAATAAATTTTCCAAATATTATTTATTTCCACTAAAAATCACCAAGTCCAAATACTTCAGATTTTAAAATAATTTAAATCACTTTATTCTAAAATATACTTCAAAACATTTGAATTAAACTACTTAAAATATATTCAAAAATATATACTTTAAAAATATTTAAAATAAAACTACTTTATAAAATATAAAACTAATTTTAAAAATAAAAGTTAAGCCAACTAAATTTTAAAATAAGAGTTACGAAATTCTATACAAGTTTTCAATTAAAATTTTAACCAAACTATCTTTAGAATAAAACTATTTTATAAAATATAAATATTAATAATTATCCTTAAAATCATAACACTAGTCAAACCTTTCAATTAACTACTATTATAATTAATTTAAATAAATGTTTACTTTTAAAATTTAAACACCTTAAATAATAATTTCTTAAAAACATTCCTTTAAACAAACTTTAAAACTTTCAACTTATACTGAAAACTTGCTTTGAAAAACGTACTTGGCTTTTCAAGGAAATACATTTCTCTTCCACACCTTTTAAACATAAACCACTATCTATTTTTAAAATAAATTACCCATTCCTTTATAAATTCCTACCGTGAATTTATATTTCCAAATATCCACCGATATCCATTTCACTTTATAAACCCATTTTTTAAATTTCATAGTCTCATCTTCCTTTAAATTTCCAATTTCAAACACTAAATCAATTTCCAAATCGATTTTCAGATTTCACTCCATTTTAAAATAAATTCCTTTACTTACTCCATTTTATTTCAGAATCCATTAATTTTAGATTTAACTTCTTTATTATGATTTAAAATCTTATTTTAACTGAAAATACCAATTTCATATTTATTTGTAAATTCTTCTTTTATTTTTTCCTAAACCATTTAAATCCTGAAGTGAAAATAAATCTTTTATTCCTTTAAATAATATTACTCAAGTCTAAAAATTCAATTATTCCCATTTAATCAAAATCTCTTTTTCCATACTCTGGAATTTATTTATTAGAATTTAAAAATCAACTTTTATCTTTTCCTAAATAATTCTTTAATTTACCCAAAATCTCTATAAATATTTTGCTAAAAAATTCTCTGCTTTATTTTGTTTTCAAAAATCCAATCTATACATTTTTGATAACTCAGTATACCCAAATATATTTAATCAAAGCATAGCATCCAATATTTTCAATCACCAATATAATTTATCTCGGGTTATCAAATAAATCGTATCACAGAATATTAAAACAATCTAAATATTTTGAGGAATCCAGTTGAATCCCTCCGACCTGTTTTCCTACATCCACAGATGTTAGCACAATATAAAATACCAATCCCACTTCAAGCTGGGATATCACGGTATATGGGGTCATATCATCTCATCCGCTATTATGCGGCGCATAGGGTCTCATCCGCTATATAACATGGGAAATCAATCGCTCCAATATATATATACTACTATATATAATATACCACATCCAACTGAAAATAATAATCAATTCAATCCATCAATCAATAATTAATTTTTCTACTTAAAATTAATTGCAGAAATTCCAAGTTGAGTGAGATAAACTCACCTTTAAATTTTTAATTTGCAGATCCGATCCAAACCGGCTTGTCTTTCCTCGATTTAAGACCTTGTATAAACATTTACAGTTTATTAACACTTGACTTGATCGAACAATTTATTATCATTTATTTAAATAATAATTTAACTAAAAAAATTCCTTTTAAAAGTCTTTTAGTAACTAAAATAATTAAACAAGTCAATTAACCAAATGAATCACCCTAAACACATATTCAAAATAAACTAGCAAATTTTAAATTGGGTATCTGATATATATATATATATATTTCCAAACTGAAACTACATATATACCTATATAAAAATAAATTATAAATTTAAAAAAAAATCAAATTTTGATATAGAATTTCAACATTTTAAATTTTCTGTTTGTTTTTCCCAAAACCTTAAATATATATATATATGTGTGTGTGTGTGTATATATGTATGTATGTATTTCTGTTTACACATTTTAAATTTTATCAATAAATCGATGTACATTCACAAATCTATATATACACATACATATTCCAGTCACAGTAAATAATGTATGTATATCCTAATTATCAGTGTGTATATATTTAAAAAAAACAGCTACCTCCAGACTCGCTAACTCCAAGCCATGCCCCAATCACCATCGCGTGTCCCCCCAAAGTTGACCAAAAACGCGCCTTCCTTCGAGAAACGTTCGCCCTCTTGGCCATTGTCAGCACCACCTAGATAATGAATGCCAATCCCATAAATACGTCAACATCCCCATCCTAACACGAGCATCTCGACCTGACTTCGCTCGCTTGCCCTCCACTCTATCGAATCGTGAATCGAAGAACGCGACTCGATAGCTTGCCGACGCTAGGTACTTGCGCCATTAACCATCTTTCGAGATGATTCGACCGGCAAGGGAAATATAGTCACGATTTCCAAATCGAAAAGCAGAAGGGGGAAAACATGCAATTTAACGAGGCAGTTGAATTCTTATTTTGGTTCGAACAGAAAAGAGTTACCATTTTCTTTTTAAATTTGATTTTTTTATTACAAAACAAGAGGCTTCGGCCATTATTTATTTGTTTGAAGGAGAAGAATCGATTTTGTTTGTTATATTATTTTAAAAAAACACACGGCTGTCGATATTCTTTTTCTTCTAACGCATGTAAAGTCAACGAACACGGGTTAAAAATTGAAGGACAAGTGTTAGAAGAGAAGAACGTTAAATATAATTTGTCTTGTGAAAATATTATATTTAAATTTTGATATAGATTTCAATGCGTTTACCTATCGTACAGGCAAACGATCACTTCAAACACTATGCAAATTGAAACCCAATAATAATACACTATTACGGATCCAATGGAACTAGTTTCGTCGAATTCCGAGACAGTTCCCGGGAAGGCTATTTTTAATTATCGATTTAAACGATATAATTCAAATTGAAACAAAACAGTTTTTAAATTAAATTTTAAAAAGTTCTATTATCTCCAGAATTATGAATATAAATTTTATAAGCCTTCAAATTATTTTTAAAAGACTCGAAATCCTAGAATTCATATTTTACCTGATTTTCAATTGTTTAATTCAATAGTTTATTTGTCAATCAAATAGTGATATTTGAAATTCAAGTAAAACTAACTTTCAAATATTAAAAATTAATTAAATATTTCAATTCCAAGTATCCAGAAATTCTGGGTCGTCACATTCCTCCCCCCTAAAGAATTTCGTCTCTAAAATTACTAGTTAGGAAGAATGGTCCGATACTCGTTCTCTATTTTCCAAACAGCCAGTTTTTAACAACACCCAAAACCATCTTTTAATAAAGACATCATCAACCTTACTAACTTTCAAAACTTCTTTCATTAGTTCCAGCCAATATCTCTTAACCAACCATTCAAATTTAAATTTAAACCCTAATTTTAAATTATCAAAAAAAATTCGGAATTTTCTAACTCCCTAAATTTTCAAAAAATTTCACCAGCGTCTCCTTTGCGCGGCTAGCTCGGTACTACTGCAAAATGCCTCTACGGGCCCCAGATTTCAAAAGAAAAACAAAAGGCCAAGTGGCTAGACCAGAAAATCATCAAATTTCATACAAAAATTTAAATACATATCTTTATTGAGCAATTCAATTTATCTTCTGAAATCAAAAATTCCAATTTTCCTTTTTCTTTTAAACACCTATATCCTACTAAGCAATATTGTCCAATTACTACATTCAAAATCACTTTACACATTTCTTGACAAATGTTTCAATATTTGATTTACTTAAGACGTACGACGCACATATATTATACATACGCAATACTAACTTTGATCGCTCACTCGATCACATAATTTCACTTTCGAACTAGTATCGTCCATCCGACTTCCTAGTGCGGACTCAGATCTGGTTCCTTGATCAAAAACCGCCATTCTCCTTGCATAACCACATACTATGATAGAGAATTTCCAAAATCAATCAAAAATCCATATCCAGGGTTCGCCGTTGAATGTCGAGTGAAAAATCCCAACTCGGATTGATATAAATATCACGAAATCCTGTGCTCGAATTCTGTCTCGAATCGCTATGCGAATTAAATAATATATGTACATCCTACATATTTTACCCAATTGATTTTTAGTTAAATCAATTCTTCTTTTTATTCACATCTATTTCGTTTTCTATTCACTTATTTATAATCATCCCATTTTCTGATTTCCAATTTAAATTCCATCCAATTATTAACTTAGTATATTTTCAAAACCAAATTTACGTAAGAACTTTCACCCTTAGCTTTTCTTAAGTTTAATATAAGAATTTTATATACTCTTATATTTTTACTTTCATTTTACCATATGGTTTTTATCTACAGTTAATCAATTTGGATTCCAATTCCATATAGATTCAATTTGAATCGATTTACTAATTAGTTTCAAATCTCAATACTTTTGCCCAATTTTCATTAGATTTTCATTTTCAATTCTACTTGAATTCAATTCATCTTCAAACTCTGAATATTGAATTTTATCAACTATCTTACATTCACAAGTGGTTCATATTATTATTTTAAATCAGTTCCACTTACTAATTTATTTTAAATCTCAAACAATTTTTATTTCCAAACCTTCATTATTTTAGTTCACTTCGAATTAATTTTATAATTTCACTTTATTTTACACATATTAAATTAAGTATTATCCTAATATACAATTCCAATTCATTTGCTTACCCACTTGAATCAATTAGTTTAACCACTAATTTATTTCAATCCTTTATTTTATTTAGTTAAATCTTGACTAACTTCCATTGCACACAGCTCAAATTAATTCCAATATTCAGTTTAATTCTATTTTATTACAAATGCAAATTCATTTGTCTATCCACAATTTTATTTCCAACTTATAACTTTTTATTTAAATAATTGTTTCTCTTATTTTCTTTAGACTTCTTTAAATCCACTTTTACTCAACTGTATTTAATTTCACTCTAATTCAATTTAAATTTTAATTTTCTATAAGTTTTCACTTTATTTTCATTCCATTTACCAACCTTCTTTAGTTTACTTCATTTAATTGGCTTACCTTTCTAACTTAATCTCAAGTCACACTTACTTTTATTTAACCCCTTTCAAGTTGAATCTTATTCCATAAATTTTAAATTTTATAAATTATCAAACTTATTTATACTCCACAAACATTTTAAATAAGATTCTAGAGTCTTTTAACTCTTCTTCAAGTTAAATTTTCTACAGATTCCAAATTTATAAATTATTGAACACATTTATAACCCCGTAAACATTTCCAATTCACTTCCAGAATTTTAAACAATTTTGCAACATTTCGAAATCACCTTTGAAATCAATTATATCCAAAATCCTTCGGTAAATTCAATTATCTTTTTGAATTTCAAAACCAAACCCAGCTTCACAAACAACTCCAATTTAAAACATTGTGGTAGCAATTCCTCCCTTGAAAACTCGAAAATGAACGTCGATGATGCTGCAGTCATCACCGAAGTTATTTTCAAGCGACCGAAAAGAGTTCAATGCTTTTAGCTCTTTAAAACCCCTTGAAATATTTTTGAATTCCAAATCTCAACAGAATCCAAATCCAATTCAAAAATATTTCCGAAATGATATCACTATTATTTCTCCAAAACCATTTTCAAATTCAAAGGAATTTAAATTTCCTAAATTTTCAAATTTCAAATCCCTTCAATTTATTTTCAAATATTTCTCTGGAATTCTCTTTCAAATTATAAATCACATTTACATTTTATTTTTATAAATCCCATTTGTATATGAATTTATTTCTTAGCTTTTAGTTATGAATTCAATTTCTCATACAGAGTTTACACAACAATGATAATAATTTAATATTATCATTCCTAACAATCAAGCAACCGACACTACAATAATTTACAAAAACTGTTTCTTTTATAGACAAAAATAATTTGGGTAAAATTATTTCATTTACCCTTATTTTAAAACAATACTGTGTCGGTTTATCTTGTTTAAGAGTTTAGAAACTCCTATCGATGAAATGGCGTCCCACATATCGACCAGAATCCATAAACACTCAACTGATAAATCCACACAATATAAAAACGATTTTATATTCACTAACAAATACGCGCTCATATCTATAAATACTCTCAGACTCATTCTAGAGTACTACGGACTCTATTTCTAATGAGCAATCCCAACCAGAGCTAAGGTTCTCGCTTAACCTTCAGCTTTGATACGAAATATAACGACCCGATTTTTCAACGTTTGAAAATCGACATCAATATGACGACAATCGAATGTCGAAAAACCGAACCATTAAGGTTAAAGAAGAAGGAGGTAGAAGAAAAGGAAACAAAACAACAACAGAATCTTACCATCGCAGTGGAATAAAATATAATAGATAATAACTGATCTTTACACAAAAAGAAACTATATCTGTTTTACACATAGTATCATGAGAGTACATCAGAATAAAAAAATTACCGGACAGTTATATTACCTCGTCCTCACAACACTAACTATACAGTAAATCAAACACAGTGGAATATTCATCAAATACGTGTGATACGTCTCGTCATCCAGCTCGTCTCCTGAGCTTCATAGCATCATTTCATGTATCTATAATACTCGGTCTGAACCGAGCATTATAGTTAAATTACACCCGAGTTAGTCTGGAAAACCAGCGTGTGAAAATACATTCAATCAGATTATTAAAGTTTTCAAAATCCTTTGAAATCAAAGGTATCTCGTAAGACCACGCCACAAATAAACATGTCGCGTTTTTACCTTACGATAACCAAAATATTTTTATCAAAATCCGTCTGATATTATAATAGTGTCTATAGAAAGTAAAATAGAATCTAGCTAAAATGCTTGCATCTCACGTTTCAGCAATAGTTGGGCATAATCAAAACTGTATAAGCGCTTATTGGAGATTGGATTTCATACATTGGCAGGGCTACTGTGGTACCGTCCATCACAGTACGTGGTCTAGAACACCGTACCGAGGATCCACCCTGAACCCCTGCATCACAAGACTGGAGCTACCCCTTACTGGATAGTCCGAATAAGTTCACCACGCAGTTGGGATCAACAACCGTCCACACAGCCGAAATAAAGGGACATCTACACAGTGGTGACCTTACCCTAATTGGTTGCTAGCCACTTAGCCTTGTGTGTACCTCCCTTGTTTTAGCCATTCCTGATTGACGAGGCTCAAGGCTATGCATTACCTTTTTAGCACACATTCATTTAGAATGCTCATCGTCCTCCTCACGATGTTCTGAAAGCATTCGTCCATACAAGTCTATTCCGCGTCTGAACGGAACTAAAGGGACTACTCCTACTACATCCATTTTGAAATCACCCTCAGGATTAGTAGCGATTAGCCCTTGCACTTCACTACTCCATCTTCGACTCCCTGCTCTTGTCTTTCTCGGGAAAATGTTCAAACCGGATCGAAATGGTTTTCGGGAAATTAATCCCCACCCCGATCTCTTCGAAACGATCAGTGCATTGGCCAATATTGATAGTCAGTTATTTACTATCAAATAGCATTCCCAAACAATCACCAGACTTTAAATAATTTTCCAAATTATTTATTTCAAAATAACTTTGAAAGTTATTTTCTATTCTTGAACCCTATGAAAACAGTTTCAAACCAACTTTCTCTCACGGAATAAATTTCCCAACTATTATTTATTTCCACTAAAAATCACCAAGTCCAAATACATTAGATTTTAAATAATTTAAATCACTTTATTCTAAAATATACTTTAAAACATTTAAATTAAACTCCTTAAAACACTTTATTCAAAAATATATACTTTAAAAATATTTAAAATAAAACTACTTTATAAAATATAAAACTAATTTTAAAAATAAAAGTTAAGCCAACTAAATTTTAAAATAAGAGTTACGAAATTCTATACAAGTTTTCAATTAAAATTTTAACCAAACTATCTTTAGAATAAAACTATTTTATAAAATATAAATATTAATAATTATCCTTAAAATCATAATACTAGTCAAACCTTTCAATTAATTACTACTATAATTAATTTAAATAAATGTTTGCTTTTAAAATTTAAAAAACTTAAATAATAATTTCTCAATAACATTCCTTTATACTAACTTTAAAATTTTCAACTTATACTAAAAATCTGCTTTGAAAAACGTACTTGGCTTTTCAGGGAAATACACTTCTCTTCCACACCTTTTAAAAATAAACCGCTATTTATTTTTAAAATAAATTACCCATTCCTTTATAAATTCCTACTGTGAATTTATATTTCCAAATATCCACTAATATCCATTTCACTTTATAAACCCAGTTTATAAATTTCATAGTCTCATTTTCCTTTGAAATTCCAATTTCAAATACTAAATCAATTTCCAAATCGATTTTTAGATTTTACTCCATTTTAAAATAAATAACTTTACTTACTCCGTGTAATTTCAAAATCCATTAATTTTAGATTTAACTTCTTTATTATGATTTAAAATCTTATTTTAACTGAAAATACCAATTTCATATTTATTTCTAAATTCTTCTTTTATTTTTTCCTAAACCATTTAAATCCTGAATTGAAAATAAATCTTTATTCCTTTAAATAATATCACTCAAGTTTAAAAATTCATTTATTCCCATTTAATCAAAATCTCTTTTCCATACTTTGGAATTTACTTATTAGAATTTAAAAATCAACTTTTACCTTTTCCTAAATCATTGTTTAATTTATCCAAAATCTCTATAATTATTTGACTAAAAAATTCACTGCTTTATTTTCTTTTCAAAAATCCAATCTATACATTTTTGATAACTCAGTATACCCAAATATATTCAATCAAACCATAGCATCCAATATTTTCAATCACCAATATAATTTATCTCAGATTATCAAATAAATCGTATCCTAGAATATTAAAACAATCCGAATGTTTTGAGGAATCCAGTTGGATCCCTCCAACCTATTTCCCTGCATCCACAGATGTTAGCACAATATAAAATACCAATCCCACTTCAAGGTGGGATATCATGGTATATGGGGTCATATCATCTCATCCGCTATTATGCGACGCATAGGGTTTCATCTGCTATATAATGCGAGAAATCAATCACTCCAATATATATATGTGTGTGTGTGCGTGCGTGTGTGTGTACTACTATATATAATATACCACATCCAACTGAAAATAATCATCAATTCAATCCACCAATCAATAATTAATTTTTCTACTTAAAATTAATTGCAAAAATTCTAAGTTGAGTGGGATAAACTTAACTTTAAATTTTTAATTTGCAGATCCGATCCAAACTAGCTTGTATTCCTTTGATTTAAGACCTTGTATAAACATTTACAGTTTATTAACCCTTGACTTGATCGAACAATTTATTATTATTTATTTAACTAAGAATTTAACTAAATTTTTTCCTTTTAAAAGTCTTTTAGTAACTAAATAATTAAACAAGTCAATTAACCAGATGAATCACCCTAAACACATATTCGAAATAAACTAGCAAATTTTAAAATGGGTATTTGATATATATATATATACACACATACATATATATACATATATACATACATACATACATATATATATATATCCAAATTGAAACTACATATATACTTATATAAAAATAAATTTTAAATTTTAAAAAAATTAATTTTTGATATAGACTTTCAACATTTTAAATTTTCTATTTATTTTTCCCAAAACCTTACATATATATATATATATATTACACATTTTAAATTTTATCAGTAAATCGATGTGCATTCACCAATCTATATATACATAAATATATTCCAATCACAGTAAATAATGTATGTATATCCTAATTATCGGTGTGTATATATTTTAAAAAAAATAAAAAATAAAAAAACAAAACAGCTACCTCCAGGCTCGTGAACTCCAAGCCATGCCCTGCCAAAGTTGACCAGAAAACGAGCCTTCCTTCGAGAAACTCTCCCCCCTTCACCATCGCTCAGCACCACCTCGACAACGAATGCCAATCCCAAAAATACGTCAACAACCCCATCCTAAAGCAAGCATCTCGACCTGACTTCGCTCGCTTGCCCTCCACTCTATCGAATCACGAATCGAAGAACGCGACTCGATAGCTTGCCGACGGCAAGTGATTGCGCCATTAACCCCTTTTCGAGATGATTTGATCGACAAGGGAAATATAGTCACGATATCAAAGTCGAAAAGCACATGGGGGAAAAAAATATGGATCGCATGCGATTTAAAGAGGCGGTTGAATTCTTATTTTGGTTTGAAGAAAAAAAGCTACCATTTTCTTTTTAAATTCGATTTTTTTATTACAAAACAAGAGACTTCGACCATTATTTGTTTGTTTGAAGAAGAAGAATCAATTTTATTTGTTATATTATTTTAAAAAAAAACACACGGCTGTCGATATTCTTTTCTACTAACGCGTGTAAAGTCAACGAACATGTGTTAAAAATTGAAGGACAAGTGTTAGAAAAGAAGAACGTTAAATATAATTTGTCTTGTAAAAATATTATATTTAAATTTTGATATAGATTTCAATGCGTTTACCTATCGTACATCCAAACAATCACTTCAAACACTACAAAAATTGAAATCCGATAATAATACACTATTACGGATCCAATGGAACTGGTTTCGTCGGATTCCGAGACTATGCCCTGGAAGGCTATTTTTAATTATCGATTTAAACGATATAATTTCAAACTGAAACAAAACAATTTTTAAATTAAATTTTAAAAAGTTCTATTATCTCCAGAATTACCAATATAAATTTATAAGCCTTCAAATTATTTTTAACAGATTCAAAATCCCAGAATTCATATTTTACCTGATTTCCAATTGTTTAATTCAATAGTTTATTTGTCAACCAAATAGTGATATTTGAAATTCAAGTTAAACTTATTTTCAAATATTTAAAATTAATTAAATATTTCAATTCCAAGTATTCAGAAATTCTGGTCGTCACAGATCAGATATTATGCATTTACCGCCTATGAACTATCAAATGCATGTAGGAATGTGTGTATATCATATATACACACACACTATTATATATACTATTATATATACATATATATGCACATATAAAAATATGTGTGTATGCATATATACAGACACAAATGAAGATAACTGGGATATATGCATACGTTGATTTCTTCTCCAACAAATTGGGTCTGTTACATCTACAAATCAATCACTACCTCACATGCCATATATTTAAGAATATGTTTTTATGAAAAGTAGATGTTTTCCATGATTTCAATTATATTTATGTCAATTAGCACATTACTTTTTTCCCTCTACCATTGATGCTGCTACGTGTTGAAGATTGAAAGGCAAGAATCTTGGCTTGAACTTTCAAATTCACCTTTATGATAAACTAAATATACAGAAGGGTTTGACTAGAGCCATATGTGCATATATTGATAGACCTCAGTCGATATAAATACCCAATATATTCATTATAAATGTATGCTTGAATTTGGATCTTGTTTAATAAAATTCTATCCCTCATTCATTCTATTTTCCCTTTTCATAGTCAATTACGTTGATTAGCCAACTATATTTGCTAGAACACAACTACTATTTTATTTTTATTTTTTATTTGAGACAAACCGTATAATTAGTTTTAGTAGTAATCCTTTTTTTTTATTTTCTTTCTACATGGTTTAATTTTGTTCCTCAGCTTTTATTTTCTACGATTCTAGTTTTTTGCTTATTCGTCGGTTCCTTTTATTTATAGTTTTAGTTACATAATTAGTTTGAGTTAGTTTTGTGTTTGATGGAAGCTAAGTGATTTAGTTTTTAAAATAATCCTTTTTGATTAAATTCAAAAGGATGGAAAATTTAATTAGTTCACTTTAAATTGATAATTGATTTTTAATTGGTTGTTCCAATTAGTTTTTTTTAGATTAAATTTAATATCAATTTCTAATACTTTTACTTCTATCAAATTCTATTTCCATCACCCCTCAAAACACTTTATAACTCATCTAAGATTTTAAAAATCAAAATTCTAATAATTTTCCACCAGGTTTCTAAATTCGACCTACAAACATCTGCGTATGCCGTAATTTACAATAATATGTGCTTTTCTAATTCAATTGAAATAGAGAAAACAATACATATGTTTAAATATACTACAATATATGTATATGGTTTATGTACACATATTTAATAATACCACATATATATAGTTTAGACATATATATATATAGGGTTTGGTTATTTGGACATAATTGGTGACATAATAAATCTGGACCATTGAATCATAATATTTTCACACTTGTGGTTAAAATCAGAAGGCGGTCCAATGGTTGAGATCCATTATGTTATCAATTATGTTACCACTTTGTAGCTCAATGGAATTTCCTATATGTGTGTGTTTGTATGTGTGTGTGCGTAGTTTATTATATGTGTATGAGAATAGTTATAAATCACACGAATTAAATTAAATATGTATATTCCAATTTTCTTAACATAGTAAAGCATATAAATTGGAACCAAAATTAATATTTAAAAAAAAATTAAATGACCGAGTCCAAGATGCTTTAAATTTAAAATTTTAATCTGAAGGACTAACTCAAAGTTTCTTTGATTGAAAATATTAAAATAAGCACCTATAAAGCTGAATAATATAAATAAATTGATTTTGAAATATATATAGCTCATTTGTACTTGCAATGATTTATAACTTGAAACAATTCAAAAGCTTACACTAAATTTCAATCATTAAACAAAATAATATAAACATGTATTTTAGAAAAAAATATAAATTAGGGATGGTGACGTATTCAAAATAATATATGACGAAATACCTCGATGGATCCAATCTTTTGTGCCACCTTGATATTTAATTTCCTCCTAGATTGCTTGAATTACCACTTGATGTTGCTAGGATAGAATGAACCACTTTATTTTAATTTTGTTTGATGGATTAGGGTGAAAATGAGTTCAGCCATAGGGGGATAAACTTGGACTAGCTAGCCAAAAATGAAGGAGGTAGATACAAATGAATATGAAAAGTTTGGTATTTAAAAAGAAATGGAAAAAACCTTCTACCTTCCTCTCTAACAAACTCCTAATTAATTCTTAACTAAATCTAGATCTAACATCTAGACTATTTCTCTTCCTTGATTGGATGGCTATATATTATCTCCTAAAGTGGACAAAGCATCCCAAAGCCCGTTAAGTAGTTTAATACATTTAAAGCTTATTTAAATATATATATTATATATCAATATCGTATATCGATACATGCATATATAAATTTTATATACACATTCAAATAATTACGAATAACATCCAAAAAAATTCTGGTGCTACCCCATTTACTAATAATATCTCAAACATCAAATAAATCAATAATTCATATTTCTAAATATTAATTAATTTATAACATTTTATAAACTAATTAGATTATGTGGTATTTTAGAGAATTCATAAATATAGTTATGTGACTCAATTGTGTGAATTCGTCTGCGATTAATATTGAACAATTCAAATATTAACATTTACACGTCACGTTAGCTAGTGTATGGAATTTTGACTAAATACATCGCTTAGAGATATTATTGATAAAGTCATATTTACATCACCTTAAGTAATCAATCACTAAGATCTAAGCGGTTGACCACTTTGGGCATTAAGTTAGAATCGACCCAAGTTTCGAACAATCGACCGACCAGATTCTTTATATCGATTGACTTCTTGTTTATCTATCCGAGACAGGGACTTGCGATTTTTTATACTTTTGGCCAGACTTCCATATCTCATTGATGTTGCTTTTTTGTATCTTTAATCTTATAGTTGAAGTTGATTGGGGACTGTTTATGTATTTAAGTGTAGCGATCCGTAATTTCGAATACTTCGTCTTTGAAGATCGAAACTTTTGAAATATGGTTAAGTCTTATAAAAGTGATTTTATAACCATGTTATACTCCTTTTAGTTAATAAATATTGATAGAAAACTTGTTTTTGAAATTTGTTTACAAAATAAAAATATTTCGAAGAAATTTTAATAATGTGACCGAATATCGATTTATCGATAAACAACTTTTTATTCAATATAAGTTGTTCAAACTTATTGTACATTTCTAAATAACATTAGAATTCACTAATATCTAATAAATATGTTTTCACTAAATATGGTTAACTAAATGTGCTTCAGAAAGCTTCTAGAAGGAATTAGATATTTTGAGTGGAGATATTTTAAAGTATATATTTCTTTTGGCTTGCATAAGGTGGAAAGCTAGTCACATAGGGGGGTGAGAAAGCTTGGCCACCGTCTAAATGCCTATATAAAAGACCTTATAGGTCTTGAAAGCCTTTTACAAATTTTAGCAACTTAAAATAAATCTCTTCTTTCCCATTCTCTTCTTCATAAATTCCTAAACACAAACTCAAATCAACTCAAACTTGCACTAAACTCAAGTATAAGGATTGTAACAACATAACAATAACTATTGACAACTTGGAACTTGGAGAATTGGAGCACACTATCTCTACATACCTAGGCCGTTAGGAAATAAGGGCATTTTATTGCCTTAGCCTTGTGCAAAGCGATGAAGGTAGGAAGTTTTGGTGTTTGCAAGGTTGAGGTAGGAAGTGGAAACATGTGCTTAGTCATTTACTTGTTGAAGGGTGAACTAACTCATCATTTGAATGAGTAGGAAGTGTATATATTTGTTTGTTTAAACTATAGTTTGTGCTTGACTATATATTCCGGTATCTTTTGTGATTCTTACTTTGGAAAGAAAATGGAATATGTAGTTAATGTATATAGACCTATATGACTTTCTATGACTTGTTGCATAGTCTTAACATGAAGCACATAGGGTTTGGTTGGACTTGTATTGAATTGGACAAGGAATTGAAAGTGGTTCTATAGTGACCAGTCACTCTAGAAGCACTTAGGAAATGTCTTATGTTTGGAATTTTCTATGGAATTTCATAGAGATATCCTAGAGGTTTCTCACCATGATTGTGATGTATATTGAACGTATTGATTACTGCAAAAAGAGTGTTAACATATTGAAAAATGGCAAAACTTTCTTATACACAAAACTTGCCCTGCTCATAGCCATTTACCTCATTGCATAATAGCACTTTCTGGCCGTTATAGTACCTCTGAACCCTTTTTACAGCATTCTAGAAAGGCCATAGTTTTTGTTTTGAACTTTAATTGTTTAAAATGAGTTTTAATTTAAGTATTTTTTTGCAATCTTTTTACAAGTCTTTTCTAACTTATATTAGAGTATTTAAAAAGTGGTTTGGAATTTAAATATATTTTTAGTAATTGATTATGAATTATTAAAGTAGAAAGTTTATTTTTAATTAAGTGAAACATGCTTTTGCAAGTTTTTAAATAAATTATAAAATAGCTATTTTAAGAAATATTTTAATAAATGTTTGAACCAGAATTATAAGTATTTTGAAGTATATTTTAATTACATATAGTTTTTAGAAAATTATTTATTTATTTTATTAAACAATATAAAATTATGTGATATAATATCTTTTAAATTATTTCTAGAGTTTTATTAAATATCTTAGCTTATAAATAAATTAGTATACATACTTACATATACACATACATACATATATATATACACATATCATTTTCAAAAGGCTTAAGTAGCTTAATTCACATACATACATATATTTTCACATACATACATACATATATATACACACATATCATTTTCAAAATGATATGTGTAACCCATTTTACAGCATTCTTAAGTAGATTAAGTAGCCTTAAGCTACAAAATTTTAAAAGGGGTTTAGGAGTTGCTTAAGTAGTTTAATCGTGCTTTGTTTTGTTTACTTATTTATGCAATGTGGTTAATATTATACTTAGCATTAAAAGCCGATGAAGTAGGCATGTCTATCTATGAGAGTTGAGAATGATGTTCGAGTAGGGTTTAGAAGCAATAGTATTATAACCTAATGGCTTCACTCTTGACCGAGGGATAGTAAGTTGAGAAGGTTGGTAATGCGATAAGTATACGAAACTTGATTTCCATAAGCGATCGTATTTAGAATTAGATAGTTGATTGGTCGACTAATCGAAATTGACTAATTAAATTAGGAAGTATATGAAAGATTCATGGCTTCATACGGTTTAAGATCCCCAAAGAGGACTCACTGGTATGAAACGTCTCTAGCTTTAAGAATTGTATATATACGAGGTCCTTAGGAGAGGACTCCTTTATATATAGTTCGCTTACTTCTGAAAGAACCGAAATTGTTAACTAAAAATTCATTGATTTAGTTTTGAAAAGGACGAGATAGGATAAGTGTATTACTTATCAAATACCACTTCAAAACTAGTATACGAGTCGACGTTTTGGAAGCGATTGTGAAGTGGAATGTTATAGAGATGAACTATCTAGCCTAAAGTTAAGTCCAAAGGAGAGGTCAACATTAACATCTTAGACTAATGCTATCGCATTGAACAATCCATCCCAAGGTTAAGTCCAAGGGAGAGGTCAACATTAGCATTTGCCGAACGACTTGTGTTGGGATCCATGAAAAGATTCGTGATTTGTTCGATGGGTAAAGAACCATATGGGAGTGATTAAGAATCGTGTGATAAAGAAATATGACTACACCATCGAAGATGATAGAAAATAGAGTAAGTTGCATAGCCAGCGGGTTTAGCGAACCCGAAATGGTATATCAATTCCATATCTTGAGATGCTTTTCGATGTTGCTTGCGAGAGTTGATGATATTCGGTATTACGTGTTTGGGCATGGATCGGTTATGTTTACCTAAATAGTATATTTTATTTAGAGATATATATATCCCTTGAAAGGTAGCTTTTGACCCTTTTCAAGTGGCCAACTTCAGTTTACTGAGGGGACCTCCATGGAAAATCCATATGCGAACATAACATAGCGCTTTTAGATGTGCTTCTAATGTTATTGTGTTGTGAGATGCAAGAAACATAGCTATTTTCTGTTTTTTTCTATACACTAGACATTACCTATTATATCTCTATATTACTTAACAAATGATTTGGTTTCCTTTTTAGGGAAAACTGTTACGGTGATTCGTACGGTCTCAAAAGTTACTTTTATATGGATGCATATATCTTGAGTTTCTCATACCAGACTTATGTTTGACACGTGGATTTTATTTTTCCTAAATTCCTTGTGTGCTCTTTCGAGTAGACTGAGTAAAGCAAGTTTTACTCTGAACGCTTTAGAGCTTTAGGAGATGAGCTAGAAGCTTCCATTTATCTATCTATTTTTATTTTCGTTGCACTATTATATTTTATGTATCAGCATTGTGAGGACATGCAGTTATAACTGTTTAGAGTGATGACAGTACTTAGGTTTTAAAACTTTGATACTTTGTATTTTAGAGTAACCCCTTGTACTATCTTAATGGATATTTTATTTCATTATTTCGTTATGAGATTATGGTATTGTGTTATTTCTTTCTTATTATGTTTCTTTTTCCTTCTACTTTACCCTAATTATCTGTCTTCTTGAAATTTAGGTGTTTAGTACACGAATACCATGGATGTATTAGTGTCTACATTCAAGGATTGAAAGTCTGATCGTCACATTTGGTATTAAAAAGCTAAGGTTTGGCAAATACCTTGGCTTTGGTCAGGTATGGCTCACAGAGATAAGGTAAGCACACTCTAAAATGAGTTGAGTGTATTATACACACACATAAAAGCATAATTGTATTTTTCTATAAATCTATCTCTTTAGAGTAATTCTTTAGGAGTAACTCTTTCTTTGAAGTAACTCTATCCTTAAGTATCCTAAAGATGTTTTGCTATGTTCAAGCGGTAAGAACTATGAATACTAGAGCTTCTATTACTAGACTAGAGGAGGAGGTAGAGGTGGAAGGAGTAGTACTGTTACCAATGGTCTCGACCACTAAGGAATTCCACTCATATCGAGGAACCGGGAGTGAATGTTGTGGTAGAGGTTATACAAGTTCGGTCACTGATGAACTTTGTGGTGCTATGCCATGACTTTGAGAGGTTGGGTTATAAAAGCTCCAACAACACTGAGACTATCTCGAGGTTCAAACTTGGATTAGTTTGTGTGATAGAACATCTGAGGATATAGAGTTTGATGATACGATGAAGTGTCAATTGGCATCGCGACATCTGAATGATGCCGCTATGGATTGGTAGGGTTCGATCACTACATATATTTAGGAGAATGACTTCTCTTGGGTCCAATTCAAGAAAGTGTTTGATATGAAGTGTAACGATCTACCTTTTGGACGTTTTAAGCAGACACACATGTCGAACTTAAATGATAAAAAGGGCAGATTATTATTAGGGTAAGTAAGAAAAGCAGAGAAAGAAAAAAAGCAAAACAGAATCTTACAACGGAATGACAAAATATAATAATCAAATAACAATTCATGAAGCTGTTTATAAAATATTTTATTTTACTTATACAAAACAGATTCAGGGTTACACATATCAAAGATAAATAAATAATGCACCAGAACAGTTTGAGTGCAGTGGAATAGATATAGTAAATAATAGTAATACAAATCTTCATCTTCGTCCTCCAAAGATAAGGTCTTCAAATCCTAAAATGCCCAGGCTTACCCGAGCGAATTGAAAAGACAGTACACTCGATTCAGAACTGAAAGATCTTATGTAAGTCAAATCAATGGTAAATAAATATGAGTATAACGGCGTCAGAGATATTTACGGGGTTTGACATCTCTTATCCAGTGTCTAACGTGATTACAGTAACTTAAGAGATTTTTGGGATTCACATCTCCTAAGGATCGTTAAACTATCTACTATGTAGTACAATATGCTATTATAATATGTCTAAAGTAAAGTAAAAGTATTAAAATAGCATTAAGGCGTTACCCATATCCCCCTTAACACATTTTATATATTCCCGTAGTCTATACAATGTCGTACGCTCCACCAAACCGGTGGTTTACCCAGAGGACATCACATAGGTATGGTACAAAACAAACTCGTAGAAAGCACTCTAAGGCATGTGAACACGACACTCAAGGAAATAATCGAGTAGAATTACCAATTGTAGAACCGGGTTGGTGGTCACGCATAGCAGCAACTACTGCCCACCTTGAAAACACATTCCTAAATCAAAATAAAGAGGTGGCCACCAAATCATCACAAATGACATAATATGGTATCGAAGAAGCATGTCCGATCGGAGGAATGACCTCACTTGGCTCAGGTATAGCTCATGTTTTATTCACATCTAAGCTGACTCACGGAAGTCAGGGTCACGTCATACCTTATACATAAATCGTGTCCCAATCCATCCTATTTCATTTTAGGATTCTCTACCACGTTCATAGTTGTTAAAGTGGTTTTCGGTATTGGCAGAGAGTATGACAATATCTGATCCCGGTGTCTTTAACAACCAAATGCTTATTTCACATCAGATGGTTCTTTTACGGTTATATATCATTTAAAGCCTCAATCCCGAATTAAAATAAAATCCATAAAGTCGCTCGAGTCTATCATTTCAACCCATATTGATTTTTCCTTAATCTATAGATCATTCGGGTATATATCATTTCAACCCATAGGGAACTTGCAGTTATACAATATAAAATACAACACCCATCCACCCAATACAGACAATCAAACATTCATCACAATCATCATCCAAATCAATCGATAAACATCAATAGATAATAGGTATCATTTATAGGTAATTAACTGGCAATTTTAAATTCAATAATAAATTAAATGACAATTTAATTCATAATAAATTTAAATTAACTGAAATGACGATTTAAAATATACCAAACAGCTATAAATAAATTTCTAATCACATCATAAATTTAATTTAACAAACATAAGAAATTTTAGAAGTTGTGAGTGGGTCAAAACACTCACCTTTGAATTTGAATTGATTTAAAATCAAATTTAAACCCAAAATTCAGACATTCTGAGAATTTATCTAAACTAGCGTCAAAATGTATAGAATTTCAATACGATCCCAATGGAACAAACCGTGCATGAATCGGACCTCGTATGCAAAAGTTATATGAGTTAGAACATATAACAATTTAAATTAAATA
Source organism: Allium cepa (assembly GCA_030765085.1). Taxonomy (NCBI): domain Eukaryota; kingdom Viridiplantae; phylum Streptophyta; class Magnoliopsida; order Asparagales; family Amaryllidaceae; genus Allium; species Allium cepa. Next base: position 78,844,594 of record CM060941.1, on the reverse strand, counting down.
AAATAAAATAAAACAAAACAAACACTCACATGACAGCGACCCGTTGCCCGAGAAACCCTCGTCGGAGATGATCACAACTCTAACCCAACTGCCGCAATCCAAGCCTTTGACCACCAATTTGCTCGCCTACGCCAAAAATCAACCAGATCTAGACACATCAACGAATGCAGCGCCTTAGGCCACCCATGACGCCGACCATGTGCACGCCTCCGATGACCAAAACATCCTCCGCCGCCGTGAGCTAAATCATCAATTTCCGGCAACCTTTGAGCAAATTACGGTGAATGAGTACAAAGCCTGCTCTCCATCCTCTACACAACAGTGCCTCCCGATCGTCGGTCGGACGACGATCCACCGTAGGATCAAAACCCCAAATCAATGGACGGACGAAACTTCTTCATCAATTTCCGGTCAAATGATAATTTGAATTGAAAATTGAATCTTTGCAACGGATTACGCTCGTCGAGAGCTTCGAAATGATATATAATTTGATAGGTTTTGAGGAGATTAATTTTTGGAATTGAATTTGATTTGAAATTGCAATTGAGAATTAGGGTTTGTCTTCCATTGGAAAGAGAGGAACAAAAGAAATTGTATGTACAGACAAACTAAGTTGAGAAACACTTGGATTTATAACAAGTTATTTATAGGTAGATCAGAAATACGAACGAATGGGCTAGATTGATTTACAAGTCGAATGAGAAATGACCCGAAAAGCTCGTTCTGACTCCGGAACGCAAGTGGGTCAACCCATATATCAGAGTAGATGTTTTCAATAATTTTAAACTCAATGGAACATATTTCAAGTCCTAATTCCATCGTATGAAGAAGTTATGTTAAAATCAGCTTATTTCAAATTGATTTCAATTGATTTTGATTTCCAGGCGTTTCAAGCCCGTACGGTCAAACGATAAATCCGATTGCTACGAAACTTGAAATCTACAACAATTCACTGTTAGGGATCCGATGAAACTGGTTTCGTCGAAATCTGAATCAGTTGCTAAAATGGCTATTTTTATGTTAATTAAATAAATTAATAATTAATTAATTAAATCACTTTTCAATTCAATATTTATTAACTAACAATTTCATCATATGTGATTACTTAGACATTTATAATGATTCAAAACAATTTACACATCAAATTCAGTGATAAATAATTCACTAATTACAGTGTTCAATTTCAACTGTAATTAAATTCAATCAATTAAAATTAAATTCCACGAATTGTTTTAATTTGATTTTAGACTCTATATTCAATCATTTATTACTCAAATAACATAGTTTATATTTGTTTGTCTTCCATGACATTAATGTTCTCCAATTTCCATCTTTATATGTATTAACTACTGTATTTCCATATATTGAATTTTTGTCAAATTTATACATTAATTAAAATTTAAGATCCCAATTGATTTATTTATCTTGGTTTCATTCTTTTATTAAGTCAATTATTACCTTATGGATAAAATTAACATTTCCATTCACGTTATTACATTCACAAATTTCAGTTATTGTCTTAATTCTTATTAGTGTAACATTTAATTTCGTTTAATTTTTATTGATTTCAAATTCAATTTAATAGACTAAATAAATAGGTAATACATAATAGTTTGTCACCATTTACCTTTAGTCGCATTAATAAGTTATTATTTACAACCAAAAGTAACAATTACTTATCTAACACTGATTTTGTTCAATTACTATTAATTATATATATTTCATTAATTGATTCAATATTTACACTTGTTTTCTTATTTTCAATTTATAACTAAGTATACCGTTTAAATCATTTTAAATTAATTGAACCTTTATTTAAAATTATTAATGATTAACTTTAATTAACATTTGTTACACTTCATTTTAGTTATTATTTTATTATTAAGTTCAAAATTTTTATTTCTCCCAATATTAAATCACAGAATCTTATTAAATTAACTATCTTAAATTATCGAAAATTGCGGGTCGTTACACTCTCCCCCACTCAAAACTTTTCATCCCCGAAAAGGAAAAGAAAGGGAAAGAAGGAATTTAGAAATCAATATATCTTATTCAAAATATTAAATTTTATAAACAATCAATTTACATAGTCAAATAATTTCAATAAAATATATAAATTTATAACCATTAAAAAAAATTATATTCAAGTCAACAAAAGTTTGAAAACACTTTACAAAAATTTCTAAGTCCAAAATTTACGAAAAATTTCGGCAGAGTCTCCTTTGTATGAAGAGGTCTGGGAGAAATAATAATATCAATCATATCAATATATACATATTTTTCAAAATAATATATCCCAAACAACGAGAAAATGATATAATATCGCTAGAAAACCGTAATCCTAATGTACCTATTTGTCGGACAAATAACACTTATTTTATGAAATCAAAAGCAGTAGCAATCGCTTCCATAACCTGTATTTCACTTATATAATCCAAAAGAGGTTAATAATTATATAAAATGAAATATTCAAGTTGTCTCAACTAATAACAACAAAACATCACAATTTATCAATAGTCACTTGTAACCAAAGCATGCAATCATCATATGAAATCAATGAAATTAACCATGCATCCATAATAATCAAAGAAAATTGTTTGTTTGGGTTTAAAACACTTTAAATCATATAGAGTGACAAACAAACTACTAAGTATATCATGCACTCAACAATCTTAGATAAAACTCAACAGATTATTCATACATCCAAACAATTAGAAGTATCCTTGCCCCAAACAGCCCATAAACCAAATAGCAACAAATTCCCAACATTATTTAAGTTCATTCTTACTAATTTCTTTTCACAAGATTTGTTGTTCATTCATTTGTTTCATTCATTCAATGATTACTTCTTAAATTTTACATTTATTTCATACAAAATTTTATACCCGTTTATTCATTTAGCATTTAATTCCATTTATTTACATTATTTGTTTACATTTTCTTACATATATTACCCATACACAATTATTTTAAACATATGTAAATCGATTCTTAAAGTACTATATAGGTTTCTTTGTAAATAAATTCACATTCATTCATTTAGTACCTATTTCCATTTATTACTTACAAATTCATTTCATTTATTCATTTAATGAAAATTTCTTTTTCATTACTTCACATTCATTTCTTAAATAAGTTATTTCCATTCATCTGTTTATAATAACCAATGAATTCATTATTCAAGTATTACCTACATTTTTTTGCAGCTTAGTTCACATTTATTAATTTATATACTTGATTTTATTAGATATTAATATTCATTAGTGCATAAGTCCATACTAATGTTTCTTACTTTTTAATTCGCACTAATCATTTCTTATAAAATGTAATTGAATATTAAGTCTATTTTTTGAATCATTTCAACTTTTCTGAAGTTATAATCACTTAATTTAGTATAATATTCATTTTCTATTCAGTTCAATTATAAATGGCTTTATCATTAACTTAAGTTTGCAATCATCTACTTATAGTATTCATCCTTTCTACTTATTTTAATTTTTAAATAACTTCAACATTTACTTAAGTTATAATCATTTATTTATAGTATTCATGTTCAATTCAATTACTTATCATATCAATTCATTAACTTAAATTTATAATTAATATAAAATTCTTATTTATAAAACAAATTCCATTGAACACTTTCATTACTTAAGTTTTACTTGTATAATATTCCATTACATATTCTTTCTTTTTTAACATTGAAACTTTTAATATTTTGGTAAGTTATATATTTATGTTTCTAAGAATGCAATTGAAAGTTACACAAGTTTTCATATTTATTTTAAACCAAAATGTTCAATAGTTACATTTCTTATTTTCATTTCCTTTTTATTTATAGTTTCAAATTTTCAGTTTCTTATCCATTTCATTAATCATTTTAACATCACATTTCTTATTTCATTTTAGATGTTTTCAATTATTAATATAGTCAAGATTCCATTCATTACAGTAATTTCAACTTCTAATTTATAGAACTTAAGAACTAAATAACCGGGTTTCATTTCAATTATTTCAAAATAATAATATATATAATCAAATCTTATATATATATATAACAAATCACAATAGGAATTCCAAATTAAGATTGATTTATCAAAAACAATTGTGCAATAAAACTACTATAGCAGTTTTCCCATTTTGAAACTCGAAAGTGAGTGTCGATGATGCATGCACTCATCACCGAAATTATTTTCCAACGACTAAGGGGGGAGTACAGAACTTAGGGTTGTCAATGGATGCAAGCAGATGCGGATATAGCTTTATCCGCATCCGCATTTGAAAATTTAAATCCGCATCCAATATCCACGGATATTTGAGAATTAACATCCGTATCCGCATCCGTGGATATTTTTCGAATATCCGAAAATATCCGCATTCGAAAATAAAAAGTGGATATTTCTATATATTCGAAAATATTTGAAATATCCGCATCCGAAATTGAATAAGGTTTTTATTATACTAAAATTTTTGAACTAAAACAATCACTTTCTCAAATGACAATACATATAGTACAATACTAATCAGTTTTTCAAATGACAAAATAGCAACACACATAATATTAAACAAATTTACATGATATTACAACAATTCAAATGACAAAATAGCAACATACATAATGACAAAATGACAACACATAAATAATTTCGGATCGAACAGATGTTTTTCGGATACAGATATGCCCATATCTACATCCGCATTCGATTTTCTTTTCGGATATCGGATATCCGCATCTGTTTTTCGGAATATTCGTTTTTTGGGATGCGGATCCAGACGGATTTTGGATTTTTCGATTATCCATTGACAGACCTAACAGAACTTATTTCCTTTAAAATTTCCTTAAAAACCTTTCTTCCAATCATATTGAAATATTTCTAACATAAAATACTTCCAAATAATATTAATATTATATCCCAAAATCTTTCGAAAGAAATTTTCAAATATCCCGGAACTTAAGTTCTCAAATTCAAATTTATATTCCTTTTACTTGTAAGTCTTATTTTCAAACACTATTTATAAAATTTCACTAACTAACAACCAACATATTGCAACCAAATATATCATTTATAAAATTGTTATTTTATATACAAAAATATATAACAGGAAAAATTATTTCATTTACCAACATTTCAAAACAAATATTGTGTCGGTCTGCCCTATTAAGTGTTTAGAAATCTCTATCGATGTCATAGCATCCTATGCACCAACCGGAATTTGTAAATACAAACGGGACAAATTAACACAATATAAAAACCTTTTATAACACTAACAAATACGCTCTCTCATATATATACACTAAGCGACTCATTCTAGGGTAATACTACCCTATTTAAATATGAGTCTAACCCAACAAAGCTAAGATTATCGCTAAACCGAAGCTTTGACACCAATAGTAACAGCCTGCCTTTTGGACGTGTTAAGCAGATACACATATCGAACTTAGATGATAAAAAGGGCAGATTGTTATTGGGGTAAGTAAGAAAAGAAAAGAAATAAAATAAAGAATCTCGTAGCGAAACGACAAAATATAATAATCAAATAACAGTTCATGAAGTTGTTTACAAAACGTTTGATTTTACTTATACAACACAGAGTCAGAGTTACATATATCAGAGATAAATAAAAATGCAGTGGAACAGTATGAGTGTAGTGGAATATATATAATAAATAATAGTAATAAAAATCTTCGTCTTCGTCTTCGTCCTCTAAAGATAAGGTCTTCAAATCCTAAAATGTTCAGGCTGACCCAAGCGAATTGAAAAGACAAAACACTCGAGTCAAAACTAAAAGATCTTATGTAAGTCAAATCAACGGTAAATAAATATGAATGTAACGGGCGTCAGAGATGTTTACGGTGTTTGACCTCTCTTATCCAGTATCTAATGTGAGTACAATAACTTAAGAGATGTTCGGGATTTACATCTCCTAAAGATCCGTTGAACTATCTACAATGTAGTATATGTCTACAGTAAACTAAAAGTATTAAAATAGTGTTAAGGTGTTACCCATATCCCCATTAACACATTTTATATATTTCTGTAGTCTATACAATGACGCTCCACCAAACCGGCGGTTTACCCAAAGGAAATCACATAGGTATGGTACAAAATAAACTCGTAGAAGACGCTCTAGGACATATGAACACAGCACTCGAGGCAGTGCCATGGTAGATTTACCAATTGCAGAAATGGGATGGTGGTAACGCATAGCAACTACTAACGCCCACCTCGGAACACACTCCAAAATCAAAATCAATGGGTGGCCACCAAATCATCACAAATGTCATAATATGGTATCGAAGAAGCATGTCTGATCGAAGGAATGACTTCACTTAGCCTAGGTATAGCTCTTGTTTTAGTCACATCTAAGCTGGCTCACGGAAGTCAGGGTCACGTCATACCTTATACAGAAATCGTACGCCAAACCATCCTACTTCATTTCTAGAATCTCCACCACGTGCACATTTGTTAAAGTGGTTTTCGGTACTGGCAGAGAGTATAACAATATCTGATCTCGGTCTCTTTAGCAACCATACGCTTATTGCACACCGGATGGTTCTTTTACATTTCAAAAGTCAATTTACACTTTATATCAAAATATCATATTCTCAAAACCATATCACTTTTAAAATTATTTTCACCTTCAAAATCTCATCACATTTGAAGTCGTCGTTTCCAAAAATCGTATTTCCTTCCAAAAATTATATTTCCAAATTAGGTTAAATTTCCCGTTTCAAAACCATCATATTCAATAAATACATCATTTAAATCCCAACTTATGCTATAATATCATGTAACCATATTCACTTTAAAAATCAAGGATTTAAAATATAACACATCTACTATATTTAGTTTGAAATTTAGAAAGATAGTTTAGATTGTTATAAATAATTTTTTAATAGTTATAAATAGTTAAAATACCCTAAAAAATAAAAAAAACAGATTAAAATAGTTTTAACTCGATTTAAGATAGTTGAACAGATTTAAAATAGTTTAAATACAATTAAAATAGATTAAATAGCCTTAAAATAGATTAACTAGAAATAAATTAAATAAAATTAAATGGTTAAATTAGTTTAAAATAAATTAAGTTGATTTAAATAGGTTAAAATAATTTATATAGTTAATATAGGTTAAAATAGTTTAATAATTTTGAATTCCTAATAATTAGAAAATTTAAAATAATATATTTTTAGAACAGTTTATATTAAATATGAACTTGGAATTTATATAAATTTAACTATTTATTTTATTTCAACATATCTGGACCATTTCACATTTCCAAATCACGAAACCCAGTTTCAATCTTTCAATTCAAACTCTCAATAAAATTATTAAATTTTATATTGATTTCAATCCGTGTTTGAAATATCAATTTAAATTATTCCAATTTCAATACATTACAAAGTTATATTTCAAACAATTCAAATAACTCAATTCTAATAAATTTTCGCTAATATTCCAAATTCAACTTTGAAATTTTCAATTAAATTCTTTTAACAATTTCTTTAAACCAAATCCAATTTTTAACATAAAACTTGAATTTCGATGATAATTCAATTTATACTAATCAAATTTTATTTCAAAATATCATTTGACAGGATTCCAAAAATTATGAATTTAAAATCATTTAATTTAACCAATCCGGTGTCCGAATATAATTCTCTACCCTAGGGTCAAGACGGATTATATCATTTCAATTCATAATTAAAATTTTTATGGTTATATATCATTTCATACCACAATCTCGAATTAAAATAAAATCTATAAAATCGTTCAAGTCTATCATTTCAACCCATAATGATTTTTCCTTAATCTATAGATCGTTCGAGTATATATCATTTCAACCCATAGAGAACTTGCAGTTATAACAATACGAAATACAACATCCATTCATCTAATACAACAATCAAACTTTCATCACAATCATCATCCAAATAAAACAATAAACATCAATAGATAACAGGTTATCATTTATAGGTAATTGACTGGCAATTTAAATTCAATAATAAATTAAATGATAATTTATTTCTTTATAAATTTAAATTAACTGGAGTGACGATTCAAAATATATCAAATAGCTATAAATAAATTTCTAATCACATCACAAATTTAATTTAACAAACATAAGAAATTTTAGAAGTTGTGAGTGGGTCAAAACACTCACCTTTGAATTTAAGTTGATTCAAAATCAAATTTAAACCCAAAATTCAAACATCCCCGAAATTCGTTTATAATAGCTTTAAGATGTCTAGAATTTCGATACAATCCCAACGGAATAAACCGCACGTGAATCATACCTCGTATGCGAAAGTTATGTGAGTTAGAACATAAAACAATTTAAATAAAATAAAAAAACAAACACTCACACGACAGCAACACGTGGCCCGAGAAACCCTCGCCGGAGATGAACACGACTCTAACCCAGCCGCCACAATCAGAGCCGTTGACCACCAATTCACTTGCCTACGCCAAACATAAATCCAGACACGTCAATGATTTGCAGCGCCTCAGGCCACCCACGACGCCGACCACGCGCACGCCTCCGATGACCAAAACATCCTCCGCCACCGCGAGCTAAATCATCAATTTTCGGCAAACTATGAGCATATTACGGCGAACGACGATGACTTCATACCCTTCTCTCCATCCTATATGCAACGGTGCCTCCCGATCGTCGATCGGACGACGATCCACCATAGGATCAAAACCTCAATCAATGGGCGGTCGAAACTTCTTCATCGATTTTCGGTCAAACGATAATACAAAATTAAAAATGAATCATTGCAGTGGATTACGACGGTCGAGAGCTTCCAAATGGTATATAATTTGATAGGGTTTGAGGAGATTTTTTGGAATTGAATTTGATTTGAAATTACAATTGGGAATAAGGGTTTGTCTGCCATTGGAAAGAGAGGAACAAATGAAATTGTACGTACAGACAAATTGAGTTGAGAAACACTAGGGTTTATAACAAGTTATTTATAGATAGACCAGAAATATGAACGAATGTGCTAGATTGATTTACAAGTTGAAGATAAATGACCTGAAAAGCCCGTTCTAACTCCGAAACGCAAGTGGATCAACCCATATATCAAAATAGACGTTTTCAATAATTTTAAACTCAATGGAATAGGTTTCATGTCCTAATTCCATCGTATGAAGAAGTTACAATAAAATCAGCTTATTTCAAATTGATTTCAATTGATTTTGATTTCTAGGCGTTTCAAGTCCGTACGATCAAACGACAAGTCCGATCACTATGAAACTTGAAATCCTACTGTAATTCACTGTTACGGATCCGATGAAACTAGTTTCGTCAAAATCCGAGTCAGTGGCAAAAATGGCTATTTTTATGTTAATTAATTAAATTAATAATTGATTAAATAAATCACTTTTCAATTCAATATTTATTAACTAACAGTTTCATCATATGTGATTACCTAGACATTTATAATGATTCAAAACAATTTTACACATCAAATTCAGTGATAAGTAATTCACTAATTAAAGTGTTCAATTTCAACTGTAATTAAATTCAATTAACTAAAATTAAATTCCATGAAATTGTTTTAATTTGATTTCGAACTTTATATTCAATCAGTTATTACTCAAATAACATAGTTAATATTTTTTTGTCTTCTATTACATTAATATTCTCTTATTTCCTTCTTTATTTGTATTAACTACTATATTTCCACTTATATTGAATTTTAGTCAAATTTATACATTATTTAAAATTTAAGATCCCAATTGATTTATTTATCTTGGTTTCATTCTTTCATTATGTTAATTATTACCTTATGAATAAAATTAACATTTCCATTCACTTTATTTCATTCACAAATTTCAGTTATTGTCTTAATTCTCATTAATGTAATTAATTTTATTTAATTTTAATTGATTTCAAATTCAATTTAATAGACTAAATAAATAGGTAACACATAATAGTTTGTCACCATTTACCTTTTCACATTAATAAGTTATTATTTACAACCAAAAGTTACAATTACTTACCTAACACTGATTTTGTTCAGTTACTATTAATTATATACTATTTCATTTGTTGATTCAATATTTAAACTTGTTTTCTTATTTTCAATTTATAACTAAGTATACCGTTTAAATCATTTTAAATTAATTGAACCTTTATTTAAAATTGTTAATGATTAACTTTAATTAACATTTGTTACCCTTCATTTTACTTATTATTTTATTATTAAGTTCCAAATTTTTATTTCTCCCAATATTAAATCACATAATCTTATTAAATTAACTATTTTAAATTATTGAAAATTGCGGATCGTTACATGAAGTTTTTTTCGAACGCCAGATAGACTATGTTGTTTAGGAGCTTCTTTAATCTGAAGCAGGGGGGCATGTCAATTGCTGAGTATGAGAACATGTTCAACGTATTATCTCAGTTTGAGCTAGGGTTGGTAGACACACTGCTGAAGAAGAACAAGACCTTCATTGTAGGTATGTGTCCAGAGTTTCAGAGTGACATGACAAATCATATGCAGGGAACGCTCATGAGTCTGATAAGTATGAGACTGAGGTTTGACTTTTTGGATCCAAAGCCATCTTTTTTTGCACTGTCTAGGAGCAGCATGCATAAGTTTCAAGCCTCGAAGGATGTTTCCAATTTAGCTTGCTATAAGTGTGGACAGAAGGTACATTTGTAGGTCAGGTGAGGAAGGAAAAGTGGCAAAAGCGACAATAGTTATAGAGCTGTAAGTTAAAGCATCGATTGCAAAGGTACCTAAGCTTGAGCCACATGAAACCAAAGCTCAGTTTAAATCGAGAAGTTGTTACAACTACCACGAGCTAGGTCATTTTGTTAGGGATTTTCCGATGCTTCAGAAAGGACAATAGCCTCGGGTTTTCTCACTTGCTACAACATCTCCCATTTTACAGCTGCGAAGGGCAAGTTGGTTCTTGAAGGTATATGTAAGGACCCGATTCTTCGTCTTCCGAAAACTGACATCAATACGTCCACTGTATCAACTGTCGAGCAATCGAATGCCGAAAAACCGAACACTTAGGGTTTTAAGAAGAAGAAAAAGATAGAAGAAGAGAGAAAAGATAGGAAAATAGAGGGAAAAGAAAATAGAAAAGGACAGAAAGAAAACAACAGAACAACATCAGAATCTCACAATTCGCAGCGGAACAACATATAATAGATAAATGAATAATCTTTAAACAAAGAACTATATCAGTTATTACTTTTTATACATTACATTACATCATCATTTCATTTCATCATCAGAGTGTACAACAACAAACAACATCAAACAATGCAGCGAAAAAAGAAATACTATATAAACTAGTAATACGCCATGCCATCCTTCTTGCCTCCAGCAACTCCAGAATATCCTGATAAACCTTAACTCTTGACTACCCGTGTGGAAATTGGTGGGCACCCAGAGTTTAGGAAGGAAAACAATAAACTCCGAGTCAGTCATGTGACTGGTGTGAGAACTCAAAACAGTTTATTTATCTTTAAAATCAAAATAGAGGAATATTTTTAAAGTCAATTTGCAATGCTTTTAAAAAAATGAGACTACCATAAGGCCTCCCTCACACACACACAATGCAAACGCAGAATCGGAGGAGATTTCTCCTTATGATAGTCAAAGATGCTTGATACGTATTAAAAGAACATTTGATATTATTACTAGTGCATAGTGTAGGAAAAATTCATTTCGAAAATAAAGATATAAATCTTAGCCAGCATAGACATTTCGAACTATGCCTACTATAGCTACCATCTAAACAGTGGTGACCACCATAAGTAAATGGCAGGTTCTACAACTAAAACCGTACAGGGTTTCGTATTGGGAATTGGATTTGCAACAAATGGTCAGGCCAAGGAACTTCCCATTGCCACATGAGAATGCCTCTGGAAGGACATCCCCGAGAACCAAAGCGGATCTCTGCCAACACAAGGCCGGGTTACCCCTAACTGAGTAACAACTGACCGAATATGCCATCCCCCGGTCCTTTGGGACCTTTAACCGAGCGCTCGCAATCAATTCACACAATCATAAAGTGTTTTCAACATGAGTAAGTATCTGGGCTCCATACCATGATACCACCCTTTTCCAAAAGGAAATGCACATACCCTAAAGGGCGCTACCCCTCATAACCTTGCCGCATCTTTCCTGTTTTGACCATTTCCGGGGTGTGAGGCTCGACGAAGTCTCGTCCACAAAAACATACTTTATACAAAAGCCGTGCTTTGGGTCAACAAATGATCATAGAAATGATCACAAAGATAAATGATCAAACAAATGATCCTATCACAAATGATCAACACAATGATCATTTCATAGCAACACTCAGCATGTCACATTACCAAATTGGGAATATATCGCTGATAACCTTCAACTACGTAACCTCTGAGCTCGTACGTCTCAGAGAAGGGTGTTAAGCTAAGAGAATAAATTCTCCTCCACCAACAGAAATGTATTTGAAAAAAAATCGGCTTTATATCTCAATTTGTAATGTCAGACATACAATCCATACAAGTCTGTTCCGGGCTCGAACAGAACCGAGGCACTTACAAAGAAGTCCTTGCAATCCGGATATTCACTAATCGCGACCGGACTTCCCATCACATATGGAGTCTCTATACCGGGGACCATTCGATGCAAAGAAATTCGACGAGTTGTCCTTTCGCTTTCAAAAATATCCGGTCTTCAACACCGGTCATCAATGCTATCCATTACGTCGTATCACTATTCGGAATGGGTAATCCAAATAACGAGCGCAATAATTTAAAAATAAGTGTAGCATTCAAATTCAGCAAATCACAATAAATACTTTTCAAAGGTAAATATTGATAGTCGGTTATTGAACTATCAATGGATATGCACAACATCACTAGATTCCAAATAATTTTCCAAATTATTTATTTCCCAAAAATATCCTTACAAGATATATAATTTTCACACTTCAAAAATAAATCAACTTTTATTTTTAAACAGATTCCCCTTTCTTTTATCAATTCCTTAGTGAATTTATATTCCCAAAATATTTATGAATATACGTTTTCAATTATTCATTTCAATTTATCTTCAAAAAGATAAATTCTCAAAATATTCACTTCACATTGGAAAAACATTTCCATACTTATTTATTCATAAGTAATTCACAAAATTTATTTATTTTCAATCTTTGGAAAATATTCAATATACTTACATCGAAATTAAGCATATATTTCATTCTTTAGGGAAATCATTCTCTTAAATATATTTATTTGGGCCAAAATGAATGTTACGTAAAACATCGTTACGACGTCCCAAAATCACTAGTATAGGGATTCGAAATTAAAATAGATATATAAATCCCAATACTATACAACACATTTCCTTTCGGAAATCATTTACTATAACAACAGTGTTATAGTCCACCATTTCCTTCTATTCCTCGAAAACGTCTATTTCAACAATGAATGTTGAAATCTATGATTTCGAATCTTAACACATTTTGAAAACATCATTAGGTCGTTTTAACTCTATTTAAAACATCACATTCAAAACATTTTCTTTAACATATTATTCACTATTCAAAACGTGAATATACTAGGTTAACCAATTTCATCACTTCTATACATTTTATCTTAGAGGAATATTCATTGTCTAAAACGTGAATATAACTCCTTTAATATGCTATAGCAATTTACTTATCAAAATAAGTCGTTTGCGGATTTATAAAACAATGTTTATAAATTCCTTTATTACCCTATATTCAATTCATAACTCAATTATATACCAAAGGTTCATATTATAAGTTAAATACTTATAATTTATTTGTTTGCAAAAATCGTTCCTTTGAACTTCATAATTATAAATCTTATAACTTATAAGATTCAATTATTTATCCAAAACCATTCTTTTAATAACTTTATAAATTTTATAAACCTACTGCTTATAAAATTCCATTTATAACTCCACCGTTTATAATTCTATAAATTTCATTCATTTATGAAATTCATTTACAATTCATTCTAACACTTATAAAAACTCGTTTTATAATTCAAATGTTTTAATTTATAAATATCAGTTTATAAATCCTTTATAAAATCAATTTATACTATTATTTTAAAACATCTTAAATCTCCTTTATAATTTCACCATTCTCTTGATTTATAAAATAATCAAATTTTATAAATCCTATTTTTAAACTTTTCACAATAATTTCAGAAATCCCAATTTAAATTATTTTATAAAGTCACTAACCCTATATTATCAAAAATCAACTTTCTTACTATATTTCTCAAAAATCATAATTTTATAACATTAAAATTATAACGTTTATTTATTTAAAATGGATCAATTCCAAACATATAGTATATTTTCAAAAATCACTTTAAAAATCATTTTAAAGTTCCAAAATTTGGTCCAATGATGCTACACACCAAATAGTCAATCACGACTACAACGATATCATATATCGATATGATAATCCATCAAATATCAAAATATCTGAAATCAAATAAATACTGTTGAGGAATCCAGTTGGATCCCTCCAACCTTTTTTCTGCATCCACAAACATTAGCACAATACCAATTCCGCTCCAGTACGGAATTATCGCAGTATATGGGATTTAAAATATTATCCGCTTAATAGACGGCGCAATAGGGTCTCATCCGCTAAAAAATGCGGGAAATCAACAACTGCAATATATACATATGCCAATATATATATATATATAGCTATTATATATAATACCAATTTCACTGTTTATGAAATATTCGCGGTATATGTTTTTAATAAATAACATCCGCTTACTAACGGCGCATAATGTCTATTTTAACAATCAATAGATAACAATCATCATTCAAACATGCATTCAAATATTTTAAATCTAACTATTTAAAATAAAATCTAAACTGATTCGATTGAGTGAGAAGTTCTCACCTTGATTTCAAATTTCTTTTTAGCGATTTATTTCGAATAAAATTAAACGGACGTTTAATTTTACCCGAAATTCTCACTAACTCCAAACGACTCCAATCCAATTCCATAGCATAGTGCTCATCCATACGATTCCAACGCAACTGGTTTCGCGCGTTTTCGACCTCGTATGAAAAAGTTATGATTTTTCAAAGTTTTACACAAATTTATATTCATAATTTACAATTTTCTTTAAAAAATTTAAACCCACTTCTTTCAGAGCCATTGGATCCAAGCCCATGCAATCACAGCCACACACTATCTCCTTCCCCATCTCCAGGTTGCTCACGCACAACAACCCATAACCACCGCTTCTAGGGTTGAATTATTCTTCCACCACAACGAGCTATGCAACGATCAGGTGATGCCGCTCAACTCGCCATGTCGAGAGCTACCCACGCCTACCTCCCCCTTGAGCTCGGCCCCCTGTAGCATGTGGAATGTCGTGCGCAACTTGCGTGCGTCGGCCCCCCATTGCTCCCTCTACGTTGCTCCAAAACCCATCATAGCCGTATAGATCTGAAGATCGTTGCGTGCTCTCCAACTTTGATGTTGAACGTTCTTTGAATTGATGAATGGATTGAAAGAAATTAAGGGGAGAAGATTGAAAATTTTCGGCCCTTCATAATAATGGTGGCGGCTGGCTTTGCAAATTAGGGTTAGGTTATTTTTTTTATTATTTGTGAATGGTGTTGGTCTATTTATAGGAAATAAAACGACACTATTCATTCCGGATTTTCCAAACTCCGATTTACGCGCCAAAACTGACGTTCCTAGGGTTTACCCCGCGTTCCGGACACAATGGAACAGGTTTCGGAAGCTAATTCGGTCATCTGTGCGAGATATGGCAACAAACGATCGATTTAAATTAAACCGATTTAAACGATTTTCTAGGCGTTTTAATTTGTACCGGACAAACGGTAAATCCAATTGACACGAAATTTGAAACCTTTCAATAATATCACATTACGGATCCGATGAAACTGGTTTCGTCAAAATCCGAGACTTTTGAAAAATGGCTATTTTAACTCGCCAAATTAATATTAAAACGATTTCGATGCGTTTCGAGCTGCTACGATCAAACGATAACTCCGATTGCTACCAAAATTGAAATCCGGTAATAACTAACTATTACGGATCCAATGGAACTGGTCTCGTCCAATTCTGAGACTGTTCAAAAATTGGCTAATTTCACTAGTCGATTAAATATTAAAATATTCAATTTTCACAAATTAACTCTTAATTCGATTTTAAAAGTTCTAAAATATCACTTTAACTTCAATATGACAAACTAAAATTTTACAAATCATTTTCAATCATATTTAACCCAATTTTCAATTATTTCCATAATTTAACATATTAAATTATCGATTTAATTATCCAACAAATCCAATTATTCGAAATAAAATTTATTCGACTAATAAATTCACTTATTAATATTTAAAATTAATTAAATATTCAAATTTTAATTATCAAAAATCCTGGGTCGTTACAGTATATCATCTATTTATGGCATTCCTATTTTGTTTGATACCGGTGCTTCTCTTAGTTTCATATCCCGTGACCTTGTTGATAGACTAAAACGAGAACTAGTTATGGCTTTTTACCGTATTTATGTGTTAAACCCTATGGAGGGGTCCGCCAATCTTAGTATGATATGTTTATGGGTTCTGGTTACTTATCATGACCTACTCCTTCCATGAGATATGCATATTCTTTGGTTCATAGGATTTGATGTTTTATCTAGGATGGATTGGTTCTTTCAGAATCATGTAGTCTTGGATTGAGTTAAGCGAACTGTATCATGAAGAGAGAAGATGGGAAGATTCAGGTAGTGTCTACTGAACGACCTAGCTCGCTTATGTGCAGTATTATTTATTCGCTTGATGTGGAAAAAGAGGAGTTGGGTTTGATCTTTGTTCTATAGGAGTTTGCAGATGTATTTGAAGAGGTGTTTGGTTTACCACCTCATCGTGAGATTGAATTTTGTATTGATTTGGTTCGAGATGCTAAACCTATTATGTTGCATGTTCATAGGCTATCTTCGAATGAGAAATTAGAGTGAGCTAACCAGGTCAGCAATTTATCGTGTGAAGGCTTGATCCGACTTAGTCGATCGAGTTGGGGAGTGCTCGTCATCTTTGCTACGAAGGTGGATGGTTCCTTAAGACTTTGTTTGGATTACCATGAGCTCAATAAACGGACTGTTAGGAACAAGTACATTTTTCTAGGATAGATGACTTGTTCGATCAGCTTCATGGTGCTCGAGTATTTTCTTAGCTAGATCTTGCCATAAGGTTTCATTGGTTAAGGGCAGCAGAGGTGAGTGTACCCTTGACAACTTTCGTGCTTGATATGTTTTATGAGTGGTTAGTTATGCTGTTCGACCTAACTAACGATTCTACATATTTTGTGGACTTGATGAATTGAGTTTCCCGAGATGTGTTAAATAAGCTTTTTCTTGTGTTTATTGATGATATTATAGTCTACTCCAAGGCCGAGGAGAAGCGTACTCGCCATTTGAGGATGGTACTTGAAATGCTAAGAGAGCATGTGTCGAAAGTTAAATTCTCAAATTGTCACTTTTGGCGGTCTGAAGTTAGGTTCTTAGGACATGTTGTCTCAGTGGAGGATATTTCTATTGATCCAGCAAAGGTTATGGCTATTCAGGATTGGAAGAGGCCGAAAAGCGTAACCGAGATTAGAAGCTCCTTGGGGTTAACAGGTTATTGCAGGAGGTTTATTCAAAAATCTCTATGGTTGCTTCACGTTTGATGAATCTGACAAAGAAATACATCAAAATTGTCTAGATTGTGTGAGCAGGCATTCAAAGAGTTAAAAGTAAGGTTAACTAGTGCCCTTAATCTAACTGTTCCGAATGTGGTGGGGGTATAACTGTTTGCATAGATACTTGTGGGACAGGTTCAGGTGCAATGTTGATGCAGCATGGAAGCGCTATTGCTTATGCCAACGGGTAACTCAAGCCGCATTAATCATGGTATTCGACTCATGACTTGCAGTTGTTAGCAGTTGTTTTTGCATTGAGGAATAGAGGCATCACTTGCTTGGTGAGAAGTTCGAGTTGTACACGGACCTTGAATCCTTAAAGTAACTTTTTACCCAGAAGGACCTATACATGAGACAACAACATTGGTTAGAGTTTATCATGGTTTATGGTCTTAATAAATTGTAAATGCCTGGAAAAGCGAATGTGTTTGGTTGACGTTCTTAGCAGAAGGTATGTGGTTGTGGCGAATATAGAATTTCATCTGACACTTATTAGTCAAATTGAAGGTAATCAACAGAGAGATGCCTGACTTCCGAGGATAGCTAAGGATGTGAGTGAGAATGAGGCATTTGAGAGGTGGCCAAGATTCGAAGTTGACAATCGTGGTATCGTGAGGATGAATGGAAGGCTATGTGTTCCAGATATTGATGGGATTAGGAAAAAGTTATTGACAGAGAGTCATCATTCGCGACTTACGATACATTCTAGAGTTATAAATATGTATCAGGATTTGAAGCGAACTTTCTAGTAAGAAGGTATAAAGAGGAATGTTTCAGTATTTGTGAGTAGATGCTCCAACTGCCAATAAGTCAAAGGCAGCCAGCAGAAGACAACATGACCGTTTTAGCCACTTAAGATTCCAAAGTGGAAGTGGGAGCAAATATGTATGGACTTTATTGACAAACTACATACGTCAATGAAAGGTGCTGAAGGAGTTTGGGTTATATTAGATAGGCTAACCAAGAGTGCACACTTCTTACCGATAAAGAAAACGAGGACAGCTTATAGTTTAGCTAAGTTGTATGTTAAGGAGATCGTAAGACTTCATTGAGTTCCTTGTGATATTGTGGGCGCTAAAGATCCAATATTCACAAGTCAGTTCTGGAAAGGATTACATGATGCCTTGGGGACAGAGTTGAATTTGAGTGCAACTTACTATCCTTAGGCTGATGGGAAAACTATGTGCACGGCCATTCTATGATAGCAAAAGCGTCGTTGTAAGAGGACTTACAGATGATCCTAGCTTGACCATACTAAGGTAACCTATTTGCATAGTTGATCGAGAAACCAAGCGATTGAGGACTAAGGACATGGAGTTGGTTAAGGTGCAATGGAGCAAGAATGCAAGGGGCTGTACATGGAGGACTGAGGATAATGTGTGGGAGTCCTATTCGGAGTTGCTTCTTGATTAGTGGTTTCTTATCTTATAGCATAGATTTTGTAATTTACACACTGCCTAAGGTGGAATCACATAGTATACATTTTGGTATGCATTTTAGTTTATATGTAGTTTCAACAGTACTCTATATATGTACTTGTTACTTTTTTTTTCTTATTTGATTGTCGTTCTTGTTTGAACTTCGAGGACAAAATGTCTTAAGTGAGGGAGATGCAATGATACATAATTTTGAACACTTCGTCTTTAAAAATCAGAATTTTTGAAATATGGTTAAGTGTTATAAAAGCAATTTTATGAATTTTTTTAAACTCATTTTAATTAATAACTAATGATAGGAAACTAATTTTTGAAATTCATTTACAAAAAATGAATATTTTTAAAAGATAACGATAATGTGATCGAAAATAATTTATCGATAAATAGCTTTTTATTCAATACAAGTTGTTCAAATTTTTTTGCATGTCTAAATAACATAAGAAGTCATTAACAGCTAATAAAAATATTTTCACTAAATATGGTTAACTAAATGTGCTTCGAAAAGCTTCTAGAAGGAATTAGATATTTTAAGTTGAGATATTTTAAAGTAGATATTTCTTTTGGCTTATGTAAGGTGGAAAGCAAGTCACATGGGGGTGAGTAGGCTTGGTCGGCTTGAGAAGGTGAAGGAGAGGATAAGTTTACCACTTAAATACTATATAAAGGTCCCTGTAATTCTTGAAAGCCTTTCGCAAATTTCAGCAACTTAAAACAAACATCTTCATTCTCATTCTCTTCTTCATAAATTCCTAAACAAAAACTCAACACTCAAATTTGCAACCAAATAAAGTAAAGGGCTAGCAACAACATAACAACAGCTATTAGAAACTTAGAGCATGTAGAATTGGAACATCTTGCCCATAGATCCCTAGGCTTTGAGTAAATAAGGGCATTTTATTGCCTTGGCTATGAGCAAAGTGGTGAAAGTAGGAAGTTTTTGTGTAACGATCGGGATTTTTTCGACTCCCAAGTTCGACATTAATACGTCCACTGTATCAACTACCGAGCAATCGAAGGCCGGAAAACCGAACCGTAAGGGTTAAAGAAGAGGTAGAAGATAGAAGAAGAAAGAAAGAAAAAGAAAACAACAGAACAACATCAGAATCTCACAATCGCAACGGAACAACATATAATGGATAAATGAATATTCTTTAAAACAAAGAACTATATCAGTTATTACATTACATCACATTACATTACATTATCGGAGTTTACAATAACAAACAGCGGAAAAGAAATACTATATACTAGTTGATACGCCATGCCATCCAGCTTGCTCCAGATCTCCACAGCAACTCTTGAATTCCATAATATCCTGATAACCTGACTCTAGACTGCTCGTGTTAAAATTGGTGGACGCCCAGAGTTTAGGAAGGAAAACAATAAACTCCAGGTCAGTCATGGGACTGGTGTGAGAACTTAAAACAGTTTATCTTTTAAAAATAAACAAAGAAATATTTAAAATTAGATTCGCAATGCTTTTAGAAAATGAGACTACCATAAGGCCTCCCGCACACACACACAATGCAAACGCAGAATCGGAGGAGATTTCTCCTTATGATAGTCAAATATGCTTAATACGTAGAAATTTTTCTTTGATATTATTACTATAGGTGCAAGGTGTAGGAAAACATTTCGAAAGTAATGATATAAATCTTAGCCAACATACGACCATTATCGTATGCCTACTATAGATACCATCTAAACAGTGGGGCGCCACCATAAGTAAATGGCAGGTTCTACAACTAACACCGTACAAGGTTTCGTATTGGAGTTTGGATTTCCAACAAATGGTCAGGCCAAGAAACTTCCCATTGCCACATAGGTACGCTCTGGAAAGACGCCTCGACAACCTAACCTAACATTACGGTTAGATCTCTGCCAACACAAGGCCGGGTTACCCCTAGCTGGGTAACTACTGACATGAATATGCCATCCCCCGGTCGCAACCGACCTAAATCCCGGGATTCACCAACAACCACAAAGTAATAAATTTGCCGCAACAACATAGGTTAAGTATCAGGGCTCCATACCATAATACCACCTCTATCCAGAAGGAAATGACATACACTAAGAGGGCGCTGTCCCCTAATAACCTTGCCGCATCTTTTCCTGTTTTGACCATTTTCGGGGTATGAGGTCCGACGAAGTCTCGTCCACAAAGCTACGCTTTATACACAAGCCACGCTTTGATCAACAAATGCTCAACAGTACTTCGTATGCCACATTACCAAATTGGAAATGTATCACTAGTAACCATCAACTACATAACCTCTGAGCTCGTACATCTCAGAGAAGGGTGTTAAGTTAAGAGAATAAATTCTCCGCCACCAACAGAAATATATTTGATAGAAACCAGCTTTACATCTCAAATTGTAATGTCAGACACACATCCATACAAGTCCATTCTGGATTCGAACAGAACCGAAGGCACTTCCAAAGAATCCCTTGCAATCCGAATATTCACTAATCACGACCGGATTTCCTATCACAATGGGTGATAAAATCTGTATATCGGAGATCAGCCGATGCAGAGTCATTCGACGGTAATCCTTCCATTTTCAAAAATACCTGGTCTTTAACACCGGTCTTCAAATGCCATCCATTACGACATATCACTTATTCGGAATGGAATTTATCACACAAAGGTCCTCTCACGGCTAAACCGAATAACGAGCGCTTATTTTAAAAATAAGTGTAGCATTCATATTCAAGCAAATCACACAAATACCCATTTAAAGGTAAATATTGATAGTCGGTTATTTAACTATCAAGGCCAACAACCAAATATCCAGCACCATAACAATCATTAGGCCCTTTTTATTAATCTTCCATAAATTAAATAACTTGCCAGATATTCACTTCAATCTATCTTTAAAAAGATATGTTCTCTAAACCATTTCAATTTATTCATTGGAAAACATTTCCATATACTTATTTAACGATAAGTAATTCACAAATCTACTTATTTTCAGTACTTAGAAAATATTCAATATACTTAAATCACGATTAAGTATATATTTCATTCTTTAAAGAAAACATTCTCTCAAACACATTTAATTGGGCCAAAACGAATGTTGCGTAAAACATCGTTACGACAACCCAAAATCACTAGTATAGGGATTCGAAATTAAGATAGATATATAAATCCCAATACTATACAAAAACCTTTCCTTTCGAAAATCATTTACTATAACAACAGTGTTATAGTCCATCTTTTCCTTATTTCTCGAAAACGTCTATTTCAACAATAAATGTTGAAATCTATGGTTTCGACACTTAATACATTTTTAAACAACTTCAAATCATTTTAATTCTATTTAAAATATCACTTCTCCAAAACACTTTAATATATTATTCACTGTCCCAAAATCGTGAATGTTCTTCGTTAACCAAATTTAAAATTTTTCTGCATATTTTATTTAAAGAATTATCCACCGTCCAAAATCGTGAATATATCTCCTTTAAAAATCTAAAATAATTGACTTATCAAAATAAGTCGATTTTGGATTTATAAAACAATGTTTATAAATCCCATTTATATTTTATAACAACTTCAACTTATAAAATTACTTTATTAACAAATTCTATCCATATCCCATTTACACGCCAAAATCCATATTATAAGTAAATTTAACTATAAATCTTTTATTTTACAAAATATATTTACTTTATAACTTCTCAATTTATAAATCCATAAATTTCATTTACTTATGAAATCCATTTATACTTCTTTTTAACACTTATAAAAAATTGTTTTATAATTCCAATATTTTAATTTATAAATATCAGTTTTATAAATCTTTTATATAAACCGTTTATAATAATTCATAAATCTCAATTTATACTATTTTGTAAATTAATCAACTACTGATTTCAAAAATCACATTTCGGTTATATTTCACAAGAAACATAATTTTTATAACATAAAAATTTTAACGTTTATTTATTTAAAATGAATCAATTCCAAAAATTTAATAAAACGTATACTTTCAAAAATCACTTTAAAATCCTTTTAAATTTTGAAAATCATTCCTTTAACATTTTTAAAACTCCAAAAAAGGCCCAATGATGCAACATCACCAAATATAACAATCACGGCATCCAAAACATCATATATCATATGATAACAGAATATATCACAATATCCGCAAATAAATCAATACGGGTGAGGAATCCAGTTGGATCCCTCCAACCTGTTTCCCTACATTCACCGATGTTAGCACAACACCAATTCCGTTTCAATACGGAATATCGTGGTATATGGGATTTACAAAATATTACCCGCTATTATGCGGCGCAATAGGGTCTCATCCGCTATATAATGCGGGAAAATCAACTCCAAGTACATATATAATACCAATTCCAATCATGATGGAATTATCGCGGTATATGTTTTTAATAAATAACATCCGCTTAATATACGGCGTATAGGGTCCATTTCAGCACAATAGATAATAATTTATCATTCAATCACATAATCGACCAATTTTAAATCTAACTATTTAAAATTTAAATCGAAACAATTTCGATTGAGTGAGAAGTTCTCACCTTGGTTCAAATAACAGTTTCAATGTTTTATTTCGAATAAAATTAAACGTGCGTGAAAAAAAGGTATTTTTCTTCTCTTTTCTTTTAAAAATGGGGACCGCCCCTATCCTTCTCTCCCTTCCCGCTAATCCATCACTTCCCCTATCTTCTCTACAGCCCTGTCCTTCCTCCCCGATTCTTGTGCCACCTTCTGCTCCTCCCTTACTCCCTCTGTCGTACCTTGTACCTCCCCCTGTCTCTGTTAACCCAGCTTCTCCTTCTTCACAGTCTGGTCTTCCCCGTACCAACACTGTTTCACCCATTCCTCCTCTTCCTGTCTCTGCCACTGACAATATTCAGCTTTCCCAACCCATTTCTGTCTGTGTTTTGACCAAAACATCCCTGCCATCACCAACCCCACCTCCTTTAATCTCTTCAGCTTCTTCCCTTGCTCATGACAATCAGCCGAAAGCTTGGACCACTCTTTTCAAAGCCAGACCAACTAATGCTGGTTCCTATGTTCCACGTGAAATTCTACTTGAATTTCAAGGGGATGCAATTGTGCCACCTGCTGAAGTAGTCAGGGCAGGCAGTTCTTTGTGGAGTGATTATCTCGTTGGGTTTTTCCTAGATAAACCACTGCCATACTCTACTGTCCTGTACTATCTCAAGCGTGCGTGGAAACTTAAGGGGATGATAACTGTTAAATCAGATGGATTCCTTTTCTTATTTAAGTTCTCTAATGATGAGGATAGGAAAAAGATTTCTGAGGCAGATCCGGTAGTTATGAGAAACAAGTTATTTATTGTGAAAAAGTGGGATGAAAATATAGGAAACTCCTGTAGTAGTATAAAAGCAGTGCCAGTGTGGATTAAATTAACTAATATTCCCTTGTATGCTTGGTCACCATTGGGAATAAATTGGTTATCTGCCAGAGTTGGAAAACTCCTATGTATGGATACATCAACTGAAAAATTTGAGCGCCTATCCTATGCTAAATGTTTAGTTGAAGTTACTCCATACAAAGAACTGCCAGACAGTTTCAATGTGAAGATGCTAGATGGGGCAGAACAAGTTGTGAAAGTGGAGTATTTGTGGAAACCGGAAATTTGTTGTTTTTGTAAAGAGTTTGGGCACAATAGCAAGAACTGCAAGAAATATGAAGGTGAGAAGAATGAAGAGAAATGTGAAGAAAAAAAACAGCATAGTTATTCTGAAGATAAAATGAACAGGCTGAATAAGGGGAAAGAAAAAGAGAAACAAGATTGCATTAAGCAAGTGTGGCAGAAGGTTAACAAAAACAAAGTAAATAAAAGAAATGGGAGTGAGGAAGTGGCACGAAATATCATGATGAAGCAAGTGGAAAAAGAGGTTACTGAGAAAGATGCAAATGAGGCAAATAAAAGTCTGCAACTTGAAGTGAATAAATATAAAAATGATGCTCAAGCTTGTTCTGTTACTACTACTAATAAGTTCCAATTGTTACAAACTGAAATTGAAGAGGTAGAAGTACTGGAAATAAATGAAGTTGAGGTTGGTGAAATAACAACTGAAGTAAATGCAGGAAAACAGTGTTCTGTTGGAAACATAGTAAGTGTTACCTCTAATGTTGTTGTTGAACATTGTGATGGAGAAGGCACAATGGAAAATAAACATAAGACTATTGATGAGAACACATATGAAGTCTGCATTGAAGAAAATAGCTTTGAACTTGAACTAACAAATGATTCTGGAAAACAAGTTCTGCATGACACCACTGACACACATGAAACAGACATGGATAGAGAATGGTGCACCAATTTTGAGAAACAAGTAAATAATTTAATACAGCAAATGTATGTAAACTCAGTGGTTGAACCAAACTCACAAACAATCCCATACAACTTTTCCATTGATCTGCCTGGATGGCCTTCAAATCCTACCTCCCACACTTCATCTTTTGCTCCTCCTCCTGTCACAAAACCAACCAATTCTTTCTCTCAGTCTCCTTCTCCATCATCTCAGCCCATTAGAACCATTGAAACGAGATCTCTATCTGCTAAGAGAAGACACAACAAAACCAAACCTCAATCTTGTTAATGTTTAAAAAAATTGCATCATGGAACCTTAGGGGTGCTCACAGCAACTTGAAGCTTGACCAAGTTAGAAACATAATCAGTGAGTACAATATTTCTCTTTTTGGTCTTCTTGAAACTAAACTAAATTCAGCTTTATCTTCCAGAGCTGTTTCTTACATCAATCCAACTTGGTCCTTTCACCACAACCTTGACAATGCATCTTATGGTAGAATATTAGTAATCTATGACCCTACTATTTTCTCTATATCCCCACTTCTTTCTACTAGGCAATACATTCACCTTCACGTCCAAGACATAAATACCCGTTCTTCATTCTATGTTACTTTTGTATATGCTGATAACTCTGCAAATTCAAGGAAATTTTTTTTTGATGCATTGCCACCATTAAGACAATCCACCCACCCTTGGATTGTGATGGGAGACTTTAACTCCTGCTTTGATTATACTGACAAATCTGGTGGAGTTCCACTAACTGCTAATGATCTTGATCCTATCAATCAAGCCATTTATGAGTCTGACTTAATCATGGTCAATAAATCTGGTGCAAAGTTTTCTTGGAATAACAGGAGTCGTAGTGGCATTCGCACTTTCACTACTATTGATCATACATTTTGCAACCTTCAAGCTATATCTTCCTGGCCCTCATTATCTGTTTTCCTCCCCCAGCCTATCTTATCTGACCACTCCCCTCTAATATTATCTTTTGGTCAACATTTTAATAAGGAAAAGAGAAGCTTTAAATTTTACAATGCTTGGGCAAAACATGAACAATTCATTCCTTTAGTAACTAAATTAAGCTCTGATTTTAATTGTTATGGTAATAAAATGTACAAGTTTTGCAGGAAGCTCAAATTCATTAAGCTGCAGATTAAACTTTGGGCTAAATCAACTTTTGGCACTGGTGCATTATTATCTACTGATCTCAAGGAAAAGCTAAAGAAACAACAGGAGTACTTGATGGAGCACCCTCTTGATGTTCAAGCTGCTGAAGAGGAATGCAAACTTTTTAAAGAGGTTAACAATGCTCTGTACATGGAAGCAAGTATGAAGAGACAGCAGTTACACAAAAAATGGATAGCAGAAGGAGATAAAAACACAAAATTTTTCCATGATTCTATAAAGGTAAAACATGCTACTGAGAATATACATAACATATATGATGAACAAGGAACAGCATGTTCTACTGCAGATACTGTTGATAGAGCATTTATTGATTATTTCACTACATTGCTTGGTAACTCTGATGGGTTCACCCCTGACCTTGATCTTATTTCATCCCTACCTCTACCTACCATTACTTCCCTTGAAGCTGTGTCACTTATTGCTCCAGTTACTGATGAAGAAATTAAAAATAACCTTTTTGCTATGAACCAACAATCATCTGGAGGGCCTGATGGTTTGAATGTGGTTTTCTTTATAGCAACTTGGAGTATATTGGGCAGTGAGTTCTGTAATGCTGTCCACAATTTCTTTAATAAGTGTAAGATGTTGGGTGAAGTGAATTGCACTAACATTGCACTTATTCCCAAAG
The DNA here is from genome assembly GCA_030765085.1 of Allium cepa. Taxonomy (NCBI): domain Eukaryota; kingdom Viridiplantae; phylum Streptophyta; class Magnoliopsida; order Asparagales; family Amaryllidaceae; genus Allium; species Allium cepa. The sequence goes on along the minus strand of CM060941.1, from coordinate 78,817,272 downwards.
TCAATAATCCCTCTACTGTCACTGAATTCAGACCCATCTCTTGCTGTAATGTGGTCTACAAATGCATCACTAAAATTCTTGCTTCACGACTTGTTAAAGTCCTTCCTTCTGTAGTTTCTAGAAATCAGGCTGCCTTCATTCCTAGTAGAAGTATAATTGACAACTTACTGCTGGTCCAAGAACTCTTGAAAGGATATGGCCAAAACAAAGTAACCAAAGCGGCAGCTATCAAAATTGATATTTCTAAGGCTTATGATACCATCCACTGGTCTTCATTAGTCAGGGTTATGGCACAAATGGGATTTCCCAAAATTTTTGTTTCCTGGGTTTATGTGTGCATATCTACTCCTTCATTCTCTATAGTGATAAATGGTAGACCAGTTGGTAATTTCAGAAGTTGTAAAGGAATACGTCAGGGAGACCCCATTTCTTCTTACTTATTCTTACTAGTCATGGAAGTTTTCACTGTTATTCTACGAATTAAATATGAGCAGAAAGCTATCAAGTATCATCCGAAGTGTGCTAAACTTAATATCACCTCTATCATGTTTGCTGATGATGTGTTGTTGTTTACCAAGCCTGAGCTTCCATCATTTAATGCCATCTCTAAGGCACTACTTGATTTTTATGCTATGACTGGTCTCAAAATCAATCAACAGAAATCCTCCTTGTTAGTATCTGGTGCTAGTGACACACATGTTTCTGAATTACAAACTGCAAGTGGTTTCTCTGCAATGAGCTCTGATATGAAGTACCTTGGGTTACCATTGATAACAAAAAGAATTACTAGAGCTGACTGCTTTCCTCTCTACAACAAAATCACTTCTGTGTTGAAAGCTTGGGAAAATAGGAAGTTATCTCAAAGTGGTAGGCTAGTGCTAATAAAAGCTACTGTTTTTGCCTCCCTTGTTTACTGGGCACGTGCAATGATACTTCCTTCTAGACTACTACATCAGGTCAGGTCTGCCATGAGCAGATTTTTCTGGACTGGTAGCATACATAACAAAAAAGTTTTGCCAGTTTCTTTTTCTAAATTTGAAGTTCCTAAATATTTGGGAGGACTTGGAGTTAAAAATGTCAAGACTTGGAATACAGCAGCTATGAGCAAGCATATTGATGATATAATCAGCAATAGGGAAAGTTTATGGGTACAATGGGCTAGGCAGTACAATTTAAAAGGAAAGTTTTTTTGGTGCATGGATATTCCTCAGAATAGTAGCTGGATATGGAGAAATATACTTAAGTTGAGGAATGTGGTACTAAAAATGATCAAATACCCAGTCAATCAAAATTCTACTGTCAAATTCTGGTATGATCCTTGGGTAAGTGAAGGTATTATTCTATCCAGCCTGTGTGATTATAACCAGATTGTGCAGACTGGTATACAAATGAATGCTAAGGCAAGTGATTACATACTTGATGGGAAACTGGTGCTTCCTTATAACAGTAATTTACATATAAGACAGCTGTGGGAAAAAATGATACAACTTTACAAGCCTGATGCACATCACGACTATGTGACATGGAACAAGAAGAAACATACAATTAAAGGTGTTTTCAATCAGATCACTGACACAGCCCCACTGCCTTCTGCTATTTGGAACAGTGTCATTTGGACTTCTGATACTCAACCTAACCATAACTTGATGCTTTGGAAAGTGATAAACCAAGCATTGCTTACTAGAAATGTACTGAACAAGTATGGCATGAGTTGCTCACTGAAGTGTCTGTTTTGTGATAATTTTGATGAGTCTGCTCATCACATTTATTTTGAATGCCCTGCTCTCCTATATATCATCACTGGTATTTGGAATAAAGCTGGCATTAGGTTACTGCCAGTTAGCACTACTGAAGTGTGGGGAGTTTTCTTAAAATCTGGCAAGAAGAAAGATGTAAAAGGAAGGATGCTTGCTAACTGTTTGAAGATTTATATGTCTGTTATCTGGAGAGAGAGGAATACTATATTTTTTGAAAATCAGAGAAAAAATGGTGATGCTCTTTGGCAAGAGGTGAAGAATGCTATTCTTTGCCAAATAAAGAACTGTCAATCTGGTTATTCAGTTGAAATGTTACATCTCTGGGAAAGAGACTAAGTCCCTTTTTATTTTATTTTTTTTAGCTCTTTGTGTTTGGTTTTGTTTTGTTCTTTCTTTTCTATGTTTATCTTTGTCCTTCATCTGTAACTTTTATTGGTTTGCAATAAACTGGTAGGGGACCAGTTAACCCCGCTGGCTTTGCCAAAAAAATTAAACGTGCGTTTAATTTTACCCAAAATTTCACTAGCTCCTGTCGATTTCAATCTAGCTCCATTGCATAGTGTTCGACAATACGAACCCGTCGCAATTCGTTTCGTGCGATTTCAACCTCGTATGAAAAAGTTACGCTAGTTTAAAGTTTACACGAATTTATATATATTAATTATTCACAATTTTATTTGTTTTAAACCTAGATCATATCAGAGCCGTTGCTTCCAAGGTCAACAGATCCTGGCCGTTGCATGCATTCCTTCTTATCCAGGTAATGAATCGCGACCGAACCCATTGAAGCCGCCCAAACCCTAATACACGCGAGTTATACACACATCTCCACGTCGATCGGGAAGTGCCAAACGAAAGCTCATCACGAACTCCCCCACCGCCTGCAACCACGGCGAGCTTGGCCCCCTATCTCTCTCGAAAAATGTGCACGAAAGCCGCCCCTTTAAGCTCGATTTGCTGATGATCTACCGCTCCATCTTCAATCATCACCGTTGGATTCGTAGAGCTTGACGTGCTCTTCGACTTTCATGTTGAAGGTATTTCATAAATGTCGTTGGATTTGAAGAAAATGAGGGAAGAAGATAATGAACTTTCGGCCATCGATTTTCTCTAATGGCGGCAACTGCTTAAAACCCTAGGGTTTGAGCTGTTTTGCAAAATGAAGATAAAGGGGGTCTTTTATAGAAATTTCAACGAAAACACTATTCACTCGATTTTCCGAACTCCAAATCTCATGCCGTGACTTGCGTTTCTAGGGTTTACCCCGCGTTCCAGACACAATGGAATATGTTTTGGAAGCTAATTCGATCATATGTGTGAGTTACGGAAATAAACGATCAAATTTAAATTAAATCGATTAAACTAGTTTCTATGCGTTTTGGCTTGCCCCGGACAAACCGTAAATCTGGTTGAAATAAAATTTGAAATCATACAATAATATAACACTACGGATCCAATGAAACTAGTTTTGTCGAAATCCGAGACTATTTGAAAAATGGCTATTTTAACTCGTCAATTAAATATTAAAATATTCAATTTCTACAAATTAACTTTTAATTCGATTTTAAAAGTTCTATAACATCATTCTAACTCCAATATGATATAATATAACTTTATAAATCAATTTTAATCTTTTTAAACCCAATTTCCATTTATTTCTGTAATTTCACATATTAAATTATCAATTTAATTACCCAATTAAATCCAGATATTCAAATTTTAATTTATTCGACTTACAAATTTTACTTATTAATATTTAAAAAATCAATCAAATATATGAATTTCAATTGACAGAAATTCTGGGTCATTACAAACTCCCCCCCTTGAAAGAATTTCGTCCTCGAAATTACCAAGTAAGAAAAAGTTACAGAATCCATTAACTTTTAAAACCATTCAAATTAGATTTCAAATTCACTTAAGTGTTTAACTTTTCCAAAACCCAATAGTTAAACTTCTCACAATAACTTTACTAAGTTTTAAAATCATACTTAGTTATCTTTTCAAAACCAATTATATTGTTTAACTTTTCGACTCAAAATCAAAACTATAGTTTTCAAAAAAATTCCAATTTTCTCAAAAATATTCTAACGCCTTAAATTTTCAGAAAAATTCACCATAGCCTCCTATGCGCGGTTTGATCCGAGAAAAAAAATGGCAATATATATCACAAATATACATCTCATCAAGTAATAAGGCATCTCGTAGGGAAAAAGTGCAAAAGTACGATATGTAATCCGAGATATGTACCTTATATATTATTAGCGAGCATATATGGCTAATATAGCGTGAAAGCGAGCTCCAAATGCGAAGCAAGCGCAATCCACACCTACTAAACACTCAACAATAATGAGAACATGTATATAGGCAAGTAATATCAATATATAACATATACCAACAACTATATATGTCAATATAGCAAATGCAACAAACGGCAACAAATGCAATCATCAACCAACTATCATCCACTAACATCCAACAAATCAATGTCTATCCAAATCAATTCATAACCAAATCAACATAAATTCACTTCTCATTAATATTCATTGAATTGGTTTTCCAATTTAAATCGCATTTGATTCATTAACATTGGACTTTACTAACATTCATTTTCAATTAGTTTATATTCACTAATTTACATTCAAGTTAGTTCACTTCCACATTCAAACCAAATTTCATAGCTTTCCATTTCATTAATTCAACTTCATATGGATTTCTATACAATCTACTAACAATCATATAACAACCAAGTCATAACCAAATTATTAAATTCACATTCAATTTCGCCTAACACATTTAATTGACTTTAATGAATTATTCAATCCTCAATTTCATTAGCTTTAATGAATTAACACTAACATCTATTATTCTTTATCAATTCATTTACACTCAATTGATTTACGTTTAATTCATTCATTAACTCAATTGCTAATTCATTTTACAAACAAGGTTGAATTTCATTTATATAACTCAAGTTCATTCATTTAATTCACTTTATTAATTTACTTCGATACCAAAATCAACTTTATTTAACATTACTTAAGTTATATTCCATCTCAAACATCATTTGTTTAACTTAACTTAAATTTCCACTTATAAATCCAATTCAGATTCCAATTCCAGTTCTATTTACTTACCAATTCGAAATGGATTTCAATTTCATTTTCTTGCACTTGCAAATTTTATTTATTCATAATTTATTTTCCAACTTAATAATTGTATTCATCATCGGTGTTCATTTTTGGGTTTCTAAAATAGGGATTGCTGCCAAGTTATTTTAAATGGAAGTTGTTTGAAAAATTTGGGTTTGGATTTTGAAATTCAAAGGATAATTGAATTGGTTTCAAAAATGGTTTTGAAAGATTGAAAAGACTCTGGAATGTTATATAAAATGATTGGTCGCGATCATTATCGAAATTATTTTCCAGCGACCGAAAAGAGTTTAGTGCTTTCTTTCCTTCAAAACAATTTTCCAAAACCCTTGAAAATCATTTTCAAACTTCAAAGAATTTAAATTTCTCAAATCTCAAAATTTCAAATTCTTTAAATTTGTTTTCAAATATAACTCTAGAATTCCATTTCAAACTATGAATCACAGTTTACAATTTATATTTATAAATATATTTATATAGTTTCACTACTTATATATAAGATTATTTCACAATTGTAAATCACATTAATTATAATTCCATCTTAATAATTCATTTGCTTATACAATTTTATTCTTTTAATTAGATTATTCAAAAAAATTTTAATTGACTTATATATATTCTTACATTTTCAACAACCAAACAATCAATTTATATACTCATTAATAATTCTGAAAAATTATCCCTTTATATATAAAATATAATCAAGGTAAAATTATTTCATTTACCCTATTTTAAACCGATATTGTGTCAAATTGTTCTGTACAAGTGTTTAGAGGTCCCTATCAACAACGTTAATTACTCGTATTGACCAAAATCCATATACCACTCAACAAATCAATTAACAAAATATAAAATAATTTTTACATTCACTAACAAATATACGCTCATATTTATTATTACGCTCAACTCATTCTAGAGTACTACTGACTCTATTTCTAATGAGTAATTCCCAACAGAACCAAGGTTGTCACTTAACCATATGCTCTGATACCAAATGTAACGATCGGGATTTTTTCGACTCCCAATGTCGACATTAATACGTCCACTGTATCAACTGCCGAGCAATCGAAGGCCGGAAAACTGAACCGTAAGGGTTAAAGAAGAGGTAGAAGATAGAAGAAGGAATAAAGAAAAAGAAAACAATAGAACAACATCAGAATCTCACAATCGCAGCGGAACAACGTATAATAGATAAATGAATATTCTTTAAAACAAAGAACTATATCAGTTATCACATTACATTACATTATTAGAGTTTACAACAACAAACAGCGGAAAAGAAATACTATATACTAGTTGATACGCCATGCCATCCAGCTTGCTCCAGATCTCCACAGCAACTCTTGAATTCCAGAATATCCTGATAACCCAACTCTAGACTGTCCATGTTAAAATTGGTGGGCACCCAGAGTTTAGGAAGGAAAACAATAAACTCCAGGTCAGTCATGAGACTGGTGTGAGAACTTAAAACAGTTTATCTTTTAAAAATAAACAAAGAAATATTTTAAATTAGATTCGCAATGCTTTTAGAAAATGAGACAACCATAAGGCCTCCCGCACACACACATAATGCAAACACAGAATCGGAGGAGATTTCTCCTTATGATAGTCAAATATGCTTGATACGTAGAAATTTTTCTTTGATATTATTACTATAGGTGCAAGGTGTAGGAAAAAATTTCGAAAGTAATGATATAAATCTTAGCCAACATACGACCATTATCGTATGCCTACTTTAGCTTCCATCTAAACAGTGGGGCACCACCATAAGTAAATGGCATGTTCTACAACTAACACCGTACAAGGTTTCGTATTGGAGTTTGGATTTCCAACAAATGGTCAGGCCAAGGAACTTCCCATTGCCACATAGGTACGCCTCCGGAAAGACGCCCCGAGAACCTAACCTAACATTACGGTTAGATCTCTGCCAACACAAGGCCGGGTTACCCCTAGCTGGGTAACTACTGACATGAATATGCCATCCCCCGGTCGCAACCGACCTAAATCCCGAGATTCACCAACAACCACAAAGTAATAAGTTTGCAGTAACAACATAGGTTTTGTATCAGGGCTCCATACCATAATACCACCTCTATCCAAAAAGAAATAACATACACTAAGGGGGCGCTCTCCCCTAATAACCTTGCTGCATCTTTTCCTGTTTTGACCATTTTCGGGTGTGAGGTCCGACGAAGTCTCGTCCACAAAGCTACGCTTTATAAAAAAGCCACGCTTTGATCAAAAAAGGCTCAACAATACTTCGTATGCCACATTACCAAATTGGAAATGTATCACTAGTAACCATCAACTACATAACCTCTGAGCTCGTACGTCTCAGAGAAGGGTGTTAAGCTAAGAGAATAAAATCTCCGCCGCCAATAGAAATATATTTAATAGAAACCAGCTTTACATCTCAAATTGTAATGTCAGACACACATCCATACAAGTCCATTCTAGGTTCCAACAGAACCGAAGGCACTTCCAAAGAAGCCCTTGCAATCCGGATATTCACCAATCACGACCGGATTTCCCATTACAAAGGGTGATAAAATCTCTATATCGGAGATCAGCCGATGCAGAGTCATTCGACGGTAATCCTTCCGTTTTCAAAAATACCCGATCTTCAACACCGGTCTTCAAATGCCATCCATTATAACATATCACTTATTCGGAATGGGATTTATGACACAAAGGTCCTCTCCCGGCTAAACCGAATAACGAGCGCTTATTTTAAAAATAAGTGTAGCATTCAATTCAAGCAAATCACACAAATACCCATTTAAAGGTAAATATTGATAGTCGGATATTTAAATATCAAGGCCAACGACCAAATATCCAGCACCATAACAATCATTAGGCCCTTTTTATTAATCTTCCATAAATTAAATAACTTGCCAGATATTCACTTCAATCTATCTTTAAAAAGATATGTTCTCTAAACCATTTCAATTTCTTCATTGGAAAACATTTCCAAATACTTATTTAACGATAAGTAATTCACAAATCTACTTATTTTCAATACTTAGAAAATATTCAATATACTTAAATCACGATTAAGCATATATTTCATTCTTTAAAGAAAACATTCTCTCAAACACATTTATTTGGGCCAAAACGAATGTTGCGTAAAACATCGTTACGACAACCCAAAATCACTAGTATAGGGATTCGAAATTAAGATATATATATATATATATATATATCCCAATACTATACAAAAACCTTTCCTTTCGGAAATCACTTACTATAACAACAACGTTATAATCTATCTTTTCCTTATTTCTCGAAAACATCTATTTCAACAATGAATGTTGAAATCTATGGTTTCGACACTTAATACATTTTTAAACAACTTCAAATCGTTTTAATTCTATTTAAAATATCACTTCTCCGAAACACTTTAATATATTATTCACTGTCCCAAAATCGTGAATGTTCTTCGTTAACCAAATTCAACATTTTTCTACACATTTTATTTAAAGGATTATCCACCGTCCAAAATCGTGAATATATCTCCTTTAAAAGCTAAAATAATTGACTTATCAAAATAAGTCGATTTTGGATTTATAAAACAATGTTTATAAATCCCATTTATATTTTATAACAACTTCAACTTATAAAATCACTTTATTAACAAATTCTATCCATATCACATTTACACGCCAAAATCCATATTATAAGTAAATTTAACTATAAATCTTTTATTTTACAAAATCTATTTATTTTATAACTTCTCAATTTATAAATCCATAAATTTCATTTACTTATGAAATCCATTTATACTTCTTTTTAACACTTATAAAAACTTGTTTTATAATTTCAATATTTTAATTTACAAATATCAGTTTTATAAATCTTTTATATAAACCGTTTATAATAATTCATAAATCTCAATTCAAACTATTTTATAAATTAATCAACTGCTTATTTCAAAAATCACATTTCGGTTTTATTTCACAAGAATCATAATTTTTATAACATAAAAATTTTAACGTTTATTTATTTAAAATGAATCAATTCCAAAAATTTAATAAAACGTATACTTTCAAAAATCACTTTAAAATCCTTTTAAATTTTGAAAATCATTCCTTTAACGTTTTTAAAACTCCACAATAGGCCCAATGATGCAACAACACCAAATATAACAATCACGGCATCAAAAACATCATATATCATATGATAACAGAATATATCACAATATCTGAAAAGAAATCAATACGGGTGAGGAATCCAGTTGGATCCCTCCAACCTGTTTCCCTGCATCCACAAATGTTAGCACAATACCAATTCCGTTCCAATATGGAATATCGCGGTATATGGGATTTACAAAATATTACCCGCTATTATGCGGCGCAATAGGGTCTCATCCGCTATATAATGCGGGAAAATCAACTACAAGTACATATATAATACCAATTCCAATCAAGATGGAATTATCGCGGTATATGATTTTAATAAATAACATCCGCTTAATATACGGCGTATAGGGTCCATTTCAGCACAATAGATAATAATTTATCATTCAATCACATAATCGACCAATTTTAAATCTAACTATTTAAAATTTAAATCAAAACAATTTCGATTGAGTGAGAAGTTCTCACCTTGGTTCAAATAACAATTTCAGTGTTTTATTTCGAATAGCGTTTAATTTTATCCAAAATTTCACTAGCTCCTATCGATTTCAATCCAGCTCCGTTGCATAGTGTTCGACAATACGAACCCGTCGCAATTCGTTTCATGCGATTTCAACCTCGTATGAAAAAGTTACGCTAGTTTAAAGTTTACACAAATTTATATATATTAATTATTCACAATTTTATTTGTTTTAAACCTAGATCATATCAGAGCCGTTGCTTCCAAGGTCAACAGATCCCGGCCCTTGCATGCATTCCTTCTTCTCCAGGTAATGAATCGCGACCGAACCCATTGAAGCCACCCAAACCCTAATACACGCGAGTTATACACACATCTCCACGTCGATCGGGAAGTGCCAAACGAAAGCTCATCACGAACTCCCCCACCGCCTGCAACCACAGCGAGCTCGGCCCCCCATCTCTCTCGAAAAATGTGCATGAAAGCCGCCCCTTTAAGCTCGATTTGCCGATGATCTACCGCTCCATCTTCAATCATCACTGTTGGATTCGTAGAGCTTGACGTGCTCTTCGACTTTCATGTTGAAGGTTTTTCATAAATATCGATGGATTTGAAGAAAATGAGGGAATAAGATAATGAACTTTCGGCCATTGATTTTCTCTAGTGGCGGCTGCTGCTTAAAAGCCTAGGGTTTGAGCTGTTTTGCAAAATGAAGATAAAGGGGGTCTTTTATAGAAATTTCAACGAAAACACTATTCACTCGATTTTTCGAACTCCAAATCTCACGCGGTGACTGGCGTTTCTAGGGTTTACCCCGCGTTTCGGACACAATGGAATATGTTTCGGAAGCTAATTCGATCATATGTACGAGTTACGGAAATAAACGATCAAATTTAAATTAAATCGGTTAAACTAATTTCTATGCGTTTTGGCTTGCCCCGGACAAACCGTAAATCCGACTGACATAAAATTTGAAACCATACAATAATATAACATTACGGATCCGATGAAACTGGTTTCGTCAAAATCCGAGACTGTTTGAAAAATGGCTATTTTAACTCGTCAATTAAATATTCAAATATTCCGTTTCTACAAATTAACTTTTAATTCGATTTTAAAAGTTCTATAACATCATTCTAGCTCCAATATGATATAATATAACTTTGTAAATCAATTTGAATCATTTAAAACCTAATTTCCAATTATTTCTGTAATTTCACATATTAAATTATCAATTTAATTACCCAATTAAATCTAGATATTCAAAATTTAATTTATTCGACTTACGAATTTTACTTATTAATATTTAAAAAATCAATCAACTATATGAATTTCAATTGACAGAAATTCTGGGTCGTTACATTTGGAGTTTACAAGGTTGAGATAGGAAGTAAAAGCTTATGCTAGGTTCTTTACTTGTTGAAGGTTGAGCTAACTCGCCATTTAAATGGATATGAAGTATATATAAGTGTTTATTCAAATTATAGTTTGTGCTTGACTATATATTGTGATACCTTTTGTAATTCTTGCTTTCAAAAGCAAATGGCATATGTACTTGATGTATTTAGACTTGTATGAATTTCTATGACTTGTTGCACAGCCTTGGCATGAAGCACATAAGGTTTGGTTGAACTTGGATTAAATGGGACTTGTATTTGGAAGTGGTTTTATAGCGACTAGTCGCTATAGAAGCACTTAGGAAATGCCTTGTGTTCCGCATTTTTTATAGAATTTCATAAGGAGATCTCGGCAAAACCCTTATTTCTATGCCTAATTAGAAAGTTAATTAAAATAAAAATATTTGAATTCGATTTTTGGTAAATGTTATTTTTGAAAGTAAATATATATTTAATTGAAGGTTATTTAATAAAAGATTTTCATCTGAATAAATTAAAATAACTTAATAAATTCATTTCTGAAAATATATGTTGAAATTGAATAACGTTGATTTTAATGAATATAAAATAATTTTAGCATCGAATTGAATAAAACTGTTCAATTATTGAAATATATCTTGTAAAATAAAGTGTATTTTAAAATGAGTCAAATTAAAATAAATTGACAAGCAAATTAAGAGAATTTTTTTAATTAGAATTAGCCTAAAAACAGACAAGTCCAAGCTCACAAAAAATACCACCCTCACTTCACTTTTTCTAATTCAACATTTATCCTCCCAATCCCAACTCGAACCCGCTTAAATGTTTCAACCCTAATTTCCCAATTTCAGAATTAGATACGAAAAGAAGAAAAAAAAGAAGATCGCATGCAAAGGAGCTTGCGTAGCAGCATCGACGATCAAATTAAGGGGTGCGAGCCTGCAAGCGATGTCGAAGGTGGTGCATAACCTTGGAAAACTCGATGCTAGTTTGTGGGTGAATGTGTTTACGCGATGGTGGATGGAGAAAACGGCTGTGACTATGGTGATTCTGGCAATTTACAAGCATAAGTTTTTTTTTGACAGATGGCGACTAGAGACTTGGGAGCGGTGTTGATGGGTGCAGCATGTGGTAGTTGCAACGATAATTGCGAAGAGCAACAGAGAAGTTTACTAGGAGTAGATGATTTCGCTTGGAATTTCAATAAGTATCTATGCTTACAGCCATATACATATTCCATTGCGTATTGTGAATTAATCCCATATATTACTTAAAATTGCTTAGTTGAGTACTCATTTGGGATATTAGTTTGATTATTTTGTTATTGGGAGATACTGTGTACGTTGGATTGTCCAAAATGCAAAGAAGATACTATTCGATTGCTTTTGGATTTGTATATTTTACATCTCTTATGCCTTTTAGTTAAGAGTATTTTCTCTCATTAGAACTGTTGGTCGAGATGGATCATGGAGTTTTATTTGTTGTGTGTGCATTTGTGGATGACCGAAATTCGACGTAATTCAAGTCAAGTCAAACGATAGAATTCATATTGATGATTTGTTTTTTATTTTGGAATATTTTGCTTCATAATATATATTTTTGATGATTTATAGATTTTTTCATTTTTAAATATTTTGAAAGCTTTGGGAAATTATTTTTGTTGTTTTAAAGTTTATTTGAAGTATACATGTAAAAAATAAAAGTGGTTTTGAAATAAAATGAGTTTGTGGAAATAGTTTTAGAAATAAAAGTGGTTTTTAAAAAATGAAAATAGATAAGTTTCAATAGTATTGGAATATATAGAATTTTATAAGTTAAATTAAGAGTTTTAATAATATTTTCCAGATGGGAAATTCTTTTGTAAAGTTTATATTTAATAAAGTGGATTCAAGAAATATTTTCGAAAGGGGATTTTGAGTTTACAATCTTATTATGAAGATAAGCCAAATTATGAAGTATTTTAATGAAAATTTAAAAACAAGATTTTTGATTATAAAAAATCTATTTTTAAGATTTTTGAGATATATTCCTCTTTTTATATATTTTTTGGATCGAAATTAGAATAATTGATGTTTTTATGTTTTAATTTTATATAATAAGGATACTGAATAAACAGATTAGTGATACTGTCTAGGATTGGGCATTTGGTAATATTTTTTCAATTATTCTATTGACTCATACTATAAAATATTTAATGTTTCGGTGAGTGTAGTTTACTAGCTTCTAGTAAACACTCGAGTAATATTAAGTGGAATGGGATGCTCAAGTAATACTTGTTCGATTACTATTGGTCAGTATATGTCACTTAAATTCTGAAGATGGGTTAGGAATTTGTGATATCGACTAGAGGTGGCTCCTTAGAGCTTAGTAGTTGAGAGTTCTATTACTCTTCAAGGGCTACAAATTGGAGATATGTTGAGATTTATAAATTTATCAACTTAGGACTAACTAGCTAAGTTATATTATTGTTATTTACTCTTAGGGCTAGTAGTTGATGAATTATATGTTGTATGCTCTCAATAGGATGTATGAAGTCAAATGTACTAATTATTACTCTCGTTGGGGCTCATCTCGTCGAGAATATTTTGTTGCATCTTCTAAGGACTAACTAATCGAGTATCATTATATACTCTTAAGGCTAATAGTTGAGGATTTGTTATGTTAAGATGCTCTCATTTGGATCTGTATAGTCGAGAGTGATCACTTTCATCAAGACTCCTAGAGTCGAGAGTATTTGACTTGGCTCTCATTAGGACTCACTGGGTCGAGAATATTAGTTATCACTCTCGCATTAGGACTCATCAAGTCGAGAGTATCGGTTATCACTCTCAGTTAGATTGATTGAGTCAAGAGCAGTTGTTGTCACTCTCATCAGGAATCCTAGAGTTGAGAGTACTAGTTAATACTATTGTTAGGACTTCTTTAGTTAAGAGTATTTTCTAGTAATCTACGTCATAGGGTTTATGCTGCTATGGAGAGCATGTGCATTAGACCCACCAGATATGCTAGTTATCCATCCTAGCAGTCTTGATTGCTGGGTCGCATCTTGGATCTGTGATGTCACCTTGTTGAGTTTATAGTCTAAGAGTTACTTCTCTCATTAGAGTCATTACCGTGATGTCACTTAAGGACCAACAGTCCATTAGCAAGGGAAAGTAGGAATCACGGCCAATGCTCGACATAGTCCGACAACATGTTTTAGACATGTGATGGATACAAGTGTCACGATTTTGGGAGTAATTTAGGCAATGTAAGAAATGGGTTGTGGTCTTTAGCATTTCCTGGAGCAGTGCTGTGATGAATCAGTCTCCCATTTGGATGACTTAGGTATTACCATTATATTTGATATTATCACCTCATCAGAGACGATGAACATATGACATTAGAGACTAACGGTACGTTAGTCTGTCATTTGAGTTAATCTAACACGAGACAACTGTATGTTGTCTATTATGACATTAGAGACATGTGATCTTGTCTGTCATTCTCTCATAAGGGCCCATGGCTAAGAGATCTCCTTTCTCTATGATTTTTTGTTTCTATCTCGCAAGTCCACTCAGTCGAGAGTTCCGTTTCACTAAGGAGTGGAGGTTGAGATATACGATTTTGTTTATTTGTATTTGATTGACTCTGATATTTATTGAGTTTGAGTTTTATTGATATCACCGAGGGCCTAATAGTTGGATGCTATCTCTTCCATTAGGAGTGTAGGTCAAAATAACTATTGGATATTATTTTTGATATTTTATTGGATTGTTTGGTTGGGGATTTGTATTTCTAGCAATCTCCTAGGAAAAATAGTCGAAAGTCTATACTTCCGTTAGGATTGAAAATCAATATAGAATTCCTAGATATTGATTTTCGTATTTTGTATGGATTTCGTTCTATTTGGGTTCCATATTTCTTGATTTACTGCATATAGCTTAACAGTCAGAAGGTATTACTTCCATTATGGCTATAAGTCAAGGTTTGATGCTTTGACTATTTGCCTGGGATTATGCCTTCCTGATATATATTTTTTGGGAATAATAGTCGGAAATTTACATTTCCATTAGAACTGCAAGTCAAGACATATATTTTGGTTATTGACTCCTGATTTAGTTTGATTGGGGATTCATTTCTTTAATGTGAATTTCATGGATACATTATTCTCCTATCCACGGTATTTTAAGATTTCCATGGATTTGATTGTTATCATCTGATTTATAGATATTATGATTTGTACTTGCATATATGTATGTCATAGGTGATACTCGAGATGTATGACCTAGTACATTATTATGATGTTATACTGGATATTACTTTAAGTTATGGACATGCAATATTTTTCATTTACCATGCTAACTATTATGCTCTCGCATTGGGATTTAGATCTAGTCTGACTCATTTATTATTTATTGTAACATCCCATGATTTTACGAAAATTAATTAAAATGAAATTTAATAAATAAATGATAATGCTAAAAATTTAAAAGAATTATAAACGTTAGAATTTGACTATGAAATTTACACCATTGGGTTCGTAGCGATCTTTTGACCAATTTTCATATATAAAGTTTTCTAATTGGAGTTCAAACAAAAACTTTATTAGCATTTGAAGTTTTTGAATCGAAAATAAATATATATGTAATTATGGTAATAAAAATAATTAAATGTCAATTAACTATGTTAATGGAAACTCATATGTTAAAAAATATTAACATTAAAGCAAATCTCATAATATTTTTAAAGTGGGAAACAAATAAACAAAAATCATTTAACAAATGGAATAAAATTTACAAAATCTAAGCACGTGGATAAATTCACAAATCAAAAGCCAAACGTCAACCCAAAAAGCGTGACAGTCGAGCATGTAGAGTTAGCGGTCAACCTTTAGTTGAAAGTAAATTATGGCCTAATGGCCTGGCTTTAATATAGTTTTATCGAACGACTAACGTTGATTTGAACCTCTATAAATACACACCTAAACCCTCACTTCTAGACTGATATTTT
This sequence comes from Allium cepa, assembly GCA_030765085.1. Lineage (NCBI taxonomy): Eukaryota > Viridiplantae > Streptophyta > Magnoliopsida > Asparagales > Amaryllidaceae > Allium > Allium cepa. The sequence goes on along the minus strand of CM060941.1, from coordinate 78,801,402 downwards.
CGAAGTAATGCCAGAGCTTTTCCATTTTCTCTTCTCCTTCAAAATTCTTTATTCTTAGAATAGTTTTAGTTTACACGTATACACAATTTAAGAATTGTAGAAGATGGTTGAGGAAGAGAATAGGTTCAAATCAAATCGCCAAAGCCGAGGCAAATTGTAAATCCAAATCTAAAAAAATCAAATTCCAAATCCCTTTTCTAGTCTAAATCTTTGATAAATCTATATATGCTTGCACTGTATAAATCTAGAAAGGGAGAAAAGGGAATAAAGTGGAATAATAGGGAGTGGATCTAGAGATGAAAAGCTAAAAAAGTGAGTGGGAATATTAATATACTTTTGTATAACGTTAGATTTATATTGTTGTAGACTTATTCCTATATGCTTAAAATGTAAATTGGAGTTGTAAGCTAAACCTATACACATGCGATGAAATTATAAACTCTGCCTATATATTCTGTAATTGTTAACTTGGTATATCCATATTGTTTTATGAATGTAAATCTGTGAAAGATTTAGGTAATAGTAATCCCTAAATTTATTATTGAATAATAATAGACCATGAAATTATAAACGATGAAATTATTTCAGATTTGTTATTTAAAATAAATATTGAACAATAAGAATGTAAAATAAAGAAATCACAATAAGTTTTAGAGGTTTAAGTGGTATTTTAATTCGTTTGAATCTAAGATATTGCAATGTGAATTTCTATACATTATCAAGTTTAAAATAAATAAAAAGTGCATCATTTGAAATGACAAGGAATACATATAAAAAAAGTTGTATAAAACAGGGATGTTTACTGTATTTTGTACTGTCTATTTAAATAACTATAGAAAGAGATAATTCCTTATGAGTCCAAACCCTTCCTCTTTAGAAAAGATATAGAAATTTATAGTGTAAACATTTTTATTGGAAGAGACGTCATTCCAATGCATTAAAATGCAGAAAATCCCTAAACGTTAAATAGAGTGTTATAAATGTGGTAAGAATATTTTAAGGGAATAAATGGACGATATAAATAAAGATGGAAATTAAATAAGGAAAAGAAACTGAAGAATAGGCAAGAATAAATTAAATGTTAAAAAAGGAATAGAACTAGGAATTGGGTAAAAAGGGCAAAGGAATGTAAACAACATTGTCTCTTTTAAAAAGAAAGCGGTAAATATTCTTAAACCAACTAAGATGTAAACGCATAAATAAGCAAAGAATTATGGTTAATAGTAAATTGTGAAGGCAAAATAATTAAGTCAGAATGAATCAAGATGTGTGTGTATATAGCCTCAAGTATGCGTCTATGACGATGTAAACTATTAAAGTTAATAAATGATTAAACGAATAGGTTGGAATGTGAGGTTAGTAGTATTACACAATAGAAGCCTATCTACCGCTAGGGGCGACCAACAGTTGTGTGTACACTGTACCGATGTGACACATATCCAACCGTAGGACCCATGGAGAGTATACACTTGCATGTTGATACAGGAATACCCCAATAGAAAAAGGAGTCTTCTTCAATAAAATAGGAAAGAGTGTGTTGCCTTGCTTGCAATAGGAATTCTAAATCGGATGGTGAGCGAAGAACGATGCTATGTCAGTATGTATTGGTACCAAATTATGGAGTAGGGCTACACATAGGTCGAGAACGTCATCAATCCTTTAACGTCAACGGGAAAGACAAGGATTACACCTAATGGGTTGCACTGCCTACTAGTGTATGGACCACGTTAGGTCATGCATCGCCATGTTGTTTGCTAGTTTGTTTGTTAGAAGAAAAGGCTAGTTAACCTTATTATAGATGTTTTTTAAAACGTGTATGGGGTAGTCTGTGGAGCTGAGTCCATAGCCAGTGGAGATGAATCCACCATATTTATAGTTCGTAGAGCCGTGTCTACAACTAGGAAGAAAATAAGAAAATCCCTGAAAATGCAACATAGGGCACAACTACATTATTGTAAAGCCGTTACTAGGCACTACGGGAGTTCCTTAGTACATGCGGCGATTAGAGCGTGATATGGCAAGGGTAATGGATCCTGATGGGGTGCTGAGTTACAGGATACTGGCAGAGTTAGTGTCTTAGTCTAATAGAGGACTGTGGTATTTATACATACACGCACATACATATACATATACATATATATATATATAGACACACACATAGCTATAGTCTATTAGGGTAGATAGGATGTATTGTATGCATATGTAAGTCGAAACGACTAATTGAAAATGAAAATACATAACAAGAGATAAAATACAATCAACATAAACTAGTGTTACGTATAAAGTGTATAACTTACCTGTCACTGAACGTTGCTCTGCCCCCCCCCCCTTCCTTGTAACAACCTACAAGATAGCTTAGATGGACGAAATTTCCAGCCATACTCAATGCTGACAAGGACACTAGACATTTAAAGTGTCAATCTTGGTCAGTAACTATGTGACTTCTTATATTTTATTATTCCACCGTAAGATATACCGTTAGTGCTCTGATATGCCTTCATTTATATTATATACAGGATACCAAACTAACAAATCATGCTTTGGTAGACTTTGGGTTTCGATTTAGCGAAAATTCAGGCCAACTAGGGTGCCGATAGTTACATTTATATAATACTCGGGCCAGTCCAAGACATTTTAGGTACATGGATATTATCCATTTTGGATGATTGGGATTTAGAGGAGACAATATATGTATATATTATATCATGTTTTGCGGGATGGTTATGTATCTATTTTTGTCTCCTTGTATTTATTTTGACTAGATGGCTAAGAGTTGTGTATTATGAACTTGACTTAGTATATATTATTGTAGTGAGGCACCGTTACAGTTGGTATAAATTTGTTATGTGTTATATTTTCTGCTACGCTTTGTAATTCTATATCCGTTTGTATCACTCAGTGTTCGTTTGTATATATTATATATTTAACTGTCCTGATAAGCCCACTTGTTTATTTCTTTTCTCCAATACCAAGTACGTATATTTTAATATATTTCGAGATGAGATACGTACCGGTGTTTACCTAAGGGTATATTCATGTGTAGTCACTCTTAACGAACTTCATTCTCCGTGTTACTAAATAGGATTATCTCATAATTCTCTTTGGTAGTATGGTTATATAGGTGGGGGTCACAGATCCCTAGGGGTTTTCGCCATGATTGTGATGTATATTGAGTGTATTGATTATTGGAAAACGGTTGGACATTAAAAAGATAGCATATAAAAAAATGGCAAAAAAAAATTTGTATACCATGCTGCCCTAGTTCATAGCCAACAATGTAATTTAAATTTATCTAGCGGGAAGAAATATATTTAGAAGGTGATGATCATACCCTAATGGTTGCGAACCACTTAGCCTTGCCTTTAACCCTGTTTCGGTCATTTTTTGATTGATGAGGCTTGAGGTAACGATTACCTTTACACATAGCATGTATCTTTCCACTTTGAATGTCATATTGCCATTCCATAGTCACATGACAAATTTTTACAAACATATAACTTCCTGAGCTCGAATGCCTCAGGAAAGGGTGTTAAGCTAAGAGAAGGTTCCTTCTCCGCTACCGAATGATATGCATTATATAGAGAGCACTCATTGTAATTTAGAATGTAGGGTCAAATGCTCGTCCATATTAGTTGTACATGAATAGGACAAACCGAAGGCACTCTCCTCACATCATAAGATTGGTAGCGAATAGTCCTTGTGTTTCTGAGATTTTTCATAACAAATAGACCATCGGTACTATAAGTATTTCGGGAGTTATCCGTAATCAAATCAACAAGCAATCCTTTGTCACTATTCCTCTCAATATCTTCAACTTCCAATCGTTTACTCCGAATACGTAGATTGGTTCGAAGTGGTCTTCGGATAGGAATCTCCCACGATTCCGTCACAATCCAATTATCGATAAACATTGAATATGAGTACACAGGATTTATTAAGATTTTTTCTATTTAATCCTCTCGGTTGGTTACAAAAATCCAGTTTTAATCCTAGAGTAATTCTAAGTTAATTCACTTTCTCCGGGGAAAATATTTACAATTTTCTTACTTAACGTTTAATCAAAATTCTTCAACTTTTAAGCGGGTCAAAAATAAAGTTATTTAGACATCGTTTACGATAAACCCAAAAATCAATCTTAGAAAACATCATTGAGTAATAGGATCATAGAAATCATTTAAGTTTTTCTCAATATCAATTTATGTATTCAATAAGTGCTATGGGCGGAATAAAGATGAAATCGCCTTTTTAAATTCCACGAATAGGATGAGTTCTCTCTTCGGACTTTAATACCAAGTATAACATGATTTTTCTATGCAATCCAAGTTGTAATTTATAAATCAAAATCTTCTATATTTAACTTTCTTAATTTCTGAAAAATGTAAATTCTCTTTTATTATGAGAAACTTAATATGATCTTTTTAGAGCATCCAGATTTTTTCTTCATTCTGTTCCATCCCTCATCTAAAAGATAAAGCGAAGGCCAGGTAAGTTCACGGTACCGGTTGCTCCATTCCTAAAATTAATTTCCCCTTATCTTATATTATAATATTATTTTGTTTATAATATTTTATTATTAAATTTTCCAAATTCGTCCAATTAAATTTTGAAATCAAATTCCATTTCAAATTTAAACTTTAACTTAAATTCAAATCAACTAATTTCAATTTTTTCATTTCAATTCCAACTTCAAAATTGATTTCAATTTCATTATTCATCTTAATTTCGATTCAGAATTAATTTCACTTACAATTTAAAATCCGATTTCAAATCCGATTTTGATTTTGATTTCAAATTCAATTGTACTTCAATTTCAATTTTCAAATTGAATTCCACTATTCAAAAGGAGGATTAATAATTCTAACATATACCATATTTATAAAATTGGTCATTTATAACGAAGAGGATTACTTAATCACAAATGAGCATAATCGCTTTCAATATTCATCATTAACATAACATCCATTCTCATAGCATAGTGATCACCAATAAGTAATTATATTATCATAACTATTTAAACATTCATTTCAGCCAAACGTCCATATTATCAAATGGCGATAATTAACGTAACATATTAATGAGATAATCGTGATTATTATAACGTTACAAAACATGATTTAAAAAGTGGTGAGAATTTCTCATCTTCATTTTCACTCCATCAATCTTTATGCGAACTAGCGTGCTTACGTCTAACGAACTAACGTGCATTCCTCTCTTTCCTACTTTCCTTTCTTTTCTTTCTATTTTCTATTTTCTTTTTTTTCTTTTTCTTTTTTTATATGAATGGTGTGTACTTTAGAGAGGGTTACGACTAGGGTAGTGGAGGGTATAGGGGGTGTATGGCTTGGGTATGCTTAGGTGGAGGTCTAGGGAGACAGGTACGGCTGGGTAGGTGGGGTGGGTTGGAGGCGAGTATAGGGAGGTAGGGGCATGTAGGGTGGTTGGCCATGGGTGTAGAGCTCGGCAAGGTGGAGTTACGATCTTGGTAATGGTTGAGGAAGTGAACGAAGAAGAAGAGCTTGAGGAAATGGAGGAATTTTTGTGTGACAAAATGAAGGGATTATGTCTTCTATTTATACATGAAGCTTCCTTGGCTAATGACCATTTTAACTTTCTCAACTTGTATTTTATTTCCATTCTTTAATTTTTTGATTTAATCCTTAAGTACATGCATTTATGGAAGGATATGGTAACTTAAAGGTGATGTGTATTTATGGAATGATTGCTCTTTTTTCTTAAATTTTGTATTTTAAAAAGAAGATTTTTGTCTTGATTTGATTTGCATAACACTTGTTAACATATTAGGATGTGCATTTAATGCTAGGAATGATGTTTAAGAAGTGTATATGTTTAATAATAAGACGTATCATCATTTCCTTACTTACTAATATTTAAAAGATATAAATTTGCATGTTTTCCATGTAAACACATAACATCCATTAATGAGATATGATATAAGAGTAATGATGATGTTTGTAAAGTTTTAATTAAATTTAAAATTGTTAAATCATGTTTTTTTTAACTTAATTTAAATTGAAATGAATTTTTCTTTTATATGGTAAATGTATACGTGTTTATAGTTTGTAAATTAGTACATATGTGTATATATATTTTAGGAAACATATCATATTGCAACAATGTAGCGATAACTTGTTTTAGTCAAAAACATTGTTTTTATTGACATACTTTACAGCCAAAATTTGACGTTTCCGTTTACCCATTCATTTATGTAAACCAACTTAGAAAATGAACTTCCTACTACATTTAATAAATTAAAACAAGCCTACTTCAGTTAAAAACCCATATCATTAGTGTTAATATTAATTTATTGAAATACGACGTGGCATTGACAAAATGTAACAAAATTAGAATATTTTTGTAAAACGATCATAAGTATATTTTTCAAATCCTTACCATACTTCTTATTATCATTGTTAAGTGATTTTGATATAATTTGGCCTTTCAAATAAATATTTAAAATTATTTATTTAAGCATTTATTTATTTTTAACAAAACTTAACTTTTGGTGGTTTTGTGATGAAAATCTAAAATCTTTATTTTTCCATAATTAATTATAAGATAAATAATTTATCCATCCTTATTTATTATTTATAATATATTTACTTAAGTTCTAAATCTTTTAAATTGAAAATTAATAAAATATCTTATTTTCTAAGTTGTGAAATTACAGGTCGTTACGTTCTCCTCTACTTAAAAGAATTTCGTCCTCGAAATTATACCGAACTTAAACCCAGTAGAGTTTCCCTAATGGATTAATTTTAAACTTAATTTTTTATGATATATACAGATCATCCATATGTGATATATGATTCGATCTCTTATTTGAATCCATAACTTTTACTTCCGAACTAGTATCGATCCATCGATCCTCTAGTGCAGACTCCGATCAGGCTTCTTGATATCAAAACCTTTGCTTTCCTAACCTAGCACTCAACTATGATTGAAAACTCGAGTTCATAAGTACAAACCCTCATCAATGTTTGCCTTCAAGAATCGAGTGATAAATCCTTTCTCAGACGGGTGTAAACACCTCAAAGTTCTGTACTCGAATCTTAGTTCAAAATTGGTGTGCCAAAATGATCTTACGTATTTATTCATTTTCACCTAATATATTTTCTTTGATATTGATGCATTTCACAAAATTTTCCTTAAGTTTATAAACACCTATAAATCTAGTTTTTTTATTAATCCAAGTTTATCCCACAACCATTCCTTGTTACTAAATCCATTTTTAAATTATCTCTTGCATCATTGCTTAAGTATAGAAATAGTTCATAATTTTAAATCTATATTTGGATAATATACCTTTACATCGTAAGGGTATAAATTCCCAAACTTCAAACTGTTTTACTTCAATTAGGATGTTTAAAAAATATGAATTTTTACTATCATCTCAAATTAATAAGTTATAAAACTTAATTCTTAGTTTTATTTTCCTAAGGTCTTAATTTAGCTGACATTATTTATCTTATCCATATATCGATAAGACAAATTTACTAAATGTGCACTCTTCCTTACTAATTACATGATTATCTACTTAATTTAGAATTTTATTTGCCTATCCCTTTTTCCAATTAAATTCCTTAACCTTAAATTCATCAAATACCTTACAGTCAAATTGCGAACCTTAATTCACATGGTATTTGTTATTTAAACATTTTCATCCAATAATCAACCTATAAACCATATTATTCCAAATTTTCCTTTTGAAGATTTTTTTCTAACTTATCTACTTTTAATCTTTTCATTAAAATACTTTTCTGTGAGTTTGTGAAATTCTAATCACAAAAATGATTGGATTTATATTTATTACTCTTGTTTCTAATAATTCTTAACTATTTTTATGGAACATCTTATAGTCAAATCGTGCAATTCTAATCACAAAATGTTTATATTTTACTAAAATTTATTCCAAACAAAAATTTATTTCCAACTATATAAAAATATAACCCTAGGTAAAATTATTTAATTTACCATCTTTTTAAAACAAAATCATTTTTATAAAATTAACAAATATGCGCTCATATATAATACTCTCAACTCATTCTAAGTGTTACTATCCTATCTCTAATGAGTTACTCATCCTAGGGTATTACTAATCTTATCTCTGATGAGACTTACCTTTATCAAGCTTCGATGTTCGCTCGACCAAAAGCTCTTATTCCAAATGTAGCAGCTCGAAAACCCATACGCTTTGAGTCGACAGTAAACCACACATGTCTAACCCAAGTGAACAGGAAGTCAGATCATCAAGGGTAAAATAAGAAAATAGAAGACAGAACAGAATCTTACTCGAAAGGAATAACATATAATATTGAACAAATATCTTTACAGCGGAAAACTTTTAAAATACATATGTGTGTGTGTATTAGAGTCTAATCTAAATTCGGCTTGGACAGCTATAAACCTCTATCCTTACAATTGCTGACAGTCATTAATCAAATGCAGAATAGTAGCGGAAAATAAAATACATCCATAAATGAATATCTCCAGCTCTCCTCTGAAAACTTCAACCGTCTTCAAGTAAACTTGAAACAATTCGGATTTGACTTGAGTATTGAAAATACCCGGATCAGGCTTAATAAACCAGCGTGAGATAAACTCAATAATAAATGACAGTGTCATATATCAAACCTTGAACAAAATTCTTTGAAAATAAAGCGAAACTCATAAGACCACGTCCATACATAAACATGGATGGGTTTTCACCTTATTATAACTAAATCGCTTTTATATATCAAAACATTTGATATAATTTCTAATGACATTTCTTTGAAAATATTTGCAAGTAAACTTATTAATCTTAGCTGAAATTGTTACATTATTAAATTTCAGCATACAAACCACAAATGCGGGTTCTACAAACAAAATGGCAGGCACTTATTGGAGAATGATTTTTCATACAAATGACCAAGTGAAGGGACTACCTTCCATCAGTACTTCTCTATAGGAATATACCAAGGCCCAACAGATGGTCCTCTACCAACACAAGACCAGCCTACCTCTTTCTAGATAGAACCAAATATGTCATCACCCCAGTCGTGACTGACCTATCCGAGCATGCTATAGCATACATCCACATTAATTTACATCCTAAATGTAATAGTGGGAAGAAATATATGTAGATGGAGATGATCATCCCCTAATAGATGCGAACCACTTAGCCTTGTCGCATCTAACCCTGTTTCAGTCATTTTCCGGTTGATGCGGCTTGAGATAACGATTACCTTTACATATAGCACGTCTCTTTCCACTTAGAATGCCAAATTGATATTCCATGGTCACACGACTGGTTTCTACAAACGTATAACTTCCTGAACTCGAATGTCTCGGGAAAGGGTATTAAGCTAAGAGAAGGCGTCTTCTCCACCACAGACTGATATACATTATATAGAGACCACTCATTGTAATTTAGAATGGAAGGTCAATCACTCATCCATACAAGTTGTACAGGACCAATACAAATCGAAGGCACTCTCCTATCACAACATAAGATTGGTAACGAATAGTCCTTGTGTTTCTGAGATTTTTCGTAACAAAGAGACCACCACTATAATAAGTAATTCGGGAGTTATCCCTAATCAAATGAACAAGCAGTCCTTTGTCTTTATTCGTCTCAATATCTTCAACTTTTGATCTTTTACTTCACATACGTAGGTTGGTTTGAAGTGGTCTTCAGATAGGAATCACCCAAATCCGACCCCAGTTCCTCTAAAATCCAATTATCGATAAACATTGAAATGAGTACACAGGATTATTAGGCCTCTTTTCTATTTAATCCCTTCGGTTAGTTACAAAAATCCATTTTTATTCTTAGAGTAATTCTAAGTCAATTCATTTTCTCCTAGAAAAACATTTCCAATTTTCTTACTTAACGTTCAAACAAAATTCTTCAACTTTTAAGTGGGTCAAAAATAATGTTGTTTAAGACATCATTTACTATAAATCCAAAAATTAGTCTTAGAAACATCATTGAGTAATAGGATTATAGAAATCATTCAAATTTTTCTCAATATCAATTTCCTTTTTCAACAAGTGCTATGGGCGAAATAATGGTGAAATCACCTTTTAAATTCCATGAATTAGACGAGTTCCCTCTTCGGACTTTAATACCAAGTATTACAAGATCATTTCTATGTAATCCAAGTTGTAATTTATAAATCAAAGTCTTTTATATTTAACTTGCTTAATTTCTAGAAAATATAAATTCTCTTTTATTATGAGAAACTTAATACGATCTTTTTAGAGCATCCGGACTTTCCCTTCGATCCGTTCCACCCCTCATCTAAAAGATAAAGCGAAGGCTATGTAAGTTTAGGACGTTGGTTGCTCCATTCCTAATCTTAGTTACACATCTTGTTTTACCGTCTAGCTCTCACAAGTGAGACAAATGTACTAGTCCTTTCCGCATACTCAATCATTGATTACATCATCTTAAATTCATTTATTACTCATTAAAAACATTTCTAAATGATTTGGGAAAGAATCGTCAAGTTTAGGATCATATTTTCAAAGTTATGGAAACCTGCTGCAAAAGCGTTGCAAATGGCGTTTTAAGCTATATTGACCAAACTAACTTTTCTATAGTTTAAAATTTTATCTTTCCGACATAGACCACTTTTAAAACATTTTAAAAGTTTTATTTTGAGATTTTTCCATATTTTAAAAATATTAAAATTTTTAATTTTTAAATTTGGTCACTTTACTACGATAACGCGATTTTTCTGAAATTTGTTTTGGACATATTTCAAAATATACAAGATGAAATCTTGATTTTCTTTCTTCACTTAAAAAATATGGATGTAATATTCCGAAGATTTTTTTTGAAGAAACCCGAGCTATTTTTCATTCTATACATTCGTTTAAACTTTCCGGTGTGAAATCGCGAACTACCGTTGCGCGACGCGTCTAGTTTTTTCTTATTTTTCAAAACTTGAAATAAATTCTCCAAATTGAACTTAATTACATGTAAAATCATTACAAATCATTTCAAATCAATTTTTCCATTATTTGGATAATTCAAAATTAATTTCCCCTTATCTCATATTATAATATTATTTATTCATAATATTTTATCATTAAATTTTCCAAATTTAGTTTCTATCCAATTAAATTTTGAAATAAAATTCCATTTCAAATTTAAACTTCAACTTAAATTCAAATAAATTCCAATTTCTATTATTTTATTTCAATTCTAACTCAAAATTTAAATTTCATTATTCATCTCAATTTCGATGTCAAAATCAATTTCACTTATAATTTCAAATCCGATTTCAATTTTGATTTCAAATTCAATTATACTTCAATTTCAATTTGAATTTCATTTTTGAATTCCACTATTCAAAAGGATGTTTAATAATTCCAACGTATACCATATTTGTAAAATTGGCCATTTAAACAAAGGGGATTACTTAATCATAAATGAGCATAATCACTTTCAATATTCGTCTTTAAAATAGCATCCATTCTGATAGCATAGTAATCATCAATAAGTGAGTATATTATCATAACTTAACTATTCAACCAACATATTCAAACATTCATTTCAGCCAAACGTTCATATTGTCAAATGGTGATAATTAACAAAACATATAAACGAGATAATCGTGATTATTATAACATAACGAAACATGATTTAAAAAGCGGTGAGAATTTCTCACCTTGATTTTCACTCCGTTAATCTTTATGCAAACTAGCGTGCTTACGTCTAACGAAGTAACGCGCGTTCCTTTCTTTCCTTTTTTCTTTCTTTTCTTTCTTTTTTCTATTTTTTTTTAATATGAAAGGGTGTGTAGCTTGGAGAGGGGGTATGGCTAGGGTAGTGGCGAGTATATAGGGTGTATGATTTTGGTATGCTTAGGTGGATGCCTAAGAAGGTGGGTACGGTTGTAGGTAGGTGGGGATTTTGGCTCGGGTGTGTGGGTTGGAGGCGGGTATAGGGAGGTAAGGTCATGTAGGGTGGTTGGTCGTAGGTGTAAGGCTCGGCAACGTGGAGTTATGATTTTGGTAATGGTGGAGGAAGGGAACGAAGAAGAAAGAGCTTAAGGAAATGGAGCAATTTTTGTCAGAGAAACTGAAGGGATTATGTCCTCTATTTATATGTAAAGCTTCCTTGGCTAATAACCATTTTAATCTTATCTACTTTTGTATTTTATTTCCATTTTTTAATTTTTTGATTGAACCCTTAAATACATGTATTTATGGAGGGATATGATAGCTTATTAATGTGATGTGTATTCATGGAATGATTAATCTTTTTTTCTCAAATTTTGTATTTTGTAGAGAAGACTTTTGTCTTGATTTGATTTGCATAACATTTGTTAACATATTAGGATGTGCATTTAATGTTAGGAATGATGTTTAAGAAGTGTCTATGTTTAATAATAAGCGGTATCACCATTTCCTTACAAATATTTAAAAGATACAAATTTGCATGTTTTCCATGTAAACACATAACATCCATTAATGAGATTGATATAAGAATAATGATGATGTTTGCAAAATTTTATTTAAATCTAAAATTGTCAAATCATGTTTTTTAAACTTAATTTAAATTGAAATGAATTCTTGTTTTATGGTAAATGTATATGTGTTTATAGTTTGTAAATGTGTACATATGTGAAAATATGTGTTAGGAAACATATCATGTTGCAACAATGTAGGGACAACTTGTTTTAGTCAAAAACAGTGTTTTTATTGACATATTTTACAGTCAAAATTTATCATTTCCGTTTACCCATTCATTTATGTAAACCAACTTAGAAAATGAACTCTCTACTGCATTTAGTAAATTAAAACAAGTCTACTTTGGTTAAAAACTCATATCATTAGTGTTGATATTAATTTATCGAAACACGACGTTGCATTGACAAAATGTAAGAGTTAGAATATTTCTATAAAATTATAAGTATATATTCCAAATCTTTATCGTACTTCTCATAATCATTATTATGTGATTTTGATATAATTTGACTTTTCAAATAAATATTTAGAACTATTTATTTAAGCATTTATTTATTTTTAACAAAACTTAACTTTGGCGATTTTGTGATGAAAATCCAAAATCTTTATTTTTCCATTATTAATATAAGATAAATAATTTATCCATCCTTATTCATTATTTATAACATATCTATTTAAGTTCTAAATCTTTTTAAATTTAAAATTAACAAAATATCTTATTTTCGAAGTTGCGAAATTATGGGTCATTACACATGCCGCCTGACGTTTTAAATGTTATACCCCTATTCCAAACATACTGGAACTTGTGTTGAGGTCTAATTCGATCATATGCAGAAGATAGCTTTTCAATCTGAATTATGTTATATAATTTCTAAAATTTAATTATATGTATTACAATCTCGCACGCCCAAACGGTAAGTCCAATCGTTACGAAATTTGACGGCGTACTATAATATATTATTACGGATCAAATGGAACTATTTCATCCAAATCCCAAAACAGTGCCCTAGAAGGCTATTTTTACACATTAACTAAGACAAGCAATTTCCAAAATCTGTTTTAATAACTTTTAAATCAAATTTAAAAGCTTACTATCTCCATTCTTATTCAAATAGATTTAAATCAACTTCAGAAATCATTTCATTGATATTAAATTCAAGATTTAATTATTTAGGCAATTTCAAATATTAAATTTAACAATTCAATTACCAAATAATTCCCTCTATTTGAAATATAAGTTATTTAACTTATAAAATTAACTTTTCAATATTTAAAATCAATAAAATACTTCTAATTTGAATGACTGAAATTCTAGGCTGTTACATTCTCCCCCTTAAAAGAATTTCCTCCTCGAAATTGTCAAGATAAGAAAATGCCCAAACTCGTTAACTTTCAAAACTAATTAGTACCAACTGAATACCAATTTCATTTAAATCGTTTAACTTTTCAAAATCAAATAGTTGTAACTTTTTATAAAAACTTTTCTAACTCTTCCAATTCATAATTAAATTTTCAAAACCAACTAATACCGTTCCCAGTTATAAAACTAAATTCCAAATTTAGTTATTAAATTTTTTTCAAAATTCTCAAAAAATTTCTAACGCCTTGGATTTATGGAATATTTCATCAGTGTCTCCTTTGCGCGAATCGATCGTCAAAATTTACAATATGTCTAATCACAAATATACATTGCATCTTCAAGGATGAGGCATTCCATAGGTAAAAATATAAACATGCGGTATGTAATCTGAGATGTGTACCTTATCTTAGTATTAGCAAGCATATACAACCCATATAATGTGAAAACGAGATCCAATTGCAAAGCTTACACCATCTGCACCTACTAATCATTGAACAACCAATGAGAACATGTATATATAAAGTAATATCAATATATAACATATATAAATAAAATAACTATATGCAATTTTATCAAATGTAACAAGGGAAACCATTAACCAAATAATATTCATCAAATTTATTTATCAACCAATCAACTTGCATTTTCAATGTCAACATTATATACTTTCACTTCTTATTAACATTCAGTTGATTCCCACTCAACTTATTTTTATTCAATTGACTCTCATTTAATTTCTTTACATTCAATTGGTTTATATCCAATCAATAAACATTCCTTTATTTATCATTCATTTATTTCATATTCAATTAGTTAACATTCAGTCCATTTGCATTCAATTGATTTACATCCATTTAAATCAAATCCATTATTCATTTAATTTCACTTCTATAACTTAAGTTCATTTTCAACTCTATCAACCAATATTCCAAATCATAATCCATTCACTTTACAACTTAAACTGAACTTCATTTTGTAACTCAAATTTCCATTTATTCCATCACTTCACTTAATTCATTTCAAATCCAATTCAACTTCATTTAACCTTTCTTTAAGTTAAACTTCAATTAATCCATCACTCAATTTTTTTCCACTTCATTTAAGTTGAATTTTTAATTTCATATCTCACTTCCAAATTTTCTTTTCCTATATGTACCATTTCCAAAGTATAAGTTCAAAAATTTATTATCTTATGTTCTCAAAACATTTTAGATAAAAATCTTCAGGATTCTAAACACTGATTTTATTTCAAATCATTTTGAAATCATATATAAACATAACTCCTTTATATTTCAAATTGTACTTCTGGAATCTAAAACAATTTTTTTTATCAAAACAAAACTTCAATGGTAGCAATTCATCACCTAAAAACTCGAAAGTAAATGCCGATGATACTGAAGTCATCACTAGAATCATTTTCCAGTGACTGAAGTGAGTTTAGTGCTTCCTATTTCTTTTAAATTCCATTTTAAATTATTTCTAGCTAAATATCTTCAAAATAATACCATTGTTATTTTTCTAAAACCTTTCAGAATTTTTTTCAGAATCACTGGGTTTTAAACTCTCCAACTTCTTATTTTAAAACCATTTCGATTTACAAAATCATATCTATAAGTATACTTATGAAATTTTCATTTCCTTTCCAATTATAAATCATCTTTACAAATCATACTCATATGATCTCACTTCTTACGAACTACCAGTTCATAATTGTTGATTATTTCAATTATAATTCACACACTATAATTCATACTTATAAATTCACTTCCTTATATAAATCAATTTACAATGTTATCTTTGGTTAGATTATAACAATAACAACTTTTTGTTAAAACAACAAAAAACAAATAACAAATGATAGTAATCAAATATTATCATTCTATAACAATCAAACACTCCATATATAACTACAATAATTTCTGAAAAATTATTCCTTTATATATATAAAAATATATTTTAGGTAAAATTATTTCATTTACACATTTCTCAAAGCAATACTGTGTAGGTTTTCCTTGTTTAAGCATTTAGAAACCACTATCGATATCTTGGCGTCCCACGTATCGATCAAAATTCATAAGTCAATCAATAGGCAAATTAACACAATATAGAACATTTTTATATCACTAACAAATACGTTATCATATTTATAATACACTTAAACTCATCATAGGGTCTCTCTTACCCTATCTCACATGAGTGAATTCCCACCAAAGCCTAGGTATTCGCTCAACCTGAGCTCTGATACCACGTTGTAATGGCCCGCCAATCTGCATAATTCAAGCTGACAATAAACACACACGTCCAACCTAAAGTGAACTGAAAGACTGATAGTTATGTGAAAGAAGAAGAAAGAATAAGAGAAGAATAAGAGTAGAGAAATTAAAACAACACAGAATTTCACAATCGCAGTGGAACAATATGTAATATAATATTAATAATCTTTACAAAGAGAAACAGTTATATACATACATTTATCATAGTACAATACTCACGATCATTAGCCTAGATAGGTATAACAACTTGTCCTCGAAACTGCTGATAATTTCAAGAACAAAGCAGCGGAACATAGACATATTTGTGAATATGACCTGTGGACCTCTAACTCATCTCCTGAGCTCTAATGCATCTAAAGCAAATCTATAAATATGCTCAGTTTGACCCAAGCATTATAATAAAATAACACTCGAGTTAGTCTGGAAAACCAGCGTGATAAAAACACACCTGTTAACCCGCCTTTTAGCAAGGCAGTATACGAGCGGATTTAACCCAACAAACGTCACGATTATCAAGGCCGATGAGTGCAGAGCGATGCTTGTAGGATCCTAAAGTAAAGTTCAAATGGTTATACGATGCTAGAGTTGGATGGAGTTGGTAGATAAATGATGCAGGCTATGTCATGAAGGGATCAACATGTTCCAATTTAGAGGGATCGGTATGGACATACTACATGAAAGAGGGGTCGGTATACTTCAATACAAATAGAAGGATTGGCTTATTCAGTCTGGAGGGATCGGTATATTTTAGTAGCTCAACAAGATGGAGGGATCGATATAGATGATGGCGAATGGGTCGACATACTCCATAAAGGAAGGATCGGCACAGTTAGTTGGATGGATAGTCGACGTGGATGAATTATTAGAGGGATCGACAAAGGTGAAGGTGTCTTGTTCAATATGGCTTGCTAGTACTCAAGAGATCGGCATGGCATTTAGGATGAAGGGGGATCAGCATAATACTCTAGAGGATGATGGTTCGGCCTAGCATTATAGAAATAGAGGGATCGACATAGTTATATAGAGCAAGAGGGGTCGGCATAGATATATAGAGCAAGATTGGTCGGCAGAGATATATAGAGCAAGATGGGTCGGCATTATATAATGAGTCCAAGGGATAAGCATGATAAGCAAGGATCGGTATAACCAATTTAAAATGGATCGGCAGAGAGTGATTTGCAAACCGGTTCGAACCAAAGATTGACCAAAAGCACAAGCTCCACACATCCAATCAACATGTTGCTTGGAGAGTAATCATATCTAAGCATGAAGATGCTACCATAGGGATCGCTGCTCCAGAATCAACTAATGAAGGGATCAGTACATATCCCTCCTCATTGGGAGTTGGGCCTAGCTCCCCCTATGTTGGACCTAAATAGATAAGAAGGCCTTGTAGCCAAAGTTTCGCCTATAAATGCAGCAGGCATGGCTTCAAAAAAGGGGATGTTCATTCTGCTTCACTTCATATTCTACCTAGGCCATACTTTGTCATTTGTATCCTTGAATTTCATGGATTTTTAACTGTAATTAGCAGTATAAACTAATAAAAGGAAAATCTTTGGTGTGGACGTGGACTGGAGTTGGCCAAACCACTATAAATCTATGTCTCTATTTACTTGCTTTCTAGTTGTTTTATTCTTTATTTATTTCTCTTCATATTTCTATGACTGGATTGGATATTGGTGCTTTCACATAATTGGGTGTTGGTGGTCAATTTTGACGCCAGCAATACTCAATTGGATTTTAAAGTACTAGAGAACCATTTGAAAATCATAGGTATCTCGTTAGACCATGTCGCACATAAACATTGATGTGTTTTTACCTTACGATAACCAAAGAAATTTCTATAGAAAATCCATTTATTATAACAATGTCTAGGGGTCAGAGTAAAATATGAATATAGTCGAAATACTTGCATCTCAAGTTTCAGCATAGTTGGGCACAACTAAGTCCGTACATCGCTTACTGGAGAACGGATTCTATACAGTCACTGGGCTACTGGGTACCACCTGTCATAGCGCATCTTTAGATAAAATAACACTGAGGACCTTGCTTGGATCCCCTGCCAACACAGGACCGACCTACCCCTTACTCGATAGTACCGAATATGGTCATTATGCTTTGGGCCCCAAAGCATAAAATTTGAGAGATAATAGCGACTCTAGATAGGAATGATCATACCCTACTTGGAAGCGACCCACTTAGCCCTGCTGTATCTTCCCTGTTTTAGTCATTCTCGGTTAATGGAGCTTGAGGCTGCGTTTTACCTTTATATAGCACTACCCACTTGGAATGCTAAAACTGCGTTCCAAGAAACAATGCGAGACTAGCATTCATCCATAAAAGTTCATTCTGGGACTGAACGTAACAGTTGAGAGCGCTGTCTTCAAATTCCATCATCTTCAAGATGTCTTCACTTCGAAATGCATTTGTTGGATCGAAGTGGTTTTTGGGTAACATATACGATCTCATTCTCTTTGAAACAACATTCGATAGCTCTCGGTAAACTCAAATTTGATTCTTTAGGAAATAAACAGTCAAAGATAAGATCGGAGGTCGCGTCTTAACCGTTAGTGGATGGATTTTCCATCATTGTCCTAGGAGAACGAAATGAGATTTATATGCACAGTACAGCATCATCGGAGATGACTGTGCCACATAAATCACATGTTTCTCCTAGATATTTCCAAAATTATGTTTGGGTACAAATTCGATGGTCGGTAATTTAACTATCGAATAACAATCATTCAATCAGGAATTTGACTCCATGGGAAAAACCAACATTAGTTAAGCACCAAGCAACAGTAAGCCTTATCTAAAAGTATTTCATTAATTAAATCCACTTTGTAATTACTTGAATCAAAAATCCTTTTTACAAAGATATATATATATATCTTTATTTATTTATATATATCCAAAAATCTCAATTTCTCAATACTTGGAAAAATAATCGATACTTATCTCAACGATATAAGTATATTCACCAACTTTGGGAAAGATTTCCTTTTCTAAATTCTAAAATCATTCATAACTCCATTATAAATCCACAAACCATTTATAAACTCCTTTTATAAATCTATAAACCTACGCCTAAAATTATTTTATAAACGTCTCAAACCGTTTATAAAACTTTTTTATCTTTAACCAATCTTCCTTTATGTTCTCCAAAATATATTATAAGATTCCTCTTATAAAAACCCCCAAAACTCCATTTATGAATCTCGAAAACAATTATAAATATAAATTCTAATCATTTACTTAAAAACACTATATATAACACTAAACAATATAAATAAATATTAACTTTAAAACATCTTAAAATAATAATTAATAATTTCCAAAACATTCTTAAATAAAACAATAATAATTTATCTTCAACAATTTTATAAATATTAATAATTACTTTCTAAAAATTTATTGATAATTAATTTTATTTAATTTCAAACTATATTAATATTTTAAATAATTAACTTTTTGAAATATTAAAATATAGATAAACAACTTTTAAACAATATTAATATAAATAACAGTTTTTTTAAAACGTAATTATATTTCCTTGATAAAAACCAAACTTAATTTCCCATATAATCGTTTCCATATTTATAAAGCTATATTTATTCTTCTATTTGATGAAACTTCCTTCTATAAAACCCATTTATTTATGAACTCCATTTATAACTCTATTTTCATTATGAATCTCACTTTTTCATAAATCTCATTTAAAAATATCAATCACCATCTATTTTTAATGTTACTTCCATGTGGATAAATTGTTTTCTATTTATAAAAATATCTTTTAACATTCCAAATTTACCTTCGCCTTGAATTTCCAAAATAGTGTCAACTACTTTAAATTATCATAATCCCTAGTCGATTCATTTTCCAATTTACAAAATGATAATAGTTTCCTATAATTTATAAACCCTGTTTATAAATTCATGCTTTTATTATCAAAATATGATTTTACAAATCTTCACTTCCTTTGTAAAATATCACTTTAATAAATTATCGTATTTGTAAATTTCACCTTTATAAATAAATTATAATATATGTACCTATATATATCATTTTATATAAAATGGTTAAAAAATATTTGTATCAAAGTATTTCCATTTTCCTTTTAAAAGAATACCCAATTATTATAAAATACTGACCTATCTTCCAAGATCTTAAAAATCTTTATTACTATTCAATTTCTATTTAATTTTTTTATAAAACTATTAAATTATAATATCCAAAAATCGTACCTTTGAATTTAAAATAAATTACTTCTTCAAATAATTCAAGAATAATTATTTTAAAACATATATAATTTGCAAAATAACTTTGAAATACCTTTTCAAAACCAATCACTATTCTATGTTATTTAAAAATACCAAAACATAAGGCCCAGTGCTACTAAAGCACTAAATATAGAAAATCGTATCCATGTCATCAATTATAACATCTAACATATCGTATATCAATTTATATGAAAATAAATCAATAGTGTGAGGAATGCTGTTGGATCCCTCCAACCCATCCCCCTACATCACATATGGTATATAATCATAAAAAAATAAGTCAACCGCTTCGAGGCGAGATTCGTATATAAAGGGTCATCCGCTCTTACACAGGAACATAATAGGGTCTCATTCACTCTAATAGACGGGAATATATCCAAACCGACAATATAATTTAGTAAATTATCCGAACAGTCAATAATAGCCAACAAATAAATATTCACACATTCGTTTATTAATTTTATCGTCTAAAAATATTTCTAGTTAAACAAAAGGTAAGATTAACGCACATTGATTTTTCGATTCTACAAACATTCCGTCTTGAATTAAAATTGGATAAACGTTCAATTTTAATCCAAATTTTCGACTTGCTCTGAATCCATCCAATCCAATTCCAAAGCATAACATTCGTCAACACAATCACAACGCAACCCGCCATGTTCAATTTTGACCTCATATGAGTGAGCTATGGATTTATTAACTTTGGAAACAATTAAACGATAATTAACTATATACTTAAAATAATTGAAACCTTAATTGATTTGCCTCTCCCTTACATGATTTCTTCCCAGGCCGAACTCGTTCTTCTTCCTTTTTTTCAATCAACGATCAACCGCCGCGCCTCCTCTGTTACACCGCCGCCCACCTACAAACCTCAAATTGCCAGAAATCGATGCAAATTTCACGCCTTTGAACCCAAACCTCTGTTGAATATGCGCTTATATGATTTTTGTTTGATGATAATATATATATATATATATATATATATTCATTCGTTTAAATGTATTTGTTAATGTACTATTTTATTTTTCATAATTAAATCAATATTTGTTGAATAAAATAAATTACACAGAATTTGAATTCAAACAGAAATTTTACTCAAACAAATATTTATTATAATTTTGAATAGTACAAATTCAAGCTCTCACTATACATATACAATTTTGATTCTAATTACATCACAATTCAATTTACATAAATTCCTCACTACATATCACTCATACTCGTAGTTTATCTTCAACTTCATTCCAGTTAGAATCCAGCATCTGAGCAATCTGTAAAAATATTCACTAACGCGGTAAAATTGAAAAAGAAATATTTTTGCAATATAAAATAAATTATGAATTTTGAAAATAGTTGCCCTAGTTATTTGGGTTGTTCGTCATCATTTACATTTGAATTTATCATACACGAACAATGTGACATGCACAGTGTATCACTGTACATGCCACAAAGCCGTGCACATCGATATACACTTGATAATGCTACAAGGACAGGTGAGCACAGGTCAAACCCAAATGAAAAACCGGGTTCAACTCACGTGCAACATAAATAAAATCACGGCACGAGCACAAGGTCAAACCCGAATTTTTTAAAACTGGGTTTAACACAAGGTCAATGCACAGACTGGAAATTCAAGAAGGCACCAAACAATAAACTGAATGCAAAGGTCAAGCCATAGTTGTCATGACTCAACTCAAATGCAAAACTTCAACAAATCAAAACAGCATCAAAGCTTATGTATGCAATGCCTCAAATGACTCAAGTAATGAAGCTTTGAAGTGAATGCAACTACAGGACAAGACTCAACAAAGGCTACAGACAAGTAGCAGTGTGCAAAATGAAGCAACTGTGAAACTGGACAGTTACACTAATGTGCCAGAGAAAGGAAGATCACAACGTAGCATCAATAATGCAAACAACAGGATATACAAGCTACAAATCCATGAACCAGATGATACGATCAAGTTCAAGCCAGCCCGAGGATACAACAAGTGAATAAACCATGCAATAGAGAGATATACACAATCCAGGCAAAGCAGGATGATCACAAACATATCAAGCTTAATGAAACAGGCATCACAAATACAAGTTGCCAACATATAAACAACCAAGTATGCAACTCGAAGTGATATAATAAAGCAACTCAACAACAATGCATGCAACATACAAACAAAAAATGTACAAGCTAAAACTTCAAAAGAACCAGGTTATACAACTACAAGTACAGGTACAATACAATGCAGACTTGAGTAAAACAGGGGAAGTGCATTTATCAAGTACATCATGAAGCAAAACCAAGTTCAGTTCGAAGTTAAAATGAAGCATGTACACATGGTATGAAGAACACAAGGCTTAAGTCTACAAAGTAAAACATGTATATGCTATAGAGAACAGGTCAAATGAAAACTACCCAAGTTCATCGAGAAATACAAGACTGACAAGTACATAGCAGTGTAACCAAGTCAAAGCCAGTGGTAACCAAACGTCTCAAATTCAAGGCATCAAGTCAAGCAAGGAAGCATACTGGAGTCAAGTCAGAGAAATTCACGGAGCCATAGTCAAATATCACAAATTCAATGTTGAGCTCAATACAACCCAGTATCAACAATATTTGGAGTGAATGCAAGACAGTGGTCGAAGCAATACCAAATGCTACCATGAAATCACATGAACAAGTTCGAACAACCAGACAACATCAAAATTCATGAATGCAATTCTCAAGTGGAGTTCAGGTTAAACCAACTAGAGAAGATGGCCAGAGACGAAGCTCACAGGGATGAACACAAAGATGGCTGAAGCCGTGGGAGTCAAGGTGTTAAACAAGTCAAAGAATAACAATGCAGACGCAAAATAATCAATGCAGTATAAAAATGGAAAAATTCAAAAGTCAAATCCAAATAAAACCGAAAAGTTTCTGCCGTATCAACCAAGGAAAAATCGAACGCTTCAGAGTAAAAACCGTGTGCATCAAGTAAGTCACAAATATCAGGCAATCGAGAAATAGGAAAGTGATGAAGTCCATATAGATACAACCCCAAATCATCATCGGCAAGGGTGGAAAAATTGAATCAAATCCAAATATAAACCCACAGTCATCATCGGTAAAATCATCAATCAATCGAGTTCAAGCAAGCATTAAACCAGCAACGAAAGGGAAGAGATTACATACCACAATCTATCGAACTCGATCAACAGAGGAGCAGCTGTGAACGAGCGCAAGTGAAGCAAGCAGTCGATCATCAGAGAAGCAGCGAGCAAGGCAACACGCAAACCAGAGAATCGATCAACATAGGCGTGCTTCGAAAAGCCCTAATTTGGATCTAAAAACTCAAGCCCTAATTTCAGAGCGCAAAGAGGAACGAAAGCAAAGCCGCCATTTTACAAAAGCAAAAAGAAAAAGGAACGGGCAAAAGAAATGAATTGGGTCGGCCTTGTTTTTAATATAAAAAGGCTTTAGTTTATATTTCAATTTGGGTTTTAGTTTTAAAATTGTTTTTAAGTTTGTTTTAAATTTGAATTCTCTTTTAAGGTTGTATCTTTCGAATCAAATCTTGGTAAATCACCACCTAGGATTTAGGTTGTGTCAGATTGTCTAGTTAGGATTAGTTCAGTAAGCAGGGTTTGCGAGTTTGCAAAACTCTATAGGCGGTAGCAGGGTTTGCGAGTCTATTAGAGTGTTTGTAAGCGGGAGACTGTTTAATTCTAATAGAAATCTAGGAATGCAGCAGTAGGCAGGGGTTGCCGAAGCTGGGTAAATTTTGTGTGTGATTTACTGTTCAGCATATTTACTTTTCTGTAGGTTGTTTTTGTGTTTAATTCGAGAAAATTTGCTATAACCCTATTCACCCCCCTCTAGGGTTAATCTAGATCCTACAAATGGTATCATAGCACGGTATTTTTCTTTAACTCTAGAGTCATGAATCCACCAAATAATGCTTTTTCTGAAGGGCAATCTATTGCAAGGCCTTCCATGTTTAATGGGAATGATTATGCTTATTGGAAAGTTAGGATGGGTATTTATCTTAGTTCTGTTGATTATGATGTTTGGGACATTATTGAAACTGGCTATAAATCTCCCACTATAACTGTTGGTGATACTGAGATTCCTAAACCTAAGGATAGGTGGGGTGCTAACGATAAGAAATTAAAAACTACAAATGCTAAAACCATGAATGCTTTGACTGTGCTCCTGATAAGACTGAATTTAATAGAATTTCTCATTGTAAAACTGCACAGGAAATTTGGCATACTTTGGAGGTGACACATGAAGGAACTTCTCAAGTCAAGGAGTCTCGTCTAGCACTATTCAGCAATGAATACCAAAACTTTGTGATGGACAAAGGAGAGAGCATAAAGGACATTTTTGGACGCTTTTCAACTTTGGTGTACAATGCTAGAGCGCTTGGGAAGGTATTCACTGAGATAGAGCTTGTGAGGAAGGTGCTACGAGTCTTACCGATGAGCTTTGAGGCAAAAGTCACGGCAATACAAGAATTGAAAGATCTGAGTAAAGTAAGCATAGAGGAGTTGATCGGCAACTTGATGACATATGAGCTTGAGCTAAAAACAAAGGAGGAACGCAACAACTCCGAATCAAAGAAGAAGACGATTGCCTTAAAGAGCAAAGAAGAGAGCGATGAAGAAGAAGAAGAAGATCCAATTGAAGAGCTTACAATGGCTGTCAATAATCTTAGGAAATTTCAAGATTCAGGCCACGCAAGAAGAAAACAAGTGGTAATAGGCCAAAAGATTCTGACAATTCCGATAATGAACTGACGTGCTTTAACTGCAAGAAGCCTGGCCACTTCAAACAACAGTGCACACTTCTCAAAAACAACAAAGGAAAGAAAAAGAAGAAGAAGGCCTTTGCAGCGACTTGGGATGATGAAGAAGGAGAGGAAGTTTCGAATAATAGCTCAGAGGAGGCTAACCTGTGTCTTATGGCAAAATCAGATACATAAGCAAGCTCGGAGGAATCTAGTGAGGGAGGTGACTATTCTTATAAAGAACTTGCTTTGATGTGTTGTGATCTTACTAAAATAGTTGATACTCTTGAATCTAAAATTGAAAAACTGAAATCTGATAGGAGAGAACTTGTTCATGAAATTCTAGGTTAGAAACTGAACTTGAAAATATTCAAAACCTAGACTGTAAAAAATGTAAAATTTTAGATTCAGAATTATCAAGACTTAAGAATAGCTTTGAGAATCTTGAAAAAGAAAACTTGAGTCTTAAGAAAACCATTGACACTAGGAAAAAGGATTTTGTAAATAGATGCACCTTACTTGTAACTGAAAATACAACACTAAAAACCAAAGTCCAAAATCTTGAGAAATCTCTGAATAACTTTTCTAGAGGAGAAAAATCACTCAACATGTTATTGGGAAATCAAATTTTTGCTAACAACAGAAAAGGACTAGGCTTTGGGAAAACACAAGCTGATGATAATGCAAAAGGTAAGAGTGTCTTTGCTAGATGTGAAATAATTGGACATCGTGTTGAAAATTGTAGTTATAGGAACAAGAACACAAAATTTATACAAGTTTGGGCTCCTAAGAATTCTATAAACAAATTTCATGTCTATTGGAACAAGAATAAAAGGACTAAACAAGTTTGGGTTCCAAAGGGATTGTTTATTCACAATGCTTCTGCCACTAACAATCATGGACCTATAAAAACAAATAGGTCACAAAAATCTTTCATCGTGTATGTATGGTGGCAGGCTAAGGAACAACAACAGTGTTCTCTGGATTTTGGCTGTTCTAGAAACACAACGGGCAACAAAGCAAAAGTTCCTTAGCCTAGTACAGAGGTGACAGAATCACAATGGGCAACCACGAAAAATTATCGTAAAGGTAAAACAGGTGAAGGTATATTTATTTGATCGATATATTAAATATGATAATCTGCACCGTATTCTGAATGAAATCAGCCAATATTGAGATGTTGTAAAGATGATGATTTTGATTCTGACTTGTTCAACAAAGTTGGCCAATTATATTCTCTAGATTCTTAGATTTACTTCATATATATTAGTTTGGATTAAAAATAGTGTTTTGTTGGATGATAATATTTTTGGTTATAATACGGCTAACTCTATATTCACGGTTTTCTGACTATTTACACGGCTTCAATCCAAATTAAAGAGAATGCCATTTAAAATGCTATTTGAGTTTTTATGCACACTTCATGGTCTGGTCTATCAAATTTAATTAGTGATGTATGGAAGTGAAAGAGAAATTCAGATGCAGATCATATTGGTAATCTAGTTGACAGAAAACTTACTAGTTGAACGTGATTTATGGTGAGACATTTAGTAACTGCATCGTTTTTCAAAGAAAATATCTGCATATTTTTCATTACAAATAATTTTCAAATAGCAGAAACTTTTTCTCACATAACCCCTTCGAGAAAATCATTTTTTGACCATATTTTCAGATTAGTCATTTTGAAAAAAATTATTTGATTTTAAATGACAAATTTTGACTAATCCGATCCCTACTAATTATCAAAAAGATAAATAGTGATTGAAAAGGTGATAAGTTTTGATATTTAACATACATTACTCAAGACAGTATATTTGAAAATTTTCTTTAGGAATTCAAACAAGAGTTATAAAAACTTTTTTATGGGTAAAGATTCCATGACCATTTCTATTTCTATCATATTTCTATCGACCATTGTTTATCAAAAATTCAATATAGTTTGTCGATATGTGGTACTATAATCAAGGATCATTCGTTTTTCATTTTACATTTTTAAGTAAAAAATAATAAATACCAAAGTATTCACTCTCATTTAAAAGTCCTCACGGTTATGCATGTGTGAATTACTTGGAATTTGTTATGTGCTTCCATGCTCATTTAAAAGTCCTTACGGTTATGCATGTATGGAACGCATATCAAAATTGATTTATTAAATAAACAAGTTGATTCTAATCCCATTTAAAAGTCCTCACAGTCATGCGTGGTTAGAAGATACATGAATTCATTTTTAAAATTAAATTGGAATACTACTAATCTCATTTAAAAGTCCTAACGGTTATGTATGATTAGTAGATATTCAAATTCCTGATATAAATGTACCATAAGTAGATACAACTGTATGATTTTATATGAGAACATCATTTCCATCATTCTAAAAGTGGAATATGCGCCTAACAAGAGTAGTTATGATTTTTATTTGATTTTTATTGAAGTTTGATATTTATATTCAAATTCAGTTTTAATGTTGGATTAATATCGATCACTTTATCTCTATTTTCTCTAACACTGTTATTCTTTTGCTGATAACAAAAGGAGGAGAGAAAAGTTAAGATTTTGTCAAATAAAATCAAGCAAAGGTCAAATAATTTTCCATTTGCATCTAGGCGCATTTGTATATTTCTATTTGTATGCATATATGTAGGGGGAGCATCATATAGAGAGGAAGCATGCAAATAGGGGGAGCAATTAAAGTATATCATTGATCAAATACATTTAACACAGTCAAAATCTTAAATATTTGTTTGTTATCATCAAAAGGGGGAGATTGTTGAATATGCGCTTATATGATTTTTGTTTGATGATAATAAACATATATATATATATATTCATTTATTCATTTAAATGTATTTGTTAATGTACTATTTTATTTTTCGTAGATTAAATAAATATTTGTTGAATAAAATAAATTACACAGAATTTGAATTCAAACAGAAATTTTATTCAAACAAATATTTATTACAATTTTGAATAGTACAAATTCAAGCTCTCACTATACATATACAATTTTGATTCTAATTACATCACAATTCAATTTACATAAATTCCTCACTATGTATCACTCACACTCATAGTTTATCTTCAACTTCATTCCAGTTAGAATCCAGCATCTGAGCAATTTGCAAAAATATTCACTAACGCGGTAAAATTGAAAAAGAAATAATTTTTGCAATATAAAATAAAATATGAATTTTGAAAATAGTTGCCTCAGTTATTTGGCTTGTTCGTCATCATTTACATTTGAATTTATCATACACGAATAATGTGACATGCACAGTGTATCACTGTACATGCCACAAGGCCGTGCACATCGATATACACTTGATAATGCTACAGGGACAGGTGAGCACAGGTCAAACCCAAATGAAAAGCCGGGTTCAACTCACGTGCAATATAAATAAAATCACAACACGAGCACAAGGTCAAACCCGAGTTTTTAAAACTGGGTTTAACACAAGGTCAATGCACAGACTGGAAATTCAAGAAGGCACCAAACAATAAACTGAATGCAAAGGTCAAGCCATAGTTGTCATGACTCAACTCAAATGAAAAACTTCAACAAATCAAAACAGCATCAAAGCTTATGTATGCAATGCCTCAAATGACTCAAGTAATGAAGCATTGAAGTGAATGCAACTACAGGACAAGACTCAACAAAGGCTACAGACAAGTAGCAGTGTGCAAAATGAAACAACTGTGAAACTGGACAGTTACACTAATGTGCCAGAGAAAGGAAGATCACAACGTAGCATCAATAATGCAAACAACAGGATATACAAGCTACAAATCCATGAACCAGATGATACAGTCAAGTTCAAGCCAGCCCGAGTATACAACAAGTGAATAAACCATGCAACAGAGAGATACACACAATCCAGGCAAAGCAGGATGATCACAAACATATCAAGCTTAATGAAACAGGCATCACAAATACAAGTTGCCAACATACAAACAACCAAGTATGCAACTCGAAGTGATATAATAAAGCAACTCAACAGCAATGTATGCAACATACAAACAACAAATGTACAAGCTAAAACTTCAAAAGAACCAGGTTATACAACTACAAGTACAGGTACAATATAATGCAGACTTGAGTAAAACAGGGGAAGTGTATTTATCAAGTACATGATGAAGCAAAACCAAGTTCAATTCGAAGTTAAAATGAAGCATGTACACATGGTATGAAGAACACAAGGCTTAAGTCTACAAAGTAAAACATGTATATGCTACAGAGAACAGGTCAAATGGAAACCACCCAAGTTCATCGAGAAATACAAGACTGACAAGTACATAGCAGTGTAACCAAGTCAAAGCCAGTGGTAACCAAACGTCTCAAATTCAAGGCATCAAGTCAAGCAAGGAAGCATACTAGAGTCAAGTCAGAGAAATTCACGGAGCCATAGTCAAATATGACAAATTCAATGTCGAGCTCAATACAACCCAGTATCAACAATATTTGGAGTGAATGCAAGACAGTGGTCGAAGCAATACCAAATGCTACCATGGAATCACATGAACAAGTTCGAACAACCAGACAACATCAAAATTCACGAATGCAATGCTCAAGTGGAGTTCAGGTTAAACCAACCAAAGAAGATGGCCAGAGACGAAGCTTACAGGGATGAACACAAAGATGGCCGAAGCCGTGGGAATCAAGATGTTAAACAAGTCGAAGAATAACAATGCAGACGCAAAATAATCAATGCAGTATAAAAATGGAAAAAGTC
The DNA here is from genome assembly GCA_030765085.1 of Allium cepa. Lineage (NCBI taxonomy): Eukaryota > Viridiplantae > Streptophyta > Magnoliopsida > Asparagales > Amaryllidaceae > Allium > Allium cepa. Next base: position 78,771,510 of record CM060941.1, on the reverse strand, counting down.
AAAAGTCAAATCCAAATAAAACAGGAAAGTTTTTGCCGTATCAACCAAGAAAAAATCGAACGCTTCAGAGTAAAAATCGTGTGCATCAAGTAAGTCACAAATATCAGGCAATCGAGAAATAGGAAAGTGATGAAGTCCATATAAATACAACCCCAAATCATCATCGGCAAGGGTGGAAAAATTGAATCAAATCCAAATATAAACCCACAGTCATCATCGGTAAAATCATCAATCAATCGAGTTCAAGCAAGTAATAAACCAGCAACGAAAGGGAAGAGATTACATACCACAATCTATCGAACTCGATCAACAGAGGAGCAGCTGTGAACGAGCGCAAGTGAAGCAAGCAGTCGATCATCAGAGAAGTAGCGAGCAAGGCAACACGCAAACCAGAGAATCGATCAACATAGGCGTGCTTCGAAAAGCCCTAATTTGGATGTAAAAACTCAAGCCCTAATTTCAGAGCGCAAAAAGGAACGAAAGCAAGGCCGCCATTTTACAAAAGCAAAAATAAAAAGGAACGGGCAGAAGAAATGAATTGGGTCGGCCTTGTTTTTAATATAAAAAGGCTTTAGTTTATATTTCAATTAGGGTTTTAGTTTTAAAATTGTTTTTAAGTTTGTTTTAAATTTAAATTCTCTTTTAAGGTTGTATCTTTCGAATCAAATCTTGGTAAATCACCACCTAGGATTTAGGTTGTGTCAGATTGTCTAGTTAGGATTAGTTCAGTAAGCAGGGTTTGCGAGTTTGCAAAACTCTATAGGCGGTTGCAGGTTTTGCGAGTCTGTTAGAGTGTTTGTAAGCGGGAGACTATTTAATTCTAATAGAAATCTGGGAACGCAGCAGTAGGCAGGGGTTGCCGAAGCTGGGTAAATTTTGTGTGTGATTTACTGTTCAGCATATTTACTTTTCTGCAGGTTGTTTTTGTGTTTAATTCGAGAAAATTTGCTATAACCCTATTCAACCCCCCCTCTAGGGTTAACCTAGATCCTATAAGCTCTACCTCCATGCCTCGTCGTGACCATATCCACTGCCATCGATCGATTCCCTTTCCTCTGCCATCCTTTCCTTAATTTACAGCTTCGAGCAACCCGGCCTCTAGTATGATGAATGAATCATGGCCGTTGGATGGCCACGTTTTATTTTAGATTTTCCAAACCTAATTCCCTCTGATTCGAACGCATTTATAAAAGAAAGGGTCGTTGGCAGAATGTTAAGGAAGTATGGTGCTTTTACCTTGGGCTATAGGATCAAGTATAGCTTATATATATATATATATATATATATATATATATATATATATATATATATTAAAAATTCAAAAATATCGAGCTATAAAACGTTCGAAAATTTCGAATCCAAACGAGGCTTGTCACCTGACGTTCTATATGTTATACCTCTATTCCTAACACATTAGAACTTGTTTTGTGGCTTAATTCAATCATATGCAGAAGATAGCTTTTCAATCCCAATTATATTATATAATTTTTGAAATTTAATTATACGTGTTACGATCTCGCACGTCCAAACGGTATGTCCAATCATCACGAAATTCGACAGCGTACTATAATATACTATTATGGATCTAATGGAACTGGTTTTGTCCAAATTCGAAACAGTGCCCCTGAAGGCTATTTTTACACGTTAATTAAAACGAGAAATTTCCAAAATCAGTTTTAGTTACTTTTAAATCAAATTTAAAATTTTACTATCTCCATTCTTATTCAAATAGATTTTAAATCAACTTTAGAAATCTTTTCATTCATATTAAATTCAAGATTCAATTATTTAAATAATTTCAAATATTAAATTTAACAATTTAGTTACCAAATAATTCCATATATTTAAGCTATTTAACTTATAAAATTAAATTTTCAATATTTAAAATCAATTAATATTCCATATTTGAATGGCTGAAATTCTAGGTCGTTGCAGTTTTTAGAAGACTTGTTAGTTATCTTATTAAAATAATATAAAACTTATACAATATAATATCTTTTATATTGTTTTTAGAAATTTATTAAGTATCTTATATTATAAATAAATTATTATACATATACATACATACGAACATACATACATATATATATATATCATTTTCAAAAGGCTTTTAAGTTATAAACAAATGTTTTTAAAAAGGGTTTAAGAGTTGCTTAAGTAGATTAATTGTGCTTTGTTTTGTTTATTTGTTTATGGGAAGTAATTAATACTATACTTAGCATTAAATGTAGACGAAGTAGGCTTGTCTATCCGTGAGAGTTAAGAATGATGTTGAAGTAAGGTTAGAAGCAATAGTGTTCTAACCTACCAGCTTCACTCTTGACCGAGCAATAGTAAGTTAAGAAGGTCGAAGATGTGATAAGTATATAAAACTTGATTTCCATAAGCAGTCATTTTTAGAACTAGAATGTCGATTAGTCGACTAATCGAAATTTCCTAATTAATTTAGGAAGCATATGAAAGCTTCATGACTTCATATGGTTTGAGATCCCCAGGGAGGACTCATTGGTATGAAATGTTTCTAGCTTTAAGAATTGAATATATGTGAAAACCTCGAAGGAGGACTCCTTTATGTATAATTTGCTATCTTCTGAAAGAACTGAAATTGAGTTGACCGAAAATTCATCAATTTAGTTTTGAAGAGTCTGGCATCGGATAAGTGTATTACTTATTGAATACCACTTTAAAACTGGTATACGAGTCCATGTTTTAGTTGTGAAGTGAAATGTTATAAAGTTGAACTATATATCCTAAGGTTAAGCCCAAGGGAGAGGTCTGCATTAACATTTCAAACTAATGCTATTGAGTTGAACTGACTATCCTAATATTAAGTTCTAGGGAGATGTCGGTTCTAGCAGTTGTCGGACGACTTGTGCTAGGAACCATAGAAGGATTTGCAATATGTTAAAGTGATGAAGAATCGTTCGAGAGATACTAAACATGACTTCACCATCGAAAATAAAAAAACAAAGTAGCGTACATAGCCAGTGGATTTAGCAAACCCGAAAGGCTACATCAACTTCATATCTAGAGATGCTTATCGATTTTGCTAGCGAGAGTTGATGATATTCGGTATCACATGTTAGGACATGGATCGGCTATGTTTACCTAAATGATATATTTTATCTAGAGATATACGTCCCTCAAAAGGTAGTTTATGTCCCCCATTAAGAGGCCAACTCAGTTTACTGAGGGATCTCCATGAAAAATTCATATACGAATGTACCTTGGTGGTTTTAGATGTACTTCTAATATTGTTGTGTTGTGAGATGCAAGCAGCATAGCTATTTTCTAATTTATATTCTACACCCTAGACATTATCTACTATATCCTTATATTACTTAAAAGATGGTTCAGTTTCTTTCGAACGGAAAACTATTATAGTGATTCATAAAGTCTCAAAAGTTATTGGTATATGGATGCATGTATCTTGAGTTTTTCATACCAGACTTATGTCTGACACGTGGTTTTTATTTTCCCAAATTCCACCTGTACTCTTTTGAGTAAGTTGAGTAAAGCAAGTTTTACTATGGACGCTTGTCATGCTTCAGGGCTTCAGGAGACGGGCTGGAGGCTTTCCTTTATCTATTTATTTCTATTTCCATTGCAACATTATATTGTATGTGTTAGCATTATGAGGACATGCGGTTATAATTGTCTAGGCTGATGGTAGTAATTAAGTTTTGTAAATTTGATATTTCCCTATATTTTGGAGAGATCTTCTGTACGGTTTTTGGATATTGTATTGTATTGTTCCACTGTGAGATTCTAATATTGTGTTCTTTCTTTCTTACTCTATTTCCTTTTCTTTCTACTTCATCCTAACTATCTATCTTTTCAAAACTTGGGTGTTTGGCATACTTATACCGTGAATGTATTAGTGCCAACATTTGAGGATCGAAAATCCCGGTCGTTACATTAAGCATCCACTTCTTCCTCTTGAATGAGTTCCCACTAATTAAATTAAGAGTAGATTCCTTAAATATTTATTGCATACAAAATTAGGGATTTTGCATAGAATTGAGTGCACTTCTTAGATTTTGTTTCTCCCTTTAAACTAAATTTTTTGTTGGGGAAAATTCACAAAAATGACCGTAAATCAACTCAAATACATGCGAAAGTAATAAGATTGTTTTTTAATATTATAAAACTAATAGCAACAAGAGAATCCAAAGTAAATCAAAAAGAAAAAAATAGTGAGTTCACACACGGATTTATAGTGGTTCCATTATAGCGAGATAGTGTACATCCACTTTATGGAGATGATATTTTATTACTTTATGAAAAAGAAATTTTTTCAAATTTGATAATGGAGTCTAAGAAGAAGGATAAGAAATACAACTTGAGAGGACGATTCCAATATCTAAAGAATAACTATCTATATAAATAGATTTTTACTGAGGATTAAAGCAATTGATTTATGGTTATAAATCAATGCCATATTAATTCTCATATTCATATGGGAAGCCTTTACTTATTTGATTTTCTAGTTTCATCCAATTTACGTATGTCTGATAAGATGCCTTTGTTAATCAGCTGATAAAGGAATTAATTGAATACTTCATTCTCCTAAAGTAAAAAAATTTCTCATGTAGATAATTCATTTCCCTCTTTAATGCCACAAAAGAGATAACACATTTGAGTCATTATCTCAAATATCTTCCAAATTTTGTGTATTTGGAAATATTGTATCATCGAAACAAATAATATCTTCCAAATCTTTTTTAATATGAAAATATTGTATCATCGAAATCTAACAATCTTCACCTTGATACTATATTTTCATCCAAGCCTACCAACCCCACCTACATCCATTTACTCGAAGAAACTCTCAGATAAGACGCCATGTATACTTCCTCAATGAGCTTCGTATGGCCATCACCCATTCCACTTTGTCAACAAACGCCGGCAAGACTACCTCCTGCTAACAAAGTGTTTAAAGTATACTCTCCATGTAGGACCTATCAATCTCCACAATAAAAACAAACATCTCTATCTACCAACTCACTCTCCTCATGTGCCACCATATGGCACCTAGCACCTCAAAAGGTGGATCAAGTTCGAGCAATGCTCGAACTTTGCAGCAAGTCAAGCCTTGTATCACCCATCGTCCTTTAATATATATACTTACTTGCATCTATGGCTCGACTTCCTTAAAGGGGTGGTACCAATTCCCAAGTCTAATTCTTCTTCAATGAATCCATCATCTCTTGCGTAGAATGCATCCATTTCGAGCTGGCACTCGAACTCATGGCTTCTCCAAGGTCGATTTAACGACCTGCTATTTTGGACTATTCGTATCCGCACATGTCGAACTTGAATAATTCAAAATACCGAATTGTTAATTTAAAATTTGACAAAACTGAACATATACAGTAAGTAAATAATCATAGAATCACAGACACGGAGTAATAATATGCAGCGGAAGCAAAAGATAGTGGTTCATGAAGATACTATATATATATATATATATATATAACAGAGCTAAAAAGTTACAACAGAAGTCTCGAATGCAATAGTCTGATACTGAACATATACAGTAAATAAATAATCACAGAATCACAGACACGGAGTAATAATATGCAGCGGAAGCAAAAGATAGTGGTTCATGAAGATACTATATATATATATATATATATATATATATATAACAGAGTTAAAAAGTTACAACAGAAGTCTCGAATACAATAGTCTGATACAAGAATCAGAATACATCACTGGAATCAACTGAATATCTGAAAACTGGGTAGATAGCTGGATCTCCAGACGAAGCTCCAACTCCAAAGGTGAGTCTCGAATACTAGTATCCTCAGTCTGACCCGAGCGTAAAGCAAACACAAAACACTCGAGTCAGGATTAACATTCTTATATCAATAAATCCAACTCAAGTGAAATAACAATTGAAATACAAGTAACTCAAAGGACCGTTGGAATAACCGTCCTCTAAGGATCCGTTAAACTATCTACTACGTAGTAGTGTACGCTAAATAGATAATGTCTATCAGTAGTATAAATATCAAAATAGTGTTAAGGCGTTACCATTATCCCCCTTAACAAATTTTTATACAAGCGTCATAGCCTATACAGCACTGTAAACTCCACCGTAAACTGGTGGGACATCAGGGAGTATTCCATAGGTATAATACAAAACAAATTTGTAATGGTCGCGTATATAGGGATACAAGTATGACAAGGCACATGAGGCAATACCGAAGGTAGTGAAACTACCGTTTGCCTGATCCGGACTGGTGAGAATGCATCGCCATAGCGATCACAACACCGCGAAACAACACTCCCAAAATTTCGAGGGTCCTCCAATCAATAACAAGTAATGAGTAGTTTACGAAGAAGTGTGTTCAGTCGGGGTGGCTAACCCCATTAAGCTCGGCACGGCTCCTGTTTTAGTCATTTCCAATTTGACACAAGTGTCAAGGCTATCCGTTATCGTTCTCTTTCTTCAGTCATCACGTACATCATTCCAACCACTTCATTCTGGATCACACTCCGTGTATAGTTATTAAAATGGTTTTCGGTTTAGACAGAGAGTAGGTCCATAACCGATTTCGGTTTCTTTAATAACTTTCGTAATTATTACACCGAGTGGTCGTTTAATAAATTTCAAAACCAAATCAAATTCAATTTAAATTAGATTTGAAATTCAAGATTTCATTTGTCTTTTCAGAACAATTTCCGGAATTTACATTTCATAACTTCCTAATTTCATTTCAAAATTCTATAATTCAAATTTCTAAAGTTAAATTTAAACAATTCAAATATACACTTAAATTTGTATATAAGTTCCATTCCATAATCATTTAAACTTAAACTTAATTTGTCGTTCAAATCGATTTAAGCTCATTTATAGATTTCATTCAATACTCGTTAAATTAGTTTATCGTTAAAACAACTTCAACTAAATCTCCAATTCATTAAATGTATTTACTTAAGTTCGACTTCATTATATCAAAGCTTACAACTTTAACTTTAGTTAAATTTGTCAAATCCAATACTTATATTTCAAGTCTTTCATTTGTTTCGATAAAACGCAGTTTTTATTTCTTGTAAAAGAAATCTAATTTCATTTATTTATTACCTTCGTTTCAATTTCAAACTCAATTAATAAAGAAACTTAGTTTCACTTATTCAAGAAATTCAATTTCACTTAATAAGAAAATTCAATTCAATTTAATTATTAAATAATTCCATCTCATTAACTTATCAAATAATTTCAAATCTTAATTATTACTAATTTCAAAACTTAATTATTAATAATTTCAAAAATTAATTATTAATAATTTCAAAACATAATTGCTAATAATTTCAAAACTTAATTATCAATCAATTAAATTTTTAAACAATGTTCTTTTGTTAATTACTACGTTAATATTTGGTTAAAATTTCAAATATTCACATTTCCTTTTATTCAAATTTAAATTCAAATTTTATTTCAAAACCTTATTATTCTTCAAATAAAATTTTATTTTATTTAAAATAATTTATTGACCAATCGGGTTTAATTTAATTTTCTATCCCAAGTCAAGTTATTTAGGTATTTATGATTTCAACCCGATTCCATTTCAATTCAAAAATCAAAACATAGCAAAGGGAACTTGCAGTGTGATAACTGGGCTGGTGTCAAAGTAAATAAACAAGCAATAGCATCCATACATAACAATTTAACAATTTATTTAAATAATATCGAAATAATCGTATTAATTTACATTTGTTATTTATGCAAATTAATATAATTTTTTCTAGAATCAACACTATCATTTCATGCAGATTAAAAATTATTCCACTAATTATTTATACGGTTTTTCACTTGTCATTCAATTTCAGTTTTTATACTACAGCAATAATTCCAATATACGTTCAATTATTCAAAGTGTAATTATCACTATCCTATATGTCAATTAATTTAACAATTAAAGGATCATATTTAACTAATCAATATTCAACATATAAGGGGTCAAGTTTAGCTAATCAATATTCAACATATATAATCCATTTTAAATTGTTAATTATCTATATCAATTTCAATTGCATATTAGTCATCACTTTAACATAATTAACAATTTTAATGTCCAATATCAATATCAAACAATCAATCATCTATTAATCAAACTTGATTATCATCATATAAGTAACAGATAATGATGTCAGATGTCATAGCTGAACTGATACGGGTAATAACATATATAACAGTGTAAACAACTAACAACAGCATATTTCAATTGTCGTTTCAATTGAAATCAAATTTAATAAATAAAAGAACATTAATTGTGAGTGATTGCTCACCTTTCGAGGCTAGAGGAAAGGACGGGAATGGAAGCGAGTTGTGCATCCAAACACGAATTCCAAAGCGAAACTAGATTGGCACGAATCAACAAACGAAGTTGGTAAATAGGAATAGACGAATCAGATCAGGACTATATTGATGGCAGGAATCGGTATAAGTGAATTTTACATATATAACTATACATATATATCAAATTATTTCAAATTTAAGTATATATTAAATTAAATATATGTGTATTTAAAAATCATTGTTTTAAAACTAAACTCAAATATCAAAGTCAAGCATATAAACTGTAAAATATATAAACTAATATTTATACATACACATCACGAAATAACAACTTGTTCGAATGTTTTATATGTATAAACAAAACTTATACAATTATATAATTATATGTATAAAATAATAGTGTAGCTAAATTATATATATCTAAACATACTTGTATAAACCTTATATATCTTGCTTAGACAAACCTGTAGGTATTACTATAAACACATATATACATTATTAAAAGTTCTGAACAAAATCCATGCACCTAACATTTTAAAAAAATACGGGACTAGCTTTATAGTATATAAATAACAAGTAGCACCCAGCAAGCTTAGACAAAATACAAGATAAAGTGGTAGGTATTTAGGCTACAGAATGAATATAAACCATCAGTACATTAAAATTTAAAACCATACTTATATCATAAAAGCCAATGTCATGTACTATATTATATAACATACTTATTATAACATATAATTTTAAATAAAATAATCAATTGTGTAATATTATATACGTATCTAATATAACTATGTATCATAAATAACAGTAGGGTATGTTAACAGATTGAATAAACTAATTATACAAACCTATCCATATATACACAGTAAATATATGTGAAAGAGCAATATACACATACCCTTTAAACCAAAACAAATATCAGAATACAGATAAGTAAAGACCATTAAAACTATACAAAAATATAAAATCGATTATATATATAACTAACCCATATTAGTAATATAACTACCATAATAAATATATATATATAACAGTATATATAAACTTTGCAAGATTTAAAACTAAAATCACAAAGCTGTGACGTATAAACTAACGAACACATTTTGAACAACAGACTCGACATAAAATAAACATAATAATATATAAAGAAGGGACAAACCAAGCACGGTGGAGGACTGAATAGATCCACGCCCGAGTGCTTGTCGCTGAAGCAGATGGGTGATTACTTAGATGCCTGATGGTGGTCGATCTCTATTGAAGGCGGACGCGAAGGAGTCTTGGCATTTCAACAGACACGAAATATTTCACGTGAAAAAGCAGGGTATGCACGCTATAGAAACGGGAAGACAAACACATACTTTGTTTCAAAGTAACCCTTCCACTTTTTTTTCTTTTTTATAAAGAATAGGAAGAGGAGGCTAGGTCAGCTGCCAAGGTGGAGAGGCAAGGCAGCGACGAATAGCAGTGGAAAGATGGGTGATCGGTGGCCGAGCATGGGAAAATGTGGAGGACAAAGGCAAGAGGTGGTGATGGCTGCTGCTGGATCTATTGTTGCGGGCTGTGGCAGGGTTGTTTGGGTCAGGCAGCTACGTGGAGTGTGGGGCATGGGTTTTTAGGTGCTCGGAAAACTAGGTGTGGCAGGTGGAGTGCTCGGTTGTGAAAGGGAAGGACAATGGGAAAAATGATTGGTGAGGGATAGAGGAAGGTGTGGCCTCGGTGTGCATGGGTTACTGTTGTCGAGGGGAGAGGCGGGTTGGAGGGTGTGGCCTCGGTGTGCATGGGCTCTAGTCGAAAAGGTGAGGTGGTGGGGTGTCATGCGGCCATGGAGAAGGTGAGATGAAGATGGAGGAAAAACATGGAAGAAGGGGAGCACGAGCACTGCAAATCTCAAGATAAAGTAGCTTAGTTTAGGCTTACATGCAAAATGACGTACAGGTTCTCATGCAAAAATATATGTATCCTTCCTTTTCTTTTTTTCCCTTTTATTATGCAAAGTAGAGAACAAATCCCAAAAGAAGATGGAACGAACCGATAATATTGAAATATGGGAATAGCCATGAGCATGTATGTTGAATTCATATACGTTGAATTCATGAATTATATTAAAAGCAAATGATCGTTAGATTTACAACCGGTGTAAATTTTGAATTGACACGGAAACCAAAAGGTCAAAAATTTGATTACCGATGCGGATGACCGTTTCGCGGTTTCCGTTGCATACCGGACCTCAAAACACAGAATTGAATATACCGTTGAGATCAGCATGACGAGACGATCAAAATGGTATACGGATATCAGTGGTACGATTGAATTTATAAAATTCGAAATTTCTACTAGCGGAAAATGCAGTAAAAACGCAAAAAAATAAGATCGACGGAGCTAAAGAAGTCCGAATTTGGAAAAAACGGAAAACGACGACTTGCTCAGAAGATGATTTATAATTTTTCTATGTAAAAATATTTAGGTTTTGGAAACGTTTTGTTTTCATCGATTTTTAACTGATTAAATTGAAATAATACGCACAAAAATAACTTACGTATTTTCGGACGAAAATTTACCAGTTGCTATGTTTAACTAGACATATTTCAAATATCAAATTTTTATTTAAAAATTTTATTATTAATATTTCTCGAAAATTCAATTAATTAAATAAATAAAACGACTAAAATTTACGGATCGTTACACTCTCCCCCACTCAAAACTTTTCATCCTCGAAAAGGAAGGAGGTAGGAGTAGAAACAACCAGAAGAAAATAGATTTTGAATTCCAAAATAAAACAATTAATTTAAACCATATAAATTTCAATTTAAATTAATTTACATTCAACAATTGACTTTAAATTCAAGGTAATTCATTAACTTGGTTTATTTTCAATTTATTATTGTTTGTTACAAGATTTATTTCAACAATTTATTAATCCATTTATTATTCAACTAACTTAGTATTCTATTTACCTCTATTAATCATTTTATAATTAAACTATAAGTGAATAACATTTATTATACGCACTCGCTTTTTATTTATAAAGATAATATATATTGTATAGTATCTAATTTTCTTAAACTAACAATTTCAAAGATCATAAATTTGAATAGTCATTTATTATAATCATACTTTATTCGACAAATTTAATTCTTTTTATTCCAAATTATTATTAAATTTATTCTACTAATATATCTTATCACATTTATATTAAGTATATTTACATTTAATATAACTACTCAAATTTATTTAAAATTTCCTTTGATATCATTTTCTACTATATAATATTCAATTACATAGTTAACTTTTGAAAATTTAGGTAAGTTATATATAATGCAATTGAGTATTATCCAAATGAAGTTTTACCATTCGCTTATTTCAAGTTAAGTATTTAGTCAAAACTTTTGGCTTCGTTGAAAATCATCCTTAAATCAAAATTTTAAGAATTAACTTCGATTAACTTCAAACCATTTTATAGATAAAATAAATATATGTATATACATAATATATCAAATCAAATTTAAAATTTCCAATATATATTACTAATCATGTAATGTTTAGAAATTCAAATCAGTTTATTTTCCAAAATAAAAGTGTAGCAAAGCTACAGAATGATCTTTCCACTTCGAAACCCAAAAATGAATGTCGATGATGCGGTCGCCATCACCGAAATTACTTTCCAGCGACAAAGAGAAGAGCTCTTATTTAATCAAAAATTCTTTGAAAACCATTTATATTTGAAAATATTTTAAATAATATACATTTTAAACTTTAAAACCATAACTCGAAATTATCGGAAATTAAATTCTCGAATTCTAATTTATATTCACTTCAAATACCAAGTCAAATTATAACTAAGTTTACAAATTCATTTATTTATATTATGCAATAGTCAAGGGTTTACCAAGCAATAAACAATAATCAAATATTATCATTTCAACAATCAGTTTATTAACAGTTTAGTTATAGAAAATTCATACTTATATATATAATATAATCATGCAAACTTTATTAAATTTTTCAATTTGAAAACAATATTGTGTCAGTTTGCTATGTTCAAGTGTTTTGGGAATCCTATCGATAACGTTGGTCAGACGAATCGATCGAAAATCCAAATCAACATTAACAACTCAAACAACACAATATATAAAACATTTTAATATAAATTTACAAATAAACTTCCTCGCTCGAGGATACAAGAATGGATTTCAAAATAAGTATAGAGGTTCAAATTTTGATTGAATCAAATCAAAGAGAATTTAGATTCGAAGATAAGTTTGAAACAAAGATTAGATAATTAAATAACAAAATAGGGCGATGGATAAGTTTATATAAATCGCGGGCAACCTTAACCGGGACGACCGTGACTTCAAGAATAAGATCGATGCAGAATTCCGAGGTAAATCAACATTCGATCTCAAGAAATAGAATTCAAGTATAACAGGAGATAGATAGCATCATAAACCGAGGAAACAGGAATATCCGGTAAATCAATGCTTATTATAAAGGAATTTTTCCCCTTTACAAATCATTCAAAGACTGGCGAGACCGCCGATCTATTAGAGATATCATTTGAAGTGGAGTTTTGGGATGCTCCAGAATTGAAAGAGGACAAATAGTGAGGGACACGAATGAATTTTTGGAACCGCAGAGAACGTCCCAAAATTCAAAGGAATTGAGTCAAAGGAAGAGATTGAAACTTGAATGAGAGTGATTCTGTAAATACATTTACCATATATGCCGAGTTTTGCCTAGAGCTACCAAAGCTCTGATACCAACTGTAACGACCTGCTATTTTGGACTATTCGCAATCGCACATGTCGGACTTGAATAATTCAAAATACCGAATTGTTAATTTATAATTTGACAAAACTGAACATATACAGTAAATAAATAATCACAGAATCACAGACACAGAGTAATAATATGCAGCGGAAGCAAAAGATAGTGGTTCATGAAGCTACTATATGTATGTATATATATATATATATAACAGAGTTAAAAAGTTACAACAGAAGTCTCGAATACAATAGTCTGATATAAGAATCAGAATACATCACTGGGATCAACTGAATATCTGAAAGCTGGGTAGATAGCTGGATCTCCAGACGAAGATCCAACTCCAAAGGTGAGTCTCGAATACTAGTACCCTCAGTCTAACCCGAGCGTAAAGCAAACAAAAAACACTCGAGTCAGGATTAACATTCTTATATCAATAAATCCAACTCAAGTGAAATAACAATTAAAATACAAGTTACTCAAAGGACGTTGGAATATTTGTCCTCTAAGGATCCATTAAACTATCTAACATGTAGTGGTGTACGCTAAATAGATAATGTCTATCAGTAATATAAATATCAAAATAGTGTTAAGGCGTTATCATTATCCCTCTTAACACATTTTTATATAAGCGTCATAGCCTATACAGCACTGTAAACTCCACCGTAAACTGGTGGGATATCAGGGAGTACTCCATAGGTATAACACAAAACAAATTTGTAGTGGTCGTGTATATAGGGATACAAGTATGACAAGGCACATGAGGCAATACCCAAGGTAGTGAAACTACCATTTGCCTGATCCGGACTGGTGAGAACGCATCGCCGTAGCGATCGCAACACCGCGAAACAACACTTCCAAAATTTCGAGGGTGTACCAATCAATAACAAGTAATGAGTAGTTTACAAAGAAGTGTGTTCGTTCGGGGTGGCTAACCCCATTTGACCGGCACGGCTCCTGTTTTAGTCATTTCCAATTTGACACAAGTGTCAAGGAAATCCATTATCGTTCTCTTTCTTCAGTCATCACGTACATCATTCCAACCACTTCATTCTGGATCACACTCCGCGTATAGTTATTAAAGTGGTTTGCGTTTTAGATAGAGAGTACGTCCATAACCGATTCTGGTTTCTTTAATAACTTTCGTAATTATTACACCAATTGGTTGTTTAACAAATTTCAAAACCAAATCAAATTCAATTTAAAATAGAATTTGAAATTTAAGATTTCATTTGTCTTTTCAAAACAATTTTCGAAATTTACGTTTCATAACTTCCCAATTTCATTTCAAAATTCTATAATTCGAATTTCTAAAGTTAAATTTAAACAATTCAAATATACACTTAAATTTGTATATAAGTTCCATTCCATAATCATTTAAACTTAAACTTAATTTGTCGTTCAAATCGATTTAAGCTCATTTATAGATTTCATTCAATACTCGTTAAATTAATTTATCGTTAAAACAACTTCAATTAAATCACCAATTCATTGAATTTATTTACTTAAGTTCAGCTTCATTATATCAAAGCTTACAACTTTAACTTTAATTATATTTGTCAAATCCAATACTTATATTTCAAGTCTTTCATTTGTTTCAATAAAACGCATTTTTTATTTCTTGTAAAAGAAATCTAATTTCATTTATTTATTACCTTCGTTTCAATTTCAAACTCAATTAATAAAGAAACTTAGTTTCACTTATTCAAGAAATTCAATTTCACTTAATAAGAAAATTCAATTCAATTTAATTATTAAATAATTCCATCTCATTAACTTATCAAATAATTTCGAATCTTAATTATTACTAATTTCAAAACTTAATTATTAATAATTTCAAAATTATTTATTAATAATTTCAAAACATAATTGCTAATAATTTCAAAACTTAATTATCAATCAATTAAATTTTCAAACAATGTTCTTTTGTTAATTACTACGTTATTATTTGGTTAAAATTTCAAATATTCACATTTCCTTTCATTCAAATTTAAATTCAAATTTTATTTCAAAACCTTATTATTCTTCAAATAAAATTTTATTTTGTTTAAAACAAATTATTGAGCAATCGGGTTTAATTTAATTTTCTATCCGAAGTCAAGTTATTTGGGTATTTATCATTTCAACCCGATTCCATTTCAATTCAAAAATTAAAACATAGTAAAGGAAACTTGCAGTGCGATAACTGGGCTGGTGGCCAAGTAAATAAACAAGCAATAGCATCCATACATAACAATTTAACAATTTATTTAAATAATCTCGAAATAATCGTATTAATTTACATTTGTTATTTATGAAAATTAATATAATTATTTCTAGAATCTACACTATCATTTCATGCAGATTAAAGATTATTCCACTAATTATTTATACGGTTTTTCACTTGTCATTCAATTTCAGTTTTTATACTACAGCAATTAATCCAATATACGTTCAATGGTTCAAAGTGTAATTATCACAATCCTATATGTCAAGTAATTTAACAATTAAAGGATCATATTTAACTAATCAATATTCAACACGTTCTCTTTGCATAAGAACGACACCCAAACCAACGCGACTAGCATCGGTATAAACAATAAAATCTTGGTTTCCTTCGGGAATCACAAGAATAGGAGCATCGGAAAGGAGTTCTTTTAATTTCTGAAAAGAAGCTTCACATTTGTCCGACCAAATGTATTTAACACCTTTCTTTGTTAAACTAGTAAGAGGCACGAAAATTTTGAAAAAGTCCTTTATGAAAAGGCAGTAATAACCTGCCAATCCAAGAAAACTACGGATCTCCGTCACACCCTCCGGTCTCTTCCAATTTTGAATCGCTTCAATCTTTGAAGGATCCACGGAAATTCCGGATTTGAAAATAATATGACCAAGAAACTTCACACGAGATTGCCAAAAGTGGCATTTAGAAAATTTTGCTTTTAATTGATTACTCCTAAGAGTTTCCAACACAATCCGAAGATGCTTTTCATGCTCCTCCTCGGTTTTTGAATACACAAGGATATCATCAATGAAGATGAGAACAAACCGATCGAGGAAGTCTTTGAAAACTCTATTCATAAGGTCAACGAAATAAGCCGAAGCATTCGTTAAACCAAATGGCATAACAAGCCATTCATACGATCCATAACGAGTACGAAACGACGTCAAAGGAATGCTATCCTCTGCAATACGAAGCTGATGAAAACCGGTAGCTAAGTCTAATTGTGAAAAGACTCTAGCACCACTAAGTTGATCGAATAGATCATCAATCCGAGGTAAAGGATATTTATTCTTGATAGTAAGATCATTAAGTTTGCGGTAGTCAACGCAAAGCCTAAGTATACAATCGGATTTCTTCACAAAAATAGCCGAAGCTCCCCAAGGCGAGGAACTAGAGCGAATAAATTGCTTCGTCTCCAATTCGGATAATTGTTTGCGCATCACCTCATTTTCTTTATTGGACATACGATAAGGAGGACGAGTGATAGGTTGATCTCCAGGGATGAGATTAATTCTGAACTCAATTGCTCGCTTAGGTGGTAATCCTAAAACAGGCTCAAATATGTCTGAATATTCACGAACAACGTGAATAAGAGAAATAATATCTTCCTCATCATCATTATCGTCATCATGAGGATTTAATGAATATAAAGATGCAACCAAACTGGAATTCGAATCTTTAAGGTCAATAGAAATCTTCTTAACAGATTGAGGATGTCGAAGATAAATAGTCCGCTCAGGACATAGGATTTGGGCTTCATAGCGGTTAAGCCAATCCATTCCCAAAATCATTCCAAAGCATAATTAGCTCATAACATGCAAATCGGCTCGGAAAGAAAAATCACACAAAATAATCTCGACATCTTTACACAATAAACTGATTGTTGCGGATCCACCAACCGGATTCGCAATTCTCAAAGAAGTCATTAAACACAAAACATCCAAAGAAAAAGTATCAATAAATTCTTTTGAAATAAAAGAGTGGGACGCACCCGTATCAAAAAGAACTCGAATAGGATGATCACGAAATAAAATAATGCCATCATGGATAAAATGAGAAATACCTTGACCACGAGATGTGTTGCCAGGGGCTTGAGCAACATTAAGCTTTCCCTCCTTCCTGCCCTGAAGCTTGGGACAAGAAGATAAATAATGATCCGGGCTTTTGCAATAGCGACAAGCACGAGGCTTTGAACACTTGTTCGCATAATGGTCCTTAGAACCACAATTGTAGCATTGCCTACTGCTAGTGGTAGAAGTCTTTGCCACCGAATTCAATTGCTTCCCTTTCTTATTAGGATAAGGACCTATGTACTTATTAGGCCTTTTCTTGTTGTTGAAGTTTGGTCTGGCACCCACAACTTCAACATCACTCTCCCTATCTGCTTCTTCAAGACGAAGAGCGATACCAATGAGTTGAGCAAAAGAAACTTCTAATTTTAGAAGTAATGGCTTCTTGAGATTTTTGTTCAAGCCATAGACAAGGTTCTTCTTCAAAGGGGTGTTTATATATTGGACCCCGTACTTAGAAAGTGACTCGAAGGATGCGACATAGTCTATCACAGAGGATTTACCTTGAACAAGGTCTATAAAACGATGAGCCAATGTCACCTTCTCAGCTTCGGGCACAAATTTTAATTCGAAGCGTTTCCGGAATTTCTCCCAAGTAAGGTCCGCTTCAACTATTTCAGAAATAAGAATCTCATACTAATATAATGCTCTTTCTTGGAGCATGCTAGAGGCCACCTGAACATGGTGAAGATCAACAAGATTCATGAGAGAAAAGATTCGATCTCACGTTCTTAGCCAAGCCTAGACCTCAATAATAGTTTCAGATCCTTTGAATGGCTTCCCACCCAAATTGGTATAACAGTTGCACAAACGTGCAAATCCAGACTTAGGGTGAGAAGACTTCGGATTTGAACCGGCTGCCTGAGCATTCTTTACGTGATCAAGAAGCTGCTGGACAGACATAAATACTCCAATCTTGGGAAGTAGCACGAGATTGATCGGCGCTGGGACGGCCAGGTCTAACCATTTCTCTTCCTTATGAAAGAAAGAAAGAAGAAGGAAAAGGTTATTCGCCAAATGAATATCAAGCAATTCTTGATAGATAAAACAAGGAATCATAAAGAAATTAGGATAAATCGGTATGAAGACTCGAATTAAATCCTAAAGCACGACCCCTAAGAAGGACTTAGGACGATGATCCTTGCTAGATTATTTTACATTATTCCGAAGTTTGGCTTTGATACCAAGCTGTGACGCCCCACCTCTATACCCACGCTAGCCAAGGACACTACGGTGTAATGCCATCAACTAGCACGGAGAATAAGGTTGCTGAGGAGCGACCATCCGTGCAATTGCTTTGTGCAAGCACTGATATGTTAGATAGTACTACATGCATTTGGTTTCAGGAGGAAATCCGACATACCGATTACAAACTCAAAGCTACTATAATATCTTCGGAAACAAACATAGAAATAAACATAACACAAACCAGTCACAGACATCCATATCACAAAGGCGGAAATAGATATGAATATAACACATGAAAGTGTACATCAGAGTAGTGGTCAAACAAGATCCACAATATCACAAAAGAATAGCTACAAGTGCTAGACAAAGGAATATGGATACATCAGTGAGTCTATATCTCAAATGTATACAACAAAAACTACTAATCTAGGTAGTTAGCCAAAAGTCAGGATGATAATCCCAGATATGAAGTCAAGCAGAAACACCTGTAACATCTCGGTCTGACCCGAGCATTATTTAATAAGAAAATAATAAACGGATCAGTCTAGCTATAAATATCAGATGAAATGATATAGAATAAGAGATATGACAAAAACATATGATAACCATAAAGCCATACTGTGAAAAGTATGCAATTGAAAAATCAACTAAGGATTAATCAATATCACAAGAATCTTCTCAAAGATCAAAAGGAATGTCATACTCTATATTTTCATTCACCAAAACCATGAATATTGACAATAATATCAATGCCAATCACAAAAGTTAATGACACACAAATTCACCAATGCACAAATATTGCTAAAACTTATCAATGTAAATCACGAAAATTGGTGAAACACAGATTCTAGAAATCATCAATGGAAATCCAGAAATCACAAAAGGGGGGAGGCCTATCACAAAACGGGAGCATGAAAACTCACCAACACGTGTATCACAAAATAGAACGCTATTCCATGGTTGCTAACCATTAATTTTGAGCCGAAGCTCCACAAAACGGCCCGAAGACCATGGGTCGCTACCCTACCAAATTGAGCCGAAGCTCCACAGAAACGGGGTTTAGTCTCCCTCGTAGACAAAGAGACATCGCACATTTGCTAGTCTAAATCACAAAAATGATCATCAACGATCATCAAGAAGTGTCAATTACAGTAAGTTAGTAAATATAAAAGTTTAGCTTCATGTCCCATTACCACTAGCTTAACTTAAATATTTACGAAGAAATTGTAGATCTCCACTCAAAAATTGTCACAAGAGATTCAATCGAACAAGTCCAAGAATTAACCGGCGAAGTAAATGCAAGCGTTTCATACCATTTGTTTTACTAAGCCGTTTGATTAGATTTCTCATACGAGTGAGATAAAGCGACAAATCACAAAAATGATTGTAGAAACAATAAATCACAAAAATTCACGTTCGACGACGTGAATAAAAATCCAAAGAATTCGATTCCAAATCCATCAAAGTGGAAATACCCTTGCGACTTAACAGCCATGACTTACGACTTAACATAAGTCAACACAAGAAATCGACGGGTTAAGAAATAGCATACGGCCTAACAGAGCAACACAACATGGCGCGACTTATGGCATGGCGTGACCTAACAGAGCAAGCGACCTAACATGGTTGCGAGATAGCAGGTGTGACTTAACATGGTCGAGCTATAGGGTGGAACGACCTAATGGCCAAGCGCGCGCCCTAACAGAGCATATGGCCGAGCGACGTAAGGGGTTAGCGGCATAACAGGCCAAGCGACCTAAGAGATGCGGCTTAAGGAGCGAGCATGCGGCCTAGGTTGTGCGACCTAAGGGGTACGCGACCTAAGGATAGAACGGCCTAACACAAGGCGAGCGACCTAAGGATGGTGCGAGTTATACCCGGAGCGACCTAACATGGCGCGACCTAGCATGGCGCGACCAAATCAATGCCAAGCGACTTAAGTGGTGCGACCTAAGTATAGACGACCTAACACAAGGCGAGCGACCTAAGGGATACAGTTTCACATATGGCCGAGCGACCTAAGGAGGTTAGCGACCTAACTGCACGCGCGACTTAATGAGCCAAGCGACCTGATACGAGTGACCTAACTGCAGGCCGAGAGCAAATGATGCAGGCCGAACGACCTAAGGAGCTGAAATGAAAAAATTCACTCAATTTGCAACCGGACGAGCACGGACGTTAGGGGATCATGCCCATCGGCTACCCGGTCCTATGGCTCCTCGATGCATCACCAAAAACGTGTTCAAACATCAAAGCTTGGATTTTTAAAGATTTGAACCCAAAACGCTAAAAATTGGGATTTTCACCAATTCAATCCAAACCAAGAGCAAATGCATATGAAAAAGTGTTAGGAATACATACCCAACAATCAAAGATAGTTATAGACAAAGATGTGAGATAAAAACCTCACCTTTACACAAGATCAATGAAGAAGAAGCTTGAAAGCAAGGAAGAATCAATGGCTTCTCTTTGAATTTGGAGTTAGATGTTGGATTTGCAAATGAACTTGAGCTTGGAGTTTTAATTTCCCATTCCTTCCTCCATTTTTGATGAAGGTTGAGTGTTAGGAAATGAAAGTGAAGTTATGAAGGGAAGGGGGTTGAGCTAGAATTAATAGCTTAGGCTAATTGGGCTAAACCAAACCCAAAGCCCAAAGTGAAAAAGTGACAAAATTACACTAACTCCAAACATATCAAAGTTTATACTCAAAAAGATCGCAAACGGCGTTTTAGACCCAATGGAAGTTGTTCTAAGTCCTAATTCGACCGTATGCAAAAAGTAACCTTTCGGACTAAAATCCGACTAACGATAAAATATTTGAATAAAATATTTAAACATTCAATCGTAAAATATGCGGGTTGTTACATGATCGGTGGCCGAGTATGGGAAAACGTGGAGGACAAAGGCGAGAGGTGGTGAAGGCTGCTGATGGATCTATTGTTGCGGGCTGTGGCAGGGTTGTTCGGGTCAGGCAGTTACGTGGAGTGTGGGGCATGGGTTTTTAGGTGCTCAGAAAACTAGATGTGGCAGGTGGAGTGCTCGGTTGTGAAAGGGAAGGACTATGGGAAAAATGATTGGTGAGGGATAGAGGAAGGTGTGGCCTCGGTGTGCATGTGTTACTACTGTCGAGGGGAGAGGCGGGTTGGAAGTTGTGGCCTCGGTGTGCATGTGTTACTACTGTCGAGGGGAGAGGTGGGTTGGAGGGTGTGGCCTCGGTGTGCATGGGCTCTAGTCGAAAAGGTGAGGTGGCGGGGTGTCATGCGGCTATGGAGAAGGTGAGATGAAGATGGAGGAAAAACATGGAAGAAGGGGAGCACGAGCACTGCAAATCTCAAGATAAAGTAGCTTAGTTTAGGCTTACATGCAAAATGACGTACAGGTTCTCATGCCAAAATATATGTACCCTTCCTTTTTTTTCTTTTTTTATTATGCAAAGTAGAGAACAGATCCCAAAAGAAGATGGAATGAACCGATAATATTGAAATATGGGAATAGCCATGAGCATGTATGTTGAATTCATGTACGTTGAATTCATGAATTATATTAAAAACAAATGACTGTTAGATTTACAACCGGTGTAAATTTTGAATTAACACGAAAACCAAAAAGGTTAAAATTTTGGGTACCGATGCAGGTGACCATTTCGCGGTTTCCGCTGCATACCGGACCTCAAAACACAGAATTGAATATACCGTTGAGATCAGCATGACGAGACGATCAAAACAGTATATGGATATCAGTGGTACGATTGAATTTATAAAATTCGAAATTTCTACTAGTGGAAAATGCACTAAAAACGCAAAAAAATAAGATCGACGGAGCTAAAGAATTCTGAATTTGGAAAAACAAAAAATGACGTCTTGCTCAGAAGATGATTTAGAATTTTTCTATGTAAAAATATTTAGGTTTCGGAAATGTTTTATTTTCATCGATTTTTAACTGATTAAATTGAAATACTACGCACAAAAATAACTTCCGTATTTTTGGACGAAAATTTACCAGTTGCTATGTTTAACTAGACATATTTCAAATATTAAATTTTTATTTCAAAATTTTATTATTAACATTTCACGAAAATCCAATTAATTAAATAAATAAAACGACTAAAATTTATGGGTCGTTACAGTCGAAAGGCTCATCTTTCACTATATGCAGTGCATGTCAAATTGACCATCAAGGCTGAGATTTCCAAATTGCCACTCTCCATACCTCTCGGGTGGCCTAACAGTCCTACGACTGGCTCGAGTAGGTACAACATCGCCTAAACCCCTTTCAACACCACCTTGAGTTGAACTTCCTTTAGCTTCATGCACATTACCAATGCTACTAGAAGGCACATGTAGACTACCCTATGATGTCTTATCAACTATGTCTTCAATCTTGCAATAGCAGGTACAACTCTACTACTAGGTTGAAACGTGGGAACTACTCCTATCTCCTTAAACCTATCAAAATCAACTAAAATGGTATATAACTCTTCCTTAGGCTTGAGCATTGCAGACTAATCAATGTAACATGTTTGGAATGTACAATCTTCCTATCAACGAGGTTCCAAATACGATACCCTTTGATGCCTTCTGTATAGCTCAAAATTATACCTTGAAGTGCTCTTGCCTCTAACTTGTCATTTCTAGTATAGTGAACATACACAGGGCCATCAAATATACAAAAATAACTGATATGTATATACGTACCTTTTCGCATTTTCTCTGGAATCTTCTCATCAATGGCTAAGCACGGAATTCAATTGATAATATATGCTGCAGTAGATAAAGCTTGAGCCCAAAAGCCTCTAGATAAATCCGCCATCAATCTTAAACAATGAGCTTTCTCCAATAGAGTACTATTCATCCTCAGTGACTCCATTTTATTGTGGATTTCCAGGTGTAGTAAAGGGTCTCTGAATTCCATGTTACTTATTGAAATATGCGAACTCCTTAGAAATAAACTCACCGCTCTTGTAGGACCTCGAAACCTTTGACTTCCTTTCGACTTCATTCTCTACCAGTGCCTTCTTAGTTTTGAACTTCTCAAATGACTTCGACTTGGATTTCACCACGAACACCCGAACCTTCCAAGAGAAGTCACCGACAAAAGAGATAAAATACTTAGCTCCTCTAATAGAAGTTGTAGCTACTGGTTTCTAAACATCTGTATGGACATACTCTAGTACCTCTTTGGAATCATGTCTACCAACACCAAAAGAAACCTTTGTCTATTTCTCCAATACACACTCTTCGTAAAATTCCAAATGATTAAATCTTTTACCCTTGATTATCTTCCTTCTATGAAGCACCTCCAAGCTCTTCTTCAAATCATGACCCAATCTAAGATGCCAAAGAAAGTCGACATCCAAAGCTCATGAACTATCAACTCCAACTCACGACTTTCCAAGAACTGTAGATCCTTTCGGCCAATAAAAATTTCAAACCATCACTCTTTCATCGATACAAGACATCATGTGTCACCTTCAAGCTATCCAACTCTATTGTAATTGTGTAGTGCAAAGATGCTAGCCGACCTAAAGACAGAAGAGATTTCCTTAAACTTGAAACATAGCGGACTCCGCTGATAGTGCGCACCACACCATCGTGCATGCGAATATGCATTGATACCTCTCCTAATGACTTGCAAGTAGCATCGATCCCCACAATATGACACTTCCCTTCTTACCTTCATTAGAACAGAAATACTCCTTCCTAGGCATCATGTGGAAAGACGCCCTGAATCCAAACCCGACGGTCTGATACAGCGAAAATATATGCAGTCAACACATCGTTAGAAACAGTCTTCTCCACCAAAATACATGAACAAACATCAGCTTCATTTCTCTTCCTCAAATCTGGACAATCTTTCTTCTAGTGGCCATGCTTCTTACATTGATGACATCTGTTGTCTCTAGACTTGCCTCTCCAACCACTTCCAGGCTTCCTCGATTTGGATCGCCCTTTAAAATTATTCTTCTTCTTCTTTCATCCTCTTTCTACAAATAGCCCTTCCGTAACAACCCATAAATTTTTAATAATTAAAATTGTTAAATTGATAAAATTTTGGTAATTTAATATGAAGAAAAATAAACTTTGTAATAAAATAAGGAAGGAATGTTAAAGTGAAAATGCATATTTTATTCATAAGGTAATATAAAAGGATGAAACTTATCTGAATGAATTTATTTGAGGATTCAATCATAATAAATGTACACATTTAACAAATTAAATATAATTAAGAACAACTGTTAATATAAAGGAAAGAAATTAATTAAATCCATCAGGTCATTGCTTGATTTTCAGCCTTTTTCTACATGGCCTCTTTATTTCTTGCTTTAGCCATACAAACTCTTTTTCTAGCCGTTTATTTCTCATTTGCAAATCATGTACAAGAAGATTTATTTCTCATTTCAAAACTCCCCATTTTCATTTGCATTTAAGAATAAAACATATATACGTTTCTTTCTTCTTAACTTATGCCTTTTATGTTTCTTAGCATTTAATCTTATGTTGCTTGCCATCCAAACCATCTATGTATCAATCCAAAAATTTTAATAAATGTTTTATTTATTTAATTTAGATAATTTTGTTATTTAAAATATAAATTTTGGTGTGGATTAGAATTCCGCACATGAATTAATAGAATATTTTCCGAAAATGTGAATTTTGTCAATATGGTCAAACTTTGACTTTTAAATTTAAAATTTTAAAAGTTTAAATTTTGAATTTTATCTTTTATTTTGAAAGTAAATAAAATTTTAAGAATACTGCTTTTCGTTTCGTTGAAATTTGATTTATAACGTGAAAGTTAAGTCTTTTTAACCATTGTGTGTAATTTGCTGTATTTAACAAAATTGTTTACTTCAAAATTATATAAGTAATATTTCATTTGGTCGTGTAATGTTCTAATTTATGTTTTCAGGGGTAAAATTACTTGTTTTGTATATATTTTGGTTTTAAAACGTTTTTAAAAGTGTAGTTGACATCTTCCAGTGTCAGTTGTATTTTGTTTACAATTTCTAATTTCCAACTTCAATTAATTTAAGAAATTCTTTATTTATTTTTATGTTTTTTTTAAAACCTTATTTTATTCTCATTCTCACTTTATTTTGTTTCTCAAAGATTTATTTTAAACCATTTTTAAGAAGATTTGTAATTTCCCAAAGTTAAGTGAATTGTGTTTGCAATTTTCTTAAGCTAGTTTCAATAAATTAAGCCATTTTCTTTACTTATCTTTCTATTTTCCTAAAATATAATTATTTATTTTCTTTTTCACTTAATTTCAGTTTGTTTTACTTTTTTTCACTGATTATTATTTTTTTAAGGTGTGGTAGAAATTTTTCCAAGCTAGTGGTATTGTGTGTAAATTATTAAGTCTTGTTTCAATTTAACAAACTATTTCTTTAATTCTTTTCCTCTTTTTTTTCTTGCAAACATTGCCCAAAATTTTAATAAATATAGGCAATTTCTGTAATTTTGATTTTGTTTTAAGTTTAACCCTAATTGAAATTTTAAATTCTAAGTTCTAAGTTCAAATCTTTCATATAAAGTATATATACGCACAATATTTGTTTCGCGATTGTTTCATTTATTATGGTTATATACTTTTTAAATTAGGGAATAAATATTGTGTAAAAGGGGAATAAAATTGTACGTTTCTTTGTACATAGAGACATCAGTTTTAGAAAATGGTAAATGAATCAAAAGAATGTAAGCAAATCATATTTTAATTAAGTAATAAATTTTAAAATTAATAGTATACAGATAAGCTTTATAAAAAGAATGTTTTAATTTGTACATTCGCGCCCGTTTTGATTAATTTAGTGGTATAAATAGTATGTATTAATGAATACTCTTTAAACGTATATTTTACTAATATAAATAACAAATAAATAAGAAAATGCATAAATTTAAATACGTTATTTTCGTTATATTTTGGACGTGAATTATTACGTCTGTAGTACGCATTCTTTAAATTCATACCGCGGACGAATAAATAAATTAGTCGGTATTCATGCATTTCCAAGAGGGAAATAAATGAACTCTATAGCCATTTCAAAATTTATTCCTTGCATTTATCAAACGCAAAATTCAAACATCACACAAATTTCCTGACTGGTTCAAAATAATTTCTTGCCTATTCTTTCACCTCAATCAACGCAAGGTGTTCTCTTTATATGCCAATCACCTTCGCATAAAATCCATCACGTATCATAGAAAATATTTGCTTGCCCCCTTTATTTTCACCAACCCATTTTTTCATTTATTTCTTGCCATTTCTCCAAGCAATCAATACTAGTTTTCATTTAAATACTCAACCTTGTACGCAAACAATTTTCATCGCCTTCCCATTTTATAAATATTTCTTGCGTTTTAATCAACGCATTTACTTCCTAATAAATTTTTAACGTGTACAAAATGGTTGCCATGATTTTTATTGCCACTTTATCACTTGGTTATGTAACCCACGCATATCAACGCATCCTCCATGATAACATCAAACATCACGTATCAATGCAAAAATATTGCTTGCCGTTTCATTCTCTTAATTCATGCAATCTACACTGGTAATAAAAATCAATACTCAATGTAATTATTTGTTTCCAAATTTTCCTTGCCTCCCGTGTGTAATTGATATAATTATATTTCTTGCCTATTTCTTTCACCTCAATTTAACGCATAGTTTTTTATTTTATTATTACTCGTTCGCATAAAAAAAAATCAAATTTCCATTCCCGTTTCAAAGCAAAAGATTGCTTGTCGTTTCTTCCTTTAATCAACGCAAATTTCTTTTGTCTTAATATAAACCCACGCACCCCTTTGATAATGAAACAAATCATTTATTTCCTTTAAGTTCTAAATTTCGAATCCTTGCTTGCCTTAAATTACGCACGCCTTAATTTGTGTTTTCTCATTTTTTGCAACCTGTGTTTCACAAATTAATACAAATCCACGTGCAATCTTTCGTTATCGTTTCAAAAGTTACCGTTTCCTTTTATTTATCAACGTAACCTCAGTATAAAGCCTCGCACTAAATAACTTTCTTTTGTAATCTCAACATTTGACCTTCATCTTCTTCGTGCTTAAGCATCCTCATCAGGTATGGCCGCTATATCTATTTTCTTTTATTATTATTTTCCTCCATGCATTGTTTCTTCACTTCTACACAAATGCTCAGCCACTCACCACCGTTGCACGCCCGCTTACATCCACCTCTCTTCCACCATCAGTGCAACCCTCCCCTTGATGCACCAATTGGCCGAGTTGCATGAGCTCGTGCTTTAAGAAAAATAACGTGTTGCACCACTTTGAGATTTATCACAGCACATATACCTTTTAAAAAAATGGGAAAAAAATATATATGCATGCACCCAACTTTCCCCTTACGTGCCCATGCACAGTCAAGTGATGAGTTTGTCTAAACTTTTGAACCAAAGTTTTCACCACTTTTCTTTCTAAAATATATATATATATATATATATATATATATATATATATAAAGTTTAATGCATGCGCCACATAGAGTTATAGCCCATCACCTTTGTATTTTTGAACGCAACCTATATCTTCAATTTTCCCTAGTTTGCATGAATGCGTGCATATAAATAGACCAAGACTCGTATATATGGGTCAAGTCGGGTGGTGAAGTGGTCGAGTGTATTGTGCCAATCTCCCTCTTATTTAATTTAGCTCCTGTAACAACCCGATATTTTCAACCATTCGCATCTATTATAGGTGTATAAGTAGACACTTATGCCGAAATTGAATTGCTCAAAATACCGAGTTGTAAATAAAATTTGGCAAATCTCAGAATATACAGTAAATAATAATCATAGATCACAGACACATAATATTTAATAATGCAGTGGAAGTAAAAGAAATAACAGTTCATAAAGCTACTATATAAATATATCATAGTTAAATAAATACAACAGAAGAAATAAAGTACAACAGAAGTCTCAAGATGATAACCAAGTACAAGCTGAGTAGAATAACAGAACTAAAATAGATAAAACCAGATAAGCAGATAATCTCCAGCGATTCCAATCTCCAGAAAGTGGAATCCAAATCTGTGAATAACTCTGGCTGACCCGAGCGTAAATAAAAATACAAACACTCGAGCCAAGGTAATATATACTTATATAATGTAAACCAACTCAAGTGAACTGTAATAAGGTACAAGTAACTTAAAACCGCCCATCCTCTAAGGATCCGTTAAACTATCTACTACGTAGTAATATTTCGTTATTATAATAATGTCTACAGTAAAATTAACTTACTTTAAAATAGCATTACGGGCTTACCCATATCATCCTTCATACATAATAGTCCCAGTAGTCCATCCGATATCATGATATCTCCAGATCGGAAAATAATCAGAGGATACCAAACGGGCTACGGGAGTAAAACAAACTCCTAGTAAAGGCTCGGTACGGTAGGTGACACGACACACAAGGCAATGCCAGGGTAGATATACCAATTACGCACATGGGCTGGTGGTAACGCAGCAGCCACATACGCCCACCTTGGAACACACTCCCATATCAAAATCGAAGGATGGCCATCTAATCAATCACAAGTAAGAGTATAGTATCGAAGGAATGTATCCGACTAGAGGCGCTACCCCTTTTGGCCCGAGATCGCTCCTGTTTTAGCCAACTTATGCCAACTCACGGGAGTTGGGTCCACGTAATATACCTCAAGAACGTCGCCACCATCCTACTTCATTCTGGAATCTCTACCGCGTACACGGTTGTCAAAGTGGTTTTCGGTATCGACAGAGAGTATGCCAGATATCCGATCCCGGTCTCTTTTCCAACCAATCGTTATTATAACCCGCAGTTATAACTTTTAAAATAATATTTATAATTCAAAATAGAATATCATTTCAAATCCAAATCTTTATCAAAATAAAGATTAAATTAATTCCAAACCATTTCAAAAACATCATATCTTTCCAAAACTTCCCGTCAAATCATCTCAATATATCAAAATATCATATCTTTACAAAACTTCATTTTCAATCATTAATATATCAAAATATCATATCTTTACAAAACTTCATTTCAAATCATTTCAATATATCAAAATGTCATATCTTTCAAAACTTCATTTCCAATCATTTTAATATATCAAAATGTCATATCTTTTCAAAACCCCATTTCAAATCATTTTAATATATCAAAATATCATATCTTTTCAAAACCACATTTCCAATCATTTCAATATATCAAAATATCATATCTTTACAAAACTTCATTTCAAATCATTTCAATATATCAAAATATCATATCTTTACAAAACTTCCTTTCAACTTTACAAAACTTCATTTCCAATCATCTTAATATATCAAAATATCATGTCCTTCCAAAACTTCATTTCCAATCATTTTAATATATAAAAATATCGTATCTTTCCAAAACTTCATTTCCAATCATTTTAATATATAAAAATATCGTATCTTTACAAAACTTCATTTCCAATCATTTTAATATATAAAAATATCATATCTTTACAAAACTTCATTTCCAATCATTTTAATATATCAAGATATCATACCTTTACAAAACTTCATTTCCAATCATTTTAATATATCAAAATATCATATCTTTACAAAACTTCATTTCCAATCATTTTAATATATTAAAATATCATATCTTTACAAAACTTCATTCCAATCATTTTGATATATCCAAATATCATATCTTTACAAAACTTCATTTCCAATCATTTCAATATATCGAAATATCATATCTTTACAAAACTACATTTCCAATCAATATCGATCGAAATATCATATCTTTACAAAACTTCATTTCCAATTATTTCAATATATCAAAATATCATATCTTTACAAAACTTCATTTCAAATCATTATTCATTTCATCCAATTTAAAATACCATTTCAATTCACATTTCAAAACGGTTTATATTTCAAAAATCATTTTAAATCATTAAAAATGACGTTATTATATTTAATAATTAAATTATTAAATTTCCAAAATTTTCAACTTTCAAAGTTCATTATTCACTTAAGTTTATCAAAACAGTGAAAATTCACTTTTCGCAGCATTTAGAAAACGCTACGGAAAGTTACATTTAAAACAGTTTAATTTAACAAAATACAGCATTTTAAAAATGCTGTAATAGGGTTTACTTAAATTTCAAACAAACTTAGTAAATTCAACAATTATAGCACTTACAAAAATTTCTATAATAGCCTTTAATTCAATTTAGCTTTTTTAGTTCATTATCATCAACTACAGCATTTACAAATGCCGTAATATCATTTACATTGCAATTAATAGCATTCCAAAAATGCAGCTAATTAACTTCAAATATTCAATATAATTTCACAACCAATTATATTTTTATTTAAACATTTTTAACTTATAAAATCATACATTTTCACATTTATAAACATCATTTAATTTTCCTTAAGTTCATGATTTTATAAAGTTAAATTTCCATTTAAAAATCAAGATTTAATAATAATTCGCTTATTAAATTTCAACATTCAATTTTAAATTCATTGAATTAAATTTCAACTTAACGCTTAAGTTTAAAATTTAAAAATATAACTTAATGTCAATTTTATTTATTTAACTTAAAATTAACTTTTAAGCCAAATTCACAAATTCCCATTTTGGTTATATTTCAAAATTTCAACCTAAAAAAATCATTCATTCCACATTTTAACGTTATTCAAAAAAATCATTAATATATTATAAAATCACTTTAAATTCATTTTAAATTCAAATTATAATAAATTTATCATAATTTCATATTTAACTAAATTTCCAATTATAATTAAATCAAAATTTCCAAAATAACTTACATTCAAATTTTCTAACTTTCCATAATTTATTTAACTTATAAATTTCCAGAAAATCAATAATACATTACAAAAATTATTTTTTTATTAAGTTTAAATCAAAATATAGTAATATTTACATTTCCAAAATATTTTTAACAATTTTAGAAAACATATTTTAACTACGGGTCTGTATATAAAATTTTCTAGCCTAGGTAAAGTGGTACGGGTAATATATCATTTCAACCCGTAATTTAAAAAGAAAATCCAGGTTTTATCATTTCAAACCTGCAGTCCCAAGTAAATGAAAGTATTTGAAAATCATTCAGGCCTATCATTTCAGCCCATAACGATTTTCCTTTATTCTAAAGTCTGTTCGGGTATGTATCATTTCAACCCATAGTGGTTCTAATCTAAAAGGAACTTGCAATGTGATAAACTGATATAAATAACAGAACAACATAATATAACAGTAACCTATGATACAACAGGTGTTTAAGCATGGGTGAACATCATATAATCATAACATAGCAGCTGTGATATGGTTATACATTTTTTTACAGATTCAAAAGGGGTCAATTTACTAGTTATATATGTACATATTTATCAGGTGAGAATAACTCACATGTATAAGCTGGAGACAACGATCAAAAGCACAAACTGAGATCTTCAGATGCACGATAGCATGAAAAAAATTCTATTTTGTGAGAGCCAAAGATTAATGGCCTTGAACACATTCAAACAAGACAATACAAACAACATAAGTTTTCAACTAAAAAAATACGATTAAACAATGATAGAATTGGATGCATAAACAAATCCAAAGTGTTTACACTTGCTTTCTACCACCTATGCTTCAGCTCCAGATCTGAAATGGCACGGCTAAAGGCATGGTTTGGATCTTGTTTGGGTTCCTAAAGTTCGGCCTAGCATGGGAAAATGATGGAGCAAAGGTGATGCAAAGGGATAAGTGCATGGATTACAACTACAAGGCAAAATATCATGAATTCAAAGCGACTAATGTCACGGCCTAAGGAAGGACAGCCATGGCCAGGTCTATAGTGGACTGAGGATGGTGTGGTAGTAGGTTTTAGGTCATCCATGGGTGGTGGAGGTGGAGTAGGTGGCGGCCAAGGGGGTGTTGAAGGTGATGTGTGGTCATGGTGATTGGCTATGGCATAAAGGGTGAAGTTTGTTCAAGTTTTGGTGGAGTTTGGTCACATGGATACATGGCTTGGGATGGTCAGAGGCTGGAAGACGTGATGATTGGTGGTTCAGGTGGTGGAGGGGGCAGCCATGGTGAAGGAGTGGAAAGCAGCCTAGCATAGAAGGTGAGAAAGCAAGTGAAAAACAACATAAACAAGTAGAAAAGCAATGGAAAAGAAAAAGAATTTTATCCAACTCTTTGCTTCAGAAATGGCCAAATTTTTGAGATGAGAAATGTTTCATTAACGTGAAAAGAAGTGAGGAAAAAGATACGGCTGAAGAAAGTATAAGGAACGGCCATAATTGAAAGCATATGTTGGTTGAAATGTAAAAAGGTGAGGAGGTGAAAGTCAAGGGATATAAAAGGTTTCAATAACTCTTCATATATTCAATATTACTTTTAATTTTTTACATAACTGAAATATATATGTAAATTCAGTTAAAATACGAAAATATAACAAATAAACAAAATATAAATAAATAAATATTAATTATATACAATTAAATTAAGAAAATAGCACAAAAATTGAAAACTAGTCTAGAAAATTTGAAAATAAATGGAACAAACTTTGAAAAAAAAATTAGATACATGAAAAATATTTATAAATAAAGATAAGAATATAAAATAAAAATTCATTCACAAAATAAATAAATTTTAATTAAATGTAATTTAAATTAAGAAAATGACTTAAAATTGCAAACTACGCTTTAAAATTTGCAATAAATTCAATAAGCTTTAGAAAAAAAATTATAATCACTTTAAAAATATTTAAAGTTAAAATATACATAATATAACATAAATATACAAATTATAATAAGATATATGAAGTAAAAATATCATTTATATAAATTAAAACAAAGAATATTGCTTAATAATCCTATATACGCACAATATTGTAAAGGATATAACTTTCACAATTTAAATCCAATTTCAATAAAACGAAAAATAGTATTCATGATATTAAATCTATTTTCATAATAAAAGATAAAATTCAAGAATTCAAATATTTAAATTTAAAATTTAAAAGTCAAAGTTTGACCAGTTTTGACCACAAATCCATTTTTCAGGAAAATATTCAATTTTTACCATTTTGAAATTATAATTCATATAATAATCAAAATTTAAATTTAAAAATAAAATGTTTGAATAAATAAGTTTAAAATAATTTTAAAATAAAATAAAGTCAAATTTAAATTATATGCAAAAAAAAATCTAGGGTTGTTACACTCTCCCTCACTCAAAACTTTTCATCTCCGAAAAGGAATGAGGTACGGAAAAGCATAGAAAAAGATAGAGTGAAATAAGATTAAGACAAGATGACAAGGAGATTGAAATTATACCCGATAACTATTGTTATAGGTAAATTTAACAAGGTGGAGATTATCAAAGTTTATAGAAAAAAAAAATGCCTACACCAGCCTGAAGCAAGATAAGAAAAACAAGGACAACCAAAAAATAGTTTGAAAAACAAAATAAGATAATAAGTTAGAAACCATGGAAATTTCAAATTAAATAGATAATTAATTTTTTTACACAAGTTATAACTATCTTAAATTTTATTATCTTATCTTCTAATCATCTTAAATTAACAATTTCTAAGATCATGGATTTGACAAATAATCATTCATTATACTCATAATGTACTTAATAAATTTAATCCTCCTTTATTCCTACTTAAAGTTAAATTTATTCTTCTCAATATATTTTATCATCTATGCCCATTATACTTACTCTTATTATAACTGCTTTAATTTATTTTTAGTTCCATTAACATCGTCTTATATTGTAAATTATTCAATTAACCTTTTATTCTATTTACTCATGTTAATCATTTTATAACTAAAATTTAAGTGTATAACATTTATTTTAACCATTCAAATTTTATTTATAAAATCTTTTTATATTGTATATTATCCAATTATATTGTTAACTTCTGTATAATTTGGGTAAGTTATATTTAAATGCAATTGAGTATTATACAAATAAAACTTTCTAATTCCCTCATCTCAAGTTTGAATCATTTATCTAAAATTTTGATTTTGTTTTTATAATTGAAATTATTATTTTTTAAGATAAAGTTTAAGAATAAAATTTCTGGTTCCTTCAAACCATTTAGAGATAATTAAATATATATATACATAATATGTCAAATCAAATTTTTTTTGGCAAGGCCAGCCGGTTTTTAAAGTGGACCGTCCACTTTTTATTACAACAAACGTAATAAAAAAAATACAAGGAACAGGAGATAGGCAGGGCACCTATGCCACAATACATGGAAATTAAGTGGAGAGACCACTAAAACTAACTAGCTTAGAGAATAAGTGCTAGACAACATATCTAGACAGCTAATAGCAAATGCACCACGCAGGGAGCAACATCACAACAGTTTACCAAAAGGTAAGAACAAATACACAGACCTAAACATTTCCTTAGCAAACAATAACATAAGACTATGACATTGCGCATAACAAGCCAGCAAACTGCTAGCAGATGACATTGATCAATACATCACGATCACGATCACTAGAGGCATAAGCCAAATAGCAGACACGAAGCATACCAAGATTGCCAAAGGGAATCACATCCAGTATAACACATACAGGAGCTGCCAGTTGCAAAAGAATGACATCGAACATAGCAAACAAGCAGATACCAAGAACAGCAGTACCACACGACCACCGAACACACATAACTCGGTCGTAGCAAGGCTATCGCCATCGAGCGAGGCAGCGGAAGTGGAGCAGAGCTGAGGAGAAGCTCTCGCGATGAGAAGCCAAAATCCACTCACAACCCCAAGATCAGATCCAACAAAAATCACAACAAACGACCCAGATTCAAAACCAGACGCATAAAACACACGACCGAAACCGAGATAGCTCACCAGAGTCTTGTGACGACAACCAAGGCTGCAGATCTGCCAAACGTTGTAAACAGTCACTAAGGCAGCAGACCACGTTGACAAACGAGAGGGCGCAGGAGATCCGGAGGTTCTAGACAAGGGCTAATCATCAGCGAAGAGAATCAAAGGCCGAAGAGTAAAGGTCAGATCCGGAAGTGAAGGAAGGGGTTCGAGAGTGGAGCCATCAACAAATAGACAGTAATGAGGAAAGCTAGAAGTAGAAGTGCAGAAACTGATGTAGCGAAGAATAGCAAACAAGCAGATAACAAGAACAGCAGTACCACACGACCACCGAACACACATAACTCGGCCGTAGCAAGGCTATCGCCACCGAGCGAGGCAGCGGAAGTGGAGCAGAGCTGAGGAGGAGCTCCCTCGATGAGAAGCCAAAATCCGCTCACAACCCCAAGATCAGATCCAACAAAAATCACAACAAACGACCCAAATTCAAAACCAGACGCATAAAACACATGACCAAAACCGAGATAGCTCACCAGAGTCTCATGACGACAACCAAGGCTGCATATCTGCCAAACGTTGTAAACAGTCACTAAGGCAGCAGACCACGTTGACAAACGAGAGGGCGCAGGAGATCTGGAGGTTCCAGACAAGGGCGAATAATCAGCAAAGAGAATCAAAGGCCGAAGAGTAAAGGTCGGATCCGGAAGTGAAGGAAGGGGTTCGAGAGTGGAGCCATCAACGAATAGACAGTAGTGAGGAAAGCTAGAAGTAGAAGTAGAAGTAGAAGTAGAAGTAGAAGGTCAAATCAAATTTGAATCATATATCTATATATATTATAAATCCAGTCTTATTTTAGAAATTCAAATCAATTAATTTTCCAAAACAAAGTTGTAGCAAGACTACAGAACAGTCTCTTCACTTCGAAACTCAAAGATGAACGTTGATGATGTCGTGGTCATCACTGATGTTATTTTCCAACGACAAAGGGAAGAGCACTACTTTTAAACTTTAAAATTTCTTGGAAACAAATTTCTATTAAAAAATACTTTAAATAATATACCCATTTTAAAACTTTAAACACAAGGTTCGAAACCATCGGAAATTAAATTCTCAAATTTCTTGTTTTAAACTCATTTCAGTTCCCAAATCAATTTATAAAAAGCTGTTTATAAATTCATTTATAGAACAATAAATGATAAATCAAGTATTATCATTTCAAATGATTAATTTAAATCAATATATTAAGTTTCATAAATTTACTTATATCAAAATTTATTTCATTAACCAAATTTTAAAATAATATTGTGTTAGTTTTTTCTGTCAAAGTGTTTTAGAAATCCTATCGATAGCGTTGATCAGACGAATCAATCGAAAACCCAAATCAACATCAACAACTCAAACAACACAATATAAAACAGAACATTAATATTGATTTACAAGTAAAATTCAAAATGTTTGGAAGGTAGATTGGAAACAAAATACAAGATGATTGAATAACAAAATAGGGAGGAGGATAAGCTTAAATAAATCGCGGAAAACCTTAATCGGGTCAACCGTGACTTAAAGAATAATATCGATGTGGATTTTCTAGGGTAAATCAACATTCGATCTCAAGATATAGAGTTTGGAATAACAAAAGATATTAGCATCTAAACCAAGGATAGATATAAATCTCTGGTGAATCGATGCTAATTGTAAAGGAGTTCCTCTTTTTAGAAATGAATTTTTGAGATTAGCGGGACCGCCAATTCACTATAAAGCTCATTCGAAGTGGAGTTATGGGATACTCCAGAATCAAAAGGAGATGAATAGTGAGGGACTCGAATGAATTTTGGATCCGCAGTGAACATTCCAAAATTCAAATGAAATTTGAACCAAAGAGGAAGAGATTCAAGTTTGGATGAAAGTGATTCTGTAACTAAACTTACCATACATTCTAAGTTTTGCCTCAAAGCCAAAGTTCTGATACCAACTGTTACAACCCGATATTTTCAACCATTCGCATCCGTTATAAGTGTATAGGTAGACACTCATGCTAGAATTGAATTGCTCAAAATACCGCGTTGTAAATAAAATTTGGCAAATCTCATAATATACAGTAAATAATAGTTACAGATCATAGACACAGAGTATTTAATAATGCAGCGGAAGTAAAAGAAATAGTAGTTCATGACGCTACTATATAAATATATAAGAGTTAAATAAAATACAACAGAAGAAATAAAGTACAACAGAAGTCTCAAGATGATAACCAAGTACAGACTGAATAGAACAACAGAACTGGAATAGATAAAACCAGATAAGCAGATAATCTCCAGGATTCCAATCTCAGAAAGTGGAATCCAAATCTGTGAATAACTTAAGCTGACCCGAGCGTAAATAAAAATACAAACACTCGAGCCAGGATAATATATACTTATATAATGTAAACCAACTCAAGTGAACTGTAATAAGGTACAAGTAACTTAAAGGATGCTTGAGACCGCCCATCCTCTAAGGATCCGTTAAACTATTTACTACGTAATAATATTTCGCTATTATAATAATGTCTACAGTAAAATAAACTTACTTTAAAATAGCGTTCCGGGCTTACCCATATCACCCTTCACACATAATAGTCCCAGTAGTCCATCCAATATCATGATATCTCCAGATCGGGAAACTATCAGAGGATACCACACGGGCTACGGGAGAAAAATAAACTCGTAGTAAATGCTCGGTATGGTAAGTGACAGGGCACACAAGGCAATGCCAGGGTAGATATACGATTACGCACACGGGCTGGTGGTGCCAAGATCTGAATCGGATTGGCTCGTCTTCCAATAATTGATCGTGCCTTCTGTACGCTGTTCTGGTGTGGTTACCGTAGTTTTGAATCAAAATCTTCAGCTTCGTAAAAGTGAGTTTTCTCACCGATAAACATACTTATAGATCGGTAAATTAAAAGCAAGTGTAATTGTAAAATAGTTATATTTTTATTTTTACTTGCCTGTGATATAAATTTATGATGTTAAAACCCTATTATTACATTTACGCATCATCAGTTATGTTATCTACTGTTATATTAATGTTGTTATTTATTTATTTATTTACTGTTTATCACACTGCAAGTTCCTTGTAGAATAGAATCGTTACAGGCTAAAATGATAGGCCTAAACGATATTTATTTGTTTATTTTTAGTTATTTATTTAACTTGGGATTGCGGGTTTGAAATGATAGAACCCGGATTTACTGTGTAAATTACGGATTGAAACGATATATTATCCGTATCACTTGACCTAGGTTAGAAAATATTATATAAACCCACGGTTATATATATATATATATATATTCTGGAAATATTAAATATTTTTAAATTAGAATGTTATAATACTTTATTTAAAACTGGGTTAAAATGATTTTTTTTAGTATAGTGATATTATACAAATTAAATATGTAAATAAATAAATGTTAAAAATTAAAGTATAAAGTTATCTTGTAAATTTTGATTTGTAAAATAAATGGAATTTAAGTTAAGAAATAAAATATGAAAATTTGGTATAACTTGAATATAAAGCGAATTAATAGAAGCTTAGGTTTTCTATGAATTAAATAGGTAAATTAGTGGAAATAGGGAAGTTGAAATATAACTTGATGTAGAGAGGGGAGGTTGGTTTTTAAAAAAAAAGGTAAGTTAAGAAATTTATTGGAAATTTAGTTTATTTTTGAAATGGTAAGTTAATTTAATTGTTAAGTAGAAGTCATAGAAAATTTTGCACTTGATTTTAGTAAGTAAAGTATAAAGAAGTTAGATATATATTTGCAAATTTTACTTTTTTAAAAAATCATAAATTATTGAGAAATTTAAATGACTATTTAAAGGTGGAAATTATGATTTTATAAGTCAAATTTGTTTAAATAAAGGTTTAAATTTTTGCTGAAATTATATTGAAGTCTAAAATTTAATTTACTCAAATCTGGTGAAAAAGATATTTCCGCACTTTGCAAGTACTGTAATTGATACAAATGAACTAAGGCTAAACCTGCGGGATTTTATATTGGGTTTTGTAAGAATAATAACTTCACTGTTAAATAGTTTTAAAGGGTAATATTTTGATTGGAATATAAAACTATTTTGAATTTTTATAACCATGGGTAGTAATAATGTTGGTTGTTAAAGAGACCCGGATTGGAAATGGGCATACTCTCTGTCGATACCGAAAACCACTTTGACAACCGTGTACGCGGTGGAGATTCCAGAATGAAGTAGGATGGTGTTGACGTTTCCTTTGAGGTAAATACGTGGACCCGACTTCCGTGAGTTGGCATAAGGTGGCTAAAACCGGAGCGATCGACGGACTAATGAGGTAGCACATTTGACCGGACACACTTCTTCGTATGTCATTCTATTACTTTGTGATTGTTTGGTATGCACCTTTGATTTGAGAGTGTTGTTCGAGGTGGACGGTAGTAGCAGCTAGGCGTTACCACTGGTCCGAAAGCGTAATTGGTATATCTACCCTGGCATTGCCTAGTTGTTCCATGTCATCTACCCTAACGCGACTTGTACGAGTTTGGTTTACTCCCGTAGCCCGTGTGGTATCCTCTGGTGGCTTCCCGATCAGGAGGGACTATGATATTGGATAGACTACTGGGACTATTACGTGCTAAGGGCTATATGGGTAACCCCTTAACGCTATTTAAAAGTAAGTTTACTTTAATATAGACACTATTACAATAGCGAAGTATTACTACATAGTAAATAGTTTAACGGATCCTTAGAGGATGGGCGGTCCCAAGCATCCTTTAAGTTACTTGCCTTTATATTACAATTCACTTGATTTAGCTTACAGTGTATAAGTATGTATGTCCTGACTCGAGTGTTTGTGTTTGTTTCTTACGCTCGGGTCAGCCTAAGTATCAGTTCGGACTTCATTTCCCCAGAGATAGGACTGCTGAAGATCATCTTTATCGAGCTGCTGTCTATTTTCTATTCGGTTTTATCTTCGCCTATGTAGTTTGAGGCAAATGAATTTGGGATTTTCCATGCTTATTTCAAACTGTATTGGTTTTAAGGCTATGTAATTCGAACTTATTATGAGTGGCTTCATGAACCACTAAGTTATTTTAATTCCGCTGCGAGTATTCTGATTCTGTGTCTGTGATTCTGTGATTATTTATTTACTGTATATTCTGAGATTTGTCAAATTTTATTTACAACACGGTATTTTGAACAATTCAAGTCCAACATGTGCGGATGCGAATGGTTGAAAATACCGGGTCGTTACATTTGTATCAGAGCTTTGGCTCTAGGCAAAACTTAGAATGTATGGTAAATTTGCTTTACAGAATCACATTCATTCAATCTCTTCCTTTTGATTCGATTTCCTTTGAATTTTGGAATGTTCCTTGCGGTTTCAAAGTTCATTCGTGTCCCTCACTATTCATCTTCTTTCGATTCTGGAGTATCCCATAACTCCACTTCGGATGATCTTTATAGTGAATTGGTGGTCTTGCCAATATTCTAATAAAGGGATGAAACTCCTTTACAATTAGCATTGATTCACCAGAGATTTATATTTATCCTCGGTTTAGATGCTAGTATCTTTGGTTATTCCGAACTCTATCTCTTCAGATCGAATGTAGATTTAACCTATAAAATCCACATCGATCTTACTCTCTAAGTCACGGTTGATCCGGTTAAGGTTGCCCACGATTTATATAAAATTATCCAGTTCCTTAGTCTGTTATTTAATCATCGGATCTTCTGGTTCCAACTTATCTTTAAATTAAAATTCTCTTTGATTTAAGTCTATCAAATATGAACCTCTATCCTTGTTTTGAAAATTTTATTCCTATATTTGGAAAAAAAATCTAATATTGTATATAAGTATAATTTTCAGAATTTTACCTTGAGGAATAATTTCAATTATAAAAAGAAAATCAAATTTTTGAATAAATGATTCGAACTTGAGATATTGAATTTGAAAGTTTTATTTGTATAATACTCAATTGCATTTCAATATAACTTACCTTGATTTTCAAAAGTTAACAATGTAATTGGATAATATATAATATAAAAAGATTTTATAAATAAAATTTGAGTGGTTACAATAAATGTTATACACTTAAATTCTAGTTATAAAAAAATATTAACAAGAGGTAATAAAATAATTTACAATATAAAATGATATTAAAGGAAATAAGAATAAATTTAAGCAGTTGTAATAAGTGTAAACAATTGAACATAGATGATAAAATATATTGAGAGAAATAAATTTAATTATAAGTAGGAATAAAGAAGAAATTAATTAGGTCGTTTAATTATACCAATATTGCATTAATCCAAAGCTCAAGAATGCTCATCACGTTAAAGACTATCATCCCATTTCTTGCTGTAATACTATATATAAATGCATCTCTAAAGTTATTGCTGCAAGACTTAAGTATGTGCTTCCATATATAGTTTCCAACAATCGGGCTGCTTTTCTTCCTGGAAGGAATATACTGGATCATATCATTCTCACCCACGAGTTAATTAAAGGATATAAGTGTAAGAATGCTCCCCCGAAAGAAATGATGAAACTTGACATCATGAAAGCTTTCGATATGTTACAGTGGGACAGCATCGTTCATATCATGGGGTACATGAATTTCCCTCCTCATTTTATAGCTTGGATTTATGAATGCATCTCTTCTCCAACTTACTCAATCAATGTCAATGTTATGACAAAAGGATTTTTTAGTAGTAAGCAAGGAATTAGGCAGGGAGATCCGCTATCTGCTTACATCTTCATTCTGGTTATGGAATTACTAACGAGGATGATAAACAGGATAGTACACCAAGGAAAATCTAAACTACATCCAGCGTGTAAAGACCCTCAAATCTCTGCTCTAATGTTTGCTGATGATTTAGTTATGTTTTGTTCTCCTGATATCAACACAGTCAAGAGCATAATGCTCACCCTTGAACATTTTTATGCTATGACGGGGTTAAAGGTGAACATCCAGAAATCTGATATCATTTTGGCTGGAGTTAACATGGAACAAGTTGCTCAGATAACTCGAATAACTGGTTTATCTCTGAACCTATCCACTGTCTCTTACCTAGGACTGTCACTTACAACATCCAAAATTACAACTAATCAATGTCTTCCAATGTTTGAGAAGATCACAGCAAGACTAAGTTGTTGGACCATTAGGAATCTTAGTCAAGCAGGTAGAATAACCTTAACTAAGTCGGTTATTTTTGCAATGCAGGTGTATTGGGCCAGAACTTTCGTACTCCCTACCAAGTTAATTAACATGATTAGAGGTGCTATAATGAGATTTCTGTGGACTGGAAGAACTATGTGCAGATACATTGCTCAAATTAAGTATAGTACTGTTGAGAAGCCTTTGAACAAGGGAGGTCTTGGTCTGATAAATTTAAAACAATGGAATAAGGCGGCATTTGCGAAGCATGTTGACACCTTGATTAACTGCCCAGATAGTCTATGGGCTGAGTGGTCCAAACGTAATGTGATAAGAAGCAGGAATTTATGGAACATGATTAAACCACAAAACTTGAGCTGGACATGGCAGAGTATTCACAAGATAAAGGAACTTTTTCTCCCACTAATACAAATGAATAACAACCCTGTATATAGTGTCAGCTTCTGGGATGATCCTTGGCTTGACAAGGGATTCATACTACGAAGACAACTAACATATAGTGAGATTCAACAAACTGGAGTTCACTCGACAACGAAGGTCGGGGATGTACTCAATAATTTTCAAGGGCTACGTACTTTCTCTTCTAATCAAAGAGTGCAAAATATATGGGATATGATTAAAAAGTTCACCCCGCTATCTTCAACATCTGATAAAATAGTTTGGGGAGAGAATAAGGTAAAATTTAAAATAGGTGATGCATATGAATTCTTGATGCAGAACAGTGCCAAAGCCAATTGGAAATGGTGGAAGAGAACGTGGAATAAAGACAGTAGAATGAGAGAAAATTTAATGTTGTGGAAAGTATTGAATCGTTCTATACTGACTAAGGCTAAACTTGTGAGTATGGGTATGAATGTTAATGTATTCTGTTCTTTCTGTT
The DNA here is from genome assembly GCA_030765085.1 of Allium cepa. Classification (NCBI taxonomy): domain Eukaryota; kingdom Viridiplantae; phylum Streptophyta; class Magnoliopsida; order Asparagales; family Amaryllidaceae; genus Allium; species Allium cepa. The sequence continues at coordinate 78,728,257 of CM060941.1, read as the reverse complement.
GTGAGCAACCTGAGACTGCTAAGCATTTGTTCTTTGAATGTTCAGTAATTATGCAAGTGTGGACTGAAGTTATGTCGAAGCTTCAAAGTGATTGTCCCCTGCATGATAATCAGACAGAGTGGGAACAAATACATGCAAAAACTGGGAACAAGCAAAAACGTAAGAGAGTTTTTAGTGTTGTGTTGAAGAGTTTTATATATGCTGTCTGGAGAGAACGAAATAATAGAATTTTTGATGTCAACAATGCGAAAAATGATGCTATGTTCAGGCTTTGGATTATGCATGAGATTGAATCTTCCCTGAGGATGCTTTTCTCATTTGACCCTGGAATATTCATGAACTTTCACTGTCATAAGTCCGTGTTTTCTAGCTTTCTTTCCATAAGTTTTTCCTTTGTGCCTGTAGCACCCTATTTATCTCCGTTTTCTTTGAGCTTTTGCCCTCTGTTGTTGTTTGTGTAAAGTTCTCTTCGGTGCTGCAATAAAATGGTCGGGGACAATCCAACCCCGTCGGCCTTGCCAAAATAAGAAATTAATTTATTGAACACATTTTTGAGTATAACAAATGATTTTCAAACTTATGATTTTAGAAATTTTTATTTTAAGATAATTGGAAGATGAAGTAATGAAATTTGAAATAGTTAATTTTAACTTAAGAAAAATTAAATAGATGAAATCAATTATTAATTTAAAATTTAATTTGTATGGTTTAGATTATGATTATATTTTGAGTTTCAATTTATTTTTCTTTCAGGTTGTTTCTATTCCCCTACCTTCTTCCTTTTCGAGGACGAAAAGTTTTGAGTGGCGGAGAGTGTAACGACCCATAAATTTTTAATAATTAAAATTGTTAAATTGATAAAAAATTTGGTAATTTAATATGAAGAAAAATAAACTTTGTAATAAAATAAGGAAGGAATGTTAAAGTGAAAATGCATATTTTATTCATAAGGTAATATAAAAGAATGAAACTTATCTGGATGAATTTATTTAAGGATTCAATCATAATAAATGTACACATTTAACAAATTTAATATAATTAAGAACAACTATTAATACAAAGGAAAGAAATTAATTAAATCCATCGGGTCATTGCTTGATTTCTTACTTTTTTCTACATGGCCTCTTTATTTCTTGCTTTAGCCATACAAACTCTTTTCCTAGCCGTGTATTTCTCATTTGCAAATCATGTACAAGAAGATTTATTTCTCATTTCAAAACTCCTCATTTTCATTTTCATTTTAGAATAAATTATATATACTGTAACAACTCGCATATTTAACGGTTATATATTTAAATGTTTTATTTAAATATAGCGTCGTTAGTCGGATTTTTGAGTCTGAAATGTTACTTTTTGCAAACGGCCGAATTGGGGCTCGATACCACTTCCATTTAGTCCAAAATGGCATTTGCGATCTTTTTGAGTATAAACTTTGATATGTTTGGAGTAAGTTGAATTTTGCTACTTTTTCTAGTTGGGTTTTGGGTTTGTGTTCAGCCCACTAGCCAACTAAATACCCTAACTCGGTCCCTCTCTTCCCCATTCACTCATTTTCACTTGTAAACTCAAGCTAAAACTGAAAATGGGGGAAAGGAAGAGGAATTAGAAATTCCAATCCCTGGTTTACTTTGCAAACTTGAATTCTTGCTCCAAAATCAAAGAGAAGCTATTGGTAAGCCTCCTCTTCATCTTCTCCAACTCTTTTCCTCTTCAATTTCAGAAAGTTTCCTAAACCTAACTTAGGAAATACTTGTTTTGATTTTAGATTGAAGCTTGTTGGGTTGAAGTAGAGATTGGTTGGTCTTCTCCTTGTGATTGAGCTCCTTCTTCTTCTTTGTTTTGGGTTAAAGGTGAGATTTTTATCTCACATCTATGACTATAATTATCTTTGGTTGTTAGGTATGAATTCCTAACACCATTTCATGTGCATTTGCTTTTGGTTTGGGTTGAATTGGTGAATATTCCAATTTTTAGTGTTTTGGGTTCAAATCTTTGAAATCCTAACTTTGATGTTTTGATCATGTTTTGGTGATGCATCGAGTAGCATATAGGGTCGGGTTGTCAATTGGCATAAACCCTTAGAGCCAATGTTCGTCCGGTTGCATTTTGGAAGAGTTTGCTCTTCATTTGGATAGGCTGAAAAACAGCCCAGGCATGGTTTAGTCGACTGAATTCTCTGTTCAGTCGACTGAACCTGGAAACAGAAAGTTTTCAATCATAATTCAGTCGACTGAATTCTCTGTTCCATCGACTGAACCTGAAAACAGAAAGTTTCCAGGCAGAATTCAATCAACTGAAAATCTCTGTTCAGTCAACTGAATTTGCTGTTTAGTCAACTGAAATCTCTGTTTAGTCAACTGAATTTGTTGTTTAAGCCCACTTTGCCTTTGAGATTGAATTTCCAATTTGAATCGATTCGTGATGATCCTATTTGTTGTTATCATTTATTTTGACTTTGATGATTCCTTTTTAATTTTAATCCACGGGTTTTTATAAAATAATCTTTTAAATTTTATTAAAAGCTTGCTTCTCTAATTTGTAAATTCTATTTAAACGCACACACACAATTTCGCACTTCGAGCGGAGTGGAAAGGAGATTAAATGGTTAAGTAAAACACGGACTATAAATCCGTGCGTTTATCTTTCCGATTAGTCCCCGACCTATTCGATTGATTGTTTTTACATTTTGGTCTGTTTTACCAATGAGATGAGGTAAACTTTGTACTGCTTTGAGTGTGAAATTAACTAACGGATAGTAAACCGTTTAGTGCGAACGGGTGATTATGGGACTCACGTTACCACTTTTCGGATTCCTTTTCGAGAGTTGTGACACATTCTTCCAGTTAGTGGTGTCCAGTACTGGGCCTTCGGACCTTCACCACTACGGTTTGTTGCCTTCGGATGTGTTGCCTTCGGCTTTGCACCTTCAGGTTTGGTTCCTTCGGGTTTGTGCCTTCGGGTTTGTTGCCCTATTGTATCGCTTTCGGAGTTAGGTCTTTATGAGCTGCTCGAGTGATATTTGGGTTTGGAGTCTTCGGGCTCATGGATCCTTGTTTATACAGTACTGAGCACGTGCAAATTTTATGATGTTTCATTGATATGTATATTCCCTAGGTATCGCCCTTCGGTGTTGGTCTTTTTGAGCCGCATGATGTATAGCTATTACCTTGTGGAACTTGTGTTACCTTCATTGGTATTTGTTATTGCCTTTTGGGCTTGTTTTGGGATATTCATATCCTTTGTTTACTTGAATTGCCGATGATAGAGGCTTATTCTATTATGATTCATCTTTTGTTAGATGATTGTGTTATCTCTTGTAGAGATATTTGTTATACTTTGTGACCTTACAGGTTATTGTTGTTCAGTTTATCTAACTGATTTGTTTAGCCAGACTGACCCGTGTATTTATACTCGCGTTAAACCGAAATGTTTCAGGTTAGGTGCTTTTGGACTTAGCCTATTTTTCTTCCGCATGGACTATTCAGCTTGTTCCTTTTTGTTAAAGCTTTTTGAGTAGTCCTTTTTGTTGTAACTCTGATATGTATTCTTTTGACTCGTCTGTATATTGTGGTTTGCTATACCACTTGACATGTATTAGTTTGTATACTCTGTTATGTATCTGTATAGGTATATATGATGATCTACTGTTCTGTGATGCATATTACATTTGAGTTGTTATATTCTGTTCTGATAGATCCTCCAACCACCTATGGTTTTGTTTTAAGTATTCATTGGATATGTCGATCTGCTTGTATGACAATTGTCGAGTATTCAATAGATAGTTAGAGCAAGGCTATAGATGGCCGCTCCTAACCAGCCTTATTCTCCATGTTAGTTGATGGCATTACCCTGTAGTGTCCTTGGCTAGCGTGGTATAGAGGTGGGGAGTCACATATACGTTTCTTTCTTCTTAACTTATGCCTTTTCTGTTTCTTAGCATTTACTTTCACGTTGCTTGCCATCCAAACCTTCTATGTATCAACCCAAAAATTTTAATAAATGTTTTATTTATTTAATTTTGATAAATTTTTTATTTAAAATATAAATTTTGGTGTGGATTAGAATTCCACACATGAATTAATAGAATATTTTCTGGAAATGTGAATTTTGTCAATATGGTCAAACTTTGGCTTTTAAATTTAAGAATTTAAAAGTTTAAAATTTTGAATTTTATCTTTTATTTTGAAAGTAAATAAAATTATAAGAATACTGTTTTTCGTTTCGTTGCAATCTGATTTATAATGTGAAAGTTATGCCTTTTTAACTATTGTGTGCAATTTGATGTATTTAACAAAATTGTTTACTTTAAAATTATATAATTAATATTTCATTTGGTCATGTAATGTTCTAATTTATGTTTTCAGGGGTAAAGTAACTTGTTTTGTATATATTTCGGTTTTAAAACGTTTTTAAAAGTGTAATTGACATCTTCCAGTGTCAGTCGTATTTTGTTTACAATTTCTAATTTTCAACTTCAATTAATTTAAGAAATTCTTTATTTATTTTTATATTTTTTTCTTAAGAACTTATTTTATTCTCATTCTCACTTTATTTTGTTTCTCAAAGATTTATTTTAAACCATTTTTAAGAAGAGTTGTAATTTCCCAAAGTTAAGTGAATTGTGTTTGCAATTTTCTTAAGCTAGTTTCAATAAATTAAGCCATTTTCTTTATTTATCTTTCTATTTTCCTAAAATAAATTATTTATTTTATTTTTCACTTTATTTCAATTTGTTTTTTTCCACTAATTTTTATTTTTTTAAGGTGTGGTGGAAAATTTTCCAAGCTAGTGGTATTATGTGTAAATTTTTAAGCCTTATTTCAATTTAATACACTATTTCTTTAATTATTTTCCATTTTTTTTCTTGCAATCATTGCCCAAAATTTTAATAAATATAGGCAATTTCTGTAATTTTGATTTTAGTTTAAGTTTAACCCTAATTGAAATTTTAAGTTCTATGTTCTAAGTTCAAATCTTTCATATAAAGTATATATATGTACAATATTTATTTCGTGACTATTTCATTTATTATGGTTTTATACCTTTTAAATTAGGGAATAAATATTGTGTAAAAGGGGAATAAAATTGTATGTTTCTTTATACATAGATATATCAGTTTTAGAAAATGGTAAATGAATCAAAAGAATGTAAGCAAATCGTATTTTAATTAAGTAATAAATTTTAAAATTAATAGTATATAGATAAGCTTTATAAAAAGAACGTTTTAATTTGTACGTTCGCGCCCGTTTTGATTCATTTAGTTGTATAAACAGTATGTACTTAATGAATACTCTTTAAATGTATATTTTACCAATATAAGTAACAAATAAATAAGAAAATGTATAAATTTAATTACTTTATTTTCGTTATGTTTTGGGCATGAATTATTACGTCTGTAGTACGCATTCTTTAAATTCATATCGCGGATAAATAAATAAATTAGTCGGTATTCATGCATTTCCAAGAGGGAAAGAAATAAACTCTATAGCCATTTCAAAATTTATTCCTTGCATTTATCAAACGCAATTACATAAATTCAAACATCACGCGAATTTCCTGACCGGTTCAAAAATAATTTTTTGCCTATTCTTTCACCTCAATCAAGGCAAGGTGTTCCCTTTATATGCTAATCACCTTCACATAAAATCCATCATGTATCAGAGAAAATATATGTTTGCCTCCTTTATTTTCACCTACCCATTTTTCATTTATTTCCTGCCGTTTCTCCAAGCAATCAATACTAGTTTTCATTTAAATACTCAAACTTGTACGCAAATAATTTTCATCGCATTCCCATTTTATAAATATTTCTTGCGTTTTAATCAACGCATTTACTTCCGAATAAATTTTAAACGTGTACAAAATGTTTGCCAAGATTTTTCTTGCCACTTTATCACTTGGTTACGTAACCCACGCACATCAACGCATCCTCCATGATAACATCAAACATCACGTATCAATGCAAAAATATTGCTTGCCGTTTCATTCTCTTAATTCACGCAATCTACACTGGTAATAAAAATCAATACTCGCTGTAATTATTTGTTTCCAAATTTTCCTTGCCTCTCGTGTATAATTGATATAAATTTATTTCTTGCCTATTTCTTTCACATCAATTTAACGCATAGGTTTTTATTTTATTATTACTCGTTCGCATAGAAAAATTTCAAATTTCCATTCCCATTTCAAAGCCAAAGATTGCTTGTCGTTTCTTCCTTTAATCAATGCAAATTTCTTTTGTTTTAATATAAACCCACGCACCCCTTTGATAATGAAAGAAATCGTTTATTTTCTTTAAGGTTCTAAATTTCGAATCCTTGCTTGCCTTAAATTACGCATGCCTTAATTTGTGTTTTCCCATTTTTTGCAACTTGCGTTTCACAAATTAATACAAACCCACGTGCAATCTTTCGTTACCGTTTCAAAAGTTGTCGTTTCCTTTTATTTATCAACATAACCTCAGTATAAAGCCTCGCACTAAATAATTTTCTTTTGCAATCTCAACATTTGACATTCATCTTCTTCGTGCGTAAGCATCCACATCAGGTATGGCCGCTATATCTATTTTCTTTTGTATTTTTTTTCCTCTATGCGTTGTTTCTTCACTTCTACACAAATGCTCAGCCACTCACCACCGTTGCACGCCCGCCTGCAACCACCTCTCCTCCACCATCAGTGCAACCCTCCCCTTGATGCACCAATTGGCCGAGTTGCATGAGCTCGTGCTTTAGGAAAAAAATTTGTTGCACCACATTGAGATTTATCACAGCACATATACCTTTTGAAAAAAAAGGGGGAAAAAATATATGCATGCATCCAACTTTCCCCTTACGTGCCCATGCACAGCCGAGTGATGAGTTTGTCTAAACTTTTGAACCAAAGTTTTCACCACTTTTCTTTCCAAAAAAATTATATATATATATATATATATATATATATAAAGTTTAATGTCTGCGCCATATAGAGTTATAGCCCACCACCTTTGTATTTTTGAACGCAACCTATATCTTTAATTTTCCCTAGTTTGCATGAATGCATGCATATAAATAGACCAAAACTCGTATATATGTGTCAAGTCGGGTGGTGAAGTGGTCAAGCGTATTGTGCCAATCTCCCTCTTATTTAATCTCGCTCCTGTTTTTTATTATTCAAAATTTGTTTGGATCGTTTTAAATTCGCGTAATTAGTTATTCGTTTTATTTTGTGTCAAGATCTGAATCGGATTGGTTCACCTTCCAATAATTGATCGTGCCTTCTGTGCGCTGTTCTGGTGTGGTTACCGTAGTTTTGAATCAAAATCTTCAGTTTCGTAAAAGCGAGTTTTCTCACTAACAAACATACTTATAGATGGGTAAATTAATAACAAGTGTAATTGTAAAATAGTTATATTTTTATTTTTACTTGTCTGTGATATAAATTTATGATGTTAAAACCCTATTATTACATTTACGCATCATCAGTTATGTTATCTATTGTTATATTTATGCTGTTATTTATTTATTTATTTACTGTTTATTACACTGCAAGTTCCCTATAGAATAGAATCGTTACGAGCTGAAATGATAGGCCTGAACAATATTTATTTGTTTATTTTTAGTTATTTATTTAACTTGGGATTGCGGGTTTGAAATGATAGAACCCGAATTTACTGTGTAAATTATGGATTGAAATGATATATTATCTGTATCACTTGACCAAGGTTAGAAAATATTGTACAGACCCGTGGTTATATATATTTTCTGGAAATATTAAATATTTTTAAATTAGAATGTTATAATACTTTATTTAAAATTGGATTAAAATGATTTTTTTTAGTATAGTGATATTATACAAGTTAAATTTGTAAATAAATAAATGTTAAAAATTAAAGTATAAAGTTATCTTGTAAATTTTGATTTGTAAAATAAATGGAATTTAATTTGAGAAATAAAATATGAAAATTTGGTATAACTTGAATATAAAGCGAATTAATAGAAGCTTAAGTTTTCTATGAATTAAATAGGTAAATTAGTGGAAATAGGGAAGTTGAAATATAACTTGATTTAGAGGGGAGAGGTTGGTTTTAAAAGAAAGGTAAGTTAAGAAATTTATTGGAAATTTAGTTTATTTTTGAAATGGTAATTTAACTTAATTGTTAAGTTGAAGGCATAGAAAATTTTGCACTTGATTTTAATAAGTAAAGTATAAAGAAGTTAGATATATATTTGCAAATTTTACTTTATAAAAAAAATCATAAATTATTGAGAAATTTAAATGACTATTTAAAGGCGGAAATTATGATTTTATAGGTTAAATTTGTTTAAATAAAGGTTTAAATTTTTGCTGAAATTATATTGAAGTCTAAAATTTAATTTACTCAAATCTGGTGAAAAGGATATTTCCGCACTTTGCAAGTACTGTAATTGATACAAATGAACTAAGGCAAAACCTGTGGGATTTTATATTGGGTTTTGTAAGAATAATAACTTCACTTTTAAATAGTTTTAAAGGATAATATTTTGATTGGAATATAAAACTATTTTGGATTTTTATAACCATGGGTAGTAATAACATTGGTTGTTAAAGAGACCGGGATCGGATATGGGCATACTCTCTGTTAATACCGAAAACCACTTTGACAACCGTGTGCGCGGTGGAGATTCCAGAATAAAGTAGGATGGTGGTGACGTTTCCTTTGAGGTAAATACGTGGACCCGACTCCCGTGAGTTGGCATAAGGTGGCTAAAACCAGAGCGATCGACGGACTAATGAGGTAGCACCTTTGATCGGACACACTTCTTCGTATGCCATTCTATTACTTTGTGATTGTTTGGTGCGCACCTTTGATTTAGGCGTGTTGTTCGAGGTGGGCGGTAATAGCAGCTACGCGTTACGACCGGTCCGGAAGCGTAATTAGTATATCTATCCTGGCATTGCCTAGTTGTGCCATGTCACCTACCCTAGCGCGACTTGTACGAGTTTGGTTTTCTTCCGTAGCCCATGTGGTGTCCTCTGGTGGCTTTCCGATCAGAAGGGACTATGACATTGGATGGACTACTGGGACTATTACATGTTAAGGGCTACATGGGTAACCCCTTAACGCTATTTAAAAGTAAGTTTACTTTAATATAGACACTATTATAAGAGTGAAGTATTACTACATAGTAAATAGTTTAACGGATCCTTAGAGGATGAGCGGTCTCATGCATCCTTTAAGTTACTTGCCTTTATATTACAGTTCACTTGAATTAGCTTACACTGTATAAGTATGTATGTCCTGACTCGAGTGTTTGTGTTTGTTTCTTACGCTCAGGTCAGCCTGAGTATCAGTTCAGACTTCATTTCCTCGGAGCTAGGACTGCTGAAGATCATCTTTATCGAGCTACTGTCTATTTTCTATTCAGTTTTATCTTCGCGTATGTAGTTTGAGGCAATTGAATTTGGGATTTTCTATGGTTATTTCAAACTGTATTGGTTTTAAGGCTATGTAATTTGAACTTATTTTAAGTGGCTTCATGAACCACTAAGTTATTTTAATTCCGCTGCGAGTATTTTGATTCTGTGTCTGTGATTTTGTGATTATTTATTTACTGTATATTCTGAGATTTGCCAAATTTTATTTACAACGCGGTATTTTGAACAATTCAAGTCCGACATGTGCAGATGCGAATGGTTGAAAATACCGGGTCCTTACACCTTCACTACTACTAGCTACCCCATTTTTGCTCATAAGTTTCATCTGATCCCTCATTTCCCCAATCAGAAGTCTTGTCTCCACATCTTCTAATGTTAGTGTGCTTCTGCCATAAACCAAGTCATTGGTGAATGTCATGTATCGCTCTAGAAGAGAGCATAATACCACCATAGTCTTTTACTCTTCATCCACATTTAAATCAACAGCTTTCATCATCAAGTCATCAAGGAAGTTAAGATGTTTTTTCAACAAATACCTTCCTGCATCTTATAAGTAAAGAAAGTCTTCAACAAAATTAGTCTATTTGTAAGTGACCTCTTTATGTAGAGATCCTCCAATTTCTTCGAAAAGCCTCTAATGGTAGTTCAGTACTAATCTTTAGGGGGACATTCTTACCCATGGCCAATTAGAGGGTAGTAAAGGTTCATTCTTCCATCTCTCTCCTTTTTAATTCTAAGATATCCATTGGAAATGATTCTGTGTCAAACACAACTTGATGAACATGATTTCTTCTTAGCATTGCCTTTGACTTCCGCTACCACTTCCCAAAATCACTATCTCAATTCCACTTCTCTATACAACTGTGAATCGGATGCTACATATGAACCACTAGTGTAGGGTGCAAACTCCTAGGTAGGTCTAACCTCTTCACTTCCATCTACAAATCTTGCCATTTTATCAATCGTCTTCTAGTCCTAGGCTTCAACAACAACCTTCAAAGCTCTAATACTAGACCGTTGGCATAAATTCACACAAATGACACTAAATCAACCTAAATGCATGCGGAAGTAATAATATCGTTTTGTAGTGCAATAAGACAAACAGCAGTAAAAGAATCCAAATTGCAAAGCGTAGAAAAATTATAGATTTCACACACTGATTTATAGTGTTTCCACTATGGCGAGATAGTGTACACCACTTTGAAGAGAGGATATTTTATTACCTTTTAAAAAGGAAATTTTACAAGATTGATAATGGAGGCAAAAAAGAAGAATAAGAAATACAACTTAAGAGGATGATTTTAATCTCTAAAGAATGACTATCTTTGTATAGAGATTGTTACTTAGGATTGAAGTAATTAATTTATGGTTATAAATCAATGCCTCATCAATTCTCATATTCACTTGGAAAACATTTACTCATTTGATTTTTCAATTTCCTCCAATTAGCATACGCATAATAAGATGTCTTTCTTAATTAGCTTATTAGGGAATTAATTGATTACTTTATTCTTCCAAAATAATTCTCCTACTTATGTAGACAATTCATTATCCTCTTTAATGCTATAAAAGAGGCAATATATTTAAGTCTTTATCTCAAATGTATTCCAAATCTTCTATAATTAGAAATATTGTATCATCGAAATCAGCAAAATCTTCCAAATCTTCTTTAATCTATAAATATTGTATCATCGAAACCTAACACTTTTCTCCCCATCTGTAAAATTTACTCTATTTTTGGTAGTTTTTGGTAATCTCTCGTCTTGTACTTTTGGTAAAGGAAATGAATTAGTCACTGAATTTCCATGAATGCGGGATAATTTGGTCAAATGATGTTATATCTTATGTTCAATACCGATCTTAGTAATTAAATATTATGTGCAACAATATTAAACTAAAATTGTGTTTCACTAGCAAGTTAGCTTTTGGGAGTTTTTATGTTAGTGGAGTAATTTGCACTACATTTTTTGTATGAAGTTTTATGCCTATAGTGCTTTATGTCTTGTTTAATTATATGCACTATCTTTTTTATATTTTGTTTATTGGAAAAGCATATAGATGTTTCTATTATTTCACAATTTTATCCTTGAGTGTTGGTTAAAATTACTTAATGCTATTTCTATTTTTAGTACATTATTAAATAAATTAAAATTTATTAATCATTAACTAAAAGTTATACACTCTTCGGTACACTGATGGCATTCTCCTACTTTTCTTCTACCTTCCCTATCACATTGCTCGCTAGAACTCATCCTATATGATTTTGAACATTAATTAGGTCTTCCTATTAATTTCCACTAAAGTTATCTCCTAATTCTAAATGATACTATGTACCACACTAATGACGTAGCAAATATACTAAATTGTAATACTTTGTGATTTTACTACTTAGGTATCCCTATTATGACCTACCCAACCGAAAAAATGTATGGTATGTTGTTTTATGTAAGGTTATTAAAAATAATGCATTGGAAAGGCAACAGTCGAGAGCGGGTAGAAACATATTAATTAATTTTGTATTTTCATCTATCCTTATTTACTGGCTCTCCTATTATGATTTCTGCCTTGGGTAATAGATAAAAATATATAGGATTAGACAAAACTTTCTTTTGAAAGAAGGCAGCGAGAGCTGCACCTTGAGTTGTCTCATCAATTGGGAATAATTTTGTAAATCTAAAAATCAAGAAGGCTTAGGTATTATTAATTTTTAAAAACTAAATATTGTCTTATTATGTAAATGGATCTAGCAATTTTTAGATGATACGAAAGCAACTTGGAAAGAAATCAATTCTAACTCGTATTATAATGGCACCTATAACTTGCATAATCATAAAAAAAACATCATATTTCCTTTTTTGGGAAGATGTCGTCAACCTTTTCAGCATATTCAAGCTACACCTTAACATTGTTCCATACTTCGATGAAAATCTTCCTTTTATCATTACCCTAAATCGTCGAATACTATCTTGAAATAGGAACTATTAAATCTTTTATGTATATATAGTAACAAAAATGATCTTATAATCAATCTCTTTAACCCACCACGAAGAATTCAAATGGAACCTAACATTTAACAATGACCTGGTAGGAACTTCGCTTAGGCAATTTCAATCGCTAATCACAGAATTGAGCATATAAATATATATGGCTAACATGATATTTTAAAATGGAACTGGAATAATAAGGAAGGATATACCTACAATTTTCTAAATTTTCTTTAATTAATTTGAATTCTTTTAAATGTCTATGGAAAGCTCACGCAATACATATATAGATTATGATACACGAGAAATTAAGTACTATTGAAATGCTAAAAAACCAAAACTTCAAATAACAATAACACTAATATGTGTTATTTCTGTAAGTTATCTCATGCAACTACCAAACATGTTTACGATTAATGTCCATACATCTAATATATTGTTAGAAGGCATATTTTTCTTTTTGGGATTCACTTGAGTGGAACCTCTTGATTCCTTATTGATATTGGACAATCTTTAGTCTTACCCATACTTCAATGCATAGAAAACTCTTAGACATATATTATTACTAGTTATGCTTATGGAATAAAAGAAATTAACATGTATCAAATAACAAACATAAGAATACTTCTTCTTCGTTACTTTTTATTACTTGAGAACTTTCTCTTTATATAGGGTTAAATAGGGAGAATCATGACTATGTGCATCATTTCAGCAGTTATAGACTGCTGCTACAATCCTTAATTACAAGTCCAAAATCTCCATACTTCATCAAGTGGAATCAACATAGTTGAATCACCTAGTCATAGCTTTCATCCAACTACCATATGTTATGCCTATGTTGTTATCTCTTCACTTGACTACAGCAACAATCCCTTATGTTTCAGGTTGTGCTTATCATATCACATTGCACCATTGACGGCCTCGGTTGCAACAACTCACATCCTTGGAATACCACTCTTTTGTTCATGGAGTCCTGAGCATTTAAAGCATGCACACTTTACCTTACCATGCTTTCCTAATGTCGGACCGCACATGCTCGTCTTTTACCTCTATATCCTATTGATCTTTGTCTCCTATGTTATCTCATAGACGCTACTTATGTTAGTGTAGCCTATTTTTGTCCCTATTTTGTATTGGATTGATTACCATTTTGATGATCTTTCTTATTTGTACATCATTTATTGCATATTCATTTAGCAAAATTTGGATGTAAGTTATTCACTAGCTACTAGGCTTATTGGTAGCTTCTTCTTGTTCTAGTAATTAATAAAAAAAATTAAATGCTCTCCTCTATTTATGGACCAGTCCTTCTAAAAAATCGTTAACTAAAATTTATTGATTATAATTAAATTTGTGATGACCCGAATTTCAGCGTTCGAAAATTGACATCCATACTTCCACCCATATTCGCATGCCACAGATTCAAACGTTGAATCTGATTCGCCGGAGCTTATACACATTAAGTACAACATTACAGTGGAAGAAAAACAATATATCATTGATGTACAACATTGATACAACATCATATACAAATGAATATCAATATTTATCAGAGACAAGATACAAAAGCAGAAAGATGATAACAACAGCAGAAGAGATAACATCTTTAATGCAAATCTTCAAGAGAAAAGGAAAGAAAGAATCCAATACTATGACACCATTGCTCCAAAGATCTTCAAACCATAAGCTCGAATCACCATCACGTTGTATTAAGCAAGGTCAGTCCAAGTGAGCAAATGCTATTGCCAAATCCAAAGGCTGGATGCTATTGAATCTACATCTACTATCTGACTACCTGACTCTAGAATGCCCGTGTGGAAAATTGTGGGCATCTAGAGTTTGAAAAGGGAACAATAAACTCCAGGTCAGTCATGGGACTGGTGTGAGCAAACAAAAACATTTTTTTCAAACAAAAACAAACAAAGAATTTAAAATTGAAATCCGCAATGCTTTTTGGAAATGAAATTACCATAAGGCCTCCCGGCACACACACCATGCAATCGCACACTTTGGGGCGATTTCTCCTTATGATAGTCAAACATGCTTGATACGCAAATCCTTTTGATTATATTATTATTAGTGCATAGTGCAAAAAATAATTTTGAACGTATAATATAAATCTTAGCCAGCATAGGTACCATTATATTATGCCTGCTATAGCTACCACCTGAGGTGGCAGGTTATACAACTGCAATCGTAAAGGGCTCATATTTTTTGATTGGATTTCCAACAATGGTCAGGCTAAGGAACTTCCTAGGCCACATGGGTACGCCTCTCGAGGGATGCCCCGAGAACCTAACCGGATCTCTGCCAACACAAGGCCGGGTTACCTCTGTAACAAGGTAACTAACTATCACGAGTAGGCCACCCCTCGGGTCGTAACCAACCTTTATCCCAGGATTCACTAACAACCATAAAGTAATAGATTTGCAGCAACCACATAGGTTAAGTATCTGGGCTCCATACCATGATACCACCTCTATCCAGAAGGAAATGGACATACCCTCAGGGGGCGCTACCCCCAAATAACCTTGCTGCATCCTTCCTGTTTCGACCATTCCCGGTTATGAAGTCCGATGAGGTCACGTCCACAAAGCTACGCTTTACACAAAAGCCATGCTTCGATCAACACATGATCGGCAGCACTTTGTATGCCACATTACCAAATTAGGAATGTATCTCTAGTAACCATCAACTACATAACCTCTGAGCTCGTACGTCTCAGAGAAGGGTGTTAAGCAAAGAGAATAAATTCTCCGCCATCAAACATAAATGTATTTGATTGAAACCACCTTTACATCTCAAAGTGTAACGTCAGACATACATCCATATAAGTCTGCTCCGAGTTCGAAAAGTACGAAGGCACTTCACGAAGAATCCCTTGCAATCCGGATAATCTCTTATCACGTCCGGACTCCCCATCACAAAGGGTAATCAAATCTCTATACCGGGGCCATTCGGTGCAGACATTCGACGGATCATCCTTTCACTTTCAAAAATATTCGGTCTTCACCACCAATCTTCAAATGTTATCCATTTTGTCGTATCATTATTCAGAATGGGTTATATGACATAAAGTCCTCTCCCGACTAAATCGAATAATGAGCGCTTAATTTAAAAAGCATATGGATATATGGGATCTAAGTTAAGTCACAACTTAAAGCCCAAAACCTTCTTTCAAATGGTTTAAACAAATTACCATTTCAAATCTTTGAACAAAAGATTCACCACTTAAAACCCAAAACTTTTCTTTCAAATGGTTTAAACAAATTACCATTTCAAATCCTTCAAACAAAAAAATTCACTTCACAAAGTTCACCGAAAGATTCATTCACAGCTTTCAAACTGTTTCAATTCCAAATCTTTTATACAAAAGATACACCTTTAAGTTCCTCTTCAATTTGAAAATAAAGTTCATCAATCCTTAACAAAGATTCATTCATAGCTTTCATAACAGTTCTATTTCAAACTTGAATTCCTTTCAACAAAAACTGGAAGTTCTATCGTTATATGAAAGCCATTATCATTTGAAAATAAATACTTTCAGTTTCGAAAAATCTGGTCAAATATGCACAGTTTATAGCTTTTAAAGTATAAACTTGGGTTAAACTTAAATTCCCAAAATAATACTTTTGAAATACTTTAAAGATGGTTTAGAAATCCATATGCATATTATATAACTTGAATCGCCACTTTTCAAACCATAGTTTCCAAAAAATAATTTCAAATTCTATAAATGTATATATAAAATTCAATTTCAAAATCTTGAATTCAAATTCAAATCAAACTATAAAACTTTAACAAGTTATTCAAAATAATTTCCATCTTAAAAAATCCTTATCAAAAGCTTTCATATTTAAATCCGATTCCAATTCCAAATCATTTTTAGATTCAAAACTCAACTTTAAAACTATTTCATTATTTTGGATAAAATAATATTAAATTCAAATATCTGTGACTTAACCGATTTCCTCGTGACATCCATATTTGTGTGTGTATAGTGTACTCCAGGGGTTTTACACAATAGTGCAACATCATCAATCATCACTATCCAAGCACAGCAATATCGATAAGCAATACAATCCATAATGCTTACCTTTCATTCATAGAGTCATGGATAATAATATAAATTTATCACAGAAAAGTAATACATTCATCACAGCTCAAATCAAAACAAAGCATCACATGTCAGGGATATCAGACAATTCAAAGCATTCCATACAATCCAAACATTCATAAGTAAGATTAATTAATCATCTGATTAATTTAAACCAGATTAATCGCTAATCCTGGTTAATTAACATTATTAATTACAAATTATTTTAATTAATTAACCTTTAATAATAAATTAATTGACCTTAAATTATTAATTAGTTATCCTTAATTAATAATAAAATCAATCTTTAATCGTTAAATAATTAACCTTTAATTATTTAATTATCCTTTAATTAATTATCCCCAAATCAATTACCTTAATTAATTAACCCTTAATTAATTACCATATACCCTTAAATAATTACAATAAGTGATTATCCCTAATCACTTTCATTAATTAATCTTTAATTTTTTAAGTATCCTCAAATTAATTAATTAATAGCACAAATTAATTATCCTTAATTAATTGTTCTTTAATCACTTGATTAATCAACTTTTGATCATCAAATAATTACTTTTAATTAAATAATTATTTTGAAGTAATTATCCTTTAATTACTTACATTAATTAATCCCATAAATTAATTATTCTCTAATTAATTTCTCTTTAATTATCAAGTAATTATAAATCATTAATTATCTAATTGTCATTAAATCTTTAATTAATAAACCTTGTAATTAACCATTATCAATAATATAAATTAACTTCACTATTAAGTTAACATTTTAAAACATTTGATAAACTTATTAATTACATTGTTAGGTTTTATTAGAAATAAACATTTAAAAATATATGTTTAAAACATTTTAAACTTAATTAATTAAAATAATCTATGTTTAAAACCTTGAATTGATCCAAAAATAAACACATATTGTATAAAAGAATTAGTTTAACAAAAAAATTTAAAACTTGATTAAAATTTTAAAATTTTCTTTAATTTTAAAACTTTAAAACTGTCATATCCCAAACCCGAAGCCAACTCGAGTGAAACCCGAGCCAGGACTTCTTTTACCCGAACCCAGCCCCAAGAAAATATACAAGCTCGATTACTTCGAGAAATTCCTACAACAGCTTCGAGTTAAACCCGATACCTTTTCTTCTTTCCCAACCTTCGACAACCACCTGATATTGATCATATTCATGCACATGTACATGTGATCGGAGCGACTTCGATCATCGCAAAGACCGTCGACAAGTCACTGGTGACCTCCTTGACAACCCCGACCAACCAACACCCTCAAGTTGATTTAAACAGCAAAGCATCAAGCAACTTAGCAAATTCAAAGCTGGATTAAGCAACTCAATAAAGAAATAAAATCAACAAATCAGGCCTCTGTTCTTTTTTTTTTTCAAATTCCAGTCCTCTGTTGAACCTCAGGTGAGCAAACTCTCTTTTAAATCCAATCTTCTATCTTGATTGTGCTCAGTGATGATGAATGAGATGGATGATGTTGTAACTATGTTTGTATGTATATATATGTGTACATATGTGTATAGATTTGATGATGCATGTCTGGTTTAAAGGCAATATGTGCCTCTGTTGATTACAGGCTTCCAAACATGTCTTCAAAAATAAAAGAAAAAAATTAAACTGCTCCTTCTACGATCATTATTCAAGCAAGATCATTGTAGGTAAAATGATGATATGGATGTGAACTTTTTTTTAAAATAGTTTCAAGCAAAAATATTAAATAAATTTCGTAAATCGTAATTTGCAGTAAGATCATAATATATCAGAAAATTCAAACATCTTAACTTTAAAATCTGATTATACAATCAAGTTTGTATCATGAAATGATGATTTTTTATACGAGTCTCGTGATTTTAAAGCAAGTAGTTGTAGTGAAATCTCAAGATGAACAGAAAATGCCTTTCTGTCAATTTTCGTCGATCGAGGTCGAACTGGGGCTTGGGATTTATGACAGAGGTAGCTCATAGAACGAGGATCATGGGAAAAATACTAACTGAATTTATCAATGATCATGGCGGAGGAATGGCGAGGTTATAGGGCTTAGTGAGCATTTTGAACGAGATTGTAATCTAGGCTACTGCGGCATCTATGGGGCATCTTGTTCCAACGCAGGCGGGGGATGGAAAGGTGGAGCTTCGGCGAAGTGGTGGTCAGAGATTCATGACCTCTGGTGGTTAGGTTTGTCGTAGCGAGAAGGATATTGGTCGGGTTTTGATGCTCCAATTCGATCATGTAACTCGATTTTGATTTCGAGTTCAATTCAAAGTTCTATGCGATTGTGGTGATCGAGGGGGTGGTTGTTGGCATGTGAAAGGTGACGGCGCCGATCACCGTTGCTTCGACGACCTGTAGACGTGCACGCGAGAAGCTCTATGCACCAGGGCATGATGTTGATATTGGGGAAGAAAGGTGAATCTCGGGTTCAAGCGCGTGGGGATTGTCAAAAAACACGAAGCAGTTGAAGTTTTGGTCGAAACGGGAAGGATGCAGTAAGGTTGTAGGGGTCTCACCCCTAGGGTATGTCCATTCCTTCTGGAAAAGGGTGGTATCATGGTATGGAGCCCAGATTCTTACTCATTTGGACACTGTATATTTATTACTGTATGATGTTGCTTTGTGGTTGAGGATCCTCGGATAAAGGTCGCAAACGACCGGGGGTGGCATATCTTTAGGTATTACTCCCGGGCAGGGAGGAAACCAACCTTGGGTTGGCAAAGAGCCGGGTTGGTTCTCGGGGCGTCCGTAATGTTCTTGAAAATTAACCAAGTTTAATTTGATAATTAATTTAATTTTGGAATTAAATTATGAATTTATTTGTGAATTAATTAAAAAAATCAATAATAAATAAGAAAACTTAGATTATAAATAGAATTTTGGTTTGAAGTTTAAGGATAAGTATTTTATAAATAAAATTGGATTTAACAATAAATGTTTTGAAATAAAATTGGATTTAAAATCTTATTTTTAAGTTAATAAGAAATTTTTTCTAATTTTATTAAATATGCATTTTGATTTGAAAATGATATTTTGCATTTGATTATAAATTTTTAAAAGGCCAATTAAGAATAAATTTTTTATTCATGTGTAGTTTAATTGTAAAATCATCTTTTGCTTTGAAGGATTAGTAAATGAATTATAAAGGAAATGTATTTATTTAAATAGAAATATGATATTAAAGTTATATTTAAAAAATATTATTTTTAGTATTTAACATATAGTAAAAGTTTGAATTTTGTTTAAAAGCTAAATTCTATATCATACACATGTGTGTTATTTATTAAAATATGATTTGTTTTAAAATTCAATTTTTCTTAAGATTTTATAAAAGATAATGCATTTATTGAATAATAGAAATTTATATATAAAAACATTTGTTATAACAAGTGTAAACAAAATAAAATACATTTGTTGAAATATGAAACTATATTTGCATAAGGGGTTAAAATAAAATTTACAAAAATATTTGAAACAAGGATAAACACAAATTTGTTCACATAGGACATTTGAAGGAAATTAAAATGTGTAGTTACAAGTGTTAAAACCATGTGTACAAGTGGCAAGACAATTTCTTTCCTTTTGAAATTTAATTTAGAAAAACATGCATAGGAAGAAAAAAAAATCAGGCTATTTTCATTTTTCTTCTTAAATCTGAGAAGAAAAAAATTTAAATCCATATTCTATCTAAAATCTGAAACAAAGATCAAAGCAATTCAACTTGAAGCAAATCAGGTTATCAATCCAATTCAAGGATCTGTAATCAAATTTTCAAAAGCCTGCAAATCATCAAGTTCAAGCATGCAGTTCAAATTGATTTAAACAGAAAAGTATCAAGCATCTTAGCAAATTAAAAGCAGGAAAAGGCAACTCAGCAAAGAAACAAAATCAAAAAATCAGGCTTCTGTTCTTTTCTGTTTTCAAATTCCAGTCCTCTGTTGAACCTTAGGTGAGCAAACTCTCCTTAAAACCCAATCTTCTATCTTGATTGTGCTCAGTGATGATGAATGAGATGGATGATGTTGTAACTATGTTTGTATGTATATATATGTGTGTGTGTGTGTGTGTGTGTGTGTGTGTGTACATATGTGTACAGATTTGATGATGCATGTCTGGTTTAAAGGCATTATGTGCCTCTGTTGATTACAGGCTTCCAAATCTGTCTTTAAAAATGAAATATAAAAAATTAAACTGCTCCTTCTACGATCATTATCCAAGCAAGATCATTGAAGGTAAAATGATGATATGGATGTGAATTTTTTTTTAAAATAATTTCAAGCAAAAATATTAAATAAATTTCGTTAAAAAGGTAATTTGAAGTAAGATCATAATATATCAGAAAATTCAAACGTCTTAACTTTAAAATCTAATTATACAATCAAGCTTGTATCATGAAATGATGATTTTTGATACCAGTCTCGTGATTTTAAAGCAAGTTGGTATAGTGAAATCTCAAGATGAACGGAAAATGGCTTTCTGTCAATTGCCGTCGATCGAGGTCGAACTGGGGCTTAGGATTTATGTCAGAGGTAGCTCATAGAACGAGGATGATGGGAAAAATACTAACTAAATTTATCAATGATCATGGTGGAGGAACGACGAGGTTATAGGGTTTAGTGAGCATTTTGAACGAGATTGTAATCTAGCCTACTGCGGCATCTATGGGGAGTCAGGTTCCATCGCGGGGGGGAGGGGGGATGGAAAAGTGGAGCTTTGGCGAAGTTGTAGTCAGATATTCATGATCTCTAGTGGTCAGGTTTGTCGTGGCGAGAAGGATATTGGACGGGTTTTGATGCTCCAATTCGATCATGTAACTCGATTTTGATTTCAAGTTCAATTCAATGTTCTGGGCGATTATGGTGATCGAGGGGGTGGTTGTTAGCGTGTGGATGGTGACGGCGTCGATCACCGTTGCTCTGACGACCTGTAGACATGCACGCGAAAAGCTCTGTGCACCAGGGCACGATGTTGATATTGGGGAAGAAAGGTGAATCTTGGGTTCAAGCGCGTGGGGATTGTCGAAAAACTCGAAGCAGTTGAAGTTTTGGCGAGTCCTGAAGTTTTACTCGGAAAAACTAAGGGATTGGCCCGGGTTTGAGAGCTTTGTGTAAAACAAATTTTTAGTTTAAAATTTTAATTAAGTTTTAAAGTTTAATTGAGTTTTTAATGAATTTTGTAAATAAATTCTCTTAACAATTCGTGTTTGTTTTTGTATCAATTAAAGGGTTTAAATATAAATTATTTTAAAATTTATTAAGTTTAATAAGTGTTTTAAATAGTTTAAAAATAACCTTTAATATTTAAAGAAATAGATTTAATATGAAGGGATTGTCTTTGATTTGATTAAAATCTTAAGTGATTACTTGATTTTAGATAATTATTTAATGTAAGAAATTGTAAGGGTAATTACTAAATAAAAGATTGATTAAAGTTAATTAGTTTCATAATTAAGAATAAATTAATTAATTAGAAGATCAATTAATATATAAGCAATTAGAAGTAATTAATTACTTAAAGATAATTACTTAGTTAAAAGTAATTAACTAATGGTTGAAGTTAATTAAGTAATTTAGGGTAATTACCTATTATAATTAATTAAGATTAATTAATTAAAGGGTACTTAAATTAAGGGTTAGTTAATTGATTAATTAATTAAGAATAATTAATTAAGTCTAATTAATTAATTAAGATTAATTCTTTAATAATTAAAGGTTAATTAATTCATTAATTAAGGTTAATTAATAAATAATTAAAGGATGATTAATTAACATAAACCGTAATGTTAATCAACCAGAATTAGTGATTAATCTGGTTTTAATTAATCAGATCATCAATTAACCTTATTTTTGGATGATTGTATTATGTTAAATGTTGTGAATTATTTTGTCATCTCTGTTATGTGATGTTGTGTGATTAGAATTGTTTTAATTCAAGCTATGACGAATGTAATTTATTTATCTATAATGAATTTATATTATCCATTCCGTGATTCTGTGTATATAGATAAGCGTTATAGGATTATACAGCTTATCGATATTGTTGTGATTGTATCTGTAATGATTGATGATGTGATGATTAATGATGTTACACTATTGTGTTAGAACCCCTGGACTACACTATACACACACAAATATGGATTGCACGTGGAAATTGATTAAGTCGCAAATTCTTGAAATAATTTTAGAATTGAATTTTGAATCCAAATGGTTTTGGAAATGGATTGGGTTTAACGTGAAAAGTTTTTGAAAAGGGATTTCAAAGATAAAAGTTATTTTTGAATAACTTGATTTAGTTTTGAAATTTGATTTAAATTTAAATTCAAAATTGAAATTGAATTCTATGTTGAGAATTTATGATTTAAAAAGGTTATACAAGTTTATATGGGTTTTAAACCATTTTTAAAATGTAGTTTTGGGAATTTGAATTTAACCCAAGTTTGAAAGACTTTAACTTGTATAAATAAAATTGGATTTTTTCGAAAACAAAAACTGTTTGTTTTCAAACAATAAAAGCTTTCATATAAGAAAAGAAATTTCAGTGTGTGTTAAAGGGATTTCAAGTTTGAAATGAAATGGTTTTCCAAGTATTGGATGAATCTTTGGAAATGGGTTTTGAAAGCTATAAGTTAAGTCTTTGATTTAAAGATTGAATGAGTTAATCCAATTGAAATGGTAATTGTTTTGAAATCCGTGAATGGATCTTTGTGAAACTGGATGAACTTTGTGAAATGAATCTTTTTGTTTAATTTGAAATGATAATTGGTTTAAACCAGTTGAAAGAAAGGTTTTGGGTTTTAAAGTTATGACTTAATTGAGGACCCATTGTTCATATGTTTTTAAATATAGCGCTCATTATTCGGTTTAGCCGGGAGAGGATCTTTGTGTCATATAACCTATTTCGAATAATGATACGACGTTATGGATAGCATTTGAAGACTGGTGGTGAAGACTGGTTGTTTGCGAGAACGATAGGATAACCTATCGAATGACTCTGTATTGAGTAGCTACGGTATAGAGTTCTCTATATGTGATGGGGAGTCCGATCGGGATTGTGAATACCCGGATTGTAAAGGCTTCTTTGGAAGTGCCTTCGGTTCTGTTCGAACCCAGAACAGACTTGTATGGATGTGTGTCTGACGTTACATTTTGAGATGTAAAGCTGGTTTCTATCAAATACATTTTTATTTGGTGGCGGAGATTTATTCTCTTAGCTTAAGACCCTTCTCTGAGACGTACGAGCCCAGAGGTTATGTAGTTGATGGTTACTAGTGATACATTCCCAATTTGGTAATGTGGCATACGAAATGTTGCTGATCATATGCTGATCAAAGCATGGCTTTATGAAAAAGCGTAGCTTTATGGACGAGACCTCATCGGACCTCACAAACCGGTAATGGTCAAAACAGGAAGGATGCGGCATGGTTGTAGGGGTCGCACCCCTTGGGTATGTCCATTCCTTCTGGAAAAGGATGGTATCATGGTATGGAGCCCAGATACTTACTCATGTGGACACTGTATATTTATTACTGTGTGATGTTGCTTTGTGG
Source organism: Allium cepa (assembly GCA_030765085.1). NCBI lineage: Eukaryota > Viridiplantae > Streptophyta > Magnoliopsida > Asparagales > Amaryllidaceae > Allium > Allium cepa. The sequence continues at coordinate 78,704,214 of CM060941.1, read as the reverse complement.
TTGAGGATCCTCGGATAAAGGTCACAAACGACCAGGGGTGGTATGTCTTTAGGTATTACTCCCGAGCAGGGAGGAAACCGGCCTTTTGTTGGCAGAGAGCCGGGTCGGTTCTCGCGGCGTTCCTCCAGAGGTGTACCCATATGGCAATAGGAAGTCCACTTCGAGCCCCACCCCTTTCTTCTTCCTTCAGCCATTACTGATACGTGATGACGCTTGTGCATATGCACCAACGAACCATCCATCTCTGGCCAACTACGCCACTTCTAGGAAGTCATCGACCACCTCCCCAATCCATATGACCACCAAACAGTGTCAATATCATCTGAAACAAAATTCGAGCATGACAATGACTTTCTGAAGCTAAACCTGATCGATAAAAATGCTTCGACCGATTGCCACTGACCACCAGCAACTCCTCCGTCTTGACTCAAGGTGCCCCGATGAACCATCAATCTTTTCCCCTGAGTCCGATCGCCTGAATCGCCTTGGCTTGGATGCAGTTCCTTCGAGAATCCCATCAACCAAAAACTACTGTCGAACCCTAGATCGACAAATTCCTATCGCCACGGTATTTTATAAATTGAATTCATATTTTTTCTAAGTCCACCGATTCCCCCTAGCTTCACCAAGAATCACGACATATAGTTCGCCGTAGATCACTAGAATTTGACCATATTCCCATCTCCGGTCAACATAAGATTCCTCAACGATCAATGATTTAAATATCATGAAGTTGAACTTAAAAATCATAACTTTTAATTTCAAAACAGATTATATAAGTGAAACAATAAATCCTTAAAGTCAATTTTTTTTCATAACTTTGAAATTTTACTGTAATTCAAACTTCCAGGTTAAAATTACTTATGAACTATGCTTAACAGTATTTTTAAAACCAAGATCTGGTTAATATAGTCACTTTTTATTTGTATCTCGAATTCTAAAAAGGATTAGAAGTAGAGGAATTTAGTCTTAATCTTATCATAAGTCTGCATATCTTTTAACAGAGTGAATATGCCTGTACTAATTCATGCATACCCACATATCTTTGAATACATCAAGCATACGATCAAATGTACATTCATGCAAAACAATTTCACTTCACAGAAACAAAGCATAATCCAGATTCAAGTTTAATAGATAGATTTGCTCATCTATACTTGGAACATAGAGGAACAGAGAATGATTTTGAGCCTGAAATCTGAATTTGAATGTCTGGAAATAATCTTTGATTTTTGATGTTTAACTGTTTTGATTTTTTATTTGATTTTACTCTCTAAATCAGAACATGATTGCCTTGATTTTGCATTTGCTTTACGTTTTGAATTGATCTACCATATGCTTTAAATTTTTGTTTCAGAACTTTGAATCAGGTTGCTTGCTTAAGTTATTATTATTTGAATTCTTGTTGAAGCTGTTCTGTTGAATTACTTTCTGATCTTTGCTTTGTTTGATCAGAGTTATAGTTTGATCTTTCATTTCTAGTTTGAAAACTTGAGGTTCTATGCTTCACATATTTTGATCTGGTTAAACTGGAAGCTGATTTCCATGAGTTTGATCTTCCTTTCAGGCTTTGATTTTGTTTTGGTTTGAGTATCATTTTCTGGTTTCAGGTTGAAGATGAAAGAATTTTGAAGACATGCATTGGCCTGAATTTTTCTCTTATGCATTATATTACATTTTAAATTTTTAAGAGAAAGAAATTTGCCGCTTGTTTGATTATGTTTACACTTGTACCTTTGCATGCTAAAGTAAGCTTACATTTGTTTAAACCTTTATTATTATTATTTTACATTTGTAACCTTTTTACTATATAAATGTTTATAAAATTCTATGCTATTTACTTTCTAATTTAAACATTTATCTTTTTTATACAACCTTATATTATATTATTATGTTTACAAATGTAAAAACTACTTATTACTTTACTTACACTTGTTAATATAAGAAATATTATGTTTAAAACCTTTATTCAATTTAATTTATAATTTATAATTTAAACCTTACGTAATCTAAATTTATGCATTTACAAGCCAATTCTACATATGTATTTTTCCTATTAATTTCCAAAAGATAAACTTTTTATTAATTCTTGTTTTGATTTATATATATACATTTTTTCAATTACTTATACTTATATAACTTTTTTTATATAAAATAAGAAATGTTTCGAAACTTAATTTCTTTATTAATTTCAAAATAAATCCAATTCGTTTGCAATATATTTCTATTAAATTTCAAATCAAAAATATTCACTTTCAATATACTTATTAAATTTCAAAATTAATTCAAATTATTATCCATTTACATAAATAAATAAAAATTCATGTTATTAATTTGGAAAATTCATCTTATTAATTTGGAAAATTCAAATACAATATATATTTTATTCCTAAAATTTTATATTAATTACCAAACATTCCAAAGTTTAATTCCAAAGGTTAAACTAATTATCAAATTATTATTAGCTAAAATCCAGGAATGTTACAGTTTCCCCCCTTAAGAAAAGTTCGTTCCCGAAATTTGCCAGGGAGACACAAAGATAGATGTATGCACAAAGATATAGCTTTCCAGATCAAACTGAATACTTATTCTGCATTTGGCTTACCAAATCAGAATATCATCAATAAATATGAGAACGAACTCATATAATACTACAAGATACTCGGGTCACCAGATCTACGAATATGCAGAGGCGTTGACTAGTTCGAAGGGATAACTAATCGTTCGTAGAATATATCTGGACCCAACAGAACAAATAAATGGATTCAATCTTCCACAATCCTTAAACACTAGGTATGGATTCTGAATTCAGGTCGGAATACTTCAAAATATACACCAGCTTGTCCCTCTTCGGACTTTGATACTCACAAGAAATTACTACAGAATTTTAAATTTTGGTTTTGACCGAAATCGTTTTATCGATACAAATCATTATATTTTATTCATCAATTTATTTTAAATATAATTTTAAATTAGTTTAAAACGAAAATCTGAGAGGGAACCGATGAAGAAAATACGAAATAGGAACTTATCTACACGATTCATAAGGGCCACCACCACACCAAAGCTTCTCCCTCGAGCTGCCACAAAGCCAACCAAAGAATTGAAATCGAATCAAAGGAGATTGATAGAAAAGGTTGTTTCCATTGTTGTTATAGGTATTGATCATTTGTAGTGGTACTCCCCTGTCCCCTATCTCGTCCTCTTCTTGCACTCATACTCACTATCAGCGGATAGTAAGAGAATTTACTGAGGCATACGAACGGATATCTTAGGGAATACTCATTATACGGTATACTTCACCCTATCTCTAATGAGTTACCTAATGTGTTATACTGCTGAGCTACAGTTTCAACCTTCAGCTCTGATACCACTTCTAACGACCTGACTCGACCTTCGAAAATCGGCACGGAATACTTCACCTGTGTTTAAATGCCGCAGAGTCAAACACGAAAACTGGTTCGCCGGAGCTTGTAACACATTAAGTACAACAACGCGGCGGAAGAAAATGAATAATATAATTGATATACAAAAATGAATACAATATCTGACACAACTGAATATTAATATACATTAGAGATACAAGAAATAGTAGAGGAAAGAAACAACTCCAATAGAGAAAGTAGTCTTTAGAAGAGAACTCCAATATCAGCAATCTCCATATCAAGTGCTCCAATCCAAAGCCTAGCTCGAACCCCAAATCAAGTTGAAGTGAAGCAACTCGAACCAAATGCGATCGCCAAATCCTAAGGCTGAAAGTTATCGACTCTACACCTACGATTGGATTATCTGAAAAACCCAACTCTCGACTTCCTGTATGGAAAATTGTGGGCACCCAGAGTTTAGGAAGGGAATAATAAACTTTGGGTCAGTCATGGGACTGGTATGAGCAAAAAAAATAGTTTTATCTTTAAAACAAACAACAAAGAATTTAAAAGTTGAAATCCGTGGTGCTTTTTAGAAAATGAAACTGCCATAAGGCATCCCGCCACACACACAATGCAAGCACACACTTGGAGGAGATTTCTCCTTATAACAGTCAAAAATGCTTACTACGCAAAATCTTTTGATATTATTATTAGTGCATAGTGGAAAACATTTCGAAAGTATAATATTAATCTTAGCCAGCATAGATACCATTATACTATGCCTACTATAGCTACTACCTGAGGTGGCCGGTAATACAACTGCAATCGTAAAGGGCTCGTATTGGATGATTGGATTTCCAACAAATGGTGGGGCAAAGGAACTTCGTGGGCCGCATGGGAACGCCTCTGGAGGGATGCCCCGAGAACCTACCCGGCTCTCTGCCAACACAAGGCCGGTTTACCCTCCTCCCGAGGGTAAAACCTAAGATATGCCACCCCTGGTCGTTTGCGACCTTTATCCGAGAGCTCTCAACCACAACCATCACACAGTAATAGATTTACAGTGTCCATATGAGTTAAGTATCTGGGCTCCATACCATGATACCACCCTTTTTCAAAAGGAATGGACATACCCTAGGGATGTGACCCTTGCAACCTTGCTGCATCTTTCCTATTTCGACCATTTTCGAGGAGTGAGGTCCTGATGCAGTCTCGTCCACAAAGCTACGCCTCTTCACAAAGCCATGCTTTGATCAACAAATGATCAGCAGCATTTCGTATGCCACATTACCAAATTGGGAATGTATCGCTAGTAACCATCAACTACATAACCTCTGAGCTCATACGTCTCAGAGAAGGATGTAAAGCTAAGAGAATAAATCTCCGCCACCAAACAGAAATGTATTTGATAGAACCAGCTTTACACCTCAAAGTGTAATGTCAGACACACATCCATACAAGTCTGTTCCGGATTCAAACAGAAACGAAGGCACTTCCAAAGAAGCCCTTGCAATCTAGGAATTCCCAATCCCGATCAGACTCCCCATCACATATGGAGATCTCTTTATCGGGCACTAATTGATGCAGAGTCATTCGAAGGGTTTTCCTTTCGTTCTCGAGAATACCCTGTCTTCACCATCGGTCTTCAAATGCTATCCATAACGTCATGTCCTTATTCGGAATAGGTTATATGACACAAGGTCCTCTCCCGGCTAAACCAAATAATGAGCGTGATATTTTAAAACATATGGATATTGGGATTTCAATTAAGTCACAACTTATTACCCAAATCAAATGGTTTAAACAAATTACCATTTTAAACCTTTTAAACAAAATGATTCACTTCACAAAGTTCACCAATATTTCATCAAGATTCATTCACAGCTTTTCAAAACAACTTCCTTTTCAAATTGGATTATCTCATCCAATTATTATCCAAAGACTTAAGTTATAGCTTTCAAAATTATTTTCAAAGATTCATTCGTAACTTTCAAGATAATTCCTATTTCAAATCTTTTATATAAAGAAGATACACCATTTAAAATCCTCTTTGATTTCAAAATGAAGTTTAGCAATCTTTCACAAAGGTTCATTCATAGCTTTCAAAACAATTCACAATTTCATTTTAAACTTGAAATCTTTCGATACAAATTGGAAATCTTTTCTTTAAATGAAAGCTATTATTATTTGAAAACAAATAATCATCGTTTTGGAAAAATCCAATTATATTTGCACGAGTTAAAGCCCCTGAGTTAAATTCAAATTCCCAAATAAATACCTTTAAAATGATTTAACCTATATATAACTTGTATAACATCTTTAAACCATAGTTTCCAAACATAGAATTCAATTTCAAATTTTGAATTTTATTTTAAAATTCCAATACTTAATCAAGTTATTCAAAATAACTTTTATTTTTGAAACTCCTTTTCAAAAGCTTTCAATTCCATTTCCAAAACTACTTTGGATTCAAAAATTTATCTTTTAAAACCATTTTAAAATATGTGACTTAACCAATTTCCTCATACAATCCATATTTGTGTGTGTATGGTGTAATCCAGGGGTTTTACCCAATAGTGCAACAACATCAATCATCACAAATTCAATCACAGCAATATTCGATAAGCGGTATAATACTATAACGCTTATCTTTATTCATAGATTCACAGATAAATAATATAAATTTATCATAGATAAATAAATTACATCACAGATCACACCAAAAAAATTCATAACACAAAGCATAACATATCAGGGATATCAAACAATTTAGCATCCAATAAAATTCAAACATCCATAAGTAAGATTAATTAATTATCTGATTAATCTAATAAGATTAATTACTTATCCTGGTTAATTAACATTAACTAATTATAAACTATATTAATTAATTATCCTTTAATAATAAATTAATTAACCTTTAATTATTAATTAATTAACCTTTAATTAATAATTTAATCATTCTTTAATCATTAAATAATTAGCCTTTAATTATTTAATTATCCTTTAAACAATTTTCCTAAATTAATAATTTAATTAATCCTTACAATTAAAACAATTATCTCAAATTAATTACAATAATTAATTAACCCTAAGTTAATTACATAATTAATTAATCCTTAATTAATTACCATTTAATTAATAAAATTACAGTAAGAGATTATTCTTAATAAATTAATCAAATTTAATCATTAAATAATTACTTTTAAATTAAGTAATTATCTTTAAATTAATTACCTTAAGTAATCTTTAATTTATCACATAAATAGATTAATCACTATGATTAATTTTTCTTTAATTAATCGTGTTAAATAAATCTTTAAGTAATTAAATATTTAATCCCTTGACAAATTAACCTTCACCTTTCATCCTTCATACCTTAAGTGATTTCATTTTAATTATATTTGAAAATAATCAAAGATTTAATAAGATAATCAACTTAATACAAAATGATATAAACCAACAAGTCTAAAATAATTTAACTTTTAAAATTTAAACCTATGAAAAACTTGCTTAATATTTTAACTTTTGAAAACTGAGTTTATATTCCTTAAAACCTTATTTTAAAACTTGTTTAAAATTTGGAACTTCATTTATTTTCCTTTGGAAACTTATTTAGTTTAAATATGTTTTGAAACTTCGTTAAATTGAAAATTTACTTTGTAACTAAAAAGAACTGTTGTATTTTAAAATCTGAAAACATATTTTTCTTTAAGCTTGAAATCTGATAACAGATTAATCAAACCCGAGCCAGAATTTCGTTTACCCGAGCTTTACTTTGGGTGAAACGCGAGCCAAATGCCAACTTTCCTCGAGTTATCCCCGAGCCACCATTTTATTTATTTATTTTGTTCTAAGTATGAAACTCGCTCGCAAAACAACTACGGCAACACACCCGGACCAAACACAATCTTCCCCGAAGTCCACTTCGATCCCCACCCCTTTCTTCTTCCTTCAGCCATTACTGATACGCGATGACGCTTATGCATATGCTCCAACGAACCATCCATCTCCGACCAACTACGCCACTTCCAGGAAGTCATCGACCACCTCCCCAATCCATATGACCACCTCCCCAATCCATATGACCACCAAACAGTGTCAATATCATCTGAAACCAAAATCGAGCATGACAATGACTTTCTGAAGCTAAACCTGATTGATAAAAATGCTTTGACCGATTGCCACTGACCACCAGCAACTCCGCCGTCTTGACTCAAGGTGCCCCGATGACCCATCAATCTTTTCCCCTGAGTCCGATCGCTTGAATCGCCTTGGCTCGGATGCAATTCCTTCGAGAATCCATCAACCAAAAACCACTGTCGAACCCTAGATCAACAAATTCGTATCGCCACAGTATTTTATAAATTGAATTCATTTTTTTCCTAAGTCCACCAATGCCCCAGCTAGCTTCACCAAGAATGACGACCTGCAGTTCGCCGTAGATCACTAGAATTTGACCATATTCCCATCTCTGGTCAACATAAGATTCCTCAACGATTAGTAATTTAAAAATCATGAAGTTGATCTTAAAAATTATAACTTTTAATTTCAAAACGGATTATATAAGTGAAACAATAAATCCTTAAAGTCAATTTTTTGTCATACCTTTGAAATTTTACTGTAATTCATACTTCCAGGTTAAAATTACTTATGAACTATGCTTAACAGTATTTTTAAAACCAAGATCTGGTTAATATAATCACTTTTTATTTGTATCTCGAATTCTAAAAAGGATTAGAAGTAGAGGAATTTAGTCTTAATCTTATAATAAGACTGTATATCTTTTAACAGAGTGAATATGTATGTATTAATTCATGCATACCCATATATCTTTGAATACATCAAGCATAAAATCTAATTTATAATCATGCAAAACAATTTCACTTCACACAAAAAAAGCATAATCCAGATTTAAGTTTAATAGATAGATTTGCTCACATGTACTTGGAACAGAGAGGAACAGAGAATGATTTTGAGCCTAAAATCTAAATTTGAATGTCTGGAAACAATCTTTCAAGTTTTATAAATATTTGTTGATACACATCACGATACAACAACCCAACACCATCAGAGGATAATGCAACACAACACAACAGCGGAATATCGACAACATGAGCAAAGTCTTCAAAAGAAACCAAAATTGCAACTCCAATCCAAACTCCAAAGTCAAAGCTCTAAACTTCAAGCTCCAAATCAACAGCTTGAACCATCATCATCAATGCTGAAGTGAAACAAACTCCATCCCAAAGACGATTGCCAAACCAAACCTTCAAAAGTTATCGAATATACACCTATTTATTGGATTATCTGGAAAAAACCCAACTCTACGCTGCCCGTGTAGAAAATTGTGATCACCCAGAGTTTAGGAATGGAACAATAAACTCCAAGTCAGTCATGCGACTAGTGTGAGCAAACAAAAATAGTTTATTTCTTGAAAACAAACAAAAGAATTTAAATTTGAAATTCGCAATTCTTTTTGGAAAATGAAACTACCATAAGGCCTCCCGGCACACACGCCATGCAATCGCACACTTGGGGAAGATTTCTCCTTATGATAGTCAAACATGCTTACTATGCAAAATCCTTTTTAACACTATTATTAGTGTAAAGTGGAAAACATTTCGAAAGTATAATATTAATCTTAACCAGCATATATACCAAACAATCTCTAGACTTTTTACATTCCCAAAATTTCATTTTTGTTTCGGTTCTAAAATTTTACATATATTTAGAAGAAGAAAAAACTATTGTATTGGGTTCGTTTAAAATTCTGATGCCATCTTCTTCCCTTCTTTTCACACCTACCCAGATCCACCATGTTTAACTATTGCTTGGCCTCTTCCTTTCACCATGCGAACCACCCCTTTCTTCCACTTCAATCGATGTCGTGCTCCACCCAACCTCATGCCGTCAACCCCATGCATTGCTTTCGCCCAACAGTGCCTCGTCCGCCTTTCGCACCTAGCCACGTTGGCAACCACCCATCGTCCCCAATATTTTTCACCATCTCCCTGAGTTGTTTGACCAAATCGACCACCGCCTGGCATCTTTTCGTCCATCTCCACTTGCTCTCCTCGGCCAAAAATACAAATTCGACCTCCTTCAACACCGAAGTCGCCACCAACTTCGAGCACTTCCCACTCCCGAGACCCGACCAGTCACTCCTACTCCACCGAGCAACCAGCAAGTGCCGCCTACTTTCTTCTCCACCGCCTCATAGCTCTGACGTTCGCCAGACCTCAGTCGACCCCGCCTAGATTGCTCGGCCTTCCAGCTTGCTTTTCGTTGTGCTGTGTAATAAATTCTTCTTCTATTATTTTATATATACTCGTATATATAGTTATTTATGTTGAATATCACACATTATTTCATTGGTTTACATGTACATAATCTGTTGTTTAGGAGTGTGTATAGGTTTAGACTAGTTGTATATATACATACGAAGAAAAAATGTTGAAGGTATATATAATTCTATTATACAAGTTTTATTATATATTAAAGTTTACATATATGAACATTTATTTTATTTTTTGTATACATATGATAGGTATACGACATGTTGTTTTATACAGTGGTTATAAGTTTTGACAATTACGAAAATATATAAAGTTTTCAATGTTGTCTAAAGTGTTGTTATATATTTATATAATAATAGTTTATAAATTGGTTTGGTGATATACAGATTTATATGAGCATGTACATCTGGTTTACATATTTTATTGAATTGATCTAAATAACATATACTATTCTATTTTCTTTTATACATATATATATATATATATATATATATATTATAATGGTGATATGTCTGTTACTAAATAGTGATTTTAAGACTTGTTGTGATGAAGCACTCACCTTCTTAGGTCGCGGCCGACCTAACCTAGATCGTGAACGACCTAACGCGATTTGCCAAAGCCCTAGATCGCGCCTCCTCTTCGTATGTCGCGAACGAGCTATTGCGGTCGATCTTCTTTGGGTCGTGGACGACCTAATCAACATCGCGAGCAAGCCCTACGCCGCTTCCCTCTAGGTCGCGAGCGACGACCCACTATATGCCGCCTACTTCCAGCCCTAGGTCGCCCCACCGTGAATCGCGAGCGAGCTACCATAGGTCGTGAATTTTCTTTAAGTCGCTAATACGAATCTCTTATGTCGCTAATGATTTCCTGAGTTGCCCAGTATAGGTCGCTCAAGATTTTGAAGATGCGCCATTTCTTATGTCGGGAAGAAGAAATTAAGTCGCTGCCATTTTTAAGTCGCGAAGCTTTGTGTCGTTTGCTTTCTTAAGTCGCGGAGATGAGGAAGTACGTCCACCATAAGTCGCGTGCCGCCTTCCATAAGTCGCTGCCGAGCTATCTTAAGTCGCGTGAAGCATTTTAGGTCGTGTGCGTAGTTATTTAGGTCGTTTTGTAAGTCGTTGTACTGTTTGTCTTTCATTTTCTTAATTCGCTGCGTTTGTTGTATCACTTTGTTAAGTCATATGTGTTGTAATCTCCTATAAATACGGGTTGTGTCATTTGTAAAAGGGGGTTGAAATTTGAATAAAATTTGGTTTGTGCTTTGTGCCTCCATTTTTAAATTGGTAGTCGAGTGTTAACTCCTATCTCCACTTCGGCATTCGAGTGCGCTCGAATCAACGAACGTTGAAGCCAATTCGTGGAATCAAGTGCGCTTGATCAACGCTCAAAGAATTGTAGATCTTTCTTCACGGAATCGTGCGCGATCAACGTGTCGAAGATTGCTAAAATCCTGTATCTTCGTGATCAACGGATTTGGGCCTTTCGGTATTCTTGAATCCATCGATTCTTCGTCGATTCACCGATTATTTCCGCTAATCGTGTGAGATCCTGGACGGATTCGATTTACATCGTCGAATTCGCTTCCCACGCTGCGTCAGTTTGGTATCAAAGCAGGTTCGCAAGAAGTTTGCATTATTTGGAGACTTGGGTTTCGAGAATTTGAAGTTTGGAGATAGGATTTGCAAATTGTTGAGAAGTTTGGTGTTCATCGTGTTCATCGTGAAGTTGCAACAAGTTGGGAGTTTCGATCCATCTCACTTTGGGTCAAAGTTCGGAAAGTGTTTGAAATTTATTTTTGAGTTTGCTTGAAGATCAATCATGCCTCCGAGACGAGCTCAACGTCATCGCAACATTAATGCTTTGTATGGAAGAGAAGAGGCCGATGAAATGGAACAACGAATCAACGAGAGTTTCATTGAAAAATTGAATGAAGGAATTGGTCGAATAGAGAGAATGATGCTTGAAATGAATCAAAATCGAAGAAGGGTTTCACCTGAATCGAGCCATGGGAGAAGTAGAGTTTCGCCACATTCAGATCGGGAGAGAAGAGAAGATCATGATCGTAGAAGTGCTGACAATTGTGATAGGAATGAAGATCGAAGAAGTGGTGGTGGTAGAGATGTTGGTGGTCGTGATCGACATCGATATACTTCAGATTTTGATGAGGAGTTTGATGGTGATAGGGGAAGTGTTCATTACCGAGATAGAGATCAAACACAACGTCAGTATCGAGATGTAGAGGATGATCGTCCATGGGAATCGGGAATGAAGATGGGATTCCTGAATTTAAAGGTGGAATGGTTGCAGAAGAATTCTTGGACTGGTTGTCTAATGTTGAGGAGATCTTTGATTTCAAGGAGGTTCCGAAAGACCGTCGAGTGAAGTTGGTTGCTACTACGTTGAGAGGGAGAGCTATGGCCTGGTGGCAGCAAACCAAACTTACACGAGAACGGATAGGGAAGTCGAAGATTGTGGATTGGGAGAAAATGAAGAAACTGATGAAAGCTACATTTTTACCTTACAATTATCAATCACTCATGTATCAGAGGTTGCAGAACTTGAGGCATGGGACGAAGACTGTTAATGATTATGCTGACGAGTTTTATCAACTGATTACTCGAAATGACATTATGGAGACAGAGGAACAGCTGACTGCTAGGTTTGTTGGAGGTTTGCGAATGCAGATCCAGGATATGGTTAATATGTTTAATCCAAGATCTGTGGCTGAAGCGCACCAGAAAGCGTTGGCTTGGGAGAAGCAGGGAAGACGAGGAGAAGGTGTGTTTACAAGTTCCAATATTCAAAGCAAAGGTGTTAATGGGAGTTCCAATGTTTCTAAAGCCGTCAGTAAACCAGTTGTGAAGGAGGTTGAGAAGGCAAAGGTCAACAACAGTTTCAAATGTTTTAATTGCCAAGAAATGGCTCATAAAAGTAACGAATGTCCAAAGCCAAAGAAGAGAACGATGATTGCTGAAGTTGAAGGCGAGGATGTTGGTGAAGGTGATTCTAGTCCAGTGGAGGAAGATAAACAGGATATTGCATCGGGAGATGAAGGGTGTAATCTAATGATGAGAAGGTCTTGTTTAACACCCAAACAAGAGGATGAGGCTAGTTGGTTGAGGAGCAACATTTTTCAATCTACATGCACTATTCTGGGAAAAGTTTGTAAGTTTGTGATCGATGCAGGAAGTTGTGACAATATTATCTCTATTGAAGCTGTGAGGAAGTTGAAGACGGAGAAACACCCTAATCCTTACAAGTTAGCATGGCTGAGAAAAGGGGGAGATGTGAAGGTGGACAGGCGAGTTCGAGTTCCATTTTCTATTGGGAAGAAATATAAAGACGAGATCTAGTGTGATATGGTTGAGATGGATGTTTGTTATTTGCTTTTGGGAAGACCGTGGCAGTATGATCGAGCAGTGCAACATGATGGCCGGACCAATAGCTACAGTTTTATGTTTGAAGGCGTTAAGATTATTTTAGTTCCAAAGAAGAGATCACAGGGAGAGAGTAAATCTGAGGAGATTGAGGAGCTGAAAACTTTATTGACTTTGAAAGAATTTGTTGAAGAAGTAGAGGAGAGTCCAGAGGTATTTTTGTTGATTGGACATGAAGCTACTGAATCAGTTGAAGTCCCAGAGAAAGTGAAACCGGTATTGGAAGAATTCAGTGATGTGTTTCTGGAGGAGTTACCAAAGGAATTACCACCGCTGAGGGATATTCAACATCAGATTGATCTCGTACCAGGATCGGTATTACCTCACAGTCCACATTATCGGATGAGTCCCAAGGAACATGAAGAACTGAGAAGGCAAGTGGAGGAGTTGTTAGAACAAGGTCGTGTTCAGGAGAGTTTGAGTCCATGTGCCATGCCAGCCTTATTGGTACCGAAGAAGGATGGGGCGTGGAGGATGTGTACGGATAGTCGGGCTCTTAATAAAATCACAGTGAGATACAGATTTCCTATGCCGAGTTTGATGATTTGATAGATCAGTTGAGTGGGGCAGTGGTGTTTTCAAAGATTGACTTGAAAAGTGGATACCATCAAATTCGTATTAGACCGGGTGATGAGTGGAAGACTGCTTTCAAAACTAGGGAAGGTCTATATGAATGGTTGGTGATGCCATTTGGTTTATCAAATGCTCCTAGTACTTTTATGAGAGTGAGGAACCATATTTTTAGACCATTTGTTGGGAAGTTCGTAGTTGTTTACTTTGATGATATTCTGATTTATAGTGGGAGTAAGGAAAAACACATCCAGCACTTGCGAGAAGTATTGTTGATTCTACGACAAGAGCAGTTTTATGCAGCAACAAAGAAGTGTGTATTTATGACGGACAGTGTTTTATTTCTGGGGTATGTTCTGTCAAAGGAAGGTATTCAAGTGGATGAAAATAAAGTGGAAGCTGTCAGAAGTTGGCCACAACCGAAGACAATTACTGAAGTATGAAGTTTTCATGGGTTGGTGTCTTTTTATCGAAGATTCATTGCACACTTTAGCGGTGTGATGGCACCTGTAACCGATTGCATGAAAGGAAAGAAGTTTGTATGGTCAGAGGAAGTAGGGGTTGCCTTTGAGAAGATCAAGACACTCTTGACGACAGCACCAATTCTGGTACTGCCGAATTTTCAGTTGTTGTTTGAATTGCATACTGATACTTCAAAAGTGGGAATTGGTGGAGTATTGAGCCAGAATGGAAGACCAGTTGCTTATTTCAGTGAAAAACTGTCTGGAGCCAGATATAGCACTTATGATATAGAATTCTACGCGATTGTTCAAGCTGTGAAGCACTGGCGACATTACTTGTTTCAGAAGGAGTTTGTTCTTTACACTGATCATGAGGCATTGAAACATCTCCAAGGGCAGGACAAGATTTCAGCGAGACATGCTTCGTGGATAGCATATCTACAACAATTTACTTTCGTTGTAAAACACAAATCAGAGGTGACAAATCGTGTAGTGGATGCTTTGAGCAGGAGGAATCACTTGTTGACAACGTTGAAGGTTGAAGTGACAGGATTCGAATTATTGCCGGAGTTGTTTGAGGAGGATCCTTACTTTGCAAAGTTTGTTGAGAAAGTTAAGGATGGGGATACTGATGAATTTGTGTTGGTTGATGGATTCTTGTTTAAAGGAAATCGATTATGCATACCAGACTGTAGTTTGAGAATGAAGATTGTTCAAGAATTACATGAAGAAGGCCATGTAGGCAGAGATCGTACATTGCAGTTGATTTCTCACTCTTATTTTTGGCCGTCAATGAGGAAAGAAGTAGAGAGATTTGTGGAGAGATGTCATATCTGTCAGGTATCGAAAGGAACAACGACGAATGCGGGATTATACATGCCATTACCAGTACCTACTAAACCATGGGTTGATATTAGTATGGATTTCATCTTGGGTTTACCTAGAACTCAAAGGGGGAATGATTCTGTATTTGTTGTGGTGGACCGATTTTCGAAGATGGCACATTTCATAGCCTGTAAGAAGACAGTCGATGCCGTCCGAGTTGCTCAATTATTCTTTAAAGAGATGTATCGATTGCATGGTTTACCAGAATCTATTGTTTCTGATCGAGATACTAGATTTTTAAGCCATTTTTGGTTGAGTTTGTGGAAGATGGTTGGAACAAAACTGAAATTTAGTAGCGCTTACCATCCGCAAACTGATGGGCAAACAAAAGTGGTTAACAGGTCGTTGGGGAACTTGTTGAGATGTCTCGTGAAAGATAATTTGAAAAGCTGGGATATGAAATTGTTTCAAGCGGAGTTCGCACACAATTACGCAGTAAATCGAAGTACTGGATTCAGTCCATTTCAAGTTGTATATTCAACCATTCCGAAGGGGCCATTGGATTTAACGACAGTACCATATCAGAAGGGAGTGATTAAGCAGGCTAGAGATTTAGTGAATGAGTTACGGGAATGCCACAAAAGTTGTACAGGAACAACTGCGTGAGACAAATGAGAAGTACAAGCAAATAGCGGATAATAAACGAAGAAGTGTTGTCTTCAAAGAGGGAGATTTTGTATATGCAATATTGACCAAAGACCGTTTTCCGGTTGGAACTTACAACAAGTTAAAAGCAGGAAAGATTGGTCCAGTAGAAATTCTGAAGAAGATCAATGATAATGCGTATCGGTTAAGGTTGCCGGAAGAGGTTCATACTTCTGATGTTTTCAATGTTAAACATTTGATTCCGTATTACGGAAAGGAACTTGTCGAAGGTGACGAGGGTGTGAATTCGAGAACGAATTCCTTCCAACAAGGGGAGGATGATGAAGCACTCACCTCCTTAAGTCGCGACCGACCTAACCTAGATCGCGAACGACCTAACGCGATTTGCCAAAGCCCTAGATCGCGCCTCCTCTTCGTATGTCGCGAACGAGCTATTGTGGCCGATCTTCTTTGGGTCGAGGACGACCTAATCAACATCGCGAGCAAGCCCTACGCCGCTTCCCTCTAGGTCGCAAGCGATGACCCACTATATGCCGCCTACCTCCAGCCCTAGGTCGCCCCACCGTGAATCGCGAGCGAGCTACCATAGGTCGCGAATTTTCTTTAAGTCGCTATTACGAATCTCTTATGTCGCTAATGATTTCCTGAGTCGCCCAGTATAGGTCGCTCAAGATTTTGAAGATGCGCCATTTCTTATGTCGCGAAGAAGAAATTAAGTCGCTGCCATTTTTAAGTCGCGAAGCTTTGTGCCATTTGCTTTCTTAAGTCGCGGAGATGAGGAAGTACGTCCACCGTAAGTCGCGTGCCGCCTTCCATGAGTCGCTGCCGAGCTATCTTAAGTCGCGTGAAGCATTTTAGATCGTGTGCGTAGTTATTTAGGTCATTTTGTAAGTCGTTGTACTGTTTGTCTTTCATTTTCTTAATTCGCTGTGTTTGTTGTATCACTTTGTTAAGTCATATGTGTTGTAATCTCCTATAAATAGGGGTTGTGCCATTTGTAAAAGGGGGTTGAAATTTGAATAAAATTCGGTTTGTGCTTTGTGCCTCCATTTTTAAATTGGTAGTCGAGTGTTAACTCCTATCTCCACTTCGACATTCGAGTGCGCTCGAATCAACGAACGTTGAAGCCAATTCGCGGAATCAAGTGCGCTTGATCAACGCTCAAAGAATTGTAGATCTTTCTTCACGGAATCGTGCGCGATCAACGTGTCGAAGATTGCTAAAATCCGGTATCTTCGTGATCAATGGATTTGGGCCTTTCGATATTCTTGAATCCATCGATTCTTCGTCGATTCATCGATTATTTCCGCTAATCGTGTGAGATCCTGGACGGATTCGATTTACATCGTCGAATTCGCTTCCCACGCTGCGTCATGTTGTATAGGCGTGAGTCTGTAAAATGTTTGTATTAATTTATGTTGATAACAACTGTAATACATATTTTTGACAAAAGCATATTTTGTTAGTGGCCTTTATATGTTTACAGTGTCATTTCATAGGTGACCTTAACATAACTTGCATAGATTCTATATATAAATGGTTTCAGTCTTCAATTTTTAGCAGTAGTGAATAGGTCAGCAAATGTACGTATGTTAGTGCATATATATTTTATCAGAATATGGATTTATAAATCACCCAACGTATTTATTGGCTGCAATATTATTTTTTGGGTTCATACTGTTATATAATACAAAGGTTAAAGTTTCAAAAATATATTCATTGTATATACATATGGTTCTGCGTTCTGTCGAGGTCTATCATATATGCTATAATAGTTGTATATGTAAGTTGGTGTGTACTATAGGCTAGTTATATATATACAAAGGTTTAAATTAATATCCATATATTATCTGTTTATATAAATATATGTTTTCTATTTAAAAGTAAGTATGATTTTAGTATATATGTTTGAAACGCATGCATATTAAATTTATTATGTCTGAATTTAAATATATAAATTTCATATGTATATATAGTTATAGACGGCTATATAAGCTCGCTTATACCGTTATATTCATCGTTCCAGTTCTGATCTGATCTGTTTTCATCAATTCGGGCCAATCAGCTTTCATCGTTGAAATTCGTGCCGATGTTACTTTGCTTGGATGCGAAATTCAATTTCAGTGTCAGTATCAGTGTGCGTATCCGTGTCACCTTCTGTAATCTCTCTAGCCTCGAAAGGTGAGCAATCAATCACGATTAATGTTCTTTTATTTATTAAATTTGATTTCAATTGAAACGAAATTGAAATATGTTGTTGATACTTATTTACACTGTTATATATGTTATTACTTGTATCAGTTCACCTGTGACACCTGACACCATGATCTGTTATTTATACAATGATAATCCAGTTTGGTTGATAAATGATTGATTGTTTGATGTTGACATTGGACGTTAAATTATT
This sequence comes from Allium cepa, assembly GCA_030765085.1. Taxonomy (NCBI): domain Eukaryota; kingdom Viridiplantae; phylum Streptophyta; class Magnoliopsida; order Asparagales; family Amaryllidaceae; genus Allium; species Allium cepa. The sequence continues at coordinate 78,686,178 of CM060941.1, read as the reverse complement.
AATGTAGTAAGTGATAAATAATTTGAATTTGAAATTGAAATTGACGTAGGATATTTAGAATTGATATATGTTTGAATTTGATTAGATGACATGTGCATAATATGACCCCTTTAAATGTTTAGATAAATTGAAACGTAGAAATAGTGTTAACTACACCTTGAACCATTGAATGTATGTTGTATAAATTGATGCAGTATAAAATTGAATAATGGATGACAAGTGAAGAACCGTGTAAATATTAATGTAATAATCTTTAATCTACATGAAATGATAGTGTAGATTTTAGAAATAATTATATTAATTTGCACAAACGACAATGTAAATTAATATGATTATTTCAGGATTATTTAAATAATTATTGGATTATTATTGATGGTTGCTATTGCTTGTTTATTTACTTTGACACCATCCCAGTTATCACACTGTAAGTTCCCTTTGCTATGATTTGATTTTTGAATTGAAATGGAATCGGGTTGAAATGATAAATACCCAAATAAACTTTGACCTAGGATAGAGAATTAAATAAAACCAAACTGGTCAATAATTTGATTGAAAAATGAAAATAAAGATTTTGTTTGAATAAAATAATTAAGGTTTTAACGAAGTTGGAATTTGAATTCTAGTGAAATTTAAATGTTAATATTTAATAATCTGAAACAAAATATTAACATGTAATTGATGAAAGAACGTTGTTTAATTTAAGAAATGATTGAATTTAGTTTTGAAATTATTTAATAATTAAGTTTTGAAATTATTTAATAATTAAGTAAGATTGAATTATTTAATAGTTAAATAAAATTGAATTCTTTATTAAGTTAAATTGAACTTCTTGAATAAGTGAAACTAAGTTTCATTATTAACTGAGCTTTGAAATTTGTAACTAAGAAAATAAATAAATGAAATTGAATTTCTTTAACAAGAAATAAAATGCGTTTTATTAAAATTAATGAAAGACTTGAAATTTAAGGAATTTGATTTGACGAATTTAATTTTATTAAATTTGTAAGTGTTGATATAATGGAGTTGAACTTAAGTAATTGATTTAATGAATTGGAAATTAAATAGAAATTGAGTAAATGACAAATTTACGTAATGAATATTGAATAAAATTGATCAATGAACTTAAATTGATTTGAATGTTAAATTAAATAAATTTAAATAATTTCAGAATGAAACTTATATACGAACTTGAATCAATATTTGAATTGTTTAAATAAAAATTTGAGATTGAATTATAAGATTTTGAAATGGTAATTTGGAAGTTGAAACATAAATTATGGAAATTGATATAGAAAGACAAATGGAATGTTGGTTTACAAATTATAATTGAGATTGAAATTGATTTGGTTTTTGAAATATATTAAACGACCAATCGGTGTAAAAATTATTAAAGTTATTAAAGAGACCGGAATCGGTTATGGACATACTCTCTGTCTAAACTGAAAACCACTTTAATAATTATACGCGGAGTGTGATCCAGAATGAAGTGGTTGGAATGATGTACGTGATGATTGAAGAAAGAGAACGACAATGGATAGCATTGACACTTGTGTCAAATTGGAAATAACTAAAACAGGAGCCGTGCCGGGCCAAATGGGGTTAGCCATCTTGAGCGAACACATTTCTTCGTAAACTACTCATTACTTGTTATTGATTGGTGCACCCTCGAAATTTTAGGAGTGTTTTTACGCGGTGTTGCGATCGTTGCGGCGATGCGTTTTCACCAGTCCAGATCAGTAAAACGGTAGTTACACTACCTTGGGTATTGCCTCATGTGCCTTGTCATACTTGTACTCCTATATATGCGACCACTACGAATTTGTTTTGTGTTATACCTATGGAGTACTCCCTGATATCTCACTAGTTTACGGTGGAGTTTACAGTGCTGTATAGACTATAACGCTTATATAAAATGTGTTAAGGGGGATAATGGTAATGCCTTAACACTATTTTGATACTTTATATTACTGATAGACATTATCTATTTAGCATATATTACTACATAGTAGATAGTTTAACGCATCCTTAGAGGATGATAATTCCAACAACCTTTGAGTTACTTGTATTTCAGTTGTTATTTCACTTGAGTTGGATTTATTGATATTAGAATGTTAATCCTGACTCGAGGGTTTTGTGATTTGCTTTACGCTCGGATCAGACTGAGTGTACCAGTATTCGAGACTCACCTTTAAAGTTGGAGCTTCGCTTGGAGATCCGGCTACCTATCCAGCTTTCCGATATTCAGTTGATTCTAATGTTGTATTCTGATTCTTGTATTTGACTATTGTATTCGAGACTTCTGTTATAACTTATTTAACTCTATTATATGTAGTAGCTTCATGAACTACTATCTTTTGTTTCCGCTGCATATTATTACTCTGTGTCTGTGATTATTTATTTACTGTATATGTTCAGTATTTCCAAATTTAAATTAACAATTCAATATTTTGAATTATTCAAATCCGACATGTGCAGATGCGAATGGTCCAAAATAGCGGGTCGTTATAGTTGGTATCAGAGCTTTGGTAGCTCTAGGCAAAACTTAGCATGTAGGGTAAATGTATTTACAGAATCACTCTCATTCGAGTTGAATCTCTTCCTTTTGACTCTGTTCCAAAATCCATTCGTGTCCCTCACTATTCGTCTCCTTTCAATTCTGAAGCATCCCATAACTCCACTTCGAATGATCCTTATAATGAATCGGCGGTCTCGCCAAACTTCGAATGATTTGTAAAGGGGTGAAACTCCTCTACAATAGGCATCAATTTACCGGAGATTTCCGTACCATCGGTTTACGATGCTATCTATCTCCTGCTATTCCTGAATTTTATCTCTTGCGATCGAATGTCGATTTGCCTCGCTGAAGTCAGGGTCGACCCGGTTAAGGTTGCCCGCGATTTATATAAACTTACCCATCTCCATATTTTGTTATTTAATCACCTTATCTTTGTTTCAAACCTATTTTCGAATCAAATTTCTCTTTTATTTGAGTCAATCAAAGTTTGAATCTCGATATTCTTTCTCTGAAATCCATACTTGAATCGTCGAACGAGGAAGTGTATTTGTAAATCTATATTTAAAATGTTTTATATATTGTGTTGTTTGAGTTGTTGATGTTGATTTGGGTTTTCGATCGATTCGTCTGATCAACGCTATCGATAGAATTTCTAAAACACTTGAACAGAGCAAACTGACACAATATTGTTTTTAAATCTGATAAACAAAATAGTTTTGTATGATTATATGATATATAAATATAAGTTTTCTGAAATTAAATTGTTAATGAATTTGTTGTCAGAAATGATAATATTTGATTTTCGTTTATTGTTTTGTAAATCATTGACTATTGCATAATATAAATAAATGAATTTATAAAATTTGGTTATAATTTGATTTGGAATTTGAAATGAATGTAAATGAGGAATTTGAGAGTTTAATTTCCGGTGATTTCAAACTTTAATTTGAAAGTTTAACGTGTAGTATTTAAAATATTTTCAAATAGAAATCATTTCAAAGAAATTTAAAATATTTAAATCAGTGCTCTCCTGTTTTGTCGCTGGAAAATAATTTCGGTGATGACAGCCGCATCATCGACATTCATTTTTTGAGTCTCGAAGTGGAGAGAGCATACTGTAGCTCTGCTACACTTTTGTATTGAAAATTTAATTGATTTAAATTTCTAAAGTATAACTTGATTTATAATATATATTGATAGGATTTTTAAATTTGTCTGATATATTGTATATACATATATATTTATCTATCTCTAAGGGGTTTGAAGTTAATTGAATATTAGATTCTTAAATTTATCTTAAAGGATGATTTAAATTATTAAAAATAAAGTCAAACTTTTGAATAAGTGTTTAAACTTGAAATTGTTGGATTAGGAAATTTTTAGTTGTATAATACTCAATTGCATTATATATAACTTACCTAAATCTTCAAAAGTTAACTATGTAATTGAACATTATACAGTATAAATGATATCAAAAGAATTTTTAAATAAATTTGAGTAGTCATAATAAATGTAAATATACTTAATATATATGTGATAAGATATATTAAGTAGAATAAATTAAATAATAATTTGGAATATAGAAGAATTAAATTTGTCGAATAAAGTATGATTATAATAAATGACTATTCAAATTTATGATCTTTGAAATGATTAATTTATGATATTGGATAATATACAATATATATTGTCTTTATAAATAAAATTTGAGTGCGTATATAAATGTTATACACTTAAAATTTAATTATAAAATGGTTAATAGAGATAAATAGAATACTAGGTTAGTTGAATAATAAATGGATTAATAAAATAAATTGTTGTTTAAAATAAATTTTGTAACAAACAATGGATAAATGAGACAAATAAAATTAAGTTTGTTTTGAAGGAATCTTTTGGCATCAAATATTAATAAATTGAAATTAAATCAACTTATTTAAATACCTTGAATTTGAAATCAAATGTTGAGTATTAATTAAGGTAAATTGAAATTTCTATCGTTGAATTAATTGTTTTACCCTAGTTTCAATCCATTTTCTTCCTGGTTGTAACTATTCACCTACCTCGTTCCTTTTCGAGGATGAAAAGTTTTGAGTGGGGGAGAATGTAACGACCCGTGAATTTTCGACAATTTTTATTTGTATTATTTATTGTATTTAATTGAAATTTGAGAAATTGTAAACGATAAAATTTCAAAATAAAAATTTAATATTTGAAATGCGTCTAGTTAAACATAGCAACCGGTAAATTTTCGTCCGAAAATAAGAAGTTTATTTTCGTGCGTAACTTTATTTCAATTTAATCAGTTAAAAATTGATGAAAATAAAACGTTTTCGAAACCTAAATATTTGTACATAGAAAAATTCTAAACCATCTTCTGAGCAAGACGTCATTTTTTGTTTTTCCAAATTCGGACTTTTTTAGCTCCGTCGATCTTATTTTTCTGCGTTTTTGTTGCATTTTCCGCTAGTAGAAAATTCGAATTTTCTTAATTCAATCGTACCGCTAATTTATATACCGTTTTGATCGTCTCGACATGCTGATCTCTGCGGTATAATAGTTCGTGTGTTTCGGTGCTCGGGAGACGGCGAAATCTACGGAACGATTTCGTAATCGGTTCCGCATCCGGGTCTTTCGGTATTCTCCGTGTCATTTTATGTGCTCACCCGTGAAAAAACCAACGGCATTTGCATTTACCATTCCCAAACAATCTCTAGACTTTTTACGGTCCCAAAATTTCATTTTTGTTTCGTTCAAAAATTTTACATATATTTAGAAGAAGAAAAAACTATTGTACTGGATTCGTTTAAAATTCTAGTGCCATCTTCTTCCCTTCTTTTCACACCTACCCAGATCCAACTTGTTTAACTATTGCTTGGCCTCTTCCTTTCACAACGCGAACCACCCTTTTCTTCCACTTCAACCGATGTCGTGCTCCACCCAACCTCATGTCGTCAACCCCGTGCATTGCTTTCGCCCAACAGTGCCTCGTCCGCCTTTCGCACCTAACCACGTTGGTAACCACCCATCGTCCCCAATATTTTTCACCATCTCCCTGAGATGTTTGACCAAACCGACCACCGTCTGGAATCTCTTCGTCCATCTCCACTTGCTCTCCCCGCCCAAAAATACAAATGCGACCTCCTTTACCACGAAGCCGCCACTGACTTCGAGCACTTCCCACTCCTAAGACCCAACCAGTCACCCCAACTCCACCGAGCAACCAGTAAGTGCCACCTACTTTCTTCTCCACCGCCTCATATCTCTGACATTTGCCAGACCTCAGTCGACCCCGCCTAGATTGCTCGGCCTTCCAGCTTGCTTTTCGTTGTGCTGTGTAATAAATTCTTCTTCTCTTATTTTATATATACTCGTATATATAGTTATTTATGTTGAATATCACACATTATTTCATTGGTTTACATGTACATAACTTGTTGTTTAGGAGTGTGTATAAGTTTAGACTAGTTGTATATATACGTACGAAGAAAAAATGTTGAAGGTATATATAATTCTGTTATACAAGTTTTATTATATATTAAAGTTTACATATATGAACATTTATTTTATTTTTTGTATACATATGATAGGTATACGACATGTTGTTTTATACAGTGGTTATAAAGTTTTGACTATTACGAAAATATATAAAGTTTTCAGTGTTGTCTAAAGTGTTGTTATATATTTATATAATAATAGTTTATAAATTGGTTTGGTGATATACAGATTTATATGAGCATGTACATCTGGTTTACATATTTTATTGAATTGATCTAAATAACATATACTATTCTATTTTCTTTTATACATATATATATATATATATATATATATATATATTATAATGGTGATATGTCTGTTACTAAATAGTGATTTTAAGACTTGCTATATAGGCGTGAGTCTGTAAAATATTTGTATTAATTTATGTAGATAACAACTGTATTACATATTTTTTGACAAAAGCATATTTTGTTAGTGGCCTTTATATGTTTACAGTGTCATTTTATAGGTGACCTTAACATAACTTGCATAGATTCTATATATAAATGGTTTCAGTCTTCAATTTTTAGCAGTAGTGAATAGGTCCGCAAATGTACGTATGCTAGTGCATATATATTTTATCAGAACGTGGATTTCTAAATCACCCAAAGTATTTATTGGCTGCAAGATTATTTTTTTGGGTTCATACTATTATATAATACAAAGGCTAAAGTTTCAAAAATATATTCATTGTATATACATATGGTTGTGCGTTCTGTCGAGGTCTGTCATATATGCTATAATAGTTGTATATGTAAGTTGGTGTGTACTATAGGCTAGTTATATATATATACACACACACACACACACACAAAGGTTTAAATTAATATCCATATATAATCTGTTAATATAAATATATGTTTTCTTTTTAAAAGTAACCTTGATTTTAATATATATGTTTGAAACGCATGAATATAAAATTTAGTGTGTCTGAATTTAAATATATAAATTTCATATGTATATATATTTATAGATGGCTATATAAGCTCGCTTATACCGTTATATTCATCGTTCCAGTTCTGATCTGATCTGCTTTCATCAATTCGGGCCAATCAGCTTTGATCGTTGAAATTCGTGCCGATGTTGCTTTGCTTGAATGTGAAATTCAATTTCAGTGTCTATATCAGTGTGCGTATCCGTGTCACCTTCTGTAATCTCGCTAGCCTCGAAAGGTGAGCAATCACTCATGATTAATGTTCTTTTATTTATTAAATTTGATTTCAATTGAAACGACAATTGAAGTATGCTGTTGATAGTTATTTACACTGTTATATATGTTATTACTTGTATCAGTTCACCTGTGACACCTGACACCATGATCTGTTATTTATACAATGATAATCCAGTTTGGTTGATAAATGATTGATTGTTTGATGTTGACATTGGACGTTAAATTGTTAATGTAGTAAGTGATAAATAATTTGAAATTGAAATTGACGTAGGATATTTAGAATTGATATATGTTTGAATTTGATTAGATGACATGTGCATAATATGACCCCTTTAAATGTTTAGATAAATTGACACGTAGAAATAGTGTTAACTACACCTTGAACCATTGAATGTATGTTGTATATATTGATGCATTATAAAATTGAGTAATGGATGACAAGTGAAGAACCGTATAAATATTAATGTAATAATCTTTAATCTAGATGAAATGATAGTGTAGATTATAGAAATAATTATATTAATTTGCACAAACAACAATGTAAATTAATACGATTATTTCAGGATTATTTAAATAATTATTGGATTGTTATTGATGGTTGCTATTACTTGTTAATTTACTTTAACATCATCCCAGTTATCACACTGCAAGTTCCCTTTGCTATGATTTGATTTTTGAATTGAAATGGAATCGGGTTGAAATGATAAATACCCAAATAAACTTTGACCTAGGATAGAGAATTAAATAAAACCAGACTGGTCAATAATTTGATTGAAAAATGAAAATAAGGATTTTGTTTGAATAAAATAATTAAGGTTTTAAATGAAGTTGGAATTTGAATTCTAGTGAAATTTAAATGTTAATATTTAATAATCTGAAACAAAATATAAACAAAGTAATTGATGAAAGAACGTCGTTTAATTTAAGAAATGATTGAATTTAGTTTTGAAATTATTTAATAATTAAGTTTTGAAATTATTTAATAATTAAATAAGGTTGAATTATTTAATAGTTAAATAAAATTGAATTCTTTATTAAGTTAAATTGAACTTCTTGAATAAGTGAAACTAAGTTTCTTTATTAACTGAGTTTTGAAATTTGTAACTAAGAAAATAAATAAATGAAATTGAATTTCTTTAACAAGAAATAAAATGTGTTTTATTGAAATTAATGAAAGACTTGAAACTTAAAGAATTTGATTTGACGAATTTAATTTAATTAAATTTGTAAGTGTTGATATAATGGAGTTGAACTTAAGTAATTGATTTAATGAATTGGAAGTTAAATAGAAATTAAGTGAATGACAAATTTACGTAATGAATATTGAATAAAATTGATCAATGAACTTAAATCGATTTGAATGTTAAATTAAATAAATTTAAATGATTTCGGAATGAAACTTATATACAAACTTGAATCAATATTTGAATTGTTAAATAAAAATTAGAGATTGAATTATAAGATTTTGAAATGGTAATTTGATACGTAAATTGTGGAAATTGATATAGAAAGACAAATGGAATGTTCGTTTACAAATTCTAATTGAGATTGAAATTGATTTGGTTTTTGAAATATATTAAACGACCAATCGGTGTAATAATTACGAAAGTTATTAAAGAGACCGGAATCGGTTATGGACATACTCTCTGTCTAAACCGAAAACCACTTTAATAACTATATGCGGAGTGTGATCCAAAATGAAGTAGTTGGAATTTTCAAGTTTGAAACCTTTTCATCAAAAACTGGAAACCCCTTTTTTATTTGAAATCTATTATTATTTGAAAACAAATTCTTTTGTTTCGAAAAAATCCGATTACATTTGCTCAAGTTAAAACCTTTCAATTATAAACTTAGGTTGAATTTAAATTCTCAAAAATAATAATACTTTAAAACCCATATAAATACATTATATAACTTGTATAGCCTTTTTAAACCATAATTTCCACACATAGAAGTTAGTTTCAAATCTTGAATTTAATTCAAATCAAACTATTTAAATTTCAAACTTTATCAAGTTATTCAAAATAACTTTTATCTTTAAAACTCCTTTTCAAAAGTTTTCAAATTCAACCCAATTCCATTTCCAAAATCATTTGGATTCAAAACTCAACTTTAAAACCATTTCAAAGTATTTGTGGCATAACCGATCTCCTCGTGAAATCCATATTTGTGTGTGTATAGTGTAGTTCAAGGGTTTTACACAATAGTGCAACATCATCAATCAATCACAGATTCAAGCGTATCAATATTGATAAGCGGTATAATCTATAACGCTTATCTTTCATTCATAGATACATAGATAAATAATGTACATTAAATACAGATAAAATAAATTACATTTATCAAGGATAAATAAATTACATTCACAGTTCACAACTCAAATCAACATAATTCATATCACAAAGTATCACACATCAAGGATATCAAACAATTCATCATCCAATAGAATCCAAACATCCATAAGTAAGATAAATTAAATCATTTGATTAATTTAAATCAGTTTAATTACTTATGAATAAATAACTAATCCTGGTTAGTAAATAATTAATTAATTACAAACCATTTCTATTGATTATTCTTTAATTAAATCAATTAATTATTCTTTAATCATTAATTAACCATAAATTAATAATTAATCCTTTGATTAATTATCCTTAATTAATTACAATAATTAATTAATTAATCCTTAATTAATAATCATCCCTAAATCACTTTCATTAATTAACTATCCTTTAAATAATCGTATTAAGTAATTAACTTTAATTACTTATACTAATAAATCGACCTTTTATTAATTATATAAATTAATTATCATTACAAATTGATTACCCTTCAATTAATTAATCTTTAACTATTACTTAATTAACCTTTAATTAAGTAATCATTATTAAATTACAAGTTTTTTGATCCTTTAAATTTAAGATAAATCATTTATCTAAATTAATTGCACTAACAAATTCCATTGAAAACAATTAGGAATCGCATTGATGAATATCTTAATATAAAATTATTTTAAAAACCAAAATAATTAATCTTTAAAACATTTAACTTTAAAACTTTTATCTTTGAAAAAAATCCATTATTAATCCATAAATTGACTTAAGACTTTAAAGTCAAATAACAACTTGAAACATCATTCTCCTTTAAATTAATTTCTTAATTAAGCTTAAACTTAATTAACTTTTTAAAATAATTTAATTTAATCCTATTCCAAAACTAAATTAAAACATTCATGATTTTATAAGAATAAATCAGAAAAGGCTTAAAACTTGATTTAATTAAAATTTTAATAAAACTTGTTTTACTTTTAAATTTCAAAATTGCAAAAACCCGAACCCAAAACCAACTCGAGCCACCACCTAAAAACACTCGAGATTGTCTTCGAGTTCTCTTCTCGCTCCATTACTTCAAGAAAAACCCACAAATACTCCAAGTTTATTGTTCCGTTCCTAAACTCTGGGTGCCCATAATTTTCCACACGGGCAGTCTAGAGTTTGGTTTTTCAGATAGTCAGATAGTAGATATCGATTTGGTAGCCTTCAGCTTTCTGTTTGGTATTCTTTGTAGTCTTTGGAGTGCATGGGCCGCGCTTTCTTAGCTTTGTGCAACTTTGATGGAGATTCGAGCTTGGAGTTTTAGAGCTTTGGCTTTGGAGTTTTGGTTTGAGGTTGCAGTATTAGATTCTGTTGAAGACTTGTCTCATTTTGTGTCGTGTTCCGCTGTATTTTTGTTGTATATATTCTCTGATGTTGATGATTATCATTGTATCAAATTGATGTATCGGATATTGTATTCATGTTGTATCAATGATATCATCTTTTGTTTCTGTTGTGTTGTTTATCACCTAATGTTGTTGCAAGCTCTGGCGATATGGATTCGATGTTGTTTGTTGGGCATTGAGTTCGGGTCGTCACATCTGGTATCAGAGCTAAAGGTTGAGTAAGAACTTTAGCTACGGAGTGTAACACATTAGATGACTCATTAGAGATAGGGTGAAGTGTACCCTAGAATGAGTACAACCAGTGAAACTGGAAACCCAAATTACTCAGTCTATTTTCTTTAACTGTTGTTATTCCCTTAAGATACCGCGTCCGAATGCCTAAATCGGTTTTCTTACTATTTACATATAATAAGAATGAGTGGAAGAAGAGGACGAGGTAGGGGACAGGGAAGTACCACTTCAACTGGTCAAAGCCCTGCAACAACAGCTATTCCCACTCAATATCAACCAAATCTGGCTGATTTATATCGAAGCTTTTCTAAACTTGGTGGAAAGCCATTCACAGGCAAGGAAACCATTATCGAAGCACAAGCCTAGATCCGATCGTGTGAAAGGATTTTCAAAGGACTAAAGTTGGAAGATGATCAGATGCAATTGATAGCTTCCTAGCAACTCCAGGAAGAGGCTTTAGTATGATGCGAAACAGTTACGGTGGATGAGCCGACGGATGAGTTTAGTTGGAGTCATTTCAAGGAAGTGTTCGAGCAGCGATATATGCCGTCTGCTAGTATCTCTAGAATGTACCAGGAGTTCACGGATTTGAAGCAAGAAAGTTTATCGTTTGAGGAATACTTGAACAAATTTAACGAATTATCTCGATTTGGTCGAGAATTAGTGAATACACCGTTAAAGAAGAATGAAAAGTTTATTCGGAGAATGAACAAGAAGTTTCAGGAGAGAATGACTACTCACGTAAAAGGATCTTTTTCTGAATTAATTGATATGGGTTATAGATACGATACTCTGGATAAGCAGGAAGTTTCAAAGGAGAATGGAGATACAAGCAATCTAAGTTGGAGGAAAAGGAAGTTCGACGAAAAGAAACCGAGGAAAGATAAAGGAAAGAAGAATATACAGAAGAAAAAGGTGAAAGATGTTACTTGTTTCAATTGCTTGGAGAAAGGCCATTAATTGAACAATTGTAAGAATCCTAGGAAACAAGGAAAGAGGGAGCAATTTTTGAAGCCAGATCAGGAATCTAGGGAATGCTAATATTTCCACTAGCCGAGACATAGGATCATGGATTGCCCAGCACTGAAGCAAGCTCAAGCTGAAGCAAGGGTATATGCAATCAAAGATGATTCTTCAACCTCAAAGGCTGATAAAGGAAAAGAAATTTTATAAGGTAACCTTCTCGTTTATGATTAAATTTTTCAAGTTTGTTCGACACAGGAACTACATATAGTTTTATTTCTCAGCAAATCATAAATAAGTTAAATCTTAAATCTGAAATCATAGCCAAACCTATTTTTGTCTGTTCGTTGGGTTTCGATAAAATCTACGAACGGTTAGTTATTCCTTCGAACTAACCAATACCCATGTATACTTCATAGATCAGATAACCCAATTGTTTCGTAGTTGAATGAGTTTGTTCTCATATCTATTATTGATATTCTGATTTGGTGCAGAATAGATATCCGGTTTGATCTGGAAAGATATTTCTTTATCTTTCATCTGTCCTTGGTCCTCTCCCCGGCAAATTTCGGGGACGAAAATTTCTTAAGGTGGGGAAATCTGTAACATTCCTAAAAATTAACAAGGTTTAATTTGACAATTAATTTAATTTTGGAATTAAATTGTGAATTTATTTGTGAATTAATTAAAAACATTCCAGAATGAAAAAAAATTTAGATTGGTTTGAAGTTTAAGGATAAGTATTTTATAAATAAAATTGAATTTAAGAATAAATATATTGAAATAAAATTGGATTTAAAATCTTATTTTTAAGTTAATAAGAAATTGTCTCTAATTTTATTAAATATGCATTTTGATTTGAAAATGATATTTTGAATTTGATTATAAATCTTTAAAAGGCCAATTAAGAATAAAAAATTTATTCATGTGTGATTTAATTGTAAAACCATCTTTTGCTTTAAAGGATTAGTAAATGAATTATAAAGGAAATGTATTTATTTAAATAGAAATATAATATTAAAGTTATATTTAAAAATATTATTTGTAGTATTTAACATATAGTAAAAGTTTGAATGTTGTTTAAAAGCTAAATTCTATATTATACACATGTGTGTTATTCATTAAAATATGATTTGTTTTAAAATTCAATTTTCTTAAGATTTTATAAAAGAGAATGCATTTATTGAATAATAGAAATTGTATATATGAAAACATTTGTTATAACAAGTGTAAACAAAATAAAATACATTTGTTGAAATATGAAACTATATTTGCATAAGGGGTTAAAATAAAATTTACAAAAATATTAGAAATAAGGATATAAACACAAATTTGTTTACATAGGACATTTGTAAGGAAATTAAAATGTGTAGTTACAAGTGTTAAAACCAAGTGTACAAGTGGCAAGACAATTTCTTTTCTTTTAAAATTTAGTTTAGAAAAACATGCATAGGAAGAAAAAATAATAATCAGGCTATTTTCATTTTTCTTCTTAAATTTGAGAAATCAAAATTTTAAATCCATCTTCAAACTAAAATATGAAACGAAGATCAAAGCAATTCAACCTGAAGCAAATTAGATTGTCAATCCAATACAAGAATCTGTAATCAAATTTTCAAAAGCCTGTAAATCGTCAAGTTCAAGCATGCAATTCAAACTGAAAGCAGTTAAAAAAATCAAGTACAGCCTTCAACCTGTATTGAGTCTTCAGTAATATCAAGCATGCACATTCAAATCAAAGTTTAAAATTCGGAAATCAAGTCTCGGTCTTTAAAGCCTGGAAATATAAAAGAGCAAAACAAAATACAAATAAAAAATTTAGCCTGTAATCAAGCATGCAGTTCAAATTGATTTAAACAGAAAAGCATCAAGCAACTTAGCAAATTAAAAGCAGGATTAAGCAACTCAGCAAAGAAACAAAATCAAAAAATTAGGCCTCTGTTCTTTTCTGTTTTCAAATTCCAGTCCTCTGTTGAACCTCAGGTGAGCAAATTCTCTTTAAAACCCAATCTTCTATCTTGATTGTGCTCAGTGATGATGAATGAGATGGATGATGTTGTAAATATGTTTGTATGTATATATGTGTGCATATGTGTACAGATTTGATGATGCATGTCTGGTTCAAAGGCAATATGTGCCTCTGCTGATTACAGGCTTCCAAACCTGTCTTTAAAAATAAAAGAAAAAAAAATTAAACTGCTCCTTCTACGATCATTATTCAAGCAAGATCATTGAAGGTACAATGATGATATGGATGTAAACTTTTTTTTAAATAATTTCAAACAAAAATAGTAAATAAATTTCGTTAAAAAGGTAATTTGCAGTAAGATCATAATATATCAGAAAATTCAAACATCTTAACTTTAAAATACGATTATACAATCAAGTTTGTATCATGAAATGATGATTTTTGATACGAGTCTCGTGATTTTAAAGCAAGTAGGTGTAGTGAAATCTCAAGATGAACGGAAAATGCCTTTCTGTCAATTGCCGTCGATCTGGGGCTTGGGATTTATGTCAGAGGTAGCTCATAGAACGAGGATGATGGGAAAAATACTAACTGAATTTATCAATGATCATGGCGGAGGAACGGCGAGGTTATAGGGTTTAGTGAGCATTTTGAACAAGATTGTAATCTAGGCTATTGCGGCATCTATGGGGCATCGGGTTCCATCGTAAGCGGGGGGATGGAAAGGTGGAGCTTCGGCGAAGTTGTGCTCAAAGATTCATGATCTCTGGTGGTCAGCATGGCAAGAAGGATATTGGTCGGGTATTGATGCTCCAATTTGGTCATGTAACTCGATTTTGATTTCGAGTTCAACTCAAAGTTCTGGGCAACTATGGTGATCGAGGGGGTTGTTGTTGGCATGTGGAAGGCGACGGCGTCGATCACCGTTGCTCCGACGACCTATAAACGTGCACGCGAGAAGCTCTGTGCACCATGGCACGATGTTGATATTGGGGAAGAAAGGTGAATCTCGGGTTCAAGCGCGTGGGAATTGTCGAAAAACTCAAAGCAGTTGAAGTTTTGGTGAGGCCCAAAGTTTTACTCGGGAAACTAATGGATTGGCCCGGGTTTGAGAGCTTTGTGTAAAACAGATTTTGAATTTAAAATTTTAATCAAGTTTATAAAGTTTAATTGAGTTTTTAATGAATTTTGTAAATAAATTCTCTTACACAATTCATGTTTGTTTTTGTATCATTAAAGGTTTTAAATATAAATTATTTTAAAATTTATTAAGTTTAATAAGTTTTTTAAATATATTTAAAAATAACCTTTAATATTTAAAGAAATAGATTTAAGATGAAGGGATTGTCTTTGATTTGATTAAAGTCTTAAGTGATTACTTGATTTAAGATAATTATTTAATGTAAGAAATTATAAGGGTAATTACTTAATCAAAGATTGATTAAAGCTAATTGATTTCATAATTAAGAATAAATTAATTAATTAGAAGATCAATTAATATATAAGTAATTAGAAGTAATTAATTACTTAAAGATAATTACTTAGCTAAAAGTAATTAATTAATGGTTGAAGTTAATTAAGTAATTTAGGATAATTACCTATTATAATTAATTAAGATTAATTAATTAAATGGTACTTAAATTAAGGGTTAATTACTTAATTAATTAAGAATAATTAATTAAGGTTAATTAATTAATTAAGATTAATTCCTTAATAATTAAAGGTTAATTAATTCATTAATTAAGGTTAATTAATAAATAATTAAAGGATAATTAATTAACATAAATCGTAATGTTAATCAACCAGAATTGGTGATTAATCTGGTTTTAATTAATCAGATGATCAATTAACCTTGTTTATGGATGATTATATTATATTAAATGTTGTGAATTTTTTTGTCATCTCTGCTATGTGACGCTATGTGATTAGAATTGTTTTAATTCAAGCTGTGACGAATGTAATTTATTTATCTATAATGCATTTATATTATCCATTCTGTGATTCTGTGTATATAGATTAGCGTTATAGGATTATACCGCTTATCGATATTGCTGTGATTATATCTGTAATGATTGATGATGTGATGATTAATGATGTTACACTATTGTATTAAAACCCCTGGACTACACTATACACACAAATATGGATTGCACGTGGAAATCGGTTAAGTCGCAGATTTTTGAAATAATTTTAGAATTGAATTTTTGAATCCAAATGGTTTTGGAAATGGATTGAGCTTAAAGTGAAAAGCTTTTGAAAATATATTTCAAAGATAAAAGTTATTTTTGAATAACTTGATTTAGTTTTGAAATTTGACTTAAATTTGAATTCAAAATTTGAAATGGAATTCTATGTTGAGAACTTATGATTTAAAAAGATTATCCAAGTTTATATGGGTTTAAACCATTTTTAAAGTGTTGTTTTATGAATTTGAATTTAACCTAAAGATTTTAACTTGTATAAATGAAATTGGATTTTTCCGAAATGGAAACTGTTTGTTTTCAAACTATAAAAGTTTTCATATAGGAATGAATTTCCAATTTGTTTTAAAGAAATTTCAAGTTTGAACTGAAAATGGTTTTCCGAGTTACGAATAAATCTTTGGAAACGGGTTTTGAATTGAAATCGGTATAGTTAATGCCCCGCTATTACCCTACTACAACTCTTCTATATCTCATAGCGGATCTCTACCGCAACGATTTGTCCATATTGCCCTAAAATATAGCCTTTCCGCTTTAATCCCCGTTATTTCCGCTATATCCCGTTATTCCTGCTATATTATGTTATTCCAGCTATATCTTTTTTAATAAAATGAATTGAAAAATTGCACCTATACATTGTAAAATTATGAAACTAATTTATTTGATTTAATTTTTAATATATTTTCAGAAACGAAAATACTCTAATATTCTACCAAATTCAATTATGTTATATAACAGTTTTTCGTTTACTTAAAGTATATTCGCACATGTTTTTATTTAAAATTATTTATGTATTATTTATAATTCAATTGAATGATAATTTTTCATTTAATTGCCGTTTATATATTTGTAAAAACATTAAGTACGAGTTTTATATGCTATTTTAGAGTCATCCGCTATATCCCGCTATATCCTCGCTGTATCCCCGCTATGACTTTTTGCACCTCCACCGCTTTGAATCTACCGAGCGCGTTAACTGCACATATTAAAATGGAAATTGTTTTGAAATCCGTGAATGGATCTTTGTGAAACTGGGTAAACTTTGTGAAATGAATCTTTTTGTTTAAATATTTGAAATGGTAATTGGTTTAAACCATTTGAAAGAAAAGTTTTGGGTTTTAAAGTTATGACTTAATTAAGGACCCATTATCCATATGTATTTAAATATAACGCTCATTATTCTGTTTAGTCGGGACAGGACCGTTGTGTCATATAACCCATTCCGAATAATGATACGACGTTATGGGTAGCATTTGAAAACCGGTGGTGAAGACCAGGTGTTTGCGAGAACATAGGATAACCTATCGAATGACTCTGCACTGAGTAGCTACGGTATAGAGTTCTCTATATGTGATGGGGAGTCCGATCGGGATTGTGAATACTCGGATTGCAAGGACTTCTTCGAAAGTGCCTTCGGTTCTATTCGAAGCCGGAACAGACTTGTATGGATGTGTGTCTGACATTACACTTTGAGATGTAGAGCTGGTTTCTATCAAAAACATTTCCATTTGGTGGCGAAGATTTATTCTCTTAGCTTAACACCCTTCTCTGAGATGTACGAGCTCAGAGGTTATGTAGTTGATGGTTACTAGTGATACATTCCCAATTTGGTAATGTGGCATACGAAGTGCTGCTGATCATTTGTTGATCAATGCATGGCTTTGTGAAAAAGCGTAGCTTGTGGACGAGACCTCATCGGACCTCACAAATTGGTAATGGTCGAAACAGGAAGGATGCGGCAAGGTTGCAGGGGTCGCAACCCTAAGGTATGTCCATTCCTTCTGGAAAAGGATGGTATCATGGTATGGAGCCCAGATACTTACTCATGTGGACACTATATATTTATTACTACGTAATGTTGCTTTGTGGTTGAGGATCCTCGGATAAAGTTCGCAAACGACCGAGGGTTGCATATCTTTAGGTATTACTCCCGGGCATGGAGAAACCGGCCTTGTGTTGACAGAGAGCCAGGTAGGTTCTCGGGGCATCCCTCCAGAGGCGTACCTATGTGGCAATAGAAAGTTCCTTAGCCTGACCATTTGTTGGAAATCCAATCAAACAATACGAGCCCTTTACGATTTCAATTGTATAACCTGCCACCTCAGGTGGTAACTATAACTGGCATAATATAATGGTACTTATGCTGGTTAAGAATAATACTATACTTTCGAAATGTTTTCCACTATGCACTAATAATAATATCAAAAAGGATTTTTGCGTAGTAAGCATGTTTGACTATCATAAGGAGAAATCTCCCCCAAGTGTGCGATTGCATGGTGTGTGTGCCAGGAGGCCTTATGCTAGTTTCATTTTCCAAAAAACATTGCGGATTTCAAATTTAAATTCTTTTGTTTGTTTTTAAAAATAACTGTTTTTGTTTGCTCATACCAGTCCCACGACTGACCTGAAGTTTATTGTTTCGTTTCTAAACTCTAGGTGCCTACAATTTTCCACACGGACAGTCTAGAGTTTGGTTTTTCAGATAGTCAGTTGGTAGATATCAATTTGGTAGCCTTCGGCTTTCTGTTTGGTATTCTTTGGAGTCTTTGGAGTGCATGGACTGCACTTGCTTAGCTTTGTGCCGTAGGATCGATTTCACCCTAGAGGGGGGTGAATAGGGTGATACAATTAATTATAAAAATTAATTGCGGAAGCTTATAAAATAATTTCAACACAGGTCACAGAATAATAGCAGCACAGATAATAGCAGAATAATAAATACAGAAATAGAACGACATGGAATTTACCTAGCTTCGGCAAAATCCTGCCTACGTGCTGCCCCCAAGGTTTCTACTAGAAATTAAGTAGTCACACGCTTACACACGTAAATTCGTGACACCCGCTACTTCTAACCTAACTCAACGCTCAAAACCCTGCCACAACTCAGCCACCGAGTTGTGAATTCTCAAACTACGCCACGTAGTTTGTCCCCTAGTCACACGACTAGAAATTACAACGGTTTAAAAAGAAATTACAAATTTAAAACAATTTGAAAACAAAACTAAACCCTAATAATTTAAGAGCCTAATATCATTCTAAACCCAATATTAAAAATAAAGGCCGGCCCTTTTTCCTCTTTTATTTCCTTTGGCCCGTTCCTTTGTGATAATGGCGGCTCTGTTTTTCGTTCCTCTTCCTTTCAAAATTAGGGTTTTCGTGTAATTCGAAGAAGCGTCTTTGAATGCTCGATTGAATAATTGATTCGGCGTTCCTTTTCTGTCAATCAATGGTTTCCTTTTTTGCTTCGACTGCTTCGAATTTGATCGAGTTCGAGATGGCTTGGTATGTAATTTTTTTCTCTTTTTACTTTCTGATTGAATGCTTAAACTCGATATCTATTGCCGATGATGATTGTGGGATTTTATATTTGTTCGATCTCCTTTATTTGCGTTCGTATATTTTTGTTTGAATTTGTCAATTGATTTGCTCAGCCGTTCAATGTTGCTTGGATGTTGATGATTTCTCTGACTTCATCAAATTTGTATAATTTGATTCTTGGCACTCATGGTATTGATTTTTGACTTGGTTCGATTTCTTGTTTTCTTGGTTATCAAGGCACTGTTTGGTTTCGTGGCCACCACGGCTTGATGTTCATTTGACTTCGGTCATATGATTTTGTGTATGCGATTCCTTTGTATTATCTTTGGCCTTGGTCATCACGGCACTGAGTTTCATGTCTTCACCTGTCTTCGACTTTACATTTTCTTTGTGTATTGGTTGTAGTTCCATGACTTCGGCATTTACTATATCTTCAACGTTTTCCTTTTCTTCATGTGATTTCTCCTCAGTGCATAAAGCATCAACTTCATCATTGACAGCATCTTTTGCAAGCTTTTTTCCTTTTGCAGACCCGCTGTTGTTATGATCAGTTTTTGACTTTTGGACCTTCTTCTGAGCTTCACTGATATTAGAGTTATTCTTCTTCATATTGTTGTTAATTGATGTTATGGCTATCTTGAACTCCATGTGTTGCCGTAGTGTGTTTGGTTTCGTCTTGAACTGTGCAGTATGGTCCATGAATATAAGATATCGAACTGGTATATGCTTTTTACTTGGTTCATGCCATGGTTTCACTGCATTGTTCACTTGTATCATTTTGAAATTCCTGATGCACATTTTCGGCCTGATGCTTGTGTACACGAGTCTGCATTGTCATGTTGCATTGAGTTTTATCACCCGGTAGCATATTTTGATAGAACCATTGCATGACATTGTGGTCTGGTTCCTTCAAGTTGTTAGTGTTCTTGTATCATCATTGTTGTGTGTTGTGCCTTGGTCTTTGTTGATCTCTTTGTATTGCTGTTAGCTTTGCATTTCACTGAACACACATGTACATGCTTGCATCTTTGAATTTGGTTAGATGGTACTGTCCAGTTGAGCTTGTTTTGTATGGTCAGTGATGCACTATTGACTGTTGACATATGGTTCGTGTATATGAGCAGTTTTACTCGTTTTGGTTGTTGCATAGTATATATGAACTTGGTTCATATGTATGCTGTGCATTTGTACTTGACTAGCTGTCTTGGAGTTTCAGACCATATATATGTGTTCATGAATGTTTGCATCGACTTGTTTTGGTACAACTGCCCTTGTGCACTGTTGTTTTGGCGTTTCAGTTGCCATTATGTACATGTTGAGTCTCATGACACTATCTGATATGCATTTGGATTTGTTTTTTGAATTACACTTAAGTTGAATCCAGCTTGTAGCTCGGATTTGACCTTGTGCTGAAAGTTGTGACATTATTTTATTGCACTTGAGTTGAATCCGGTATTCTGGGTTTGACCTGTGCTTACCTGTCCCTGTAAATCTATCAAGTGTATATATCGGTGTATACGGCCTTGTGGCATATACAGTGATACACTGTGTATGTCACAAGTTGTTCGTGTATGATGAATTGAAAATTAAATGATGACGAACAACCCAAATAACTGAGGCAAATATTATTTTCAAAATTCATATTTTGTTTTATACTACAAAAATATTTCCTTTTTAGTTTTACTGCGTCAATATTTATTTTTGTAGATTGCTCAAATGCTGGATTCAATTTAGAATAAAGTTGAAGATAAATATGAGTGTGAGTGATATGTAGTGAGGTCAACTGTAAATGTGAAATTGTGATGTAATAAAAGTTGTACTGTAATTGAAATTGAATATATATAGTGAGAGCTTGAACTTTGTACTATTCAAAAATCATAATAAATATTTGTTTGAATAAAAAATTCAGTTTGAATTCAAATTCTGTGTTATTTATTTTTGTTCAGGAAATATTTATTTAATCTATGAAAAAATAAAATAGTACATTAACAAATACATTTACACGAATATATATATATATATATATATATATATATATATGTTTATTATCATCAAACAAAAATCATATAATCGCATATTCAACAATCTCCCCCTTTTGACGATAACAAACATATATTTAAGATTTTGAACATGTTATATGTATTTGATCGTAGATATACTCTAATTGCTCCCCCTATTTAAATGCTTCCCCTCTACACAAAGCTCCCCCTACAAATATACATACAATTAAAAATATGCATATGAGCCTAGATGCAAATGGAAAGTATTTGACCTTTGCTTGATTTTATTTGACAAAACCTTAACTTTTCTCTCCCCCTTTTGTTATCAGCAAAAGAGTAATAATGTTAGAGAAAATAGAGATAAAGTGACCGATATTAATCGAACATTAAAACTCAATTGAATATAAATATTAAATTTCAATAAAAAATCAAACAAAAATCATAAATACTTTGTTAGGCCCATATTCCACTTTTAGAATGATGGGAATGATGTCATCATATAAAAACATACAGTTGTGTCTATTTGTGGTATATTTATATCAGGAATTTGAATATCTACTAACCATGCATAACCGTTAGGACTTTTAAATGAGATTAGTATTATTCCAATTTTATTTTAAAAAAAAAATGAATTCAAGTATCTTCTAACCACGCATAACCGTGAGGACTTTTAAATGGGATTAGAACCAACTTGTTTATTTTAAAAATCAATTTTGATATGCGTTCCATACATGCATAACCGTGAGGGCTTTTAACTGAGCATGGAAGCACATAACAAATTCCAAGTAATTCACACATGCATAACCATGAGGACTTTTAAATGAGAGTGAATACTTTGGTATTTATTTTTATTTTTATTATTATTATTTTTAAAAGAAATATAAAATGAAAAATGAATGATTCCTGTTTAAAGTACCACATACCGACAAACTATATAGAATTTTGATGAGTGGTGGTCATTAGAAATATGATAGAAATAGAGATGCTCATGGAATTTTTACCAACAAAAAGTTTTTTATAACTCTTGTTTAAATTTCTAAAGTAATTTACGAATTATACTATCTCGAGTTATAATGTATGATTAATATTAACACTCATCACTTTTTCAATCACTATTCATCTTTTGAATAATCATTAAGGAGTCAGTTTAGTCAATGTAATCATTTAAAATCAAATTCAAAAATAATTATAAAATTAATTTTTCTAAAAATGACCGATCTAAAAACAAGGTCAAAAATGATTTTCTGGAAGGGTTTCATAAGAAAATTTTCTGCTATTTGAAAATTATTTGAAATTAAAAATATGTAGATATTTTCTTTGAAAAACGATGCAGTTACTAAATGTCTCAGCAAATCACGTTTCACTAGTAATTTTTCTATCAACTAGGTTACCAGTGTATCCTGCATCTAAATTTCTTTTTTATTCAAAATTATCACTAATTGAATTTGATAGACTAAACCATGAAGCATGCAACAAAATATCTTAAAATCAATTTTAACAGCTTTTTAAGTGGCATTCTCTTGAATTTGAATTGAAGCCGTGTAAACAATCAAAAACCGTGAATATAGAGTTAGCCGCAAAATAACCAAATGTATTATCATCCAATAAAACACTATTATTAATCCAAACTAATATATATGAAGTAGTTCAAAGATTCTAGTGATTTTTATAGTGTTCTTGGCATGAGAATATAATTGGCCAACAATTTTGAATAAGTCAGAATCAAAATCATCATTATTTTATCATCTCATTATTGGCTGATTTACCTCAGATTACGGTGCAGATTATCGCATTTAATATATCGTTCAAATATACCATTACCTGTTTTACCTTTAATTGATATTTTTGTTGTTGTCCATTGTGATTCTTCACCTTTATCTAGGCTAAGGAACGTTGCTTTGTCGCTCGTTGTGTCCTTGGACCAGCCAGAATCCAAGTAGCACTATTGTTGTTCCTTAGCCTGCCACACCTACACGGAAAAAGATTTTTGTGACCTATTTGTTTTTATAGGTCCATGGTTGTTAGTGGAAGAATATTTAGAAAAATAATTTTGTGGAGACCCAAAACTATTTATAATTGTTCTCTTGGGCACCCAAATTTGTTTAACTATGAGAGATTTTATACTTGTGCCTTTTGGAACCCAAATTGGTATAGTTTTCACATGTTTGGGTCTGTACCAACAATTATTGTGATTGTGTTCATATTTTCTACAAATTGTTCACATAGAATTAACTTGATTAATATTGCTTTTAACATTTTCATATTGATTATATCCAAGTCCTTGTCTAACCGTATTAACAGTTTGCTTTCCTAATAGCATATTCAACGATTTTTCACTTTTTGAAAATTTATCTAAAGTCGTTGACAATTGTTGGACATGTATTTTGAGAAATTCATTTTCGTTTAACAATTGTGTGCACTTTTTAATAGAATTCTCTCTCCTAGTTTTTTCACTTTCTTTCAAAATCAAAATTTCATTTTCAAGTGATTTTATATTGATTTCTAATTTTTTAATTTATTCTTCGAACGTTGGACACTTATCACATTTAGGAATCCTACTTTGATAGTTCTTAACTAATTGGTCAAGTTGTTCATTTAGTTCAATCAAACTATCTCTTTGTGATTCAATTTTAGCATATTTCTCCCTAAGTCATTCAAAACAGCCATTTACTTCGTGGAAATATATAAGTAGTTGTGAGTGAGTGAGTTTTGATACCTCGCTTGGTTCGTCATCATCGCTATCAGTTATATTACCTTGAAGGCACATATCTGCTTTCTCACTCTCACTGCTAGAACTTTGATTATCTTCATCACTTGTATTCCACGTGGCTGCAAAACTTTTCCTTTTTGACTTCTTTTCTTGGTCGTGTTGAAGTCGAGGACAATTGGGCTTGATGTGTCCGGGTTGGTTGCACTTATGACAGATGATCCCGTGTTCTTCTGAGTTGTCTAGTGCTTTGATTATTCTGCTTATCAATTGTTGATTTGGAGCTGGATTTCCATATTTGTGGTTCCACTTTTTGAATCTCTTTATTAGTAGCGCCAGCTCAGCTGCTCCATCATCATCATCCTCATCACAATTGCCTTTTTCAAATCCTATTAAGCACATTTCTTTAACTGATTTGGTTGTGGAGGATTTCTCATTGCTGTTGACTTTTGCACCATATATTGCATTGAAAGTATTCCATATTTTCTGTGCATTTCCACAATGAGAGATGAAATTAAAATTATCTTGATTAATATGAGAATATAATATATGCATAGCCAGAGCATTAATCGAGATAATTTTCTTATCTGTTATATCACACCCATATTCAATAATATCCCAACATTTAACATTAACAGATTTTAAATAAAATTTCATTTTCAATTTCCAATTCAAAAAATCTGTTCCATCAAAAATAAAAGGAATAATATTGGAGCGACCCTCAATAAAGGTAGCCATTTTAAAAATTCAAATTTTTAAAACAAGAATTGGTTTTTGAAAAATTAAACTTTTAAAAAAAATTGCTTTTTGTTCCTAGCTCTGATATCACTTGTAGGATCGATTTCACCCTAGAGGGGGGTGAATAGGGTGATACTATTAATTATAAAAATTAATTGCGGAAGCTTATAAAATAATTTCAACACAGATCACAGAATAATAGCAGCACAAATAATAGCAGAATAATAAAAGCAGAAATAGAACTACACAGAATTTACCCAGCCTCGGCAAAACCATGCCTACGTGCTGCCCCCAAGGTTTCTACTAGAAATTAAGTAGTCATAGGCTTACACACATAAACTTGCGACACCCGCTACTGACTAACCTAACTCTACGCTCAAAACCTTGCCACAACTCAGCCACTGAGTTGCAAATTCTCAAACTACGCCGCGTAGTTTGTCCCCTAGTCACAGACTAGAAATTACAACAGTTTAAAAAGAAATTACAAATTAAAAACAATTTAGAAACAAAACTAAACCCTAATAATTTAAGAGCCTAATATAATTCTAAACCCAATATTAAAAATAAAGGCCGGCCCTTTTTCCTCTTTTATTTTCTTTGGCCCGTTCCTTTGTGATAATGGCGGCTCTGTTGTTCGTTCCTCTTCCTTCAAAAATTAGGGTTTTCGTGTAATTTAAAGAAGCGTCTTTGAATGCTCGATTGAATAATTAATTCGGCATTCCTTTTCTGTCAATCGATGGTTTCCTTTTTTGCTTCAACTGATTCGAATTTGAACGAGTTCAAGATGGCTTCGGTATGTAATTTTTTGCTCTTTTTACTTTCTGATTGAATGCTTGAACTCGATACCTATTGCCGATGATGATTGTGGGATTTTATATGAATTTGATCTCCTTTATTTGCGTTTGTATATTTTTGTTTGAATTTGTCAATTGATTTGCTCGGCCGTTTGATGTTGCTGGGATGTTGATGATTTCTCTGACTTTATCAAATTCGTATAATTTGATACTTGGCACTCACGGTATTGATTTTTGACTTCGTTCGATTTCTTTTTTTCTTGGTTATCACGACACTATTTGGTTTCGTGGCCACCGCGACTTGATTTTCATTTGACTTCGGTCATATGATTTTGTGTATGCGATTCCTTTGTATTATCTTCGGTCTTGGTCATCACGGCACTGAGTTTCATGTCTTCACCTGTCTTTGACTTTACATTTTCTTTCTGTATTAGCTGTAGTTCCATGTCTTCGGCATTTACTTTATCTTCGACGCTTTCCTTTTCTTCATGTGGTTTCTCCCCAGTACACAGAGCATCAGCTTCATCATTGACAGCATCTTTTGCGGGCTTTTTGCCTTTTGCAGACCCGCTGTTGTTATGATCAGTTTTTGACTTTTGGACCTTCTTCTGAGCTTCACTGATATTAGAGTTATTCTTCTTCATATTGTTATAAATTGATGTTATGGTTGTCTTGAACTCCATGTGTTGCCGTAGTGTGTTTGATTTCATCTCGAACTGTGCAGTATGGTCCATGAATGTAAGATATCGAACTGGTATATGCTTTTTACTTAGTTCATGCCATGGTTTCACTACACTGTTCACTTGTATCATTTTGAAATTCCTGATGCACATTTTTGGCCTGATGCTTGTGCACACGAGTCTGCATTGTCATGTTGCATTGAGTTTGATCATCCTGTAGCATATTTTGATAGAACCATTGCATGACATTGTGGTCTGGTTCCTTCAAGTTGTTAGTGTTCTTGTATCATCATTTTCGTGTACTGTGCCTTGGTCTTTGTTGATCTCTTTGTATTGCTGTTAGCTTTGGATTTCACTGACCACACATGTACATGCTTGCATCTTTGAATTTGGTTAGATGGCACTGTCCAGTTGAGCTTGTTTTGTATGGTCAGTGATGCACTATTGACTGTTGACATATGGTTCGTGTATATGAGCAGTTTTACTAGTTTTGGTTGTTGCATAGTATATATGAACTTGGTTCATATGTATGCTGTGCATTTGTACTTGACTAGCTGTCTTGGAGTTTCAGACCATATATGTGTGTTCATGAATGATTGCATCGACTTGTTTTAGTACAACTGCCCTTGTGCACTGTTGTTTTGGTGTTTCGGTTGCCATCATGTACATGTTGAGTCTCATGACATTGTCTTATATGCATTTGGATTTGTTTTTCGAATTACACTTAAGTTGAATCCATCTTGTAGCTCGGATTTGACCTTGTGCTAAAAGTTCTGACATTATTTTATTGCGCTTGAGTTAAATCCAGTATTTTGGGTTTGATCTGTGCTCACCTGTCCCTGTAAATCTATCAAGTGTATATATCAGTGTGGACGGCCTTGTGGCATATACAGTGATACACTGTGTATGTCACAAGTTGTTCATGTATGATGAATTGAAAATTAAATGATGACGAATAATCCAAATAACTGAGGAAAATATTATTTTAAAAATTCATATTTTGTTTTATACTTTAAAAATATTTCCTTTTCAGTTTTACCACGTCAATATTTATTTTTGCAAATTGCTCAGATGCTAGATTCTATTTGGAATAAAGTTGAAGATAAATACGAGTGTGAATGATATGTAGTAAGGTCAACTGTAAATGTGAAATTGTGATGTAATCAAAGTTGTACTATAATTGAAATTGAATATATATGGTGAGAGCTTGAACTTTGTACTATTCAAAAATTGTAATAAATATTTGTTTGAATAAAAAATTCTGTTTGAATTCAAATTCTGTGTTATTTATTTTTATTCAGGAAATATATATTTAATCTATGAAAAAATAAAATAGTGCATTAACAAATACATTTACACGAATATATATATGTTTATTATCTTCAAACAAAAATCATATAATCGCATATTCAACATGTGCAACTTTGATGGAGATTCGAGCTTGGAGTTTTAGAGCTTTGGCTTTGGAGTTTTGGTTTGAGGATGCAGTATTAGATCTGTTGAAGACTCGTCTCATTTTGTGTCATGTTCCGCTATATTTTTGTTGTATATATTCTATGATGTTGATGATTATCATTGTTTCAAATTGATGTATCGGATATTGTATTCATGTTGTATCAATGACATCATCTTTTGTTTCCATTGTGTGGTTTATCATTTAATGTTGTTGCAAGCTCGGGCGAAATGGATTCGATGTTGTTTGTATGGCATTGAGTTCGGGTCGTCACACTCACTATCAGCAGATAGTAAGAGAATATACTGAGACATACGGATGGATATCTTAGGGATACACTCATTCTAGGGTGTACTTCACCCTATCTCTAATGAGTCACCTAATGTGTTATACTCCTGAGCTAAATTTCTTACTCAACATTCAGCTCTGATACCAAATGTGATGACCCGAATTTCAGCGTTCGAAAATCGACATCCATACTTCACCCGTATTCGAATGCCGCAGATTCAAACGTTGAATCTAATCCGCCGGAGCTTATAACATATTGAGTACAACAATACAGCGGAAGAAAAATTATATATCATTGATATGCAACATTGATACAACATCAGATACAAATGAATATCAATATTTATCAGAGACAAGATACAACAACGGAAAGATGATAACAACAACAGAAGAGATAACATCTTCAATGCAAATCTTCAAGAAAGAAGGAAAGAAAGAATCCAATACTGCGACACCATTGCCCCAAAGTTATTCAAACCATAATCTCGAATCACCATCACGTTGTATTAAGCAAGGTCAATCCAAGTGAACAAATGCTATTCCCAAATCCAAAGACTGGATGCTATTGAATCTACATCTACTATCTGACTACCTGACTCCAAGCTGCCCATGTGGAAAATTGTGGGCGCCCAGAGTTTGAAAAGGGAACATTAAACTCCAGGTCAGTCATGCGACTGGTATGAGCAAACAAAAACAAATAAAGAATTTAAAATTGAAATCCACAATGCTTTTTGGAAAATAAAACTACCATAAGGCCTCCCGGCACACACACCATGCAATCACACATTTTGGGAAGATTTCTCCTTATGATAGTCAAACATGCTTGATACGCAAATCCTTTTGATAGTATTATTATTAGTGCATAGTGCAAAAAATATTTTTGCAAGTATAATATTAATCTTAGCCAGCATAGGTACCATTATATTATGCCTGCTATAGCTACCACCTGAGGTGGCAGGTTATACAACTGCTATCGTAAAGAGCTCGTATTGTTTGATTGGATTTTCAACAATGGTCAGGCTAAGGAACTTCCTGGGCCACATGGGTATGCCTCTGGAGGGACGCCCCGAGAACCTAATCGGATCTCTGCCAACACAAGGTCGGGTTACCTCTGTAACTAGGTAACTAACGATCACGAATATGCCATACCCCCCTCCCCCTGTCGTAACCAACCTTTATTCCGGGATTCACCAACAACCACAAAGTAATAGATTTGCTGCAACCACATAGGTTAATTATCTAGGCTCCATACCATGATACCACCTCTATCCAGAAGGAAATGGATATACCCTTAGGGGATGTTACCCCCAAATAACCTTGATGCATCCTTCCTGTTTCGACCATTCCGGATTGTGAGGTCCGACGAGGTCACGTCCACAAAGCTATGCTTTACACAAAAGCCATGCTTCGATCAACACATGATCGGTAGCACTTCGTATGCCACATTACTAAATTGGGAATGTATCTCTAGTAACCAACAACTACATAACCTCTGAGCTTGTACATCTCAAAGAAGGGTGTTAAGCTAAGAGAATAAATTCTCCGCCACCAAACAGAAATGTATTTGATAGAAACCAACTTTACATCTCAAAGTGTAACGTCAGACATACTTCCATACAAGTCTGTTCCGGGTTCGAACAGAATCGAAGGCATTTCACAAAGAAGCTTTGCAATCCGGATAATCACTAACACGTCCAGACTCCCCATCACAAAGGGTAATCAAATCTCTATACCGAGGCCATTCAATGCAGAGATATTCGACTGGTCATCCTTTCACTTTCGAAAATATCCGGTCTTCACCACCGGTGTTCAAATGCTATCCATTTCACCGTATCATTATTCGGAATGGTTTATATGACATAAAGTCCTCTTCCGGCTAAACCAAATGATGAGCGCTTAATTTAATAAGCATATGGATGTATGGGATCTCAGTTAAGTCACAACTTAAAACCCAAAACCTTCTTTCAAATTGTTTAAACAAATTACCATTTCAAATCTTTTAAGCAGAAGATTCACCACTTAAAACCCAAAACTTTTCTTTCAAATGGTTTAAACAAATTACCATTTCAAATCCTTTAAATAAAAAAATTCACTTCTTAAAGTTCACCAAAAGATTCATTCATAGCTTTCAAAACTATTTCAATTCCAAATCTTTTATACAAAAGATACACCTTTAAGATCCTCTTCAATTTGAAAACAAAGTTCATCAATCTTTAACAAAGATTCATTCATAGCTTTCAAAACAATTCTATTTCAAACTAGAAATCCTTCCAATAAAAACTGGAAGTTCTTTCGTTATATGAAAGCCATTATCATTTGAAAATAAATACTTTCCGTTCCGGAAAAATCTGGTCAAATATGCACAGTTTATAACTTTTAAAGTATAAACTTGGGTTAAATTTAAATCCCTAAAATAATACTTTTAAAATACTTTAAAGATGGTTTAGAAAACCATATACATATTATATAACTTGTATCACCACTTTTCAAACCATAGTTTCCAAAAAATAATTTCAAATTCTGTACATGTATATATAAAACACAATTTCAAAATCTTGAATTCAAATTCAAATCAAAATATAAAACTTTAACAAGTTATTTAAAATAATTTCCATCTTAAAAACTCCTTTTCAAGAGCTTTCATATTTAAACCCAATTCCAATTCCAAATCATTTTTAGATTCAAAACTCAACTTTAAAACCATTTCATTATTTTGGATAAAATAATACTAAATTCAAATATCCGTGACTTAACCGATTTTCCCGTGAAATCCATATTTGCGTGTGTATAGTGTAGTACAGGGGTTTTACACAATAGTGCAACATCATCAATCATCACAATCCAAGCACAGCAATATCGATAAGCGGTATAATCCATAACGCTTATCTTCCATTCACAGAGCCACAGATAATAATATAAATTTATCACAGATAAATAAATTACATTCATCACATCTCAAATCAAAACAGAGCATCACACGATAGGGATATCAAACGATTCAAAGCATTCCATATAATCCAAACATCCATAAGTAAGATTAATTAATCATCTGATTAATTTAAACCAGATTAATCGCTAATCTTGGTTAATTAACATTAATTAATTACAAATTATTTTAATTAATTAACCTTTAATAATAAATTAATAAACCTTAAATTATTAATTAGTTATACTTAATTAATAATTAAATCAATCTTTAACCATTAAATAATTAACCTTTAATTATTTAATTATCCTCTAATTAATTATCCCCAAATCAATTACCTTAATTAATTAACCCTTAATTAATTATCATTTAATTAATTAGCCTTAATTAATTACAATAAGTGATTATCCCTAATCACTTTTATTAATTAATATTTAATTATTTAATTATCCTCAAATTAATTAATTAATCACACAAATTAATTATCCTTAATTAATTATTCTTTAACCACTTGATTAATCAACTTTTAATCATCAAATAATTACTTTTAATTAAGTAATTATTTTTAAGTAATTATCCTTTAATTACTTAAATTAATTAGTCCCATAAATTAATTATATAATAAACCTTGTAATTAATCATTATTAACAATATAAATTAACTTCACTTTTAAGTTAACATTTTAAAACATTTAATTAACATCTTAATTACATTGTTAGGTTTTGTTTAAAATAAAGTTTTAAAAATATATGTTTAAAACATTTTAAACTTAATTAATTAAAATAATCTATGTTTAAAACCTTGAATTAATCCAAAAATAAACACATATTGTATAAAAGAATTAGTTTAACAAAATTTGTTAGAACTTGATTAAACTTTTAAAAACTTCTTTAATTTTAAAACTTTAAAACTATCATATCCCAAACCCCAAAACCAGCTCGAGGGAAACCAAAGCCAGAACTTCTTTTACCCGAACCAAGCCCCGAGAAAATATACAAACTCGATTACTTCGAGAAATTCCTACAACAGCTTCGAGTCGAACCCGATACCTTTTCTTCTTTCCCGACCTTCGACAACCACCTGATACTGATGATATTCGTGCACATGTACACGTGATCGGAGCGACTTCGATCATCGCAAAGACCGTCGACAAGTCACTGGTGACCTCCTTGACAACCCCGACTGACCAACACCCTCAAGTTTGCCGTGATTCGAAATTGAGTAACTCGATCGATCTGGAACCAACTGATCATCTGAAAAACGCCTTATGTAGCCTCCACCGACCACCAGAAGGTCTTAAATTTGGACCCTAGCCTCGCTGTGTCGCTGCACATCAAACCCCCTCGGTCTGATCATCTCCGTTGCTTCATCGTTGATGAAATCGTCACAAGAACCTCCTAGCCAAACTAAGAATAAAACCCTATATTGTCGACGTTCAACCACCTCAACAAAATTTAACCCCAACGAATATTTTTCCTATGGCCATCAATA
The DNA here is from genome assembly GCA_030765085.1 of Allium cepa. Lineage (NCBI taxonomy): Eukaryota > Viridiplantae > Streptophyta > Magnoliopsida > Asparagales > Amaryllidaceae > Allium > Allium cepa. Next base: position 78,653,475 of record CM060941.1, on the reverse strand, counting down.
TACCAGCCACCTCCAGACTTGGACTCGACGAGCAATTCGTCGCCATTGGTCAAAATTTGATGAACATGCCAATTTTAATACATTCAAGATAAATCGCCAATCATTTACTCAAAAATTTTAAAATAATTATCAAAAGTCATTGATTTGTAATTCGAATCTAATTGTTTAATCAAAAATGGAAATTAAGATACTTGATTTCTGATTATCTTGGAGTATTGCTGATTTTTATCATTTTTGATAAAATTATTCAACCTTAACACTTGGAATGATTTTTAAAAATAATATTACACTATTACTATCCTTTTTCATTCAGAAATCTTAATCTGATAATGTTTCTTTGAGGAGATAGATTAATTTTGTGTTGTTCTTAGCTTGTGAATGTTTAAACAGGGATATTAATGCATGTAAACAAATATGCTCAGATATTATACATATCTGTATATATTCAACATATTTACATAAATCCAAACATTTTTCCACAACTTCGTTTCACAAACAATCAGTTACAGGTCAGTAAAAAGGAGTTTGCTCACCTGATATGTTTGTACAGAGACAGTGTTGAGCTCATCCAAAACTGAAACATGGTTCATCCTTTGATCTTTGTTTTTTGCTTTTGTTTTTTTATTTTAGCTTAAACTTACTTTTGTACTTCTGGTTTTCAGGTTGAAAATTTTGAGTTGAGTCTGGTCTTTTGAACTCTGAAATCCTGTTTTGATTTGCTCTGGTACTTAATCTTTACAGTTGAATTTGTTTAAAGCTTTGAATTGCTTTGTTTTCCAGGCATGAATTCAAGTTCTTTTCAGAATGATTTCCAGGTTTGAGATTCTAAAATGAAGATGAAAGAGTTCTGAACTGAAATGATAACCAGGTTTTCTCATTTTTTTAAAACATATCATTGTAATTAAATTTCAAAGGAGAAATTGTTTGCCACTTATAAATCTAACACTTGTTAATCTTATTTACACTTGTAATTTTATATCCTACTTATTAAACATTTGTCAAAAACTATTAAATTTATGTTTAAATCATTTTCTCTAAATTAGTTTACAAATTGTGTTTTAAACCTTGTTTATAATTAATTTATAGCTTTGTTTTAAACCCTTATTTTATTATAATTATGTAATATGTTTTATATTTTCAAAAGATGTATATATATATATCAAAGATCAACATTTATTTACCAACTGTATTTATTTTCAAGTATATAAAAGAAAAGTATTTTAAACTTTTATAAAATCTCATTTGAATTTTTTAAACTTAAGTTAAAATATCTTTATATAAATCATTTTAATTTCAAAAGTTATATATACATATATGTAAGTTTATTCTTGTTTTACATTTGCATTCTTATATTTATATTTATACAACTTAATAAGAGAATGATTTGAAATCAAATTATTCATTACTAATAAATAATCATATATTCATATGTATATATTTATTTCTTAAAATATAAAGCTTTTAAATCTAATTTATCAATAAGATATTTATTTTTGAATTTCCAAATCAACTTTATTTTAAAATCTACTTTTATATATATATATATATCCAAATTTTTCAAATTAATCCACAATTAACCCAAAAATTATACTAATTTCCAGATTTAAATTTGACTTAAAATCCGAGAATATTACAAAATTTTACCAAAAAGATTAACAATAATTGTTAACTAAAATATATTAGTTATTAATAGAATTTATAAACTATTAAATATTAAACTTTAATTATGAATTACATTTTATTGATAATACTTATTAATTTATCTACTATTAATTATTAATTATTATTTATATTACTTATACAATTAATATAACTAACAAAATAAGATTAAAAACATCATAAACTTATATTACCATTTGAGAAGTGCTTGAGAATACTTATTCAATGTTCATTGAACTACTACATGTTGAACTACCATTTGTCTACCTGTTATATAAGAATGAACCCTAGAACTTGTAATCATATAATGAAATGTGTGTCATGATAAAAATTTACAAATATAAAAGGTCATTATTATGCTAAATGCACATCGTATTACCTTTTGTTTTGTTATTTCATATTACACATATATTTGTATCACGATATCCAAAATATTTTGGTGATATTTTATCATTTGACACTATATTATTGATCAAATACATTGTTTTTCTATATTATGTTATCGTTATTTTATTATTATTTTCATTCAGCAATATAGTAACATATTACTTATGTCATATACTTTAGAGCTGTTATGGTAATGTTAAATTTTTTATTAATATACTAATTTTGAGCATTGGTACAACAAGAAGTTTGAGTAAAAAGCATCACAACATTCATTGGAGTGAGTTTGTAAACCAAAATCAAAGGTGGATGTAGGTTTGAGAAAGCTTGAAGATATTATGAATGCAATTTCATTAAAGCTCACATGGAGATGTGCAAAATGAAAGTTTATGGGCGCAATGGATGAACAACGGACATTGCAAAAAAAGGACAACTATTGAAAACAACAATGCATTATACACATAAAAGTAGGCCTATTAATTGATATTTTCGAATATGAAAAGTGCCATATTCACACCCACAACCGAAATCATTTTTGGATATCGGATATCCACATCCGCGGATACAGATGGATATTGGATAATTTATTATCCGCTAATGATCGATAAATCAAGATAATATATAAATTGAATTTTTTTATTAAACTGATTTTTTTTTTCAATTAAATTGATTATAAAAATATGCAAAGTCAACAAATATGATGATAATAAATAATTTTAAGCAGTTACTATGCATTTAACGCATATAATACAGACTATCAACTTAATAAAATAATAAATACATATCTTTTATTTTGTTGAATTGCATATAAAATAACATATAATATTGAAACACCCTAAATTTTAGTTTGATATTATTCAGGATATTTAGTTGGATGGATTAAACAGAATAATGTTAATGGTTAAGGAAAATGAGATTTCAAAATTTATAAGGTCGTGCCTTAATTAACTAAAGAGTTGTTTTAAGAACTTTTCATATAAGAGAATATATGAGAGGGACAAAATAAGTAGACCTATCTTTCACTCCTTAAACCCTCTCCTACTTTTATGATTCTCATTTTCACAAAACATAAATAGTTAAAGAAAAGCAAGCAAAAGGCCAGCCATTCTGAAGGGAGAAGCCACAAAATCAAAAGGGGAATTCAAGGAAAGGATTAGAAGAAACTAAAGTAACATCAAATCTCAACTCCAACATTTGATTTTAAGGTGAATAATAAGACTCCATCTCAATAATTGTTTTCGAATTCGGATATGGGTAATACCTGAACTGTTTTGATAGTTTAAGCCATATTTGATTGATATATCATTGTTTTGATAAAACAATGAGTTATGGAAATTTTATGAAATTATTTAAATGCTATTTGACGGTAAAACCTAAGTTTTTATTCTCCAAACGGTTCAAATTTTCAAATGAGGTATAAAATGATATTTTGGAGATAGGCTTTTAATTTCATAATTTTCCGAGTTATATTAAATATTATATGAGTTTTCTAATGAGAAAATTGTGTCAAAGTCGAGTTTTAATTATTAAATATGGTTTTTGGCCCTAAAATTTTTATGTGATAAAGAATATTATATTTTGGAATTTCTGTGAATTTTTGGGATTTTTCCCAAGTGATTTCAAATTATTGTGAATTTTATATGCTAAAAAAGCATTTAAAAGGATAATTAATTAAGGATATTAATTAATTAGTTTGGTATATGTTTTGGAATTCGAAAAATATATGCAGCGGTAATTTCTAAAAATTATAATTAAAGAGATTGTTTCATCCAATAGAAATTCGACAAGAATTAAGGTTTGGTGAAAAGAAAATACCTTTATTAGCAATAAATCAGTTATATTGATAATTACGATAGTTCCATATCGCCGTTATTCTCACTGAGCCTAAAGTAACGCTCCAATATGTGTTGACGTTGACATAGAGGGAAGCATATGATGGCCACTTAAGTAGCTATTGAAGGAATCCAACAGTGTCGACGCCGACTTCGTCAGCAACTTATGTTTGGTAGCAATGCCACTTTGTGATTATTCTAAGTAATCGACGCCGTTCCTCTTTGACTATGATTTTAATTGATGTCATATACCATTATTTTCAATGTTTTCAAAGTGCGCTATGCAAAAGGCAAGGACGCCACTTGTTATGACTTCGACCATATATATTTTAAGCGGCATAATAGCCGAAGTAAGTTAAGTATAAAACTTTTAATGAGTTTGCTAGTCTTGTTAACACTATTTATCTAGATCGACGGCCCTATATGTTTGGTTTTCGATAGTTAGCCAATAATTTTATATTATTTAAAGCTTTGTTAAAGATGATGGGTAACGCATATGCTATTTATGTCGACGATATTATCTTAGATATGGAAATTTTATACTAAAACAATTTTAGCTTGGTTTACCTTGAATAGTGGTTCGAAGAGGCATAACATGGCTTGAATGTTGCATAACTTCTTTAAGGGTGGAGAGACTTAAGTTCTTTTCAGTGTCGATTTTCAAACCGCATGTGTTATATTCTGTTTCATTAAGGGTGGCGAGACTGCTATTTTATGACTTTGATTTTGAACATTTGGGGATACCGATGCTATTTTGATTATAAATGTTGACACTATCATTGGGGACACCAAAGTAGATTTGTTTCAACAAACTAAATGTTTTATAAATGCGACTTTATCGCTGGGGATACCAATGTATTTTCTTAAATGAGCTCGACACCAATCATTAGGGATACCAATGTACTTTACTTTGAAATGCTATAATTTTCAAGGATGATAACCTAATTGGAAACATTAATAGATTTAGATTAAATGTGTGGGTAACATAAATTAAGTTGTTAAATGATGGGTTCATAATTATCCAATGAAAACTATAGGATCTCAGATGGATAGTTCACATCATGCTAGAGATGGACGGTCTCTATGAGGTTAATGAAGGGTTCATAATCATCCTAGGAAAACTATGGGGTATGTGATGGATAGTCCACGTCGTTGTAAATTAAATGGAATATATATGATGGACAGTCCACGTAATTTAAATAATGAAACTATATGTGATGGGTAGTCCATATGGTAGGGTATGGATAATCTAAGTGATAATTAAATGTGAGATGGATAGTCCACATAATTTCGAATATGTTTACATGTGAGATGGGTAGTCGACATAATTATAAGATGGGTAGTCAGATTAAATAAGTTAGATGGTCAGTTTAAATTTTGATGGTTAATTATTTGAAATTAAGATGGGTAATCTAATAAATTGGCATGGGCAATCCTGTATATGTTGCGTAACTATAAATGCTATTTTTTTTCTTACCGTATGGTTGTAGGAGCACAGTATATGGTTAATTAGTTTTGGTTAAGATGCTAATGAGGAGAAAACTCATTCCGCTCAGCGGCGTGCTCTCATTAGATATATATTTGGTTCGAGATGGTAGGTTATTATTCACACCAGACTGTTGTCTAATTCGATTTGTTTTCCCCTTAAACTCTCGGGTACATTTGAGTAGGTTGGAAGTTAGGTTTTTTAGGTTTCCAATTAAACGAATAAGCTTTCGGAGATGTGTAGGAGGCAATATAGCTATTAAGAGCTTTATCTATTTCCACTGTGTAGTTTGGTTTTGTCTAATTGGATGTATTGGAAAAGTTGTATAATTGCCAAGTATTTGACTCTGATCAATAAAAGGAGCATCTTCATATGTCGCTCTTAGAATTTTTTTATAATTATATTTTATCTAAACGTGGAATCACAAATGGGATTATATAATGAATATGAAATCATATTTTAAAGTGGAACGTATAAGTTGTTTGAAAAAATTTCATATTCATGTGCTTTTGATTATTGATATGGTTAGCATAATTATATTTTATCGTTAGGAATTAGTAACTATAGATGACTTTAGCATCCGTAGCGTTTAGTTTTGACCTCGGAATGGTGGATGTTACAAGTTGGCATCAAAGCATAGGTTTATGATTAAAGAAATTTCAAACCTAAAGAGCTTTGAAAACATAATCTTAATGAATTAGAAAATAAGATTGGGGTATGGGATAACGTTCTGGTAACGTACTTGCATTTACTATATATAAGTATGTATTTTATCTCTATTCTTTCCCCTCTCTTAGACCCTTTTTTGTATCTTACGAAGACTCGTATGTAGATTCATGGGAAAGAAAGATATAAAAACAGGAAACGAAAGAGTGAACTAGGTGGCGGAAGCACCACAACCAATGAAAATGCTTGGCTTAACATCAGAAGGAACCAGGGTCGACAGGCAAATGCTAATCAAAATGCAAATGCAGATGCAGATGTTGCAACCCCACCAATGGATATAGGGACTATGTATCAGTTCTTTGTTAATCTGATGCAAGCTAGAGCAGCTACAAGAGTAGTTGGAGGAAATGCTGCTAATGCAAGAGGAGTCAATCCTATGCACTAGTTGGTAATATCTATGCTAAGCCGAGTCAAGATTACACTAGTCTGGGTAGGAAATCTTTTTTGGGGATTGAGGATGCAATAGAAGTGAAGAACTGGCTGTTACATTGTGAAAAGAATTATGCTGACTTGGGTGTAAATGATGAGCAAAAAAAGGTTCGAGATAGTTGCAAAGAGCTACTTTGTTCTAGTGGAATGGGGTGACCAAAGAGATACCGTAAGAGGAGTTGACTTGGACAGAAATTCGAAGGAGATTCAAGGAAAAGTTTTTGTCTGAAGTAGCCAAGTTAACTTTTCTTAGGAAGTTTATAGAGTTAAAGCAGGAAGAATGTTAGTATTGGGATACTCTACTAAGTTTGATTAGTTGTTCAGATATGGTTATGCCACTATTGACACTATTATTAAGAGGAACGAGAAGTGTATTCGAGGGTTGGGACCAGATATTACTAGGGAAACCATGCCACATCTCAGGGATCCATCGCATGTAGTGGTAGAGATGGCAATAAGAAACGAGGAGATGCTTTTTACTTACGGAATAGAGAAGTTAATTGGAAACCGAAGCTCACAGAATAAGGAAAGGAAATTCTTTAAGGGAAAGGGAGCTCAGAAGGGTGGAGCTGCTAAGAAAGGGAAGGCAGATCGTCTGTTATAAGTACAATAAGAAGGGGCATTATGCAAATAAGTGTCAATCAGGTGATGGCAAGATGGTTGTGGGAAAGAAAAATGTGAAGTGTTTTAATTACGACCATATGGGGGCATTATAAGAACAAATGTCCAAAAGCAGCCAAGGCTTAAAAGACATCTGCATCAAGACCAAAGATAGCTGAGAAGGGAAAGTCTGTGACGGAAGGTACACTTTTGATTCATAGCATACCAGTTCGGGTACTGGTTGATGTCGGTGCATCGCATCCATTTATATCTCAGTGTTTGGTAAATAAGTTGTGTTTGAAACCATCATACCTTGTTACTTCCTTAAGGATGGCTAATCCAATGGGAGGACACAAACTCTAAGGATGAGATGTGACTACATAGAATTTGAGTTGCTATGTTATACTTTTGTTTGCAGTTTGTATGCATTTGATTTCATGGGTTTTAGGATTATTTTGGGTATGGATTGGTTGAGCAAATATGATGCTAGGATATTTTACCACGATGGAAAAATATCATTGAGACACCCTGATAGTAGTGACAAAATAATATACTCACTTGAGAATTCGAGTCTGAAAATTTATTCTTTATTGGATGCCACAGAAGTGGAAGATGAATTAAATCGGGTTCTAATTGTAATAGAATTTGTAGATGTTTATGAGCCGATTATAGGAATACCACCGAAATGAGTTATCGAGTTTTAAACAGATCTTGTACTTGGAACTAAACCGTAAGCAGACCACCTAGAAGGTCGACACCTATCGAGATTAAGGAGTTAAATGTGCGGCTAGTGGACTTAGAAGGAAAGAGTTTTGTTAGACCAAGCAGTTCGTTTTGGGGAGCATCCACGGTATTCGTGAACAAACCGGATGGATCATTAAGATTGTGCACCGATAATCGTAATTTGATTGAGAAGATGATAAAGAATCGATATCCGTTGCTGAGAATTGATGATTTATTTGATTAGCCGAGTGGAGTCAAAGTATTTTTCCAGTTGGATTTGGTGACGGGATTCCATCAATTGAGAGTGGTGGAGGACAGCATTCTTTTGATGGTGTTTTGAATAAGGTACGAGTTGTTAGTGATGTCATTTGGATTAACTAATGCGCCGGCTTTCTTTGCAGATTTGATGAACTGGATTTTCCAAAAGCACTTGGATAGGTTGGTATTAGTATTCATTAATGACATACTGATATATTCTAAGGATGAAAGAGATCATGAGATTCATCTTAAAATAGTGCTATAGATGCTAAGGCAGCATCAGCTGAAAGCGAAAAAATTTAAATGTCATTTTTGGAAAAGAGACGTGAAGTTTTTTTGTCATGTAGTTTCGAAAAGGGTTGTCAGTGAATCCAGCTAAGACTGAAGCTGTAAATAATTGAAAGAGACCTGAGACAATGATCGAGATAAGGAGTTTTCTTGGATTAGCCGGCTATTATCGGAGATTTATCAAGGATTTTTTACAGATAGCAGCGTCCTCGACTAAACTAACCAGAAAGGACGTAAATTTTATTTGGTTTGACAAGTGTGAGGAAGCATTCCTTAAGTTAAAATATTTGTTGACCAATGCACCCATGTTAGTTGTACTGAATGGTAATCATGTTTTAGTGGTGTATATAGATGCATAAGGAACAGGATTAGGAGCTATGTTGATGCAGAGGGGTAAAGTGATTGCCTACACTTCTCGACGGCTCAGATCACATGAAGTTAAATATCCAACCCATGATTTGGAGTTAGCGGTGTGATCTTTGCACTAAAGGTGTGGAGAATTTATCTTTTGGGAGAAAGATTCCGGTTGTATATGGATCAAAAGTCATTGGAGTGTTTATTCTCTCAAAAAGTGTTGAAAATGAGACAACAGAGGTGGCTGGAATTTTTTAGTAGCTTATGATTTTAGTATTGAGTATACACCAGGAAAAGGAGATAAAGTTATAGATGCACTTAGTAGAAAACATCAGAATGTGGTGTGGCCATGTTGATCGAGTGGAAGGATCTAGAGGCCTTGACTACTTGTAGTGTGCTGCTACTTCTAGTTAAAGTACAGCCATGTTATCTTGCTTGGTAGTTCAGCCAGTGTTGATCGAAAGGATTGCTTCTAAGTAGAAAGATGATCCATTATAGCCAAACGGTTAAAAGAATGAAAGGTGGAACCAAGATCAATGAACTAAAGGATTTTAGTCTTGACCAGAGAGAATGGTTAAGGAAGAAGGGATGGTTATGTGTTCCAGATGTTGGAAACTTAAGGAGGGAGTTCTTAGGGAGTGTCATCGGTCAAAGTTTACGATTCATCCTGGGGGAACCAAGATGCATCAAATGTAAAGAGAAGTTTCTTTTGGGAAGGCATCAAGAGTGATGTAGGTTTATGGGTGAAGCAATATGCAAATTTCCAGCAAGTGAAAGCTGAACATCAGCAGCCAAGTGGATTACTTTATCCTTTAGATATACCAATTTGAAAATGGAATTCGATATCCATGAATTTTATTAATGGGTTGCCAAGGTCAAGTAGGAAAACGAAAGTATATGGGTCGTAGTGGTGACCAAGAGTGTACATTTCATTCCCATTAACTCGACCAGGACGACACATGTTTTAGCAAAGTTGTTAATGAAGAATATCGTTAGACTGCATGGAATTCCTAGTAGTATAGTTAGTGATAGAGATACTTTATTCACTGGTGAGTTTTGGAAGAGTCTACAGGAGGTATTAAGTACCAAGCTTAAGATGTGTACCGCATATCACCCATAGAAAGGTGGACAGAAAGAGAGAGTCAATAAGGTACTTGAAGATCTGTTGAGAGCTTGTGTACTAGATTTTTGGTGGGTCGTGGAAAGACCTTTTGCACTTGGTTGAGGTTTTCCTATGATAATAGTTATCAGACTAGTATAGGAATGGTGCCTTTCGAAGCTTTGTATGGAGGGTAGTGCAAATCAATAGCATGTTGGTTGGAGATCGAACACAGATTGGTCTTTGGTCCAGATATGGTGAGAGAAGCCATAGAGAATATTGATTTCATCTAGGATAGGATGAGAGAAGCTCAGTCCAGGTAGAAAAGTTACGCAAATAAGAGGCATAAAGATCTTGAGTTTCCAGCTGGGGATCGTATTTTTATTAAAGTGTAATGAAGGGTGTGGTACGTTCTATAAAGTCAGAGAAACTAGCATCAAGATATGTTGGATCATTCGCTATTATAAAGAGGATCAGAAAACTAGTGTACCAAGTAGAGGTACAGAGTAGTTTGGCAGGTGTCCATAATGTGTTTCATGTTTATCATCTTAGGAAGCATGTGCATGATCCAAAGACTATCATTGCTTCGACTGCATTTGAAGATCTAGTAGTAGAACTGGATCTGTCTTTTGTGAGACAACCAGTTCGAGTTGTAACGAGAGATGAGAAGAGATTAAGTAACAAAACAATCAAGTTAGTGGAAGTCCAATGGAGTGACAAAGAGAAAGACTATACTTGGGAGACAGAGGACAGGATTATGGATACTTTTCCTGAGCTGTTATGATTGTATGTTCTATATTTGTTGTATATAGACTTTATAGCTGGTAGGATATACTAGCATTGTTTGCATGTTCGATATGCTTGTTTTGTAGTCTTTACTGAATTTAAAGGACGAAATTCTTTAAGGAGGGGAGCATGTAACACCCCTAATTTTAGTTTGACATTATTCAATATATTTAACTGGATAGATTAAATAGAAATATGTAAATGGTTAAGAAAAATGAGATTTGAGAATTTATAAGGTCGTCCATAACGAATTAAGTAAAGAGATTGTTTTAAGAACTTATCATATAAGAGATATATGAGAGGGGCAAAATAGGTAGATCTATCTTTCACTTCTTAAACCCTCTCCCGCTATATCATTCTCATTTTCACAAAACATAAAAAACTAAAGGAAAGAAAGCAAAAGGCCGGCCATTCTTAAGGAAGAAACTATGAAATCAAAAGGGGAATTCAAGGAAGGGATTAAAAGAAACTAAAGCAACATTAAATCTCGACTCCAACATTTGATTTTAAGGTGAATAATAAGATTACATCTCTTTTAATCGTTTTGAAATTCGAATACGGGTAATACCCGAATTGTTTTGATAGTTTATGCCATGTTTGGTTTATGTATCATTGTTTTGATAGAACAATGAGTTATGGAAATTTTTATGGAATTATTTAAATGGGTTTTAAGGGTAAAATCTAAGTTTTTATTTTCCAAATGGTTCAAAATTTTGATATGAGGTGTAAAATGATATTTTGGAGATGGGTTGTTAATTTCATAATTTTTCAAGTTGTATTAAATATTTTATGAATTTCCTAAGGAGAAAATTGGGTTAAATTGAGTCAAAATTGATTGTAGGTGTCGACATTATCATAGTGGACACCAAAGTAGATTGGTTTTGACAAACTAAATGTTTTATAAATACGACTTATCATTGGGGATACCAATGTATTTGCATAAATGAGTTCAACATCAAACATTGGGGAAACTAATGTACTTTACTTTGAAATGCTATAACTTTCAGGGGTGATAAACTAATTGGGGACACCAATAGACATAGGATAACATGTGGTTAACATGAATTAAATTTTTAAATGATGAATTCATAGTTATCCTAAGAAAACCATAGGATGTAATATGGATATTCCACATCATGCTAGAGATGGATAGTCTCTATGAGGTTGATGAAGGGTTCACAGTCATCCTAGGAAAATTATGGGACGCGTGATGGATAGTCCACATCACTGTAAATTAAATGGAATATATATGATGGATAGTCTACATAATTTAAAATAATGGAACCGTATGTGATGGGTAGTCCATATTGTAGGGGAGGGGTAATCCAAGTGATAATTACACGTGAAATGGATAATCTACATAACTTTAAATATGTTTATATGTGAAATGGGTAGTCCATATGATTATAAGACGGGTAGTCAGATTAAATAAGACAGATAATCAGTTTAAATTGAACGGGTAGCCTTTTGAAATTAAGATGGGTAATCTAATAAATCGGGATGGGTAATACTGTTTATGTTGCATGACTATAAATGTTATTTTTATTCTAACTATTATGGTTGCAGGAGAACAGTATATGGTTAATTAGTTTTGGTTAAGATACTAGTGAGGGGAAAATCTGTTCTACTCAACGGTGTGGTCTAACTAAATATATATTTGGTTCGATATGGTTAAGATACTATTCATACCAGACTGTTGCCTGACCCGAAGTTTTTGTTTTTCTCCTTAAACTCTCGGGTACTCGTTTGAGTAGATTGGGAGTAAGGATTTTTAGGTTTTCGGTTACACAAATAAGCTTCCGGAGACGTGCAGGAGGCAATCTAGCTATTAGGATCTTTATCTGTATTCGCAATGTAGTTTGGTTTTGTCTATTTGATGTACTAACAAAGTTGTGTAATTGCCAAGTATTTGACTCTTATCAACAAAGGGAGCATCTTTATATGTCGCTCTTAAAGTATTTTGTATAGTTATATTTTCTCTAAACATGGAATCACAAATGGGATTATGTAATGAATATAAAATCATATTTTGAAATGGAACGTATAAGTTATTTCTGATTTGTGTTTGAAATTTTTTCCTATTCATGTGCTTCTGATTATTGATATGGTTAGCATAACCGTATTTTATCGTCGGAAATTAATAACTATGGATGACTACAGTATCCGTAGCGGTTAGTTTTGGACCTCGGAATGGGGGGTGTTACAAATATTGACAAATACCGGACGGATAATTTTCGGATGCGTATACCTACATATCCACATCCCTATCTGCTTTTCGGATACGGATGTAGACGAATTTTGGATTTTTTGGATATCCATTGACAGCCTTACATAAAAGCTGCTACTTAAGATAAGATCTCTAGCAAGAGATATCATTGTGAGGAAACTTGTAAATGAAGACATACAAGTTTATGGTATGATCTTGGATCAATAGGCATTCTTTACAGGACTTGATGAGTGGCAAGTCATTTCAATCATCGAAGGCTTAAACAGGAAAGTCTTTGTTTCATCTCCAATGGGCAATAGAGAGAAGACATTTCTAGTTTGCCTTCTCATATAACATAGCAAATACATAGTATTCAACTCCTTCAAAATCAAATGGAGGACTTCTGGGTATGGAACATTCAAAATTCGGGCGATTTTTCTTTCTCGTCAACTTGAAATCATGTCAGAGAAAAATACAGTGAACCTAATTAGTGTTATCACGTCAAGGATATATAGTTCAAGTGGTTAAAGATATGACGCTCTGGACAGAGCTTCTATAGATCATGAGTTCGAGCTTCAAAGACATCATTATGAGTACTCTGCTTTAATAAAATATTATTCTTGTTATTAAAATAATTGGTGCTATCAAATATGGAGTAATGTGTGTTTGCCCAAAATGTCATTTTGTGCTCTCTTGGCTAAGCTAGACAAATTACATACTAAACATAAGAGACACAAATGGGATGCTACTATAAATCTGAAGCGTACTCAATGTAAACAAAATGACGAATCTCGAAATCATTTATTTTTTCAATGTTCCTACTCAAATAGTATATGGCAACACATCAAAGTAATATTACAATTTCTAAGTACTACTAGGGACAATATTAATGAGGTTTTCACACAAATCTTAAATAAATGCAATGACAACAATTTAATCATCAAACTAACCAACATTGTAGTTACGGTTCTATTTTGACATATATGGATAAAGCGTAACACTAGAACGTTCCAGGGTAGCAAAACCTCCAACCACCCCCTCCCCCACCTCCCCCATGATTAGATTGCAAGCTATTCTATTTGATTGCAAGCAATCACTAAAACATGCAAGAATCAACAATGAAGAGATAAAAGGTAAAGTTCTTATCTTCCAGAAGTTCGAATTCAAACCCGATGATTCGAAGCAGTGGCAGCAGAAATCATCGCCATGTGGAAAATGTAGAGAAAGAACATATGCTAATTTACAAACCAAGTTCTTGCAAGCTTGGAAAGAAGTGAAGGAAGAAGCCCAAGTTACTGCTCGCGTTGACCTTCAAAGTGCTAAACTGGAGGGAGAAAGGAAGATTTAAAGCGGCGATTTATCTGTGACGCCATTAATTTTCTTTCTATTAGCCGAATAAAGTAATAAATGAAGTGGTAGGAAGGAATCTTTCTGAAGTTATCTAATTCTAGTAGGTGGTGGAAGCGTGTTTAGGGTGTATACTCTACGTACCTTCCTTTCTTAATTTTGATGTCTTTTCCTTTTTATTAATTTGTGGTGGCTTTTAGAAAACATGTAGTGGTTTTTGAGTACGAGCATCCTATATTTGTTTCCCCACACAGCACATTGTAAACTCTGATTTTTTATAAATAAAATACATGTTTCAAAAATAATATCAATATCAAACTATTGATGACCAATATTGAATTATGTCGGTATGTCAATGCTATCGGTATAGTTAGTAAATTTACCATCAATAAAGGAAAATTTAATGGTAAAGAAATGTTAAAATGAGTGGTAATGGGCTACTTGTTTTTTATATTAATTTTGTTTTTTAAGTTCCACGTTGTTTATTTCCTTTCATCAAGATTTTGGTAAATGGAGGGGATGCTTATATCTTTATATTAAGATGGGGTAAAATGGGGGCATGTTGGTGCAAGCACCACTCGATCAAATACGTGAAACATCATTTCCATTAGACATGGAAATAATCTTCAACAGATCGACTCCCGTTTCTCGTCACTTTGTTTACCAACATCTTTGGTGCCTTGCTCTTTTTTCTCCATTATTCGTCACAGTGTACTTCCTCCGTACGATGCGTGTATTTAACTTTATGACTGCTCATCAGTAATATAATACCCCTCACGTTTATATGCACCATGACATTCTCATATACGATCAACTATATATGCCATCTTCATTCAAAAACCTCAGAATGGCATTCAAAGTTTTCCTAACGTTGGTCACATTTTATGTGACAGCACGCTGCGTTTGAAACAATTTGGCTATGGAATGTCCATACTACCCTTGCCTTCCTCCACCTACCACCTCTTATTTCCCCGACTGCCCACCACCACCACCTCCTCCTTCCTTTTTATAAAGGCCCACTTACTACTATTACTACTCACCATCACCACCGATGTATTTCCCATTCTACCCTCCACCTATGTACAACATTCCAACCCCTCCCCCACCAAAATCCTATAGCGTCATGGTTTCCTTGGTGCTACAAGTTTCCATTCCATGTTTATTACAAGGCAGCGCATGTACGCATTAAGGAAACCGTAGTTGCAATGGTGGCAGTGTTCATTACGGTGTAGAGGGGTATTGTTGTCTTTTATGCTTTTAGTGTGGCTGATAGTTGACAAACTTCATTGATGACTCCAGTTGTTCCTTCCTCCTTGTGCATTGATGACAAACTATTGCGGAAAAATAGTTGTATGTAGTAAGTTGGAATAACTTGTCGGTGCAATGTCCGCGGGTGCGGCACAGTAGAAATGAGACTTGTGTTCTAATAAAAAGATTCAGATTCGATTCCTACTTTGCGTTT
Organism: Allium cepa; assembly: GCA_030765085.1. Taxonomy (NCBI): domain Eukaryota; kingdom Viridiplantae; phylum Streptophyta; class Magnoliopsida; order Asparagales; family Amaryllidaceae; genus Allium; species Allium cepa. The sequence goes on along the minus strand of CM060941.1, from coordinate 78,637,836 downwards.
TCCTATCTTATATAAATTTACCCGGAGGTATGTGGGCTTGGATCAACGGATGGATTTACTATACCCTCCTCAAAAGTTTAACGGCCCGTCGGATTCTCTTGGGTTTTTTATAAAAAAAAACTTGTCGGTGGAACTGTTTTTAGTTCTTAACCATACTCTGGGACACCCGCTTTATTTATTTTTTTTATATTTGTGCATCACCTCACCATATATCCTTTTGTCGTAAAACTTACAATACAATCTCATTCTCATGCAACACATATGCAGTTTTTGTAAATTGCTTCTTATATTGGCTTAAGTTTCTTGGCTAAATGCCTAGCTATAAAAAAAATAAAAAGAATTCACATATGACAATGGTTACTTCCAGGCCCGGCCCACAACAGAGTCGGGAGAGACATAAGACTAGGGCAACAGAAGCGGGAAGGGCAACAAAAAAATTCAGAAAAAAGAAAACGCGGTTTCCTTAGATCAATCGCCTGCTGCGAAACAACGCCACCACGCTCGCAAGTCGCAGCCACCCGTGTCGACTCCATCTTCGCAAGTCGCAAGCTCGCAGGCGCAGCCACCTGCGATTTCCTTCAAGCTTCCATCATCTCGAATTGCAATCCCTAAATCTAATTTCAGTTTCAGGCAAAGAAGATAGAAGAATTTAGATAAGTCTCAGCCGAGCTCAAAGCCTAAAACAATGTGAGTATTGAATTTCTGTAAGAATAATTAAAGAATAGATGATTTTTGGTTTCATAGTCTTCATCACATATCACATAGACATAGTACGCATCTTGTATCAATGTTTCTACTCAGTCTGGGCAGTCTCTGTAATCGATCTTTAGTGCTTAAACAATCCCCAATTTATAAAACAAAATGGAAAAAAAAGGAAAAATTAACCATCAAAAAATAAACCCAATTCATAAAAACAGGAGCAACGCTCGGTTTCTAAAAGTGTTCGGTTTTATAAAATTGAGCTTAAACTCAGTTTTTTATAAACTGGGTGGGTGCAATATTTATTTTGACAAGTGCAGTTTCAGTTTCTTAAGCATTGGAAGTGGTAAGCTTAATAATTATCTATTGGAAGTTTCAGCTCTTAAAATTTTAGTGGTAAAAAAGAAACTAACTTACTGCAGCAATTTTGTTCTAGAATTCAGCTTCCATGCATTTTAATATTAGCCTCATCCATGAAAGATGGAATGCAAATTAATTGCCAAACTAACAGGCGTCTTCACAAAATTGTTAGCATGTTGCTTTTTAGTCTAATTGAGTTTGTAAGAAAAAAATTACTGATTCATTATGGAGTAATTGCTTTGAAATAAGCTTATTTTGTAAAAAAAAATTGCTTTGAGATTGTCGACTAAAAACTTATACACAATTGCTTTGAGATTGTCGACTAAAATAGCATAGTATTTATTAACGAACACCAATTTTATGTTGTATCTTAAATTGACGTAGGAATCGGAAACAGAAATCGGGATATCAAAATAGAATGAAAAAGCAACGTAGATGTGACGAAGCAAAATCAATGATTGGTTCAATTTCAAATTTATTTCAAGCGAGAAATAAAAAATCTCAAAGTTCAAATTCAAGTCAAATTGATGAAACAGATTGGGAGGAAAATATCGGTCCTAGCATTGATGTCCATGAGGAGCCTATAAATGAAATTGTTGAAGTAGAAATTGATGACCATGTAGAAGTCATAGAGGGGCGTGATGAAGATAGTAATGATCGTTGCAATGACCATGTAACTACTATTGATCTTGAAAAGGATGTTGATGTTAATTATGATCTGGGATTGTGGGGAAGAATTACTAGTACCAAAAGAATAATGTTAGTGCAACGCGGTCCAATAAAAATATTGAACGATAATGATGCGTTTCCAAAAAATAAGATTGACGGTAGACACTTTTCTTCTAGACATTATATTGGTGGTTATCCACGTGGAGAAGAACATGAAAGAAAATGGCTTGTTTATTCAAATGAACGTGATAAAGTTTTTTGTTTTTGTTGTAAGTTATTTGACCATAGCCAAAGACCATCTCAATTGGCCGGAGAAGGAATCAACGATTGGCATAATTTACCTAGAAAGCTAAGAGAGCACGAAAGTAATCCATTACACAACGCAAATGTTATTAAATGGGTTGATTTGCATATAGGACTTCAACAAAAGGCAACAATTGATAAAGCAATGGAATCTCAAATTGACCAAGAGAAACAACGTTGGAAAAAAATACTTACGCGTATAATTGGTGTTGTCAAGATACTTGCGCGAAATAATCTACCATTTCGTGGATCAAATGAGAAGATATATGAAAAAAATAATGGACTTTTTTGTCAAATTATTGAATTTGTTGCCGAGTTTGATCCAATTATGGAAGATCATCTACGACGTGCTGTAAATAATGAAATCAATAATCATTATCTTAGCCATAAACTTCAAAATGAGTTGATAGGGTTGTTGGCTAACAAGATCAAAATTACAATGCTTACACAAATAAAGAAAGCAAAGTACTTCTCAATTATTCTAGATTGTACTCCGGATTTGAGTCACAAGGAGCAAATGTCCATTATAATAAGATGTTTGAATGTTCATGATGCAAATGATATAAAAGTAGAAGAGTATTTCCTTGGATTCATAACGGTTGATGATACATCCGGGCTTGGTCTTTTTAAGGAGCTTGAAAATATTTTAATTGATCTTAAACTTGATATCAATGATGTGAGAGGACAAGGGTATGATAATGGTTCAAACATGAAAGGTAAACACCAAGGTGTACAAAAAAGGCTACTTAATGTAAATCCTAGAGCTTTCTACATTTCATGTGGATGTCATAGTTTAAACCTTGCTTTATGTGATATGGCAAAATCATGTATGAAAGCTAGAAATTTTTTTGCATTTGTGCAAAAAATTTATACTTTATTTTCCGGCTCAACTCATCGTTGGGAAATACTTCGAAGTTATGTGAAGGGTTTGACTCCAAAACCATTATCGGCAACTAGGTGGGAAAGTCACATTGAAAGTGTTAAAGCAATAAGAACTCAAACATCGGAGTTAAGAGATGCTTTGATTGATATTGCAAATAATTCTAAAGATGATGTTGTGATGATGGAGGCCAAAGGATTATGTCAAAACGCTTTAGAAAATTTTGAGTTCTTAATTAGTTTGTGTATTTGGTACACAATATTAGATAATATTAATCGAGTAAGTAAAATATTTCAACGGGAGGATATGGATATCGAAGATGCAATTACAAAAATTAAAGATCTTGTCGCATTTTTTGAAAAATTCAGAGAAGATGGATTTGAAAACATGATGGAGGAGGCTAAAATGCTTGCAAATGATGTTGGCATTGATCCAAAATTTATTGAAAAGAGAGTTGTGCGAAGAAAAAAACAGTTTGACGAAGAAATTATGGAGGATAATGATAAGCGATCTCCCGAGAATACTTTTAAAGTTACTTATTTTCTTCTAATAGTTGATCAAGCTTTAACTTCACTTAGAGATCGATTTGACCAATTTAAACTTTATGAAGAAACTTTTGGATTTTTGTTGAATCTAAGATTTAAAATTATTGACAATGATGAATTGAAGGATAAATGCATGAATCTAGAAGGTTTTTTGAAGCACAATGAAGAGCAAGATATTTGTGGTAAAGAGTTATTTTTTGAACTTCGACAACTAAAAGGAATTTTATCATCAAAAGTAACTTCATCAATTGATATACTCAATTTCTTGAGATCTTATAGGGATGTAAGTGGATTTCTAAATGTTTGGCTTGCTTATCGAATTCTATTGACTATTCCGGTTACGGTTGCTTCGGCGGAAAGAAGTTTTTCAAAATTGAAATTGATTAAAACATATCTCCGGACTACTATGTCGCAAGAGAGACTAAGTGGGCTAGCAATGATTTCAATTGAAAATGGGTATTTAGACAAACTTACCTATGAAGATGTAATAGAGGAGTTTGCTTCAAAAAATGCAAGAAGAAGTTGTTTTCGTTAATATGTATTAATGTGTCATGATATTATGTTTACATTTTGATTTTTTGGCATGTAATCAAAACGACTTATATGGTCAATATTTTGTGATGGATGTTAAATTTTATAAAGAATTTACAATTTGTTATGTGCAATTTTAAATTTTGTTATGTTTTTTTTTGATTGAGTTAAGGGGCAACAAAACAAATAAAAATGCTTGTTCGACTAGGGCATTGGATACCCTTGGGCCGGCACTGGTTACTTCAAGTGTGAAAATAAAACAAAACTGCAGTGAAATCATAGTTGAACCAAACAACATAAAACGGCTTGTTCAATTTAATTTCGAGTTTTTGTTTTGCGTTAAAAACGTTCATTGCCAAACATGAAGAAAGCACGTGAGAACATATAAAATTCTTAACCATTACGATGATGGAAGAACGACAAAAAAAATGAAGGAATAAGAAAGGATGGATTGTTTTTCATGGTTTTGTTATTTTTAAACATACGGAAAACGAAATAAATTTGTTTTCTATTTTGTATGTTGACTTCATTTTTCAAATTGGTTGTTTTTCGAAAATTCATAAGTCGTACGCATTTCTGTTTGGATGGACACTCAAAATTAAAATTGGCAAAACAAAAGTTGTCCTAAACTTTAAACTAATGAAAACAGCTTTAATATAATAATAAAAGAAATAATGCAATATGCCATGTTATATCAGAGTGATCCCTCAGTATTCACATCCAGTATCATTGGCCAACAAAGATTCAAACGCAAAATGTATTTACTTTAGGAAGCAGCGGTACAATAAAATGCACAAGAGTAGTGTTGTAGCTGAGAAAATTTTACAATGCAAATCAGGTTCAATAAGGTTTAAAATGGGTGATACATATATATATGCATGTAATGTATATAAACACGGATTCCTATAAATAGACTCTCTGTGTAACATTATATGAGAATGAAGAATCAATCCAATGATTTTACCACCCTCCTCCTCCATGTGGCCGTTTCCAAATCAAACTTGAGTTCCCAAGTAGGCCAGTAATGAAGATCTTGCTTCAGTGTCATCACTTTCGGTTTCCCATTCAAATGCACTGTTCTCACTCTTACAAATTCTCCATGTTCCAATCCCTATATACAAAAGTCCAAAACAATACTTTTTTTTTGTTAAACATGTAAGTTAAATTTTATTTAATTAATTATAACGAAATGTGTTTTCCAATAACAAAGAATAGCTCTTGAGTCCCTATTGTTAATATAAGGATTGATAAAGTCTGCACTCAATATAATACATCATGTCCCTATCTTTTTCTTGTATGTTATTTGGTATTTTTAAAATTTATTTTCTTATCAAGGGATTGATAAAGTCTGCACTCAATATAATACATCATGTCCCTATCTTTTTCTTGTATGTTATTTGGTATTTTTAAAATTTATTTTCTTATCAAGGGATTGATAAAGTCTGCACTCAATATAATACATCATGTCCCTATCTTTTTCTTGTATGTTATTTGGTATTTTTAAAATTTATTTTCTTATCAAGGATCGCTGGTAATGGTATGATGTTGTAAGCTAAGGTCATATATGTATGTGTGTGTGTGTGTGTGTGTGTGTGTGTGTGTGTGTGTGTGTGTGTGTGTGTGTGTGTGTGTGTGTGTATAAATCCATACATTACACTTGATTTATTTTAGTGTGTTACACTCGCTCGTAAAAACTTATATAAATAAGGCCAACGCGGTTGGCTCGGTTGATTGGTTGTTTAGACTACAAGATTTAAGGTCATGAGTTCTATCCCTGAGACCGACATTCGTTGACATTAATGAACCATGTTCCAAAAAAAACTTATATATAAATAACTATTATTCAAAATGAAGACATAATATACATTAATAATGTTATAGTTCTTACAACTTCTTAATAAAGATCTAATACTCAAAGCTATTAAAATAATTATGTAGTGTACCTTTACCACTTCCAAAAAGGTATCCAAATCTGGTGTCAGTTTTCCATTTATTTCAACGATCCACTGAAGAGCATACAGACCGTATCTGTGAACTGGACTACCATGACACCATCTATATGCATACAAGATTATTTTTTTTATTATTAGAATCACAAGTATCAACCATTTCTGTGGTATAAAGAACTATTAACTTCGGTTTACAGTGACATTAAGGAACTATAACAATGAGGGATGAAGAGAAATTTCTTCAAAATATGAAAGAATGGTGATTATTAGAAGTTTATACCTTGCAATATAAACACCATGGCCTTCTTCAGGTAGAAAACCAAGAGCGCGAACAGCAGAGTGGGGATCCTGAATCACACTTCCACACCAATTTACCATGCGTGTCGTTCCATTACCGTCTCTAATGTCCATGCCCACAGCTAACTCCATCTCTTGACCCTTCACAACGAAAAAAGTATAAACCATATGAAAGTAATCAAATTTCAACCTAGAACTGAATTTGGTTTCAAAATTTTGAATCTCGTGCTTATGTTGTAGCGATTAAGTGACATAGATATCATATTCAGATTGCATATACGAAAATGATTCAGGATAAATTATCGAGAATTACCTGGCGAAGAATAGTCATCTTTAACTTATCATCATTATTGTTACTTTGGTCTAACATATTGCAAGCAATTTCTATATCACGGAAACAAGAAACTGGTGTTTTGTTTATGGCCAGGATCATGTCTCCTTGCTCCAACAGGTTATCTGCCTTTGATCCTGCCAAGCAACCTTTTACTCGCAAGACTTGCCTTCTTATTGGATCCTTTTTCACCAAATTCTGTAATACAAAATTAACACATCTAAACCTTGCACGAAAAATAAGATAATAGCATTTCATGACATGCCACAGTGACAAAATAATTTCCATTGTCATATTCTTTGCTGAACAAAACTTCATACTAACAGCTTACCATTTACCAATAAACAATCCATATATACGGTGAACATAGGAACATTATTCAAATATACAGCACAGATAATAGTGGAAAGGACCATCTCCTACCTAATTAATTAATACATAGATACAGTTGGTTGGACAATAAAACTAGCAGTAAAGCTACAACGCCAGTGTTTTCAACCAAGGGAATTTGACCCAAAAAAACAACCCAATGCCCCCACTGAAATCAAGGCTTTGAATCCAATGGCATATCAATTCCCTAACTTCTCCGACCCTTCTTTTTTTGGGTCTCTAGCGTATTTCCAAAAATAATTAATGCGTACAATTTGTTTTCCGCCGGTCTCTTGGCTAAAAGATTGGCTCTTTGGCATGTTTATAGTAATTTTTGACACCCGTACCCAATCTAAGACGCATAGAGTTCAGGTCAAATATGCAGGTACCAGTTTTAATCGCCAATCCGGTAATTATGTATGTATGTGTCTATACACACGCGGGCGCGCGCGTCCACAAGTGTATATATACTAATCACAATAGACAAAGACAAAACACTTTATAATTATCTGTAAATCATCTTCATTTCCTCCATTACACTACTAGAAACATTATTTATTGCGACGTCCATTTCCGACGGCTCGTCGTTTTCTTTGCGACGGCTGCCGACGGCAAGTAATTGCTGTGGTATTACTGAAAATAAAATAAACTAGCCGTCGCAAATATATCTGTGGACGGCTGTCGGAAGCCGTCGAAAAGTCGCGAATAAACTAGCCCCACGGCCGACAATTTTTCTTTATTATCTACCTTCCCAAAACTCCCCTCCACCACCTCCTTCGCCTCGCTTCACGCCTTCAAGACTACCTCCATCTAAAATTTTCAAGTCTCTCCATTAGCTATTGCTCTTCAAGAAGGTTTAATTTATAAACCTTTTTTTTATTTGGTAAATTTGGTTTATTTTGTTGTTATAGTTGTTTATAATACCGCATTGATTATTTGTTATACCCTATTGAATGTTAATTAGGTTGTTATATAATTGTTCATCATTTAAATGTTGAGAAAAATAATTTGCGTAGTGTATATGTGCGTTAACTAGTGTATATTTGTTGATTAATTAGTGCATACGCGCATTAGGACTAGTTTAGATTAATTGGAGTTGATGATCAGGATTTAGTGTATGCGTTTTTAAGATGACGAAAACGATGATTTAGTGTATGTGTTACTTAGAATGTAAATAAATTATTGTATAAATTGTTGTGTAATACGCTTTACTTTTCATAAATCCCTTAGACAGTTTTTGACCCTGTCTGACAATAAGTGCATATGATCGTTTTATGGATATTCGTTTTTATCACAAAACGGACATTTACATTCATCTGATGCAATATTTGTCGGATTTATCTCTGTACTGAACAAGTTACAAACACAATAAAATAATTATATTTTGCAAATCATTTCATTTTAAACGGTTCACAAAATTTCGACAACACTTACTTTTTGTCCCTGTATACACACATGTGTACGATACATGGAACAAAGGTGACGCGCTGTTGAAATTTTATTGAATCGTTTAAAATGAAATGATTTACAAAATATAATTACTACTATGTTTGTAATGGAAAGTAGGATGTCCAACCATCAAAGGGTAAAACAATAACCTTAAAATTGTAGATTATGTTCATATAATTACTAATGTTTTTTATCCATCTGTAAAAAGATTTTACAGATAAAGCAGATTGGTCGGCGGTTTTTAAAACGAAGGCAAAATTTACGTTTGACGGAAAGAATATTTCAGACGAACAAGCGTACCAAGCGAATATCGAGGAAAATGACGAATTTACAATAACAGATGATCAAACTGATTTTGAACCTCTAAATGATGAATCAAATGTATTAGTAGAAGCATTTGAGACCACGGAGGAAACCAATATAAAGTACGAGACTGAGCCTAAATCAGAATACGACGAGTACTGATTTAATAGTATACATGTTGAAAAAAGGTAATTTATGCGAGTATTGATGTTACATTTTTTGTATGTTATATGTGATTATTGATATTAAATCTTAATATGTTTACTCATAATTGAATGATATGTTCTGACACAATAAAATAATATGTATATGAAAGGTATTATGGATGCCTTTCTTCAGGCGTCGAAATTCTTCGCAGTCCGGTTTTTCCTCTTCGTCTCAGAGAGGGACCGTACACCGTGAAGGTGATGGCAGCGGCCCGTCGCAGGAAGCGCCGCATACGGTGGTCAGATTGCTACCAAAGGCGGATGGATCGTACGTATTAAATTTACTTCAGCATTATAAATATTTTGTATGATATATTAGTCATGATTTGTCTGTATCATATTTAATGCAGGGATTTTGAACTTGAGTCTTCAAATATAGTTCTCAGCATTTCTAAACAGGCATACATGAGTCGTATAACTGCGTGCTGGTCCAAATGGAGTAGGATCCCAAAGCATATACGGGAGAGCATCTGGCAGGACTTCCTACTATAAATTTATATATCATTATATGCAATCTTTTTACAATTTACTGACTACGTATAAATATATAACTTATATTTTTTCAACATATATACAGGGGTGGTAGACCTACAAGAAGAGGGCGTTTCTCTTTGCCAGCGTCACTGAAACTCTAAGGTTGCAAAGAATTACCGCGATACGATTTCTACCATCAGAAAATCTGGGAAGAAGCCAAGCTGGATGAGCGTCAGCATATGAGAAGCTTAGGTCGCATGTTGGAGAAGCGATGAATTCAGGGTAAGCCTATCAGGTATCACCTTAATTTGTTCAATAGAGAATACTTAATTTATATCTGTAAAATATAATCTTAATTTTTGAAACTTGTGTATATATACAATGAGAGACGGTGAGGTCGATTTGTGGACATGTGGTGTTTGATGTTAATTTGTGATGTTGATTTGTTGGACAAATGTGTTTGGTTGGCATTTTAGACGTTATATATGTTGTACATTGATGTTGGATGTACATATTGTAGTTGGGTGTATGAGATTGACGATGGACGGTTTGTTTTGTATTGATGGTAATGTTTGAGCTTGAGATTGAGATTGTAATGTTTGAGTTTTATATTGTTATTGATTTCAACTTACATATCTAATACATATTGATTTTGATGTGTTGTGATATACATTCAGGCCCAGCCCAAAGGCAAGGCAAGCAAGGCCTTCGCCTAGGGCAACACCGCCGAAGATGGTCAAGGGGGCAACAAAATATTATAGATGCATTTAAAAATATTGATATGTAAATGTTAGGCAACAAATTATTTAAGAAACTTGTAGCATAATGGTTTAAAGCATCGTATAAGGTTTCGGCCGGAACCTCGAGATTCCGGCTATCTCGGTTTGGTTCCGGCCGAAGGCGGGACGGGATTAGGTTAAAATCCCGTCCCGGCGACTGATCGTAAAAAAAACAAAAAAAAACTAGGAAAATTCAAGCGTGCCGCAGCAAGTGGAAAAGAAAGGAAAACAAAATTGAAAAAAATAAATGGGATCGAATTTAGCATCCAAAAAACTTAATTTCAACGGAAATTAAAAATTACCTAGCAAAATGAGAGCATCAGAAGGAGGAAAGGAATTCGAGTATCCGAGAAGCAAAGGAATTCGAGTATGATTGCATTGTTGATCTCGTCGATTTCTCAAATCGAGCAACTGCGCGTTTTTTTCTTTCCAGTTGTTCGTTCTTTCAGTACGTAAGTGATAAACTAGAAACTAGGGTTAGGATTTTAGGATAAAAGTAAGGTGGGCTTTTGGGCTGAGGTGTTTTTAAAGAACTAGGTTTTAAAAACTGAGGATATAAAATAGGATGGGCTTTGGGCTGGTTGTTTTTTTTGATAGAACGGTTAGGCTGATTTAAATTTTAGGTTGGTGTTGTTAAATAAAATAGTTATATTAATTAAAATAGATGGCTGGATTTAATATTAACTAATGTTTATTATGTCTTTGTAAACTGTATTTTGTATTATATTTACAACGTTTATTGGCACTTTTTCATTAAAAATACAAAAATCCAATATCGGGACCGAAGCCGAAACAAATACCGAAATTTCTGAAATTGACCGAAACCACGAAAATTTCAAATGACCGAAACCGAGACTGAAACCGATTTCTCGAACCTTGGTTTAAAGCTCTTATGTATGATCTTGGCAACCATGGTTCAACTCTTGGAACCTACCTTTTTTAACTCCATTTTTGTCTAGGGCAAGCAACGCGTTAGGGCCGGCACTATATATATTGATATTGATGTGCTGTTTGAAATTCGAATGGCTGTTGTAATATAAAAAAATCATCTAGATTTCTGACGGCTCCCGACGGTTTCCGACGGTTTATTAACCGAAAATCAGCGACGATTTCCGACGGCCTATCGATCAAAAATATGTGACGGCTCCCGACGATTTTTCGAGCCACATGTACGTCTTAACCGTCGGAAAGGACGTCGGAAGCGCCGTCTAAACGGCCGTTGGAAGCCATCAAGAAAATTTCGTCATTTCCGTCGGAAAAAAACCAAAGCCATATTCTATATACCCACGGGATTTCCGACGGCTCTCGACGACCGCCGACGGCTAATAGCCGTCGGAAGTCACTATAGTCCTTGTAGTGTTAGTACCCCCAATCCTCACGTCCATTTAAATTCTTCAAACCTTATTTTAGGCTTAATATTCAAAATATAATAACTTTTTGTAGAATGATTGGATTGACGAAACCGTGTTCACCATTAAACCAAACTGACGAACCATTTTCACCCATTAAACCAAAAGGTCGATGATATTTGTAATGATAGATAATGCATATGTAAAAAAAATTCGAAACTTAATTCTTAAGTTTTAATGTTTTTTAAAATATAAATAGCGTATCATTGATCCATCTTCATCATACAAACATATGAATCGATATTTTTAACTGCAACTCTCAAAATTGTCTTAAAGTTTTTCAAGTTGCCTTGAAAGTCTATAAGATTGCAGTTATTGAAACTGATGCAATTTTAATTGTTTCACTCAGATGCAGTTATAACTGCATCCCTCCTATGCAATTGTACCGCATTGGAATGATGCAGTTGAAAATGCATGTCACGGACGCAGTTCTAAACTGCATCACTAAGATGCAGTTAAAACTTGCAACTCAGTTTTAATTGCATCTCACAAATGTGGTTATAACTGTGCACTAAGATGCACTATAACTGTGCATCACCAGATGCATCACCAGATGCAGTTAGAATCACATCTCGGATATGCAGTTTAAATTACATCTCTCATACGTAGTTATAACTGCAACAATAATACGTAGAGGAAACGGTATCACCTAGATGCAGTTGTATGCAGTTATAACTGCATCAGAATGATGCAGTTATAATTATATCTAACAGATGCACTTATAACTGCAACTTGTTGAATGCAATTAGTTCTCATTGATGTGATGCGCTACTTTGATGCACTGTTCTAATGAGATCCGATGAATGCAATTTAACTGCGTCGGTTCGATGCAGAATTTTAATTACCAACAACATATATCATTAAAAGACTTGCAAAATTTGACACTTACTTGTGAAAACAATTCTTAAATCTGATTTTCCTATATAAAAAAATGTATAGCGTTTCAAAGATTAAAAATAATGGATTTAATTAAGTGCGGGTGTGATAGTACTGGAGCCAACTATAAAATAACAAGATAAAGACTAGCTTTACATTATGATTATTAAAGAGAGACCCGAAATAAATATTCACTATGTATACTCTGTGTGTGTGTGTATGAATATGTGCATGTATGTATGGATGCATGTTTTTATGGTTCTATGGTTCTCACTCAATACAACAAGAAGAAATAGGAAGAGCGCTAAGCTGTAGAAGCATTGGTTGATGGCCGATAAATGTTTTAGCTCGCTTTTAGCGGCCGCCTTAGTGGCAAATGTTCAAAAGTGTCCTTTGTGCTTTTTTGCAAGCAAATGATACATGGCAATAAGATGCTTTGGGTGCAGAAATCGTCTGCACCCAAAAAGCCTCCTTTGCGAGTAGTATAAATTTAACATTTTGGTTTTTTGAATATACAAGAAATTTCTGACTTCTCTCAATTTTTGTGAACATAATCTAGAATGGTATAAGATATCTGCAAAGTATGGTCTCAAATTGTATAACTGAAAAACAATTGTATGGGTGTAGCGCAAGGGGTGTAGATTCTGCTCCCTACATATATGTATGTGCGTGCAGCAAGGTCGGTCAGGCACTGCACTAAATTCTATAATTTTAAAATTGAATTATATTATAGAAGCAGTTAAAGTAGAATCAGAAATAATTCAGAACGTTACTCTAGATTCTAAAAACAGCTTATGTAACATAATAGTTCTACCACATGCAAATTTACAATGATTTTAATACACAAGTACAGAAAAATAAGCACAAATGGATAACCCAACATTCCCTACAGCATGCATAATTTTCATTCAGTAATATAAATACATCTTATACCATATGATTTTCTTGACTACACAAGTGTAATCATTTTTTTAATGTATTTATATCATCATCAATATGAAATTTTGGCCTTACATTCATCCCCACAGCTCAAAATTTCTATGTATGCTACAACATGTACGTATGTGTTTATAGTATATTTTTACTTGCCCTTTTTTGCCACAAAATTGCATTATTAAAAGTCCAACAAACCATTTGCGGGACCTTGACATAAGAAAATGAATGAGTGGTATTTAATAAAACTCAGCGATGGAAAATGTTTTTTGTTTACTTGTCAATTACAACTGCAAGGAGGTCAAGAGTGACTCTTTCCTATGACTTTTACATTTAACACATCTTCGGGTTTTTTTTTTTTTCCCCAAAAATAAAATAACATAAAAACTTGTCCTCATCATCCTTGCCTTTTTTTTACAAATGATTGGGTCAACCAAATAATATTTTATCCTGATTATCTTTAGTTTAGTTTATTTTTTAAGACGCTTTTTCCTATGTTAGTTTAGGTCTCTCTTTTTTTTTTTCGTTTTCCTTCAACATAAATATTATATTATCTCCTCGTAGTTGCATCATTTTATCTTGTTTGCATGTGTTCATGCCATCTAAGTCTATTTTTCTCATGTATGGGTGTCACTTCAAATTTCTCATTCATTCTTAATTGTAACTCAACCTTTTCATGCAATTCCAATCGTCTCCTTCAAATTTAAACTTCACCCTACATTTATTTTGTTCTTCTGTTACCTTTTTGAAAGTCGATTTTCTACTCCGAATAATGCGGTTGATCCAATCGCCGTTCAATAAAATTTTCCTTTTAGTTTGTATGTTATTTTCCTATCACACAGAGTGACACTGGCATACACACACGCATGACGCAAATAAATGTGGGTGGTGTACGTATATGTTTATACTTCATAGTATATTTTCATCCGTCAATTAAGACTGCAGTGAGGCTATGAATGAACCATCCTATAGCCTTTACATTTAATATATTTTCATTGAATGATATTTTACCTGCACCCAGTCGTTGCTCAGCCCAAAACTTCTTGCTTTGGAAAGCAAAGTGGGGTATAGCTCCACTTCCAAAATTCGGACAAGCGGCATTGGCCTCTTAACACCATTGATTAGAAGAGATGGACCAGAAGCACCACTAATAATCTGCTGAATAACTTCACTGATTACATAGATGGGTATACCCCTAACAAATTGATGATCTTCAGAAGAACTGCCACTATATTTGAGCTGAAGATGAAATAAAAACACTTACAACAAACTGGATCAAACATGATATATTTCAAAAGATAAGGTTAGGGTTAATACAAACCTGAGTGGAGAAACTTGCCCATAATGCTTGAACCCTTCCTCGATCGTCAGTTAGCACACCAGAAAAAGTACTGCCAAAGTCTGTAACAAAGGTGTAGATTCAGCTGACCCAAAAAGTAAGTGCTAGGTACATAAAACAACCCTTTTTTTAGAACTGCAATGAACCTCCGTCAAGTCATTTATTAGCACGCGTGTTTACTAAAGGACTAGTAGAACTATGTTTTGAAGGCCAATAGCATCTATAAAAATTATATAAGGGTAAAAAGGCTTTTTGCTGGTTATTCTCCTGATTATTAGGACACAAGGGAAATTGCTTGTCTTGATGACAAGGGAGTATATGTCATCTTTCTAGTCGTTGTATTATAACGCCAAGACAAGGTACAAGTGCAATTCATATCAACAATGAGTGGGTTTGTGAAAACAAAAGGTAAACATAACAAGAAATAAAATAAAAATACCAGTATCAAGTTCAATAACTTCCATATTTGTGGCACGGTAACGTGGAGAGTCAGCAGATCCAATATTTAGAGCAGTACATGGATTTGTAACAATAGATTTTCTTGATGTAGCTTGTAAACTCCGACTCAATCCAACAAGATACACGGAATCTCCTCTACGTAATGCAGGCTCTGCACCAGATAAAAAAGACAACAAAGATTACGAACACTATATATGACATATTGACAGAGTATTCTGTGGCCAAGTAGTTGAATAATCTAAATAACAAAACATAACATATACAGACCAGGAAGTAACTCAGCTGCACGGACAAGGGAGGCACCTGCTCCAAGGGAAGAAGGATCATAAGCAACAAGAGCATAGTTGTGAACTGGATGGAGAAAAACAACCTACAAACACCATGAAAGCTCGAATAAAAAGTTCAGAACGAAAAAAAAAAATTTGAAGATAGCAATCGATAGGACAAACTAATGAAGTACATACCTCTCCAGGAATTTCCATAGGAAATGCAGCAAAGGAAAGCATCACATCTGATACGGAAACAGCAACAGTATTTCTGTCCACAGCAGCCAAACCCATAGTTTTTGAATGATATATGACAACTCCTGTTCCAAGAAAGTGCTGAGAGTGCACACCATCAAGCATACACGATGGTGGGACATGAACCTGAAAAAATTAAGAAAATATAAATATGTGAACATATATAACTTGAGCATAGTTAACAATTAAAACTACATTATCTGGGCCATCAAAATAATGGGTTTCAACAATGATGCCAAATATGAAAAATAAGATAATCTGGGTTGTTGTGATGACATGTATCGGCAGAAGTGCAAATAATATATTTAGTATTAGCCACTTCCATGTCACATGGACAAAGCGAATGTGGACTTTAGACTTGCGTTCCTCATAAAAACTTTGCATCGTATGAATGAAGAATTTCGTGTGTGTGTGTGTGTACCAAATAAAACATTCATTTCTTTGACATGGGGCTGTATTCCTCGATGAAAAATACTATATGAAAACTCATCCAAACGTTGTATTTGTAACCAAGGATAGTCTATATATATAGCGCAACATCTAGTAAATCAAGCATAATTTTGTATTATTTCAGATGTTAGGGCAAATACGTATATTTCAGCATTTGCCAGCAAGCTTCGGTTTTCTTGGTCTTGAAAAACTAATTATATGGCCTAACATGATATATTGAATACTTTTCACTTTTAAAGTGTAAAACACATTATTCGAACTGATCTAGTAACTTATTCTTTTCAAATTTACTAGATATTTGGAAAACTGTAGGTTAGCTAATTTGTCAATAATAATTCCAAAAAAAAAAAAAAAAAAAATCAAAGCATATGATATGTGCAATACACTACTATATCTAATCGTTGGTGAAATTTTAAGAAACACGCAACCCCTTTTTTGTTAATCGACCATATTTGATGCAGTGGCATAGATAATCATAGCGTTTATAAACATCTATCGCACATTCTAGCAAATTTACTAGATTAATTAGAGTAAGGCAGCTATCAGAGTTATGGTGACTGTAAACGGATCTTAAGCAAAAGTGTGCACATACATCGTCAGCATAATAAAAATAGAATGTTAGATAGACGATACCTCAAACATTACAAGTGTTGGTTCAATTATCTGCTCGGCAAAAGAAGCATTAGATGCTGCTACAACTCGATCATCTAAAACTCCAGAATTTTCTAAACTAGAAGAGTGCTTGAAAATTTGTTCTTTAGGAACAAAATCAGCTCCTTCAGATACAATGCTACCATCAATTGATGAATCCTCCTCTACTCGTCTCCTTTTATTTTTCACATCAGAATATTCACCGACATTAGCCACTTCCTTAGTTTTATCACCATCAGTTTGTCTTTTAGTGCATTGTTTGACTTCCCAATTTGAATTTTGGCGCACTGCATTGAAACTGTTATTTACCGAATCACAGTGAAGAGCCGATGAAACTGGAGGAGAATTTTGTGGTATCGCAGGTCTAGCCGTCCAAAACCCGGTGCTATCATTGCGTGTATATATTTGAGGAGGGGCGTACCATTCATGACGATCAATCGTTACAAGGACTGACTGCAAATAAACAAAATAACTTCAGTGGAGGTGTCTGAAAACTCTGAACTGGCAGAGTAACGGATCAACCATACCAAGCAAAAGGCGTTGAAATAAGCATATTATATATTACTCCTAGATTTCACCATATTAGCTCACATTTCAGAAGTAGAAGATATGATGGGAGGAGTTGCATAAATTAATGAGTTAAAGAGTGTTTGGAGCATTTATAAGTGAACTAACGATGTTTTTGTACAATTAATTGTAGAAGTCGTATGAAAAAGGAGCATTTTCATATAATGAGGGTCAAATATACCTTGTTCCGGTGGCGATCTGTGTAGCTTACATATTCCAGGGGAACACGTGCACCATTAGATAATTTTGCAAGAACCATGATCAGGTCATCAAGTTTAGATATATCATGTCCAGCAAATTTCTTAATAATGGCATGGCGGGAAACACCTGCTCGAGAGAGCATATACCTGATGCAGAACCATTATCTGAATTTCGTAGATTGACAAATAATAATAAATGAAAAAACCATGACAGAAAATTAAAATCTAACATGTGCAAGTCAAAAGGTAAAACAATCTACAAGAAATCCCATGAAATTAGGTTATCAACGATCAACAAAGCAGCCAAAAGCAATAACTGTTCTGCCAACAAGTGGCGAGCGTCTGACTATCTTGGTACGAAACATCTATCCATGTTTCAATACTGCAAAGATAGCATAAAGCCAATAAAGTGTACTGAGTACTTAAGAAATGCATATATTGATAGGGATACACAGAAGAAACCAAGAAAAATTGATTTCTATTCACTCAGAATAGTGTGCAAAAGAAGGATAACCGGAATTATCCTGTAATTAACTCCTAGCAATGTATGAAATGAAGATGGTCACAGGGATACCCAGTTGGTATATGGTTTGTGTTGCGCGACCAAAGGATCACGATTCAAGCTCCAGTAATAGTTGCAGATATTAAAAAAAACCCAGAGCATGTGGTGTGAGCTCTGGTGCATACTCCCTTAGAGTTCACATCTTACAAGCAAAAAACTTAGATTCTTTGGGTGAGGTGTGTGACTAAATTGTTAAAATGTTCACCAACCAAAAGTTGCAAGTGAACTTTTAACAATAATTTTAAGGCTAATAACTACGAGTAAAAACAATACATACTTACCCTGTCTCTGAAACATACACGAGACCACAGTTGAACCGGAAGTTGCGAGCCTGTAAACGGAAAAGGTAGCACAAGTTATTTTGTAAATCATTGTAAAAAAAAAAACATCAATGCCACGAATCCATATTAACTGTAAAGAACACAGCTATGTTTTTTCAGATAAAGTTAGGTATCCTGAATTAAAAAACTACAAACAGAGAGTTAATTAAAATTTACCCAAAATTCTGTTGAAGGTCAAGCCTTTCTTAGTGTAAAAGTCTATGCTGAGCTAACTATTATAAGACAAATGTTTACTACAGGCTTACAGATACAAGTAAAAGACCAAAAGCACATAGATAAGCACATAGATGGAATTCTAGTTGTAAACTTAATTGCTTAAATTGTCAATTCTCGGTACAAAAAAGGAATTTTGATGTAGGCAGCTCAATAAACAGAGATTGAAAAACACCAAGCTGTAAAGTAAAACCGCCTCCAACCTGCTGATATGAAAGATGGTGAATCACTGCACCACTGATTTCCAAAAAATGGTCTGGCGTTATAGAATGCAGATCTTGAATCTGTTAATGTGCATACAAAAGCAGCCTTTAAGACCGTGAGCATGTAAAAAATTTCCCAAGACCAAAAATTCAAAATATACATGAACAGATGAGACCTAAACAGTACCATTAAGTTTACAGATAAGGAGGTTCCACCTCGTTCTATATGCAAGTCTATCTCCTTGTTTACACTGTCATCAAGTAGCATCTCTAGTTTTAGGAACTGTGTGACTACCTGCAGAAAAATATAAACTCGTTGTTCAGGAACATAAACTTACAAATATAGTACGACGTGCAACTACAGTTTAATCTGGTCCTATAGCAGAACTAATTGCATAGTCTGTTATGAGCTTGCAGATATCACAGGATAGGGCAGGCCACAATTGTAACTGCAATAAAATAACAATGGCAGAAATCTTTATTATCTAAGAAAAGCTTAGTCTATTTTTGACAGTTGGAACTTTTGGGGTTTGAACTAAGGTTATTCTCAGTCACTTGTAACATTTTTCTCTTTTCTCAAAGACAATAAAACTACAGATAATTAACTGAAATATCAAATTCAACTGAGCGTGTTATGTGTCACATTTGGGCTTTCAAAAGGTGAAACCCAGTGCACGAAGCTCCCGCACGATAGCGGACTCTGGGGAGGTTGATAATGTTCGTAGTCTTTCCCTCGCATTGCGAAGAGGCTATTTCCGGACTCGAACCTGGGACACCCAGATCACCATGTGGGTGATCTAACCGTTGCGTCAAGGCTCCACTTCATATTTGGGCTTTCACTGAGAAATTAATTTGCACCTCACATTTGATTCAATATCTTAGCCATAGTTAATAGTAGCAAGTGGTTTTCACCTCCCCGTTGACATGAACAAGAACGTCTCCAGGCTCCAAATGTTTATGTGCTGGTCCACCTGGCACCTACAAGTCATAGTGCTGACTCTTAAGAATATTGTGGTGTATTTCATCATAAATAATAATGCATTCTGCATTAGTTTATTTAACTAACCACAGAATCAACAACTAACATTCCCGTTTCCGCAGGAGGCGATACATGTCTGACCATCTAAGTAGAATAAGAACATGAAAAACAATGTACAATAAGTAAAATTATCAATTCGCCAATTTTAGTAACATCAGAATGAATCGTGGAAAAAAAAAGTACCTGCTCTGTTTCACTTTGCAATCCGAGCCGACGCACTTCATCAAACCCTTTATGTAGAAAGGTCATCTGATTCAACACAACAGTAAATTAAATAAAGATTAATGGAGACATAGTACTAGTAAGTAATAGCTAAAGCTAGCTTTCAAGGGAAGGGTGCATAATGGGTTATATACAAGTCAATATCTCATATTTTACAATGGGGGACATATCATTCCATCGCTCATTGAAAATCCGACGTTCACGTCGGCCCACTCTATCGACACCGACCCGACGGTAGCCCTTTTCCCTTTTTGGACGGCTTCACTCACAGGTAGAACTCACCCCAAAAAGCTAGCTTGTAAGAGGAGAGTGCCTAATGGGTTATATAGAAGTCAATATGTCTTATATTTTACAATGTGGCACATATCACATTCTCTTCTTTTGGAATCAATATTCCATTTCTAAATGAAGACCAGTCGGTAAACACAAGCAAAACCTGGTACAAGTATTTCACATAACAAAAGATACCAAACCACTTAAAATATGATTATCAATCAAAATCAAAAATCAAAAATCAAAAAAAAAAAAAAAAAAACCTATCCATTTTAATTTTTATTTAACAGTATGTGCATATGTGGTGATACCAAATTTCTGTCGGCTCATCTGACATCAAACTCCATGAAAACTTATAACGGTGCTCAGCACAAAGCAGGAACAATATCCATTAAGTTAATTATGTTAGTAAACTGCAACACCTCAGAGATGTTAGGAAAAATAAATGCAATTAAAATACAAGTAAATGCAGCCACTTCTCTGTTGTATCCTGAAAAGCCAACGGAGGAGAGATAATGAATTGGTTAATCAAGTAAAAATGGAAGCACTTACATAGCCCTGACAATTTGTCAGCTGGTATGTATGCCGCATTGTAAGGATTGAATTTTTATATTCCTCAATCCACCGCATTAATGAATTGGTAGTAACTTTTATGTATAAATGCATTATAAAATTTCTATTTCAAACTATATAACCACTTTAACCTACTTTGTTTTAATAACTCATCCAGTTGTATTTGTTAGGACTTCCCTGTTTAGAAAAACTTGCCACCATAATCTAATCTAGCTCATTGTGAATTATGACAATACTATACCAGCAAGCAAAATAAAAGTGCAAAACCATAACTATAAACTACTTTGGTCGTATTTTGATGTCATATCGAATAATACTAGTATTTTCTGCAACAGCAAAATAGAAGGTGGTCCGCAAAAGAAAAGGTTTGTTTAATAAGGTTATATCAGTTAAAATTGAGTAACAAAATAAGTGTAAAACAAACTGCTCTATTGAGACACCAATAATCAGCAATAAGACAAAATAGCGTGAATTAGAACAGACCTGAAGTGTACCGCGGGGAATTTTTACAGTGTCAGGCTTGCTTTCATGCATATGCCAGCTTGCCTTTATTAAATCTAATGCCCTTACAACCTGTAAGCAAGCAACATTTAGCATGCAAGCAATTCTAAAATTGGTTAATGTTGGTTTAATTCCGTATCAAGTGAAGAACAAAATTACTACCAGGAACCTAGAAACAATGAACCTGGGCTATAGCACTAACAAACATTCACAATAATAAGCTTCTTGGTGCTGAACTAAGAAGTTATAATGTCTAATCAATAATGTTTGGTGAACATGCATACTACGTTCAAAAACGTACACGTATATAAAATAATACGGTTTTGCCTTGTTTAGACTTCCAACAAAAGCTAACGATGATCAGTTGCTCAATATTTTCAGTTAACGTGTCATAGATTATAAATATTACATTTTGGGAAGAAAAATTCATATGCATAAATAAGAAATTACTTCCAAGTGAAAAACTTGCTATTGATGCGCTTGAATGATGTAATCCCGTATCGATTAAAAGAACTTCCACTAATAGGAAC
Source organism: Allium cepa (assembly GCA_030765085.1). Lineage (NCBI taxonomy): Eukaryota > Viridiplantae > Streptophyta > Magnoliopsida > Asparagales > Amaryllidaceae > Allium > Allium cepa. The sequence goes on along the minus strand of CM060941.1, from coordinate 78,615,830 downwards.
CTAGAAAGAATAAACTTCAATCTAATTGAGCACAGCTACAGCACTAACAAACTCACGATATGAAACTTATCGGTGCTGAACTAAGAAGAGCAGATACATTCTTAAACATTTGGTGAACGCGCATGTTATGTTCAGAAATGGATTCTTATATAAAATAGTATATGGTTTTACCTTTTGTCCAGATTACGAAAAAAGCTAACGTTAATCAGCTGCTTGATATTTTTCAGTCAAAACTTCGTAACTTAATGAATAGTACGTTTTGAAAATAAAAAATCATACACTCGTACGAATAAGAAACTGCATTTAAATGAAGTGGTTGTCATTGATGAGCACTGAACAATTATCTACTCTATGCTACTTATTTATAGTGATTAATAGGCCAAGAGAAGGTTTGTGAACACATAAACATGTAGATATGAAACTATACAGTACACACATACTCGCTCTAGTGGAAGGAAAAAAGCAGAAGAACTTGATGATTTGCTTCCAGCATTCAATGCCACTGCTCTTCCTTGGCAATCAATAACAGGGGACCCACTTGAACCACCTTTGGTTCCCGACGCAGCCTGCAATTGCAAAATATAACATCATGAAGTTGATATATGCTTAACAACAATCATGATTTGTCCATGTATTAAAGAACATACATAGAACATAGTTGAAACCATTGTTTTAAAAGGCGAATGCGTAAGTGCAGCGTTTTGGATCTGTGAGGCAAGGCGTAAGCCTCGAGACATTGAGGCATAAGCTTTTCAGGTAAAAAAAACGCAAAACATATAATGAAATTGGACGGAGAATCGCATTAAATGTCAAATATAAATAACAAATCAGATCAGCAGAAAGTAGCACATAGCAGCACTTAATGATGTGCAGATTATTCTTGTTTCAAGTTGCAAAGCAGTGAGAGAGGAAACTACAATTATGTATTTATTAATTCTTCCTCCCTTTGACTCTCTTCTTCCCCTTTCTTTTCTAAAAAAGAAAAAGAAGGAAATAAAAAATATTATCTGGAATCGATATTCCAAACTAATTGTGATTATTTTATTTTATTTTTTAATCACCTGTTTTCTTCGTCTACTGCTACTGCTGGCTGTTGATTTTTTTGTTTTGGAGTTAGTAGGAATCTGTGCGAGAAACGAAACCAATTAAAGTCACAATAAGATTTTTGCACTCAAAAGCTTACGCCTCATCTGCACGAGACTCGTGTACTGTGCGTATTTTACTTCTCAAACGGATCGGTCCACGTAGACAAATGTTACGATTTGTAATCAACTGTTAAATTGTGGGAGAAATATTAGGTATCATTTACTAATTTCATTGTTTCTTATTCGAAAAGCTTATTTTTTTTACAAGTAATCAAACAAATCAAAATGTATATGTTCATCGTCCATACTATTTCCCAAATGATTAGGGTAGATTACATGAATTTTATGTTTCAAAGTTTTCTATCATGACATATCTTTGGTTGTATTTAGTTATTAGATCATAATTAATACTTTTATACATATTAATTTAGATTTTCTTTATCCAGCACCACTGTCTCAATAGTTGAGCACAAACACTCCGGTTTTGATCTATGAGGTCACAGTTCGAACCCTACGTGGCGTGATTTGAATCACTGGACATACGTTAACTTGTAGTATGCTATATGCTACCAAAGATTTGTGGTACAACTATGTGATATCACCTACGTTCCCAATTTTAAAATTTCATCATGATGAGTGATTGTCACTGATTGATAAGAGATTGTCATCCTAGAAGAGAATTGTTTATCTAAAGCACAAAGACCAACTTTGATTATTATTGTGCATTCTTCCATTTCTTTATGCCAGTAACAGATTATCACCGATAAATTTTGTGCACAAATAGTGTATTAAAAGAGACCTTTTCTGGAAAGGTAGAAGGGATGGTAATTTAGTGAGTTGTACGGCTACATGGGATAAGATGTGTAAAAGCAAAGAACAAGAGTTTTAGGTATTCTTAACTTGCAAGACATGAATAGGGCTATGCTGATTAAATTGTTATAGACGGTGATGCAAGGGAGAGAGCCATTGTGGAGAATAATGGCAATCAATTTATACAACGTTTTTTTAAAAAAAACCACCTCGATACTTGTCTCAAGAAGTGTCCCAAGGCAAATGGAGATAAAACGCCTTGAGATTTTCTCAAAAAGGTTTTTTTACCTCTCGCGCTTATGCCTCGTTAACTTGAAACCTACGAAAAGTACAAAACATACGTCTCACACACCTCAAACTATTGAGCCATTCGACTCAAGAATTTTTTACTTTCAATTGTAAATATTGGTAAGAAATCATAAAACTTCACTTATATAATAATAAACAAAAAATGAATAAAATTTAAGAAAATGGAAATTGGTGTGTGTGTGTGTGTTTATTTATTTTTGCAATTTCAATATCGACATGATTAAAATTGTTTTTGAAATAACGATCAAGGGTTACGTAATGAATTTTCTCTAAAGTTATTTAAAGAAAATTTCTTAATTGTCTGAACCTTCGAATAAATTCTGCGGATCGATTGAAATTGGTAAAAGCTAGAATTAATAAAAATAATAACTTACACGATTCTCCACTGCTTGTAATAGAGATCAACTCCACTAGAATCGATCAAAGATCATTTTCAAAATTCTAGAAGAAATTTGAAGACGAATAGAGGGAGTAAGAAAAAATAAAAATGATACCATTGCAGAACTGAAAACTGAATATGAATTCATTAACATACTAAGGACTAAATCAGTTATATATATGCATGCATGCAGACATCTATAATATCAAGTGCTTCAATTTTATTCATTTATAGATTTAATTATTTATACTTTATGAATGAATAATAAAGAATAATTATGACTAAACTCTTTAAAGTTGAGTGTTTACGGTTATTATTTATAGTTTTATACGATTAATTGTTAACTTTTATTTATTAACTAAAAATGAATAATAACAAAACAATAATAACTTACGCCTCAATGTTTACCCGAAAAACTTGCACCTCAATGTTTTGAGGATTACACATCGCCCCTCGAGCAAAAGAACACCTTGTGTACACTTTCGCATTTAAAACTATGATTTATATTGCATTGAAACTTTAGACACAAATAAAACAGCTTCGCTTAACATGTTCTATTTTTTTGACAAGTAAAATCATATTATCTTATCTCTTCAAATTGGATGTTTCATTACTTGAACTTCGAGGAGCAAATGTAGGTTTTGGTCAGATCCATGTTGCACATAAATTCCTTTGGAAGTGAATTTCTAGAATTGTTTGATATTTGCACTTAAAGGAATACTATGGTTGTGAATGCACAAAAAACAAAAATAAAAAAACTTTGTGCTTTAATTGCAAGTTTAAAGAAGAATTTTTCATTTTCAAAAATTGACTATTTTGATTTTTCAGACTTTTTGAAGTATAATATAATCAGTCAATTTTATATATTTATTATGAAAAAATTTCCAATATTTTAAGAAACTCGAATATTTCGTATTGTTTAAAATATTTTCAACCATTTTAAATATTTTGAATTATTTCAAATATTTTAAATTATTTTTTTAATTTTAAATTTCGATATTTTTATCGTCTTCTTATTCGAGATATATTTTTCGTTTTGATGTTTCTAAACACATCGTTTTATAGAATACTAATCCAAAATTTTATAAAATGTCGTTTTAATAAGATTTTTCCTTTTCTATTTTTATTCTGAGTTTTTTAATATTGTGAGTTATTATTTTTTATTACCTCTTTCAAAAATGAAGTACAAACTTGCTGGATCATAACTAATTATGATTTCTTTATTATTTTTCATTTGTTATCATATGCATATTTATAATTACATTTATAGTTTAAAATTCATGTGCAACAAATTTTACACAAGTTATTGATGTTGGACCACAATAATTATTTTTATGTGCAACTTTCAAAATATTTATATGTGCAACTTTCAAAATGTGTAGTCACAAATTTATATAAAAGCTTAATTATTGTATGCTATTTTTTTATATACACAAGCATGAAATGTGTCAGAGTGTTAGTGCTCAGTTTACTATCTTAACATTGATTCTAACAAATCAACATTTGAAATTTAATTGAATCTTGATTATTGTGATCGAAGGAATATCTCTTTTTTTTAACATCGCATTGTTATAACAAGGGATTGTAGAAACTAAAAAACATCTCCTTTTTTTGCGGAGATTATATTCATAATAAAAATTGTATATTTTAATAACATTTGGAATAACAGTTGGCACTTATCCATTTTGCGATTACACATTTTCAAATACAACAAAATTTCAATGATATATTCACGTCGTACTGAAGATCTTTAATAAAACTTGGCTAATTTTAATATTTCTACAATAAAATCAACATTTCATATCAATGATTAAAATACATGTTTGAAGGGTTGATGCTGACTTCTGGTTTGAAAAACAATATTATTATTTTTATATATATGGTATTAATGTTCGTTTGAGATGATATTCTTTGATTAAATGTCTTTAAATTTTCACAGCATTTGAGAACAATGTAACTCAAAATGGGATGCTACGGTAAAGAGGGGTCATGGATCCTCTTATATGTATATACATGTAATAAGCACATAAGAAGTACTAACCTGCATGTAGAATGTATTGAAGTCGTTATACCCATCCCTGGTTTAAGGAAGATAATATTAGCTTAGTGAATGATAATGTCAAATAATAACAACATACTGCATTTTAATGCATAAACTAACGGAGAGAGCGTAACAGCAGATCAACTTTTTGTTGCATTCAATATATGATGAACAGACTCATTAGAGAGGAAAAAGCAATCACTCACAATAAGGTAGAATATTACCTGACCTAACCCCTCTATCCCAACCAATGCATCTTCAACACCACCCCTCCCCCCTTCCCAAAAAACAAAAAAACCCTCTTTCTCACAAAAGGACAAATGACCATTTGTTGCGTGAAGCAGCAACATCACATTTCTAACTAAACTAAGTGGCATATTTCGAGTTTGCTCTTATGCATGCATGTGGAAGGTGAAAATAAAATTTCAGTAAAAATTTCAAGACATTCAATGCATGCATGGCATAATCACTCACATGGCAAAGGATTTTACAAATGATAAGATTGTGATTTATTTTGCATATGAAACAATAATACACACATACACAAAATAATAATAACAATAACAATAATAAGGATAATAACATGAAAATGTAATCATTCAAAAAACCTTTATATCGTCTGACTCTGCACAGTAGCACAAGCACAGGATATAAACAGCCAATAGTTAGTGCAAAAAGCATATCACAACAGCTAAGGAACCATAGCTTACCCGCAAAGGAACATGAATAAAATATAAATATATCAGTGGCGGTATAAAATCATTTTACCATTTGGTACAAAAAGATCATCGCATAAGTTTGAGCCAACATTCTACATAATATTTACAAGAATAGATTTAAACAAAAAACATACTTCTTATAATGTGGAGCATCCCTATCAAGGCGAGCCAATGTGCCTGCCAATATCGACACCTGTACATAATTTTAGATCGGAGTTGAAAAATTATTTTCTTCAAGCGTATGTCAACAGTAAAATATAAAATAAACCAGTCGCCATTAATTTCAATGTCTTGTGATTACATATATATAATATACTAGTTTGTAATCCGTGCGTTGCACACGGTAATGTTGTTAAAAAATATTATCTGTGTTTTAGTTGTTGCTAAAATATATTTTATCATGTAATGTATGATAAATTTACTGTGATATATTGATCATAAATTAAAATGACATGCGACGATGGGATATAAGGTTGAGCGTTCAATTCTCACTAACTACATATCTCGGTAAAAATTAATGTCCCAACTCAATATATATATATATGTGTGTGTGTGTGTGTGTAAATTAAATATGTGATATATATTTTCATATATATAAATGAATAAATAACTTTACCATTTTTGTTAATATGATTGTTGTCTATATATTGAATGTCATCTTTTCAAAGGATTTATAAATCAACATAACTAATTAAAGATAAAGAATTGAATGTAAAAAAGTTGAAGAAAATTGAGAAGGTTTTTTTTTCATATTTCTAATTGAGAAAAGCATCTTATAATTAGCTTATTTACTATGAATTTTTATCCATTATTTAATTTTCATTTTCATTTTATTCTTGCAGTTAACCATAAATTTCATGTTGTTGTAAGATGGTTATGCCTATAACTTTGATAATTGCAAATAATATTATGTAGCAATTATTTGAGTCGTAAGTTGGACATGATTTGATAACATGTTGAAAGTGAGTGCTTATATAATCCAATTTTTATCGCTGTAATATGTGTGTTCATACCATAATGTTATAAATTATAAATTTATCTTTTAAAGTTGTTAGAAAAATGAAATTATGTTATGTAATATACACTAAAAAAATTAAAAACTCAACCAAGAGCCCTGATGAAATCGAAGGGATGGGAGGAGCCCCCGCCTGGTCCGACCACAGACGGAAGGGAGGTTAGCCCAACCTAGCACAGAGATGAGAAATTAATATAGTTATTATTTATGTATACATTTTATGTTATGTGATTTAAAAATCTTTATATCTAAATAAAGAAATAATTTTGTCATTTTTCTCGTAAATATGAACATTGTACATATTGAAATTCTCATATTTTTATATTTTATTATATGGATTAATAAATTTAGTCGATCATATTTATTTAAGTATTTTAAATTTAAGGTTACATAATTAGTTAAATATATCGACTTGAATGTAAAATTTTGGGAGATAATTGATATAGGTTTCCAAGTAATTGTTAAAAAAAAATTTAAATTTTGGTATTTTAAGTTAATAATATTTTACAGTACAATGTGAATGTATGATAAATTCATTCAGTGAATATATAAATAATAAGATAAATATTTTATTATCATTAATGTATATAATTTATGTTATGTATATATTTGCATCCAACTGATATTTTTACCAATTTGTTGATGTGCCTATAGTTTACATATTAAAACTTTCATCTTTTAGGATTTATTAATAAATATTAAATTACTAAGTTTATCAATTAGTTTAAAGTTTGGATTATATAATTAATTTAAATGCGTGGACTTTAATGTAAAATTTTGAGAGAGAATCGTCAAAGATTCGTAAATAATATTATATATATATAATTTTTAAAAGTAGATATTTGAATGTAAAATAGTATGAGAAATTTAGTAGAATGATTGTAAAGTGATAAATTATAGGATTTTGAAAATAAAATATTAATACTTGAAGAGAATTAAGGAGCTTGCGATTAATGAGAGAGCTTCAATTTCTTTTGCTTTACTATTATTTAATAGATAAAGGAAATTCTATGGCATAATGATGGTGGCCATAATCATCCTAGTAAGACACTAAAATTATAAATTGCAAAACCAGTTAATAAGAGTATTCCTACTAATCAGTAAAGCTGACATGAAAGATTGAGTGAGCTTCAACCTATGAAAAAAGTTCAAATTTATCAGACATCGTCATGTATTGCAGACTACTTATGTGCCAATGCACAGAAGAATTAAGAGATTCAACTGATATGCAGTTTCACACTTACATTCTGTTCAATAGTGTGCTTGTATGTATTACTTACATCACTCCATGCTCATCTTTAGTTGCAAGCAGGATGTTCAACACATACATTCGTAGACATACCACAAATAATTAGGGACAATCGACACACCTCTTCTTCATTGGTTATAGAAAGACAAGCTGTATGTTTATCATGATACATTAAATACGAAGTAAGGCGGATACTGTACCTTCTCACCGCTATCATTTCCAACCACTCGAATCTCAAGTCCAACACAAGCAGCTTCAGGTGCAAGTGGAATCTCGTTATAACTTAGAAATTTAATTGCTTTTGGATCATAGCGGAAGAACCCGAAGTCATGTACCTAAAAAATGTATTTTTCATCAATAGCAAGGAATTATATTTAAGAAAGACCATGATTCAGCATCTAAGTACGTTTATATTTCATCAAAACAATCACATTATTTCATTGAAATGGCATGAGAATAATGCAAGTAAATCAATGACATGCATTTTCATTTACTTTGACTTAAATTACTTTATGCTTCCCTTTTAGATGTATTTCTTTTTACTAGTACCTCCCATAATGCACTAGTTAATATTCAATTCATATTGATATAGCTTGATCACATAATATTACAACTCGAAAATATTATGTGATGTAAGTGTAATATGCAACAAGAAAATATGATGTCCAATAACACCTTTTAATACTTGGAGGTGTAACAAATTGGAACCCTGGTAACAAACTTAGCCTATGGATGCCATATCCCACGCAGAATATTGAAGGAGTTTATTAAGTTAAATTTTGAATTAATACTTAACAAAATACAAAATCTAAAGGTGGAAAGGAATTAGAGTTCTAGATTATATAATTTGAGTTATTTTTTGAATGTGAATGATAATTGATTTTGGAGAAGAAAAGGGGAATGGAGAAGATGAAGTCACTGGTCAGGATCTGAATTTTGTACATCCACCAAAATCTTTACTGCAAAAAATGGACTTACATTATGATTTTTTGAATACTACCCCTTGTTATTTATTTAACATTCTATATTATGATCTAAATTTTTAAAGAAATATTAGTTGATATTTTTAATGGTTCAAGTCTAACATTTACTCTAATTTGGTCTCTTTACAACATCATGAATGCCCTTAATTATGTCATTTTCATTTAATAACCAAACCTTTAACGCATTTAATAAGATAATAATGTGTTGTTATAAGAAATTGGGTGACTTCGAAACTCTTTATCAACAAAAGGATGTAGTTTTTTTTTTTTTTTTTTTTTTTGGAATATAACTCAAATGCATTTAAATAATGAAAAGAAGTTCAAATATGATAACAGTAAAATAGCAAACGCCGTGTATTTCACAAATTACCTGTCAAATATTAAATTTCTGTAGTATGTAACATCTCAAATTATATATTTCAATTAAAATGAAAATGGCCCCAGCAGGTGTTTTGTTCGGGCTACACCACTGCTAAGCCAGTAGCAGTGCATGAACCAAATCAAGATGTGAGCATTTACTCCTAGATTTATTAGAAGGGAGGGGTAGCTGTTCATACAAAATCATTGTTTATCGTCCGGCAATGTGGAAGTCCACTTTATATTCCCAAAAGTGTCACAAGAAGCAAGAGGTTGAGAATAATCAAAATCTTAAAATAGCATGGACAAAAACTGCTTACCGGATCCCTGTACACTGGATAAACTGGAACCTCCTCCCGGTTCACAAACATTGCTTCTGCCACTACAGGACCTACATTCCAACAACCATATCAAGTAATAAATTACACTGCACCTTTTACGTACTTCCAGATTCTTGCAATCAAGAAGCTTATAATACATTTACTTATCAATATAACATTAAAAAAACTCCTTAATCAAAATGTCATATTAATTCAACTCTCCGCAATCTATATTGAAAATAACATAATTCATACAAATGTAAAAATAACTATATATTCAATAAAATTGTTACTTTTTTCTACTAATCATTAGAAATAACTGTGACAGGGTTTAAGAATTTTAGTATTTTCAGTCGGTCCCAAAACCAACTCGTAAAATCAGAGTAAACTTCCATCTGGAAATATGAACTATAAGTCTATAACCGATACAAAATTTGTGCATAGTCAACCCAAATTACAGTACCAGGCTTAACGACGTGGCGATTGGTAAGAATGATTCCCCGCTCTCTATCAACAACGAATCCAGTAGCATAACCAGCTCCTGCATGCTCCGTGTCGAAAGCACGAGTTGCTGTTGTTCGAAGCACGACTACCCCCGGTACCACCGCCGCTAGCGCCTTTCGCCACTGCTCCGCCGTAGCCAGAGTCCGGGGTTGCGGATCGATGTCCATTGGCAAGTCAAGATTAATTTCCTCATCGCTCATTTTTTATGTCGGGTAATGATAGAGATTTGTGAAAGTGGTGGGTCTTGGATATTTGCAGAGGGATCGGCTAGGCGATGGTTATAGGTCAAACTGTTCACGAACAATATCAGCGTTGTTGATGAATACTTTAGCATGTGCCTATAAAATTGCAGTAGTGGGGATCTAATAATAATTGTTGTTTGATTGCGGGATTAAACAAGATAATGGGATTTGTTTATAAAATAAGTCGTGGACGTGGACCTCACGGTCGTGCCCGCATCCGGGTTAAAAGTTAAAACTCAATATTTGCACAAGGTCCCTGTTTCTTTGATGTGGTTGTAAATAGGACTGTCAACGGATATTTTCGGATATGGATAGTGTCATATCCATATCCGCATCCAAAATCATATTTCGGATATCGAATATTCGCATTCACGGATACGAACGGATATTGAATAATTATTTTATCCGTCAATGACCGATAACTAAAGAAATATAAATGGAAAACTTTAGTTTAACATAAACTTTTTTCAATCTCACTGATTATAAAAGTGTTAAAAATAAACAAATATAATGATAGTAAATAGTTTTGAACAGTTAATATGCATTTAGTGTGTATAAATAAATTTATAACTTAATAAGACCATAAATAAATATCTTTTACTGTACTAAAATACACATAATTTAAACTATAATCTTGAAAAATACCGAAAGGATAATTTTCGGTTGTGTCTATCTTCATATCCGCGTCCACTTTTTCGGATATCGGATATTTATCCGCTTTTCGGTTGCGGATGCGGATGGTTTTCGGTTATCCATTGAGAGCCTAGTTGTTAGTCCATAAAGTAATGGTTTTAAAATTAGTTATTTAATCTCTCAGAAATAGGAAAAACTCAAATTACCTTGTGCTTTTGTAAAGAAAGTACACGTTAACTTGCGCTTTTCTAACGATTTTTACGAAATTAAAAAATTGAATTTTTTTTATTCACAAGTAGGTCTGCCAATGGATCGGGTTTGGTCCGGGTATCGTAAAATCTGAACCCGAGTCTGATTACAATTATTAAAATCGGAGTCTGGTCCGAGTTCGTAGGATATTTCAACCCAATACCCGTGTCCAGCCGTTGGGTAATACCCGTATATCTAATTCAGAATATTTATATTAAAACCGTATTTTAAAACTGCAACTTCGGTAAAAATTATATATAAACAATGTTAACATATAAATTGGACGGTGATGTTGTCAAATTCACAACAAATGTATGCAAAAACATCTACATGTAAACAAACAAAATGGTAAACAAATAACATACACACTCATGTTTTGATACGACGAAAAACCAATAGTCGGATCGGATCATAATTAGTCCGGTTTTTGATAAAACCGTACCGACCCTAATATTAACCGGGTCGTGTCTGGGTCGGGCTTGGGTAGTAAAAGACAAAGCCCGTAGCCGCATTAATAGGACGGGTTCGGACCGAAACCCGTACCATTAACGGACTATTCATAAGCGGTTATAATTACTATTTAAAGTATATTTTTTGGCTAATTTTGTTCATACACCAACAATTATTTTACATGTACCAAGAAATACAATAAAATAGTATACACCAAAAATTATTTTACATAAACCATTCCTTTTACAAAATTACTCTTGTTTCACCTTCATTGTCTTCCCTCTTTCGAAATTTAACTCATTTTTACACAAAACTAGAATTTCCAAACAATAAGTTAAAATTAAAATTAAACAAAATGATATTTAATATTTGGTACTAATATTGTGACTTCTTTATATGAAAAAATAATTTCAATTTCAACGAAGTTAACTCTCATTTTAGAAAAATAAATACTTTCAAATTGTATCTAGCAGTTGTGAAAGTTTTTTCTAATTGGTATTTAGGTTGTGATAATAAATTTCATTAACTTCTTCGTAAAAATGTACATATTCGACCAAATTTCATTGATTTTAAGATTTTAATTTGATGGAATATAAGAGAATAATAAAAAATGAAATTAAGAAAAATGATATTTTAGTAAAAAATTATTTTAGGAAAAATAATGGTGTTTGTTAAGTAATTTTCGGTGTATGAGTAGAACTTACCGTATTTTTTATCAAGTAACTATATTTTTTCTAAAAGTTTTAAGAAAACTACATGTCAATTTGCGTTTTCTATCAGAAAAATGTTAATACCTTGCACTTTTTATTTTTCAAAAAAAATGAGCACTTGGTTCATTTTTGTATTCATTCCTACAAAGACTTTTCTTAAAACAACATAAAAAAATAAGGACATGTAACTATACTATTAGAGGCTTTGCACATCAAATCTATATTTCTGATGTTGTAATAAGAAAAGTCATTGTAGCAATAAATATGTAAATTGAATCCCTATTTTTCTAGATCAAAAAGTGTAAGGTAGTTTGCATTTTTGAAAGTTTTTCAAAACTTGAAAAATTGGATTTCTTTATGCATAAATAGTAATGAACGTTATCCAAGTATAATTTTAGTAAATACTACCATTTTTCACCATTATCGAATTTTACAGAATTTTCATTTTTTTCAGAAAACTGCAAGTCGATTTGCATTTTCTGTAAGAAAAAAGCAAGTTGCCTTGCGTTTTCTGTTTTTTAAAAAGATGGACCTGATTTACATATTCATTGATGTAGGAATACTTTATAACAAGATCAAAAACAGGGACTTGTATATTTTTTACAGATTGCTATTAATAGTGTGTCATGCACTTATGCGACTATCTCTCTATTATTTATTTTCGATGCAGTCGGAAACGTTAGTCGAAGATATTTTACAAGTATGATAATTCAAGTTTTCTCTACATGACAAATATTTGTTCCTTTATTGTTAGTTGTATGTTGTAGTCGCATAAGCATATGTTATACAACTTTGGATGAGTATATATGTATGGATGTAACAACTCGATATTGAGAAGCAATTAAATAAAATTAATTACAAAGTTTCAAATATTTTAACGAGAATTAGTAATAATATTGGGAGTTTAATTGGGATTTACAATGAAGATTTAATGAATTAAAAGAGAATTAAATAATTATGTTGATAATTGAAGCAATTTCGAAATTTAATAGTGAAATATTTTTATAAAGTGTGAAAAGAATTTATTTGAAGTATGCCTTAATTTAATAATTAAAGTAGATACTTTAAAATCCCAAAATGATTTTTGAAATGGTGAAATGGATTTAAATGGTTAAATAATTTTTATAAAGTTAAATGATTATACATAAAAGATATTAGAAATTTATTCTTGTTGCTCGATTTTTTGTAAGAAGGCGGACTAATCATGGTATTTTAGCCTGGCCCAATCTGATCCAGACCAATTGGATCCAAGTTAGCTCATAAATCAGGCATGGCTGGAGGCAGATCGATTAGGTTTCTTGTATATGATGATAGCCCGAATCTAGTCTAGGCCCGCATTGGCTTCTCTCAATTGCATGTTAAGCCTTCTACTAGCAAAGCCTCCCAACGCAACAACCTCGGCAACCAGCTCACCCGTCAGGACAAAGCGCAAACCTGGTGTAACGATTTGCCTTTTTGACCCTCATATGTCGATACTAATACATCAACGGTATTAACGTGTCGAGTACTCAAGTACCAAAAAGACAAATTGTAAGAACATAAAATAAAAGAAAAAAGAAAACAAACAAGGAAGGAAGAATAGAACATCTGAATATCGCAATGGAACAATAACGTATAATATCAAAATGATAGTACAAACTATCACTCTAAGATACATAACATTTCTAAATTACAACCTTAAGTATTATCACCAGCTTGGACGATTATGAGAGCTTGTCTTCGCAAATGTTGATGTATGCATGATAGAAATGCAGCGGAAGTAAAATACCATGGCAGGTGAATGGAAGTATCCATCTCGTCTTCCGAAGCTCCAAAGAATATTAACTAAAACCCTTTCTCTGGCTACTCGAAAGTTCACCCAAGGAATTAAGGGAAAGATAAAACAACGGGTCAGACATAAATCTGGTATGAGTAACTCAAGAAATACGTGATCAGCATATAAAAGTATATTTTGAGACCATCGGAATCACTGAAACGGTTTTTACCTTAAAGGAACCAAACTCATCTAATAAGTATATAAGGTGATATAATAGATAATATCTAAGGTGTAGAATATAAATCATAAAATAGCTGTGTTGTTTGCATCTCACAACACAATAATATTAGAAGTAGAACTAAAACACTAAGGAATGTTCGCATATGGATTTCCGTTGGTGGCGCCCTTAGTACGTCGAGGCGGACCTCCTGACCAGGGTCAAAAACTACCTTCGGAAACCACGCATATCTTTATTAATAGTTGGCTTGGAAGCACAATCTTTTGGTCTAACCGTGAACTTCCTAAAATACCCCTATATAGACCTTTTAGAATATTGAAATATTAATTAATATGATCTTACCAATAAATTAGGAGATAAGATCTTCCTACAGTTACTTTAGACGTATTCAAATGTAATTATAATTAGAATTCAGAGAATGAGCGCCAAATATATATAGCTGCAATAGAATAGGTAATGCAGGATCTTCTTAGATAAATGAACCAATCTATTAATCTTTACTAATAGTTGAAATCAAAACACAATTTTTTGATCTGACTATGAAATTTTAAAATTGTCTCCATGCAAACAAGAGGTCATGAATTCGAATCTTACTATGAACAAATATTAACATCTATTTTCAAATGAAAATTTTAAACATAAACAATGTTACAAGTTCAAACCATATTCCAACAATGTAACGACCCAATATTTTTAACCATTTGCATCCGCACATGTCGGACTTGAATTGCTCAAAATACCGCGTTATAAATAAAATTTGGCAAATCTTAGAATATACGGTAAATAAATAATCACAGATCACAGACATAGAGTATTTAATAATGCAGCGGAAGTAAAAGAGATAGTAGTTCATGAAGCTATTGTATATATATAAGATACATCAGAGCTAAACAAGATACAACGAAGAAAACAAGATACATCAGGTACACATTAGAATACGTCACTGAAATCACTGGATACTGAAAGCAAAATAGATGGCTGGATCTTCAAGCAAAGCTCCAACTCCGAAGGTGAGTCTTGAATGCTGAATCACTCAGTCTGACTCGAGCGTAAAGCAAAACACAAAACACTCGAGTCAGGACATAAATATTTATGAACTGTAAATCAACTTAAGTGAACAGTAACAAAATACATCAGTAACTTAAAGGATGCTTGGGATCACCCATCTTTTAAGGATTCGTTAAACTATTTACTATGTAGTAATATAGCGCTATTATAATAATGTCTACAATAAAATAAACTTACTTTAAAATAGCGTTAAGGGGTTACCCATATAGCCCTAACACGCAATGATGCCAATAGTCTATACATTACATGCATATCTCCTGATCGGGAGACTACAAGAAGATACTCCACAAGTATGACACAAATAAAAACTCGTAGTAAGGCTCGCTATGGTAGGTGACACGGCACATAAGACAGTGCCATGGTAGATATACCAATTACGTACACGAGATGGTGGTAACATAGCAGCCACTACACCCACCTTGGAACACACTTCCAATCAAAATCGGAGGATGGCCATCAAATCAACCATAAGTAAGAGTATAGTATCGAAGAAGTTCGTCCGACCATAGGAGCTACCCCTTTTGACCCGAGATCGCTCCTGTTTTAGCCACCTTAAGCCAACTCACGGGAGTCAGGTCCACGTTCATACCTCAATAGGATCGTCGCCACCATCCTACTTCATTCTGAAATCTCCACCGCGTACACGGCTGTTAAAGTGGTTTTCAGAGTTGGTAGAGAGTATGACAAATTCCGATCCCGGTCTCTTTAACAACCAAACGTTATTATAACGCTGTGGTCATTTCAAAATAGTTTATACTTCAAAAATCAAATCATTTCATTTTCAAACTGTATCCCTTTCAAAATAGTTTATATACTTCGAAACCAGAACCATTTTTATGTCAAAACTATATTCAAATCAATACGATATCATTTCTATTTCAAACATATATTCACCTTTCAAAATTCACAATACCTTCGAAGTTATAACTCTTCCGAAACTAAAATACTTGAAATCATTACACTTTGAAAATCATAACATTTAGAAATCATACATTTGAAATCCTAAAACATTCCTTTAATTCTTTACATTTTACAAATTTATTCAGTTAAACCCAAATTTTCAAATTTCCAATTTAATTCAATTCAAACCATCAGTTTCAATTCAATTCAGTTTCCCAACAAACCATTTCAAATCATATCAATTCCAAATATAGATTGGATCCATAAAACAAACTATTAAATTTTATTATATTTCAAAGTTTTAATATACCATATTTCAAAACTAAATTTATAATTTCATATATCTCAAATTTAACTTCATTATCACTTAGTCTTGAAATGTTCATTTCATAAATCCAATATCATTTAAATAAACCAGAATTACAAGTAAACCAAATATCCTTTCATACTAATATAAACTTCAAATATTTATTTATCGAATAAATCAAAATCGAATATCATTCCAAATTCACATTCTTTATCAAAATAAAGATCATGTCATTCAAAATCATTTCAATCATTAAAATATCATATCCTTTCAAACTCCATTATCAAATCATTATTTGAATTCAAATTCAAATATTCAAAATTAAATATCATTTTAAAATCTAATATATCATTCATTTATTATTCCAAATATCATTACAAAATACATTTCAAAATTCCATTCAAAATTTTATTTACCTCATTACATTTCATTCCAATTAACACATAACCAAGTAAACCTTATTTAAATTCAAATTCAATTTAAATTCCTTAAAATTCAAATTTAAATATAAAAATATTTATTCAAACTCATTATATTTCACAAATAATCAATTCCAAAAGTTATATCATTTAACACTTAAAAATATAACTCAATCAGTGTTAAAATCTATAACATTTCAAAACATTGTCAAATTATAGCAACGACAGCGTTTATAAAGGGTTATCGTAGCTTATAGTTTCCAAAATAGTTTAGTTCAAGAATAACGGCATTTATAAAATGCCGTGATAGATATTTAGTTATTTCAAACATAGTTAAGTTCAAAAACAACAGCATTTTAAAAATGCTGTCATAAAACTACAACATTTTAAAAATGCTATTAATAAAATTCCAGATTTTATTATAACTTTTCAAAAAAATAAAACTTCAATTTTAGCAAATTTTAAACTTATAAATCATATTTCTAGACTTTAAAATTTCACATTTAAATACTTTTAACATATGATTAATCACAATAAAAATTTATAATTAAATATCCAATTAAAACTCACTTTCATTTGTTACGTCAAAATTCACTATTTTCTTAACTTATATTAATTAAATAAATATTAACATTTTACTTCAAATATCATTTCAAAAATTTAAATTTAATTTCCATTATTTACTTACAGTTTAAAAATAAAATTTAAAGTCAAAAATCACATTTACTTCTAATTTTCATACTTAAATTCACAAATTCAAAACTTAACATTTAGCCTTCTTAAAAACCATAAAATATATATTTTTAAAATCATAATTTCATACTTTAAAAATACATATCTTAATAAAAATTATTTAAAAGTATGCCACGGGGTCTGTATATAATTTTCTAACCTAGGTTAAGTGGTACGGGTATATATCATTTCAATCCGCAATTTAAAAAGAAAACCGGGTTCTATCATTTCAAACCCGCAATCCCAGGTCAAATAAAATAAATAAAAATCGCTCAGGCCTATCATTTCAGCCTATAACAATTTTTCCTTATTCTAAAGTCCGTTCGGGTATGTATCATTTCAACCCATAGTGATTCTAATCTAACAGGGAACTTGTAGTGTGAACATATACATAAACAATTTAAATAAATACACTAACAGGTCAATGTCACAATATACCGTCATTAATCAAATGTCAGGTGATAATTAACAAAGTAAACATGGTGATAACATGGTATAACATATCATGTAATCATCGTTAACTTTCATAACATTTTTTTATTACTAAACACTTGTCATCAATTTACTATTTCATAAGTAGAAATGTCAGAGTGAGAAGGACTCACCTTTCCAAGCTGGAGTTAGCCAATCAAAACACACAGAACAAATCCAGAAAGCACGATATGGCACGACACAGCATGACAATGATTCAAGTGAGTGGAGAGAGCCAAAATATGATAATCTTGTAAACGAAACCCAAACAAGACAAAATAATATAACACATGAATATATTTAACCAAAACAATATAGAAACCAATGGAAATACAAAGCAACAAAGACAAAACCTTGCCTTTACCATTCAATTGCTTGGCCATAAGGGATCATATGCACGGCTATAATGTGCTTTGGCTCAGGTATGGCATCACAAAATAGCACGACAACATGAGTGTGAAGAGGGTAAGAGTGCTACACATGAAGTATACAAAAGATCAAGGCAAATAAGTGGAGTTTGGTTCAACTTTAGGCTCGGCTATGACCACATATAGCTCGGCTATGGTTAAGTACAGATCTGGTCAGTGATGAAGAGGCGGCCAGAGGTGAAGTAGCAGCTGGTGGTGGCGGCTAAGGGGGTGGCCAAAGTGAAATAGGAAGGGTAGGTGAAGTTTTTGTGGTCGGCTAGCATGTTTTGGAGGAGTGTTTGCAAAGTTTTATGGTGACGGCTTCCATTGAATGGCACGGCGAGGTCATGATCAGAGGAGGAGGAGGAGGAGGAGGAGCTGCCGTGTAAGGTGATGGTGTGGTCGGTGGTGATGGTGGATAGGCTAGTGGCCTAGCAAATCAAGGTAGAAGCCAAGTAAAACCAATAGAAAATATGAAAAGAAGAAGACAAAGTGGAAGAAGCCATGGCTCACAATTTTTCTTAGCCATGAGTTTTTGATGTGAGAAGTATTTTCACATGAAAAAGAAAAGGAGAGTCACGGATGAAGCAAAAGAAAAGGACGGCCAAGCATGAAAAGACAAAAGAAAGAAATGAAAAGGCAATGGTGAAATGAAAAGTCACAGGGAAAATGAAAGGTCTTTGCCTCTTGGTATTTCTAATTTCTTTTAAATCAAAATAAACAAAAATAAATCAGTAAATAAAATAGAAAAGAAAATAAAATAAAGTGAAAAAGAAAATAAATAATTATTTTAAGGGAAAATAGAAAATAAATAAAGAAATAGTTTAATAATTGAAACTAGATTTTGAAAATTGAAAACAATATACAATAAACATTGGAAAATTATAACTATACTTTTAAAATGTTTTAAAAATAAAATATATACATAACATGTCATATTACACATATTAGAACATGATATGACAAACAAAAATATTATTTATATAAATTAAAATAAACAATTTTGTTAAATAAAATAATTTACACACAATATTGTAAAAAACAACTTTCACAATATTAATCAGATTTCAACGAAAGAACAGCAGTATACTTGAAATTTAATTTATTTTCATAATAAAAATAAAATTCAAAATTTCAAATTTAAAAGTCAAAGTTTGACCATATTGACCAAAGTTCACATTTCTGGAAAATATTCTATTTATTCATGTTTGAAATTATAATTCACATCAAAATCAAGATTTATATTTAAAATAACAAAAATGATCCATTTTAATAAATAAAATAAAGTTTTTAAATCAGGAATTTCAATTAAAGTAATCAAAATATACAGTTAAAATAATCACAAAATACAGGGTTGTTACAAACAATAAAATTACATTTTCTTTATGTTTTTTAGTTTATTTTTATCAAACTACATAGGACTTTCAAAATTAATATTTTAATAAAAAGCTTATATGCGCATGCATTGCACGTGCCAAAATATATATATTAACAGGCATACACACATACACATATTCAATTATAATTGTTGGATATAATCTTTACTAATAATTGAATTAGAATTGCAGTCTTTTGGTCTGACCGTTAAGTTTCAAAAATTACACATAATTTCAATGCAAAATAAGATTAAATATTCATGCTTTTTTAAATGTGTTAAAATATATGCAATTTGTACAAAAACAACTCACGTGCGAAGCGCGTGCCGTAACGCTCATCTCTAGATAAAATATATCACAAAGGAAAATTAAATTGGTTCACGCTCGAACACGTGATACTAAATACCATCAATTATTGTGCGCCTCAACTAAAAGTATCTTTATATATTTGGAGACGATGTGCCATTGGGTCAGATAAACCCGCTGGTTATGCACCTACTTTGTTTTCTATCATTACCGATGGTGAAGTCATGTTTAGCATCTCTCACACGAGTCTTCATCACTCGAACAAATCTCGAACCTCTCCATGGACACTAGCATCTCGAACAGTTCATGAATCTCCCAATGAATTCCAGCATAAGTCGTTCGACGAATGCTAATGATGAGCTCTTCCTTGGAGTTAACCTTAGGATAGACGGTTCAATTCTACAGCATTTATCCGAAATGTTAACGCTAACCTCCCCATTGGACTTAGCCTTAGGATAGACAAAATCGCTTCCAAAATATAAAACTCATATATCAATTTTGAAGTAGTTTTCGACAAGTAATTCACAAGTATACTTATTTGATCCCAGACTCTTCAAAACTAAATCAGTGCCGATTAAATCAGTTCCAATTCTTTTAGAAGTAAGTGAACAATATAAAGTAGTCCTTCCCGGGGGATCTCTTATATCTCGTCCTTAAAGCAAGACACGTTTCATACTAATGAGTCCTCCCTGGGGGATCTCAAATCTTATGAGGCCGAGAAGCTTTTATATACTTCCTAAGTTAATTTGGTCAAGTTCGATAGAAATAAAATGATTGCATATGGAAATAAAGTCTCCTATACTTATCACCATTGCCGACCTTCTCAACTTACGATATCACTCGGTCAAGAGTGAAGTTAGGTACGTGAAGCACTGGTTGTATCTAAGCCCTAACTTGACACCTCATTCTTAACTCTCACATATAAAACAATTTTACTTTTTCGGCTTTTAGTGCTAAGTGTGGGAGTAAATACTTTCCACAAAACGACTAAACAAACAAAACACGATTAAGTCACACAAACGACTTCTAATCCTCTTTAATTAGTTCCTTTATTAATTAAAACTTCTTTTATCAAATAATTACTTCATTCATGAGTAAGTAAATGATATATATATATATATAGGAGTCCTTCTTGGGGGATCTCGAATACATATGTTCTAAAAGCAAGAAACGTTTTTATGGGAGTAAGTACTTTCATAGACGAATAAACAAACAAAGCACGACTAAGTCACACATGCGACTTCTAATCCCTTTTAATTAATTCCTTTATTAATTAAAATTATTTTATTAAATAATTACTTCATTCAGAAGTAAGTAAATGATATATATAGGAGTCCTCCCTTGGGGATCTCGAATACATACGTTATAAATGCAAGAGATGTTTTATATGAACGAGTCCTCTTCGGGGGGTCTCAAATCATGTAAGCACACGATTCTTTTATTCACTTCCGTTTTCAACTTATATATATATATACACACACATATAAACCACCTTTACAAAAGGTATATACATGTATATTATTATTTCACTGTTCATTTATACTCTTTACATTCTTAGAAATGTATTCATATTCTTTTCCCAAATTTATAAGGATATTCACAAATCGCTTAACAAGATCTCACATTTCAAAAGTATATTCAAATGGGTTAAAAACAAATGTTGCTAAAACATGATTTACTATAAACCCAAAGCCATTTTATACTTGTCATTATCCTTAAAATTATTTATTTTAACTATCTACTTATATCTACATTTATTTAACAAAGTAATGTGCTTTTTAATAACTTTTCAAAACCATATATTATAGCTAAGTATTATAACCAAAATCAGTAATCCTTTTATAAAATACTTTACTTAATTTTTCCAAACTTATATATAAGTACTTTTAAAATACTTGTAAATATGTTATAAATACCTATGTAAAATATTATGCAAAAATAACTAATTTAAAATTTTAACAAAAAGCATAAAAAGCATTTTTTGTATATAAAATCCCTCTACTTTGAAAATTCATAAATAATAATAAAAACATGTTAAAATTCGAACCACTTTTAAAATACTCTAATTAATGTTATTAAACATTCTTAAAACGAAAATACTTTATTTATATATCATTTTTAACCCTTTTAAAGTCTCTAACAGCAAACAATGTCATTTAACAAAGCTGTTATCAAAGTTCTGAAACGCCCAAAAGGTGTTGCAGTTGGATGTTTTTGCCACGAAACCAGTTTTAAATCCTTAAATGTTTGCTCGGTTTTCAACTAGCTATTCAATATTTTATAGTAAGTACTTTACTCATTTTACTTAATAACCATGCAAAGAAACTCCTAAGGGTGTCTTTACAAAATCCTACAAAAAATATATAAAACAAGGCATTTCAAAGTGCATCTATAGCGACCTTTTCGCCTATTAACTTTCGCTAACTTTGTTTTATCATTTTCCAAACCAATTCTTGGTTGTCTCATACATTATTGTAAGTATATAAAGCAACTAAGATATATTCTTTCATAATATATTTACATGTAAACATCTAACACAAGTTTAACACAAAGGATTTATAAGTGCACTTATAGCAATCTTTCTCGCTTCGAACACACTTCAACTTCAAGCATAACCAAACAAAACATGTAAAACCAAAGTTTGGGCTATAATACATGTTTTAGAGGTAATAGAAGTGACAATATTACATATAAATTATCACTTGCTTTCCAAACCAATTGGGGGTCCAAAAGTTATAACTTGCATAGTTCATTAACTTTATATTTCAACACAACATATATACACAATATATACACATTCATTAGTGAGTAAACTCACCCAAAACCAAGCCTACAACCAAGCACAAGTCACTAAGGACACTAGAACACTTCCTACCATCACGCCAAGCCAAAAGATCCAACCTTTGCTCCACTTTTGCACCTCCCCTTCAATTATATTGCTTATGACCTAGACGAATTCGGGGTGTTTTGCTCCTTTCCTGGGTTTCCATCCCATGTTATTATGTTGTGTTAGGCCTATTACTTGAGTTTGGTGAATTTTGATGTTGTTTTGCATTGTTTAGGAATTTAAAAGTGAAGAGGAAGAGAGTGAAAAGCTTGTGCTTTCTATCTTTTTTAATTTTATAAAAAGTGATTTATGAAACATATGAAGTGATTAAATAGACGTTAATAAGAGGTTACCATCCACGCCTTACCCTTTATGGAAAGTCACAAGCAACCTCTCTCTCATGTGCAACTATACACCTCACGTTTGACCAAAAACAAAATATTTTTACTATTCGCCAAAATATCCTCACCTTAATCACTTTGCTAATCTTTCACTATTCATATTTAGTTAACTATAACACAGAAAATATTTTTACTTGCTAATTAATTATGCATTAATATATTAGGCAAGCACAATAAGTTCGAACAACATTTATCGAGTAAAAAATTAAATGATTTTCGGTCACATTATCGATATTTCTTCAACCTGCTTGTTTTTGTAAACATATTTCAAAAATGAGTTTACTATCATTAGTTATTAATTAAAAAGGGGTTAACAAGGTTATAAAATCAATTTAATAAACTCTAACCAAGATTCAAATATTTAAATAATCTGGTATTTAAATACTAAGTTTTCAAAATTTCGGGCCATTACACCTGACTCGGCCCATCTCCCATTAGTCGACCGACTCTCTCTCTCTCCAGCCCACTTGCAACTTGGCTTCAAGCCAACCTTCTTACTCAAGCATCTCTTCCTTGGCTATCTCTCGATCGGCATAGTTTGAGACTATCATAAGGATGGTCGTCATCAATCCAGCTTCCATACCACCACCTACGACCTGCACTCCATCTCGTCTCGCCCGGCTTGGTATGCCATCGATTCTCGCCAGTTCCCTATCCTCCTTATGGTCTCATTAGACCAACTCGACCTGCCCTGCCATGCAGGCACGTTAGGGCAAAGCGAGATTGGGTATAGTCGTATGTACCTACTTCTGACAAGAAGCATGTCCCAGTTCCTACAAGCATATTGTAAGTACAAGTGCATTAAGGCAAAACATGGTACATCATACTTCTAGTATAGTTCTATTGACCATCATCTCAGTCGTGCATTCCTTTCACCAACTGTCTCTTACCAATTCCATCAACCTAATCAATAATCAAGCGCATTTAACGCCTGTTTTGCAGCATGATCTTAGCCGTCGAAGAATAAGTTCAACTGCTATAAAAAAACCCATGCATGGCCATTTCCAAGAGGTTCGTTGGTTGGTTGGTCAATAAATGCATAGCGATGTCAAGCTTGACTGGAATACATAGGAATTTGAATCATAGTCCTTAACCCAGAGCTTTTCATCCAGCAAATCCATAAGATTAGTTGCTTCATCGGACTTAAGTGTCTCTTTTTCTCATGTTATTCTATTATTATTCTCCTATGATTACTTGTAATTGTAAGAGAGCAATATATAGTAAGAAAGCCTTAGAGTGAACGTAGGCAGCTTGGCCAAACCACATCACGTCTTGTGTCATTTACCTTTAAAGGCTCTTTTCCCTTCATTTTTCCATCAATAAGCCTAGTTAATAGAAAGTACTTTTTCTCTTTATAACGCATTATCATAACTCCGAGGTTGATGAAAATTATTGTCAACTTATTGGCACTGGGAGGGCAAACCTTTGATCTTGTGGTTAGCAGTTTCTTATGCAAGCTCTTTCCATGCTTGATACCTCACATCCAACATCAATAGTGGAAATGGTGGATAGTGTTCCATTACCTCCTTCACCCACCAAGAAGGCTCCTCAACTTTCTCAGTTTGGCTTCGTGTCATGAGCATGCGTTGTGTGCGCCCACTCATCTCCCCATTTTATTACTACTATTAACAAAATTATGGCAATTATGTGTGTGCCCTATGTGCGGGTCATGCCCAACTGCTCGGAGCTTCGGCTCAAGATTTATACCTTTTTTCCAGCCTGCTTCATGGCAAAACCCAATGGTAGGGTAATTCCCTAGAAATGTCGGCTGCCCACCGAGCACCCCTGCACAAAAAAATTAGAGACCCAACACTCTTATTAATGCTTAGACCAGCCCCCTTATAGGTCGCCAAATAGCTCTCACATTTGTCTTTCCCCCTCAACAGCGTCCAAAAGAAACAAATACCCACTAGCATGTCTCAAGACGCTCGGATTCTGTCGTTAGTGCCTTTATCATGCTCAATTCTGAGCCTGTAACCTCTTATGAAGAATGCGTCGAAGGTCGTAGAGCCTAGATCGTTTAGCATCTTCACTAAGGCTATCCAACAAGGATGAGCTATCATGTGCTCATCACCTTGTTTAGTACCACCAACCTTTGTTGCTCAAGACTGTGTGAGCCGCCGCTCCCTTCTTGCCTGGTCGGTTATCCACAAGAGTGCATTATCGAGAATCCATTTCGTTGTCGATTGAGACATATCTCCCTTTCATGTGGAGAATCATTAACGATCGGATACGTGACCACAATAGTTCGTACCCTTCCCCCGTAATGCCACCCATCCTTCATACAGGATGGGACACTATTATCATAATTGGCGTTGTTACCCTAAGTGACACCAAAGTCCGGCATCCATAGTGTGTCCACATAGAAATAAGCCAGGCCTAGCTTCTTGTTGTAATGGTCACCCTGGTGAACCTTCAAGCCACTTAGTGCTTAGGTTTGAGCCCAGACTGTCTGTCAGCTCCTTTTTGAAGCATGTCATCCTAGAGAATTTTCAAGTCACTCGACGCTTAGGTTTGAGCCGGGACTATCTGTCAGCTCCTTATTGCAGCATGTCACCCTGGAGAACCTTCAAGTCACTTAGCGCTTACATTTGAGCCTGGACTGCCTGTTAGCTCCTTATTGCATCGTGCCACCCTGGAGAACCTTCAAGCCACTCAAAACTTAGGTTCAAATCGGGCATTTTTTATGAACGATGTGCATGCCTCTCGTCTTACCATTATAGCACACATATGCATGAGTGTTTGAGCCAACTATGTTCCCTAGTTTGAGCCAAGACCTACGATCACCTAACAATAGATGAAGTGTAATCCAAGAGAAACCTTGAGCCCCACGCACTTCAATTTGAGCCGGGCCCATCTACCACTCTACACATAACTGCTTATCATCCAAGAGAACCCATGAACCAACATGCGCTCCTACCTTAAGCCAATGCCACCTTCCACTCAGCACCTGGTCAGAACTTTTTTCTTATCAATGCCTATGTTCGATCTGTCGCATGACAATATTAATACTTAACATGTCATAAACATGAAACATTTTCTAAAATTAATGCAGGGACTCCTCCTAACCGCATGTCAACCGAGATGATCTTGAGCCGCTCAACGTTTAGGTTTCTGCTGGGATCACCCATTAGAAAAGAGGCATAGTGAAGCTCACCACTCATTTGCTAACCTTGGCACCTGCGAACGACCAGGTTGCTCGGTCAATGCTTGCTTTCGAGCAATTAACTGGCCTGGTCTATCAGTCAAAATAGACTGGTCAACCTGATGAAAGGGACTTTCCTAGCTATCCAAGATACGCTTCCCTGCTTGCTGCAAGTAAACAATTAAAGATAACAGCTACTTTCATAGGCAATAAGTTTTCATAACAAAATATTTGTTCTTATTCAGTTCAAATGAATGTGTGGGAACAAAATATTTTCAATCGTTAATTATTTGAAAAGAAGAAAAAGAAAAGGGAAGAATAAGCATAACAATGGTGCTCTTCAAGGGCATATCGGCTCATGCTCTTATCACCACCTAGATTGCACTCGGCTGCATCGATGGCTCTCCCCCAGGACTTCAAACAATCAAATACACTTTGAAGAAAACTACGAGTGTTGCCATCTTCAAATCTTTCAGCATGCATGAGACCTTGAAAAGCTTCCAAACAACCTCCACAGGGAGCAAACTAAGGCTTCGGCTATGGCTGAAGTAGTAAAGGCGACAACTACTGATCTTTCCAATAAGGCATTGAAGCATCCAAACCAGCATGAGGTTGTGAATGTCAAAGCATCAAAGCAAGAAAGCTCTCTAGCTTCACTTAGATCATTAGTCCGAGACTGATGAACAATCACTGTTGGAAATACGGTCGGAAAGCGCAAGCATAAGTCCAAACCAAAGGCAAGATTCATCTTAAGATGTAGAAATCCTCTGAACTACAATGGACAAACACGATTTGGCCCTAAAGAGCTGTATCTTTCCTTTTAATCTCGAATAAATTCGATAAAGACCCAAGCACTCAAGACCAATGTAAAAGGAAGGGGAAGATGAAGTTATATGTTTTTACAAATAGAAAACCGTTCAAAGATTGGGTTTGCTAAAGAGATTCCATGCCCATAGCCTCATGGGTTCGAAGTGGAAGAAGAGGGGGGAATTTATACACATCTCCCTTCAATTATAGCCGTTACGATGAAGAAGAAACAAAGGATCATAATCATTCAAGAGCTATAAGTGTTGTGTTACACCACATGCGAGGGCGAAATGACACATCCCTGCCACGTCTCAAGAAGCACAACCGTCGCAGCTAACGATACAATGCCATATGGGTGGTGCATTAATTGCATAACAAAACCATTAATCAATGGAGTCTTCAAGATTTTATGAGCTCGCATCCACTCATGGGCGTGGACTCGAGGCGCAAATTATGACTCAATTTTTTCGTAAGTAAGAAGGCAAACTGATCAAGGTATCTTAGCACAGCTCGATCCGGTCTATGCCTATTGGTCCATGTTAATTCGCAAGCCAGCCATGGCTTAGGGCAGATCGACTAGGTTTCTTGTGTATGATGATAGCTTGAATCTAGCGTAGGCCTATATTGGCTCCTATAATCAATTGTACATCAAATCTCCCGCTATAAAAGCCTCCCAATGTAGCAACTAACTTGCCCATCAAGACAAGGCACAAGCCCGGCTTGACCTATCTCCCATTGGCCGACCGAATCTCCCTCTCTATCCTGCTTTTAACATTGGCCCCTGGCAGCCTACTTACTCAAGCATCTCTCCCTCAACTATATTTTGATCGGCGTAGTTTGAAACTATCTTAAGGGTGGCCCATCATCGATCCAACTTCAATATTGCCACCAACGACCTTTCCTTTGTCTCATCTCACTCTTCTCGATATGCCATTGGCTCTCACCAATTCCCCATCCCCCTTATGGTCCCTACAAACCATCTTTGCCCGTCTTGCCACTTAGGCATGAGGGAGAAAAGCAATAAGAGGTACAACCTGATGTCTCATTTCCTACAAGCATACTGCAGATATAAGCGAATTGAAGGCAAAGCTTGGTAGTGCATACTCTCGATATAGTTCTATTGACCTTTATTTTAGTTGTGCATTCCTTGCTTTTACCAGTTGTCTCTCATCAAGTCCATTTAACCATATCAATAGTCAGGCACGCGAACCGCATCACGCACGCGAACCGCATCATGCACCTGTTTTGCAATATGATCTTAATCGTCAAACATAAATTAAACTGCTATAAGAATCTCATGCAAAACCACTTCAAAGAGGTTAGTTGGTTAGTTGTTTATTTGGTTAAAGAATGCATAGCCATGCCAAGTTTGACTAGAATATGTAGGAATTTTAGTCACAACCCTTAACTTAGAGCTCTTCACCCAACAAACCCTTAAGATTAGTTGCTTCATCAGTCTTAAATGTCTCATTTTCTCATGTTTTTTCTTATTATTCTCTTGTAATTCCTTGTAATTGTAAGAGAGCCATATAGTAAGAAAACTTCACAGTGGACGTAGGAAGCTTGCCAAACCACTTCACACCTTGTTTCATTTACCTCTAAAGGCTCTTTTCTGTTCATTTTTCCTTCATTAAGCTTGGTGATTAGCAAGTAACCTATGCTTTTCATAACACATTATCACCCCTCAAAGGTTGATGAAAAATTTCGTTAAAACTTCTCAAAGGAGATGAGTTTTACCTAACTTATGGAAGTAGTTTAGAATTTATTTAGTAAATGGACTTGAAATTATAACTAAGGAAATAATCATTTAAATGGAGTGGTGAAATAACTTATATGAAAATATGTGAAGGTGATATAAATATATAGAAAGTAATTATGGTTTTATTGGGGGGAAAATAATATACAAAGAAAGAAAGCGAGCCTATTTAGCCCAAGATGCATATTTAAAATATTCCATTCCTTTCATTATCTTGAGAAGTCTAGAATATTCACTTTTGCTTATAAAACTCTCATCACGTAACTTATTTTCTACATTCTATAGCAAATTTTCCTCTTTTAGTAAATTATCTCAAGCCCTAATCTCCTCTTATAAAATTAAAATAAAATAAAAGAAAAATATATAAATCACCAAATTAAGATATATGTTTCTCGGTAGGATCTATGACATTAAGCAAAGTAAAGTTGGAATCTTGAGTTTTACAGAGTTGGATTTGGACATTACAGTAGATGGAACTAGCAAAAGAAGAAGTAATAGCAAGGAGCAGTGAAGGGTATAAGAGCATAGCTACTTCGGGTGAGTTGTTGTACTCATAATCTATGTTTAATTTAAATGCTAGAATGTGTATTGCTATGGTTTCTTTTTATGTATTGCTTGATGTTCTTCTCATATGTTTGCTCCTGCCCATGAACCCATTAACTATAAACAAAAATTTACCTCATCACTTTGTAACTTGTGTTGCTTTTATATGAATTTGGATGGTGAAATTGATGCTCGGACTTGTGCGAAGCAAGGATCAAACAGGGTTCGAACATCGATGAGAGGACGACAACACTCTTGAAGCCCAAACGACTTTAGGTTGCATGCCCAGTGGTCAACCCCTTGGATATCATTGGTCGATTGGAGATGCCACAATTATTACATGATAGATTGTAGAAAGTTATGAAAAGGTTTTAAATAATTATTACATGATTTTAAAGGAGTTTCACACAATTTTTAAAATATGAAAGAGAGTTTGTAAATTATTTCTATAATTCCAAATCATTATTTTGGATTTATATCAAATAAAGAATTGTTTATTTCGACTATAAATTATATAGAAAGCCTTTGAAAGAAGTAAACATATCTTTTATACAAATAAAATCTCTAGTATAAATTACTTTTCTATACTTGACTATATTTTTGATGTAAGAGGAATTTGAATAAACGGGGTGATAATATAGTCTAGTATGAGACTTTTGGTAATATTTCTCTAGTTATTCTTTGGACTTGTCGCATAGAATATTATCATATGGAGTGATTGTAGTTCGCTCGGTGATATGGGACATCGTAGTTGATATTTATTCAATTATTCTTTGTGAATAGATAATATTATGATAGGGATAAGCAATATTGCGGTATTATATGCGTGTATGTTTAAGGAGATACTCGCTGTAGTGAGCATGGCTATGTGCCTATCTATTTATGGATACGCATGAAAGTCTATCATTTTTTGTGCGCCTATTATTTATTGATGTGTAAAGATTAGGCTAGTACCCATCTTAGCGGTCTAATCATGGGGTCGCGCCCCAAATATGTGATACACCTTTTGTTATATAAATGTGTTATATTGTTGAATGTCATGGCTCTAATGTCACATATGTCAACAATCTGTTACCTATGGAACTTATAAGGTCGTAACCATCGCATATCATTGTCTGCACCCAATGGATACCGAGTCATGATGGCCATCGGAGAAACTAAAGACTATAGGAGCAATGATAGATAAGAACATGTGAAGGCTTCTAGATCAAGTGAGTGGCTATCAGTCTCCCATCTAGTTACGATGTGTGATGGATAGACTACATTATTTATACACCTCCTTTAAGTTTGATGACGATGAGCTATTGCCATTCTTGAGACTGTATGTCTAATGTGTGGTCAATCTTTGTATTTGTCCATTATGAGTTACTTGGGATTTAATTTAGGCTACAATAGGATGATAGCCTGCTCTATTTGATGTGTGTGTTGATGTTGTGCTTGTATGTATGGATGTTGCATTGACTTTATGTGGTGGTTGTTTTTGGATGGGTGATGATTAGTGCATGTTATGATATATGCGTTGCACATGAGATCTTCATACGCATTTATGAGATACATTTATTTACACCATGCTAGTTTCATCATATTTTGACATTTACATTTTAGACATAGTCAATCCCATGTATTACTATTACTCAACTTTTTGTAAGTAAGAAGATAGACTAATCAAGGTTTCTTAGCCCGACCTGGTCTGATCCTGGCTGACTCGGGTCTAGGTCAGCCCGCAAACCAACAATGGCTATAGACCGCCTAATTGGGATTTTACACCTGATGCTGACCCAAATCCAGGCTCGATCCCTCTCAGTCCCTTTTCACAATTGCACATCATGCCAACTACCAGCCGAGGCACCCCGTAGAAACTCTAGCAGCTAGCTCACTAATCAAAGCGAGGCATAAGCATAGGTTGGGCTAGACCGCTTAGACCCATCTCACTTATGACCGTCTCTCTCATTTCAGCTCGCTTTCAACACCGTACTAAGTCTGTTCACCTAATCAAGCATTTCTCCTAGCTATTTGCCAATCGACATAGCTCAAGGTTGACATACAGGAGTAAAGCGACAAAGGTACAACTAGATGTATCTACTCGTGACTAGAAGCATGTTTCGTTTCCTGGTACGGTCTCCTATTAACATTCATCTCATCCACACATCCCTTCCATTTAGCTAATTATCTCCCATCAAGTCCGTTCATTTAGAATAATGACCAAGCACACTTCATGCTTGTTTCACAACACGATCTCAACCGTCCAAGCATTAATTTTAGCTATTATATGAACCCCATGCATTGCAACATCAAAGGGGTTGGTTGGTTGGTCTGGGAAGGCATACCGATGCCATGGTTGACTAGAATAAACAAGAATTCCAGTTACTGCACTCCGCCTAAAGCTCTTCACTTAGCTAGCTCTTGAGATTAGCAGCTCAATTGGTCTTAAGTACCTCATTTCTCTTTGGATTACTTGTAATCATAAGAGAGCCATATAATGAGAGAACTTCACAATGGACGTACTTGGTTTTGCAAACTACTCTACATCTTATGCCATTTACCTTTAAATGCTCACTTTACTATAGTTTTCCGTCCTTAAGATTGGTGATTAGCAAGTGATGTGTGCTCTTTACGATGCATCAGTCTCTTTCTAAGGTTGAAAAAATATAGTAATGATTTTAGCATTAAAAGGAAGGCTCGAACCTCCGAACTTGTGGTTAATAGCCTAAAACGTCAACATTTTGGCACTAGAAGGAGGGTTGTGCCCTAAAAGCTATCAACTTTTCGTCACCTATCTTCTCCTTTACATGACCCTTCCATGCCTTATGTTCAATCGTCCCCTCTTGTACCTAAGAAAATTCCATACATAAGTTGGGCTATAATCTTATTTTGGCTTTATGTCATGTGTCGCCGCAGTGCGTGCCCGCTTCCTTACATTACTGTTCCTGTCAACCAAGTTATGAATGTTGCGTATGTATTCGGCATAAGGAGCGCGCCAACCATTGAAGGTTGAATTCCTCCATCTCCCATCCCTCATCAATTGGAATCGGCCATAGTAGTGTAAGAGGTGTTCCCTCTTGTGGAAGGGGAAGGGGCATGCATCTCTCTTCGCTTAGGAGTGTTCCCTCCCACAAGAACACCATGGTCGGTCCATGCTCTCGGCTAAACCCGGGGAAAAGACAACAAGCCTAGCAATCATGGCCTTATGTCGCGTATTCGCCTTGAAGGGTCCTTGAGCAACTTAGCACTCTGGGTTATGTCTAGATCACCCCCCGCTTGGGCCGTTAAATAGCTTTCTCATCTCTCTTCGTGCTCATATATGTTAGGAAGTGGCGTGGATGCCCACCTACATGTTTGAAGACATGCGGGCTTAACAGTCAGTGCCCTTTTTAAGCACACTTACAAGCCTAGCCCAGCATCACAACTAAGTTGTTACACATGATACTATGTTCTCTACTAAGTTCTTTTGAATGATGGCACTTGCCGTCCATCTCACCATTTGCATAACATTTATACAAAGCGCTCAAGCTAGTCATATGCTCCAATTCGAGCCCGGACTTGCAGTCATCTTACGATTGGCGATGTATCACCTAAGAGAACCTTCGAGCCCTTATGCACTCTAGTTCGAGCCGGGCCCGTCTGCCACTCTATGCATGAATGATTTTCACCTAGCAGAACCCATGGGTAAACATGCGGTCCCACTTGACAATAGTGTTGCCCACCACTCAACCCATGGTTGGCCCTAATTTAATATGAATGTCCAGGCTCAGCTCATCACATAACCCCATTGCTATTTAACATATATTAAAACAAAGGAAATGTTTTATATAAATAATGAAGGGACTACATTAGCTATCCAAGATATGCTACATTACAAGTCATAGGGAAACAAACAAAGACTCAAAAACAAATTTTATAGACAGAGTTTGCAATAAAAGATCTGTTTCATTCAATTCAAAGAGTGACAGGGCACAACACTTGTCCCGCTAGGCTTACAAAGATTTTCCATCGCTAACTAGTTGAAAAAAAGAAAGGGAATAAGAGGCCCATGCCATAGGGCCTCCTAGAAGGCCTAACTTTAAACGTCCAAATGAGTGCTCTTGGCATCGACTAATTGGTATTTTCCTATGGAAGTAAGGGTGCGCCACAACCTTCGAAGCCTTCTACATCGAACCTCACAAGAGATCTCGAAAAGCTTCCAGAAAATGCTAAGGAGCAAACTAAGACTTCAACCATGACAGAAGAGGTAGAGGCGACAACAGTACTCTTTCCAACAAGGCAGTTAGGCTCCAAAGCTGACCTTGGTTAAATAATGTCAGAGTAAGATGACAAGGAAGCCCACCAGCATCGGTTGGATTATTAGCTCGAGACTGATGAACAATAACCATCAGAAAGTGCTAGCCAAGGCCAAGCAACGAGGTAAGATCCATATCAAAAAATAAAGTTCCAAACAACGGTTCGTTCTGTAATCAACAAAAATAGTTTGGCACCTAAGAAAATTTTCCCCTTTCTTTTAACTCCAAACAAGTTTGACAAAACAAAGAGCGCTCAGAAGCATTTGGATATGAAGAGAAAGATGAAGTTAACTATTTTTACCAGTATAAAACCATTTAGATTTCGATTTTTCTGAAATCACATGGCAAAATCTTCATCAATTCAACTTGGAAGAAAATGGGGTATTTATATACCTCTCCCTTCAATTGCAGTAGTTATGCTAAAAAACAAGAAAAAGATCTCAATCATTTAAGAATAATCAAGTGTTGTATCACATTATGCACATGAGGGAAGTGACACGTCTCGATAAGCACAATCGCCATAGCTTATGGCACAATGCCATGTAAAGCGCACATTAAATGCATAGCAAACCCATCAATTTGTGAAGCGTTCATGATTTGACAAGCCTACGCCTGCATGTAGACAAGGACTTGAGGGGAAAATTGTTACTCGAATTTTTATAAGTAAGAAGATAGATTGATCAAGGTTTCTTAGCCTAAATCAGTCTAGTCTAGGCTAACATGGGTCCAGGTCAGCACGTAAAACAACCAAGGCCGTATATATGCCGGTTGCGCTTCTACACCTGACGTCGACCCAAATCTAGGCTTAACTCCTTAACTTAATTACACATCAAGCCAGATGACAGTCGAGGCACCCCTCAACAACTCCAATAGCTAGCTCGTCAATCAAAATGAAGCATAAGCATAGCTCTGCCTCATATGCTTCAACCTGTCTCTCATACGACTGGCTCCCTCATGCTGGCTCGTTTTCAACATGGCACCAAGTATGTTCGCTTGCTCAAGAATCTCTCCTAGTTATTTGCTGATCGACATAGCTCAAGTCTTACTTAAGCGTGGCCCATCATTGATCCGGTTTTAGTATAACCACATATGACCTGCAACTCATCTTGTTATCCCTCGCCCAGCTCGGCATGCCCTTTGCTCTTGGTAATTCGTTATCATCCTCTTACTCTCGGTGGCTAGCAAACCAATTTGGCCCATCTTGCTACCTTAGCAAAGGGAAGTAAAGTAACAAAAGGTACAACCAGTGTATCTACTTCCGACAAGAAGCATGTTCCATTTCTCATAACATGCCACCATAAAACAAATGCACTAAATGCAAAGTAAGACAAGGCACACACTTAGTATAGTTCTCTTATGCACTTTCATGTCATCCACACATTCCTTCCAATTAGCCAGTTGTCTCCTGTCAAGTCCATTTAGCAAGATCAACAGCCAAGCATGCTTCCTACCTGTTTTGCTGCATGATCTCAATCATTCAAGCATTAGTTTTAAATAATATAAGAACCCCATGCATTGTAACATCAAAGGGATTGGTTGGTCATGAAACTCATAGCCATGCCAAGGTTGACTGGACTACGTAGGAATTCTAGTTACCATACTCCGCCTAAAGCTCTTCATTAAGCAAGCTCTTGAGATTAGTAGATCAATAGTCATAAATGCCTTATTTCTCTTGTTATTATCTTATAATTCCTTGTAATTGCAAGGGAGCCATATGATAAGAGAACTTTACAATAGACATAGGCGGCTTCGTCGAACCACTCTACATTTTATGTCATTTACCTTTAAATACTCGCTAGCTATCCCATAGTTTTCCATTCTTAAGCGTAGTGATTAGCAATTGACATGTCCTCTTCATGATACATTAGTCTAGTTTCGATTTTGATGAAAATACTGTCAATAGTTATTGTATAATACTCAAGCCAGTCCGAGATATTTTATGTCCGGGGATGAAATAGCTTGCTTGACTTATGGGACACCTTTTGCAGGCTCGTATACATGTTAGGACGATATTACCTTATGTATTTTTGTAGCCTTATTCATGTATTTATGATGGTGTATGAACTATGATGTTATACATAAAGTGAGCTAGAGATTAATATTTTGTTGCCCCTTGAGACTAAATGTATTTGATGTGTTGTATTATATTGATGCGTTCTGATTCTGTGATCTCTTTTATTTCCTATATTGTGTATTATTCTATCTTGGAAACCTTACATGTTTATTTCTTTATGTTGATATCGAGTACATAACGGTAAGTGTTATATGATTTGAGCCTAAGGGAATATCCATTTGTTGAAGCCTAATATTACCTCATTCTCTGTATTATCAGACAATGTTACCCAGTACTGCTTTTTGGTATTATAGGTATAGAAGTGGGGTGTTATAGTTGGTATCAAAGCCAGGTTCAGAATAATACATGATACAAAACACATGATTTATTTGCCTTAGATGGACTTAGGGTTCCCAGTTCCCTTGGGTGTTGGGTAGATTCCCTAAGTATAGGCTAGGAGTACATAGTGATTATTGAGGTAGTCACCTAGGGTGTACTTGTTATTTGTATGCTTGAATATATGAATATATAAAAAAAAATCATTCTAAATGTTAATCCCACTTTAATACAGAAGTGAGAGTAGCCTCTGGTCGATTTACCTAAGCTAGTGTTGAACATTCTACAGAATCCAGTAAGAAGGGTGTATACATCGATTGATGGAGCTTGTGCAGAGCATCCAGGCATCCAACGCTTACACAACTGCAATACGCTACTCCTACTTTGATTTTGCTCAAATGTGTGGTGACTATGCTAGCTTTGGAGGAAAGACCTTCAAGGGCATCGAGGGAGTTATTGGAGTTCAGGCTTGGCTCAAGACATGCGAGCTTTACTCACATAGGAGTTATTGATCATCAGAAGGTGCATATAGCCTCTAGTTAGTTGCAAGAGAGGGCTCTTGATTAGTATGAGTTGTTGGTAGTTGAGATTGATTAGGAGAACTAATCGATTAGTTCAAT
This sequence comes from Allium cepa, assembly GCA_030765085.1. NCBI lineage: Eukaryota > Viridiplantae > Streptophyta > Magnoliopsida > Asparagales > Amaryllidaceae > Allium > Allium cepa. The sequence goes on along the minus strand of CM060941.1, from coordinate 78,579,030 downwards.
CTTCGATTTGAGCAAAAGTTCCTTCTCGAAGCAGAGAAAGCATCTATGTCTTGGAAGTTTATTTACTTGAAGCAAGGGTAGATGTCAGTGGTGGAGTATGTAGCTACCTTTGTAGCTCTTTCTAAGTAAGGAACGGTTCTTATAAACACCTCTCAAGAAGAACCAGAAGTTTTGTATAGTTTGACTAAGGCCTTAAAGAAGGCTTTACTTCCATATCTTGAGATTACTTTTGAGAAGCTTATTGGTACTACTTTGAGATTCAAGGAGGCTGATAGAGATAGTGGAGATGAAGAGTAGAAGAGCAAGGTTAGCTTTAGTCAAAAGAGGAAATTTCCATTCAAGAAGCAAAAGCCGAAGTTTCAACTTGAGAAGCAAGCAAAGGGTATTGCATTAGAGTTTCAAAGTTGAGCCAGGGAGTCATTGAAATGTTAAAACTATGGAGAAAGATGACATTACTCCATAAAGTGTACCAAGCCGCGCTGTGATGACTGCCCTACACCTTCGGCACCTAATATACCTAAAGAATGTGTTGTTAAGGTGCTCTGCTAAGGCAAGACAATTGTCAAGGGTGAAAATAAGAGAAATAATATAGAACCTAACGTAATCTCATAGTGCATCGAATAAAATATAATAATAAATATCATAGTTATAAAACAGACGTGACAATAATAATTAAAATGAACCACAATATTAGAGTGCTAGGTTCATAAATTTTTACAAAATAATAGAGTTTATACAAGCAATAATAAACCCAAGTTGTCTCTAAATATAGTAACGAGCATTGTCTATGCTTAACAGTGTTGCACAATGGAATACGCATAAGTAAGTCCATGTATATAATGCAAGATAGTTCCATCCTTCTCGTCCTCTACACTGCCAGTGCGTACCACCTATACCTGTTATCTAGTCTGCTCATTTAAGATTACTCGATATAATAAGAAGCAAAACATAAAACCTCGATTCAGATAATTGTTGGTGTAAGTGGAAAGAAATCTCAAAATACTATACAAGTTGATAAGTAAGGAACAAGGGTATACAAACTATACCTGACATGTTTGTGCAACCAAAGAGTTTGCATATAACATCTATAATATACTACTCTACTATCATCATAAAGGTATACTACATCCTAAGTAAAATATCGGGTCTCTAGGTATCCACATCCACAATACATACATCATGTGACATCCTTGGAGTGGTAAACTACTAGAAAATCAATCATAACTAAAATGACATCCATTAAACAATCCTTACTGTCACTTATGCGCCTTAGATATATGATAACTCATATTACCATTATTCTATCGAGGATTAATGGAATAATCCTAGATTTTAGTGTATTCACCCATTTTCCCAAAGCTAGCACTAGATCCATTCCACCGATCTAGGGTAGCCATTCAAAGTACCCAATGAGTGTCCTCACAATACCCCTGTTTATGAGTATATCAGAAAACATTTTGAGTATCAACAATCCCTTAGTACGCGTATCTGAGCCCTTTTCTTGCTTTATCCAGTTTCTATTCATTATTAAGAAACCATTCCACACTCTTTCTTTGCATGACAAAACCATTTAACTTTCTACCCATGGTCATCGTTCCTAAAACATGCCCTTATGGGTAATCATCCTCACAACTCCATTCAACATCGAGCCGTCGTTGTCAGAACATAACTCCATCATGGTCTAGTTACCATCATTAAAGTCTTGAAGTCATCATCCTTCATCGTGCTGCCACATCACAAATGTATGTCAAATGAACGAACGAACACCTCTAGCACGAACCTGTAGGAACCCCTGAGAATCCCTTGGAAGTGTGGCCAATCTAATTCATGTTGGTACCGACCTGATAAGGTTAGTACCAATATAATTAATTATCTAGAAATTTTGCTAAGTGCTTCTTACCAACTTCTTGTCTTCCATTGCTTACTTAGAACTCCCATTCGCCATACCTCCACTCCTCAAGCACCTATCCTTTTCCTTTACCTTAAAAGTGGTCGGTGTCGATTAGAAGTAATCGAGACTGAGTTGTGTACTTAACCAATTTTGGAGCCATAAATTCTAAAGTCCCTTCTCTTTCCTTTACTTGTAGTTTTCCACATAGTATCCTAGGCTTCGACACGGAGCACTTCCCACCACCTAAACTATAGTTTCCTCCACCAGCCAAATTTTAGATTGGTACTGATATTTAGTTGACCATTCAAACCAACTCTAATTTTCCTACAACCTAAAGTACAAGCTCCTCTCATCCTCCAGAGCCCCTCCTTCAAGTTTAATCCCATTTTGAGTAATTTTGATTTCATTTTCCCCAAATTGACGACCAATTCCTAAGTAATCTAAAAGCACTAACAAACAATATAAAAGCAATACATTCAAACATAAGTATCATCTATAAGCATTCATTCAACACATACAATCCATCCAAACATGATTAGCATATAAGATTTAGCCTGAATCTAGTTTTACACTAAAATGATAATATGATTAAAGAGGTTGTAATGTCATTTAAAATTCTTTTATAATCTCTTCGAATTCGGCAATAAATTTTTTAAGGGTTAAATTATAGTTCCATACCATTTTAGCATCAAAATCATATTAAAAACATCAACTTCAACTATATAAATAAACAAATGATGGTGAGAGATCAAGAATCACTCACCAAATACCCTAAATACCAATCTAAATGCTCAAATCTAAAGTGGACAACAAGGAACATGAATTCCAAAGCATCCAAGATGAATCTACAATCCCCTTCTCGCTAATTACCATTATAATGGTGGATCAGGCTAAGATTTGTAATAAAAAGAGAGGATTTTTGATGAAAGTAAGGGTAGTGGAGGTATGGAATTGTTTTATGGAAAGTGAGAAATGATCTACCTTTGTCTCATCACTCCCAATTAGGAACAATTCCTGAAATTTGTTCCTGGGTCTAAGTATGGGGTTAGTTTAACTGCCCACTTATCTGTCCAACAACAAACATTATTTCAAACGGCCGTATCTCGTAAATGGTAAGTCTGTTTTTCTATTATGACCGCTACAAGAAAAGAGAAACCATCATGTCAATCTAATGAAAGCAGTATCAGACCCTAATTGAAAGCCTATTAAAAGCTATAGACCTTACAAGAATTTATGTGTCCAAACCGTTCGATAAAAATTCTTCGTGTGAAAAATGTCTCTAATAATAATTTCCTAAAGTTTTAGAGTTACACTACTTCGTATAATTAACCAATGATATTTTATAATCTTTTGATATGTAAAATATGGATCGTTACAACGCCTTCCACCATCTTAGGAGAAGTGCAAATGAAGAAGGTCGTCTATATTTGCATAGTAATAGAGTGGAAAGTTGAATGCAAGGAGGTGTCTGGTAGTTCTTCTCAACCAAAAGGGAAAGCTCATGATGTCTTGGAAGGTACTATCTTATTCGAAGATTCTCTTATTAGTTTCAACACGGCTGCATATCATTCATTCATGTTGAAAAAACTAGTTGATAGATTTGATCTTGACGTGGTATGCTTGGTTACATCTTTGATTGCTTATCCCATAGGGGGATATGCAACCCCTGGAATGCTTTGTAGAAATATGGAATTGGACTTATATGGTTCTTCTTTCTTTTGTGACTTGCGTTTGTTTGAATTTCATGGTTTTGACATAATTCTTTGAATTGATTGTCTTTATTGATATGAAGCTCACTTATTCTATCTAGAAAGTGTCGTCATTCTTGGCCATCCATTTTCCATATAGTGGCTCGGCCTAGCTCTTGTAAATATAAATAAACACTCAAGTAGAACTCTTTTTGCCCTTGAGTCCTAAGAAGAAGACGATATTGCCAAAATCCCTAGTGTTAGAGATTATTTGGATGTGTTCGAGCCTTTTACCGATTTACCTTGAGGTAGGCTATAGAGTTTCGAATCAATCGCATTCCTAGAGCTAAGCCGGCTATTCATCCTCCCACGAGGATGTCCACTAAGGAGAATGAATATAACTATAGAAACAGTTATTGGAGTTGGAAGCTATCATTTTATTCAATTAAGTAGTTCATCTTGGGGTTCCATTGCGGTGTTCGTGAAGAAAGCAGATGGTTACCTTAGGTTATTATACATTATCGGAAGCTGAACAAGCTCACTGTTATGAATAAATATCCCTTGCCCGGAATCGACGATATGTTTGACCAACTGAGCCGTGCTAAGGTCTTTTCCTAGCTTGACCTTGCAATCGATTTCCATCAGCTTATAATTAAAGAGGAAAACATTCCATTGACATCTTTCTGAACTTGATATGGCTTATGTGAATGGCTGGTGACGTTGTTTGGATAGAAGAATGCACATTCGTATTTGGTCATTCTAATGAATAGGATATTCATATATTATCTTGTAAATTTGTTCTAGTATTCATTAATGATATCTTGGTCTACTATTAATTTCTAGACTTCACGGCATTATAGGATTTCTATATCTCATATGCTACATAATGGCGTCTACTTCTTCATCTCTCCCTACAAACGTCTCCAGCATCAAACCTTCGTCGATCCCACCAATCTCCTATGTCTCCAGTAAGTACATTACCACCTCTGTGCTTCCTATAGCCAATGGGCCTACTGCCATCCCTGCCCACCCTCCACCAGTCCACTCCTCCATCCTACCATCTGTTCCCAACAAACCTCTCTTCCCCGAACCCAACTCCGAACACAAGACTACCAAGACCTATGCTCAGGTGGTAGAGGTGACACCTCGGCCTCCCCCTCTGCCAAATCCCCCAGCCAAGCGCCGTTCCCCTTTACCGGTTTTTAGAAATATGCGCCACATGATTGAATTCTTGAAATCGAAAAGCCGCTGTCTACGTTGTGAGGGCCTAAGACACATGGCAAAAAACTGCAGGGACGCTAAGATTTGCTATTATTGCGGATATTTTGGGCACCCTCATTCTCACTGTCCCGATAAGCCCATTAAGGTCACTCACTCACGCAAATACAGCTCATCCCACCCCCTTCCCAATAATAATAATTCCAACTCATCCTGGTGGGTCCCCAAGTCAAATCCTACAACAGCCTTTCAGAAACTATCCCGCTTCCCAATACACCCCTCTCCCCCTCCAGTTCCCAATAACCTGCCCCAGCCAACTTCTCATACTCACAATTCAGAAAACAATTCGAAAAAATTTCGACGAATGGAGCCATCTCTTCTCCTCACCGCGGAAATTATTAGCGGAGTCTGGTCGATTGACTCACTTCACCACGCCCTCACCACCAACTTCCATCACCAGAATTGGCCCATGTGGCTCCTGACAAATAACAGCTTTATATTTGAATGCCCCTCATATGCACTTCGTGACCAGATTCTCCAAAGATCAATCATCAGAAGAACAAATGCAATAATTCAATTTCAAGCATGGCATGAACCAGAGATCCCAGCCCCACCTCTGGATCCGCCGGCATGGGCTCGGGTCTCAGGCTTCCCAGAACTCTTCCGATTCAATTCGGACGCCATCTCTGACGCAGTCAGCCCTGAGGGTAGATTCCTGGCGCAGGATGACTGTGAGTGGGCAAACCTTGATCACTGCTTCTTGTATATCAAGATACAATTCTACAGTGCCATCAATACCCCATCCTCCTTCGTCGCCATGGTGAACAATGTGGCATATCCCCTTACCATAGAGAAATGGGAGCATGTTCATCCCAACAGGAGACCCGAAATCACTTGCTTGGCCTGGACTACGAAAAGGATTTTCAGTTTTTTGACAAACACATACCAATTGCCAACTTGGATTCCGAGGAAAGATTCAATGTCATGAACTATGAGCCCCACTTCTCTGGCCCCATTCCGGCTCCTGTCCAACTCACTGATCAATCGTTAGAGGTTGTGGGTCCAAGAGGCTGGGACCCCTGGCCGGCTCAAGAACAAGCATGGAATCCATATGCTGGCCTAGATCTTTCAACCCCCTATCCTCAACAGCTCTCTCCTCTACCAGTAAACCGCACTTCACCCCCCTCCCAACATAACACTATACCCCCTCCTGTTGCCCATCCCCTTACACAGACACTCCCTGTTCCACGGTCCGATGAACAAGGCCCCTTGGTCACTCCGACGACTGTTCGCCGGAGTTCTAGACTGGATAAAGCGGCTTCTCATCCAGGTAGTTTCTTCAAACATGTTGTTTTTTCCTCCATTAATAAAAGTTTAAATAAAAAAATGGCACGTTGCATGGGCGTGAGTTTTCTTGATGAACACTACACTTCCATGCAAGCACTAGAAACAGAGCGTTTGTCGTTATCCCAATGAAGCTAATTTCCTGGAATGTAAGGGGGCTTGGGGACCCTAGTAAAAGACATTCTGTTAATCGCATCATTGCCCCTCACAAAATCGACATTCTATTTCTGCAGGAATCTAAATTATCTGACCCCTGTCCCAATATTCTTAGACAAATAGGTGGGACATCCCTTTCGGATTGGGCCTACCAAAACGCATTAGGCTCTAGTGGAGGCATTATTACAGCCTGGAATGAATCAGTGTGGTCCCTCTGCCAAACCTTCAATAACCCATTAGCCTTACATGTAGCCCTTCGCCACTTGCAAACTGGAAGGATATTCTTCTTCTCCAACATCTATGGCCCACTTAATATTCAAGATCGAATCGATCTATGGAGAAATTGCCTCTCCTTCGCCTCTCACATCAATGGCCCTTGGGTGGTTTGCGGAGATTTCAACACCACCCGCTCCTCTATAGAAAGAAACTCGGGCAACCTTTCCCAAGACTCAGAATCCTTCAACTCCTTCATCAACCAGTGCTCCCTAATTGACCCACCTATCAGTAACCGCCTATTCACCTGGTCTAACCGTAGATCGGGCCCCTCGTTGGCTAAACTTGACCGCTTTCTCTTCAACCCTGCCTGGGATGACTTTTACCCTCTCTCGGTGATCTCTGGCCTAGCCACAACCATTTTCGATCATTGCCCTCTCCTCCTTGACACTGGTTCTCCTACCTGCCATAATAGACCCTTCCGTTTTGAGCGACTCTGGCTTCTTGAACCGTCATTTGACAATTTTATCAAAAATATCTGGCCTCAACCTTCCGACATTTCCTCTGCCACCGCCAGAGTTGTTGCCAAACTTCGATCCCTCCGCAAGATCATCAAACCCTGGGCTAAGTCTGTCTGGGGTTCCATTCGCTCGCGTATATCTTCAATCCAAGAAGAAATCCTTGACTTAAATATTCTTGAAGAATCATCCCCTCTTACCGATTCGGATCGAACTCGGCTAAAAAATATGGAATCGGAACTGGAAAGGCTGATGCTGCAGGAAGAAATTGGATGGAAACAGCGGTCCAAAGCGAGTTGGATTGAAGAAGGAGACAAAAACACTGCTTTTTTCCACCGCCTTGCTAATGGCAAACGAAGGTCAACTTTCATTCCCGAAATCATCCACAATGACTCCCATATCACAGATCAATCAGACATCCTCAATCTTTTCTCTTCATATTACCGTAGCATTTTGGGCAACCGTCACCCTCCTATCCCACTCATTGACTGGAATCTGCTATACCCCAACAGTCCCCCAATCCCCATCGATCAGCCGTTCTCAGAAGCAGAAATCTGGGCTGCTTTGAATGACATGTCCGACAACAAAGCCCCGGGTCCAGATGGCTTCGGCCCATTTTTTTTCAAGCATTACTGGGATACCGTCAAGGCAGACATTATAGAGATGTGCACTGAATTCCAAGATGATCCAACATCAGTGGCCCGCCTCAATTACGCCAATATCATCCTTCTCCCCAAAACTCCTGGAGCCTCTACCCTCTCATCCTTCCGCCCCATCAGCCTCTTGAACACCACCTTCAAAATCATAACCAAGGTCCTTGCCAACCGCCTTCAATCAGTCATCGCTCCCCTAATCGGTATTGAGCAATCGGCGTTCATCCTGGGACGTAATATAATGGATTGTGTAGCGTCTACACAAGAGGTCATCTCCTTCTGCCATCAATCTTCAACGCCAGGTATTCTACTTAAATTAGATTTCTCTAAGGCTTTCGACTCAGTCAACTGGCAATTCTTGTTGGATCTCCTGAAACATAGAGGCTTCCCCCCGAAATGGTGTACATGGATCCATTGCATTCTCAACACCAGTTTCTCCACAATTTCGATTAATGGTGCTTCCTTTAGCCTAATTAAGTCCGCTCGAGGTCTGCGTCAGGGAGACCCTCTCTCTCCTCTCCTCTTCACCCTTGCCGCTGATGTCCTTAATCGTATGATCAAACTTGCAATCTCAAACAACCTTCTTGATGGTATCAAATTCCCCAACTCGAATCTGACCATATCCAACCTCCATTTTGCCGACGATACTATCCTCTTTGCCTCCCCCAACGACACTCATATCTGTTGCCTTAAAGTTACCCTGTACACTTTTGAACTAACATCTGGCCTCTCCATTAATCAACAAAAGCTCCATCATCATGCTTGGCAACTTCGATCACCTTGGGCCTTCTTTCTCCAAATTACTCAATTGTAAATTATCGCAGTTCTCGATCTCTTATCTGGGTATCCCCCTCCTCCCAACGAAGCTACTCAAAACAGACTGGATCCCCCTCATCAACAAAATCGAAAATAGACTCTGCTCCTGGAAGGCACACTCTTTCTCCTCCGTCGGCCGACTAGTCCTCGTTAAGTCAGTCCTATCAGCCATTCCCACTTATTGGATGTCATTTTACACGCTTCCTACATGGGTAAGAAATAGAATTGATATGATTAGAAGCTCCTTTTTATGGAATGGGGGTCGAATTAAGAAACTGGTGAACTGGCGGACTGTTTGCTTGCATTCCAATAATGGTGGACTTGGTATTGTTGACCTGCATCACTTCAACCTCGCGCTTCTGGCTAAATGGCTATGGCGTTTTTTATCATCAGGTTCTTTCCTTTGGAAATCTTGGATTTCCTCGCGCCACTACGCTTCCAACCCCCACCTGGCCCTCCACCTCACCCCCACCATCAAACCATCTCCCTTCTGGTCCGGCGTCCTCTCCACCCTCCCCCGAGTTAAGTCTCTTTTCCATGTCAAAGCTGGTAATGGTGAGAACTGCCTCTTCTGGCTTTATACCTGGCACGGTCAACTTCCACTCTCCTCTTCCCTCCCCAACCTCTTCTCCCTCTCCCCCTTTATCCACGTTTCCATTTCCAACTCCCTTCGCCTTGGCGCCGATCACTTCCTTCCTTCATCCTATTTTGACCTCTCCACTTTTGCGGAGCTCCTCCAAGCTGCTTCTATCCTTCGCTCCATCCAACTTGCCCCCCAACCCGACAAGTTCCTCTGGGCCCCTAGCCCTTCAACCGACTTCTCGGTCTCCTCCTGCTACTCCTACCTTAACAACCCTGGACGCCTCTTCAATTTCTCCAGACTGTGGAAGTGCAGACTTCAGCCCCGTATGGCATTCTTCCAATGGTGTCTCATCCAAAACCGCATCAATAACAGAGATAGGCTCTTTCGTTTTGGCATCGTGTCGGAGTCCTCTTGCGTTTTTTGCTGTACTGTAATAGAAAGTATACAACATTTATTCTTCGACTGTGATTTCTCCTATAGAGTCTGGGCGGCAACATCCACTCACTTACTCGGCTACGTCCCAACTATCACCACCTTTTTTGATCATTGGCAGTATAATCCCCCCAACATTCACCTAGATCCCTTTGTAGCTGTCTTCAGTTGGTGCATTTGGGTTGAACGTAACAATAGGGTGTTCCATGGTACCGATCCTCACTTTGAGAGAGCATGTAGGCGTATTATTTATTTTTACTCTCTCTCAACAGGGCATAGCTACTCTGCACCGTTCAGGCTTAGACTGCCATACTCCACCACTTCGTCGACGGAATCAGCTGGTAGCACTTCTGCTGATCCTATTGGCAGGCATCATAGGCAGCAACCGTAGTCCCCTGTGCGCAAATTGTCTGCTTGTCTGTACTTGTTCTGCATTACTATGTTGTAGTTGACTGTTCTCTTATTTTGTGTTGAAAGACTACGTTGTAAACTCTCATCATTTTGGCCATCGATCGGGCCTGTCGATCGCGCTACTTATATATTTACTATTATCTAACCGGCTGTGTAGCTGCACGCTACACATCCGTCTTGCTCAAAAAAAATGATATCTTGGTCTACTCCAAGTCTGGAGTGGAGCATGAGTAGCATCTCAGGAATGTTCTTGAGACACTTGGGTACAATTAGTTAAAAGCCAAGTTCTCCAAATGCCACTTTTGGAAGAAGAAGATGAAGTTCTTAGGCCACACAATTTTTGATGCCATATTTCTATAGATCCGGCCAAAAATTGAAGCTATTCAAAATTGTAAGCGCCCAAGACAGTTACCGAGATCCATAGCTTTCTTCGTTTATCCAGTTATTAACAACTATTAAGGATTTCTCGAAGATAGTTCTACCACTAACTAACCTCACTAGGAAAGGACTTAAGTTCCGGTGGATAGATAGATATGAGGAAGCTTTTCCAAAGCTGAAGGATTTGCTTATTCATGCACATGTTCTTATTATTCTTAAAGGCAACAATGATCTTCAAATTTATACTGATGCACGTGGCTTTGGTTTGCAGTCCTTATGTAGAGGGTAGAGCGGTCACCTATACATTGAGGCGGTTAAAGCGTAATGAAGTCCTATATGCCACTCATGACTTAGAGCTTGCCACCATAGTTTTTGCTTCAAAGATTTAGTGTCATCATCCACTGGGTGAGAGATTTGTCCAATATACTAATCATAAGTCATTGAAGTTTATGTTCACTTAAAGGGATCTCAACATGAGAGAACAGTGTCGGCTTGAGTTTCTTTGGGCTTATGATTTTGAGATTCAATACACCCTTAGAAAGGGGAATAGAGTAGCTAATGCATTAAGGATGAAGTATCAGACAGTTGTTTCTATGATGGTAGCTGAGTGGAAGCATTTTGAGTTGCTTTTAATATGTGAAGTCCGAGATAGAGATTCTATGGTTGGTCTGGGTGATTTGCTACCTAGTTTTGTATTCCGACCATCTTTGATTGATCAGATCACTAATTATTAAAGGAGAGATCCGACTAATTTTTTTTTATTCAGAGATTGGGGTTAGGTGAGGATGGTGATGACTTAGTTATTTATGTTCTCAATGCTCATGGTTGCTTGCGGAGAAAGGACATACTTGTTGTTCTTGATCTGGATGATCTCTATAAAGAAGTGACGGATGATTGTCATCGTTTGTTATACCGTTCACCTTGGGGAAATTAGGATATATATGGTTATGAAGCGTCTTTATTATTGGAAAGTGATGAAGTGCGATACTGGCAAGTATGTGAAGGGTTGTGTGACATGTCGGCTTATTGAAGCTGAACATCAGAGGCCTAGCGGTTTTCTTCAGCCATTGATTCCGATATGGAAGTGGGATCAAGTATAAGTGGCTTTTAATATATTTCACAATAGTTAACCTATATATGATCTAGTAAGGATTTCGTTAATGTTGTGTTCTTTTGGGTGTCTATAGATTTTGTTCATGTCTTATCTCAATCCCGGAATGACCATGATAGCATTTGGGTAGTAGTTGATCACTCGAACAGTTCGGTGCATTTTAAACTGATGAAGTCAAGCAGAACTACTCCATAATTTATCAGGCTTTATGTGAGTAGGTAGTGAGGCTTCATGGCGTTCTCGATGCCATTATGTATTCACCAGTGTTTTCTAGAAGAGTCTTCAAACAGCTTTGGATACAAAGCTGAACTTATCCAAAGCTGAACTTTGGTACTACCTACCATCCGCAGACTGATGGTTAGACGAAGCAAGTTAATCAGGTTCTGGAAGACTTGCTTTGTACTTATGTTTTTGATATGGGAGATAGCTGGGAGGATCATGCTTATTTGGTTCGGTTTGCTTATAACAACAACCACCAATCCAGAATCAACAAGGCATCGTTTGAGGCTCTATATGGTAGACCATGTTGATCATCTTCTTATTGGCTTAAGATTGGTGATAAGTTTGTTTTTAGTCTATATTTGTTTAACGACGAATTTTTGATCGGTCAGAAAATCGCCGAAAAATGTAATAAAAATAATCGCAAGCACATGGCGTACAATTTTAGTATGTGGTGAGTACGGTTTGATCCGTAGAGAATTGAAATAATTTTAAATTCTACTCAATCAAATAAACCCCATTTTGCAAGTTTGTTTTAAACTAAGAAAAGTAGCAAAAATTAAACTAGAGCAAAGGTGAATAAAAATATGAGAGTAAGAAACAATTTAGAGGCAAATCCACTCTCATACTCTCATATAAAATCAACACAAAATCAATCTATGGTCTCTTATTTTAATCTAAGTAGAATTAGTAATGTATTTATCATAAGTATGGTTTATTTCTATTATTAATTAACACAACTTAAACCATCAAACTTTAATACAACAAATAAAACCCCTTATTAAATGTCATGAAAATGAAAATGAAACTAAAACAAAATCTATTTTAAGCATGATCTATTTACTATTTTTGATTAGTAACATAGATCATCAAATTTTGATTCTATTTTAATTCCATGATCAAAATCATTTAGTTAGATGTTAATGTAAATTATGTTTATATTTGAGTAAGAATAGCCAATTTAACATAGGCTATCAAATTCACTAATAAACTTACATTAACAGCTAACTATCCATGAAGCATAAAAAGAAATCATAAATAATAAAATATGTTGAATTTACATAATTTAAGAGAGCTTCATCATCCTTAAATCGAAAGGGTTTAGCTTTTCATTTGTGTTATTATTTCAACACATGTAAATTGCAACATAGAACAAAAAGGAAAGTGCAAGCTAATTAAATTTAAAGAGAACTAAACTACTTGCATAAAAAAATTGCAATGAAAATAAAGTTAATGTACTAACATGAAATAGAATAAAGAGAGCATGTAAACAAAAATGAGCATAAAATAAAATAAAAGCATGTAAGAACAAGGAAGAAGAGGAGGCTTAGGAAGACATTTTATTTCTTATTTAGTTTTGTGGCCGCAACTCATATAATATGATAAGAAGATTAAAACTCCATCACATGAAGATAAGAGGGTCATTTATTCATGACTCAAACCCTAATCCACTTTTAGGAACTCCCTAAAATGCTCTTAAAGTAGTGTGGCCTCCAAGTTACCATTGGCATAAAATTAATCCTCCATTAAATGTGCATACGTCTTTAATCCCCACTAACATATGCATTAGCTCTTGATTATGGTTCGGCTAGTAGGTAGATGGGGTCCTCTGTGATTTCATGAATTCTTTTATTTCTTCATTCTTTGGCTTCCTTCACTTATGCATGCATACATACATGAAAGCTTCTTCATAATTGATCTCCATTTCCTACAATTAAAAATTAAAAATGTGCAAGTGGATTTTCTCAATTTAAATCATACACAAAATTACCATTTTGCCCCCATGTAGATGCATGAATGATGACTTGAAAGCATTTTTCCAAAAATTCGGTTTTAAACATGTAAAAACACCAATTATGACATTTATTTTACTAGAATGAGATTAAGTGTGTAAGTAAAAAAAATACTTTTTTATGTGCACATCAAATACCCCCAAACTTATCTTTTTATTCGTCCTCGAGTAAAGAAAAACTAAGATAAGTCTGTTTTCATAGGAAATACGATTGCATTGAGCGTATGCAACAAGTCGTTAAACCTCTAGGTGTCCTTAGTAGGACGAGTTCTGTCTTGTGAGGGTTTTCAGAGGATACTATCCACAAAATACAAATTCAACATGAAAAGTTCCTAAATGCAAGATTTGTTTACAAAGATATGATGCAAGTTTTTGAAAATATTTACAAAGGAAGAATTTAGTTTTAAATTGACAAGAATAATTTAAATATAAGTTTTGGTCATTATTAAGAAATTTAAGTCCTTTCACTCGTCAAAACTTCTAACGAAAATTAAGTTATCATCACAATTAGACTCTAGTTTGGCTAGTTGTTTTGGTTGATAACATAGTGCAACTATGAAACGAATCCTTAGTTGATTATCAAAAAAATTCAAAGTGGTGTTTTTATTTCTTTCGAATAACAAGTCGAATCAAGTAAGTGAAAATAATGCTTGGATATTAAATGCTTGCTCTCTTTATTTTTGAAAAGTATTAACATTATTATTATTTACACACCTAACTCAGATAAACTAAGGCTAGATATGCCGATTATGCATTACCTTTCAGGCTTACGTGAGAAGGGTATGGAGTATGGTGGGGTTGTACATACTTATGTATAAACACATGACGCTAGTTGTTTCTTATTTCCACAAAAACATTTTTTATGTTATACACACACACACACACACACACACACACATATATATATATATATGTATATATATATATTTTTAGAAGAGAGAGTTTTGCAACATCATCTTAGCACCACTTAACTTAAAAGATCAAAAACGTTATCGCCTTTACTTTAAATCAACTGCTCTTTTGAACAAGGATTACAATTAGGAAATACTTTATATTTATCACCCAAGAACCTTACTATATAGTAGTTAAACCATAGTTACTTGTAATCAAACTTTATTATTATTTTTGTTGAGATAGATAAATTTTCAAAAATTTCAATTTAATAACCAAAAACACATACTTATCCTAAAGCGCTCTTCAAAAGTAAATCAATATGCTAAGAAGGAAATTTGTTTTGGGATTTTTTTTTAATTTTTGAGTTTTGGAAAGAAGATGCAAAAAATAAACCATGAAAAATCAAAAATGAAGACAAGACTGCCGCCCACACTTAATTTGGACTGTCCCTACGGTCAATTCATGATATAATGAGTGCAACGGGAAAAATATATATATATATATATATATATATATATATTTACAAAAGAGGGTTAACTTTTCTTACTAGGCGTATTATGACCCATGGAGAATCATGAGCTCCTCCTATTGATTACTTGGCAATTCCAAGTATGGTTTCAAGCGATGACCATTGACTTTGAAAATTGTTCTATCCCTGGAGTTTTGTATTTCTATGGCTCCGCATAGAAAAACTGTTCATACCACAAATGATCCGGTCCATCTTGATTTTAATTTCCTAGGGAATAAGTGAAGTCTAGAGTCATACAAAAGAACTTTTTGGTTTGGCGAAAACTATTTTCTTAGGATAGACTTGTCATGGAAAACTTTGTTCTTTCTTTATAAATTTTTTACTTTTCATACGCATCATTCCCAATTTCCTCTAACTCGTTGAGTTGCAATTTTCTATCTTTGCCATCTTTTTCAAGATCAAAGTTTAAGTTCTGAATTGCCTACAATGCTTTATGTTCGATTTCAACTAGTAAATGGCATGCTTTCCCGAATACTAAACGAAATGGGGACGTCCTAAAGTTAGTTTTAAAAGCGTTATGGTAAGCCCAAAGCACATCCGTTAATTTTGAGACCAATTTTTCCAAGATTTGTTCGATTTTTATTAAAAGTTTTTTCCAAGATTTGTTTGATTTGGCGATTTGAAACTTCAACTTGACCGCAAAGTTGAGGATGATGCAGAGTGGATAACTTATGGGTCATCGAGTATTTTGTCAATAGAGTTTCAAATGAATGATTATAAAATCGGTTCCATTATCACTTGTCATTGTGCGAGGTGTTCCAAACCTCGAAAAGATATTTTCTTTTATGAATTTCACAACAACTTTATAGTCATTTGTTTTACAAGGAATGGCTTCAACCCATTTGGAAACATAATCAACAATAAGAAGAACGTATAAATTTCCGAAGAAATTGGGAAACGGTCCCACAAAGTCAATACTCCAACCGTAAAAGATTTCGATCGTAAGAATGGGTTCAAGGGCATCATATTTCATCGAGAGATTCTTCCAATCATTTGGCAGTGGTCGCAAGTTTTACAAAATTCGAATGAGTCTTTAAAAAGAGTAGGCTAGTAGAAGCCAGGTTGAAGTACTTTTTCGATAGTTTTCTTCGGACCGAAGTGACCACCACAAACTCGGTCGTGACAAAATGAAAGAACACTTTTGATTTCACAATCCAGGATGCAATATCGAATGATTTGCTCGGAACAGTATTTTAACAAGTATGGATCATCCCAGTAGAAGTATTTGACTTGGGAAAGAAACTTATATTTATCTTGTTTCGACCAAACTAAAGGAGTTTCCTTAGTGACTAAATAGTTCACTATATCACCATACCATGGATCAACAGAAACAAAAAGAACTTGCTCATCAGGAAAGTTCTCGTTGATCGGTGAAGAAGATGGTGCGTTTAGAAGATGCGATAGATGATCAGCGGTGACATTGTCAGATCCTTATTTTGTCTGTAATTGTAAGGTCAAATTCTTGGGACCTAGCATCCTTTTTAGCAATAAGGTATCTAAAAGCGGAATGGTCAGTGTAAACAGTAATGTGTGAGCCAATCAAATAAGGTTGAAACTTTTCGAGCGCAAATACTACCGCTAGAAGCTCTTTTTCAGTGGTCTATAATTGAGTTGAGCATCATTTAGAGTCATACTAGCGTGGTAGATGATGTCAAAATTTTTGTTGATGTGTTGTCCTAAGACAGCACCAACTGTAAAGTTAGAAGTATCACACGTTATTTCGAAAGGAAGATCCTAATTGGGTGAGCAAATGATGGGAGCAGAAATGAGTTAGTTTTTGAGACGGTCGAAAGCAGAAACATAATTAGAATTGAAGTCAAATGGAAAGTCTTTTCCAAGAAGAGTCGTAAGAGGTTGAGCAATTTTACTAAAGTCTTTCATAAAGCATCGATCAGCGTGTCCAAGGAATGAATGAATGTCCTTGACAGATTTGGAAATGGATAAATTCGCAATTACGTTAACTTTTGCATTATCTACCTCAGTGCCTTTGTTTGAAATGACATGTCCAAGGACAATGCCGTGTTTGACCATAAAATTGCATTTTTCCCAATTTAACGTTAAGTGTTTGTCCTTGCATCGTTTAAGAACCAACTCAAGATGGTGTAAGCACTTGGAAAAAGAGTTTCCAAAGGTAGAAAAATTGTCCATAAATACTTCCAGAAAGTGTTCAATCATGTCAGAAAAGATGCTGACCGTGATCTTTGAAAAGTAGCAGGAGCATTGCAAAGGCCAAATGGCATACGTAGACATGCAAAAGTGCCAAAGGGACACGTGAAACTCGTTTTCTCTTGATCTTAGAGAGCGATTGGAATTTGGTTATAATCAAAATAACCATCAAGAAAGCAACAAAAATTCGTGGCCAACTAAGCGTTCAAGCATTTGGTCGATGAAAGAAAGAGGGAAATGATCCTTACGTGTTTCAACATCTAGTTTTCGATAATCAATGCAAACACGCCAACTCGTTTAAGTACGAGTTGGAATGAGGTCGTTTGGGTCATTCTTAATAATGGTAAGTCCAGACTTTTCAGGCACAACATGAATTGGGATAACCCACGAACTATCGGAGATTGGGTATATGATTCCGTTATCGAGAAGTTTAAGAATTTTATCACGAACCACATCCTTCATTTTTGGGTTAAGCTTTCGTTACGCATCATGAACAGGCTTGGCATCGTCAACTAAATGGATGAAATGTTGAACAAGAGTGGGACTTATTCCCTTTATATCGGTGATCGGCTATCCAATTGCTTCTTTATTTTTCGACAGAACTGAAAGAAGGGAAACTTCTTGATCAAGAGAGAGAGAGATGAAGAGTTATGATGGAAAATGTTTCATTGTCATCTAAGTATGTATACTTAAGGTGATTGGTAAGGGGTTTAAGGTCCAACCTTGGGGGTTGCTCAATCAAAGAATTCAGTTAAAGTTCTAATTCAATGATAAGGGGTTCAAACAGAAGTGCATCTTCAATTTCCCTCAGCTCATCTTGAAACAATTGTTCGTATTCAGTCTCGTGTTCATGGTATAGGTCAACTGTTTCGTTATCAAAATTTTATTGAGTGAAGCTAACTTTCAGCGTTTGGTCATGTGGCTTGTTCTGTTGATTTTCAAGATTGAAAATGTTAAGATCCAAAGTCATGTTTCCAAAAGAAATTTTCATTAAACTGTTTCGACAATTGATTAAAGCATTTGAAGTAGCCAAGAAAGGTCGGCCTAAAATCAATGGAATTTGACTCATTGGATCATTCATGAGTTGAGTCTCCAAAACGATGAAATTGACGGGGAATATGAATTGACCGATTTTGATGAGTACGTCCACAATTTCTGTGACGACCCGGCTTTCTATGCCCAAAAACCGCTTCGTCTTAAAGAAAGAAAGGGGTGAGAAAATAGAAAAGATAGAGAAGAAAAGAACATCAACATCAGAATCTCACAGCGGAACGAATAAATTATAATAATCACATAAGTATTTACATAATATACAGCATCAATCAGAGTTATACAGACAATAGATCACATACTAGACAGTTATAAACACCTGTCTAGTTATACATCTCAATACACAAGTCAACACAGAGAAATCAACACAGCGGAACTATAT
The DNA here is from genome assembly GCA_030765085.1 of Allium cepa. Classification (NCBI taxonomy): domain Eukaryota; kingdom Viridiplantae; phylum Streptophyta; class Magnoliopsida; order Asparagales; family Amaryllidaceae; genus Allium; species Allium cepa. The sequence continues at coordinate 78,560,586 of CM060941.1, read as the reverse complement.
GTATATCTACAACGCTGAAGCCTCCTGCTCCATTGCTCCTCCAGAATTCGTCAAAGCTAACCTGAATCCCTTGACTACCCGTAAAAATTTGAGTACCCGAGAGTTTATGAAAAACAAAAATAAAATCCGGGTCAGACATGGGTCTGGTATGAGTAACAAGTTAAAGTTGCTTAATTTTGAAAATCCGTTTGAAAATAAAACGTATCACGTAAGACTCCCCACACATAAACATGGAAAAGTTTTTACCTTACGCTAACCAAAATATTTGATAGGAAATTCTGTGATATTATAATAGGTCTAGGGTTTTCAAATAAATAGAAAATAGCCGAAATTGTTACATGATTAAATTCCAGCTACTAGCCACAAAAGTGGGCAATACAATCAAAACCGTTGGCAATTACTGGATTGTGGATTCCATACAATGGCAGGGCTACTGGGGTACCGCCCGTCACAGTACGTGGCCTAGATCAACGTACCGAGGATCACTCCTGACCCCCTGCAACACAAGGCCGGAACCATTCCTTACTGAACAGTCCCAACAAGATAACCCCGCAGATAGCCGTCGCTACTGCCCACTAAGCCGAAATAAAGGGACATCTAGACATGGGAATATCCTTGTCCTGCTTGGGCATGACCCACCTAACCTTGCTGCACCTCCCCTGTTTTAGCCATTCCCGGTTGATGAGGCTTGAGGCTACGATTACCTTTAGAGAATACTTTTCTTAGAATGCTCATCGCCCACCTGACGATGTGTTGAAAGCATTCAATCCATACAAGTTCGTTCCGGGTTCGAACGAAACCGAAAGCATTATCTCGTTACACTCATTTTGGAATCACTCTCAGAGTCAACGACGATAACCCTTGCATTCTGAATCTTCATCTTCACTTCAGATTCACGCCCTATCGTTAATTTGGAATCGATGTGGTTTTCGGATGTTCCTAATGTGGAAAACCGATCCCGGTCTCATCGAATTCCAAAACATGTCTTTTAAGGCCAAGTTGTCTATTTAGTCTTAACAGTTCAATTCAATATCATCAATATACACACAGATGGATAATTCATAATATCACAATAAATAATCACAGATAATCTCATAAACAGATAATCAATATTATCATCCAAACAGATAATATTATCATATTTAAACCAAGCATCCATATCACATAGATAGTATTCAAGTCAGATCTGCATGTACAACCATCAAATGAAATATCCATATCAATTCATAATCAATGATTTATAAATCACAATCTATAATTAATTTTAAAATGAATTAAATTAACTACGTCTATCCCTAATTAATTTAAAGTAAATTAAATTAATTACTTCATCTATAAATCCTGCTTATACAACCAATAAATTAATTTTAAATCAAATTAATTAATTAATCTCTAGATATTTATCTTGATTAACTTCTTCGATTAATTACCTTCTAATTACAGTAAGTAATTAGTCTTTAATTAATTCTACAAATTAATTATCCTAAATCATTTATAGTAATTAACATTTAATTACTTTATTTACAATTAATTACATTATCCTTAATTTATCACCACGTTATTAATTATTTCTTAATCAAACTATTCTTAATTTCATTATTAATTACATTAATTAAATGATCTCTAATTTAGATTTACATTAAATTACTTTATTTAATTTAATCACATTAAGTGATTAATCTTTAATTAAACACAATTATTAACCACCTTGATTAATATCAACCAGCAATTAACTACCCTTAATTACTTATTACTAAATTAATTATCCCATAATTAATTATCTCCATTTAATTAATCCCCTGATTAATTACAAAAGTAATTATTTTAATTACTTTATTAACACATCATCTTTCACTAATTACATTCAGTAATTAACATTAATTACTTCCTCAAGTAATTATGCTCCATTAAATACACTAAGTGATTATACAAATCAAATCATCAAATGATTTCTTAAATTAATTAAACTAAATTAATTAACTTAAATAAATTAATTACAATAAGTAATTAATTTCTTAATTACTTTTATCAAGTAATTACATTTAACAATTTATAATAGATTATCTAATTAATCTGGTTAATTATCAAAATTAATCACATATATGAATTTAAGTAATAATCCTTTAGTTAATTATCATGATTACATTTCTACATTTATTTCTTAATTAATTCCTAATTATAAATTAATCTAAATTATTAATTTATAAATTAAATACATAAGTCATTCATTAATTAACTTATTCATTAAATTATTTTAATACCTTAGTTATTCCTAAGATAATTTATTTCTTTACTAATGACTTCATTAATATTTAAGTGTGTTATAACTTTACCTTCCAAAATTTTAAATTTGAATTCCATTTGGAATTTAAGATTCAAAAATATTATTTATTTAAATTTAAATATTAATCAAATTTAAATTCAATTTATAATCTTGTAAATAACATTAATTACGTACATATGAAACTTATATAAGAAAGCCTTTCAATTCAACTATTTGAATCTTTATTTAATTTAAACTTCCAAAAGACATTTATATTTTAAACTTGCAATTAAACAATTTATTTAACTTCCATTCAAAAGAACTTTGTAAAAACCAATTCAAATATTTATTTCGAAACAAATATTTTATAAAACGAACTATTTGAATTTAACTTTGCTTTATACATTTAGATTTTAAACCTGATTTATTTTTCGGTTTTGAGTTCATTAGTTTAACTTTGAGTTTAAAACTTTTGATTTCATTAGTATAACTTTGAATTTAAAACTTGGGTTTTAACTTGCTTTTGAAAAACTTGATTTTTAATTCTTGATTTAAAAATCCAAATTCGTTTCTAAAACTTAGATTCAAAAGTTCACTTGAATCTATATTTTGAACTTTTAATTTCAAACACAATTTAAGTTTTGATTCAAATTTTAAATTAAATTTAGAATCTGAAAACTGTCAGGTTGTAAATCTGACAGGAAACCCATATTTGATTGTTTTAAACTTTATTTTTTATTTAAATTTGAATTCAAAAGTAGATTTGAATTCAAACTTCAACTAGATTTACACTTTATTTAATTCCATTATTTATTTGTAAATAGGTTCCAATTGAATTTGTTTTAGAAACAATGCTACTGCCAGGTTTTACAAAAAATCTGGAAACATCCACTGACTCGAGAGAAACCAGAATTGCTTCGAGTCTCCCCTTCCTCTACTTCGTGTCAAACCCTCGAATAAACTCACGTCTCCCCGAGTTAAAACCCTGCACACGACCAAAGAACTCAACACACTTTAATGGCACGGTGCACGTGCACCGTGGCCCCAGCCACCTCCGGCCACCCCCCACGAACCTTAACATGACACCAACTACCGCCAGTCACGACCACGACCCCCCAGAGCCACCACGGCAACCTGAAACAAAAGCGAGTTCGAAACTCCACCTGGAAACCAAAAATCAGGTTCCTCTCGAAACGTGGAAACTCCACCGCACTCCAAACTCCGTCCACCAGAGCACCAGCACCTCCGGCCACCACTTCGTCCATGACCGAGCTACTACCCTCCAGAGTTCCAGCAAACTCGATCGCTCCTAGGCCACGCGACAAATCAAACATCACAGTACTGCCCAAACTAGGTTAGAAACTTAAAACTGCCACCTCCACCACCGCCGTGATCTGCCACCACTTCAACCAATTTTCCCACCATCACCGATGGTTCTACTGTCATCTCTGGAACTTACAACCTCTCAGATCCTCGAGAACATCAACTACCCCTCAAATACTAATTCCCAATAAAAACAGAACTACACATTCAATTTGCTATTAAAATTAGTGATTTCATTTTTAAAAATCATTATTTTGGTTAAGTATTCAGTTCATAACCCTGAATCAATGAATTCGAATGTTTGAATTTCATCCAGAACTTAACTTTCTTGTTTATTTTTAGTTTCCAGGGCAATACACAATTTATTCTCACTCAGATAAATTTTTTAAACTTTGACAAATGATTAGACAATCAATTTTTGTTTATAACATAAATTCTAACAATGATTTGATCCAGAGATAAAGGATTTTAAATTAAAGCTATAGTTTAAGAACTGGAAATATAGGTGTTTACAGATATTCACAAACGTATATACATCTTACATCCAAAAATGCACAGAAATTCACTAACATATATTCACACAAACCCACCTATTTCCTACATAGATCATGCAATCAGATTTATATATTTAAGCTTTTTTTAAAAAAAAAAATGTTACTCACCTTGCTTGTAAAAAATAATAGAGCACCCTGGATATTGAAATAGCTCAAACTGTAAAAATTGGAGGCTGTTTTGAACTTCCCGTTAAATTCATCTTGCTTGCTTATTATTGAATAATGGTTTCAGTTTATATTTGAGTTTGCATAGAAATGAATAGGCTTGCAATAAAATCTTCCTCTGGTTTGATATGCTTAGAATGAATTGGAGGATAAGTATATATAGAAAAATAAATTTGTATAGGGTAGGTGTTATCTGGGTTAAACACATGTAAGTACAAATATTGCTTTTGTTTGTATCAGGCCATATCTTTGTGTTAGGAGGCTGAAAGGATTTGAACAATTTCAAATAGACATAAGTTTGTGCTGAGAATTTGAAACATTTAATGTTAATGTACTCTATGTTCCCTATTTAGCTAATTTAATCATTTCTTATGTATAGATATTTTAGTTAGTTTTCCACTTCTCTTCTCTAACCTGCATACCATATTTGTTTTATACTTTATGTTTATGCTTGTCTGATTCTTAATCTACAAGCTACAGACCCATTTTGTATTTAGATATTTTGTTTTTTTCTTTCTTTGTTTAAAGATTTTCCCTTGCCTATAGCTTAAGTGCTCGTGTTTGTTTCATATCAATCACCTTGTTTTATTTGTCTGGTTGTACAAGGATTTTTGTTTTATTATTTTACTTTGTTTATAAATTTTTCCCTTGCCTTTTACTTGCCTAGCTTGCTTTTATTACCTATGTACATATACACTTCTTTCTTTTACACTTGTTCTTACCTTTATATTTATTTTACAGGCATATTACAAACAAAGCCTGATTTGCATTATTTATTTTTTATATGAAGTTGTTTCAGTCATTGTTATAAATTTTAACTTATATATTTATTTTACTTATAAGTTACTTTTATTTTAAACTTAAATAATTAAATATTTATGTTAAGATTTATAAGGTATTATTTTATTTAACATTTTTGAAAGACTTTATTTTAAATTTACAAATCATAGCTTCTTTCAAAAATATACATGTATTAAAACAACAACTTCTATTTATTTTAAAAACCCATTTTCAAAGATATTACAATATTGATATAGTTTAATATAACTTATTATTAAATTAAAAATAAATTGTCAAAAGAAACAATCCTTTTTAAAATATAAATACTTATTTATCAAGCTATATTTTTAAAACAAAACAAAACAAAACTTTTTATTTAAGTTAAAACTCTAGGCTAAAACCATTTTAAACAAATTAACTTTATCTTGGGTAATTTAAAATCATATGGTCATTTATTAAATAGCCTAATATTAAATTTCTAAATTATCAAAAATATTAGAATTATAAAACATGTCTGTTTATTAAATTTAAAAACAAAACTTATCTATTTATAATATATACCAATATATACATATATACATTATAATAGAAACAATTTAAATTAGCTTTTAAAAGATAAATTATCAGTTAAATATTTATTTAAAAGAAGATTATTAAATCAATTTAAATCTTATAAATAATTATTATCAAATCAATTTAATTTTTAATGTCGAATATTGAATTGATATTGCCCCAAATTTCCAGGATGTCGCATCCCATGGTTTCTTTATTGAACGATCGGAAAATTAAAGAGTTACTTCTGTTGGTTTTAGTTCACCCAATCCAAGTTGCTGGTAAACTGAATAAGAAATCAAACTAACACTCGTACCCAAATCAAGTAAGCCCTGGTTAATCATTTTGTCTCCTATCGTGCACGAGATTGTCGGGCATCCAGGATCTTAGTACTTAACGAGGATTGATTGGGACAAGACTTCGCTAAGTCCAGCAACTAAGAAAACTTTCTTGGGTACATGAGTGTGTCGTTTTAGGGGATGCGAGTCCTTGAGAAACTTAGCATAAGTTGGGACTTGTTGAAAATATCAAGGAAGGGATGTTAACTTTGACTTGTTTAAAAATTTCCAACATCTTTTCCATTTGGGCAGAATGTTTCTTAGGTCGAAGCGATATGGAAACAGAACATGATACTCAGTTGGTGGGTCTACTTGAGTAGAAGAAGAATTTGGATTGGAGTTTGATTCGATGTTTGGCTCAATGTTTTGTTCAGAATCATTTGTTGTTTTAGAAGTATAGAGAGGAATTTTCGGCAAATCGTTTGGATTAACAACTTGATTATCGAATTGTTTACTGGAACACAAAGTCGTGATAGCATTCATTTGGGTTACATTTCTCTCTTGAACAACAAGAACTTGGTTCGAATATGCGTTTTGATTTATGAGATTCGGAACTGTCTGACTTGGGAATGTGCTTCATTCACGTTCACTCACAAACGTGGCTAATTGACTCATTTGCATTTTAAGTTTAGCAATCGATTGACTCGTATTCTGCGTGTACAAAGTTAACAAATTTTGCAAATTACTGTTTGATTGGAGGCTTTGAGTGGTTGCCTAAGCTAAAGTTTCAAGACTTTTCTTAACTGTACTTAATGGTTTATCGTCTTAGGGAGTAAAATATTGTTGCGATTTATTTTGAGATGGACCCATAAAATTTTATTGAAAATGATTGGGTTGAAAGGGAGGATTCGAAGCATTGTTTGGAAATGCTTGAAAATTGGGATGAACTAAATTCATGTTGGAATTATTTTAGTTCCAAGCCAAGTTTCGATGATTTCTCCAACCAGGATTGTATGTTGGAGAAAATGGGTCATTCTTAACTTTACTGAAAGCATTGAGTTGTTCGATCGAAGTAGAGCACTTATGGGCTATGTGATTCAGATCGTTGCATTTATAACACACGGGTTTTAGTATATTTGGTTGGATGAGAAAATGTTGTCGAATTTATTAATCATTTCGTCGATCTTAGCTTTCAAAGCCAAAGATGAACCTATCGAGTGTGCGCTCGATCGTGAGTAAATGGATTTTTCATTAGATTTTTCCCATTAAGCCGAATTTTTGGCAAATTTTTCAAGAAATTTCCAAGCATCGTCGTGATGTTGAGCAAGAAAATTGCCTTGGCACATCGATTCAAGCATGGCTTTTAAGTTCGTTGTATAAGATTTGGCAAAGGGTCCATTTTTCGAAATTATGGTGTGGATATTTTATCAAAAGCTCTTTAAATCTTTCAAAATATTTTCCGAATGTTTCACACCTGAATTGATGAATATTCAAATTTTCATTTTGGATTTTAGTTGTTTTTTCCAAGGTAGAACTTCTTTAAGAAAACTTTAACGAATTCTTTCCAAGTTTTAATCGAGCTTGATGGTAAGCTATACAATCATTTTTCAATATAATCAGCAACAGAAAATGGAATTAATTAGAGTTTGATTCCTTCATCACAAAGTTGTTGGAGTTTAATAGTTGCGCACTTGTTTGAATTTCATTAAGAAAATGTATGGGTCACCGTGTTCAAAAATGCCAAATTTAGGAAGTGTGGCAATATGATTGGAATGAATTTCAAAATGGTTACCCATTGGTGCGAGTAGCGTGGTACAAGAAGGGATAGAAACTCTATCAGGAAAGATTCTATCCATGAGAGTTTGAGGGGAATTTTCGTTTGCCATCGGTGGAGTATCATTTGTCCGAGTTAAACGATTAATCGTTGCGTCACGAGTCCAACTATTTGTTGTTGTATCACGAGTCCAAATGCTCATGCATAAGAAAAATTCGAGAAGAGAAAGAAGTGAGAATTGAATTTAAGAGAAAGAAGCAAGGTTTAGAAGGCGAACTGAAGTGAAAATTTGTTTTTTTATGTTTTTTAAAGGAGGAGAAATATTTACCAAAGGATTTATTTTTTGAAAGGAAGATTGGCTTTTGTTTTGTTTTTTTTGAATTTTCAAAAGAAAATTTCTTTTCTTCATATGTTTTTATTTTTTTATTTTTGAAAAGATTGTATTTTTTAGATTTTTGTTTTCCAATAAAAATTAACTCAATTTTTTTTTGGATTTTCAAAAGTAAACCGCATGTTCTTTTGTTTTTTATTTTGATTGAAAATTTTCAAAGGAGAAGATTTAAAATGATTTTTTTTTGAATTTTGGATTAAACAAGAACTAAGTAAAGTAAAATGCACAATTATTTAAAATGTTTTGAATTCTGTTGTTTTTTTTTAAATATGCATGAACAAATGCAACTAAATGAATGCAAGGACCTATTACAAATTTTCTATCCTTAGTAGCTCCCTAATCCAAAATTGTATAATCACACTTTGTCTTAATCCAACAAAATAGTTCTTAGCTAGGTAATAGACAAGAGTTATCGGTGCACCACGAGTCACTGTAGTAAAGCAGCCGAAGGTTTATGTACCTTCAATGAAACAATCACTATAATATTTACGAATCATCGTAATATTTATAATTGATTATTACTCTGCCGTAGCCTAGACATCAAGAATATAAATTGTCGAAAGAAGACAACTTGTCAAGATACATTTAAGACCTAGGTGAGCTCGTGACTCCCTTAAGTCAAATGTCTAAACCGTTATTATTAGTCAAGTTCCAAGATGATATGCAATTTGTGGACTAAGGAAGGGGTGATGAACTCCTCTAGCTTATGTGGATTTGGGTGTTACCCTTAAAAATAAAATAAGATGATATGAATGCAAAAAAAAAATTAAATGTGAATTAACGATGTAACCACGAATGATAATTGTTTTTTTCTTTGATTTTTTTAAAATGCATGCTACCAACAATGCAAAGCAAATAAAAACAAGAGATAAGGGCACGATAACAGAGCGTGCAGAATTATTAGCAAATTATTTTAAAGTAGCGATTTTTTATAAGCAAGCAAGTAGAGCAATTATTTTGCAAGCATAACAAGGCAATTTGTCTCCTTCTGCTTTTGCAACCCGAAAATTTATTGCATAAGATTTATATATATGTATATTTCTAAAACAAAACACGATTTTTTTCTACTATTTTTTTTTAAGAGATGAAAAGACAAAAAAATGAGCTAGAAAAATTGAAAAATAGACAAAACAAACTAATAAGAAAAAAGAAACTACATGTGGCCCAGTTGAAAATTTTTCTAAAACCCACGGCTAGAAAACACAATTCTTTATCAAAACATAATTTCACAATTCTGTATCAAAACACACATCGCTCAATTCTCTATCAAAAATTTCAGAAGAAAAATCGCAACCCAATATTTTCTCAAATTAGCCACACCACAAGGTTTTTTGACCCAATTATAGAGGATTTACGGTTGTTCGATTGGTGAATTTGGTCGCGGTTACGTTGACTTATCGAATTGGGTTCGCGTTTTGGATTCTGGTGTTGATAGAGGATGGGGTTGGAGTATGTATGCAGGATGGTAGTGGGTTGGTGATGAAGTTGGTTTAAGCAGGCAAAGGATGGTGTTACGGTCGGGTGATGTAGAGGTCTGATGGTTGGCTAGAGTTTAGAGCAAGGTGGTGCACAGAGACGGGATGTAGTGATGTGCACTGAGAAATGGAGTTGAATGTTGTAGCCGCAGCAACAGATGGATGTTTGCTGATGGATGTAGTGGTTTTGAGGATGAGGATATTTTGGATGAAAGTAATGGCAGTTGGGATGCAATGATGGGTGGGTGTTTGATGTGCAGGGGATGTTGAAGTTTGTGTAGTTGGTGAAGTAAGTGTGGCAGAGAGGAGGTTGTGAAGGATGAAGGCAGTTGTGTACGGTTGTTTGTAGAGGACTGTGTGGTGTGCAGGGAAGAAGTTAAGGAATGGTGGTGAAATTTATGAAGTATGGTGATGACACTATGGTGATGAGCTGGTGATGAAGTTGTAAAACTCGGATGTATTGAAGTTTGACAGAGCAGTTGTAAAGAGCAGTGACAGAGCAGTTGTTGCTGGGAAGTGGTTGAAGTTTGGTTTGTGAAGTTTTGATATGTTGCTAGGAAGTGACAAAGCAGTTGTAATGATGTTTGTGAAGTGATAGAGCAGTTGTGTATGGTTGTTAATGGAATGTTGATTATGTGGAGTTTGTTGTGAATGGTGAGATGGCAGTAGTTGTTGTATGGAGTAGATGTTGTGTTGTGATGGTTGTAGAGGCTTGGATGTTGCTGAGGCAGTGAGGTATGCAAGAAGAGGTGGTAGTAGGAAGTAAGGATGATATAGCACCAGCAGAAAGTGTGAAGGTTGTATGTGTGCAAGTATATGGTTTGTGATGGTATGGTGCACTGGCATAAGTGGTGCTATGGTGATATGTGGTATTTGATGTTTTGATTTTTGGTGATTGAGTTGGGTGTAGTTGACTGATGTTTGTATGCGATGCTATGGAGCAAGGCAGTGGATGAAGGCACGTTCGTAATTGTTATGGCAGTGAAAGTTGAAAGTTGGCAGTGAAAATTGAAATATGAAGGCAGGCAAGGCAGCAGATGGTATGGTGTAGTTGAAAGTTGTTGTATGTAAAGGTTGTAGTTGCTTGAAGCAAGGCAGTGAGTGGTATAAGGGATGATGTTGAGGTAGTTGGCAGAGATGCAGGGGTGATTCAGTGACGAGGGATGTTGAAAGCAGTAAATTAGTTGGTCAGGATGGTGATGTGTACAGTAGGAGCAATGCACAGTTTTTGTACACAGTTTTTGGTATTGAAGCAGTTGTTTGTAGTAAGTAACGTGCACAGGAGTAATGTGCATAGAGATGCAATATTTGGTACTAGTATGGCCTCGTGCTTCGCACACGGGCTGTTTGTGTTAAGGTGTACGTTGATATTTTGTTTGGGTGCAAATATGTAAACGGAAAGTAAGGGCATTTTTGGAATTTGAAAAAGACGTCGAGATAAGTGTGGGGGCATTGCAGTGAAACAGTGCAGAGGAAATTGATTGTATGGTGATGTAGTGGGCTGGGTGATGAACTATTGTTGGATGATGGTTTGACAGTGAAGGCAGTTTGCTGGTTGGAAGAGGAATGTTGGTAGTAGTTTTGATTGTATGAAGTGGTAGAGAGTGATTAGGTGGTGATTGTTTGGGTAGGTTAATGCACAGTGTGTTGTAGAAGTTATAGTGCACAATGCACAGAGATGAGATGGTTTCAGGTGGGTGGAGGAAGGCAGTAGTAATGGCTGCAATACTTTTGTAAAAAAAAATTTGTACAAGGAAAGTTGTAAATGTAATGCAAAATGAAATGGAACATAACTTAAAAAAAATAAAATTTGAAATGAAATTGTGTGTGTGTGTGTATGAGTAGTATAGCACGTGCGATGCACGTGCGCAGAAGGAACTGGTGTTAAGAAACAAAGTCGGTGAGGGATGTTGAAAGCGATAAAATGAGTGTGACGTACACGTATTGTTGAATATTTTGGATATTAACATGTAGAATGAATCCACATTCGATGGACGTGGACGGACAAAATTTGTATGGAACATAGAAAGAAGCGTTATATCAGACTGACATTGTGTGGATAGAAAGAAAAGAAATTTACATATGACGTAATGAATTATTAACGCATGTTCATGCAAACCGTAGAGAGTAACTTTGATTTGTAACGGAAGCAGAATATGTTCTTCGTTACATATAGTAGGTGATCAGAAATAGATATGATTGCATTTTGTGAGGAGAGGGAAACAAAATGACTTATTGCAGCAAAAAAACTATTTGATAGTAAATTGTAGGTAGTAAGTGTAGTTGTCGTAACCGTTTTCTCTCCTCCTTGTTTCAGGCTTGAGACCGGCGTCAGCAGTAAGTTGACGGCGGAGTTAAAAATGTTTTATAACGAATTTTTTATGTGAACCGAAAGTGAGTCGGAGTAGTAAACGAGGAAATTTTTGTTAACCCGGTTTTGTATTTTGTAGAAGGTGTAGTTGAATATATGATCGAAAAACAATAAAATGGAGAAAAAGATTATAAGTGCAGATATTACTCATTTATGGTCGTATAAAAAAATCCTTTAATTATTTAAATAGAGTAATAAAACAATTGTGAAAAACTTATATCTGCACCTATTGGTGCAAAGTAATAATTATAGTAAAAGTATGGCATGTGAAGTGGAGAAATGAAGTATTGTTAATTAAGTTCATGAGTACAATGTAATAACACATCCTTATACACAACATTTCTAGTATGTGTGCCATTTCTATTTCGAATCTTTTCATTTTCACCAAAACTTTTTTTGTTTTTCGTGAAACGCCTCTTGATAAAGCAACATATAGCTGACCATGACTGAAAACATGTTCGGGAAGATATATACCAACCCGAGGGATGGTTTTTCCTATTGATTTATTAATCGTTAAGGAAAAAGCTAATTTAATTGGAAATTGTTTACGTATTAGATTGAAAGGCATGTTAGTATTCTCAGAAGGCTTCAGTGGTATGCATGAAATAAATACTCTTGTACCACGAAAATGTCCAACAATTATTTCTGCATCTATGAGATTTCTGTGAAAGACACGACATAATAATCTGGTTCCATTACATAATCTAATTCATGGATCAGTATTCCTAAGCAACATGATTGGTGCTCCTACTTTCAGTCTTAATTTATGTGGTGGTAGACCTCCCAAAGCAAGTGAGTTTAAGAATTCATATTGATATAGATTATGTGTATCTTCTTCGACTTTGTCAAAGGAGTAGTAAATGCACCCGCTACCTGGAAATAGTTCTATAACTTTGTTATTAATGTCATCTACTGTTTCGTTTGTAGGGTCTAATGTTGCTCTATCCATTATAAAATTAGGATTACCTAATTTGTCATTGAGTTCAGCGAAGACTTCATTAATCAGAGCATAGAGTGAAGAAGTATTGGTCTAAGGTTCAACGATATCATTTAGGAGCTATATAATATCCTCTTGAACATAGACTTCATCTCCATTTCCAATACGTAGAAGAAACTATGCATATGATTGATTGTCTCTTGCGTGCATATTTTGTGTTAAATGAATTACCGGAACATTTTCCCATAAATATAGTCGTACTATACATGCATCAACGATTTGAGCTCTAGTACCATTTACGACTATTGGTAGAACTTGACGAAAATCATCGCCTAAAATAACAACCTTTCCTCCAAATGGTGCGTTTAAATTGGTTAAATCTTGTAATTTTCTGTCTACGGCCTCAAATGCATGACGGTGAGCCATGATAGCTTCATCCCATAGGAAAACAGTAGCAGTCAAAACAAGTTTTGTGAGTTCAGATTGCTTGGGAATATGACATGTAGAGGAAGAGTCTAAATTAATTGGTATTTTAAATCGAGATGTGCAGTTCGACCTCCTGGAAGAGCAAGAGAAGCAATTCCAGAAGTAGCAACTGCAATTGCAATATGACGTTGAAATCGTAAATGTGCTAAGATTGCTCTTTATGTTTTTCCTGTACCTCTAGGGTCATCTATGAAATATATAGCATTAGCTCCACTTTCAACAAAAGACGTTATCGTGTCAAATGCCTTCTTTTGTTCAGAGTTCAAGTTATTTACAGAATTGATATCATTATTGGGTATTTCTATGCATTGCTGTTCTGAAATAAGAGTGGTGTATTTGTATGAGTAAAGTTGTTGAAATTAGTATATGAAATGTCATAGTCAAAAATTGTTTTGTTATATCGTTTGAGAAGGTTGTCGAGGTCAGACGGACATTGAATTACTGAAAATGAATTGGGCATAGTAGTAGCAGATGTAGTAGGATAGTCTTCAAGTAAGAATGGGGAAAATTCTTCCCATAATTCACGCACATGACATGGCTCACAGCATACCAAAATTGTAACAAATAATCTTCGTAAAGCATTAGGCATATGTGTGTTTGAAGCATCTGTCAAACAATCCTTTAAACTATCATCATTTTCAAGTAAACCTCTATGTTCAGCTGCTTCTTTAAATGTGTTATATTGTATTCGATTAACTGTTAGTAAGTCAGTAAAAGATAGAGGACCTCTAACATGTGTTAATAGTAGGCGCAAATAGCAACGATCTCCTTCAGTGGGAGATACAATATAAATTCTACCAATTGCCCTACGGTTATTTCGCCTACGGTTCCATTGTTTACTTGTAGAATCCCACCAATATTTTTCAGGAAACTCGTAGTATAAATATTGACGTGCTTGTTCATCATAAACATATTTACAAAAAAATTCAGTAAGCATTGTTTTAGATCTATGTTGATCATCTAAAATAGTGTGTATGTGCTCTTCTGCACGAAATAATAATTGTTGTCTATTTGGTAAATGTATTTGTACGCCAGTAATAGAAGGAAAAATATTACTTAAGGAAAATTTAAATATTCTCCATAAAGCTTCTGGAGCACAAATCCATCTAGCATTAACAAATTTTGAAATATCATCGTTATCATTAGATGTACTGGATAATCCTACAGATACACGGTCTGAACCTTTGTAAACATATTTGTATATTCACAGATTTAATACTTGAACAAATCTCAACATTTATGTGACAATTATATTTCAAAAGTAAGTAAGGATTATAAGGTACTATCAAAAGGTTATCGATTATGTGGCTTCCAGTTTGATATTGTATTCCGTTGTCGCGTCTTTTATAAATAGGGTAAGAGTCGGTTCCTTGTAAAATAAATGAAGAAAAAGCTTTTGGAAAACCCTTCTTACAACGATTATTTTTCATGCAGACAGCTCTTGGGTTAAAATGTCCACATGGATAATGAATCATATGTTTTATTACAGTGTTGTGTAGCTCGGGTTCTAAATCTTTACATGGAATTTCAGCTCGAACTAAAGCATCGTAATCATCGGGATTGTTAAGTTTATCATTTTCATCTAGGATAAGTAGAATGTGAGAATGTGGTAGTCCTGTTTTTTGGAATTCAATAACGTGGACATAGGCAATGACTTTACCTAAAACACATGTGCCAAATAGGCAGTTTTAAGTTGCTTTAATTTTGATCGAAAAATCCTAGTTGTTAAATCCGGTCTATCTTGTGGTTGTTGACCTGGAAGCAATTCTTGTGTAATTTCTACCCAGTTAGTATTACATATCGTAGTAATAAGTAAGTCAGACTTCCAATACCTTCGCACTAATGCCATTGCATCTTGGTATCTTTAATGCATATCTTGTGAACTACCAATATAATAGGAAGGAAGAATCTTCTTCACACCAACACTTCCAAGTGTGTGAAAAGTCATAGGATTGAGTAGTAGTGAAATAAGTAGGTAGTAATTACTGGGAACAACAAATGGTTGAATGAAGGAGGCAAAGAAACTTACTGGCAGATGTTTCTCCAGTAGCTAAGGCATCTTGTAAACCTTGACAAACTCCGCTCTAATGGTATTCTGATTGTTGCGAAGAAACCTTAGATGCATTGTTTCTATTTTTATATACATATCAACGACATATTTTTGAAATAGACGTTCACCAAGCAGTATAAGTGATGTCTCTGTTGGTCGTATCTATATGAGTAGGCGATAGACAAAATGCAAGTAACGTAATCACTGATGTTGATATGAGTGAAGTTTTGTGTTATTTACGAACAAATAATACTAGATATCAAATAGGTTGTACGTACCTATAAAATATGAGAGTAGTAGGATGTACAACTTATTGGTGTATTTCCATTTTCGTGGAAGTTCAAATCCCATCCATGTTGACCGTAAGGCAACAATAGTGGATATTGCAGTGGGTCGTAAATACCTGCAGTATCTGACATTCTCTGTAGATTTCCACTTATTGTCTTAACAATGATATCTCGACCTTGCAAATTGTCTACTTCATCCCCAATTATTATACCTGCTACTTGGGATGTGGTTGGCAGCTCATGAAGATGGCGATCCATTGTGATCTCTTTGATTTTGATCCTACATATTTGCACATCAGATTGTTGCCCCAACCGTCGAAGTATGGAGACATATGGGTTATGAGTATCTAAAATTTGTTTCAAAATCATTATTATCTTCGGTCTCATTACTTCAGTATCTTGAAGTCGGTTTTCAATCTCATGGTCAGTGTCATATATGTGCGGTTGCAAATATCTTGGTCTACTTCCAGCCAAGGATAAAAGACTTCCAATACTATGATATATTGAACCTTGCACGCGATATGTGTAAATTCCTTCTCCAGCATTGGCCAGGTTATTGTCAATTGATGCAACCACAGACCTGAACAAAAATGCAGTATTATAGGATCATATGTTTGTTCGAAAATGGGTACCTATTTCCACTTGATCTTGGAATAAGTTTAGTAACTGTTGTGGTGTTGTGGTAGGTCGATGAATGTCGATAGAACCTCTAGAGCAACAATTGTGTAAGCTGTCGTGGAAAAATATTTTAGCATTGCAAAAATCATAGTAAGTGGGTTGCGGAAGTCGATGTTTGTGGTAGGGAATGGTTGCTCTAAAATTTCGACGACAGTTATGACTTCTGCTTAATACAGTCCGCAGTATCATTTCTTCGCCACCCCGTGTTATTGAAGAACCTAAAAAAATAAGGTTAGCATTCAGTATAGCAGTTATACAGTAGTGAGTAAAACATCGAAGTAATAGTAATAGAGCAGTTAAACAAAACATCGTACTGTATAATGGAGTGTATCCTTTTGCAAGTTGATATTTATTAAACAGTACATGTAATTGTTGATCAACCTCTAAAACTATGGTACATGTGAATGACCGAAAATTTTCTACGGTGTAATAGTTTGTACCTGCTGATTTGTTGGGTCCTTATTTTTTTTAACGTTTAACTTCAATTTTGCAAAAATATCGATGATCCTATTTAATCAATCAATCGAAAAAAAAGGAAGAAGAAGAAAAATAAAAGAAAAGGAAAACAGTTTAAATGCGTCGGATATAAGTATATACATCTTCAATAATGCTTTAAACATTATATTTTCTATTCAATATAGCTGGTCCTCCACTGTGTGAACTTATGATTCTAATCTTAAATTAAATGAAATGATATCTTAGAGGGGAAGGAATGCTATACTTCATTTTTATTTCTCTTTGACAGTCAGAAATTACTTCTCAGTTCTGCAACATAACAACTATCTATTAACTTTCTCCTTTTTAAGCTCTTAATTACAATTATTTTCGATGACTGTCGGTAAGTCTGACTTCCTACTGAATATTGAATTTGTTTTCCTACTATAATAAAGCACTTATTTACATGGAAATAAATTATACACGTAACAGTTCAAGATGTGATACGTAAATTATTTTCGTCAAAGACGCATTAGTGTGTTTGCAAATCATATCTTCTTACTGAAGTATACTAATTATATATTGCCAATCTGTGGAGTAATTGTTACTATCATAGGAAGGAAAAGTGTAATTTTTTAGTCCAAAATCAATGACGTCGACATGAAAATATCACACTTTGCGTTGGCTGTGTTTTACAACGTACTGTCAATACTTTAATTTTGCAGCTTCTATTGAAAGAAAGTTATAATGTCAGAGGTGTACGTACTATTTATTAAAGTTGATAGCAATATATTTTGTTTACCAAAGTATCTATAATATCTAATGCAACCTAGCCATTGAGGATTGCATCAATTGTACATAGATCAATGTTGGCCAATAGCGTGCTAACATAACATATACATAATAGTATTGATATTTAGCAACAATTTTGAGAAATACTGAATGGTTCTAATCTTTGAAATTTTGTGCACTTTGTAATAAAAGTTGATAAGATTGCTATTGTATCGGTAATAAAAAAATGAGAATGCAAATGAAAATGCAGTTGTGCTCGGCTCTTTTGAGAAAATAGCTATGCTCCTTTCTTTTCATTTGTTCTTTATTCAGTTATATGAAAACTATGCTTTGCCGTTTGAATATGTATTTGCAATGGCGTGACGGCCCGCCTTTCATTCACAGAAGGACGCATCATCATTAAGAAAGAAAAGGGAAAGAAAGAGAAAAGATAGGAAAGAAAGAACTAAACAATATCAGAATCTCACAGCGGAACGAATAAAATATATTAATCACATAGTTATTACATAATATACAATATCTAACAGAGTTACACAACTTTATATCGCAACACATTAGACAGTTATAAAATCCTGTCTATCGTACAACTCAAGATACAACATAGAGATACTATCACAGCGGAACCACAATATCCATATACGTTGAAGCCTCCTGCTCCATATATCCTCTAGAATTCGTCAAAGCAAACCTGAATCCCTTGGCTACTCGTAAAAATTTGAATACCCAAGAGTTTAAGAAAATAGAAAATAAACTCCGGGCCAGACATGGGTCTGGTGTGAGTAAACGGGTTAAAATTGCTTAACTTTGAAAATCATTTGAAAACAAAGGTATCTCGTAAGACCACGCCGCAAATAAATATGTCGGGTTTTTACCTTATGATAACCAAAACATTTCTTATAAAATCCTCTAATATTATAATAGTGTCTATATACGAATACTTATTCAAATAGCTGAAATTGTTACATTATTAAATTCCAGTATACTAGTCACAAAGTGGGTTCTACAATCAAAACCGTAAAGGCACGTAGGAAGAATGGATTTCCATCAATGGCAGGGCTACTGGGGTACCGTCCGTCACAGTACCTGGTCTAGATCAGAGTACCAAGGATCTATCCCGATCCCCCGCAACACAAGGCTGGAACCATCCCTTACTGGATAATCTCAAATAAGACAACCCCGCAGTTGGCGCGACCAACAACCCACACAGCCGAATAAAAAGGGACCTCTAGGCAGGGGAAAATCTTATCCTACTTGGGTGCTACCCACTTAACCTTGCTGCACATCCCCTGTTTTAGCCATTCCCGGTTGATGAGGCTTGAGGCTACGATTACCTTTTAAGAACACATATCTTGGAATTCTCATCGTGTCCTCCATTGACGATATTCTGAAAGCATTCATCCATACAAGTTCATTCCGGGTTCAAAAAAACCGAAGGCACTATCTCGCTACATTCATTTTGGAATCACCCTCGGAGTTAATGACAAATAGCCCTTACACTTCGAGTCTTCATCTTGAACTTCGCTTGAGATTTCATGACCTATCATTTAATTTGGATCGATGTGGTTTTCGGATATGCCAATTTGGAAATCCGATCCCGGTCTCATCGAAATCCAAAACGCCGTCTTTTAAAGCCAAGTTTTTTAAGTTTTAACAATTCAATTTATTATTAAGAATAACATATTCACAGAGATAGATAATTTATTATCACGGATAGATAATCCATATGATTATAATTCAACCAAAGCATCTCATATCACAAAGCAGTACATATCACATATCAGAGATATCACATAATCCAAGGCATTCAACATTATTCAATCATCCATAAGCAAGATTAATTGTCACACTGTCTCTAATTAATTTAATTAACCACAAATGAATTAAATTAATTACTTTAATTACTTTTAAATCCTGCTTAGTTAACATTAATTAATTACAACCCAATTAATTATCCTTTAATTTCATCCTAACTAATCATCCTTGATTATTACATTAAGTAATTAGCCTTTAATTAATTACACAAATTAGTTATCCTTTAACCATTCACATTAATTAACCCATAATCATTCTCATTAATTACATTAATTAATGACCCTCTAATTACTTTCATTAATTAATCATTCTTCTAATTAACTACATTTAATAATTAATCTTTAATTAATCACATTCATAAATCAATCTTAATTAATCACATACAGTAATTAACTATCCTTTAATTACTTACAGTAATTAATTAACTCCTTAATTAATCATATTAGTTAATTCTTTAATTAATTACACTAAGTAATTATCCCTTAATTACTTCCATTAAGTAATTATCCTTTAATTACTTTCCATTAAGTAATTTCTCTTTAATTAGTTACATCTAGTAATTACCCATTAATTACTTACACTAAGTAATTACACTTTATTAATTACATTGTAATTATACTTAATCAATTTCATAAGTGGTTATCATTATTTTTTTAATTATCTTAATTTAATCACATTAATTTATATAATTAGTTGCATTGAGTAATTCATCCCTTTAATTACTTCATTAAGTAATTACCTATACTAATCATTTTAATTTTAAGTAATTAACCTTTAATTACTTCCATTAATTAATTATTCTTTAATTAATTAACCTTTAGTTACTTAGATTAATTAACCCTTAATTAATTAAGTAATCAACTACCCTTAATTAATTAAACCGATTAATTTATCTTAATTTAATTACATAAATTAATCATCTTAGTTAATTAAGTAATTATACTTCAATTACTTTTGTTAATAAGACTTAATTAATTAGGATAATCCATTTACTTCATTAAAATCTTACTTATCATTTAAATTAAAATTAATTTAATTAACAGCTTGAAATTGGTTCATACAAAATCATTTTTTTAGAATTCTTTGATTTATTAAAGTTAAATACCTCTTACTTTAATCACATCTTAATTTCATTATTAAATTACAATTGAAAAACATTTAGAAATTAATTACCCAATTAACCTATTTTATAATTACCTTTAAACAACAATTTAAAACATTTAAATCTTTGAAAACTTGTTAAAATTTTGCTTTGGAAACTTGGTGACATTCTTTTAAAAACTTATTACTTTAATAGGCTTAAAAACTTGTTCAAAATCTTGTTCATGCTTCAAATTTTAAACCTGGTAACTAGATTTTATTCACAAAATAAAACCCGAGCCCAACCCTAATGATTCCCGAGCTCAAACCCGTGCACTCACGAACTCCACTCCACTTCGAGACAAACTTGCAACATCATCGAGATCGACCCGTGCAAACACGTTCTTCCCTAAAACATCACAAACCCAGACACGAAAATGTGCACATGCATGTGCATACGTCACCTGATCGCCTCCGACCAACCCTGCCGCCTTCGTCAAGTCGATGACGACTCCTGGTAGCCTTCCGACCACCCAGCTCGACTATTTCCCTCGCGAATAAAAATCGAACAAGTCGACCCAAACTGGAAACAAACCAATTCGACAAAAACCCCACGTCGACGATGAACTCGACCTCCAGAGCTCACGTCCCTCCGACCATAGCTGCATCAGAGACCCAAGCGACTATCCCACCCCTCGCGATTGCATCTGGCTACCCCACGGCGATGCCATCACCTTGACAACCCAATCAATCTTCGAAACCCTACTCCGACGTCCCCTGGCCACCACGGCCATCTATAATTTCCCTGGCCAATTTTCCTGAGATCACCAGGGCACCCGCTACATCCAGCCCAAAGCACGCCAACCAACCTCTCAACGTTCGTTGGAATTTGACAAAAATACAGATTCCGATCAACTCAAATTTCCTCATCACAAACTTGTTTAAAAATCAAGATTTCTTCATCTAAATTCTTAATTTTGAAATACGTATCACGTTGTCCAAACTCAAAATTATAAACATCGATTTTTTTGGTTATTTTTGAGCTTTGCTGTAATTTACCATTTTAGAAATGAATATACAGTATAAAAACTTGGTATTATTTTTAAAAATACTATTACATTCATATAATCATATCTTCTTCAGAGATTTTAACCTAACTTTGATTATGTGAAGAGGCGTTGAATTTACTTTGTGGATTAAAACTTGCAACAAAATAGAGTGTGTGTGTATATATTATATATATATATATATATATACACGCACACACACGCACACACTAAAACAATATACAGACATGTCATACTTATCTACATATATTCACATCCAAACATTCATGCAAACATTATATACTATATTTCTACAAGATTTCACCACATGCATCAAAGTTAAATCACATATTTTAAAAATGTTTTTAAAAGAAAAGTTTACTCACCTGATTTCAAAATAGAGAACAGGCCTTTGTTCAATTATCTGGAAATTTGTTTTAAAGTTGAACTTGAATCTTTGAATCTGTTACTTGAATTTGCTTGCTTACTGATGATTGATTTATAAGTAGTGTTTGAATCTGCAGCCGCTTACTTGTTTTGAATTATTAGCTTGCTCAGGTTGGAACATGTTGAAGAATTTGAAAACTGTTGTTGTATATAGCTTTGATTTTTTTCTGATTTCTGTTTTTTGAATTTGGTTCTTAGTTTTTGGGAAGAAGAAAAGAGAATTGTAAAATTTTTGAGCTGAAATCAAAATGGCCAGGTTTTACTCTGAAACACTTATTTATAAAAATTAATTGATAAAGAAAATGGTTGCCACTTGTTAATTCAAGCTCTATCAAGCTTCCAAATGTAAATGCATGATTTTATCTTCTTACAAATGTTAAAAACATGCATTATTATGTTTAAATCCTTATTTCAAAAAGTACTTATGTTTTTATATTTATGTAATGTGATTTTATTAATTTATGTTTTGTATTTATATATATATATATATATTACTTATGTTTTTAAACTATATATATTTATAAACCATGTTATCTCATGTTAAATTTTAAAAAGAAAGAATATTTAAAACAAAGGAAATGAATCTTTAATTAAATCTTATTTTAAAGTTTAGCTAAAATATATTTTTAAATAAATAAACATTTATAGATATTATCTTTGTTGTTAATAAATATAAAGTTTAACTTTTAAATAGCCTTTGAAAAATTATTATATTGAATTTAAAACAAATTTCCAATCACAATATATATACATATATATGTATTATAATTAGACAATATATTTATATTAGCTTTGAAAGATAAATTTTTACCAATTAAATATTTTATCTTTTGAAAAGATAAATTTTGCCAAATTAAATATTTATAAAAGAAAATTATTAAACAAATATTACCAAATTTAAATGATTATTAATGAAGATTATCAAATAAATATTGCCCAAAATTCTGGAACATCACATTCTTCCCCTCTTAAAAGAATTTCGTCCCCGAAATTTCAAAGCAAAGATAATTTAATAATCCAACAAAGGTTTTAATTTTCAAACAACAAAGCATACAACAACCATATATTAACAATCATAACAACCAATTTATCCAAACAAACAAATCTAAATATCCAGAAAAAATTCTGGATTGGACTTCCTAATACTACCTAGAGTTTCCCAGGTACAATCATTGGGATCCTCACTCAACAGAATCTAAACTAGCTACACCACTCTGATCCTGAGCTCCTACACATCTTGATCTACAATCTGAACATGATATTTGACCACAGACAAGTCCGACTCGATTTCCAAATCCTTCTAAACTGCTGGTTCTACAACCAGAGATGCACGCACTTCCTTAGAAGAAGTATGTGAAATACATTGTGAATTTCAGCTATCCGAAATGACTATTCAATCCTGTAGGCCAAAGAACTTATCCTTTCGAGAACACAGAAAAGAAACCCCATATACCTCGATGCTAGCCTTCTAGGCTTACCAATTCTTATTGCTTCTTAAATCGGGGAAATCTTAACAATACGAAAGTCTCCAACTTCGAATTCCAAATTCATATGTCTCTTATCCGCATAACTTATTTGACGATTCTAGGCCGCCTTTATCCTTCTTTGAACAACTAAACCTACGCAGATGCCTTCCGAAACAAATCTGGACCAAGGATAAGATGATCTCCGGAATCTACTCAACAAGATGGTCTTCCCAAGATCCGTCGAAATCCAGAATACAAACTCTACTCCGCAAACATCAACGGACTTCGAACTTACTTCTTCCTATCCGAAATAGCCAAAACAGGTGCACTAGACAACCTATCCTTCGGATCCCAAATGAACTTCCTATAGTAACCCTTTAATCCAAGAAAATTGTGAACTTCAAAGGAGTCCAAGGTTTCTTCTACTCTTGCACAGCTGCTATCTCGCTTTCGCTGCGCAATTCTGATTTGGAGTAGATGAGAATGCCGTCTTTCAACTCGAGCACAAACTTGATCAACACATTTCGGAAAACACGATTCATCATCCACAAAATAAGCTGGAGTGCTGGTTAATCCAAAGCATAACCAATCACTCAAAGAAACAAATGGATTCTCTGAATGCAGTCAAGGGTATACTGACTTCAATTAATCTTTGTTGGAGAAAACTCGAAACTAGATCCAATAGAGAAAACACAGAAGTATCAAGAAATCCTGAATCTGCTTCACCAATTCCTCTCTCTAGGAGCCATCTTTCTACTTAGCTGAACCACCGGTATTGCTCCAGGAACCAAGTTGATATGAAAATTCAATCTCCTGATGCGGGAAAACTGTTGACTTCTTCGAAGACATCCGAAAAAATCTCTGACAACTTCAATAGCTCCTACATCCTCTAGAGATGTCTAAATCCCATGCAAAAGAATTATCTAAGAGAACAATCAAACTATCGCAAGTCAGTTTTGCGATCCTACCAAGTTCAGTTCCCAAAAATATTATTCTCTCATCCCAAACTAGAACAGCTTATGCTTATCTAACCAACCCATCGAAGAAATGGGTCCACTCTGCTGCTTCTGATCTCCACCTCTAAAACACTGCTAAGCCAGATGACCTTCCTGCTGGCATACAAAACACCTCCGAGCTGCACTGCTACCACAGATGCCCAAACTTCTTATCCAACTCCTTGTACCTCAAAACCAGATCAACCAATTCCACAAACGAGCCTTCGAGAAGGGCAGACAATCTTCTCCAGAAACTCGGGCCTCAAACCAAGTACAAACACCTCACTGAATTTAGACTCATCTCCTATACAGACAAACTCCCTTACTTGATATCTAGAAAATCCCTAAATAGTCGAGTCCTCCTGCGGTAGGTAAAACTGTTCCTCAAAAGCTTGCTCCAAAAGAAAACACTTTCGGGAACATCCTTGGTCACTACGTCTCGCCACGCAGCTGCTCCTTCCTGAAGTTGTCAAGGTACCATCACTCGCTTTTTCTCTTTTGACTGATCAAACTCTTGAAAATTCGCTCATCCAACTGGTACTTCAATGATGGACTCCGTACCTTTAAAAAGACCGTCCTCCGAGATTAATGAAATCCTTACCAAATGCTGCAAAGCTTACCCAAGGCGGTATTGGATCTATAGCCTCGGCGGATACTCTTCCAACCCCAACATTCGGACTTCTTCCATTTGTGGCAGTCGTGCTACACACACCACTACCCCTCATACCTCTAGAACTCAAGCTACTGGCCTAACTTATGTGGGTAACCCGGACAGTTAACCCAACAAACTGGTAGATATAGATATATAATAAAAATACATGTACGCTCTATCAAGAAAGATATCACTCCACAGCCTAGGTATTCCCTCAACCTAGCGCTTTAATAACAAATATGACGATCCACCTTTCATTCCATAGAAAGACGTATCATCATTAAGAAAGAAAAGGGATATAAAGAGAAAAGATAGGAAAGAAAGAACTAAACAATATCAAAATCCCACAGCGGAACAAATAAAATATATTAATCACATAGTTATTACATAATATACAATATCTAACAGAGTTACACAACTTAATATTGTAACACATTAGACAGTTATAAAAACCTATCTATCATACAACTCAAGATACAACACAGAGATACTATCACAACGGAACCACAATATCTATATACGTTGAAGCCTCCTGCTCCATATCTCCTTCAGAATTCATCAAAGCAAACTTTAATCCCCTGGCTACTCATAGAAATTTGAGTACCCAAGAGTTTAAGAAAACAGAAAATAAACTTTGGGTCAGACATGGGTCTGGTGTGAGTAAACGGGTTAAAATTGCTTAACTTTGAAAATCATTTGAAAACAAAGGTATCTCGTAAGACCACGCCACAAATAAATATGTCGGGTTTTACCTTACGATAATGAAAACATTTCTTAAAAAATCCTCTGATATTATAATAGTGTCTATATACAAATACTTTTTCAAATAGCTGAAATTGTTACATTATTAAATTCCAGCATACTAGCCACAACGTGGGTTCTACAATCAAACCATAAAGGCACGTAGGGAAAATGGATTTCCATCAATGGCAGGGCTACCGGGGTACCGCCCGTCAGAGTACCTGGTCTAGATCAGAGTACCGAGGATCCACCCTGATCCCCTGCAACACAAGGCCAGAACCATCCTTTACTGGATAATCCTAAATAAGACAACCCCACAGTTGGCGTGACCAACCGCCCACACAGCCAAATAAAAAGGGACCTCTAGACAGGGGAAAATCTTATCCTACTTGGGTGCTACCCACTTAACCTTGTTGTACCTCCCCTGAGGCTTGAGGCTGCGATTACCTTTTAAGAACACATATCTTGGAATGCTCATCGTCCTCTATTGACGATGTTCTGAAAGCATTCAACCATACAAGTTCATTCCGGGTTCGAACGAAACTGAAGGCACTATCTCGCTACACTCATTTTGGAATCACTTTCAGAGTTAACGACAAATAGCCTTTACACTTCGAGTCTTCGTCTTGAACTTCACTTGAGACTTCACGGCCTATCGTTTAATTTGGATCAATGTAGTTTTCAGATATTCCAATTTGGAAATCCGATCCCGGTTTCATCGAAATCCAAAATGCCGTTTTTTAAGGCCAAGTTGTTTTAAGTTTTAACAATTCAATTAATTATTTAAAATAACATATTCACAGAGGTAGATAATTTACTATCATAGATAGATAATCCATATGATCACAATTTAACCAAAGCATCTCATATCACCAAGCAGTATATATCACATATCGGAGATATCACATAATCCAAGGCATTCAACATCATTCAATCATCCATAAGCAAGATTAATTGTCACAATATCTCTAATTAATTTAATTAACCACCAATGAATATAATCACTTTAATTACTTTTAAATCCTACTTACTTAACATTAATTAATTACAACCCAATTAGTTAATTATCCTTTAATTTCATCTTAATTAATCAGCCTTGATTAATTACATTAAGTAATTAGCCTTTAATTAATTACACAAATTAATTATCCTTTAACCATTCACATTAATTAACCTTTAATTATTCTCATTAATTACTTTAATTAATGATCCTCTAATTACTTTCATTAATCAATTATTCTTCTAATTAATTACAATTGATAATTAATCTTTATTTAATCACATTCATAAATCTACCTTAATTAATCACATACAGTAATTAACTATCCTTTAATTACTTACATTATTTAATTAACTCCTTAATTAATTATATTAATTAATTCTTTAATTATTCCTTAATTACTTCCATTAAATAATTATTCTTTAATTACTTTCCATTAAGTAATTTCCCTTTAATTAATTACATCCAGTAATTACCTATTAATTACTTACACTAAGTAATTACACTTTATTAATTACATTAAGTAATTATATCTAATCATTTTCATAAGTTATTATCATTAATTAATTAAATTAATTACCTTAATTTAATTACATTAATTTATTTAATTAATTGCATTGAGTAATTCATCCCCTTACTTACTTCATTAATTAATTACCCTTAATAATCCTTTTAATTTTAAGTAATTAACCTTTAATTACATCCATTACTTAATTATTCTTTAATTAATTAACCTTTAATTACTTAGATTAATTAACCCTTAATTAATTTAGTAATCAACTACACTTAATTAATTAAACCAATTAATTTATCTTAATTTAATTACATAAATTAATCATCTTAGTTAATTAAGTAATTATACTTTAATTACTTTTGTTAATAAGACTTAATTAATTAGGATAACCCATTTACTTCATTAAACTCTTACTTATCATTTAAATTAAATTAAATTAAAAGCTTGAAATTGGTTCATACAAAATCATTTTTTTTTGAGAATTCTTTGATTTATTAAAGTTAAATACCTCTTGCTTTAATCACATCTTAATATCATTATTAAATCACAACTGAAAAACATTCAAAAATTAATTACCCAATTAACCTATTTTATAATTACCTTTAAACAACAATTTAAAACATTTAAAATCTTTGAAAACTTGTTAAAACTTGTTAAAATTTTGCTCTGGAAACTTGGTGACATTCTTTTAAAAACTTATTACTTTAATAGGTTCAAAAACTTGTTCATGCTTCAAATTTTAAAACCTAGCAACGAGATTTTCTTCACAAAATAAAACCTGAGCCTAACCCTAATGATTCCCGAGCTCAAACCTGCGCACTCATGAACTCCCCTCTACTTCAAGGCAAACTCACAACGTCATCGAGATCGACCCGAGTAAACACGTTCTTCCCCAAAACATCACAAACCCAGACACGAAATATGCACATGCACACGCCACCTGATCGCCTCCGACCAACCCTGCTGCCTTCGTCAAGTCGACGATGACCCTCGCTAACTTTCCAACCACCCAGCTTGAACATCTCCCTCGCGAATCAAAATCGAACAAATCGACCCTGGAAACAAACCAATTCAACAAAAACCCCACGCCGACGACGAAATCGACCACCGTAGCTCACGTTCCTCCGACCATTGCAGCATCAGAGACCCAAGCGACTATCCCACCCCTCGCGATCGCCTCTGGCTACCCCCACGGTGATGTCATCACCTTGAAAACATCGACAACCCAATTTGTCGTCGAAACCCTACTCTGACGTCCCCTGGCCACCACGACCATCTAGAATTTCCCTGGCCAATTTTCCTATGATCACCAGGCCACCCGCTACCTCGTGCCCAAAGCACATCGACCAACCTCTCAACGTTCGTCGAAATTTGACAAAAATACATATTCCGATCAACTCAAATTTCCTCATCATAAACTTGTTTAAAATCAAGATTTCTTCACCTAAATTCATAATTTTGAAATACTCGTCACATTATAAAATCCAAACTCAAAATTATAAACATCGATTTTTTTGATTATTTTTTAGCTTTACTGTAATTTACCATTTTAGAAATGAATATACAGTATAAACACTTGGTGTTATTTTCGAAAATACTATTACATTCATACAATCATATCTTCTTTAGAGATTTTAACCTAACTTTGATTATGTGAAGAGGTATTGAATTTACTTAGTGGATCAAAACACGTAACACAACAGAGTGTGTGTATATACACACTCGGACAATATACAGACATGTCATACTTATCTACATATATTCACATCCAAACATTCATGCAAACGTTATATACTATATTTCTACAAGATTTCACCACATGTATCAAAGTCAAATCACATATTTTAAAACTGTTTTTAAAACAAAAGTTTACTCACCTGATTTCAAAACAGAGAACAAGCCTTTGTTTAATAATCTAGAAATTTGTTTTAAAGTTAAACTCGAATCTTTGAATCTATTACTTGAATTTGCTTGCTTGCTGATGATTGATTTATAAGTTGTGTTTGAATCTGCAACTGCTTACTTGTTTTGAATTGTTAGCTTTCTCAGGTTGGAACATGTTGAAGAATTTGAAAACTGTTGTTGTATGTAGCTTTGATTTTCTTCTGATTTCTGGTTTTTGAATTTGGTTCTTAGTTTTTAGGAAGAAGAAAAGATAATTGTAAAATTTTTGAGCTGAAATCAAAATGGCTAGTTTTTACTCTAAAACACTTATTTATAAAAACTAATTAATAAAGAAATTGGTTGCCACTTGTTAATTCAGGCTATATTAAGCTTCCAAATGTAAATGCATGATTTTATTTTCTTACAAATGTTAAAAACATGCATTATTATGTTTAAATCATTATTTCAAAAGGTACTTATGTTTTTATATTTATGTAAGGTGATTTTATTAATTTATGTTTTATATTTATATATATTACTTATGTTTTTAAACTATAATATTTATAAACCATGTTATCTCATGTTAAATTTTAAAAAGAACGAATATTTAGAACAAAAGAAATGAATCTTTAATTAAATCTTATTTTAAACTTTAGTTAAAATATATTTTTAAATAAATAAACATTTATAGATATTATCTTTGTTGTTAAGAAATATAAAGTTTAACTTTTAAATAACCTTTGAAAAAATATTATATTGAATTTAAAACAAATTTCCAATCACAATATATATACATATATATGTATTATAATTAGACAATATATTTATATTAGCTTTGAAAGATAAATTTTTACCAATTAAATATTTTATCTTTTGAAAAGATAAATATTTCCAAATTAAATATTCATAAAAGAAAATTATTAAACAAATATTACCAAATTTAAATGATTATTAATGAAGATTATCAAATAAATATTGCACAAAATATGGGGACATCACAACTGGCCAGTGGAGTGTTGTATATGAAATAAAGTTGTAAAAGTCCAAGCACTTAATAAAAATATTCAATCATAACTAAAGTTCTAATATTTTTGCAGTAGTGAACGTCAACTATGAGTTAGGAGATGTTGTTTCTGTATTCACATGTATACATGTGTTTGTACGTTATTAAGTGAACAATAAAGGAAAAGCTTTATGTATGTCATAAAAGTTGGTTCGGATTTAATAATGACAAAGGTCAAACATGATCAAATAGAATTTTTTAGGTTTATTTCATTTATTTAACAATAAAATGGATATGCACTATTTTTTGGTATATGAAACAGGTTATAAATTTTATACTTATTTTAAAATTGGAAATAAAATAACGAGAGATGGCTGTTAATAATCTATATTGTATAACCACTAAAATATAATTCAGTTAATAACTAAATTACTTATTTCAAAATAAATAAGTTATTTTACAAAATTAATGCAAAACACGTTAAATAACATTTCATTTTCTATGCATCCTATATCCTTTAGTCAAAACCGAGTAGTAGCTTAAACGTTTGACATTTTCCTATTCATAATTTATTAGCTATAACTAGTAATGGTATAAGGTGCGTACGGTTGGGTGTGTTTCAATTTTTTTTGACGTTTTCCTATTCATAATTTATTAGCTATAATTAGGAATGCTATAAGCAGCGTACGATTGGATGTTTGTCAGTTTTATATGGCTATATTGTAGTGTTAGATAAAGTAATTGGTCGGCTGTGTATGTAGGATGTGTGATCCATCTTTCCTGTCATATCATGCAACCCCATAAAAAAATCATACTACAAAGTGGACCAAGACATGAGAAAGTAAAAAAATAAGTATAAACTATTCAAATGTGCTACACAGTAAAGTAACCGAGTACAAAAAATGAGGTGTAGAGTTGGTGTGAATGTCGTGAGGATGGAGAGAGAAAAAAAATAATTACCTGATGAACCTACTGTGGAAGCCTTCACTCAACCGAGTTCTTCTATTTGCAATACCTATTTCTCTTGCTTGTGCACGTCTAGCACGTTGACTAACTCTACGTCTTTCTCTTTGTTGCCGTTCCATTAGATGTTGAAGATAAAGTGAAGAGGTAATAAATAGTAGTAAAGATAAAAAAATTATTTGTGACGATTTGCAGAGATATATGGCAATAGCAGAAAAGGTAGTACAGTAGTAAGTGAGGGACAGTCTATTGGCAAGTATGTATATATAGTTAAACCAATGGCTACGTAAGTTGGTATAACTACTAAAAATGAGTAGGTAAACGTTGTTGAAATGGTAAAGATCCGGGATATGCACGGCTGATATTTAGTAACGGGATGAAATTTTATTATATATGTTGCGTTAAAGTGGCCATAATAACAGCGTAGTCACAGGAAAATTGGTATGCAGCAAATTGTGGTCATATCTAAATTTGGAGTGTTTATTAAACAAAGAAGAAATTTTTATTTATCATCTTGACATCCATTCGTTCACATTTATTTACATATGCTAACTTGTCAAACCATTTGAGATTTTTTAGTCACTTCTGTAAGTTATAGATTTTTATAATACATTTAAGGAAAATCGGTTTTGTAAAATACACATCGGTTTGCATCCCAATATAAAGGTCACTAAATAAGTAGTAACCGGTGGTTGAGTTCTTTTCTTAGTTTGATGATTTGGTTAATTATGTGGTATAGTTAACCATGAGTTGATTAAAATATGGGTACATGGAACAATTCTACAATGTAGTCCCTGCAGAATCTAAAATATGCAAAAAACTTTATAAAAGCAGATAGTTTTTTTCCAGAAACATTTAATTAGTGGTTTAATGATTTGTTAAGCAAGGTATAATCAATTTTCACAATACTAAATGATTTTCTCTGTGGATGTTTTACGTGATTAAGTTGTTAAAGTAAAAGGAAGATGACATGAACATTCAGGTGTATGCTAACCGTGTATACTTAGATTTGAACATAGTCTTCCGTATTATTTTTTTGCTTCGTTCGAATATAATAATTCTACATCGATGTTTACTGATAGTACATGTATGTGTAGTGATAGTTCATGTATATATTCAAGGTAGTATCAGTGTCGAACGAATAGTACATGTATCAGCCTCGGATGATATAACGCACATATAAATTTTTAACAGCACTTACGTCCACGTGAAAAGAACATCAAATTTTTTTAGGCAATGATGAAAGCATGGAGTACATGACAAATTTAATGTAACAGTAACAAATACATTGAAAGCAAATAACTTTGTGTTAACAGTGACCAAAGGAAAAAGTACAGAAGCGCGAAAATGGACAATTTATTGGCTAACATAGAGTTGAACTGTATTAAGTACGGTTCTTGAGAAAATGCTCAACAGCAGCATCACATTGTTCAATCTGCAGGAGAAATTAAAATTTATGATTAGTATGTAGTATAGACATGTGTATATATATATATATATATATATGTATGTATATATGTGTCTGTGTATCAAATGATTAACTTTTGGCATACCACTTCAGGAGTAAAAAAATCTTCCCATTATCATCTTGAGAACATTGTGGAAAATACTGCAGTTCATCAGATTGTGTCATCTGTACTTCACAGGTGGAAAAGTTTTTGTTGGTTTCAAATTTTTTTGTCGTAACTGGAGGAAGCTGAACAGAGTGGGTTGGTTTGTTAACATTATCCGATTCAATCTGGGAAAGATTAACCTGTGAGACATTGGATGAAGCATTAACTTTTTCATCGGTAGCGTATTGAAGGTGCTTTGTTAAACGCGTACTTTTACGTTTGAATTTGTCTACGGAAGGGGATAATGCAGGCTCTTTACCTTGTTGTATATATTTGTTCTATAGTTAAAAAAATGTTAACTTGTGGAAAAACGTACGGACAATATATATACGGATTGGGATACTTGATAGTTAACAACTAAATAGATTTTGGACTTTGAACTACGTATGTACGTGTACAGAATAACTTGCATATTTAAGACAGGACAGTAAAATTTGTGAAAATCCACTGTACTCAACTATTTCGCGTGCTCAACTCGTGGACAGCTATTATAGCTAAAAGCTTTTAAGCATAAACAAATATAGTATATGTTTGAAAAAGCATGTGCAAAAGCTTTTGAATAGAATATGTCTAAAAGAGCCTTTAGCCATAAAATCCCACATAGGATAGCATAGAGTAAATGTGTGAAAAAAGATAGTAATACCTTTGTAATTTCGCATAAAAAGTAATATGAAGGTTTAGGAAGTTGGAATGGAATTCACGAAGGCAGAAGAAATTATGTAGATGAGCTGTTGAGGGTAGACAGTGGAGGTATGGAGACAGTTAACAGAGATGTGGTTATAATATGTAGTGGTGGATGTATTAAAATTTTTGAGTGGAAAAGTACGTATCAGCCTAGTCTGCAGGAAAAGTTGAAGGAGCTGTTATAGGAAACATGGGCAGTAATGGCGGATCATGTGCTTAGGGAATTAATGTAGAAATACCAATGAGCTGCACCGCTTTGTTTAACAGCTAGGTAAAAAAGTAGAAATGTGGGGTTGCATGATTTGAACTGAAGGATAGTGTACAAAGCAAATTTAATGTGAATTAATAAATACTCTGCATAACTAAGAAAATATACCATGATATATGAAAAACTATCAACATGAACTAAACAGTTGCATGTTCACTTGCCATAAGATCTGTGAAATTATGAGTGCATTTAACTAAAAATTATTTAGAAAGATCATATACCTTAATACTAATGCATTGGTAAATATATTTAAAAAGTTGTCTAAACCGGCATGAAAATACCTCTTTACTATAGAACATATTTAATTAGCTAGGAAGTAGTATATTGTTAAAAAGTACATAACTATAAAAATCACCAAAGTTGGTTTTAATAGAATTCTCTTTGATTCTGCTCTGAGTTAAGGGAATATTTATTTACACATAATAAATCTAGGTTTCAATAGAACTTTATCGTGTGCTGAATATATTATATTGACATTTGTGTTAATATCATATGCTACAACTTCATTTGAATAACATATGGAGTGCACATACACTAATACATAATATAGAAGCCACTTACATTTACATAATTGCACTATGACATCCGATTGTCACGGATACACTATAATGCCTAATATACTATTGCAACATAGTTCATCGGTAATACTTCGTAAGCTCTGCTAAAATCTAGCAGATCAGTGCCAACATCACTATTTGTAGCAGTCATAAATCTGATCATTGAACAAAAGAACAAAATATTCATGGAGGTTCAGGTTGACTTGTCATTGTTAGTACATTCAAAATCTTCCCCTCTTCCAACCATCTTAATCACAATCTGTGGTACATATGTAAGGGATAAATATGAAGTCACAAGATATTAAAAAAGAAGAATTTTTTCCTTGAAAAAGAATAAGGACGATAAAGTTTCCTTAGTGTAAAGAAATAAGGAATCAACTTGCCGCATAATCCATCCATATACATATATACAATACTAAGATGAGGTTATAGTCTGTCCATTTAATTGTTGGGTAAAAGTGTTGGTAGAGCATTAAATTATGAACTATTTATATAGGTTTTTTAACATGTTACCTATATTAGGCAAATAAAATAAAATTCGACCTTTGATTTCATGATGGATATGGTAAGGTTAAATTTAAATATGATAAAAAACCATAATTTAGGAAAGTCATAATAAAGTAAAGTGAGAGCAAATGATCACATAGTGTTTTTGTATTTGGAATGTAATAAATGTTAAATATTATCTTTTAACATTTAGCATGTCATTACAGCTGACTTGTTTGATTGAGAACGAAATAAAAGGATCTTATAACTTAGAATGACTTTCTTATTAGTGGAAAAAAATAGAAAATGCAGTAGATAAACTAATTTATGGTAAATTAACAAATCACCAAGTAGATAATTAACCAATTTATGGCAACTTTATGGGTTTATTAAAATATGTGAATGGGTATATGGCTAACCAAATAAACCATTTTATCCTAAACAAAAAACAATATAATAGAAAGAGTAAGTGATTTTAACCAAAGGAAGGTACAATCTGGTTTATGTTTTGAGAAAATGCAAGTAAAATCAATTGGTTAAGTAGATATCTACTCCACATCAAATATTCAAGAGTAATCTTAGAGGAAAAAATGGTTATCAATGACTATATGCAATGTCATTAAAGCTCATTAAAATGGACACATTTTTTCTTTATATTATGAATACTAACAAAAGGACATAGAATAAATAAATAAAGTAAGTAATTCATAGTTGGAAAAATCAAAACAATTTTGTAAAGGTACGTTAAAAGAAGCAAAGAGAACAATGACTCCACTTAATTCCATCTAAACTACAATAATATTTACCTTTCTATGAGCTTCAAATCATGAATATTACTTAACTTACCTGAAATATATAAATTAAGGAGGTAAATTACAACTGGAAAAAATATATAAGAATACCAGGATAGTTATCAGATTAAACTAAAACTGTCAATGTGGTCAAGTCAAATGGGTAATAAAACAGATATTTCTTTATTTAAAAAGAATTAAAGTCTCATAACTTAATGTTGTATATTTAGCAAAAATCAAAGAGAAATATTATGGTACCAAAGTAGTAGGAAATAAACGTCTAAGAAGTTAAAATATCAAAACTGTGTTTTTCATCTTGAAACTTATTTAACAGGTGCTCTGCATCCTCAACATATTGTATAGTTAATGTTTTAATAAACAAAACTTGATTTAGTGTTGATGTACAAAAAAAGGCTCTATAAAGAATACAAATTAAAGAATATTTAGATAAACATACATGTTAATATAATTCATATTTATTTTGATTTATGATATAAGCATTTCTACTAAGATACTACTTACTTGTATGTATAAATAATGGAAAATATGGGTAATACCTTACACCCGGCTATGAGATTCAGTTGTCATTCTATGTTGAAGATGTCAACAAATTACCCTCTCTCTTTTCCCAATTGCCCGTAAAATTTATACTTTAAGTCTCTAACGCATGCAAAGTTCCTAAAATTTAGAATATATAGCATTGTCATATGCAAATTTAAGTGATGCAAAGCTTTATATCAATAATCCACCATAAAACTCACAATGACCACCCTCACTATAGTTTATATCAAGACATTAATGGAAGAAATAAGTTGCCATTACATGAAATTTTATACTGTGTCTAAGAAGGCCAATAAGACTTCTATGCATTTTAGATTGACAGAGTAGTTTAATGGTTGAATTACAACATGGTTATTAATGACTAAATGCAATGTCATTAAAGGTCATAAAAATGGGCACATTTTTTTCTTTATATTATGAATACTAACAAAAGCACATAGAATAAATAAATAAAGTAAGTAATTCATAGTTGGAAAAATTAAAACAAATTTGTAAAGGTACATTAAAAGAAGCAAAGAGAACAATGACTACACTTAATTCCATATAAACTACAATAATATTTACCTTTCTATGAGCTTAAAATAATGAATATTACTTAACTTACCTGAAATATATAAATTAAGGAGGTAAATCAGAATTGGAAAAAATATATAAGAATACCAAGAAAGTTGTTAGATTTACCTAAAACTGTCAATGTGGTCAAGTTAAATGGGTTATAAAACAGATATTTCTTTATTTAAAAAAACAATTAAAGTCTCATAACTTAATGTTGTATATTTGGAATAAATCAAAGAGAAATATTATGGTACCAAAGTAATAGGAAATAAAAGCCTAAGAAGTTAAAATATCAAAACTTTTTTTTCCATCTTGAAACTCATTTAATAGGTGCTCTGCATCCTCAACATATTATATAGTTAATGTTTCAAGTAAACAAAACTTGATTTAGTGTTGCTGTACAAAAAAAGGCTATATAAAGAATACAAATTAAATAACATGTAGATAAACACATATGATAACATAACTCATATTTATTTTGATTTATGATATAAGCATTTCTACTAAGATACTGCTTACTTGTATGTATAAATAATAGAAAATATGGGTAATATCTTACACCCGACTATGAGATTCAGCTGTCATTTTGTGTTGAAGATGTCATCAAACCACCCTCTCTCTTTCCCAATTGCCCGTACAATTTATACTCCAAGTCTCTAACGCATGCAAAGTTCCTAAAATTAAGAATATATAGCATTGTCATATGCAAATTTAAGTGATGCAAAGCTTTATATCAATAATCCACTGTAAAACTCACAATGACCACCCTCACTATAGTTCATATCAAGACATTAATGGAAGAAATAAGTTTTCATTACATGAACTATTAAACTATGTCTACGAAGGCCAATAAGACTTCTATGCATTTTAGAATGACAGGGTAGTTTAATGGTTGGATTATAACATGGTAAGTTAGAAGAAGACTAATGCAATCAATCAAAAGTTAAATGTTCAGATACAAATGTATTTTTTGGTATGTCTTCCTAAATATTAGTTTGGTTAACTTGTGCGTTTGTCTATATATACGTACACACACACACACACACACACACACACACACACACACACACACACATATATATATATATCTTTGTTTAAAGAACACACAATATGATAATCAGGATGAAGTAATGCAGTATGTATTTTCAGTAGTTTTCGAACTGCTAAAGGAATTAGGCATAAATATTTGTTTTGACTTATAAGAAGGCGTGCACAGCTTATAAAATATTTGAATATATGTTTATCTAAGTCATCAGTCTAAGCAAGATGTCGGTAGTTAGGTGTGGATATATTCAAAAATCATCCTGACATTAAGTTCTGGAAACATTTGCTAACCAATATATATTTATTGCTCCATAATAAGTATACAAAACTATAGTTAGAGGGTACTTTGTTCCCAAAAAAACATCCTAGTTGGATCCTACATGAAAGTATCATTCGTGCACATGCTCAAATTGTCCCTAATAATTCACTCTTTTTTAATCATAAACTCTAGGATTATGTAGTTAACAAACACATACTCGGTACTTGGTATAAGGTTGTTATATAAAATAGCAGTATGCGTTATTGAATCCGTCTTTTTACCCAGTTCAAAACATCGAAAAACAAAGAAAAAAATCTTTGCAAGTCGAATTGAACTAATTCTTTCCCAAACCAATATAACACGGTAGTAATTCGAACAAAATAATTCAAGGTAAATGGGAAACTTTACCTAATATCCTCAATTGCCATACTGTAACCCAACCGTTGTTAACAAACAAAGGGCTAAGTTTTGTCCATCAACATGTCCTGGAAATGTAAGGTTTAAAACAAATGATAGGAGAAGTTATATTAATATTTCAGTCTCATAAGTTATAAATCCTATAATGAAATATAGGACTACTCTAGAAAGCAATACCTATAGCCAATTTATCAAATCCAACTCTCCTTTGCAAGACGCGTTAGGTGAAATTAGATCTCTGAAAGGCAACCGGCTTAATGATTAGAAAATTAGGGTTCCAGAATCTACCTACTGTAAGAGATGAGTAAAATGTTTGGAATACCCTCTGCTGCCAAAGTTCAACTCAATTGTGTTGAGCTACCATTGTTGATGAACTCCAATTATCGGTAATCGAGTTTTCATTAATCGAAATTATCAACTGCTTCGATTTTTAATTTTTGACCTAGTTTACTTTTCATTTTTTAAGGCCCATAAGGAGGATGAAATGAGAACGAGGGGAGAATCTTGGTTGCGAACCTAATATGGAATCTGGTGGTGAAGACTAATATACCCTTAATTCGTATTTAATGAAATAATTCGATAAAGGACATTTTTGGGAATTCAAAAAGGCTTCACTTCATCATGTATTTGCTTTATGTATAAGGTATTTATGTATAAGATATATATATTTATCAATACAAATGCAAAATAGAAAAACAACAAGCACACAAATCAAATGAAAGCAGAATTCAAACAACAAAACACATTCTTTTTTTTAAATGCAATTCATAACACAAAATTAAGCATAATAAAATCAAATAAAAATAATCCGAACAGTAAATTAAAATCAAATTTCAAATCCTCGACGATGGCGCCAAAAATTTTTTAACGACGAATTTTCTGTCGGTTAGAAAATCGTCGAAGAATGTAATAAAAATAACCACAAGCGCGTGGCGTATAATTTTAGTATGTGGTGAGTACGAGCCAACCCGCATGGAATTGAATTAATTTTAAATTCTACTCAATCAAATTAACCTCAAGTTTGCAAGTTTATTTTAAACTAAGAAAAGTAGCAAAATTGAACTAGAGCAAAGGTGAATAAAAATATAAGAGCAAGAAATAATTTAGAGGCAAATCCATTCTTATACTCTCACATAAAATCAACACAAAATCAATCTGTGATCTCTCTTTTTAATCTAAAAAGAATTAATGATGTATTTATCATAAGTGTGACGCCCCACCTCTATACGCACGCTAGCCAAGGATACTACGGGGTAATGCCGTCAAGTAGCACGGGGAATAAGGCTGTTGAGAAGCGATCATCCATGTAATTGCTTTATGCGAGCACCGATATGTCAGATAGCACAAGGAAGTCCGACATGCCGATACAAACTCGAGGCTACTACACGGTGGCTATATATATATTCTTCGAAAACAAACATAGAAGTAAACATAACATAAATCAGTCACAGACATCCATATCACAAAGGCGGAAAAAGATATGAATATAACACATGAAAGTGTACATCAGAGTAGTGGTCAAACAAGAACCACAATATCACAAAAGAATGGTTACAAGTGCTAGACAAAAGAATATGTATACATCTAGGAGTCTATATCTCAAAGGTATACAACAAAAACTACTAATCTAAGTAGTTAGCCAACAGTCAGGATGATAATCCCAGAAGTGAAGTCAAGCAGAAGCACCTGTACGGTCTCACCCGAGTATTATTTATAAGAAAATAATAAACGGATCAGTCTAGCTATAAATATCAGATAAAATGATATAGAACAAGGGATATGGTATAAACGTATAATAACCATAATGGCATACAATAATAAGTATGTAAATGAACATCAACAAGGGATTAATCAATATCACAAGAATCTTCTCAAAGATCAAAAGGAATGTCAAACTCCTTATATTAATATGCACAAAAAGTTAATGACACACAAATTCACCAATGCACAAAAGTTGATAAAACATATCAATGAAAATCATGAAAACTGGTGAAACACAGATTCTAGAAATCTACACAAGAAATCCAGAAATCACAGAAAAAAGGGGGGAGGCCTATCACAAAACGGGAGTATGAAAACTCACAAACACGTGTATCACAAAACGGAACGCTATTCTATGGTAGCTAACCATTAATTTTGAGTCGAGGCTCCACAAGAACGGCCCGAAGACCATGAGTCGCTACCCCACATATGTGAGTCGAAACATCACACAAACGGGGTTTAGTCTCCCTCGCAGACAAAGAGACATCGCACATTTGCTAGTCTAAATCACAAAAATGATCGTCATTGATCATCAAGAAGTGTTAAATACAGTGAGCTAGTAAATGTAAAAGTTTAGCTTCATGTTCAATGACCACTAGATTAACTGAAATATTTACGAACAAATTGTAAGTTTCCACTAGAAAATTGTCACAAGAGATTCAATCGAGCAAGTCCAAGAATTAACCGACGAAGTAAACGCAAGCGTTTCATACCACTTGTTTTACGAAGCCGTTTAATTAGATTTCTCGTACGAGTGAAGTAAAGGTTTGTATATTTTTTTAAAATCACAAATCACAAAAATGATCGTAGAAACGATCAGTCACAGAAATTCACATATGAAGACATGAATAAAATCCAAAGAATACGATTCCAAACTCATTAAAGTGGAAACAACCTAGCGACTCAACACGGCACGACCTAGCAGTGGAACGACCTAAGGAGTAGCGGCATAAGTGCAGGAGCGAGCAACCTAAGGGATGGTGCGACACAACATGGCGCGACCTAACGGTGCAATCAGGTCGAGCGACCTAAGGATGGTCAACGACCTAAGAGATAAGGGGCCGAGCGACCTATTGGACAAACGACCTAAGGTTTAACAAGGCCGAACGACCTAACCGGGCGACCTAGCAGTTAAACAAGGCCGAGCGACCTAACGCGACAAGGCCGAGCAACAACCTAAGGTGCAAGCGCGACTTAACATGCACGCGACCCAAGGCATGTCGCGAGTTAGCGGAGCGACCTAAAGCTTGTGGCGACCTAGTGGAGCGACCCGAGGCTTGTCGCGACCTAGTGGAGCGACCTAACAATTAACAAGGCCGTGCGAACTAAGGGTTACGACCTAAAGCCGAGCGACCTAAGGTGCACATATGTGCAGGCCGAGCGACCTAGGCCCAGGAGATGCCAAAATTCACCAAATTTGCCACCGATCGAGCACAGACGCTAGGGGATTATGCCAAGGGGCTACCCGGTCGTATTGCCTCCTCGATGTATTACCAAAAACGTGTTCAAACAACAAAGATTGGATTTTTAAGAATTTGAACCCAAAACACTAAAAATTGGGATTTTCACCAATTTGATCCAAACCAAAAGCAAATGCATATGAATAAGTGTTAGGAATTCATGCCTAACAATCAATGATAGTTATAGACAAAGATGTGAGATAAAAATCTCACCTTTACACAAAATCTATGAAGAAGAAGCTTGAAAGTAAGGAAGAATCGACCTAAGAAGCTTGAATCAATGTCTTCTCTTTGAATTTGGAGTTGGATGTTGGATTTGCAAATGATCTTGAGCTTGGAGTTTTAATTTCCCATTCCTTCCTCCATTTTTGATGAAGCTTGAGTGTTAGAAAATTAAAGCAAATTTATGAAGGGAAGGAGTTGAGCTAGAGTAAATAGTTTAGGCTAATGGGCTAAACCAAACCCAAAACCCAAAGTGAAAAAGTAACAAAATTCCACTAACTCCAAACATACCAAAGTTTACACTCAAAAAGGTCGCAAACGGTGTTTTGAACTCAATGGAAGTGGTTCCGAGTCCTAATTCGACCATATGTAAAAAGTAACTTTTCGGACTAAAATCTGACTAACGATAAAATATTTAAATAAAATATGTAAATATCAAATCGTAAAATATGCAGGTTGTTACAGACTCTCATCCTTAAAGAAATTGCGTCCTCGCAATAATTAAGAAGAAAATATATAGTAACAACCATAAAAGCATATTCAATACAAAAGAAGTTTGAAATAAGAAGTTCACCTTAAAGAGCACGAGAAAGTAAGTCCGGATGTGTTCGCTCGATGAATTCCCTAGATTCCTAAAAGCAATCCTTAGGATTTGAGGACCATTGAACTTTAACAAGCGGAACATCTTTATTTCAAAGGCGCTTGACCTCCGAAGCAATAACACGAATATGATGTTGTTCATAAGTTAAATTAGGTGAAACTTCAACTTCTTGCACAACACCGGGCTCAAGAATAGAATCGGAATCTCTAAGGCACTTTCGTAATTGAGAAACGTGAAACACGTCATGAATAGCATAAAATTGAGCCGGTAATAAAAGGCGATAAGCCATGGAACCAATACGTTCGGTGATAGGAAATGGCCTAATATATCGAGGCGCTAATTTTCCGGATCGACTGAAACGTACAACACCCTTCATGGTGGAACAAGAACAAACACAAGATCTCCTACAGAAAATTCTAATTTCCTTCTCCGGTTATCGGCATAGGATTTTTGTCTACTCTGGCCTTCTTTCATCTTATGACGAAAAAGGTCAATCTTCTCTGTGGAATCACGAATAAAATTTGGACCAAAAACCAGCTTCTCACCGGCCTCAAGCCAACAAGAAGGAGAACGGCATGGCCTTCCATAGAGTGCCTCGAAAGGAGCCATACCAATACTAGATTGGAAGCTATTATTATAGGAATATTCAACAAGAGCAATATGATCTTCCCAACTTCCACCAAAATTAAGAACACACGCACGAAGAAGATCTTCAAGTGTTTGATTCACACGCTTGGTTTGTCCATCGGACCGAGGATGATAAGCGGTGCTAAAATTAAGCTTTGTTCCCAAAGCTTTTTGAAGACTCTTCAAAAATCCACTAGTAAACAATGGATCACGATCACTAACAATAGAAGTAGGAACTCCATGCAATTTTACAATCTCTTTAATAAAGAGTTTGGCCAAGAGAGGAACGGTCCGGTTAGACCGAACGGGAATAAAATGGGTGAATTTAGTAAGTCTATCAACTATCACGCATAAGCTATCATGACCCGAATGAGAACGGGGAAGGTCATCTATAAAATCCATGGAAATTTGATCCCACTTCCAAATTGGAATTTCTAAAGGTTGCAATAACCCACCAGGTCTTTGATGTTCGGCCTTAATGAGTTGGCAAGTCATGCAACACTTAACGAAGTTAGCAATATCAGATTTCATTCCCTCCCAATAATAAAATCGCTTTATATCCGCGTACATTTTACTACTACCGAGATGAATGGTAAATTTAGAACGATGTGAATCTTCTAAAATGTCTTTACAAAGATTACTAATATTTGACACGATAAGTCTAACAAATTTTCGAATGCCGCCACAAGAATCAATATCAAAGTCTTTCAAACCTTCAATATCAATTTTATCCCTAAAATTTTGGCCAAGAAGAGCCAATTTGGGATCTAGCTTTTGAGCTTCAAGAATGCGGTCTAAAAGAGAAGGATGAGCCTCAAGACTACATAAAGCAAGAGATGAACACAAGTCGAAAATGCGATCTCGAACCTTACAAGTAGATAAAATCTCGAGATCATTCCATTCGGATATCTCATAGAAACAACCGCTTGTTGCTTACGACTAAGTGCATCGGCAACACGATTTCCCTTTCCGGGAGTATAAAGAATACCAAGATCATAAGCTGCAAGAAATTCGAGCCAACGTTGTTGATGCAAATTTAGTTCCTTTTGAGAAATAGATACTTCAAAGATTTATGGTCGGTGTAAGGAATAAACTTTTCTCCCAAAAGATAATGACGCCAAATACGAAGGGCGAAAACAATAGCTGCGAGTTCCAAATCATGAGTGGCATATCTAGTCTCAGTAGGCTTCAATTGCCTAGAAGCATAAGCAATAACACGTTCTTTTTGCATAAGAATAGCACCCAAACCAACACGACTAGCATCGGTATAAACAACGAAATCTTGATTCCCCTCGGGAATAACAAGAATAGGAGCATCAGAAAGGAGTTCTTTTAATTTCTGAAAAGAAGCTTCACATTTGTCCGACCAAATGTATTTAACACCTTTCTTTGTCAAACTAGTAAGAGGCACGGAAATTTTGGAAAAGTCCTTTATGAAACGGCAGTAATAACCTGCCAATCCGAGAAAACTACAGATTTCCGTTACACTCTCCGGTGTTTTCCAATTTTGAATCGCTTCAATCTTTGAAGGATCCACAGAAATTCCGGATTCGGTAATAATATGACCAATAAACTTCACACGAGATTGCCAAAAGTGGCATTTAGAAAATTTTGCTTTCAATTGATTGCTCCTAAGAGTTTCCAACACAATCCGAAGATGTTTTTCATGCTCCTTCTCGGTATTAGAATACACAAGAATATCATCAATAAAGATGAGAACAAACCGATCGAGGAAGTCTTTGAAAACTCTGTTCATAAGGTCAACGAAATAAGCCGGAGCATTCGTCAAACCAAATGGCATAACAAGCCATTCATACGATCCATAACGAG
The DNA here is from genome assembly GCA_030765085.1 of Allium cepa. Classification (NCBI taxonomy): domain Eukaryota; kingdom Viridiplantae; phylum Streptophyta; class Magnoliopsida; order Asparagales; family Amaryllidaceae; genus Allium; species Allium cepa. Next base: position 78,515,656 of record CM060941.1, on the reverse strand, counting down.
TATGGAAAGACGTCAAAGGAATGCTATCCTCTGCAATACGAAGTTGATGGAAACCGGTAGCTAAGTCTAATTGTGAGAAGACTCTAGCACCAGTAATTTGATCGAATAGATCATCATTCCAGGGTAAAGGATATTTATTCTTGATAGTAAGATCATTAAGCTTGTGGTAGTCAACGCAAAGCCTAAGTGTACCATCGGATTTCTTCACAAAAATAGTCGAAGCTCCCCAAGGAGAGGAACTAGAGTGAATAAATTGTTTCGTCTCCAATTCAGATAATTGTTTACGCATCTCCTCATTTTCTTTATTGGACATACGATAAGGAGGACGAGTAATAGGTTGAGCTCCAGGAATGAAATTAATCTTGAACTCAATTGCTCGCTTAGGTGGTAATCCTAAAACGGGCTCAAATATATCGGAAAATTCACGAACAACGTGAATAAGAGAAATAATATCTTCCTCATCATCATTATCGTCATCATGAGGATTTAAGGAATATAAAGATGCAACCAAGCCGGAATCCGAATCTTTAAGATCAATAGATATCTGTTTAACAGATTGTGGATGTCGAAGATAAATAGTCCGCTCAGGACATAAGATTTGGGCTTCATAACGATTAAGACAATCCATCCCCAAAATCATTCCAAAGCCTAAGCAGCGCATGACATGCAAATCGGCTCGGAAAGAAAAATCACACAAAATAATCTCCACATCTTTACACAATAAACTGATTGTTGCGGATCCACCAACCGGATTCGCAATTCTCAGAGAAGTCACTAAACACATAACATTCAAAGAAAAAGTGTCAACAAGTTCTTTTGATATAAAAGAATGGGACGCACCCGTATCAAAAAGAACTCGAATAGGATGATCACGAAATAAAATAATGCCATCAAGGATAGAATGAGAAATACCTTTACCACGAGATGTGTTGCCAGGGGTTTGAGCAACATTAAGCTTTCCCTCCTTCCTGCCTTGAAGTTTGGGACAAGAAGATAAATAATGATCCGGGCTTTTGTAATAACGACAAGCACGAGGCTTTGAACACTTGTTCGCATAATGGTCCTTAGAAGCACAGTTGAAGCATTGCCCACTACTAGAAGAAGAAGTCTTTATTGCCGAAGTTGCTTGTTTCCCTTTCTTATTGTTGGGATAAGGACCCTTGAACTTATCGGGCCTTTTCTTGTTGTTGAAGTTTGGTTTAACACTCACAACTTCAACATCACTCTCTTTATATGCCTCTTCAAGTCGAAGAGCGATGTCAACAAGTTGATCAAAAGAAACTTCTAGCTTTAGAAGTAATGGCTTCTTGAGATTTTTATTCAAGCCATAGATGAATCTCTGATTTTTCTTCAATGGGGCATTGATTTATTCAACCCGTATTTAGAGAGAGATTCAAAAGACGCGACATAGTCTGTCACGGAAGATTCACCTTGAACAAGGTCAATGAAACGACGAGCCAAAGTCACCTTCTCAGCTTCTGGCATAAATTTTAATTTGAAGCACTCCCGGAATTTCTCCCAAGTAAGATCCGCTTCATTTATTTCAGAAATCAGAAGCTCATACCAATCTAATGCTCTTTCTTGGAGCATACTAGAGGCCACCTGAACACGGTGAAGATCAATAAGATTCATGCGAGAAAAGATTCGATCGCACGATCTGAGCCAAGTCTGGACTTCGATAATAGTCTCAGAACCTTTGAATGGCTTCCCACCCAAATTGGTATAATCGCTGCACAAACGTGCAAATCCAGACCTAGGGTGAGTAGACTCCGAATTAGATCCGGCTGCTTGAGCATTCATCACTAGATCAAGAAGCTGTTGGGCAGACATAAATACTCCATCTTGCGGAGTAGCACGAGATTGACTAGCGCTGGGACGGCCAGGTCTAACCATTTCTCTTCCTTTTGAAAGAAAGAAAGAAGAAGGATAAGGTTATTTACCAAACGAATATCAAGCAATCTTGATAGATAAACAAGGAATCATAAAGAAAATAGGATGAATCGGTACGAAGACTCGAATTAAATCCTAATGCACGATTCCTAAGATGGACTTAGGACGATGATCCTTGCAAGATTATTCTACATTGTTCCAAAGATTGGCTCTGATACCAAGATGTGATGCCCCACCTCTATACCCACGCTAGCCAAGGACACTACGGGGTAATGCCGTCAACTAGCACGGAGAATAAAGCCGTTGAGGAACGACCATCCGTGTAATTGCTTTGTGCGAGCATCGATATGTCAGATAGCACAAGGAAGTCCGACATGCCGATACAAACTCGAGGCTACTACACGGTGGCTATATATATATTCTTGGAAACAAACATAGAAGTAAACATGACACAAATCAGTCACAGACATCCATATCACAAAGGCGGAAAAAGATATGAATATAACACATAAAAGTGTACATCAGAGTAGTGGTCAAACAAGAGCCACAATATCACAAAAGAATGGTTACAAGTGCTAGACAAAAGAATATGTATACATCTAGGAGTCTATATCTCGAAGGTATACAACAAAAACTACTAATCTAAGTAGTTAGCCAAAAGTCAGGATGATAATCCCAGAAGTAAAGTCAAGCAGAAGCACCTGTAACATCTCGGTCTGACCCGAGTACTATTTATAAGAAAATAATAAACGGATCAGTCTAGCTATAAATATCAGATAAAATGATACAGAACAAGGGATATGGTATAAACGTATAATAACCATAATGACATACAATAATAAGTATGTAAATGAACATCAACAAGAGATTAATCAATATCACAAGAATCTTCTCAAAGATCAAAAGGAATGTCAAACTCCTTATATTAATATGCACAAAAAGTTAATGACACACAAATTCACCAATGCACAAAAGTTGATAAAACATATCAATGAAAATCACGAAAATTGGTGAAACACAAAATCTAGAAATTTACACAAGAAATCCAGAAATCACAGAAAAAAGGAGGGAGGCCTATCACAAAACGGGAGTATGAAAACTCACAAACACGTGTATCACAAAACGGAACGCTATTCTATGGTAGCTAACCATTAATTTTGCGTCGAGGCTCCACAAGAACGGCCCGAAGACCATGGGTCGCTACCTCACATACGTGAGTCGAAACATCACACAAACGGGGTTTAGTCTCCCTCGTAGACAAAGAGACATCGCACATTTGCTAGTCTAAATCACAAAAATGATCGTCATTGATCATCAAGAAGTGTCAATTACAGTGAGCTAGTAAATATAAAAGTTTAGCTTCATGTCCCATAACCACTAGCTTAACTGAAATATTTACGAACAAATTGTAAGTTTCCACTAGAAAATTGTCATAAGAGATTCAATTGAGCAAGTCCAAGAATTAACCGACGAAGTAAACGTAAGCGTTTCATACCACTTGTTTTACGAAGCCGTTTAATTAGATTTCTCGTACGAGTGAAGTAAATGATTGTATATTTTTTTAAAATCACAAATCACAAAAATGATCGTAGAAACGATCAATCACAGAAATTCACATACGAAGACGTGAATAAAATTCAAAGAATACGATTCCAAATTCATCAAAGTGGAAACAGCCTAGCGACTCAACACGGCACGACCTAGCAGTGGAACGACCTAAGGAGTAGCGGCATAAGTGCAGGAGCAAGCGACCTAAGGGATGGTGCGACACAACATGGCGCGACCTAACGGTGCAATCAGGTCGAGCGACCTAAGGATGGTCAACGACCTAAGAGATAAGGGGCCGAGCGACCTAAGGGTTAACAAGGCCGAACGACCTAACCGGGCGACCTAGCAGCTAAACAAGGCCGAGCGACCTAACGTGACAAGGCCGAGCAACGACCTAAGGTGCAAGCGCGACTTAACACGCACGCGACCCAAGGCATGTCGCGAGTTAGCGGAGCGACCTAAAGCTTGTCGCGACCTAGTGGAGCGACCTAAGGCTTGTCGCGACCTAATGGAGTGACCTAACAATTAACAAGGCCATGCAACCTAAGGGTTACGACCTAAAGCCGAGCGACCTAAGGCGAAACGAGGTAAATGCAGGCCGAGAAGCACATATGTGCAGGCCGAGCGACCTAAGCCCAGGAGATGCCAAAATTCACCAAATTTGCCACCGATCGAGCACGGACGCTAGGGGATTACGCCAAGGGGCTACCCGGTCGTATTGGCTCCTCGATGCATTACCAAAACGTGTTCAAACAACAAAGATTGGATTTTTAAGAATTTGAACCCAAAACACTAAAAATTGGGATTTTCACCAATTCGATCCAAACCAAAAGCAAATGCATATGAATAAGTGTTAGGAATTCATACCTAACAATCAGTGATAGTTATAGAATAAGATGTGAGATAAAAATCTTACCTTTACACAAAATTTATGAAGAAGAAGCTTGAAAGCAAGGAAGAATCAACCCAAGAAGCTTGAATCAATGTCTTCTCTTTGAATTTGGAGTTGGATGTTGGATTTGCAAATGATCTTGAGCTTGGAGTTTTAATTTCCCATTCCTTCCTCCATTTTTGATGAAGCTTGAGTGTTAGGAAATGAAAGCAAAGTTATGAAGGGAAGGGGGTTAAGCTAGAGTAAATAGTTTAGGCTAATGGGCTAAACCAAACCCAAAACCCAAGGTGAAAAAGTAACAAAATTGCACTAACTCCAAACATACCAAAGTTTACACTCAAAAAGGTCGCAAATGGTGTTTTGAACTCAATGGAAGTGGTTCCGAGTCCTAATTCGACCGTATGCAAAAAGTAACTTTTCAAACTAAAACCCGACTACGATAAAATATTTAAATATCAAATCGTGAAATATGCGGGTTGTTACAATAAGTATGGTCTATTTATGTTATTAATTAACACAACTTAAACCATTAAACTTTAATAGAACTACTAAAATCACTTATTAAATGTCATGAAAATGAAAATGAAACTAAGACAAAATCTATATTAAGCATGATCTATTTACTATTTTTTATTAGTAACAAAGCTCATCAAATTTGGTTCTATTTTAATTCGATGATCAAAATCACTTAGTTAGATGTTAATGTAAATTGTGTTTATATTTGAGTAAGAATAGCCTATTTGTGATAAACAACATAGGCTATCAAATGCACTAATAAACTTACAATAACAACTAACTATCCATGAAGCATAAAAAGAGATCATAAATAATAAAAGATATTGAATTTACATAATTTGAGAGAGCTTCATCACCCCTAAATTGAAGGGATTTAGCTTCTCATTTATTTTATCATTTCAAAAAATGTAAATTGCAACATAGAACAAAAAGGAAAGTGCAAGCTAACTAAAATAAAAAAGAACTAAACTACTTGCATAAAAAACTAATTGTAATAAAAAGAAAGCTAATCTACTAACATGAAAGAGAAGAAAGAGGGCATGTAAATAAAAATGAGCATAAAATAAAATAAAAGCATGTAAGGACAAATAAGAAGAAAAGGCTTAGGAAGCCATTTTATTTCTTATATAATTTTGTGGTTTCAACTCATATAATATGATAAGAAGATTAAAAATCTATTACATAAAATACATAATACACAGGCACATATATTACTTATAATAAATAATACACAGGCACATATATTACTTATAATATTTAAATTATTATATTAGCCCAAGATATAATTTAATAAATACATAATAATGATAAATTTTGTTAATTAATTTCAGACCTTCTAATGATAATTAAAAATAATAATTAGTATGACCATTATATTAATTTCTCCAAAATAATAATTTATTACCTTTATAACCAAATCAATATTTTATTTTCGGTCAAAAACCGATGCGGTTGCGTGACTCCTCGGTGTGAACTTAGCTATAATGACCCGGAATTTTATCGTTTTGACTGTAAATATATAAATAATTTTAAATATTTAAATAATTGATTTTATAAGCAAAATAAATTCTTTAAATTAATAAATAATAATGTTGAACTTGTTATTGAAATCTATTTACAAAAATAAATAGTTTGAATAAATATCGGTAATGAGACCGGAAATCATTTTATCGATATAAGGTCTCGAAACGGGGTGCTATCTCTGATTTTGATGAAACATGTACCATTAGGTTAGAATATTAAGAAGATGTACACCGTCTGGTTTCGTGGCGATCAGACGTATTATGGGATCGTGTGAACTCAAAATGTACGGCGATTAAAAGTGAAATTAAAGACAATATAAATTATTATATATATCCCTCCACTTCTCTCTCTTTAATTTTATTTTTATTTTTCTCTTTTTATTTCCCTTCCGCCTATAAGTGAAAATGTTGCCTCCTCTCTTCTATGAACTCTTCCTCGAGATTCACTCAACGAAATCGAGCGCCGTTAGATCTGTTGCGCTTGTATGAGTGAGATCTTTGAATCCATACACATTTTCTTGTGTGCGGTCATGTTTGGGGAGGAGCGACATGGTTGGGCCGAACCTAGGGTTAGGGTAGTCGGCGATTTAGGCGTCGATTGGGGAAACGAAGACCGCCATCGTGTTTCTCTTGACGAGGAGCACCTTTCCCCAAATTTTCATCAACTCCGATCGAGATTAGTGGAGTGTGATATTTTATGGCGTGAAAGCATGGTAGCAGGTCACGATTGGGTTGGTGGGTATGGACATGTCGTGTTAGTGTGGGATGCAAAGAGCTTTCGAAGAGAGACGCGATGGACTCCACGGTTCGTCTATTCGTGGACTGAAGAGGGAGGAGTGGCGGATGTCATGCATGGCTATGGAAGCGCATGCTTGTGCATATATAGGAGGGAGTGATAAATTAGGGGAGACGGGTTTTATTGGGTAATTTTTTAAGTTAATTAAGTAATTATTTAAATTATTTAATCTGAAAACTTAAAAATTCATATCTTTTACATACGACGTCTAATCAAGACACGGTCTTTTGCATTGCGCTCGTAGAAGCATTATCTTCTCATTGAAGATGATTTTGTCGAGTTTGGAGCAAGTAAAATTTTATGCTAAAATAAAATGTTGTTCGATTTTAGATCAAGCAAGAAACGCCTAAGCGTCGGCTGGCATTTTAGTGAGTTAAATCTCTATTGAGTGAACATTATATGATTTATCTATGGATATAAATTATTGTTTGGTAACGCTTGGATGTTTATTGTTTGGTTGTTGGGTTCGATTGAATTCCTACTTTATGTAAAATCTCATATAAAATGAAGTACGGGAACTCGTAAAATTTTGTAGAGGAATCCAGATTCCTCGTCACTGTTGATTTTTATTTCATTTATATACTTGGTTTATACATTGTTGAATGCCGAAAGCTTAGTAGCTTGGCCTTATTAGATGTGGCATTGATATTGGCCTTATCGTTGTTACGCTTGTTACATTTATATGGAAAGCACTTATTAAGTGTTATGGTAGCTCTAGAACTCATTACAGTATTTTGAAAATACCATTGAATGTTTTTTTTTGATTTGAAAATGGTTTTGATTCAAAGAATGATTTTAAATGAAAACTTTAGAATTTTTTGTGGCATTTTATTTAGAAACGATTTTTGAACTTATCTATTTTACTCTAATCTTTTTGGAAATGTTTTAAAGTATTTCGAGAAGTATTTGCTTTACATAAAATTTAATATAATAAGCATGTTTATTCTAAAGAAATTAAAAAAGGGAATTTATCTTTTATAATAAAGTTATTCTGTTTTTTTTAAAAGATAGAAATATTTTTGAATAAATATTGGAGAAACGTTTTATATAAAATATTATATAGAAAGAAAGATTTATAAATGGTATTGTATAAATAAAAGAATAGATTTATAAATGATATTTTATAAACGGAAATGGTATCATTTTTATAAATTGAGATAATAAATCACATTTGTGAATTTATAGGGATATACAGAATGATCATTTTATGGAAAGTATTTAGTCTTATTTTAAAACTGGAGATTTGTGGTATGTATATAAGATTTAAAATCAGTAGTTTCATAAAAGAAGTTTTATAAATAGCAAGGAGTTCTATAAATAGAAATGAGATTTCAAAAAGATTTTTACAAATATAAAAAAGAGATTTATAAAAAGAAGATTTATAAAAGGGATGAGATTTGATTTCTATAAATGATCATTTTAAATTATGGTGGTATGGAAAACACTCTTTCCATACTTAATATCAAATTCCAAGGTATGGAAACTTATCTCTATCTGTGAGAATTTAGAATGTATGTCAAGGTAAGGATAATTTCTAACCTGTCCTACTTTATCGTTTATCGAGGGATAGCAAAATTTGAAATCAAGAAGTGGTGGTGAGTATATTTGGTTTAATTTCCATGCGACCGGTTTACTTACACCAAAAGGGTAGTGGTTTGGATCTATGGCAAGCAGTGTTCTTAAATGATATTTATTTTTGACCTATTAAATATGATTTTGGAAAAAGGAGAAATCTTCTTTAAGATTATGAATATACCTATAGCATTGACATAAGTATATGGAGATATTTTCGAAGTATTGAAAGTGAAATGGTTTATGAATATGCTTATACCATGGAGATAAGTACATGAATATTTTTCAAGTATTGAAAAGAGCAGTGAGGATTTGTGAATATATCTTTTGAAAAAGGTATGTTAGTACGAATATTTGAAAAGCGGTTTTATTTAATGAAAGGATTAATTAAAGAGGCATAATAGTTGCTTGTATGCTTAACCATGGTCGGTTTCCGTATGAAATTAAATATTTGATTGGATTGTTTGTTTATTTGGTAGTTGAATGACTAATTATCAAATCTTGGCCAGTTTTGAAACTGTCGATTATCGGTTCAGAGAGACCGGGATCATATAAATTATCCAAAAACCAATTCGACCCAGCATAAGCATTCTAATTAGAGACATCTTGAAGATCAAAGAGGGAATTCTTTGATGTGAAAGGGCTACTTTCTACTAATCCCGAGGGTGATTCCAAAATGGATGTTGTAGAAGTAGTGCCTTCAATTTGTTCATATCTTGAACAACTTGTATTAATGCATGCAGGCACTACGTTGTTGCGTAGAGGGTAGCGTTAACATTCCAAGTCGGATTTTCTAAAAAGGTAAAACGTAACCTCAAGCCTCACACCTAGTATTGACTAAAACATTGGATATACGGCGGGGTTATGTGGTTCGCTACTATTAGGGTATGGTCATCACCCGATCTAGATCAATATTAATTTTTTTATGTATGCTATTGAATCAATATGGTTATTGGCCACAATCGGGGTGATGACATATTCGACACTATCCAGGAAGGGGTAGGTCAGTCCTATGTTGCCAGAGGGTCTACAAGAGGCCCTCGATACATTTTCTCTATAAGTGTACTATGACATGCGGTACACTAGTAGCCTTGTCATTGATGGAATCCATTCTCCAATACATGCCTTACAAACGTAGTTTTACTAAATATGTTGAAATGTAATTAATGTAACCATTTAGCTATGTTAAACCCTAAAAACAATATTATAATATCATAAGATTTTTTAATAAAAATGGTTTGGTAATTGTATGGTAAAACCCAATCTGTGTTTTTGTTTGACGTGGTCTTAAGATATATCTTTATTTTTGAAGGGTTTTATAACATTAAATATCCATTTGATTTGTGTTTCTTACGCTGCTTTACCAGACTGATCCGGGCATTATTTTCTTATAATGCTTAGGCGAGCCCCGAGTATATTTTAGATTTAGTCATAGATTCTTTGAAGCTTCGGAGACGAGCTGAACGCCTTTTAGACGTAATCATGTATCTTTTATTTCGTTGCATTTTATGTTTTGTGTTTATCAACATTTGTAAGGACATGCTGTTATAATTGGCCATGCTAATGAAATGTTAGTTTACTTTAATTGATGTACATATATTACAATTTTCTTTTGTAAAGATCATATGTATATTATATATTCTTGTCAAGATGTGAGATTATGTTCTATCTATTATTTTCTTTCACCGAACAATCTTTCTTTTTGACACTTGAATGCTTGGCATAGGAATACCATGGATGTATTAGCATCAACTTTTGAGGGTCAAAAAGGCTGGCCATTACATCGTGGTATCAGAGCTTAGGTTTAGCGAACACCTAGGCCTTGGTATGGTAGACTTATTAGAGATAGAGTTAGCAACACTGTAGAATGAGTTTGAGTGTGTATATATACATACACATACATATACATACATACAAACACACACACACACACATATATAGGAGCGCGTATTTGTTAGTGTTATAAAAATATTATATATTGCATTGATTAGTCTAATGAGTGGTTTATGAATTGTGGTTGAGACGTAGGAAGCCGTGGTGTCGATAAGGGTTTTCCAAACACTTGGACAAGGCAAATCGACACAGTATTGTTTTCGAAAATTGGTAAATAGAATAATTTTACCTAAATATTATATATATAAGAATAATTTTTGAAAATTGATATATTTATTTATGATGTGTTTGTTTTTTAGGAGACGATAATATTCAATTATTATCATTTTTTGTTTGATTAGTCGTGCTTATCCATTTATGAGTTGTTTTACCTTTTCACTACATGGGATGGGTAGATATAATTGTGGAAACATTGAAACAAGCACCTGGTGAATTAAGTTTCACCTTTTGACTATAAGGGGTTCGATGATAATGTTGGGTTAAAATTTAATTTTAGCAAAAGTCATTTATTATGATCTAAACAAAGATATACATTTGTGAAATATTTTTTTTAAGAAAGTGAAATTATATAAGTATGGTTTATAAATTTTATTTATATATAAAAAGGATTTAAGCTGAGAATTTGAGAACTTAAATCCCGGTGTTTTTGAAAATTGTTTTCCAAAGTTTTGGGAAATTAATAATAGGATCATTTGAAATTATTTACAATTGGAAATATTTTAAAAGGAGATAGAAAGCACTGAACTCACTTCTGTCGCTGGAAAATAATTCTGGTAATGACTGCGGCATTATCGGCATTTTTTCGAGTTGCGAAGTGATGGATGCTACCATTGTAATTTGCTATAGAGTTTTTTTTTTGGTAAAGTTGATCTTGATTTAAAAATCCCAAAGATATGATTTGATATCCAAAAGGAGATATGTATATTATTTATTTCAAAATGATTTGAAATAAAACTCGGGGTTTAATTCTTAAATTTTCGGTTAAGTTATTGCATGGACATATGTATCTATGCATCAGGGTAGTTTGGTTTGTGCTCTCATTATGATATGTTGTTTGGTAAGTTATTTAAATTTGTTGACATTTAAGTTAAGTAAAGCAAATTTATATTGTATATATACTCTTATGATGTGATGGAGTACTATACGAATATGAATTTAAGTCCTGAAATTTTGTTTTATTGAAATGTTTTATAAGTGAAGATAATTCCTTATAGAATGTTTTTAGCAGAGCTAACGGGGAGGAAATGGCCCTTACCAGATATATTAAGAGAAGAAAAAATATTATGATAACAAGATATCACAATATATGGTAAAAACAAGACAAACATAACAAAACCAATCTAGAACCTTTTGGAATTTTATTTTAAAGACCAAAATCAGCCCAAAATGAAAACAAAAAATATCACTTCAGCATGACATAAAATTACAAAGTCAGCTTAATAAGAAGACATATAACCACTAAACTAGTTCTTGATTCATGCATGAACACTCTTATGTTTCTTTCCCCCTAAATGATTGAGGAAAATTTCTTTAGCAGTTTAAGGAGGAGTTCAGATTTTCGACATCTCCATCTAGTCCCCTTAAAAATATTGTACCATTCAAAGTTTGCAATTATTGAAGGATTATGCATCTTATAGTTGCAAAGCACAGCTCACCACACTTGTTAAGTACACGAGCATTCAAAGAATAAATGAGCAATAATCTCTGAAGCAGAGTTACACAGAGCACAAATAGAAATGATCGGGAGGCCTTTATGATATTGGTTATCCATGGTGTGATTTGCATTGTTGATTACCTCCTAGAGAAGTAAATTTTCCTTCGGCTTTGCTTTGTTGGACCAGATTCTAGCATGCCATGAGAAAATAGGATTGACTGAATCTAATGATTGTATACATGTTTGGTTGTGTGAGGTTTATCATTCCACAATGGAGTACTATTAGTAGAGATGAGAGAAGCAGAAACAATATTCCATGCTTTCCAGATTACATGAGAACTAGGGTAGGAAGATTTATGTGATCATCAGTAATATAATTGCAGACAGTAGCATGTTCATAAATTCCAGTTAGAGTTCTTAAGACATAATTGATAGAAGTAGAGAGAATCAAATCCTTGCTAGAGCAAGGAGAGTGCCAAAAATGAGCACTATTTGAGATTCTATATTTGAATATAGGGAGTAGCAACGATCGAGATCGTAGAATATTTCTCCAAAACCAACTACAATCCAGTGGAGGTGACATAGTCCACAAATATTGATTTTTGATAAGGTTATTCTGAGTCCAAACAGAAAGAAAGTCCTCCTTTCTTTGGTGAAGTATATCTATCTGTTTTGAAACTACAGCTCAATTCCATAGTTTTAAATTTATGATACCAAGGCCTCCACAGACAATATGACGTGTATTCTTTTTATTCTATATGGGAATCAATTTCTTAGAGAAGGGCTTACCATGCCAAATAAAATGATTGATAGTACCATTGATCAAAGTAATCATCTTAACAGGAAGAATATACAAGCTGGAGTAGTAACATGGTAGTAGCAATTGATTTAGCAATGACTATCTTACATGTATTTGACAACTTATTTATAGGCCATGAAGAAAGCTTCTTTATAATTTATCAAACATTGCATACATTGTGCAGTGGAATTTTTAAGCATGTCAAAGGGAGTCCAAGATATATGGAATTACCATCAACATATGACAAGTTAGCAAGAGAAACTATTTCAAAAATCTTATCAGGTGGAATGCCAGCAATCATTATATTTGATTTGGAAGGATTTATCATAAGGCTTGAAACCATGCAAAAAAGAGTACAACGCCTTTTTGATGTTAGATATTGACTTGACATTAGGCTTGGAAAATATTATTAAATCATCAACAAATAGAAGAGTGACAATCATTGGATTTTTGCATCCAGGATGTAAGCCAATGGCACTAGAAGAAGCCTCCAAGTTTAACATAATGCTTAAGCATTCCATGACTGCAATAAATAAATAAGGGGATATAGAATCACCCTGCCTAATGCCTTGAGTAGCCTTAAAATAGCCAAAAGAGACTCCATTTATTGATAAGCTATGCAAAGGGGTAGAAATACATGTATATATTCAGGCCACAAAGGGGAGAGGAAAATTGATTTTTTGGAGGATGATGATAATAGCAGAGCGCTGCACAGTGTCAAATGCTTTTTGAATATCTAACTTAAGAGAGCATTTTGGGTAGACCACTACATAGTCTTTATAGAATGTACATAAAATAAATATAGTGTTTTATGAAGTGCTTTAAACAAAAATTAAATTGGTGTAGTTAAGAAATCAATAGGCTAAATACATAAGTTGTATATAAATCATTTTATTCGCATGATAGTTCTTGATTCGGAGTTCGTGCACATGATTTCGAGATGATTTACACCGATCGAAACAAGGATTTTTCACTCAATTCTTGAACGGTATACACGTGATATGAATTTTTGATATGATCCAGAAGTTTTCTATCATAGTATATGGCTATGTAAGGAGAACAGAGGTTTTTAATTAAGGAACCCGATTGGATTCCGTACTAGGGAAGTCAAGTAAGCGATATTAATTTGAAAGATAAGTTTGTGTAATCAAGCAAGTATTCAGATTGATATTGCGTATGGATGACGTACATACAACGTATGGGATTTAATATATTGTATGCTTCTTTTATTAGAAATGCAAATTATATGGGTTGATGGCATGTGTATGTAAGATGATTGCTATATATGATTTAGCAGGCTTAGAATCAGGATATATGATAGATGAGTCATTATATTGTCTCATTTGTTGTGTTTAACTCTCTTTTGGGGTATGTAAGTGGAATACATGTATGAAGCAAAGGCTTGCTTGTTGCTTTTAGTTTCGTGAGTAGAGTTAACTTACTCGACAAATGGTACTTGTTTATGCTTAATGGGGGTGTTTGCTATGTTGAATACATACTCTATAAGGTATATCATACATATATATTGTTGTTGTGTTGTCTCCAAATATAAGAGATCCTAGATATGATCTTATATTGATATTGTGATTTTTCCAACCCTAGCCATATAAGGGGGCTGTTGCCAAAATTTTCCATAACATATGGGACTTTAAAAGCTTAATACTTATTTTTATTAATTTAGTTTAAAAGTCTAACCTTTGGAGACATTTTCTTCTTTTGGGAATTTTGAGGACGAAATTCTTTTAAGAGGAGAGATGTAACAACTCGAATTTTTCGTTTTGATTGTAAATATTTAATTAATTTTAAGTATTTAAATAACCGATTTTAAAGCTAAAAAGCTCCTTTTAATTAATAAATAATAAAGGTGAACTTGTTATCGAAATCTATTTGCGAAAATCAATAGTTCAAACAAATAGCGGTAATGAGACCAAAAATCGTTTTATTGATAAACGGTCTCGAAATGCATGAAACTATCATCTTGGTGTGATGTATCGAATTTTGATGAACCAGTGCTATTGGGTCTGGAATAATAAGGTGATGTACGCCATCGAGTTTCATGGCGATCATACGTGTTGTGCGATCATGCGAGCTCGAAATACGTAGCGATTAAAAAGTGAAATTTAAATATAATGTAAATAATTATATAAATCCCTCCACTTCTCTCTCTCCTTGCTTTTCAACTTTCTTTTTCTCTTTTCCTTTTCCTTTTGCATGTAAGTAAAATATAGCTGCTCCTCTTTAAATTCTTCCTGGAGATTCGCTTAATGAAATCGAGCGTCGGTGGATCCTTGCGCTTGTATGAGTGAGATCTTCGAATCTATACCAATTTTGTTGTGTGATTCACTTTTGGGGAGGAGTAATGTGGCGAGGATGAAACTAGCGTTAGGGGTAGTCAACGATTTAGGCATCGATTGAGGAAACGAAGGTCACCGTCCTATTTCTCTTAACGAGGAGCACCTGTGATTGAATACTATTTAGAGTAGGTATAATTTTAAGCTAAATTCGAACATCATTCGATTTAAGATCAAGCAAGAATGCCTAAGCTTCAGATGGATTTTGGCGAGTTAACTCACCTTTGATTGAACATTATATGATTTATTTATTGATATAAATTATTTTTTTGTTTATGTTTGGATGTTTGTTGTAACATCCCAATATTTCGTGCCATTCGCATCCACGCATGTCGAACTTGAATTGCTTAAAATATCATATTTTTAATTTATATTAGGCAAAACTCAACATATACAGTAAATAAATCAATCACAGAATCACAGACACAGAGTAATATAACAATAAGCAGCGGAAATAGATAAATAGTAGTTCATGAAGCTACTATATAAAAAACAGAGTATGAAACAAAATACAGCGGAAATCTATATACATAGAAGTCTCAATACATTGTCAAATAACAAAATCTGAATATATTACTAGAGTCAACCGAACAACTGAAGCTGAATAGATATAAATGGATCTCCAAGTGAAGCTCCAACTCCAAAGTTGAGTCTCAAATGTTGTGACACTCAGTTTGACCCAAGCATAAAGCAAAACACAAACACTCGAGTCAGGATTAACATTCTTATATCAATAAATCCAACCCAAGTGAAATATCAACTGAAATACAAGTAACTCAAAGGATGTTTGGGATAACCAACCTCTAAGGATCCGTGGAACTATTTACTATGTAGTACAATACGCTATTATAATATGTCTATAGCAAGATAAACTATTAAAATAACGTTAAGGCGTTACCCATACCCTTTTAACACATTTTATATATATTCCCATAGTCTATACAGTAACATAAACCCTCCATAAACAAGAGGCTATTAGAGGGCACTCCATAGGTATGGTACAAAACAAATTCGTAGTGGGCTCGATATGGTAGGTGACACGATACAACTATACAATGCCCGAGTAGATATACCAATTACACTTCCGAGCTGTTGGTAACACATAGCCGCAGCTACTACCCAACTCGTCCAACAATCCCAAAATCCAAGGGTGCACCCAATCAATCACAAAGTAAAAGAATGGCATCGAAGAAGTGAGTCTGATCGGAGAAGCTACCTCACTTGTCCCTTCAATTGCTCCTGTTTTAGCCACCTTAAGCTAACTCATAGGAGTCAAGTCCACGTATATTCCTCATACAGAATTATCGCCAACCATCCTACTTCATTCTGGAATCTCCACCACGTGCACAGTTGTTAAAGTGGTTTTCGGTATTAGCAGAGAGTATGACAATAACCGATCTCGATCTCTTTAACAACCAAACGTTATTATAACACCGTGGTCATTTCAAAGTATCATTTCCATATCCAAAATATCATATCCATTTCAAAACCATACCAATACGACATCATTATTCACTTAAAATATCCATTTCCATAATCATAGCACTTTCGAAGTTATAAAACTTAGAAATTATAACACTTTGGAAATCATAATATTTTGAAATCATAATACTTTGGAAATCATAATACTTTGAAAACACAACGTAGAAATTATTAAACTTTACTCTTAAACAGTTTAGATATTAATAATAGTATATATAATAAAATAGTTTATATAATAAAATAGTTTGTATATTAAAATAATTATAAGTTAAAAATAGTTTATATTAAAATAATTAGTATATAAAAATTTATTTACGTTAAAATAGTTTATATATTAAAATAACTTATAAAATAAAATATTTCTATATATGTATATATATTAAAATGCTTTATATGATAAAATAGTTTCCTCAAGGTTCACAAATCAATTCAAATCAACTCAAATTCCAAAAATTCCATTTAAATCAAATCTTAATTCTTCGATTTCAATTCAAACCTCAATAAACCATTTTTATAACGATTTCGGATATAGATTTGTACCACAAATTTAAACCAATTCAATTTCAATAGATTTCAAAATTTTAAATATTCAAACATTTACAATATCTCAATTTTGATAAATTCATTTATATTTCGAATTCAACTTAACCATGATTTAATATTGAAATATTCACTTGGCCAATCCAATAACATTTAAATAAAACTTTAAATTACCATTTAAATAAACTAAATATTCCCTTCAAATTAGTTAAACTTGAAATATTCATTTAATCACTTTAAATCAAAATCAAGTTATAAAATCGTCTTTAAAATCTCAAATTCAATAAGTTTCAAATCAATTTTAATTCAATATAATTCTTAAAAGAATACAATTTCAAATCAATTTAAATTTATCTTCCCAACCTGAATTTATTAAAATTATTATAAAATCTATTTTTAAAATATAATTTCAAATAAATACTTAAACATACTATATACTAATTAAATCAAACTTTATTAAATCAAATCTTATTATTAATTTATTTTATATTAAAACTTATTTTATATATTTTAAAATAGTAAAATTATAAGTAAAAATCTTAAAATTAATAAATATCAAAACTAATTTATAATTAATAAATTTTAAAATATATAATTTTAAAAATCTAGAATTTTAAACATGTATAAAATAACATTTATATATAATAAAATCAATATCTATATAAAACCATGTATATTTCTTTTAAAAACCCTGGAAATCGTTTCAAAAAATATATAGAGAGAGACCAACGGCGTCTGTATATAATTTTCTATCCTATGGTCAAGTGATACAGATACTTATCATTTCAATCTGTAATTTAAATATCTACGGGTATATATTATTTCAACCTACAATCCCATATTTAAGGTCAATGAAAATCGTTTGGGTTTATCATTTTAACCCATAACGATTTTTTCCTATTCCACAAGATCGTTCGGGTATGTATCATTTCAACCCATAGGAAATTCTATACTAACAGGGAACTTGCAGAGTAAGAACAGTTATGAATATAATATAACAGGCATATATCATCAATAACAGATAAAATATAAATAACATATCATGATGTCAGATGTCATAGGTGAACATTTATAGAAACTGGCATATTGTATATGAAAAATAATCAACCGTTCAATTTAGCAGCATATTTCAATTGTCGTTTCAAATGAAATCAAATCTAATAAATATAAGTATATTAATCTTGGGTGATTGCACACCTTTCGAGGCTAGAAGACTAGAAGATAACATGGATATGCACATGGATACAGACGCAATCTGGCGGGATAACGACAAGCTAGGAATTACTGCGAAGAAATTCGCTATTGAGAGTGTAAGCCAAAATGGACATGAATTCGGCGAACAAAGTTGAGCATGATGGGCATGAATCGACGAACCAAATTATATATGTATTTTTGTATGGGATACACATATATATATAACCAAATAAATTTTATATAAAATCAATATTTCCTTTAAAATACTTATAAAAATCAAATCTTTATATATATGACATATCTAAAATCAATACTAAAATTCCAGCAGCCTCTCATTAAAGAAACCAAATTTATATATTATAAAGATCGAAATATTTTTATATTATATTTTAAACTCATATTTAAAATAATATATATATATATATACACTAAATTTGAACACCTACACAATAAAATTTCTATATATACTTGAAAAGCTAAACTCATATATTCTTATCTGCATAGACTAATGTATAACCATATATACTCATATACCAATTATATAAAAAAATCAATATAAATTTACTTTATTGTAACATATACAAATAAATTATACATAGATCTATAACTTATACAAGGTAACAGCTAATATATATAAAATCTTACCACTGTCAAAATATATAACTTATCAATAGAGTAGGCTAATGCATTTATATTAATAACCTATATAACATATAATTCACATATCTAATATATACAGAACTTATATATACCAGTGTATATAGCCACAGATTAGACATAGCTTACATAACATAAATATATTATTACAATCAAAACCGGTATTAAAAATACAAACATAACATATATATGTGAACATACTTTATCATTTTGTTACTGTTATATAACATATATATCTATACTTAAAAATCAACACTAATATATATATATATATATATATATATAATCTCATATTAGAAGAGCCTGCAAGCTTTACAAAACAAATATACGTGCAGACCATATATACATACATATACAGGCTACTCGCAACAAATATGCAGACACTATATATCTATACAACAACACATATATATAATATATATAAAATACCTATATATGAGCATGTAGGCTAACATGGGCTTTGGGCTTCAAGGCGAAGGAGGAGAAAGAAGGCGGAAGTGAAGGCCAAGAGGAATGCAGGCAGTGGCGAGCTTGCATGACTGTAAGTAGGGTGGTAGGAGGCGGATCTAGGAAGGGCGAGCGGCGAAGGCTGGTGTGGCGTCGGCCAGAGGTGTAGGAAGGCCTGACCAAGGTTGATGAGATGGGAGTGCAAAAGGAAGGTCAAGGTGAGGCAATCTCGGCGCAACAGTGTGTTGTTGCATGGAAAAGCGGGTCAGGCGATGTGATGGGGTATCGAGGCCGAGACAAGCTTGCATGGGGGATTGGGTTCGCGTGGAGGAAAATGGAAGGTGGGGATGGAGAGATGGAGATGCACGAAGTTGTGGAGGAGGGTGAGAGAGGGAGGCCACATGGCGGTAGTACAATGTGGAAGGCTTCAGATACTATAAAGCTTATTATTGTAAAGAATTTTTTTATAACCATGGCCGAAGAAGAAAAAGAAAGGAAGAGAGCAAGGGGAGGAGTTGGATAGATGAGCAGGCTTATCTAAAGGAACAAGCCACTGAGAAAAGATGGACAGGCAATAGATAAAATATATATGTAAATGCTTTGTTTGGTATGCCATAAGTTTTCTTGAAGTAATAGACATTGATTTCTAAATTTATTAATAGCTAGGAATAGAGAAAGTTTGTACTTGAATTTAGGAAAACAATGATTACAAAACGGCTGTTTGCTTTTTTTTTCAACCGTTGGAAAACTAAAAAGTTAAAATGGATACTGATACATTGGACCGTTATGCAGCTTGTGTTGTGCATCAGACATCGAAACGCATGAATAAATATATTGCAGAGATTAGTACGACGAGACGAATAGAATGGTACATAGATATCAACGATACGATCATCCTAGCAAAACTCGATATTCGGTGCCAAGAAAGCTGCAAATCTGTTGAAAATAAGATAAAAGGGGCAAGAGAAGTCCAAATTTGATAAAACGAATAATGACGTCTCACTCAGAAAAATGTACTTTTTTATTACATAAAAATATTCAGATGTCAATAATATTTTATTTACCTCAATTTAACTGATTATAAATTGAAAGTTTCACAACAGAATTTACTTTCATATTTTGCAATAAAATTATCAGCTGCTATGTTAAAATAAAATTATTTCAAATATCAATTTTTTATTTCCAAATTCAATTATCTAAAATTTCACAAAAATTCAGTTAGTTACGTTATTAAAACCGTTAAAATTTATGGGTCGTTACATTTATTATTTGGTTGTTGGGTGTGCTGAATTCCCATTATATAAATGTCATATGAAATGAACTACAGGGAACTCATGAAATTTTGTAGAGGAATTCGGATTCCTCATCGCTATTGATTTTAATTTTCATTTATATTCTTGGTTTATAAATTGTTGAATGCCAAAAGCTTGGTGGCTTGGCCTTATTGGGTGCGACTTTGATACTAGCCTTATTGTTGTTAACTTGTTACATTTTTATAGAATGCACGTTTTAAGTGCTATGGTAGCTCTAGGCCTCGTTGTAGTATTTTGGAAATGCTATTAATTATTGTTTTTGAATTGAAAATCGTTTTGATTCAAAGAACGATTCTGAATGTGAATTTTGTAAATTTCTATGGCATTTTATTTAGCAATGGTTTTTGAAATTTTATATTTTACTCCAACCTTTTTGGAAATGTTTAAAAAGTATTTTGGGAAATATTTGTTTTACAGAAAAGTTAATATAATAATGGATGTTTATTCTAAAGAAATAAAAATTAGGGAGTTTATCTTTTACATTAAAGTGATTTTGTTTTTAAAAAGAAGATAGAAATATTTTGGAATAAACATTGGAGAAACGTTTTATATAAAATGTTGTATAGGAAGATAGATTTGTAAATATATTGTATAAATAAAAGAATAGACTTATAAATGATATTTTACAATGGAAAATGATATCATTTTGATGAACTGGAATAGTAAATCAAGAGTATACAGTGATATACAGAATGTCCGTTTTATGGAAAATGTTTAGTCCTATTTAGAAACCAAAGGTTTGTGATAATTATGTGAGATTTAAAATAAGAAGTGTTGTATAGAAAGAATTTTATAAACAGAAAGGAGATTTTAAATGGGGTTTTATAAATATAAAAGATATTTTTGAAAGGGAGTTTTATAAAAGGAACGAGACTTGATTTCTATAAATGATCATTTTAAATTATGGTGGTATAGAAAACATTCTTTCCCTCTTAACACCAAATTCCAAGGATGGAAACTTGTCTCTGTCTTTGAGATTTAAGAACGTATGTTAAGATAAGGATAGTTTCTAAATTATCCGACTTCATTGTTAATTGAGAGATAGCACAAGTTTGAATTGGAAAGTGGTGGTAAGTATTTTTTGTTTAGTTTCCATATGACTCGTTTACTTAAACCAAAAGGATAATGGTTTGGGTTTATAGTAAACAATGTTTTTAAATGACATTTTTATTTGACTCATTAAATATGATTTTGGAAAAAGGGGAAATCTTCTACTAAATTACGAATATACTTATACCATTGATAAAAGTATTTGGGGATGTTTTCAAAGTATTAAGAGTGAAATGGTTTATGAATATACTTATACCATCGTGATAATTATATGTATTTTTCAAGTATTGAAAAAAGCAGAGAGGGTTTGTGAATACTTCTTTTAAAAAAGGTATTTTAATACGAATATTTGAAAATTTGTAACAACCCGATTTAATAATTAGCTTGATTCGAATTTCATAATAATTGTTTTGGAGATAACTACGTGAATTTAGGATTTTAATTGATGAAAATACAATCAAAGGAAATAAAACTTGTTTGGAACGTTTTATTTAAATAAATGGAAAATTAGAGAAATGTTAATTTAATTTTTAATGAGTATTTTAATTTTATTAAAATATAAGTTGTAGAATGAAATCATTGTAAAATTTTAATAAGTATTTTAAAGTGTAAATTGCTCTTCGAGCATTGTTCAACTTTTATCTCATGTTGGATAAATGAGAATTTAATTAGAGTTAAGTTAGTTTTCAAAACCAAAAAGAATTCATTTTTGAGAATAAGAAGAGATGTTTTAATATTTTAAGTTTTTAAATAGTTAAGCTTCTTGAAAATTAATGAAGAGTTTAGTTTACAAATAAAGAGAGATTAGCTTTGTTGTTAAAATGGGATTTAAAGTTCATTAGATTAAGAAAATTAGTAATTAGTATTTTATTTGGGTTAAGCCCATTTACTAAAGAAAAGAAAGAGGAGTTTCTTCTTATTTCACTAAGTCTGTACGTACAACTCTTTGTACTCAGAAAACGAAGAGAAAGAAAACTTACGTTTTCAATAAATGAAAACCTAACAAAAATCTCTCAAATCAATTACAATAAAATTCCAGAAATTCATGTAAATTCAAGGTTACTCTATCCTATCAATCTCTAGCTTTTAGAACTTCTAATTTCATTTTTTGCTTGATAGTGATCTTTTTTGTGTTATTTGTAAATTTGCTGTTGGAGTTTTGACAAAGACCGAAGAAGAGGGCTGCTAGGGTAGTTTGATTGGCGTTAACTAAGGAACAAGGTGATAATTTGCTCACAATTATATCTAAATATGAATTGCATGTGTTTATTAATTGAAGTGAAGTAGATAAGGTTGTATGTAGTTAATCTTTGTTGTTTGATGTTTGATAAATCTTGCAGTAAACTGAAACCCTATCGAAAATGCAAGTTTTAGTGTCTAATTTCTTTGCCTGTGATTGCATGCTAGTCATTGGATGTTGTGTATATGAATTGCATTGAAATAGCAAAAAAGGAAGGGGTAAAACACTGCCTGAATCGCTGAAACAATTGCCGAAAACTGAGAACAATATCTGGAGACAAGCTCCAAGATCCTTCACATCACTGGTAGGTCGATCAGGAAGAAAACTATAGCTTGCCCGCAGGTTTTCATTCTAGATTTTTTTGTATTTTGTATTTTGTTTGTTTTCATGGTTTTAATTATAGTATATAAACTAATTTTAATGTGTTTAAAACTCTGATTTGCTGACAATCAAATTATTACTATGTATATGATTTTATGAAAGTATTTTATAAATCGATTTCAGTAAGGAAATTTTAACTATAATTGATATAGCTTATTTAGCTCTAAAAATCATTCTTAGCTTATATAAAATCATATTAGTATCTTCATTTCTCAAATTTTAGTTTTAAAATGAGATACAGTATTTTGTCAAAAAGCGAGAAACAAACTATTTTTTATTTGGATTAAATTGATGGATTTTGTGGAACTTGGATTTTGAACTAAGCAATTCTTTTTCTATGAGATGAGAATTATATTTAAACAATTTAGTAATAATAAGTGGTTATGGGAAATTAATTATTACTTCGTTGTTTGATTATGACTTGTTTGCGTTCTGTTTACGTGTTGTGAAATTTACTAATTAATACTAAATACTTTAGCAACACCAACTGGTTATGGGACACGGGTTTTACTTTAGTAGTTACTATTGAAAAAGTATATGACATTATCGGATTAAATAATATTTTAGTGAAAGCATATTATTTATAATTCGCTATATTCATTAGAGCATTGGTAGCTTGACCTTATAGGCTAGTTGTTCACCTAGTGCTTAACTCCGGTGGTCGCACCCCAGATCGTGGTATTCATTTAGTTCTAGACCTATACCACCGGTTAGTAGTCTGTACCACAAGATACATTTGGTGTCATAACAAATGCACCATCCGTTAGTAAGGCGTGGCACCTTAGCTGTGTGATAATAAGTTGAACGCATGTTATGGACATTTAGTACATTTGGATTGCAACAGTTTAGCGGGCTAAACTCTTAGAGCTTTTTCATATCAGTCATCCTTTGGAAGATAGCAAATTACACTAAGAATATTTGTTTGGTAAAAGATAACAATAAAATTAGTATTTGTTTTTTACTTGCCTCCATGCGGTCCTTTTGTTGACTTGTTCATGCAGTCGTGTGCTTTTCATGGTTTTTATGATATTGCTTTATTTTGTTAGTTTTCGTATTAGTTTTGTGAATTTATGAGATCCGTATTCACCGTATTTGTGATGATTGCTATTGTTAAGCATGAGCTGACTTTTGTAACACGGTGAATATTTTGTGATATGGAGATCTTATGTATGACATATCGTGTGACCACAAACCCTTATTATTGATTTCTATTCAATAAGTTTGTTAGTTAGATCTCACATTTGATATTTAGAGATAATCCGATCCGGGTTTAATTTTATGCTCGGGTTAGACCGAGATTTATCAGGTATCAAGACTTGAGGACTTTGGACTTATTCTAGCATTTTGAAGTAGACTATTATGTTATCTTTAGCCATGTCATATGTACATTTTTGTCGACCTTATCAGATATTCATTTTTCTTAAGACAGCGAATCTAGTTATTATGTATATTTTGGAGACACATTATGGTCTACATGTATATTATGTGGATCTCGTGTCTCTTTTTATAGACTTCGATTATGTATTTGATATGTATTATATTTTCCACTGTGTTATCCGATTCTGTGTTCTATGTTATATGTTATGTTATTTTGAATTTTATTTAGAGCCAACATATCCATTACTTTATGCCGAGACTGTCCACATGTATATATATTGTTCAGATGAAAAGATAAAATGAGACAATGTTGGCCCAAAGCAATAAATATGAATGGTCGCTTCTAACCAGCCTTTTTTCTGCATTAGTAGACAATATTACTTAGTAATATTCTTTGTTAACATGGGTCTAAAGGTGGGGCGTTATAGCTTGGAATCAAAAGTTGTGTTTCGGAATAATATAATATATAAGAGACACAAATCTTGGTTTAGGAAGACTTAGAGTCCCAACCCTTGGGTTTAAGGGTAGATTTAGTTCCTTTTCTTGTTAGGATATAAGGATAGGATGAATTTGTATGTTTTCTTTTCACATCTTTTGATTACTACTTTTGAGTTTCTTAATTAAAAATCTCATTTGTGGCAGAGTGAGCATGGATAGTGGTAGAGCTACTCGTTTTGACTCTAGACCATCCAATGGATCGAACTTAGAGGGAGTATTTATGACTACTCGGTAGATTATGGAGTTGGTCAGAAATGTTCAGTCTTCTGGCATAGACCCCATGGATCCTCTAGTTTATCATTTAAGTTTTTCTAGGATGTGCAGCGACTATGCTCACTTAGGAGGGGAGCGGTTAAAAGGAACTTAAGGTGTTATAGAGATTCAAGCTTGGTTGAAGACACAGAGAGGATTTGTAGTCTCACAGAGCTTTCAGATATGCATAATGTGCAAGTGGCATCTAGTTAGCTTCAGGAGAGAGCATTGGATTGGTATAACTTGCCCATTACGGAGGCTGATGAGGCCGACTTATCTTGGAAGGATTTCAAAGCTAGGTTCATGATGTAGTTTATGCTAGAAGCAAAAAAACAGCCTTAGCTGATTCATCTTAAGCAAAGGGATTATTCTATAGCAGAGTATATGGAAATGTTTGAGTCAATGTCCAAGTATGAGGTGGATCTCATAAATACACCTCGTAAGAAGAATCAAAAGCTTATGCATGGGACGTGGAAGACTTTAAAGAAGGCGCTCTTGCCTCGGTTGGATGTTAATTTTGAGAGATTAGTAGACACGACTCTTAGACTTAAAGAGGCCGAAAAAGGTAGTGGTGATGAAGCACTCCATGAAAGAGGAATTTCTTGTCTAAGAAGAAGAAGCAATTTGAGAAGTCTAAGCCTCAATATCCAAATAAGAAAGCTAAGAAGCAAGATTCAGATGCTAAGGGCCAGAAGAGAGGACAAGTGGAATTCTATAAGTGTGGAGTCAAAGGAAATTATGCAAGGGAGTGCAATAAGACTCACTCATCGGCACCTGTTTCTCCTAATGCATATTTCTACTATAAGAAGGAAGGTCATCATATCGCTAGTTGTCTAGTTTTATCTTCTAAGTAGAAGGGGAAGTTGAGTGCAGCAAAGGCTTCAGGAGGTTTGGGCCATTAGAAAGGTACACTGTCATATATTCTAGAAGGGTCTATCTTGTTCCATGACTGTTTCATTAGAGTTCTCTTCGTTACGGGAGCATCACACTCGTTCGTGTCGAAGGAGCTAGTGGATAGTTGTTTTTTGGATGTGACATATCTGTTATCATATTTGAGGTGTGCGAATCCTATTTATGGATTTGCAACCCTTAGTTTGTTTTGTAGGGATGTCAAAATCATTCTTTATGGATCCTCTCTCTTGGTAGATTTGCATGTTATTCCTTATTTGAATTTCGGCATGATTATGGGTTTAAATTGGCTTGATAGATATGGAGCTACCATTCTTTACCAGGAATGTATCATGTATCTTAAGCATCAATCTTCTAGTGATTTTCTTCCTTTTGCTCTTGAAGAAGTGGATCTGAATGTGAATGTTTCTCTTTATGCTATCGAATCTTGAGAAGGGGACGAAATAGCTAGTATTCCTTTTATGTTTGATTTTCTGGATATCTTTGAATCCATTTCTAGATTCCCTCCTCAAAGGGCAATCAAATGTCGTATTAATTTGATGCCTGGTGGTAAGCCTTTCAGTCATCCTCCTACTAGGATGTCTATAGAGGAAAATGAAGAGTTGAAGAAGCAGTTAGTTGAGCTCGAAGCGAAGCATCTTATTTAGTTTAGTAGTTCAGTGTGGGGTGCAGCTGTGGTGTTTGTGAGAAAGTTTAATGGTACACTTAGGTTATGTATCGATTATGGGAAATTGAAAGAGCTCACTATTAAGAGTCATTATCCTTTACCTCATATCAATGATATGTGATCAGCTTATAGGCGTGAAAGTTTTTTCCTAGTTAGACTTAGCGACTGGTTTTCATCCGCTTCAAGTGGCAGAAGATAGTGTTCCATTGACATATTCAGAACTGAATATGGTTCCTAAATGCTCGTTATGCCATTCAGGTTAACAAATGCTCCCACGTATTTTGTTGACTTAATGAATCATATCCGAGAATTTCTTAATAAATTCATGCTCATTTTCATTGATGATATCTTAATTTATTCTCGTTCTGAAGAGTAGCACGAGAAGCATCTTCGTATTATGTTCGAAACTCTTCGTAGCCATCAGCTTAAAGCTAAATTTTCCAGGTGCCATTTTTGTGAAACAGTGAAGTTTTTGGGTCATGTTATTTCCAAAAGCAGGAATTTCGGTTGAACCTGCAAAGATCGAATCTATTCGGAATTAGAAGAGACTGGAGAATGTAATGGAGGTCCGTAGCTTTCTAGGTTAGCTAGTTATTATAGATGCTTTATTAAAGATTTTTCTAAAGTCATCCTTCCTCTTACTAGCTTACCAAAAAAGGAGTGAAGTATGCCTGATCAGGAAAGTATGAGTTTGCATTTCAGACTTTAAAAGATCTTTTGGCTCATTTGCCAATTCTTATAGTTCTAGAAGGGAATCAAGATATGGTTGTCTATATTGATGCATGTAGTTCAAGCCTTGATGAAATGCTTATGCAGAGAGATAGAGTAGTTGCTTATGCTTCGAGACAATTTTCTCCGAACGAGATCTGTTATGCCACTCACGATCTCGAAATTACAACAATTGTTTTTGCACTTAAGCTTTGGCATCAGTATCTTTTGGGTGAGAAATTTATTCTTTATACCGACCATCCCAATCACTGAATGTATTGGCAGATTAGCTAATCGTGTTGCTTCACATGCTCATCTTTTTGGGATACATGACATTTTTTCATGTTTCCTAGCTTCGCAAGTGCCTTCATGATACGCATTCCAATTTTAGACCTCCACAGATCGAAGAATTTGATATTTCTCCTAGTTTGACTTATGTTCATGAGCCTATTCATATTATTTCTTTGAAAATAAAGCGACTTAGAAGCAAAGATTTCCCACTCGTTAAGGTTCAATTGTCGGCAAATCCAAACGACTACTCTTGGGGACTAGAGCGTCATGGAGCAGACATATTCCAAATTATTTTCTTACGCTCATGAATCAGGTATGTTATCTTTACTAAATTTTTCGTTTGATTCTATCTAGCCATGTTATAGGATTTTCTTTGATATAAAATTGCAAGGATGGAATTTCTTAAGTAGGGAGTTCTATAACAACCCAATTTAATAATCACATCAATTTAATTTTCAAAATAATTGTTTTGGAGATATTAATTGATGAAAATGAAACAAATAATGGGTTTTGTGTAATTAAAGAAGATAAAACTTGTTTGGATAAATCAAATGGAAAATAAGAAAATTTTTATTTTTCTTTTTAATGGGTATTTTAATTTTATTAAAATATATGCTGTAGAATGAAATCACTATAAAAATTTAATATGTATTTTAAAGTGTAAATTACTCTTTGATCATTATTAGAATTTTATCTCATACTGGATAAACGAGAATTCAATTAGACTTAAATTAGTTTTTAAAACTAAAAAAATTCATTTTTTAAAATATGAAGTGATGGTTTTATTTCTTAAGTTTGTAACTAGTTAGAGCTTAAAGATTTTTGAAAATTAATGAAGATATGTTAATACACGAAGAGAGAATTAGCTTTGTTGTTAAATTGGGATTTAAAATTCATTAGATTAGGAAAATCAGTAATTAGTGTCTTATTTGGGTTAAGCCCATATACTAAAGAAAAAAAAGAGGGATTTCTTCTCATTTCACCAAGTCTGTACGTACAACCCTCTGTACTCAGAAAATGAAAGAAAGAAAACTTACATTTTCATTTGGAAAACCTAATCAAAGTCTATCAGACCAATTACAATAAAATTCCATAAATTCATATAAATTCATGTAAATTCAAGGTAACTCTATCCTATCAATCTTTAGTTTTAGAACTTCCAATTTCAGTTTTCGATTGAGATAGTGATCTTTGTTGTGTTATTTGTAAATTTGTAGTTTAGGGTTTGATAAAGATTGAAGAAGAGGGCTGCTAGGGTAATTTGATTGGTGCTAGCAAAGGAATAGCATGAGAATTTGCTTACAATTTTCTCTAAATTTGAATTGCATAGTCTGTTAATTGAATTGAAGTCGATAGAGTTGAATGTAGTTAATCTACCTTGTTTGATGTTTGATTGATCTCACGGTAAACTGAAACCTTGAAACCCTACAGAAAATGCAAGTTTTATTGTCTAATTTCTTTGCCTGTGATTGTATGCTTGTTATTGGATGTTATGTATGTGAATTGTATTGAAATAGGACATAAGGAAGAGGTGAAACACCGCCGGAATCGCTGAAACAATCGCCAAAAAACAAAGAATGAAACCTTGAGGCAAGCTCCAAGGTTCTTCGTGTCACCGGTGGACTGATGGAGGTCCACCGGTGGACTGGTCGGGAAGAAATCTGGAGCTTGCATTTAGGTTCTCATTCCAGATTTTATTGTATCTTGTTTTTGATTTTGTTTTTTTGTTTTTTTGGCTTTAATCATAGTATATAAGATGATTTAAATGTGTTTAAAACTCTGGTTTGATGACAATAAAATTATTTCTATATATATGATTTTATGAAAGTATTTTATAAATCGATTTCAACGAAGAAATTATAACTATAATTATATATGGCTTATTTTTGCTCTAAATATCATTCTTAGCTTATATAAAATCATATTAGTATTCTCATTTCTGAAATCTTTGTTTTAAAATGAGATAGAGTATTTTGTCCAAAAGCGAGAAACAAACTATTTCTTATTTTGATTAAATTGATGGATTTTGCAGAATTTGGCTTTTGAACTAAGCAATTCTTTTGCCATGAGTTGAGAATTATATTTAAACAATTAATAATAATAAAGTAGTCATGGGACATTAATTATCACTTCGTTATTTAATTATATTACTTGTTTGTGTAGTGTTTACGTGTAGTGAAATTTACTAATTAATAGCAAATACTTTAGCAACACCCGGTGGTTATGGGACATGGGTTTTACTCTAATAATTACTATTAAAAGAGTATATGACATTATAGGATTAAATAGTATCTAGGTGAAAGCTTATTATTTATAATTCGTTATATTCGTTAGTGCATTCAGTAGCTTGACCTTATAGGCTAGTTGTTCACCCAGTGGCTTGACTATGATGGTCGCACCCCGAATCATGGATTCGTTTTGTTTTAGCCCTATACCACTGAGCAAGCAGTCTGAAACACGGTCTATATTTAGTGTCATAACAATTGCGCCATCCGTTAGTAGGCATGGCACTTTGGAAGTGCAATAATAAGTTGAACACATGTTATGGGCATTCGGTAAATTTAGACTGCAGGAGTTTAGCGGGCTAAACTCCTGAAGCTTTTCATATCGTTTGCACTTTGGAAGAAAGTAATTCACACTAAGAATATTCGTTTTGTAAAAGATAACTATAAAATTCATATTTGTGTTTGACTAGCCTTTGTGCAGTCGCTTTGTTGACTTGCTTTCATGCGGTCGTATGCTTTTCATAAATTTCGTGATATCGCTTTGTTTTGTTAGTTTTCGTTTTATTTTTGTGAATTTATGAGATTTGTATTCACCGCATTTGAGATGATTTCCGTTGTTAGGCATGAGATGAGTTTTGTGACACGATGAATATTTTATGGTATTGAGATCTTATGTATGATATACCTTATGACCATAAACTCTTATTATCGATTTCTGTTCGATAAATTTGTTAGTTAGATCTCACGTTTAATATTTAGAGATAATCCGATCCACGTGTTATTTTATGCTCGGGTCAGATCGAGATTTATCAAGTACCAAAATTTAAGGACTTTGGACTTATTCAAGCTTTTGGGAGGAGATTATTATGTTATCTTTAGCTATGTCATATGTACATTATGTAGTCGACCTTATCAGATATGTATTTTGTATGAGATAGTGACTTTGATTATTATGTATATTTTGGAGACTTGTTTTGGTGTATATGTATATTATATGAGTCTAGTATCTCTTTATGTAGACTCACATGATGTATTTGATATGTATTGTATTTTCCACTGTGTTATTTGATTCTATGTTCTGTGTTATATGTTATGTTGATCTGAATTTTATTTAGAGCCGATGTATCTATTACTTTGTGTCAAGACTATTCACATGTATATATTTGTTCAGATGAAAGAGTAAAATGTGATAGTGTTAACCTAAAGTAATAAATACAGATGGTCGCTCCTAAGCAGCCTTATTCTCCACATTAGCAGACAATATTACTTAGTAATATTCTTTTAACGTGGGTCCAAAGGTGGGGCGTTACAAAAGTTGTTTTGACTAATGAAAGAATTAATTGAAGAGGCTTAGTGGTCGCTTATGTGCTTAACCATGGTTGGTTTCCATATGAAATTAAATCTTTGATTGGATTGTTTGTCTATTTGATAGTTCAATAACCGACTATCAAATCTTGGCCAGTTTTGAAACTATTAGATTGTCGGTTAGAAGAGACCGAGATCAGATATGTTATTAGAAAACCACTTTGAATGGACATAAGCATGCGAATTGGAAACATCTTAAAGATGATCGAAGAAAAAGTTCTTTGATGTGCAAGGGCAACTTGCTACTGATCGTGAGGGTGATTCCAAAATGAATATAGTTGAAGTAGTGCCTTTGGTTTGTTCATATCCTAAATATGTATGGATGAATGCTAGCATTGCATTATTTCCTAAAGGGCAGTGATACCATTCACAGTGGGATTTTCTAAAAAGATTAGACGTACCTTAAGCCTTACAATCGGTAATGACTAAAACAGGGGCGATACGGCTATGTGGTTTGCTACCATTAAGGTATGGTCATCACCCGATCTAGATCGATATTTATGGATTTATGTATGCCAGTGACTCGGTATAGTTGTTGGCCGCAACCGAGGCATATTCGGTATTATCCAGGAAGGGGTAGGCTGATACTATGTTGGCATAGGGTCTTTGTGAAGCCTTCGGGACATTTTATCTAAAGATGCACTGTGACAGGCGGTACCCTAGTAGCCTTGTCACTGATGGAATCCAGTCTCCAATATGTGCCTTACCGACTTAGTTATATACTAAATATGCTTAAGTGTAATTAATGTAGCCATTTTGGCTATGTTAAATATTTATTTTAAACCTTTGACCTTATTATTATATCACAAGATTCTTAATAAAAATGGTTTGGTTACCGTAAGGTAAAAATACGTCCTTGTTTATGTGCGGCATGGTCTTACAAGATAACTTTATTTTTGAAAGGTTTTATAACATTAAAAATCCATTTGATTTGTGTTTCTCACATTGGTTTATCAGACAGATCGGGGTGTTGTCTTCTTATAATACTCGGGTCATGTCCATGTGTATTTCAGATGTGGCCGTGGATGCTTCAGAGCTTCAGGAGACGGGCTGAATGCCTCTAAGACGTATTCATGTATCTTTTGTTTCCACTGCATTTCTTGTTTTTATTTATTAGCTTTTGTGAAGAAATACTAGTATAATTGTCTAGGTTGATGAATGTGAGTTTACTCTAATGATGTACGTATTTTACGTTTTTCTTTTGTAAAGGTCATGTGTATATACAATGTGACATTCTGTTCAATCTTTCATTTTTTCCACCCCAACAATCTGTCTTTCTGGCACTTGGATGCTCGGTATTACCGTGGATGCATTGGTATCGACTTTTGAGGGTCGAAAAGGTCGGTCGTTACGTCATAGGTATCAGAGCTTAGGTTGAGGGAACACCTAGGCTTTAGTGGGGTAGACTTATCAGAGATTGGGTTAGTAACATCCTAGAATGAGTTCGAGCGTGTATATAAATGAAAAGGTGTATTTGTTAGTGCTATAAAAAAGTTTTATATTGTGTTGATTGGTCTGATGAGTGATTTATGAATTCTGGTCGATACATGCGATATCACAGTGTCGATAAGTGTTTCTAAACACTTGAACAAATCAAACCGACACAGTAATATTTTTGAAAACTGGTAAATGAAATAATTTTTCCTAGATTTTCTATTTTATATATAAAATAATTATTTTCAAAATTGATATAGTTATATATGATGTGTTTGTTTGTTAGGAGACGATAATGTTCAATTATTACCATTTATTGTTTGATTAGTCATGCTCGGCCAGTTTATGAGCAATTTTACCTTTCCACTGCATGAGTTGGGTAGGTAGTAGTTATGAGAACATTGAAACGAACACCTGGTAAATTAAGTTTCATAGTTTGACTATAAGAAATTCAATGATAATGTTGGTTTAAAATTTAATTTTAATAATCTAAACAAAGATATACATTTGTGAAATGGTTTTTTTAAGAAAGTGAATTTAGATAAGTTTGGTTTATAAATAAAAAGAGTTTAAGCTAAGAATTTTGAGAACTTAAATCCCGATGTTTTTGAAAATTGTTTTTCAAAGTTTTGGGGAAAATAATAATATGATTATTTGAAAGTATTTATGAACAAAAATATTTTAAAAGAGTTGTAAAAAAGATATAAAGCACTGAACTCACTTCTATCTTTGAAAAATAATTCTGGTAATGACTAAAGCATCATTGGCGTTTATTTTAGAGTTTCAAAGGAGGGTTGCTACCGTAGTAATTTTCTATAAGGTTGTTTTGGTAAAATAGATCTTGACTTAATAATCTTAAAGGTATGATTTGATATACAAAAGGAAATATGTATATTATTATTTCAAAATGATTTGAAATAATACCTGGTGGTTAGTTCTTAAATTTTATATTAGTTACTGTATGGACGTATATATCATAGGCATTAGGGTAGTTAAGTTTGTGAATCTCATTATGATATGTTGTTTGGCAATTTCATTTATTGAAATGAAATGTTCAGCAATTTGGATAGTCGAAAACCTCCAAATTAGTTGAGATATTGAAGCTAAGTGTCTGTGAAAATATAAATGCAGAGTTTTGTAACTCTAGAATGGAAAGATAGTAAGTTAAAGCAAGTTGTAATTTTTTTAGACATTTCTATTAAGTAAAGCAAATTGATATTGCGTACATACTCTTAGGATGTAGTGTAGTATTATACCAATACAGATTTAAGTCCTGAAAGGTTTTAAATGAAATGTTTTATAAATGAAGATAAGTCTTTATAGAATGCATACAAAATAAAGATTGTGTTTTATGAAGTGTTTACTAAATGAATTCTATTATTAAATAAGAAATGATCTTGAGAAAAAAATATAATTTAAATTAAAAAAATTTGTATTGTTAAGAAACCAATGCGATAAATATGTAATTTATACATAAATCATTTTATTCGCATGATAGTTCTTGATCCAGAGTTCGGGCACTTGATCTCGAGGTGATTTACATCGATCTTAACAAGGGTTTTTCATTCGATTCATGATGGAGAACTCTTAATACGGATCTTTGATATGATCCAGAAGTTTTCTTTCGTAATATAGTACTATGTAAGAAGAATGGAGGTTTCTAATCAAGGAAGCTGATTGGAGTCCGCACTAGGAAAATTGAGTAAGTGTGACGACCCACATTTCGAATGGTTTAAATCAACAATAATCCACACATGTCCAACTTAAACAATCTGGAACATAGATAATCAATGGGGTTAATTAAGAAAATAATAATGAAGAAGAAAACAAAAAACAGAATCTCGCAACGGAACGACAAAATAATAAAATAAATAGTTCATGAAGCTATTTACTATACATTTGATTATAATTTATACAACATTTATCAGAGATATATATACAATAGGGATAAATAAAATAATGCAGCAGACAACATGATGTAGGAGTAACAATAGAAATAATATACCGAATCTTCGTCTTCGTCCTCAAGAAAAAGATCTTCAATGCGCTAAAACACTCAGGGCTAACCCGAGCGTAATGAAAAGATAAAACACTCGAGTCGCGACTAAAATATTCTTATGTGAGTCAAATCGATTTCGCTTATAACATGAGTGCCATGGCATCAGAGATGTATATGAGATTTCACATCTCCTATCCAGTGTATGATGTGCGTGCAATAACCTAAAAGATGTTACGGGATTTTCCAACTCTCAAGGATCTGTCAAAATATTTATATGTAGTAGAATACGCTACATATATAATGTATAATTAGTAAAATAAATATTTTTCTTAGCATTAAGGCTTTACATTAACCCCCCTTAATTTGTTTTTAAGCATTGTCATACAGTTTTCATATAAAACAATAGTAAACCGTCGGTGGATAGGGTTGCACCGTGATACGACAACACTAAGCCAAAATATTAAGGGCCTCGTATAGGGATAAAAGTATGATAAGACATGTGAGGCAATGCCCAAGGTAAGATACTAGAAGTTCGAGTCGTAGGGCTGGTGGTAACGCATCATAGCCATGACCGTCCACCGCATCCATCTATCCCATATTGAGTCAAAGGGAGGTTATCCCAAATCAAGGTGCACCAATCGAAACCAACAATAAGAGTATTAATATGGACCAAGTCCAAGAAAATTTAAGAACGGATGTCTGCTCGGGGTATTTAGCCCACTTGGCCCTGTCAAGCCATCATGTTTTAGTCATTTCAAATTAGCACAAGTGCCGGGGTCTATCCATCATCGTTCTCTTTCTTCAAATCCAACAAACGATGCCTATTCCAACCACTTCGTTCTGATGTCTCTTCTACGTATACAGTTGTTAAAGTGGTTCAAATATTGACAAAGAGTATGTCAATAAGAGGCCCCGATCTCTTTAACAACCAAATGCCGTTTTACACACCGATTGGTTCTTTTATATTTCGAAAACGGTTCGTACTTGATATCAAAATATCATATTCACTTCAAAATCAAATTTATTTTGAAATCATCATATTTACACAAAATAATAATTTTCATTTCAAAATCCTTGTCGCCTTAATATATCGATTTCAATTCCAAAATTGTTTCGAATTTCATTTTGGGTTATAACTTCATTTAACCTAATTCGTATTTAAATTAATGATTTAAAAATAAACATTCTACCCTTGACCTATTTGATTTTTTTTAATAGTTTAAATAGTTTTTAAAATAGTTTAAATAATTAAAAGAGTTAAAAATAGTTTAAATGGTCAAAAAGTTTAAGCATCAAAACGGTTTATATAGTAAAATAATTTGGAAAACCATAATAATTTGTATATTTAAGAAAATATATTTTAAAAAATTGATATTAAAATAATTTTATTGAAAATCGCTTCAAAGTCAAACCGATTCAATTCCAACTTCCCAATTCGAATCAATTCCAATTTCCACTCAATCGATTCAATTTCGGTTTCAATCAAATCAATTTCAACTTCAGTTAAAATTAATTCAATTCCACTTTCAAATCCAATTGATTCAATTTAAATTTCAATTTATATCGATTTCGAACTCGATTTTCAAAATATCGATTCAAAACACTTAAATCAAATTAACCTTCAATATTAGGTTTAAAGTCCCAATCTTTAAATATAATTCAATTCGAGTGCAGTTTTGAAATATCGTTTTTATATCACTTTTACTTAGCAATATTTAAAGTTCGAATAAAAGACCAATCCTTTAAACAAATCAATTTATGAAATTTAAATCATACTC
This sequence comes from Allium cepa, assembly GCA_030765085.1. Taxonomy (NCBI): domain Eukaryota; kingdom Viridiplantae; phylum Streptophyta; class Magnoliopsida; order Asparagales; family Amaryllidaceae; genus Allium; species Allium cepa. The sequence continues at coordinate 78,478,916 of CM060941.1, read as the reverse complement.
CAATTATACTTCAAAATCTCAAGCTTTATTTTTAAACAATTTCGTTTAGCCCAAATTAATTCCAAAGTTTGGAATCAAGCTCAAAAGAATTCAATTTCCATAAACTTGATTTTATTTCTTTAAATCTAAATCATTTTAATGATTTCAAATCAAAAATTTAAAATCATTTAATTTAACCAATCCGATGTTTGTATATAATTTTCTATCCTATGGCCAAGTGATCAGCTATTTCAATTTAATTTCAGCGATGGATATATATCATTTCAATCCAAAATAAAATCATTTCAACCTATTTCTTAATTTATTCGAAATAATTCAATTTACAGTTTATATGCTATAATAATTTACAGGGTGATGACAATAAACATCCAATCGTCCAAATATCAACCAGTTTGCATCCATCATAATAATCATCCAAACAGTCAAGATAATTTACAACAATTTCATAGTTATTAGTATCGGGTATTTTTCTGGAAATTTAATTCCAATTTCAAATTTAACTGTCAATTTTAATTTTTAACAGTTAATTCAAATGACAATTAGAGGACAATTTATCAAACAACAACCAAGAAAATCCATATCACTTCACAATCTCAAATTTAACTAGCATAAAAATATTCTAGTACTTATGAGCGTTATAAAACACTCACTTTCATTTTGTGTTGTCGCCGAGACGTTCTAGTTTAGAGCTAAACCGAACAACGTCTGATTTTAGATCAAATTTCGATTGCCTCCATATCCATCCAAACCAGTTTCATTGCGAAGTTCTCGTCATCACTATTACAATGCAAAAAGTTTCGTCCAAATCGAACCTCGTATGAGAGAGATATACAATTTTTAATTTATAAATAATTAAAATTTAAATCAATCACCTATATTTAAATTACGCTTATACCCTCCAAGCTTATTCTTCCCATTGATTGTACATGCACAGAGCCTTCCCATCATTTCCGCACACAAGAGGTTAAAGATATGGAGCTAGGGAACTCTATTTGATGAACCAATTTCGCCATTGATCTTCTCTCGTGAATCTCCATCCATCCGCAACAAAATAGTCGAGCTCGCACCCGTCTAGGCGAACACGACCTGAGCCTTCCCCTCGCATACAGTACATGGTCGAGACTCACCATGGTGAGCCGCACGCTTCCAAAACTCGTCCCCAGGTGCGCCTATGCACCACGAGCTCGAAAACACCATCCATTTTATGAATTATGCCTTCAATCGACCAAAATATGGAACCTTAACTTAGAGCTCTCATTCGTCTTCACTGTCGATTACCAGAGAATGAAGTCGCGCCCCTCAAAATGCATACTAGATGGAAGCTCTCGTTAAACTAGGAATTTTGGAGCTTATTTCACAATTTTTAGTTGAGTGGATTTCAAGAATTTAATTTTTGAAGCTTTTTTCTTTTACTTTTTTTCCCACCGTGCTCTGCTTGAAATTGAAGAAAGGAGAAGCTTGATTTAAAAGGTAAGGCCAGGTAGGTCATGGATAGGTTGGTTAGGAATTGACTAAAGGCTGTGAAGTTAAACCGATAAAAATATATTATTTAAAATTTCAAAATATCTCGTTTAAAAGCAGCTTCAAATTTTGAACTTCTATTGAGGCGTGCCGCTTTACGTGCGGAATGTTATACCCCTCTTCCAAATGTAATGGAACAAGTTTCAATTCTCAATTCGATCGTATGTGGAAGATTACTTTTTGGACCTAATTATTATAATAAATTTTCGATATTTAATTCAACGTGATTTCATCCCGTACGACCAAACGATAACTCCAAACGCTATGAAATTTGGAATCCGATAATGACACACTATTATTGATCCAATGAAACTGGTTCATCAATGTCCAATACTGTGTCCGGAAGGCTATTTTTATATGTTAACTTAAACAAGTTATTTTCAAAATCGAGTAATTCACTTTTAAATTCAAATTTAAAATTTCTATTACATTTATTCTTATGGATATAATTTTGATAGCCTTTATACTTTTTTTTTCAAATAAAAATTTTAGATTTAAATTATTTTCACGATTTCAATTATTTAATTCAACAATTAAATTATCAACAAATCATTATTTTTGAAATTCAACCTATTAATCGACAAATTTTTCTTTCCAATATTTAAAATAAATTAAATAGACAATTTCAAGCAACCCTAAATTCGAGGTCGTTGCATTCCTTCCCCCTTAAGAGAATTTCATCCCCGAAATTGCCAAGGTAAGAAGAATGGCCTAAAACCCATTAACTTTCCCAAAAAAAAAATTAGTCGGAAAAACTTCCCAAAATCAATTTGTTGAAACCACACTATCACTTTTGCTGATTTCCAAATTCAACCATAGATTCCAAATAATATTATTACCCAATCATTTCAAACTATAATCTAAAATCAAATTGTAGTTATTAAAAATTTTCTAACTTCCAATTTTTCGAAAAATTTCGCCAGCTTATGCTTTGCACGGCTTAATCAGAACAACTATAAAATGCCACTATAGGCCCCAAACCAACAAATGAAAACAAAAGCCAAGCGGCTCAATCATAAAACCATCAAATCCAATGACAAAATAAACATCTACCTTTTTGTCAGGCAATCCAATTTTTCTCTTGATTTTAAATACATGCATCTTATTTACCAATAATATCCAATCATATAATTTAAAATAATTTTATATTTTTCATTTTCAATTTCCAATATTTTCTTTACTTTAGGCCTTACAATGTACGTATATCATCCGTACGCAATATCAAATCTGATCACTAACTCGACCATAAAATTTCACTTCTGAACTAGTATCGTTCACAGACTCTCTAATGCGGACTGAGATTTGGTTCCTTTATTAAAATCGTTATTCTCCTTGCATAACTGTGTATTATGATAGAGAATTCCAAAATCAAATTAAAAATCCATATTTGGGGTTCGTCGTTGAGAGTCGAGTGAAAAATCCCAACTCGAATCGATATAAATTATCTCAAAATTATGTGCTCGAATCTGGATCAAATCGTTATGTAAATAAAATAATATATATATATACAACTTACGTATTTATTTCTATTGATTCTTAACCGTACCAAATTTCTTTGTTTACATTCTTTTTATTTATATTCAATTATTCACAATTATCATCCACATTGCATTATCTACATTACTTAATTTCTTAGTATATTTTCTTCCAATACCAATTATCTCTTTAGAATTTTCTTATCAAATTTTCTTAAGCCAATTATAAACATTTTATACAAATGTTCTTAGTTTAATTACCACTTATCACTTAAATTTATATCCAGTTCTATTCAAATTCAAATTCAATTCCATTTAACTTAATTTATCTTTCAATTTTAAATATTGAATTTTATCAACCATATGCAAACCATATTTACTCACTAATTAAATTTGTTAGTTCACTTAGCCCATTTCATTAATTATTTCAAATCTCAATAAATTCCATTTCCAAAATTTTATTTTATTTATCCTCACTTAGGCTAAATTTTCAAATTTCACTTTATTAGTTCAATTCAATTTACTTAATTTGTTCACTTTGCTAATTTATTCTACTACCAAAATCACTTCACTTAACTTTTCTTAAGTTAAATTTAATCTCTTATCTCAAGTTCGCGATTTCTTTTCTTATCTATATCATTTCTAAAATTTATAAGTTCAAAACTTATCTTTATTTATTTCACAACATTTAGATAGCAAATTTCAGAATTTAAACACCTGGTTTAATTTCAAATCAGTTTGAAATCATATATAAATATACATATCTCACTTTTATCTAATCAAAATTTTAAATTTCTTAAAATCAAAAACTTGTTTATCAAAACAAGACTCCGTTAGCAAATTATTACGGTAGCAATCTGCCACTTAGAAACTCGAAAATAAACACGGATGATGTCGCGATCATCATCAGAATTATTTTCCGACGATCGAAGTGAGTTTACTGCTTTTATTTCTTTTAAAACCATTCTTCATATTTTTCTTTTTTTTCAAAAATACTTCCAAAATAATACTATAATTATTATTTTTTCCAAAACACTTTGAAACATATTTCAAAATCTCAAGGACTTAGATTCAAAACTTCTCAATTTAAATCTTATTTAATTTATAAGTCACATTTATAAATTATTTTCAGAATTTCACTCTTTAAAACATTTCACAATGGTTTTATCATTTTTTTATTTTATAATAAACATCTTTTATTAAGACACAACAACCAATTAATGATAATAATCAATATTCGCACTATATATATGCCATAATAATTTTTGAAAAATTATTCCTTTATATATAAAATATATTCAGGGTAAAATTATTTCATTTACCCAATTTCAAAAAAACACTATGTCGAATTGTTCTATTCACTATACCACTTGTCTTTCTCTGATACATCTACCCGGGAGGGGGGCAGGACTCAACATCTATGGTTTCAGAATCCTAACCAAGTGTATAGAGATCCCTATCAATAACGTTAATTATTCGTATCAACCAGAATCCATATGCTACTCAATAAATCAACTAACACAATATAAAACAATTTTTATATTCACTAACAAATACGCGCTGTCATATCTATACACTCAAACTCATTCTAGGGTACTACCGAACCTATCTCTAATGAGTTACCCCACAAAGCTAAGGTGATCGCTAAACCAAAGCTTTCGTAGTAGATATGACGACCCACATTTCAAAAGGTTTAAATCAACAATAATCCACATATGTCCAACTCAAACAATCCGGAACAAAGATAATCAATGGGGTTAATTAAGAAAATAAGAAAAGAAGAAGAAAACAAACACAGATCTTGTAGCGAAATGACAAAATATAATAATAAAATAAACAGTTCATGAAGCTGTTTACTATGCATTTGATTATAATTTAAACAACATTTATCAAAGTTATATATATAATAGCGATAAATGGAATAATGTTGTAGACAACGTGATGCAAGATTAATAGTAGAAATAATATACCAAATCTTTGCCTTCGTCCTTCAGAAAAATATATTCAATGCGTTGAAGAACTCAAAGCCGACTGTGCGTAATGAAAAGACAAAACACTCGAGTCGGGACTAAAACATTCTTATGTGAGTCAAATCAATTTCGCATATAACATGAGTGCCATGGCGTCATAGATGTTTATGGGATTTCACATCTCCTATCCAGTGTATGACGTGCGTGTAAAAATTAAAGAGATGTTACAGGATGTTCTATCTCTCAAGGATCCGTCAAAATATTTATATGTAGTAGAATAAGCAACATATATAATGTCTAATCATTAAAATAAATATTTTTCTTAGTGCTAAGGCTTTACATTAATCCCCCTTAACGCGTTTTTAAGCATTGTCGTACAACTTGCATATAAAACACCAGGAAACCGTCGGTGGATAGGAATGTGCCGTGATATGACAACACTAAACCAAAATCTTAAGGGTCTCATATAAGGATAAAAATATGACAAGGCACGTAAGACAATGCCCAAGGTAGGATACTACCAGTTCGAGTTGCAGGGCTGGTGGTAATGCATCATAGCCATGACTTCCCATCGCGTCCATCCATCCCATATCGAGTCAAAGGGAGGTTATCCAAAATCAAGGTGCACCAATCGAAACCAATAACAAGAGTAATAAAATGGATCGAGTCCAAGAAAAATGAAGAACGGATGTTCACTTGGGGTAATTAGCCCACTTGGCCTTCTCAAGTCGTCCTGTTTTAGTCATTTCAAATTGGCACAAGTGTCGGAGTCTATCCATCATCGTTCTCTTTCTTCAAATCCAGCAAACGACACCACATCCAACCACTTCATTTTGGAGTCTCCTTCGCATACACAGTTGTTAAAGGGGTTCCAATATTGACAGAGAGTATGTCAATAAGTGGCCCCGGTCTCTTTAACAACCAAACGTCATTTTACACACTAGTTGGTTCTTTTATATTTTGAAAACGGTTCGTACTTGATATCAGAATATCATATTCGCTTCAAAACAAATTCATTTCGAAATCATCATATTTACTCAAAATAATCATTTTCATTTCAAAATCCTTGTCTTAATATCTCGATTTCGATTCCAATTTTTCTTCGAATTTCAATTTGGGTTATAACTTCATTTAACCCAATTCGAATTTAAATCGATGATTTAAAAATAAACATTCCACCCTTGACCAGTTTGAATTTTTTTAGAATAGTTTGAATTGTTTTTAAATAGTTTAAATAATTAAAAGAGTTAAAAATAGTTTAAATGGTTAAAATAGTTTAAGTATCAAAATGGTTTATATGGTAAAATAATTTGAAAAACCAAATAATTTGTATATTTAAGAAGATAGATTTTAAACAATTGGTATTAAAATAATTCTATTGAAAATAGCGTCAAAGTCAAGCCGATTCAGTTCCAACTTTCCAATTTGAACCAATTCCAATTTCCATTCAATCGATTCAATTTTGATTTCAATTCAAACCAATTTCAACTTTAATTTCAAATTAATTCAATTCCACTTTCAAAACCAATCGATTCAATTTCAATTTCAATTTATATCAATTTCGAGCTAGATTTTCAAAATATCGATCCAAAATACTTAAATCAAATTAACCTTCAATATTCGGTTTAAAATCCCAATCTTCAAATATAATTCAATTCCGAGTTCAATTTTGAAATATTGTTTTTACATCACTTTTATTTAGTAATATTCAAAGTTAGAATAAAAGTCTAATCCTTTAAACAAATCAATTTCTAAAATTCAAATCATATCCCAGTTATACTTCAAAATCTCCAGCTTCATTTTTAAACAATTTCATTTTACCCAATTCAATTCCAAAATTTGGAATCAAGTTCGAAAGAATTTGATTTCCATAAACACGATTTATTTCTTTAAATCCAACTCATTATAATAATTTCAAATCAAAAATTTTAAATCATTTAATTTAACCAATCTGGTGTCCGTATATAATTTTCTATCCTATGGCCAAGTAATCAGTTATTTCAATTTAATTTCAGGGATGGATATATATCATTTCAATCCAAAATAAATATCATAGGTATATATCATTTCAACCTATTTCTTAATTTATTTGAAATAATCTAATTTACAGTTTATATATTGTAAATTATTTACAGGGTGATAACAAAATATATAAAATAAATAAACATCCAATCATCCAAATATCAACCAATTTTCATCCATCACAATCAATCATCCAAACAGTTAAGATAATTCACAATAATTTCATAGTTATTAGTATCGGGTATTTTTCTGGCAATTCAGTTCTAATATCAAATTTAACTGTCAATTTAAATTTTTAACAGTTAATTCAAACGATAATTTAGAGGACAATTTGTCAAACAACAATCAATAAATTCATATCACTTCATAATCTCAAATTTAACCACCATAAAAATATTCTAGTATTTGTGAGCGTTATAAAATATTCTCTTTCATTTTCAATTGTCGCTGAGACGTTCTAGTTTGGAACTAAAACCGAACAACATCCGATTTTAGACCTAATTTCGATAGTCTCCAAATCCATCCAAACCAGTTTCATTGCGAAGCTCTCGTCATCCTGATTGCAATGCAAAAAGTTTCATCCAAATTGGACCTCATATAAGAGATATACACAATTCGTAAGTAATCGATAATTAAAATTTAAATCAATCACTTATATTTAAATTACGCTTATACCCTCCAAGCTTCTTCTTCCCATTGACTGTACATGCACAGAGCCTTCCCACCATTGCCATGCACGAGAGGTTAGAGATACGGACTAGAGAATTCCGTTCGATGAACCGATTTCTCCATCGATCTTCTCTCGTGAATCTCCATCCATCCGCCACAAAATTGTCGAGCTCACACCCATTTAGGAAAACCGGACTTGTGCCTTCCCTTCGCGTACAGTACATGGTCGTGACTCCCCATGGTGAACCGCATGCTTCCAAAACTCGTCTCCAGGTGCGCCTATCCACCACAAGCTCGAAAATATCATCCATTTTACGAATTACGCCTTCAACGGACCAAAATAGGGAACCCTAGGTGGAGCTCTCATTCGTCTTCACTGTCGATTACCAGAGAATGAAGTCGCATCCCTCAAAAAGCATACCAGATGGAAGCACTCGCTAAACAAGGAATTTTTGAGCTTGTTTCACAATTTTTAGTTGAGTCGATTTCTAGAATTTAATTTTTGTAGTTTTGTTTTCTTTTACTTTTTTTCCAACGTGCTCTGTTTGAAATTAAAGAAAGGAGCAGCTTGATTTAAAAGGTAAGGGCGGGTAGGTCAGGGTATAGGTTGGCTGGGAGTTGACTAAAGGCTACGCAGTCAAATCGATAAAAAAATATTATTTAAAATTTCAAAATATCTCGTTTAAAAGCATGTCGCTTGGCGTTCATGATATTATACTCCTATTCCGAACGCAATGGAACAAGTTTCGAGTCCCAATTCTATCGTATGTGAAAGATAGCTTTTTGGATCCAATTATTATATTAAATTCCTGTATTATATTCAGCGCGTTTCTATCCTGTATGACCAAATGAGAACTTCAAACGCTACGAAATTTGAAATCCGATAATAACACACTATTACGAATCCAATGGAACTGGTTTCGCCGAAATCCGAAACTATGCCCCATAAGTCTCTTTTTATATGTTAATTTAAACAAGTTATTTTTAAAATCGAGTAAATCACTTTTATATTCAAATTTAAAATTACTATTACCTTCATTCTTGTGAATATAAATTTAATAAGCCTATAAACTATTTTTTTCAAATAAAAATCTTAGATTTAATTATTTTCATGATTTCAATTATTTAATTCAATAATTAAATTATCATTTAATCATTATTTCTGAAATTCAACCTATTAATCGATAAAAAATTTCAATAAAATTTTACTTTCCAATATTTAAAATTAATTAAATAAACAATTTCAGACAACCCAAAATTCTTGGTCGTTACAGTAAGGGACACTAGTTCAAAAGAGAAGTTTATGTGATCGAGCAAGTATTCGGATTGATACTACATATGAGCGGCATATGTACATCGTACGGGCTTTAATATATTATATGCTTCTTTCATTATAAATGCAAGTTATTGTGTTTGAATGACATGTGTATATGAGATGATTGTAAATATGATTTAGTAGGCTTAGATTCAGGATATATGATGGGTGAGTTGTTGTATTGTTTCATTTATTGTGTTTAACTATTTTCTGGGGGTATGTAATTGAAATACTGGTACGTAAAGCAAAGACTTGTTGTTGCTTTTGGTTTCATGAGTAGAGTTGGCTTGCCCGACAAATGGTATGTGTTTATGCTTAACGGGTGTGTTTGCTATGCGATATACACACACTATAAGGTATATTAAACGTATATATTGTTGTTATGTTGTCCCCAGATATGGGAGGACCTAAATACGAGCTTATATTGATATTGTGATTTTTCCAGACCTATCCGCGCAAAGGAGGTGCTGTGGAAATTTTTCATAACATGTGTGCTTTTAAAAGCTTAATACTCATTTTAATTGATATTAAAGGCGTAAGAGTTTGGAGACATTTTCTTCCTTTGGGAATTTCGAGGACGAAATTCTTTTAAAGGGGGAAATTATAACGACTCGAAATTTTATTATTTTGATTGTAAATATTTAATTAATTTTAAATATTTAAATAATTAATTTTAAAAGCTGTAACTCTTTCAATTAATAAATAATAATGGTGAACTTGTTATCGAAATCTATTTACAAAACTAAATAGTTCAAATAAATATCATTAAGGAGACCGAAAATTGTTTTATCGATAAACGGTCTCGGAACACATGAAATTATCATCCCGGGGTCATGTTCAGATTTTGATGAGACAAATGTCATCGGGTCTAGAATAATAAGGTGATGTACCATCGATTTTTGTGACGATTAGACGTGCTATGTGATCATGCGAGCTCGAAATGTGTAACGATTAAACAATGAAATTAACATATAATATAAATTGTTATATAAATCCTTGCACTTCTCTCTTTCCTTACTTTTTCTCTTCCTTTTTCCTTTTCATTTTCATCTCGCCTGTAAGTGAAAACGTTGCCGCCCCTCCTCTTTAAATTCTCCCCGGAGATTCACTAAACAAAATTGAGCCTCGTTGGATCCATTGCACACGTATGATTGAGATCTTCGAATCCATACCAATTTTGGTACATGCGATCATGCTTTGGGAGAAGCGACTTAGAGAGGCCGAACCTAAGGTTAGAGGTAGTCGGTGATTTAGGCGTCAATTGAGGAAATGAAGGTCGCCGTTGTGTTTCTCTTAACGAGAAGCACCTTTCCTTAAATTTTCATCAACTACGATTGAGATTCGAGGAGAGCGGAATTTTATAGCGTGAAGGCATGATAACAGGTCGCGATTGAGTTGGAGTGTGTGGACATATCATGTTCATGTTGGATGCAAAGAGCTTTCGAAGAGAGATGCAATGGACTCGACGGTTCGTCGATTCGTAGACTGGAGAGGGAGGGGCGGTGGATGTCATGCATGACTATGATGGTGCGCGCTTATGCATGTATAGGAGGAAGCGATAAATTGTGAATTTATGAGATTTGTATTCACAACATTTGAAATGATTAACAGTGTTAGGCATGAGATGGCTTTTGATAGGGTGAATATTTTGTGATATGGAGATCTTATGTATGATATTCCTTGTGGCCATAAACTCGTATTATCGATTTCTATTCAATAGATTTGTTAGTTTGATCTCACATTTGTTATTTAGAGCTAATTTGATTCGGGTGTTATTTTATGCTCGGGTCAGACCGAGAATTATCAGGTACTATGACTTGAGGACTATGGACTTATTCTAGCTTTTAGGAGTAGACTATTATGTTATCTTTAGCTATGTCATATGTACATTATGTAGTCGACCTTATCAGATATGTATTTTGTATGAGACAGTGACTCTAGTTATTACGTATATTTTGGAGACGTGTTGTGGTATATATGTATATTATGTGGGTCTCGTATCTCTTTCTGTAGACTCACATTACGTATTTGATATGTATTATATTTTCCACTATGTTATCTGATTCTATGTTCTATGTTATATGTTATGTTGTTTTGAATTTTATATAGACCCAATATGTCTATTAATTTATGCCGAGACTATTCACATGTATATATATGTTCGGACAAAAGGGTAAAATGTGACAATCTTAGCCCGGAGCAATAAATACGGATGGTCGCTCCAAAGCAGCCTTATTCTCAACATTAGCAGACAATATTACTTAGTAATATTCTGTGATATCCCGGAAATTTGAGACAATATCAATTTAATAATCTGTGATAAAAATTAAATTGATTTAATAATATTTGTTAATAATAATTGGAATTGATTTAATAATCTTCTTTTAAACAAATGATTAACTGATAATTTACCTTTTAAAAGTTAATTAAATTGTTTCTATTTATAATATATATATCTGTATATATTGTGAATAGATAATCTTTGTTTTAAGTTTAATAAAATAAAGACATGATTTCTAACTCTAATATTTTTGGAAAATTAGGAATTTAATTTTTATTTAATATTGAATAAATAATAATATGATCTTAAAATACCCAAGGTAAATTTAAATTGTTTAGAAATAAAATTTAGCTTAGAGTTTAAAATTTAAATAAAAAGTTTTGTTTTGTTTTATAGATTGATAAAATAATTGACTTATATTATAGAGAATAGTTCTTTTATAAATTTATTTTTAATTTAATAATAAGTTATATTTAAACTATATCAATATTGTAATATCTTTGAAAATGGGTTTTAATATATATAGAAGTTGTTATTTTAATATATGTATATTTTGAAAGAAGCTATGATTTGTAAAAGTAACATTTAGTCTTTCAAAAATGATAAAATGAAATAATACTTTATAAATCTTACCATAAGTATTTATTTATTTAAGTTTTAAAATAAAGTAACCTATAAATAAAATAAATATAAAAGTAAGAACTAGTGTAAAAGAAGGAAGTATATATGTACATAGGTAATACAAGCAAGCTAGGCAGGCAAATATATATGCTACATAATGTATAAATTAAAGTCAGGCTTTGTATACACATGAATACAATCTGTAAAGAAATGCAAGACAAAGTGAGTATATGGGCTGGTAAGAAAAGAAATAAAATATACAAAATACAAGAAGCTTATAGACTAAGATTTCAGATAAGTATGAAAACAAAATAAATAAAAGTCACCAGACAAAATAATTTTTGCTGTCTGTAAGTAAGAATGCAAAACAAAACTAAGTAGAAATATCTGTGTGTATGTTTAGCATATAGAATAGTTTGTAAAGCAAGCTAAAAACATGCAGGTAAGAGAAATGTCAAAAGAATCTAATTATATCAGAGTATGTAGGAACATAAGTACTCAAGCATTAAATGCTAGCACAACTTTAAATATGTTCAACTTGCTTAAAAATCCTTTCAGCCCCTAATTAAAAGATTATGCCTGATAAAAACAAAATGTATACATTGTACTTACATACACCTGATCCAGTTATCACCTTTTCCCCTGAAACTTCTTATATACATCTTGTTTATAAAACCTGAAACAAAGAAGTAACAACAGACACTTCCATTTATACAAACTCAATTGTATTTACAACTGAAGATAAGCAAGGGAAGATTTAGGAAATGCAGGCCAACCACTTTACAGTTTTTAAGATCCAGATTTTCAAGCAAGCATGCTCTGTTCATTCTTTTTCTCACAAGCAAGGTGAGTAACTAAAATTTTAAAATACTCAAATATATATAAGTTGCTTAATTATGATCTGATATGTGCATATATCTTAATGAATTTCTGTGTTTATGTGTTCTGCATGTATATGTGTTTGACCTCCTGAACCACCTCTGTTTTAAAGGGGAGCAACTTCAAAATTTGATGGTTTAAGTATATTTTTGTTCTGTTGCAAAAATTTTCCCCTGAAATTCAGTTGCAATAGCTCTGTGTTAAGTGTGAGTAACATCTCTTTTAAAAGTTTAAATTTTGGAATGGTGGGTTGATTGATATATGAAATATGTATGGTAGGATATATATATATATATATATATATATATATATATATATATATAGGGTTGTTATATTTCTCTATGTAGATGTATAGCTGTTTCCTGTAACATTCTGTCCTTTGCTTCATGTATCAGTTTGATAAAAAAAAGAAGAAGAAAGAATCATTATCTTTTTACTTACTTGTTGTTGAATTTAGGACTTAAACAAAAGCTGTGTGGATTAGCATAGATAAATGTTTAAATTTTTGTAAGCAAGTTAAATATAAACTGGAATAACTTTGGAAACAAGGAACAATAGAGATATAAACTTGAGCAAATCTATTAAGTCAAAACTCAATGTTAGTGATTCAATTTTTCAGGGATATAAACCAAATCCCTAATCAAAAACATGAGTTTTAAAATTAAAATCATAAATTTTAGCACGTGTTTGAGTGTGCATTTCTGTTTTAACCAGAGATGGGATATTTGGTGAATTCTGGCGAACTAGATGCTCTGGAGAGTTAGGATTCTCTGAAGTGATGCAGTGGTGATCGTAGATTTAAGGAAAAATGGTAGAGGTAAGGGCAGATCACGGTGGCGGTGGCGATTTTAAGTTGCTAAACCTAGTTTGGGTGTGTTGTGCTGATTGATTTGTCACGTGGCCTAGGAGCGATTGAGTTTGCTGAAACTCATGTGGGTAGTAGCTCGGTCATGGACGAAGTGGTGGCCGGTGGTGTTAGGGCTCTGGTGGACGAAGTTTGGTGTGCGGTGGATTTTCCAGGTTTCGAGAGAAACCTGATTTTTGGTTTCCAGGTGTAGTTTCGAGCTCGCTTTTGCTTCAGTTTGCTGTGGTGGCTCTGGGGGTCGTGATGGAGACTGGTGGTAGTCAGTGGCATGGTGGAGCACGTGTGGGTGGTCGGAGTTGACTGGGATCACGGTGCATGTGCACCGTGCCCAGTGAAGTGTTGAAACAACAGGGGATGTGCAGGAGTTTTTGGACTCGGGTGCGTACTCGAGTTTTTGTGAGCGTGACTCGAAGCAAAGGTGCTTTTGACCCGAAGCATTCCTATCTTGGACTCGGGTCGGATAAATTGTTACAGGTATCATAAAACAGCCTGTAGCTTTTAATTTAAACTAAATTTAAAGCAAATTAAATTGTAAGCTGGTGTAATCATGAATGTTAAACTCAAATGAATTTAAGTTTAAACAAAATGTGAATCAAATTTAAAGTATGGATTCAAATCCAAATTTTTGAATTCAAACTGATATGAGATTAAGAATTAAAAATGAGGATTTTCAGGTTTACAACCTGACCATTTTCCAGATTTTAAATTTCAATTTAAAATTTGAAAAAAATCTGAAATTTGAACAGAGGTTTAAATTCAAGATTTAGTATAGTTTCAAATGGACTTTGGAATCCTAAGGTATTAAAAAGAATTTGGCTTGGTAAATCAGTTTTTAATTCAAGTTATTAAAAGAAAGTTAAATCAGAAATTAAAAAAAAGGTTAAATAAATTGTTTGACTTGAATTTGTAAGTTAAAATACAATGTAATCTAAAGCTAATTCTTAACTAAAGTTAAGAAATTTAAAAGCCTATCTTATATAAGTTTCATATGAAAATAACAAATGCTATTTCCATTTATTTAAAAGATTATAAATTGATTTTAAATTTAGTCAAGGTTTTAATAATAATCCTTTTGAATTTTAAATTTCAAAATGAAATTTGCATTTAAGATTTGAAATGTAATGTTCTAATGTACTTTAATAATAAAATCATTTATAAAAAAATAATAGATTATCAATAGATAATTAAGGCCTTGAAGTGATTTAATTAGTAAATTAATAAAAGAATGACTTATTTATTTAATTTGAAATTAATGATTTAGAATTATAAATCACTTGAGGAAGTAATTAAATAAATGTTATTAATTAATGAGGATAAATAACTAAAGATAATTAATTAATGTATGTCATTAATTAATATAATTAATCAGATTAATTAGATAATCTATTATAGATTTTTAAATGTAAGTGCTTGATAAAAAGTAATGAAGAAATTAATTACTTATTGTAATTAATTTTATAAAATGATTTGATTAAGTTAATTAATTTAATTTAATTAATTTAAGAAATCATTTGATGATTTGTTATGTGTAATCACTTAGTGTATTCAATGGAGCATAATTACTTGAGGAAGTAATTAATAAAATTACTGAGTGTAATTAGTGAAAATAATGAGTTAATAAAGTAATTGGGATAATTACTTTTGTAATTAATCAAGGGATTTATTAAATGAAGATAATTAATTATGGAATAATTAATTTATTAATATAAGTAATTGATGGAAGTTAATTACTGGTTGATATTAATCGAGATGGTTATTAATTGTGTTTAAATAAAGATTAATCACTTAATGTGATTTAATTTATATAAAGTAACTTAATTTAAATATGAATTAGAGATCATTAATTAATGTAATTAATGATGAAATTAAGAATAGTTTAAATTAAGAAATAATAAATAATGTAGTGATTAATTAAAGATAATGTAATTAATTGTATTTAATTATAAAGGAAGTAATTAAATGTTAATTACTATAAATGATTTAGGATAATTAATTTGTAGAATTAATTAAAGACTAATTACTTACTGTAATTAGAAGGTGATTAATCGAAGAAGATAATCAAGATAAATATCTAGAAATTGATTAATTAATTTGTTTAAAATTAAATTAAGAAGTTGTATAAGCAAGATTTAAAGATGAAGTAATTAATTTACTTTAAATTAATTTGAGATAGAAGTAGTTAATTTAATTCATTTTAAATTAATTACAAAATGGTTTGATTATAAATCATTGCTTATGGATGAATGATAGTGTTATTTTATTTGATGGTTGTGCATTCAGATCTGACTTGAATACTATCTATGTGATATGGATGCTTGATTTAAAGTATGATAATATTTAATTATCTGTTTTGATGATAATATGAATTATCTGTTTATGATGATGTGATTATCTATTGTGATATTATGAATTATCCATATGTGTGTGTATTGATGATATTGAATTAAACTGTTAAGCCTAAATAGACAACTTGGCCTTAAAAGACACGTTTTGGATTTCGATGAGACCGGGATCGGGTTTTCCGCATTAGGAACATTCGAAAACCACATCGTTTCCAAATTAACGATAGGTCATGAATCTGAAGTGAAGATGAAGATTCAGAGTGCAAGGGTTATCGTCGTTAACTCTGAGGCTGATTCCAAAATGAGTGTAACGAGATAATGCCTTCGGTTTCGTTCGAACCCGGAACGAACTTGTATGGATTGAATGCTTTCAACACATCGTCAGGTGGGCGATGAGCATTCTAAGAAATGTATTCTATAAAGGTAATCGTAGCCTCAAGCCTCATCAACCGGGAATGGCTAAAATAGGGGAGATGCAGCAAGGTTAGGTGGGTCATGCCCAAGCAGGATAAGGATATTCCCCTGTCTAGATGTCCCTTTTATTTCGGCTTAGTGGGCAGTAGCGACGGCTATCTGCGGGGTTATCTTGTTCGGGACTGTTCAGTAAGGAATGGTTCCGGCCTTGTGTTGCAGATGATGAAGGGAGTAATCCTCGGTACGGTGATCTAGGCCCCGTACTGTGACGGGCGGTACCCCAGTAGCCCTGCCATTATATGGAATCCACAATCCAATAAGTGCCAACGGTTTTGATTGTATTACCCACTTTTGTGGCTAGTGGCTGGAATTTAATCATGTAACAATTTCGGCTATTTTCTATTTACTTGAAAACCCTAGACCTATTATAATATCATAGAATTTCCTATCAAATGTTTTGGTTAGCGTAAGGTAAAAACTTTTCCATGTTTATGTGTGTGAAGTCTTACGTGATACCCTTTTGTTTTCAAAAGATTTTCAAAGTTAAGCAACTTTAACCTGTTACTCATACCAGACCCATGTCTGACCCGGAGTTTATTTTTGTTTTTCATAAACTCTCGGGTACCTAAATTTTTTACGGGTAGCCAAGGGATTCAGGTTAGCTTTGACGAATTCTGGAGGAGTAATGGAGCAGAAGGCTTCAGCGTTGTAGATATATATATTTATAGTTCCGCCGTGTTGGTATCTCTGTGTTGACTTGTGTATTGAGTTGTATAACTAGACAGGTGTTTATAACTGTCTAGTATATGATGTATTGTCTGTATAACTCTGATTTATGTTGTATATTATGTAAATATTTATGTGATTATTATATTTTGTTCCATTCCGCTGTGAGATTCTGATGTTGTTGTTCTTTCTTCTCTATCTTTTCTATTTTCTCACCCCTTTCTTTCTTCAAGACGAAGCGGTTTTCTGGGCATAGAAAGTCGGGTCGTCACATATTCTTTGTTAACGTGGATCTAAAGGTAGGATGTCATAAAAGTGGTTTTAACTAATGAAAGGATTAATTGAAGAGGCTTAGTGATTGCTTATGTGCTTAACCATGGTTGGTTTCCATATGAAATTAAATCCCTGATTGGATTATTTGTTTATTTGACAGTTAAATAACCGATTATCAAAACTTGGCTAGTTTTGAAATTATCGACTATCGGTTAGAAGAGACCGAGGTCAGATATTTATTCGAAAACCACTTCGAACTGGCATAAGCATTCAAATATGAGACATCTTGTATATGATTGAAGAAAAGTTCTTTGATGTGCAAGGGCTTCTTGCTACTAATCCTGAGGGTGATTCCATAATGAATATAGTAGAAGTAGTGCCTTCGGTTTGTTCATATCCTAAACAAATTGTATGGATGAATGTTGGCATTGCATTATTACCTAAAGGGCAGTGCTATAATTCTAGATGGGATTTTCTAAAAAGATAAAACGTAACCTCAAGCCTCACAATCAATAATGACTAATACAAAGGATGTACGACAGAGCTATGTGGTTTGCTACCATTAATGTATGGCCATCACCTGATCTAGGTCGATATTTATTGATTTATGTATGATAGCGACTCAGTATGGTTGTTGGCCGCAAACGAGGTGGTGACATATTTCATACTATCCATGAAGGGATAGGCCGGTATTGTGTTAGAATGAGGTCTATGTGAGGCCCTTGTTACATTTTTTCTAAAGGCGTACTGTGACAGACGGTACCCTGGTAGCCTTGTCATCGATGGAATTCATTCTTCAATATGTGCTTTAAGGACTTAATAGTATACTAAATATGCTGGAATGTAATTAATGTAACCATTTTGGCTATGTTAAATATTTATTTTAAACCTTAGACCTTATTATAATTTTATAAGATTTTTTAATAAAAATGATTTGTTTATCGTAAGGTAAAAACCCTTTCCTGTTTATATGCAGCATGGAATTACGAGATAACTTTATTTTTGAAAGGTTTTATAACATTAAAATTCCATTTGATTTGTGTTTCTCACGTTGATTTACCAGACTGATCCAGACATTGTTTTCTTATAATGCTCAGGTCAGCCACGTGTTCATTTCAAATTTAGCCATGGATCTTTGGAGCTTCAAGAGACGAGCTAAATGCATCTAAGACTTATTTACGTATCTTTTATTTCTGCTATATTTCTTGTTTTGTATTTATTGGCTTTTGTGTGGATGGACTATTATAACTGTCTAGGCTGATGAAAGATTAGCTTACTCTAATTGATGTACATATATTACAGTTTTCTTTTACAAAGATCATGTGTATATCATATGTTAATCGTCACGATGTGAGATTCTTTTTAATCTTTAATTTTTCTTTCACCCCATCAATCTGTCTTTTTAGCTCTTAGATGCTCGACATGTAAATACCATGGATGTATTAGTGCCAACTTTTAAGGGTCAACAAGGCCGGTCGTTACATAATGGTATTATAGCGTAGGTTGAGCGAACACCTAGGCCTTGGTGGGGTAGACTTATTAGAGATTGGGTTAGTAAAACCTTAAAATGAGTTTGACTGTATATATAAATGAGAGGGTGTATTTGTTAGTGCTATGAAAATATTTTATATTGTGTTGATTGGTTCGATGAGTGGCTTATGAATTCTGTTCGATGCATGGAATGTCGCGCGTCGATAAGGGTTTCTAAACACTTGAACAAGGCAAACCGACATAATATTATTTTTGAAAATTGATAATGAAATAATTCTACCCATATATTCTATTATATATAAAAAAAGAATAATTTTTGAAATTTATATAGTTTTTATGACGTGTTTGTTTGGTAGAAGATGATAATATTCAATTATTATCATTTATTGTTTGATTAGTCATGCTCGGCCAGTTTAGGAGCAGTTTTACCTTTTCGTTGCATGAGTGGGTAGATAGTAATAATGAGAACATTGAAACGAACACCTAGTGAATTAAGTTTCACAATTTTACTAAAAGACATTCAGTGATAATATTGGGATAAAATTCAATTTTAATAAAGTTTTTTTTTATAATTTAAACAAAGATATACATTTGTGAGATGATTTTTTTAAGAAATTGAAATTAGAAAATATGGTTTATAAATAAAATGAGTTTAAGCTAAGAATTTGAGAACTTAAATCCTGGTGTTTTTGAAAATTGTTTTCCAAAGTTTTGGGGAAAACAATAATAGGATTATTTGAAAGTATTTATGAATAGAAATATTTTAAAAGAATTGTAAAAAAGATACAAAGCACTAAACTCACTTCTGTCGTTGAAAAATAATTCTAGTAATGATTACAACATCATTAGCATTTATTTAGAGTTTCAAAGGGAGGACGCCACTATAGTAATTTTCTATAATTTTGTTTTGGCAAAAGGGATCTTGATTTAATAATCCCAAAGGTACGATTTGATATACAAAAGGAAATATCTATATTATTATATCAAAATGATTAGAAATAATACCCGGTGTTTAGTTCTTAAATTTTCTGTTAGTTACTATATGGATGTATATATCTCTAAGACGTAATCACGTATCTTTTATTTCCGCTGCATTTATTATTTTGTATTTATCAACATTTGTAGGGACAAACTACTATAACTGTCCAGGCTGATGAAAGATTTTACTCTGATTGGTGTATGTATATTACAATATTCTTTTGTAAAGATCACAATGTGAGATTATATTCTAGCTTTTATTTTCTTTTACCCCAACAATATCTCTTTCCGGCACTTGGATGCTCGACATGTGAATACCATAGATGTATTAGTGTTGACTTTTGAGGGTCAAAAAGGCCGATCATTACATTAGCTATTAGTATTATTTAAACAATTTAACTATTAAAGCCTGTACAAATTTTACTGAAGAATAGTAGTTTGACATGAGTTAGATTACTTATAGATTATATAAGTGAAATTCGATTGCTTATCTACTAAAGCGACACCCTTAAGAAACAATATATTATGCATGTTTTTCTCTTCATCATCACTATATCACTTAAACATATGAAAGCTCGATTAATAATATAAACTATATTAATATCCTTAGTTAATTACAAAGTCCAGCACTGAATTATATGGTTCAAGCCAATAACAATTACCGATTAACCAATTTGCTTTATCCAAAGACTTTGACTTTATGTTGACTACCAAATGTGGTGGTACCAACCTTCTATTTGAAGAAGACGAATCCTCCATTGAATAGTGTTTCACTTCAAGCATTGAACTTTTACCTTACTATAGCCTTAACATGATCAACCTTGTCATATGACTAATAATAATCAAAAATATTTTCGACACTTAAAATTCATAATATTCTTAAGTTAAAAGACTATTATACATCATTACATGAGATCTTCTGACTTTTAACCTATGGAAGAATCTCGATAAGTCATTCTGTAATTGTTCCAAACAACTACATGTACATGACCTCTTAATTCCCCAATGGTCATGAGTAATTCACTGTCATCATATGGAGAGCGTTGCATACACTAGTCTTAACGAATATATTGATATCACATTTTTAATACACCTTGACTAGGGACATTTAAGAACAAGTATTTATTTTATATAATTCAATACTCATGGTTATGAACACAATCATAACTGTAATCAATTAAATACTTTTCATTAGAATTTTCTATTTATATATATTTAATGTATTTATAGCATTATTTATATCGCAATATAACAAATAAAACCAAAAGTTTAGTTTATTTTGAAAAAGATTCGCTGTACAAGTTATTTAATTAAATTACATAACTACCTCTAGGTCGCATTCTTTACTCGATCAATCTCCCACTTACATTTGGGGCTAGTTACAATAACTTTTGATCGTACTTTTAATCTATTTCTCTAGATGAAACCAAGAAAGGGCCTTATTAAGTGGGTATGTAATATTATTATTTATATTCACTTTTTAGTTACACTTCCTCATCACTTGATAGACTCTTTTATTACATGTTAATTACGAAGAATATATATTAACCTCTTGTCAAGATGTCAGTTTGTATTGTAATTTATTTTATATCATTGCCATCATAATATGTTACTGGATTCTCAATGGTAGGAATCATCTCTAGCTTTTGTAAATTCGCATATATATATATATATATATATATTGCTTTCATTGCACCACTATTTAAAGAGATGTAATTAGTCTATGTAGATTAATATACCATAACCTCTCGTTTTTCACATTAAGGACAAATATGAATTTATTTGATGTCATTTATGAAGTTTGAGTACTCCTTCAAAAGGAGTCCATTGTCGCCACAATCAGTTTTCTAGTATTTCATTAGTATTCAATAATACTCTTAACTAAGTTTCAACAATTTTAACTCAGAATTTATATTTGTTCACTACACCAAGCGCATAAGCGAATTTCGATCTACTACATAACACATCGTATATGATAGTTCATATTTTCAATTAAAAGGAATCTCCTCATATGCTCCATATTAAATATTTTAGTATGTGTGAAGTATACGTCTTATTTGATGATAGAAAATATATATTTATATCTGATCATTTTTTATGTAGCGTGTTACCAATAAAATATAAAAAGAGCGTAATTTTGTTTTTAATTCATTTGCCTTCCATTACCTAATGTATACATTTTATTTGCAAAATTTAATATATGCTTGTTATATCAAACTAGAAATATTATGCGACATAGAAATTAATTCCAATTTGATGTTAATAAACATATATTATATCTAATATGTTTGTTTAGTGTTGTGTATTTACAGAGTTCTGATTTCAGTAAGACATTTAATTGGGTTCTTTAACGAGCCGTGTTTTTAACTATTGGATATTTACATAATTGATTTGAACATTAAATCGTTAATTAATTGAAGGTCCCAAAAATATGATTTTTCACATACGGTCAGCACTTGAGACCACTTTTGTTTAGTTTAGATTGACACAGCGAATTAAAATGAGTATGAGTATAACTATATTTGGAGATCGGACAATCTGATGGCTAAATTGATCTTGAAAAGCATGAAATTATCATCCCGGAGCGTTGTTTCGGATAGCGATGAAATTTATACCATTGGGACCGAAAAAATGAGGTGATGTATGCCGACGAGTTTCATTTAGATTGGGCGCATCATGTGATCGTACGAGCTCAAAACGTACAACAGTCTATTTGAGAAATTCAACTATATAATATATTGTTTAAATACATAATCACCTAACACTTTTCTCCATTTTACAGTTTCATAACAATAAACTAAAACCATAGCCGACACTCCCCATTACCATACGAAATATAAATAGAGAGATTTGCTCAACTAAAAATCATGAAACCGAGCCCGTTGAATCTGTATCGAAGAGAACTTCACATCTACGTGGAGATTGAAGTGTGCGTTTGCAACTAGACGAGCTCGACTATTTGGGTTATGAACTAGGGTTTGGGTTTGGTGAGGCTAAAGGCGGTGATAGGTGGAATCAAGTATGGTGACGTGTTTCTCATACGAAAGGGAGTGAGTAGTGTCGATTTGGTAACATGCAACGCTCTATGGTGGAACGCGATATTCACATGCATGAGGAGGTAGCTTCCAAGTTGCGATTCCATAGGGTCGACCAAGCTTGACTTTGTGGTGTCTATCATGGAGAGAAGTTCAGTGCGACGCGTAGGAGCTATCAGTGCATTATTTCACGGATCGTAGCTCGATAAGGGAGGTGAGAGGTGCATGCGATTTCGAATTTGTGCATGTACGACTTGCACAGACATTGATTTGGCGAAAGAAGACAGATTAGAGGAAGCAATCAAGGTAATGTTAATTAATTAAGTTATGTTAATTATTGAATTAATCTCGATTCTTATATAATTCATATCTTTTGCATACGAGGTTCATTTTGCATGCAGTTTCTTGCATTGCACTCATGATAGAAAGCTCTACGACTTGGCGTTGGATTTGTTAGCTTTTGTCGAGGTGAGTGATATTTTCTCTCACCATACTATGATTGTTACTATAGTATTAAAATGATGTTTTGAAATGATTTCTAAGTTTAAAACATGATTTTTGACATATCTAAATCTATATATTATTTCATAAGAGAATTTAAAAGTATTTAAAAATGGTTTTAAATTGAATATCACATTTTTCATATTGACGACTATTTTGACGAAATTGCTAGACTTAGGCTATTTTGATATTAATCCCACATTTGTTGCTTCAGATGTATTGTATGCGGTGTATGTGTGTTATTATAGATGTTTGTATGCTTGTTGGTTATATGTATGCTTGTTTGCTTGGTTTGGATGAAAACGCCGATCGTAGGCGATATAATGTTAGAAACATCCCATTAGATAGAGTTTAGTGCAAATTCGTTGAATGCACACATGATGTGGACTCAAACGATGAGATTGAGTTTCATGCATGCGATTTGATTGTAAAAATGATGAAAACTCAAATGGGTGAGATAAGTATATGAAAAGAGTATTGGGATGCGTGCCGATTGATCTGAAGATGAAGAACGATGGACTTGGATATGCATTTCGGACTTCAGGAGATTTGTCAGACGTTTTCATTTAGTTTGTATCTAGCTATTTTTGGCTAAGTATATGACCAAAGTGATTATTATCGACTACTCTAGAGTGGTTAATATTTACCATTATTATTGATGGCTGATTTGGCCAATTTTGACGTGGACAATGGTGAGTCTTTAAAGAGCATGATGTGATGGTTCATTCATTCAACATTTGATTTGATGTTATGGCTCTTCGACGACGGTTTTGAAACTGAAGCGAGGACATGATGCTTTGACGCAGTGACTTTTTGATTCGACGAAGATGATTCCATGATAGAAAGTGACAATTCCGATGATGGATAGTTGTACTTGAGGATGTCAGGTAGGCGATGATGGTCGAATTGATGGAACTGTCGGAGAAGGGTTACGGGACAAACGATGATATTTTACGACCAACGATGGCTATATAGTTCCCAACCACAATGACATCAGACGGGAGTTGTAGGGACAGTTCCAAAATGAACTCTGCTATGGATGACGTGTGCAAAGGGATCATTGATATTCATTGGTTTCGAGGTGTACTCGTAAAGCAAAGGTATGTGTGATGATATCCGTTGGGGATACGATGGCCTCTGGATACTTCACTTAGGGATACGATGGCCCTTGGATTGCATGATTTTTAGATCTGTTATACCTTGGACTATCATACGGGTAGTCCAGTTCCTGGCCTACTGAGTGGCATGGATTTGAGTACTGAGAAATCCGGACATTGATTAGCCCTTAACTATATGATGGGGTAATACGAGTGTCATATATCCAATGCACTGAGTGAGTGAATGTGGGGATAGATGATGGCTGATAAGTTTGCTTGATTGTTTATCACCCTAGGGATGTCGCATGATGTAGATATTAACAATGCATATATTTAGACACTGTTAGTACTTTGGTGTATAGTGCACCCATGCTGACTATGATGTAGAGTAGCATATATTTGAAGTCATGTGCTAACTCTATGGATGCAGAGACAACTTAGGTATGATTCTCTATACCCTCTATTCCATATACTATATCGACTTTATAGTATTTGAGATTGATTATCGCTCATACTAGACTGTTGTCTGACTCGAAGTTTATGCTCTATTTCTTATTACCTTAGGTACTCTTAAATGAATAGACTAGAAAGTAGGTGTAATCGATACATGGAGTTCTGTAGATGGACTAGCAGGAGGCGACCCTTTCTCATTCTTATACTTGGACTTATTATTACATATTCTGCTGTGTAACACTGTGGAGCTTTGGTAGTGTTGACTTACTATTAGTAGAGAATGTTACAAGTTGAGTTTATTTATCATTTGTATAAACTCTATTACTCTTTCGTATAACTATATGAGCCTATGTACTCTAATTCCGTGGTTCATGTAGTTATTACTGTATCGCTTGTTTTATATGTGTGACGACAATTATATTTTATTCGATACACTGTGAGATATACGACAGGTACTGTGATTTTTTGACGTTTTCTTCCTTTCTCTTCTCTTATATCCTCTTCTCTTCTTTACTTCTATTTATTTCCCTTGGATCATCATCCTACATCGATCGGATGCTCCAGCAGCGCTTTATTCGATTATACGACCATCGAAGCTTTAGGGCGGTCGCCTCAGGTTCACTTGTATATCTCTTTAGATCTGAATATCTTATATATACATACATACATACATGCATATATATATACACACACACACACACACACACACACACACATATACATACATACATACATATATACATACATACATACATACATACATACATATAAAAATATATATATATATATATATATTTGAAAACTAGTTAATTTTTTATTACTGGTCCACTTGAGCCCAAAGCTCGGAATTATATTATTTTGTGTACAAAATACTCAGCCTAGACTTAATACATTGGACCGAGAACAAACTAAATCCAGCCTAATTACAATGCACGAAAAACAAAGAGAAAAGTGTGTAATACGAAGTAACAATTCAACTGAAATATTCCAACTTTACGTACCTTTTCCCTCATCATATACGCATTCTCTCCCCCCTTCATTCATTTTTTCCGATTCAAAAACAGAGAAATTCATGGTGGTCGAAACTCAACCAATCCCCATGTCAGCAGAAAATCCACATCTTCCTCCTTCACACTGGTAAGCGCTTTCTTTTCGTTTCTCCCATGGATAATTTTGATTTCAATCTCTATGATCTTACTAATTTTTTCAACTCCTTTACGCGATGATTCTTTTCCTTCCATATGAGATGAACAACAGTTGTCAATGCTATCAACTATATTTGCTGTCAAACCTCAGATCTGCCTTTGGTGAATTTCAGGTATAATATTCTTCCTCAAGGCTTTGAACTTGATGCATGTTTTCTATTTTGTCTTTAATGCGCTGTAGAGTTTCTTTACTATATTCACAATCAAAGAATAGACGGCGGTGGCTTTCTTTTTCTTTTCTTTTTTATAGAAAACACGTACTAGATCCACGTTTAAACCCCATTTAACAAGTCTACTTGTCGTATATAGATTTAAATCGATTGCTTTATAGGTAATAAATGCCATTTGCTTTGTGCCAAATCTCCACAGTCCAAGACTTATGTTCATGTTTAGTTCGAATAACTTCCCAAGCCTATTTGGTAGAATAAATGCCATCTTTCTCTGGTTTCCAACTCCAAATATCAAAAGCATTGTTCGAATAGACATGAATATATTTTAGATCATCACTTTGTTCTTGTAAGCTCATCCTTTCAGGGCACCAAGAATCATTTTGAATGATAGTATCAAT
Organism: Allium cepa; assembly: GCA_030765085.1. NCBI lineage: Eukaryota > Viridiplantae > Streptophyta > Magnoliopsida > Asparagales > Amaryllidaceae > Allium > Allium cepa. The sequence goes on along the minus strand of CM060941.1, from coordinate 78,452,215 downwards.
TTTTATATCATATCCTCCTAAACTAGCCAAAGTGTACCAACCCAATTTCAAAATTAGTGTTGACCATTCAACCATGGGCCTTTCTAGAGATTTGTATCTCTACCATTTGCAAATTTCCTATCAACTAGCCTCCTAAGATCATCTCTACCTTTCAAAATGTTTTTCCAAACTCCAGAAGCATTGTTGTCAATTTTCATGACGTAGAAATAATCATTGGAGTATCTGGTTCTCATCCATTCAGACTAAATAGAGTTTGATATTATTATTTTTCAGCCAAGATTTAAGTTGTAGACCCTTTTGAGTTCTTTTAAATTGATAAGGCCCACACTACCTTCTGCTTTACGTCCGCATAAGGTATCATAACTGACTTTACGAATACCCTCCCTCCATATGAAATTTGCATACACTGCACTTATTTTATGAATAAAACAGTCCAGTATCTGGAAGGTTTGAATCGAAAATTTAGCTTTAACTATTATAATAGTATGAACTAATTCAATCCTCCCTACAAAAGAAAGCAACTTTGAACTCCACCCATTCAATTTTTATTTTATTTTGGTCACTAGCTCTCCACATTCTTTATCAGATATGACATTAGATGATAATGGAACCCCCAAGTATTTCACTGGTAAATTTTTCTCTTGAATATCAAGTATGTTCATAGTGGTGACTTTGTCTTTACAATGTTCGTTGAAGTGGCATTTTGACTTTAGGATGTTGAGTTGTAGACCCACATATTTGCATAAGTTGTTGAAAATCTCCTTGATACTCTAGGCAGCCTTTTCATTTGTTTTAACAACGATAATTTGGTCATCAGCATATAAGAGACGATGTGTAATTGACTTATTGAGAATAAAGGCTGAAACATACCATCATGATAGATAATTTTCATTTGAAGTGAAAAATGCTCCATTGCTACTACGAATAGATAAGAGGATAAGGGGTCACGTTGTCTAATCCCCCTATTGTTATGGATGTAGCCAATAGGGGTCCCACTGATAATTATGGAGTAGGTTGGGGTAGATATGCATTCTTCAATCAATTTGATGACTATATCAGGGAATCCCATACATGAAAGCATATGAATTATGGATTTCCTATTAATTTTGTCATAACCTTTATGCAAACCTACTTTTATACAAGCTTTATCTGCCCCTTTATTGTTAAAATTTTCACTAATTCACGAGTTAGGAGAGAATTTGTCGATATGTATCTACCTTTAATAAATGCAATCTGGCATTCTGATATTAAATATGGTAGAATGATTATGACTATTGCATAAAAACTTTACCGATTACCTTGTATAGCATATTACAACATGCAATAGGCCGATAGTCTTTAACTTTGCTTGGCTTATTAATTTTTGGAATAAGAGTTATGAAAGTGTGGTTCAGTTCTTGCATGATTCTACCAGATGTGAATGATTCTTGAACAAATTATAATATTATGTCTTTTAGGTCATTCCAGTATGTCCTGCAGAACATGGAGTTCCAGCCATCTGGGCCCGGCTCGAGTCAATATGGGTCGAGAAAACAGCTTCTTTGACTTCCATCTCACTATCTCGATGATACTGGCCTACAGCATTTCCAGCCCTTCTTCATTAATCAGAGCCCTATAGTTAAGTTGGGGTAAGACGGTTTCATATTCCCTATTATATAGATTAGTAAAATAAGAAATTGCTTCCTGTTCAAATGCCTCCCAGTTTGTAATTGGTATGCCATTTTCATCAAAAGTATTGAGCTTGTAGTTGTAGTTTTTCCTATATGACATTTTGGTATAAAAAAATTGTGTATTCATCTCCTTGCATCAGCCATTTTTCTTTCTCTTTTTGTTTGATTTTAGCAGCTTGTATTTTGCAGAGCATTCCGAAGTTATTTTTGAGATTCATATTATTTTTCATTCACATAAACGTTAAGAGGATTCTAGTCTAATTCAGCTAAAGCATCATCATAGCTTTTTTGCGATGTATTATTATGATCTTACTGCTTGGGTCTAGTTTTATTCCAGTGTTTGAGTCTGCTTTTGATCTCTTTAATTAAGTTAACAAGCATGTACCATCCATTCTCCTCTGTCGACTGAATGTTCATCATATTAACAATGTCATCATATTCTTCAAAATAGCACCAATGATTAGCATATCTAAATGGTTTCCCCTTTGCTACTAGTTGAACTGAATGTGTAATGGTGCATGATTACTTACAGAACTTGGTAGGACTGTGGCATTTAGAATATGGACTTTGTTAATTAATTCTGCATTAATAAGGAATCTATCTAATCTGCATGCTATCTTTTTTGGCTCATCACTTCTCCATGTAAATTTCAGACCAACATGGTGTGCTTCAAGAAGACCAGTTGACACTAAACATTTGTTGAATTCAGCCGTTTGGGATAGCTTCAGGGTAAGACCACCTTTTTTCTCATTCGTGTTTAACATTGCATTAAAATCTCCTAACACCATCTATTCATTATTGATAGTTCTGGCCAATTGTGTAATTTTGTCCCATAACTTTTGTCTAACAGAGGCCCAATTATGTGCATAAACAAAATTAGTTATTATACATAGCCCTCCCACATTTTTTATTTCTACTATAATTTGCTGATCATCTATGTTTATAGGTTTAACGATCTAGATTGCTTTGTGCCATGTTATAAGGATTCTCCCTTTTGACTATATAGAATTGTTATGCATGCTTTATCAGTCATTGCCAAAACTATTCTCAAACATTTCCAATGATTGGTTACCCATGTTATTTTCAAGAAAAGTCATGAAAGTATGGTTTAACCTACTTCTAATGTTGAAGAGGTCTAACTTTCTTGTATCAGTGTTTATACGCCTTAGATTCCAACATAGGATAGACAGTAAGAAGAAGGGGCTTTGTTCCTAGTAATAGGAGTGGAAGCTACTCTAGTTGGCCCATTCATTTTCTTTTCTCTATCAAATTGTTTCTTATACATCAGATTGTCTTTGGTGTATTTGGTTTTATGTGATGTTTCATTGTCTACTTCATCTTTACTATTCTTCAAATTTACATTTAGATTTCTTATTTCCTTCATATTTGTACATTTCCTTCTCTTACTCTAGGTCCACACATTCTGTAGGAACCCGTTGTTCTTCAGATCCATTGCTGAGGGATTCTTCTTTTGGGATGATTGGGCCTCCTCCCAGCTTTGTTCCACCTCCTGGCTTTGAACCACTACCTCCTTATGTTTCTGGCTTCAACTGCATGGTGTATCCTAGGTATTTTCCTTGGCCGTCAAATCTACCATGTTGTAATTATGGGTTGTATGTATGGTACTGTCATCACTGCTCTTTAAGAGTTCAGGGTTTTTGTCCGTTCCCTGATTTTTTATGGTCTCGGAAGATGGAGAAGGTGTTGATATGTGTGGTTCTGTGTTTTTTTTTCTATCTCCATATTTTTATAGTTTCTAGTTTTGGAATTGGGCATTGTAAAGTACGATGCGCAAAGCATTTGCACTCTTTACATAAGAGTGGAATGTATTCATATTCCACCTCTTGAACATAGGTCCTGCCCTAGCTATCTTTAGCTCTTATTGCTTTTCCGTATACCGTATCTACTTTTACCTCAACCAAGACTCGAGCATATTTGAGCCTTTTGATTTTTCTTGCATTCTCATCAATGTCAATAGGTTTACCGATAATGCTTGCTAGTTTATGGTACCTCTAGCATTCCATAACGCTAGATGTAGACTGTTTAATCCCACCCATACCAGATAAGACTTGGGCATATATCTCTCAAATTGAAAATTGGCATCCAGCTTTTTCATGAAAATTAATTTTTTGTCCATGAACCATAGACACCCATTGAGCACTTTTTTCCATATCTTCTTCCAGTTCAAACTTTACAAGATAGAAACCGTTGTCCCTTGAATAAACTTCCCATTTCCCTTTAGGGTTCCATTCTCTTTTGATATAGGCATTAAAATAAACATAATAAGGCCTTTTATCTGACATATAGATAAAGATCGAATTGTTACACATTTGATTAGACTGTTGCAATCAATTTCATCAATCCCAGCGAAAATTGCTTCCTCATCGATGTGTGGAGTATGATAATCAATGCATTCTTTGATTTCTAATGTTTTACCTAAAAGCTCGGCTAAGGCTTTAGAGCCTTGTTCTCTATTTTGAATAAGTTTTCTCTAGAATGAGGTTTGGACCATGGTTTTGATTGGTTTCGCCGCCCCTCCAATTTCTTTTTTGCTTTCCTTTGCAGTTCACTTCCTTCTAGCCATCTTCTTCCTCCTTGTCGGCGCCTGGGGAAACCCTAGATGTTGAAGAGGTCACCATTAAGATCTTTTATTTGAAATTATATACATACATGTAATATAGAACTTCTTATTATTAATGCAAGGGATAACAAAAGAAATAAATATAGAAGGGAATCTATCAATATGTGATTTGGAAGGTATATAAGATTCTTAAGCAAATCAAGTACAATTTATGTTGAAATATTCTTTTTATATAGAAATATGAGACGCAAATCAAAATTTTAGACGGATACATTTCTTCCTCTTCTAGTATGGAGTTCAATTCAGACAAAAAGGAAATCAAGTATATTTGACTCAATCAAATAGAGATTATGTTGTAAAGATCTTTTGGCAAGTACAACTTCCTATATAATTCAAACTCATTCATTATCTCTCATCGGATAATGAAACAAAATGAACTTTCTTTTTCATATCATCAAGTACAAATCAAATCACACTACAACAACTTCATCATCTCCTTGGTAGATCATTAGATATCAATACAACTAGTATAGAAGTAAATTTTCACTATATCAATCATCTAGTCATACAATCATCATTCTTGTAACATTCCGCCTTTTCGCACGATTTAAACAGCCACACGTGCCAATTCAAACCATACGGAAGGGCGGATTGTTATGAGGTAAATAAGAAAACAGAGAAGAAATAATACAAAATAGAATCTCACAGCGGAAGGATAAAATATAATAATAAAATATACAGTTTATATAACTGTTTACAAACATTTGCTTCTTCTTTATATAATAATTATCAGAGTTCACATACCAAAATATCAATGCAGCGGAATACAGTGTAGTGGAATAAAATAGTAGATAGTAATACTACAAACCTTCGTCTTCGTCCTCCAGAGCTAAAACTTCAATCCTGAAACGGTCGGACTGATCCGAGCGAATTTGAAAAGACAAAAACACTCGAGTCAGAACTAAAAGATCTTATGTAAGTTAAATTTACAGAAATAAATATGAGTACAGTAACTCAAGAGATGCTCGGGATTTACATCTCCTAAGGATCCGTTAAACTATTTACTATGTAGTATATTGCGCTATTATAGTAGTGTCTATTCATAAAATAAACTTACTTTTAAATAGCGTTAAGGGGTTACCCATATAGCCCTTAACACAGAATATATTCTCAGTCTATACAGTACCGTAATCTCCCCCGTACTGGGCGTCGTCAGAGGGCACTCCATAGGTATGGTACAAAACCAAAATCGTATAAGGCGCGCTAGGGTAGGTGACACGGCACAACTAGGCAATGCCAGGGTAGATATACCAATTGCTACTCGGGCTGATGGTAACGCATAGCCGCAGCTACCGTCCACCTCGAACTAACACCCCCAAATCAAAGAAATCAATAGTGGCCACCGAAACAATCCAAAGTCAGAGTATAGTATCGAAGGAGTGCGTTCGATCAGAGGAATGATCTCATTGGCCCGAGAATCGCTCCTGTTTTAGCCACCTTATGCCAATTCACGGGAGTTGGGTCCACGTATTTACCTTACAGGAACGTCGCCACCAACCTACTTCATTTTGGAATCTCCACCGCGTACACGGTTAGTCAAAGTGGTTTTCGGTATCGACAGAGAGTATGTCCATATCCGATCCCGGTCTCTTTGCCAACCCATCGTTATTATAACACCGCGGTCATTTAAAAATAGTTTATACTTAAAAACAAGAATAAAAATTTCCATTTCAAAAACTATGCATACGATATCATTTTAAAACCCAAAACAATATGATATCATTTTATCCAAATATAATTCTTTTTCAAAAATCATACTGCTTTAAAATCTAAAATATCTGGAAACCAAACAATTGAATTATACTTTCAAAACATAATATTTCGGAATTCATACTTTTAAAACCATAACTTCTAAAACTTGAATGGTTTGGATATTCAACGGTATATAAAATAAATGGTTTAACTTTAAGGTAACTTTGTAAAGAAAAATAATTTCCATGGCTTTACAAATATGTTTCTTTATTTACAATCTAAACCAAAATTTAAATATCACTTTCAAGTTCCAAAACTACTTCAATTTCTATATATATATATATATATATATATATATATATATATATATATCCATTTGGAGTATTAATATTCAAAACTAAAGTTGGAATTTATTCTTTCAACAAATTAAATGTTCTATTATTTAGTTTTGAATATTTACATAAAATCTATAAATAAAACTCCAATTTCTAGAAATTAAGTATTTTCTTCAATTTAATTTATACTAAAATATCCCATTTAAGTAAATCTTGGAAAATCCATTTATAAATATCATACCTTAAATTTTCCAAACTTAAACATATAAGATATATTACCAAATTCCATTTTCTCAAATTTTTATCATTTTATTCAACAGGTTTATACACAGCTTAAATTTAAAATTTTAACTTCATATGTGTATATATCGAATTAATATTTTATAAAATATCAAAATTAATTTTTTATAAACCGTATCCCATCCAAACCATAGAAATCACTTTAAAATAATTTATATATAGACCACGGTGCCTGTATATAATTTTCTATCATATGGTCAAGTGATACGGATATTTATCATTTCAATCCGTAATTTAAAAATAAAATTTTGCGGTTGTATATCATTTCAAACCACAATCCCGAATGAAACGAAAAATGCATGATAACTTGCAGTTTAATGATATAAAATAAAACATCCATTCATCAACATCATCCATCATCCAAATCGCAATCATCATCCAATAATAATTCAATATCAATATATATCTGATAATATATATCAGGTAATAACTGGCGGTTATATTCAAAAATAAATTAAATCAACTATTAAACTAACAGTTTATATTTAGTAGTAAATTTTATAACTGTTTTCTAGCAGTTTATATGCAAATAAATAAATTCTAACTGTCCATTAATATGCAATACATAGACTAAATTAACAATTAAATTAAACAAATGCGAATTAACAGATATGCTGAATAAAACATGTCAAACATTCATAAATAAATTCCTACTCATATCTAAAATAAATTTAACAAACATAAAAACTTTAGAAGTTGTGAGTGGGTTAAAACACTCACCTTTTTGAATTTAAATTGAATTCAAATCCAATTTAAACCCAAAAATTGGACAGTCTCCAAATTCATCCAAACTAGTGCCAAAACGTCAGAAATTCCGATACGATCCCATCAAAACAAACCGTGCGCGAATCCGAGCTCGTATGCAAAAGTTATGAAAATTTGAAAAATGGAAAATTCTGGTCCTGGGTCGACTTCGGGTTCGACTTCGGTGCGCCGCCTCAATTCCCCGGTGCTTGCTTGGAGTTTTCGCCAAAACGACCCGGAGCGACCCGAGTCATTTTCTTCCTGACCCGAAGTTGCTCTAGGGTTTTCTCCCCTGAAACCCGAAGCGCGACCAGAAGCTGCTGCAGATCCGCAATTTTTTTTTTTTTTGAAATTGAAATTATTTTTTTGGAATTTGAGAATTAGGTTTTTTTCTGCCATTAGAATGAGGAGTTGAGAAGGAGATGTACGTATAGAAAAATGAAAATAAGGAGTGGCTAGGGTTTATAACAGGTTATATATAGACAAGGCTGAAAAATAATAGATGGATCGGATTGGATCTAAACATAAGTTTAAATTTAGGCATAAACATATATGCAATAAACTAGCATTAAATTTTGAAACGTGAATTGATTTAATTGGAAATAAATTACCCAAATGTTCTTATTCCATCAAATTTTATTTACTGAAGGTTGCACTTAATCTAATTTATACATCTTGCCCCTTTTCTCTTTAAATCAATAAATCTTCATATAGTATATAGATTTATCATAAATTTTATCTATTCTTCCTTTTTAGGCAATGTTCTATATATTAGATTTCATTTAAATGCAATAAATCATACTATCATAGTTATATCCAATTAAATAAATAAATGTTGATTCCTACTCTTTTTATCCAACAATTGTTTACGTTTTATTCCATTAATACTTCTACATACATCCTGAATTTTGTGTAAATGGTTGTAACGTTAAATCTTGTCTACTTCCCATTTTATATTTAAGGTTTCTAAAACCGATTAATATTATTTCCCTAGTCCAAACACCCTTTTGCCCAATTTATATTAACATATCCTTAAATTAGATTAATTCCTATTGTAATAGTTAAACATAAATTTCACTTATTTGAAATAAATCCACAATTTAATTTCAAATAAATCAATAAATTTTGGTTTATCACCTCTTAAATACCCAATCGTCATAATTTAATTAAAACTACATTTATCACATTTTATAGAATTTACCATCTTAAGTGACAAATCAAAACTACCCTAACTGCACAAATTTAGGGTAATCAATTTCAATTGCTTTCCCATTAAACTACATAAATTATCCAAATGAAACCTAAGTGAAACGTTTATTTATTTAAAAATCTTACTGTTTAAATGAATTTATCCTTTACGATATAATTTACATTTGACTTGATTTCTCATTTATTTTGCAAAACGGTAAATTCCAATTGCTACCAACATTATATTTAATATAAATTTGAATCCAAATCATTGGTATTGCACAACCTTATTTCGTACATTTACATATAGTTACAACTAAGTCAATACACTGATTTCATGAATTCATAAATTAATCCACAAATTTCCATTGACTCTTTATTATAAAGCCAAATCTGCAATTCATCACCTTATATTAATGTCATCAAATTTTTATTTATTATTATAACTTTACGTTAAATTACTATTCAATGTATATTTATTCATCAATCAAACCCGATATTTACTTTCTATCCTTCTATTTGATAAAAAAATCCAGTATACCTTTACATACATTCATTTATGGGTATTGCATTGAAATTAAATTTTTTAGCCAATACCACATTATTACCATTTATTACAATTGGAATTTACCGTTTTGCAAAATAAATGATGTATATATATTGTTTATTGCATATATGTTTACCGTTTCAAAATTTAATGCTAGTTTATTGCATATATGTTTATGCCTAAATTTAAACTTATGTTTAGATCCAATCCGATCCATCTATTATTTTTCAGCCTTGTCTATATATAACCTGTTATAAACCCTAGCCACTCCTTATTTTCATTTTTCTATACGTACATCTCCTTCTCAACTCCTCATTCTAATGGCAGAAAAAAAACCTAATTCTCAAATTCCAAAAAAATAATTTCAATTTCAAAAATAAAAATAAAAATTGCGGATCTGCAGCAGCTTCTGCTCGCGCTTCGGGTTTCAGGGAAGAAAACCCTAGAGCAACTTCGGGTCAGAAAGAAAATGACTCGGGTCGCTCCGGGTCGTTTTGGCGAAAACTCCAAACAAGCACCGGGGAATTGAGGCGGCGCACCGAAGTCGACCCAGGACCAGAATTTTCCATTTTTCAAATTTTCATAACTTTTGCATACGAGCTCGGATTCGCGCGCGGTTTATTTTGATGGGATCGTAACGGAATTTCTGACGTTTTGGCACTAGTTTGGATGAATTTGGAGACTGTCCAATTTTTGGGTTTAAATTGGATTTGAATTCAATTTAAATTCAAAAAGGTGAGTGTTTTAACCCACTCACAACTTCTAAAGTTTTTATGTTTGTTAAATTTATTTTAGATATGAGTAGGAATTTATTTATGAATGTTTGACATGTTTTATTCAACATATCTGTTAATTCGCATTTATTTAATTTAATTGTTAATTTAGTTTATGTATTGCATATTAATGGACAGTTAGAATTTATTTATTTGCATATAAACCGCTAGAAAACAGTTACAAAATTTACTACTAAATATAAACTGTTAGTTTAATAGTTGATTTAATTTATTTTTGAATATAACCGCCAGTTATTACCTGATATATATTATCAGATATATATTGGTATTGAATTATTATTAGATGATGATTGTGATTTGGATGATGGATGATGTTGATGAATGGATGTTTTATTTTATATCATTAAACTGTAAGTTATCATGCATTTTTCGTTTCATTCGGGATTGTGGTTTGAAATGATATACAACCGCAAAATTTTATTTTTAAATTGCGGATTGGAATGATAAATATCCGTATCACTTGACCATAGGATAGAAAATTATATACAGGCACCGTGGTCTATATATAAATTATTTTAAAGTGATTTCTATGGTTTGGATGGGATACGGTTTATAAAAAATTAATTTTGATATTTTATAAAATATTAATTCGATATATACACATATGAAGTTAAAATTTTAAATTTAAGCTGTGTATAAACCTGTTGAATAAAATGATAAAAATTTGAGAAAATGGAATTTGGTAATATATCTTATATGTTTAAGTTTGGAAATTTTAAGGTATGATATTTATAAATGGATTTTCCAAAATTTACTTAAATGGGATATTTTAGTATAAATTAAATTGAAGAAAATACTTAATTTCTAGAAATTGGAGTTTTATTTATAGATTTTATGTAAATATTCAAAACTAAATAATAGAACATTTAATTTGTTGAAAGAATAAATTCCAACTTTAGTTTTGAATATTAATACTCCAAATGGATATATATATATAAATAGAAATTGAAGTAGTTTTGGAACTTGAAAGTGATATTTAAATTTTGGTTTAGATTGTAAATAAAGAAACATATTTATAAAGCCATGGAAATTATTTTTCTTTACAAAGTTACCTTAAAGTTAGACCATTTATTTTATATACCGTTGAATATCCAAACCATTCAAGTTTTAGAAGTTATGGTTTTAAAAGTATGAATTCCGAAATATTATGTTTTGAAAGTATAATTCAATTGTTTGGTTTCCAGATATTTTAGATTTTAAAGCAGTATGATTTTTGGAAAAGAATTATATTTGGATAAAATGGTATCATATTGTTTTGGGTTTTAAAATGATATCGTATGCATAGTTTTTGAAATGGAAATTTTTATTCTTGTTTTTAAGTATAAACTATTTTTAAATGACCGCGGTGTTATAATAACGATGGGTTGGCAAAGAGACCGGGATCGGATATGGACATACTCTCTGTCGATACCGAAAACCACTTTGACTAACCGTGTACGCGGTGGAGATTCCAGAATGAAGTAGGTTGGTGGCGACGTTTCCTGTAAGGTAAATACGTGGACCCAACTCCCGTGAGTTGGCATAAGGTGGCTAAAACAGGAGCGATTCTCGGGCCAATGAGGTCATTCCTCTGATCGAACGCACTCCTTCGATACTATACTCTGACTTTGGATTATTTCGGTGGCCACTGTTGATTTCTTTGATTTGGGGGTGTTAGTTCGAGGTGGGCGGTAGCTGCGGCTATGCGTTACCATCAACCCGAGTAGCAATTGGTATATCTACCCTGACATTGCCTAGTTGTGCCGTGTCACCTTACCCTAGCGCGCCTTATACGATTTTGGTTTTGTATCATACCTATGGAGTGCACTCTGACGACGCCCAGTACGGGAGAGATTACGGTACTGTATAGACTATGAGAATATATTCTGTGTTAAGGGCTATATGGGTAATCCCTTAACGCTATTTAAAAGTAAGTTTATTTTATGAATAGACACTACTATAATAGCGCAATATACTACATAGTAAATAGTTTAACGGATCCTTAGGAGATGTAAATCCCGAGCATCTCTTGAGTTACTGCACTCATATTTATTTCTGTAAATTTAACTTACATAAGATCTTTTAGTTCTGACTCGAGTGTTTTTGTCTTTTCAAATTCGCTCGGGTCAGTCCGAGCGTTTCAGGATTGAAGTTTTAGCTCTGGAGGACGAATGTAACAACCCGCATATTTATCGATTTTATATTTAAATATTTTATCGTTAGTCGGATTTTAGTCCGAAAAGCTACTTTTTGCATATGGTCGAATTAGGACTCGGGACCACTTCCATTGAGTTTAAAATGTCCTTTGCGACCTTTTTGAGTATAAGTTTCGATATGTTTGGAGAAAGTTGATTTTTGCTACTTTTTACTTTGGGTTTGGTTTTTGGGCTCAGCCCTATGTTAACTAATGCTCAAATCTGAGCCACTCTTTCCCACTCACTCTCATTCTCTTCTCATTTCAGTTTTCTTAGCTTTAATGGTGGGAGAGATTGGAAATTAAAACTCCAAAACCCTAGTTTCTCTTGCAAATCAAATTCCTAACTCCAAACTCAAGAAGAACCCATTGGTAAGCTTCTCTTCTTCTTCTCCAATTTGTTCTCTTATCAATTTCAGAAATTCCTAAACCTATTTTTGGGAATGTTGTTTTTAGCATAGATTCAAGCTCATTTGGGTTGTGTTGAAGAGAGGTTGATTCTCTATTTGCTTTCAAGCTTCTTCTTGTTTGATTTTGAGAGAAGGTGAGATTTTTATCTCACATCTATGACTATAATTATCTTTGGTTGTTGGGTATGAATTCCTAACACTTATTCATGTGCATTTGCTCTTGATTTGGATTGGTTTTGTGAATATTCCAATTTTTGGGTTTTTAAACCAAATTTGTGTGAAAATCCTTTTATGGATGTTTGATCATGCTTTTGGTGATGCATCGAGGAGCATATAGGACCGGGTTGCCGATTGGCATAAACCCTTAGAGCCAATGTTCGTCCGGTTGCATTTTGGAAGAGTTTGCTCTTCATTTGAATAAGGCTGAAAAACAGCCCAGGCATGATTCGGTCGACTGAAAACTCTGTTCAGTCGATTGAACCTGAAAACCGAGAGTTTCCAAGCATGATTCAGTCGACTGAAAAACTCTGCACGGTCGACTGAAACTGGAAACAGAAAGTTTCCTGAACCTGGAAAATTTTCAGGTACAGGGTCAGTCGACTGAAAACTCTGTTCAGTCGATTGAACCTGCTGTTTGAGTCCAATTTGCCTTTTTGGATTGAAATTCCAATTTAAATCGATTCGTGATAATCCTATTTGTTGTTATCATCTATTATGACTTTGATGACTCTTTTTAGGGATTTTTGAATATTCATTTCGATGGATACTTTATCGATTTCGTTGGATTTTATTCACGTCTTCGTATGTGAATTTTTGTGATTGATTGTTCTTACAATCTTCTTCGTGGTTTGTCACTTTAAAAATATAAAGGTTTTCTATACTAGTAGTAAATATCAAAATTCTTTCCTCAAACGATTTCAATACTATTTTAATACCAAATTCGTTTATAAAACCGTTTTCCAATCTATTAGTATATACAAACCTTTACCTCACTCGTATGAGAAATCTAATTAAACGGCTTAGTAAAACAAGTGGTATGAAACGCTTGCGTTTACTTTGTCGGTTAATTCTTGGACTTGTTCGATTGAACCTCTTGTGACAATTTTCTAGTGGAGATTTACAGTTTGTTCGTAAATATTTAAGTTAAGCAAGTGGTTATGGGACATGAAGCTAAACTCATATATTTACTAGCTTAGTGTAATCGACACTTCTCGCTGATCATGACGATTATCTTTGTGATTTAGACTAGCAATGTGCGATGTCTCTTTGTCTGCGAGGGAGACTAAACCCTGTTTTGTGGAGTTTCGACTCAATTTGTGATGGGGTAGCAACCCATGGTCTTCGGGCCGTTTGTGGAGCTTCGGCTCAATTTGTGATGGTTAGCGACCATGGAATTAGCGTTCCGTTTGTGATACACGTGTTGGTGGGCTTTATGCTCCCGTTTGTGATAGGCCTCCCCCCCTTTGTGATTTCTGTATTTCTTGTGTAGATTCCTAAAATTTGTGTTTCACCAATTTTCGTGATTTCCATTGATAAGTTTTATCAAATATTTGTGCATTGGTGAATTTGTGTGTCATTGACTTTAGTGATTTCTGGATTTCTTGTGTAGTCTTCTGGAATTTGTGTGTCATTGACTTTTGTGACTGGCATTGATATTATCGTCAATATTTATGGTATGGTGAACGAAATAAGGAGTATGACGTTTCTTTGATTCTTGTGTAGATTTAGTGACATTGATTAATCTCTTGATGATTATCAACTAGTGTATATATATATATATCACAGCTTGGCATTGTGATTATTATGTGTTTAGTCATATCTCTTATTCTATATCGTTTCATCTGATGTTTATAGTTAGACTGATCCGTTTATTATTTTCTTATTAAATAATACTCGGGTCAGACCGAGATGTTACAGGTGCTTCTGCTTGACTTCTCGTCCGGGATTAACTCCTTGACTTTTGGGTTAACTACTTAGATTAGTAGTTATTTTGTTGTATACATTTGAGATATAGACTTCTTAATGTATACTTATTCTTTTGTGTAGTTCGTGTAACTATTCTTTTGTGATATTGTGGATCTTTTTAGACCACTACTCTGATGTACACTTTCTAGTGTAATATTCATATCTTATTCCGCCTTTGTGATATGAATTGTCTGTGACTGATTTGTGTTATGCTTATTTCTATATTTGTTTTCCGAAGGATTTATATAGCCACTGTGTAGTAGCTTTGAGTTTGTGTCGGTATGTCGGATTTCCTCTTGAAATAGAATGCATGTTATATTATCTGACATATCGGTGCTCGCGCAAAGAAATTACATGGATGGTCGCTCCTCAACAGCCTTATTCTCCGTGCTAGTCGACAGCATTCACCGTAATGTTCTTGGCTAACGTGGGTATAGAGGTGGGGCGTCACAACGAAGACGAAGATTTGTAGTATTACTATCTACTATTTTATTCCACTATACTATATTCCGCTGCATTGATATTTTGGTATGTGAACTCTGATGATTATTATATAAAGAAGAAGCAAATGTTTGTAAACAGTTATATAAACTGTATATTTTATTATTATATTTTATCCTTCCGCTGTGAGATTCTATTTTGTTTTATTTCTTCTCTGTTTTCTTATTTACCTCATAACAATCCGTCCTTCCGTATGGTTTGAATTGGCACGTGTGTCTGTTTAAATCGTGCGAAAAGGCAGGATGTTACAGTTGATATCAGAGTTTTGGTTTAGCGATAAAGCTTAGCTTTGTGGGGTTTGACTCTTTGTTAATAGGGTAGTAATACCCTATGGGAGTCGCTGAGTGTATATATATGAGAGAGCGTATTTGTTAGTGTTATAAAAAGATTTTGATATTGTGTTAATCTGTTCCGTTTTGTATTTATAAATTCTGGTTGGTGCATGGGACGCTATGTCATCAATAGGGATTTCTAAACACTTAATAGGACTGACCGACATAATATTTGTTTTAATATAGGTGAATGAAATAATTTTGCCTATTATATTTTTTATATATAAAATAAAATTTTAAATTATATTATTTATATATATTTATATATTTTGGTTGCAATAGATTGATTGTTAGGAATAAAATTTTAAATAATAGGTAAAATAAGATTGAAATTAAAATCAATGAAATTTGGAAATTTTAGAACTTAAGTCCGGGATTTTGGAAATTTGCTTTCAAAGGATTTATGAATTATAATAATTTTGTTTATAAGTATTTTCTTATATAAATATTTAGTATAATTTGGAAAAATTGTTTTAAAGAAGATTTTGGAGAAAATAAGTTTCGTACTTTCCTCTCCGTCGCTGAAAAATAATTTCGGTGATGGTGGCCGCATCATCGACTTCTATTTTCGAGTTTCGAAGGGGAAAGGCCACTGTAGTAATTCTACTGCAGTTTTATTTTGAAATTATCTAAATTTTTAATTGTTTTAAATAAAACTAGAGGAATATAAGTTATAAGAATATATTTATCTATTAAATTTTAACCCGGTATTTAATTCTTAATTTCCATTAATTAATTGTTTCAATTATAGTAGTGAAACAGAATTTAATTAATAATTGAAACCCTAAATAAAATAAGAGTCTTAAATGCTAAGTTATAGAGGAAGTTAAAAATTTTAATTTATAAGAAAAAAATAAAAGTAAAGATTTATTGAACAATGAATGAATTAAAAGAATTGAGATGAACTTGTATAAGTTCTTTTGCATTTTCTTTAACATAAATAACTTACCAAATATAAAAAAAGTTGAAATGTTAAATAAGAAATTGGAATAGAATATTATACAAGAAGAAATTTTGGAAATAATGAAGTATTCAATAAATTGCTATTATAAATAAGAATTTAATGGGATAAACTTAAGTTATAATTGAAATTTTACTAAAATTAAAGGTAAGTATTATTAATAGGTGATTTAAACTTAAGTAAATGAAATGAAATTCTCTAATAAATAAGGATGGATGTGTAAGGTTATTAACTTAAGTATGATTTAAATGCTACTAGTCTAATATAATAAAAAGTAGGTAATACAAATAAATGACTGTAAACCCTAGGTAATAAATTAATAAAATCCCTTATTTATAAGAATGAAGGTTATAAGGTTAATAATTTAGGTATAACTAAAAGGGTTACTGTAATTAAATATAATAGAATGTAAGCATTTAATAAATGATTGAAAAGTGAGAAGTGCATTAAATGTAATACAATAGAAGAAACTTACATGACCTAAATTAATGGAAAGGAATAATTGTAAGTAATAAGTAAAAATAAATGAAACAAACATTTAATGAGTAAATAAAATTAAAAGTTGTTAGAAATAAATGTAAATTATAAAAGGATAATTTAGGTGGTATATGAATGAAAATGAATGAAAATAAAAGATAAACTGTTATATGAATGAAAAGATCAAACAACTAATGTATGAAATAAAAATTTATAATGAGTTAATTGATTTGTTGGTTGAATTGTTATTGGTTGATTTATGGTTGGTCGGGTAAGGAAATTTGAAGTAGTTGGATGAATAAATAATCTGTTCAGTACCATCTAAGACTGTTGAGTAAATGATGCACTGGGTAGTTATTTTTCATTCCGTACCATTTCAAGTTTTGAACCCGAACAACTATTTGTTTGTTTGACTGAATGGTTGTTTTGTTTTGTTATGTATGCTGTTTGTTGAAATGGATGATTTTGTATTGATTGTTGTTAGTAGTTGAAACCATGAAAATAGTTCACTTGAGATAAATTGTTAAACCTTTGGATTTTATAAGTGAAACGCAGGTTATGGAAGCAACTGCTACTGCTTTTGGTTCCGTAAATTAAGCGTAAATTGCCCGACAAATATGTACGTTTCGGATTACGGTTTATAGCGCTATTTTATATATTTTCCCGTGTTGGGATATTATATTTTGGATATTATATGAGATATTTTGATATATTTGATATTATATTTTCTCCCGAGCCTCCCCATACAAGGGAGACTCTGCCAAAATTTTCCGTAAATTTTGGACTTAGAAAATATCTTGAAAATGTTTTCCAAAGTTTATTAGTTTGAGTATAAAAAAAAAAATTAATGATTATAAATTAATATATTTTATCTAAATTAATTTTTAAATTTATTTGTTTATAAATTTAATATTTGATATGATATTGATTTCTTAATTCTTCTTTTCCCTTATTTTTCCTTTTCGGGAACGAAAAGTTTTGAGTGGGGGAGAGTGTAACGACCCGTATAATTGGTTTTGTACCATACCTATGGAGTGCCCTTTGACGACGCCCGGTACGGGGGAGATTACGGTACTGTATAGACTATGAGAATATATTCTGTGTTAAGGGCTATATGGGTAACCCCTTAACGCTATTTAAAAGTAAGTTTATTTTATGAATAGACACTACTATAATAGCGCAATATACTACATAGTAAATAGTTTAACGGATGCTTAGGAGATGTAAATCCCGAGCATCTCTTGAGTTACTGCACTCATATTTATTTCTGTAAATTTAACTTACATAAGATCTTTTAGTTCTGACTCGAGTGTTTTTGTCTTTTCAAATTCGCTCGGGTCAGTCCGAGCGTTTCAGGATTGAAGTTTTAGCTCTGGAGGACGAAGACGAATATTTGTAGTATTACTATCTACTATTTTATTCCACTACACTGTATTCCGCTGCATTGATATTTTGGTATGTGAACTCTGATAATTATTATATAAAGAAGAAGCAAATGTTTGTAAACAGTTATATAAACTGTATATTTTATTATTATATTTTATCCTTCCGCTGTGAGATTCTATTTTGTTTTATTTTTTCTCTGTTTTCTTATTTACCCCATAACAATCCGCACTTCCGTATGGTTTGAATTGGCACGTGTGTCTGTTTAAATCGTGCGAAAAGGCGGGATGTTACAGTTCTCATGTACAATATCAAAAGTTCATCACAAGACATCATTGAGTATCTTGAATTTCAAGTCAAATATCACATTTCATTCAAAAAATCAATCTCGCTTCAGCACATCACAATCAAGATCCAGGCACAAGCAAGAAAGCATCAAACAACCCCATTTAGTGCAAGGTGAATCTGTTAGTACCACGATCATTAGTTTATCAAACTACAACCATTGCTCTCCTTAACTCGACATCATCATCACCAAGCAAACTACAACAAATATATCTTATTACAACATCAAAAATAATGTTGTAATATGTTTTTCATAACATTTTTAAAAATTTATATTAGGTAATGTTGTAATAGAGTCCGCACCTTTCACATCTTTTTCTGGATGTTGCGAAAAAGGGTTGTAATATCAACTACAACTATTTTTAGATGTTGTAATAAAATCTACTGTGACTAATTTTAAATATTGCAGAATATGTAATATAATTTTCTTTAAAAATTGCATAGACGTTTCAACTGTTTTCAACCTACAACTTTATCTTTAATACTATTATTATTATAGAATTATGATTTCAGAAATTCACATATGTAGTATGATTAAAAGAAACAGTTCAATATGGAATTATCACGTAGTTTAACATACATACTAGAAACAGATGTAGATTCAGTTCAGCTGCATCCTCATAAAAAACATCCCGTACAACTACACAAATAATCAATGAGAAGCCAATCCCGCGACACTATAAAAAATAATTTGTACAACTACAACCTTATTAAAAAAACATTCTGCACAACTACAAAAATAATTTGTTCATCCAAACAGATTATTACCGATCAATTAGCAGCTTCTCCATTCAGTTCAACCCTTTATCACAACAAATGACATCAACCAATGTCAAGCCTCTTCAATTCAAATCAAACCCGCTCTAGCAGACTATTTTTTCCCCAAATATATAAAGAAACAATCAAATACTAAATGATGTTGTAGTTGTCAAGAACACAAAAGGATTATGTGATACAATAATCTTGATAAAAAAATTAATTGTCGAATTGCAATATACCAAATGTTCTGCTGTTACCTTTATAGAAAAAAGTAACACAGCCTTTTAATATTATTTTACCGACTCTGCGAGATGGCGCTTAATACAAGGATGTCTAAGTTCTTGCTAGCATTGTTGCTGGAGAGCTAGTCAAGTCCCTTATACAACCCCTCCCTCGATTTTGCACACGTGCTCTGAATGTACCAGTGTTGTTGATGAAGGGAGTGCGGGCAAACTTATCCATGATTTCAGCAACATTAATTGCATTCGGTAGATCTTGTTTGTTTGCAAATACAAGTAGGACAGCCTCGCTCAACTCATCCTCATTGAGCATCTTGTAGAGCTCATCTCTAGCCTCAATAACACGGTCTTTGTCATTGTTGTCAAAAACAAATATATGACCTTTTGTATTTTGGAAGTAATGCCTCCATAGAGGTCTAATCTTTTTCTGACCTCCGACATCCCATACAATGAATCTAACGTTCTTATACTCATCAGTCTCCACATTGAACGCAATAGTAGGAATTGTAGTGATGATCTCTCCAAGCTTCAACTTATATAAAACCGTAGTTTTACCAATAGCATTGACCAAAACAGCAGCATGGTTCATCTCTCAAGCAACGTGGCGACTCAGATCTCCAATCGAGACAAGCATCAAAATAATAGTTTTACCAAAAGCTACTGTCCTTGTACTCAATCAAGACCAACATTAAAATCATGGTTTTACCAAAAGCAAATGTTCTTATACTTGATCAAGACCAGCATCCAAAATCCAGCGAGCTTTGGCGAAACTCCAATAGGCGACTCAAATTTAAAGCAGCAGCGTGGTTCTCCAATGTAACAGGGTGGTACTCAGATCCCTAAGCCTCCATTAAACAAGGGTGAAGGATGAGATTAGGGTTAACTAGGGAATTAAGGAGAGATGACAGTCGAGCAACAGTTCAGAATGGTGGAGACGACGTAAGGGGTTAGCTAGGGAGAACCAACATCGGGATTTAGAGAACTGAAGTGGGGATCTAGGGTTTAGGGAATTTGCGAAATAGGAATGCAAAATAAAAAGAACGGGAGAATGCAGAAAGGCATGGGACTGACCGGTAATAAACATTAGCCGGAGCCAAATTTTTTGAGTTGGAGTCAAAAAATTGGTTTAGAGGGAAAAAATTCAACTTAGAGCCAAAATTTTCATTACTCAAAGCCAAAAATATTTGTATATGTCGAAGAAGATGGTTACAAAAGAAAACATCCTAATGCATACGGAAATTTTGAATATTTTACAAACTTTAAAATTTATTTAAAAATTTTAGTTTTCCTATTTTTTTAATTTTATGAAAGTTTCAAAGTTTTGTTTTTGAATTTTATGAATAAATTTTACAAATATTTTTATATTTATTTCAAAAAAATGCAAAATTTTAATTAATTTTTTTTTTGGAATTTTAAATTTTGAATATAATTATTAAATATTTTTTGAGAGAAATGAGTGATCCTCTTTTAGAATAGGAACACACTTATGTATTTTATTCTACACTTAAAAATATAACTGTCAACATACCTGACAGGTAGGGATACTAACCTATACAACAAAAATAAACAAATAAAACCTCCAAGCCTAAATCTAAAGTCCATAATAATATGAAACCAAAATCCAGTAAATCACTACAAATGAAAGAGATCAACTCAATATACAGCTGAATCATCCTGACCATGAACAAATCTATAGCTGCTAAAACATTAAATAAAAAGTATGAGACCAAAAACATATATATATATGTATATAAATATATATATTTATATACATATATATGTTATAATAATAAAATAAATAATAGGAAGAGTGAATACACTATATAAGAAACAGAAAGGCCATGGTATAAAATCAAATTACTAAAAAAAACTTTGCGAGCAAGGAATTATGAAAGATACAATGATATTTCTAGCTCAAAATTGATTGTATAATTATTACAAAATATCATAGAT
Source organism: Allium cepa (assembly GCA_030765085.1). Classification (NCBI taxonomy): domain Eukaryota; kingdom Viridiplantae; phylum Streptophyta; class Magnoliopsida; order Asparagales; family Amaryllidaceae; genus Allium; species Allium cepa. The sequence continues at coordinate 78,430,806 of CM060941.1, read as the reverse complement.
GTCAACGATCGATGATAGTGAAATCCACTAAATCTATCCATGCGCTGCTATATCTAAGGCTGAAAACAAACACTCAAACAAAGGACAGATCGACACATATATATGTATATAGATGAATATTATATATGTATGCTGTGATAATAAAGATAAGCATACCAACTATGAATAAGATAAGTGATAATAGAGTAGATGAAGATTATTATGCTACGGAGTAAAACATACATATATAATTATTAAATGAATGTTAATTTCTAGATAAATCGCATTTGATAGTCTAACTAACTTCCTATTGGCAAAAAAAAAATATCATTAGCGCACATATTAATTATTAGGTGTTTAAGATGTTTTTATTATTTTTAATTTATAAATAAAATTTTCCATAACTAGATTAATGTGAAATTTTATGTTTTATGATATTCTTTGAAACTACTATTATTATCTTTTCTGTAACTAGGGTTTGATATCTAATTGAGGCAAAACAATGAAATTATGTATATTAAATTTTCTACAGGATATTTATATTATTAAAAATTCTTTGATTTCTTTCAAATCATATATACTAACATATTATAGTAAAGATAACATCAAAATATTAATCTATGAAATCCAATATAATAAAATATAAGCAAATACTAATCTAATTCACAAGTAAAATTATTATTTGTTATATTAAAGTCAAAAATTTAGACAATTTATGAAAATATACTTAGTGATATGACACTCAAAATATAAATGCAAAATATTTTTCATTCCCCTATTACATTAAAAGCATTTATCATCGATAACTATATTTTTCTTTTTTAAATGCTATATGTTATTTAATTTCTCATGTATAATTAACCACATATGTACTTTTACCCTAGGCGAAGTATTACTATTCTAAATATATTTGAATACATTCTACTTTGTTCCTGAAAAAGTTAGATATTTATACAAAGAGTGCGAAGTATATATTTTATTCTTATCCCAACACCATATTTTAATGTTATTTCATTATCAATGTTGTATAGTTCTAGTTTGGCATTAAGCAAAGAAAATAGGTGTAAGGTATATCCAACTAGTGTGGTGTTGAAACTAAATTCCCATAGAAAATTTAAATTTGGTCTTTATAATTCTAAAAGGGGAATTTCACTAGAAGGACAAACTTTGCAGTCCAATTAGTTTCTAAGACACACATCCAGAAAAATTAATTTCAAGGCCAATGTCAGCAAAATAATTACTTTTAAGGACAAAGTCAGCAGTCCAATTACTTTCAAGGACATAATTTCATAGGTTTTTAGGCCTTAAAGACTAATTATTTTGCATTTTGTCCTTAAAAGTAATTATTTCAGTTGTGTGTCCTATTAACTAATTGCACTGGCTAAAAGGCCCTTGTGGCTAATTTCCACATTCTAAAATCAATACAATTTTAAAATTACAAAGTCCATAGAGTTCCCTAAATTATAATTTAAGGGAAACAACTGAAATCTACTATCATGCTAGAATGACGTGTTATTCCCCGAATGTACTGCATTATCGATTCCTAATTTATACATATCCTAATTTCGTAATATTTGTATCCAAAAGTGGGAAATATCATTTGTATTACTAGTAGAAATATGGTGTAAACTATATGTACCTTCATACCATTGATTTTTGATATTATTTCTTTCCAAATTAAATTTTCATGATTATTATTAAATTTCCATAACTATTTTCCTAATAGAGACATGTTTAGATTATGTAAATTTATAATACCTAACCCTCCTTCCTCTTTAGATTTACATATTGTTTCCCAATTAACCAAACACTTTGAACTATTATTAGGGTTATCCCCACTCCATAAAAAATCGCTCCTAATTCTATCTGTTTATCAGTTATCCATTTTGGAAAGCGATAAAACGACATCCAATATATGAGTAGAGATGATAAAACAGAGTTAATTAAAACTATCCTACACGCCCTCGATAAAAATTTACATTCAATTTAGAGAGCATTTGTTAATTTTATCAATAATTATTAACCAATCATTATGTTTATTAGCTGGCCTTATTAAAAATCCCAAGCATTCTATGAGAAATTTCATAATTTTATAGTTTAGCATACTACCTACTTTCTATCTAAATCGTTCAGTACTAGTACGGAACTCTTATTGAAATTAATCTTCAAACTGAAAAATAACTCAAAACTATATAAAATAGACTTAAGCAATATAATATGCCTAGACAAATGAGATGTAAGAGCATAATATCTTCCGCAAACTGAAGAATAAAGATAACATTACTCGTAATCTCATTCCCAACATTATTTAAAATCTCGTTACTAGTGGCTTGCTTGATTATCCTAGCAAAAATATCAGCATCTAAGTTAAATAGAAGAGGTGATAAAGGGTCATCTTGTTTAAGTCCACATTTTGATTGGATTTTATTTCCTAATATACCATTAACCTTAATACTTGAATTTCCAGTTTTAAGTAAAGACATAATCCAACCCACCCATCCGACACTGAAACTTCTAGGCAATAATAAATCTTTAAGAAAATTTCAATCAATTGACTCAAAAGCTTTTGCAAAATCAAGTTTTAAGAGTGCATAAGTAATGTTATTTTTACAACAATAATTTATAAATTGTTGAACTACCGCCATCCCATCCGTAATATTTCTATCTTAAATAAAAGCATTTTGAGTATTATCGACTAATTCATTCATTTTACTAGCTAACCTATTAGCTAAAACCTTAGACATGATTTTAAAAGAACAGTTTAATAACGAAATGTTGGAAATGCGGATTACAGATATTAAGGCAGAATTAACACTAGAGGAGGGGGGTGAATAGTGTTTAATCTATTTCATGGAATTTTGAAATCTTTTCAAATTAAATACATACATATGCAATTTCACAAACACGGAGACAATCAAAGAATCAGACACAAATGCAAATAGTAAATAAAAAGCAGTAAAGGAAAGAACACACCGAAATTTTATACTGGTTCGGAATTACCCTACATCCAGTCCCAAACAATTTCTTATGCAGATTTCTTTTCAAATATAATGTCGATATTACAACCTCGATTTCAAGGCCACGAGATACACCCTCCTGTCTTCGAGTCCAGGGCAAACTCTCTTGATTTAACTAGGCTACAAGATCGTCCAATTGATTTATGGGCCACAATCACACCCAATTGATTTACGGACCACAATCACACCATTTATAATATCACTTTGATAGATAGAGAGACTCGATACACTTATTTGATTACAAATGGTGTTTTATTGGTTCCAGGTCTAATTAAAATGGATAGAATGAAACATTTACTTTCAAAAACTTTAGAATAAGATACATTTGGTTTCTTATTGAAAAAAGTTCATATGGTGTTTTATTGGTTAAAGGTCTAATTAAAATCCTATTCAAACCATAATAAGCTGTAGCAACTACTTCAATCCAAAATTTTCTTAGCAATTTACTATTTGAAAGCATAGTTCTTGCACACTCTTGAATCGTCCTATTTTAATGCTCTACTACTCCTTTTTGTTATGGAGTTCTAGGAAAGGAAAAATTATGAGTTATTGCTTTTTTATCACAGAAATTCTCAAAATTTTCATTTTTAAATTCTCCACCGTGATCACTACGAATAGGTTTGTGTTTTAAAGAAAATTGATTTTTAATTCTTTTTGCAAAAGTTTTAAATAAATCAAAAGCAGCACTTTAAAGTTTTAGAAAAATTGTCTATGTAAATCTAGAATAATCATCTACAATTACAAAAACATATTTACTATGATTTATTGACTGAATTTGAGACGGACCAACAGATCTAAACGAAGTAACTCAAGAGGTTTAGAAGTTGAAGTCGTATCTTTCAATTTAAATGAACTCTTCCTAAGTTTTCCTAATTGACAAGCATCATATATACTATATACTTTAAAATCCATTTTAGGGTGACCTCTTACTAAATCAAGTTTTGATAGTCTAGATAAAAGTTTGAAATTCAAATGCCCAAATCTTTTATGCCAAATCCAAGGGTCACTTGTATTAGCCAAAAGACATAGGTTATCATTTGAGATTTTCATACTAAGTATACAAATATTTTTCTTCTTAATTTCTTCAAATATAATATTTGATTTATTATCTTCGATGCGACACTTATCCTTTTCAAATTTAATTTCGTACCCCTTATCACATTGTTGACTTATGCTAAGTAAATTGTGTTTTAGATTAACAAAATATCAGAAATAGTAGGAGTTTTAGAGTTACCGACATTGCCGATGCCAATCATATATCCTTCTGAGTTGTCTCGAAAGTTGACTAGTCCTCTATCTTCATAAATTATGTCATTCGGTATCTCTGGATTGCCAGTCATGTGTTTTGAACATACATTATCAAGTATCTATTTGTTTTTCTTGATTTGCATTATTTGTCCATTGAGTGTTGATTCTTCAAAAGCCTTATAACACATTTATTCCTGCACAACGCACTAATTCGGTAGATAACTTGATTTTCTATAATAACAATATGCAGACTTGTGAAAAAAATGATGACATGGACAGTTTTGAACTAGTGTTTACAAAATCTCCAAAAATTGCCATTTTAATTTTTTTTCAAAATTCAGATTATGAAAACTTTGAAAACCAATGCTCTGATACCAAATGTTGGAAATGCGAATTACGGATCTTAAGGCAGAATTAACACTAGATGGGGAGTGAATAATGTTTAATCTATTTTATGGAATTTTTGTAATCTTTTCAAATTAAACACATACAGATGCAATTTCACAGACACAGAGCCAATTATAGAATCAGACACAGATGCAAATAGTAAATAAAAAGCAGTAAAGGAAAGAACGCAGCGGAATTTTATACTGGTTTGGAGTTACCCTACGTCTAGTCCCGCACAATTTCTTGTGCAAATTTCTTTTCAAATATAATGTCGATATTACAACCTCGATTTCAAGGCCACGTGATACACCCTCCTATCTACGAGTCCAGGGCAAACTCTCTTGATTTAAGTAAGCTACAAGATCATCTAATTGATTTATGGGCTACAATCACACCCAATTGATTTATGGGCCACAATCACACCGTTTCTTATATTACTTTGATAGATAGAGAGACTCGTTACACTTCTTTGATTACAAATGATCCTATAATTCTGAATAGCACTGAGATCTTTGAGAGAGAGTGGTAGAAAATCAAACTAGAGATGATCAAGTTTGATTCACTTAGGATTTCGGTAGAGTTTTGTTAAAATATGAGAGAATATTTGAGTGGAGAAGGAGTGAAGAAATAAAGAAAAACTAACCTAAAATTTGTTGAAAACAACCGGTATTTATAGAAGAACAACAGTCATGTCCATTCGTGAAAGGTTATGATGAATAGACACTTCATTTGAAAATTTAGATTTTAAATTCTACGGCTACCATGTCGACATCAGAGGATGGGGTATGTCGATGTGCCCTTGTAAATTTTGAAAATTGAATTTTGTTTTTGAAAGAAATTTTCTTTCTAAAACTTGTGAAAACAATTTCTAAAGTTTATAAACCATTTTGAATATAATTTAAATTTATAAAAGAGATTTAAGACGTAATCTTAAAAATATATAATCTACAATATAAAAGTAATATTAAAAACTAATTATAGAATATATTTTTAAGATTTAAAGCTTATAATATTAAAACCAGGAGACAGTTTAAAAACAAGAGATTATTTTGAAATCAAAATATAAACGATAATATAAAAAGCGTAAGGCTAAAATATTTAAAATGAGAGAGATGACTTTTAAAAAAATTTAGAAAAAATATTTTAAATAAATCATTTTGAAAATTTTGTGGATTCCATTCTAGGTCGTGAGTTCCATCACACTAAAGAAGTCATGGGTTCCATATCACTATTAAAGCGAGAATGTGGATTCCATTCCACAATTAAAATCCGAATAAAGATTTTAGAGTTATTATGAAGTTTTAACATAAATCTAGACACTATTACTTATGTTGATATCTTAAAATCTTGATAATCATGAGTCTTCAGTCTTGATTTCTTCAATCTTGAATTCGTCAGTCTTGAATCTCTATGCTGAGCAGTCTTCATTTTTCAGTACCTGCATATATATCCTGCATATACATATATATCTAGATGAATATTAGTATTTATATTTTGTAACAAGTCCTAAGGTTGTTGTCATCAAAACCATCATCTCAGGGACTAACAATCTTCCTTTTTTTGATGATGACAACCTTTGTTTATAAAATCTACTCCACAAAACTCTGATTCTACTCCAACTCCCCCTTCCTCCAACAAATCCCCCTTAAACTACTAACTCTCCTTTAATCTTAAGCCTATCTAACCTTATTTTCTAATTCTCCCCCTCTGTCATCAACAGAAAATAATCCTAAACTACATAATCCCCCCTTAAACTAATACTAAAAGCTAATAACGAGTGTAATAAGTGGAACATAAATCTAATTCTATTATATATGATGTTACATTACACACACACACACACACACACACACACACATATATATATATATGAAACATAGACATAAATATATACAAGTTATAGAACAAATATATGTGTTACTGTAGGATCGATTTCACCCTAGAGGGGGGTGAATAGGGTGATAGTATAAATTATAAAAAATTAATTGCAGAAGCTTATAAAATAATTTCAACACAGATCACAGAATAGTAGCAGCACAGATAAAAGCAGAATAATAAATGCAGAAATAGAACGACACAAAATTTACCCAGCTTCGGCAAAAACCTGCCTACGTGCTGCCCCCAAGGTTTCTACTAGAAATTAGATAGTCACACGCTTACACACGTAAACTCGCGACACCCGCTACTGACTAACCTAACTCTACGCTCAAAACCCTGCCACAACTCAGCCACTGAGTTGCGAATTCTCAAGCTACGCCACGTAGCTTGTCCCCTAGTCACACGACTAGCAAATACAACGGTTTGAAAAGAGATTTTAAAAAAATTAAAAAACAAATTCAAAACTAAAAATAAGATAAAGCTCTTTTAAAAAAACTAAAACCCTTAACAAAACCCTAATTAAAAAGACCGGCCCCTTTTATTATTTCGACCCGCTTCTTTTTCTATTCGGTCCTTTTGAGAATGGCGGCTTCTTCGATCATAATTTAGGGCTTTTGTCCTTCGATCAAAATTAGGGATTCGGATGCCGTTTGATATTGACGCTCTATTGATCTTGGAGTCGCGCTCGGCTGCTTCTCTTGATTTGTGAAATTAGGGTTCGGCTTCGATTGCTTTGAGATAATTGAATTCGCCTTGGTATGTTGTTTGTATCTTTTGCTTTCAGATTCGATTGCTTGAATTCGATTGCTTTTTCATTCATGCCAATGATGGTACTTGGGTACTCGTATTTATATGAATTCGAATACACTAATTAACTCGATACTTTCCTGAAATTCACTTTCGTGATGCACACGACTTTCCTGATGCGTTCGATATTTACTTGATTCATACAGCTTTGTTTTGAGAACTTTCAATCCTTCTTGAATAACAAGTCAGAAACTTTCCTCTTTTTAATTGCTGACTATTTCAAAAAAATACGAATTTTTTTTTCTCTTTTTCATGCATTCTGTAACTTGCTTCTCTGCTTGAAGTTGCATCACCATGCATATTTGAAACTCTGTTTCGTTGCATCTCTGTCCATTGGGTATTTGCTGCATTTCCAAACACTTTTTTTTATGGTCTGGTTCCTTCATGATATTGTTCTTGTATCATTACTGTCCACTGAGTTTGAGCATTGCAGTTTCACTTGTATACTTAAGTCAGTGCTGTCTTTGATGTTGTACTTTGGTCTATTGGGCTGCATACATGTTGTAGCTGTACTGTCTTGAGCTCGACATTGTTGTTTACTTGTTTTGATGCATTCACATGCTGCCATACTTGTTCATGCTGCTGGACTTGATGCAGTTTGATTGTTCTGTAGTTGTTGATGTGTTTCCATATCTCTGGTGCACTATGCCGTAGCCTTGGTCTTTGTTGGTTTTGTTGTGCACTTGTTCATTGTGAAGTAGCTGTCTTCACTGATGCTGCACTTAGTCTTGTCTTTGATGTTCCTCTCATTGCATATGAACTTGGTCTACTTGATGCTGTAGCTTTCAAGTATATGTGCATCACTTGACTTCATTCCACTGTGCATTTCTCTGGTTTCTGTAGTTGTAACTGGTCTTTGTAATTTGCTGTGCCTCTGAGTTATTTCTTGCATCATAGTCTGGTTGATGAATTATATTTGTGAACATTAACCTGGGGCAGATACTATGTCTTTGTGCATTTTACTATGTTCATTTGCTTCATGTCATACTATTTTGTTTCATTGCTGCACTTGACTTTTGTTACTTGAGCTGCTTTCTTGACTGTACTTGTACAACTTCATTGTGGCTTGTACATGCTGTATTGTCTGGACTTGACGTTGCCTTGTGTTAACCCAGTTTCAAAACTTGGGTTTGACCTTGTGCTCGTGTCGTGATTTTGAATATATTGCACGTGAGTTGAACTCGGTTTTTCATTTGGGTTTGACCTGTGCTTGCCTGTCCCTGTAAATCAATCAAGTGTATATATCGGCGTGCACGGCCTTGTGGCATATACAGTAATATACTGTGTATGTCACAAGTTGTTCGTGTATGATGAATTCAAATTTAAATGATGACGAACAACCCAAATAACTGAGGCAAATATCATTTTCAAAATTCACGTTTTATTTTATATCGCAAAAATATTTTATTTTCAATTTTACCGCGTTAGTAAATATTTTGCAGATTTCTCAGATGCTGGATTCAAACTGAAATGCAGTTGAAGAAAAAAATGCGAGTGTGAGTGATATGTAGTGAGGTGAATGTGTAAAATAGTGATGTAATTGAATTTGTATCAAAGTTGTATAGTGAATAGTGAGAGCTTGAATTTGTACTATTCAAAATTGTAATAAATATTTGTTTGAATAAAATATTCGTTTGAATTCAAATTCCGTGTTATTTATTTTATTCAGCAAATATTTATTTAATCTGTGAAAATAAATAGTATATTATCAAATACATTTAAATGAATGTATATATGTTTATTATCATCAAACAACAATCATATAAGCGCATATTCAACAATCTCCCCCTTTTGATGATAACAAACATATACTTAGGATTTTGAAACATATTAAATGTATTTGATAATTTCACCATTTCAATGCTTGCTCCCCCTATTTAAATGTTTCATCTTTACGAAACTCCCCCTTCTTATATGCATATCAGTATAAGATTTAAATGCCAAAATCCAACATTTCTCTCCCCCTTTTGTTATCAGCAAAAGAATAAAAGTGTCATGAAATAGAGATAAGGTGATAGATAGTAATATAACATTAAAGCTCAATCGACTATAACTATGTAATTTAAATAGAAAATCAAACAAAAATCATAACCATTCTTGTTGGGCGCATATTCCATTTTAGAGATGATGGGAATGATGTTATCATAAAATCATATAGTTATGTCGAGTTGTGGTATATGTCTATCAGGAATTTGAATTTCTACTAACCATGCATAACCGTTAGGACTTTTAAATGAGGTTAGTAGTATTTCAAAAAAAAATTTAATTTAAAAATGAATTCAAGTATCTTCTAACCACGCATGACCGTGAGGACTTTTAAATGGGATTAGAATCAACTTGTTTACTTAATAAATTAATTTTGATATGCATTCCATACATGCATAACCGTGAGGACTTTTAAATGAGCATGGAACTACATATCAAATTCCAAGTAATTCACCCATGCATAACCGTGAGGACTTTTAAATGAGAGTGAATACTTTGAATTTTATTTTATTTTATAAATTGAAAAACTAATGATTCCTGATTATGATACCACATATCGACAAACTATATTGGATTTTTGATAAGCGATGGTCGATAGAATTATGATAGAATTAGAACTGGTCATGGAATCTTTGCCAAACAAAGAATTTTATAACTCTTGTGTGAATTTCTAAAGACATTTACTAAGTATACTGTCTTGAGGAAAAATGTATGATTAATATCACCCCTTATCATTTTTCAGTCACTATTTACCTTTTTGATAATTAGGAGGGGGATAGATTTGTTAATTAGGCACTCAAATTTCTAAAACACCTAAACCGAGACGTAGTTTGCAAAAACTGTTTTCTGGAAGGGGTTTTGTAAAGATGTCTGCTAATTGTGAATTAGTTGAAATAAAATTTATGCTGATATTTTCTTTAGAAATATGATCTCGAATAAAATGATGTCTAACATCTATATGTTTTGTTCGTGAGTGATGCACAGGGTTATTTGTGAGATCAATTGCGCTTTTACTATCACACATTAGTGGTACACGTTTAAAATTTAGACCATAGTCTTGCAAAGTCTGTATCATCCGTAAGATTTGAGCAGCGCAACCACTTAGAGCAATATACTCTGCTTCTGTGGTTGATAATGCAATACAATTTTGTTTTCTGCTTGACCATGCAACTAATGAATGCCCTAACATAAAACATGCTCCACTAGTACTTTTTCTATCAACTAAATTTCCAGCGTAATCAACATCTGAAAAACCTTTTAATTCAAAGTTATCGTTTGAAGGATACCAAAGACCAAACCGTGGAGTGTGCAACAAATATCTTATAATTCTTTTAACAGCTTTTAAATGAGATTCTTTTGGGTTAGATTGAAAACGTGCACACAGGAAAACAGAAAACATGATGTCAGGTCTAGAAGCGGTAAGATAAAGAAGTGATCCAATCATACCTCTGTACTGCTTTTGATCAACTGTCTTACCTTTTTCATCCTTGTCAAGTTTAAGTGTTGTATTCATGGGAGTTCTTGCTGGTTTGGCATCTTTTAATCCAAATTTGTTGACCAGTTCCCTAATATACTTTGTTTGAGAAATGAATGTTCCTTTATCGCTTTGTTTGATTTGAAATCCTAAAAAGAATTTTAACTCACCAACCAAGCTCATTTGACCTTTTCAAATTTCTCATACAATAACTTGTTAGTAGCACCATAAATGATGTCATCAACATATATTTGAACAATCAAAAGATCATCGTTTTCATGCAACAGAAATAGTGTGGTGTCTACACATCTCTTTTTGAACCCGTTTTCAAGAAGATAAGAACTAAGACATTCATACCAGGCTCTAGGGGCTTGTTTTAATCCATATAAAGCCTTTTTCAGTTTATATACATGGTTTGGATATTCATGACTTTCAAAACCTTCTGGTTGTTCAACAAACACATCTTCTTTTAAAATTCCGTTAAGAAAAGCACTCTTAATGTCCATTTGTCTTAGTTTAAATCCTTTGTAGCAAGCAAAAAGCTAATAATATTCTAATTGATTCTAGTCTAGCTACAGGTGCAAAAGTTTCATCAAAGTCAACTCCTTCAATTTGATTGTATCCCTTAGCGACTAGTCTAGCTTTATTTCTAATTACATTTCCAGATTCATCATATTTATTTTTAAAAACCCATTTTGTTCCTATAACTGGATAATCCTTAGGTCTAAGTGCTAGACTCCAAACATTATTTCGTTCAAATTGGTTTAGCTCTTCTTGCATGGCCATAAACCAGTTTTCATCGTTAAGGGCTGAATCTATGTTATTTGGTTCTATTTCTGAAATAAATCCACTATATAAGCACAGATCACATAGATTTCTAAAGGAGGAACGAGTCTGTATACCTGCTATAGGGTTTCCAATTACCAATTCTGGAGGATGGTCTGCTTTGTATTTCAGTTTTGCTGGATCTAGATTCTTTTGGACTTCTGGAGTTATGACAGTTTCTCTGATATCATCAGTTTCTTTTGGTTCTTCATATTCATCTTTTTCTTTCTCCTCTTCAACATTGCTTTTGGATGTTTCCTGATTATCAATGCCTTCATCAAATTTCACATTGATTGATTCCACGATTGTTTTAGTCCTTTTGTTGTAGACTCTGTAAGCTTTGCTTCTCGAAGAGTATCCCATGAAGATGCCCTCATCAGCTTTTGCTTCAAATTTTCCTAATTGATCACCTACTTTACCTTTGCCAACAATTTTACACTTTTCATTGTTACCCATTGTGACCCTGCCACCTTTATACTTTTCTAGGCTAAGGAACTTTGATTTATCGCCTGTCATGTGTCTGGAACAGCCAGAATCCAGATACCATTGCTGTTGTTCCTTAGCCTGCCAGCATACCTACACGAGAGAAAAATTTAGTGACCTATTTGTTTTCATAGGTCCAAACTTGTTAGTGCCAAGATATTTTGGAAAATAATCTAGAGAAGGCTGAAAACTATTTAAACATGTTCCTTTTGGCACCCAAATTTGTTATACTTTGAGAGATTTTATATTTGTGCCTTTTGGAACCCAAATCGATACAGTCTTCATATGTTCGGGTTTATACCAATGACTATTTTGATTATGTCCAAATGAATTGACTTGATTAATTTGGTTTCTATCTTTTTGAAATTTGTTATATCCAAGTCCTTGCCTAGACGTATTAAGAGTTTGTTTCCCTAATAGCATATTCAATGATTTTTCTCCTTTTGAGAATTTATCCAACGTTGTTGATAGATGTAGGACTTGGGTCTTGAGAGATTCATTTTCATTTATCAGTTGTGTGCACCTTTTTATAGAGTCTTCTATTCTTGTGTTTTCAATTTCTTTCAAAAACAGGATTTCTTTTTCAAGCGATTTAATTTTGTTTTCTGAATTTTTAACCTCTTTTTCGAATGTTGGACACTTCGCACACTTAGGGATTCTGCTTTGATAGGTTTTAACTAATTGGTTAAGTTGTTTATTTAAATCAATTAAAGAATCCTTTTGTGATTCAAGTTTGGCATGTTTTTCCTTAAGTCGTTCAAAACAGCCATTTACTTCGTGAAAATATATAAGTAATTCTGAATGAGAAAGTTTTGATACCTCACTTGGCTCATCATCATCACTGTCAGTTACTTCACCATGAAGACATAGATTTGCTCTTTCACTTTCACTTTCGGTGCTATCACTTTCATCTTCATCAATTTCATCCCAAGTAGCCGCAAAACTTTTCTTCTTCAGTTTCTTTCCTTGGTTTGGTCGATTTTGAGGACAATTTGGCTTGATATGTCCCGGTTTATTACATTTGTGACAGATGATCTCTTGCTTCTCCGAAATGTCTAGTGCTTTGTTTATTCTTCTTTTGATTTGATGGTTTCTGGTTGGATTTCCATATTTGCGATTCCACTTTTTGAATCTCTTTATTAATAGTGCTAATTCAGCTTCACCATCATCATCGTCATCATTGTCATTTTCAGTTGTTCATTTGAGAGCAATTGACTTCTTTCGAGTATCGCCTCCTTCTCGCTCTTCCTTGAACTTTAGCTCTAGCTCATAGGCGGTGAGATTTCCAATGAGCTCTTCCACCTTGATTTGTTTCAAATCCTTTGACTCTTGAATAGCTGTGACTTTTGCTTCAAAGCTTCGAGGAAGAACTCTGAGAATTTTCCGAACTATCTCTAACTCTGTGTACGATTTTCCAAGAGCCTTTGATTTGTATACTATATTGGACAGTCGTCCGTACATCTCTTTGACGTTTTCTTCTTTTGCCATTGTGAAATTCTCGTATTCGCTGCTTAACATGGCTAGGCGAGATTCTTTGACTTGAGGTGTTCCTTCGTGAGTTACTTCGAGCGTGTGCCATATTTTCTACGCAGTTAAACAATGAGAGACACGATTAAATTCAAATTGATCCAATGAACAGATAATAGAATTCATAGCTTTAGCATTAGCATTTTGTAATTTATTTTCTAGCTCTGTCCATTGGTCCATCGGTTTATCTATTTCCTGATTGTCTACAATTATAGTTGGTGATCTATAACCTATCTCAATAATGTTCCAAGCGTCAATGGTTTTCAGAAAAATTTTCATTCTATTTTTCCAGTAGGCATATTCACCATTGAACATTGGTGGTCTAACTATGGACTGACCTTCAGCAAAAGCATTATTAAAAGAAGCCATTTTTTCAAATTTTTAAACAGAAACTGATTTTTGAAAAATGAAAAAAATGACTTCTAAACCTTGCTCTGATACCACTTGTAGGATCGATTTCACCCTAGAGGGGGGTGAATAGGGTGATAGTATAAATTATAAAAAATTAATTGCGGAAGCTTATAAAATAATTTCAACACAGATCACAGAATAGTAGCAGCACAGATAAAAGCAGAATAATAAATGCAGAAATAGAACGACACAAAATTTACCCAGCTTCGGCAAAAACCTGCCTACGTGCTGCCCCCAAGGTTTCTACTAGAAATTAGATAGTCACACGCTTACACACGTAAACTCGCGACACCCGCTACTGACTAACCTAACTCTACGCTCAAAACCCTGCCACAACTCAGCCACTGAGTTGCGAATTCTCAAGCTACGCCACGTAGCTTGTCCCCTAGTCACACGACTAGCAAATACAACGGTTTGAAAAGAGATTTTAAAAAAATTAAAAAACAAATTCAAAACTAAAAATAAGATAAAGCTCTTTTAAAAAAACTAAAACCCTTAACAAAACCCTAATTAAAAAGACCGGCCCCTTTTATTATTTCGACCCGCTTCTTTTTCTATTCGGTCCTTTTGAGAATGGCGGCTTCTTCGATCATAATTTAGGGCTTTTGTCCTTCGATCAAAATTAGGGATTCGGATGCCGTTTGATATTGACGCTCTATTGATCTTGGAGTCGCGCTCGGCTGCTTCTCTTGATTTGTGAAATTAGGGTTCGGCTTCGATTGCTTTGAGATAATTGAATTCGCCTTGGTATGTTGTTTGTATCTTTTGCTTTCAGATTCGATTGCTTGAATTCGATTGCTTTTTCATTCATGCCAATGATGGTACTTGGGTACTCGTATTTATATGAATTCGAATACACTAATTAACTCGATACTTTCCTGAAATTCACTTTCGTGATGCACACGACTTTCCTGATGCGTTCGATACTTACTTGATTCATACAGCTTTGTTTTGAGAACTTTCAATCCTTCTTGAATAACAAGTCAGAAACTTTCCTCTTTTTAATTGCTGACTATTTCAAAAAAATACGAATTTTTTTTTTCTCTGTTTCATGCATTCTGTAACTTGCTTCTCTGCTTGAAGTT
Source organism: Allium cepa (assembly GCA_030765085.1). Classification (NCBI taxonomy): domain Eukaryota; kingdom Viridiplantae; phylum Streptophyta; class Magnoliopsida; order Asparagales; family Amaryllidaceae; genus Allium; species Allium cepa. The sequence goes on along the minus strand of CM060941.1, from coordinate 78,415,699 downwards.
GCATCACCATGCATATTTGAAACTCTGTTTCGTTGCATCTCTGTCCATTGGGTATTTGCTGCATTTCCAAACACTTTTTTTTATGGTCTGGTTCCTTCATGATATTGTTCTTGTATCATTACTGTCCACTGAGTTTGAGCATTGCAGTTTCACTTGTATACTTAAGTCAGTGTTGTCTTTGATGTTGTACTTTGGTCTATTGGGCTGCATACATGTTGTAGCTGTACTGTCTTGAGCTCGACATTGTTGTTTACTTGTTTTGATGCATTCACATGCTGCCATACTTGTTCATGCTGCTGGACTTGATGCAGTTTGATTGTTCTGTAGTTGTTGATGTGTTTCCATATCTCTGGTGCACTATGCCGTAGCCTTGGTCTTTGTTGGTTTTGTTGTGCACTTGTTCATTGTGAAGTAGCTGTCTTCACTGATGCTGCACTTAGTCTTGTCTTTGATGTTCCTCTCATTGCATATGAACTTGGTCTACTTGATGCTGTAGCTTTCAAGTATATGTGCATCACTTGACTTCATTCCACTGTGCATTTCTCTGGTTTCTGTAGTTGTAACTGGTCTTTGTAATTTGCTATGCCTCTGAGTTATTTCTTGCATCATAGTCTGGTTGATGAATTATATTTGTGAACATTAACCTGGGGCAGATACTATGTCTTTGTGCATTTCACTATGTTCATTTGCTTCATGTCATACTATTTTGTTTCATTGCTGCACTTGACTTTTGTTACTTGAGCTGCTTTCTTGACTGTACTTGTACAACTTCATTGTGGCTTGTACATGCTGTATTGTCTGGACTTGACGTTGCCTTGTGTTGAACCCAGTTTCAAAACTTGGGTTTGACCTTGTGCTCGTGTCGTGATTTTGAATATATTGCACGTGAGTTGAACTCGGTTTTTCATTTGGGTTTGACCTGTGCTTGCCTGTCCCTGTAAATCAATCAAGTGTATATATCGGCGTGCACGGCCTTGTGGCATATACAGTAATATACTGTGTATGTCACAAGTTGTTCGTGTATGATGAATTCAAATTTAAATGATGACGAACAACCCAAATAACTGAGGCAAATATCATTTTCAAAATTCACGTTTTATTTTATATCGCAAAAATATTTTATTTTCAATTTTACTGCGTTAGTAAATATTTTGCAGATTTCTCAGATGCTGGATTCAAACTGAAATGCAGTTGAAGAAAAAAATACGAGTGTGAGTGATATGTAGTGAGGTGAATGTGTAAAATAGTGATGTAATTGAATTTGTATCAAAGTTGTATAGTGAATAGTGAGAGCTTGAATTTGTACTATTCAAAATTGTAATAAATATTTGTTTGAATAAAATATTCGTTTGAATTCAAATTCCGTGTTATTTATTTTATTCAGCAAATATTTATTTAATCTGTGAAAATGAATAGTATATTATCAAATACATTTAAATGAATGTATATATGTTTATTATCATCAAACAACAATCATATAAGCGCATATTCAACAGTTACTATATCTATATTCTATATCTCAGTTATAGAATAAATACCTAGTTCTCTTCTTAATTTAACAAAGGTTGATTGATTCAAGAGTTTGGTCAGAGTATCAGCTATTTGATTCTCGGTGTTGATAAATTCAAGAGAAATAATCCCTTTACTTATATTATTTTTGAGAAAATGATGTCTGATATCAATATGTATGGTTCTGGCACGATGAGTAAGATTTTTGGATAAATTTATTGCACTTGTATTGTCACAATAAATTGGTAATTTTGAAATATTTAATCCAAAATCCTTTAGGGTATGTTGGATATAGATAAATTGAGAATAAGCCAAAGCAGCATAAATATATTCTGCTTCACTTGTTGATAGTGAGACAGTATTTTGCTTTTTACTAAACCAGAAAACCAGAGAATGTCCTGAAAAGTGACAAGTTCCACTTGTACTTTTTCAGTCTGATTTACAACTAGCATAGTCCACATCACAGTATGAGATTAAATCAAATGAATCGTTTTAGGTAAAATAGGTCATAGTCCAAAGTGTGTTTAACATATCTTAGGATAAGTTTAACAGCTTTTAATGGGTCTCTTTTTTGAGATTGACACCTTGCGCAGAGACAGACACAATGCATGATATCAGACCAACTCGAAGTTTTATAGAGTAGCGATCCAATCATTTCCCTGTATAGTTTTTGATCGACATCTTTTGACATATCTTCTTTATTCAAGGCTTCATTGGTTGCCATAGGAGTGGGTTTTCCACTCGCAGTGGTCATACCAAACTTATTAATTAGATCCCTAGCATACTTTTTTTGACTAATGAAAATACCACTATCTAATTGTTTTATTTGCAATCCTAAAAAGAAAGTAAGTTCATCCACATGACTCATCTCAAACTCTTTTGTCATTATTTAAGAAAACTCTTTGTTTATTTCATTATTTGTTGATCTAAAATTATATCATCTACATAAATCTGTACTAATTGGATATTATTTTTGTTTCTATAATAAAAAGAGTAATAACTACTTTAGCAGTTTCAAAATTTGATTATAATAGGTAAGATCATACTAGGCTCTAGGAGCTTGTTTCAGACCATATAAAGCTTTCTTTAATTTGTAAACATGATTTGGAAACTTTCTTCTTCAAAAGGTGGGGGTTGTTCAACATAAACATATTCTTTAACAAAACCATTTAAAAATGCACTTTTGACATCCATTTGAAATAATTTGAAATTGTTGTGGTTTGCGAAAGCAAGTAGAATTCTAATGGCTTCTAATCTTGCTATGGGTGTAAAGGTTTCATCATAGTCTATTCCTTCTTCTTGACAATAACCTTGTGTGACTAATCGAGCTTTATTTCTAACGACCTCTCCTTGTTTATTCATTTTATTTTTATAAACCCATTTAGTTCCTATTATTGCTTTGTCCTCGGGTCTAGGAACATTGTAATATCCCGGAATTTTTAACAATATCAATTTAATAATCTGTAATTAAAATTAAATTGATATTGATAATCTGTTAATAATTATTCAGATAAATTTAATAATCTTCTTCAATAAATATTTAAATTGGCTATTTTATATTTTAAATGATATAAATTGATTTCTATTTATAAATAAATATATGGTTTATATTTTTAAATAGATTGATATTATTTTAATTTTAATAAATAAAGCATATTTTCTAGTTTTATTATTTATAGTAATTTGGAATTTTTTTTTATTTAATATTTAAGTTTTTCAAAGTTTAATAAATGATTTTGGTTTAAATTTAATAATTGAATAATGTTTTAAAATTTTAATATATACATTATTAATTGGAAATTTTGTATTGAGTTTTAATATCTATTTCATAAATAAATATATGATTCTAAAATTGATAAGAAATATTAAATGTTTTTAATTAAATTGGATTTAGTTTTAAATTTAGAATAAATTCAATAAAATGATTTCATGACTTAATAAAATGAATATTTTGTTTATAAAAATATAATTTCTTGAAAAATGATTTTTAATTTAATAAATAGAGATTTATAAAAGTAATATTTATATTGTATTGACTTTATGAATAAGTTTTGAAAAAGATTTGTAGTTTTTATTTCAAATTGAATTTATATTTACAACTTTATTTGAAAATAATTAATGCTTGAATTAAGTTTGAATTTAAGTTCAAAGTATAAATTTTTAATTTTTTTAATTGATTTAATCTTTAATATGTATAAGTTAATTTGTAAAACATTGTTTGTTTTCATTTATAAATACATACACATATTCATATAAACTAACAAATTTAATCTAAGCTAACACTTTACATTTGTAAATTTAAGTACTAATTATCTTAAGAAAACAAGTGTTGCATTGATTAAACATGCGTTGCATTTTTAAGAGAGTAAATAGACAAGTGTCTAATTTATGACAAGTGTTTAATTTAGTTTTTAAAATTTTCTTTTCTTTTAATTAAAATCTGAAATACATTAGTTAAGTGTGCATCTTCATTTTCATATTGCATATTCTTTTCACTTCTTTAATCAAAACTAAAATCTCTCAAATTTGCATTTCCTCAAATCTAAAAAAAAATCTGCATTCACAATCAAATGAAGATCAAATCTGCATTCACAAATGCATATAAAATTCAACAACAAATCTGCATATTCCTCTTTATAAAAATCAATCTGCAAAATTCAAGTGAAGCCTGCATTTTCTAACCATATTCAAATCAGCAATCCCTCAAAATCAAAAATCTGCATTTCTTCAAAATCAAATAAAGGGCCTGCATATTATCTGCATTCTTTCTGCATGCAAGCAATTAGAGTTGGGATCATTAGCATTAACATGCATTTGGAAATTGGCAAACTGCATATCAATTCAAGCTCAGATTTCAACAAAAAGGAAGCCTGCACATGTTTGTTTTCTGCAATTCAAATGATCAACAGGAGCTTTGCATTTGTTTTCTGCATTCATCAATTAGGTGAGTAACAAATAAAAACTTAAACTATATTTGGATTGCTTGATAAATGTTGGAGATAAAGATTATGATTGTGTGCTTATGAAATGTCTGTTGAAATTATGATTGTTTATGCATGTTGGTTTTGCTATGATGTGTTTCCAGATTCACATTTTTTTTTAAAAATTTCTACAATTGATCAGACTTAAGATAGTAACTGGGTTCTAGAATAATTAAAAGAAAGTTGTTTATCATAGATTAGAATGCAAATTTATAAAGTATTGTTGTCTAAATTTCTTAAGTTCAGGTTTTAAAAAAAAATAGAAGAGTTAAATTACAGAGTGATATCTCTGTAAAAGTAAGTAATACCACTTTATGTTGATCTGGATTAAATCCAATCATATCAACATTTAAATCCAATTTATAAACATGAAGCATTTACTGGAACTTGATTTTTAAATCAAGTAATAGGAATTTTAGAGTATTGTTTCCTTTACTGTTTGTTCTTGAACAAAAATATGATTTTGTGCAAATTCTTGAAATCTGTAGATTAAGAAAACTCAAAACTCTCCTGAGTTATAGAGTAAGGATCATTGATCCTCAGAAAAATAAGAGATGAATTTAAAACTGTTTAGAGTTAGTACAGTTTTAAATTTCTTCAGTTAACCCTAATTTTGAATTGGGTTGAGCATTGAGTCAGTTTGAGTTGTAGAGTTGACCGAGTATTCTGGTACTTGGGGATTATGAAGTGGGTATGTGGAGGAGTTCGAGGTTGGAATGGATGGACTGCAGGTGGTCGGAGCAACTCGAAATGGCCGTTGACAGGTTTGAATAGAAACCTGTAATATTTTTTCCAGGTTTGTAAATTTGGGGGTTTCAGAGCTAAAATTTGAATGCTTGAATTTTTGTTCAACCTGGTGTTGTAGTTAGGGTATTGAGGGGTTTCTGGAGGTTGTTGGATCATCACTGGTGATCACCAGAGGTGGTGCGACATGATTTCTGGTTAACTGTTTTTGGTTTGGATGTGTTCTAGGGGTAGGTCTGTGTTTTCCTCGAAATGGATAGGGAAATGACTCGGGGAAATCAAGTGTAAAACCCGAAGCAAAATCTTGGTCTCTCGGGTTACTCTGTAATTCCAGGTTACAGAGGATACTGTGTTTTGTTTTTATAAAATATGGAATTTAAACTTTTTAAATCTGGGTTTTCAAAATTTAAAATCTGTAGTTATTGGTTTAAATAAGGTTTAGGTTTAAAATTAAATTCAGGTTTGAATTACTAATTTGAATTTAAATTCCAGGTTTTGAGTTGAAACCTGTTTTTCTTTTAAAAATCTGGGTTTTAAAATTTAAATCTGTAATATATGTTTAAAGCAAAGTTTAAATTCAAATGAAATTCAAGTTTGCATTACTGATTTGAATTCAAATTCCAAGTTTTTAAATAAAATAAAAGTTTAAGATTTAACTTAATTAACTATTTTATTTTGAGTAAAATAGTTGAAACTTTAATGATGAAGTTTTTAAAATGTGCTTAAGCTTTAAGAATTAATTTTAAATCTGGAAATCTAAGCTTAAACCTGAACTCCAGTGTTAAATTTAAAAAGAAGATTTAAATTTGAAAGTTTAAACTAAAAATGAATTGAAACTTCTAAAATTTTGAAATGAATTTAACTTCAAGTTCTTATGATTTGATTTTTAAGACAAACCTTTGAATTGTCCTGAAATTTAAATAAGTTTTAAATTATTTACAACTTTGATAAGTTTAAAATTTATTCTATTTTAAACTTGAATTTTGAATTGACATTTAAAAAGGTAATTTCATAAGTACTTTGTTTTGAATTAAATTGTTTTAAACATAATTAAGTTATGTTTATGAAATTTTAAATTAAGAATTATATTTCAGGATTAATTTAATTAATAGGATAATTAGAATGGATTAATTAATTTAATTAATTAATTAAATTTGGGATTAATAATTGATTAATGATTAATCAATTATAATTAAGATCATTAATTAAAATTATTAATTAATGTTAAATGAATGTAATTAAGTTTAATTTAAGGTTAATTAGTTTAATAATTAACTTTAATTAATAAATGATTAAAGATGATTTAAATGGTAATTAATTTAGGTTAATTACTTTATAAATGAATCTGAGAATGGTTAATGAGGTCATTAACCATGATTATTTAACAATTAATTAATGTAATTAATTTTTAAAATTAATTAGATTAATTAATTTAATGATAATCAATTATGAATGGTTTAAGTATAATTACTTGATAAAGTAATTAGGAAATTAATTACTTAATGTAATTAATTTAGTTTATCATGATTATTTAATTTTAATTAATTAAGTTAATTAAATTTAAACACTTGAGTTTTAAAAATAATTACCTTATGTAATTAATGATTTGGGTAATTACTTAGTTAAGTAATTGTTTGATAATTACAGATTGTAATTAAGTGGAGATGTTTAATTTTTGAGATAGTTTGGATTAATTATTTAATAATTAATCAAATAATTAATTGAGAAATTAATTAAGAAATTAATTTAAGGAATAATTAAGGATCATTAATTATTTTAATTAATGATGTAATTAATGATGATCAATTATGATTAATTAATCAATAATAGGTAATTAAAGGTAATTAATTGATTGTTTAATTAAGGATTAAGGTAATTAATTATGATTAATTAATTAATTGAGTAATTAAAGGGTTAATTACTGTTTTACTTGAGGTTAATTAATTTGTAAAATTAATTAAGGATAATTACATGAATATAATTAAGGGTAATTAATCAAGAGTGATTAATTAAAGTAATTTATGATTGATTAATTAATTGTAATCAATTAAATAGTCTAGTAAGCAAGTTATAATTTAGTGAAGTGATTAATTTAATTTATTTTAAATTAATTACAGATGAAGGAATTAATTTAATTCATTAATTAGAGATAGAGATAATTAATTTAATTCATTTTAAATTAATTATATTATGGTATGAATGAATCCTTGCTTATGTATATTTGAATGTGATGGATTGACTTGGATGCTTTGTGATCTCAGTAATGAGATAAATGATATTGTGTGGTATGGATGTTTGGTTTGTACTGTGATGATAACATAGGTTATCTAATGGAATGTTGATATATGGAATATCTATTTGCTATTGATAATGTGGGTTCCCTGTTATGTGATGATGTTATGGTTATGAGTTATCTATCTGTGTGTATATAGATACTGTATTGAATTGTTTTAAACCTTTAAAACAATTTAGACCTAAAAGACACGCTTTGGTTTTCGATGAGACCGGGATCGGGTTTCCATATTTGGATATCCGAAAACCACATCGATTCCAAATAACGTTAGGTCGTGTATCAAAATGGAGCTTTGCGAAGACTCGAGGTGTAAGGGCTATACGTCAGTATAACTCTGTGGGTGATTCCGTAATGAGTTTGACGGAATAGGACTTATAGATTCGAGATGGAGATTTAGAGTGCAAGGGTTATTGTCGTTAACTCTGAGGGTGATTCCAAAATGAGTGTAACGAGATAATGCCTTCGGTTTCGTTCGAACCCGGAACGAACTTGTATGGATTGAATGCTTTCAGAACATCGTCAGGTGGACGATGAGCATTCTAAGTGATATATCCTATAAAGGTAATCGTAGCCTCAAGCCTCATCAACCGGGAATGGCTAAAACAGAGGAGGTGCAGCAAGACTTCGTGGGTCGCACCCACTGGAGAGCAAGATTTACCCCTGTCTAGATGTCCCTTTATATTTCGGCTGTGTGAGGCGATTACTAGCTAGAATCGCTAGGGTTGTCTTGTTCGGAACTGTTCAGTAAGGAATGGGTCCGGCTTTGTGTTGCAGGGGATTGGGAGTAATTCTCGGTACGTTGATCTAGGCCACGTACTGTGACGGGCGGTACCCCAGTAGCCTTGCCATTGTATGAAATCCAAAATCCAATAAGTGCCAACGGTTTTGATTGTATTACCCACTTTTGTGGCTAGTAGCTGGAATTTAATGAATGTAACAATTTCGGCTATTTCTTATTTATTTGAAAACCCTAGACACTATTATAATATCATCGGATTTTCTATCAAATGTTTTGGTTAGCGTAAGGTAAAAACTTTTCCATGTTTATGTGTGGGAAGTCTTACGTGATACCTTTCTTTCCAAAAGATTTTTAAAAGTTAAGCAACTTTAACCTGTTACTCACACCAGACCCATGTCTGACCCGGAGTTTATTTTTGTTTTTCATAAACTCTTGGGTACTCAAATTTTTATGACTAGCCAAGGGAATTCAGGTTAGGATTCAGGTTAGCTTGACGAATTTTAGGAAGCAATGGAGCAGGAGGCTTCTGCGTGTAGCTATAGAGTTTTCTGCTGTGTGTTCTCTGAGTTGTTTGTTGTATTGAGTTGTATAACTAGACATGTGTTTATAACTGTCTAGTATGAGTTGATTTTGCTGTGTATCTCTGATAATGATTGTAAACTATGTAATATTTATGTTATTAATATAATTTATTCGTTCCGCTGTTGAGATTCTTGTATTGTTTCTTCTTTCTCTTCTTTCTTTTCTTCTTCTATCCCTTTCTTTCTTAATTCATGATGCGATTTTCCGGGAGTGGAAAGTCGGATCGTGACAAACATGTTCCCATACATCATTTCTGGTGAATTGATTCAGTTCTTCTTGCATAGCAAGAATCCATGAATCATCAGATGATGCTTCATTTGGATTTTTAGGTTCAATAGTTGATATAAAAGCTATATTACTCATCTTGTTTAATTGATTTCTAGTTCTAACAACAGATTCAATATTTCCTAGTATATTTTCTATAGGACGATCTTTTAAAAACCTGATCTTTTTATTAAGATGAATAGTTTCACAATTTATTTCATATGATTCATTATTTAAAGTAACAAAATCACCTTCATCATTTATTTGAACAAAATCTTTGAAATTTACATCAAAAGATACATGTATTGTTTTTTCAATGGTGTTGGTTTTTAAATTGAAAACTTTGTATGCTTGACTTCTATTAGAATATCCAATAAAGATTCCTCTATCAGATTTAGGATCAAATTTATCCAATTTGTCCTTTGTATTTAGAATGAAACATTTACTTTCAAAAACTTTAGAATAAGATACATTTGGTTTCTTATTGAAAAAAGTTCATATGGTGTTTTATTGGTTAGAGGTGTAATTAAAATCCTATTCAAAACATAACAAGCTGTAGCAACTGCTTCAATCCAAAATTTTCTTAGTAATTTACTATTTGAAAGCATAGTTTTTGCACACTCTTGAATCGTCTTATTTTGATGCTCTACTACTCCGTTTTGTTATGGAGTTCTTCGGAAGGAAAATTATGAGTTATTGCTTTTTTATTACAGAAATTCTCAAAATTTTCATTTTTAAATTCTCCACCGTGATCACTACGAATAGGTTTGTGTTTTAAAGAAAACTGATTTTTGAATTCTTTTTGCAAAAGTTTTAAATAAATTAAAAGCATCACTTTAAAGTTTTAGAAAAATTGTCTATGTAAATCTAGAATAATCATCTACAATTACAAAAACATATTTACTATGATTTATTGACTGAATTTGAGACGGACCAACAGATCTAAACGAAGTAACTCAAGAGGTTTAGAAGTTGAAATCGTATCTTTCAATTTAAATGAACTCTTCCTAAGTTTTCCTAATTGACAAGCATCACATATACTATATACTTTAAAATCCATTTTAGGGAGACCTCTTACTAAATCAAGTTTTGATAGTCTAAATAAAAGTTTGAAATTCAAATGCCCAAATCTTTTATGTCAAATCCAAGGGTCACTTGTATTAGCCAAAAGACATAGGTTATCATTTGAGATTTTCATACTAAGCATAAAAATATTTTTCTTCCTAATTTTTTCAAAGATAATATTTGATTTATTATCTTCGATGCGACACTTATCCTTTTCAAATTTAATTTCCTACCCCTTATCACATTATTGACTTATGCTAAGTAAATTGTGTTTTAGATTAACAAAACATCAGAAATAGTAGGGGTTTTAGAGTTACCGACATTGCCGATGCCAATCATATATCCTTCTGAGTTGTCTCGAAAGTTGACTAGTCCTCCATCTTCATAAATTATGTCATTCGGTATCTCTGGATTGCCAGTCATGTGTTTTGAACATACATTATCAAGTATCTATTTGTTTTTCTTGATTTGCATTATTTGTCAATTGAGTGTTGGTTCTTCAAAAGCCTTATAACACATCTGTTCCTGCACAACGCACTAATTCGGTAGATAACTTGATTTTCTATAATAACAATATGCAGACTTATGAAAAAAATGATGACATGGACAGTTTTGAACTAGTGTTTACAAAATCTCCAAAAATTGCCATTTTAAATTTTTTCAAATTCAGATTATGATAACTTTGAAAACCAATGCTCTGATACCAAATGTTGAAAATGCGAATTACGGATCTTAAGGCAGAATTAACACTAGATGAGGAGTGAATAATGTTTAATCTATTTTATGGAATTTTTGAAATCGTTTCAAATTAAACACATACAGATGCAATTTCACAAACACAGAGACAATGATAGAATCAGACACAGATGCAAATAGTAAATAAAAAGCAGTAAAGGAAAGAACGTAGCAGAATTTTATATTGGTTTGGAGTTACCCTACATCCAGCCCCGCACAATTTCTTGTGCAAATTTCTTTTCAAATATAATGTCGATATTACAACCTCGATTTCAAGGCCACGAGATACACCCTCATATCTACGAGTCCAGGGAAAACTCTCTTGATTTAACCAAGCTACAAGATCATCTAATTGATTTATGGGCTACAATCACACCCAATTGATTTATGGGCCACAATCACACCGTTTCTTATATTACTTTGATAGATAGAGAGACTCGATACACTTCTTTGATTACAAATGATCCTATAATTCTGAATAGCACCGAGATCTTTGAGAGAGAGTGGTAGAAAATCAAACCAGAGATGATTAAGTTTGATTCATTTAGGATTTCGGTAGAGTTTTTTTAAAATATGAGAGAATATTTGAGCGGAGAAGGAGTGAAGAAATGAAGAAAAACTAAATTAAAATTTATTGAAAACAACCGGTATTTATAGAAGAACAACAGTCACGTCCATTCATGAAAGGTTATGACGAATGGACACTTCATTTGAAAATTTAAATTTTAAATTCTACGGTTATCATGTCGACATGAGGGGATGGGGTATGTCGACATGATTAATTATTAAATAATCGGTATTAATTATTAATGATTAATTATTAATAGTAATTATTTAATGTTTATTATTTATTATTAGTTATTTAATAGTAACTATTAATTATTAATTAAAAATAATTAATATCAAATATTACCTTTTAGTTATTAATTATTAATTACTAACTATCAATTGTGTAATAGTAATTATTAATTATTAGTTTCTATTTATTCAATTGTACTTATTAATTATTAAATAATCAATATTTATTGTTAAATATTAATTACTAATAGTAATAATTTAATTTTTATTATCAATTATTTGATAGTAATTATTAACTATTAATTATTAAAAATTTATTATTAATTATTAATTATTAATTATCAATTATCAATTATTAAATATATTTGTCATAACTTTCTAGAGAAATGAAATAATAATATTTCATTTAATTATATTATTTAAGAAAAACTAAACTAAAATAATAACAATAGTAATAATGAGAATAATAATAATTGCTGATTATTATAATATTTCCAACAAATTGTAAACATATTACTAATAAAGACGAATTCAATGCTTTCCTATAGAGAATGTTTTTAAAAAGTATTATGCGATTATTTACAATCTATGAGTAAAACAACTTCTATAGAAGGTTAATCTGTTAATATCCACAACGATTTAAGACGAAACTTCTAAAAAAGGTCATTGCATAAAATTCAGAAAAAAGTTGTTAAATTATATTAGTTAGAACTTACATAGAAAATTGTTGTAAAAATCCCCTATTTTACAATGTTTCTCATTCAAACGTTGTAAAAAGTCACTTTCCTACAACTTTGTCGTTCAAATATTGTAAAAAATAACTTTTATATTAAGTTTATGTTTATGAAAGTTGTAAAATATATTTTACAATGTTTATTTTAAAAATGTTGTAACCTGAAGTTGTAAAAGGCTTTTTTACAACTTTTTTTATAAATGTTTTAAATTTAAATAATAATAAGGTATTTTTGTTTTAGTGCAACAACACATCTACTGTTAATCACACCTTCATCACAATAGAGTCTTGAGATATGGATCATTCTCATTTTAGCAATAATAGGCACGTCATAGAATATCATCACAAGCACTGCAACAAATTTTGTTTCAGATGACCTGTATCACTTCAACGCAGGCAGTACAGTCATCAGCAACACAACCAATCTCCGATAATGTTTTTGTTGGAATTGGGTCAACCGCAGTGGAGTTATCGGGTAAATTTTAAAAAATTTACTTTTGAATTCTTAGTAGGCCTATGTAGTCTAATTGTAAATGAGATCCAATCTAATAAAAATAAAAATTAAAATATATTTTATTTAATTTGGTAAAAATGAATTTTAAATTTAATTTAAACTTCTATGTAATATAATTAATGTATCAAATACTTTCACGTGTTTTAATGGTAAAAGCAACATGTAAGCAGTACATTATATATATATATATATTATACATATATAAACATGTAGAAGCTTAGTGATATAAACCTTTTTTTTCTTTCTCTTAACATAAATAATTAAATAAGAGAAGATAATGCCATAAAGGTAGAGAGAAAAACATTTCATCTCTCTTTAATTAAATTAATTGACATTTACTACAGAATTCATACATGCCTTTGTTGTCCGAGTTTTATTTTAAAGCTTGTAAGTAATAGTAACATATGTATATATAAGTTCAACTTACATTTATACATATTATATCAAAAAGTGTTTTACTAATAGACAAAAATTAACTTATATTTACAAAAGGACAATTAATGAATTAAGGTTGACATTTACAAAGAAGGAAAGGTGGAGGACTTTCCTCATTCCTTTACTTATTCAATCAATGTTATTTCAAATCAATAATTAAACTCTTAAAAATGCATATAAAATTAATTTTGACTGTTCCTATATTTTGAAATCTAAAATTAGCAGATATAAATTAAGTTTCAACTTTGGAAGAATTTTAAAATTAAAATTATGATTTTACACAAAAGTAAATTTTATAAACCTTGAATTAAAACAACACACCCATATGTATATACAATTAATTGCAAGCTACGTTTTAAAATTAAAATAACAAATGGATATGCAAAGTTTGTGATTTAGCATGTGTTAAAATTTAAGTTAACAAATTTATGTAAAAGTCCGATTATGTTTTTTTAACTTCCAAACAAAAGTATACATTAACAAATAATTACAATCATATAAAACTTATATTCAATTCTCAAATGATTTCAAACAGATAGCATACGCATTTTATACGAGTTGAAACAAAATAAAATCATATAAATAAATAGTTTCTAAAACAAGAACAAAGGGGACAACTTAGGCACAAATAAATTCATAGTAAAATTTTAGATCTAAACTATATAAACATCAAGAACAACTAATTGAATGAGATGTAATATGTCATAGCTCTATTATTAGGAAGATGGACATGTGAACAAAAGGGAATAGCATAAAATGGATTTAAATCAAATAAATATTATAAACATATATTATTAAAGAAGATCTGACAAAAAAGTGAATTAGTTCAAGTTAAGTAGATAAACTTTTATTCAGATGTTATATGCAAAAGATCTAATCATATGAATAAAAAATATATGAATAAATAAAATGAAAATTTAACCTTAAGATGTAGCCAAAAGAACGCACCTTGAATGATGATATCTCATCAGATTTGCGAGATCCACACCTAATCCTTGCAAGACCATTAGATGAATCACTTTTTTTCATTATTTTATTGATGTTTACATTTGATTTATAGCTGAAAATTTTAAAAAATTTATTTTATTTTTTTCCATGAAAGGTTAAGAGGAGAGAAGGAAAAATGAATGACCGAGAAAGAATGAGTTGTCCGTAGAAATGGATTAGCGTATATGTTTTAATTAAAAGAATGGAACCTTTCTCATTCTTTAATTAAAACTTCCCTAATTAGCTCCCTTGATTATCCCTCTCTCCTCACTCCTCTCTCTTCACATGATATGGTTGAAATTACATGCCATCAAATGATATAAAATTTCCATAACTTGCTACATGTAATTAATTATATATAATTACATCAATATCTTATATCAATATGCACAAATATAACTTTTATAAATGCATTCAAATAATTACAGACAACTGTCAAACATTAACTAAATTAAATAATAATTAATATTTCTCAAATATTAATTAATTTAATCAATTTACAATATTTTATAAATTGATTAAATCATGTGGTTTTGCGAAGAATTCATCATTATGGTTGTGCGATTCAAATGTGTAAATTCGGCCAGCGAATAATATCGAACAATTTGAATATTAATGTTCGCACGTCACTTTAACTAATGGTGTGATATTTTGTTTGAATTTATCACTTATATCTTCTGGTAAAATCAAAATTTGCTTATTTTAAACAGTACCCGACAGTGACAATTATTTACCCCAATTCTCTTTGTTAAAACTATATCACTTTGAACTTATGAAATTTGGTAATGATCAAAATTTCAGTATCATCCATGTTGACGTCAAAATGGATCAATATTGGAAGATATATTGTATGCAACCTATGAGACCTAGATTTACCAGATAATAATAAAAATAGCAGAAAAAGAATAACAAGACACAAGATTTATATAACGGTTCAACAATCTTCGGCCTACGTCCACTTTATAGTTTTATAGATTATAGATTTGGGAGAGAATTAGAGTCACTAGTACAAAGGATTTATAGTCTCAAGAGCTTAGAACTACCAATAATATCTTCCTAGGTGACTATTGAGTGAGGAATATATGAGATGACGAAAAGGCGTTGTCCAGATCCTTCTTCGGTTATAGTAGAGCTGACATTTATAGAGAAATATGTATAAAGGTTCGGTAATCACGTGGGACCCAAAGGTTATAAAGACGTCTTAGTACCGATGTAAATTTGTTCATGCAAAGTCAATCTTTTCACTTCCTTCATTCTTATCTCTCCTCTTAGATGTGTTTCAAGCTCTTTTTCATAGTCTTTGAGTTGATTCCGATGATTCTCCCGATAACATTTGAATTAGCTTACTTTCTTTGCTTTCTTCTCATCAATCTTGAGAATTGCCCATCCAAACCTTTAGAAAAGCATTTGACCATGAGAGGTTGGAGTAGAGTATGAAGTGTATTGGGTTTGTAGTGCGAAGATAAGAGGAAAATCCACTTGGTACCGAAAGTAATCCTCTTGGTACCAACTGCTTTCCTTGACCCCAAAAGTGATGACTTTTCTTAAGCTTACTTTTCTACTTCTTCTAAGTGCATTTTCAATTTCTTAAGTCGTTTTGTCTTCTTCTAGGCCTTTTACTTCTGGTTGAATTCTTCTTGGTTAAAAATCTGGTTAACACTCGTCCCCTAGAGTATGCTTTTGTTGGAAACAACGTGTGCCCTAGATCGAGATAACTTTTGGATTGTTATCTCTAAACGAGTACTCCTCTCTGCGGTGCATTCTACAAAACTCCAAGGAAATGAAAACCTCTCAGTATTAAGAGCTTTATCTCGGTACCGAGACCATTCGTCTTCCCTTAAATTCTTTATATATGTCTTTGGAATAGGAAAGTGTTCTCGCTTTCATTTCCTTCAAGCATATTCTCCTTGCACCAACCCCTTTCTTCCTACCACCGAGACCTTTCACCACTAAACTCCTTAACCTACCACAATCCATCTACCAGCGCTGTTCGACCATCCCCAGCAACCACTGATCTTCACACAGCCGCGTCACCACCTAGTTTCTGCCACCGTGCTCCAAAGGACCATCGAAAGGATTTGGGTTTGAGAACTCCAAACCCTAGCCTGGTTCAAAAATTGATTAAGGTGGTAGATCGATGTGAGATGGCGATGATGGCGGCGGCGGTGGTGCGGTCAATTGATATTGGAGGAGATGGTCAAAGTTTGGTCCGCGCTCGATTTTTGGTGAACTCGATGTTTGCCTTGGTTATATGCACACCATTCAAGAGACAAGTCTGACTCTCTGGCTTTGGCTAACACTTGTAATTGCGTGGTTAATCCAACATCGTCGCTTGAATTCCAAAAAGATGATTCTTGTCCGAGAATGGTTGTGTTAGATGATTCCATCGCACTTCTTTTCCTTTTGCCACGTTTCCAGCATTCCTAAAATGAAAAGCTTCTACGTCTCTCTGAACAGCAGCCCCGTTATTGATTATTCATCGATAACGAATAAGTTTCGATATATAATCTCAACATATGGCACGACTCATTTTTCTACCATAAGCGAGCTATCTACACAGGATTCCCTATTCGTGGTGTACAGGACACTGGGCTCACACTGCATAGATTAACATTTATCATTTGCCCCGATCAATGGTCAGAATCCGACTGGTCAACACACGTCAATATTCTTTGGATTTTGGGCATGGGTTACATGGGCTTATAATTCAAAATAAAGCATACCCGACCATGTTGAATGCTAGGTTTTATTGTTTAGAATGACTCATCGATCGCCTTGATTCAAATTCAATGAGGGCACTTCTACTCCCCTTGAAGTTAGATCCTCTACAGTTGAGGCCTTGCCAATAATTCCTACTGGACTGGGTCATCCCATGGTATCAAAGTTAGAAGGCTCGATGGTTCCAGTTGTTCCAATAGTGAGTCGGTCCCCACCTCTAAATGAGCTCTTAGGTTTAATAACACCGAATGGTCCACCGGAACAAGTGTCCTCGATCTTGATGGCTAGAATGCTGCAAAACATTTGTCATTAACACAGAATTCTAGAAGATGATGTTCTTCTCCCTACGAGGGCTGAGGTTGCACATACCCCTCCACTGAGATGCACAACGTGCAACTTGAATATGTGCTTAGGCAGTGCTGTCCCGCCTTTCAGTCTCTTTCTCCGAATGGTTCTATAAGAACTTAGGCTAGTTACATTCCAAATTCGTCTAAACGGTATGATCTTCTAAGCTCTCTCTATGTTCTTTTCATGAATCGCTTCAACTGAGCTTTGACTTTCAACGAACTTACTTACTCGTTCCACTTCAAGAAGAGACAAGATTTCCCTTCTTTAATGATCGCTAAAGCCTGGTGTCGGTGCAAGGTCATCGAAGAGCTCAACAAACACTCATACTTCAAGAACGAATATTTCTATGTACGATGTTCGTACGACTTCTACCGATTCTAGCTTTCTGGAAGTGGGTTTTCTATCCTCGGTCTCTTCCATACTTGGATTTCTTTAACTCAAGTTATCAACTTGATGTTTGTTTCCTTATAGGAAATCCGGTGCGAGAAGACCATAAGGAGCATGAGACTACACTCAAGGACCTTCGAGAAGTTAGATTCCAACAACGTACCATCGCATTCCTTCTTATGAACGAAAACTTGCGGCGGTGTGGTTTGCTGAGTCTAGATAGATTTGTTGTTTCTGATTCACCTGCTCCTAGCGGTTCCAAAGCTAATACACACTCTTCCATCCCCACTCATAGCTCAAGCGAGAATCTTCCTAGGGATGTCGTTGGTCCATCCGACATGGTGCACTCAAATGCGCCCATTGAGAGGGAGTTCAAAAATCATGTTGGTGGCGATATCCTGAGTAATAAGGATGAAGATGTTAGGATGTCCCTGATTTTCAAAGAAGATGAGGGAGTCAGCAGGAGAGAAGGGAAAGAACCGATGGTTGAAGAAGAAGTAGAGGGCATTAGTGATGACGATAGCGACTACCATGCTAGTTAAGAGGAGGGCGAACCGTTTGAAGAGACACCCTATATGACTCCTGATCTATCCATCTTGCCACATTCGGAGCATATTGCTATGGAAGCTTCTAAAGCAGCTGGAGATCAAGCTGCGTTGTCTGCTAGAGAGATTACACCTCAAGCCCATTCTTTCGACGACGTATTCGTCGGTCTGAGCGATATCGGTGAGATCAACTTTTCTATTTGCGACATTTTGGATGAGACGGATTCCACTTTTCTCCTAGAATAAGCATAAATGAAGGTGGAGAAACTCCATTTTTACGCCCACGCGAACATGGTCCATAGAGTACTAAAGGGGTCATCAGCGTCATACACTTCGCTGGGATCACGAATACGCATCCCCGCATGCACTCATGTTTTATGAAGTCACGATTGTTATACTATCTTTCCTTTTTAGGTTCTATAAGTTGTGATTAATACGAGAAACTATCTCGCAACGCTAGTGCATACGGAGGCCAAACTCCTGATCCCATCCTGCCTCGTCACTACAAAATCGATGAGGAGAGGTGATGAAGGAAGGACCGTGAAGTTGATGAAGCTTACCAAGCCGACAG
The DNA here is from genome assembly GCA_030765085.1 of Allium cepa. NCBI lineage: Eukaryota > Viridiplantae > Streptophyta > Magnoliopsida > Asparagales > Amaryllidaceae > Allium > Allium cepa. The sequence continues at coordinate 78,396,751 of CM060941.1, read as the reverse complement.
AGAAAAGGACTGGGAGAAAGAGAAGGAGGGAAAGAAGAGAGAGGTCGAGCTATCCTATGATGCTACCAAATGCCCAAGAGAATCCACCGAGCGTTGTGAGCTATCTTTGACCACACTTCCACCGCACACAGAAGCTTAAATTTCTTAACTACATCAGGTTCCAACCTCCCAATCCCTTATTATTGTTGTTCCCCTCATTTCTAAGGAAATGTTGCTACACAGTTCACTCTTTCAGTTGGTCCCCCATGCTTACAAGCTGAATTTCCTAACCTCCTCTTTCACGACATCAAATTCGATCATGACATCTCAGATACCCCAAAAGTGGTGGTGTAGCAAGACTTACAAAGTGTTCAAAATCATGTCGATGAGGGGTTTAAATGGAAGAAGCTGTATGTCGCCCTCTTCGAAGTGAATAAGATCAACTGCACCAACATTTGCTCCTTCAAGTGCAAGAGAGTTAACTTTGAGCGAATGATTAAGAGTCGAGAGGACGATCTGTTCAAGGCCACAAGAGAGTGGGACTCATCCCTTAAAGGGAAAGCCTGTGCTGACAACTTAATCGAAGAGATGAATCCCTTTAATCCAATGCTGAGCTTGTCTTTAGAGACCAGCTAACAACTGCCCTTGCTGAAATTACATAGTTCAAGAAACAAGCTGACAAAAAGGCCTGAGCTCTTACATAAAAAGATGAGATCATTCGGGCCTGTAATTTGACTATCATAGAGAAAGCCGGTGAACTTGCTAGGCTCCATAAGGAGAATCAAAAGCTTGGTGAAAAGAAGAAGAAACTCATCAACGAGATGGAGTAGCTGTCAACTGCAAAATTTGCCAATGGCCTTGAACTTGTGATTTATCAATAAGAGATTAAAGAGCTTCAGGAAGAGAGGTCTAGAACTAGCATTTTCATGAACAAAAATCTGAGATAGTTGAGGGATGAATATCTCGAGACCCTTGCTGACATTTAGGAAGAAGTGCTGCGCAGGTCTGTGCAGGCCGAAGACAATTGCTTTAAGGAGGAGCTGATGGCTGTGTACCTTGATGCCGAGTACATAAAATTTCTCTCTATTAATAGGGTCCTCCTATCAGAAGTGGCTGCTAATGCTGCTACTGCTGCTAAAGCTCTTGTTGGCCCAAGCTCTTCGGTTCAAAATGAAGTGCCCACTTAATAATTCAGAGAGCCGACAACGATTATTCCTGCATCCGAGTAAGTTAGCTCCACAATCGCCCATGTGATTTTGACCTCCCTTGCAGTTGCAACTATCGAGCCTTGCATTCTCCCCTTTATGGGCCAAACTGAGGAATATATAATGGAAGAAGGGAAATGTGAGGCTGATATCCAAGAAAGAAGCCCGGGCTCAGGTATTTCTCTTATCTTTCCAGTGTTTTAGAAGCTTCAGTTCACTTTCGAGTCCTTTTCTTAACTTTACTTTTATGTCTATCAATTTGTAGGTCAACCACATGTGCCTACTCTGCCTCCTCTACCTCCAACTAACTAGAGCTCATGAACTGCAGCTATCTTTACTTTGTTTACCACCATCTCCACGGGGCTTACTACAACTGCTCCTACTTCCAGCTTTGGTCCAGGACCCGATTATGAGAAGACTGCCGCCTTAGAGAATTTGGAGGATGTTTCTATCTCCCAGGAGGAGGATCCGACGATCTTAAGTGCTTTTGACCTGACTAGGCATGTGACTATCGCAGAGAGGCTGAAGAAGGATCTGGATAAGATCAGAATAATGAAGGAGCGTGGAGTTGACCAACCTGCTTCTACAAAACCAACAAGCACCCAGTAGTATATTCCCGTACTAAAGATCCAACCACCTAAGATAACGCCCACTAAGACCCAAAGTGGAAAATTTGAACAATCACATACTACAACGTGGGAAGAATCCACCCATTTTGAAGGTGACACTCCCCTGCAAGATGGCTACAGAGGAGAAGAAAATGTATACAACTCGACCTGGTGGTTATGCTGGCAAAGGTAGCAAGAAAGAGAAGAAATAGAGAGTACTTGAAGCTGCAGGCGTGGTAGCGTGCTTTTCCATCGACCATGTCCGAGTCTGTACTTTTTACTATTTGTCTTTGATAGGCCGAGCTTGTGTGGGTATGGCCGAGCTGTTTAATTGTACATAAAATCGATAATAAAGAAAGATCACTTTGTTTTGTAATCTCTCTTCAGTTTACTTGTCTGCATTTTATGTACTATGCATGTTTGTGTGTACTGCCTGTGTACGTAATATAACTGCATGTTCTGCAATGTTTCTTATATTATTTATTTTCTATTTCTATACAATATGCTTATTCATCACAACTCCGTGCATGTAAACAATATTTGTGTTGTTGCTTTAGTTATATCCTGTTACTTGGCCCTATTTATAGTTTGATAGTATAGAACTATAGTTTAACTGGTTCTCCGACAATTTGAGCTTTGTCAAGTTCTTTCCAACCAAGCATTTGTATACATGCCCCTATCTATAGGGCTTATTTTTTTAAGTGCCATAGTTCCAGCAATTATGAGGGATTACATATCATGGGCAACTTGTCATATTGCCTCCAGTCCGGCCCTCAATCCTACTCCGCAATCAAATAAGTCTAATAATTCCAACTTTCGATTTTCTATGACTATCCTCGCTTATCCTCATTCGGGCGTATCCTGCTTAGACGCTAGTATCGTTGCAGAAATCCCATTTTGCTGATAGTTCCTATCTCCAAGAACAAGTGATCTTATTGCTCAATTCCAATGATTATATCTTCGATGCTTCCAATCTCCGAGCTGTAACTGAATTCTTCCAGGTAGACATCCTCGGCCAATGTCAATCTAGATCTATGTATCATAAAAATGCATTATTGTCATCTTTCGTTTTAACAAATTCTTCCTAGTTAGGGGTTGAGAACCAAGTCATGCCCTAGCTTCCGCCACCGGAAGCTAGCATTTTGGAAATTATATTCCAAGGATTTCTCCTTGAAGTTGCCTAATTTCGGGAAATTTTCGACTTTTTCAAGCTAGAGTCAAACTGTCTGATCGGCCTGAAAATAATTTCACCTTTCTATCATTGCCTGTTTCCAAGCACCGACATGTTCTTGAAGGTTGAAGAGTTCAATCGAGTGCCAGTTTCTATCTCTAGAAATTGGTGCAATTGTGATTAAAACCCAAAGAATCCTTTTCGACGTCGCCTATCTCTGGGAGGAGGTGCATTTTCATGTGCTGAGATAGAATTATCCGATCGATCCCTGAATGGATTATAGAACCTTTTCGTCATTGCCTATCCCGTGGCAATGACGAGTTCTTGAAAGTTCATGGTTTTTCATCTGGATATCGCTTATCTCTGGGTAACGCTAGATATCTATACGTTGGGATCGATTTTAATTATCAATCCGGCGGTCTAAACCTTCCCGATGTCACATATCACCGGGCAATGCCAGTTCTTAAAAGGTTAAGGTCGATTTTCACCGTCGACCCGATGGTTAGGACCTTCTCGGCTTCGCCTATCTCTGGACAAGGCCAGCTCTTAGAAGGTTATGGTTGATTATTACCATCAACCCGACAGTCGGACCTTCCCGATGTTGCCTATCTCTAGGTAACGCCGGTTCTCAGAAGGTTAGGTTCAATTTTTACCATCGTCCTAGCAATTTGGACCTTCCCAGATGTCACCTTTCTCTAGGCAATGCTGATTTGCAGAAGGTTAGGTCGATTTTCACCATCGACCCGATGGTTTAGACCTTCCCGGCATTGCCTATCTCTAGACAACGCTGGTTCTCAAAAGTTTTGACTGTTAATCAGTAGCACATGAATCCTACTTACAAGGACACTGTTCCATTGGTTCAAGAAGCTAACTTTATTTATGAATGGAAGAGTGGCAAGTCCTGCCTATTTACAGTGTCCCTTGCATCCTTGGGTGGCTTATTTGCAAAGAAAATAAAGAAAAATTAAATGTAGTAGTGCCAAAGGAGATCATTGTTCAATGCACGTGAGATAGGGATTCCATCAACGGTTTCCAGCTAGAATATCCATCTCCAAGCTTTTGATCAATCGCGGAGGGTCCTTCCATGTTTTTTTAAGCACTCTCGTACCTGGGAGAGCCCATTTCAGAATAAAATATCCTATCTCAAAAGTACGGTTGTGAACCTTGGCATTAAAGTGTCGTGCTACTCTTTTTTGGTGAGTAGCTACCTTTAGTTCAGCTTCTTCCCGCTTGTTATCGACCATGTCGAGGGACTAGAGTAGTAGTTCTTTATTTTCTCTCAGATTAATGTGTCTTCTATGATGAGGTGGGACATCTGATTCCATTGGGATCATAACATTTGAGCCGTAAGCCAAGGCGAATGGCGAGTGTCCAGTCATCGATTTGTGTGTTGTCCTGTAATCCCATAGTGCTAGTGGAAGCTCATCAACCCAATTTCCTTTAGCTCTAGTTAGTCGATTTTTCTTGGTAGATTTGAAGATCGAGTTTATTACTTTCACTTGCTCGTTTGCTTGTAGATGTGCCACTATGGAGAAGCTCTTTTTAATTCTGTAATACTTGAAGAAGTCCTTGAACTCACTTGAACTCAACACTCTCGAGCCGAGTCCCATTGCATGTGATGATCTTCTTGGGTACTCTAAACCTGTAAATAATATTCTTTATTATATAAAGTTGATTACCTTTTGTGTTGTAATTGTGGCAAGTGGTTACGCTTCAACCCATTTTGTGATGTAATCCGTTGCAACGATAACGTATTTGGCTCCTCCCTTATGTAGATATTAATTCCCCAAATTATGAATAACCATGGACTGACCATTTGTGTTAGTTCCATTAATGGGGCGCTCAAAATATTCGTAAATCTATGGCATCGGTCACACCTTTTGGTGTAGTCAGCAACATTCTAGTTTATTGTTAGCCAGAAGTAACCATGGTGAAGTATTTTCTTTGCCAGAGTCTGCCCCCGGGTGTAATTGTAACACCTCGTAAAAATCAATAAGAAGTAAATAAAATAGGATAGATTAATTAAGATAAGGTTAAAAGTGAAAAATTTGTAAAATTTAGAATTTGACTATGGAAGTTATGCCGTTGTGTTCATGGCGAAATTCTTATCAATTTCCTATAATATGTCAAATGCGGAGCTCAAACAAAAAAGTTATGGACGCATGAAGTTTTCGGATTCAAAATATATTTAAATAGAATTCAAATAATTCTCAAATTTGAAATTTGAAATTTAACAGCAATTAGACTTGGGAGTTAAATAAACGTTGAAATTAACGATATCTAATTAAGGAATAAAATAAATAAAAAAACAACATAACGGTCGACCACTCCTATAGGACCAGTTGACCGCTAGCGGTCGATCAGTAGAGTACAGGCGGTCGACCGATGGAAGCTAGTGGTGGGTAGGGTTTTAACACTTTGAACGTTCGAATTTTTATAATTTTAAACTAACCTAAATCTGAAGGTTATGGTGCATTCCAACCACTATAAATAGGAGCCTAGCCCATTACTTTTATTTATAAATTATTTTGGGAGTCTAGCATGGCATTGTCAGTCTTTCACTTCAAATCTAGTAAAAAATTATTTTGGTTTCAGGTAACAAATTCTAGATTTTTATTACTTTATTTATAATTCTATTCTCCTCCAACCCCTAACTTTATGAATCTAATCTATATGCAAATATCCTGTTGTATATAAAAAAACAAGAGATCTGAAAGAGATTATTGAAGGCATGTCAAATCCAAAATGAGTCAAAGCTAAGGACCTACAAGGAGTGGAAATTTTAGTCTTTCAATTTCAATAATTTATTGGTGTAATTTGGATTTGAATCATGCCTTAGAGAGTTTTGGTCACGGAAACATCATATTAAAAATCTCCAAAATTCCCCAAAGCGAAATGTCAATTCTTTTTTTTGAGAAAAAGTGTGATCCTCTAATAAAAGAGGGGAGCACACATGAAAATATATATATATATATATATATATATATATATATATAACACATAATAAGGTGCTGCCAACATGCCTGGCAGGTGGCAAATTAATGTACTAAAAACAAAGAAAAAAAAGATACCCCTATAATGAGCTCCGGCAAGGCCACCGCCCATTAGACCCTAATACCGAGCTCCGACATGGCCACCGCCCAATAATAATGTGTTAGACGTACCTAGAAAACTGAAATAGTATCAAAAGCCAAAGAAACTAGAAGCCGGCATCATCTATAAGGAGACTCTATGTAACTGCCTTAGAAGAAATAAACTAATATGGAGAAGAAAATAATCCAGAAAGAAGCACACCACTCTGAAGAAACGGGATAGCTGAAAGAAGCGCCTGACGCAATCTACAATCCTAGAAACGACTATCTTGAGCACCTGTAAAAAGACTCCAGCTGTCCTGCAAACCTGAAAAGAGACATTGACAACCTATCTAATCCAAAACCTGTAACCAAACTAAGAACAAAATTAGTACGAATCACATGTATGTATATAAATAGAATTTATATACATATATGCACATATAAAACTAAAGCAATAAAATAAAGCAAAGATAATTTAGTACAAAAATTAACAATTCTAGATAGTAAGACTAAAATGATCCATACCGAATAAAATTAACGAACTATAAACTAAAATAATTATAGCTAACTTAAAACAAAATCAATACTAGAAATATCTCTATGAATTTGCAATAAGGAGCAAATAGTGATGCACTAAGCGAAATGTCAATTCTAGTTTAAAATATCGATTGTTTATATTAAAATAATGGGAATTTTGTAGATTTTCATGTTCCTACATTCTATTCCACTTCTTATTCTTTTTCTTTGGATTTGATCAAGGGTTTTGATTAGGAAATGGTGTATAAGGTTTGAATTCTTATTCGTAGTTTTCATCGTTTATTTCCAAAATTTTATTAGAAATTCCCTTTGTCAAATTTCATGAAAAATAAGTTGAATAGATTGTAAAAAGGAATTGAAATTATAAGTTTATTGATTTTTTCCATTATTTTAATGTAATAGGTTGTGTTTGAATTTTATTTGTATACATGTCTGTTGATTAGGTTTTTGGATATTGGGTTATGGTATATTAATAATATGGAAATGTGACTTGTATTATTTTAAAAGAATAGACATTAACGTTAGTTAAAGCGTAAACTCCACACGCTTAGAAATTCCTAAGCACATATTTCTTTATATATAAATATTTGCGTAAATGACATATAATATAACGTATTAATTGGGTAATAAATAGGCATTTAATTATTATTAAATCCCTTTTAGGAATGCAATTAGTGGTAAAGCGAAATAAGGAAGATATCTTATAACCTTACTATTAAATTCGAGATATGTGATAATATATGTAGAGATATTTAGATTATGATTGAGTTATAGGGATGCAAGGCCATACAAAAGCACACGGAAGTCTGTCCAGCTAATCTGGATACCAACATTATGAATTTTGGATTAATGTGTGACATCGCTTATAATAAGTAACTTCAATTGACGCGAGGTTAGTCCTAAATTCTGTAGGGTAAAATTGCCCAGTTAATCAAGCGACCGGTACCTACGAATAGTTGGACTAATGTGAGATGTCACTATGGGGTATGAGTCATAATACTAAGGCCCACTTTAGGGATTGAAGGTATTAAGTGGTTGTATGTGGTCCCGCCTCTTCCCTAGTGTAGAAAGTAGTAAATGGTTGGGGTTATGGGTTTGGCACGGTAGAGGATATCTCGAGAAAGGGCCCACTTCAATACGAAATATTAAGCGGTTGAAGAGATTCCATGCAATATTAGCTCAATAGCTACTGGTGAGGAATTGATCTTGAGATAGGTATTAAAGGATAGGGACCTGCCTTAAAAGAGGTATTAAATGGTCAGAGTCTTCCCAGTTCCCATTACAAGGTATTAAGTAACTTGAGTACTGTCTCTTACACTGATCGGACATTGACGATAGATATGGTTATTGGGTTGAAAGCGAAATGGCTATTGGCTTATATTTGGAAAGCCTTTTTGGACTTATTTGGAAAGACTTAGGGTATAGATAAATGTGAAAGACATATTCCTATTTAAATTATACTACATAAGTACAACTATAGTAAGGCTTGATATTTTATTCACCAAATCTGGTTGCATGTAGATGCATTGTGATAAGGGGTTCTCACATTGTCAACTGTGGTGAAGCCTTGTCTCGTACCCCTACACGTCCTGACAATGTAGGTGGGTCAAGTAGTTGAAGGACTAGCCTAGGCAGTCGAGAGGTTGGGCCGTAAAACAAGTGCGTCTGGGATTATCATTTGTAGCCACCACCATTTAGGGTGATTGTTACATTTGTCAGAGCCTAGTTTACCCGATCAACGGGAATGGATATATGTATGGGAGGCGTACTTGTTATTTTTAAAAAGTATTTTTCAAAAATCCTACTACGTACACAGATACCCATATGCTTATTTTGAACATATGTAAACACCATGAAAATCTTTACTTCAATATAATACTATCTTAGGAAATGTAGGTGGAAAAGGTTGTAACTCCAAGGTTAATAAGGCAATAAATGTGCAGTAAATAGGGAGTTACAAGTATTTAATAAGGATATAAACAGGCCAACTAAAGAGATTATTAGAGTAATAATGAAGAGATAAGGAAGACACTATAGGTAAAATTTGAATGAATATATAAATGTCTTTAAAGATTGTCCCTTAGAATAAAAATAATAATTTATTTTAGACAATTGACATTCATAACAGCAAATAAACATGTTAGGAAGTAATTAAATATTATGAGACAGTATAATCATCATTATGGTAAATTATATAGCCTTAATTGTACATGCAAAAATTAGTGGGCCTATCCCAATACGTAAAAATAGATGGGAGACAAGAATCTATGTGTTGTAAACTACCGGAAGTAAAGAATAAAGCAAGATGTGAAGAAGGAGTGGAGCAAGTTCCTACTAGAAGGTATACATTAATCCCCAAAAGGAGATAATTAGAATTTTATGGGGATTGAGCAGGGAAGAAGGAAGTTCAATATAAAGGACAATTACAGTATATTTCTAAATCCAATCTCGTGTAAAAGAATTTGATAAACAGATCTTTGGGAAATTTCCTTGAAATGTTTTGAATAAGTTTTCAAATGATTTATCGAGAGGTTGTTTAGAAAAAGTAGGGAAATTTAGAAACTCATAATTTAAAATTTTATTGAGTTAAAAGTCTCTAATTAAAAGATTTTTGGTACAAAAAGATTTTTCATTTTTGGAATTCTAGTTTAAAATTGGTTGAGTTAAAAAGTTTTTAATTTTTAGAGAAAATGATTCTTCGTTTTTAAAATAAATGTGAAATAGAAAGTAGATTGAACTTGATGATTTTTCTCCTATTTCATAAATTTGGAAGTGCCTTTTTCAAAAAAATTCTTTCTAAAAAGGGGAATACATAGAATTGTAACTTAAACAAATTAAGGAATAGGGAATAGAAGGATAAGAATAACTAGTAAAGTAGAAACATTTCCGCATAAGAAAAATACGAAAAATAATAGCTAAAGTAGGAGCCAATTAGTTAGGAGAAATATAAATAGAGGTAGCGTTGGGAGATTTGGATAGAAATTGTATTAAAAATTGTATAAATCATGATCAGTAATCTAGTTACAAATCAATAGGATATAAGTTATCATTGTCTACTCCACTTTTTATTGTTTAGAGTTATAGAAGATGTTTAAAAGAATTAGAATTATATGATGATAATTAATAAACGAGTTGAGATAATTTTGTGAATGTTATAAGGAAAAGCATTTATGTGAGGATGAGAATTTTATACATTCTTATATTTAGAATTTGTTTGAATAAGAATACAATATTAATGAAAAAGAAATAAATTGGGATTGATAAGGAAAAGGGATTGTGAAAGATTATGAGTTTTGAAACACCCTACACCCCTTAGTATACCCAAAAGGACATACTAAAAGGCATTATGCGTTGTAGGTATAACTAAGGCTAGCAGAGACTAAGATTCACAAGACAAAAATTAGACAATAATAATAATAACGCAGCGGAAACAATTATAGTATTTTGCTAAAAATCAAATTCCATAATATAAGATGATAAAAATAAGTCACCAAATACCCAATACATCATATGACAAAATACCCATACAAGTCTCATGAAATCCAAAAACCCAAAGTCTCAAATAATATCATAGTACAATACATCCCTCTCAAAATGCCAGCTCAGCAAAAGAACTAAAAACTGGAACTGAAGGAAAGAAATATACGATAGAATCTCTAATAAGCCTCCACGAAGCTGTGGTCTACTATCCTTGCCCCTGATTGCCTATTGGGGGAAAATGGAAAATAGAGGAGTGGGACAGACTAAAAGTCTGGTAAATGATAGTAATTATTAGAATCTTTAAGCAAAGTAAAATTAATAGGCACTACAACAGTTCTAGCATGAATAAGGATAATAAAGGAAGTAGGAAAGAAATGTAGGATCGATTTCACCCTAAAGGGAGGGGAGGTGAATAGAGTGATACTATCAGTTATAAAAATTATTGCAGAAGTATATAAAATAATTGCAACACAGATATAGCAGAATTATAGCAGCATAGATAATAATAGAATACTAAAACCAGAAAATAGAACACATAGATTTACCCAGCTTCGGCAAAACCCTGCCTACGTGTTGTCCGCAAGGTTTCTACTATAAATTGAGTAGTCAGACGCTTACACACGTAAACTCACGACACCCGCTATCGACTAACCTAACTCTACGCTCAAAACCCTGCCACAACTCAGCCACTGAGTTGCGAATTCTCGAACTCCACCTCGTAGTTCGTAACCTAGTCAGACGACTAGAACAACACAGCTTTAAAAAGTTTGAAAGTAAAATTACAAATAAAAACAAGAAACCCTAATTAATAAATTAAAGCCCAAATAAATATTATAAGTCGGTGCAAAATATGTGAAGCGATAAATCCCCTTCTCTCTTTTATTTCTTTGACCTGTTAACTTTGTATCCTTTGCGCTAAAAATGTGGCTACTTCCTTCTTTTCCGTTCATTCTTCTTCGTTCTCAATTAGGGCTTCTAGAAAATTGAAGTCACCGACTAATTGTAAGTCAATTAAAATGGCTATTACTTTGATTTGCATTGGCAATCGACTTTTTCTTCACTTTGCTCACGGTTGCTCCAATTTGATCGAGTTCGAGTAAAATGGTATGTGATTTATTCTTTTTGCTTTACTGGATAGCTTTCTTGAACTCGATGCATTATCTGCCGATGATGTTAACAGTTAAATATGGTTTAATTCCCTTGATTTTCGTTCGTTTGATAACTTGTTTTGTCGTTCGATTTTCCTTGAATGCTTGAGATGTTTCTGACTTGTTCAACTCATATAATTCTTTGTTACTTTATTGTCACGGCTTGTTTGATTCCGACTTTCGTTTTCTTGACCACCATGGCTTTGACGAGTTTGAACTTGCTCCGTGCATTTCTCTGTTGACATCGGCCTTGACTTTTAGACTTGATATGTTTAGTTAGAATTCCCTGCATTATTATCTAGTTTGAAATTGCCGTTGACATCAGTCACTTTGAATTGATTTCTACTGTGACTTTGTTAATTCACCATGTTACTCATATTATCTGACTTCGGTCATTTCTCCGTGATATTTTTTTTTGCATTGATGTTCACTTGCGGTTGTATCGTGACTCGAGCAAATACTTGTTCGATTGAAACTATCCTTGGTTCAAAACTGCTACTTTGATTTTGAACTTGCACACTGTGTTATTCTCTGTTGCATTTTGTATCACTTTTACTTATCACATCCATGCTTATACTTGTTGAGGCTGCTGCACCACTGTTGTCACACTGGTTCATTGTTGACTTCATTGTTGTTCGGATTAGCTTGTGTACTTGCTTACACTGAATTTGTTTGTTATTTGATGTTAAGGCCTTCACTTATATTCAGTTGCATTCATTAGTTCTTTGTGTCTGCTGCTTTATTTGGTTTACCTGAAATTTGAATTGATCCATTGTGTTGTTGAACTTCATGTGTACATCACTGGTAACATGTACATATGTGCACTGTGTTGATATTACAGTCTTGAGTCATATGCATGTTGCCTCTAGCTTTATTACTGGCCTTCACCACACATGTGTGTGTGTGTATATGTTCAGGTTGGTATGCTTATTCGAGCTGCTGTGTGGTTCGATGCACTTGTATATGTCTTCATTTGTATACTTGAATCTGTTGTTTGCATTTTCATGTGTGTAATTTCCAGTCAAGTAGTCCAGTGGCCTCGACTACGTATGTATGATGCCTGATGTGTTATTCATGTTCAATAAATGTATACAAGTACGCGTACTTGCCTATTGATATTTGAGTCTGGGTCACTTGCTCAAGTTGGTTTGGTTCATTGTAGTCAATCATTGCTAACATATGCATTGCGCTTTTGGTCGAGTCTGGTGCTTGAATTTGGTCTGCACTTCCACGTGAGTTCATATTGAAACTGTTATTGCTTTGAATTGTCTTCATGTATATGTGCTATCTACATTCATGCATTGGTTGCTTTTGAGTGCCTTTGTGATTTTCTTTGAATCTGATCTTCAAGCCGTTCATGTTGTAACTGGACTTCATGTGTACACTTTCATCTGGATTTGTTTTTCGTATTGCACCTGTGTTGAATCCAACTTATAGCTCGGGTTTGACCTTGTGCTCAATATCGTGGCTTAATATTTATTTCACTTGAGTTGAACCCGGCTTTTAATTTGGGTTTGACCTTGTGCTCACCTGTCCCTGAAATTTTTATCAAGTGTATATCGGTGTGCCGTGACATACTGTGCATGTCACAAATGTTCGTGTAAGATGAATTCAAAATTAAATGATGACGAACAACCCAAATAACTAAGACAAATAATATTTTCAAAATATACACTTTATTTTTCACTGTAAAAATATTTCATTTCAATTTTACCGCGTTAGTGTGTATTTTTGCAGATAGCTCAGATGCTGGATTCAATCTGGAATACAGTTGAAGATCAAATACAAGTGAATGAGTGAAATGTAGTGAGGTGCTTATGTAAATGATAAATTATGATGTAATCGAAATTATATTGTAATCAACAATTGTGTATATATATATAGTGAGAAATAAAATACTACAATAACAAATACATTTATATGAATATATATATATATATGTTTATTATCATCTAACAAAAATCATATACTAGCATATTCAACAAGAAATAAACTAGAAATACGCACGATTAAATATTGCACAATTTATAAGATTGGTTAATTTTGATTGTTTGCACTTGTCCTTGATCTTTGCTTTGACTAGGCTGAATTCCTAATCCTGTAATTAGGATGTAACCATAATCCTGCCCTTTTAGATCGGCCTGCTACTCTATATTACCTTTTTGCAGACCAGCTGTTATATAAGTCCCTACATAGAATGTTACTGTGGACCAGACGACATATATAGCCCCCTACACTGAAGGCATTTTTTTACTGTGGATCAAATACTATATATAACTCTCTACACAGAATGTTACTGTGGACCAGACGACATATATAGCTCCCTACACAGAAGGCAATGGTGTCTACGAAAGATACCCAAACTAAGCGTTTGGAACTCATACCTATTACTGTTCACCTGAATGGAAGTCGCACGTGTAACTGCCACCATGCCCATGCTACCTTTTGCTCCACCTATTGGGTCTTCTTATTACCTCAAACTCCAGCATAAGCATGCCCCTCATCTCACTTTAGGCTAATGTGAGATCACCGTGTGCTCATAGAAAATAGGGGAAATGTTGTTGGTACTGGCCCGTCATGCAAACAATATCTAGTTGCACCCCTTACCCAAATCCCCCATGATTTGGACTTCTACTTAACAGATTACTACCATTCTTAGCATAAGTGTGCCCTCGCTTCACTTCAGGATAATGTGGGACCACCGTTTTGTCTAATAGGGAATTCTATTGGTACAAGTCCTAATTTCATCTTTGCTTATTAACTTAGACAAATTATTTTAAATAAACCTTTACAATTTATCCCTACTATCTTTGCTTGTTAATTTATCCTAAGTCTTGAAATAAGCCTTATTCTGTTTTTTTCTTCTTATTATAACCTACGTTATAATCATGCTTATTACTTAACACAAGGTCTAAGCGTGAAAATAAGTTTCTTCCATCTTTTACTCTTTTTAGTTATAATTCTAAGTTATAACTAGGCTAATCTTTTTAATTCCGTCCAATTATACGTCACAATTAGGCATAATTTCAGTCCAATTCCATTTTGTTACAGTCTTTGTAATTTACATCTTATATTCCATTATTTTAGATTTCTTACAATTTGGTCCATATTCGAGTTAGTCATATTCTAATCCATATGCGATGATGAAGGAGGAATAAAAGTAAACTGAAAATAGAAGAAAATCCAAAGCGTAGAAAGAAGATGCAAATAACGTATAAATAACAGTAAATAAACTAAAATACTGTAAATAAACCATGAATAAACGGAAAAACTGTAAACAGAAATAAACTAAAATTACTGAAAAGAATTGCTGAAAGGAAACAGACTGGAAATAATTCTAAAAACTGTAAATAGACTACTAAAAAGGTTATTCCAAAAATTGTAGTAAGACTACAACTATTGGAAACCCTATTATATTAAATCACTTTAAGAAATCTTTAAAATAATTACAATCACTCACATGTGGTCCTTAGCTCTTTCTTTAGTCTTCCCGGATCTACTTGAGGGTATAAAAATATTTTTTTTTAAAAAGATTCTCTCCTTGGAAAATTATTTCTTTTAAGGTCCTTCCTGAAATGGTGAACCCAAGCAGAGAAAATCTAGAATGAGAAAAAATGTTGAACTTAGGGTCTTATTTGTAGGGGTAGAAATGAATCTCAGACCATTGAATTTGTAGATCAAATAGGATGTAACCACGTCATAGGTTGAATATGAGCCATCAGATGGAAGCACGAAGGGACCAGATGAGCCAAAGGAACGAAAATGATGTGTTCGCTAATTACTGGAATGAAGGAACGAATCCTTCGTTTACTATGCCACGTCGATCGGCTGGTCAACCTAGGCGGTGGGATGGTCGACCTCTAGGCCGACCTCCATACACACACACATCTATATATTTGGATTCTCGATTATTTTGTAACTCATTCATATAAGCTCGGATTCTGACGTTCTTATATGAAAATTGACCAGAAAATTACCATGGACACAATGGTGCAACCCCCGTGGCTTAATTCCGACAATTTCACAAAGTTATTTTATTATTTAGTTAATTGACGAATTAGTTATTACAGGTTAAATTTTGGGTTGTTACAAGCTCAACAAAGTTATAAAAATATTTAGTTAAGTGACAATACATTTGAGTAATAAAGAAATAGATGTGGATGTATATCAATTTGATAATAGAACAACTTAAAATAAGAAATTTGGCACGCATGCGAATAGATTGTGGTTTGAAGACTACTAAAATAATTGTGTTGTAACTAGAAATATTTTTGAAATAATGAATACCTAATAAAGAAATTTGAAATACTATTAAAGTTATAATCTTTGTACTAGATTTAAAAGGAGCTAAATCTAGAAAATAATAACAATATATTCTTAAAATGAACTTTTCATAAGTATAGGCCATAATTTCATGGAGTAATAAATGTTGATTTCGAATTTAATGACATAAGTTTGTATGAAAATAATTTAATGAAAATTATTTTGTATGTTGAAGAGAGTTTTGAGAAGAGAAATTATTTTGCTGCTTTATGGATTAAGCAATTTTTGAATTTTTGATTTAATAGTAGTTTGGTTTAATAATTGACTTTTAAATGTTTTGAATTAAAAGTCTAACTTTTAAAGGAATAAATCTCTGTTGTAGAAAGACCTTAAAAAGGAAGAGTTGTTTAGAAAAAGGAAACAATTTCACGATCCCTTTAGGGAAATAAGCAATTTTTGAAACTGACAAAAAAAGTTTTTAATTTTATATTTTTAAAGATAAAGGTTTTGAATAAGGTACTTTATAATTGTGAAATTTTAGTTTTAAATCATGATGAGAACTAAACCAAGTATTAATATAGAGTAGATAGGGATCACTACCTAGGTAAGGTAGTGTAAATGTTATAGGATATGAATAAAATTAAAATAGTATGTACAACCCAATCTAGAAATTTGAAATCAGTCCCAAATATTTAATTGTAGAATGCTGGTAAAGTTGTGAAGATATTCCAAATTTATAATGCTGTTATAATTTAGATTGCCCTAGTTGATTTGGAATGTAAACTTCAATGTTTTGATTTATTTGGAGTAGGATCCATGTAAATTATATATATTATCCAACTCCAAAATAGGTATAAAAGCATGTTGTTTGAATTAGCAAGGGATATACTAGAAAGGGAAAGAGATGTGTAAGATATTGATATTCTTTCCCATAGTTTAGACTATCTTTTTCAATAAAAGAAAAGAAATAATTCCTTGTAATATCAAACGAAGTAAAAAGTCTCACTTTGGTTAATTTATGGAAGATTATAACGGTAATTTTTTTAAAAGGATATCTCCAATAAATTAAAATATGGAAAGAAATGTTCTAGTCCAGAAACTAATATATAGATATACATATAATCGTGCATAACGTATAAATATATATATATATATATATATATATATATATAGCGTAATTTACAGCAATATTAATTTTACCTATTATATTATAGGACTAGGATTTATGGACATTAATTACAGATTTAATGCACAATAAATTTATAGTTAATAGGGAATAAAAAGGAATTAAACAGGGATTGATTAAGAAATTTAATATGGCATGGATGGAGGAATTGAATTGGCATAATAAATGGATTTTGAAACTTATAAAGAGATTAAATGGATTTAAATGAGGATTGATTAGAGATGACCTAACTTTAACATTAACGATCAATTATTACGAATATATTAACTGAAGTAATGGATGAACTACATTCATTAGAAATCAAGATGGAGAATTAAGTGGAATGACATACTAGAAATGTTCATCTTAATTTAGTAAGGTGTATTAGTGCCCCAACATCATTAAGTCCAGTAAATGAAAAACGGAAACTTTGAGCAAAAATTTCTTTTGGAGTTTTTAATTGTTATAACCAGCTGTCTCTCTTAGGTTATTGAAAAAGCGTATGATATGGTATAAATGTTCATGTTTTATCATTGGGTTGATTTTATGGATGCGATTAGATCGTCAGGTAAACACCCATATACATTGAAAAATAACGTAAATAAGAAAATTTCATAAGGACACTTAACTGGTGATAAACTGTAGATAAGACTGGAAGTTAATGAGGAAATTAAGTTAGCAACTAGACATACAAGAATGCTTCAATCCCAAAAATTTAGGATTTTGGGAAAAATAAATATTAACTTGCTAAGAAACACCATTCAAGGATAACCATTCATCCCGAAGAAGATAAGATGAATAGAGATATGAAGAGAATTTCCTATTGGACGGAGATGAAGAAGAAGGTGCCAGAATTTGCCACCAGGTGTTTGATGTGCCAAAAAGAGGTAGAATTGATTAGGCAGCAAATGAAGGCGGCTTAAGATCAACATAAATCCTATTCGGACAAGCGAAAAAAGAGATAGAATTGGAAGTAGGGTTTATGGTATTTACCAAAGTTTCCCCTCTTAGATAAGTCATGAGATTTGGGAAGTCGGGAAACTTGGCATCAAAATTTGTTGGGTCTTTCCCAATTTTAAAAATAATAGGAAGACTTTCTTATTGTGTGGAGCCGTTGGATAAATTGACAAGAGTCCTTGACATTTTTACGTTTTCCACTTGACGAAATGCCTTTATAGAATAACCACTGTGGTAGAGCCTGATCAATTGGAGAATAATGAGACGAAGCCAATAGTATCCCGTGCCAGCACAAGCATTGTGGAGCATGGAACTAGGAAGCTCTGCAACAAAGAAATTAGGTTGGTTCAAATACAATGGGGAGAAAATCCGGCAGGAAGCATGAGGACTTCTCGTCCTGAGCGTTTCACCTTTCTCTCCAAAATTAGGTTTTGGTTGTATCATGGTTGCTAGATTGGATGGTGGGATATGTTTGTTACACTTTTGCTATCACTTTTTCACTCATATAGAACACTTTTTGCATGTCTAGGATGCTTGCATACATGCCTTTATGTCACAACACTTGCATTCACGCTAGAAACGAGCTTACCTATAGTATGTCTACACATATAATCACATTGCACTTCTTAGTTGAGTAGATGATTTTGTAAATAACTTGTTTGTATAACATGGATATTTATTGCATGTTACGTTATCCGCCTCTTAGAAAGATTTCAGAGAGGAAATCCTTTCAGGGGGAGGAATGTAACATCCCGTAAAAATTAATAATAAGTAAATAAAATAGGATAAAATAGTTAAACAAGATAAGATTAAAAATGCAATTTTTGAAAACGTTAGAATTTGACCACAAAAGTTATGTCGTTGTGTTGGTAGCGAAATTTTGATCAATTTTCGTATATAATATGTTAAAAAGGGAGCTTAAACAGAAAAGTTATGGACGTTTGAAGTTTTTGGGTTCAAAATAATTTAAATAGAATTCAAATTCAAATAATTAAATAACTCTCAAATTTGAAATTTAAAAGTTAACGGCAATTAGACTTTAGGGTTAAGTGAACGTTAAAATTAACGATAACATTAAGGTATAACTAAGGAATAAAATAGATAAAAACAATGGCACGAAACTCTTTTCCCAAAACAATATAACTGTCGACTAGTATGGTAGAGGCGGTCGATCGGTGGAAGCTGACGGCAGCTAGGGTTTTAACACTTTAAACATTCAGATTTTTATTATTTTTTAATTAACCTAAATCTAACCAGTTCTGGTTCATTACAACCACAGTATATAAGAGCCTAGCCCCTTCACTTTCATTCACAAATTATTTCGGCTATCTAGCGAAGCTCTATCAGTTTCTCTCTTTAGATTCAAAAGAAAATTCTTTAGAGTTTCAGGTAACAAATTCTAGATGTTTATTACTTTATTTCTAATTCTATTCTCCTCCAATCACTTAATTTATAAATCTAACTTATATGCAAATCTCTTGTTGTATGTATTAAAAAGAAGAGTTCTAAAAGAGATTATTGAAGGTGTGTCAAATCCAAAATGATGCAAAGCTAAGGACCTACAGTGAGTGGAAATCTTAGTCTTTCTGTCTTAGTAATTGATTAGTGTAGTTTGGATTTGAGTTATGCCTTGAGGAGTTATGGTTCATGAAAACATCATATTAAAAATCCTCAAAATTCCCTTAAAGTGAAATGTAAAGTACAATTTGAAATCTCAATTATTTATATATTAAAATAATGAGAATTGTGTAGATTTGTAATTAAGCGTTTTTACTCTCTATTCCACTTCTTATTCTTTTTCTTTAGATTGGATTAAGGGTTTTGATTAGGAAATGGCGTGTAAGGTACGAATTTTTATCCGTAGTTTGCACCTCTTATTTCCAAAATTTTATTGGAAATTCTCTTTGTCTAATTTCATGTAAAAGAAGTTGAATAGAGTATGAAAAGGAATTGAAACTATAAGTTTATTGATTTATTTCATTGTTTTAATGTAATAAGTTTAGTTTGAATTTTATTTGAATACAAGTTAGTTGATTGGATTTTTGGATATTGGATTTATGGTATATTGATAAAAGGGAAATGAGACTTGTATAATTTTAAGACGTTAAAATGTTAGTTAGGGCGTAAATTCCACACGCTTAGAAATTCCTTGGTGCCTGCATGCGTGCGTGCGTATTATAGCCTAAATGACATATAATTAATGTATTAATTGCATAGTAAATAGGCATTTAATTATCTAGCTGACATTGATAGGATATTATTGACCATAGATATGAGTTATTGGGTTAAAAGGGAGATGGATATGAGCTTATATTTGGAAAGCCTTTTTGGACTTATTTGGAAGACTTAAGGTATAGTTAAATGCGAAAGACATATTCTTATTTAGACTATACTACCTAAGTACTACTATTGTAAGGCTCGAGATTTTATTCATCATAAATATGTTGTTTTGACTCCCTCCTTATTACAACACGAGTTATGAAAGATGAGGATGTTGAAGGAGAAGGCATGGAGAAAGCTTGTGGCAGTCTATATATATTTGTCTATTCATGTTATTTTCAGATGTAGCCACTGGAAACAGTTGTATTTTAAACATAATGTACCACAGACATGTAAAGGTTAGTATACATTTTATGACATTTTGAATTATAATAAAATGGGTATTGTGGTTATTATTATATATTTTATCCTTCCATTATGAGATTTGTACATCTAGATAAATAGCTCTACAATGTTCTTTTTTACCAACCAACGGCTGGGTTAGGAATGAGTTTAAGTTCCGATGGTCCATTTCTAGATCGGAATTTAGGTCCGCTTCAGGGTGGGATGTTGTAGTGATTTCCACCGCTTCCCTTATGGATTTTCATGAGGATCTTCCTAGCTTCACCTTAGATACACGTCGAAGTAGGGGAGTTGAGAATCCTCTCCTGTACTACACTCCGACTTGCATTACAAATTGTGGCTTTTTTCGAAGAGGTTTCTTCCATTTATTCCTATCTTTCGGTAGGGTTCTATTGGTCAGATAGCCGTTGATTTGAGTCACCCATGACACCTCCTCTTTTGTAGTCGCCATAATCCGGTCAACATCCATTTGACCGATAATAGGTGCTGCCAAAACTTCTACTAGAACCAATCCCATTAACTATGCTTCCACAGAGCTAGTCAGCTTAGCTAGTGAATCGACCTTCATGTTTTCCTCTTCGGGGATGTGCGTTATTGTATAATGTTCAACGTCTTCAAGAAGTTCTAGTGCTTTTGATTGTTAAGGGTCTAGTCTTGCACCCTTAACCTGGTATTCCTACCTGACATAGCAAACCACTAGTTGGAAATTGCTATTATGTGCATCATCTTTATCATTAGTTCCTCGCTATTTTCAATCCTGCTATCAACACGCCATACTCTGGTTCGTTGTTTTTCGCAGGAAATTCCAACTTCAGTGCACATCAAATCGATCGTCCTTTTGGTGTTTTATATAGTACTCATACCCGCGAGCTAAATTCATTTGAAGCACCATTAACAAATAACTTCCAATGAGAAGCAGCGACTGCAGCATCTTTCTACTCTTCCTCACCATCTCGTGCAGTAAATTCGACAATGAAGTCTGCCAATGCCTGTCCTTTTCTCTCTCTCTTTGGATGGCAAGTAATGTCATACTGAGTCAGTTCGTTATTCCATTTTAACAACCTACCCGTAGTCTCGGGTCGGTACAATACCTGTTTTAAATGCTGATTAGTCAACACTTTGATTGGATGAGCCTGAAAATATGGTTATAACTTCCTTGACGCCATCAGCAAGCAGTAGGCGAGTTTCTCCAGCTCCAAGTAGTTCTTTTCAGCTCTAGCAAACCGCTTGCCGATGTAGTACACCGGTCTTTGTATTCTTGGCTCCTCGTGCACTAATGTCGCACTTAGTGCATGAGCAGACACAATTAGATACAAGAATAAATCCTCCCCATCCAGTGATTTGGATAAGACCGGTGGCATTTCCATGTGCCTCAATAATTCCTCGAAGGCATTTTGACAATCTTGATTCTATTAAAAGTTCTTCTTACCTTTCTTGAGGGAGTCGAAGAAACGTATGCACTTATCCGTTACCGTGAGATGAACCATCTCAAAGCAGCAATCTTTCCGTTCAAGATCTGAAGTTGCTTTTTCCTTGTCGAGGCAGTTACATTTCTCAATGCATTTATCTGCTCTTGATTAGCCTCGATGCCCTGCACATTGATAATAAATCCCAGAAACTTACCTGATGCCACTCAAAAAGTGCATTTTAATGGATTTAGCTTCGTTCCATATTTTCATAGAACTTCATATATCTCTGAAAGGCCATCCAGATGGTTTTGTGATACTCCTGATTTAATGAGCATGTTGCCCATGTACTTCCGTTATCCACTCAATTTGATTTTCAAACATAGAATTCACCAGTCTCTATAAGTGGCTCCAGCACTTTTCAAACCATACGGCGTCACTTGATAGCTGTATCCCCTAAGTCCATTATAAAGCTAGTATTCTCACGATCCGGTATACGCATCGAAATCTGGTTATAGCATGAATACGCATCCATAAATGAATAATTTATGTCCTGTAGTTCCGTCCATTAGTTGGTCAATTATAGGTTAAGGAAAGCTGTCCTTCGGACATGCCTTATTCAACTCCGAATAGTCAACACATGTTCGCCATTTTCTATTTGAATTCTTGACAAACACAGGGTTGGATACCCAATCTAGGTAAAAGCATCGTGGATCGCTCCGGACCCACATTGCGCCTTTTCTACTTTACTGATGAGAACTTTGGATCGATATTCAGTGTGTGACATGCTATCTTTGTTGAAATCCTGCACATATCTAAATGTGTCCAGGCGAATACTTCTAGATTTCCCTGGAGGAAATTCACCAGTTCCTTTCTTAAATGAGTATTGAGCTGAGATCCAATCTTTAGAACCTATGTAGGATCATCCAAGTTGATTGCTACATTCACTCTCCGCTCAGACGGTGCTTCCTCTAGTTGCTTCCTAGGATCCATAGCCTTATTGAATTAGCTATGGTTCCCAAGCTAGGGTCCAGGCTTTGGTTGCTATGCTTGTAAGTCTTAAATGTGGAGTCTTTCCTACATTTTTCCCTTTTGCCTGACGCTTAGCTTCCCATAGTTTAGCAAAGTAGCATCCTCTTGTCACGCTTTGGCCTCCTTATATTACTCCTATCGCATTCTCTATTGAGAACTTCATCATCAAACACCATGGAGCCAAAGCAATCCTAAAATCAGCTAGGGTCGATCGTCCCAAGAAACATTTTGTTGAGTACTCATCAACAGTAGCAAATGTCTGAATGTGAACCACCCTATGTTCTCCTTTACCAAGCTCCATGGGTAAGTCGATCGTTCCAATCGGTTGTTTAGCTTCACTTATAAATCCTTAAATCTTCGTCTTGTAGGCAGTTACATCCTTTAGACTGATTTTCGTCCGGTCAAAAGTCTTTTTGAATAGAATGTTAACTGAGCTTCCATTATTCACCAAACTCGACGCACAACTGCTGGTCTAGTTCCTACAGTTACCACCATGAGATCGAGGGTTGGTGCTTCAATTCCATCTGAATCTTGATTTCTAAACAAGATGTCATCTGTTATCACTTATTGTAGCTTAGACAGAGCCCGTCTTCAATGGTATAACAACTTTCCTATGGTGCATGCTTCAGTGAAATCGCATACCTCTCCATCTCACCCTAGATTTTCTCCATTGGGTGAGGTTCCCCAATTATAGTATTAATTAACAACCTTCCATCAGTGCGTTTGGGCCCTTCACCACTAGATCCAGGGAGTATTCCTTGAGCTGGGAGTCTCTAGGGACCTGGAGCTTGGTCAACGTTTTGTTTTTGTTTAACATACTGTTGGATTTTGCTTTTCCATATCAGCTTCCAATCAATTCCATCAAGTGATGTCGTTCATTCATGTTGCGCCTATGGGTTTCGTGGAAGTGGCAAAACATTCCAAAATGTTTCTCCTTCTTCGTCGCCACCATCTTGGGCGGCTTCTTGTATTGCTTAGTTCCTTGAATAGCAAGATAAATATTTTCCAATGTGTCATTGAAGGGAGTATATCTTCTGGTCGCATATTCTTGGGGCATTTCCTGTTCTTGTTATGCCTGCCACCAAAGTTTTGGTTCTTCTTTTTCTGATTTCCAGAATTTCCAACATTTCTTGCAACTCCACCAGAGTTTTCTCCATCCTTTTTAACCGCCACATTGCTTTGAATTACCCCCTTCAACTGTCTGTCGCTAACCTTTATTTCAACCAGGCTTGCTTCCTCTAACCATGGAAAATGGTTTTCCTTTCGATGGAACTCTTCCGTAGTAGTTGGTTGTTTCATCATTAGCGACTTTCCAAAATCCATGTTTGGGTAAATGCACCGGACAAGTGCTATACATATAAGATCTTACTTCGGATTGCTAACCTCCATAGTGGCAATGTTGAATCGGTTCAAGAAACCCTTCAGTGAATTCTTGGATCCTTGAAACAAGCCGGGTAGGGACATCATGCCCTTTAGTCGGGTATTATGGAGCCTAAACTGCTTCAAGAATTTCTTGGTTAATTTATCAAAAATAGATACGACTTTGGTGTGAGCATAGTGAACCACATAGAAGCGACTCCTTACAAGAAGATTGAGAAACATCTACAACGAGCAAAATCCACAGCTCTAGCTGCATCCATATGTTGTTCGTACTTAGAGTAAGTGGTGCCTGGGGTCTATAGTTCCATTATATGATGGCGTTGCTGGCATCGTGAACTTTCTAGGGTACTCTTCTCTTAGATATTTTCAATGAACGGAGTCCTACTTGGTGCGGAACACCAACCTTCATTCTTTCTATCTCTACATTCCTTCACCAACCGTTTTACCATGTCAGCTATGTATTCCGCACTAGCATGGTAAACCAAAGGTTGACTATCAGATGCTATGCCAAGCATTTGGTTTCACAAATGGTCTTGGTTTGTTGACTTATGCCTAGGTCCTTCTGTCCTTAGGAGAAGCAGTCCTTTGGTATTTCATGGGAACGTAGTTGGTTGACCTCCAGTTATCTAAACTCTGTCTCCATTAGCATCAACATCCACTTCATGACCATCATCATCAAGCTACGAATCCACTTCTTCATCGGATTCTACCATTACATAACCATTAAAGGCATGATCTCCTCCTAAATTCCTCTTGGTACTGAGAGAATTCCTATCGGTACTGTTTGTTCTTCTTGTTGGGGGAGCACTTATGCTTCCTCCTGCAAGTTCTTCCTGTTCTATCACAGAAAAAGTCTCCCTCCCAGTTCTTCTGGTTCTTGATGGTTGCAAGGTTAGAAAAGCATCCATCTTATTCATCAAAGCTTTTCGAGTACATACCATCTTCTAGTTCAACTCTTGCAGCATGTTATCAAGCTTTCCCTTGGTAACTACTTCCTGTTGAACAGAGGATCCTGGAATTGCTTGTTGATTATTTACTTCAACTTGGTGAGAATTACCTTCATCACCACCGGCCAAAGATCCTGAGGATCTATTGGATCTCTTTGGTGTCATGAATTTTTATTAGAAATCCTTTAAGTTCTTCAAGCAAGTTTTATGGATCTAACTTTTGGATCTTTCTAATCCAAAGCAGAGAGCTAGATCTACCTAGGTTCAATTTTCTCAGTGAAAGTACCAAAATATTAACGCCAAAAATGGATCAACACCCAAAGATATGTTGTAGGGAACCTTGAGAAAAACATTTGATAATGAGAGGTTGGAATAGAGTATGAAGTATATGGGATTTGTAGTGCAAAGATAGAAGGAAAAACCACATAGTACTAGGAGGAATCCTCTCGGCACCGACTACTTTCCTTAGCCTCAAAAGTGATGGCTTGTTTGAGCTTGCTTTTCTACTTCTTCTAAGTGCATTTACAAGTTCTTAAGTCGTTTATTCTTCATCTTAACAGTCCATATTCAACTTTATAGTCCATGCACAAAGTCTTTTGTTCAACAATAACAATTATTATCGACCGATATGCTTTGGCCAGAGACTTTGACTTTGAGTTGACTTTACTTGACCATGATACTAAACTCATATAACTAAGAAGATGAATCCTCTCTTGAACAGTGTTTCACTTCCAATGCTTCCACTCAACCTAACTATAATCGTTCGATGGATGTCATACCACGATTTAAATATAATTAAAGCAGACCTTCTACGCTGAAGATCAACATTATTCTCAAGTGGAGAGAATCATGCAAATTGGTAACATCGGAAATTTTCATTTGACCGTAGTTATATTAAAAAATAAAAAAACTATCGAGTGAGTCATTTCACGGCTATCCAATAATTATCAGTATGTTACTCTTTGGTGCCTTCCAACAGCCATGAGTAATACACTGCCCAACATTTAAATAGCATTACATACTCTAGTCTTAATGGATATATCGATATCCAGTACCGAAACATCTTGACTACGAATATTTAAAATGATATATTTATTTTCATTGTGATAAATTACTAATGGTTATAACACTTTGTAATTATCACATAGCATACCATTTATGGATTTTCTACTAATCATACTTTTAATTAAATTAATTAAATAATATGTAATACATTATATCAAGT
This sequence comes from Allium cepa, assembly GCA_030765085.1. Taxonomy (NCBI): domain Eukaryota; kingdom Viridiplantae; phylum Streptophyta; class Magnoliopsida; order Asparagales; family Amaryllidaceae; genus Allium; species Allium cepa. Next base: position 78,370,552 of record CM060941.1, on the reverse strand, counting down.
ATATATAGAAAGAAAACACCTTTTATTTCGAACAAGATTGGTTATCGAGTTAGATATATGTAATAAATACATAATTGTCCCTAAGGCATACACCTAATTACTCTTGTATCATTCATTATTGATATGTTTTGGAATAGAAATCTTATTTCTTATTCCAATGTTCGGTATCACTTATTATTATTACAACTCTCATCTATGATGTTTCTTTATGAAGCAGAAATGATCATTCATTCTCTTTATCCCAACTATACCTTAAATCATATCTACTCTTGTAAATTCATTTTTCTTTCTAAATGGTTAAACCATTCAAAAGAATACCCTTGCTACAATATCATAATGAACTCTTTACAAAAGCGAACTCGATCATCCTTAACATTTAAGGACTTGTATATGATGCACTTATTGTAAACTTATCAAAATGACATATCGACAATAGAGTTCTTAGATCTGTCTTGTAGTTTGTGTCTAGTGTTACATTTAACACAATGCGAACTTTATTGTAATCAATCAAATTGAATACTCGATCCCATAGTATGGTTTATTTATTTGCTGTGAATGAACTAATTTCATCAAAGTACCGTACATTACGAACTATGACCGCCTACCATATAACACTTATATGTGATAGTATATGGATCAAATATCCATAGCTTGTATTGATTTTGAGTTCGAAACTCATAGAATGCAATACATGATCTCGACCAAATAAATTGTGATTTACCAATACGAACATGTTAAGTAATTGAAAACTAAGGCCTTTGCATAGGCGTAGAAAACATTAGCATGCAAGAAGTATTTAATATTAAGTATATAATTATAATATATTTATATTTGTCAATCTCCAACTCATTTCAATTTCTATATTTTAATCGATAAATGTTTTATCAATCATAGTAATGCTCAAATTTATCAATGTAGATTATTATAACATTATTCAACATATGTTCTTACAATATTAGAAAGGTAAAATGTTATTATTTCATTTTTCTAATAAGGCTCCCTTGGTCATTTATGTTTCTCAAACCCTAAGATAAAATATGTAAGTCTTTCGACTTTACTAGTGGGTATTGGGACTCGTCTATCTTGGGGTTATGATCTTGACTTTTCTCAACAAATCATAGCTCCATAAATGATGGATAACTCTTTATGAGTTGTATCACATACAACTCCTAACCTATGGTTCCCTGTTCTAATATCATTTCGACCTTGACTATTCTTAACAAATCTTCACTTGTAGCTACCACATCGTGACGGCCTAAGTATAGTATATTTACCTCGAGTATGCTCAATAAATACATATAGTTATCTTACATCGTCTATTCAATATATCAATAATACTATACATAACATCCCTAGCTTGATTTTGCACCATAACTAAGGAGTCTGCAAGTAATTTATTCATATATATATATATATGTTTGCGCCAAAATTGGTCACAAACACCTAATTTGCTGATGAAAGCACCAATTCACAATCACAGATCACAAATAACAAGTATGTAGAGAATTAAAAATGAAGAACACTCGGAAAATTAAGAGGAAAACAGTAAAGAACACAGAATTTATAGTGGTTCGGCAATCCGACCTACGTCCGCTTCGAAGTTCATGACTTTATTGAATTTTTCTTGCTGAATACAACTGATTACAGCGGATTACAGTGATGAATTTCGAGTACAACATTAGCTTTGAAGTACAAAAATGGTTTCGGCAGAGTCTGGACGTTGATGAGCCAAAAGATCCTTTTACTGTAGGCTCTAGAATGCTATATACAGGCGTAGGATGCAAATATCTCGCTCGGATCTCGAGAGACCTCTTCTGGCACGTGAGTGGGCTCACGGGATCGATCCTAAGTGATTTCGACTCGATCCATGATCCATTCGAACGAATTTCATATCGATCAAGATATGATCCAATCGAGTTGAAATTTGGCATAAACATTCCTTAGGTCGTACATAAGCTCTTGTGAAAATTTCATAGCATTTAGACCTGTGGATTGTGAGATATGATCGATGCAATTTAGGGTTTTTGGTAGCCTGTCAATTCGTATCGACCCCCTTCGTGTCACTCGTGTTCGTATCGATCAGGGCACGTGTCTATGAGTTGACATGGCACTTGATTTTAAGGGATCGAAGTTCATGCCGAATCGACCGAGTCTTCCCTATGCACGTTCCTTGTTCGAATCGATCAGTAGTATGTTGTTCGTATCGATTAGTACTCTATTCGTATCAATCACTCTACTCTATTCGTATCGACCATAATTGTTCTGTTCATATCGATCGATACAAAGTAGCGGCTTTGCTTGGCCTTGATGGATACGAACAGTGGCTCCATGACGCATAAGAACAGTGGCTTCATGATGGATACGAAGTGAAGCGCATTGACCGATCGATACGTACGGTCGATACCTGATGGACATGAACAAGGTCCTTATAGATGGATATGAACAGTGTATGTTTTGTGGATGAACAAGGCCCGCGAATCGATAGATACGAAGTGCATTAAACACGATGGATACGAACAAGAACATTGTTCAATTTTGCATCGATCATATCTTGAACATACGGACTCGGATTGACTCGAAATTTGGAATGTTGGCTTTCACAGCTTTTCCTGTCATGTCTTGTTATAGTTCGATCCGAACTCGGACCAAATTCATCAATATCCATTACGAACCCGTGCATAATTGGTAATCGAGGAGAACTGTCTTTGGTTTCCAGTTAATCTTTTGGTGTCACGTCCTTCCCAAAAGGTGGGATAACACTTGCCCCTCAAAACATGCCTTGTGGTAGTAAGGTGTGTTTTGTAATGCCATAAGCTGGGTGTTCATATCCTGTTGATGACCTGTAAAAGAGATTGATAGTCTTACCTGACCGTGAATGACGATCGTTTGAGATCATATGTCATTTGAAGTGGTATGTGACCGTTCGCGGCCGGATGCCGTTTGCAGTGAATGGTGACCGTTCACGGTTGGGGTGCCATTCGAGGTGATTTGTGATAGTTCATGATCGGGTGACATTCACGGTGAATTGTGACCATTCGCGGTCGGGTGCCGTTCGAGGTAAATTGTGATCGTTCGTGATCAAGTGTTGTTCGTGGCGAATTGTGACCATTCGCGATCGGATGCCGTTCGAGGGGAATTATGATCGTTCGCGATCGGGTGCCGTTCATGGCGAATTGTGACTGTTCGCGGTCGGGTGCCGTTCGAGGCGAATTGTGATCATTCGCGATCGGGTGCCGTTCACGGTGAATTGTGACCGTTCACGGTCGGGTGCCGTTCAAGGCGAGTTGTGTGCCCGGGAGGACTTAGTATCATTAATGTCAGATTTCACGTTCGAGCGAGTTTCTGCATTGTTTGTTATGGCGATTTATCGCCATCTCAGAGCATGCTTGAGGACCGTTCGCGATCCCGTACATGTGTAAGTGACCCAGCCGTCATGGAATTATTGAAACCAAATTTTCATTCAAATGAGTCTTTCAACAGAAATGTTCAACAAAATCAAGTTCAAATGTGCGAAATAAAAAGCAAAAGCGTGACAAGACGTCAAAGTGCAAACACCTATACCGATGCAATTGATAGTCGTATCAGAGCATGCTTGAGGTTCATTCGCAGTCCTGTACGTGTAAATGACTTAATCACGTTGGTGTGGAGTTTGCCATGTATTCGTCATTATTTCAATCAGTTGATGACGAGCTGATGCCTTGATCCTGAGTTGTCCCTGGTTGGTGTAGATGGTGGCCGCTCTCGTTCCACTGTTGTTGCTTCCCTTCTCACATAATGTGATAGCAGATCATTCTGGATATGCCCCTCAATCTCTTCCCTCAAGTGCCTATAATCATCCGTGCTATAACCATTCAACTCGTGGAATAAGCAGTACTTGTCGGATCTTCTTTCATTGCTGGTCGGATCCCTTATCATTGGCTTTCGATAAGGAATCTTCCGCCTGGTGTCCCGGAAGATCCGTTCCAAAATCTCATTCAGCTCCGTATAAGAGGTGAATCTCGGGTTCTTTCGCGGTCGTTTTGATTCATTGCCAACATCCTCAGCTTTTGATTTTCCTCTATCCTTGCCTGAATCTTTTCCGGGCGGATCTCCACTCTTGACTGCATAAACATCAACTCCCTCTCCTTCTTCTCTCTCAGGATTTGCACCGCTAATCGTAGAAATCCTTCGGCCTCATGATAAAATTCCCATAGATCCATAGGTGGATTCCTTGTCAGTGAATTTTTGAACTCTGTTCTATCAGTTATGCTTGATACAGCTGCCATTAAGACCATGGATGGATTTGGGCGATCCACCGATGCTGCCGCTGCATTGAATCATGTTAGAAAGTTCCTCGAAGATTTCCCGATTCTTTTCTACAATGATGCTAGATTCATCACATTCTTGGGCCTCGAAATGTGAACTCTGAACTGCCTCATAAACTTCTCGATCAACTCGATCCACGTTCCAATGTAATCACTCTCTAATTGCCTGAACCCTAATGCTGTTATGTATGTCGGATACAATTGGAAGCACCGGGCCATGACCTCCTTTGATGCCTCCAGCACTTCCATGTGCCTCATATACCTTGTCAGATGAACCGCAGGATCCCTCCTCCCATCTTACGTTTCCAATGTTGGTAGTTTGAATTCTGGTGGATTTCTAGCCATTCTAATCACAGGAGAAAAAGGACTCCTGTTCACATCTTCTAGATCTCTGTTTACTAATCCGCCTCTCATGGCTCGTCTGACCACTTCTGCCAATCTATCACTATCTTCAAGTTGTAATCCATGTACATTGCCCCCGATCTGCCACCCGAGTTCGTGAGGGTTTGCTGAAATCTGCTCTTCTAGACGATCATCCTCTCCTATGTTTACTCCTTGTGGCCTAATTTCAGCCGGTATCATGCCTAAGGTTGGATCAACATGCTCCTGGAGGGTGCCCCTAGTCCAGGGACTGCCCCTGATGGTCCCGCTACATCTGGCTCTCGGTTTGGTCCTTGCGGTCTTGCTTCGTTGGTCTGAACTCCAATAGCTCCAGCTGATCCTACTTGCTCAATTTGTCTGAGAACGTTCTACATCATCTCTTCGTGCCTTTTGAATAGCTCCTCATGCGTGGCTCCCATCATCATCTCCATATCATCCCTGGTGATGAAAGCTGAAGTCTGATTAGTCCCTGAGGAGGCTTCTTGACTATCTTCATGATGACTCCTCTCCGTTCTTTGTCTTCTTGCTGATTGCCTCGTCATAGTTGTCCAGATCCAAGTCTTCAAGCTTTCAAATTTAAAGTCCAGGTGGTAGAATTCCTTTATGCATGCCTTCTCAGTGAAAGCGCCAAAATATTTGCGCCAAAATTGGTCACAAACACCCAATTGCTGATGGAAGAACCAAATCACAATCACAGATCAAAGATAACAAGTATGTAGAGAATTAAAAATGAAGAACACTTAGAAAATTAAGAGAAAACAGTAAAGAACACAGAATTTATAGTGGTTCAGTAATTTGGCCTACGTTCACTTTGAAGTTGATGAATTTATTAACTTTTACTTGCTGATTACAACTGATTACAGCAGATTACAGTGATGAATTTCACGTAAAATAGTAGCTTTGAAGTACAAAAATGGTTTCGGCAGAGTCTGGACGTCGATGAACCAAAAGATCCTTTTCCTGTAGGCTCTGGGATGCTATTTATAGACGTAGGATGCAAGTATCTCACTCAGATCTCGGAAGACCTCTTCTGGCACGTGAGTGGGCCCATGCGATCGATACCAAGTGATTTCGACTCGATCTGTGATCGATACGACCGAATTTCGTATCCATCAAGATTTGATCCAATCGAGTTGAAATTTGGCATGAACATTCCTTAGGTCGTACTAACCACCGATGAAAATTTCATAGCATTTGGACCTATGGATTGTGAGATATGATCGATGCAATTTAGAGTTTTCGGTAGGCTGTGCAATTCGTATCGACCCCCCTCGCGTCGCTTGTGTTCGTAACGATCAGGGCACGTGTCTGTGAGTTGATGTGGCACTTGATTTTAGGATTGATCCGAAGTTCATGCCGAATCAACCGAGTCTCCCATATGCACTTGCATTGTTCGAATCGATCAGTAGTATGTTGTTCGTATCGATCGGTACTTGTTCTATTCGTATCGATCACTCTACTCTGTTCGTATCGACCGTAATTGTTCTATTCGTATCGACCGTAATTGTTCTATTCGTATCGACCGATACAAAGTAGCGGCTTTGCTTGGCCTTGATGGATACAAACAGTGGCTTATGATGGATACGAACAGTGGCTTCATGATGGATACGAAGTGAAGCGCATTGACTGATCGATATGAACGGTCGATGCCCGATGGATACGAACAAGGTCCTTCTAGATGGATACGAACAACATATGTTTTGTGGATACGAATAAGGCCTACTAATCAATGGATATAAAGTGCACTAAACACGATGGATACGAGCAAGAACAATGTTCAATTTTGCATCGATCATATCTTGAGCATATGGACTTGGATTGACTTGAAATTTGGAAAGTTGGCTTTCACAGCTTTGCCTGTCATGTCTTATCAATTGTAGCTCGATCCGAACCCGGAAAAAATTCATCGATATTCATAGTGAGTTGGTGTATAATAGGTAATCAAGGAGAACTGTCTTTGGTTTCCAGTTAATCTTTTGGTGTCACATCCTTGCCAAAATGCGGGATAAGAATATATATATGTTAGAGGAAAATATTATTAAAGATTCATAACTTTCAATTATTATATTGAGTGATATCGACTTATGGAATAATGTATTTCTTGTAAAATACTCTTATTTTTCAAGTGTCAAACAAATCAGAAATCACTTATACGTACATCTACTATGAATTTAACCCTTAATTATGCTTGGGTTTCTTTAATGTTCTACTTTTAGTTATACATTCATATCATATAAGTTTTATTATTATATAACTTTTATATTTCGTTATACTTATATAATAGTATTATGTGTAATATATTATTAATTTAATCTTATTTAATTAATTTTATGTTATTATTCCAATACAACTTTTATATTGGATATGTCTACCGTAACCTTTATAGTATATACTATTACCTTTATGGTAATACCTATATATCATATGTACATAAATGCTATAACCTTTGTAGTATAACATATATATCTTATATATGTGTATTTTCATTTAACTAATTAGCCTTTAATTTATTTATATAATTAATTAAACTTTAATTGATTAATTTAATAATTTTAATTAAATTATTAATTTAAAAATTTATCTTATATACATACATGTGTACTTATGTTATCGTAAACATTTTAAAATAATATAACACATATCCATGTATATATATACAATACATACATATACGTATTAATTAATTAACTTAATTTATTTATTAATCTTATTAATAAATTTTAAATTTCAAAATTAATATTTAAATATTTTCAACATTTTGAAAATTTCATTACCTTTTCAAACATTTTGAAAATTTATGTTGTATTATAACCTTTTATAATATACATGTTTTTATTTTAAATTTAACTTTTAAATTTGAAATCTTGTCTTAATTTTAAAAACTATTTTGAAAATTAGCCCAAGGCCAAATTCAAATTGGGCCTTTTCTGTTAGGGGCAATCTTTGTGCTTACTTCCCCACTCAACCCTGGTCGGTAACCGGGTAGGATATGGTACTTAATTACCCAATTCCAATTCTAGACATTATTGTTCTAGACATTATACTAAGTGGACATTACCCAATCCGATCCTAGAGAGTACTTGACTAGGAATATTTAAAATGGTATATTTATTTTCATTATGATAAATAACTCATGATTACAACACTTTATAACTATTATCACAAGCATATTATGGATTTTCTATTAAAAATATTTTTAATTAAATTAATATATAATGCATTATATCAAGTCTATAAAAGAAAGGAAACGCCTTTTATTTTGAATAGATTGGTTATCGAGTTAAATATATGTAAAAAATTACATAATTGCCCCTAGGGAATACCCCTAACTCTATTAGTCTTAGCAGACTCGAATTCGAACACTCAGATCGATGAGGAAGCACTGTCAACTAAAGCTTCAAGCTCCAAGCGTTATCTCCAAGAATAGGACAGAAGCATCAGGCGATGTAAGCATTGAAATCTCAATCGGATTTGGGCAGCCTGAACATCTTTGATGCAATAACGTTTATTTTGAACTGATCTATTCTAGGCTCGAGCAAGCAAGGTGATAGATCAATGAAAAATAAAATATAAAATATATCATTTTTCGACAGCTTTAATTTTTGATGAAGGAAAATTAATTAAGGAGGAGGTCTATAATGAAAGAGGTAGGTGAGAAGACATACTAGGTCAATTATTCTTAAAGAGTGTTATTATGCTTTCAAAGAAGCCTTCTTAGTATTTAAGATTTGAAAGTTCATTCATTGAATTTGTTTGAGGATGAGTTTTAAATTTTGGTTTGTATTTACTTTTAAATTGAACTCTTGATTTATCTAGGTTTGAACTATAAGGTTTGTAATTTGGGAATTCTTGACTTTGGGATAAAAGTTGAGGCATGGTTACTGAGCATAGAACTTGTATATTTGGGTTGTTAGGAATTAAGAGTTTACAGATGCGGCAAGCAATTGAATATTTAATTCTAATAGTAATCTTGGAGGAAATGATAGGCACAAATGAGTTAGTGACCGAACCTGGGTATATCTATATGTTATTTTTTTTCACACTTACATTTTCGCATTTTATTTATCTAATTATCCATAAAAATTTCTAATACCTTATTTACCCCCATCTAGGGTATATTGCATGATCCTAACAATATGGTGTCTATGTATATCAGTTGGGACAATCTTAACATCTTATTATACCGAGTATATAGGACGCCTCTTTCAAATCTTTCATCCATAATTAAACAACCAAACTTTAACTGATTTTAATGGGGGTACGTCATTGTCATTCAGCAGCATGTTGTTTACTTATAGCAGTAGAAATGTTTTGGTACTTTTGATTCCCATTCTTATTGACACACGCTTCCTCTATATTTTGACGGGAATCAAAGTATTTGGTTTCTATCCAAAATACCTGTTTAACCCCTAAATACTGGTTCAAGATTATAACTTAAAATTCTACAACTTTTATTATGCTCCCACCGACTTTGAGACATTTAGGCAATAGTGTACAAATAGCGTTATCTTAATCATTGTTTAGAAGTTCTGTTTTAATGTCAACGTGCCAAAATTTATGGTCATATAGTGTGATAATTAGTCGGTAGAATCTAAATGGTCTTAAACATGTTAAGTTTTGAAATTGCTTCATTAACTTCAACATTTTGAATTATTACGGTCATTTCCTATCAACCATGCATTTTTACTTTTTTAACTGCATTTGATCTTCTTCTTGAGGACTCACTTGCGGTCGATGAATCATATCCTTTTAGCTATAACTACGAAAATCAAATTTTGTTGATGTACTCGGAATCCATTAGGATTTAAAGCATCATGATGTGGCAGAGTTTGAACTTTCCATGGGCTTGTTGACAGCTTAGGAGATTGTTATTATGAACAATCCATTTTCTTGACAGCGAAAAGAAAAAAAATGGATAGCGATAAGAAAGTCATGGTTTCTCTTAATGTGCAAGATTTCTTATTAGGAATTCTAACGAGTTATGTCCCTTTTAGGCTTGGTTAAATCAGTGTCATTTACATAATCAATTTCTATGTTCTAATCTTGGATTACATCCAAACTGTTGCATTACCATTAATTTCTCTAGAAGGAAATTCCTTCGACAAAAAGGAGGTATCTTGAAACAATTATTTATTGTGGAGGATATGTCTTGTTTGATGGTATGATATATTTTTATTTTTTCCAGAGTGTTACGTTAAAAAAAATCATCAAAACACATTCGGTTTTCAATCAACTTGTTATCTATTATTTTTCAGTCAATGCAACACATATCAGTCACATCTTTATTATTTATAAAAATAATATATGTTTTTTTTTTTCAAAAAAGAAACATCGTGGCATATTGCAATCAAATTCTGATTGATAATAATAAATGTATGTTGTATTTAATGTGTTTTTTAGTGTTATACACTCACAGGATAACAACAGTTGCTTTGTATTTTTGAGGCACTACATTCTAAATTTCATATATATAATTCAATAGAGGGAATGAATTAAAGTTGAGAGATATTTGATTGTTGTACCAAGGCAACAAATGAGTTTCTATATTCATTGCCAAGGAACATTCTCCAGGAAATCAAGTACAGTATACTCAGATATTCTTTTTATATAGAACTATAGGAAATGAATCATTCAACAAAAAAGGAAAGGTATTTTTATTGGAATCATTCAAACAAAGGAAGCAAAGTCTATATAAGCTATAAATTCATTCCATTCAAAATATTCTCCTCTCCTAGTATTGGGCCAAAAAGTGGCAAAACACCCCAAAATATATGAAAACGGGTAGATATAGCAATACATAGCAATAAAAAAGTAAGCACACACAAATTTTTATAGTTGTTCGACAATTCTATAGCCATGCCCACTTTATTCCTATTATAGAGTTAATTGTCACAAATATAAGGGTTTTACAATTCAAATTCATTTAGAACAGGCTAAACAGCCAAGAGTAGACTCTTAGGTGTAAGTAGAGATCAAAAGTAAAGAAGAGAATGGCCCGAAAATCCTCTAAAGGTCACTCTAGGCTTTCTATTTATAGGAGAATTACCCACCAAAGTCGCCAGATCGTTGAAGACTAAGTAACACTCTATATTCGAGAAAGTAGGGGGAAAACAAAGTCCCTTTGTCATAAAATCATGTCAGTACCGACATGAATCATGTCGGTACAGACATGATTTGTTCAATGCAAGTCACATGATTCTCCTTAGCTCCATCTTGTACCTTCGATACTTTAAGCTTCGAGCACTTTTGCCTTGGAAATCTGGTCATTACCGGGATGTTCTAACACTTTTAGTGCTTGTATTCTTCTGCACAGACTTTTGGAGTTGCTTAACTACTCCTTTAAAAATTGGTCCCAGAACAACCATTCTAACCATTTATTCCTTGATCAAAGCATAAAAGATGACATAACTTCATAAAAATACTCGGTATTGACATGATTTCATGACGGTATCGAACACTTTTCTTTTGTACACTTGGGCTCCAAACTTCTAGTCATATCAACTGCATTCCAAACTTGCCCCTAATCCTTAAACCACTTCATCTTTATCCTAACACCCAGATTCATCTAAAGCTGCTTGGATTAAACGTTGGATTGCTACCCAAAGTATACTTCTGTTGGAAATAAAGTATGCTTTGGATCAAGGCGGGCATATATAAACATCGGCTCAAATCCATTAGTTGTCCAAGAGTTGCTTTGAAATGTCATCTCTTTTCCAAGCGCACCCATTTAATGACTTCAAATAGCAGTCGTACTACTTTCTATATCAAGGTCCACATCTAAATCACTCTCAAGATCCTTCCATTCTTGGACTAGGTGAGATTCCTTCCTATTTTTCTTCCTTTTTTAGCAAATAATTCATGTTGGTACTGACCACCTTACGTTGGTACTGACACGAAATGATGATTTATCCCAATGCTATAAAAGTTAGGACTTGGAATTTTCACATCTATTCTTCACCTTTTTCCAGTTTCCATACCGAGCCCGACTTCATCCTTCTTTGCAATTTCGAGCATTCACCACTGCCGTCTACTTCGATAGCTTTAGATCATCCCCACTACCTTGTTTTCAACACCAGATCACCACCGCTTCCATCTTGACAGAACTTCATCGCCATAAGAATTCAGCCTTGAATTCTTTAGGTTCAGATCCAAATCCAATCACTTGAAGGTAAATCCTAGAAGGGGTGATGCCATAGTCATAGTACAGTAATCACTCTTCGGAGTTCGCTTCCGGTTGCATAGCTTGATAGCTTCAAAGTGTGATTGGCCATTATCTAGTTTTCTTGGTTGTAGCATAACCGGATTCATCCTACCAATGGACTTGGGTCTGACCTAAAGTGGGTAACTCAAATACCCAATTCTCCACTGGCTTTGCATCAACTTCACGTCATCATACTCCTGCTTGGGTCATTCATGAAGGAACTCCAACTTGCCATAGCTCCATGCCTATGCATTTCAAAGTGCATGGATTCACCTCCATGAAGTTTGGTCAATCATAGATTGTTGTTTTAAACTTTGATAAGAACGGTTCTCTCCAAAGAATGGTCATATTGAATGCACTCTAGCATTTGAATAGTTGCACCATACAACTCTCAAAGTCGCTGCATGATCCTGTGTTATTTCTAAGAAGGCTCTACGTTGCTCCAAATAGCGGTTCTGTTATCCATTATCCGATGATAACAGGTAAGATCCGACACACGGTTCCATCGTACTATAGAGCTCATTTGCCAATGCGAGCAATCTATCTACGCAAAATGTTATGTTCATCATGTATTGGACACATGACTAACATTGCATATATTAACACTTCAAATTATCCCGGTTGACATTCGAAATCCAATTGGTTAACACATGTCGACATTAGATTCTGAGCAACGAGCACACATGTTTATGTCAAAATAGAATTTTGAAATGAAATATACCTGACCTTGTTCACCATTAAGTTTTCAAGTTTAGAATGACTCAACATTCACTCCATTTCAAAGTTGGCACTGGACTGTAACTCCTCCTAAAGCCGGCTCCTCAACGGCTCAAGCAATGAAATTTATGCAAACTGGAATTAGACACTCGATTACAACTGAGTTAGAAGGAGCGATAGTACATCCAATGGATCCATTCAAAAATCGACCTCCCCCGTTGAACAAAGATCATAGTCTAACCATTTTGATTGATCCTCCAGAGTTTGTACCATCCATATTACCTCCAACATGGGATCTCGAAGAGCGACATTTTGCTCCTAAGAGTCAATCAACGAGCGCAAGATCCTCCATAGGGTTGGACTACAACAAATACATGTATTTGGGAAGATCTGTACTGCCTTTTAATCCTCTCCCCCGAAGCCTTCTACGAGAGCTTGGGCTTGCTCCTACTTAAGTGCACCCCAATGGATATGCCCTTCTGAATCTCGTACATGTCTTATTCATGATGCAGCTTCATCGACCTTCAACTTTCGGGGAGATAATGCATCTTCCAATCTTCAAGAGAAGAGCCGAGTCACATTCTTTACTAATCGTTGAAGCCTAGTGTAGCTGTAAAGTCATTGAATAACTTTGCAACAAAGGTTCCAATTTCAAGAATGAATTCTTCTTTGTCCCCCTTTTGGATTCAGCCGACTTTAATATCTGACCATAAGATTTCTTCCCGGCTCTTTTGGTTCAACCGACCTTGGCCATCTGACCGTGAGACTTCTTCCTTTCTACCCTTTTCTATACTTGGGATTCTCACTGCCTAAATATCTAACTTCTTTTCCAATTTCTTCATAGATATTCCCTACCGAGATAGCATGATGCGCACTCCAAAACCTTGAATACTCTTAAGAAGATCAGCATCTTCTATTGCATCACTTCTCCTACCTTCTAACAAATGAAAGTCATCGCCAATGTATCCTTCTTCATCCTAAACACTTCACCTTCTAGATGAACCTCCAACAATGAGGGCCAGAGTTACTGCTCGAGCTTTTGCCCCCAGTTGCAACTTCGACGATGATATCCAAGGAGACATCGAAGGTCCATCAAGTGAGGTGAATGCCGATGAAGGCATATAAAGTGCGATGGAAGAGAATGTTGTTGAAGATGTGCATGAAGAGAGAGTAGAATAAGGAGGAAGGAAGGAATGGATACAAAAAGAAGGAGATGACAAAGAGGAGCGTGATGAAAAAGATGACGACAATGTAGATTCTGACCGAGAAGAAGATGAATCATATAAGGAAACGTCCCCTAAAGGCACAAATATCCATATCTCTTCACATCTTAGAAGAATAATTGTTAAGTCCTCATAGTAATCCTCCGATCCGAGTACAACTCCAGTTGTTGAGGCGACTCCTCACACTTGATCTTCCAAGAATAACATTGCCTCACTTGGGACGTTGGACATCCCAATTGACGATCTTCTTAAGGAGTACCGTTTTGGCTTCAGTTTTCCATCCAGGGACCTCTTAGCCAAGGGAGATTAAAATTTATCTTTACAACCCTCCAATAGTCCGTAGAGTACTTTGGACAACACCAGCACTCCATACACTTATAGGATCATGAACACTCATATCCTGCATTCGTCTTTACTTAAGTTTTCTGTAGCTGATATACCTTTTTGTTCCATTTTAGGTACGGTGGAATGCGATCACTTCCACTGTCTATGATTAGGAATTGGCAAGTGCCTGGGAACTGGCCAAGATCCTAACCCTCACCGCTCTTCTTTTCACCTAGAGACCGAGGAAGAAAGATTGAAAAGGAAGGGAAGGAATATTATAAGGATAAGGAAAAAAGGAAATGCTTGGCTGAGGAAAGAGAGTAATATGATCAAGGGAAGAGGTCTCGTGATTCTCGTGACCATCATAGCATCACTATCGCTTCTTCTTAATCTCGCTTTCAAATCCAAACCCATCCTCAAAAGTTTCTAGCAATCCAACTTCCAATCACTACCGTGTCTACCTCACAAAAATCCATGGTGGTTCCCACTCATCCAGCTCCACCATGACTTCCTTTAGGCTCGTTTATGGCCATGATAACCAAGTTGCAAGCTGCTTATCCTAATGTATGCCTAACATGGGGTGAAGTTTAACCATAATATTAAGGCTATCCCTCACGAAGAAGCTAACCGTAGAGTTGGAGGGGTTACCGAGCTTGTAAGATAATTTTTCAAGTGGAGGAAACTAACTTTTGCTCTCTTCAATTTCAACAGAATTAACTAGGTAGATATTCAATCATTTGAGTCGGAGAGGAAGGTATATAATAGGACGATAGCTGACTACAAAACCAATTTTTCCGAGCATATAAAGCAAAGAGAAGAAACTCAAAAATCGACCGAGGACTCCAAAAATTTAGTCAAGGAGATGTCCCATCCACACACTCAAGCCCTTGCCGTAGTAAATAAATAGCTTCGGAAGGCTACCATGGGAATGATCAGCTTATTGGCCAGGTTAGTGAAAGGATAAGGAAATTAAAGAGAAAGACATGCCGCTATAGGCCAAGGACACAAATATTTAAACACTCAGGTTAAAGTTGAAAACTCAAGGCCATTCTAAGGCTCGTGTTTTGGAATTGTATTACTGTGTAACTAAGGAGGAAAGATAAAAATAAAAAAAGGAAAAGGAAGCCCGAGATTTGGTAACTAAATCCTGGAGCATGTTCGAGTCATTCATCTTTAAGTTATTTGAACTAATCGTCTTTAAGTTATTTGAAGCGATAACTGATTATTAGATGTTGTAAATTTAAAGTTGAGAAAATTTGGTTTCTTCTGAATTTTAATTAAGTAAATCCTTAAGGTGTTTTAAAACTAAATTAAGAGAGTAATATGTGTAGAAAGGATATTCATTTTAAAATTAATTAAGATTTGATAGAGTAATTAATTAATTAATAATTGAGAATTATAAATTAATTAGTTAATTAAGAGGTTAATTAGTTTGAATTTGGAAATTGTCAATTAGATAATTAAAGATAAGAAATTAAAAATTGGCAATTAATTAATTTAACAATTAATTAATGATTAATGATAAACTAATTAAGTGTTTAGGTTGTAATTAGTGATTAATTAAGTAGGTAATTGGAGATTAATCAAATGGTAATTAAGGATTAATTAGCTGATAATTAAAGATTAATTAATTTGGATGTTTAAAGGGTAATTGAGAATTACTTGATGGTAAATAACCAAGTGACTGTGATTAATTTAAGTCAAATAATTGGTTGATTAATTAAAGATAATCTTAATGGTTGATTAAGTATAATTACTTAAATTTTGAGAAGTAATTAAAGAATAATTACTTAGTAGAAGTAATTAAGAATTAATTACTTGGTAAAATTAATCAAAGAATTTGGGTAACTGAGTGAGAATGATTACTTAACAAGATTGATAAGTAATTGCTTAATAAAGTCATTGATGGATAAATTACTGGATGGTGAGATTAATACAAAAGAAATTACTTATTGAAAAATAATTAAAGGTTACTTACCTAGGAGAAGTAATTCAGGGTTAAATTACTTGGTGTAATTTATTAATTAATTAAGGAGTTGATTAATTAAGATTAGTTAATTACTGTTTAAGATTTGATTAAGGCTGATTAATGGAGGTTTGATTACTGTAAAAAGGTTAAGGATAATTCCTTTGTGTAATTAATGAAGAGTTAATTACTTATTGAAATTAAAGATAATTAATCAAGGGTGATTAATTAAAGGATGATTAATTAATTGATTTAACGAATAAGAAAGCAAGATTTATTGTGATAAAAGTAATTAGTTTAACTATAAATGGTGATTAATAAATCATTATTATGTATGGATTGATGATATTGATTGCCTTGAATGGTTTGAGATTTTAAGTTGATATAAGTAATTTTGTGTGACTTGGATGTTTTGGTTTATGATATGTTTAATTTAAATTGTGATGATGTGGTTATCTATTGATGGTGAATTACTGTGACCCTGTGTTTAAAGTTGAATTGTATCTCACTTGAATAACTTGGGTCAAGATGACATTGGGTTCGAAGAGACCGTGGTCGGGGTATTAGTAAATATCCGAAACCACTTCGATTCATTGTAATTTGATATATGAAACCAATAGAATGAGAGTAAAATAACTTAAGTGAATTGGACCATTTAATTTATGTCTTGGAACTTAGAAATTGATGTGTGGAATAATTGATGTCTATAACAACTTGTGAGTTGTAAATTGATATAGGTTACCCCGGGTTTATATAAGTTGTAGGCTTTTGTATTTCATGTTAGATAGGTTTACTCACGCTGGTTTCCAGCCTGACCCGGGTGTTACTTTGATGTAATGCTCGGGTCAGACCAAGTATTACATATTTTCAGGTAAGGACGTTCTGGAGCTCAGGAGGCGAGCAGGATGGCAGGGATGTATGGAGAGTTTTCACTGTGATATTGTAGTCTCTGGACATGATTGTTTTGTCCAGTATTTATGTATATGGGTAACTCTGATGTATTTAAATGTAAATTAACTGATATAGTTTTCTTTGTATAACTGCTATTTTATTTGATATTATATTTGATCTGCTGTGAATGTGAGGTTACTGTGTCTTGTTTCTGTTTTCTTCTACTTTCTCTTTTCTTCTTTTCTTAACCATCCGGAAATTTCGGGATCGAAATTTCCGGGTCGTTACACATAACATGGACACGAGCATCTTATAACTGCCACAATAAACAACGTAGCAAATAACCAAACTCTGGCATCATGATCTCAGGGACTAAAACACGCTAAAAACAAACCAAAGAAATCATTAATCATCAGCAACACTCCATCTCAAATAGATCTCATCATCTCCATATTCATTGCCAGTCAAAGCATCTCAAACTTCATGCCATAGAGTTTCCAAGACACAATCAACAACAATGCTCTAGGCATAACTCATCGAAGAAACGACAACAATCATAGGTCGGCATAACAACAACGAGATCTGAGTAGTTAGCATTAGATCTCCATATCACAACCAAGCTCATTAATAGGGATTAACCAAAGAAATGTAAGCATCTAAGAATCGACGCAAGCAAGAGTCTGTTATAGGTCGTGTATACAAAAACAGAGATCAGTCACTTATAAACTCATCACACAAGTTTACAAATCAGATTTCCACTTCTTTGGAATTATGTATCAGTAATTTTGAACAATAACTATTGTTGTAATGAATTTACTACAATAAACTATAAAAATAACAACAACAAAGTGTTGTGTTAAACTATAGCGATAAACAATCGTTGTACTACTTCGTAGAAGCAGTACAACTTCGAAACGGAAATATTACATAATGATGTGTATATATATATATATAAATAAGAAATCTAACAGGATGAAGAAGGAAATTTCGTCCGAGGCTTGCCGTAACAGTGCCTTTAAGACTTCATTCAAAGTCTCCCAAGATACAACAGACATGATCTGCTCGAGATTGTGGTGTGTATGATCTTCTGTGTGATACATTGAATCGCTTGAATTTCAGAGGTTTCAGAAAGAAGAGGAAGAAGAGGAAAAATGGAGTAGGAAAATGATCAGGTTTCAAGCTCGTTTTATAGGAAAATTCCCAACGGTAATATCCGTTGGGAAAAAGCCACGTCTCTTCGTTTTGAATTTTACAACACTTTTCGAATTCGCAACGCCTATTTTCATTTGGAAAAAGCGGTGTCCATTCAATTAGTTACAACAGTCGTTTCAGTTGGAAAATCGACGTCTATTCAAATATGACTGTTTATTAACCAACAGTCACTTCTGTAACGACCCAGAATTTTTAGTAATTAAAAATTTGAATATTTAATTAATTTTAAATATTAATAAGTGAATTTATAAGTCAAATAAATTTTATTTTGAATAATTGGATTTAATTGGATAATTAAATCGATAATTTAATATGTGAAAATGCAGAAATAATTGAAAATTGAGTTAAATATGATTGAAAATGATTTGTAAAATTTTATTTTATCATATTGAAGTTAGAATGATATTTTAGAACTTTTAAAATCGAATTAAAAGTTAATTTGTGAAAATTGAATATTTTAATATTAAATCGACTAGTGAAAATAGTCAATTTTTGAACAGTCTCAGAATTGGACGAGACCAGTTCCATTGGATCCGTAATAGTTAGTTATTACGGGATTTCAATTTTCGTAGCAAACGGAGTTATCGTTTGATCGTAGCAGCTCGAAACGCATCGAATTGTTTTTAATTTTAAATTGGCGAGTTAAAATAGACATTTTTCAAAAAGTCTCGGATTTCGACGAAACCAGTTTCATCGGATCCGTAATGTGATATTATTGTAAGCTTTCAAATTTCGTGTCAATTGGATTTAACGTTTGTCCGATACAAATTAAAACGCCTAGAAAATCGCTTAAATCGGTTTAAATTAAATTGAACGTTTATAGTCATAACTCATACAGATGTCCGAATTAGCTTCCGAAACATGTTCCATTGTGTCCGGAACGCGGGGTAAATCCTAGAAACGCTGGTTACGGCGCGTGAATCGGAGTTCGGAAAACCCGGATGAATAGTGATTGAAAAATTTCCTATAAATACACCTAAATTCACAAAAAAAAACAAAAAAAAAAACTAAACCCTAATTCTATTCAGGCCGCCACCCCCTTCATGAATGGCCGATATCTTCTCCTTTTCCCCCTTCGTTTTCTTCAAATCTACTAACAATTAGATGAAATCTTCAACTACAATATTGGAGAGGTCAATGTGATCTATCATATCAACGGTCAAGATCGCGAATAACTTCACGAATCAGCGGCAAAGTGGGTTCGAACGAGAGGAATTCGGCCTTGGTTTTCGTGAGCTAGGCTCGACCGAGCTCCTTGCTCCTCCGGCCGTGGGTAGCATGCAAGTGAGGCTTCGAAACGATGTAGCTTGATCGATGCAAAGATGCTCGTATGGGTTGCGTTGATCTAGGGTTGTATGGCGTGCGTTGGGTTCGGTTATCTGAGGAGTAACGTGAGTAAGGGAGAAGGTGCGCACGGTCCAGATGGTTGATGGAAAGATCCAAGGGCTAGGATTTGCTGTAGGGTTTTAATTATAAAATTTATGTTGAAATTATTATATAAAATTCGAGTAAACTTGTAAAATGCATATCTTTTTCATACGAGGTCGAAAACGCGCAAAACCAATTGCGTTGGAATCGTATGGACGAGCACTACGCGATGGAATTAGATTGGAGTCGTTTGGAGTTAGTGAGAATTTCGGGTAAAATTAAACGTCCGTTTAATTTTAATCGAAATAAATCGCTAAAACGGAATAAAAATCAAGGTGAGAACTTCTCACTCAATCGAATCAGTTTCGATTTTATTTTAAATAGTTAAATTTAAAATATTTGAATGCATGTTTGAATGATGATTGTTATCTATTGATTGTTAAAATAGACATTACGCGCCGTTAGTAAGCGGGTGTTATTTATTAAAAACATATACCGCGAATATTTCATAAACAGTGAAATTGGTATTATATATAATAGCAATATATATATATATATATATATATATTGGCATATGTATATATTGGAGTTATTGATTTCCCGCATTTGTTTAGCGGATGAGACCCTATTGCGCCGTCTATTAAGCGGATAATATTTTAAATCCCATATACCGCGATAATTCCGTACTGGAGCGGAATTGGTATTGTGCTAATGTTTGTGAATGCAGGGAAACAGGTTGGAGGGATCCAACTGGATTCCTCAACAGTTTTTATTTGATTATGGATATTTTGATATTCGTTGATTATCATATCGATATATGATATCGTTGTTGTCGTGATTGACTATTTGGTGTGTAGCATCATTGGACCAAATTTTGGGATTTTAAAATGATTTTAAAGTGATTTTTGAAAGTATACATTTATAAAATATTTTTGGAATTGATCCATTTTAAATGAATAAACGTTATAGTTTTTAAAGTTATAAAAACTATGATTTTTGAGAAATACGGTTAAAGATTGATTTTTGAGAAATATGGGTTAATGTTTTTATAAGATAATTAAATTGGATTTTTGAAATTATTGTGAAAAGTTTAAATATAGGATTTATGAAATTTAATTATTTTATAAATCAGAATGATGGAATTATAAAGGAGATTAAAGATGTTTTAAAATAATAGTATAAATTGATTTTATAAAGGATTTATAAATTGATATTTATAAATTAAAACATTTGAATTATAAAACGAGTTTTTATAAGTGTTTGAATGAAGTGAAAATGGATTGCATAAGTGAATGGAATTTATAAAATTATAAACGGTGAAGTTATAAATGGAATTTTATAAGCAGTAGGTTTATAAAATTCATAAAGATATTAAAAGAATGGTTTTGGATAAATAATTGAAGCTTATAAGTTATAAGATTTATAATTATGAAGTTCAAAGGAACGATTTTGCAAACAAATAAATTATAAGTATTTAACTTATAACATGAACTTTTGTTTTATAATCGAGTTATAAATTGAATAGGTTAATAAAGGAATTTATAAAAAGGAAGTAGTTACAAGATAAATAGAAATGGAGTTTATAAACGTTGTTTTATAAATTCGCAAACGACTTATTTTGATAAGTTAATTTTTATAACTTATTTATGAAGTTATATTCACGTTTTAGACAGTGAATAATCCTTTGAAATAAAATGAATAGAAGTGATGAAAGTTGTTAACGTAGTATATTCACGTTTTTGAATAGTGAATAATATGTTAAAGAAAATGTTTAGAATGTGATATTTTAAATTGAATTAAAACGATCTAACGATGTTTTAAAATTTGTTGAGATTCGAAACCATAGATTTCAACATTTATTGTTGAAATAGACGTTTTCGAGAAATAAGAGGAAATGGTGGACTATAACACTGTTGTTATAGTAAATGATTTCCGAAAGGAAATGTTCTGTATAGTATTGGGATTTATATATCTATTTTAATTTTGAATCCCTATACTAGTGATTTTGGGTTGTCGTAACGATGTTTTACGCAACATTCGTTTTGGCCCAAATAAATATGTTTAAGAGAATGATTTCCTTAAAGAATGAAATATATGCTTAATTTCGATTTAAGTACATTGAATATTTTCCAATTGTTGAAAATAAAAGATTTGTGAATTACTTATTAATAAATAAGTATGGAAATGTTTTTCCAATATGAAGTGAATATTTAGAATTTATCTTTTTGAAGATAAATTGAAATGAATAATTGAAATCGTATATTCATAGATATTTTGAAATATAAATTCACTATGGAATTTATAAAAGAAAGGGGAACTTGTTTAAAAATAAATATTGATTTATTTTTGAAGTTTGAAAATTATATATCTTGTAAAGATATTTTGGAAAATAAATAATTTGGAAAATTATTTGGAAACTGGTGATGTGTGCATATCCATTGATAGTTCAATAACCGACTATCAATACTTCCCTTTGAATGGGTAATTGATGTGATTTGTTTGAATTTGAATGCCACACTTATTTTTGAATAAGCGCTCACTATTCGGGTTAACCGGGAAAGGACCATGGGGTCGTATAACCCATTCCGAATATGTGATACGTCGTTATGAATTGCATTTGAAGATCGGTGTTGAAGACCGGGTATTTGCGAGAGCGATAGGATGACCTGTCGATTGACTCTGCACCGAGTTACTCCGGTATTGAGTTCTCCATATGTGATGGGAAATCCGATCAGGATTGTGAATATCCGGATTGCAAGGACTTCTTTGTAAGTGCCTTCGGTTCTGTTCGAGCCCGGAACAGACTTGTATGGATTGTATGTCTGACGTTACGAATTGAGATATAAAGCAGATTTCTTTCAAATATATTTCTGTTGGTGGCGGAGAATTTATTCTTTTAGCTTAACACCCTTCTCTGAGACGTACGAGCTCAGAGGTTATGTAGTTGAAGGTTATCAGCGATATATTCCCAATTTGGTAATGTGACATGCTGAGTGTTGCTGTGAAATGATCATTGTGTTGATTATTTGTGATAGGATCATTTATTTGATCGTCTATCTGGTGATCATTTCTATGATCATTTGTTGACCCAAAGCATGACTTTTGTATAAAGTATGTTTTTGTGGACGTGACTTCGTCGAGCCTCACACCCCGGAATGGTCAAAACAGGAAAGATGCAGCAAGGTTATGAGGGGTAGCGCCCTTTAGGATATGTGCATTTCCTTCTGGAAAAGGGTGGTATCATGGTATGGAGCCCAGATACTTACTCATGTTGAAAACACTTTATGATTGTGTGAATTGATTACGAGCGCCCGGTGAAAGGTCCCAAAGGACCGGGGGATGGCATATTCGGTCAGTTGTTACTCAGTTAGGGGTAACCCGGCCTTGTGTTGGTAGAGATCCGGTTTGGTTCTCGGGGATGTCCATCCAGAGGCATTCTCATGTGGCAATGGGAAGTTCCTTGGCCTGATCATTCGTTGGAAATCCAAAGAAACAATACGAGACTTGTACGGTTTTAGTTGTATAACCTGCTATGGAATGTGGCGGTAACCTGCTATTGAACATAGTTAGCTATAGTAGGCATAGTTCGAAATGTCTATGTTGGCTAAGATTTATATTCTACTTTCGAAATAAAATTTTCCTACACTATGCACTAGTAATAATATCAAATGTTCTTTTAAATACGTATCAAGCATCTTTGACTATCATAAGGAGAAATCTCCTCCGATTCTGCGTTGCATTGTGTGTGTGTGCGGGAGGCCTTATGGTAGTCTCATTTTTAAAAGCATTGCGAATTGACTTTAAAAATATTCTTCTATTTTGATTTTAAAGATAAATAAACTGTTTTGAGTTCTCACACCAGTCACATGACTGACTCGGAGTTTATTGTTTTCCTTCCTAAACTCTGGGTGCCCACCCATTTCCACACGGGCAGTCAAGAGTTAAGGTTTATCAGGATATTCTGGATATTCTGGAATTGCTGGAGCCAAGCTGGATGGCATGGCGTAATTACTAGTATATAGTATTTCTTTTTCCGCTGCACAGTTGATGTTGTTGTTGTTGTACACTCTGATGATATGATGTAATGTAAAGAAATGTATAAAATGTAATAACTGATATAGTTCTTTGTTTAAAGATTATTCATTTATTTTTATATGTTGTTCCGCTGCGAATTGTGAGATTCTGATATTGTTCTGCTGTTGTTTTCTATTCCGTTCTATTTTCTATTTTCTTTCCTCTCCATGTTCTATTTTCTTCTCCCTCCATTTTCTATCTTCTCCTCTCTCTTCTTCTTTCTTTTCTTTTTCTTAAACATTGAGAATTCGTATTTCTGTTCATCTTGAATTAATCAATGGAGATTAGTGTATATTCAAGGAGTACGGATTTGCGGGTCATCACATGTGGTATCAGAGCTTATGGTTAAGCGACAACCATGGTTCTGTTGGGTATTACTCATTAGAGATAGAGTCAGTAGTACTCTAGAATGAGTTGAGTGTAATAATAGCTATGAGAGCGTATTTGTTAGTGAATATATAAAATTGTTTTATATTGTGATGATTGGTTTGTTGAGTGGCATATGAACCTTCGTCAGCGTGGTCTCGACAACTATGCCGAAGGGGTTTCTAAACACTTGAATAGAACAATTCGACACAGTATTGTTTTAAATTGGGTAAATAAAATAATTTTACCTTGATTATATTTTATATATAAAGAAATAATTTTTCAGAATTATTAAAGTGTATATAAGTTGATTTGTTTAGTTGTTTGAATAATCTAAATAAAAGAATAATTGTATAAGCAAAAGAATTATAAGAATTGAATTATAATTAGGGTGATTTACAATTGTGAAATAAACTTATATATATATATAAGAAGTGAGACTATATGAATATATTTATGAATATGAGTTGTAAATGAAAATGAATTTAAAGTTAAATGGAATATAACTTAAGAGATGTTGAATGAAGTTGATATTAGTATCAAAGTAAATTATTAAAGTTAAGTGATAAATGTGAACTTGAGTTATATAAATAAAATTCAACTTTTGTGATTGAATTGAATGAATGGATTAAATGTTAATCAATTGAATGTGAATTAAATTGATATGGAATAATGAATATAAGAGTTAATTCATTAAAATCTAATGTTATTGAAAGTTGAATAGTTGGATGAAAATCAATTTAATTAAACTAATTGAAAATGAATGTTAGTAAAAACATCCACTGTAAATGAATCAAATGTGATTTAAATTGAAAACCATTTCATTGAATATTAATGAGAATATGAATGAATATTTATTGGTTATGAATGTTAGTTGGATGATAGTTGGTTGATGGTTGAATATATTACTTTTACTGCATTTGCTATGTTAACATATATAGTTATTACGTTACTATATGTTGCATATTGATACTATTGTCTATATGCATGTTCTCATGTTGTTGATGAGTGTTTAGTAGGTGCGGATCACGTTTGCTTCGCATTTGGAGCTCGCTTTCGCGCTATATTAGCCGTATATGCTCGCTAATAAAATATGAGGTACATATCTCGGATTAAATACCGTACTTTTACATTTTTTCCCTTCGGGATGCCTCATTACTTGATGAGATGTATATTTGTGATATATATACTGTCATTTTTTTTTCAGATCGAGCCGCGCAAAGGAGACTATGGCGAATTTTTCTGGAAATTTAAGGCGTTAGAAAAAATTTGAGAAAATTGGAAAATTTTGAAAACTATAATTTTGATTTGGAATTGAAAGTTAAACAATAGTAATTGTTTTTGAAAAGATAGTATGATTTGAAAACTTAGTGAAGATTGTAAGAAGTTTGACTATGGATTTTGAGGAAGTTAATAGATTCTATAACTTTTCTTACTTGATAATTTCGAGGACGAAATTCTTTTAAGGGGGGAAGATTGTAACGACCCAGAATTTTTAGTAATTAAAAATTTGGATATTTAGTTAATTTTAAATATTAATAAGTGAATTTATAAGTCAAATAAATTTTATTTTGAATAATTGGATTTAATTGGATAATTAAATCGATAATTTAATATGTGAAAATGCAGAAATAATTGAAAATTGAGTTAAATATGATTGAAAATGATTTGTAAAATTTTATTTTATCATATTGAAGTTAGAATGATATTTTAGAACTTTTAAAATCGAATTAAAAGTTAATTTGTGAAAATTGAATATTTTAATATTAAATCGACTAGTGAAAATAGTCAATTTTTGAACAGTCTCAGAATTGGACGAGACCAGTTCCATTAGATCCATAACAGTTAGTTATTACCGGATTTCAATTTTCGTAGCAAACGGAGTTATCGTTTGATCGTAGCAGCTCGAAACGCATCGAATTGTTTTTAATTTTAAATTGGCGAGTTAAAATAGCCATTTTTCAAAAAGTCTCGGATTTCGACGAAACCAGTTTCATCGGATCCGTAATGTGATATTATTGTAAGGTTTCAAATTTCCTGTCAATTGGATTTACCGTTTGTCCGGTACAAATTAAAACGCCTAGAAAATCGCTTAAATCGGTTTAAATTAAATTGAACGTTTATAGCCATAACTCGCACAGATGTCCGAATTAGCTTCTGAAACCTGTTCCATTGTGTCCAGAACGCGGGGTAAACCCTAGAAACGCTGGTTACGGCGCGTGAATCGGAGTTCGGAAAACCCGGATGAATAGTGATTGAAAAATTTCCTATAAATACACCTAAATTCACAAAAAAAAAAAAAAATTAAACCCTAATTCTATTCAGGCCGCCACCCCCTTCATGAATGGCCAATATTTTCCTTTTCCCCCTTCGTTTTCTTCAAATCTACTAACAATTAGATGAAATCTTCAACTACAATATTGGAGAGGTCAATGTGATCTATCATATCAACGGTCAAGATCGCGAATAACTTCACGAATCAGCGGCAAAGTGGGTTCGAACGAGAGGAATTCGGCCTTGGTTTTTGTGAGCTAGGCTCGACCGAGCTCCTTGCTCCTCCGGCCGTGGGTAGCATGCAAGTGAGGCTTCGAAACGATGTAGCTTGATCGATGCAAAGATGCTCGTATGGGTTGCGTTGATCTAGGGTTGTATGGCGTGCGTTGGGTTCGGTTATCTGAGGAATAACGTGAGTAAGGGAGAAGGTGCGCACGGTCCAGATGGTTGATGGCAAGATCCAAGGGCTAGGATTTGTTGTAGGGTTTTAATTATAAAATTTATGTTGAAATTATTATATAAAATTCGAGTAAACTTGTAAAATGCATATCTTTTTCATACGAGGTCGAAAACGCGCGAAACCAGTTGCGTTGGAATCGTATGGACGAGCACTACGCGATGGAATTGGATTGGAGTCATTTGGAGTTAGTGAGAATTTTGGGTAAAATTAAACGTCCGTTTAATTTTATTCGAAATAAATCGCTAAAACGGAATAAAAATCAAGGTGAGAACTTCTCACTCAATCGAATCAGTTTCGATTTTATTTAAATAGTTAAATTTAAAATATTTGAATGCATGTTTGAATGATGATTGTTATCTATTGATTGTTAAAACAGACATTATGCGCCGTTAGTAAGCGGGTGTTATTTATTAAAAACATATACCGCGAATATTTCATAAACAGTGAAATTGGTATTATATATAATAGCAATATATATATATTGACATATGTATATATTGGAGTTATTGATTTCCCGCATTTGTTTAGCGGATGAGACCCTATTACGCCGTCTATTAAGCGGATAATATTTTAAATCCCATATACCGCGATAATTCCGTATTGGAGCGGAATTGGTATTGTGCTAATGTTTGTGAATGCAGGGAAACAGGTTGGAGGGATCCAACTGGATTCCTCAACAGTTTTTATTTGATTATGGATATTTTGATATTCGTTGATTATCATATCGATATATGATATCGTTGTTGTCGTGATTGACTATTTGGTGTGTAGCATCATTGGACCAAATTTTGGGATTTTAAAATGATTTTAAAGTGATTTTTGAAAGTATACGTTTATAAAATATTTTTGGAATTGATCCATTTTAAATGAATAAACGTTATAGTTTTTAAAGTTATAAAAACTATGATTTTTGAGAAATACGGTTAAAGATTGATTTTTGAGAAATATGGGTTAATGTTTTTATAAGATAATTAAATTGGATTTTTGAAATTATTGTGAAAAGTTTAAATATAGGATTTATGAAATTTAATTATTTTATAAATCAGAATGATGGAATTATAAAGGAGATTAAAGATGTTTTAAAATAATAGTATAAATTGATTTTATAAAGGATTTATAAATTGATATTTATAAATTAAAACATTTGAATTATAAAACGAGTTTTTATAAGTGTTTGAATGAAGTGAAAATGGATTGCATAAGTGAATGGAATTTATAAAATTATAAACGGTGAAGTTATAAATGGAATTTTATAAGCAGTAGGTTTATAAAATTCATAAAGATATTAAAAGAATGGTTTTGGATAAATAATTGAAGCTTATAAGTTATAAGATTTATAATTATGAAGTTCAAAGGAACGATTTTGCAAACAAATAAATTATAAGTATTTAACTTATAACATGAACTTTTGTTTTATAATCGAGTTATAAATTGAATAGGTTAATAAAGGAATTTATAAAAAGGAAGTAGTTACAAGATAAATAGAAATGGAGTTTATAAACGTTGTTTTATAAATTCGCAAACGACTTATTTTGATAAGTTAATTTTTATAACTTATTTATGAAGTTATATTCACGTTTTAGACAGTGAATAATCCTTTGAAATAAAATGAATAGAAGTGATGAAAGTTGTTAACGTAGTATATTCACGTTTTTGAATAGTGAATAATATGTTAAAGAAAATGTTTAGAATGTGATATTTTAAATTGAATTAAAACGATCTAACGATGTTTTAAAATGTGTTGAGATTCGAAACCATAGATTTCAACATTTATTGTTGAAATAGACGTTTTCGAGAAATAAGAGGAAATGGTGGACTATAACACTGTTGTTATAGTAAATGATTTCCGAAAGGAAATGTTCTGTATAGTATTGGGATTTATATATCTATTTTAATTTCGAATCCCTATACTAGTGATTTTGGGTTGTCGTAACGATGTTTTACGCAACATTCGTTTTGGCCCAAATAAATATGTTTAAGAGAATGATTTCCTTAAAGAATGAAATATATGCTTAATTTCGATTTAAGTACATTGAATATTTTCCAATTGTTGAAAATAAAAGATTTGTGAATTACTTATTAATAAATAAGTATGGAAATGTTTTTCCAATATGAAGTGAATATTTAGAATTTATCTTTTTGAAGATAAATTGAAATGAATAATTGAAATCGTATATTCATAGATATTTTGAAATATAAATTCACTATGGAATTTATAAAAGAAAGGGGAACTTGTTTAAAAATAAATATTGATTTATTTTTGAAGTTTGAAAATTATATATCTTGTAAAGATATTTTGGAAAATAAATAATTTGGAAAATTATTTGGAAACTGGTGATGTGTGCATATCCATTGATAGTTCAATAACCGACTATCAATACTTCCCTTTGAATGGGTAATTGATGTGATTTGTTTGAATTTGAATGCCACACTTATTTTTGAATAAGCGCTCACTATTCGGGTTAACCGGGAAAGGACCATGGGGTCGTATAACCCATTCCGAATATGTGATACGTCGTTATGAATTGCATTTGAAGATCGGTGTTGAAGACCGGGTATTTGCGAGAGCGATAGGATGACCTGTCGATTGACTCTGCACCGAGTTACTCCGGTATTGAGTTCTCCATATGTGATGGGAAATCCGATCAGGATTGTGAATATCCGGATTGCAAGGACTTCTTTGTAAGTGCCTTCGGTTCTGTTCGAGCCCGGAACAGACTTGTATGGATTGTATGTCTGACGTTACGAATTGAGATATAAAGCAGATTTCTTTCAAATATATTTCTGTTGGTGGCGGAGAATTTATTCTTTTAGCTTAACACCCTTCTCTGAGACGTACGAGCTCAGAGGTTATGTAGTTGAAGGTTATCAGCGATATATTCCCAATTTGGTAATGTGACATGCTGAGTGTTGCTGTGAAATGATCATTGTGTTGATTATTTGTGATAGGATCATTTATTTGATCGTCTATCTGGTGATCATTTCTATGATCATTTGTTGACCCAAAACATGACTTTTGTATAAAGTATGTTTTTGTGGACGTGACTTCGTCGAGCCTCACACCCCGGAATGGTCAAAACAGGAAAGATGCAGCAAGGTTATGAGGGGTAGCGCCCTTTAGGATATGTGCATTTCCTTCTGGAAAAGGGTGGTATCATGGTATGGAGCCCAGATACTTACTCATGTTGAAAACACTTTATGATTGTGTGAATTGATTACGAGCGCCCGGTGAAAGGTCCCAAAGGACCGGGGGATGGCATATTCGGTCAGTTGTTACTCAGTTAGGGGTAACCCGGCCTTGTGTTGGTAGAGATCCGGTTTGGTTCTCGGGGATGTCCATCCAGAGGCATTCTCATGTGGCAATGGGAAGTTCCTTGGCCTGATCATTCGTTGGAAATCCAAAGAAACAATACGAGACTTGTACGGTTTTAGTTGTATAACCTGCTATGGAATGTGGCGGTAACCTGCTATTGAACATAGTTAGCTATAGTAGGCATAGTTCGAAATGTCTATGTTGGCTAAGATTTATATTCTACTTTCGAAATAAAATTTTCCTACACTATGCACTAGTAATAATATCAAATGTTCTTTTAAATACGTATCAAGCATCTTTGACTATCATAAGGAGAAATCTCCTCCGATTCTGCGTTGCATTGTGTGTGTGTGCGGGAGGCCTTATGGTAGTCTCATTTTTAAAAGCATTGCGAATTGACTTTAAAAATATTCTTCTATTTTGATTTTAAAGATAAATAAACTGTTTTGAGTTCTCACACCAGTCACATGACTGACTCGGAGTTTATTGTTTTCCTTCCTAAACTCTGGGTGCCCACCCATTTCCACACGGGCAGTCAAGAGTTAAGGTTTATCAGGATATTCTGGATATTCTGGAATTGCTGGAGCCAAGCTGGATGGCATGGCGTAATTACTAGTATATAGTATTTCTTTTTCCGCTGCACAGTTGATGTTGTTGTTGTTGTACACTCTGATGATATGATGTAATGTAAAGAAATGTATAAAATGTAATAACTGATATAGTTCTTTGTTTAAAGATTATTCATTTATTATTATATGTTGTTCCGCTGCGAATTGTGAGATTCTGATATTGTTCTGCTGTTGTTTTCTATTCCGTTCTATTTTCTATTTTCTTTCCTCTCCATGTTCTATTTTCTTCTCCCTCCATTTTCTATCTTCTCCTCTCTCTTCTTCTTTCTTTTCTTTTTCTTAAACATTGAGAATTCGTATTTCTGTTCATCTTGAATTAATCAATGGAGATTAGTGTATATTCAAGGAGTACGGATTTGCGGGTCATCACATGTGGTATCAGAGCTTATGGTTAAGCGACAACCATGGTTCTGTTGGGTATTACTCATTAGAGATAGAGTCAGTAGTACTCTAGAATGAGTTGAGTGTAATAATAGCTATGAGAGCGTATTTGTTAGTGAATATATAAAATTGTTTTATATTGTGATGATTGGTTTGTTGAGTGGCATATGAACCTTCGTCAGCGTGGTCTCGACAACTATGCCGAAGGGGTTTCTAAACACTTGAATAGAACAATTCGACACAGTATTGTTTTAAATTGGGTAAATAAAATAATTTTACCTTGATTATATTTTATATATAAAGAAATAATTTTTCAGAATTATTAAAGTGTATATAAGTTGATTTGTTTAGTTGTTTGAATAATCTAAATAAAAGAATAATTGTATAAGCAAAAGAATTATAAGAATTGAATTATAATTAGGGTGATTTACAATTGTGAAATAAACTTATATATATATATAAGAAGTGAGACTATATGAATATATTTATGAATATGAGTTGTAAATGAAAATGAATTTAAAGTTAAATGGAATATAACTTAAGAGATGTTGAATGAAGTTGATATTAGTATCAAAGTAAATTATTAAAGTTAAGTGATAAATGTGAACTTGAGTTATATAAATAAAATTCAACTTTTGTGATTGAATTGAATGAATGGATTAAATGTTAATCAATTGAATGTGAATTAAATTGATATGGAATAATGAATATAAGAGTTAATTCATTAAAATCTAATGTTATTGAAAGTTGAATAGTTGGATGAAAATCAATTTAATTAAACTAATTGAAAATGAATGTTAGTAAAAACATCCACTGTAAATGAATCAAATGTGATTTAAATTGAAAACCATTTCATTGAATATTAATGAGAATATGAATGAATATTTATTGGTTATGAATGTTAGTTGGATGATAGTTGGTTGATGGTTGAATATATTACTTTTACTGCATTTGCTATGTTAACATATATAGTTATTACGTTACTATATGTTGCATATTGATACTATTGTCTATATGCATGTTCTCATGTTGTTGTTGAGTGTTTAGTAGGTGCGGATCACGTTTGCTTCGCATTTGGAGCTCGCTTTCGCGCTATATTAGCCGTATATGCTCGCTAATAAAATATGAGGTACATATCTCGGATTAAATACCGTACTTTTACATTTTTTCCCTTCGGGATGCCTCATTACTTGATGAGATGTATATTTGTGATATATATACTGTCATTTTTTTTTTCAGATCGAGCCGCGCAAAGGAGACTATGGCGAATTTTTCTGGAAATTTAAGGCGTTAGAAAAAATTTGAGAAAATTGGAAAATTTTGAAAACTATAATTTTGATTTGGAATTGAAAGTTAAACAATAGTAATTATTTTTGAAAAGATAGTATGATTTGAAAACTTAGTGAAGATTGTAAGAAGTTTGACTATGGATTTTGAGGAAGTTAATAGATTCTATAACTTTTCTTACTTGATAATTTCGAGGACGAAATTCTTTTAAGGGGGGAAGATTGTAACGACCCAGAATTTTTAGTAATTAAAAATTTGGATATTTAGTTAATTTTAAATATTAATAAGTGAATTTATAAGTCAAATAAATTTTATTTTGAATAATTGGATTTAATTGGATAATTAAATCGATAATTTAATATGTGAAAATGCAGAAATAATTGAAAATTGAGTTAAATATGATTGAAAATGATTTGTAAAATTTTATTTTATCATATTGAAGTTAGAATGATATTTTAGAACTTTTAAAATCGAATTAAAAGTTAATTTGTGAAAATTGAATATTTTAATATTAAATCGACTAGTGAAAATAGTCAATTTTTGAACAGTCTCAGAATTGGACGAGACCAGTTCCATTAGATCCGTAACAGTTAGTTATTACCGGATTTCAATTTTCGTAGCAAACGGAGTTATCGTTTGATCGTAGCAGCTCGAAACGCATCGAATTGTTTTTAATTTTAAATTGGCGAGTTAAAATAGCCATTTTTCAAAAAGTCTCGGATTTCGACGAAACCAGTTTCATCGGATCCGTAATGTGATATTATTGTAAGGTTTCAAATTTCCTGTCAATTGGATTTACCGTTTGTCCGGTACAAATTAAAACGCCTAGAAAATCGCTTAAATCGGTTTAAATTAAATTGAACGTTTATAGCCATAACTCGCACAGATGTCCGAATTAGCTTCTGAAACCTGTTCCATTGTATCCAGAACGCGGGGTAAACCCTAGAAACGCTGGTTACGGCGCGTGAATCGGAGTTCGGAAAACCCGGATGAATAGTGATTGAAAAATTTCCTATAAATACACCTAAATTCACAAAAAAAAAAAAAAAAAAAATTAAACCCTAATTCTATTCAGGCCGCCACCCCCTTCATGAATGGCCAATATTTTCCTTTTCCCCCTTCGTTTTCTTCAAATCTACTAACAATTAGATGAAATCTTCAACTACAATATTGGAGAGGTCAATGTGATCTATCATATCAACGGTCAAGATCGCGAATAACTTCACGAATCAGCGGCAAAGTGGGTTCGAACGAGAGGAATTCGGCCTTGGTTTTTGTGAGCTAGGCTCGACCGAGCTCCTTGCTCCTCCGGCCGTGGGTAGCATGCAAGTGAGGCTTCGAAACGATGTAGCTTGATCGATGCAAAGATGCTCGTATGGGTTGCGTTGATCTAGGGTTGTATGGCGTGCGTTGGGTTCGGTTATCTGAGGAATAACGTGAGTAAGGGAGAAGGTGCGCACGGTCCAGATGGTTGATGGCAAGATCCAAGGGCTAGGATTTGTTGTAGGGTTTTAATTATAAAATTTATGTTGAAATTATTATATAAAATTCGAGTAAACTTGTAAAATGCATATCTTTTTCATACGAGGTCGAAAACGCGCGAAACCAGTTGCGTTGGAATCGTATGGACGAGCACTACGCGATGGAATTGGATTGGAGTCATTTGGAGTTAGTGAGAATTTTGGGTAAAATTAAACGTCCGTTTAATTTTATTCGAAATAAATCGCTAAAACGGAATAAAAATCAAGGTGAGAACTTCTCACTCAATCGAATCAGTTTCGATTTTATTTAAATAGTTAAATTTAAAATATTTGAATGCATGTTTGAATGATGATTGTTATCTATTGATTGTTAAAACAGACATTATGCGCCGTTAGTAAGCGGGTGTTATTTATTAAAAACATATACCGCGAATATTTCATAAACAGTGAAATTGGTATTATATATAATAGCAATATATATATATTGGCATATGTATATATTGGAGTTATTGATTTCCCGCATTTGTTTAGCGGATGAGACCCTATTACGCCGTCTATTAAGCGGATAATATTTTAAATCTCATATACCGCGATAATTCCGTATTGGAGCGGAATTGGTATTGTGCTAATGTTTGTGAATGCAGGGAAACAGGTTGGAGGGATCCAACTGGATTCCTCAACAGTTTTTATTTG
The DNA here is from genome assembly GCA_030765085.1 of Allium cepa. Taxonomy (NCBI): domain Eukaryota; kingdom Viridiplantae; phylum Streptophyta; class Magnoliopsida; order Asparagales; family Amaryllidaceae; genus Allium; species Allium cepa. The sequence goes on along the minus strand of CM060941.1, from coordinate 78,336,007 downwards.
ATTATGGATATTTTGATATTCGTTGATTATCATATCGATATATGATATCGTTGTTGTCGTGATTGACTATTTGGTGTGTAGCATCATTGGACCAAATTTTGGGATTTTAAAATGATTTTAAAGTGATTTTTGAAAGTATACGTTTATAAAATATTTTTGGAATTGATCCATTTTAAATGAATAAACGTTATAGTTTTTAAAGTTATAAAAACTATGATTTTTGAGAAATACGGTTAAAGATTGATTTTTGAGAAATATGGGTTAATGTTTTTATAAGATAATTAAATTGGATTTTTGAAATTATTGTGAAAAGTTTAAATATAGGATTTATGAAATTTAATTATTTTATAAATCAGAATGATGGAATTATAAAGGAGATTAAAGATGTTTTAAAATAATAGTATAAATTGATTTTATAAAGGATTTATAAATTGATATTTATAAATTAAAACATTTGAATTATAAAACGAGTTTTTATAAGTGTTTGAATGAAGTGAAAATGGATTGCATAAGTGAATGGAATTTATAAAATTATAAACGGTGAAGTTATAAATGGAATTTTATAAGTAGTAGGTTTATAAAATTCATAAAGATATTAAAAGAATGGTTTTGGATAAATAATTGAAGCTTATAAGTTATAAGATTTATAATTATGAAGTTCAAAGGAACGATTTTGCAAACAAATAAATTATAAGTATTTAACTTATAACATGAACTTTTGTTTTATAATCGAGTTATAAATTGAATAGGTTAATAAAGGAATTTATAAAAAGGAAGTAGTTACAAGATAAATAGAAATGGAGTTTATAAACGTTGTTTTATAAATTCGCAAACGACTTATTTTGATAAGTTAATTTTTATAACTTATTTATGAAGTTATATTCACGTTTTAGACAGTGAATAATCCTTTGAAATAAAATGAATAGAAGTGATGAAAGTTGTTAACGTAGTATATTCACGTTTTTGAATAGTGAATAATATGTTAAAGAAAATGTTTAGAATGTGATATTTTAAATTGAATTAAAACGATCTAACGATGTTTTAAAATGTGTTGAGATTCGAAACCATAGATTTCAACATTTATTGTTGAAATAGACGTTTTCGAGAAATAAGAGGAAATGGTGGACTATAACACTGTTGTTATAGTAAATGATTTCCGAAAGGAAATGTTCTGTATAGTATTGGGATTTATATATCTATTTTAATTTCGAATCCCTATACTAGTGATTTTGGGTTGTCGTAACGATGTTTTACGCAACATTCGTTTTGGCCCAAATAAATATGTTTAAGAGAAGATTTCCTTAAAGAATGAAATATATGCTTAATTTCGATTTAAGTACATTGAATATTTTCCAAGTGTTGAAAATAAAAGATTTGTGAATTACTTATTAATAAATAAGTATGGAAATGTTTTTCCAATATGAAGTGAATATTTAGAATTTATCTTTTTAAAGATAAATTGCAATGAATAATTGAAATCGTATATTCATAGATATTTTGAAATATAAATTCACTATGGAATTTATAAAAGAAAGGGGAACTTGTTTAAAAATAAATATTGATTTATTTTTGAAGTTTGAAAATTATATATCTTGTAAAGATATTTTGGAAAATAAATAATTTGGAAAATTATTTGGAAACTGGTGATGTGTGCATATCCATTGATAGTTCAATAACCGACTATCAATACTTCCCTTTGAATGGGTAATTGATGTGATTTGTTTGAATTTGAATGCCACACTTATTTTTGAATAAGCGCTCACTATTCGGGTTAACCGGGAAAGGACCATGGGGTCGTATAACCCATTCCGAATATGTGATACGTCGGTATGAATTGCATTTGAAGATCGGTGTTGAAGACCGGGTATTTGCGAGAGCGATAGGATGACCTGTCGATTGACTCTGCACCGAGTTACTCCGGTATTGAGTTCTCCATATGTGATGGGAAATCCGATCAGGATTGTGAATATCCGGATTGCAAGGACTTCTTTGTAAGTGCCTTCGGTTCTGTTCGAGCCCGGAACAGACTTGTATGGATTGTATGTCTGACGTTACAAATTGAGATATAAAGCAGATTTCTTTCAAATATATTTCTGTTGGTGGCGGAGAATTTATTCTTTTAGCTTAACACCCTTCTCTGAGACGTACGAGCTCAGAGGTTATGTAGTTGAAGGTTATCAGCGATATATTCCCAATTTGGTAATGTGACATGCTGAGTGTTGCTGTGAAATGATCATTGTGTTGATTATTTGTGATAGGATCATTTATTTGATCGTCTATCTGGTGATCATTTCTATGATCATTTGTTGACCCAAAGCATGACTTTTGTATAAAGTATGTTTTTGTGGACGTGACTTCGTCGAGCCTCACACCCCGGAATGGTCAAAACAGGAAAGATGCAGCAAGGTTATGAGGGGTAGCGCCCTTTAGGATATGTGCATTTCCTTCTGGAAAAGGGTGGTATCATGTTATGGAGCCCAGATACTTACTCATGTTGAAAACACTTTATGATTGTGTGAATTGATTACGAGCGCCCGGTGAAAGGTCCCAAAGGACCGGGGGATGGCATATTCGGTCAGTTGTTACTCAGTTAGGGGTAACCCGGCCTTGTGTTGGTAGAGATCCGGTTTGGTTCTCGGGGATGTCCATCCAGAGGCATTCTCATGTGGCAATGGGAAGTTCCTTGGCCTGATCATTCGTTGGAAATCCAAAGAAACAATACGAGACTTGTACGGTTTTAGTTGTATAACCTGCTATGGAATGTGGCGGTAACCTGCTATTGAACATAGTTAGCTATAGTAGGCATAGTTCGAAATGTCTATGTTGGCTAAGATTTATATTCTACTTTCGAAATAAAATTTTCCTACACTATGCACTAGTAATAATATCAAATGTTCTTTTAAATACGTATCAAGCATCTTTGACTATCATAAGGAGAAATCTCCTCCGATTCTGCGTTGCATTGTGTGTGTGCGCGGGAGGCCTTATGGTAGTCTCATTTTTAAAAGCATTGCGAATTGACTTTAAAAATATTCTTCTATTTTGATTTTAAAGATAAATAAACTGTTTTGAGTTCTCACACCAGTCACATGACTGACTCGGAGTTTATTGTTTTCCTTCCTAAACTCTGGGTGCCCACCCATTTCCACACGGGCAGTCAAGAGTTAAGGTTTATCAGGATATTCTGGATATTCTGGAATTGCTGGAGCCAAGCTGGATGGCATGGCGTAATTACTAGTATATAGTATTTCTTTTTCCGCTGCACAGTTGATGTTGTTGTTGTTGTACACTCTGATGATATGATGTAATGTAAAGAAATGTATAAAATGTAATAACTGATATAGTTCTTTGTTTAAAGATTATTCATTTATTATTATATGTTGTTCCGCTGCGAATTGTGAGATTCTGATATTGTTCTGCTGTTGTTTTCTATTCCGTTCTATTTTCTATTTTCTTTCCTCTCCATGTTCTATTTTCTTTTCCCTCCATTTTCTATCTTCTCCTCTCTCTTCTTCTTTCTTTTCTTTTTCTTAAACATTGAGAATTCGTATTTCTGTTCATCTTGAATTAATCAATGGAGATTAGTGTATATTCAAGGAGTACGGATTTGCGGGTCATCACAACTTCTATTTGAATTTAAACGGTAGAAACTGTTCACTTTTGTGTAGCAAAAATTATAACACGGTCCACTTTTATTGGACCCGCACCCGACCCGGCCCGGTTCGGTATGGGACGGGAGGGTGGTGGCGCGTGAGTGTATTCGTTCATGGCTATATAGGTCCTCCCTCTCGCACAAAATTACCTGACCCTAATGGCCAATATGGGTTTGAGGGAAGTAGTATATAAGCATGAAAATTAACTTAATTTTGTCGATATTGGACAATTTCTCATTCATCACTATAAAGGGCCTCTAGCAATCTCCTACATGAATGACAATATATGTCTTCCCCACAGAAAGTGTAATATCACATAGTTCATAAGGAAATAATGCTATATCGAGGATAAGTAGATATTTCAATTTGAACTTTCCCTAGTTAAAACTTAGTAGTTATGCTTGGCTAATTAGTGAGTTATTTCATCTTGAACCATCAGCCATTTGTGCATAACCAAACAATAAGCTTTACAAAGCATTGTTTCCCTTCACATCCAATCTCTTGGTTGCGTTCATTTTGGTCCTGAACAAATTTGGTTCTACGAGTGTTTTAGAGAATTTAAGCTTTTAATATTCTAATAGAGCAGACCCGGCTCACACTAACATAGGTGACCACATCCATGAAAAATATCCTACATTTACCCCACTTGTCATTTTCAAGATATGGACATCATTAAAAATCATAGCTTTAACCTTTTAATACTTCTACAGGCATGCATTTTATTATGCACCATAGGAATGGAGTAGGACTAAGTCCAAACAAATGTATTACTTCTTGAGTTACTCAGAACTGGTTTGCCTATTGATCCTAGTTCGTGAGATCTCCAATCGCTAGGATAGGTTTTCTTATAAGATAACTCTTGTTGGTTTAGGCTTTTAAACTCATTCCCCTCGATGTGCGGTCAATTTTCTCTATTGATAATTCTTTAGTAAATGGATCCACAAGGTTATCAATAGTTCTCACATAATCAATGGAAATAGTCCCATTTTAGAGTAACTGCCTAAGTGTGTTATAGCATCGATGAATATGTCGTGACTTTCCATTATACACAAATTTTTGTGCTTTAACCAACGCTGCTTGAGTATCACAGTGAATGCATATGGCCGATATAGGTTTAGGCCAAAATGGAATATCTTCTAAAAAATGGCGAAGCCATTTTGCTTCTTTGCCTGCTTTATCAAAAGCGATGAACTCTGGTTCTATAGTGGATTGAGCTATGCACGTTTGTTTAGTAGAATTTCATGATACTACTGCTCCTGCTAAGGTTAAGACATAGCCGTTGAGACTCGGTTTTGATCATGACATGAAGCTATCACTACAACATACAGATTTGACGACTGTTACGACAAAAATAGAGTATATACTATATAGAGACAAGACATCAAAATCGGTGCATCAATTATATTATTCTTGTTTTTGAGTCTTAGGCCAATTTTGTTAAGATCTCTCATCATTTAACGTATATATTAGCTTATATATAATCTTAATGATTTATACATATAAGCATAGAATATATATATGTGTGTGTATATATATTATCAAAGTTTTTCTTTAAAAATCATATATAATATATATATATATTTAAAACCTATGAAAACTGTGCAAATTGCACAAAAATCACTATGTCACTCGACTGATCTGGTAGGTCAGTTGACTGGCCTGTAAATTTATATGCAACATGCACAGGTGCACAAATAAACAAATAAACCATTTGAATATTCAATCGACTGACCCAGAGGTTTAGTTGACTGAATTTCTACAACAGCTACTTTTTGAAAAGAGATGACGATTTGTGAAGAGTTACGAACCTCTACGAAGAGATTTGGATGCAACACTTCAACCGGAACTCTTCATCAACAGTCGTTGCTTTCTAACATCTATAAATACATACTCTAACTTGATTCCAAATCATCGAATTTTCTTATCTTCCTTATCTAACTCTCTGGAATCTACTTGCAACTATACTTTCAAATATTCTACATTAAAGCAATATTATACCTTTCTATTCTTCATAAACTTCAAATATATATATATATATGCACACTCGAGGAGAAGATCATAAAAGGGTGTACTATAAACAGATTTATCCGTGTTATTTGGAACACAAGAAGTCAAAACAATATTTTATATTTGTTGAAGTCCTGTTTTACTGCTCAGGCGTGTGAAGTCCTCTTTGGCTGCTGAGGCAAAATCCTGTTCTTCTGCTCAGGTCCTTGTTCGGCTGCTCAAGGGTTGTATAGACCTGTTTCTTCGAGTTAAGTGAGGGTTATTGTTTTAGTGAAATTCCAGAAGAAGTCCGGGACTGGACGTAGGACGGAGCTCCGAACCAGTATAAAAATTCCTGGTGTCATTTTATTATACTACCTTTATATTTCGCACTATTTACTATATAGCTATCGTCACTATACTCTATATTATCATATATCCATATTACATGATCCATAGCACACTTTCATTTGGTATCAGAGCAAGGTCATCATATAACCATAACATAGTTATATGATAATCTAATAATATGGAATATAGCACTAGCGTTAGCATTAACACTAGCTTCATTGAAGGAGAATCCACTGCATGTCCACCACTATTTAATGGCATGAATTATAACTATTGGGCCATATGAATGAGAATATATATGCAAGCAAATGGTTTTGATTCATGGAATATAACTCAAATGGAATATATTATTCCTACTGAAGAGTATTCTACTTGGACAAATACATAGAAACTAGATGACACAGCAAATGCAAAAGCCATGAATATGTTGTTTTGTGCCTTAGATAAAAATGAGTTTAACCATGTTAGCATGTGCAATACTGCATATAAAATATGGCGTACACTCAAAGTTACACACGAAGGAACTAACAAGGTCAAACAAAGCAAAATATTCATGCTCAAAAGTTAGTTTCAAACTTTAAGATGAAAGAAAATGAATCTATATATGATACGTATTCAAGATTTCAGGATATCAACCATTCATTAATAGGACTAGGAGAAAATAGTCAGATTTTGATATTGTATCCAAAATTCTTAACTCTTTAACAGAAGAATGGGAAAGAAAAGTTCTCGCTATTGAAGAAGCGAACGATATTTCCAAAATAACTCCGAAAGAGTTAATAGGATATCTAATGTCCTATGAAGTAAATTTGCACGCTAAACAAGTTCAAGCTTAAGATAAAAAGTATATAGCATTCCATGCAGAACAAGAAGAATCAAATTCAGACAAAGACGACCTAGCCTTTATTGCCAAAAACTTCAAGAAATTCTTGAAGTATAGAAAAGGAAACAGAAATAATGGCAAGAGAAGCTCAAACAGAAACAAACCACCATCTTCATCAGTTCTGGAGTGCTTTAACTGTCACAAAAGGGGGCATATACAGAAGGACTTTCCGAATCAAAAGAAAGAATATCGCAATAAAAGGAAAGACAAATTCAGAAGGAAAGCTTTCTCAGTTACATGGAATGATTCAGACTCTTCTTCTTCTTCTGAAAGTGACAGTGATAATGAACAAGCCAACGTATGATTTATGGCCAAAGATAATGAGGTTAGTGATTTAACTTTTGTTGATATGATAGAAATAAACTCAGAATTTTTAGATACTTTAAAAAGTCTCAAAAGAAAATATAAAGAGGCTATTGAAAACCAGAACAAGGCAGAATTCGAAAGAGATATGCTTAAAGACGAGAAGAAAATATTGAAAAAGGAACTTGAGAAAACTCAAGAATCGCTTTCAAAAGTTAATTCTTAACTGATTTTATCAAGTCAAGAAATTGAGACTCGAAAAGAAAAGAATGATGTTCTTGTTTCTGAAAATCATGATTTAAAAACTAATATTAAAATGATAGAACTAGAAAATTCAAGTCTAAAGACCAGACTAGAAGGAATCACTAAAAACGTTTCAAATTTTAATAAAGGAAGAGAAAATTTATCTAGAATTATTGAAAATTCACCACCTGTTAACAATAAAAATGGTTTAGGTTATAAGAAGAAAGTCAAGAATTCACAATCTAATAATTTAAACAATGTTAAGTCTAATAATACACCCATATATTCAAAAAGACTAGTTTCTAAAACTATAAATATATGGGTTCCTAAAACTAATAACAAGTTAATAGGGAATAAGTATATTAGTTCATTCATAGAAAACGTTCTTAATAATAAAAATTATATTTATAAAAGGGATACTAAACCCACTTGGGTTTGGTTTCCTAAGATCTAACTCTTAGGACCCTATTAAAAAGGTGGGTATCAACGTTATCTCATTTTTTTTTGCAGATCCCACTCAAGAAGAGAGGAAAATGGATACTCGACAGTGGCTGCTCAAAACACATGACAGGAGACAAAGATATGCTGACAAACATTACATGTTCAGACGGTGGTTCTGTCACTTTTAGAGATAATTCCAACAGTTATATCATAGGCAAAGGCGATGTGAGCAATTACGGTACATCTAATTTACCTCTTATTACAAACGTTTTATTAGTTAAAAATCTAGAACATAATATATTAAGTATAATTCAATCATGCAGTAAAGGTTTTAAAATATCCTTCTCTGAAAATTAATGTAGTATCTTTGATCAAAAACAAAATTTTATTTTCGAAGGAAATAGAGATAAAATCATTTACGTTTTGAATATGAAAGTTAATCATAACTCAGATATGTGTTTAATAGACAAAGAAAATGATCCCTGTACATGACACAAACGATTCTATCATATCAATTTCGAAACTATAAATAAAATTTATACGAATAATCTCGTAAAAGGATTACCAAAGATGAGTTTTAAAATTAATAATTTATGTGACGCGTGTCAATTAGGCAAATTAACTAAATCTTTGTTTAAATCTAAGAAAGTCATTTCGACATTACAACCACTTGAATTACTTCATATGGATTTATTTGGACCTACCCAAGTTCAATCCATAAATCACAATAAATACGTATTTGTAATAGTTGATGAATTTTTTAGATATACATGGACTATCTTTATGAAAAATAAAAGTGATACTTTTGAAAATTTCAAAACATTTGTTAAACGAATTCAAAATTTAAAAGGTATTAAAATTAGGAATATTAGAAGTAATCACGGTGGTGAATTTGAAAACGAACAGTTTGATAACTATTGTAAAATTTCATAATTTTTTGTTTCCTAGAACTCCACAACAAAATGGTGTTGTAGAACGAAAGAATCGAACTCTAAAAGAATGGCAAGAAACTTACTAAATGAAAGCACATTACTAAAACATTTTTTAGCAGAAGCAGTTGAAACCGCCCGTTATGTTTTAAATCGTGTTTCTATTAGACCCCTCACTAATAATACACCTTACGAACTTTTTAACGGTAGAAAACCAAACATATCTTATTTTAAAATATTTGAATAAAAATGTTTTGTATCAAATACCAAAGATTAGCTTGGCAAATTCGATTCAAAATGTGATATACTTCTTGGATATTCGAATCGAAGCAAAGCTTATCTAATTTTCAATAAACGAACTAATACTATTGAAGAGACACTCCATATATCTATTGATGAGAACTCTAAACTTATTTCAAAAAAAAATGATGGCGATGATTTACTTAGTAATAACACGAATATAATAAACAATTCAAGAGATGATGAAGATATTTTTTATAATTCTAGAGAAGATGAAAACATTATTAACAATTTAGAAAATAGAAATATTACTAATACAATAAGATCTCCTCGAAGAATAAATCATCATACGGAAAATATAATTGGAGAAATAAATTCAAATGTTCAAACTAGAATATGTAGCTTTTCTTTCTACCATAGAACCTAAGAATACTAAGGGAGCATCATCCGATGAAAATTAGATTATTGCAATGTAAGAAGAACTCAATCACTTTGAACGAAATGAAGTTTGGGAACTAGTACCCAGAACGAACGATTAGACTGTTATAGGAACTAAATGGGTTTATAAAAATAAAGCAGACGAATTAGGAAATATAACTAGAAACAAAGCGAGACTTGTAGCACAAGGGTATAACCAAGAAGAAGGAATAGACTACGAAGAATCGTTTGCTCCAGTTGCTAGACTGGAAGCAATACGAATCTTATTGGCGTACGCATGTTTTAATAACTTTAAACTCTATCAAATGGATGTTAAAAGTGCATTTTTAAATGGTTTGTTAGTCCATGAGAAGATGGTTTTGATGACAACAACCTTTGAATAAATTATAAAATACTAACAGTATAAGTTTAGGTATATATGTATATGCAGGATTTAATCATGTAGGTACCAAGAATGAAGACTGTACGGTATAGAGATTCAAGATATCGAGATAGAAGACTCATGACTATCAATATTATCAAGAGTTCAAGATTTCAAGGTTAAGTATTTTTAGGAATTTTTGTTAAAACTCATAGAAAAGCACTGGCATCCTAAAATCCAATTTATTCGTGGAATGGAATCCACTTCGAGCCTGTTAAAGGGATGGAACCCTAAGTAGGATGGAACCTACAAAAAATCTAGTGGAACATTGTTTTGTATTCGCTAACTTTTTATTCAAAATGATTTTTCTAAATTATATCCTGTTTTCAAAATATTTTCAAAACTTTCATTTTAAAAGATTCAAAACCCTCTATCCTAATTTTAAATAATTTTAGCCTCAAAATTATCTTTAGTTTCAAAGTCAAATTACTCCTGATTTTAAACTATCTTTTAATATAATATATTTAACTTTTAAATATTTATACTTAGATTTAAATATAAAATTATAGTTAAATTCTATATATATTATTCTCTATATTTACTTATGAATTTTAAATATAGTCAAGTATATTTATAAAGTTTAAAATAATTTTTAATATAAAATAAAAGTTATTTTCAAAAGAAAATCAAATCACCAAAAAATCCTTTGGAATGTCGACATGCCCAAGTACCCCATGTCGACATGGTGTTAGTTGAGTTTAAAATTTAAAATTCAAAAGAAGTGTCTATTCGCCATAACTCTTCACCAATGGACATGACTGTTGTTCTTCTATAAATAGGGATCAGTTTCAACGAATTTATGATTAGATTTTCTGGTTTTTCACTCCTCTTCTTTTTCCACATTTCTTAATACATATTCTTATCATTACTCTGCCGAAATCAACATTGAATCATACTCGATTACTTCTAGTTTGATTCTCTATCACTATCTCAACAAGGTTCTCAATGCTATTCAGAGTTTATAGACTTCATTGTAATCTATTAAGCGAGAAAAGGTGTGATTGTGGCCTTGAAAATCAATCATGCGAGAAAATGTGTGATTGTAGCCTTGGTAAATCAATTGAGTAAACTTGTGGCCCAGAAATAAAGTATCTCTACCAAGAGGATTGAAATTCTGGAGGGTGTACCTCGTAGCCTTGAAATCGAGGGTGTAATTGTACAATTGCTTTTGAAAGGAAATATGTACTTGTGTTACAGGATTGGATGTAGGGTAACTCCGAACCAGTATAAAATCCGGTGTGTTCTTTCCTTTACCGCTTTTATTTTATTTCTGCATCTGTGTTTGTTTCTGTATGTATCTGTAGATTGCATACATCTGTGTCTGAATTAACATAAAATCAAAAAGATTTAGTAATTCTTTATAAACACTATTCACCCCCCCCCTTCTAGTGTTAATCATAGCCTTAAGATCTTTAATCCGCATTTCTAACAATTGGTATCGGAGCAAGGTTTTCAAAGTTTCATAATCTGATTTTTGAAAAAGTTTTTAAATGGCTATATTTGTTAATACTAGTTTAGAAATATTCAAATCATCATTGTTTCATGAGTCTGCATATAATCAATATTCAAATTCAAGTTATCTACCAAAATTGTTTGATGTGCAGGAATCATGCTTTATGGCTGTTGAGGAATCAATTCAGAATGGACAAATTATGCAGATTGGAAAGAACAAATGGATACTTGATAATGGGTGTTCTAGACACATGACTGGCAATCCAGATATACTGAATGATATTATATACAAAGATGGAGAACTGGTTAACTTTGGTGACAATTCAAAAGGATATGTGATTGGCATCGGCAAAGTCGGTAACCCTGAAACTCCTATTATTACTAATGTTTTGCTAGTTAAGAATCTAAAACATAATCTGCTAAGTATAAGTCAACTCTGCGATAAAGGATAAAATTAAATTTGAAAAAGATAAATGTCACATCGAAGATAATAATGCAACCATAATATTTGAGGGAGTCGGGAAAAAGAATATTTATATTCTTAGTATGAAAGTTTCAAATGATAACCCGTGTCTGCTGGCAAATACAAGTGACCCTTGGGTTTGGCATAAGAGATTTGGGCATTTGAATTTCAAACCCTTATCTAGACTGTCAAAACATGATCTAGTAAGAGGTCTCTCTAAAATGAATTTTAAAGTAGATAGTTTATGTGATGCATGTCAATTAGGAAAACTTAAAAAAAGTTCCTTTAAATTAAAAGATACGATTTCAACTTCAAAACCTCTTGAATTACTTCATCTTGATTTATTTGGTCCATCTCAAATTCTGTCAATAAATCATAGTAAATATGTTTTTGTAATTGTAGATGATTATTCTAGATTTGCATGGACAATATTTTTGAAACATAAAAGTGATACTTTTGAATGTTTTAAGACCTTTTCAAAAAGAATTCAAAATCAATTTTCTCTAAAATTTATAACTATTCGAAGTGATCATGGTGGTGAATTTGAAAATGAAAAGTTTGAGGATTTCTGCTAAAAATGGAATAACTCACAATTTTTCATTTCCGAGAACTCCACAACAAAACGGAGTAGTTGAACGTAAAAATAGGACGATTCAAGAGTGTGTGAGAACTATGCTTACAGATAGTAATTTACCAAAGAATTTTTGGACAGAAGCAGTTGCCACCACCTGTTTTATTTTAAATAGAATTTTAATTAGACCTTTAACTGATAAGACATCTTATGAACTTCTTTATTCAAAGAAACCTAAAGTATCTTATTTCAGAATTTTTGAAGGTAAATGCTTTATTTTAAATACAAAAGATAATTTAGATAAATTTGATCCTAAATCCGACAAAGGTATCTTTATTGGATACTCTAATAAAAGTAAAGCGTACAAAGCGTTTAATTTAGAAACTAACTCCGTTGAAGAAACAATTCATGTTTCATTTGATGAAAATTTCAATTTTTTTGAAGATACAAATGATGAAGAGGATTTAATCACTCAAAATCAAGAATCAGTTGAAACTAATAATGAAACTAATCATCCTAATAAAAGGACAAAACTTTTAAAAGATCATCCTATAGAAAATATACTGGGAGATATGCAATCTTTTGTTAAAACTAGAAATCAACTAAGTCAAATGAGTAATGTAGCTTTTATATCAACTATTGAACCCAAAAATCCAAAAGAAGCATCAACTGATGATTCATGGATTTTGGCTATGCAAGAAGAATTAAATCAATTTACTTGAAATAATGTTTGGGAACTTGTTCCTAGACCTGAAAATATAACTATAATTGAAAATAAATGGATTTATAAAAATAAAATGAATGAACAAGGAGAGGTAGTTAGAAATAAAGCTCGATTAGTCGCTCAAGGTTATTGTCAAGAAGAAGGAATAGATTTTGATGAAACCTTTGCTCCCATAGCAAGATTAGAAGCCATTAGGATTCTACTTGCTTTCGCAAATCATAATAATATTTTTAAATTATTTCAAATGGATGTTAAAAGTGCCTTTTTAAATGTATTTGTAAAAGAAGAAGTATATGTTGAACAACCACCACTTTTTGAAAATGATAAATTACCAAATCATGTTTACAAACTTAAGAAAGCTTTATATATGGTCTAAAACAAGCTCCTAGAGCCTGGTATGATAGACTAAGATCTTATCTATCACAATCAAATTTTGAAATTGGTTAAGTAGATAAAACTCTTTTTATTAAAAGAAATAAAAATGATATTCAACTAGTACAAGTTTACGTAGATGATATCATTTTTGGATCAACTAACTTTGAAATGAATAAAGAATTCTCTGAAATAATGACAAAATTGTTTGAGATGGGTCATATTGGTGAATTAAATTTCTTTTTAGGATTACAAATAAAACAATTAGAAAATGGTATCTTTATTAGTCAAGAAAAATATGCTAAAGACCTTATTAGTAAATTTGGTTTGACTACTGCAAGTGGAAAACTCATTCCCATGGCAACCAATGAGTACCTTAGTAAAGAAGATCTCTCGAAAGATGTAGATCAAAAATTATATAGAGGAATGATTGGCTCACTACTCTATATTACTGCTAGTAGACCTGATATCATACATAGTGTCTGTCTCTGTGCCAGATATCAATCCCAACCTAAAGAGACCCACTTAAAAGCTATAAAACGTATCATAAGATATGTTAAACACACATCTGATTATGGTTTATTTTACCCTAAAAATGATTTTTTTCATTTAATATCTTACCGTGATGCTGATTATGCTGGATGTAAATCAGACCGAAAAAGTACAAGTGGAACTTGTCACTTTTTGGGGCATTCTCTGGTTTCCTGGTTTAGTAAAAAAAAAAAACACAGTTTCTTTGTCAACAACTGAAGCAGAGTATATTTCTGCTACTTTGGCTTGTTCTCAAGTAATATATATGCAACAAACTTTAAAAGATTATGGTTTAAATATCTCGAAATCACCAATTTATTGTGATAATACCAGTGCAATAAATTTATCCAAAAATACTACTCAACATGCTCAAACTAAACATATTGATATCAGACATCATTTTCTCAGAGATAATATAAGTAAGGAAGTAGTTACTCTCAATTATATCAATTCTGAGAATCAAATTGCTGATATCTTAACAAAACCCTTAAATGAATCAATATTTACTAAACTTAGAAGAGAAGTAGGTATTTGTTCTATAACTGAAATATAAAATACAAAATAACAATTATAATTAATAATTAACATTAAAATAAATCAAATAGTAAAAATAAAAAGGATCATGTCGACATCCCCCATATACCCATGTCGACATGCAACGTTTTTCTGTTTTAAATTCTTTTCCCACCTAAATTCAAAATAATTGGTTATATCTTCTTCACATTTTCGAAATTTTATTCACCCTTTCTGTTTTCTCTCTATTCTTCTCTCTGAAATCAAATAATCAACGGCCTCCTCTTCTAAATCAAACATAAAATCAACCTTTTCGTTCCCCTCTCCTACATCTGGTCCATTTCAACGTACTACTCTAACTCGTGTGACTAAAATAGAGGACTCTCTGAAGGATGCACTTCAGATGATGACTGAAATTCAAGTGATTCAACTCCGTATGGCAAAGGAACAAGAGAAGCAAGGCAAGATTCTTAGGAATTTGCAAAAATTTATAATAGATAATCAAGCCAACCCTATCTTGATTGATGAAGATTCTCCACTCAATCAAGAGGCCAGCGAAGAAGAAGAACCCATGGAAGAAGCGCACGTGGAGGATGATGACCAAGTCGTGTGTGTTGGATAAGTGTGTTTTGGCAAGAATGTGAATCTTGTCAAACAACGTGGAAATTTTTGTTTCCACTATCCAAACTGTTCGATTCATAGATCTCCTATGTTTAAAAACACACATTAGTTTCTTCTCTTTCTTTACCATTGTTGTTTATCCCTTCTTACGTTTACAACGAAAAATGTACATACAACTATATGATTAATAAATTAATTGTGTTCTTATATGTGTTTTAATTATAAGTACTATCATGGATTCTTAGTTAGGATAGTTAATAGTTTAGGACTATGTTTTAATATTAGATCTAAGTGATGATTACTTATGATAACACTATCATTATAATCACATGTCATAGAGTATTATTTTTAGGATAGTTATATAGTTTGGAGTTATATAGTTTAGATTTAGTTTTGTTTGTTGATGACAAAGGGGAGAAATATAAAATAGGGTAGTTAGATTAAGGGGGAGTTATTAGTTTTAGGGGGAGTTATTGGGATAGAAGTAATATTTTATAAACGAAGGTTATCATCATCAAAAAGGGGGAGATCTTTAGTCCGTGAGATGATAGTTTTGATGACAACAACCTTAGAAGAAATTATAAAATATAAAATACTAACAGTATAAGTTTAGATATATATGTATATGCAGGATTTAATCATGCAGGTACCAAGAATGAAGACTGTAAAGTATAAAGATTCAAGATATCGAGATAGAAGACTCATGAGTATCAAGATTATCAAGAGTTCAAGATTTCAAGGTTAAGTATTTTTAGGAATTTTTGTTAAAACTCATAGAAAAGCACCGACATCTTAAAATCCAATTTATTCGTGGAATGGAATCCACTTCGAGCCTGTTAAAGGGATGGAACCCTAAGTGGGATGGAACCTACGAAAAATCTAGTGGAACATTGTTTTGTATCCGCTAACTTTTTATTCAAAATGATTTTTCAAAATTATATCCTGTTTTCAAAATATTTTCAAAACTTTCCTTTTAAAAGATTCAAAACCCTCTATCCTAATTTTAAATAATTTTAGCCTCAAAATTATCTTTAATTTCAAAGTCAAATTACTCCTGATTTTAAACTATCTTTTAATATAATATATTTAACTTTTAAATATTTATACTTAGATTTAAATATAAAATTGTAGTTAAATTATATATATATTATTCTCTATATTTACTTATGAATTTTAATTATAGTCAGGTATATTTATAAATTTTAAAATAAGTTTCAATATGAAATAAAAGTTATTTTCAAAAGAAAATCAAATCACCAAAAAATCCTTTGTGATGTTGACATGCCCAAGTACCCCATGTCGACATGGTGTCAGCTGAGTTTAAAATTTAAATTTCAAAAGAAGTGTCTATTCGCCATAACTCTTCACCAATGGACATGACTGTTTTTCTTCTATAAATAGGGGTCAGTTTCATCGAATTTATGATTAGATTTTTTGGTTTTTCACTCCTATTCTTCTTCCACATTTCTTAGTACATATTCTTATCATTACTCTGCCGAAATCAACATTGAATCATACTCGATTACTTATAGTTTGATTCTCTATCACTATCTCAACAAGGTTCTTAGTGCTATTCAGAGTTATAGACTTCATTGTAATCTATTAAGCGAGAAAAGGTGTGATTGTGGCCTTGAAAATCAATCAAGCGAGAAAAGGTGTGATTGTAGCCTTGCTAAATCAATTGGGTAAACTTGTGACCCGGAAATCAAGTATCTCTACCCAGAGGATTGAAATTCTGGAGGTTGTACCTCGTAGCCTTGAAATCGAGGGTGTAATTGTACAATTGCTTTTGAAAGGAAATCCGTACTTGTGTTGCGGGATTGGATGTAGGGTAACTCCGAACCAGTATAAAATCCGGTGTGTTCTTTCCTTTAGTGCTTTTATTTTATTTCTGCATCTACATTTGTTTCTGTGATTATCCCTGTATCTGTAGATTGCATACATCTGTGTCTAAATTAACATAAACTAAAAAAGATTTAGTAATTCTTTATAAACACTATTCACCCCCCTCTAGTGTTAATCCTAGCCTTAAGATCCGTAATCCGCATTTCTAACATGGTTGTATTAAAGAAAATATTTTTGTTGAACAACCCCCTTTATTTGTTCATGAAAAATATCCAGATCATGTTTGTAAACATAAGAAAGCTTTATATGGTTTAAAACAAGCACCACGTGCTTGGTATGAATGCCTTAAAAGCTATTTAATCGAATCAGGATTCGAAATAGGAAAAGTAGTTCAAACTTTATTTTTAAAGCATTCTAAAAATGATATTTTAATAGTTCAAATATATGTTGACGAGATTATATTTGGTTCAACTAATAATAAATTGTGTAAAGAATTTTCTGAAATAATGACTAGAGAATTTGAAATGTCCCGTATGGGAGAATTATCATATTTTTTGGGTCTTCAAATAAAATAAGTTTCAAATGGAATATTTATAAATCAAGAAAAATACTGTAATAGTCTTATCAAGCATTTCGGAATGGAAAACACCTCTGCCAAACTAACACCAATGAGCACAACATCACATCTTGATAAAGATGAAAATGGCAAAAGTGTAGACCAAAAACTATATCGTAGTATGATAGGATCATTACTATACCTAACAGCGAGTCGACAAGATATAATGATGAGTGTATGTCTATGTGCACGATTTCAAGCTGACCCTAAAGAATCGCATTTACGAGCCGTAAAATGAATATTACGTTATCTTAGTAATACTATTGATTTTGGACTTTTCTATCCAAAAGAATACTCGTTCGAGTTGGTGTCATATAGCGATGCTGATTTTGGAGGATCACGAACGGATAGAAAAAGTATAAGCGGTACATGTCACTTCATTGGTAAATCATTAATATCATGGTTTAGCAAGAAACAAAATTGTGTCTCACTATCAACTTGTGAAGCAGAATATATTCTGCGGCACTAGCTTGCGCACAAGTAGTATATATGCAATAGACACTTAAAGATTTCAGAGTAAATTTATCAAAATCAACAATTTACGGTGACAATTCCAGTGCAATTAATCTATCCAAAAATCCAGTAAATCACTCTAGAACTAAACACATAGATATTAGACATCACTTTCTTTGCGACAATATAGAAAAAGTTGTGATAAATTTAGACTACGTTCCATCAGAAAATCAATTAGCTGATATTTTTACTAAACCATTGTTAGAAAACACTTCTATAAAACTACTTCGAGAACTCGGTATAATGTCAATTAAAGATATATAAATGTTAAAATACGAAATTTTGACTAAAAACTCAAAATAAAAATTTTGACAAAAATTCATTTTTCTAACCATGCTGAGACTCGAACCTATGACTTATTGTGAATGGGCTAGATGTCTTAACCACCTAAGCTATTAGTTATTTTCATTACAGTCCAGGTCGGGGACTCTATTATATGGCGACAACTATGCACTAAATTATGCATAACGTTTCCCTTTATAAATATATTTTCTGCATATTACATTTGCATGGATAAATTACAATAGCAGAAAACCAACGAAATAGCAACTAACATTCCTAACTAACAACCTTTTTATAGCTAATTTCAAGACAAACCATTCACTTCATCCTTTTTATTCTCAACATTAGTCTATAAATAGGTATATTTATTCTATGTTATTCATGAAATAAACAGAATTATAAACTAACTATCAAAATGTCAACTTCTTCATCAATTGACTCCATTGAAATTCTAGCCTCTACCGAATCACCAAAAACTCCCGTCCATCATACCACACCACCTTCTACCTATCATGATCATATCGGATATGCTCCGGAGAAAAAGAAAGGGAAGAAGATGATGTTTGATGTCTCTCCAAATACTAAACAAAAAATAAGTGATTTGCATCACTACCAGTAAGAGTCGCTAATGTTTCGGCGTGAAATATATTACGAGCAAAAGATCAACTCGAGATGTCTAGGAATTATAGAACACATTGCTATGAAATTTTGCGGTGCTTCTTCCCATCCAATAGACGAACATGCCGTTTCTCCTATTCGACGACCTTCTACTTCATCCCCGCCACGACCACTGGTCTCACCAAATTCATAGGATCGAAATGAAGCATCAATTGTTCATCACAAACAGCTACAGGGCTACAAAATTCTAGCCCTTCAAAATAAGAGTAGTTGTTATTATTGTTATTTTTTTGAATTATTTAACTAAAGTATGTACAATTTTTTTATGGAATAATTCATTTCTTCTCCTTCGTATTATCAACACATATACTAGTTCTAATATTCAAAAATAATTTACAAGGTTCATAAGTATTAAAATATATTAAATATTACTCAAAACAAAGTTGATTGGGAAAAGTTACCCAAGTCAGTCAACTGAACCAGAGCATCAGTCGACTGACACTGAAGTAAATTTTTTTAAAAACCAGTATCCACAGCGGCCCAGTCGATTGAACCAGAATACAAAATATACATAACCCATATTCAGTCAATTGAATCAGGCCTTCGGTTGACTGAACCAGAGGTTCGAAAATTTTGAATTTCAGGTTCAGTCGACTGAACTACTGATTTAGTCGACTGATTCGTGGATCTGAGCAAAATTGCCGCTCTTACCCACTCACTTTTCACCTTTTAACCTTCACTTTCCCCTTTGCTCACCATTCTCATTTCAGATTTTCAACTTTTCTAAAACCCTGGATTTTCAAAAACTCAATTTTTACCTCCAAACAATCAAATTAAATATCTCCAAAGAGAAAAGGACAAGCATCTTCATCCTCCCACCCTCCTTCCAATGAGAAAATACAACAATGGCTCTATGATGATACCGCAATTAGAAGATGGAGGAGAATTCAAGATTCTTGTATCTTTGAAGGTTCATTTATAAAATTTGCTGATTTTTCACCATGCCATATGCGAATTGGATCGTAGGAGCAATTTGAAGTCTTTGTTCAATATTGACGAAAATAAGCATAAAATTAACCAAATTATGGCCAAGCTCTTCTACACTTGTCTAAATTTAGGTCACCAAAACATTCAAAATCAAGAAGATTGTGTATGGAGTTCAATATGTGGAAAACCCATATTTTTCTCGTTAGATCGAATGGCTCACATTTTAAGATCTGAAAATGATGGTGTTGAATTAAGCAATGTTGATTGTGATATGGCCTTTCGTGACCGTATAAGTCATTTATTTTTGAAAGACGATATGCACCAACTCAAGTCCATGACCTTAAGACCAAAAGCTAGAATTATACATCGTGCATTAATGAAGACCGTAATTCTACGAACCGTAAGTTATGAACTGGTTTACAAACACAACTTCAAAGCTTTATACCCATTTTTGGCAATATCGTAGTTAATTGGCTTTGGATAATTCTTGATGAATTCTTAAGCTTCAACAATGGTCGAATGAATGTCATCTACTATGGTGAGTATATTATGTGATTGCTAAAAGAATGTGAGATTCCAGAACCTGGCTCATCGGTTTATACCGTCGGGTACTTAAACTCTCCTACTTTAGCATTAATGAAGCTACCGGTTGCTCGACCTCCTCCTATCATTACTTTTGAAGAATGGACTCAACGCCAATTATCTCAAGATCAACCATAACAACAAGGCGAAGCATCTCACCATCCAACTCGCCAAAGATCAACGTCTCGTCAACAAGGCGAAATCTTGATTCCTAATCCAAGCCTTCCACCACATGAATCAATTTCCATGATATGCCATAACCAAGAAGTACTTCAATCCCATATCACTAAAGTTGATAAAAAGTTTGATAAAGTAAAAGGATTTTTTACAAAGTTATGGCAAGCTATCTCGTGTTCATCTGGAAATTCAACGGCTACACTAGGTGATTCAGGTAAGCAACACATCTTCACTTGGTCTTCCACTACCGATGATCAAGCAAGTAGTAGCGACAACGGTGGAAATGAAGGCGATAGTTGTGGTCAAAGATCACATGGCGATAGGGGTAAGAATATAATGGAGTAAGGTGTTACTTTTCTTATATAAAAACATTAGTTTTTATTTCATAACATTATGGCTTGTATTAAATAGCCACTCTTTTCGTATTATTTCAAGACTCTTTTTTGTGATATTTGTAATGTATGAATGTTCGGTTTCTTCACATCATATCTATCAATGCTTCATACTTTTATATTCTTTATTCCTTTTTGTCGATGACAAAGGGGGAGAAATATTATCACTAACATTTAGAATGCAGGATAAACATCGTCAAAGATTCAGGGGGAGTAAGTATATTATTGTGACAGCCCGCAAATCCGTACTCCTTGAATCAATACTATTCTACCTCTATTAACTCAAGTGGTACAGAAATACGAACCATTAGGGTTAAAGAAGAAGAGATAGAAGAAGAAGAAACTAAACAATATCAGAATCTCACAGTCGCAGCGGTATAAAATATAATAGTAAATATAGAACTTTACACAAAATGAAATCTATTACTGTTTTATACATCATATCATCAGAGTATCTCATACATCAACAATCACAAATAAGACCTACCATACAATCACAGAGCGGAATATATAGATAAGTACATATAATATGTCTCGGACTCCAGCTCCTTTCTTGCTCCATAGCAACCTATCCTGAACATATAATACTCGGCCTGACCCGAGCATTATAATGAAATAACACCCGAGTCAGTCTGGAATACCAGCTGATAATAATAATGCATCCAAATTGATTATTAAAGTTTACAAAAAAATCCTTTGAAAACAAAAGCATCTCGTAAGACCACGCCACAAATAAACATGTCGGGTTTTTACCTTACGATAGCTAAAACACTTTTTATAGAAATCCTCTGATATTATAATAGGGTCTATTTACAAATACTTATAAAATAGCCGAAATTGTTACATGATTAAATTCCAGCTACCAGCCACAAAAGTGGGTAATACAAACAAAACTCGTACAAGGCTCGTAGGGAAAATGGATTTCCAACAATGACTAGGCACTGGGGTACCACCTGTCACAGTACGGGGCCTAGATCACCGTACCGAGGACTACTCCCTTCATCCCCTGCAACACAAGGCCGGAACCATTCCTTACTGAACAGTCCCGAACAAGATAAACCCCGTGGTTGGCGCGACCAACCACCCACTAAGCCGAAATATATAAAAAGGGACATCTAGACAGGGGAAATATCTTGTCCTGCTTGGGCATGACCCACCTAACCTTGCTGCATATCCCCTGATTTTCAGTCATTCCCGGTTGATGAGGCTTGAGGCTAAGCGTTACCTTTAGAACGTTTTTACTTAGAATGCCCATCGTCCACCTGACGATGTTTCGCAAGCATTCATCCATACAAGTCCGTCCCGGGTTCGAACGGAACCGAAGGCACTACTCCTACTACATCCATTTTGGAAATATCTTCAGGATTAGTAGCGACTAGCCCTTGCACTTCACTGCTCCATCTTCGACTCCAAACACGTTTTTCGAACGAAACGTACAAACCGGATCGAAGTGGTTTTCGAGAAATAAATCTCGATCCCGGTCTCTTCGAAACGATCAACGCAGTTGTCCAATATTGATAGTCGGTGATTAACTATCAATTTATATTCATAAACATCCATAAACATCCATCACACAATAAATAATATTCCACATTATTTATTTGTCTCAATATCTTTACAAAATATATCTCCAAAGTTTCAAAACTCATTTGGAAACAATTTCCCAAAATTCTTCCTTACCAGGTAAATCCTTTACCATACATTCCCATTGGAAATAACCAAGTTCAAAGCATTTAGATTTTAAAAACAATTTAAATACACTTTATTCTAGAATATACTTTAAAATATGGAAGTTTACTATTAGTTATTTACTCAAAATATAATTTCAAAATATGTACAGTAAAACCATTGATTAAGATATAAACTTTGATTTTAAATAGGGTTTTTATTAAACTAAACTTAACAGTAGTGTTTTAATAAGATAAATACTAATTCCAAATGACTTAAGTCCAAAACTAGTCTTTTAAACAAATCCATTTGTAAAAATAATTATTAAGGTATTTATAAAATTTACTATTGCTAATTATTAATAATTACTTTAAAATAATAATTTCCAAAACACTTTTTTTTAAACAAGCTTGAATTTTTAAAACTTCCCTTTTTATAAAATCAGTTTAAACTCGAACTTGGTTTTCCCAGGGAATCTCATTTTCACTTAAACATCACTGAAATCCTTCTCACAATTTATGTCGATTTATTTCAATTCAGGTTTATATTTTAATAACATAATTTTATTTTCACATTTATCAACTGATAACGTTTCTCTTTATTTATTATTCCAGATTTACAAATTTTCAGTTTTCATTCCAAATGGATTTCAAATTTCAATTCTTTAAAATTCATTATTTAACAATATCTTTTGTTTCTCTAAAATTCAATTTATCCATTTATAATTAATTTATGGATTCATAATTTATACAGCAATATTCCAATACAATTTTATTTCAGTTTTCCATCCAAACAGATTCAAATTTTTATATCCTTTTAAATTCCTTATTTATTAATTTCTTAATTTCTTTTGAAAACCCAATTTAATTTCTTTATAATTAAAACTCCAAATTTCTTTATAATTAACATTCTGGGTTTGAAGTTTATACCACAATATCATAATACAATTTAATTCCAAATTTATCAATCACAATATATAAACAGACATCATCATCAATTATAAAAATAATTACTACATTGTGAGGAATCCAGTTGGATCCCTCCAACCTGTTTTCCCTGCATCCACAAATATTAGCACATCACATATATAAATATCAATCCAGGCTGATATAAATAAACATTTCAACCAGTCACACAATTAGTTAAATATTAACTACTTAAATCAGCTAATATTCCAGATGTGAGTGAGAATAACTCACTTTGAGTTTCAACGAGCGTTCGAAATTTAAATTAAACCGAACGATGTCCAATTTAACTCAAATTTCTACTTGCCCGGAATGGATCCGGAACTGTTCCACTGCGAAGTACTCTTTCCTGCGATTCCAGCGCTATCAAATTCATCGAGATCTGACAACGTATGTGCAAGTTACGGATTTTTAAAATTTGAATAGCAATTTAAACAATTTTTTATATATATATATATATCAGAGCAAATCAAAGCCGCACCTAACGTCTTCCTCACGCGACGAAGCTACAGCAACAAGAAGAACCCATCAACGCATCGTTAGGGTTTCAAATTGCTCCCCCTTCTCGTCGCTAGGAAGCGATCAATCGAGTCCACGATGAAGCTCATAGCGTCACCTTCCCATGGTCCAAAAGCAGCAAAGCTCGGCTACCCGGAGCCTTCAAAAATCATGCTCGAACTTCCTGAGAACGGCCTCGATTTCTACCTCAGATCGACGACTATAGTTGCGATCCACCGTTGGATCTGGTCGAGTTCAGCGAGCACTACATCTTTCTAGTTGGAGCTTTCCCGTAAAAATCAATGGATCAAGTGGAAATTGAAGGGAATTGAAAACAAACGTCGGCCATTGAAATAATAATAAGCGGCGGCCTGAGGATACTGACTAGGGTTTCGTGAAAATGTTTATATATATATATATATATATATATATATATATATAATTATTTAATATTAATTTAATCTCGTTCTTCAATTTTAACAACCTATGCAAACGAACTCCAATTCTCATATACCCACAGGCGATTTTAGGGTTTTTCCGCGTTCCGGACACAATGGAACATGTTTCGGAAGCTAATTTGATCGTATGCGCGAGTTACGGAATTAAACGATCAATTCTAATTTAAACCGTTAAAACGATTTCGATGCGTTTCAAGCTGCCGGAGTCAAACGACAACTCCGATTGCTGCGAAAATTGAAATCCGATAATAACTTGCTATTACGGATCCATTGGAACTGGTTTCGTCGAATTCCGAGACTGTCCCCCGGAAGGCTATTTTAACTCGTCTAGTAAATCAAGCGATTATCCAAATTGTCAAAAACGCTTAAAATTTCGCTTTTAAAATTTTATTCACTTAACAATAAATCATATAAAATTTATAATCACATTAAAAATCCTTCTGGCTCATTCCGGACTAAAATTTGATTAAATTGCGTTTTAACAATATTAAATTCATTTTTAAGTTAATATAAAATCCCAAATATTAATTTATCAACTTTAACATTCTTCTAAAATCCTCACTACGTTATTTACATTCAACTAACTCAAAATAAATTTTTAAACCCATTTTTATCACTATTTACATCCGGATTTATCTTTTTATCTCAATTTCGAATATTGAAATTATTAATTTTCTATTATTCAAACTCAACCGGAATTACTATAATTAAAAATTATAGCTTATTTCATTAATTGAACCTGAATCCATTCATCTCAAAATCAATTAAGAATCCACATTAAACATTTAAAACGAATTAAATGTTCAAATTCAATGGCTAAAAATACGAGATGTTACAATTATTATATATATACAGTCGAAACCTACATCTATTTTCAGGTTGTCATCAATCAAAAAGGGGGAGAATGTTGAGACATGGTTTTGATTCATGACATGAAGCTATCACTACAACATAAAGATTTGACGAATATTACGATAAAAAGAGAATATATACTACATGGAGACAAGAAATCAAAATCGGTTCATCAATTATATTATTCTTTTTTTTGAGTCTTAGGTCAATTTTGTTAAGATCTCTCCTCGTTTAACTTATATATTAGCTTATATATAATCTTAATGATTTATACATATAAGCATAGAAAAAATGTATATATTATCAAAGTTTTTCTTTAAAAATCATATATGTGTGTGTGTGTGTGTGTGTGTGTGTGTGTGTGTGTGTGTGCGCATATTTAAAACCTGTGAAAACTGTGCAAATTGCACAGAAATCACCAGGTCAGTCGACTGACCTGTAAATTTCTGTACAACATGCACAGGTGCACAAATAAACAATCAAAACGTTTGAATATTCAGTCGACTGACCCAGAGGTTCAGTCGACTGAATTTCTACAACAGCTACTTTTTGAAAAGACACGACTATTTGTGAAGAGTTACGAAACTCTACGAAGAGATTTGGACGCAACACTTCAATCGGAACTCTTCATCAACAGTCGCTGCTTTCTAAAATCTATAAATACATACTCTAACTTGATTCCAAATCATCTAATTTTCTTATCTTTCTTATCCAACTCTCTAAAATTTACATGCAACTATACTTTCAAATATTCTGTATTAAAGCAATATTATGTCTTTCTATTCTTCATAAACTGCAAATATATATATTTATACTCAAGGAGAAGATCATAGGAAGGGTGTACTATAAACAGACTTATCCGTGTTATTTAGAACACAAGACGTCAAAACAATATTTTGTATTTGTTGAAGTCTAGTTTTGCTGCTCAGGCATGTGAAGTCCTCTTCAGCTGCTGAGGCGAAATCCTATTCTGCTACTCAGGTCCTTATTCGGCTGCTCAAGGGTTGTATAGACCTGTTCCTCCGGGTTAAGTGAGGATTATTGTTTAAGTGAAATTTCAGAAGGAGTCTGGGACTAGATGTAGGACGGAGCTCCGAACCAGTTTAAAAATTCCTGGTGTCATTTTATCATATTGCCGTTATATTCCACATTATTTACTATATAGCTATCATCACTATACTTTGTATTATCATATATCCATATTACACGATCCATAGCACACTTTCAATAACCACTAGTTGATTTAGATTCCTTGAATCAGAAATCCAGTTTGCATCACTATATCCTTCTAAGATGGTAGGATATTTTCCATAATGTACGAATAAGTTCGTAGTACTCTTTTAATATCCCAACACTCTCATTAGTGCTTTCCAGTGTTTCTTTCTTGGGTTGCTTGTATACCTGCTTAGTCGACTTACTATATAAGCTATATCTAGTCTTGTGCAATTCAGAAAATACATTAGACATCCTATTACAAGAGAGTATTCCAGTTGCATTACACTCTCATTAGTGTTTTTATGCAGTGCTTCCGATGTATTAAAAGGTGTTCTTACTCCTTTGATTCCATAATTTTGAAATTTTGAAATTACTTTTTGCACATAATGTGACTGAGATAGTTTAATTCCATCAGGTTTTTTTTATTAATTTGATTCTCAAAATAATGTCTATAACTCCTAAATCTTTCATATCGAAATTGTTGATTAACATTTTCTTTATGGTCTCTATTACCTTACTATTTGGACCAAAGATTAACATATCGTCTACATATAAACAAATCATCACGTATGATTGTCCAACTTGTTTATAATAAATACATTTATCACATTCATTTATACGGAAACCATTTTTCATCACGACACTATCAAATTTTGAGTGCCATTGTTTTGGAGCTTGTTTTAGTCCATATAATGATTTTACTAATCTACATACTTTATTTTCATTTCTTTTGGAAATAAAACCCACGGGTTGCTCCATGTAAATCTCCTCATTAAGATTTCCATTTAAAAATGTTGTATTTACATCCGTTTGATGAATCTCTAGATAATATATGGATGCAATTGCTATTAACATTCTTACAGAGGTTATTCGTGTAACCGATGAATAAGTACCAAAGAAGCCTATACCTTCCTTTTGACGATACCCTTTGGCTACCAATCTTGCTTTATATTTGTCAATAGATCCATCTAGTTTCATCTTCTTTTTAAAGAACCATTTACAACCAATCGGATTTATTCCAAGTGGAAGATCAACTATTTCCCAAGTTTTATTACTTAGAATTGAATCAATTTCACTTTTGGTTGCTTCTTTCCAACATGAAGATTCAGAAGATGACATTGCTTCCTTGTACATTTGAGGTTCGTGTTCTTACCCTTACGCTTCTTCTTGGTTCTACTTCCTCAATTTCATGATGAGTTTCATCTTCATGTGGCTTGATTCATTATTCTTTTGTCCTTTTAGGGACATAATTTCCTTCATCCCTTTTGTGTGGAAACACATCTTCAAAGAATGAGGTATCTCTCGACTCTATGATTGTATTTACATTAATATCATCTACATTAGACTTGAATACCAAAAATATGTAGGCACTACTATTTTGGGTTGGGTCTAGATAGTAATTTTCTATGGTTTTTGGTCCAAATTTGACTTTCTAGGGAGTCGAAACTGGAACTTTTGCCAAGCACCCCCACACTTTGAGGTATTTGAAACTTGGTACGTGTCCTTTCCATAAATCATATCGAATTGTTCCTGTTTTATTGTGAGGAACCTTGTTTAATATGTGACTAGACATATTTAAGGCTTCCCTCCACAAGTTCGTCGGTAGACTAGAGGTCAATAGGATTGCATTAATCTTATCTTTTAACGTTCTATTCTTTTTCTAAGCAATACCATTTTGTTGTGGTGAATATGGAGCTGTTGTTTTATGAATTATATCGTTTTCTGCACAAAATGTTTCAAATGGTGATTCATATTCTCCACCTCAATCAGACTTCAATATCTTAATCTTTTTATTTAACTGGTTTTCTACTTCAGTCTTATATTTTATAAATGATGTATTTTCTTCATCTTTACTATTTAAAAGGTATATGTAGCAATATCATGCATAGTCGTCAATAAAAGTGATAAAATACTTTTTCCCACCTCTTGTAGGTAATGATTTAAAATCGCATAAATCAGTATAAACCAAACCTAGTGGTTTAGTACTTCTATCTACAGTATGAAATGGTTTTTTGACCAATTTTGCTTCTACACATGTCTCACATTTGTAGTTTTATCTACTTGGAATTTAGGTATTAATCCCAAGTTAGCTAATTTTTTCATTTTTCGAAAATTTATGTGTCCTAATCTATCATGCCATAATAAAAATTCATCATAAACCAAATAAGAAACTTTATTTTTATTAGTAGCACAATGAGAATAAATGGTTTTATTGTCGACTACTGCTACATTTTCCCCAAATAGACCATCACATAAATAACCCCTTCCTATATAAATTCCATCCTTAGACAAAACTACTTTATCAGACTGGAAGACCATTCGGAATCCTTTCTTTGAGAGCACTAGTCCAGAGATAAGATTCTTGCAGATATCTGAAACCTGAAGAACTTCATTTAGTGTCACAGTTTTTTTTGGATGTAAATTTGAGGAAATGGTGTCGTTACCTTCGATAATGGAAACAACAGAATTGCCCATGTAGAGTTTTTCTTCCCGATCATAGTTTTTGTAAGTGGAGAACATAGATATATCAGAACAGACATGACGAGTAGCGCCTGTGTCTACCCACCACTGTGCAGAGTTCTGTACTAAGTTGCATTCTGAAATAACTCCTAAAAAGTTCATCTCCTCAATGGCTGCACTCAAATTTTCCACTATATTTTCCACCGATTTGTCATTCGTCTTCGTGTGCGTGCAATCTTTAGCTGCGTGCCTAGTCTTTCCGTAGACCCAACATTTTCTCTTGAACTTCTTGGTTTGCTTATCTTTGGATTGATTATCTAGTGCCTTTCTCTTTCTCTTTTTGTTGTTGAAGTGCCCTTTCTTCTTTGACCCTTCTGTAACAAATGCCTCTTCGCCTTTGGGTTGTGTTATTTCACGGTTATCTGCCTCAATTTTTAATCCGACAATGAGATCTTCTAAGGAAATCTTCTTTTTCTTATATTTCAGATAGTTGCGGTAGTCTCTCCAGATGGTGGTAATTTTCCTATTATCACTTCAATGGGGAATGACTCTCCAACTTTATGTCCTTTCGATCAAGTTCATGGATTATAAGTTGGAGTTCCTATACTTGACTAATTACGAATTTGGAATCCACTATCTTGTATTCCACAAATTTATCTACTATGAACTTCTTCAAACTGACATTCTTCTCTTATATTTATTTGCAAGTACGGTCCATAGGGATTTTGTTGTCTGGTGTGGCTGATATACTTTATGCGGTACTTTATCCAAACAATTAAGAATGTAGTTTCAGCAGTCTGAATGCTTCCATGAGTCAATTTTAAGAAAAACATCTACGTCTTTTTCTCTATTCTGTCCATCTTTGGGCTTTGGTTTATCCTCCTCAATGCACTTTTACAGCCCTAACATGGTGAGATAAAACAACATTTTGTAGGATCGATTTCACCCTAGAGGGGGTGAATAGGGTGATACTATCAATTATAAAAATTAGTGTGGAAGTTTATATAAAATGATTTCAACACAGATTTAGCAGAGTAATAGCAGCACAGATAATAGCAGAATAATAAATGCAGAAATAGAACACACAGATTTACCCAGCTTCGGCAAAACCATGCCTACATGCTGCCCCTAAGGTTTCTCCTAGAAATTAAGTAGTCAAACGCTTACATACGTAAACTCACGAAACTCGTTATCGACTAACCTAACTCTACGCTCAAAACCCTACCACAACTCAGCCACTGAGTTTCGAATTCTCGAACTACACCACCGTAGTTCATCCCCTAGTCACACAACTAGAAATCACAAGAGTTTAAAAATAAAAATACAATTTAAAACAATTTAAACAAAACAAAACCCTAATTTAAAAGCACAGCCCAATGAATGAGACCGGCCCAAATTAAATATTAAAAGATATTTCCCCTTTTTCTTTGTTTATATTTTCGGCCTTCTTTGAGATGGTAATAACGGCTGCTTTGTTCCTCTTCGTCCAAACTTAGGGCTTTGATAATCTTGAAAAAGCCGACTGATTGTGGATCGATTACAATTGTTGTTCTTCTGATTTGCTTCGGAAATCGATCATCTCCTTGATTCGAACACAGCTCCTTCAATTTTGATTGAGTTCGACTATGAATTCGGTATGTGATTTGTTACTTTTGCTTTACTTTTTGCTTTCTTGAACTCAATCGATGATTCGACTTGAATGATTATTCTCTGTTTCTTGAACTCGAATACTTTTTTACGACCAATGATGTATGGGTTATATATGATTTGAATCCCGAAAATTTCATTCGTCTGATAATTTGAATTCGTCTGATAATATTTGACTTGGCCGTTTGATTTTGTATGGATGAACGTGATGATTTATGACCTTTTCAAATTCGTATATTTTATTGCTTGTTTACTTGATAATCACGGCTTTGGTGTTCGACTCCTTGGCCACCACGGCTCTGACTTTGAACTGTTCGATTCCGTTCTTGTTGGCTTCAGCTTGATACTGTGATAATGTTTGACTTTGGCACTGACTTGTTCAATTTGAAATTCCTGATGCAAGCTACCTTTTTTCGGCTTCGCTGTCTTTGTTCAAACTGCTATGTCACTGTCATTGTTTCACCGGTTGATTTCGACCTGATGCTTGAAGTTATGTGTGATATACTATGGTATTACAGTCTTGTACTCATATGCATATAAGTGCAGTCTTGAATCTTGTTTCATTTGAGGTGTGATATTGTGTACATGTTGTTGCATTTTCTTACATATCCATCACTGCACTAATCACAGTACATTGAGAATTCTGTTGACTGGTCTTTTCTTGCATCTATAGTATTGCACTGTTGTTTCATTGGATCTGTACATTCATGTTGTATTTGCACGCTTGATTGTTGTGGTATTGTAATTGATTCCATATGCCTGCATTCATATAGTAGCTGAACTTGCTCGAGTTGCTTGATTCACTGCAACCATATTATCACTGCATATTTATATTGACTTCGGGTTGCACTGCTACTAGCCTGAATAGTTTAACTGTTTGATGTGAAACTTTGCATATTCACTTGGTTATGTTCATTGTTAGCCTGATTTTGGTTATGCTGCACTTGAAGTCTGAGTTAGTTTGTTATTTGATGTTGAGGTATGTTGCAGTTTGTATGCATGTATGAAGTCTTGTATCAATTTATGTTCACTTCGAGTTGCACTGCAGTCTTCTTTGTTTTATATGGTCTCGGCCATTCGATTCATGTGTATAAAATGCTGGTGATTATTGGAGCTTCATTATGGCTTCACTTTAAACCAGTTTCATTTGAACTTTGGTTGAGGCTTGATTTATGTTAGTTTTGGATTTTTGACCATTTTATTAAACTTGCACCTGTGTTGAATCCAGCTTATAGCTCGGGTTTGACCTTGTGCTTGTATCATGACTTAATTTTTATTTCACTTGCGTTGAACCCGGCTTTTGATTTGGGTTTAAGCAGTCACCTGTCCCTGTAACATTATCAAGTGTATATCAGTGTGCCCGGCCTTGTGGCATGTACAGTGATGCGCTGTGCATGTCACAAGTTGTTCGTGTGTAATGAATTCAAAATTAAATGATGACGAACAACCCAAATTACTGAGGCAAATAATATTTTCAAAAATAAATTTTATTTTACAGCGCAAAAATATTTTCTTCTTAATTTTACTGCGCCAGTACTTATTTTTGCAGATTTCTCAGATACTGGATTCAATCTGGAATAGAGTTGAAGATAAATACGAGGGAATGAGTGATATTTAGTCAGGTGCATTTGTAAAGTGATGAATTGTGATGTAATCAAAATTGTATTGTAATCAAAGATTGTGTATATATAGTGAGAGCTCAAATTTGTACTATTCAAAATTACAATAAATATTTGTTCGAATAAAATATCCGTTTGAATTTAAATTCTATGTTGTTTATTTTATTCAGCAAATGGTTATTTAATTATGTGAAAAATATAATAGAACATTAACAAATACATTTAAATGAATACATATATATATGTTTATTATCATCAAACAAAAATCATATACTTGCATATTCAACAATCTCCCCCTTTTGATGATAACAAACATATATTTAAGACTCTGAATATATTAAATGTATTTGATTATTCAATTCGCTTCCTCTATTTGAATGCTCCCTATCTACACAAAGCTCCCTCTTCATATATGCATAAAAATATGTAAATGAATAAATGAACTTTTATTTGCCAAAATCTAAACCTTTTTCTCCCCCTTTTGTTATCAACAAAAGAGTAATAGTGTTAAAAAAATAGAGATAAAGTGGTAGACATTAATTCAATATTATTACTCAATCGAGTATAAATATTAAATTTCAACAAAAAATCAAACAAAAATCATAAATACTCTGTTTGACGCATATTCCACTTTAGAGTGATAGAGATGATATCATCATATAAAACCATATAGTTGTGCCTATTTGTGGTATATTTATTTCAGGAATTTGAATATCTATTAATCATGCATAACCATTAGGACTTCTAAATGAGATTAGTAGTATTCCAATTTTTTTTATTGAAAATGAATTCAAGTATCTTCTAACTATGCATGCATAACCGTGAGGACTTTTAAATAGGATTAGAATCAACTTATCTATTTAATCAATCAATTTTGATATGCATTCCATACATGCATAACCATGGGGACTTTTAAATGAACATGGAAGCACATAATCAAAAATTTTGCATAACCGTGAGGACTTTTAAATGAGAGTGAATACTTTGGATGTTTTTATTGCTTAAAAAATATAATAAATTGAAAAACGAATGATTTCCTGTTTAAAATATCATATATTAACATACTAAATTGGATTTTGATGAGTGATGGTCGATAGAAATATGATAGAAATAGAAATGGTCATGGAATTTTAGCCAACACAAAGTTTTATAACTCTTGTTTAATTTCAAAAGAAGTTTACTATTTATACCGTCTCGAGTTATAATACATGATTAGTATCAACACTCATCACTTTTTTCAATCACTATTTATCTTTTCGATAATTAGTAGGGGTTCGAATTAGTTAATGCAGTCATTTAAGATCAATTTCAAAATAATTATCAAAAATGACTAACCTGAAACAATGGTCAGCAAAAAATGATTTTCTAGAAGGGGTTTTCTAAGAAAAATATCCGCTATTGGAAATGAAAAATTTGTGGATATTTTCTTTGAAAAAGGTGATGCAACTAATGAATATCTCAGCATAACTTACGTTCCACTAGTAATTTTTCTATCAACTAGATTACCAGTGTAATCTACATCAGAATTTTTCTCTCACTCGAGATTATCATTAATTCAATGTCATAGACCAAGTTTCAACAAATTTCCTAAAGTCATTTTTAACAGTTTTTAAATGAAATTCTCTTGAATTTGAATTGTATCTGTGCCATTGAACAAAAAAACCGTGAAAATAAAGTCGGCCAAATGTATTATCATCAATCAACAGAACATCATCATTAATCCAAACTAATCTATATGAAATAGTCCAAAGACTCGAGAGATTTTTAAAGTGTTCTTGATATAAAAATATAATTGGCCAACGATTTTACAAAAGTCAGAATCATTATCATCATTCATCTCTTTATAACATAACTGGCTGATTTAAATTCAAATTATGGTGTAGATTATCACATTTAATATATCGTTCAAAATAAATATACCATTACCTATTTTATCTTTACCGATAATTTTTCATTGTTGCCCATTGTGATTCCGCCACCTTTATACTAGGCTAACGAACTTTGATTTGTAGCCCGTTGTGCGTTTAGAACAGCCAGAGTCCAGATAACACTGTTTGTTCCTTAGCCTGCCACCACAACTACATGATAGAATATTTTTGTGACCCATTTGTTTTTATAGGTCCATGGTTGTTAGTGGCAAAATATTTTAAAAAATAATTTTGTGAAGATCCATAATTATTTATATATGTTCCTTTTAGCACCTAGATTTGTTTAACTTTGAGAGATTTTATATTTGTGCCTTTTGGAACCCAAATTGGAATTATTTTCATGTGTTTGGGCTATACCAACAAATGTTTTGATTGTGTCCAATTTTTGTACAAATTGTGCATTTGGGTTTTACTTTATTAACGTTGCTTTTAACACGTTCAGAATGATTATACCTAAGTCCTTGTCTAACAATATTAACAGTTTGTTTCCTTAATAGCATATTCAACGATTTTTCACTTTTGGAGAATTTTACTAAAGTCATTGACAGCTATTGGACTTGTGTTTTAAGCGATTCATTTTCGTCCAATAATTGTGTGCACTTTTTAATCGAATTTTCTCTCCTAATATTTTCACTCTCGTTTAAAATCAGAATTTCATTCTCAAGCGATTTATTTTGATATCTGCTTTTTTAATCTCTTCTTCGAATGTTGGACACATATTACACTTAGGGCACTTAGTTTGATAGTTTTTAACCAATTGATTAAGCTGTTTATTTGATTCTATCAAACTATCTCTTTATGATTCAATTTTTGCATATTTCTCCCTAAGTCGTTCGAAATAGCCATTTACTTAGTGAAATATATAAGTAATTCAGAGTGAGTAAGTTTTGATACCTCGCTTGGTTCGTCATCATCATCACTATCAGTTATATCACCTTGAAGGCACAGATCTGCTTTCTCACTCTCACTGCTATCGCTTTTATTCCATGTGGCTGCAAAACTTTTCCTTTTTGATTTCTTTTCTAGGTTGTGTTGATTCTAAGGACAATTGAGCTAGATATGTCCGGGTTTGTTGCACTTTTGACAGATGATCTTCCATTCTTCTGGGTTGTCTGGTGCTTTGACTATTCTGCTTTTCAATTTTTGATTTAGAGCTGGATTTCTATATTTGTGGTTACACTTTTTGAATCCCTTCATTAGTAATGCTAGCTCAGTTGTGCCATCATCATTATCATCACTACTTCCTTTTACCAATCCTGCAAAGCACGTTTCTTTAATTTTCGATTTGATTATGGAGGATCTCTCACGGTTGTTAACTTTTGCACCATATATTGTATCAAAAGTATTCTAGATTTCCTGTGCACTTTCACAATGAGAGATAAAGTTAAAAATATCTTGATTAATATGAGAATATATTATATGCATAGCAAGAGCATTAATCGAAGTATTTTCTCATCTATTATATCACACCCATTTTCAATAATATCCCAACATTTAAAATTAACAGATTTTAAATAAAATTCCAGTTTTAATATCCAATTCAAAAAATCTGTTCCGGCAAAAATAGAAGGGATAATACTGGAATGACCCACAGTAAAAACATTATCAATAGAAGCCATTTTAAAAATTCAAATTTGTAAAAAAAATTGGTCTTTGAAAAAAATCAAACTTTTTAAAACAAAATTGGCTTTTGTTCCTAGCTCTGATACCACTTGTAGGATCAATTTCACCCTAGAGGGGGGTGAACAGAGTGATACTATTAATACAAAAATTAATGCGGAAGTTTATACAAAATGATTTCAACACCGATTTAGTTGAGTAATAGCAGCATAGATAATAGTAGAATAATAAATGCAGAAATAGAACACACAGATTTACCCAGCTTCGACAAAACCGTGCCTACATGTTGCCTTCAGGTTTCTATTAGAAATTAAGTAGTCAGACGCTTACACACGTAAATTCGTGACACCCACTGTCGACTAACCAAACTCTACGCTCAAAACCCTATCACAACTCAGCCACTGAATTACGAATTCTCGAACTACACCACTGTAGTTCGTCACCTGGTCACACGACTAGAAATCACAAGAGTTTAAAAAGAAAAATACAATTTAAAACAATTTAAACAAAACAAAACCCTAATTTAAAAAGACAGCCCAATGAATAAGACCGACCCAAATTAAATAGTTCCCCTTTATCTTTGTTTAGATTTTCGACCTTCTTTGAGATGGTAACAACAGCTGCCTTGTTCCTCTTCATCCAAAATTAGGGCTTTGATAATCCCAAAAAGCCATTGATTATTGTTGTTCTTCTGATTTGCTTCGGTAATCGATCGTCTCCTTGATTCGAACATAACTCCTTCGATTTTGATTGAGTTTGACTATGAATTCGGTATGTGATTTGTTACTTTTGCTTTATTGTTTGCTCGCTTGAACTCAATCTATGATTTGAGTTGAATGATTATTCTCTGTTGCTTGAACTCGAATTCTTTTTTATGGCCAATGATGTATGGGCTATATATGATTTGAATCCTTAAAATTTTGTTCGTTTGATAATTAGAATTCGTCTAATAATATTTGGGTTGGCCGTTTGGTTTTGTATGGATGAACGTGATGATTTATGACCTTTTAAAATTCGTATATTTCATTGCTTGTTTACTTGATAATCACGGCTTTGAATCTGGTCGACTCCTTGGCCACCACGGATCTGACTTTGAACTGTTCGATTCCTTTCTTGTTGGCTTCAGCTTGATACTATGATAACGTTTGACTTGGGCACTGACTTGTTCAATTTGAAATTCCTGATGCAAGCTACTTTTTCCGGCTTCTCTGTCTTTGTTCAAAACTGTTGTGTCACTGTCATTGTTTCACTGGTTGATTTCGACCTGATGCTTGAAGTTATGTGTGATATACTATGGCATTACAGTCTTGTACTCATATGTATATAAGTGCAGTCTTGAATCTTGTTTCATTTGAGGTGTGATATTGTGTACATGTTGCTGCATTTGCTTGCATATCCATCACTGCACTGTTCACAGTATATTGAGATTGTCGTTGACTGGTCTTTGCTTGCATCTGTAGTGTTGCAGTGTTGTTTCATTGAGTCTGTACGTTCATGTTGTATTTGCATGCTTGAGAGTTGTGGTATCGTAAGTTATTCCATATGCCTGCATTCATATAGTAGCTGGACTTGCTCGAGTTGCTTGATTCACTTCAACCATATTATCACTGCATATTTATATTGACTTCGGGTTACACTGCTATTAGCCTGAACAGTTTAATTGTTTGATGTACAACTTTGCATATTCACTTGGTTGTGTTCATTGTTAGCCCGATTTTGGTTATGCTGCACTTCAAGTCTGAGTTAGTTTGTTGCTTGATGTTGAGGCCTGTTATAGTTTTTATGCATGTCTGAAGTCTTGTATCAATTTATGTTCACTTTGAGTTGAATTGCAGTCTTCTTTATTGTATATGGTCTCGGCCATTTGATTCATGTGTATAAAATGTTGGTGATTATTGCAGTTTCATTGTGGCTTCACTTTAAACCAGTTTCATTTGAACTTTGGTCGTGGCTTGATTATGTTAGTTTTGGATTTTTGACCATTTTATTGAACTTGCACCTGTGTTGAATCCAACTTATAGCTCGGGTTTGACCTTGTGCTCATGTCGTGACTTAATTTGTATTTCACTTGAGTTGAACCCGACTTTTGATTTGGGTTTGACCTTGTGCTCACCTATTCCTGTAACATTATCAAGTGTATATCGATGTGCATGGCCTTGTGGCATGTACAGTGATACACTGTGCATGTCATAAGTTGTTCATGTGTGATGAATTCAAAATTAAATGATGACGAACAACCCAAGTAATTGAGGCAAATAATATTTTCAAAAATACATTTTGTTTTACACTGCATAAATATTTTATTTTCAATTTCACTAAGTTAGTATTTATTTTTGCAGATTGCTCAGATGCTGGATTCAATCTGGAATAGAGTTAAAGATAATACGAGTGAATGAGTGATATGTAGTCAGGTGAGTTTATAAAGTGATGAATTGTGATGTAATCAAAATTGTATTGTAATCAAAGATTGTGTATATATAGTGAGAGCTCAAATTTGTACTGTTCAAAATTATAATAAATATTTGTTTGAATAAAATATCCGTTTGAATTTTTGAGTAAAATGGATGTGTAGCGTGAGACTACACAGCTGGTTAAATAGCATAAATATATTTAAGTAGCGTGATCAACAAGCCTGGTCGCTAGCCAAAATGATAGTATTTGATACAGCAGTTATACTACTTGAAACCAGGAAACAGACCAGACAATTGACTACAAAACTGACAGATGATAGGAGCTACTATCACTGTCCATACTGCCTGTTTCCGGGGATCGCAGAGGAGCTACCAGTTGATTCGGCTGAAGAAGATCTAGTGCGTGGCAGCCTAAGCCTGAAGGGCACCGAGAAACTGTGACCTGTTAAGGATGAATAATAGTAAATAATGCGCCTGCATGTTCCCTCAAATAGTAATTTGGTCTTGCTAAACACATGAGCATTTCGCTCAACCCAGATGCACCAACTAAAGATAGCCACAAAAGGATCCAAGCTTTTATTTGGGGGGTTATATTGCCAAAAATCGTAGAATGAAGTGATTGTTGGGATGAAACCAAGCAGATGAGCGGAAGTTGCAGCCCAAACCCTAACTAAGAAGTCACAATCGAAGAAGAGGTGTTGTATACTTTCAGTTGCATTAGAACAAAGAGCACAGTAGGGGTCCAATGTGATATTTAATCGAAATAGTCTATCTCTGGTATTGATATGGCCATGGATAAGACAACATTGGAAGAGCTATCTCTGGTTTGAATTTAAATTCTGTGTTATTCATTTTATTCAGCAAATAGTTATTTAATTATGTGAAAAATTAAATAGTACATTAACAAATACATTTAAATGAATATATATATGTTTATTATCATCAAACTAAAATCATATACTTGCATATTCAACACATTTGATTCTGCCATGTCCTGAAGTCATCACCATTTCCTCTAAACAGATCAGGTCTGTTGTGAGTAGCAGTTTTTGCTGATAATTCAACTGTTGCCGTCTCTGTTTCAGTAAAAACAGGGAAGTCTTAAGATGTTATTAGACGTGTATAAAAAAACAGAGACCGGTCACTTATAAACTCCTCAAACAAGTTTACAAATCAGATTTCTACTACTTTGAAACTGTGTATTAGTAATTTTGAACAATAACTATTGTTGTAATGAATTTACAACACAAACTATAGCAATAACAACAACAAAGTTCTGAGTTAAACTATAGTGATAAACAATCGTTATACTACTTAGTAGAAGCAGTACAACTTCGAAACTAAAAGATTACAGAATGATATATATATATATATATATATATAAACAAGAAATCTAACCGGATGAAGAAGGAAATTTCGTCTGAGGCTTGCTTTAACAATTTCCTTAAGACTTTACTCAAAGTCTCCCAAGATACAACAGACGTGATCTGCTAGAGATTGTGGTGTGTATGATCTTCTGTGTGATACATAGGACCGCTTAGATTTCAAAGGTTTCAGAAACTAAAAGGAAGAAGAAGAAAAATGGAATAGGAAAATGATCAGGTTTCTTGCTCATTTTATAGGTGAATTCCCAAAGGTAATATCTGTTGGTAAAAACCCGCATCTCTTCGTTTTGAATTTTGCAACACTTTTCGAATTCACAATGCCTATTTCCGTTTGGAAAAAGTGGCGTCCATTCAATTAGTTGCAACGATCGTTTCAGTTGGAAAATCCATGTCCATTCAAGTATGACTGTTTAACAACCAACGGTCACTTTTGTTTGAATTTAAATAGTAGAAAATTGTTCTCTCTTGAGTAGGAAAAATATAACAACGTCCACTTTATTGGACCCGCACCTGACCCGACCCGGTTCGGTATGGGACAAGCAAGCGGCGGTGCACGCACGTGTATTAGTTCAGGGCCATATAGGCCCTCCCCCTCGCACGAAATTACCTAACTCTAAGGGCCAATATGAGTTTGAGGGAAGTAGTATATAAGCATGAATATTAACTTATTTTTGCCGATGTGGGACAATATCTCATTTATCACTATAAATGGCCTCTTACAGAGTCACTATCAGGCATTTTTACCGAAACCCACGGCTGTTCACAAGCTTCATGGCAGTAGCTCATCAGTTTTAGGCACGGTGTCAGAATCAAGCTCGAGCTCGATATCAATCTAATTCAGAACAAGATCGGCCTCATCAATGATGGCCTGATATCTCAATACAGTAACAACAGAAAGTAGCGACAATCACGACTTTGACAACATCAAGCGACAATGAGCTATTTTCCAATTGATGGCAACCAAACTACATAACGACTACATAATTCAAGCGACAGGCGCAAGTTCGAGGTGGTGAAGCAGCGTGGATCATTTTGGGGGATGTGGTCAATTATTTTGAGCAGAAGACTGGACTTAATTTTTGGAGAAGGAGATTTTTTTTAAAAGAGAGCGTCATGTTGAGAAAATAGAAATTGGAAGAAGGGTTGAGCACATAAAGACAGGGGAAAGGGTATTTTTGCAATAAAACCCTCATGATTTATAATTTCATTTTTGAAATAATTTCTATTTTAGGAGGAATTTTAGTTTTGTTTTGTAATTCTACTTTTAGATTTTGAACTCTAGATTTTTTTACAGGATTGAGCTACGGGTTGTAATCCTAGGATTCTCGACTTGAGGATAAACTAGATGCAAAGTTACTAGGCATAGAATTAGTACATTCAGGTTTATCTGCAAAAGATTGAATATTGTATACACCCCCTTTAGGGTATACCACATGATCCCAACACTTATTTCCCTTTAGGGTATACCACATGATCCCAACACTTATTTCTTAGTGCGATGGAATGGCATTGAAAATATTTATGAACTTCGTATAAACTTACATAAAATAGATTCGGCTTTGAGTTCATGAAAGTTACATTCATAATATGGAGTAGAAGGCCACATATCTTCAATTATCTAAGATGGGGTTTGTTCTCAATTCATGTATAATATGGAATCATAATCTTAGCTTTATATGAAAAAGTGTTCACTCACTTAACTTTTGTGTAGGAAAAATATAACAAGGTCCACTTTTGGACCCGCACCCGACCCGGTTCGATACGGGACAGGCAATCGGCGGTGCGCGCTGCGCGCGTTAGTTCATGGCCATATAGGCCCTCCCCCTCATACAAAATTATCTAACTCTAAGGGCCAATATGGGTTTAAGGAAAGTA
Organism: Allium cepa; assembly: GCA_030765085.1. Lineage (NCBI taxonomy): Eukaryota > Viridiplantae > Streptophyta > Magnoliopsida > Asparagales > Amaryllidaceae > Allium > Allium cepa. The sequence continues at coordinate 78,294,259 of CM060941.1, read as the reverse complement.
GTAAATGAGCATGAATATTAACTTATTTTTGATCATTGTGGGACAATATCTCATTTATCACTATAAAGGGCCTCCAATAGAGTCACTATCAGGCATTGTTATCAAAACCCACGGCTGTTCACAATGGAACATCCAAGATACTCACCAATTTCAATCAAATGTATTATTGTATTTATTTTTCATGTTATATTTGATAGACTTAATAGTATGCCCCAAGGAAAATTATGTAATTTGTTACATATATCTAACTCTATAGTCAATATTGTTTGTAATAACACATATAATTTGTTATATTGTGATATAGTTAATTTAAAGTATACTAATAAGAAACTCTTAAACAAAATGTTATTTGGTTTTAGTTGCAAATAGTTGTAAACTAATCATAAAATAAAATCATTTTTTTAAAATATTCCTTGTCTGATGTTCGAGAAAGGATATCGATACTGCTATTGAGACCAAAGTGCGTAACACTCTCCAAATGTTGGATAGTGTATTACTCATGGTTGTTGGTGGCATAAGATGTTACGTACTTGTAGTTAGTGGATAGCTATTGAATGGCTCGTCAGAGAGTTTCCTATTGGTTAAAAACAACCAGATCAAACAGGAAATCTAAGGGTGATGATGTTATATTATTCCCTCGATATGAAATTACCATGGGGCTTTAATGTGAATACTCCACTTTGATTATAGTTAAATCATGGCATGGTGACCCTTCGAGCAATCATAGTTGGGTCTAAGTTAAAGCATTGGGAGTGAAACAAATGCGATAGAGAATGCATCTGCTATATTACATAAGGTTGGTATCACGGTCAACTGCAGTAAACTCAAAGTCAAAATAACTAGCCAGAGTAGTATAGTTAATAATAAATGTAATTATTAAACCAATGACTTTTTTTGATAAATCGAGTTAAGTGTGGATAACATAGTTTTAACCGATACCAGATTCTGTATTCCCTAAAGCGATACAATGTTGACGTCGAGAACGTGTGTAAATTATCATTACTAAAAGGTATCGCTTATAAAAATATGAAACTGGATTTTACCAAAAAAATCTCTAAGTAATGGATTTGGCTAAACTGTCACATCATTAGCTAAGCTGACATGTGAATGTTAATATTTGAATTGCTCAATACTAATTTGTTACTTACTTCATAAGTAGGAAGGAAGACTAATTGAGGGAGCTTAGCCTGGCCCGATCCGGTCTAGGCCGATTGGGTCTAGATCAGCTCACAATTCAGCTACGCTTAAGGGTGGATCGACTGGATTTCCTATGTATAATGATAACCTAAATACGGTCTTGGCCCGCGTCATGTCCTCTACTCAGTTGTATGTCAAGCCTTCTTTCGGTCAAGCCTCCTCGCATAATAGTCCCACCGACTAGCTCGCCTATTAAGCCGAGGCACAAGACCAACTCGATCAATCTCTCATTTGTACATTGACTCTCTCTCCGACCCTCTTACAACTCGGCTCCTGGCCCGCCCGCTTGCTCAAGCATCTCTCACTCAACTATCTCCCAACAACATAATTTGAGATTGTCTCGAGGGTGACCTATCATTGATCTAGCTTTGATACCACCACCTAGAACCTGCAGTCATTCTCGTCATACCCGACTCGGCATGCCCTCGGCTCTCACTAGTTCCCCATCCTCCTTATGGTCTTAGCAGACCGGCCCGACCTATCTTGCTACCTAGGCATGCAAAAGAAAAATGACAAGAGGTATAATTAGGTGTACCTACTTCTGATAAGAAGCATGTTCCATTTTCCACAAACATACTAGAAGTACAAGATCAATTAATGCAAAGCATGGCAGAGCATTCCCATGGTACAATTATCCTATTGGCCTTTATCTTAGCCATGCCTTCTTTTCTTTTGCCAGCTGTCTCTCATCAATTTTATTTAGCCTGATCATGGCCAAGCGCGCTTCATGCCTATATTGTAGAGCCATCTTAGCCGTCCAAACATCAGCTCAACTACTATAAGAACCATATGCATGGCCACTTCAAAGACGTTGGGACGTGCTTGTTGGGATAAGGTTGGTTGGGATCCGGAAGGTTGGGAACCAATTGGTTGGGACCCGAAATATTGGAACCCACAACTCGCCACTTAAATCTTCTTATGCAGTAGCACCCAGAGATTAGCAACTTCATCAGTCTTAGGCACGTCACATTTTCTTGTTATTCTCTTTTAATTCCTTATAACTGTAAGAGAGCCAATATAGTAAGAGAACTTAGTAGTGGAACGCATGCAGCTTCGTCGAACCACTTCACATCATGTATCATTTGCCTTTCAATCCTCTTTTCCCTCATTTTTCCATCATTAATCTTACTGATTAGCAAGCAACCTTTTCTTTTCACAACACTTATCACAATTCTGAGGTTGAAGAAAAATATCATCAAATTCAAGTGCTAGAAGGAGGGCTCGAACCTCCGATCTTGTAGTTAGCAACCTCGTATGCAAGCTCGTTCCACGCTTCGTATCTCGAATCCAACATTGATAGTGGCAATGGTGGACAATGTTCTACCGCCTCCTCTAGTCGCTAAGAAGATTCCTCAACTGTCTGAGTTTGGCTTTGTGTCAAGCATAGTTGTTGTGCACTATAAGAAAAGTTGTTTTTTATAACGAGAATTATTCTGTAGTGTTATTGTTTGTTTTAATTTGTATAGCGTTCTGCATAACGCTTTGAGAAAGAGCAGCATCCCCCAATTATTTCTTTGGCCGCCTCTCTCCTCTTCCTCAAAATTATTTCCTACTTCCCTTATTCTTTTCATTCCATTTTTGCATCTCTCAAACTAGAAAAAAAAATAGATCTCTCTTGCAAATCCTTAAATAATTCCTTGCTTAAAATAGGGACGACCTTTGTAAAGCGAAGAACAATTGACGATGGTGACTCCAGACTTCGACGACAAATTTTTATAACCTTGGGCTGGCCTTTGTAAAGGGGAGAAATTTTTTTTATCAGATTTCGATCTGCAGAGGTAGTAAAATATCCCGATCAAATTCGCAACTCCAGACTTTGACGGCAACGGTGGTGACTCGAATACGACAACCACTGGGCAAGGACAACAATTGAAGGCTACTCCAATCGATCGCGTCTAGGAGGCGACTCCAATTGACAAGGTGATTACTTGATTGCATTGGTAACAGGCAACTCTAGGTTCCAACTAGGGCATAGTTGTAGAGACAACTTTGGTCTTCTGATCCTCTTCCATCTTTGGTTGTTAGATACTTGGCTATTGAAAAGGTACTTGATTTTTGTTGTACAATTTGTTTTCGTTTTTGTTTGTTAGGGAAAAAACCCTTAAGATCGCCTTAGGAACAAAAACCTAACCTTGTGGAAAAATAGGATCGAATTGATGGTGAGGAAAACAAACAACAGATAGTCACCGGCTAAAACCAATCACAGATCAAGCAATAAAAGAAAATAACACACATGATTTATAGTGATTCCATTACCGTGAGGTAATGGATATTCACTTGGGGAGAGGAGATTTTATTACTTTCTAAGTGGAGAAATTTTTACAAGATTGATAATAGAGAAGAAGAATAAGAAATACAACTTAGAAAGATAATTCTACTTATGCTAATCTCAGCCTTTATATAAAGATTATTACTTGGGGTTGAAGTAATTGATTTATGGTTGTAAATCAATGCCTCATTTATTTTCCTATTCATACATGAAATGTTTATCAATTTGATTTTCCAATTTTTCCTAATTTACATGCGCCTGATAAGACTCCTTCTTTAATCAGCTAATTTGGGAATTAATCGATTACCTCAATCTTCCAAAATAAATCTTCTTCTCACATAAGTAATTCATTACTCTCTTTAATTCTATAAAAGAGGCAATATATATTTGAGTAATTATCTCAAATATCTTTCAAATCTTTTGCAATTAGATATATTGTATCACCAAATCTTACAATCAACACCTTGATACTATATTTCCCCGTAAGATTATCAACTGTACCTACATCCTCTTACTCCAAGTAGCTCTCGGAAGACACCACGGATACTTTCTCAATGAGCTTCTGCATAGCCATCACCCATTGCACTTTGTCAACGAACTCCGGCAAGGCCACCGCCCACCAACAAAGTATTGAAAAAATCCTCTCAAAGTAGGACCTATCAATCTCCATAATGTAAACAAACATCTCCATCTACCAACTCACTCTTTCCCGTGCACCTGTAGCATCTAGCACTTCATTAAGCGAATCAACTTCACCTAGCACTGCATATTGCCAATCACCATACCTCTCAACCGGCCTAATAGTCCTACGGCTGGCCCGAGTAGGTACAACTTCGCCTAAACTCCTTTTGGCTCCACCTTGAATTGAACTTCCTATAGTCTTATGCACATCACCAACACTACTAGAAGCCACCTGTGGGCTACTCTATGATATCACATCAGCTGCATCTATCTCACTCTCAACAGCATCAACTACTCTACTTCTAAGTTGTATAATAGGAACCTCTTCCATCTCTTTAGGCCTATCAGAAACATCTGATGTGGTAGGTAAGTCTTTCTTAGGATTGAACATTGCTGACTCATTAAAAGTAACATGTCTGGAATGAACAATCTTCCTATCAACAGGGTTCCAAATACGGTGCCCTTTGATACTATCTGTGTTTCCCAAGAGGAAGCCATTGTATGCTCTATCCTCCAACTTATCATCACATGCATGGTGAACATACACAGGACAATCAAAAATACAAAAATAACCAAGGTACATGGCTTTACCTATCCACATCTCTTCTGGAATCTTCCCATCTATGGTTGAGCACGAAATTTGATTAATAATATGCATCGCAGTCGATAATGCCTCAGCCCAAAATCCTCTTGATAAGCCAGCCGTCAATCTCAAGCAACGAGCATTCTCAAGTTAAGCCATATTCATCCTCTTAGCAACTCCATTGGATTGTGAATCACCTGGTGTAGTGAAATGTCTCTCAATGCCATGCTGTCTACAAAAGCCGAGGAACTCCCTAGACATAAACTTGCCCCCGTTATCAGATCTCAGCACCTTCAACTTAGAACCAGATTGGCTGTCAACAAGCACCTTCCAAGCCTTAAACTTCTCAAAGCTATCTGATTTTCTCTTCATCGCATAAATCCAAACTTTCCAAGAAAAATCATCAATAAAAGGGATAAAATACTTCGCCCCACAATGAAAGTAGTAGCAATTGGTCCCTAAACATATGTATGCACATAATCCAGTACCTCTTTGATCTATAGAGCCTAACTCCAAAGGATACCTTAGTTTGCTTACCTAACACACACTCCTAGCAGGATTTCAACTCGTCGAAGCCACATATGATCATCTTCCGTTCACGAAGCAACTCTAAGCCCTTCTTAGAAATATGACCCAACCTGAGATTCCAAAGTCTGGTGGCATCTAAAGCATGAGAACTATCAACTCCAACACATGACTCTCCAAGAACTGTAGTCCCCTTAGGTAAATACAAATTCTGGAACAGATCTCCCTTCATAAGAACAAGAGCACCCCTTGAAACCTTTAAACCATCCTTCTCTATTTTGACCTTGCACCCTATGGGTGCCAATTTACCTAAAGAAATCAAGAATTTCTGAAGACTCGGAACATACTGAACACTTGTCAAAGTGCATATCACTCCGTCAAACATCCAAATCTACATTGTACCTTCTCCCAAGGCTCTACAACTAGCATCATCACCCATAAGGATTGCACTTCCCTCTTTATCATCTAAAGAACTGAAGTAATCCCCACTATGTGTCATATGAAAGGACGCCCCCGTATCAAGCACCCAATGGTTTGATACATCTGATACTGTGCAAATAAAAAATATCAGATACAGCTCCATGCAAATTATGAAGAACCATCTTCTTCCATCTTCTTCTTCCAACTCGAGCAGTCTCTTTTCCAATGGCTTGGTTTCTTACAATGGTGACACTTTTCATCCTTATACTTTCCTTTATAATTATTACCGGGCTTTCTAGATTTGGAACTCCCCCTAGAGTTCTAATTCTTCTTCTCCTCTCTCCATCTCTTAGCAAATAGGCTTTAACTACTACTTCCTCCTCTACCTTCACCCATCTCCTTCATCAGATCCCTCAAGTCCTCAGATAGAAAACTGACTTTACATCTTCAACGACCAAAGTATCTCTTGCAAAAATAAGGTTGTTAGCGAACTTGTAACGCTCTAGAAGGGAACACAAGAGCTTCATAGCCATATGCTCTTCATCCACCTTCAAATCCACAGTCTTCATCTTCATTACTAGATCTTCTAAGAAACCCAGATGCTTTTTGATAGAAGTACCATCTCTCATCCTCATGGTGAAAAATGTCTGCAACAAAATCAGATGGTTAGTCAAAGATTTCCTCAGATAGAGATTTTCCCGCTTGGTCAAAATGCCCTTAGCAGTAGTTTCACCGCTAACCTCAGAAATAATATTTTCTCTCATAGCTAATTGCAAAGTAGTAAATGCCCATTTTTCCATCTCCTTCTTATCCATGGCTAAAATTTCAGCCGTCAACTCCTCAGGAGCAAACACCACAGGATGAATTTCGTTTCTCATCAGAACAACTTTAATCCTTCATTGCCACCTCTCGAAGTCTTTATCACCGTTCCATTTCTCTATTGCTAAACTAGACTCTGATGCAACATAGGTCCCTCTAACATAGGGTCTTTATACAACAGTTGGAGTCTCCTCATCTCCTGCCATAATGCCTAGCACCCTTTCTCAATCACCTTGTTGCTCTGATACTAGACTGTTGGAAAAGAACTCTGAAGATCGCCTTAGGAACAAGAATCCAGCCTTGCGGAAAAATAAATAGGACCAGATTGATGGTGAGGAAAAACAAACAAAAATAGTCACCAGCTAGAAGCAGTCATAAAAGAAACAATGAAAGAAAATAACACACGTGATTTATAATGGTTCCACTACTGCGAGGTAGTGTGCATCCACTTGGGGAGAGGAGATTTTATTATTTTCTAAGTGGAATTTTTTTTACAAGATTGATAATTGAGAAGAAGAATAAAAAATAAACAGAGAGAAATAATTCTACTCATGCTAATCTCTGCCTTTATATAGGGATTATTACTTGAGGTTGAAGTAATTGATTTATGGTCATAAATCAATGCCTCATTTATTCTCCTATTCAAACAGAAAACGTTTATCTATTTGATTTTTCAGTTTTTCCCAATTTACATGCTCTTGATAAAATTCCTTCTTTAATCGACTAATTGGGAAATTAGTTGATTACCTCAATCTCTTGAAATAATTCTTCTTCTCACATAGGTAATTTATTAATCTCTTTAATACTGTAAAAGATGCAATATATATTTGAGTAATTATCTCAAATATCTTTCAAATCTTCTACAATTGAAAATATTGTATCACTAAAATCAACAATATCTTTCAAATTTTTGCAATTAGGAATATTGTATCACCAAATCTTACAATCTCCGCCTTGATACTATATTTCCCCGCAAGCCTATCAACTCCATCTACATCCTCTTACTCCAAGTAGATCTAGGACAAGACATCACGAATACTTTCTCAATGAGCTTCTACATAGCCATCACCCATTGCACTTTGTCAATGAACTCCGACAAGGCCACCTCATGCCAACAAAGTGTAGAAAGTACCCTCTCCAAATAGGACCTATCAATCTCTACAATGAAAACAAACGTCTCCATCAACAACCTCACTCATGGCACCTAGCACTTCATCAAACGAATCCAGTTTGAGCAATGCTATAAAATTCCTTCTTTAATCAGCTATTTAGGAAATTAATTGATTATCTCAATCTTCAAAATAAATTCTTTTTCTCGTGTAGGCAATTTATTACTCTCTTTAATGCTATAAAAGAGACAATATATATTTGATTAATTTTCTCAAATATCTTTCAAATCTTCTGCAATTGGAAATATTATATCACTGAAATCAACAATATCTTTCAAATCTTCCACAATTGGAAATATTGTATCAAAAATCTTATAGTTTTCCCTTTTATTTATCGAGTTTGTTGTTTGTATAGAGGTTTTTGCAGAAGTCTAGCAAGTCTTTGATATTTATTACTGTTTCTCTTTTTAAGCATTGGTATCTTCAGTCGTTGGCATGTCAGTTCAGTATAGTAATTTTCATTAGTTTATCCAAGAAGGCTATGCTAGTACGAATACAGTCGACCTTGTATTTTATAAAATAAACATGTGCATTGTGCAGTTAAGTAACAAATTTTGGGTTGGTTGTTGTAAAATGGTACAATACGGTGTGTTGTCAGTTAATGCTTGACATTTACAATTTTGTTTAAAGATTATAATTTTTATATTGATATTTGATATACATTATTCTATGATATACAGAACATTGAAAGCATTAGTATGCATTTGAGAATTGTGCATTCAAATTACTTATTTCTATTAACTAGGATTTTCCATTAGTTGCTTAATACTTAACTGTTTTGAGTGCAGTATTGATTTATGAGGTACCAAAACTGCTTATTTTGGAAATATGTTTTGATTGTTGTTGACATTTAAAAGTGTTTTTCAAATGCTGGATGAATATTACCTCATATTCTCTCTAGGGTTCAGGACTTCTGGCAATATGATTTCATTTCTATTGTATTTTTTATGATGTACATTTTCCTAGGCTTACTTTTAAAATTTCTGTCTTGCATTTTCTTCGAAGCTTGTATCAATATAGTGGGTTAAGATTATTTTCTTTAAATTTCTATGCCATTTATATAATTGGTATCTTCAAAATGCATGCATTTTGACTATTAGAAGAAAAAATATTGAGCAGTACAAACTTTTCTAATTTTGTCATTGTTTTAGAGGTTTCATGTGTTATGTTTAATGAGTACGTACCATTATTATTTGAATTTTTTAACGTTAATTTATTTATTAGTCAATGTTATGGCTTTCAGATTGTTTGGTAGTTCATTTGAATGGTATTCTCATTCTAAATTTCAATGCCATTTCATTTCTAAGATCACATCTACATTACAAACATGGTATACTATTAGTTAGATACCATGTGGTGAAGTTATTTAATATAACATGACATCGAGCAATTTAGATACCAGATCTACTGGAACATGGAATAAGATTCTCTAACTATAACTATAAAATATAACTATTTCTTCTATTAATGCTGGTGAAAAACCAGCATTTACTTGGAAATCACATGAACAATACATTGAAATAAACACACAGAAATTTTGATAAGTATTTATCAGTTAATAGTTTGGAACATAAAAAGGAGGAGCTTTAGGTCATCACAAGAGTAGCGAGTCTGAGGTTTGCTAAATTCAGCGCGAGGATGAAGGAGCTCACGAGAAGCCACATCAATCGTGAGGAAGGGTTGTCCAGGTGGTTGCTGGGGTGACAAGGTGGCGATGTTGACTTGGCGACAAGGTCTAATTATGTTTTTCAATTATTAATATAAATGTTTTCAACAAATTATGTTCTTTTATAATAGAAATCAATGGAAATAGGGTTGTACTTTTTATTGGAACAATATGTAAAAGCAAATAACAAATGCAACGAACTTGAAGCCAATAAGCATTTATAGATTGGAATAAAGGTCTGCAACTAAAATTGGGCTGATATGATCTCCTTACTTCAATAATATTATTTTGTTATAGGAGCATTGATCTTTACATTTTTCAAGCTGACATCATAAAGAGACTATAAGCAAAGGAGAATGAAAGGGATATTGTTGGATATGAGTTTGATAGCGTTAATCTTTGCTGTGCAGATGAGAATGAAAAGAAACTGGTATATATGTTACTTAACATTGCATAATTTCAATCGTTTATTTCTTTTTTAACATGGTCCCTTTTTTATTCGAAGAAAGTTGAAATTAAACAACAGAAAAATGGAGTGGAAGATGCAGTTTTTCCTAGTCTAGAGTAAAGTGCAGTTAAATACACAAGAATGGGAGCAACATACCGATGGAGTGTTGCTAGTGCAGATTGGACTTAAGCACTGACCCGCCTCATTTAGCTAGTGGTGCTGACTAGGAGGCTGTTCAAGGTAGATTTTATACATGAACTCAATAGGTAGTTTTTGAATATTAGAAGTAAGTTGTGAAGATTAAGTCTTCAAATCATATTTCTTATAAAATTTGATTATGTGAAGTCCATGATACGACCTTCTTTTTTGAACACAAAGGACCAATGATCACGATTTAATTATATTGAAAAATAATGATGATCAATGTTGGTTGTTACGTAATTTAGAATTTTAATTTTTTTCATTTTACCGAAATACAAACCAAATCTACCAAATTCTGTGGCATCTATATTGTTTATATTGGATATGCTATTTGTTATATGTTGTACTTTTATTTATACTAGATGTGAACCTATGCTTTGCAAATGGGATAACTTGTTCAATGAATTGTGGAATTATAATTTTATAGAATGGCCAGGTACTCTGTTATAAGAGAACCGAAAGCAACATGAAGTATATATTGATGATAGCTTAGTTTTATAAAAATTAACAAAGTTTATTATGATAAATTAATTATTAGTTTTATAAAAATTAACTAAGTTGTATTAATAATACTACTAGTAACAATACTACTTGTAACAATACTAAATTATAAAACATTAAACAGGTTATCCAAATTTATAATAATAATAATAAAGTAACTAAATTTATGATAATTATAATAAAGAAATAAATTATAAAATATTAATCAAATTTAGTAAGTTTTATAAAAAATAGCTAAATTTATATTATAATAATAGTAGTGGTGGTGGTGGTAGTAGTAATGATGATAATAATAAATTAACTAAGTTTATAAAAATTAATCAAGTTTAAAATAACAATACTAATAATAACAACAAGAGATAAAGTAGTAACAATAACAATAAATAAACTAAGTTATAAACATTAACTAAGTTTCATAACAATTAACTAAGTTTAGAATAATAACAACAATAAATTATAAATTAACCGTAAGTTTTATAAAAATTAACTAAATTTATATTAGCAATAGTCATAATAGTAATAATAACAATAAACAACAACAACAACAATAGCCATTATAGTGATAATATCAATAAACAAACTAAGTTTATAAAAATTAACTAAGTTTTATAAAAATTAACTAAATTTAGAAAACAAAGTGATAAATGATAAAGCATTAACCAATTTAACTAAGTTTTATACGATTTAACCGAATTTATTTAATAGTAATAATAATAATAAATTAACTAAGTTTATAAAAATTAACTTCATTAGTTACGTTTGATAAGAATTTAAAAAAAGTTAATAAAATTAACTAAGTTTATAATAGTAATAAATTAACTAAGTTTATGATACTACTAAATTAACTAAATTTATAATGACAACAACAACGATAATAATAAATTATAAAGTTGTCAACATTTTTACATCTAATACATTTTATAAATTTCTAAAATTTTATAAAAAATAACTAGGCTTATAAATAAAGATCAAACTTTATAAACACAACTAAGTTTAATAAAAAAATAACTAAGTTTATATAATAATAATAATAATTAGCTAAGTTTATAATAATAACAATAATAATAAATTAACTAAGTTTTTTAACAATAATAATAATAATAAAGCAATTAATTATAATATATTAACTAAGTTAACTATGTTTTATAAAATAAATAAGTAAATAAATAAGTTTATGTATAATGATAATAAATTAACTGAGTTTATAATAATAATACTAACAAGAACGACAACTATAGTCATAATAGTAATAATAACAAGAAACAAGCTAAGTTTATAAAATTAACTAAGTTTAGAATAACAACAATATAACAATGATAAATGATAAAGTATTAACTGATTTAATTAAGTTTTACAAAATTTAACTAAATTTTTATAATACTAATAATAAATTGACTAAGTTTATAGAAATTAACTTCATTAATTAAGTTTAATAAGAATTTAAAAATAATAATTAAATTAACTAAGTCTATAATAATAAATTAACTAAGTTTATAATGACGACAACAACAACAATAATAGTTTTCAACACCTTTACATCTAATTCATTTTATAAATTTTTAAATTTCATAAATATAACTAAGTTTATAGACGAAGATCTACAAATTTTATAAAAATAACTAAGTTTTATAAAAGTAAATAGTTTATATGATAATCATAATTAACTAGTTTATAATAATAATAACAACAATAATAAATTACCTAAGTTTGTAATAATAATAATAATAAAGTAATAAATTATAAAATATTAATTAAGCTAACTAAGTTTTATAAAAAAAATAACCAAGTTAATATGTATAATAATAATTAATTAACTTAGTTTACAATAATAATACTGACAAGAACGACAACAATAGTCATAATAGTAATAGTAACAAAAAACAAACTAAGTTTATAAAAATTAACAAAGTTTAGAACAACAACAATATAACAATGATAAATGATAAAGTATTAACCGACTTAACTAAGTTTTACAAAATTTAACTGAATTTATATAATAATAATAAATTAACTAAGTTTATAAAAATTAACTTCATTTATTAAATTTAGTTAGAATTAAAAAAGTTAACAAATTTAACTAAGTCTATAATAATAATAATAAATTAACTAAGCTTATAATGACAAAAACAATAACAATAATAGTTTTCAACACCTATACATCTAATTCATTTTATAAATTTCTAAATTTCATAAAATTAACTAAGTTTATAGACGAAGATCTGCGAATTTTATAAATATAACTAAGTATTATAAAAATAAATAAGTTCACATATAATAATAATTAACTAAGTAGTCCGCGGGTGCAGCGCAGTGGAAAGGAGGCTTGAGTTCTGGTAAAAAGACCAAAGTTCGATTCCTACCATGCGCTTCTCCATCCTATATAAATTTACCCAGGGGTACGGGGGCTTGGATCAGAGGACGGCTTTACTGTACCCTCCTCAGGAGTTTACCGGCCTACCGGGTTCTCTTGGGTCTTCAACAAAAAAAAATAACTAAGTTCATAATAACAACAATAATAATAACTTACTTAAGTTTGTAATAATAATAATTAATAAATAAATTATAAAATATTAATTAAGCTAACTAAGTATTATAAAAAATAACCAAGTTTATTTAAAATAATAACTAACTAACTTAGTTTACAATAATAGTACTAACAAGAACGACAACAATAGTCATAATAGTAATAATAACAAAAAACAAACTAAGTTTCATAAAAATTAATTGAGTATAGAACAACAACAACAACAACAACAACAATAACAATGATAAATGATAAAGTATTAACCAATTTAACTAAGTTTTTTCAATCTTGTTTTGATCAAAATTTGTTGTTCTCGTGTAAAAATGATGTTTTGTGAAATTCCCAAACTAGGTACACAATTTGTCGCCTAAAAAGGGAAATCTGTATTTTACCTACCCATTTTATTCAACGTTGTTTCAGTTTTCAATGAACACACATACACATGTGTGTGTGTGTTCGCGCGCTTGCATGCATGTATGTATATAACTTTGATTGTGACTATTTTGCAGGTTTCCGTGATAGGCAGCCAATCAGGGCAATGGAGGGTTACAAATGGACTAAAACTCAAATATGCTGGAGGTTTTATTTGGCATGTTGAAAGCCTACTTAGAAAGGATGAGTTTCCTTTGAAATATCCTTATTTTTATTGGAAGTTGCTTAATTTTCATGATATATCCATCCTGTTCTTTTATTTCCTTCCTTTTATTACATTTATGATTTTTATAAATTGATGTTCCAGTATTTTTTTTAATGGTTTGTTCACGTTTATAAAATGTGCAAAGGATATGACTTCTTAATGGAAGTTAGCCCTAACCAAGAGCTGGCACTTAACTTGGTAATAAGCTGATTACCAACTTATATTGTCATGTTTGATAAGCTCTTTTAGGTAATTTTTGATTATAAATTTAATTGCTTCCTTTTTTTCTAATGTTGCGTCATATAATATCGTATTCATTATTTATAGGATATGCCATTAAGAGGAGCAAAGTGTTGCAACTCTAAAAATTTTAGTTAGATCCAATTATGATCTTAGTGTTGGAGAATTTCTTGATCCAAAATTACTTGTTGACTGGGAAGTGCAATCGGGCTTTCATCGTATTCCACTTTTACTTGTTAATGATACTTCAGTTCATTGGAATGTGGGGGATTCATACCTATATAGGTAATGAAGTCCCTATCAATAATGTTATTATCCTCTTATTTTATGCTGATTATTTTGTAGGGAGGCACATTCATATCATATACATATATATTTCTTTTTGAATTATCAGCTCTTCATCTGTATTTGCACTCCATCCTTTATATCTAAGAGTCCAATCATGTTTGTAAACAAAAGTTTTGAACTTAGTTTGGGTGTGATTCCAATCATCTTTTGATTGTGTATATCTATTTTTTATATTTAAGATTTTCTCGGTGCTAGCCGTGCAAATGAGACTTTGGAAAAAAACTAAAAATTTAGACACAAAGAATAGTTTTGATAAAAAACATTTAGCAACAAATTTTTTCTAATATAGATACCTCATTTTTAAATTTTATTCATATTCATATTCATTTTCGATTGAGATTCATTTTATTTGCAGGTGGGAGAACGAAAGAATTTGGATAGTTTAGTATATATTATAGCATGTCGATGTACAACGTTTATTACAACGTTATAAAATACTTACAATAGCAGAAAGAAAGCGCCTATAAAAGATGATTTTTTATAGCGGTCCTTTTGTGCTATAAATAATCTATTGTTTTTTATAACATGTTGATGGAGAAAAAAACGCTATAAAGATGAATTTTTATTGTGGTCCTTTTATGCTATAACCAAGCCATTGTTTTTATAACAGGTCGATGTACATCGTTTATCAAATCGCTATAAAAAAACCTACAATAGCAGAAAAAGCGGCATAAGAAATGGTTTGTTATAGCAGTTTTTTGGGCTACAAAAAGGCTATTATTTTTTATAACATATCGATATACAGGGTTTACTAAACTGCTATAATTATTATTTATAGCGGTTATAGACCACTATCTATGACTATTTTTGCTATAGTAGTGCGTACCTGCTCATCTCCTCACATTGCTGCTACTATCAACCAAATTATGACAACCATGCATGTATCCTATGTGAGGGTAGCTTTCAACCGCTCAAACATCTACTTCTAGGAAGAGGTCCTGGTCAACCTGCTTCATGGAAAAACCCAGGGGTAGGGTAACACCTAGCAATCATGCTTGCCCACCAAGCACCCCCGCACATAAATCCTATTTACCCAAACTTCCCCCTGATGCCCGGAGAAGCCCCCTACAGATAGCCAAATAGTTCTTTTGTCTGTCTCGCCCTCAAAGGCATTCGAAAGTGATAGGATACTCGCCTACATGCCTTAAGACGCTAACATTCCTCCTCTAGTGACTTTCTCAAGCTCACATCCGAGCTCGTAACCTCTTGTGAAGAATGCATTGAAAACCACAGAGTTGCGTCATTCATTACCTTCACTAAGGGAAGGATGTGTTGTCATATGCTCAATACCTTGTTTGGGGACCATCAACTTTTACCACCTAGGACTGCACAAGCCTCTGCTCCCTTTCTTTTCTATAGGCTATCCATGAGGATAGATCACCAAGAATTCATTTCTGTGTCGGGAACTGTCAGGCTATCCATCAAGATTAAATCACCATGCATTCAATTCCTTGCTCGGGGACCGCCCACTTCCCTGTGAGTTTGGGTGAGGCGTCTTTTAACTTCGTGCTGGGGCGTATCGATGATCGGATACATGGCTGCAATGGTTTGTACACCTCTCCTGTGATGTCGCTCATCCTCGGTACAGGATGAGATACTATTGTAGAGTGAAGAGTGTAGAGGCCTTTACAAATTTAATGTTAACAATGCAGGAAATCAAGAGTGTAGAGATAAATGGTGTAACAATTCTGAAATAACTCAAGAAAGTAACTGTAAGACTTTTAATATGTGGAATAGCATATTAGGACATGCTAATGCAAATATTGTGAATAATAATAGTATTTCCTTTAAAAATGTCTCTATGCCATATGTGTGCACATACTGCCAAATGGGCAAGAATCACAAACTTGCTTTTTTAGACTTTACAACTATTTACACCAAACCTCTAAAGTTAGTTGCACTGACTTATGGGGTCCTGCTCCAATTAACACTGACTATGGATTAAATATTTACATTTCATTCATAGATGTTTTTTCTAGACATGTGTGGATTTATTTTTTGAAATCAAAATCTGAAACTTATAACACGACGATTCAGTTTATCACTTTAGCTGAAAAACAAACCGATTGCCATGTAAAAATTTTGCAAACTAATTGTGGAACTGAACTTTATCCACTAAAAGAATATTTTCAAAAGAAAGGAATTATTTACATAACAACTTGTCCTTATACTTCTGAACAGAATGGATCGATAGAAAGAAACATAGACATGTTGTTGAAACTAGTTTAACACTACTTGCTCAAGCCTCTTTACCACAAGACTTTTGGCCTGATGCATTTTCTACTAGTGTGTACTTAATGAACAGATTGCCAACAAAAGTTTTGCAATTTAAAAGTATTATGGAGTTCTATTTGGTGTCAAACCAGATTATCATAGCTTAAAAGTTTTCGGATGTCTATGTTTTCCTTGTCTACAGCCATAAATGCTCACAAATTGAATTTTAGATCACCACCATACACTTCCTTAGGATATGCAGCAAATAAGAAGGGTTACAAATGTATAAATAGTAATGGAAAAATATTTGTATCAAGACATCTGGTATTTAATAAGAAAATATCCCATTCAGTAAAAAAAAGCTTTATAAAGAATATACAATGCAAAGTTTTCTATACAATCATTACCTGACTTGATGGAGCAAGCAGCTACTAAAACTGATAAAGAAATGTCATGCCCACACCAAATCACATCCAATTCAAGAGTAGGTTATGATCAAAGGGACAATTCTGAAAGCCCGCATCAAACCGCATAACAAGGCAGCGGCCAATCTAAATCTAGTCAACCAATAGATAACTTAGAATTACCTATCGGTCAATTGGAAACCTCAACTAGCAACATTGCTCAACAAATCATTCCTGAAACTACTCAACAAATCATTCCTGATTGTCATTCAATGATCACAAGAGTAAAAAAGGGAATACTCAAGCCAAAAATATACAACACGATTGTGGAGAATGAAAAGCTAAGCACTTACTATCAAGTAATTCAAAGTGAAAAGCGGAAAGCTGCCGTGAATGAAGAATATGAGGCATTGTTAAGAAACAAAACCTGGAATTTTGTTCTTTACCAAAAGTTAAAAATATTATAGGATGCAAGTGGACGTATAGATTAAAGAGAAATCTTGATGGTTCAATCTAAGTACAAGGCAAAATTGATGGAAAAAGGGTATTCACTACAAAATAGGTTGATTTCAATGAAACATTCTCACTTGTTGGGAAACCAACAACAATTTGAATTATTCTTACAATTGCCTTGTATAAAAATTGAATCGTAAGACAACTTGATGTAAATAATGCCTTTTTGAATGGTGACTTGCAGGAGGAGATATATATGGGAAGCTAATTGGGTTCAGACAAAACAGCGCAGAAGAACCTATGTGCAAGCTGAATAAAGCAAAATATGGGCTGTAAAAAGCACCTAGGGTTTAGTTTGACAAGCTAAAGTCAGCCATGGTCAAAGTGGGCTACACTTCAACCAAATCAAACAATTCTCTATTCACTAAATTTAATAATAATGAAGTTACATGTATACTAATATATGTTGATGATTTTCTAATTATAGGAAGTAGTGAATTGGAAATCAACAACATCACAAAGCAATTGAACAAAGAATTATTCATTAAAGATCTCGACAATCTAAACTACTTGCTGGGGATTGAAGAGAACAACTACAAAAATGCAACTAAGTCAAAAGAAGTACATCATTGAGATCCTCATAAAGGCCAAAATGGAGAATGCAAATGCACTACCACTCTTATGTTGAGTAATCTACACTTATCCAAAAATAAAGGGGAACAAACATCAAATTTCAAGCAATATTGGAGTATAGTGGGAGTTCTACAATATGCAACCATCACTAAACTAGAGATTTCATTCAGTGTAAACAAGGCAAGTCAATTCATGCAAAATCCATTAGATGTACACTGGAAAGCAGTTAAAAGAATTTTGAGATATCTAAATGGACCATTGAATCATGATCTAACTCTATAATCAAGCAAATGAATCAACATCACAACATATGCTAATGTAGTTTGGGCAATAGACATGGATGACAGCAGGCCTACAATAGGTTATGGTATATTTTAGGCCAAAATCCAGTTTCATGGTGTTCAAAGAAACAAGCAACAATTTCCATATCTAATATTGAAGCAGAATACATAAGTGTTGCTAGTGCTATTGTAGAACTTATGTGGATTGAATCATTGTAAAGTGAGATAAAAATTAAAACACATAACAAAACCACAATTTGTGTGATAACATGAGTACAATTGCGGTTATGTCCAACCCAATCTTACACTCAAGAACAAAACACATGGATTGGACTTATACTTTGTCAAAGAGAAAGTCATAAAATGCAATCTCAATGTAAAGCACGTACTAGCAACTTACCAAAGGGCTGACATAGTCACAAAGCCTCTATGAAAGAAAAAATTTCTTCTATTAAAGCAAGATCTGAAAATTAAAGAAGTAAGGAGCAATTTACCAGTCAGTCAAAAGTCTCAGATTCGACCTGTAGATCATCATTAGAGAGCTATCACAACTACAAAACCAGATTAAAACCAGATTTTGCAGTGTCGAAGCTCGATTTGAACATTGTTGATGTTGTCGTCATCATGAATCAAGTCGCATCACTCAATTAGTGCTTGAGATCAATCAGCAAAATCATGCTTGGAGCAGGATTTTGAAGATTAAAGTAGAAATTTAAAGAATTGAAGCATTCTGACGGCATATTTAGGAAAATAATCGTAAACACTAACCTTATTCGGGTTTAAGGGGGTATTAAAAAAACAAATGGATATCAGATATGTAATATGATTGAAGCGGTTATGTTTATGTACTCAGCCAATATAACAAATGAACCCTTATAAATACATTGTAAACCAATAAGTCATTCTACTTAGAAACCTTCAAAAAATAAATAACAATCACGGGTTATATATTGCTGCTACTTTCACTTGCATAAACCATAGAGTTTTCTACCTTAACGGTTGAACCTTTACTAAGTGATCTCCCATGTGGTTCTTGTTGCATGTAATCCGAGAAAGTATTTGGAAGATTGAAATTAGGCTATTGACTCTATAATTGCTAGTGACTTGCTTATGTCCTCCAAAATATATGAATATAATGCAACACAATGATATTATTAAATAAAATAAAAAATGAAACTTCTGTACGAAACTAAATGTTGAACAACTAACCGAATTATTTATCGTCATTCGTCACCTTCTAAACATCATAGCTGGAATCATTTTTCAAGTCAACCAATTCTTTCTTCCATAATGACCAGAATATCCTTATAATCTTATGTTTCTTTATGTTCCACCAAATAAATGAAATACAAAATTATTTTACTTAAGGGCATGAAAATATTAATATAGATTATAGTTTTAAATGCATATTTTAAAGGCAACTGCAATAACATCTCAGGAATCAAATGCACTAACTGCACTTCAGTGGATAAGATAAATTTTGAAATAATATTAAATCTACATCTTTTTTTAAGATATCCGTTTTAGCTTAAGTTCATAATGAAAAAGGTGATGGCCTATGAAATGCATGATAAGCCATTAATGATATATACACATAACTCGTAATGCACATTAGGATAAATAAATACAGATTATGGTATCACTATCACGATTCAGGCTCACCACGCTTGAAAAATCCTTAGGGCTATGTAAATTGATTTATTTTAGTTGTGAAATGAAGTAACAAAAGAAATTATATTAAACATAAATTTAATTAGTTGTAATCAAAGAATTTAAATAGTTAGACCTTCACCACCAGAGAAGCGTTTTATTTATAAAATTTCAAACTTTAGGATCTACCGCCCTCTCTCGTGTGATTATAGTTTACCCTTCTAGAGAAGTTACAACATAACAACTCTTCAGACCATACCTATAATATAAAAAAACATATATAGCTGCTCCAACTATTTAATGTGCTATTGCAGCATCTTGGGGAGCAGTGGAAAAGCAGCGGTATTTTTTGCTTTAACGGGGGAAGTGTAGAGTGGCAAAGTAAATACAGCTATATAAAGAAAATAAATCGATCGCATTCATTGTTACCCTTTTATCTTCTTATACATAATTTGCTCCTTAAATATCTCAATGCTATCAATTTCATAATAGCTTTCGTTAAGTTTCATAAGGTTCATTAGTTATAAAGCAGCTTTCATCAAGTATGATCAATTTTCGCAGCGGCCTTCATTCTTAGAAAAATTATGAAATAAGCAAGTTATTGGGAAAACAATTATGAAATAATTTACATGCATTAAATATGATTTATTTATTCACATATGTTAATATACATTATTTTATGATGTTAGAGCAATTATGAAATTGTAAGGCAACATAAACTGTTGCATGATGTCAACTTCATCTTAAACTCATATTAGAATAGGATTGATCGTGTTTGATTTGAAATGATAATTTTCAATAGAAAAGTGTAGATTATGCAATTGTCTTGAATTTGTTATGAATGCTAACATGTTTTACTTGTTTGTATCATAACTATGCAGAAGTAATTATATTGCTTTTCTATATATACTTTGGATAAAATATGAAGGAGAGTTGATAAATATTTTTAACATATTGCAGGAAAGCTATATTAACTACAAATTTGGAGAGACCATTGTTGATTTGCTGCAATGGAAAAGATCGATCATGTAAGCCAGATGAAGTTTCATTTTGAATCTTTTGCAATAGAGTTTTGTATGTAGTCACAACATTTTTTTAAGCAACTTATTAACATGCATGTGTTTTGAGGCAAGTTTGGTCTTAGATTAGTTATTTTGTATCTACCAATGTACTTGCTTGATTAAAAACTTCGTATTATTGCAAATATTGGGCTTACCATATGCAATGTTGTGTTAATGATAAGAAATCATGTTGTACATTATGTTCATCATAAGGTTAATATACTTTTGGTTTATTTTGATTAAAATATCAT
Organism: Allium cepa; assembly: GCA_030765085.1. NCBI lineage: Eukaryota > Viridiplantae > Streptophyta > Magnoliopsida > Asparagales > Amaryllidaceae > Allium > Allium cepa. Next base: position 78,273,084 of record CM060941.1, on the reverse strand, counting down.
ATATACTTGTTGTTGTCGTGTGTTGGTGTAGTAGGGTTGTGTCCTGTAACTTTATTTTCACTATTAGGGGCACTAGTACCTGCCTCCATTTTTGTATTAAATTATATTATAAAACCATGAAAAGTGACATATGTATTAGCCCCTACTATTTTAAAATTATTAGGAGCACTTCCTTAAGCCTCAATTTGTTTATTAAATTATATACCCCCCACCCAAATGATGACGCATAGTTTGGCCCCTACTATTTTTGAATTATTAGAGGCGGTTATAAATGCCTTTATTTTACTGTCATACATGACTGCATCGATAGTAGAGACGGTTATAAAAGTGGATCTGCCTCTATTGTTCATTAGAGACATTCTTTAAGAGGCGTATTTTAAATTGCCTCTCTTAATATTAGAGGTGGTTTAACATAATATTCCGCCCCTATATACCTTAGCAAAATTGACTATTTGTGCCTCTAATACTTTAACATTTAGTAGTAATATAAATAGAATTTCTTATGCTACAACTTACATTGAGATATTCCATGACAACAAATTCTACTATTAAAATCATTTAGGTGACAGTCAGTCAAGAATAAACTACAATGCTTTAGAACCCAAAATGCATTCAAGTCGTTGACTCTTTAAAGCTCACAGCCAAACAGATAACAGTTTCTCTAGGCAAAACTTTTTCAAAACCAAAGGTTTTAACAAAACGCCAAGCTCTTCGAATCTTTCATGTTGTAACATACACTGAACTGAAATATGTCTTATAATGCCTCCGCTCACAACTAATAAGAAGAGGTATCAATGCCTATGCCTTGAGTTTTTTGATCCTCGGCTCAATGTATCACCAACCATTGGATTTCTACCCGACAAATCGCTACCATTGCCACCCATGGTTCTGAATAACTGACATTGCTTGTTAATGCTAAACAACAACATAACAAATAATTGTTCTTTAAACTATAAACATCCAACTACAACATTAAATTCCAACTGCACCATACTCTTCAAACTCCATAAAACAAGAATTTGCTCACTTAAGTCATGCGATATTCAAACACTATAGCGATTTAGTTGTGACATCCTAGGAATGGTGTATCGTATCTTTGCTGATCAAAATATTGTTAATATTTTGCAGATATATCACTAGCTGGTGCTTCACTGACCTCTTTATTAACAAACCACGAGCGACACATCAATACGCTTCTCAACACTCCTTAGACACACCCGATGTCAATCTCAAGCATCGAGCTTTCTCTAGTAGAGTACGGTTCATCCTCTTCGCTATACCATTCAACTGCAGATGTCCTGGTGCAGTAAAATGCCTCCAAAAACCATGATGCTTGCAAAACTCTAAGAACTCTTCGAAAAATATATCATCGCCATTATCGGACCTAAAAACCTTCAAAGACTTTCCACTTTGATCCACAACAAGAGCTTTCCATGCTTTGAACTCTGCAAATGCCTCGACTTGGTCTTCATTACATACACCCATACCTTTACAGAAAAGTCATCGATAAAAGAAATGTAATAGTGAGCTCCTCCCAAAGAAGCTATCGGTGCCGGTCCCTAAACATCCATGTCAACATACTCAAGAACGCTTCTGAATCATGTTTTCCTTCTGAATGAAACTTTAGTTCGCATCCCTATGATATATTCCTCACAAAACTCTAGTTTGTTAATACTCTATCCATCGATCATCTCCCTCTTACGAACAATATCCAAACTCCTCTCCAAGACATGAGCTAACCTCAAATGCAACAACCTAGTTGCATCCAAGCCACGAGAACTATAAACTCCTGCACAAGTTTCACCTTTTATAGTCACTCCTTAAACCAAATAAACACCATGAGTCCTAATACCCTTCATCACTACCAACGCACCCTTGGAAACCCGCAAGTTATCTCTCTCAATAGTGATTTTACAATCTAAAGAATCCAACTGCCCCCAAAGAGATAAGAGACTTCCAAAGTCCCGTAACATAGCATACATTAGTGAGAGTATGAACCACTCCGTCAAACATTCGAATTTGCACAGAATCAATGCCTTTCTACTTACAAATAACACCGTTACCCATAACAATTGAATTTCGTTCTTTTTCGATATAAGAAGAAAACTATTCCTATTTGGCGTCATATGATAATACGCTCTCAATCGAGCACCCATTCGCTACCTGAAACATCTGATGTTGTTGTCGTCAACACATTTATGTCCCCTTCACCAAATCCACTCTCCACCGCTACGGATGAAGATGCTACTTTGTTCTTTGCCTTTTCCTTGTCCGGACATTCATTCTTCCAATGATTGGGATTTTTACAAATATAGCACTTGCCTATTCTTTCCTTCGATTTTTCTCTCCAACCAGGGTTCCTTGTTTTAGAACGTCTATGGTTCTCCTTCTTCGCATATCTCTCATTCTCCACAAATAAACCATGACCACTAGTAGAACCAATACTTCCATCACCCAACTCCTTCATTTGATCTCGTAATTTCTTGCTAAGAAGACCCGTGTTGACATCATCTAGTGTCAAAGTATCCTAGCTATAGATCAAACTATTTGAGAAATCCATATAACGGCCCCGCAATGAACACAATAATATCATCGCCTTTTGTTCTTCCTCAATCTTAAAATATACCGCCTTCATCTTCATTAGCAAATCATCAAAGATATTCAAGTGCGCCTTAAGCGAAGTACCTTCCTTCATCTTATAGGTGAAGAACGTCCGCAACAAGATCAATTGACTAGTTAGTGATTTCTTCATATACAATTCCTCCAACTTGTCCCAAATACCCTTAGAGGTAGTCCCACCACTAATTGTGATCCTGAAGCCGCATATGATCCACATACAAACGATGCTACACCACTTGGACTAACCATTGAGGGACTACCTGAGGTATTGTCTGATCCTGACATTTCTACAACAACCTACCAACACCAATGCTCTGATATCAAATGTCATGGGAATTCTAACTCGAGATCACTCAAATCAAAATCCCAAAGCACGGTGAAAAATGAGATCGTGGTAAGAAGTGCAAAAACAATCAGATAACATATCAATCCAAAACTCAGTCCAATCCAAAACCAATCACAATCTTCAAAAAAGCAATAACGATAAAATAAATCACACGCCGATTTATAGTGGTTCCACTAACGTCTTGTTAGTGTACATCCCCTTTGAGAGAGAGTTGTATCATCCTGCTTCCGGAGGCTCAAAACCAACTGCCATGGATGCTGCAGTCATCCATAGGTGTTATTTCTAAGTGATCGGAATTGGAATCTTGAAACTATTAGCAACACAAAAACAAAAGAATATGCAAAAATTTAAACTTCAACAAAACAGAATTTATCATTTCTTATGAATTTCAATTTAAGATTTAATTACATAATCCCAGACGTTAACCGCGTTCAGATCACATATACATGTAAAAATACGATAAGAGCGACATCTGAAGGTGCCCCTTATGATGATCAGAGAACTAATAAATATGAACTTTATAGTTCTTAGTTATCATAGCGGAAAACAAAAAATAGCTCTTATATAGCTAATGCTACCTCATGCACGTCCCCGGAAGCTTATTCGTCCAAAAACCTGAAAATCTCCCACTCTCAGACTACTCAAATTAATTTTGAGTACCCGAGAGTTTGTAGAGAAACACAAACTGAGTCAGACGGTAAGTACGGTATGAATAATCCCCTACCATTTCTTATTATAAATAGATATCTAGTGAGACCATACCGCTTAGCGGAACGGGTTTTCCCCCCACTAGTATCCAAAACAAAACACGCAAATCATTTACAATGCTCCTGCACCCAAAATGATTAGTCTTACCATAATATGAAATAAAGCCATAAATTATATATATTGGATATCCCATCCACCTATTCATTAGATATCCCATCTAAAAGCAATTTATTAGAATTTCCATCTAAAATCCATTTATTAGAGTTCCCCTATAAAATCTTTAAAATGACTATCCATCAATACTTAAATAAGACTATCTGTCCCAAACTCATCAAAGTAAATGCAGATTATCCGTCGTACACTGTTTTATAAAAGTTAATGTGGGTTATCCATTACACACTCCATAGTTTTCCTAGGATGACTATGAACCCTTGGATGCCAAATCCCGTGCCTAACAACCTCTGGAAAAACATTCTTTACGTTATAAATTTGATGTGGGCTATCCACTGCACATTCCTTGGTTTTCCTAGGTTAACCAAGAACCCAACACTTGGTCAATTAAAATGTCACGATCCCCATGATTATTCATTAAAATTCATGATCCCCATGAATATTTATTTTTCCCATATATCCCACATGTTTGACCTATTCCCATTGAAAGGCCCAATCAGTTCAAATTAAATAAATACACACTGATAGCGTCAATGTTTATTTTCGAAAGCATATTTCTGTTTGTAACCCCAAACTATATATTGAAAACATTAAACCCACCCCAGTGTCCCCAAGGTTTAATAACATCCAATTTATATAAGGATCCCCCTTACATATTCAAACCAAGATAAGTATTTTATGATATAACCCTTCTAAGTACCCCCTTTAAATTAGCAAAGTTTTACTTAAGAAAAATGACTAAAAACAACCCTTTGAACCCTTTCGAATGAAGCCCCATTAAAAAGTAAATAAACATCCATATTTAGCCCCTTCGGAAGTCTTCCTTTTGAAAGCGTCATAAAATTATACCTTTCGACCTTGTTAGAAGGTTTCTTTTCGACCTAGTCGAAAGGTTCTACCTTTCGACTTTGTCGAAAGCCTGGGGTATCCCCTTTTATAAAACCATTATAAAACTTTTAAAAGCTGTGAAACTCAAAACCTTTCGAAATCATTGAAACTCAAAACCTTTCGGAATTAAAACCTTTTGAAGTCATTGAAGGTAACCCCTTCAAAACCTAAACCTTTCGAAGCCATTCAGAAACAATGAAGTGTTAGTGTTTGAACCAAGCCTTCAAAAACAATGGAGAGAGGCGGCAAATTTCTAGAAAACAAAAATAACATTTAACTCCATCCGTGTCGAAAGGTTTGGAAGCGTCAACTATGTTTCCGACCCTGTCGAGAGCTAACCTTTCGGCCGAAAGGTTTCATTTAATACAAAAAGGCAAACCAATAGAAACCTTTTTCTTTTAAACCATTTTACAACATCGAAAGCTCTTTGTCGAAAGCTAACATGTGTATTTTCTTTAAAACCAAAACAATGTTTCATCTCCTTCAAAAGCTCTCACCTTTCGTCCCTAGAACTTTCGACCTTTATTAATTCACTAGGTACCAGTCGCCTGGTACTATGTGCATTGATTTTTGACCTAGTCGAAAGGTTTAATACCTTTCGACCTTGTCGGAAGGTTTGGAATGGAGGTAGAAGCTCTTTCCAAAAGAGTTGAAATTGTGAAAATTGTACTTTAAACGGTTCTTTTGTACCCCGCCAGCCTTATTTGTCTAAATCTGATTGGTTGCTCAAAATTTATATTCAAAAATTGCCGCCGACTTTCCTTATTTGAAAATTTGAATATATTTGAAAAATCCCCTTTCTCCTTTATAATTATACAAAACATTTAAGTCTCATTCTTTAAACAATTTTACATAACTACTAAAACATCATGAAAAATTCTGGAAAAATTCCAAAAAATCAATTAAGATGTTCTCTTCAACATATTAAAATTTCAAAGCATATGAAGATCAAAACAATTTGGAATTTAACCAAAAACCGAATAAAACATGTTAATTAGCCCATTGACGTTTATAAAAACCCATGTCTTATCCAAACAAAGGTTTTAAATGGTAAATCAAAACACAAAAATGAATCGGGAATTACCCATAGTCGATCCAAACAGAGAAAAATGAGATGATAAACATGATTATTCACCTTGATTAGTTGATTGGAGAATGAGATAATTTCCTAGCATTAATTCCTTAGCTTGTTCTTCAATTTATTGCTCTTCCTAGAGCTTTTAATGGCCCGAAAGTAGGTGTGAGGAGTTATGAATGAGAAAGTGAGAATTTATTAAGGTGGAGGAAGAGATTTATACTAAGAAATGTATCCTCATTTCCAAGTTTACCACTTAGGAAAATTCCTCCTTCTAAATTTAGTTAAGTCTTATTTTAGTTCATTTATTAAGCGATGGCCATTGGATTGATTAAGCTCATCTCCCTAATTATTCACATTATTCTATTTAATTTATCCACTTAAATATCTTGAATAATGTTAATTAAAATTCAGGGGCATTACAGACTCTCCCCGTAAAGAATTTCGTCCTCGAATTTCAGTAAGAACAAAACAGTAAGAGTATAGACCATGCAAGCATAACTAGTATAACCTACCAGCCAAATTCTATATAAACCCTATATAGAACATACCATCAAAAATAGCCCAGGAAAAGTAGCCCTAATCATGTCTTCTGTCTCACAAGTACAGTCCTTCACGTTGTTGCTCCACTGAACTTTCACCAACCTGACTGTCTTGTTTCTTAGCCTCTTCTCATCTTTTGCCACAACATGAACTGGTTGCCTCACAAAAGTCTTATCCGGTTCCACCACTAAGTCCTCCAGTGCCATCAGAGCGATAGTAGTTTTTGAATCATGAACATACTTCCTAAGATAAGAAACATGAAACACATTGTGGACCCTGGTCAAACTACTCGGCAAATCTACTCGGTATGCGAGTCTCCCAATCCTCTCCGATATAGGAAATGGTCCAACATATCTCGGTGCTAGCTTCCCGGTCTTCCCGAATCGAACCACCTTTCATTGATGATACCTCGATGAAAACTTTATCTCCAGCTAAGAACTTTAGGTCCTTACGCCTTTTGTCTGCGTAACTCTTCTGCCTAGACTGAGCTTCCATCATTCTTTCCGTATCAACTTGATCTTTTCCGTCGCCTCTCTCACCAAATCTGGACCAAGGACCATTCTGTCTCTAGTCTCTAACCAAACTACTGGTGATTTGCATGGTCTTCCATACAAAGCTTCAAAAGGCGTCATTCCTATAGTAGTATGATAACTATTATTATATGAAAACTCCACTAAGTGCAAGTGATCTTCCCAAGAACCACTAAAATCCAACACATAAACTCTCAACAGATCTTCTAGTACCTTGTTGACTCTTTCTGTCTGTCCATCCGTCTAAGAAATATATGCGGTACTCATCTTGAGCTTAGTGCCTAACACACTCTGTAGGCTCTTCCAGAACTCGCTAGTAAACAAAGCATCTCTATCACTGACGATACTACTAGGAATTTCACGCAGTGTAACGATGTTCTTCATGAACAACTTAGCCAAAATAGGAGCCGTCCTGGTTGACCTTACCGGAATGGAATGGGCCCCCTTGGTCAATCTGTCCACTATGACCCGTATGCTTTTATTACCCCGGTTTGAATTTGGCAACCCGTCAATAACATCCATAGATATCAAGTCCCACTTCTAAACTAGAATATCCAAAGGCTAAAGCAAACCACTTGGCTTCTGATGTTCGGCTTTTACTTGCTAACAGTTCAACACTATTTTACTCATAAGCCAACATCCCTCTTCATTCCTTCCCAAAAGAAACTTCTCTTCATATCTTGATACATCTTGGTTCCTCCAGGATGAATCGTAAACTTTGATCGATGACATTCCCTAAGAACTTCCTTCCTAAGGTCTCCAACATCCGGAACACATAATCATTCTTTCTTTCTCGGTCAACCCCTGTGGTCAAGAATAAAATCCTTCAAATCATCAATCTCGGTTCCCGCTTCTGACCTTCTAATCATCTCGGCCAACATTGGATCCTCTTTCTGTCTATAAGAAACCCGTTCATCAGAACTAGTCGAACTTACAAACAAGACATCATGGCGATATTCTGACTAAATCCAGCAGTCGTCCTCAATTTCATACTGCAAGCAGCCAGTGCTTCCAAGTCTTTTCATTCCGCCAACATAGCTAACACCACATTCTGATGTTTCCGTCTAAGCGCATCTGCCGCCTTATTTCCTTTTCATGGTGTATACTCGATGCTAAAATCATAAGCTGCAACAAACTCTGGCCATCTCTACTGTCTCATGCTCAGCTCCTTCTGAGAGAATAAATACCGTAGAGACTTATGATCCATGAATAACTCAAACCTTTCTCCCAAAAGATAATGCCTCCACACCTTCAATGCGAAGATTACCGCTGCCAACTCCAAATCATGAGTAGGGTATCTCACTTCATGCAGTTTAAGCTGTCTAGAAGCATAAGTAATAACCTTCCCATTCTGCATTAGGGAAGCACCTAACCCAGTACCACATGCATCGGTGTAAACTACCAACCCCCGATTCCCATCTGGAACTACTAACACGGGCGGATTGGTTAACAAATGTTTCAACTTAAGGAATGCCTCCTCACGTATGTCAGACCAAACAAACTTCATGTCCTTCCTGGTTAGCATGGTCCAGGATGCCGGTATCCATGAGAAATCCTTAATGAACTTTCAGTAGTATCCTGCAAGTCCAAGAAAACTTCTAATCTCATTTACCATCTCTGGTCTCTTCCAATTGTTAACTGCTTCAATCTTATCAAGATCAACTGCTAAACTTTCCTCGAAAACTACATGACCAAGGAACTTCACTTCCCTCTTCCAGAAATGACACTTAGAGAACTTCGCTTTCTACTAATGTTGCCTTAGCATCTCCATCACTATTATGAGATGATCTATATAATCCTCCTCATTCTTTGAATACACCAAAATGTCATCAATAAAAATCAACATGAACCTATCCAAGTGCTCTTGGAAAACCTGGTTCATCAAATCCATAAAAAAAGTTGGCGCATTAGTAAGCCCGAATGGCATAACCAACCATTTGTAAGACCCATATCTAGTCCTAAACACCGTCAAAGGAATATTGTCCTATGCCACTCTTAGCTGATCGAAACCTATTGCTAAATCTAACTGGGAAAACACTCTGGCCACACTCTACTGATCGAATAAGTCATCGTTTCTCGACAATGGATACATATTCTTGATCGTCCACTCGTTCAGCATACGATAGCGATACACATCCTTAATGACCCATCTGGCTTTTCACGAACACCACGGCCGTCCCCCAAGGCGAACTGCTTGGCCGAATGAAATTCTTTCCTTCCAATTTCAATAGTTGCACCTTCAATTCCTTCATCTCCGTTGGTGACATCCTGCTAGGTGGTCTACTTACGAGTTCAGCTCCCGGTATGAGATCTATTCGAAACTCGATCGCTCTTTTCAGTGGCAAGCACGAAACAGGTCCAAACACATCTGCAAACTCTCTTGCAATATAAACCTGCTTCAACTCTGCTTTCATTCCCATGGCACCCAATAACACAAGCATTTCCGTTCAAACTCCTTACTGAGTAAATAACTCGGTTACGACTATTAGGGTGCTTCAATGATATTTCCCCCTTCTGGAAAAATATCGTAGCATCATATCTATCTAACCAATCCATACCCAATATGATTTCGAAACCCCTGAAATCAAAAACTTATAAACTCCATGCAAACATATGACCTAACAAATCAAGTTCTAACTGGTCATATCTCAATCCCATAGTTGCATGCCCTCCTATAAGATTCATAACCCTTAAAGGAGTAATAAGGCATAAAGGTTCCATACATAAGCAATCTACCAAATACTGAGATATAAATGAGTGCGATGCACCGGTATCAAATTGTATACTAACTGGAGTACTATGAATCATAAGCATACCTTCTATCACAACTTTTCCCTTCTCATCAGCCAATGATCTAGAGGATGATGGTTCCAATGTAAAGACCTTTCCCTTTCCACTCTTAGCAGCCTCAGGACACTTGTCCCTGTAATGCCCATCTAGCCACAGTTATAGCACTTCACATTCGGCCTCACTACAATGGCTCTTCCATCACCCGAGCGACACTCATCAGCATAGTGCCCCTTCTTATCACACTTGTAACAGACAATATCATCCCTGCTCTTCTTGGCTGTTACCCCCGAGCAGGCTCCTTTCTTCTTGAAGAACTTTCGCTTCTTACCCTGAAAATTCTGAACCTCAGCTGGTTTCCCTTTACCAAAAGTAGAAAGCATCTCTTCATTCCGAATACCCATCTCAACAACAATATGACACACATCCCAGAGGTTTGGTATGGTTGCTCTGGTGATCACAGGATTCAACCTCCTGATAAACTTATCATTCCTCCAAGTGACTGTATCCATAGTAGCATATCCCTAATGAGATAGCTCATCAAATTCCGTAGCATACTCTATCACCGATCTATCCCCTTGGACTAAATCTGCAAATTTCCTGAGCAATGCTGACTTGGCATCCTTTGATAGAAATCTTTCTTCTAACCTCCTACGAAATTCAGCCCAAGTCAGGTCATCCTCTGGCTCTCCCACGTTAGCTCCGTTCCGCCAAAACAATGTTGCTCCTTGCAATTGCCTTGAAGCAAGTCTTCTCTTCTGCATATCCATCGAGCCGAGATTTGCAAATATCCTTTCATAATGCAATAGCCAATTCGCCACTTCTATTGCATCCTCGGTTTCCAGAAAAGGGTTCTCTCTAAGACTAGCATAATCCCTGCTCAGCTTGGCATAATTATTGCCAACTGGGCCCACCAGATTAACTCCTCCAGCATTCCTTACAGCCACTCCCACAGCTGCTCCATCTTGCATCATATTCACGAAGAACTGATACATTATCCCCATATCAACCGGCGGAATCTCAACACCAACATTAGCATCTGGGTTTGCATTTTCCTGTCGCCCCTAGTTGGTCCTAGTATTGGGTTGGACATTTCCACTTGTTGCGGTGCGTCTTCCACCTTGATCGTCTTTCGTTTCCTGCCTCCATATCTTACTTCCCTACTACTTGAATTCCAATCTTTGAAAGGTATGGAAGAACGGTCTAAGAGAATGGGGAATACATACTTAGGTATTTATAGAAAAGTACACATACGTTACTATAATGCTTAACCAAGCCCAACCATATTTTGGATTCATCGGATTATGCTTTAAAAATCTTTTAAGGTTTAAATTCCTTTTAAGTACATAAACCATGCTCTGATACCAACTTGTAACATCCCGCTTCCGGAGGCTCAAAACTAACTGCTACTGATATTGCAGTCATCCATATGTGTTATTTCTGAGTGGTCGAAATCAGAATCTTGAAACTATTGGCAACAGAGAGACATAAGAATATGAAAAAAATTTAAACTTCAACAAAATAGAATTTATTATTTCTTATGAATTTCAATTTAAGATTTAATTACATAATCCTAGATGTTAACCACGTTCAGATCACACATACATGTAAAAATACAATTAGAGCGACATATGAAGATGTTCTCATATGACGATCAAAGAACCAATAAATATGAGCTTTACAGTTCTTAGTACATCACAACGGAAAACATAAAATAGCTCCCATATAGCTAACACTGCCTCATGCACATCCCCGGAAGCTTATTCGTCCAAAAACCTGAAAGTCTCCTACTCTCAGACTACTCAAATTAATTTTGAGTACTCGAGAGTTTGTGGAGAAATACAAACTTTGAGTCAGACGATAAGTTTGGTATGAATAATCCCCTATCATAAATAGATATCTAGTGAGACTATACCGCTTAGCGGAATGGGGTTTCCTCTCACTAGTATCCAAAACAAAATATGCAAAAATCATTTACTATGCTCTTGCACCCAAAACGATTAGCCTTAACATAATATGAAATAAAGCCATAAATTATATATATTGGATATCCCATCCATCATTAGATATCCCATCTAAAAGAAATTATTAGAATTCCCATCTAAAATCCATTTATTAGAGTTCCCCTCTAAAATCTTTAAAGTGATTGTCCGTCTAAACTTAAATAATCCATTCCAAATTCATCAAAGTAAATGTAGATTATCTATCGTATATTGTTTTATAATGGTTGGTGCGGGCTATTCACCGCACACTACATAGTTTTCTTTGGATGACTATGAACCCTTGGGGGACAAATCCCGAGGCCAACCACCTTTGGAAAAACATTGTTTACTTTATAAATTTGATGTGGGCTATCCATGGAACATTCCATGGTTTTCCTAGGTTAACCATGAACCCAACACTTGGTCAATTAAATCATGATCCCTATGATTATTCATTAAAATTCAAGATCCCCGTGAATATTTATTTTTCCCACATCCCACATGTTTGACCTATTCCCATTGGTAGAACCAATTAGGTTGAATTAAATAAAAACACATTGATAGCCCTAATGTTTATTTTCAAAAGCACGTTTCCGTTTGTAACCCCAAACTATGTATCAAGAACATTAAACCTACCCCGGTGTCCCCAAGGTTTAATAACATCCAATTTATATGAGGATCCCCCTTACATATTCAAACAAGATAAGTAATTTATGTTATAGCCCTTCGAAGTATCCCCTTCTAATTAGCAAAACTTTATTTAAGAAAAATGGCCAAAAATAGCCCCTTGAACCCCTTGGAATGAACCCCCACTCGAAAGCAAATAAACATCCGAAGTTAACCTCTTTGGAAGCCATCCTTTTGAAAGCATCATAAAATCATACCTTTCGATCATGTTGAAAGGTCCTACCTTTCGACCTTATCGGTAGGTTTCTTTTCAACCTAGTCGAAAGGTTCTACCTTTCAACTTTGTCGAAAGCCTGAGGTATCCCTCCTTATAAAACCATTTATAAACCTTTCAAAAGCAATGAAACTCAAAACCTTTCGAAATCATCGAAACTCAAAACCTTTTGAAATTAAAACCTTTCGAAGTCATTAAAGGTAACCCCTTCAAAACCTAAAACCTTTCGAAACCATTCGATAACAATAAAGTGTTAGTGTTTGAACCAACCCTTCAAAAACAATGGAGAGAGGCGGCAAGCTTCTAGAAAACAAAAATAACCTTTGACTCCATCTGTGTCGAAAGGTTTGGAAGCAGCAACTATGCTTCTGACCCTGTCAAAAGCTAACCTTTTGTTGAAAGGTTTCATTTAAAACAAGAAAGAAAACCAATCAAAACTTTTTCTTTTAAACCATTTGACAACGTCGAAAGCTCTTTGTCGAAAGCTAGCAGGTGTATTTTATTTAAAACCAAAATAAAGTTTCATCTCCTTCGAAAGCTCTAACCTTTGATCCCTAAACCTTTCGACCCTTATCTATTCACTACGTACTAGTCGTCTGATACCACGTGCATTGATTTTTGACCTAGTCAAAAGGTTCGATATCTTTCGACCTTGTCGGAAGGTTTGGAATGGAGACGGAAGCTCTTGCCGAAAGAGTTGAAATAGTGAAAATTGTACATTAAACGGATCTTTTGTACTCCACCTGCCTTATTTGTCTAAATCTGATTGGTTGCCCGAATTAAATATTCAAAAATTGCAACCAACTTTCCTTATTTGAAAATTTGAATAAATTTGGAAAATCCCTTTTCTCCTTTATAAGTATACAAAAGATTTAAGTCTCATTCCTTAAACAATTTTATATAACTATTAAAACATCATGAAAAATTCTGGAAAAATTCCAGAAAATAAATTAATATGCTCTCTTCAACATGTTAAAATTTCAAAGCATACCAATACCAAATAAAACTGGTTAATTAGCCCATTGACGTTAAAAATACCTATGTCTTATCCAAACAAAGGTTTTAAATGGTTATATCTTAACCAAAACACAAACATGAATCGGGTATAACCCATAGCCGATCCAAACAGAGAAAAATGAGATGATAAACATGATTATTCACCTTGATTAGTTCATTGGAGAATGAGATAAATTCCTAACTTTAATTCCTTAGCTTGTTCTTCAATTTATTGCTCTTCCTAAGCTTTTAATGGCTAGCCGAAATTAGGTGTGGAGAGTTATGAATGAGAAAGTGAGAATTTATTAAGATGGAGGAAGAGATTTATACTAATAAATGTAGCCCCATTTTCAAGTTTACCCCTTAGGAAAATTCCTCCTTCTAAATTTAGTTAAGTCTTACTTTAGTTCATTCATTAAGACACGCCCATTGGATTTATTAATCTTATCTCCCTAATTATTCACATTATTCTATTTAATTTATCCAACTAAATATTTCAAATGATGTTAATTAAAATTCAAGGACGTTACAAGAGCCTCTATTAACACCAACGAGAAGAGTACAAAAGAATGATTATTACGATCAAAATTCTAATAGAATTGATTTGTAGAGAAGGGAATTGAAGAAAATTAGGTTTAGATAAACCCTAGATTAAACCCTTAATCTTCTTACATCTCTGAATCCTCAAAATAGCTAATGAAGGAGAGTAGAAAACCTAGGCCAAATTCTAGAATTTCCCCACCGAATATCACAAATCTTCACACCAAAACCCGGGCTGAAAATAGGCTGAAAAATGTCATAGATGTTTGTCATGTTATGACAGATGTCTGTCATATATTTCGGGAAAACACTTACTGAAACCACAGACGCGTATCCTAAGTCTTAGGATCCAAACTCTGCTATCACAAACGTCTATTACTTTATGACAAACGTCTGTCGCCCGGTGCTTGCCACATCATCCACTTACTTCACCATATCTTCCTCCTCTGAGCTCCTATTTGCAAACCGTTTTTCACTGTTATAAAGCTACTTTCGACCTCTTCAATTCTTTATATAATGTCACCAAAATTCAACAATCCACCTCGACACTATATCCATCTCCAACTCCAACGTTATCATACCATCATCAACAATCGATAACACGTAAATGTGCACATTTTGTACAACCATATTTAATTTAATTAAATTAAATAAACGATCATATCGGGTATTTTCACATGTTTAAACCAAAATTCAAATTATTTTTAAAACGTCACATATTCATCTTCATATAGGGGCAAAATGGTCAATTTTGTGCATATATTAATTTGAGAAAATTTAATTGCAAATTTCTATATTATTTTGTAGGAGAATTGGATGGAAATTGTAAATGGTTCATGAAGATATGCATGCACAAAAGGAAACAAAGCAAACAAAGATGAAAATAATTCAAACTCGTGAACATGGAGGACCCCACCTACCCACTTACCTTGATTTTCAATTAGGAGCTAATGCACATGCTAAAAGGCCATTAAAGCTTCATGTACATTTAAATGGGAGATTAAGACATGCTAACGATTACTTGGTGGTCACACTACCTCAAGGGCAATTTGAGAATTCTTCAAAAATATGAATTAGGGATTCATACATGTATAAATACTCCTTATGTTTCATGCAACTCTCCTTTCTAGTTTTAGTTTTTCTTTTAGGCTCTTACTCTCTTCTTCTCTTTAGTTGAGATTAGAAATAAAAATGGTTTCTTAGCCTCTTTTCTTCTATGAAATTTTCTTTTATGTCTTTTTATTTCATGCTCTTCATATTTATGCAAGTAGATTAGCTCTCAATTTACTTTCATTAGCTTGCATTTTTCTTTTCTTCTTGTTTCATGTTGCTTTCTACAAGTGTTGATATGATAACAAATATAAGAGGCTAAACCCCTTCAATTTAGATGCAATATAATTTTTCATGAAGCTCTCTTGAATCATGTAGATGCAATATAATTTTTCATTTATGTCTCTTTTGTGCTTAATGTAAAGTTAGATGTTTGTGTGATTTTGTGTTTAATATTGAGTTTGATAGCTTGTGTTGTTCAAAACAAATAGGTTGTGCTTAGTCATATGAATCACTAATTACCTCTTCATCTACATATCATCATGCTAAGGGAAGTGGATTTAGAATCAAAATTTGATGGTTTATGTTTCTAATTCAATAATTAATAAATCATGCTTAAAATAGATTCTACTTTTAACTTCATGTCATTTTCATTAAAGTTAGTAAGTGGGTTAGAGGATGCATTAAAGTTTGATGGTTTAAGTGTGTTAATTAATAACACAATTAGGTCATGCTTATGATAAATGCATCAACTAAACTCACAAATACCCAAAAAGAGATCATGATTTCATTATGTTGATTTATGAAATCATGGGAGGGGATTTGCCTCTAAATTGCTCTTTAATATCATATTTTTATTCTCCTTAGTTTTAGTTTGTTTTTACTTTTTTTTAGTTAGTTAACAATCCCTCGACTTCGATTTAATTTGATTGAATAGAATTTCGAAATCTAAACAATTCCCTGTGGATAGACTCGTACTAGCATACATGCTACAATCGTACACCGTGCGCTTGCGGTTAAATTTTAATCCAAAATTTATCTGCGATTTTCTAAACCGATAGAAAATTCGTCGTTAAACAAGTTTTTGGCGTTGTTGCCAGGGAATTATCTTGATTTTATTTTTCTATTCTTCGAATTATTTTTTGTTTGATTCTTGTGTGTTTTCATTTTGTGTGTTAACTTGCATTTAAAAAGTATATTTTTTGTGTGTTTGTGTGATTTTTTTGTTTGCATTTGATTTGTGTGTTTGTAGTTACTTTTCTAGTTCTAGTTGCATTTCCTTTCATTGAAAGAAAAAAAAAAATCCACTGTGCATTTTTTATTTTGTTCTCCTGTGCATCTCCAACTTTCTGATCTCATTTTCAATTTCTTTGTTTCACATTCTCTGTTTTTACAACAGCAATGTTTTCATTTTACTTTGTTCTTTGTTTCAGTTATTTGTTATTCTCAACTTCTATTTGAAAGAAAAAAATATACCAAAAAAAAAAAAAAAAAATCAAATTTGTTTTCATTCACACAGTTTTCATTTGTTTTTCTTTTTTCCGATTCACATTGTTTTCTACTTCGGAACAATTGTGCACTTCTGTTTTTCAAAAAAAAAAAATACAAGGTTGTTCATTCATTTTTCCAATCCTTGTTACATTTACAGTGTGTGCATTGTTACACTTCCATTTTTTTTGGTTCCAAGTTGTTACCTTAGGGCATCTGCAGTGGATTCAGGGCTGAATATTCAGCCCGCTGAATATTCAGCCCTGAAGCTGGGTTGGATACCCAATGGTCAGGCGCCCATTTAATGGGCGCCTGACCTCAGGCGCCCATAAAATGGGCGCCTGGCATCAGGCGCCCATTTTATGGGCGCCTGATGCCAGGCACCCATTTTATGGGTGCCTGGCTCAGGCTCCCATAAAATGGGAGCCTGATGCCCCCCAAATTTAGGGGGGCTTGGGCGCCCATTTTATGGGCGCCAGAAGTCTGGCGCCCATAAAATGGGCGCCAGGGCTTGGGCGTCCATTAAATGGGCGCCCAAGCCCAGTTCAGGTTCCTGAATTGGATCCTGAACGTTCAGCTGAATATTCAGCTTAAATTAAACGATTGGAAAAGTATTTTGGCCAAATTCAGTACGTAATGTCTCCATTGGAGTTGCCCTTACTTCATCATCAATTCAACCTCCACCCACTTCCATCAGCACAACCAACAACCTCCATTTCCCCAAAGCTGCCACAACTCCTCAATACCTGACCAATTTAACCATTCTTCCATCCATACCTCTGTCTTCACCATCCAAAAGACCATCACATACACAACACACGAACACCCCCTGCCATTCAACTCCCCCTTAACTCTGTCTCAACCAGCAGTCAACAAAGCTCAACCTTGTTTCGACCATTGCACAAACCACCCAAACATACAGACATCACAATATCAACATCAACTACCAACAGTCTTCGTTACAACCAACAGTCTTCGTTCAACATCCACTACCAACCGTCTTCAGTCAACATCAACTACCACGTCCCCTGCAGCGAGCAACTGACCATCAAACTGCTGCACCTTGATAGCTATGCTGCCATAACTTGTCGCAACCTTCATACAACTGATACAATCACCCTCCTGCAGGGAACCTGCACGGTGCATCCCCAAACTCACCATCTACATACATATGCTCATCTCACTGCCACCAATACAACAGATCTACACTCAACTGCAATCACCTTCCTGCTCTTCTACGATCAACCCGAGACCATCACTGCCTTCTCTGACCACTACACAACAATACAATTTCCATTTTCACCAAACAACTGCTGCAACTACTTGCATATTCACAAATTCGTCCATACTACCCCTCAGCCAAAACAACTACTGCAGCCAAACAGATGTGAAATACCTCTGGTCAACCTATCCACCCTTCACTGCCGACAGTCACCATACTTCAGCACCTTCAGTTCATCCACAGTGCATCTCAAACTACCCTCCAATAAAACCAAAACCTGCTGCCGCACCTCATTATTTCGATACTTCTCACCATCTAAGCAGCAATCACCCTTTGCTCCACCCTGTCTTCAACCCTTCATCCTGAACTCCTCCTTCATCACCTAATTACAACTGCACTGCACTCCCATCAAACTACCCCCATTCTCTTACCAATGTACAAACCCCGCTTACTGCCTTGACCTCCTTACTACATTTCAACTTCAACCACTCCATCATCCATCTGCCACGATAACATTTAGCAGCCTGACATCAACCATTTTCTTACCAGCTGCAACTGTATACAACTATCCATCACAACAACATCTTCCATCTAGCAGCCTGACAGTTCATCAACAAATACACATTGAATACTAGCACGTCAAATACAAGTAGCGACTTGACCAAAACCAATTTGCAACAACTGCTGCTCGTTCACAAATTTTCTTCTACTCATCACAACCGCCTACAATACTTCCTTCATCACCATACAAGAACCGCATTGTGCCGCAACCATCTCCAACCTCATCAGCAACATCCAGTTAAGAAAAACAAATACTGCAATAGACTTCCCATCCCCATCATCTAATAGCAAAACCATCAGCATCAAATCACCTGAACCACATCGCGACCCACGACTATCATATCGCGATTCAAGTCTCCCCATCGAATCAGCAACCGCCGCACTCTATACTTCACCCACCTGCCACGACTCCTATCACGAATCGACAGCCATAAAAAAGGGGAAAACTTTCGATTTGAGAGACTTAATTCGATTTGAGAATCTAGGAGATTCAAGAATACCGATTTGGAAGAAAAAAAATTGTTCTGTTGTTTTATCTCGTGCTTTTTCGATTGTGAACGTGGAATTTTTCTTGCGATGTGTGTCTTTGGGCGGGGGTTGAGCTGAGTTAAAAAAAATTAAAAATCAATGATGCATCATTATCATACTCTCGTATTGTAAAGCGGATTCCGTCAAAGTTTCATTGTAAAGCGAGGCCCTGTTTTGTAAAAAGAAGAAAAATTATTGCTGAAATGTCAGCAACTTTTATAAATAAGTGCTGATATTTCAACAACTTTCTCTGTCACAGTTTCATTGTAAATCTGGTCTCTATTTTCTAGAAACAAATAAAAATTATAACTGAAATGTCATCAACTTTTATAAATAAGTGCTGATATTTCAGTAACTTTCATAAACTGTGTTTACAATGTATATAAATGTTGTTGAAATGTCAGCAACTTTTATAAATAAGTGCTGATATTTCAGCAATTTTCATACACTGTTCACAGTGTACAAAAAAGTTGCGGAAATGTCAGCAACTTTTATGAAAAGTTGCATCATGCTCTGCAATAATCGTGGATAAAAATTAGGGACCTAATTTACACTGAAATTTAGTGAAGGACTTTTTGTGAATTTTGAAACTTAATAAGGACATGTGACAAAAGTACCATAAAACAAAATAAAGGAGGGAGAAAAAACTTGCTTGCTTACAATTTTCCTTTGTGTGTTCAAATTTATTTTGGTTTTGTTTTACCAAAAAATAGAATTGCTTTTGTTTCTTGGGGTAATAAGTAAAAATTTTGCTTTAGTTTTTATTTTCCCTTCTTACGAAAAACAACAAAGAAAAAAACAAACAAACAACACGTTTAATTTATTTTTAATTGTTTTTGTTTAATTTGTTTTTGTTTTAACTTCCTTCTCTTGATAATAAAAAAAACCTATATATACATATACATACATACATACATACATACATACATACATACATACATACATACATACATACATATATATATATATATATATTCTATTTTCAGGTTGTCAAAAGAGATAAAGGAAGGAGTCGCTTGTTAAAATTAATTGCCTTGCTTGCTTTAGAAAAAATTGTACATATTTGCTGCTTTAAAATAATTGTTAATAATTCTGCACGCTCTGCTATCGTGTCCCTATCTTGTGTTTTTCTTTTTTTGCATTGTTGTTTGCTTTAGAAATAAAATTTCAAAATCTAAAAACAAAAAGAAAATCCATTCGTAGTTGCATTGTTAATACACATTTAATTTTCACTTTGCATTTCATCCTAAAATTTTGATTAACAATTACGATTAAAAATCAATAACGCTTAATTGTATATTGAGAAGTTGTCCTCTTTCGACAATTTAATTTCTTGGTGTTTAGGTTATGGCAAAGCAATAATCAGTTATAAATATTACGGTGATTCATAAATATTATACTGAATTATTTCTCTGAAGGTACTTAAACCTTCGGCTGCGTTGCTACGGTGATTCGTGGTGCATCAATAAATCCTATCTGCTACCTAGCCGAGAACTATCTTGTTGGATTAAGACAAAGTGTGATTATACAATTCTGGGTTAGGAGCTAATTTGTAATTAAATTCTTGCATTGATTTAGTTGCATTAGTTCATGCATATTAAAAAAAATTCAAAATCAAAATCTAAAAAAGTTGTAAATATTCCTTAACTTTGTTTTTAAACCCTTTCTTTTGAAATTTTTTTAATCAAAAACAAAATTCCAAATTTTTTTAGAAAATCAAAAATCCAAAAAAAATTTATAAAATAGTTTCAAAAACAAAAGAAAAATCATTTTTTTTAAATATATAAATTATTTATGAATACTTTTCCTTTATAAACAAAAAAACCAAAAATATTCTTGAAAATGTCTGAATTTCCATATTCACATGAATTCGATGATAGTTGTGGAAATCAATATAATCCATATAATTTCACATCAAATTCTTATGGATATTTCAACAAGAACTATTATTCAAATGATTCAAATCTTGAACCATAAAATTTTCAAAATGACGAACAACCTTCAAATCTTGAAAATAACATTTCGTCTTTACTTGAAATCTCTATACAACAAAATCAAATGATAAATGGTTTGTGTGATTCTTATTTCTGTGATAACTCAAGTCAAAATTTTTAAAGTAATCAAGATTTGAATTCAAAATGCAAATGATTTCGAGTATAACTCATGCCGATCCAATTTTGAACTCCAAAATGAATTTCAAAATCAAAACGAAAATGTGATCCGCTTTTCAAATAATTTCGGCAATGGTAATAATCTCGACTATGACACGGCGAAATTTTTTGATCTCAATAAATCCAAACTGAAAATTCTCAAGTTAATAACTATAAATTAGATTTTGTTGAACAAATTGACGAAATTTACAATGATCACATGGATTTTTTGTTCGAAACATATACGAAACAATGTGAGAAACAAAACCAAATCCCAACATATGACGAGTCAAATGATAATCCATCTTTTACCCAAATTGATGATTTTCAAACAACAACTTTTGAAACTGAAAATGATGATCTTAATGAAGTTGTTGAAGACACGGTAATTGAGTGGGATTTTAATTCTTTTGAGGGTAAGAAAATTGATTTAAATTCGACCTTCCTTTTTTGATTTCAAAATTTTAAATATAACTACTTTGGATTTTAAATTTGAGATACGCAAGGAAGTTGTTGATAATCCAACAACGGAAGATGAATTTAACGAACACGAATTTTTTGGATTTCTTGAAAATGAGTTGTCAAATTCTGAAGGGAAAGATGAAAATCACCATTTTGATTTTGAAATCAATAATACTGAAAATATTTTCAATGATAAGCTTGAATTTCAAATTGGTGAAAATAAACATGAACTTCAATCAATTATTTTATCGACCCCAAAAATCATTGAAAACAAAACAACTCGTACAATTTTCAGTAAAACGACATTCATCTTTCCAAATCAACATTCAATTTTGAAATCTTTTATGATTTGGTTTTTCGAGCTTAGTTGTGTCTCGCACACTTGACGAGACAAATGAATCGGTCTTTGAAAGTCTGTTTCATGTACTTTTTGATGATACACTTTCTGATCTCGTGTAAATACCGTTCATTTTCATATAAATATATGTCATTTTTTTATTTTTGTTTTATTTTTCTCATACCACTTGGGTTGACTGTGGGGACATAGTCAAAATCAAGCATGGGGGAGTCTCATCTTCATTTTTAATTTTTCATGGTTTATTTTTACATTTTCTTTCCTAAACTTAGAAGAAGAAAACAACACAAAAAATCTCAATTTTCTTTTAAGCATTTTTTATTTATCTTTAAAGAAACATTATAAGATAAATATAAAGTTTTGGTTTATTAAATTGAAATTTTTGAAAATTTATTTCTCTTAACAAAAATAAAATGAAGTTTGATTACAAATAACAATGGTTTAACTAGTATATAGGAACATTCATGAAGATAATTATGAAATATATTCTAATTGAAAATCTTTATTTAAAAAGTGGTTGATTCAAAGTAAAGATATAATATATTTTTTCTTCTAAGCTAAATGGTGCTAAGATGATTTTACAAAACTCTCTTCAGAAAATAAAAATTTCGTTCATATACGTGTATTTTTTAAGAAACACATAGAGTCATGTGTTTACACTCGTGTGTTCACTCGTCATGCTCTGTACCTTTCTCACGTAAGCCCGAAAGGTAGTGCATGATCGGTATATCTAGCCTCATTTTATCTGAGTAAGGTGTGTAGATAAAAATTATTTTATTAATAACGCCTACAGTCGATAAGTGTTCACACTTGTATCTTCACTCGCCACGCTCAGTGTTTCCCACACATCAGTCCGCAAGACAGTGCATGGATAATATATATGGCCTCAGTTTATCTGAGTTAGGCATACGTAAATATTGTAAATATCAATAAAATTTTCAAAAAATGGAGAGAGTAAGAAATTGAAATCCAAGCACTATTTTAACTTGTTTGATTTGACTTGATATTGAAATGAAATGAAAATACCACTTTGATGAGCTTTGATAATCAACTAAGGATCCATTTCATAGTTACATTGTTTATCAACCGAAACTACGAGTTAAACTATAATGCATTTGCTTCGATAACTTCGTTTTTGTTGGAAATTTTGATGAGTAAATGGCTTAAATTTTCAAGATGATGAACGAAACCTATATATAACTTATTTGTGTCAATTTAAAAGTGAATCCTTAATTGTAAATATTTTCAAAACCTCGTATTCATCTCTTTGTAAATAAATCTTGCATTTTGTAAATATTTTCATCCTACATTTGGATTTTGTGGGTAGTATCTGCTGAAACCTCACGAAACAACACTCGTCCTACCGGGAACACTCAGAGGTTTAATAGCTTGTTGCATACACTCAATGCAATCGTGCTCCCTACGAAAACAGATTTGTCTTAGTCTTTTTCTTTATTCGAGGACAAATAAAAAGATAAGTATGGGGATATTTGATGTGCACGTAAATGTGCATACTTTCACAACCATATTTAATCTAATTAAATTAAATAAACGATCATATTGGGTATTTTCACATGTTTAAACCAAATTCAAATTATTTTTAAAACGTCACATATTCATCTTCACATAGGGGGCAAAATGGTCATTTTTGTGCATATATTAATTTGAGAAAATTTAATTGGATATTTCTATATTATTTTGTAGGAGAATTGGATGGAATTGCAAATGGTTCATGAAGATATGCATGCACAAAAGGAAGCAAAGCAAATGAAGATGAAAATAATTCAAACTCATGAACATGGAGGACTCCACCTATCCACTTACCTTGATTTTCAATTAGGAGCTAATGTGCATGCTAAAAGACCATTAAAGCTTCATGTACATTTAAGTGGAGGATTAAGACATGCTAATGATTACTTTGTGGCCACACTACCTCAAGGGCAATTTGGGTATTCTACAAAAATATGAATTAGAGTTTCATATATGTATAAATACCCCTTATATTTTATGTAACTCTCCTCTCTAGTTTTAGTTTTTCTCTTAGTCTCTTACTCTCTTCTTCTCTTTAGTTGAGATTAGAAATAAAAATGGCTTCTTAGCCTTTTTTTTATGTCTTTTTATTTCATGCTCTTCATATTTATGCAAGTAGATTAGCTCTTAATTTACTTTCATTAGCTTGCATTTTTCTTTTCTTCTTGTTTCATGTTGCTTTCTACGAGTGTTGATATGATAACAAATATAAGAGGCTAAACCCCTTAAGTTTAAGGGTAACGAATCTCTCTTGAATCATGTAGATGCAACATTATTTTTCATTTATGTCTCTTTTGTGCTTAATGGAAAGTTAGATGTTTGTGTGATTTTGTGTTTAATATTGAGTTTGATATCTTATGTTGTTCAAAACAAATAGGCTATGCTTAGTCATATGAATCACTAATTACCTCTTCATCCACATATGATCATGGTAATAGAAGTGGATTTAGAATCAAAATTTGATGGTTTATGTTTCTGATTCAATAGTTAATAAGCCATGCTTAAAATAGATTCTACTTTTAACTTCATGTCATTTTTCATTAAAGTTAGAGTTAAAGGATGCATTAAAGTTTGATGGTTTAAGTGTGTTAATTAATAACACAATTTGACCATGTTTATGATAAATGCATCAACTAAACTCACAAATGCCCATAAAGAGATCATAATTTCATTATGTTGATTTATGTGATTATAGGAGGAGATTTGCCTCTAAATTGCTCTTTAATATCATATTTTTATTCTTCTTAGTTTTAGTTTATTTTTACAATTTTTTAGTTAGTTAACAATCTCTCGCCTTTGGTTTAATTTGATTGAATAAAATTTCAAAATTTAAACAATTTCCTGTGTAACGACCCATACTTACATAAGTGTTATAATCGTAACCGTGTGCTTGCGGTTAAATTTAATACAAAATTTATCGACGATTTTTTAAACCGATAGAAAATTCGTCGTAAACACTAATCATTAACGATAATACAATAGAATACATCAAATTTGGCCCAAACAATAAAATGCTAACAAAACAAAAATACATACCATCATTTCATCATGCAGTAAATAAATAATAAAAGAATAAAAAATAATAAAAGATGGATAACTAAATACATATCAGCATTCCCATTTTTTGCAGTTGTAGACATTAAGAATCCATAATTTCTTCTTTTCATGAATGTTCCATTAAGAATTATCATAAGTCTACAATACACAAAACCTTTCTTACAAACATCATGCCCTATGAATATTCTTTTAAACTAGAAATTATATGGGTTAAGCTCCAAATTAATATAAGTTTCAGGATTAGTTCTCTTCAAAGCCTCAACATGCCAATTAAGTTGATGATAGGTCAAAAAAACAAAATCATGAATCTCTTTTATTGCTAACTATTTCTCTTTATATGAAAAGTAGAAACTCGGTATAATATCATATTATTTCTAAAATGATCAACTATATCTTTGGTTCTACTTAAAAGGTTATTACGAATAAAATCGATCATCAATCTTTTACCAAATTTACTTGATATAAGTGGATGACTAATTTCAACAACATCAACACCACATGAATGAACAAGATTACTAGTTTTAAGTACAAAATGGCTTTGAAGATTAAAATTAGTTGATGCATGCATACGAAATCGATAATCAACTCTAGAAAATCTTACAATTACTCTAACCGTGTCATTTTTGATCATCTTCACTCTATAACCACTAAGAAGACTAATAAAAGCAATTTGAGCTTAAACTCACCAATACCTCTAAGGAATATTTAATCATTTTCAGTAAATATATGAATATAATAGTCCTTCAAAAGAAACATTTAAGTCACAGTGAGCGTTCCCATTAGACATAGTAGAAGCACAACTTGAAACATTATTTGTAGAACTAAAGATAGTAATAGTTGAATTACTACTAATATCAACATCTTCAGAAGACTTTCTTTGATTAACTTTTATACGAAAATAATCTTCAAGTATGAACATAGAAAGGCACAATCTAGATTGTAAGTCGGAATCCGTTTCAATAATTTGGGTTTTGTTTTCCTAGTCAAGAGACAACTCCAAAGAAGATGATACATATTCTGGAAACATTGCATAGACTAACTTTCAAATCATGAAGAGAATACCCAACAGTGACTCTCTTGCTGTAATTAATACATTTATTAACAAATACAACTAAAACACCTTCATTACTATCATTAGAACCGCAACAAACAAATATAAAACATTGTATTTTGAATTTCAAATAACACAATAAAATATATAAAAGAATTAAAAATAAACAATTCTAAAACTATATTATAAGGATAAAGTAAAATAGACATAAACACAATAATTTGCAAACACTAAAAATAGTTTAAAACTAAACCTAACTTAAATTTTAATAAATAAAAATAATATTTTTACCAAATATGATAATTTGCAACAATTCCAGAGTAAAATGCAAGTCATATATTGTAGTTTAAATTTTCTAACAGAATAATTACATAGTGTCAATCAAATTTAAACATATGAACAAAGAAAAGTTGTACATATGAAAATTTGAACAATCATTAAAAAAAATAGAATAAAATAATACATATCTTGTGATATGAATGTTCAATTTCATATTACCAAAAAAGAGTTGAACATATAATATCAACAATTGTAAATAAAATAGAAGGAAGCTAAAGTAACATAAGAATTAAATCCAATAAGAAATTACCCGAGCTCAAAAAATGAAATACCTAAATAAATACAAAACCCTCGATCAAATGCAGCGTGAGAACATAAAACCATTGATCTATAAAATGTAGAATAATAAAGTTCAAAATTCAAATAGAATCAATAGTCGAAAACGGAAAATTACACCCATACGGAAATAGAAAATGAAATATTACAAAACGGGTGTGCACTAAAAGTAGGGGCAAAATGAAAATAAAATAAGTAAAAGTTATTATGGTCTAAATTTACATAAAAGTAAATGGGGGGATGTTTTGTATAGTAGCATCGAGAGCATGGATTTTTAGAGATATTTCTTGTTATATGAACTTCTGTGTTGTAATTTTAGCTGAGTCGTCCTCGGATGATACTTATGAGAAATGGATGAATAGGCTCTCGTCTTAGTGGGATATAGAAGCAAAATCATTGCCATGTCATTTTGGTTATGAAGCTTGTTGGGAAAAAATGGAAGGAAAAAAATAATGATAGAAAAAGAATATGGAAAGCTTAGAACATTAATGGAAACATGTACCTGTATTAAAAGAGAGTACCACAGGCGGTCTCATCTTCGTAAAATTCTATGTGAATCCTTTAAATCACCATTTTAAAATCAATGTCATCCGCCTTAAAAAGATCCCCTAAACCCAAAAAACTCTCTCTCGCAAATCTCTTCGCAGCTCCCATAACCAAATCCCCATCAAAATTCGACCCAGACATAAACTTACTCAAATCCAAAATCCGCTCCGAATCCGACCCGGACCGCCTGGCCTCCCTCTTCCTTTCCTCCTTCTCCAACCGTCAGTTCCATGAAGACCGCACCATCTACAAAATCTCCGTCCAAAAGCTTTCCGCATCCAAACGATCCGACTTGATCGAACGCATTCTCGAACCACAAAAGTCAGACCCTTCCCTTCCTCGTACAGAAGGATTCCTCACTCGAATAATGATGCTCTATTCAGATGCCGGGATGGTAGCTCACGCCGAGCGCACTTTCCATTTCATTCGCAGAATGGGGTTCAAACACACTCAGCATACTTTGTGCGCGTTGCTGTCTGTATATTTGAGAAACAGGAAGTACGACATGCTGCTGAAAACGTTTTACAGAGTTCCTAAACAGAATGATCTAAAGCCGGGTGTTACAGCTTATAACATAGTCATGCAGGGCATGTGTGAGAAAGGGGATACTGAGTGTGCACAGAAGTTGTTCGATGAAATGGAGAATCCTGATTTTGTTAGTCATACCACTCTTTTGAATGGATATATAAAGAACGGAGATAATGATAGCTGGGAGCATGTTTTGAAGAATATGAATGAGTGTGGATTCAAAGGAGGTGTTACTATGTTAAATGTTAGGATTAAGGGATTGTGTCAAAGTGGGCGTGCAGTTGAGGCAGAGGAGTTGTTGAATACAATGAGAGTAGATAATGTGAGAGCAAACAGGAACAGTTATAACATGGTTATTGAAGGGTTTTGTAAAGAAGGGAATTTGAGGAAAGCGATGATGATTTATGAGAGGATGAAGAAGGAGGAGGAGGAAGATGAGAGTGGAGTGAGTCCAAATTTTGATACTTATGTTATGCTGCTCAAGAGTTTGGTTGAGAATGATGAGTTTAGTGTAGCGTTAGAGATGGTTGAGGAGTTCTTTGATAAGAAGCGAGCCCCACCACTGTCTGCAGTTAAAGGGTTGATCGAAGGGCTGAAGAAGGAATGCAGGGTTGATGAAGCAAAGCATGTAGTTGCGAAGATGAACAAGGTTGTTAGAGTTGATGCTATGGATGCTTGGAAGAGCATTGAACGTGGTATTTGTTTAGTGTACCGCTAAAAGCACCCAGCTTTATACTTGGGGCTACCTCGGTCGGTGGCTAACCTCCGACCGAACACAACACTGTTTGGTCGAACCGCCGACCCCATGGTAAGTTTAAAAAAAAAAAAAAAAAATGGTAGCCTCTTGCATGGAGCCGGGTGCCCTTAGCATCACTCTTTGTTTATAA
The DNA here is from genome assembly GCA_030765085.1 of Allium cepa. Lineage (NCBI taxonomy): Eukaryota > Viridiplantae > Streptophyta > Magnoliopsida > Asparagales > Amaryllidaceae > Allium > Allium cepa. The sequence continues at coordinate 78,244,468 of CM060941.1, read as the reverse complement.
GCTGGTATGATGTTATTGGAGTCATGGCTGTTAGTTATCAGTTTGAACTCCATTTAGTTTTTCTTCTTCTACTACTACTACTACCTTTTCTTCTACTTTTCTAATATATAATAAGAAAATTATTGGTGGCAGCTGAAACTTCACCTGGGTAGTGCACATCGCCACTACATTCATTTTAGAAACAAAAAACTTAATGATTACAATTTAATGATTCACAATTTAATGATTCTTCTTTTATTAATTAGGCACATCATTCCGTTGGAATGATTAATGTAGACATTAATTTATTGATAGTTTTTTCCTTCACTTAGTAAATGACATCATCTTTTTCACTGAAGTATCAATCACTAGCTTGATCCTTGCAATCCCTATATGAACATCAAAAAGAATGTGTAGGAGGTTGAGTTTAAATCTTCTTCGTGTCACTTGAGATCTCCATTTAGTTTTCGAGAGTGACGAAATTTCAAACACAATTTTTAGATTGTTTCACACTCTCATCCAAGATTAAAGTTTTTAGACTGAAATTTGTTAGTTTAATTTTCTTAGTCATTGTTAATTTTTTATTATTTTGGTTGTGCTTACTTTATTGCTTTGCTTTGTCAGTTATAGATCTGGAAATGATATAGAGCTATTTGAATTTTGAAGTGGCGGTATATACCCAGCGTCGAACCATGAGGTAAATTAGTATGAGTAATGTTAACACATGAGGGATATTTTGATCGTTGAACACATGCATCAAAGCAAGTGGTACTTGATTGTCGGAACAACCCTATTTACATTTGATGATCCTCCGTTGATTTGGGAATTGATACATATAGTGGAGGGTGGAGGATGCTAGTGGTGCAAATTAATTATAAATTGACTCTAATATACTTTAGAGAATATATATTATCTCTTTAACCACGATTTGAAGCAAATTAATTGGATTAAAGAAAAGACGAAGTAATTATTTATAATGGAAATAGATGGATATAACAGTTGAAGGTAATTAATCAGTTCTCTAATTAGTTGATTAATAAAGACACGCTATCATGCACGTGCGTATTGAAGGAAAATGGAGATTGGAACTATGTATGTGTTTCCATATGAATCAATGAAACATTGATTTATTAACATAAATTAATTTCTTCAATCCTAATATCAATCTCTATATAAATGCAATCATTGTTAAATATAATCTTCCCTCGAAGTTCTACTTTTTCTCTATTTTGTATTAGGCCTTCACTAAAATAGATATAGCAGTATCTTGTATTCCACTCTGAATTATTAATAGCCTCCTACAAAGTTAATGTACACTATCGCGTTGATGGTGGAACCACTATCAATCTCCGTGTTATATTTACTTTTTTATTTCAATTTTGAATGTGTTTGATTGTGGATTGCTGAATTAAGTTTGATTATTCGACTTGTTTATTCTATCTCGCCTATAACCGATCCTACATAGGCGTTTGCTAACATTTGGGGTAAACTGATATATCAGGCAATCTTTTTTTTTACTAACAGCTGTTATCAGAGTTGTAAAGTTTGCTATTGGATAAAATGTATTTGATAGAATGATAGGACCGTAGGATGAGAAGAAAGGGAAGAACTTTAAGGGGCGTTCCAATTCTATGAAGCCCGGCTAGTGGAGTAAGTCTAGAGATGGAAAATGTTGTTATTGTAAAAAAACCAGGCCATTGGAGGAGAGATTGTCTAGACTTAAAGAAGAATGAAGTGGTTGGTCATTCATTTATCGTGGTAGTGAATGATAGCAGCGATGTTTTGACGACAGTTGTATTGGATGTTTCTAACCATTAGGTTCTGTATTCTGGTGCATATTTTCATATGACGTCTAATAAGAATTGCTTCTCTTTCTATATCGATAAGGAGTGAAATACAATCCTCGTAGACAGTGATGCTACTTGCAAGTGTTTAGGAATTGGTTCGATGCAGATTCTTATGCATAATGGTGTAATTCGTACTTTAACCAATGTTTGTTATGTTCCAAGGATTCACTATTCCTTGATCTCTTTAGGCCAATTAGCATAACTGGGATGCAAGGTTATTATTGGAATAGATAGCTTAAGAGTTTCTAGGGAGGCACTTGTGTTTATAAAGGGTATTATTATGATCTTGAATTTGTAGTTGCTTAAGGGTACCATGATTCTTTGGAAGTTGTGTGTTGGATTTGATAATGCTAGAGATTTGGGTTTTAGAATGCTTTGGCATTTGAGATTAGATCATATTTCAGAGAAGAAATTAGAATTACTTTGTAGGAGAGATGATTAAAGGAGATACCTTCGACAAGTTAGATTTCTTTCAGGAGTGTGTGTTGTCTAAGCAGACTAGAGTATCATTTGGTGTTGGTAAGCACAACTAGGAGGGTACTTGACTATGTTCGTTCAGATGTCTGAGGAACAATTTCTACAACTTCCATTGTGGGAGCTCTAAATTCTGTATTCTTCATTGATGACTAGTCGCATAAGGTTTGGGTGTATGTAACGAAAGCTAAATCGAAAATGTTTGAGAAATTTAAAATTTGATTGGCTCTTGTTGAATACCAAACTGGGTAGAAATTAAAGGTTCTAAGGTCTGACAATGACGGTGAAGATGTCTCAAATGAGTTCCCTGGATACTGCAAAAAACATGGCATTAGGAGACATTTTACTGCACATGAAGTTGTAGAAAGAATGGAAATGATTCTACTTGAAAAGGTTTATTGCTTGAAACTAATTGTAGGCTTTCCTAAAGTTTTTTGGGATGAAGCTATCCCAAGTGATGCTTATATTATGAATCGGATATCGTGCTCAGTCATTGATGCAAAGATTCCAAAGGAAAAATGAAAGGTATACCTGTAAACTTGAGTTAAATCTGTATTTTTGGTTGTCCTGTATATGTTCACAACACATGAAACGATAAGTTGGAATCTGGAGATTCCAAATGTATTTTTCTTGGTTATACGGACGATGTTAAGAGTATCGTATTTGGAACCCTAAGACGAAGATTATTATCCACTTAAGGCATGTTAGCTTGATAAGTCAACTATGCTTAAACATTTATAAGACTTATCTAACCGTATAGGCTTACATGGAGAGAAGTCTAAGGAGATGGAGGTTGTTCCCACTTTTTAGCTCTGGAGGAGAGTCTATTGATGATAAGGAGAATGCGGTTGATGAGATGTCACATGATATTCTACCCAGCTCTTCTAGTAGTGAGATTGATGTTCATGACAGTAGAGAGGATTCAGATTGAGGTAGAGCTGATGCTAATTAAGATGATGTTGGAGTTATTCAAGCTAGTCGACGTACTAGGAAGGCAGTGGAAAGATATGGAGAGTGACACTATGCGAACCTTAATCTTGGTGATCAGTTTGACTATGCATTGCATGTGGTCCACGATGAACCTTTAGACTTTGATGATGCTTTGACGTAAGACGATAGTTTAAAATGGATTTGCGCAATGGAAGAGGAGATGAAGTAGAAGAGCAAGACTTGAGAATTAGTTCCATTACTTCAGGGAAACTGAGCCATAGATGCAAGTGCGTATTTAGTATGAAGTGCAATGGAAGATACAAGGCTTGATTAAGAGCAAAAGGGTTTTTAGAAAGAAATGGGAAAGAGTGTTAAGATCTTTGCTATTGTAGCATACTATATCTCTATCCTGATTTTGCTGGCTATCGTTGCTGTTTAGGACGTAATTGGAGCAACTTGATATGAAGATAATTTTTCAGCATGAAGACTTGGAAGAGACCATTTATATGAAGCAACCAGATGAGTTTTTTGCAGATGGAAAGTCTGATTGGGTATACAAATTGAAGAAGACACTCTATGGTTTGAAGAAATCGCATAGACAATGGTACAAGGAGTTTGATTCTTTTATGCTTAGAATTGGCTTTGATATAAGTATAAAAGATGCATGTTTTTATTACAAGCATTTGATTATGAAATTTAAATGTACTTACCTCTATATGTCGATGACATGCTTATTGTTTCTGAAGATAGAAACAAAATCAATCAATTAAAGTTGCGTTTGAAAGCAGAATTCAAAACGAAAGATCTTCGTGAAGTAAAGAAAATCTTAGGTATGGAGATTAATAAGGATATAAAGCATGAAATGATAAGGTTGACTCATAAAGAGTATACCAGCAAATTTCTTGCTCGGTTTAGCATGGAGTAGACTCTCCGATCTCCGATGAAGACAAGGCCTATATGTTAAAGGTGCCATATACTGATGTTGTTGAAAGTTTGACGTATGTTATGGTTTGTACTAGGCCTGATATTGCTTATGTTGTTGGAGCGGTTAGTCATTGTATGTCTGATCTTGGAAAATCTCATTGGGAAGTTGTCAAAGTTATTTTAATATGTTTTAAAGGGACACTAGATTTTGAGCTATTATAACGATAAAAAGGATAAAATTTGATTCGCTATTGTGATTTAGATTATGTTGGAGATAGATATAGAAGGAAGTCAATCTCTGATTATGTATACTACCATTAGTTGGAGAGTGAGGTTTCAAACTGTTGTTTCGTTGTCTACCATAAAAGCTGGGCTTATATCTGTAGTTGAAGCAACTATGGAAACGCTCTATTTAAGTCGTTATCGTGTGACTTATACTTTGTACATGATAGTGTGGTGGTGAACTGCGATATCAAAAGTGTAATTCACTTAGCTGAAAATTTGGCTTTCAACTCGATAACAAAGCAAATATAAGTGCTGGGCAGTTAAAGCGCTCAAAAGATTCAATGTGGTGGAGGTGCGAAAATTATAACGGGGATACAACAAGGATTAGCGGGGATATGGCAAATGTCTCTAAAATAGCTTATAAAACTTGTACTTAATGTTTTTACACATATATTAATGGTAATTAAATGCATAATTAACATTCAATTTAATTATACTTAATACATATTTAATTTTAAACAAAAACACTTGTAAACTTATTATAAATAAATATAATCTGATATTTAACATAACTAAATTATAAAATATAGAGCAATTCTGTTAATAAAAATATTTCAAAAAATTAAATTAAAACAATAATTTCCTAATTTTTTATAATGTATAAATGTCATATTTCAATTCATTTTGTTTAAAGCAGATATAGTGGGAATAGCGGGATATTGCTAGAATAACAGGATATAGAGGAAATAGCGGGGCTTAAAGCGGAAAGGCTATTTTTGAGGCTATTCGGGAAAATCATAACGGTAGGGGTTATAGCGGTGCAATAGCGGGGCATTAACTGCACAGTATAGGTGAGAGATCTTTTCTTATAGCTATAATAAATGAAGAAAAGTTGGTTCGTCTATAGAAAATTCATATAAACGATAATGCAAAAGATATGTTTGCTAAGTCGTTATCTGTTGCTAAGATCAAAAATTTCTTGCACTTGATTCGTTATTGAGATGTTAAGTGCCACATGGTAGTACACTGGGAAAGAAAGATGCATGGCTGGAGTTTATAGGAGATGTTTTCTTCTTGTCTATGTGAGATCGATGGTTTCTATCTTTGGAATGGATACTTTTAAGTCTTTTCAACACTTCGTTGGCAAGCAATGACTTTGTCGAAGATCGCTAGCAAAGAGAAATAAGTTGTGGCATTGACGGAGCTCATTAGGAAGTACCATCTTGTATCATTTTTGATTTAATGAATATTAATTAAAGGTGTAGTTTGAAGTAAGTTTTGTTTGGATACATATATATTTGAGTCAAGGTGGAATGTTGAAATTATGACTCAAATATACGTTAAAGAATATACATTGCATCTTTATTCATGATTTGACTCAAATTAATTGCATTAAAGAAAATGCATGTAATTATTTAGAATGGAAAGATATGAATTTGAGAGTTGAAGATAGTTAATCAATTCCCTAATAAATAAATAATAAAGAAATGTTATTAGGCGCATGCATGTTGGAGGAAACCAAAGATTTGAAAACCTATGCATTTCCATATGGATCAACGATGGATTAATATAGCAATGATTTATTAATATAATGTTATAGAATAAAGAAAAATAGAAGCCATTGGAGAGAGAGACAAAAGAAATATTATTCACTTATAAGAATAGATATCTATTTACAATACATGGCCTACTTTATATATGGGCTTCAGAGGTAAGGACTGAACTTATCCCACGATGTGGGACTAAACAAAATAGTGTACAAGCATATTCACTTCATAATATACATATATTATAACACTCCACCTTGAATATGCGTCTTCAAAATCTTGAATGCTCAAATAATTTGGAAATTTCCGTTTCGAAACGTGTATGATGATTGCTCCACCTCATTATTATCTTGCTTGCATTTATCGATTCAATCGATATAGATTTGCCTCATTAAAAACCTCTATTAGAAAAACCCACTGGGAAAAAACCTTGAACGAGGAAAAGAGTGCAACTTGTGAAATCATAAATATCATACTAAAAATGATATTTCTTATAAGGGTTTGATAATTCAGGATCAAAATAATTCCTCATTAAAACCTTACTAAGAAAAACCCAATGGGAAAAATCTTAGTGAAGAAAAAAGAATACAATGACATATTTTATTTTCTTATTTCTTTAAATAAAGCTTGATACTTCTAGATCAAACTAATGCCTCATTAAAAGCTTACTAAGTAAAACCCTATGGGAAAAATCTTAGTGAAGGAAAAAGAGTACAATATAGTATGTCATATTTCAGTAATTTACTGCATCAGATAGAGTTTGATACTTCTGGATCAATTTAATACGTTAGTAAAAACCTTACAAAGGAAAACCCGATGGGAAAAAGCTTAGTCAAGGATAAAAATATAATTTAACTTAAATAACATATTTGAGATATTATTTCTTGAAAAGATGTTTGATTCTTCTAGATCAAGATAATGCCTCATTAAAACCTTAATAAGAAAAACCCAGTGGGAAAAATCTTAGATAAGGAAAAAGAGTACATTATAGCTTATTTCAAATGTTACAGGGAGTTGATACTTCTGGATCAAGATAGTGCCTCGTTAAAACCTTATTAATAAAAACCCAGTGGGAAAAATCTTAGTTAAGGAAAAAGAGTGCATTATAAAATACTTATGGATGCTCCCCCTGATTTAAAATTTTCCTCTGAATTCATATTTGTCTTTCGATAACTCAAATTGGTTATAGATACTTCTGGATCTATAAATATGAATCTCATTAATAATACAATTTATTAATAGTTTCCTTCGATACAATCAAATTTTCTAAGATTGTTTCTTCCAAATATGGTTTGCATTTTATGCATTTGTATGCTACTTTTATGAAACACACTTCATGTGCTTTCATTAAATATTTTTTTGCTTCAAATTAGTTTTGCGCATTGCAACTATACATCTTTCATGAATATTAAAAATTTCATTACAACATTACTAGAAAGCAGGAAGTAATCTACTCATCTTGATGTATCAAGATTTTCATTACAACAATACTTAGAAGAAATTTGTAATCTACACTTCATGTCCTTTTCATTCTTTATAACTACAAAAGTTATATATATTCTTCAGAAATTTGTATACTTTAGTTTGCATATCGCAACTATCACTTCAATGGATATTAAGTTTCATTACAACGATACTTAAAAATAGGAAGTAATCTACTCATCGTGAATTATATCAAGATTTTCATTACAACAATACTTAAAAGTAGGTTGAAATTTACTCTCCTTGTTCTTTGCATTTTTTATAACAATGAAAGTTATTTGTATTCTTCAGGAATATGTACACTTTCATTATTTAATATGATTTTAAACCATACTTATACCTTCGGGGCATATAAAGCATTTCAAGTACTTTTGGTACTTTGCGGACTACAAGTTCAGATTTCTTATTAAGGAGAATTTCATGATGGCCAATCATGTTTTTCTCTAATCCAGGATCTTTAATCCATTTATAAACATAAACGCTTTATTATTTATAAATTTATCATCGATGATTATTTCTTGTCAGTTCTAGACATGATTTATTGAGATCTCTTTAATTATCATGTTTTAGGTACCTAACCCACTTCTAGGGTTATTTGAGAATCATGTCATGGATCACTTTCAGAGCATCCTTATGTGTTTTTTCAAGAACACTCACCTCCTTTATTTGGCATCTTTATTACTTACTCCAAAAATATTTTGAACTGACTTTTGAACCATATTTCAAATGTGGTGTACAAATTTTGATCCTTCAGGGATTCAAATCTATATTGGAGAAAGTCTACTAGGGATATTACTGACAATTTATTCAAGTTACTTAATATTTTGCATCATTGTATATTTTAACAAATATTTAACATTGATGATCAAAATGAGCTTGTATCCCTTTATCCTCCCCCTCAATGTTGACAAACATTGTCACATTAAATAATAATCATCTTTGAATTCTCATTTTGATCCATTATGATATTGCTACTAGCAAATACACCATACATATTAATAATAGGAGGATAATTCTTTTATTCATTGATAAGATGCATTCAATTGATATTGATTATTAGAGTTTGTTCTCATTCATTGATCTAAGCTATTGGAGGAATTTACTTATTGTGTAGATCATTTGAATACATACATGACTTCAGGTCATTCAGCATTTATGTTGATTGAATTTTAAATCACTAAATAATATCTATGCATAATCACTAAATAATAGCTTATCACAAACTTCAGGTTGTTAGCTAAATATTTACATATATGAATGTATACGTGCGTCCACGTATCACATGTATATTGTTAAATTTTCATATTCTTTCTCATTTGAATTAGTGATTTTTGGAACAAACTATTACAAGGATCAAAACTATTAATTTCTATTTATAAATCAATGTCAATGCAAACCCGTCAAAACCGCATGATAATGTTCAAAACATTTGGTTTGAAACCATATCGAACTTATGGTTCGAACAAAATATACACACAACTTCAAGTTGTTAAGTTTTATTCCTCAATTATATCTCAAATATCAGTTTTGAACACTAAGTATGATTACTTATCAAGGAGTAATTTTTTAATTGCATATAGACATTTCTACACATCTCTATTGAGAGTTCTGTAAAAAAAAAATTACAGCCAAAATAATAATAGTATCTTCTAGATACTTGGAATGTTACAAATACAGATTTCCTCTTAGCTCTCAAACTTTTAGGATCTAATGTAAGCTAAATTAGGATCCTTTATAATCAAATTTATGTACACTTATTTGGTTTAGTAAAATTACCAAATATATAAATAAATCTCTTCTAGAGATATATTAGTATCACCACTTCTGGATTGAACTTTCTCTACTATATATATATATATATATATATATATATATATATATATATATATATATGCACTATTTGAATGCCATATCAATATACACTGTTTATTTTATACATATTACATAATTACTACTTTTACAGTAGCATAAAATATCCATGCTGGAGATTTTTGTTGTAATTGCTTTTAAAATGGCATATCAAACTTTAAATACAGTGACAAAATTAGATTTACCAACTGAAAGTAAGATGCAAAAGATAAAACCACTACTTCTGGAGTGTAACATTGCTATACAATATCATTATTCTTTTTTTTTTGAATAAATTATTGTTATTACTAAAAAAAATTATATCATTATTCCTTGATTATATCTCTAATATTACTATTGAACATTAATTATGATTGTTTATTAGAAAATATATACTAACTTATAATTATATATAAACATCTCCTCTAGAGAGTTCAGTAAAATAGATATATTTACAACATAAATAAGAGTATCTTCTGGACCCTTGAAATGTTATAAAAATAAGAAATTATATTGGTTGCACATACCGATTTGTTCAAGACCGTATTTATATAGCTTTAGTGAAAATTATGATACGACATATAGATTATCTCTTCAGGAGCATATCTAAAGATATTTCTTCAAGAATAGTTGTGCATATAATATTTGATTCATCGTAAGTTCTAAAAAGTAAAAGGTTACATATCACTATTTGTCTAATGGAGCTACAGGTCCATGACAATAGACGATTGAATTTTGGATAATTTATTATCACATTTGACAATATTTTATAGGCAATTCTTTTATAGTGCTATACGATGATATAATATCACTTCTGGGGATATTTCATAAACACCGCTTCTAGAGTGGTACATATCACTTCTAAAGATACTTTATATGCATTGTTTTTGGGATGTCATCAATAATCAATATTTTTTTCTACATAATTGACATAATTCTACAACATCTCTTCTAGGATGTTTGGATTTTGAAATATAAAAATCATAAAATATCTCTTCAAGAGTATGTCATATGGATTATCTCTTCTGGAGAATATTAAAATGTACTTCTTCAAATATATAGTTTGGCAAACACACCCAAAGATTATCAAAACTTGGGTTTTACCAACTTCAAACTGATTTATTGAACTGAAATAAAATAAAATCCATATAGCAAACTTCAGGCTGCTATTATTGGTCAATTCGACCATATCATTTATTACTGCACTTAGATTTTCATCATTAATGAAGTTTCCTTCATCTTCGAAGAAATGATGTAATTTCAGGTTAGTATTACTAGACAATCCTTTCACATAATTTTAAAATAAAATTCCTATAACATCTCTTCTGGGATGTTAGATTTTGCAATATAAATATAAATAAATCTCTAAAACATTGTCAGAAAATCTTTTTACAATTCAAGACTTCAGGTCTTGGACTTTGAGTTATACAACTTCTGATTGGAAAAGAAAATCTTTGCACAACTTCAGGTTGTTGTTCAAACTTATTTCTTTCATTATATCAAGCATTGTTTGCCAAAATGAATACACCATATAATAAACCATATGTCTATTCTTATTCCAAACATAAAAATACAACATCATTTAATTTACTGTAGCAAGTGCATTTATGATGATATGGTAATTTAATTTATTACCATGACGACAACATTTAATGCATTTATGATTAAAAAAAATGTATACAATTTACCATTATCGTAGCATGATTAAGAAAAAAAATGGCATGACTTGTACCATACAATAAAATAGAACCCGATGAAACTTTGTTTCTTGTATTGCTTAATTTTATTGATCAAATAGTGGACTAACCATATATATATATATATATACACACACTTTAATGAATGTCAAGTACCAAATAAAACAAGATGGTATGGTAATTATTACCATTAGCCGTATAATTCAAATCAAATGCTAGAAATGGAATATAATGTCCATAATATATGCACAGCTTTTATAAAGAATGAAGAATCAATTTGATAGAACTTTGTAAGCTGAACATAATGGAATACCTCATCTGAATATGGTTAATTCCTAAACAAAAACAAAAACAGATATAATCATATAAATTCTAAATTATTTCTAAATGAAAATATGAACATCACGGAACCTTTTTTTTTACTCAATGCGTGAATGAAACCGGAAATCTCATAGCAAGAGAAAAAGTGTGTGTTTCCATTAAAAGGAAACGTGTTTTAAACATCGACGAATGAAAAATGGAACAAGTCAAAAATATAAGTACCATTGATTCGATTCTCATTACTGGAGTCATTGGAAATTAATCTGTTTGCTTCTCCTGCAACTCAAACCTCTCTGTATTATTAAATCAACAATAATATATATAATTATACACGCTACAAATATCTAAACTATTTCATGTAGATATTTGATAATCAACATTAATTTGGTAGAAATTTTTATATAAAATCCTTCATAACAAAGAATATCAATTAAAAATATTGAAAGATTAATGAGATCTAAAATCAATCATTATACCATATCAAGGCTGTGGATCGAAAAGAAAAGCAACAGTATATAAAATATAAAATGTTATAGATCTATAAAATTAGATCTAAAATAGAATTAGATCAGAAAAATTAGATGATATTGAGATCAACATAATAACATCTAAAAATAAAATCAATTTAATAATTCTACAAATGAGATCTGAAAAATGAAGTCTACAAAGTTAGATCTATACAAATAAATAATATTAGATTCACATAATTAGATCAACATTATAAGATATACAAAATGGGATTCAGAAAAAAGAAATGAGATCAAAACAAATGTTTACAAAATGAAATTTGATCTATGAAATAAAATTAGATCCCAAGAGAAAAGAAATAGATCTTAAATGTATAAAGAAAATCTTAAAAATGAAACATCGTGCTGATAACGTGTTATAGAATAAAGAAAAAATAGAAGCCATTGGAGAGAGAGACAAAAGAAATATTATTCATTTCTGAGAATAGATATCTATTTACATTACATGGCCTACTTTATATAAGGGCTTCAGAGGTAAGGACTAAACTTATCCCACGATGTGGGACTAAACAAAACAGTGTACAAGCATATTCACTTCATAATATACATATATTATAACATATAAATCAATTTCTTCAATCCCAAGTATCAATCCTTATATAAATTCAGTCATTCATTAAAGATTGCCATCCTTTCATATTCTAGTTCTTCTCTACTCTTGTATTAAGACTCCATTAAAATAGTTGCCAATCTCTTATATTTCTTTTTGAAATAATTAATAAAACTCATCTCCTTCAAAATGGATTTATACTATCACGTCGATAGTGGAACCACTATAAATATGGAGTTCTTATTTACTTTCTACGAGTATGAACCCGTATATAATTCTGTTAACGATATATTTTTTAGATTTTATAGCCTATGAAGATGAAAGCACATATTTATGGGATGTAATTTTTTTGGATTAATTTTTTCGTGAATGTTACTAACAAATATGTGTTGATAAATCTACTTAAACAATCTTGGAGCATATAAAGTATAATTATAATATTTTAGAGCACAATGCCTTTATACAGAAAATATTACATCAACCATTGATTGTTTCTAACTTTGTAAGCACTATATTACTAAGCATGTCATTTAATTAATTTTCAAATGTAATTTACTTCGGTTCAACATAGTTTTATCCTATTTTTAACATATAAATCTAAATTATGTGCATAATTTTGTTTGATAATGGTGTTATAAACATAGAGTAGAGAAATTATGCTCAAAATGAGATAGTATTTAAATTTGGCTTAGTGAAACAACATTTTCATTATTACACATTTTGACATTACATTATACTAATTAAATTAGAGAAAATATTATAATTATTTTGAAACATCACGTTCTTTAATACATATGTCATAATATGACATGAGAAATGTATAAAATGAGTAGTCAAATTTTGAATCTTTTGTATCTAGAGTATCATTTTGGTTTAAAGATCATGCAATAATTTGTTAACTAATAATTATGTATATAGCACTCATTGTATTATTGTTGCTATATTAAGCTTCTTAAAAAAACACGACTGGTCATGCATATTCCAGCGTTCATCATTCCAACTAATTAAACAAAAGCTACACAACATGAATTAATAAATGTATATTTTTGAAATATACAATGAAGTAAAATTAAAAATTAGTTTTAATCCATCAAAAAATAAAATGTTATATCAAACTAAAAGTGAATACCAATTAATTAGCAATAATGAGAATTAGGATAATTTAGCGGACAATTATGATTTGAAGTTAGAGGTTGGAGGTTGTGGTGTTCGTAGACAAATTGGATTAGAGGTTGGACATGAATTATTTATGTGATGTATATTTTTTTATATATATTTGCCATAATTATTAATTATCATTATCAATTAATGTATAGTATTGAATAGGAAGTATTATCAATTATTTGTAAAACAATTCAATAAAACAGGAATTACGTCCAACTTATCTCAAAAAAGTCAAGCATGATTAATACATCTTGTAAAAACACTACATTTTTTAAGTCCAAACGTGAATTATTAAACCGCTGACGTAATTACGGCAGACTTATCTAAGATAAGTTGGACTTCATCCTCGCTAACCGCTTTTTGGTAACGTTTTCGGTGTCCATGAACGGGGACTTAGTGTGTAACTATTCTCTAATTAGACTAAATATTAATAAAAAGAATTAATTGTAATAATTCTCAAATTAGTTTGAATTGGAATAGAATGAAATTAGCAACAATTTATTCCTGTCTAACGCAATTCTTTCCGTTTGAAGTTAGCATACTCGTAAACATTATTATTAACCCATCTTTAATTCGTAATGATTTATAAACATCTCCACACTGCAAAAAAATCAAAACAATATAGCACAAAGAATCTTTATTTAAAATAAAAAATAATTGCTAAGATGTTCCATAAGCTCTCCAAGTATTCAGTGTTAACCATGCATTAAATAGGAAAATACGTGCTACTTATGTACATTTCATGGTCAATGAAGCATCGCTATAGAAAAATGTATTATCGTAGGTCGATTAAGATTGATTATATATAATATTACAAAAAATAAGTCTAGGTTGCGTATAACAAAATAAAATATTTAGGTAAAAATTAAGTTTATAGAACGCCTATTTAGTTCTAAAATTTCAACATATTTTTCTGAAAATGCAATTTAGAAATTTTTTATTTGACTATTCTTTTACTTCATGAATGATATTTTCCTGACTTGATTTTCTTAAATACTTATAGTTCAAAGTGGAAACTACATCAAATTTATCTCATATTATACTCAGTTAAAGGTTTTTTAATGTACATGTGTTAGTAAACCAATTATGCCTTATAAATTTACAAGGAAATGACCATGATCCTACTAAACAAACACAAAAAAATTAGAGAATTTATTATGTATTAATTATCTTCGATGATAACTTAAGAAACTAATTTGCTATAAATATGATTGTATTAATTTTTAGAAAATTTGATTAGTTCTGTTATAACATCAAACAATTGAATTATAAAATAAACACGTAACCATATTATCAAATTAAATAAATTATACATACTTTATATTGAAAAAAAAATTGAAATAAAGTATTTAGCTTTAAAGCTAAAAATAGTAAACGAACTAAACCTACCATTATTTTCGAAAATGAAAGCATGGATGAGAATTAGTAGTCGACTTATAAACGTTTGACCTTTTATGTATCTGGTGTAACATTTTTATAGATCATGCAATTATTTTTTGACTAATAATTATGTATGCAATATCTATTGTATTATTTTTACTATATTAGGCCTTTCAAAAAATTTGACTTGTTAACTATGCATATTCTAACTTTGATAATTCCAACTACTTGAACATGATCCTAATTTGTTTGAAAATGTACAAATAATATGAATAAGAGTTGCGCTGCATGTTTAATAAAAGTATATTTTAGAGATATACAATTAAGTAAATTAAAAATTATTCTTAATCCATCATCAAAATAAAATTTTATATTGATTAAATTTGGAGACTAATTGATTAGGATTAATGAAGATTAGTACATAACTGTTCTCTAACGATAGATTTTAATAAAAGAGAATTAATTGTAATAATCTCAAATTAGTTTGAATTAGAAGTACATGAATATTATCAACTTATTCCTTGTAAATACAGTTGTTTCCATTTGAAGTTAATTTACTTGTAAACATTATTAATAACACATTTTCAATTCATAATGATTTATACACATCTTCAAACTGCAAAATAAAATCAAAACAATATAACATCAGATAATCTTTGCAGAAAATAAAAGATAATTGCTAACATGTTCCATAAGATCTCCAAGAATTCAGTCTTAATCATGCATTAAATTGGAGAAAGTGTGCTATTTATGTACATTTCTTAGTCAATGAAGCATCACTATTGGAAAATATATTAAATCGTAGGACAGTTAAAATGGATAATATCATATGTTACAAAAATGAGTCTAGGCTGAATATAAAAAATTAAATATTTAATTAAAAATTAAGTTCGTATAACACATTTTCAAAATTAATTTTTCAACATAAAGTTACACACGATAGATTGAGCAAAAGTAATATTTATACATTTATATTTCTTTTCTCAAATACGACATAAAATTTATTATTTGAGCATTCTCTTACTTCATAGATGATATTTTCCCTAACTTGATTTTCTGAAATACATATGTTTAAAAATGGAGAAACATCAATTTTGTCTCAGATTATACATAATTTAAGATTGATTGGTATACAAGTGTTAGTAAACTAATTATGCTATTTAAAATATACAAAGAAAATAAAATTCGTGATCGTATCAATGAAACACAAATCAGATGAACCTCGACGTAAATATAAAACATGAGAACTAAAAAATAGTTCAACATTACATATCAAGGATTTTATTAAAAAATATATATGATATCGATGTAATAATCAATTTAATAACCTCCTACAGAATATGAAGAAACCAAGTTGATAATGATACAGATTGAAACTAAAATAATAAGAAATTATAAGATTTTTCCCAACTTGATTTTTTTTATACTTATATTGCAAAATAAAAACGATCAACTTTACCTCTTATGTATTACAAAAAATTTAAGATTATTTTACATCTATTTGTTAGTAAGCCAATTATTCACTACAAAATAAAGGAATGAAATGAAATCATAATCGTACTAAACGAATACAAATAAGATGAACGTCGATGTAAATAGAAAACTTAAGAATAAAAAATAGTCAAGCTTTATGTATTATAGAATTTACAAAATAACCAAAGATTATGTGACATCTATGTATTAATAAATCCAATAACTTTCTAAAAATATAAAGTGACCATATTTGTATCCATACAAGTTGTGACCAAAATAAGAAGAAAACAATTTTATTGGACACAAAATTTGAAGTAAAGATCTGCAATAATATATTAAAGCTAAAAAAAAAAAATTCAACCTTAAATTAAATGAAAATAAAGATAATAAAATAAAAATCAAACCTTTAAATCCAGCTTAATAGATTAGTAAGCAAGATTTTTTAGAGGTTTTTAAACAATTTTTCCATGAAAACCACAATACTGAAAGACAAAAATACAATCTCAACAAAACATGATTAAAATGATAATTTTTTAAATGAATAGAGACTAAAGAACTGATGATGAATTCAACCAAATGAAAAAAAGAGATTGACTAAAAACTATTTGGATGGAATCTTTAAGTTGATTTAGAATGGAAATAGATATTTTAGTTTTTTTTTTGAATTGTAATATACATATGAAACTAATATATGGGAAGATATGACATATGTAATGAAAAGAATTTAAATGGGAGAAATGTAAAAAAAAATGATAGGAAACAAACAAGGAATGAAAAAATTGTAATGATAACATTGAGAAGAGGAAGAGATCTCTGCTAGGTTACAAAGAAATAGTGATTATAAGTGTATCAAAAGAAATAAATAGTATGTAACAGTATTTTATCAAAAGGAGTAATGATAGCATTAATTATTATATTAATGATGGCAATTTTGTGGAATATTGAAAAATTTTAAGGGGTCTAAAAGGAAAATTATACCTAAAATTAAGAAGAACACACTATTCGGTATGAGAGTGATTTGAGATAAGAATACTAAGTGTTCTATATTGTCTTTCTTATATAATAGAATAGATTTATTTCTATTATCTGTATGTAGTTATTGTATGTAGTTATGTATTGCCGAATTTAGTTCGATTATTCAACTTATTTGTTTTATCTCACCTACAACCGATCCTACCTAGGGTTCCACTAATATTCAAGGTAAATTAATAACCATCAACTTTTCCCCTAACATCTTAATAGATGAGCGAAAAAATAGGAGAGTAATGTTTCATGTTGATGAGAAGTGGCATGAGTGATATCACATTCGTCTTTAACAAATGTTGAAAGAGTGACATATTTGTTATAAAATGTCGTAGAGTCCTTTGCCAATGCTTAATGATAGGTTTAATTTCTCTTCATAGAATTAGCAAGCAGACGAATAACTACATCGAATATTATCTCATGTTTGTAGCTTGTTGGAATGTTGTTGAATTTAGTGGCATAGGGAATGGATACAAAGATTTCGCTGCAACATGAGATGTCATGTCTAGAGAAGGGAAATTCTATTTGAACATAAATAGGTGACCCAAAATCTGACACAAGTGATCTCAAT
Source organism: Allium cepa (assembly GCA_030765085.1). Lineage (NCBI taxonomy): Eukaryota > Viridiplantae > Streptophyta > Magnoliopsida > Asparagales > Amaryllidaceae > Allium > Allium cepa. The sequence goes on along the minus strand of CM060941.1, from coordinate 78,226,506 downwards.
CATTAGATTTCCCTTTTATTTTTACCCACCTTGTAAAGACAAAGAAATATAATGATCAATATTTGTTATATCAAATTTTGTATTTTATTTTTTGTCTTAATAGCCACCCTCTTAAAAGAATTTACATCTACGCATATATAAGCTTCGAACAATCAAGAAAAAAGGCGTCATTACCATTATGACAAATGTGAATTATGCAATGTGCAGGGAAAGACTTGTTCATATTCATCTTAATGAGAGATGACAAATTCAAATCTCCTTCATATTCTAGGTGGTTAATATACGTGTTAGTAAACTATCAGCCAAGAATGAGTATACAATCTGTTTAAAAAGTAGAATAATATTAGATAATACCAATACATAAATAATTGTACTTTAAACTTTAAAAAACTCGAAGGTTATTTTATAATAAAAAAATTGTACATATATTGTACTATTTTATTAAAACAAGAGACTTTTTGCCTTTTTCCTATATAATCGAAATAATTTATTATTTTCATACACATTTTCAACGAACATCGTCTAATATCATCGATATATCGAAAAATTTCGCTGATATATCATAATATATATTATTCATCGATTTTAGTCGATTTTCTAAAAATCTATTATTTGAAGGCTGAATGTGATATATACAAACTACATAGAAAGAAAGTGATTGTTAAAAAAATCACATAGGAATAGTAAAAAAAACTACCTACTTATGAAGCATGTCAACCATTTAGGTCCACCAAGTGATTATAAAATGATCACCTTCAATGATAATAGGGTCTGATTCTAGCATGTTTTAATTGTCATCTAAACTATTGAACGCAAAAAAAGAACACTGCATTATAAGATTTAACTTTGACAAATCCAGTAAGCTCTCAAGATATTTTGAAATAGGCCATAGAATAGGAGAGAATCCTTTGGGTGGAAAATCCATTTGGTAAGTCATAATGGGTACAATAATGTCAAAGTTATGCTATAACGTCATCTCTTTGCTCGTGTTTATATAGTAAGCAGCAAAAAGGGTTAGGATTTTGGAGTGGTAGTGTAGGAATCATTTTGGTGATGATAAGCATAATGAGAGTCTGGGAAGAAAGTTCTAATTTTGACAAAGAGAATATCTTTGCAAAGTGCCAAACAATGGAGCAACTCATTGGGATGTATAGGGCAATTATGGTTGATATATTCAACTCTGGTAACTGTTAACCATATGGACAAGTGTTGAATCTCACCCATCTCGTCTAAGATATCAATTATGCATTTGAGCAAGATGAAACATTTATCATTCATAGCTCGTTAAATATTTATCTCACTTAAGGTGTTGAAATCTCAACTTAAATCTGGATCGAGTTATTAATCTGAGATCTCATCCGTAATTATATGTTTTTTATTTTATACAACATCTTATTTTTCATATGAATTAAATGAAATTACCTTACTAATTACTATTATTTAGTAAATCCAGTCCTATTTTTTCGTTTTATATGGATAGCTTATGTGACGACCACCCTACATCTTCGTATCCAGTATACCTGTAAAGTGCAAAACGATAGTACCGAGTCAATGAGGAGTGAAAATTAAGGGTAAAAGTAATTAAAACTCCAAGCATCAGCTATCATATATTTCAGAGCGTATAGGATAAAATATAACAACCAACACAGATATAAAACAAGTGAGACATCAATCATAGAACGAACCATAGAATTAGAGTGCTACGGGTTTACCATAGTTATACAAAATAGAAAGTAAAGTTTGTACATCAAAAAATAAACTCTAAAATAACCACCTCTAATAATAATAGCATAGCATAGATAAAGCTCCATAGTGCTGCACTGTGGAAATAGTGTGGATAAGCTTTAAAAGTATATATATGAAAGCATAGCCTCCTTCTCGTTCTCCACACCGATCCATGTGCTGTCTCATAATTACTATCCAGTTGACTTATTTAAGAGTACTTGATATGATAAGAACCAAAATATAAAAGCTTGAGTCAGACAGGAGTCTAATATGAGCGATATATAATCTCAAAATACTATAGAAGTCAATGTTGTAAATAGGAACGACGTGTATGAAAAATCATACATGTCATGTCTCTACATCTAACAAGTTAGCACATAACACAAAAAAAAATATGTATGTATGTACGTGTGTGTGTATAATGACTACATATCATGACACCCATCTCAAGAAATCAACTATCATGATGAATATAGAAATCATAGCTATTGGTAAGATTCTTCGTCTTACAACACTCCAACTAAAGAAGAAATAATTACCATAATAATTACCTCAATGATTTTGAATTAGCAAAATTAAGTAATATTAAATTTTTTGTTAGGTAGCAATTGGGCAGTTGGATGCTTACATAGTTAGGTTGTTGCACTTTAATTGTTTGTTAAAATGTCAAATCGAGCAATCAATACTGGAAAGGTAAGATTTGATACTAAAACCTAGGTATACAAATAACAAAATGAAGAAATAGTAAAGGACACATGAATTTACATGGCTCAGATGTTAAGAAATCCTACGTCCATGGGGGAAACCTTTCTTCCTTTTTCTATTTTGGTACAGGTTTTCATAGCAGAGAGTACGGTAAAATCTTAAAAGTATTCAAGAGCGAAAAATGTAAAGTCTCTTTCTTGGTAAGGTATTTTATCTATTTATAGTATAATGGTACACACGGATAGCCATAATCTATTTCTCGCTATTGTGTTTCAATCCTCGGATCTTGCCTGGTGTTGTATATCCGCGTTTTCTATTCGATATACCCATATTGCTGACGAGTTCTTGGCGGGAAGTTTGAGAGTAAAGCAGGAATTCTTGAAATGATGGCAGGAAACCTCAATTCAAATTGATTCTGCACTCTGGTTCTTGGAAGGATAATAAAAGTTGTTTCATCGATATAGGGTGTGTTTGGCACGTTTAGAGTGAGGTTGTACTAATTGGTATGTGATTGTTCTGAGCTGCCTATGATATGAGTTTCTCTTGTTGCATGGGTTATCAGTAATGGTGATCTCATATCTTTGCTACTTTCCTTAAAGCCTGGATTTGCAGTGAAGCGTCGCTCGAGTGGCTCCATTTATAGCCCCTTAAGATGCTTCTAACTTTGTGTGGTAACCCTTAGTTTATGCAGTGCAGATCCGACTTAAGGGTGTTAACAAAGTATGAGCTCTTGGAATGTCGGTAGGACAGTTCGGTTATTATTTTATTATGGCTTGTGGGTGCAGTATTTCATCATCTATTTTTGGTATTCGTGTGGCTTATATTATGAGAGCAGTATCTTGTTTTGTTGCAGCTTTTTGCCTTTTAGTTGTAGTTCTTTTAGTTAGATCGAGTATCGTGACCGCTAACCAGCTTTTGAGCAGTACCAGTTGGATCACTCCAAATCTCTTCTCCATTTGCCTTAACTTTTATTATGAGGGTAGCTCTTTCGGCTTTGTGTCCTATTTAATTCCCCTTTAATTTAGCTTATGAAACCTGGGTGTAACATTTTTCCCCTAAGTCTGCAGCGTCCTTAGATCGATGTGGATTTATCTCTGCTCGTTCTTTTCTAAGCATTTTATGATCTGCTTTATGGATGTTGTCTTCCATGTAAGCTTTTCTGCGCATTTGGCATGGTCTGCCCTTGCTATTTGGGGACATACCATTAGTTGTTTATATGTCGTGTAGTTGGTGTGATCATTGAACGATGATGATGATCTACAAGAAATTATTTTTTATTTTTTATTTAGCATTACCATTCTCATCTTTAAGATAGACGTTATCATTCATATGTTGTGTTGTCAATACAATAGTTGAATGGCGGGGGGTTAGGCCATGAAATGTTGTTTGCTCTTAGTTTACGTCATCTTTCTCATTACTGAAATTGTTGTTGTGGTTCGTTTGCCGCATGGTCGAATGACGACGGTGAGCTATGAAAAGTTATTTGTTCATGCGCTTAGCACGGTCTTCCTCGTGTCTTCGGGTGGACTGAGTTTTGACCGTGAAATTAGGTTTCATATTTACAACCTTTGCATGCGCATGGTTTTTGTACTAGTTATGGTTGTATAGTATCCGTACGTCTAGTGTGCTATGTTTATGACATTAACATAAAGAGGTTTTTATACTAGTTTGGGTCATCCAATATCCCTAAGACCAGTTTGGCTGAGAGAGCCAAATTGCATTTGGTGTAGATCCGTTTTGATAACTTGTTTGGGCAGTCCGATATCCCTACATCCAATTTGGCCACAAAGCCGATTTGCATTGAGCATCATTTTTGATGGTTGGTTCGGGCCGTTTAATATCCCAATGTCCGGTTCGACCGAGAAGCCGATCTACGTTGTGCAGTATTTTTAATGGTTAGTTCAGGCTGTGTAATATCTCTATGTCCAGTGTGAATATTAAACTATGTTAAGAGAATTAACACAGTGACATATTTATACTGGTTCGAGCCGTCTAATACCTCTTCGCCCAGTTCATTGAATTATTACTTTATAATAGTAATCACAATGTACATAACATAAGCAATGTAGGTTATGCAAAGTAAGGTCTGAGGTGGTTTGAGTTTCAAATTCTTGGAACTAGGTTTCCATCAAGTCTTGATAATCGATATGCCTCATTTGCTAATACCTCTGCTATGACTAGCAGGCCTTCCCAATTCCGACAGAATGCTCCATTTGTTGGATCCATTATGTTGGCCATTACTCTTCACGGTACTAAGTCCCCTTTATAGAAATTTCTCTCTTTGAGCCTGGCATTATGATTTTTTGCAATCCTTTGTCGATGTGCGACTTGACGTTATCGTTCATATGTTGTGTTTTTTAAAAAATAGTTGAATGATAGGGGGTTAAGCCATGAGATGTTGTTTGCTCTTAGTTTAGCGTCACCTTTCTCATTACCGAGATTGTTGTTTTTGTTCGTTTTCCACATGGTCGAATGACGGTGGTGAGCTATGAAAAGTTATTTGTTCATGCGCTTAACTGGTCTTCCCCGTGACTTCGGGAGGATTGAGTTTTGACTGTGAAGTTAGGTTGCATATTTACAACCTTTGCATGTGCATGATTTTTTGTACTATTTCTGGTTGTCTAGTATCCGTACGTCCATTGTTCTATGTTTACGATATTAACATAGAGAGGTTTTTATACTAGTTTGGGTCGTCCAATATCTCTAAGACCAGTTTGGCTGAGAGAGCCAAATTGTATTTTGTGCAGATCCGTTTTGATAACTTGTTTGGGCAGTCTGATATCTCTACGTCCAGTTTGGCCGCAAAGCCGATTTGCATTGAGCAGCATTTTTGATGATTGGTTCGAGCCGTCTAATATCCCAATGTCCAGTTCGACCGAGAAGCTAATCTGCATTGAGCAGTATTTTTGATGGCTAGTTCGGTTGTCTAATATCTCTATGTCTAGTGTGAATATTAAACTATGTCAAGAGAATTAACAAAGAGGTATTTTTATCTGGTTTAAGCTATCTAATATCTCTTCATCCAGTTCATTGTATTAGTACTTTATAATAGTAATCACAATGTACATAACATAAGCAATGTAGATTATACAAAGTAAGGTCCGAGGTGGTTTGAGTTTCAAGTTCTTGGAACTAGGTTTCCATCAAGTCTTGATAGTCGATATGCCTCGCTTGCTAATACCTCTGCTATGACTAGTAGGCCTTCTCAATTCGGACCAAATGCTCCATTTGTTGGATCGATTGTGTTGGCCATTACTTTTTGTAGGATCGATTTCACCCTAGAGGGGGGGTGAATAGGGTGATAATATCAATTATAAAAATTTATCGCAGAAGTTTATATAAAATAATCTCAACACAGATATATCAAAATTATAGTAGCACATGTAATAGCAGAATAATAAATGCAGAAATAAAACGACACAGAATTTACCCAGCTTCGGTAAAATCCTGCCTACGTGCTGCCCCCAAGGTTTCTACTAGAAATTAAGTAGTCAGACGCTTACACACGTAAACTCGTGATACCCGCTGTCGACTAGCCTTAACTCTACGCTCAAAACCCTGCCACAACTCAGCCACCGGGTTGCGATTTCTCAAACTACGCCACGTAGTTTGTCCCCTAGTCACATGACTAGAAATTACAACGGTTTATCAGAAGAATTTAAAACAAATTTAAATAAAACCCTAATTTAAATAGTTAAGCTCAAATTAAAACAATAGAAAGGACGGTCCCCTTTTTCTTTTATATCTTTATTCTTCTTTGCTCTGTGAAATGGCGGCCTCATTCTTTCCTCTTCGTTCTGTAGTTAGGGATTTGAATAAATTAGAAAATGCCGACTTTAATTAGAACGATCGAGTAATTGATTTCGATTTCCTTGCTTTGTCGATTGATCGTCTCTTGAGATGCTTTCGGCTGCTTCTATTTGATTGAGTTTGACTTTGATTCCGGTATGTAATTTATGCCTTTTGCTCTCCGGTTTTAATACTTGAACTTGATGATGGAAACTGCCGATGAAGTTAAGGTTTATACAGGGTTTGAATTCCTTAGTTTTCGTTCGTCTAATAATTTGCTTGAATTCTTCTCGGCCATTTGATTTATGTTGGATGTTTATGATGATTTCAGACTTGTTCAAATTCGTGACTTTCGTTGCTTGATTACTTGATACCCACGGTGTTGATTTCTGACTTGGTTCGATTTTGTTCATTGTTGCCTTGGTTATCACGGCTCTGACTTGATGCTGCAAATTAACTTCGGTCATTTTTGAACCTTCCTGCTTGGTTTTGTTTCAGTGTCATGTGTTTGTGGTTGACTTCGGCCATGGTGATTTTGTGTTGATATTTTGACTTCGTTTGAAACTCTATTGCTTCTGGCTTCACTGAATCTTCATTGACCTATATACTTGTTATGAGTTCGAGTCTTGTTCATCTCTTGGCTCTGGTTACATATGCACCACTTTGCACTATCTATTGCCATACTGCCATGTTGTATTGTGTTGTAATATTTGTGACATTGAGCCTGGGCAGTTTGGTTGTGCTGCACTGAGTTGTAGATCATCACTTTGCACTGTATATGTATGCTGTGTTATTCATGTTTCCATTTGTGCATTCGTACTTGAGGTACTTGTCTGGTTCACATTGCTGGTGTATCCTTTTATCTCATTGATGCATTGCATTTTTCTTTGTCTCCGAGTCTATGCTGTTTTGAGTTTTATTCATGCGTACATTTTATGTGCGGTCTGGCATACTCGATGTCGTTGTCTTCATTTTGCCTGACCATTTGAACCATTGACTGTGTTCAATTGATAGCTCAGTGTTCATTGTTTTGAGTCTTCATTTGGTGTTTGGATTAGCTTGTGTACTTTACTGCTATATGTGCTTGTTGTATATATTGGCTGTTGTGCACTGGTCATCTTCACATCATTGTATAATTCGAAGTCTGGTTTAAGTTGCAGTGATACTGCTTGCATTCTGGTTTCTCTGTCTTTGATATTTTGGTTTTGACTCAGCCTGACTTTGTCACTTGTAGTTGCCGTAGTGTTGCAGTCTTTAACTTGTACCATTCGGGCAGTTTGCATACAGTTGCATTGTTGGTCTTGTAAAATTGAAACTGTACTTGACTTGAAACTGATGCACTTTGAGTTGTTGTCCGTTTGTGCCTGTTAGTCTTCACTGTGCATTGTATGCATACATGTTGTACCTGTTACTGCATTCATTGTGTAGTCTGGTTGCTTGTGTGGCCTTCTTTAAGTGCTGGTTTGAGTCATGTGTACATCTCTCTGTTGGATAGTTCATCTACTTGTTGTATACCTTTTGGTTCAAGCTGCACTGTGACTCGAGTCTGCTTACATCTGCAGTGTAGCAGTGTTGTTCCACTGAGTCTGATTTCAATACTTATTTGTAGTTTTGTGTATATGCGTGTTGTATCATTGAGTCTATACAATTGGATTGCACCTGTGTTGAATCTAGCTTAAAGCTCGGGTTTGACCTTTTGCTGATATTGTGATATTATTTTTATTGCACTTGAGTTGAACCCGGCTTTTCATTTGGGTTTGACCTTGTGCTCACCTGTCCCTGTAACTTTATCAAGTGTATATCGGTGTGCACAGCCTTGTGGCATGTACAGTGATACACTGTGGATGTCCCAAGCTGTTCGTGTATGATGAATTCAAAATTAAATGATGACGAACAACCCAAATAACTAAGGAAAATAATATTTTCAAAATTACATTTTATTTTATACTACAAAAATATTTATTTTCATTTTTACTGTGTCAGTGTATATTTTTTGCAGATCGCTCAGATGCTGGATTCAAGTTGAAGATTAAATACGAGTGAATGAGCGATGTGTAGTGAGGACAATTATGTAAACTGAAATGAGATGTAATCAATGTATTGTAATCAAAGATTTTATATATAGTGGGAGCTCAAATTTGTACTACTCAAAATTGTAATAAATAATTGTTGAATAAAATATCTGTTTGAATTTAAATTATGCGTTATTTATTTTATTCAGCAAATATTTATTTAATTATGTGAAAAATAAAATAGTACATTAACAAATACATTTAAATGAATATATATATATATATATATATATATATATGTTTATTATCATCAAACAAAAATCAAATACTCGCATATTCAACAATCTCCCCATTTTGATGATAACAAACATATATTTAAAATTTTGAATTTGTTAAATGTATTTGATCATTAAATTTGCTCTCCCTATTTGAATGCTCCCTCTCTACACGAAGATCCCCCTTCATATATGCATGTAATTAAAAATATGCAAATTCATATATGCATGTAATTAAAAATATGCAAATGAGCCTTGATGCAAATAGAAAATATTTGACCTTTATCTGTCAAAATCTTAACTTTTCTCTCCCCTTTCTGTTATCAGCAAAAGAGTAATAGTGTTAGAAAAATAGAGATAATGTGATAAATATTAATACAACATTAAAACTCAATCGAATATAAATATTGAATTTCAATAAAAAAATCAAACAAAAATCATAAATACTCTGTTAGACGCATATTCCACTTTTAGAATAATGGGAATGATGTCATTATATAAAACCGTATAGTTATGTCTATTTGTGGTATATTTATATCAGGAATTTGAATATCTACCAACCATGCATAACCGTTAGGACTTTTAAATGAGATTAGTAGTATTCCAATTTTTTTCTTTAAAAAATGAATTTAAGTATCTTCTAACCACACATAACCATGAGGACTTTTAAATGAGATTAGAACCAACTTGTTTATTTAATTACTTAATTTTGATATGCGTTCCATACATGCATAACCGGGAGGACTTTTAAATGAGCATGGAAGCACATAACAAGTTTCAAGTAATTCACCCATGCATAACCGTGAGGACTTTTAAATGAGAGTGAATACTTTGGTTTTTTTTATGAAAAAAAATATATAATGAAAAATGAATGATTCTTGTTTAAATCACCACATATTGACATACTATATTGGATTATGATGAGTGATGGTTGATAGAAAAATGATAGAAATAGAAATGATCATGAAATTTTTACCAACAAAAAGTGTTTATAACTCTTGTTTAAATTTCTAAAGAAATTTACTAATTATACCATCTCAAGTTATAATATATGATTAATATCAACACTCGTCACTTTTTCAACCGCTATTTATCTTTTTGATAACTAGTAGGGAGTCAGATTAGTCAATTGTAGTCATTTAAAATCAAATTCAAAAAATAATTATAAAATCAATTTTTCTAAAGTTGACCAATCTGAAAACAAGGTCAAAAATGATTTTCTAGAAGGGATTTTACAGAAAAAATGTCTGCTTTTTGAAAATTATTTGAAGTACAAAATATGCAGATATTTTCTTTGAAAAACGATGCAGTTACTAAATGTCTCATCATAAATCAGTTCCACTAGTAATTTTTCTATCAACTAGATTACCAGTGTAATCTGCATCTGAATTTCTTTTCATTCAAACTTATTATTAGTTGAAAGCTACAGACCAGATCATGAAGTGTGCAACAAAATGTCTCAAAATCATTTTTAACAACTTTTTAAATGAAATCATCTTAAATTTGAATTGAAGCCGTGTAAATAAACAAAAACCGTGAATATAGAGTCAGCCAAATGTATTATCACCAATCAAATCTATATGAAGTATTTCAAGGATTGTAGTGTTCTAGGCATAAAAGAATAATTGGCCAACAATTTTGAAACGTCAGAATCACTATCATTATTCATTTCTTTATAACATAACTGGCTGATTTAAATTCAAATAATGGTGCATATTATCACATTTAATAAATAGAATATACCATTACCTGTTTTACCTTTACGATAATTTTTCATTGTTGCCCATTGTGATTCTGTCACCTTTATACTAGGCTAAGAAACTTTGATTTGTCGCCCGTTGTATTCTTGGAACAGCCAGAATCCAAGATAATACTATTGTTATTCTTAAGCTTGCCATCACACCTACACGATGAAAGATTTTTGTGACCTATTTGTTTTTATAGGCCCATGATTGTTAGTGGCAGAATATTTTGAAAAATAATTTTGTTTAGACCCGAAGCTATTTATATATGTTCCTTTTGGCACCCAGATTTGTTTAACTTTGAAAGATTTTATATTTGTGCTTTTGGAACCCAAATTAGTATAATTTTCACGTGTTTGGGGTCTATACCAGCAATTGTTTTGATTGTGTCCAAATTTTCTACAAATTGTGCACATTGAATTTACTTGATTAATCTCATTTCTAACATTATTAGATTGATTATACCTAAGTCCTTGTCTAACTGTATTAACAGTTTTTTTCCTAATAGCATGTTCAATGATTTCTCACTTTTGAAAATTTATCTAAAGTCGTTGACAGTTGTTGGAATTATGTTTTGAGAGATTCATTTTCGTTTAACAATCGTGTGCACCTTTTAATAGAATTTTCTCTTCTTGTATTTTCACTCTCTTTCAAAATCAGAATTTCATTTTCAAACGATTTTATTTTGATTTCTGATTTTTTAATCTCTTCTTCGACACTTACCACACTTAGGGATCCTACTTTGATAGTTTTTAACTGATTGGTCAAGTTGTTTATTTAAATCTATCAAAGTATCTTTTTTGTGATTCAAGTTTGGCATATTTCTCCCTAAGTTGTTCAACACAGCCATTTACTTTGTGGAAATATATAAGTAATTCAGAGTGAGTAAGTTTTGATACCTCGCTTGGCTCGTCATTGTCGCTATCAATTATATTACCTTGAAGGAACATATCTACTTTCTCACTCTCACTGCTAGTACTTTTATTATCTTCATCACTTGTATTCCACGTGGCTACAAAATTTCTCCTTTTTGATTTCTTTTCTAAGTCGTGACGATTTTGGGGATAATTGGGCTTGATATGTCCGGGTTTGTTGCACTTGTGACAAATAATCTCGTGTTCTTCTGAGTTGTCTAGTGCTTTGATTATTCTGCTTTTCAATTGTTGATTTGGAGCTGGATTTCCGTATTTGGCGTTCTACTTTTTGAATCTCTTTATTAGTAGCGCCAGCTCAGCTGCTTCATCATCATTATCCTCATCACTATTGTTTTCTGCCAATCCTATTAAGCTCGTTTCTTTAATTGAATCGATTGAGGATGATTTCTCATTGTAATAGACTTTTGCACCATATATTGCATCAAAAGCATTCCAGATTTTCTATGCATTTTCACAATGAGAAATAAAGTTAAAATTATCTTGATTAATATGAGAATACAATATATGCATAGCAAGAGCATTAATCGAGATAATTTTCTCATCTGTTGTATCACACCCATTTTCAATAATATCCCAACATGTAATATTAACAGATTTTAAATAAAGTTCCATTTTTAATTTCCAATTTAAAAAATCTGTTCCATCAAAAATATGAGGGATAATATTAGACCGACCCTCAGCAAAAGTAACCATTTTAAAAAATTCAAATTTGTAAAAAAATTGGTCTTTGAGAAATCAAACTTTTTAAAACAAAAATGGCTTTTGTACCTAGCTCTGACACCACTTGCAGGATCGATTTCGCCCTGGGGGGAATAGGGTGATACTATCAATTATAAAAATTTATTGCGGAAGTTTATATAAAATAATCTCAACATAGATATATCAAAATTATAGTAGCACAGATAATAGAAGAATAATAAATACAGAAATAGAACGACATAGAATTATCCAACTTTGGCAAAATCCTGCCTACGTGCTGCCCTCAAGTTTCTACTAGAAATTAAGCAGTCAGATGCTTACACATGTAAACTCACGACACTCGCTATTGACTAGCCTTAACTCTAAGCTCAAAATCCTGCCACAACTCAACACTGAGGTGCGAATTCTCAAACTACGCCACGTAGTTTGTTCCCTAGTCACAGGACTAGAAATTACAACGATTTATCAGAAGAATTTAAAACAAATTTAAATAAAACCCTAATTTAAATTGTTAAGCTCAAATTAAAACAATAGAAAGGCCGACCCCTTTTCTTTTATATCTTTATTCCTCTTTACTCAGTGAAATAGCGGCCTCGTTCTTTCCTCTTCGTTCTGTAATTAGGGCTTTGAATAAATTCGAAGACGCCGACTTTAATTTGATAGATCGAGAAATTGATTTCGATTTCCTTGCTCTGTCGATTGATCGTCTCTTAAGATGCTTTCGGTTGCTTCTATTTGATTGAGTTAGACTTTGATTCCGGTATGTAATTTATGCCATTTGCTCTCTGGTTTTAATACTTGAACTCGATGATGAAAAATGCTGATGATGTTAATGTTTGTATAGGGTTTGAATTCCTTGATTTTCGTTCATCTGATATTTTGCTTGAATTCTTCTCGGCCATTTGATTTAAGTTGAATGTTTGTGATGATTTCAGACTTGTTCAAATTTGTGACTTTCGTTGCTTGATTACTTGATACCCACGATGTTGATTTCTGACTTGATTCGATTTCGTTCATTGTTTCCTTGGTTATCACGACTCTGAATTGATGCTACAAATTGACTTCAGTCATTTTTGAACCTTCCTGCTTGGTTTTGTTTTACTGTCATGTGTCTGTGGTTGACTTCGGTCATGGTGATTTTGTGTTGATATTTTGACTTCGTTTGAAAATCTGTTGCTTCTGGCTTCACTGAATCTTCATTGACCTATATACTTGTTATGAGTTCGAGTCTTGTTCATTTCTTGACTCTGGTTACATGCGCACCAACTTTGCACTGTCTACTGCCATGCTGCCATGTTGTATTGTGTTGTAGTATTTATGACATTGAGCCTGGGCAGTTTGGTTGTGCTGCCCTGAGTTGTAGATCATCACTTTGCACTGTGTATGTATGCTGTGTTATTCATGTTTCTAGTTGTGCATTCGTACTTGAAGTACTTGTCTGGTTCACATTACTGGTGCAGCCTTTTGTCTCATTGATGCATTGCATTTTTCTTTGTCTTCGAGTCTGTGCTGTTTTGAGTTTTATTCATGTGTACAGTTTATGTGAGGTCTGGCATACCCGATGTCGTTGTCTTCATTTTGCCTGACCATTTGAACCATTAACTGTGTTCAATTGATAGCTCAGTGTCCATTGTTTTGAGTATTCATTTGGTGTTTGGATTAGCTTGTGTATTTTACTGCTATATGTGCTTGTTGTATATATTGGCTGATGTGCACTGGTTATCTTCACATCATTGTATAATTCGAAGTCTAGTTCAAGTTGCAGTGATACTGCTTGCATTCTGGTTTCTCTGTCTTTGATGTTTTGGTTTTGACTCAGCCTGACATTGTCACTTGTAGTTGCCGTAGTGTTGCAGTCTTTAACTTGTACCAATATCTGATTTGATTCTGTTATACTTGGCTCCGCTTGATGCTTGATTGGTACTGCTTTCATTTCACTATCCCCTTTGGTACTAGTAAGCTTTGCTAAGGAGTGTGCAGATGAGTTCTTTTCACATGGAACTTGTTCTATCCCAAATTGTTTGAATTTCTCTATCAGGTTCTTAGCCGGTTCTAAATATTTGGGTTAGTTTAGTTCTTTTTCTTGGTAATTGCTCTGCACTTGGTTCACAACTAGTTGTGAATCACTATGGAGTTTAATGTGGGTTATCTTCATTACCTGGGCCATCCTTAGGCCTACGAGGAGAGCCTTATATTTTACCATATTGGTGGTTGCTGTGAAATTTATTTGCACTGCTCCGTACAGCTTTTGTCCATATAGAGCGATCGGTATATACCCAATTCATGCCTCATGTTCATTTAATGCTTCATCTATGAACAACCTCTAGTACTGTGGGGTGCTTGCTTCTTCTTCTGATTAAGATTCAGCTAGTAATTTGCATTCTACGATGAAGTTTGCAAGCATCTGGCCTTTGATTGTGTTTCTTGGACAATAGGTGATGTCGTACTGACTAAGCTCTCTTTCCTACTTTAATAGGAGGCCTGATGTCTTTGGCTCATGTAGTTTCTGCCTAGGGGGGTTTGTCTGTAAGGAATTTGACGGGATTCGCCTGGAAATAGGGCCTAAGCTTCCTATCTATAAGGAGTAGGTTATATGCTAGCTTTTCAATGATTGATTAATTTAGTTCTGCTCCTGACAGCCGCGTGCTTGTGAAGTAAATAGGCCTTTGGATCCCTACATCTTCTCGTATCAATGCAGCACTAATAGCTTTATCAATTACTACTAAATAATTGTACAAGTCCTCACCTATCACCGGTTTTGATATGAGTATTGACCAAAAGATCCTTTATATTCTGAAATGTGGCTTCGCACTCCTCGATTCATTTGAAGTTTCACCCTTCTTCACCCGGTCAGAGAACGGGATGCACTTGTCTATTGCTTTGGATATAAATCTGCTTAGTGCTGCTACCCTGCCATTTAGACTCATTAGATCCTTTGGTTTCTTTGGGATTACCATCCCTCTTATTGCCTCAATCTTCTTAGGATTCTCTTTAATGACATATGTTCTTAAAAATGTTACCTAAAAACTAGCCTAACTTGATGGCCAAGGTTCGGCTTCATATTGTATTGCCTTAGGACTTCGAATGTCTTCTCTAAATCTCGGACGTGGCTTGATGCTACCTTGGACTTTACTAGCATGTCATATACATATGTTTCAATGTTCTTTCCAAGTTGTTCTGCAAACATCATATCGACCAATCTTTTGTAGGTTGCCCCCGCATTCTTGAGCCCGAATGGCTTAACTTTGTAACAGTACAACCCTTTGTCTGTTATGAAGCTAGTATGTTTATGATCTAGTTCAAACATGACTATCCGATCGCACCCTGAATACCTATCCATAAATTAGAGCATTTCATGCCCATTGGTCGTGTCTACTAACCGATCAATTCTAGATGGGGGAAAACTACACTTCGAGCAAGCCTTGTTGTCATCGGTGAAGTCTATGCAAGTTCTTCATTTCCCGTTGGGCTTCGTTACAAGCACTGGGTTGGCATTCCATTTTGGGTAGTATACTTCCCTAATGTATCTATTATCCTTTAACTTCTTAACTTCTTTGTATAAAGCATTGTACCATTTTTGGTTTAAAGATATGCGCTTTTGTTCGATCGGATGGGCACTAGGGTCAATGTTAACCGCATGACACATTATAGCTGAATCGATTCCTACCATGTTTGAATGTGCCCAAGCTAATACATCTGCTGATTTTTTTAGAAAGTCTATCAGCTCAGTTGAGCATTTGCGTTAAGGTTCTTTCCAATTTTGAGAAGCTTTATGGAGTCTTCTGGATTTATGTGTACATCTTTGAGGTCATCTACCGACCATAGCACTTTCTTTGATGCCGCTAATATCGAGCCTATCTCGCTTTCCATTTCCTACTCTGGTGGTCTATTTACCAAGGATGCCTTTTTTTGGCCTTCTTCAGAGAAGTATTTTGCATAAACTAAATTATACTCATCGGTACTAATCATGTGCATATATGTTCTTTTTTCTTTCTTTGTCGATTTCGATGGTGCAGGATTATCCGTTTCTAAGCTAATTTGGGTATTTAGTACTGATGTAGTTTTATGAACCGGTTCGTCTTCTTTATTATTGTTGTCATTATAAAAAATTAAAAAAGACACCATAATAATTTCAAACAATTTTATTGTCAAAATCAAGGTTGCATTGTATAATTCTCTAGCAAAAACTTGTTCGTCTATGATTGACCCTATTCCTGTGGGAGTGTTGAACTTCATAAGCAGGTCTTTTTGGGATATGGTGGTTCCTTTATCTACCAAAGCTGGTCTTCCCAGGAAGCCATTATACGGTGAGAATTGATCAATAACTAGAAGCTAACATAGAATGACTTGTGCAGTGTGGCAGTTCCGACGATAACAAGCAATCGTACAAATCCTCCGGAACGTTGGCAATATTGTTGAAGCCAAAAATTGGTTTAGGACTTGGTTTTAGGAACTCTGGTGGAAGTTTCATCTGATCATATGTAGATATGAAGATAAAAATTACCGGGCTCCTAGAATCAACAAAAACCTTCTTTATAGTGTAGTTTGATATCTGCACTGTATTAATAAGTAGGTCTTGGTAAAGGAAAACAACCCTTGTCATGTCAGCTGCTGTAAACATTATCTATGGCACAGGCTTTTACTTGATATGGAAGATTGACCTCTACTAGATCCTTGCCTCCTACATGTACCTTTCTTGTGCCTCTTACTCATACCTACGGGGTGCGGCCTGCCATGGATTGATGCTATCAGGTTAGAGGGGTTCCTAACCCGATTCTCATTTGGGTCAAGAGTCAAATCTCCTGCTCTGCCTTCATTATTATTCTTTTGAAAGTGGCCCAGGTATCCTTTCTCGATCAACTTTTTAACTCATTCTTCAGGTGTCGACAATTGTCGATATGATGATCATTAGCTTCATGGAAGCGACAGTATGCCCTACCCTGATTCTGCTCTGGTTTCTTCCCTTTGTTAGGCAAGTTATAAGCAAGTTGTGCCTCGGTTATCTCATATATCTGACCATAAGTGTGAGTGAGTGAGGTTCCTATAAAAAGTTAACTTCTTTTCCGTCTCTTTGCCAGTGGGTGATGCCCTTCTACCCCCTTTTTCCTATCATAGACGGGGGTAGAAGACTTCTAAATTTATGCGGTGGAACCATCTTCTTCCATTCTAATATAACTGCTGGCTCTTTCATAAAATGCCTTCATGCTTTTGCATGACTTTCGGCTATTCTTCTCCTACATTGGGGCCCCCTTCCTGATCCCAGCAAGGGCCACCATCAGTAAGTCTCCTTTATCACTAACTTCAATCCTGAGAGCCTTAGATTTGATAGACTAGATGAAGTTGCATAAAATTTCGTTCTCGCCCTGCTTAATGCAGAACATCGTGTTTACATCAGGTGAAGTTTCTCTTTCTGAATTGAGCCGTCTTAAAAATTCTCTAGATAGCTATGGCCATGAACGGACCCCCTCGGTCTAAATCTTCTTAACCACATGGCTGCAGCTCTGACTAAGTAGATAGGGAAAAGCTTGCATTTAACCATCTTTCCCACTTTCAAAATATTCATGTGATATTTAAACGTATAGAGGTGATCGTTCGGGTTCGTAATCCATCATATTTTTCAATAACCGAGGCCTTGAAGTTGTCAGGGAAATCTGCTTCGATGATGATTTCGCCAAATGGAGAAGATGCTTCCTCCCTCGTCTTCTTTTATATTCCCTGTTGGTATAGTTTGGCCAACTACTCTACACAGGCTTTTAACTGAAAAATTTCATTTTCTCTAGGCTCTGATTGTGATGATTCCTCCAGAAACAGTAAAGTGACCTCATCCTCCTTCTGGGTCAGGTCGGGTTTGTTTCTTAAAAAACTGAGGGTTAATATTAGCTGGTTTTGTCTTAATTTATGGATTTTCTTGGATCTTGCCTTTCAATTGGATGTCGGTTTTTAAGCCAGTGTCATCATTCCTATTATAAGGAGTCTCGTTATTTTTCCCTTGTTGAATAATCAGCACAGTAGGTGAATAAAGGCGATGGGCTATGGTCGTAGTTGGAGAGGATGCTCTCTAGGCAGAATGTTAGGCTAAAATTTTCTCTATCCCCTCCATTCTTTTGCTAATTTGGTTTGTGAATTATTGGGATGTGGTCAGGAGGGGATCTGTAGGGACTTTAGTCAAAGTCTTGCTTTATTTTAGGCTTTCAAAGTTAGAAGCGATTTGTGGGCAGTCTTTAAGGACAAATGCAAGTGTTTTTGAATAGGCGGGACAAGTGAATCGATGGGATTAATCGTGCATGGAATGAATGTAGGTAAAGTTTAATTGGATGTTGGGAACAAACGAAGGTTCGAGTCCTCCTTTTAGCGCCAAAAATGTTGGTAAGATTTTTCTCCTTACAACACTCCAACTGAAGTTGAAATAATTATCGAGCTAATTACCTCAATGATAAGTACTATTAAATTTTTCATTAGGTAGTGTTGTGCCATTGGATGCTTACATAATTAGATAGTTGTACTTTAACCATTAACAAAATGTCAAATCAAACTGGTGTTAATTCTAATGCCGAAAAGGTAAGATTTAGTACTGAAAACTAGTTATGTATATACCAAAATTTGAAACAGTAAAGGACACAAATAATTTACATGTTTCGGATGTTAAGGATTCCAATGTCCACGAGGGAAATCTTTCTTCCTTTTCTTATTCTAGCATAGATTTTCATAGTAGAGAGTACAAAAAAAATCTTAAAAGTATTCCAAGAGCGGAAAAGGTAAAAGTACCTTTCTTACTACAATGTTTTTACCGTTTATAGTATAGCAATGCACATAGATCGCCATAATCTATTTCTTGCTGTTGTGTTTCAATTCTCAGATCTTGCTAGGTGTCGTATATCCATGTTATCTTTTCAATATGGCTGGATTGTGTTCTTGGCGGGAAGTTTGAGAGGGACGAATGTATTCTTGAAATTATGGCGGGATCATTTGAAATAATAGTGGGAAACATCAAATTTAAATTGATTCTGCACTTGTGCTCTCGAAAGGATAACAAAAGTTGCTTCATCAGTTTTAGGGTATGGTCGACACGTTTAGAGTGGGGCTATACTAATTGGTGTGTGATTGTTCCGAGCTTCATGTGATTTGAGTTGCTCTTATTGCATGGGTTATCGGTAAAGGTGATCTCATATCTTTTCTACTTTTCTATAAGTATGGATCTATGGTGGAGCGTCGCTCGAGTGGCCTCGTGTATAGCCCTTAGGGATGCTTCTGATATCATATGGTAGCTCTCAGTATGCATAGTGCAGATCTAATTTGAGGGATTTAACAAAGTATGAGCTTTGGGAATGTCGACAACACAGTTCAGTCATTCTTTTATCATGGCTGCACGTAGTACTTCATTAACTATTTTTGGTATTCCTGTGGCTTATACTTTGAGCGTAGTATTTTGCTCTGTTGCGGCTTCCTGCATTTTAGCTGTAATTCTTTTAGTTGGATTGAATATCATGTCCGCAGACCAGCTTTTGTGTAGCACTAGCTAGATCACTCAATCTCTTCTTCTTTTGTCTTAACTTTTATTGAGAGGGCAACTCTTTTAAGTTTGTTCCTTATTTAATTCCCCTTTAATTTAGCTTTTGAAGCATGGGTGTAACAATAGCAGACATAACAATCGTCAATCAAATCTTGCATCACCTGCTCAGATGCTACTAAATAACTTATATAACCCACTTAAAAAGTCAATGACCACTCAATGTCGTGGGTACTCAGGGGTCAGACATATGTGCACTTAGATGGCCAGGAATTTGAACTACTCAGAGGTCCAACTCTTGGGTACACTCAAACTTCCCTAGGGTACACTTAGACTACCCTTCCATATACGAGCACATATCACAACCATGGATGTATTCAATGCTCTTTGCCATAAGTTACGATAATAGAACTAACCCTTGACTCCCTTATGAAGTACTCAATCACTCAGAACATTGAGTCATCGAAGTCTCATTAACACTTTAGCTGCCTCACAACTCATCAAAGTTTCCTTGTATCAACTTCGAAACACTCACACGTTGACCCCGAAGTTGCCTCATGATTACCTCAGAGTAGCTCCGTATCCCTCTAGTGTTTGCTGCATGTAGACTTCATCACCTTAATCAATTGATAGTGGTCCCATATCTCAAAGATTACACGCCCATTTTCTACATGATCGATCATGTTGGATCCACTTATCACTAGGTGCACGTCCTAAAAAATTAGTTTGATTGGTACTGATTCATATGGATTGAAACTGAACCATATTTTTCAATACTTAGCTAATTGTAAATCCATCGAAGCTCCCCTCGGGTACCCTTGATTCTCTAATGTGTTTTCTTCCACTTGGACGGAAGTTTCTGTTAAACACTTTGACATGCAGAAATATCGATCATCAATGGCTTCCATCTTATATACATAACTCCAAATTCATACGATCAACCAGGTAGCCTCAAAATATCCATGCATGCTCCACGTATCAATCACACCTTGATTGGTGCATTTGTAGTCGACCGATACTGATCAATCAGGATCAATCAGTGCCGATTGATTTTGACCAAAGCTTGGTTGTTTTTTCCACAACTTCTTTTTTTTATCATACTTTGATCTGAATGATTCTATGTTTCTATAAAACAATTGTAGCAATTTGATACCAACCTATCTAGATCTAATTCATACTCCAAAGATATAAATCGATGCACTAGTCATTTCCTATCCTAATTGATCAAATGCGTAAAAACTACCAAAAAATTATACCATCATAATACCATCAGTACAATCACCATATAAGCAAAATCAGCCCAGAATACAAAATAGCACATCATTATGATGAACACATATGAAATCTTTAGATCTAAACCCATGTTTAATCATTTAAATTAATTTTGGAAATCGGGTTAAGTCTGAATATAGTAAAAATCACTTTTTTAACTTTAAAACCATTTAAATACTTTATTTAATCCTATATTAGCAATAACAATACAAACGGATGTAAATTACTCGTTTAATTACCAATTTTCGCCAAAAACTAATATAATAAGAATCCAAACAGCAAGAGCATAGATCCCAGTGCAGTAAATCTCTAAATCCTATGTTCTTGCATGCTAACTACCCTCTAGTCTCTTAATTTGGCCATTTTGAGTAGGTTATTCGATGAATTTGGGCTCAATAAAATTTAATGGAGGCTAGGGAAAGTTTTTAGGAGAAGTAAAAATGATCAGGGGACCTATTTTTGGCTGTATTATGCATAAATCATGAAATGGATCAATGGGCCTAATCCTGGCTTAAGTCTAATCACCCACTAATTGGCATAAAAATTATCAAAACTTCAAACAATCGTATCTCATAAATATTAAGTCCAAAAGTCCATTATGACAACTTTATGAAAGAGAAACCATCAAATCTTTCATTTCGAAGAGGTTTCAAGACCCAATTCGGCTTCTATTAAAAGTTATAGGCTTTGCATGATTTTCAAGGTCTAAACTATCCAATATTTATTCTCGAGCTCAAAAGTGCCAAAATTTAACATTCGCCGGTATTATAGCTTAATCCAGTCCAATTTAGTTATAAAAATAATATTTTTGGATATGCATATATGTAAAACGTGGTTATTATATTACCCTTCCATTCTTTAGGAATTTTTCCCTCGAAATTCATTAATCACACGTAAACAATCAGTAGGGATGCCAAGAATGCCTAACAATCAAACAAGCATATAAAACATTAAAAATGCACATATAAATAATGATTGAAAACTATGAGAACCCTAGCATGTAAGGTACTGAACTAGTAGAATAGAATATCGAACGTGAAAGTAAATGTGATAGATGGAACATTACCAAGTAAAGAGCTCCGAATAAATAGTCCACATACTCTCATGGGTCTCCCATGTGCTATTGCCTTCATTTTCACTCCATTAAACCTATACCAACTTTTTTGTATTCCTCCTAAGCTGAACGTACTCCACTCAACTACGTGAATTGGCTCTTTAGGCCTCGATGCTTTAGGTCCAACTTGTATATCATCTAGTTAATTCAGTACCATAATTATGCCTAAGTCATGCACAAAATTCCTAAGATGAGAAACCT
The DNA here is from genome assembly GCA_030765085.1 of Allium cepa. NCBI lineage: Eukaryota > Viridiplantae > Streptophyta > Magnoliopsida > Asparagales > Amaryllidaceae > Allium > Allium cepa. Next base: position 78,204,530 of record CM060941.1, on the reverse strand, counting down.
AAAACACATTATGCGCTCTTGGCATCTTCTAAGGTAAGTCGACTCTATAAGCTAGGTTGCCAATCCTCTCAAGTATCGGAAAAGGACCTACGAATCTTGCTACCAACTTCCCCTTAGTACCAAACTGAACTATGTTCTTCAAAGAAGAAATCTTGAAAAACATTAGATTACCAACAAAGAACTCTAGATTACGTCTTCTCTTGTTAACGTGCCTATCTTGAGCAAATTTTATTTGTTGTCGAATGATATTTATCTTCTTTAAAGCCTCTCTAAATTTCTAGTCCAAGTATTAGTTTGTCACCTGCTTCCCACCAACATGAAGGGACTTTGCATGATTGGCCATATAATTCCTTAAATGGAGTTATACCAATACTCGATTGATAACTATTGTTGTAAATGAACTTAATAATATGAAAATGATCATCACATGAGTATCTAAACTCAAGCATGCAAGCTCATAAGAGAACTTCTAATATATGTATCATTCTCTTGGTTTGACTGTCAGTTTGTATGTGACAAGCTACACTAAAATGCAGTTCCATCCCTAAACCCTCTTGTAAGATCTTCCAAAATACACTTGTGAATAATGTGTCCCAATCATTTACACTTCTCCTTAGAATACCATGTAATTGTACTATCAATTTCACATAAAACTCTTCTAGCTTTGACTCGTTCTATTGGACTTTATGGGTATGAATCGTACTATCCATTTAACAAAGATATTGCTGAGTTGGATTCATAGGATGATTGGGATAACCTAAAGAATTGCCTTGGAGTTCATCAAAAAGATTCATGTCCTATTGTACCAGGGAAAAAAAGACCAAGTAAAGATTTACAAGTCGTGGAATAACACGAGTAGTGAAAATGTGTGGTGACTTTGGATGCCATGCAAAGTTTAGGTATGCCCTAGCGCCCATGCTTATGAAGTTAACCAAGTGGAGTTACTCCCCTACAATAGTTGAATGAACACTCATAGCCACATGAATAAAAGAATCAATATTAGGGAGACTGAAATCGTTGAGTCATAAGAAGGAAAATTATTTTAAATACTCCTAAACGAACCATATATGTCACCAGTTGGAAGGGTCGGAGTTGCCTCCCTATCCGGAGCCTGTTGTGGCTATGGCATAGGACGTGATGAGATAATCTTTAACCTTGAACATTGGGTCACCACCCGTCTCCCTATGGACACATAAGCAAGATTCACATTCTCGTCATCACCCCCGTCCTCATTATCTTCATCATCTCCTCCTTCATTCTTGTCTTAATCAACATTACCACCCTTGCCTTCCCTTTGATCAATGGGATGATCTTGAACTATGAGGAGTACTTCTTGATTTTCAATAGCTTAGGGCTTAACCTCAGCCTTCTAAGCGGGTTGGTACCTCTACGAGTGACAGGAACAAGGCCAAGACTGCGATCATTGTCCAAAAGGTTAAATTTTCACATATTTCCATTTTTTAGATGAGACTTCATTTTTTTCACTTCGACGGGAATATTTTAAGGAGCTTGAAGAGTACGTGCTAGAGCTTTGTTGGTCCTTCTTAGGATATCTGTAAATTTATGAAATAACTGAATTAATGATTTGAACGGAATTAACTCCACAAAGGCAAAGAGTGATAGTAGAACTTATGTTCCAGTAACCACTTCTAAGCGAAGTCAAGTGGATAATGCACAAAGAAATATTCATCTTTGACATGGCTAAGCTTGCTCCAAAGACCAATGATCACAGCAAAGCCCTTGGATGAATCCAAATAAGTCAGCAATGGGTTATCTTATCACTTCTTCAAATTTAATAAATATCTTATCTCCTCTAATGTAGGCACCTGCCTAGATGGTGAAGGAAAACCACATAAATGATGTTCAAAGAAGCATAACCCTATGGGTGAAGTTGAATAAGGGAAAGCTTCATGAACTCAAGGACAAGACGAACAAAGTGATTAAGAGGAAGAACACCTACAGAGAGCCACATATAGCAATTATAAGTAGTATACCCTTTGGGCAGATCATGTGCCTGCTGAAAGGGCTCTGGAACTAGAATGCCCAAGGAATACCATGCCTTTCAAAAATTCTCCTAATGCTCGCTTCATCCAATGTAGATGCTAGATAATCTTGAGGGTTATCAAGGATTAAAGTTCCCTTAAGATTAATATTGAGGGAAACCTTTACATTGGCTTTACCTTTCATTACAAAGGAAACTATTTGTAAAGACTGTATAGCTTGACATCAAGATGGTCGAGGTAGAAAAAAGAGGAAGTAGATAATGAAGTGGGTGACGAGTAGATGTCAAAGCAGAGCCCGTAGCTATTGTAGGTGAGATAAACTCTAGTGTAAAGGGACTTGCACCTATGGCAGAAAGACATATGGAATGTCTACGGTTCATAACCAATGAAAAACTCAATAAATAAGCAAGGTCGGGTAAGGTGTAACTTTGATCTTCATGCTGAAATTAAGCCCTGGGTAGATGATGTCCATGGCCCAAAAAATGTCAATGTGTATTAACCAACCGGATCTCATACATTGACCAAGTAGTGATATGTAATTAGTCTATGCGGTGCCTTCCTATGTGTAAAGCACGACGAATGCAAACACCATATGTAGATAGCTCGCACGTGTTGGTAAATGAGTTCCATCACACTATGGAACTATGTGTTGGATTTTACTTCTTATCATATGATTTATGATAAAAAAAATGTTGTCTAAAGCAACACAAAACTTCTTTTTGCACGGACACCAAAGTGAAGTATTCGACCTAAAGTAGTAATGAATGACTCTATTAGATGCTGAAGCATGCTTCCTATAACCGTCACCTAAAAGCATGACACCAAAACTCAACCATCGATCTACCAAGAAGTGTTTAAAATTCACCATCTCCTTGCTTACACTTGAAATGAACTTATCCACAATGTTAAAATTGAGTAACCAAATAAGCAATTAGGGTTCAAGCTACGACCAAGTCGAAACGAATTCCATGCACTTGAAAGTGCAGGAAAAACTCAAGCTCAACCCATATTACCTTAGAGTTTGCTTTGGGTAAACCTAAGAATGCATGAAACCAAGCCTTTTACAGCATGAAAAAATACAAGAGGGAGATGAAGCTTCTATGATCGCCAAGTGTAGTCAATAGCCATTGCTCGACATAGGTGACTTTGAATGAATGACCACCCACCTAGGAGCAAGGGCAAGGTAAGCGACGGTGTTGAATTGAGGAGATTGAGTTAAGACTCGAAATGAACCAAGGTCAAAATTCAAACAAGCTGGCGGTGAATTATCTGAATCGATGATAGCAATAGCAGAAGATGGTCGACAATGATATAATAGACTAGTGATGGAGTTGATTGGTCCTTAATTTGGAAGTCGAATGTAGGTTAGAAGGTGAGTTACTAATGGGGGAAGGTAAAGTAAAATAAAAGTGAGAAGAAAAGTTACTAAAAGTTAATTAAGTAAACAAGGGGACAAAAAAATTAGGTATCGATTTAAAGCTCGCGACTCGGTACCGAGTTGTCAAAAAAGATAAAAGAGAGAGAAAAGATGAAAAGAGAAGAAAATGATTAGGTAATAAAAATGAAAAATGGAAACAGATAAAGTGGGAGATGAAGTCCTATCTAGATGAGCTTGAGGAGAAATTCCCAGAATTTCCAGATCCGAACGATAAATCCCAATCGAATACTTCGATTACTAAGTCTACAAAGGATATGAATACTTATCTGTTTAAGATCGTGTGAAGATCCAAAGAAGATGCAGTACTTTGTGAAAATAGTTCATAGGATGATGACATTCATTTACATTAGAGTTTGAAGTTAACAGCTTGTCTTGATCTAATGCATACATTGTTAACACAAGGCATGCTTTGGCGGACAAGTGTTATTATGCTTTTGAACCAAGCAATAAGTTGATGAATCAGAACCATTAAATGGTCGCGAAATAAATTAGAGGTCTAGAAATGCAAATCTAGAAACCAGAATTTGGGTAAAGTCCAGAGGATACTTAGCCACCACCTAGATAAATCAAGTGAGAAGACACAAAAATAAAGAAGCACAACTCAAAACTATAACTCAACACCAAGTCGAGCCATGACACGGCATGAAGGCTTGGAACTCAATGGTGACTTAGCAAACATGCATAAAGGAATAACGACAAATAAAGATAGAAAGTCATGGATGATAAGTCAACATAATCACTTCAATGAAATAGAGACAAAAGTGAAGCAAAGTGGTCAGACGCGGATAATGTGGGTAGCAAATATCGAAGACAAATGTGTTGATTTTATATTTAAATAGGAGGAAGAGGGCACATAAACGAGACCATTTTCTTACTTTTTGAATTAATAGATTTTACGTCGCCACTATGTTGGTTCCTTACTCAGGTTGTAAGCAATAAAGTTGTAAAATCACTAACGCAAAAGAAAGTAGATATCATCAACAAAGTTGACAGTGGACGTAGGCTATTGATTTTGGCTGAGCCATTATAAATTCTACGTGTTTTATGTCCTTCTCATTTTCTTTATTTCTCTAATTACCGTCTAATATTTTATTTGGTGTTTATCTCATTTTTGGTGCAAACACACGATCTATAATATTAACAAAATACGTTAGGGCTTTAGTTGCCTCGAATGGCATAACCAACCACTTATAGAATTCTGATAGCGTATGAAATGCAGTAATTGACACACTCTATTATGCCACTTTTAGTTTGTGAAAATCCATTGCCAAACCTAACCATGAAAATACTCTAGAATAGTATAGGAGGTCGAACAAGTCATCTATATGTAGAAATGGATACTTGTTCTTTCTGGTCAGTTTATTCAGATCCATATATTGTCTCAGAGGGCCATCTGCCCAAGTGGTGAATAATATAAGTGCTCTCCTTTAAAATATAACACTATAGTTGAATCATTTCTCAATAGGTTATTCACTTGCACCTCTTGTTCACTTTCTTTTTGGGTGGCATACACCTTAATAGCATGACTATGGCTTAGCACTCATCGCTAATTAATACGGAACAAAATCTATATATGTGGCCGTAATCTGATCACCTTGTCTAATATGTATGGATACCCACTCAATATAAATAATGATGAAAAATCATCATGCAGGCCTTCTAGCGGATATAGGAAGCTAACCATCAGTGCATACTCAACCATGTTGCTCAAATCAAGCCTACGCCCACCTCATGTCCCTATCGCACCAGCAACCTATTGCAATCCACCATAACTCCATGTTTCTTCGGCCAACCCATCTCAAAATAATACTAAAACCAACAAACCCAAGCATAAAGCAATCACACGAAAACATACATCCATGATTTGACAACACTGTCACCACAAACCATACTCAAGTTGGCTGAACCACCATAAGGTTCGATATGACCAAAAGTTTGTCTACAAGGTCATGACTCAACCCTAAATTATCTAGTAAGTCTAGATATGAAGGAATTGATGCGCATTATCAAACAAAATTCGAATGAGCAAACCATAAATAGAAAACGTGTCTTAAATAATAACGATATTCACCTTCTCCTTCGTTAATGGAGCACTCGATGAAGTTGGAACAACGTTAAGCGCATTAGCAAACACAACCTGCTTGCTCTTTGGTGGGTTTGGATAGTCGCTCTTTATGCATCCAGCTTTATTGTAATTGAATCACTTCTTATTCACACTACGACAGCTACTACTAAGGTTCCCCTTCTCTCCACACTAAAAGCAAGTGGCTCCTATTTGCCATTCTTCTAGCTATTTTAGATTGAAATTTCTTCTTACCCTTGTTGTTTTTCCACTTCCTCTTGCAACTCCTTCCCCCTTCTCCCTCGTTCACCTACGGCTAGGCTCCTCCTTGGAAATGATAGCAGTTTTGGAATTTTAATGAAGACTCTCATGTATCAATGTCTTCTCAACTAGCTTCTTGAAGGATTCATCAATAAAACTCACTAGCCTCTCCTCGAGATATTCATTAGAGCCCATAATTAATTTCTCTTTATTCTTCAACCAAGTGTCAATAAAAGTTACTTCGACACATGTCAAATTTAGTTTTATACTTTGAAATGGTCATCTCTCCTACTTCTGATCACTAAATTTCATAAACAACACCAACTTTTGAGCAGTTGGAATAAACCTCTCCACAAGGCTTTGAACTATTCCCAAATAAACCGACCTTCAGGTGTATCTATCTTGACATAATTCCACCATCGCATTGCCTATCCTTGTAGTTTCCTAGAGGTTAACTTCCTCTTCATCACATGTTCAAACCCAAGTCCTCATAGATGCATTCATAGGTGTCCAACCAATCCTACAACTCCATAGCTGATTCTGTTCTAAGAGACAGCTTGCCTCCAAGGCTTGAATTGTCCTTGTTTTTCTTATCAAAGTCATCTCTTAGCACTTGCACTAGAGTATCACTACTAATAACATTAAGACACCTCCTTGGGCTTTTTGAAACATGTTCATCATCATCGTATTGAACATGGTCTACATCAAGGTTAGCCGTTTCCCAGAGCCCGCTCCTTCTTCAAGTCCATTCACAAAAGTACTTACAACATTCCTTGTTTGGTAGCTCATTCTTATAAGCTGTAATAAGAATGTTTAGTCTCTCAAAAAGGAATAAAGTGGTATTCGTGCATGCATTATGGTTTACTACTAGTTTTGAAAACCAAAATATATAACAAGTAAGCTCTCTTATATACCTCTCGATCCATTCTATAGTGATAACTTATCCTCTATCTCTAATGAATTTAGGTATCAACTTTGGTCATATCTTAACTTTCAACTCTAATACCAAATGCAATGATTAACAAACACCTCAAGCACCAAATATACCGGCAAAATGCACTATAACGGTCCAAGGTCAATGAAGAGTGGAAATTAAGGCAAAAAGTAAGTAAAACTAGAAGCATAACTTATCATTTATGTCACAAATAATCAAAACATGTATAAAACAAATGAGACAGCAATAGCTAGAATGGTGCACAAAATCAGAGGTACATAGGTTCACCATAGTTATACAAAACAGAAAGTAGAGTTTATACATCAAATAATAAAATCTGAAATAATCATCTCTAAAAATAATAATAGCATAGCACCGATAAAGCTTCGCAATGGAAATACAATGGATAAGCTCAAAAGAGTGTGTATATATGTATGAAAAGCGTAGCGCCCTGCTCGTCCTCCATATAGCTCCATAAGCTATCTCATACCTGCTATCTTGTCTACTTATTTAAGAGTAATGAGATGATAAGAAACAAACCGTAAAACATACAATAATATGGTATGAGCGATGTGTAGTCTTAAAATAATATAGAAGTCGATATAGTAAATAGGAACATTGAGTGTGAAAAATCATACTTTCTCTGTCCCTGCATCTAAAAACTTAGCATATAATCTCATATATGTGATAAATTATCATCATATGGTGTACTATAATCAAAGTACAATATATAGGGTATCGAAGCACCTATCTAAATAGTACCTACATCTCATGACATCTAACTTAAGGACTCGACAATTATAATGAACATAGCATTCTTAGTAAACATACTAACCACCAACCATATCTTGCATCATACGCGTAGATCCTGTTGAATAACTCATACACCCACTTAGATGATCAAAGACTGCTCAATATCGTAAATACTCAGTGCCTTGAACCCATGGCCGCTCAGATGGCTAAGGATTTATACCACTCAAATGCCTAACTCATGGGTACACTAAGAATATCCTAGGGTAAACTCAGACTACCTTGCCCTATATGAGCACATATACGACCTTAGAGTAATCCAACGATCCCTGCCATACGTACCGATAGTAGAATTGCCTCTTGCTTATTCCATAAGTGATCACTGAATAAGCACTCGTTTGCTCAGCAACTCTCCACATTCCATATCTATCCTACATGAAGTAATCAATCACTCAAAAAACTAAGTCATCGAAGTCTCATTACCCCTTTAATTACCACATAACCCATCAAAGTTTCCTCTTAATGACTCTTAAACACTCACGCGTCATCCCCACAATTCCTTATGATTGCCTTAGAGTAGCATTATGTTTCTCTCGTGTCTGCATTGTGTAGACTTTATCGCCATTAGTAGTGATCCCATATTTCACAAAACACACATCCATTTGCTACAAGATCGATCGTGATGGCACCACTCATCGCTAGGCACATATTCATGAAAATCGTATCGATCGATATCGATATATGTTTTTCAACACTTATCCAAACATTTGGATAAATGTAACTCCATTGAAGATCCCCTAATGTGACCTAAAATCTCTACCGCGTTTTTGTCCACTTGGACCAAAGCTTCTCTCAACCACTTCAACGCACAACATTATCAATTACGTTTGGCTTCTATCCCACTAACCATGGATCCAAACATCATGTGATATATTAAGTAGTCTCAACACACCCATTTATGCACCTCGTATAAATCCCACTTCGATCAGTGCATTTTCAATCTATCGGTATTGATTGATCAAGCCCGATCGATTTTAACTAACTCTTGGTCATTTTTCCGGTAACTCCACTTTTCGATGCTTCTTTGATCTAAATGCCTTTATGTGTAGCAATCTAATCCCAAACTCTCTGGATCTAATATATACTCTAAAAAGGCCAACTGATACAACATGACACAAACCGATACATCGTTTCCTATGCTAATTAATCAAACACAACTAAACTACCAAACACGCATCATACAAGCATAATTCCATCAATACAATCATTATATCATTGTAATCAACCTAAAACACAAAATGGCACATCATTATGAACATATATGAAATCTTTAGTTCTAAATCCATTATTAGTCATCTAAATTTCTTTTGAAAACAGGGTTAATTTAGATATAGTAAAAAAAATCATGTTTTTAACTCTAAACATTTTACAAACAATTTTTATCCAATATTAATAATCATATTATGGCGAGAGATGTAAATCACTCGCCTAATTACCAACTTCCACTAAAAATAAGGTAGTAAGAATCCAAACAACAAGAACACGAATCCTAATGCATTAAATCTCGAAATTGAATGGTCTTCTATGCCAGTTACCCTATAATCTCTTCATTTAGCTGTATTTATTAAGTGATTTGTGAATTTTGGCTTAATGAAATGTAATGGAGGTTACAAAGAGTTTCTAAGAGAAGTAAAATGATTAGTGGGCTTACTTTTAGTTGTATTAGGCACAAATCCTAAGATGGATTAATGGGCCTAATCCGAGCTTAAATCTAATTACCCATTAATAGTCTAAAAATAGTCCAAGCTTAAAACTACTATATCTCCTAAACCATAAGTCCAAAAATCTAGTATAAGAACTCTATGGAAAGAGAAACATTAAATTTTTGGTTTCAAGTCCCAATTTGGTTCTTATAAAAATCAAAGCCCTTGTAGGATTTTAGGATCAAAACCGACCAATATTTATTCTAGGGATCAAAAATGTTAATACTAAGCATTCCCTAAAGTTCTAACCTAATTTAAATTTGATTATAATAATAATAATTTTATGATCCGCTGATATGTAAAAATGTGGGTCATTACTAGTTACAATGGACGGTATTATATTATTTTTTGTCTTTTATCAATTTAAATGAGAAGAATCCTCACTAATTGCCAAACTAATCTAGCTAAAGCTCTCCTTAAAAAATTATTAGTTTTCTCTTTCTAGTGGCACAAGTATTTTTCTATTTTCTTTACATAACTGGTCTAATCGCTAAAAAAGTCATTAAAATGTCAATTTTTGACTCTTATTTTATTTGAGATACTCCTAAGATATACTTTAAGATCTAAGATGTCGATCCGAGTTGTAAGTTCAATATATACTCATCTCATCCAAGGACCACTCGATATAAGCTATCATATGTGAAAGTACCGAGATGAAACTTGATCAAAATTTGAGACTTAAAACCTTGCTATATGTATGAACCTTGCTAAAGTACCATTGAGTACAAGTTTAGTCGTTTATGGATCACTTAAGCTAAATCCAATTTCTACTTTGTTAACTGCACTTTAAGTAATGATATTTTGTACATATTTTCTTTTCATCATCACTATATCATTAGGATATCTAGAGTTTGGTTAAGGTCAAACACTCCAATAACATTATGCTGTACCACTTTAAAACCTTTGGTTCAATCCAATAACATTTATAGATTAAACCATTTACTTTCCCATAGATTTTGACTTTAAGTTGACTACCAGTTACGATTAACCATTTATAACAAAGGAGACGAATCTGCTCTTGATTAGTGTTTTACTTCAAGTGGTTCAACTTGTACCCAACAATGGTTGTAACCATAATCAAAGTGCAGTCTAGATACATAAAATAAGTAGTATACTCAAATCCAAAGACTATTTCATATTGTTACATGTGATCTTTTATTTTGACTTAGTTGTACTAACCTATATAAGACTATCATTGAATTATTCTATGATTGTTTAAAACAACCAAATGTAATCCCTTGATTCCCTCTATGGTTTTGAGCAGTTCATCGTCCATCATATATAGAGCACTACATATATTAGTCACGCGGATGTATTAATATATGTATCTCGATACATCATGACTATGAAAACTTTAAGGATAAGTGTTGTAAATATTTGATTTAATATTCATGATTACGAACACATTCGCAATTGCAGTGATTAAATACTTTTTCTAAGGATTTTCTACTCGTATATATTGAAAACATTTGTTATATCTAAGATAATGATATGTATGGTAGAAAATAAAACCAAAAAATTACTTTATTTTGAACGAGATTATCTATGAGAGTTAAGTTATATAATCAAATTACATAATTGTCCATATGGAACATGCTTAGCTCTATTACAACTTCTAAGTTTTTGGTAAAACTCACTAATCTAACCTACCACCATCGATTGTAGAATTAGGATTGTAATAAACTTATGTTCCAACACAAATGGGTCATACCCTAGATGTTTAATTTTTTGATTTATTTCGACAAGAGGGTAATCCTTATGTATGGGCTCTAAAATTCGATATACTGCCAAATCAATGACATTTAAACAAAATTAATTTTAATTCTAGCACCATATAGTGAGTTAACTATTTACTTCAACACTCCTAATACACTTTCTTATCATTATTGTGCCATCTTTAATACAAACTCCACAGTTAACATTGGCTTTTTACATATTCTTTTATATGAAATTTAAATTCGTATAGAAGCATGCTTGGATATATTCTATAACTGAAATACAAACTAAATGAAGGTTTCTTTTAACAAATGTTTGTGATTTATTACCATCAACCTATTGATTTAAATTAACAGATGTTAATATCTTATGAATACTACATGGATGCAATAATAATTAACTTATCATACTTACATATTTTCAAATTACTCCTTAAATTGTTTACTGAGTCCCCAACTGAGATTTTCTTTCCCAAAATTGTTGTTTGATAAATAAAACTTTTAACAATATAATATTATAATTTAACAACAAGATTGACATAATCAGATGAAAGTATAATTAACTCTTTGTTGTGCCCAACAAGATCTAGTTGAAGGAACCAAGCCAATCAAAAGCGGATGAAACGAGTAGGTTTTAATTTTTTTTATATTTTGGATCTATTAGGCTACGAAGTCTATAAGGTTTGTTAGATCTAATCTAATATTGTTTTGAAATAATATCTCATTTTATTTAATTATTTAAAAGGAGTCAAAATTTAATGTAAGTGAAATATATGATAATGACTATTTCAAATGCACTCATATGTATTTAGTGTGAGTGCCATATATACATAGTGCACAAGGTTAATGTGTATGTTTATAGATGTTTAGATTTACATCGTAATAGACACATTTATCCCTTTATATATGCCTCTGTTGTCCATAGGTTTTTTCATTCTAAATCGTATATATAAAATAATAATTATACATGCGCACGCACGCGCACACGTAGATATATATATATTTATATATCGGCATGCACATATAAACTGATTTTGACTATTTTACGTATTTTGAAATATAAAATCAGCAATTTGAAATCTAGTTTTAACTCAAGGAGTTCAACATTTGATTTGTAATTTTAAAAAAGTGCATTTTAAACTTTGAATTGAAATAATATATGTATATATGTATAAATATATAAATCATAAAAAACTATATTTAAATTCAAAATAACACACACACACACACATATATATATAACTTATAAATTTTTATGATTTTTAATTTAAAACTGACAAATTGGTATTTATTATTGACTTGGGAGGGAATTCAACGTTAATTTTATAATCACACACAAAGATCCTTTTATAAATTTTGAACTAAAACAATATATACGAACATTTACATGGCAACCAAAGTATTTGATATTCGAAATAACACATACACACGCACGGTGTGTGTATTGAAAGGAAAATGTTCTTTATTAATGAATGAAATAGAATCATAAGATAGCAAGGTTTGCCTCCTTAAAAAAACCTTACCATTGTGGTAAAGAAAAAGATCACGACATCTGCTATAAACAGTATGGCTCTTTTACAGTTAGAATTATAATACACAACAAAATGTACAAAAAGAAAAACAATTGGCCCCAAATTGGGTTACTAACTAATACATCTCCACCTACAAATGAAATCAACTAGCCCAGCCCAAATACGCGAGACGACAAAAATCCAATTATATCTTCGATTAACTGAAGTGAAACTATCAGCAGTCTTCCAACTCAATTCCCCATCTCAAAAGCTTCTCTCTTTCCTTTGATGATAAATTTCGTTACTGGAAACGGAAAATCATTTGCAAATGAATGTCAACTTCAAATAACTTCATCCTTTGTTCCATCGAGCATGCCTTCTGTTCAAATCGACGACGAACTCGTTCTAGCCATATGCGGTGGATTAACGTAGAAGCTGCCACATATGCTAGGTGCCGAGCAACTGATTTTAGCGGGAAACTTTGCCTCAAGCTGGAAAAACGGTGGTTCAAGGTGGGCATAGCAGCTTGCTATAGATCTAACTTCTAGAGTTTCCGTCTCCATAGATAAGTACTAAATTTGCAATTCAAAAATAAATGATCATGAGATTCGCTGTTAGTGTCACAAAGTAAACATTATTGGTCAACATTCATTCCCCATATGGCCAATCTATCAACTGTAGGTAAATGTTTGATGTATGCTAGATACGTAGTAAATGAGAATTTCCTTGCTGTCATGGTATGCCATATTAATACAAATTGTCATCCTTTTGTTTTATTTGACGAATTATGTTCCAAACCATAGAAAAAACAATTTTCTTTTGGTTAGCCATGGTCCAGTAGTCAGTTAGGCCATCTGTACTTAAATTTACTTCATAATTTGTGAGGAGACTTCCCGGGTCTCTGATAGTACGGTTGTAGTTGTCTGTTGCCAATGATATAGCTCACCTTGTTATTAACTGAATTACTCATGTGTACTCTGTTCCAGCCAATCAGGTCAACTAAAGTTTTATGATTAATGCATTGGTCAAACCATAGTTCATTTTCTCCCCATTAACAATCACCTTATTCATAAGTTTTACTATTAAGTCTCGTTGTCGTAAAATAGATTTAAAAGTAGCAGAAGCATTGTTACTGATAGACAGTACCTAGAAATTTGTCTTCGACAAATATTTAGCTCTCATCCGTCTCTACTGAAGATAGTTAATAGTTAACAAATTCCACAGCAATTTAATCCTAGTAGTAGTAAGATCAGTAAACTTTCTAAGGCCAATGCCCCCTTCAATTTTGGGTTTGCATAATGTATCCTGTGATATCTTATATAGCTTTCCTTTCTAGAAAAAAATCTGCGCATAATTTATCAATTTTTTGAAAAATTGACACTGGCAACTGATATATTAATATCCAATATAGAACTATGGGGGTTATAGTACTATGAATGAGTTCAACACGGTCAGTTATTGTTAAAAGATTACTATCCCAGCCATTTAATTTAGTACTAATCTTCTGTAACAAGGAAACACAGTGCGCATCGTGAATGTAATCTAAAGTTAGAGGGACGCCAAGATATGTAATAGGTAAATTCTTCTCTGGGATATATAGGATAGTAGAAATTTCAGTTTTATTCCCAGTCCCCATGTTGAAGAATAACTGAGACTTAGTTTGATTGTTACGTAAACCAATAGTGTCCTCTAGTGTTGAAAAAATGAAATTCAAGTAATGTGCATTTTCTGTAGTAGCGGCTAAAAAGATCATAACATCATCGGTATATAAGAGATGCATTACAACAGGCTGCATAGTGAAAAACAGCTATAATTGTTTGTTAATCACGCCTTCTTCCATTTGTAAAGTGAAATATTCCACAAAATGAATAAGGAGAAAACAAGTTGTTTATGTTTGTATTTCGCTTAAATTTTCATATAAAACATATTACAAAATTATTTCAACTAACTGGAATTAGATTTAAATCTTTTTTTATTTCTAAAATAACAGCAATCAAAATATTACACAATATAGGCATATATGTATGTATTCGTTATAAAAGATATAAGATCTAAACTATATTAACACGACGTAACATATAAGCAAAATATGACATAAAATAGAGGATTCGAACTATTCTAAATGATGTAACATATATTAAGAGGGATTGGATAATTTCCTAATGATGTAGCCAAAAATTCACATCTTAAATGAAGAATAACTCTTAGGTTTGAATGAATAAACCTCTAGATTTTGCAACGATTTAAAGACAAATACCATATTTTGAATTAATTTGAATTTGTTTTGGGAAATTTTTATGTCTTGGGAACCATGGATTTTCAATTGGAAGAAGAGGGAGGAGGAGAGCCTGAAAGTTCATTATTAGAAAAGAATTAATGAATGAATGATACAGATCTTGTTTTGATGGGATAATTGAAACATTTCTAATTCCTTCCTTAAAACCTCCACTCTTTGATTCTCCATCAATTCTCAATCAAATCAAATTCTTCTATATCCACGCATAGCCGGCCAACAGAGCCTAAATAGGCTTTTAAAATTTTCAAACTCATTTAGTAATTAATAGATTTAAACCAAATTTAAACATTTTATCAATATCTTATATTGATACTCCCATACCTCACTTTTTATATATATGCATTTAATATAGTAATGGCATTCGAACATCAAAAAAAACATAATAATAAATATTTCATAAATATTAATTAAAATAATTAATTGCAATGATTAAAAATTAATTAAATCATATGGTTTCTTTGGTTGTTCATCATTACAGTTGTGCGAATCAAAGGTTTAAATTCAATTAGCAATTAATATTGAACAATTAGAATATTAACTTACACACACTATATTAGGAAAAGTGTGTTTAAACATCGCTTAAGCGCTAAATGCATGCAAAATACTTAATTTTTTGAAAAAGCACAACGATTAAGCGATGAGCGCTTATATGTGCTTTGCTTAAATTTAACCAATGCTTAAGCAATACGTTAAAAAAAATATTTTTAAAATAAAATGAATTAGGAATTTAGCAATAAACCACATTCCTAACCAAATTTTCTCATTTTCTACGATATGGATCGATGAATGGTATGCATTAAGATATGACTATTTTATTTAACAAATGTGCATAGTTTGTGCTCAAATCGAGTATGCTAACTTTTAATGAATAGCGAAACTAAAATCCAACTTTTAAAACCCATGAACTTATAAGTTAACTTCAAAGTTAAACTTTAGTTCTTTGTAATAAATTTGTACGTACACACATAGTACACGTGTGCACATAAAATACAATTAATATAATCTCTTTATAATAGACTTATATAGGTACAGATAAAGTATGCTAAAAAATTAAGTAGGGATATTAAGTGACATTAAGTAAAGCAAGACTTATATCACCTTGTATCGCTTAGTGCTTATTATAACATAGTCACACGTCACCTTAGCTAGCGTTGTGATGTTTTAGTCGAATTTATTGTTTACGCATCTTTTTGCTAAAATCCAATTTTATTATTATTAGCGGTACCCTATAGTAATGATCATTTACAACAATTTCTTTGTCAAAATTATATCACATTAGGACTTATAGGTCAAAATTTGTAATAATCCATATTTGATGATTTAAATAATGGAATAATATATTAATTTTGACCAAAGGGCAAAATCATGATTTATTACCTTTTGAATTTGGAAATTAAACTGACTTCATTATGATCATTTCATTTTTTTTGATGCATGTCGTATATTAGTTTGTCCAAATTGGTGTCCAAATGATGAGGTTATGGCATTTTTTGAAATCAGGATTTCAAATTTTAAATTGGGCTAAGCTAAGGATGGAGTGAACAGACACTTTACTTTTGCTTACAAGCCGTTCTTTCATTTAAAAGTTTAAAATCAAATCTTTGTACATATTCTTTCTTTACTTCTTCTCCCTAAAAAGACAGAACCCTATCTCTAATTCAAACTCAAATTTCTCTTTCAATACTTAATAAAAATCAACAATTCAATCATCGAATTAGAGAACAAGGAGAGGGATGTAGATTAATATTAATCAGACTTGCAAATACTTGAATTCAGAGTGAAGATCAATTCCAAATAGTGAGAAGTTTAGGGTATTTCCAATCAGAGTGAATGGTTTGTGCCCAATCTAGTATATAATCAACGATTCTCTCTAAATTCTATAATGATTAAGAGTTTGGGTTTTGATTTGGAGCTAATATGAGTACTCATTAAAATACTACAGAAATAAAATAGTCTAAGTATAAAAATAAAAATATAAAATTGATTATTATAATTAAAGAAAGTAATGAATGGATGGAAATTGCAAAACTAGTGATTAGAAAGAATACGGGAAGGAAATTTTGTGGATTTTGGCTTATATTCATAAGAAATGAATGAATGAATGAAAATCTGAAATTAGAAATGGAAAATAATATTAATAAGAAAGTAAAATTCAAAATTAAATAATTCATATATTTATATTATGTATATAATAATTATTTATAATGAAGATGATGGTTGAAATATGCACATTAAGATGTATACATGTATAATTTGTACAAACACTACGATAAACCCTACAGTTAAATTATAGGAATCATTTTCGAAGAAATATGGTATATTTTAGAGATAAACACATATTTTACATGGATTAATAATGATTTATATGGATAATATAACAAAAATTTGAAATATAGAGTTTAAAGTGTGGAAACTAGTTTTTATAGAGGATATGATATAAAATATATGTATAAATCATATGAAAATGTCATAAAAATATTTTTGAAATGAGATTATGTGGTTTGTAAGGTAAATATTAATTAAAAAGTGTTTTGGATAAGAAATTAGATTATATGAAAAGTATACACTCTTATGTAAAAGTATAATAAAAATGTTTATAAAGTCTCTTAGAGTATTTCGTCATATTATTATTTTATTTCAAATTTATAGTAATTTTTAAGTGTATTTTAAAGCATATATATGTGAGGAAGTATATTTATAAAATTCTAAAAACTAATTTTATAAATACATACTTTTGAGGTTGTTTTAAAATGATTATAATGAAATATTTTGAATGAAATTGAAGTAGAAAGATAGTAGAGAATCATATCAAAATTTCGAAGAAAAGTGATCTAGAATCAGATCTAAAATGAGTAAGTTAGGACTAAAACAAAACTAGAAAAAAAAAAACCGAGAATAAATAGAAGTATTGCTCCTGTAAATTTATTTACCATAGGTTGGTGGGTTGGGAACTCATAAATCAACTGGTGGCTGTATTTTGGGTCAATATGACTCTGACCAAATAAATCATATGTGTATTTATTTTACCCAATTGTTTCAGGGGTTTTCTTGGATTTCAAATGATGTTTAAGTGATGTTTGAAATGAATTTCCAACTTAATCGAGTAAGTGATTTGTGTATGTGTATGTGTGTAGAAATATACACAAACACATCAACTTTAAGCCAATATATTAGTCAGTTCAATGAGCTGGAAAGGTTTGGATTTGAGTTGACAAACACCTCAAATAAGACGACACTAAAATTTTGTAAGGGTCTTTAATTCTCCATTGAAAGAGTCTGCATTGGACCAATTACCTTTTAGGGCGACATTTGAAGGATTGGTTGAATTTGGATTGTTGAACTCAGTTGATGGCAGTTAGCTATTATAGTTATAGAAGATGAACCAAAGAAGGGAACCAACCAAAGCTACAATAAGTGCAAATGTGGACCCAAGGAATAAAGTGAAAGAAACATGCCATTATTTGTTGAAGGTGTCATAAGAAGGTTCATATAATGAATCACTACAAGATGGATATCTCAAAGATTAACTGTTATGGATGTCAACAATTCAGACACTCTAAGAATAACTTCCTCGCTCAGGAAAAGAAAGAAGGACAAGCAATGAAGGTTTATGAACTGGAAGTGATTCCCACTACTGTAACTGTTCCATCTGCTAATGAGAAGGGGAAGCAGATTGTTATGGAAGGTATGTTACCTCTATTTGGATTTCATATTAGGATATTATTTAATATTGGTGCATCGCATTTATTCATTAGTCATGCATTAGTAGGTAAGTTAAGCCTTAAACCCTTGATTATCTATGATTCTATCTTGGTGTCGAATCTTGCTGGGGATCTACCTAATTACCAATGGTTTGTCATAACCTTAAGTTGGTCATACAAGGTATGGTGTTCCTTTGTAATGTGTATATACTTAACTTCTTTGGGTATGGATTGATCTTTGGGAATGGATTGGATGACGCGCTATGGGGTAATTTTGGATTGTGATATAAGAGTTGTAAGAATGAGGAACGGTAGAGCGAACAACCCTATTTTTTTGTAGGCCTGATGATTCCATAATGATTAGTTATATGCGTTCTCTTAATGTATCATAGGACAATTTGTCTTTGATCCCCATAGTGCAAGACTTTCCAGATATCTTTGCTGAAGTATCCGGTCTTCCACCTGGAAGAGAGATTAAGTTTAGAATAGATCTTGTTAAATATGCTAGCCTCGTAGTATTACTACTTAGGCATATGGATCTGAAAGAAGTAAGGAATTGGATAAGCAAGTCTCGGAGTTATTGGAGAAATGTTTTATTCGGAGAAGTATTTCAGAGTGGGAAGCAACTATCATTTTTTCACTAAAGCCAACGATTCCCTTAAGCTGTGTGTCGATTATAGAGAGCTGAACAAACTGATGAGAAAGAACCGATATCCTTTGCCTTGCACCGATGACCTCTTCGATCGATCAACCAAGGAGAAAGTTCTATCGACTTGATTTGGCTACTGGATTCCATCAGTTGAGAATAGCCGAGGATAGTATATCGAAGACTGCATTTAGAATTTCTAATAGACTATTTGAGTGGATAGTCATGTCATTTGGCTTGACTAATATTCATATATATTTTATGGATTTGATAAGGAGTTTTTTGGGATAAACTAAATAAATTTGTTATGGAGTTCGTGGATGATATCTTGGTATTCTCTTGAAGTGAAGAAGAGCACAAGCATCATTTGGAGACTGTATTGGAAGTTTCAAGAAGGAATTAATTAATATCCAAGTTCTCAAAATGCCACTTTTGAAGGAAGTACGGTTCCTTGGGCTCATTGTATCTGGTGAAGGTATGGCCGTTGACCTAGGGAAAGTGGAAGAAGTAAGAGATTTGAAGACACCGAAGAATGTTTCGGATTCATAGTTTCTTAGGGTAGGGTAGATTCTATAGTAAGTTTATCAAGGACTTTGCTAAGATCTCAGTATCTCTAACCAAGAAGGATCTGGTATTCGTATGGAATCCAGATTGTGAGAAGGCATTTGTTAGGTTAAAGGAGTTATTGATGAGTACACCCTCCCTAATGGTACCAAACCATTTACTATCTATACCGATGCTTGCGAAATTAGACTTGATGCTATCTTAATGCAAGAAGGGAAGTGGTAGCATATGCTAGCCGACAGCTGAAGGTACATGAGAAGAAATACTCGACACACGATCTTGAGTTAGCTGCCATCGTATTTGCATTGAAATCCTAAAGGCACTATTTATTTCAAGAAAAATATAAGCTATTCATAGATCTCAAGTCCCTCAATATCTATTTTCACATAAGGATTTGAATTTGAGACAATGAAGATGGATGAAGTTTCTTTCGTCTTATGATTTTGGGATTGCTTATACTCTAGGAAAGGAGAACGTAATTGTTGATACATTGAGTAGAAAGCATGCCACGATAAATTGTTTGTTGTTGGAGTGGAAGAGTTTGGAGTTTATCTCTGACTTGACCTCTAACCTTCATCATAATATACACTAGGTTTATTAACTGTAATGGAAATTAGACTCGCATTGATGGATAGAATTGGACTTAGTTAGAGACAAGATGCAGCATTAGTTAGGATTTTGGGTCAGTTGGAACGGAGTGAATAGTATAGCCATTTGGATTGTTACTCTAAAGATCAAAAAGGATACCTAAGGTGTTATGATAGGCTATGTGTGCCCTAGATCAAGAAGTTGATAGAGGAAGTCTTAAGAGAGTGCCACCATTTTAGGATGACCATTCATCTTAGTGGAGAAATAATGTATCAGGATACAAAGAGAGCATTCTACTGGTTAGGAATGAAGGGGCATGTAGTGGAGTTTGTGACTAATTGTTTGACATGCCAAAGAGTAAAAGTTGAATAGAAAACGCCAAGTGGGCTATTACTTCCATTGGAGATTCCACAATGGAAATGGAAGAATATATCTATAGACTTTATCAATGGATTGCCTCGAAGAAGAAGAGGTAATAAGAGTATTTAGGTACTAGTGGATTGATTAACCAAGAAGACACATTTCATTCCAATGAAGAGCACAAGGATAGCAATTGGCGGCATTGTATATCAAGGAGATAGTTCGACTACATGGAGTTTCATCTAATATAGTGAGTGATTAGGGCCTATTCTTTACAAGTAAATTTTAGAGAAGTTAATAGGATGCTTTGGGATGGAACTGAACCTGAGTATGGCTTATCACCCTTAGATAGATGGGAAGGCGGAAAGGGTGAATAGAGTATTGGAAGATCTACTAGAAGCATGTATAATTGGTTTCAAAGGATCTTGGAGGGACCATCTACCATTGGTTGATTCACATATAATAATAGTTACCAAGCTAGTATTGGGATGACATCGTATGAAGCATTGCACAGAAGGCCGTGTAAGCCACCCTCATGTTGGTGGTGGTCGACAGATAAGGGTAATTCTTAGATCGAAAATGAAGCGATATACTTCATTGAAGGTGAGGCTAATTAGAAGAGGATGAAAGCTATGTAGGATTATCAAAAGTCATACGTCGATAAGAGAAGAACCGAGTTGGAGTTTGCAGTCGAAGATTTGATATTTGTGAAGGTCTCACCTTTGAAGAGAGTAACAAGGTTTAGAAATTTGGGAAAAATAGCATCGAGATTTGTTATACTCTTCCTATTATTGGAGTGAAATGAAAGTCTAGCTTACAAAATGACACTTCCATAAAAGATGGCGGGAGTCCATAATGTATTTCATGTATCACATTTGCAAAAACGTATGCATGATTCAGCCACTGTTATTGAACCAAATCAGTTAGAAGATGTGGAGTTGGAGCCTAAGCCTAGTTCATCTCGTGGTTCGACTTGTATTTTCGAACATGGAGTGAAGCGGCTTAGAAATAAGATAGTGAAAGTTTTCAGGTTTTTGTTATAAACCTGGATATGCTGGGGCGACTTTCCAAAGTCGCCCACTGGTGAATGTTGAAAAGTCGCCCCAACATATCTTAGTTTCTAACAGAAACATGGATACTTTCATTCCTCACTAAAACAATAATCGTATTTGTTAACCAACATTTTGCTAATGCAGTATATAGGCGGATTTAACCCAATAGACTTCATGATTATCAAGGCCGACGAGTATAGAGTGATGATTGTAGGGTCCAAAAATTAGGTATGGATAATAGTATCAAATCAAGATTGAATGGAATTGATAGATATGTAAGGCTGAATGTTTGATGTATGAAATATGGCCCAATGCATAAAAGGGATCGGCATAGATTTGCTCCAACAAGAGGGATCGACATACTTCAAAGTACAAGAGCATTCTTTTGGAAAACAATCAATATCCTAAGATCTATAAGTCTGATACATATGAAACTTTGCGAGCAAGATGTGGGGACCCTAGGGAGCATACCCTAGGGATCACATATCATTTGGATAAAGAAAGAGGTATCGGTACCAATCCTTCTTAGGGATCGACTAGACCCAACTTCATAGCAAAGATCGATCAATTTCTCAACATCTACACATCCAATTGACATGAAGCTTGGAGGACAAGCTAATTAGAACATGTGGAATACCGCATAGGGATCGCATGGCACTTGTAGCAAGTTGGATGGGTCGGTACCTATCCCTCCATAAGGATCGACTATAATCAGCCTTCACAGCATATTGCAATAACGATTAATCAATAACTCAAGTTCTACTAGTCCAGTTGGCATGAAACATGGAGGCTAAGCATAATACTATATGAAGAAGCTCCCCTAGGGATCACATGGTATTTGGAGAAAGTTTGAGGGATCGGTATCTATCCCTCGAGAGGGATCGAAAGAAATAAGAATTCAAGCAATACTACTTCACGAAAAATACGATATCTCACAAACCGTACGTCAGAATTGCACGAAATTTAGGGAACAAGTAGCTAATACCACAGGGCACCCCAAACGGATCGTAGCCCATTCGGATGCACTAATAGAGATTGGTACCGATCTATTGTGGGCCACAATGGGCTTAGAAAATTTTAGGTGGCCTCGTCTTGGTCTCTCGAACCTTCTGTCAAAATTTCAACCCAATCCGTGCACGTCTTCCCTTATAAATACAATAGGCATGGCATCAGAAAAATGATCTTCTATGTGCTTCTCTTTATCATCAAGCTAGGTTGCACTCTGTCAATTTTATTCTTGGATTTAGGATTGTAACTGTAAACATACTTCAGTATAATAAAATAAGATTATTTGGGAGTGGACGTAGGCCAGAGTTAGCCAAACCACTGTAAATCCTGTCTCCTTTTACTTGTTTTATAATTGTTTTAATTTTATTCTTCATTTATTTCACTTCATATTTCTGCGATTGGATTGGATATTGGAGCTTTTGCATAATTGGGTGTTGATGGTCAATTTTGACGCCAATATTTTGGTGCTTTCACTGAGAAGCCTTGCACAAGCTAGGAGCTTAGATTTTGAAGCTTGGATACTTGGATGTAGGAAGCAGTGACTATGAAATCAACAAAGAGAGCGCTAACAAAAAGGAGCCACCATGGAGGGAGTCTGGTGGCTTACTTAGAAGCTGGAACCAATCAAGCATCTATATACATCACCAGGGATGAGATGAAAACTATGATGGATGATATGCAACAGAGGTGCTAAAGAGACGGGAGAAGATGATGCAGAATTTTATTCAATAGATTAGACAAGCTAGAGCACAGAATCATGGAATTAAAGCAGTATGAATCGTTGGAAATCAAAGACTGGAACATGGAAATAAAGCCAAAAGACAAAGGACTGGAACAGAGCAGCCGAGGGTAGTCCCCTGCCATCCTAGAGGGATCGGCATCGACCCCTCCAGAGGGATCGGCACCGATCCCTAAAGGCTAGGGGGCATGCCTCTTGGTCTGGTTGATCGTGATGCTAGAGGATCTATGATCAATCCCATGGAGCTGGTGCGAATCAAAATGTGGATGCTCGTCTGGAGGAATACGTTTCGGAATTCCCTCATAGACTCAGGAGGCAGCTTGGATACGATGATAAAAGACTACCACTAGAAGACAATGACAGGTTTGTAGAGATGATAAGGCGAGCTATACGTGAAGGATTGATGAACAGGGATCTGGAGGATGTGAATAGAAGTCCATTCGCTCCTAATATCAGGAATGCTAGGAATCCACCAGAATTCAAACTATCAACGCTGGAAGCTTATAACGGAAAGTCAGATCCAACTATGCATATGATGAGGTATATACGGCACATGGAAGTACTGGGGGAATCGGAAGAAGTCTTGGCACGATGCTTCCCCTTGTACTTAACGGATGTAGCTACGCTATAGTTTAGACAGTTGGAAAGCAGTTCTATTAGCACATGGACGGAATTGATCAAAAGATTTATCAAGTAGTTTCGAGTTCACTTTACAAAACCTAAGAATGTGATGACATTGACGTTAGTAAAGGAATGGGTAGGAGAATGACTTAAGAATTTCTTAAGCAAGTCCAATGCGGCAGTTATTTCGTTGGATTAACCAGATCCATCAATGGTTTTGATGGCGGTAGTGTCAGGATTTGCAGATAATTTAGATTTTAAGATATCACTGATACGGGATCCACCGATGGAACTCGGGGAATTCTACCATGAAGCAGAAAGGTTTCTGCTATAGGAAGATATGAAAGTTGATAAAGAGGCTACAGAAGTTAATATGGTACGAGGTGGAGAACCACCTGGTGAAAGCTCAGGAAAGGATAAGGGTAAACAGAACATGGACAATAGCTTCTCTTCTTACTTGGAATTGAATGAAACCTTAGAACATATATATCTGGATACTCAAGAATGCCTTCTTATCGAAGACCGACAAGGAGGGAACCCTCCGAACGCGAACAGACATTAGTAAAGCGCTACCTATTCCATGAGTTAGATGGGCACAATACAAATGACAGCAGGCATTTGAATGATATCATTAAGGAATACATGAGGAATGGTTGGTTACGACAATATGTAAGGATTCGGGATGCGGCGGTGGAACAGGAGTAGCCACCATCCACCTCGAATGAAAATGGCATTGGATCACGGCATCATCATTAACTTATCATCAATTTATCGGGATGGCATGGAATAAGTACCAAACTCCAACATTGGACGGCTAAGTCACTTACACATGTATGGGATTGAGGATAGCCTCTAATCATGCTCTGAGATGATGATAAACCGTAATGCTACGGTTTGTGAAATTTGTTTTTTCTTCTTATTTGCTCCAAACTCTGGTTTATTGGTTGTATAGACTCTTATTTTATATTTTGGCAAATGGACTTAGGATGTTTAAATTTGGATTAATGTAACAGATAACACTGGTCGTCAGGGATGGACTATGCCTGGCAAGGGGTAGGTTGCTTTGTTCGAACGCGATGGATCGGCCTACTCATGTCATCGAGTATGGATTGTGCTCGGCAAGGATCCTGAGAGATCAAGGTCATTAGGTATGGACTATGCCTGGCAAGGGATAGGTCACTTCGCTCAAACACGATGGGTCGACCCTACTCAGGTCGTCGAGTATGGATTATGCTCGGTAAGTATCCGGTGAGATCAAGGTCTTTAGGTATGGACTATGCCTTGCATGAGATAGGTCGCTTCGCTTGAATGCGATGGATCGGCCTACTTAGGTCGTCGAGTACGGATTGTGCTCGACAAGGATCTGGTGAGATCGAGGATTTGGATTAGGATAACAACCCAGAGAGGCTATAGATTTGGATATCAGCTTCGAACATCTATGGATTTGGATATGGTCCTGGAGCGGTCAGGGCTTCGGTTAACGATCCGGAGAGATCGCAGGTTCGAAATTGGATATCGGCTCGGAATGGTCATGGATTTCACTAACGATCGGGAGAGATCATGGATTTAAATTGGCAATGGATTGGATAAAATGGAAAACAATAGATTATGGATTTTAGTTTTTGGATTCATGGCAATTCAAAACACATCTTCCTATTGCAAGGCATGTTTTAGGGGCAAAGTGTTGACCCACCATTTGGTAAGGCAGTATACAGGCGGGTTTAACCCAACAGACTTCACGATTATCAAAGCCGATGAGTACAGAGTGATGATTATAAGGCCTAGAAATCAGGTATAGATAATAGTATCAAGTCAAGATTGAATGGATGATAGATATGCAAGAAAGAATGTTTGAAGTATGAAATATGGCTCAATGCATGAGAGGGATCGGCCTAGATTGGCTCCATATGAGGGATTGGCAAACTTCAAAGTACAAGAGAATTCTTGTAGAAAACAATCGATATCTCAATATGTACAAGTTCAATGCATATGAAACATTGTGAGCAAGATGTATGGACCCTAGGGAGCCTACCTAGGGATCGCATATCATTTGGATGAAGAAATAAGGATCGGTACCTATCCCTCTTACGGATCTGCTAAACCCAACTTCATAGCAAAGATCCATCAATATCTCAACATCTACACATCCAATTGACGTGAAACTTGGAGGACAGGCTCATTAGAACATGTGGAACACCCCATGAGAGTTGCATGGCATTCAGAGCAAGTTGGAGGGATCAGTACCTATCCCTCCATAAGGATCGACTATAATCAGCCTTTATAACATAATTTAATAAATATCGATCAATCACTTGAGTTCTACTCGTCCAATTGGTGTGAGACTTGGAGGATAAGCTTAATACAACATGGAGAAGCTCCCTTAATGATCACATTGTATTTGAAGCAAGTTGGAGGGATCAGTATCTATCCCCCTTGAGGGATCGGTAGAAATCAGAATTCAAGCAATACCATGGAAAATGCGATATCTCACAAACCGTACGTCGGAATTATATGAAATTTGAGGAGAAAATAGCTAACATCATGGGGCACCCCTCGTAGGAATCATAGCTCGTTTGATGCGCTAATAAGGATTAATACCGATCTCTATCATGGGCCCCAATGGACTTGGAAATTTTTGGATGGCCAAGTCTTGGTCTCCCGAACCTTCTGTCAAAATTTCGGCCCGATCCGTGCATGCCTTCTCCTATAATACAGTAGGCATTCTCTTTATCTTCAAGCTAGATTATACTCTGTCAATCTTATTCTTGGATTTTGGATTGTAACTTTAAACAAACTTCAACATAATAAAAATGATTATTCGGGAGCGGATATAGGCCAGAGTTGGCCGAACCACTACAAATCTTGTCTCTTTTTACTTGACTTCTAATTATCTTAATTTTGTTCTGTATTTATTTCTCTTCATATTTATGTAATTTGATTGGATATTGGAGCTTTTGCATAATTGGGTGTTGGTGGTCAATTTTGATGCCAACAGTATTACCTGTCCTCTCTCTCTCATCTCATTCTTCATTTTACAAAATTATAAACAAAAAAAAAAACGCAAACCAAATCTATAATTCCCTACTATAATTCATCATTTCTCATACAAATTGAGTAATTTTTGAGGATTTGTAACACATTCGAAGGTAATATTCAACACTTATACTTAATTTTGAAGTTTTTTTACATTTGTACATAAAATTCTTATTTACCTATAGTTGTAGTGGATCAATGAGAATTGATGATGAGACCTTGATGAAATACCATGGCCACTTGGAGATTGATTCGAATGTAAATGTTGGCGACATTGAATTTGTACCCGAAACCCAATTGTCACCACAATCTGCACATAATGGATTTGTACACCGCACTCAGTTAATTGTTAAAGAAAATCATAGTAGCTTTGGGGATGAAGTTTGCAACGAACCGGAATAAGCATTTGAAGAATCAGAAGAAGCACTTGAAGGCTATTTTGTTGCTACACATGTGGAAAGTGGAAGAATCGTGGTAAATCACTAGCTATTGGAGAGGTTCCCCTACTGAGAATATGCTGGTGTAGGTCTACCTATGATGTGATCGTTACTCAAAATAAAATGAATGCAGGTTGTAGGTTCTACACTTGTGCACGTTATAAGTTGAGTATAGAAATGCCTTAATCATTCGACCACTGTAATTTTTTTCAATGGATAGATCCTCCAATATGTCGCAGAGGACTTGAGTATGCAATATAGATGCAGGATAAAGTTGAGCGGTTAGAAAAAGTACTTGAGATGCTGGCTGGGTATCCTACTAAGTAATTTATGGTATATTTGTGTTTATCATGTCTTATGGTGTATCTTTTGTTGTACCATATTGTACTGTATGTTAATTCGACGTTTGTTGTATCTTTTGTTGTATCATTTGCGTATGTTGTATCATATGGTGTATCGTTTGTTATATCTTATGATAATTTGGTGTATGGTAATGTGGTTAAACAAACACATCTAATACCAACACAAACAACACTTGCTCTGAAACAAACACATCTTCTACCAGCACCAACACTAAAAATACTAAGGCCAACGGTAATAAAAGCTAAGTTGCTATGGTGCAACGACTCCTCTTATTGGCATAAACAACACATCTACTACCAACACCAACACAAAAAACACATCGTGAACGTGATGACATTCTACCGTGTAAGCCGCAAGGTAGCTCTAAACCGAGTATCAAGTTAAGGCGAAATCATGATGAGCTCTATTGGTACCATTAGCAACTGACGAACAAACAGCCATCACATGCGCATAAGGCAACTGCTAAAGTAAAGAGATGTTGCACGTACAAGAACAAGTGTTACCATCGATTGTTACTTTAAATTTATCACCGAAGTAGTGAATTACAAGCCATTTGACCTGACTGAATCATACAATCCTTGAACTTCCTGCTTCACTTGCTCTCTCTACTATTTTTAGCTTCTCATTTCAGAGTTAATCTACATGTTGAATTCTTAGCAAACTCTATTCTTTGAAAAAAGTAATTCACCGACTGAAAGAAGGTATGGGCAACCAAAGCTCTAACATGCAAAGATCATGCACATTTAAGTACACTATTAAAGCTCCCTGACACATTAGTCGTCATGACATTAAATTAGCCACCATCATCCTTACACAAAGCCCAATTTTCCTCCTTCCCTGTCAAACTTCTCTCTATCCAATTGTGCACTAATATTGGTGGTCTTAATTTCCTCTTGAATCTTTAGATACTCAACCTCCTCTGAAGCACATGCTGCAGCATAAAATAAACCTATCAATTGTTTGTCTCTAAAGTCCGCCACTTGAAAACTTGCTTGCAAATGTCTGGTATAGAATCTATGCTAATCCCCATTTGCTCTCCGATGCTGTCAATATTCCTTTATTCTATCAGTAATGAAAGTAAGACGTCGACTGTTAATACTATAAATGAACCTTCACATGCAAGTAAAAACCAACCACAACAACCACATGATTTTGACTCAATAATAGCATAAGCCAAAGGATGAAGCTGACCATTTGCATCTACTACGGTTACAACAAGCAAGTTACCTTTCTATTTGCCATATAGATGTGTGCCATCAATGCAAAGGAAATGTTGACAATGTGCATATCACTTGATACAAGGCCCAAAAGCCCAAAAAGCAAGATCGAAAACTCCGTTCTTATCGGTTGTAACGTGTCTAACACTACGTACCTAGATTCGTTCTAGCAATTTCGACAAAGTATTGTCATAGGTTGGAATATGATTCTGTCCGATCACCATACATACGTTCAATTGCCTTGCTCAAGACTCTCCACGCTTTCAAATAACCATTTTTGATAAAAAGTTGTTCCACTATTAAAATTTGAACCGTTCCAACTGTTATGTTCAAATCCGTTTTCACGAAAGACATGATTTTAGAAACCAAAATGGTAAATATTGCTTACCTCTGATTGAAGTGAACTGTTGGGTTAATGCAAGTATGATCGTTTGGATATTTTTTTATAACCCACCATCTAGATTATGATTTATTAAATTCCATATCAAGTATTTTCCATGGACTATTTGAATCAACGGTGCGAATGACAGTGTGTTTTGCTTTGGTTGACCCGATTGGCTTAAAAGAAACTACGTGTAAAATTGACCATTCAATTAGTTGTCGTAGAAATGTTGCTTTGTTCTCAAAGACCATACCAACTTTGAAACCGTTTTGAACACTAGACAATGAGAATATTTTATATTTGAATTGTAGATTTGCAACAACGGATCTAGTCATCATTTGTGCATTACACAAACCATCGTCCAAAGGTGTCTCCATGTCCGATTCATCACTATCCCCATATTCTTGGTCTTCGCCTCCAAAATCATAGTTAAATGGATCATTGTTTACTTAAATGTTATCTATCCACGTTGTATCACTCTCTGGCCTTAATACAACAGTCATGCTATCATCCATAGAAAGGTCATCAACTTGTACACGTACATCAGCATCCATATCCATATCGTCATCGGCTACATTAGGAACCACTAATTCAGCTGTTAGTTGAATGTTCGATTATTTGTCAATGTCGTATGCCTGAGAGCTGCAATATAAATACACTACATTTTTAATACGGTTATAAATTCCAAAAATATTCATTATAACTGCAAAATATAACATACTTCTAGCTCATACGGTATAATTCGGAAGCTATAGGCTGCATAGAAGAAGACATACGGCTGCTTGATGGTCAATATTTTTGGTCCGATGTCGCTGCGGAACAACGCTACACATGAAAATTAAATTATTTATCATATCTGATACATAAAATAATTTACGATTTGTATGTCATTGCAAATATGTGTTATCTTTGACTCATGCATCCAAAACTATACTAACTCAGATATGGATAGCTAAATTGTACACTTGGCTGGGTATTCATAAAAGGGGGATATCCGAAGAACATTTGTTGCTCCCATAGTGCACTACATTCATAAGCGGATTACTATAACTGGTGGATGGTAGTCCTTGAGAAGTATTCATGGCCTCCAATAATCTAGAATAATCTTCAATAACAAAATTAACTATAGGTGCCGGTATAGGTTTTTCTACAACCAACCTTCTATTTTTCCCAACAAACAACTCTATGGATTTTGATACCTGCAGAAAACATTAATTCAACATCGTCATTGTCCACAATTATTATTACATTAGATCTGGAGTCAGTTGGCCAATTGCAAACTGCATCAATATCATACTCCTTCAAATTTATCTTAGTTTCTTTGCACATCGACTCTTTTAATTGTTGTAACATAGATTCTTTCCAAACTTTAGCCAGTTTGTACAAACCACCAACATATTTTTCATACATTTGCTCATCAATAACCAATTCACCATTATGATAGCATATAGTTGAAATAAAATTAGAAGTCATTCTATATTAATAACGGATACAACATTTTTTCATTTCCACTACAAATATACCAAAAATCTACAATTTACAAATTCAAACCTTGATAGATCCAGATTGATGAGATGTTGGTAATCTTGAAGTAGATCTTCTAAATCACTACTTTTTATTGAATTCAACGCAACCAGTAGGAGATTTCAAAATGAAGAAATGGTGATTGGTTTGAGGTTTTTATAAAAATTTAGTAAAATATAGAATGAAAGGGGAGAGGAGGCTACTAACTATAAGTTTAGTAAAATGAGCGACTTTTGAAAAGCTGCCCACCGGCAACTTTTCAAAAGTCACCCTTATAAACAAAAAAGGCATTGACGTCAAAAATGGCCACCAATACATAATTGTATTTTAAAGCACCAATATCAAATCCAACCATAGAAATATGAAGAGAAATAAATGAAGAAAAAAATTAAAACAATAAAAAAACAAGTAAAGAAAGATAAAAATTTATAGTGGTTCGGCTAACTCCGACCTACGTCCACTTCAAAGTAATCCTTTATTTATTTATACCGTTGTTACAGTTATAATACTATGAATTTCAATAATCAAAGTGATGGAGTGTAGCCTTGGTAGAAGATGAAGTGAAGTAAAAAAGAAGATCCCTTTTCTAATGTCATGTCTGTTGTATTTATAAGGGAAGATACATACGGATCAGACTGAAATTTCACCAGAAGAACCTTTAGGCCCAGGCGACCCGACCGAAAGAAACTTGGACCGATATCCCTCCAAAATAAGGATTGGGGCCGATCCCTATTTTTGTTGATTTATGGGTTGCGATCCCTAAAGTGGGTCCCCCAAGCCATAATATACCTGTCCTCCAAGTTTCATGTCAATTGGATCTATGGTGTTGAGTTATTGATCGATCTTTGTTGCAATATGTTGCAAAAGATGATTATAGCCGATCCCTATGGAGGAAGAGGGATGATCCCTCCAACTTGCTCTATTTGATATGCGATCCCTAAGTTGGACTCCCTAGGGTCTCTTCTTCTTGTTTCCAAAGTTTTACTTCAATCCTTCTTGTGGTTGTTGAGTTATAAAGCTATCATCATTAAGTTGTATTGTGTGCATCCTGTTCAATCCGACCCTCTACTCTTATCCCTTAGTTCCGATCCCTTTTTGTAGAGTGAATATTCCAATCTGATCCCTCTTCATGGGGAGTGCTAGTTCCATAATTAGCCATTTTTGAGTGATGTCCATCCGAATCCATTCAACTATAGTCCATAGTTTCAAACATAATCGAGCTCCAATCCTAGTAATCATCTCTCCGGGCTTTCTGTCTTGATGATCATGTAGTCTATTGGATTAAATCTGTATGTGTACTACCTGGCCAAAAGGCAGGTTAACAAAAGGCGTACATCTTGGCGACTTTTCAAAAGTCACCATTGGGCGACCTTTGAAAAGTCACCAAGATGTACGAAAATAAGAATAAAATTTATGCTGTGCTGGCGCCATTTGAAATGGCGCCAGTGTGTTTTGGCCAGCTCACCACCGAGTTGGTCAAAACAGGGCTACAAACAGTATTAGTTTCTAAATACAGCTATTTGTGAAATTAGTTTGCAAAAGGAGTCCAAAATGAAAATAATCCAAAAAGAAAAGTATATATAACGCAATGGGCAAGACAACTTTATACATATGTCTAACAATAAAAAATAGCAGCAATTGTCCATATACTTTTCTGTAAATTGATTCTAAAAAACATTAACTTGTTAAAAAATGTAGACCTTTTCATAGAAAAAGGAAAAATTAAAGTATTTTAGCTATCAAAGCTTGAAAAAATAACAAGATATTGTTTTCACCTAGCTCTCATAATACAGTATTTTACGACGTTGATCACATAATGTGCGTTAGTTCAAACAGTTATTGAAATTTACTCTCCTTAGTTATTCAATTTCTAGTGCAAATAGACGTGTTCTAATATGAGGTTATATCAACCATTTTCTTTATACACCAACTACACAATTTAACCTAAAAAGGACAGAAATCAAAATGTTTTGAAAAATAGTTGTTATTTGTTATAATCAAGTGTTATAACAAAAATTCATATTGTTCAGTAATATATTACTCCTTATTAGTTCATTGGTCCATCGATCCATGTTTATCATAACTATATTAGTTTGTTAATGCAGCATTACCAACTAGTGAGATATTTGATGTAAAAAAATTTAGGAAAACACCAATGGATCTGGATAATGATTTTAACTTGCATTTTAGCAAATTCAATTATGCTAAGGTACTATAACAATCCATAAATTTATCACTTCATAAATATTTTAAAATATTCAAAAATAAGATTTTTAAAGTAAAATGATGATGTTTTAAATAATAAATAATATTAATGATCTTATTTTGAAGAACTATAGATAAAAAAATATACACTTTGGTAAATATCGATAAAATGACTGAAAATTATTTTATCAATAAACAGCTCTTCGGCCATCCGCCATCGTGCGCCAAGCTAGATAAATACACTCATTTGTGTATATGAAGGCAAATATGAAATAAAATAATATATTTGTTTGTGGAAAACTAAATGTATTTATGACATCATTAATGATGTCATCATTTCCAATTAATTGATTTTTGAATTTATACTTAGTTTAAATGATTTAATAACTATTTTAATTATTAGTAAGCTCTTTAATTTATTATATAATGACTGAAATATTATTTTTAGTTTACAAATATTCGTATATTAACTAAAAAGTAAAAATATGATCGAAAATCAAAATCAAAATTTATAACAATTCAGCATGGATAAGTTGTGCAACGTTGTGGATTATATGTGACATACATATGCACATATACATGTACACATATATGATAACATTCACTTGCACATGAACACACATACATACATATGTATATACATGTATATATTTTTGTATATATATTCAAAAATATCCAAGGTATTATCTGCATCCTTACCTCTTAAGCAACCTCAAAGTCAACCTTCTTACACATAAGTACATGCACCATGAAATCACATGGAGGGAGGGTTCAATTCGACCATGTGGTTGATGGGATGGTGTATGTGGAGGTGATGGATAATGATGTATATGTGTAAAATATCTTAAATATTTTCTACCTCTTCTTTCCCTATAAATACCACCCCTTCTCCTCTTCATTTTCATATGTTTTCTTCTTCATTTCTTAAGATATTATCCTCCTCTTTAATGGCTTCCATTCTAAAAGAAATAATGGCAAAATTCATTTAAAAAAACAAAAATTATATAGAGTATACATATATATCTAAACATCTCAAAGCTTGACCAAACCACCTCCTTTTCTCCTCTTTCTACCCACGGCCATCACCACCTACACCATAGTCGAGCCTTCCCTCCCCTACAACCAAAGCTATGAGGCCCCTAGCCAAGGTCGAGCCCTCCAAAGGCAAGAGCCCAAGTGATCATGAGCTTAGATTTCGAGTTAGTGAAGTTATAACCATTTTTAGGTTAATCGTTTAACCCAAGGCGAGAAACACTTATTTATATTATATTTTTGGATGATGATATGATGTTTGCAATGAATGTTTAATATGCTTTGATCATCATGTTTGTTGTTTAATATTGCCGTTTAATTGTATTAACAAGTCACGTTTAATATACGTTGAAAATCACAAAAAAATCACTTTTCTTTTATTAATGAAATGGTGTATATGAAATGTTTGAACCTCTTAATATTTTAATATGGTTTAAAAATGTTCTATAAACATTCAAAAGTATTTTGAAATTTTTTGAATAAATATTGAATTTTTTGTCAAAAATAGGCGCGTGCGTAATAGGCAGTGCGCGATTTTGCGTCTTGAAAGTTAAATTCATTTATAGGATGGATTCGGAGTTGGATTTCTTTGAAATAAAAAATTTCCAAACTATTATAATCATAATTTTCAAAAAAAAGAAAACGATTGAGATTCCGTGTAGAAGATTTTAAAATATGAGATAATCTAGTTTTAAATAAAATGGCGCTTTGGCAGTTCGGAGGCCAAAGTTGTTTTAAACTTGATATTTTTAATTCTTTAAAAGTATGTAATAAATTATATAAATATTTTAAAATGTTTTAAAAGAGATTTGAGTTATAAAAATGGATTTTTAAATAATTGAAAAGTTGTTATGACCAAATAAGCTTTGAAAACACTAATTGCGGCACTTTTTCGCAGCATTTTTAGTAACTTGTGCAAACAATGGTTTTAACTTAATTATTATTTCCTGAATCTTTTGTCACCTTTTCCAAATAAATAGTTGAGTAAGTTAAAGATGATTAAGAGGTTTAAAAATTAGTATGTAGAAATAACTAGTACATTTGTTCCATTTGTGAGTGTCACTGAAAATCCGATCGTGGATTAGAACAGATCCAAGGAAAAGTCCAGATACTCTAAAATAATTAAAAGCTAATTAATTATGTTAAAGGATTTAGATTCGATCAAATAACTTGGCCACCTTATGGGTGACAGAGAGGCAGACTCTAAGCTTGGGTTTGGAAAACCTATTGCCTACTCTCCCTAGCAACCAGTACTGGCCCGACAGAGTGGATAGTAAATCTAGTTTACTCAATCAAAATTTCCTGATGTATCAAAGATATAATTTTCTAAATTTAAATAACTTGGATTGCATAGAAATGATCTTCTCACACTTGGTGTTAAATTCCTAAGAGGGAATTCGTACTAACCATATGAATTTAAAAAGTGATTTCACCGTTATTCGATGGAGAATACTTGTTGAATACGGAAATTGATATTGAGTAGAATTATTATAATTTACATTATCTTGTTTACTCAATAATATTTTCTAAAATGATTTATGAAAATGATTTGGTAATTCCAAAGTTAAAAAGAGGTTTCATGATTCCATATATACCAGAAAGAAATGGTTTAAAATTATATATCTCCAAATGATATTTTTGAAAAGAGGAATGAACTAATCAAATGATTGCCCATATACTTAACACCTCTTTTATCGATAATTAATTTGAAGAAACCGAAGTCAAATTTGGGTGATTCCTATCCGAAAAATACTTCGAACCAATTTATGCATTTGAAGCAAGGACATGAAATGGTTTGGAAGATGAAAATTACAAGCTTCTTATCACTGATCCTTGAGGGAAATTTCCTATATCATATTTATGTGGCAGCAGTTTTTCATTTGAGATCTTCGATGCAAGGACTTCTTGCTACTAATCCTAGGAGTAATCCCTGGTAGGACGTGGTAGGAGAGTACATTTGGTTTATCATGTTCCTAGACAACTTTTATGGATGAATGCCCGATGTTGCATTTCTAATCACATTGATTGATCTCTATGAACGTATCATCAATTTGATGGCGAAGAAGGCAACTTCTCTTATCTCAATAGCCTTTTCTGAGACATATGAGCTTAGGAGTTATACATTTGTAAAAATCAGTTCTGTGATTAAGGAATGACAATGTGGCATTCAAAGTGGAATGCACTATGTGGAAGGTAATCGCTACCTCAGGCCTCACCAACCGGTAATGGCTTAAACATGGCATGCTATAAGGCTATGTGGTTCGCAATCATTAGTGTATGGTTATCACCATTCTAGATTACTCTATATATGTCAAGTATGTTGGTTATGTTGTTAGGGGAACCCGGATAGGTCGGTTACGATTGAGGTGATGGCATATTCTGTTCTATCCACCACCAAGTAGGTCTATGGGTAGCCTGGTCTTGCCAGGTGTAGAGATTTCAAAGATGTCGATCTTCGGTACATCCATCTAGAGATGTACTGTATGGAAGGCAGTCTCTTACCTGTCATTGTATATAATCCATTCTCCGAATGAGCCTTGTAAAATTCTGATTGTAGAGCCTAACATATTTTGGATTCTAATAATGGTAACAATTTCGGTTGAGATTCATAAGTTTATTTGCAAGAGTTTTCCAAAAGAATGTCATTAAAAGTAATATTAAATAATTTTACATTGTAAATGTTTTTGGTTATCATAAGATAAAAACTCATTCTGTGTTTATGTGCGGCGTGGACTTATGAAATACCCTTTTGTTTTCAAAACATCCATATTTTGAGTTTCTCACACAGTCTCATGACAGACTCGGTTTATTTTTCTTATCCATTAAAATCGAGATGCCCTAATTTTCTCGGGCACCCAAGTAGTTAAGTAAGCTTGGAACATTTTGAAATGGAGCATTTTGGGTCTTTTGAAGAAGTCATCTATGTTATGCTGTATTTGTATCTGTATTATGTGTCTACCAGCACCATAAGAATAGGCTATTACAAATATCCTAGCTGGGTTAGTACTTGCCACAACTCTAATAGAGCATTTAGAGTGATTATGTGTACTTTTCGTATGTATAATTAAAATGTTGAATGCAATGTGAGATTCTATTTTGTTATGTCTTCTATCTTTATTTTATTTACCCCATGATAATCTGCCTCTCCGACACCTGGATTTGCGCCATGTGAATACGAGGATGTATTAGTGTTGAAGGAGGTGGGTTGTCACATTTGATATAAGAGCTTATAGTTAAGAGAATACCTGATAGGGTCAAATCATTAGAGATAGAGTTAGTAATGCCCTAAAATGAGTTTAGTCTGAGAGAGCGCACATTTGATTTTTATCTGAATAAGTACATTCAAATTTTTTGTCATTCCCTAAGATAATCTCGTCTAAAATCCTAAAGATATTTCCTAACTATATGCAGATAGTAGGAGATGAGTGGAAGAAGAGTACGAGGAAGGGGAATGGGTCCTAGTAGTGCTACAAACTGTCGCACTCCAACTGCTACAGTGATTGAAGAAGTAATGGTTCTAGTACAACCTCAAATTAACTTTGCTACCTTATGCAAGAACTATGCTAGTTTGGGTGGTAAACCATTCAAGGGAACAGAGTCCATCATAGGAGTTCAAGCTTAGATCCGCTCTTGTGAAAGAATATTTAAGGGGTTGAATGTTGGAGATGAGCAGAAGAGATTCTTAGCTTCTTGGCAACTACAGCATAGGGCTCTCATCTGTTGGGAGTCCGTTGCTATGAATGAATTAGAGGATAATTTTTCTTGGGTATGATTCAAAGAGGACTTGGAAGAATAGTATATGCCAGCAGTTGGAAAATCACGCCCTTACTGGAGTTTTATGGGTTTAAAACAAGGAGAGATGTCCTAGAGGAATATTCTAAGAATTGTCACGATTTAGGTCAGGTCTGATAGACACTCCTTTGAAGAAGAATGAAATGTTTATCTCGGGAATGAAAGAACAATATCAGGATAGGATGACGGCGCATGTTAAAGGGACTTTCATAGATTTGTTAGACATGGGTATCTAATATGAAACTCTAGACAAGAAGAATCCACCCATAACTCTGAACATCAACGGTAATTGGAAGAAGAGGAAGTTTAATCGGCAGGAGAAGAAGCCAGGGCATGGCAAGTCAGAAGGAGAATCCCAGGGAGATTGGTTGATAAATGCTACTTATTTTAATTGTCGACAGAAGGGACACTACTCCAACACCTGTAAGAATCTAGGGCTCAGGATGGAACCATCTACAATTGTCACAAGCCAGGACACCAGAAAAAGGATTGCCCGTTGATAAAGAAAGGATAACATGTCCGGGTTTTTGCTATCAAAGATGAATCCTCGGTTACGACCAATGTGAAGGGCAAGAGTGTCCGAGAAGGTAATATCTGCATTATTGAAAATCTAGTTAGAGTATATTCGATACCGTGGTTTCCCACGGTTTTATATCTAAAGAATAGGTTGATAAATTGAAACTTACCATAAAGATATTAGACGCCCTTATCTATTTCTTCAACCCTATGGATGGTAAAACTAATCTCGGTATAGTTTGTGAAAAAGTACGATTTGCCTACCTATACCAAAACCTTCCATGTGATCTAATTGTCCTCGATTTTATTAGATTTGATATTATACTCGGTATGGATTGATTGTATGAATATAAGGCTATTCTAGATTGTGTCAAAAGAACGATACGATTACAAAATAAATGAGGTGAACCTTTTAAAATAACCTGTGAAGAACCAAGTCCAACAATGGATAGTCTTATAGACGCCCTAAATTTGTTTCAAAAACATCTAGAAGAAATACCAATTGTTAAGGAATTCTCAGATGTTTTTGAGGAAGTTAAAAGTTTACCCCCGCATAGGGAAATTGAGTTTTGAATTGACTTGATTTCCGATGCAAGTCCTATTTTTCACTCTTCTTCAAGGATGGTCCCCATAGAAGAAAGTGAATTAAGGAAACAAACTGATGAATTATTAAAGAAAGGAATAATAAAACCAAGTCACTCAAGTTGGATCCCAGCAATAGTTTTCGTTACGAAGTCAGATGGCTCCTTGAGACTATGTGCACATTTGGTTAAAACCTTCTTTGACATAAAGCTCGTCTTTCTCCACTTTGGTCAAAAACAAAGCTGGTAATCTTAATCCCATAAATACCTATTGTATTACTTGCACAAATTACTACTTGAACATAGAATCAAATGAAACATCAACATATAGAAACATGTTTATCAATGCACAACTATAAGATAAAATACCCAAAAGATCGTATGAACATTGAATGATTTATTTATTTAATGAAATGAATAATCAACGGACTCGGAGATATTATCTCATGTAAAGAAGGATAGAAAATGAAAACTAAAAGAGACCCGACCTCCAAATTATGTGTAACCATCACTTACATTTTCATTATAAATACAATGTACATTCGCTCGTAACATATTCAGTCTTGTATCATTTTCTTCTAGTAATAAAAGAATTAGTTTACATTTTTTCTCTCTTATACCAATTCTCATCAAATCAATATACATCAGTTTACTCAAATCTTTAACACGGCATGAGAGCTACAGTACCCAATGGCCAATCTATAAGTCGTGTCTTGTCGGAACTCTATCGAAAATTATCACCATTTGGAGTTGGCTAAACTTTCTTTCCTTCGTAGTTGAATCTCATCATTAGAGAAGTATACCTCACCTCAGAGGATAACCTCATTATTAGTGAAGTTGTTTTACCCACCTTGCAAGATTTTGCAAGAACCCAACTCTTGAAGTAGTGTCGTGCCAAAAGAGTGATTCAGATCTCAACCATCATCATATACACCCTTGGCTGCACCACTCCAGTCACCAGGAAGTGGGAATACCGTCATCTTTCCCTTTGGTTTCTTCTTTAACCATCATTTCTTGGATTTCAATTTGACTTTTTGATTAAAGTTATAGCTTCTTAGTCTTTATCACCTCTGGCTTATGAGAAATATCGGTAGGAGATGAAGATCGCTCCCTAAATCCCTATCCACCACTACCAACATCCAACACTACCCAACAAAACCCACAGTCTAATAAAGTCTCTTATCAAAAGTGAACTTATCACCATTCAACTCGATGAAGGCAATTACTTGCTTTGGAAATTTCAAGTAGAGACTGCCAAAGAGGCTATGGCCTCAAAGAATTCATTCTTGGAACTGCAACCATGCCAGAGAGATACACTCTTGATAATAAAGGAAAACTGATCAAAAACAAAGAATATATCACATACTCAAGACAAGACAGTCTACCAAGTGCATTGCTATTATCCTCTATAAGTGTGAATCTCTTACCATAGATAGTAGGGTGCAAGAGTGCTTAAGAGATATGGTCAACAGTTGACCATATTTTCAATTCTAAGTCAGGAAAAAAGGTTATGCATTACAAAAGACTAATGCAAGATCAAAGAAAGAAAAACATATGTGTGAGAGAATATCTCACAAAAATAAAAATATATTGTAACCTTCTTGAATCTGTTTGTTATAAGGTTGTTAGACTATAAACATGTGCTAAGTATTATAAATGGCTTAGATGAAGAGTATGAAGCTGTTGTAGCAGTCATCTTCTCAAAGGAAACAACACCAAGTATTCGGTATGTGCATTCTAAACTTCACATAAAAGAAGGTAGAATTGAAAAAAAGAAGCCTTTAAACTCATATATGGCTATTAACATTGCATCTCAATCAAGAAACGGAAATCAAGACAAAGGAAACATGGGTCAAACTCATCAAAGAATTAGTCAGAATTATAGGTCAAGAGGCGAAGGTGACAGAGGACAATAACAACAATAGATAAAGATGTCAAATATGTGA
This sequence comes from Allium cepa, assembly GCA_030765085.1. Lineage (NCBI taxonomy): Eukaryota > Viridiplantae > Streptophyta > Magnoliopsida > Asparagales > Amaryllidaceae > Allium > Allium cepa. The sequence continues at coordinate 78,163,490 of CM060941.1, read as the reverse complement.
AAAGTATGGGTATGCAGCAAGCAAATGTTACTTCAAATTTGACACCAATTATGTACTAAATCAACAACCCTCCACAAATATACAAAGAAACTACAATCACAATGCAAATGTAGCCAGTATGCAACCAGAGTCAAGAAGCATGACAGAACAAGTAAGAATCCATCATTTGAATGACCTAGCTAAGCCGGAGGACATCCAGGATGAGAGCTGGTATCCAGACTTAGGTGCAACAAATCATGTTATAAGTAATCTTGGTAACTTAAATCTTGGAAACAAAGAATACAAAGATAATCAATCCATACACATAGGTAACAGTGAGTCTGTTAATATTACACATAGTGGAGTTTCATATATTAAGGGTGAAAGACAACTTTACCTAAATAACCTATTAACAGTACCACAAATTAAGAAAAATCTTATGAGTGTGTCAGAATTTGCAAGTGATAACAATGTATATTTTGAATGTTATCCAAAATATTATTTAGTTAGAGATATACTAACTAAAGAAGTTCTTTTGCAGGATGAAGCATAAAAAGGACTATACAAGTTCAATTTTATTCATTCTAAGAAGTCTAGTTGTGAGGAAAAATGTTATATCTTTCAAAAGTGACTCAGGCAGAGAGAAAGTTAACTTTGATATGTGGCATCACAAATTAGGTCATGCTAATGTAAATGCTGTAAAATGGATTCTATTAAATAATAAAATTCAGTTTGAAGATGTTACATTACCCTATGTGTGTACTTTTTGTCAAATGGGCAAGAGTCATACGTTTATCTTCCATAATTCACTAACTAAATACAATCAACCTTTAGAATTAGTTGCAACTGACTTATGGGGTCCAGCACCCATCTATTCTGACTTTGGATTTAATACTATATATCCTTATGTTGATGCTTATTCCAGGTACACCTGGATTTTCTTACTCAGAGCAAAGTCAGAAACTTACAAAGCATTCATATAATTTTTAACACAAGTAGAAAAGCAGACAGGGTATCAATTCAAGATCATGCAATCTTATGGTGGAACAAAATGTAAACCACAGAATGAGTACTTTCAAAGAAGAGGAGTAATACACAGGATTACATATCCATGTACTTTAGAGCAAAGTAGATTGATTGAAAGGAAGCATAGGCACATTGTAGAGACTGGTCTCACATTCCTAGCTCAAGCCTCTCTTCCATTAAAGTTCTAGCCAGACTCATTCGAACTACGGCCTATCTGATTGACAGTCTACCAACAAAAGCGTTAAGTGACAAGAGCCCAATTGAACAGCTATTCAACGTAAAGCAAGATTATCAAAGTCTAAAAACATTTAGATGTCTATTTTTTCCATGCTTAAGGTCTTTTAACTCACATACACTAGATTTCAGGTCATCACCCTGCACATTTCTTGGATACGCTACAAACCAAAAGGGATATAAGTGTTTGAACAGCAATGGTAAGATAATTGTTTCAGACAAGCACCATTGTCTCGGTGGTCAAGTGATTCGGCTTTGGTGCAAGAGATCACAAGTTCGAAACTTGTGTAGCTTGATTTAAACGTTTATTGACATGTGATATGTTGTTCTAGTGACATGTTGTATATAAAGTGTCGTTTCAGAAAAAAGATAATTGTTTCAAGAAAATCAGTGCTTAATGAGCAGGTATATCCATTTGCTCAAGCAACAGTCAAAACAACTCAAAAGGGTGTATAACCCTAAAGTATCCATACCAAGTATACCTTTACATCAAGCTAAAGAGGGCAGTCAAGTTGAAGATGCTCTAAGTGAACCTGCTCTATATCTCATAGTGTTTGATACTAAACTAGGTCATCGACAAGCAGGTACACCTGAGCCTCAAACTCCCTCACCACAACATGATTCTGATCTATCATAGAGCACTTGTCAAGGATTAGAAGATAATCAATCATCCAGTTCTCAACATGAAGTCCATCCCAGCCATGAAGCAACACCTGCAAGGACTCAACATCACATGATTATATGATCAAACTATGGTATATTTAAACTCAAGATATATACTACAAATATGAAACATGAAGAGCCAGAAACTTATGAGCAAGCAACAAAATCAGATAAATGGAAAAAATCCATGGAAGAAGAATACAATGCTCTCATCAAAAATAAAACTTGGACTCTTATTCCAATACCTAGAGACAAAAATGATATAGCGGAAATGGACTTTTAGGCTTAAAAAAATTCAGATGGACAATACTTAAGCACAAAAAAAGATTGATAGAAAAATGATACACTCAAAAACAAAGATTTGATTTCACAGAAATTTTTTCTTTAGTAGTCAATCCCACGAAAATCATAATTGTTTTAATAATTTCACTACACAACAACTAAAAAATCAGGCAACTTGATGTAAATAATGCATTACTAGATGGTGAGCTACATGAAGAAGTATACATGGAGCAACCTGGTGGCTTCAAACAAGCAAACAGTCAAGAAATGGTGTGCAAACTGAACAAAGCAATCTATGGGCTAAAGCAAGCACCATGATTGGTTTGACAAGCTTAAATCAACCTTAATTGAGTTGGATTATCAACCAATTAAGTCTGACAATTCACTATTTACAAAATTTAGAAATGGAACAGTGATATACATACTAATATATGTTGATGATTTTATAGTAATAGGTAACACTGAAAGTGAAATCACCAATATTGTATATCAATTAAACGAACAATTCACCATCAAAGACTTAGGAGATCTCAATAACTTTCTGGGCATCGATGTAAGAAGAGTTTGAATCATAGAAATTCACTTAAGTCAAAGAAATTACATTTTGGAAATTCTCAACAAAGAAAAAATGAATGAAGCAAAACCTCTTCCTACACCAATGATCAGCAACTCAAATTTATCAAAGCATCATGGAGAATCAATTACAAATGAAAGGAAATACGTAAGCATAGTGGGTACACTTTAATATATGACAATAACAAGACCAAAGATTGCATTTATTGTAAATAAAATGTGTCAGTTCATGCAAAACACTCTCAGTGAATATTGGGAGGCAACAAAAAGGATCTTAAGATATTTGAGTGGAACTATAAACCATGGCTTAGTACTAAAGGCATGCAACAATATTACATGGATTTGTAGATGCAAACTAGGCTACAGACATTGATAATAGGAAATCAACCATCGGATATATCAAATATCTAGGTGACAACCATATATCATGGTGCTCTAAAAAGCAGGCAACAATATCAAGATCTAGCACGGAAGTAGAATTCATAAGTGTAGCAAGTGCAACAGCAGAAACCATGTGGATTGAATCGTTATTGGGCGAACTTAAAACCAAGACAACCAAAAAATCAGTGATTTGGTGCGATAACTTAAGCATGGTTCAACTAACAGCAGACCCCATACTGCATTCAAGGATTAAACACATGGAATTGGACTTATATTTTATTCGAGAGTGTGTTTTAAAAGGAAAATTATGTGTAAATCACTTACCTGAAACTTACCAAAGAGCCGACATTCTAACGAACCCTTATCTGCAAAGAGCTTCATCAGACTAAGAAATGACCTGAAGATCGAAGACGTCAAATGACAACTCAAAGAATCAAAGCCAAATCAAAAGCATCGACCTAAAGATCGAAGACGTCAAAGGTAATTCGAAGAATCAAAGCCAAATCAGAAGGTATCGATCGCGATTCGCTGCAATTTGGGATAAAAGCAAAACCCTAAATATCATATTCACAAAGAGTTGCTTTAGCTAAAGAAACAACCTGAAGATTGAAGACACCGATGATGTTTTGAATAGGAATTAAAGATAAACTAAAGGAGTCGGCTGCCATTTTGGAACGAATGAAAACCCTAGATATATTTGTGGGGAAGTAATGAAATGAATGATCAAAGGACTCAGAGATATTATCTCATATAAAGGCGGATAGCAAATGAAAACCAAAAGAGACCCGACCCGCATATTATATGTAATTGTTACTTACATTGTCATTATAAATACAATGTACAACCACTTCTAATATATTCAGTCTTGTATCATTTTCTTCAAGTAATAAAAGAACCAGTTTATATATTTTTTTCCTCTTGTACAAATTCTCATCAAATCAATATACATTAGCTTACTCAAATCTTTAACATTATTTGCAACACGAAGTTGGTGACAAATTTTTTTTTAAATTATTATGTACCTCAATATTTTGAAATGAGATCCTCTAGGCATAGTCAACAATTTACATATTCTTCTCCTTATACCCAATTTTTGCTTTATTCTCTACCAAACTCATCAAACACCCAAAAGTAAGCAATCTAGGCACGGGTCGAACCCGTATGCTTGGAGGATCTAGCCCACTCTCTTTATTGAGCATTATATGCTCCTAGCACTCGGGCCTGTAACACATAGTTTTCATGATAGTGTCGTACATCGAACCTTGATGACTGAAGGTTTAAATTTTTGGTGGTTCAACCGGTGGAACCGTCGGAACTGGAGAATTTATTATTTAAAGATATACACATTTAAATACAAGATATACACAAAAATATTAAAATAAAATGCTAGGTAGACATATCACAATTGCAAATTATCTTTCAAATTTACTATATTTTGTTTGCAAATTAGAAAATTACAAGTGCATGACATATTACAAGTGCACAACATATCTTAATTAGTAATAAAAGTCCAACATATCATAAGTTAGCATATATCAATTATAAAACATAACAATTCTACACATTAGTTTACATGTTCACAAAGTAAATTTCATTCAATTAAAATATGTATGTACTAAAAATAAAAGCATCACTGGAATTGCAGGTAATAAGTTTCAGTTGTTAGCTTAAACTTATTAGTAAGTTTCATTCAGGTTGCAAGTTCAGTTTCCAGTTTCTGTTTCATGCAAATGCTAATTTATTTATGTCCTCGTTTTTATTGGCGTAATACACACAATAATTACAATAATCCAAAAGATGGATCCCATCCATGCTACATACATGCCGCCTTGATATTAAATAACTCCATTCTTGGCTGACGATTAACAGTAAGAGGGAAGCTACAACCTACAGAATTTCTTGCCATAGAATTTAAGAAGCAAGCTAAGATCAACATGAGCATTAAGGCTAATGCCCAATATATTAGCCTTATACGCTGTACACAAATACACACCTGCCTCAAGATTAGCTAATCCTTTAAGAAGGCTACAACGCATGGCTTCTTAGATACATAAGTGAGCCTGTTAAATTATGTTGTATAATTTTGGGGTTATACTTGAAAATGACCCGAGAAATGAAAGTGGTTAAAAAAAAGCATCCAAACCCTGGGTTATTAGCAACGGTTCAATGTTGGTTTTGGGTTCAACCAACGACTCACGCTAGTTAGCATCTCATCTCCACTCCGGACCTTTTGCGGTTGAACCGCGGTCTGGTACAGTCTTTAAAACACTCTGTAACATATTATTCATTTATACAACAACTTACCGTACATATCAAGGTTCAAAATTCCATTTTCCATTTCCGTTTCGGTCCACGGAAAGATTTAAAATTTTGGTTCCGTTTCGAAAATTTCGGAGATTCCGCTGTAATTCCGGTTTTGAAATTCCAGTAATATTCGCTAAGTAAATTTGTTAATACTAATATAAAGTACCATTACAAACATAATACAAGCTACAACAAAAAATATACAAAACATATATAATATTAAATTATATACAGCTCATTTAAATAATAACCCAGCCCTAGAAAATACTTTTGTATTGGACATCTTAAGCAGGCCCAAGTATGCTATCCAGCTATTTCATTAAGAATTCAAGTGATGAATTATAACTACTCAAGCCTTCCCCTTGATAACCCGTTATATCTTTTAACACTCAGCAGCAGCAGTAGGAATGAAGAGGAAAACTAGGGTTAGGACTTGAAATGAAGAAAGTAGAATACGCGAAACTAATAATATACGTTCGTCGACTTTGAATCTAAGGCGAGTAGAAATTTCACCTAGTTTCTTTCGATTTTCGATTGCTTGCTCCCGCTCCTCATTTTTTCACAGTATCTTGCGTCAGCTCTTGTTTTCCATTTTGCTTTCTCGTTTTCTTTCTGATCATGAGTTTACTTCCTTCATACGAGGGTATTTTTTTCACCTTTCACGGTTGAAACAGGTTCTTAGTCATATTTCGTTTCGATACTGGTCGGAACCGAAACGGCACGGCCGGAATTCCGAAGTTTCGGCCGAAATCTTGAACCTTGGTACATATACTAAACAGTATATATAATTAAAAATACTCCATATTATCAGTCACTACATTTGCAGCTTATCTAATGAGATTGAAAATGAACAGTAATTGAAGAGGAAAATTTAGCATGAATCCCCTCTTGAAAATATCTCCAACCCCTACCCCAAACTCTATTTCTAAAAAGGTCCTGAGCATAAGTTTTGACTTGTCGGAGTTCAAGCTCTCCAACAAAGAAGCCAGGAACAAAGAAAATAGGATGAAAATCATGTAACCCTTCTTTCTTCAATTTATAACCAGACAACATGTCTCTATTTGAATTGTTGTTTGGCAAAAAACTATAAACAAAGAAGAAAAAACCACCATGCATGCAGTGCCTATCAAATGTAAATAATCATCATAATTATACTTGTATAACTAAATAAAATACGTATAATACAAAAGAACATACAACTTGCATCCCCTATCAAATGTAAATATAATTTATTTTTTATTTACCAATAGTCGAAAATGAGATTCTAAAACAAAATGCATCGTTGGGCTTCATTTATGAACAAAAAATAGTACAGAGTGCAATCTATTCAAAACAAATATATCACCTATTTTTATTAGTAATAGTGATTAGAACAACTAAAAAGTTATACATTAGAATTAAACAATAATGGAAATGGAGAAGCTGTCATCTACCTAAAAAATAATGAAAACAGTAGGGAAATTATTTACTTCAAATCACAGTAATATGGAAATTTGATGCAAAGGTTGTAACATGTTCTAATTCAAAGAATTTCTATTATTTGCCATTATCTTAATCCCTTCGTTACATGTAAAGTATATGACCATGATATGCAAACTGGGATAACAAGATATTCACCTATCAATCTAGAGAAAATCTTTGGTAGGGAACCAACAACACTGACTCCCGATTTTTAGATGAACTACTTGTGATTAATGAATTAGGCATCGAGAAATCAAAAGTCTTGCTGCATATCCAAATGATGACCAATGAACAATGCGCAATCCCTAACACCAAAGGGACTTCTCCTGCATTAGAACATCTATTAAAATAATTTACAAAAGCCACTAAAGATAGGCACTATGAACACAAAATCTACCATCTAGAAGATACTGATCACATAACATTACAACTCACCTTTCTATAAGTGCCAAGCAATCAACTGACAGCTGATTCATCAAGACAACCCATTCATTAGCCACCCTAATTCACATTTTGATTAGAAAATTATATCAAAAGTCAGGAAGAGGGAGGTGGTAGCTTCAGAAGGCCAGTGGTGAAACTGAAAAGAGCAACAATGAAGAATAAGAGTGTACATGTGCACGTTGTCCACGTTGATGGCAAAAAACGAATACAACGAAGTTTTGAAAATTATCTCATTCTTTACTAAGAAAACCAGAGAATTGTAAACCCTTATCTCAGTTGTTGAATCACAAAATCCAATGGTCTTGACCAAATAAAATACATGCGCAATATTTCAATTTTACAAGGCTTATGACAATTAACAATATTTTGATATAGACCATCGCACTTTATTATCCTATAATTATGATGATCATGTTAACCTCTTCTTATATCATTTTAGTACTTCTTCAGTAATAAAAAGACCAGAGGTCAACACAATTTTCTTTATTATTGTTTTCAATATCATTATTAACTTAAAAAATAATAATGTCTGATACAAAAATGAACTATAGGTCAAAGGATCAACCTATAGTGTAAAGTTTTGCTGTGACAGTATCGCCAGTTATGCCCACAGCTACATTTTCACCAAAAGCGTACAAACTATCCCTTTTCTAACAGTAGTTAAACAGGACATCACGTGCCATGAGATAGCCTATATGCTTGCTACAACTCTGTTAGTTTCCATACTAACAGATTTGTCTTCTATAAAACATTAGTTTCCTTACTGACAACAGTAACTCATCAGTACGAACTAAAGTTAAAATCGATACCTAGGCTGAGTAGGTCCATTGGGAAGCTCATCAACGCTTGTGAGATGACAATTTAGGGTTTTTGAACTAAATATCCACATGCTCGCAATAGGAGCTACTAAAAGCAGGTTTTTTTTGTATTGTCTCTATATATCTTCCTTTCTTCTTCTCTTTGAAAAGACAGAACCCTATCTCTTATTCAAACTCAAATTCTCTTTCAATACTAAATAAAAATCAACAATTCAACTATCAGATCAGAGTGCAAGGCGAACGCTGTAGATTTATACCAATAAGAATTACAAATACTTGGATTTACAGTGGAGATCATTTATGCAGAGCGAGAAAATTTGGGGATTTCTAATCAAAGTAAGTGATTTCTGTCTAATATAATATCTAATTAACGATTCTCTCTTAATTCTATGATGATTATGGTTTAGGGTTTGGATTTGGGGGTTAATATGAGTAACTATTGAAATATTACAAATGTAAAATAGTCTAAATTTGAAAATAAAAAATGAAAATTGATTATTGTAATTAGAGGAAGTAATAAATAGATGGAGATAGCCATACTAATGATTGCAATAAATGTTGGATGGAAAGTTTGAAGATTTTGTTTTATACTTATAGGAAATGAATGAGTGAATGAAGTTCTGAATTTGAAAATGAAAAATTATATTAATTAGAAAGGAAAATTCAAAATCAATATAATTTATAGATTTATATCATACATATGATGATTTTTAATGAAGAGGATGCTTGAAATATGTATTTTGGGATATATACATGTATAATTTTTGTAAATAAAATGGTTAATCCTATAGATAATTATGGGAATTATTTCTAGAGAAAGATAGTATATTTAAGAGATAAATAAATATTTTATATGAATCAATATTGATTTAAATGGATATTATAATAAGATCAATTCGAAGTATAGAGTTCAAAGTATGAAAACTTGTTTTTATAGAGAATACGGTATAACCCCCCCCCCCCCCCCCCCACACACACACACAAATATAATATGAAAGTGTTATAAAAATATTTTGAACAAAATTATGTGTTTTAGAAAGTAATATTAATAAAAATATTTTTTTAATGATTTTATATGCAATGTTTGGCAATATATTGAAAAAACAATTTTTTGGACAACAAATTAGATTATATGAAGAATATACACTATAAGTGTATATAAAAATATAATATAAATGTTTATAAAGTCTCTCATAGTATTTTAGGTCATATTATATTTTTGTTCAATTTTTTAGTGATTTTGACGTATATTTTAAAGTATATATGCAAGGAAGTGTATTTATAAAATTCTAAAAACTAGTTTATAAATACCTTGTTTAAAGGAAGTTTTGAAATGAAATTGAAGTAGAAAGATAGTTAAGAATCATATCAAAATTCCAAAGAAAACAGATCGTGAATCGAACCTTAAATTAGTATGCTAAGATCAAAACAAAACTAGAAAAATAATAATATAAAACCTAGAATAAACTGGTGGGGAACCCATTGCTACTCCAAAAAATCCATCTTTCGACTAAATCAAAAGGTCTTCCAACAAAGACTAAGGAAAAGAAGAACAGGCCAAACCTTTCGGAGGAGTCAAAGGGATGCAGTCATCAAAGTTTAACAGCTTCAAAACATTTCGAAGGGGTCGAAAGGTTTCATCTCACAGTATCCAGGGATTTCTTGCCTTTCGAAGAAGATGAAGAAGTCAAGGCCAGTATAAGCAACCCCATGGTGACCTTTTTGAAAGCATAGCAAACCTTTCGAACTGGTTAAGACACATCCAGGATACCTCTCGACAATGTAGAAAGGTTCTATGAAGAAAGCAACACTCAGAAGTCAGCAGAGAATTAAAGACAACCTTTCGACAACAATGACGGGAAGCACAACTCTCGACGACATTCAAGTGAAGTACAAACCTTCCGACAAAGTCGAAGGGATCATGACAACAAGTGAAGACAAACCTTTCGTCAAGGTCAAAGGGTTTACAACAGTCTATGAAACTTTCGACAAAGTCGAAAGGTTCATGAAGACATAAAGAAGGGCAAACCTTTCGACAATGTCGAAAGGTTCATAATGGCATATGTAACAACCCGAAAATTTTAGTGGTTTAATTTAATTTAATTAATTGAATTTTTTTTAAATTTTAAATAGAAAAACTTAGAAATAAAATTTTAATATTTGGAATAGGTCTTCTTAAACATGGCAAAGAGTAAATTTTCATCAGATAATATTGAAGTTTATTTTATTATGTAATTTTATTCAAATTAAATCAGTTAAAAACTTGATGATAATAAAATGTTTTCCAAATCTGAATATTTTTCTATAGAAAATTTCGAAATCATCTTCTGAGTGAGACGTCATATTTCATTTCTTCAAATTTTGATTTCTATTGCTCCGTTCATCTTAATTCTGGAAAATTAGTAGCATTTTCGGTATCGATTATCGACTTTTGATCGTATGATCGTACCACTGATACCTGTATGCCATTCTGATCGTCTCGTCGTACCGATCTCTGCAGTATATTCGATTCTGTGTTTTGAAGTCCGATACGTAGTGGAACCTACGCAACGGTAAGCGTATCGGTACCCGCGTTTGTGTCATCACCTTCCTTCGGCCTTTTCAAATCTTCAGCGGTGTAAAACAATATGTTGCTTTATTAAATTCTAAAACTGTTTTTCACCCTTCACATTGCAAATATTTGTAGTTATATTTGTGTGGGTACGTTGTCTTTTAAGTTCTTATCTGACGTTTGCTTTTCAAATTTTATTATAAAATATAATATATTAGCCTGTTCCACTACACCACTCCTCCATATTACCTGTCGAAACCATGTTCTCCATCTTCTCCCCTCTTTTTCTTTATTTTCTCGCCTGCTTCATCTCGTCGACCGCCGCTCCACACTCACTCCACCTCGGCAACCAAGTACCCAGACCCGCTTCTCCTTTCCAGTTCACTGACAAACTCCACACCATGGCTGTTTCCCTCACCTTGCTCTGGCCGCATGTGAACAGCAGCCTCGAGGCAGGCCCCACCGCCTCAACAGCCAAAACCTCCCAACCCGCCATCTCATCATCACCCAGCTGCAAACCTCGCTTTTCTCACTTCGCTCACGAAACCCCTCCAAACACGCATGCCTTCCGCATTCGCCAGCTCGTTCAGTTTGCTTCGTCTCGCCTTTCCCCCTTCTGTAGCCGTATGCTTGAAACTTATGTCCTTTTTTTCTCTGTATAAAAGGTATTATTATATATATTTTTATTATGTCAAATTTTATACCTATATATGTATTACTAGTATATCTCAGTGGACATATATGAAGTAAAAACAAAACTAATGGTATATGTAACTTATATTATAGTGATATATATTGTTGATTTCTATAAGTCTGTTCATGTAGAGTATTTACAATATAAGTCAACAAAAAATTTTGTTTGTATATTAGATCGCTTGTTTAAAATTTCATAAGTTATATTGTATATATAAAGTGGATTTGGGTTTGCTGTTGCTTTATATATATGTATATAGAAGGGTGTAAGTTGTAAATAATGTTTTCTAGAGATTTGCATCTTGCTGACGTGTGTCATATCTATATAGTAATTTGAACTTTTAGGAGTAGTGATATTGTATGTGATAGGTTCGATCTTTATTTTGCTTTACAAAAATTGTTTAAGTGTTGTTTTGGAAGTACAAAATACTTTGACTTTAAGTTATATGTGTTTTAACTTTATTATTGACTTTTAAATATATGTTTTTTAGGGATAATGATTTTTAACTATATATATTTTATTTTAATTTTTGTCTTAGATTAAATTATTGATTTTCGTAAAATAACAAATATTTTCTATATATACCGAACTGATTCTGATTCAGTTCATCAATTCTTGATTTTCAACTCTGTTCATCAAATTCGTGCCAATCTAGCTTTGCTTTGGAAGTCGTGTTTGCATTTCGTAACTCAATTTCATTGTCTATCCTCTCTAGTCTCGAAAGGTGAGCAATCACTCACGATTAATGTTCTTATATTTACTAAATTTGATTTCAATTGAAACGACAATTGAAATATGCTGCTGTTAGTTATTTAAATTGTTATTATCTGTAACTGCTCACCTGTGGGATATGACACCATATCATGTTGTTTATATTATATTGTTACTGATGATGTATGTCTGTTACTATTATTATCATACCTGTTATCACTCTGCAAATTCCCAGTTAGTATAGAATTCACTATGGGTTGAAATGATACATACCCGAACGGACTTTAGAATAGGAGAAAATCATTATGGGTTGAAATGATAGACCCAAGCGATTTTTATTTGATTTGAATTTGGGATTGCGGGTTGAAATGATATCTACCTGTATATGTTTACGGATTGAAATGATAAATATCTGTATCACTTGACCGTAGGATAGGAAAATATATACAAACACCGTTGGTCCATATATATAAATGTTTTGAAAATAATTTCTATGGTTTTGAAAAAAAATATGGTTTTAAATAAATATTGGTTCTTAAAATATTATATATAGGGTAATTTTATATAAAGATTTAATAATAATATTTTTGAGATTGATTTAATACATATAATGTGTTTAGGTATTTATTTAAAATTATATATCAAAATAGATTGTTGTAATAATTTGAATAAGTTAAGGTTAAGAAGAAAAAGTTGAATTGATTGAAATTGTATTTAGTTAAGAATTCTACTAAATTAAATCAATTTGAATTATTGAATTTGAAATTTAAGAATTGATTTTATAACTTGATTTTTGATTTAAAGTGATTAAATGGATAGTTCAAGTTTAAATAAATCAAAGGGAATATTTAGTTTAAATGTAATTTAAGGTTATTTAAATAATATAGAAATTAATGAGTGAATATTCCAAAGACTAAATAATAATGAAGTTAAATAAAAATTTATATGAAATTGTTAAATTTAGTTTGAAAATGTTGAATATTAAAGCTTTGAAATATACTGAAATTTAAATGGTTTTATTTGTGATTTAGATCTGTATTTGAAATCAATATAAATTGGATTCGTTATTTAGAAATTGAATTGAATAAAAATGTATAAATCTAGACTGAATTAAATTTGAATTTGGAACTCAAGTTGATTGGAATCAATTTGTGAAACCGAGGAAAAATATGTATATATTTAATGGAATTGATATTTAGGTTTTGAAATATAAATTACTTTGAAAGGGCCACGGTGTATAATGACGTTTAGTCCCATGGATCCTTAGAGGATGGTTATCCCAAACACCATTTAAGTTAGTCATATTTCAGTTGATATTTCACTTGAGTTGGATTTATTGATATAAGAATGTTAAACCTGACTCGAGTGTTTTGTGTTTTACTTTACGCTCGGGTCAGACTGAGTGACACAGCACTTGAGACTCGCATTGGGGCTTGGAGCTTCGTTTAGAGTTCCAACTATCGATTCAGCTTTCAGCTTTCCAGTTGATCGGTTCAGGGAAGCCGTCTGTTCGTACTGGAGACTTCACTGTATTTGAGATATTCTATTGTATTTTATTTCTAACTCTGATGTTTATATAGTAGCTTCATGAACTACTATTTATCTATTCCGCTGCATCATTATTATATTACTATGTGTCTGTGATTCTGTGATTGATATATTTACTGTATATGTTGAGTTTTGCCAAATTTAAATTAACAATCTGATATTTTTAAAAATTCAAGTCCGATGTGTGTGGATGCGAATGGTTGAAAACATCGGGTTGTTACAGCATATGAGGGACAAACCTTTCCAAATTGTTGAAAGATTCATAGCTGCATATAACAGGAGAACCTTCCGACCCAGTCGAGAGCATGAAGTCGAAAGGGGGGCCCGCCTACATCTATAAATAAGACCCAAGGGGTCATGTTTTGGGGATCCGATTTTTCTCATTCTAAACTTGTATTCTTCTTAATCAAAGCATTATAACCATAATTGGGTGATGATTTGGGACAAAGAGGGAAGTCTTGAGCTTATTTGATTAATTTACTGTTTACTTAAATCTCTGTTGGATTAACTTCAATTTTCCAGATTAATCTCATCGAAAGGTTCTTGTCGACAAGGTCGATAGCACATCTGGTCCAAGCATCTTTTGTAACCTTTCGAAGCTATCAACTTTGTGGATTAAACCTTCCGACAAGGTCGCTAACACTTCAGATTTCAACATTCACTACAACCTTCTGAAACCAAAAGCTCTGTGACTATACCTTTCGACAAGGTCAAAATTGGTTCTCTAAATACAAATACCTGGACTAGTAAGGTTTAACCCAAGGAAAGCTATCACCTTAGCCTTATACAGGGTTGAAACCTAACTTTTTGAAGACTTAACCCATGGAATCTCAACCTAATCAAAAGGAAAACCTTTTGTAAAAGACATCATACATGCTCGATAAGGTCAGAAGATTATTCAATCCAAAGATTTAACCTTTCGACGACATCGAAAGGTCTGGTTCAAGAATTGCTCATAAATAAACCAAACTTCAAGGCAATTCTTAAGGGTATCACGCCTTTTGTTTAAGCAAGTCTATCCATCTTTCTTAGCATAACATTGGGGTGTTGACAAGAAATCTTGTTAAGATTTTTGGCGCTAGAATGAGGGCTCGAACCTTCGACTTGGTTAACCCCTAACACTACTATTCTCTAACCTTACATAAGTTGATTCCACTTCAACTTTATTTGCATTGGTGAATCATGGCTATAAGAATTAAGAGATCAAAACAAGGGTCATCTGAACTACATCTGACAAGGTTCCCCCAAATAATCATCAAGAATTCCAATCAACATGAAGAACAAAGGCTAAGTCTTGAAGCCCTAATAATTATAAACAACAAGAAAGCAAAATCTTATGATCCGGAGAAATGGGGTCTAAATCCTTTTCTTGTTGGTCATACCCTTATCTTTGCACTCGTAAAAAGGACAAATGGAAGTGACAATGTCTTTAATCAAATGAGAAGAACCATTCAACATTATTCAAAAGGAATAATCTTTAAGAAAGAAATAATGGCTGATTACAACGCCTTTGCAAATGAATGGCAACAACCAATTGTAAAGATAACACTTTCTACACAAGATGTACAAAGAGTGCTAACAATAAAAGCAATTGAGGGGCATGAGAACACAAAGCCAAGGAACAAAAAGTCAAGAATCCATCCGAAAGAATGAAGCTTCAAGTCTAGACTTCCAAAGGAATGTAACTTAACAACATCAATTGAGAATGTCTACTTTCTTATAAAGAATGAGTTCAACTATTGGCCATCACAGAAAAAGAAGCCAAAACATTAAAGGAATTTGGAAGGATCCTACTGCCACTATCATATGATGAATGGTCATGGAACCAACCATTGCGAGCCTTAGAAGTAATGATCATAAACTTCTTTTGTCGAGGAAAAATCCATGAGTTTGCAAAAAGAATTTGAGATAAAGTCCATAAAGAGCAACTTTCTATGAAGAGAAAATCTACATGGTTGGGAGTGAAATGCTCCTTATACTTGGATACTACGTAAGATGTTAGTCTACCCAAGATTGTAGAAAAGCCTCTGTTCGTGCCGAGATGGCCAGGCCAGAGCACCTCCTGGAGGGATGACAGATAAGCCTTTAGCCGCACCATAAGTTGGCCAGGTTAAAGCACCGGACAAGCCCTTGCCGCGCCTCTGGTCAGGTCAAGGCACCTCCTAGAGGGAGGACGGAGTAAGTCTTTAACCGTGCCATAAGATGGCCAAGTAAAGCACCGAACAAGCCCTTATCAGCGCCACGCTATGGCCAGTTTAAGGCACCTCCTGGAGGGAGGACGAAGTAAGCCTCTACCGTGCCATAAGATGACCAAGGTAGAGCACCGAACAAGCCCATGTCCGCACCGCAAAAGGGCCAGGACAGGACGCCTCCTGGAGGGAGGTCGGGTAAGTCCTTGGTTCTAGCCTCTAAGACGAGCTAACCAAGAGGCTCAACCAATTATGGACTAAGACATCCAATCTCGAGAAGAGGCTCAACCAACAATGGATTAAGATGTCCAAGACTGAGGAGAGGCTCAATCAATCATGAACTAAGATGTTCAAGCTCGAGAAAAAGCATATCCGATCATGGACTAAGATGTCCTAGCTCAAAGAGGCGGCCAATCAGATTATTTCTATATATATATTCAAAACTTGAAGGGTTCATATATGTCGAAGAAGACAGGAGCAAAGGAGTGGGATATAACTCCGCTTATTATTACCCAAACCTGGGTTTCAAGACTTCCATTTCTAAATATCAGCTATTAATACCCGAATGAGGATTTTGGGTCTTTCATATATGAATTCCATCATCTAACGTCTGAATATGGGCTTCGGGTCTTTATCAATGATTGACCTATTATACCAGAATTTGGATATCAAGACTGCTGCTTATGTAAACCCTAATTTGGTTGCAAGATCACTGAATTTTTATTCATTCCAAATGCCCGAATCTAGTCTAAAGAGTATCAACATAAAGATTGCTGTTAAGGGTTTTCAAATGGGAACTTCGGATTTCTAACTTTTTTAAATCCCATTAATGTTGAGGAACGGGTCAAAGAATTGCTACTTCAAAATTTCAAACACTGATTTCTGAGTCAGGTTCTTTAATTTATACTCCTACGGTAAAGTGGAATTTTCTATCAACAAATTTCAAACTTCCCTTCCACCCAAGTGGAAGGAGTTATATTTTTGATCATCTCTCGTCGTGGTTAAAAGATGAGATTTTAACGTTTAATATAAGCTATTTGTCATACAACTAGTATAATGATTTGTTAATCTAAAAAAATGACATACATAAACAAATATGTCGATTTCAAGCTAACAATTAGAAATATTGTTGCTACATGCTTTTTAGGGAAATCAGAATAGCAAGGAATAGAAAAGATTCAGGAAATCCAGAAATCAATGAGTGAGCAATTCAAAGACATTTCAAAAGTATTGTTACAAAAAAGGATTACAAATCAAGTGATATTTACAAAATTTATGTGGTTGTTTACAAGCCTACAAAATTATTTACATATATACAAGATAAATTTACATAATTCGAACATGTAAATGAATTGCAAATCTTAAGCGGATTTATCAAGAGATTCTGCAACTAAAGGATCTATAATTTGACGAATTGTGGCATAGAGAACTTTCTTATGTTTCTTTTCCTTTCTTATTATGTTGTTCTCATTGTCAATTGCGTCAATGTTGGTCTTCATGGAACGATTAAAAGCTTTGTTCGTAGCCACGACTGTTTTATTCTCTCTTTCCAACTTTGCGATGCACTTGACAAGCAAGAAGTTGTCGTGCTCCAACTTTTGATTCTTGGCAGCGTAATCATTAATAGTCTGGGAGTACTTCACTTTCTGCTGCTCATCAAAGTATTTGGCTATTTCGAATTTAACTCTCCTGCACTAGTTGCCCGTAACATTCTCGTCTAAACCCGGGAGAAGGTTAAGCATAGTAGGAAATTTTTCGACCGCAAGGAGTTTCGACCCGGTGGGCTTAGTAATTGTAGGAGTACAGTGAGGGGCCGACAGGTCAATACTCGATGTCTTGTTCCCCATGATGAATTCTAGAGAGGCACATTGTGCCTGACTATTTTTTAGTTTCAACTCAAAGTCACTTATTTGCTGAATAAGTTCAGACATCTTTTGATCGAAGTTGATTATAGTATTTACTTTTACTCGTCGCTTTAGCGCGGAAATCATTTCATCTTTATTTTTAACTTCAAACTTGAGGTGGATGATGTGATCTCTTTGGCCGTTGGCGATGGTTTTTTGATTAACATATCTTTTGTTCCTTTCACGGTCTCATATTACCATCAAAACATTCTAGTAAAATGTCATCGCTAGGCATGATCCCTCCACTTCTTTGCAGCAACTTCTCTCTAAGATCATCAGCACGTGTCAATAAATTATAAGGAAGGGAAGTTGTAGACAATCATAGCTCCTATTTAAACAAAAGGAGTGAAATTATGATCAAGATAAAGGTAAAATGTATCTTTATTATTATAGTAATAGATTACAACTCAAACAATAACAAAATTAAAAAGTTACAATAAACAGCGTGATTACATTTACAGTTAAGAGTTTATTTTTCTAAAATTATCTAAAGAGTTAGCTGAAATCATATGTCGAATCAAAAGGCATGGTAACTCTTTCCGAGGTAATGACCGACGGGCATTCGCTATAGTCCCATTTCATAGCTGGGGGATCATCGCGACCATAAATTAGTTTAGAGTGAAATGTTCTAACCTCTTTAGGGAAATTTTCTTCTCATTGTTGAGGAAGTCAAAATGGAGGCGAGTGTATTCTAAGTACAATTTTTATAAACCTTGAAGGAAACAATATCTCATTAACTTTGAACTCTTTAAAATTGATGCATTTTCAGAGCAAAACCTTCTTAATTTAACGTATTGGCTTAAGTGGTCTCGAGGGATGAGTCGACCTAAAGAACTGTCATTCTAATATAGTATGGTGAAGAAAAACTACGCATAAAGAAAACAAAACTAAAACATATATTTATATATCAATTAACTATTACAATTGTAATTATTCATCTGATTCATACAAAATAGATCTAGAGAAGAAATCCGAAACAAATTTATCTTTATAGTCCTTATGTTTTTTAGTGGGAAGGCTTTGAGGAATCGATCCGACTCATGATAAATTCCAACAAGCATCGGGATGCAGGTCAAATCTGATTCGTCTAAATATCTTTTATGGAAGCATTTGAATAACCCCCCTCTTAACTCACCTTAGTACAAAAAAATCTATAATTGGATATCTACAGTAAGCTTAATACAAAAAATTAACTAAAATATCCCTCTCTTCGATCATCATCCAAAATAAAGTAAGCAACTCCTGATTTCCTTTAAGAGAGCATTGTATCGAAGATGCGCTCTCTTTAATAATGGGGCAGCTCTCTTATTTTTAAATGATGCAAGGACAGAAGCACTCCGGTCAAGATTGTGATATTTTCAGAGAGGATGTTATGCTCCCGTCTAACTCCCTATATAACATGTTAATTTCTGCTTGTTTCCTTTCAAGTTTTGTTTTATAGGGAAACTGAGACTTTCTCCTTATCTAAAATGAGTGGTTCTACACTAATTATTATTTTCGAAGAGTAAAATTTTTAAATAAGGAATTCCATACCCGAGCAACTGGGATGGAAGCCTGAGGGGCTTGCTCCTTTCCTTTTGGATCCTCAGTATGAGTAGGAGAATATTCTTCCTGTGAGGAGCAGAAGGCCCGAGAGGTGCAGGTGGCATATCTTTCTGGGGAGATGGATCTTTTTAAATAAACTCAGCTTGGTCACCCCCGTTCTTTTTAGAGACTCCAGAAAGACCCTCCTTGTCTCCATCAAGACCTTGGCCTCTAGCAAGACCATTATCATCGTCGTCACCGTCATCATCATTATCGCCTATCGATATCATCGTTATCATCTCCTCCATCAACATCGTCATCTTTGACACCCTCTTCCTCGGAATCAGATTCGATCTCAAATGAAGGGACATCGAAGGAAAGCACTTTAGCTGCATTAACTTCTTCCTCACCCTTGGGTTCAATGCCCCGCTTCAACTCGTTAATTTTGCCTATCACTCTTTCGGCTAAGGAAGGATCAAGTGAAGGGAAGCCGAAGTCAGGACATTTCTTATAATTGTCAGCGTATGCGAGCATAAGGTCATCTTCATAATGTTTTTAGCATCATGGGCCTTAGGGTAACATCAAAAAACTAAGAGACTTGCTTCTTGACTTTGGAGTGGGTACGGACAACCAGTTTGAGCGAAGCCCTGGTCTTTTTGAATTTATACTTTACGGAAGTATTCTTGGCAACCTGGCGGGTTTTGTCATCTTCCGAATCCTTCAGAGTTAGCTCCATGATGAGTTTTTCATTAGTGGAAAGTTGATGGTCTATCTTCTCTGATTCTAGCTCAGCCTCGACCTTGGCAAGGGAACCCTTTACTTGCTCCAACTCATTGGAAGTGTCATTTTGGGCGGCAGTCAAGGAAGATATTTGATTCTTAAGCTTGGAATTTTCCTTCTGCAGCCTAGAGGATTCGGTCGAAGACTTCGAAACATGATCATTTAGAATATCCAGTTTCTGTAAATCTTCAACAAGAAGTGAAACACTAGTTAGCAATTAGGGAAACTCAATTATGATAAATGATGATAGAAACAATTGGGTGAGTGCTTACCAAAAGTTGTTGCTCCATCAAAGAGCGATAATTTGCCGCCAAGTATGCAGTGAATGGCAGCGAAGAAGAAGATGTAAAAGATTCAGAATGTAGGATGAACTCGACAAATTCTTCAAAATTAGTAGGTGGAGGAGCAGAAGATGACGACTCTGAAAGAGTTTTCTTTATGAAAGGAGTCGTCAACAAGGCCAGCCGCATCTGCTCAAGTGCAGCTGGAGAGTTGGAGATCGAGAAATGTGGAAAAAGATTGGAAATAAGTAGAGATTGAGCTGGTTTATCCTTAGAGGCCTTGACGATTGGGCTCTTTGAAACTTTTTCAAGAGATATGCGCTCCTCCTCTTCCTCCACATTAAAGATTTTAGTCACTTTTGCCGGAGAAGCATCTTCATAAGGCTCCGTTAGTTTTCTTTTTGGATTTAGCAATGGCCTCCAAGATCGATATTACCCCAGAAGTTGATGGAGGAGGGGCAGCACCATTGGAAGACATAATAGCTTGGGAAGAAGCTAAAACAAATTCAAGCGAATATAAAGTCGGTCAAATTAATTCAAATAATGAGAGCAAAAAAGGAAAAATCTAAACTAGTATTATACTAGAGGGGTTAGCACAGATGGGTGACATTGAAAAGAAGTGTTCGACATTGCCTAAAGAAAGAAAGCACTTTCCACGTGAAGTGTGCATGATAGTAGAAGGAGTTCCTTGGATCCTTTGGCCATGTAGCAGTAAAGAGTGTTTTCTTAAGTTTGAAGGGGTTAGAAGTGTCAATCTACTCTTAATTTGTTTTGAAGCAACAATTAGAGAATCAACGGTTCTCTTGTCGACATCATTAAGTGTCTTGGAAGATTCACCTGAAAAAGCAGGAGGTTAGCTAACGGAAAACATAAAGTAGAGCAAAGATAACACTAGAGCGGATTTACGGGGGAGGACAAAAGTCCCGCAAACATCAGCAAAGCACTTGACAAAGAAGAATTGGTTCCCCCAGTCCTTAAATTTTTTGATTCTATTTGATATTAACTTTTATAGGCGTTGACTATGTATATCTGCTTATTGAGATTACTCAACCTTGCCAACTTGGTCAAGGAGTTTAGAACTTCAGTGTTAAGCAAGGAAGTCCAGATTCCAACGCCAACATCTCTAGAGACAGTAGATGAGTGAATACGTTTGGGGATAGTTGAATAGAAGCAACTCCAATATGATATAAATATGAAGACAGGAACTCTAGGAAAGGAAGAAATCCACCATGCCATATGTGACTGGCAGGGTAGTAAAAATACCCTTCAGAAGGGCTATCGATTGTGCCGGTTGCCTGAGGATTGATAGCTTCAATCCTAGTAATACCAAAATCTTTAAGAATTGCATTGACTTCGTTTTGAGATACAATAGAAGAATGCTTAGCAGTGGCTTCAACTTTAGGAGAACTCATGATTCTGTCAGGTGAAAACGTTTTAGTTAAAATCCTTGATCATTTATGAATTTAGAAAGTACTCAAGGATTAAACAAAGAAATTTACTTAGATATCTTAAGCATGAAAACACATATAAAATTTGAAATGGTGAAAAACTAAGCAGCTTAAGCTTTCGACAATGTCGAAAGGACAATGGCATTAACTTAAACCATCATACTTTAACATTATTGAAAGCTTAAAAACAAAAAAATAATAAGATAAACTCCTTAGACTATCGACAAATTTGAAGGGAAGAGATGAAACGTTAACCCATTCATCACCTTTCGACAATGTCGAAAGCTCTATGGAAACCTAGATACACTTCAAGTGTAACATAAAGCAAGTGATAAAGACCTTTCGACATGGTCGAAACCAATAACTTAAAATTCCTGAGTTAAAAACATTAGCGTTGTCGACATTGTCGAAAGGTCTGGTCAATGTTGTTGAAACATATCCTACCCAATGAAGTTGAAAGGTTTCAGGTTCAACTCATATGTGCTTTAAACGTTTCAACAAAGATGGGCAGAGACAACTCTAAGGTTAAAGAATTTCAACCTTATCCAAAGCTAATAGTCGAAAGGTTTGAAACTCTTCAACCATATCGAGAGCTCGTTGTCGAAGGGTTAGATTCACTCCATTTAACTACTTATCCTTTCAACTATGCTGGTAAAATTGGCATCACAACACTTTCGGCCCCATCGAAAGATGCTAAGAAGGTAGATCCATTATTGCCACCTCAATCTCTTTCGAAGGGGTAGAAAGGTCATTTTATGTCGTCATTGTACACGAGAGGGTTCCACGTAATCAAATCGAGTTTAACCAACCCCAAACCCGATTGTAAATCCAGTTTTTAAATTTTTCTTGAAGCACAAGTAAATCAAACTTATTAACAGAATGAGTTTAAATTGAAATCGTTTCAACTCGATTTCAAAAGGGGTATAAAGATTTTTAGTAAATCGAAAACCCAGATTAAAAACAAAAACAAAAAACAAAAAACTTTGCATTAAGAGCTAAACCAGATAAGGGTATCTTCTTTATCAATCACCATCAACTTCAAAAATCCAATGCCAAAGGTGAATTTTATTAATTTAAGAAACTGATTTAGGAGGAAAACTTTTTTCAAGAAACCAAACCAAAATTGAATTTCAATTTTGGGATCTAGAGAATTGAAAATTTGACTGAAAACTAGGAAGAACAGAGATTAATCTAAAACAAATGAATCGAATTTGAGAAATTACCTTGTTGTTTTAAAGCGAAATTTTGGAGATTTTGGTGAATTCTTTTACTTTTACTTGATGATTTTAATTTCAGGTAAAAGAAGAAGAAAGAGAAGAAGCGTATTATATAAGAAAAGTCTCCTAGAATTGTTAGCCGTTGGATCGGATTTAAATAGATGGCCTAGTCTACGAGGGAAGGCCAAGAGGCTAGAAAATTTTAGCTTTCGACAAAGATGGCTTGGAAAGTCAAGAGCATCCTTTGAATGAGGGGTGGGCCAAATGTTACTCCAAAAAATCCACCCTTCGACTAAGTCGGAAGGTCCTTCAACAAAGACTAAGGATAAGAAGAACATGCCAAATCTTTCGAAGGAGTCGAAGGGATGCAGTCATCAAAATTTAACAACTTCAAAACCTTTCGAAGGGGTCGAAAGGTTCCACCTCACAGTATCCAGGGAGTTCTTACCTTTCGAAAAAGACGAAGAAGTCAATGCCAGTATTAGCAATCCCATGGTGACCTTTTCGAAAGCATAGCAAGCCTTTCGAACTGGTTAAGACACATCCAGTATACCTTTAGACAATGTCGAAAGGTTCTATGAAAAAAGCAACACTCAGAAATCAGCAGAGAATTAAAGACAACCTTTCGACAACATTAAAGGGAAGCACAACCCTCAATATCATTCAAGTGAAGTACAAACCTTCCAAAAAAGTCGAAGGGATCATGACAACAAGTGAAGACAAACTTTTCGTCAAGGTCGAAGTGTTCACAACAACCTATGAAAGGCACACCTTTCGACAAAGTCAAAAGGTTCATGAAGACATAAAGAAGGGCAAACCTTTCGACAATGTTGAAAGATTCCTAATGGCATATGAGAGGAAAACCTTTCGACAAGGTCGAAAGGTTCATAACTGCATATAAAAGGTGAACCTTCCGACCCCGTTGAGAGTATGGAGTCAAAGGGGGAGCCCGCATGGATATATAAATAAGACCCAAGAGGTCATGTTTTGGAGATCCGATTTTTCTCACTCTTAACTTGTATTCTTCTTAAGCAAAGCATTATAACCCTAATTGGGTGATGATTTTGGAATTTAATAAAATAAGGTTGTTCTTGGATAAAGAAGGAAGTCTTGAGCTTATTTGATTACTTTACTGTCTACTTAAATCTCTGTTGGATTAACTACAATTTCCAGGTTAATCTCATCGAAAGGTTCTTGTCGATGAGGTCGAAAACACAGCTAGTCGAAGCATCTTTTGTAACCTTTCGAAGCTATCAACTTTATGGATTAAACCTTCCGACAAGGTCGATGACACTTCAAATTTTAACATTCGCTGCAACCTTCCGAAACCAAAAGCTCTGTGACCTATACCTTTCGACAAGGTCAAAATCGGTTTTCTAAATACAAATACATGGACTAGTAAGGTTTAACCCAAGGAAAGCTATCACCTTAGCCTTCTATAAGATTGAAACCTACCTTTTTGAAGACTTAACCCAAGGAACCTCAACCTAATCAAAAGGTAAATATTTGTAAGAGACATCATACAAGCTCAACAAAGTCAAAAGTTTATTCAATCCAAAAATCTAAACCTTTCGACGACATCGAAATGTATGGTTCAAGAATTGCTTATAAATAAAACCAAACTTCAAGGAAATTCTTAAGGGTATCATCCCCTTTGTTCAAGCAACTTTATCCATCTTTCTTAGCATAACTTTGGGGTGTTGACAATAAATCTTGTTAACACCCATAGTTCGACTGGTGGCTGCATTTCGAGTCAAAATGATTGTTAATCTTGATGAAGTAATCACGACGTAGGATGCTTTTGTGATTATGAATCAACAAAATTAAGTGATAATAATCTTGCCTTAAAGAGGAGTGATTATGTTACTTTAATGCTCACATAATTATGGGAACAACTGTTTAGAATATTATTTTGACAAAGGAACCTATCTCGATTTGCGTTCTGATAAATTAAAAGCAGCAAAGATGAATACTGAGAATAAAAAGGACATGAAGAATTTACGTGGTTTGGATGATAAGAAATCCTACGTCCATAGGTGTACCGTCAATTTTTCTTTCTTGAATCCTTCGTATAAACAAAAATAGTAGATAAGGTTCAATTTCTTATTTGTCTATCCTAAAAGGGTAAAGGAAATTTCCTCCCTTTTTTCTACAACAGCGCCCTATTTGTTTATAGCACATAGATTCACGTGAATTGCCAACATTGCTTTTTTGCTCTCTTGATGTCTACCATTGGATTATTCCATGTGTCAAACATCCATCTTGTGCATGCGATGTGCGCGGATGGCTGACATGGTCTTTAGACGAAAATTATGATTTAAGTGGTTGGATTTTGAACTTTTGGCGAGAAGCTTGAAGTTGAAGCGGGAATGCTTAAAATTGAGGCCGGAAACTCAGATTTGAATGAGTTGCGCGTTTCTGATTTTGAAAGGCAACAGGCCTATGAACTGCACATGTGTGTGAATGAAAATGCAATGTGGTATTGCTCTTCTTTTCAGGGAGAGCTACATCCTTATTAGCACTTTTGGATCTTGTTATACTTTGTTGAGAATTGTTCCATTGCCATACCTAGGGTAGTTGAGTTGTATAGCCTCTGTGTTGCATCGATACTCGTGAAGCAATGTTGCACTGTCCAGTCTGCAATATGTGTATAGTATTGCCCTGGGGATAGTTGGAGTTGAGTTTCATAGTTTAGTAGAAAAGATTGAGTGGCTATTTTGAGGGCGTTGCTTTTTGTGAACCAGTTCTGAGCTATTATCGACATTATGGGTGCTGAGCCATCGCCTTTGTCTCTGAACTAGATTTAATGTTCTTGGGGGTAATGTTACGACCTCTCGATGATGGTGTAATCTTTCTACATCCTTTGAGTCTATATGCTTGTCATATCAAAATAGCGACACATCCTTTATTAATCTGATGTTGATATAGGATTGCGGCACTATTATGTCACATCAGCGTCCAATTGCGGTGCATCCTCACTGCCTTTGGATGCAAAATTTCGACACAGACCTGCCACTTTTAGATGTTAGTTTAAGAATGCGGTACATCCCCATTTGCATATGGTTGCTTTAGGGGATGTGCTACAGTCCTGTATTAGGCTTTTGGGGCTGCAACATAGTCTTTACATCTACTTGTTATTTAGAAGCTATGTTACTGTTCTACCTATTGAAGCAAGTATGAAGGCAACAAGTCGGTCCCTATACCTTGTACCCATTTCAGATTATGGTGCTGATGTTATGTTGAATGAGTGGGTGCAGTCGCTATACCTTGCCGCGGCTTCATATGTTTTGGCGCAGTATCCTCTGGACTTCGCTTTTGTTTTTTTCCTTATTTCAACTTTATTGTGGGAGCAATTCTTTCGGCTTGATGTTTTTATCAAGCTTCCTTTGACACTGTTTAGGAAATGTGGATATAACACATATCTCCCAAGTCTGTAGCAATTGTAGATAGATGTGGACTTCTCTTCTGTTGCTAGTGAAAAGGAAAGGAGTTCCAGTAGCAAGGTATGCTTGTAAGATACTTGCTTGTTTTTTTTCGATACTAAAGCTGTATATTCATCTGTTGCTAGTGACGTGGTGATTGGGCTGAAACTCGACCCCTTTAGCGTAACTAAATTCATTTGTAATGATAAATCTTGTGTGGTAACCTTATCTTTTAAACTATGGTATAACGATCGATGTTACTGCCATTCAAACATGATGCATGAGCTTTCAAGTTGAGTAGGATCGGTTAAAGAAGTGTGATATGGAATTCATATCTAATTAGGATTCGATGATTGCCCAGAAGTGAGCAAGGACCGAATGGATGACTTATACGTTTTGCGTTGAGTCATTTGAGTTATCGGTGTTTGTCCTTATGTTAGCAAACCTTAAGTGATTGGATTAATCCCATAGACGGCATTGGTGTATTCTAAGAATCGGTCCATTCACATACCAGTTCTTGATCCCTAGTTTGAGCGTGGGGTTTCTAGCTGATTTTCACTAGTTGGGCAAGGGTTTTCACTTGATTCTTAAAGGCGAGCACTCGAGTTGGATTCTAGAGATGACTGAGACATTTCCAAAACATTACTCTAGCCGTGTGAGGAAATTTCAATGGTCGGACCAAGGAACAGGTTGGAGTTCGCATGAGAGGAGTTAGGTGGTCGACCCTAGTTTAACAGGGAAATCGGGCGAGCAAATGAAAGACTGGATCAGGCATCGTATATTATTTTGGATAATCTTTATTGTTGCAAAATTATAGTATAATATAGTTAAGGTTGCCTTTTGATAGTTCGGGAAATGACTTCCTACCAGTTTTGTAAGGATTCGGATAATCTTCTAAGTGGAGGGATACTTGCTTAGGCGAGCGTCGCGGTGTACTTGGTATATTATGCTTATTAACATTGTACGAATAATATGAGTTTGAACCCGAACGAACCAAAGCATTTGTAGATCGTCATTTAACGATGATTTAATTAATAATGTTTTCTCCCTTGGAGAATGATTTCTGCTCGGAAGGGAAGGAAATTTAGTCTTGGTTCGCTTGATTTATTCGAGATTTTTTAGACTCGATGATCCAGCATATGGTATAAGTTTTCCTTTTCAGAGCGGAATGTGTAATAGTCATTCATGTATTGTATTCATGAAAGAAGTTACACCACCTTCACATTTTTCCATCTTAGAGGTCGAACAGACTCAATGGGATTTTCAGCTTAACATGCACGTTTTGACTATTATTTGTCAGCGTGCGTGTCGGTATAAACTCTTTGATATGTTTCCTTGTTTTGTATGATGCTTATTGTTTATTGTTGCTTGCTATTGTTGTAGTTAATTGATTTTGATTTTGTTAATGTATTGCTATTACTTGTTTTGAATGAATGTTGTTTGATTGTTGATTGTTATTGCTAGTTGTTGCTTTCTTTGTATGTTCGGTAGTATGTTTGTAAATCACTGTTGCCTGTTGCTGCTTATTGTGTGTTTGGTTGCTTGCATGCTAATTATAATCACATGTTAAAGTATGTTCGACGAGAGCTAGAAATGGCTATCTAACATAATTCATGTGGCATCCTTGCTCACTGTAGGGTCGGACGTGATCTATATGATTTTTTTGCCTTTTGATGTAACGGAGTCGAAGGTATATTTATATACTGATTTATTTTGGTTTAATCTCCAATATATAGTCATGTATGGTTGTGATAGTGTTGGTTACTACGCTTAATTATACTTGTTTTAATTTTGTGTTGTTGCATTAGTTTTGCTTGTTACACGGTTTGATATAGCATACTTATTTAAGATGATTATTATATATGGTTTGGCATGCTTAAATCCATGGTTTGATGTTGTAGCTGTGTTTAATACTCTTATTGTGTACATGATTAAGTACATGAAAGTAGTTATGCACTATAGGGATGCTTATTCACTTATACTCCTATACAAATGACATGCTATTACTGTGAAAGAGGTACGCAAGATTTATAATGTAATGGTATGGATATATATGCTTGCATGTCCTCAAAAATGAGATGCCTCTGATATGAGATGTGTGTGTGTGTGTGTGTGTGTGTGTGTGTGTTATTTTGGGATTTGTTTGGAGCTAGCCGTGCAGAGACGATTCTGTTGAATTTTTCCGAAGTAAGAGGAGATTCGAAATCCTAAGGGTTAGAAGATAGATTTTGTGCTTTAGATGTTCCTATAACACTAGATGTGTAATGGAAGAATTGTTGAGAATATCTGAAGCCAATGTTTGAAAATTTTGGGTCAATCAGGTTACATTGTCCTACTTGTAGGATTTTTGGGGTCGCAAGTCTTTTAATGAGGGTGAATACAATAACCCGCATTTTTAATGATAGAATATTTAAATAATTAATTTAAATATTGAGTTGTTAATCAATTAAATGTCCAAAAATCCAACTTTTCGCATCCGGTCGAATTAGAAAGGTTCTACTGTCTTTCCAACGAATTTCCTAGTGGGTTGGCATCGAGTCTACTAGCCAAAGAAGGATGGTGGGTTGGGAGTTGTTTTACCTCGTTATTTTCTACAATCTAGGGATATAGGGTTGGATATACACCGATCTCATGTTGCTTATAGCCCTGGGCTCAATGGATGAAAAATCGCTACTACAATGGGGATTTCAACCTTTTGACAGCACCTCTCCTCCTCATTTGGCCTCCCCCTTCTGGAAGAATATTTATCCACGCGGCACATAAATAAGGTAATTAATTTAGGTAATGGCAAGCGAACTCTTTTCTGGACCGACCCATGCTGGACGATGTACCCCTCCGATCCCTCTTCTTTGACCCGTATAATCTTGAAATAATGGTGAAGTAGGCATTTATGGAGGGTAGACGCAACAACGAATTCAACAACATAATTGTTGGTACAAATATTTGCTCAATCTTCTTATTACTAGAGCTCACAACTTTGGTACATCTTCATCAGTAGGATGACTCTTTCACCTGGGGCCGCATGACTAATGGATCATACTCGGTAAATTCTCAATACCACTTTTACAACTACTTTGGTACGTTCTCTAACCTCATCCATCTTTAGTGCCTAAAATCTCCACCTAAATTCAAAGTACACATGTTTCTTGTGATGATGAATAAGCTTAACAGTACAGAAGCACTTGGTACAAAACTAATCTTGAACTCCCGCACCTACTACCTTTGTTTCGATCATTTGGACTCCTGCAAACACATATTCTACCATTGTGATTTTTCTTTTGAGGTTTGGTCGATCTGCACTACTAACTTAAACATCACCGGTAGCAATTCAGAGCCCGAATGGCTCCATTTTTGGGAGTATGCTGACCCTGACTCCCCTTTAGCTCTCCTGGCCTTGGCGATTGCCTGGACAATATGGTTGGAAAGAAATGATATATGCTTTAATGATAAGAGTTGTAACTTTATATCTATCGCTGAAAACACTATGTATCTTTATTCTCATTTGACAGGAACTTAAGCAAGTCCTCTGCAGTTCATTCCTGACGGTCAAGGAGGTAGAGGATTCTGCCAGTAGTAATAGTTCGGCAGTCTAAAGCGAGGAGTAGTCTTATCTGTGTGCTGTTTACGTGGGTTTATTTTATGTGTTATTATGAAACTGATGATGATCTTGTTTGTACATATTGTTTATTTCGTTTTTGTGGGGTAATAGGTGGGTTAATCGTTTGACACTACTTTTGATTCTGTAAACTACTGGCTACTGACAAAGCCTGTTGGTCGGATATTATATTTTACTTTACATAATGTATGGTTGTGCAACTGGTTACATATCCTTCTAATCAAAACAAATATCGCTATATTCTGAGTCACGGTGTTTTTACGATTTACGTATTATTATACGTATTTTATAAAAATACATGCATATTTGGATCTAGTGGGATCTTGACCAATGACTTGTGATTATGGGACGAGGACTTCATTATCAGATGTACAGTTGAAGAATTTTTGAAACCGGACGATCTAATGGCCGAAACGACCTTGAAAATCATAAAATTATCATCTCGAAGCACCATCTTAGATGGGGATGGAATTTATACATCGGGACTGGAAAAATGAGTAGATGTTCATCGACAAATTTCGTGTTGATCCGATGTGCTGTATGATAATACACACTCAAAACATATGGCAATTTATTTGAGAAATAATATATATACCCCTTACCACACAATACCCACTCTTATATAATATCTACTCCTCCTTCAATAATAAAAGTAGCTACTTCCTTTCTTCAATTAATCAGGAGCTACGAGCAATGAGAGAGGCTAAGATTGGATCTGTCGGACTCAGGGAATGGAGAGCTTCGCATCTGTATAGGAGACGATGAATACAACGTTGACAGGTCGATCATCTATCTTCCTAGCCATGAGTAGGTGATGAGGCGGCGGAGATTGAGGCCACGATATGTAAAACAGAGGACACTAAAGTGAATCTGGTGCGAAGTTGAGTCGGCTGGCAGCAACAGGAGGAGCTCAGGTCGACCATGGCGATTCGCATCATTTACAGCTGCACAAGTTAGGGCATGGTCATTTTTTTCAAAAGGCATATGGACATGGCCATTTTGGCTTAGCCGAGAAAGGTGTTGGTCGACGTGATGAACAGATTTGGTTGCACGCAATTTCGTTGACCAAGAGCACATGGAGGAGGAGAGAAGGTATGGCCTGGTGTGTGAATGTATCATACATGAGAGTGGATTTGGAGTAGAAAGGTAAGGGATTAATTTTAGGGGAAGTTAAGGGACATAATTAATTATTTAAATTAATCTTCTTTTGTATTTAAATTCATATCTCTTATATATAGGTCCAATCAAGGTGCGATCTTTGTCATTCCACTCGCAGTGAGATTATCGATAGCATGGTAGAGATTTCGACTTGATTAGGACACATGAGAATTTAAGGTTCAAGTGAGCGAAATTATAACTCTGAATTTATATTTTAGTTCAGATCCCCATATTTATATATATTGATAAGTATTACCTAAAAGAGGTAGAATAATACATATAGATAATTATTCCCCTGTTTAATTGGATTGATTTGAATAAATATTCGACATAATTGATTATGTCCCGTATATATAGATATTATGTTCTATTCATATTTGAATGGAGTTAGATGAAGTTGATATCAAATTATAACGTAGATATAACATTATAAATTAATTAAACTCTAATGTTGTGATTATGTTAGTGATAGAAATATTATTATATATTTTATCACAGATATTCGGGATGATTTCTCAATATCCTAAAATCATAAATATTGTATTCTATTCGCATTGAATAGAGTTAGATGGAGTTGATGTTAATTTATTATGTAGTTACAAATTAATTAAACTATAATTTGTTGTTATATTAGTGATTGAGATATTTTATATGTCTTATTAACAATCAGATGTGAAAGTACAGCGATGTTGAAGTGATCGGTAATGATCAATAAGGAGTTTGGGCAAGCGGTCAAGGAAGCGATTGAGATAAGGAGCGCAGGACACAGACTACTCCTATACGAGGATAGTAGGAGATCAAGATAGTGATCAAGAGCCAATCGAATACGAGATCAGGACAGAGGTCAATTCCATGGTCATGTATATTGAGCATGTACAATAGGGAGGAGAAAATGAAGGCAAAAGTCCAAACTCAGGAAGATGCATGATTTATTATCTTTGGACCATAAGACGGTTAGAGATATATGTATATACATATTTTAGAAATTATATACATGAGCTATATAATATTTTGAGGCCTTCTTAAGAGCTAAACTTAATTTAAATAGAAGAATTAAGTGGTATTGAGCTATAATATAATTAATGGACAAGTAGATGAAGATTTCTTCCTCGATTGTGGGCGCGGGTTGGCCTGATGCTTTGGCTCGACTTAGGGAAAAGTTTGGGCTACTCAGGAAAGCAGATGCAATGAAAAGTGATATGTATGCGATCAATAACGATCGAATACAATATCAGTCCAAAGGTTGGTTGCATGGTCACATCCGGTAAGCGTGTACAATCGAGTGAAATTAGTCCACCTCTTCGTTTTGACCTTGGGATACGTATGCTTTGAGAAATGGTATTGTTATCGTGCTTGTTGATAGGGCTTTGGTAAAAGGAATTTTTTTATTTTCGAACCCAGGTTTTGGGGTTCGATTTTTGGGTCTGGGCTCGAGGAGCTTTTGGTTTCGTTCGAGCAAAGCTATGGGAATGTTCTATTTTGATGGGGCTTTGGAGCTCTAGTGAAGTTCTATAGCAAAGGATAGCTTGAATCTGGATTGTCTATCCATGGAAAATTGAGTGATATTAACTTCATAATAGGAATCCATTATACTATTGAGGTAAATGACCTGCATACGCAGTTCTGGAGAAGAAGCGAAGAGGGGTTGGGATGCTAGTCTAGAGTAGGTCATATATTATTACGTAGTACTCTTGGGTGCTGCGACAAGACCTACAGGTCAAATTTTTTTTAGATGTTAGTTTTTAGGGGAGTCCATAATATGGTTGTGCTTCTCGATTGGTCTTTTTGGTAACTAATGGCAATTCGACATAGGCATCAGTTATAGATATATGTTTTTCAGTATGAGGGACCGTGAGATTCATATAGGTGTGGGATGTAATGCAAAGCTCGGGATTTGGAAGATATTAGTTTCATAAAGGAATACATTATATTATTGAGGTACACGACCTACACATGTGGTTCTGGAGCAGGGGTGGAGAAAGACTGGGATGCTAGTCTAGAGTAGGTTATATTCTATTCCGTAGTACTCTTGGATCTATGACAGGATTTAGAGGCCAACTTCTTTTGATGTGTTGGTTTTCAGGGGAGTCCACAATATAATTATGGCTCTCGATAGGTCTTTCGGTAGCTAATGGTAATTAGGCACAGGTATCGGTTGTAGATATTCATATTTTGCTATAGTCCATGGTGAAATCTACACGAGTTCGATCTTCCTAGATGTGGCTCAGGGTCTATGGTACAATTAGGTAACGACTCTATTTATATTGGACCCTAGATGGCGATCATTGGACCTGTTAGATATTCCTAGTGGACTTCACCTATCATAGTGATGTGTGCCAATCTGTATTCTCTGTTTGTTTTTTATTGTTAGGATTTTGCATGTTAATATTTAGTGTTTTAGCTATTATCGTTGCATATTGTGTGCTAGACATATATTGTGATGTCTTTATTGCCCCTTTACTGGTATATTGGGTTGCATGTATCGTAGTATATTGTTACATGATAGTCACATTATATTGGCTGGGGTAACTCGTTGACGATATGAGAAGAATAGGTTATGGTATGATTTTCTATCTTTTGTATGAGTTCACTTTACTTATTTATGGACAGTCCGGATTACCCTCAAGCCACGTTCGGGGAGAGGACCAGCCATGCCTTGGTAGTTTCCTTTTTTTATAATCTAGATATATAGTATTTTGAGATAGTTCCTCTTACATCAGGCTTTATATCTGACCCGCACTTTGTCCTTTTCAGTTTATGTCATGACAACTCTCAAGTACTTGATTGAGTAGTTTAGGAGTCAGGTGCTTTAGAGATAGGCTTAAAGGACAACAGGAACATAATAGTGGATGAAGTCGTCATATGGGATATGCATGCCTATTGTTGATGTAGTATATGGCAGATATGCTATTTTATATACGAGTATATATGCACATCCAGTTGGATGTGCATCTGATCACGATGTACAATGTGTATGCATTAATGCAATAATGCACTTGTGTAGTGTTACTACATACTATATAAAGTTCGACACGATAAAAAATCAATTAAATCACCCATTGCATGAAGTTCGAACGGTGAAGACATGTAATGATACTTGGCTAAGAAGACATGATGACGCATCAGTGAAAAAATAACAACATTGATATGGTAAACGAAGAAGACAATAAGAGTATAAAGTAGCAGTAAACACCTATTAAACAAAGGTCCAAATGCAGAGAAAAGTAAATAATAACTCTAAAATGCAGAAGCAAACAATACACATCATGCAAAGAAGCAGTCAAGTTATGGTACAGATTCTGTAATACCTACTCTTAAATTCATTTCAAGTGACTTTTGTCTTTCTTGGAAGCTACTATTCTCCTTCAAGAAAGGAAGGATAATGAGGAAAGGAAATAATCTTCACTTAGAAGATAAATGAAATTTATTGAATTATCTAATCTAATATGTAAGAGACAGTATGCAGCGACCTATGGAGTCATTATAATGGAATTAAAATCTTTACACACAAATAGTAAAAAAGAAAAGAAATACTAAAATTGTATGTTTCACACAATCAAATCAGCAACCATTCAGAAGCAGTTAATTATAATTTTTTTCTCTCAATATTGAGGTATAAATTATATTAAAATACAATGATTCCATATCCATTAGACGTCACAGATTAACTCAAATATTTTGATATCATCATCAAAATCTTCATCACTGCCTTCCTCATTCTCGCCATTTTCATCAACTACCTTTCCTATTAACCCCATACTCAAAATTCCTTTTCATCTCCCTATCTCAATCTTCTTCATCATTCTCAAATTTTCCTTTATCTTCTTTGTTTTTCAAATTCCGAAAACATAGCCCAACAACTACCTTCTCTTCACCAAAAGTTGCAGGTCGACTGTTTTCAATCTTCATCATCTTGCACTGCTTTTCCTTTTACTCTTGATCTCTACAACTTTTTCTATAGTTAGATGTTTGTACTGACTTTTAAATTCGTACCTAGTGAAAACAATTTTATGAAAATATAGACACAATCATGATTTACATTTATAGTAATGTCTTTATTTGCGCTATCAAGCTAGAAAACAGAAATTCTCCCATAAAGTAGAAATACTTGCAAGCATCATTGGAAACTTATGGTAAAGCCTACGCAGCTAGGCCATGTTTTGGTTATCCAGTGTAAGCTTAAAAACTGAAAAAGACTATATTACGAATTTACAGGCTTTGAGAGTGTGTGTGCATGCCTCCACTTACACAACTTGTGCAAAATTTATACACTCCTAATATAAATGGAGGGTTTAGCAGAGAAGGTGCAAAGATTCTGCCTTTATAAACAAACCTAATGAACATCAAAAATAAAATATACTTCTATCCATATGTTAAAAAGCATGCGTAATCGTTTCATTGAATAATGTTATGACAAAACCTTGGATTGTTACCCCGTTCAAAAAGGTTGACTTAGAGCATTTTTAATTTCAAGACAACTATCTTTTTAAAAGAATGAAACAAAAAAACACCGTTTTGAATTTACTGATATTACTTAAATAGCTTGCAGATTATCACTTACCCTTGAGAATGGTCCACATTAAAGTTCAATTGTTGTTAATTTGCATGTTCAGCTACTTGTATACATGTCATTTGAGCAGTGCGAATTGTACAACTTGGCTAAATTATGGTTTTATGTATTTATAAGGAGATAAGCTAATAATTCTTTTTGCTCAAGAAAATTCAGAGGAGAAAATCGGGAACGAAAAAAGAAAACTAAAAAGTGATAAAAAGAGGTTGATTTACATATACACTAAGCCTTTCGTATTTGTATGTTTTAATTATTTTTTACTCGTGTTATATAATAATAATATAAATAAAAATTATTATGGTTTTATATTAATATATTAGAATATATTAGAAGTTCCATTTTTACTCATTAGATGGCTGGTTATAGAATATGGTGCTACATTACTTGAATGCGTAGCCTTCTCCACGTTTGAAAACCAAAGATGTTCATCCAAAAACTTTCGGTAAACTAAGCATCAAATCAAAAACTAACATGTAATACAACTGAGTACGCATCACACCATAAATAAATAGTTAAATACAGTACATGTAAAGAATTCATTATAACAATAAATTATTTCCCCTGCTTCATTCAGCTACATCAGTAGCATTTGTTTAACAAAAAAAGGCCTAGTGATCTAAACAATAAGGCTACTACATGCTTTAAAAAAACGGTGAAAAAATTCACCCATTCTCAATCAGTTTTATTGGTACAGGTGTTAGATAAAAAATTGAATAAACGCTCGTTTATGTAGACATACAACACTCACTCAAAGCCTTGGATTAGACTATATACACTTGTACTAATGTCAAATAAATACAAAAAACTCAATATCAAATGGATGTAATTGGTACATGAACATGAGTAATGAACTTGCAAAGCAAAAGTCAAATAATTTCATATATGGACCCATAAATGAGTTGGTATTCATTGTGAAAAAACTTCTAGCTTCAAATCAAACAAATTATCTTTCACACACAAGAGCTAAATCTAAGATATGAATATATTATTCCAAATATTAACTTGCCTTGAAGCATCCACACTTAAGCATATGATCCAAACAACGTATGTGAAAAAATATATTAAAAGAATCACTATCAAACAGTCTGATAAACGTGGATGAATTTTCACCCCCTTAACACATTCATTTCCTTCTAACCTACGAATTATAGTTAACTTATAGATCACCAAAATAGATGTTTATTTCCTTCATCCGAAAGTGGTTAAAACAAAAATTGCATGAAGTTAAAATAAATTTCTCACACTACAGTTCCTGAAATAAAATTCCTTTTGCAATATTGGATGTTCAATATTTAGCAATTTGAAAACTACATTTATGGTTAACATAGAATTTAGTAACATGCCTTCTGCAAAAGCATGGAAGATAATGACTTAAAACTAAATAGGCAAATCAAATTTGTACAAATTGTGACGAAACCAACATAGCTAGATTATTATCTAAACATAATAAGGAAAGTAAAATACATTTGATAAAAAACACTGTCTACTACCTAATGCTAACAAAGCTTCATCTGGAAAACAATCTATAAATAAAAAAGGAATATAACCAAAAATATTGCACAAACTTAACAAAAAAATTAAAAAAATAAATCTTCTTAACACTTCCAAAAAATTTAATAATAATACACTTGTATTAACACTTCCAACATCAATTAAATGAACATACAAAGAACATATCCTAATTCCATTAATATTGAGAAATTTTTAAAGTATAGGAAAATAGATGGATCATTTATTACGATGTGAACTCAAACCAACATAAAGTTGTAGGCAGCAACAACTGAAAGGTTATTAAGAACATCAAATTTTGCATATCATTGCTCTTTAGGCAACATAAAAATTAACATTAAAGTATCTCTTGTTATCATCTCATAGATATGTTCAAACAACAAATTACCAAAATCCTAATTTTAATTTTGTTTATGTTTATTAAATTTTGGTTTAAATAGAAATTAATGTTAAGTTAGGTTAATCTTAATCTATAATAGCAATATGCAACATCAAAAGAACAACCAAACACAAAGGCAACACTGGTGATTATTTACAGCAGTTGTAATAATAAAAAATGCAGTAGTTTAAAGAATACCTAAAAGTGGTCTACTTTAAACGTTGTAGTAATAAACGATGCAATACAATATTTTGGACTGCCACTGTCTACCTACATATGCAAATAAAGAGTTAGTCAAGCCAAAAATACCATGTATCACCAATATTGATCTTAAATTTACTAAAAGTGTTCTTCATATTTGCCTTTAATTACATATTTAAATAAAAGCATATTTACTACTATAGTGTATATTTAATTGATTATAATATCCAAGCACTGACTAATATGGTGTAATTATTACCTTACACATACACTACATAAATAGAGCCAGTCGCTGTAAAAGCATTATACACAATAGCTGATCCAATTAGACAACAAATAGTAAAATGCACAAAATATTATAACCGACGAAATATACAGTATAGTTAATTAGATCATTTGGAACAGGAGAAATCAGTTTTAAAATTATGACATGTCGGTAAAGGAATTCTTAACTAATGTGGATAATTTTTTTAAGAAAAGTTAAGATTCAGGGAGAGGTATGTAGTACAATGAACTAATGTAGTACAAATGCTCCTGAAATCAAATTCCAAATGTTAATGAAATAAAATTTCAAAATCTAAATGCTACTGAATATAGTACAATGAGGTAATATAAGAAAAGAAAGCTCAAAAGTCCAAGTTGCTTCTGAATTAAAGTAAGTATGAATTACATTTACCGTTTAAAAAAAAGTGTATGTTCAGTCGATAAGTGGTTAGCCAATAACTGATTATAAATTTTGAACAGTGGTTAGTTTAATTAAAGTAAGTATAAGTTAAACCTCTTTCATATAAGGAGCATTCCATACCTCCAAGAGTACTTCCCTATTTTTTCAAAATGCTCTCTTTTATTCTTTTTGCTAAATAATAATTTTAATTCATATAATCAAGGACTAATCTTATGCTAGGCAATCTATGCTACATAAGGTATACATGTATGAAATTTTGATATAGGTTATGGCAGGCAACATAACTAAATCCCAGTTCCACATCAAGTACACAACCATGATATAATTTTATAGTATAAGGTACTTATCTAAGATCACCACTTTATAATTGAACAGATAGGTGCATTACTTTGTAAAATTAGTATCACTTGGATAACTCCTTAGCAAAAATATAACTATTATTAGCATTCTTTAATAAATTCTACTGTAAATTTTCTGCAGTATTAATACTATTGTTTTGCTTGTGTAGATATGTCATTGGGAAAGAAAGGAAAATATAGCATAGCTACAACTCACTTGCATATTTTAGAAAAAAAATCTTTATTCTCTCCTCGTATTCATTAAATTATTTTAAAAATGGTTTTTGCTAAAAATCTCAAGCTATTAGGAAGACCACCCTCCCTCGACCTTATGTGGCTCTACCAGCGCCACGGCTTAAAAACATTGAACACCAATGTTGTGACTGATGAATGCAAAAGGTTCTATTATGCATTATGTCATTTTATAGTGAAAAGCATAAAGCCAACATTTTTTATTTAGTCACAATTTTGATTTTTAATATTTTACAGTACCTTATACCTACTATTGTCCTACCATTCAATTGGGGTAGCAAAAATTGCTTGCCAAAGCTCCTCAGCTGATCCGGCAGAATTGCCTGCATAATTTCAAATTTTCTTCCTTGTAAAAACAAATATTAGTCGTTGTTAAATGCCTATTCTATTTTGGAACCTCCATTACAGTATTATGCGTACTATGAAAAATATTCTAATTGTAAAAAGGCCCTACTTTTCCCAATATGTAATTAACCGATTAAAACATTGTCATTTAATATTGCATCAAATTGCAGCTTTCAACGAAACAGTTAAAATTTAGCATTATCAAAAATCAACTAAACGATTAAAAATCGACTCAAATTAAACGAAACGGGAAATAAGAAAAACAACGTCACATTGATTGTTTAGAAATTAAATCCAGATCGCAATCCTAGACTGAAAAAGAAAGAATGATATGTGTACTGGTATAATCTTTGATAGGGGAGGCACTGATAGCAATATGTTCGACGATGAAGATTAGAGTTTTTAATTTTGGTGAAGGTAATGGATTACTATTGCTTGAGGATTGCTCCGGTGATTGAATAGCTCGATAATGGATTATTTTAGTGATGATGACGACGACGCCTTTTAGTTTGGTTTGGGTTTCTCAATTGGAGTGGAATGGGACAAAACAGATGAAGCAGCAGACGTAAAATGGAAGGGGACGCTTAAGGGTATTTTGGTGAGTCCCAAAAGACGGTTGAATTCAGTTCAATGAACTTTTATTATTAATAGTAGAGATGAGACTTGAGATATTAGATATTGTATTCTGACTTTCTATATTGATATTTATTTATCAGTTGCTTTTGCTAGTGCGGTCTCTTGTATATTGCTTATCTTGTTCTTTTCACGTAAATTCGATATATTTTATGTTATATTTCATACTGAGATTGCATTGACATACCTAAGTATGATATTTAGTTTTAAATTTTACACTGACATAATGTCTTTTATAATATTTAGGAGTCAAACGTTGTCATTCGACATTGATTCAAGATATTACGAAAGGCAGGTCGTTAAATAGGCTAAACATGACAAGCGTTTGATGTTTACCATAATTGTCTTATAATTATTTAGGAATGTTTAGAGTATGTATTCGAGTAGACATACATCACTCACTAGACTGAAGTCTAATCCTCTCTATACTTTTTCCTTTGTTTTCATCACTGGGTTAATGGAATATGTGTGCCTGGTCAAGGAACGTTTGTAGGTGTGGATGACTGTGGCTTTGCTTGTGTATAGACTACTATATAAATAAACATCTGACATTGGTTTGGATTTTTCAATATATATATATATATATATATATATATATATATATATATATATATATATTAGGTTTGATTGTTTTTGACTTATGTGTATGTGTGTACATATATAAAATCTATCAGTTTGGAATATAGCGATATTTGACTATATTATATATTGTTACGTTCCGTTGCGAGTTCATAAAGAGATAAATCGAATTTTTTTTCTTTCTTGTTATTAATCACTAATGAAATGTCATTTTGTATCGTAGGTTGTGTTAAATTAAAAGATTCGAAAATGGCAGGTTGTTACAAACTTCCAACATGGTCCACATTCAAATCGGTTAGTACAAACACAAAGGCCTTGGTTTTATAGTAACAATTATTCTTAATCATAATGCTTTGGACAGAGACTTTGACTTTTAGTTGGCTATAATTGACTGTTATACTAACCTCATATAACCGAGGAGATGAATTCTCTATAGAATAATGTTTAACTTCCAATACTTCAACTTAGACCCAACTATAGTCGTTCGATGGATCCCATATCTTGATTTAACTATAATCAAAGTGAAGTATCCATATTGAAGTTCAATAGTATTCTCAAGTTAAGAGAACTTTGTAATATCATTACTTTGGGATTCATTATACGACCTTCGCTATATTAACCAACAGAAAACTCTCTAGTGAATCATTCCATAGTTATCCAACAACTAACAGTACGTTACTCCTTGGTGCCCCTAGCAGCCATGATTAATACACTGCCCCACATTTATAGCATTATGTACTTTGGTCTCAATGGATGTATCAATATCCTTTTTCCTAACATCTTGACCTAGAATATTTAAAATAATATTTTAATTGGGATAATTTTCTCATGATTACCATTCTTTGTAACGATTATCACATAGCAAATTATTTAAGGATTTTCTGATTAATTTTTTTTTATTATTAATTACTTAATTATATCACCATATAATAAAGTGCATATTAGAAATCAAATACCTTTATTATGAACAAGACTGGTTATCGAGTTTGATATATGTAAAAAATTACATAGCTCCCCTAGGACATACTGTTAGTCCTTGAGACGGTTGTTTTGATGATAACAACTTTAGGACTTGTTATAAAATATAAATACTAACATTATAGTTTAGATATATATGTATATATAGGATTTAACCATGCAGGTACCAATAATAAAGACTGTACAATATAGAGATTCAAGATTGAAGATATCAAGATTGAAGACTCATGAGTATGAAGGTATCAAGAGTTCAAGATTTCAAAGTACAAGATAAGTATTGAGTTTAGAATTATGTTAAAACTTCTTGAAAGCACTTACATCTTTATTCGAAATTTATTCATGGAATGGAATCCACTTCGAGCCTGTTAAAGGGATGGAACCCTAGTGGGATGGAACATACGGCAATATCTAGTGGAATATATAGTGGTCCTATTTTGATATCCACTAATTTTATGCAAATTCTTTTAAAAAATATATCTCTTATTTTAAATGTTTCCAAAACCTTCTTTTCAAAAAGGCATCTCTCTTGTTTGAAATATTTTAGCCTCAAAATTATCTTTCTCATTTTTGATATTTTGATTTCAAAATTATCCTTGATTTTTATCTATCTCTTGTTTAAATATTTAGCTTTTAAATATACTCAGATTTTAAATCACTTTATAAATTAAGATTATATTTATGAAAAATTACCTTTTTATGTTTAAACTATATTGAAATATATTTACAAAGTTTAGAAATTGTTTTGACAAATTATAGAAACTAATTTTAATAAGAAAATCAAAATCAACATTTTTGCGTAGAGCAAGTCGACATACCCCTACCCCCATGTCGACATGGTGCCCATTAAAATTCAAAATTCAAATTTTCAAAAGAAGTGTCTATTCGTCGTATCCTTTCATGAATAGATATGGTTGTTAATCTTCTATAAATACCAGTAGTTCTAAACGAATTTTTAATTAGATTTCACTTATTTTCTCTCCTCTTCATCTTCCACATTTATTCAAAAGAATCCCAAACTATACTCTGCCAAAATACCAAGTGAATCAATCTTGATTATCTCTTGTTTGATTCTCTGCCACTCTCTTCATAAGATCTCAGTGCTATTTAGAGTTATAGGATCATATGTAAATCAAACTGTTCAGTAAAAGGTGTGGTTGAGTCTTGAAATCAATTGGGGTGTGATTATAGCCCGGAAATCAATTAGGTGATCTTGTAACCTGGTTAAATCAAGAGAGTTTGCCTCGGACTCGAATACAAGTGTACCTTGTAGCCTTGAAATCGAGGGTGTGATCTGGGAGATTATTTTGATAAGAAATCCATACAATTGTGCGGGACTGGATGTAGGGTAACCCTGAACCAGTATAAAATCCTGTTGTGTTCTTTCTTGTACTTTAGTATTTGCATCTGTGTCTGATTCTGTGATTACATCTGTGTCTGTGAATTACATCTGTTAGTCATTAAATTACATAAGTTTCAAAAATATTTAGAAAATCCATAAAAGAAAATTCACCCCCTCCCTCTAGTGTTATTCTAGCCTTAAGATATGTAATCCGCATTTCTAACACATACCCCTAACTGTATCAATCTTCCACTTGAACTTGGAATCAACTATGGAATCTTATTACCATTCCTTTGATTGGTTTTCTTAAAACTAATCCAGCTAGTCCCTTAGTGAGTGGATATGCTATGTTATTTTAACGATATACTTAGTCAATCAACTCTCTCTGACACTAATAAACTGCCTTTATTATGTGGAGCTTTTTGAAGTATGCTTCTCGACTTCCAACGAGTTCTAGTTTCTTTTGTGATTCGTATCACAACATTGTTATCATATAACAATGATATGAGATTCTCAACATTTAAAATCTCCCCTAGCTGTAACGAATCGTAAATTTTAATTAATTTTATTACCATATTTAACTGATTTTTGTTAAATTTAAATAATAAAATTGTGAATTCAAAATTTGATATTTGGAATACGTATATATAAGCATAGCAAATGGTAAATTTTCATCAGAAAATACGGAAGTTTATTTTATTGTGCAATTCTATTTCAATTAAAATCGGTTAATATTTGGTGATAATAATTCCAAACCTGAATATTTTTATATAATAAATTTGTAAATCATCTTCCGAGTGAGATGTCATATTTCATTTCGTCAAATTTGGATTGCTATTGCTCCGTTTATCTTATTTCTGGCAGATTAACAACGTTTACGGTACCGATTGTCGACTTTTGATAGGATGATTGTACCTATATACCGTTTTGATCGTCTCATCGTACTGATCTCGATAATATATTCATTTGTGTGTCTTAGAGTTGGGTAAATGGCGAAATCCACAGAACGATTTCCGTACCAGTTCCGTATTTTGAGCCTTTTGTTTTTCTTTTGTCCTTTCGTCTGTCCAATGAGTAATTTTAATAGCCACTGGTTATTAATAAATTCAGAATTCAACTTCTGACTCTTTATTTTCCCTTTGTCAATATATTAGGGTTCGTTCTTTTCCTTGGTCTTTTCCTTATCTCTTTTCGGTTCTGTCGTTTCATATTAAAGATGAATATAAAAATAAAATATTACATCAATCAGATAATTGCTTCGTT
The DNA here is from genome assembly GCA_030765085.1 of Allium cepa. Lineage (NCBI taxonomy): Eukaryota > Viridiplantae > Streptophyta > Magnoliopsida > Asparagales > Amaryllidaceae > Allium > Allium cepa. The sequence continues at coordinate 78,119,211 of CM060941.1, read as the reverse complement.
TCGTTGTAATCTTCTCAATGGAACCACCATGTACTCTCTCTTCCCTTCACCCGCCACCGATCATCAACCCATCGCACAGCCAACGCCGACCCGTCACCTTCCACAACCAAAGACACAGCCTCTGCCTCCCCTTCCCTTTTCAAACGAGCACCCCCGCACCCAATGGCTGAAGCCGTGCCTCTTTCCATCAGCTAACATTGGCCTCAACTCCACCTCCTCTTTTCACTTTCCTTGCCTCGGCCGACCAGAGAAACACCACCAGCTCCTCTCGCCTGTGCACCGCATGCCGCCCAACCTTATTCCTTTATGTCGACCTCATTCATCAATCGAGACCCACCATCATCTTCATCCTTTCAGCTCTTCTTTCCTTAGATAGATGCGTACATGGTATGTATATAATTATATTAGTTGTATATTATATTTTTGTTCTTATAAATATATATATATATATATGGGTTCTTATTTTTATAAAGTGGTTTCAAGTCATTTACTGTAAGTTTTATTTGAAGTTGTTCCCTATTGTTATATATATAGTGTAATTTTATATATATGTATGGTTATTGTTTATATTTTCCAAAGTTTATTTATTTGCAGTTTTAGTATTTCGAAGTTTGTCTTGTTTATAGTTGTATATACGTATATATATTTGTTTATGAAATTTAGCTGGCAGTTATACATACATACATGCATACACACACACATATATATTTCATGTATTGTATATATTAGTAGTAAATAGTGCAGCTTTGTTATTTGGGTTCGAGCTTTCTATATATAATGTTTATTAGCTTAAATACTTGATATCTTGTTTTACATTGAATATTGTACAAACCGTAAGATAAATATGTATAAAGTTACTTACGTACATACTTGTAAAGTTAAATAGTAATATATTTATTTTATATAAATTTATGATTTTGTACTGTATATATATATATATATATATATATATATATATATATATATATATATTTCTATACGTATATCATATTGGGTTTGAATTATGATGTCCGGTGGTATACATATGATTTATATTTTAGGTAGAATATATGTATTGATTATATATTAGATCTAGTTCTTTCTTCCATTGTTTCTTCTTTTCTTCACTGCTTTTGAGAACTCTACCTCTATTTTATATAATATGTGTTTTCTGGAATTTTGAAAAGAAGTATCAGATGTAATATTGTATATCAGTTATATATTTGTTAGATACGTAGCTTATATATATAATTTATTTAGGTATTAATTTAGGGGAATGTTATATATTTGGATTTTTTTCATATGTATGTTTCAGTAAGCAGTTACTTTTATATTCTTTTTCTGAAGCCTATATATGTAAATCTGGTAATTGTATATATTTTAGTTCAGTGATTCACGGTGATGATTTATGTTGTCCTGTCCTATAGATATATATGTGTTGATTTTTAGATATATGTGTTTTAAATTTAGTAATGATTGCGTAATATAATATGCATTTAAACCTGAATATTTATTTCAAGGAAATTAGTAATAATAATAATATATATTTTGTTCAATTTATATCAAGCTAATTTGATCTATCCTCATCAATTTTATTTATTAGCTTTGTTTATCAAATCGTGTCCATCTATCTTTGCTTTGGAAGTCGTGCTTACATTTCGTAACTCAATTTCATTGTCTATCCTCTCTAGCCCCGAAAGGTGAGCAATCACTCACGATTAACGTTCTTATATTTATTAAATTTGATTTCAATTAAAACGAAAATTGATATATGCTACTGTTAGTTATTTACATTGATATATATATACTATCTGTTCACCTGTGACATCTGACACCATTATTTGTTATTTATATTGATGATATATGCATGTTATATTATTATTATATCTTCTATCACTCTGCTAGTTCCTTGTTAGTATAGAATTCACTATGAGTTGAAATGATACATACCCGAACGATCTGTAGAATAGGAGGAAATCTTTATGGTTTGAAATGATAAACCCAAGAAATTTTCATTGAATTGAATTTGGGATTGCGGGTTGAAATGCAGGTTGAAATAATATATACCCATATATATATATTTAAATTGCGGATCCAAATGATAAATATCTGTATCACTTGACCATAGGATATAAAATTATATATATACACCATTGGTCCATATATATATATATATAATATTTTGAAATTGATTTCTATGGTTTTCAAAAGAAAAATATGGTTTAATAAATATTAATTTCAAGATATTATGTATAAATGTATTCTGTAAAGTTTAAATTCTTGATTTTAAATTTATATGTTTTGAAAATTTTAAAATTATAAGTTAGTTTTTAAATTTAAAATTTTAATAATTCACTTATAATTTTACTATTTTAAAATATGTATAAATTAGTTAATATAAAATAAGATTTAATTTAATAAAATTTGATTTAATTTATATGTTTAAGTATTTATTTAAAACTATATTTTAAATATAGAGTTTATAATGATTTAAATAAATTAAGGTTGAGAAGATAGATTTGAAATTGATTTGAAATGGTACTTAATTAAGAATCTTATTTAATTAAATCGATTTGAAACTTATTGAATTTGGGATTTTAAAGATATGATTTTATAAATTGATTTTGACTAAAAGTGATTTAAATGAATATTTCAAATTTACATAAATTGAAATGGTATATTTAGTTTTATTTAAATTTGAAATTTGAAGTTTTATTTAAATATTATTTGAAAGACTAAGTAAATATTTCAAAACTAAATAATAGTAAAGTGAATTTGATATATATATATATATATATATATATATATATAAAATTATCAAATTTAGTTTTGAAATGTTGAATATTTAAAGCTTTGAAATACATTGAAATTTAAATGGTTTATTTTGTGGTTTAAATCTGTATTTGAAATCACTGTAATTTAAAATTGTTTATTGAGAAAATGAAATAAATTGAAATTGATGAATTGAGATTGAATTTAACAGAATTTTGGAATTCGAGTTGATTTGAATCAATTTGTGAATTTGACGAAACTGTTTTAACTATTTTGTATTTTACTTTATAAATTATTTTAACATAAATTATTTTAATATAGATCATTTCTAATATAATCTATTTTTAACTTATAACTATTTTATATAAACTATTTTATTTTATGAACTATTTTATTTTATAAACTATTTTATTATATATACTATTTTAATATATAAACTGTTTAGAGGAAAGTGTTATGGTGTCCAAAGTTATGATTTCAAAATATTATGATTTCTAAGTTATGATTTATAAAGTGTTATGGTTTTAGAAGCTTTATAATTTCAAAAGTGTTATAACTTTGAAGTGCTATGATTTAAGAAATGGATATAATTGAAATGGAAATGAAACGATATTGATTTGGTTTTGAAATGTAAATGATATTGTATTGATATGGTTTTGAAATGACAATGATATTTTGGTTTCGAAGTATAAACTATTTTGAAATGACCACGGTGTTATAATAACGTTGGGTTGTTAAAGAGACCAGGATCGGTTATTGTCATACTATTTGCCAATGCCGAAAACCACTTTAACAACTGTGTACGGGGTGGAGATTCCAGAATGAAGTAGGATGGTGGCGACGATCCTATATGAGGTATATACGTGGACCCAACTCCCGTGAATTGGCATAAGGTGGCTAAAACATGAGCAATTGACGGGCCAAGTTAGGCAGCTCCTTCGATCGGACGCACTTCTTCGTATGCCATTCTATTACTTTATGATTGATTTGGTGCGCGGCTTCGGATTTTTAGGAGTGTGGTTCGAGGTGGGCGGTAGTGGCTGCTATGTGTTACCACCAACCCGGAAGTGTAATTGGTATATCTACCCTGGCATTGCCTAGTTGTGCCGTGTCACTTACCTTAGCGAGACCATTACAAGTTTGTTTTGTACCATACCTATGGAGTGCCCTCTGATAAGCCTAGTTTACAGGAAGTTACGGTACTGTATAGACTATGGGAATTTATAAAATGTGTTAAGGTGGAAAATGTAATGCCTTAACGCTATTTTAATTGTTTACTTTACTTTAGACATTATTATAACAGCGTATCTTACTACATAGTAGATAGTTTAACGGATCCTTAGAGGATGGTTATCCCAAACATCCTTTGAATTACTTGTATTTCAGTGGTTATTTCACTTGAGTTAGATTTATTGATATAAGAATGTTAATCCTGACTAGAGTGTTTTGTGTTTTGCTTTACGCTCGGGTCAGATTGAGTGATACAGCTTTTGAGGCTCACCTTTGGAATTGGAGTTCGTTTGGAGATCCATCTACATCTTTTCAGCTTGCAGTTATTTAATTGATTCCGGTGATGCTTTCTGATCTTGTATTTGACTATTGTATTTGAAACTTCTATTGTATCTTATTTAACTCTAATATATATATATAGTAGCTTCATGAACTACTATTCATTTTGTTTACGCCGTATATTGTATATTACTCTGTGTCTGTGATTCTGTGATTTATTTATTTACTCTATATTCTGAGTTTTGCCAAATTTAAATTAACAATCTGATATTTTAAGCAATTCAAGTCCGACATGTGTGGATGCGAATGGTTGAAAATATCAGGATGTTACATGTGGTATCGGAGCTTTGTTTTAGGAAAAGTTTAGCATATAGAGTGAATTTAATTACAGTCACTTTCGTTCGAGCTTGAGTTCTTCCTTTTTGACTCGGTTTCCTTTGAATTTTGGAATGTTTCCATCGGTTTCAAAATCTATTCTTTCCTCTCTCTATTCGTATTCTTTAGATTCTGGATCATCTCATAGCTCCACTAAATAATTTATAAAAGGGTGAAACTCCTTTACATCAGCATTGATTCACCGAAGATTTTTGTATCCTCATTTTAGATGCTTCTATCTCTTGCTTTATCCCAATTCTATTTCTTGTGATCTAATGCGAATTGCTTCAGAATTCTACATCGATCGTATTCTTGAAGTCGCGGTTGACCCGGTTAAGGTTGCCCGAGACTTATATTGGTCTATCCATCCCATCTCATTTGTACCAATTACAACATCTTTATTTCAAATCTATCTTCTTAGTTTGAATTCTACCTAATTAGGATCCCTCTTAACTTGAATCTCTAATTTGTTTTAAAATCCATTCTGGAATCATCGAGTGAAGGAGTGTATTTGAAATTTATATTAAAAATGTTTTATATATTGTGTTGTTTAAGTTATTGATGTTGATTTGGTTTTTGATCATTTCGTCTGATCAACATTATCAATAGAAATTCCAAAACACTCGAACAGAGGGAATTAACACAATATTATTTTCAAAATTGGTAAATAAAATAAATTTTGTATGATTATATTATAGATATAAGTAAAGTTTCTGAAATTTAATAGTTAAATGAATTTGGTTGTTTGAAATGATAATATTTGATTTTCATTTATTGTTTTGTAAACCATAGACTATTGTCAAATGATATAAATAAATGGAATTAAAAACATGGTTTAATAACTGTTTTAGAAATTTAATTGAATTTAAAATTTGGAATTTGAGAATTTAATTTCCGGTAATTCCAAACTTTGGTTTTAAATTTTTTAAAATATATACTATTTAAAGTATTTTCAAATATAAATCGTTTCCAAAGAATTTTAAAGAAATAAATCATTGCTCTTCTCTTTTATGGTTGGAAAATAATTTCAGCGATGGCGGCCGCATCAACGACATTCATTTTCGAGTTTCAGAGTGGAGAGACCATTCTGTAGCTTTGCTACAGTTTTGTTTTGGAAATTAAATTGATTTGAATTTCTAAAGTATGACTTGATCTATAATATAAGTATATGTTTATAGATTTGATTTGATATATAGAATTTATATATGTATATTTTTCTCCGAATGGTTTGAAGTAAATCGGAAATTTAACTCTTAAATTTTTGTTAAAGGATGATTTCAAAATAAAGCCAAAATTTTGAATGAATATTTAAATTTGAAATAATTGAATTAGAAATTTTAATTGTATAATATTCATTTACAGTCCAATATAACTTACCTAAATCATTTAGAAGTTGAATATGTAATTTATTAATTTACAATGTGAAATGATGTTAAAGGAATTTATAAATAAATTTGAGTGGTTATAATAAATGTTTTATACTTAATTTTATGATTTATAGAAAGGAAATTGAGATAAAATTGAATAACAAGATAATGAATAAATGAGATAAGTAAAATAAAATTTGTTTGAAGGAATTTATAAATTGAAATTAAATCAACTTAAGGAAATACCTTGAATTTAAAATCAATTATTGAATATTAATTAAGTTAGAATTGAAATTTATACAGTTTTAGATTAATTGTTTTATTATGTTTCCAATTTATTTTCCTCTGGTTGTTTCTATTCTCCTACTTCCTTCCTTTTCGGGGACGAAAAGTTTTGAGTGGGGGAGAATGTAACGACCCGTAAATTTTAATAAATTTTATTAACGTATTTAACTGATTTTTGCGAATTTTAAATAATAAAACTGTGAATTCAAAATTTGATATTTGGAATACGTATATTAAAGCATAGAAAATGGTAAATTTTCATCGGAAAATATGAAAGTTTATTTTATTGTGTAATTCTATTTCAGCTTAAATCAGTCAATATTTGGTAACAATAAAATATTTTCCAAACCTGAATATTTTTATATAATAAATTTGTAAACCATCTTCCGAGTTTATTGATTTTAATAAATTAAGGTTGAGATGATCGATTTGAAATTGATTTGAAATGGTATTTAATTAAGAATATTATTTGATTAAATCGATTTGAAGATATGATTTTATAAATTGATTTTGACAAAATGTGATTTAAATGAATATTTCAAATTTACATAAATTGAAATAGTACATTTAGTTTTATTTAAATTTGAAATTTGAAGTTTTATTTAAATGTTATTTGAAAGACTAAGTAAATATTTCAAAACTAAATAATAGCAAAGTGAATTTGATATATATATATATATATATATATGAAATTATCAAATTTAGTTTTGAAATGTTAAATATTTGAAGCTTTGAAATATACTGAAATTGAAATGGTTTATTTTGTGGTTCAAATCTGTATTTGAAATCATTATAATTTTAAATAGTTTATTGAGAAACTGAAATACATTGAAATTGATGAATTGAGATTGAATTTAATTGAATTATGGAATTCGAGTTGATTTGAATCAATTTGTGAACTTGAGGAAACTGTTTTAACTATTTTATATTTACTTTATAAATTGTTTTAATATAAGTTATTTTAATATAAATCATTTCTAATATAAACTATTTTTAACTTATAACTATTTTATATAAACTATATTATATAAACTATTTTATTTTATGAACTATTTTATTTTTTAAACTATTTTATTATATATACTATTTTAATATCTAAACTATTTAGAGGAAAGTGTTATGGTTTCCAAAGTTATAATTTCAAAATATTATGATTTCTAAGTTATGATTTATAAAGTGTTATGGTTTTAGAAGCTTTATAATTTCGAAAGTGTTATAACTTTGAAGTGCTATAATTTTGGAAATGGATAAATTTGAAATGGAAATTACATCATATTGATTGTGTTTTGAAATGGAAATGATATCGTATTGATATGGTTTTTCAATGACAATGATATTTTGGTTTTGAAGTATAAATTATTTTGAAATGACCAAAGTGTTATAATAACATTGGGTTGTTAAAGAGACCGGGATCGGTTATAATCATACTCTCTGCCAATGCCACTTTAACAACAATGTACATGGTGGGATTGGTTTGTCTTTCTGACTTATTTCATGCATACCCACTTTTATCCAATTCTACATTACTTTAAAATTTTCTATTTCACAAATTAATTCCGTTCTAGGCAAATTTCCAAAGTTATAACGTTTCCAAACCTGTTTATAATCCATAAAAAAAAATTAGTCAAGCTTCCAGAGTTCAAACACTAATTAAACACTCAAAACATTTTATTCCAATTCTAGAGTCTTCAACAATCATTTAAGTATTTCGAAATCATTTTGAAATCAATTATATCCAAAATCCTTTGGTATCAAATTAACCTTTGAATTTTAAAACCAAACTTAGTTTGCAAAACACTCCATTTTAAAACAATTTAGTAGCACTTTCTCTTTTGAAAACTCGAAAATCAACATCGATGATGCTGTAGTCATCACCGAAGTTATTTTCCAACGACCGAAGAGAGTTAAATGCTTTTATCTCTTTAAAACCCCTTTAAATATTTTTAAATTCCAAATCTCTCCACATTTCAAATCCAATTCAAAAAATATTTCTGAATAATATACTTATTATTCCTCCAAAATCTTTGGAAATCATTTCCAAGGAATTAAATTTCTTAAAATTTCAAATTCCAAATCCTTTCAAAAATATTTTCAAATATTTCTTTGGAATTCTATTTCAAATTGTAAATCACATTTACAATTTACCTTTACAAATCTTATTTTATTATATAGATTATTCCTTAACTTTGACTGAACATTATTTTCTTATTTTCAATTTTACACTTAGATGACAATAATTTAATATTATCACTTCCTAACAACCAAGCAATCATATATAACTATAATAATTTACAGAAAATTATCTCTTTTATATATACAAAAATAATTTGGGTAAAATTATTTCATTTACACTATTTCAAAACAATACCGTGTCGGTTTATTTTGTTTAAGAGTTTAGAAATCCATGTCGATGACATGGCGTCCCACACATCGAGCAGAATCCATAAACACTTAACCGATAAGTCAACATAATATAAAAACAATTTTTATATTCACTAACAAATATGCCCTCATACTATTAATAAACTCAAACTCATTCTAGAGTACAATGGACTCTATTATAATGAGTAATCCCCACCAGAGCCAAGGTTCTCGCTTAACCTTCAGCTCTGATACCGAAATGTAACGATCCGATTTTTCGATGCCTGGAAATCGACATTTATATGACCACTTTATCAAACGCCAAATAATCGAATGCCGAAAAATCGAACCATTGGGGCTAAAGAAGAAGGAGATAGAAGAAGAAATAAAAACAATATCAGAATCTCACAAACGCAGCGGAATAAATATAATATATAACAATAGCTTTAAAACATAAGAAATCTATACTGATTTATACATTACATCATTAGAGTATAACTTAATTCAACAACATATTCAATATCCAAATGCGGGACAGTTATATAAACTTGTCCTCAAAATTGAATACAAAGCAGAATAATAAAGTACGAAAGTACGTCTCGCCATCCAGCTCGTCTCCTGAGCTCCACAGCATCATATCCTGTATTCTATAATACTCGGTCTGACCCGAGCATTATAGTTAAATAACACCCGAGTCAATCTGGAAAACTAGCGTGAGAAAATACACATTGGATTATTAAAGTTCTCAAAATCCTTTGAAATCAAGGTATCTCGTAAGACCACGCCACAAATAAACATGACAGGTTCTTACCTTACGATAACCAAACATTTCTTATAAAATCCTCTGATATTATAGTAGTGACTATATACAAATACTTATTCAAATAACCGAAATTGTTACATCATTAAATTCCAGCTACTAGCCACAAAGTGGGTTCTACAAACAAAAATCGTAAAGGCACGTAGGGAGAATGAATTTCCATCAATGGCAGGGCTACTGGGGTACCGCCCGTCATAGTACATGGTTTAGATTACCGTATCGAGGATCCATTCTGATCCCCTGCATCACAAAACTGGAGCTACCCCTTACTGGATAGTCCGAATAAGTTTACCCTACGGTTGGGATCAGCAACCACCACACAGCCGAATATATAAAGGGACATCTAGATAGGGGTGACCTTACCCTAATTGGTTGCTACCCACTTAGCCTTGTGTGCACCTTCCCTGTTTTAGCCATTCTCGGTTGATGAAGCTCGACGCTATGCGTTACCTTTTTAGCACACAATCACTTAGAATGCTCATTGTCCTCCTAACAATGTTCTGAAAGCATTCGTCCATACAAGTCTGTTCCGGGTTCGAATGAAACCGAAAGCACTATTCCTACTACATCCATTTTGGAATCACCCTTAGGATTAGTAGCGATTAGCCCTTGCACTTCACTGCTCCATCTTCGACTTCCAGTTCTTGTCTTCTCACGAAAACGTTCAAACCGGATCGAAGTGGTTTTCGGAAAATAAATTCCGATCCCGGTCTCTTCGAAACGATCAACGCATTTGCCAATATTGATAGTCGATTATTTAGCTATCAAATAACATTCACAATCAATCATCGAATTTAAATAATTTTCCAAATTATTTATTACTCAAAATATATTCGCAAGATATCTTTCTACACTTCAATCTTTTTGAAAATTAGTTTCAAATCTCTTTTCCCTCATTGAATAAATTTCCAAAATTGTTTATTTCCACTGAAATCACCAAGTCCAAATACTTTAGACTTTAAAATAATTTAAATCACTTTATTCTAAAATATACTTTAAAATATTTAAATTTAAAACTACTAAAACACTTTATTCAATAATATATACTTTTAAAAATATTTGAAATAAACTAATTTTAAAAAAAATAAAAGTTAATCCAAAATAAGTATTATGAAATTCTACATAAGTTTTTAAATAAAACTTTAACCAAGCTATCTTTAGAATAAAATTATTTTATAAAAATATTAATATTAATCATTATCTTTTTTTAAAACATAATACCAATTAACCTTTTTAAAAATAATTACCACTATAACTAATTTAATAAATATTTACCTTTAAAAATTTAACAACTTAATAATTATTTCTTAAAAATATTCCTTTAAACAACTTTAAAACTTTTAACTTATACTTAAAAATTTGCTTTGAAAACGTACTTGGCTTTCCACGGAAATACACTTCTCTTTCACATCTTTTTAAAAATGAACACTATTTATTTTTAAAACAAATTTACCCATTCCTTTATAAATTCCCACAATGAGTTTATACTTATGAATATCCACTGATATCCATTTTACTTTATAAACCCAGTTTATAAATTCCAAAACCTTACAATTCTTTCAAAAACACAGTTTCAAATACTAACTCAATTTCCAAATTAATTTCCAAAATTTATCCATTAAAATAAATTCCTTTACTTATCCAAATTTATTTCAAAACCCATTAACTTCATATTTTACTTCTTAATTATGATTTAAAATCTTATTTAACTGAAAATACCAATTTCATACTTTCCCAAATTCCTTCTTTATCCTTTCCAATAAATTTAAACCTTGATTTTGAAATAAATTCTTTATTCCTTCCAACAATATCATTTAAGTTTTAAAATTCATTATTTCTCCTTTTGTTCAAAGTCTTCTTTCCCATATTCAGAATTTATTTATTAGACTTTGAAAATCCACTTTTATCCTTTTCCAATTCATTTATCCTAACCTCTATAATTATTTACTCGATAATTTTTCTTTTATGTCTCTTTGAAAATCAAATCTATATATTTTTGATAACTCGGCATATCCAAATATATTCAATCAAATCATGTTATTCAATATTTTCAATTACCAATATAATTTATTATAGAATATCAAACCAACCATATCATAGGATATTAAAATAAATCTAAATAATTTTGAGGAATCCAGTTGAATCCCTCCAACCTGTTTCCCTACATCCACAGATGTTAGCACAATATGAAATACCAAGTCCACTTCGAGGGGGAATATCGTGGTATATGGGGTTATATCATTTTATCCGCTATTATGCGACGCATAGGGTCTCATCCGCTATATAATGAAGGAAATCAATCACTCCAATATATATATACTACTATATATAATATACCACATCTAATCAATTCAATTATTCAACCAAAAATTTAAATTTAACTATTTAAATTTAAATAATGATCTCGATGAATGAGATTCTTTGATTGTAATTGCACTCCAATCCAACCTGGCTTGTTTCTCCATGATTTTAGACCTTGTATAAATATTTATACAATTTATTAATATTCGAATTAAATCGAACAAATTAATTACCGTTTAATAACTTTAATTTAACTAATGATTTAATTTAAAGCAAATAATTAAAATTTTAAACTAATTTTCCATTTTAGAAAAAAACTATTTTAGTAACTAAAATAATTAAATAAATTTATGAAACAAATTAATCACCCTATACATTATTTTAAAACAAACTAAAAGATTAAATTGTATACTTATTTTATTTTTGAAAACTTCTTATATATATATATATTTATAAAAATAAGTTGCGGATTTTTAATAATCTAACCTTTCCATAAATTCCTATCTCTTCCAAAATCTTATATATATATATATACAAATATGTATACACACATATTTTACTGTTTTAAATTCTATATATCTTTTAAAATAAAGCCGCCCTTGCAGAACTATTTCTGGTTTAGTATATTTATGTACATATATGTGCTTAAATAAAATAAAATGAAGCAAAATATATTGCTGTAATTTTTTTTATAAAATAACAGTAGGCTAAAGCATGCATGTATATATATTTTCTCTAGATATATTTATATCTATAAATCCATTCCCTATAAAAAAAATAGAAATTCTCTTACTGAATATAAAATTTCCTTTCTGTAAAAATTTAAAACCGGAGTTCTCTACATCTATATCTACAAAAAAAATCAAACAGCCTTACCTTACTGCCCTTAGTAGCGATGCCTTCCCTACCACTGAACTCACCCCCAAACACTCACCAATGCGACCATCACCTAAACTAGATCGCGACTTCAACCGCGAGCCCTAAACAGCTTGGCCTCGATTGATTCGAGATCGATCTCGATTGGAACGAGAAGACGAAAGCCACGACATGATTACTTGGCAGCACGGCTCCGAGCACCCGTCCCACCAGTATCGCATCGAGGCCTCTCCTCAAATGCCGCTGCACTGGCCTTCTATTATTCACACGCATCCGACGCGAAATGATCCTTGATTCGGCGGCTCTTGTGACGACCCGGAATTTTGAGCAATATCAATTTAATAATCTTTGATAATAATTAAATTGATTTGATCATTTTACATTATAAATTGACCAGTTAAAATTATTTTAAAGATTAATAATAATAATTTTTTAATATCTATCAATATTTTACTTAACAATATAAAATTTGGCAAGTTTAATTCTTTTGAAAATTTATAATATTTTAATTTGGAAATATTTATTTTAGCAATGTAAAATTGGTAAGATTTATTTTTCAAAAAGCTAACCAAAATATTTTCTATTTATGATATATATATATATATATATATATATATATATTGATATATCTTGTTAATAGGAAGTTCTTAATATAATAAAACTTTATATTCAAATTGTAGTATATATGAATATATATATATATATATTATGATTTGGGTTGTGTTTCAAATTTTAATATAGTAATTATCAAATATAATGTTAAAATGATTTTCCATTTGAAATGTGTGTATATATTTGTATATATATATATATATTAGAAATAGGGAAATATTAAGTTGAATTTAATAAGAATTTTCAAACTTTATTATATATATAATTTGTAATTTGAAATGTTAATTTGATTTAATATTTCTGAAATGATATTTGAGACTTAAATTTTAATAACAAAGTTAATTTCTTATTTATTATAAACATATACTTTAAGATTTGGTTTTAAATAAGATTTAAATTAAAGGTTTATTTGCTTTAATAGTCTTTTATTTTAATTTTAACAAAAGATAAAATTGTTATAATTTTTTTTTATATAAAGAGTTAAAATCAATTTCTTAAGTTTATAAATATATAATACCATTAAAATTAAATCATAAGCATAAATAATTTATAATTGTTAACATGAATTCACTTTTGTATATTTATTAAATCTAAAAGCTTATTTATATAAGATAAAATATACATTACTTACATATACACATTACATAAATATATGTATATAGCTTAAACAAATTATTAAAAAGAAAATAACATTCAAAGTGTTAATTAAACATTACATAACACTTGTTAACTTATTAATATTTGTTAATAACACTTGTAAACATTATAGGGTGTGTAAAGACAAATGTAAATCATATACATATGTGTAAGATCCTTAAAACATTAAAATGACAAATGTCATTCTTTTAATAAAATAAAATTTAAATGTAAGTTGTAAGTTGTAAAATTAAAAGAAGAAATTAATCTTCGGCAAAATTACTTTCTTCTTTCAGCAAAATGTAAATCAAAACAAAGTTCAAAAATGAAGAAGAAAATTGTAAAGAAATCTGAAAACAAGAAGTTAATCTGGAAATTTCAATTTGAAGAATCAAAAAGCAAAGAATATGAATTGGAAACTTAATCAAATGCAAAATCTTCAAGTCAATCAACAAAATTAGAAATCAACAAGCAATTCTGGAACATCAACATGCAAATCAATTCAAGAAGAATGCAGTGAAATCAAGCTTGGAAAACATTTTCTGTTTTCTGCAAACAAGAGGTGAGTAAATGATTTCTTAAAAAAAAACAGTTTTAAATATGGATTCAACTTGTTATTGTGATAATATCATGATGTTATAAGAAATATTTGATTTAGATTTGATGCACGCTTGGATTGTATATATGAATTGCCTGCATAGTTTTTTTTTTTTAAAAGTCACCATGTTTATAAAAAAACAGTTTCAATCTCATGATAAATTCAATAACTTGATTTTGATTTCGATTTGGACTTTGATTTGTAAATAAAACATGATTGTAATCAAATCATCTAACATCTAAAAATAGTTATAGGTTGTTAAAATAAATAATTAGCTCAAATTTTTAAAATTTACAGTAAAATTATAATTTGGGTCAAAAGTTTTTGAATTCAAACTTGAGTTTTGATTTTATAACCATATTGAAAATAAGAAATCATGATTTTAGAAGTTTGAATCACGAATTTTAGTTGGGTAACTTGTGCGAATTTGGGGTTTTACTGTTTTGGGCAAATTGTTCGATTTACGGCAAACCACGGTGAGTTGGTCGATTTACTTGTGTATTTTATTGATAATCGAGATGGTCGGATTTGTTTGAGTAAGGGTTTAACATCCTATTAATGTCTTGGTTGATCATTTGGGTTTCGCAGCGTCGTGATGCAACTAGAGGCGATCGGGGTTGTGACCGAAGGATCTGGAGGATGTGGCGTAGCTATGGTGGTGCCGGTGGGTCTTCTCGAGGTTTGTGTTGCCGTGGATGTTGGTTTTACTGGTGATGGTGTTTCGAACTAATGGGTTCGAAGGTGAATTTTCGATTCTCGATCGAAATTGGTTTTCTGGGTTGCGCGATACGTTGTAGGGGTCATGAGCAACTTGGTGGAGGTCGGAAAGGAGATCGCCGTCGACCAACGGCGATGTGCATGTTAATGTGCACAGTTTCGTGCTTCAGTGATGGGTTATGGGAGAAGATGGGTTGGAGCTCGAAGCATGCATCGAGAGTTTGAGGTTCTGGCTTGAAGCAAGTGAAGGTCTGGGTAACTCAGGGGGTTGTCGCGTGTTTTCTGTGGGATTTCTTGAGTTGTTAGGATTGTTTAAGTTTGGGTTCGGGATGTTTTATAAGTTTTAATAATGTTAGCAGTAAAGTTTTTCTTAAAGGTTTTGAAAACAAATAAAATATGATTTGTAGATCATTCAAGTTTTAAAACCAAAGTAAAACAATTTTTTATTTTATAAAACAAATTTGTTCAAGGTTAAGTTTTAAATAAGATTTATATATATTGAAATAGAAAAGTTTTTAAATAAAGTAAGTGAATGTTTGAACAAAGTTTGTATTAACTTTTATTTAGTAACCAGGGAAAGTTTTAAAGATTTAAAAAGGTTTGATTTTAATATTTAAATTTGTTTTAATTATAATTGACTTTTAAAATATTAATTTTCCAATAAGGTTTAATGATTAAAGTTTAGAAATCAATTATAATTTAAGAAATTATAAGTTTTGATTATTTAAAGATAAATAAATTTATGAAGATCATTAAGGTAATTAAATTTATTAACCCTTTAAATGTTTTGGTTAATATAAATGATTCAATTAAGAAAATGATTTTCTTAATTAGGGATCTTTTAAATATAGTAAATTAAAGAATCATTTAATGAAATTTAAATGATTAATTAATAATGAATTAAATAATTAATTAGTGATTAATTGATGATAATCACTTGGAGTTAATTAAGTATAATTACTGGGTGAAGTAATTAAGTGGTTAATTACAGGAGATAATTAAGTAAGAAATAATTACTTTATAAAAGTAATTAAGTGGATGTGATTAAGGATTAATCACTTGAGTTATTAATTAAAGAATTAATTAATAAAATTAATTAAAGGTTTAAATTATTTAATTAATGGTTAATTAACAAAAGGTGATTAATTAAGAGTAGTTAATTATGTGATTAATTACTTGTTAAAGTAATTAATTAAAAAGAAATTTAATTAATGAAGTAATCATTAATTAATGGAAATAACTAATTAATTGTTAATTAATAATTTAAGGATAAGTAAATTTTAATTACTCAATGTGATTAAAGTAATTAACCAAATGTGATTAATTAAAAGTAATTAATTAAATATGATTAATTAAAGGTAATTAATAAAGAGTAATTAATCAAGTATAATTAATTAAAGGTGATTAATCAGAGGTGATTAATTAAAGGATAATTAAGGAATAATTATCAAGGCAATTAAATAATAATTAATCAAAAGTGATTAATTTAAAAAGGATAAATAAGAGATAATTATTGGGATAATTAAGAAGTAATTAATCAAGATGATTAATTAATATTGTAATTAAGAAATAATTACTTAAAGTAATTAAGTAATAATTAATCAAGGATGATTAATTCAAAATGGATAATTAAGTGATGTTAGTTAATTAATTTGTAATTAATTAATGAATGGTATGATGGATTGATGATAATCCAAGTGTTTAAGTATGGATTAATTTAATTAAGGATAAATTAAATTAATTAAGTTGGATTAAACTTGTTATGGATGATGAATGATTGGTTGATAAGTATCATTGGATGAGTTAATGATATTGGATGATATCGTATGTCATTGGTTGGAAAGTGATAATATGAATGTGATATATCTGGGATGTGATATTTATGTTGCTTTGTGATATGAGTGGATGAATGTGATAATAGGGGATTATCTATCTGTGTAATGTGAATCATTCATTTATGTTAAGTGATATTCTGAATATCTACTGTTTAAAATCCTTAAGTACAACTTGGACATTAAAATGGCGCTTGGATTCGGTGAGACCGGGATCGGGTTTCCATATTTGGATATCCGAAAGCCACACCGATCCAAAATAAACGTTGGGTCGTGAATCCAAGTGGAGTGCAAGTGAAGACTCGACGTGTAAGAACTATACGTCAGTATAACTATGTGGGTGATTCCGTGATGAGTTTGACGGAAATAGTACTTACAGGTTCGAGATGGTGATTCAGAGTGCAAGGTATATGGTCGTTGACTCTGAGTGTGATTCCAAAATGAGTGTAACGAGATAGTGCCTTTGGTTCCATTCGAACCCTGAACGGACTTGTACGGATTGAATGCTTTCAGAACATCGTCAGGTGGACGATGGGCATTCTAAGATAAATGTGTCCTACAAATGTAATCGCAGCCTCAAGCCTCATCAACCGGGAATGGCTAAAACAGGGGAGGTGCGGCAAGGTTAAGTGGGTTATGCCCAAGTAGGACGAGATTCATCCCTGTCTAGATGTCCCTTTTTATTTCGGCTTTGTGGGAGGTTGGATCTACAGCCAACTGCAGGG
Organism: Allium cepa; assembly: GCA_030765085.1. Classification (NCBI taxonomy): domain Eukaryota; kingdom Viridiplantae; phylum Streptophyta; class Magnoliopsida; order Asparagales; family Amaryllidaceae; genus Allium; species Allium cepa. Next base: position 78,101,446 of record CM060941.1, on the reverse strand, counting down.
TGGTCTTGTTCGGTACTGTTCAGTAAGGAATGGTCCCTGTCTTGTGCTGAAGGGGAGTTAGGGTGGATCCTCGATACGGTGATCTAGGCCACGTACTGTGACGGACGGTACCCCAGTAGCCCTGCCATTGTTGGAAACCCATTCTTCCTACGAGACCCTACGGTTTTGTTTGTATTACCCACTTTTGTGGCTAGTAGCTGGAATTTAATGAATGTAACAATTTCTGCTATTTCATATTTACTTGAAAACCCTAGATACTATTATAATATCACTGGATTTCCTATCAAATGTTTTGGTTAGCGTAAGGTAAAAACTTTTCCATGTTTATGTGTGGGAAGTCTTACGTGATACCTTTCTTTTCAAAGGATTTTCTAAAGTTAAGCAATTTTAAACCGTTTACTCACACCAAACCCCTGTCTGACCCGAGTGTTTATTTTCTGTTTTATTAAACTCTTGGGTACTCATATTCTGTATGAGTAGTCAAGTGATTCAGGTTATCCTTGACGAATTCTGGAGGAGCTTTGGAGCAGGAGGCTTCAGCGTGTAGATATATAGTTAGAGTTTCCGCTGTGTGTTATTCTATATAGTTGTTCTTGTATTGTATATTAGACAGAAGTGTTATAACTGTCTAAATTGAGATGTATAGTTGTGTACTCTGATGTATATGATTCTATATATGTTATATATTATATTTCATTCGTTCCGCTATGAGATTTCTGTTGTGTTGTTGTTCTTTCTTCTCTTTCTTTTCTTCTTCTATCCCTTTCTTTCTTATTAGTGATGCGATTTTCTGGTGATAAAAAGTCGGGTCGCTACAGTTGGTATCAGAGCATTAGGTTGAGTGAATACCTAGCTCTGGAGTGGCGTCTATCTTGAGAGAGCGTACTTGTAATTTATATATATATTTATATATCTACCAAATCTGTTGGGTTATCTGTTCGGATTTTCCAATATAGGTTATAAGGTAGGTAAGGTAGGAGTGCGTGGAACATGACTACCATTAATGGTAGAGGCTCATATGTTGTGGTTGGAGGTGTATCTGTCGAGATTGTAGACCTAATACCGTCTCGAATAAGTTTTGTAGATTGGTGAAAGGATTTCGTGGAGTCCAGAGGAAGTATTTTCAAGAATTGGAGTATATTCTTGGAGTGTGAGGTTGATTTGCTCTCGAGTAAGCGGGATTTCCAAGAGTTGAGTCTGTCAGCTGAGCAGAAGCAGGTGATGGTATCTTGGTGACTTCAGGAGGGATAGCTGTGTGATGAGATGCAGTATCCATAGATGTTTCTGAAGATGTTCCTTTGGAGACAGATTTAGATGGTGTTGGAGGAACGTTGATGCCTACTGCAGGGAAGATTCGGATATTTAGGGATTTTCTAGTTCTCAAGTAAGGGTGTCTTATCTATATTGAAGTATGAGACTAAGGTCGATGAGTTACCTCATTTCGGACATGGTCTCATTGTTTTCCTTAAGAAGGTAAGTAGTTGGTGTTTGATTTGGAGCCGAGTTTCTTGAGAAGATGTCTACTCGTCTCAAGGATTTTTAGTGGAATTGGATGATAGTTTTGAGTTTCAGGAAGCTTGTTGTTAAGGATGATCTTTTGGCTTAGCTGTATCATTGAAGTGAAGTTTGGAAGCAGCGGCATGGATCCGTTTCTTCGATGATTCTGAAATCTTTGGGATTCTACTATCGGCAGTCCCGGCAGTAGTGAAGGCTTATCCATTTCTTCGGGAAGCTCAGCAGATTAGGATATTCGTTGGAAGTAATCTATCAGTTTTTTTGGTAGATAAGCCATTCTTGAAGATTGATCTTGATTAGGAAAAGATGTTCTAGTTCGGGAGATAGTTCTTCGGAATCTGAACTGTGTGTGATCGCAAAAGTGAATTGCGGTTAGTTTGGGAATCTTCGAGTATTCTTTGGTTTGAGGAATCTCATTAAAGTAGTCAGAGATTTTCCAGATGTTTAGAGGGAATCAGAAGTTTACCCGAATTGGAGATTGAGTTTTCTTATCGACTTGGATTCCAGGAGTAATTTTGATGGTTCAACCATTTAGAGGGATGACTCTTAGAGTGAGAAGAGTTTGGTGAGGCAGCTCGGGATTCTTTGGAGAAGGATTGTTCATCTAGCTCTAGTTAAGATTCTGTTGGGATGTTTTGATCAAGTGGAATGGTCACTAAGTTTTATGAGTCGGATGAACAGTGTATGGGAAAAGATTGTGTTCGAGTTCTTCGATAGCATTCTTATCCACTTCAGATCAGAGTTGGGCAGCGGGAGCGAGATAGCAATTATTTTAGAATGAGAGCAACCGGGAGTTGCAGTTTTCTTGGATTAAAGAATTTCTACAGGAAATTCAAGTATGAAGAAATTTTATGGATTTGGAAGGCAAGGTTGTCAGGTGCAACTATTTGGCTATTCCAGATAAGAGATATAGGTTTGAAGTCCACTGATGCTTGTGGAGTAGAGTTGTGTATTGGATTTCAGCAAATTTTTGAGAGATCTCTTTTTGTTGAGAAGGAGCTGGAGATTTGGTTTGATTTTGGTCCTGTATGTTTCATGAAGCAACCAGCAAGGGTTAGGTTGATCAGGAATATTGGAGGTGACTCAGAGCATCAGAAGAGTTGTGCAGTTAAGAATTAAGGAGATTTGGAATGTGAAGTTGGAATTTGGATATTACTTTAGTTTTATCCGATCAAAGGAGATATAAAAATGGGTAAAACTTGAGAGCTAGCTCCAGAGGAATTTTGAGATTTTTCCTGTGTTCTCAGGAGATTAGATTTTTGATCTACAGGATTGAATTGCCATTTCGGATAGCTGGAATTTATTGTATTTCACATATCTCTGAGGAATATGTGTATCATTCTTCGAGTAATAGAATCAACAGTTCAGAAGGATCTGGTAGTTGAGCTGATTTTGAGTTTAATCTGATATCTTGTTCAGATTTGAAGGATCAAATGAGAGGAGTTCTTGGTTATAGTAGTATAGTTACTTAAGATTCTGTAGAGTGAGTATTCCAGTATAGGTACTTAGAAAACTCTTGATAATATTAGGAAGTTCTATTTAGAATTTTGTCTGGATAGATAAAATTGTTTGTTTGAATTGGTTGCTATGATTGATTGTGTGATTTCTGTTTGAAAATTTAAATTCTTTAGCTGGGTTATTAAATTATCTTTGCTTTTAAATTTCGGGGACGAAATTCTTTTAAGGGGGGAGGAATGTGACGACCCGGAAGTTTGAGCAATATCAATTTAATAATCTTTGATAAAAATTAAATTGATTTGATCATTTAACATTATAAATTGACCAGTTAAAATTATTTTAAAGATTAATAATAATAATTTGTTAATATCTATCAACATTTTTCTTAACAATATAAAATTTGCAAGTTTAATTCTTTTGAAAATTTATAGTATTTTAATTTGGAAATATTTATTTTTGCAATTTAAAATTGATAAGATTTATTTTTCAAAAAGCTAATCAAAATATTTTCTATTTATGATATATATATTGATATATCTTGTAAATAGGAAGTTTTTAATATAATAAAACTTTATATTCAAATTGTAATATATATGAATATATATATTATGATTTGGGTTGTGTTTCAAAATTTAATATATTAATTATCAAATATAATGTTAAAATGATTTTCCATTTGAAATGTGTATATATAGTTGTATATATATATATAGAAATAGGGAAATATTGATTTAAATTTAATAAGAATTTTCAAACTTTATTTTATATATATATATAAATTGTAATTTGAAATGTTAATTTGGTTTAATATTTTTGAAATGATATTTGAGATTTAAATTTTAATAACAAACTTAATTTCTTATTTATTACAAACATATACTTTAAGCTTTGGTTTTAAATAAGATTTAAATTAAAGGTTCGTTTGTTTTAATAGTCTTTAATTTTAATTTTAACATAAGATAAAATTGTTTTAAATTTTTTTTTTATATAAAGAGTTAAAATCAATTTCTTAAGTTTATAAATATATAATACCTTTAAAATTAAATCAAAAGCATAATAATTTATAATTGTTAACATGAATTCACTTTTGTATATTTATTAAATCTAAAAGCTTATTTATATATGATAAAATACACATTACTTACATATACACATTACATAAATATATGTATATAGCTTAAAAAAATTATTAAAATGAAAATAACATTCAAAGTGTTAATTAAACATTACATAACACTTGTTAACTTATTAATATTTGTTAATAACACTTGTAAACATTATAGGGTGTGTAAAGACAAATGTAAATCATATACATATGTGTAAGATCCTTAAAACATTAAAATGACAAATGTCATTCTTTTAATAAAATAAAATTTAAAATGTAAGTTGTAAAATTAAAAGAAGAAATTAATCTTCAGCAAAATTACTTTCTTCTTTCGGCAAAATGTAAATCAAAACAAAGTTCAAAAATGAAGAAGAAAATTGTAAAGAAATCTGAAAACAAGAAGTTAATCTGGAAATTTCAATTTGAAGAATCAAAAAGCAAAGAAGATGAACTGGAAACTTAATCAAATGCAAAATCTTCAAGTCAATCAAGAAAATTAGAAATCAACAAGCAATTCTGGAACATTAACATGCAAATCAATTCAAGAAGAATGCAGTGAAATCACGCCTGGAAAACATTTTCTATTTTCTGCAAACAAGAGGTGAGTAAATGATTTCTTTAAAAAAGACAATTTTAAATCTGGATTCAACTTGTTATTGTGATAATATCATGATGTTATAAGAAATATTTGATTTAGATTTGATGCATGTTGGATTGTATATATGAATTGCCTGTCCGGTTTTTTTATATAAAAAAAGTCACTGTGTTTATAAAGAAACAGTTTCAATCTCATGATAAATTCAATAACTTGATTTTGATTTCGAGTTGGACTTTGATTTGTAAATAAAAGATGATTGTAATCAAATTATCTAACATCTAAAAATAGTTATAGGTTGTTAAAATAAATAATTAGCTCAAATTTTTAAAATTTACAGTAAAATTATAATTTGGGTCAAAAGTTTTTGAATTCAAACTTGAGTTTTGATTTTATAATCATATTGCAAATAAGAAATCATGATTTTAGAAGTTTGAATCACGAATTTTAGTTGGGTAACTTGTGTGAATTTGGGGTTTTACTGTTTTGGGCAAATTGTTCGATTTACGGCAAACGACGCTGAGTTGGTCGACGACATAGGTCATGGAGGTTGAGTGAGAGTAGAAGATCATCAGAAAAATACTTGTGTATTTTATTGATGATCGAGATGGTCGGATTTATTCGAGTTAGGGTTTAACATCCTGTTAATGTCTTGGTTGATCATTTGGGTTTCGCGACGTCGTGATGCAACTAGAGGCGATCGGGGTTGTGGCCGAAGGATCTGGAGGATGTGGCGTAGCTATGGTGGTGCCGGTGGGTCTTCTCAAGGTTTGTGTTGCCATGGATGTTGGTTTTACTGGTGATGGTGTTTCGAACTAATGGGTTCGAAGGTGAATTTCCGATTCTCGATCGAAATTGGTTTTTTGGGTTGTGTGATACGTTGTAGGGGTCGTGAGCGACTTGGTGGAGGCCGGAGAGGAGAACGCCGTCGACCAACGGCGAAGTGCACGTTAACGTGCACAGTTTCGTGCTTCAGTGATGGGTTGGAGCTCGAAGCATGCATCGAGAGTTTAAGGTTCTAGCTCGAAGCAAGTGAAGGTCTGGGTAACTCAGGGGGTTGTCGCGTGTTTTCTGTGGGATTTCTCGAGTTGTTGGGATTGTTTAAGTTTGGGTTTGGGATGTTTTATAAGTTTTAATAATGTTAGTAGTAAAGTTTTTTTTAAAGGTTTTGAAAACAAATAAAATATGATTTGTAGATCATTCAAGTTTTAAAACCAAAGTAAAACAAGTTTTTATTTTATAAAACAAATTTGTTCAAGGTTAAGTTTTAAATAAGATTTATATATATTGAAATAGAAAAGTTTTTAAATAAAATAAGTGAATGTTTGAATAAAGTTTGTATTAACTTTTATTTAGTAACTAGGGAAAGTTTTAAAGATTTAAAAAGGTTTGATTGAATATTTAAATTTGTTTTAATTATAATTGACTTTTAAAATATTTATTTTCCAATAAGGTTTAATGATTAAAGTTTAGAAATCAATTATAATTTAAGAAATTATAAGTTTTAATTATTTAAATAAAAATAAATTTGTGAATATGATTAAGGTAATTAAATTTAGTAACCCTTAAAATGTTTTGGTTAATATAAATGATTCAATTAAGAAAATGATTTTCTTAATTAGGGATCTTTTAAATATAGTAAATTAAAGAATCATTTAATAAAATTTAAATAATTAATTAATAATGAATTAAATAATTAATTAATAATGAATTAAATAATTAATTAGTGATTAATTGATGATAATCACTTGGAGTTAATTAAGTATAATTGCTGGGTGAAGTAATTAAGTGGTTAATTACAAGAGATAATTAAGTAAGAAATAACTACTTTATAAAAGTAATTAAGTGGATGTGATTAAGGATTAATCACTTGAGTTATTAATTAAAGAATTAATTAATAAAATTAATTAAAGGTTTAAATTATTTAATTAATGGTTAATTAATAAAAGGTGATTAATTAAGAGTAGTTAATTATGTGATTAATTACTTGTTAAAGTAATTAATTAAAAAGAAATTTAATTAATGAAGTAATCATTAATTAATGGAAATAACTAATTAATTGTTAATTAATAATTTAAGGATAATTAAGTTTTAACTACTCAATGTAATTAAAAGTAATTAATCAAATGTGATTAATTAAAAGTAATTAACTAAATATGATTAATTAAAGGTAATTAATCAAGAGTAATTAATCAAGTATGATTAATTAAAGGTGATTAATTAAAGGATAATTAAGGAATAATTATCAAGGCAACCAAATAATAATTAATCAAATGTGATTAATTTAAAAGGGTAATTAAGATATAATTACTGGGATAATTAAGAAGTAATTAATCAAGATGATTAATTAATATTGTAATTAAGAAATAATTACTTAAAGTAATTAAGTAATAATTAATCAAGGGTGATTAATTCAAAATGGATAATTAAGTGATGTTAGTTAATTAATTTGTAATTAATTGATGAATGGTATGATAGATTGATGATAATCCGAGTGTTTAGTAAGGATTAATTTAATTAAGGATAAATTAAATTAATTAAGTTGGATTAAACTTGTTATGGACGATGAATGATTGGTTGATAAGTATCATTGGATGAGTTAATGATATTGGATGATATCGTATGTCATTGGTTGGAATGTGATAATATGAATGTGATATTTATGTTGCTTTGTGATAGAGTGGATGAATGTGATAATAGTGGATTATCTATCTGTGTAATGTGAATCATCCATTTATGTTAAGTGATATTCTGAATATCTACTATTTAAAACCCTTAAGTACAACTTGGACATTAAAATGGCGCTTGGATTCGGTGAGACCGGGATCGGGTTTCCATATTTGGATATCCGAAAACCACACCGATCCAAAATAAACATTAGGTCGTGAATCCAAGTGGAGTGCAAGTGAAGGCTCGAGGTGTAAGAACTATACGTCAGTATAACTCTGTGGGTGATTCCGTGATGAGTTTGACATAAATAGTACTTACAGGTTCGAGATGGTGATTCAGAGTGCAAGGTATATGGTCGTTGACTCTGAGTGTGATTCCAAAATGAGTGTAACGAGATAGTGCCTTCGGTTCCGTTCGAACACTGAACGGACTTGTACGGATTGAATGCTTTCAGAACATCGTCAGGTGGACGATGAGCATTCTAAGATAAATGTGTCCTATAAAGGTAATCGCAGCCTCAAGCCTCATCAACCGGGAATGGCTAAAACAGGGGAGGTGCGGCAAGATTAAGTGGGTCGTGCCCAAGTAGGACGAGATTCATCCATGTCTAGATGTCCCTTTTTATTTCGGCTTTGTGGGAGGTTGGATCTACAGCCAACTACAGGGTGGTCTTGTTCGGGACTGTTCAGTAAGGAATGGTCCCGGCCTTGTGTTGTAGGGGAGTTAGGGTGGCTCCTCGGTACGGTGATCTAGGCCACGTACTGTGACGGGCGGTACCCCAGTAGCCCTGCCATTGTTGGAAACCCATTCTTCCTACGAGACCCTACGGTTTTGTTTTTATTACCCACTTTTGTGGCTAGTAGCTGGAATTTAATGAATGTAACAATTTCGGCTATTTCATATTTACTTGAAAACCCTAGACGCTATTATAATATCACTGGATTTCCTATCAAATGTTTTGGTTAGCGTAAGGTAAAAACTTTTCCATGTTTATGTGTGGGAAGTCTTAGTGATACCCTTCTTTTCAAAGGATTTTCTAAAGTTAAGCAATTTTAAACCGTTTACTCACACCAGACCCCTGTCTGACCCGAGTGTTTATTTTCTGTTTTATTAAACTCTTGGGTACTCATATTCTGTATAAGTAGTCAAGTGATTCAGGTTATCCTTGACGAATTCTGGAGGAGCTTTGGAGCAGGAGGCTTCAGCGTGTAGATATATAGTTAGAGTTTCCGCTGTGTGTTATTCTGTATAGTTGTTCTTGTATTGTATATTAGACAGAAGTGTTATAACTGTCTAAATTGAGATGTATAGTTGTGTACTCTGATATATATGATTCTATATATGTTATATATTATATTTCATTCGTTCCGCTGTGAGATTTCTGTTGTGTTGTTGTTCTTTCTTCTCTTTCTTTTCTTCTTCTATCCCTTTCTTTCTTATTAGTGATGCGATTTGCTGGTGATAGAAAGTCGGGTCGCTACAGCTCTGATGTCGATCGATTTCATTAAACAATCGATATGAATGACGGACGCACAATTTGATTTCATGAATTGCTAACTGGAAGAGAAAAAAGATTTTGTTCGAATGCTTAGAGGAGGAGATGCCATTTTTTTTCTTCTTATTTTTTTTTAGAAAAGGCTTCGGTCATTCTTTTATTTTTAATTTTTTTGATGCATGTGTCTTTTTTTTAAATTAGAAGGGGAAACATGATTGAAACGTGTTGATTGCATATCTTTTTGAAGGGACACGTGCAAGAAATTTAATACGTGTATAAAAGGACACGCAACAATATTATTTGTATTTAAATTTTAAATTCAAATTCAAATTCAAATCGTCTCGATTATTGCAACTCACAATATCGATCTCCTATCGAGGCATGCCGCTAGGCGTTTATAATCTGAAACCCATATTCCGAATACAATAGAAACGGTTTCGAGTCCTAATTCGATCGTATGGAAAAGATAGCATTTTGGACCCAGTTATTATATTGAGTTTCGATACTGATTTCAGTGCGTTAATCTATCGTACAACCAAATGGTCACTCCAAACACTACGAAAAATTGAAATCATATAATAATACACTATTATGGATCCAGTAAACTGGTTTCGTTGAATTTCGAGACTATGCCTCAAAAGGCTATTTTCAAGTATCAATTTAAACAATATATTTTTAAACTGAACAAATTACTTTCAAATTCAGTTTAACATATATTTTATCTTAAGTATCACTATTATAAATTTTATAAGCCTTCAATTTAATTTTAACAAGCCTAAAATTCCAGATTCAACAATTTTCCCAAATTTCCAGTTATTGATTCAATATTTAAATTGTCCATTAAATAGCGATATTTGAAATTCAAGTTAGAAACTAACTTTTAAATATTTAAAATCAATTAAATATTCCAATTTCAAATATCTAAAAAATTACGGGTCGTCGCATTACACTAACTCAGTTATAAATTATGCATTTACTTATATATACACATACATACATATATATATATATATATATATATATAAACATTACTTATTGTTGGCAATTCAAGGCAATGTCCGTAGACTTTTGATCGAATCAGCCACAACATTTTCTTTTGGAATTTTTCCAATTTAAAGCTTCTTAACTAGATTTGAACATTAATTAGGATTAACATACTTTTCTCGACATCACTTATGAAGTTTGAGTCCGAATACTCCTTCATATGGAGTTTGTTGTTTCTATAAACAATTCTCCAGTATTTCGTGAATATGCAATAACACTCTAAAATATCATTTGGTGAACTTAATTTAGATTTGAAACTCACTTTATGTATCAAATACATAAGTGAAATGCAACATTGTAGAAAATACAACAAATATGATAATTCCTATTGCCAATAGCTAAGGAATCCATCTTACATGCTCTATATTAAACATTTCAATACATTGTTTGTGTATATTGTTTAGGAAACTTTCACTGGTAAAAGATGTCATTTTCATATCCGTTGTTAAACAACCAAAATAAAATGATTTTAACATGTGTACAACATTAAAAATCATAAGTTTGTTATTTACTTATAGTTTTAAAAATATTTTTTTAGTATTTTTATAGTTATTTCTTATAGACATATGCTTCCATGCATTTTTGACCGATATTCAAACTATTTGATTTTCTATGAAAATATTTGCTCAACTCTAATGCTTGCAAAACAATACTTTCGTATCTGTTTTTGGATCCTATCCAAAAATCCATAAAATTAGAATCACTCCCACTGACTTCGAGACACTTTTGTTGATAAACACAAAAAACATATTCTAAATCGTCATTTAGAAATTCTGGTTTCAACATTCATGCAGAAGAAATCAATTTCTATTTGGAATAATCAAGGCTAATGCGGATGCTATTGGAATTTGACCAAAACCTTCCATAAAACTTAATGTGATATAGTATTGACGAAGAGAATTGGTGCAAATAATTGTTACTACCAGGTACAACCTATAAGAAGTGAAATTGGATTTTACCGAAATGAAGTGTAAGTGAAAAATTCAGCAAAATATCACACCACTAGCTAATGTAACATGTGAGTGTTAGTATTTGTATTGTTTGCTATTAATCATCGAATGAATTTACACCTTTAAGTCACACAACTATAATGATCAACACTCTGAAAAATCACATAATTTAATTAATTTAAATCATTTTAAATTGATTATTATTTATGAAATATTAATAACTAAATTTTATTCGATATGTTTGAATACCATTAGTATTTAATAAAGTGCATATACAAAAGTTATAAGTATGTGCATCTATTTACGATATCGATAGAATATTTAAATTGGAATTAAATATATTAATTTCTAAGTGGCTTGGGAAATTTTTTGTGGACCACATACCTATTTTATGGTCGGTAATGCATGTTAAGTGGGGAGAGGTTTTAAACATGAGTTGAAAATCCAAAGGAGTAGGTAATGGAAGGAAATAAATCTCCAATTTTACCCCTCTTTATGATTCTCTTAAATCACATTTATGAACTGATTTTTTCCCTTTTCTCTTTATTTTTATTTTTTTCTCTTGAAAATATGAAGAAGGTGAGGGGAGAGGATTTGATAAGATTTAATGAGGAACTAAATGGGGATGGTTTTAAAGGAGGGAATTGGAAGGTTTCGATGTTTTTTTTAAATTTTTTTTTTTCATTCATTCCAGTATTCCTTTTGACAACTTACTTTTCTTTCTCTCTTCTCTCCACCTTCTCATGACAAAATTCCTACGGCAGCAGGAGAGAAAAATCCCAAAACCAAAATCCAAATTAAATCAAAATAAAAGATGGTTATTATCTCTATTAGTTCTTTCAAATCCAAAGATCGACTCAATTGAATCTAAGAGCATCATCATCGTTCAAGGTGCAAATTTTTGCTACATTCTAAGGTACTATTCTGATTTTATTTATTTATATGTTTCTCTTTTATATATGTTTTGGACTCTATGTGCCTCATCTTATTTCTTTTATTATTCCTCTTACAATATGCAGTTCAGATCCCTTTTGTCCACCCCAAGTAGTTATATATTCATTATGTTGATTTAATTCAAATCCCCCTTTTTTGTTCCACGTCTCAATTTACTATATATTAATCATGGTTGATATACTTTAGATCCTCTATCTCATTTGATTATTTATGGTTATTCTTTGTCTAATCTAGATCTGAATGCTTTTATCATAAATCTACATGTGCCTAAGTTGTTTGATTCCCACTTTAGTTTTAAAACTACTAGAAAAATACTAATTTTGATTGAAAAACTATGTTATATTTTTTCAACATTTGTATACGCAAATATAAATAAATAATATATGTTAATTATTTAAACCTACCTTGAAAATTGATTTCTTACACTATATGGTTGATGTTTTGAATATAATTATCTTGAATATTGTTGACAGAAGAATAAAGGTTTTTCCATCTCGAATTCAGGATTTGACTTTTGTTTAAATTTTCAAATCTTTTGTTTTAATTCTATATTTAATGTTTTGTGTGAAATCCTAAATATTTTGTTTCCTTTCCAAATTAAAAGCTTGATTTAAATTGTTAACTTTAAATTCAAACATATATTTACATATACAATAAATTATAATTTTACATACATAAATTGTTTTAAATCTACATTACTTGCAATTATTTATATGTTGATCTCAAACTCTTCCTTAAATGAAACTAAATTTCTACCGTTAATCTTTGATTCAAAAACAAATAATATGGTCAAATTTAATTTCAACATAATATTCATATATATTTGTACATTTATTATTATATATAATTTTAAATCAAAACTTTGGACAACAAAGGCATAAATATGAAGGAAAGGGGTCCACTGTGGTGTAAATCTCTGCAACTGCATATGATCACATTAACTATGTACACTTCTTATCTGTAGCACGTGCACTTTACACAAACAAGTGTATTTGAAACATATATGAACTAGAGGCAAATAACAATAACAACAACCCTTTTAAAAAAATAAAATAAATATTTTATTCAAAAAGTATATTAGGGATTGGACCTAAAATCCATTTACACCTCATAGGCCTAATAGGCCAAAAATAGGAAATTATTTGTCATCCGCCTATTTATCTGGAATCGACCGACCTAGTTCCTTCACCAATTACGTTAATCTTTTCCTCAGAGATAATATTATGGTCGATGGATCATGCGAAAACCCACATCTTAATGGGCTCGATTTTTCGCTAGGTCGAAGAACCTATGTCCATTAGCGTGCAGATAGTTGATTTTGGAAACCTAAAATAAAATAAATATATCAGAGTGTTATTAACAAGAACTCACAGCGAAATAATAAAGTATAATAAAGCATATATAGACTGACTAAGGCTAATGCCTTGGAACCGGTATCATTCCTTGGATATTTAGTTCCCTTGTTAGTTCAAAGCATGAATGAGAAAATGTATCCTCTCACCGTTTCCATCTTGTATCGGTATGATGTCCTTCAAAATCTATCCCGTGGGTTGTAATGAGGAGGGGGTCAGAACAATATTCTGGTTATTGGTAAATTACATATCTTATTCATAACACTAGTTTATACCGATTGGTTTTCATTATATGCTATGTCTATTATTCAAAAATTAGTCATTTTGACTTCATATACACGCATGATACGTCCAATCTACCCCGAGGTATAAAATAGTATACGTATATATTTAAGCTTCACTGTAATTAATAGACATGGATACATTAACATATGTAACTCTATATCGCACCCTACGTTCTCGATGGAACATTTCTTTGGTGCGTGATGACGACATTACAACTAATTAGCCATGTTACTAACTTGTCTCAAACACTTATCTAGGGGTTAACTAGCATGCCTCCTAACAACAACAAATAAACTTTAAGGCAATTGCATACCCCATATAAAACCTACAACAGTAGGAAGTGTAGTCCGTCTCTAGGCATAACCCAATTTTTAATAATCACTCAAGACCAATGGCGCTCTCGACCTAATGTATGCAACCCAACTCAGTATATGGTACTAACAGTGTTGACATAGCACCGAGCTTTCCACCATCATCCAATTTAGACTGCCTAATGCAAACTAAGGAAATTCCCGCTGGTAATTAGTACCTTATGTTGGAATTAAAGCAGACCCCAATTGGCCATTTAATACTTCAAATCCAAGGCAAACCCACTTTGCTATATTCCTTAAACCTATACGCAAACATATATCCCCCTCGATCCTAAGGTTAGAGATGTCCAAAATTATACAATGTATACACAACTGCTGGTTGCCCCTTGGTGAGGTTAGACTTCCATTTTGTGATATTACCGATCTCACATCTCTCACATCCGAACCCAGAATAATGACCGTGTTAATTATAGTTTGTCTAAATGTTGGGCTAGACCCAAAAATCCGCACCCATCATAAACGTACCTTTGAGACCAAATAATTTCAACTGGAAAATTTTTACGCCTCCTAAGTTCAATTATTAGTATTCACTTACTTGCCATGTACTCGCTTCTTATTTCATTTATGTCATCATTCACAATTTATGGGTTCTTTCCTATTAATATAATTTAGTATCATTCGTTGCTTCTTTTCGATTAATACAATTAAGCATGATTTGTTGTTTCTTCCCAATTAATACAGTTAAGTATCATATACTGCTTCTTTTCAATTTATACTCATTTAAAATTGATCAACATAACTCTCTAATTCTTCAATTCATTGTTTTATTCATGTTTAGCACTTATTATTCATTTTCAAATTTATATTTAACCATATATTTTTGATCGATACGGGACTTTTATTATTTCTATCATTAACGCTTTCGTTCTACATTTGGGGATTTTATATTTTAATACATTGGAATTGTATCCTCCCAAAGAAGTATCTAAAATAGAGAAATCGTGCTATGTTAAAAATTACAAAGAATTACCTTTTCTATTTTTATTGAAACAGACAGTAGAAAATATGGTACACATCCATATTTTGCACATCACTTTCCTTTGGGCATATTCCTTTTTATTTCTAACAACACACTTTCATATGTAATTGTAAAGTTTGATAATTTGTAGAAATTTACGCATATGATTTTTTATTCCAATGAATTAAAATATAAACTTAAATAACAATCAAATTGAAAACATCTTCAATTCAAGTTTAACCACTTGTAACATTCAAATAATGAAATCTAGAATTAACACGTGATCTTATATATAACTTATTTCATAACTTTTATGGACTGTTTCACCCTTACATTCCAGATTTGTATGTATGCAACATTTAATCAAAATTAAAAATCTATTGAATGTGTAGGAAAGAATTTCAAATTCATTATATATATAAGCCTACTATTCCATGATTTATATACAGGCATAAAAGAAACAGATTCACAAACGATATAGATCCAATGTTATGTAAAACACATAAATTTCCACTCACCTCTTAGCCTCCAAATTTCTAGATCTAAATTTTTCACCTTATCTGACTCCCCTTCTTCAAACATGTATCAAAAGCGCATACATATTTATTAGAATTATACATCCATAAAGAGATTTGAATTAAACATAATCTAAATTAATAAATCTAGAATTTACCCTTTTTGCATAATCGATTCAACCCTATTAAACTTCTATTTTATTTTTCACTATTCTCTACGCACAAATATATATATACACGTATGTATATGTATATATATATATAATATTTTTTAATTTCTAGAATTCTAAGAATTAGCGGTAGAAAGAAAATGGCAGCGCTTCGCTCCTTGATTCAGAAAATATGAGAAGAGAAATAAGGGGCAAAGCCTGTATTTATAGACATTCAAATCAATTGCATCTGTTAAATTTCATTTTATTAAATTCAGTTCGTTCGTCCTAAAATAACCCTAATCGATATTATACAACCCATCGACCGGTCAATAGGGCACAGTCAACCACTAGGGATCGACCAGTTAATGTTATTTAATTAACATTTACTTATTTCCTTTGATAATTAATACATTTTGAATTATTTTCAATTTCAAATCTTTAAACATTAATAATTTTTACGTTTAATCCCTAATCGGCAAACTTTATATATGAAAGTTGATCTGAAAATCGCCATGAACACAACAGTGCAAGCTTTGTAGCAAAATTATGAAATTTGTAAAATTCTATTTTTGAGGATTAATAAATATTTATTAATTTTTTTAAATTAATTATTGTTTTTTTATTGGGTGTTACAGATCATATCCCTATGGGTACAACTATCAAAATTATATTTTGATAATGTACTTGGAATCCATTCTGAATTTGTGCATCATGCCATATGGTAGAGTTAACATTCTTAATGGCTAATTGGCAATTAAGGAAATTCTTCTCTAGACATCGATAAGAAAATCATAGTTTTCTCTAATGTGCGAGAGTTCTTATTAGATATTCTATTTAGTTGTGTCCGTTTAGGCTTGATTGATTTCATTTCATCCTTTGTAATCGATTTTATCTTTGGACCGTATCCAAATCCATTTTACTATCAATAATTCTAAGATAAATTCATCTATAATGAAGTTGGTGTTTCTTGAAACAGCAATTGTTTCTCCATGCAATGGAATATGTATTTTAAACATTTTATGAATTGCATATATATGTGTGTGCGTGTGTGTTTATATGTGTGTGTCTGCTTGTATGTATAAAACTGATTTGGTTTTTACGTTTGCGAAACTTATGCTCATAGGATAAATTGGTCAATCATTATTGAACAGTCCAAACTCATATGGAGTGGCCCACAGAAGTTTTCTCATGAATAAGTATTACGTGTAGTCACTTGACTCACACAACATGTCAGCTCGTTGACCTATGATATGTAGTGGTTGTTTCATCAACTCTTATCTTGTATGATTTTGTGACCTTTGTTTTAGATGAAATTAAATTTAAACTTATACAATTACTTTTAAGTACATGTCGTTACAGAAAGAAGTTAACTCAACTTCACTCGTCATAAATTGTACTTTGTCCAAAAAAGTCGAATTACTCCTTATCTATACATTATTATGTATCATGGGGAAGAGTCACTTTTAAACTGAATCTCATTAGTTTTTAAGGTACATTTGGAACCACATTCCAATTCACTCACCTATTCGATCGAATTGAATTGTTTTATTTTCTTTTGCACATCATGTTATTTAGTTTCGTTTTATATTCTATGAGCTTATCATAGACATACTAGACGAGTGTCAAATACACATGTTATATCTATAATAATCAATCGATGAATTTAACGAAGTATGTGGAACCCTTTTTGTATCATTAGACCTATGATTTCATATATCTATATGTATTTTAACCAACTCTTATATCGCTCCCACTGCAAGGGTACTTTGCCATTAATCGTTTGAGATACATTCCAAAAGTACCGTATGATTCATAATTATACGACTAAAGAATTATTTCTCAAAGTTGTTGTTTAGCCTATGATTCTAAAATAATCATAAGATATTAGTCTATTTTCAATCAACATTGAAAACAACTATTACTCCAAAAATAATATCTGGTATGTTTACGAGAATTTTTTTTTGCAACTTGGTGCATCCACCAAAAGGTGTTATATGGTATGCTCCCACTATTTCCATTATTACTATAACAGCATACGAAATACGAAGCTCCAATCCAACCACTTATTATGAGATTTTTATTTCATTCATTATCACTAATTTACAGTCATGATTTTAAGATCAATCATCTTGAACTCAAACAAATTAAATAACTTTTAATGAAAATGATTTCCTATATGAAAATACATTGGGAATAGCAATCAAATTTCCCATTCTATATTAAGTATCTTTTATCATTTTGTACAATTCCCACTTATGTCTCTTCATGAAGTAGAGGTGACCATTCACTATCTTCATCTTAACTATGCCTTAAGTTGCATCCACTCTCGTGCATTCACTTTCCTTTCTAAATGGTCAAACCATTTGGAAAAAACCCTTACTATAAGACCATAGTGGACCCTTCAAAAATGTGCATTTAGTTATCCTTAACATTTAAGGGTATCAAAATTTGCATTTTATCTAAACCAATCAAACCGACAATTCAATGGTCGAATTCCTAGATCTATTTGTAGCTCTTAATCTAGTGTTACATCTAACAAGATCCTTATTGTAATCAATCATGTTAGATACATGATCTCACATTATTGTTTACTTGCTCATTTGGAATGAAATAACTTCATCCAGATTTTGTACATTACGAAATCCACAATAGGATATTTATATGTGATTGAATATCGATCAAATATCTATATTCTTGTATTGTTTTGAAGTACAAAGCTCATAGAAGATAGTACACGGTCTTGGGCAAATAAATACGTAAGTGACCAAGTTATGGACGAATTTTGTAGTTGTATAATTAGGCGCTTGCATGAGTCTTGAATTAACCGCATGCGAAAAGATTTATTTTTAAGTATGTTTTATACTTCTATGGAATCTTAATTCAGCTCATTTGTGTATTTTTACTAATAAACATTTTATCAATTACAATGGTTGCATAAATTTATCCAAGTAGATAATTTTAACTTTATAGCATATGTTCTTACAATATTAGAAGGTTTAAATGTAGTTATTTCATTCTGCTAATAAGGCCCATAGTAGTTTTTTATATTTATCAGAACCCTAAGAGAAAACATAAAATCTTTTGATTTCTTTAGTGGAAGTTAAGACTCTCTTGCATCAGGATTCTGATCTTGAGGAAGATCAGTAAATCATAGGCCCGCAAAATATGGATAACACTTTATCGATTATATCGTATACAACTCCTAACCGTGATCTTATCCTAATCTTATCTCAACCTTGAGAAGGATCAACAAATCAAGAGAGATTATTCACACATGCCTACCATTTCGTGGCAGCTTAAGCATAGTGAACGTAACTTGAAGAAGATCAACAAACACATGCATGTATTTTACCCCGTTTAGTCAATATATTAATAATACTACACATAGAATCCCTATCTTAAGGAAGATCAGCAAACAAAGAGTATGCAAGTAATTTATTTAATATAAACGGTAGAGGATAACTTATATATATATATATACATATTAAGGATTTATAATCTTTAACATATATACATTGAAGGATAACAATTTTGGGAATAACGCATTTTCATGAAATACCCTGGTGATTCAAGTGTTGGATATATCTGAAACTGCGGTAATGTACAATATACATGTACTTGTTCATTAAATCTAAATTAGGTTTCTTACAGTTCCACTTAAGTTTTATAAATTCATATTATATAGATTTATTTCATTTATAACCTTTTATAATTTAATTAACTTACGTAAAATTCTTTTGTATATTGTTAGTTAAATCATGTTTAATTGATTTTAATTTACTAATTTAATTAACTAATTGATATTTCAAAATTAAATTTTTTATTTTATTCATCCTAAACAATTTAAGACAAATATTAATTATAATATCTATAGTTTTGCGTACATACATCATTATATATGTACATTATATTTTATTAATAAAAAATTTATTAATTTGTATATCAAATAAATAAATTATTTAATTACAAAATTTTACATAAATATTTTCAGTAAATTCAAAATTTTGATTTATTATTTAACATAAATAATTTAAGACAAATGTATGTATACATATATCATTATACATGTTTATTTTAACTAATTAATATAATTTTTATAATTATTAAATATATTTTCAAAAAAAATTTGAAATTATTTTATAACATTTATAAATTTTTATTTTATATTTCAAACTTAACCTTTAAATAAAATATAATCTAAATTTTCGAGCTGAATTTTGAAATTTACCCCAATGCCTAAAGTCAAATCGGGCCTTTATATTGGGATAACGTTTGGGTTACATCATCCTTCGGGCCAGGCCAGTAGCTAGGTAAGGTATTGTACTTGATTACATCAAATTTAAATAATTTATCGAAATCGTATATCGATATGTGCATATACAACTTTTTATATATATGCATATGATTACATACTAATGGCATTCAAATGTCAAATAAAATATAATAATTAATATTTCATAAATAAATTAATTTAATTACTTTACAATGATTATAAATTAATTAAATCGTGTTGTTTCTTCCGGAGTGTTCATTGTTACGATTGTGCAACTTAAAGGTGTAAACAGAGTCAGCGATTAATATTGAGTAATTCAAATATTAACTTACATACATAACCTTAGCTAGTGGTGTGACATTTTGGCTGAATTTATTGCTTACACATCTTTTCAATAAAATTTAGTTTTACTATTATAAGCGGTATGTTGTAGCAATGATTATGTACACCAACTCTCTTTATCGACACTGTATCACATTAGGACTTATAGAAATTTGTTTTTGGTCAAAATTCCAACATCATCAACATTTACCTTGGTTAGCCAAATACAAAATCCTTTGTTCAATAATAAAAATTATTATTTAATATAGTTAGGGGTGTGCCCTAGAGGAAATTAAGTAATTTGTTACATAAATATAACTCGATAACAATTTTTGTTTAAAATGAAAGATGTTTCCTTTCTCTTATACACTTGTTATAAAATGTTTAAATAATTAATTTGTTAATTTAAGTTTGTATATTAGGAAGTCCGTAAATGATGTATTTGTGATATTAGTTATAACTAGTTGTTATGATGAGTATAACATCACAATGTGATAAGCACATTATTTTATATATTCCTAGTCAAGATGTATCGAAACTGGACATCAATGCATCTGTTGAGATTAGAATATGTAATGCTCTTCAAATGTTAGGCAGTGTATTACTCGTGGCTGTTGGTTGCACCATGGAGTTATGTACTGATGATTATTAGATAACTATGGAATGACCCACTCGGTAATTTTCACTTGGTTAATATAACTAAGGTCGAATGGAAAACCTTAAAAAGAACAACTTATTCAGTTATCTTGACTTGAGAATATTGTTAATCTTTAATATGAAAGCTCTGCTTTGATCAGTTAAATCGTGGCATGGCATCATCGAATAACTATTGTTAGGTCGAACGGAAGTATTGGAAGTGAAACACTATTCAAGAGAGGATTCGTCTTCTTAGTTATATGAGGTTAGTACCATGGTCAACCGAAGTCAACTCAAAGTCAAAAACTTTGTCCATGGTCGATTAATAATAATTTTTATAATTGAACTAAAGAATTTGTACTTGGACGACAAAGTTAAATATGAACGATATTGGAATTTTGACTATTACCAAATTCCATAAGTCCAAAATGATATAGTTTGACGAAGAAAATTGGTGTGAATAATCGTCACTATTAGGTAACACTTAAAACAGTAAAAATGGATTTTATCGAAACTAAGTAAGTTATTAATTTGTCCAAAATGTCATACACATGCTACTTGATGTGTGAACATTGACATTCGAATTGTTCGATATGAATCAATGACAAAATTTTCACACAAGAGCCACACAACCGAAACATTGAATATTCCTTTGATCACCCGAATTAACTAATTCTTAAACGTTATAAACTAACTAAATCGATTAATATTTATGAAATATTAATTATCTAGTTTTATATAGCGATCTGAAAATTTTAACACTTCGTCTTCGAATATCAAAACATTTTGAAATACAATTATGTGTTATATATGGGATTTTATAACCTTACTAAACATCATTTCATTAACGAATAATGAGAAGAAACTTGTTATTGAAATTTTTGTACAAAAATATATTCTTCGAAGAAAAATCGATAATTTGACGGAAAATTGGTTTATCGATAAACAGCTTTTTGATTGATATAAGTTATTCGAACACTTTTGCACTTATCTAATGATTAAATGAAAACATAGCAACCAACTAAAATTTCTCTTCATAAAGAAAATAGAACATTCTATAATCTTCCAAGTGGATAATGGATATTTTAAATGTTAAGGGAATAAGAGTATTTTGCTAAAAGAAGCGATGTAAAGAAGAAGTGATGGAGCATGTGGGGAGGTAGCCTCCGATGAAATGAGAGAAGGGCGTGAGAAAAGGCATAGGAAACACTATTCTTGAGTCTATGTAAGGAAAGGCATACCTTTCATAATAATTCACAAATTCATAAAGCAAAAACCAAGCACTTTAATGTCTTCCTCTTCTCTAAAGTTCTAAAGAAAATAATTGCAAAACTCATTCAAATCAACTCAAATTTGGGGTGCATCCTTAGGACGACATTTCAACACCTTCTACCAAGTTATATTTTGTAGTACCAAATCCAAAATACCCCCATCCCCATAGGCCATGAGCGAAGTGTGAGGAGGAGAGGGCAAAAGCAAGTGAAAAACTACAAAGGAAGGAAGGAAAAATGGTTGCAAGGGTGAGGTTGGACTTGGTTGAATGGACCTCACTTTTTTGTTTGCTAAATGGTGACCGTACTCACCACTTTAAATGAAAATATAACCCATATATGTTATATTTGACTGTGTTTAAGTTGGTTGAATTGATATTGACATATGTTGAAATATTGGCTTTAATTCTTGCTTTGAAAGAAAATGGCATATGCAATCCATATGAACGGAATTGAATGCACTTGTATAACCTACGGCAAGATCTTGAAATAAAGAACATAAGTTGTATTTAAACATTGGTTTAGATTGTACTTGGATTTGAAAGTGAACTTATAGCGATAGTCACCATAGATGCACTTTAGAATTTCCTTTTATTCACCAATTTATATGCAACTTTGTAGAGAGACCCTTAGGAGTTTCTTTCCATATTTATGATTTTTTACATGTATGCTTGCTTCCATAAAAAATTTGGATGGCAAAATCCTAAGTAACATCTCGAAAAGAGGCCAACTTGTGCAAAACTTCCCCGTTTAGCCTTGATTATGGACTTTAAAGGTTTGAAACGATACTTAAATTTAAGTATGTTGTTTCATTCTTTTTACAAACGTTTAATAACTTTTAGTAGAGTATTTTAAAAGTGGTTTCAGATTTTGATGAATTCTTAAGAATTAGTTGTGAACTTTTAAAGAAGAGGCTTTACTTATAAATATATCGAAAACATGTTTACCAAGTTTTAAAGTAAATATAAAGTTGTTATTTTCAAGTAATATTTACGGTAAATGTTTTGAAACCTATTGTAAGAATTATAAAGTAGTTTAAAATCATTTTTAGGTATATATGGATTTTAGAAAATATATTAACTACTTTATACATATGTAATAAATATCTTCTTAAAATGGTGTATTTAATATCTAGTTTTATAAATAAATTACTACACATATATGTGTGCGTGCGTGTGTCATTTTTAAAAGGGTTTTAAAAGCATAAATAAAAGGTTTAGAAAGGTTTTATCAATTTCCTAATGGCCAAATGGTTAATGGTTTAATTTCTTGTTTGAAAAGTAATTAACTGTGCTTAATACTAAAATTCGATGAAGTATACTTATCTATTTGTGAGAGTTAAGACGGATGCTCGAGTAGAGATATGAGTAATAGAGCTCCAACCCACCGGTTCCTTCTTGGCCGAGGAATAGTTAAATAGGGAACGTTGAAAACATCTTTAGTGTGTTGATTACTTGCCTTTTTTATGGAAATCATTGATACTATACTTAACATCAAAAGCCAACAAGGTAGACTTATCCATTTGTAAGATTCAAAAATGTAGCGACCCGTAAATTTTTATTTATTTTATTAATATATATTTAATTAAAATTTTGTTAAATTTTAAATAATAAAATTTTGAAATAAAAATTTAATATTTGGAATACGTCTACTTAAACATAGCAAATGGTAAATTTTCATCAGATAATATGGAAGTTTATTTTCTTGTGTAATTTCATTTAAATTTAGATCAGTTAATATTTGATGATAATCAAATGTTTTCCAAATCTGAATATTTTTATATAATAAATTTGTAAATCATCTTCTGGGTGAGACGCCATATTTCGTTTCTTCAAATTTTAACTGTTGTTGCTCCCTTTATCTTATTTCTGACATTTTAGCGGCATTTCCAGTACCGATATCGACATTTTATCGGATGATCGCACCACCAATTTTTGTGTATCGTTTTGATAGTCTCATTGTACTGATCACTGCGGTATATTCACTTCTGTGTTTCGATGTCTGGTACGTGGCGAAACCCGCGTAACGGATATCTGTATCGATACCCGGTTTGAACCTTTTGTATTCCTTTGTCCTTTCGTGTCCTTTGTATGATAGCTGTCACCCATTAGCAATTAATACTCTTTGAATTCATCGAAGTGACCATTGCTTTTCGCAGGATTTATTATTCTCTGCTGGTTCATTTTCTTTCTCTGGCATTTTATATTGTTCATCTTCTTTAAGCTAATAAAACATATAACATCATATAAGATGTATCTGGTTCGTCACTTCTTCTTTCAAATTCCTCTCATCTTCTCTACTATCCCTCCTCTCCAAGCCATACCCTCTGCAACCACTTCCTTCTCCGGGGCCTGCTACCCTTCAATGAAGCCACGCTCCAGCCATTACCCTTCCCTGCCACCTCGACATCTCCCTCTCTCACTCGTGTCATCCTCACAGCAAAGCCTAGCCGAAGCTACCTCTACTAGCCGAATCTTCCTCCACCATTGAATCCATACTTCCATCACCACTCGCCCGTGCCTTCTCCGGCCTCAACACTTCCATTCACCATCCTAAGCCTCTCCTTCAACCAACAGCTTGCCTCTCCCCTCTTAGCCGAGCCCAGCTTGCACACCTCCAACCACCCATCACCCAAACTTTGCAACTTCTCTTTTAGGTGTGTTTATATATTAGTTATTATATATTTGTTGAGTTTGTATAAATTTATAATAGTTACTTTATATACAGGTTGTGTATAATCTATTTGATTTTATGTATATATATAATATATTGTTTTGCTGTACATTGTATTTTTGAGAGTACTATGTATAGATTTTTAGTTCCCATCCTTTCATTTATAAAAGTTTATATTATATTTAAAAAGGGGATCGGATTTGAACATTGTTTATATATATATATATATATATATATATATATGTAGTGGTTTTGAAATTTTTCATCTTGGCATTTGTTATATGTACAGTATCACATTACATATTTGGTTATATTAACTATAAGTTAGTTTTGGCTTGATATATATATTTTGTTTCTATATATATATATATGTTATACCACAGTTGTTTATGTAATGTAAGTATATATATTAAAGCTAGTTCCTACTTTGACCTCTATTATATATATATAAGTTTTATAAACTATAGTTTTGTGTTATATGTTTTATATGCATGATAGTTATATACATTTCAGATTTATTATAAAATATATGTTTAGTTATATAAGATTATATTATATATTAGTTTATGTAAGTATTGTTCATTGATATGTATGTATAGTTTTATAACTTGTTGTTTACTGAGAATGTATATAAGTTCATAAGAAATGTAAATATCAGTCTCCATAAGTTTATATGTATATTGTTATCTGAAGAATATCAACCCAGATTTGATGTTTCTTTGGTATGTTAGTTGTCTCAGCTAAAAGAAATTATATATATATATATATGTATATATATATCTGTGTCTGTGTAATATAAACTAATTACTTACTAAGCTTTTACTGTTCGAATATATAATAGTGTATAAGCATACTTTGACGGTTACATAGCATATATGTCCTAGTTTTCATATATAAATTTTATTATAAATATTAGTGTTAAAGATATAACATGTAGGTAAGCGTTTTTCATTCTATATGTGTGTATATATATATATTGATTTTTAATATATGTGTTTTAATGTAAACCAATGGTTTTTGAATTACATATATGTTTAATTTAATATATGTTTGAGTTTAGAATATGATTCTGTGCATATATATATAGTTATATATAAGTTCACTTATATCAATTATCTTCATCGATCCAGTCTGATTGATTTCGTCTATTACTATAACTCAACTTTGTTCGTCAAAATTCATGCCCATCTTGCTTCTCTTTGGAATTCATGCTTGGATTCATAACACATTTCATTGTCAAATATCTATAGCCTCGAAAGGTGAGCAATCACTCATGATTAACGCTCTTATATTTATTAAATTTGATTTCAATTGAAACGACAATTGAAATATGATGCTGTTAGTTTTTCACATTGTTATATATATGTTGTTATCTGTACCTATTCACCTGTGACATCTGAAACCATTATCTATTATTTATGTTGATGATATATGTCTGTTATATTATCATCATATATGTTATCACTCTGTAAGTTCCCTGTTAGTATAGAATTCCCTATGGGTTGAAATGATACATACCCGAACAATCTGTAGAATAAGAGAAAATCGTTGTGGGTTGAAATGATAAACCCAAGCGATTTTCCACTACGCCATAGATTGCATACTGCAACATCCAAAAAGTGATGCAGGAAGTGCCAAAAAATATTGTTGCAGGCTAAAAAAGGGCAAAGGCAACATTTTCTCGGTGATGCATTTTGCCACGTTGCCCTAGAGTCAAAGGCAACATCTTTGTGGCCCTAGAGTAACATTGGTTCTGTTGTTGCCACAGGTACCAAATTTACTAAAAAGTGGGCCCCACAATCTAGGCCCCAACATATAGGCCCACATTGTGGAGCCCACTAATTCTGTGGCCCACCTTCACGGAACCATATTGTGGGGCCCATATTCATTAATTTATGGTAACACTTTTACCATCCAATGGCAACACTTTGCCAGTTTATTACCACATTTAACATCACATACTACAACATTATATCATATCTATGGCAACACCTTTTGCAATTTAAATTTGAAATGTACTGCAACATTATACCGCAACATTATATCATATCTATGGCAACATTATACTGCAACATTATATCATATCTAATGGCAACATTACAATGCAACAAAAAACTTTTCATTTCAGAATAACCAGCAACACCAGTTTTACTTAGTCTAGTACAAAATAACAAACATACTTAAAAACATAGCCAGTATATTCATAGTTACAGCCAGTACATACTAAATTCTACTTATTAACAGTACATTCATATTTGCGAGCCTCCAGTGCCATCAGTGCATCAATGCCTCTAGTGCCTCCAGTGCTTCCAGTGCCATCACTACAGACGGTCGCACAAAGAACTCCAACATCAATTTGCAGTGGATTGTCGTTTACAGTGGATTGTTTCTGTTTATAATTTTGAACAAAATCATTTGCATTGGAAACATATGGTTTATGATAGTCTGTTAACATAGTACATACAAAATAGTCTTGAACAAAATTATTTTGTACAGATAATTATCAAACTATTTTTTTCAAGAAAAAATAGTTTGCATGTTACATAGTATAGATAATTAAATAGTTTGTTAAATTTTTTAAGACCATTTGCGGTATAAAGAACAATCCACTATGGAATAAGACTATTTTAATATTGTTTACATACTGGAGACAAAATATTCTGTTCAAAATAATTTTAAATATCATTTTATTCTTCTGATATATATACATATGAATATAGTATAGACAAGACTATTCAACATAAACAACAATCCACTGTAAACTATAAACATCCACATATCTGGGTAAACTATATGAACAGGTTTATATGAACAGGTTGATATATGGGTAAAGTATGATTGTTTTGAAAGTGTAAACTATATGAACATTTCTACTAAATGAAATTAACCGTGGTGAAGGCGAATACAACGATGACGAACATGACTATCCATGGTGAGCATAAAAGATGATGGCGGCTCATGTTGACATCTATGTACAAAATCTACATGGCAAACAAGTTAATTAGAGCACTGTATATAAAATACAACAAATGAAGAACTATATTATTTTACAAATGAAAATATCACCTGATAGGGTTCATCATAATAATCCTTTTATGTAACTTCCAATCTCCGTTAATAAAGTGTGCAGTTAAAACCATATAATTCACATTTTGAATAGATGTCCATGTATCAGTAGTTAGACAAACACCATGCAATGATTTTGAGAAAATTTATTTAAGAGATTCTATCGAGTCCCAATATAATTGAAGCACATCCCTACAAATTGTTCTACATGAAGGAACTTCAAAACTCGGACACAATGCCCGACAAAATTGAAGAAAACCTTCACCCTCTACAAAACTAAAAGGGAGTTCATAAATAATTAGCGTTCGAGCTAATGCTTTTCTACATTCCTCTTTATTAAATGACCATGCAATAAGATTGCAACTACCTTCACTATCGCTATTTGTTCCAAAAGCTAACTTATCACATGGAATGGACTTACATGAATGTTTTATATGGTAATTTAAATGTGTAGTGCCATTTGATTTAGAATCACATGCAAATTGTTGACTATAATAGTTGCATATACATTTCTAAAAATTGAAATTAGCTTCTTTAGTAAAAATTTCCCATACCGAAGAAGGCTTTCTAGAAGAAGGCTTGCACATTGGGTGTAGAGGAAGTATCTAATATTGATCTCTTCTTCGTCGGTTTCCTCATCATCTGCTACTTCCACAAACTCATTGTCATCTCTTGTTTCTCTAGAACTACCTATTTGTACCTGTTATAGTGAATGAAAAACAAAAATACATTTTAGATTAGACATATACAATTTAATATGTGTGTATATCAGTTGCATATACAGTTTAATACCATTTAAGTCTATATAATAGTTGCATATACAGTCAATATATATGATAGTTTCATATACAGTTTAATACCACATCAGTTTAATACTGTGTATTAAACATTCAAACTCACAGTTGCATATAATATATAATACACAGTTTAAAACATTCAGTTTAACTGATATACATAGAACTATACATGCATATTTAAATTATACACGCTCTGCTCCTCCTTTCATATGTGTTTCAATGCCGATGTAATCCAGTAATTAACATAACATAGTAATTAGTTCAGATTGTAAATCCTATAAGACAATTACAAACTGATATAACCAAAATGTTGTCAGTGAGAAAATTACAAACTGAATATCTTCTATCCTAGAATATTTTTGAACTAAAACATCCCTGGTAAAATATTTTATTTGAACGACATGCTAATGTTACCCAACGAAATATGTTCAAAACTATTTTCTCCCTAAGTTATTTTCAAGTAACATAGTTCCAAACAAAATATTTTAAATTAAAACATGTTTTTGAAGCAAAATATTTGCTACCTCGATTTAAAACTAAATAACTAGTGGATTTTCCAAATTAAAGTTAAAATTTACATAATTAATGAATGAAGGTTATTTAAACAAACCATTATACTTGCGTAAATAAAGTGGAAATATTTTTTCGCCAAGAACAACAGGTTCTTACAATGGTCCTTTCCCTTTTTATATAATACTTGCCCCTACTACTTTGGCATGTATGCCTCATTACCAAATAACTCAAACAAACATAACTCGTACGACACATTTAGCCCCACATCCTTACAAACACAATTGAAGAACAAAACATGACTACTTAAGAACATAATGACAATTTTCCTTAACAAGAGAAAGAAAACACATCACACATATTTCATAGTACAATCCAGAAAGAAGAGTACATGTCATATTTCATTTTCATCCCAAACCAAAAGCTTCACATATTTAGCTAACAGAAAAATTCACAAGCTAGGAAAGACCATTGCCTCTTGATACACATGACAACTACATGCACCAACCATGATGCAAGGACAAGAATATTCTAGTACCAAATATTTTAAATTCTATAACTGTATATTAATCTTATAACACAATTCAAACTATAAACTAGTTCAGCTTGTAAATCTTATAAGACAATCCTATAACACAATTCTATAACTATAAGTTAAATCGAACTGTAAATTATTGAAATGGTTAATTAATTCAAACCGTAATATTTAAGTTGATACTTAAGAGATAGTATTCACCATATTGGGTTTGGAAAAATAAATGTTTGTTGAAATACAGTAAATTTACAAGTACAGTTAAAAAATTAAACTATTTAAGTTCATACTTAACTGTAAATTTATAAAAATTAAACTATTTAAGTTCATACTTAACTGAAGTTAAATTAAACTATTTTAGTTCATACTTAACTGTTTAAGTTCATACTTAGCTTTTTAAGTTAAGTTCATACTTAACTGTTTAAGTTCATACTTAACTGTAAATTTATAAAAAAAAATAAAATATTTAAGTTCATACTTAACTGTAAGTCAAATTAAACTATTTAAAAAATATAAATATAGTAAATTTAATTTAAATATATTACTGTAAATACATCTACTGTCATTTGAGTTCATACTTAACCAGAAATTTTATATTACTGTAAATCATTCAATTTCGTTTTTGTAAATATATGATCCACTACCTATTTTGTAAAATCAATAATTAAACCTACAAATTTTTGCATCTCATATTAATAATTTAATCTACTAATTAAACAAATAATTAAATAAAACAGGTAAAAGTTAAAACAAACTCACATTCTTCCTCTTTCGGCTAGTATTCACCATATCTCGACTCAAAGCCTTAAATCGATGGTGCAGTTGGAATCGCAGGCTTGCAACACATTGACGAATTGACAAAGTTTAAGACTTTAGGGAAATAGTTACTATATCGAATTGAAATTTTTAGGTTTTGCTATTAGATTTGCAAAATCTCTAAGTGGATCTAGGGTTTTTTTAATCGACTGAGGGAAGCGGCTATTTACGGTAAGTGGATCTAGTGTTTGAGTGAAACCCTTCAATATTTTGTTAACTTTTGCCGCTTTGTTTTTGCTTCCCGCGTTAAAAATTATTTCAGCCCGGTTTTTTTCAGCCCGCACTCATTTTTTATAATATTTTTATAAGTATGTAGCTACTGCAATATAGTGTTGATATCTATGCTAACATCCTGAAGCTAATGTTGTAATAGACAAAAATCAACGTAGCTATCGTTACATTGTAGCTAGCAACATTTTGTATTTTCGTTGCAATAGACCATCTATGGCGTAGTGTTCACTGAATTGAATTTGGGATTACGGGTTGAAATGATATATACCCGTATATATTTAAATTGCGGATTGAAATAATAAATATTCGTATCACTTAACCATATGATAGAAAATTATATACAGACACCATTGGTCTATAAATATATTTTTTGGAAATTATTTCCAAAGGTTTTAAAGGAAATATATATGGTTTTATATAAATATTTATTTTAAGATATTCCATATATAAATGTTATTTTTATATATGTTTAAATTCTTGGTTTTTAAAATTTTATATCTTGAAAATTTTAAAATATTAAGTTAGTTTTGGAATTATAAATTTTAAGAATTTACTTATAGTTTTACTATTTTAAGATATGTATAAATTAGTTTTAATATAAAATAATTTTAATAATAAGTTTGATTAAATTAACAATATGTTTAAGTATTTATTTAAAATTATGTTTTAAAATAGATTTCATAATGATTTTTATAAGTTAAGGTTGAAGATAAATTTGAATTTAGTTGAAATTGTATTTGATTAAGAATTTTATTTAATTAAATCGATTTGGAACTTACTGAATTTGAGATTTTGAAGATATGATTTTATAACTTAATTTTGGTTTAAGGCGATTATATGAATATTTCAAGTTTAAATAAATTGAAGGAAATATTCAATTATTTGAAATTTTATTTAAATATTATTTGAATGATTAAGTAAATATTTCAAATTAAATAATAGTGAAGTGAATTTGATATATATATATATATTATCAAATTTAGTTTTGAAAATGTAGAATATTTAAAACTTTGAAATATATTTTTAGCAAAGGCTAGCGGGGTTAACAGGGCCCCTATCTGATTTTATTGCAACAAAAACAATAAAATACATAGCTTGTTCACAAAAAAACAAGCAAGAAAAAAAATCACACAAGGATGAACTAAAGAAACAGGCACACGCAGTAAACAAAGCAAGAAAGAAAGGAGAAACAGACATAACAAGAAGTAGACCACCAGCTACCTCCAAGCATCACTCAAAGCAGCAGGAAAAGTAGGCAGAGTCATCATAGCAATATATATTTCATGCTTTAAGATTTTCCATAAAGCTTCCCCATCCCTCCTCTTTTTTTCAAAACAGATCATATTTCGTTCAATCCACACGATATTCATATACTTCTTCAGGCAAATAGTAAGACATCTTGCTTTCAAAGTTCTCCACCTAGTAGCTTCGTATATCATGTCCAAATCAATAGGCCTAAGATTGGACAGAAATTTACTACCAGCAAGTCGCATCAGTTTTTCTAAAAAGAATCAGATTAGAGCTACATTCAAAAAACAAGTGGTGCGTGGTCTCAGGAAGGTTAGAACAGAAAACACAGGAATTACCAAAATCAAGACCTATTTCCATCATCTTACTTTTAGTTAACAATGCATTTTGAACAACCATCCAAAGCATTAAATTATCCTTGGGCGCAGAATCAGAAGACCATATGATTTTACTCCATTTAAAAGCCTGAATACTACTAGAAAGGTTAAGTTGATTGTACACATGAGAGACAGAGTGGGGTTTGGCACTCCAATGAACAGCATCTACCTCAACAGGAGGGTAGATTTTACTTTGTATTTCATTCCAAACAGACCTGATGTATTGGTCAGAGGAGTAAGGTAGCAGTAATTTACCTTGACTAATATATTCAACTGCCTTAGCAGTTTTGGGAATTCCAGACTGATTAGCTTGTTGATAGCTGAAAAGTTTATGCAAAATCACAGCACTGGCGACCCACGGATCAAACCAAAACTTAACTTCAGATGAGTTAGCCATACTATGAACAATCAGGGGAAGTAAGGTGTCACGCAAGCCAAGCAACTTTCTCCAAGTCCAACTACAAGTTTGTGGAATAGGCAAACTCCAGAAGCTAATCTACCAATTCTATGGGCCCAAACCCATTTTACCCACCCAGTGTTTTTCCTGGCAATTATTGAATTTAGATGTGTACTGAAAGCAGCAACATTCCATTCATGATGTTAATAACTCCCATCCCTCCAGAATTTCTATCTTTTTCAAAGAGACTGAAAGAGCAAGGCAGAGGCTTCCTATTATTAATGGAACCAGTCCAAAAAAATCTTAGCATTGCACCTCTAATCAGATACAAAAGTTTAGCAGGCAAGATAAAAGCTTTTGACCAATAAACAACCATCGAAAAGGAAACCGATTTGATAAGAACTAGCCTTCCTGCCTGAGATAAGTATCTGTTTGCCCACCTGTCTAGTAAGGAAATAATTTTGGTATACAGAGGAAGGCAATCGGCTAGCTTTAATCTAGAGGTTAAGAGAGGGAGGCCAAGATATGTCATATTTGAGGCCATACATTGAAGCCCAGAAATTTGGAGCAGAGACAAGGATGGTTGGGAGGAGATCCCAGCAAAAGAAATACTAGATTTTGAACAATTAAGCAGCAAACCAGTCATATTGTAGAAATCAGACAAAGTACTAATAACACACTGAATCGAAGGAAGATGTGGCTTAGTAAATATCATAATATCATCAGCAAGCATAAGAGTTGTAACATTTGTAAGCTTACACTTAGGGTGGTACCTGATCTGACCAGAAGAGTACTTGGTTTTCATATATCTGGTGAGGACTTCCATCACTGAAAGAAATAAATAAGATGAGATCGGATCACCCTGCCTAATTCCTTGCCTGCTCTTGAAATAATCAACAGGACAACCATTCAGAACGATTGAGA
Source organism: Allium cepa (assembly GCA_030765085.1). Taxonomy (NCBI): domain Eukaryota; kingdom Viridiplantae; phylum Streptophyta; class Magnoliopsida; order Asparagales; family Amaryllidaceae; genus Allium; species Allium cepa. The sequence goes on along the minus strand of CM060941.1, from coordinate 78,067,955 downwards.
AGCTAGGAGTTGAAATACATTCATAAACCCATCCAACAAAAGGCTTAGGAAATTTCATTAAGGCCATAATACGAACAATAGAGGACCAGTGAATCGAGTCATAAGCTTTCGTGATGTCAAGCTTTAACATTGCAGATGGAGTAGCATTAGATCTCGCATACCCACAAAGTAGCTCTTGGGAAAGAAGAATGTTGTCAAAAATACTTCTGTTAGGAAGGAAGGCTACTTGGTTCTGCGATATAATTTGTGGGAGGACTTGCATTAATCTAGTGGCAATAAGTTTGGAAATACATTTGTACACCACATTACAACATGAAATAGGTCTGTAAGAAGATACAAAGCAAGCATCAGGACATTTTGGGATTAAGACAATGTTAGTAGAGTTGACTTCAGATAGAAGAGAGCATTTATTAAAAAAATTGTGTACGGCTTTGCAGAAATCATATTGAACAATGTCCCAGCAAGTAATAAAGAAAAGAACATTTAAGCCATCAGGACCACCACTCGATTTTCTATTCATGGCAAAAAGAGTATGCTTTATTTCCTCATTAGAAACCTGATCAACAAGCAAATTAGACTCCAAACTGGATATTGTAGGAAGGGTAATATCGTTCAACGTATCAAGGTTCGGACTAAAGTTAGAGGAGTTACCAAGTAAGTCTTCAAAATAACTAAGAAAGGCAGCATCAATTTGCTCAGGAGAGGAGACATGAGTACCATCGAGAGTACGTATCGTGCGTATATTTTCTTTAGCTTGCTTAATTTTGATAGAGGAATGAAAAAACTCAGTGTTACGATCACCAAATTTAAACCACTTACAGTGTAACTGCTGTTGTTTCATCCCACTTTCAATATCAAGGGCTTTGTTAAGTAGAGAGCAGAGCTTCCCTTCCTCCTTGGAAGCAACAGGGTCTTGAGGGTTATTCATCATAAATTCTTGAGCTTGTTTATACCTATTCTTCAAAATAGTTGACTGCTTAGTACAATCACCATACTTTTCTACTGCCCAAGTTCTCAAATGATTTTTAACAAGTTTGAGCTTCCTGCAAAGAATAAACATAGGGTTACCATAACAATGAGAGGACCAAGCTTTACCAACAATTGGGTTGAATTCAGAGGAGAGAGTCCAATCATTAAAAAATTTGAAACTTCTTTTTTCCTTTTTCATAGAGGGGCCATTTGAAAGAATCAAAGGGGAGTGATCAGAGAGGATTGGGTGAAGAAGATTGACAGAGAGGTTAGGCCAAACAGAGAGAGATTTTAAATTGCAGAAAGCATGATCAATAGTGGAGAAAGTTCTGACTCCACTCCTACTTCTATTATTCCAGGAAAATCTAGCACCGGAAGTTTGAATTTTGAGGAGGTCAGAATCAGAGATAGCAATGTTTAAAGGAAGGATATCCTTTGGGAATAAGGGCTGGCCACCATACTTATCATCAAGCTGAAGGCATCTATTAAAGTCACCCATGACCAGCCATGGATGTGATTCTTGCCTAAGAAATGGCAAGAAGTCAAAGAGATTTTGTCTTGAAGCAGTAGAATTATCCGCATAAATAAAAGTAATGTAGAATGAATTATTAGTTTGCTGACAGATGATTTTTGTGTGAATGTATTACCTAGAGGATAGAATAGAGGTTATGGAAAATGCGGTAGGATCAAAAAGGATTAAAATCCTACCATATTCAGAATCCGAAAGATTATGGAGATGTTTCCAATTAGGGTTAATGTAATTAGCAGCCCTATTAGATAAAGAGAGGTTGAGTTTTGTTTCGAGAATAGCTATTAGTTTAAGATTATGTGTGAGAATGAGATTTTTAACTTGATCAAGTGAATGAGCACCCTAATGTTCCATACTCCTATATTTTATATCATCATAAAACTAGAATGATTGGTGGACAGTGTTTTTTCTGCTCCTAGTTGTAGGAGAATGAGAATCTGCAGGACCATATTTGGATTTAGTCAATTTGTTTGATGTCATTCTTTTATTACTATCATTATTACCATGGATTGAATCATCACACAATTGTTTTCCTTTGTCATACCATCCTGGAATGATAGAATTATTTACATAAGGAAACTGAGCTGAAGCTGAAGGAGGAGCAGAAGACAAGATTTGAGAATTGTGGGGAACTGAAATAGGAGTAGATGAAATTGAAGAGAGAGTTTTAAGGAAGAAGCTGAAGGGACATTTTTCATGGAGCAGGCAAGATCAAAAATGTTATTTGCATAAGAGCTGATGATGTTTGATTCTGAAGAAAGAGAACCTTGCATATTTGAGTCATTTGTTGCCACCATTTGAATTTGATCATTATCAGGTTGTAATAGCATAGATTCTTGATTGATGGTTCCAGAGATGATATGCACATGCACAGGAGAAACACCATGGACAGAATTTTTGTCATGTATTTTACCACTATCAGCAACTTGGAGGCAATCTGTGGAATTTACCATGCCAACTTCGAGCATCTCTCCCTCCTCAATGCCTAAGACAAATCCTATTGCTTTTTCCTTGTCTTCCAAAACTGCTTCCTTAGATACCCCATTTAGGTCATCAGCAAGCACTTGAAAACTATTCACCATACTTTTATCTGAACCAAGATGGGAAACTGGATTTTGTTTATCTTTTTCTGCTATGTCCTTGGTACAACCCCCTTCATTAACATTAGCACACTGAAAAGACTCAGTGCCAACCACCTCGCTTTGGTTTTCACCAACTTCAATAAGACTAATTTCCTTATTCTTGTTTTTATTATAAGTTACTTTTTTCCAACCCTGTTTCTGATTTCTAGCCTTGCTCAACACCTCTTGCTTGTCTTTACCTGACTCATTAACACTTGGAGAAACTATTTCATCATGATTAGAGACCTCAGAAACTTTTGATGCAAATAAGCAGTTAATATCAGAATGTCCAAACTCACTACAAAAAACACACACTTTCAGTTTCCATAAGTATTCAACTGTTACTAGTTGGTCACTACCATCCATCAGTTTTACTAGAAAATTATTAACTAGTTTTTTGTCTGGTTTAACTTCTACAAGACATTTTTCATAAGTTATCCTTCCCAACCTCTCGGTTTACTGATCCATGCGCAGAAACTTCCCTACCCTTGATGCCAACCAATTTATACCGTAATGAGACCAGGCATAAAGAGGAATACTATATAATTTGATCCAAATAGGAACAGATCGTATTGTTCCACAACTATTACCTACTGTAACATCCCACGGCTTTAAGATAAAAAGTTTGTTTCTCATTATAATAGGATCTGCCTCAGAGATCCTATGTTTGTCATCAACAGAAGAAAAACTGAAGAGAAAAATAAAGCCATCAGACTTAACATTTACTTCACCTTTCAGCTTCCATACTTTCTTCAGATGATACACTACAGTAGCATAAGGAAGAGGTTTATCTAGGAAAAACCCCACAAGGCAGTCCCTCCAAACATCAGTACCAGCCTTGATTATTTTACTTGATGGCAAGAGCACGTCACCAGAGAACCGAAGAGGAATTTCCTGAGGGATGTAAGAGCCTGCATTTCGAGGCTTAGATTTGAATAGAGAAGTCCAAGGCAAAGAGTTAAGTGCAGTAGAATGGGTAACAGGAGGTAAGGAGCTTTGGAGTTTAGAAGGGGACAAGCAAGGAGGTAGAGTTGACAGCTCAGCAATTGCTTGAGGAGGAGGGTCAGGAGAAGGAGGTGGAAGCATGGGAGGGGTAGCTGAGAGAGGGACAGAAAGTTGATGAGACAAGGGAGGAATGGGTAGGACAGAAGGAGGAACATGAGTATGTAAGGGAAGAGCAGAATGAGGAATATATTGAGTAGTTGAAATATAATGAAACTGAAATGGTTTATTTTGTGGTTCAAATCTATATTAGAAATCTATAAAATTTGAAAGGATTTATTGAGAAACTGAATTAAATTGAAATTGGTGAATTGAGAATGAATTAAATTTGAATTTTGGAATTCGAGTTGATTTGAATCGATTTGTGAAATTTGAGGAAACTATCTTATTATATAAAGTATTTCAAATTATATCTAAAACTATTTTTCCTTTATAAGTCATTTTTAATATAAACTATTCTTAATATAAAAACTATTTTAGTATACTAATTATTTTAATATAAACTATTTTAACCTATAACTATTTTATTTTATAAACTATTTATTTTATACACTATTTTAAAATCTAAACCGGTTAAGTGGGAAGTGTTATGATTTCAAAACTATTACGATTTCTAAGTTATGATTTCTAAAGTGGTATGGTTTTAGCAGCTTTATAATTTCGAAAGTGTAATAACTTTGAAGTGCTATGATTTTTGAAAATGGATATATTTGAAATGAAAATGATATCGTATTTGGTTTTGAAATGGAAATGAAATCATATTGATATGGTTTTGAAATGGCGATGATATTTTGGTTTTGAAGTATAAAATATTTTGAAAGGGTCGTGGTGTTATAATAACATTAAGTTGTTAAAAAGACCGGGATCGGTTATTGGCATACTCTCTGCCAATGCCGAAAACTACTTTAACAACCGTATACGCGGTGGAGATTCCAGAATGAAAAAGGACGGTGACACGTCCTATTGAGGTATATCGTGGACCCGACTCTCGCGAGTTGGCATAAGGTGGCTAAAACATGAGCGATTCTCGGCCAAGTGAGGTAGCTCCTCCGATTGGACACACTACTTCGATTGTCATTCTATTATTTTGTGATTGATTTGGAGCGCATCTTTGATTTTGGGAGTATGACTCGAGGTGGGCGGTAGCTGCAGTTATGCGTTACCACCAGCCCGGATGCGTAATTGGTATATCTACCCTGGCATTGCCTACTTGTGCCATGTCACCAACCCTATCGAGACCACTACGAGTTTATTTTATGTCGTACCTATGGAGTATCCTCTAGAAGCCTCCCGATCAAGAGGTGTTACGGTACTGTATAGACTATTGGCACTATAAAATGTGTTAAGGGAGAAATGGGTAACGCTTTGACCCTATTTTAATAGTTTACTTTACTTAGACATTATTATAATAGCGTATATCACTACATAGTAGATAGTTTAGCGGATCCTTAGAGGATGGTTATCCCAAGCATCCTTTGAGTTACTTGTATTTCAGTTGTTATTTCACTTGAGTTGGATTTATTGATATAAGATTGTTAATCATGAATTGAGTGTTTTGTGTTTTTCTTTACGCTCGGATCAGACTAAGTGGCACAACGTTTGAGACTCACCTTTAGAGTTGGAGCTTCGCTTGGAGATCCAACTATCTATTCAGTTTGCACTTATTCAGTCGGCTCCTGTAATATTCTTATTTTGTTATCTGACTATTGTATTCGAGACTTCTGTTGTATCTTGTTTACTCTGTTATATATATATAGTAGCTTCATGAACTACTTGCTGCATATTATTATATTACTCTATGTCTTTGATTCTGTGATATATTTATTTACTGTATATGCCGAGTTTCGCCAAATATAATTAACAATCTGGTATTTTGAGCAATTCAAGTCTGACATGTGCGGATGTGAATGTTTGAAAATACCAGGATGTTACAGTTGGTATCAGAGCTTTAGTTTTAGGAAAAACTCAACATATAAGGTAAATTTAATTATGGAATCACTTTCGTTCGAGCTTGAATTTCTTCCTCTTTGACTCAGCTTACTTTGAATTTTGGAATGTTCCCATCGGCTCCAAAATCTATTCTTGTCTTCTCCTATCCAAATTCTTTTAATTTTGGAGCATCCCAAAGCTCCACTGAATTATTTATAAAGGGGTGAAACTCCTTTACAACAGCATTGATTCACCAAATATTTTTGTATCATCGGTTGAGATACTGCTATCTCTTGTTATACCCTATTGTTCTCTAGTAGACGGCTACGGTAAATTCTCTTGTGATCGAATATCGATCAATTGGCTTCAGAATTCTGCCTCGACCTTATTCTTGAAGTCGCGGTGGACCCGGTTAAGGTCACCCACGATTTATATAAGTTTATCCATTCTTTTCTCTCTTTGTAATCTATTTATCTCCCTATCGAGCTTATCTTCTGTTTACAATTCTTTTGATTTGGTTCCCACTAATTTGAATCCTTATCTTTGTTTTAAATCCACTCTGAAATTATCGAGTGAGGGAGTGTATTTGTAGTTGATATTAAAATGTTTTATATGCTGTATTGTTTGAGTTGTTAATGCCGATTTGGGTTTTCGATCGATTCCTCTGATCAACGCTATCGATAGGAATACCAAAACACTTGACAGAAAAACTGACACAATATTATTATTAAATATGGTAAATAAATTTTATATGATTATACTATATATATAAGTACAAATTTTCTGAAATTAAAAAGTTAAATTAAATGGTTGTTTGAAATAATAATATTTGATTTTCATTTATTGCTTTGTAAATCATTGACGATTGTCACATGATATAAACAGATGGAATTATAAAAACATGGTTTAGAAACCGTTTTGGAAATTTAATTGAATTTATAATTTAGAATTTGAGAATTTAATTTTCGGTGATTTCAAACTTCGGTTTAAATTTTCAAAATATATATCGGAAGTATTTTCGAATAGAAATTGTTTCGAAGAATTTTAAATGTTTAAATCAGTGCTCTCCTATTTTGTCGTTGGAAAATAATTTCGATGATGACTGCAGCATTATGGACATTCATTTTTGTTTTAGAGTGGAGAGACCATTTTGTAGCTTTGCTACACTTTTGTTTTGAAAAAAATGGATTTGATTTGAATTTACTGAGTATGATTTGATGTATTATAAATGTATTTGTATATCATTATAGATTTGATTTGATATATACAGCATATATATTTATCTCTAATGTTTGATGAAGCTAAAAAAAATGAATAAATATTTAAAAACTTGAAATAATTGAGTTGGGAAAGTTTACTTGCATAGTACCCAATTTCATTCTAATACAACTTACCTAAATTATTCAAAAGTTGACTATGTAATTAGATAATATACAATATAAAATGATTTTATAAATAAAATTTTAGTGGTTATAATAAATTTTTTATACTTAATTTTATAAATATGTTAATTAAGGTAAAATTGAATAATCGGATAATGAATAAATGGGATCAATAAAATAAATTTTGTTTGGAAGAATTAATAAACTGAAATTAAGTCAACCTAATGAAATAATTTGAATTTAAAATCAATTGTTGAATATAAATTAATTTAAATTGAAATTCATATGGTTTTAAATTAATTATTTATTTTGAATTTCAAATCTATTTTTCTTTCTGGTTGTTTCTATTCTCCTACCTCCTTCCTTTTCGGGGACGAAAAGTTTTGAGTAGGGGAGAGTGTAACGACCCGTATATTTTTATTTATTTTATTAATATATTTAATTAAAATTTTGTGAAATTTTAAATAATAAAAATTTAATATTTGGAATACGTCTACTTAAACATAGCAAATTGTAAATTTTAATCAAATAATATGGAAGTTTATTTTCTTGTGTAATTTTATTTGAATTTAGATCAGTTAATATTTGATGATAATAAAATATTTTCCAAATATGAATATTTCTATATAATAAATTTGTAAATAATCTTCTGAGTGAGATGTCATATTTCGTTTCTTCAAATTTTAACTGTTATTGCTCCATTTATCTTATTTATGACATTTTACGACATTTCCGGTACCGGCATCGACTTTTGATCGGATGATTGTACCACTAATTTCTATGTACCGTTTTGATCGTCTCTTCGTACTGATCGCTGCGGTATATTCACTTCTGTATTTCGATGTCCGGTACGCGGTGAAGCTCGCGTAACGGATATCTGTATCGATACCAGTTTTGAACCTTTTGTATTCCTTTGTTTTTTCGTGTCCTTTGTATGATAGTTGTCACCCATTTGCAATTAATACTCTTTGAATTCATCAAAGTGACCATTGCTTTTCCCAGGATTGATTATTCTCTGCTGGTTCATTTTTTCTCTGGCATTTTATATTGTTCATCTTCTTTAAGCTAATAAAATATATAACATCATCTAAGATGTATCTGGTTCGTCACTTCTTCTTTCCAATTCCTCTCCACTTCTATACTACCCCTTCTCTCCAAGCCATACCCTCCGCAACCACTTCCTTCTTCAAGGCCTGCTACCCTTCAACGAAGCCACGCTCCAGCCATTATCCTTCCCTACCACCTAGAAATCTCCCTCTCTCACTCATATCAGCCTCACAGCAAAGCCTGGGCTAAGCTACCTCTACTAGCCGAATCTTCCTCCACCATTGAATCCATACTTCCATTACCACTCTCCCGTGCCGTCTTTGGCTTCAACCCTTCCATTCACCATCCCGAGCCTCTACTTCAACCAGCAGCTTGCCTCTTCCCTCTCAGCCGAGCCCAGCTTGCATGCCTCCAACTCAAATCCACCCATCACCCAAACTTTGCAGCTTCTCTTTTAGGTATGTTTATATATTAGCTATTATATATTTGTTGAGTTTATATAAATTTATAATAGTTACTTTTTATACATGTTGCGTATAATCTGTTTGATTTTATGTATATATGATGTATTGTTTTGTTGTATATTATATTTTTGAGAGTACTATATATAGATTTTTAGTTCTCATCCTTTCATTTATAAAAGTTTATATTATATTTAAAAAGGAGATCGGCTTTGAACATTGTTTTTGATACATATATATGCAGTGGTTTCAAAATTTTGCATCTGGGCATTTATTATATGTATAGTTTCACATTATATATTTGGTTATATTAATTATAAGTTGTTTTTGGCTTGATATGTATATTTTGTTTCTATATATATGTTATACCACAGTTGTTTATATAATGTAAGTATATATATTAAAGCTAGTTCCTATTTTGACCTCTGTTATATATATATATATATATATATATATATATATATATATATAAGTTTTATAAACTATAGTTTTGTGTTATATGTTTTATATGCATGATAGTTATATACATATCAAATTTATTATAAAATATATATTTAGTTATATGAAATAATATTATATTAGTTTCTGTAAGCATTGTTCATTTGATATGTACGTATTGTTTTATAACTTGTGGTTTACAAAGAATATATATAAGTTCATAAGAAATGTAAATATCAGTTTCCATAAGTTTATATGTATATTGTTATTTGAAGAATATCAACTCAGATTTGATTTTTCTTTGGTACGTTAGTTGTCTCAGCCAAAAGAAAGAAATTGTTTGTGTGTGTGTGTGTGTTATATAAACTAATAGTTTACTAAGCTTTTACTGTTCGAATATATAATAGTGTATAAGCATACTTTGACAGTTATGTAGCTTATATATCCTGGTTTTCATATATAAATTTTATTAAAATATTAATGTTAAAGATATAACATGTAGGTAAGCATTTTGCATTTTATAAGTATATATGTGTTGATTTTTAATATATGTTTTAATGTAAACAAATGATTTTTGAATTACATATATGTTTAATTTAATATATGTTTGAGTTTAGAATATGATTCTCTGTGTGTGTGTGTGTGTGTATATTTATATATAAGTTCACTTATATCAATTATCTTCATCGATCCAGTCTGATTGATTTCGTTTATTCCTAAACTCAGCTTTATTCGTCAAAATTCATGCCTGCCTTGCTTCGCTTTGGTATTCATGCTTGGATTCGTAACTCATGTCATTGTCAAATCTCTCTAGCCTCGAAAGGTGAGAAATCACTCACGATTAACGCTTTTATATTTATTAAATTTGATTTCAATTGAAACGACAATTGAAATATGCTACTGTTAATTATTTACATTGCTATATATATGTTGTTATCTGTATTTGTTCATCTGTGACTTCTGACACGATTATCTGTTATTTATATTGATGATATATGCCTGTTATATTATAATCATACATGTTATCACTCTGTAAGTTCCCAGTTAGTATAGAATCCCCTATGGGTTGAAATGATACGTACCCGAATGATCTGTAGAATAGGAGAAAATCGTTATGGGTTGAAATGATAAACCCAAACGATTTTCATTGAATTGAATTTGGGATTACGAGTTGAAATGATATATACCCATATATATTTAAATTGTGGATTGAAATGATAAATATCCATATCACTTAACCATAGGACAGAAAATTATATACAGACATCATTGGTGTGTATATATATATATATATATATATATATATATATTGGAAATGATTTCCAAAGGTTTTAAAGAAAATAATATATGGTTTTATATAAATATTTTTATTATATTTCATATATAAATGTTATTTTTATATATGTTTAAATTCTTGATTTTTAAAATTTTATGCTTTGAAAATTTTAAATTTTTAAGTTAGTTTTGGAATTATAAATTATAAGAATTTGCTTATAATTTTACTATTTTAAGATATGTATAAATTAGTTTTAATATAAAATAAGTTTAATAATAAGTTTAATTTAATTAATAATATGTTTAAGTATTTACTTAAATTATGTCTTAAAATAGATTTCATAATGATTTTTATATGTTAAGGTTGGGAAGATAAATTTGAATTTATTTGAAATTGTATTTAATTAAGAATTTTATTTAATTAAATCGATTTGGAACTTATTGAATTTGAGATTTTTGAGATATGATTTTATAACTTAATTTTGGTTTAAGGTGATTAATAAATATTTAAAGTTTAAATAAATTGAAGGAAATATTCAGTTATTTGAAATTTGAAGTTTTATTTAAATATTATCTGAATGATTAAGTAAATATTTCAAATTAAATAAGAGTAAAGTGAATTTGATATATATATATATATATATGGAATTATCAAATTTAGTTTTGAAAATGTTGAATATTTAAAACTTTGAAATATATTGGGTTTTGAAATATATTGAAATTGAAATGGTTTATTTTGTGGTTCAAATCAATATTAGAAATCGATAAAATTTGAAACGATTTATTGAGAAACTGAATTAAATTGAAATTGGTGAGGTGAGATTGAATTAAATTTGAATTTTGGAATTCCAGTTGATTTGAATCGATTTGTGAAATTTGAGAAAATTGTCTTATTATATAAAGTATTTTAAATTATATCTAAAACTATTTTTCCTTTATAAATCATTTTTAATATAAACTATTTTAATATAAAAACAATTTTAATATACTAATTATTTTTATATAAACTATTTTAACTTATAACTATTTTATTTTATACACTATTTTAATATCTAAACCGGTTAAGTGGGAAGTGTTATGATTTTCAAAGTATTATGATTTCTAAGTTATGATTTCTAAAGTATTATGGTTTTAGAAGCTTTATACTTTCGAAAGTGTTATAAATTTGAAGTGCTATAATTTTTGGAAATGGATATATTTGAAATAAAAATGATATCTTTTTTGATTTTGAAATGGAAATGATATCGTATTGATACGGTTTTGAAATGGCAATAATATTTTGGTTTTGAAGGATAAACTATTTTGAAAGGACCGCGGTGTTATAATAACGTTGGGTTGTTAAAGAGATTGGGAACCGTTATTGTCATACTCTCTGCCGATGTCGTAAACCACTTTAACAACCATGTACGCGGTGGAGGTTCTAGAATGAAGAAGGATGGTGGTGACGTCCTATTGAGGTATATACGTGGACCCGACTCCTATGAGTTGGCATAAGGTGGCTAAAACAGGAGCAATTCTCAGGCCAAGTGAGGTAGCTCCTTCGATCGGACACACTTCTTCGATTTTCATTCTATTACTTTGTGATTGATTTAGTGCGCACCTTTAATTTTGCGAGTGTGGCTCGAAGTGGGCGATAGCTGCGGCTATGCGTTACCACCAGCCCAATTGTGCAATTAGTATATCTACTCTAGCATTGCCTAGTTGTGCCGTGTCACCTACCCAATCGAGACCACTACGATTTTGTTTTGTGTCATTCATATGGAGTATCCTATGGAAGCCTCCCGATCAGGAGGTATTATGGTACTTTATAGACTATTGGCACTATAAAATGTGTTAAGGGGGAAATAGGTAACGTCTTAACGCTATTTTAATAGTTTACTTTACTTTAGACATTATTATAATAGCGTATATTAATACATATTAGATAGTTTAATGGATCCTTAGAGGATGGTTATATCAAACATCCTTTGAGTTACTTGTATTTCAGTTGTTATTTCACTTGAGTTGGATTTATTGATATAAGATTGTTTATCCTGACTCGAGTGTTTTGTGTTTTGCTTTACGCTCGTGTCAGACTGAGGGGCACAACATTTGAGACTCACCATTGGAGTTGGTGCTTCGCTTGGAGATCCAGTTATCTATTCAGTTTGCAGTTATTCAGTTGACTCCTATGATATTCTTATTTTGTTATCTAATAATTGTATTCGAGACTTATGTTGTATCTTGTTTATTCTGTTATATATATAGTAGCTTCATAAACCACTATTCATTTTATTTCCGCTGCATATTGTTATATTACTTTATGTCTGTGATTCTAGGATTTATTTATTTACTGTATATGCTGAGTTTACCAAATATAATTAACAATATGATATTTTGAGCAATTCAAGTCCGACATGTGCGGATGCAAATGGTTGAAAATACCAGGTTGTTACAAAAAAAGAAGTGTCTGGGTAAAGCTTTGATATACAATTAGTACTCTAACTTACATAGCTTTATTCATGGACGAGGAATTGTTAAGTTGAAATGCCATAAACGAATTAAGTATACAAATATTGATTTGTATAAGAAATTTTTTTCGACTAGATAGTCGATTAGTCGACTATCATACTTGACCAAATATGACTTAAGAAGCATCGAAAGGCTTCGCAATTTTATACCAATGAGAACCCCCGGAGAGGAGCATTGTTGCAAAAATTCTCTAGCTTTCGCTTACTTTTGAAGGAACTGGAATTGAGTTCATTGGAAATTCATCGATTGGTTTTGAAGAGTCTAGGGTAGGTAAGCGTTTTACTTACCGAATACCACTTCGAAACTAGTATACAAGCTGTATATTTTGGAAGCGAGTGCAAAGAAGAATCTGTGTAGAGATTCAAGATCTGTTCAAGATTCTTAAATTCATGTACTGATTCATGATCCTTTCAAGATACTAGAATCCAATTGTGAATTCGTGTTCTGTTCGAGTATTGAAGACTCGTGTGAAAGATGCCGAATGTAACCTCAACATTGGAAATGGCTAAAGATAGAATAGGATGCACAATTTGGGGTTTGGCTGACCCACGACAGGATATTATGAACTCTATATCTAGAGTATCCTTATTGATTTGTTGGTAATAGGAGTTGATGATATTTGGTTCCATGTAGTTTATGCTTATGTTCGAGCATGGGCCTTTGTGTTTACCTTGTGATATATTTTATCTAGAGATATACAATGCTCGGAATGTGTTTTCTAATTCTTGTGCATGGAGATTGGATTTCAGTTTGACCAGAGGGATCTCTGTAGAAATCCATTATGCAAATGTATTTTAACGTTTTTGATTATACCATAAATATATTGTGGTGGGACCAATGTAAGCATCACAACTATTTGATATGATTTGTATTCTACACCTGGATATTATCTATCATATCACTATGTTAAACTTAATGAATATTTAGTTTTTTAAGGGGAAAACTATTATGGGAATACGTACGGTCTCAATGGTTATTTTTACATGTATTCATGTATCTCGAGTTCTCTAATATCAGACTTATGTCTGATGCTTAGTTTTTGTTATTCCTAATTTCCTCGCATACTCTTTTAAGTAGGCTGAATATAAAAGGTTTTACCTTGGAAGCTTCAGAGTTTAGAAGACCATTTAGAGGCTTTCATTATTTATCTCTTTCTATTTCTGTTGTACTATATTAGCTATATATATATATATATATATATATATATATATTATCAGCATTGTGAGGACAGGCAGTTGTAACTATGCATGTTGATAATAGTACTTAGCTTTTGCAACTCTGAAATTTTTATATCATAGTAACCCTTTGTACTGTTCTTTTGATACTATATGTTATTGTTCCACTATGAGATTCTAATGTTGTGTTCTTCATTTCCTGTTATATTCTTTTTTTTTACCCTAACTTTCTATTTTTTAGGCACTTAGGTGTTTGACGCATGAATACCGTGGATGTATTTAGTGTCGACATTTGAGGGTCGAAAACTCGATTCGTTAAATTTTGTTTGATATATTGAACGTAATTAAACAGCGTATTTATAATAGTTATAAAATACTAAACAATATAGATATCGATACGCATTTAAAATGAATTTAAATGCGGGAATTTTTTGTATGGACTTAAATATATTTAATGCCATGAACAAGCACACATAAACCCGCCTCGGTTGCCTTAGGTGTGGGCGGTCATTGTATGAGTCAATGAAGGGGTTTTCTTTTAGTTTAGAAATAAAATGGCTACGTAAGTTACAAGGGTATTAATCATAATACTAATGCTCTTTTCTTTAATAAGACTTAGCCCTTCACTTCTTTAACCTGTTCACTCCAAAACTATGTCTCAAGATCAAAAAAATTCGACCATGGCATGTTAATAATAATACAAAAGATTCCCATGTTCACACTACATCCAATTCAACGTTATTCGATAGTCAACAGTCAGCAATTCAGGAGCTTACTCCTTTTGATCTGGAATTATGAAGTGATTTGAAATTATGAAATGTATTTAGACTTTATAGGCCCATTAAAGATCCAATAAAGAAAATATTTTTGAAGTTGGCATAGTTTCCATAATGGTATCAAAGCCCAATAGCTCATGCGGTCTAAATTAGTCATGTTAGGGCTAACTAATTAAGCTCGCCCACTTAGTCATATTAGGATTTTCTTAAGGGTTTCTTTAACATTTTGACAAGTAATTTATATTTTTGTTCTTACTCTAAATTTTTTGAAGTTTAAATCATATAGTAACTAGTTGAACGAAGTGGAAAAAGATATAGCGAAAAAGTCGCTATTTCAGCACTTCAAAAAATACCTTGTTTTAGAGAATTTTTATAAATTAATTAAAAGTTATTCTTAGGGTATCTTTCCATTATTATTAAGTTTCCTAAGTATACTAACCATTGTAACGAACAATGAGCCAAAAATAATTTGTTTAAGCATCGGAAACTAGCTTCAAAGTTGTAGCAAAATCGTGTTAAAACCGACCTAGAAATTTAGACAGCATTTCTAAAATGTTGTCTTTGCTTCTGAACGCTTTTACCCGTTGCGAATTATTTAGGTAGCATTTACAAAAATGCTATTTTTTCTATTTGAAACTTTAAATTATTTAAAAATATTAATCAAATTTAGTATTTTTATCTAATCTTTTATGGTTATTTTCTAACTTATGTTGGATTAATTTAAAAGTGGTCTCAAATTTAAATATTTTTTTAATTAACTATGAATTTTTAAAATAGGAGACTTTTAAAATAAAGCATGTTTATTTTTTTCTGTTTATTTCCAAATTCGCGATTTTCACAATATTGTATATACATAATTATGATATATTTTTAAGTAGTTTAAAAGCATTTTAACATAATTATAAGTAGTTTAAAAGCGCGTGTGTATATATACATATATGTGTAAATATATATATAAATATTAAAAAATAAATTAAGTATTTTATACAAGTAGTAAAGGATGTTTTGGATTTTACCACTTAAGTAAAATTAATGGTTTTGAGAAGTTAAATTGAAAGTGTATTACCTTAATTAATAAGTGTGTGTATGCTTTGATCTTTAAAATGAATGTCTTAAAGTTAAATGATAAGTATAAAAATGGTTTTGGGTTGTAGTAAACAATATTTTAGTAACATTTGTTTTTAAGCTTTATTAATTATACTTAGGAATATAATTAGATATTTAATAATGGATATTTTAAAGATAACTATAAGAAAATGGTTTTGGATTATAGTAAATAATGTTTTAGTGACATTTGTTTTTAACACTTATTAATTATACTTAGGAATATAATTAGATATTTAATAATGGACTAAAGATGATATTAGTATGGAATCTTTTATTAAAAAGATAGAAAAAAAATAAAAGTTTAACTTATAAAGATGATTTGTGAATGTTTAAATAACATTTGTTTTTAACCTCTTTGATTATATCTTGTATTAAGTAAATCTTGTTGATGATTTGTGAATATACTTATACCATTTAAGATAAGTATATGATACTTTTGAAGTATAGAGAAGAGTAATATAAGTGAATAGTGAAATACATAAACAGTAAAATACGTGAATAGTACATGAATAGTAAAATATGTGAATATTAAAAATATGCGATAGTAACATACATGAATATACCTTTTATAAAAGGAAATTAAATCTATATACAAGTTGTAGAAGTGAAGTTTTAATTAATAAGATAAGTTTAATTAAACAACTTAAGTTTTGATCAGTAAGAAGTTTAGTTAATAAAGTTGTTTAATTAAATGATATTTTAATTAAAGAATGAAGTTTTAATCAAAGAAAGAAGTTTAAATTAAAGAATGAATTCTTAATTAAATGAAGAAGTTTTATTAGATAAAGAAGTTTTATTAATAAATTAGATTTTAATTAATGAAAGATTAATTAACTAAAAAGAGATTAAAGTCGTTTATGTTACTTGACAATGCTTTGTGTGAGTTAATCATGCTTTGTGTCTTACTTATCTACGGAAAGTATTCAATCATGTGCTTAGCACTAAAAGCCAACAAAGTAGACTTGATTCTATCTATGAGAGCTAAGAATGATGATTCGAGTAGGGTGTAGAAGCAATAGTCTTTAACCTAGCAGACTTTACTCTTGTCCAAGGAATAATAGAAGTTGAAAACGTCAAAAATATGACTAGTATATGAGACTTGGTTTCCATGTGTGATCGTCTTATTGTTGTTGAATAGACCAATTAACTTGGAAAGTATCTAGAAGAAACACGAGAATTATATAGTATCGCTATTCACTTGGTGATGATATAACCTACATATAAATTCGTTTTGCTCTTTCAAGACAAGAGATAAAGAAATTCATCTGGATAGTAGATGACATCCACACTTATCACTGTCTGTTTATTTTTGAAAGAACCATAGTTAAGTTAATTGAAAATTCATCAATTCATTCTTGAAAAGACCGGGATCTGCAAGCGTTTTACTTATCGAAAACCCCTTCGAGACTGAGATACATGTTCTATCTTTTGGAAATGGATCTATTCGAAAGGTTGGAATCTATATGTTGATTCGAGATCTGTTCGAGATGCTTAAACCCATGTAGAGGGTCGTGATCTATTCGAAATGCTAGAATCCATTTAGGGATTCGTGGTTTGTTTGATTTGTGGCTCATGCGTTGGGATGCTGAACATGACTACACCATTGTAATGGTAGAAAACAATGTAGGGGCATAGCTAAGAGGGTTTAGCCAACCTGAAGGGTATATCAACTTCAAATCTGGAGACGCTTTCAATTATTGGGCCCAGGGAGTTGATGATGTACAAATCACACATTAAAGGTGGTCCAACTATTGCTTACCTTATTGGTATATTTTATATAAGGATATACAATGCCCGAAAGGTACTTTCATACCCTTGTCAGGTGGTCTGCCTTGACGTACTAATGACACCTCCATTGAAAAATACATATGCAAACACACCTTAGCATTTTTGATTATACTTCAATATTATTATGTCGTGAGTTGCAAGTGGCATTGCTATTTTCTAGTGTATATTCTTCAGCCTGGACATTATCTATTATATCACAATATGTAATTATTTTATGGTGGACTTTTTGAGGGATAACCGTTACGGCATTCCATCGGTCTTAAAAGTATTGTAATATGATAACTACATATTTCTGGAGTTTCTCACACCAAAATTATGTATGACCAATGGTTTTATTTTTCCTTTATTTCAGTGGACTCGCTTTCAAGTAATCTGAAAAAGGCAGGTTTTTGTTGTTATTCGTTGGACTCTTAAAGAGGAGCTGGATGTTCTACCTACCATAGTATTTATGTCAGCTACATTACCTCACATATATATCAGCAATTTTAAGGACACACTTTATAACTGTACATACCGGTGATAGTACTTTAGTTGGTAACTCTGAAATGCTATGTATAAAAGAGTAGCTTTATGTCCCGTCTTTTGATATTATATGTTGTCATTTCGCATATGAGATTGTGATGTTTTCATTTTCCTCTTTCTTGCCCATTTTCTTTTCTTTTTTTCTTTACCCTCACATTCTGTCTTTCCGACACTTGGATGTTCGACATATAAATATCGTGGAAGTATTAGTGTCGACATTCGAGGGCAAAAAGGCCGTGCATAACATTTGGTATCAGAGCCAAGTTAAGCGAGAACTTTGGCATTGGTTGGGTATAACTCATTAAGAGATAGGGTATGGAATGCCCTAGCATGATTTGAGTATATTATATATATGAGAGCGTATATGTAATTGTTATATATTAGTTATATATAAGTATTGGTTGATAATGTAGTCGATTAATGTAGGAATTAATAATGTCCATTTACCCCCCTATTTATAAGCTTAATCATGCTTGGCCAGTTTATGAGCATTTTATTGTTTGTTGATGGTTGTTCTATGTTTAACCAATTTACAAGTAGTTTAACTTTTTACAACATGAGTTTGGTAGATGGCAATTGTGGGAACATTGAAATGAATATCTTGTTGAATATGCGACTATATGATTTTTGTTTGATGATAATAAACATATATATATTCATTTAAATGTATATGTTAATGTACTATTTTATTTTTCATAGATTAAATAAATATTTGCTGAATAAAATAAATAACGCAGAATTTGAATTCAAATAGAAATTTTATTCAAACAAATATTTATTACAATTTTTGAATAGTACAAATTTCAAGCTCTCACTATATATATACACAACTTCAATTACAAATACAATTTTGATTACATCACAATTTCTAATTTACATTTGATCTCACAACATCACTCATACTCAACTCGTATTTATCTTCAACTTCATTTCAATGTGAATCCAGCATCTGAGCAATCTGCAAAAATAAACATTGACTTAGTAAAATTGAAAATAAAATATTTTTGCAGTATAAAATAAAATGTGGATTTTGAAAATAATATTTGCCTCAGTTATTTGGGTTGTTCGTCATCATTTAAATTTGAATTCATCATACACGAACAGCTTGTGACATACACAGTGTATCACTGTATATGCCACAAGTCCGTGCACACCGATATATACACTTGATAGAATTACAGGGACAGATGAGCATAGGTCAAACCCAAAACATCGGGTTCAACTCAAGTGCAATAAAAATAATGTCACAATATCAGCAGAAGGTCGAACCCGAGCCTTAAGCTGGATTCAACTCAGGTGTGATTTCAAAAATCAACATGAAGTATACAAAATCAAACCAAACTCAAGGAAGCAAAAAGCACATACAAGGCAAGACCAACAAAACAGAAGCAAGGCACAACTTAGTACACACCAAGATGATACAAGAGAGGTCAGAGAATGCACACACAAAGATAATACACTCAAATAAATCCAACCCAGGCAAGTCTACACAAGAGTACAACACCATACAAGCTAGAACAGTGCACATAGGAGTGCAAGAGCAAATAAAACAAGCATGAGCATGCAATCAAGCAACAAAGACACGAGACTAGGACATACACAGTGCAGTAGTGCCAAAAGAACAGGTACAACAAGGAGTGTAAACATCACCATGAACAGGCAGTGGTACAAACTACAAGTGTCAAGGTATGCACACGTAAACCATGCTTCACAATGAACACTAAAACATATATACACAGATGACAACAGTGCTGCAACAGAACCCAAAACTACATAACCAAAACCCAAATGTACATACACAATGCAGCCTCTACATGAAGTTCAAGAGAACCAGTAAATGGCACAACAACCCAAATCAAACTACAATGAACCAGTGGACAGAACTAGTGCATCTAAAATAAGTCTTGGCATGTACATGAAGAGCAGACAACAAAACAATCATATACAAGTTTCACTGACTCGAAGGAAGAAGCCAATATGGCAACAATGCAAACACATTTCAAATGAACATCACATACAACAGCAGGTACAAGTTAAAAATGAACAAACCACGGTGGCAAGTTCGAACAAATCCAAAGCCGAGCAAATACAAATATACATGTATGCATATATGTATGTATGTATGTATGTATGTATGTATGTATGTATGTATGTATGTATGTATGTATGTATACACATACATATCTATATCAAATGAAACAGTACCAAAATCAAAATAGTTCAAGTGGCCAGAGTCATGAAACAACAAGTAAAATCGAACAAGGTCGAAAGTGCTACCAGAGGCAGTAAACAGTATCTCCAAAGTCGAACAAAATCAACATCGTCAAAATCAAGTCAATGCCGAGGACAACAAGAACGAGAACGAATGAAATCAACACCGTGTCAATCAAGGAATCGAACCAAGTCAGAAATCAAAACCATGCTATTCAAGTAATTTGAACAAGTCAGAGATTAATCCCAAGCATTAAAACAAAATCGAATGGCCGAGATAAATCAAGTGACGAATTCAAATAAATATATACAAACAAAAATCAAGGATCTCGAATCTATATAAACAAGCAACGTCATCGGCAATTGCAATGATCGAGTCCAAGAAAAGCAAACCAGAAGAAGCAAAAAGGAAAATTTACATACCAAATCAAAGCCAGACTCGATCAAGGAGGAGGAGCCACGAACGATTCAATTGAGTAAGCGATCGAAGCATCAGCCATCAATTTAAGCGGCGACTTCACAAAGCCCTAATTTCAGAGCTAAGAGGAACGAACGAAAGAAGGAACGAGACCATTATTAAACAAGCAAGGAACGGGCCGACATAGATAAAAGAAATAAAGGAGGCCGCGTTTTTTAGTGATAATTATTTTAGGCCAACTTATTTTAATAGGGCTTTAATATAGAAATTAGGGTTTAATTGTTTTTCAAATTCTTATTTTTGTATTTTTCTTCTTTAAAAAACTGTAATCACTAGTCGTGTGACAAAGGGACAAACTACGAGACGTAGTTTGAGAATTCGCAACTCAGTGGCTGAGTTGTGGCGGGGTTTTGAGCGTAGAGTTAGGTTAGTCAGTTGCGGGTGTCGTGAGTTTATGTGCGCAAGTGTGTGACTACTTAATTTCTGGTAGAAACCTTGAGGGCATCACGTAGGCAGGGTTTTTCCAAAGCTGGGTAAATTCTGTGTCGTTCTATTTCTGCATTTATTATTCTTCTATTATTTGTGCTGCTATTATGTCGATATATCTGTGTTGAAATAATTTTATAAGCTTCCGCAATAATTTTTATAATTAATAGCATCACCCAATTCACCCCCCCTCTAGGGTGAAATTGATCCTACATATCTTATGAATTAAGTTTCACTATTTGGCCATAAGGTGTTCGATGATAATGTTGGATTAAAAGTTTACTTTAATAAGAGTTGATTATTATAATCTAAAAGAAAGACAAGGTATTTTGAGAAATAAACATTTGTGAAAAGACTTTATATAAGAAGGTGAATTTATATAACTATGGTTTTAAATTATGGTTTATAAACTAAAAAGGAATTATGATAAGACTTTATATAAGAAGGTGAATTTTTGTATTTTCTTCTTTAAATAACTGTAATCACTAGTCGTGTGACTAGGGGACAAACTACGTGACGTAGTTTGAGAATTCGCAACTCAGTGGCTGAGTTGTGGCAGGGTTTTGAGCGTAGAGTTAGGTTAGTCAGTAGCGGGTGTCGCGAGTTTACGTGTGTAAGCATGTGACTACTTAATTTCTAGTAGAAACCTTGGGGGCAGCACGTAGGCAGGGTTTTGCCGAAGCTGGGTAAATTCTATGTCGTTCTATTTCTGTATTTATTATTCTACTATTATCTGTGCTGCTATTTTTTTGATATATCTGTGTTGAAATAATTTTATAAGCTTCTACAATAATTTTTATAATTAATAGCATCACCCTATTCACCCCCCTCTAGGGTGAAATCGATCCTACAAGTGGTATCAGAGCTAGGAATAGAAGTCAACTTTTTTTTAATAAAAATTCATTTTTCAAAAACCAATTTTTGTTTTAAAAATTTGAATTTTTAAAAAGGCTTCTTTTAATACTGCTTTTGCTGAGGGTCGGTCCATAGTTAGACCACCAATGTTCAATGTTGAATACGCTTACTGGAAAAATAGAATGAAAATTTTTCTGAAAACCATTGACGCTTGGAATATTGTTGAGACAGGTTATAAAGCACCAACTATAATTGTAGACAATCAGGAAATAGATAAACTGATGGATCAATGGACAGAACTAGAAAATAATTTACAAAATGCTAATGCTAAAGCTATGAATTCTATCATCTATTCATTGGATCAATTTGAATTTAATCGTGTCTCACATTGTCTAACTGCGCAAGAAATAAGGCACACACTCGAAGTGACTCACGAAGGAACGTCTCAAGTCAAAAAATCTCGCCTTGCCATGCTAAGTAGCGAATACGAGAATTTCATAATAGCCAAGGAAGAAAATGTCAAAGAAATGTATGGACGACTTTCCAATATCGTATACAAATCAAAGGTTCTTGGAAAATCATACACAGAATTGGAGATAGTCCGAAAAATCCTCAGAGCCCTTCCATGAAGTTTTGAAGCCAAAGTAACTGCCATTCAAGAATCAAAGGATTTGAAACAAATGAAAGTCGAAGAACTCATTGGAAACCTCACCACTTACGAGCTAGAGATGAAATTCAAGGAAGAGCGTGAAGGAGGAGACACTCGAAAGAAATCAATGGCTCTTAAAGGGACAACTGAAAGTGAAGATGATGATGGTGATGGTGAAGCAGAACTAGCACTATTAATAAGAAGGTTCAAAAGGTGGAATCGCAAATATGGAAATCCGGTCAAAAATCAACAAGTAAAGAGCAGATTAAACAAAGCACTAGACAACCCAGAAGAGTAGAAAATCATTTGTCACAAATGCAAAAAACCCGGTCATATCAAGCCAAATTGTCCCCAAAATCGACTCAGCCAAGAAAAGAAACTGAAGAGGAGAAATTTTGTAGCTACTTGGGATGAAATCGATGAAGATGAAAGTGATAGCACCGGTAGTGAGAGTGAAAGAGAAAATTTGTGTCTTCATGGTGAAATAACTAACAGTGATGATGACGAGCCAAGTGAGGTATCAAAACTTACTCATTTAGAATTACTTATATATTTCCACGAAGTAAATGGATGTTTTGAACGACTTAGGGAGAAATATGCCAAACTTAAATCATAAAAAGATACTTTGATAGATTTAAATAAACAACTTGACCAATTAGTTAAAACCTATAAGTAGGATCCCTAAGTGTGATAAGTGTCCATTATTTGAAGAAGAAATTAAAAAATCAAAAATTAATATAAAATCACTTGAATCTCTCAAAACACAAGTCCAATAACTATCAACGACTTTAGATAAATTTTCAAAAAGTGAGAAACCGTTGAACATGCTATTAGGAAAACAACTACGAATACAGTTAGACGAGGACTTGGGTATAAATCTAAAAATGTTATAAATAAGACTGATCAAGTAAATTCAATGTGCACAATTTATAGAAAATATGGACACGATCAAAACAATTGCTGGTACAGACCCAAACACGTGAAAACGATTCCAATTTGGATTCCAAAAGGCACAAATATAAAATCTTTCAAAGTTAAACAAATTTGGATGCCGAAAGGAACATATATAAATAGTTTTGGATCTCCACAAAATTATTTTTCAAAATCAATTACCACTAACAATCATGGACCTATAAAAACAAATAGGTCACTAAACTCTCTTCTCGTGTAGGTATGCTGGCAGGTTAAGGAACAACAGCAATGGTACTTGGATTCTGGCTGTTCCAGGCACATGACAGGTGATAAATCAAAGTTCCTTAGCCTAGAAAAGTACAGAGGTGGCAGAGTCATAATGAGTAACAATGACAAGTGTAGAATTGTCGGTAAAGGTAAAGTAGGTAACAATACATTTACCTTGAATGACGTACTATATGTTGAAAATCTGCACCACAATTTGATATCAATCAGCCAGCTATGTGATAAAGGTATGAATGTTATTTTTGATTCTGACTTGTGCAAAATTGTTGACAAATCATCAAAAGATATCTTATTTTCAGGTAAGAGGAAAGGTAATACATATTCTCTATCTTTTGATGATCTCACCCTTTCAAAATGTTTGGTAGCAAAGGATATAGAAGTAAATTTATGGCATAGACGATTTGGACATGCTAGCATGAATTTGCTAAACAAATTAAAAAGGAAAAATTTGGTAAGAGGGTTGCCATCACATGATTTCGAAACAGAAAATTTATGCAAAGCATGTACCATGGGAAAACTTAAAAAACCATCATTTCATGCCAAAAACAATGTAAGCACTACTAGAGTTCTTGAACAAGTTCATATGAATCGGTTTGGACCTAACGACATTGCTAGCTTAGGTGGTAAGAAATATTGCTTTGTGTTAGTTGATGATTACTCAAGATATATATGGGTATATTTCTTGGCTAAAAAATCATAAACTTTTTCATACTTTACAAAATTAGTTCAAAGTGAAAAAGGAGTTCCTATTGTTTCGTTAAGAAGTGATCATGGTGAAGAATTTGAAAATTATGATTTTGAAAACTTTTGTGATGAAAATGGATTTAAACAAGAATTTTCTGCACGACGTACTCTACAACAAAATGGAGTGCTTGAGAGAAAGAATCGAACATTGCAAGAGTTGGCTAGGTCTATGATAAATGAGTATGAGCTACCTTTGCATTTTTGGGCAGAAACAGTAAACACAGCTTGTTATGTAATGAATAGAGTTATGATTAGACCGATTCTTAACAAAACACCCTATGAGCTATGGTTCAAAAATAAACCAAACATTGCTTACTTCAAAGTATTTGGGTGTCCATGCTATATTCTCGATACAAGCGATCAATTAGGAAAATTCGAAGAAAAAGCCGATGAAGGCATATTCATGGGATACTCTTCTAGAAGCAAAGCTTATAGAATCTACAACAAAAGGAATAAAACAATTGTGGAGTCGATCAATGTGAAGTTTGATGAAGGAATTAATGAATAGGAAATGGTCAAAGGCAATGTTGAAGAGGAGACCAAAAAAGATGAGAATGAAAAACCAAAAGAAACTGCAACAACAAAAGAAGTCCGAAGGAATCTAGATCCAGAGAGATTGAAATTCAAAGATGATCATCCTCCAGAATTGATAATAGGAAATCCTATCACAGGTGTTCAAATTCGTTCCTCCTTTAGAAATTTGTGTGATTTGTGTCTATATAGTGGATTTATTTCAGAACTAGAACCCAAAGACATAGATACAGCTCTTAATGATGAAAACTGGTTTATGGCTATGCAAGAAGAGCTAAATCAATTTAAGCCCACGTAGACCTAAGGATTGTTCAGTCGTATGAACAAAATGGATTTTCAAAAATAAATATGATGAATCTGGAAATGTGATTAGAAATAAATCTAGATTAGTCACTAAAGAAAATAATCAAATTGAAGGAGTTGACTTTGATGAAACTTTTGCACCAGTAGCTAGACTAGAATCAATTAGGATATTGTTAGCTTTTACTTGCTACAAAGGATTTAAGTTAAGACAAATGGATATTAAAAGTGCCTTTCTTAACGGAATTTTAAAGAAGATGTAGTTGTTGAACAACCAGAAGTTTTTAAAAGTCATGAATATCCTAACCTTGTATATAAGCTTAAAAAGGCATTATATGGATTAAAACAAGCTCCTAGAGCTTGGTATGAATGCCTTTCTACTTATCTTCTTGAAAATGGGTTCAAAAAGGGCTTTGTAGACACCACACTATTTCCGTTGCATGAAAACGACGATCTTTTAATTGTTCAAATATATGTTGGTGACATCATTTATGGTGCTACTAACAATTTATTGTATGAGAATTTTGAAAAAGTTATGCAGGAAAAGTTTGAAATGAGCTTGGTTGGAGAGTTAAAATTCTTTTTATGATTTCAAGTCAAATAAATCGATAAAGGTACATTCATTTCTCAAACAAAATATATTAGGGAACTTGTCGACAAATTTGGATTAAAAGATGCGCAACCAGCTAGAACCCCATGAGCACAACAATTAAACTTGACAATGATGAAAAAGGTAAGGCAGTTGATCAAAAGCAATATAGAGGTATGATTGGATCACTCCTTTACCCTACCGCCTCTAGACCTGATATCATGTTTTCTGTCTGCCTGTGTGCACGATTTCAATCTAACCCAAAAGAATCTCATTTAAAAGCCGTTAAAAAATTATAAAATATTTGTTGCACACCCCACGATTTGGTCTTTGGTATCCAACAAATGATAATTTTGAATTAAAAGGATTTTCAGATGCGGACTATGCTGGAAGTCTAATTGATAGAAAAAGTACTAGTGGTGCATGCTTTATGTTAGGACATTCATTAGTTGCATGGTCAAGTAGAAAATAGAATTGTATTGCGTTATCCACCACAGAAGCAGAGTATATTGCTCTGAGTGGTTGCTCTGCTCTAATCTTATGGATGATACAAACTTTGCAAGACTATGGTCCAAATTTTAAACGTGTACCACTAATATGTGATAGCAAAAGCGCAATTGATCTCACAAATAATCTTGTACATCACTCACGAACAAAACATATAGATGTTAGACATCATTTTATTAGAGATCATATTTCCAAGGAAAATATCTGCGTAAATTTCATTTCAACCGATTCTCAATTGGCAGACATTTTTACAAAACCCCTACCAGAAAATAGTTTTTGTAAACTTCAGCTTAGGTGTTTTAGAAATTTGATTTTCTAAATATTTAACATTTTTTCTCCCTACTAATTATCAAAAAAGTAAATAGTAATTAAAAAGTGATGAGTGTTGATATTTATCATATATTATGACTCGAAACGGTATAATTAGTAAATTTCTTTAGAAACTTAAACAAGAGTTATAAAACTTTTGTTGGTAAAAATTCTTTGACCATCTCTATTTCTATCATATTTCTAACGATAATCACTCATCAAAAATTTTATATAGTTTGTCGATATGTGGTACTTTGAACAGGAATCATTCGTTTTTCATTTTACATTTTTTTAATAAAATAATAATAATAATAACAATAATAAAATCCAAAATATCCACTCTCATTTAAAAGTCCTCACGGTTATGCATGGATGAATTACTTGGAATTTGTTATGTGCTTCCATGCTCATTTAAAAGTCCTCACGGTTATGCATGTATGGAATGCATATCAAAATTGATTTTTTTTTTAAATAAACAAGTTGATTCTAGTCCCATTTAAAAGTCCTCACAACTATGCGTGGTTAGAAGATACTTGAATTCATTTTTTTAAATAAAATTGGAATACTAATAATCTCATTTAAACCTCCTAACGGTTATGCATGGTTGGTAGATATTCAAATTCCTGATATAAATATACCACAAATAGACGCAACTGTATGGTTTTATATGATGATATCATTCCCATCATTCTAAAAGTGGAATATGCGCCTAACAAAGTATTTAAGACTTTTGTTTGATTTTTTATTGAAATTTAATATTTATATTCGATTGAGTTTTAATGTTATATTAATATCGATCACTTTATCTCTATTTTTTTCTAACATTATTACTCTTTTGACGATAACATAAGGGCAAGAGAAAAGTTAAGATTTTGTCAAATAAAATCAAGCAAAAGTCAAATATTTTCTATTTGCATCTAGGATAATTTGCATATTTTTAATTGTATGCATATATGAAAGGGGAGCTTTGTGTAGATAGGAAGCACTTAAATAGGGGGAGCAATTAGAGTGTATCAATGATCAAATACATTTAACATAGTCAAAATCTTAAATATATGTTTGTTATCATCAAAAGGGGGAGATTGTTGGATATGCGACTATATGATTTTTGTTTGATGAAAATAAACATATATATATATTCATTTAAAT
Organism: Allium cepa; assembly: GCA_030765085.1. Taxonomy (NCBI): domain Eukaryota; kingdom Viridiplantae; phylum Streptophyta; class Magnoliopsida; order Asparagales; family Amaryllidaceae; genus Allium; species Allium cepa. The sequence goes on along the minus strand of CM060941.1, from coordinate 78,039,978 downwards.
GTAGATGTTAATGTACTATTTTATTTTTCATAGATTAAATAAATATTTGTTGAATAAAATAAATAACACAGAATTTGAATTCAAACAGAAATTTTATTCAAACAAATATTTATTACATTTTTTGAATAGTACAAATTTCAAGCTCTCACTATATATATACACAACTTCAATTACAAATACAATTTTGATTACATCACAATTTCTAATTTACATTTGACCTCACTACATCACTCGTTCACTCAACTCGTATTTATCTTCAACTTCATTTCAATGTGAATCCAGCATCTGAGCAATCTGCAAAAATATACATTGACGCAGTAAAATTGAAAATAAAATATTTTTGCAGTATAAAATAAAATATGGATTTTGAAAATAATATTTGCCTCGGTTATTTGGGTTGTTCGTCATCATTTAAATTCGAATTCATCATACACGAACAGCTTGTGACATACACAGTGCATCAATGTATATGCCATAAGTCTGTGCACACCGGTATATACACTTGATAGAATTACAAGGATAGATGAGCATAGGTCAAACCCAAAACGCCGAGTTCAAATCAAGTGCAATAAAAATAATGTCACAATATCAGCACAAGGTCGAACCCGAGCCTTAAGCTGGATTCAACTCAGGTGTGATTTCAAAAATCAACATGAAGTATACAAAATCAAACCAAACTCAAGGAAGCAAAAAGCACATACAAGGCAAGACCAACAAAACAAAAGCAAGGCACAACTTAGTACACACCAAGATGATGCAAGAGAGGTCAGAGAATGCACACACAAAGATAATGCACTCAAATAAATCCAACCCGGGTAAGTCTACACAGAAGTACAACACACTACAAGCTAAAACAGTGCACATAGGAGTGCAAGAGAAAATAAAACAAGCATGAGCATGCAATCAAGCAACAAAGACACAGGACTAGGACATACACAGTGCAGTAGTGCCAAAACAACAGGTACAACAAGCAGTGTAAACATCACGATGAACAGGCAGTGGTACAAACTACAAGTGTCAAGGGAAGCACCAGTAAACCAGGCTTCACAATGAACACTACAACATATATACACAGATGACAATAGTGGTGCAACAGAACCCAAAACTGCATAACCAAAATCCAAATGTACATACACAATGCAGCCTCTACATGAAGTTCAAGAGAACCAGTAAATGGCACAACAACCCAAATCAAACTACAATGAACCAGCGGACAGAACAAGTGCATCTGAAATAAGACTTGACATGTACATGAAGAGCAGACAACAAAACAATCATATACAAGTTTCACTGACTTGAAGGAACAAGCCAATACGGCAACAATGCAAACACAGTTCAAATGAACATCACATGCAACAGCAGGTACAAGTTAAAGATGAACAAACCATGGTGGCAAGTTCGAACAAATCCAAAGCCGAGCAAATACAAATATACATGTATGCATACATACATACATATATATATACACACACACACATACATATCTATATCAAATGAAACGGTACCAAAATCGAAATAGTTCAAGTGGCCGGAGTCATGAAACGGCAAGTAAAATCAAACAAGGTCGAAAGTGCTACCAGAGGCAGTAAATAGTATGGCCAAAGTCGGAAAAAAATCAACATCGTCAAAATCAAGTCAAGGCCGAAGACAACAAGAACAAGAACGAACGAAATCGACACCGTGTCAATCAAGGAATCAAACCAAGTCAGAAATCAAAACCATGTTATTCAAGTAATTTGAACAAGTCAGAGATTAATCCCAAGTATTAAAACAAAATCGAATGGCCGAGATAAATCAAGTGACGAATTCAAATAAATGTATACAAACGAAAATCAAGGATCTCGAATCCTATATAAACAAGCAGCATCATCGGCAATTGCAATGATCGAGTCCAAGAAAAGCACATCAGAAGAAGCAAAAAGGAAAATTTACATACTAAATCAAAGTCAGACTCGATCAAGGAGGAGGAGCCGTGAACGATTCAATCGATGTAAGCGATCGAAGCATCAGCCGTCAATTTAAGCGGCGACTTCACAAAGCCTTAATTTCCGAGCTAAGGGGAACGAACGAAAGAAGGAACGAGACCATTGTTGAACAAGCAAGAACGGGCCGACATAGATAAAAGAAATAAAGGAGGCCGTGTTTTTTAGTGATAATTATTTTGGGCCAACTTATTTTAATAGGGCTTTAATATAGAAATTAGGGTTTAATTGTTTTTTAAATTGTTATTTTTGTATTTTCTTCTTTAAAGCATTGTAATTACTAGTCGTGTGACTAAGGGATAAACTACGTGGCATAGTTTGAGAATTTGCAACTCAATGGCTGAGTTGTTGCAGGGTTTTGAGCGTAGAGTTAGGTTAGTCAGTAGCGGGTGTCGTGAGTTTACGAGTGTAAGTGTGTGACTACTTAATTTCTAGTAGAAACCTTGAGGGCATCACATAGGCAGGGTTTTTCCAAAGCTGGATAAATTCTGTGTCGTTCTATTTCTGCATTTATTATTCTTCTATTATCTGTGCTGCTATTATGTTGATATATCTGTGTTGAAATAATTTTATAAACTTCCGCAATAATTTTTATAATTAATAGCATTACTCAATTCACCATCCCCCCCTCTAGGGTGAAATTGATCATACATATCTTATGAATTAAGTTTCACTATTTGGCCATAAGGTGTTCGATGATAATGTTGGATTAAAAGTTTACTTTAATAAGAGTTGATTATTATAATATAAAAGAAAGACAAGGTATTTTGAGAAATAAACATTTGTGAAAAGACTTTATATAAGAAGGTGAATTTATATAACTATGGTTTTAAATTATGATTTATAAACTAAAAAGGAATTATGATAAGAATTTGAGAATTTAAATTTTGATGTTTCTGAAATTAGGTTTTCAAGATTTTGATGTAAATAATAATAGTATTATTTGAAGGTATTTTGAAAAGACTAATATTTTGAAGATATTTTTAAGATTTGTTCGAGTTCGAAGTCGCTATCTGAATCATTATTGTGTGAAAGATTTGTTCCAGTTCATGTCGTGATTTCAAATCCTCTTTGGTTTTTTCTTCCATTCTCATTATTATTGTAAAAAAAGTTCTCAAACATTATTTTACTATGCTTTATGTCCAAATTGTGCTGATATTTAAGATATTACCAATATTTTAATTCTCAAAATATACTCTGATTGCACCAATTGTGATGATACTTGCTACTTTAATCTGTGAAATTAAGCACATAGCGGTTCTATAGCGGTAGAGGTGCAACAAGTTATAACAGTGATAAAGCGACGATATAGCAGAAAATTGGGGAGGTACAAAAAAGATTTATTAGAAAAAAAATAAACCTCCAAATATAATTTATTCTCGTTTCGACATCATTTGTGTAGGAAAAAAATATTGTTTAATCTTATATAATAAAATGGAGAATATCATGATTTTTGCAGTCCCGACTTGGTCACTAAAATAGATTTCTAACTTAAGTCTTTACACTAATTTTGTTGATTTGATTTTAAAGTGAACTAGTCAAATTAACCATTTTCTATTAATGTTGATATATTGAGCACTAAAAACCATTGATATAGCTGGTGTAGTAGAAAATAGCGGAGCTGTAAGGCTAAATTGAAAAGACGTATTATTCAAAGAGCACTACACGCATTAGTAAGGATTTAGCAGAGCATTAGCGAGGCTTTAATTGCATAGATTGTAATATTCGGTTCATTGATTTCTTTGTCATTTACTTTTGGATAACCATTTACAGTATCAAATATCTTTTTGTCGCTCAAAAACATTGGTAATAAAAAATTTCAAATATTCTTCTTTTCTAATTTTTCCTTATCATGTTTAAAAATAACATTTGTATGCAAAAAAATAATGATGATCCTGGTAACACTGCTTACCATCATGTTTTTGTTGAATGCTTTTAGTAAATCCATGCACATACAACAAGATATACCTTTCGAAAGCATAACGTATGATAGAAAATAGTTCATCGTTCACAATTAATAAGAATACAGTTTAAAGAATTTCTTTGACATGTTGTACAAATGGACTTAATTTATCCATAATTTTTACAATCCTTAATAAAAGGTGGCAAACGAACATTTTTTCCATTTTTTGGACATTTGGTCCAAGAACAACAGTAGTAAAGAACATCTACAAATTTTATAAACACAACCACGGAGGCAATTCATAGGGTATTAGAATAGCCGGCCAAGTTAAATGTTTTTCATCATAGCGAGTAAAAGATTGGAAGTCAATTATATTTAGTCTAAGTCTAATGTAACCACTTCAAAATTTTCGATAACTAAAAATAGTTAATTTAATAAGGTTTTGTGATTTAATGTTGGAAGAAATAAAAAATTATGGTTTATTAATGAAAATATAACTAGGATACAATGTAATAATATTAATTTCAGGTAATTGATAACTGCTTCCAATTAATTGAAATGATTAAAATGTTATAATTAGTCATAGATTGTAAATTAATTGTAATAATATGTATTAATTGATAATTGGATTTAAGGAGTATTTGATAATTTAAAGGGTGTATTAATTAATGAAATAATATGTAATTAATTATAATTGGGTACGATTAGTGTTGTGGGTTGTAACATTTGTTTGTAAACAATAAACTTATAAATGTGATTAAAAGTTAATTATGACAATTATTATATGTTATCTATTTATTTAGTCTGTTAAATTAAACTGAAAATCAATTGCAATCAAATATAATTAAATATTAAGTTAATATAAATAAAAGATGATGATGATAGATTTTGATGTAATAAGATATAAACCAATGTTAACTATGTCCATAGAGTAATGATTGATTGAATAAAAAGATTGGAATCAAATTAAATATAATTAATTGAACTTATTGCTATTAAAACTGAACATTGTAACTAGTGTAATATTCAGCATTAAATTGATATGCTAACTTGTTTTGAAAGATTATAAGTCACTAAATAATCAAAAATGATAAAATTTGTTAATTATAAAACTGAAATTGAAAGTGATTTAATCAATTTATTGATAATTCATTTAATTAATGTGAAAATAGACATTTGGGCCACTGTCTCCGATTTCGAAGAAACTAGTTTCATCGGATCTGTAACGATGAATTATTATAGGATTTCAAGTTTCGTAGCGATCGTACTTGTCGTTTGATCGTACGAACTCGTAAAGCGTAGAAACTAATTTAATTAATTTAATTGAAATCAATTAGAAATAAGCTGGTTTTAAGATAACTTCCTTATACGATGGAATTAGGGCATGAAATATGTTCCATTGAGTTTAAAAATATCAAAAACATCTATTTTGATATATGGGATGACCCACTTTCGTTTCGAAAGCGAAATGGGCTGTTGGAGTCGCTATCTGTCGTTCGTACTAATTGGATGCGTGTTATATTCTTATCGGGCTTTGTCAATATAAATAGTCTTGTTTACCAAACCTTAGCAGTTATTTTTTTCTTATTCCGTACGTACAACTGCATCTGTTTTTTCCCCTTTCTCAAATGGTAGAAACCCAAATTTCTAGATTCAATTGCAAATCAAAATCAAATTGAAAATTTTAAAACTCCTCCAACTATATCATATTATATATCAATTCGAAGCTCTCGACGAGCGTAATTCACTAGTGTGACTCACTTTTCAATTGGATTCATAATTTGTCTAGAAATCAAGTAATTAACCTCGGCTGTTCATTGGAGTTTGATGATCATCGACGGATCGTCGAATCAAGCTTACCGGGTTGTGGAGAGCGTCTTGCGGAGTGCATCGATGGTGTTCTTATGGTCATGTGACTGCCATATCGATGGCAAATTACCGCTAAGGTTCGAAAAAGGGTACGGCGGTGGCTATTTTCGGCAATCGATGGCAAAGGCGGCCTCCAGGAGGTTTTGGCATGGCCGCAGCGACGTTGGTCTGGGCACGGAGGCCTTAGCGACGATGATAGGAATATCGATCGGTGGTGGATGTTAGTGGTTGAACGCGAGTATGCTAGGGTTCCTGAGTGTTGAGCAAGGTGACGTGGCAACTTATTTTATTTTATTTATTTTAATATAAATCGTGTAATGTTCTAATTTGTATAACTTTTACGTACGAGGTCGATTTTATGTGCGGTTTGTTCTGCTGCGATCATATAAATTTTTTGGACATTATGAAACTAGTTTGGACGAATTCTAAGATCGTTGAATTTTAGGCCTTATTTTGGATTTCAAATCGATTTGAAATCAATAGGTGAATGTTTAAACCCACTCACAATTACTAAATTATCTTATGTTAGTTAAATTAAATTTATGATGTGATTAGCAATTAATTAATTGGCGTTTGGTATATTTAAATTGTCACTCTAGTTAAATTTGACTTTTATTGCATTTAATCATCGTTTAACTTAATATTGAATTTAACTGTCAATCTAATACCTGTTAATGATAATCAATTATCTATTGATGTTTATTGGTTGATTTGGATGATGATTGTGATGGATGCTTGATTGTTGATATTGGATGACTGGATGTTATATTTTATATTGTTATAATACTGCAAGTTCCCTATGGGTTGAAATGATACATACCTGAACGATCTGTAGATTAGGGAAAAATCGTTATGGGTTGAAATGATAGACTCGAGCGATTTTATCGATTTTATTTAAATCGAGATTGCAGGTTGAAATGATATACTCGTGAAATTTTAAATTGCGTATTGAAATGATAAATATCTGTATCACTTGATCATAAGGCAGAAAATTATGTATGGACATCAGATCGGTTAAATTAAATGATTTTAATCCTTAATTTTGAATCACTTATATGATATTTTGAAATAAAAATTAGATTTATATAATTGAAATATTGATGAAAATCCGAGTTTAAAAAAGTAAAATTGGAATTGGTTTAATGAATTGTTTAAAGGACTTAAATAGAATTTGGAAGATGGTCGTGGTCCAGATGCATTGAAATGAAAGAAATTGTTCAATTGGATATTAATCTCAAATTTATTGTAATTAATATAAAATGTTTTAAAACATATTACTTTCAAATCCTAATTATTAAGATTTCAAACTATTAAACTGGTTTAAGCTATTTTGAACCAATTGAACTATTTTAATCAATTTAAACTAATTTGATTTATTTTAATCTAATTTAACCTATTTTAAACTAATTAACATATTTAATCTATCTTAATCTATTTTGATCTATTTTGATCTATTTTAATCTATTTTAATCTATTTTAAATCATTTAAACTTTATCAAACTATTTTAATTTATTTTAAACTATTTAAACTTATTTTAAACTACTTTTAAATTATTTTAAGTTATTAAATCTATTTTAATTCCATTTAAACAATTTTAAATTCATTTAATCTATTTTAAATCTAATTAATCCATAATAAACCTATTTAATCTATTTTAAACCATTTAAACTGTTTTAATCTATTTTAAATTTATTTAATCTATTTTAAAATTATTTAACCAAATTTATATCTAATTAAAACTATGTTAAACTAATTAAAATATGTATAACTATCTAAATTATTTTCTAAATTTCAGATGGTATAAAGTGGAAATGTTTATAATTAAAGCCTTGATTTTAAAGCGAATAAGGTTTAATTATAACATAAATAAGGATTTAAATAACATATTTGAGAAATATGATGATTTTTAATGAGGATTTAATCTATTTTTGGAATATGAATTCGAAAGTGATATGGTTTCAAATGTGATATAATTTCGGAAGTAAATGCAATTTCGAAAATGATATGGTTTTGAGAATATGATATTTTGATATCTATTGTGAATTGACTTTTGAAATGTAAAAGAACCATCCGGTGTGCAATAAGCGTTTGGTTGCTAAGGAGACCGGGATCGGATATTGTCATACTCTTTGCCAATACCGAAAACCACTTTAACAACTGTGTACGTGGTGGAGATTCCAAAAATCAAGTAGGATGGTTTGGTGAACAATTCTGTATGAGGTATTTACGTGACCTTGACTCCCATGAGTCATCTTAGATGTGACTAAAACAGGAGCCATGCCAGGCTAAGTGAAGTCGCACCTCCGATCGGACACATTTCTTCGATACCATATTATGACTTTGTGATGATTTGGTGGCCACCCCTCGATTTTGACTATGGGAGTGTATGCCGAGGTGGGCGATAGTAGCTGCTATGCGTTACCACCAGTCCAGATCCGCAATTGGTATACCTACCCTGGCATTGCCTCGAATGCCGTGTTCACGTAACGCGCCTTCTACGAGTTTGGTTTGTACCATACCTATGGAGTGCCCTCAGAGAGCCCACCAGTTTATGGAGGAATTATAGTACTGTATAGACTATGGAAATATATAAAATGTGTTAAGGGAGATATGGGTAACGCCTTAACGCTATTTTAATACTTTACTCTACTATAGACACTATTATAATAGCATAGTATACTACATAGTAGATAGTTTAACAGATCCTTAGGAGATGGTAATCTCGAACATCTCTTAAGTTGTTGCACTCATGTTAGACACTGGATAGAAGATGTCATACCTCATAAACATCTCGAACCCCGTTACACTCATATTTATTTGCTATTGATTTAACTTACATAAGATCTTTTAGTTCTGACTCGAGTGTTTTGTCTTGTCAATTCACTCGGGTCAGTCTTAGTTTTCAGTTTATCGAAGACTACTTTGTAGAGGATAAAGACGAAGATTTTGTACTATTATCTTTTATTATATTTATTCCATTACATCATGTTGTTCCGCTGCATTTATTTATTATTTATTCTTGTTGTATGTAACTCTGATCTATATTATAAAAGTATAATCAATGTATTTGTATACAACTTCATGAATTGTTTATTTGATTATTATATCTTGTTATCCAACATGAGATTCTATATTTGTTTCCTTTCTTTCTCTGTTTTATTGTTTACCCCATAACAATCTGCCCTTTTGAATGCTCGAGTCTGATGTGTGTGGTTTATCGTCGATTTAAACCGTCCAAAATGGCAGATCGCTTCAGTTGGTATCAATGCTTTGGTTTAGCGATAAACTGAACTTTATAGGGTCTGACTCTTTAGAATAGGATAGTAATGCACTAGAATAAGTCGTTGAGTGTGTGTGTGTGTGTGTGTATGAGAGCGTATTTGTTTGTGGTATGAAAGGTTTTTGTATTGTGTTAATTTGTTCCGTTATGTATTTATAAATTCTGTCGGGGCATTAGATGCTATGACATAGATAGGGATTTCTAAGCACTTAATAAGCAGACGGACACAATATTTGTTTTGAAATATAGGTAAATGAAATAATTTTTTCTATTATATATTTTGTATATAAATTAATCGATTTTATAAATTATATAGTTGGATGTAATGTGTTGTTTGTTAGGTTGAAATTTTTTATGAATATTGATTGAAAGATAGGATTTACAAATAAAGTAAATATAAATTGGATGTTTAGAACTAAGTTCCAGGATTTTCGAAATTTCTTTCAAAAGGTTTTGGAACATAATATTAGTAGTATTTAGAAGTATTTTCTGATATGAATATTTCAAGTTGATTTGAAAGAAAGTTTTAAAGGGAACTTTTAAAGGAAATAAGTTTTGTACTCCCCTCTCCGTCGCTGGAAAATAATTTCGGTGATGAGTGCACACATCATCGACGTTCATTTTCGAGTTTTAAAGTGGAGAGATTGTTGTAGTAGTTTTACTACATATCTATTTTCATGAATAAAACCTTAATTTCGAATTTCTAAATATGATTTGATCTATAAAGGATAAATATATATTATTTTCTAAATGACTAAAATCAACCCGGAGTTTAGTTCTCAAATTTTTTTATAATTACTAGTTTTCAATTACTGAAATGAATTAAATCTTAATTATTTTAATAACTGGAAGTTTCTAGAATGAAGAAATATATAAGTAATTAGGTACTAAGTAATTAATGGTATATATGAGAAATTGGAAATTTGTAAACTTAAGAATAATGAAAATTTAGAAGATGGATTATGAAACTTTGAAAAAAAAATGAACAATATGAACGTGTAACTTTCATATTCATTCTTAAGACACATATATAACTTACCAAAATGTTAAACTTGTAATGTTAATAAGAATATGTAATGGAATATTATACAGGTAAAACTTAAATACTGAAAGTGTTCAATTTAATTATGTTTTAAAGGGAGAATTAAGATGTATAAGCTTATTGCAAACCTAAGTAGATAATTTGAATGCTACTAATTAAAGTAATAAAAATGTGAATATTGTAAGTGAATGATTATAAACTTAAGTTAATGTTGAAGCCATTTATAATTAAGCGAGTAACATATTAAATGAATGATTATAACTTCAGAAATGTTGAAATGATTAGAAATGGATATAATATTCAATAATACTATATATGGAAGAAATAAATGTAAAAAGGAAATAATTTATTAATGATGAATTAAATTGTAAAGAAACTTACATAATAATGGATAATCTAGATAATTGAATGGAAATAGCTTATGTAAGCAATGAATGTAAGTAATGGAAAGAGAAAATAGCATCGTATGTGTAAATGAGAAATGAAATTTTGTAAGTAATGAATGTAATTTAATGGGAAATGAATTTTGTAAGTGATAAATGAAAATCAGAGAAATAATCATTGTACGAATGAAAGATTATGAACTATAAATGATGTGAAATAAAATTAATAAGGATGAACTTGAATAATACTTAAAATCGTTATTATTTGGCTTATGGGTTGTTGGGGAGATGATGCTTTAAATTGTTTAGGATGTATGAATAATCTATAAAGTTTTATCTATAATTGTTGAGTGTATGGTTTACTTCATAGTTTATTTGTCATTTTATATGATTAAAAGTTTCTAAACCTGAACACACTATTTGTTTTGGTTGCTATGGATGGATAAGTGCTTTCTTGGTTGAAAATGATGTTTGTACTGTTTGTTTGCGAATGATTATTGTTATGTTGTGATTGTTTTGTTGTTATTAATTGAAACAACTTAATTATTTCTCTTTTATATAATTATTAACTACTTTGGATTATATAAGTGAAATACAGGTTATGGAAGCAATTGCTACTGCTTTTGGTTTCATAAATAAAGCGTTATTTGCCTGACAAACAGGTACGTTTCAGATTACGGTTTTCTAGCGATATTATATTGTTTTTCCCGTGGTTTGGGATATATTATTTTAGATATGACATATATGTGTTAATTTTTGATATTATTATTTCTTCCAGACCTCTCTATACAAAGGAGACTCTACCGAAATTTTCTGTGAATTTTTTACTACGAAAATTTTTGTGAAACGTTTTTCAAACTTCTATTAACTTGAATATAAAAGGATTTAACTGTATGTAAATTGATATATTTTACTTAAATTATTTAATTATATAAATTTAGTGTTTATAAATTGAATATTTTGAATAAGAGATATTAATTCCTTCTTTTCTGTTCTTTTCCCTTTTCGAGGACGAAAAGTTTTGAGTGGGGAAGAGTGTAAAGACCCGTAATTTTCGATAATTAAAAATAGTTAATTTAATAAGTTTCTATGATTTAATGTTGGAATAAATAAAAATTGTAATTTATAAACGAAAATATAACTAGGATACAACTTAATAGTATTAATTTCAAGTAATTGATGACTGCTTAAATGAAATTCCAATTAGTTGAAATGGTTAAAAAGTTATAATTGGTCATGGATTGTAAATTAATTGTAATAATATGTAAAACTGATAATTGGATTTAAGGAGTAATTGATAATTTAAAGGGTGTATTAATTACTGAAATAGTATGTAATTAATTATAATTGGGTACGATTAGTGTTATGAGTTGTTAAATAAAATTTGTTTGTAAATAATAACTTATAAATGTGATTAAAAGTTAATTGTGACAATTATTATATGTTACCTATTTATTTAGTCTGTTAAATTAAATTGAAAATCAATTGCAATTAAATATAATTAAATATTAAGTTAATGTAAATAAAAGATGATAATGGTAGATTTTGATGTATAACCAATGTTAACAATGTCCATAGAGTAATGATTGATTGAATAAAAGATTGGAATCAATTTAAATCAATTTTTTGGAATTAAATATAATTAATTGAACTTATTGCTATTTAAACTGGACATTATAACTAGTGTAATATTCAACATTGAGTTGATATGGCAGCTTGTTTTAAAAAGATTATAAGTCACTAGGTATTCAAAATGATAAAACTGGTTAATTATAAAATTAGAATTGAAAAAGTGATTTAATCAATTTAATGATAATTCATTTAATTAATGTGAAAATAGCCATTTTGGCCACTGTCTCAGATTTTGATGAAACTTATTTCATCAGATCTGCAACGGTGAATTATTGTAGGATTTCAAGTTTGCAGCGATCGGACTTGTCGTTTGATCGTACGAACTCGTAACGCGTAGAAATTAATTTAATTAGTTTAGTTGAAATCAATTGGAAATAAGATAGTTTTAAGCTAACATTCTTATACGATGGAATTAGGACCTGAAATCTGTTGCATTGAGTTTAAAAATATCGAAAACATCTTTTTTGTTATATGGGATGACCCACTTTCGTTTCAGAAGCGAAACGGGCTGTTGGGGTCGTCATCTGTCATTTGTACTAATTGGATGCGTGTTATCTTCTTATCGGGCTTTGTCAATATTAATAGTCTTGTTTCTCAAACCTTAGCAGTCATTTGTTCCTATTCTATACGTACAACTCCATCTGTATTTTCCTCCTTCTCAAATGGCAGAAACCCAAATTTCTAGATTCAATTGCAAATGAAAATCAAATCGAAAATTTTAAAACTGCTCAAACTATATCATATTATATATCAATTCGAAGCTCTCCACGAGCGTAATTCACTGGTGTGATTCATTTTTCAATTGAATTCATCGTTTGTTTAGAAATCAAGTAATTAAACTCGGTATTTCATTGGAATTTGATGATCATCGACGGATCGTCGAATCAAGGGACTGGGTTGTGGAGAGCATCTTGCGGAGTGCATCGATGGTGTTCTTGTGGTCATGTGACAGGTAGATTGGCGGCAAATTGATGCTATGGTTTCGAATAAGGGGATGGCGGTGGCTATTTTCGACGATCGATGGCCGTGGGGAAGGGTTCGCATAGGCGAAGGCGGCCTCCGGTAGGCTTTGGCATGGCCACGGTGACGTTGGTCTAGGCACGGAGGCCTTGGTGACGATGATAGGAATATAGATCGGTGGCGGCTGTCAGTGTTCGAACACGAGTATGCTAGTGTTCCTGCGTATTGAGAAAGGTGACGTGGCAATTTATTTATTTTATTTATTTTAATATAAATCGTGTAATGTTCTAATTTGTATAACTTTTACATACGAGGTCGGTTTTACGCGTGGTTTATTTTGCTGCGATCATATTAAATTTTTGGACATTATGAAACTGGTTTGGATGAATTTTGAGATCGTCAAATTTTGGGCCTTACTTTGGATTTCAAATTGATTTGAAATCAAAAGGTGCGTGTTTTAACCCAATCACAATTACTAAATTATCTAATGTTAGTTAAATTAAATTATGATGTGAATAGAAATTAATTGATTGATGTTTGGTATGTTTAAATTGTCATTGTAGTTAAAATTGACTTTTATTGCATTTTATCATCGTTTAATTTAATATTGAATTTAATTGTCAATTTAATACCCGTTAACGATAATCAGTTATCTATTGATGTTTATTGGTTGATTTGGATGACTGTGATGGATGTTTAATTGTTGATATTGGATGACTGGATGTTATATTTTATATTGTTATAACACTGCAAGTTCCCTATGGGTTGAAATGATACATACTCGAACGATCTATAGATTAGGGAAAAATCGTTATGGGTTGAAATGACAGACTCGAGCGATTTTATGGATTTTATTTAAATCGGGATTGTGGGTTGAAATGATTTACTCGTGAAATTTTAAATTGCGTATTGAAATGATAAATATCAGTATCACTTGACCATACAGTATAAATTATATATGGACATCGGATCGATTAAATTAAATGATTTAAATCCTTAATTTTTGAATCAGTTATATGATATTTTGAAATAAAAATTAAATTTATATAACTGAAATATTGTTGAAAATCCGAGTTTTAAATGTAAAATTGGAATTGGTTTAAATGAATTGATTAAAGGACTTGAATTGAATTTGGAAGCTGGACGTGGTCCTGATGTGTTGAAATGAAAGAAATAGTTCAATTGGATATTAATCTCAAATTTATTATAATTAATATAAACTGTTTTAAAACATATTACTTTCAAATCCTAATTATTAAGATTTCAAACTATCAAACTAATTTAATCTATTTTGAACCAATTGAACTATTTTAATCAATTTAAACTAATTTATTATAATCTAATTTAACCAATTTTAAACTAATTAACCTATTTAATCTATCTTAATCTATTTTAATATATTTTGATCTATTTTAATATATTTTAATCTATTTTAAATCATTTAAACTTTATTAAACTATATTAAACTATTTTAATTTATTTTAATTTATTTTAAACTATTTTAACTTATTTTAAACTATTTTTAAATTATTTTAAACTATTAAATCTATTTTAATTCAATTTAATCTAGTTTAATTTTCATTTAATCTATTTTAACTCTGATTAATCCATAATAAACATATTTAATCTATTTTAAACCATTTAAACTATCTCAAATCTATTTAAAGTATTTTAATCTATTTTAAATTTATTTAACCTATTTTAAACCTATTCAACATAATTTATATCAAATTAAAACTATGTAAACTAATTATGTCATATATAATTTTCTAAATTATTTTCTAAATTTCAGATGGTGTAGGGGAAATATTTATAATTGAATCCTTGATTTTAAAGCGAATAAGGTTTAATGTTGTTATAACATAACTAGGGATTTAAATGACATATTTGAGAAATATGATGATTTTAAATTAGGATTCAACCTATTTTTGGAAATATGAATTCGAAAGTGATATGATTTCAAATGTGACATAATGTCGGAAGTAAATGTGATTTCGAAAAATGATATGGTTTGGGAATATTATATTTTGATATCTATTGTGAATTGACTTTTTAAATGTAAAAGAACATCTGGTGTGTAATAACCATTTGGTTGTTAAAGAGACCGGGATCAGATATTGTCATACTCTCTGCCAATACCGAAAACCACTTTAACAACTGTGTACGTGGTCGTGATTCCATAAATAAAGTAGGATGGTTTGACGAATGATTCTGTATGAGGTATTTACGTGACCCTGACTTCCATGAGTCAGCTTAGATGTGACTAAAACAGGAGCCACGCCGGGCCAAGTGAGGTCGCACCTCAGAACGGACACATTTCTTCGATACCATATTATGATTTGTGATGATTTGGTAGCCACACGTAGATTTTGATTATGAGAGCCTGTTCCGAGGTGGTCGATAGTAGATGTTATGCTTTACCACCAGTCTAGATGTTAAATAATCATCAATAAATCCAAGTTATGTCAAATGAAATTCTGTAATATGATAAAAATGATTTTTTCGAGCTTTATTCGTTGTTTGCACTAGAATTTTGCACAAACAACCAATAGTGATTTTGCAGAGAAATAAATGAATAATAAAATAATGAAAATAGAGGGAACAAGCTATTAAATAATAGAATATAAGCAGTAGAAAGAAGATACGATTTATAGTGGTTCGATGTTGAAATCTTATGTCCACTTTGGAGAAAATAACTTTATTAAACATTTGAATTGTTGTGTAAAGAAAGATGGATCAAAGTGAAACCCTTAGTTATAGAAAAGTGCAAAGTAACAAGCAACATAAAGATCCCTAAAAATGAACAATCAAGTCTATATTTATAGGGAAGACGGTGAAATATCTTCTTGAAATTTCGGCAATGGAGTCTCAAAATCCAGAAGAAGTCATGATATCGATTGCAGGTCCTGCATCTTTCGTAATAATGATTGGTACCAATCGTTTTATGGGCTCGTATTAGAGTGCAATCGATATGGTGGGCTCCACTCTTCAATGTATTGATGCTCCCAAAGTTTCATATGTTTTCGACTTGTAGATTTTGAGACATCGATTGTTTTCTATTGAGCTGAACAATAATATTGATACATAATGATCCATAATTAGCGAACAAGGATTATACCCTATCCATTTTCAATTATGGTATATTTCCATACTTTTATAGTTTTATTGCGTCCACCTTTTTCTTTCATCTTTTTTTTCTTCATATTATCATTTATGCCTGATCTCTGGGCATCGTGATTGTTAATCTCACTTGTCAGCCTCGATGATAGTCGAGTCTAACTTGTTTAATTAGTTCAAATATAGCCGGACCAAAAGGCAGGATAACACTTGCCCTCTAAAGAACGTCTTATTTCAACATAACGTGCTTTGAATCGAATCAAGCCAGAGTCGTCGAAAAGGAATCCATTCAGCTTTCTGATATACCTTCAATGAATTTACTTCCTTGAAGAGTAGTATCTATTTTTACTTGACATAATGATTGAATGATTTCTGATAGTATAAATTCTAAATTGTAATTTACCAGTTAATAGTTATGCCCAGTTTCATTGAGCTAGTGGACCTCAGTTATTTGATCTAGATTTTTCTCTGATAAATCCAGGTGAGGATTTAATTTCTGTCGATTTCAAGTAATCAAATTTTTAGGATGTACACGTGCACGTTCATGTACATGTTGTTATCATTGGCTTGCGTTCATACGCTTACGGGTCATTTCCAATTTGGTGGAACGCATTTCAATCATTTGCATTTTTTAAGATGGATCGACATGAACCCATCAAGTAAATGGATCATACTCAATCCATTTTCAATTTGGATCGTGTCAAATCCGTTTGAGATTGGGTCATGTACGCTTTTCCCCTCTGCTTTTTTAGGGTGATGGATCGGCATGAATCCATCACAGAACGATCCCACCAGATGATTTCCTGATTTTGCCTTTCAAATGAACTATAAATTTTAAAGAATGGACTGGTGTAAGGCTATTATAATACGATTGTACCCAATCGTTTATCGGTTGGGCTTCAATTGAACTGCAAACTTCGATGGTTCATATCGCATCCTTCATATATATATATACTTATGTACTTAAACCATTCTCTTCATTTCATTTTCTAATCACTGCTACCCATACCAAAAAAGAAAAGAAAAGGCCATCCTTAACTTCTCCTTTAACATCAATCCACTGAGCCTGCCGATCCAAATCCTTGCTTATCTCGCAACCATCTCCATAGTTCGGTCAGACTCCTTGCTACTCTAGTCATTGCCACCGCCTTCTCCTATAAATCTTGCTCCATACTCGAATTCAAACCGCCTTCGCTTCTCAACATCCTAACATAGGTAGGTTGAACTACATTTGCTTGTGATTAGTGACGATAAGATGGTTCCCGTTTTAGTTAGCATGATTAAGATTAAGGCGATTCAATCGGTTGGAGTGGAAGGGGGAGATGGCGACGATCAGGTCGAGTCATTCATATTGGTGTCAAGATTGGATGGGGTGCGCTTATTTCAGGTCGAAGATGGGAGAGTGTTTTCAGTAGATCGTTCTTGGAGTTCGTGCCAACTATTTCTAACGAGGTGAATGTTGTCAAGTTGTTAGCATAGGGGAATGAAACGGAGTTCGACCAATTGTTATGATGGATTGGTATTTGGAAATAAAAAGAGAATTTGGACTGATCATTTTACGAATTGGAGTTTTGGGTCTTGAATTGGAGTGAAGTAGGGAACCAAAGTCGAAGGTTAAATTACAATTGGTTGAAGAACGAACGGTTGTGAAATGGTCGCGCGGAAACGATCAGTCATGGACATTAGGATCGATCAGTCGTAACATATTTTGGATCGATTGTTGGTTTTAACCTGGATAAACATACTTAAAATCCTCAAAATTTAATTTAAACTTTGTGGTGAGTTTCAGCCTTGAATGGTCATACATGACTTGCATATGAAATGAACTGCATATTAGATCTATATGACAACCGAACCATAGAACAAACTTGACTAATTCCCTTCATATTTATGTTTGTTACCAATGTCTTGGACAAAATTTTGAAGCTCATCTACTTTTAAATGCATAGCTCAAACTTCGACATGCCAACAACTAATCCCAATGATTAGACTGCACCCCTTGCCATTGACATAGAGAATCGGTTGAGATGGTCAGCACTGACGGTTACTCTGATCGAATCTCGAAGTCTCACTATAATTTCCATCTTTAATTCTAAACTATTTTCATTGCATTGCACGACACTATACTATCCCGCACTAACACATATTTTGCACGAGGGAAAACAGGTTGGTTTTTCTAATGATGATTATCTACAAAGTTTAATAGTCATGGGTTTCAGATTCTCGGGGCGTTTAGCTTCCATGTCTTCTAAACATATTTCATAGCACAACAGTACGAGTGACGAATTGAGCACCACAACAACTTCCAATGGATTCTCCCCCAAACATCAAGCAGAACAACTGAAAAGTTCCTATCCATCATTCAACCTATTCTTTGTCGTTCCTGTTCTTCCAACGGAAGTGATAGATCCTGCTCTCGATACTTTACAAGACACTATATTTTGGAAGATCTGGAGGATTCTATGGCTTTGAAAATTAA
Source organism: Allium cepa (assembly GCA_030765085.1). Lineage (NCBI taxonomy): Eukaryota > Viridiplantae > Streptophyta > Magnoliopsida > Asparagales > Amaryllidaceae > Allium > Allium cepa. Next base: position 78,021,330 of record CM060941.1, on the reverse strand, counting down.
TGAAGCCTCTCTTTTCGTAATTTGTGCCAAATATCGAATTCTATTCGATGACGTGGGAGTCCCGACTCGGATGATAGATCTCATTCGCCCCTTGAAGGGTTCCCTGCATGCAACAAGCTCTTGTGTTAGGCAGGATGCATCCCACCCTTCAATTTATTTTCCGAGAAATCCTACATCATAGGAGTTTTGCACCAGCACAACTGCATCCAAATGGGTATGCCTTGCTAACTATATTTACATGGAATTCATGGAATTTTTGTTCCATCCTCCAACTCCTGAAGACATTTAATTTCTTTTCACCTTCAAGCAACGTAAGGGAACCCTTTCATTCACATTTCTCGAGTCAGTCAAGACATTGGTTAGAAGGACGTAAGTTTTACTCCTTGCTTAATTTCTTGAGTGCTTGTATCCGGGTCGTATCCTGAACTAAGCAATTTTATGGTTTATGCGAGCCTTATCCATGACTTGATAGAAAATAATTTACAGATGCGGTCTAGGTGCTAAAAAGGGTTCCATTAGAAGATAGAGACATTGAGAATCTCCCTACTGATGAACGTCACAATACCTACGGCCTAATGGAATAGGGTCGTAGCATAGGGCTACTGGTCACCGCTGGAGTTATAGTGGCTGAGCAGTGAGATGAAAATGTTGATGAAGGCCATCAAGCTAATCCTGCCATGCCTCCAACTAAGGGAGCTCAGGAAGCTACCAACAAAGACACAACGGGAGATAAGGGTGACGACCTCAGTGGCGATGACGTGGGTTCTAGTTTCGAGGCTGCGATTGGATCTTCCCAAACTTCACAGCCAGCTGCTCTTGAAAGAAGAAAAAAGAAGAAGCTCGTTTGCAGGTTCCCCAAGGGTCATCTCTTTAAATAGCCCAAGCTATCCATCGACCCTCAAGTTATTCCGAATCAGTCTGCCTCTCAACCTTTAGAGCACTCAGATGAAACATTTGAGGCATTATTTGATCTTCCAATATCGAACGATGTTGATGCCTTTCATTTACTGATATGAGCATCAGCAGATCAGAATCTCCTTCCACAGCTGGGGCTAGAATCCCTCCTACCACCAGTGGAAAGGTTACTCTTGCTAGTAAAGCTTCAGTAACTAGTCCATTGGGGGGACACAAGGACACGCACGTTCGCATGCACTTCACAACATTGCATTGCACTTATTTCGAGTTCTTCAATACTTAGAATCGGTTCGTTCTTTGTCTTTCTTTGTAGAAACAATGATGAGGAAGAAGCACATATTTTAGTATCTACGGGAAATATCACACCATAATCCTAGTTCTCATTTTGGCTCGTATCGCTAAGGTAGTGGTCGTAATATGACCCCAGCTATCACTTCAGTCGAGATCGAAATTAATAGAATAAAGGTAATAGAGACGGGTCTTCCCATGACAAATATCGGTCCAAATCTAGATCTCCCCCTCCCCTAAAGTTTTTGAAAGGCAACAAGATCATCGCAACGACGTTTATACTGTTGACACCTCTCATGGTCCCCCTTCCACTTCAGTTCCTTTATAGTCTGTTGTTCATCTCATCCTCAGTGACCCGATGATCGTCGGTGTCATGATGTTCACCAAAAAAGATCGGGGAAAGAAAGCGTTGACACCTAAGTTATCACTAAAGCCCAACATTTCAATATCGCTATTTGCATGGCCCAACTTAATTCAGACTTTCCAAATGTATGTCTTAATGGATTTCTCTTTTTTCATAATCTTAAGAAAGTTCCTAAAAAGTCCAACAAATGAATATGCGTTGTTTGAATGATATCCATAAGTAGTATAATGAGCGGATGAAAATGGCGGAGAGGATTTCTAAATATCTTGGGGGAGAGTGGTAGAGATTGAAAAGATGAAACGCCGAGAGGCTCAAGACAAGCAGATCATCGAACTCTAACCAATGAGTTAGAATCATTAAGGAGCTCACAAGCAGAAGCTAGGAGAAAAGAAGAAACAGCTATCAAGGCATTTGAAGACGAGTAAGCCAGAAACTTGGCTAAAGTTGAATAGCTGCATTATCAAAATCAAAAACTAGTGCTAGAAAGGGATGTGGCCCAAAGAAGCACAACTGAGTACAAAACTAAGTTTGAGCATGAATCCAAAGATAAAGAGGAGGCGTAGAAAACTGGTCAGGATGCCTGTGAGGAGTTGGATACCATCAGGCTTGAAAGGGATGCGTCTGTAGAAAAGGCCAAAGACATTGATGCCCTTGTTAACGAGAAGTGGAAGCCATGAAAGAAAAGGTCAATGAGGAGGTTATGTAGGAATTAGATCCACTACTCATTCTTTACAATGCCAATCCTTAAGTACACAAACTTGGAGTGCCTTCGAGACGACTATCCTTACCATCTTATATGTGCTTGGAAGCATCTTGCTCAGGAGGAGAAGGAGGCTCTCGGCAATGAACAAATCGATTTGATGAGGCTGGAAGGTGAATTTTTTTTATGGGACGAACCCATATTTCTTCTTGAAACCCAGCTTATACTCTAAAAAGAGCACGCCAAAACCTCTTAACATGAAGTTGGTAAAGATTCTGGATCCATGTCACACAATTTCAGAGATGACCAGAATTCGATGAACCAAGCTATTTCAGCACCATTGGGATTATTCTATCGAGCCCGGTTACAACTCGGAGAAGCTGCATATTGCGGCATCTTGTGGGCTCTTCCCAATTATGAAGGAGGTTCCGGTGGCGCTCCAGCTTATATGGGGGATCAATCTGGAGAAGTTATTTCATTAAACTTGCCTATCCTTCAGAAAGCTGGAGTGTCCGCGGTCGATATATCTAATCTTCTTAGTTATTTTCCTCATCTTTAGATCCATGGGCTGCAGTTCCACCTCTTCCTCAAGAATATCAATCAGGACACTCTGGTGCTAGTGAAGGAGTTTGTTACTATCACGGCTTTGGCAATAGCCTAAAATGTCCTGGGATAGGAAGTTTTTATGATCGACATGCACTTGGTGGATGCTTTGTTGAGAGGAAAACGCGATCTGCATCAAGAAGTTCCCATTGATGACGACGTTGTGATTATTGGAACTTTCATAACCTTGTCAGGCCCTTCTATGCAAGAAATGGCACAAAAACATAAAGCGTATATCACCCTTTAGGCGAAAGTCAAGCAGGAGAAAATAGAGATCGTTCCCTTTCCTTTCATCCCAATTGTGCCAATATTATTTCCATTCTCAAACATTCTCTTTTAGAAGGTCATACCTTTCAATAAGAAACCCTTTACTTAAAGCACTACACTCAACGTCTTTACAAAAATGTATTTGACCTTCCTTAACATTTTAAGGACATTGAATAAGCTGCACTTAAATAAACAGATCAAAAACTGACATCTTAGTTATTTAATTCCTAGATCTATAAATAGTCCTTGGTTTAATGTTGTTTCTAATACAACAAGATGCTTCTTGTATTCAATATCATTAAACATATGATCTCTCCATCATTTTTCCTGGAGAAACCATGGATGCCTCCACTCCTTAGCCAAAGCCTTCCCAGGATGCACCTACTATATCGACCCAGTCTACTCCGGTGAAAGGCCAAGGAAGCAGAAAGAGAGGGGAGAAGAGGAGTGGAGAAAGTTCGAGTAAAATCTCTCCCGATTCTAAGAAGAAGAAAAGAAACCCAAGGAGGAAGTGATTCTTTATGTGCACTCATGCTCCCAAGTCTTTTGGGTTTTTGCTGGCAGAATTCATACAGGATCGGCCTCTGTTTTTTCTTCTTTTACTGTGAATACCTATAGTTGACTTTCCAAGCTTATGTAGATAAAGTTCACTTACTTCCATCGACCTCTTGTTGAGTTTACTTAAGTAGTTGAGCTATTACATTTTCCCGTCAATGTACTTGTAATTCGTTGCTTGTTAATTCGAATAATTTTCTGCTAATTTTTACTTAAGGCCTCCATGTGGTCATGGCCTCAACTTGTACCAAACACTAGGCTCGAGCGCTGGTGTTGCACTGTCAGATTCAGCGGTCTAAGTGATTGTACTCCTACCGCCAGTCTCGGGTTAGTAGAGTTAGATAGTAGATGGTCGAACTCCATCCTTAGTGAGTTTATAATCCTCATATCGATTTCAGGTCAGAGTTTATGGAATAGTGAGTGGTCGAACTGCACTCATCTATTTTATTATACTCATGTTTGTTGTCTAGGGATAAGAGTTAGTTGGTGGGTAATCGGATTGCACCCAACTTGTGTTTATACTCTAGTCCACGCTCCAGGGACGTTGAGTTATTTCGAAAAATGGTCAGACCGTACTTTCCTTAATTGATTGGTCTGCCCCAAAGTCCAGGGCTTGACTTAGCGAGTGATCATTCAAGTCATGATCGCTTTAGTTCATGTTTGTCCCATCGCTTGGTGGGACTAATTTGATTATTGGACGGTCAAGCTGTATCTATTTCTCGTTAGGTCCTCCATCTATCGAGTTGTGGTTGCAAATCATCAAATGAATGGTTGAACCACGTTCATTTGTTTAGTTTAGTCATGAACTTGTGTAACGGGCTGGCTCCAAACTCTGAGAACCCACTCGGACATGTCAATACTAGTTAGATGGGTATCACAACTAACATGCAGTGCTACAGCAATCACGTATATCAAGGAAATCCCAAACTTTTGTTTTCCAAATGAGAAGAAATGATGTAACTTTTCATATTACATATATGGAAAATCAATTGCTAAAGAAAATTCAAAAATTAAATACATATGAATGAAAAAGAATAAACTAAGTGGAATAGCATCGTAAATGCTCGCTATTCCATGCCCTTAGGAGTGCGACGCCATAAAAAGTCGCCAGCATGAAGGTGCCTTCTCCAAATCTTTGTTCAATGATGTACAGTCCTTACCAAGTAAAATTGATGTGCGATAGGGTAGGAAAAACTAGTTTCAAGATAAGATCGTCGATTTCAAAGGTTCTAGGTTAGACTTTAGTATTGTAATATCAGGCGAATCGATGTCGATGTGCTGCCCTCAAATCAGCTTCTTCGCGTTTATCATCTACAAAGTCGAGAGATTCTAATCTGGGATCATAGTAAGTTACTCAACGAGAAGGGACTTCGAGTCTAATAGGATAATAGCTTCGGAGCCGTAAGCTAGGACGAATGGAGTATGGCCAGTCGCGGACTTGTAAGTAGGTCTGTAAGCTTATAATGCTTATTGGCAGTTCATCCATCCACTTGCCTCTGGACTTTTCCAAACGTTTCTTCAGAATGGAATTTATAATTTGTTTGCAGCTTTCATCTGTCCATTTGCTTGAGGGTGAACAACTGCTGCAAATCTCTTTTCAATACGATGCTTACGGCAGAAGTCTTTGAACTCAACACTGTTGAATTATGGTTCGTGGAAGGCTAAAATGACAGATGATGTTCTGGACAATGAAATTGATTACTTCTTTCATCGTGATCGTGGCTAAAGGTTCTGCTTTGGCCAATTTGGTGAAGTAATCAATTTCTATGGTGGCGTACTTTACACTACCTTTAGAGATCGGTTAGGAACCGATAATATCTATGCCCTATGTGTAAACGTTCATGGATTGACAATTTGTGTAATTTCCATCGGCGGAGCTCTCAGAATTTTCGCATACATCTGACAGTTATCACATCACTTAGCGTAGTCAGCAACATCTCGGTTGACATTTGGCCAGTAATATCCATGTTGGAGTATTTCTGTGCTAGGGTTTACCCCTTGGTGTGATTGCCATATTCTCCTTCAAGAACTTCCTTTAGGACCCGTTTTATTTCATAATGAGAAATACACCGGAGTAGGGGAATGAAAAACCCTTTCTATACATGACTCCTTCTTGAATGATATATCGCAAAGCTTTACAGAGGACTTGTCGCCTTTCATTCCTCCATTCGAGAAGGACCTCCTGTAGCAAATAGTCTTTAATCAAAGTCATCTACGATTCTTTCTAAGGCTCGGTCTCTGGTACCCAGTCGATTTCTATCTGATTTATGCTCAGAGTGTCTAATACCTCGATTAGAACCAAGTTCATTTATTGTGCATCCATGGTACTACCAAACTTTGCCAATGAATCAGCCTCTTTGTTTTGATGCCACAGAATGTGCGTGATGTCATAATACTCAAAATCAGCCAATAGTTCTTAAATTCAAATAAGATACAGAGCGAGTCGTTGTCCTTTAACCTGCTAATCTCCTCTGACTTAGTATACCACCAACTAGGGATCATAAAAGATTTCAAGAGATTTTATCTCCAATTCTCTAGCAAATTTGAGTCCAATAATCGAAGCTTCATACTTAGCTTCGTTATTGATTGCAGGGAAGTCAAGCTTCAAATCATAGCAAATTGGTCGATCTTCCAGGGTTACTAGCATGATTCCATCTCCAGAACAGAGATCATTGGATGCTACATCCATATACATTTTCCAATGAATGGTAGGGACTCCACCACTCTTCGAAAGATCATCCCGTGTAGTGAATTATGCTAGAATGTCTATCGTGCCTGTCCCTATATGGCTTTCGAGGGAGATAAGTGATGTCGAATTGGGTTAGTTTGATGTTCCACTTCAGTAAGCTTTCAGACGTCTCAGATCGCTGTAGGATCTGTCATAACGGCTGATTGGTGTAAATGTTAATGGGATGAGCCTGAAGAAAGGGGGTGGAACTTTTGTGAAGTAATCAACAAGAAGTGCTCTAATTTCTCTATCTTTGGATAATTCCTTACAGCTTCTATTAATCGCTTGCTAACATAATAGACCGATCTCTGAATTCGATTCTCCTCGCGAAGCAGTGCGGCACTTATAACATGTACCGACACAGCCAAGTAGATACAAGTCTTCATGATCCACCGGCTTTGGCAAGATGGGAGGCTTCTCTAAGTGGCTCACCAAAGCTTCGAATGTGTTCCCGCATCCATTCAAAGTTCCTTTTCCCACTTCTAATGAAATTGAAGAAAGGAATGCATTTATTGGTGGCTATGGAAATAAATCGACTCAGGGCAGCAACCTTCCCATTTAGGCTCTGTACTTGTTTGATAGTCTATAGTGCTTGGATGTTGCAAGTAGCTCGAATCTTTTTTAGATTAGCTTCGATGATGCGAGCATTGATGATGAAACCCAAGAACTTTTCCGATGCAAAGCCAAAAGAACATTTCAGGGGATTGATCTTCATTTTGTAATATCGAAGGATGTCAAACATTTCTACGAAGTCTCTGATGTGGTCGCTTGATCGTCATGACTTTACAAGCATATCATCCACATATATCTATATCGTCTTTCCAATATGATCATTAAACATTTGTTTGATCAAGCGTCGATAAGTTACTCTAGCATTCTTTAATCCAAATAGCATTACCACATAGCAATACTATCCAACATCGGCAGTGAAGTTAGGGTGGTACGGATCGAGAATATGCATCGGTTTCATTATATTTAGAGTACACATCCATGAAAGATGGCAACTTATGTCCTATGGTTGAGTCCACTAGCTGGTCAATCCTCAGAAGAGGAAAACTATCTTTTGGACACGCCTTGTTTAAGTCCGAATAGTCAACACATGTCCGCCACTTTCCATTCTCCCTTCTCACATGTATAGGATTAGATACCGAATTAAGGTTGAGGGCGTCGTGAATAAACCTATGGCTTTTGAGCCTATCCATCTCCTCTTCAAGGACGACAGATCTCTCTGGATCCATGCCACGCCTTTTCTATTACATTAGGACATGCCTTGGGTCAATGTTTGATGCGTGGCTCACAACGGCAGACGAGTTCCCATACATATCGGAATGAGTCCAAGCGAACACATCAACTTAACTTGAAGAAAACCAAAAAGTTCTTTCATCATTGGAGGGCTGAGCCCGATCTTTAGGACCATGATGGGTTATCGCGGCCGACCATGATATCAATCATCGGCTTAGCCGATGCAGTCTTGGTATCTTTGGACTCCTCCTCGTCATCCCTTGGATCTATGTCTTTATAGACTTGACTGTGGCACTCGAGCCAAGGCCCAAGCCCTGGTTGTGAATCTTCGATGGCTAGAATGCAGAGAGACTTGTCCATACCATTACCTTTCTCCTTCCTTTTAGCATCTCTCAATTCAGCCACATAGCAGGCACGTCCGATTGCCTGAACACTACACACAACTCTAATACAATTATCAGTTGGGAACTTCAAAGTCAAACACCACGGGGAAAAATCTTCCTGGAATTCATCTTAGGCATTGTTTGGAGAGTTGACATCTAAGATAACAAATGGCAACATCCGCACTCTCCTGCAGTCACCTTTTCCCAACTCTATGGGCAACTTGACATAACCGACAGCTTCGGTCGCAGCATTGTTAAAGCCATGAATGCAGGCTTTAGACAGTTTCAAGTCCATGACTTCTATCCTCATCTGATCGTAAGACTTTTTGAAAATTATATTCACAGAACTACCACAATCAACCAAGATCCGCCTCATTCGGCGGAGCCCATGGTCGAAATAACCATTGGGTCGATCTACAATGCTTCTACCTTATTTGCATATTTGTTTCTTAATACAATGCCATCTACCATTGTATGCTGCTATTTTGCTCGGGCTTCATTTTCTGCACTTGAACAACATTCAAAATTCATATGCTTGATTGCGTTAGCATAGTGCTCCATCTTATGCTAGCTCTTATCAGCTGGATGTTTTCCTTCGACTATTGTATTGATTACTAATCTTCCACCAGTCCGCCTGGGATCCACGGCCCTTTGCGAAGCTTGTCCTCGGTTGGGGTCAAATGTCTCCTGCCGACCATCATGCGGGGCTTTAACAAACTGCTGTAATTTTCTTTCCCAAATTGGTTTCTCAATAACATCCTAGAGATGCCTACATTCATTCGTGTTATAACCATAGCATTCGTGAAAACGGAAATATTTTCCAATCTGCTTCTTCGTCGACTCTTTTGGAGATGGCTTTCTGTACTGCATGGTATTGCACGTAGACAAGTAGATGTTCTCTAAAGATGTATTCAGTGGGGTGTAGGTATAATACATTGGAATTCTAGGCTTTCATCTTCCAAAATCCCTCTTTCTTTCGCGGTTCCGATCACGCCTTCTTTTGCTAATTCGGTATATTTTGGACATTTACTTGAACTTTTCCAGAACTCTTCCTAGCCTGTTTTGTAAGAATGTTACTCTGCACTCCCTCTCCACTCAATCCTACAACATTCTTCTTCCTAGAGCATATAGCTTCCTCTTTCCTCAAATATTGAGCAGCTTTAGCGTAGAAACGTTCCAACGTTGTGGGTGGTTTGCCAGCTAACCATCACCAAAGTCAGTCTTTGGGTTAATCCTAGATGTTACCGCCATCAATATTAAATGGTCATTCAGATCACTGACTTCTATGATGGCTGTATGAAATCTCTCTAAATAATCTTTCAGCAATTCTCCCAGAGCCTGGATCATGCATGATTGGGACATAACATCCATAGGGAAAGTTGCATGCATGCGGAATTGCTACATAAATTTTGTTCCTAAATCATCATATTTTGAAATTGACTGTGGGGGTAATCTCGTAAACCACATTGTTGCTATGCTAGAGAGACTAATGTGAAAACATCTGCCTTTTGTTGCATCATGAGCTCGTGCAGAATGCATCAACCATTCATATATCATGGTGTGTTGTCCGGGGTTAGTTTTTCCCTCGTAGGCAGGCCTCGAAGGCATGCTGAATGTCCTTGGATACTCCACATGTAGAATATTGTCGGTGAACGAGGTATGGCTTCTCGAGATCCCCAATCATCATTATTCAAGCCTTGGCTTTCCCTTACTAGCCGTCTAATCATAGCCGACAAGTCTGGCATTTGGATAGTTGAAGTCAAGCGGTAGTTGTGCTTGTGAGAAATGCAGATTACGGATCTTAAGGCTATGATTAACAATAGAGGGAGGGTGAATAGTGTTAATAAAGAATTACTAAATCATTTTGATTTTATATTAATTTAGGCACTGATGTTTGCAATATACAAACACATATATGATCATAGAAATTGCAGAAATAAAATAAAAGCAGTAAAGGAAAGAACACACCGGATTTTATACTGGTTCGGATTTACCCTACATCCAGTCCCACAACACAAGTACGTATTTCCTTTAAAAAGCAATTGTACAATTACACCATCGGTTTCAAGGCTACGAGGTACACCCTCTAGAATTTCTATCCTCTGGGTAGAGATACTTGATTTCCGCCACAAGTTTACCCAATTGATTTACCAAGGCTATAATCACACCTTTTCTCTCTTGATTGATTTCCAAGGCTACAATCATACCTTTTCTCGCTTAATAGGTTACAAAAAAGTCTATAACTCTGAATGGCACTGAGAACCTTGTAGAGATAGTGATAGATAATCAAACTAAAAGTAATCGAGTTCGATTCAATGTTGATTTCGGCAGACTAATGGTAAGAATATGTATTAAGAAATGTGGAAGAAGAAGAAGAGGAGGAGTGAAAAACCAGAAAATCTGATATCAAATTCGTTGAAACTAATCCCTATTTATAGAAGAACAACAGCCATGTCCATTTCGTGAAGAGTTATGGCGAATAGACACTTCTTTTGAAATTTAAATTTTGAACTCAACTGACACCATGTCAACATGGTCACCATAGGCATGTCGACATCCCAAAGCAATTTTTGATGATTTGATTTTCTTTAAAACTAACATTTATCTTATATTAAAACTATTTTAAACTTTTCTAATATACTTGAATACAGGTAAAATTCATAAGTAAATATAGAGAATAATATATATAGAATTTAACTATAATTTTATATTTAAATATAAGTATAAATATTTAAAAGTTAGATATATTATATTAAAAGATAGTTTAAAATCAGGAGTATTTTGACTTTGAAATTAAAGATGATTTTGAGGCTAAAATTATTAAAATCAGGATAGAGGTTTTTGATGATTTTAAAAGGAAGGTTTTGAAATCATTTTGAAAACAATATATAATTTTGAAAAATCATTTTGAATAAAAAGTTAGCGGATACAAAACAATGTTCCACTAGATTTTTCGTAGGTTTCATCCTACTTAGGGTTCCATCCCTTTAACGAGCTGGAAGTGGATTCCATTCCACGAATAAATTGGATTTTAAGATGCCAGTGCTTTTCTAGGAGTTTTAACAAAATTTCTAGTTAAAGAATAAATTAATTGAATTCTTGAACTCTTGATAATCTTGATACTCATGAGTCTTCAATTTTGATATCTTGAATCTCTATACTGTATAGTCTTCATTCTTGGTACCTGCATGGTTAAATCTTGCATATACATATTTATCTAAACTTATAATGTTAGTATTTATATTTTATATTCTATTCTAAGGTTGTTGTCATCAAAACCATCATCTCACCGACTAACAATCTCCCCCTTTTTGATTATGACAACCTTTGTTTATAAAATATTACTTCTATCCTAATAACTCCCCCTTAATCTATGCCTAACTACCCTATTTTACATTTCTTCCCCTTTGTCATCAACAAAAACAAACTCCAAACTACATGACTCCCCCTTAATTGAATACTATATGACATGTGATTATAACGATAGTATTATCATAAATAATCAACACTAAACTCTAAAAACTTAAACTTAATCCTAAATTACTAACTATCCTAACTAAGAATCTATTATAATACTTATAATAGTTAGAAAAATATAAGAACATAAATTATTTATTAAGTATATTTAAACACACTCATCAAAACCAATCATGTCAGACAAGTCAAACAAATCAATCAAGTCAATCAAGTCAAACAAGTCAATCAAGTCAATCAAGTCAATCAAGTCAAACAAGTCAATCAAGTCAATCAAGTCAATCAAGTCAAACAAGTCAATCAAAACATACCAAACAAATAAAAAACTAATAATCCTATATTATAAAACAATACGACAAACTCCTCCTAAATAAAATACACTCGTTATGTATACATGTGTCTGTGTAGTTAATGCGCTCGGTAGATTCAAAGCGGTGGAGGTGCAAAAAGTCATAGCGGGGATGCAGCGCGGATATAGCGGGATATAGCGGATGGCTCTAAAATAGCATATAAAACTCATACTTAATGATTGTACAAATATATAAATGGTAATTAAATGAAAAATTATCATTCAATTGAATTATAAATAATACATAAATAATTTTAAATAAAAACATGTGCGAATATACTTTAAATAAACGAAAAACTGTTATATAACATAATTGAATTTGGCAGAATATTAGAGTATTTTCATTTTTGAAAATATATTAAAAAATCAAATCAAATAAATTAGTTTCATAACTTTATAATGTATAAATGAAAATTTTCAATTCATTTTATTAAATAAGATATAGCGGGGTAGCGGAAATGACGGGTTATAGCGGAAATAGCGGGGATTAAAGCGGAAATGCTATATTCTGGGGCTATATGGAAAAATCGTAGCGGTAGAAATCCGCTATGAGATATAGCGGGGTTATAGCGAGGTAATAGCGGGGAATTAACTACACAAACATGTATGCAATATGTAGTTTGTAATGTAGAATGAAATGTATGACATATGCAATGTAGCATGAGATAATATGCAGAATGAAGTGCAACTTGTAATGCAAATAATTATGATATGCATTGTAATTTATGATGTAATATGCAAGATAAGATATGAAATAGGATGCATAATGATATGTAATATGAAAAAAAATGATAATGAAGTAAAAATAATAATATGCAGAACGATATGATACGGTAAGTGACATCCAGATTATAAGATAAACTTGAGTAATAAGTAATATCTAATTGACAAGCATATATTTATATATATATATCAAATTATTATTATTAATTACTTCAACCAAACAAAGGTATTACACACCAATTACTAGACTTAAGTTAAGGAAACTAATGAACGAGACTGAAAGAGTAGTAAAGAAAAGAGTTTAAAAGTAATAAATGATATTAAAATTATAACATATTTATGAAAGGAAGTAATAAAACTCAATATCAAAATTAAATTGCTAAGAAATATGGACCTAAACTATATATATATATATATATGATCAGTTGTATTTTTATACAAAATTAATAGCCTACTTATTTAATTTAAAATAATTATTTTAACTTGGCTGTTTTTATTTTTTTTATTTTTAAGAATCCAAACTTCCATGTTTATAAAATACTTAACTTACTAATTAAAACCTTTATATTAAATTTTTATTGATTAAAATATTTAGAAACATGTTTAAACATCTTTTAAATTTAAAAAATATCATAATGAAATATTAAATAACATGATAAAGATTGAAAAACTAAAATAAATATGTGTTATATGAAGGCCTCTTACCCTTTCTTTTTTTATAAAATAAATAGTTAATTATAAAGAATATATTTAAACATGAAATTTATTTTAAAATATTCCAATATAAGTTAGAAAATAACTTCTAAAAAGAATAGAGAAAAATTCTTAATTTTAAATATTATTTTTACATAGTTTAAAGTTTCATAAAGAAAAAAATAGTATTTAAAGAATGCTATAAAAAGTTTTTGTAGTAAAAAGTATTCGAAACTTTATAAAACTGAAAGTGTAGCTTTTACCAAATACTGTGTAAAGTTTCTAAAACTCTACAGCGTTTCAAAGCACAGATATGCTATAAAAACGAAGTTGAGTACTTACAAAACATTACAGAAGAAAAGAAGCATTTTAGAAATGCTATCTAAAATTCCCGTCATGTGATGTGGTGCTATTTTATTTATTGAAAATATATAAATTGAGCCTTATTCTAACATTCTAAATTCATTCTATTAATTTCTTAAAGATATAAAATTAGTATCTTAAAAGAAATAGACTATGAGAAGTAAAAATAACATTAGCAAAGTTGAAATCATGAGCGAAGGTATGCTTTCTACTTAGTATAGTTGTAATAAATTAGTTGTAGATTTTATTTGAAAAAAAAAAACAGTTTAAAAGACTTTAAAAAAAATTAGACTTGTACATTGATATTTATACTATGGTGTGTTGATATATAGACCAATATATCAAAACTTATAAAAGAGATAACTTTCTACACCTAACTAAATGCATATATATATATATATATATATATATATATATTCCTAAATACAACAATAAAGATGAAATAATAGTAAATCGTACCAATTTTTGCACTCTATCTTTCTAACTTTGTTGTTCTTCCATTGTCGTGAGTCACACATTTATATCTTTCAGAATTTGATGACGAGATCTGCTCTGTTACGACGGGATTGTTTTTCGATTATCGTAGTATATTCATTTGTTGAATTTGGAGACCGTATGAGAAAGATGTAGATGATCTAGTAGATCAACCAACATGTCGCCAAAACTTTGAATTTGAATTTTGAATGAATGGGCACTTCAACCACCATAAATAGGCCCAACGGTCACCACTTTCCATTTTAATCGCTCTTCTTCTTCTTCCCGTTTTTCTATATACTATCAAACTTCGAGAGGGCATATCTCCTTTGTTTCTTAACGGAATTGGATGAAACCAGTGGAAAATCGAAGAGGAAGGCAAGGGCTATGATCTAGTAATAGTTTGGTGTCGAATTTGGAAGGTATTGTGATGCAACAGGCCGAACAGTAGAAGAAATGTAGAAGATCCCTACACAGTTTTTCAGTTTTGGATAGCCAACTTCAAACTGTCATATTTCACTCAATTTTGATCGGAATTTGATGGTCCACCCATCAAAACGACCGTGAGAACAAGAACTACAATAGGAAAAAGGAGTGGGAACAAAACACTCAAATATCTGGATGCAATTTGAAGAATACCTTTGAAAGTTTTTCCTTCTTTTTCTCTTTGTTCACCAAAACTTCATTTGACCACAACTTGGTCATTTCTTTACATTTTCGCATGAAACCAGTGGCATTGCGAAGCAGATGGAGAGAAGCACGGTATCAAATCAAGTTATAGATGAGAACCAAAAGTTTTTAATTGATCGGGGACCCATTTCTTTGTCGATTTCTATTATACATCCATTTGTTCTTCTTGATCGATGAATGATTATCTGGTATCTTTTAACCAACAGTCATTAGACATAATTCTTCTCCTGCAAAACAACATAACCTTTTAAAGAATCAAGTGGCTTTTCAAAATAATTAACTATAGTTTTAAACAAAAATATCATGATGATTCTGTGACATATTCATATGAAAATAGTGTTAATAAAATCCTGAAAAATAGTCATTTTAAAAACTTTTTCAAAATTCAGATTATGAAAACTTTGAAAACCTTGCTCTGATACCAATTGTGAGAAATGCAGATTACGGATCTTAAGGCTAGGATTAACACTAGAGGGGGTGGATAGTGTTAATAAAGAATTACTAAATCCTTTTGAGTTTATGTTAATTTAGACACCGATGTTTTCAATATACAGACACAGATATGATCACAGAAACAAACATGGATGTAGAAATAAAATAAAAACAGTAAAGGAAAGAACACACCGAATTTTATATGGTTCGGAGTTACCCTACATCCAGTCTCGCAACGCAAGTACGGATTTCCTTTCAAAAGCAATTGTACAATTACACCCTCGGTTTCAAGGCTACGAGGTACATCCTCCAGAATTTCTATCCTCCGGGTAGAGATACTTGATTTCCGGGCCACAAGTTTACCCAATTGATTTACCAAGGCTACAATCACACATTTTCTCTCTTGATTGATTTCTAAGGCTACAATCACACATTTTCTCGCTTAATAGATTACAAAGAAGTCTATAACTCTGAATAGCACAGAGAACCATGTAGAGATAGTGATAGAGAATCAAATTAGAAGTAACCAAGTTCGATTCAATGTTGATTTCGGCAGAGTAATGGTAAGAATATGTATTAAGAAATGTGGAAGAAGAAGAGGAGTGAAAAACCAGAAAATCTAATATCAAATTCGTTGAAACTAACCCCTATTTATAGAAGAACAACAGTCATGTCCATTCGTGAAGAGTTATGGCGAATGGACACTTCTTTTGAAATTTAAATTTTGAACTCAACTGACACCATGTCGACATCCCAAAGCAATTTTTGATGATTTGATTTTCTTTGAAAATAACATTTATCTTATATTAAAACTATTTTAATCTTTTCTAATATACTTGAATATAGTTAAAATTCATAAGTAAATATAGAGGATAATATATATAGAATTTAACTATAATTTTATATTTAAATCTAAGTATAAATACTTAAAATTTAAATATATTATATTAAAAGATAGATTAAAATAAGGAGTATTTTGACTTTGAAATTAAAGATGATTTTGAGGCTAAAATTATTAAAATCAAGATAGAGGTTTTTGATGCTTTTAAAAGAAAGGTTTCGAAATCATTTTGAAAACAAGATATAATTTGAAAAATCATTTTGAATAAAAAGTTAGCGGATACAAAACAATGTCCCACTAGATTTTTCGTAGGTTCCATCCTACTTAGGGTTCCATCCCTTTAACGAGCTCGAAGTGGATTCCATTCCACGAATAAATTGGATTTTAAGATGCCAGTGCTTTTCTAGGAGTTTCAACAAAATTTCTAATTAAAGAATAAATTACTTGAATTCTTGAACTCTTGATAATCTTGATACTCATGAGTCTTCAATTTTGATATCTTGAATCTCTATACTGTACAGTCTTCATTCTTGGTACCTGCATGGTTAAATCCTGCATATACATATTTATCTAAACTTATAATGTTAGTATTTATATTTTATGATCTATTCTAAGGTTGTTGTCATCAAAACCATCATCTCACGGACTAATAGTGCTCCACTACACGATAATGGTCAAGTCGTTGTTTACGGGTCGTTGTCATCATCATTCCGAGGAGGTAACTAGTTTGCATTAACTTGAACTCTATAGTCCATATCAACCGTGACATCACCAATGTGCATTCTTCCCGTTATCTACTGTAATCCACCTCCAATAGTTGGATCGGCACCGATTATTCCAGACAGATCAATACCGATCGTTATCGATTTGTCCGGATCGGTTGGATGATGGCGGAATAATGATTCAATGTAGTATCCATCGATTCTATGACATCTTTGTCTATGATAGTCATCTGATGAAGTTGAGCTCTTCAATGCAAAATGGGAAGTTGGCTCCCTCCTAGCTTTCTTAGGTTGTTGATCTCCGAGTTGATTCATTAAATTTATATTGGGTTGAATCTGTTAGTTCAACTATCAGTGGCTATCCGCAAGCTCTCTCAACAGATTCTAGAAATCATCCCTTGTGATGAACTCAACAAGATTATGGACTTCAACTAGATTGGTAGCATTAACATCTACTGGTAGATTGCTCTGGCCTCCCTGCTAGATGCTTGCCTTCTCGTTTCTTTCTACATTTTGAGAGTTAGGTCTGGTGTTCTTAACCATTGTTGATAGTTTTCCTTAGACTTTTGCAAATCTCAATAGAATGGATAGACTACTTGAAGATAGTTCTGGATCTCTTCCGGTGATTTTTGCAATGTAGTAGTAGTAAAGAGATCCAAACAGAGCTGAGAATCTTCTCTCTCAATGAAAGCACCAAAATATTTGCACCGGAACTTGACACAAATACCCAATAGAGATTTTGTAGAGAAATAAATGATGAATAATGAATGAAAATAGAGGGAACATGCAATTAAATAACAAAATAAGCGATAACAAGAAGACAATGATTTATAGTGATTCAGCATTGAAATCCTACGTTCACTTTGGAGAAAATAACTTTATTAAACTCTTGAATTACTGACTACAAAAAGATGGATCAAAGTAAAACCCTTAGTTCTAGAAAAGTGCAAAGTAACAAGCACTATAAAGATCCCTAAAAATTAACAACAAGTCTATATTTACATGGAAGACGATGAAATATCTTCCTGAAATTTCGACAACGGAGTCTCCAAATCCAAAAGAAGTCATTATATCGATCGCGAATCCCACGTCTTTCAAAATAATGATCGATACAGATCGTTTTATGGGCTTGTTTTGGCGTGCGATCGATATGGTCGGCTCCACTCTTCAATATATCGATGCTCCCAAAATTTCATGTATATTTGACTTGTAGATTTTGAGATATTGATTGTTTTCCATTGAGTTGAACTGTAATATCGATATGGTATGATCCATAATTGGCGAATATGGATTGTACCCGATCCATTTTCAGTAAATGTTATATTTTCACACTTTTATTGTTCTATTAAGTCCACCTTTTGCTTTCACTTTGTTACCGCTTCATATTGTCATCCGTGTTTGATCTCTTGGCTTTTGATCATTAATTTGACTTACCGATCCCGATGACAGTTGAGTCTAACTTGTCTACTTAGTTCGAATATAGCCAGGCCAAAAGGCTGGATAACATGCATCTTTCAATCGCATTAAAAATCTATTATTTTGTCTTATTACAAGACGTCACTTACATAAATTCACCTAAACCTATTTGAAGGGTAATGGTGTCGACCCTTTATGCCCCCACATCTTTTTACATCTAATTTTTTGGAAGCTTAAGTTATTTCTTCTTTTATAGCATAATTAAAGTCAATTAAATTATATATTATTGTATTAAACATCCAAGTATGAACTATAATTTTTATTTTTTATTTTTGCATTAAGTACTTGGCTGAATTTTCTATGAATTTCTTCTTTTACTAAATATAGCATTCATAAACTAGGAAACTTAAATGGTTCAACTAACTTTAAAAATGTTCGTATTATTTCTTAATAGAATTTATAGTTATTTCTTTATTTTAATTATTATTTATATAAATATAATTTAATTATGTTATTTCATTAACTCTTTTAATTATTTACTCATATAGGTTTATACTATTATCTTAATTAATTTTTCGTAACGTATCTAAATATGATATTCTGTTATTTTAAACCTATTTTTTAAAGTTTGACATTTTTATTATTGGTCATTATCATATTTCCTGTTACAAACATAGCATCATTTTTACATTTCAACTCACTCATTCCCAACGATTAAACAAAATTTTGACAGCACTTCCCTGTATCGACAAGGCATAACAATCGATTAGCTTAAAAAGTTGTCTACATGAAAACAAAGGGTGCCGATAAGCTATTGAGAAAATTAGTTTATAATTAATATTGCAAAATATTTATCTTCCTCAATGTTAATAAAGAGCCCCCAAATAATCTTAACTGACTGGATCGAACTAGTTTGGTTTAAATTTTAAATTGTATTTTATTATATGCCTTTTTATTTAATTCGACGTTGAATTTATTCTTTTTGTTCACCGATCTTTTCTTTGATTTTTATGCCTATAGTTATATCTTTTTATGATTTTGTTCCAATCTGTAAGATCATGAGTTTGTTTATTTATTTATTGTGGTTCATTGGATTTATAAATGCTATTTTGGGAATAAAATATTGTTTTTATAGCATATAGTTCTTTACTTCATATGTTTACCTTCGTAACATTCTTATTTCGACGTACAATAATCCTACATTTTCCTTTATATTCTAACAATAGTACTTTTCCTTTTCTCTTCATTTTCAATGCAATAATTTTTGTATTTCCTCAGTTATTTCCCATGCTCGAACTTTCATCCCATGTTCAATATTCACTATCCAAACCTTTAAAAGAAAAGTTGGCCCATTTTTACATCTTTTATTTTAATTAGAATTCAATTTTAATTCACTAATAGTTTTCACTTAGCCTTTTTGTAACACCCTAGAAATTGAAAAATAATTAATTAAAAAGAAATTAATTAAAAAATATTAAAGCTCAAAATGAAAATTTCAAAGATTGTCAGAATTTGGTTATGAAACTTGCACCATTCGGTTCATGCTGATTTTCTGATCAATTTTCTTACATAAACTTTTGTGATCGGGGTTCAAACGAAATAGTTATTAACTTTTGAAAATATTCGAATTGGAAACAATTATATATGCAATTAAGGTAATAAATGTAATTAGTTTACGTTAGTTAATGTTTACTTAATGTCTAAGCAGGATTAATTTTAAATTAGGTTGGCTAAAATGGTATAAAATAAATAAAATGACGTATAATAGGGAACAACGTGTAATTTAAATAGGCAACATGTCGACCCCTCATTCGGATCGGCTGACCGCTAGTAGTCGACCGGTAGCATCAAAGCGGTCGACCGCTTAAAGGCTGGTGGCTATGAATAGAACCTAGGCTGAACGGTTTGGATTTAATATAATCTAACATGTGGTTGGCATTGGTTTGAATCTCTAAAATACAGGGCTAACCCCCTACCATTCTTTTCATATTTTCTGAAGCTAAGGCAAAGCTCTACCCTTTTTTTTCTTCACAAATTCTAAAATCAATATAGATTATAATCTATAAAAATATATACGTAGAGAAGAGCAGAGAATAATAAGGAGGAAGATAGGTTTAAATTGAGTCGCCAAAGCCAAGGTAAATTGTGAATCTAAATTAGATTCAAATCTCTTCTTGGATCTAAATTTCTAAACAATATGTATATGCTTGTAGTGCATATTTTGGTGGGGAGAAAATGAAGTCAAATTGGAATTATAGGATTTAGATTTGGAGATTAGGAAGCTAAAAGGTGAGTGAAAAATTATAACAACCCGTCCTAAAATGGACCTAAATTCCAATCCAGAAAAGGTCCATCGAAATTTAGACCCATCTCAAAGCTGGTTGTTGGTTGGTAAAAAGGACAATGCAAAGCTATTTATTTACACATTCAGAATCTCACAGTGGAATGATAAAATATATAATAATAACAACTATACCCATTTTATTCAAATTTCAAAATGTCATTCAAAACCAAAACAAAACATTCATAATACGCAAAACCCAAACAATAATCGCAACATATCTGTGATACAATATTCCAAAACTACGACATTGTTTTTATTTCATGGGTATATAAAAAACTGTAAGAAAATAAATAAACTAATGACACAACTCTCGTCATCGTCTCCACCTTCAACACTGCCCTTTCTAACCTATGTTGTGATTAAGAGAGAGTCAAAACAACAAATGTCCAGTGAATAAAAATCTCGAGCCTTACTATATTAGTGTTTGGGCAATATAATTCAAATAAGAATATGACTTACGTTTTCTACCTACATCATAAGACTTTTCAAATATAAGCCCAAAGGCTTTTCTCAACTTAAATAAACGACTTTTCAAATATAAGCCCATAACCAAGTTACTACAAACCCAATAACTCAAATCTACCGTACATAATGTCCTAACAATGTAAGAGATAATACTCAAGCCACTTAACATCTTTTAGTGGGAATTAGGCTGACTTCGACCATTTAATACCTTATTTAAGGCAAGTCCACGTCATTTACTACATATAATCCCAAGCTGTGTAGTTAATGCCCCGCTATTACCACACTATAACCCCGCTATATCTCATAGTGGATTTCAACCGCTACGATTTTTCCTTGTAGCCCCAAAATATAGCCTTTCCGCTTTAAGCCCCGCTATTTCCACTATTTCCGCTATATCTTCTTTTATAAAATGAATTGAAAAAGTGCATTTATACATTAAAAATTATGAAACTAATTTATTTGATTTAATTTATAATATATTTTTAGGAATGAAAATACTCTAATATTCTACTAAATTCAATTATGTTATATAATAGTTTTACGTTTATTTAAAGTATATTCGCACACGTTTTTATTTAAAATTATTTATGTATTAATTATAATTCAATTGAATGATAAATTTTCATTTAATTACCATTTATATATATTTGTAAAAACATTAAATACACGTTCTATATGCTATTTTAGAGCCATCCGCCATATCCTGCTATATCCTCGCTGTATTCCCGCTATGACTTTTTGCACCTCCACCGCTTTGAATCTGCCGAGCGTATTAACTGCACAAATCCCAAGGTGGACTCCTCATTAGTAATTATCCAACAAACATTGTATGGAATCTCTTCAACTACTTAATACTTCCTTATGAAACGAGCCCTTTCCTGAGATATTCTGTTCCGTCCCCAACCCATAATCTCGACCATTTGTTACTTCCTACATAGAGAATAGGCGGACCCTCACATAACCACTTGTTAACTTCAATTTCTAAAGAAGGTCCTTCGTATTATGACTTGTATTCATGATGACATCTCACATTAGCTCGACTATTCGTAGGTACTGATAGCCAGATTAGATGGATAGATCTACCCTGTAGAATTTGGGACTAACCCTGCATCATCGTGGTTACTTATTACAGGCAATGTCTCACATCAGCCTCAAAATCACATTGCTGGTAGCTAGATTAGCTGGAAAGGCTTTCATGTGCTTTTAACTGACCTCTCGTCTCTATAACTTAGTCATAACCTATATCACACTCTACATATATTACCATACATCTTGATGTTTCCATAATCAAGATCTTATAAGAAACCTTTCTTATTTTGCCTTTAACATTAATTACCTACCTAAGGGGGATTTAATGATAATTATTAACCTAATTAACTATGCAGTTGATAAGTTATAATTATACATTAATTACTCTAATACACAAACACGCGTGCGTGCCTCGTAATTTCGAAGCGTGCAGAATATATATCCTAAACTAGCGTTTAAATGTCAGCTTTTTAAATAATTATACAAGTCTCGCTCCATATTACTAACAATACCAAAATTCCAATATTCATATCAAAAGTTCCGACCAATAGACCTGTATACTATTAAAATCTAAATACAACTTATTGCCTTAAAATATTGGAACATATTGGTAGCAGAGACTTAAAATTTCAATTTTATGCTCTATTAAACTACTTTTTCACATAAAAGTGGACTAAGGATTTTCATTTAATTCATGGGAATAAGCAGTGCAAACTACGAATAAAATTTGTACCTTACACACTATTATTTAATCAAAATCCTTTTGACAAAATTCAAAGAAAAAGAATAAGAAATGGAATAGAAGGTAAAATTTAAAAAAATTACAAATTTACACGATTTCCATTATTTTGACATAAATAATTGAGATTCCAACATAGAATTGACATTTCGCATTGATGGAGTTTTGGGAGCTTATAATATGATGTTTTTATAAATCCAAATTCTCTACGGCATATTCAAATCTAAACTATACTAATTAAATGCTAAAATAGAAAAGCTAAGATTTTCACTCATAGTATATCTCTAGCTTTGCCTCCTTTGGAATTGACACGCCTTCAGTGATCTCCTTTAAGTCTCTTCTTTTTTATATATACAACAAGAGATTTGTGTGTATAAATAAATAAATATATTTGACTCAAAAATCGAGGGATTGGAGGAGAATAAAATTAGAAATTAAGTAATAAATATCTAGATTTTGGTACTTGAAATCCTAAAGAACCTTTTTTGAATCTAAAGAAAGAGACAAATAAAGCTTCGCTAGGCTTCCAAAATAATTTATGAATGAAAGTAAAGGGACTGGGTACTTATTTATATTCGTTAGAATGCAACAAAACCATCAGATTTAATTTTGTTTAAAATACTAAAAATCTGGATGTTCAAATTGTTAAAACTCTAGTCGCCTTTGGCTTCCGCTGGTCGATCGCCTCAACCCTACCAGTCAACTGCAAGTTGTCGACTAGTCCTAGAGGAGCATTCGTTTATTTTGGGAAATATTTCATTCTGTCGTTGTTATTATTTATTATATTCCTTAATTATCTCTTAACGTTACGTTAATTTTAACGTTTACTTAATCTCCAAGTCTTATTAATGTTAACTTTAAATTTTCAAATTTAAGAATAATTTAATTATTTGAATTTTAATTTTATGTAAATTATTTTAAATCGAAAAACCTTAAACGTCCATAACTTTTCCGTTTAAGCTTCTTTTTCAACATATTATGTGTAGAAATTGATAGTAATTTCACCACGAACGCAACATCATAACTTTCGTGGTGGAATTCTGATTTTTGCAATATTTCCATTTCTAGTTCTATCTTGTTTAAATTAATTTATCCAATTTATTTTTTGTGCTTGATTTTTCAAGGTGTTGCATTCTTCCTTTTAAAAGGATTTCATCCTCATAATCTTTCCAAAAGGCGAATAACGTAATGCGCAATAAACATCCATGTTATACAAGCAAGTTATCTACACAACCATCTACTCAACCAAAGGTGCAATGTGACTATGTATTGCAGATATACTATAGGTGAGCTCAATCCTAACATGAGTGTATGATCGTGACAGGAAGTATGTATGCAAAACACCCTAAATGTGCATAAAATTTCTATATGTGTGCCAAGTGACAATGGAAAGTGTGGCAATCATCTCCTACCATCTAATCTAGCAACCACGATGCAACCGAAAACCTATTTTAGAGAGAAAATTTTTCTTATGAAAAGCTTTGGACGAGAAGTCCTCATGCTTTCGGTCGGATTTTCACCCATTCTCCTAGAACTAGTCTAATTTCTTTATCGCGGAGCTTTCTAGTTTTGTGCTCTATATGCATGCATTGACATGGATACTATTGTCCTCGTTTCAACATCCCCAAATTGATTAGGCTCTACCAGAATGGCTATGATATGAAGAAATTTCCTCAAGCGCAAAATAAAAAAAGGTCATGGATTTGTCCAATTTATCTGTTAGCTCCACACGATAAGCAAGTCTTTCTATTCTTTCTAAAATTGGGAAAGACCAATAAATTTTTGTTGCCAAGTTTCCCGACTTTTCAAATCTCACGACTTTACCAAAAGGGGAAACTTTGATAAACACCATGTCCCCTACTTCTAATTCTAACTCTTTTCTATACTTGTCCACATAGGATTTCGGGGAATCTTTTGTGGCTTTCATTTGCTGCCTAATCAATTCTACTTTTCCCCTTCAGCGTGTCAAACACCTAGTGACAAATTCTGCCACCTTCTTCTTCATCTATGTCCAACAAAAAATTCTTTTTATATCCCTATTCATCTTGTCTCTTCTAGGGTGAATGTTCATCCTTGAATGGTGTCTCTCGGTAAGCTAAAATTTATTTTTTCCAAAATCCTAAAAAATATTGGGATTAAGGCATCCTTTATTCCTAGTCACTAACCTAATTTCCTCGTTAATTTCCAATAGTACCTACAGTTTATCGCTAGTTAAGTCCCCTTATGAAATTTTCTTATTTACAATGTTCCGCTTTATGTATATTTAACTTGCAGTTTAATCCCGTCCACAAAATTAACCCAATGATCAAACATGAACACATCTTATACCATAGCATACGCTTTTTCAATAATCTAAGGGAGACAACTAGCGATAACATTTCTAAAAAACTCAAAGGTAAATTTTGTTGGAAGTTTCCATTTGTCATTAACTGGTGTAAATAATTTTGGTGCCTTAATACCCCTTATTAAATTAAGATAAACATTCCCAATATGTCATTCTGCTTAATTCTCCATCTTCCTTCATTTTCCTATCATGGTTTCTAATAAATGTGGTCCATTCATTACTTCAGTTAACTTTCCTTTAATAATTGATCATTATTGTCAATATTGGACCTTCTCTAATAAATCCTTATTTAATCCTTTTCTTCTTACCAGTTTCAAAATCCCTATGTTACTAATTCAATTCCTCCATAAATTCTATATTAAATTTTCTAATCAGTCCTCATTTAATCCTTTTATTAATTATAAATTATTGCCCATTAACTTTTTAATTAATGTCCATAAACCCTAATCTGCTAATTATTAACTAATATATATAGTCATAAATTATGCTATTATTTATTTCTATTTTTATATGTTAAGCTTAGTTATACATGTGTGTATGTGTATTTCTTATTTCTAACCATTAATTTATAAACTAGAACAATCATTCCCATATTTTAGTTTATCAAAGCAATCCTTAAGGGATTACCATTATAATTTTTCATGAATTAACCAAAGTAAGATCTTTGCTTTGTTTGCAATTACAAGGAATTATTTATATACTATTCCTACTTTATTCATATCCTAAAACCTTTACACGGCCTTACCTAGGTAGTGGTCCCTATCTACTCCATGAAATAACTTCTGTTTAGTTCTCACCATTCTTAAACTAATATTTTACAATTATATAGTACCGCATCTAAAACCTTTACCTTTTAAAATATAAACTTGGAAACACTTTTCAAAAATTTCAAAAATTGCATAGTCCCCAAAAAGGAACCATGAATTTTTTTCCTTTTTCTAACCAGCTTTTCCCTTTTAAGGAATTATTACAACCTAGATTAATTTATGTAAAGTTGGATTTTTAATTTAAAACATTTAAAACTCGATTATCAAAACAAACTATTATTAAATCAAAAATTCAAAATTGCTTAATTCCATGAAGGAGCAAAATAATTTCTCTTCTTAAAAACCATCTACAACATACAAAATAATCTTCAATAAATTGTTTCATACAAATAAACTTATTACATTAAATTCGAAATCAGCACTTACTACTACATGAAATTATGACCCATACTTATGAAAAGTTCATTTACTTCCATATTAAGGATATATTATTATTATTTTCCAAATTTAGCATCTTTTAAATCTATTACAAAGATTATAACTTCAATAACATCTCAAAATAACAGATTTTCCTCTATTAGATGTTCATTATTTCAAAGATAATTCTACTTACAAGATAATAATTTTAGTAGACTTCAAACTGCAACCTATTCGTATGCATGTCAAATTTATAATTTCAAGTGGTTATGTTATCCCAAAAATACATTAACGTCTATTACTTTATTACTCAAAAAGTACTATTATTTAACTAAACACTTTTTATAACTTTGTTTAAGTCTTATTTAAACTCCTATAATCTTTCGCAATCCTTTCCTTGTCAATCATAATTTATTTCTCTTTTATTACCATTTTAAATTCAATAATGTTTTATTTTGATTCAAACAAATTATAAATAGATTAAATGTATATATAAAATTTTCATCCTTCTTATAGCATTTACAAAATTATCCCAACTCATTTACTAATTATCACCATATAATTCCATCCAGTTGTAAAAAAAAATTCAAAAACATCTTCTATAACCTTAAATATTGAAAGGTGGAGTAGACAAGGATAATTTATATCCTATTAATTTCTTATTAGATTACTGGTCCCGTTTTATACAAATTCCCAATGCCATTTGTAACAACCCACAAATTTATTAATTTGATAAATTATATTTATTTTTAAAATATTCAAATTTAAATTTTTTAACATAGATTATGATATTGTGAATAACAAATAATAATGGTAATCTTAATTTGAATAGATATTTACAAAAATAGATAGTTTGGAAAAAATATCGATAAAATGACCGAAAACCATTTTATCGATAAACAACTCTATAATCGTAATAAATCGCGCACGGAGCTGAATACATATATTTATTTAAATATTTAAACAAAAATATCAAATAAAACGTATTTACAACATCATCAATAATGTCATCATATTTAGTAATTAAATTATAAATTTAAATTGAGATTTTAATGATTATTTAATTGTTCAATATTTTAAAATGATAATAATTCATTTTAATTAGTTATATAATGATAATAAATCATTTCTAATAGTTTTATAAAGATATATATTTGATTTGAAATCATAAGGAAAATTGATATCGCTTTGTCGATATAGTAGCACTTTTTGTAAATAATTATTTAATATGGATTTTTGTGGTTTTATAACTCAAGTGAGATCATTTTAATTAATTAATAATGATAAGAAATTTGTTTTCAAATTTTGTTTACAAATATATGTATGTTAACTAAGAAGTAAAAATATGATTGGAGATCGAAATCGGAATTGGAATTCATAACGATTTAACGAATAGAAGTTATTTTAAGTCGTTGCAACCTTATTAAATAAATACACACACATATATGCATACATATGCAAGTCATACATGCACATTCATATAAAAATGAACATACATGTGTACAAATGAAACAAATATCATGATTTTTATTTTATTTTTTTAATGGCCTCTGTTCCTTATTTCCCTCCTCTCCCCGTACTTTCAAACTGCTCTCCCGTCCAATCCAACACCCCTCCCATACATCCTCCTATTCATCTCCAGCCACCTCAATTTCCTCCCGAACCTCTCCCACCTGATCCTGCCCTTACAATCCATTCTGACACCACTTCTCCCCTTGATGTTCCCCTTGGTCTTTCTTCTTCTGCACCAAACCTGTCCTGCCAATCATCTTTGGTTGTGCCTCCTGTCCAATGGAATTCCCTCTTCAAAGCAAAGCCTCGTAATGCAGGGAAGCATTCCCCAATTCAAGTACCTCTTGTTTTTAAAGGACATGTCTTAGTGCCTCTAGAGGATGTAATAAAGGCAGGAAACGAAATTTGGGAAGAATACTTGGTAGGATTTTTCCTTGATAAACCACTTTCTTATCTCACTGTTATAGAACATTTAAAAAGAGTTTAGAAATTGAAAGGCTCAATAAAAGTTAAGTCAGATGGATTCCTGTGCCTATTCAAACTGTCTTGTGAGGAAGATAGAAGGAAAATTATTGCTTCAGATCCAATTATCATGAGGAACAAATTATCCATTGTAAAGCAATGGGATCCAAATGTTGGTAATAGTTGTAGTACTATTAAATCTGTTCCAGTTTGGATCAGGCTTTCAAACATCCCATTGTATGCATGGTCACATCTAGGCATCAATTGGCTGGCATCCCAAATTGGTGCTTTCATGTGTATGGATGAACAAACTGAGAAGTTGGAAAGAATTGGTTTGGCAAAATGCATGGTGGAAATCACTCCAACAGTAGAGTTATTAGATGATTTGCAGTGATGTTACATGATGGATCGGAACAGATTGTAAAAGTTGAATACTTAAGGAAACCTGAAGTATGAAGTGGATGCAAATAATTTGGACATATGACTGATTTGTGTTTGAAAATGAAATCAAAAAAAGAAGGGAAAGCAGTACCGGATAATGAGACTAGAAAGGAAAGCAGGGATTATGAAGTAGACAATGAAAAAATTACAAGACTAACAAAGAAAAAGCAGGAGTAGTGAAGGGTTGAAAGTAGGGGAACAAAAATGAAAAGGGATAAGGTAAAAGAATCTACAACTAAGAATCAGCAATTTGGAGAAGTAATAACAGTGGATGAAGCCAAAAATAATGAGGAACTTGTAACACATGCTAACACAGTGAAAAAAGGAAAACAAATATATTCAAATGAAGAAAACAACACAGGAACCAACAGATTTATAGTCTTGATGGAAGACAAAGAGACTGAGTCAAGCTATGCAATAAGTGAAAATGAACTATGCAATGATAACTGTGACAAAGAAGAGCAAATGGAAGAAGGAGAAATTGTAGGCATTATGCAGCCTGATAATTGTGTTGAGCATGATACAACTTTCAGAATAATGCAAAATGAGATGAAGGTTCAAGAAAACAGCAGAACAGTGAGAGTTGACACAAGTGCAAACACAAGTGCAGCTGAACAGAATAAAAAACCCCTGATACAATAGTAATTGAAATTGACAACTCAAGTGAAGGAAATTCAAAGCAAACAAGTGACATTCAGGAATTAAATGCAAAAAAAGGAAAAACTATACTGAATTCACATCTTGCTGAAACCCAGTTTAGGGAGGAACTAGAAAAAGACATAATGAACCTGATTATGGCAAACCAGCAAACTAGTAACTTCCCATCTCCTGGTAGTTACACTTTTTATGGCCATCTACCAGGATGGATATCTTTACCTCCTATCTCAAACAACTCACAAAATTTCCCAAAGACAGGGAAGAATAGTGGCAAAAGTCTGTCTGATAACAAAGAACTTAATGTTGAAATCAACAATGGTCAAAGAGGATCTCCTGCAACTAGGTGCATGAAAAATGTGGTTCATCAATCATTGAAGTATACCAAATGATGCAAAGCTATGCAATATGGAATATTAGAGGAGCTCATTCCCTAACAAAGCTTGATCAAGTGAAATATCTCATTAATCATCACAGAGTATCCCTCTTTGCAATTCTTGAAACCAAACTTAATGAAACTCTTACCATAAAAGCTGCAAAACATATAAACCCTAGCTGGAATATTAACCATAATTTGAATCAAGCTTCCTATGGCAGAATCATGGTTATCCATGATCCTACTGTATTATCTCTATCATCTGTCCTTAGCACTGACCAAGCTATGCATTTTCAAGCCAAACATATTGAATCTTCCCTCACTTTCTATTTAACTATAGTCTATGCCCACAACTCATCTACCTCAAGACAATCTTTACTTGATCTCCTTCCAGCTTTTAGGCAAAATACCCATCCATGGCTTGTCTTTGGGGATTTTAACTGCTGTTTAACCTTGAATGACAAGCATGGTGGTCTTCCCCTTCTCCCAAATGACATTTTTCCTCTCAATAAAGCTATTGAGGATTCTAACTTGCTATCTATTCCAACTTCTGGTGCTGAGTTTTCTTGGAATAATAGGAGTAGATCTGGAGTCAGAACCTACTCCAAAATTGATCATTCATTTGCCAACCTCAAAGCTTTAACCACATGGCCAATAATGTCTTCCTATATGCCCCAACCAGTTCTATCAGACCATTCCCCTATTAGTTTCTCTTTGGGACAGAAGTTGTTAAATGAAAAAAGAAGTTTCAAATTTTATAATGCTTGGGTCCATGAACCTGAGTATACTAATATCTTAAGTAAAGCATGGACTGAAAAATTCTATGGTAATCCAATGTTCATTTTTTTGTAGGAAATTAAGAGCTACAAAGAATGCACTAAGAGAATGGGCAAGGAACAGATTTGGAGATGGCACATTAAAATCAACTATGCTTAGAAAGAAACTCATTCTTGCTCGGAAAGATATGATGAATAATCCTGATAATACTGAAGCAGCTGATACTAAGAGAAATTTGTTTGAACAATTTAGTGAAGCTTTGAAGTCTGAAGGTAATATGAAGAGGCAACAACTGAGGCAAAAATGGGCAACTGAGGGAGATAACAGTACTGCTTATTTTCATGTTGCCATTAAGGTTAAACAGGCTAAGGAGCACATTACTAATATTTTTGATGAGGAAGGGGAATTGCATTCCAATGCTGCTGCTGTTGACAATGCTCTGCTTAACTTTTTTAAGAATTTGTTAGGAAACAAAGATGAATTCATTCCATCCATTGAAGATTTATCCCATATTCAATTACCAGAAGTGCTACCAGAGGAAGCTGTCAATCTTGTCATAAAGGTAACTGATAAGGAAATTAAAGACACTCTATTTTCTATGAACGGGCATTCAAGTGGAGGGCCTGATGGTTTCAATGTCAATTTTTTTATCCATAGTTTGGATATTATCAAGAAGGAATTTCTAAAGGCAGTCCATAACTTCTTCAACTCTTTCAACCTCTTAAAACAAGTGAATGCAACAAATTTGGTTCTTATACCTAAAGTCCAGACTCCCTCTTCAGTTGCCTCATTTAGACCAATTTCTTGTTGTAATGTTATGTACAAGTGTATTTCAAAAATTCTAGCCTCTAGACTTGTTGTTGTCCTTACCAGAATAATATCCAAAAATCAATCTGCATTTCTTCCTAAGAGAAATATTCTTGATAATATTCTGTTATCTCATGAATTATTAAAAGGCTATGGTCGTGCCCAAGCTTCCAAAAATGCTATGCTAAAGGTGGACTTAATGAAGGCTTATGACAGTATACATTGGATATCAATAGTGAGAATAATGGCTCTAATGAAATTTCCCAAAGTTTTTGTAGCATGGATATACAGTTGTATCTCTACTCCATCTTACTCAATTAAGTATAATGGCTTCACTTCAGGGTTTTTCAACAGGAAACAGGGGATTAGGCAAGGGGACCCTATCTCATCTTATATTTTCATTCTAGTTATGGAAGTTTTAACTAATATGCTGTCTAGAAAATATGTGCAGAAGGAAATATTGTATCATTCCAAATGCAAATCCCTCCAAATTACTTCTCTCTTGTTTGCAGATGATATAATGATCTTTACTAAGCCTGATCAGGGCTCAATTGAAAAAATTATTGCAACACTTTATAATTTTTACCTTATGACTGGATTGAAATTAAATGCAAATAAATCTCACATTATTACTTCTGGCATATCTTCTCAGGAAGCTAGTAGAATAACTGCCATTTCTGGATTGCAACAAATGGATAATAACATGAATTATTTGGGAATTCCACTATGTACTTCAAGAATTACTACTAGACATTGCCTGCCTCTGTATACAAAAATCTGTAACTTAATGAACTCATGGGCAAATAGGTTTCTTTCACAAGCTGGAAGGCTTGTACTCATCAAGTCTGTTATCTCATCAATGATGGTGTATTGGTCAAGAGTGTTCATACTTCTCATTAAGCTGGTGAACATGGTAAGAATTGCCATGCTAAGATTTTTCTGGACAGGCTCCATTCATTCAAAAAAAATCATCCCATGCTCCTTTGCTAAAATGGAAATGCCAAAAAAGAAAGGTGGCCTAGGTATTTTCAACTTGCAATCTTGGAATAAAGCTGCTATAGGTGCTCACTTAAATACTTTGCTAAGTGATAGTGGGTCCCTATGGGTAGAATGGACCGAAAAATTTAACTTAAGTGGGAGGAATTTCTGGACAATGCCAATACCACAGAATTGTAGCTGGACATGGAGGAGTATTCTTGGTTTGAGAAGTAGTTTCACTAAGTTTATTAAGTATGAGCTATCACAAAATAGTAGCATCAAATTTTGGAATGATCCTTGGTTGGCTGATGGTCTTGTGCTTGTCAATGTGTTTACTCCCCACCAGATTGAACAAGCAGGCATAAGTAAGGAAGCTCAAGCTGTTGATTTCTTACTTGAGGGTAAGTTGATGCTTCCCTACACCAGTAATCAGGGCATAAGGGCGGTTTGGAACTTATATCAGTCTCATCACTATGGTATGGCATCTAGGGATGATGTGTTGTGGAGTGGGAAGCAGCATTCTATCTCTGTTGCCTATGACCTGCTTACAAATGTGATTGGTAGGACTTCTACAGTTTGGCACAAGGTAATATGGTCTGCATACTCTCCTGCAAAGGATAACCTGATGATGTGGAAGATTATCAACAATGCTTTGTTAACTAAGAACAAAATGTTGAGTTATGGAATGAATATTGATCCCCTGTGTGTCTACTGCAAGTTGCAGGTTGAGTCAGTGGCTCATCTTTTTTTGACTGTAATGAGTTACTAGGTCTCTGGGGAAGATTAGTGAGAAGAACTGCTGATAATCATACTCATGGCTTGTCTGAAGTAGAATGGGACCTAATTAGCAAATCAACAAGGTGGAGGAAAGATAGAAGAACTGTTTTCTTTTTCTATCTAAAGAAGTATCTGAAATTAGTTTGGGAGGAAAGAAACTTGAGAATATTTGAAGCAAGAAGTAGGAGTATGCAACAACTATGGGAAGTTCTTCAGCATGCAATAATCTCTGGTATGAAGGAAAGCAATTATGGTTTCAGTTCTCAGTTGGCTGAAACTTGGGCTTAACTCTTTTGTGTGTTAGTGTATCTCTTTCCTTTTCTATCTGTCATGTTTTCTCTGTGACCTGTGTTTCTTTTCTTTTTTTAGTTTCCTAAGTTTTCTTCTCTTTGTGTCTTATTCTCTGTTTCTATTTTGTGACTATGAGCATGTTCATAGTTACTTTTCTTTTCTCAATAAACTGGTGGGGGACCAGATAACCCCGCTTGCTTTGCAAAAAAAAATTATCATGATTTTTCTCTTATACTTCACCTTTAAGCATTCGTAAAGTTAATGCACATGCCATTAGAAGAAGTGAAGTGATGGAGGCATATGGAGGGGGGATCAACGTGAAAAATGATTGGAAGGGAGGGGAGTGGGTTGGCACATGGTGTAGTTGATGTGATGGAAGATATTTTCCCAGTTTTTTTCCTATAAATACACTTCCATACCCTCTCATTTCCTCACGCTTTCAACTTCTTCTTCTCCTCCATTGCAAGCTATTTTAATGGCTTCCAAAGTCATGGCAAAGTTATGCCAAAATAACTCTAAAAAGTGATAAAATTAGATACACATATATACAAGGTCGAATCACCTCAAAACACTAGCTAATCACCTCCTCCACCCTTCTATAACTCACAGCCACCCTCCATCACCACCTAAGACCGAGCACCAACACTCCAAAAGTCAAGGCCGAGAGCCTCAATGTAACGATCTACCTTTCTTATACCAAAAGATAACACTTAATACATCCTCAGTATTCATGTGTTGATCATTTAATTGTCCAAAAGACAGGTCGGTTGGGGTGAAAGAAAGAAAAAGGCAGAAAAAAATCTCACAAAACATGATGAGTAATATTTAATATGAACAAGTCTTCGCAAAAAGAAATTATCTTTATTTTACATAACATCAGAGTACATTATCTATTATCAGTCTAGACAGTCATAACAGTCTGTCCTTGCAATTTGATAAATACAACAAATAGGCATCAAGAACA
Source organism: Allium cepa (assembly GCA_030765085.1). Lineage (NCBI taxonomy): Eukaryota > Viridiplantae > Streptophyta > Magnoliopsida > Asparagales > Amaryllidaceae > Allium > Allium cepa. Next base: position 77,986,964 of record CM060941.1, on the reverse strand, counting down.
ATTAAATAGCGGAAGAATTTTAAGATACGTAAATATATTTTGGAGAATCCAGCTCGTCCTCGGAAGGCTTCGAAGAATTCAGCTAAATCTAGAAAATATGCTCGGCCTGACCCGAGCATTATAGGAAAACAATGCCCGGGTCAATCTGGGAAAACCAGCGTGAGAAACTCAAATCATAGGGAACTTACTATAACTTATAAATCCCTTTTTTTAAATCAAAAGTATCTCGTAAGACCACACTACACATAAACACAAATGGGTTTTTACCCTAACGATTACTAAATCGTTATATATTATAAAAATCCAGTGATTATAATAATGTGTAGGGTTTAAAGTATTTAATAACTAAGAAGTTGTGATGTGTGTACATGATAGTAATAATGGATATACAATCAAAATCATAGGTTTGTATTGGAGAATGGATTTCCAACAAAATGGCAAGATAAGAGACTACCTTCCGAAAATATGCACACCTCTGGATAAAATGTACAGTGGGATCGAAAACCATTCGACCCTTGCCAAAACAGGACTGGCTTACCCCTGAATTGGGCAGTGCCGAAGATGGTCACCCCTTGGTTGCGATCAATAACCAAAAATGGGCCATAATGCATACATAGAGATATCAACACTAGATCATGGGATGATCATACCCCAGTGGGTGCGACCCACATAACCCTGCCACATCTACCATGTCTTAACCATTACCAAGATGTGAGGGTTGAGAGTCTACGCTTTTAACATTTAGTAATCCATCTCGAAATGCTAACACTTCCCTCCAGGCAGAAATGCAATGCTAGTATTCATCCATACAGGTTCGTTCTAGGTTTGAACGAAACCCAGGGCTCTTAAAGGTGCATCGCCTTCAATCATCTTCAAGATATCTTCAACACGAATGCATTTGTTGGTTCGAAGTGGTTTTCGGATAACATATCCGATTCTGATTCCAAACCAACAGCGAAAATTTCTAGTTGACTCATTTTCGGTTCTTTTGGAAGATATAGCAAGTACTCGAGTCCTCACCAGGGAACTTGAATATACATCATACTTTCTGAGCCAAAATAGATCAAGATTTGATAGTTGGTTATTTAACTATCAAATAGTAAAAAAACAACAATTCAAATATTTAATAACCCATAACAACCAGTAAACCTCAAAATAAATCTTTCATTTATTTGAAATCTCTTTCCAAAACATTTATCAAAACATTCATATACTTATCTCACTGATATGGGTATTCACAAAACATTTTTGAAAGATTTCTTATTACAAAATCATATTAGAAGGATCAAAAAAATATTATTTAAATTGTATATAAGATAATCTCAAACATTATTCCTTCGGTGTTAAGTGTGAAGCGAATGTCCATACCACCAAAATTAAGAAGGTCGATTAAAGGAAATCAAATTTCATATTCTTTTATAATTTCTTCAATAAATCCTTACAACAAATCTCTTCATTTGTGAATCTCCTTTACTACCCATTATAAAACTCTTTTATAATTACCAAAAATCATTTACATAACTTTTATAAATCTCCAAAATCGTTTATAAAACCTCTTTATAAATATTCAAAACCCTTTATAAAACTTCTTTATAAATATTCAAAACCCTTTATAGAACTTCTTTTATAAACTTTCATTCTTTTAAAACAAAACTTCTTTAATAAACTTAAATCAATAAAGTTCATTTGAAAAATCAATTATCTAAAACAACTTTTAAATAAACAAGTTATTATTTAAAAGATCCTTCATTAAATTTACCTTTAAATCGTATTAACAAATAATATGATTTTCTAACAAACCTTTAAAAAGTATTAAATTACTTCAAAAAACATTTAATAAAAACGCTACTTAATCATCCTTTAAATATCTTATCTAAAATGGTAATGAAGTTTAAACCTTTTCTTTGAAATGAAAACTAAAATAAGACATTTGACTTTGCAAAATTAGAAAAAGGCTTAGTGACCACAATGGTTTATACTTTAATTTAGTTTAACTTATCTAAGTTATATCATGGGTATTTACATAACATGGAGATATGTAAAGAGAATCAGCCAATAACAAACAAATCAATATATAGGTAAGATGTCCAATTTATTATAATAGCAAACAGGGATTTGTTCTACTAAACCCACGTCCAGGTTAATATAATAGCAGAATGATGTTTAGTTCTAGTAACAGAGGTCAAATATAACTTAATTAGCAGGATGGAGATTTATTCGGCTAAGCAAATGTCATTAGATTTCATATTCAATGAAATTACTAAAAGGTGATCGACAAAGAAATCCCTTGGATTTAAAAAAATAATTTTTAAAGGAAAGTTAATATAAAACAAAACAGATTTTCAAAAATAAAGTGGTTTAAAACCTCAAAACATTTATTTAAAAATTAAATAACATTTAAACTGTTTATTTAATAATAATTAAACCTTTAATTAATAATCAAACCATAATTAGCTTTTAAATCAATAATTAAACAAATAATTATCCTTTATATAAATAATTAAATGATATTAATCTTTAAATAAATATTTAAACTATAATTAATCTCTAATTAATTATTAAATAATAATTTAAACCTTTATTAATAAATAAATTAACCTTACTCATGTCTTAATTAATCTTACTTAATTAGTAATTAATTAAATATTAAACCCATTTAAAAATAAAAATTAATTAAAAATTAATCTTAAATAATTAATTATATAATAATTAATCCCTAATTAGTAATTATAAAATAATTAACTTAAATTAATTAACTAATTATAATAAACTTAATTTAACACTTAAGTATCAATTACCTTTATTAACTAATGATTAAATACTAATTATCATAATTAATTAATTTGTTAGTTAAATAATATTTGAAATAAATAGATAAATAATTATTTTTTCATTACTTTAATATGTTTGAAAACATTTTTCAAAAGATACTTAAGTGGAATTAATTTTTACTTGCAAAAAGAGTTCAGTTTCTATAAACTGCACCCATCGCGACTACCGCTATAGGACCCAAAATTTTCAAAACTTGTTTAATATATCAAAGAACTAAAAATCCTTAGTTTTCATATACTAAGAACTTTTATAACTAAATATAAGATTTTAAAAAAACAAGAGTAAGTTTTTGGGAACTAAATCAATGTTTAAAATTTATAACTTTTCAAAAATAATTCTTAAGTAAACTAGTTTTTAAAACAAAGGATTTCGATGTCCCAACATAACAAATTCAAGTTCTAAACTTGAATTTAAATACATTCATGTATTCATGGTTGCAACATACATAAACTCATCCAAACACAAACATAACAAAGATCACAACTTTATATTATTTACATCACTTTCAAGTCTATGTTTAATTTCCATATAACATGTACGTATTAACATCCAAGCAAATATGTATACACACATCAACATTCATCAAATCAAGTTGTATTTTTTCATAACTAAGATAAACAATAATTTTAAGTTTAGAAGTTTAGGTAAAAGAGCGATCTTTACTCATCTTAAGCAATCCAAGATAACCCATAAATGGATCATCTTCCGATTAATTTATGAATAAATTACTCATGGAATTTGAAAAAATGTCAAAGTAAATGTTCTTGAAAATTCATTTCTCTACCATTTAAAAAAAAGAATCACTTAATTAGGCTATGTTTTGAGGGAGATATGGTCAAAAGAAGATGATGTATTTTCGGACTTGAAAATTTTGATCTGAAGATGAGTCTGAAAGAAATGTATATTTGACCAATAATATTCAAAAATTGAAGAAATGATGTAAATGAAAATTGTAGCAAAATTAATTCCCTTGAATGTGAAAATAATACATTTCTTCATTTGGAGTAAATTATAGAGAGTTGCGGCTGTAAGAAGAGAAGGAACAATTAAAGAAATGAAAGGGGTATTTATAAGTGATAAATCTAAGGTTTTTCAAGATTTAAAAATTATTTGCAGCCATTGGGGAACTCATGAAAGCTTGGGGAGTTTTATAAAGTGGGGATGAAATGAGAAAATAATGAAATGAATAAAATTTGTATATATTAAGTGTATAAATTAAATTACCAACTTACCACTTGTATTTTGCCCGTATGTAACAACCCGTAATTTTGACTATTTTCAAATTATTGACTTTAGTATAATCATTAAACAAAAATGGTTAGAAATAAAATTTAATGATTTATAAATGTAATATGATCAATTTCGATAAAAACTGGAAATAACAATTTCAATAAGATTTAGGGAAATTATTTGCATTCGAATGAAGTTCAATATAATGAATGTGTTTATAATTAATAGCTGGGATTGAATAATAAACGTTGAATTATTTAGATGTAAATAAAATAATTGTTTGTTAACCAAAATTTATTTGAAATCTTATATTGTGATTTATTAAAATTATAATATTGGTCATCAAAATTGGATTGTTGAAATACTTTAAAATAAGAAGTGAAACTAAGTGTAGTAGTTGTTTTCTCATTTGCATTCATATAAAAGTAAATCTTATAAGTTAAATAACTTATATTTAAATATAATGATTTATTGGATAATTAAATTGCTTAAATTTAATATTGAAAACTGCTTAAATAATTGAATCCTAAATTTAACATGAATGAAAATGATGCCAAAAGTTGATTTAAAACTTATTTAAAAAAGAAATAAATTGTTAGCTTCTAAAATCAAATTCAAAAGTGATTAATTTTTTTTGGACATTTCTTGTTTTAATTAACGTGTGAAAATAGCCTTTTGGGCACTGTTTCGGATTTCGACGAAACCAGTTTATCCGGATTCGTAATAGTGGGTTATTATTAGATTTCAAGTTTCGTAGCGATCAGACTTATTATTTGACCATGCGAGCTTGAGACGCGTAGAATCTATTTTTAGGAATTTAATTAAAATAATTTAATTTTGAAAAGCTATCTTCTAAATATGATGGAATTGGCTTTCAAGACTAGTTCCATTGTGTTCGAAATAAGGGTATAACACATAAAACGCCATATTGCACGCTTCGTTTGGAGTTCGGAAAATTTATGGGTAAATCGGGTCGGAAACATATAAAATAAGCCACGTTACGTTTCATTCGTCAAACCCTAATCTAAAAAAACACAGCCGCTTCTCTTATCAAATTAATGGTTGAAAATCATCAACCTTCTCGCCTCGATTTGTCTTCATCCGCTCATCGAAATCGAACAATTCGAAAGGAAGAGTTGAAGAGCACGACGAGCTCTACAGTCTGAACGGTTGGATCGAGCTAATTTCTTTGAGATTCTCCAGAATTGAGATAGAAAGTCGCGGTAGTTTCGTCGTTTTGGATCGTGATTTCTGGACACATGCGAGAAGGCACGAAAGGAGGAGGTGGCGCGCTGGAGCAGCGCAGGCGGTTGCGAGGTCAGATCGAACTCCGGTGGTCGAACATTGTAGCGTGCATAATGGGTTTAATCACGGTCAACTGCATGCATGCCTGGTGGTACTATTTGCATGGAAGAAAGGCAGTCAGGATTAGTTAATTAATTAAGTGTGTTAATTATAAATTTAATTATTCAAATATTAATAAATTGCATAACGTTTATGCGATGTTCGATTCAAGCGAAACGAGTCGCTTTGCGATCGTATCGACGAAGGCTACGGCGTGGAGTTGAGAAATTTTCAGTTTCAAATAAAGATGAGTGTTTTATAATGCTCATGAAGTACTAAAATATATTTTTTTGTTCGTTAAATTGACATCATGAAGTAATTTAATTTTATTGACTGTTGATTGACATATGAATTGACTATTAGAAATTAAAATTAACAGTTAAACTGAAATTGGAATTAAACTGCAAGTTAAATTCCAAATTATTGAGAACTGGTCAATTGTTGTGATATATTGACTATTTTAGAATGTTGATTATGATGGATGATATTGGTTGTTATTTTGGATGATTTGAATGTTTAATTATATTCCTGTTATCAACTGTATGCTATTGACATTATATAAACTTTTATCTGAATTATATTCGAATAAATTAAAAAAATTGGTTGAAATGATATATACCTATGACACTTTGTTTTAGATTGAAATGATATATGTCCATCCCTGAAATTAAAATGAAATAACTGTTCATTTGGCCATAGGATAAAAAATTATATACGGATACCAGATTGGTTAAATTAAATGTTTTTAAAATTCTTGGATTAAACTTATTCAAACGGCTTTGTATTATAAAAATAAGATTGAATCGAAATATGGGAATTGAATTAATTTTGAATGCGAGTTTTGAAGTGTTGAATTTAAATTTAGCTAAAAGAAATTGTTTAAAGAATTGAATTTGGAATTTGTGAAATTTTATTCAAACTTTGAAATATTGCTAAGTAAAGGTAATTTAAATGGATATTTCGAACTTGGGTTCAAAATTGAATCATTTTTAAAGATTTGAACCTTAAATTAAATACTGAAGTTTAAATTTAATTTAACTGATTTAAATCAGTAAATTGAAATTATACTTGGAATTTATATAAAGTGAAATGGTTTAAAATTGATAATTGAATTGAAATTTAAACCACTGAATTGAATCATGAATTTGAATTTAAAAAGATCGTTTGAAATTGAAATTAATTCGAACTGAAATTAATTCGAATTGAAATGAAAGTTGAAGTTAATTCGAATTGGAATTGGAATTGAATCGATTCGAATTGAACTTAGATTGAAAATGACTTGAAAGGGGAATAATTGAAATTGAATCAACTTGGTTAGAATTTGGACGTGGGTCCAGATTTGTTGAAATGGAAAGAGATAGTTTGATTTGAAATTATTTTCGAAATAAATTATTTTAATATTAACTGTTTAAAATCTATCTTTTTAAATATTCAACTTATGTTGATGTTCCAAGCTATTTTACTATAAAAATAATTTTCAGTTCTCAAAAATTATTATGCCAAACCATTTTAACCTTTGAACTATTCAAAATATTTTCTAAAAATTCAAATTGTGCAAGGTTGGAATGTTTATATTAAACTGTTGATTTGAATGCGAATTGGGTTAAAATGAAGTTATAACCTAAACTGAAATTCGAAACGATATTGGAAGTAAAATTGAGAAATTTGAATGAAATGATATTTTCAAGTGAAAATGACATATCGAACCAAATATGATATTTTAAAATAAATGATATTTTGAAATGAATATGATATTTTGATACCAAGTATGAATTGTTTTTGAAATGTAAAGAACCAACCGATGTGTAAAACGACGTTTGGTTGTTAAAGAGACCGAGGTCTCTTATTGGCATACTCTCTGTCAATATTGGAATCACTTTAACAACTGTGTATGCGGAGGAGACTCCAGAATGAAGTGGTAGGATTTGGCATACATTTTCTTGAATTTGAAGAAAGAGAACAATAATGGATAGACCCCGACACTTATGTAAATTTGAAATGACTAAAACATGACGGCTTGATAGGGTCAAGCAAGCTAGCTATCTCTAGCGGAAATCCGTTCTTCCATTTTCTTTTAGACTCAATACATATTATTTCCTTATTATTTGGTTTCGACTACTGCACCTTGATTTGGGATAATCTCCCTTTGACTTGATATGGGATGGATATACGTGGTGGATGGTCGTGGCTACGATGCGTTATCACCAGCCTTGCAATCCGAACTAGTAGTATCCTACCATGGACATTGCCTCACATGCCTTGTCATACTTTATCCTTATACGAGGCCATTACGAGTTTGGTTTAGTGTTTTCATTTCACGGCGCATCCCTATCCCCCAATGTGCTACTAGGGTGTTATATGCAAACTATATGATAGTGCTTAAAAACACTTTAAGAGGGATTAATGTAAAGACTTAATGCTAAGTAAAATATTTATTTTAATGATTAGACATTACATATATAGCATATTCTATTATATGTAAATATTTTAATGGATCCTTAAAAGATGGAAAATCCCATAACATCTCTTGAGTTATTGCATGCACGTTATACATTGGATAGGAGATGTGAAACCCCGTAACCATCTCTAATGCTATTACAACCTGTTATATGTGATATTGATTTGATCACATAATGATATTTTAGTTCTGACTTGAGTATTTTGTCTTTTCATTACGCTCGAGTCAGCCCTGAGTTTCAGTGCATTGAAGATTATTTTCCAAAGGACGAAGACGGAGATTGGTATATATTATTACTAGTATTATTTCACCGCATTGTTGTTTCGCTGCATTATTCTATTGTTTTGTTGTATATATATAACTCTGATACTTGTTGTAAAAATCATAATCAAATGCATAGTATAAACAGTTTTATGAACTATTTATTTGATTATTATATTTTGTCGTTCCGCTACAAGATTTTGTGTTTGTTTTCTTCTTTTCTTATTTTTCTTAATTAACTCCATCGATTATCTGTATTTCGTAATGTTTGAGATGTACATGTGTGGATTATTATCGATTTAAACCTTCCGAAATGTGGTTCGTCACACCCTACCTCCTTGCGCCACCTCACCATGCTTGCCTCCACCCTTGTACCTCATGCACACCCCTTGTCCCCTTCATGTACCCATTGGCCAATAAGTTTAAACATGTTATATTACTTAAATGTACTTATTTTGGCTTATGATGTGACATTTTCTTTTATAAAATTATATTTTAAACCTTACATAGTTAATTATAAATACATATGCATACATACACACACACTAATACCTATACATATATACCCTAACTTTTTTATAAATGTGTATGGTTACACTAAGGAGTTCGCAAAGTTTTCAATAACTTTTAGCCGATGAAAAGTCAAAAATTCGAAAAACGAATTCCGATCACATTCTTTATTTTTCTTCAAATTATAGATTTTTGTAAACAAATTTGAAAATATATTTCACCATCATTGTTTATTATTTAATTTTTTTTATTTTACTTATAAAATTTATTATTTGAATATTTAAAATTAGTTAAATATTCCAAAATTAAAGCAGTGAAATTCCAGATCGTACAATCAAAGAAGATGAAGCAAGTTCGAAGAGCTCCAGAGGAAGGAAATGAAGAGGAAGTGCCACCAAATGGCATCGGTTCGATTTAGAAAGCTACAGGAAAGTTTGGTAGAGTGGATATAAATCGTGAGTACTCGATGTTTAATTAAATGATAAATAATCTCTATAACTATTTTTAAGTATGATAATATGACCATGTAATCTCTTAATGATTTGTATGAATGTTTGACTTGGATGATTATATGGTTGATAACTTGGTTGTGATAAATTATGAGAACTCATAATAGAAATTGTTAGGTTATTAGTCATGGTTAATTTATGAAAAATAAATCCATATAAATATGTGTATATAGTTTATTGAGCCTCTTAATGGTTAAATATAAAAAGGTTGAAAATAAATACTATAATAATATTGTTTAAAAGTGAATATGATATTTAATATAGAAAATATTAGGTGAAATGGTTTAAAATGGTTTATAAATATTTTATAAACATTAAAATTCAATTTGAAGAAGTTTGACAAGTTATGAAAATTGAGACAAAAATAGACGCGTCGCGTAACGGCAGTTCGCGATTTCGCATTGTAAAAGTTTAAATCCATTTATATGATGGATTCGGAGTTAAAGTTCTTTGAAATACGAATTTTTCGAACTCTTATAATCATTGTTTTCAAGCAAAGGAAAAAATCGAGATTTCGTTTAGTAGATTATGAAGTATGAGCAAATCAAGTTTTCAAAATATTGTGGTATGGCTGTTCGAAAATCAAAGCGATAAATTCTTTAAAAGTGATATTTTTAATTCTTTAAAAATATGAAATAAATTCTATGTCTATTTTAAAATGTTTTTAAAGAGATTTGAGTTAGAAAAACAGATTTGTAAATGATAGAAAAGTTGTTTTGATCAAATAAGCCTTAAAAGCACTATTCGCGGCACTATTTGCAGCGGTTTTTAATAACTTTTGAAATATAGATTTAAACTTAAGTACTCTTTTTCAAATCTTTTATATATGTTTTTAAATAATTGCATAAGTATTTTAAAGATAATATGGAAGTTCTATAATTTATTTTAAAGAGTTTAAATAAATGATTTAAAGAAAAGGTGTTATAATCAAGTGATTTAATCTTGGCTCTAAAAGCCGATGAGTAGACTTGATTTTTCTATTCGTGAGATTCGCATGCGAAGTGCTTAAACTAAGGAGATATTCAAGAGCAACCAGTGCCCTGGCTCACCTGGCTCTTTCCTGGACGAGAAATAGATAAGGTAGAAATGTTGGGAACGAGACAAGTATAAAAGATTCAAATTTACAAATTTAATTTCATACAACTTGGCTTATATAGAAATAATCTTATTATACTTGGTATTAAATTCCGAGGCGGGAACCCTACTATCCATATGAATTTAAAAGGTGATTTCACCATTATTCTATGGGTAGTAAAGGTTGAATACAGAAGTTGATATCGAGTAGAATTAGTATAATTTCTATGGATCCTTTTTGCTCAATACTAATTGGTTTGGTTTTATAATAAACGATGTCTTAAATAACATAGTTTTTGACCCATTTAAGAGTTATGATTTGAAAATAGAAATCGTTGTTAAGTTTTAAATAAATAATTTGGAAATGTTTTCCTAAGTAAAAGGTAAAATAATTTGGAAATTATTCCAAGATTAAAAGGATTTAATTATCCAAAGAATTTAATAAATGAGACTGAATGATTCCATATACTCTTAAGAATATAAATGGAATAGTTGAAAAGAAAATACCTCTGAAAAAATATTTGAATGAATGGAAAGATTAATTAGCTGGATGATGTTTACTAATCACCTATACACTTGACATTTTTTATCGATGATTGGTTCGACGAAACCGGAGTCGGATTTGGACGAATCCTATCCATAAACCACTTCGAACCAATATATACGTCCAGAAGTGATGACATGTTGAAGACAATGAATTTGAAGACAGAGATCTTCATGATGAAGGGCTACTTGCCACTGGCCCCGTGATTTCATATTATATATAGTAACAGTAGTTCCCTGTTACAAAAGTCTTTGATGCATGGACTACTCACTACTAATCCTAGGAGTGATTCCCAACAGGATGCAAGAGGAGAGTACCTTCAGTTTGTCCTGATCCTGGACAACTTATATAGATGAGTGTTTGACATTGCATTTTTAAAAACCATATACATTGATCTCTACAAACGTACATCTGTTTAGTGATGTATGAGGTAACTCTCTTATACTTAACACACTTCTCTGAGACGTATGAGCTCGGAGGTTGTACATTTGTGGAAAAAAATAGTGTGTTATTAGAAATGGCAATGTGGCAATCAAAGTGGAACCTATTATGAGAAAGGCAAAGCGTGGCTTTGTGAAAGGCAAAGCATGGCTTTGTGGAAAGTATGAGCATAGCCTCTCAAGCCTCACATCCCGGTAATGATAGGGGTAATTATGTGGTCTGCAAGACATATATTTTGGGCTATTGGTTATTGTGGATACAGAAAGAAAAGGGTATCTATTGCTTAGGGGCCAGTAGGTCTGGACCCCCGATATTTTATGGTATAGTGGTGTATGAGTCCTTGTATGAAAGGCCACCGGATAAGTAGTATTGTAGCAATACGAGATGTATAGGGGTGTATGAGTACTTGTACGAAAAGCCACCGATTACTATGATTGTTATACGTGGAAAAATCCACAAAGGAAGGAAAATGCCACTAGTTCCCTGTCAAGTTGGAAATCTAATTCCAATACGAGCTTTATAGTTTTGGTTGTATTCCCAAAATAGTTGGAATGCCTTACAAACATTCAGCTGCTCCTTGTTGGAATTCAATAACGGTAACAATTTTAGCTATGTTTATATATATTTACTTGGAAAGGATTTTCAAAACAATGTCATTAGAAATAATATAAAATGGTTTAAGTATAAAGTGTGTTTGTTATCATAAGGTAAAAGGATGTGGTCATATGAGATACTCTTCTCTTTTAAAAAGGGTTTTGTTCGACAACAGAGTCAATCTATGGCACCATCATATATATTTAAAAATCGTGACTCACAGTGATTTATCAAGCCAGATCAGGGTATTTTTAATACTTGGGTCAGATCCAAGTAGTTTTAGGTTTAGCTGAACACTTGAACTTTCCAAAGGAGAGCTGGAGATCTTCATCAACATATGAACGTATTCTATATTTCCACTGCATTTATTTTGTTCTTCGCATTTTAAGGATGGAGGATTTATAACTATCCAGATTGAATCTAGGTTAGACTCTGATATTATATTCAAATATTTCCGCTATAAAAGATTTTATGATTAATAATATATGATTATTCCATTCGTGTGGGACTCTATTTGTTCTGTTCTATCTTTATTTTTTTCCCTACCGATTGGGTTTTTTGGGCACTTGGATGCTCAACACGTAATACAATGGACGCATTAGTGTCGATTTTCGAGGTCGAAAATATCGTTTGTTACACTATTTCTATCCAAATCTCCTAATATTGCCTCTATTTATATTTCCCCAAACCAATTGGCTCCTACTTCAGCTGTTATTCTTCGTATCTTCTTTATATGGAAATGTTCCTTCTATCCCAGTCATTCTATTCTCTATTCCTTAATTTAAATAGGTTCAATTTTTCTTTTATTCCCCTTTTGTAGAAAGAATTTTTTTTAATAAAGGAACTTTCAAATTAATGAAATAGAAGAAAAATCATCAAGTCCAACATGTGCTATATTTTACATTTATTTCATAAGAAAAAGAGTCCGTAAATTGGAAACTTTTAACTCAACAAATTTTAAACTAAGAAATTCACAATTGAAAACCTTATTTTTAGCTCTTAAAATCATCAGATTTACAAATTTCTTTTTAGAATCTCACCCACCATTTTGTTTTCAAAACATTCCACCACTTTCAAAATTACATCCTCTTTCAAACTCTTCACAAAATAATTAACAGCATATTTCAAAAGTCAACTACAATTACTTTCTTTCAAATAAAATTCAAATTATGATACATAAGATCTTCATTTAACAATCCTTTGAAAAGCCCTATTAATACATTTAAAGGAATTCTCAAAAAATCTTTTTCTCAATTTTTTTCTTATGGGGTTTGGTTCAAAAATCGACTTTAATTGTTCCTTCTTTTGAACTTTCCTACTCAACCTTTAGAAATCTGGTTATCACCATATGGTGTTAGTGCATACATTCTTATGAAAACTTGTTTCATTCATTCTTTACATTTTGCTTCTGGATGTTTACAAATATTATACCCATTTTTCGACCACTATCTAGACTACATGGATTATTAAAACCTAAACTGCGTAAATTACCCAGGTTTCATTTACTAAACAATGGATATATTTAAAATACATAGTATACGATACAGGTAAACTTCTGAATGAAAAGCTAGTTGGCAGCCATGGTTTCGCCATCTCGGGTCACCAACGACCGAACCAAACATACCATTGCAATCAGCTATGCGATACAATCCTACCGGTATCTTATGTTTCAACTGTAGGGCACACGTTCATAATACAGATGCGAATATAACGTTGTCATTTCTACTTACCACCGACTTCGAAAACAAGAAGAAGCTAGTCAATTTATTCATCACACTTTCCTCTATAATTTCTCTTTCGGTTGCATGCTCAAAATCATCTTAGATTTTGAGATACGGGTGATTGAAGTTTTGAAGGAATGTGCATGTAGATAAATATACTCACTTGTATAAATATCAAATATACTCACTTATATAAATATTATACAACAACTAGTTGAATGAAAGAAGTAAAGAACATTTTTATAATATTCTCTCGCATCAAAGTTGTCCGCCTTTACTATGGAGTTACGTATATAATCATATATGCATTATTTGAACATTAATGTATAGTTTTAAAAGCAACGCAAAGATGAGGTACCATGTGGGAGGCACGTGGTATAACATTTTTATGCAGTAATTCTATAATACATGGAATGGATTTTGGACATCTGCCCTGCGAACCTCTAACAAATGCAGTTACACATCGCACTAACGTGAAACAAAATTTCATTATTAAAACTTAAAAGATAACGCATTATGCATGGTACAGTGATCATATCTAGTGATTCAGGCATATATATAGGCGTTTTGTCATTTGTAAACATATATATATATATATATATATATATATATATATATATATATATATATATATATATATATAGTAAAATATGTGATGGCGTGACTAATGAGCATATTTTTTGTTTCATGCAACTTCAACAAAACCAAGTACAACAATAGATGAGTTGCACTTTCAGTAAAACTGTGCCAAACCGCTATTGTACTGTACCATCGTCATTAATAAACTAGCAAGGCTCCATGAAATATAATTGAGCAGAAAGCGGCGCACTCCGACTCTGTCTAGCTTCAATTCATGTAGCACACAAATTATAAAATACAAGTTGTTCACAAACAAAGCTATTTCACATAATATAAACTTTTTTGTTGCTCACAAAAGCATGTACTGCACTAAAATTCATAAAGTGGACTACACAACTATGCTAAAATATATAGCGGAATGCGCTAAAAACTATATAGCAGACCGCGCTAACCCATATAACGAACTGCGCTAAAAGCTATATAATGAACTACGCTGGATATGAAGAAGGATACAACTCATTTATGGTTGTAGAATCTGCCTAAGGTGCTCAAATCATTGTTGTCATGCCATGCTTCCATTGTAAATTAGTATATTATTATCTTATTGCGCTTTCATTATTAAGAAAATGTATAGTTACTTTGGAAAATTAGACAAAAGCATCACCTTCAACTTACTATTGAGAATTTAAAATGAGTTCTTTATTGACCGTCCGAAATACACTAAAATGGAGGAACTACAAATAGATTTGAAATGCTCGCTATTTTAAGTCAATTGAGGAATAAATTAACTGAGCCCTCGAATCTGGTTCCTTGAAATATAAATGATGCACTAGAGATAGCATGGGCATCCATTTGTGTAGTGATACAAGAGCATTCAAATATTTATTATAAAAGCCTATAACTCGGTCTACTTAAAATGTGTCCTCTGAGGTCGAAAATAATTAAGACGGTTAATCACACAAAAGCAAATATAAGGCACTTCTCAAACCAACAATAAAATAAAGAAATTGCACTGCAATTCTAAGGCAGAACTTATTAGCAAAAAGGCTCGAAAGGCATGACACAAAAGACGGGACTGCGTTCCATATAAAAAGGAACTACCAATACTACACTGCCATAGCAGTCCCACATAGCTAGCTACTATGACCCATCTAAAAGGCAGACTTCCCGCTTCAAATTCTAGTTTCCTGCCTCAAATTCAAGTTTTCTACCTTAATATCAAGTTTCCCACCTCGATTTCAAGTTTTCTGTCAAAAATCACATCAGCAATCTTTATGCATTCAAATGATCAACTAGATGAAGGACATGTAGCAAAATCTAACCAAGGGGAATAAACGAAGCGCCACGTCAGCAATCCAAGAAGAAAATCATGCTTTTAAAACAAAAGCATTGTAGCCAAATTGGGGGATCCTTTCTAGAAATAAAAAATAAATGTACTGTTCTCTGTAACAAGGTGATGTAAAAATGTAAATTAATAAATGAAAGAACAGAAGATGAAATTTTCCGTGGACATAGAATTTTTGAATCCAACCATGTGGATCTTGGTGTTTTTATTTATTTACTGCATTTTTTATTCTATTCACTGAGTTTGGAAAATGTATGGTTGTAGAATCCGGCTTGGAGTTCCCGGGATTTTCAAGTATATTTCTAGAGGTATACTTATTTTAAGGGGGATTGCATCCTCCTTATCATTTGTTGAGAATTTTCCTTTCCTTATTTGATTCGAAAACCTTAAATCTGTTTATCTTTAAATTGTCACAAGAAGGGTCAACCACTCTTACGGCGTTTAAGTATTGATTTAGTCCATTCCACCTAGTTTGGACCATTACGTTATTTAGTCTATTCTGTCAAGCTGGACTATTACTTTATTTTGTCCATTCTATCAAATTTGGACTGTTTTCTTGTTTTATCCATTCTGTCCAGTTTGGATTTTACTCGGGATGTTACCATTCTTACAAGTCTGATTTTAATTTTATTTATACTTAATCATATTTGGATTTTCTTCCTGATGGTCATTTCTGCTCTTGCCTGTATGGATGTACTTTTTGTGTGGTAAAAAATCATTCCGCATTAGCAGCATGGTCTCATGGAACTTTTATATGTTCCATATTTTTTGAGTTATCTCAGCCTGGTACTTCCAGACTGATCTGAATGTTATTTTATTATAATGCTCGGGTCAGGCGAAGTATTTTCCTAGGTTGTCATTGGTGTTATAAAAGTCTTAATGGGGAGCTAAAGATTCACCTATTGAATTGTTTTTATTTTTTGCTATATTATATGTATCCCAATCAGCATTTGTAAGGTCGGAATTTTATAACTGTTGAGTTGATAAGGTTTGTTTTTAACTCTGATATACTCTGTATTTTTGAAGTGACAGTTTCTACTGTCCTTGTTATATTATATTTTGTCGATTCCGTTGTGAGATTTTGTTTTCCCTTGTTCTCTATTCTATTCTTTTTATTTACCCTAATAATATGCCCTTTTATCAACTAGATGCATGACAATTGAACACAGTGGTAGTGTTTGGTGTCGACTTTCGATGGTCGAAAAGGTGAATCGTTACATTTTGGTATCAGAGCTCAAGATTAAGCGAGAATCTTGGCTTTGGTAGGGTTTAGCTCATTAGAGATAGGGTAAGCAACCCCCTTAGAATGAGTTTGAGAGTATTGTATACACTAGGGTGTATATGTTAATGTCATAATAACATATTACGTTAATTGGTCTATTGAGATTTTATGAATTCTGGTCGAGACATGGGACCCCATGATATCAATAGGGATTTCTAAATGCTCGACCAAGGATAACGGACATGGTATTGAATTTTTTTTGAAAATTTTGGCAAATTAAATATTTTTCCTAGAATTATATTATATATATATATATATATATATTTAAAGGAATAATTTTCAAAACTTTATATAGATATAGAATGTGTTTGTTTAAATATGATAGTATTTATGTGTTATCACAATTGTTTGTTCGGTTATGCTTAATTCAAATGAAATCATTGACTTTTGTTTGTTAGTTGTTAAATTGTGCTCGGTTTATTTAGGAGCATTTATCGTTTTGATTTAAAACGAACCCTTTGTGAATTATTTTTCACAATTTGACTATAAAGATGTTTGGAGAAAATATTGACTTGAAAATTCACCATTTTGTAATGTTGGGTTAAAGATTAAACTTTAATAAAAAGTTGTTAATATAATCTAAATAGTGGGATAAGATATTTAGAGAATAAATATTCAAGACGATTCTATTATAATAATGGAGAATTATTATAATATATAATGATTTTTATATAATGAAAATTTTATATAAATTTAGTGTATAAAATTTGTTTTAAAAAGGATTTTTGAATCTAACTGCCGAAAATTTTGAAAATGATTTCAAAAGAATTTTGATAAATGAAATAGTAGTATTATTGGAAGTAATTGAAAGTAAAAAAATATTTTAGGAAGTAGAATTTTAAATGGAATGCATTTTCTTTGGAATAATTAGAAGGAAATCATTTCAATAAGTTTTGTGATAATCTGAGTAATCTTATAAGTGATGATAGGATGTTTGCTTAGACAAACGCTGTGGAATACTTAGTAAATTATTCTCTTTATCATTGTGAGATCGATATGAGTTCAAAATCCAAATGAACCAAAAGTGAGTTTTAATAAGTTGATCGTTTGAAGTTATTTCATGTAAAAATACAGTGGGATGCTTACAAAGATGAGTTTTGAAATTTAAATTGCGTATTTAATTGTTAAGTTCCCCTTAAAAAGCGAATTGTTTTCCAAAACAAAATGTATTTCTAATAGGAGATTGTTTTGATAAATGAGATTTTTCCCTTCAATAAAACAAGTGATAATGTAACACAGGTAAATTGGGATAAAATTAAATGAGAAGGTTTTGATAAACATTGTTTTTATTAAAACCATATAGTTGTTTAAGACATGTAAGTAGTGTAAACTACTTGTTGATTGGGTCGACCCATGAATATCTTTTATTTTAACACTCTAAGTTAAAGAGGTTAATTGGTTGACTCGGTTTTTAAGAAACCATAATCTGATTTGATCCCCACCTAGATCTTTGTGAAAAGTTAAATAAATTTGTATGCACTCTTGGGATATGTAAGAGTATTATACAGGTAAATAAAGTGGAATAAGTTATATTTTGAAAATATATATTTTAACTTGGGAGAAGAAAATTATGAAATAATTTTAGCATTGAATAAAATACTAAGTGAAAATATAAATGATTTTGAAAAAAATTAATGCAGTTAAGAAACCAATGAATTTAGAATATATCTTTTCATTTTGTCCGAGTGAGTTTGGATAATATTCTAAGCAATAACCAAAAGTTATTGAGCAAAACGGTACGCTTAGATAATTATCTATATTTTTGGACGATTAAGAAAGTTCGAAACCTAAGTAGAGATTTGTTAGTCATTTGACATTTTGAAACAATGTTAAGTGATAAGTTCCCTTTTAGAATTTGATTGAGTGTTAGTGTTAGTTTATTCCATCGCAGAATTTGATTGATTTGATTTGATTGAATTAAATTGTTTTGTTGTGTGGTTGTATGTACCATTGATTATAAAGTTTAAATTTATAGACAAAGGATTTTAAATTTTTGTTATTAGGACCTAAATCCAGGTGATTTTGACAAAGGGATTTTTTTGAAGATTTTGGAAAAGGAATGTTACTTATTCACTCTAGTTGATGTTTTGAAGGAACCAGAATACCACTGGATGTTTCATGTTGTTTTAATTCTAGAGTTTCACTATACTCTATTAGGAGGAATTACCTCCTTGTCACTTTGATTTTTGATCTTTGATTTTTCTCGTCCGAGAAATTGAAAATTAATTTTTGAATTGAAGAAGCCTAAGTCTTTAGATCTAAATTTATCATTTGAAAATTTTGGATGCATGGCACCTATTCTAGAATATTCTCTATGTTTTATTACATATGATTTAGATATGATTGTTGATTTTCTATAGATTTATATCATGCCAGTTTTTACATATAGAGTTGCAGCACATTGCTTTTGTCAGCCTAATTTATTTTTAGATTTCTCAAGTACATATATGCAAGAGATTGCTATTTGATCCTTGTGCATTTGCATAGAGATAATGAATTACTTGCCAAAAATATAAGTCAAACACAAAAAGGTACGTAATAAATTTAGAAATTTAAATCGGTTGATGATTTTATGTCCCAGATATTGAGGCTACTTGGCTTTTTTTTCTTTGGTTGGTTTTGAGCCCGTATAGGGGAAATGAAGTTGTCCCGATTGAGCCATGCAAAGGAGACGTTGGCAAAAAATTTCATGAATTTATGAATTAGAAATTTTTTGAAAATTTTGGAAAAATTTCAATAGCTAAATTTTGATTCTTGTGTTATACCTTGGAATAAATGAATATAAGAGAATTAGTTGGTATAGGTGAATGAATTTAAAAGACTTGAAATTTTGGAATCTATTCCGGCTAATTGTTTTTGAAAAGTTAATAAGTTTAATAACTCATTTTAATTAATATTTTAAAAATTAAAAATTTGAAAACATTTTCTTCCTTGGGAATTTTGGTGACGAAATTCATTTAAAGGGGGAAGAATGTAACAACCCAAAATTCTGGTCATTCGATTTTAAATGTTTAATTTGTTTTAAATATTTGAAATAATTGAATTTTAGAATTTAATAACTTATGATTCAAATATAAGGAATGATTAAATATTTGAATTGTGAATTAAATACTAATTAAATGATGTTAATAATTTCATTTAACTTCTTTTAATTAATAAATAATATTGATGAATACAATTTGTAAATTTATTTACAAATGTAAATGGACCGAATAAATATCGATAAGTAAATATAAAACGATATATAAATATGTAAAATTGTAATTTTAGGGCACTGCCTCAGATTTCGACGAAACAAGTTACATTAGATCCGCAATAGTGAATTATAATATTTGTCGAATTTTATGGCGATCAGACATATCATTTGGTCGTGCGAGTTCAAAATTAATAGAAATTAATTTCGAAAATTTAATATAACAATTGGGTTTAAAAAGATATCTTATACATATGATCGAAGTAGGGCTCGAGGCTAGTTCCATTGTGTTCGAAATAGTGGCATATAGAACGCCAGGCGGCATGTCTTGTTTGGAGTTTGAGATTTTTAGGTATGTCATATCGGATATTTACAAATAAAATAATATATAAATTCCTTATACTTAGCCATACTCAACCATACTTGCTCCAACCCCATCATTACTAAGCTTATACCTCATCCACCTTTTAAACTGTGTTTTCATTTCAAATTCCCTGAAGCAAAAAAGAAATGTGAAAGCCACCACTTTTAAAATTTAAAAATCAAATTCATTTCTAAGCTAAAAATCAGAAAACAAGCCCTAAAATTTTGGCTCGATGACATCTTCAAATCCATATGCCTAAGCGAGGTTACGACAGCATTTTTGGATGATCGACATTTGGCACGGTGAGCTACGGTTTGATCTTGTGGTTGTTTTAGGCAACGATAGGAGTTATCGCTGGTGGCGTTGGCTTTCTCGAGTGGAGTAGCATCTATGGTTCGATTATGGAAGGGTGCAGTTTGAAGTTGGGTGACGCGACTATTTTGCATGGAGAAAGGCAATCTGTAGGTCGTGTTTTATCATGGTCGACCGAGCTTCGATTGAAAGTTGTGATTGCGTAGAGGAGACGAAGAGACGAAAATTAGTGAAGTCGGTTTGGGGTTTCTTCAAGGGAGGAGCAAGAACGGCCGTGCGTTCATGGGCTAGTGGTTGTGTTCGTGAACAGGTGCTTCAGGAGGGAGATTAGAATTCAGGGAAGAAAGAGTTTGTAATGGGTAATTAAATTTTATAATGAAATTAGTTGATTAATCATATTATTTAATTCATGAAAACTTATAAAAGCCATAACTTTTGTGTACGACGTCGGATTCGAACGCCGATTTTTGCATTGGACTCATGTCATCGAGATCTTTATAATGGAACTGGTTTGGTTGGATTTGGAGCAACTGTAAATTTAAGCTAAAATCGAACGGTCATTCGGTTTTATCCCGAAATCGGAACGATTCAGCGGAAACGAAAATCAACATGAGTTTAACCCACATTAAATTTTACCGTGTCATATCCATAATGTTATAAACGATAATTGATTGTTTGGATATTAGTTGAATTGTTTGATTGATTGTTTGGTTGAATTTCCAATTGAAAAATGGATGACATATTAATTTGATCATTACGAACTCATGTGATTATATATATTATCCATATCCATTGTTTTACAGGAAAAATTTGTAGAGAGACCCAAAAGGGTTGTCACCTACAATTATTTATTTACATCCTTATGTTGTTATATTGATGATAAATTGAAAATAATTCCTGATATTCCATTTAGATTATTTAAATATCGTTATAGCGATTTTCGCTATACTATCGTTTATTAATTTTCATCCCAAAACCCTATCGTATGTTTTTGAACTTGAGCTTGTGATTCCACTAAAAATATATTAGAATTCATTAACCATTTTGATTAATGATAATTTAAATTAATTAATCATTTTAACAAATTATTTTGAAATTAATTAACCAATTTAATTTATGGTATTCAAAATTGGTTTATCTTTTGATTTAAGTGAGACTGGAATTAATTAATCATTTTAACTAATGATTACTTGAGTTTAATTAATCATTTTAAATTAATGATATTTAAAAGTAATTAATCATTTTAAATAAGGGTATTTGAATTTAATTAATCATTTAATTAATTTTTAAAAATTTAACTAATTGATTTAACTAATGATATTTGGAATTTAGTTAAATCATTATAATTAATGATGTTTTATAGTTAAATAAATCATTTTAAAAAATGATGTTTTAATTAATCGTTTTAACTAATGAGATTTGAATTTAATTAATCCCATTCATTAATGATAATTTGAGATTAATTAATTGTTTTAAACTAATGGTATTTGAAATCTACTTATAATTTTAATTAATGATGTTTTTGAGAAAAATGTGTGATCCTCTAAAATAGAGGAGAGCACACATGTTAATGTGTATATGTCATTGAAGACAAGGTGCTACCAATATGCCAAGCAGGTAGTTGATCAATGTACAAAAACAATGAAAATAACTAAGGTACCAATGCTACTAGAAGCCAGCTCCATCTGAGAAGGAAAAGCCATGATGCAGGCTCGGAAGAAATGGAAATACAAAAGATTTGGAATGGAAAGCACCACTCTGAAGACTCTGTAGAGCTGGAGAGAGCACCTCGCTAAAAAGTGAATCATCCAGAAAGTAAACCGCCATAATGAAGATGAAGAAGAACTGAGAAGAACTCTTCACTGCAAACAGCAATCCTGTCATCAGCAATCCTGCGAACCTTCAAAAGAATCAACACCATTTTTAGCCAAAACCTGTATCTATAAAAGGAACTGAAAAATTATAAGAATAACACACATATATGTATATAAATGAAATTTATATACATATATATATATATATGTATATAAATGAAATTTATATACATATATATATGTATCAATATAAAAGTAAAGAAACAAAGATAAGATAATAGGATAGAATACAATTAAATTAGAGAAATGGACTAAAAAGAATCCTTGATCAAAAGAAGTTAAAG
Organism: Allium cepa; assembly: GCA_030765085.1. Classification (NCBI taxonomy): domain Eukaryota; kingdom Viridiplantae; phylum Streptophyta; class Magnoliopsida; order Asparagales; family Amaryllidaceae; genus Allium; species Allium cepa. Next base: position 77,964,213 of record CM060941.1, on the reverse strand, counting down.
ATCTATAAAAAAACAAAAACAAACTAAAACAAAAAGAAAAACAAAAATAAATTAAAACTTATCCTTATCATCCTTTGATCAAAAGGATATTATGATAAACATTGAAATCATCATTTAAGTTTGAAAAACATGTTAATACTAAAATTATTAATGTCAAAAATATTGTTTTTATGTTTAAACAACTTAATATTATTACTAAACTTATTAAGATATTCTTTAAAATGATTATTTTTAGCTAATCTATATTTAGGATTTGAGATCCAATTAAAACAGAATGAAGAAATTACAATAATTAATTTATTAAAATGACTATTATTATTATTACAAATTCTATGATTTCTTTCAAACTAAATAAACCAACAAACTATAATGATCAAAGCATCAAGTAAAAATCTATTTTCCATTTTAAACTTAAATATAAAATTATTCCAATAGTAATCATAATTAGAAATTTTAGTTGTAAGACTAAAATTAAAGATTTTGAGAGTATTATTCAAAATATTGTAAGTATCCATGCAAACATAATATACATGTTTAATATCTTCAAAATGCAGATTACAAAAACAACATTTAGTATCAATTTATATATTTTTTCTTTTTAAAAATTCTATAGTATTTAGTTTTTCATGCATGATTAATCACATGTGAATTTTGAATTTAGGAGGAGATTTGTTTCCAAATAAATTTAAAAGATTTGTTAGCTACACCTGAGAAGTTTAGAAATCTATAAAAAGAATTAGAAGTATATTCTTACTCTCATCTCATTTCCAATTAATTTTATCATTTTCTTTATCAATATTATATAGATTCAATCTATTATAAAGCAAAGAAAGCCGCCTAAGGGTAGTACCCACTAAAATTCTATTAAAACTAAAACTCCAAGGAGGGTCATTTTCGGAAGAGAAAACATCTATTATTAAAGCATTCTTAAAGTTACAAATTTCGTAAAGCGCTTCAAATTCTATCCTAATAGGGATATTAGAATTCCAACGGTCATGCCAAAAAGAAGTGTAATTTCTTGAATGAACTATAGTATTAGTACCTAGGTTAAAAACTCCCATGACATATTAAAATTGATTTCCAAAAATTAGACAGTTTACATATAGTTTTTGGAAATTGTAACTTCCATCGTAGTGATATATAGAAATGATTTCTTTCCAAATAGGATTATCATTAATATCCTTAAATTTCCATAACCATTTACCTAACAAAGACAAATTCATGTTATGTAAATTAATGACTCCTAAACCACCTTTCTTTTTGGATTTACAAACAGTTTTTCAATTTACTAAACATTTAATACTGCTGTTAGAGTTTTCCCCACACCATAAGAAGCCCCTTCTTATTTTATCAATTTTATCAATCATCCAATATGGAAAAAGAACATAGACATCCAATAGATCGGGAGAGCTGATAAAACAGATTTTATAAGGACTAATCAAAGTTTAGAATTTAACTAATGATGTTTGAGATGAATTATTTATTTTAACTAATGATTATTTGGATTTAATTAATCATTGTAATTAATGATATTTAATTTAATTAATTGATTTAATAAAAGTGATTAAAGTAAATTAGTTAATACAATAAAAGCGTTTTAAGTTAATTAACAGATTTAAAATTTATATATTTATTTAATAAACATTTTTAAAATTTAATTTACCGATGATATAAAAGTGTTTGGAAATAATTAATTGCGTTATTAAAGATAATTGATTTGTTTGCTTAAAAGAGATTAAGATTAGTTAACTTTCAAGATAATTAATATAGTTTTACGACAAGCACCATTATCCAAGTGGTTAATTGATTCGACTTGGTGCAGGATGTCACAAGTTCAAAACTTGCATTTGAACGTTTACTTGACATGGGATATGTTGTCCCATTGATTTGTTGTATATAAAGTACCTATTCAAGAAAAATATAGTTTTACATCTATAAAGGTATTTAAATTATTTTATTATTTTTTAGAATATTAAATAGTGCTTTAAAATTTATAAATAATGGTTTATAAATGAGAAATGGGATTTTCTATAAAAAAAGCTAAGTGGGAATTGTTTTTAGGTTTATAGTAAACAATGTTTTATGACATTTGTTTTGACCCTTGTTTTAATACATTTAATATTATAGAACAATAGTTCTTAATCGACATCGCTTGTATGGAAAGGATGTAGTCATTGTTTTAACACTAAACGTTAAGGCTTGGACCCGTTTCTATCTCGAAGGCTAAAAATATCATCAAGGCGATGCCTAGAGTAACACTACCTCAACTTGCATGGTTTCATTTTCAACTGAGAGACGGCACTGGTTTGGAATCAATGAGTTGTGGTAAATGTATGATATTAATTTCCATATACGTTCTTTTAATTATCCTCGATAATTGGTTTATTAATTATTGGATTCGTCTTTCTTCATGATGTATCGTCGCCTTAAAAATGATTTGCTACTCTTTTAGCTTTGTTATCCTTTGCCCAAAATGACTAAACTAAAGCGCATGGTTTTTTTGGGGGCCAAGTTATGTGGGGTTGCTTCCATTAGTGTATTTTCACATCCCATCTAGATTTTTTGTGTATCGTCACGTGAAAAATGATTAAGACTTTTAGATGTTAAATATTCAGATTCTCGGTAAGGATTGGTGGGATCTGGCTTGGAGTTCCTTAGGTTTTCAAGTATATTTCCAAAGATATACTTCTTTTAAGGGGGATGCACCCTCCATGTCATTTGTTGGAAATTTTCCTTTTCTTATTTGATTCAAAAACCTTGAATCTATTTGTCTTTAATTGCCATAAGAAGGGTCAAACACTCTTCATGGCGTTTATGTATTGATTTAGTCCATTCAATCAAGTTTGAACTTTTACCTTACTTAGTCCATTCTATCAAGCCGGATTGTTACTTTATTTTTTTCGTTCTATCAAATTTTGACTGTTTCCTTGTTTTATCCATTCTGTCCAGTTTGGATTTTACTTGGGCTATTATCATTCTTACAAGTCTGATTTTAATTTTATTTAGACTTATTCATATTTGGATTTGTTTCCTGATGATTATTTCTGCTCTTGCCTGTATGGATGTTATTCTTGTATGGTAAAAACCTGTTCCGCATTAGTGGTGTGGTCTCACAGAACTTTTATATGTTCTTTATTATTTGAGTTATCTCATGTTGGTATTTCCAGACTGATCCGGATGTTATTTTATTATAATGCTCGGGTTAGACCGGGTATTTTTCCAAGTTGTCCTTGGTGTTATGGAGGTCTTGAAGGGAAGCTTAAGATTCACATATCGTAATGTTTTTATTTTCTGCTGTGTTATATAATATCCCTATCAGCATTGGTAAGGTCAAGATTTTACAATGTTCAGCTGCTAAGGTTTGTTTTTAACTTTGATATACTCTGTATTTTTGGAGTGATAATTTCTATTGTCTTTGTTATATTATATTTTATCGATTCTGCTGTGAGATTTTGTTTTCCTTTGTTCTTTGTTCTTTGTTCTTTTCTTTTTATCTACCCTAACAATCTTCCCTTTTGTCGATTGAATGCACGACATCTGAACACAGTGGTAGTGTTCGTTGTTGACTTTCGATGGTCAAAAAGGCGGATCGTTACAACTATCTAACCTGTTTATTTGCTATCTCTATAAATGTCACCTTGTTTTTAATATATGATTATTATCTAATAGGACATTTCCTAAAGACTTTTATTTATTTATAGCCTATTATACCTTCCTTATCTCTCCACAATTACCCTATTAATCTCTTTGATTGGTCCATTTATATCCTTATTAAATTATTTTAACTCCTTATTTATTGCACGTTATTGCCTTATTAACTTTATAGTTACAATCTTTTCCTTCTACATTTTCTAAGATAACATTATATGTTGAAGTAAAGATCAGCCTAAAGTTTTTGCATACATTTGAAATAAGCATATATATTTATATATCGTAGGATTTTTGAAAAACTTCTTCAAAAATAACAAGTATGCCTCTCATACGTATGCTTATCCATGTTGATTGTGTAAACAGGCTCTGATACCAAATATAACAAACCGCCTTGAAATGGACTAAATTCCGACTTAGAAAAGGCCCATCGTAACTTAGACTCATCTCAAAGCTGATTGTTGGTTGGTAAAAAGAATAATACAGAGCTATTTATCTACATATTCAGAATCTTACAGAGAAAAGATAAAATATAACAATAACAATAATACCCATTTTATTCAAATTTCAAAATGTCATTTAAAACCATAACAAAATATCCATAATACCAAAACCCAAAAATAATCGTAACATATCCTGATATATTATTCCAAAATTACAACACTATTTTTTATTTCATGGGTATATCAAAAACTATAGAAAATAACAAGTAAATAAATAGACTACTGCCACAAGTCTCATCATCATCTCCACCTTCAACATCGCCCTTCCTAACCTGTGTTGTATTGAGGAAGGAGTCAGAACAATATATGTCCGATGAATAAAATTCTCGAGCCTTACTATATTAATACTAGGGAAGTGTAATTCAAATAGGATTATATCTTCCGTTTGCTACCTACGTCATAAGCCTTTTCAAATATAAGCCCAAAAGCTTTTCTCAACTTAAGTAAAAGGCTTTTCAAATATAAGCCCATACCAATTTGCTGTCAACCCAATAGCGCATATCTATTGTTCATAATGTCCTATCAATGTAAGAGATAGTATTCAAGTCACTTAATACATTTTAATGGGAATTAAGCAGATTCTGACCATTTAATACCTTATTTAAGGCAAATCCACACATTTACTACCTATAATCCCAAGGTGGAATCCTCACTGGTAACTATGTAACTGACACTACATGGAGTCACTTCAACCACTTAATATTCCTATTGAAGCAGACCTTTTCCTAAGATATCCCTTACCATGCCCAATTTATAATCCGACCATTTACTACTTCTTACGTAGAGAAGAGGTGGTACCTAAGAATACCACTTATTACCTTCAATATCTAAAGCATGTCCTTCGTATTATGACCGACATCCACGGTGACATTTTCCATTAGCCCGACTATTCGTAGTTATTGATAGCTAGATTAGCTGGACAGATTTACCCTATAAATTTGAGACTAATCTCACATCATTTTGCTTACTTATTATACACGATGTCTTACATCAGTCCCAAAGTCACACTACTGGTAGCCAGATTAGCTGGGCAGAGTTCTATATGCTTTTCACTGACCTTGCATCCCTATAACTTAGTCATAATGTATATAACACTCTGCATATATTATCACACATTTCACTCTTTCCATAATCAAGGCCTTTTAAGAAATATTTCTTATTTTGCCTTTAACATTAATTACCTTCCTATGGGTGGATTTATTGATAATTATTAACCTAATTAACTACGCAATTAAAAAGTTATAATTATACGTTAATTACTCCGATATACACACACGCGCGCTAGTAATTTCTAAGCATGCGTAATATACGTCCTAAAATAGTGTTTAAATGTCAACTCTTTAAACAATTATATATGCGTCATTTCATATTACTAACAATACCAAAGTTCCAATAATCATATCAAAAAGTCCAATCAACAAACTTCTATGCAATTAAAATTTAAACCCAACTTATTACATCAGAATAATGCAATATATTGATAATAGGGACGTATAATTCCAATTTTTATGCTTTATTCACCTCCTTTTTCACATAAAATAAACAAAGGAATTTATATTTAATACATGGGAATAAGCAGTACAAACTACGAATAAAATTTGTACCTTACACGCTATTCCTTAATCAAAATCCTTTAATCAAATTAAAAGAAAAGAATAAGAAATGGAATAAAAAGTAAAATTATAGAAACTGCAAATCTACACAATTTCCATTATTTTGACATAAATAATTGAGATTCCAACATAAAATTGACATTTCGCATTGTTCGAGTTTTAAGGGTTTATAATATGATGTTTTCGCAAACAAAAATTCCTCAAAGCATATTCAAACCCAAACTATGCTGATCAATTACTAAAATAGAAAAGCCAAGATCTCTGCTCCTCATAATATATACTTAGCTTTGCCTCCTTTGGATTTGACACACCTTCAATAATCTCTTTCAGATGTCTTCTTTTTGATATATACAACAAGAGATTTATACATACATACATATACATGCATATATATATATATATGTATGTATGTATGTATATGTATATGTTAGATTCATTTTTTGAGGGATTGGAGGAAAATAGAATTAGAAATAAAGCAATAATGTGAAGAGAGAGATTAATAGAGCTTCGTTAGGCTTTTAAAATAATTTGTGAATGAAAGTGAGGGGGCTAGGCTTTTATTTATAGTGGTTAGAATGCAACAGAACCATCGAATTTAAGTCGGTTTGAAATAATAAAAATCCAAACGTTCAAATTGTTAAAACTGTAGCTGCCTCTAGCTTCCACCGGTCAACTGCCACTACCCTATCGGCTAACCGCTAGTGGTCGACCGGTCCTATGGAAGTGGTAGACCATTGCGTTTATTTTGGAAGTATTTTATTCTACCATTGTTTTATTTATTACATTCCTTAATTATCACTTAACGTTAACGTTAATGTTTACATAACCCCCAAGTCTAATTACTTTTTACTTAGATTTCAAATTTAAGAATTATTTGAATTTGAATTCTATGTAAATTATTTTAAATCCAAAAATTTCAAACATCCATAACTTTTCCGTTTAAGCTTTGTTTTCAACATATTGTATATGAAAATTGATCAGAATTTTGTCATGAGCACAACAACATAGCTTCCATGGTCAAATTTTGAATTTTGCAAACTTCCCATTTTTTGCTCTATCTTATTTAAGTTAGTTTATCTAATTTATTTATTTGTGGTTGATTTTACGGGGTGTTACGAAAAATTATGTACTTTTACATAATATTTGATTTATATCGCTATATATTTGTTCCATGTATGCCTGAATATAATTTTGGCGTTGTAGGCTTAAATATATACATGTAATGAATTTGAAAATCATATCTACATATTATGTGAGTTGTTAACTTTGATTAAATATTACATATACTTGAATCTAGAAATTAAGCGTGAAAGTAGGCACTAAATTTATAATATTGTATAATAATTCTATTTTGTTAGTTGAATGATAGATTTTAGCAAAAATGAATTGGAAGTTATCATTAATTGGATGAATTTGAAGTTATTGCAAATTGGATTGGGTTTTAAATAGTATTTTAATTCTTTGGAATGAAGTTTTTTGCAACGTGAATTTATATAAATTATCCAGTTTTATAAATATGAATAAAAGTGTGTTGTTTGAAATAACAAGAACATACTTAAAAGAAGGAGATGTACAATATAGGATGTTTAACGCATTTCGTACCATCTATTTCAATATTAATAGAAAAGATAATTCTTTGTAGTTCCAAACATAAAACAAGTCTTCTTTAACTAATTTATGGTAAATTACAGTGTTAGCATTTCCTTTTAGGAGATATAATTCCAATGCATTAAAATGCAGAAATCCCTACGTATAAACCAAAGTAGTGTAACTAGTGATATAACAATAATTAAATTATGAATATAACATATGTGATTTTGGATAGATTATAAAAAAAAGTAGGAAATATAAAAGAAAAACAATGGGGAATTAAGAGGATATATTAATCAAAGGAAGGTAGTTAATAGTTGAAAAGGGGCAGTAAGCTTTATATTTGATAGTGTTAAGTGGAAATTAAGCCGTAAATGGTATTTAAACTAGAAGTAAGAGGTAAACAGTACAACAAAATATAAGTTTCGCAGCACGTTGCGATTATTGGGGGTTTATTAATTTAAAAAAGAAAAAAAATGTTAAGACGCTGCTGCTTTGCATGGAAATGAAAAAGATCTCGCCTTTCTCATAAGACACGGAAACATCAAATCCCTCTCTCCCACAAATCCTTAGTCCAAATTTTCATTAAAAATCGAAATCTTCTAATCTCTATCTAATTCTTCACAACTCCGCAATCAATCGTAAGTTTCAGCAATCCTCCAGTTCTTCGAGCTTTAGAAATTCTCCAGTGTTCTACATCTCCAAAAATCGCCGATCTAAAACAGCAGGAGCAACCAAACAAGGTACAATCTCCAAAAAAAATTCCTTTCTTTTTTAATTTCCCTCTCTAATTGCTCAACTGTTTATATTTAGTCGATTTTGATGGAATTTAGTGGATATATTCGCGTTTAAATCAACTTTATGAAGTCTAGATGAAACTTTCCCAATATCTAATTTTCTTGATATCGTTTGTTTAAAACCCTGGAATTCTGTAATAGTAACCTAAAATCCTAAATTAATTTAATTATTTGAATTAGGAAATGGAAAAGGAGAAAATTTTAGAAGTGGATGATGCAACAGAAGAAAGTGGTATAGTTATAATTTTCCACACTGTATCTTTAATCTGAACTTTGAATTTTTTTTTTTGAATAGTTCTATTTCTGCTTGATGAATTAGGGCTTAAATCGTATGATTCAGAAGCTATTGACGAGAAAATGGATATCTTACAAATGAATTTTTTTTTCTTTCACTTTGCCTTTTTTTTCTTTTTTTAGGGTCAGTTTTTTCTTCAATATCAGTCCAAATTGGTGGGACAGAAGAGTAATTCAAATTTCAAAGCATGGAAGTTTATCATTCTTTTAAATATTATCAGAGATTAAAGGACAGTGAATGTAGTATTATACCATCTCCTATGCTGAAGGTTGAGTCGTTCACATCATACTCTGCACCTAATCTTGCCTCTGCAATTCAAATCATCGGTAGGATACTGCTCTCTATTTATTTATTTATTTATTTTCTTTTTATTATTTGTGATTTGTGATATGTATGATTAGTTAGTTTATAAGCATTTGACTTAGATTAATTGCAGGAACAAAGTATAATAAATTGCTTAGTAAATACCAAGAGCAGAATGATATAACCAATAAGCTAAAGACGGAATTTGAAGTTCTAAGCAACAAATGCGCAAAAGACTACGAGCCAAAGTATGAGGAATTAAAGAATAGGTATACTCGAGAGTACTCTGAAAGTAAGCGCCTGTACAATGAGATAATAAAACTCAAGGGAAATATAAGAGTATTCTGTTGATGTAGGCCATTAAGTTCTAAAGAGTTATCTAAAGGGTTTACTTCTGTTGTCGAGTTTGATCCTTCTCACGAGTTTGAGCTTCAAGTTGTCTTGGCTGATGGCACTAAGAAGCAATTCAGGTTTGATCATGTTTTCAGTCCTAAAGGCGATCAAGGTACAAATGTACAATGCATAGAAACATACAAATTTACAATGAAACGTCATTAGTAACTATAAGTGAGATTGATTGAATTAAGTTTATGACAGGCCTATGTATCGTAACTCCTTTTTAATTAAGTGAGCTAGCAAACTTGGGTTTTATAACTGGCTAATCGTATTTAAACCACCAATATTAATTTTTATAATGTGCTAGAATTTACTTTTTCAAACGATCACACCACTGTCTGGTTAATTCATTTTTTTCTAACACAATCAAGATTCAAATGTTAGAAATCATAGAAAAAAAATTGTTACGAAACTGTTGATAAACATGATAAAAGATTAACAAAAAAAATTAAGATTGATTCATTATCTTAATCTCACTATGTAGGCAGAAGATTCAAAGTGTCTTATCAAAACTTTTTTTGTTTTTGCAAATTTATTCAATTTTCGCTTAAAAAAAGCTACGATTCTTTTACTTAAAGTAAACAGCTGACAAAATAATCATCGTACCAATAATAATCTAACTGAATGCATGATAAAAATTATTAGGCATATAAAATTTAAGTGATTTAACATGATTGATTTCTATTCTGATACTTCATAACTTGGTTTGCAAGGAATAATTAAATATATGGATGATAGAATTGGAAAAGGTACATAGGGGGTATGGAAAGAATAATCTGTATTTTTATAAAAATTCTTATAATCAATAAAGTAAAACTTGAGGCTGAAATGAATTGGCCTTTAAAATTATCATATTTTAGATGAGGATAATAAATTATGTGCGTACATTTTTTGCTGAAATTTAGTGTCTCACAGCATTCACATGTATGCATAGACTGAGTTTTCAGAGACATTACCAGTAGTAAAGTCAGTAATGGATGGATACAACGTGTGACCAGAATTGGAAAGACATTCACCGTGGGAGGAACTTGAAAAACCGAGGAGTTAATTACCATGCATTGAAAGAACTGTTCAAGGGCTCTGCTGATATAATGCCAACAAATAGATATGAGTTTTCTATTAGCATGTTTGAGGTTTATAATGAAAAGATAAGGGATCTCCTCTATGAAAATTCACTTGATTTTCCTGCTAATAAGTCGGAATCTGATTACTAAGTTTTATGGTTTAATTTATTTTCTTCTGTAAAAAAATAAATAGTGTTTTGTTGTTCGAGAAGGTTGGATATAAAGCAGATATGGAACTCAGGAAGTACCTTGTCTTATAGATACTAAGGTAAGTAGCTTGGATGTGGTATGGGATATTCTTCAGACTGGAGCGAAGAACAGATCGGTTGGGTCGACAAATGCTAATGAACCGAGTAGTCGCTCTCACTGGTAAGGTTTACTATATTGCAGTGTCTCTTTTTTCTTTATTTTTGTTTTCTTTCTCCTTTTTTCATGATACAAATACCTTGGTTATTTTAAGGATAATTTCATTATCGATACCAGTTAATATGCACAGGTTGTTTTTTGGCATGAACATAGCCCACACCTTTGAACCATAACTAATTAAAAAAATTGAAATTTTACTATGGTTTGTAACTTCACATTACTATAGCTTGTGTGAGATATTTAATAGATATAATTATATCTTAAATGTGTCGAAGCAGACCATAGTTCATTCTATTGCAACAAAGCAACTGCAAACCAACGATTCTTATAACAATAAGAATAAAATTTGAATGCGGTAAAGAGAAAATTGCACACCATTTACAAAGTCTAAAATCTCTCGAACAACAAATACACTATAAACACCACTCTACAAAGGTCCATCAGTTCAAACCTTGAAGCTATAATTCATTAAAAAACATCCTAATTCCTAAACGATACAGTCGAAAAATAAATGCACCAGTGAGGGAGAAACTTGATGGGAGCTTCAACGTTTACTGTATCTCCATTTTTTAGATCTAATTAATTTACTAACCATTAAGTAGCTAACAATATATAAACGAATATGTTAATTCTAGTTGTATAATTCAGTCACGTACGCATGTATGATTAAATATATGGACTAATAATGGGGAGTACTTTTCTGTGTTACTGAAAAACTGGAAGAAACATTTTTGGTTGTGTTTATTGTGTTATTGGACATGAAATTATTAATCATAAACTGATTTAAATGGTCATTTTAATTGGTACAATTGCTTGTTGGAGGTTGATAGCTGATTGATATTGTTCATACTAGCAATGTTTTAGTCAGAAAATTTGTTCTTTTTTGTAGCTCTAGTGCTTGCTAGTAATGAGAGTACATTTTCTTTTCAATTCATCTCGGCACATGTGAGTGAATATTAGGATCTCAAAGTACAAATCCATAGATCTTTTGAGGTAATGTAATATATATTTGTTTTGTTCTCTTGATGGAGATGTAAATGCTTCCAGATTGAATTTAATATTATTGGTTATACCAATTTCTTGTTTCTACTGCCGCCTATGGTCATCAGCTGTAGAAACTCCTCCACTGCTAGTTGGCGAAATTACAATGATAATGTGTTATAAATTGCCCGGTCCTCTCGAAACAGATTATGTTGGATGCTTGGTTAAAGCTAGCTAGTCAATGTTTGATATTGCTCAAAGCTAGTCAATGTTTGATAAACTCCTCCACTTTTTGATGCCTCTATTTGTTACTATGGAATTTACTTTGAGGAATATATTGATGATTTTTTTAGGTAATGTTGTTATGTGTACGATGTTATTGTCTGAATTGGAAGTAAGTGGTTATATGCATTCAGACACATAGACCCCAATGTATAATACTTTTCAGTAGAGTAAGAATATAAATGTTTTTTATTAACAAGATTTGAGGGGAGTAAAAATGTAATATGTAAAATGCTGAAAAAGAAAAAGAGAGTATATTTTCATAATTTCAAGTTAGTAGCAACAAACATGAAATCAAATAGTTCAAATTTTGTAAATTGCATTATCTAAAGAGATCAAACTCAATCTATGATTTGTTTGTTGTTTATTAGACAAATTATTTTTTTAACAACTAAATGGATTATGAATGCTAATTGGACTGATAATTTGTACGAACTTTAAATTCAGTCTTTCGCTTCATTTTTTTTCCACGTGTCTTCTTATTATACATTTGGTGCTAATGGACATGAATAAATCATAAGTGCAATTCATGATAACTAACAATAATCACGATGCGCACCAGCAATGATGAAGATATAAGAGTAGTTACCATTTTTTTTATGGGAAATGGTACTTTGGTTGATTTATTTTGCTTTGACTTGTGTTCAAAACTATGTTAATCACCCCTTTTTATAGCAATATCAACCTAATGTTGTTAGTTCCTGTGTGTTTCGGCAGTTATTGTCAAGATGGTAAGTATCATAAAGCCCTCAAACTTTTTGAAGACATAAAATATTCAGACATAACTCCTGATCCTATAATCCCCTCCATCATTCTCAATGCTAGCAGCCGCATAGAAAATTTCGCATATGGTCAACAAATTCATTCCTACATTACTGACAACAATATCCAAATTGATTCTAATCTCCAAACATCTTTAATCACAATGTACTTCAAATATTGCTGCATGGAAATTGCACAAAAACTTTTCCATACAGCTCTAAACGTGATTCACTTCAATCTCTAATTCTGTTCTACATCAAATTCTAGGTAAGGTTTTCTTCAACTCTACAAGATAAGGTGCTGCCAACATGCCTGACAGGTAGCGTATCTAAGTACAACTATTAAAGAAGAATCTCTGGTATTCCTATAATAAGCTCCGGCATGGCCATCGTCCATTGCACCCCAATATCGAGCTCTGGCATGGCCAACGCCTATTGCACCTTAATATCAAGCTCCGGCATGACCATCGTCCGATAATAAGGTGTGAGAAGTACCTAAAAACCATGGAATATCACATAGCCAATGATATTGGAAGCCAGCTCCATCTAAGAAGGAAGCTCCATGCTCGTGAATCAAAAGGAATGGGAATGCGAATGATCTAAAATGGAATTGCAAATGATGAAGAATGGAAACTCCACTTTGAAGACTCGGTAATACTGGAAGGAACGCCTAGTTAAGAAGTGAGTCCTCCTAAAGATAGAATGCCATAATAAAGATGAAAATGTACTAAGAAGAATCCCTCACTGCAATTAGTAACCCTACAATCAGCAATCTTGTGTACTTGCAAAAAGAAACTAACACCCTATCTAGCCCAAACCTGTATCTGAAAAGAAACTAAGTAAAATAATTAGAATGATACACATATATGTATATAAATGAAATTCATATGCATATATACATATGTAGAAGTAAATATACAAGAATTAAGCTAATAGGACCGAATAAAGTAAAGATTAGAAAAATGACTAAAAAGAATCCATGATCAAAAAAACTAAAATAACTATAAACTAAAACAATAACTACAACACAACCAAAATAATCCTTACGGTCCTTTGATCAAAAGGATATTATGATACATGGTGAAATCATCATTCAAGTTTGAAAAAATATTAATACTACAATTATTAATGTCAAAAATATTATTTTTATGTTTAAAAAGTTTAATGTTATTATTAACCTAATTAAGATATTCTTTAAATAGATTATTTTTAGCCAATCTATATTTGGGATTAGAGATCCAATTTAAAAAAAATGAAGAAACTATAAAAATCAATTTGTTAATGTGGCCATTATTATTTTTAAATATGATTTCTTTCAAATCAAATACACCAACAAATTATAATGAATAAAGTGTCAAGTAAGAATCTATTTTCCTTCTTGAACTTAAATCTAAAACTATTCCAATAGAATTAACAATCAGGAATTTTAGCTGTTATATTAAAGTTAAAGATTTTAAGGGTATTATTTAAAATGATATAAGTATACATGCAATCATAATATACATGTTTAATATCTTTAAAATGCACATTACAAAAATAACATTTATTATCAATTTGCATATTTTTTTTCTTTTTAAAAATTCTATAGTATTTAGTTTTTCATGCATAATTAACCACATGAGAATTTTAGATTTAGGAGGAGCATTTGTGTCACAGCCCAAAATTTTTCACGCTCGAAAATCGACATCAACACGTTCGCTGTACTACAAGCCGAGCGACGAATGCTGGAAATACCAGATTGTTAGGGAAAAAGAAGAAAGCGGTCGAAGAAGAAACAGAAACAACAACACAGAATCTCAAAATCGTAGCGGAACAATATATAATAGATAATAACATGTCTTTATACAAAAAGAGCTGTAAAACATTACTTATACATTACATCATCAGAGTACAATAAATCAATAACTCAATACTGGAAAGTTATATAACTTGTCCTCACTAGTGCTGAAGATAAATCCTACAATATATAGTGGAATAAAATCAAATACGTGTAATACGTCTTCGTCATCCAGTTCGTCTTCTGAGCTCCATAGCATCCTATCATATATCTGTAATACTCGGTCTAACCGGGCATTATAATAAAATAACACCCGAGCCAGTCTGGAAAACCAGCGTGAGAAAACACACTTAATTTGAACTATTAAAGTTATCAAAATTCTTTGAAAAACAAAGGTATCTCGTTAGAACACACCACACATAAACACGACGAGTTTTTACCTTACGATAACCAAAATATTTTATATCAAAAATATCTGATATTATAATAGCGTCTAGGTACAAATAGTTATTCAAATAGCCGAAATTGTTACATTAATTAAATTCCAGCATACTAGGCTCTACAACCAAAACCGTAAAGGCACGTATTGGAGAATGGATTTCACACGAATGACTAGGTACTGGGGTACCACCTATCACAGTACACATCTAGAAAATTGTACCGAGGACCACGCTGGGATCCCCTGCAACACAAGACCGGACTACCCCTAACCTGCATAGATCGAATATGCTATCATCCCGGGTGCTCCTACCCTTTCGAGTTCTTCCGCGCACTATAGTAATAATATCCGAGAGTATCTAGAAAGGTGATAAACATACCTTAATTGGTTACGACCCACTTAGCATTGCTGAATCTCTCCTGATTTTCAGTTATTTTCGGTTGACGAGGCTTGAGGCTACAATTACCTTTTAAGGAATTTATACTTGGAATGCTCATTGTCCTACAATGACAATGTAATGATAGCATTTGTGACGCCCCACCTCTATACCCACGCTAGCCAAGAACACTACGGTGTAATGCTGTCAACTAGCACGGAGAATAAGGCTGTTGAGGAGCGACCATCTGTGTAATTGCTTTGTGCGAGTAGCGATATGTCAGATAGTATAGCATGCAATTCTTTTCAAGTGGAAATCCGACATGCCGACACAAACTCAAAGCTACTACACAGTGGCTATGTATAATCTTCGGAAACAAATACAGAAATAAACATAACACAAATCAGTCACAGATAATTCATATCACAAAGGCGGAAATAGATATGAATATTACACATGAAAGTGTACATCAGAGTAATGGTCAAACAAGATCCACAATATCAAAAAGAATAGATACAAGTGCTAGACAAAAGAATAAGTATACATCATAGAGTCTGTATCTCAAATGTATATAACAAAAATTAGTAAACTAAAGTAGTTAGCCAAAAGTCAGAAGATGGTCCGATAAGGAGTCAAGCAGAAGCACCTGTAAAATCTCAGTCTGACCCGAGTATTATTTAAGAAGAAAATAATAAACGGATCAGTCTAGCTATAAATATCAGATGAAGTGATATATAATAAAAGATATGACATAAACATATAATAATCACAATGCCAATCTGTGATAAATAAGTAATTGAAAATCAACAACAGATTAATCAATATCACAATAATCTACTCAAGATAAAAAGGAATGTCATACTCCTAATTTCATTCACCAAGCCACAATAAATGACATATATATCAATGCCCATCGTAAAAGTTGGTGAAACATAAATTCCAGAAATCAAAACACGAAATCCAGAAATCACAATAAAAAGGATGGCCAATCCCACAAACTGGACATCGACGCACCTAGAAAAACACGCCCCATGTACAGTCGAACATCGACGCACCTAGAAAGATACGCCCCATGCTCTAGCATCGACGCACCTAGAAAGATACGCCCCATGCTTTAGCATCGACGCACCTAGAAAGATACGCCCCATGCATAAATAAACATCGATGCACCTAGAAAGATACACCCCATGTAATGTCTAACATCGATGCACCTAGAAAGATACACCCCATGTAATGTCTAACATCGATGCACCTAGAAAGATACACCCCATGCTAAGTCGAACATCGACGCACCTAGAAAGACACACCCCATGCATAGACGAACATCGACGCACCTAGAAAGATACGCCCCATGTCCCGACTTATTGAGCCGATTGCTCCACGAAGTAAATAAACATCGATGCACCTAGAAAGATACATCCCATGCATAAATAAACATCGACGCATCTAGAAAGGTACGACCCATGTATAAACAAACATCGATGCATCTAGAAAGGTACACCCTATGCATAATAAAACATTGACGCACCTAAAAAGGTACGATCCATGTGAGAAATGAGACGAAGCTCAATAAAAATGAGGAACAGTCCTCCACATAAACAAAGAGACATCGCACAATGCTAGTCTAAACCACAAAGATGATCATCATGATCAAAGAGAAGTGTCAATTACAATAAGCTAGTAAATATATGAGCTTAGCTTCATGTCCCATAACCACTAGCTTAACTTAAATATTTACGAACAAATTGTAGATCTCCACTAGAAAATTGTCACAAGAGATTCAATCGAACAAGTCCAAGAATTAACCGACGAAGTAAACGCAAGCGTTTCATACCACTTGTTTTACTAAGTCGTTTAATTAGATTTCTCATACGAGTGAGGTAAAGGTTTGTATATACTAATAGATTGGAAATCAGTTTGAGAAAACGAGTTTTGTAATAAAATAGTGTTGAAATCATTTGAAGAAAGAGTTTTGATATTTACTACTAGTATAGAAAACCTTTATATTTTAAAGTGACAAATCATAGAAGTGATTGTAGAAACAATCGGGCATAAAAATTCACATTCGAAGACGTGAATAAAATCCAAAGAAATCGATATAAAATCCATCAAAGTGGATATATCTAAAATTCCCAAAGAAAAGGTCATCAAAGTCGATAATAAATGACAACAACAAAAGGGAGACAACACGAATCGTTTAAAGTTGGATATTCAAACGAATTAGCAATATAGGCTAATTTGGCAAATAGTAGCAGGTCGGTCGACCGAACCAGAGGTTGGAAGTGCTCGGGGCACCAGGTCGGTCGACCGGCCCAAGGGGCTCGGTCGGCCGAAGCCTGTAACCAGCACTTCCAAACAGAGGCAGGAAGTGCCTGGACTACAGGTCGGTCGACCGGCCCAGGGGGCTCGGTCGGCCGAACCTGTATGCTTGCACTTCCTACCCTATTTCAAAAGAGGTGCAACTCTCGATCAAATTGCAATCGCACAAGCAACGGCGCTAAGGGTTTATGCCAATCGACTACCCGACCCTATATGCTCCTCGATGCATCACCAAAAACATGTTCAAACATCGAAGTTAGGATTTTTAACGAGTTGAACTCAAAACACTAAAAATTGGAATATTCACAAAAGCAATCCAAATCAAAATCAAATGCACATGAATAAGTGTTAGGAATTCATACCTAACAATCGAAGGTAATTCATAGACTTAGATGTGAGATTAAAAATCTCACCTGTGAACCCAAATTAATGAAGGAGAAGCTTTTAAAACAAGCTAAGATCAATTCCTCTTCAATAACAACTCAAGAAGCTTCAATCTAAGCTTAAAAGAGAAACATTTCCTAAATTAGGTTCAGAAAATTTCTGAAATTGAATGGAGAAGATGAAGGAGGTGCTTACCAATGGGTTCACTTGAGTTTGGAGCTAGAAGTTGGATTTGCAAAGAAAACTAGGGCTTAGGAATTTCCTTTTCCCATCTCTTCCACCATTTTTACTTTAGCTTGAAGTGTTTTAATTAAAGAGGAGAAGTTATGAAGAGAAAGGGTTGGGCTGAGCTAATAAGGGTGCAGTCCAAACTAAAGTCATAAGCGGGAAAATGTAGCAAAAAATCAACTTTCTCCAAACATATCGAAGCTTATACTCAAAAGGTCGCAAACGTCATTTTGAACTCAATGGGAGGGGTCTCGAGTCCTAATTCGACCGTATGCAAAAAGTAGCTTTTCGGACCAAAATCCGACGAACGATAATATTTAAATAAAATATTTAAATATAAAATCGATAAATATGCGGGTTGTTACAGCATTCATCTATACAAGTCCGTTCTGGGTCTGAACAAAATCGAAGGCACTATCCCTACTACATCCATTTTGGAATAATCGTCAGAATTACTAGCGATTAGCCCTTGCACTTCAGTACTCCATCTTCGACTATATGCTTTTGTTTTCATTTCAAAAACGTACTCTTGGATCGAAGTGGTTTCAGATAACTTATCCGATCCAGGTCTCTTTGAAACAACGTTCGATATTTCTGGTAAACTCAACCTCAGTTCTCTAGGAAATAAACATAAGAAAATAAGATCGAAGATCATCTCCTAACCGTTAGTGGACGGATTTCCTTATCATCGTCCTAGAAGAACGAAATGAGTTTATACATACAGTATAGCACCTTCGACAGTAACTGTACCATATAATTTCCGTGTTTCTCCTAAGTATTTCCAAAGTTATATTTTTGGGTCCATATTTTGATAGCCAGTTATTTAACTATCAGATAAACAATCATTCAACCAAATATTTAATTTTCATTGAAAACATCAAGTCTCATTCAATTTAATTTTAATAAATTAAATCCCTTTATCAAAAGGTATGTATTTATCTTATCGGAGTAAGTACGTTCACCATCCATTCTTTCCAAAAATATTAGAAATCGTTTTAAAATAAATATGGAAAGCACCACGTGGTATCCACCGTGGATTCACAGCTCAATGGTTACGCCTCTATCCCAGAGTAATCCAAACTTAACTGCAGGCAATCTCTGCCTCTGATATCGCCATGAAATTATACCATTACTTTCCGAAAACTTTGTTAAATAGTCGTCTCAAAACAATGCTTATAAAGTTTCTATATAAATTTTCAAGTTTAATTTAGGCAAATACTCTTTAAATAAAAGTTATTATATAATATTAATATTGAATAATTATCACTTAAAGTAATAATATTAATTGATTCTTAAATAATAATTATCTTAATATCAACTCATTATAACTAACTTAATTAATAATTAAATATACTTTAAACAATTTAAAATAATTACATAATTTTGAAACAATAATTAATTTAGATTTATTAATAAGATTCTAATCGATTTACAAGACTTAGATATAAAATTATATTCCATTTTGACAACTTTAAAAATATTTAAATTACTGATTTTCTGGAATACTTTTAAAGCTCTTTTAAAATTTCGTAGTTTAATAATTTAAAATCCTCTTTTTAAACAAACTCAACTTATCAATAAATATATTTTCCAATCACAATATAGCTAGTCTAATAGTTATAAATCTCTCTAGATTTACCTATAATTGATTTTACGTCTCAATTTCGTAAATCTCCGTTTTCACATTTCTAAAAATAAATCTATCATTTATTTTTAAGCCAATTTACCCGTCTCATTATAAATCCTCACCGTGATCTTATATCTTTAATTTATCCACTGATAATCACTTCGCTTCATTTATAAACCTTGTTTATAAATCTCATAGCCTCATTTTCCATTTATAACGGTTTCACAATACTTAATCGATTTCTAAATTGAATTTCATTTTTAAATTAATTTTTTAAATAACCCAACTATATTCCAAACTCCATTAAATTTCGACTCCATTTCCATTTCATAATTTAAAATCTTTTAAGATATAGTATAACAACTTTGTATTTTATTTTCAAATTTCCTTTTTTTATTTTCCCAGACTATTTTAAATCTCGATTTTTAAAATCCTTTTTACACTTAAACAATTTCACTTAAGTTCTATTATTTAAATTCCATTATTTACATTATTCCAAAATCTCTATTTATAGTATCCCGAAATATCCAAATAAATTTCTTTTAACTAATCCAAAAACTCTATATAAATATTTTACTTCTAAAATCCATTTTTAATTTCCTTTCAAAATTCAATAGCTATATTTATGGTATTTTAAAATACCAAAATCTAGACCACTGCCACCATAATATCCAATAAATTCAAATCACACAATAACCTATCATGGATTATTCAAACAGATCATATATTACTATATATGAAATAAAATTCAATATTTTTGAGAAATCCAGTTGGATCCCTCCATCCTATTTCCCTACATCCACATATGTTAATGCAATATTAAAATACCAATCCCACTTCGAGGGGGATATCGTGATATATAGGGTCATCCGCTGTTATGCGAGATGCATAGGGTCTCATCCGCTCCAATAGGCGGGACAAATCAATCCAACTACTAATATATACTACTGTATATATTATAACATCCAACTGATAATATTTACTCACATTGATTTTTATTGTCCCTTTCGTGTTTTGGTTCCGATCGAATCCGAACAATGTCGAATTCAACGTAAAATTCAACAAGCTTCAATTGTTATCAATTCAATTCTAGAGCCTAGACTCGTCAATACAAACCTAACATCAAAGACTGTAGGTTAAATGGACTTTGTACGGGGATGTCACTCCTTTTAAAAGTTGGACTAAGTTAATTAGTTAAAAAAAGAAACTAAATTATATATATTCCTCACCTAATATTTGTGGCCAACGCACATTGCTCCAACAAACTCGCTGCCATGTATTCCTCCTTGCATCCACGCAAGTGCTACTGTTCATAATGATATGGACTAAAATGCAAAATCAAGTGTAATGAATAGTAACCATTTCTTCCCACATTGTTAATTTTGTTTGCAGTCACCTGCTGCCTATTTTCTCCATCGTTGCGCTTCGTTTTCCACTACAGCCCTTTCATCCCATGCATGCATGCTTAAACATAACCTCACCTATTATCTTCTTCAAGAAATTTTCATGCCTGAACGCGTTACGTCTTCTCACTCCTTCCTCACTAACGTTTCCTTCTTCTTCTTCTTTTTTTCCTTTCTGTTGATGCACGCAACCTTCTCGTGCACCCTCTCCTCCCCATTTCCAAAGCCTACCTTCCTCACTTCCTTACATTACAGGCCTGCAGATGTCTACCACCTCCCTCACAAAAATATGACTGCATGAACACGGCCAAGCTCCACCTTACCACCTTCATTCCCCACCTGCTCACATACACTACCACACGTTTTCACTTTCACTGCCAACCACATTTTCGTGCACGCAACATCAATATGCACCGCCGCCACGTACGTATACGCACTGCCAAGTGTAAAGGCCTCTTTCGTTCCTCACGTATATGCACTGACACCCCGTACGCCTCTTCCCCAAGCTTGCATCTGCCACACGCAGTCACCAACTCCCATGCCGTACACTCCAACTAGCATATACATTACCCAAACTTCATACACTCACACGAGAAAAGAAAGAAGGAGGTGGAGAGAGAGTTGCTGCGAACAATTCTTCCTTTGCATGCCTGAAGAAGGAAAGAAAAACTAGAAAACAATGTGTTCCTTTTTTTAATCTTCTCCCTGTGCACTAGGATATCTATATAACAAAATAGATCGGACTTAGTGGAATAGGTTAACGGAAGACAAACAACATATAAAGAACGGTTCCAAATATAATACTTAAAGATATCAAGTGGTCTAAAATGGACTATTTCCTTTAAAGTTGACACCGTTAAACAACTTACTATTTCGTCTACTAACCCACTTTCTCCTTATCCCACGTTCTTCCATTACTCGTGAAACTGCTTCCCCTTCATTTTCGCATGCTCCTACAATCTTTGCTAGTCATCCACTTACTTACCTTTCATTATCTCCTTCAACAACTAAAAGAAATGAATTATGATACGGTGTATTCCAACAGATCGTAATGTATTCACTTTCTGTATATTGGGCCGAGTTGTTTGTTTAGCCCAAAAGATAAGTTTTGTATATATAGCAGTGTACACTGCATATCAGATATAAGAAAGATTACAAAAACATTTTTTTCCTTCAAGTTTCAAATACCGAATTGTTATTCAATCATCAAAACATTAAATTTCTCATTCAAATACATTTCTTCACAAACTTTATCTTGGTATCAGAGCCAATATTTCAAGTCTAACGGCATTTCAGTAGCAAGTCCAAAAATCTGCAGTTTCAATTTTCATTTGAAAGATAACAGAACTCAAGGTTCTGTGAAGATTTTCTGCAAACAGTTTTGAAATCAGAAGTTTGTTGATAGTCAAGAAATCATCAGAGAAATATCATCATATGATTTCTTGAAACCCATCAGGTACATTTCATCATTTGGGTTTATAAAGTTGAATTTGCCTATAAAACAG
Source organism: Allium cepa (assembly GCA_030765085.1). Classification (NCBI taxonomy): domain Eukaryota; kingdom Viridiplantae; phylum Streptophyta; class Magnoliopsida; order Asparagales; family Amaryllidaceae; genus Allium; species Allium cepa. The sequence goes on along the minus strand of CM060941.1, from coordinate 77,941,556 downwards.
GTACCGTGTCAAGAAATAGATAAATTTCTGGCTACAGCAAGTTTTATAGAAAAGGAGTGCAAATTCAGTTGAAAGAAACATCTATGAAAATCAGTTTTTGAAATCACGAAAGCAATAATAAGCAGAAAGATAATCATTGCCTTGCCAAGAATCTATCAGATTATATAATCATCATCGGATTCGGCTGCAGTTTACCTGGTTGATATGCAATCAAGCCTTCTTGTGTTTGCAAGTTCATAGATTTACTCAGAATTCAATTCTTTATCATTAATTTCTTCATGGCTGAAGGAGATAACTCATCAGCAACTTCAGATTCTAATCACAATTCTCAGCAGTAGACAGTTGATGCAGCAGAAAAGTTGATCAAAACTGTCATTAGTCCTCAAAGTCAGCTTATTACCATCCATTTAGAAGAAGATAATTATCTTCTTTGGAAGCTTCAAGTTGAAACTGCCATACAAGGGTATGGTCTTGAAAGTTTCATCCTTAGCACCAATCCAATACCCCCAAGATTCATTACTGATACACAACGGAAAACAGTTAGCAATGAAGAATTCACAAGATATTACAGGCAAGATAGATTAATAAGTTCTTAGTTGCTATCTTCTATCAATACAAAACTGTTATCACAAGTTATAGGTTGTAAAACAGCTAATGAAATATGAATTACATTAGAAAGAATATTCAATACTCAATATGCAGCAAAGATTATGCATTACAAGAGACAACTTCAAAATGTCAGCAAGGATAATCAACTCATGAGAGATTATTTGGCACAAGTTAACAACATATGCAACATGTTAGAAGCTGTCGGGCTTAAGATTTCTGAAACAGAACATGTATTGTCTATATTGAATGGTCTCGGTGATGAGTATGAGGCAGCAGTTGCAGTATTATCATCTCAACCCATCTTACCATCTGTTGAGTATGTTCATTTAAGATTACTTGCTCATGAAGCAAGACTTGATCAAAAGAAACCTCAAGATTCAGATCTTTCAATTAATTATGCTGCTAGTAATAAAAACAGAGGCTCAAGCATCAACAAACAAAGTCAATCTTATCAAAGAGGGGGTAATTCAAATAGATCCAGAGGCAGAGGAAGGTGGGGAAACAACAACAACAGACCAAGATTAAAATATGTGAGAAATTGGGTCATATAGCAATGAAGTGCTACTTCAGATTCAATGCCAACTACATGCCAAATCAAAATCAAAATAATCAGAGAAATGGTAATCCAAGTATCAACATAGCACAGGTGCAATCTGACATAAACAACTTATCTGATAATAGCAAAGGAATCAATCAAGATACAATAGCAAAGTCAGAACATATACATGATGAAAGCTGGTATCCAGATTCAGGAGCTACTAATCACATTACTAGCAATCTTGACAATTTAAATCTTGGCAATAGAGAGTATAGAGGTAAACAAACAATTTGCATGGGAAATGGTGAGTCTATTAATATTATTCATACTGGAAATGCATCTATTAAAGGTGCAAAACAGTTATTTTTGAATAATTTGTTAAGAGTGCCAAAAATAAAGAAAAATCTCATGAATGTCTCTCAATTTGCTAGAGACAATAATGTTTATTTTGAATTTTACCCAAATTATTGTTTAGTTAGAGACATTCTGACTAAAGAAATTCTGTTACAGGGTAATGCTGTGAGGGGTCTGTATAGATTCAATGTTATTAGTTCAGGAAAGTTTAAGAGAAATCATCAAAGTTGCAACATTGCTGAAGTTAGGCAGACAGAGAAAAATAAAGATGTGTTTAATCTTTGGTACTATAAACTTGGTCATCCTAATGCAAATGTAGTTAAACAAGTTCTCAATGGAAATAAGATTTGTTCTGTTGATATATCTTTGCCATATGTATGTTTTTATTATCAAATGGGTAAGAGCCACAAATTAGCATTTAGTGATTCTTTAACTATATATTCAAAACCATTGGAGTTAGTTGCAACAGATTTATGGGGCCCAGCTCCAATATACTCAGATTATGGACACAGGTACTATATATCATTTATTGATGCATTTTCAAGGCATACATGGATATATTTTTTGAAGTCTAAATCTGAAACATGCAAAGTTGTTACTCATTTTATATCTCTAGCAGAAAAACAAACTGGCTGTTAGATGAAAATTATGCAAACTAATGGTGGGACTGAGTATAAGCCACTCAGTAACTATTTCGGTAAAAAGGGAATATTTCATAGAATTATTTGTCCCTATACATCTGAACAAAATGGGTTAATAGAAAGAAAACATAGACATATTGTTGAGACAGGTCTTACTTTATTAGCTCAAGCATCTTTGCCACTGAAATTTTGGCCTGAGTCTTTTAATACAGATGTGTATCTAATTAATAGATTGCCAACAAAGGTTCTCAAAGGAATATCTCCTATAGAAAAATTATTTGGAATAAAACCTGATTATCAATACTTGAGAACCTTTGGATGTTTATATTTTCCTTACTTAAGATCTTATAATAGTAATAAATTAGATTTTAGATCAAGACCATGTACATTTTTAGGATATGGAACCAATCAAAAGGGTTATAAATGTCTTGATGATAATGGAAGAATATATGTTAGCAGGCATGTTGTTTTTAATAAGCAGGTGTTTCCTTTCAGCAATTCCACAATAAAAACAAGCAGAAAGATATATAATCCAAATGTTTCCATACCTATATATTCTGATGATCTGCAAACTTGGAAGAATGAAAGGACTATTGGTGCTGATGATTCTCAACGCATAGATCAATCAGGTCATGAATCATCTGAGCAGTCCAACTATCACAGTCAATCTCCTGCAAATACAAATTGGCAATCACAACAAGTAAGTGAAAATAATATAGAAAATCAAGGAGATCAATCAGAAAATAGCAACACGAGTGAAGGAGAACAACCACAAGTTACAGCAGGTCATCCCATGATCACAAGAGCAAAAGGTGGTATTTTCAAACCGAAGTTATATACTGCAGTAAGTAGTACTGAAGAGCATGAAACCTTTGAGCAAGCTATTATTGATAAGAACTGGAAAGCAGCTATGGATGAGGAATATAATGCACTCATGAAAAACAAAACATGGAGTTTAGTATATCCTCCAGAAAATAAAAATATAATTGGATGCAAATGGATTTTCAAATTAAAGAAAAATCTAGATGGTACAATAGCTAGATATAAGGCCATACTTGTAGCCAAAGGTTATACACAGGAGTATGGATTTGACTACAATGAGGCGTTTTCTCCTGTAGTCAAACCTACAAACATAAGAATTATTTTGTCTATTGCCTTATTTAAACATTGGAATATTAGGCAACTTGATGTCAATAATGCTTTTTGAATGGCACATTGCAGGAAGAAATATTTATGGAGCAACCTCAAGGGTATGAACAAGATATGAATCTTGTTTGTAAATTGAATAAGGCCATATATGGTCTTAAACAGGCTCCAAGAGTCTGGTTTGATAGATTGAAAGCCACATTATCTACTTTAGGCTATCAATCTACCAAATCAGATAATTCTTTATTCATCAAGATCAATAGAAATTCAAATATATACATTTTAATATATGTTGATGACTTAATTATTACAGGGGATGATGGGAATGAACTCAACAAACTTACTCAATATCTTGATGAACAATTTTCAATTAAGGATCTTGGTGAATTAATTATTTTTTGGGTATTGAAGTCAAAAGGAGATCAAATTCAGCAATGTATTTAAGTCAATAGAAGTATATTTTAGAGTTGCTATCCAAAACAAAAATGGATAAAGCAAAGCCACAACCAACACCTATGATAAGCAGTCAACAGCTGACTAAAAACATGGGAGAACCCATAACTAATATCAAACAATATAGAAGTGTTGTTGGGGATTTTCAATATGTAACAATTACTAGACCTGATATATTTTTCACTGTGAATAAAGTTTGTCAATTTATGTAGGAACCACTAGATAATCATTGGAAAGCAATCAAACGAATACTAAGATATCTAAAAGGAACTGCTAATTTTGGTCTTCTACTAAAGGGTTGCAACAACTTTACTTTAACTGGATATTCAGATGCAGATTGGGCTACTGATTTAGATGACAAAAGGTCTGTAACAGGATATTGTATTTATCTTGGCAATAATCCTATATCATGGTGTTCAAAGAAGCAGGCTACGATATCCAGATCTAGCACAGAAGCTGAATATCGCAGTGTGGCCAGTACTACAGCAGAAATGCTTTGTATTCAATCGCTATTAAGCGAACTAAATCTTAAGCTACATGTCAAACCAACCTTGTGGTGTGATAATCAGAGTGCAATATACATGGCAACAAATCCTATTCAACATTCAAAGACAAAGCATACATAAATTAATCTTCATTTTGTTCGAGAGCATGTGTTAAAGGGAAACATACATATAAATTATGTACCTGCACCTTACCAGCAACCTGATGCACTCACAAAAGCTCTATCTGCTCGAAACTTCATCAGATTTCAAAGTGGCTTAAAGGTTGAAGAAATTCCAGAAGATACAAGAAGAGTTACTGACCGATTTGAGTACTACAGTACAAATATCATCTTTGATTTTCAATTCTTTGCAAATTTGAGCTTACTTCAACAAGCATACGTACTCACAAAGGCATAATCAGCTCAACACTTCATCAGATCTCGAAGCGACTCAAAGATTAAAGGAATTTCAGATGGTACTAGAAGAGTTCGGTCTGATTTCTGGTTTTCAGCAACTATGAGTTTATTCAACTTCAAATTAGCTTAGATCCAGTCGAGAGATGGCTAGATATACTCATTTTGATTCAGATTCTTCACTAAAGACTGGATTTTTCGAAGATTTGAAGCACGACGAATAAAGTGTGGTCGCCATGACCTAACCCTAACTTCGGTTTGGGGGGGGGGGGGGGTAAAAGAAATGAATTATGATACCGTGTATTCCAACAGATCGCAATGTATTCACTTTCTGTATATTGGGCCGAGTTGTTTGTTTACCCAAAAGACAAGTTTTGTATATATAGTAGTGTACACTGCATATCAGATACAAGAAAGATCACAGAAACATTTTTTCCTTCAAGTTTCAAATACAGAATTGTTATTCAATCATCAAAACATCGAACTTCTCATTCAAATACATTTCTTCTCAAACTTTATCTACAACTGCAATTTCATCCATTAGGTAATTCTCCCTTCTTCATCTTTTTTTACACTTTTTTTGCGTTTCACTTTCTCACTCTAATTGTTCCAGTTAACTCTCCCATTTGTTGCATTTGATTTATATGCAAATAATTTCTTAATAACTATATGTTTTCCTTTGTTTCTTCTTCATCCCTTTTTACACCTTTTTTTCATTTCGCTTTCTCCCTCCAATTGTTACAACTAACTCTCCCATTTCCTACATTTGATTTATATGCAAATAATATCTTAATAATCACGTTTTCCTTTGTTTCTTCTTCATCCTTTTGTACACCTTTTTTGCATTTTGCTTTCTCCCTCCAATTGTTACACTTGACTCTCCCTTTGCTGCATTTGATTTGTACGAAAATAATATCTTAATAACTATGTTTGCCTTTGTTTCTTCTTCATCCTTTTTTACACCTTTTTTGCATTTCGCTTTCTCCCTCCAATTGTTACACTTAATCTCCCTTTGCTGCATTTGGTTTATACGAAAATAATATCTTAATAACTATGTTTGCCTTGTTTCTTAACTTTCTCCACAGTTCCAAGAGATGTCGCTAGATGAAGCAGATATTCATTTGCTCTTTAATATATCTAAAACATGCTTAGTCGTTTATCCTCACTTCTTCTTCTAAAACAGGCTCATTATTTTCATTAACTTCTATAATTACAAAATAGCAAAGTAGAACAATGGTTCAAAAGAAGGGAAAGTCGTAGTGCAAAAACCATGCACCAACTATTGTATTTAAAGCTGAAGTGGATAATATACCAACAATCAAAATGAAAAGCTACAAGATGGCAAGAATGAGAATTAATGAGGTAGTTAATTCTATGGAGGCAAGACCAGTGGTTCTGACAGAGATTTTTGAACTTGGAGTGGTTGATCATCCTACATCGGTAAAGTTGACCTATGGCGTAAAAATTAGGATAACTGAAAATCAGGAAAATTACTCATCGCTGTGTGTTCTTGATGATTTAGATGATGAATTTATGGCTTAACTTGCATACAAGTGTTGGTATATAACCACTATGATGTCTGTTCCAATGTTAACTAATTCATTAGGTTTCAATATGCAAATTGAGTGGGTGAAGCAAAAACATGTCCCAATGATATGTAGTAGATGTTGGAAAATCTCGGGCTTTTTCGCTTCGTGAATTTAAAATAGGCACTTTAAGATTGAAAGTAGTAATGAGAGCACAAGAGTTTATAATTCTCTAATATGGAGATTCTTCCACTATGCCAAAGAATTGTAAGATTACAAGAATATGATTACAAAAGCAACTCACACTCAGTGGCTCACTCAAGCATGAGGATTGAGACTTTCCAGGCTATCTCTCTTTTTCTCTCAAAGAGGCTCTCTTTTATAATTCTTGGATATTTTTTTTGATTGATCGATTAAAAAGGAAGGCTCCTACCCCTATTTATACTACTCAACCTCCACAATGAATGGTGGAGATTACATGTATATAAGGGTGGAGATTGATTCTCTAGAATTATCCACACTCTCTAGGAATCTCTACACTCTTTCATTCCCTTCTACATCATTCCACACTCTTCTGGAAGGTTCCGGAAGGTTTCACACTCTTCTACAAGCTTCTAGAGAGTTCTTCGGAACATTCTAGAAAATTTTATACTTCTCTAGAAAGATCTAGAATTTTCTATAAACTCTCCAATTAAGGAGGGATCCCAACAAATCTCCCCCTCCCGACTTAATTGGAGGTAGTAGCAAACCAACACCTTGACTGCAATCTTCAAACTTCTTTATTGGTAATACCTTGGTTATCATGTCAGACCGGTTCTCATCTGTGTGAACCTTGTTAAGATGTATTTGCTTTTCCTTAAGGAATTCTCGTATCCAATGATATCTCGTATCAATGTACTTTGTGCGGGAATGAAATGTTGAATTCTTTGCCAAGTAAATTGCACTTTGATTGTCACACTTGAAGACATACTTTTCTTGATCTATTCCCAATTCATGCAATAAATTCTTTATCCACAACATCTCCTTGCATGCTTCCGTAACTGCGATATACTCTGCCTCTATAGTGGATAATGCAACACACTTTTGCAGCTTTGATTGCCATGAAATAGCTCCCCCTACTAAAGTAGTTAAGTATCCCGATGTTGATTTCCTTGAATCAATGTCATCGGCCAAGTCTGCATTTTTGTATCCTTCTAATACAGATTTTCGTTTTCCAAAGCATAAACATCTTTTGGAAGTTCCACACAGATATGGAGGATCCATTTGACTGCAACCCAATGTTCATTCCCTGGGTTAGCCAAGAAGCGACTGACAACACCAACTGCATAGGCGATATCCGGTCTTGTGCATATCATTGCATACATGAGACTGCCTACTATAGATGAGTATGATATCTTCTTCATTTCCTCTATTTCTTTTTCACTTGTTGGACTCTGCTTCGAACTTAGCTTGAAGTTCCCGCAAGTGGAGTGTTAACTGGCTTTGATTTGTGCATGTTGAACCTTTCCAACACTTTCTCAATGTATCTTTCTTGGGATAGCCATAACAGTCTTTTTTATCTGTCACGAGTTATTCTCATCCCAAGGATTTGTTTAGCCGGTCCCAAATCTTTCATGGAGAAGCTCTTGCTTAGATCTTTCTTTAAAGCACCTATCTTTATGCGATCTTGACCAATAATTAACTATCACCAACATAGAGCAGAAGTATGAGAAAATCATCACTTACATACCACTTTGCGAAGACACAATGATCGCTTTCCATCTTTCTGAAATCATGTTCTTCCATGAATGCGTCGAACTTATTTTATCATTGCCTTGGTACTTGCTTAAGCCCATATAAACTCTTCGTTAGGCGACACACTAAATTTTCATTGTTTGGAACTTCGAATCCCTCACGCTGCTCCATGCAGATCACTTCCTCGAGGTCACCATGAAGAAATGTCGTCTTGACATTGAGCTGTTCAATCTCCAAATCTTGCACGACTGTTAGGCCAAGGACAACTCAGATGGATGACATATTTACCATAGGAAAGAATATCTCTTCTAAGTCGATACCTTTTTCTTATCCGAATCCTTTGACGACTAACCGAGCTTTGTGGCGAGGCTTTGAACAGTTCTCTTCGGTTTTGATTCTATACACCGACTTATTCTTCAAAGCTCTTCTCCCTTTTGGCAGCTCCACCAGTTCATATGTGTTATTCTCATGCAAGGATTGCATTTATTCTTGCATGGATATTCTTCGTTCTTCTTTATGACAATCACTCATTGCTTCTTTATAGATTTGAGGCTCCCCCTCATCAGTGAGCATAACGTACTCCTCTGTGTTATATTGGGTGGATGGTCTTCTGTCCCTCGAGGATCGTCTTGGCTCTGGTGCGGTTGGAGTACTAGATTGAGGTTCTTCCTGAGTGCTTCTTAATCTTCGCCTCTCTAAATTCTTGATATCTTCAATTGTTTGATCTTCGAAAAATACAACGTCTCTACTGCGGATAATTTTCTTGTTAATTGGATCCCAGAGCCGGTATCCAAATTCATCCTTAGGTGAATGAAGGTAGATACACTCCTTTGTATTTGCATCAAGCTTAGCTCTCTCATCTTTGGGGATGTGAACAAATGCCATGCACCCGAACACCTTGAGATGATTGTATGAAGCCCTCTTTCCCGTCCAAACTTCCTCTGTGATGGCCCCATCCAAAGGAACTAATGGTGTGAGGTTGACAATGTCAACCATGATCATTATAACTTCTCCCCAAAATGATTTGGGTAACTTCACATGAGAGAGCACACAACGAACTCTTTCTTCAATGGTACGGTTCATTCTCTCAGTTAGCCCATTCAATTGTGGTGCCTTTGGTGAAGTCTTCTCTAGCCTAATGCCATATTTCTTGCAATAGGCTTCAAAAGGACCTCTATACTCACCTCCATTATCTGATCGTACACACTTGATCTTCCGTCCAGTGTCACGCTCCACTAGAGCATGGAATTCTTTGAAGGCATCAAGTATTTGATCCTTTGATTTTAACAGATGCAACCACACTTTTCTTGAATGATCATCAATGAAGGTGACAAAATGTAAAACACCACCGATGGATCTCTCAGACATCGAACACATGTCTGTGTGCACGAGGTCTAGAATGTTCTTTCTCCTTGTGGGCTGAGAAGATATTTGGAAAGCAACTCTACGTTGTTTTCCAGCTAAACAATGAGCACAAGGATCGAGTGGTTTACCTTTCACGTCAGTGAGGAGCTGTTTCCGAACGAGTATGTAAAGACCCTTCTCACTGATGTGCCCAAGTCGTTTATGCTATGTGTCCATATCATTAGTGGTGATGTTTACCTCTCCTTTGCAGAGCTTAGCTTGCATTATGTACAATGATCCTACCTTCTTTCCTCGAGCCATTATTAAACTTCCTTTGGTGAGCTTCCATTTTCCTTCACCAAAGTAATTCATCAGATCATCATCATCTAGCTTTTCGATGGAGATAAGATTGAGGCGCATGGCCGGGACATGCCTCACATCTTTCAGAAACAAGCTTGCACCCGGTGCTTGTTGTTAGAATGATGTCTCGTATCCCAACGATCTTGCTCTTTTCTTGATTTTCCATTTGCACTGTACCGAAGTTACCGCTTTGGTAGGATGAGAAGAAGCTTTTATGTGGAGTAACATGGAAGGAAGCACCAGAATCAACAATCCAAGAACTCTCATCATAAGCAATGTTTTCCAATGGACTTAAATCCTTTATTTTTAATTGCATTTTGTGTGAAAATGTGCTTTCATTATTTGTATTCTGCAGTCCATTCTATGTTATTTGAATATGTTATGACATAGATGGTGAACCTAAAGCTATTGTCTATATTATGAGTTATAGTTAGCAACTGCTTGCTTACCTTTACCACAATTCTTTGACTAAAGTTCGTGTGAGTGGAAAAAGGTTAAAATAGAGATAATCAGTAGCTCAAATATACCCACTGCATAAAATTTTCACTTTTCACAAAAAATATTGAAGAAGTTTACTTTTATGCACACTTTGTTTAAATTCTTAGTTTGCTTACATGGAAATATGACTTTACGTCATCCTTTGTGTCCCTCGCTGTCATACTAAAAACCATACACACAGTTCTTGCCCACAGTAAGTTTATGTTCTCTAATCCCACTGTAAGTTTTAAAAATAAGGTAAATAATGTGAAAGATTGTTCTTTCCCACGCCAGTTATCATCAGTTCAATTTGAAATGTGATGGATTTATGATTCCCCTTTACTTTCTGCTAGCATTAGTATATTCATATCAATGATTGCAATATCGTGTGATCTTAGAACGTGGAAAACTAGCCTTTTATCTTAAATAGAAACTGACTCTATATTGATTGAAGAAAAAAAGAATTGTATTGATTGAGTATGCAAGAGAATTTTAACGTTACACATGTACTCTGTATTTATATGATACAATACTGCTCAGTACAAATTACTAAAGTACCCTTGTAACCCTTGTATTTACTCTAGTGTAACTCGGCCCATGATATATCTCATTCCAGTATTCTGCTTTGTTTATTTCCCCCCGACAATGTCGGCTGGGGTTTTCCTTCTTTCATCCCCAAAATATTTTTCACCTTCTCGATTGTCAGATCTGTGCTTTTCTTCTCAATAAGTTGATTTGCTGAAGCAATTGAGCGATTAAAGATGATTTGGATCTGAAGCGAGCAGAATATACTTGGAAATTCGATGAGTTACTTGATTTTGAGAATCGTAGTCAAAATTACATGCTTCATGTGGTTTTGACTACGAGATATGGTTTATGCAAGTCTCTGGTCTCGGATGTGGTGCTATCCTTTCTCTGAGTATCTGGATCTGCCTCAACCTTAAGATTTGACCGTAGCCTTACAAAATTATTCTTTGAGATTGGTTTTGTAAATATGTCAGCCTTCTGATGAGTAGCTAGAAGATTATTTATGCCGAGCTTCCCTTTGATGACTTGCTCACGAACGAAGTAGAGATCAATTTTCATATGCTTCGTTCGTGAGTGAAGAATTGGGTTAGCTGAGAGTGATACAGTGCTGAGATTATCACACCATATTACGGGTTTCATGCTGGTTGTAATTTTTATTTCTTGAAGAAGAGATTCCAGCCACATTATTTCGGCTGTAGCACATGCAACACTGCGATACTCTGCCTCTGTACTTGATCGAGAAACAGTTGGCTGCTTTTTGGAGCACCATGATACTGGATTGCCACCCAGATAGATACAGTGACCAGTAGTTGCCTTCGGTCGTCTGAGTCTGATGCCCAATCTACATTTGCGTATCCTTGAATGTTTAGTGATTTGCTAGCTTTAATGCATATTCCATAATTTATTGTCCCCTTTAAGTATCGCAGGATTCTCTTCACTGCCTTCCAGTGTTGATCTAGAGGTTCCTGCATAAATTGACAAACCTTGTTTACACTGAATGAAATATCTGGTCTTGTAATGGTAACATATTGCAAGACACCTACTATGCTTCTGTACTGTTTTATGTTCTCTATATGCTCACCTTTGAATTTAGATAAATGTAAATTACTTACCATAGGTGTTGGCATAGGCTTTGCATCATTCATGTTTGCCCTAATAAGAATCTCCGAAATATATTTACTTTGGATAGTATTAATTCACTTTGTGATTTTCTATGTACTTCTATCCCTAAGAAGTAACTCAGGTTGCCTAGATCTTTGATAGAAAAAATTTGATGTAGATGACTGGTGACATGTTTAATTTCATCACTGCTATTACTTGTAATTATGAGATCATCTACGTACACAAGAATGTAAGTAGTACTACTATCATTTATCTTGATGTAAAATGAATTGTCAGACTTGGTTGGCTTGTATTCTAGACTGATCAGTGTAGATTTTAGTTTTTCATACCACACTCTAGGAGCTTGCTTCAGTCCATAGATGGATTTATGTAATTTGCATACCACTTTCTTGTCACTGCCTTTAGCATATCCTGGTGGCTATTGCATGTACACTTCTTGTTGTAGTTCACCATGTAGAAAGGCATTGTTGACATCCAGTTGTCTGATGTCACATTTATTGTGTAGAGCAACTGTGAGAATTACTCTGATTGTAGTTGGTTTCACTACTGGTGAAAAGGTTTATGTGAAATCGAAACCACTCTGCTGAGAGTACCCTTTAGCTAGTAACCTTGCCTTATATTTAGCTACTTTCCCATCTGCTAACCTCTTAAGCTTGTAGGTCCATCTGCATCCAATTATGTTTTTGTCTTTTGGTGCTTGCACAATGCTCCATGTCTTGTTTTTAATTAAGGCATTGTATTCATCATCCATAGCTGCCTTCCACTTACTGTCTGTACGAGCTTCGTCATAATTGGCTGGCTCATCTTGTTTCAATATAGTAGAATAGATTTTTCGTTTAAAAATACCATGTTTAGATCTTGTCATCATGTGATGTCCTTCTCTTGCAGGAGACGATGATCTACTGCCATTTGTTACATCAACTTGGTTTGGACTTGAAGAAGTATCCATACTTGATGAAGTGTCCATACTGGAATCTGATGAGTCTCTGTCCTGACAATGGTTGTCTGGATCTTTTGATCCATTAAGCTCAGACTGATCATCTGATAGATTTTGTGTGTGTTCCTTTATCAGATGACCAGTTTGAGTCTTTTTTATCTGCTCACATGAGTAAGTTGGAACACAATGTTTTTGAACAGAATGCATAGATGATTTAGCATCATAGACCTTATGAGTAGTTTTTAACTCACTCATAGAGAATGGAAAGACATGTTCATTAAAAGCAACATGTCTAGAAATAATTATCTTGCCATTGCTGGTAAGACATTTGTATCCCTTTTGATTGTTGGGATATCCAATAAATGTACATGGTAAAGATCTAAAACTTAGCTTGTGTGAACTATATGGTCTTAAATATGGATAACACAAGCAACCAAAAGTTTTAAGTAAAGTATAATTTGGTGATATGTTGAGTAGTTTCTCAAGTGGTGTTTTGTTTTTCAACACCTTTGTAGGCATTCTGTTAATGAGGAATACAGCAGAGTAGAATGACTCTGGCCAAAATTTTAGAGGCATTGAGGCATAAGCCAATATGTTAGGCCAGTATCAACTATGTGCCTGTGCTTCCTCTCAACAAGTCCATTATGTTCAGACGTATATAGACAGGTAAGTCTATGTATTATTCCTTTCTTGATAAAATATTCTTTCAAAGTTTTGAATTCAGTTCCTCCGTCTGTCTGAATTATCTTTAACTCATTGTTTGTTTGTCTCTCTGCCTGATTGATAAACTGCATCACTGCCTCTTTGGTTTCTGCCTTTGATTTGAGAAAATATATCCACGTATATCTAGTAAATGGGTCTACAAAAGAAACATAATATTTAAACCCATAATCAGAATCAATTGGGGCTGGACCCCATAAGTCAACTGCTACCATTTCTAGTGGTTTTGTATATCTAGTTGATGATTTAGAGAATGGTAGCTTATGACTTTTTCCCATCTGACAGATGTACATATATATGGTCTAGATATACTTTCAAATTTTATATTCATGTTTTTCAATACATGTCTTACAGCATCCACACTGGGTAACCCAGTTTATTATGCCACAGATCAAACATCCTTTCATTTTCAACTATTGAATCACATCTAGTATAATTGCACCAATTTCTCTTTTGAGCAGACTTAGTTTTCTTCAACAGATTGAAAATGTAAAGACCATTGTGCACATTACCCTGTAACAAGATTTCTTTACTTAGTAAATCCCTGACTAAACAGAACTTTGGGTAAAATTCAAAAAACACTTGATTGTCATTAGCAAATTGAGATACACTCAATAAATTTTTCTTAATTTGTGGTACTCTAAGTAAGTTATTGAGATGAAACTCTCTTTTGCCTCTGATTCTGGCATTTCCAATATGAGTTATTTGAATTGATTTACCATTACCCATAAAAATAGACTGCGTATCTTTATACTCTCTATTTCCAAGATTGAGATAATCAAGATTGTTAGTGATGTGATTTGTTGCACATGAGTCTGGATACCATTCTTCAAACTGTAGGTCATCAGTCTTTGTTTGTTGGTCTGCATCTGATTGACTTCTTAAATTGATGCTTTGCTTTCTTGCATCTGAACTAGTATGAGCAATATTGATATTTGGATTGTTGCTTTTCTGAACATTATTCTGCTGATTCATATTAAAATTTTGATCAAATCTGAAATAGCTCTTGATTGCAGTATGTCCAAATTTCTCGCAGATCGGACATCTAAGTTTATTAGAATTGTTCCACCTTCCACGGCCTCTTCCTCTGTAATTCTGACCACTTCTCTGTTTGTTTTGCTGAGGCCTTCTATTGATTGGTTTTTCTTGACCTTTTCCTTTGTTGTTTGATGCATAGTTATAGATAAATCTGCATTAAGTGATTTCTTTTGATCAATTCTACCTTCTTGGGGAAGAACTGTAGACTGAACATATTGAATTGATGGTAAAATTTCTCTTGATGAGATTATTGCAACAACTGACTCATACTCTTCATCTAGACTACTAAGAATGGTAAGAATCTGCTCTGTATCTGGCACTTTGTGACCAGCTGTCTCTAGTAAGTCACAATATGTTTTAGCTTTAGTCAAATTTCTTGCATTGACATACTGTCATTTTTCAGATTCTGTAGTTGCCTTTTGTAATGTAGAATTCTTGCTGCAGTTTGTGAATTGAATATTTGATTAATTGTTGACAATATTTCTTGTGAACTTTTGCATCCAACAATTTGAGACAGAAAGTTGACATTGATGGATGACATTAACCAAGATGCTAGTAGGCTGTCCTGCCTTTGATAGTTTGTGTAATCTTGATTTGTAATCAATTTTCCGCTGCTATCACTTATCATCATTGATGGTATTGCTAATGTGCCATTGACATAACTTTCTAAACCATAACCTCTTATTGTTATTTCTGTCTGATATTTCCATAGCAAGTAGTTATGTTCATCTAACTGAATTGAAATTTGACTCTTTGGCTTTATCATGTACAGACTTGTTGATTCTTGAGTTGAGTTTGATGGATTCCTTCTTGTGGGAGATGTTGTTTCAGAGTTACTTTCATCTATGTCTGCCATAGTAAATATCTTGATTCTTCACCGATGATGCGAAGCACCTGATTATGGCGAGGCAGTTCCTGTGACTGCAGCCAGATAAAAGATTCTTTTCTTTATCTTGATGAAATAAGACAATATTTTAAATCAAGAAACTGATTCTTGATTTGAAAAACTGTTGAACAGTAACTGAGATAATTTTCTCTAATGAGGAAGAATCTGAAGAGAAGAACTGCAGCCTGTCCTGGATGATGATCAATGACAGGATTCAGGCATGGCAGTATTGCAGGAATGGGTGAACAGAACACTTAATCAGGGAAAGGTATCTCTTCGGTGATGATATTATAATTCGAGGAGAGAAAGATTACTCAATCATCCAAGTATTGATCGTTCGATCATATGGATGTTGATCTCAAATCAAATTCAATCTGTTGTTTGGCGATTAGCTCTGATACCAAAATAGAAACTGATTGTATATTGATTGAAAAAAAAAATAATTGTGTTGATTGAGTATGCAAGAGAATTTTAACGTTACACATGTACTCTATATTTATATGATACAATACTGCTCAGTACAAGTTACTACAGTACCCTTGTAACCCTTATATTTACTCTAGTGTAACTCGACCCATGATATATCTCATTCCAGTATTCTGCTTTGTTTATTTATCTTCCTCTTCATTATTGGTTCCTTATCCATGATTACTTGCTTGCTTCACTAATTATTCGGTATATGCTACAACTTGAAAACTGTTAGAAAAATACATTCTAAACACAAAAAATACATACATAAACACAATACTCATACTCCCCTAATTTTATGTCACTATTAATACCGCATTTATGCATGCATGCCCTTGGTATTTACCATATTACCTCAAATATGTTAACCATTCATTCACTAATCATGTTGTAGTATTATAATCAGGAAAACAGTTGAAGTTTGCCCATATCTTCTCCACTTTTTGTATAAAATATACCATAAACTATAAACATACAAATTTTACTTCCATGATATAAAGATGAAAATTATAAAATGAGGAAAATTAATAAAGGAAAAATGTAAGTGTGGTTTCGCAAAAAAAAATATAGACATAACTACATTCATCACACCATAGTACACTATAGTACAATTATTGTACTTCCACTTTTAGAATCAAATTATGTCAAAAACAGTACGTAAACCCTGCTCTCCTTAATAAACTATAAAATGCAGGGCCACTCAGCCAATTACCAACTACCCAACCCTATAACAGTATGACTACAATGGTTGTGCACTAGGTGTATAACTTACCCCACCTCCAATAACTCATTTATTATTTATTCCTTACGTGGAATCTGATAAATTAACTTTCTCTTTTGCTCCCAGATTGTCATTACTATATGCACGGAAAATTATAATTCTTAGACGCATGCTTTATTTATCCTATATTTGTAACAGCTTGAACATAAACACTGAAAATAAAATTATCATTTCCCTTCCATAATACAATATATAAAATGGAGAAGAAAATAAAAATAAAAATTTGTACATAAATAAACATCATCATGTAAATATAGAATATGATAAAGTAAACTTTCATCTTTCTCCTTGGTTTTTATTTCTATATACATAAATAGTTCTATAACTACTTAGCTGTTTCAACAATTATGTATCTGTTACAGCTTGAAATAAGATATTGAGAAAACCATAGCATTCCCAGAACACAAATTTTCCTTTTACAGATGATTTCCAGTTCCAAGCATCTTCCTCGGTATTTGGGTCAATCTCAATTTTATTAATAGAAGAATTAAAAATAGTAGCTGTAGGAAATGCTTGGGTATTCCAAGTAGAATTTTGGATGATATTATCAACAGTAGCATTGACTTTTCCAAAGTTATAAAGGTTGTTCCACCCTAATAAGTTGATAAGAGAATTTCCATTTATCCAAGGGTCAAACCATAGACTTGTGCATTTACCATCTTTAAATTCTCTTTCTATAAGCTTGGCTCCAATTTCTCTACAATTTAAAATGTTTTTCCAACCAAAGGAGTAATGGCTTTTAATGGGAATGGTCCATAAGATTTTGTTTTTGACATATTTGGACCTCATCCATTCAGCCTATATTGTTTTGCCTTCTATGAATTCCAAAAAAGTTTGAATTTACATGCTTCATTAATGTCTGAAAATTTTTTGATCCCCAATCCTCCAGCTTCTTTGGTTTTTGTTATGGTATTCCAAGATATTTTGTGAAATTTGCCATTTCAAATGAAGTTGGCACAAAGTTTCTCAATTTTCTATAAAGTTTTTGTAGGAATGTTGTGAGATTGTAACCAGTACATCATGATTGTTGTGATAACTGTATGCACTAGCTCAACTCTGCCTGCTGTAGATAACATTTTACTAGACCAGTTGTTGATTTTATTTTGGATGGTTTGATAGAGATTTGCATAATCTCTTTCCTGGATTTGATTGTTACTGAGAGGCATGCCAAGATATCTAACAGGAAGATCACTCTGTTGGAATTTTAAAGCGTTGAGGATTTCCATCTTACTCCTACAATCTTTGCTGGAAAAAAATTTGTTTTTATTTTCATTGATTTGAAGACCTGCTTGCTGATTGAGATTGTCAAAAAATTTCTTGATGGTAACTGCAGTAGATATATCTGCATTTGAAAATATTAATAGATCATCAGCATATAAAAGATGTGAAATACAAGGAATGATTGAGTTAATTGGTTTTATATTTTTACACATCAGTTCCTTTTCCATTTGTAAAGTAAAATATTCCATAGCAATAGTGAATAAATGAGGAGATAGAGGATCCCCTTGCCTAATTCCTCTATTACTGTGTAACAAACCACAAGGAGATCATTAATAAGTACTTAGCTCCGTTCCTTGATCGCATCATCTCCTCTTCTCAGGCGGGTTTTGTTAAAGGTCGTTTAATCACTGATAACGTCCTGTTAGCACAGGAACTGATTTCCTAGATTGACCGGAAGATCAGAGGCTCTAATGTTGTTTTCAAGCTTGATATGGCTAAGGCCTATGATCGTATGTCTTGGTTTTTCGTCATTAGAGTTCTGTGTGCCTTTGGGTTTCCTGAAACCCTTATCGACTTGGTTTGGAGGCTTATCTCTAACTGTTGGTTCTCCGTTCTCATTAACGGATCGGCCTACGGTTTTTTTCGGGCGGGTAGAGGTCTTCGACAGGGTGATCCTCTATTTCCATCTCTTTTCGTCATTGCGGCAGAGGCTCTCACTCGAGGGATTCACACCTTAACGATTTACGGCCAGGTTCACCGTTTTGGTCTTCCGAGAGGGTGCCCACTCGTTTCTTCCTTATCCTTTGCGGACGACATTGTCATTTTCTCAAACGGAAATCGTTCGTCTGTTCGTCGGCTGCTTTGCTTCATCCATCAGTACGAGTGATGTCCGGGTCAGCTCGTTAACTCTTCGAAGAGTTGCTTCGTTCATGCGAAAGGCATGGATCCTTCCCGGGTTTCCTAGGTCCATTCGTTCACCGGCTTCAGGGAGGCTTCCCTGCCTCTTCCTTACTTGGGTATTGTTCTCTACAGAGGTAGGAAACTAAACGCCCTATTCGATCCTCTGACGGACAAGGTTAGGGGAAAGATTATTCGTTGGAATGCATCGCTGCTTTCTCAGGCAGGGAGACTGGTGCTTATCAAGTCGGTATTAGGCTCGTTGGGTACTCATGTCTTCGCTGCGATGTCCCCCACCGCTTCGTTCTTCCGATCTTTCCAATCTTTGGCCTCATCCTTCTTTTGGGGGTCGAAGATTGACAACCATCGTCATCACTGGGTATCATGGGACGTGGTGTGCCGTCCCAAGAACGAAGGCGGTCTAGGTGTGCGAAACCCCAAAGACATTTGCTCGGCATTTGCTTGCAAGCTGTGGTATAGATTTGGGGCAAACGATTCCTTATGGGCTAAGTTCCTGCATGCCAAGTACCAAAGGCTGGCATCCACAGGCTTTTGTGGATCTCCCTGTTTCGCTAGTGAGACTTGGAAGCACATGCAATCGACCAAATCTTTCTCTGACTCTCATGGAGGCCATTCCGGTTGGGATGGTGGTTCGTTTTCTATTTTCAAAGCTTGGAGTTCAGCTCGCACTCCGGCTCCAGTTCTCCCTCTTTTCTCTTTCATATGGGACGCTAGAATTCCTCCTAAAGTGTCTCTGTTCATATGGCGAACCCTTCATAAGGGGTTGCCAGTTGATGAGAACCTTCAGCGGATTGGCATTCCATATGTATCCCGGTACAGGTGCTGCGGCAGAGGGGTGTCGGAGTCTTCGGATCATTTACTCTTCTCTGGTAACACTGCAAGAGCCTGTTGGAATTACTTCGGTAACCTTATTGGCATCCGAGGAAGATACGGTTCGCCTGGTGATTTACAAAGAACCTGGTGGAACGGAATCTCGGGTAAATCCTTGCGCTCTGTCGTCTTTCGCTTGATTCCTTGTCTGATCTGCTGGCACCTTTGGTGCGCGCGAAATAAGGCTATTTTTGAGGAATCTCCGATGGTTCCCCGTTCCATTATTCGTCGGGTTAGAAATGATGTTTTTTTGGCTTTTCGTGGTAGACCTTTCAAGGGATCGGTTAGCTCCCGTTCTGGCCCCCTTGTGCCCCTGCTTTCCATTTCCTGTTCTCAGTCTTCCACTAGAGCGGGAATTGGATGAAGACCGGTTGCGAGCCAGGTGGTTCTGGCATTTCCTTTCCCGTTACCCCCCTTTTTCTCTTATTTCGTTGCTTTTGGTTTCAGGACCTGGATTTATAGGTTTGGACGGGGCTGGTATTCCTTCTCTTTTTCTGGATCTTGGGCGAAGGATTGCTCGGATCGCTCTTCTTCCGATCTCTTTTTCGTTTGTCGTTCCTAGGGATCGACCGGTTTTTGCATTTCTCTCTGGATGGCGTCTTTTGCTGTTCCCGCTGTTATTATGGTTGCCTGTTTTTATTTTCTTATACTGTTAGTCCGGATTTTTTGGTTTTTTCTGTTGGTTACCTGTCAGGCATGTTGACGGCTTTTGGGGATTACTAATAAAATTCTATTTTGTTTCAAAAAAAAAATTGATAGAAAAAAATAAATAAATTACATTACATATACATTCCTTGACTAAGTTGCACAATTTTTCACTGAAGCCAAGTTGACCCATCATGTATATAATAAAGTTTCTATTTATTTTGTCAAAAGCTTTGTGAAGGTCAATTTTGAGACACATTTTATTTTTACCTGCCTGATTAAAATCCCTAAGCAGTACATGAGATAAAAGAATATTATCGACAATAAGACTGTCTGGTATAAATGCATATTGGTTTTTTGAAATGAGAAATTTTAAAAAACATTTAATTCTTTTACTTAGAATAGAGGCTATAATTTTGTATAAAAAATTGCAGCAAGCAATTGGTCTATATTCTCCCAGACAGGAAGGGTTTTTAGTTTTAGGAACAAGGGTTATGAAAGTATGATTTATATTTTTTAAAAGTCTACCAGTAGAAAAAAAATTCTTTTACAACCTCAAGAAGCAAGTATTTTATATCGTCCCAATGTGTTTTAAAAAATTTAGCCCCAAAACCATCAGGTCCAGGGCTTTTATCATCCTTGGCAAAAAAAATAATTATTTTAATGTCTTCGAGACAAATAGGGGTAAGAAGGATTTCCTCACTGTTAGCGTGTAGAATAAACTTAGGAGAAACCTCTGGAAAAGAGCAAGTGTTCTCCTCAGAATGAAATAAGTTAGAGAAGTAGCTAATAGCTTCCTTCTCTAATAAAGTGGCATCATTAATAATCATCCCATTACTATTGATTAATTTTCCTATGTTATTATGATATTTCCTGCCAAACATTTTTGCATAAAAGAATTTAGTAGGAAGATCCGCTTGAGAGAGCCAATTAACTTTGGCTTTCTGCCTTATATTAGCATCTTCAACATGAAGAGCATTGGAAAGATTTTTCTGTAAAAGATATAATTCTTTAATTTTGGTTTTGTCAGAACTGTTATTATCAATACTGTCTTGCAATTTAACACATTCCTCTCTAATTTGGCTAATTTTATTATTGTTTTTATTTTTAGAAAGATTCCAAGCTTTTAGATTATTTTTAGTATGAAGAAGAAAATTTCTGAGCTTAAATTGGGCAGATCCATTAGAGGAGAATTGAAAGCAATTTTGAATTACATTTTTGTATTCAGAATCATATACCCATCCATTCTTAAATCAAAAAGGAAATTTTTTCTTAGTTGAAGAGTTTTGAGATAAGATAAGTTGAATGGGAGTATGATCACTAGTATATTGAGGTAAAGTGAAGCATTTAAAATCAGAGAAAAGATTTATAAAAAATCTATTAACAAGAATTCTATCTAGTTTACATTGAATATTTCTAAATTCACCTGATTTCCAAGTAAAATTATTACCCATTATGGAAGGCTCAATCAACCCAGTTTTAATAAGAAAGTTAGAGAAAAATTCTAGTTTTTTTAAAGGGACTGGAATACCTCCTCTTTTTTCATTGACTTTAGTTATAGTCCAATATCCAGTTAATAACAAGGTACAAGTACAAACAATAAATGCTTGCCTGGTTATTCATGGACCAACGTACACAATGCAATTCAGTAGTGTACATGCTTGCGTCTTCGTTTGTGTTTGAATGGATGTTTAAATGTACATAAATTGAATACAAATAACTTCAAGCCTAACAAAAAGGGCCTTTAATGCGTAGCCATAGATCTACTTAGCAAAGAGTAGGCAAGACATGAACGAAGAAACAATTACACGTGACTTGATTTAATTTTTTTATTTTTAAAAGTTTTTAGGATATGGCGCTACACCATATTTCGTTCGCGTATGAACCACGAACGACCGACTATACCAAATAATTTCCATGTTTCTCCTAAATATTTCCAAAGTAATATTTTAGGGTCCAGATTTTGACAACCGGTTATTTAGCTATCAGATAAAAAATCATTCAACCAAATATTTCATTTTACATTGAAAACACCAAGTCTCATTCAATTTAATTTTAATAAGTTAAACCCCTTTTTATCAAAAGGTGTGTATTTATCTTATCGGAGTAAGTATGTTCACTATCCATTCTTTCCAAAAATATTAGAAAACTTTTTAAAATAAATATTGAAAGCACCATGCGGTATTCACCGTGGATTTACAGCTCAATGGTTATGCCTCTATCGCAGAGAAATTCAAAACTTAACTGCAGGCAATCTCTGCCTCTGATTTCGCCATGAAAGTACACCATCACTTTCCAAAAACTTTGTTAAATAATTATCTCAATACAATGCTTATAAAGTTTCTATATAAATTTCCAAGTTTAATTTAGGCAAATACTCTTTAAATAAAAGTTATTATATATTATTAATATTGAATAATTTATCTTTTAAAATAATAATACTAATTGATTCTTAAATGATAGCTCATTATAACTAACTTAATTAATAATTAAATATACTTTAAACAATCTAAAATAATTACATAATTTTGAAACAATAATTAATTTAGATTTATTAATAAGATTCTAGTCGATTTACAAGACTTATTTATAAACTTATATTCCATTTTGACAACTTTAAAAATATTTAAATAACTGATTTTCTGGAATATTTTTAACCGCTTTTAAAATTTCCTAGTTTAATAATTTAAAATCCTCTTTTTAAACAAACTCAACTTATCAATAAATATATTTTCCAGTCACAATATAGCCAGTCTAATAGTTATAAATCTCTCAAGATTTACCTCTAATTGATTTATGTCCCAATTTCATAAATCTCTGTTTTCACATTTCTTAAAATAAATCTATCATTTATTTTTAAGCCGATTTACCCCTCTCATTATAAATCCTCACCGTGAACTTATATCTTTAATTTATCCACTGATAATCACTTTGCTTCATTTATAAACCTTATTTATAAATCTCATAGCCTCATTTCCCGTTTATAACGGTTTCATAATACTTATCGATTTCTAAATTGAATTTCATTTTTAAATCAATTTCTTAAATAACCCAACTATATTCCAAACCCCACTAAATTCTGATTCCACTTCCATTTCATAATTTAAAATCTTATTTAAGACCTAGCATAACAACTTTGTATTTTATTTTCAAATTTCCTTTTCTATTTTCCCAGATTATTTTAAATCTATATTTTTAAAATCCCTTTTACACTTAAACAATTTCATTTAAGTTTTATTATTTAAAATCCTTTATTTACATTATTCCAAAATCTCTATTTACAATATTTCCAAATAGTTAAGTACAAATTTAAAGCCAAACCATTTATTTTATCCAAATAAATTTCTTTTAACTAATCCAAAAACACTATATAAACATTTTACTTCCAAAATCCATTTTTAATTTCCTTTCAAAATTCAATAGCTATATTTATGGTATTTTAAAATACCAAAATCTAGACCACTGCCCACCATAACATCCAATAAATTCAAATCATACAATAATCTATCATAGATCATTCAAACAAATCATATATTACTATATATGAAATAAAATGCAGTATTTTTGAGGAATACAGTTGGATCTCTCCAACCTATTTTCCTGCATCCACATATGTTAATGCAACGTTAAAATACCAATCCCACTTCTAGGTGGATATCGTGGTATATAGGGTCATCTGCTGTTACGTGGGACGCATAGGGTCTCATCCGCTCCAATAGGCGGAAAAAATCAGTCCAACTACTAATATATACTACTGTATATATTATAACATTCAACTGGTAATAATAATTATCAAATCATCCAATCAACCAATTATTTAAATTTTCAACATTTAAAATCAAATTAGCAACCCAAAGATGAATGTGATTTGCTCACATTGATTTTTATTGTCGCTTTCGCGATCTGGTTCCGACCAAATCCGAACAATATCGAATTCAACGTAAAATTCAGCAAGCTCCAATCGTTATCAATTCAATTCTAGATCCTAGACTCGTCAACATGAACCTAACGTCGAAGACTGAAGGTTAAACGGACGTTAGTACGGGGATGTTACTCCTTTTAAAAGTTAGTCTAAATTAATTAGCTAAAAAAAGAAACTAAATTATATATATTCCTCACCCAATATTTGATGCACGCGAGATAAAGGTAAACAAGATAAAGGTAAACAACTTACCTTAAGTCGAAACCGCTCCTTCATTTTAGGTCGCGAAACCCTAGATCGCAAACGAGATGATGCCGCGAACCCTTCCTCCACCTTAAGTCGCGAACAGATCTCCAAGGTCGCTTCAGTTGAGTCGCCTCCAGTAGATCGCTCCGGCTCCTTAGGTCGCGATCTCTTCCATAAGGTCGCGAATAACATCGTCACTGAAGAACTTTAAGTCGCGGCAATGCTTATGACGCGAACGAGCTTCTGGTAGGTCGTTGTCCTTAGGTCGCGAACGAAGTTTATGACGCGGCCAAATTCTATGTCGCCGATTGCTTCCAGCCTAGGTCGCGAGCATCTCCTTATGTCGCCGAAATCTTGTTAGGTCGCTATGCCGCATTTTCTTGGGTCGTTGATTCCTTAGGTCGCGAGCCGTGCTTGAAGCTGTTAAGTCGTAAACCGTGTGATATTGTTATGTTGCTTATGTTGTAATATAATAGGTCATAGGTCGTAAGTCGTTTATATTGTAACTTGTATCTCGTAAGTCGCATGTATTGTTAAGTCGTGTAATATGTTAAGTCGTGTATTGTGTTAGGTCGTGTAATGTTGAGTCGCAAGTTGAGTCGTGTGTGTTGTAAATCTCCTATAAATAGGGGAGTGATGTCATTTGTAATATTGGTTGAATTTTGAATAAAATTTTGAGTGCTTTGTGCCTCTTTTGAAATTGGAAGTTGAGTGTTATCTCCTTTCTCCATCTTCGGTTATTCGAGTGCGCTCGAATCAACGATTTTGAAGCCGATTCATGGAATCTTGTGCGCAAGATCAACGTCGAAGAATCGTAGATCTTTTAACACGGTATCGTGCGTGGTCAACGTGTTGGAGATAGCTAGAATCCGGTATCTCTTGAGATCAACGGATTTGGGCGTTTGGTATCACTAATTCATCGATTAATATTGCTTCATCTAATCGTTCATCGATTAGTTTGACACGAAATCCACATTTCGTCGTCATTCGTTATATCCGCTGTGTCAGTTTGGTATCGGAGCTTGAACTTAGCCAATCATAGCTAAGCCGAGCCTGTTCGGAGCAGAGAAGAAGTATTGGAGTTGTGCATCACTTTTCTTTGAGCTAAGTAGAGAAGGAACCAAGCTTGTTAGGGAGATCATGCCTCCTAGACGTGCTAACCGATTTAAAAATATTGGAGATGTGTATCGAAGAGAAGAAGCTGATGCAATGGAACAGCGTATCAACGAGAAGTTCAATGAAGGTGTTGAGCAGTTGGAGAAATTGATGACGATATGAATCAAAGTCAAAGGAGAAGGTCACCAGTCTCGAACCATGGAGGAAACAGAGTTTCGCCATCAGTTACGGAAGCGAGGAGGGTGTCGCCACAGTCGTATCGAGATAGAAGAGAATCATCAGTTTCAACGATGCGAGATCACCATGGGTATAGAAATGAAGAGAGAAGGACTCCACGTGAGTTTCAGAATGAACCATATCATGATGATGAAAGACATGGTAGAAGGGACGTGCGTGATCGTAGAGATGTTGATGGTCGAGATCGATATCGAAGTACATTTGATCATAATGAGGATGGTGATAGTTGTAGTGTTCATTATCGAGATCGAGACCAAGTGCGAAATCCATATCGGAATATAGAAGATGATCGTCGATGGGAGTCGGGGATGAAGATGGAAATTCTAGAATTCAATGGTGGTATGATAGCGGAAGAATTTTTGGATTGGTTATCTAGTGTTTTAATTTCCTTTCAAAATTCAATAGCTATATTTATGGTATTTTAAAATACGAAAATCTCGACCACTGCCCACCATAACATCCAATAAATTCAAATCATACAATAATCTATCATAGATCATTCAAACAAATCATATATTACTATATATGAAATAAAATTCAGTATTTTTGAGGAATACAGTTGGATCTCTCCAACCTATTTTCCTGCATCCACATATGTTAATGCAACGTTAAAATACCAATCCCACTTCTAGGTGGATATCGTGGTATATAGGGTCATCTGCTGTTACGTGGGACGCATAGGGTCTCATCCGCTCCAATAGGCGGAAAAAATCAATCCAACTACTAATATATACTACTATATATATTATAACATTCAACTGGTAATAATAATTATCAAATCATCCAATCAACCAATTATTTAAATTTTCAACATTTAAAATCAAACTAGCAACCCAAAGATGAATGAGATTTGCTCACATTGATTTTTATTGTCACTTTCGCGATCTGGTTCCGACCAAATCCGAACAATATCGAATTCAACGTAAAATTCAGCAAGCTCCAATCGTTATCAATTCAATTCTAGATCCTAGACTCGTCAACATGAACCTAACGTCGAAGACTGAAGGTTAAACGGACGTTAGTACGGGGATGTTACTCCTTTTAAAAGTTAGTCTAAATTAATTAGCTAAAAAAAGAAACTAAATTATATATATTTCTCACCAAATATTTGATGCACGCGAGATAAAGGTAAACGACTTATCTTAAGTCGAAACCGCTCCTTCATCTTAGGTCGCGAAACCCTAGATCGCAAACGAGATGATGCCGCGAACCCTTCCTCCACCTTAAGTCTCGAACAGATCTCCAAGGTCGCTCCAGTTGAGTCGCCTCCAGTAGATCGCTCCGGCTCCTTAGGTCGCGATCTCTTTCAGAAGGTCGCGAATAACATCGTCACTGAAGAACTTTAAGTCGCGGCAATGCTTATGACGCGAACGAGCTTCTGGTAGGTCGTTGTCCTTAGGTCGCGAACGAAGTTTATGACGCGGCCAAATTCTATGTCGCCGATTGCTTCCAGCCTAGGTCACGAGCATCTCCTTATGTCGCCGAAATCTTGTTAGGTCGCTATGCCGCATTTTCTTGGGTCGTTGATTCCTTAGGTCGCGAGCCGTGCTTGAAGCTGTTAAGTCGTAAACCGTGTGATATTGTTATGTTGCTTATGTTGTAATATAATAGGTCATAGGTCGTAAGTCGTTTATATTGTAACTTATATCTCGTAAGTCGCATGTATTGTTAAGTCGTGTAATATGTTAAGTCGTGTATTGTGTTAGGTCGTGTAATATTGAGTCGCAAGTTGAGTCGTGTGTGTTGTAAATTTCCTATAAATAGGGGAGTGATGTCATTTGTAAAAGTGGTTGAATTTTGAAAAAAAATTAGAGTGTTTTGTGCCTCTTTTGAAATTGGAAGTTGAGTGTTATCTCCTTTCTCCATCTTCGGTTATTCGAGTGCGCTCGAATCAACGATTTTGAAGCCGATTCACGGAATCTTATGCGCAAGATCAACGTCGAAGAATCGTAGATCTTTTAGCACGGTATCGTGCGCGATCAACGTGTTGGAGATAGCTAGAATCCGGTATCTCTCGAGATCAACGGATTTGGACTTTTGATATCACTAATTCATCGATTCATATTGCTTCATCTAATCGTTCATCGATTAGTTTGACACGAAATCCACATTTCATCGTCATTCGTTATATCCGCTGCGTCAATATTTGTGGCCAATGCCCATTGCTCCAACAAACCTACTGCCATTTATTCCTCGTTGCATCCACGCAAGTGCAATTGTCCATAATGATATGGACTAAAATGCAAAATCGAGTTCAATGAATGGTAACTATTTCTTCCCACGTTCTTTATTTCATTTGCAATCATCTGCTGGCCAATTTCTCCATCGCTGCACTTCGTTTTCCACTGCCCCCCATCCCCAGGCATGCAAGCTTAAACATAGCCTCATCTATTATCTTCTTCAAGAAATTTTCATGCCAGAACACGTTACGTCCTCTCACTCCTCCCTCACTCACGCTTCCTTTTTTTCTTTCTGTTGATGCACGCAACCTTCTCGTGCACCTCTCCTCCCCATTTCCAAAGCCTACCTTCCTCACTGCCTCACATTACAAGCCTGCAGATGTCTACTACATTCCTCACAAAAATTTGACTGCATGAACACGGCCAAGCTCCACCTTACCACCTTCATTCCCCACCAGCTCACATACACTACCACACGTTTTCACTTTCACTTCCAAGCACGCTTTCATGCACGCAACATCATTATGCACTGCCACCACATACGTATACGAACTGCCAAGTGTAAAGGCCTCTTTCCTTCTTCACGTATATGCACTGCCACCCCGTATGCCTCTTCCCCAAGCTTGCATCTGCCACACGCAATCACCAACTCCCATGCCTTACACTCCCGCTAGCATATACATTACCCAAACTTCATACACTCACACTAGAAAAGAAAGGAAAAAAGAAAGGAGGAGTTGGAGAGAGAGTTGCTGTGAACATTTCTTCATTTGTATGCCTGATGAAGGGAAAAAAAAAAAAACATCGTGTTCCTTTTTTTTAACAAGAAAGGAGTTACATGCTCAAATTTTGATGTTGTTATAAGAAAAGTCAATGTATATATAAATATGTAAATTTAGTCTTTATTTTTTTAAAAACAAAAAACGCACGGTTCTTTGCACTTTTCTAATAGAAAATGCAAGCTAATTTGTAACTTTAAGACTTTGAAATTATTTTTAAATTTTGAAAATTTTAAAACTTTTGAAATTTTTGAAAAGCGTAAGTTAACACACGCTTTCTATCAGGAAAGCGCAAGCTAGTTTGTGCTTTTATTTTAAAATTTTTGAAAATTAAAAAAAATGCAAGTTCAAGATAGTTTGTGCTTTCTAATTTTTAAATTTTAAAAATTTTAAAAAACGCAAGTTAGCTTGCACTTTTAATCAGAAAACCGCAAGCTTCTTTGCGTTTTTAAATTTTGAATTTTTTTTTGAAAATTTTAAAATTAATTTTTGAAAAACGCAAGTTAACTTGCAGATAGTTTACGCTTTCTGATTTAGAAAAACAGAAATTTAATTTACATACTAATTATACTTTTCTTACAACCAATGTTTTCATAACCGGACCTTGAATCAAACCGTGAGGTCTCAAGGTTCGAGGTTTCGAGGGTTCGACCGGTCGTCAAGAACCGCGCATACTCTTTTTTGAAAATTAATAAATTTAGATGCAACGTATCAACCATAAGTACACAATAAATCAACATCTTTAATAAATATATACGATATTAATTCATAATCCACACATTAATTCAAATACGAAAAAGGATGAAGAAGAAACAAAGGAAAACATAGTCATTCAGATGATGAATTTATGGCTGCATTTGCATTCCAAGTGTTGGTATATAACCACTATGATGTCTGTTCCAACGTTAACTAATTCATTAGGTTTCAATATGCAGATTCAGTAGGTGAAGCAAAAACATGTGCCAATGATGTGTAGTGGACTAGCTCAATAATTTCTTTGTTTTCCATTCCCAGTTCATGCACTTTTTCCCTCTCCTAATTTCAACAAATTTTAGTCTTCTTATTTCTTTGTATTTTTGGTTGTGTCAGTTATGTACATGGTCAAGCTATAATGTGTTGTTTGTTGTTATTCCAAATCCTTTTTTTTCCAATGGATTTAATCCTTTATTTTTAATTTCATTTTGTGTGAAAATGTGCTTACATTATTTGTATTCTGCAGTCCATTCTATGTTATTTGAATATGTTATGACATAGAAGGTGAACCTAAAGCCATTGTCTATTTTGTGAATTATAGTTGGCAACTGCTTGCTTACCTTTACCACAATTCTTCGACAAAAGTTTATGAGTGGATTGTTGGAATTCCTAAAAGAACAAAATGAATGAAACATACATAAAGTCCCACATCGCCAAAATTGCTAAGTCATATTAGTTTATATATGGCTTTGCAATGAAGGTGTTGGGGCCTAGGGGCACCCAAATGTATGCTTCTCCGTGAGAAGGGAGATCATGCATCTCCACCACACGCGCGTGCACCGCCGCCGCCCGTCCAACCGAACCGGGCCCGTTTGGGTTTGGGTCTAATATGATACTCGTATTTTTACTGCAAACTGGACCGGGCTTTTTAGCAGTTGCAGGCTATACGAACGAACATGACTGTTCATAAGCGGACGCGGGTTGAATAGACGCGAGCAGTAGCGGGTGCGACCCGTTAAAAGCAAACAGGCGCGAGCCGATTGAAGCGGACGCGGGCGAACAGATGCGCCCCGACTGTAGAGATGCAGACGGTACAAGCGGGTGCGAAACAGTACCGTTGGACGCAGGCGGGTGCGACCCGTTAACAAACAGCAGCGACCAAAAGGCAAACGGATGCGACCCGTCAAGCGGACGCGACTGTTTGAAGGGATGCGGACGAAATTATAAATAGAAGAGAATACTGATCACATTCTCATCCGATTCCAATCTAATTTCTTCTGCTTCTTTGCTCTACTGCTCAATATTCCATATATATATCACAGAGTTGACATACTCATTACAATCTCGTGCAAATTACGTCTGTTGTATCTTGGGAGAGTTTTGAAATAAAATTCTTAAGGAAATTGTTACGACAAGTCTCAGACGGAATTTCCTTTATATACTGGTTAGATTCACTGTAATTTTTCCCGTTTATAAGTTGTACTATTTCTTACAGTAGTATAACGTTGTTGTTGTAATTTATTTACAACGTAAACGCGGTTATTGCTTCATCCTTACTATTTAAAAGATATACATAGCAATATCGCGTATAATCGTCAAGAAAATTAATAAAATACTTTTTCCCACCTCTTGTAGGTAGTGATTTAAAATCACACAAATCTGTATGTACCAAACCTAATGGTTCGGTGCTTCTGTCAACAGATTTAAATGGTTGTTTGACCATTTTTGCTTCTACACATGTCTCACATTTGTAGTTCTTATCTACTTGGAAATTTAGAATCAATCCCAAGTTTGATAATTTCTTTATTTTTCGGAAGTTTATGTGTCCTAATCTATTGTGCCATAGTAAAATTTCGTGCTCAAGCAAGTAAGAGACTTCAATTTTATTAATAGCACAATCAGAATACATAGATTTATTGCCGATAACGGCTATGTTTGCCTTAAATAGGCCATCACATAAATAACCCCTTCCGATATACATTCCAGCTTTGAACAGAACCATCTTGTCTGATTCGAACACAATTTTGAATCCTTTCTTTGATAGCACTGAGCCGGAGATCAGATTCTTGCGTATGTCTGGAACGTGTAGCACGTCATTCAATTTGACAGTTTTTCCAGAAGTGAACTTGAAGATAACTGTGCCACTGCCTTCGATCATGGAAACTGCAGAATTACCCATGTAGAGTCTTTCTTTCTGATCGAATTTCTGCTATGTTGAAAGCATGGATTTTTCAGAGCAAACATGACGAGTAGCTCCTGTGTCAACCCACCATTGTTTAGGGTTCTGAACCAAATTGCATTCAGAAATAACCGCTGAAAAGTTGGACTTATCCATTTTCATGTTGTCAACTGTTGTCATCTCTGTTTTAGTATAAAACAGTAAAATTCTTAAGATGTTAGTTTGCTAGTGTACTAAAACAGATAGCACGCTACAATAAACTCGTCGCACAAGTTTATTAATTAGAATCCACTGCGTTGGAATTCTGTATTAGATAAGTATAACAATAAGTTACGTTGTAAATAAATTACAACAACAACGTTATATATACTACTGTAAGAAATAGTATAACTTATAAACGGAAAAGATTACAGTGAATCTAACCAGTATATAAAGGAAATTCCGTCTGAGGCTTGTCGTAAAAATTTCCTTAAGAATTTTATTTCAAAACTCTCCCAAGATACAACTAACGTAATCTGCACGAGATTGTAATGAGTATGTCAACTCTGTGATATATATATGGAATATTGAGCAGTAGAGCAAAGAAGCAGAAGAAATTAGATTGGAATCGGATGAGAATGTGATCAGTATTCTCTTCTATTTATAATTTCGTCCGCATCCCTTCAAACAGTCGCGTCCGCTTGACGGGTCGCACCCGTTTGCCTTTTGGTCGCTGCTGTTTGTTAATGGGTCGCACCCGCTTGCGTCCAACGGTACCGTTTCGCACCCGCTTGTACCGTCTGCACCTCTACAGTCGGGGCGCATCTGTTCGCCCGCGTCCGTTTCAATCGGCGCGCGCCTATTCAACCCGCGTCCGCTTATGAACAGTCATGTCCGTTCGTATAGCCTGCAACTGCTAAAAAGCCCGGTCCAGTTTGCAATAAAAATACGAGTACCATACCCGGTTTGGTTCGGTTCGGACGGAGGGATAGCGGCGCTCCTTAATAAACTATAAAATGCAGGGCCACTCAACCAATTACCAACTACCCAACCCTATAACAGTATAACTACAATGGTTGTGCACTAGGTGTTATACATAACTACAATGGAATAAATAATAACTCATTTATTATTTATTCCTTACGTGGAATCTGATAAATTAACTTTCTCTTTTGCTCCCAGATTGTCATTACTATATGCACGAAAAATTATAATTATAATTCTTTGACGCATGCTTTATTTATCCTATATTTGTAACAGCTTGAAAATAAACATTGAAAATAAAATTATCATTTCCCTTCCATAATACAATATATAAAATGGAGAAGAAAATAAAAATAAAAATTTGTACACAAATAAACATCATCATGTAAATATAGAATATGATAAAGTAAACTTTCATCTTTCTCCTTGATTATTATTTCTATATACATAAATAGTCCTATAACTGCTTAGCTGTTTCAACAATTCTGTATATGTTACAGCTTGAAATAAGATATTGAGAAAACCAAAGCATTCCCAGAACACAATTTTTTTTATCGTAGCTTCATTCTATGTTACTATTAATAATGCATGCTCTCACTTATTTCGGTATCAACTCAAATTTGTTTATATATATATATATATATATATATATATATATATACACATACATACATACATACAATCCAAGGGAAAAGGAGCTGCCAACAAGCCTGACAGATGACTGGACCACAGGAGACAAAAGACAGCAATAGTACAATAATAGATGTACAACAAAAACTGCACAGCCTAAGGGAAAGAAGGAGGCTGCCTGTCGAGAATCTCTGGATGAGCTCCGGTAAAACCACCGTCCACCGTATCACGCTAACAAGCTCCGGCATGGCCACCGCCTGTAAGTATGATACAGAGACTCTCGACCAATAGAAATCTGAACTGACCATCGTCCAATCCCTAAATCTCAACAAAAACCTGTGCTCCAGTCTTACCAACCCTGATTGGTCGAGGACACTCCAATGCAGTCTGTCTGTCAGATACCTATGCTCCATGCTTTCCAACCCCGTATGACTAGCAGTAGTATTAGTAATAAAAGGAATTTACTAGAACAGAGAATACCTGAGTCGTCAAAACCGATCCAATGAAACCTTAACCGATACCCGTTCTAAGGGGCCTAACAGCAATGAAGAGACGATCAGCAAGCTGGCGCGATCGGGATCCGAGGTGCCTCGTGTAAGGGCGAGCCTGGAAAGCTATGAACAAATCGTTCCTAACTCGACGGATCACAGAAGTAGGGTCCATCCGTACTTCATCAAAGACTACCTTGTTTCGTGAGCACCAGATGTGCCACAAAATAAGGCAAGGAATCAAACGATACATAATAGATCTAAGAGACTTTCCAGTACGACCGTTCCACCAAGAGCAGAGAATTGCAGCCGGTGAGGAGAAGTCTCCATGGAGACCGATAAAATTACGAAAGAAGTGTCAGATAGCTTTGGCAACAAAGCCTTCGAAGAATAGATGGCAGATGGTCTCCTCAGCCCCATTGCCGCAGCAATAGCATCGAGAGACGATAGGAATGCCAATCCTGCGAAGATTAGCATGGAGGGGCAGCCCATTATGCAGCGCACGCCACATAAATATAGACACTTTAGGGGGAAGGCAGGAGTCCCAGATAAAGGAAAAGATAGGACGAGACGGGGCCGATGCACGAACGGAATTCCACACCTTAAGAACAGAGAAGGAAGAACCATCCCAGCCGGCCATTCCGTCGTGGGCGTCGGACAGAGATTTGACCGCTTGCATTCGTTTCCAGGTTTCGCTGGAGAAGGAAGGAGAGCCCGAGAAATTCGCGGTAGAGAGGCAACGATATTTAGCTAGGAGGAATGATGCCCAGAGAGAATCATTTTGCCCGAACCGATACCAGAGTTTGCAAGCAAAGGCAGTACACATATCCTTAGGATTTCGCAGGCCGAGGTCGCCCTCCGAGCGAGGGCGGCAGACCGTGTCTCACGAGATCCATTGATGCCGAGAAGCGGTTTCTTTGGAACCCTAAAAGAAAGCCGAAACCAACGAGCGAAAGTACCTGAACAAGGAGTCAGTAGGGGTGATAGCTGCGAAGATATGGGTTCCGATCGAGTCCAAAACAGAATTTATCAGAACCAGTCTTCCAGCTTGAGAGAGAAGGAAGGAATTCCATCGCAAAATCTTTCCTTTGACTTTGTCCGTTAAGGGATCGAAGAGGGCATTCAGTTTCTTACCCTTGTACAGGGCAATGCCAAGGTAAGGCAACGGAAGAGAGGAAGATCTAAAACCCGTAAACGATTGAATCCAAAGGGATTTGGCGGGAGTTATATCTTTAGCAGATACGAAGCAACTCTTAGCCAAATTAACGAGTTGGCCCGAGCTTCTCTCGTATTGCCGGAGGAATTGAATAAGACGGCGAATAGACCGCCGGTGGCCATTGGTGAAAATGATGATGTCGTCGGCAAAGGACAAGGAGGAAATAAGAGGGCAACCCCTTGAAATGCCGAAACGCTGAATTTGACCGTATATGGTCAAAGAGTGAATGCCACGAATCAAGGCTTCGGCGGCCAGAACAAAGAGAGAGGGAGACAGAGGATCTCCTTGTCGCAGACCCCTACCTGCTCTGAAGTAGCCACAGGGCGAGCCATTGACAAGAACAGAAAACCAACAGTTGAAGACGAGTCTCCATACCATGTCAATGAGAATTTCCGAAAAGCCAAAGGATCTGAGAACCTTGAGAATGAAAAACCAAGACATACGGTCATACGCCTTAGCCATGTCTAACTTAAGGACAATATTAGATCTTCTAACCTTGCGGTCTATCTGAGAGATCAATTCCTGTGCCAGCAGGACATTGTCCGAGATTAGACGGCCTTTAACAAAGCCAGCCTAGGAAGGAGAGATAAGACGATTAAGGAAAAGAGTTAAACGGGAAGACAGGATCTTGGAAATAACTTTGTTGGCAAAGTTACATAAGCTGATGGGACGGAAATCCGAACAAGATCGAGGCGAAGTCGACTTTGGAATCAGAACCAAGTTGGTAGACGTCCATCCCTGGGGAAGGGACGCCCCTGAGAAGAAGGCCTGGATAGCAAGACAAATGTCTGCCTGAATAATAGACCAACAGGATCGAAAGAAAACGCCATTGAAACCATCAGTTCCGCTGGCGCTATCCTTGCTGAGGGAGAAGACACAGGATCAGATCTCTTCTTGAGAAGGAGGATCAACCAGTCCAACGCTCTCAGAGTGGAGTAAAATTGGAGGGATGAAGGCAAGAAGCGATTGATCGGTGACCGTCGCAGAAGGGGAGCCTAGGAATTCTTGAATGTGAGACACTAAGGTTTGTTTAATGACTACCGGATCGGTAGTCATCGAAAGATCCTCCTGCTGAATCTCGAAAATGAAAAGGAAACGATTCTTTTTGCGGGTAGAGGAGTGGAAGAATTTGGAGTTAAGTCCCCTTCCACAGAATTTGTTAATGCGGTACCTGTGTATTAGCGTTGAATCAGGAAAGTAATCGAAAACTGTACTTATTGTCTTATCTTTTGGAATAAGTTACACCATTAACAATACAAATTATAAAATTTACTTCTATAACACAATGATATAAATTTTAAAATGAGGAAAACTTACAGCTGAAAAAAATGTATATTTTGTTTCACAACTAAAAAATAACAAAAATTACATAACACAATGGTTCAAATATTGTACTTCCACCTTTGGAATATATAATTTTACCAAAAAAATACATAAAAACTATTTATTTAGGTACAGACCACTATATTAAAATAGAACAACCAACTTAGACCCCACTCTCCTTGATAAACTATAAAATGAATCGACATTAGTTGATATCCTACCTAATCCGATAACTACAGTGGTCATTAGCAACATCAGTTTTTCCGCCCTAACATCAAAAATAACTAGCAACATCAGTTTTTCCGCCCTAACATCAAAAATAACTAACAACTTCAGTTTTTCCGCCCTAACATCAAAAATAACTAACAACTTCAGTTTTTTGTTGTAATTGTCGATGTCCTATGGCATTAGCAAGCTTATTTTCTTAGTTTACGTATGTATTGCATATGTACTTTTTATATTTTGAATATGTAATCCAACAAAGTGTTTGTTTTTGTCCTATTTTAACTTATATATTTTGATTCTGTAATCGAATTTGGATATGTATGTATTGTATATATGTACTTTATCCAATACTCGGCCTTAATTAAATTGCCATGAAGGCACAATTATTTTTACATGGCTTTGGGCTTTTAGTTAATCGCATGTCAAAAATGCTTGAATGTCAAAATAAAAGTTTGCATCTTTTCCTACTTGAACATTAATGTCACCTTAATGCACACGTTGTTTTGGTTCAATAGCAGAAAAAACAAAAGCTAAAATTTTCCCTTTAGTCGTATTAGATTACTCTTCTTATTTAAAAAATTATTCATGACAACATTGGGTACACAACATAATTTATGTAGAATATATATTAGTACGCATTTTATAAAAATGATGATCGGATTTGGAGAAACAGACTATGATTTTGAAAAATCCTAAATTAAATGCTAAAATTTATTAGTTTGGAATATAGTTGGGTTATTTAAAAAATTGATTTAAAAATGAAATTCAATTTAGAAATCGATTAAGTATTGTGAAACCGTCATAAACGGAAAATGAGACTATGAAATTTATATACAAAGTTTATAGATAAAGCGAAGTGATTATCAGTGGATAAATTAAAGATATAAGTTCACGGTGAGGATGTATAATAAGACGGGTAAATCGGCTTAAAAATAAATGATAGATTTAATTTTAAAAATGTGAAAACGGAAATTTACGAAATTTTAAAATAATTTTTACCAAACAGTTTGTCAAATAAGCCGATTTACCAAACAGTTTGTCAAACTACCTAGAACATAAGATGGAAACGTACTACCCAAATCAGAGTGCATAGCAGGACCTGAATTCGTAGCACCACTCATGGCACTCGAATCAGACTCATGGCACTCGAATCAGGTAACTCACCCAAAGATTGAGACTGACTACAATGGATCCTGACACTACATCGAATAGATCCACTAACAGCCACAATTTTTCTACGCCTACCTCTCCTCGATGAAGAAGAACCAAAAACAGAATTCCTGCCGATCCTATTATTTTGAACATCGGCTAAAAGACAAAAGCTCTCCATCAAATTAGAATCCAAATCAATGCTTGTTTTATTAGCAACCACCGTATTAAATGTTTCAACGGAATCCATAATGAAGCCACCACTCTCGTGCTTCCTTAACTATTAGTATAACCGCACAACGGTGAAGAAACCGACCGTTCGATTGTATAACTTTGATAAGAAACATAAATCAATTTTTTTTATTAATATTACTTAAACATTAAGTGATAATATGTTGGAAAAGAATAAATTGAGATTCGAATCTGAAAATATGAATTTTAAATTTAAATATTAATCAAAGCATTCAAAATTGTCGATTTGAAATTGAAATTTTAGAATTTGAAAATCATAATAGATTTGAATTTGGAATATTTGATGCGCGAAATAAAATGAGGAAGTTTAGGTAAACCGCAATGAGACAAAATCCATTTTAAGGAAACCGCGATGAGACAAGATCCACGTTTTTTTGGCTTCAGAAAAATTGATATTGACCAGCAACAGTAAGCAAACCTCCGTAACGTCGGTTTGATTATAGATTTCCCCACCATTTGAACTGAACCCGAACACATAATCTGCTATGCGAATCTGTATCACAATCCTCCAAACCAGCATCACACTCGTTCTCTAATCTAGAAATATCACATTCCTTCTCCAAAACTACATCACCTTCACTCTCCAAACCAACTGAATCCACCTTCTCTAATATATCTACTCCAGTAATGAGCAATATGGAATATTCAACACCGTTACCCAACTTAACATTATAATCCTCTCCAATATAATCAAAGAAATCAACATACAGTGGAATACCAAGCTTATCATCTAAAACTTCATCTAAACTGGCGAGATCAACATCATATGGAACTAGAATCAAATTTTGCCAATCATCAGGTAAGATTATACTTTGTGCATCATATACACTAATCCAATCATAGAAATCATCAAACTTGACATTAAAGTCCTCTCCGTTATAATCAGAATATTCAACTAGTTCAGTAAGATCAATATAATCAGAATTTTCAATAGACCAAGGATCCCCAAGCTTATCTTCAGAAACTCCCACTAGTTCAGTATGATCAACCACTTACGGCATCACTTCCCCCAATACTTCCAACATAT
Organism: Allium cepa; assembly: GCA_030765085.1. Taxonomy (NCBI): domain Eukaryota; kingdom Viridiplantae; phylum Streptophyta; class Magnoliopsida; order Asparagales; family Amaryllidaceae; genus Allium; species Allium cepa. The sequence goes on along the minus strand of CM060941.1, from coordinate 77,902,717 downwards.
ATCAATATAATTAACATCAGCATCCCTTGCAATCTCCTCGAAACTCCCTAAGCAATTATCCATACGAATATCAGAAACACTACTATCGGCCAACACTTTACTATCCTTCAGGTTAACACCATTACAAACATCAGTGATTACTTTCCTTCCCCTAATTAATTTCAGTTGTTTCATATTGGCACTATCAAACAGAGAAAGGCATTCCAAACCACTATCATTTCCAAACCTTTTTGAACTAATATCAGAGATTAACGATGAAGAAAAGCACTCAAATTTGTTTGCAGTAGTTAATTCAAAATTATTCAGTTCATGATCTTTAGTTTTGTCTCTCTTATTTTTTACTTGAACGAATCCATTGTTTAAATCATTAAACTCCATACCCCTTTCCAGGAACATCAACGGACGAGACAGAAAAATTATTTGAATCTCTTGCCTTAGACTCACGAGAATCCACTGTACACTGTGTAACAGGAGGGTTGAATAGTATAGGATCAAAACCTTGTATTTCTTTACTCTCGACAGTGGTAAGCATAACAGAGTCAACACAGCCTAATTCCCTTTTCAACACAACATCGCTCTCGTCTCTTGAATTAGAATTATTGAAAGGAAAAAAAAAAAAAAAAAAAAAAATCAGATTTTCCAAAATATTCTTCTAGATCGCCAAATCTTTCTCTATGTCCCTTCCCAATATCCGGTGAGTTTATTGCGTCGAAATGAACAAACAGTTCTTCAAGATAATTGATACCCTCGGTTCTCTTTTGCCGTCGATGATCTAGCAGTATCCCTTTTAACAACATACATTTTAGCACAAAATGGAAGCCCTGGTCGACTGATGACGGACCAGTAACAGATATATTCAATTTCTTCGAGCAGGCATTCTTTTTATGACCAAAATTACCACACTTAAAGCATCTGGTTGGGTCTCTACATTGCTTAGCAGAATGATTGTTATCTCCACATCGAAGGCAGAATTTTTCCTCCCTCAAAATTTATCCAGTTTTTATTCCGTGAGAGGATGGTATCGAGAAAGGCAATCGATTCTTTACGACTAGTGCGTAAGATCGAATTGGGAATGAATTTTCTATATAGCATTTTGAAATAAAAAACTCAATATATCGAATAAATGATGAGATTTGGAAAAAAAATAACTCTGCAATCTATATCGGTAAAAAGATAAATACCTCAAAGATTAAATAATCTTAGATGGAAAAATGTCCATATATTACTTTGAGGTCTGAAAACAAACTTGGCCCGAAGCAAGATCCATATAGGAGCAATGGAGCAAGACAAACCTAAATGGCGAGAAGATATAGCAGAAGTTCAAGGTACACAATAATTTACTTTCCTTCTTTTTTGTCAAGTAATGTAAACTTATATCTAGTACTTTTTTTCATATGACAGGTGAAATCAATTTGTGGAATGACTAATTTAACAATCTGAGTATAGAAAGAGGAGTAATCCTAAATGATTACTTGGACTTGATAGTAAAGAGCCATAAAATGTCTACCACAGAAGTTGAGCCGTATGAAAAAGGATTATCAATTTTTGTTTTCTATTTTCTACTGGAAACGTCGGCGTATTTTGTCGGATACGTCCATTACAAGACGAGATACACAGGCATGAATCACCTATTGTTACTTCTGATTCCAACAAAGTGATATTGAAGACTGTCAAATCTACGAGTAAACAGTATTGCTTTGACAAGGTTTTTCATCCAAGCTCCACACAAGGCAACAAAAATTCTGTTTCCCATATACTATGGTGAGAAACTCTACAACATAAAGTTTTAGTTTTTAAGACCAAGATTTTTTTTTAATAATAACCACTACTCTCTAACATTTCTTGATAACCATAGGAAGGTAGGCTAGAAGATTCTCGTATTATGCTGCCAGTTATCAAATCATTGATTGAACAAGCATCAGAAAGCAATTTCATGTTGGAATTCACTTTCAGTATGCTTGAGATTTATAGGGAAATGAATACTTTGTTGTATTAATAAAGCCTAGTGCTGGGAGTTAGGAAAGTTGAACATGCACAAAGCATGTAGAAGATTGCTCAGTAACATTTGTTATTAAAAGGTATGTTTTTACACATTAAAGTGTGTGTGTGTGTAATACCTTGGATTATATATTGTGATATACGATATGAATCCGATCTTGTTTTGATAGCTGTACATATATTGAATTGGAGTTTGCGGAAAAGCACTAACCGCACAAAGGGGGTGCTATCAGATTTTGAATAATAATAGTAATAAATTATAAAATATTACCGAAGTTAACTAAGTTTTCTAAAACTAACTAAATTTATAATATGATAATAATAATTAACTAAGTCAATTAATTTTTATAAATAATAATAATAAATTTACTAAGTTAATAATAATAATAAACTATAGAACATTAACCAAGTTAACCAAGTTATATAAATATTAACTAAATTTGTAATAATGATGATAATAATAATTTAACTAAGTCAATTAAGTTTTATAAATTATAATAATAAAAAATTAACTAAGTTGTTAATAATAATAATAATAATAAATTATAAAATATTAATAATGTTAATTAAGTTTTGTAAAAATTATCCATACTTATAACAATGATAATAATAATTTAACAAAGTTAATTAAGTTTATAAATAATAATAATACATTAACTAAGTTAATAATAATAATAATAATAAATTATAATATATTAACCATGTTAACTAAGTTTTATAAAATTAACTAAATTTATGATAATGATAATAATAATTTAAATAAGTCAACTAAGATAAATAATAATAATAATAGTAAATTAGCTAAATTAATAATAATAACAGCAACAACAACAACAACAATAACAATAAATTATAAAATATTAACAAAGTTAACTAATTTTTATAAAAATTAACTAAATTTATAATAGTACTAAAAAGAATAATAATAATAGTTAAACTAAGTTCTATAAATAATAATAATAATAAGTTAACTAAGTTTTATAAAAATCAACTAAGTTTATAGTAATAATAAATTATAAATATTAGCCAAGTTTACTAAGTTTTATAAAAATTAACTAAATTTATAATAATAAGAATAATAATTTAACTAAGTTAATTATGTTTTATAGATAATGATAATAAATTAACTAAATTTTATAAAAATTATCTAAGTTTATAACAAGAACAACAACAACTAGTTTATGACAAATAATTTCAATTTGGTTAAAGAATTTGAACATTTTTTCTTGATATAACAATTAGCTTACTCGATGTGGAATTATTTTCTGATGAAGATAATAAAATGTTCATTACATTGATGTATGATAAAATATATTTCATTCATGATCATAAACAATATATATAATATGTTAAGGATAATTATTAGATGTAATCTTAACTATATTCTGTGAAAATATATTATTTGATCTATAAATAAGACATGACACATACAAATTTACATAAACTATTTTTTGAACATAGAATACATCTACATTACTAGAGAATTCCTGCCACCAAGCCATATCCACCTAGGTCGCTTGATGAACCCGAACTAAATTTAGGGTATTTTTCTTCGGATAAGAACTTTAGGTGAATCTGGGATGTTATATTGGTAATACAGAGTGAAGCGAATGATAATCTTGTCTTTTTAACCGATTGCACACTATTTTACACTTGAATTTGAGTTTTTTAAGTCAATTTTCTTTTTAATCAGATCAAATGCTTGGGTTTTTTGAGTTAGTAGTAAATTAAAAGTAGAAAAAGAAATGATGACCGAATATGTGAAAATTGACGTGATAATGGATCATTGCTTGTATCTCATTTCCTTTTTAGCTTTTATATAATAAATTCATATTTTTTCTCTTCTACTGATCTCTATTGCCTTTTTTTCTGTAGGCATATTGAACTTTTGAAGGAGTCGGGCTTAGATTTTCCATGATTTATATTTTCTCTTTTAGCAAGCTCTTTATATAAGATTTTATGTCGTTAATATTTGTGCTTAAAACATTATTCATGAAACGTTGTATATGACTAAATTTTATGGTGTATGAAACTGATGTAGCTTTGATTATGTCTAATCGTTAGAACTACTTATAAGATCAGTTTATATATATATATTAGTGTTTTATTAATTGAGCCGTTTTGAATACATTATTCATGGTTTATACAATTGTTTTAAAACTGCTGCAGTATTAAAATGTAGCAAAAATGTTGATATACCACAGTGTTTCAAAAGCTACGTAACTTACTTTTGCAGCGTTTCAAAACCGCAACTATATTACTGGTTCTCCCGAAGTAATGATGTTAGAACGCATTGTGAAAAGGCTGCTAAATGAGTTTGCAGCCTTTGATTAACGCTACAAAATTAATTTAGTGCAACATTTTTTAAATGCATGGATAGCCATTCATTTAGCAATATTTCAAAACACTGCAAAATTTCCTAACTCTATTGCAGCTTGATATTAAGCAGCGTTCTTCGAAAATGCTGGTAATGACTATGGAAATACTTTTAAAATGCTACGAAAGGTCCTTTTTGTTGTAGTGAAATAACATTAAATGGCGTTAATGAAATAAGGAGTATGCTATGTAAAAAATAACTGAATATTAGTTGTTAAACAAAAGGGGCATAGTGTGTCTGTGTGTTATATATAGCCTCGAGTACATATTTATGCCAGGTTTGAATTATTGAAACTAATCAGTAACTTAGATTAATTAAAATGAATTAGTCATTAATATGAGTTGGGATACAAGGTCGGTAGTGTTACACAACAGAAGTCTGCTCACCACAAGTTGCTACCAGCATTTTTGTATACATTATACTAATGTGGGACATATCCAATTGTTGGACCATGGGATTATAAGTTCGCGTATGCGTGAAGGGAATATACCAAAGTAGGAGCGCCCTGGTTGAAGTGTCAAATGGCCAAGTGAGTCTGCTTCAACCTTTTAGGGGGTATGTGTTAAGTATCCAAGTGAGCATTTCCTTGATTGCATTAGGCAATCTAAATGGGATGGTGCACGTTTCTATGGTAGCAAGGTAGGTACCATATATGTGAGGAGTAACAGTTGTCCATATAGGTTGAGATCGTCATCAGTCTTGAAGTGGTTAGCGAAAAGACGAGCATTACGCCTAAAAGGGCAACACCTCCTACTAGTGTGGACATGTTTATGACGTGCACCTTATAATAGTTATTTGTTAGTTAGTTTGTTCTTAGGAGGCAAGGCAAGATAACCCTTAATGGAGGTTTTTCAAACGAATAGGATCAGGCGCATCGACCAGAATCTGTAAACCACTAAACTGATAAATCAACACACAATAATTTTATACTAAATAACAAATACATGCTCATATATATAATACTCTCAAAACTCATTCTAAGGTATTACTAACCCTATCTCTAATGAGTCACTCATTCCAGGTATCACTAACCCTGTCCATAATGAGTTTTACCCCCAGCAAAGTCTTGGTGTTCGCTTAACCTAAGCTTTGATACCAAATGCAACGCTCGGGATTTTCAACCCTCGAAAATTGACACTAATACATCCTCAGTATTCACGTGCTGCAAATCCAAGTGCCAGAAATTCCGATTGTTAAGGGAAAAGGAGAATAAAGATAGAACAAAGTCTCACACGAATGGAATAATATATATTATTTCAATATAAAAATTTTACAGCATAAAATCTTGAATACAATATCAAAGTCTAACTTAGATTCAGCCTGGACAGCTATAAACCCCTGTCCTTACAAATGTTGACAATCAAACAAAATAAATGCAATATGCAACGGATAATAGAATACGTCCATATATAGATAAAGATCCCCAGCTCTCCTCTAGAAACTCCAAGCATCTTCAACTAAACATGAAACTACTCGGATATGACCCGAGTATTGAAAATACATGGATCAGGCTTGATAAACCAGCATGAAATACTGGATTTATAAATTAAAGCCAGTTTAAAACTTTCGAAAAGAAGGATATCTCATAAGACCATGCCCACACATAAAAACGGACGGGTTTTTACCTTATGATGACCGAATCACTTTTATACCAAAATAATTTGATATAATTTCTAATGGCGTTCCTTTGAGAAAACTTTTCAAATAATATATGAAATAGAAGAAATTGTTACATTGATTAAATTTGACGGCTTATTAGATACTTTTTAAAAGTAGGTTCTACAATCAAAACCGTAAAGGAAACTTAGTGGAATTGGATTTCCAACATGGTACGGAGCTAGTGACCATTCTGACGCAAAAAATCCACATATAACAGTCCTAGTCCTAGTTTGCTCCAGTGGTTTACACAATCTCTATCAGCCTCCGAACTATAATGCTACACTACGATAGAACAGTGTATTACTCTATGGCTTTACACGATCTCCGTCAGCCTCCATACCTTTTCATTTCATCGTCTGAAGGCAACATATGCCTTTCATTCCTCATAACTAATAGCCCAAAATATGTCCTTCAGAACATATACTGTCCCATACCATTCCTGGTTTGTGAGGCTTATAAGATTACGCTCCACAAAGCCACACTTTGCTTCTCGCAAAGCCAAGCTTTGATCAACACTGCTTTCTCTTTGAATGCCACATTGCCCTTCCTTTAATCACTATTGGCTTTCACTAACATACAACCTTTGAGATCATATGTTAAGCTAAGAGAAGTTGCCTTCTTTGCCTCTAAGCAGATGTACGTTTGTAAAAGTCAACGTTATGATCTTAGAAATGCGACATTAGACATTCGTCCATACAATTCCATTCTGGTATTGAAGAAATCGAAGGAACTCCCTTACTGCATCCTGTCGGGAATCATCTCGAGGATTAGAAGATATTAGTTCTTGCAATCAAAGATTTTCATAACAGAGTACTACTGCCACCATAAATATATGATATGGTAAATTTTACCTCAAGGAACTAGTGGCAAGCAGCCCTTCATCATAAAGATCCTCGTTTTCAAAAATCATCAACATCATGTCTTTAATTCTGAACATATACATTGGTTCGGAGTGGTTTTCGGATAGAAGTTATCCAAATCCGACCCCGATTCCTCTGAACCAACCATTAACAAAAAGTGTTAAGTTTAAATATGATTATCAATCATCAACCAATTTAATTCATCTTTTTATTCATTCATAGATATCTTTTAGAGATATATTCACTGAATCATTTCTTTATCTTTTTCAGAGTAAATGGAATTATTACGCTTCATTTATCAATTCATTTGGTTAAATTTAAAACCTTTTAATCTTGGAATAGTTCCAAATCATTTCACCTTTTCTTTTCAATTAGGAAAACATTTCCAAATCATTTATTAAACCTTAATCAGAGATTTCTTATTACCAAAACATAACTTTTGAATGGGTCATAGTATTTAAGCCATAGCTAATTGCAAACCAAAACAATTAATTTCAAGTATTGGTATTATAATAATTCTGAATCATTTATTTAAATCTCATATTGGAATAACATTATTTTTAGAGCATCCGGACTTTCCCTTCGATCTGTTCTTCCCATCGTCTGAAAAAGAAAACAGATGCCAGGTAAGTTCAGGGCATTGGTTTCTCTATTCCTAACCTTAGTTACCCATGTTGTTTTGCCGTATAGATCTCACAGACTAGACAAATGTACTAGTTGTTTCCGAATACTCCTTTCATTTGTAGAAATGATTTATAAAACCTCCAAATCATTATTTAAAATACCTATTCATTTATTTAACCATTCCATAATTCCTTCAAATCTCCATTAAAATATTTTATTAATTAACATGTAATGGAAAGCAATCGGGAAAAACTAGTGTTATGTATAAAGTATGTAATTTATCGATCGCCGGAACGTTGTCCTAACCCCTCCTCATTATAACCCGTATGGTGGACTTCGAGGCACGGGAATGGATACAAGGTCAGAACAGTGGAAGAATGGATTTCTTATGCATATTAAACACTAATAAGGGTACCAGATACTAAGGTATTAGCCTTAGTCAGTAATATATATTTCATAATACTTTACCATTTCGCTGTAGGTTTTATTGATAGCGCTCTAATATACTTTTGTTAATTGCAGGATGCCAACACCAATGATCCATGCTTGGATAGACTTGGGTTTTCGATTTGGCAAAAATTTGGATTCAATGAGGTGCAGGTTGTCACATTTGGCATCAGAGCACATGTTAATTAATCTTAAAAATTAGGATACGTAGAGTGAATGTATTTGTATTTTTGATATAATAATATATATTATACGCCAAACTCTACAAATTCCAACTATAGAATTAGTTGCAACCATAATCTAAAAAGATGGACAATGTGATTATGAGATGGAAAAATAAATGAAGTTAAAGGTATGCACCTATCCCGATCACCCTACAGGAAGTAAGTCGTATAGGAAGCCGTTGACCTAAGATCAGCATGAATGCGAAATATAGAAGGGCCCTTTAAGCTGGATGGTACTTGACTCCGTTATTAGTCATGATTTGCCCTATTGTTATAGATCCATGTAGGATTGCCAATTGGTGATGTACGTTAGTTTCAAATAGATGGGAAATAAAGAATCTATATGTTGTAGATATCCAGAGGTGGAAATTCGGCTAGTCTTAAAAGGAAGGTGTGTAGAAATCACTCCAAGATGATAACTAGATCTTTAATATATTCTGAAAGGAGATAAGATAGAACTAAGTGGAAAAGAAGAATTTCCAAAAAAGGGGGAAATAAAACCTACTTTAAGTCTAACCCCATATGAAAGAATTTAGTAAAAGGTTTGAAATAAATAATATTCTAAAATGATTTTCAAAGAATTATTTAAAAGTAAAAAACTCTATTTTTTGAAAATATGTAAATATTAAAAGTTGATTGTAAAATAAAATATCATTTTATATTTTAAATAGAATTACTATTCGAAATTTAAAATTATTTAAAAAATGGTTTTAGTAAGGTGTTTCCTTTGCAATAAATAAAAATAGAGCGTATGTGTAGCTAAGTAATATTTATGATTTTGTAAATTCGATGTTCTAAAATTCTTGTAAATAAGGGTGGGCAATAGAAAATTGTACGAGTTTTAAATGGGGTAAAAAGAACGGGAAATGAGATTAGAACCCAGAAATAAAAGAGATAGGCAAGTGCATCACTATGGGTTTCAAAATAGCCGAAACGAAGACGAAGAAGACGAAAACGGAATGAAATAATGTTAGTTAAAAATTAATACTTATTATTCAACCTCGCCTGAAAAGTGTCCATGTTTAACCTGGCCTAAATAGTTCTGGAGTAGTTGACCTCTTATGACCCAATGATCAACCGGTAGCGGTCCACCGCACCAAGATTAGTGGTTGATCAGTTACGGATTTTCGGGCATGACCTGGACCTTGAATACGACATAAAGTCACATCCAAGTCAAGCCATCCCTTCATTTTTTCACCTCTTCCTTTCTTGTCACCCCGACTCCTCCTCTCTTCCTCAAACATGACCGACCTCACTCCCACTTCCTTAGCAAGCATCCAAGATGACTCCAGCAGCCCCACGACCCCAAAAGCAAGCGACACTCCATCCGATTTAGCCCTAGATCCAGATTTAGACCCCCTAACTAAGTTCAATCATGGCATCACCATGAAGCAGTATCTCCTCTCGCTACCCAAACCTAAACCAATAAGAGATCATCTGGCTACAACGCGACAAAGGAAGAATACAGTGCTACGAAGCATCAGTGAACTTTGCATCTCTTTAAAGGCAGTCAGTGAAGTTTAGAGACTTTTCCACCTATGGATTGGAGGACTTTTTTTGCGACTATACGATTATTATCAATCCTTAGTCGTGATATGTTTAAGCGGGAATGCTACCCGCGATGCATGCATCTAGTGGACACTAACTTGGATTGTTTATTCGATGAGGACGAAACCGGCTTCACATCTGAAGTAAAGGGAGTAGAGATTCAGATGAAAAGTGAGCGGTATGGAGGGATTCTGCAAATCTCAACGATTCGAGAGGATTTGGAGGATATCAAGACCTCCAATCTAGCTATTCTTCAGCTAGTCTTCCATAGAGGAGTAGGCGTTTGGAGGACAAACAACATGTGGGACCAAGCCCGTCTAGCCACCTGCATCATTCAGCACAACGTCGTCACTAAGATGGGGAGTTTCGACTAGATCTACCCTAGTCCGGAAGGCCACCTACGCCATCATAGATAGTATTCATATGAATTTGGCCAAGCCCATCATGTGCTAATATGTTGATCTTAGAGCTGGGACACGTAAGAGCTATCTTCCATACTGTCATCTTTTCACGCGAGTCTTCAAACTGTATGGGGTTAGGTTGCGAGGGGAGCAGGTGCAGACGAAGGACCTTGCTCTGTAGGATAGGTCCTCCTTTAGGAGAATGGGGATTAAGGAGGCGCATGTAGTGGCTAGAGTGTAGGAGCCCGCATGGCACGTACGGCGGCAGGAAGAGCCAACACAGTGGGCCCTATGGCCAAGTCAGGGGTGATAGGTCACTAGAGATTCCCAACTCTGGATCAAGGCAGAACTGCAGGAGATGCAAAAGGAGGAGTGACGCTAGTGTCACAAGATCAGATATGTAGCTACCATGGTCCAATTATTCCCAGATCACGGCAATGGTTCAGGCTCCCACAGAGGGCCAGTACCATCTAGTAGCTCATAGGTAGTGGTTAGGATTAGTTGTAAATGTTGTCAATTTACTTCTAGCATTTTTTTATTTTAGGCTTTGGGTTGTAAGCATTAGTTATTTCTGCTATATAAAATGTGTAGGATGTTATGAAAGATGTTCCTTTTTAATTCTATATGGATATTCTGGATTGATCTCTATATGTGTTGTGAAGCAGAATAAATAAGAAAATCTTATGCAGACACATAACTAATGCAAATTAAGACTAGAAGTTTATAAAATAAATTAGGAAAGTTATTAACTATAAAAAGCAAAATAATATTAAGCCCAAAAGCTTTAAAATGTTGGGAAAATAAATCTTGGCAAGGGAAGGACAAGGAAGGTTGGTACGTAACCTCGGTCACTATCCCTACGCCCTAAAAGCTAAAATTTATAAATAAACTTGTGTGTTGATTGTTGTTCTAAAATAAAAGAAAATGTAACAACCCTGTATTTTGTGTTTATTTTAATTGTATATTTTAATTATTTTAATTGAATTTCTGATTCAAAAACTTTAGTTTATTTATTAAAATGAATAAATTTTGTTATTTTAAATATAAATTTTGATTTTGATATGAATTATAATTTCAAACATGAGTAAATAATATTTTCCAAAAAAATGTGAATTTTTGTCAACATGGTCAAACTTTAACTTTTAAATTTAAAATTTAAAAATTATAATTTTTGAATTTAATCTTTTATTATGAAAATAAATTGAATTTCAACTATACTGCTTTTTGTTTCGTTGAAATCTGATTTGTATTGTGAAAGTTATGCTTTTTAAACCATTGTATGTTAATTGTTTTATTTAACAAAATTGTCTATTTTAATTTATATAAATAATATTTTTGTTTGCCATATCTTATTTTAGTTTGTGTATATATGTATAACATGACATGTTATATATATATATTTTATTTTTAAAAACATTTTAAAAGTGTAGTTATAATTTTCCAATGTTAATTGTATATTGTTTATATTTTTAAATTCTAGTTTCAATTTAGTAACTATTTTCTTATTTATTTTCTATTTTTCCTTAAATTATTTATTTATTTTCTTTTTCACTTTATTTTGTTTTCATTTTATTTTTATTTACTTACTTTTATTTAGTTTATTTTGATTAAAGGAAATGGAAATTCTAAGAGACAAAGACCTTTCATTTTCTAGTGACTTTTCATGTGCTTGCCTTTTCATTTGTCTTTTCACTTCATTGCTTGGCCATCCATTCTTCTATGCAATAGATGTATACTCCGCTTCATTTTTCATGTGAGAAACTTCTCACATCTCAAACTCATGGTCAAAGAAAAAAGAAATCTGTAATGGCTTCCTTTATCTCATTTTTTTCTCTTCTTTTTCTATAGTTTTTGCCTTCCTTCTCTTCTAGCTTTGCTCGGCCACCTACCCTCCATCACCACCGACCACCACTTCATCATCCACGGCAGCACCACTCCTCCTCCTCTGACCAATTCAGGCTGTGACCTCCACATGAAGTTAGCACCACAAAAACATTGCAAACACTCTACAAAACTATGCTAGCCGAGCCAAAAACTTCACCGCCACCTTCATCTATCACTTCGGCCACCACCTTTAGCCGCCACCGCCACCACCAGCAACTACACCTCCTCTGGCCATCACTTCAGCTAACTCCAGATCTAACCTGACCCATATGATGCAAGGCCGAGCCACCACTTGCCTTTGGCCGAGCCTAAATGATGACCAAACATCACCTATTTTGCCTTGACCATTTGTATGCTTCATGTTACTCCTACCCTCTTCACACTCATGTAGCCATGCCATATTGATGCCAAACCCGAGCCTAGCATGATCATAGCCGAGCATAAGAGTCCCTAGGCCAAGAATTTGAATGGTAAAGGCAATGTCTTATTCCTTGTTGCTTAGTGTTTCGATTTATATTAATGTGTTATGTTAAATATATTCATGTGTATGTTGCCTTGTTTTGGTTGTTGTTTATAAGATTAATATCTTTGTTCTCTCTTCCTGCTTGAATCAAAAGTCATGCTGTGTCATGCCGTATCGTGCTTTCTGGAATATATTCTGTGTGCTTTGATTTTCTAACTCCAGCGTAAAAACGTGAGTATTCACTCATGACGTTTATACTTGTATAAATTACGAATTGACAACAAGTGAATGTTGAGAATTATTATATCATGTTATGCCTGCCTGTGATGTGAATTATACGATGTTAACCCTATTTATAAACCTGTCACATTATCTGATACTGCTATATGTTGCTATACTGTTTATTTATTTCTGTTTCTCACACTGCAAGTTCCCTATAGAATAGAATCACTATGCGTTGAAATGATACATACCCGAACAGACTTTAGAATAAGGAAAAATCGTTATGGGCTAAAATGATAGGCCTGGACGATTTTTATTTATTTTATTAAACTTGGGATTGCGGGTTTGAAATGATAGAACTCGGATTTTTCTTTGTAAATTACGGATTGAAATGATATATTATCCGTATCACTTGACCTAAGGTAGAAAATATTATAGAGACCCATGGTTATTATATATATTTTTCTGGAGATTTTAAAGTATTTTAAAATGTAAATTTATGATATTTTAATTTAAACTAAAAATGATTTTATAAAGTGTTGATGATTTTCTGCAAGTTAAATATGTTAAATAAATGAATGGTTAAGTTGAAATTTGAAATATATATAAATTGTGAAATTTGTGATTTTGTTTAAAAATGGAGTTTAAGTTAAGTAAATAAAGTATGATAATTTGATTTAAATTTGAATTTAAAATGACTTAATAAAGTGCTATTGATTTTTCTATGAATTAAAATGGTTAAATAAACGAATACTTAAAAGTGTATTTGAAATATAACTTGACTTGGAAATGTGAAATTTGCTTTAAAAATAAAAGTTAAGTTAAGAAAATAAAATGGAAATTAAGTTTATATTTTGAAATGGTAATTAAAAGTTAAGTGTTAAGTTAATTTTTAAAATGCAAATAATAGAAAATTTTGCAGTTGAATTTAATAATTGAAGCATTGAAAATTTGATATTTGTGAAATTTACTTTATAAAAATCATAATTTAAAGGGTATTTTAAATGACCATTTTAAAGTGGAAAATATGAAATTTTATAAGTTAGAATGGTTTAGATTGAAATATGATTATTGCTGAAATTGTATTGAAAAGTTGGAAATTGAATTAACAGCACTTCAGAAATGCTATCATTTCTGAAGTTAACTTAAATCTGTTGTAAAGGATATTACAGTACTTTGTAAGTGTTATGGTTGATGCAAATGAACTAAAGGGCTAAACTTAACTAAGGGCTATTGCAGCACTTGGTGAGTGCTGTAGTTGCAGAAACAAAATTAAAATCTAAAAACTAATAAAAGGGCTACAATAGCACTTGTTAAGTGCTGCAGTTGGCTGAATGAGATTTTTGAATTTAACCGAACTACTGCAGCAGTTTTTAAATGTTGTCTTTGCTGGATTGAACTATCTTTCAACTATAACTGAACTATTGCATTAGTTTTAAATGCTATCTTTGCTGAATTGAACTGCTTTCAAATGTAACTTACCGCAACATTTTCTAAGTGCTGTGGAAAGCTGAAATTTATATATTTTGTAGTTTTTATCTGAATAAATGAACAGAAAAGAGTAAATTTTGGGAATTGAATATTTGATTTGTAAGTATAATAACTTCACTGTTAAATAGTTTAAATGAAGTATTTTGATTTGAAATATAAACCATTTTGAAATGTGATTTGGAATGGTACTTAAAATAGAATTTAAAATGAATGAGGTTTTGAAAGGATATGATATTTGAGATTTGGTAAGTTTTGTTGGGAACTGAATTAAATTGAAACAGATGGTCTGAATTGAATTAAATTGGAAATTGGAAAATTTGGGTTTAATTCAATAAATTTGTAAAATGTAAAAGATTAAAGGAAGGTACCATGATTTCAAATGTATGATTTCGAAATGTTATGGTTTCCAAAATGTAATGATTTCAAGTATTTTGGTTTCGAAAAATTATAACTTTGAAAGTATTATGATTTTTGAAAGGTGAATATATGTTTGAAATGGAAATGATAAACTATTTGATTTGAATATAGTTTTGAAATAAAAATGGTTTTTGTTTTGAAGTATAAACTAGTTTTGAAATGTATAACCACTGGTTATAATAACAATTGGTTGTTAAAGAGACCAGGATTGGACATACTATGTCGATACCAAAACCACTTTAACAACTGTGTACACGGTGGAGATTCCACAATGAAGTAGGATGGTAGCGACGATCCTATTAAGGTATGAACGTGGACCCGACTCCCGTGAGTTGGCTTAAGGTGGCTAAAACAGGAGTGATCGACGGGCCAAGTGAGGTCATTCCTCTTATCGGACGCACTTCTTCGATACGATACTCTTACTTGTGGTTGGTTTAATGGCCATCCTCCGATTTTGATTGGGAGTGTGTTTCGAGGTGGCGGTAGTGGCTGCTATATGTTACCACCGGTCCGTAAGCGTAATTGGTATGTCTACCCTGACATTGCTTAGTTGTGCCATGTCACCTCCATAGCGAGCCTTACTACGAGTTTGTTTTTCTCCTGTAGCCCATGGAGTATTTAGGGTAGCCTCCCGATCTGAAGGTATGCTGATACTGGATGGACTACTGGGACTATTACGTGTTGGGGGCTATATGGGTAACCCTTCAACGCTATTTTAAAGTAAGTTTATTTTACTGTAGACGTTATTACAATAGCGCAATATTACTACATAGTAAATAGTTTAACGGATCCTTAGAGGATGGGCGATCCCAAGCATCCTTTAAGTTACTTGTTCATTTACTGCAGTTCACTTGAGTTGGTTTACATTGTATAAGTATGTATGTCCTGACTCAAGTGTTTTGTGTTTTGGTTTACGCTCGGGTCAGCCTGAGTATTCACAGCTTTGGATTTCTCTTTCTGGAACTAGGAATAGCTGGAGATTCTGCTTATCTAGTTATTCATATCTTTCAGTTTCAGTTGTTCTATTTTTGCTCTTGTATCAGTGAACTTCTATGTATTTGGGATTCTTTGTATTTGTTTTCAGACTGATATTATGTATTTTGTTTTGAGACTTTGTTATAGTAGTTCATGAACTACCATGGTATTTTAATTTCCGCTACGAATTGTTCTGCTATTTCTGTGTCTGTGACTTTGTGTGATGATTTTATTTGCTCTAAATTTTATTACAATGCAGCATTTTGAGCAATTCAAGTCTGATATGTGCGGATGCGAATGGTTGAAAATATCGGGTTATTATAGAAAACATTTTAAAATTTTAAAATAATACCGTGTAGTAGAAAAGAGTCGATCATTGATGTTAATTCATTGACTAAATCTCGACTGCATAGAATGTGAAAAAAAAATTGAAAAGTAAAAGGCATAATTTTGAAAACATTCTATTCAAAAATCTTCATACTAGAAATGAGTATCTATTTTTTTCCCAGTTATTCCTATAATTTAATTGAAAAGGATTTTGATTAATTAGTAAATTTTCGATTTTTGGAATGCAGCATGCTTAGCATAAGGGAAAATCGATCAGTTAGAAAAATTGAATTTTATTATGTAGTAGAAGCGACGATAAAATAAAAAGTAGTTAGTGGCGAAGGAAAAAGTTGTTTTGGCTTTAGGATTTCTTTTCCCATACCTTGTCGATAAGTGAACAAAACTTGTTTTGAAATAATTCTATTTTAAAATTTTAAAAATTTTAAAAAATAAATTTCCATATGAGGACTGTGCTCGGAAAAGTGGAAAAAAAATCGAGGGCAAAAGAGTAGGTTCAAGGTACAATGGAATGGGTACATAAGAGAAGGATGCAAATATGGAATTCTCCATCTAAACCCTTTTTTGACATAAGAATATAGGTTTAGAACATCGGATTTTTAAAATTTGGATGTTAAGAAATTATGTGCTAAGTATTGAATGGTAGGGATTAGATGCTAAATTTATTGAACTATACTTCTACTCGTAGGAATGTGGCAAATATTTGATATAAAAACAAAGATTTTGATTTTCAAAACTTGCACACATATAGACTACCAGTATATAGGTTTTTTGCACCATATTTTTAAAAAATTGTTTTAAAGAATGCATTCATATAGGAGGCACCGATTTAGTATTATTCTGCGTTAATATCATATGTGTTGTTATACACCATGCACATATACACGATTGGCTGTAGAATTGGTTGTACACTAATTGGTTGGATAGCTTAAAATGGCTACACACTATGTTACGCGGTTCGGTCTTTGTTTTACGGATAAATTTATTTTTTTTGGAGGGAGGGAATGTAACACCGCATAAATTGAACGTTGATTAAATTAAAAGGAATTAATTAAAAATTATTAAAGCCAAAAATGGAAATTTCAAAGAACGTCGAAATATGCCACGAAACTTATACCATCAGGTTTGTGATGATTTTTTGATCAATTTTCATATATAAAGTTTTGCGATCGAGGTTCAAATGAAAAGGTATTAATGTTTAAAAATTCGAATCGGAAACAACTATATGTAATTAAGTAAATAGTTATTAATAATTTATGTTAATAGACCTTAACGTTTACTTAACGCCTAAGTAGGATTGACGTTAAATTTGGTCGATTAAAATGGTATAAAATAAATAAAATAATGTGTAATAGGAAACAAAGTAATGTGTAACACAAATTAGTAGTTGATTGACCCCTCATTAGGAGCGGTTAACCGCTAGTGGTCGACCAGTGGCATCAAAGTGGTTGACCACTTATAGGTTGCGATAGTGACTTGAACCTAGGCCGAATGGCCCAGATTTAATACAATATAATCATCAGCTAGTATTGATTCAAACCTCCATAAATAAAGGGTTAACTCCTTATTATTCTTCTCATATTTCCTAAAGCTATGATGAAGCTTTGCCATTTTCTCTTCTCATAAATTCTAAAATCTATACAAATTGTAATATATATATATATATAGGTAAATTGTAAATCAAAGTCCAAATCTAATTTAAATTCCAATCACTGCTCGAATCTAAATTTCTAATGAATATTTATATGCTTGCGATACATATTTTGATAGGGAGAATATGGACTCAAATAGAAATACGCAGAGTTAGATCTGGAGATTTGAAAGCTAAGAGGTGTGTGGGAAATTAAGTATTTTTATATAATATTGGATTTATATTATTGTAAATATTTTTCTTGCATGCTTAAATATATTTAGAGTTGTAGGCTTAAATATATACATGTATTGAATTTGAAAATCATGCCTACATGTTCTATGAGTTGTTAACTTTGACTAAATACTGCATATAATTGAATCTGGAAAGTAAGGGTGAAATTAGTCCCTAAATTTATAATATTGTATAACAATTCCATGTTTATTGGTTGAATGATAGATATTAGAAACGTGAATTGGAAGTTATTATAAATTGGATTATGATTTAAGTAGTATTTTAATTCATTGGAATGAAGTGTGTTACAATGTAAACTTCTATAAATTATTCCAGTTTTATAAATATGAATAAAAGTGTAACGTTTGAAATCACAACAAACATGCCTAGAAGAAAGAGATGTATAAAATAGGGTTGTTTGTCGTATTTTGTACCGTTTATTTGAATAATAATAGAAAGGACAATTCTTTGTAATTGCAAACGTAACGTGTGTCCTTATTAGATAATTTATGAAAAAATTACAATGTTAACGTTTCCTTTTAGGAAGTGTCATTCCAATGCATAAAATGAAAAAATCTCTACGTGTAATCCAAAGTAATATAAGTAATTATAATTAAAATAATTAAATTGTGAATCTAATATATGCGATTTAGGATAAGTTAGAAAATAAACAATAAGGGAGGAAACATAAATAAAACAATTGGAAATTAAGAGGATATAATAATCAAAGAAAGGCAGTTAAAAGTTGAAAAGGGACGGTAAGCTATATTTAATAGTGTTAAGTGGAAATTAAGCAGTTAAATGCGTTTAAACTATTAAAACTAGAAGAAAGAAGTAAATGACATTAAACTGGGTTAATAAAATAAGAATTAAGCTGTGTAAAAATAACTGAATTGTTATCCAACTTTTTGGTCAAAGCTGGAATATCAACAAATTGGCAAGGAATGATGGATATCAGGATTGGAGATCGACTGGAAACAAGGTTGCTATCGATGTCGTTGAAATTTGGTCGGGCTCCGATCGGGACAGAATTGATTGGAGATGATGATGAGGACTAGGAGAGGCTGTACTTCAAATTTTCAGGTCAATCGGAGTTCGTACGAAGGTGATATGATCGATGCAAGGTAGGAAGAACATGCTGTTCGTATACATTGGTGCACAGGGGATGCTTCGTGTCGATGCATTTCGTATCGGTCGAATGATGGTGCTTCGAATCGATAGTGTTCGTATCGATCAAAGGCAGAGCATAGTGGTGGACCTCGAATCGATACTGTTCGTATCGATCAACATGGACACGACTCAATGATTTCGTATCGATCAGATAGGAAGGCTAGATGGATTTCGACTCGATGGCAACACACCCAGATTGGTAGGCAAGCATGCAGAGGTTTGTTCGAATTGATACATTTCATATCGATCAGGATGGGGACAGGTGGTACATTTCGAGTCCATGATCTCATATCGATCACCGGAGCTCAGTTTGACTCCATCAGGTAAAATCTCGCTCGTATCCATCAGGTAAGGCTTCGTTCGTATCCATCATTGAGTTTAGTTTCATACCCATCTATTTCCCTTTCATTCGTATCGATCGAATTCACTAGTTCGTATCGATTGGTTCATAAATCGATACGAAATACACTCCTGCAATCGATATGAGAGAACATGCGATGCAAATAGTTGAGTACAAACGTTCTGGAGAAGTGATGGACACGTACAAGCGTGAAGCGTGGATATGTGCACGTCTCTAGGAAAGAAGCGTTCAACTCAGCACACAAAGTGGATCAACCCAGTCAACACGCCACAAGATCGGATCGATCCAGGAGATTAGCGCCACGTCATTGCGCACGCGTGCTTCTGATCGAGTCGAACAGGATGGATTCGATCCAGTGGATACGAAGGCAACAACACTCACGAAAATGTAATTCGTATCGATCATATCTCCCAAACCGCTAATCCAAATGCAACGAAATTTTCATAGCAACTTGCATACAAGGTAAAGAACAATCCTGCCAAGTTTCATCTCGATTGCATCATTTCTTGTTGGATACGAAATTGCTTCGTATCGATCGGCCCACTCACGTGCCAGAAGAAGTATTCCAAAATTTCAGTGTGATATCAGCCTCCAACGCCTATAAATAGCCTCCTAAAACCTACAGAAAAGGGGATCTTTTGGCCATTCAACGCCCAGACTCTGCCGGATTCATTTCTACACTTCAATACAACTATTGTACTCAAAATTTTCCATTGCTACTGCTATTACCATCTGTAACCAGCGAGGATAATCAATAAAAGATTTAACTTTGAAGTGGACGTAGGCCGGAGATAGCCGAATCACTATAAACCTTGTGTCACTGTTCATTATTTCTGAATTGTTGCTTGCTGTTTACTTAGATCTGTGATTGATATTGCTGATTTATATTCATACTTTGGTGCTTTCACGATATTTGGGGTTTGTGGCCAATTTTGATGCAAACACTTTGCTGCTTTCACCGAGAAGGACTAGCGTCCACTACATCGGATTGAAGTTTGGGTTTGAAAAGAGTAAAGAGTTTAGATTTGAAAGACAATGACTCATCATACAAGCAAGAGACAAAGAGCTGAGAGAAGCCAACAGGAAGGAAGTCAAGAAGCATCCTCCGGAGCTGGGGAAGGACAATCTTCGATCTACATAACCAGGGATGAAATGGAGGCTATGGCCAATTCATTGCAGGAGAGATTGTTAAAAAGTCAACATGAAATGATGCAAACCTTCTTTGAACAAATGAGAGCTATAGGAACATAGAACCTTGGACCAACTACAGCGGCTACAAGTGCAGGACAAGGAACTAGGGTCGCGGAACCCGTTGGAGGACAGAATGCATAACTAGTTGGCAATCACAAAGGCTTGGGGGCAGACCTGCAAGTCTGATACTGGAAGGCCTATGGATGGAGCTCAACAGGTTAGAGCGAGTGCTAACATCAGTGAACCGCATGAGGAGTATGTGCCAGAATTCCCTCGGGGACATGGGGGCAATCCTTGACAGACAATGCTGGATTAATGGAAGTCATTAGGAAAACTATGCGTGGAGGTTTGACTAATAGAGATTTGGAAAGAGTGAACAGGAGTCCGTTTACTCAGGAAATCAGGACAGCTCAGAATCCACCCAAGTTCAAGCTACCTAGCGTGGAAGTATACGATGGCAAGACTGACCCGACCAATCACTTAATGAGATACACTAGACATATGGAAGTGCCGGAGGCATCGGAGGAAGTGATGGCCCGATATTTCCCTTTATACTTGACGGACTTGGCTGCCATGTGGTTTGGGCAGCTGGAAGAAGGATCTATCAGAACCTAGAGGGAATTGGTGGATAGGTTTTTGGGGCAGTTTCGGGTTCATATCAAGAGACCAAAGAACGTAATGACATTAACGTCGGTAAAGGAAAGGATGGATGAATCGCTTAGAGCTTTTCTAACTCGGTTCAATGCGGCGGTTACTTCTGTGGATCGGCCGGATCCATCGATGGTTTTGATGGCGGCGGTTTCGGGAGTCAGAGAGGACTCGGATTTTAAGGTATCTTTAATACGAGACCCACCACTGGATCTTGGGGAATTCTTCCATGAAGCCAAAAGATTCCTTCGACAAGAAGACGCTCGTATGGGTTTAAAGTTAAAGAGGGTGAATGCGACTGAGTGTGGAGGACCATCCAACGGAGGCTCGGATAAGGATAAAGGAAAGAGGAAGCTGGATGACGATCCAGGAAAAACCAGAAAGCGATGGAAGGATCCAAAGTTTTCCACATACACAGGATTAAACGAGACACCGGAGCGGATATACATGAAAACTCGAAATCGCCTCCCCTACCGGAAGCCGGCTAGGAGAGAACGATCGGAATGGGAGAGGGCATCAGGAAGGCACTGTCTCTTCCATAATTTGGACGGACATGATACCAACAGCTGCAGGCACTTAAAGGACATAATTGAGGAGCATGTAAGGAATAGACAATTGAGGCAGTATGTTGGGACACGGAATGCAGCGGCGGAGCAGAAGCAGCCACCACCGACCTTACACCCTGATGATGTGAGGCTCAGGAATGATGGTCGATTGGTTATCAATTGACCGGGATGGTATGAAATAAGTAACAAACTATTGGAAAGCAACCAAGTCATTTACACATGTATGGGGACGGAAATAGCCCCCAGGCATGATGATAAACTGCGATGCTATGGTTTGTGAAATTTGTCTTTTGCTTTCGGATTGGACACTGACTTTTTCGGTTTGGTTTTGGAGTTTGGATTGAACTCCTGGTTTTGCTTGCTTTCTGATTTGAATTTTCGCGTGGATGATTGTTTTCTGTTCTGGATGTTGGTTTGGATTTTTGATTTTCTGGTTTGATTTGGATTTTGGATTGGGTTTTGATTGGATTTTTATCTGATTTTTGGTAAACGGTCGTCGGGTATGGATTATACCTGGCAAGGGGTAAGTCTCTTCGCCCGCATGTGGCAAATTGGCTTATTCAGGTCGTTGAGTATGGACTATGCTCAACAAAGGTCCGGAGAGATCAGGATTCGGCTTAGCACTTAAGCCATGGCATTGTACAACGTCCAGGGACACTGGACCACAGTCGTCAAGTGTGGATTACGCTTGGCAAGAACCCGGTGAGGTTAGCTCAACGTCCAGGGACACTGGACCACGGTCGTCAGGTGTGGATTGCGCTTGGCGGGAGCCCGGAGAGGTTATGGAATTGGATATCGACCCGAAGAGGTCCTGAATTCAGTTATTGGCTATTGGATAAGGATGGATTAGAACTCGGTTATCGGGTATAGATGGATATGGAATTGGCTAAGGCTTTGGTTATTGGATTTAGAATTGGGCATCGACTCTGAGCGGTCAAGGATGATATACTCTGACGATATGGCTATGGCTTTGGATATCGAATTCGAAACTATTCATAACATGCCTTATTATCACAAGGCATTTTTTGGGGGGCAAAATGTTATCCCACTTTTTGGTCAAAGCTGGAATATCAACAAATTGGCAAGGAATAATGGATATCAGGATTGGAGATCGGCTGGAAACAAGGTTGCAATCAATGTCGTTAAAATTTGGTCGGACTCCGATCGGGACGGAATCGATTAGAGATGACGATGAGGACTAGGAGAGGCTGTACTTCAAATTTCAGGTTAATCGGAGTTCGTATGAAGGAGATATGATCGATGCAAGTTAGGAAGAACATGCTGTTCGTATCCATTAGTGCGCAGGGAATGTCTCGTATCGATGCATTTTGTATCGATCGAAAGATGGTGTTTCGAATCGATAGTGTTCGTATCGATCAAAGGCAGATCATAGTGGTGGACCTCGAATCGATATTGTTCGTATTGATCAGCATGGACACGACTCAATGATTTCGTATCGATCAGATAGGAAGGCTAGATGGATTTCGACTCGATGGCAACACAACCAGATTGGTAGGCAAGCATGCGGAGGTTTGTTCGAATCGATACATTTCGTATCGATCAGGATGTCAATACATTTCGTATCGATCAGGATGGGGACAAGTGGTACATTTCGAGTCCATGATCTCGTATCGATCATCGGAGCTCAGTTCGACTCCATCAGGAAAAATCTCGCTCGTATCCATCAGGTAAGGCTTCGTTCATATCCATCATTGAGTTTGGTTTCGTACCCATCTGTTGGCCTTTCATTCGTATCGATCGAATTCACCAGTTCGTATGGATTGGTTCATAGATCGATACGAAATACATTCCTGCAATCGATACGAGAGAACATGCGATGCAAACAGTTGAGTACAAACGTTCTGGAGAAGTGATGGACACGTACAAGCGTGAAGCGTGGATATGTGCACGTCTCTAGGAAAGATGCGTTCAACTCGGCGCACAAAGTGGATCAACCCAGTCAACATGCCATAGAGATCGGATCGATCCAGGAGATTAGCGCCACGTCATTGCGCATGCGTGCTTCTGATCGAGTCGAACAGGATGGATTCAAACCAGTGGATACGAACGCAACAACACTCGCGAAAATGCAATTCGTATCGATCATATCTTCCAAACCGCTAATCCAAATGCAACGAAATTTTCACAGCAACTTGCATACATGGTAAAGAACAATCCTGCCAAGTTTCATCTCGATTGGATCATTTATTGATGGATACGAAATTGCTTCGTATCGATCACAGATCGAGTCGAAACTTGGTGGGGTCGGTCGCGTGGGCCCACTCACGTGCTAGAAGAAGTCTCCCAAAATTTCAGCGCGATATCAGCCTCCAACGCCTATAAATAGCCTCCTGAAGCCTACAGAAAAGGGGATATTTTGGCCATTCAATGCCCAGACTCTGCCGGATTCATTTCTACACTTCAATACAACTATTATACTCAAAATTTTCCATTGCTACTGCTGTAATCATCTGTAACCAGCGAGGATAATCAATAAAAGATTTAACTTTGAAGTGGACGTAGGCCGGAGATAGCTGAACCACTATAAACCTTGTGTCTCTATTCATTATTTGCTTGCTGTTTACTTAGATCTGATTGATATTGCTGATTTATATTCATACTTTGGTGCTTTCACGATATTTATGGTTTGTGACCAATTTTGGTGCAAACATGAATATTAACGGTCGAACATAGGAGGTATAGTAAATAAATAAATAAATATAGCCTCGAGTATGTATTTATGGAGGGTATAAACTATTTAAACTAGTCAATAACTTAGATTAATTAAAAATAACTTAATAATTAATATGCGTTGGAACGCGAGGTCAATAGTGTTACATAATAAAACTATGCCTATTGTAAGGGGCTACCAGCAGTTGTGTATACATTATACTGATGTTGGACATATCCAACTATAGCACCCGTGAGATTATATGTTTGTGTATCGGTGAAGGAAATATACCAATGTAGGAGAGTTTGCCCTGGTCAAAATGTAATAGGGCCAAGTAGAGTCTACTTCAACCTTCTATAGGTTACATGTTAAATAACCAAGTGCGTATTTCCTTGCATTAGGCAATTTAAATGGGACGATAAGCATAGGCTCGACATTATGTCAGCAAGGTTTGTACCATATATGTGAGGAGTATGAGTTATACACATAGGTCGAGATCGTTATCAGTCCTGAAGTGGTCAATGGAAAGACAAGGGTTATTCCTAAATGAGCTACACCTCCTACTAGTGTAGATCACGTTTATGACATGCACCACCTCACAGATGTTTGTTAGCTAGTTTATTATTAGGAGACAAGTCTAGATAACCCTTAATGGAGGTCTTCTAAATGAATAAAATAACTCATGGAGCCGAGTCCACAAGATAAAGTAGTTAGATAAGACTTTTAGACTAGATAGAATATGTCTAAATAATTGTAATGCCATTATTAGGCACTCTAGGAGTTCCTTGATCTGCATGGTAGGGAGGGCATGATATCACACTGACGATGGATCTTGACGGGGAGAAGAGTTACAGATATTAGCAGGGAAAGTGTACTGGTCGGTGTTAGTACTACAGATATTAATGACCACAACCTTTATACATACATATATATACACACATACTAACGATTTCATAAGTTGTATAGAATATTTTGCAGGATATTATACAGGTTTGTACAAGTATAGGATAATCGAGTTTGAAGACCGATTAGTTAAGAAAGTAGAGATCAAGCTTCATAGGTAATCAAGACATTTGAAGACTCAAGAGTTTAAAGACGAAGATATAAAGAGTTCAATACTACAGTTTACATTTAATAAACTTTAGATTAATTTGTTAAAGTCCTTGAATAGCAACTTTCTTTTCTTTAAATACTATCTTATCAAAATTATTTATTTTATTTTCAAAATGCATTTGTACAAATATTTTATAAGAAATTTATATCTTAAAGTATTTAAAAACTATATTTAAATAATCTTACAAGAGTTTAGAATCTTGCAACACCTTTAAAGTATTTCTATTTTTCAAAACATACGTAAGTATGTCAACATAGGCTACATAAATGTCGACATACGTATTGTTGAAGAGTTGTTTATAGAATTTTGAATAGATGTGGATTTTTGTTACATCTCTTCGCGAATAGACACGTCCCTTCAAACACTACACAAAGGGGACTGAGAATAAATGTTTAATAACTACTTTCTCTACTTTCTTCTACTCCAAATTCTCATTATATATTTTACAAAACTCACATTTTATACTCTTCAAATTCAACCTCTACTTTACTACATTTATTCTCTACAGTCTACTCACTGATTTGAAAGTATTCTCTCATCAATTCAAAGATCAAAGTGCTATCAAATGGCTATAAGATATTCTATATCCAAAGTTAATTGTTTGTATTTGGAGTCAACAACTCTCTACTATTATTTGTTTTGGTGTGCTTGCTGCCCATTCCAATTAAGTGGTTGTGTTGGTTGTTCGTTCAAACCAAGTAGGTGTGCTTGTTTCCTATTCAAATCAAGTATGTGATCTTGTTGCTCGATTAAATCAAAAAAGTCAACCCCGGACTTGTAAATCATGAGGGCGTATCTTGTTGCCTTGAAATCAAGGCTGTATTATGGTTTTCTTCTTACCTATTTAAAAAGGCATTGGAAAGGAAATATGTACATACACTATATAGGATTGAACATAGGATTAGTTAATCCGAACTAGTACAAAACACCCGGTGTCATCTCTCCTACTTTTACTGCATTTATATATATATATATATATATATATATATATATATCTGTGACATCCTATTAATATATTTCTACTGATTATTTGTGTTTGAATTTAAATCCTAAAATAATTTAGAAAAATTTCATATAAGTTATAAGGCACTATTCACCCCTTCTCTAGTGTTAAAGTTGCCTTAAATCCATTCACATTAGTACTGCACTGTTTCCCATATTTAGTATCAAAGCATTAGGTTTCAGAAACTTGTTATTTGATGTTTGAGAAGTATAAATGGTTATTAATACTGGAAGTATATTTTTAACACTTTTGTAGAAAGACAATCAACTGCTAGACCCCTACTATTTAATGGTAGTAATTACACTTACTGGTCATGTAGGACGAAAATTTATTTATAATCCAATGGTTTAGATATTTGGAATATTGCACGGAGTGAGTACACTGAACTCCAAACTGAATACTCAACATGGAAACCATACCAAAAGTCACAAGCACTCAATAACCAAGGTCATGAATATTTTATTTTGCTCTTTAGATAAAAATGAATTTAATTGAGTTTCTATTAGTAAGATTGCTTATGAAATTTGGAGAACATTGCAAGTTACATAGGAGGGTACTAGTAAAGTAAAACAAACTAAGATTTCTATGTTAATCAACCAGTTTCAGCTTTTTTAAATGAAACTAAGTGAGTCTATTACTAGCACATATTCTAGATTCCAAGAGTTTGTTCATTTATTAGTATTGTTAGGGAAAAATTTCTAAGAAGAAGAGTAAATTTGAAAAATCCTTCATTCACACGCTTCTGAATGGGATCAAAAGACATTAGTAATAGAGTAAGCCAATGATACTAGTCTACTGAAAATTGAAAAATAACTAGTAATCTAATGTCTTATGAAGTTCAATTGCAGGAAGAAGGGAAAACATTGCAACTGAAAAGAAATCAATTGCTTTCAATGCTACAATCGACGATCAAGATTCAGATAAGGACGATAATGACGAGGAAATTATTTTTACGACTTGAAATTTCAAAAAAATTGTATAATATAGAAAGATGAACCACTTCCATAAACTGAAACAAAAATTCTAAAAATGGAGTTGTGTTTAAGTGTTATAACTGTGGTGAATCTAATCATCTACGAAGAGACTGCCCGCTTAAGAAGAAAACGAAGAATTCTCTAAACATCGGCACGTTCAAAAAGAGAAAAAGTCTTACAATATATATTTGGACGATTCTAATACAACATCTAGTGACAATGAACCAGATACCGAAAATATCAACATATATTTCATGGTGATGAAAGATTGATCTGATAGACCAAAGAAATGGCATAATCGCTATATTTTACGTTTCATTTTTTTCCTTCTTATTATTGTATAGACATATTGTAATAATAATAAGTATATATGAATATAAATATAAATATGTATAAGTGTGTGTATATATAATACTTCTTTAATTTTTGAAATTTTAAATTTCGGCCCATATGTCGACATAGGCCACACAGGTATGTCGATATATCAGAAAGGATTTAGAGAATCATTTCAAAATTTAAACTTTTGAAATTCCTTCTTCAGCATTAATTTCAAATTTTGAAAAGTTACCTTTTCACCTGTAACATGACTATTCATTCTCTATTTATTCACTCTACCTTATCTCATTTTCCACACACACTATATTTCAAAATTCAAACTTATTCTTCACTCTTTTTCCTCCAAAACAAATCAAAAATGTCTTCTTCAAACAAACCCTCCGCATCTAAAGCCATTAAGCTTACTAGAAGAATCAAAAATCATATTTTCAATGATCAAGAGTCCATTAAAACCTGTATTGAGTATGCTGCTTATGAAAAGGTATTTTTAGGAAGGTTTACAAATTTTAAGGAATTATATTCTTATGGTTTACAAGATATTGCTTTAGAAAATGCTATTTTTGGTTTAAATGATTTATCTCGAAATGATCTTGATGGTTATTCCAATTTGATTAAAATGTTTTTTTGCTAGTTTGAGTGAAAAGTTTTTTCAAGAAGAAGAAGGTCAAATTTGGAATAGTGTAAAAGACACCGCTATTGTTTTGGATTGCGAAATTCTTGGCCAAATTCATGATTGTAAAAGTAGTGGAAATGGCTTCTCCATTTTTGAAATTGATTATGGTAATAAGATGTTATGAACGATTTATTTTCTAATGATGAAGATTGTGGTTTTAATGGAAACAATCCCACTCAAAAGTTTTCAAAGCTTTTTTATTTTTGGAATACATGATATAAATTAGGCTCAAGTGATTTTGGATAACATTATTTAAAATAAACTCTTAGGCATGAGAACATGCTTTACCATGGTTTGTATCTTATTATAATTTTCAATTATTTTGGTATCGATCTAAGAGGTGAAAACATTTTGCCTTATAAATTTTTTGATCAAAGAAACCTCTCTCTTTTGCACACCCCTCTTGAATTCGAACCCTATGAGTATCTTGCTAAAAAGGAAGAGATTGGCTAGGGAAGAAGAGGGTGATGACATGGAAATTGAAAAGGAGGAAGGACAAGAAGAAGAGGAGGAAGAAATAGACACTTTCCTAGAAAGCTTTGACAAACCATCCCACTATTCCAACAAAGAAATTCTTCAAACCTAAGAGATGTTAGAATGATACCTGAATTCTATTCGCGATTTGAAGAAGATGCCAAGGAAGAAAAGCTGCGCAAAACCCTTGAGAGGAGCTCATTTGGAGAAGACAAAGGAGAAGATTTGGAAAGAAGCTAGGTTTTTCGTCCGGTAAAGAGGAAGTACCGAACGAAAAATCTCATTCGGTGTTGATGGGGGAGATGCTAATTTCGTTCGGTGAAGAGGTGTAATGTTTTCATTCGGTAGTGAGAATGTTTTGGAGTAGTGATGTTGTGGAGCAGCATGGCGTTGAATCGGCGAAGAAGACCGAACGAAAGATTTCATTCGATAATTTGGTAATGCCGAACGAAATATTTCGTTCCATGTTTGCCGAACAAAAAGCATGCCGGTCCAAATTTTTCACTTGGCGTTTTGCCGAACCAAACCTCGGGGCTGCTATATAGCAGCTATCCTTCCTCATGTCTTCACTCTATAAATAGTGGAGCTTCTGGACAACAATGGCAGACGAAATTAAGAGAAAATTTTATCCCATTTCATAGCCATCCTAGAGAGCTGAAATTCTGCAGAGTTTTGTCTGTATTGTAAATTCTTCTTATGTATAGCCTCCAAAAGCGAATCAATCTTATAACTATAATCTTTTATTGATTAATAAAATCTCCTTTTCCCAAGTGGACGTACACTGCCTAGCGGTAGTAGAACCACTATAAATACCGGTGTTATTTATTTTCTGTATTGCATAGATCTATGACTATTTGTTCTGGTGTTCATATTTTGTTTGTTCTATCTTACTACAATCACAATCCAGTTGTCTTCCGCTATGTTGGGTTTTTATTCCCTTAGACTGATCATCTGAAGGGATTTTCCCCAATAGTCTAGTATCAGAGCTGCAAGGTTGATTAAGAAGTGTTAGACGCTTTGCCAGGAGATGAAGCTACTCCATTTGTTACAACACCCTATACTAGAGGGATGCATATTGCGTCTGGATCATAGTTAGCAATTGGAAAATGGAATGGAGATAAAGACTTCGAGAAGTGGTAATGTAGGATGAAGGTTGTTCTAATGAGGAATAAAGTCCATCCAGTTGTGTTTTCCCTTGAGGAGTTGACGACTGACATCTCAGTCGCAGAAAGGAAGGAGATGGAGAAATGGTCACTTACTACTTTACAGCTAGCTATGGAAGAGAATGCCATCTCAGAGATTAGCAGTGAGACCATTGATAAGGGCACTTGGACCAAACTAGAAAATCTTTACTGAAAAAATCTTTGACTAACCGTCTGATATTTCTAAAGACATTTTTCACCATGTGGATAAGAGAGGGTACTTCGGTGAAGGAACATTTTAATTTCTTTGATGATCTTGCGATGATGATGAAGACTATTGACTTGAATATGGATGAGGAGCAAATGATAATGATTCTTTTGTGTTCTCTTCTAGAGCGTTACATATGTTTCGCTAACAGCCTTATCTACGCTAGAGACACATTGACAGTGGAAGATGTGAAGTCAGACCTTCTTTATGAGGGCTTGAGAGATCAGGTGAAGGAGATAAGTGAAGGAAGTAGAGTTGGAAGTAATAGTCATGACTTATTTGTTGAAAGAGGTAGAGAGGATAAGAAAAATTGGCATCCTAGAGGGCGTTCCAATTCTGGGAAGTCTGGTAATGGCAGGAGAGGAAAGTTTAAGGATGGCAAGTGCTTTATCAGCAAGAAACATGATCGATGGAAAAAGGATTGTCCAGATTTAAAGAAAAAGGAAGAAGACAGATCTTCATCATTTGCAGTGGAGAAGTCTGTATCTGACGATGTATTGTCTACAACAGTATCATATGTCTCAGACTATTGGTTACTAGACTCGGGGCTTCTTTTCATATGACGCCTGATAAGGATTACTACAGTTCTTTCGTTGGACAAGAGGGAAGCTCTATTCTTATGGGTAATGATGTTAGCTGTAGAGCAATAGGTGAAGATACAGTGAGGATCAGGATGTTTGACGGAGTGATACGCACTTTGACAGGTGTCCAGTATGTTCTAGATCTTCGAAAGTCCTTAATTTCTTTAGAACAACTGGCATCTTTGGGATGCAAGGTAACTATCGAGAAGAATAGTCTGACGGTTTCGAGAGGTGCAGTAGTTCTTATGGAAGGAGATATGTTACGAAATCTGAATTTGCTGAAAGGAACCACGGTTCTTGGAGAGTCGTGTGTTGGAGTAGATAGTTCCCGTGCTTTGGATGCCACAAAGCTTTGGCATCTCAGGTTGGGTCATATTTCAGAGAAGAGCTTAGAGCTGCTTCGAAGATGAAAGATGATCAATGGAAAAAGCTTCGACAAGATGTACTTTTTTCAGGAGTGTGTGTGTTAGGCAAGCAAACTAAAGTATCTTCTGGAGTTGGACTCCATAGATCGAGGCGAGTATTTGAGTACATGTATACAGATATTTGGGGACCAGTTGCTACTCCTTCTCTTGGAGGAGCAAAGTATTTCATCTCTTTCATTGATGATTTCTCTTGGAAAGTATGGGTGTATGTGATTGTAACAACCCGCATATTTAACGATTTTATATTTAAATGTTTTATTTAAATATAATGTCATTGGTCGGATTTTTAGGTCCGAAATGTTACTTTTTGCAAATGACCGAATTAGGACTCAATACCACCTTCATTGAGTCCAAAATGACGTTTGCGATCTTTTTGAGTATAAGTTTTGATATGTTTGGAGTAAGTTGAATTTTGCTACTTTTTCTAGTTGGGTTTTGGGTTTGGGTTCAGCCTACTAGCTATCTAATTAACCCTAACTCGGTCCCTCTCCTCCTCACTTATTTCATTTCATAAAAACTTAAGCTAAAAACTGAAAATGGAGGAAGAGAATGGGAATTAGAAATTCCAAGCTCTAGTTTCTTCTTGCAACTTGAATTCTTGCTCCAAAATCAAAGAGAAGCTATTGGTAAGTCTCCTCTTCATCTTCTCCAACTCTTCTCCTCTTCAATTTCTGAAAGTTTTCCTAAACCTAACTTTTGGAAATATGTGTTTTATCCTTAGATTGAAGCTTGTAGAGTTGAAGTGAAGAGTAGTTAGTCTCCTTCTTGTGTTTGAGCTTCTTCTTCTTTGTTTTGTGATAAAAGGTGAGTTTTGAACTCATATCTACTTCTCTTGATATCATGGGTGATGGGTATGAACTCCTAGTACTTGTTCATATGCACTTGTTTTTGGTTTGGATTGAATTGGTGAATATCCAAATAGTAGTGTTTTGGGTTTAATTCTATAAAGATCCTAACTTTGATGTTTGAACATGTTTTTGGTGGCGAATCGGAGAGCTAATGGAGCCGGGGTATCAATTGGCTAAGGCTCCTTAGGTCCATTGCTCGACCGGTTGAATTTTGAAAGAGTTTGCATTTCGATGAGAAAGGGCAGGAACTACAGAAAATTGCAGTTCGATCGACCGAACCTCTGGGCTGGTCGACCGACCTGCTACCCCGAGCACTTTTCTGCCTCTGGATCAGGTCAGCTGACCGACTCAGGAAGTCCGGTCGAACGACCTGCTCCTATTTTTCTGTTTTGCCTATTTTTGCTCATTTTGATTGGTTTTCCAAATTTTATAGATTCAAGTTGGTTCTTAGTGGTTGTTATTGCATCTTTGGCTTTGATAACTAATTTTTGACTTCATCCACGAGCTTTTATAAATAATCTTCTAAAATCACATTAAAAGCTCGTTTCTCCAATTTATAAATTCTATTTAAACACACACGATTTCGCACTTCGAGCGGAGTGGAAGGGAGATTAAATGGTTAGGTAAAACACGGACCATGAATCTATGCGTTTATCTTTCCGATTAATCCCCGACCTATTCGATTGATCGTTTTGGCCTTTTGGTCTGGTTTAACGATGAGATGAGGTGAACTTTGTACTGCTTTGAGTGTGAAATTAACTAACGGATAGTAAACCGTTTAGTGCAAACGAGTGGTTATGGGACTCACGTTACCACTTTTCGGATTCCTTTTTGAGAGTTATGACACATTCCGCCAGTTAGTGGTGTCCAGTACTGGGCCTCCGGACCTTTACCACTACGGTTTGTTGCCTTCGGGTGTGTTGCCTTCGGGTTTGTACCTTCGGGTTTGTGCCTTCGGGTTTGTTGCCCTATTGTATCGCTTTCGGAGTTAGGTCTTTATGAGCCGCTTGAGTGATATTTGGGTTTGGAGTCTTCGAGCTCATGGATCCTTGTTTATACAGTACTGAGCACGTGCAAATTTTATGATGTTTCATTGATATGTATATTCCCTAGGTATCGTCCTTCGGTGTTGGCCTTTTTGAGCCGCATGATATGTAGCGATTACCTTGTGGAACTTGTGT
This sequence comes from Allium cepa, assembly GCA_030765085.1. Taxonomy (NCBI): domain Eukaryota; kingdom Viridiplantae; phylum Streptophyta; class Magnoliopsida; order Asparagales; family Amaryllidaceae; genus Allium; species Allium cepa. Next base: position 77,869,292 of record CM060941.1, on the reverse strand, counting down.
TACCTTCAATGGTATTTGTTATTTGCCTTTATGGCTTGTTTTGGGATATTCCTATCCTTTGTTTCTCTGTGTTGCCGATGATACGAGGCTTGTTAAGATATGATCATCTTTTTATTAGATGATTGCGTTATCTCCTTTAGTGATATTTGTTATACATTGTGACCTTGCAGGTTTATTGTTGTTCAGTTTATCTAACTGATTTGTTTAGCTAGACTGACCCGTGTATTTTATACTCGGGTCAGACCGAGATGTTTCAGGTTAGGTGCTTTTGGACTTAGCCTATTTTGCTTCCGCATGGACTATTCAGCTTGTTCCTTTTTGTTAAAGCTTTTTGTGTAGTCCTTTTTGTTGTAACTCTGATGTATGTATTCATCTGGAATCGTCTGTATATTGTGGTTTTCTATAACACTTGACATGTATTATTTTGTATACTTTGTTATGCATCAACATATGTGTATATGATGATCTACTCTTTTGTGATGTATATTACATTTGAGTTGTTATATTCTGTTCTGATAGATCCTCCAACCACCTATGGTTTTGTTTTAAGCATTCATTGGGTATGTCGACCTGCTTGGTATGTCTGTTGTCAATGTATTCAATAGATAGTTAGAGCAAGGCTATAGATGGTCGCTCCTAACCAGCCTTATTCTCCGTGTTAGTTGACGGCATTACCCTGTAGTGTCCTTGGCTAGCATGGGTATAGAGGTGGGGAGTCACAGTGATGAAGGCCAAATCAGAGAGCTTTGATAAGTTCAAAGACTGAAAAGCGCTTGTTGAGAACCCATCTGGTTCTAGATTGAAGGTGCTGAAATCTGATAATGGGTTGTAGAAAGCATGGAATTCAGAGACATTTCTGTAGGATCGATTTCACCCTAGAGGGGGGGTGAATAGGGTGATGGTATAAATTATTAAAATTAATCGCGGAAGCTTATAAATTAATTTCAATTCAGATCACAGAATAGCAGCACAGATATCGCAGAATATAAATGACAGAATAAAACAGAACAACACAGAATTTACCCAGCTTTGGCAAAACCCTGCCTACGTGCTGCCCCCAAGGTTTCTACTAGAAATTAGATAGTCCCTCGCTTACACACGTAAACTCGCTATACCCGCTATTGACTAATCTAACTCTACGCTCAAAACCCTGCCACAACTCAACTACCGAGTTGCGAATTCTCAAGCTACGCCACGTAGCTTGTCCCCTAGTCACACGTCTAGAAATTTAAACGGTTTAAAAATGAAAATACAAATTTAAAAACAATGTAAATAAAAAAACAGCCCTAAAAAAAAACTAAAGCCTTTTAAAATAAAAAGGTCGGCCCAAACTAAAAACAGTTCATCCCCTTTTTTTTTTATTTCACTATGCCGGCCCTTTTTCTTTTATCTCGTATGTGATAATGGCTGTTCCTCTTTGTCCAAAACTAGGGCTTTCGAAGCTGCGCTATTTGCTTGATCTATAGAAATTTGCGTGTTGCCTTGCTTGATCAAATCTTCGTTGCTCACTGCTGCTTCGAATTTGATCGAATTCGAGATGGCTTCGGTAAGTAATTTTTTGCTCTTTTTACTTTCTGATTGATGCTTGAACTCGATGGATTTTAAATTGCCGATGATGATTGTGTTTAAATAGGAATCGAATTCCAATATTCTCGTTCGTTCTGATGATTTGAATTTGTCAATTATTTTATCTCTGCCGTATGATTATGCTTGAACGATTGATGATTGAACTGACTTTTTCAAATTCGTATCTTTCACGTTCCTTGGTTGACGCGGCTTCGAATTGATATCGTGGTCATCACGATTTTGACTTTGATTAGAAACACGGCATTGATTTCCTTGATTACCCATGACTTTCTTTTTGACTTTGGCATGTTCGAACTGTCGCTTGTACTTGTATACTGCTGTGTCCTTTATTTGGTGTTGTAGCAGTTTGTATTTGCTGTTTTCCATGAACATGCTTCAATATGCCCTGGTCTGAAGTAGCTCTGTTGCACTGAGTTTGTAGCTTGGTGTTGTGGTCATCTTGCTTCCTGTACTGATGTATTAGTTGTTGGCATATTTGCTTAGTCTTGAACATTGGTGATTTGTGTTGTGCTTATGTCCACTGATGCATCCAATCTGCACTTGTTACTTCTGTTCACCTGTATCATGTTTTGGCTTCACTGATGCTGCACATTTTTAGCCTTGGTCTTTGTTGTTGTCGCATGCACGGCCATGCTTGTAGTACTTGAATTGAATGCTACCTGTACTTGTTACTTGTATACTGCAGCTTGGTCTTGCCTTGGTTCTGGCCATTCCTAGTTTGATTGTGCTGTTTAGACCTCTGCACTGTGTTGCATTTGTATCACTGGTATATGTTTCCATCTATTTGGTTGTTGCAGTCCTATGCAGTTGCTATTCCTTGTGTTCTTGTAGCTTTCATCACCGGTGCATTCCATTTAGTTGCACTTGCTCATGTTAAATTGCATTGTTCATCTTGATTCTGCATCCTCTTATAATTTGTGTTGGCCTTGAATAGATGTTGACTGCGTCACTGTTATTTGATTGCCGAGTTGTTTGCATTCACTTCATTCATTTGTATCAGTTGTTTATATGCACTTCATCACTTCAGTCGTGTATTGTTTTCACCTCTGGCCTGTTGTAGTTTGCATATCAACTTGTTGCAGTTAATGGTTGCTGTGCACTTTTGTGCTTGCATTTTGATGCAGTCTTCATTAGCATGCTACTGATTGGTGTTTCATTTCTTGTGATATCCATGTTGCAAGTGTTTTTGACATGTTAATTGCCTTGTGTTGAACACTTTCACTGCTGTTGCATGCATTTGTCTGGTTCTCGGCCTATTGCATTTGACCACTGAACTTGACTGTTTAGTTTCATATTCATGTGTACTTTTGATTTGCGCTTGAGTTGAATCCAGTTACAAAAATTTGGGTTTGACCTTGTGCTCGTGTCATGGTGTATTGCATGTGAGTTGAACCCAGTTTTTCATTTGGGTTTGACCTGTGCTCACCTGTCCTTGTAAATCAATCAAGTGTATATATCGGCGTGCACGGCCTTGTGGCATATACAGTAATATACTGTGTATGTCACAAGTTGTTCGTGTATGATGAATTCAAATCTAAATTATGACGAACAACCCAAATAACTGAGGCAAATCATATTTTCAAAAATTATCTTTTATTTTTGAATTTGCAAAAATATTTCTTTTTCAATTTTACTGCGTTAGTTTATATTTTTGCAGATTGCTCAGATGCTGGATTCAAACTGGAATGAAGTTGAAGATAAATACGAGTGTGAGTGATATGTAGTGAGGTGATGGTATGTAAAATAGTGATGTAATTGAAGTTGTATAGTTATAGTGAGAGCTTGAAGTTGTACTATTCAAAGTTGTAATAAATATTTGTTTGAATAAAATATTTGTTTGAATTCAAATTCCGTGTTTTATTTTATTCAGCAAATATTTATTTAATCTGTGAAAAATAGAATAGTATATTATCAAATACATTTAAATGAATGTATATATGTTTATTATCATCAAACAAAAATCATATAAGCGCATATTCAACAATCTCCCCCTTTTGATGATAACAAACATATATTTAAGATTTTGAATATGTTAAATGTATTTGATCATTGATATGCTCTAATTGCTCCCCCTATTTAAATGCTCCCTCTCTACACAATACTCCCCCTACATATATGCATACAAATAGAAATATGCAAATGAGTCTAGATGCAAAATGGAAAATTATTTGACCTTTGCTTGATTTTATTTGACAAAATCTTAACTTTTCTCCCCCGTTTTGTTATCAGCAAAAGAATAATAGTGTTAGAGAAAATAGAGATAAAGTTATCGATATTAATTCAACATTAAAACTCAACTGAATATAAATATTAAATTTCGATAAAAAATCAAACAAAAATCATAAATATTTTGTTAGGCGCATATTCCACTTTTAGAATGATGGAAATGATGTCATCATATAAAACCATACAGTTGTGTCTATTTGTGGTATATTTATATCAGGAATTTGAATATCTACTAACCATGCATAACCGTTAGGACTTTTAAATGAGATTAGTAGTATTCCAATTTTATTTTAAAAAAAATGAATTCAAGTATCTTCTAACCACGCATAACCGTGAGGACTTTTAAATGGGATTAGAATCAACTTGTTTATTTTAAAAATCAACTTTTGATATGCGTTCCATACATGCATAACCGTGAGGACTTTTAAATGAGCATGAAAGCACATAACAAATTCCAAGTAATTCACCCGTGCATAACCGTGAGGACTTTTAAATGAGAGTGAATACTTTGGTATTTATTTATTATTATTATTAATTAAATTTTTTTTTTAAAAATGTGAAAATGAAAAACGAACGATTCCTGTTTAAAGTACCACATATCGACAAACTATATAGAATTTTGATGAGTGATGGCTGTTAGAAATATGATAGATATAGAGATGGTCATGGAATTTTTACCAACAAAAAGTTTTATAACTCTTGTTTAAATTTCTAAAGAAATTTATTAATTATACCGTCTCGAGTCATAATATTTGATCAATATTAACACTCATCACTTTTTCAATCACTATTTTTCTTTCCGATAAACATCAGGGAGTCAGATTAGTCAAAATAGTCATTTAAAATCAAATTCAAAAATAATTATGAAATTAATTTTTTTTTTAAATGACTAATCTGAAACTACGGTCAAAAATGATTTTCTCCAGGGGGTTTTAAAGAAAAATTTTCTGCTATTTGAAAATTATTTGAAATGAAAAATATGCAGATATTTTCTTTGAAAAACGATGTAGTTACTAAATGTCTCAACAAAAATCACGTTTCACTAGTAATTTTTCTATCAACTAGATTACCAGTGTAATCTGCATCTGAATTTCTCTTTCACTCAAAAGTTATCATCAATTGAATTTTATAGACCAAAACAAGAAGTGTGCACCAAAAATTTCAAACTCAATTTTAACAATAATTTAAATGACATTCTTTTGAAATTGAATTGAAGCCGTGTAAATAATCAGAAAACCGTGAATAAGGAGTTAGCCGTATTATAACCAAATGTATTATCCAACAAAACACTATTTTTAATCCAAAATGATATATATGAAGTAATTCAAAGAATTTAGAGATTTTTATAGTGTTTTTGGCATAAGAATATAATTGGCAACTATTTTGAATAAGTCAGAATCATCATCTTTTCATCATCTCAATATTGGCTGATTTTAATTCAGAATACGGTGCAGATTATCACATTTAATATATCGTTTAAAACATACCATTACCTGTTTTACCTTTATGATATTGTTCGTCGTTGTCCATTGTGATTCTGTCACCTTTATACTAGGCTAAGGAACTTTGCTTCGTCGTCCGTTGTGTTTCTGGAACAGCCAAAAATCCAGAGTACACTGTTGTTGTTCCTTAGCCTGCCACCACACCTACACGATGAAAGATTTATGTGACCTATTTGTTTTTATAGGTCCATGGTTGTTAGTGGCAGAAAATTTTGAAAAATAATTTTGTGTAGACCCAAAACTGTTTATAATTGTTCCCTTCGGCACCCAAATTTGTTTAACTTTGAAATATTTTATATTTGTGCCTTTTGGAACCCAAATTGGCATAGTTTTCACATGTTTGGGTCTATACCAACAATTATTGTGATCGTGTCCAAATTTTCTACAAATTGTGCACAAAGAATTAACTTGATTAATATTGCTTTCAATAATTTTCGAATTATTATATCCACGTCCTTGTCTAACCGTATTAACAGTTTGCTTTCCTAATAGCATATTCAACGATTTTTCACTTTTTGAAAATTTATCTAAAGTCGTTGACAATTGTTGGACTTGTGTTTTGAGAGATTCATTTTCGTTTAACAACTGTGTGCACTTTTTAATAGAAGTCTCTCTCCTAGTATTTTCATTCTCCTTTAAAATCAGAATTTCATTTTCAAGTGATTTTATATTGATTTTCGATTTTTTAATTTCTTCTTCGAATGTTGGACACTTATCACACTTAGGGATCCTACTTTGATAGGTTTTAACTAGTTGATCAAGTTGTTTATTGCATTCTATCAAAGTATCCTTTTGAGATTCAAGTTTGGCGTATTTTTCCCTAAGTCGTTCATAACAGCCATTTATTTCATGAAAATATGTAAGCAATTCAGAGTGAGTAAGTTTTGATACCTCGCTTGGCTCGTCATCGTCACTATCAGTTATATTCCCTTGAAGGCACATATCTGCTTTCTCACTCTCACTGCTAGAATTTTGATTATCTTCATCACTTGTATTCCATGTGGCTGCAAAACTTTTCTTTTTCTGTTTCTTTTCAAAGTCAAGTCGATTTTGAGGACAATTGGGCTTGATGTGTCCGGGTTGGTTGCACTTGTGACAGATGATCTTCTGTTCTTCAGAGTAGTCTAGTGCTTTGGCTATTCTGCTTTTCGCTTTTTGAATTCGAGCTGAATTTCCATATTTGTAATTCCACTTTTTGAATTTCTTTATTAGTAGCGCCAGCTCTGCTGCTCCATCATCATCATCGTTATCATCATCACTTTCGATTGTTCCTTTGAGCGCTATTGATTTCTTTCGATTATCTCCTCCTTCACGCTCTTCCTTGAATTTCATTTCTAGCTCATAAGTGGTGAGATTTCCGATGAGTTCTTCGATTTTCATTTGTTTCAAATCTTTTGATTCCTGAATGGCAGTGACTTTTGCTTCAAATTTTCGTGGAAGGACTCTAAGGATTTTTCGGACTATCTCCAACTCTGTGTATGATTTTCCAAGAGCTTTTGATTTGTAAACGATATTGGAAAGTCGTCCATGCATCTCTTTGACATTTTCTTCCTTCGCCATTGTGAAGTTCTCGTATTCGCTGCTTAGCATGGCAAGGCGAGATTCTTTGACTTGAGATGTTCCTTCGTGAGTCACTTCTAGTGTGTGCCATATTTCCTGTGCAGTTAGACAATGTGAGACACGATTAAATTCAAATTGATCTAATGAACAAATAATAGAATTCATAGCTCTAGCATTAGCATTTTGTAATCTATTTTCTAGTTCTGTCCATTGATCTTTTGGTTTCTCTATTTCCTGATTATCTACAGTTATAGTTGGTATTCTATAACATGTCTCAACAATATTTCAAGCGTCAATGGTTTTCAGAAAAATTTGCATTCTATTTTTCCAGTAAGCATATTCACCATTGAACATTGGTGGTCTAACTATGGATTGACCCTCAGCAAAAGCAGTATTAAAAGAAGCCATTTTAAAAATTCAAATTTTTAAAACAAAAACCGATTTTTTTTTTGAAACACGAATTTTTAAAACAAAAATTGATTTTTGTAAAATCAAATTTTTAAAAACAAAAACGGCTTTTGTTCCTAGCTCTGATACCACTTGTAGGATCGATTTCACCCTAGAGGGGGGGTGAATAGGGTGATGGTATAAATTATTAAAATTAATCGTGGAAGCTTATAAATTAATTTCAATTCAGATCACAGAATAGCAGCACAGATATCGCAGAATATAAATGACAGAATAAAACAGAACAACACAGAATTTACCCAGCTTCAGCAAAACCCGGCCTACGTGCTGCCCCCAAGGTTTCTACTAGAAATTAGATAGTCCCTCGCTTACACACGTAAACTCGCTATACCCGCTATTGACTAATCTAACTCTACGCTCAAAACCCTGCCACAACTCAACTACCGAGTTGCGAATTCTCAAGCTACGCCACGTAGCTTGTCCCCTAGTCACACGACTAGAAATTTAAACGGTTTAAAAATGAAAATACAAATTTAAAAACAATGTAAATAAAATAACAGCCCTAAAAAAAAACTAAAGCCTTTTAAAATAAAAAGGTCGGCCCAAACTAAAAACAGTTCATCCCCCTTTTTTTTTTATTATTTCACTATGCCGGCCCTTTTTCTTTTATCTCGTATGTGATAATGGCTGTTCCTCTTTGTCCAAAACTAGGGCTTTCGAAGCTGCGCTATTTGCTCGATCTATAGAAATTTGCGTGTTGCCTTGCTTGATCAAATCTTCGTTGCTCACTGCTGCTTCGAATTTGATCGAGTTCGAGATGGCTTCGGTAAGTAATTTTTTGCTCTTTTTACTTTCTGATTGATGCTTGAACTCGATGGATTTTAAATTGCCGATGATGATTGTGTTTAAATAGGAATCGAATTCCTATATTCTCATTCGTTTTGATGATTTGAATTTGTCAATTATTTTATCTCTGCCGTATGATTATGCTTGAACGATTGATGATTGAACTGACTTTGTCAAATTCGTATCTTTCACGTTCCTTGGTTGACGCAGCTTCGAATTGATATCGTGGTCATCACGATTTTGACTTTGATTAGAAACACGACATTGATTTCCTTGATTACCTGTGACTTTCTTTTTGACTTTGGCATGTTCGAACTGTCGCTTGTACTTGTATACTGCGTGTCCTTTACTTGGTGTTGTAGCAGTTTGTATTTGCTGTTTTCCATGAACATGCTTCAATATGCCCTGGTCTGGAGTAGCTCTGTTGCACTGAGTTTGTAGCTTGGTGTTGTGGTCATCTTGCTTCCTGTACTGATGTATTAGTTGTTGGCATATTTGCTTAGTCTTGAACATTGGTGATTTGTGTTGTGCTTATGTCCACTGATGCATCCAATCTGCACTTGTTACTTCTGTTCACCTGTATCATGTTTTGGCTTCACTGATGCTGCACATTTTTAGCCTTGGTCTTTGTTGTTGTCGCATGCACGGCCATGCTTGTAGTACTTGAATTGAATGCTACCTGTACTTGTTACTTGTATACTGCAGCTTGGTCTTGCCTTGGTTCTGGCCATTCCTAGTTTGATTGTGCTGTTTAGACCTCTGCACCGTGTTGCATTTGTATCACTGGTATATGTTTCCATCTATTTGGTTGTTGCAGTCCTATGCAGTTGCTATGCCTTGTGTTCTTGTAGCTTTCATCACCGGTGCATTCCATTTAGTTGCACTTGCTCATGTTAAATTGCATTGTTCATCTTGATTCTGCATCCTCTTATAATTTGTGTTGGCCTTGAATAGATGTTGACTGCGTCACTGTTATTTGATTGCCGAGTTGTTTGCATTCACTTCATTCATTTGTATCAGTTGTTTATATGCACTTCATCACTTCAGTCTTGTATTGTTTTCACCTCTGTCCTGTTGTAGTTTGCATATCAACTTATTGCAGTTAATGGTTGCTGTGCACTTTTGTGCTTGCATTTTGATGCAGTCTTCATTAGCATGCTACTGATTGGTGTTTCATTTCTTGTGATATCCATGTTGCAAGTATTTTTGACATGTTAACTGCCTTGTGTTGAACACTTTCACTGCTGTTGCATGCATTTGTCTGGTTCTCGGCCTATTGCATTTGACCACTGAACTTGACTGTTTAGTTTCATATTCATGTGTACTTTTGATTTGCGCTTGAGTTGAATCCAGTTACAAAAACTTGGGTTTGACCTTGTGCTCGTGTCATGGTGTATTGCATGTGAGTTGAACCCGGTTTTTCATTTGGGTTTGACCTGTGCTCACCTGTCCTTGTAAATCAATCAAGTGTATATATCGGCGTGCACGGCCTTGTGGCATATACAGTAATATACTGTGTATGTCACAAGTTGTTCGTATATGATGAATTCAAATCTAAATTATGACGAACAACCCAAATAACTGAGGCAAATCATATTTTCAAAAATTATCTTTTATTTTTGAATTTGCAAAAATATTTCTTTTTCAATTTTACTGCGTTAGTTTATATTTTTGCAGATTGCTCAGATGCTGGATTCAAACTGGAATGAAGTTGAAGATAAATACGAGTGTGAGTGATATGTAGTGAGGTGATGATATGTAAAATAGTGATGTAATTGAAGTTGTATAGTTATAGTGAGAGCTTGAAGTTGTACTATTCAAAGTTGTAATAAATATTTGTTTGAATAAAATATTTGTTTGAATTCAAATTCCGTGTTTTATTTTATTCAGCAAATATTTATTTAATCTGTGAAAAATAGAATAGTATATTATCAAATACATTTAAATGAATGTATATATGTTTATTATCATCAAACAAAAATCATATAAGCACATATTCAACTATTTCACTACATTCGACGATCCACAATCTAATGGGGTTGCAGAAAGGATGAACATGACTCTACCGGAGAAGGCTCGTTGCTTGAGATTGATGACGGGCTTGTCTAGAGGCTTTTAGGTTGAGGCATTATCAACTGTGGTGCATATCATAAATCAAATTTCATGCTCATTCATAGATGGGAAGATTCCAGAGGGAAAGTGGAGAGGTAAAGCAGTGTATCTTAGTTACTTTCAAATTTTTGGTTGTCCTGTGTAGGTTCACCATACAGGTGATGACAAGTTGGTGGCTAGAGCATACAAGGACATACTAATGGGATACACCGATGGTATCAAAGGGTATTAAATTTGAAACCTTGTTGGTCGGAAGATTTTTCATTCCATACATGTTATTTTTTATGAGTCTGCTATGTTAAATCCGAAGGAGAAGCTTCCTATCACATCAGAAGGTCCTGATAGGCCTAAGAAGATGGAAGAAGATCCCGTGTTCTAGCCAAATAGTGGAGTTATTTTTATGCTGTCGAGGAAAACACAGTTGATGAAACATCATAGGATAGTCCACAGGTACCTTTTAGTAGTGCTCATGATGTGCATGAATGTAGAGGAATTTCAGTTCAAGGTGGAACTAAAAGGAGTTTAGGCAAAGCAGTACCTACACGGGTCAGTCGTAGGACTATTAGGCCATCCGAAAAGGTACGGTGATTGGCAGTTTGCAAACCTTAGCTTTGGTGATCAGTTTGACTATGCCCTACATGTGGTTCTTGAGGAGTCGCTTGACCTTGATGAAGCTTTGAAGTTATGTGACAGTTTGAAGTGGATTTGCACTATGGAAGAGAAGTTAGAGTCATTGAAGAAGAACAAGACATGGGATTTGGTACCACCTCCTCAAGGAAGCTAGGCCATAGGTTGCAAGTGGATATTCAAGGTGAAGGATGATGGAAGATACAAGGCTAGATTAGTTGCTAAAGGGTTTTCACAAAGAAAGGATTGGAGTATGACGAGATATTCTTTCGAGTAGTGAGGCATACGTCCATCCGTATTTTGCTCGCTATCGCCATAGCTCATGACTTGGAGCTGGAGCAACTAGACATGAAAACCACTTTCTTGCATGGAGACTTGGATGTGACCATCTACACGAAGCAGCCAGAAGGATTTATTATAGAAGGGAAAGAAAATTGGGTTCGCAAATTGAAGAAGTCATTGTACGGACTTAAGCAGTCGCCTAAACAATGATACAAGAGGTTTGACTCTTTTATGATTTCACTTGGTTTTGACCGTAGCATCAAAGATGCTTGTGTGTACTTCAAGCATTTAAAGAATGGTATATGGGTGCACCTACTCTTGTACATGGATAATATGTCGATTGCTTCTAAGGATAAGGCTGAAATCGATAGTGTAAAGCGAAAGCTAAAAGCGGAATTCGAAATGAAGGACCTTGGAGAAGCAAAGAAAATTTTGAGTATGGAAATCCGAAGGGGTAGAAGGGTAGGACTTTTGAGCCTCACTCAAAAGGAGTACATTCGAAAGGTGCTTGCTTGGTTTAGCATGGAAGGGGTAAAGGCAATCAACACATCCATGCCTTTGCACATACAGCATTTTAGTAAAGATTCTCCGATCTCAGCAAAGAACAAGGCTTATATGATGAATGTCCCACATGCAAGTGCAATTGGTAGCTTGATGTATACCATGGTATGAACTAGGCCTGTCATTGCACAAACGGTTGGATTGGAGAGTAGATTCATGGAAAATCTAAGAAAGACGCATTGGGAAGCAGTGAAGTGTATCCTCAAATACCTTAGATAAACTTCAAACCATGGGCTTGTCTTTATCGGCAGAGGAAGAGATTTCAGCTTGGTTGGATTTTGTGATTCCAACTATGCTAGTGATAGGGATCTAAAGATGTCAACCTCCAGATATGTGTCCACCATTGATGGGACGACAATCAGTTAGAGAGCGAGGTTGTAGACGATTGTGGCTTTGTCTACTACAGAGGCAGAGCTCATAGCTGTGGTTGAAGCAGCTAAGGAAATGCTTTATTTAAGGCAACTGTTGTGTGATTTAGGCTTCGTATATGAAGGCGTGGATGTATACTATGATAGCCAGAGCGCAATTCACTTAGCTGAAAATCTAGCATTCAGCTCCAGGACGAAGCATATTGAGGTGAGAGAGTCGTTCCTTGTCTCAATGAGCGAAGAGAAGCTAGTTCGTCTTTAGAAAGTTCACACAAGGAGAATGTAGTAGGAATATTTACCGAGTCGTTGCTTGTTGCTATGTTCTAGCATTGTTCAGACTTGATTCGCTGAATGAAGTGCTAGGTGCCACGGGGTGGCATGTGGGGAGAGTTGAGATGGTTCATGGAGATGTTTTTTTTCATGGTGGAGATTGATAGATTCTACATGGACTGGGTACTTCGAACACTTTGTTGACAGGCGGCGACCCTGCCGGAGTTCGTGGACAAAGTGTAATGGGTGTTGGCATTGCCGAAGCTCATTGGGTTAGTATCCGTTACTTGGAGCATGAAGGAGTAGATGAAGTTGGAAGGCATGTTTGGAATTCAATATCAAGGTGGAGGTTGTTAGAATGATACTTGAATTTCATTTGTGATTTGAAGAAGATGCCAAGGAAGAGAAGCTGCGTAAAACCCTAGTGAGGATCTCGTTCGGAGAAGAGAAAGGAGAAGCTTTGGAAAGAAGCTAGTTTTTTCGTTCGGTAAAGAGGAAGTGTCGAACGACAAATCTCGTTCGGTGTTGATGGGGGAGATGCTAATTTGATTCGATGAAGAGGAGTAATGTTTTCATTTGATAGTGAGAATTTTTGGAGCGGTGATATTACGGGAGCAGCATAGCGTAGAAGCGGTGAAGAAGACCGAACGAAAGATTTCGTTCGATAATTTGGTAATGCCGAACAAAATATTTCGTTAGATGTTTGCCGAACCAAAAGTATGTCGGTCCAAACTTTTCGCTCGGCGTTTTGCTGAACCAAACCATAGGGCTGTTATATAGCAGCTACCCCTCCTCATATCTTCACTGTATAAAAGAATAGAGCTTTTGGACAACAATGGCAGCTGAAATTGAGAGCAAATTTCACAACCATCCAAGAGTGCTAAAACTCTACATAATTTTATCTATATTGTAAATTCTTCTTATGTATGTCCCCCAAAAGTGAATCAACCTTGTAACTCTAATCTTTCGATGATTAATGAAATCTCCTCTCCTTAAGTGGATGTACACTGCCTAGCGGTAGTGGAACCAATACTGGTGTTATTTATATTTCTACATTGCGTAGATCTGGGACCGTCTGTTCTGGTGTTTATCTTTTGTTTGTTCCGTCTCATTACAATCACGATCTAGTTGTTTTCTGCTACATTGGGTTTTTATTCCCATAGATTTATCGTCTAAAGGGATTTTCCCTAACAGGAGAAATTTCCCAAAAATTAAAAGAAGCTTCAACGTTCCTTTAGTAAGAAGTTCACTGCTTCATAAACAAAGTCGGCAAATATTTTAGGAAGATTATTAGGAAGCTTAGTTGAAATTCTTCATCGTCGTCGTCATCTTTTTAGATCTCTTAGCTACCTTTGTACTCATAAAGTTTTATGTATTTTAGTTCTTCTTAAAGGTTATTTTCTTGTTTTTTTATAATTATGTATCGTTCTATTTTATCAATGAAATCTGCTTAGAGATTATATTTCTACTATTAAACACGTTTTTTATTCTTCGAAATCATAAACTAAGGCAATATAAAATGTAATCAAAAAATTAAAGGCAAGAACAAAATCATACAAATTTTCTACACATATGTCATCATGGCTGATCCATATACATTGAAATACAGTGGCAGATTTCAGAACTTTCAAATTTCAAAAGTTAGTTATTTTTTGGAGTGATTAGTTACTAATCCGACCTTTCACTTTTATAAAATGATTTTTCTTCTGGAAAAACTCATAAAAAGTTTCATCTTCTTATCTTATTCCTTTCTACACATTTCCTTTCAGAAAAATGAATTTAAATAGTAACTTTTTAAAACAAAATCTAAGCAAAACTCAAGAGGAAACTCTTCAATCCTTCGAAAATGCTCTTTGCATCATTCGTCGCAATCAATGACACTTACAGTTGAATCAAATGTATATGATCAAAGAAAAAATTCGACTCTCTTTAATTTTTTATTTCTAATTTCACTAAAAAAAGTTCAAAGCAACAGCCCTAAATGCTCAAACTCTAAAGAGAAAGTGGATAATGAACATTGGGAAGTTATCAACACCAATCCTATCTTTTGATCCGAAAGATGGGTCAAAGTTCCCCAGAAAATCTAAGTTATAATTTGTACTTTATAATTTATAATTTGTACTTTATAATTTATAATTTGTACTTATAACATGTAATTGTTAAACATTTAGTCATATTTGTATAATTAATTCTAGTTATATTTGTACTTTTCATGTTATTAATGAATAAATGTTAAATTTCTGATGTATGGTTGAAATAGATGTAGTTATAATTGTGTATATATTTCATAGAAATATTTTTTTGCACTTAGTATTGATTTTAATTATGTCTACAATATTATCACATTTGATAGTATTTGATATATATCATATTTATGGGGAGTTAATGCTTCTTTACCGATTTTTGTTGATGACAATGGGGGAGAAAAATATAAAATATAATATATGCATATACTAAGAGAGAGTTAACCAATTTAGAGGTAGTTACATTATATTTTATAATAGAGATATTTACGGTTGTCATCAACAAAAAAAGAGGAGATTGTTAGTACCTTATATATTGGTTTTGATGATAATAACCATATAAATATAGGTGTTTTTCAATTGTATAGAATATTTTACAAGATATCATACTAATTTATACAAGTATAGGATAATTGAGTTTTAAGACTGATCGGTAAAAAGATTAGAGATCAAGATTTGGAGATAATCAAGATATTTAAAGACTCGTGAGTTTAAAGATGAAGACTTGAAGAGTTCAAGACTATAGTTTATGATTAATATAAATTAGACTAATTTGTTAAATTCCTCGAATAACAACTTTCTTTTCTTTGGATATTCTCATATCAAAACCATTTATTTTATATTCATTTATTTTCATAATAACTATTTAATTTTTAAAATAGTTATTTGATTTTCAAAGTATATTTCTACAAATATTTTATAAGTATGTTATAAATTAAAGTATTTAAAACTGTGTTTAAATAATCTTGCAAGAGCTTAGAATTTTGCAACACAATTAGAGTGTTTCTGTTTCTCAAAACATACATAAGTATGTCGACATAGGCTACATAGGTATGTCAATATATATATACCATTGAAGAGATGTCTTTTGAGTTTTGAATAGTTATGATTTTCGGTTACATCTCTTCATGAATGGACATTTCCCTTTAAACGTTATATAAAAAGGACTAGAAATGAATTTTTAATGACTACTTTTCCCGCTTTCGTCTTACTCCAAATTCTCATTATATATTTCACAAAATCCACTTTCTATAATCTTCAAATTCATTCAAATTCAGTCTCTACTTTAACGCATTCATTCTTTATAATCTATTCAATAATTTGAAAGTATTCTCTCATCAATTCAAAAATAAAAGCGCTATCAAAGTGTTATAGTATATTAAAGGTATAAATGTTTGTATTTGAAATCAATAAATTTTTACAACTATTTGTTTAGGTGTACTTCACCTGGTCAAATCAAGCGGGTGTGCTTGTTTCCTGTTCAAATCAAGTAAGTGTGCTTATTGCCTATTCAAATCAAGTAGGTGATCTTGTTGCCTGATTAAATCAAGAGAGTCTACCTCTAACTCATAAATCAGAGGGGTGTATCTCGTTACCTTGAAATCGAGATTGTATTTTGGTTTGCATACTACCTATTTATAGTGGGCGTTGGAAAGGAAATCTACACATACATTGCACAGGATCAGACGTATTTGGTTAATTCGAACTAGTATAAAACTCCTAGTGTCATCTCTCTTACTTTTACTTTACTTTTATTGTACCTAAGTCTGAATCTACAGCGTCTTTTTCTTGGCTGAATCATAGATTGTGTTGCTCTTTTTAAGACGATTTGTGGCTTAGCCTCAAGGTGCAAAACTATCTATCAACCGCTCCGTCCCTAGGATAAAACAGCCTCTAAAATTTGGTTAATTTGTTGTTTTCACTACAACAAATTGTTTAGAATAGGAAATCGTTTAAATAGGTAGAATGGAAATTGTATGCATTACCTATGGGAGGGAACGTTAATGCATTTGAATTCATTATCATTTAAAATGAAATTTTAATACCATTAACTTTTGCAACAGCTCAATAATGATGGCTCATGGATATAGGACCATTATACATTTACAACGGCTCAATTATAATAATGGTTCATAAATATATGACCGTTATACATTTGCAACGGCTTAATTATAATAATGGATCATAAATATATATTATCGTTATACATTTGTAACGACTCAATTATAATAATGGCTCATTAATACGTATCATTATACATTTGAAATGACTCAATTATAATAAAGGCTCGTAAATATACAACCATTAACCTATTTTTTTTATAATAATGGCTCACTAATACATATTATCGTTATACATTTGCAATGATTCAATTATATAAAGGCACGTAAATATACAACCACTAACCTTTTTTTTACTTAATTCACTTAAAGTTCCAACAATCCCTTATTTGAATTATTTAACAAATATTTAAAGCAATTTTTGAAAATATAGGATTATGGATAAACTAAAAGTATCTTTCGATTTGAACCTTTGCATAGTGAGTAAGATTCACTTTACCAGAGAGACTCATAGTGTTGAACTATTTCCTGACATCAAACCACACATAACCTTTCTAAAGTGCTACCAACTAAGTCTGTGCATTTATGGCAATGCACGTCTATCCCATTTTAGTGAAGCTATAGGAATCTTGCTTAAAATTCCATAGGAAATGGACACATTTCCACATCCATACAGGTGAGTCTATCAAGAGTACTCCTGAAGGTAGGTACTTCACTCTATTTAGAGTATAGACCTCATTAAGAGTTCTATTAACTCATCCTCTAGTCACTTCACAAATACATCATTTTAACGATATAAAAATAGCATGTTCAACTCATATCACTTTACGTCTTGTTATTACCCATTGAACCTAGTTCTTGGGATCTCCAGTCATTAGATCGAGTTACCATTATGCGTAACTCAACAATCTAAAGACAAAAGTCCCATTATTTTAGATGTTGAAAGGACTTTCTCCATGGCTAGTCCTTTCGTTAAAGGATCTACCAGATTCTCATTAATGCGTACATGATCCACTCTTACAGATCCTGAAGGGATATACTCTCTTACAGTACTATGCTTACAACGAATTTTTCATCTCTTACCGCTTAATAACGGTTCTCAACTTTTTCTATGGCGGCAGTTCTATCCCAATAGATCAACACGGCTGGTATCAGTTTTTCCTATAAGGGGAATCAGCTAGAAGATTTCATAAGTATTCTGCTTTTTCACTAGCATTAGCTAGTGCTACCATTTATGACTCTATAGTGGATTGAACCACGATAGTCTGCTTCTTAGATTTCAAAGGAACAGCTCCTTCTGCAATATTGAAAATATATCCTCTAGCAGCTTTGGAATCGTCTGATAAAGTATTCCAATCTACATCACTGTATTCTTCATTGACAGTGGAAAACTTCTGATAGTGTAACATAGGTTCATATTTCTTTTAGGTATCTTATGAACCTTTCAATAGCGTGCCAATGCTCTATACTAGTTCTGCTAGTAAACCAGCACAATAATCCCACGACATAGACAATGTCGAGTCTAGCACAGTTAGTGGCATACAGAAGACTCCCAATGATATTCGCATATTCAGACTATCTAACACCTTCACCAGTGTTCTTAAATAGTTTTACACTTGGATCATATGGTGTACTAGCAAGTTTACATTCAAAGTAATTATTTTTCTTTAACATATTTTCAATATAATGAGATCGATCCAAGAAATTCCATTTTCAGACTTAGTAATCTTAATACTAAGAATTACACTCGCTTCATCAAGATCTTTCATATCAGAATTGGCACATAGTATGGACTTAACATGATTTACCACATGAATATTTGAACCAAATATAGTAAATCATCCACATATAAACATTTGATAGTGCAAATGTTATTCTTCGATTTATAATAAATACACTTTCATTTGCTTTAAAACCATGTGAAATAATCATATTGTTAAATTTTTTATTCCATTTTCAGTGCCTTTTCAAGACCATGTAGAGATTTATCTAATTATAAACTTTATGCTCTTGACTGGTATAACAAAACCTTCGGGTTGGTCCATATAAATCTCTTCCTTTAATTCACCATTTAAAAAAGCAGTTTTTACATCTATTTGGTGAATTAGTAGATCGTATAGTGAAGTAAGAGAAAGTAATACTCGAAGTGATGCTATTCTTACAACAGGTGAAAAAGAATCGAAGTAGTCAATGTCTTCTTTTTGTCTAAACCTTTAACAACAAGATGAGTATTATATTTCTCAATTATACCATTAGATTTCAACTTCTTTTTTAGTACCCATTTACAACCTATAGTTTTACAACCTGGAAGTAAATCAACTAGACGCCAAGTTTTATTAGATTCAAGAGATTCCATTTCATTGTTTATAGCTTCTTGCCAGAGATTTGAATCCAAAGAAGACAGAGCTTCTTTTAGATTAGCAGGATCCTCTACTCATGCATAAGCATAATATTCTGAATTAAAATCTTTAGCTATCCTAACTCTTTTACTTCTTCTAAGTTCAGATTCACTTTTCGTATTATGATCATTATTTGTGATTACTGAATTATTAGTGGTAGAGATGCCCCCACTATTGCTAAGTTTAAGCGGAAATTTATTTCAAAGAAATCGGCATCATTTGACTCAATAATACTCAAGCATTCAAATAAAAAATCTATATAATTTATTGTTAATAGAATAACCAATGAAAACACATTCATATGCTTGACTTGCTAATTTAATTCTTTTAGGATCAGGAATATGAACATACGGTAAGCAACTGCAAGCTTAAAATACGACAAGTTGGGTTTATGATTTTTAAAAATCTCAAAAGGTGAAATTTGGATATTAGATTTAGGAATTCTATTTAGCATAACAAACAGTTAACAAAATATCTCCCCACTAGTGAGATACTCCAACCGAATTTAATAAAATAGCTACTACTAATTCGGTAAGACTTTTATTTTTTCTTTTAGCTTTACCGTTCGTTTCAGGTGAATAGGGTGCAGTTCTCTCATGAATTATGCCATGTTGTTTATAAATTTCAATGAATTAGTTAGATTCATGCTCTATCCTCTATCACTTTGAAATCTTTTAATTTTCTTATTTGATTGATTTTCAACTTCAATGACAAATAGTTTAAACATATCTAATGCATATCTTTTATTCTTCATGGCATAAACATGAGTAAAATCAGAGCAGTCACCGATAAAAGTAATAAAGTGGCATGTGACAATCCTAGTTAGAGTGCCATCAAGTTCACAGATTTATGTGGGGTCCTAATAATTTTAGCTTGGCTATAATATTCTCATTTTTTGTAACATTTATGGAACTTTAAGGATTAGGCCTAACTTGCTCATGTTTTGAATCTGTAACGGTGCGGATTTTGCCCGCTCGAAAATCGACACCAATACTTCATATCGTATTTGAATGCCATAGATTCGACCGCTCAAATTCGATTCGCCGAAGCTTATAACAACATTAAGTAAATAACACAGCGGAATAAAACAATAATACATTGATATACAACACAGCTACAATATCTGATACAACAGATGATCCAATAGATATCAATATACATCGGAGATATGATACAAGAAATAGCAGCGGAACAATATAACTCTAAGGTAGTCTTCAAAGGAGAACTCCATCAGCAGCAGCTCGTTTCAACATCACGATACGCAAAGACAAGCAAGTCTCATCCACATCCAAAGACTGAACTAGCTCCAGATAACCTAAAAATCTGACTATTTGAAAAACCCAACTATAGACTGCTCGTGTAGAAAAATTTTGAGCATCCAGAGTTTAGGAAAGAAACAATAAACTCCGTATCAGTCATGGGACTGGTGTGAGCAACAAAAAAAAAACAGTTGTCTTTTAAAACAATCAACAAAAGATTTTAAAGTCAATTCGCAATGCTTTTAGAAATGAAACAACCATAAGACCTCCCGCCACACACACAATGCAAACGAAGAATTGGAGGAGATTTCTTCTTATGACGGTCAAACATGCCTGATACGCAATTTCCTTGATATTATTACTATAAGTGCAAAGTGCAGAAAAACATTTCGAAAGTAGAATATAAATCTTAGCCAGCATAGGTACCATTATATTATGCCTACTATAGCTACCATATTAGATGCCAGGTTCTACAACTAAAACCATACAAGTCTCGTATTGTTTCTTTGGATTTCCAACAAATGGCCAGGCCAAGGAACTTCCCATTGCCACATGAGAACGCCTCTGGAAGGACATCTCCGAGAACCTAACCGGATCTCTGCCAACACAAGGCCGGGTTACCCCTAACTGGGTAACTACTGACACGAGGATGCCATCTCCCGGTCCTTTGGGACCTTTATCCGAGAGCTCTCTAATCAACATCACACAATGATAAATAAAGTGTTTCAACATGAGTAAGTATCTGGACTCCATACCATGGTACCACCCTTTTCCATAAGAAAATGCACATAACCTAAAGGGAGCTACCCCTCATAACCTTGCCACATCTTTCCTGTTTTGACCATTCCGGGGTGTGAGGCTCGACGAAGTCTCGTCCACAAAGCCACGCTTTATACAAAAGCTGTACTTTGGGTCAACAAATGATCATAGAAATGATCACAAAGATAAGTGATCAAACAAATGATCATATCACAAATAATCAAACAATGATCATTTCACAGCAACACTCAGCATGTCACATTACCAAATTGGGAATATATTGCTAATGACCTTCAACTACATAACCTCTGAGCTCGTACGTCTCAGAGAAGGGTGTTAAGCTAAAAGAATAAATTCTCTGCCACCAACAGAAATATATTTGAAAGAAATCAGCTTTATATCTTAATTTGTAATGTCAGACATACTATCCATACAAGTCTGTTCCGGGCTCGAACAGAACCGAAGGAACTTACAAAGAAGTCCTTGCAATCCGGATATTCACTAATCACGTTCGGGCTTCCCATCACATATGGAGTCTCTATACCGGGGACCAGTCGATGCAAAGACATTCGACGAGTTGTCCTTTCGCTTTCAGAAATATCCGGTCTTCAACACCGGTCTTCAAATGCTATCCATAACGACATATCACATATTCGGAATGGGATATATGACACAAAGGTCCTCTCCCGGCTAAACCGAACAGTGAGAGCAGTATTTCAAAAAAATATGGATATTGGGATTTCAATTAAGTCACAACTTAAAACCCAAAAACTTTCCTTTTCAAATGGTTTAAACCAATTACCATTTCAAATCTTTATATTACAAAAAGATTTGTTTCACAAAGATCAATTTATAGACTTTAAAACAATTTCCATTCCAATTGGATTAACTCAATAAATCTTTAAATCAAAGATTCAACTCTTAGCTTTCAAAATTCGATTAACTTGTTGAATCTTTAAATCAAAGATTCAAGTTATAGCTTTCAAAATCATTTCCAAAGAATCATTCATAGCCTTTCAAATACAATTTCAATTCAAGTTGGATTAACTCATTCGGTCTTTGAATTAAAGACTCATTTCATAGCTTTCAAAACATTTCAATTCTATTTCAAACTTGAAACCTTTTCAACATAATTTGGAGATCCTTTCTTTAAAATGAAAGCTATTATTATTTGAAAACAAGTAGTTTTCGTTTCGAAGAAATTCAATCTTATTTATACAAGTTAAAATCTTTGGGTTAATTCAAATTCCCAAAAACAACACCATAAAATGGTTTAAAACCCATATAAACCGGTATACCATTTAATATCATAAATACTGAATATAGAATTCAATTTCAAATATTGAATTCAAATTTAAATCAAAATATTTAAATTTCAAAACTCAATCAAGTTATTCAAAATAAATTTCATCTTTGAAATTCCATTTCAAAAGTTTTTCACTTTAAACGCAATCTATTTCAAACAATTTGAATTTAAAAATTCAAATTCAAAACTATTTTCAAAAATCTGTGACTTAACCGATTTCCTCATGAAATCCATATTTGTGTGTGTATGATGTGGTCCAGGGGTTTAACACACTAGTGCAACATCATTTCAATCATCACAGATTAAAACATAGAAATATAGTTGATAAGCGATATAAACTATAACGATTATCGTCCATTCACAGATTGACAAATAATAAATTACAGATAAATAAGTCACACAACTCAAAACAAAGTATCACATATCTGGGGTATCAAACAAAACAATTATTCGGCCAAGTCCAAACATTCACAAATGAATTTATTAATCAAATAATTAATTTAAATCGGATGTATCAATTATTAATCCGGGTTAATTATCATAATTTAATTACAAATTATTTGAAATAAATTCCCTTTCACAATTTATTAGTTAACCCTTAACTTTTAACTATCATTCTTAATTAATGAATCAATTAATCTTTAAATTATTATGTTAATCTTAATAAATCACATTATTAATTAATCCTTTAAATTTATTAAAAATAATTTACTAAAATTTCAAATCATCATTTAATTGATTATGTTCATTAATTATCTATTAATTATTTCTATAAGTAATTATATTTTCAAAATTATCAAGTGATTATTCTGAATTAATTAACTTAAGAAATTTAGGTTTTGAATAAATCAAATTAACTCAATTAATTATGCTAAATAAATCAATTCCATAATTTCTATCATTAAGTAATTATACTTAGTAGTTCCACAATTTATTATCATTAAATTTATTAATCTAATTTATGGTTAAAATTTTTATCACATTAATTAATTGTTCAGATAGTCTTAGTTAATGATTTCATTTACTATTTAGTTTCTTTAATTCCCTTTTTTAAAGAAAATTTCTCACATTAACCATTATTAATTATAAATCGATTTACTATAGAAAATTCATTCGTTAATGGAATAGAAATTATTAACTTCACTACTTAAAGTAAAGTTCAATCATATTTATAATTTAAGTATTATTCACAATATGTTTAAAACACTGTTTCAAATTCCCTTTCACTTAATTACTTTGCCATAATAAACTTAATTTTGTATTTAAACAAAAGCTGTTATAACTTTAAAATTTTCAAGTTTAACAAAAACTATACCTGAGCAAAAACTTTGGTAACTCGAGTTAAGACCCGAGTGATTTACCTATTTTCCCGAGTTCCCTCCTTTCTCACTTCTCTTCTTATTCTTTTTTTTTATACAAGCTTAACTTAAAAATTAAAACTGCAGCATCAATAAACATTCACGCGCGCACCGGAATCAACTCGAAGCAACCATCCAAAATTCTCGAGCATCACTCGAGTCAAGTCATCACGTGACTCCTGTGAAATAACTGCGCAACCGTGCACGTGCACGGCGCTGCCGCGCGCCTCCAATCAACGCCTCCCCATCGAGCAAGTCGAACTCCACCCACGATTCAATCTTTGATCGCCAGAACTTCGCCATACTCTCGAATTCAAAATCGAGCACGAGAACGAAACCTAAAAAAAACAACACAGCTCCACATTGAAACCCGTCAACGCCGTGCCTCCTCATCCCCGATCACCCGCGAGCACGCCATCCATACCAGAGATGCAACATGACCTCCTCGCCACATCCCCCCACCAGCGGTCGCTTAAATCACAATATCGAAGACGAGAACAACTCTCGACCCTCACGTAGAAAACACAGGGGTTAAACCCTAATTCGAACTCGATTTACAGGATTTTGCTTTTAAAAAAAATTTCATTATTTTTACCATACTCCTGAATCAACAATCTAACTCCACAACAAATTTCAACATTAATTATTGATTAAATTGACAGTAATTGATAAAAAAACATTTTGGGTTCTTTAATGAACTGCACTTTGAATCCCTGCCTAAAATTATCATCTTTGCTTTTAAAAATCTTGTTTTAGTATAACAATTCACATTATGTAACTGGATTCACAATTAATCATGTTCGAATATATCACAACTTTGAGTTTTCCTGAAAAAAAATCAATTTTTTAGATGCTGGATATCACCATATAGCTTGAAACATTTTTTTGTATATATTATAATTCAAGTGTAAACAACATGTTTTGTTTTTACATTTAAACCTTAACATGGATTATATTATGAGATCATGATTATATTTTTTTTTCGATCAGAACTTAAGCCTGGAACCTAGAATAGGCAAGAACAAATTACAACAGAAAGCATGCTTTCAGACATTCATGTATATACACAGAGAATTCCATCATGTACATCCACACAAATCATTTTTTTTATCACAAGAATCAATCAGGCAACCATATTTACTTAAGCTGTTTTAAATAAAAATGTTACTCACCTTTTAAAATTTTGAAGCAGAGAGTTGCTTTTGGGTTTTGATGAACTGCAGTTTCTTCTTTTTCTTGAATCTGCTTTGTTGTATAACTGAGCTTTAAATGTATAAAATAATGATGTTTTTTTTTTCTTTCTTTCAGTTACGATGGTGCTCGAACTAAAATGAAGAGGAAGTTTAATATATATAAGATGAGTTGTTTAGTTGATATTATAATGCTTTGTACAGGTGATGATCTGGTTTGTACAAAGGCATGGGTGAAGATGTATTCATTAATTGCTAGAGGTGTAAATATGTAATGCATTAATTGCTTTAGTACTTCAGCCATGACTTATTTCTTTAACTTTGTTCTTGTCTACTAAACTTTACAGGCTGCATACTTTTTTTTCATTTGCTTTTTTTCACTTTATATACTTTGTTTCTTTTACTTGCCTTAATTATCTTTCTTATTTTCTTTGTTTATATTTTATATCCTACTAGGTGGCTGAAATGATATGTATTTGTTGAGAATACATTTTGTTGTGGCTGATATTTTGTGTTGATATTCTTTGCATAAATATTTATAAATTTAAGTTTGTTTTGTTTGTAGAAAATTATTTGGTCTCACTTTTATTTCCTTGCATGCCTTTATTCATATGTGAATGTATTTATTTAATAATTTACATAGTTTATAAATATGTTGTTTGGCTTTATATTTTATAATTTATCTTATATATTCGTTTAACATTATCACAAACTTTATTTCTTCTCAAAGTTTAACCATCTACTGTTTTTATAATTTATTTTCAAATATCCAAATTAATTCTCGATTATTTAAAATTTAACTAAAATATTATATTAATTACCAATTATTTTCACAAATTTTATTCAAAAATAAAATTTAATTATCAGTTTAAACTTAATAAAATTCGAGATCGTTACAGACTACCACCCTTAAAAAGAATTTCGTCCTCGAAATTCGCCAGAGAGAGATAACGAAGATAGATGAAAGATAGAGAAATATCTTTTTAGATCAAACTGGATATCAATTCAACATTTGGCTTACCAAATCAGAATATCAACAATAGATACAAGAAATTATAATAGAATTTCAATTTTGGTTTTAAACAAAATCGTTTTATCAAGACAATTTAAATTATCCTTCATATTCCGTTAATCAATTTAACTCAATTTTAAATTTCCAATTTATTCAAAATTTCATTTATAAATTTCAAATTCATTATAGTTTAAAACGAAAAACAGATATGAAATTGATGAAGATACGAAATAAAGATTTCATATAACGATATGTAGAGCCACCATCACACCGAAAACTTCTTCTGGAGCTGTCACGAAGAAATCAAAAGAATTTGAAAAGACGAATCAAATAAAGTTATTTCCACTGTCGTAGGGCATTGACCATTTATAGTCGTACTTCCCTGTCCCCAATCGCGTTCTCTTCTTGCACTCATACTTACTATCGATGAATAGTAAGAGAATTTACTGAGGCATTCAAACGGATATCTTAGGGATATACTCATTCTAGGGATACTTCATCCCATCTCTAATGAGCTACTTAATGTGTTACACTCCTGAGCTAAAGTTCAACCTTAGCTCTGATACCAAATGTAACGGAGCGGTTTTTGCCCACTCGAAAATCGACATCCATACTTCATATCGTATTCGAATGCCATAGATTCGACCGTTCAAATCCGATTCGCCGGAGCTTATAACAACATTAAGTAAATAACACAGCGGAATAAAAAAATAATACATTGATATACAGCACAGCTACAATATCTGATACAACAAATGATCCAATAGATATCAATGTACATCAGAGATATGATACAAGAAATAGCAGCAGAACAATATAACTCTAAGGTAGTCTTCAAAGGAGAACTCCAGCAGCAGCAGCTCGTTTCAACATCACGATACGCAAAGACAAGCAAGTCTCGTCCACATCCAAAGACTGAACTAGCTCCAGATAACCTACAAATCTGACTATCTGAAAAACCCAACTCTAGACTGCTTGTGTAGAAAAATTTTGAGCATCCAGAGTTTAGGAAAGAAACAATAAACTCCGGATCAGTCATGGGACTGGTGTGAGCAACAAAAAAAACAGTTGTCTTTTAAAACAATCAACAAAAGATTTTAAAGTCAATTCGCAATGCTTTTAGAAATAAAACTACCATAAGACCTCCCGCCACACACACAATGCAAACACAGAATTGGAGGAGATTTCTTCTTATGACAGTCAAACATGCCTGATACGCAATTTCCTTGATATTATTACTATAAGTTCAAAGTGCAGAAAAACATTTCGAATGTAGAATATAAATCTTAGCCAGCATAGGTACCGTTATATTATGCGTACTATAGCTACCATATTAGATGGCAGGTTCTACAACTAAAACCGTACAAGTTTCGTATTGTTTCTTTGGATTTCCAACAAATGGTCAGGCCAAGAAACTTCCCATTGCCACATGAGAACGCCTCTGGAAGGACATCTCCGTGAACCTAACCGGATCTCTGCCAACACAAGGCCGGGTTACCCCTAACTGGGTAACTACTGACATGAGCATGCCATCTCCCGGTCCTTTGGGACCTTTATCCGAGAGCTCTCTAACCAACATCACACAATGATAAATAAAGTGTTTCAACATGAGTAAGTATCTGGGCTCCATACCATGATACCACCCTTTTCCAGAAGAAAATGCACATACCCTAAAGGGAGCTACCCCTCATAACCTTGCCGCATCTTTCCTGTTTTGACCATTCCGAGGTGTGAGGCTCGACGAAGTCTCGTCCACAAAGCCACGCTTTATACAAGAGCTGTGCTTTGGGTCAACAAATGATCATAGAAATGATCACAAAGATAAGTGATCAAACAAATGATCATATCACAAATGATCAAACAATGATCATTTCACAGCAACACTCAGCATGTCACATTACCAAATTGGAAATATATTGCTAATGACCTTCAACTACATAACCTCTGAGCTCGTACGTCTCAGAGAAGGGTGATAAGCTAAAAGAATAAATTCCCCGCCACCAACATAAATATATTTGAAAGAAATCAGCTTTATATCTTAATTTGTAATGTCAGACATGCTATCCATACAAGTCTGTTCCGGGCTCGAACAGAACCGAAGGCGCTTACAAAGAAGTCCTTGCAATCCAGATATTCACTAATCACGTTCGGACTTCCCATCACATATAGAGTCTCTATACCGGGGACCAGTCGATGCAAAGACATTCGACGAGTTGTCCTTTCGCTTTCAAAAATATCCGGTCTTCAACACCGGTCTTCAAATGCTATCCATAACACATATCACATATTCGGAATGGGATATATGACACAAAGGTCCTCTCCCGGCTAAACCGAACAGTGAGCGCAGTATTTCAAAAACATATGGATATTGGGATTTCAATTAAGTCACAACATAAAACCCAAAAACTTTCCTTTTCAAATGGTTTAAACCAATTACCATTTCAAATCTTTATATTACAAAAAGATTTATTTCACAGAGATCAATTTATAGACTTTAAAACAATTTCCATTCCAATTGGATTAACTCATTAAATCTTTAAATCAAAGATTTAACTCATAGCTTTCAAAATTCAATTAACTTGTTGAATCTTTAAATCAAAGATTCAACTTATAGCTTTCAAAATCATTTCCAAAGATTTATTCATAGCCTTTCAAATACAATTTCAATTCAAGTTGGATTAACTCATTCGTCTTTGAATTAAAGACTCATTTCATAGCTTTTAAAACATTTCAATTCTATTTCAAACTTGAAACCTTTTCAACATAATTTGGAGATCCTTTCTTCAAAATGAAAGCTATTATTATTTGAAAACAAGTAGTTTTCGTTTCGAAGAAATTCAATCTCATTTATACAAGTTAAAATCTTTGGGTTAATTCAAATTCCCAAAAACAACACCTTAAAATGGTTTAAAAACCATATAAACCGGTAAACCATTTAATATCATAAGTACTGAATATAGAATTCAATTTCAAATATTGAATTCAAATTTAAATCAAAATATTTAAATTTAAAAACTCAATCAAGTTATTCAAAATAAATTTCATCTTTGAAATTCCATTTCAAAAGCTTTTCACTTTAAACCCAATCTATTTCAAACCATTTGAATTTAAAAATTCAAATTCAAAACTATTTTCAAAAATCTGTGACTTAATCGATTTCCTCGTTAAATCCATATTTGTGTGTGTATGATGTGGTCCAAGGGTTTAACACACTAGTGCAACATCATTTCAATCATCACAGATTAAAACATAGAAATATAGTTGACAAGCGATATAAACTATAACGCTTATTGTCCATTCACAGATTCACAGATAATAAATTATAGATAAATAAGTCACACAACTCAAAACAAAGTATCACATATCAGGGGTATCAAACAAAACAATTATTCAGCCAAGTCCAAACATTCACAAATGAATTTATTAATCAAATAATTAATTTAAATCGGATGTATCAATTATTAATCCGGGTTAATTATCATAATTTAGTTACAAATTATTTAAAATAAATTCCCTTTCATAATTTATTAGTTAACCCTTAATTTTTAACTATCATTCTTAATTAATGAATCAATTAATCTTTAAATTATTAAGTTAATCTTAATAAATCACATTATTAATTAATCCTTTAAATTTATTAACAAATAATTTACTAAAATTTCAAATCATCATTTAATTGATTACGTTCATTAATTATCTATTGATTACTTCTATAAGTAATTATATTTTCAAAATTATCAAGTGATTATTCTGAATTAATTAACTTAAGAAATTTAGGTTTTGAATAAATCAAATTAACTCAACTAATTATGCTAAATAAATCAATTCCATAATTTCTATCATTAAGTAATTATACTTAGTAGTTCCACAATTTATTATCATTAAATTTATTAATCTAATTTATGGTTAAAAATTTTATCACATTAATTAATTGTTCAGATAATCTTAGTTAATGATTTCATTAACTATTTAGTTTCTTTAATTCCCTTTCTTAAAGAAAATTTCTCACATTAACCATTATTAATTATAAATCGATTTACTATAGAAAATTCATTCGTTAATGAAATAGAAATTATTAACTTCACTACTTAAAGTAAAGTTCAATCATATTTATAATTTAAGTATTATTCACAATATGTTTAAAACACTGTTTCAAATTCCCTTTCACTTAATTACTTTGCCATAATAAACTTAATTTTGTATTTAAACAAAAGCTGTTATAACTTTAAAATTTTCAAGTTTAACAAAAACTATACCTGAGCAAAAACTTTGGTTACTCGAGTTAAGACCCGAGTGATTTACCTATTTTCCCGAGATCCCTCCTTTCTCACTTCTCTTTTTTTTTATACAAGCTTAACTTAAAAAATTAAAACTGCAGTATCAATAAACATTCACGCGCGCACCGGAATCAACTCGAAGCAACCATCCAAAATTCTCGAGTATCACTCGAGTCAAGTCATCACGTGACTCCTGTGAAATAACTGCGCCACCGTGCACGTGCACGGCGCTGCCGCGCGCCTCCAATCAACGCCTCCCCATCGAGCAAGTCGAACTCCACCCACGATTCAATCTTTGATCGCAAGAACTTCGCATACTATCGAATTCAAAGTCGAGCACGAGAACGAAACCTTAAAAAAACAACACAGCTCCACATTGAAACCTGTCAACGCCACGCCTCCTCATCCCCGATCACCCGCGAGCACGCCATCCATACCAGAGATGCAACATGACCTCCTCGCCACATCCCCCCACCCGCGATCGCTTAAATCACAATATCGAAGACGAGAACAACTCTCGACCCTCACGTAGAAAACACAGGGGTTAAACCCTAATTCAACTCGATTTACATGATTATGCATTAGAAAAAAAAATTCAATATTTTTACCATACTCCTGAATCAACGATCTAACTCCACAACAAATTTCAACATTAATTATTGATTAAATTGACAGTAATTGATAAAAAAATATTTTGGGTTCTTTAATGAACTGCACTTTGAATCCCTGCCTAATCATCTTTGCTTTTAAAAATCTTGTTTTAGTATAACAAATTCACATTATGTAACTGGATTCACAATTAATCATGTTCGAATATATCACAACTTTGAGTTTTCCTGGAAAAAAAATCAATTTTTTAGATGCTGGATATCACCATATAGCTTGAAACATTTTTTATATATATATTATAATTCAAGTGTAAACAACATGTTTTGTTTTTACGTTTAAACCTTATCATGGATTATATTATGATATCATGATTATATTATTTTTTTTCAATCAGAACTTAAGCCTGGAACCTAGAATAGGCAAGAACAAATTACAACAGAAAGCATGCATTCAGACATTCATGTATATACACAGAGAATTCCATCATGTACATCCACACAAATCATTTTTTTTATCACAAGAATCAATCAGGCAACCATATTTACTTAAGCTGTTTTAAATAAAAATGTTACTCACCTTTTAAAATTTTGAAGCAGAGAGTTGCTTTTGGGTTTTGATGAACTGCAGTTTCTTCTTTTTCTTGAATCTGCTTTGTTGTATAACTGAGCTTTAAATGTATAAAATAATGACGTTTTTTTTTCTTTCTTTCAGTTATGATGGTGCTCGAACTAAAATGAAGAGGAAGTTTGATATATATAAGATGAGTTGTTTAGGTGATATTATAATGCTTTGTACAGGTGATGATCTGGTTTGTACAAAGGCATGGGTGAAGATGTATTCATTAATTGCTAGAGGTGTAAATATGTAATGCATTAATTGCTTTAGTACTTCAGCCATGACTTATTTCTTTAACTTTGTTCTTGCCTACTAAACTTTACAGGCTGCATACTTTTTTTTTCATTTGCTTTTTTTCACTTTATATACTTTGTTTCTTTTACTTGCCTTAATTATCTTTCTTATTTTCTTTGTTTATATTTTATATCCTACTAGGTGGCTGAAATGATATGTATTTGTTGAGAATACATTTTGTTGTGGCTGATATTTTGTGTTGATATTCTTTGCATAAATATTTATAAATTTAAGTTTGTTTTGTTTGTAGAAAATTATTTGGTCTCACTTTTATTTCCTTGCATGCCTTTATTCATATGTGAATGTATTTATTTAATAATTTGCATAGTTTATAAATATGTTGTTTGGCTTTATATTTTATAATTTATCTTATATATTCGTTTAACATTATCATAAACTTTATTTCTTCTCAAAGTTTAACCATCTACTGTTTTTATAATTTATTTTCAAATATCCAAATTAATTCTCGATTATTTAAAATTTAACTAAAATATTATATTAATTACCAATTATTTTCACAAATTTTATTCAAAAATAAAATTTAATTATCAATTTAAACTTAATAAAATTCGAGATCGTTACAGAATCAGTCACTTATTTACATGACAAAGTTTAGCATGCCAAATATTAAAATCACACAGTATATAAATAGTTACATTAACTTCAGCCTCAACTTAAACATCTCATCTACAACACATCCTTTATCCAAAAAAAACACCATTTTTAGTGATGGTGTACAAGTCAGATCCAACAGTTTGAGTAAAAACAGCTTTATTTAACAAGAAAAAGGTGCTAAATTTTTCTTCATCTATGGAGTATGCATCATGTCTTTCAGCAATAAATTCTTTCTAGAGGAAAACTTTAATTCCGCAATCCCTATTCCATCAACAATAGGGTGTGAGAATCTTCCAACATCACATTTATGTCATTTGCAGCATTATATGTTTTAAACATTCAACGACCATAGCAGATATAGGGAGATGCACCAGTGTCTACCCACCATCCTTCTGATCCTCCGACTAGGTTAATCTCTGTCACGACCCGAAATTCAGCGTTCAAAAATCGACATCAAATACCTCACTTGTATTCGACTGCCGAATATTCGAACTTCAAATTTCAGTTCGGATGGAGCTTATAACAACATTAGATGAATACAAACAACGGAAACAAAATGAACTGCCATACATCAAAATTGCAGATACAACATCAGCACAATATTCATTACAACATCATCACCAACATCAGAGTATTCTTATACATATAACACAACTTCAAAATAGACCATCACGACAGAACAATAAGTGATTGCAATCCAAGAAAGTCTTCAAAGAAAAGAAGCGATAGCCAACATCCTAACTAAGAACCTTGAGATCCAAAAGTTTTCAAAATATCTCCAAGTTAAAAGCCTTCAAAAACCGGCAGCCTCCAATCCCTAAGACTTCAAAATCCATCCTGTACCAAACATGGAAAACCTGCTACTAGACTACCCGTGTGAAAATTATGGGCACCCAGAGTTGGAAAGGAAACAATAAACTCCGGGTCAGTCATGGGACTGGTATGAGGAGACAAAAACATTTTATCCTTTAAGAAACAACAAAAGAATTTAAATTGAAATCCGCAATGCTTTTTGGAAAATGAAACTACCATAAGACCTCCCGCCACACACACAATGCAATCGCAGAATAGGAGGAGATTTCTTCTTATGATAGTCAAATATGCTTGATACGGGAAAAATTCTTTGATACTGTTACTAGTGCATAGTGAAGAAAGCCATTTATAAAGTATAATATTAATCTTAGCTAGCATACCACATTTCGTCATATGCCTACTATAGCTACCATGGTTTGTGGCAGGTTACCGCCACGCTGCATGGCAGGTTATACAACTAAAACCGTACAGGGTTCGTATTGTTTCTTTGGATTTTCAACAAATGGTCAAGCTAAGGAACTTCCTGTGCCACATGGGCACACCTCTGGAGGGACGTCCCGAGAACCTAACCGGATCTCTGCCAACACAAGGCCGGGTTACCTCTATAACTATGTAACTACTGACACGAGTATGCCATCCCCCGGTTGTAACCAACCTTTATCCGGGGCTCCAACAACAAAAATAACAAAGTAATATATATTTGCGATATCCTCATAAGCTAAGTATCTAGGCTCCATACCATGATACCACTTCTATCCAGAAGGAAATACACATACCCTAAGGGGCGCTACCCCCAATAACCTTGCTGCATCTTTCACGTTTCGACCATTACCGGGTTGTGAGGTTCGACGAAGTCTCGTCCACAAAGCTATGCTTTTCAAAAAAGCCATGCTTTGATCAACAAATGATCAGCAGCACTCAGCATGCCACATTACCAAGTTGGGAATATATTATTGATAACCTTCAACTGCATAACCTCTGAGCTCGTACGTCTCAGAGAAGGGTGTTAAGCTAAGAGAATAAATTCTCCGCCACCAACAGAAATGTATTTGAAAGAAAACTGCTTTATATCTCAAAATGTAATGTCGGACATTCAATCCATACAAGTCTGTTCCGGGTTCGAACAGAACCGAAGGCACTTCCGAAGAAGTCCATGCAATCCGGGTATCCTCTATCCCGATCAGACTTCCATCACATATGGAGAACTCTATACCGGAACAACTCAGTGCAGAATCATTCGACATGTTATCCTATCGTTCTCGAAGACATCCGGTCTTCACCACCGTCTTCAAATGCTCATCCATTTCATCGTATCACTATTCGAAATGGGTTATATGACACAAAGGTCCTCTTCCGGCTAATCCGAATAGTGAGCGTCAATTTAAAAACATGTGGATATGTCATTCACAAAGATTCACAGGTTTGATGTGGGTTTCGGATAACCAACTGGAATCCAACTCCCTATCGCATCGAAATTCAAAAGCCGTTTTATGGCCCAAAAGGGGTTTCATATTGACATAGAAAAAAATAGAATCACAGCTCAGCACAAAGCAATTCATATCATATAGCATCACAATTACAATCAAAGGTATCAATCAGTACTCATCATATAATGGTTATCAATCATCTACAACTAAGATGAATAAATCGTGTGATTTAAACTAATTAATCACATAATTAATTTCATTAATTATTTTGAATCAATGATTAGTTATCCTTAATCAAAACTAATTAAATCTTTAATCATCTTTATTAATTAATCGTTCCTAAATTAATTACCCTAATTAATTAATACTTAATTGTTCATTAATTAAATCTTAATTACTTTTATTAATTAATTATTTCCTTAATTAATTATCTAAATAAATTAATCCTTAACTTTTCATTAATAAAGTCTTAATTACTTCTATTAATTATTAAGTATTAAGTAATTAATTTAAATAGTTTATTTTAAGTAAATCATTTATCACTTAAGTAAATCATAAATTACTTCTTAAATTCGAAAGATAAACCTTTCTATCTTTGTTAACCATTTTCATTTTCTTGTAAACTTAATTTAAATTCATCATATGAATTGTCTTGAGAGATCAAAATTGTTTTGCATAACATTTTATCATAACATCATTCTTAATTACATTTTACAATTGATTTTCTAAAGTAATGTGACAAAATTTAATTAAATTAAATTACTTAAAAAAAGTCTTACTTAAACTTTAATTTGTTTTAAATCCAAATCAAAATTTCCTTTAAAAACATGAGCTTAAAATTGTTTAAAAGTTTTGAATTTTATTGTTTATATTTGAGCAAACTGCCTGGTATGCTGACTCCCCCGAAGCTACTTCGAGTCTTTCCCAGAACTTCATCCTACTTGCTTCGAGTTCTGCCCCATTTAGACCCGAGCGACATTTTTTTCTCAAAATTTTGTTAAGTATTAAAATCAAACCCGATATAATGCTAATTTAACACGAGCTCATCTTCGAGTTTTCCACCAATTCCCCCGCGTACTACTTCGAGCTACCACCTATCTTCCCCCACCCATCAACCTGACATGCAAACCCAACGCGTACACCTGCACCGATCGACGTCAACCTTCCAGCCTCGAAGACCTCCACCGACAGACCAACTTCGACCCCCTCTTGCTACCCCAACACAAGAAAACCCAGGTAGATTTAAAAACAAAATCAAGTTGCCTCGATCAAAGTAACCCCCGCGCCATCATCAGAATAACCCCTCGAACACTCCACGCCGACCATCGGAAAGTCCAATACTCCGGCCACACCTAGCTATCCCTTCCCACTGCGATTTCTCAAAACCCCAAACGACTTGATCAATCAGAGGCACGGCAGTGGCCACAAATTTGATCGCAACCCATTTTAGGGCTTATACCTTTCACCGATCAACCTTCAACGCCACGATGACTGGAAAAATCACCTGATATTTTTCTGGCCTCGACAACATCCCTACCACCTTCAAGCAAAATTTCGACCACCTAAATCGCTTCTATCGCCAGAAAAACCCAAATATGCATCTCCAGTTCAACATCAAAATGCTCAGTCCAAAAGAATTTAAAATCATGATTTTAATCTTAAAAATCAAAAATTTCAAAGACGATTTAGGTTATATGATTAAATCGAATAATCAAAGAATTCACATTTAAATTATAAATCGAGTTTTACAGTGTTTTCTTGTTCCAGACCCTATATCATGGATATTAGTCTTTTAAAATGTTTTTAAAATTCAATCTTAATGAATTTAAACACTTTTTGTTTTGACACTTCAATCTATCCAAACAAGAAATGAAGAATTTGGGGGTTTTTGACAGTTTTTCGAAAAACCTGTAGCTAGAACATGAGTAGCAACCCTGTACATCAACATACACAGGAAAGATGCATATACTCATTCACAGATTTCTGCATGCAAACCCATATTCAAACTTGCTTACATCATGTATTCAGACAACAGATCAAAAATCAAGTTTTTTGAAAGATTTACTCACCTGTATAATTTTAGAAGAGATGGTTTTCTTGTTTGAATATCAAAACCTGGAACAGCTTTTTTTTTCTTAGCTTGATTTTGAATTTGTTATCTGCAACAAATTTTGTTTGAACTTGCTTAAGCTCTGATGTATTTTACTTACTAAATTTTTTACAACAAATTAAAAATTAAATTTACCTACAGTTAATTTTTAGTTGAAACAGAGGGAAGAAAGTCTCTGGCCTGCTCCTTTAAATCTTGTGTTAGTTAGTTTCTTTTTTTTAAAGTGGATTCCTGATTCTCCCTTTAATCTTTGAAGTTCTCCTGCTTGATTCTGTAGTATTTGTTGAAGATATGAAATTATCTTTGAATTCCTTCCTTTGGCTTAAGATATTGAGAGGAAAGTTTGCTACAGATTTTTTTTTCTGGAAATTTGTTTTCTTGATTTCTAAGTTGAGGAAAATAGGCTTGTTCTTGATGATTTTTTTTCTTCTCATATCTGTTTCTTTTAGGCTTTTGAAAATGAGATAAAAGAGTAAGAAGTAGAAGATGAATTACCTATATAATTTTTATTTTTTTCTATGAATTTCTAAGGAAAATGGAAATGATACCATGACACTTGTTTAATTTTTCTTCCCATGAATTACACTTGTCTCTATAGTCATTGTTAGCTTAACACTTGTAATTAATTTTTATTAACATAATATTTGACATTATTTAAATTGCATTTAAACTTACATTTCCTATTAAAAATATTAGCTTTATATTAATACGCATTATTAAAAAAATGTTTTGAAATTAAATACATAAATAAATTACATAGATATATATTTATAAATCCAAATTATTTTACTAAAACATTTATTTTAAAATTTAAATTCAAATTAAAAATCAAATTCAATATATAAATTCAAATTTACCCACATATGCACTCATACATATATATTCACATATATGTATAAAATTTAAATTCAGATGATTTTAAAAAATTTTAGTATTTCAAATTTTAAACTTAAAAGAAATTTGAAATTTAAATTATCACTTATTATTTATTTGTTTTGTAACTTTTCAAATTATATTATAAAAGTTCAACAATAACCAAATTTAAATTGATAAAATTTTGGTATGTTACAGATTTCCCCTCCTTAAGAAAATTTCGTCTCGAAATTTTGAAAGAGAGAAAAAAGTAAACAAAGAATATACAAATTTGAGAAAAGGATAGAAAAATGGCTTACCAGTTTAAGCCGAGATATCCACTCTGCAATTGGGATAAGACTTTTGCATACTGTCTTCTGTCTCCCAAGTATAGACCTTTGGATCACCGCTCTACTGCACTTTAACCAGTTTCACAATTTTGTTCCTTAATTGCTTTTCATCACGATCCACAATCTTTATTGGTTCTCTTTTAACTGTTAAATTTGGCATGATCCCGAGATCCTGCTGAGCTGTCTCTTCGATAATACTGTCTGGATCGTGCACGTACTTTTGCAGATGTGAAACGTGAAAAACATCGTGTACGCCGGATAACCAGTTAGGTAGCTGCACTCGATATGCTAAAGGACTAATATATCGTGGTGCCAGCTTACCAGTCTTCCTAAATCTTAACCCCGCATTGGAGATACTTTCAAGAAAACAGAATCTCCAACTTGAAATTCCAAAGTTCTTCTTCTGCGGTCGTAATAACTCTTCTGGCGACTTTGAGCAGTTATTAGCTTCTTTCGAGTAAAATCAACTTTTTCAGTGGCTTCTTTAATCATATCTGGTCCAAGAATGAGTCTGTCACCGGATTCAATCCAGCATGCCGGTGATCGACACGGACGACTATATAAAGCTTCAAAAGGAGCCATTTCGATACTGGCTTGATAGCTATTATTATATGAAAATTCGATCAATTGTAAATAGTACTCTTAAGAACCACCAAAATCAAGAATACACGCTCGCAAAAGATCCTCTAATATTCGATCATTAAGTATATTTATTTAGTTAAGTTAGATTTCTTATATCATTAAGAAAGCTGAAAAAGGTTCTTACCCAGAAGATAGTGTCACCAGATTTTCAAAGCGAAAATAACAGCTAAAAGCTCCAAATCGTGTATTGGGTAATTTCTCTCATGCGGGCGTAATTGTCTACTCGCGTAGGCAGTTACTTTCCCATTTTGCATTAGTACCGCATCTAAACCATCTCCACAAGCATCAGTATAGACAGATAACCCTTGGTTTCCGTTAATGATAGCGAGAACAGGAGCGGTAGTTAATCTCCTTTTCAATTCTTGGAAAGCTTCATCACATTTTGGAGTCCAACCGAATTTAGCATTCTTTATTGTAAGCTTAGTCAATGGACTGACCAACTTAGAAAAATCCTGGACAAACTTTCTATAATATCTCGCTAAACCCAGAAAACTTCAAACTTCTCTAGGAGTAGTGGGTCGCTTCCAGTCCAGAATTGCAGAAATCTTGCTTGGATCAACAGAAATACCTTCTTCATTAACAATATGACCAAGAAATCTGACTTCTTTGACGCAAAAGTGACATTTAGAGAATTTAGCGAATAGGATATTCCTCGTCAATATCTCCAAAACAATTCTGAGATGTTCAGCATGTTTCTCTTCAGTTTTGGAGTAAATCAAGATATCATCAATAAATACAAGGACAAATTTGTTCAATACTTCTCGAAACACACGAATCATTAAATCTACGAAATACGCAGGAGTGTTGGTTAGTCCGAAGGGCATGACTAACCATTCGTAGAACGTGTTAGAACCCCTGAAGGCAGTCAAATGAACACAATCCTGTGCTATTCGCAGCTGATGGAATCCCTGAGCTAAATCCATCTTAGAAAAGAATCGAGCGCCGTGAAGTTGATCGAATAGATCGTCGATTCTAGGTAAAGGGAATTTGTTCTTGAGAGTTTGTTTATTGAGATTGCGGTAATCGACACACAATTTCAAAGATCCGTCTGATTTTTCCACAAACACGACAGCTGAACCCCATTCGGAAACACTAGGGCGAATCAATCCTTTCTTTAGCAAATCTCGAGTTTGATTGACTAATTCAATTTTTTCCCTAGGTGCCATCCTGCGACTTGCGTGAACGACAGGATGGGCATTGGGTATTAAGTCAATTCGGAATTCTATTTCTCTATGTGGAGGTAAGGATTTCGCTTCTTCAAATACGTCGGAAAATTCCCGAACAACAGGTATAGACTCCAGACCGGGTTCAGGATATCCCAAAGTATACATTAATTTATCTCTCTTTGGACTTGTATCCTCACAAGGGATTTCAATAAAATTTCCATGGTTTGTTTTGACTAAAATTGTCCGACTATTACAATCCAATTTAGATTCGTGTCTCGATAACCAGTTCATTCCGAGTAAGATTTCAAATTCATTAAATTCGAGGATATAAAGGTTGATAGGAAATTAATAGCAGGCATATGAAATAGGACTTTCCTACAATACAAACAAAGATTTGCGGGACCTCCAACCGGATTTTTCACGCAAATAGGGTCGTTAAGAAATTCACTTTTAAGTTCTAATTCATTTACGGTTTGTTGGGAGATAAAGCTATGTGAAGCTCCCGTGTCAAACAAAACTCTAACAACTTTATCATAAATATTGAGGTTACCTTCCAGAAACCTTTTCCTTTATCTGCTTTCGAAGTTAAAGGGTCTTCCTTTATCGCATATACATTTGCCACATGTGCTTGCTTCATCACCGGGCAATTTTTAACAACATGTCCAAGCTTGTGACAATTATAGCATTCTCTAACTCCTTGAACAGTCTTCATGGGTTGTTCCTTCTTAACTTGCTTCTTGGGGTTTTTGCAGCTGTTTGAATAATGGCCCTTTTCTTGGCAATTGTAACAAGTTGCATTTCTAGCTGAATTTCTTTGACTTTTCTTCTTATCCTTGCCTTGATGTGGCTTCTTGCCCCCAAACTTTTTTTTTCTAATTCTGATTACTTGAATTTTCTCTTGGAATCTCCTGCATATCCAGGGTGGCATACCTATATCCTATATCAATAAGATCAGAAAAAGATTCTTTGACGTGTGTTGTCATCATTTCGTAATACTTCTTGTTCATCCCACGAATGAACCTTTCATTTTTCTTTAGAGGCGTGTTCATCAACTCTGGACCGAAACGGGATAGTTCATTGAACTTGTTTAAGTACTCCTCAAATAACAAACCTCCTTGCTTTAAGTCCATAAATTCTTGATACATTCGGGAAATTCCTGCCGACGGCATATAGCGCTTTTCAAACACCTCCTTAAATCGACTCCAAGTAAACTCTTCTTCTGGTTCATCTACAGTGACTGTTCCCACCAGGCTGAGGCTTCATCTTGAAGTTACCAAGAAGCAATGAGACGCATCTGATCATCTTGCAACTTAAGCCCTACAAAGATCTTTTCACAAGATCTGATCCAAGCCTGGACCTTAATAATCGACTCTTTGCCAGTGAACAACCTACCACCATGCCTTGAGAAACTCTTATACAAATCAACCAGATTCGGTTGATACTAAGTAGGCATGGCTGCTTCTGCTGTAGGGCAAACTTGACTAGCTGTTGTAGCATTCCCTTGACCCCTAGCTCTACCTCTTCGCCCGCTCATCCTTACTATCTGTAATTAGTCAGAAACTTGATTTAGATATTCGGACGAGATATCTTAAGGAATATCAACAGTTAAAGAAAATAGACTAAGAAAATTTTAGGTTTCAGTCTCGGTTTAGACTCATTCTAGGGTATACTTCACCCTATCTCTAATGAGTCATCTAATGTGTTATACTCTGTAGCTAAAGTTCTTACTCAACCTTTAGCTCTGATACCACTCGTCACGACTCGAAATTCAACGTTCAAAAATCGACATCAAATACCTCACTTGTATTCGACTGCCGGAGATTCGAGCGTCAAATTTCAGCTCAGATGGAGCTTATATCAACATTAGATGAATACAAATAGCGGAAACAAAATGAACTGCCATATATCAATATTCCAGATACAACATCATCACAATATTCATTACAACATCATCACCAACATCAGAGTATTCTTATACATGTAACACAACTTAAAAATAGACCATCACGATAGAACGACAAGTGATTGCATTCCAAGAAAGTCTTCAAAGAAAAGAAGCGATAGCGAACATCCAAACTGAGAACCTTGAGATCCAAAAGTTTTTAAAATATCTCCAAGTTAAAATCCTTCAAAAGCCGGTAGCCTCCAAACCCTAAGACTTCAAAATCCAGCTAGTGCCAAACATGGAAAACCTGCTACTAGACTGCCCATGTGGAAATTATGGGCACCCAGAGTTTAGAAAGGAAACAATAAACTCCGGGTCAGTCATGTGACTGGTATGAGTAAACAAAAACATTTTATCTTTTAAGAAAGAACAAAAGAATTTAAATTTAAATCCGCAATGCTTTTTGGAAAATGAAACTACATAAGACCTCCCACCACACACACAATGCAATCGTAGAATTGGAGGAGATTTCTTCTTATGATAGTCAAATATGCTTGATACGGGAAAAATTATTTGATATTATTACTAGTGCATAGTGAAGAAAGCCATTTATAAAGTATAATATTAATCTTAGCCAGCATACCACATTTCGTCGTATGCCTACTATAGCTACCATGGTTTGTGGTAGGTTACCGCCACGCTGCATGGCAGGTTATACAACTAAAACCGTACAAGGTTTGTATTGTCTCTTTGGATTTCCAACAAATGGTCAGGCTAAGGAACTTTCTGGGCCATATAGGTACGCCTCTGGAGGGACGCCCGAGAACCTAACCGGATCTCTGCCAACACAAGGCCGGGTTACCTCTATAACTAGGTAACTACTGACATGAGTATGCCATCCCCCATTTGTAACTAACCTTTATCCGGGGCCCCAACAACAACAATCACAAAGTAATATATATATTTGCGATATCCTCATAAGTTAAGTATTTGGGCTCCATACCATGAACCACTTCTATCTAGAAGGAAATGCACATACCCTAAGAGGCGCTACCCCTAATAACCTTGCCACATCTTTCATGTTTCGACCATTACCAGATTGTGAGGTTCGACGAAGTCTCACCCACAAATCTACGCTTTTCACAAAAGCCATGCTTTGATCAACAAATGATCAGCAGCACTCAGCATGCCACATTACCAAGTTGGGAATTTATTACTGATAACCTTCAACTACATAATCTCTGAGCTCGTACGTCTCAGAGAAGGGTGTTAAGCTAAGAGAATAAATTCTCCGCCACCAACAGAAATGTATTTGAAAGAAATCTGCTTTATATCTCAAAATGTAATGTCAGACATTCAATCCATACAAGTCTA
The DNA here is from genome assembly GCA_030765085.1 of Allium cepa. Classification (NCBI taxonomy): domain Eukaryota; kingdom Viridiplantae; phylum Streptophyta; class Magnoliopsida; order Asparagales; family Amaryllidaceae; genus Allium; species Allium cepa. Next base: position 77,826,547 of record CM060941.1, on the reverse strand, counting down.
TTCCGGGTTCGAACAGAACCGAAGGCACTTTCGAAGAATTCCTTGCAATCCGGGTATCCACAATCCCGATCAGACTTCCATCACATATGGAGAACTCTATACCGGAACAACTCAGTGCAGAGTCAGTCGACATGTTATGCTATCGTTCTCGAAGACGTCCGGTCTTCACCACCGTCTTCAAATGCTCATCCATTTCGTCGTATCACTATTCGAAATGGGTTATATGATACAAAGGTCCTCTCCCGGCTAATCCGAATAGTGAGCGTCAATTTAAAAACATGTGGATATGTCATTCACAAAGATTCATAGGTTCGATGTGGGTTTCGGATAACCAACTGGAATCCAACTCCCTATCGCATCGAAATTCAAAAGCTGTTTTATGGCCCAAAAGGGGTTTCATATTCACATAGAAAAAACAGAATCACAGCTCAGCACAAAGCAATTCATATCACATAGCATCACAATTACAATCAAAGGTATCAATCAGTACTCGTTATACAATGGTTATCAATCATCTACAACTAAGATGAATCAATCGTGTGATTTAAACTAATTAATCACACAATTAATTTCATTAATTATTTTTAAACAACGATTAGTTATCCTTAATTAAAACTAATTAAATCTTTAATCATCTTTATTAATTAATCGTTCCTAAATTAATTACCCTAATTAATTAATCCTTAATTGTTCATTAATTAAATCTTAATTACTTTTATTAATTAATTATTTCCTTAATTAATTATCTAAATAAATTAATCCTTAACTGTTCATTAATTAAGTGTTAATTACTTCTACTAATTATTAAGTATTAAGCAATTAATTTAAATAGTTTATTTTAAGTAAATCATTTATCACTTAAGTAAATCATAATATACTTGTTAAATTCAAAAGATAAACCTTCTTATCTTTGTTAACCATTTTGATTTTCTTGTAAACTTAATTTAAATTCATCATATGAATTGTCTTGAGAGATCAAAATTGTTTTGCATAACATTTTATCTTAATATCATTCTTAATTACATTTTATATTTGATTTTCTAAAGTAATGTGACAAAATTTAATTAAATTAAATTACTTAAAAAAATGTCTTACTTAAACTTTAATTTGTTTTAAATCCAAATCAAAATTTCCTTTAAAAACATGAGCTTAAAATTGTTTAAAAGTTTTGAATTTAATTGTTTATATTTGAGCAAACTGCCCTGGTATGCTAACTCCCCCGATGCTACTTCGAGTCTTCCCCGGAACTTCATCCTACTTGCTTCGACTTTTGCCCCATTTAGACCCGAGCGACATTTTTTCTCAATTTTTGTTAAGTATTAAAATCAAACCCGGTACAATGCTAATTTAACACGAGCTCGTCTTTGAGTTTTTCCATCAATTCCCCCGCGTACAACTTCGAGCTACCACCTATCTTCCCCTACCCATCAACCTGACACACAAACCCAACGCGTACACCTGCACCGATCAACGTCGACCTTCCGTTCTCGAAGACCAACACCGACAGACCAACTTCGACCCCTCTTGCTACCCCAACACAAGAAAACCTAGGTAGAATTCGAAAACAAAATCGAGTTGCCTCGATCAAAGTAACCCAGCAACCATCATCTGAATAACCCCTCGAACACCCCACGCCGACCACCGTAAAGTCCAATACTTTGGCCACACCTAGCTATCCCTTCCCACTACGATTTCCCAAAACCCCAAACGACTCGATCAATCAGAGACATGGCAGTGGCCACAAATTTGATCGCAACCCATTTTAGGGCTTATATCTTTCACCGATCAACCTTCAACGCCACGGTGACTGGAAAAATCACCTGATATTTTCCCTGGCCTTGACAACTTCCCTACCACCTTTAAGCAAAATTTCGACCACCCAAATCGCTTCTGTCGCCAGAAAAACCCAAATATGCATTTCCAGTTCAACATCAAAATGCTCACTCCTAACGTAATTTAAAATCATGATTTTAATCTTAAAAATCAAAAACTTCAAAGATGATTTAGGTTATATGATTAAATTGAATAATCAAAGAATTCAAATTTAAATTATAAATCGAGTTTTACAGTGTTTTCTTGTTCCAGACCCTATATCCTGGATATTAGTCTTTTAAAATGTTTTTAAAATTCAATCTTAATGAATTTAAACACTTTTTATTTTGACATTTCAATCTAACCAAATTAGAAATGAAGAATTTGGGGGTTTTGACAGTTTTTCTAAAAACCTGTAGCTAGAACAGGATTCACAACCCTGTACATCAACATGCACAGGAAAGATGCATATACTCATTCACAAATTTTTGCATGCAAACCCATATTCAAACTTGCTTACATCATGTATTCAGACAACAGATCAAAAATCAAGTTTTTTGAAAGATTTACTCACCTGTATAATTTTAGAAGAGACAGTTTTCTTGTTGGAATATCAAAACCTGGAATAGCTTTTTTTTTCTTAGCTTGATTTTGAATTTGTTATCTGCAGCAAATTTTGTGTGAACTTGCTTAAGCTCTGATGTATTTTACTTACTAAAATTTTTACAACAAATTAAAAATTAAATTTACCTGCAGTTAATTTTTAGTTGAAACAGAGGGAAGAAAGTCTCTGGCCTGCTCCTTTAAATCTTGTGTTAGTTAGTTTCTCTTTTTTAAAGTGGATTCCTGATTCTCCCTTTAATCTTTGAAGTTCTCCTGCTTGATTCTATAGTATTTGTTGAAGATATGAAATTATCTTTGAATTTCTTACTTTGGCTTAAGATATTGAGAGGAAAGTTTGCTATAGATTTTTTTTCTGGAAATTTGTTTTCTTGATTTCTAAGTTGAGGAAAATAGGCTTGTTCTTGATGATTTTTTTTCTTCTCATATCTGTTTCTTTTAGGCTTTTGAAAATTAGGTAAAAGAGTAAGAAGTAGAAGATGAATTACCTATATAATTTTTATTTTTTTCTATGAATTTCTAAGGAAAATGGAAATGATACCATGACACTTGTTTAATTTTTCTTCTCATGAATTACACTTGTCTCTATAGTCATTGTTAGCTTAACACTTGTAATTAATTTTTATTAACATAATATTTTACATTATTTAAATTGTATTTAAACTTGCATTTCCTATTAAAAATATTATCTTTATATTAATACACATTTAAAAAAATGTTTTGAAATTAAATACATATCAAATAAATTACATAGATATATATTTATAAGTCCAAATTATTTTACTAAAACATTTATTTTGAAATTTAAATTCAAATTAATAATCAAATTCAATAAATAAATTCAAATTTACCCACATATGCACTCATACATATATATTCACATATATGTATAAAATTTAAATTCAGATGATTTTAAAAACTTTTAGTATTTCAAATTTTAAACTCAAAAGAAATTTGAAATTTAAATTATCACTTATTATTTATTTATTCTGTAACTTTTCAAATTATATTATAAAAGTTCAACAATAACCAAATTTAAATTGATAAAATTTTAGTATGTTACAATCTCAGTAAGCATAACCATAAGGGCTTCTTCAGTTAGATTAGCCTACGGTGCAGGATTTGGCATGTTCTGACACTTTCGTGACATATGGCCTGGTTTGCCATAGTTGTAACATAAGAACAACTATCCAGTACCATTTTTTAGGGGAGTATTATGCTGATTTTTATGATGCTAATTGTTGTGATTATGATCCAGCTCGCGATTTTGATTTTTAAAATTTTTTATATTTGGTTTCAGACTCTTGTTTGTGGATTTGTTAGCATTGTTGGTAGGTACAGCAAGCACTTTTCTTCCTGGTCCTGTTTTCTGGCCTTCTCTTCAATACGAAGACGAGTAATTAAGCACTCTAAGGAAAACTCCTTATTCTTATGCCTGAGGTTATTTTTTAAATCTTTTCAACTAGGGGGTAAATTATCAATCAACAAAGCAACCTGAAACTGTTCATCTAAAGCCATACTTTTGGAGATAATCTCATGCACAATTTTCTAGAGCTTGTGTGACTATGCCTCCATAGATTTGTCATTTGTCATCTGAAACTTCAAATAGCGACTAACAACATATTTTTCGCTCAAGCTTTCTCATTATCATATTTCTTTTATAAGCCCATGTCTCCTTTGCTGGCTTGTTTGGGTTGTATTAATTGTACAGACCATCGCTCAAGCCATTAAGAACATAATTTTTATAGAGGTAGTCATGCTCAATCTAGTCCTTCAAAGCTTTTTTCTGATCGTTTGTTGCTTCTCCAAGCAGCGTTGATTTTTCGGTCGTCGGCACATGCGCCACCTATCACGTAGTCAGAAAAACATCATCTTTTGGCGCCACTGTTTGAAACGCATGCCTTCAAATCTGAATAGAGCAGCAAATACTCAAACATCAACATTAGGGCAGCAGAGTTGTCAGGGATTGAAGCCATGATCGTCTTAAAATTGTTGTACCTCAATCTGAATCTGTTGCTTCTTTTTTCTAGGCTAAGTCGTGGACTAGGTCGTTCTCTTTAAGATGATTTACGGCTCAGCCTTAAGATGCAAAGCTATCTATCAACAGCTCTATCCCCAGGATAAAACATCCTTTGAAATTTGGTCAATTTGTTGTTTGCACTACAGCAAATTGTTCTTAATGTAGCAATATTTAATTTAATTGCTTGTAAAATTTCTTAAAGAGAGAAAAATGCAGAGAACAAAGGAGTAGAAAGAAAAATTGTCTGTTATTCACATTTTCTCTTCTGCCTATTTATCATCTAAATAGGCAAAATGGAAATTGTGTGCATTACTAAAGTGAGGGAATGCTAATGGATTTGAATTTATTGTCATTTAAAATGAATTTTTAATACCACTAACTTATGAAATGGCACAATAATAATGGTTCATGAATATACGACCACTATACATTTGCAACGGCTAAATTATAGTAATGGCTCATAAATATATGACTATTATACATTTGCAAGGGCTCAATTATAATAATGGCTCGTACGTATATATTTCAGTTATATATTTCCAACAGCTCAACTATAATAAAGGCTCACAAATATATAACCATTAGCCTGTTTTTATTTATTATTTTAGTTAATTCACTTGAAGATTTAATAACTTTTACAGCATTTATATATGTATGTGTGTGCATGCGTGTATGCGCATGCATGCATGTGTGACTGCTTGTAAATATATATATTCGTATTGGTTATCTATGTTTGAATTTATATCTTGAAATAATATATAAAAATTCCATATAAGTTATAAAATGCTATTTACCCCCTCTTTTATTCTCAAAGTAGTCTTAAGATCCATTCACATTAGTACTACGGTGTTTCCTACACGTGTTACTTACACACACAGATTTATATAGTTACCGCATACATCTAATGGGTGGGGCGTATCATACACATATATAAAGTCAATACGACAAAGTTTAAAAATTAGGCATAATATATATTAGAAAGCAATAGGCATAAATTACCGTTATATATAAAGCGTGTAATTTACTGGTTACCAAAACGTTGTTCCGACCCCCTACTCATTATAAACACATGATAGACTTAGAGGGATATGTACTGGTACCAGACGGGAATGGTGAAAGGGTGGATTTATTAGGTATGCTCAGTACTTACAAGGGTACTAGACATCAAAGGTATTTGCCTTGATTAGTAATTACATGTTTGATGATACTTTAATTTTATGTTGTAAGTGTTATCGATAATGCTCTAAATACTTTATTATTTAAAGGATTCTAATACCAATGATCTGTACTTTTGTGGACTTGGGTTTTTGATTTAGTGAAAATTTTGACCCACTAAGGTGCAGGCTGTTACACTTTATCTTAAATTATTTGTGAATATATAAATATTTTATACTGTTTTTGTTTTCTGCCTTGCCTTTAATGTTACTATATATATGAAAATATTGTTTAAAGACCTCCAAAAAAACATCCAATTCCATTTAGACTGATTAAAATTTTTGAATTTTTCATTAAACTCTTTGTTTTACATATTCACATTAATTACCATATTTATAATTACTTGTAACCTGCTCACTTCATTTTATCATCTGGTCTCTTTCCGATATATATGTTTTTTACATATTATCAAAAGTACATTTGACCTTTTCTTATTCATCTTTCATTTTATTTTCCTAAACTTTGTGAATTATAGTCTATTTTATTGCTCTAAGTATTCCTTTTACACCCTTTCAAATCTATTTCCCCATTAGTTTAATTTCATATCTTCCCCCTTCATCTTCATTCTCCGTTATTATAGTATCCTTTTTACGATAATCTAAACCTTGATTTATACCTTATTTAACTAATTTAATTATCATCTAATTTATTTATCTAATATATAATCAGAATGAAAGGATTTATTCTACTTATATTGTTGATTGCTTAACATCTATTTAGATGTCCTAATAATTTCTTTATTGATCCTACTTATATCGCAAAATTATTACTTATAAGTATGTTCTACATTATGATAAAATTTTGCTTTTATGTTTCATAAGTTTAAATAATATATTATTTGCATTTAATTTTTTTTGTCATGGCTATATATTAATTTGTCATGGTGGTTCGATGCTTTTTCTCTTTCTTTCAGTGCATTAAATTTCAAGATTATCCATAATGGTACAATGTTGCATAAAAGGTACAAAGCTTATAAGCATGGTTTAGTGGCTGACATAACTAATTCTAGTTGTACTAAGGCATTTTATTTGTTGTTTGAAAACCTTTTTCCTTCTCTCTGTATTTTTTAGTGCATTAGATTTCAAGTGCATTAGATTTCAAAATTATTTATGGTGGTTGAATATTGCGCTAAGGTAAAAATTGCTTAAATTGTTAGTAGTAGATATGGAATTCATAACCCCACTTTTTATTTATGAGTTGAGTAAATTTTAATTTTAATAAATAAGATTAATAAATGTAATAATTTCTTATGTTGGTTGAAGAATCAACAATTATTTATAGTGAATTTTGAATGATAAATCATTTTGACCGAAGGGAACGGATAGAGTCAATTTTTAAACTAAAAAGGTTTCGTCGAGGAAAAATCAAATAACACGTTTTCCTTTTATGAAATCTTACAAAAATTACAAAATTTCATGTACATTATTATGGCATGAAATTTGTCTTTTCATCTCCAAACCGTTAACCATAAATATTTAATTTTATGACCATGGTCGATAAATTATATCAATCTTAAACTTAATTTTCTCCATCTTCATCAAAATCTAAAATAAAACAATAACATGGGTATTAATTTCTTTCGTTCTATTTAAGAATCTAGTTATGATTTTGGAGGAATTTTAGTATCGTTCGTTTTGATCTAATATAAAATAAGGTATGAAATTTGATGTAATGACCTGAAATTTTATCATTTTGACTTTTTGAACATTTAACTATATTTTAAATATTTAAATGATCGATTTTAAAGGTTTAATAACTTCTTTTAATTAATAAATAATGATAATGAACTCATTATGAAAGTTTTTTACAAAAATTAATAGTTTAAACTAATATCGATAGTGTGATTGAAAGTCGTTTGATCAGTAAACGCTCTCAAAATACGTGAAATTATCTTTCGAAGCACTGCCTTGGTTTTTTATAAAGCTGGCACCTCTAGTTTTGGAATAATGAGTTGTTGTGCCCTAACTAGTTTTGTGGCAAACAGATGTGCTGATGATTGTTTGAGCTCGAAATGTTAAGCGATTGAAAAAGAGAAATTAAAATAAAATATATTTTATTATATAAACTACAGTCCCATCACACTTTTATCTCTCAGAACCTCTCCTCTCTATCTTTTCTTTTTGGTCAGTGAAGGTAAAACATAGCCCCCGCCTTCCTTAAATAGTTTTTGGAGCTATATGTAAAAAATCGAGGGACGTTGGATCCATTGCGCTCGGGAAAAGGAGATCTTCAATTTTGTGTAGGGGGAAGTGGGTGCGACATCGACTGGAGATGATCGATGTTAAGAGGTCGAACTAGATTTCATTTTCTCAGTGATTGGAAAGAAATTGGGCTAAGGCAAGGTCGGGTTGGACTTAGGGGATGAAGGCGAGTAGGCGATGGCAATTTTCAATGGTGCGGCTTTGTATTAAGGATCACGACATCATGGTCAAGGAGGAGACATGTTACCATTGTGATTCAGTGAAGGGCTATATAATAGTGGTGGTTATGTCGGTCGGGAAGAGTGGGTGAAGAGATGTTCGATGGAATCGACCGTTTGTGGTTTAATGGTCTATAGCTTGAGTAAAGGGAAGGGAAGTGCATAGCCATGGGTTTGTATGTTTGTGTGCCACTATGCTTGTTTAAATTGGGGAAGAAAGGGGAAGTGATTAGAGAGGTAAAGAAAAGTGATTTGTAAATTAATATATGATTAATTAAAGTTTTAATCAAATTCTTATAAAGTCAATAATATTTGCATACTACGTCCAAATCAAACGCGGTCTTTTGCATTGCTCTTATAGGAGTGTTATCTATGCATAGAGTTGATTTTGTCCAGTTTAGAATAAGTAGAATTTTAAGCTAAAATCAACGCTGTTCGATTTTAGATCGAGCAAGAATACTTAGGCTATGGTTGGAATTTTGGTGAGTTAACTCATATTTGAAAGAACGCTTTATGATATATGTGTTGACATAAATTATTTTTTGTGTGCTTGAATGATTTCTTTGGTGGATTTGGTTGAACTCTCGCTTTGGAAAGTGGATGATATATAAAATAAAATATAGGAAATTTAGGAAATTTTGTAGAGGGATTCAGATTCCTCTCCATTATTTATTTTAGTTTTATTTATATACTTATTGCATAAATTGTTGAATGTTAAAGCCTGGTAGCTTGGCCATAATGGATATGACTTTGATATGTTGAAAGAAGTAGAACTCTTTTAGTTGTAGATCTATGAAAGCATTTTTTAAGTTCTAAGGTAGCTCTAGATCTCATTATAGTATTTTGAAATACTATTATTAGCTGTTTTGATTTCAAAGTGGTTTTAATTCGAAGAATAATTTTAAATGTGACTTTTGGAATTTTCTTTGGTATTTTATTTGGAAAGGGGTGTTTGAAATTCTCTATTTAACACTAATCTTTTTGGATATGCTTTAAAATATTTTAATAAGTATTTATTTTATAGAAAAATTGATAAAATAATGATTTTTTTATCGAGAAAACAAAAGGGGGAATTTATCTTTTATAATAGATCGATTCTGTTTTTAAAGAGGGTAGACATATTTTAGAATGAATATGTATGAAATGCTTTATATAAAAACTTGCAAGGAAAGAGAGATTTATAAATAGTATTTCATAAATAGAAGACTAGATTTATAAAATGATATTTTATCGAAGGGAAATGATATAAGTATATAGGATTTAAAATTGAGAGATTTATAAAAAGGTGTTTTGTAAATAGAAAGGTTATTTATAAAAGGAGTTTGGTGAACATAAAAGGATTTATATAAAGAGTTTTATAAAAGGAATGAGATTTGATTTCTGTAAGTGATCAATTTAAATTATAGTGGTATAGAAAGTATTCTTTCCATACTTAACACCAAATTCTGAGATAGAAAAACTCATCTCTGTCTATGAGAATTAAGAATGTATGTCAAGGCTAGAATAGTTTAATAACTTTTCTGACTTCATTGTTAATCAAGGGATAGTACAAGGTTGAAATTGAAAAGTGGTGGTAAGTATATTTGATTTAATTTCTATACGATCTATTTGCTTACACCTAAAGGAAAGTGGTTTGGATATATAGTAAACAATGTTTTATGTGACATTTTTTGACCCATTTAAGTATGCTTTTGAAATATGAAATCCTTCATAATGTCTTGTGAGATAAGCATATGGATATAATTTCTAAGTACTGAAACTGTGGTGTTTTGTGAATATAATTATACCGTTGAGATAAGTATATGGTTACATTTTCTAATTACAAAAAATGTGGTGTTTTATGAATATACTTATACAGATGAGATAAGTATATGGATATTTTTTTCCATGCACTGAAATGGTATAAATGTATAGTGAATGAGCAGTATACATATGTATATCTTTTGTAAAGGTATTTTAATACAAGTATTTACAAAGTGATTCTTGATTAATGAAAGGATTAATTAAAGAGACTTAGTGATTGCTTATGCGCTTAATCATGTTTGGTTTCCATATGAAATTAAATCTTTGGGTTGATTGTTTGCTTATTTAATAGTTAAATTACCGACTATCAAATCTTAGCTAGTTTTGAAATTATCGTTTGTTGATTGGAGAGATCAGGATTGGATAAGCATGAGTTATACAAAAACCACTTCGAACTGGCATAAGCGTTCAAATTGGAGACATATTGAAGATGATGGAAATTGAAGACCGTGTTCTTTAAAGTGCAAGGACTACTTGCTACTATTTCTTAGGATGTGGTAGAAGTAGTGCCTTTTATTTATTCATATTCTGAACAACTTGTATAGATGAATGTTGGTATTGCATTGTTGCTTGGAGTACAATGTTAGCATTCTAAGTGGGATTTGCTAAAAAGGTAAAGTGTAGTTTCAAGCCTCACACCGAGTAATGACTGAAACATGGGATATGCTACAGGTCTATTTGGTTCGCTGCCATTAGGGTACGATCATCACCAAATTTAGATCGATATGGGCCAGTACGATTGTGGATTCAACCAGAGTGACGATATATTCAGTACTATCCAGGAAGGGAAAGACCGATCCTGATTTGTATGGAGTCGGCTAAGGCTCTCTGCACTTTTTCTAGAGGTATATCGTGACCTGTGATACCTCGATAGTCTTTTCATTGATGGAATCCATTCTCCAATACATTCCTTACGGACTTAGTTGTATACCAAATATGCTAGAAAGTGAGATGCAAACATTTCAGCTATGATATATATTTATTTTAAACCCTAGAGATTATTATAGTATCCAAAAAATTTCTAATAAATGGTTTTGTTATCGTAAGGTAAAAACTCATCCGTGTTTATTTGCGGCATAGTCTTATGAGATACCTTAAAAAAATTTAAAAATTATAAATATATGAATCCATATGATTTGACCTTTCTCACATTGGTTTACCAGATTGATCCGGCCGTTATTTTCTTATAATGCTCGGGCTAGACCCAAATACTTTTCCGGATTTAGCTAGTTTTAGTGATTACCACCGGTGAGGCTACGTTCGGCATTCCAGCACACGAGTTACCACTCAAACAGATCTAGACACATGAGTCCCTAACTTGAATGGATCTCGGAACCACACATTGATTCACATATCTCAACGGATATCGAAATCACACATGGATTTCCACATCCTAAATAGATCACGTACAACTACATGCGTTCGAGCATCTTAAACAGATCTCAAATCTCCATATACATTTTAGCACCATGAATCAATCATGAACCTTTTCCAAAGCATATAACACATATATGGTTTTGAAATAATTATAGTTTCAAGTCATCTCGTATAAGTACACTCCCTCGCTTATTGGGCACTCCAAAACTAATCAATCGATTTCTGATAACCTCAACTCCGGTTCTTTTGGTAATAAATAGAAAATACATAGGAATGGAGATCACCTTCTAACTGTTTAAGTGAACATATTTCCTTGTAATTTGTCCTAGAACACAATTAATTTTATACGTACAGTACAACATGAACGAAGATAACCATATTATATAATTTATGTGTTCCTTCTAGATATTTCCAAAGTTATATTTGGCTATTTCAACAACAATGAGAATGGTCGCATAACGGAAACTAAGTCCCGTATATTTCACATAAGCAAGTAACACCCAAAGCATGATCGACACACACAAGCACAATCGAATCATACAAAAAATTTCGAATCATTTTTTATTTAATTAATCCTTTATTAATTAAAAACCACTTTTATTAGTAAAACTTCTTTTTTACTCAGTAAAATACTTTATAAATAAAACTTCACAAATTAGTTAAACTTCACTATTTAATTAAAACCTCCCAATTCATTTCTGCGCATTTCAATATTCCCAAAGTATTCATTTACTTATTTCAATGGTATAAGTATATTCCCAAATCAATAACAAGTTTTACTTAAAAAACATAGTAAAAGAGGGAAAAAACCAAATGTCAGTCAAATATTGTTACTGTGAACCCCTTCTTTCTTTTATACTTTAAAACTTATACATTTCTACCCTTTTTCTAAAGATTCCATACTTGCTATTATCTTTAAATTCCATTATTAAAAATCTAAGTAGTTCCCAGAATCATTTAACAATATTTTACAATTTTAAAACATTAGTTGAGGGTTTAAAAACAAATATTACTGGAATACTGTTCACAACAAACTCAAAATACTTCACTTTATCCATATCTTTGAAACTCTCTTTAAATAGTAAATTACATTTATAAGGGTTTAAAACAATTGTTACTCAAACAATGTCACAACAATCCCTTTAAAATGACACTTTTTCCTACTTATGTATTTACTAAAAATACCTCTTTAAAATTATATTTATATTACATAAGCTCTAAATTACTTTAATAAAATAAGCACTAATTTTCTAAAAACTATATATACTTAAATGCACTTTAAATTTCTTTAAAATATGGTTTGAAATATTACCAAAAATTGCTTCAAAATACTTTAATTAATACTTATTTAAAAACCATAAAAAGCATGTTTTATAATTTAAACCCTTTCCTTTGAAATTCAGATCTAATTACAAAACATATTTGAACTTTAAACTTCTTTTTAAAATACTTTAACAACTTTTCACAAACTTCATTTAAAAAGATTTGGGAAAAATATCTAAAGTAAATCCCTTTATACTTTTGCTAAAACTAGCATTTCAACACCACATTTGTTTTAAAATTTTGATAACTTTCCAAACCAATTATTTTAGGTCAAACACATCCAAAACATGTGTAGAGAACAATCCAATATACATTTCCACAAGGGGCATTTCACCAGAAGGATAAAGTTTGCAGTCCAATTAGTTTCTAGGACACACATTTAAAGAAATTACTTTGAAAGCCAAAGTCAATGGAATAATTACTTTCAAGGACAAAGTCGGCAGTCCAATTAATTTCAAGGACATAATTTCATAGGTTTTTGGGCCCTAAAAACTAATTATTTTGTGTTTTGTCCTTGAAAGTAATTATTTCAGTTGTGTTTCCTAGAAACTAATTCTACCTGCTAAAGAGGCCATTGTGGCTAATTTCCACTTTCGATAATATATCCACATTTAAACTAATTTAATAAGTGTTAAATATAAGGGATTTCAATGTGCGTTTATAGCGACAATTTCGCTTCATCCATTCGCACATAATTTCTAACTAAATTAATCAACAACATCAAATATGTAAACAAGTATAGGCCATGATACATGTTATAGAGAATTAAAAGAGAGATTCTACTACATATCATTGTCATTTTCTTTTAAAAGCAACGAGAGGTACAAAAGTAATAACTTGCATTATTCGTTGTACTATTTATATTTTAACACTACAATAATTATATCATAACTATAACCATATATATATATATATATATATATATTAACTAGTGAGAAAACTCACTAAAACCCAAATTAATCCTGGACGTAGATAATTTCGATATAAGTGCAATGGAAAAAATGGTGTCTCGAGTGGACCTCGTATGCAAAAGTTATGGATTTTATAAAAATTTGGACCACTTAAACCAATCAATTAATTAACTCAATCACCAAATCAAACTAATCGCCTTTTCATATCCTTCTTCCCAACTTTTCCCATCACCATGCACGCACAGAAAAAATGCACAAACCATGGACGTGCATCACTTCTCCCTAGCTCAGTCTTCCATTGACGAAATCACGAAGCGGCTTTCGCCGACGACTTTCTCTTCCAAATCTCTCCATTCTAGACACCGTAATTCAAATCTCGAATCTTCCTATCAAATCACGACATGAAGCTCCAATATTCGACTGTACATGTCGCGTTTTGGTACCCTTCACAGAGCTCCTCTAACCGACGGCAATCAACTCGCCTTCGCGCCATGAATGCAACCTCACCCTCAATTTCACCTTTGGCATCCCTAGGTTAGTCACGATCAAAGCTTCCATGTTCACTGTTCCTTGATGATGCAATTCGCCCCACAATACCAAAGTCGATGAAACTTTATAAAATGGTGTTGCTCGACACCCAAGGCATGCGAGTCCATATGATACAACCGATAAAGGAGTTACCTATCTTATGTGGAAATATAATTTGTTAAGCTTTCTTCAAGATCAAAATCTCAAGGCATACGAGTCTTAAGATCCACTAGTGAAGTTGAAAGACTCATATGTTTCTCTTAGGGTTTGATGAAAAATAAAAGACTAATGGGAACCTTATTAGAGAAAAAATGATAATATTTACTTTTTCTAATACTGTAAGAATATATGCTATATTATGTTATAAAATCTACATTTGAAAATTTTGTGCATTTAATACGATTGATAAAATGTTTATCAATTAAGATATACTAATAAACTGAATTTAAGATTGACAAATAACAATAAAACATATACTTACTATTAAATAATTCTTACATGTAAATATTTTCAATACCCATGCAAGTGCATAATTTAACAACTATTTAATACATTTGTAATTTGGTTTCTTACGTGTTTATTTGGTCGAGACCGTGGATTGCATTCTATGAGTTTCAAACTCAAAAGAAATGAAGGACCATGGATGCTTAATTCATAAACTATCACATATAAGTGTTATACGGTAAATAGTCATAGTTCGTTATGCACAATACTTAATTCATTCAAAACAAACAAATAAACCATACTATGAGATCGAGTATTCAATTTGATTGATTACAATAAAGATCGTATTGTGTTAAATGTAAGACAATATCAAAACTACAATATTTAGCAACTTGATTTACGAAGGCATGTAACAATCCCTAAAATGAGTTAAAATCTCGGAATCAGAAGGTGCCTTTGCGAAGGCCTAAGTTAAAAGGGGGTGAGGTTATAGAGGACCTTCTTATATCCCTGGCCTAGGCAAGCATGTTTAACAAAATATATAATATAGACCTAAGAACTCGATCACTGAAATATCAGTTTGATCAATTTACATAAGGTCATCATACTTTGATGTCCTTAAATGTTAAGGATAATTAAATATATTTCTGTAAAGAGATCATTATGATGTTATAGTAAGAGTATTTTTTGAATGGTTCGACTATTTAAAAAGGAACTTAAATGTATAAGAGTAGATGTGATTTAAGATACGGTTGGGATGAAAAGAGTGAATGGTCACCTCGACTTCATAAAGAAACATCGAAAAACAGATTTCTAATAATAATGATTGATACTTAAAATTGAAATAAGAATATGATTTCTACTCCAAAAATGTATTTTGTACAGAAAATTATTTTCTATGAGGTTTATTTCTTTTAGTTCAAGTTATTTAAATAAAACTCTGTATTGTAAACTAGTTGCAGCATACGAAATAAATAGTCTATATTAAGTGGACGATGGACCTTCGCATTTGGTATACTATTATAGTAATGGAGGAAATAGTGCGAGCATGCCATATAACAGTTATTGAATGCATCAAATTACGAAAGTTATTTTCGTAAAACGTACCGCACATTATTTATGAAATAAACAATAATGTGGTATTTGTTTTCGCAACAAAAGTAAAGCATTAAAAATACAGAAATATCAAGAATTATTTACAATTATTTTGGTATTATAGTCTAAGCGGCAATTTTGAGAAATAATTTTATTTCTATGATTGTGAATCATATGATACTAATAATTATATCTTAAACAATTAAGGGCTATGTATCCATTTAGTGGAAGCGTCATTAGAGTTGATAAACTCTTCGGATTGATACATATAGATGTATGCAATCACAAGTATGATAATACCAAAATGGTTCCACACACTTTGTTGTATTCACTAATGAATTGTCACAAGCATGAATATGTTTATTTAATACATATGGAGCATGCAATGATGAGTTCATAAAATATAAAATGGAAGTAAATAAAATAACATGCAATAAGATGATTATATTTGATCAAATTAGTATGTATATTGGAAAGATTTGAATAAAGATTTAGTCTCAAGAGTCACTCCTCCTCATAATACATAATGATGTGTTGATAAGAATTAGTCAAACTTTGTTGGATAAAGGAAGATTAAATGATGAGTGAAGTTGAGTTAAATTCTTTCTATAAGGTGTGTAGTTAAGAGTTGTACATAAGGTCAAGATTAATATCATTCGAAGATAGTTTAGAAAATCATACAAGATAAGGGTTTATAAGAAATACCATTATGTCCTAGGTAAGGAGTTGGCTAGTTATGCGAATCGAAAAACTGCACGTAATAGTTGTATGTAAGGGACCATGTATGAACCATTCCAAGAGAATTTTGGGAATGATGGTCATTAGATGACTAATTTATGTTGTGAACAAAAATATATTGTGAACAAATGCAAAATTAGTTTTATGTAAAGCAATTCATAAAATGTTTATAAATGCTCGCTCTGTTTCACTAAGAAACAACTCTTATTTTAAGAGATACTAACTTTGCGGCAAAGGAATTTCTTTAAGGAATTATTGGTATAAAATGAATTTGGATATTATTGAAGGATAAAACTGATTATAATGAATGAAATGAAATTGACCGAACCTAAATGAACACAATACATTAGAACGTCTAATGAGTATTCTTATACATTAAAGAGAAACTATGAGTTTCTTATCAATGTCAAAAATAAATAACCCTTGGTTGTTTAAATTAAACCATTAAAACTATCGACTATGTGATATGGTATGATGCGCAGATTCAAAATAGATTTCAAAACATTATAAAAATATGATTTTGATAGTTGTATCCAAATGAGTACGATCCATTGGCTGCAAATGTGTCTTTAAGGGAAAACCAAATGAAGTTGGAATAGAATGAGATACAATGAGAAGAATAATACCATAAATTTCAATTGTTGAATTAAGTAACATATTCACTATTTGATGTGCTAAAGTTTGTTAAGATTTACTCATAAAATTATTACATAGTATGACTGTGTGTTTCGTATGTATGTGCTGAAATAGAAAATTCTAAATAATGATTTAGAATAGATAGTTTGCATATAATAGCCAAAGCATCTCGAAGTTAGTGGGAGAGATATTAAATTTTTGGATTTTGGATATGATCTAAGATATGATAGAAAGTATCATCTTATAAGCATCAAAATTAAATAAATATTTTGATACAAATATCAGATAGTTTGATTATCGGTCAAAATGCAGAGGGAGCATGTGTTCAAAAGAAAAAAAGTTAAAAGGTACATAAATATTTCTAAGCCATAAGTAAACAACATGTTACAAATTGTTAACAATTGGCTTGAGTTAAAATCAGTTGTGATGCCCTACCTCGAGACCCACAATAACAAAGAACATTACGGAGTACTACCGTTTGTTAATGCAGAGAATAAGGCTAGCTAGGAGCGACCATCCGTAAGATTTGTCTTAAAAAAATATTGAATACGTCGATTGGGTGCTCTAATTTTTTTCTTTTACCTTTCTCTAGTGGATTGACATACTCAATAAATGTTTAACACAAATCTATGGTGGCTAACGGATCTATCAGAATAAAATTTAACAACAACAAATACAACAGATCATAGAATAGTAGTCGCAAACTTATATAAACACGTGCACTTGGAATTATTTTAATGATAAAATAGCTTTTGAAATAAATATTTTACAACATTTATAATTATTTTTGAAGCTTTTTAAAATATATATTCTCTACGATAAAGAGAATTTCAAAGCCACAATTTCCAAAAAATTTCAAAATTTTTTATTTTAAAACTAGTTCTTAATACTCGACGTTGGATTTGCAAATAATGTCTTTTATAGGAAGTTTAAGAGACATCGGGAAAGTCCCAAACAATATGGAAAGACACCTTATTAAAATGTTTAATAAGCAACATGTAAGATGGATTTGATATGTATGAGCAAGAGAAATTATCATATATGTTATGTTGTCTACAGTGTTGTGATTTGTTTGTGTATTTGATACATGAAGAAAATATCAAATCCAAATTGATATCACTAAATGGTTGCTTGAGATTTTCTCTTGTGCTTATGAAATAGTAGAGAATTGTTTACTGAAACAACAAACTCCTTATGAAGGATTGTTTAGACTTAAACTTTGATAAGTAATATTGAGTATAATATGTTAATAGTAAATTCAAGTTAAGAACCACTAAGTTGGAAAAGTTCAAAATGAAAGATTGTGGCTGATTCAATGAAAAAGGCTAAGTATAACGCCTTGATTAGCGTTGCGATAAAAGCAATGTATATAAATATAAATGCACAAATTTTTAATTGAGCTATGGGTGATTCCAAATGTTGATAATCTCATGATATTGTTATATGATAACGATGTCACAATATGGTTCATAATAGAACTCAGAACTCACTAGAAGTCTAGAGACAAACCCTAAATTGTTCCACGTGATAAAAGTAGTTTATCAGCATCGGGAAAAATTGATTGACAGAGTAGAAAATTGAAACATAATAGCATACCCATTCATCTAGGGATGGACCCAAATTGGTTTTGAGAAAACCAATTGGAGAAGCAGGAATAAGATTCTACAGTTGACCCCAAGTGTAATGAGAAATTGATAGAGTTAGGAGTATGCGCTAGAGGCAATTATGTAATTTGTTACATATATCTAACTCGCTAACCAATCTTATTCAAAATAGAAGGTGTTTTCTTTCTATTATATATTTGACATAATGTTTTGTATGTTGGTTACTTAATTTAATTAAAAGTATATTTAATAGAAAACCATAAATAGTATGTTTTGTGATAATAGTTACAAAGTGTGTAACCATGAGTAATTTAGCATAATGAAAATAAATATGTCATTTTAAATATTCCTAGTTAAGGTGTATCGAGACTGGACATTGATATATCCGTTGAGACTATAATACATAACGCTCTCCAAATGTTGGGCAGTGTATTACTCAAGGCTATTGGGGGCACCATGGGGTTACGTATTGATAGTTATTAGATAAATATGGAATAACTCACTCAATAGTTTTCTGTTGATTAATATAACTAAGTTGAAATAGAAAATATCAATGTGACTAATTTATACAGTTCTTTTGACTTAAGAATATAAGCGATCTTCAATATGGAAGCTCTGTTTTGATTATGTTTAAATTATGGCACAGCATCCATCGAACGACTATAGTTGGGTCAAGTGGAAGAATTGGAAGTGAAGCACCATTCAAGAGAGGATTCGTCTCCTCAGTTATATGAGGATAGTACCATGGTCAATTTAAGTCAAACCAAAGTTAAAGCCTCTAGCCAAAGCATTTCGGTTAATAATAATTGTTATTATTGAACCAAGGACTTTGTATTTGGATTATAAAGTTAAACATGGATGATACTGGAATTTGACCATTACCAAATTCCATAAGTCTGTCGAAGAGAATTAATGTAAATGAGTGTCACGGTCAGGTAACTTTTAAATTTTTAAAATTGGATTTTACCGAAGCTTTGCAAGCGATTAATTTGGCCATAATGTCACATCACTAGCTAATGTGAAGTGTGAATGTTAATATTCGAGCAGTTAGATGTTAATTGCTGAACGAATTTGCACCTAAAGTGTCAACACAACCGCAATGTTGAATCCTCCATCTACTACATGTATTATTACGATTAATTAAATTAATTTATATTTATGAAATGTTAATTATAAAATTTTGTTTCATTTGTGTTGATCAATATTAAAAATAGTGTGTATTAGTTGTATATACATTTGTCGATGTACGATATCGCTGTATGTTTGAATTCAGTTTAAACGTAAAATATCCAATCAAGCTTGAGGTGGTTTGAGACCCAATAGAGAGGTGTGTATGGCCGACCATGACCGGTGAGAAGAGGCTTGGAATTCGATTTTAAAAAGGTGTGAAATGGCTTTGGAAATAAAAGATATGTTTACATCTTTAAACACCTTCTTTCTTATGCTATTTAAACATTTCTTGTCCCTCTTTCCGCATAATTATTTCTAGGGTTTGTGTCTCAACCTCTCTCCATCAAATAATGGCATAAAATTCCCCTCTCCTTTTCTCAAAATTAAAGCAAAAAAACTCAAACATAAATTCAATTAAAATCAAAAGAACATTGTGCAGTTTTTTCAATCAAGTTGGATCTTTCAGAATTGCTAAATAGTGATTCAAGTGAAGTTATTCAGGTTCAACATTCAAGGTTTATTTTCGGCAATTGCAAGGTAATATCCACATTTACAAATTTATATAATTATATATTGAATCATCATATGCTTTATGCTAAAATAGGTTAACTTTTATCATGAATCCCTATTTGTATGTGCCGTCAAGATGAGATGTGAATATGTCATTGTTGTGCGTGCGTGTGTGTATGTGCGTGTGTGTGATTACAAATGCCTTTTTCGTATGTGTGCATGTTTGGATATATGATTTTGGCTACTGAATTAAAAGAAATTGTTTTTTAGTTTCAAAATTGACAATGTTTGAAAGAGACATTGAACAAGAGCAAAGTATGTGGTTCTATATGCAGTTTGTTAGATCATGTACGTGCCTTTATATATGTTACTATTTTGGAATAAAATGGAATTACAACTTTATTTGATTATGTATATGTCTACTTTTTAAATACACACAAGCACAAAAGAGTGTGTGTGTGTATTTGTATAATATAATGTTTTTTTAATATGAATGTTAAATGAAATACATATTTGTGTGTGTGTATATATATGTATGTATGTATATTTAATAAGCATAAAATTAAATATATATTTATATAATTAATTTATTTTGTATGCATATACTTATGTAAATGTTTGTTTTGTTTATAATTAATTAAAAGGTGAAAAGGAAACAGATTATTTAAGATTAAGATATGCTTTTTTTTCTTATTTGAAAAGCCAAGAGAGTAATAAAAGGAAGGAGAAAGATCTTTTCATGGATTCTCTTTCTATTACCTTTTTAAATCCTAATTAATTTCATTAACCTCCACTCTTTCCTTTTCTATTAATTGCCTGTTTGAACCTGTTTGATTGCTACTTAAATACAAATAAACCTTTGATTAGTCAAAAATAACTTTTAAAATTTTTATATATACACACTCTTCGTTGATTATCTTTTATTTACTTTCTTAGATCCTAATTATTTCAAAACCACCACTCTTTCCTCTTCTTACTAATTTCTAATTTAAACCAAATTGATTGCTATTTGAATACAAACCCTTTGGTTAGCAAAATAACTTTATAAGATTATATATACGAGTACCTATGCACGTCCAGGTGGACCTTCATTTGATCACAACGTGCATGCATTTTTAGTTGTATCTACGGAAGTAGATTTGATAGTAGCATCTCTATATTTGAACTCCGCCTAGGCAGAAGCCCCTATTTTTTTTGTTCAGACTACAATAACTTCTTCATACTAATTCGAAATCAGACGAGACTTTGACCGAAGGACTCCCATCTAAATTATAGACAATAAGCAACACTTGGGTACTTCATCTAGTGAACGTTTATCATAGTTCTCCATGGTGAACAATGGCTGCACTTAAAAAAATAACGGGCTGCATCCCCATATTTGAACTTTGCCTAGGCAGAAGCCGTTATTTTTTTGTTTATACCGCAATAACTTCTTCATGTTAACTCGGAATGGGGCAAAACTACGACCGATGGGCTCCTGCCTAAATTACGGACAATATAGAACACTCGGATACTTCAGCTTATAAACATATACCATATTTTTCCATGATGATTAAAAATTGTACTTTGAAAAAAAATAACAGGCTATATCCCCACTTCAATGCTCACTGTTGTTCTCCATGGTGACTAATAGTTGTACTTAGAAAATAACATACCGCATCCTCATATTTGAACTCCGTCTAGGCAGAAGCTGCTATATTTTGTTCATACTGCAATAACTTTTTCATACTAACTTGGAATCAGGCAAAACTTCTAACGATGAACTTCGTTCTAAATTACGGACAGTATGGTTCACTCGGATACTTCATCTTGTGAACGAGCACCGTAGTTCTCTATGAGGACTAACAGTTTACACAGAAAATAACATCCACCACATCCCCATATTTGAACTCCGCCTAGTGCAGAAGCCGCTTTTTTTTTGTTCAGACTGCAATAACATCTTCATACTAATTCGGTATTGACAATATGCAACACTTGGATACTTTATCTTTTGAACGCACACCGTATTTCTCTATAGGGACTGACATTTGTACTTAGAAAATAACAGGCCACCACGTCCCCATATTTGAACTCCGCCTAGTGCAGAAGCCGCTATTTTTTTGTTTAGACTGCAATAATTTCTTCATACTAACTTGGAATCAAACAAAACTTCGACCAATTAACTCCTACCTAAATTACCGATAATATGGAACACTTGGATAGTACATCTTGTTAATGCACACTGTAGTTCTCCATGGGAACTGACAGTTGTACTTAGAAAGTAACAGGCTACCACATCCTCATATTTGAACTCCATCTAATGCAGAAGCCGCTATTTTTTGTTCAGACTGCAATAACTTCTTCATACTAATTCAGAATCTGGTGAGACATCGACCAATTAACTCTCACCTAAATTATGAATAATATGGAACACTCGGATACTTCATCTTATGAATGCACACTGTAGTTCTCCGTGGGGACTGACAGTTGTACATAGAAAATAACATGCTACCTTATCCACGTATTTGAACTCCATCTAGTACAGAAGCCGCTATTTTTTCGTTCAGACTGCAATAACTTCTTCATACTAACTCGAAATCAAGCAAGACTTCGACCAATGAACTTCCACCTAAATTACGGACAATACGGTACACTCTGATACTTCATTTTATGAACGCATACTGTAATTCTCCAAGGGGACTGATAGTTTACTTAGAAAATAACATGGTACCACACTCCATATTTGAACTCCGCCTTATGCAGAAGCCATTATTTTTTTGTTCAGACTGCAATACTTTCTTCATACTAATGCGGTATCCGACGAGACTTCAACCGATTAACTCCCATCTAAATTACAAACAATATGAAATACTCGGATACTTCATCTTTTGAATGCACACTGTAGTTTTATATGGGGAGTGACAGTTGTACTGAGAAAATAACAGGCTACCACATCCCAATATTTGAACCCCGCCTAGTGTAGAAGCTGCTATTTTTTTGTTTAGATTGCAATAACCTTTTTCATACTAACTCGAAATTAGGCGATACTTTGACCATTGAACTCTCATCTAAATTATGGACGATACGGTACAGTTGGATAATTCATCTTGTGAACGCACACTGTAGTTCTCCATAGTGACTAACAATTGTACTTAGAAAATAACAGGCTATATCCTAACTTCAATGCTCAGTGTAGTTCACCATGGTGACTAATATTTGTACTTAGAAAATAAGATGCTACATCCTCATATTTGAACTCCGCTTAGGTAGTTTTTTGTTCAGACTGCAATGACTTCTTCATACTAACTCGGAATCAAGCAAAACTTTGACTGATGAACTCCCACCTAAAAGACAATATGGAACACTCGGACACTTCATCTTGAGAACGCACACTGTAGTTCTCCATGGGAACTGACTGTTATACTTATAAAATAACAGGCTACCACATCCCCATATTTGAACTCCGCCTAGTGCAGAAGCCACTATCTTTTTTGTTCAGACTACAATAACTTCTTCATACTAATTCGGAATCCAGCGAGACTTCGATCGATTAACTCCCACCTAAATTACGGACAATATGGAACACTCGGATACTTCATCTTGTGAACACATATTGTAATTCTCCATGTGGACTGACAGTTTTACTTAGAAAATAACAGGTTACCACATCCCTATATTCGAACTCTGCCTAGTGCAGAAGCTGTTTTTTTTTGTTTAGACTGCAATAACTTCTTCATACTAATTCAAAACCTTCAAGACTTCGACCGATTAAATCCCATTTAAATTACAGACAATATGGAATGCTCGAATCTTCATCTTGTGAAGGCACACTGTAGTTGTCCATGGGGACTGAGAGTTGTACTTAGAAAATAACAGGCTGCCACATCCCGTATTTGAATTCCGCCTAGTGCAGATGCCGTTAATTTTTTGTCCAGACTACAATAACTTCTTCATGCTAATTTGAAATCCGGTGAGACTTCAACTGATTAACTCCCACCTAAATTACGGACAATACGAAATACTTGGATACTTCATCTTGTGAACGCACACTGTAGTTCTCCATGGGGACTGACAGTTGTACTTAGGAAATAAAAGGCTACCTCATCGCCATATTTGAACTCCGCCTAGTGCAAAAGCCGCTTTTTTTTTGTTTAGACTGCAATAACTTCTTGTTCTAACTCGGAATCAGGCAAAACATCGACCGATGAACTCCTACATAAATCATGAACAATATGGAATGCTCGGATACTTCATCTTGTGAACGCACACTGTAGTTCTCTAAGGGGATTGATAGTTTACTTAGAAAATAACATGGAACCACGTCCCCATATTTGAACCCCGCCAAGTGTAGAAAGCCGCTATTTTTTTTGTTCAGACTGCAATATTTTCTTCATACTAACTCGAAATCCGGCGAGACTTCGACCGATTAAGTCCCATCTAAATTACGGACAATATAGAACACTCGGATACTTCACCTTGTGAACGCGCACTATTTTTCTTCATGGAGACTGACAGTTGTACTTAGAAAAAATCAGGTACCACATCCCCATATTTGAACTCCGTCGAGTGCAAAAGCTGCTATTTTTTTAGACTACAATAACTTCTTCGTTTTAACTCGGAACTAGGCGATACTTCGGCCGATGAATTCCCACTTAAATTACGGACAATACGGTACAGTCGGATACTTCGTTTTATGAACGCACACTATAGTTCTCCATAGTGATTAACAGTTGTACTTCGAAAATAACGAGCTATATCCCCACTTCAACGCTCACTATAGTTCTCCATTGGTAACTAATAGTTGTACTTAGAAAATAACAGGTATATTCTCATATTTGAAATCCGCCTAGGCAGATGCCGCTGTTTTTGTTCAGACTACAATAACTTATTCATACTAACTCGGAATCAGGTAATATTCGACCAATGAACTCTCACATAAATTATGAAAAATATGGTACACTCTGATGCTTCATCTTATGAATGCACAATGTAGTTCTCCATGGGACTGACAGTTTACTTATAAAATAACATGCTACCACATCACCATATTTGAACTCCGCCTAGTACAAAAACCGTTTATTTGTTCAAACTGCAATAACTTCTTCAAACTAATTCGAAATCGGACGAGACTACAACCGATTAACTCCTACCTAAATTATAGATAATGTGGAACACTTGGATACTTCATCTTGTGAACGCACATTGTAGTTCTCCATGAGGACTGACAGTTGTACTTAGAAAATAACAGGCTAACACATCCCCATATTTGAACTTCGCCTAGTGCAGAAGCCACTATTTTTTGTTTAGACTGCAATAACTTCTTCATACTAATTCGGAATCCGACGAGACTTCGATCGATTAATTCCCACCTAAATTACGGACAATATGAAACACTCGGATACTTCTTCTTGTGGACACACACTGTAGTTCTCCATGGGGACCGACAGTTGTACTTAGAAAATAACAAGCTACCACATCCCCATATTTAAACTCCACCTAGTGCAGAAGCCGTTATTTTTTCGTTCAGACTGCAATAACTTCTTCATACTAATTCAGAATTCAGAAAGACTTCAACCAATTAACTCTCACCTAAATTACGGACGATATGGAACTCTTGGATACTTTATCTTGTGAATGCACACTATAGTTCTCCATGGGGGCCGAGAGTTAGAAAATAACAAGCTACCACATACTCATATTTGAACTCCGCCTAGTGTAGAAGCCGCCATTTTTTTGCTCAGACTGCAATAACTTCTTCATACTAACTTGGAATCGGGCAAAACTTCGACCGATGAGCTTCCATCTAAATTATGGACAATATGGTACACTCGGATACTTCATCTTGTGAATGCACACCGTAGTTCTCCATGGAGATTGACATTTACTTAGAAAATAACATGCTACCACATCCACGCATTTGAACTCCGTCTAGTGTAGAAGCTGCTATTTTTTTGTTCGAACTGTAATATTTTCTTCATACTACCTCAGAATCTAGCGACACATCGACCATTAACTCCAATCTAGATTACGGACAATATGGAACACTCAGATACTTCATCTTGTGAACACACACTGTAATTCTCTATGGGGATGACGGTTGTACTTTGAAAATAACGGCCACCACATTCTTATATTTGAACTCCGCCTAATGCAAAAGCCGATAGTTTTTCAGACTGAAATAACTTCTTCACACTAACTTGGAATGTGACAAAACTTCGACTGATGAACTCCCACCTAAATTACGGACAATGTGGTACACTCGGATACTTTATCTTGTGAACGCACATTGCAGTTCTCCATGGTGACTAACAGTTGTACCTAGAAATTAACAGGCTATATACCCATATTTGAATACTATTTCTCTATGAGATGTAAAAGGGTATATTTGGAATTTCAAAAGGACACCAAGTAAATTTATTCAATGAATTCTCTTTATTAGTAGTAAAGATATATAAGCATAAGCAAAACTATACATATTAAATTTAAACTTATAGGTGAAATCATTTATATTTGTATTTATAAATATAACTATTTTGTAATGCCATGTATATATTTACACTATTATAATTATAATTTCATATCACATTAAACGATACATGTGTGTGTAAGAGAACATATATGTATATAGAGGGGCTAATATGACCATTGCAGTGTAAATGTCAATACTTATATATGGGAATGTTAAGCCATGTACATTGTATGTGTTGCACATGCGCACACACATGCATGATGTGTTAGCAAATTTATTCACTAACCTATTATGTAAAGCAGCCTAAGGCTGATTTGAGTAAGGGCTTAAGTGGCCTTATCCAAGTCCGAAAGAATATGCTGGTTCAAATTCAAGTCAAAATCCAGAGTTGAATCATACACATGTCCATAGTTCAAGTCCAAATACAAAAATGATTCATATGTCAAAAGTTCAATAATAGTTAAATATTTTCATTCGGTAGAAATATGCTATGCAAAGTTAATTTTCCAAACCCTTATAGTCCAAAACATTACAATCAGCTCTAAAATACCCAAATTAATTTAGGGTTTACAATTTTAAAATTTGAGAAAGAGGAAAGAATTAATCTCTCCTTCTCTGGTGTCGATAGGGTCTATTTATAGGGTGCAACCATGTGGGATAATTGACACATGTCAGAGCCCAGAATCCATAGGCTTTGATAATACTTCTTTGATGAAATCTCGATGTCACTTTGTTAAGGCTCGACATTACCTATTTTCATAAGTTTGGTAACCCAATCTTCCTTGCTGAAACTCGATAACTTGCATCATGGTTGCTACTCGATAACCCTCATGATAGTAAATTCTGAAAGGGAGTGCGGATTAAGGATCCTAAGGCTAATTTAATACTAGACGAGGCTGAATAGTGTTTAATAGATTCTAAGACTTATATGGACTAAATTAAAATTATGACACAAACAAATGCAGAACTTAATCACAGAACAATCACAGAATCAAACACATATGCAGAAAGTAAATAAGAGCGGTAAAAAGAAATAACACATCGAATTTTATACTGGTTTGGAGTTACCCTACATCCAGTCCTACACCAAGGCAAACACCTCGTAAAGATTTTTATTATACCAATATCGAGATTACAATCCTCGATTTCTGAAGGCCTTGAGGTACCCTCTTGTCTTCGAGTCCAGGAAAACTCTCTTGATTTACGAGACACAAGATCACCCAATTGATTTCCAGGCATAACCACACCTTACAGAGAGACTCAATAAACTTTTGATTATAAATTGATCTTATAACTCTGAATAGCACTTTGATCTCCGAGAGAGGGCAGAGAATCAAACAAGAATGAGATTCTAATTTGATTCACTTAAGAATCCTGTAGAATTTCGGCACAATCTTAAAAATATGAAAATTTTAGAATATGGATTTATGGAGAAGAAGGAGTGAAGAAAATAAAAAAAGAGTTAGTTAAAAAATCCGTTTGTGAAGGCTATTTATAGACCAGTAATGGTCATAACCATTCGTTAAGAGATTTAAACGAATAGACACTTCTTTTGAAAATTGATACTTTTGAATTTAATGGCCATCATGTCAACATGGGGTATCCCATGATGTCGACATCCCTTAGTTAAAAACTATGTAAAATTTATTTTGAAAGTGGTATTGAAAGGAAGACAAGATGAAATAATTCTGAAGTAAAATAAACTAATTTTCCTATGTTTTAAAATAAAGAAGAGTAGAAAAATATATTTTTAGAATGTATATATATACATATATATTTGATTTTAAATCTCAAGTACATATATATTATAAAAGAATTTTAAAAAAATCAGAAGATAGTTTAAAATAAACGAAGTTTAAAACAAGAGTTTTTTTAAAAACAAAAACAAATAGTACTTTATGGCTAAAACATCTTTTAAAAATCATTTAAAGAGATAATTTTTAAAGATAAAAAGCAGTTTTGAATATCATTTTGAAAAACCATTTTGAAGTAGTTTTGCATGCATCTTCCTGTAGAATATTTCATCACATCAGGACTCGAGAACTTATACAAAACCAGGGTGTTCGTGGGTTCGTAAGCCACTTGTCGTTGGTTTGTAAGCTACTTATCGAGGGTTTGTAAGCCACTAAGAAGATAGAAATGGGTTCCATCCCAAATGAAATTTGAAATAAAGATTCCATGCTATTATGAAGTTTTAACAAAACTAGACACTTATCTTGAAATCTTGATTTTGATACTTACGAGTCTTCAAACTTGATTTCTTCATTCTTGATCTTTATACTGTACAGTCTTATATATATATATAATAACATTCATATATATCTAGACAATAATGTTAGTATATAAGTTATAATAAAATAAGTTACAAAGGTTGTTGTCACCAAAACCACTATCTCCAGTTCCTAACGATCTCTCCCTTTTTGATAATGACAACCTTATAATATATACTTGCCACTTCAATCATGCCATAACACCCCCTTACACCGACAACTCCCCCTTACTCCAAGCCTACTATTTTATATAACTTCTCCCCCTTTGTCGTCGACAAAAAATAACCTATAAACCTTGAACTTAATAAAAAATGAGATAAACAAACATATGACATAAGAATAATAACTATGTATGAGTGAAATATAACATCCTAGTTTGAATGAAATTCAAGATTTTATACACCAAAGGTTGTTTTTGAAAGAACATTAATTAAGATAACACTTATATACAAATTAACAAACCAATATACAATCTAGAAAGAGAAAAATGAAAAACGCTTAACGAGGACCCTTAATTATTGGTGATTTATGGACCGAACAATATGGATAGAGGAGACAAAAGTTTCCACATTGTTCGACCAAGTTCCCAATAGCGTCAAAAAGGACTTCTCCAATGCAAATCATGCCATCGTCTTCGTCCGTATGGACATCCGAATTCGGCAGAGGATGTTGTTCTTCTAGATCCTCTTGTGGTTCATCTAAAGGCTCTTCTTCTTCAGAATCCATGGCTTGTGATGATTCTTCGACGAAAATGGAATTGGCATAGTTATCCATAAGGAAGTTTTTTATACTCCTAAGGATTCTACCTTGCCTATCTTGTTCTCTATCCATTCACAGTTGACTCACTTGAATTTCCATCATCATTTGAAGCAAATCTTTCATCTTCTCTTGTAATTTGATGACTCGTACATGTGTGGAATGTTGAAAAGGACTATAATGAGGAGAAGTAGGTGAAGAAGGTTCATTATTAGAGGAGGAAGCCATTAATTTACTGTTTTAGAAGTTTATTGCAGAGAATAGAACAGATAAAAGAGTAAAAGTCGGAATATATAAATATATAACCAAATAACTTCTTTTAGAGGGAAATTTAAATTTGAAAATCTTGGTCTTTATGTCAACATAGAGGGATGGGTCAGTCGACATGCCCAGTTCAATTTTTGAGAAATTTTTATTTATATTAGTTATTAGTTATACTTGTATTATTTATAATTTATATTTCAGTTATTGAACATATATACCTGATTCTCTTCTAAATTTAGTAAAATTTTGTTCATTTAATGGTTTGGTTAATGAATTAGCAATTTGTTTTTCAGTATTAATATAGTCAAGAGTTATGACTTCTTTACTTACATTATCTCTAAGAAAATGATGTCTAATATCAATATGTTTTGTTCTAGCATGATGAGTTGAATTTTTAGAGAGGTTTATTGCATTAGTATTATCATAATTGATTGGTGATTAAGTTATAGTTAATCCAAAATATTTTAAAGTTTGTTGCGTATATATAACTTGAGAACAAGCCAAAGCAGCAGATATATATTCTGCTTCAATTCTTGACAAGGATATAGTGTTTTGCTTAGAAACCAGAGAATGTCCTAGAAAGTGACAAGTTCCAATTGTACTTTTTCGATCTGATTTACAACCAGCGTAACAACATCACAATATGAAATTAAATAAAATACATCGTTTTAGGGTAAAATAAACCATAATCTAAAGTATGTTTTACATATCTTAAAATTCTTTTAACAACTTTTAAGTGAGTTTCTTTAGGTTGAGATTGGTATCTTGCATGGAGACAAACGGTAGGCATGATGTCAGGACGACTTGCTGTTATATAAAGTAGTGAACCAATCATTCTCCTATATAATATTTGATTAATATTTTTGATTTATCTTCTTTACTTAAAGCTACATTAATTTTCATTGGAGTTGGTTTCCCACTAGAAGTGGTCAATCCAAATTTATTAATTAAATCCTTAGCATATTTTTCTTGACTAATGAAATTTTTTTATCTAATTGTTTGATTTGAATTCCTAAGAAGAAACTTAGTTCTCTCATATGACTCATTTCAAATCCTTTAGTCATTATATCTAAAAGTTCTTTGTTCATTATGTTATTAGTTTACCCAAATATTATATCATCTACATATATTTATACTAATTGAATATCGTTTTTGTTTCTTTTAAAAAAGTGTTGTATCTATTTTATCAATTTCAAAACCAAATTGTAGTAAATAAGATCTTAGTCTTTCATACCAGGCTCTAGGAGCTTGTTACAGACCATATAAAGCTTTCTTTAATTATATACATGATATGGAAATTTATTATCTTCAAAAAGTGGAGGTTGTTCAGTATAAACATCTTCTTTTACAAAATCATTTAGAAAAGCACTTTTAACATCCATTTGATAGAACTTGAAATTATTGTAGTTTGCGAAAGCAAGTAGAATCCTGATAGCTTCTAGTCTTGCTATGGGTGCAAAGGTTTCATCATAATCAATTCCTTCTTCTTGACAATAATCTTGCGCGACTAAACAAACTTTATTTCTCACGACCCCACCAAGTTCATTCATTTTATTTTTATAAACTCATTTTGTTCCAATTATACTTTTATCCTCAGGTCTAGGAACAAGTTCACAAACATCATTTCTGGTGAACTGATTCAATTCTTCTTGCATAGCAAGAATCCATGAATCATCGGATGATGCTTTCTTTGGATTTTTAGGTTCAATAGTTGATATAAAAGCTACATTATTCATCCTATTTAGTTGATTTCTTGTTTTAACTATAGATTCACTATTTCCTAATAAATTTTCTGTAGGATGATCTTTTAATAACCTAATTCTTTTATAAGGTTGAATGATTTCACAATTAGTTTCATTAGGTTCATTATTTAAAGTTACAAAATCTTCTTCGTCTTCTATTTGAATAGTATCTTGAAAATTTTCATCAAAAGATACATGCATTGTTTCTTCAATAGCGTTAGTTCTTAAATTATAAACTCTAAATGCTTTACTTCTATTAGAATATTCGATAAAGATACCTTTGTCGGATTTAGGTTCAAATTTATCTAAATTATCTTTTGTATTAAGAATAAAACACTTATTACCAAGAACTTTAAAATAAGCTACTAATGGTTTCATATTGTAAATTAATTTATATGGTGTTTTATTAGTTAATGGTCTAATTAAAATTCTATATAATATATAATAAGCTGTAGCGACTGCTTCCGCGCAAAAGTTTTTAGGTAAGTTACTATCAGAAACGTTGTTCTAGCATACTCTTGAATCGATCTATTCTTACGTTCTACCACTCCGTTTTGTTATGGATTTCTTGGAAAAGAGAAATTGTGAGTAATTCCTTTTTTATTACAGAAATTTGCAAAATTTTCATTTTTAAATTCTCCACCGTGATCACTACGAATAGTTTTTATTTTTAATAAAAGTTGATTTTGAATTCTTTTGGCAAAATTATGAAATAATTCAAAAGCATCACTTTTAAGTTTAGGAAAAATTATCCAAGTATATCTAGGATAATCATCTACAATTACAAAAATATATTTATTGCGGTTAATTGATTGAACTTGAGATGGACCGGATAATTCTAAATGAAGTAATTCTATAGGTTTAGAAGTAGAAATCAAATATTTTAATTTAAATAAACTTTTCTTAAGTTTTCCTAATTAGCAAGCATCACATATACTATCTACTTTAAAGTTTAACTTGGGAAGACCTCTAACTAAGTAAAGACTTTGATAACCTAGATAACAGTTTGAAATTTAAATGACCAATCTTTTGTGCCAAATCCAAGGGTCACTTGTATTTGCCAAAAGACATAAGTTATCATTTGAAACTTTCATACTAAGGATGTAAATGTTTTTCTTCCTAATTTCTTCAAAGATAATATTTGACTTATTATCTTCGATGTGACACTTATCTTTTTCGGATTTAATTTTATATACTTTATCACATAGTTGACTTATACTAAGCAAATTATGTTTTAAATTCCTAATTAGCAAAACATCATAAATAAGAGGAGTTTTAGAATTACCGACATTGTCGATGCCAATCACTTATTCTTTTGAGTTATCTCCAAAGTTGACCAATCCACCATCTTGATATATAATGTCATTGAGTATCTCGGGATTTCCAGTCATATGCCTTGAACAACCACTATCAAGTATCCATTTATCTTTCTCAATTTGCATAGTTTATCCATTGGTTATTGATTTTTCAAAAGCCATGTAACATGTCTGTTCCTGCATAACAATCCAATTCGGTGGATAACTTAATTTTTCAAAAAAACTATATGAGACTTATGATACTTTGATGAAATGCATAAATTCAAACTTGTATTAACAAAATTTGCTAAAAAGGCCATTTTTAACTTATCAAGTTTCAGATTATGAAAACTATGAAAACCTGGCTCCGATACCAATTGAAAGAGAGTGCGGATTAAGGATCCTAAGGCTAATTTAACACTAGAGGGGGTGAATAGTGCTTGATGGATTCTAAGACTTATATGGACTAAATTAAAATTATGACACAAATAAATGCAGAACTTGATCACAGAACAATCACAGAATCGAATACAGATGCAGAAAGTAAATAAAAAGCAGTAAAAAGAAAGAACACACCAGATTTTATACTGGTTCGGAGTTACCCTACGTCCAGTCCTGCAACACGGCAAACACCTCATATAGATTTTTATTATACCAGTGTCGAGATTACAATCCTCAATTTCTAAAGGCCTTGAGATACCCTCCTGTCTTCCAATCCGGGGCAAACTCTCTTGATTTCTAGGAACAACCACATCCTATAGAGAAACTCGATAAAATTTTGCTTACAAATTGATCCTATAACTCTAAATAGAAATTTGATCTTCGAGTGAGGGCAAAAGAATCAAACAAGAATGAGATTCTAATTTGATTCGCTTGAGAATTCGAAAGAATTTCGACATGATCTTAAAAATATGAAAATTTTAGAATATGAAATTGTGGAGAAGAAGGAGTGAAGAAAATAAGAAAATATCTAGTTAAAAAATTCATTTGTGAATGCCATTTATAGATCAGTAATGATCATAATGATTCGTGAAGAGATTTAAATGAGTAGACGCTTCCCTTGAAAATTGAAACTTTTGAATTCAACGGCCACCATGTCGACATGGGGTATCCCATGATGTCGACATCCCTTAGTTAAAAACTATGTGAAATTTGTTTTGAAAATGGCATTGAAAGGAAAACAAGATGAAATGATTCTGAAGTAAAATAAACTAATTTTCCTATGTTTTAAAATAAAGAAAAGTAGAAAATTATGTTTTTAGAATGTATATATATAAATTTGATTTCAAATCTCAAGTATATATATATTATAAAAGAATTTTTAAAAATCAGAAGATAATTTAAAAACAAATGAAGTTTAAAACAAGAGTTTTTTAGAAACAAAAACAAAGAATATTTTAAGGCTAAAACATCTTTTTGAAAATCATTTGAAAAGATAATTTTTAAAGCTAAAATATTTTGAAAAGCAGTTTTGAAAATCATTTTGAAAAACCATTTTAAAGTAGTTTTACAAACTTCTTCCTACAGAATATCTCATCACATCGGGACTCGAGAACTTGTACAAAACTTAGTGTTTCATGGGTTTGTAAGTCACATGTCGTAGGCTTGTAAGCTACTGATCGTGGGTTTGTAAGCCACTAGGAAGATAGAAATGTGTTCCATCCCAAATGAAGTTTGGAGTGAAGATTTTCATGCTATTATAAAGTTTTAACAAAACTAGACACTTATCTTGAAATCTTGATCTTGATACTCATGAGTCTTCAAACTTGATTTCTTCATTCTTGATCTTTATATTGTACAGTCTTCAATAATCTGTACCTACCTTATATATATCCTGCATAATTACATTATATATATCTAGACAATTGTGTTAGTTTATAAGTTATAATAAAATAAGTTATAAAGGTTGTTGTCATTGAAACCACTATCTCCAGTTCCTAACAAATTCTTGATAACTGTTACTACGGCAGCACTCCCTCAAAAAAATGGTTACTATGGCAGCAGCTCGATAATAGTTGATGTATCATAGGCTCATCATCTCTTAGAAGCTTGATATCCTCAGTTTCTGATTAGATGCTTAATATCTTTTAGTAGTGCAACATCTTCCCTTTGTTACATATTCTATAGCACTCATGTTGTAGAGGTTCGATATCTCTTCCTACGGCTTTGTTAATCCTTCTATCATTGAATTCGATAGCATTTATATTGTTGAAGCTCGATATCTACAAGTACATATTTATTCAGCATCCTCATCGCCTTACAGGCTCGATATCCTGATTCATTTTTAATATTTGACATCACTTTCTTCTTGTTATATGCTCGACAACTTGGAGTTTGATATCCATAGAGGTTCATCACCTTCTTTGTTGTTGTTGACCTTTTAAGTACTCGACATCCCTTTTTATTGTAAATGTTCGAAATCTTTTTGTGAATGCTTGAGGCTCGTTGTCCTTTGTTAAATATTGAATACATGATAACCTTGCTTTCTTCAGGCTCGACATCTTTTGTTCTCAGAAACTCGACATGTTCTCTGTAGATGCTCGATATACATATTTGTAGTAACATTTACCCCCCCTATGTGGAAGTAGCATATCGTACTTTAGTATAATTTTACTTTTCATATTGTCGCCTATTTGTATCCCGTTTCAACTTCGTTCATTCATTTGAATAGGAATCAACGTTCCCTATTGTTTCTCTCCTCTTCTATAAACTAGTGGGTGATCACTGCTATGCATATGTGAAAATGTCTAGTTCATAAGTATGGGTGATGTATTGTGCAATATTGCTAGATTTTTCTTCTACTTTTTCCTTCTATATTATGGTTGCCATTTTTAACCTTCCTTTTTTGAAGGAAGATGTTAAGTTGTTGTGACGACCCGCCCTTCTACCTATAGAAAGACGTATCATCAATAAGAAAAGAAAGGGATAGAAATAGGTAAGAATAGAAAGAATAACAACATCAGAATCTCACAGCGGAAACGGAACAAAATATAATACATCACATAACTATTAAATGTTTTACATATATCACACAATATTAAACACATGACGGTCATATATACATCTGCTACTACATACATCCCAAAATACAATACACATCAACTAACACAGCGGAACTAAATAGATATATAGATATGTCTAGACTCCTACTCCAGCTCCTCCACAACTCAATCCAAAACCTATCACTTGGCTACTCATAAAAATTTGAGTACCCATAAGTTTATGAAAAACAAAAATAAACTCCGGGTCAGACATAGGTCTGGTATGAGTAACAGGTTAAAGTTGTTTAATTTTGAAAATATTTGAAAATAAAGGTATCACGTAAGACTCCCCACACACAAACACGGGAAATTTTTTACCTTACGCTAACCAAAACAATTTTATAGGAAATCCAGTGATATTATAATAGTGTCTAGGGTTTTCAAGTAAAATACATAAATAGCTGAAATGCTTACATCTCACATTCCAACATAGTCGGGCACAATCAAAACGTACAGCTCTTATTGGAGATTGGATTCCATATAATGGTAGGGCTACTGGGGTACCTCCCGTCACAGTATGGGGCCTAGATCACTGTACTGAGGATCACTACCGACCCCCTACAACACAAGGCCGGAACCATTCCTTACTGAACAGTCCCGAACAAGATAACCCCGCGGTTGTAGCTAGCAAGCGCCCATACAGCCGAAATAAAAGGGACATCTAGACAGGGGAATATCTCATCCTGCTTGGGTGCTACTCACCTAACTTTGCTGCACATCCCCTGTTTTAGCCATTCCCGGTTGATGAGGCTTGAGGCTGCGATTACCTTTATAGAACATATCTCTTAGAATACTCATCGTCTACCTGACGATGTTCTGAAAGCATTCAATCCATACAAGTTCGTTCCGAGTTTGAACGAAACCGAAGGCATTATCTCGTTACACTCATTTTGAAATCACCCTCTGAGTTAACGACAATAACCCATGCATTCTGAATCTTCATCTTCACTTCAGATTCATGACCTATCGTTAATTTGGATCGATGTGGTTTTCGGATGTCTAAATATGGAAACCCGATCCCGGTCTCATCGAAATCCAAAACATATCTTTTAAGGCCAAGTTGTTTTATAGTTTAAAACAATTCAATCCAATATTATCTATATACACACAAATAGATAATCCACAATATCACAATAGATAATAAAATTATCATCATAAACAGATAATCCATATTATCATCCCAAACAGATAATCCATATTATCATTATACTTATATCAAATCATCCATTTCACACAGCATCATTTATCTCATATCTGAGATCTCAAACCATTCAAGGTAAATAATATCATCCATCCATACATAAGCAATGATTAGCTATAATTAATTTAAAATGAATTAAATTAATTACTTTCATCTCTAATTAATTTAAAGTGAATTAAATTAATTACTTCACCATGATTAAACTTGCTTATATCACTATTAATTATTTATCTATCAATTTAATTAATCATCATCCAATTATTCAATTAATTAATCATCCTTGATTAATTGTCTTTTAATTATATTCAATAAATTATCCTTTAATTAATTTCACAAATTAATTATCCTTAACCAACAACAGTAATTAACCTTTAATTACTTCATAAATTAATCAACTATAATTAATTACATTAATCTTTAATTACACTAATTAATTTCTTTTTAATCACTTATTATTGATTAATTAATCTTAATTGATCAACCCTCATCGTTAATTATATTTATTAATAATTTTTAATTACATTTTAATCAATCATCCTATTTAAATTAATTACCTTAAGTAATTAATCTTCAATTAAGCCTCATTTATTAATCACACTTGATTAATACCATTCAGTAATTAACTACCCTTAATTACTCCACCCAATAAATTAATTACTCCTTAATTAATTTTATTTAAATTAATCCCTTGATTAATTTCACAGAGTAATTCAGACTTAAATTACTTCCATTATTAAATCGTCCTCAGTTAATTACAT
The DNA here is from genome assembly GCA_030765085.1 of Allium cepa. Classification (NCBI taxonomy): domain Eukaryota; kingdom Viridiplantae; phylum Streptophyta; class Magnoliopsida; order Asparagales; family Amaryllidaceae; genus Allium; species Allium cepa. The sequence goes on along the minus strand of CM060941.1, from coordinate 77,788,546 downwards.
CCAGTAATTACCATTAATTACTTCCCTAAGTAATTATACATATCACATCATCGAATGGTTATTTAAATTAATTAAACTTAATTAATTAACTTAAACAATTCATATTAAACTTAATTAATTACAATAAGTAATTAATTCCTTAATTTACTTCCATTAAGTAATTGTACTAACATTTCACAATTGATTATCTTAATTTAATTAATTTGATTAATTATTTAAAATTAATCACATTGATTCATTTTTAAATAATCCTAATTAATGACCTTCATTAACTATTAACAATTCTTTAATTATTTTTCTAAAGTAATTAACTAAGATTCATCATTATTAATTACAATTTAATTAATCTTTAATAACCCATCAATTAATCCATAATTATTTAATTAATTAAGTGTCAACTGTAATTTAATTAATCCTTAATTAATTTATTAATTAATTACTAATCATCAAATTAAATTCAATGTTATTTAATTAATGATCCTTAATTACTATTTAATTTATCCTAAATTAATTAGCTTAAACCTTAATTAACTAATTTAAACTCTTAATTACTAAATTAATTAATACAAATCATTAATTAATTAAATGAGTTAATTATTCATTTTAATTATTCTATTAATTTAATGAATTACAAATCATTAAATTCTCACTAATTTTTAAGATAAAACTTTATTCATATTTATGTTTTAATTATCATTAATAAAGTATTTAGAAACAATTTACTTTTAAATTTACTTTAAATTTCATTTTTAATTTAAGATTTAAAATGAATACCAATTTAACTTTAAGATTCAAAAACCAATTTTAAAACCTTTAAAATCACATGTTAAAGAAGTATTTATCTTATAAAAGAATTTTTAAAAGAATTTTTAAAACCAAATTCATCTTAAATTCAAATCATCTTTAAAATATGCTTTAATCATGCAAAGTTGTTTAAAACAATTTAAACTTAAAATTTTTCTATTATTTCAAAACTAAGATTCAAATTTAGATTTGAATCAGATTTAAACCTTTGATTTAAAACTTCACTTACATTTTAAACCTTCATTAAGAATTCAAATCATTTAAACATTTAAGATTGTTAAACAATTTAAATTTTAAAAACTTTATTTTATTTCAAACTAAGATTCAAACTAACTTGAACCAGATTAAACTGGGATTTAAAACTTGTTTTAAATCCTGCTTTACAATTTAAAAATCCCGTTTTACATTTTTTTTTTAAATGCTACAGGTATGAAACCTGTAACGTACACATACGACTCGAGCCACCTTAATCTGCTTCGAGTCCAAAACTAAAAGTCTTCGAGTAAATCATCAATTTACTCGAGAAAACCCCGAGACCACTACTCTGCCCACCAAACCTGGAAACATAAACAGGATCACCACCTCAAAACCTGGAACATCGCCACGATCTCCAGTCTTCGACCACCTGAAGGTCTGCAACTTCGGCTACACCTTCATTAAAGTCCAAGCTTCCATCACCCACAATCCCATTATACTCGATCAACCAAAGAGGTAATGCCGATCAAAAATGCCCAACCCAACAGAACTAGGGTTACTGCCTTCCTCTATCAACCACGTCCACCACGTTGACCTGCTCCACTATCATATATTTTCCCACTACTCTCTGATCACTCCTCTACCTCCAGGAAGAGACCCGACCTCCACAGTCAAGTAGATCACCAGAAAATCACAAATTCCTATTTCCAGTTCATACCAGAGCTGCTCTCCCTTCCTTTTACTAAAAATTATGATTTCCTTCTTAAAAATCATGTTATAAATTAAGGATTCAACTCATGATCCTGAATTTATAAATTAGAATGTTCGGTTTTTCTCTTATTCAAGTTTGCTCTATTGTTTTGATTTTCCAGAGCAATATACAAAATTATTTTAACTTAAATAAAATTTAAACTCTAATCTAGGATGAAACATACAATTTTTGTTTGTATTCTAAGTCCTAAAAGTTATCAGATCAAGGGATAATAATTTTTGAATCAAAACTCAAGCTTGGAAACTAAAACAGTATAGTCACAGAGTTTACAACATGTACACAACCAATCATCCATATATACATAGAAAATACATATATACAAAGCATACTTATTCCAGATTTTAACCATGCAACCAGATTCATATTCTTAAGTTTTTAAAATAATGTTACTCACCGTTTTGAGAAGATGACAGAGCACTTCTGTTTGAAAACAGCTTTGAACTTTTAAAACTGGAAAATGTTTTGCTTTGATCTTCCTTTAAATTACCTTGCATGTTGAGTTGCAAATGTTACTTAAGTTTGTATTTGAGTTTGTACAGGTTGATGTTATTTTTTTCTCTGGTTTGCTAACTTGTGATGAACGAATAGAAATAGGAAGATATATATATATATATATATATATATATATATAGAAAAGAGTTTGTGTAAGGGGTAGGTGTTTACTGGGTATAAGCTTTTCTTTGATCAGAGATTTTCTTTTTTTTTCTATCTTACCAGGCAAGATTTTATGGAGGCTGAATTGATGTGTAAACATTTCGAGTTGACCAAATGTTGTGCTAGCATTAATGCAATGTCCTTTATGTTTTCATGCTTAACCATTTTGTATATGTACATGGATATTTTCTTCTACTTGTTCTTGCCTTGCATATCTACTTACAGGTTACATACATATATTACTTTGTCTGGTTTGCTTTAATTCTTTAAGTACATAATATAAAGTTGTTCTAGCCAATGTTATAAAATTTAACTTATGTATTAAGTTCTATTCCTAACATAAATGCTTATTTTTATCTCTCTTTTATTTTTAAACTTAAACTATCAAATACTTAGTTTACTTATTATTTATTCTTATACTTATGTTAATATCATAGTTTCTTATGTTTATGGATTTATACTTATGTTTATAACCATATATTTGATTTATACTCATGTTTAAATATTTATAAGATTTATTCTATTTTAAACATTTTTGAAAGACTTTATTTTAATTTTTCAAATCATAGTTTTCTTTCAAAATGCACACACATATATAAATAAATTTGAAATAACATTTCTATTTATTATTTAAAATCCATTTGTAAAGACATTACATTATTAATATTTTTTAAATATAACTCATTATTAAATTAAAATAATTTATAAAATAAATTATCTCTTTATTAATAAATCACTTATTTTATCAAGCTATATTTAAAAAGAACAAAACAACCTTTTTGTTTAAATTTAAAATTAAGCTAGAATCATTTTAAACAACTTAAACTTTTATCTTGAGTATTTTAAAGCCCTATGGTTATTTATTTAATAGCTTAATATTAAATTAAATCAAATTTCCAAATTACCAAAAATATTAGAATTGGAAAACATGCCTTTATTTATTAAATTTAAAACAAAGCTTATCTATTTACAATATATACAAATATATATATATATATATATATATATATACATTTAAAATAGAAAAAAATTTAATTAGCTTTTAAAAGATAAAATCACCCATTTAAATATTTATTAAAGAAGATTATTAAATCAATTCAAATTTGTTATTAATAATATTATCAAATCTATTTAATTTTAATACAGATATTAAATTGATATTGCCAAAAATTCCGGGATATCACAGTTGTCATAAGAATGAGAATGATTAACAACGATTCTTACATTTCATTGAATGTAAGCATGTGAGAATGAATAAAGTTGCAAAATGCCTGTGAAATTCCTTATGTTTATAAAAAAATTCAATGATTACCTTAATACTTATTATGTAACTTCATACATATGTCAATAGTTACTTGTGCATGTAATATTTTAAGAATAATGAATATTTAAATTACTTAGTAAAGGATTCAAAATTATTGGTAAAAGAATTTAGATATCCTACCTATTGTCGTAGTCTAATTAGAAACAGTATAGTGTGAATTTCCAATCAATAATGATAAGACTATTAACTTGACCTTAAAATCGTTACTTTTAATTTAAATACATCACACTTCCACACAAGTATAAATAATACGATAAAAGTTGCATTCCATCTTTAGAAGAAAAACATTGTTCCATGGATTTTTTCTAATAAAATCATCACTTAAGATTTGGTGAAAACAAAGATAAAGAAAGATTAAAAAATAGAAGCGTTACATGATGCAACTCAGTGTAATAATTTCACTCAATATAATTTTCATACTACATTTTTGATATATTTTAATTATATGAGGGGTATATATAGTTCGGCTATTTGAACACAAAATAAAATATGATTAGTTACATATATGATCTGAACCATTGAATAAAATTGTGTTCACATTTTGAAGTTGAAATCGGGATCAATCCAACGGTCGATACTTATTGTGTCATCAACTTATGTTCGAATAGAATTAACCATGGCATCAAATATTTAATTTGAATAGTTACTATTTGGATAACCTCAAATTGAATTTATTCGATTGATAATGAATCTTTTCACATAAAATTCAGGCAACACAGTCCATCACAATAATTATTGCTAGACCATGCTAGAATTAAAAAAATAAACAATGCACAACACATTTTATGTTTTATTTCCTTAAAATTAACTAAAATATTATACACGTCATTTGTTATCCATGATCCAAAAATAAAATTTGCACAAATTGGACGATCTTGGTTATTCCGCGATAAATATATTCAACCACGGTAACTACGCATGCGAGGTGGAGCCTTAGTGCAATGGTTAGGTCATCTGTATGCTGATTGGATGTTCAGGCTCGAGTCCGAAAACAGCATCTTGGCAATGTGAGGGAAAGGTTGCGTACATCAACATTTCTAGAGTTCGCTATCATACAGAAGCCTCGTCCACTGATTATGCATGCTCCAAGTAAAATTTGTTCCCGCGTCGCTGTGATGGCCCTGACTCGACTTTTGAAAATCGGCACCGAATACGACACTCGTATTCAAATGCTGCAGATCCAAATATCGAATCTGGTTCGTCGAAGCTTATAACAATATCAGATGAATATAAAACAGCGGAACAAAATGAATATCATGCATACATCACAGATCGACATCATAATATCCATTACTACATCAGAGTATTTTTAATACATACACCACAACTTCAAATACACATCATAACAATATAACAGTGATCATATATCCAAAAGTCTTCAAAGGAATGAAGTGATAACGAACTCCCAAAATCTAAACACCTGAGATCCCAAAAGCTTCTAAAATATCTCTAAAGCAAAACCTCCAAAATACTGCTACACCAGAACACGGAATCCTACTACTAGGTTTCCTGTGTAGAAATTTTGGGCACCCAGAGTTTAGAAAAAAACAATAAACTCCGGGTCATTCATGGGACTGGTATGAGTAAACAAAAACAATTGCTTTTAAATAAACTAAATTTATAAAAGAAAATCTGGTATGCTTTTGGAAAATGAAACTACCATAAGACCTCCCGCCACACACACAATGCAATCGCAGAATTGGAGGATATGATAGTCAAATATGCTTGATACGAGGAAAATTCTTTGATATTATTACTAGTGCATAGTGTGAAAAACATTTCGAAAATAGAATATTAATCTTAGCCAGCATAGGTACCATTATACTATGTCTACTATGGCTACCATGTTAAATGGCAAGTTCTACAACTAAAACCGTACTGGGTTCGTATTGTTTTGTTTTGGATTTCCAACAAACGGTCAGGCAAACGAACTTCCTACTGCCACATGGGTACGCCTCTGGCGGGACGTCCCGAGAACTTAACCAGCTCTCTGCCAACACAAGGCCGGGTTACCTCTGTAACTAGGTAACTACTACACGAATATGCCACTCTCCGGTCCTTTGGGACCTTTATCCGAGGGCCCTCTATCACAAGCAACAACCACACGGTAAATGAGATTGGAGCCACCACATAGATAAATATCTGGGCTCCAAACCATGACATCACCTTTTTCCAGAAGGAAATGGCATACCCTAAAAGGTGTGATCCTCATAACCTTGCCGCATCTTTCCTGTTTCGACCATTTTCGGGTTGTGAGGTCCGACGAAGTCTCGTCTACAAAGCTATGCTTTACACGAAAGCCATGCTTTGATCACCAATGATCAACAAATGATCATCAACACACAGCATCACTTAGCATGCCACACTACCAAATTGGGAATATATCGCTGATAACCTTCAATTACATAACCTCTGAGCTCGTACGTCTCAGAGAAGGGTGTTAAGCTAAGAGAATAAATTCTCCGCCACCAACAGATACGTATTTGAAAGAAATCTGCTTTATACCTCAAAGTGTAGTGTCTGACACACAACCATACAAGTCTGTTCCGGGTTCTAACATAATTGAAGGCACTTCGTCCAATAAAGGAAGAAGCCCTTGCAATCCGGGTATCCACAATCCCAATCGGACATTCCATCACTTAGGGAATCTCTATACCGAAGCAACTTAGTGCAGAGACAATCGATAGGTTATCCTATCGTTTTTGAAGAAACCCGGTCTTCACCACCGGTCTTCAAATGCTATCCATTTCGACGTATCACTATTCAGAATGGGTTATTTGACACGTAGGTCCTCTCCCGGATAAACCGAATAATGATCGCTTAATTTTAAAACACGTGGGTATATCAATCACAAAGATTCACATTCAGGGTTCAATATGGGTTTCGGATAACTAACTGAAATCCGACTCCCTGTCGCATCGAAGTTTAAATGCCGTTTTACGGGCAAAAGGGGTTTCCACATCAATACAGGAACAAATCACAGTGCAGTACAGAGCAATCTACATCACACAGTATCACAACCAGAACAGAAATATCAATCTAGTGCACAGCAGTAGTTAATTATTTTCAATCAATGCGAGTATGATTTAATAGATTAACCACATAATTATTTTTATTGATTATTTAAAATCAATGATCAATTTGGATAAATGAATTAATTCTTAATTAACTTGATTAATTGTTTCTTAATTAGTTATTTTAATTAACTGCCAATTATAATTAATTAACTTAATTTATCTAATTAACAAATTCTTAATTTACAAATAATTTAGACACTTAATTGTTTATTAATCAATTTTAATTGCAAATTATAAATCATTATTCACTTATTTAATTACAAATATTAATTTAGTCAGTCTTGATTTCTTTCTAAAATAATTTATTATTAATAATTATTCATCTAAATTAACATTAAAAATCTTCTTTAAGCTTTTCGAAATCAATTTATTTCTATTACAAAAAAGCTTTAATGTTAATTGACGTTAACGTTTATCTTAAATTAATTATTTAGTTAAAGCATTAATTAGATTCTTAAGTATCCACTTAGTTAATTAAAATTTGTAATAAGCCTTTAACTCAACATAGTCAATGTTAATTGCTTCATAAAACTAAAATTTGCTTAACATTTAAACTTGAATTTTATTTGGGCTAAACCCATTTTTAAAGTAACCCAAGCAAACCCAGGTGTTTACTCGAGTCAAACTCGTGTTTCTCTCGTCCCTTCCTCAAGCCATCTTCTTTCACCCCCGTACTCTCTTCTTCTTCTCCTTTTTTTTCTTACTTAAGTCTTAACTTAATCAACTGCTGAAACACTCACACGCGAGCGCGAGGGACCCCGAGCCAACCCACCTTTTACTCGTGTGCTCCTTTGAGTTTCTCTTCCCAGCGCACCAAACTGACACGAGATCGATGTCGTGCACGTGAACGGCGTCGCACCGCCGTTCCGGTGGCCATCGCGACCTTCGGCAAGTCGTAATCCACCCCCTACTCGATATCGAAGCTCGATTCGACACAGAAACCTTGGAATCAAAATTCGTATCTTCATTGCAACTGTGACTCGAACGCACCCAAACTAAATTGCCTCGCCGCTGCTCCTCAGACCACCAGCGATGCCACGCCTTTCAGCCACATTATGTCTATGCTTGATACTACCCTTCCCCATCGTCACGTGCAACTTGATCGCTCCATGGTGATGAAATCATCACACGTCCAACCCACTGTGAAATTGCAAACGCAGCCCTACTTAGGATTCGTTCGACAAATCTATGCAACAGAAATTTTTTTTGACAATTTTCCTGAGATCCTGGATCAACACGCTAGCTTCACACCAATTTTTATCAATTAACATTCGATCGATCATCGGCAAAAGGAAAAAGAACAAAATTTGTTCAAACGTGAACTGCTCTTGAACCACTTAAATAAAAATTGTCATATTAATTTTAATCTTTGTGTGATTATTCAAGTTATATAATCAAAACAATGATTTAAGACACTTGAATTTATCATAAAATTTTGTTTTACTGTAAAATTTTAGGTTGCACAGACAAACCCTTCATGACAAAGCTTAAAACAAAATTTTTAATGTGATTCAAGTTGAAACAAACTTGTTTTGTTTAAATCCTAAGCTAAAAGTGATTGTATGAAGTTTATTTGAATTTTTTTTCTTCAATTTACTTTGCTCTGAAACAAAATATTGAGAACTAACTGTATAAAGATTTCCAGTAATACAGAAACACACAAAACAACATTCACTTTTTAATACATAACCAAAAACACAAGATTCATGAAATAAATACTTAGGTTCCAATTTATGAAAAATAAGTTTGCTCCATAAAAATATTGATGAACGGAAACTTGTTTTTGGAACCGCAGTGTTGATCTCTCTGTATCCTCCTTGTGTTTTGTTGTATAAACTGAGTTTGAATTTATAAAATAATGATGTTTGCTTTTATTTTTCTTTCAAGCTTTGCTATATATTTTTTGATGAACCAATGAACTGAAACAAATATGCATGTATAAATATATAGAGAAGTTTGGGACAGGTAGGGGTTTACTGGTGCAGGCAAGTCTTTTTTTCTTTGATCAGATATTTATTTTTTCTTTCTTGTTGACTATGCCAATTTGATTTTCGGCTGAAATGATCTTGTATATGCTGAGAAGATGGCATTTAATGCTCGTGCTTCCATCCTTGTTGACATACAACCTTAATTTGATTTTGTAAGTACTATTTTGTTTTGTTTCACAGATTTTTTTCCCTTGCATATGTCTACATACTTATACTTAAATGTATGTTCTTTCTTTCCTTTTTGTCTTATCACTTTGTAATACAAATGAATTTCCATGTCATTCTATAACCACATGATTTTATTACAAATATAACCTTGTTTTTTTTCTTTCTATTTGAAGTCTAACTATCAATGTTTAATTCATCACATATATTTTATTTTATTGTTTGATACAATTTCTTGTTTGTAACATATTTTATTCATTATTATTATTATATATTTAAAACTTAAACTACCAAATATTTATTTATCCATATATCTTTGTATTACTAATATTAATAGTACTTTATTTCTTTTGAAACCTCTCAATTTAAATTTTAAAAATCTATACAAGTTACCAAAGTCGAATTCATAAATTTTTGGGATGTTACAACCCCCTTAAGAAAATTTCGTCTTCGAAATTTGAAAGAAAGAGGAAAACATACAAAGAATATAAGAATTCAGAAAAATTAAGGAAATGGTTTAACAATTTAAGCCGAGATATCCACTCTGCAATTGGGATACGACTTCTGCATATTATATTCGGTTTCCCAAGTGCAGTCCTTTGGATCGCCACTCCATTGTACTTTAACGAGTTTCACAACTTTGTTTCTCCATCTCTTTTCAACACGATCTACAATCTTTATCGGTTCTCTTTTTACTGCCAAGTTGGGAGTGATCTCAAGGTCCCGCTGAGCTACCTCCTCAATAATACTATCTGGGTCGTGCACATACTTCCGAAGACTATAAATGTGGAACACATTATGCACTCCAGACAACCAGCTGGGTAGCTGCACTCGATATGCTAGAGGACCGATCCTCTCCAGAATAGGAAAAGGACCAATATAACGCGGTGCTAGCTTTCCAGTTTTTTCGAACCTCAATACACCCCGCATCGGAGACACTTTCAGAAAAACAGAATCTCCAACTTGAAATTCCAAATCTCTTCTTCGGCAGTCATAATAGCTCTTCTGACGACTTTGAGCAGTTATTAATTTCTTCCGTATAAAATCTACCTTCTCTGTGGCTTCTTTAATCATATCTGGTCCAAGGACGAGTCTATCACCTGATTCGATCCAACATGCAGGTGATCGACACGGATGACCATATAAAGCTTTGAAAAGAGCCATCTCCATACTGGCCTGATAGCTGTTGTTATAAGAGAACTCGGCCAGATGCAAATGGTCTTCCCAAGAACCACCAAAGTCGAGAATGCAAGCACGCAAAAGGTCTTCTAGAGTTCGGTTTATCCTCTCAGTCTTCCCATCAGACTGTGGGTGATAGGCAGTGTTGAAATTCAGCCTTGTTCCCAATGCAGCTTGGAATGCCTCCCAAAATCTACTAGTAAAGATCGGGTCACGATCACTTACTATGCTGTTGGGAATACCATGGAGACGAACAATTTCCTTTATATATAGCTCCGCTAAGCTTGTCGTAGTCCGATTGGATTTCACTGGAATGAAGTGAGCAGTCTTGGTTAGACGGTCCACTAGAACCCAAATTGCTTCATTTCCCTTCTTGGTTCGTGGCAATCCATCGATGAAATCCATCGATACCTGATCCCATTTCCATTTTGGTACTTCCAAAGGCTGAAGTAAACCGGCCACTTTCTTTTGATCGCTTTTGATTTGTTGGCAAGTAGCACAGCTACTCACATATATAGATATGCCCCTTTTCATTGTCTTCCACCAAAACGTTCTTTTAATATCACGATACATTTTGTTGATTCCTGGATGGATGCAAAGCTTAAATTTGCGAAATTCATCCAAAACTTCACGTTTCAGATCAGGAAAGTCTGGAACACATATTCTGCCTTTCATCTTTATAACTCCATTATCATCAATCGCAAAACTAGAATCTTCACCTCGACGAATCCTCCCATATATTCCCTGAAGAAAATTGCCCTCTTTTTGCTTGTTGGCGATCTTTTCAAGATGAGTAGGAGTAATGACACGGTGAGAAAGAGTGGCATGCTTTCTACTCAAAGCATCGGCAACTACATTGGCTTTTCCGGGCGTATATAGAATATCTAGGTCATAAGATGCTAGAAGTTCCAACCAACGTTGTTGTCGCAGATTTAAATCTTTCTGGGTAAAGAGATATTTCAAAGATTTATGGTCGGTGAGTAATTCGAATTTTTCACCTAGAGAAAGAGAGTTCATTAGATATATTGTTTAAGTTAAGTTAAATACGTAAATTGTTAAGAAAGCTGAAAAGATTCTTACCCAAAAGATAATGTCGCCATATTTTCAAGGCGAAGATAACAGCTAAAAGTTCCAAATCATGGGTTGGGTAATTTCTTTCATGAGGACGTAATTGTCTACTCGCGTAGGCAATCACCTTCCTATTCTGCATTAATACTGCACCCAATCCATCACTGCAAGCGTCGGTATAAACAGATTATCCCTGATTCCCGTTGATAATAGCGAGAATAGGAGCGGTGGTTAATCTCTTCTTCAACTCCTGAAAAGCTTCGTCACATTTCGAAGTCCAATTGAATTTTACATCTTTCATTGTTAGCTTAGTCAATAGACTAGCTATCTTAGAAAAGTCTTGAACAAACTTTCAATAATAGCCTGCTAAACCCAAAAAGCTTCGAACTTCTTTTAGGGTAGTGGGTTTTCTCCAATCAAGAATAGCGGAAATTTTGCTAGGATCAACAGCAATTCCCTCTCCATTAACAATATGGCCGAAAAATTTAATTTCTTTGACCCAAAAGTGGCATTTGGAAAATTTTGCGAATAAAATATTTCTCCTCAATATATCCAAAACAATTCTGAGGTGCTTGGCATGCTCCTCTTCGGTCTTGGAATAGATCAAGATATCATCAATAAACACGAGCACAAATTTATTCAATACTTCTTGGAACATACGAGTCATTAGATCTACGAAGTACGCTGGAGCATTGGTTAGTCCGAAAGGCATGACTAACCATTCGTAAAACAAATTAGGACCCCTAAAAGCGGTTAAATGAACACAGTCTTCGGCTATTCGTAATTGATGGAATCCCTGGGCTAGATCCATCTTTGAAAAGAAACGAGCGTCGTGCAATTGATCAAACAGATCATTAATTCTAGGTAGTGAAAATTTATTCTTGAGAGTCAGCTTATTGAGATCGCGGTAATCTACAGACAATCTCAAAGATCCGTCCGATTTAGCAACAAATGACGGCTGAACCCCATTCAGAAACACTGGGTCGAATTAATCCTTTTGCTAGTAGATCATCGGTTTGCCAAACTATTTCAACCTTTTCAATGGGTGCCATCCTACGACTTGCGTGAATGATAGGACGAGCATTAGGTGCTAGGTCGATTCCGAATTCTATTTCCCGATGTGGAGGTAAAGATTTCACTTCTACGAACACGTCCGGAAAATCTCTAACAGTTGTATAGACTCCAAACAGAGTTCGGGATAACCCAAATTATACATCAACCCCTCTCTTTTAGGACTAGGGTCCTCACAAGAAATTTCGATAAAGTCTCCAAATTCGGTTTTAATTAAAATCAATCGATTGTTACAATCCAATTTGGCTTTGTATTTAGCTAGCCAATCCATTCCGAGTAAGACTTCAAACTCGTTGAAATTAAGGATAAAGAGACCAATAGGGAATTGATAACAAGAATATGAGATAAGAACGTTTATACATCGAAGACAAAGGTTTGCAGGACCTCCAACTGGATTCTTTACGCATATGGGCTCATCAACAAAATCGGGTTCGAGATTTAATTCATTTATAGTTTGCTGGGAGATAAAACTGTATGCAGCGCCCGTGTCAAATAGAACTCTAACAATGCTATCATAAATAATGAGGTTACCTTCCAGAACTCCTTTTCCTTTCTCTGCTTTGGAAGATGCAGGTTGGTCTTTGACTGTGTACACCTTTGCTGTTTGAGCTTGCTTCATGGTTAGGCAGTCTTTAACTTCATGTCCCACTTTCTGACAATAATAATATTTCCTGGGCTTCGCTTGAACGGATTGACTGACTTGTTTCTTAGGCTTCATACATCTGCTAGAATAATGGCCCTTCTCCGAGCAATTATAACAAGTGACATTCTCTGCTGTGCTTCCCTGAATGCTCTTCTTTTTCTCCTTACCCTGCCATGGTTTCTTGCCTCCAAATTTTCTCTTCTTCCAATTTTGATTACTCGAATTTCCTTTCTCTGCCGGGGCTTCTTGCATATCAAGTGTGGCATATTTGTACCCCATATCAACCAAATCTGAAAAGGATTCTTTAACATGGCCGGTCATTCTTTCGTGGAACTTCTTATTCATCCCACGAATAAATCATTCATTCTTCTTTAAAGGCGTATTCACCAATTCGGGACCAAAACTAGACAATTCATTGAATTTGTTTAGATGCTCCTCGAATGACAAACTCCCCTGCTTTAAGTCCATGAATTCCTGGTACATTCGAGAAATTCCAGCTGATGGCAGATAGCGCTTCTTAAATACTTCTTTAAATTTCTCCCAAGTAAACTCGTCTTTTGGTATGTCTACCGTGATTGTCTCCCACCAGGCTAAAGGCTTCTTCTTGAAGTTGCCAAGAAGCTATGAGTCGCTTCTGATCGTCTTGCAACTTTAGCCCTCTGAAGATTTTCTCACATGATCTGATCCATGCTTGAGCCTCAACAATTGACTCATTGTCGGTGAACGGCTTACCACCAAGCCTTGATAAATTCTTGTATAAATCAACCAGATTCGGCTGCTACTGAATAGGTATTGCTGCTAATGCTGTTGGGGGATCTTGGTTAGGTACTGTGGCATTCCCTTGACCCCTAACTCTTCCTCTTCGTCCGCTCATTCTTACTATCTGTAATTAGTAAGAAAATTGATTTAGATATTCGGATGAGATATCTTAAGGAATATCAGCGGTAAAAAGGAAAATAGACTAAGAAAATTTTGGGGTTTCAGTCTCAATTATGCTCATTCTAGGGTATACTTCACCCTATCTCTAATGAGCCATCTAATGTGTTATACTCCGTAGCTAAAGTTCTTACTCAACCTTCAGCTCTTATACCAAATATGACGGCCATGACTCGACTTTCGAAAATCGACACTGAATACGACACTCATATTCAAATGCCGCAGATTCAAACATCGAATCTGGTTCTTTGGAGCTTATAACAACATCAAATGAATATAAAACAGCGGAACAAAATGAATATCATGCATACATCACAAATACAACATCATAATATCCATTACTACATCAGAGTATTTTTTATACATACACCACAACTCCAAATACACATCAAAACAATATAACAGTGATCATATATCCTAAAGTCTTCAAAGGAATGAAGTGATAACGAACTCCCAAAATCTAAACACCCGTGATTCCAAAAGCTTCTAAAATATCTCCAAAGAAAAACCTCCAAAATACAGCTACACCAGAACATGGAATCCTGCTACTAGGCTGCCCGTGTAGAAATTTTGGGCACCTAGAGTTTAGAAAAGAAATAATAAACTCCGGGTCAGTCATGATACTGGTATGAGTAAATAAAAACAGTTGCTTTTAAATAAACTAAATTTATAAAAGAAAATCCGGTATGCTTTTGGAAAATGAAACTACCATAAGACCTCTCGCCACACACACAATGCAATTGTAGAATTGGAGGAGATTTCTTCTTATGATAGTCAAATATGCTTGATACGAGGAAAATTCTTTGATATTATTACTAGTGCATAGTGTGTAAAAAATTTCGAAAATAGAATATTAATCTTAGCCAGCATATGTACCATTATACTATGCCTACTATAGCTACCATGTTAAATGGCAGGTTCTACAACTAAAATCGTGCTGGGTTCGTAATGTTTTGTTTTGGGTTTCCAATAAATGGTCAGGCTAAGGAACTTCCTACTGCCAATGGGTACGCCTCTGGCGGAACGTCCCGAGAACTTAACCAGCTCTCTGCCAACATAAAGCCGAGTTACCTCTATAACTAGGTAACCACTACACGAATATGCCACTCCCCGGTCCTTTGGGACCTTTATCCGAGGGCCCTCTATCACATAGCAACAACCATACAGTAAATGAGATTGGAGCTACCACATAGGTAAATATCTGGGCTCCATACCATGACATCATCTTTTTCCAGAAGGAAATGACATACCCTAAAGGGCTCGACCTTCATAACCTTGCCGCATCTTTCATGTTTCGACCATTTTCGGGTTGTGAGGTCCGATGAAGTCTCGTCCACAAAGCTACGCTTTACACGAAAGCCATGCTTTGATAACCAATGATCAACAAATAATCATCAACACACAGTAGCATTTAGCATGCCACACTACCAAATTGGGAGTACATCGCTGATAACCTTCAATTACATAACCTCTGAGCTCGTACGTCTCAATGAGGGGTGTTAAGCTAAGAGAATAAATTCTCCGCCACCAACAGATACGTATTTGAAAGAAATCTGCTTTATACCTCAAAGTGTAGTGTCAGACACACAACTATACAAGTCTGTTCCGGGTTCGAACAGAACCAAGGCACTTCGTACAATAAAGGAAGAAGCCCTTGCAAATCCGGGTATCCACAATCCCAATCGGACTTTACTTAGGGAATCTCTATACCGGAGCAACTCAGTGCAGAGACAATCGATACGTTATCCTATCATTTTCGAAGACACCCGGTCTTCACCATCGGTCTTCAAATGCTATCCATTTCGATGTATCACTATTAGGAATGGGTTATATGACACCTAGGTCCTCTCCCGGCTAAACCGAATAATGAGCGCTTAATTTTGAAACACGTGGGTATATCAATCACAGAGATTCACATTCAGGGTTCGATGTGGGTTTCGGATAACTAACTGAAATCCGACTCCCTATCGCATCGAAGTTTAAATGTCGTTTTACGGGCAAAAGGGGTTTCCACATCAGTACAGGAACAAATCACAAATCACAGTGCAGTACAAAGCAATCTACATCACACAGTATCACAACCAGAACAGAAATATCAATCTAGTGCACAGCAGTAGTTAATTATTTTCAATCAATGTGAGTGTGATTTAATAGATTAACCACATAATTATTTTTATTGATTATTTAAAATCAATGATTAATTTGGATAAATTAATTAAATCTTAATTAACTTGATTAATTGTTTCTTAATTAGTTATTTCAATTAACTGCCAATTATAATTAATCAACTTAATTTATCTAATTAACAAATTCTTAATTTACAAATAATTTAGACAATTGTTTATTGCTCAATTTTAATTACAAATTATAAATCATTCTTCACTTAGTTAATTACAAATATTAATTTAGTCAGTCTTGATTTCTTTCTAAAACAATTTATTAATAATAATTATTCATCTAAATTAACATTAAAAATCTTCTTTAAGCTTTTCGAAATCAATTTATTTCTACTACAAAAAAGCTTTAATGTTAATTGACTTTAACGTTTATCTTAAATTAATTATTTAGTTAAAGCATTAATTAGAATGTTAAGTATCCACTTAGTTAATTAAAATTTGTAATAAGCTTTTAACTCAACATAGTCGATATTAATTGCTTCATAAAACTTAAATTTTTTTAACATTTAAACTTGAATTTTATTTGGGCTAAACCCATTTTTAAAGTAACCCGAGCAAACCCAGGTGTTTACTCGAGTCAAACTCGAGTTTCTCTCGTCCTTTCCTCGAGTCATCTTCTTTCTACCCCATACTCTCTTCTTCTTCTCGTTTTTTTCTTACTTAAGTCTTAACTTAATCAACTGCTGAAACACTCACACACGAGCGCGAGAGACCGCGAGCCAACCCACCTTTTACTCGTGTGCTCCTTCGAGTTTCTCTTCCCAATGCACCTACCTGACACGAGATCGATGTCATGCACCTGCACGGCATCGCGCCGCCGTTCTGGTGGCCATCGCGACCTTCGGCAAGTCGCAATCCACCCCTTACTCGAAATCGAAGCTCGATTCGACACAGAAACCTCGGAATCAAAATTCGTCTCTTCGTTGCAACTGTGACTCGAACGCACCCAAACTAAATTGCCTCACCGCCGCTCCTCAGGCCACTAGCGACGCCATGGCTTCGGCCACATCATGTCCATGCTCCATACTATCCTCCTCCATCATCACGTGCAACTCGATCGCTCCATGGTGATGAAATCATCACACGTCCAACCCACTGTGAAACTGCAAACGCAACCCTACTTTGGATTCGTTCGACAAATCTACGCAATAGAAATTTTTTTCGACAATTTTCCTGAGATCCTGGATCAACACGCTAGCTTCACACCAATTTTTATCAATTAACATTCGATCAATCATCAGCAAAAGGAAAAGGAACAAAATTTGTTCAGACATGAACTGCTCTTGAACCACTTAAATAAAAATCATCATATTAATTTTAAAAATCATCTTTGTGTGATTATTCAAGTTATATAATCAAAACAATGATTTAAGACACTTGAATTTATCATAAAATTTTGTTTTACTGCAAAATTTTAGGTTGCATAGACAAACCCTTCATGACAAAGCTTAAAACAAATTTTTGACTGTGATTCAAGTTGAAACAAACTTGTTTTGTTTAGAAATCTTAAGCTAAAAAGGATCATATGAAGTTTATTTGAATTTTTTTCTTCAATTTACTTCGCTCTGAAACAAAATATTGAGAACAAACTGTATATAGATTTCCAGTAATACAGAAACATACAAAAAAACATTCTCTTTTCAATACATAACCAAAAACATAAGATTCATGAAATAAATACTTAGGTTCCAATTTAAGAAAAACAAGTTTACTCGCATAAAAATATTGATGAACAGAGACTTGTTTTTGAAACTGCAGTGTTGATCTCTCTGTATCCTCCTTGTGTTTTGTTTTATAAATTGAGTTTGAATCTATAAAATAATGATGTTTTCTTTTATTTTTCTTTCAGACTTTGCTATATTTTTTTTGATGAACGAGTGAACTGAAACAAATATGCATGTATAAATATATAGAGAAGTTTGGGACAGGTAGGGGTTTACTGGTGTAGGCAAGTCTTTTTTCTTTGATCAGATATTTATTATTTCTTTCTTGTTGACTGAGCCAATTTGGTTTTCGGTTGAAATGATCTTGTATAAGCTGAGAAGATGGTATTTAATGCTCATGCTTCCATCCTTGTTAACATACAATCTTAATTTGATTTTTGTAAGTACTATTTTGTTTTGTTTCACAGATTTTTTTTCCTTGCATATGTCTACGTACTTATACTTAAATATATGTTCTTTCTTTCCTTTTTGTCTTATCACTTTGTAATACAAATGAATTTCCATGTCATTCTATAACCACATGATTTTATTACAAACATAATCTTGAATTTTTTTTCTTTCTATTTGAAGTCTAACTATCAATATTTAATTCATCACATATATTGTATTTTATTGTTTAATACAATTTCTTGTTTGTTACATATTTTATTCATTATTATTATTTATTTAAAACTTAAACTACCAAATATTAATTTATCCATATATCTTTGTAATATTAATATTAATAATATTTTATTTCTTTTGAAACTTCACAATTTAAAATTTAAAATTCTAAACAAGTTACCAAAGTCAAATTCATAATTCTTTAGGATGTTATAGTCGCATATGATATAGGTTCTAAAATTGACTTCAACGAAACTATAACCCCAACGCAGAGTTATAAACCTTGGGAGAATGATTGTTGCATTACTGCAAGAGAAGCAGCATAGGAAGGTATTATTTCACAAACATACCAAACATGTTAATTAAATTAAAAAGTTATACTCAAAAATTATATAAACAATAGGTATAATATTCTATCTTATGTAATAAGAGAATAAATCAAACGTAATTTACTCTCACTAATATTTTGAAAATACCACTCCTAGACCCAGGCTATTGGTTGAAAAATACTTGTTTTCGATCTATACTTACAAAAAACATACAATTTTTACTTTAAAAGATATAGAAATCAATCACAATTATTTTTATTGAAATGGTACCTTATATGCAACATGCCACTAGGATAATATATCACATTTCAATAAACATTTAAATCACGCTATGCAAGTTTCGAACTTGTGACTTCTCGCACCAAAGCAGAATCACTTAACCATTGGACAATGGTGCTTGTCAAAACAATTTAGATAAAAGAACGATTTGCAAGAAAATCAGGAGGAAATCAATCTAGTCAGGACACCACCACTTTATCCTAAGGTATGTATTTTTATATATTTTTCTTTGATATGGCTAATAGTAGATCCCCTCATATCAAAAACCATGTAGTATAAACCTCATCTTGTATATCTCCAAAGCCTAAGCTTCAACTTACTAACTATGGTTACTTGACTTCCAAACTACCATTGTTTGTTACTAATCTCGAAAGACATAAAAAGTTGCATACATTAGAAGAAAATAAACTAAACCAAAGAAAGCTAATAGAAGGCTTCAAATTAATCATAAACTCGATGCTTATTTATATAGTAATATATAATAGTTTTTCTCATTTATTCATCATATTAATTTAAGCATTGAATTGAGAAATGAGCATAAAATTCAAGTATGTACCTATTTGAATATGACATATAGAAAAAACCATGTAAATAAATGAGGTACTAAGCACAGTTACTTGTGGAATGACACAATTTTGGACTATAACATGGTCATAGTCTAATTAAATTCGAAAGATCCAACTCCAAGAGCCTTTTTAATAACTTTTATGTCATAACACTAATAATTCTTTAACGACGTAGAGTCACTGAAAGGTACATACGAAATATTGTAATTAAAGCCTTTTTTGAAGCAAATATGGTAAGTTGAATATGTACTCGTTAATTTTTGATTCAAATATAGTCACAAAATCTAATTGGAAGGTACGCACATCTAAATTAAACAATACCTTCTAGTGCAAACCCGTGCTATGTACATAGAATTTTCATTTATTTTGTTGTTTCTGAAAATTTTAACTCGAATTTAGGAAAATTAGAAATGATTAAAAGTAAAGCAAAAGTTCATGTGTTAGAGCATAAATTCACTAAAGAGCAATAAAACCAAATGGTAGAATGTTTGCCTTGATTTGAAAATATAATAATTGTTTGCAATCTTATTTAATAAACTTCCTACACATGCAAACTAAGTCTTCATATAAGCTAGTCAGTGACAAAAAAAATCAAAAGCTGAAAATCTGTAACGATTTCAATAATTAAAAGGTGTCAATTTAATAAGACTTATATGATTTAATATTGAAAGAAATAAAACTTTATGATATAATAATGAAAAAATGAAACGTAACAATGTTAATTATTAACAATTTGGATGAAATTCCGATTAACTGCAATAATAAAAATGTTATACTTGGTTATAAATTGAATGCATGGAAACAAATGTAAATATGGAATTAATTAATGAAATTTTAAAATAAATGGTAACTGAATAAAATCAGTATTGTGTAAGTGATTTCAATATTCACTTATAAGTAATAAACGTACAAATATGATTAAAGGTTAATTGTGACAATCATTATAAGTTATCTATTTATTAGTCAGTTAAACTTGATTGGAAATTTATTACAATTAAATGATAGTAAATGTTACATTAATGTGAGTTAAAACAATGACTGTAAATTGTGAATGTAATAAAATAAATAGAAATGTTAATTATATTCATAATGTAAAAAATTAATTTTATAAAATTGTGAAATCAAGATAAATAAATCAGTTTGGGATTTTAAAATTTTATTTAATGTGTGAAATTGACAGAATCCAATACAGTTGAAATATAGTAATTAATACAAATAAAAGATGGAAATTTGAGGATATTAATGTAATGAAATGTAAACCAAATGTTACTATGTTCATAGAATAATAATTGATTGAGTATAAAGATTTGAATCAAACAAAATATGTTTATTGGAATTAAACATTAATTAACCGGATTAATTACAGTCGAATTTGAACACTGTAATTATTGAAATAATCAACACTGAAATTGATATATAAATTTACTTTTAATTATTATATATGCCTAGGTGATCAAAATTCATAAAAAAAAATTAATTATTAAATTGGAATTAAAGGCGATCTAATTAATTTAATTATTAATTTATTTAATTAACGTGAAAATGGCCATTTTGGCAAGTGTGTCGGATTTCGACGAAACTAGTTTTATCGGATCCATAACGGTGAATTATTTTAAGATTTCAAGTTTCGTAACGATCGGATTCTTCGTTTGATCGTACGACTCGAAACGCATAGAAATCGATTTAATTGTAATCAATTTGAAATAAGCTAATTTTATTATAACTTCTTCATAGGATTGAATTTAGATTTGAAACATGTTCCATTGAGTTTAAAACTATCAAAAACATCTATTTTGATATATAGGTTGACACATCTTCGTTTCGGAGACAAAACGGGCTTTTCGGGTCGTTTATCGTTCCAATCCAAACCAATCTTGTCCATTCTTTCTATTTTCAGCCCAACCTATAAATAGCCTGTTATAAACCCTAGATCATTTCTTTTTTCTGATTTTGGTATGTACAACTCAATTTGCTTCTCTCTTCCCAATAGCTGCAAACTCTAATTTCCAAATTGCAAACCCAAATCAAAAATCAAATTGAAAATCAAACTCCGCAAACTATATAGAATTATATATCAATTTGAATCTATTGACGAGCGCATCTTAGATCTGTAATTCATTTTCCACTTTGAATCACTATTTGTCCAGAAATTGAAGAACAAATCGCGGTTGTTCATTGAGTCGCGATCAACTTTGCCTGATCATCGATTTGAGTGTACAGCTTTGTAGAGGGGACCGAGGGGAGTTCATCTGTATGGTTTGTTTCGTAAGTTGATGGGTGGATATTGTGTAAAAATTAGGTTAGGGTTTTATAACCTTGGCAGCGGCTACGTTGGTCCTCGGCCGGAGTTGACACGCGAGTCGATCGCGTGAGGTCATCGGCATGGTGGACTTGCACGATGACGGCGAGGCGACCGCTGGTCTTAGCGGCGATGTCGATTGGCAGCCTGCGTTCGATGGATGTGCAGGCTTTGGTCGCGATCGTGTTAGCTGGTGGGTGGGAGACGAGGTAACTGCTGACGTGGCCTTGCCTTGCTATTTTATTTTAATTTAAATTCAAACTTTAAGGTTCTGATGTTAATAACCTTTACATACGAGGTCCAATTCACGTGCGGTTTCTTGCTTTGGTATCATATCGAAATTCCAGACATTTTGACGCTGGTTTGGACGAATTCTGAGACTGTTTGAATTTTGGGCTTAAATTGGACTTAAGTTCAATTAATTTCAAAGGTGAGTGTTTTAACCCACTCATAACTTCTTATGTTGGTTAAATTAATTTATGATGTGATTAGAAATTTATTTATGGTTGTTTGGTATAGTTAAATCATCATTCCAATTAATTTGAATTCAAATTAAATTGTCATTTAATTTATTTTGAATTTAAATTGCCAGTTAATTACGTGTAAATGATAATCTGCTATCTACTGATGTTATTTATTAATCTAGATTGATTGTGGTGAATGTTTGATTGTTTATATTGGATGAATGAGTGTTGTATTTTATATTGTTATAACTGCAAGTTCCCTATGGGTTGAAATGATACATACCTGAATGATCAACGGATTAGGGAAAAATCGTTATGGATTGAAATGATAGACTCAAGCGATTTTATGGATTTTATTATTGAATTTGGGATTGCGGTTTGAAATGATATATAACCATAAAATTCTAAATTGCGGATTGAAATGATAAATATCTATATCACTTGACCATAAGGTAGAGAATTATATACGGTCACTGGATTAATTAAATTAAATGATCTTTGAATCCTTAATTTTTTAAATTAACTGAATGATATTTTGAAATAAGAATTTGATTTATATAAATTGATTATTATTGGAATGGGTTTTCAAGGAATTTAATCGAAATTTCAAAGTTGATTTTTAAAGTATAAATTGAAAGTTATCGGAATTGAGTTATTAAAATTGTTTGAAATATATCTTTGAAATGTATTGAAATCGGGTTTTGTGATTTGGAAATGTGAAATTGTCCAGATATGTTGAAATAAAATAAATAGTTAAATTTATATGAATTCCAAATTTCATATTTAATATAAACTGTTTTAAAAATATATTATTTTAAAATTCCTATGTATTAAGATGAAAAAAATATTATTAAATTATTTTAGCCTATATTAACCATATAAATTATTTTAACCTATTTTCGAACCAAATTAATTTATTTTAAACTAATTTAACCATTTAATTTAATTTAAATCTAATTAATCTATTCTAAAGCTATTTAATCTATTTTAATTATATTTAAATCTATTTTAAATCAATTTAAACTATCTTAAATCAAGTTAAACTAATTTTGTTCTATTATTAAATTGTTTTAGAGTACTTTTACTACTTATAACTATTTATAACTAATTATAACTATCTTTCTAAATTTCAAACTAAATAAGGTGAAGGTGTTTGTATTTAAAATCCTTGATTTTAGGTGAATATGGTTATATCATGTTATAACCTCAGTTGGGATTTAATCAACCGAATATGATGATTTTTGAAGTAAGAATTTAACTTATTTTGGAAAATTATGATTTGGAAATGATATGATCTTCAAAGGTGAATATGATTTCGAAAATATTATGGTTTTGAGAATATGGTATTTTGGTATAAACTGTGAATTGACTTTTGAAATGTAAAAGAACCATCTGGTGTGTAATAAGCGATTGGTTGTTAAAGAAACTGGGATCGAATATTGTCATACTCTCTGCCAATACCGAAAACCACTTTAACAGTTGTGTACGTGGTGGAGATTCCAGAAATGAAGTAGGATGGTTTGGCGAACGATTCAATATGAGGCATGACGTGACCTTGACTCCCGTGAGTCAGCCTAGATGGGACCAAAACAGGAGCAATTGACAGGCCAAGTGAGGTCATTCCTCCGATCAGGCATATTCCTTGGATACAATATTCTGACTTTGTGATTTATTTGGTGGCAACCCTTGATTTTGATTTGGGAGTGTGTTCCAAGGTGGGCGGTAGTTGCGGCTATGTGTTACCACCAGTCCGAAAGTGTAATTGGCATATCTACACTGGCATTGCCTAGTTGTGCCGTGTTCACATGCCCTAGTGCGCCTTCGACGAGTTTGTTTTGTGTGGTACCTACGGAGCGCTCTTTGGTAGCGCCCGATCAGGAGCTATTACGGTACTATATAGACTATGGTACCATAAAATGTGTTAAGGGCGATATGGTTAACACCTTAATGCTATTTTAATAGTTTACTTTACTATAGAAAAATTATAATAGTGTATTGCACTACATGATAGATAGTTTAACGGATCCTTAGGAGATGTGAATCCCGAACATCTCTTGAGTTACTGCACTCACGTTAGACACTAGATATGAGATGTCAAATCCCGTAAACATCTCCGACCCCGTCACACGCATATTTACCATTGATTTAATTTACCTAAGATCTTTTAGTTCTGACTCGAGTGTTGTCTTTTCAATTCACTCGGGTCAGCCTGAGCATTTTAGGATTTGAAGACCTTATCTTTGGAGGACGAATACAAAGATTTGTGTTACTGCTATTTACTATGTTTATTTCACTGCACTCATACTGTTCCGCTACATCATTTATTTATCTCTGATAAGTGCAACTTTGATTCTATGTTGTATAAATATAATCAAATGTTTTGTAAACGGCTTTATGAACTGTTATTTGATTATTATATTTTGTCATTCTGCTAAGAGATTCTGTATTTGTTTTATTTCTTTCTCTTTTCTTATATACCCCATAACAATCTGCTCTTTTGAATGGTTTTGAGTTCGGCATGTGTGTCTGCTTAAACGTCCGAAAAGGCAGGTCATTACAAAATCCATGGAAAATATTGTTAGAGCTGTCTTGCGTGTGGTTAGAAGGAATGAAGATTTGAAATTAGAATAGTCCAATGTCGGTAAATAAATTAGATAAGTGGTGTATAAATATAGATTGGTGGACACGTAACATCAGGGATTTCTTTAGTTCAATTTCATTTTCCTCCCTCTAACATCAATTACTATTTTCTTCATGTGAACATGCACCCAAAATTCAAAACATTTATTTCCCTCTTCCCTTCAAAACGAACACTGGCAGGAAAAAAGAAGAAGTTAAGTCGTTTGTCAGCAAATTAGAATACAATAAACAACGTATCTATGATTGATTTGTTGAAGAAAAATAGAGTAATTATATAGAAATTATGAACACATTCATATTTCTACAATTGTTTTATAGAATTTTCTATGTTGTATTGTCTTTATATTTCTATGCAATAATACACTTGACAGTAAACATGGCATCACAATCATGTTGAGAAACTTCAGAAACCAAAAATACTCATAACAACTATTGAGTACGCATAAATATATGAAATTCTTATAGTTGTTCAGTTTTTTGATCCTGTTTAGTTGAATCAAGTCATAAATATTATATGATCCAAATACTGATATGTAATGTATACAAATTTAATGAATCTACAATATTATTTTCTGTTATGATTTATTTGTTACAGCAAATGCAAATATTATGTGAACTCGTTGCTTTTTAGGTTGAAAGACACTTTTTAGTCTAAATCACAGAATGATAGTTGCAACTATCATTTTCTGTGCACACTAAAAAATATCCTTCAAACTAAAAAATTTATTGTCCTTGAGACTAAATGTTTTTGCAATTTCTTCCGTAGGTCCACTTTTCTCAAAAAGGAAAATATATAAATACTATGATGAAAGTCTAACCTTTTGAGGATAAAACTGAATTTATACTCTCAAAAGTAATCATCATAAAGAACGAAGTGTTAATTTTGGAGATAGAAAAAATAGTAACATCTGCAACTAGAACTTCCTTTTTGAATCCATTATAAAAGGTAGAGTAACTAAAATCACAGTCGAAACATGTTCAATCTATCATGTTAAGTGAGTTCTAAAGACCATCTTGTAAATTTCATTAGTCTTAAAAAGGTGAAATAACTTATGCATTAAAATAATTAGCCACATTATGCTATTAAATTTTCCAATTAAACCTCATAGAAATTTAGAGCGCCCTTCACTTTTAGTACTTAAAACCCCAGTTTCAAAGATCGGGATCTTTAATTGAATTCAATCACTTAAAAATAAAATTTAACTACCATAAGCAATAGAGCGACAAAATTTCTCCTATTTTAAATTTCTATTGTTCTAACATTATTCGAAGGATGCTCTTAAATTACAAAATATTATTATTCAAACCTAGAAAGGGGACTTCAATATTAAGTGAATATATCGTGCAATCTTCCGATCTAATATATGCATGAATATGGAGAAAATTGTTATCAAAAGGAATTCCAACTAACCCATATTTATACACTACTTCTCCAACTTAGTTAGCGATGCGGGACTATTCTAATTCCAAACGGTTGGGTTTTTTCTAGAATCCCTACACAATTAGATTCAGAAGAGATTAAAAAAGTAAAAAAAAAAAGATTTTTTTTCCTTCAAACAAAACCTTTATTAATTTACCAAAAGATTATAGGAAAAACCAAAAAATTGATAATCAAGCTCAATATCAAAAACCACCTTTGTAGAAATAACCCTTCTAGCATACATATTTATAGCTATTATCAATCATTAGAAATGTTCAAATATATCTCTCATAATCAGTCAAATAAAAAAAATTGATCGTATATTTATTTGTTTTACATAAAAATAAAGATATTTGAGAGATATACGCATACATATCTTTTACTAAGTCAAATCCAATACTTTATAATTAATTAGTCAACCGACCAATTAACTAATACATAAAACAAATATTGTGTCACATATCTTCAACACTCCATCTCTACAAAATATTCTTCACATGCTCCACTTTTGTTCGAAAACAAATTAATCAACCTTCAAACCATCTACTTATACATGATACCATTAAACACACATATCGTCAATAAATCAAAATTGCTTGTAATACCATAAAGGTTTCTAAGAAGACTTTATGGTTTTTCATTGCATGCTCTACCTTGATTTAGATAAATTTGCATCTCCAACTCTAATTTTAGTACTCTCAACGTTCTCCATCGTTTTTCCTAGAAATTTGTATATGTTATTGTTTTTCCGTTTTGCACGCAGGACCTCCATATTACCCCTCCAAACTCTTATGACTCTACCTTGAGTTGAAAAGTTGCATCCTTTTTGTTCCAGCTGTCATATTGAATCAAGATTCTTCTTAATTTTTGGGATATGCATAACTCCTGTTAGCTTCACCACTCTTCCATCATATATCTTCAACCTAACCGAACATATACCTTTAACATGCAAATCTCCATCATCTGCATATTCCACCTTATCACTTTACTCTTTGCAATCAATAAATACTTCCACCTTTACACCAGAATTAAGTATCCAATCTTTTCTTTTCCTTTTATTCACGTAGAGGATGTTGTCGTCAAGTTTTTCACCAAAGGTTATCTCTTTATCGCTGCCTTCATCAAGCTTAACTTTGCCTTCCTCTATTGCTTTCATCCTTTCTTTGTCCTTTTTAAGCTTGTTGCAAAATATCAATTGGTGACTGAGTTTTTCATAGTAATAGCAGATGAAATCTCTTTGCATATTTGATTTATTTGATCGTCTTTTCATATTTGGAAGATTACCTTTCCTAGCAAGATTGATTTCTTCAAACGGATTTCTACTTTCATTTTCTTCCCTGTCCCTTTCTTCTATTAGGTTCATCCTTCGCACCTCCTCTTTAAGAAAGCTACTAACCACCGACTCCATTGAAACAACTCCATCTGAATTTGAGTTGTTCAATACAAACATAAATGTTTCCCAACTCTCAGGTAATGAACTCAGCAACAACAAAGCTTGTGTCTCGTCATGTACCTTGTCATTCACGGCAGCCAGTTAGTTCACAATTGCCTGAAAACCATTAAGATATTCTCTAATTGATCCACCTTCCTTAAAATTTAGATTCATCAATCTCCTCAAAAGAATAGCATTGTTAATTGCAGAGTTCTTTGCATAGATTCCTTCCACTTTCATCCAGATTACTTAAGAAAATATTTCATTAGAAACAGTATGAAATACCGAATTCTCTAAAAAGCACCGAATAGTCGTCGCAGCCTTCCTGTCCAAGTCTTCCATTTTGCTTCAGATAAATTACTAGGTTTCTCCCCTATGTTTTCTAATGGTTGGTGAAGACCATAGAGATATAGAAATTCTCTATATTTGCCTTCCATAACCCCCAATTTCTCCCATTAAGTTTTTCCACATTTATACTCTCCATAACCAAACTCTCTTCAAAAAAATTATGTAGTAGGCTCTAATACCAACTGTTGGGGTTTATTTTAGGATCTCTACACAATTAGATTTAGAAGACATAAAAAAGCTAAAAAATTTATTATTTCACCAAAATATTACAAGAAAAACCTAAAAATAGGGAATCAATCTCAACACCAAAAAACCCCCTTTGTAAAAATGACTCTCCTGGCATACATATTTATAGCTACTACCAACCAATAGAAATGCAGAGATATATTTGCTAATATATCTCTCATAATCATTCAAATAATTTAAATATATTTAACCATATATATTTATTTGTTTTCCAAAAAATGAAGATATTTGAGAGATATATATATGCATAAATATCTCTTACTAAGTCAAATATAATACTTTTCATAATTATTAGTCAACCAACCAATTAACTAATATGTAAAACAAATATCATGTTTCATATCTTCAACAAAAATGTGAGAGGAGTAGGCGGCTATTGCAGATGAGAAGAAGAGCATAATAAATAAAAGATATTAGAGCATAATAAATAAAGATGTGCCAAAATACGAGATTTACCCGTTTAATGCTATGGGATGTGTGGTTTATCCTTTTCCCTTTAAACCAGTATGTAACCCGTAATTTTCGGATGACTGATCCATCTAATCTAGTCCATTTCGGGAGCTCAAGGAAATGCATCTCCGGTGCATCAATTAGTAGGTATAAGAGATTATTGTCGGATCCCCAAGGACAAATGATTGATTTACCCATTCAAAGCAATTTACACGAAGAATTTTCTTTGCCAGATATATAATTTCTTGCTATAGAGCTCAAAAGGGAGTCATGGATACGGTTGTACGAACATCAGATGCTGGATACCTCATGCGTAGACATGTTGAAGTAGTTCAACACATTATTGTACGTAGAACAGATTATGATTGCATACGGTACGTTTTATAAAAAATATTATCATAAATATATTTGAAGTATTGAATTTATAAAGCAGTACATGTTGAATTTGTTAAGATGATTACGTTAGGTACTAAACCTATTATATTTAAATATGTAATTTTTGTTATGTGATATATGTATTTTGTATTTGTGCAAAAAAATGTCGTTTTATAGATAACAATGAGATAGACATTGATTATTATTTTTAAGCATTTAGTTTTTGTTAAGAAAATAAATAAAAGTTGGTATTCTTAACTAATTTTAAAATTAATATTTCTATAAGTTTCAATAGATAAATATTTACATGTATGGATTTTTGAGTTTTAACATTTAGTTCATAGCATATTGTTTAAAAGATAAATGAAATATAGATTGAATTTTGAATATTTTTTGAGAGAATGAAAAACATACCTTAAAAATAAAAATTTATTACAAGTGAATCGGTATATTTTATGATTTAATGATTTTGTAGTTAGTGTTAGTATCAAAAGTAAGTATATACATTATTAAAGTGATAAATATAATAAATATTTATTTAACAATTAAAAGAAATATTGATTGAGCAATATTAAAAATCATATTCTTATTTTAATTATGTAAAAATGATTACTTGGTTTTATTTCGTACCTCATAACTTTAACCTATAACAAAAGAGTTTCAAAAAATAATTAACATCTGCCTCAAAAGGACAATAAAATACAAAAGATTTTTTTTTTAAACATAATATCATATATTTTTATCCATTAGTTAACGTAAATTAAGAATATTCATAATTAAAGTTTAACATTTTTACATAAACTATCAACTGAAAATATTCATTATTTTTCAAAATTACAATCTATGGTATTCATCACTTATCGCGCCAATCTTAACATTTTTTTATTATCGATAAAGTATTCAGTTGTATCAAATTTAGAGTGGAATAACATGTACATGTCTAATATTATATCTATTTTAGAAACAAAAAATTATGTATATGTTTGTTTATAACCAAGCACCAACTTTAGAAAGTGCATTTATGTATATTTTTCTCTATAATAAAGTGCTAGTTTTAGAAAGAAATAACTTATGTAAAATTGAATGTATAATTATGGAAAATTAAGTGTATAATAATGTAAAAACAACTAAAGGCAATTTTGTACATAATTGTGGAAATTTTAAGTTAGATGGACTTGAATAAAATATAAGTTTTAAAACTGTTACCAATATAAGTGTGTTATATAAAATGCATTTAATTATCGTTTTATGACTTATTAGCTAAATAAATATTAGTCAATAGGTTTATTTTAAAAGTCCAAGTTTTAGATCAATAAATTATTTAAAATATATGCATTTATATATAAAATAATGTAATAAAATTTGGAGGAATTTTGTAAATAATTGTAGATATTATTAAATATTGATATGTAAATGTAAATTGTTAATGGAGAGAGCTAATATAATTTTGTAATAATTATAATAATAATAAATTGTAAGATTAAAAAATAAAATATTTAGAGAGAATTAAGGAAAAACTTAAAATCCCTGAATCAATAAGAGAACGGGAAATTCTTCTACTTTAATTTTATTTGATAGATACTTTATCCTTTCCTGCTTAAATTATTGACTGATTGATATTCGTCTTCCCTTCTTCCAAAAGTTCTACCTGCAACTAAAACTCAAAACTATAATTATAATTTTCCTCTTTTCAATCTTGAAATTTCGAGCAAAGGCTTTTGATTCCTACAGCATCCAAACTCGATCTAAGGTATGATTTCCCTTTCCAATCGATTTAAGTATGAAAGAGGGGGTTTTTTGGTTTGATAATCAAGCTCCTTTGAATCATTTTGGGTTTAATTGGCGATTGGATCCAAGCATATTTATGATTTTAAGAATTTAGTGTTTGGACTCAGAAGCTCTTTGTAATGCATAATCTTAATGATTAGTAGAAACTTGATAATTTACGAATTTTTGATAATTATCACAAATTCGATAACCTTCTAGAAACTCAACAATTTGTTGGAGTTTTGATAATCGTCAAAAAATCAATCTCTACTTAGAGACTCGATGCCCTATTAGAGGCTTGCTAACTAGCTGCAAATTTGATCTCTAGTTAGTGACTCAATAACTAGTTATGAATTCGACAATCATTTATTGAATCATTTACTAGTTACAAACTCAACGGCCCTTTGGAGAGTTGTTAACTTATTACTAATTTGAAAACCCTTTAGAGAGTTTTTAGCTAGCTATGAATCCGATATATTTTATAGGCTCGTCATCAAGCCATGAATAAGAACCTTCAACTGGTTGTGAACTCACCAACTATCTATGGGCTCGACACCTTATTATAAGCTCAATAACTAGTTATGAGTTTGGTAGTTTGTTATGAACTCAATAACTAATTAAGGAATCTATAACTAGTTATGAAATTACGAGTTCGACACCTAGTTATGAATTCACTAACTGGTTAAAGGGTCACCATCTGGTCACGAACTCTCTAACCATTTATGAGTTCGATATTACATTATGAACCCGATAGCTAGTTATGAGTTCGACACATTATGAACTTGATAACTAGTTACAAATTTAATATCCATTTTAAAAATTAAATTTTCCTTTAGCATTTTCTTAAGTACTTCAGACTTTCATATATATAATACATTCCTAATTTCTACATGATATTGTCTTAATGATAAATGGCTAGCAAGAAGGTCTCCAAATTGTAACGATTCGAAATTTTCGACCCCGAAAATTCAACACTAATACGTTCACTGTAGAAGTGTCGAGAAATCGAACGCCGAAAATTCTAGATTGTTAGGGTAAAGAAGAAAATGAGGTAGAAGAAGAAAACAGAAATAACATCACAGAATGTCACAATCGCAGCGGAATAAAATATGATACCAAATAACAGCATTTACACAAAGAAAGTTGTAAATGTCAATTTACATATAATATATTAGAGTACAACCATTCACAAGAAATTGGACAGTTGTAACAACTTGTCCCTGAATACAATCAATACAAATTCTAATACAAAGCGGAATCAATACGTCTCTACCATCCAGCTCGCCTCCTGAGCTCCAGAACATCCTAACCTAAAAACTGTAAACTTGGTCTGACCCGAGCATTACAATAAAGTAAAACACTCGAGTGAGGCTGGAAACCAGCGTGAGTAAACCCATTTAATGTGAAATACAGGTTACAAACTTCTTTGAAAAGCCAGGGTAACTCGTTCATCACTGCGAGTTTTTTCTTGTTATAGCCAAACATTATTTCGCAAAATAATGTGTAAGTATCGTTACTTAGTTTAAATGGACAAGTTCACTTAATTTATTCCATTCCAGCCTATTTGATTTTATAATCAAATCTACAAAGATTTGTAGTAGTTACTAATCGAAGTGGTTCTGGATATCGCTGATATCCGATCCCGATCTCTTCGAATTTAATGCCATCTTTTAAGCCAAGTTGTTTAAGGAAAACAATTCGATTTAAATTCAGAATATCATATTCACACAGTAATTCATCATAGATATCTAATTAAATAAATGATTCACATTTATTAACAGACCAATCCAGGCATTTCACACCACAGAATATCACAAATTAACAGACTAGAGATATAAATCCATCCAAGCATTTAATACAATTTAATCATCCATAAGCAAGATAAATTAATCATACAATTTCTAATTAATTTAATTTAACACAAAATAAGTTAATTACTTATAACCCTTCTTAATTGTTATTAATTAATTGCATGCCATTTATTTTATTTTAGTTAATTATTGGAATTAATTGATTATCATTTACAATTACTTAAGACCTTAATTAATTAAAAGTATAACTGATTTATATTAATCATTTACTTAATTATCATCCAAATTTTACTTAAGTTAAATGTTTGAAATTAATTTATTATTACATACAGAATCCTTAAGACCTTTATTAATTATAAGCTTAAAACATTTTACTTATTTAATCAACTACTTAATTACACTATTTAACTTCACTTTAATAAACTTAGGAATATAATAAAATAATGGACATATAATAAAATATTCCAAACTTAATTAGTTTAAAATAATTTATTATACAACCTTTAACTAACCCAATACTTAAACAAAACATTTATTATTTAAAATAATTGGTTAAGAAAATTGTTTTTTTCTTTAAAAACTTGTTTTATTTTTAAATTTTAAAACCTTGTCAACACACTTGTGAACAAAATCCGAGCCAAACCCTGTGCCAACCTAAGCCCAAACCCGAGCAATCCCTTCTTCTCCCCGACTTAATCTCTTCTCTCTAATTCCTACAACAACGACTCAAGTTCAACCCGATCAAAATCTCGATCCAAACTTAAACTTCCCCGACTCTCCTCCTCCTCCTTCTTCTCTACAGCAAACAACTTGATACACACCGATACGTGTGTGCATGCACACAAGATCAACGCCGCTCCAACCGATGATGCTACCTCCGATCCGTCGTCGTTGATACCCTCGTTCGACCCGACCACCCAGAACTTCAACATGACCTCTGAATCGTATTCGAGCAAACTGAACACCACTATAACAAAACGATCAACAAAAACCTCCACGTCCCACCGCCTCGGATCATCTGAAACCACATGCTCGTGCCTGGAGATGCGCTAGTCCCTCATTATCCTTTCCCCCACCTCCGATCAAGCCCGAAGCCATCGCGATGCAGCACTTACCTCGAGAACAACGTCGACTCAAACCAGGTCTTAAACCCTACAACGCCGCCGTTCACCCACCACGATGATCGGAAAAATCAGCGACCATTTTTCCCATGATCCGTGACCTTCACGCTACCTCCAGCAAAAGTCACGACTCTCCCCTTCACTCCGATCGCCAGAAACCGAGCAAAGTCTCGATTCCATTCTACTCGAAAATTCTACACAAATTCAAACTTAAAAATCATGAAATTATTATTAAAAATCATGGTTTTTAGAATTAAATTTGACGATATAAAAAAAACTCGAGATTTAAACAATTTATTTTTCTGACTTGGTTTGATTTTACTGTCACTTATTGTTTTCCAGTTAATTATTTTATAATCTCACATAAAAACATTTTTATAAGTAGAATTTAGTCGATACAAACCTACTTCCTTTAAATATCATAATCTAATTCAGTTTATATGAAGAGGATTCAAATTTTGAGTATGTTTGGTCTGTTGCAAACTAAACAGAGACATGCTTACAGACATGCACATAGTATACATACTTATATACATGCAAGCACATTTATACATTCATGCAAACATTTCACAACATTATTTCATTATCTGTCACATGCATCAGATAAATAAGTAGAATTGGTTTAAAGGGTGAATGTTTACTCACTTGAAAATGTTTGAACAGAGAAAAGATTTGAAGTCTGGAAATTTGATTTGAATCTGCAACTTGATCTACTTTAAGTTGAGATGAACTTGAACTGAGTCTTTGCTTTGCTTCAGTTCGATACTTGAAAGATTTATTTTGTTGTTCTATTTTTTCCTGGTTTTGGTTTTAAATTTTTGAAAGATGAAGAAAGAAAGAGTTGAGGCAAATGCATATATACGTGTACTGTAAACAGTCTTGTTCTCTTCAAAACATTTTATCTATTTTTTTAAATGAAGAAACAATTTCAAAGAGTACTTGACACTTGTACACAAGATTTCTTCCAAGTCTTACAAATGTCCTTATTCATATATTTTATATTTTCTTATGTTTATCTTTTTTTACACTTTCTTTCTATTTATTTGATGTTTACAAAATAACATAAAACCCCTTATTTATTCTTATTTGAAGCCTAAGTTATCAATACATTAATTAACAACTATACTAGTTTTTAAAAAAAATGTAAGGTTTTTAAATCTAATTTATTTTTAAGATACCATTTTGAATTTCAAACTATAGTTCCATTTACTACTATATATATACACACACAATAGAAATTAGAAAGCACATTTTATTTGTTTTGAAAAGAATAAGTTTGCAAATTTAAATAATTATATAAGAAAATTATCAAATTAATATTGCTAAAAATCTTGCGTTGTCACATTCCTCCCCCCTTTAAATCTTTTTGTCCTCAAAAAGGAACAAAGAAAGAATTTTAAATTATACTGTTAACTATCAGTTAAATTATTCTTCAGACATTCTTAACTCTTTACTCCTTTTATCCTAAAGTTTTAAAACACTTTAAAATCTACATAACATTACAAAATAGATTTATAAAAATACTTTTTATAACCAGATGTTTCAACAAGTCCATCTTTCTTCTCACAGAAATTCGGTCATACGTTGATCAGGCATAGGACTGAAAATCTATAAGTACTTAGCAGACCTGTTTCCAACACCCAGTGAAAATACTTAGAAAACATTTTGTGGAAATATAGAAAACATTTTTGGTAAGAATGCTCCGGAATTCATCGCCACCCCTCCATGGTCGCAATTAGCCCGATGATTACGTCGCCATCCTGGCGAAACCATAGAAAACTGTAGGCATCTACGCCCCTCGATTACACCATGGAACCGCTGCAGATCGCAATTACACCCAGGGTTACATTGCAATCATGGCAAAAATCATGTAACTGTAGGAATCAGTGCCCCGAATTTCGCTGCCAAATGAAACTTCACCACACAGACCACATAGATCGCAGACTACATCAGTCGAGTCCCAATATAGCCTATAGGCACTCACTGCCACACGACTTTCGCTATGTCTTCATAGATCGCAGTCTACCGATGTTACGTCGCTCTCCCAGCGAAATCAAATGTAGACCTTAAGCAATCACCGCCCCTCGACTTTCGTTATGGAGCGCAGTAGATCGCAATTACATCGAGTTACACTATCGTTATAACATAACCCCAATGTCACTATAGGCATCAGCGCCATCGACTTTCGCTACCCCGACCACAATCCTTAGGAACTACAGTTTAGTCTGGACATCCTCTAGGATTAAATTTAGAACCCCCCTTAGGGCTCAATGTAGAACCACCCTGTGAATCTCCTACTAAGTTTCAACTCTAAATGGGAGCGCCTTTTCCTTATAGCATTCTCAAAACATTTTTATACTATACACATATAGTATCTTCCAAACATACTCCTTATATGTCTCACATATAAATCACATTTATACAAAATCAATATCTTAAAATCGATAGTTCTCGAACTTGGCTTTCCAAATTCCCAAAATTTGCTTTTTCCCAAAATCGAAAGCCTTTAACAATTAATGGGTTCCTAAAAACCTTTTTTCCCAATTCCATAAAATTATATATATACATATATATATAAGTTTATTCTTTTAATTAGAACAAAATATTTTTGGGTCACTTCCTACTTATATAAGTTCCCTTTTATACTTCAAATACTTTTCGAAGATCTTTCCTTCTGGTTATAGATTCAACAAGGAGAGCTTATCATATATAACATATATATATATATATATATATAACTTCATTTATACCAAATCAACATTCAAATTCGATTTCATTTATAAAGTTATTTGCCACATTACTTACTTTTTATAAAATGAGTTTCAGTTATAGTGCTATCCAATTTCCCCTCTTATTCATCGCATATTTCTCAAAATATATTTTTCCATTTCAAAAAACATTTTTACATTCTTTTCAAAATTTTCAATATCTATTTCGTTCAATCATGTACGACGTACATATATCATCCGTATGCAATATCAAATTTGATCGCTCACTCGATCACGCAATTTCACTTCTGAACTAGTATCGTCCACCTGACTTCCTTGTGCGGACTTAGATCTGGTTTCTTGATCAGAAACCGTCATTCTCCTTACATAGCCATAACTATGACAGAGAATTTACAGAATCAATCAAAAATTCATATCCAGGATTCGCCATTGAAAATCAAGTAAAAAATCTTAACTAGGGTCGATATACTATCTCGAAATTCTATGCTCGAATATGAATCCAATTATTATGCGAACAGAATAATATACGTACTTCCTACGTATTTATCTTCATTGATTATTAGCTAAATCAATTTTTTTTCATTCACCTTCATTTTGATTTCTATTACTTATTCACAGTTGCTTCCATTTCCATTTGGGTTATCACTTCAAATCTTATCTCAATTGGTATTTAAATCCAATAGTTTCTACTTTGACCAGTTTGAATTTAGAAAATAGCTTGAAAAGTTTAAAATAGCTAAGTAATTTTAAAATAGTTATTAGTGGTAAATAGTAGTAGAATAGTTAAGTGATTATAAAATAGTAGTAAAATAGTTAAATAGTTGTAGAATAGTTAGGTAGTTGCAAAATATTTGTAAAATAGTAATTAGTTTGTAAAACAGATGTAAAATAATAATTAGTTTTCAAAATAGTTGTAAAATAAGTATAAGATAGTTTGGGTTTCGAAAAGAAAGGTTGTATAGTAAATAACTAGAAAAGATAGATTTAAGATAGTTTATTTTTAAAATTTATTTGAAAATAGTTTCAGAGTCAAACTGGTTCAATTTCCCAATCTCCTATTCCGATCAATTTCCAATTTCCACTTCCAAATTCAAATCATTTCCCACTTGAATTTAAACTTATTCAACTTCAATCACACTTCCAATTAATTCAATTCAAATTTAAAATTGAGCCAATCTTCAATTCCCATCTCAACTTCAACCCATCTCGAATTATATAAATTCGAGTTAAATTTCAAATGATGATCAAATTAACCTTTACTTTTAATTTAACAACCAAAGTCTTTAAACAATTTAATTCTGAGTCCAATTTTCTAATATTCATTTAAATTATCTTTACTTAACTTATCTTAAGGTTCAAGTAAAAGTTCAAATCTTTTTAAACAATTTAAATCTTCGAAATCCAATTTATTACCTAATTTTAAATTCAAACTTTGAAACCAATTCTTAAACAATTTCAGTTTGCAAGTTCATTTTTAACATTTGAATCTTAAGTTCAAAGTGATTTTATTTTCACAGTTTTAATTTCATTTCAAAAATCAAAATATTTAAAATAAGGTTTATTTCCATTTAATTTCAGTAATGGATATATATTACCTCAATCCACTTCTTAATTCAATTAAAATAATCCAATTCACAGTTTCGTAGATTATTAATAACAACAGGATGATAGTAGGATATGCCAAAGTAAATAAACATCCAAATTATCTAAAACATCCCTCAATAGCATCCATTACCAATTTCCAGAAATCAAACCCGTTTTGAGATCACACATAACTCCCTTTTCAATTCAACCCATTTAACTTCCCTAAGTTGAATCTGAATTTCATCTTGAAATTTCCAATTCAGGTTGTTCGTTCTAAACTTATTTAACTTCCCCTAAGTTAAATTTCAATTTGTTTAATCCAGTAAGCCTTACTCAATTTGAATTCTCCATTTCTAATTTTTAAACTTCTTATCAATATCCTTTCCAACAATAAGTTCAAAAACTTATTTCTCTTTGGGTTTTTAAATCACATTTCAGGTGGAAAATTCAGAAATCAACACTTAGTGTCTACCTCAAATCAACTTTGATATTATGTATATCTCACATATATCCATATACATATTTATTTATTTTCACAACAAGTCATACTTCCAATTTTAAACCATTCTTGGTTTTTAGTTCAAAACAATTTTCCTTGAAATTTTCAAAACAATTCTTGTTCAAAACAAGACTCCTTCAATCAAATATATTATGAATAATACTATTTATTATTTCTTTTAATATTCTAAATCAATTCCAATTCCAAATTTCTCTGGGTTTAGATTTAAAATTTCCCAAGTTAGAATCTATTTTAATTTATAAGTCATACTTATATAAGTTGTTACTTACTTAAAGCATTCCATTCTGCTTAATCATTGTTTATCTTTAGAAAATAAACATTCCTTTATTAAGATACAATACCCAATTTATGATAATTATTACATCTATAAATCATACACACCATATATTCCATAATCATTCGTTGGAAAATCAAATCAAGGCAACTTATTTCAATACTTTAAAAAAAAAAATTAATTTTCTTGGATTCAAATTCAGTTTTGAATCCAATCTTTACTCAACTTAATTGCATAGTTAATCCTTACCCAAATCCTATTTGGTTATATTTAAATTTTTATGATCTTATTTAATTTCAATAATCAACAACCGATTACCTTAATATATACAATAATTAGAAAACTATTGCTTTATATATCAAAATATAGGCTTATATACAAATCATTCATTTTTAAATCTGTTTTAAAATCTTTATATAAAAAATATAACAAGTATGCTTTCATATATAATACAGTCAACTCATTCTAGGGTACTTCTGATCCTATTCAAATGAGTAACCCCCACCAGAACCAAGGTTCTTGCTTAACCTTCAGCATTGATACCAAATGTAATGACCCGAAATTTTCGACCCTGAAAATTCGACACTAATACGTTCACTGTAGAAGTGCCAAGCAATCGAACGCCAGAAATTCTACATTGTTAGGGTAAAGAAGAAAATAGGTAGAACAAGAAAACAGAAACAACAGCACATAATCTCATAATCGTAGTGGAATAAAATATAATATCAAATAATAGCATTTACGCAAAGAAAGTTATAAATGTCAATTTACATATAGTATATTATAATACAACCATTCACAAGAAACTGGACAGTTGTAACAACTTGTCCCTGAATACAATCAATACAAATTCTCTACATAAGGGAATCAATACGTCTTTGCCATCTAGCTCGCCTCCTGAGCTCCAGAACGTCCTAACTTGAAAATCTATAATACTCGGTCTGACTCTAGCATTACAATAAAGTAACACTCGAGCCAGGCTGGAGACCAGTGTGAGTAAACCCATTTAATGTGAAATACTTAGGTTACAAACTTCTTTGAAAAGCCAGGGTAACTCGTTCATCACTACGAGTTTTATCTTGTTATAGCCAAACACTTATTTCACAAAATAATGTCTAACTAACGTTACTTAATTTAAATGTCCAAGTTCAATTAATTTATTCCTTTCCAGCCTATTTGATTTTATAATCAAATATATAAAGGTTTATAGTAGTTACTAATCGAAGTGGTTCTGATATCGCTGATATTCGACCCCGATCTCTTCGAATACAATGCCATCTTTTAAGCCAAGTTGTTTAAGGAAAAAAATTCAATTTAAATTCAGAATATCATATTCACACAGTAAATCATCACAGA
The DNA here is from genome assembly GCA_030765085.1 of Allium cepa. Lineage (NCBI taxonomy): Eukaryota > Viridiplantae > Streptophyta > Magnoliopsida > Asparagales > Amaryllidaceae > Allium > Allium cepa. The sequence goes on along the minus strand of CM060941.1, from coordinate 77,748,156 downwards.
TATCTAATTAAATAAATGATTCACATTTATTAACAGATCAATCTAGGCATTTCACACCATAGAATATCACAAATTAACAGACTAGAGATATTAATCAATCCAATCATTTAATACAATTTAATCATCCATAAGCAAGCTAAATTAATCAACTAATTTATAATTAATTTAATTTTACACAAAATAAATTAATTACTTATAACCCTTCTTAATTGTCATTAATTAATTGCAAGCCATTTATTTTATTTTAATCAATTATTGGAATTAATTAATTATCATTTACAATTACTTAAGACCTTAATTAATTAAAAGTATAACCCATTTATCTTAATCATTTACTTAATTATCATTTAAATTTTATTTAAGTTAAATGCTTGAAATTAATTTATTATTACATACAAAATCCTTAAGACCTTGATTAGTTATAAGCTTAAAACATTTTACTTCTTTAATCAACTACTTAATCACACTATTTAACATCACTTTAATAAACTTTGGAATAAAATAAAATAATGGACATATAATAAAATATTCCAAACTTAATTAATTTAAAATAATTTATTATATAACCGTTAACTAATCCAATACTTAAATAAAACATTTATTATTTAAAAGAATTGGTTAATAAAATTGTTTTTTTCTTTAAAAACTTGTTTTATTTTTAAATTTTAAAACCTTATTAATACACTTATGAACAAAACCCGAGCCAAACCCTATGCTAACCCGAGCCCAAACCCAAGCAATCCCTTCTTCTCCCTGACTCTCTCTCTCTCTTCTCTCTAATTCCTATAACAACGACTCGAGCTCAACCCGATCAAAATCTCTAGCCAAACTCAAACTTCCCCGACTCTCCTCCTCCTCCTTCTTCTCTACAGCAAACAACTCGATACACACTGTTACGTGTGCACATGCACACACGATCAACGCCACTCAGACAGACGATGCTACCTTCGACCCATCGCCGATGATACCCTCGTTCGACCCGACCACCTAGAACTTCGAAACGACCTCCAAATCGAATTCGAGTAAAATAGAACACCACTGGAACAAAACGATAACCAAAAACCTCCACATCCTGCCGCCTCAGATCATCTGAAACCACGTGCTCACGCCTAGAGGTGCGCCAGTCCCTCATCATCCTTTCCCCACCTCCGATCAAGCCCGAAGCCATCACGACGCCGCACTTACCTCGAGAACAACGTTGTCTCAAACCGGGTCTTAAACCCTACAATGCCGCCATCCACCCACCATGATGATCTGAAAAATCAACGACCATTTTTCCCATGATCCCTGACCTTCACGCTACCTCCAGCAACAATCACAACTCTCCCCTTTACTCAGATCGCCAGAAATCGAGCAAAGTCCGTGCAACTCGAAAATTCTACCCATATTCAAAATTAAAAATCATGAAATTATTATTAAAAATCACAATTTTTAAAATCAAATCTGATGATATAAATAAAACTCAAGATTTAGACAATTTATTTTTCTGACTTGGTTTGATTTTACAGTCACTTATTGTTTTCCAGTTAATTATTTTATAATCTCACATAAAAAAAATTAAAAATAGAATTTAGTCAATAAAAACCTATTTCCTTTAAATATCATAATCTAATTCAGTTTATATGAAGAGAATTCAAATTTTGAGTATGTTTAGTATGTTGCAAACTAAACAGAGACATGCTTACAAACATGCACACATTACACATACTTATATACATGCAAGCATATTTATACATTCATGCAAACATTTCACAACATTACTTTCATTATCTATCACATGCATCAGATAAATAAGTAGATTTGGTTTAGATGGTGAATGTTTACTCACTTGAAAATGTTTAAACAGAGAAAAGATTTGAAGTCTGGAAACTTGATTTGAATCTGCAGCTTGATCTACTTTGAGTTGAGATGAACTTGAATTAAATCTTTGCTTTGCTTCTGTTTGATACTTGAAAGAGTTGTTTTGTTGTTCTATTTTCTTCTTCTTCTGGTTTTGGTTTAAATTTTTGAAAGATGAAGAAAGAGTTGAGGCATATGTATATATATGTGTATTGTAAACAGCCTTGTTCTCTTCAAAACATTTTATCAATTTTTTTTTAAGAAGAAACAATTTCAAAGGGTACTTGACACTTGTACACAAGACTTATTCTAAGTTTTACAAATGTCCTTATACATATTTCTTATGTTTTATTTTATGTTTTATATTCTTTTACACTTTCTTTTTATTTATATGATGTTTACAAAATAAGATGAAACCCCTTACTTATTCTTATTTGAAGCCTAAGTTATCAATACATTAATTAATAACTATACTATTTTTTTTTAAATGTAGAGTTTTCAAAACTAATTTATTTTTAAGATACCATTTTGAATTTCAAACCATAGTTCCATTTACAATCTACATATACATACATACATACATACATACATACATACATACATACATACATACATATATATATATATATATATATATGCAATTGAAATTAGAAAGCACATTTTATTTGTTTTGAAAAGAATAAGTTTGCAAATTTAAATAATTATATAAGAAAATTATCGAATTAATATTTCTAAAATTCCTGGGTTGTTACACAAATCCTCTCCTGCTTCAGAAAAAAGTGATTATAGACTCATCCAATCTTCTATAACCACTTAGGATGAAGTTGATGTTATTCTTCATTAATTAAAATTACTAACGTAGAGGCTAAGGTGGAAGGACCATCTGAATGGATGGATAATCTTCCAAAAGGGTTGTTTGCTTTTACCCCAATTCATATCTGGCATTCAGGATACCTCCCCCTTTCGGAATTCTTCACTCAATTATTGCATCATTGAGGGATTGCTTCAATACAAATGCTGCCCAACTCTTATACATATCTAAGCTGCCTTGAGTTACTGGCTAGGGACGCTAACCTACCCTCTCTCGATATTGAAACTCTTCATTCATTAGTAAATCTTGTCAAGTGGGAAAACAACAAGTGGGTACTGTATATCCCCTTCTTCCTCATCCGAATGCTTGATCTCTAACTTGATCAATATGACCAAGGGTTGGGAAAACCATTTCTTCTATATTAAGAGCTATACTCCTAGGATCAAGTGGTCCTTTTATTCCCTTAGTAAGTATTACTGCATTCTTTATCTTATTAATTTTACATTTTTTTATTCTCTTATAATAGCTACTCTTTATCAAAACCTGCTTCCAAGAGGATGAACCTTTCTATCATTAGTACAATTGGTGCCTTGAGTCTGGCTTCTCAGACTATTGAGGATTGGTTTAAACTCTTGATCAAAGCTAATCTTCAAAATTATTCCTTGATTCTAAAGAATCATAAAGCGCTTGGGGAGCCTCCAATGGTTAAGAAAGATGCTCGTGGGAATCAAGCTTTAGTTATTGGCAATCAAAGTGCCTTTTCCCCATATTCTCCCGTTCAGCGTGATTCTTTCGGTAATGTTTACTATGATTTGATAGAATTTTCTATACTGTCATCTTATGGTTCTTTCTTTGACTCAGGTTCAATTATTATCGCCTCGACTGTTAAGTCCAAGAAAACTAAAGCTTCTATCTCCTCCTTTGTTATGACTACTAAAGCTGCTCTTGTTGTTGAATCTATTGCTAATTCCCTTAAGACAATTGAGAGTGGAAAAGGAAAAAGGATTTTGATAATTTGTCTAGTGTTTTAATTCCTCCTTTGGTTAAAAGGCCAAACTTGAAGGATATCAATCGCTTGCCATTATTGTTGAGGAACCGCATGCAGCTATAGCTGCAACCAATCAAGACTCCAACTTTATCGATTTGGGTCTGTCAGACTAGAATCTTTAGGACCAAACATAATTTGCTCACATACCGAGCCCTATTATAGACATCATGAATCCCTCATCTGTGACTGTTTTTCAACATTTGCACCAGGAATTAGGCCTGACTCCTTCTCCTTCTGAATCTCTGCCTCATGAAGCTTCAACTCAATCCATCCCTTTAGGTTTCAGTGATTTTGTTTGCTCAATCATTCAATCCCTATTTGTGGCTTCTTTAATGTCACTACAGCCTTTTGCCTTTTCTAAGAACTGTCTCCACGTTCTCTTTCAGCAGCTTCTTACGATACACATCTCTATGTATCTCACTAACACAAATTACAGCTCCATATATCTTTATTTATTATATATTATAGGTGTCTAAGCACGTGTTTTTTTTGCAACAAACCACTCATGAATCTGTCGATCAGATTTCAAATTTCAAAGAGTGGATTTCATCGCTGACGGATAAAGTTAGGTCCTTTGAGGGTCAAAATTTTAAAGTCACCACAATGAAGGATGACATTTCCATTGAATAGATTAAACTTGCCTCTACTTTAAATATAGAAAAAATGAAACTGGCGGCTGAAGAAAGAGTGAAACTACCGGGGAAGGAACTTGAGCAGGAAAAAACTAAAAATGCTCAAATGGTTGCTCAAGTTATAACTTTGAAGGTTGGTCTGGAAAGTAAGGAGGCTACTCTTATCTATGTAAATAATATCATCCAAAAAGATGGTTTCCTTTTTTATAGACTAAGTCCTTCCTTAAATAAAAGAGCAGTGCTATGAAGAGGCCTTCTTCATTGTGTACTATGATAACATAGACCGCTATCCAGAGTTGCACTTCCTTCACTACCAATACTAAATGAAAAATCCAAGAGGAAGTTCGACCTTAAACTAAGGAGAGTTCCTGGATCATTGCAAAATGAATTCACAAAAGAGGAAGCCATCAATCCTCATGAATTACTAGCTTTAGATGATTCTCTGTCAGACGAAGACAGGGATGAGGATGATAGGGGGATGGTGATAAAATTAACAACGATGGAAATGAAGATGAAGACGACGACGATGACGATAATGATTTTGGTAAGGATGGAGGTGATGGTAACAAAGACCCTAAGGGACCAGGAAGTGGTGGTAATGGGTCAGATGGCCATGTCTTGAGCCTATTTGCTCATGATATGTATGTTTTAGATTTTCTCGAATCTCGAACCTCATAATACTTCTCAGAAAGGCACCTCGGGAAAAGACGCTTGGGCTGCTAGCAAAGAATCGAGCAAGGAGAAAATTCGAGTTTTTGCCTCACAAGCTCCTACGGTACAGGTATAAAGTTTACTATCTTTAAATGCTTATAATTGTTTACTATCTTGGTTGATAGATCTCTATTTTATCTAAGGAAAATAAACAAATACACTTTGAAATTTTACATGAAAAGAGTGAGAAGGAGGTGCTGTGATTAAATAAAAAAATTGAGAAATTAGTTGAAGATCGTAACAACCTATCTGAAAAGTATAGGAGCCTTCTCATTTATGCCAAATGATTAAAAGATTTTAAAGAGAAGCGAGTAGCCTTGCTCTTATAAAGATCTCGCCTTCATCGATAAAGAGTTTCAAAGGAGAACGCAGAGTTGATCGCACTTTTTTTGGATGCTTATTGAAGATAGGGATACTTTAGTGCAATTCCTTTACAAAGTATATACAAGGAATCTTTTTACTGACTTTTCTTTCCTAGAAAAGAAGAGTAGGGGTATACTTAAACATTTCCATAATAGCTATTTAAATGATCATGGGACCGATCCTCATCTTGGGGAATGCTGGAATCTTCCTAGGATTGAGATTGTTCCACTTTCTTCCCGCAATCTTCCTTTGTAGAATGTCAAGTTCAATAAGGAGAAATTTATCTTCGAATTTTATAAAGGGTCCATATTGTACGAACTTGAGTGATTTTGTTCTTGTATTATGTAATCCATATAATTTTTATGAATTTCAACGTTCTAATTCTTTGCGGCTTAGTTTGCTTTTCTTTAAATGTACGGGTTAAGGGACCATTGAACACTTCTGTTTCAAAAGAAATTTTAAGTAAATTTGTCAAGTTAAAAAAGAATTTTAAAGAGAAAATACCAATTCTCAAAACCTCTCGATTACAAATACTTCTTTCTTATGGACCTTTAAGAAGCATACACGCAACTCCCCCACCTATATTTTGATTTCCTAGGTGATGAAAAAGACAGTATACTCAAAACGATCCAGTCTAACCATGATAAACTGTTAAATGGTGAAACTAGCCATCTTGTCAAGAGATGGAATTATCGCTAGTTTCCCCTGTTTATTCTCCTTATAGATTTAATGTTCCTTTTGACTCTTCTTCCTTATGTCTACGGGTTCAATGAAAAAGCTCACACTGATATTTTCAAAATCGAGGGTTGAATGTATAGGACTTGGGTAGTTGATATAATTTTGAACTTGTTCATGTTTATAATACTTTGTTGTTGTTAACGAAAGAATATATGTTTCCCATGTGTTGACTTTTATTTTATTTATTTATACTAGAAAGGTCAATTAACACTTGCATCCATCGATCTTGACCTCTCTTCTCGACTAGATAAACTTAAGGCCAGATTGATGTTAGACATTGGGAAGCGCTTTCCTCAAGACACCTCAGTTATACCATTTCTGGACAACCCAGAAGCATGTAAATGGTATAACAAATACTACAAGTTGAGATCAACATTAAGCAGTATGAATGAAACAATCTTGAGCTTAGTGGGGAAAACTAAAGAAAAAGAGAAGGAGATAAAAGAGTTGAAATTTAGCGCAGTCATAGTTGGTTGCCCCGGACCCTAAATCTAAGGATTGATGTTGATGTAGAAATTTCCCGACTATACCAGAAAATTAAAGACGTTGAAATTGATCCATTAAAGAGTCAATTATCATGACAATATTTAGAGCTTATTGCCAGTGGGGGAAAATCTAGCCTTCCCACTCCTACTCACATAATGACAACTAGATCCTAATCCTCAGCTGGTAAAAATAATTTTTCTTTCTTGGAAAATCCACCTCCGGGTTTGGATAATGGAGAGATTATTAGATAGCGCCAAGAGTATAAATATGAACATACCCAGTTTCTAAAAGGAAAAATTGGATGAGCAGGTTTCGAAATGTCTTAATAACTATCAAAGTTGGGTCGAGGAAGTGGGATGCGAAAACTATGCTCTTAAGCAGAAGGTTAAAATTTCAAAGGGAGCTAATAAAATACTCGAAAATGCATTAAAGATTCAAAATGGCTCTGTCTATGATAAAAATATTATCTAGAAGAATGAGAGGAAACTTAAAGAGCTTCTAGATGTGGCGATTCATCATATTACCAAATCCTCCTCTACCGTTGAAGTTTTTAAAGGGGCAAGTGCAGGAACTTGAGTTTCAGTTGAAGATAAGTAGATCCCAAAGAAGCAAGGCTACCGGATAGGAGAGTTAATAAATCTCGAAAATGTAAGATAACTTTACCAACACCTTCAAAGAGGTGCTCATAGATAACTATCTCGTAAAGCACATTATTTCAAAGTAGAGGTTTCATTGTGTATCCCTGATCTTTTTTAGCAAAATTGCTTGATAAGAAAATTCCATCAAATTTAGCAAAGTTATGGAAGTAAACCTTTGTTATTTTCTCTTCTTTAGCTTGAAAACTCCTAATCGGATACCCTTGTAGATTACATGCTCAAAATAATAATTTCTTTTGGCTTAAAAATTGACTATTCCTTCTTAGATCCAGAAATGAACCAAAGATTAAGTAGCGCAGCAGAGGTAGGGTATAGACTCTATTAACAATTCGTTTTATATGAGTGAGCTGACCAGCTCAAGAATATTAAAGGCCCTACTTTACTGCTTAGAGATACCCCTGCTTCAAGCGAAAGTCATCACTATCTTCTTGAGGGGAAGGGGAAAAACTATACAGGCATTATCCTTTCCCTCAACTTCCTCCATAGGAAGACTAGGATGACTTTTCTTGGTATTTGTAACATTTTATATGTAAATTAGTAAATAACTTTCATACATAAATAGTTGATATTTTGAATAGATCTTGTATTTTCTTCCATATTCTTGTTTTGTATTTGAACTCGTTGAGCTATTTTAGATTTGCGATTCACTTTGAGGCTTTGATTTGGTTTAGTATGATCCATGGTCTTTGATTAAGCATAAATTTTTTTACTCTTTACTTCTTCGAAGAATGCTCTTAGGTAGGACTTAATCGGTGAGATATCTGTCGAGCCTTGCATTGTTTGTTGCCCCATAGAGGCCAATCTGAATTCATGCTTTAAGATTGAGGATTCTCCAATAAGAGTAAGGATTCCACAAACTTTATTTCGAAGACAATATTCATAAAGAAACCCGTTTAATGTATGAAAATTCATCCAAAAACTTAAACAATAAGGAAACCAGAGACTCATTTAGTAAGAAGAACAAAAATTTGTCTGATAAGAAGACCAAAAATCCATTTGAAGATTTTCCTTTCACTGATAAAATTTTAATCCAATTTAATGAAAGGCTAGAAATCTGACTAATAACGAAGGTAAATGTTATTTAATAGGAAATTTGGATTCAAATCCAAAAATAAAAGATTAAGAGCTAATTTAACTCATCATTTCAAAAAATAATACCCCAGGCTCTGAGTTATGCTTATGACGAGAAAGATTTAGTATTTCCTTTGCGAATATTCCATTGTAGCAGTTGCTTGTCCTTTCCTTTGAAGATCGCACAAGATTGATCGTATTTATTTGTTCTTCCTCTGAAATATTACTTTGGCATATCTCTAAGATGGAATTAGACTTGCTGGATTGATTTCTTTTCTACAGCTTATTACCGTTTAAGTAATGATTTAAGCTTTAATCTCTTTCGCGCTTTATTACCTTTTAGGTAATGATTTAAGCTTTGATCTCTTTCTCTCCTTATTATCTTTTAGGTAATGATTTAGGCTATGATCGAGCCCCTTATTACATTTTAGGTAATGATTTGGGTTGGTCAGTACATTTAGATAGTTATCTTAAGCAGAACCGAAGTCTTATGTGTCCTCCTTATAGGAGGCGCTCTGGTCAGGCTTTATAGGCGGAACTGAAGGTTGGTTGGTGCTTTGATTAGACCATCTTAAGCAGGATCAAAGGCATACTTCGTCCTCTCTCTAAGAGGCGCTCCGGCTAGGCCATGTAAGTGGGACCGAAGGCTTGCAGTGCTCTGGCCAGGCCTTATATGCGAGACCAGAGGCTCACTCTGACCTTCCTCTAGGAGGTGCTTTGACCAGGCCCTTATGGTGGGATCAAAGGCTTTTCTTTTATTTTATAAATCTTTTTCATGAAGTATTTCCCTTGACTAAGCACTTACTCTTTGTAGATACATTGATTTTTCGCTCAGGTTTCATTGATAAACTCTTGGAGTTCTCCTTGTCCTAGAAAATTCTCAATTATCTATTTAAGGTATCGACACTGATTGATATCGTGTCCATTCATCTGGTGATACTGGTAATAGGCGCCTTCGATATTCAATTCCTTTCCTGGTGGGTTCTTCTTTGAAGGCCAGTAGTCCACTCTTTCCTTAGTTAAGAGATATATATTCTCGTAAGAGGTGGTAAGGGAACGAGCTCTAACAGACTAGAAGTTTATAGGAAATTGTGCTTTTGGTTCCTATTTGGCTTTTTTATAACATTGAATTCGTTCATTATCTCTAACGGCAAACTTTCTCGTTGAATATTTTTGAGTCCAGTTTGAGCGGAGGAGCGATCAATTACCCTCTGCCATTTTTGAGTAAATTTATTAAATTTCTTTTTTATTTCATCTTCAAAGATAATCCCTTTAGGTTGAAGCTATATAGTTTTCTTATTTCCGAGAATGAGTCATTCCTTTTCTTGCTTTCTTTTCCCAAAGTGGGATAATAAGAGAAAATTGGGGTAGATCCCATATGGAATGGATTTATGCTTCAGTTATTCGGGTCCTAAGGAATTACCCACCTTTTTTCCGTAAGAGTTATCAGTGTCAAGTTTCTTAGTACCTATTATTCATGGAATTAAATATTATGGGTGAACCGATAACCTGGCTTAGAAATATGAGGTTCGAAAGATCATTGTTCAGAGATAGTCATTATGTAGGTAGGTAGGTTAGGTAAAGTACGAAAAGTCCTCTATAGGAATATGCTGGATATGGAAAGTCCTTTATAGGGATATGCCAGATATGGATAGTCCTTTGTAAGGATATGCAGGGAGACGAAGGTTCGAGTTCTCCTTCTAGTGCCAAAATGTTAGAAAATTTATTCGCAAACCTATTATGCAAGGCAGACTAAGGCTGATCTGAATAAAGGCTTAAGTGGCCTTATGGAAGTCCCAAAGAATATGCCAGTCCAAGTTCAAGTCAAAGTTCAAATATGAATGTCCATAGTTCAAGTTCAAGTACAAAAATGAACCACACGCACGTCAAAACTTCAATAATAGTCGAATATTTTCATTCGGTAGAAGTATGTTATGCAAAATTAATTGTCCAAGCTCTTATATGCAAAAGGTTCATAAAACTACAATCGGCTCTAAAATGCCCAAATCAATTTAGGGTACAACTTTATATTTTCAGAAAGAGAAAGGAATTAATTGCCTCTTCTTGGATGTCCATAGGGTTCTATTTATAGGGGTGCAATCATGCGGGACGATTGACAAGTGTCAGGGCGTAGAATCCAAGGGTTTTGATAGCATTTCTCCGATGAAATCTTGGCATCACTTTGTTAAGACTCGACATTACTTGTTCTCATAAGTTGGACAACCCAATCTCCTTTGCTGAAACTCGATAACCTGCATCATGGTTGCTACTCGATAACCCTCATGATAGTAAATTCTTGATAACTATTACTATGGCAGCAACTCTCATATGCTTATCATCCCCTGAAGCTCGAGATCATCAGTTTGTGGTTAGATGCTTAATGTCTTTTAGTAATGCGACATCTTCCCTTTATTACATATTATACAACACTTCTATTATAGAGGTTCGATATCTCTACCTATGCCATCGTCAATCCTTCTATCTTTGAGCTCTATAGCTCTTGTCAATACACCAAAGTAGAGGATTCCCAACAAGTACAACTGTCGCTGGTAATTTTCGCAACACTTATACGTGTTGCTATTGGGGTGTGGGCATTTATTTGCAACACTTATATCCGTTGCTGAATACTACATGCCAACAGTTGTAAGCGTTGGGAAACATTTTTTCCCAACAGTTACAAGCGTTAGTGACGCAGCGGATTAACAAACTTGACGTGTTATTAATGTTTGATACAAATTGATGCAAATTTCTTCCTCACGAAATAATTCGTGTCAAGTAAACAAAGATAAATGCCCAAATCCGTTGATCTCTTGAGATACCGGATTCTAGCTATCTTCAACACGTTTCTCGCGCACGATGCCGCGTTAGAAGATCTACGATCCTTCGACGTTGATCTCACGCACGAGATTCCGTGAATCGGCTTCAAGTTCGTTGATTCGAGCGCACTCGAATATCCGAAGATGGAAGAAGAAGGAGATCACACCCAACTTTAACAAAAGTGGCACAAAGCACACAAACAAATTTTAATCAAAAATCAACCAACTTTACAACTGGCAACACACCCGTATTTATAAAAGATTACAACACACACATTCACGACCTAACATCAACATACAAGTCAACAACAGGTGCTCGCGACCTACGACTCAACACGACTTATGAATTACAACATCCACGCGACTTACGACTTAACTCAACATACATGCGACACACGAGCTAACACAATACACGACATAAACACAAACGACCTAAGCACAACGACCTAAGAAATTACAACATATAAGCGACTTAACAACAAAACATTTCAACAGAAACGGCTTGAGCGACCTATCATATGAGTGACTTAAAAGAACTGAGCGGCATAAGATCTGGACGACCTAGCGGCATAAGGACAATTGGCTTCACGTTGCGACTTAGCGACCTACGACCTAAGGAATGCAGCGACCTAAGCTTCAAGCGACTTAAGTAAATGAGCTTCATGCGACCTAAGTGAATGAGCGACCTAAGGAATCAACGCTGCATAGGTTGAATGATTAACTCGTTAGGTCGCGGCTCGAGTTGATTCTCGTTAGATCGTTTGGGCGACGTATCATAGGTCGCTAGATCATCTTCCACTGCATAACTCGCATACCTCGCTAGGTCGCTGGTCGGCATACGATTGAAGGTAGGTCGCTGATAGCATGAGCGACTTAAGGCGGCCGACCTAAGGCATGAGCGACCTAACGCATAACTTGCTATGTCGTTCAAGGTATAGTGTGCTGCATCATCCTCCCCTGGTTGAAAAGAATTCGATCCTGAATTCACACTTTCCTCTTCTTCGACACACTTATCCCCATGATATGGAATCAAGTGTTTGACGTTGAAAACGTCAGCAGTGTGGATATGATCCGGCAGTCTCAACTGATACGCATTCTCATTAATCTTCTTCACGATCTCCAAAAGACCAATCTTTCTAGCAGCTAGCTTGTTGTAAGTTCCAACAGGAAATCGATCCTTGGTCAACACTGCATATACAAAATCACCATCTTTGAAGTCTACACTCCTTCTCTTCTTATCTGCCCAGTTGCTTATACTTCTCATTTGACTTAAGTAATCATTCATGAACAATCCTGTGACACTCCTACAACTCATTCACGAAATCACAAGCTCGTTTAACAACCCCTTTCTGACGTGGAACTGTCGACAAATCCAACGGTCCCTTCGGAATTGCTGAATATACTACTTGAAACGGACTGAATCCAGTACTTGGATTAACGGCATGATTATGTGCGAATTCTGCCTGACACGAGTTCACATCCCAGCTCTTCAAATTATCCTTCACAAGACATCTCAACAAGTTTCCCAAAGATCTGTTCACCACTTCCGTTTGGCCATCCGTTTGTGGATGATAGGCGCTACTAAAATTCAGCTTAGTCCCAACCATCTTCCACAGACTCAACCAAAAATGACTTAGAAATCGAGTATTCCGGTCAGAAACAATGGTCTCAGGTAGCCCATGTAGTCGATAAACCTCTTTAAAGAACAATTGAGCAACACGGACTGCATCAACGATCTTTTTACAAGCTATAAAATGTGCCATCTTCGAAAATCTATCCACCACAACATATATAGAATCATTCCCTCGTTGAGTTCTTGGGAAACCCAAAGCAAAATCCATGCTAATATCAACCCATGGTCTAGTAGGCACGGGCAGTGGCATATACAATCCTGCATTCGTAGCTGTCCCTTTGGAAACTTGACATATGTGACATCTCTGCACAAATCTTTCAACTTCTTTCCTCATGGAAGGCCAAAAATATGATTGAGAAATCAACTGCAAGGTACGATCTCTATCCACATGACCTTCTTCATGCAATTCCTTCACAATCTTCATTCGCAAACTGCACTCTGGTATACACAACCGATTTCCTTTGAATAGAAAACCATCTACCAACACATACTCATCCGTCTTCCCTTTCTCAACTCCATCTACAATCTTAGCAAAGTAAGGATCCTCAACAAACAATTCGAGAAATACATCAAACCCCGTCACTTCGACTCTCATCATAGTCAACAAATGATTTCTTCTACTCAATGCGTTTGCCACATGATTTGTAACTCCCGACTTGTGCTTTACAACAAATGTAAACTGTTGCAAGTATGCGATCCATGAAGCTTGTCTGGCTGCAATCTTATCATGTCCATGCAAATGTTTCAATGCTTCATGATCAGTATACAACACAAACTCTTTATAAAACAAGTAGTGTCTCCAATGCTTTATGGCTTGGACAATAGCATGGAACTCCAAGTCATAGGCATTGTATCTTGTCTTGGCTTCAAAAAGTTTCTCGCTAAAATAAGCAATTGGACGTCCCTTTTGACTTAACACTCCACCAATTCCAACTTTAGACGCATCAGTATTTAGCTCAAAGAGTAACTGAAAGTCCGGGTATCTAAAACTCGGTGTTGTAGTCAAAAGTGTCTTGATCTGTTGAAAAGCAGAATCAGCCTCTTCAGTCCACACAAACTGCTTTCCTTTCATACAATCTGTCACCGGTGCCATCACACTACTGAAATGTGGAATAAACCTTCGGCAGAATGATGCTAAACCATGGAAACTTCTCACTTCAGTTATAGTCCTGGGTTGTGGCCAATCCTTGATTGCTTCAACTTTACCTTGATCCATATGAATACATTCCTTGGACAACACATGTCCCAAGAACAAAATACTGTGTGTCATGAACATGCACTTCTTTGTTGCCGCGTAAAATTGCTCCTGACGAAGTATCATCAACACTTCCCGCAAGTGTTGTAGATGTTCTTCTGTGCTTCCGCTGTATATCAATATATCATCAAAGTATACCACCACGAACTTTCCAATAAATGGTCGAAAGATCTGATTCATCATTCGCATAAAAGTACTGGGTGCATTCGAAAGACCAAATGGCATGACCAGCCATTCATACAACCCCTCCCGTGTCCCGAAGGTTGTCTTCCATTCATTCCCTGGTCGAATTCGAATATGATGATACCCACTCTTCAGATCAATCTTCGAAAAGATAGCAGCTCCACTCAACTGATCTAACAAGTCGTTCAACCTTGGCATCGGAAATCTGTATCTCACTGTAATCTTGTTTAGTGCTCGACTATCTGTACACATTCTCCAAGTTCCATCCTTCTTTGGCACTAACAAGGCTGGTACTGCACAAGGACTTAAACTTTCTTGTACGCGCCCTTGTTCAAGTAACTCTTCCACCTGCCTTCTCAACTCTTCGTGCTCCTTTGGACTCATTCTATAATGTGTTCTATGTGGTAACACAGCTTCCGGAACAAGATCAATCTAGTGTTGTATGTCTCTTAATGGTGGTAATTCTTTAGGTAATTCTTCAGGAAATACATCTTCAAATTCCTTCAACACTGGCTTAACTTCCTTAGGACTTTTGACCATTTCACTACTTTCACGTCCAATCAACGGAAATACTTCAGGCCCATCCTCTACTTCTTTGACAAACTCCTTCAAAGATGACAGAGTCTTTAGTTCCTCGATTTCCTCCAACTTGCTTTCACTTTGTTGTCGCCTTTTAGGAACTAAAGTGATTCTAGTGCCATTGAACATGAAACTATAGCAGTTAGTCCTACCATCGTGTTGCACGGCTCTATCAAATTGTCACGGTCTTCCCAACAACAAATGACATACATCCATATCTACCACGTCACATCAAATTTCATCCTTATACTTCTTTCCGATGGAAAAAGTTACACAAGCTCTTCGACTAACCTTCACTTCCCCACCTTTCCTCAACCAAGCCAATTTGTAGAGTTTGGGATGCTTCTCTGTCTTTAACGCTAATTTCTTTACAGCTTCTGTAGAGATGATGTTATCACAACTTCCTGCATCGATAACAAACTTACAAACCTTTTCCAAAATAGTGCACGTCGACTGAAAAATATTACTCCTCAACCAGCTAGTCTCCTCTTCCTGCTTTGGCGTCAAGCAAGATCTCCTCATCATTAAAGAATATCCCTCGTCTCCCGTCAGTAATTCTTCTTCCTCCTCAACTTGTGGTGAATTGGAACATTCTATTTCTGCATCCTCATCCTCAAGCTCAGCAACCATCGCTCGCTTCTTAGTCCTCGGGCATTCATTGCTCTTATGACCAAACTCCTGACAATTATAACACTTGAAATTGTTGTTGACCTTGGTCTTAGCAACTTCATTGACAACCGGTTTACTAACAGCCTTGGAAACATTAGTATTGCTACTAGCCTCTTTCACCTGATTGATCGAACTTGTAAGTGCGCCACCTCCTCTTCTACCTTGCTTCTCTCAAGCTAGAGCCTTCTGGTGTGCTTCAGCAATAGATCTTGGATCAAACATATTTACCATATCATGAATTTGCATTCTCAATCCTCCAACAAATCTAGATGTCAAATGTTCCTCCATTTCCATGATATCGTTTCTAGCAATCAGTTGATAAAACTCATCTGCATAATCATTTACCGACTTTGTCCCTTGTCCCAAATTCTGTAAGCGCTGATACATAAGAGACTGATAATTATAAGGTAAGAAAGTAGCCTTCATCAACTTCTTCATCTTTTCCCATGAAACAATCTTCGACTTTCCCATTCTTTCTCGTGTAAGTTTAGTTTGTTGCCACCATACCATAGCTCTTCCCCTCAATCGTGTAGCAACCAACTTAACTATACGATGCTCGGGTACTTCCTTGAAGTCAAAAATTTCTTCAACATTTGATAACCAATTCAGAAATTCTTCCGCTATCATTCCCCCTTTGAATTCTGGAATCTCTGTTTTCATCCCCGACTCCCATCGTCGATCATCTTCGAAATCTCTATTTCGACTTCGTCCTTGGCCATGGTTTCGACAAAAGCTACTATCACCATCACTGAATTCCTTCAAATCTGACGTATATCGATTCTGACCATCAATATTTCTGCTACCACGCACGTCTCTTTCTCCCGAAACTGAAGGTGAACCTCTGTTTCCACTATGGTGCGAAACTGGTGAAGTTCTCCTTTGACTTTGATTCATGTCTCTCATCAACTTCTCTAACTTTCCAATACCTTCATCAAACTTTTCATTGATTCGCCGCTCCATCTGTTCAGCTTCTTGTCTTCTATATACACCTTCAACATTTTGAAATGATTAGCACGTCTCCGAGGCATGATCTTCAAACAATCCCTTTTCCAATCTAACTTTGATATGGTTCGACTTAACTCGGCTTGCACTAGGACTTAGCTCGTTTTTGAATTTAGCTCGGCTCTGTTCTTCAAGCTCTGATACCATATTGACGCAGCAGATTAACAAACTTGAAGTGCTATTAATGTTTGATACAAATTGATGCAAATTTCTTCCTCACGAAATGATTCGTGTCAAGTAAATAAAGATAAATGCCCAAATCCGTTGATCTCTCGAGATACCGGATTCTAGCTATCTTCAACACGTTGATCGCGCACGATGCCGCGTTAGAAGATCTACGGTCCTTTGACGTTGATCTCGCGCACGAGATTCCGTGAATCGGCTTCAAGTTCGTTGATTTGAGCGCACTCGAATATCCGAAGATTGAAGAAGAAGGAGATCACACTCAACTTCAATAAAAGTGGCACAAAGCACACAAACAAATTTTATTCAAAAATCAACCAACTTTACAACTGGCAACACATCCGTATTTATAGAAGATTACAACACACACATTCACGACCTAACATCAACATACAAGTCAACAACAGGTGCTCGCGACCTACGACTCAACACGACTTATGACTTACAACATCCACGCGACTTACGGCTTAACTCAACATACATGCGACAGACGAGCTAACGCAATACACGACATAAGCACAAACGACCTAAGCACAACGACCTAAGAAATTACAACATATAAGCGACTTAACAACAAAACACTTCAACAGAAACGACTTGAGCGACCTATTACATGAGCGACTTAAAAGAACTGAGCGGCATAAGATCTGGACGACCTAGCGGCATAAGGACAATCGGCTTCAGGTTGCGACTTAGCGACCTATGACCTAAGAAATGCAGCGATCTAAGCTTCAAGCGACTTAAGTAAATGAGCTTCATGCGACCTAGTGAATAAGCGACCTAAGGAATCAACGCTGCATAGGTTGAATGGTTAACTCGTTAGGTCGCGGCTCAGGTTGATTCCCGTTAGATCGTTTAGGAGACGTATCATAGGTCGCTGGATCATCTTCCACTGCATAACTCGCATACCTCACTAGGTCGTTGGTCGGCATACGATTGAAGGTAGGTCGCTGATAGCATGAGCGACTTAAGGCGGCCGACCTAAGGCATGAGCGACCTAACGCATAACTTGCTATGTCGTTCAAGGTATAGTGCACTGCATCAGTTAGAAATTTCATATTTGTAACACTTAAATCTGTTGCTGAATTCTATCTTCCAACAGAAATAAGCTTAGTAATATCTTTTCGGTAACACGTATACCGGTTGCAAAATTCATTCTTCCAACGAATATGAGTGTGATCATTGACAAGATAGTAACAAAAATAGATGTTTGTAATTTTTATTTCCTAACATTAATAACCTTGCAATAATTAATATGATATACACGCTGATTAATACGTTATGCAATGATTAATGCGGTAATTATCTCAAATTAGCAAATTATAACCAACTCAATATCAAGAAACAACATACATGTTCATGGTAATAAAATGGAGTATAAACTAACAAAAGACAGGTTCAATACATAAATTATCACGTTCAATACATAGAGCACAAATTTCATACTAATATCAATCTGGAATAACAAAACGCAATATATAGTTCATAGTTAAAGTCTATAAATACCGAATACGAAACTTCAGCCATATAATGAAGCATTCATCCGAAAATTCACATAGCTTGTACATTTCATTTTGAGGACCATATTCATATGTTTGCCATAACATCACCTTCTGCTTTTGCTTTTCTTCCTCCACAAGCGCCTACATTTAATGTCACTAATGAAAACAAATTCAAACTTTAAATGTTAATAGTAATTCAAAATCAGTTTTTAGTAATAAAAAAGAAAGGAAAACGAAAGTGAAACCTTGTGTCAACTCATTTGCAATGAATTACACAGTCAAAGTAGAGTTTAAGACCTGAGTTTATAAAATAGTGCAGTGCATTACGTTTATAAACTTAGTGCACCGAGTTGCACCGAGTTATAAACTGAATTATCTCAGTGCATTACATCGAGTCTATAAACTCGGTGAATTCAGTGCATTTGCATTGAGTTAATAAACACAGCGCATTTGACAATAACTATTATTAGGCAATAGGTACATATGGAATATTATACACATTAATTTTTAAATCCTGCCTATTTTGATAATACTCATTTAAAACAATCTCAGTAATGAATCAGTCTGACCAACTACAATCACATATCCTTGATATTGTAAGAAAAGAGTAACAGAAATAGCACAACAATCAGTTGAATGTACATTGAAAACAAATATTGATATATAAGGGGAAAAGATTTGTCATGTGTTATTTGAATTTAGCATTTCAGTTGTGTATATATGTTGCTACTGCTGCTCTATAGACTAAACTGCAAAAAACTAAACATACATACATTATCTTCTTATTTTCATCAAGCCATACTTATAACATGACATAATCAAGGATCTGTAGAAAGAGTTCGTTGGCATAATCTTTTTGAATTGCATGAAAACAGTATGGTTTACAATGATGTTGAAAATAAGTGATTAATTACTGCATCAATTTCTCAAATCCACAAAGGAGGTTGAGTAATTAATATAATTACTTTATAGGATTGACTGCGTTTAGCATTAATCACAATAATCAATTAGCATTCAAATTTAACTTATTACTTATGTCTCACATTTACTATATATAATTCTAATTTGCTATTGCTATACAACCATTAGAAAGGTGCAAGCATTATTAGAAATATATTGGAACGACCATAAGAAATAAAAACATTTCAAAAACCACTAAAATTACTCACTTTTTAATGTCAACTGAAATCAGTGACCTCTAGGATTTCATCAATATCCAACACCTATTTGCTCAACATCAACGGCCAAATTGAGAGTATGTCCGGTGCTCAAATAATAACATCTGAAAAAAGTAAGCGATAAATAGGAACCTGTAATGATAAATCAAGTAGTTTCAAAAGAAAATTATCTAAATACACACACACACGTGTGTATATATATATATATATAAACACACACACAAAGGAAAGAAGAATGTTATTATAGACATGAGTAATTACTCTTACTGCTTAAGTTCGAAGGCACCAAAATAATCAAGAATAACAAAGAATACCTGTATTTACTTCGGCTAAAACATCTTCCAATCTGGGAAAATTGCGAGTATCGGAAGGGATTCTGTTGAAGTGCCAAAATATCGCCCATCTGATGTTTATTTAAAAGTTAAATCCTGACCACTCTTTGTCTTCTGTTTGTCCTAGTCAGCAAAACAAATGAATTTTGTTATATAGATAAATATGTTTTAAACGTTTACCTTCTTCACGATCCTGCCCTAAAAAGCTGTTTATTATGTCTTTAAATAGTTTATAATATATTTTATAATGATTTTAAACAGTTTATAAGCAAATTATAAGCATTGTAAAATGTTTATAGAAACTGCACTAAAACTGCTTTCAGTTTATAAGCATTATATATTGTTTTTATAAGCAGTTTACATGTATTGATTTCTTGCTCTACACAACTAAAGAAGTTCTTGAACCCTCTATACTAATGCAAAAGATGACTCAATCATAAAGCTGAATCAACATTTACACAAAAATATGTGCCGCATATATGTATGAGCAGGTACATGCAACCATAATGTAATAATATTAATATATATCTTACTAAACTATGTAAATACTTGTGAAAATACTGATTGGAATAGAAACATTTAGTTTGCTGTTGAAACCTTTTCAAGTGATTTGCTAGCCCTTTGCATATGTCAAAATCAAAATAATAATAATAATAATAATACTCACCTATTTATACACTTCTAAAGAGCATCTGATGCATTGTGAAGTGTTTCACTTGCTTTCTCTTGGACCAAGTTGTTGGTATTTAATCTAAGCATATCTTTGTTTTAAATAAAATAGCTGTTGTCCGGTTTTGTAGCAACTAGAATTAGTCTTGGTTTGTTTCAGTAATTAAAGGAGAGTCACGTATGAATAGGAGTTATGGAGTGATTGTATTCCTTTATTTATTTCCCTTGTATTCAGTTCTAAATAATGATAAGAAGAATCTGTAGTTTGCATTACAGTATCTCCATATATCTGTTTTGATTATAGTATCTCCATATATCTACTTTGATGTTTACATTTGGTATCAAAGCCTTGCTCATTACATGCCAAAGTATATGCCCAAGACAACGACGATGGAGACAGTAAAGAGCAAAGATGGATCAGTAGGATTGAGTTATCCGATGTTAACGAAAAGCAACTACACGGCTTGGTCGCTTAAGATGAAAGTTTATATGCAGGCACATGGCATCTGGGAGGCTGTTGAACCCAAGAACACTAATGACATGATTGATGACAAAATGGATAAGATGGCTTTAGTTGTAATCTATCAGGAAATTCCTGAAGATATATTGTTATCGATTGCTGAAAAGAAAATAGCTAAGGAATGATGGGAAGCAGTGAAAACAATGTGTCTGGGCGCTGATCGGGTAAAGCAGGCGAAAATCCAAACGTTAAAGGCTGAATTCGAGTTCTTAAACATGAAGGACACGGAGCTGATAGATGACTTCTGTATGTAACTCAATGGTATAGTAACTAACATACGTGCCTAAGGAGAACCAGTTGAAGAGGCATATGTGGTGAAGAAATTACTTTGAGCTGTTCCTGAAAAGTTTTGGCAGATCACATCGACGATAGAACAGTTTGGTAATTTGGAGGTGGTGGCTATTGAGGAAGCAGTGGGTTCACTCAAGGCCCATGAGAAACGACTTCGTGGGAAAAACGAAAGTAGTGGGATACAACTCCTCCTAACTGAAGAGGAATGGAGGAAACGAGAAAGAACTGAAGGGAAACTGTTGCTCACAAAAGAAGAATGGTTGAAAAAGTCAAATAAGGGAGAGATGTCTCCAGGCATGAAATACCAAGGCAACAGTAGCTATCAAGGGGGAGAAACTGGACCTGGAGGACGAGATCGAAGCAAAGTTAAATGCTTTAACTGCAATATATATGGACAGTATTATGTCGAGTGTCGTAAGCCTCGATGCGACAGAGATGAGGAACAGAGAACAGAGGTTAATTTGACAGATATTCAGGATGATGAGCCAGCTTTGTTAATGGCTGAACACCATAGAGAAACAAGGAGAAAGTTGTTGCTAAATGAGGAAGATGTAATGCCCAAAATTAAGTCAAGATGTCGAACAGCACACAAAATCAAATCTGTGGTACCTAGATAACGGAGCAAGTAACCACATGACGGGATGTCGATTAAAATTCAAAAGTTTGGATGAAGGTGTGATGGATCAGGTGAGGTTTGGTGATGTATCGACCATGGACATAAAAGGGAAGGGATCGATTGTCTTCAAATGCAAAAACGGAGAAGAACTTGTGTTTCACGAGGTATATTACATTCCAAGGTTGTGTAATAATATTATATCTCTTGGTCAATTGTCGAAGAACGGGAACAAGGTTGTACTCAAAGGCACATTTCTGTGGGTTTACGATGATAATGATACACTAATTATGAAGGTTAAGCATTCGACAAACAGATTGTATAAAGTCATAATTGAAACAACTAAACCCACCTGTTTGTTACCAAAAGTGGAGGAGTCGTCGTGGCTATGGCATGCATGACTTGGTCACGTTAACTTTGGAGCAATGTTTATGGTGCTTGCTAGTAGGGTGGCACATGGGTTACCGGAGTTTACTCAACCGAAAGACAACCGAAAGAGGCCTGTGATGGGTGCTTGATGTCAAAACAAACTAGAGAGCCGTTCCCTCGCCAAACAGAGTTTCATGCAAAACGAGTTTTGGAATTGATCCACGACGACCTTTGTGGACCTACAACACCAGAAACAGCAGCAGCCAACATGTATTTTTTTTTCTCTTGGTAGATGACTTTAGTAGTATGATGTGGATATGTATGTTGAAAAGTAAAGATGAGGCAGTGGGTGCATTCAAGAAATTCCGAGCTCAGGTTGAAAAGGTTTCAGGAAAAGAAATCAAAGTTTTCAGAACAGATAGAGGTGGGGAATTCACTTTCAAAGATTTTACGACATATTGTGAGGATGTTGGCATAATTAGACACTTTACTACGCCGTACACCCCACAACAAAATGGGGTGTAGAGCGAAGAAATCGAACGGTGGTCGCAATGGCTCGTAGCTTTAAAAGGAATGCAACTACCATCTTCACTTTGGGGAGAAGCTGCATGTCATTCAATTTACTTACTAAATCGCTTGCCCACCAGAGCTCTATCAGATAAGACTCCGTATGAAGCCTGGATGAAGAATAAACCAAATGTCGAACATCTTAGAGTGTTTGGTTGTGTGGCACACATGAAGTTGCCAAGTGCACACACAACCAAACTCAGTGATCGTAGCAAGCTAGTCGTGCATCTTGGTAACAAGACTGGGACTAAGGCATGTCGATTGTACGATCCAATCTCTGGACAAGTACACGTGAGTAGAGACGTCATATTTGAAGAGAACAGAGTCTGGACGTGGGACAAGCAACAGCAAGAGAAAACATTAATCCATGATCCATTCATTATACCGGGTACCTACCACACTGGAATAAGTGAATACGAAGATAACACTGGGAAGGAATCACCCAGTTCAGGTAACACCAGAACGAGCGAAGGTATGGTCACGAAGTCAGAAATGGGGGAAAGTAGTCCACAGAAGGCTATAATGTCGAGCAACAGTTGCAATTCTGATAATAGTTCATCCAGCAATAGCAGTGCTCCCAGGAATTTTAGATTACTTAGTGAAATTTATGACGAGACAGAGGAAGTTGAAGCTGAGCACGAGCTGTTATTGTTGGGCATTGATGAACCCACCACCTACAACGACGCTATTAGAGAACCAGCATGGGAGCAAGACATGAGAGATGAAATTGATGTTATCGAAAGGAACAACACATGGAATTTAGTGCATTTACCAACTGGGCATAAAGCAGTGGGTTTGAAGTGGGTATATAAGCTGAAAAAGGATACAAATGGAGAGGTTACTAAGTACAAAGCGAGACTCATCGCCAAGGGTTATGTGCAAAAGCAAGGAATAGATTTTGAAGAAGTATTCGCACCGGTTACACGTCTTGAAACAGTGCGATTACTCCTGGTCTTTGCAGTGAAAAATGGTTGGGAAGTACACCATTTAGATGTAAAATATGCTCTCCTTAATGGGGAGTTGCAAGAAACGGTTTATGTAACTCAACCAGAAGGGTTTGTGAAGAAAAACAAAGAAAATCTAGTGTACAGGTTGGTTAAAGCTCTTTACGGTTTACGTCAGCCCCCTCGAGCGTGGTATGCAAGACTCGGTAAGTATCTTGAGAAACTTGGGTTCACGAAATGTCCTTATGAACATGCAGTATATACGAAGCAAGAAGGAGAAGAGGCTCTTGTTATTGGGGTATATGTTGATGACTTACTTATCACAGGTACAAGTATCTCAATTATCAACAAGTTCAAGAAGCAAATGTGTGACGAGTTCGACATGAGCGATCCTGGTAAATTGTCTTACTACTTGAGCATTGAGGTGGATCAAAAGGGGGATTATATCAAGCTTAAACAAACTGCTTACGCCAGAAAAATCCTTGAAAAAGCTGGAATGGTGGACTGTAACCCAGCCAAATATCCAATGGAACCGAAGCTTTAGCTGGGGAAAGACGAAAAGGGTAAAGCAGTCAACTCTACTCAATTTAAAAGCTTGGTGGGAGGTTTAAGATACTTAGTTCATACACGTTCTGACATTGCATATGCAGTTAGTATTATTAGTCGTTAAATGGAACGTCCTACAGTGTTGCATCAGAGTGCAGTTAAGCGTATTCTGCGATATGTGAAGGGAACTGCAGATTTTGGGCTAGTATATTCACGAGGAATGGGAAATTATTTGTTAACAGGATATTCTGATAGCGACTTAGCAGGTAATGTTGATGACAGAAAGAGTACAAGTGGTATGGCATTCTATTTAGACGAGAGCTTAATTATGTGGGTTTTGCAAAAACAATGATGTGTTGCTCTATCATCTTGTGAGGCTGAGTTTATGGCAGCTACAGCTGTAGCGTGTCAGGGTGTGTGGCTGAGAAATCTGCTTAGCCAGATTTCTGATGTGAAACGTTGTCCGGTGGTAATTTATGTTGATAACAAATCTGCGATTGACTTAGCAAAAAACCCAGTGTTTCATGGGCGGAGAAAACACATAGACATTTGATATCATTTTATCCGTGAGTGCGTTGAACGAGAGGAGATTGTGATCAAGCATGTAAGTATGGAGAGGCAGCGTGCTGTCATTCTGACTAAGGCAATGTCTGCAACCAAGTTTGAAAGAATGCGAGCACTATTGGGAATCAAGAATCTGCAGAAACCAGCTTAGATTAAGGGGGAATATGTTGGTATTTAATCTAAGCATATCTTTGTTTTAAATAAAATAGTTGTTGTCCGGTTTTGTAGCAGCTAGAATTAGTCTTGTTTTGTTTCAGTAATTAAAGGAGAGTCATGTATGAATAGGAGTTATGGAGCGATTGTAGGAGTTTTTTTTTGGACTGAACATTGTATTCCTTTCCCTTGTATTCAGTTCTAAATAATGATAAGAAGAATCTGTAGTTTGCATTGCAGTATCTCCATATATCTATTTTGATTACAGTATCTCCATATATCTGTTTTGAAGTTTACACAAGTAATGCTCCTTGCCTTTTGTAACCTTTGCAATAGCCAAAGTCATCTTGTTTGGTTGTGGAGATAAGATAATGAAATTCCAAATGGAAGAGAAATATCTGTTTGAATCACCAACCCGTAATAACAACATGCAAAAGCTATATTTAGCACGATAAATGACGAACGTAGAGGTAAAAAACTTATTAAGATTTTTAGAAATTTAAGTACTACAAATTTGTTGTAATAAGTTATCGTTTGTATTCATAAAATTTTCTTACATGACCCAAATGAGTAAGCGAGGGACTTTTTAATTGTTCGGAAACATAACTAATTATGAATCTACATGTAAATATGTGTTGCCATGTTAATTATTTCTAATTTGGTATATAAATTAAGGAAAGCAAGAAAGGATATTGTGATATTATCATGGATAATTATGTATTCTGTTTTGAATATTTTTGTAAGTTAAATATAGATTCCTATTCTATAATGAAAACTATGGATGAAAAATATTTTTGTAAGTTAGACATCGTTTCCTATTCCAGAAGGGAAACTATGGATAAAAATTAGGTGAGACAGTCAATAAATTCATGAAGCATAATTTAAAAATAATTTGGACTAAAAACTGAATGCTTATAAAAAGTTTAAAATGTTCCAAATCAGTGGGAAATATTACTTCTAAAAAAAATCACGAAGAATCTTACGTAAATGTCATGAATGCGCACATTATTACTGACCCAATAATTTGATATTTACTTTCTTAGCTTCTTTTTTATCAAATAGAAAAAAATTAGGTTTACGATTTAGTTTCCATGTTTACTTGATATCAAATCAGTTTTACTTGTTGAATTTGGACGATTCAAATATTAGTTACAGACGAAAGAAATTAATTAGTTGATTCAATCAAATCAATTAATTTAGCTGATATATGGAAGGATATTTTGAAGGAAACTAACTAATTAGTCAATCAATTAATTAGTCAATGTATATCTGCTATATGAAGAAATAAATAATTAGGCATGGAGAATAAAGGAAAGATATGGAAACGAAGATTACGCCATCTATTTGTACTAAAATCAAATCACGCAAATTGGAAGGATATCTAGGTAATCAGAAAATTAATTTGCTTAATCTCCAAGCAACCTTTCATTATCAAGTCTATATAAATGAAGGAACTTTATCTTCATATGAACAAGCAAGTGTAGTATCCACCATTATTCTTTCCTCTCTCTTTTGTACTCTTTTCTTTAGTGAAATAAAAAGTTGTTGGGTTTCCGTGGACGTAGGATATTCATATCCGAACCATGTTAAATCTTCTGTGTCTTCTATTTATTTTGTTTTTCTGTGAGACTGCATAATTCTTTTTAAGTGTCATTGGTATCTAAATAGGCAATAGTAGATCCTGAACAAATAACCGCTTCCATTCAAATTAAAAAAAATCACTACATTTTGGTATCAGAGCTAGTGTTATTGTTCCTGTTTGGATATTAATGGCTACTTCTAGTAAGTCTGTTGGTAGATCTGGTGTCAATTATGGAGTAACACTTTTTGACAGAAAAGGAGATTTTGGTACTTGGAAGATGAAGATGGAGGCTGTATTGAAGAAGGAGAAGACTTACAAGGTTGTTTCTGCGCCTGATAAATTAAAAGGTATTTATGCAGCTGATTTGGAAGAGATGGAAGATGAAGCTCTTATAATAATTCAGTTGAGCCTTTCGGATAAAGTTCTTAGAGAATTCTCTCAGAAGAAGACGGCGAACGAACTATGGGATGCATTATCGGATGCATATCAAGACAAGTCTCTCACTAATCGGATTATTCTTCAGCAACAACTTTATTCGTTCAAGATGAAGCGTGGAGCTGATCTCATGGAGCATGTAGATGCTTTGACGACTTTGATTATGAACCTGACGGCAGCGGAAGTTGATATTACCGATGAGGCTCAAGCTATAATCCTCTTATGCTCCTTGCCTAAGGAGTATCTGCTTTTGTTAATTCCATGATTTATGGCCGCAGTAAAATTAGCATGTCTGATGTAAAAGATGGTCTTCATAATGAAGTATTAAGAGGTTGATTGGCAAGCACTAGCTTGGATAGTGATACCGAAGGCTTATCTGTTCAAAGAGGTAGAGGCCAAATTAGGTCGAAGAAAGGTGGAGGATGGAATTATTCATGGTCTCAGTCTTGGGGGCCTAAGAATCTGACTTGTCATTACTGTAAGAAACCAGGGCACTCCATAGCACAATGTCCCGAGCTTGAAGGTAGAAGAAAAGATCCAAAGCAAGCCTCAGCTTCTACAGTGGAGAAATCGAATACAAAAAGTGACGCCGATGTATTTACAGCTTCAGGCACTTTTGGGAAGAGCAACTTATGGCTGATTGATTCTGGCGCATCCTATCATATGACACCTGATAGGAACTGCTTTTCCACTTACCGTGAAATTCATGGAGGAGAAGTTCTGATGGGTAATGATGCTTCTTGCCGTATGGTGGGTGTTGGTAGCATGATGATTAGGATGTTTGATGGTGTTATTCGTACGATCACCGATGTTAGACATGTACTTGATTTGAGGAGGAGCTTGATTTCTATTGGGACGTTAAGTAGACTTGGCTTGAAGATTGTAGTGGAAGGAGAGAAAATGAAGATATCGAAGGGTTCCATGATTGTTATGAGAGGTGTGAGGGCAGGAAATATTTATCTATTATAGGGCATACTGTAATTGGTGAATCAACTTCTGTAACATTTGTTGATTCGGATTCTTCCAGATTATGGCACTTATGGATGGGTCACATCGGTGAGCGCAGCATGGATGAGTTGAGAAAACGAGGATTGATTGATGGAGTTCATCATTCAAATTTTGGTTTTTGTGAAGGGTGTGTTCTTGTAAAGCAGACGAAGATTTCTTTTAGTACAGGAGAGCATAAAGCAAAAGCTGTCTTGGAGTATGTTCATACAGATGTCTTGGGTCCCTCCCCTTGTCCGTTTTTAGGTGGAGCCGGATATTTTATTTCATTTATAAATGATTTCTCTCGTAAATTATGGGTATACTTTCTTCAGTCAAAGAGTGAAACCTTTGCTAAGTTTTGAAAGTGGAAATCTATGGTTGAGAACTAGTTAGGGAAGAAATTGAAAGTTCTCCGTTCAGATAATGGCGGTGAATATGTATTACAGGAATTCATCGATTATTGTGAGTCTGAAGGCATTAAGAAGCATTACATCACACCAGGAGACCCCCAGTCTAATGGAGTTGCAGAAATGATGAATCAGACATTATTAGAGATAAAAAGATGCCTTAGACTGACTGCTAAATTGAAGAAGGGATTTTGGGCTGAAGCTTTATCTATGGCGGATTTCCTCATCAAATGCACACCTTCCACTGTCATAGATATGAAGATCCCTAAAGAAGATGGAAAGGAGAGCCTGTTAGCTATTCATTTCTCAGAGTGTTTGGTTTCCCAGCTTATGTGCATGAGAGCAAAGGGAAGCTGGAACCTAGAGCTCGCAAGTGTATTTTTCTAGGTTATAGGAGAGGAGTGAAGGGATATAGGTTGTGGTGTCCTATTAGCAAGAAGATCGTTATGAGCAGGCATGTGACTTTTGATGAGAAGGCTATGTTGAAGGTGGAGCCTTCCTTATCTGATGACAATGAGAGGACATGTGAAGAATACCAGACACAAAGCAAGTCATCTGTTGATTCTTTCCATAGACGTTCAAATGGTGTTTCCTATGACACCGTGGTTGATGAGGATAATATCGATGTTGGTACAGTGGATCAAACTCAAGGTGGAGCTCATTCGAAACCTAGGCCTATCAGACAAA
This sequence comes from Allium cepa, assembly GCA_030765085.1. Lineage (NCBI taxonomy): Eukaryota > Viridiplantae > Streptophyta > Magnoliopsida > Asparagales > Amaryllidaceae > Allium > Allium cepa. The sequence continues at coordinate 77,719,135 of CM060941.1, read as the reverse complement.
GAAGAAAGCCTAAGTGGCTTGATGAATTTGTTGGATTGAGCATCGAAGATATTAATTTCGATGATATGGCAACGTATGCTTTGAATGTTGTCCATGATGAGCCCTGTGATTATAAAGAAGCTATCGCATCAGTTAACAATTCCAGTTGGTTAGTTGCTATGGAGGAGGAGATTGAATCATTGCAGAGAAATCATACTTGGGATTTGGTGCCTCTTCCCACCGACAAGAGAGCTATTGGATGCAAGTGGATCTATAGAGTGAAAGATGGAGAAAATGGTAATCTCAGATACAAGGCAAGGTTAGTCGCAAAGAGGTATGTTCAAAAGAAAGGGGTACAGTATCATTATATCTTTGCTCCAGTGATTAGGCATACTTCTATTCGTATTCTTTTGGCATTGGTTTCTCATTATGATATGGAATTAGAGCAACTAGATGTCAAAACTGCATTCTTGCATGGTGATCTGGATGAGGAGATTTATTTAAAGCAGTCGGAAGGGTTCATTGATAGTAGTAGGCCAGACTATGTTTACAAACTCAACAAATCTCTATATGGACTGAAGCAGTCTCCTAGACTATGGTACAAGAGGTTTGATAAATTTATACTTTCACAGGGATACTCCAGAAATTTCAAAGACCAGTGTGTTTATTTCAGAAGATGTGATGATATGATTTATTTGTTGTTATATGTTGATGGTATGCTGATTGCGTCTCGGAGAATGGTCAGAATTAAGGAGTTGAAAGCGGAGCTCGGTAGAGAGTTTGACATGAAGGATTTGGGAAAGGCACATAAAATATTGGGTATGGAGATAAGCAGGGATAGAAAGCGGAGAGAGTTAAGGCTCACTCAAGCGCAGTACATAGAGAAAGTCCTCGCTCGATTTGGAATGGAGAAAGCTAAACCGGTTGGCACTCCATTAGGCTCTTATTTTAAGTTGTCAAAAGAATTATCTCCCTCATCGGAAGAAGACAAGAGGTATATGGCTGATATACCTTATTCTAGTGCTGTTGGTAGTCTTATGTATGCGATGGTGTGCACAAGACTAGATTTGGCCATGCAACGGGTGTTGTGAGTCGATATATGTCTAACCCAGTCAAAGAGCATTGGCAAGCTGTGAAGTGGATTCTTAGATATCTTCGAAGCACTTCTTCGGTGGGCTTGTTATATGGTGGAGTGGATGGTGACATCTTTCTTAGAGGATACTGTGATTCTGATTACGATGGGGATAGAGATGCTAGGAAGTCAGTGTCGGGCTATGTTTTTACACTTGGCATAGGCTCGATTTCATGGAGGTCAAAGCTACAATCTATCGTAGCTTTATCGATTATCGAAGCAGAGTTGATATCGATTGTGGAAGCAACAAACGAAGGATTGTACTTACTTCAGTTGTTGGATGATCTTTCAATGGTGCAGCGGACAGTAGAACTATTTTCAGACAGTCAGAGTACGATTCATCTTGTAGAAAATCAAGCTTATAGTTCACGGACGAAGCACATTGATGTTAGAGGTTTCTTTCATATGCTTGAGGAAGAACGAAGCAAGATCAAATTGTTGAAAGTGAGTACTTTGGGTAATCCTTCAGATATGATGACAAAGTCACTTCCTAAGGACGGGTTTGAGCATTGCTCAAACTTGATCAGTTTGATACCTGTTACTTGAGCGCCTGGGGCGCTAGACCCAACAACTTATGTGTTGATTACTTGATGATAATGTGATGAAGAGAGATTGTTATATTTGAATCAAAGTGGAGTGTTGAATTTGGATGATTCAAATATTAGTTAAAGAGGAAAGAAATTGATTAGTTGATTCAATCAAATCAATTAATTTAGCTGATATATGGAAGGATATTTTGAAGGAAACTAATTAATTAGTCAATCAATTAATTAGTCAATGTATATCTGCTATATGAAGAAATAAATAATTAGGCATGGAGAATAAAGGAAAGATATGGAAACGAAGATTACGCCATCTATTTGTACTAAAATCAAATCACACAAATTGGAAGGATATCTAGATAATTAGGAAATTGATTTGCTTAATCTCCAAGCAACCTTTCATTATCAAGTCTATATAAATGAAGGAACTTTATCTTCATATGAACAAGCAAGTGTAGTATCCACCATTATTCTTTCCTCTCTCTTTTGTACTCTTTTCTTTAGTGAAATAAAAAGTTGTTGGGTTTCCGTGGACGTAGTATATTCATATCCGAACCACATTAAATCTTCTGTGTCTTCGATTTCTGTTATTTTTCTGTGAGACTCATAATTCTTTTTAAGTGTCATTGGTATCTAAATAGGCAATACTAGATCCTGAACAAATAACCGCTTTCGCCCAAATTAAAAAAAAAATCACTACATTATTCCCAGGATACTGTGAACATAATGTTATGAATAATGAAGCAATAGAAACAAAAGCCGAAGTTCTGGGTATCCCTTCTACAGGTAGTGGAAATGTCTTTCGATGTGCATCACCAACTCAGTCAAGATCATATTTTCCTTTTTATTGATTTAATCTTCTGTGCTAAGGAGATAATTTAAAATCTCTTTTTCGCAAAATATTGTTGCACACTTAATATATTATTTACAATTTCTTTTCCTTACATGTGTATCTTTCTTTGGACATGTCAAAACGTGGAGAAAACGAAGCGAAAGAAAAAAAAAGTTGAGGCCATAAGTTTTCCTCCATGTATTGCTAATATTATACTTCAAGGAACACTTTTTTTCAGGTCTTATGTTTATATTTGGTTGAACGCACGTTAATATTATTTTATGCTTTGAAATGGAAGGGGAATTTGAAGTTGCACATTTGCTATTTTTTTAATTAAAAGTATTAATTATGCATGAATTGGTGGAACACATTTAATCTGTTCCTAAACACTTAAAATGTTCAGTTTATTATTGTTGTAATGTTGATTGGGGGAAGGCATGTAATTCAATAATTGATGACTACTATTGTAACAACTCTGGGTTTTTGAATTACCGGCCAAATAAAAAAAATTAAAATAGAAATTTTAAATTGGGATTTGAAAAAAAAAGTGCAAATCAATTGCAAGGTCGGTTGAACACTTTTAAGTGGTAGCACGTTTGAAATGAATTGCAAATGGCCTTCATGTGTAAGTGAGAATAGGTCCATTTAAAACACAATTTGAACACTTTTACTACTATCATTATTTTTATGCAGCCATGTCCTTTTTTCCACTGATGCACGTTATCACTTAAATGCAAATGTACCAAATTCTTGCCAGCATTTTTCTTTGACTTGTACAAATATTGGAAAAGAAAAGTAAAGCCTTCATCATTCTTTTGTTTCGTTTTTCCAGTAGCTCGGTAGAGCATTAATGGCCGTTTAAAATTTCTTGCTCCAATTTGGTTTTGTTTGCATTAGAGAATTTGTGCGTGAGGGGTAATGTTTCTACTAGTTCTAAAGCTTTGTAGAGACCAAAGCTTAGATCTTGGTTGCTAATTGGTTCTGAAACAAATTATAAGTGAGTGCAAACTCACACTTCTAATTAAAACTATGTCTTCCTGTTTTTTTGATATGATGTTTTGTTGTTTATATTGGTTTGCAACTTTCGTTTGTCAAGTTGTTTATATTTTTACACTTGCACTGCACTACACCTTTATAATAGTGCATTCACAAAAAAAAATTAAGTCCAGTTCAATTTATATTTTGTCTATCCTTTAGTTCGTTTTTATCCCGTGACCTGAGAAACTGCTACGCATATATATATATATATATATATATATATTATTCTATGCCTTAAAAGTGGTAACAAATCCATGCTGTTCGAATAAATTTGTGCGTCCTTTACATGGGAATTGCTTGTAGGCTACTTGCTTTGTCCTCTGCCTTGAATTTAGTTTGTACTCTTTCCACTGTGCTTTGAATTAATTCTTACGTTTCCATTTTAAGCTTGTTTCTTTTACATGTTTGGGAGATGCATGTCCTTAATAATTTTATTTGTCTCTGTCCTTGGTAAATTGGTCACGTTCATGCATTTAGGCTTTAGTTCGTACGTGTATAGAGGTATTGCCCTGGCCACCATTTTTTATATTGTGTTACGTGTGTGCAAGTTAGTATTGCACAATTATAAGTCCAGGTCAATGTAACGTGCATGCGCCAAAAACTAAACCCAGGCCATCATCATTTTTGTTACGTGCGTGCAAGTTTATATTACATGAAAATGGGGCAGGCCCTTCTTTGTAGTATGTGCGTGCATGTAGTGATGCCCAGGTCACATTATCTTTTGTATTTCATTTATGTGTCTGCATGTAGTGTTGTGCGTGCATGAAGTGTATCCCAGGTATTCCTTTTTTTTGTTTCATTCCGTGCGTGCAAATTATATTGCGTAGGCCATCTTTTTATTATTTATTTTGTTACGTGCGTGTATGCATGTATTTCACACAAACGAAGTCCAGGCTATACCATATTTGATGCATATATAAACAGTGTAGACCAATTATTAATTTATTTTGAACCGGGGTTTTGTTTTGAACGTATTTTGTTGCCATTATTTTTATAACGGGTTTTTACCCCGGTATTTATATTTGAAATGTGTTGTTTTGATGAGATTTTTGACGAACAAAAACTACTGTTGTTTTGACTTAAGTAACCGTCAATTTAAAGTGAATTTTCAAGCGGCTATCTTGCAACCAAGAAAACCCGCAACGATGATTTTATATCCATTTTTACGGTGTTTTGTGAAGCGCACTTTCCTTGTCGAAATTGCTATAGAAGTTGCTGTTTTAATTACGTGTTTTTAAATCGTTTTAAAATATAATTGTTTCCAAAAATTTCACGGTTTACGCTTTTAAAGGAATGAGAAATCGATTTTAACACTTCAGCAAAATTAAGGACTATGCCCTTTCTTTTACTGATTCAATTAATTCCGGACTTGTCCATTTAAGAACGTAAAAATTATTTATATAAAATACACAATTTTGCACTTTTAAGGAAACGATGATGAGATTTAAACGACTTAGCAAAAGTGCGGAATATGGAACCATGCTTTTACTAATTCGGTTAATTCCGGACTCGTTAATTGAAATAATTGCCGTGGAGTTGCTGTTTGAAAATTTTGATGATTCTATTGGGCTTTCGAGCCACTATGCTGGACCTACGGGTCAATTACCAGTACTAGGCCTTCGGGTCATTTGTTGGACCTTCGGGTCATTCATTGGGCGCCAAATATTATGCTGACAGTACTTGGTAGGCTTCGGCCATTTGAGATGCATGTGCAACGTAGCTTAGACTCGCCATATGCTCGGATCGATCCATTTTATGCTGGTTTTTCTAGTTATCTTATTTTGATTTCTAGATTTTTGTGTATTGCTTTTTTGAATTCAATTATGAATTTGGAAGTGATTTTAGTGGTGTTTAATGAGAGTTCTTCATTTAAACTATGTTGATTATTTATGCTGAATAGTCTCGTTCGAGATTATGATTAATTTGCTTTAGTGTTGTTTATCTTGCACTTATTTCTAAGTTTAAATTAGACTGATCCGTTTATTATTTTCTTTTAAATAATACTCGGGTCAGACCGAGCTATTTCAGGATAATCGCTATCCCTGATTCAGTTGCTGCTTCAGCTTTTGGAATTTCACCTCATCTTTTGTTTAGGCTTCGAGGTGTTACTTTTGGTGTATTGACTCTCATATCATGTATGTTTTGATGACTATGTATATGTACATTTGGTTCATGAGAACCATCGAGTTTTGTAGCATGAATTTTTAATAAGCCTCCGCGGTTTCGCTTTAGATTTGAATTGAATATATATCGTTGGGAGAAATTTAATAAACGAAACAAATTTATACTACTCCTATCGATGTAATCAATACTCGTCTAAGGCATAACTTGTGAATGGTCGCTTCTAACAAGCCTTATTCTTCGCAATAGCAGACGTTATTGCCTTATAATAACCTTTGTTATTTTGAGCATAGAGGTGGGGCGTCACAGTTGGTATCAGAGCTGAGATTCAGAATAAATTATAATAAACACGGAACAGAAGTAGAATGGAACATGTGTTACAACTATTCGAGGGTTTTATTCGTGTCTTTCTAATCTATTCCTTCGTTGTTCTTAAACTTTTATCCACTCTAACATGTTGGAATATGTCTAGAAATAAATCTTATATTTCCATAGTATTCCATTTGTTAAATTTTTTTCAATCTTGTACTGTTTTAACTAATCCTTATCTTCTCCTGTTCTCTCAGCCTACGGCTGGAAGAGGTAGAGGGAAGCGTTCTACTGCAGGTTCGTCTAGTGATTCTCATCCGGACGGATTCATCAGTTAATGGAGCTATTTCGGGTTACTCGGCCTTCTGTTGCTACTCCCGCAGCTCCCACTCACTAGTCTGCCTTCGCCCGTATGTATAGTGACTATTCCTACCTTGGAGGCAAGCCTTTCAAGGGATCCGAAAGTGTATTGGAGGTTTAGACTTGGTTGCGCGCTAGTGAGCGCATATTTTCTCGGATGGATCTTTCAGATCATCATCGCGTTCTCGTAGCATCTAGCATGTTGCAAGAATGCGCGCTTGATTGGTATAATTTTTTGATTGTGGAAGTTGATGAGTCCTCTCTCTCATGGAATCAGTTTAAGGAATGATTCGAACTTAAGTTCGTTCCTGAATCAGAAAAGGCCAATCTTGCTCGTAGTTTCCTTGAGTTAAAACAAGGAAAGTCCTCTATTTCCGATTATGTTGCATCTTTCGAGGCCTTGTCCAAATACGGAGTTGAGTTCATTAACACTCTGCATAAGAAGAATCTTAGATTTGTAGAAGGTTTGAAGAAGTATTTGAAGAAAGTCCTTTTGCTTCAGCTTAAGCTTCCTTTTGAGGAACTTGTTGATTCGACACTTTGCCTTGAAACTGTCGAAAAGGAACGTGATAGTAGTGATGAGGTTGAGGTTTCTAACAACCCCAACAAGAAGAGGTTTTCATTTCATTAGCCTAATTCTTCTTCCAACAAGAAGAAGAAGCAAGCCACCTCTAGTTCTCAGCTTAGTAGTGCACCTTCTAATCAGAGGGTGTGCTATAATTATGGTTCTTTGGATCATCTTCTACGTAGTTGTCCTAAGCCTAGCATCTGCTGCTATTGCAAGAAAGAAGTTCATTGGGTTTCTGATTGTCCTACTGCTCCTAAGGGTTTCAAATCTGGGAAGCTTAATGTTGTTAAAGCTTATGGTGATTCTTCTCAGCCCAAAGGTATTACTCCTTCTATTTTGGAAGGATTTATTTTATTTCATGGCCGTTCTATTAGAGTCTTTTTCGATACGGGTGCATCACATTCATTCGTGTCAAAGGAGCTAGTTGGTGTTATTCCTTTGGATGTTGTTAGTCTTTGCGACCCTTTGAGGATTGTGAATCCTATTGGTGGATCCGCCACACTTGGTTTGTTATGTGTTGATGTTTCTATGTGGTTTTTTCTTTCATGCGAATCTGCATGTTATGGATCATCTTGGTTTTGATATGATTTTAGGAATGGATTGGCTCGTAAGTTATGAAGTTCAAATCCTTTGTCCCGAAAGAACTTTATATCTCAAGCATCCTAATGTTATTGAGCAGTTATCTATTACGTTTCGAGACATGGACCATGCTTCGAATGCTCTCATTTCTTCCTTCGAATCGGAGGACGTCATAGCTAATATTATGGTTGCTTGTGATTTTTTTGATGTCTTCGAGCCTATTTCGAGTTTGCCATCGAAGAGGGCAATTGAGTTCCATATTGATCTTATCTCTGGTGCTCATCCTGTCAGTTGTCCTCCCACGAGGATGTCTGCTAAGGAAAATGAGGAACTCAAGGAACAATTATCTGAATTGGAAGCCAAGCAATTTATTCGTTCTAGCTTATCTCCTTGGGGCGCCGTCGTTGTCTTCGTAAGAAGCCAGATGGTACTCTTAGGCTTTGCATTGCTTATCGCAAGCTTAACGAGTTCACTATCAAAAATAGGTATCCATTATCTAGGATCGACAACATGTTCGACCAATTAAGTGGCGCTAAGCTTTTCCCCCAACTCGATCTTGCTACCCGTTTTCATCAGTTACGAGTTGCGGAAGATAGCATCCCTCTTACCGCATTCCGTACTCGTTATGGTTCTTACAAATGGCTTGTTATGTCGTTCGGTTTGACGAATGCTCCAGCATATTTTGTTGATCTTATGAATCGGATATTCCGAGAATATCTCGATAAGTTCGTCTTGGTTTTCATAAATGATATTCTTATTTATTCCGAATTTGAAGCCAATCATATTCAACATTTGGAGATTGTTTTGAGCACTCTTCGTCGGCATCAGCTTTATGCCAAATTCTCCAAGTGTCACTTCTAGAAGAATAAGGTGAAGTTTCTCGGTCATATTGTTTCTTTCGATGGTATCTCTGTCGATCCTTCCAAGATCGAATCTATTCAGAATTGGAAGAGGCCCGAGACCGCTACTGAGATCCATAATTTACTTGGATTGGCGGGATATTATCGCCGGTTCATTAAGGACTTTTCTCGTATTGCCTTACCACTTACCACTCTCACAAGAAAATATGTTCCTTTTATTTGGTCTGACAAGTGTGAGTTTTCTTTCATGAAGTTAAAAGATCTCCTTACTCATGCTCCTATCTTAGTGGTTCCCGAAGGGAATCATGATCTTGTTGTTTATACCGATGCCAATGGTTATGGACTCGGTGCTGTTCTCATGCAAAAGGATAGAGTAGTTGCCTACGCTTCTAGACAACTAAAGCCTAACGAGATTCGTTATGCTACCCATGATTTGTAGTTATCCGTTATAGTCTTTGCTGTAAAGATTTGGTGACATTATTTATTGGACGAGCGTTTTGTTCTCTTCGGTGATCATAAATCTATGAAATACCGCTTCACTCAGAAGGAACTTAATATGAGGCAACAGCGTTGGCCCGAATTTCTTGCTTCATATGATTTCGAAATTCAGTATACCCCTGGTAAGGGTAATCGAGTTGCTGATGCGCTTAGTCACAAGCAGCAAGTTGTTGTTTCCATGATGCTAGTAGAGTGGAATATATTGGAAGCTTTATCTCATTGTGATATTAGAGACCGTCCTTCAGTTTCTGATTCTCCCGTACTTTTATAGCATGGGAGCTCGTCCTAGTTTGTTGGATCGTATTGTCGACGCCTAAAAGCAAGATCTAGATCTCTCTTATCTTGTTCAGAGTTATAAATCAGAACCCTGAAGTGATGATCTAAAGGATTTTGATATTGATATTCATGTTGTATTCAGAAGAAGGGAAGGTTGATCGTACCTAATGTTCCTAATCTTAGAAATGGCATTCTTGAGGACTGTCATTGTTCTAAGTATACTATCCATCCGGACAGTAGTAAGATGTATGTCGACATGAAACACTTATACTTTTGGGAGGATATAAAGCATAATGTTGCAAGTTATGTGAGTCGTTGCATGACTTGTCAACTTATTAAAGCGAAACACCAACGTCCTAGTGGTCTTCTGCGGTCTCTTGAGATTCCATTATGGAAGTGGGATCAAATTTCTATGGACTTTATGATGGTCTACCTCGTTCAAGATCAGGCCATATTAATGTTTGGGTGATTGTTGACCGATTGACCAAATCATGTTAGTCCGTGAGATGATGGTTTTGATGACAACAACCTTAGAATAGATTATAAAATATAAATACATTATAAGTTTAGATATATATGTATATGCAGGTTTTAACCATGCAGGTACCAAAAACGAAGACTGTACAGTATAGAGATTCAAGATATCAAGATTGAAGACTCATGAGTATCAAGAATATCAAGAGTTCAAGAATTGAAGTAATTTATTCTTTAATTAGAAATTTTGTTAAAACTCATAGAAAAGCACTGGCATCTTAAAATCCAATTTATTCGTGGAATGGAATCCACTTCGAGCCTGTTAAAGGGATGGAACCCTAAGTAGGATGGAACCTACGAAAAATCTAGTGCAACATTGTTTTGTATCTGCTAACTTTTTATTCAAAATGATTTTTCAAAATTATATCCTGTTTTCAAAATGTTTCCAAAACTTCCTTTTAAAAGCATCAAAAACCTCTATCCTGATTTTAAATAATTTTAGCCTCAAAATTATCTTTAATTTCAAAGTCAAAATTAATCCTGATTTTAAACTATCTTTTAAAATAATATATTTAACTTTTAAATATTTATACTTAAGATTTAAATATAAAATTATAGTTAAATTATATATATTATTCTCTATATTTACTTATGAATTTTAACTATAGTCAAGTATATTAGAAAAGTTTAAAATAGTTTTAATATAAGATAAAGGTTATTTTCAAAGAAAATCAAATCATCAAAAATTGCTTTGGGATGTCAACATGCCTATGGTGACCATGTCAACATGGTGTCAGTTGAGTTCAAAATTTAAATTTCAAAAGAAGTGTCTATTTGTCATAGCTCTTCATGAATGGACATGGCTGTTATTTTTCTATAAATAGAGGTTAGTTTCAACGAATTTGATATCAGATTTTTTGGTTTTTCACTCCTCTTCTTCTTCCACATTTCTTAATACATACTCTTACCATTACTCTGTCGAAATCAATATTGAATCATACTTGATTACTTCTAGTTTGATTCTCTATCACTATCTCAGCAAGGTTCTTAGTGCTATTCGGAGTTATAGACTTTTTTGTAATCTATTAAGCGAGAAAAGGTGTGATTGTGGCATTGAAATCAATCAAGCAAGAAAAGGAGTGATTGTAGCCTTGGTAAATCTATTGGATAAACTTGTGGCTGGAAATCAAGTATCTCTACCCAAAGGATTGAAATTCTGGAGGGTGTACCTCATAGCCTTGAAATCGAGGGTGTAATTGTACAATTGCTTTTGAAAGGAAATCCGTACTTGTATTGCGGGACTGGATGTAGGGTAACTCCGAACCAGTATAAAATCCGGTGTGTTCTTTCCTTTACTGCTTTTATTTTATTTTGGCATCTGTGTTTGTTTCTGTGATTATTCCTGTACCCGTAGATTGCATATATCTGTGTCTAAATTAACATAATCTCAAAAAGTTTTAGTAATTCTTTATAAACACTATTCACCCCCCCTCTTGTATTAATCCTAGCCTTAAGATCTGTAATCCGCATTTCTTTCAAATAAGCCCATTTTATTCCTATAAAGTCCAATTGGACTGCTCCTTTGTTGGCTAAGCTTTTTATTAAAGAAGTCGTTCGACTTCATGGTGTTCCTAGTTCCATTGTTAGTGACAGAGATCCGCTTTCCACTAGTGGTTTCTTGTAGAGCCTTCAGAAAGCTTTGGGTACTAAGCTCAATCTTAGTACAGCTTATCATCCACAGTCTGATGGTCAGACTGAAAGAGTGAATCAAGTCTTATAAGATCTCCTTCGCGCTTGTATTATTGACTTTGGAGGTAGTTGGGAAGACCACTTATCTCTTGTTGAATTTCCTTATAACAATAGTTTCCAATCCAGTATCAGTATGGCTCCTTTCGAAGCCCTTTATGGAATGCCGTGTCAATCACCATCTTGTTGGTTGGAATCCGAAGAAAAGTTAGTTCTTGGTCCCGACTATGTTCGTTAATCTTCTGAGAAGATTGACATTATTAGACAGAGGATGAAAGCGGCTCAGAATAGGCAGAAATCTTATGTCGATCATCGTAGGAAGCCGTTGAAATTTTCTATAGGCGATCGCGTGTTTATTCGTGTTTCTCCGATGAAGGGAGTGGTGCGTTTTAGTATCCCCGAGAAATTGGCTCCTCGATATGTTGGACAATTTCCTATTACGGAACGCATTGGCCCTGTTTTCTTATCGTGTATTGCTACCTATTCAGTTTTCGAGAATTCATGACGTATTTCATGTATCCCAGCTTCGTCGATGCCTTCGAGATTCAGATCCTATTATTTATCCTCATGTGTTGCAAGATCTTGAGATCTCACCCGACTTGTCTATGGTGCAAAATCCTATTCGTGTACTAGCTTTGGAGGTTAAACGCCTTCGGAATAAAGAAGTCCCGCTTTTGAAAATTCAATGGTCCACAAACCCCAAAGATTGCTGGAAAACCAAAGAATTCATCAAGCGTTCTTATCCCGATTTTCTTTCATCTTCGGGTGGGGATGAGCACTCTTGATTCATCTTTTCTGTTTAAATCTTTGTTGTGTTGAATAAATTTGTGCTTTAAACAGCTTCTAGTATGAAAATTGCGGGGACGCAATTTTTATAAGGGGGAGTTTGTAACAACTCTAGGTTTTTGAATTACCGACTAAATAAAAAATTAAAATAGAAATTTTAAATTGAGATTTCAGAAAAAAAAAGTGCAAATCAATTGCAAGGTCGGTTGAACACTTCTAAGTAGTAGCACGTTTGAAATGAATTGCAAATGGCCTTCAGAATAGGTCCATTTAAAACAAAATTTGAACACTTTTACTACTATCATTATTTTTATGCAGCCGCGTCCTTTCTTTCACTGGTGCGCGTTATCATTTAAATGCAAATGTACCAAATTCTTGCCAGCATGTTTTTCTTTGACTTGTACAAATATTGAAAAAGAAAAGTAAAGCCTTCGTCATTCTTTTGTTTCATTTTTCCAGTAGCTTGGTAGAGCATTAATGGCCGTTTAAAATTTCTTGCTCCAATTTGGTTTTGTTTGCATCGGAGAATTTGTGCGTGAGGGGTAAATTTTTTACTGGTTCTAAAGATTTGTAGAGACCAAAGCTTGGGTCTCGGTTGCTAACTGGTTCTGAAACAAATTATAAGTGAGTGCAAACTCACACTTCTGATTAAAACTATGCCTGCCTATTTTTCTGATCTGCTGTTTTGTTGTTTATATTGGTTTGCAACTTTCGTTTGTTAAGTTGTTTATGATTTTACACTTGCACTGCACTGGACCTTTATAATAGTGCATTCACAAAAAAAATCAAGTCCGATTCAATTTATATTTTGTCTATCCTTTAGTTCGATTTTATCCCGTGACCTGAGAAAGTGCTATGCATACACACACACACACATCTATATATTCTATGCCTTAAAAGTGGTAACATCCATGCTGTTCGAATAAATTTGTGCATCCTTTACATGGGAATTTCTTGTAGGCTACTTGCTTTGTCCTCTGCCTTGAATTTAGTTCGTACTCTTTCCACTGTGCTTTGAATTAATTCTCACGTTTCCATTTTAAGCTTGTTTCTTTTACATGTTTGGGAGATGCGTGTCCTTAATAATTTTATTTGCCTCTGTCCTTGGTAAATTGGTCACACTCATGCATTTAGGCTTTAGTTCGTATGTGTATAGAGGTATTGCCCTGGCCACCATCTTTTATATTGTGTTATGTGTGTGCAAGTTCGTATTGCACAATTATAAGTCCAGGTCAATGTAACGTGCATGCACCAAAAACTAAACCCAGGCCATCATCATTTTTGTTACATGCCTGCATGTTTATATTGCACGAAAATGGGGCAGGCCATTCTTTGTATTTTAGTATGTACGTGCATGTAGTGTTGCCTAGGTCACATTATCTTTTGTATTTCATTTATGTGCCTGCATGTAGTGTTTTGCGTGCACGAAGTGTTGCCCAGGTATTATTACTATTTTGTTTCATTCAGTGCGTGCAAATTATATTGCCCAGGCCATCTTTTTATTATTTATTTTGTTACCTGCGTGTATACATGTATTGCACACAAACGAAGTCCAGGCTATACCATATTTGATGCATATATAAATAGTGTAGACCAATTATTAATTTATTTTAAACCGGGGTTTTGTATTGAGTGTTTTTTGTTGCCGTTATTTTTATAACGGGTTTTTACCTGATGTTTATATTTGAAGCGTGTTGTTTTGATGAGATTTTTGACGTATAAAAACCGCTTTTGTTTTGACTTCAGTAACCGCCAATTTAAAGTGAACTTTCAAGAAGCTATCTTGCAACCAAGAAAACCTGCAAGGATGATTTTATATCCGTTTTAAGGTGCTTTATGAAGCGCAATTTCCTTATCGAAATTGCTATAGAAGTTGTTGTTTTAATCACGTGTTTTTAAATCATTTTAAAATATAATTATTTCCAAAAATTTCACAGTTTACGCTTTCAAAGGAATGAGAAATTGATCTAACGCTTTAGCAAAATTAAGGACTATGAACCCTTTCATTTACTAATTCGATTAATTTCGGACTTGTCCATTTGAGAATGTAAAAATTATTTATATAAAATACATAATTTTGCACTTTCAAGAAAACGATGATGAGATTTAAACGACTTAGAAAAAGTGCGGAATATGGAACCACGCTTTTACTAGTTCGGTTAATTCCGGACTCGTTAATTGGAATAATTGCCGTGGAGTTGCTATTTGAAAATTTTGATGATTTTGTTGGGCTTTCAAGCCACTATGCTGGACTTTCGGGTCAATTACCAGTACTAGGCCTTTGCGTGATTTGTTGGACCTTCGGGTAAGCTAGACCTGTATGTAGTAAAACCAGCTTGAAATAGAAACCGCCTCAGAGATTCATAAAGAATTTGGATGAGGGACTTATCAAAAAATTGGAGAGGAGACTGAGCGATCGAAAATCAAGGGGATCGCAAAATTTGAGGGATTGATGGTAGTATGGATGTTTTGTTTTAAGAACGACTGAATCGAGAAAGCGTTAGATTAGGGCTACTGTTGAGTTATAATACTCATTCATAATTTTTCCTAGTACATTCCGATTAATTTCAATTCAAACTCACCTTCTAATGATTAAAAAGTGTTGGATGGTAAAATGTGTAAAAGTGCATTTTTAACAACATTTGTTATATTGCAACGTGTATTACTGTGACTAACCTTCTACGCAAGCAAGTATTAACAATTGAAAAAAATAAGTGTTGCAAATAGTATAGTGTGCATTGTTGAAGCTCGATACCTACAAGTACCTATTGATTCGGGACCTTCATCATCTTATAGGCTCGATTTTCTAATCTATATTATTATATTATTAGTGAGTTTCATTACAAGAGCGCAAATGCCTTTGTTCATTTCGGAAAATGAACAATTTTATATTTATTCCTTTTGTACGCTGCTTTACGCTTCATCCTTTCGTAAGCTAAAATTAAAAAATACTAGGGTTTCTAGGCGATTCTTCCATCTAATTTCTAGCCGAGTACAATCCCAAAAAGCAAATCCCATGAAAAATGAGCGTGGTTGACATTATAACTAGCGTCGATGCAATTTGCAACAAAAATGACAAATACGATGTTGAAAATCATCGCACCAATCCTAATGTCTCTGGCGACAATGGCTTCGCCAGAATCTTCACTTCGGTCGAGATGGACATTGAAGCTTCTTTTGACTCCGTACAATTGGCCCCTGTTTACCCCAACCTCACTATCGTCTATCATTTCTCCTATCGTTTATCATCGCCCTCATCATCGGCAACCATCATGCTTTTCTGTTGGCCAGTAACTCTAGGGTTTCCATGTCGATCACAATCTTCTCGAATCAAGCCAATCTTTGGATACTCAAATGAAAGTACTACGCTCCCTAATCGATGAGGTTGTTTATAACTTTGATTTATTTTTCATTCTTATTACAGAGGCCGGGTTTTCGTTGGTTGATGCGATTGTAGATTCTGTAGGTAATGCGGACTTGCATTTGAGGTAAAAAAAAATACTTGGTTTTTTTTGTTATTTTTCTACATGCTATTGGCTACTGCAATTTAGGCATCGATTTGGATCATGTGAGGTTTACGGATTTGAATAGAAAACAACTTTTCATTTAGAGTTATGTTAAGTTAGGTACAAACTACATAGTATATTGTATCAATTTTGAAATTACTAAATTTAAGTAATAGAAAGGGAATATATCTAGGAAGCATGTCAGGCAATTGCTTTACATTCATTTTTTGGGAGATTAAATTCATTTTTTTGGAGGTTCAAATGTTTGACACATATGTCTTTTAATTTAACAGTTATTTGGCAATATACGCAATGGTAATGGTAACATACAACGGACAACTTAGGATGTCTGGAACATTCTATTGATACATGCTTAAATAAGTTCACATATTTTTGTTGTATAACTGAAACTAATCCGTATTCTATGGTTTCATGGTTCTGTAATTTTTAACATCCATGTTATGCTAAATTTCTACATGGTCATTGTACAGTATATATTATATATAGGGGACTGATTTTGTATATGCCATATACAACATCATTAGTTTAACGTTTATTGCTAAAAAAAAATTACTATCATCTTTTTTGGTATCTAGGAACAAATCTAAGAGTGCCATGATGACCTTTTTGGTTTGATAAGCATCATGCCAAATATTGTGAGTTTTGGGTGAAGCAGTAACACTATTAAGAAAGATTCAAGTAATTAAGGTTTGAGGGCGCAGAAGTGTCCTTAATTTATCCTGAATGCACTTTGACATTTTATTAACGGTATTTGTTTTGTTTTATAGTTTTCTTGGCTTTTGAAACGAATGATTATATGCAAGGTTATATGATTTTATAATTTAACATAACATACATATATACATACACATATATAACACACACACACTTTTTTTTTCATGTGACTAGTGAGAAGTCTAAAATTATCGAAAAAAGAATCATCAACTAAGAGTAAATGACATGCTTACAAAAGCGGCATATTTTATTTTTCTTCCATTTTACCAGTTTCAACTGATACATCTTACACCAACTATCCATATATAAAAGTAATTTTTAATTATGAAAGGTTAAAGATATAGTAGATTGAATATAAAGTTTACATAAAATGATCGATAATGAAATAAGAGTAAAGTCATTGTTGGGTGTAAATTTTACTGCTTAGCTTTTTGTTTCAATTGCTAACATTTTATTAACGGTATTTGTTTTGTTTTATAGTTTGCTTGGCTTTTGAAGCTAGTGATTGTATGCAAGGTTCTATGATATTGTAATTTAACATGATATATATATATATACACACATACACACACACACACACACATATAACACACACATATTTTTTTCATGTGACTAGTGAGAAGCCTAAAGTTATCAGAAAAGGAATCATCAACTTAGAGTAAATGACATGCTTACAAAATCGGCATACTTTATTTTTCTTCTATTTTACCAGTTTCAACTGATACATCTTACACCAACTATCCATATATAAAAGTAATTTTTAATTATGAATGGTTAAAGATATGGCAGAATTGAATATAAAGTTTGCATAAAATGATGGATAATGAAATAAGAGTAAAGTCATTGTTCGGCGTAAATTTTACTGCTTAGCGTTTTGTTTCACTTGCTAACATTAAATCTATTTTGCTATGTTTGAATATACAAAAATATTTTCAATTATTTTAAATTCAACAACTTTATGTTTAGCATAGGTGGTTGTGGGCTTTGCTTGAAATATTATATTCTAAATCATTATATAGCATTGGTTTATGGTAAGTCTGTCTTGATGAGAATTTGAAGGTTATACTCTTCTAAAACAATGCTAAAATATGCAATACATCTACGAAAAGTTTCACGTCCAAATAACTATAACATGGTTACGATTTTTAGCATTAAGGATAACTATGAAAGTTTTGCTATACCTTTTATTCAACGCTTATTATTACACATGTTTGTAAAGTGAAGACGTGACTAGAATACATACTTAAGAAATAGTGTACTACGGGTAGCTTTA
The DNA here is from genome assembly GCA_030765085.1 of Allium cepa. NCBI lineage: Eukaryota > Viridiplantae > Streptophyta > Magnoliopsida > Asparagales > Amaryllidaceae > Allium > Allium cepa. Next base: position 77,701,521 of record CM060941.1, on the reverse strand, counting down.
TTCGGATGACTTCGTATATTTTTTTAATATTAGAGGTTTATTTAAAACAAATCATAAGTATCCACACTTACAATGAGCTTTCATTAACTTATGGTGTCATACACTTCTTTTAGTACACTCCTAACGCTCTTGAACTTTTGTGACATCAGGCTCGGCATAAGTGCTGTCTCGTGTGACGTCTTTGTTAGGAGATTGGTTGGAACCACATTTTTTTCTTTTTCACTGTAATCGGATTGCACCATTATTAAACTTGCACTATGTGTGTGTATAAATGTGTACGTATATATATATGTGTGTGTGTTTATATATATATATATATGTATGTATGTATGTACGTATGTATACATATGCATTTCTCACTTCAACCATGTTATGATGGAATTTTTTATGTTGCACTTTTTTCATGCTATATTAATTTGTATTCCTTTTCTTTGTTTGGACCTTTGGAAATTGAATAAAGGTCCTTTCGAGTTGAACTGCTTCTAACATAAAGTATAATATAACTTCTCTCATGTTCGTAGCATCTCTTGTTATTTGGTATCCATCCATTATATGGTTAACTCCAAATGTTATGTTGTATCAGTATTATATTACTTACAACTTGTACTCATAGAATGTGTGACAATGTTCCATCTTTATTAACTGGAATTACTATGATGACATAAGTTGAATATTACATTTGCTTATTTTGTTGGAATACCATTCTAAATTTTATTTGTCTTAAGAAGTCAATATTTACATTGGTAGAAAAACTCTTCATTTTAAGTTTAAAGTTTCAATAAAAGAAATGGTTGTTTTAAGATAAATTGTTTTAAGGTAACAGTGAGTTAGACAGTCGGATGCTATATTAGATTTACCTCATTTTGGATGATTATTTTGCCTAACATCTCGCATAATAATATTTTATTACTGTTCTACCATTTACATATTGTTTTAACCATTTTTTTTCTTTTGCTTTTACTTGCTAATTGTCCGAATCATGGTTTTTTATACATTATAACACGGAGGTGCTTTCCTCAACACTCTATCAATTTGAGTATTATTTCTACTTGATCCAATCAAGTCTAGCGAGATAATAGAAGACTATAGTATAAAAGGCGAAACTTCAGTTGTAACTACATTTTATCTAAAAGAGTAACCATCATAGTATTGAAATCTCTTTTCTTTCAGTTTTGTATAATTATGCATCTTTAGAGTACATATGGCTGTGAGAAAGAAGATGTAAGCACTATAATCATCCAATGAAAAATTAAGTGTTCATTTTTGGGTAAATATTCAATAAATAGAAAATGTACACTTAATGAAGCATCATTTTCTAATCGTAGTGTTTGAACTATGGAACACAATTCGAACTAGATTTTTTTTACTGTCTACAAGATACATTAACATAACTTGAACTACTTTGTTGTATGCCAAAAACGCTTGTTTTAAATTAAGTTTTGCGAACTCGATGTTCACATACAACTTCTTTTACATGCGATCATTTTCATTTTATTTTTGAATTTATCTTCCAAAACCAACCTAGGCTTCGTACTAAATCTAATTTTTGATCTTTTTTATTTTTAATTAATTTATTTTTCAGTTGTACAAGTATCATATTGCTTAGTTCCTTGGTTCATTTTCAAAAAATAGTTTAAGGAATCAGAAGAAGACAAGTATGCAAATTCGCCTATAACTATATCTTAAAATGTTAATTTTTAGGTTTACAGTCTTACGTGCTTGGTCACAAAGTCATCCTTAACTTTCTTGCTCATAAAGTTTATGAATTTTAGCTTTCACTTTAATATACAGTGACAATTATGGATTTTCAATAATTGAGATAACTCTTATAAGGACACATCTGCCAATCTTAGTTCGTTACACCCGCATATTTAAGGATTGAAATAAGTGCATTTCTGTTGGATTTTCAATTTATTTTTTATACTTCGAGTTTTAGGTTATATCGATTATTATCTTTATATATTTTTTCAGGTAACAACTAACATAAATTTTCAAATGATACCCCCGTGTGGATTTGTCATATTCTAATCCTTCATTTATTTTATTTTATTACCTACGTATTTATTAGGACTATACCGATTTGTTAGGATCATCGAACTGTGCCTCTGAGCACTTCTCGAAGCTTCTAAAGGTTCGGCTTCATTCTTTTATGTGTACTTGTTTTGGAAGTCAAATTAAGTGTGGCTCGCTATTTTATATGCCTTGTTATTGATGCCAAAATTTTACAACAAGTTGCTCTATTTCTAATTACCAATCAAGTTTTTGAAGCTTCGCGATGATAATGAATATTGTAGAATGATAAAACTTTGATGGCGATGAACATGACCTTATCCAAATCATGTGCACACACATATGTGAATCTTCCATTTTACTTTTGTACATCTCACAGTTGTTTTTTTAGTTCAATAATTTGATGGATATTAATAACATGTTTTACACTATATTTTCATGCATTCATTATAGGGACAATTTTCTGATTAACTATAGATGTATGAATAATTATAGTTTCGTGTACGAGTGGATATGCACTTATACCCATCTTCATACCCATTACATAATAAAAGCGATAGTAAAAGAAGCCTTTTAGATTTAATTTGATGGTCATGAAACTATGTACTTAACATAATTTGATTTTGTGATTTATATGAACGATTACATATTCTACAATTGGTGGTGTTTGGAAAATATCCAGGTGTGTAGGGCGTGCAATTTTAAAATCAGTGCAATTTTTTCTTATATTTTCTCCCTTACGAGGTTGGTAATTTGTTTCTTCATGTACTACTCAGTTCCATGTATTTAAATAATATATTTATATTATTTCGTTTGCATCTATGAGTTATGAATTGTCCACCTTTTGTTATAGATAAGAATGAAGAATATAATGGTCAGACTTTTGGTCAATATGATTTTGAAGAAGTTTTTTAAAACCTCGAAAGAAGATAGAAGTGTAAAAGGTAAAATTTGTTAGTTATTTATACAAATTCGTGTATTTCATGATGTAGATTAGGCCACCATCATATACTGATACCACCTATTGGTATTAATGACTTGAGCTGACCCCTATCATTGAGTAGTTAAATAATCAAGACAAAACATGTAGAAATATACTATTACTTCTTATTTTTGTAAATGCACATGTTATGTAATAAGATATATGAACTACATTATGATGCACGATCTTGGTTGCATGGCCGATGGAAATCAAGGGGCTTGCATAAATTGATGCATAATTCAATTCGTAAATTTGCATAATACTAGCTAATTCTTACGGTTATGCGCCCAAGGATCTGCATCATGAATGAATATGCCATTTTCACTTAGGTTTTATATAATGATGTAGAGAGAGTATAACATAATATTGAATCTTGTTGGATTTGTATGTGACTTTAGTGGGGATGACTATTGTCAGTAGGTATTGAATCTTACCCTAGAATTCTACAAGATTTAAAATTATGTTCAAAGTACAACCAGTGAAAGGTTGAATATATGCTTGAATGCCTTCCAATAATTCATGTCCCTAATATTACGATCAACACATAATTGTCACTTGCATTTACACATGGGTAAAATAAAGTTTCAACCATAGTAACTTTGGTTTCTACTAACTCAGAGCTAAAAATAGCTAAGTATTACCTACTAATTGATTATTGATTAATGTGCCATTTTATTTTAGTTTGATTAAATGAGGTTTCATTGTCTAATTAAACTACTTCAAGGTGGTCAGGTATTGGACTAAAAAATTAGCTGTAACGGGTCATTGTAGAGTTTTGCATATGTGAATCTTGAGTTTTGTTGGTGCGCAACAATAGGAGCATTTTTTCTGGTGAATTGCATCTACGTGTATGGCCATCATAGCTCACAGTTTCATTAAATTTGATTTTAAGGTGATGTGGCCTTTCAAGTTACAACTTCTAATGAATTAAACATGGTGTTTCATTAAATCAATTATTTTCCATTCAAAAAACTTATTCGTAGTTTGTCATTTCTGAGTTTGGCAGTTTATCTGAAACCATATTATTCCAAAAGTTACCAAAATGCTACATAACCCAATTACAATGCTTTTTAAGTTTATTTTCTTTGGTATCAAAAGATATATGATGTATTAAAAGTTTAAAACCGACTCACTTTACACCTATAATTATTACTGCTTTGTTAAGATGCATTATGAGGTGTAGTATATTGAATACGTTATGCATCCTTGCAGCTCATGCAATTTTATTTCAGTTATTGGTTGCACGTGGCATTTTCTATATAATATTGTATTTGGTTTGAACATAATATATTTTAGCCTACAACATCAATACTGCTGTCACTATGACTTCTTTGCCTGAAATTTTTTGCAGGAACAAGATGAAGGCATCGAACCAAAAGTAGAGTTTGGATTTGATGATGTTGGCTTATGGAAAGTTAATAAATATCAGACATAAATTGAGCATAGAATATTGGCTGACGTTGCTCACCTATTTTCCCCGCCAACTGCGTGCTTTCTACCATGAAGATATTCCATTCAGCTGCTTCATTTGTATCCAAATCTTATGTTCAACTGTCCAGATATTAAACTACTTAGGATTTGACATTTCTAAATTTAACTATCATTATTTTGATTTGATTCAATCATGCTTTATATGCTAAAAAAATATTAAACCCATGACTGTTTGTAATAGAGACATTTTCCATTGCCTATTTGATGTTGAGATAATCTTTTACTCTTTTGTATGTTTCACTGATTGATAGCAGCCACTTTATTTTGATTTCATATTTCTTTCTTTAATATTGGATGTGCTCAAACTAGCATAAGTGATTCCTAACTAGCGAATTGTTTTTAAGTTTGACACATGATTAGAAGTTATTATCGTGATTCGCTTATGGCTCTGGGTTCTCAAATGACCATGGCACCGAAATTGTTGTTTGATATTACAATAGCTATAATATAATTATTAATTATAATTTATTGCAAATCGATGGATTCCTACACATTGAGCAATTAATATACAATATTTTATTTACAAATCAATCAATGAAATATAGACTCACCATCACATTCATCTTTGCGTAATTGTACTACAACATTTTCTGTTAGGGTATTCGTTGTCTTTGCAAATTGTTGTTAATATTGTAACATTATCGTTCAACAATGTTTTTTCATTACCAATATATTAAAGTTCTTATATATTTGGATATGGCTTATGTAACTACAATATTTTTTCCACATCCGTGTATGAAGCACGGGTTCACACTACTTCATTATTAATATTCGACAACACTTCTGTTGTTATATGCTCGACAACCCTTATGATTGTTGAGGCTCGACACCACCTCCTTTATGTATTCAAGCTTGACGACCCTTACATTTGTTAAGGGCTTGGAGTTCGATATCCTTAGACGTTTTGCACCTCTTCTATTCCTATTGACCACTTGAGTATTCGACATCCCTTTTTATTGTAGATGTTCGATACCTTTTTGTGAATGTTTGAGGCTCGTTATCCATTGTTAAATTTTGAATACTTGATAACATTGCTTTCTTTAGGCTCGACATCTCTTGTTCTCAGAAATTTGACATGTTCTCTTTAGATGCTCGATACATACATACATATGTATGTATGTATGTATGTATGTATGTATACTAACATGATATACACGATCATATTATATAACATAAATATAACACCAAAATAAAACTTCATTTACAAATTAAATAAAATAAAGATTTTATTTAAAAGAAAATTTAGATAAGTTCTAATTGAATTTAGATTTAAGCCTCTCAACAAAGTTCCAATAAAGAACTTTTTTGAAATTACCCTTTAACTCCACTGCGGGCTGGCCCGGTTCCAATAGGTAGCATATACACGGTGCAATTCTTTTTTATATTTTTTATATGTGCACATAGTTACTTGAATTGAGACATTGTGTATGAGTTATTTATTTATAATGATCTCTCAAATCAATGTTTTAGCTTTATAGCTTAAAATTTGATGTGCGTCTGCATAATCGTTTAGTGTATTACGTAATTATTTTAGTCTTCTTTTGCATGGTGCATAAATGTAGTTTCAAAGACGTACATAATGACATATAAATGTGTTTTTCTGAATAATTAATTTTGAATATTCAAAATATAAAGAATATTTAAATGTAAAACATATCTTAGAAATAATGGTTTTACTTGATTTAATCATAAAAAAATATACTCGACTATATTTACAGAAAAATATAGTTGTAATCAGTACGTGTAGTACGGGTTCGTACTAAAGCAACATATCCCATGTCAATAAACGTTGAAAAGTAAGTTTCGAACTTGTGACCTCTTGCACCAAAGCCGAATCAATTAACCACTTGGACAATGGTGCCTGTCGGGTTCGCACTAGTTAGATGTAGTGGTCAATATATAAATCATTATTTGGTTGGCCACAGATGGAAGGATGTTATCTAATTGTTAGATCTAAAATTAAAAGAAGATTCCAAAAGAGAAATTTGAAAAAAAAATTCTCTAAATGAAATCTTTCCTTTTCATTTGATTGAATTTATTCTTTCATCTACGGTCGACCGTTCCCTCCTCTACCTCTTTTGATGCACTATACACACACATACATATTTAATTACTTGGATTGATTAAATAGATAAACAAAATTATCCATATAAATTATGTTTCATTAATTAATTAGATTGGATCTAACGCTTTTTAAAGAACTTCATAAGTCCATTAAGATTCAATTTTTTTTAAATATGCCTATTTCAGCTGCTGTGAAACGGACCGGGTTCCTACGGTATTTGTGTGAGGATGGAGAAGAATTATGTTAAGAATATTATAATTAGTTAAAACTTAATTAATTCTTCTACAAATTTCGAGCTCGTACGACTTGTAAGAGCGTTGCATCGCAATGATTCTTTGACGTCGTGCTTTATCTCATATTTTCTTCATGATGAGATATAATATGACACAATTTGTAACACAGCACTGGAATGTTATTTACACGTATTTCGAAGTCGTACTACCCATCGCGTCGTCAAATTCTGAGCGCGTAACTCATGTTGAGCAATGTGAGAGGATACAAACAACCTAAATTAACTAATTTTATAGTGGAAATAGATGTGTGTGTGAATGAATATAAATAATTTTACGAGCCTAAGTGAATTTGTACAAAAAGTTCAATATTTCCATATGTGATAAAATATAAATGATATGGGTGATGAAACCAGTGCATGTAGCTCGGTTCATACTAATTACTGAAATTAAACAATAAGATCGTGGTCTATGGTTATGCTTTAGATGGTATATTTTAAACAAAAATGTTACTCCTAGTGAAAATTTGCTCATAAATGTTTCTTTACAAGGGACAAGGGTCATGTGATCCCACATAACTTCTAAGTTTCTGACTAAAAATATTTTGCATTTTAGTAACGGCCTTGCTTCGGCTGTAGCAAGCATTTTCTGCCCTGCTATAAAAACAACGGAAAGGAGAAGCCCTCGAATTGAAATTTTAGCCTTCAAATCAGTAGTTCAAACACTGCATCGGTCACTAGTTTAGATCTTCGTCATCACCGCATACAATGGTAAGAACTTGATTACGATTTCTCATAAAACTTTTCTTCCTTCAATTCATATTCTTCTTCTTTTCCATCAATAGGACCAATCGTTTGACGATTTCGAGCCACTTTTCGATTACAGCCGTGTTCAACCCAATGATATCACCTTTTCAGATGACGAGTTTGACTCTTCTCCAATCCCGATTCCAGTTAAGAAGAAGAAATTTTGCGAAGAGGTATTATTTTTTTAAATTTTGACAGTTTGAGTTTGTATTATTTTTTGATGGTTTGATGTATTTTGGGGAACAAAAGGGGAAAAAAGAGATTGAGAAGGAAGGGAGGGATAAACTTGTGATTCTCGACGACGAAGATGATTGGTTGCTGCCGCCGCCGACCGTTCAGAATAAATTTAGATCGGACTCCGGAGAAGATAACATGATTAAAGAACTGAGGTATATTTTTTGTAGTTATACTGTTGAATTCTATTTTTTGCGTTGAATGCAAAGTAGGTCTCTATTTGTAAGAATTGTACATGCTATGGAACTTTCTTGCTAATTTCAAGCGAGTTAATACGATTTTATATGGTTTTTCACTGACAAGTTATTTAAAGGCTACAATGTTTATTAATTTCTATTTATCTGAATGCTTATTTTGTAAAAGTTTCATATGCTTGTTAAAGATTATGCAAGCAAAGTTGTTGTAAGGACGATTAAAATAAGTGAATTGTTAAAGGGAATATCAATTTAGATAAGAGGCATGAAAATTGTATTTTCTCTTGGATAAATTATTTGTTAGCGATGAATCGAAATACTTGTTAGCCCCTTATAAAAACTATTCAAAAGCACTAAATTATCCATTTTGTAATTTATGTTTCTTCCTTACTAGGATGATACTATATGCACCAACTAAAACACTCCTCTCACTCACTTAAACTTGTAATAAAATAAATTAAGCAAAACCACTTTAAAACCCCACCATTCTCAGGTAGACAAAAGTAAACAGTAAATAGAAGGAAAAATTTGCATAACCGAGCAACATAGTATCAAAAAGACTTTAATTTTTCAACATATTGATTTCCTTTATTACCACTTTCAATGATAGACGAAAGAGATAAATACTGTAAGTGGAATTATTTGTAAATTTTAAACTACTGTAAAATGAGTTTTCTATGTATACGGTATTAATATCAAATAATAAATTTGCAATTCTATAATTTGTATGAAAACCGATAATGTTAACTAATGTTGTATATTACCATATGTCGTAGTTATGCATATCACCAATAATGGAAGGCGAAAGGGAGATGAACAATATAAGTAAAACATTGTTTATTGTTTTGAGATTAGTGTTTTATGATTTAAGATATTTTCATTAAACTTAGACTATTCAACGTCGTATTTGGAGATTCAAACAACTTGCACGTTTTTTAAGATATTCAGTTTTGATTTTAAACGAGATTCGATTTTGAAATATTTAGGTAGTGTTTGGTTTAAAAACGAATTTTGTGTTTTCGGTTTTCAATATGTATGTCAAATATGAGAAGAATGAAGAGACGGCGGTGGGGATGAAAGAAAGACGGTGGGGATGAAAGAATGACAGTGGGAGAACGAAGGGGATAGAGGGACAACGGAAGAATGGATTATTTCACGTGCTTGTGTTATTTCCCAAAACATGGAAAATAAAATAAAGTTGTTTTCTATTTTGCATGTTAACTTTGTTTTTTAAACTGATCGTTTTCGACAATATAAATGCGTTGCGTCCATTTTTGTATGGACGAAAACCCAAAGTTAAAAATAACAAACCAAACGCTTCCTTTGTTTTCAACAAATTTGATTTTGTGATTTCGGTTTTGAAAAGGATTTTTTTTTTTTTGTTTTTTGTTTTTTTTGAGAATAGGGAAGGAGAGAAGAGGATACTTGATTTTTATGAAATGGTAAGAAAAAAGTGGGTGTCGGTGAATGAGAAGTATTTGATTGGGTGAGAAGAGAGATGGGTGGGGATGGTGTTTTGATGTGTGCAAATAGTATTACCCTCTTTCTATTGTACAATTATCCCAAACTATATGAATCATTGAATATCCAACTTTAAACCCTAAACCTTAATTTTCAAATTCCAAATCATAATTCTGTAATTATAAAATTATGGTGGCATCATCGTCACAATCTCCATCTCTATCTTTATGTCAACCTCCGTCTCTATCTCCATCTCAACCTCTATCTGGTCTCCATAAAAGAACATGATAGGGATGTTGATTTTTTATAAATAATTAATTGTTTTTATATTTTAAACGAATATGGAAATTGATGGAGTTCGTGGCAGAGGGGTGTTGGAGACAGTCCACAACGGACAGGGCAGCAGTGAACTTCAAGGGGGACGGGTTTAAGATCACATGATGGTGAAGTTACGGGATAAATAGTAAAGAGAAAATGGGGGAAAAAAATGTGAGGGGTAGGGATGAAAAGATGAGTAATATTTTTATATAAAGAACTATACTATTCTCCCGTTATAATTCTCTTTTTATTTATTTATTTATTTATTGGTTTCTTATCTTCTATTTCCCTTGGCCAAAATGATAGTACCTTTGACAACTCCCTTAAAATAACTGTTTAATATATTAACACCATTTAGCTACATGAGAACATTTCTATGCTCCCTATCATGATGGCGGTACTTTGGAATATTGGAGTTTGTGGTATCAGGTATGTAATATCAAATATATGAATTAAAATCCTTCCTTAATGGGCATGCCCAAACATTAGGCAACACATTTTTATACAAAGAGAGTAAAATATTAACTGACGTCCAAGTTTTACTAGAACTTAATATACTGAATCTGGTCACCTGATTGGACGTCATTTGAGACAACCATGCAGATTTGATGTTCACTAGATTAACAAGTAACATTACAAGTTGAATGTGATAATCTAATAGTTGATGTTCATTGGCGATTTCATACATGTGAATGCATAGTAGCCATGCCATTCAGCTATATTAAACAACATATTTTTGGTTGTTACGTATCATTTGCCAGTTTTGAGTCTATATATGATCAAAAGAATAAATATTAGGGAAACAAGTGCTCTGTTGCCCCCTCACTGTTGCGTGTAATTGGAGTTAACTCTAGGCAATGGTAATTGTTTGCGTCAAAATTGACCACAAACACCCAATAGTCGTGAAAGCACCCGTTTATCAATACAGATCAGCAACAATCAATATAGAATTCAGATCTAAGCAACAACAATCACAATAATTCATAGATAACAATCACAAACACAGGATTTATAGTGGTTCGGCGATCTTGCCTACGTCCACTTTGAAGGTTCTCTCTTTATTGATTCACTTGATGATATTAATCGATTACAATGGATTACAGTTGATGATAGCTTTGAAATCTTGAATACAACAGCGATAATGAGGTATGGAATTAAATCCGGCAGAGTCTGGACGTTCAATGGTGGAAGCTCCGAAAGACCTCCTTTTCTGAAGGCTTCAGGGTGCTATTTATAGGCGTAGGAGGCCCAGATCTCGCTCAAACTTCGGGAGACTTCGTCTGGCACGTGAGTGGGCCCAAGCGACCGACCCCACCAAGTTTCGACTCGATCTGACATCGATTCGAAGTGAGTTCGAACCTATCAAGAAATGGTCCAATCGAGCTGAAACTTGGCAGGAACAATCTTTATCTTGTATGGAAGCTACTGTGAAAATTTCGTTGCATTTGGATCAGTGGTTTAGGAGATATGATCGATTCAACTTGTGGTTTTTCGTGAGGGCTGTTGCATTCGAACCCATCATTTCGAATCCATCCCCTTCGACTTGATCGGTCACGTGGATCTCTGGTGACGTGGCGCACACTCCTCGCATCGATCCTGTTTTATCTCCGAGTTGACCGCTTCGTACCCATGGATTTCTCCTCGTTCGTATCGTGGAGCGACACGTCATCCAAGTTTGTTGACTTGGTGGATACGAACAAGTGAATGTTCCTGGGTTCGAACGCGACCGTTTCGAACCAAGGTATACTCGTGGGTTCGAACTCGATCGATTCGAACAAGATCGATTCGAAGCGACTTGGATTCGAAGCTGGTGGGCTTGAATGGATTCAAACATACTCGCGAGGATGGACTCGAACTAAGGTATACGAGGATGGGCTCGACTCGATGGATTCGAAGATGATGGTTTCGAAGGTAATGGAGTCGAAGTTGAGGGTTGTGAGGCAGGCACTGGCTGATGGATTCGAACTTGATGGGTTCGAACCAATGAAGGGGTGATGGGTTCGAACCGGACATTGTTCATCTCTCTCAAATTGAATCCATCATATCTTGAGCATACGAACTCGGATTGACTTGAAACTTGAAACGCTGGCTTCTACAGCTTTGCTTGTCATGTCTTATCAATTGTGGCCTGATCCGGGCTCGGACAAAATTCATCGATATCCATAGCGAAGTGAAGTACAACCAATCTCTGAGACGAACTGTTTTTTGTTTTCGAACAATCTTTTGGTATCACGGCTTTGCCAAAAAGCGGGATAACAGTAATATATTCACTGCATACATGATTAGCTTTTCTTATCCTTTGTCAAATGCTCGACTTGGGCTCTGCTAGGCTCCACCTGTGCTCAATTTTTAGCTTGTTGTGCCCAGACGCATAATGGTGCCATAGCAATCTCCACATCTTTAATACCGCCGCTTATTGATGTCTTGTATTTTCAGTAACTTAACTGGCAACCATGTGAGTGTTTCGCTCCAGCTATGACCACTCAAACCTTTTTGCAGCTAGAGTTAGAGCTTCAATCACTTTCCTTTTGTGTTCAAATGCTTCTGGATATGAAATTTGTTCCTTTTTTAAATTTTGAATCAAATTAATGGTACAATAGGGTTTCTGTGGTTAAATTTTGGAGTTAGCAGTTAAATCTGAAATCCAATTATTTGACATATCAAGCACCTTCCCTCATGTCACTAATGAATTGTTAAAAAAGGGGTCATTTTACAAATGCCTTTATCACTCCCATTACAATATGATATCCATAATCCTCATAACACAAGAAGTATGGAATGCAATAGTGCAAAAATGTTTGTCATTTGTGTTTTTTGATTAAAATTTGACATTGTAGATCTAAGCAGCTACTCACTGATCTCCAACATTGCCTTTCTGAAAATCGATTTCTTTCTGAAAAAAATGGTGTTTTTTTATATTAAAAAAAATGACGGTATTACAAAGTTTACAAGTTTTGTTTAGACTCGTAGCGAATGGCTTGCATGTTAAATAAAATCGTATATTATCACTTACAACTAATATCCATATTCTACTACTACTCGATACATATTTAAAGTTGAAATACAATAGTTGTTGATGCATATAAATGTCCATCCTCTCTCATCCCTTAAGATTTTCTTCATTCATTTTATTGAGCCTTTTTTCAACTTCTTTCCAACCTTCTCATATGCTCAATATAAGTTGGAATATTTCCGTAAAATCTCTCCGTTGCAAGGTTACAAACCTCCACATGTGATGTAATAACACATTCTTAAACCGTTTGGATTAAGTATAAATTCATCCTCTATGTCATAAAACATCATACTACTTGTTCTCTATTATTCTTTCCTCTCTTTATCGTCCAAGTTTAACTTTGAATATATTTGTATGTTTAGATTTTTCCTTCATCCACTTGTTTGGTCATCTTTTTAGGAATCTCTAGATGACTGTTCTTTGTGTGGTGTGCTCTGTTGGCTTAACTTGTTTCTCAGTATTTGAGATATTGGCCTTAACCTTTTATCAAAAAAGGTATGAACTTCATTTCCACACCTTTCACAGTTTCTCCTTTACTAAAATTAATGAAAAAGAAACCATTCTCCCTGGAAAAGATTTCAGACTCTTCCTTTTGTTTTCGTTCTCTAGTTATTAAAGATGACATAATAAGATCTTGGCCTGGCAACATATAAAATTATGAACTCTTTGATTTATCAACCAATTTTCGATATGCATCTTCGCTGAATAAAGCCAGTCTATTCCCGTTGACTGTCTTTAATTCTATGAACCTTAACTTCCTTTTCCTTGTAGAGCTTCACATTTGGATTACAACCTAACGTATGTCACCACAATTCACACTTTCCTTACGTATCCCGTTTCGGTACTTGTGTTCGTCAATTCAATACGCTAGCGATCTAGACATTGGGCTCATGCAGTTTGGAATGCCAATTTTGATGTTTTGTGGCATATATTTCAATGATCCAAATGTTAAACTTATCTAAACTGGAACATTGATTCTGATAATCTTAAAAATTGATTTTGATTATTTATAAGATGCATTACATTAGTTTTAAATATTAATATTAATATTAATATAAGTAATAATATAAGTAATAATGATGATTTATAGAATGAACAAAGAAAACAAAACGATAATAACATTGTTATAATTTAAAATATAAAAAGACTCTTATAAAAAAATCGAAACATGTCTATGTAGTTGAAAGTGAAAGTTACTGACATGTTCTTTTCTGTTTGTGTTTTTATTGGTTGCTGTTATAATGTTTTTATTTCTTGTTATGTACACATCTACTTATAATGCTCAACAATATTATGCATATGTATGTAGAGAATGTTCCTATAAAACATTCCACATTCCGACTAAATGTATTTCATTCTAACTTAGCAATTCGATCAAGTCTACCCTTAACGTGTTGTGATCTACAACATGTAATGTTCTATGTTACCATTTTCGTTCTACGTACTGCATCAATCCTCATATCATGCCATTTTAATTGCAACCAAGTAGCACATCTTTCCATGTTATAGGTTTCTTGCTTATGACCCTGAATTTGTACCATTTGATTTGACAACCCCCCAGCCTGCCATTGCCTCCTCCACACTGGTTAACACCCTGCCTAAAACCTTCACCGTCAGCTCATCGTCGAATATCTGCTACTCTAGTATCAAACCGTCATCTTTTTTACGTGTATCGGCGCCTTTAACTCTATAAACTCTTTGAATACCTCCACACCAGCATGCCCGACCCAGTTGCCGGTCCGATCCCAAAATAGGAAATAGAAGCAATAAAAATTCTAGATAGTCTCAGTTCCTTCATCTTCAAACCCCTGATTTCCTCTTTCAGCTTAATCCCTTGCTATCTTTCATGTTTGAATAGATCTCCCATTCAAAGATAATCCACATTCATCCCGATCTACATCCTACATCTCTATTCAATCCTGTTTCAATTTCTCTCCTGGCCTTGCACTAGATTTAGGTGATGAATCCATTCCAATTCCTGAACCCCGTTTAGCTGATTTTTCTATTTTTGAATCTATTTCAATAGTCTAATTCCTGAGAAGTATAGTTCTTTTTACCTGATGACCGTAGCTGAGTGAAATCCTCAAATGAATTAAGATTTGATAACAGTTGGTTATTAATTCCTATGTTGTTATTTCTATCTTTCCCCGTTCAGGAGGATCAAAATTTGAAGAAAATTATGAAACCTTAACCTCCATTGTCCATTGATTGGAGCTTTTTTTTTATGTAGTATTTTTGACTTGCAACATTGTTAATTCGGTAAAACTACGGTGAAATATTATAGAACATTACATACAATATTTTGTTTGCTTCAGAAGGGCAGTCTTAGTTTGAATTATAAAAGGTAGTCTAGAATAATTAGTTTGCTGCAAATGATTGATTCGCTTTGTTTGTGTTATTTTTCTTGTAATTTCAGTTTACTTGTTCCTCTAACCATCGTAAAAATCTTTCCATGCCTCCGTTTAGGTCCGGCCTATGCGCTAGGCAAGGCTTACCCGCCTAGGCATCCGCCTACCTGCCTAGGCAGGGCTTACTGCCTCATCTAATATTCCGAACGGGTATCTAGCCACTAGTTATGCATTATTTGAAGCTCGATGCCACATATAAACATCAATATGCTTCTTTTAGGCGGTCTTACCTTCTTGGTTGTTCCTAAGTCATACAAAACCCTAAATTTTCAGTTTGGATCAATTAAAACTGAATTTGTTGGATTTTACGATACAATAGTATCAAATCAAAGTAGATTTTGAAGATATTGTCAGTCAATGTGTAATTGTGACTCAAATATATTGTTCCGTTTACAGATTTTATAGATTTGGAGAGTGTTGTGATTTGTAATACTAATCACAGTTAGTAGAAATAAAAGGGAAACAAATACTCGGACTTGCTCAAAATACTGTTGCATATATGAATATGCATATCATAATAAAAGAGAGGATTTTACTCTTTTACATTAGATGCAAACAATTTATTTGTTGCCATATAAATGAGGATTTGAGCACCAAGTAATATATTATAAGTAGGCATGCATATCATTCATTAGATGTATGTGAAAAAAATGATTTTTTGGGATTGAGATATTTTCAAACTAATTTTTAGGCTTTTTTCTTTATAATTTTCAAAGGAATTAATAAAGCATTTGTTTGGAAGAATTTCTTTGTCTATTGTTTTTCTTCACTTTCTATCTCTTTTAAAATCTAATTGTATATGGATCATAGGGAAAAACCCAACAGAATCAAATACTAAAAGTTTATCCCCAATTCAACTTATCAAAACTGTCTAGCTTTATTTTATCCCCAATTCTTTGTCTAAATGATTAATCTTTAGTTCGTACTTACCGTATAGCGTGATGACTTTTACAATTTTAGCTCTACACTTATATTTGCTTGCTTTTTTCAAAAATAAAAATAAAATAAAATAAATCCCCAATTCTTTGTCTAAGTGATTAATCTTTAGTTCGTACTTACCGTATAACGTGACGATTTTTTACAATTTTAGCTTTACACTGATATTTATTTGCTTTTTTCAAAAAAAATAAAAGAAAAGAAACTTGTTTTCGTAGGCTAGGGATGTAGAGAGGTCCGCCACCGTCCCATCCCCTTTTAACTTAGGCCCTCGTAGAGGCACTTTTCGATTCCGAGATTGATTTTCATTTAAGGGATTATTACATGCATCCACAAATAACATGCCGCTAAGGATATTTTTTTGTTTTTATTGTGCTTATAACTGAATATAGCATTTCTCATTCATAATTATCGATATTGACTGGCAGCTTCTCTGTAGCTAAGCACTTCCAATGCGATTGTTTCCAATTATAACCGTACGCATGTTTATATCCCATGTTTTTTTATGTTCCTTGCTGCTTCCTTTTCATACCCATATACTTACGGACCTATTGCCCAAAGCTTTATATCCATTATTTACATGTAGATGACCCATATGTGTAAATGAAATAAGAAAGAAGAATTGCATTTAGGCAATCATTATGGGATTTCAAAGTTGTAATGGAAATCTTTGCACCAAATTTACCATAAATTATGAACATAGCAGTATTTAATAGTGATAGATTATTGTGTGAGATATTTAGCTCAAATATTGAGGTATTTTAAACATGATAAGTTGTTAACATAGTTCTGGGAGAAGTTTCAACTTTCAACAACACGAAATACTGGAATAACCTAAGGCTTAAAACTTCGGCGAAACTTTGTTGTTCTCTTGGCATTTGATCATGTTGTTTCTAATGTGCTTCGAAATGATTGTGTGTCTTTCTTTACAATTGCTTTTTAAGTTCAATTTATTGTTAAATGCTGCATCGTATATGACACAGAGAAAAGAAGCAGGAGTTGGCTTCAATAATTAGTGAATCTGCAGATGATATATTGAAATCGGTGACAGCTTCGGCCAAAAGTAACATTGGTGTCTCGGGGAAATGTGATGTGGAATCAAGAGATGAATCAAGTAACACTGATAGAAAAAAGATTTTAATCTCAGTTCAGGACAAGGATGGACAAAAGCAGTTCCGTATGTACAAGGTAAATGATCATATGTATGTGTGTGTTTAGGAGTTAAGCCATGCCACTATTGCAATCAGACCGTGCAAGTTTTACGCCAGGTTCTCTGTATTATAATGTGTGCAGTAGGAATATTAAAGAAGAAACTTGTGGATAAGCACTATCTAGAAGTCTTATTGGTTGCGGATAATGTATACTTTAATGAGTAATATTTTTAATTTTCGTTTCTAAACTATGGTTCCTTTTTTAGTGATGTAATTGCTAGCAAGATGTAACAGTTTATGATCTACAGAATTGGAACCTTGCAATGCAAGCTAGTTGTCACATTTAGCGTATATATTACATTGGGAACATCACCATTGTAGTAAAACTAGTAGCCTTCATCGTCAAGTTTATAAAAACCAATGTAACTGTTAAAATGCATCTTTTTTTTTTTTTTTTTTTTTTTTTTGGGTAAGTGCTTAAGTTGCATGCATTTCCTTTCCGTGAATAGAGGATCTGTTTATCATCAATGAAATTACCTTTACCTTGACTGATATTATGAAATTGATGTGGTCTCCTTCCTGTAAGCACAGTTTTACTAATCATTGTTATACTGTCATATGATTCAACATAATAATGTTCTATTCTATAACCAATACAGCAGGCATTTCTATCCATTTTGGACGATAGTGCACACGCATATTTGTACATTTTTGCCCCTCTAAATTAGTTTACATTTTCTGATACCTTTGTAATTTTCCGTAGGATGATAAATTCGAGAAACTGTTCAAAATGTATGCAAAGAAAATTGAGGTTGAGGTGGAGAAGATAACATTCTCATTTGATGGAGATAGAGTAGCTCCAAACGCAACACCAGAAAGCCTAGATTTAGAAGATGATGACATGCTAGAAGCAAACCTTAAATCCACCTAATCTGCATTTTATTACAGATGTTTATTTTTGTAATTGCAGTGAAAAACGCGAATTTCGTACACATAGATCACATAGATTTATCGCTACTTTTGTTTTGTCTGTTTTATTCTGAAGGTGTATATTTTGCAATTATGGCGATTATAGCTCTGTATGTTCAATTTCATTGTATCACAAACATTGTTTTGAGTTCATCAGATTACAGGGAGAGATCTGTTTGTGTCTTAAAATACGACTGTTGTTATTTTATTTTTATTTTGAAATAAATACAACTGTTGTCATTATTTCTGCAATATGCCTTTTCCCTCCATCTTTACTTAATGTTTTCTAGTCCAATCAAGTTTGAACCAGTTAAAAGAATTTTTAGCGATTGCGTTATTTGCTTTCATTGATCATTCAACTGTTGTTACCCACTGGCTTGACCAGGTAGACAGAAACTTGATTGATGTCAAGCCTTGCTCGGCACAACTAGGCCGTTCGGCATCTATCATCGTTCGGCATCTATCATCGTTCGGCATTGAGGACCGTTCGGCACAGCTTGGTCGTTCGACATTCCACACCGTTCGGCATTCAGACCTTGTTCGA
This sequence comes from Allium cepa, assembly GCA_030765085.1. Lineage (NCBI taxonomy): Eukaryota > Viridiplantae > Streptophyta > Magnoliopsida > Asparagales > Amaryllidaceae > Allium > Allium cepa. Next base: position 77,682,709 of record CM060941.1, on the reverse strand, counting down.
CATTGAGGGCCGTTCGACACAGCATGGTCGTTCGGCATCCTACACTGTTCGACATTCAGACCTTGTTCGGCATTGAGGGTCGTCCGGCATGAAGCACGTTCGGCATTCAATCTCGACCGGCATGAAGCACGTTCAGCATTTGGCCTCGACCGACATTCAAGCCTCGTTCGGCGTTCATGCCTTGTTCGGCATTCATGCCTCGATCGGCATTCCAGCCTTGTTCGGCACATGGCCTCGCTCGACATAAGCATGTCGCTCGGCATCTCCCCTCGATCGGCATTGGATCTCGTTCGGCATGCATATTTCACTCAACATATTGCCCCATTCGGCTTAGAGACACGACTTGGCATTTGCCGATCGGCATTAGTGGTTCGGCACGCAGAAATCACTCACTTTGGGCCGAGATATCTAGCTACTAGGTCCATCAGGGAAGTCCAACCCATTTTCGTTTATAAATAGAGAGGCAGGGGCACGATGAAATGGACCTTTTTTCGAGAACACCGGGAAAACTGCCGCATTTGAGACTCATTAAAGACTTATCTTCTTTGCTTAACAATGTAATCAAGTAGTTGGTGTACGGATTGTATCTGTAACCAGTTGATAAGTAAAGCAATAAAGATTAACCTCAAAATGGACGTAGGCAATTACGCCGAACCACTATAAATCTGGTATTCTTATTTTCTGCATTTAATTTAGCATTCTGTCCTCCATTTACATTTACTTTCTTCATTAATCTCTCCACATAATCTTTCTTAAAGGTGTTAGTGACCAATTCTGGTGCTAACATTTTGGTGTTTTCACTGAGAATCGAATTCTCAGGTCGATAGGATCTACTTTGTAGCTATTGGATTGGAAAATCCTCCGAAGGAGATCCGACTTATTCATTGGACGCCCGTTGAATCTATTCAGAGTTCCAACTGACAACTCTACTATGGGAAGACCACGCACCCGATCAGCCTCTCAAAATGCGGACGTCCACGAGACTGTTAGTGTGCAACAAGTTGGACCTAGCAACCAACAAGCGATTCAAGGCGTAGGGCCCTCCACCCAAAATTAATTGGAAGTCGTTTCCCGAACAGAGTTCAACGACTTGATAAGAGAATTCAGGGAAAGTAGAAGGGAACTTGCTGAGCAGATTCAAGCCAACACTAATCTCATGACTCAGCTTGCCCAACAGCAGCATCAAAATGCTGGAGGTAGCCCTGCTACTTATTCTTCATCTGATAGCTCGACCTCAGCTGATGAACCTTCTAGGCGCAGACACCGTAAGACTGAAGCTGCACAGGCAGGTGCCACTGATCGATCCGCCAGGGATCAGGCACGTGAGGAGACTGGACGCCCGACTCACCAAGACCCAAATCAAGCTGGCCTTCAGGACGCACGTTTGGCCGACCGCCAGCAGGCGGGACATCAACCCGCACGGTCCCGTGGAATGGAACCCAACCTCCCATCCTCTAGACAAACTCCAGACTTATCAGCCATGACCAGGCAGTTAATGAGAGAGAACCAAGGCTTGACCAACGAAGATTGGGGAGTGTTCACAAATACTATTCTACAGGCTGAGTATCCTAGAAAATTCAATATGCCGACTATCCCAGCCTAGGAAGGGAAGACTGACCCTAGGCAACACGTAATGAGGTACGAATGGATGATGGATTCTGCAAGGGCGAATGACGCGACTAAGTGTAGGTGCTTCCCAATCACTTTGTCCAGAATCGCCACTATGTGGTTTACTCAACTTCCTCCGCGGTCTATATCCAGCTTCGGTGAGTTGACGATGAAATTTGTTGAACAATTCAGGATACATGATACTCGTTCAAAGGACGTGATGTCCTTATCAAGCGTGATCCAGGTTCCGGGAGAGCCTTTGAAAGCATACTTGCAGAGGTTTCATGTTGTCGCCACTGAAGTTAGCAACCCTAACGACCACGCAATCTTGATGGCGGTAATGCGAGGTGTATATCCAGACTCGGAGTTTGGAGATTGGTTGGCGGGAAAGCCCCCAACTACGTTGGAGCGATTCTATTCCAAAGCTCACTAGTTCATAAGGAGGGAGGAAGCTCGATAGACGAGACGAGATAAGGCACCAGGGCCTGTTCAGGACACTGAAAAGTAACATCGCCGTGAAGCAATCCGGCGACATTTCGTGAAAAGTTGAAGTCAACGTCCAGAACAAGCCTGTGCAATCTAAAGGATACGGAGGTGGAAATCTCGGAAAGAAAAAAGAGACAGGGAAATGAAAGTCGAGGATTCCGACCTACAATGAATACACCTCCCGAATACGTCCCTTGAAAACATTTACCTATCTACCCGTAACACCTTCCAATATAGAAAATCGTGCCCAAAGGAGTCTACCGAGGAACAGAAACGGACGGGGAAGTACCGTTGCTTCCATGAGACCCACGGGCACAATACCGAGGAGTGTAGACACCTCCATGATGCCCTAGAAAGGTTAATCGGGCAGAAAAAGCTACAGGAGTTTGTTAAGAACCCACTAGAGGGTAGGCAGGGAACGTCAGACGCCGGACGCGGGCCGGCTCCACGCCACCTAGAGGAACCTGCCCGGACCGTAGATAGGTTGATCATAAACACTATAGTCGAAGGACCTCATCCTGCAGACAAGAATTGACAGGATATGGAACGATATGCTACCTCCTTGAGGCATGCGAATTATGAATGTTGTTCGAATATGGAAGACGGAACCCCCGCAAAACAACAACGCATGATGACAGACGATATAGTATTTAGGAGTCGAGATGCAGACAAGGTAGAGGCTCCTACTATCGACCCGATGGTCATATCTGCAACGATCGGGCCAGCTTATGTCAAAAGAATTTTGATTGATTGTAGAAGCTATGTCAACATCATCTTCAAGAAGGCTTATGACCAAACGAAGATGGAGACAAAGATTTAGAACCATGCAATGCCCGTATCCACGGCTTTAATGGTGCTGCAGCCGACGCGATGGGGTATATTGGGTTACCAGTTGAACCGGGGGAAGGTGAGCTTTGGAGAGTGCGAATCGTACCATTCATAGTAATGGATGTTGACTCTCCATACAATGTATTTTTGGGTCGTCCGGCCCTGGCAGAGTTTAGGGACGCTTTGGCCTCATGATGTTTGACATTAAAATTTCCGACAGACAAAGGAGTCGGTGTAGTACATGGCGATCAGATGACCGGTCGCGCATGTTATGTGGCAGAGCTGAGAGAAGCTCAGCGGAGAGAAAAGGGGAAGGTTGCGGATAGCTCCATCCGCATCCTAAATACTGATGATTGACAAGTAGTGCCCAACCCCTGGCTCGAGTGACATTCTCGGATCCTTGGAGACATAAATCCAAGAGATGATGATGGGAACCCAGGGAAACGAATGCAGCACCGACTGAGCTGACGATCGACATTCCAGTCAGCCGGGATGACCCGCCACGAGTTCTTAAGATTGAATCATAACTCGACCCTTCAGTGGCCGAGGATCTTACTGATTTCCTCCGAGTGAATCTATACGTTTTCGCTTAGACACACTTTGATATGTGTGGGATTTCACCTGCCATTGCAAGTCATATGTTGAACATAGACCCGAAGTACGTCCCAGTAAAACAGAAACAGAGAGGCATGGACCCGGAGAGGTCCGCTGCTCTCAAAGAGGAGGTGGATAAACTCAAAGCCAATGGGTTCATTTGCGACGCTCTCTACCCCGAATGGGTATCTAACCCTGTGCTGGTAAGAAAAGAGAATGGGAAGTGGAGAACTTGTGTTGATTACTCTGATCTGAATAAAGCATTCCCGAAGGACAGTTTCCCTTTACCTAGAATCGACCAACTCGTCGACTCTACCGCCAGACAAGAACTATTTTCATTTATGGATGCGTATTCGGGATACAATCAGATCCTAATGCACATTCCAGACCAAGAATGCACCAGTTTTGTCACAGATGTGGGCTATATTGCTATGTAGTAATGCCTTTTGTATTGAAAAACACGGGAGCAACTTATCAGCGTCTGGTGAATCGAATATTTATGACCAGATTGGTAGAACGATGGAAGTCTATGTGGATGATATGCTCGTGAAGTCATGGCAGTCAAACGACCACATCCGAGACTTAGCAGAGATGTTTGATATATTCAGGCATTACGGGATGAAGATCAACCCTTTAAAGTGTTCTTTTGGTGTTGCATCAGGGAAGTTCTTGGGTTTCATTGTGAACGCACGTGGAATTGAAGCTAACCCGGAAAAGATTCAGACTATTCGGAACATACAAGTGCCCAGAACTATAAACCAAGTACAAAGCTTGAACGGAAAGGTGGTTGCGTTGAGTCGATTCATATCCAGAGACACGGATTAGTGCATTCCTTTCTTTAATTTGATAAAGAAAGGATAAAGGAATTTCGAGTGGACATCTGACTGCGAGGAAGCATTCCGAGCTCTGGTTAGACATCTAGAAAGTCCCCCGGTGCTATCAAAACCAGTTGACCATGAAATGTTGTATGTATGCCTGGCAGTATCCCAGCATGCTATTAGTACGGCTTTGGTCCGCGAGGAGGACCGAGTTCGAAAGCCAGTATATTATGTCAGTAAACGTTTGACGGGGGCAGAAAGAAATTATTCCATGATTGAGAAGCTAGCTTATTGCTTGGTGATTGCATCATGCAAGCTTCGCCCATACTTTCAGGCACACTCGATCAGTGTTTACACCGATCAACCCTTGCGACAGGTACTCTAACGACCAGAAACTTCTGGAAGGATGTTAAAATTGAATATCGAGTTGAGTTAGTTTGATATTACCTACCTACCACGAAGGGCCATACAGGGGCAAGCGTTAGCAGATCTCATTGCTTAATTCACCATGACAGACGAGTCAAACGGCCACAATGTCATACCTCCCGTTCGATGGAAGATGTACACTGATGGGGCATCTAACGACCGTTGTTCGGGGGCTGGCACAGTTCTTATGACTCCTGAGAACCGATCAATTTGCTATGCTTTGAAGCTCGAATTCACAGCAACGAATAACGAAGCCGAGTATGAAGCATTGATTGCCGGCTTAAGACTTATCAAAGAGCTCGGAGTAAAATCGGTTGACATCTTTTGCGACTCGCAACTGGTGGTGTACCAAGTGCGGGGAGACTATCAAGCACGGGGCAGAGGCTTGCCTCGTATTTGGTCAGGGTTCAAGAGCTGCTAGCGAATCTCGAGTATTATGATATTTCACATGTCCCACGTGAGCAAAACAGAGCAACCGATTCATTGGCGAAATTTGCAAGCACTGGCGATGCACAGCAGATGGGATTGTTTCCAGTTGAAACCTTGCATGTTCCGAGCATAAATATGATGGAGGTAGATTTCATGTTAGAAAAAGAAATCGAGAAGGAATCATGGATGACCCCATCCAAGCAGTACTTGTTACATGGGGTCGTGCCTGAAAGAAGGAGCGAAAGACGACATGTCATTCGTAAGGCTTCGCGTTATGTAATGCAATATGGGGTAATGTATCAGAGGGGATTCTCGACCCCCTTGCTCCGGTGCATTGCCCATGATGAGATAAAACGAGTCCTGAAGGAAGTCCATTAAGGTGAATGTGGCGACCATACCGAAGGGAAGACGTTAGCAAAGAAAATCCTCCGCTATGGATACTATTTGCCGACTGTAAATCGGGATGCCGCAGATTATGTGAGAAGATGTGACAAACGTCAGAAATATGCGAAAATCCTGAGAGCTCCACCGACGGAACTCACACAAATGGTTAGTCCTTGGCCATTTACAATGTGGGGGATCGATATAGTCGGTTCCTTACCCTTATCCAAAGGTGGTGCAAAATACGTGATAGTTGCGGTCGATTACTTTACCAAGTGGGTAGAAGCAAAGCCTTTGGCCACTATCACCGCCAAAAAGGTCGTTAATTTCGTTGTACGAAATATTATATGTTGGCCTTCCACGAACCATCATTACAGACAACGGAACTCAATTCGAAAGCGAAGAGTTCAAGGAATTTTGCCAAAAATATGGTATTGAGAAAAAGTTTGCAGCAGTTGCTCACCCGAAAGCCAACGAATAAGTGGAAGCCGTAAACAAATTAATCAAATTCATGTTGAAAAAACATTTGGTAAAGGCTAGATGCAAGTGGATGGACAAGCTTCCAACATCGCTTTGGGCTTACAGAACCACCCACAAGTCCACGGCTGGCCACACTTCATTCACATTGGCATATGGCATGGAAACTGTCATACCAGTAGAACTTGAAGTTCCATCACATCGGGTAACTTATTATGACCACGAGTCAAATCAAGATCTTTTGCTGGAATCATTGGACTTCATTGATGAAAAGCGTGAAGAAGCTAATTTAAGAGCGGCCGCATACAGGCACCTAGTCGCTCGATATTATAATGAAAAAGTCCGACCGAGAATCTTTGGTGTGGGTGATCTCGTATTGAAACGAGTTTTTCCGGTTCCATCACATATAAGCCCCGCATGGAAAGTCCATACGTCATTGAACGGAAGCTTGGAGAAGAAACTTTCAAGCTAGCGACCGTTGATGGTGCGACACTCCCCCGAGCATGGAATAGCGAGCATTTGCGACATTATTACACTTAGTTCATTTCTTTCATATTTTAGTTGCATTTATTTGCAGCAAGTTTTTATTCCTAGTTTACGGCATGTAATAAGACAATTTAGCCTGTTTGCATTAATAAAGGCTTGAAGCCAATTTCTCCATGAATTGTCGATGTTTCTGTGTATGATAACGCGGTGATGAATAACTAAGAGATACATTATTCCGTCTGACGTATGAACGCGCACGAGCATTCAAAGTCTCCAAGTCCCCGGAGTGCGGACTGGAGTAATCTGAGTCCTCAAAGTGCGGACCAGAGTATAAATGACTTAAAATCTCCAAGTCCCTGGAGTGCGGACTGGAGTACTCTGAGTCCCCAGAGTGCGGACTAGAGTATAAACGACTCAAAATCTCCAAGTCCCCGGAGTGCGGTTTGGAGTACTCTGAGTCCCCAGAGTGCGGATCAGAGTATAAACGACTTAAAATCTCCAAGTCCCCGGAGTGCGGACTAGAGTACTGAGTCCCTAGAGTGCGGACCAGGGTATAAATGACTCAAAATCTCCAAGTCCCCTAAGTGCGGACTGGAGTACTCTGAGTCCCTAGAGTGCGGTCCAGAGTATAAACGACTCAAAATCTCCAAGTCCCCGTAGTGCGGACCGGAGTACTCTGTGTCCCCAGAGTGTGGACTAGAGTATAAACGATTTAAATATCCAATTCCCCTGAATGCGGACTGGATACAAATGACTTGAAGTCATCGAACCCTTGGCGTGCGGACTGGAAAATATTCTAAGTACCCAGAGTGTGGAATAAAGGATGTGCAATGCCAAAAAATTATCAACTTATTTGAAGGTGAATCGAGAAGTTTATGTAACTCACAATAGCTTGGGTTTTGACCACGATTATACAGAAAACCAAACAACGGAAGTCTTCTGAAAGGCAAAAGAACTAAGTTTTATTCATCAAAAATAAGTTTCTACTACAACTCCTCCGAAGCTCGGAGTCCAAAGTTCATTTACATGAACTACGAAAATAAGTAAAAATAATTACATAATCTAAACTAACTCTCGTTGAACGAGAGCGACGACTACTTCTTCGACTTCTTTGACTTTTTTCCAGACGAATCCTCTCCCGTGCGTTTTCTCTTGATAATTTTCTTTGATGGGGAAGTGACAACTGAAGAAATACGTGGAACTTCCATTGGCTTGGACCCACCAGGAAGGATGACCTTCAACGGCTTATTCAGAGTATCGTCCAGGTCCACAGCTTGAGGCCCGACTTTGATCTCAACGGTCTCTTTCTTCTCCTTCTCAAGCTGCTCCTTCATGCTCAGTTTAGATGTGTGTTAAGAGGTGCCTGTAATTTCGATTTCATAACTCCCATCGATAGGAGAGGAAGTCTCGGACTTATCCTCATCAAACGCTCCGATCACCTGAGCATTTGGACCGGGAGCCTCCCTTGCGTGAGTATCCTCACTTGTCTTTTCCTTCACCTCCTTGGCCACATCGCTCCTCGGAGTGGGCTCGGAATTAGAACGGCCTGCACAAAATCATGAAAAATAAGCATTAGAATACAATAGCCCCTCGTGAAAAACGACGACTTTAGGAATGTTAACGTGGAGGTTTATCTACCAGGTTCCGGCTGGCTCTCAGCCGTCCGAGGGGTCTCACCCTCTGGAATGGGATATAGAATGTGAACGCCAAGACTGGGGTCCTCCGGGTCATAGGCGATGTGCTGCTCAAAGGGATCAAGTATCGGCCGATCGTTCGACTAATTGGGCGCATGAGCTTGAGACTCGATCCCAGATGGACCGTCAATAACCTCTTTCCCTTTCGCTGAGGGGGAGCCTTTGCAGTAAAGAGTTTTTGCCGCAGACAGGTCCGAAGGCTCGTTTCCCTTGAGAAAATCTTATATCAAAGCTCCTTCATTAACCTCCTCGGTATGAAGTTCAACCTTCCTGATTTCTACTAAGGTCTCCCTCGCCCCAGCTAAAGATTTGAGGTAGCCCTCACCTAGAAAAGTTAAGTCTCGATGCATGAGGACGCGGGCATTGAATTCTGCAATTAGTGGGTCGAACATGCTTTTGACCTCCTCCCTACCTGCTTCTTTAGCCGCCTCAAGGTGGGAGTCGACCTTCGCAGACGCTATTTTCTTGCCCTTTTCACGGGCTTTATTCTTTAGCATCTCAACCTTAGAAAGTTCATCCTCAAGCTTCGCCTTCAGAAGTCGTGTGGCAATGATCTCGTCGCAATATCGTTGCGACTCTTCTTGGGCAGCAGTCTTCTCCTCCTTTTCTTTGCGGAATTGCTCCTCCAGCTCCTTAACTCGAAGGGCAAAAGCGTTCCTCTCCTTTTTCATTGAGTCTTTCTCCAAACCAAGGCCCCCACAGCGTTGGACTGCCTCGTCGATTTCTTTTTTATGGGTTGACTCTAGATGATTAACGGCCTCGACAGTATCTTTAGTGCTCTGCTGTGCGGCTTCAAGCTGAGACTTATAAGAAGCAAGCTCTTGATCCTGAGCTATAATAATATCTTTATCGTGGATAGCCTCAAGCTTCAGGCGATCTATCTCATCCTGACGCTCTATGGAAACTTCTGAAACTTTCTCGGCGAAGTGCACGAACGCATCATGCTGTACATAGACATCATTGGTACAAGCGATGACACTTCGCTTGACATGCCCTGGAATATGGTGGATCGTCGGTAGAAACTTTAGGCCATCAAAACATATCTTCGGAAATGAGGCTTTAAGTTCAGCAAGTCGTTCAACGACCATTGGATCAATTACGGGAGTAAGAGGAGTCTGCTTGGAGACCGCATGCGTTCTGTGGGGATCTCGAGATTGTCTGGTACTTAATGAACTAAAGTGTTGATCCCGATGTGCCTCAGGCTGAGACCCCTTATGTCCAGATTTCTCTTTGCTGTGCTCCGGTTGAGAAGGAGGATCGCGAGGATATGAGGGCTGGTTATAAGTTTTCCTTCGGTGTGATGACTCATGACGATAGTAATCTCAATCGCCGGATTCATCTATATCTCGGCGCTTGCCGGAGCCCGAATCCCGGCCAGATTGGTAGAAAATCGATGACCCGCGAAGGCGGTCAAGTCCATGCGTACGCCCCATGTCACCTACACAAAGTTTAAATAACGGTGAGTTAGCAAAGAATAGGGTGACAACGAAAGATTAAGTACAATGTGAAGTGCATGTGTTTGTGTGTGTCCTAGTGTTTTCCCCCGACGGACCAGTTTCTTTATTAGTAGGAGTTTTTTCTCACTGAATTTGGGCTTGAACGCTTATATCACTTCTTGTAGGCGAATGAAGCTTAAGGGCCTCTGGATCGTCGAAGTTGTAGTTGAGTAGATCATCATGTATGGAAAGGTTCGACGGGCCTTTTAGAGAACTTTCTAAATGCTGTGAGGAAGCTTCTTTCTCCACTGGAACAAAAGTAACTTTAGAAGTTCCACAGAATGTTTTCTTCCTCAGCCTGTATGTTAGTTTCTTCTTCCCCTTCGAAGTGGAAGGCGACGTCTCGATGTCGTGAACTTCGACTATCGGATCCCGAGTGGGACTAACGTTCTCATCCTGTGCCTCGGCGTTTCATCCTTAATTTCCTCCTCTTCTAGTGTGTCAGGGGCGTTACATGCTGAAGACTCGGCTTGTTTTTTCCCTTTACCAAAAGTAGGCCTGGGTATGGTAACTCCCTGAGGGAGGCTTATCCGGCGACCTTCTGCCAATAGCCAGAACTTTGTAAGCGACTCATTTGAAATGAGAGTTCTGATATCCCGGTCTTCGGCGGGAATGTCTCGAATAGCTTCGACGGCTTCAGAATATCCACGGCCCTCGAGACGCGGATTAATACCTGTAAAGATGGAAGAGAGTTAGAAAAGGTACAGCTTCGACCAAACATGAGTATCGATCTAGGAAAAAGACTTACTTCCTTCCATCCACCTTGTAATTGACTAAAATCGTACTAAGTTCCAGCCTTATCACATGTCCGAACCTCAATTCGTCTTCTTCATCCACACGCCTTCTACTTTCTATAATCTATGGAGAATTCATGAATTCGAACTTTGTGCTATACTTCCTAATTTGAAAAAACTTTCGAACGAGAGATTCTTACCAAAGAGAATGGTGGGAGCTTAGGGGTCTGTCGGCTTGAGATTGGAAGTCATTCAGACTCAATTCGGGAAGGAACTATAGGTAGGGCTTGATGGATTCAGGATAGGAAGGGAAGATTGGAGAAGTGAATGAAGTTTGAGGGTGGTAAGTTACGAGTTCTTGCAGGATCGAGGTAAAAGTAAAAAAGAAAGAAAGAGAGAAGTGAAGTACCAACCTTTATAGTGGAAAGAAGGGAAGTCAACGGGACAATGACCGGTTGAACCGATCAAAGCACATCCCTCGTTCGTCGTCATTAATGTCGTTCGGGATTCGTTTGTTGTTCAGCTTTATCATGTCGTTCGGCATGTGCTACCGCGAGCGGTATTCAGGAGAAGACACTTTCGAGAGAGAAACACAAGTGCTTGAAGCACAACACGGAGGACTCGTGATTCAAAGCGCATCATGTTCATCCACATGATACACTTTGGGGGGCAAGTGTTATCCAGTGGCTTGACCAGGTAGACAGAAACTTGATGGGGATGCCTTGCTCGGCACAACTAGGCCGTTCTGCATCTAACATCGTTCGGCATTGAGGACCGTTTGGCATAGCTTGGTCGTTCGGCATCCCACACCGTTTGGCATCCAGACCTTGTTCGGCATGGAGGGCTGTTCGGCACAGCATGATCGTTCGGCATCCAGACCTACCGTTCGGCATTCAGACCTTGTTCGGCATTGAGGGCCGTCCGACATGAAGCACATTCGGCATGAAGCACGTTCGACATTTGGCCTCGACCGGCATTCAAGCCTCGTTCAGCATTCATGCCTCTATCGGCATTCCAGCCTTGTTCGGCACATGGCCTCGCTCGACATAAGCATGCCGCTCGGCATCTCCCCTCCATCGGCGTCGGATCTCGTTCGGTCTGCGTATTTCACTCAACATATTGCTCCGTTCGGCTTGGAGACACATCTCGGCATTTGCCGATCGACATTAGTAGTTCGGCATGCAGAAATCACTCACTTTAGGCTGAGATATCTAGCTACTAGGCCCATTAGGGAAGTCCAACCCATTTTCGTCTATAAATAGAGAGGCAGGGGCACAGTGAAATGGACCTTTTTTCGAGAACACCGGGGAGACTCTGCCGCATTCGAGACTCATTCAAGACTTATCTTCTTTTCATAACAATTGTAATCAAGTAGTTTGTGTATGGATTGTATCTGTAACCAGTTGATAAATAAAGCAATAAAGATTAACCTCAAAGTGGACGTAGGCAATTACGCCGAACCACTATAAATCTGGTGTTCTTATTTTCTGCATTTAATTTAGCATTCCGTCCTCCGTTTACATTTACTTTCTTCATTAATCTCTCTACATAATCTTTCTTAAGGGTGTTAGCGACCAACTCAGGTTCTAACAACTGTAAAATCATTGATCAGGGGGTCATGAAGAAAATGACCATTTAAATCATCATGAAATATTGTGAAGGACAAAATTTCTCAGCGTTTAACCTCAAGGACAGACCTTCAGTATTTTAGCCTGAAGAACAAATTTTTATAGGTATCAGTTTTTAGTTATTGATAGCAGTTTTTAGTTATCGATAGCAATTTTTAGGTATCATTTTGTAGTTATCGGTAGCAATTTTTAGTTCGGTTGTAGTTTTGAAAGAATGTTTGTTCTTGTGAATAATTTTGAAAGAGAGTTTGTACCTGTGAATAATTTTTAGGAGAATGTTTGTCTTTGCGGTTAAAATATCGAGGTCGTGTTTTTGAGGCTAAAAATATATAAATTTTTGTCCTTTAGATTAATACAGTTTGTTTTGATCTATGTTTTTTGTTGGAAATTAGCTCTTAACTACGGGATAATCGTATGTTGCACACGACATGTATTAAAAAAAATTATATATATTTTTTATAGAATTTAATTTATGCAGATACGATGAATTTATTAAGATAGTTGAGTTATATATTCAACTTATTATTTTTGAATATGTACATGTACTTTACATATTTTTATATATTTGTATAAAAAAATGTTGTTCTTGTACATAATAATGAGTTAAATGCTAATCTTAGCATTTAGTATTTGTTAAGAAAAAATAGAATTCTTAATTAATTTAAAATTAACATTTATAGTTTTTTTTGAAAATAATATATTTATAGTTTTCAATAAATAAATATTTATATACATAGATGAGTTTAAAATATGGCTTTTAGTCCATTTGTTTAAAAAATAAATGATATATTGGTTGAATTCCACTTATTATTTAAGAGAATAACAAAACTACCTAAGATGTAAGTGTAATAATAAACAATCGGTATATTTTTATGTATTTAAAGCTCTTGCAGCTAATATCAACATAAAAGACAGTAATACTATATATTATCAAAGTAATAAGCAAAATAGTCTACGGGTGCGGCACAGTGGAAAGGAGGTTTGGGTTCTGCGAAAAAGACCCAGGTTCAATTCCTATCATGCGCTTCCATATCCAATGTAAATTTACCCGGGGGTATGAGGGCTTGGATCGGCAGATGGCTTTACTATACCCGCCTCATGAGTTTACCGACTCGCCGGGTTCTCTTGGGTATATAAGAAGTAATAAACAAAATAGTTATTTAACGACTAAATGAAATGTTGACTAAAATAAACAGTATACTTCGTTTTGTTATCTTATTTACATAAAAATAATAACTTGATATATTGCTTTGAAAATTTTGTTTTAATGAAAATTATATTTCAATTTTTTTAGGAAATTAATATTTTCAAAAGCATATCAAATAAAAAGGTTGGAAATAAAAACACACTTAAAATGTGTATTTCAGCCGTCTGAAGTTGAATTTCAGATGTTTGAAATAGAATTTCAAACGTTTGAAATACATATTTTTATACTAGTTTGTTTATGTCACTGTCTATGTATTTTCAGCCATCTGAATTTAAAATCAGCCAACCGACCTACACGAAAAGAAGTGTCTCTTCATAGAAATCTGAATTCTAGAGAGTCGCCTTCTTTTCCAAGGTTGCAATCCTTCTAATGGTTGTAACCTTTCAACTAAAACTATTCACCACTATAAATAGAGTTGAAATCTATCCTTTTTTCCTACCAATTCTTACTTGATTTACTATTCTCTCACTCTTGTGAATTACAAAGGCTTTCAATTTTCTACTTCCTAAATCATCACGTTCAAATCATCATTTCAAGAAGATTATAGGAATGGTACACGTTATTGACTAATTCATGTTATTCAAAATACACAAAGCAAACATTTTTACTACCATTTACAGTCGAAGTCCTATTAGAGATCTTTAGGCACAATGTCCTATTCAATGGTCGGGCAGTTTTTAATATACCAGTTCCTCCGGTTTAAGTGAGGGTATTGTTTAAATTCAGAAGGAGTCTGAGACTGCACGTAAAACAGAAAGTTCGAACCAGTATAAAAATCTCTTGTGTGATTGTTTTTACTTTCTTTAGTTTATTACGCCGCTTGTCTACTAGTAATTAGATACATATACACTATTTAAGCTATTAATATACAAGTTTCAGTTCAAGTAGAATATTTCATACTACCGGATTCATAGCGACTTTCACTTGGTATTAGATCGAGGTCATCATATAACTGTAACAAATTTTTTGATATTCAAGTAATATGGACAACAATACTTCTACTTTTGTTGAAGGTCAATCTACTGCACAACAACCACTATTTAACGAATTAAATTATAATTATTGGTCAACTAGGATAAGAATATATATGCAAGCTAATGGTTGTGACACTTGGAATATCACACAACAAGAATACAAAGTACCTACCACTGATTATGCACAATGGCCAAACACTCATAAAATTGATGCAATACCAAAGCAATGAACAAGCTATTTTGCTCACTAGACAAAAATGAATTCAATAGTTTGTATGTGTATAACTGCTTAAGAAATTTGATGCACCCTAAAAATAACCCATAAAGGTACAAATAAGGTGAAACTGAGTAAAATCTCTATATTTAAAAATTAGTTTTAGAATTTTAAAACAAAGCAAAATGAGAATATTAATGATATGTACCTAAAATTTCAAGACATTATCATTCACTTCTTGCACTAGGGGAAAAATACATGGATTTTGATATTGTTTCGAAAATCCTTAACTTTTTAACAGATGACTGAGAATGAAAGGACTTATCTATCGAAAAATATAATGACATTTCAATTATAAAAGCAGAAGAGTTAATAGAAAATCTCATGTCCTATGAAATAATTTACAGGCAAAACAGGTACAAGCCCAAGATAGAAAACAATCGCATTTCCAGCAAGAAAGAAGAATCCGACGAAGACGATGATGGTGTTGCATTTCTACCTAAGAATTTCAAGAAATTTCTAAAGTTTAAAAAGAATATTTTTTTTTGGCAATAACAGAGGTAGCAACAATAATCTGCAGACTTCTGCTGTCAAATGCTATGAATGTGACAAGGTAGGTCATATAAAGAAAGATTTATCGAACATGAAGAAGGAGAAGAATAGCTTCAATAACAAAAAAGAAAAATTCTACAAAAAGAAGAAGCAAGCATTTGCTTCTCATGGGATGACTCGGACTTATCTTCTTCCTCAGATAGTGAGAGTGATCCAGAATAGGCAAACATAAGTTTCATGTATACTAATAATGATGTAAGTGAATTTTCTTTTGACGAACTAGTAGAAATAAATTTCGAGTTAACAGATAGGCTAAAAGATCTTAAAATATATAAAGATACTTTAGGAAAGTTAAATAGAAGCAAATTAGAAGTTGACATGTTAAAAGATGAAAAGAAAATACTTGAAGAAGAATTAGTGAAATCTCAAGAATCTGGTGTAAATTTGACATCTCAAATCACTATGCGAAGGGCTTTACTTGGAGAAATAGAAGGAATATGTATTAAGTAATGAAATAGAAGTTCAGAATAATGAGAATGTTAAACTAACAGAAGAAAATTGTAATTTAAATACCAGTACTAATACACTAGGCATATAAGTAATAGACCTTAAAACAAAGTCAGATAATATTTCTAAAAGTGTTTCAAATTTTAATAAAGATAGAGAATATCTAGAATCATTAATAATTCACAATCTACTTTTAATAAGAAATGTTTGGGTTATAATAAAACTAGTAAGGAAGTAAAATCTAGTCCTAAGAAATATACATCATTATATACGAATTTCAAAAAGAAGGATGATAGTCAAAAGAAACCGGTAAACAAGACTAAAAATATAAAGATATAAGTTCCAAAGACTAACAACGATCTCATAGAAATAAGTATATATAGACATTTATATCTAATGTACATAAAAATTCTAATTTTATTTTCAAATGGAACCCTAAACCCTTTTTGGTATGGCTTTCTAAGATTTAACTCTTAGGACCCTAACGTAGAAAGTGAGTACTAATATAATTCAATATTTTTGCGGGTACCAAATAAGAAAAGAGAAAAATGGACACTCGATAGTGGCTGCTTCAAGCATATGATGAGTAATAAAGAAATTCTAACAAATTTCATCTACTCAGATGGAAGATCCGGTACATTTATAGATAACTCCAAAAGATACATCATTGGAAAAGGGGACGTGAACAATAACAGTACATCTAATTCAACTCTTATTTCTAATGTTTTACTAGTTAAAAATTTAAAACATAATTTCTTAAGTGTTAGTGAACTATGTGAAGTAGGTCTTATTGTATTCTTTTTAAAAGATAAATGTAATATTTTGATCAAAATAAAAATCTATTTTTTGAAGGATTTAGAGAAAGAAATATTATGTTTTAAATATGAAAATTAATCACAACATAAACATGTGTTTAATAGCCAAAGAAAATGATCCTTGGTTATGGCACAGAAGATTCTGTCACATACGCTTTAAAGCTATTAGCGAATTATCTAAAAATAATTTAGTAAAAGGCTTACGAAAGATGAGTTATAAAGTAAATAATATTTGCAATGCATGTCAGTTAGGAAAATTAACTAAAACATCTTTTAAATCTAAGGAAATCATTTACACATTACAACCTCTCGAACTGCTTCATTTGGATCTATTCGGTCTCACTCAGGTTCAACCTATAAATCATAACTAATATGTATTTGTAATAGTAGATGATTTCTTTAGATATACATGGACATTATTTTTGAAACACAAAAGCGATAATTTTGAAACATTTGATTTTTTTTGCAAAAAGAACTCATAATTTAAAAGGTTTGAAAATTAAGAATGTTAAAAGTGATCATGGTGGCGAATTTGAAAAAGAATCGTTAGATAATTTTTGTATCAAAAAGGGATTAGTCACATTTTTTGCATTTATTAGAACTCCACAACAAAATGGAGTTGTTGAAAGAAAGAATCGGACATTACACTAGGACTCTACTTAGTGGTAGCTAGCTACGAAAACATTTTTGAACAGAAGCCGTGTCCACTCCATATTACGTCTTAAATCATATCACCATTCGACTCTTAACTAAACATACTCCATATGAGCTTTTAAATGGTAGAACACCAAATGTAGCTTACCTAAAAAATTTGGATCAAATGTTTTATATTAAATACAAAAGATCAATTATGAAAATTCGATCCAAAATACGATGAAGGCATATTTTATTTGGAACGAAGTAAGGCATATAGAGTTTTTAATAAACATTCAAATACTATAGAGGAAACTTTACATGTATCATTTGGCAAAAATTTCAAGAATAATAAAGATGCTGAAGAAGAAACTACTAAAAAACCAAGTATTGAAAATCCACCTCAAGATACTATAATTCAAAACGAAGAACACCAAATTACAAAAAATCAAATGGAAATGATTTCAAAATGCCTCCACTTATCTTAAAAGATCATCCAATAGAAAACATAATTGGAGAAGTAAATACTAATGTTGAAACTAGGCATCAATTAAATCAATTGGAACACGTAGCTTTTACTTCTAACATAGAACCTAAAAACTTTAAAGAAGCTTCAACCGATGATTATTGGATTTTAATTATGCAAGAAGAGCTAAACCAATTTGAACGGAATGACGTTCAGGAGTTGGTTCTAAGACCAAATGATCAAACAGTTATTAGCACGAGTGGGTATATATAAAAAAAGCTGATGGAAATGGTAATATATCCCAAAATAAAGCTAGACCTGTCACACAAGGTTATAATCAAGAGGGAATAGACTATGAAACGTTTTCTTCTATCGCCAGATTGGAAGCAACATGCATCTTACTACAATTCTCTTATCACTATAACTTTAAACTTTATTGAATGGATGTTAAAAGTGCACTTTTAAATGGTTTTATTAAAGAAAATATTTTTATAGAACAACCACCTCTTTTCACACATGAAAATTTTCCTGATCATCTCTACAAACTTAAGAAAGCTCTTTATGGTTTGAAACAAGCATCCCGTGCTTGGTATGAATGGCTAAAATGCTATCTTGTAGCTTCTGGATTTCAAATTGGAAATGGTGATCAAACTCTATTTATTAACCGAAAGATATATAAATAATACATGTTTATGTAGATGATGTAATATTCAGTTCTACAAATGAAAATTCACATAATGATTTTTCAAATATAATGAAAAGTGAGTTTAAGATGTCTCATATGGGATAACTCTCGTACTTTTTTCGTCTACAAATTAAACAATTAAGTAATAATACCTTTATTTATCAAGAAAAATATTGTGATAATTTATTAAAATGATTCAAAATGGAAAACACAAGTAAACCGATACCCATGAGCGCTACGATTCATCTCAAAAATATGAAAATAGAAAGAGAATGGATCAAAAACTCTATAGAAGTGTGATTGGATCTTTACTATGTATAATCGTTAGTCGCCCCGTTATTATGATGAGTGTTGGCTTGTGTGCACGATCTTCAGACAAATTACAAAGAATCACATTTGCGTTTCGTGAAACAAATTTTACGCTACTTAAGCAATACTAGAGACTATGTATTCTTTTACCAAAAAATGCCATTCCGAGCTAGTGTCTTGCAATGATGCTGATTTTGGAGGATGTTGGGTGTCGGGCGGACAAAAAGAGTATGAGTGGTGCATGTCACTTTATCGGACAGTCTCTAATATCATGGTTTAGCAAGAAACAAAATTGTATTGAACTTTCGACATGCGAAACAAAATACATTTCTACTACTTTGGTATGTGCAAAAGTCATATAGATGCAACAACCACTTAAATATTTCGGAGTAAAATTGTAAAAATCATCAATTTATTGTGACAATACAAGCGCTATAAATGTATCAAAAAATCCGGTAAATCCTTCACGAACAAAACACATTGATATACGTCATTATTTCTTAAGAGATAATATAGAACAGGAAGTAATATCACTAGGGTTTGTAGCATCTGAATATCAAATTGCAGACATTTTTACAAAACCTCTAAATGAAAATACGTGTATCTAGCTTCGACGTGAACTTGGAATTGTAGCACTTCAAGATATACTTTAAATAGCTATTTATAATATCTATTTCTTTTAACTCTTTTGAACGTACATCTTATCTAATTTTAGTATATTATATAAGTATCATAGTATAAATAGTCATTTTTAAATTAATGGTAAAATAAAAGGCAAACGTATATACACAAGACTATTAATAATTCCCATATTATTACATAAACCGACTAAAACTATATATCATTTCACAAGTTATTTTATAGTAAAAGTTATTAAACTATTTACAAAATGTCTTCTGACAACGATTCGACCTATTCCTCAATTGATTTTAGCGCACCTTCTTTCGAAAGCTCATATTCATCCTCATCAAAATAAACTCCTTCATATAGTTCGCCTTCACTAAAGATTTTTCCATCACCAACCTATCACACTGGTTTTTCTCCAAAAGGAAAGAACGTTAAGCAGTCAATTAACTTTAATGTTGTATCATCGTCCACCAATGATCAATGCATTGATGCGTTACATCACTATCAACAAGAAATGATGGGACTTTAGAAATAAATGTTTTGGGAATAGCACAAACATGGAGCACATCTTAACTTTATTGAAAGATCTATTCTGGCATTGTGCGGACAGTCACCAATAAATAATAGTATATGTAAAAATTCTCCTAGACTAACTGAAACTACATTAAAAAATTTAACTCCAAGCCAAGAAACTCATGGGAAGCAGGGGCATTGAAAGAAGAATCTAAACCATTCGAAAACAAATAAATTATCGTCACCCTATCTGATTTCATTCTTGATATTCTATCTATATAACAATATAGAGAATCCTTGTAAAAAATAATAAAATAAATCAAAATATTATTTTTCATTGTTAAAAATAAACTGTACATTAAATTACTACATTAAAAAGTGAAAATAAAATAAAAATCAAGTCAACATTGTTTATTGTCTGAATATGAGAAAAATCAGACGTTTGATTTTATTAATCAGACATTTGAAACTTGTAGAAAGTAAAAAAATTAACTTCTTACTTTCAGATGCCTGAATGTAGACATTTGAGCACATATTCAGATGTCTGATGTCCCTGTTTTTTAACTAAAAATTTTCGGTTTTCCCTGTCTATTTTCAGACATGTGAATTTTAAATCCAAATGGCTAAATTACTGGAAAAACCATAAATTGGCTGGTCAACTCCACCTTTTCATCCACCTAACCTTTTTTAATACCATATGTCCATTATTTACTCTACCCATTCAACTTTCAACTGAAATACCTTTTCATAATCTAAATCCACAAATCAAAAGGTAAAACCTTGATTTTTAGAATGGAAGCTAAATAATAAAGAAAAATGCAACAATTCTTGGCACCTTCAAGCGAGCTATCACTCTTCCCTTCAGGATGCTGTAATGTATGTATTTCTTGGTAAATCTGCTTTATATCCTTTTATGCAAACTAAAAGCTGCTAAATCCACATTGAAGAATTGGAGTAAAAATAAAAGTAACATTCACAAAGTGATTGCTCAATTAAAAATTGAGGCCAATGATTTATACAAACTTCTAGTTCATAATCCGTTGAATAAGAGATTGATTGTACAATATTCATCTAAAATTGATTAGATTCACTCCATTATGAGGAATATAGCTATTGAAAACGAACAAAGAATGAAAATAAATTAGTTGGTTAAAGGGGAAATACCTTATAATTTCTTTTACAGTAGGGTAAATGATCATTTACCTAATCGAAGGAGTAATTTTATTCTTAACTCTAATGGAACCTGGTCATCAGCATTACAAAAAATTATGTGTGAAGCAGTTAAGTACTTCTCATGTCCGTTTACATCATCACATGCTACATCTCAATTTCCAAACATTACTTGTAAGAAAATCCTATTTGATCATGCTAGAAACAATTTATGCAAACCATATTAGCTAGAGGAAATAAAAACTGCCATTTTTTAGATTAATGACAACAACTCCCCTGGACTAGATGGCATCAATTAAAAATTCTACAAAGTGCATTGGGAGCAAATTAAAACTGATATATAGAATGTTATAAATGGCATTCTCCATTTGGGTAAAATAATTAGAGAAATCAACCACACATTTATTTGCCTTATTCCAAAAAAACTTGATGTGGTTGATATGACTGATTTTAGACCAACTTCTCTATGCAATGTTTCCTATAAAATCTTAGCCAACCTTCTTTGTAATCGAATGAAAGATTATATGAATGATCTTATCTCATATAATCAGAATGCTTTCATTTATGGTAGAATAATTACTGAGAATTCCTTACTAGCATATGAAATGGTTAGAGGATTCAATAGGAAAAGTTCCAACAATTTATGCCTGAAAATTAATTTGCACAAAGCCTATGTTAAAATTAATCGAAAGTTTATTCATCACATGCTAATTTCTATGGGGTTTCCCGTGGTATTTGTTGATCTCATTTATGAGTGCATATCTACTTCTTCATTTTCGGTGTTAATTGATGGCTCCTCCTTTGGATTTATCGAAAGTACGAGGGGATTAAGACAAGGTGGCCCTCTCTTGCCATATTTATTTTCTATTGCTATGAAATTCCTCATTAATCTTAATGTGGAGTATTTGAAAGGTAATATCACCCCATATACAAAATTGAGCCTGTGATCACCCATTTGTTTTATGCATATGATATTTTAATTATGGCCAAAGCTACCATTAAGAATGCTGAAAGTATTCATCACATTTTTCAGGTTTTGAAACTTTTATCTGGTCTTGACTGAAATGAAAACAAATCTACCTTGTTTTTTAGTAAAGGAGAAAATTACAAGCAGCAAATTGCTGATATGTTAAAAATCGGTATTGGACAACTTCTAGCTATCTATTTAGGCATCCCATTATCAAACAACAAACTTAAAGCAAGTGATTTTGGATGCTCGAAAGACAAAAGAAATAAAAAAATTCAATCATTGGAACAGTAAAATGGTCAACATAAGTGGTAGAATTGAACTAGTAGAAACTGTCATTCATCCAATGATTCAATTTTGTACGCAATTCTCCCAACTTCCTGATGCTGTTACCTTGAGAATTAATTTTATCTGTGTTAATTTCATATGGAAATCTAAAGCTCATAAGATGTGCTGATATGATATTTGTAAACTAAAAATAAGGGTGGCCTTGTATTAGAAAAATTGATGAAGTTGCTAAAGCAGTTGTAGTTAAACTGATATGGAAATATATACAGGGTGATTCACTCTGGACAAATGGATGTGTAAAATATACTACAATAACAAAAAAAATTGGATAATTGCTTTGGATAACAATGCTTCTTATACTTGGAAATCCCTACTTAGAGCTGGACAATGGTGCAGAGGGTTGATTGATAGAAAAATTGTTAATGGTGATAATACAGAACTTTGGTTTGAACTATGGCTTAATGGATATTCTTTCATGGATAATTTGGGGTGGAATTTCTTGTCTGCTTCTGGTAATTATAACTGAAAAGTGTCTTCTCTTATATCAGGTAATGAATGGAAGAATCATCTTGATTGTATTCCTAATCAAATTCATCATACAATGCATAACATCAAAATTCACAATCAAATGCAACATGATTTTTGGTTCTGGATTCCTAACAATAATGGGCAATTCACTTTAAACTCGGCATGGAATCAAATCAGGTGCAAACATGCAGAACTAAATTGGACTAGTGTAATTTGGGATAAACACCGTGCTCTAAAAATGTCTATCTGTGCTCTACTGGCTAGATTAAATAAATTGAACACTAAAGATAGGATTGGCAGATGGAATACTGGTATTAATCAATCTTGCGTGTTTTGTCTAAATTAGAATGAAGATATGGACCATTTATTCTTTAACTGCATCTATTCGAGACAATTACTTGATGATATTATGAATAAGCATAAAATTATTCTCGGAAACTCTTATAAAATCAACCAAATTTTGGACTTATTATGTCAAAATCTGAAAAGTAATCTATTTCACAACCATCTCATTAATGCAGCCTTTACTTCTCTGACTTGGCACATTTGGTGTGGAAGAAACACCCGTATTTTCAAAGAAATCGAATTGCCAGTTCAAGTGAGAAAATTGCTTATAATTCAAGACTGCAAACACTTAATTCAGCATAAATTGGATTCTAAGATGAAAGTAAAGATCTTGGACTTATCTTGTCAGATTTTGGCATCGCTGTTGACCCAAATTCCAATCACCGTCCTCCTTGAGCTTGGTGCTGTTTAAGATCTCAGTATAGCGTTGTTGTACTCCTATTTTCCTCTAAATTTCAAGAAAGTATAAGATTCTTCCATTACTGGATTGCTATGGTGGTTTCTCAGACCTGAGATAAATTTTCATTTAAGTCGATTGATGTAACAACCATAATCCGATAGCCATGACAATAGCGAACCAAAGCTGTTGTGAGAAGATTGAGAGAGAAGAAGCTGTTGCTATTGAACACTGTTCACTGGAGTTACCAGCTTGAGATCATCGAGAAGTGCCAATCTTGGATCATGAGGAAGCATGAAAAATCTGGACAGAGGGTATAAGTATATCAGAGTGTGTTTGTCATTGTGCTTGGCATATCACTGTGTTGCTTGTACCATAAGTGTTTGAGTTGTAATTGGACCGAGTTATGTGTTGTAAAATGAAATGTCTATAAATACTGATGCTAAGTGCTTTGTAGTGTGTGAAGAAATCTGAAGCTAATCATTTTGTTTCTTTCATTTGTTGCTTAGTTCTTAGTTCTTTCTTCTCCAAAACTTGTTACTTAGATCTATCATCCCAGTTGCAAGATTAATGATCTTTTATTGCTTTATATCTTAGCTCTGCAGGTTTACATTTTCTATTCAATCGCAAATCTTAATTCATTTCATTCTGTTCTTTTATTCTTTCCTTAATTTTCTTGATACGCTGTCAGCTAGAACTTCAATATAATTGTTGCGTCATTTGGGAAGAAAGCAAACCATTCAAGTTTGTGCATATACATAGATGTGTAAATATATCAATGGCTGCATTTAGATCAAAATTGTCCTCGGTTTTAACACACTCGTTTATCCCTTAAATTTGCAATAGAAGTTAATTCTTTTGTCTGCTGTAGGTTAATTCATCATCTGTTCATTTGTTCTCTTTTTTTTGTTCTTAATTCTTGGAACAGCTTTTACCTTCTCTTGTTAGCTATCTTTTCCAGTCTTTAATCTTGTTCATTTTATATGCAAATATTATACTTTCTGTTCTTGTTCATTTTAATCCTTACAATTTGACTCTCCGTTCATCTATTTTTGCCATTTAATTTTTCTTGTTATACCCATTTTAATTCAATTCATTTCCTTTCAATACTTGTTGCAAATCTAGCCTAGTTCACAAATCTTGTTCATAGTTGAGCACTTTAAGGTTGTTCAGTTATTTGTTCCAGTTTTTGATAATCTTGCAATTTTAATATTGTTCTTCATACTAATTGTTAGTACTTGTTAATCATATTTGCTGTTAGCAATTTCTAGTGTTATATGTTCCTTTTTGTCATTTTTTTGTACTTGTATACATGCTCTTGAATCTTGATCAAGAAGACAGTCTGAACTCATTTGAAACTGCTGTTCAAAACCACAAAGTGCCGATCATATTCCACCAATTCTTGAACTCAATTCAGTTGCTTGGATTGCAAGTAATCTCAAATATCATTAACCTGGGTGCACAAACATATCAGTGCACATTCATTTGCACTATTTTCTTTAAAACATTTCCTCAAACACCTTCTCCCATCCGTCGAACACCTTCTCCTTCATTGACAAACCCATCAAATCACTATGGTAACTAATCCAGACCCACCTGCGCGTTCCAATTTGGTATCAGAGCTGATGACTGAGGCAACCTTTGACAACCAGTCAAATCCTTACTTCGCCAGCACTTATTCCCAAATCTTCCCTCCATATCAAGATCTAGAATGGACAAGGCATAATGAAGTCGGCTACCCATATCAAGATCATCATCCGTCAAATCCCTATTCTATGCAAATGCCAATATTTTCTCATCCAGCACCATACCCTACACCGAGTATCCCTGTACACCATCAAGAACCCCACCTTCCTGCTCCATATACCATAAATTCATTAACTACCATCCCAGCAGCCCCACCTATCAATACAAGTATATGCAGTACACTCATTACTTTAATTCAAGAATTCCAACAAATCATGAATCCTCCACTTTATCCAGAGCTACCATCAGTACCCAAAAACCATTATCAAAACTACCCCAACCCAAATTATCATATTCCAAACTACCTCAATACAAATTACCTTAACTCAATATCCTCTTACAAGTTAGACTTTCCTAGTTTTTCTGGTGAAGGAGTGGTTGATTGGTTGGAACAAGTGGAACAGATTTTCAGATTTCATCACATAGAGGAGAGATACAGGGTGGATATTTGTTCACTTTCCCTCAAGAAAGAGGCACTGGAGTGGTATCATGGGTATAAAAACAATGTCCCCAATCATAGAGCCTGGCCGGTATTTAGAGAAGAGATTATGGTGCGGTTTAATCCCGAAGAAATGGAGAGGTCATGTGAAACATTAGCAGGTCTGAAGCAAAATTCCACTGAAAAGGCGTATCTTAGCAAATTTGAGCAATTCCAAGAAGCTAATGATGTTGGAGTAAATCCTTGTAACGATTCTGAAGCGGACAAGATTGATGAAGGTGGATCAGTTAAAGCTGTTGAACCCACAAAAGCTGACAAAGTATATGTAGAGCACAATGTACCTGAACAAGTAGAAAGTAGCCATAAGGATGTTCAAGTTAATGTTGAGCAATCTCCACAAACTGTATTTGAAAATAGTGTTGAGACTGACAAAGCTGGTAGAGTTATGAATCATGTTAAAGATAAGGCTGATCAAAATGATGTTATCATGGTTGATAATATTGATCAAGAGGAGAAAGAAAGACTGGGAACTAGTTTTGATACAATTTATGAAAGTGGCATTGATATTAAATTTAGTCTTGATGAAGATGCAACTGATGTAAGGATTGAGGATTCAAACCTCTCCATTGAAGATAAAAGGAATGGCGATACACCTGATAGTCAAGTGGGCACTGAACAAAATGCAGAGTCTAGCATCGAACAACATTCAGATTTGAGTTTCGAGAAAGAATCCAAAACCGCTGGTATGATAGAAAAAAGAAAAGCCGAAGAACAAGCTGAGCTCAAAAGGAACAATGAGCCAACGCATCAGCGCTGCTGGAATGTAGCTACTAGTAAGGTTTTTGATTCACAAACATCCAATTTAACAGTTGATGCACCAAAAGCTGCTCTCCAGTCAACTCTTAGAAAACCATTTAATAGATGCAATTCTTTAGCTAGTGAAGATGCCATTTTTAATGAGAGCTCGTATAAACCACCATGGCCACCTCCTTTTCTAAAACTCGACCTTGAGGACAAGGTCGTTTCTGAAGGGGAAGGGAGATGTAACAACCATAATCCGATAGCCATGACAATAGCGAACCAAAGCTGTTGTGAGAAGATTGAGAGAGAAGAAGCTGTTGCTATTGAACACTGTTCACTGGAGTTACCAGCTTGAGATCATCGAGAAGTGCCAATCTTGGATCATGAGGAAGCATGAAAAATCTGGACAGAGGGTATAAGTATATCAGAGTGTGTTTGTCATTGTGCTTGGCATATCACTGTGTTGCTTGTACCATAAGTGTTTGAGTTGTAATTGGGCCGAGTTATGTGTTGTAAAATGAAATGTCTATAAATACTGATGCTAAGTGCTTTGTAGTGTGTGAAGAAATCTGAAGCTAATCATTTTGTTTCTTTCATTTGTTGCTTAGTTCTTAGTTCTTTCTTCTCCAAAACTTGTTACTTAGATCTATCATCCCAGTTGCAAGATTAATGATCTTTTATTGCTTTATATCTTAGCTCTGCAGGTTTACATTTTCTATTCAATCGCAAATCTTAATTCATTTCATTCTGTTCTTTTATTCTTTCCTTAATTTTTTTGATACGCTGTCAGCTAGAACTTCAATATAATTGTTGCATCATTTGGGAAGAAAGCAAACCATTCAAGTTTGTGCATATACATAGATGTGTAAATATATTAATGGCTGCAATTAGATCAAAA
The DNA here is from genome assembly GCA_030765085.1 of Allium cepa. Lineage (NCBI taxonomy): Eukaryota > Viridiplantae > Streptophyta > Magnoliopsida > Asparagales > Amaryllidaceae > Allium > Allium cepa. The sequence continues at coordinate 77,655,543 of CM060941.1, read as the reverse complement.
TTGTCCTCGGTTTTAACACACTCGTTTATCCCTCAAATTTGCAATAGAAGTTAATTCTTTTGTCTGCTGTAGGTTAATTCATCATCTGTTCATTTGTTCTCTTTTTTTTGTTCTTAATTCTTGGAACAGCTTTTACCTTCTCCTGTTAGCTATCTTTTCCAGTCTTTAATCTTGTTCATTTTATATGCAAATATTATACTTTCTGTTCTTGTTCATTTTAATCCTTACAATTTGACTCTCCGTTCATCTATTTTTGCCATTTGATTTTTCTTGTTATACCCATTTTAATTCAATTCATTTCCTTTCAATACTTGTTGCAAATCTAGCCTAGTTCACAAATCTTGTTCATAGTTGAGCACTTTAAGGTTGTTCAGTTATTTGTTCCAGTTTTTGATAATCTTGCAATTTTAATATTGTTCTTCATACTAATTGTTAGTACTTGTTAATCATATTTGCTGTTAGCAATTTCTAGTGTTATATGTTCCTTTTTGTCATTTTTTTGTACTTGTATACATGCTCTTGAATCTTGATCAAGAAGACAGTCTGAACTCATTTGAAACTGCTGTTCAAAACCACAAAGTGCCGATCATATTCCACCAATTCTTGAACTCAATTCAGTTGCTTGGATTGCAAGTAATCTCAAATATCATTAACCTGGGTGCACAAACATATCAGTGCACATTCATTTGCACTATTTTCTTTAAAACATTTCCTCAAACACCTTCTCCCATCCGTCGAACACCTTCTCCTTCATTGACAAACCCATCAAATCACTATGGTAACTAATCCAGACCCACCTGCGCGTTCCAATTTGGTATCAGAGCTGATGACTGAGGCAACCTTTGACAACCAGTCAAATCCTTACTTCGCCAGCACTTATTCCCAAATCTTCCCTCCATATCAAGATCTAGAATGGACAAGGCATAATGAAGTCGGCTACCCATATCAAGATCATCATCCGTCAAATCCCTATTCTATGCAAATGCCAATATTTTCTCATCCAGCACCATACCCTACACCGAGTATCCCTGTACACCATCAAGAACCCCACCTTCCTGCTCCATATACCATAAATTCATTAACTACCATCCCAGCAGCCCCACCTATCAATACAAGTATATGCAGTACACTCATTACTTTAATTCAAGAATTCCAACAAATCATGAATCCTCCACTTTATCCAGAGCTACCATCAGTACCCAAAAACCATTATCAAAACTACCCCAACCCAAATTATCATATTCCAAACTACCTCAATACAAATTACCTTAACTCAATATCCTCTTACAAGTTAGACTTTCCTAGTTTTTCTGGTGAAGGAGTGGTTGATTGGTTGGAACAAGTGGAACAGATTTTCAGATTTCATCACATAGAGGAGAGATACAGGGTGGATATTTGTTCACTTTCCCTCAAGAAAGAGGCACTGGAGTGGTATCATGGGTATAAAAACAATGTCCCCAATCATAGAGCCTGGCCGGTATTTAGAGAAGAGATTATGGTGCGGTTTAATCCCGAAGAAATGGAGAGGTCATGTGAAACATTAGCAGGTCTGAAGCAAAATTCCACTGAAAAGGCGTATCTTAGCAAATTTGAGCAATTCCAAGAAGCTAATGATGTTGGAGTAAATCCTTGTAACGATTCTGAAGCGGACAAGATTGATGAAGGTGGATCAGTTAAAGCTGTTGAACCCACAAAAGCTGACAAAGTATATGTAGAGCACAATGTACCTGAACAAGTAGAAAGTAGCCATAAGGATGTTCAAGTTAATGTTGAGCAATCTCCACAAACTGTATTTGAAAATAGTGTTGAGACTGACAAAGCTGGTAGAGTTATGAATCATGTTAAAGATAAGGCTGATCAAAATGATGTTATCATGGTTGATAATATTGATCAAGAGGAGAAAGAAAGACTGGGAACTAGTTTTGATACAATTTATGAAAGTGGCATTGATATTAAATTTAGTCTTGATGAAGATGCAACTGATGTAAGGATTGAGGATTCAAACCTCTCCATTGAAGATAAAAGGAATGGCGATACACCTGATAGTCAAGTGGGCACTGAACAAAATGCAGAGTCTAGCATCGAACAACATTCAGATTTGAGTTTCGAGAAAGAATCCAAAACCGCTGGTATGATAGAAAAAAGAAAAGCCGAAGAACAAGCTGAGCTCAAAAGGAACAATGAGCCAACGCATCAGCGCTGCTGGAATGTAGCTACTAGTAAGGTTTTTGATTCACAAACATCCAATTTAACAGTTGATGCACCAAAAGCTGCTCTCCAGTCAACTCTTAGAAAACCATTTAATAGATGCAATTCTTTAGCTAGTGAAGATGCCATTTTTAATGAGAGCTCGTATAAACCACCATGGCCACCTCCTTTTCTAAAACTCGACCTTGAGGACAAGGTCGTTTCTGAAGGGGAAGGGAGATGTAACAACCATAATCCGATAGCCATGACAATAGCGAACCAAAGCTGTTGTGAGAAGATTGAGAGAGAAGAAGCTGTTGCTATTGAACACTGTTCACTGGAGTTACCAGCTTGAGATCATCGAGAAGTGCCAATCTTGGATCATGAGGAAGCATGAAAAATCTGGACAGAGGGTATAAGTATATCAGAGTGTGTTTGTCATTGTGCTTGGCATATCACTGTGTTGCTTGTACCATAAGTGTTTGAGTTGTAATTGGGCCGAGTTATGTGTTGTAAAATGAAATGTCTATAAATACTGATGCTAAGTGCTTTGTAGTGTGTGAAGAAATCTGAAGCTAATCATTTTGTTTCTTTCATTTGTTGCTTAGTTCTTAGTTCTTTCTTCTCCAAAACTTGTTACTTAGATCTATCATCCCAGTTGCAAGATTAATGATCTTTTATTGCTTTATATCTTAGCTCTGCAGGTTTACATTTTCTATTCAATCGCAAATCTTAATTCATTTCATTCTGTTCTTTTATTCTTTCCTTAATTTTCTTGATACGCTGTCAGCTAGAACTTCAATATAATTGTTGCATCATTTGGGAAGAAAGCAAACCATTCAAGTTTGTGCATATACATAGATGTGTAAATATATCAATGGTTGCATTTAGATCAAAATTGTCCTCGGTTTTAACACACTCGTTTATCCCTCAAATTTGCAATAGAAGTTAATTCTTTTGTCTGCTGTAGGTTAATTCATCATCTGTTCATTTGTTCTCTTTTTTTTGTTCTTAATTCTTGGAACAGCTTTTACCTTCTCCTGTTAGCTATCTTTTCCAGTCTTTAATCTTGTTCATTTTATATGCAAATATTATACTTTCTGTTCTTGTTCATTTTAATCCTTACAATTTGACTCTCCGTTCATCTATTTTTGCCATTTGATTTTTCTTGTTATACCCATTTTAATTCAATTCATTTCCTTTCAATACTTGTTGCAAATCTAGCCTAGTTCACAAATCTTGTTCATAGTTGAGCACTTTAAGGTTGTTCAGTTATTTGTTCCAGTTTTTGATAATCTTGCAATTTTAATATTGTTCTTCATACTAATTGTTAGTACTTGTTAATCATATTTGCTGTTAGCAATTTCTAGTGTTATATGTTCCTTTTTGTCATTTTTTTGTACTTGTATACATGCTCTTGAATCTTGATCAAGAAGACAGTCTGAACTCATTTGAAACTGCTGTTCAAAACCACAAAGTGCCGATCATATTCCACCAATTCTTGAACTCAATTCAGTTGCTTGGATTGCAAGTAATCTCAAATATCATTAACCTGGGTGCACAAACATATCAGTGCACATTCATTTGCACTATTTTCTTTAAAACATTTCCTCAAACACCTTCTCCCATCCGTCGAACACCTTCTCCTTCATTGACAAACCCATCAAATCACTATGGTAACTAATCCAGACCCACCTGCGCGTTCCAATTGAAGTTTTTCTTTCTCCTAAAGATGAAGTGTAAAGACATCATGTTCGTAGCTAGCTTCATTTCATTCTTTTGTTTTTCTTGTTACACGTGCCTTGTAGTATTGTTTTGGACTATGTTGTACTGCCCCAAGTTGATCGTATGGATGGTATTGAGTGTGGCTCTACTTTGTTTACTCCTACATCTATTTGATAACTTGGTTTCAAGCTTTGTTTTTCCATTGTATTGTTAATATATGGACATGATATGTACTCTTTTTCCTGGCAGGGTACTAATTTGGTTAGCGGTGTTGCAAGGTTTTAATGAGCCATATTATGGAAGTATACGTGTAATGTTTTGTTTTATAAAGTACCTTTTTTCCAAAATAAATAAATAAAAGAAAACGAAACGGCTGAAGCAAGCTCGACTGCAGTCCCCTCCGATGAACAAATCAAAGTATGGGTTCATTAAAATAAAAGAAGCATTGAAGGATTTGAACTTCTCCACAAGATGAAAATGTTCACCAGTATCTTCTATAATCTCAATGTTTTTCGGTCTACAAGTTCTTACGAAACAAGCTAAAGTGACTTGTTTGATAGATGTTCATGATAATAATGTAAAAATAGATACCTCAAGTGTTTAACTCTTTTTAGCCAACTTAAACAACAAAAGCTTTATGCTACATGGAGATGAATGTTGGCTTTGGTCGAGTGTTTATGGCAATATTGTCAAATTCCACATAAATGACATCGCTCGTATTTTGAAAATTGGAAAATATGGACATGATATAGAAGATATTGACATTAATGATAAAGTCGGAGATGAAGTTAGTCACCACTTATTGAATGATATTAGGGGAGATTCTAAATCAAAGGACCTACGTCCATGACCCAGATTATTGTTAAGAATGTTGATCAATACCATCTTCCTACGGCTTAGAAGTCATAAGCTTATATATGATCTAGACTATAAGGCATTGTATGCTACCATTGGTAAAATCGAAGTTAATTGGGTGAGATACATCTATCATGAGCTTCGTAATTACTTCAACTACAAGAAGAACACTCTCGTATATGTGACATATATTACTTAACTTCTTAATGCTCAAAGCATTCAAGGGATCAGACAAGATGTTATTACTATCGAATTTTTTTTAGTCTCATGCATCTACCCAAAGAAGTTTTGAACTATGATCCATTAGAAATATATATGCAATGTGTCTAAGCTCAAAGAAGTTCTAAGGCTCAACCCCCCACTCAAAAAGACAAAGGCACAAGAAGAATGGTGTGATGACGACGACGATAGTAATGATAAAAATGAAGAAGAAAATGAGGATGAATTCGTCAAATTAATTCGTATGACATGACATCCTATGGATCAAAAGAGATGTTTTCTCTTCTTTCATTACACCAGGAAACCAAAAGAAACTTGAATAACATATTTCTAAAGGATTTACATAAATTAATTTAAGGATTGATCAAATAGAAACCAAAGTTGATTGAGTATCAAATGAAGTAAAAGGGGTGAAGACTATACTTAAAAGGATTTGGAATAACTTCGGCGGACGTACTCCAACTCCCTCTCCTACACGAGGAGATTAGTGAGGTAATATTTTCAAACTTTCTTATGTATAAAGAACAAAAAATTTAATAGATTACTCACTTATATAATTCATATTTGTAATAGATCTTGCATCATGGGATGTTCTTGTGTTTGTTTTGGGTCTTGCATGGAATGGTGTCTTTCAAATCTTCTATCTTTTGGGAAATCTGTTGTACTTGTTTATGTTATGTTTTGTAAAACATTATGAATTTTTTTATTTTGGTATGTTAAACATCGTTATGTATGTGTTGTTATGGCGCATAAACATATTGTAATCATTTTGTTTGTATTGTTATGACTTGTTTTCTATACCTACATACTTTTCCTTAACATAATTTTTGTTGATGACAAAGGGGGAAGATAGTATTAACTATATAGGAATTTTGATAGGGGGAGTTTTTTTATATGTAAGGTATATCAATTGGGGGAGCTTTCATTGCATACACACTCAAATGAAATGTATAGATGTTATCATCAAAAAGGTGGAGAATGTTAGATCCCCACTTTCAAGTTTTAATGAGACAACTATACATTTTCATATATATACACTACCGCTGTATATGCTGGAATATATACAAGGAGACAAGATGATCAACATTAGAATTGAGCTCAAATATTGAAGACAAGGCGATCAACAGTACAATCTCCTATATGATGATTTCACATGCACACATATATTGCTTTTAAAATTTTATTTTCATAAAAATTATGTTTCAAATTTTTAAGAAATTAATATTTTTAAAAGCAATTTAAAATAAAAAGGTTGGAAATATACATACACTTAAAAGTGTATTTCAGCCGTTTGAAATACAATTTTAAATGCTTGAAACACATATATTTTGTACTAGTTTGTTTTTCATTTTTCTGTATATTTTCAGCCATCTGAATTTTAAAACTTATCAGCTGACCTATACAAAAAGAAGCATCTCTAATAGAAATTTGAATTCTGGAGAGTCGCCTTCTTCGCCAAAGGTTGCAATCCTTCTAGTAGAAGTAACCTTTCAACTAGAACTATTCACGTCTATAAATAGCGTTGAAATCTATCCTTTTTACTACCAATTCTTAACTGATTTACTATTCTCTTACTCTTTTGAATTATAAAGGCTTTCAACTTTCTACTTCCTAAATCATCACGTTCAAATCATCATTTCAAGGAGATTATACGAAGGGTATATGTTATTGACCAATTCGTTATACTCAAGAGCACATAAAGTCAAACATTTTTTTCTACCATTTGTAGGCGAAGTCTTGTAGGAGATCTTCAGGCACGAAGTCATATTTAACAGCTTGGGCAGTTTGTAATATATATATGTTTCTCTAGGTTAAGTGAGGGTGTCTAGGACTGGACATAGAACGGGAATTCGAACCAACATAAAAAACTTTGAAATGTGATCATTTTTACTTTTTTTAGTATATTCTGTTGCTTACCTATTAGTAATTAGATACATAAACTTTATTTTACCTACTAATAAACAAGTCCCAGTTTAAGTAGAATATTGCATATCACCCGATCCATAGAGATTTCATGGATTTGAATGAAATAATAGTTTTACATTTTTTATCAATATAACTGTAGTATATAAACATCAAATTGTCCTTTTCTTGGACTTATTAGATTAAATAATAAATATTAGCTAACTGGATTTATTTTTAAAAAAATTAATTTTAGATCAATCGGTTAATCAAATATACGGAGTTGAGTGTAATATAATATCATAATGAAGAGATTAATCTAACTTTGTAGTAATTATAATAATGGTATGAAAATAAAATATCTTAGAGAGAATCAATGAGAGAATAGGAAATCCTTAGAATTAATAACATAACAGAAAATTCTTCCGTTTTACTATTATTTGATGGATTGAAATTGTGAACTGTACTTGTCTTTATAGTAGCGTTTGGATTTGTAAAGTATTTTGACAAATGAAATAACATTTTACTTTTTGTCATATAATACAAGAAAACACTATTCCAATTTTGTGTTGTTATTGAATTACTCTTAGACGAAGACAAAATTGCATAGTAATTTTTTTTCATCAAATTATTAGGCGAAGACAACACTATTAAATCAATAAGAGTCAACGGAGTAGAATATCTAGAACAATCTGATCTTACTAATTTTTTATCAATTTTTTCATGGAAACATATGAAAATGTAAATGTAGAATTTCAATGGATCGGACTACTCTGTCCCCAACCATAGACCCATCTCCATGTGAATTGGACTTCCATTTCACAAAAGAGGATGTTCGAACCAATTAAGAGCATGTTTAGTGATAAGGCCCTTGGTCCTAATGGTTTCTCGATGATTTTTCATCAGAAATTCTTGCACTTAATTTAAAATGATTTAATGAGCTTATTTGATGAGCTATACATCAGAAATCTCCAATCAGGTACATTCAATTTTGCCAACTTAATTCTTATTCCAAAAAAGGAAAACTTGGAGGAACTTACTGACTTCAGGCTACATCTATCGACATCAAATTCCACGTACCAAACCCCCTCTGTTTCTCTGTCCCCAACCAATCGAAGATACCCATTTTCAGACATTTTACAATTAAACTCCTTTTCTCTCTCCTGTTGTCGGGGGTCTAATTACAAAATGCCTGAAAATCATTGTTTTCAATTGGTTTGGGACAAAGTAACAAGGGAACAGGGGATCTGGTCTCACATCTTAGCCACCGCTCTCTTCACGGACACATGTCTCCCTTCGTTCAAAATCTGAACAATCCCTCATACTCAGATTCCCAAGCTACCCAAATTTACCCATACCTTCCAGTACCACAACTTATCTCTTAAAGAGAGCTCAACCACTCCTCGATTTCCTTTGTAGTGATCATTTATCAAGGTTATTAGGTCTGATAACCCTATTTCCAAACCATCAAATTGATTATCCAATCTAGCCCACAAAACCTTCGTGCCATGGCTTCAACGTCAAAAAGCTACTGCCATTTGCTATCGATGTGGGAGCTTCGGTCACCGTGCAGTTCAGTTTCAGGTCCCAATTAGGTGCTTTTATTTTGGTGCCTCCGAGAATAAACATCGTAATTGTTCATTATTGAACCGTTATGACTCCCTTGGTTCATTTAGAAACCCTGAATTCACTGATCTATGTTTCCAATTTGTTAGCAAAATGCTGAGATTGACGAGCCAGAACATAATTCCGATCGATCCATCTTCTTGCTAATTATAAGGCGATCTTCTGCCCTAATTCTCAACTATTGTTGATTTATTACGAGAAAACCCTAATCCTTGGTTTAGTGTTGTAGCATCTAACATATTTTCTTGAAAATTTAACATTGCAAATCATAAGGATCCACCACTGCTTTTAATCCAATGGAAGATAGAAAATTTAACCCAATGCTTTTAATCCAGATTCATTTCCTCCACCATAAGATAACTGTGAAGATCCACCACTCCCGACATTCGAATGATGATTGCCCAAAAATCCAGTTCGAAAATATTGGAATACAATGTTTCTTTGAGTAATAAAACTAAAATTATCTATCACGCATCGTCATATGCAAACTCACATTGGAAGCAAAAGCATATAGTAGAGAATAGTGCAATACAGCTTGACAAATAAAATACATGAGATACACCAGAGTACTGGAGATATGGCAGTTTATCTCATATGTATATACATGTGGTATATTCATGCATAAAATAAAACCTAATCTAGATAGTGGCTAACATTGTCTCCAAGCTCCACCAACTGCTCTAAGACCTGCTAGACAGTGCCCCTTAGCATCTCACTGTTGGCCTACTCGTGAGAGTACCCGAGGGCCAAGAGTTATCAAAGTTGAAAAAATGGTCATACATAAAGCTTGATATGTGGAGGAAAGTAACTTGTGATATTAGGTAGATAAATACACATGTACTAAATATATGAAATAATAACTAAGAGACATATAGATACATAGAACCTTACTTTAACCCGTCTCACTTGCATTCAATAGGTTAAAACAATAATATTATGTCTATATCTAAGTGCATAGTAAAGTATATTGTCTATACTATTACTATAATCATCAAGTAAAGTCCGATCATCCTCTAGTCTAGGTACATGGAACCTACATATATATACATCTGTCCCTAGTGATATGTATGAACATTATTATTGCAACAATCACACATATCGTGCACTCGCTTATTAACCCACGGATAACTAATTGTGTTGAGTATAGTGGAACCGTATACCATATGTCTTGATCCCTTGTCACTATCAATATGAAGCAAGGTACGTCGTATTACATTTGATTCCCTTTCTAACACTACAAGGGGAGGGGGGATTTCCGACGGCTGAAAACCGTCGGCAGCCGTCGGAAGCCGTCGGCGGCCGTCGGAAATGAAGGCGTCGGGGAGCAGTATTTCCGACGGCTACCGATGGGTGATGCCGTATACATTATCGACGGCTTTCGGCGGTTTCCGGCGGTTTCCGACGGCTTCCGACGGCCGTCGGAAACCGTCGGAAACCGCCGGAAATCAGGCCAATAAGCCGTCGGAAACCGCCGGAAACCGCCGGAAAATTTCGACCAATAAACCGTCGGGAGCCGTCGGAAGCCGTCGGAAACCTGCTGTTTTTTTTTAAATCTGCTGCAAATAGAGCCTTCCAACCACATTTCTCTTCCAAACACTACAATATCAATACTGCACAATCAAATACACAATAATCCAACCAAACATGCAAACCAATACTCCAAAATATTCAATAGACACAGAAATAAACAAAATTAGAATAAAAATAAAATACAAAATATACATAACATTCCAACATTAACAATAATACTAACAATAACTGTTCTAATCATGCATATCCTGATACAGCTACAGAACCAAGTGTATTATACATAATTATACATATCAACAATTAATTGTTCCTTCTACCAAATCATTGTAAACTAAAACTAAACATACCTGCACGAACGAATTAGAAAGCAATGAATCAATCTGCCCCAGATCCAGAGCCAGCCGATGAAGGGAAGCGGCCACCAAACTGCTGCATGTACTCAAATAACTGTGCCGTCTGCATGGCCTGTTGGCGGTTCTGCTCCTCCAACTGCTGAACTCTAGTCTGCAATTCTTCTATACTTGCTAGCTCGCTCTGAGGTCTACTCCGCCGTCTCCTACTCTGACTACTGGACTGCAATAATTGAAAAATAAATAAAATCAAAGTTTATTGTTTTGAAAAGGTAAGAATATCATATTTTAAGTATTTTAAGAAAAATTAAATTATTTACCGCTAAATTGCCAAATCCGTATCGTCGACCATGCTCTGGTGGACTCATAACGGACTCAAAAATAACGTCCTCTTCATCGGTCGTCAGCTGCTCTCGACCCGTATCAGAAAGGAGTTTCTGTCGCTGCTCCATAAACATCTCCTGCATTGAAAAATTAATAATATCATATCTTATTTCATAATAATTTGACAACTAAAACAATTACTAATACTGAATAAAATGAAATATGCTTACATGGCTTTTACTGGATTTATCATCCTGCCATGTGTACGAAACAGTCCCGTCTGGATTAACATGCTCAACAGCATGCGTACGGGTGAACACGTCCATATAGCTGACAGGACCATGTGCCTCGGCTTCCTGAAGTTGATTGTTACATACAATTATTATACATTTAAAATCATATAGCATAAACTATTTACATTTATTATTCAGTAATTAAATTTACCAACTCCTGCCGATACTGCTGAAACAACTTCGATCCTCCGCGATGAGTAACGAGATTCTTATTTCTATTTGCAGAGTTTCTATCTGACTCTGCCTGTACATTCAAAATTTGATACATTATTTTTCAATCACGTTAAATTAATAATTGAAAAAAAATTAGTATACTTGCCTTCGCCTCGTCCGTCTCCCAGTAGCTCAACCAAGCTTGCCACACGCTCTCCCCCATCCACCGTGGTCTCTTCCCGGATTTCTTAACCTCAGATATCGTGTCTCTGTAGTTCTTTCGCATCTTCCTCATCCAGTATGCTCGTGCCAGCTGCATATCATCTGTCTGGATGTCTATCTCAGCCTGTGTTAAAAAAAGATTACACTTTAAACGATAAACGGTAGAAAAACGACAAAAACGAATTAAAAATGGAAAACATAAAAATTACACATACTAGGACATCCTGCCATATGCACTCTATGATGTGCGGAGGGATGGTATCCCACTTCGGCCAGCACGCACTCATCCTACTACGATATGCTGCTCTGGAGACGTCCAACACTACCTTAGTGGGTAGTAGCTCGAACCCCCTGTTTTTAAGTACGATACAGATAAGTACATACGTATAGTATAGAAAAAATAAGATGATGAATAAGATTTAATTTTTACCCATCTGCTTTGGGGACTAACGTAACAACTGGACGGTGTGGCGCTTGCGATGGGCCACTGCCATCGCCTCCTGAAGAACGGGAAGAGCTCCTCCCTCTATGTGACATAATGATAAACCTGTGACGTTTACACATCATTATATAAGAGAATAAAAACATGATAATGAAATATATTTCATATGAACATGACATCAATGGTATAAATTGCTTAATTATAATGACTGAAATGTAAATAGACATGTAAGTTTGTTATACCTGATTCATGATGGGTGTACTCTTCCTACGATAAGCAGAGTTCATTGCATTTTTAATAAAAATTGCTAAATAAATGACAAATTGAAATAACATAAAACAATAGTAAACGGATTTAGTTTCATAGTTACATCAATTTCATAATACATCAAGAATTCAACATAGTTACATCAATTGCAAAAAAACAGATTCAAATTTATATCAGTCATCATCGTCTTCTGATTCAGATTCGGTCTCGTTTTCGACGATATTTTCCTCTGCACTGTCAAACGCTTCTACCAAAACATTTGATTCATCGATCAAAGGACCAAAATCTGTATGATCGTCTGTAATTATTATTTCGTTATTTTGCTCAAGATCTGCCTGATAAGCTTGTTCGTCCGGAATATTCTTCCCATCGAATGTGAATCTGGCCTTTATTTTAAAAACTGCAGACCAATCTGCTTTATCTCTTTTTAGAGACGGATAAGGAGCGTAATAAACTTGCAATGCTTGTTTGGCTAGTACAAAAGGATCATACTTGTGATAGTGCGATGTATGCTTTATTTCGATAAGATTATAATCCTTATGCACATTAATTCCAGAACCTGGAACATTGCTAAACCAATTGCATCTAAATAGAAACACCTCCTCCGCGGGTCTTGAGAAATATGTCAGTTGCAAAATTTGTGTTAGAACGCCATAAAAATCATTTAAATGGTTTTCTGGATCGTCACTACCTTTAACAAATACACCAGTATTATTTGTTAATTTTTCTGCACCGTATTCTTTAGTGTTAAATTTGTATCCATTGACGAAATATATTGGATATGTCTTGACCACTCTTTTTGGTCCCATTGCAAGATGTTTCAACCCTTCGTCAACAACACAATTTTTCGGCTCATAAACGTAATTTGAAAACCAACGGGAAAATTCTTTACTGAGATCTCCGTTCGGATGTTCCCGTTCATAAACACTGTTTATATAAACAAATTATTACATTAGGTTATACACGCGCATGCATTACAGAAAAGAATAAAACAAAAATTATTATTTCAGATTACCTAACAAACGGTGCAACCTCGGCACAATTTAGAAGAATATAAGTGTGTGCTACACGAAGATCTCTATCGTCTAGCCATATTTCCACACATTTTTCAGAAGGCCGACCATGTTGTCTAAAAATAGATAACATTGCTTGAGAGGACTCTTGTTCGTCGCCTTCATCATTACGAGGAACACTTTGAAATGAAATATTCACATGGTCACTGAAATAGTGAGAGAAAAAGAACGAAGCTTCTTCTTCGATGTAAGATTTACATATCGAACCTTCAACTCGTGCTTTTTGTCTCACTTTTTTCTTCAGATGATTCAAATATCTATGCAACATTAATTTATATTAACTTCATCTTTCAAATGCAATTAAATTACGTTATAACATATTACATACCTCTCAAATGGATACATCCATCTGTATTGGACAGGACCTCGAAGTCGTGCTTCAGATGGAAGATGAACAGGTAAATGTTCCATCACATTAAAAAAACCTGGCGGAAATATTTTCTCTAATTTGCAAAGCAATATAGGAATGTCCACTTCAAGTTTACGTAAACGTTGCACTTTTAAAGTAGTCGAACAAAGCTCTTTGTAAAACATACTAAGCTCCGTTACTACCTTCCAAACTTTTAACGGCAGTAGTTCTTTAAACATAACGGGAAATAAATTTTCCATCATTATGTGACAGTCGTGACTTTTCATTCCACTCAATCTACCATTTTTAAAGTCAACACATCTACGAAGATTTGATGATATCCCATCAGGAAATCTTAACCCTTCCACCCATTTTAACACAGCTTTAACTTGATTATTATCTAATTCGTAACAAGCTTTTGGTTTTTTACTGTCATTTGGTTTCATATGAAGCTCGAGACGTTTGCATAATTCTTCTATATCACGTCTTGATTTCAAATCATCCTTCGTCTTCCCTTTCACATTCAAAATTGTGTTAAACACATTATCAAATACATTTTTCTCATTGTGCATCACATCTATGTTATGGCGAAGCAGAAGATGTTTCCAATACGGCAACTCCCAAAAAATAGTTTGTTTGCACCAGTTATGAACAACTGATTTGCCTTCAATTTCTGTTTGCTCCCCCGTTTCATATATCTTTGGATAGTCCTTAACAAGTTCATATATGTCTTCGCTTGACCATATCGTCGGTGGTTGTCTGTTTTCTACTCTATTAGCTAAAAAGTTTTTCTTGTCTCCTCTGAAGGGATGATTTACATGGAGAAAATATCGATGACAGTCAAACCATGAAATTTTCTTACCATGAGGTAAAGAAAACGCTCGTGTTTCATCCATGCAATATGGACATGCTAGACGACCGGCAGTACTCCATCCCGAAAGCATTGCATAGGCAGGAAAATCACTTATAGTCCACAACAAAGAAGCAAACATACGAAAATTTTTCTTCTTTGACACATCGTATGTTTCTACTCCTTCGTTCCACAGTATTTTTAACTCCTCAATCAACGGTTGTAAATATACATCGATTCCTTGTGTCGGATCGTCGGGGCCAGGAACGACAACAGTAAGAAACATATATTGCGTTTTCATGCACATCCATGGAGGTAAATTATACGGTGTGACGATAATGGGCCAGGATGAATATTTAGAACCAAATTGAGAAAATGGAGAAAAACCGTCCGTACATAATCCTAATCTAACATTTCGACTCTCCGCTGCAAAATTTGGATACGTTTTATCGAAATGCTTCCATGCTTCTCCATCGGCCGGATGTGTCAACGTACCCTCTTCCTCCGTTCTCACGCTATGCCACCTCATATTAGACGCAGTTACAGAAGATGCGTATAATCTTTGAAGTCTTGGAGTTATGGGTAAGTAGTGCATACGCTTGTACGGAACTTCCTTACCCTTCTTTTTTCTTGGTTTGTATCTCTCCTGGTTACAAACTTTACAATTTCTAAGGTTTGCGTCTTCTTTCCAAAACAACATGCATCCTTTTAAACATGTATCTATTTTCTGATACGGTAAACCAAAAGCCGACATAAGTTTTTTAACTTCGTAGTGATTTTCACACATTAGATTATTGGGCGGCATATGTCTTTTTGCAGCTTGTACAACAGCCGTAAACCCAGCTTCAGTGATGTTGTATTTTGACTTCATCGCAATGTATTCTGCGATTACTGACAGCTGCGTGCCGCTTTTACAACCATCCCAAATAGGTTTTTTAGCTGCATCTAGTAAATCATAAATTTTCTTAGCTTCAATATTTGGTTCTTCAATATTTACATCATCGTCGTCAACTTCAACCATAGGAAACATTGATCGTGCTGCATCTTCGACCATATTTTCTATACGGGTCGTTGAAACTATTTCGTTAACGACACTTTCAGACTCTACAGAAGTATTTGCTACAACTTCTCCATGCCGATCCCAAACATAATATTCGGGTGTGAAACCGTGTTGGCACAAATGAACTTTCACAATATCTGGTAACAAAAACTTCAAATGTCTACACCTACTACACGGACAACGAATTTCTGGATCGTTTCCGTTATTACTTAAGGCGAATTCAACAAACACATTTATACCGTTATAAAAATCTTCTTTTATTGAGCCCCTCATTCCTTTTCTTTGGTACATCCATCTCCTTCGATCAACAAAATAATCAATCATTTTTCCTATTTGACAAAATGAGAAGTTCAAAATTTAATATTTATTTTGAAGAATACACATTCGAAAAAGATTATTTTCATGTTCGTATAATATTTTGAATTTAAAGAACAACTTCACAAATTTAAAAATATTTTCAAATAGGGCATATTTCATTTTTTAACGTACGTAACGATTAAAAATATATAATTTTTTTTTATTGGTCAGACATCCTACTTCCCATTACAAACACAGTAAGCATTTACATTTCGTATATTACTTCGTCCCAAACGATTCAATAAAATTTCGGCAGCATTTCCCTTTTGTTCCCTGCATTGTACACAAATGCGTGTATGCAGGAAACAAAAAAGAAAAGTTAGGGCGAAATTTTATGAACCGTTTGAGACGAAGTAGTATACAAAATGTAAATTCTTACTGTGTTCATAACTTGTCCAATACAGGGACAAATCCGACAAACATTGTACCAGATGAATATAAATGGTCGTTTTTCGAAAAAAATGACTATTTATACAACGATCATGTACAACACTCGTCAGACGGGGCCAAAAACTCTCTAAGGGACATTTGTCGGTTAACATGCGCGCATTTTACTCAAAAATACAGTTTTACTCACTGTTCACATTTATATATTAATTTCACACATTTATTCGACGTATTACGCATCAACTTAGGGCTGGTTTAACATTTTGTCATTTTTCAATACACACAATTATAATTTAGAGTAGTGCATTTTTTTTGTGTCATAAGTAAAAACGTGCACAATATAATACTCCTAGTTCATTCAATCATTTTATCTTATTCCAAATAACGTATACAATCGTCGAATCAAGGCATACACAACAAAATACATATACATGAACATGCACAAATTATACGTGTTTATCACAATTTCACGATAAAAGATGAAATCGGTATACCATGTGATGCTATAAACCGTTATTACGCTAGTGGAAACAATTGCAATCATTAATTCGCCCTAATTTATCAATTTATGCAAATCTATAATTAGGGTAAAAACTGAATTTTTCATAAAAATAAGAGATTATACCTGAGATTAAGAGTACTGAAGCTTGATTAGAGTGCGTTGGAAGATCCGGAAGCTAAAAATTAGGGATTGGAAGCTTAGGGGTTGAATTTGGGGGGTTTTTTGGGTTTTTTTCGTATGAAATGGAGGAGGAAGAAAGGGCTCGGCTGGCTGGTATAATCGCAAATTTGCGACGGCTTCCGACGGCCGCCGACGGCCCGTCGAAAGCCGTCGGAAAATGGCCGTCGGAAGCCGTCGGTCTTGGCTGTCGGTATTCTGCCTTTTTCTTGTAGTGTAAGGATCCACACTCCCCTTCTATCCATTGGGGATAGTATATGGTATGGGTCCTCAACACATCAATTGAGATCCCCTCGATGACACATTTTGCGCTCTTAATGCAATGCACAAGAGTATGTGAAGTTTGTTTTCTAATCACCTATCTTGTTGGAGATGAGTGGTACTCATCTGGTGGACATTCACTCTCGAGTTGATGATCTTAACACAGAGACACATTTACGAATAATAATAATAATAATAATAATAGGATCATTATTACATAACCAGTGCAAAGTCACATGGACGTAGACCTAAAACCAGTAGACTTATATCTTGACTCTGCTTGTTTATACATGTTAACCCGCTATCATGCCACTATGAAGATTAATTCTCATGTCCCTATTTTTCCCCGAGTCTTCCCTAGGTTATCTTCGCATAAGCCCCAAAACACGTCAATACTGATCCATAGCCTTCCCTGATCTAATGGAACCGGCCAAGTCAAAAGCGTGTTAAATGATTGAATTTTTAATTTTTTTTCCATTTTGATCTTAGTTAAGCCTATTAAGCCAAAATTTATTTTAGATCTAATCTAAAATTTTGAATAAAATCTTCATTCTATTTCATTTGATCAAAATTAGTTTAAATTTAATTCTAAGTTGTATGTATATTGTGATGAGTGCATCAATTACATTCATGCATGAAAGTGCAAGTGCAACATATAGGAAATGTACATAGTTAATGTACACATTATTTAGGTGTTGGGATTTATAACGCAGCGGATACATTTCTCCTTCATATATGCCTTTGTCATCCAAAATAATTTTTTTAACAAAATAAGATTTACTTTGTATACGTATTTATGCACATATAGACACACATGCACACACACACGCGCGCGCGCACACACATACATATGTAAACTTATTTACATTAAAATAAATTTTGATTGTCCATCATGTTTTAAATTTAATGGAAACAATTTAAAGTTAGTTTTAATTAAGAGAGTTTAAAACAAAATTGTAATATTTACATAAATTTACATATCATAAACTTTAATTAAGAACAAATAAACACATAGACACACACACATACACACATATATATGTGTGTGTGTGTGTGTGTGTGTGTGTGTATGTATGTGTGTATATATACTATATGTATGTATGTTCACACACACATATATGTGTGTGTGTATTTATATGTACGTATGTTCACACACACACATATGTGTGTGCGTATGTATGTTCAATGTTTATATACACACACATAATAATTAAACCAATGTTTCAAAACAAAACATACAATAAAATGTTCAACTAGTTTATAATTTAAAAGATATACCTTCAATAAGAAGATTAATCTAATTTAGATGCAATTGCTAACTTAAGAAAGAAATCAAAAGTTTTAAAGTTTTCTTTTTTTTTTGAATAATAACTTGTGGATTTTAAATTAATAGAATTTTTTTCATGTAAACAATAACCAAAATTGGTTTAAACCAACTTATGGTATATGAATTCAATTTTCAACCTTATAACACGAAACTTAATCAAATTATAACATTTCTTTTAATAAGAAATTTGTACACACAATAGTTTCTGAAACCAAAATGAACCGTATGACCTAGGCATATATAATTCATGATAATTGGAATAGATCTAAATCAAATCCACAATAAGAACAAACAAATAAAAGCAATAGTGAATCTAAAATTATTAGCGTGGACAACATATGGACAATAGATAAGAATGACAGGAATATATTATAAACATATTAACAAAATGAGCATATAACTAATTCAAGGGAAGAATATAGAGATTTAAATCATATTTCAAATTTATATAGGTGAAAGAGACATAAAAAGTGGAGAATTCACGAATATAAACATGATGAACTTGTATATAAATAAAATAGAAGATTATCTTGAGATGTGCAAAGAGAAACACCTAAAATGATGAAAGGATTCCTAGATTTAATGAATCAATCACTAAATCTTGCAATAATCGAGAGGTAACCACCTTTATTTTTTTGTTTTTTTATATTTTTTTTGGAGTTTTAAACCCTAGCCTCCATTAAAATTTTAGCAAAGAATAGATCTAGGAGGGAGAGCAAATGGCAGAGGCAAATGGAAATAAAGATGGAAACAAAGATGTCATTGAAGATGTGTTGCCTTCTTTTACTTAAGATTTTCCTTTTCATTTCGAAAAAAACTACTCCTATCCCACACGTTATGGCCGACTATATCAAGAGGGGTATAGGCCCCAAACAACTACAAAATCTAATTTGTAACAATCTTATACAAATCCAATTTAAAATTTCTATCGATATTGTATATCGATACATGTATTTATAACCTTTATATACACACTTTATTAAATACTAATGATATAAAAAAATTAAATAATTTTTTCAATAATTAACATTTTATAAATATTGATTAATTTAATTTATTAAAAGCCCTTTGTAATGACCCGGAATTTTAAACACTTCATATTTAAATCTTAGTTTTAACGTGATTAAATTAATTTAATAACTTTGTCAACCCCCTTTTAAATAACAATTAATGATGGTAAACTTGTTTTTGAATTTTGTTCAAAAAAGTAAATAATTTGAAGAAATATCGATAGTGTAACCGAACTTTGTTTTATCAATAACGGCTTTTTTCTCGGTAAAAGTTGTTCAAACTTTTTCTACATACATAAAATAAATTAATAGATCAGCAATAAAAATAATTTGCACTAAAACACTCACAAAAGCATCTAGAACTTCTAGAAGTTTTGAGTGAAAGGACATATTTGATGGAAATATTTTATAAGGCATGTGATGTGCAAAGTAGAGCGCAGGGAGGCATGAGGGGGGGGGGGTGATCCTTCTTGGACAGAAATGGGGGATGAGTGGGAGGTTAGACAACACCACTTGAAGCCTATATTAGGCTATGTATAGTTCATTTGATCACTTTTATATTTTTACAAAATTATAACAAGCTCTCATCACTCATTTCTCTTTATATTTTCCAAAGAGAAAATCAATTCAAAACAATTCCAATTTAACCCAAACTTGGTTAAATACCTTAAAACAACACTACAATAACTCTTAGCAACTTGGATCTTGAAGAATGGAAGCACATCGCCCCAAACCCTACAAGGCCGTGAGCAATATAGGAGACTTTTTAAGCCTAGGCAAGTGCAAAGAAAGGAGAGGCAGGAAGTGGTGTTTGGAAGGTTGTGGTAGGAAGTTGAAGCTTGTATTTAGCTATTTGGATGTTGATGGGTGAGCTAACTCACCATTTCAAAAGTATATGAAGCGTATAATGCTTGTTTATGTTATAGAATTTGTTTGACTATATATTATTGCTTTTCACTTTTGTGATTCTTACTTTGAAAAAAAGGGCACATGTATATGATGTTTTGGACTTGTAGGACTTCGCATTACTTGTTTCGTAGCCTTAAAAAAGTACATAGGATTTTGCTGGACTTTTATTTGAATAAACTTGATATGAAAGTGGTTTTATAGCGATAGTCGCTATAAACACATTTCGAAAATGCCTTATGTTTGGTATCATCTATGCAAATTTTTAAAGAGATCCTTACAGGTTTCTCATCATGATTGTGATGTATTATGTATATATTACTTACCGTAAAAAGATTGGATGCTAAAAAATTTGTTAGCATATAGAAAATCAATCAAACTTTATTGATATTAAAACTAGCCCAAGTCATACTCTTTTATAACCGTCAATCACGGTACTTTAAAAAGGCTATCTTTTCCTTTGTACCACTTTTATAGCATTAATGTTGTGTTTTCCATTTGAGAGTTTATATTACTTTGAAATGACTTTAAACTAAAGTATTTTATCAATATTTTTATGGATGTTTCTAACTTATATTAGAGTATTTTGAAAGTGGTATGGAATTTTTAATAATTAATGACGAATTATCAAAGCAAGAGGTTTATTTAAATAAAAGAAAATATATTTTTAAGTTTTTAACTACGTTATGAATTAGGGACTTTTAATTAATATTTTAAATAATTTTTTTTAAATATATTATAAGTATTTTAAAGTATATATATTTTTTAGAAAATTTGCTAATTATTTTATTAAAGTATTAAAAAGCTTATGTAATATAATATCTTTTAAATTATTTCTTTAATTTTATTAAATATCTTAGCTTTATCAATAAACGAGTGTGTGTGCACGTGCATGTGTGTATATCATTTTAAAGGTTTCTAGTAAATTTATAGTTTGGAAAAGTAAGTTATAAAAGAATAAAGGTGGTTTTGGATTAGAACACTTATTTTATGATAAATGGTTTTGTAAGTTAACTAAAAGTATATTACCTTGTTTAATAAGTGTAGATATACTTAAAATATCTAAATGAATGGCTTTAAAGACAATGACAAGTATAAAACGGTTTTGTGTTTATAGTAAATAATGTTTAAACAATATTTTTAACCATTTTTTTATTATGCTTATGAATATAATATATTTTTAAAAAGAATGGTTGAAGATAATTACAAACGAGAGGGTTTTGGCTTTGTAGTAACAATGTTTTAATAACATTTGTTTTTAACCCATTTAGCTATACTTTTGTAAATGTGAAATCTTGTGTAAAATTTGTGAATATTCTTATACCATTTGGAATAAGAATATGAATACTTTCAATTTGAAAAGAGTAGAAATAAATAGTAAAATAGTATTATACATATACATATCTTTTGTAAAGGTATTTCAGATACACACCCATACACACCCATGCACACAAGTATTTGTAAAGAAGTATTAATTAATAAAAGGATTAATTAAGTAAAAAGGGATTAGAAGCCGCTTGTGTGACTTAATTGTGCTTTATGTAAGTTAATCATATTTATGCGACTTAATCATGTTTGTGTGACTTGATCGTGCTTTGTATGACTTAATTGTGCTTCGTTTGTTTTCTTATTTATGCAAAAGTATTTCATCCTATACTTAGCACTAGAAGCCGGCAAAGTAGATTTATACTATATGTGAGAGTTAAGGCTAATGCTCGAGTGGGGTTTAGAAGTAACAGTACTATAACCTACCTGCTGCACTCTTGACCGAGGGGTGATATAAATTGAGAAAGTCAAAAACCGTGACAAGTATATGAGATTTGGTTTCCATATACAATTTTCTATTTGTATTTGATAGTCGATTAGAGACTATCAAAATTGACCAAATTAACTTTGGAAGTTATATGTAAGAATCACGTATTGATACGGTTTGAAGTCCCCCAAGGAGGACTCATTTGTATGAATCATCTCTTGCTTTAAGAATGTATATGTCGAGAGATATACTCCGAATTGTTCCATATGATAAAGCAGTTTGTCACCTGCGAAGAGAGTTGATTGACAGAGCAGATAATTAAACATAATAGCATACCCGTTTACAAAGGGATCGACCTAATTGGTTTTTAGAAAAACTATTGGAGAAGTTGGAATAAGATTCCATAGTTGACCCCAAGTGAACGTAGGAGATTAATAGAGTTAGGGGTATGCCCTACGGGCAATTATGTAATTTGTTACATATATCTAATTGTTGACCAATCTTGTCCGAAATAAAGGCATTTTCTTTCTATTATATACTTGATATAATGCGGTTATATTAAGTAATCAATTTAATTAAAAGTATATTTAATAGAAAATCCATAAATGGTATGTTTTGTGATAGTAGTTACAAAGTGTTGTAACCATGAGTAATTTATCCCAATGAAACAAATGTACCATTTTAAATGTTCCTAGTCAAGATGCATCGAGTCTGAATATCGATGTATCTATTGAGAGTAGAGTATGTAACGCTCTCCAAATATTGAGCAATGTATTACTCATGATTGCTGGGGGCACCAAGGTGTTACGTATCGATAGTTATTGGATAACTATGCAATGACTCACTCGGTAGTTTTCTATTGGTTAATATAACTAAGATTTAGCAGAGAATATCAATGTGACTAAATTACACGGTTCTCTCAGCTTGAGAATACTGTTGATCTTCAATGTGGAAGATCCACTTTGATTATAGTCAAATTATGGCACGACATCCATCGAACGGCTATAGTTGGGTCAGGTGGAAGCATTGGAATTGAAACACTATTCAAGAGAGGATTCGTCTCCTTAGTTATATGAGGTTAGTATCACAGTCAACTGAATTCAACTCAAAGTCAAAGTCTCTGGCCAGAGCATTTCGGTTAATAATAATAATTATTATTGAACCAAGGACGTTGTGTTATGACTATAAAGTTGAATGTGGTTGATATAGAATTTTGACCATTACCAAATTTCATAAATCCAAAGTGATATAGTTTTGACGAAGAGAATTGGTGTAAATAATTGTCACTATTAGGTACCGCTTATAATAAGTAAAATTGGATTTTACCAAAAGATGTGTATGCGTAATTCGACCAAAATGTCACACCACCAACTAAATGACGTGTGAACGTTAATATTCAAATAGTTTGATATTAATCGTTAACTGAATTTACACCTTTAGATCACACAATCGTAATGATGAATTCTTTGAAATATCACATGATTTAATTAATTGACAAGATGTTGTAGATTGATTAAATTAATTAATATTTGAGAAATATTAATCATTATTTATTTGTTGTTTGGAAGTTTTTTGTAATTATTTTAATGCATTTATAAAAGTTATATTTGCGTGCATTGATATAAGATGTTGATGTAATTTAAGGATAACTGCAAGAGATGATTTATCAAAATTTCATGTCATTTGATGACATGATTTATGGAAGTTTTATGTCATTTGATGACATAATTTGTGGAAATTTTCCATCATTTGATGACATACATATAAAAGAAAGGATTAGAGAGAGAAACAATCCAGATAATTAATTAGGGAAGTTTTAATTAAAGAATGAGAAAAGTTTCATTCTTTCGAATAAAACATATTCTCTAATTCATTTTGTACCTCCAATTCATTCTTTCTCATTCAGTCTGTTTCTTGCTCTCCTTCTAACTTTTCATGGCAGAAAAAAATTCCAAAATTCTTTCAACTCTATATAAAATCACCAAAAAAATAAACAAAATAAAAGTGGTTCATCCATCTCTTGCAAGGATAGGATGAGGATCTTGAAGATCTAAGGAGATATCATCATTCAAGATGTGACTTCTAGGCAACATCCTAAGGGGAGTCCATTTTCAAGATGTTCTTCAAGGCTTTGGGTAAAAAGGTATGTTTTTCTTAATAGATAATGATATTTGATGTAATATTTGTTGAAAGAGAAATTTAATTATCATAATTTGTATACACATATCATTGCCTCATTTAAGTTGAAAATTATTTGTGTAGCTTGGATTTTTTGTTGAATGAATCACTTGGTGTTTTATTTAATAAATCAAAACTAATATTTGTATATGTTTAAATATAATGTTTTGTTTTAGAACTATGTTCTATACATTCAATTTAAAATTTAATTTTAAGATTAAAAAATTTGTATGTTTAATTTATCGATTAGGTTCTTATTTTGTTAAATTAAAATTAAAATTTGTATATCTTTAAATATAATGTTTTATTATAGATCTATATTATAAGCATTCAATTCAAAGTATAATCCTTTAGATCTGAAATTTTGTATGTTCATTTTGTTTTGATTGGATTTTGCTTTAACAAATTAAGCTAAAAAGGTTTTATGAATATTAAAATGTTTTATTGAAGATTCATATTTTAATTCATATAAAACAAAATGTAATTTTAAATTTGAAAGTTTACATGTATGTATTTTGTGTTTATACTGTTTTGAAAACCAAAAAAGAAGAAGATGTTTTGGACATAAATCTAAATTTTAATTTCATAAATCTAAGTTTTATTGAATATACATACATGCAATTAATGTTTTGACAATAAACCTACTTCTAAATTGATTGCTATAAACTCTAATTTTATTAAGTAGAAAGACTTGATTTAATTTTATATACACATAACTAATTTTGTTTGTATGTTTGCATATATAAAATTTATTACATATATTCATATTGTCAGAATATGATTAGATTTCTTTCTAAAAGGAGGACAATTTAAATGAGGCAATAATATATAGATTCATTTATTTTAGACTATCTATATCCTTACATTATGATGCCTATAATTTATCATTTATATGCTGCATTGGTTAAATTTACGAAATAGGAAATTGGTTCAATCATCGTTGTTTCCCTTTATTTATTTCTCGTTTTTTCCTTTATGTGATTAGCTATCCATTTAATTTTGTTTATATGTCTACAGCTTGCCATTAATTGATAGCACCCATCATATATTGCAATTACAGAATTTGCACTATAACATATTTGCTTACACTTATATTCATGCCATATACATGTAGCTAATTAATGACATTCATTTGCAAAATTAAAGAGAGAGATGAAAGGTTTTTCTCTCCATATAAATTTATGCCCCATCATTAATTGAATAAGTTAAGGGTAAGAAAATAAAAAATTTCATTCTCTAAATAAATTTATGTCCCGCATTAATTGAATAATTTAAGAGATAGAAAATGAAAAGTTTCCTTCTCTATATAAATTTAATAAGTTACTATTACACACAAATATGTACATAAGAGTATATTTGATATACTCTAATTTACATACATTAAATTAAAGTAAAACTTTATTTATAAAATTAAATGAAACATTGATTTTATATAAAAGAAACTTAGAAAAGTTCTAAGTATATTTAGACTTCATAGGCCCGTTAAAGATCCAAATAACAAAAATTTTGAAATTCACCCATTTCTTCCGCTGCGGGCCAGCCCAGTTCCTTCACTAAGCATCCAAGCGGAAAGACAGAACGTTAGAGTGAAGAAAAAGAAGAAAGAAAGAGTTGAACAAAAACATCAGAATCTCAAAGCAGAATGATAACATCTATTATCAAAAGACAGTACAGGGTGTTATTCTAATATACATAGCATTTCATAATTACTAATCTGAGTACTATCATCAACCTATAGTTATAACAGTGTCATTACAATCAGTGATACACACACACACACAAGTAATGCAACGGAAATTAGAATACTATGGTTGAGCATACAAGGAATTTAAGGAAAACAAAAGCCATGTGTAAGACATAATCTGGTGTGAGAAACTTAAGAAATATGTGTACAGCATATAACACACCTTTTGAGACTATCATAACGATTATTCCCTCAAAAGAGATAACTATCTAATAAATACATATTGCGATATAATAGATAATGTCTAGGGTGAGGAATATAAATCAGAAAATAGTTGTGCCGCCTGCATCCCAAGACGCAACAATATTGAATAGGTATACAATCAAAATCGCTAAGAAGCGTTCGCCTATGGATTTGCCACGGAAACTCCTCCGGCTTAAAAGCTGAAGTGAATCTCCATGACAAGGATTAGAAACTACCTTTTGATCATCGTATATCTCTAGATAAAATATATCATAAGATAAACACAACAGACCCAAACATCTGAACACTTTTGTGAACAACGTTAACCAAGTATCAACAACTCCCCAAATGCAACATATTGGTAAGCATACTCTAGTATGGAGTTGGTATATCCTCATGGGTTAGCTAAACCCGGCATTGTGCAGCCTACTCTGTCTTTAGCCATATATCGACGGTGAAGTCACATTCAACATCTCAACACACGAGCCATCATCAGTTGAACAAACAACAAATCCCCAAATGGATTCCAGCATCTCGAATAGATCATGAACCTCTACATGGGTTCGAGCATCTCGAACAGATCTCGAATCTCTACATAGATTTCAACATCTCAAATAGATCCGGTTCCAAGAGTTTGAATACATACCTCAGTCTTGAAGTTGTTTTCGATAAGCAAAACACTTACCGATCCTAGTCTGTCCAAGACAGAGTCGACGAATTTGGTCACATTCGACAACAATGAGAAAAATCACGTATGAAAACCATGTCCCATATACTTATCACATTTTCGAACTTCTCAACTTTCACTATCCCTCAGTGAGTAAGGCCCAGTTGGTTAGAGCACTATTGCTTCCACACTGTAATAGAATCGTCATTTTTAACTCTCACGGATAGAGACAAGTCTACTTTATCGGCTTTCGCGCTAAGTAACGACTAATACTTTCCATAAACATGTAACACACGAAGCACGATTAACATATACAAAGCACGATCAAGTCACATAAACGGCTTTTAATCCCTTTTTCGGTTAATTAATCGTTCATCTAATAAAATTTCCTTTAATTAATGAATATTCCCTTGTTAATTAAAACATCATATATTTAATTAGTATTCCTTTATTAATTAAAACTTCCTTTATTAATTAATATTTCTTTACTAATTAAATTTTCCTTATTTAATTAAATATTCCATCCTTTGATTAAAACTTCTTTTATTAGTGAAACTTCTTTTATCTAATAAACTTCTTCGTTTAATTGAAACTTCATTTTTTAATTAAACACTTCTTCTTTTAATTAAAACTTCTTTTAACTAAACATCTTTGATTAATTAAAAACCTTTATATAATTAAACTTGTTTATTTAACTAAACTCATTTGTTTAATTACACTTCACTTTATTTAATTAAACTTCACTTGTTTAGTTAAACTTCTTATTAATTAAAACTTAACTTATTAAAAACTTGTATATAGATTTAGTTTCCCTTTATAAAAGATACATACTTGTATTTTATTATTCATGTATTTTACTTTTCATATATTTACTATTCATTTATATTCTTTCTATACTTCAAAAGTATCCGTATTTCAAATGACATAAATATACTCACAGTTCATTAACAAGATTTACTTACTTTAAAACATAAATTTAGTTTCCCTTTATAAAAGATACATACTTGTATTTTACTATTCATGTATTTTACTTTTCATATATTTACTATTCATTAATATTTTTCCCATACGTCAAAAGTATTAGTATTTCAAATGGCATAAATATACTCACAGTTCATTAACAAGATTTACTTACTTTAAAACATAATCATAGAGGTTAAAAACAAATGTTACTCAAACATTATTACTATAAGCCCTTTCTCTTTTATAAATTAAACGTATAACTTTTCTGTTTTTATTCCAAATGTTTCCATATTTGTTATTATCCTTTAAAATTCCATTATTAAAGATCTAATTATATTTATAGTTTTTCCCACTTTAAAATATGATTCATGGGTTTAAAACAAATATTACCAAAACATTGTTTATGACACTCAAAACACTTTTCACTTAATCATTATCCTTAATACTCTCTTAAAGATCTATTTACTTTTATGATGGTTTAAGACAAATGTTGCTTAAACATTGTCATAAGAATCCAAAACTATTCGCTTATAATTATCTTTAAATATTCATTATTAATTACCTAATTATATTCCTAATTATAATCTTAATTATAATCTTAATTATATTTCAAATTATAATCTTACACCAATTTAACAAGTTAATATACTTCTACTTGACTTTACAAAACCATTTAATTTATCTAAAGGGTTAAAATCCAAATCCACCGTTATTTCTTTATAAAAGATTTAACTTGTTTTTTCCAACTTCTATATTTATTAAAAACCTTTTTAAAATGTTATATGTAGGTATACTAATTTATTTATAAGATAAAATATTTAATAATAAAAACAATTTAGAAAGATATTATATTACATAAGCCTCCATTTATTTTAATAAAATATTTAACTAATTTTTTGAAAATCATATGTATTTGAAAATATTTTAAAAATACTTATTCTATGGTTTAAAACATTTATATCAAAT
Organism: Allium cepa; assembly: GCA_030765085.1. Lineage (NCBI taxonomy): Eukaryota > Viridiplantae > Streptophyta > Magnoliopsida > Asparagales > Amaryllidaceae > Allium > Allium cepa. The sequence goes on along the minus strand of CM060941.1, from coordinate 77,626,735 downwards.
ATTACTTAAAAATACTTATTTTATAATTTATTTAAAAACCATAAAAACATGTTTTATAATTTAAAACCCTTTACTTTTCTAATTCATTAATAATTATTAAAAAAATTAAACCTTGATATTTTTCCAATAATAAAGACACTTATAGTATAGAAGCTCTAGGATGTCTTTCAAAGCTAACTTTAAAAATCGCCGAAAATGAAGTGATTTCAAAGTGCATCCATAGTGACCTTTTCGCTTCTAACTATCACAATTTTCATTCACAATTTCAATACCTTTCCAAACCAGTTCCTTTATGTTAAACACACCAAAACATGTGTAATGAATAATTAAATATATATATATATATATATATATATATATTTGCACAATATGTTCAAAATTTAACCAATTAACACTACAACAAAAAGACCATATTACAACTGTATTTTTACAACTGCCACAAAATGTCAGTTGTGATAAAGGTTTTTTACAACTTTTTTTTTCAAAAAGTTGTAATAACCTTATTTTCAACAACTCTTTTATTTTGCTAGTTGTAATAGATTCCTATTACAACTTTTCTATTTTGCCAGTTGTAATAGATGCACATATTTAACAACTCTTCTTTTATGTCAGTTGTAATAAATGCCTATTACAACTTTTTTTTGCCAATTGTAGTAGATGTCAATTTTCAACAACTCTTTTTTCTTGCCAGTCGCAATAGATGCCTATTAAAACATTTTTCGTTTGCCCGTTGTAATAATTAATTACAATTATATATTAAATAATAATATTTTATAATTAAATAATCAATAATAAATAAATAATAATTAGTATTAAACAATTATAATTAATTTGAAATATGAAATAATTACTATTATTAATTAATATTAATAATTACTATTCAATAATCAATATAATAATTAATAATTAATATTAAATAATTAATAATTAATAAATAAGAATTAATTTTTAATAATTAATAATTAAAAAGGATTAATTAATATTAATAATTAATAAGTAATAGTTAAGAAGTAATATTTAATAACTAATTTATGATAATTATTAATTATTAATCACAATGTTTAATTTTTTAGAAAGTTGTAATAAAATTTTGTTGCAAATTGTAATATAGCCCTTCGTATTCACTTAAAATTTTGAGTTAATAGTCTACTTTAAAATTTATAATACTTCAACTTATATTTAAATCAATTTTGGCTTCAGCCTTCCAAATTTTGGGCTCCAACCCTTTAAAATTTTGTCTAAAATTTGGCTCTTGGTTCTAAAATTTCAGCTCCAGCTTAAATTCTACAACTCTCCATTTTCTTCCCACTTACTTCTATGAACCCTTATTTGCAAATCCCTATCTTTTGCCATGGCACCCAAAGCCAAAAAATCCCGTTGAGAAGAAGCCTCTGGCCGAACTTCTTTTGCTTCGTTCTTTGAAAATGGGCTGCTCATTCTTTTCTTCTTTGCTATGAAATTAAAGATTTGTAAATTGAGGCGGCACTTCAATTGATCAATCGAGTGTGTAATCTTCCGTTTGCTTGCTTCGTCGATCGATCGTCTCTTCATTATACACACGGCTGCTTCAATCGCTCCACCATCGCCACCTGATTTTGATAGCCTCTCCTCACCTACAATAGCCTGCTCAATCACTCCACCATCGCCACTGCAAATTTTGATTCTGGAGATCTCAATACCAGCGGTGGAAACAACGGTGGCACCAACAACGGCGATGAACTTGCTCAAACCATAAAACATTCCAGACCCGATAAACGATTCGTCATTGTTGTCTCGCATCTAGGGATCGAGAATGTCATTCCAAAAAAAATAATGTAGTTGATGAGCGTTGACGGAAAGTAATTTATGTCAAGGTCTCCTTCAAATCCTATTGTGTCATCTAGTTTGTTTCTTGTAATCGCTCTTAATTTAATTGTTTTTTAACCTGTTGTTTTTCAATGTTAATGCTTGATTTTAGAGAATGGAGGGGATGGAGCTGCTTTAGGGTTTTCGAAGTGGATTGAAGAATTTAAAGGGACTTCAAGTATTTGGATTTTGTTGATTGTTCAAGATTATCGATCCGAATGATAATGTTTTAGTGAATTCGAATATATATTCAATTTAGGATTCACAATTGGTTAAGGTTTAAGGAACTACCTATTTAATTTGATGTTTGATGAAATTGCTCTTAAGGACTAGAGTTGAAATTGTAAAATGAGCACTGAGTGCTATACCGATTGCTTTTTTTGCAGCATTGTTGTGCATTTTGTCTTCTTTTTAGAATATTGAGCATTGTTATACTTCAGTATTATTTGTCTAATTTAATTTTTTATTCTTACCAACTGAATAGCTTGGATAACTAAATATAGAGTCATATTTAAGCAAATGGTGTAACATTGCTTATACAGATACGTCAGTGTGTGATAGTTGTGTAAGCACACTCCAATCTTAACAGATAGATTTTGAATCTTATGGTTTGATTAAACCTTCAATTGATTTATTGAATCAAACATTTGGTTCTATGGTAAATTACTAGACAATAATATATTTTTCCCTGCAATGCTTATTACTATAGGAGATATTGTTTCAGTGTTGTTTATTTGTTAATTGTGAATGTTGTAAACAGAAGAAAAGGGTGCTACTAGTAGAAGGAAATTTGTTCGGATATGGCATTCCATGACAAAGGGAACATAGGAAGGATTTATAGAGTACCTTTAAAAGCTCATGGCAGGTTGCTCCTTAAAGCCATTGCATCCTTAGTCTCTGAAGATGACCATTTTGTTGATGTTATTTCTCACAAGGTAACAAGTTACATTATGCTTAATAAATCATCAACAAAAATTGATAATTCTTACTTCCAGCAATTTCGAATAAATTTTTCCCAAATTATGTTCGCAACACATAAATTATTCGAAATTATATATTTTTTTGTAAATGCAGGAAGATTTTGTAGTTTAACTCGATTGGTTTGTGTTGCTAGTGGTGCTGAAGTCGACGAGGATAAATGGTCGAGGGTGTATACGGATCGAAAAGGAGGTGCGGTTGTGTTTGGGACGCTTGCTTGGAATGGGTAAGAGAGATATTGTTGCTTGGAATGTTAGAATTTAAGATTGATGCATATTTTGGTTACTTCCAGTAAGTTACTTTTATATTAATCATGTAACAAACTTGTTGGTTATTTACTTTTTGACGCAAATTTAGTGATAATATTATTACGTTGGAATTACAATTTTAATTTCACTTTCAATGTTTTTGTAAAAAACTGCATTATGGAAGATAACATTTCTTCCAATATTGTCATGACCTAAACAATCAGTACAAGTTCAAGTAACAACAATGCATAATTGCATGCCAAATCTCAACAATCCCGATTCCGCTCATTCTCTCCTTTCTAATTCTACTTCAGTAATTTCCGTTTCCACTACTTCAGTAAGTTATTTTGTTATTGGTTTTTATAATCTTTTTGTTATTAGCACTATGATTAATACTTACTTTTTCATGTGTACAGCTGAAGCTAGTGAAAAGGAAAGCTCCAGTTCAAGACACTACTTTAATCAACAACAAGGTAACTTGATTTTCTTTTGTTATTTGCAACGGTTGGATGTAGCAGCAAGTTGAATTTAATCACTTGAAATTCAATTTTGAAAATGAAGAACAATTCTTGACAGGAATTGGTAGCCCAACTAACTCATTATAGTCAATTTTTATATCATAAAAATTCAAAAATGCGTTTATTGTAGACTAATGATATATAATGCCCAATCTAATTGTCCATCGTTTGATTTTTTTTCTTTTTCTTTCGTTGATTCATAGAATAAAAAGGGGTAGAGTTAAGAATATGGAATCTTAACGGAAGGAGGATATTCTTATAGAAGTTGCAAAGTAATTTAACATAGTTAATTTATCAGTATAAGGTTCTTCTTTTTCTGGTGAACATTGCAGATGTGAAAGCAAGAAGATTCTTATCATTTTATTATCAAGTACAATATAGTTTAAAGGAAAGCAAAAAATAATTTAAGGAGCAGGTTATGATAATGATCAAGTACTTCATGTGTTCTTAAGCATGTGTTCTTCATGTTATAAAATAGAATATAAAATGTAAAATTTAAGGAGAAATATTTTTCCTCAAGCATGTGTTCTTCATGTTGCTTCATGTGAGCATTTGCTTTATGAAAGAGATCCAAATTATCAATAAGAAAACATATCCAAAACAAATTGTACTACATGTCCCCATTCAATTTGATAAACACTGAACACTAGATGTTTAGCGGAGTACAGACACCGCATCACATAAATAACATAGTATGCCATATTGAAATACAATTAGAATTGGTATTAAATTTAAAGAATGGGAGAAAAAATCACATGTAGGACCGAAATATCAGAATTGAATAATAGTAGTAGTAGTAGTGGGAAAAAAAATTGATAATATGGGTGACATACACTGTAGTGGTAGAAATAATCATTGATGTTCCTCACAGAAACGTTAAAATGATCTGCGAGAAGTTGAATGGACTGCCCTACTCTACCTAAGCTAGGTCTAGGCATTGGAATGTGCTTGGTTTTGGCTACCAATATGTTTCTTGTTTATGTATTTATAATCGAATTTGCATAGCTCGACCATATGGACTACTAATAGAGGCACAAATTGGACACTGGATGAGCTAGTGGTGATATTTTTCACTAATAACAGAGCATTTTTTGAGTTTAATATATCACTAGGTATGAGGCTGCTGACTTGATTGGCGATACTGGATATCAATACAGCAATGCGGTTTTACACTTCAACGAAGACTGTACACCTGAACAATGTATAGTTTATCTATAAATTGCATCTTTTAACTGAAATAGCCCGTGTTAACTATTTCAATATATAATCATTGAATACTATACATTTTCATCAAAACACTCGATTTAAATGGTCATTGCTTTGTATATTAAACGATAGTAACTACTTCAGACATTCCAACACTTTTTTTGAGAGTAGCTGTAACACAGAATTCATTTAATGTTTTGATTGTATAATTTGCATAGGTTGCTTATATTTTAATTGCCAATTCTTTCTTACAAGCACCACTCTTATAGTAAATCTGAAATATCTCATTGGTATATATAATTTTCAGGTCATGGAGGAGTTAGGTTTAATAGGTTTACGAATTATAACAAATCAAACCGATGATGACCCATATGAGGTAGGTTTCTTTATGCTTACCATCATTAATTATAAAAGTAAAAATATTGCATGCTATTAACTTGTCTACTTGTTTTCACAGGACGAATATGACGACGATGGTGAGCACGACATGTACCGTATTCAAGGTACATTGAAAGAGTGTGTTACCAGAGATGAAGTTAGGCGATTTATCTCAAAAAAATTCAAGGACTTCCTCCTTACATATAAGAACAAGCAAGGTGACCTGGAATACATAAGATTAATAAATGAGATGGTTCTAGGTACAATTCTTTGGATCCATTCATGTGTTTGGTTCAAACTATGTTAAATTCTGTAATGGTGTAAAATTGAATTGTTTTGTAATAAAATTATGAATTTTTTTAGCTTTTATTAAATGTGAACGGTTCATGTTGTTTCAAGTAATGTTAACTATTGTAGTTATTATTAGTGATATATCGGTTTTAATTATAATTTGTGAAATTTGTGGTTAATGGCAGTTACCGGAATATGAATTGCAATTGTTGGTAGCAGTTGTAAAAAGATTATTGCAACTGTCAATAACAGTTGTAAATGAATCTATCACAACTGCCAAAAGAAGTTGCAAAAGTTATTGTTGCAACTGCTATTAGCAGTTGCAAAAGAGACCTATTACAACTGTCAATGCAACAGTTACGATAGACTTTACCACAACTTTCAAAAGTAGTTGCAAAAAGCTTTTACAACTGCTCCTACAACTGTCGGCAACAGTTGTAAAAATATTCAACTCTATTACAACTCCGGATATTAAGACTGGCTGCCGCCCGTTGTAATAGAGCTATTACAACTGTTTTTGGCAGTTACGAAAAGGTATTTTTGTTGTAGTGTAAACATATGTCAAATACAAAGGATTTCAAAGTGCGTTTATAGAGACTGTTTCGCTTCAACCATTTACAACAAGCTGTCAAACACGTGAACAACAAGTCTCAGCCACGCCACATATTATAGAGGAATTATAAGAGAAAGTATACTACATATAATGTTATCACTTACTTTCAAAAGCAAGGAGGGGTCCAAAAATTATAACATGCATCATTATCTATTTTAATTTATATTTAACACTAGAATTATATACAAAATAATTTACAAATTAAATGGTCTCACCCAAGCCCAAGCCAAACAGAGGCGTAGATAATGTCATTAGAGTGTAATGGCGAGGATGACGTCTCGATTGGACCTCGTATGCAACAGTTCTGAATTTTATAATAATTTGACTTAATTAATATAATTAATTAACTTAACAACCAAATTAACTTTTAATTACCTCCGCTCAACCTTTCTTCCCCAATTAGCACTCCCTTATACACGCACAATCTTATGCATATCAAACCAATCACTGCAACTACCTCTCCCCTCCTAACTCACTCCCTGGTCAATGAAATCACGAGCTGCCATCTTCTACGAACTCCATTACGCGAGAGCTTCGCATCCCACCCAACCATGCCAAACTCGGCTCCTCCACTCAAGTTGTGACCTAATGGTCCTATGAGCTGACAAAGGTAATGTCCACCGCTTTTAATAGCATAACCTCAAAATGCCACCGCTAGCTCGTCTTCACAAGAGGATCCCAAATCCACAAATGTGTTCGCATATCCCCGCCTAATTCTCGGACATGCCTCATCCTTAGTTCGGCCACCATAAAGTCGCACATGGCCAAACATCGCAGCATAAAATTTTGGGACTGCGATTTTGAAGCTCTCACATATACGATCCCAGTGGATTCAAGAATGGCTCCTCTCGAGGCCTGAAGCTCCGGGAATAATTGAAAAAAAGGGTGACTGCTGCTTTGTGAATGAGCGGGAAAAGAAAAGAGCAAAGTAGGAGAAGTGATGAGAGTGTAAGTGCGTGAGGGTATATTTACAATGAAATTATATTATATTTTTAATTTATTTTAAAATAATGGTTATGTGTTTTGAGGTCGCACGATCACATGGGATGTTGGATCACTACGAAATTGGTCGACGTACATCATCTCAATATTCCCATCCCGACGGTGCTAGTTTCATCAAAATTCGAGAGTGTGTCCTGAGATGATAATTTCATATATTTCAAGACCATTTATCGATAAAACGATTTTCGGTCACGTTATCGATATTTATCCGAACAATTTATTTTTTAAATAAATTTTCTTATCATCAGTTGTTATTTAAAATGGGTTAACAAGGTTATTTAATCAATTTATTCAAATTAAATCCAAGATTTAAATATTTAAATAATTCAGCTAATAAATATGAAGTGTTCGAAATTACGGGTCGTTACATTATCCCCAACTTAGAATATTTTGTCCTCGAAATTCCAACACAAGCAACAAAAGAAACAATCACACATCAATACTCAACGACATTACAATCATTAGCAAAAAAATCCATTGGTTTGCTTGAGTTTAAAAATCCCCTTATCGCATAAGGATGATAACAAATCTACTATGCACACCTTTCTCTCAACAACCTCATATTATTACTTAGTCGATTATCCATACTACCTTAAAAAATTTTAAGGGTCATCTCCCAAACTTTCCATATGCCAACAAATATTGTATTCAATTATACCAAATTCCGTACAATATATATTTGTCATTTGTACGCAATATCAATCTGATCACTAGGTTGATTACATAAATTTAACTTACAAAATAGTATAGATCACTTGACCTTCCTAATGTGGATCCCGATCTAATTCCTTGATTAGACACCTCTGTTCTCCTTCATAGCCATATATTATGAAAGAAAACTTCAGAATCATATCAAAAATCCATATCAAGTGTTTGTCATCCAGAATCTAGTAAAAAATTCCAACTCGGACCGGCATAAATTACCTTGAAATCATGTACTCGAATACTAGATCGAGAACTGTCATGCAAATAAAATGATATATATATATATATATATATATATATATATATAAACTTACGTACTTTATTCCGTTAGTTTCTTAACCACATTACTTCATTTTAATTCACATTTATTTTCGTAAATAGTATTTCTTAATTAATATTAAAATCGTATATGAAAGATTTCGTAATATATCACTTTAGTTTATAAACTTTGTATAAAGACATATCTTTACTTATAAAACATTTCATTAAAGTATAATCTCGTTTTAAAACATTTTAATACTTAAGTCCATAATCGTATAATACTCCACTTTATCCTAAGAGTATATACAAAACATTCATCTTTACTTTATTTAACAAGGATTTTTATTAATTTTAAACTAGTTTTTAACTTACTATCTTTGCAATTTAAGAGTTACAAAACTCAACTTTTATATTTTCACAAAAATGCTTAGCATCAGTTTCGAAATCAATTCAAAAGTTATCTACGATCCAAAATCATCGAAAATTATATTTTATCTCAAAAATTGGAAACTACCAAACAACCTATCATAACATGATGCATAAACCAAACTACCCTAATACATATGACATAAGCATCCATAAAATTAACTTAACAAGAAAATTTCAGAACTAAACACTAGGTTTCATTTCAAATCATTTTGAAATAATAATATATACCTATAACTTTTGTATATCAAATAATATGTTAGGATTTAAATCAAAACCTGTTTTACTAAAATAACTCTATAGAAAACACTGTAGTAGCATCCCTTACTTATAAACTCGAAAATGAACGATTATGATGCTGCAGTCATCACCGGAATTATTTTCCAAGGACAGAAGTGAGTTCAGTGCTTCCTATCTCTCTTTAAATCCTTTATAAACTATTTTTATTCATAAATACTTTTAAATAATACTATTGTTATTTTCTCAAAAATCTTGAAAAACCAGTTTTCAAAACCCCAGGATTTAAGTTCTCAAAATTTCAGTTTAAATCTTTTTTATTTATAAATTATAATTTATAAACCATTTATATATAAATTCACTTTCTTATATAAAATCTTTTCATAAATATTTTATTCTCAAAAACATATCTTATCTTTCCTTTTGATTATAATAAACTCTTTTATTAAATAATCTTTTAACCTAACATCTTTATCGAACGTCTTATAGTCAAACCGTGAAACTTAATTCACATGGTATTACCAATGTTCCCACAACTAATGTTTACCTAACCCATGATGTGGAAATGTAAAACTGCTTATAAACTAGTTGAGAACAAATCAACAATCAACAGACAATAGTCAGTGCTCATAAACTGGTCGAGCAATACTAATAAATTAACAAACAATAACATGCTCGTAGACTAGCTAAGTAATATTAAGCTAATAATTCTACAAATGATTATAATGCTCATAAATCGGTCGAGCATGTAAAATCATTCTACAAAGGATAATAATGCTCATAAACTGACCGAGCATGGCTAAACTTATTAATGAGGGGTAATGAACGAACATCATTAATCCCTACATTAATTAAACTGGACTATCAACCTATACTTATGTGTCATTTTGGAATACCTTTAAGGCATATGCTTATAAAATATACAAATATGATCCGATATATATAATACACTCAACTCATGTTGGGGCATTCCATAATTTATTAAATATAACTTAAAAATACTTATTTCATAATTTATTTAAAAACTGTAAAAATATTTTTTATAATTTAAAACCCTTTACTTTAAAAATTCATAAATAATTATAAAAAAAGTTTGAACCCTGATAATTTTTCAATAATAAATACGCATTTAGTATTTATTAAAAATACAAAGAAGCCCTAGGACGTCTTTCAAAGTTCACTTTAAAAATCGCCGAACACAAAGCGATTTCAAAGCGCATCCATAGTGAATTATTCGCTTCTAACTATCACAACTTTCATTCACAATTTCTATACCTTTCAAACTAATTCCTTTACGTCAAATATACCAAAATGTATGTGATGAATAACTAAATATATATTTCCACAATATATTCACAATTTAACCAATTAAACACATGTCAAATACATGGGATTTCAAAGTGCGTTTATAGAGACTATTTCGCTTCAACCATTTACAACACACTATCAAACATGTAAACAATAAGTCTCCGCCATGTCACATATTGTAAAAGGATTACACAAGAAATTTTATTGCGTATAATGTTGTCACTTGCTTTCAAAAGCAAGAAGGGGTCCAAAAGTAATAACTTGCATTGTTATCTATTTTAATTTATATTTAACACAATAATTTTATACATAACATTTTGGTAAACTCACCTAAGCCTAAGCCAAACCAAGATGTAGATAATGTCGCTATAAGTGCAACGACGAAACGATCATCATGATTGGACCTCGTATGCAAAAGTTATGAATTTTTTAAGAATTTGGACTAATTAAAATAGTTAATTAACTTAACAACCTAATTTACTTTTAATTACCTCAACTCATCGTTTCTTTCCCAATTAGCACTCCCTTGTACATGCACAATCCTATCCATATCAAACCTATCACCGCAACTACTTCTCTCCTCCTAACTCACTCCTGGTCCACGAAATCACGAGCCGCTACCTTCGACGAACTCCACTACACGAGAGCTATGCATCCCACCCAACTAAGCCAAGCATGGCTCATCCTTTCAAGTTGCAAACTGATGGTCCCATTAGCCGACAAAGGAAATGTTGCACGGTACCCATTGTAGCCACATCACCACAAAATACCACCACTATCTCGCCTTCGCATGAGAAGCCCAAATCCACAACGCCTTCACCTATCGCCGCCTAATTCTTCGACACACCTTAACCCTAATTCGGTCACCATAAAGTCGCATATGGCCAAACACTGCCACACCAAATTTCGAGACTATGAATTCGAAGCTCTCACTTGTACGATCCTAAAGGATCCAAGAATGTCTCCTCTCGAGGCGTGAAGCTACGGGAACAATTAAAGAAAGGGGGCGGCTGCTACTTTATGAATGATTAGGAAAAGAAAAGAGGAAAGGAAGAGCAGTGGCAAGAGAGTTTAAGCATGAAGGGGTGTATTTATAATGAAATTATATTATATTTTTATTTTATTTTAAAATTAATCATTACGCGTTCGAGCTCGCACGATCACACGGAATGTCAGAACGCTATGAAACTCGTTGGCCTACATTACCACAATATTCCGGTCCTGAGGGTACTAGTTTCATCGAAATCCAAGACAGTGTCTCGGGATGATAATTTCTTGTATTTCGAGACCGTTTATTGATAAAAATAATTTTCGATCATATCATCGATATTTATTCGAATGATCTATTTTCGTAAACATATTTTGAAAACAAATTTTCTTATCATTAGTTATTATTTAAAAAGGGATTAACAAGTCTATTAAATCAATTTGTTCACATTAGATCTAAGATATAAATATTAAATAATTCGGGTATTTAAATATGAAGTGTTCGAAATTTTGGGTCGTCGTAAATATGATGTAGTTATAAACTTAACTGCATATTTATTATTTTTTCAATCAAGTGCATGAATATGCTATTACAGTTGCATTTGAATGCAGTTTTTTATATGTTATTTATGTGGAAAAATTATAACTTTTCAAAAATAATAATTCAACAACCAGATGTTTACATATGCATAACATATATCATTTAAAAAATTATTAAATTTGTGATTTAATGGAGAAAACGGTTCGTTAATGTGATGTTTATACAAAAACTTATTGCGTTTTAAATATTAAATCAAATTAGGATGTGAAATATTGATAATGGTGTGAGAATATCAGCTAGTTGCAATGGAAAAACGCAGCTAGAGACCCTATTTATTGACATAAAATGGAGTGTATTATATATTAAAATTATTGTATGGACTTATGGTCCATTCTTTATGAAGTGAATGAGGCATTTGAGTGGAGAATTTGAGCAGGTATTTGAGTTGAGAAGTTGGTTGAAAGGAAATGCTTTTGGTGAGCAAAAGGGGTATTTGAGCGGAATATTTGAAATGTAATTTTTAATTTAATTGATTTATAGTTAATTAATTTATTGTTTTTATTGTATAATACGCGTTTAATAATTAAAATGAAATAAAAGTAAAATGATACAATAGAACTATAATATTAGAAAGACAGATACAATAATTTAAAGATACAGATAAAATAATACGACCACAATGCTTCAGCGCAGCCTTGCTGCAATTATTTAATCTCTTATGATATTGCGAAGGGTTGTCATTTCATTATATGTGTGTCATTGTACTTTTTCAGTCCCTCTATTTGCAGTAGTTATCATATTATAATTTTCTTCTTGGTATTCTTTTCGAATAAGATCGGAATTATCATCATAAGCCATAAAATTTGGATCACATTGTTACCCGGTACCTTGACCTGGCTACATGAGGATGATTGCAGAGGCCAGACTCAACTGTTGATGGGAAGGGTGGTCATGAGATGACATCCATATGACCGGGTTATAATATCCGAACAGTTGTATCCAACCCAGGATAAATAAGGTGCAAATAGATGATGCAGGATGTTACAACCATTGAATATAGTTTGGTTAGAATAGGGATCAGAAGGGATGTTTAACAAGTTGAGGGAAGTACAAAGGGGTCAGCATAACTCATAAAACCAATAGGATCGAAACATTGATGGCTTATGCAAAAGGGATCGACATAACGCCTAGGTAAGATGTTTGGATCGGCATAGACACTCCAAAGATATGGATTGGCACATTGAAGGCTTATGCAAAAGGGATTGGCATAGCGCCTAGGTAAGATGTTTGGATCGGCATAGTCACTCCAGAGATATGGATCGGCATATTGGTGGTTTATGCAGAGTAGGTCGACATTTTCTCGTCATAGGATGATTAAAGCAATGAGGTCGGCACACTGGTAATTAGTAGAAAGAGTCGGCATAGTATCTTCATAGGTGATGGGTCAGCATAGTATCTTCACAAGTGATGGGTTGGCATAGTGTGGTCCAAGAAGGTCGGGTCGGCATAGTGTGGTCCAAGAAGGATGGGTCGGCATACACCTCACATTGAGATGGGTCGGTATGCGTTGAAGATTTAGATAGGGGTCAGCACTTCCCTGATTAGTTTAGAACTCGAACCAAAGCACTACCAGAATCATAGCTCGACATATCCAAGTGTCGTAATACTTGAAGCACCATCATGTTACACCATAAGGGAGCTACCATATAGGTCGCTAGCCCGAACTCAACCTATGAAGGGGTCGGTACCGACCCCTATCCATTAAGAGTTAGGCCTAGCCCTCCCTATGGTAGGCTCATGTGGTTAAGAGGGTCCAGGTGCCGAAGTGTCAGTCATGTTGGAGATTGCCTTTATCTATAAATACAAGGGCAATGGGGCATGTTGAGGGACTTTTTCCGAGGCTGACAATCTGCTATTTTCGTAATCAATTTCCTTTTTGTTCCTCCTTGTTCTCTGGCTATATTTTTACTGGTTGTAATTGTAATCAAGTGAGATGTGAAGCGATAAAGGAAGTATTCAGAGTGGACATAGGCTATCAGCGGGAACCACTATAAATCTTATTGTTTTTGCATTCTGCTATATTTTTCTTGATATTTAGCATTATTCCTTCATTTTCTTTAGTTTCTTCATTTATTTTGTCTACTAAACCAACCCTCAGGTGTTTATGGCCAATTTGGTTACAAACATTTTGGTTCTTTCACCGAGAACGTCGATTCTCAGGCTAATAGGATCACCTTTGTTGCTATTGGATTGGCGAAATCCCTCGAAGGAAATCCCGACTCACTTTTAGAAGCTTGTAGATACTACTCAGATTCTTCAAGACCTAAGCAAAGGAATCTAAGATGGTAAAGCACACCATATCTACTTTCCATAATGTTGATGCCAATGAAACTGCCAGTGTCCAACAAGGGGGCCCAAGCAACCAGCCTGCCAATGCGAATATGGAGTCTATTGTAGTCCAGAACCCTGTTGATGCTATCACTAAAGATGAATTTAATGACCCGATGAGGGAGATGATGGAGAGCCATAGGCATCTAAATGAATAAATCCGGACTAATGCCAACTTGATGAACCAGATTGCTCAACAACAAAACCAAGGCATTAGAAGGAATCTCCTTCTTACTCGATATTGGATAGCTCAACCTCATCAGACGAGCACCATAGGCATAGGCATAGGCGTTGTAGGGTTAAAGTAGCACGAGCCGGAGCAATGGAATAACACTTGGCAGACCAACGTGGTCTGCCAAGATGGTTTGGTGCTGACCCCTCCACGGGGATCGATACTGACCCCTCATCTAAGGGACAACTCAGCAAATGTAAGTGGGGAATCGTGCCCATGCTGGATCTAGGAATGTAGATGTTGGAGTACGTTTGGATGCCGATCACCCACCCACTTGGGATGACAATGAAGTGAATGTTCGGGATGCACATCTGTAGGATGGTAGGCCAAGGAGACGTGAAATGCCCCGGAGACACCGGTCGGAACATGCATACGAAAAGGAGCATGACCATCACTTGGAGCCACCTATCTAGACACAAGATTTATCCATAATGGTTAGACAGCTGATGAGGGAAAACTAGGGCTTGACAAACGATGACTGGGGAGTCTCTAGGAGTCACACCCCATTTACTGACAATATTTTATAGGAGGAGTATCCTTGGAGGTTTAACATGTCTACGATGCCTGCTTATAAAGGGAAGACTGACCCCATACAACGTGTTATGAGGTATGAATGGTTAATGGATTCAAAAAAAGAGAATGATGCTAACAAATGCAGATGCTTCCCTATAACTCTATCTGGGATTGCTACAATGTGGTTCACGAGGTTACCCCGTGATCAATCTCAAGATTTGATGAGCTGGCTACAAGATTCGTGGAGCAGTTTCAGATTCATGCCACTCGCCCCAAAGATGTGATGTCACTATCCAGCGTAATCCAGGCTCCGAGAGAATCACTTACTTGCAGAGATTTCATGTTGCCGCCACTGAAGTTAGTAACTGAAATGACCATGCCATACTTATGGCTGTGACAATGGGGGTTAACCCAGAATCCTAGTTCGGTGATTGGCTAGCTGGAAAAACATCGACTATGCTGGAGCGTTTCTACACAAAGGAAAACCAGTTTATAAGAAAGGAAGAGGTTAGATTGTCTAGATGGAGCAATGCTATGGGGCCAAGCGAAGAAGTGGTACAAAGCAACATTGTAGTAAAGCAATCTGGCGTAAGCTCTGAAAAATTTCAGGTCAATGTTTAAAACAAACCGAGTCAATAGAAAAGGAGTGGAGAAGGAAATCCTGATCGAAAGAGGGAGCCCGAAAAGTGGAAGTCAAGGATTCCTACGTATAATGACTATACACCTCTGAATGCCTCTCTAGAGAACATCTATCTATCTACCTGCAATACTTTCCCACATAGGAAGCCACATCCAAAAGAATCGACCGAGGAACAAAAGAAAACCGAGAAGTATTATCGGTTTCATGAATGTTACGGGCACAATACTGATGAGTGTAGGCATCTCCATGATGCCATTGGGAAATTGATTCGACAGAAAAAGTTGCAACAGTTTGTCAAGAATCCACCGGATGGAGGATAGGGAACGTATGATCCCAATCGAGGGTAGGCTCTACACCGACCTGAGGAACCCGCTCAAATCGATGGGAGGTTGGTTATTAACACGATAGTTGGTGGATCGCACCCTACAGATATAAGTTGGTAGGAAATGGAGCGCTATGCTAGTTTAATGAAACATGTGGACTTTGAATGTTGTTTGAATACAGAGGATGGAACTTCGACTAAGCAATAGCGTACCATGGCGGATGATATAGTGTTCAGAAGCAGAGATGCCGATAAAGTAGAGGCCCCTACCATTGATCCAATGGTCATCTATGCCATGATTGGCACCGCTCCGATGAGCAGAATTTTGATTGATTGTAGAAGCTCTGTGAACGTTATCTTTAAGAAGGCATATGATCAAATGAGGATGGAGGCTAAAGACTTGAAATCGTCTAAAGCTTGTATACACGGTTTCAATGGTGTGGCAACCAAAGCAGTTGGTTATATTGAATTGTCAATGGAGCTAGGAGAAGGTAAGTGCAGGAGTGTGCGGATCCTACCGTTCATAGTTTTGGATGTGGATTCATCGTACAATGTTTTCCTAGGCCATCCGACCCTGGCTGAATTCCGGCCAACATTGGCCCCGTGGTGTTTGGCATTGAAATTTTCGATAGATAATGGAGTGGGTGTTGTGCATTGTTATCAGCCAACTGGTCATGCCTGTTATGTGGTTGAGTTAAGAGAAGCTCGGTGGAAAGAGAAGGGAAAGTGTGTGGGCAAGTCTGCCCGCATCCAGGTTACTAAAGATTGACCAATAGCGCCTAAGCCTTGGCTTGGGCACCACTTTCGGTTCTATAGAGATATAGATCTGAGGGATGATGAGGAGGAACCCAAGGAGGCCAAGGCAGCGCCGGATGAACCGACGATTGATATCTCAGTCAGCCACGACAACCCATCATGGGTGTTGAAGATTGGATCACAACTCAGTCCTTCGATGATGAGAGAACTTACCTATTTCCTCCAAGCGAATCTGGATCTATTCGCTTGGACTCATTCTGACATGTGTAGTGCCTGCCATCGCAAGTCATGCGTTGAATATTGATCTGAAGTATGTCCATGTGAAGCAGAAAAGATGAGGTATGGATCCGGAGAGATTCATGGCCCTTAAAGAGGAAGTGGATAAACTTAAAGCCAATGGGTTTATTCGCGATGCCCCTTATCCCAAATGGATATATAACCCTGTGCTGGTGAAGAAGGCAAATAGGAAATGGAGAACGTGTATTGACTATTCGGACCTGAACAAGGTGTGCCCTAATCCCCTGCCTAGAATCAATCTGCTAGTTGATTCAATTGCAGGACATGAATTGTTGTCATTTATGGATGCGTACTCGGGGTACAACTAAATCTCGATGGATGTCCTAGATCAGGAGCACACCAGTTTTGTCACAGACATTTGGGTTATACTGTTACGTAGTAATGTCGTTCGGATTATAGAACGTAAGAGCTACCTATCAACGTTTAGTCAATCGAATGTTTAAAGATCAGATCAGGAGAACGATGGAAGTCTATGTGGATGATATGCTCGTGAAGTCACGACGGTCAAACGACCACATTCGAGACTTAGCAGAGATGTTCGATATCCTTCGATTTTATAGCATGAAAATCAACCCGCTACAGTGCTCATTCGGTGTTGCGATAGGGAAGTTCTTGGGATTTATCGTCAATGCGTGAGGAATTGTAGTGAATCATAGAAGATTCAAGCCATTTGGGATATGCAAGCACCCAGAACTATTAAGCATGTGCAAAGCATGAACGGGAAAGTTGCTGCTTTGAGTCGGTTCATCTCTAGGGCAACCAACAAATGCATTCCTTTCTCCGATTTGATAAAGAAGGGGAAGAGGAATTTCGAGTGGTAGCAAGATTGCGAGGGTGCATTCAAAGCTTTGGTGGGTCATTTGGAGAGATCCTATGTTTTATCAAAGCCGGTAGATCATAAGGAGTTGTACATTTACTTTGCTGTATTGCCACATGCCATAAGTGCGCTTTGATTCATGAGGAGAACCGAATCCAGAGATCGGTGTACTACATCAGTAAACGATTAACGGCAGTGGAAAGAAACAACCCAAAGATAGAAAAATTTGGTGTGCTGCTTGGTGATCGCGTCGTGCAAACTTCGCCCGTATTTCCAGGCACATCCAATCAACATCAACACTGATCAGCCTTTATGACGGGTCCTGCAGTGGCCCGAGACGTGTGGAAGGTTGTTTAAGTGGAATATCCAACTCAGTCAGTTCGTCATCACATATCTACCTTGAATAGCTATCCAGTGACAAGCGTTGGCGGACTTCATAGCAGAGTATACCATACAAGACGATCCTCTGAAGAGTGGTGTAATCCCCATTGTCCGATGGAAGCTATATACCGATGGAGCATCCAATGATCATTGTTCAAAAGCAGGCATCGTTCTTGTAACCTCTAAGAACCGTTCAATTTTCTATGTTTTTAAGCTTGATTTCCCTACTACGAACAACGAGGCCAAGTATGAGGCGTTCATTGCTGGACTTAAGCTTGCTAGAGAGCTTGGGGTGAAATCTATCGAAATCTTTTATGACTCATAGCTTGTAGTGAACCAAGTTAGAGGGGACTACCATGCAAAGGGACAACGGCTTGCCCCATATCTTACTCGAGTTCAGGAGTTGTTAGCGAATATCGAATGCAATGACATTTCGTATGTCCCGCGTGAGCAGAGCGGAGAAGCCGACTCGTTGGCAAAGTTCGCGTGCACTGGTAATGCACAACAGATGGGCTTGGTTCCAGTCGAGATACTACATACCCCGAGTATAAATGTGATGGAAGTTGATCAAGTACTGGAAATAGAACCTGAAAGGAAGTCATGGATAACTCCATTTAAAGAATACCTGTTACACGGAATCTTGATTGAGAAGAGGAGTGAAAAGCGACAAGTCCTACGTAAAGATTCATGATATATTATGCAAAAGGAACTATGTATAGAAAGGGTTTCTCTATTCCCTTACTCCGGCGTATTGCTCGTAACGAGATAAAGCATGTCTTGAAAGAAGTCCATGAGGGAGAATGTGGCGATCATATTGGGGGCAAATGCTAGCGAAAAAGATACTCCGCTCTGGGTACTACTGGCCGATTGTGAACCGAGACGCCGCTGATTCTGTGAGATGATGCGACAAATTGCAGATATATGTGGAAGTCCCAAGAGCACCACCAATGGGGATTACCTAAACGGTTAGTCCATGGCCATTCGATGTATAAGGATCGATATCATCGGCTCTTTACCAATTTTCAAAGGTGGCATGAGATACCAATTTTCGCAGTGGACTATTTCACTAAATGGGCCGAAGTGGAGCTGTTAGCTACGATCACAACCAAGAAAGTCACTAACTTCATTGTTTGGAACATTTTGTGTCTTGTGGTCTTCCGTGAGCTATCGTGACTGATAATAGGACTCAATTTGACTGTTTTGAGTTTAAGGAGTTTTGCCGGAGATATCACACTAAAAAGAGATTTGCGGCGGTCGCCCATTCTCAGGCGAATGGACAAGTTGAAGTTGTAAACAAGCTTATAAAGTTAATCCTGAAAAGGTGTTTGGGAAAGGATAAAGGCAAGTTGGTGGACGAAATTCCTACGGCGCTTTGGGCCTATAGGACCACCCATAAGTCTGCGACTGGTCGCACTCCATTCACTCTTGCTTACGGAGCCGAAGCAGTCATTTCTGTAGAACTTAAAGTCCCTTCCCATCGGGTGACTTATTACGACCCTAAAAAAACCAAAATCTCTTATTGGAGTCATTGGCTTTTGTCGATGAGAAGCGTGAAGAGGCTGATTTGAGAGTAGCTACACATCGACCTCGAATCGTCCGATGCTATAATGCTAAAGTCCGACCGAGAACCTTTGAAGTTGGCAATCTTGTCCTAAAATGAATTTTTTGAGTCCCATCGCACATGAACCCGACATGGGAAGGACCATACGTCATTGAACAGAGGTTTGGAGAAGGAACTTTCAAGTTAGCGACTGATGATGGTGTGATGCTTCCGAGAGCATGAAACATCGAGAATTTACGACGCTGTTTTACCTAGACTATTTCTTTCACATTTCAGTAGTATTTACTTTCAATATTTGCTTCGGTATTTGACTTTTTTGATATGTAATCAAACAAGTTATTCTGTTCCTATTTTTATGATGAATATAAAAGCTTGAAGCTTCTTTTGCATAAATTACTGTTATTGCATGTTATGCTAAGTATATGTTGGAACTGATTGATATCGACATCTGCGATGTATGAACAGATGCGTAGAGTTAAAAATCGACTAGTTATACCGATCCTCGATGGGAATGAACAAGGTGGGTTTTGTAAGTTTGCACAGTCGGCAATTTCTGTAGATGAATCAAAAGGCAATTTTCATAGTGAGGAACAAAGGTCGCCGACGGTAGGAGAATGACCAAAATCTCTAAGTCTCTGAAGTGAACTAGAGTACTTTAAGTCCTTGAAGTAGACTAGAGTATAAACAACTAGACCAAAATCTCTAAGTCCCTGAAGCGGACTAGGGTATAGACGACTTGACAAAAATCTCTAAGTTCCTGAAGCGGACTAGTACTCTAAGTCTCTGAAGCGAACTAGAGTATAAATGATTTGACAAAAATCTCTAAGTCCTTGAAGCAGACTAGACTGCTCTAAGTCCCTAAAGCGGACTAGAGTATGAACGATTTGACAAAAATATCTAAGTTTCTGAAGTGGACTAATGTACTCTAAGTCCCTGAAGCGGACTAAAGTATAAATGATTTGACAATAATCTCTAAGTCCCTAAAGCGAACTAGAATATAAAAGATTTGACGAAAAATCTTAAGTCCCTTACCACAGACTAAATAAAACTCAAAGTTCCCGAGCCACGGGCTAATTCGAAAACCTAGTGGGTGGATAAACGAGCTTCCGGTCGTTTGCTATCCCGTGAGTACCGATCTTAAATCAACGGAAGAGGGTTGAACTCTTGGCAGCAAAATACAACCGTAAGTTACGATTTCGCCTTGGCATCGCTCGTGGCTTGAGATGGCACCTATGGAGAGGCTTTAAGGTCGAGATAGTGAATTATCAACGAAACTTATGGAAATTATTACAAGTACTTGGAATAGGAAGAAATTACTCTACTGTTGAAGTAATAATTCACCCGGTGATTAACCAAGAAAAAAAATTTATTCATAATCTCAAAAAATCCTTACAAATTATTCGAAAGTTTAGGATCCACCCCCATGCATCTGCTACTAAAAGAAAAAATAGAAGAAACATATGTCTAACTTTTTCAAACTATGTACATTGACATGAGACGTTGACTATTTCTTCGATATTTTCTCCTTCTTCGATTTTTCGGGAGTTGAATCGGTCAAATGTTTCTTTCGAGACCCTTTGCCACCATAAGTGAAGGTACTTGAGGAAGGAGGAGGAACCACAATATGAGTTGTCCCATCGGGTGGAACGAATTGCAGAGGCCTATGAATAGATCTTCAACCACCACCATACGGGTTCACCCTTGACTTTGCTTTTCGATTTTTCCTCTTCTTCAATTTGTTATTTCATACTGAATTTAGGGGTATGCTCTGAAGCACCCGTGACCACAACGTCATCATGCTCCTATGTAAAAGTGGGTCTTTAGGCTTGTCCTCATTGAGTGCCCCAATCACTTGAGCGTCGGGCCCCGGAGTATTTGTAACAGCCGGAGCCTCGGCCACTTTTCCTTCCTGCTCCATGGCGACATCGCTTCTAGGAGTTAATTTAGGCCTGGGATGACCTACAAAAATTCATAGAAACGCAAGCATAAATCTATAGCCACTATGTGCCAGAAACGACAACTTTTTTAATTCGAAGGAATTCGATACCATACCTGCATCTGGTCGACTTTCGGTGGTCACCGGAGTGCTCCCTTTAACAATGGGAGACAATATGTGTGGGCCAAGTCCAGTTTTGTCTGGATCATAATCGATGTGTTGCTCCGTGGGCTGAAAAGACGACGTCCCAACTAACTGAATTGGAGGAGGAACCTGGGGCTCTATTCCAGAAGTCCCTGCGATATCTTCCTTTTCCTTAGTCGGTGTAGGAGCTTTGCCAAATTGAAGACGGCTCGTTTCTACAGAGCACTTCTCGCACAAGTGCCCCTTCATCAAGCTCCGCCACTCCCGGCCCTTCCTTCTTGATCTTTGTAATAATCTCCCAAGATTTAGTGAGCGATTCGAGATAGCCTTTATCTAGGAAAGTCAAGTCACGGTGAAGGAGAATTTTTGCATTGTATTCGGTAATTAGCGGATCGAATAAGTTCTTAATTTCTTCCTTACCGGACTAAGTCGATGCCTTAACTCAGTAGTTGGCTTCTACGAGCACCTCTTTCCTACCCTCTTCATGGGCGGCTTCTTTCAAGACTTCGATTTGAGAAAGTTGTTCATCGAGTCTCATCTTTAAGTTCCTTGTCTCGAAAATCTCCTTGCAATATTTCTACGACTCCTCCCATGCCTCGACTTTTTACGCCCTCTCTTTGGACAATAATTTTTCCACATCCTCAACGCGATCGGATAAGATACCTTTATTCTTTTGTAAGGAGTGCTTCTCTAAAGCCAAGGTACCACTACGTTAAAGTGCAGCATCTGGTTCCCTCTTATGTGAAGTCTCCTGGCGACTTACTGCCTTAGTTGTTTCCTTCGCATTTTTATTTGCCTCAGCAAGTTGAGCCTTAGATTCGAGCAGCTCAACATCTTGGTGCTGATAATATATTTGTCATGAATGACCTCTAACTTAAGGCGATCAATTTTGTGCTGGACCACACTAGAAACTTCAGAGACTTTTTCAACTAAGTGAATCAATGATTTATGCAGGACATACACATCATTCATGCACATTAACGAGCTCTCTTTGGCACTTCCACGAATGATATGTATGGAGGGAAGGAATTTGAGCCCATCAAAGCAAATTTTCGGGAAGGTACCTTTGAGTTCAACTAATTTCTCTACTGTGGTAGGATCTTTGGTAGGAACTAGGGGAATCTTTTCGGACGTGACTATTGGATGCTTGCGACGCTCGCGGGATTTCCTAGTACATGATGATCTGGAGTGTTGGTCATGGAGAGTGGCGGCATAGGAACCTCAATGTGTGGATTTATTTCATCTATGAGCAGGAGGGTTAGATGGATCGATTTGGCACAGAGCGTGTGCCTAAGACCTCCTTCTGGATGAAGAAAAAGATTCTTGAGAACAATAGTCTCTATCTCGTCCTTTATCCTTGTCTCCGCGTCTTCCGGATTCAGAATCCTGACCCGTGTGGTAGTAGGTGGAGGAGCCACAGAGGTTATCAAAAGCATGTGACTAAAAAATTGCGCCTGTAGAAGAGCCAAATATGAAAATATTAGGAGTTGTCATGTGAAAAGTTAATCACAAGTTAATGGTGGAGTGCTTGTGTGTGTCCTATTATTTCCCCTCGACGGACCAGTAACATTATCTTTACTGATTAGAGTTACTTCTTCTCTGTTAGAACGCTGCATGCCCTCGTCGCTTCTCGCGGGTGAGTTAAACCCTTCGGCATCGAGATTAGTGAAGTTATAATTTAATAAGTCATCTGGATCGGAATGTCGGAGAATCCCTTCAACGAGCTCTCCGTCTGTTGAGAAGATTATTCTTTTTCAATCAGGGTTATGATGAATTTTGGAGTTGTTTCGTCCTTCCTTTTTCGTATCTTGTATGCCATACTTTTTCCCTTCTTCGGGAGAGCTTGCGATTAGCTAGTATGTAACGCTTCAACTATTGATGTTTCTCCAAGGCCTACGTCTTCGTTTATCGGCCCTACATCTCCTGCTTCCTTTATCTCTCCCTCTTCGGTGCTTTCTTGGGTTTCCTCAATAGGGGGTACTATGGGGTCATTTAGTTCTCCCCTTCTCTCGACGACAGTCTTCAGAATTACTCCGCTTCCAAGGAGAACAATTCTACGGTCGTCTTCTAACAGTCCAGATAGCAAGAGCAACTCACCGGTGACGAAGAGTTTGATGTCTTGATCCTCCATTAGAGTGGCACAAATAGCCGCAACAACCCTGGAATATCCAACGCCTTCAGGACGGGGACGAACATCTGAAAAAGTTAAAGATATTAGTACGATTAAGGAAGAAGCTATGACTTGAATTTTTGAACTAAAGGCGAAGGCAGAAATATCACTTACGTCCTTCCAACCTTCTTCTTGCGAAGCCGGGAGGACACCGTACATAGAACCATTCATGTTTGAATAAGGAGAGCTTATTCCATGTGCCCGTTAGGACCTGGCATTTGCGCAAGGGTTCAAGGAAGACGTACGAAGGACTATCAGCCCGTCTTCTGAAGTTGTAGAGTACGGATGTCTTCGGGAGTTGGCAGATGAAATAAGACGTTCATGAAGAGAAGAAAATTTACATGGATAAAAGCATAGCTGTTAGGGTGTAGCTGAGTAGGAGTGATTCCCATGAATCTCGACATTTCACGAACAAAAGAGTTGAAGAGTGGCACGCATCTAGCCCAGCACATGAACTTGTTGCATGTTGTATATCCGGCCGAGGGCAAGTGAGGTCTATCTTGCCTTGACAGAATAAAACGTCTTCAAAGGGAATCCCATGGATATAATATAATCGACGAAGGGCGGCTTTGCCAATTTTGGATGCTTGTGAGTCAGCCGGATTGTTCAGAATGATGGCATTAGGGGTGGGCGCAGGTCGGTTTGGTGCGGTTTAAAGTCCAAACCGCTTCCACGTCGCATCAAACGGTTAATCAAAAATACAAACTATTATACTAATCTTTTAAACGGTTCGGTTTCGGTTCGGTTTGAATGTAGTATGGTTCGATTTCGGTCCGGTCTGGTTTGAACCCATATTAAATGTGAAATAAGAGAATTACTTCCATTAACAATCAATTTACGAAGGCAGCTGTGTGAAGCTTTTACACTTAAAGGTTAAAACACATAATGTTATACAGAAATGAAAGATTTGTTCTTAACTGTATGAATATTTCAATTTGACATTTAGCTACAAGGGAGATTTTTTTTGTACATTAACTAAACATCAACATTAATCAATGCATAATCATCAAAGAAAATGACTAGAATAAGATTATAATTAGCATTTATCCAAAAAATGCGATGAAAAATATTATACCAAAACTATAACTTCTTTCTTTATGACAGCGAATATTATTAATATAATAACATTTGCTAAAGATTGAATATGCATCGTTAGAATCTAAAATAAGATAGAAATTGCTTATATTTTTTTCATAAGATTACTAGTGTAAATATTCGGTTCGGTCCGGTTTAATATGGTTGGTTCAATCGTCCAAACCGCAACCGAACCGTATTGATGCGGGTCGGTCCGGTTTGGGTTATTCGCTTTGGTTAGAAGATCCGGTGCGGGTTTCCGCACCATTTTTGCGGTTCAATGCGGGAGGTTTCCGTATAGCGGTGCGGTTTATGCCCACCCCTAGATGGCGTCCTCCGCAACATTGGGGGTTGGGTCAATAACTTCAATAGAAAGGAGTGGCATGTCAGAAAAAATACTGGCTTTTGGGTCAAATCCTCCTGCTTGTTCTATTTGCCGACTCGGTGTAGGCTTGTCAGATAAGGTAGCAGAACTTGATCTCACGGCCAATTTAGAGGACACTATGGTTGAACGCTTCATATATCTTAGGATCTATGTCAGCTATACTCAGTAGACAATCAACATTAGAAATAATAACATGTCCCCCCGTGCTATATGTTAACTAGTGCAGTGCAATATGAAATAAACATAAGCAGTTTGAAATCAGCAAAGTGAAAGTAAAACGTCGAAGCTTAGAGGTTTCGTCCTAAGAAACCATCATCGCTGACCGTCTCAAATGACGAGAAGGGTGATCGGCGACAAAAGATTTAGAATTAGATGTTGATGTTCTGGATTATGAAGTCCATTGTTCAAGCGTATTGGGCAAATTTTATACATAGTTCATGTTGAGTAGATTGGAAATTCGTTCGTTCAAACTTAAGTCCATTGGTCCAGATATGCTAGTTGCGTTGTTATCAATCACTTTATGCTTGGGCAAGGCAAGGTATAGTCAAATATTCGAATAACTTAAGTTAATATGGTCATTATGGTCAACACTGATCCATGCCTTCAATGCCGATCCCTATGCCTTATTTTCATAGCCGACCCCTACACTTAGACACACTTAATAATACCGACTCCTTCCTATTAGCCTACATACCGATCCCTAAGTTTTAAGCCTCACTGATGATCCCTACACTTAACTCTTTAGGATGAACCCTCCTTTTCAATCCTTATACTGATCCCTCCCAATATCCTTTTATACGTCGATCCCTACATTACTAACACCAAGCCCATGCCTAATAACTATGTACTAAACCCTCAAGTAAACATGTTTCCCACCGACCCTTCCCATCTCTATTACCAACCTCCCTCTGACTACCTCTCACTGATCCCTCACTTGATGCTGAACCCTTCTTTTTCATCCCCTTCTCCCTTTCCTCCTTTTTCTCCTTCTTCTTCCTCTTTCTCCTGCTCTTTCACCTTCTCTCTCGCATAACACAATCAACCCCGCTTAGTAATACACCTAACAAACACTCAAACGCGTCCAAGCTCGAGATTCACGACTCAATCGCTCAAATGAGAAATAGTTTATACCTATTCAATTTGGATTGCAAGGCCGAAGCTTAGGAACCAAATGGTGTTAATAGAGGTCGAAAGTATGGTCTCGCTTTCGAATTCAAGTTAAAAGAGGGAGTTTTGTCTTGCTTTGGAGCGTTCGGTTGCGCAGAGAGAAATGGGGAAAGTTTTCAAGTGCTGGGAAGTTAGAGTAAAAGAGAGAGAAGGGGAATGATTTTTTATATAGGCGATAGAAGAGGGAAATGAATCGGTCGTACCGAGTGACTCGGTCATATGGTTGAAAAGGGGTCGGCCTCGGAGATCACCAACCCCTATCCGAGCATGATAGCCAAGGGATTGGCATACAAAATGCTGACCCCTCCAAAAAATAATAATAAAATAATAAATAAATAAATAATAAAGGAATAAAAGTATGCGTGCATGATAATGTAATATAAGAAGAAAAGAAAGAAGGAGGTATGCATGAGTGATGGATGTGAGTTAAAAAGAAAGGGGAACATAAGGCAACATCAAATGTTTGAAAACCCAAGTGAAGCCAATATCTTGAAAATTAGGTTATAACGAAAGCATGCAAAAAGAATACTTTGGCAAAGGACAATGAACGACTGAACACGTCTAAAAGTCGAGACAAAAACATTTTGAATGAGGATGGAAGGGATTTATAAATTCAACCTTTAAAAAGGCTAAATCAGAAGAAAACCTGAAGATTTCATATGACCAAACCTGTGCATCCTATTGGAACAAGACTTTAGACTTGTTCCATCATAGGTTATTAAAGGAAAAATGATCAAGCAGGGACTTGGATAGGCCTGTTCCCAGGAACTTGGGTTTTCTCCAATTTAAAGCACATTATGTTACTCACAAGACGTACTTTGGGGGCAAGTGTTACCCGATGCATGACCCGGTTATATGAGGATGATTGCAGAGGCCAGACTCGACTATTAATGGGAAGGATGATCATAAGACGACATCCATATGACCGGAGTTCAATATCTGAACAGTTGTATCTAGCTCAGGATAAATAAGGTCGAGAAATAGATAATGCAGGATATCATAATCATTGAATTTAGTTTTGCTGGAATAGGGATTGGAATGGACGTTTAACAATTTGAGGGAAGTGCAAAGGGTTCGGCATAACTTGTAAAACCAATGGGGTTGACACATTGATGGCTTACGCAAAAGGGATCGGCATAGCGCCTAGGTAAGATGTTTGGATCGGCATAGTTACTCCAGAGATATGGACACTACAAGAAAATGTGTCTTTGGTTGCACTTATTGGCTGCGTTTAAAAATAAGTGCAACCGCTGTTGTTATTTTTTCTCTTCTTCACTTATACTTTACTGTTTTCATCGCTACAAAAGTTTATCGCCCTTCCCCGCCTAAAATAATTCGCATGTTATGTTTTGCCTCTCAAATTCCCAACTCCATTCTTTTTTTCATTTCACTTAAAATTTCGATTTACCCTGCGATTCCTCTATCGTCGCCTTACTCCTCTCCAATTCTTCAATCTGTCTCTACAGAAATCTTAAATTCCATCCAATCCTCCTCAACCTCGCCCCTCATTTCTGCATAAACCCTAAATAAGCATTCAGAACAAATACATGCTTGCAAAAACCCTTATTTAGCCGAGGTATTTAATTTATTTTTGCTGTTATTTTATATATTTTAGTAAATGTTGCCTCAATTTTAGTAGATGATTAATCATGGATAATATTTGGTTCCATTGCTATTGGATAATTCATGTTTTCATAATTTAATATGCCTATGCTATTAAACTGTGTACATTTCCTTAATCTAAAATTGACATTTTATTTAGGTATATCTGTTGTTAATTTTATTTAGCTATTAGCAAAGATAGAATAAATAGAGATGATTGACGGATGCTCATAATTTATAACGACCGGCATTTTTAAACATTTAAAAGTATTAAATTAAATAAGATTTTTAAATAAAATTATTAGGAATAAAAAAAATTTAAGATTTTATTGATACAAATTAGATTATATTACAAATTATGAGCTTAATTAAAGTTTCTATTAATGATATATGTTTGCAATAATATAAGGATGATAACAAATGTTGGTGTGTATTTTAATAATATTGGTTTGAATGATATTAACAATTGTCTGAATGTAAAATTCCAATTGATTGGAATAATAAATGTTAATAATGAATAATAAATGTTTCTTTATTAAAAAAGTATCATATGTTTATTTATTTAAAATGTTTGGCAGCTAAAAGATTGATTTCAGAGACGATAAACTATTATTTGGTAAGAAATGTATAATACATGTTTGTATCCAATAGTGCATAAATATGTTTAAATCATTGTTTGATAGGAAATAATTTTTCTATTTCTCATTACATTTATTTAGTCCATTTTGATATTCACCTTTGAAATGAATTGAAATTAATGTAATTGAATAATTTCAATTAATAAGAGAGAGAACATTAAATTTTAAGTTCATAAGTGTAATTAAACGTATCTTATGTTTTGTGAAAATATAAGAAAAGTTTGATTTAATGAAAAGAAGAACGTTTATATCAAATAAAATGAATGTTTCATTTGTGAATATAGATTTAATTTAATTAGAGTAAAGAATAGAATGATTTGTTAAAAAAAGAAATATATATTTATTTGAACGATGTTTTAGCATACGAATTTATTACAAGAATAGGAATATAATTTTAGTAAGTTATTTATTACTGTGGTGTAAAACAACAAATTTATAAACATGTTTAAATGAATTAAGGAAACAATTGTCCTTTTTCTCATCCATTTTGGTTTACCTGTTTTCAAATTTAACTTTGTTATTAATTGCAATTAATGTAATGGAAATATTTGAATTAAAAGGAAAGAAAACGTTAGTTGCAATTAATAGATTTAATAAAAGAAACGCACGTTTTGTGTTAAACAGAAATGGTGCTTTAATGGAAATAAAAGAATTGAACGTTTTCATTTTTAAGGTAAGTATAATTTTATTAATTGTGCATAGATAAAAATTTATATGTGTACGAATTGAGTATTATTTGAGTGAATGAAATTAATTTGGTTACGTTTCGAATAAAATTGAATTTTAAAATGTGTATGTGGTACCTTCATTTCTTTTTATTTATTTATTGCACGTACATTTTAAATAGTTACCTCATTATTAAAACTTGTTCCATTCATTTCTCCTTCGGTTTAATACCTAAACCTAAGCTTTTAGGCTATATTTAATTCTTTCCATCTCATTTTTGAATATAATTTTTTTTATTTTCCGTTGGTTTGAAAATTTTCTCATTCCTACATACATTTCCTTATGCATCAATGCCTAAAGCATTTAAAACTAAATGTGCATTTTATTTCCTTATTATTAAATAATATATAATTTTATTTCTTCATCTGCATTTTAATTCTTCTAACACCTCATATTCATTTAGTTCACATCTTTTAATACTACATTTTAGGGCTGTTTATATTTTACTTTATTTCAGTTCTTAGTTTATTTAAGTATACCATATTAGCTTTTCATTTGTTTTCATCTTCATTCCTTCAGTCATATTTCATTTTCTAGTCTCATCTTCTGTAGCTTCATTTTCCAAATAAAACTTCCATCTCAATTTTTTTCTCTCTTCACCTTCCTCCTTCCTTTTTCATTTT
Organism: Allium cepa; assembly: GCA_030765085.1. NCBI lineage: Eukaryota > Viridiplantae > Streptophyta > Magnoliopsida > Asparagales > Amaryllidaceae > Allium > Allium cepa. The sequence continues at coordinate 77,596,819 of CM060941.1, read as the reverse complement.
TCTTCTTCTTTAAATCTCCTTCTTCTCTTTTTTTGCTTCATTTTTAATCTTTTTTGTTTCTTCTTCTTCAAATCTTCTTCTTCTTCTTTTTGAAAGCTTCCTTTTTGTTTTTACTTCTTTTAATTTTCTTCTTCTTTTCCAAACATTCTTCTTTTTTCCAAATCTTTTTCTTCAAATCCAGATCTATAACAACTTCTCTATATCTTCCAAAACATTCTAAAAACAGATTAAGATATAAGGAAACAAATCAGAAGGAGGAAGTAGTAGCGGATCCAAATCCGACTAGAAAATGGAAATCTAGAAGGTGAGTGTTTAAACTCACTCATGGAATATTAAAATTTTATTACAAGTTAAACCATGTCATATAGTGATAAAATTTTGATTTGTTGGTTTGGAATTTTTATTGATATTTAATTTGAATAGCTAAATTTCAATATGATGACTAATAATTACTGTGACATGTTATTGAATTGGTTGATTTGTTGAATTGATTGATTTGAATGTTGATTGTATGTTGTGATGGATGCTATTGTGATTGAATGTGTATTTGTTCATTTATTTAATATATCCTTGTTATCACCCTATAGTTTATTGTAATTATATAAATTTTCATATTGATTATTTGCACACTAAATGAAGATATAAAACCCTTGAATTTCAAGTATTTACATCAGAGGAAAAATAGTATGTTTAGATTTACTATTTGAACCATAAAAATGATTTTGAGAAGTAAACCGTCGTTACCTTATTTGAAAGTTTTCAAAATTAAATTTTGAAACATTGGAAAGTTTCCATAAAATTGATTATTGAAACTTTTGAACATTTTTATAAATCAAATCTCTTAAACTATGAAATTTAATTGGAAATTGTTCTGTAAATTTGTAACTTACTAGAATGGGTTTATTGTGAAATCCATTTTATTTTGAATATGGAAACAATAACATTTCTAGAAATTTGAACCTTCAAAATGTAGTTATTTGCTTCCTTATTGCATCTACTTTTGATTTACTTTGCATAAGAATTTAGTTCTGATTCGAGTGTATTATTTTCCTTTACACTCGGGTCAGCCTGAGTTTTTCAGCATTGAAGACTATTTTCTGGTGGACGAAAACGAAGATTCGGTATATTATTGCTATTTATTATTCCACTATATTCTGTGTTCCATTGCATTATTTGTTTATTTACGATATATGTATAACTCTGATTTGAATTTGTAAATGTTTAATCGAATGTTATTTGCAAAAAAGCTTCATAAACTGTTTATTTCATTATTATATTATGTCGTTCCGCTGCGAGATTCCATACTTTGTTTTTCTTTTTTCTTTTTTTTTCTTATTTACCTCATTAACAATCCTTCCTTTTGAATGGTTTGATTCTGACATGTGTGGTTTATTGTCGACTTGAAGCATCCATAAAGGTGGGTCGTACAGTTGGTATCAGAGCTTTGGTTTAGACATACCTTAGCCTGTTGGAGTTAACTCATTAGGGATAGGGTAGTAATACCCTGGAATGAGTGGTCTGAGTGTATATACGAGAGCGCGTATTTTTAGTGTTATAAAAATGGTTTGTATAAATTTTGAAATGAAATTATTTTTCCCAATATTATATGATATATATAAAGGAATAGTATTTTATGACTAATATAGTTATTTGTAATGTGTTTGATTTATGAAATGGTAATATTCAATTATTATCATTTTTGTTAACTTGTTGTATTTAATCAAAATATAAACATTGGTGTAACGTCCCGCCTTTTCGTACGCTTTACATCGACGATAAACCACACACATCAGACTTAACCCATACAGAAGGGCGGATTGTTATGGGGTAAATAAGAAAAATCAGAGAAAGAAATAAAACAAAATAGAATCTTGCAGCGGAACAATAAAATATAATAATCAAATATACAGTTTATGAAGCCGTTTTACAAAATATTCGATTATTCTTATACAATATATATCAGAGTTACACTTACCAGAGAATATTAATAATGCAGCGGAATACAATGGTGTAGTGGAATAATATAATAGATAATGGTAATAATAATTCTTCGTATTCGTCCTCCAGAATTAAGACCTTCAAATCCTGAAATGCTCAGGCTGGCCCGAGCGAATTGAAAAGACAAAACACTCGAGTCAGAACTAAAATATCTTATGTGAGTTAAATCAACAGAAATAAATATGAGCGTAGTAACTTAAGAGATGCTCGGATTCACGTCTCCTAAGGATCCATTAAACTATTTACTATGTAGTAATATTTCGCTATTATAATAATGTCTATAGTAAAATAAACTTACTTTGAAATAGCATTAAGCCTTTACATTTTCCACCTTAACATGTAATCGTCCCAATAGTCCATCCAATATCAGCGCATCTCCAGATCGAGAGACTACCCTGAATACTCCACGGGCTACGGGAGAAAACCAAACTCGTACAAGGCGCGATAGGGTAGGTGACACGGCACAACTAGGCAATGCCAGGGTAGATATACCAATTACGCTTCCAGGCTGGTGGTAACGCGTAGCAGCTACTACCGCCCACCTCGAGCCACACCCCCAAATCTAAAATTAAAAGTGGCCACTGAATCGATCCAAAGTCAGAGTATAATATCAAAGGGATGTGTCCGATAAAATGTGTTACCTTCTTAGCTCGTCAATCGCTCCTGTTTTAGCCACCTTTTGCCAACTCATGGGAGTAGGGTCCACGTATTTACCTCAAAGGAAACGCCGCCGCCATTCTACTTCATTCTGGAATTTCCACCGCGTACACGGTTGTTAAAGTGATTTTCGGAGTTGGCAGAGAGTATGACAACTTCTGATCCTGGTCTCTTCAACAACCAAACGTTATTATAACACCGTGGTCATTTCAAAATATTTTGTACTTCAAAACCAGAATATAATATCCATTTCGAAACTATATAAATACCATATCATTTCCATTTCAAAACCAATCAATATGATGTCATTTTAAAAATCATAGTATTTCAAAGTTAAAAAATTTCGAAACCAAAGACTTTAAAACTATAAGACTTCCAAAACGTAATACTTTGAAATTAAAAACTTTGAAACATAACTTCCACCTTTACATGGATTTAAATATTAAAATATTTTATAAAACAAACTAGCCTCTTAAATTTCACAAATAAATTCCAAAACAACCCAAATTTCTAAATTTTAAATTTAATATATTTCAAAGCTTAAATATTTAATATTTCAAAACTAAATTTTATAATTCATATATATATATATATATTTCACTTTTACTATTATTTTGTTTTGAAATATTTGCTTACTAAACCAATATCCTTTAAATAAAACTTCAAATTTCAAAACTGAATATTCCTCAATTTTTTCACTTAATCACCTTAAACCCGAATTAAGTTATAAAACCATATTCTTTTAAAATATCAATTTCAATAAGTTCCAAATGGATTCTTATTAAATATAGTTCTTATTTAGATAAAATCTCAATAATTTCAAACTATCTTCTCAACCTTGATTTATAAAAATCAATATAAACTCTATATTAAAATATAATTTAAGTAAATGCTTATCATATTATATTTTAATAAAATCAAACTTTATTATTTAACTTATTTTACACTTTAAACAAATTTTATTTATAGCTTAAACCAAGAATTAACTATATAAAAAAGAACATTTATAAAATATCCAAATCAATATCTCAAAAATCATATTATTACTTTTACAAACCATAGAAATCCTTTTAAAATATTTCTATATATAGACCATGGTGTCTGTATATAATTTTCTATCTTATGGTCAAGTAATACGGATATTTATCATTTCAATCCGTAATTTAAAATAAAAATTATATTTATATCATTTCAAACCGCAATCCCGAATGAAATAGAAATTTGATAACACCTTGAAGTTTATAACAATATAAATAAAACATTCATTCATCCAATATCAATCATCAAACATTATCACAATCATCATCCAATTCAAACAGTAACATTAATATAAAACAGATAATACATACAAGTAATTACTGGCAATTTATATTCAATAATAAATAAATTTAACTGGCAGTTTATTTTCAATAATAAATTAAATAACAATTTAATTCAAATAAACTAAAATTAACTGGGATGATGATTAAAAATATGCCAAACGATCAAAAATATATTTCTGTTCACATCATATATCGATTTAACAAACATAAGAAATTTTAGAAGTTGTGAGTGGGTTAAAACACTCACCTTTTGAATTTAAATTGAATTCAAATTCAATTTAAGTCCAAACCAGCTCCAAAATGTGCGAAATTCCAATACGATCCTAACAAAAAAATCCGCGCGTAAATCAGACCTCGTATGGGAAAGTTACATGAGTTAGAACGAATCGAAATTAAATTTGTATATAATAAAACGAAAATCAACTCACCTTCCTCTCAGGATTGGCCACGTCACCAAGTTGAATACGCGAAACCCTACAGGCCAAAATTCTCGTATGCGATCACTCAACTCGTACAGCAAGACACGGCCGCCACTCAAACGTCCAAACGCTCGCCTCCACGATGGCCTAGGGCCAGATCAAACCTCGCCGATGCCTCCACTAGGTCAGGCCGACCTGAACGAGAGCTCGCGCGCGCCTCTCGGTGGCCGAAACCACCTCCGCCGCCGATGGTTTTGTTGGAGAATTACGGCAAATTTTGACGCCTATAGCACGAACAAACATCATCGTAGTGGCATGCACGACTCCAGCTTCCCAACGCCACCTCTTGATCGACGATCGCGCGACGATCCACCGTCGGATCGTCAAAGCCCTAAAACGAATGACCGATGTTCACTCTTGATTTCTGGGCAAACGGTGCATCGAAACCAAAAACAAATCACAGAATTGAGATGCGTACATCGAGAGCTTCGATATATAATTTTTCTGAATTTTTTTGAGGAGTATGAAATTTCAATTTGATTTTTGAATTGCAATTTGATTTGGAATTGTCTTTGGGAATTTTTGTTTTGTATGCCATTGAGTAGGAGGAACATCTGATTTGTACGTACAGACAAATGAAAAATAGAAAGGCTAGGGTTTATAACAGGGTATTTATAGGTAGGGTTGAAATAGAATGGATCGGATCGATTGGATATACGCTTTGAACGATAAAATGGCCCAAAAAAACCAGTTCTGACTCCGGAACGAAATTGGACCAAACCATATATCAAAATAGATGTTTTAAATATTTTAAATGCGCTGGAACAAGTTTCAAGTCTAAATTACATTGTATGAAGAAGTTATGACAAAATCAAATTATTTTAAATTGATTTCAATTGATTTTAATTAAATTGATTTCTAGGCGTTTCGAGTCTGTACGATCAAATGACACATCTGATCATTACAAAACTTAAAACCCTACAATAATTCACCGTTATGGATCTGATGAAACTGGTTTCGTCGAAATCTGAGTCAGTGGCCAAAATGGCTATTTTCTAGTTAATTAAATATATTAAAAATAAATTAACTAAATCACTTTTCAATTTCAACTCTATAATTAACAAATTTCATCAATTTTAACTTTCTTAATCATTCACACTATTTTAACCAAATTTAAATATCAATTTAGAGTTGATTAGTTTATCAATTTCAGCATTAAATTTCATTTTTATTACATTCAGAAATTATAAATTTAATTTACAATAATTCCAATTAATTTACTTTTCCATCTATTATTCATTTTTTATTATCAAACGGATGAAATTAACATTGGATTCAAAATCTATTACCCTAATATTCTCAGATTTCATCTAAATTTCTATTGACGTAATAATTAAATGTTTAATTTCATTTATTTGCAATTAATTCAATTATTGAATTTTACATTTCGACTAAATAAATAAAATCTTGATTTCCATTCTTTAATTCAACCAATTGTCATATTATAAATAGAATTAACATTATTTTCCAATTATTTTCTTAATTTATACTAATATAACATTGAATTGAGATTCATTGCACTTGATTACAAATTTTGATTAAATGGACTGAATAAATGATTACTTTATAATCGTTAATCCGTGAGATGATGGTTTGATGACAACAACCTTAGAATAAATTATAGAATATAAATACTAACATTATAAGTTTAGATATATATGTATATGCAGGATTTAACCATGCAGGTACCAAGAATGAAGATTGTACAGTATAAAAATTCAAGTATCAAGATTGAAGACTCATGAGTATTAAGATTATCAAGAGTTCAAGAATTCAAGTAATTTATTCTTTAATTAGAAAATTTTGTTAAAACTCCTAAAAAAGCACTGGCATCTTAAAATCCAATTTATTCATGGAATGGAATCCACTTGGAGCTCGTTAAAGGGATGAAATCCTAAGTAGCATGGAACCTACGAAAAATCTAGTGGAACATTGTTTTGTATCCGCTAACCTTTATTCAAATGATTTTACAAAAATTATCTTGTTTTCAAAATTATTTCAAAACTTTCCTTTTAAAAGATTCAAAAACCTCTATCCTGATTTTAAATAATTTTAGCCTCAAAATCATCTTTAATTTCAAAGTCAAATTACTCCTAATTTTAAACTATCTTTTAATATAATATATTTAACTTTTAAATATTTAAATATTTTAAATTCTATATATATTATTCTCTATATTTACTTATGAATTTTAACTATAGTCAAGTATATTTTATAAAGTTTAAAATAGTTTTAATATAAGATAAAAGTTATATTCAAATAAAATCAAATCATCAAAAAATGCTTTGGGATGTCGACATACTCATGGTGACCATGTCGACATGGTGTCAGTTGAGTTCAAATTTTCAATTTTAAAAGAAGTGTCTATTCGCCATAACTCTTCACGAATGGACATGGCCGTTGTTCTTCTATAAATAGGGGTCAGTTTCAACGAATTTTAACATCAGATTTTCTGGTTTTTCAGTCCACTTCTTCTTCCACTTTTCTTAATGCATATTCTTACCACTACTCTGTCGAAATCAACATTGAATCGAACTCAATCATTCGTAGTTTGATTCACTATCACTATCTCAATAAGATTCTCGGTGCTATTCAAAGTTATAGGCTTTTTGTAATCAACTTAGCGAGAAAAGGTGTGATTGTAGCCTTGAAAATCAATCAAGCGTGATAAGGCGTGATTGTAGCCTTGGAAAATCAATTGGGTAAACTTGTTGCCCGTAGAATCAAGTGGGTGAACTTGTTGCCCGAAAAATCAAGTATCTCTACCCAGAGGTTTGTGATTCTGGAGGGTGTACCTCATAGCCTTGAAATCGAGGGTGTAATTGTACAATTGCTTTTGAAAGGAAATTCGTACTTGTGTGCGAGACTGGATGTAGGGTAACTCCGAACCAGTATAAAATCCGGTATGTTGTTTCCTTTACTGCTTTTACTTTATTTTTGCATCTGTATTTGTTTCTGTGATCGTATCTATGTCTGAATATTGCATACATTTTGTTTAAATTAACAAAAACTCAAAAAGATTTAATAATTCACTAAAACACTATTCACCCCCTCTAGTGTTAATCCTAGCCTTAAGATCTGTAATCCGCATTTCTCACAATTGGTATCAGAGCAAGGTTTTCAAAGTTTCATAATCTGATTTTTGAAAAAGTTTCAAAATGGCTACCAACACTGGTACTGTTACTAGCACTTGTTCATTTGTAGAAGGTCAGTCTACTGTCAGACCACCACTTTTTAATGGCAGTAACTATGCATATTGGGCATGTAGGATGAAAATATATTTACAATCTATAGGATTAGGCACTTGGAATATTACACAAACTGAATATTCTGAACCCACAACTGATTTTGCACAGTGGACTGCTGAGCAAAAGACTGTTGCACAAAATAATTCCAAGGCAATGAATATTTTGTTTTTATTCTTAAGATAGAAATGAATTCAATATAGTGTCGGTTTGTAAGTCTGCATATGAAATCTGAAAAACTTTGCAAGTTACTCACGAAGGAACAAGCAAAGATAAACAGACCAAAATTTCCATGCTCACAAATCAGTTTCAATTATTTAAAATGAATTCTAATGAGTCTATTTTAGATATGTATAGTAGATTTCAAGATATTATGCATTCTCTAATATCTTTGGGAAAGGAATTTTCTGAAGAAGATCAAGTTAGAAAGATTTTAAATTCTCTTACTCCAGAATGGGATCAAAAGACAGTTGCTATCAAAGAGGCAAATGACATCAGTACTTTAAAGATAGAAGAATTAATTGGAAATCTAATGTCGTATGAAGTTCAAATGATTGGGAGAAGAGAAAGCAAAGCATATGAAAAGAAATCAATGGCATTCAATGCATTGACCGATGGATCAGATTCAAACAGCGATAGATGAAGAGATAGCCTTAATGATCAGAAATTTTAGAAAATTCCTGAAATATAGAAAGATGAATAATCTCAAGAGAAACAACTATAAGATCTCTGGAAATCAGAATGTAGTGCCAAATAATGTCAAATCTTACAACTGTGATGAACCAGGTCATACCAAAAGAGAATGTCCGTATCCAGATAGGTAAAATCCTCTTATGAATAATGATCCAGCAAAGAAACAGAAGCGTGCATTTACTGCTACTCTAGATGATTCAGACTCGTCCTCAAGTGATGATGATCAGAAGACAGATAATTCGAATTTGTGTTTCACAGAAGTTCACAACTCCGACGAATTCAGATAAACGCACTCAGAAAAAGGTACACATTTACAATATAATTGGTTGAAATTGCTTGCTTAGAATTAGATGTTTGATTGTTTGATTGCTTGATTGATTGATTTTGAATTGGTGTGCTGTTTGAATTTTAAAATTTATTTTCTATTTATTATTATTATTTTATTATTATATATTATTATTATTATTTTTAATAATATAATACTACGTTCTGAAATATATTATTAGTCCAATAATATTCCAGAAATATATAATAAAGTGTGTATATATATATATATATATATTTATTAGAGAACTTAGGAAAAATAATTTACAAAAATTCATAGACACATGTCGACAGGGTCCCTACCATGATGTCGGCATGGGTATCAGAATTTGAATTTCAAAATTTGAATCAAATGTTTGAATTTCCCTCCATCTTTTCACTTCATTCAATTCTCTGAAAAGCTACCTTCTGACCAGAGAATATATCCTTTGAGAATCTATTTATTCACTATTTTTTACCATATCTTTTCACTCTCATTTTCAAATTCATGCTCTCTTTCTTCAAAACTTCAAGCTTTCTGCTCTCTACCTTAATGGCTTCTTCAAGCAACCCCTCCACCATGAGATTTTCCATAAAAATAAAAGAGCAACTCTTCAATGAACTGGAGGCAATAAAAGCATACATCAATTATGTTAATTATGCCGAATCCCATCCCGAAAAGTTTGCTATTTTTCAAGATTTCTCTTCTTATGAACTTGATTCTCTTTTTGCAAACAATGGAGTTCTTAGTCTTATTGATGCTTCTCAAAATGATTTTGTTTGCTATCCAAATCTTGTCAAAATTTTCTGTGCTAATTTAAACCGTGGATTTTATAATGGAAATGAGAATGAAATTTGAAGTAGTGTCAAAGGCACTAGAATTGTTTTGAATTGTGATCTTTTGGGTAACATTCTCAATTGCAAGTGTACGGGAATGGATCTTTCTAATTTTAAAATCGATGAAAATGATCGTGAGACATTTCATCACATTTTCGAAGGGAATGATAATTTTGAATTCAAAAATTGAAATTTTCGACCAAAGGCAAGTATTGTCAATCTTCTTTTGCAACATACTTTGATCCTAAGATCGGGGAATTTTAACAATCCTACTTCAAAAGTTTGCAAAACACTTTTTGCTATTTTTGGAAATTATGACATAAATTGGGCGCAAGTTATTTTTGATGAACTTCGTCCTAAAAATCTTGAAATGGATTAGAATACTTTGTACATTGAATTTTTCTCACTCGGATTTTTAATTATTTTGGAGTGGATTTCAAAGGCGAAGAATTTGTTTCTAGACAAGTTTTCGATCATTCCTATATTTCGCTTATGAAAATTCCATTCGTTTTTCAACCTTATGAGACTCTTGCCGAAAGGGAAGAGCGTTTGGCTCATGAGGAAATGGAAGAAGAGGAAGAGGAAGAAGAAGAAGAAGAAGGGGATGAATTGGAAATTGAAGAAGAAGAAGGTGAAACCTCTTTGGAAAGCATCGACTATCCTCCTAATCCATCCACCAAAACCTTTCTCAAAAACCAAAAGACGATTGTTGAGAATCAACGGATTGTTAAACGATCCGTAACGATCCGTTAGTAAGAAGTTGGACAAAATTTCATCCAAGATGAACAAGTTCATTTCGAAAGTCAGCAAGAAACTTGGACTTTCTTCATCATCATCATCCTTTAACTAGTTCTACCTTATCGTATCTCGTTGTATTAGTTTTAGTTTATTTTGATTTGAATGTTCATGTAGTTCTTTATGATTAGTCGTTGTATCATCTTAGTATGAAATGAAATGGAATTTCTTTTCTGTTATCTAGCTTATCTTATCTCTAGAATTAATGTCAATATATTATATAAATATATATACACAATTATTCACAAAATCAAATTTGTCATAAAAATTCACTGCCCCATGTCGACATACCCCCCTTTACCATGTCGACATGTACTGGTCAGAATTGACAATTCATTTTGAATTTAAAATTTGAATAACTACCATATGTCTATTCATTTCAAACGAATTTCTACACCTATAAATACCCGTTTCTTCTAGAATTCATCACTGGAAATCATTTCTTATCTTCTCTTTCTCTCGTTTCTTTCACAAATTCAAGTATGGCTAATCCAATTCACAGTTTATCCGAAAATCTTGAAGAAACTCTTAATTCGTTCAAGAATATTATCTCTTTCATTCTCCGTAACCAGCGACACTTAGAATTGAGTCAAATGCAGATGATCAAGGAGCAAGAAAGGCACTTCAATGCAATACGATGGATCATTTCCTCCCTACACAAGGATGATAACGAAGCACATCCTCCTGTCTCTCTCACCAATGATAATGAAGATTGGGATGCCATTAAAGCACATCCTCCTGTTTGTTTGAATTGATTTAATTTGGTTTAGATTGATACTTGGTGTGGATTAATTTCTTAATTTAGTTCGATGTTTGATGTATAAAACATGTATATATGCATTAAAATATATATAGTCTTTGATTAAATTATCATATTCATAAGTATAATTATTTCTTAATCTATCTATTATATATTCCTTTGTATAGTTTATCAATGCAGGTACTTTAGTCCAAGAATGAAGGGTAGTTAGTTTTTGTTGATGACAAAGGGGGAGAAATATAAAATAGGGTAATTAGGGCATAAATTAAGAGGGGTTGTTAGGATAGAAGTAATACTTTATAAACTACGGTTGTCATCATCAAAAAGGGGAGATTGTTAGTCCATGAGATGATGGTTTTGATGACAACAATCTTAGAATAAATTATAAAATATAAATACTAATATTGAAGTTTAGATATATATGTATATGCAGGATTTAACCATGCAGGTACCAAGAATGAAGACTGTACAGTATAAAGATTCAAGATATCAAGATTGAAGACTCATCAGTATCAAGATTATCAAAAGTTCAAGAATCCAAGAAATTTATTCTTTAATTAGAAACTTTATTAAAACTCCTAGAAAAGCACTAGCATGTTAAAATCCAATTTATTCGTGGAATGGAATCCACTTCGAGCTCGTTAAAGGGATGGAACCCTTAGTAGGATGGAACCCACGAAAAATCGAGTGGAACATTGTTTTGTATCCGCTAACCTTTATTCAAATGATTTTACAAAAGTTATCTTGTTTTCAAAATGATTTCAACACTTTCCTTTTAAAAGATTCAAAAACCTCTATTCTGATTTTAAATAATTTTAGCCTCAAAATCATCTTTAATTTCAAAGTCAAATTACCCCTTATTTTAAACTATCTTTTAATATAATATATTTAACTTTTAAATATTTATAATTAGATTTAAATATAAAAGTATAGTTAAATTCTATATATATTATTCTCTATATTTACTTATGAATTTTAACTATAGTCAAGTATATTTTATAAAGTTTAAAATAGTTTTAATATAAGATAGAGATTATTTTCAAAGAAAATCAAATCATCAAAAAATGCTTTGGGATGTCGACATACTCATGGTGACCATGTCGACATGGTGTCAGTTGAGTTCAAAATTTCAATTTCAAAAGAAGCGTCTATTCGCCATAACTCTTCACGAATGGACATGGCTGTTGTTCTTCTATAAATAGGGGTCAGTTTCAACGAAGTTTAACATTAGATTTTCTGGTTTTTCACTCCTCTACTTCTTCCACTTTGCTTAATGCATATTCTTACCACTACTCTGCCGAAATCAACATTGAGTCGAACTCGATAATTCGTAGTTTGATTCTCTATCACTATCTCAACAAGATTCTCAGTGTTATTCAGAGTTATAGGCTTTTTGTAATCAACTTAGCGAGAAAAGGTGTGATTGTAGCCTTGGAAAATCAATTGGGTGAACTTGTTGCCATAAAATCAAGTGGATGAACTTGTTGCCCGAAAAATCAAGTATCTCTACCAAGAGGTTTGTGATTATGGAGGGTGTACTTCGTAGCCTTGAAATCGAGGGTGTAATTGTACAATTTCTTTTGAAAGGAAATCCGTACTTGTGTGCGAGACTGGATGTAGGGTAACTCCGAGCCAGTATAAAATCTGGTGCATTCTTTCCTTTATTGCTTTTACTTTATTTCCACATCTGTGTTTGTTTCTGTGAACATATCTGTGTCTGAATATTGCATACATTTGTGTTTAAATTAACAAAAACTCAAAAATATTTAATAATTCTCCAAAACACTATTCAGCCCCCTCTAGTGCTAATCCTAGCCTTAAGATCCGTAATCCGCATTGCTCACAATAATAATTGTTACAACCAACTCTTAATCATATTTATATAAGTTCTCATTTCCAAACAATTACATACAGAACGTTGATTTTATTCAATTACTATTTATTCAATATTAATTTATTGATTAATTCAATATTTACATTTGTTTTTCTTACATTAATTTATTACCAAATAATCCTATTTACAATCAATTATAACCCTGCAATTGTTTCAATCAATTGGGATTGTATTGAATTAATTATGTATTAGCTTACATCAACATTCTTATATTTCATTCCCGTTACTAATCAATTATTAATAGATAAAATTACCTTAAATTGCAATTTGATTACCAATTTTATTTAACACCCTAAATAAATAAATAGCATATATTAGTTGTCACATATTCACTTTTCTTATATTTAAAAGTTTATTACTTAATGTTAACACTGTATTATTTCATTAATTAGTATAACTTTTGAATTTATTTCCCCATTCACTAATTTCAATCAATTGTTACATTGCAAATGTTTCAATTAATAGGTATTGCACTAAATTAGTTATTATTAATTCAATAATTAATTCACTATTTGCCTTTGTTTTCTTATATTCAATTCTTAGCCTAGTATAACAATTTACATTACTTCAATTAATCGAAATTTCATTTCAATTGTTAATACTTAGCTTTAATTTCCATGGTTGCATTTCATTTTTTACATTTGCTTCAATATAAACTAATTTTTTAAATTTCTTTCTAAATTTAATTACAAAATATTATTAATTTAACAAATTTAAATTATTGAAATTTATGGGTCGTTACACTCTCCTCCACTCAAAACTTTACGTCCCCGAAAAGGAAAAAGGAGGGAAAATAAGAATTAGGAAATTAATATATTTTACTTAAAACATTAAATTTATAAACAAATAAATTTACAAAATTAATTAATTTAAATAAAATATACCAATTTGTAACCATTGGACCTTTTTATACTTAAATTAATAAAGTTTGGAAAACATTTTCAAAAAAATTCTAAGTCCAAAATTTACGGAAAATTTCGGCAGTCACCTTTATACGGAGAGGCTCGGGAGAAAAATAAATATAACAACATATAACAAATATCTTCCAAAATAATATATCCCAACATGGGAAAAATAATATAATAGCGCTATAAAACCATAATCCGAAAACGTACCTATTTGTCGGGTAATTAATGCTTAATTATGAAACCAAAAGCAGTAGCAATTGCTTCCATAACCTTATTTCACTTATATAATCTAAAAGAGTTAATAATAATTATATAAACGAAATATTTAAAGTTGTTTCAACCAATTCAATATAAAAAAAACAATCACTAGCAATCACAACATACAATCATCATACAGAATCAACACAATTCAACAATCTACCCATATCAAACAAAACAAATAGTTAGTTCAGGCTTAGACACTTTTAAATTGTATAGAACGAAAAATAAATTATTAAGTATACATTTTACTCAATAGTCTTAGGTGAAACTAGATAGATTATTCGTACCTCCAAACAAATTTAAAGTATCCTTGCCCAAAAAACTGTAAACCAAACAAACAACAATTTCAAACAATAAATTAAGTTCATTCTTATTAATTCCATCTCATACGTTTGTTGTTTGATTTCTTTTTCATTCATATAATGGTATATCCTTTAATTTACATTTATTTCTTACAAACTTTTATTTCTATTCGCTCATTCCGTATTTATTTCATTTATTTTCATTTATTACTTACAATTATTCATTTTCAGGTCATGTCAGTTTCTTTTTATTGCACTATATTTATTCATTCATTCAGTTTCATTTATTACTTAATTTCATTTATTTTCATTCATTTATCCATAGTATTTGTGTTCATCATATTTCTTAGCATTTCAATTCATTGGCTTAAGTTTATTATCATTTATGTATAATACTTACCTTCTATTATATATACTTGTAGTAACATTCAATTATAACTTAATTTTATAATAATATATCCTCCATTTTTATTTATTGAAGGACTTCATTGAATACTTGCATTACTTTAAGTTTTATCTGTATAATTTCCATTACATTTTCTTATTAGACATTTCAACTTTTAATATTTGGTAAGTTATCTATATGCTTTAAGAATGTAATTGAAAGTTACATAAGTTTATTTTATTTCTCTTAATTGACTTAATGCTTAATAATAATATCCTTTGTCTTATAGGTTCCTGTTAACGAAAAAATTTAAACGCTAACACCCTGGTGTATAAGATGTGATTGTGAAAGCACCACCCGTTTGTACGGGAAACAGGAATAAGCAGAAAGTATGTAGAAGAACGGTAAGAGACACAGTATTTATAGTGGTTCGGCTTATAATCCAGCCTACGTCCACTTTAATCTTTTTATCACTAGTTTGATTACAATTCTTTACAAGATCTTTCAATTACAACACACTTCAAGTGATAGGATATGTGAAACAAGTAGCTCAAGCTTTGATGTTGACAATCATCTTCAAATCCATGGTGAATGTGGATGATTCCTTCATGGAGTTCCTTTAGAAGTTTGTTGGATCTAAAAAGCTTTGAAGTCGTCTGGAATTCGGCAGAGTAATGGCGCTTGAAGAGAATGAGCCCCCAAAAGTCCTTTGCATGTTGGAGATGGTTTCATATTTATAGAGAATTCTGGGCGGAAAAAGTGCTAAGTCCTAACTCGTGGCCGACTTAAGATAAGTCGTGTTCGACTTAAGGTAAGTCGTCCCCGGGTCACTGAGCCGAGTCTATGGCAGTTCCCCTTTTTTGAACCCATCCCTAAGTTCTAAGTCGTGTGCGAGTTATCTGGCTGCAATTGCTAATTTCCCTTCTTAAGTCGTATACGACTCTTTTTATGTCGTAAGTCGTAGTCGACTTAACCAATTGCAACTGGTTTAAAGCAAGTCTTAACTCGTAGACGAGTTAAGAGGTGTGTCTTTAGGTCGTATCCTCCTTAAGTCGTATAACTTCTTTAAGTCGTAAGGGTCTTAAGTCGTACAAACTGCAGTTATCATTAAGTCGTAGGCCATCAATTTCCTTAAGTCGTAAAGACCTTAAGTCGTTAGCTTTTCTTAACTCGTATGCCTGCTAACTCGTAGAAGATCTTAACTCGCAGAGGATTAACTCGTAGAGGCTTAACTTGTGGAAGATCTTAACTCGTACACTTGCTAATTTGTAGATATGCTAACTCGTAAAGGCTTATCTCGCAAGTAGCTTAACTCGGGTACTCCTTAACTCGTAGGCTGCTTATCTCGTAAGCTTGCTAACTCGTAGAGGTCTTTAAGTTGTAGGAAGTTGCTGACTCATGTATCCTTTAACTCGTACATGCCTTGAGTCGTACATGCCTTGAGTCGTACATGCCTTGAGTCGTACATGCCTTAACTCGTGGACCTGTTAACTTGTGAACGAGTTAGGGTTAACATTTGCCCCTCGAAGCACACGCTTAAATCGTAAGTCGTGTGCTTCGACTTATCATAACTCGGTCATGTCGTTTCAAATCCCAACCTTTCCAGATATAAAAGCCTGAGTCGTCCTTCTTCTCATCACTTAACCTTTTAAACTGCTTTCTGCCATTAACGCATCTTCAAGCTCTCCGAGGCGATTTCGACCCGATTCATCTCTGATTCTTTCTAGCATCAAACAATCGTAAGAGATCTTGCTTCAAACTTCGACCGTTAACCATTGTTACTTTATGTATTCAGTTCATCATCTTTGGTTTGCCCCATTCAAACCCTGCGAATTCTATTCGAATTGATTACCGATGAACTAAAATTCATCTGATTTGGCCTATGGTGATTCGCGCTTTGGGGCGATTCATAGTGTAACGAGTTAAGGTTGTCGCTGCTGAAGAAGCCAAGGATGAACAGGTTAAGAGATTTGAAAGGGAGGCGAGTTGGTCGAATAGGTTGAGTGATGATAACAAGGGATCGTCTCATATATGACTCGGCTTCTTCCATGTGACTTAGCAATTTCCATGAGCCGTAGCCGAGTTAAGACTTGGAGGATTTCTAGTTGTTTTGGATCAGAGCCTTTCTCCTGTTCCCCGAGTTACGACTTAGGACTTAGAGGATAAGCAGCTTGATGTGTTTGATGGCTGAGGATAGGAACGACTCATCCCTTGAGTCGGTTGCGACTTAGTACTTGAGTCGGTTTTGACTTAGCACTTGAGTCCGATACGACTTAGCACTTGTGTTCGATACGACTTAGCACTTGTGTTCGATACGACTTAGCACTTGTGTTCGATACGACTTAGCACTTGTGTTGTTTTTTTTTTTTAGGATCTGCTTAAACCTTGAATTTGCAGTGATGTTGAACTGTTGAACTTTGATGCCTTCTTTTACAAATTACTTTGACTCGCAAGTTAACAACCTGTCCAATACAACATTTACAGAAAAACCGGGGCGAATATACTGCCATTGATCGCCCTCTTCGAATGACAGATTAGCTAACAACAGTCATTAAACTTAAACAGATTGTGTGAATGAAGTGCTCAACTTATTAACTTCAAGTAAAATACTAAAGCAATACTGAAATAGTCAATTAAAATTGACCAGCTCGCATTAATATTATACTTGAACTAAAGACTAACAAGTTCTGAAATTTTTGTAATCGATCAATCGTCGACTAGTTTTATTTCAGTTATATTTACTTGTTATTATTATTTTTTTATTAGTTTTTTGCACAACACTTCACACTTTTTTAGGAAACGTGCACCTTCATATTTGAATATCCAGTTGTTTGTGTAGAATGACTTCTCAGGAAGGTGATACAACAGTTCGGACTGGAGAGGTAACTGTTCTTCCGGCTCCACTGGTTAATCCTCCCGAAAGAGCTCCTACTTCACTATCATACAAAGTTTTTCGCCAGTTGTGTGCTCAGTTTGGTATCGTTGAATCAGATGCCATTCTTCCCGAAAGAAATAACACTGCCGATATAGCTCCTTCTGGCTTTGTGACAATTAACCGGCAAATGTGCCTAAGTGGAGGCATTCCTCCTTTCAATGACTTTTTCCAACAACTTCTCCGTCAACTGGCCATTGCTCCATCCCAGCTACACCCCAATGGCTATGCCATTCTAATGGGGTTGTGTGTGCTTTTTAGGAGAACACTTGATCGACTTCCAAGCTTTGGTGAAGTTTGTTATCTATGTTCTTTTGCTCGGACTAAGGATCATCCTTCCATTACTGTTGTGAGGAGCGCCCGAAACCGCAAACTGATTGTTGGCCTCCCTGATACTGCTCACGGGTTTTTAACCCAATTCTTCTATGTTCGTTGCCCTCCGGGGTTTTATGGTGTGTGGAGAGTTGGAAGTAAGGGCGTTCAGCTTTATTCCTGACACATGTTTTCCTTATAAAATCTTTTCATAGCCTGAGTAGTTAGATGTTAATTTCCCTTTTTACTTTTCAGCGCTTCCACCTCCTTCTAGAGACCCAGGCTATAAGCAAATTTTTGAAAGATTGAATGCTGTGCCAGTAGAAGAGAGGAATATAAAGTTTTTGCTGAGAGATGACTTTTTACATCAATACGGGCTTCTTCACTCTTCTCGCTATACTCAGCCTCATGAAGCCCCGACTGAAGTTCCCGATTCCCCGACTGAAGCATCAGATGCCCCCGTTACTATCGAACAATCTTCATCAAAAGAGTCTAACATCGAAGCTTCATTGGTGAAATGTTCCACCCCTACCGGCATTATGGGGTCATCTAGTAAGACGGCACTTGCCCCGATTGAGGAAGAAGAAGGACCTTCACAGCCTCTCGGGGGATTAGCTGATGTAGGAACTGAGAAAACAAGTCTCACCGAGCATGATGGTGACGATGTTTATGATGGGTTGAGCGACATAATAGTGACCTCACAGGAGCTTTTTAGAGATGACGTGTCTAAAACTATCTCTCCTATAATTGAGGCGACGTCCCTTCTTCGACTAACACCAACACAAACACCAACTCCTCATACCCAAGCTATCATCACCCCTACACCAATGAGTGGTTTGTAGCTTAATGCGCGTAGCTTGCACATCACACAACACTTAGGATTTTTCGGCATTTGTTCATATTTAACTTCTTTTCTTCGGGAGTTTCTAAGACTTGCTATTTTTGCCTTTTCAGATTCCTCTATGGGGCGCAGCGGCAGCGGTTCTTATTACAAGGACTTTCGACGCTATGGAGGGCGTGGCAGCTATGACTACAAGCAATACTATGCCGATCCCAGAGAAACCAATGAGCAGAGAGCTGCGCGAAAAGCTGAAGAGAGGAGAAGGTATGAAGAACGTCATGAGGGAGCGGGCACGCGACATGAATCCTTCCCAAGGGATGATGACTCCCATAAACGTAAAACGCACGATGATAGGGGGAAGAGCCATATTGAGGATTCGAGAAAGCGGACCAAACTTGGCGAGGAGCACGTGCCCGTGACATCTGAGAGACCTGGTGCCTCAGTTTCTATTGACATCCCTTTCAAATCTCCTGCTCTTGAAGGAAGTGCCATCCAAACACTTCTCAACAGGCCTTCATACCATGTTGAAAGGGGCCCCCCGACTTTGCAGAGCCGATTCCCGAACTGGTGTTTGAGGGGGGTACGCTTCGACCTTGATTTGGTCCCCATCGACAAAGAAGCTATGTACAGAAATCTCGATGCTGTCAAGCTTGATATCGATAGAATGTCTGGATGGCAAAAGCTGGTTGATGAACTTCAAAGAGTTAATCGGGCTAACATCGAAGCAATGCTGACCATGGAAAATGACAAATCAGAATGGCAGAAGATTCTTGATCAACACAACGCTGAGATGAAGGAGATAGCCGAATACAATGAAAAACTCGAAGCTGAAGTAAAGCAGCTCAAAGATGATCTTGCCTCTTCTACTAATACTTACACCCAAAGAGAAGAGGTATTGCAAAAACAAGTGCGAGATGCGCACGCCAGCCAGAGGGACGCTGAAGCTAAAGCTGAGAGGTTGGAACAAGCTGTAGAGAACCACCGCACTGATGTCACCCAGCTGCAGAATAAACTGAGCGCCCGGGACATGGAGATTGAAGCGCTAAAAGCCCAACTTGCTCAGACCGAAAAAGATCGAGATGAGGCCATGGCTGGCAAAATTGCAGCCGAAGAAACTGCTCAGACCATGGAAAACGATATCAATTCGACTTTATTCGATTTTTATTTACATTGTGTCTTGGGACGCGGCAGCCTCTCTTTTCTTGGTCCTAAGTATGAAATCACCCTGGCCGAGGTGTGGGAAGCTGCTCTTAACATGTTTAAAGACGCCGGGTATGGCGATGAAGATTTTGAGGCGCGTTACCTGGATGAGGGAGCTCGCGCTGCTCTTGCGAAGGGGCGAGAACAACTTGCCAGGATGAGAACTGGAATGGCGGAAGAGGAACGTTCTGGAAAGGAATTAACGCTTACTTCCTCTGTCCAACCTCCAGTTTCTCCTGTGGTTGACATCACGGGTTCTAGCTCCTCTACTCCGCCTGCAACTAAGACAGTAACTGAAACTACAAGTGCACAAGGCGGGGATGAAGGTGGTGAAAGCAACGAAGCACAGCGATATGAAATCAGCCTCAGAGATCCAACTACCCCAGGTAAACTTGACACCGGACCAGCCCAAGTGGTGAACTGCTCGTTCGCTCCTTGTGAACTTGACGATCTTCTTGATTATTTTTCAAATGTCAATGAATTCCCGACTTTTGATTATTCCTCAAATGTTAATGAATTCCCGACTTTTGACGAGCCGTCATCCCCTCTCTTTTCGAAAGATACTGATATTTTAAGTTTTTTCTCCTTTGTAGAGAAAGCACCGAGTCAAACTCAAGCTTCTTCTCCCCCGGTGATCCTTCCTCCATCTCTTCAAGTAGCGCCTCCTTCTGCCTCGCAACCTGGGTCACAAGAAGAACAAATAGAAGCTCTCCATGGCCTGGATGATCCCATTGCTTCGCAAGAGCAAAAAGATGAGGGACTTGAGGGAGGTGACATATCTCCGGAGCGGACTCCTTCTGACGATACAACTTTATCTAAACTTGTCACTCCAGGAAGTGAGTCTTCCTCAAAGAGGAGAAGGAAGCAAGGAGCATCAAGGAGGAGAGGGAAGATAATCACTGCCACTGAAGAGGAGCCAGAAGTTGGGCCAGCTGCGCCTACCTCTCCTTCCTCCCTTATACCCACTGGCCGACCTGAAAAGCTGATCATTCGGCCGGGTAAAGGGTCTAAAGGCAGCAAAAAGAAGTGAAGATCTTCAGTTTCTAGTTTTTTGTGTTTTGCATGTACTGGCCGAGAATTGTGCGGGTACCGGCCCCCGCTTTTCTTTATTTTGAAACCTGTACCTGCGTTGTAATTGAATAAAATGATTCCTCGTTTGTACAAACTTTTGTTTGAATTAAAGAATACATTTGTTATTCGTTTTGGCATGAGTTTATTTGATATTGCAGCGAGCTTATGGTATGTTACTTGAGCGTTACCTTTTGCTGGTTTAGTTATACCATATTGTGTGTAATTATACTATATTGCCCCCATTCCATAAGTATGCTGCAATATTCTATACCTCGAGGGGACTTACACTCTTATTTGCTAAAGAATAATTATTTTATTCTTTAAAGAAAATTTTATAGAGTACAACTCCCTTCGTATAAGTTTTTACGCTTGGTCGTTCGAAGAAATCACTTTTTTCTTTTGCTTATGTGCATATCTCATCAAGTGAATTCCTCTATGTGGTAAAGCGGACCTCTGAAGGGTACTTTAACTTCTTTTCTTTTTACGACCATTTCTCATAGTAGGCAAATTACTTTTCCTTTGAAAGTTAAAGTACGCTTTTGATGAGGATTTTTTTTTCTATAGAAAGTTGTACCTCTGAGGAGGGATTTTTTCACGTTTCAACACTTGGAAGTTTTATTTCAATCTCGGTGAAACGTGTACCTCCAAAGAGTTATGCTTTAGAAATCCTTTTCACGTTTCAACACTTGGAAGTTTTATTTCAATCTCGGTGAAACGTGGGTTTCCAAAGAGGTCTTTTTTCTTAATTGTGTTCCCGGGAGGGGGTTGTACCTCTGAGGAGGGATTTCTCACGTTCCAACACTTGGAAGTTTTATTTCAATCTTGGTGAAACGTGTACCCCCAAAGAGTTGTGCCTTTGAAGAAAGCCTTTTCACGTTTCAACACTTGGAAGTTTTATTTCAATCTCGGTGAAACGTGTGCTTTCAAGAAGGTCTTTGTTTTTACATTTCAACTTTGGTGAAGTGAAATTCCGAAGAGCGGCTGCTACACTTCAACTCCTGGCGAAATGGGCCTCCGAAGAGGGCTTTTATTTTGTTTACATTTCAACTCTGGTGAAGTGAAATCCCGAAGAGCAGTTATAACACTTCAACTCCTGGTGAAATGGGCCTCCGAAGAGGGCTTTTATTTTGTTTACATTTCAACTCTGGTGAAGTGAAATCCCGAAGAGCGGTTATAACACTTCAACTCCTGGTGAAATGGGCCTCCGAAGAGGGCTTTTATTTTGTTTACATTTCAACTCTGGTGAAGTGAAATCCCGAAGAGCGGTTATAACACTTCAACTCCTGGTGAAATGTGCCTCAGAGAGGGTTTTCATCGCCTGGAAGTTACTCTCTCATGGTTGGAGGGTCATGACTCCTCCAATCTTTTTTGTTGAGTAGAGAACTTTCTTTTTTGTGGCATATGACCCATTAGAGGTCTTTTATTATCCGAAGAGTTGCGCCTCCGAAGAGGACTTGTGGCGCTGATGGTAGCTTTGGTTGTTCCTCTGTTCACTTGCTTATGCCTTTTCAGCGATCCTTTTTTTTTTTTTTTTTTTTTTTTTTTTTTCTTTTCAAGTTTTCATCCCCCTTTTTCTCACAAGTGGCTTGTTTAATCCAAGGAAGTGTACTTCATTGCCAGGCAAGTTCGTGAGAACGGGCACTAGCTTCCTAATTGGATGTTTGTTTGTTTAAACAATCTCAATTTATCAGCAAGGGCTCGTTCCTATCGAAATCATTAGCCGTTCAATTGAAGCATTTCCTATCTAGGATTTGAATTCGGGGTCTTTGTGACTTGAAATTTGTTTGTTGAATGATGGTGAGAATCGCTCGGTCTTATTATGCGCAAGTTTTATCTCCACTGTCTGCAAAAATTTAAATCGATATTTCAGCAATACATTTTGTGTATTTTTATATCGAAAACAAAGCAAACATATAATGATAATAAGGAACACAAGATTTATAGTGGTTCGGCCATGAAATTGGGCCTACATCCACTTTATATTCTTTCATTATTTACTTGCATCAGTTTCACAATTGCTTTCAATTACAGAAATCATACATTCATAATTCTTTTTACAATGTTTCAACAAAATTTTCAAGTAAAGTATGGACGCAAGTGATTGCTGTTCCATGCCCTTGGAATTTGATCTCCATCAACTGTGGTGAGCTTGAATGTGCCGTCAAGAAGTTTCTGACCTATCACATACGGTCCTTCCCAATTTGGCCCAAACACACCTGTCGCAGTCATAATTCTTTTTAGGACTAGATCTCCAATTTCAAAGCTGCGTTGACGAACTTTGGAATTGAAATGCCTGGCTATCCTTTGCTGATGAGCTGCAACTCTGAGGTTAGCTTCATCTCTTTTTTCATCAAGGAGATCCAGCGCTTCAAGTTGCAGCTTTTCATTTTCTGCTTGATTGAAATGGATTCTTCTGTGTGAAGGGACCTCTGTTTCAACCGGGATCATTGCTTCCGATCCGTATGCTAACGAAAAAGGAGTATGCCCAGTTGCAGTTTTGTGAGTAGTTCTGTATGCCCATAGTGCAAGTGGTAGTTTATCGACCCAACCACCTTTTGCTCTTTCGAGTTGCTTTTTGATGGTTGATTTGATGATCTTGTTCACTGCTTCCACTTGCCCGTTTGCCTGCGGATGAGCTACTGCCGAAAAGCTTTTCTGGATTTTGAATCGTTTGCAAAAATCCTGGAATTCCTCACTTTCAAACTGAGTACCATTGTCTGTGATTATTTTTTGAGGCACATCGTATCTGCAAATGATATTCTTGGTCACAAAGCTTATCACTTTCTTAGAAGTGATAGTAGCCAATGGTTCAGCTTCAGCCCACTTAGTAAAATAATCAACCGCAACAATAGCATATTTAATCCCTGATTTAGCGGTTGGTAGCGGCCCAATGAGATCCATTCCCCAAATTGCAAATGGCCATGGACTGATCATCTGTGTGAGTTCGGTAGAAGGTGCTCTAGGAATTTTGGCATATCTTTGGCACTTGTCACATTTTCGGGAGTAATCTGCGGCATCCCGATTAATTTCTGGCCAAAAATATCCGTATCGGAGAATTTTCTTTGCTAATGTTTGACCACCTGAATGATCACCGCATTCTCCTCCATGCACTTCAGTTAGGATTGTTTTGGACTCTTCCCGGGATACACATCGAAGCAATGGCATTGAGAATCCTCGTCTGTATAATTGACCATCCTGGATTATATATCGAGAAGCTTTTCTCAGTAGCTTTTGTCGTTCTTTAGAGTTTTCTGGTAAAGAGCCATTGAGTAGATACTTTGTTATCGGAGTCATCCATGATTCTTGCTCTTGCGACATACTCATAACCCAATCGATATCCATTTCATCAATGCTCGGATTTGACAAAACTTCCACTGGAACTAACCCTAAGGATTGGGCTTCGCCAGAACTTGAGTATTTTGCGAGAGAATCTGCTTTCATGTTTTCTTCTCGAGGAATATGACTTATCGTGTAATGGTCGAATTCACATAAAAGTTCCCAAGCCTTTGACACATAAGCGGGCAGATTTCCTCCTTTCGTTTGAAACTCCTTCTTGACTTGGCATACTATAAGCTGAGAATCACTGAAGATCTGTAACGCTCGAATGTTTAGTTCTTTAGCAATTTTCAAACCAGCGATCAGAGCTTCATATTCTGCTTCATTGTTTGTTGAAGGAAATTCTAATCTTAGCGCATAGCATAATGACCGGCCTTCAGGAGTTTCAAGAACAATTCCAGCACCTGAACAGTGATCATTTCTTGCGCCATCTACAAACAACTTCCATTGGGTTGGGGAGTTCTCGATTGTTTCTTCCTCGCTGTTACCCTTGTCTGTAAATTCTGCAATAAAATCTGCCAAAGCTTGTCCGTTGATCGCTTTTCTAGGATGATAAGTGATGTCATATTGGCTCAATTCAATATTCCACTTTAAAAGGCGGCCCGAAGTCTCAGGGCGAAACAAGACTTGCTTTAAAGGTTGATCAGTGAGGACTTTGATAGGATGAGCCTGGAAATATTGCCTCAACTTTCTTGAGGCAATCAATAGACAATAGGCGAGTTTTTCCAACTTGGAGTAATTCATTTCTGCCCCAGTGAGTCTTTTGCTGATATAGTAAACTGGATGTTGAATCCTTTTGTCTTCCCGTACCAGCGCTGCACTTAAAGCATGAGATGAAACTGCCAAGTATATAAGAAGATCCTCGCCATCGCCGGGCCTGGAAAGTATTGGAGGCGTTTCCATATGTTGAATCAATTCTTCAAAAGCTTTCTGGCATTCGGGAGTCCAGTCAAAGTTTTTCTTTCCTTTCTTTAGAGCGTCGAAGAATGGAATGCATTTATCAGTAGCTTTGGATATGAACCGACTTAAGGCGGCAATTTTTCCATTGAGACTTTGCAATTCCCTCTTTGTTTTAGGAGCTTTGACTTCTTTTAGAGCAGTGATTTGAGCTGGACTAGCTTCAATGCCCCTAGCGCTCACGATGAAACCCAAGAACTTCCCAGATTCTACCCCGAAAGAACATTTTAAAGGGTTAAGCTTCATTCCGTATCTTCGGAGAATTGCGAACATTTCTGCTAAGTGTTCGATGTGATCCACTGCTTTCTTAGATTTTACTAGCATGTCATCAACGTAAACTTCCATAGTCTTTCCCAACTGCGGTTTGAACATAGCATTAACCAGTCTTTGGTATGTTGCCCCCGCATTCTTCAACCCAAAGGGCATAACTCTGTAACAGTAAAGACCGACATCGGTGATAAAGCTTGTGTCCTTCTGATCTGGCTCATGCATCATGATCTGATTATATCCGGAGTAGGCATCCATAAAAGACAACAATTCATGACCCGCTGTTCCATCTACCAGTTGATCGATCCTGGGTAATGGGAAGCAGTCTTTGGGACAGGCCTTGTTTAGATCTGAAAAGTCGATGCACACTCTCCATTTACCATTGGCTTTCTTAACTAGCACTGGATTTGAAACCCAATTTGGATAGGTAGATTCTCTGATGAAATTATTCTCCATGAGCCGGTCAACTTCCTCTTTCAATGCTGTCGACCTTTCTAGACCTTGGATTCTTCTTTTCTGCTTTACTGGCGTGAACTTTGGGTCAATATTCAGAGCATGTACCGCAACTTCTGGGGATATTCCGCACATATCGGCATGGGTCCAAGCGAAAACATCCAGGTTTGCTTTCAAAAAAGATATCAAGGCATTCTGAACTGACACATTAAGTTGTGAACCCACATTCAGCACCTTGTTTGGGTCCTTCAGATCAACGGGCACCGGTATCGTTGTTTCTGCTGGTACCACCCTACTCTCCCCCGCACTGGCCTTTCTAGGATCCATCACTTTTCGTGCCCCGCTATGCTCGCCAGTGCAGGGTCCGCCCTGTAGTTGCTATAGGGTTGGTGTTTTGATGCGGATTGGGGTTGCCGCATCTTTCCCCATTTCTCTCTTCCTTGTTTCTCGCAGCTCTGTCATATAACATTCTCGCCCAGCGTTCTGGTCTCCTTTAATAACTCCTACCCCATTGTCTGTAGGGAATTTAATAGTAAGACACCACGGGGCAAGGACAGCTTTGAATGCAGCAAGAATAGGTCGACCAAAGAAAGCATTATAAGCAGAAAATTCATCTACTATCACAAAAGTCTGCTTGCGAACTACTTTTCTTTCTCCTTCTCCGAGTTCCACAAGCAAGTCAATGGTTCCTACTGGTTGCTTTGGCTCCCCAGTGAAGCCAACAATCTTCTGAGATGAGGCTTGCACATCCGCCATCGGGATTCTCATCTGGTCAAACGTTTTCTTGAAGAGGATGTTGCAAGATGCGCCGCAATCAATAAGAACTCTTCTGACAATAGCCGGTCCAATACCGGCCGAGATGACTAACGGGTCCAAAGTAGGGGCCTCAATGCCCGTGGAATCTCTAGCCCTGAACACAATATCATCATTAAAAGTCCTTTGTTGTTTCAGGGGTGTAGAGTCCTCTAAAACAAAGACATTCTCTTCAGTTGGCATATGTTTCAGAGCTCGAGTGTACCTCTCCATTTCACCCCAGCTTCTGCCTGCTGGGTGGGGTCCTCCTGTGATGACATTAATAACTGGCCTTCCAGATTCATGTCCTGCGGCCTTCTCATTTGTCCTGGGCTGATGAGCAAGAGCTTGTTGCCCCTGACTTGACGAAGCAGGATCATTACCACTCTTCTTCACAAATTGCTGCAGCTTATTTTCTCTTAGCAATTCTTCGATTATATTTTTCAATTGACGGCAGTCGTCTGTGTCATGACCAGGCTGATTATGGAAGCGACAGAACTTCCCACTTTGCACAGCTTTTCTTCCGGTTCTGAGAACAGGAGGTTTGGGATACTCAAAAGAATCTTTTGTAGCCAGGTAGATGCGCTCTGGTGTTTCTAACAAAGGAGTATATTCTGATGGCTTGAAGGATCGAGGCTTCTTCGAATTGTGTTGTTTCCTTCCATCATTATTTTCTCTTTTCTGTCCCACAGATCCATTCTTACGTGGCGCAGCAGTGTTGTCTTCAGCTTTCTCTACTGTTGCCTTTGCCGGGACAGGACGGCTTTCCAAACGCATGAATTCATCCGCCTTTTTGTAGAACTTTTCCAGAGAATTTGGCTCCTTCATGTTCAGCCACTTTCCGAATTCACTTGACTTATCAATAGCTCTCATCAAATAGGTCAAGACCATGCGGGGTTCTGCATTATCCACCTCAGCTAACGCTATATTAAAGCGATTTAAAAAAGACTTGATAGTTTCCCCCGGATTCTGTTCCAAACCGGATAACGACATGATGTCTTTTGCCTTTGAAGCATATAGCCTAAATTGCTCTTTAAATTTCCTGGTTAGGTCTGAAAACTGATCGATGGACCGGACAGGTAGTTTTGTGAACCAAAGCAGAGCTACCCCTTCCAAATACACAGGAAAATAGCGGCATTTTATCTCGTCAGAAGCTCTGGCACCTGTCATGTGCCAATCATATTTGTACAGGAACTCATTTGGATCACTTGTCCCTTTGTAAGCTGGAATGGTCGGAGGGACGAACTTCCTTGGGAATTCAGCTTTTAGGATCCTTTCAGTAAACGGAGTCTTGCTCGGAGCGAAACCCCACTCTTTCTCATCTTCGACCCTTTGCATACTTTCTTTCATAATCTGTCGAACCATACCAGAAAGATATTCTTCGTCATTCCTATTTCTGGATCCTCCAGCCTCAGGCAATGTCTGTTCAAAGGGGCTAGCAGCCCTTTCGGGAATGTTTCTAGTTTCAGCATCATGGACATTACCGACAAAGTTCCTTTCATTATTCGCAGGTTGACGGTTTGCCCCGAGCAGATCGTTTAACCTATTCAGAATCAGAGCATTCTGAGCATTCTGAGCTTCCAATTGCGCGTTCTGGGCATTTATTTGCTGATTCAACCCAAAGATAGCAGCGTCCAATTCCGCTTTTGAAACTCCAACAGCTGGAGTGGCTTGATTTGGTGTTGGGGAAGTGGAGGTTCCCTCTTGAATGTTTGCAGATCTCACAGATTTACTTTTCCTTCCAGGAGCCATGATTTCGGATAGACTTCTGGTTCTTAAAGAAACTCTATCTACAAATCTTTCTGAAACAATGATGATAGATGTCCTGAGTTCAATTCTCAGTGAAAGCACCAAAATGTTAACGAAAAAATTTAAACGCTAACACCCTGGTGTATAAGATGTGATTGTGAAAGCACCACCCGTTTGTACGGGAAACAGGAATAAGCAGAAAGTATGTAGAAGAACGGTAAGAGACACAGTATTTATAGTGGTTCGGCTTATAATCCAGCCTACGTCCACTTTAATCTTTTTATCACTAGTTTGATTACAATTCTTTACAAGATCTTTCAATTACAACACACTTCAAGTGATAGGATATGTGAAACAAGTAGCTCAAGCTTTGATGTTGACAATCATCTTCAAATCCATGGTGAATGTGGATGATTCCTTCATGGAGTTCCTTTAGAAGTTTGTTGGATCTAAAAAGCTTTGAAGTCGTCTGGAATTCGGCAGAGTAATGGCGCTTGAAGAGAATGAGCCCCCAAAAGTCCTTTGCATGTTGGAGATGGTTTCATATTTATAGAGAATTCTGGGCGGAAAAAGTGCTAAGTCCTAACTCGTGGCCGACTTAAGATAAGTCGTGTTCGACTTAAGGTAAGTCGTCCCCGGGTCACTGAGCCGAGTCTATGGCAGTTCCCCTTTTTTGAACCCATCCCTAAGTTCTAAGTCGTGTGCGAGTTATCTGGCTGCAATTGCTAATTTCCCTTCTTAAGTCGTATACGACTCTTTTTATGTCGTAAGTCGTAGTCGACTTAACCAATTGCAACTGGTTTAAAGCAAGTCTTAACTCGTAGACGAGTTAAGAGGTGTGTCTTTAGGTCGTATCCTCCTTAAGTCGTATAACTTCTTTAAGTCGTAAGGGTCTTAAGTCGTACAAACTGCAGTTATCATTAAGTCGTAGGCCATCAATTTCCTTAAGTCGTAAAGACCTTAAGTCGTTAGCTTTTCTTAACTCGTATGCCTGCTAACTCGTAGAAGATCTTAACTCGCAGAGGATTAACTCGTAGAGGCTTAACTTGTGGAAGATCTTAACTCGTACACTTGCTAATTTGTAGATATGCTAACTCGTAAAGGCTTATCTCGCAAGTAGCTTAACTCGGGTACTCCTTAACTCGTAGGCTGCTTATCTCGTAAGCTTGCTAACTCGTAGAGGTCTTTAAGTTGTAGGAAGTTGCTGACTCATGTATCCTTTAACTCGTACATGCCTTGAGTCGTACATGCCTTGAGTCGTACATGCCTTGAGTCGTACATGCCTTAACTCGTGGACCTGTTAACTTGTGAACGAGTTAGGGTTAACAGTTCCAAATTTCAAATTTCCTTTAATCCTATTTATAACTTAGTATTAAATCACTTATTTTAATCAAAGGTTCCAATTTATAAATTAGTTACAACCCATTTCCTACAATAATTGAAACTATTGATTAACGGAAACTGAATAACTAAATACCGGGTTAAATCTCAAATCATTTTAAAATAATAGATAAACGTATTTTATATATCCAATTATATTTAAAACTATTTCAAATTTATATTTGTTTATCAAAACAACTCTGCAATAAAACTACTACAGTGGCCTTCCCACTTCGAAACTCGAAAATGAATGTCGATGATGCGTGCACTCATCACCCAAATTATTTTCCAGCGACTGAGAGGGGAGTACAACTTATTTCTTTTCAGAGTTTCTTTAAAACATTTCTTTCAAATTATATTGGAATATTTATATCTGAAAATACTTCTAAAATATTATTATTATATTTTAAAATCATTCAAAAGAAAGTTTCAAAACCCCGGAACTTAAGTTCTAAATTTCAAGTTTCCATTTACTTTATTTTAAATCTTATTTCAACTAATATATAAAATTTTCACTACCTAACAACCAATATATTATCACCAAATATAACCTTTATAAAAAAATTATTTTATATATAGAAAATATAATAGGTAAAATTATTTCATTCACCTATATTCAAAACAAATATTTTGTCGGTATGTCCTATTAAGTGTTTAGAAATCCCTCTTGATGTCATAACGTCTCATGCATCAACCAGAATTTATAAATATAAACGGAACAAATTAACACAATATTAAAACCTTTTTACAACATCAACAAATACGCTCTCTCATATATATATACACTCATCGACTCATCATAGGGTATTACTACCCTATTGGTAAAGAATCAGACCCCACAAAGCTAAGGTTTATCGCTATACCAAAGCTCTGATACCAGATGTAACATTCCGCCTTTTCGTACGCTTTAAATCGACGATACACCACATACGTCAGACTTAAACTATACAGAAGAGCAGATTGTTATGGGGTAAATAAGAAAAAGCAGAGAAAGAAATAAAACAAAACTGAATCTTGCAGCAGAAGGATAAAATATAATAATCAAATATACAGTTCATGAATCCATTTTACAAAATATTCGATTATTCTTATACAATACATATCAGAGTTACACTTACCAGAAAATATTAATAATGCAGCAGAATACAATGGTGTAGTGGAATAGTATAATAGATAATAGTAATAATAATTCTTCGTCTTCGTCCTCCAGAATTAAGGCCTTCAAATCCTGAAATGCTCAGGCTGACCCGAGCGAATTGATAAGACAAAACACTCGAGTTAGAACTAAAATATCTTATGTGAGTTAAATTAACACAAATAAATATAAGCGCAGTAACTTAAGAGATGCTCGGGATTCACATCTCCTAAGGATCCGTTAAACTATTTACTGTGTAGTAATATTTCGCTATTATAATAATGTCTATAGTAAAATAAACTTACTTTTAAATAGCATTAAGGCTTTACATTTTCCACGTTAACACGTAATGGTCCTACTAGTCCATCCAGTATCAGTGCATCTCCAGTTCGGGAGACTACCCTAAATACTCCACGGCCTACGGGAGAAAACCAAACTCGTACAAGGTGCGATAGGGTAGGTGACACGGCACAACTAGGCAATGTCAAGGTAAATACACCAATTACGCTTCCGGGCCGGTGGTAACGCGTAACAACTACTACCGCCCACCTCGAGCCACACCCCCAAATCAAAAGTGGCCAGCGAATCAATCCAATGTCAGGGTATAATATCGAAGGGATGTATCCGACAAAATGAGCTACCTTCTTAGCCCGTCAATCGCTCCTGTTTTAGCCACCCTATGCCAACTCAGGGAGTCGGGTCCACGTATTTACCTTAAAGGAAACACCGCCACCATCGTACTTCATTCTCGAATCTCCACCGCGTACACGGTTGTTAAAGTGGTTTTCAGAGTTGGCAGAGAGTACGACAACTTCCCATCATGGTCTCTTCAACAACTAAACATTATAACAACACCGTGGTCATTTCAAAATATTTTATACTTCAAAACCAGAATATAATATCCATTTCGAAACCATATAAATACGATATCATTTCCATTTCAAAATCAATCAATATGATATTATTTTAAAAATCATAGTATTTCAAAGTTATAAAATTTCGAAACCAAAGACTTAAAACTATAACACTTCCAAAACGTAATACTTTGAAACATAACTTCCACCTTTACATGGATTTAAATATTAAAATATTTTATAAAACAAACTAGCCTCTTAAATTTCACAAATCAATTCCAAAACAACCTGAATTTCTAAATTTTAAATTTAATATATTTCAAAGCTTAAATATTCAATATTTCAAAACTAAATTTTATAATTCATACATATACAAATTTCACTTTTACTATTATTTAGTTTTGAAATATCTGCTTACTAAAACCAATATCCTTTAGATAAAACTTCAAATTTCAAAACTGAATATTCCTCAATTTATTCATTTAATCATCTTAAACCCGAATTAAGTTATAAAACCATATTCTTTTAAAATCTTAGTTTCAATAAGTTCCAAATGGATTCTTATTAAATATAATTCTTAATTAGATAAAATCTCAATCAATTTCAAACTATCTTCTCAACCTTGATTTATAAAAATCAATATAAACTCTATATTAAAATATAATTATACTTATCAATATTATATTTTAATAAAATCAAACTTTATTATTAAACTTATTTTATACTTCAAACAAATTTTATTCATAGCTTAAACCAATAATTAACTATATATAAAAGAACATTTATAAAATAACCAAATCAATATCTCAAAAACCATATATTTCTTTACAAACCATAGAGATCTTTTCAAAATATTTTTATATATAGACCACGATGTCTGTATATAATTTTCTATCCTATGGTCAGGTGGTACGGATATTTATCATTTCAATCTGTAATTTAAAATAAAAATTACGGTTATATCATTCAAACCGTAATCCCGAATGAAATAAAAATTTGATAACAACTTGCAGTTTATGACAATATAAATAAAACATCCATTCATCCAATATCAATCATCAAATATTATCACAATAATCATCCAATTCAAAAAATAACATTAATATAGAACAGATAATAAATACAAGTAATTACTGGCAATTTATATTCAATAATAAATAAATTTAACTGGCAGTTTATTTGCAATAATAAATTAAATAACAATTTAATTCAAATAAACTAAAATTAACCGGGATGATGATTAAAAATATGCCAAACAGTCATAAATACATTTCTATTCACATTATATATCAATTTAACAAACATGAGAAATTTTAGAAGTTGGGAGTGGGTTAAAACACTCACCTTTTGAATTTAAATTGAATTCAAATCCAAATTAAATCCAAAAATTTAAACAATCTTAGAATTCGTCCAAACAAGCTCCAAAATGTCCGGGATTCCGATACGATCCTATCAAAAAAACCAACGCGTGAATCGGACCTCGTATGGGAAAGTTACATGAGTTAGAACAAATCAAAATTAAGTTTACATATAATAAAACGAAAATCAACTCACCTTCCTCTCAGGATTGGCCACGTCACCAAGTTGAATACGCGAAACCCTACAGGCCGAAATTCTCGCATGCGGTCACTCAACTCATACAGCAAGACACGGCCGCCACTCAAACGTCCAAATGCTCGCCTACACAATGGCCTAGGGCCAAATCAAACCTCGCCGACGCCTCCACTAGGTCAGGCTGACCTGAACGAGTGCTTGCACGCGCCTCTCGGTGGTCAGAACCACCTCCATCGCCGATAGCTTTGATGGCGAATTTCGACGAATTTCGACGCCTGTAGCATGAACGAACATCACCATAGTGGCCTGCACGACTCCAGCTTCCCAACGCCACGTCCCGATCGACGATCGGGAGACGGTCCACCGTCGGATCGTCAAAACCCTAAAACGAACGGCCGATGTTCACTCTTGATTTCTAGGAAAACGGTGCATCGAAACCAAAAACGAATCACATAATTGAGATGCGTACATCGAGAGTTTCGATATATAATTTTTCTGAATTATTTTGGGGAGTTTGATATTTCAATTTTATTTTAGAATTACAATTTGATTTGGAATTGTCTTTGGGAATTTTTGTTTTGTTTTCCATTGAGGAGGAGGAACATCTGATTTGTACGTACAAACAAATGAAAAATAGAAAGCCTAGGGTTTATAATAGGTTATTTATAGGTAGGGTTGAAATAGAATGGATCGGATCGATTGGATATACGCGTTAAACGATAAAATAGCCCAAAAAAGCTCGTTCTGACTCCGGAACGAAATTGGGTCAAACCATATATCAAAATAGATGTTTTTAAATATTTTAAACGCGATGGAACAGGTTTCAGGTCCAAATTCCATCGTATGAAGAAGTTATGACAAAATCAAATTATTTCAAATTGATTTCAATTGATTTGATTTCTAGGCGTTTCGAGTTTGTACGATCAAACGACACGTCCGATCGTTACGAAACTTGAAACCCTATAATAATTCACTGTTACAGATCCGATGAAACTGGTTTCGTTGAAATCCGAGTCAGTGGCCAAAATGGCTATTTTCTAGTTAATTAAATATGTTAAAAATAAATTAATTAAATCACTTTTCAATTTTAACTCTATAATTAACAAAGTTCATCAATTTTAACTTTCTTAATCATTTACACTAATTTAACCAAATATAAATGTCAATTTAGAGTTGATTAGTTTATCAATTTCAGCGTTAAATTTCATTTTTATTACATTTAGAAATTATAAATTTAATTTACAATAATTCCAATTAATTTACTTTTCAATATATTATTCATTTCTTTATTATCAAAAGGATGAAATTAACATTGGATTCAAAATCTATTACCCTAATATTCTCAGATTTCATCTAAATTTCTATTAACGTAATAATTAAATGTGTAATTTCATTTATTTGCAATTAATTCAATTATTGAATTTTACATTTCAATTTAATAAATAAAATCTTGATTTCCATTCTTTAAATCAACCAATTGTCATATTATAAAAAGAATTAACATTATTTCCTTAATTTATACTAATATAACATTGAATTGAGATTCATTGCACTTGATTACAAATTTTGATTAAATGGACTAAATAAATGATTACTTTATAATAATTGTTGCCACCAACTCTTAATCACATTTATATAAGTTCTCGTTTCCAAACAATTACATATACAGAACGTTGATTTTATTCAATTGCTATTTATTCATTATTAATTCATTGATTAATTCAATATTTACATTTGTTTTTCTTACATTAATTTATTACCAAATATTCCTATTTACAATCAATTATAACCCTGCAATTGTTTCATTCAATTGGGATTGCATTGAATTAATTATTTATTAGCTTACATCAACATTCTTACATTTCATTCCCGTTATTAATCCATTACTACCAAATAGATAAAATTACCATGAATTGCAATTTGATCACCAATTTTACTTAACACCCTAAATAAATAAATAACATTTTTTTTGGCAAAGCCAGCGGGGTTGACTGGCCCCCTACCAGTTTTATTGCAACCACAATAAAGAGATTCAAACCAAGCTTTGAATCAAAGAGAAACAGGGAAAACATAGTAGAAAAAGAAGACAAAAAACAACTGATCAATGAGCGCAATTGCTAATCATGATTCCAGGGAAAAGGCAAGCACTTCTTCTCATTTGCATGTAAATCCTTTCCCTCACTTCAAACCAAAGAGTGTTAATACTCTTTCTCTTATTATCAAACACAATTGTATGTCTCTCATTCCATATCACATCTATGTAAATTTTAATGCAAATAACCAATTCTCTGGATTTGTTGGTCTTCCTCCTTTTCGCCTTATAAATAATATTCCAGTTAATAATAGAGTTAGCAGAGGCAACAGAGCTATGAATTTTACATGCTATTCTATCAACCAGAACTTTAAGTTCAGGGAAATCAAAGAAAAGATGCTCACTTGATTCCACATGTTGTTCACAAAAAACACATTCAGGGTAACAACACATCCCATAATAGTTTAATACACTTCTGGTCAGGAGAGCATTGCTAACTACCTTCCATAACATGAGGTTTTCTCTCGGGGAAGAGACAGAGGACCATATTACAGTAAACCACTTGGCAGCAGGCAAGACAGTGTTACCATGCAGGTGTTGATAAACCAATTTAACACGGTGAGGTTTCTTGTTCCAGGACACAGTAGAAGTGTGAACATAGCTGTAACTGTTGCTCTGAATTGAACACCATAATTTCCTAACAACATGACTACTATTGTAAGGAAGTAGAATACTACCATCAGCATAGTAATCACTAACTTTAGCTTCACGATTGACAGCAGATTGTACACTCATAGCATGATCAAACAATCTAGAAAGAATCAAGCCTTTACTCACCCATGGTTCATCCCAAAATCTAATTGCAGTGCTGGTATGGACATGATACTGTATCATGGGAAGAAAGACATCCCTGAGTTTCGGAATATTCCTCCAAGTCCAACTACTATCTTGAGGTATGCCCATCATCCAAAACTTCTCATGCTTAATGTTATGAGTCCAAGTCCAATTGACCCAAAGACTATCCTTTTTATTTAGGACATCATCAAAATGTTTACTGAAAGCAGCAATGTTCCAGTTTTTATCATTTAAAATTGCAAGACCTCCCAACTTTAATGAAGTCTCAAACTTTGTAAAAGAACAAGGCAAAAGTTTCTTATTGTGTACGCTACCAGTCCAGAAGAATCTATACATGGCAGACCGAACAAGGTGCAGAAGCCTACCAGGAAGAATAATAGAGCGGGCCCAGTAGACCAAGGAAGGGAACACAACAGATTTTATGAGTACGAGCCTACCACTTTGTGGCATTTTTCTATTTTCCCATGCATTCATGACAGTAGTAATCTTATTATATAGGGGAAGACAATCAGCAATGGAAATTCTTTTAGTGATTAATGGAAGACCAAGATACTTCATATCAGAGAGCATACAAGAGAAACCACTGAGTTGAAATAAACTAGTAGCATGAACATCAGAGACTCCAGCAACAAGCAAGGAAGATTTGGAGTGGTTAATGGAGAGGTCTGTCATCAGCTAAAAGGACTGCAATGCATTTAATATTCCAGTTAAAGAGGTAGCTTTAGGTTTAGTGAATATCAACACATCATCCGCAAACCATCCGCAAACATAATGGAAGATATATGATGATGTGAGCACTTAGGGTGGTACTTTATAAGCTTTTGAGAGAATTTATTCTTGAGAATAACATTAAAAACTTCCATAACCAATAAAAATAAATATGAGGAGATAGGATCCCCTTGCCTAATACCTTTTTGACTACCAAAGTAGCCTACAGGTCTACCATTAACAACTACAGAGAAGGTTGGGGTGGATATGCAAGTATAAACCCATGAAACAAAGGTTTAAGGGAAACCCATCATAGCCGTAATCCTTACAATAGACACCCAGTGAATTGAATCATATGCTTTGGATATATCAATTTTGATAGCAGCTGCTGGAGAGACATTACCTTTGTCATAACCTTTCAACAGTTCTTGGGAAAGAAGAACATTATCAAGAATATTCCTAGCAGTGATGAATGCTGCTTGATTGAGAGACACTAAAGAAGGCAGTACACAAACTAATCGAGATGCCATAATTTTTGAGATGCATTTATACACAACATTACAACACGAGATAGGCCTGAATGAAGAAACTTTAGTTGGAGGAGAAACCTTAGGTATTAAAGCAATGTTTGTTGAGTTGACTTCTTTAAGTAGCCTACACTTGTTAAAGAAATTATGGATTGCTTGACAGAACTCATGCCCAAGCACAGACCAAGTGGCAATGTAAAAAGTAACATTAAGTCCATCAGGACAACCAGAGGATCGTTGGTTCATGGAGAATAGGACATACTTAATTTCTTCATCAGAAACAGGTTTAATTAAAGCATCAGATTCAAAGTGGGAAAGGCAAGGCAGAGGTAGGGTAGAGATTTGGTTAAGGTCAGGAGAGAAATCAGAAGAGTTGCCAAGTATATTAGTGAAGTAATCAACAAATGCTTTGTCCACAGAATCAGGAGTTGTGCAAATATTACCTTGATCATCCATTATGCTGAAAATATTTTCTCTGGCATGCTTGACTTTTAAAGTGTCATGGAAAATTTTTGTATTCTTATCCCCTTCTTCAAACCATTTGTTATGGATCAGCTGCCTTTTCATACTTGCTTCCAACTGAAGAGCTTTGTTCACTTCCAAGAATAGACGACCTTCATCATTAGCAGCAATTTCATCCTCTGGATTTTCCATCATGTATTCCTGTTTGGCCCTGAGCTGATCAATCAAGGAAGAAGATAACAAACTGCCTTGACCAAAGGTGGTGGAAGCCCACAACTTAAGCGATTGCTTTATGCCTTTTAATTTCCTGCAAAACTTATACATAGGGTTACCAAAACAGTTAAAAGTAGTGTGAACTCGAGAAACTAAAACAAGAAAGTCATCATGTTTAGCCCAAGCATTAAAAAATTTAAAACTTCTTTTGTCTCTTCTTAAATGGGGATCAAGGGTGAGAATTAAGGGAGAATGGTCTGACAGAATAGGAAGTGGAAGGAAAACAGACATGGAAGGCAAATAATTAAGGGTAGAGATGTTACAAAAAGCATGATCAATGGTAGTGAAAGTCCGAACACCACTACGGCTACGATTATTCCAAGAATATTTTGCACCAGTCTTGTTGACCAAAATAA
Source organism: Allium cepa (assembly GCA_030765085.1). Lineage (NCBI taxonomy): Eukaryota > Viridiplantae > Streptophyta > Magnoliopsida > Asparagales > Amaryllidaceae > Allium > Allium cepa. The sequence continues at coordinate 77,557,934 of CM060941.1, read as the reverse complement.
GCTCAGAGTCAGATATAGCTAGATTAATAGGAGCAATGTCACCAGGAAGGAGAGGAGATCCACCCTTTTATCATCAAGGTTAAAGCAAGAATTAAAGTCTCCAAGAACAACCCAAGGATGAGTGCTCTGCCGGAGAGGTGGGAGGGATTTAAATAGTGTATTTCTTGAAAGAGAAGTATTATCAGCATAGACAAAGGTAATATAGAAGGAAAATTGTGATTGAGAGAGATGGACATGGAAATGAATAAATTGTCTTACAGAAAGGATAGGGGTTAAGGTCAAAACAGCAGGATCATATACTACAAGAATTCTTCCATAAGATGCAGTATCAAGATTGTGATGATAAGCCCAGAGTGGATTAATATATAAAGAAGCTTTAATGGAAAGAGGAAGATTGAGCTTAGTTTCGAGAATGCCGAAAAGACATATATCATACAAATTAATAAGGCTTTTGACTTGATCAAGTTTCAAGTCGGAATGAGCACCCCTAATATTCCAGGAAGCAACTTTTTTATTCATGGAAAATTAAGGAGAAAGATGAATTTTGTTACCTCTCTTTGCTGAAAGAGATCTAGTTTCAATACGATCGTGTAACAATATAGAGAGGGAGGAAAACTCAGAGGCGATAGGATTAGAGGAGGGAGGATTAGGTGGTGAAACAGAATGTGGAACATTGATAGGAAAGTTAGCTGGCCAACCAGGAAGGTCAATGGTAAAATTATATGACGGGGGATCATCAGTAAGTTTACCCACAACTGCTTGATGCATGTTGGATATTACTTGCTTTATTTGGTGTTCATAGGACCGGCACCAATTTGCAATGAAGTCAGATTCAGTAGTGTGCACATGCACATTGCTAAAAGGGGACACAGTGTGCACCAATAGTTTACTGGAAGGAGAATTAGCACTGTGAGGTTTTTGTTGCTCCAACCCAACAAATATTTGACTCGTTTCATTATTTTCATCAGTATTAACTTCAATAGATTTTCCAATACACAAAGACGGAGTGTTAGCAACAACATAACTGGTCTCATCAAGAATCACCTCACCTTCCTCCACTTCCAACTGTTCTGAGCATCCTTGATCATTGTCTACATCCTGAAGCAGACTAAACTTGTTATTGCTTGTAACTTGATTAAATATGTCTGTTCCATCACTATGGGTTCTTACTCCTGCTTCAGAACTAGTGTTTACTTCTTTATCCACATTAGGAAGTGGATTACCTTTACCAATTGACTTATTCATGGAAGCAATACTAACTTCTTCACTTAAATTTCTTTTTTTTCCTTTGTTATTATTCACTTTTTGCCAGATCTTCTTCACTTTACCATCTTTTTCCAAACTTTTACCTTTTATCACCTTACTTTGAACTACCTCACACTGAATGAGATTATCATCATTGTCACCATTTTTGTTATTTCCTTCACCAGATTTTTCACATTTTTTGCAACTAGACACCAAATGACCAAACTCCTTACATGATATGCAAATTTCAAGTCTCCATAAATAATCAACTTTCACTAATTGGTCAGTGCCATTAAGTAGCTTAACTGCAAAGTTATCAGGAAGCTCATTATGAGGGGTAGCTTCTACCATGCATTTGGCAAATGAGATCCTTTTAAATTTTTCAGTGGAAGTATCCATACATAAGAGGTTTCCAACCCTGGAAGCTAGCCAATTAATACCCACAGGTGACCAAGCATACAAGGATATGTTAGAGAGTTTTATCCACATAGGGACTGCTTTGATGCTACCACAGCTATTTCCAATGTTTTCATCCCATGGTTTTACTATAAATAATTTATTCTTCATAACTACAGGATCAGACTCGGCTATTCTATTCTTATCATCCACATTAGAAAACTTGAATAAAAAGAGGAATCCATGAGATTTAACACTAATAGATCCCTGAAGTTTCCATGCTCGTTTAAGAAAATAAAGAACAGAGGAGTATGGAAGAGGATTATCAAGAAAGAACCCAACTAATTAATCCTTCCACATCGAGTTACCAGCCTGAACTACTTCAGAAGGGGGCAATATTGCATCACCATTAAACACAAACTGGATATCACGTGGTACATATTTACCTGCATTGTTTGGCCTGGCCTTAAACAAGGAGTTCCAAGCAACAGGAGGACAGGGATGAGCCGGCAGGGAAGGAGATGAGTGTTGGGAAGAATCTTTGGGTCGAACAGAGGATGATGGGACAGAAGAAGGAATGGTTGACAATGCTGGAACTGAAGAGGGAGGTACAAGGAGTGGGGAAGAAGGACAGGGCTGATTAGATGTAGAAGGAAAAGAAGGGTCGGCGGGAAAGAAAATTGAAGGAGGAATGGTCCGCATTAAAGAAAACTTAAATTCTGAAGGAAGGAATGATCCCTATTAGTTGTCACCTATTCACTTTTCTTATATTTAAAAGTTTATTACTTACCATTAACACTGTATTATTTCATTAATTAGTATAACTTTTGAATTTATTTCCCCATTCACTAATTTCAATCAATTGTAACCTTACAATTGTTTCAATAATAGGTATTGCACTAAATAAGTTATTATTAATTCGATAATTAATTCACTATCTGCCTTTTTTTTCTTATATTTAATTCTTAGCCTAGTATAACAATTTACATTACTTCAATTAATCGAAATTTCATTTCAATTGTTAATACTTAGTTTTAATTTCCATGGTTGCATTTCATTTTTAACATTTGCTTCAATATAAACTAATTTTTTTTATTTATTTCTAAATTTAATTACAAAATCTTATTAGTTTAACTAATTTTAATTATTGAAATTTAAGGGTACGCTCTCCCCCACTCAAAACTTTTCGTCCCCGAAAAGGAAAAATGAGGGAAAAGAAGAATTAGGAAATCAATATATTTTACTTAAAACATTAAATTTATAAACATTAAATTTACAAAATTAATTAATTTGAATAAAATATACCAATTTATAACTTTTTATTAGATCTTTTTATACTTAAATTAATAAAGTTTGGAAAACATTTTCAAAAAAATTCTAAGTCCAAAATTTATGGAAAATTTCGGCAGAGTCTCCTTTGTACGGAGAGGCCCAAGAGAAAAATAATATCAAATATAACAATATATAACATATATCTTCCAAAATAATATATCCCAACACCGGAAAAATAATATAATAGCGCTATAAAACCGTAATCCAAAAACATACATATTTGTCGGGCAATTAACGCTTAATTATGAAACCAAAAGCAGTAGCAATTGCTTCCATAACCTTTATTTCAATTATATAATCTAAAAGAGTTAATAATAATTCTATAAACCAAATATTTAAAGTTGTCTCAACCAATTCAATATAAAACAACAATCACTGGCAATCACGATATACGATCATCATATAGAATCAACACAATTCAACAATCTATCCATATCAAACAAAACAAATAGTTAGTTTGGACTTAGACACTTTTAAATTGTATAGAACGAAAAATAAACTATTAAGTATACCTTTTACTCAGCAGTCTTAGGTGAAACTAGATAGATTATTCGTACCTCCAAACAAATTTAAAGTATCCTTGCCCAAACAACCGTAAACCAAACAAACAACAATTTCAAACAATAAATTAAGTTCATTCTTGTTAATTCCATCTCATACATTTGCTGTTTGATTTCTTTTTCATTCATATAATGGTTTAACCTTCACTTTACATTTATTTCTTACAAACTTTTATTTCTATTCGCTCATTCCGTGTTTGTTTCATTTATTTTCGTTTATTACTTACAATTATTCGTTTTCAGGCCATGTCAGTTTCCTTTTGTTACACTATATTTATTCATTCATTCAGTTTCATTTATTACTTAATTTCATTGATTTTCATTCATTTATCCATAGTATTTGTGTCCATCATATTTCTTAGCATTTCAATTCATTGGCTTAAGTTTATAGTCATTTATGTATAATACTTACCTTCTATTATATTTACTTATAGCAACATTCAATTATAACTTAAGTTTATAATAATATATCCTCCATTCTTATTTATTGAAGGACTTCATTGAATACTTGCATTACTTTAAGTTTTGTTTGTATAATTTCCATTACATTTTCTTATTAGACATTTCAACTTTTAATATTTGGTAAGTTATCTATATGCTTTAAGAATGTAACTGAAAGTTACACGGGTTTATTTTATTTCTCTTAATTAACTTAATGCTTAATAATAATATCCTTTGAATTATAGGTTCCAAATTTCAAATTTCCTTTGATCCTATTTATAACTTAGTATTAAATCACTTATTTTAATCAAAGGTTCCAATTTATAAATTATTTACAACCCATTTCCTACAGTGATTGAAACTATTGATTAACGGAAACTGAAGAACTAAATACCGGGTTAAATCTCAAATCATTTTAAAATGGTAGATAAACATATTTTATATATCCAATTATATTTAAAACAATTTAAAATTTATATTTGTTTATCAAAACAACTCTGCAGTAAAACTACTACAGTGTCCTTCCCACTTCGAAACTCGAAAATGAATGTCGATGATGCGTGCACTCATTATCGAAATTATTTTCCAGCGACAGAGAGGGGAGTACAGCTTATTTCTTTCCAAAGTTTCTTTAAAACAATTCTTTCAAATTATATTGAAATATTTATATCAGAAAATACTTCTAAAATATTATTATTATATTTCAAAATCATTCAAAAGAAAATTTCAAAACTCCAGAACTTAAGTTCTAAATTTCCAATTTCCATTTATTTTATTTTAAATCTTATTTCAACTAATATATGAAATTTTCACTACCTAACAACCAATATATTACAACCAAATATAACATTTATAAAAAAATCATTTTATATATAGAAAATATAATAGGAAAAATTATTTCATTCACCCATATTCAAAACAAATATTGTGTCATTCTGTCCTATTAAGTGTTTAGAAATCCTTATTGATGTCATAGTGTCCCATGCATCAACCAGAATTTATAAATACAAAACGGAACAAATCAACACAATATTAAAACTTTTTTATAACACTAACAAATGCGCTCTCTCATATATATACACTAAGCGACTCATCATAGGGTATTATTACCCTATTGGTAAAGAGTCAGACCCCACAAATCTAAGGTTTATCGCTAAACCAAAGCTCTGATGCCAAATGTAACGTCCTGCCTTTTCGTACGCTTTAAATCGACGATAAACCACATACGTCAGAATTAAACCATACAGAAGGGCGGATTGTTATGGGGTAAATAAGCAAAAGAAGAGAAAGAAATAAAACAAAACAGAATCTTACAGCGGAATGATAAAGTATAATAATCAAATATACAGTTCATGAAGCCGTTTTACAAAATATTCGATTATTCTTATACAATACATATCAGAGTTACACTTACCAGTGAATATTAATAATGCAGTGGAATACAATCGTGTAGTGGAATAATATAATAGATAATAGTAATAATAATTCTTTGTCTTCGTCCTCCAAAATTAAGGCCTTCAAATCCTGAAATGCTCAGGCTGACCCAAGTGAATTGAAAAGACAAAACACTCGAGCTAGAACTAAAATATCTTATGTGAGTTAAATCAACAGAAATAAATATGAGTGCAGTAACTTAAGAGACGCACGGGATTCACATCTCCTAAGGATCCGTTATTTACTTTGTAGTAATATTTCGCTATTATAATAATGTCTATAGTAAAATAAACTTACTTTTAAATAGCATTAAGGCTTTACATTTTCCACCTTAACACGTAATAGTCACAGTAGTCCATCCAGTATCAGCGCATCTCCAGATCGGGAGACTACCCTAAATACTCAACGGGCTACGGGGGAAAACCAAACTCGTACAAGGCGCGATAGGGTAGGTGACATGGCACAACTAGGCAATGTCAGGGTAGATATACCAATTACGCTTCTGGCCGGTGATAACGCGTAGTAGCTACTACCACCCACCTCGAGCCACACCCCCAAATTAAAGATCAAAAGTGGCCACCGAATAAACCCAAAGTTAGAGTATAATATTGAAGGGATGTGTCCAATAAAAGGTGCTACCTTCTTAGCCCGTCAATTGCTCCTGTTTTAGCCACCTTATGCCAACTCACGAGAGTCTGGTCCACGTATTCACCTCAAAAGAAATGCCGCCACCATCCTACTTCATTCTGAAATCTCCACCCCGTACAAGGTTGTTAAAGTTGTTTTCGGAGTTGGAAGAGAGTATGACAACTTCCGATCCTGGTCTCTTCAACAACCAAACGTTATTATAACACCGCAGCCATTTCAAAATATTTTATACTTCAAAACCAGAATATAATATCCATTGCGAAACTATATAAATACCATATCATTTCCATTTCAAAACCAATCAATATGATGTCATTTTAAAAATCATAGTATTTCAAAGTTATAAAATTTCAAAACCAAAGACTTAAAACTATAACACTTCCAAAACGTAATACTTTGAAATTAATAGCTTTGAAACATAACTTCCACCTTTACATGGATTTAAATATTAAAATATTTTATAAAACAAACTAGCCTCTTAAATTTCACAAATCAATTCCAAAACAACCTGAATTTCTAAATTTTAAATTTAATATATTTCAAAGCTTAAATATTCAATATTTCAAAACTAAATTTTATAATTCATACATATACAAATTTCACTTTTACTATTATTTAGGTTTGAAATATCTGCTTACTAAAACCAATATCCTTTAGATAAAACTTCAAATTTCAAAACTGAATATTCCTCAATTTATTCATTTAATCATCTTAAACCCGAATTAAGTTATAAAACCATATTCTTTTAAAATCTTAGTTTCAATAAGTTCCAAATGGATTCTTATTAAATATAATTCTTAATTAGATAAAATCTCAATCAATTTCAAACTATCTTCTCAACCTTGATTTATAAAAATCAATATAAACTCTATATTAAAATATAATTTAAGTTAATACTTATCCATATTATATTTTAATAAAATCAAACTTTATTATCAAACTTATTTTATACTTTAAACAAATTTTATTCATAGCTTAAACCAAGAATTAACTATATATAAAAGAACATTTATAAAATATCCAAATCAATATCTCAAAAATCATATATTTCTTTACAAACCATAGAAATCCTTTCAAAATATTTTTATATATAGACCACGGTGTCTGTATATAGTTTTCTATCCTATGGTTAAGTGATACGGATATTTATCATTTCAATCCGTAATTTAAAATAAAAATTACGGTTATATCATTTCAAACCGCAATCCCGAATGAACTAAAAATTTGATAACAACTTGCAGTTTATAACAATATAAATAAAACATCCATTCATCCAATATCAATCATCAAACATTATCACAATCATCATCCAATTCAAACAATAACATTAATATAGAATAGATAATAAATACAAGTAATTACTGGCAATTTATATTCAATAATAAATAAATTTAACTGGCAGTTTATTTGCAATAATAAATTAAATAACAATTTAATTCAAATAAACTAAATTAACTGGGATGATGATTAAAAATATGCCAAACAGTCATAAATACATTTCTATTCACACCGTATATCAATTTAACAAACATAAGAAATTTTAGAAGTTGTGAGTGGGTTAAAACACTCACCTTTTGATTTAAATTAAATTCAAATCCAATTTAAACCCAAAAATTCGAACGATAACAGAATTCGTTCAAACTAGCTCCAAAATGCCCGGAATTCCAATACGATCCTAACAAAAAAACCCTCGCGTAAATCGGACCTTTTATGGGAAAGTTACATGAGTTAGAACAAATCGAAATTAAATTTATATATAATAAAACGAAAATCAACTCACCTTCTTCTTAGGATTGGCCACGTCACCAAGTTGAATACGTGAAACCCTACAAGTGGAAATTCTCGCACGTGGTCACTCAACTCGTATAGCAAGACATGGCCGCCACTCAAACGTCCAAACGCTCGCCTCCACGATGGCCTAGGGCCACATCAAACCTCGCCGACGCCTCCACTAGATCAGGCCGACCTGAACGAGTGCTCACGCGCTCCTCTCCGTGGCCGGAACCACCTCAGCCGCCGATGGATTTGATGGCGAATTATGGCAAATTGCAATGCTTGTAGCGCGAATGAACATCACCGTAGTGGCTTGCACGAATCCAGCTTCCCAACACCACCTCCTGGTCGACGATCGGGCGACGATCCACCGTCGGATCTTCAAAACCTAAAACGAACAGCTGATGTTCACTCTTGATTTCTGGGAAAACGATGCATCGAAACCAAATACGAATCACAGAATTGAGATGCGTACATTGAGAGCTTCGATATATAATTTTACTGAATTTTTTTGAGGAGTTTGAAATTTCAATTTGATTTTTGAGTTGCAATTTTATTTGGAATTGTCTTTGGGAATTTTTGTTTTGTCTGCCATTGAGGAGGAGGAACATCTGATTTGTACGTACAGACAAATGAGAAATAGAAAGGCTAGGGTTTATAACAAGGTATTTATATGTAAGGTTGAAATAGAATGGATCAGATCGATTGGATATACGCGTTGAACGATAAAATGGACCAAAAAAACTCGTTCTGACTCCGGAACGAAATTGGGTCAAACCATATATCAAAATAGATGTTTTTAAATAGTTTAAACTCGATGGAACAGCTTTCAATTCCAAATTCCATTGTATGAAGAAGTTATGACAAAATCAAAATATTTCAAATTGATTTCAAATGATTTCAATTAAATTAATTTCTAGGCATTTCGAGTCTGTACGATCAAAAGACACGTCCGATCGTTACGAAACTTGAAAACCTATAATAATTCATCATTATGGATCTGATGATACTAGTTTCGTCGAAATCCGAGTCTGTGGCCAAAATGACTATTTTCTAGTTAATTAAATATATTAAAAATAAATTAATTAAATCACTTTTCAATTTCAACTCTATAATTAACAAATTTCATCAATTTTAACTCTCTTAATCATTTAACTAATTTAACCAAATTTAAATGTAAATTTAGAGTTGATTAGTTTATCAATTTCACCGTTAAATTTCATTTTTATTACATTCAAAAATTATAAATTTAATTTACAATAATTCCAACTAATTTACTTTTCAATTTATTATTCATTTCTTTATTATCAAACAGATGAAATTAACATTGGATTCAAAATCTAATACCCTAATATTCTCAGATTTCATCTAAATTTCTATTAACGTAATAATTAAATGTTTAATTTCATTCATTTGCAATTAATTCAATTATTGAATTTTACATTTCAATTAAATAAATAAAATCTTGATTTCCATTCTTTAAATCAACCAATTGTCATATTATAAATAGAATTAACATTGTTTCCAATTATTTCCTTAATTTATACTAATATAACATTGCATTGAGATTCATTGCACTTGATTACAAATTTTGATTAAATGGACTAAATAAATGATTACTTTATAATAATTGTTGCCGCCAACTCTTAATCATATTTATATAAGTTCTCGTTTCCAAACAATTACATACAGAACGTTGATTTTATTCAATTACTATTTTTATTCATAATTTATTCATTGATTAATTCAATATTTATATTTGTTTTTCTTACATTAATTTATTACCAAATATTCCTATTTACAATCAATTATAACCCTGCAATTGTTTCAATCAATTGGATTGCATTGAATTAATTATTTATTGGCATACATCAACATTCTTACATTTCATTCCTGTTATTAATCCATTATTACCAAATAGATAAAATTACCTTAAATTACAATTTGATTACCAATTTTATTTAACACCCTAAATAAATAAATAACATATATTAGTTGTCACCTATTCACTTTTCTTATATTTAAAAGTTTATTACTTACCATTAACACTGTATTATTTCATTAATTAGTATAACTTTTGAATTTATTTCCCCATTTATTAATTTCAATCAATTTTAACCTTACAATTGCTTTAATTAATAAGTATTGCACTAAAGTTATTATCAATTCACTAATTAATTCACTATTTGCCTTTGTTTTCTTGTATTCAATTCTTAGCCTAGTATAACAATTTACATCACTTCAATTAATCGAAATTTCATTTCAATTGTTAATACTTAGCTTTAATTCCATGGTTGCATTTTATTTTTAACATTTGCTTCGATATAAACTAATTTTTTTTATTTCTTTCTAAATTTAATTACAAAATCTTATTAATTTAACTAATTTTAATTATTGAAATTTACGGGTCGTTACAATTGGTTAATTATTATTGATTGAATTAATGGACTAAACATTAGTTTAATAATGGTGTATTAAAGAGAATAAAATGAATAATTAGGATATTTGTTATGAAATTGAAATGTTGTTGTGAATTTTATTGTTTGTTGACATGTAGTTTCGACTGTCGAAAAAAAATTAGAATATTTGGATATTTTGGATAATCGATACCTTTTGAATTAATACATGAGTGAAACTTGATAATTGGGTTGAATTATATAGTTGAATTAATAACCTTAGTTTTAAAGCAAGTAAAAAAAGGTTTAATTTGTTATATCTATGTTTAGTAAATGAATAGAATTGGGGTATACATTCTTAGCATGTAATGTAATAATATACTAGTGTGAACTTTAAGGCTTGGGATCTTTAAATTGAAATTGTGATTAAGGAAATGTTGTAAATGAGATTAAACTGGAAAAATATGTTTATAAACTTCATTAACATTTATGAAACGTGTCATAAGTAAATTGAAAGGTAAGTGTAAAATTAAATGGAATAAGCAAATATGAATTAAAAGTGAAATAATTTCAAATAAAGCCATGACTTGTAAATTATTATGAAATAAATGGATATTGCAGTAAATGGTTATAAATAAAGTTGTGGTAAGTTAAACTCGAACTATGTCTTATAAAAAGGAATTAAGTTTAATAAATTAGTTATAAACGTAAGAAAATTCCGTATGAAAATGATTTGCAAATAAATGTAGTATTAAATGAGAAATATTACATGTGAAATGAATGTAATTTAAATTAAAGAGAAATATAAGCAATATTATGAGAATGGATATATTAATGTTTATATCAAAAGGATAAATTCTATTAAACAAATATTAAGTATGAAGTTGATTTGAAAACTATTGATTTGGAAAGGTACTCAATTTGAAAGCGAAATCTTATGTAATCGAAGTCTATATAAGTATGATTTGATACTATTGATTTTGGAAAGTATTCGATTTGAAAATGGAATTATATATACGATGGACTTTATATAAGTATGATATTTGAAATTGATTTGAAAAGGTACTATATGATACATAGTTTTGAATTAAAGATATGGAAAGTACCTTCTGCTTGATATCCGCATTGTGGCCACATTGTGGATTCATTCTATCCATATTATCCTCTCTAATTTTGTTTTTTCGGATGAGATACTCGAGTGTCCTACCATGGCGTAACCCATGGTCCTTTTTTTGGATAGCGTAATCCGCAAGGCAGAGATTGCTTAAAGGGTATGGATGTTTCCTAGGGATCCAGGCGTAACCATTGTTATGTACCTACGGTCTACTGGTTTTATTGTCGTGGCGTAATCCGCAAGGCAGAGATTGCTTAAAGGGTATGGATGTTTCCTGGGGGATTCAGGCGTAATTGTTGTTATATATCCTGCGGTCTACAGTTTTGGTTATCATGGCTTAATTCGCAAGGCAGTGGTTGCTTAAAGGTACGGATGTTTCCTGAAGGATCCAAGCGTAACCATTGTGTATCTGTGATCTAGGTGATTTGTTTGGATTGTACTTTTTATATTGATTTTTAAAATTTTTCAAGTATTTTCACTGGGTGTTAAAATAGGTCTACTAAGTACTTGAAGAATTCTAGCCTTGCGTCCGATTAACGCATGGCCAGAATCTGCAAGAACTAGGATAAACCTATTAAGACATCGAGTTATAAAAGTATTTTGATAAAGTATTATATAAAAGATATTTTGGTCATTTTTTTTCTTTTTGTAAATACTTTAAAATATTTAAAATATTATCTATTTATGTACAGCATGGTTTATTAGTGTTGTAAATATCGTGAGAATTCATTAATTCAATAAAACATATTTAAAGTAAATGTTTATTGATTTATTAATAATGTTTGAAAAGTATCTTGAGATAAAACTAATAAATTTATAAATAATGGATTTAAGAATTTCAATAGCTTCTTTGTAAATATAAGTAATGATGTAAATAACTATTTTCAAATAGTTTACATATATTTATAAAGATGTTATTTAAAATATTTAAATGGTATTTAAAAATGAAGCAACAAATTTTACAAATGAATTTTTGAAAAGTATTAAAGTATTAAAGATGATTATTTGCAAATGAAGCTTTCAAATGAATATTGCAAGTAAAATTTATATAAGTTTCTTTGAATGTAGAATTTAAAGATATTATATAAATGGAAAAAAATTGATTTGCGAAGTTTATTTATAGTAATATACTTGGCAAATAAATTTGAATCTCTATTTTGCAAGTATAGTTTGGAATATTTAATTGATTTTGAAGTACTAATAGTAAATTTAATATTTCATTTACTGTTTGAATTTTTGTATTAAACCATAATAAATGTTTTTCCATGATTTGAATATTCATTTTAAAACAAATGTGTAAAATTAATTATGAAGATGTGAAATTTTAAATTTTGATTTAGAAATTTAATGTAAGATTTGAGTATTCTATTAGTTTCAGTTTAATAATCTTGAGTTTATACTTATTTTTTAAAATAATGAGTCTAATAAATTATAGGATTTAAGGAACTTTATTTTAAAGTTTATTATAATGTTTTGATATAAATTTCTAACACTGTTTTAGACTTTTGAAAAATCTTTACATAATGCTATGAGGATGTTTTAAATATATCTTATATTCTTACTAAGTGAATGAGGTTAAATGTTTTAACTGAATTTTTAATTATGTTGAAATATTTCTTTTCTCTTCAAGGGCAAATACCAAAAACTTAAATTTTTATTCAATAATCGAATGGAGTTATAAAAATAAGTAGGACAATAGAAGCTTAAGTAATATTTTTTTTGAATGATTCATTAATGATTTAAATATTTAATGGAAACCAAATTATGTAAGTGATTGATCTTTATATAAATAAATGAATGAAAGGTAAATGATGAAAAAAAAACTAATTGAATAAACTTAAATAAATTTAACATTCTTGTTGTTTAACTGATGGTAAGTTTGGGAAAGAATACTTCTAGTTGTTGAGGTTGTTTGACTAATATATTAAGTAATTATCTAAGGCTATTGAGCATAAGGTACACTTGAGAGTTTATTCATCACCTTGCATGATTTAAGGTTTCTGAACTAAACAAACCATTGGTTTTGGTTACTATGGATGTATGGTGGATTCTTTGGTTGCATAAATGGTTGTATATTGTGTTTTTGTATATATTTTATTTTTGAAATATGATACATATATTGTAATTTTTAATATTATTGTTTTCAGGACCTCTCTGTACAAAGGAGACTCTGCCGAAATTTTTCGAAAAGTTAAGACTTCGAATTTTTTTGTAGAATTTGAGTTTTTTTTATTTTTATTAAACTTAAATATGTAGGTTTAATTGTTTATAAATTGAAGGTTTATATAAAATATAACATATTATTGGATTCCTTCTTGTTTCTTTTCGGGGACGAAAAGTTTTGAGTGGGGGAGATTGTAACGATCGACATTTTTAAACATTTAAAAGTATTAAATTAAATAAGGTTTTTAAATAAAATTGTTAGGGATAAAAAAATTTAAGATTTTATTGATACAAATTAGATTATATTACAAATTATGAGCTTAATTAAAATTTCTATTAATGACATATGTTTGCAATAATATAAGGATGATAACAAATGTTAGTGTGTATTTTAATAATATTGGTTTGAATGATTTTAACAATTGTCTGAATGTAAAATTCTAATTGATTGGAATAATAAATGTTAAAAAGGAATAATAAATGTTTCTTTATTAAAAAAGAATCATATGTTTATTTATTTAAAACGTTTGGTAGCTAAAAGATTGATTTCAGAGATGATAAACTATTATTTGGTAAGAAATGTATAATACCTGTTTGTATCCAATAGTGCATAAATATGTTTAAATCACTATTTGATAGGAAATAATTTTTCTATTTCTCATTACGTTTATTTAGTCCATTTTGATATTCACCTTTGTAATCAACTGAAATTAATGTAATTGAATAATTTCAATTGATAGAGAACATTAAATTGTAAGTTTATAAGTGTAATTAAACGTAGCTTATGTTTTGTGAAAATATAAGAAAAGTTTGATTTAATGAAAAGAAGAACGTTTATATCAAATAAAATGAATGTTTCATTTGTAAATGTAGATTTAATTTCATTAGAGTAAATAATAGAATGATTTGTTAAAAAAAAAGAAATATATATTTATTTGAACGCTGTTTTAGCATACAGATTGATTACAAGAATAGGAATATAATTTAAGTAAGTTATTTACTACTGTGGTGTAAAACAACAAATTTATAAACATGTTTAAATGACTTAAGAAAACAATTGTCCTATTTCTCATCCATTTTGGTTTATATATTTTGAAATTTAACTTTGTTATTAATTGGAGTTAATGTAATGGAAATATTTGGATTAAAAGGAAAGAAAACATTGATTGCAATTAATAGATTTAATAAAAGAAACGCACTTTTTGTGTTAAACGGAAATGGTGCTTTAATGGAAATAAAAGAATTGAACATTTTCAGAGTTAAGGTAAGTATAATTTTATTAATTGTGCGTAGATAAAAATTTATATGTGTACAAATTGAGTATTATTTGAGTGAATGAAATTAATTTGGTTACGTTTCGAAAAAAATTGAATTTCAAAATGTATATGTGGTCCCTTCATTTCTTTTTATTTATTTATTGCATGTATGTTTTAAAATAGCTACCTCATTATTAAAACTTGTCCGTTCATTTCTCATTCAGTTTAATACCTAAGCTTAAGCTTTTAGGCTATATTTAATTCTTTCCATCTCATTTTTGGTTATAAATTTTTTTATTTTCCTTTGGTTTGCAAATTTTCTCATTACTACGTACATTTCCTTATGCATTATCAACGCCTAAAGCATTTAAAACTAAGCGTGCATTTTGTCCCTCCATCTTTATTTTCTTATTATTAAATAATCTATAATTTTATTTTTCATCTGCATTTTAATTCTCCTAACACCTCATATTCATTTGGTTCACATCTTTCAATATTACGTTTTAGGGTTGTTCATATTTTACTTTATTTTAATTCCTAGTTTGTTTATATATATCTTATTAGCTTTTCATCTGTTTTCATTTACATTCTTTTACTCATATTCATTTTCTAATCTCATCTTCTATAGCTTCATTTTTCAAATAAAACTTCATCTTGATTTTTTTTTCTCTTCACCTTCCTCCTTCCTTTTTCATTTTTTTCTTCTTTAAATCTCCTTCTTCTCTTTTTTGTGCTTCATGTTTAATCTTTTTTGTTTCTTCTTCTTCAAATCTTCTTCTTTTTGAAAGCTTCCTTTTTTCAATTCTTCATCTTTTTTAAATTTTATTCTTCTTTTCCAAACATTCTTCTTTTTTTCAAATCTTTTTCTTCAAATCCAGATCTATAACAACTTCTCTATCTCTTCCAAAATATTCTAAAAAAAAGATTAAGATAGAAGGAAACAAATCAAAAGGAGGAAGTAGTAGCGGATCCAATCCGACTAGAAAAGGGAAATCCAGAAGGTGAGTGTTTAAACTCACTCACGAAATACTAAAATTTTATTGCAAGTTAAACCAGGTTATATAGTTATAAAATTTTGATTTTTTTGTTTGAAATTTTTATTGATATTTAATTTGAATAGCTAAATTTCAATATGTGATGATTAATAATTACTGTGCTATGTTATTGAATTGGTTGATTTGTTGAATTGATTGATTTGAATGTTGATTGTATGTTGTGATGGATGCTATTATGATATATCCTTGTTATCACCTTATAGTTTATTGTAATTATATAAATTTTCATATTTATTATTTACACACTAAATAAAGATATAAAACCCACGAATTTTAAATATTTACATCGAAGTAAAAATAGTATGTTTAGATTTACTATTTGAACCATAAAAATGATTTTGAGAAGTAAACGTCGTTACCTTATTTGAAAGTTTTAAAAATTAAATTTTGAAACATTGGGAAGTTTCCATAAAATTGAATATTGAAACTTTGGAACATTTTTATAAATCAAATCTCTTGAACTGTGAAATTTAACTGGGAATTGTTCTGTAAATTTGTAACTTACTAGAATGGATTTATTGTGAAATCCATTTTATTTTGAATATGGAAACAGTAACATTTTCGGAAATTTAAACCTTCAAAAATGTAGTTATCTGCATTCCTTATTACATGTACTTTTGATTTAATTTGCATAAGAATTTTAGTTCTGACTCGAGTGTATTATTTTCCTTTACGTTCGGGTCAGCCTGAGTTTTTCAGCATTAAAGACTATTTTCTGGTGGACGAAGACAAAGATTCGGTATGTTATTGCTATTTATTATTCCACTACATTCTGTGTTCCGTTGCATTATTTGTTTATTTATGATATATGTATAACTCTGATTTGAATTTGTAAAAGTGTAATCAAATGTTATTTGTAAAACAACTTCATGAACTGTTTATTTGATTATTATATTTTGTCGTTCCGCTGCAAGATTCTGTATTTTTTCCTTTTTTTCTTATTTACCCCATTAACAATCCTTCTTTTTGAATGGTTTGATTCTGACATGTATGGTTTATTGTCGATTTGAACCATCCAAAAAGGTGGGTTTTTACTTAATTTCTCATTTTTGCATTCCATATATATATATATATATATATATATATATATATATATATATATATATATATATAACTTAATCATGCTTATATTTCCCTCCCCTTTAACTTTTACATGTTATTCTGCTAATTAAGTAGAAAAATATCATCCTTTCATAGATTTATACATGTTTAAAAATGGAAAAAATATATTAAAATCATGTTATTACGGTGTGATTTTCTTGGAACTCAGGACATTGCCTAACGTTGAAAGATGTATGTTCATATGCCGCTAGTCTTAGCTTAGGTCAAATCATGTTATTATAGTGCGATTTTTTAGTTTTTTTTACACTAATTTTTTTCTTCTTAAAGCTGGAAACACACTTGGCTTGTGTTCATGCATTGTTTGATAAAATTGTCCAACATAGGAAAGCTTTAATTTCTTTCAGTCTTTCCTTGTACTGATACAATGGCATCATGCACTAGCTATTGGTATTTTCTATTTTTTCAGTTTATCACTGACCTATCCAACCTTTTGTATTTCTCCACGGTGTAGTCTTCTCCACAAGAATCCCAGAGCATATATACACACCAAACTTTTATTAAGTTTACTCAAAACATATATATCTTCGTACACAAACAATCATCGCATAGCTCTAGTGTCATCAGGTGTTACCTTTGAGTTTCCTTTACTACCCTCTTCCCCATTACTAATAACTCAAAACATGCCTAAACCACAATCCAATAACCCATGTACACCCACAAAACGGAGTTTGGTTGCGGTTCGGGTTAAAGTTGCAACTAACCCATTACTTACTGAACCGAAGTCACAGGCTGAGATGGCAAGTGAAGGGAAGTTGGCTGCATGGAGTAGCATTAAGCAAGAGAGATGGGAAGATGAACTTAATGTTCAAGGACAAATTCCTCTTTGGCTGGTATGATCAAAGCCGAATTACATTTAATTTTATTATATCAATGTTTACGTGGTCATTAGCATATTATTTCTGTATTTTGTGTTTGCTAAATCATTTGATTGGAAAATAATAGGTACGCCATTAAGCTTTTTTTAATAATGTATGCGCTTCGTAGAACAATAACTTGAGCTAGCTGATAAGTGATGCATTCCTCTACGTGGAACACAAAAATGATGACTTGTAGAAAGCCTAGGAGTTTTCAATTATTGTCTTTTTTATCTGTTTGCAATTTTGTTGTTGTTAAATTTACAAGTACAAACTTGGCGATCGCTTTTACCATATGTCCATTTCATACATAATTTATAGTCATGTAATGACAAATTTTAAGCTGTTACTTTACAACCAACTTAACTAATATTATTTTATAGTAGGCTGGTGGTAATGTAAATTAATAAATATACTGGAATCGGGTAGGTTACAATACACCAAGTGTGATAAGCATATGGAATCGTAAGGCAAGTTGTCACTAGACATCCAAAACTAGTACAACTTGGAAACACTTTTCACTTGTCTAACAATGTCAATAGATCAAACCTTTTCTTCTTTTTCTCTAGATTGAAACGTTGAAAAGGGTTTAGAGAATAGAGGAGGTAAATGGTTAGTTTGAGTCCACAACAGCATAGATTGAGATTTGGGAATAATACTTTGACAAAAGTTTTTTTTGGTAGTTTAGCTTGGGAAACACCAACTCATGAGTTAAGAAGTTACTTTGAGAAATTTGGAGAGATTCTCGAGGTTGTGATATCATCAATAAATACACTAGAAAATTGAAAGGCTATGGATTTGTATATCGCTTATCTTTTTTTGTTTTACTTCATCTTCATCTCGAGTCATATTTTGCAATATAACTTGCATTTTTTGAACTATTTAACTAAAGATTGTCCTTCCCCATTTTATCAGTAATTGTATCTGTAGTAAGCGTTAACATTGGTATATTAATTTCTATACTTGCACTAAGAAAAAATGGATATGTTGGATAATAGAAGATGTACCACATTTGTTTGTGTCCTACTTATTGTAGAATGGTAGAAAATATGCATACAAATTCCTTAAATGTTTCTGTTGTTATCATATAGTAGGATAATTAGGTACATGTAAACATCCACTAAAGAACAGGCTATTTTAAAATGAATTTATTGATTGATAAGGAAATATATAATTATCAGGTGACATCTCATGATCCTGACTTTGCTAAGCGAGTTATACCAGATCCAAATCCATACATATAAGGGAGGCGAGACAACTACAACATGTATATTTATACACACATTCAATGATGAAAAATGCAACATGTGTCCATCTTTTGAAATAATGGAGTTTAAAATTATTTGATTTGTTGCTCTTACCGCTTTGTGTAATCCATTTGTGCATTTACAAAAGATAGTGTATCATCAAAACCAATCTGACGGCATCTTTACGGTGTACCCATATTCGTTTCTATGATTATGTTTACCTAGATGAGCATCTTTAATGTTTTTTAACATTTAATTTGTGAATTGAGAACAAAAATCTTGATATAAGGGAGTTTGAGCATAAGTCTTTAATTTTGATGTTATAAAAAAAATTGCACCAATGATTAAGTTTTTGTTTTTATTTCCCGATGTAGCCATGTTAGCTTCTTGCAGAAATCTTGCTTTATTGCACTTCATTATGTGCACAAGAAAGTGTTGGCTAACTTGTAGTCTAATCTTGTTTCAATAATTTACATACATTGTATTTGGGTTCATTGAAATTATTTGTATGTTTTAATGTAATTTTGGATATATGTAAAGCACTATACCAACCTTAACAATAGGAGATTTCTCCACTGAAACCTGTTAAATCTTGCTTCAAATTGAAGCATTAATACCAATGCAACCTGTTTTGTACTATTTTCTCTGTTAAAATAACAGGTTAAAATCACAGTAAACTTGTATATTTTCATCGGCTATGGCAGCTTGCAATGCATTAGTTGCGAAGTTGCCCCACAAATAGTATTACATTTTTGTCCTACTTTTGCTTAACTCTTTTTTTTGAGATGGAGTCGGGATAACCGTATCCTTCTTTGACCAAACTTCACACTTGTTACTACCTTACTATCTCTATTATTAAAAAGAAAAATGAGCCTTTTCTGATTACTTGCCCCCCAATACTATCTGTTGTCTCTATTATTAAAGGTAAAATATCGTTCCATTACACATTGACTTTTATAGCTCTTTAAAAGAGAATACGACTCCGTTATTTTTTCCCCATTTTATTTCCCTATGTTTATACTATCATGAACTGAACCAACCATCATAACCCCATTACATCTGAATTATAAGTATGCACAATTTTATACAATATAGGGATGTTCTTTTGATTACCAAGGTTACCTTAGCAAAATACTATTTAGAGCAACTCCAATGCTACTATGAAATAACATGGCATTGATCCAACATTTAACGATCCGATATTTTCAACCATTCGCATCCGCATATGTCGGACTTGAATTGCTCAAAATACCGCGTTGTAAATAAAATTTGGCAAATATCAGAATATGCAGTAAATAAGTAATCACATATCACATATACAGAGTAAATAATAATGCAGTGGAATCAAAAGAGATAGTAGTTCATGAAACTACTATATAAAAATAAGATACATCAGAGTTAACAAGATACAACAGAAGAGTAACAAGATATATCAGGTACAAATCAGAATACATCACTGGAATCACCGGATACTGAAAGCAAAATAGATGGCTGGATCTTCAAGCAAAGCTCCAACTCCGAAGGTGAGTCTTGAATGCTGAATCACTCAGTCTAACTCGAGCGTAAAGAAAAACACTAAACACGCAAGTCAGGACGTAAATACTTATGAACTGTAAATCAACTCAGGTGAACAGTAACAAAATGCATCAGTAACTTAAAGGATGCTTGGAATCGCCCATCCTTTAAGGATCCGTTAAACTATTTACCATGTAGTAATATTGCGCTATTATAATAATGTCTATAGTAAAATAAACTTACTTTAAAATAGCATTCAACGGTTACCCATATAGTCCCAACACGTAATAGTCCCAGCAGCAGCATACCTTCAGATCAGGAGGCTACCCTAAATACTCCATGGGCTATGAGAGAAAAACAAACTCGTAGTAAGGCTCGGTATGGTGGGTGACACAGCACACAAGGCAATGCCAGGGTAGATATACCAATTACGCATACGGGCTGGTGGTAACGTAGCAGTCACATACGCCCACCTTGGAACACACTCCCAAATCAAAATCGGAGGATGATCATCAAATCAACCACAAGTAAGAGTATAGTATCGAAGAAATGTATCCGATAGGAGGAATGACCTCACTTGGCCCGAGATCGCTCATGTTTTAGCCACCTTATGCCAACTCACCGGAGTTGGGTCCACGTAATATACCTCAAGAACGTCGTCACCATCCTACTTCATTATGAAATCTCCACCGCGTACACGGTTGTTAAAGTAGTTTTCGGAGTTGGCTGAGAGTACGACAACTTCTGATCCCAGTCTCTTTAACAACTAAACGTTATTATAACGTCGTGGCCATTTCAAAATAGTTCATACTTCGAAATCAAATCATTTCATTTTAAAGTTATATCCCTTTCAAAATAGTTTATACTTCGAAACCAATACCCTTTTTTTATTTCAAAACTATATTCAAATCAGTACAATATCATTTCCATTTCAAATATATATTAATCTTTCAAAAGTCATAATACTTTCAAAGTTATAACTCTTTCAAAACCAAAATACTTGAAATCATTGCACCTTGAAATCATAACATTTCTAAATCATATATTTGAAATCATGGAACATTCATTTAATCCAAATTTTCGAATTTATTCAATTAAACCCAAATTTCAAATTTTCAATTTAATTCAATTCAAACCATCAGTTTCAATTCAATTCAGTTTCCAAAAAATCCATTTCAAATCTTATAAATTTCAAATATAGATTTGATCTACAAAATAAACTATTAAATTTTTAATATATTAATATCCCACATTTCAAAACTAAATTTTATAATTTCATATATCTCAAATTTAACTTCATTATTACTTAGTTTTGAAATATTCATTTCATAAATCCAATATCTTTTAAATAAATACAACTTCAAATATTCATTTATCAAATAGATCGAAATCAAATATCATTCCAAATTCACATTCTTTATCAAAATAAAGATTATGTCATTCAAAACCATTCCAAAATCATTTCCTTTCAAATCCATTAAAAATTCATTATCATTCCTAAATTTAAATATTAAATTTTAAATATCATTTTAAAATCAGAGATATCATTTAAATATCATTTCAAAACACATTTCAAAGTTCCATTCAAATATTTATTTATCACATTACATTTCATTCCATTTAACACATAACCAAGTAAACCTTACTTAAATTCAAATTCAATTTAAATTCCTTAAAAATTCAAATTTAAATGTTAAGATATATTCAAAACTCCTAAAATTTCACAAATAATCAATTCCAAAAGTTAAGTCTTTTAACACCTTAAAATATAACTCAAATAGTGTTAAAATCTATAATATTTCAAACTATAGCAACGACATCATTTATAAAGTGCTATCGTAGCTTATAGTTTCCAAAATAATTTAGTTCAAGAACAATGGCATTTATAAAAATGCCGTAATAAATATTTAGTTATCACAACATAGTTAAATTCAAAAACAACAGCATTTAAAAATGCTGTCATAAGACTACAACATTTTGGAAATGCTGTTAATAAAATTCCAGATTTTATTTTAACTTTTCGAAAAACAATAAAACTTCAACTTTAGCAAATTTTAAACTTATATATCATATTTTTAGGTTTCTAAACTTTCACATTTAAATCAATTTAACATATGCTTTATCGTAACAAAATTTTATAATTGAATATCAAATTTTAAAAACTCAATTCAATTGTTAAGTCAAAATTCACTGTTTATTAACTTATAAATTAAATAAAACTTAACATTTTGCTTTGAATATCATTTCAAAACTTTAAACTAAATTTCCATTATTTATTTACATTTTAAAAATATATTTTAAAGTCAAAATCACATTTACTTCAAATTTACATACTTAAATTCACAAATTCAAAATTTAATATTTAGCTTTCACAAACTATAATATATATATTTTTAAATCAAATTTCATGCTTTAAAAATACATATCTTATGAAAATCATATAAAAATATACCATGGGGTCTGTGTATAATTTTCTAACCTAGGTTAAGGGATACGGATATATATCATTTCAATCCGCAACTTAAAAAGAAAACCGAGTTCTATCATTTAAAAACCGCAATCCCAAGTCAAATAAAATACAATAAAAATCACTTAGGCCTATCATTTCAACCCATTAATGATTTTTCCCTATTCTAATGTCCGTTCGGGTATGTATCACTTTAACCCATAGTGACTCTATTCTACGGGAAACTTGCAGTGTGATCATAAATAAATAAACGGTATAAACAATGTAAACTAAAATGTCAATGTCACAATATAATGTCAAATATCAGATGCCAGGTGATAATTAACAGAGTTCACATGGTAATAACATGGCATAGCATATCATATAATCATCATAAACTTGCATAAACATTTTATATTACTAAACACTTGTCATCAATTAACGATTTCATAAGTAGAATGTCAGAGTGAGATGGACTCACCTTCTCAAGTTGGAGTTAGCAAATCAAACTACACGGAATAGATTCCAGAAAAGCACGATATGGCATGACACATCACGACAATTGATTCAAGTGGGAAGAGAGCCAAGATGATGATCTTGTATCAATAACCAAAACAAAACAAACAAGATAATATATATATATATATATATATATATAACACAAAAAAAATATCGAAACAAGTTGAAATACAAAGCAACAAAGACAAGATAACTTGACCTTGCTATAACCATTCAAAATCTCGACCAAGGGGGTTCATTTGATCAGCGATGATGATGATATAGCTCAGGTTTTGGCATCATAACTCACGGCTAGAAGGAGTATGAAGTGGTAGGGTTATATATGAAGCATAAAATTGGTCAAGGCAAAAATGGCAAGGGTTTGTTCAACTTTTTGGCTCGGCCTATGGGTCAATTGGCTTGGCCAGAGCATGGCATAGGTCTGGACAAGTCAGATGGTGGCTGGAGATGCGGCCAGAGGTGTTGGAGCTGCGGTGGTGCTAGAGGGGTGGCCGAAGTGAATAGGAAGGGTATGGTGAAGTTTTGTGGCTAGGCTAACATAGTTTGTAAGGATTTTGCAATTTTTTTGAGGTGATGGCATCGTGAGCAAGCCACGACCTGTCATGGTCAGAGGAGGAGGGAGGAGGTGCTGTAGATGGTGGTGATGTGGTCGGTGGTGATGGTGGAGAGGCTAGTGGCCGAGCAAGTAAGGTAGGAGAGGAAGGCAAAATAATGAAAAGAGGAGAGAAAAATAAAAGAAGAAGCCATTACTATTTATTTTTAGAAATGAAATTGTTGCCATGAGTTTTGACATGAGAAAGAAGTGATTTCATGTGAAAAAAGAAGTGATTTCATGTGAAAATGAAGAGGAGAAAGTCACGGCTATCGAAAAAAAAATGCACGACCAAAAGGTGAAGTGAAAAGCCAAAAGACAAATGAAGAGGTAAGGTAAATGAAAGGTCAATGGAAAATGAAAGGTCCAAGTCTCTTTGTTTTCCAATTTCTTTTAAATTAAAATAAACTAAATACAATTCAGAAAATGAAATAAAATAAAATACTGGAAAAAATAAAATGAAAAATAAAATAAATAAGTAATTTAAGGAAAAATAGAAAATAAATAAGAAAGTAACTTAATAATTGAAACTAGAATTTAAAAATTGCAAATAAAATACAGTGAACATTAGAAAATTATAACTACACTTTTAAAATGTTTTTAAAAATAAAAATAAATACATAACATGTAATATTACACATATATACACAAATTAGAGCAAACAAAAATATTATTTATAAAATTTAAAATAAACAATTTTTGTTAAATAAAACAATGTACATGCAATATTGTAAAAAATATAACTTTCACAATATTAATCAGATTTCAACGAAACGAAAAGCAACATTCTTGAAATTTAATTTAATTTCATAATAAAAGATAAAATTCAAAAATTAAAATATTTAAGTTTTAAATTTAAAAGTCAAAGTTTGACCATATTGATCAAAATTCACATTTTCTGGAAATATTCAATTCATTCATGTTTGGAATTCTAATTTACATCAAAATCAAAATTTATATTTAAAATAACAAAATTTATTCATTTTAATAAATAAAATAAAGTTTTTAAATCATAAATTCAAATAATCAAAGTATACAATTAAAATAATTATAAAATACAGGGTTGTTACACTGCATGACATCTAACATACTCATACCTCCATTCTCTCATGCAACAACAGTCTGATTAGTTCATCCATTTATAGAACAATGATACCCACTTGCTACCTTGATTTAGGTATTTTGTGAGTATTAATACTCACATTATATTAGGATCGCTCTTACACAAAGATGGGTGCATATCATACTTTTAACATTTCCCCTAAAGCCACATGTTAGTTTTTTAGGAAAAAATATGCCTCAAAATAACTTATGTAAATTAACAACAAGAAATTAGAATGAAGGACTTTTTATCTCAAAGTAACAAGTTTTTACGACAAGCACCTCAAAATAATTAGTTTCAAAGACAAATGATAAAAGAAATTATAATATTTACGAAGGTATGTGTTAATTACATGTATATGTACAGGTAAATGGTAGGAGGAGCAAATTCTATAATGGGGCTGATGGTAGTTGTATCACACACGATGGTGGTGGCAACTATGATAGGGGCAGAAGTTCATATATCTAGAGGGCAGGAGTTCACATTTCAGGTTTATTTTCACTGCCTATATTTATGAATACTTGTTATGTTTGTGTAGTTACTATGTTTTTGTTGGATAGTTGGATAATTTTTTCCTAAAAAGTTTGTTGGATATGCTGTCTATTTGACTTTGTTATTGATACTTACGTGCTACACACATGAATAATTAATATGTATGTTTTTAGTTGTTTATTAGTTGCATTTTAGATAGTTATGATCACCTTTTAAAGTTATCTAATACAAACTATTATTTGTATCTATATCAGGAAAGATGAGTTGCGGAACTCATCTAGACTCTAGGGAATCATAACCTTCTGCTATATCGTAGACATCATAACCTATAAATACTTGATAACTTGAATCTAAATGTTCATTATTTCACTACATATTCTTCTCAATACCATATAAAATCTAAATACTGCTTCTATAAGGAAGTATCTATTTGTCATTTGGAATTTGCCATTAATAAATTAGTTTCACTACTTTGCAGCAGGAATTTATAATTCAAACTGGGGTATATTCTGTGTTTTCAATTTTGCAATTGTAGAGAGCCCATAGAGCTGTTGACAATTGATGAAATTGCTAATTGTTGTCAGCGTCTTGAGGACATCCCGACCACTAAATTTGCTTCGAAGGCACTGCCAGGTACGTATTTATTTGGATTGCAAAATAGATGTCCTATAGCAGTTAGAGCCATTAGTACTAATGTTGTCACCAATATTACTTTTGATGTTATTGGATCCATGTTTCAATTTTGATTTTTCCACCCAATAATGCTGATTTGTATGGAAGTTAATGATGTTGTACCTGGTCCATTACTGAGTTTCCAATGCTTGGTAATTTTTTGATTCTCTATCTAATAAAACTTATAAAAGGTCACTGTCTGGGCCATTCAGATCAAACCCATAACTTTAGTAATTATCAAATTCATTTTTCATAATGCGGCCATACTCATAGTAAAGGCAAAAGATAGCGATGTCCCCATTGTTTTGCAACAACAACTGGTATTTCTTCCTCATCCTTGTCGTCATCCTCGTCGTCGTCTTCATCGCATTCTTCAACTACTGGCTCATCGGGCTGTGCAATTAAGTAAACTTAGAGTTAAGTAGACGGTACCAACCACATTAATATACAAAACAATTGTGTGACATACATACACATACCTACATATATACATTCCATATATTAAACATGTTATTGATAAGATAAAAATAATTGCTAGTAGTAACAATGAGAACTCAACTAGTTTATTGTTGCTTCTAATAGACCTAAAGACTATTTAACCTTATAACATTGTTTAATAGCAACCTCATGCATGTTAGGAAAAAAAATAAAATTGAACCTACCCGCATGAATATAAGTTATTTCAAAAAGTCATCTAAAAATAAAGGCATTGGACAAACTAAATAATTCTGAGTAGATTGAAAGAACATTGGTTTTGAAATCTAGATTAAGGGTTATATTCTAAAGAGCAACACAAAAAAATTCAATTAATCACATGACATACATATATTTTTTAATCTGATCAGTATCAGAAAATTAAAATAATGCTTGCCATGAGTCTGATAACCGATCAATACTGCAAGACTATCAAATATTTGACCTTTTTGCCTACAGATTTCTAGTTAAACTATATACATATGGTACCCTTCGCCGAACTCAAACAAATAAAATTAATTGTACAGAGATTATATCATAGTAGGATGAAGAGCCACATTGCTTGAAACATTGCTTCGTTGAACTCCGGCAAGTAAACGTGAAGGCCATGCATCAATTTATCATGGTTTCTATGAAACATTGCTTGCTTAGTGGTATTTTGACTTGAAAGGCTTTAGGCTTATTTATCTGATGCGGCATATTGAAACTTCTCTTGAATTTCAAGCATGGAGAGTTACATAAACAACCTCCTGACAAGTTGTTGCCTTAACGGGCGCAGTAGAAGCATAGCTGCAAAACTAGCAAAAGATTCTTCGATTCTCCAAGCAACATAGATATGTCTAATTCCTAACTTTTTACTCCAGTTCACTAAATGGTGAAAAATTAAATGGAAGCATCACAGGCTCTTATATTCTTATTAGGCTCATATTAGTGACCACTCACCAACTGACATCTACATAACTGTTGACTCTTGGGATTTTATCATTTGTTGATTGAAACATTAAGATGTATATTGTTATGCATTACTAAGTATTATATTAAGACTTGAAGTCGGTAGGGATGGTATAATTAAGCAGTAAATTTTATTTACAAACTATTTCACCGCTTTTTAATTTTGAGCATTTATAGTTCTGTATTCGTTCAAGATATTTCAGTATGAGTATATTTTGCTTTACATCCGCAGATGTGGCCAGAAAGTAATTAAACCGAGCTATTAGAGCTGAAAGGATGAGATCCAGATATGATGGACAGCAGCCGTGTTCAACGTAGCGTTGGAAGTGATAGGCCAACGGTAATGGCTAAGAGTTCTTAATTTAGGTAATGTGACCTTCCAATTCTTTTCTAGTTATTTTGCGTTTTACTGCAAGAGAATTTGACCTTATGTTCTGTACTATTACTAAACTCGATCCTGCAACTTTGTTCTGCAAACATCTTGGTTTATAAGTTTGAGATAATAGAGTTTAAGTTTGAGATAATTTATAAGTTTAAGTTAATTAAAATATAAGTTATGACATTTTAAGTTTTGGCAATTGAGATAATTTATAAGTTTAATAATAATAATAATAAACAATAGTTTGTATAAATTAACCAAATTTATAAAAATTAAATACAATTATAAAAATTATGACTTAATTAACTAAGTTTATAAAAATTAAATACATTTATAAAATTAACTAAGTTTATAATTAATTAACAACAACAACAACAATAATAACTAAAACTAAGTTTCTAAAAATTAACTAAGTTAATTAAGTTTTATTAAAAATTAAATAAGTCTATAAAAATTAATTAAGTTTGTAATAGTAGTAGTAGCGGTGGTGGTGGTAGTAGTAGTAGTAATAAATTAACTAAGTTTACACTAACAGTAATAAATTAGCTAAGTTTATGAAAAATTTATAAGTTTGAGATAATTTATAAAAATTAACCAAGTTAATAAAGTTTAAGTTTGGATAATTTATAAGTTTATGAGGTGTAGTTTTGTTGGATTGGTGCTGCGAGATTGTTGTAGTGCTTTGATGTAGTGTAGTGTTTGCTGTGAGGGTGAGGGGGAGGATGGGTTCCGAATCGAGAAGTTTTTCAGACGGGAACAAGATGTTGAAGTGAAAGTCAGAGGCAGGTGAATTGATGGAACGAAGAGGAAGTTTTGTTTACATTATGTTTGCATAATAATCAATTAATATTGTTTGAATGTTACTTGATAATTCATGGCAAATTCTTATAGTTGATTATCAACCTTATTTACAGGTAATTAGCTTTTCCGGAGTGAATACCATCAACAACAATGGACATGGCTTCAATTGTTATATGTATTATGATATTTGTTAGTACTGGTTGTGTAAACTTGTTTGTGAATGCTTATGGTATGTGAATTTGCTCATTTTGTCAAATAATTATTATCAAAATGGTTATGGATATTATACTTATGTAATTAACGTATTCTCAGATATTTGAATATGACAATTATATGATTGATTGATTGTTGATTTGAATATGGTAATTATACGGTTGTTGCTGATTTTAATATGACTATTATATAACTGGTTACTAAAAATAATATAAGCCATTAACAATATATAGTAGCATTTAAGACATGCTACAAAACAATCAATAACTTTTAGTAGCATTGTAAAAATGCTACAGAAACAAATGTAAAATACCACCTGAATTTATAAAGGCATAAGATAAATGCAACGAAAAGCTTTTAGTTGCACAAAATAAACGCTACAGAAAATCAAAGAATGATCCAAGTAAAAACGCAACTGAAAATGTTAGTTTTGGTAGGGTTTTGCAAACGCTGTAGAAAAACCTTTAGCAGCATTTAAAAAACGCAGTTATGCGAAGATATTTTGTTGCGTTTATTAAAATGCAACCAAAAAAATCATACTTTTAGTTGCACGACCTGTAGTAGCGTTCTTTAAAACGCTACTAAAAGTTTTGGTAGCGTTTTTTCAATGCTACTAAAGGTCTATTCTGGTGTAGTGGGATCGACGCATTGATGGTTTATGCAAAAGGGATTGGCATAGCGCCTAGGCAAGATGTTTGGATTGGCATAGTCACTCCAGAGATATGGATCGACATATTAGTGGCTTATGCAGAGTGGGTTGGCATTGGCTCGACATGGGATGATTAAAGCAGTAGGATCGACATACTGGTGGTCAGCTGAACGGGTCGGCATAGTATCTTCATAAGTGATGGGTCGCCATAGTATCTTCATAAATGATGGGTCAGAATAGTGTAGTCCAAGAAGGACTGGTCGATATAGTATGGTCCAAGAAGGACGGGTCGGCATGAACCTCACAGGGAGATTGGTCGGTATGTGTTGAAGATTCAAATAAGGATCGGCATTTCCCTGATCAGTTTAGAACTCGAACTAAAGCACTACCAGAACCATAGCTCCACATGTCCAAGCGTCGTAATACTTGAAGCACCATCATGTTACACCATAAGAGAGCTACCACAGGGGTCGCTTGCCCGAACTCAACCTATGGAGGGGTCGATACCGACTTCTATCCATTAAGAGTTGGGCCTAGCCCTCCCTATCGCGGACCCATGTGGTTAAGTGGGTCCAGATGCCGAAGTGTCAGTCGGGTTGGAGATTGCCTTCATCTATAAATACATGGATAGGGGGCCATGTTGAGGGACTTTTTTCGGGGACTGACAAGTTAAACTCTACCATTTTTGTAATCAATTTCCTTTTTGTTCTTCCCTGTTTTCTGATTATTTATTACTGGTTGTAATTGTAATCAGGTGAGTTGTGAAGCAATAAAGAAAGTATTCAGAGTGGACGTAGGCAATCAGCGTCGAACCACTATAAATCTTGTTGTTTTTGCGTTCTGCTATATTTTCCTTGATATCTTGCGTTATTCCCCTATTTCATTTAGTTTCTTCATTTATTTTTATACTTAAACTTATCCTCGAGCGTTCGTGCCAATTTGGTTGCAAACATTTTGGTGCTTTCATTGAGAACGTCATTTCTTAGGCTACTGGGATCACATTTGTTGCTACTGGATTGGAGAAATCCTCCAAAGGAGATCCAGACTCACTTTCAGAAGCTTGTAAATACTACTCAGATTCTTCAAGACCTAAGCAAAGGAATCTAAGATGGTAAGACGCACCAGATCTACTTTCCACAATGTTGATGCCAACGAAACTGCCAGTGTCAAACAAAGGGACCCAAGCAACCAGCCTGCCAATGCGAATATGGAGCCTGCTGCAGTCCAGAATCTCGCTAATGCCGTTACTAGAGCTGAATTTAGTGACATGATGAGGAAGCTGATGGAGAGTCGTAAGCAACTAAACGAAAAAATCTAGACTAATGCCAACTTGATGAACCAGATTGCTTAATAATAAAACCAAGGCGCCAGAAGGGATCTCGCTTCTTACTCGGCGTCGGATAGCTCAACCTCATCGGGCAAGCACCATAGGTGTAGGCGTCGCAGGGTTGAAGTAGCACGAGCTGGAGCAATGGAACAACACTTGGCAGACCAACGCGGTCTGCCAACACGATTCATTAACCATAGGCAGCTAAATGTTCTCTCAATTTCCATACGTAAACTTGAATGATATAAATTAAAATTTTGATTGACTGATTTTGGTTGGTTTGTAGTTTTACGAAAATGAGGAATATGATAACTATTATTTCGATAAGGTGGTAAATATCTAGTTTGAAGTGGATATCCAGAATTTATTAAATAATACTGTCCAGGTGAAGGATGATGAAAGTTAAAGTCTACATCATCGCATTAAAAATTCTACTATCATGCACAATACCTACCAACCTGACATAACATAACTGAACTGTAAATCGAACGAGCATATTGCTAAGATATCCTATGTAGCAAAACATTTTCGTCCAATATATGGAATAACCATGTCTGCAAGTAGGTATGTCGTTACCTGTGTACTGTCTATAGCATAAACACAGTTTCTAAAATAAGGGCAATACTGGTTTGAAGTTCTAATATGGTCTGGAACAATATTAAATTGAGATCGTCTAGTTTAATAATATTTTTAACAAGTAATAGCACAACTTGTAAAATAACATGAAAATAAACTGAAATTGTGCTACCTGATCTTTAAAATCCTTCGCTCATTATCAATTTGAAAGCGATACAGCTATGATGTATACGAATATGACAACCACTTCTCTAATATTAATAGTTTCCGTTAAATCCAGCTCATAATTTTGTAGCCTGCCGCACAAAAAAAAGAAAACATAACCGTTTTATTCGAAAATTACGTCGACAACATTCTTAATGTCCATTTAATATACCGTTCATCCAATGTAAACCGGTATAGGTTGAGGTGTGAATTCGTCCAGTATCATTGTTTGTCTACGTAGATACACCGATGCAACGATTGAATACTGCACATCTTCATAGTTGGATCTGTTACAACATTAACCATTAATAGCGGAATTGAAAAGAAGAGTAGAGTAGGAAGTGTAATACAAGAATAGAGAGTAGAATAGAAGAGCAGAGAAGAGATGGAAGAATGAAAGAAAAAGGAGGAAGAGAATGGGTATGACGACCATTGGAAAAGTAACATTGAAGGATTTGTCCGTTGGACGTTGAATCCGTCGAAAATGCTAAACTCGGCAAAAATAGATCGCGAGCAGTGTCTTATTTACAAGTCCCCTCTGCGGGGATGCATGGAATATTTTGGTTGATGCATGGACTACACTGGTGGGCCCTCCCTTTTACAGAACGTAGTCCTGTTTTCAATCACACCCAAACGGCTCCTCTTTTCTTCTCCCAAGATCTCGATTTCAAGAAAACCCTTGTTTCCTAATATAATGATTCTTCTTCAGTCGCCGTCAAAATTCCTTCTCCAAACCCTACAAAATCGCGTGCTCAAGTAGGTTCTTGTTTTCACCCTCAATTCAATTCATAGTTCGAATATAACTTCACAAATCTTATTCTGATTTTTCAAACACAATTTCTTGATCTAACAGTAGCCAGGAAAAAGGAATCGACCTAGACTGCCAATCAGTTGAATTTGATGATGTTCGATATCATATTCAGGTGAAAATTCCAGTATCCCGAGATAGTGATTCTAGGAGAGGTTGAAATTATTGTACTGGTTGCATCTAAGATTGAGTAAAACCCTGTACACCTCATTTTCCTCGTCCTAATATCAATTCCAACAAATACCAACTATTATATTGATACCACTTTTTATTATCAGGCTACGAATCCCGATTTGCAACGTTTCACCAAATGACCTTTTATTCATTTGGCATTCCATTAACAAACTGGTGTAAACTATTTCATTAGACAAGATTTAGTCGAGAAAATTTAAACTTTATTCCGCATAATACCTCCGAGCTAACATGGTATCTTGAAGTGTAAAATTTAATGATATCAATTTTTAAACTATGATATTATGAAATGCTAAACAAGACAAGATGCCATTAGTAGCATACTTTATGTTTAACAGCGATAGCTAGCACATATAACACCTTAGTGATAACATAGCCTCGCACAACAAAATGTACATGCTTTGGCTTTGCACATAAGGATGGCGGTGGCGACTAAGTTGGGTATAAACACTGCTTTGTTATTGGATGTGGATCATCACATCTCATTATCGTGTATCTTTCTAATATATTGAAAAATTTCTTATGAATTTGTACCATTAAGTTGTTTGCACCATCCTTTTGACGTTACAAGTTTAAATGACCTACCTATCGATAACGGTCCCGCAATTTTTTAATAATCATTATTGACAACTCACTACAGTTACCATAGATAATAATTGGTTAGGTGGGTATAGTAGTTACTGTTATTTATAGTAATAAGTTATCCATTTGACTTTATATGAGAAGGATAACATCTTAGGTTGAGCTTGAGGTGGTGTCATAACAACGGAGGATGATTGTGTGATTAGCATATGCACAACATTAAGAAGTTTCAAATAAATGCATAAGCATCGGGTGCTATGCTTTTTCTTGAAGTTTCAATTATTTACCATGTAGTCTTTTATTCAAAGTTGTTTGTCTTATTAGTAACTAAATGAAGGTGCTAAAAGCGTGCAATCCAATGTAAATATGGTATTTAAGTAATAAGATGTAAGCGATGTTCAAAGAAATGTCGTTATCTCTATTTTCTTGCTCTAACTCATGATTTTTAACCTCAGTCTTTGTTTGTCTTCTTTTTAAACTTCTATATCCCTAAAATATGATGTTTTCACTATTGTTCTCACCGCTTTCATCTATATATTTCATCATCTTCATCTGTGTTCTCTCATCCTTTTCATCTATACTCTTTCTCTTTTCTCATTCAACTAGTTCTTCTTAATCTCATTTCACCGGTCTTCCACCAAATCGATGAAGCCATTCAACAACTTCGTCGCACCCCAATTCAACGCTGACAAGCCATGAAATCCATTCAGACCACCCTAAAATCCCAAGTAGCCATCCTCCATAACCAATGCATCGACATCGCCAAAATCGAAACTATTCTTCAACAAATCATTCAAACCCTAGCCGATCTCACTATCAAACTTAACAACCCACTACATCTCCATCACAATCGTCTTTCATCTATATTCAACTAAACCAACAACCACCACTTCTACCAAATCCAAATACCATTCTAACAAGATCTCCAAAATGAGAACTCATTGCTTCCATCTTTAATTCTATCCTTGTACAAAAAACCCTACCCAAGTTATCATCTCCAACCACTCATTTAACACCACATATACATCCAATTCATAACCTTACCCCAGTATTCACTAAAAATATTTTCATGGATGAAATTGATGATAAGTCTTGTGAGCATGTTTTGATTCTTAACTACTTCTCTGAGTGTGTAGATTTTTGTCTTAGTTATAACATTGTATCCATACTTCAACATGCTAAAGTTCATTTTGTTGGTTATGTTCAATTTCAATCCAACTTTGAGGTCGGTGGGAAGAAAGTGACTACACTTTTTTGGTCGATTTAATGGAATGTGTAAAAATGTCAAGCGAAAGCGAAATTTCCATATTTGATCTCAGTGTAATGCTCAATTAATTATCATGTAGTCTTTCAGTGTAGTTTGTCTTATTAGTGACCAAATGAAGGTGCTAGAATCATATAATCCTATATAATATATGATATTGAGTTAATGAAATGTCACGTTCCTTGCTTCGACATGGTGCAAATATCTAAATTTCGCTTTCACCGGTCAAATGAAATAGTTTGTCTCTCTATTTTCTTTCTCTACGTCTTGATTCTTGAACTCGTTCTCGTATTATCTTCTTCTTAAACTTCTTTATCCCTAACATGATTTTTTGTATGAGTTCGTCTACACATTTAGAAACCCATTTAAACATAAACTCATATTTAAGTAGTAAAAAGAATGTGATGGAGCTGAAAGAAGTCGTATAATGTTTGGATGCTCAAAGAATGCAATTAAAACTAGGACTTAGCAATTTATAAAGGAGTAGTTCTTCAGATGTTATCACCACCATAATTGCTTACAAAATTATATTTGATGAACAAAGAACTGCATCTACCCCATGTTAAGGTATAATTATGAGTCTTTAAACTGATCACACACTCTATCGTGCTTTCTTATATGACAAGGCCACACTATGGTTAAGTGAGTATATCAGATCTTGAACACCTTATTTTTGTATGAAAGTGTCGCCTGTTGTTCCTCATTGGCTGTCATTGTTTTAATGAGTATATATGTTTGAAATTATGTTCCTCACTCAGTTGATGTGTTCAGAGCACAACTAGGACATGGTGATTAAAATACAAATATTTTATTGAGTTTTGCTACACTCTCTCTCGTTTAAATAATAAATTATTATGTTGAAAGAGAACTAAAGTCAAACTGTTGTGTCTAAAACTCGATCTTGGACAAATGGTCATTCTGGGTATATATATTTAGATTTTTTTTTTCCGAAAGGATAACATGCTTATGATATTAGACGTAGTCCCTCATTGTTGATTATGTCATTTTATCCTTGCTTTCTTTGTTAAGGTGAAATATTACAAAATCTAAATCGACTGTTGTAAAATCCTTTCTGACTAAATGTTGTTTAATCACTGTAGTTCTCCATGAAGACGCCTGAAGTGATGTTATTATCGTTATCATTGCCTACGCCTCCACCAGAAACTGTATTTATAGGTGGTCTTCCTATAGGAAGTCTTGAAGCAGTGAAGATGGTATATGGGGAGTTGATGCAAATTTTTGATCCTCCTAAGGACGGATATAATCTTACCATGAAGCTCTATTTGTCCAAGCTTCCGGCCGATGAAGGTTCTACAAGTTTCTTTTTCAAGGTTATTATGAGCTTGCTATAGCAATAGAATTGCTTAATTGTGCCATCAAGTATAGTATAATCATGACAGGACTCCCCCCTTATTGGAATTGTACCAAATCTATAGCACCGTGTGCCAATTCGACTGTTTGAGAAATAGATTTTAGGATGAAGAAGTTAAATTATGACCAAGGAGCAATTTCTAAATCTTTATTATTTGTAGCAAGGTTCAAGATTTCAGTTGTAGTTTCGGTTTCTGTAATTTCTGAAATTTCAATCAAATCCGTAAATTTGGGAATTTCGGTTTCAGTTTCGGTTTTGGATGTTGCTAAATATTTTTCATATAGTTATACGTAAATTTGTTTAATTTATTGAAATAAAATGTATATTTATCTTTCATTGAAAAATAAGATATAAACGAACAATACTGGTTGATTATAAATAATAATAATAATAATAATAATAATAATAATAATAAATGTTTATTCATTAGTTCATTTTCGAATCTTTTTAGTAACACCATTTATATATTTTGTGATTCTGTATGTTTACTAAGTTAAAATTTTAAATTTTGAATGTTCGTATATTCAAAACTCAACTTAATTCTTGTTTTGAATTTCTTTTGTATAATTTGAAGTTTAGTATATTTTTTTATTGAACCGGAGTTTCGGTTTGGTTTCTTTTCGATTCCAACTGAAACCGAAACAGAACGACCGGAATCTTGGTGTTACGGTCGAAACCTCAACCTTTGACTTGTATAATCGTTTGTAGAAGTGGAAGTATGAAGTTTTCCCCCTTTACGTGGGAAATAATTTAAGCCTTTGGCACACATGGTTATCAAGGAGCGGACTAAAAATGAAACTCTGGTGTAATAGGAATATATAATTTCACTGTTGGATGGTATTTTGTTCGATGTTGTAACTTCTTGTGTTTAATATCAATAGGAACTTCATGAACAGAAATTTATAGCTTACTCTACAGTTATTTTTACGCGGCTTATATGTGTTCACTCACGTTCTCAAGCTTACTATTTTCTTCATTTGCTGATTTATATTACTGTAAATCGAAGCTGCACTATAATACCCTGAAATTTGATACTGTAGATCAGCGGCATATTTCTTTAATCAAACTTGCATCAGTGAGGGATGTAGTGCTTGGTGCTCCTCTGAGGTTGATTCTGAAGCAACTTGCTTCAAGAACTCTAACCGCAGAAGAGGATCAGTTTGTTGCTCTTGTACACCGGCCCAATGAATCTTACTTCCTCTTTCCTCAGGTAAATGCTACCACTTACATTAGTGCATCTAAATATTCATTTAGAATTACGCTTGGCGTTATGTATATGTAATGGATAAAGTTTTCTTGTTTGAATTATTTTTGCCATTATCTGCTTTCTAAGGCTATTGTCAACCCATTACAAATTTGCATGCCCTAATTGATGAACTTTACTTTTGTCCTATCATACGTTGGAAGTTGATATGTGCATATGTGCACTGAATGAACGTGCGCGCGTAGTGCGTGCGTAATGCCTGTAATCTATTAGTCGTTTTAAATTTTAATTGTTTTGTTACTTAAATGTCCAAAGTAAGACAATACGATTCAGATCGTGTTCATTTGATTTGTAGATTAGTATTTTGTTTTGCCATTGAATCATTGAATTGAACTTCACCCCTTTTTTGTGACAGGAAGACAGAGTTACTGTTATATACCCTATGAGGTTCAAGGACTCTATTGATATTGTTTTAGCTATATCCTTTTTGCAGGTAATGGTGGGTCCACTTTTAAGTTTTGATTGAACTTTTCGGTTTGTTTCTCGGTATGAACCTATTTATTTTGCTAAAGTATTGAACAATGTTAACTCAAAATTTAGTGCTTTAAACATTTGAATTTTTAGCATTCCATTTTCAAGTAAAGGTCTTGATTTATGTATGCTGATAAACTATAAACATAGCACTTAAATTGATTCCAATAGATGGACCCTCCTGCTAAAATGTTTATAATCATGCTTTATAGCATATGTATTGTATGTTGAATAATTTTAGAAAAGGAAAAAAAAATTGAACTTGCTTGTTTCCAGGAGTTTGTGGAGGCTCGCCGCATGCCTGGACTGAATAGCGCACCAATTTGCATGTGGTCCCAAACGCCTCCTCAAGAGCTGAAAGAAGCTCCTAAAGAGGCACTTGATGCAAATGCTGGATTCGTTACTTTTGGTAATTACTTGATATTTATTTACTCAGGTCAAAATTATTATTTCTTACAAGAGTAAACATATTGCAGTTATTTTCCCTCGTCACGTTGAAGGTCGTAGATTGGACAGAACAGCTTGGAGTTTGTCAACATTTCATGCTTATGTCAGTTATCATGTTAAGGTGAGCTGCAAAAATTGCATCCTGTGATTTGAAATTTGGTAATGATGGATGGTATTATATATGTACTCAAGTGAATTCCTGGCGAGACGATCTACGCACATAAATTATTGTGTTTTGCTATTCATGTAAACTCATAATATAATCTTAGTTTAAGCCCCATGTAAATAATAGTAACTTATATAGTGGACGAAGAAGCTATCTTCTTCATACATACCCATAAATTATTGTATTTTTCTCTTCATGCAAACTCAAAATATAATCTTAGTTTACATCCTAAGTAAATAATCCTAACTATAGGGGGACGGGGAAGCTTTCTCCTGGGATGGGCATGACAACTTATGGGTGTAGCAAATATTAGCTTTTGCTAGAGTTGGGGTTTTTTTTTTTTTTTTTTTTTGGGCCATCTGGTTTTGGCCCCAGCTCACTTTGACCACCGTTTCAAGATCTTGGCCAAGATCTGTTCTGAAAAGACTGCGAATGAACAATATAAGTTGTTTAATGATTTAATCTCATTCAATATATTCACCGGCTAAATTTTCAAATTTTAGCCAAGTGCTCGGTCAAAATCTCTGCTGAGTTTGTAGGTATAAGTATTTAAAATTAAACTAAGCATCAATAAATAACAATAATGATAATAAATTGGTTTTTTTGATGGTCGTTTTACTTTATATGCAATCTAGATCTCCCCATTCCTTGATTCCCCCGAAATTCCCCGTATTTTTTTATTGTGTCTATGGTTTTTTAATTTCGAAATTCTTAGTCATATGATACTCTTGTCACAGAGATCATCTTCACGAAATTATGTGTTTCTCGAGACTTTCATTTCTTCAAAATTGTACATTAATGCAAATTGTTGAAAATATTTAAGACTTTCAATCCCTTCAAAACTGTTAGTATGGTTTCTGATTGGTTGGAACTTCTGAAATAATTTTGAAATTTGTGCAAATAAATATGAGAAAATTATTGTCTTCAAAAAATAGTTAAATCCAAGACCTACAAGATAAAAAAAACGATGGGAGAATTTCCGGGGAGTTCTCACACATACATACATACATTAGAGTCTTAATTCATCATTCATACTTTTTTGTTCACAAATACAATGCAACAAGTATTTGTGGATGAAAAAGCATGAATGATGAATTACGACTCTAATGCATTACTGAGGTTAATCTAGTATATTTGCTTTCAACATAGTATGTGGTGTTCGTTTTTCTACACCATGGTTACAGCTCATATATGTTTCTTATCTGTTCTTTTGTATCTGCTGCAATGGTTAACATTTGACTGTTAATTATTCACAATTTTCTTATGTATAGTGCTCTGAAGGTTTTATGCACACCAGAATGAGGCGTCGTGTTGATTCCCTCATTGAGGTAACAAACGCTTTTTTTTTTATGCTGAACAAAGTTTCCAATTTGTATTGAGATAATTGATTGTTTGAGTTCCAAGTATTTTGATTGATATATGATATATGTGCTAAGCTTTAACTGAATTTTTATGTCTGAATCAATGGATGTCAGGTTCAAGAGGATTTACTGAACAAACGAAATTAGAAAAATTATGAACATGTACCTAAAATAAAATTGTCAATTCTTCTTGTAGAAAAAAACACAACCATACATAAAAGATTGTGGCCTATAACCGGCTTTTTAAATGTAGGAAATCAAATGTATTTATATTTGAATAATATTTAAAATCTAATTATTTTGGAAACCATTTGTCAAATGGTTTGAACGCTTTTTTGAGAATTCCCTTAAAGATTTGGTCAACAATTCAAAAACAAAACATAATATCAGGTATCTTGTAAAAAAAAGGTTTGTCCATGGACCTTACCAGGAAATAGAACTCAGTTTTGCATCATTTAGTCACCATTACGTAACACTGTGTTTATGAACTTGCAAATGTTTATGATTGTCTTCCATATTAGTCAAATCAATCATTGCAAGCGTACTTCATGCAATTAAATGATTCTGGATAAATCTTAATTTATACTTGAATATTGTGTAGGATACAACTGTGATATTGTTGAACATATATTCTAACGTTCACTGGTAAAATCTACATATGTGTATTTGATCGATGTTTATTGTCATATTAATTAACTAGTATATCTACTTGCGCTATGCGCATTCAATGTATATATGAGGATGATGTTATTCAAATATACCTAACTATCCTATCTACCAATACACATGCATGTGAAATGTGCATGTATGTGCATGTGAGGACTAATGTTCATGTGCGAGAAAATGAAATATTATCTCACAATGTTGTCAAGACCTTTTTTTTTTTTTTTTTTTTTTTGAGAAGACTCATCAACTTTAATGTTCAACTTTTTGTATGCGTAAGAAACACAAATCTTGTAATCCAGTATTATATCTGCATGCACCAACACATACCTTCATTTTGTATTTGATGATGTATATAGTTGATGATAATGTTATTTGAATTTACCTAAACTACCATATTCGTCGATACACATGCATGTGAAATGCACATGTGATGTGCATGTATGGAAATAATGTTCACATGTGAGAAAATGATTTATAATCTTCATTTCATTTAAGTTTTTATCATTCTTTCATTCTCATGGTACCATTTCCCTCTTGTCCCCTTCCCTCTACAGTTCTCCCTATTTTTGCATCCATTTACCAATTTGTGTAAGGACGATTATATCATTTTGAGGGTTTTGGTTATTAACAGTAGAGATATGTGAACAATGTGAATAGATGGATAAATAGGATAAATAGAGCTCAAGCATAGAAATTCGATAAATAGAGCTCAAGCATAGAAATTCGATAAGGTGCAGTTATAATTTTGAAGATTTTGATGTCTTCAGTACTTTATTTTTGAACACCTTCTATTGGTCGATGGAATGTTTTGTTTTGAAATTTAAACCATGTTGCAAAGAATTATCAAAAGATTCTAACTCCTCTAGTGTTCAACTATTTTTTATACCTGAGCAAAAATCTTGATTCAGACGTATTCTTATGAAGACAAATTAATGGTTCGTTTTTGGGGAAAGACCTTGTTTACAAATTATTCCTTATGGAGTAGAAATAAAGTTCTAGATATTTAAAGAAAAGCGATTCTCAGTATTCCTCCAAACAGTAGGTCTTGTCTTATGCAGACCCTCAAATTTTAACTATATCCAAATAAACAGTTCAGTTCTTT
Organism: Allium cepa; assembly: GCA_030765085.1. Taxonomy (NCBI): domain Eukaryota; kingdom Viridiplantae; phylum Streptophyta; class Magnoliopsida; order Asparagales; family Amaryllidaceae; genus Allium; species Allium cepa. Next base: position 77,516,291 of record CM060941.1, on the reverse strand, counting down.
GTACTAGCAACGTTAGAATACTCTGATTGTTGTATTTATGTTTGAAGAAACTGCCAAACAATAACCTAGCATAGCATATTTGATATATTAGTGTGGCTTTCATGGAATGACCACCATTAAATTTTCTTTTCATTTCATGCTTGAATAATCTAATGATTTTATGCTGAATACTAATGTATTGGTTTCATGAATGTTTTTCAACCAGGCCTTGGATCGTGCAAAACCTGACTCGGAAAAATCAAAATCGATATTGGGAAATTCTTTTAAACAGTTGGTATGATGTTTATTAATAGATGGGTATACAATCCTTTTTTAACTCCACTTCATGTTATTGTATATTTATTGTTAAGTTTGTTTTGCAGAGTATGAAAGATGGACTGAGTAACAACATGTGGTCTTAAAAGAGGCTGATAATTCTTAGGAAGTTGAAGTTTCTTCATTTGTGAAAAGACGAATCCTCATATTTCAATGTTGTTTCCACATTTGGCAGTAGCTACCGGTTCAGAGCTTAACGAATATGCAATGCAACATTCTGTGAGGCAATTCATGTACTTTTTTTATACACCATTTGTCGAGTATGCAATGCATAATGTCAGTACGAAAATAGTTTCGTCGCATGTAAACGTTGAAAAAAGATTCACACTGTATGTTTATTGCTATATTGTACACTATATTAGTGCAAAAAAGGTGAAATTTGAAGCATTATCATGCAATCCAACAAAGGCAACTTGATGAAAATTCTGACATGAAAACGATAGGAGTTGGATGATGGTAATTCTAAAAATTAGTAAATGTTATATTATGGTGTATTTTCGTATTTGTTTTATCTATTAATGTGTATTTTTGTATTGTATTTCGTCTATTAATATGCATCCTTGATATTTCCTGTAGTGGAAAATGGAAATCGTGTTTATTTTCAAATAAAATTTGAAATTCCCTTGCATTGTTTGCTATTGTGAAATGATTGCATATACACACGCTGTTTGCGCCAAAATTGGTCACAAACCCCAAATACCGTGAAAGCACCAGTGTATGAATACAAATCAACAATATTCAAACACAATTCATAGATCTCAGCAAATAACAAATAGCAATACAAAAGTAATGAACAAAGACGCAAGTTTTATAGTGGTTCGGCTATGTCCGGCCTACGTCCACTTCAAAGATTTTATCATTTTATTGATTATCCTTGATGATTACAGATGATTACAGCAGTTACAAAGTCCAAAACTTGAAATAAATAGCAGCAATGATGATATGGAGTTATTCTGGCAGCGTCCGTGCGTGCTTTCTCTCTTATGAATCTCCGACCCCTTTTCTGAATGACCAGGGGCTCTATTTATAAGCGTAGGAGGCTGAGATTTCTCCTAAAATCCGGGAAGACCGCTTCAGGCACGTGAGGGGGCCCACACGCCCGAAATCTGGAGGTCCGGGCCCACCTTGGGATCAATTCGAAGTAAGCTTCGAATCGATCAAGAAATCATCCAATTGAGCTGAAATTTGGTGAGAACATTCTTCAACATGTATGTAAGCTCCTGTAAAAATTTCATTGCATTTGGATCAACGGTTTGGAAGATGTGATCGATTCAAGTTCAAAGCTTCGTGTGTTCTGCCTGGTTCGAACCCATACTTCGAATCCATCTCCTTCGAATCCATCACCTTCGAAACTATCTCATTCGAATCCATCTCCTTCGAATCCATCACCTTCGAATCCATCACCTTCGAATCCATTACCTTCGAAACTATCTCCTTCGAATCCATCACCTTCGAATCCATCACCTTCGAATCTATCTCCTTCGAATCCATCTCCTTCGAATCCATCACCTTCGAATCCATCACCTTCGAAACTATCTCCTTCGAATCCATCACCTTCGATACGAACTAACCTGTGTGGACCTTATGGATACGAAGGAGATCCATGCTGTAATCGAGTCGAAGTCCACCTGTCCTTCTGATCGATTCGAAGACGATCGAGTCGAACCAACACCTGATGCGAACTTCACAGAGCCGAACCCATACCAATCGATACGAAGTGCATCGATTCGAACCTTGTGTGCCTTCGATCGATTCGAACCTGATGGGTTCGAAACGAACACCGTGATGGGTTCGAACAACCATGTCATTCCTACCTTGCATCGATCACAACTTCTCCATACGAACTCCGATTAACCTGAAATTTGTAACATAGCCTTTCCTAGTCCTTATCATCGTCTCCAATCAATTTCGTCCCGATCGGAGTTCAACAAAATTTTGACGATATCGATCGTAGCCTTGATTCCAACCGATCTCCAATCCTGATATTCATAATTCCATGCCAATTCATTGATATTCCAGTTTTGACCAAAAAATGGGATAACATTTTGCCCTCCAAAACATGCCTTGTGATAACAAGGCGTGTTTTGAATAGTTCTGAATCCAATATCCGAAGTCCATAGCCACAATGCCGGAGTATATCATCCTTGACTGCTTCGAGTCGATGCCCGATTTCAAATCCCGTAGCCAAAGCCTTAGCCAATTCCATATCCATTCGAACTCGACAACCGAGTTCCAAACCATCCTTATCCAATAGCCAATAACTGAATCCAGGACCTCTCCGGGTCGATATCCAAATCAATAACCTCTCTGGGCTCTTGCCAAGCGCAATCTACACCTGACGGTCGTGATCCAGCGTCCCTGGATATTAAGCTAACCTCTCCGGGTTCTTGCCAAGCGTGATCCACACCTGACGACCGTGGTCAAGTGTCCCTGGACGTTGTGCAATGCCGTGGCTTAAGTCCTAAGCCGGATCTTGGTCTCTCCGGACCCTTGTTGAGCATAGTCCATACTCAACGGCCTGAAACAATAATCGATAATATGGGGCCTAAGTCCTAGGCCGATCCTGGTCACTCCGGACCCTTGTTGAGCATAGTCCATACTCAACGGCCTGAAATAATAATCGATAATGTGGGGCCTAAGTCCTAGGCCGAATCCTGGTCACTCCGGACCCTTGCCGAGCATAGTCCATACTTGGCGACCTGAATGAGTCAATCTACCACGTTCGGGCAAAGTGACTCACCCCTTGCCAGGCATAATCCATACCTGACGACCATTTATCAAAAACCAGATGAAAATCCAATCAAAATCCAATCCAATATCCAAACCCAAAAATCCAAATCCAAAACAGAAAACCAGAAATCCATAGCAGCATTCAAAATCAAAAACAACCATACAGAGAAAAACCCAAATCAAAAAGCAAGCAAAACCAGGAGTTCAATCCAAACTCCAAACCCAAATCCAAAAAGAGAAGCAGTGTCCAATCAAAAAGCAAAAGATAAATTTCACAAACCACGACATCGCAGTTTATCGTCATTCAGAGCATGCCTAGGGACTATCTCCGTCCCCATACGTGTGTAAATGACTTAGTTGCTCGCTAGTAGTTCGCTACTTATTTCACATTACCCTGATCAGTGGATGATCAATCGACCATCATCCTTGGGCCTCACATCGTCACGGTGTGAGGTAGTCGGTAGTTGCTCCTGCCCTGCTGTTGTATTCCGAGTTCCGACATATTGCTGTAACTGTCCATTCCTTACATGCTCCTCGATTATATCCTTCAAGTGCCTGCAGCTGTTGGTGTCATGTCCGTCTAAGTCATGGAAGAGACAATGCCTCCCTGATGCCCTCTCTCGTTCAGAAGGCTCTCTCCTGGCTGGCCTTCGGTAGGGAAGGCGATTCCGAGTATCTATGTATATCCGCTCCAGCGTCTCGTTCAATCCCGTGTATGTAGAAAACTTTGGATCCTTCCATCGCTTCCTAACGTTTCCAGAATCATCGTCCATCTTCCTTTTCCCTTTGTCTTTATCCAAACCTTTGCTGAATGGTCCTACATCCTGAGTTACATTAACCTTTTGCACCTTTAAATCCGTACTCGCATCTTCCTGCCGAAGGAACCTTTCTGCCTCGTGAAAGAATTCGTCGAGATCCTGTGGGGGATCTCGTATCAGAGATACCTTGAAATCAGAGTCCTCCCTGACTCCTGATACTGCTGCCATTAAAACCATCGATGGATCAGGCCGATCCACCGAAGCGACTGCCGCACTGAATCGAGTTAGAAAAGCTCTAAGCGATTCGTCCGTCCTTTGCTTTACCGATGTCAATGTCATCACATTCTTCGGCCTCTTGACGTGAACCCGAAACTGTCCCAAAAACTTTTCCACCAATCCCTCCAAGTCTTGATAGATCCTTCTCCCAGCTGCCTAAACCACATTGCAGCTAAGTCCGTCAAATATAAAGGGAAGCATCGAGCCATTACTTCCTCCGATGCCCCCAACAACTCCATGTGTCTGGTGTACCTCATCAAGTGATCTGTTGGATCTGCCTTGCCATCATAAACCTCCACGCTAGGTAGCTTAAACTTAGGTGGATTCTGCGCCATCCTTATTTCCCGAGAAAATGGACTCCTATTCACTCCTTCCAAGTCTCCGTTGGTCAAACCACCTCGCACAGTTCTTCTGATGATTTCTACTAATCCGATATTGTCTGTTGGGGGTTGCCCTCCATGCCCCCGAGGGAACTCTGGCACATATTCCTCGTGTGGTTCACTAGCAGCAATGTTAGCTCTAACCTGTTGAACTCCTTCCAAAGGTCCTCCTGTGTTGGATCCTATGGGCCTGCCCCCAAGCCCTTGTTGATTGCCCTTTGGCTCTGCATCCCGTCCTCCGCTGGGTTCCACAACCCTAGTTCCTTGTCCTGCATCCACCGCGGCTGTAGCTGTTCCCAAGTTCTGCATCCCTACAGCTCTTATTTGCTCAAAGAAAGTCTGCATCATTTCCTGTTGGCTCTTCAACAATCTCTCTTGCAAAGAATTTGCCATAGCCTCCATTTCATCTCGGGTTATGTAGATTGAAGCCTGTCCTTCCCCAGCCCCGGAGGATGCTTGTTGACTTCCTTCCTGTTGGCTTCGCTCAGCCCTCTGCCTTCTACTATTTTGCCTAGTCATTGTTTTCAAATCGAAACTCCGCGAACTTCTTCAAATCCAAACTCCAAATCCGATGTAGCAGGTGGTAGTCCTTCTCAGTGAAAGCACCAAAATGTTTGCGCCAAAATTGGTCACAAACCCCAAATACCGTGAAAGCACCAGTGTATGAATACAAATCAACAATATTCAAACACAAATCATAGATCTCAGCAAATAACAAACAGCAATCCAAAAGTAATGAACAAAGACACAAGTTTTATAGTGGTTCGGCTATCTCCGGCCTACGTCCACTCCAAAGTTTTTATCCTTTTATTGATTATCCTTGATGATTGCAGATGATTACAGCAGTTACAAAGTCCAAAACTTGAAATAAATAGCAGCAATGATGATATGGAGTTATTCTGGCAGCGTCCGAGCGTGCTTTCTCTCTTATGAATCTCCGACCCCTTTTCTGAATGACCAGGGGCTCTATTTATAAGCGTAGGAGGCTGAGATTTCTCCTAAAATCCGGGAAGACCGCTTCAGGCACGTGAGGGGGCCCACACGCCCGAAATATGGAGGTCCGGACCCACCTTGGGATCGATTCGAAGTAAGGTTCGAATCGATCAAGAAATCATCCAATTGAGCTGAAATTTGGTGAGAACATTCTTCAACATGTATGTAAGCTCCTGCAAAAATTTCATTGCATTTGGATCAACGGTTTGGAAGATATGATCGATTCAAGTTCAAAGCTTCGTGTGTTCTGCCTGGTTCGAACCCATACTTCGAATCCATCTCCTTCGAATCCGTCACCTTCGAAACTATCTCCTTCGAATCCATCACCTTCGAATCCAGCACCTTCGAATCCATCACCTTCGAAACTATCTCCTTCGAATCCATCTCCTTCGAATCCATTACCTTCGAATCCATCGCCTTCGAATTCATTACCTTCGAAACTATCTCCTTCGAATCCATCTCCTTCGAATCCATCACCTTCGAAACTATCTCCTTCGAATCCATCACCTTCGATACGAACTAACCTGTGTGGACCTTATGGATACGAAGGAGATCCATGCTGTGATCGAGTCGAAGTCCACCTGTCCTTCTGATCGATTCGAAGACGATCGAGTCGAACCAACACCTGATGCGAACTTCACAGAGCCGAACCCATACCAATCGATACGAAGTGCATCGATTCGAACCTTGTGTGCCTTCGATCGATTCGAACCTGATGGGTTCGAAACGAACACCGTGATGGGTTCGAACAGCCATGTCATTCCTACCTTGCATCGATCACAACTTCTCCATACGAACTCCGATTAACCTGAAATTTGTAACATAACCTTTCCTAGTTCTTATCATCGTCTCCAATCAATTTCGTCCCGATCGGAGTTCAACAAAATTTTGACGATATCGATCGTAGCCTTGATTCCAACCGATCTCCAATCCTGATATTCATAATTCCATGCCAATTCATTGATATTCCAGTTTTGACCAAAAAATGGGATAACATTTTGCCCCCCAAAACATGCCTTGTGATAACAAGGCGTATTTTGAATAGTTCTGAATCCAATATCCGAAGTCCATAGCCACAATGCCGGAGTATATCATCCTTGACTGCTTCGAGTCGATGCCCGATTTCAAATCCCGTAACCAAAGCCTTAGCCAATTTCATATCCATTCGAACTCGACAACCGAGTTCCAAACCATCCTTATCCAATAGCCAATAACTGAATGCAGGACCTCTCCGGGTCGATATCCAAATCAATAACCTCTCTGGGCTCTTGCCAAGCGCAATCTACACCTGACGGTCGTGATCCAGCGTCCCTGGATATTAAGCTAACCTCTCCGGGTTCTTGCCAAGCGTGATCCACACCTGACGACCGTGGTCCAGTGTCCCTGGACGTTGTGCAATGCCGTGGCTTAAGTCCTAAGCCGGATCTTGGTCTCTCCGGACCCTTGTTGAGCATAGTCCATACTCAACGGCCTGAAACAATAATCGATAATATGGGGCCTAAGTCCTAGGCCGAATCCTGATCACTCCGGACCCTTGTTGAGCATAGTCCATACTCAACGGCCTGAAATAATAATCGATAATATGGGGCCTAAGTCCTAGGCCGAATCCTGGTCACTCCGGACCCTTGCCGAGCATAGTCCATACTTGGCGACCTGAATGAGTCAATCTACCACGTTCGGGCAAAGTGACTCACCCCTTGCCAGGCATAATCCATACCTGACGACCATTTATCAAAAACCAGATGAAAATCCAATCAAAATCCAATCCAATATCCAAACCCAAAAATCCAAATCCAAAACAGAAAACCAGAAATCCATAGCAGCATTCAAAATCAAAAACAACCATACAGAGAAAAACCCAAATCAAAAAGCAAGCAAAACCAGGAGTTCAATCCAAACTCCAAACCCAAATCCAAAAAGAGAAGCAGTGTCCAATCAAAAAGCAAAAGATAAATTTCACAAACCACGACATCGCAGTTTATCGTCATTCAGAGCATGCCTAGGGACTATCTCCGTCCCCATACGTGTGTAAATGACTTAGTTGCTCGCTAGTAGTTCGCTACTTATTTCACATTACCCTGATCAGTGGATGATCAATCGACCATCATCCTTGGGCCTCACATCGTCACGGTGTGAGGTAGTCGATAGTTGCTCCTGCCCTGCTGTTGTATTCCGAGTTCCGACATATTGCTGTAACTGTCCATTCCTTACATGCTCCTCGATTATATCCTTCAAGTGCCTGCAGCTGTTGGTGTCATGTCCGTCTAAGTCATGGAAGAGACAATGCCTCCCTGATGCCCTCTCTCGTTCAGAAGGCTCTCTCCTGGCTGGCCTTCGGTAGGGAAGGCGATTTCGAGTATCTATGTATATCCGCTCCAGCGTCTCGTTCAATCCCGTGTATGTAGAAAACTTTGGATCCTTCCATCGCTTCCTAGCGTTTCCAGAATCATCGTCCATCTTCCTTTTCCCTTTGTCTTTATCCAAACATTTGCTGAATGGTCCTACATCCTGAGTTACATTAACCTTTTGCACCTTTAAATCCGTACTCGCATCTTCCTGCCGAAGGAACCTTTCTGCCTCGTGAAAGAATTCGTCGAGATCCTGTGGGGGATCTCGTATCAGAGATACCTTGAAATCAGAGTCCTCCCTGACTCCTGATACTGCTGCCATTAAAACCATCGATGGATCAGGCCGATCCACCGAAGCGACTGCCGCACTGAATCGAGTTAGAAAAGCTCTAAGCGATTCGTCCGTCCTTTGCTTTACCGATGTCAATGTCATCACATTCTTCGGCCTCTTGACGTGAACCCGAAACTGTCCCAAAAACTTTTCCACCAATTCCCTCCAAGTCCTGATAGATCCTTCTCCCAGCTGCCTAAACCACATTGCCGCTAAGTCCGTCAAATATAAAGGGAAGCATCGAGCCATTACTTCCTCCGATGCCCCCAACACCTCCATGTGTCTGGTGTACCTCATCAAGTGATCTGTTGGATCTGCCTTACCATCATAAACCTCCACGCTAGGTAGCTTAAACTTAGGTGGATTCTGAGCCATCCTTATTTCTCGAGAAAATGGACTCCTATTCACTCCTTCCAAGTCTCCGTTGGTCAAACCACCTTGCACAGTTCTTCTGATGATTTCTACTAATCCGATATTGTCTGTTGGGGGTTGCCCTCCATGCCCCCGAGGGAACTCTGGCACATATTCCTCATATGGTTCACTAGCAGCAATGTTAGCTCTAACCTGTTGAACTCCTTCCAAAGGTCCTTCTGTGTTGGATCCTATGGGTCTGCCCCCAAGCCCTTGTTGATTGCCCTTTGGCTCCGCATCCCGTCCTCCGCTGGGTTCCACAACCCTAGTTCCTTGTCCTGCATCCACCGCGGATGTAGCTGTTCCCAAGTTCTGCATCCCTACAGCTCTTATTTGCTCAAAGAAAGTCTGCATCATTTCCTGTTGGCTCTTCAACAATCTCTCTTGCAAAGAATTTTCCATAGCCTCCATTTCATCTCGGGTTATGTAGATTGAAGCCTGTCCTTCCCCAGCTCCGGAGGATGCTTGTTGACTTCCTTCCTATTGGCTTCGCTCAGCCCTCTGCCTTCTACTATTTTGCCTAGTCATTGTTTTCAAATCGAAACTCCGCGAACTTCTTCAAATCCAAACTCCAAATCCGATGTAGCAGGTGCTAGTCCTTCTCAGTGAAAGCACCAAAGTGTTTGCGCCAAAATTGGTCACAAACCCCAAATACCGTGAAAGCACCAGTGTATGAATACAAATCAACAATATTCAAACACAAATCATAGATCTCAGCAAATAACAAACAGCAATCCAAAAGTAATGAACAAAGACACAAGTTTTATAGTGGTTCGGCTATCTCCGGCCTACGTCCACTCCAAAGTTTTTATCCTTTTATTGATTATCCTTGATGATTGCAGATGATTACAGCAGTTACAAAGTCCAAAACTTGAAATAAATAGCAGCAATGATGATATGGAGTTATTCTGGCAGCGTCCGAGCGTGCTTTCTCTCTTATGAATCTCCGACCCCTTTTCTGAATGACCAGGGGCTCTATTTATAAGCGTAGGAGGCTGAGATTTCTCCTAAAATCCGGGAAGACCGCTTCAGGCACGTGAGGGGGCCCACACGCCCGAAATCTGGAGGTCCGGGCCCACCTTGGGATCGATTCGAAGTAAGGTTCGAATCGATCAAGAAATCATCCAATTGAGCTGAAATTTGGTGAGAACATTCTTCAACATGTATGTAAGCTCCTGTAAAAATTTCATTGCATTTGGATCAACGGTTTGGAAGATATGATCGATTCAAGTTCAAAGCTTTGTGTGTTCTGCCTGGTTCGAACCCATACTTCGAATCCATCTCCATCGAATCCATCACCTTCGAAACTATCTCCTTCGAAACTATCTCCTTCGAATCCATCACCTTCGAATCCATCACCTTCGAAACTATCTCCTTCGAATCCATCTCCTTCGAATCCATTACCTTCGAATCCATCGCCTTCGAATCCATTACCTTCGAAACTATCTCCTTCGAATCCATCTCCTTCGAATCCATCACCTTCGAATCCATCACCTTCGAAACTATCTCCTTCGAATCCATCACCTTCGATACGAACTAACCTGTGTGGACCTTATGGATACGAAGGAGATCCATGCTGTGATCAAGTCGAAGTCCACCTGTCCTTCTGATCGATTCGAAGACGATCGAGTCGAACCAACACCTGATGCGAACTTCACAGAGCCGAACCCATACCAATCGATACGAAGTGCATCGATTCGAACCTTGTGTGCCTTCGATCGACTCGAACCTGATGGGTTCGAAACGAACACCGTGATGGGTTCGAACAGCCATGTCATTCCTACCTTGCATCGATCATAACTTCTCCATACGAACTCCGATTAACCTGAAATTTGAAACATAGCATTTCCTAGTCCTTATTATCGTCTCCAATCAATTTCGTCCCGATCGGAGTTCAACAAAATTTTGACGATATCGATCGTAGCCTTGATTCCAACCGATCTCCAATCCTGATTTTCATAATTCCATGCCAATTCATTGATATTCCAGTTTTGACCAAAAAATGGGATAACACACGCACATACATATACAGAGCTCGTTAGGATCTGCAACCATCTCTATTTGGCTTTCAAACATAGCCTTTTGATTTCAGTCATTCTTTTCACTTTAAATAACAATACATTTTTTTATCACATCATAGTATTATTAAAATTGGAGTGAGTGTTTGAAATCAGAAGGATTGGTTGGAGTATAAATAGAGGGGGCTGTGAATCGTTTTTAATTAAATAATAACACATTTTTCATCTATCCAACACATCCTAGTATTATTACATATATTTTCACCGAGTAACGAATTTATTAGTTAGTAGTCATTATTAATATTTTGTTAGCTTTTTAATTTTCATTTGGACACAAAATTGTGACTCAAACCATAAAACAAAAAACAAATTTTTTTTTGCAGGACCCTTCTTTTAGCCAAAAAACGCCGGTTGGCATACCCAGTTACTACTCTCGTTGGCCTTTGTAACAGGACAAGTCTTGTACGCTTTTAACCTTGAACCAATTATTTATATCCCATGCATGCACAACGCACCAAGCATCAATAATAACAAAAAAAAAACAAACTCTTGGATAAGGATAACTAGTTCAAGTGCGCTCCTTGAAGGTCAATGGATTCAAATCCAAAAAAAGTCTTTGCTATGAGCAATGTCATAACAAAGCATCAATAATGAAACTGGTTTAATGCTCAATCAAAAAAGGGTAATTCACAAATACGCTGCGGCAATGAATAGTTGAATACTCGTACCATTAAAGATTTAAAGCAAAATCAAGTGTTACTCCAAAATACAAAATTCATCACATGCTAGAGAAACACGCATTCAGAACGTGACTCAAGTTATCTGACTCAGACTTCTACAAGTACAGACCAAATTTTGCATATCGGATGCTTATTCACACCAGTCGTAAAAATGAGAAGAAAACCTCTAGAATCAACACGAAAATAAGCAGTGTATAAATATAGATATATAATATTTGGATATAGCTTAGTAGGTGTAACCCTTCTGGAACATTCCGGTTTTGGCTTCTTCACTCTCGCCTGCAGCAGAGTAGCGACCAAGCTGGGCCATTGAGTTGGCCTTAGCACGCACCAAAAGAGACTTTTGGGCCGCTTCAACATTCTCAGGAAGGCCTTGCCATGTCTTCAATACAGAGTTCTGTAAGGCACGTGCATAGGAGAAAGACACGTGCCATGGGTTGGGTGTTTGGTTCATGGCATTCAAATTTAGGGTAGCCTCCATCTCTGATTGCCCTCCTGATAAGAACTGCAGTACAATATCATAATTATCATTTGTTAGGTTGCTTATATTTACAGTTTGATCAAATAATTTTTTTACATTGAAGCACTTTCAGAATGCACTGATACAAATTATTCTTAAAATTTAAATAGTCATGTTTTCAAAGCGCTCCAATGCAAAAATTGCCGAATCAATGCCAACATATAGCAAAAACATGTAATATATTTTTGAAATGGGTCTGTCTATATTTGTTATATGCTTTGAAAAGTGGGCTAAAATTGTGTTTTTTTTAAAAAAAAAAAGGAAAAAAAAAAGAAACCTTTCTGACAATATACACAAGTAGAGGGAAAAAAAGGAGGATACCATGATGCCAGGAACTGCAGGTGGAACCCTCCTGTTGAGCATCTTAAGGGTATACTCAGCAATTTTCTCAGGAGATGCTTTTACTTTGTGTTCAGCACCAGGAGTAACCATACTAGGTTTCAACAATATACCCTCAAACACCACGTTGTTTTCCGCTAAGTAGTAGAATACCTCAGCCCATACTTTCTCTGCTACCTCAAGTGTTCTGTCAATTGAATGATCTCCATCTAGAAGAATTTCAGGTTCCACAATGGGCACAAGACCATTGTCCTGCAAGTAATGAATGTACAGACATCATTCAGGATTCAAATTTCATGCTAGAAAGAAGTTTCATGTTATTGCAATGGCAAAGGAAAAAACAAAACTAAAATAGATTTATTAACACACATATCAATACTTAAACTTCACTGTTTAACCAGTAACTGGAGGCAATCCTCTAAATTCTCTTAAACCAATATAAGATTACATAATACAAGAAAATTCTTCATAGTGTTTTTCTGTGGGTATTGCATCATAATAATGTCAAAATAAAGAAGGAAGTATAATTCAGAGGACTTACACACTGTAAGTGACTTGTTGAAAAAAATTTAGAACAAGTACTATGATAATGCAACCAAAAATAATAATACTACCAGACTATAAAATTCTACACTGTTTAACCAATAACTGGAGGCAATCCTCTAAATTCTCTTAAACCAATATAAGATTACATAATACAAGAAAATTCTTCATAGTGTTTTTCTGTGGGTATTGCATCATAATAATGTCAAAATAAAGAAGGAAGTATAATTCAGAGGACTTACACACTGCAAGTGACTTGTTGAAAAAAATTTAGAACAAGTACTATGATAATGCAACCAAAAATAATAATACTACCAGACTATAAAATTCTACAAAGTAATGAATGACCGTGAAAGGTTCAATGACCACGAGCAAACATGTATAAAGGAAGTAGGAAAGGTATATAATAGTGTAAGCTGTGAGATGACTTGAGCAGAGCATATTATAAAGAAAAGAAATACAAAGAACCAAATTTTGGGGTTACTGCAGATTTTAATGTTGCTAGAAATAGGCAATGGACCTTACCCATGTAAGATCTAATGCAATGCTTTAGGGTCACTTGGAGAAATGTTTAAGCAGAAATGATTACCTGGGAGATAGCAGCATATCGGGCGAGACCCCATGCAGCCTCTTTGACTGCAAGCGCAGAAGGGCCACAAGGAATGCTGACTACCGTTCTCCTGCAAATTTAGAATTATAGTGCATGATAATTTAAAAATTAGATGATTAAATATATAGTAGAAATAAAACCAATAGCGATTTTCATCTATATTAAAAGTGACACTAACCACTTTGCAAAACGTGCCCCTTGCTTGTAATATTCAGCAGTTCTTGAGGCTAATCCATCCAATCCTTGGCACCATGATTCATTGTTTGATCCTGGAAGTGGTACTAAACCCTGATAGAAGAAGAAAAAAACCTGAGATTAGGACTTCTCAATTGCTTAATAGTGTTTACATGGTTAAATATAAATTTTCAACATTGAAAATTCAACGATCTTATGGAAAATGCATTAATAAAAAGGATATAAAGATGATTGGCATGTACGAGTCATGCAAACAATTATTCTGGAATGATTCTGAATGAATGGACACTGATAATTATGAGGAAATTTTACATTACGATTGTTTTTTCATCATCTGATAAAAAATATCACATTAGGTAATTTATTTCTTTTAAAGATCAAATATAACATACCAATAAAAGACCAGATATATGCACAGTTTGCCAATGCTACTGTGTGAATTTTAAATGTGGTGATTGGATTCTATTATATATTTTGTACATGCATTTCAGCATTTGTTATTTGTTTCACATAGGTCATTTCATCTCCCAGCTATTCATTCAATAATAGGCAAATTATAAGTTGCCAACCATTCTAATCTACGTGACTAGAAATATGGCAAAACAGTTTACAGTCATTTCTTAGATTTACTCCCATTCCAGAGTCCGTATACCAACAGAGATATTTGTATTGCTAATGAAAAAAAGCTAGTTATTTCATGGTCATCATCGCAGGGATATACAGTATCATAACCATGTAAGGATGGGCATATCATTATGTATTCATGCAGAGGTCAAGATGGCATTTCTGTCCATCAATAGAATTGGACTACAGAGAGAATCACTGCATATAGACGCATGTGCCTTACTTTCTTTTTGAATTGATGTTCAGGGTAAATATAATAGATAACAAGCTAGATAGGTACCTTATCAACTTTGATACCAGGAACAATCTTTTGATCGCGCAAGCAATCCACAAATGTTTTTCCATCAGTTGTAGATTGATAAAGCGTCTCTTCAAAGAGAATGGCACCTGAGATGTACTCACCCAAGCCAGGGGTAGTCAACAACAGTTGTCTATAAGCTTGACGATTAGTTTCTGTGTTTTCCAAGCCAATTGAATCTAGCCTTTTGCCGCATGTGGCGTTTGATTCATCAATTGCGAGAATTCCACGTCCAGGCGAAGCAATGGTTTTCTAAAGACCAAAATATACACCACTTAATACATAAACAACAAACATTTCACATTCAGAAGGTAATCTCATGAAATAATTTCTATAATATTAGTATGCAAAATGGAATGTGAGCACGCGCACACGCATTTATACATACATGTACGTGTATGTAGGTATGTATGCATGTATATTTATTTATGTATAATAATTTGGAGATAATGAAAACACTCAATATAATCATATCCAATATGTGCTGTATACATACAGTAGAAGACAATGTTAATACCCATTATTTTTCTTTTGACTATAAAGTGTGAGTCCCACTAAGGGTGATGGTATGCTATGTTCAATAAATTTGAAGATAGAGCCCTAAATCATGCCACTTAAAATACACACACATGAAACTACATCTACATCAATATTTATATGCTATCTCTGTAATACTCAGCTGATTTCTTCAATTCAGCAACCAACTTTGATAGCGGTTAATACTACTGTCGTTTACGTATTAACTTACTTGGATTACAGGGGATAAGCTAACAGTTTCATTCATATATAGGTAATAAACAATGCAGCAGTAGACAATCCCGTTCCTATTGGGAACATCAGGGATGATTTTCAGATTACCTCTATGCCTATAATCTCTTTATAGTAGTTCAATGATTTCTTCGTGTTTCTCACAATATGCCACACCACTGATGTTCATAGTACAAATATGATGAAAAGTCACATACATTCACGACCATAGATACTTGACTATATTATTATTTTGCAGCAGTATATAAATTCAATAGCCATGTATTTAGTAATTGACAATTCCAGATACTCGGCCATTTTCAAATTTTTATGGATTTATTTTTAATGCTTGTTAAAGACTTAGGCTGCTTTCTTGCAAAGTTTCCAACTTAAGGAAAACAGCAAGCCATGATTTCTGAACGATGTCTATGATTGTAGAAATATAGGATTTTTTTTTGTTTTCACGAATGGAGCGGAAAGGTAGACACTAAATAATTCATAGATCCCAGATGATTCACAATCACATAGTTAACATGTGTACAAGCGCAAAACAGTAGTAAAGCTAGGTAGAACCAAGGGGGAGTCAGCTCAAATTATTTTATTTTATTAAAACTGTTTTCCTTTTGAGCGTTTACTATTACAAACTAGGGTGTATGAACAACTTTTATTTCTTTTAAGTTACCAGGAGGTATGCACATTATTTCTTGTGAACGTTATTTCTTGTTTCACAACATTAGTCAGATATGCTTGATATTTCAATGGCATATATAAGCTGTTCCCACATTTATACGTTTATTAAACGTACATAATATAATGATTTTAACCAAATATGTTATTTCCATTTAAATATTAAATCTCTAGTTCTGTCATATTGGTTGTATACTTAGAATAAAAAAGGTATTAAGTATATATTAAAGTCAATATTGATCTAAATTAGTCCACTTCACATGTAATCTATTGGAATGACTTTTACGTTTTATCATATCAGTTTCTATAATTGAACTAATTTATTCATTTATTTATATGAAACCTATTTTGTAATATTATATATAGAATTACCTTTATAACCAACACAATCTATGTTTACACAATACTTTTTATTGCTACATAAACATAATCAGCTTTTAAAACTATTCATAAAATAATGTAGGACATAAAATATTACTGCTTTTAGTACATTTTTGCTGCTTTATTTTATACTAATAAAATGGATATAATATTATATATTTCATATAAAATATTCAGTGAATTGTAATTACCTATTACATCTTAACATTACAGACACACAGTAGTTTGTAGCTGTGGTTATTTATAAATGCATATGCTAGTGTAGCAATAATAGCGATACCTATCCTCTGTATTCCTTAATACTAAAATTCAAAATCGCATCCATAATACTAAGTTCCAACTAAAATCATAAAAAAAAAATCACCAGATGATAGTTCTCCTATCTTAGTTTTACATTTAAACCTTACTAAAATTGATATTTCTGATTGAACAGTATTAAAAAAAATAGTATCTTAAAAAGTCGAAGATCATAAAAGTTGTATGGACCTTCGTCGAGAAGGATTTCATCAGATTCGTTCAGATTCAATTAGAAAACAAAAATAATACAGAATCAACTAAGAGAACAACAGCACAATGATAAGAGGGATAAGTTGGAGAAAACAAAATTATGAATAGCCCGTTTTAACTTAAAAATCTAAGAGCGCAAAAATACTTTATACTCTATAACTTCGTCTAACTAAATCCTTTTCAGATCCGTTACCTAGTTGTAAAATAGAATAAAAAAGCAATCGTATTTCAACCAAATCAATTCTCACTGGTAACAGATAATTTTGGACACAAAATGCCAGAGAAAATCATCATTAAAAATAATTACAGCTGTTTTCACGAGCTCATCAGTGTAGGATCCAGCACGGATCGGCATGGAAACACGCCTAACCGATTGTCGGCCTGAAGCGCCAGTGCGATCAAACGGTCGGCGGACGCCGGTGAAGTGGGTTGATGGAGTGGCGATCTTGAATGAAGCCATTAAATTTTATTCCCTGCTCTCCGGAATCAGGATTTTGATTGTGAAATTTTGGGAAGAAGTTGATTGAATTTTTTTGGTTTTGATCCTGAATTCAACCTCGTTGAGTCCGAACAAATTTATAAAAACAATGCGTCAACTGAACTGGATCGTGAAATTACAGAGTTACCCCCACCTTCTACAAATACACTACTCTACTTACACCTAAATACTTGTAAGCTAACACCAACTAAGTAGCTTAAAATATGGGGAATTTTGGCTCACCTCCCCTTTTTTTTTAAAAAATAATTAAACACACATCCCTCCGAATTCGGCATTATAAATTTAGTCATTGTAATTTATACTGTACCACCCAGTCAAAAATTTCCTGTAATGAACAATTTAAGTTGCAATATTAAATACATTATATATTTCAGTAGATTTATCGGATTTCAGTTTCGTTTTCACCATTAAATCACAGTTTTTATTATATTTTTATTATGATTCATATATAATATATTTTTACAAATATTTTTTATTTTTTCAGCGGCAAATAGTTTTCAGGCAACATGACAAATATTTGCATATTTGCTAGGCAACAATTTTTTATTTTTATTTTCAACGGTTGCTAAGCAAACTGGCAACCAGGCAACATGACAAATATTTTCATATTTGCCAGGCAACATGACAAAATATTTAGCAGTGCCAAACTACACGGCAAATATTTGTTAAACAACAATATTTGTCAGACAACATGATAAAATATTTGCCAGGAACATGGCAAATATTTGCATATTTGCCAGACAACATAGTAAAATATTTGCCAGTGCCAAAATATATGGAAAATATTTACCAAGCAACATGACAAATTTTCCTCTAAAAATAAAATAATTCTTTTTGCCAAAACATATTATATATGAGTTTTAGCAGAAAGATAATAAAATTTGTGATTTAATGGTGAAAATGAAATTGAAATCCGATAAATCTACTAAAAGATATCACGTTTTTAATATTGCAAATTAACTTCTCATTATAGCATATAGTTGCTTGGGTGGTACGGTATAAATTATAGAAACCAAATTTATAATGTTGAATTCGAAGGGGGAAACTTACATTAATTTTGGAAAGTAGAGACGTGTCCTTAATTTCCACTTAAAATATTCTATTATGAGTTAATATATTTAATTATATTCCCTTTACAATATGCATGAGATGTCTGGATACGTTAGTGTACTGACTCTATTTATCATTGGACCACGATAGATGTCTAGGTACATTAGTGTACTTACTCTATTTATCTTAAACTCTCAAAGTGGATCATTGTATCACGATAGATGTCCCTAGTTGACTATCCATCGGTAATGACGGGTATTGATTTGTATTGCTTAGTTATCTTCCATTGTTATGTTGTGCATTATGGCGTGCGTGTTATTAGTTGGATGTTGTTGTGGTTGCTGCATTTATTATCATTATGTACTTCACGGTAGACTTATATTATGATCACTTTACTTTTGGATGTTGGGTTACCTTTATCATAGTATGATTATTACGTTTCAGTCACATTATATTGGTTGTGATGACTCGTTGATTACAGAAGAAGAGCATGTTATCGTACGATTTTCTATCTTTTGGATATGTTTACTTTACTTGGTTGTGGACAGTTTGGATTATCCCTAAGCTATGATTATGGAGAGGACCGGCTGCGCCTTAGTAGTTCCTGTTTTTTGTGTGTATAGTTTTAAGATACAGTATTTTGAGATAGTTCTCCTCACATTAGGCTTTATGTCTGACCCATGTTTTGTCTTTGTTTGCTTATATCATGACAACTCTCGGTTATTGTGTAGTTTGGGTACCTTTAGGGATACGCTTTTGGACAGCTAGAGCATTCTGTGGAGATGATATCGATACTTCGTATATATACTTGAAATTGTAGTGTTACATGACAGATATGTATTTATATACGAGGCTTGATGTATTTTGATTTTCTATATTGATATTCACTTATCGGTAATTTCTGCCAGTGTAGCCTCTTATACATACATACATACATACATACATATATATATATATATATATATATATATATATATATTAATTATCCTATTCTGTCCATGTATATTCGGTATATTATATATTATCACTCATTTTGAGATTTTGTCGATATGCCTTAATATAATGTTTGTTTTGAAATTCTTTCCCAACAATCTATCTTGTATGGTATTTGGAAGTCAGACATTATCGTTTGGTGTTCATTTCAAAGTATTACGAAGGACGGGTTGTTGCATGTGTGTTATAAGTGTAAAATCTTTGGTGGTTACAACATTTTTATTTTAAGCAAATTGGTAATGAATTCCGTTGATGGGTGGTTGGAAAATGGATGATGTTAGAGGTTGCAAACCGATGGTGAGATTCCGTTGATGGATGTAGTGTATTTTCAAAATTTCAAAAAGGCACCATGGAAATCTGTTCACTGAATTCTCTTTATTAATAGTACAGATGTATATAAATTATAAATTTTAAAATTAAATATAAAATAAATAAATGAAATAACCAGGGTTGAGTTTGAATGAGTCAAAGAGATTTCAAATTCGAATTTTTATTTCAAAATATGTGATAATGATATGGCAAATATTTCCAAATTCTAAACAAGATCTAATGAATAATATTCGTAATATTATAATGAAGATGTACAAATCTATAAAAAAAATATTTTTGGCCAAAAAGTTTTCTTAGTTTGTTTAATTAGATATATGTAAATAATAAGTGTGTAAGTATATTATTATGAAACAACATTTTTTTTAAAGGCAAGAGGGTTTAATATCTAGTCCCCTACGTGTTTTATTAATAATAAAACAACATTTTTAAATTTATATATAGAATATAATTATTATAAATACTTTCGGCCAATAAAATAAATATTTTTTTTCAATTAAAATATCTTTTTAAAATAATATATATGTATAATTATCATAAATAATGTATTAAAACAAATAAATAAATATAAATATATTTATAAAATAAGTTTTGATCGTTTGAATTTTTTCTTTTATTGCCGAAACTATATATACATAAATTCTAAGCATATATATTAATGGAGTTAAATTTTTTAAGATTGATTAATAATCATTTAAACATTAAATAATATATAAACAATATTTTAAAAGAATCATAAATAATACAGAGTATATGGCCAATATAGTTTTGATAAAATTATCGTTATACTATAACACATACCAACACACAAAACATTCAAGGTGAACAAATTAATTACATGATTAGGTGAGACGGTATACGCACATATAAAATTGTTTATATATAAAGATCTAAGTAACATATGATGATAAACTAAAAAGGAATATATCTCTTCAAGATAAAGTAACTGAAGACACGTTGGTTAAAGATAACTCCTAGATCCAGCTTGAATTAATCTTCGAACTTCGAAATGGTCTATAGCATCACAATTATTATTTTATTTTGATGTATTTCTTGCTATTAAGGATGAATGACTACAGAATTAGGATCAAGGACTTATGACCATAGCAGTAGAGGTTCAAGAAGACTGAAGTAAGAGGATGGCTTGGTTTAAATAGAGAAGGAAGAGGAGACAAATTCTCCAACTTTTATTCATTCTTCTCTTACCAATTCTCATATCCATATCTAGAATTCAAACCAAAAGATCCCCTTTCTGTAACGACCCTGAATTTCGGCCCCGGTTATTTTAATAAATGTTTAATCTACTTAGATATAAAATGTGAATTGATCATATTTAAATGAATATGATTTTGGAAATATTGCCATCTATTTATATAAACTGTATTTTAAAAAGGAGATTGATTTGGAGATTAAAATAAGTATTTCAATAATATGCCCAATAAAAATCTATCTTATATAATTACTTAAGATACTTTACATTGTTTATATTTAGTATAAAATAATATATATAGATAATAATGTTTGAAATTCTAAAATAAGTTTCTTAACAATATTATTAATAAAATTTAACTCATATAATTAATTTAAAATGCTATATATTATTAATATTTGTTAAATGAATACATATGCTTGATAATGTTTAAAGTTTAAAATCTAATCCTAGCAATATAAAATAATAAATGTAAAATGTAAGCCAAACATATGAATGTAATTTAAAAATTGATAGTTAGAATATAAGATATAAATATAAGTAAATAAACTTATGAAGTATAATTTAAATGTTGAAGGCTAAAATACAAAATAAAAAAAAAATAGCCAAATGAATAAGTTTATAAATAAAATATGAAAGTAAGCAATGAAGTAAAAGAATAAAATACTTAGCAATGTAATATGAAATGAACAAAGTTATATATATATATATATATATATATATATATAGTTGTACTCACCAAAAATCAAAGTCAGGCTACACTAAAACAATAACTAAACTATATAAATATGAACAAGCTTCTGTAATAAGACAAGCTTTGAATGAACATACTCACCAAACTAATCAGGGTGAAAATTTTAAGAGACAAAATATTATAAGTACAAATGTGATAATAAAACAAGACAAAATAAATAAAAGAAGCCACAAAACAAATCTTTTCAGCCTACAATGTTTGCCAGCAAACATTACTAATGTGCTAGCATAAAAAAAAAGAACATTTTTGTACAGACCAGAATATGTAGGGTATCAAATATGAAAACATCTCTAAATCAAATAATAATTATGTAAGCTGAGTTTGAAAACCAAAGTACTATGTAATTAAACTCTGACTTGCAAGTATATATTTTATACAAACATATGTTTATAGAGTTCGAACTAAAGATAATAAGACAGATATTTATATATATATAAACAAGCTTCATACACAAGCCATAATTGTACCTGCCACAAGTACAATCTTCATACAATATATATCTACAACGAGTATGATGATAATTATGTAAACTAATTAAGAAACAAGTATTTAAATTTCTATCATCTCAGCCTATCTTTTGTCTATTAAATATATTTTGGAAATCTTACCTTTTGAGGAACAACATCTGGTCAAAGAGAACAATGGTACCAGTTAGAACCCCATACACACCTAGTACCTTCTATTTATAAATGTGTCTTTCTTTTTAGTTCGTCAGAAAGAAAAAAAAATAAGAAGCTAACCTGCTAAAAAAAAGGGGAAACAAACATCATCTTTTATTTTCAAACAAGTGATCAAGGCAGTGGGGTGTTCAGGAATTGATCTGCAGCCTTTCAATAAATTGTTTTCTGTTCAACATATATTGTGGTGAGTAAAAAAGATTAGTTAAAGCTTTAAGTTCCATTTATAAAACAGTTCATGATTTAATCATCATATGACATCGTGTATGCTTGATCATAATTCCATCTACTCTGTGACTTCTGTTAATGTTTCAGGTTTGCATATTTTTGAGTAAATCTCAAATTAGCCTCATTAAACGTTGGAAATATGTAGGTATTCAATTAAAACAATATGTTATAACATAAATTTAGAGGCTGATTAAATCTTAAGGAAAAATATAAGCGCTATAACGATGTACAGAGCATTAAACAATAATTTGATAAAAAAAATATATAAGTTGTTGTAAAATATTAATTCAAGGTCATAGATTGAATCCATACTGGGATTCATGATTTTCAAAACTAAAACGAAGATTTTTAACTTCATTTTCCAAGCACAGTTTGTAATTGAATTAAGTTTACATTTATTCCATTTTCAAACAATCAATCAAGTTATAAATAGTGAAACTTGGATTGAAGCTAGTTTATACATCTATAAACTCGAGAAAAATGTAAATTAATTTTTCTATTGATTGAAATTTGAACACAAGATTCATTTAGGGTTTTACTGGGAATTTTATGCTTCTCTGTTATCAAATCGCGTACGTCATCTACACGTGATTGAGCCGTACGTGGCTTTGGTGGAGGATAGGGGGAGGTGTTGTCGAGGCGTGGACGACCTTTTAGCGTCTCCGGTGGCTGCTGGGTGATGGCGAGGTCGTTTATCTGCCAGAGGTGAGCTTCGGTTTTCGTGCATAAAGGCAAAATTTCGATTTTGACCTTATTTCGTATTTCTGGGTTTCGATTGTGGGTGAAGAGGGGAAACGTGGTTTGTGGGTGCTGACGAGAGCTTCTGGAGGTCCGCCGAACCACCGTGCACGTGCACGGTGGCATTGGAGTCAGGTCAGCGTGTCAGTGGACGGCGAGAGGGGTCGACTCGTGTCGCGCTCGAGTGAAATGGGGAGAAGACTCGGGTTATTTCTTGTTGTGTCGCGTGAGTTACTGATGGGTTTCTTTTATTCTTAGTAAGTTTTAACTTACAGGAAAAAGAGAAAAATTTTATAAAAAAAAATTAAGGAAGAAGAAGGGGTTCAGGGGAAGGGCTCGGTTCAATGGGATGAATAACTCGAAGCGCTGCACGAGTTTGCCCAGGTAGTGCACGGGATTTTGGTCATCTGCAGTATGTCAGTAATGTAAAGGTTGAGCAATTTGTTTTCTTCAAAATTTGTTTAAACGTTTTGAGCTTAGAAAATGTTTAAAGGAGGGTTAAGCTAAGATTTGTTCGAATTTTAATTATTATAGTCAAAAGTTTAACGATTTTTCTTAAACACTTAAATCATTTTAATTAAGAAATATAAGTTAACTAATAATCAAAGTTTATAGTTAACACTAAAATTGATTTTCAAAATATAAGAAAAGGGAGACCTTTAAACGTTAATTAAGTTAAATGATTGATATCAATAAATTATTTTCGAAAGTAATTAAGAACGATTAACATTTTTAAAACTTAAATAGAGTTTGGGTTATGTAACTATTTTGTGAAGAATAAATAGTAATTAGCTACTTAAGGAAATAAATAAATGATTAGTAGTTGAGTAATTAAAAATAATTCAAACACAGTTGATGATGGATTATAAGTAAATAAATAATTGAAATCAACTACGTAAGTTAATTAATGAATGAATTAATAGTTAGTTGATCAAGTAATTTAATTATGAATCGATAGATAATTAATTGAGTAGCTTGATTTAGAATTAATTGTTGATTGATTAAGTAATTTGCAGATAATAATTGGATAATTAAGTTTTATTGATAAATAATTAAAGATATTAATTAGTGATCAGGGAATAGTTAATTAAGTAATTAAAGTTAAGTCACTTAATTAAGGTAATAGTTAAATAATAGCATGAAATAAAATTAAGACTCAATAATAAATTAAGGAATCATCAATTGGATGATTTGAACTGAATAGGTAATTAATTGTTATTTAATAATTAATTAAATAGAGTTAAGTGATTAACTCTCAGGTAATTAATTCTATATTGAATTAATTACAAACAAGATTTTAAGGTAATTGCTTATGGATTGTTGTGTATGTAGAGTGTCTGGATTGTGATGTTTAAATTGAAGATATTCTGTGATGCTCTCTGATATGCCATGATATATCCATGATGTTTGCATATGTTTTATCTATGATCATGCCATGCTAATTCAATGGTTGAATTTAAATTATTTAAACTGTTTAAGTTAATTAGACAACTTGGCCCTTAAAATGGCGTTTGGATTTGATGAGACCGGGATCGGAAGAATCAAATTTGATTCTTTGAAAACCACATCGATCCAATTTAAACGTTAGGTCGTGAATCCTGAAATGAAGATCGAGATGGTGTTTCAGAATGCAAGGGTTATCGTCGTTAACTCTGAGGGTGATTCCAAAATGAGTGTAACGAGATAATGCCTTCGGTTTCGTTCGAACCCGGAACGAACTTGTATGGATTGAATGCTTTCAGCACATCGTCAGGCGGACGATGAGCATTCTAAGTGATATGTTCTTTAAAGGTAATCGCAGCCTCAAGCCTCATCAATCGGGAATGGCTAAAACATGGGAGATGCAGCAAGGTTAGGTGGGTCATGCCCAAGCAGGACAAGATAACTTCCATGTCTAGATGTCCCTTTTTATTTCGGCTTAGTGGGTGGTTGGTCGCGCCAACCATGGGGTTTATCTTGTTCGGGACTGTTCAGTAAGGAATGGTTCCGGCCTTGTGTAGCAGGGGGTCGGGAGTGATCCTCGGTACGGTGATCTAGGCCCCGTACTGTGATGGGCGGTACCCCAGTAGCCCTGCCATTGTTGGAAATCCATTTTCCCTACAAAACCCTACGGTTTTGATTTGTATTACCCACTTTTGTGGATAGTAGCTGGAATTTAATGAATGTAACAATTTCGGCTATTTTCTATTTACTTGAAAACCCTAGGCACTATTATAATATCACTGGATTTCCTATGAAATGTTTTGGTTAGCATAAGGTAAAAACTTACCCGTATTTATTTGTGGGGAGTCTTACGTGATACCTTTATTTTCAAATGTTTTTCAAAGTTAAACAATTTAAACCGTTTACTCATACCAGACCCATGTTTGACCCGGAGTTTATATTTTGTGTTTTCATAAACTCTTGGGTACTCAAATTTTTATGAGTAGCCAAGTGATAGGTTTCGGACTTTGATTTCTGGAGGAGCTTGGAGCAGGAGTTTCCAGACGTATGTAGCTATCTATATAGTTCCGCTGTGTTAGTTGATGTGTACTGTACTTCTGATGTATACAGTGATAGATGTATGTATATGACTGTCATGTGTATTGATATTGTATCACTCTGATATATGTAAAACTTTAAAATATTTATGTGATATATTATATTTTGTTCCGTTCCGCTGGGAGATTCTGATGTTGTTAGTCTTTCTTTCTCTTTCTCTTCTATTTCTATCCCTTTCTTTCTTAATGATGATACGTCTTTCTGGTAGCGGAAGGGCGGGTCCTCACATTTGGTATCAGAGCATAGGTTGGCGATAACCTTGGCTCTGGTAGGAATTGCTCATAGAATAGAGTTTGTAGAACTCTAAAATGAGTTTGAGTGTATTAATAGATATGAGCGCGTACTTGTTAGTGAATATAAAATTGTTTTTATATTGTGTTGATTTATCTGTTGAGTGTTTATGGATTCTGGTCGGTGTGTGGGACGCCATTTCATCGATAGGGATTTCTAAACTCTTGAACAAGATAGACCGACACAGTATTGTTTTTTTAAGGTAGGGTAAATGAAATAATTTTACCCAAAATTATATTTTGATATGGAAGAAATATTTTCTGAAATAACTATATATATTTGGATGTTTGGTTGTTAATACTTCAACCAAATAAAAAAAATTATTAAAATTCGAGTGGTTTGTAACCAAATAAAATTAAGTATGGTTTAAATAAGAGGAGTATAATTAAAACCTGATTAAACTAGAATTTAAGTCCCGGAAATTTGAAAGGTGTTTAAATGAATTTAAACAAAGGAATTTGGGAATTTAAAATCTTGGGAATGTTTGAAATGTTTTCCTTGGAATATTGTTTTGAAAAATATTGTTGAATGGAAATTATTTTGGGAAAATTTGTGGAAATAAGAAAGCACTGAATACACTTCAGTCGCTGGAAAATAATCCTAATGATGATGGCCACATCATTAGTATTCATTTTCGAGTTTCTAAAGTGATGGATTGCTATCAGGATATTGTTTGGGCTTGTTGGGTATACAATTTGTTTTAGAAATTTTCAAAAGAGAGAAAATTTGTTTTGGTGAAAACAAGTGTTTGGGATTTGGAAATTTGATTTGATATACCAAGTGGGTATATGTAGTTATCATTTCAAAATGGTTTTGAAAATGAAAACCGAGAAATTGAATTCTAAGAGATTCTATTAAGATAATGTGGGAGGTTTAAATAAATTAACTGTTGAACTTATAAAGTTAAGTTGATATTAATAAGATGAAATTGGGAATTTCAATCCAGAAGTTAAAAGTTTAATTTAAGGAAATAAAAGTGAAGAAAATGTACTTGAGTTTAACCTGAGGTAAGCTAAATGGAATTGAAGTTCAAAATGAACTTAATTAGATATAAAAATTGGAAGGTAAAATGATTGTAAATGGGGAAATGAAAATTTATACCTTAAGACAGTAAGAGCTATATATATATATATATAGTCTGAAATTGTGATTATAAGATAAAATAACCCAAATGAGTAATATAAGCTATTAAGTAGATAAATAAGTTTTGAGCTCATATATTGAGAAATAAATTTAAAAGAATGGCAAGTAGCTAAATTTAATTGGAGTTGAGTTGGAATAAAATTAAATTCAAATGAATTCAATCGAGTTACTGATAATATTGAATGAAATAAAATTCTTAAATAAATAAGCCAATATTGAATTGAATTAGAATAGAATCGGTGTGAGTGGTAAACAAATCTAATTCAAGCATAAATTGAATGACCTTATTATAAATAAAATTTAATAATGAATTGTTAATTAAATTTAAGAATGGATAAAAGTATAAACTAATCAGAAAATAGTTGGGATTTGATTAAAGGAAAATCCAATCAAAGATTTAAATGAAAAATTGGTGAAATAGAATAAACTTAAGTTATTGGGTAGAACAGTTTGAAGAAAATAAATGACTTAAGAAAATTGTGAGACGATTATTTAAAATATTGGTTGTCAAGTTTAATAAAATGGTTTGGAATCAAACCTGATTGAAATGAAAGGAAATGCAATGAAAGGGTTGTGAATGAATTATTTGGGATGGAATCAAGTGTAAATTGAGATGGAATCAATTTAAAATGGTCATAAAGCTTAAGTGATTATTTATTCACAATGGTATTGTTAAATTGCATAAGGAAATGGGTTGTTACATTAAATGGGTTGTTTGAAGTAAATGAGAATTAGATAAAATTCTATGAATTACTGGAAGCAAAATAAGATGATTTTGAATATGAGTTTGTTTTGCTCAAATGGATTTATGTCTAAGCAAGGAAGTTGTAAATCACTTAAACTGAAGAGAATAATTTGAGGATTGGTTAAAATTAATTGTGATAAGGATTGAAACCTTACATATGTGCTTATGAAAATATGTAATGGAGACTCTGTCAAAACTTTTCAAAATTTGAAAACTAAAAAAAAAATTAAAATTTTAATTATTAGCAACAAAACAAGTTCAAATTGGAAATTAAATTAAACTAATGAATGAAATTAATTTAAAACTAATGATGGAATTAGTTAGCCAATAAAATTCAATATTCAGAGTTGAAGAAAATTTGAATTCACATGGAATTAGAAATTCAAATTGGAAATAAAAAGATATAAGAAGATATAAAGGCTATGGTGGTAGAGTAATAATATAAGGGAATATATATAAGAAATGAATGGGGAAATTCTTAAGTAAAATTTGATATTGAGAAAATTTATTCCAAGTGGATAGAAATCAGAATAATGTAAATAAAAGAAAATTGATATAGTTGATAATCAATGGATATAAATACGTAGGATGTACGTATATTAATTTATTCGCATAACAATTTGATCCAGATTCGAGCACAGAATTTCGAGATAGTTATATCGATCCGAGTTAGGATTTTTCACTCGATTTTCGACGATGAACCATGGATTTGGATTTTGATTGATCCTGAAAATTCTCTATCGTAGTTGTAACTATGCAAGGAGAACAGCAGTTTCCGATCAAGAAACCAGTTCTGAGTCCGCGCTAGGAAGTCGGATGGACGATACTAGTTCGGAAATGAAATTATGTGATCGAGCAAGCGATCGGATTTGATATTGCGTACGAATAGTATATGTACATCGTACGGGCTTGGTTGAATAAATATCGAGATTCTGTAAAGGAGTCAATTAAATCTAGAAGAAAAAAATTAATTAATACTGTAGATTTTAGAATTGAATTGCCAGAGTGGAAATCTGGAATTTATTGTGTATTCCATATATCCCATTAGAGGAATTTGTTTATGATTCATCATTAGTTGTTTAACCAGTAATTCAAGAATTTGGAAATTGAACCGAATTTAACTATGGACATAAATCCAGTTCGGATTGTTGATCATCAAGAGACAACTCTGAATAAATATAGGAAGACTTATCCGGATTCGTGTTCGGATAACTAGTGTTGTTAGTTAGGATAGACTGTTTGGTTGTTTGTTAGTATATGAATGATATGTATGTTTGAATGGTTAGTATAACAGCTTTTAAATTTCGGGGACGAAATTCTTTTAAGGGGGGAGGAATGTAACGACCCTGGATTTCGGCCCCGGTTATTTTAATAAATGTTTAATCTACTTAGATATAAAATGTAAATTGATCATATTTAAATGAATACGATTTTGGAAATATTGCCATCTATTTATATAAACTGTATTTTAAAAAGGAGATTGATTTGGAGATTGAAATAAGTATTTCAATAATATGCCCAATAAAAATCTATCTTATATAATTACTTAAGATACTTTACATTGTTTATATTTAGTATAAAATAATATATATAGATAATAATGTTTGAAATTCTAAAATAAGTTTCTTAACAATATTATTAATAAAATTTAACTCATATAATTAATTTAAAATGCTATATATTATTAATATTTGTTATGAATACATATGCTTGATAATGTTTAAAGTTTAAAATCTAATCCTAGCAATATAAAATAATAAATGTAAAATATAAGCCAAACATATGAATGTAATTTGAAAATTGATAGTTAGAATATAAGATATAAATATAAGTAAATAAACTTATGAAGTATAATTTAAATGTTGAAGGCTAAAATACAAAATAAAAATAATAATAGCCAAATGAATAAGTTTATAAATAAAATATGAAAGTAAGCAATGAAGTAAAAGAATAAAATACTTAGCAATGTAATATGAAATGAACAAAGTTATATATATATATATATATAGTTGTACTCACCAAAAATCAAAGTCAGGCTGCACTAAAACAATAACTAAACTATATAAATATGAACAAGCTTCTGTAATAAGACAAGCTTTGAATGAACATACTCACCAAACTAATCAGGGTGAAAATTTTAAGAGACAAAATATTATAAGTACAAATGTGATAATAAAACAAGACAAAATAAATTAAAGAAGCCACAAAACAAATCTTTTCAGCCTACAATGTTTGCCAGCAAACATTACTAATGTGCTAGCATAAAAAAAAAGAACATTTTTGTACAGACCAGAATCTACAGGGTATCAAATATGAAAACATCTCTAAATCAAATAATAATTATGTAAGCTGAGTTTGAAAACCAAAGTACTGTGTAATTAAACTCTGACCTGCAAGTATATATTTTATACAAACATATGTTTATAGAGTTCGAACTAAAGATAATAATATATATATATATATATATATATATATATATATATATATAAACAAGCTTCATACACAAGCCATAATTGTACCTGCCATAAGTACAATCTTCATACAATATATATCTACAACGAGTATGATGATAATTATGTAAACTAATTAAGAAACAAGTATTTAAATTTCTATCATCTCAGCCTATCTTTTGTCTATTCAATATATTTTGAAAATCTTATCTTTTCAGGAACAACATCTGGTCAAAGAGAACAATGGTACCGGTTAGAACCCCATACACACCTAGTACCTTCTATTTATAAGTGTGTCTTTCTTTTTAGTTCGTCAGAAAGAAAAAAAAAAGAAGCTAACCTGCTAAAAAAAAGGGGGAAACAAACATCATCTTTTATTTTCAAACAAGTGATCAAGGCAGTGGGGTGTTCAAGAACTGATCTGCAGCCTTTCAATGAATTGTTTTCTGTTCAACATATATTGCGGTAAGTAAACAAGATTAGTTAAAGCTTTAAGTTCCATTTATAAAACAGTTCATGATTTAATCATCATATGACATTGTGTATGCTTGATCATAATTCCATCTACTCTGTGACTTCTGTTAATGTTTCAGGTTTGCATATTTTTGAGTAAATCTCAAATAGCCTCATTAAACGTTGGAAATCTGTAGGTATTCAATTAAAACAATATGTTATAACATAAATTTAGAGGCTGATTAAATCTTAAGGAAAAATATAAGCACTATAACAATGTACAGAGCATTAAACAATAATTTGATAAAAAAATATATATAAGCTGTTGTAAAATATTAATTCAAGGTCATAGATTGAATCCATACTGGGATTCATGATTTTCAAAACTAAAACGAAGATTTTTAACTTCATTTTCCAAGCACAGTTTGTAATTGAATTAAGTTTACATTTATTCCATTTTCAAACAATCAATCTATTTATAAATAGTGAAACTTGGATTGAAGCTAGTTTATACATCTATAAACTCGGGAAAAATGTAAATTAATTTTTCTATTGATTGAAATTTGAACACGAGGTTCATTTAGGGTTTTACTGGGAATTTTATGCTTCTCTGTTATCAAATCGCGTACGTCATCTACACGTGATCGAGCCGTACGTGGCTTTGGTGGAGGATAGGGGGAGGTTTGTCGAGGCGTGGACGACCTTTTAGCGTCTCCGGTGGCCGCTGGGTGATGGCGGGGTCGTTTATCTGCCAGAGGTGAGCTTCGGTTTTCGTGCATAAAGGCAAAATTTCGATTTTGACCTTATTTCGTATTTCTGGGTTTCGATTGTGGGTGAAGAGGGGAAACGTGGTTTGTGGGCGCTGACGAGAGCTTCTGGAGGTCCGCCGAACCACTGTGCACGTGCACGGTGGCGTTGGAGTCAGGTCAGCGTGTCAGTGAACGGCGAGAGGGGTCGACTTGGGTCGCGCTCGAGTGAAATGAGGAGAAGATTCGGGTTATTTCTCGTTGTGTCGCGTGAGTTACTGACGTGTTTCTTTTATTCTTAGTAAGTTTTAACTTACAGGAAAAAGAGAAAAATTTTAAAAAAAAAATTAAGGAAGAAGAAGGGGTTCAGGGGAAGGGCTCGGGTCAATGGGATGAATAACTCGAAGCGCTGCACAAGTTTGCCTAGGGTAGTGCTCGGGATTTTGGTCATCTGCAGTATGTGAGTAATGTAAAGGTTGAACAATTTGTTTTCTTCAAAATTTGTTTAAACGTTTTGAGCTTAGAAAATGTTTAAAGGACGGTTAAGCTAAGATTTGTTCAAATTTTAATTATTATAGTCAAAAGTTTAACGATTTTTCTTAAACACTTAAATCATTTTAATTAAGAAATATAAGTTAACTAATAATCAAAGTTTATAGTTAACACTAAAATTGATTTTCAAAATATAAGAAAGGGAGACCTTTAAACGTTAATTAAGTTAAATGATTGATATCAATAAATTATTTTCGAAAGTAATTAAGAACGATTAACATTTTTAAAACTTAAATAGAGTTTGGGTTATGTAACTATTTTGTGAAGAATAAATAGTAATTAGCTACTTAAGGAAATAAATAAATGATTAGTAGTTGAGTAATTAAAAATAATTCAAACACAGTTGGTGATGGATTATAAGTAAATAAATAATTGAAATCAACTACGTAAGTTAATTAATGAATGAATTAATAGTTAGTTAATCAAGTAATTTAATTATGAATCGATAGATAATTAATTGAGTAGCTTGATTTAGAATTAATTGTTGATTGATTAAGTAATTTGCAGATAATAATTGGATAATTAAGTTTTATTGATAAATAATTAAAGATATTAATTAGTGATCAGGGAATAGTTAATTAAGTAATTAAAGTTAAGTCACTTAATTAAGGTAATAGTTAATTAATAGCATGAAATAAAATTAAGACTCAATAATAAATTAAGGAATCATCAACTGGATGATTTGAACTGAATAGGTAATTAATTGTTATTTAATAATTAATTAAATAGAGTTAAGTGATTAACTCTCAGGTAATTAATTCTAAATTGAATTAATTACAAACAAGATTTTAAGGTAATTGCTTATGGATTGTTGTGTATGTAGAATGTCTGGATTGTGATGTTTAAATTGAAGATATTCTGTGATGCTCTCTGATATGCCGTGACATATCCATGATGTTTGCATATGTTTTATCTATGATCATGCCATGTTAATTCAATGGTTGAATTTAAATTATTTAAACTGTTTAAGTTAATTAGACAACTTGGCCCTTAAAATGGCGTTTGGATTCGATGAGACCGGGATCGGAAGAATCAAATTTGATTCTCCGAAAACCACATCGATCCAATTTAAACGTTAGGTCGTGAATCCTGAAATGAAGATCGAGATGGTGTTTCAGAATGCAAGGGTTATCGTCGTTAACTCTGAGGGTGATTCCAAAATGAGTGTAACGAGATAATGCCTTCGGTTTCTTTCGAACCCGGAACGAACTTGTATGGATTGAATGCTTTCAGCACATCGTCAGGCGGACGATGAGCATTCTAAGTGATATGTTCTTTAAAGGTAATCACAGCCTCAAGCCTCATCAACCAGGAATGGCTAAAACAGGGGAGACGCAGCAAGGTTAGGTGGGTCATGCCCAAGCAGGACAAGATATTTCCCCTGTCTAGATGTCCCTTTTTATTTCGGCTTAGTGGGTGGTTGGTCGCGCCAACCATGGGGTTTATCTTGTTCGGGACTGTTCAGTAAGGAATGGTTCCGGCCTTGTGTAGCAGGGGGTCGGGAGTGATCCTCGGTACGGTGATCTAGGCCCCGTACTGTGATGGGCGGTACCCCAGTAGCCCTGCCATTGTTGGAAATCCATTTTCCCTACGAGACCCTACGGTTTTGATTTGTATTACCCACTTTTGTGGCTAGTAGCTGGAATTTAATGAATGTAACAATTTCGGCTATTTTCTATTTACTTGAAAACCCTAGACACTATTATAATATCACTGGATTTCCTATGAAATGTTTTGGTTAGCGTAAGGTAAAAACTTACCCGTATTTATTTGTGGGGTGTCTTACGTGATACCTTTATTTTCAAATGTTTTTCAAAGTTAAACAATTTAAACCGTTTACTCATACCAGACCCATGTCTGGCCCGGAGTTTATATTTTGTGTTTTCATAAACTCTTGGGTACTCAAATTTTTATGAGTAGCCAAGTGATAGGTTTCGGACTTTGATTTCTGGAGGAGCTTGAAGCAGGAGTTTTCAGACGTATGTAGCTATCTATCTAGTTCCGCTGTGTTAGTTGATGTGTACTGTACTTCTGATGTATACAGTGATAGATGTATGTATATGACTGTCATGTGTATTGATATTGTATCACTCTGATATATGTAAAACTTTAAAATATTTATGTGATATATTATATTTTGTTCTGTTCCGCTGGGAGATTCTGATGTTGTTAGTCTTTCTTTCTCTTTCTTTTCTATTTCTATCCCTTTCTTTCTTAATGATGATACGTCTTTCTGGTAGCGGAAGGGCGGGTCCTCACACTTTCCCTTTTATGTTATGGTCGACCATACAAAAGGGCTACATAGTCAATAAACAACCACAACCAATTACTAAGTCGCATTTAAACATGAATTGATATATATATATATATATATATATATATATATATATATGTATGTATATAACTTTTATATACACACCTAATTAATTATCGATGGCATCCAAAAATACCGACAACACTCTATATTTTAAATAAATAAATTATATTTCACAAATATTAATTAATTTAGTTAATTTATAATAATTCTAAACCAATTAAATCATGTGGTATTTCGAAAAAATCAACAATGCAGTCAGCTGTAGTTGTAAATTCAGTAAGTTATTAATATCGACCAATTCTAATTTGACATTCACACGTCAACTTAATAGTAGTATGGCGGTTTGGCTAAATTTATCACTTATAAATATTCATTGGTAAAATACAATTTTACAATTTAAGCGGTACCTTTTAGTATTGGTTATCTACACCAGTTCTCTTCGCTAACACTGTATTACTTTAGGGTTTATGGAATTTGGTTATGAGAAAAACTCCAATATCATCAATATTCAACTCGATTAGCCCATAAACAAAGTCCTTGGTTCAATAATAACGTTTATTATTGACTATACTCCTCTGGCCAGAGATTTTGACTTTGAGTTGACTATAGTAGGCCGTGATAATAACCTCATATAATTGAGGAGAGTATTCACCATTGAATAGTGTTTCACTTCCTATGCTTCTATTCAGACCCAACCATAGTCGCTCAATGGACCATTATGCAATGAGTTAACTATAACCAAAGTGGAGTATCTATGTAAAAATTCAATAATATTCTCAAGTCAAAAAAAACTTTATGATAGCATCACTCCAGGATTTACCGTTTAACCTAGTTGTGGCTAACCAACTAGAAACTCTCGGATGACTCATTCCATAATTATCCAATAACTATTAGTACATAACCGCTTGGTGCCTCCAACAATAATGAGTAATACATTACACAACATTTGGAGAATATTACATTCTCTGGTCTTAATAGATGTATTTATATCCTTTCTCGAAACATCTTGACCAAGAATATTTAAAACAATACATTATTTTATATTGCAATGATTTTCTCATGATTATAACTTCTTGTAATTATTTCATTAACAATTTTTAAGAGAAATAAGTGATCCTCTCGAGGAGAAGATTACTTATATAATTATTTCATAAATATTTTATTTAAGGATTTTCCATTTAATATGCATTAAATTAATTACTTAATTAATTATATCACTATATAACAAAATATGTAATAGAAAACAAATACCTTTATTATAAATAATTGCCCCTAGGGCCCCTAATTCTCTTAAACGATACGAAGTTCTTGCATCTTTGTGTAGAGGCAACCAGATGCTTTTATCAAATGTATGCCAAGTCTAAACAAAGTGGAATTGGTATAGCGTTCTAGGTGACTTAAGGAGAGATGGGTGGGGTGATCCAAGAGGCTTTTAAAGGCAAGCTGGAGGCGAGGCTCTCATGGTGTGAATCAGCCATTTAATGATGAGGCGAGCTAGGTTTTTTTTGAGAGAATGAGGCAAGCTAGGGTTGTTTGTAAGGTTCCAAACTTCTTATTAATATTGGTGATCTAGTGGGTCACTAACGAAATCCAATAAGTAAGGCGTCGCTCGTATCTCTCGCGGATCAAACTATTTAAGGTGTTTATGGAAGTGGTGAACCAGATTGGTTATTGTCATGGCAGGGTGACGTGGGCTTACGTTGTTAGGTGACAACTAGTAGGCCCAATATCCATTATGAGAAAATCAAGCGATAACATTGATCAATTTGACGTAGGCTAGTTGTTTGACATCCTAAGTAGATGCAGAATAAAAGATTTAGGCATATGTGTTTATTCCCCAATTGATGATTGGTTGAGTTGTTTCTGCGATTGTATGTGTGAATTATTGTTGATATTGAGATGATGGATTTGTTGCTTTAGTTGTTTATTACCTACATGTATGTATAGGTGCATGATATGTGATATTGGTTTTGTATATCAAGACTGGTTATATATACATGTATATATAGATATACGACTTATGCATATATATATATATGTGTGTGTGTGTGTGTGTGTGTGTGTGTGTATTTGTGTATATGTACATACATTGATAGGCGATTTAAGCAATATATAGTTTCGATATTGAGGCTATCAGTAGGTGCATAAGAATAATATATATTTATTGATATGTGGTATAAGCGATTTATGTGTTGTTTCAGTATGCCTGATTTGGGCTGCTTATCGGTGCATGTAATATATTACATAAATCATAGATACGTGGTTTAAATGATTTATCTGTATGATTATAGATATAAATTTTAGGCGATTTATATATGGCTTTGGTATGCCTTATTAAATTTAATTAGAATTAAACCATTTGTACAATTCCCGATTATTGATAAATTGGTTAAATTGTTGGGATTATTGACTGTTTGGACGTTGGTTGCGATGGATGCTGTTGATTAATATTTGGATGATTTGGATGTTTATTTATTTTGATATATCATGTTAACATCTTGTATATTATTTGTAGTATATAAAACTGTAAATCGAATTATTTCGAATGAATTAAGAAATAAGTTGAGATGATATATACTTATGACATTTGTTTTGAATTGGAATGGACATGTGGGAAGGAGAGTCAGACCTAACTCCTCAAACAAATGATGGAAACTAGAAGCAGAAGTGGGAAGCGTGATGTTTAGTAACAGATTTGAGGCATGGACATCCTCTCTATGTTTTTGTACACCCTGGTCCATAGAACTCAAATCAATCATGTTAGGATCGTGAATGGCCAAAGCAGCATTTGCATTTTATTTTTCGGCAACACTTATGGAATTCTGGATTTTCCCAAGCTTAGTCTTTTTGCTTGGAGGAGGGATTGAAGCATCAGTTGGAGCAACGAAGCCCACCTTCCTTTTTACAACATCATTGGCTTTAGCAATAGAACATCCAACATGGGCAGTCTTAGTTGATTCAACCAAAGAGGAAACACGAGCTTTAGCCTTCTTAGACTTAGAGGCTATAACAACAGTAGACAAACCTAAGTCAAAGGAAAATTCATAAAACACCAACATAAGAAACTTCATTTAATTATAATATAAACTTACATGAAGAATCACATTGAATGGGGGAAGAAACAGAGAGAGTTTTTCGATTGTTGACAACCAAGGATCTTTTTCCATGAGCATCCCCTTAACCATCCAAGGTTCTCCAAGCACTCTATGGTTGTTTAAGATTAAAGAATATTTGCGAAGGTGGGTTTCAGCCAAAAGCTTGAGCCTAACCCCCATGCTTTAGAAGCTTGAGTCAAAGCCTCAATAGTAGTGGTGGTGGAGGAATTAGGTTATTCAGGAGTAGATCCTAAAAAAGAATACTCATTGTATGAGAATGAAAAAATATAACGTAAATGATAAGAGGCAGTAAAACTTAAGGAGAATAAAAAAAGAACCCCTTATTTTAGGAGTATAACATCTAATGTAAAATAATTGATTCTCCCAGTCCCTCGTCTTGTTGATCAGACAGGTGATTAAACTCTCCGAGTAAGGGAGAAGGCGATATAAAAAAATATATGGTTGCTTGTCTACTCTTACAAGATTCACCAAAGAATGAAGAGTCTAAGAACTTAGTGAAGTAAGTTTGGCTTCCAAGAAACTTAAATAAGTGTAGGAGTTGGGAGTTAATTATACTGGAGCGATTCCTAAATGCTTCATGGACTATAAAATGAATTCTAGGAAAGGAAGGTCGTTGGTCCATCTGGCAGAATAGACAATGAAAAAGCTTTGTGTGAGACACTTTAAGAAATGAATTGATGATCCATATTGGAATGAAAATACTTTGGTGTTGTGTATACAGGTGTGAAATTGGGAATGCATGTATGTATGGTTACATATGGCTTTGGGTAGTATGGTGGAGTCAAATAGAGGAATACGATGCTAGTAAAATGAAATCATCATGCCATGGGTAATGACATGACTTACAGACATAGTTCTAAAGCAAGGGAGGAGAGGGACTGGGATGCATTCTAAAGTAGGTCATATATTATCCATAATACAATTAGGTTTTGTGATAGGACCTACAAGTCACCATCCTTGGCATTAACTCAGAGTCGTAGGTTATATATGTCTCTAGATATATCTCTCTGAGTAGCTAATGATAATTGAGCGCACAGATATTGATTATGGGTATTCAAATAACACTAGCATAAGGTATTACTTATGTATGATTCTTACTGGGGTTTTGGGTATAGTTAAACTTGAATATATAACATTGATATATAATTATGTTTTCTTTACATATTAGACCAAGACTGGGACATCTATGACGATGTTGATTATGGATTGTAGTATTACCCTAACACTAGTTTATCATGTAATTGGTAGCATAATTTGTTACAATATGCACTGTTTGAATAGCCCAATCACTATTATATATTATCCTGACTTGTTTGTATAGGGATAGGGCAGGACGAGGTATGATTAGTACTACCTATAGATCCTTGCTCACTTTTATCAGATGTATATATGTTACATGCATATACTCTACTTAGAGGTAGCACCCTCATTGGACTTCTGTCTGACCCTCATTTTCTTTATATTCCCTTTTTGAACAACTTTTGGTTATACTCACTGGTAAGCCGCAAGTCATGTATTTAGAGGCATGTTACTCGGATAGTTAGATCTTTATGAGCATAGAGACCGTGATCTTCAAGACCATAATCTTTAGTTATCAACATTATTTCAAATCTAGTTTATCTCATAATAGAGCTCCCTTGAGATCTTATTTTTAAATTTGAACGAGACAATATTTAGTGAAATGAGACATTAATTTTGTTTATATATATATATATATATATATTATTTAACACTCATCTCGAGATCTCATTTTTGAACTTGGGCCACTATTAACCGCTCAAGATTCAATGTTTTCTCCAAATGGATTTCTAATAACGAGAAAGATAAGCGGGAACTATTCTATAGACTCAAAGATAATGGTTTAATGCTTTTCACAGATTTTGACTTTGGCTCAAACAATGTTACTATTCTAGCTAATGATGCATGGGATAGAAAGTTCGTTTTCTTTATACCCACTCCCGGATTCATGTCTGATTTGATTAACTAGTTTCACAGATGTGTTGGTATGAGCACGTGCATGCCTTTTTCCATTGCCTTGCTGACATGTCTAGTTTATGTTATTTTTTATCTACAGTACAAGTAGGCATATTAACTATTATTACATTTAATGGCTATGCCAGTATAGCCTCTAACCCCATGTACTAATTTGTTTCTAATTTTATGTAGTACGACAATATGGTTCTTCAAACCATACTTCCTTTTCTCGAAAAATATAACACTGTTATTTATTTCCTTTCTAGTTGTTATTTTCATTTAATGTTTTTTAATTGTTAAACATATATATTTTGCTTACTACTTCGAAAATATCATATACTTCTTTTTGATAAATATTTGTTGCAAGAATTTTAAATCATATATACATATATTGATTTATAAGTGTTACACTTCCATGTGTAGGTAGATTCACATTCTTCCATGTAATATTTTAAATTCAATTTATGTTTCATTTATCTTTTAATCAAACGTACTAAAATTCGATTATTAATTTTCAAATCCATGTACGGTCTATATATATTTATAGAAATATTAATTTCAAAACTAATTAAGAATACCAACTTTCATTTATTTGTTTGACTGATATTAACTTCTAGAAAATTATAAATTAATATATAACTCGTTATCATCAATAAAAATGACGATCCTTTTTATACTAAAAAAATCAAATACATGAACCTGGTAAAAAAATTACGTATTTCTAATATGGTAGCTTATTTTTATAAATCATTTATAATAAAAAATCCACAATATATTGCACCATAAACTCTATTCGTAATAATATTTTTCTACAACATGTTACATGCGTTGCATGGGTTATACAATAGCCAATATCCAAATCAATACATTTCACTAGTTATACCCTTATTAGTATCTTTCACCAAATTATTTTAAGTTCTGGTTCTTAAAAACTTTATTGCCAATTTGTTTGTGTAGTCGCTTACTCGTATATTCTTAGTTAAAATATATAGAGAAACTCATAATTTTAGACTTGTCAACAAAATTAAAACTGCATATTCAAAATTGAAAATATTAAATTACATAATCAAAAGTTAGTCAAAATGCAATATTCTCAAAATGGCATGTCATGGTGTTGGAGATTGTTAATCAATGTTAACTTTTATCATATTAAATTGTATAGTATTACATAAGCTTTTGATGTTATTGGGAAAAAAGAGAAAGAATTTGTAATCTATGTTTAAAATCGCCTGCTAAGACACAAAGATAAACACAAAATGTGACATAATAGATCCTAATTATTGGATCTCATTACGTTCATATGCAATCATTGAATCTCATTATATTTACGTATGAAATCGAGAAGGAATTTGATGACTGATATTTTTTTTATCAGCAATTATGTCACTATTTTTTTGCTCGAATTAATATTGCCTTTATGAAGATTCGTCTTTATCTCCTTGTGGATCAATTTCTTCAATGCCTTGGCGATTCACCAGCTTGCTTCCTTGGTTGAGTGCTTTTGCAGTTGGTAATTTGGTGTGATTTTAATTTTCTGATTTTTGGTATCGAACTCGACTTAACTAAATTGTCGACGATGAATGATTTTTATAAAGTAAAATTTGAAGAAAAATTATTCTCTAATTTCATATGTTTTGAAATTTTTGGCTTTGAATATTTCAATTCATGAATTTATTTTAATCTTGGCTATTAATTTCCTTGATCGATTATTAGTCTTCAGTTTTGAGATTATTGACCTATTCATTCCTGAATTTTGATTTTCTCTTGACCTGAACAGTTAACATATTCAACTTCGAATTTTTTTCATATATTTTCTTTTATGCATCCTTTATGCTTTTGATTACCAACTTGTTCAATTTTGGCCTAGTTTTTCTGACTTGTTCCAACTTGCTTTATCTTGAATGTGTAAGCTTGTTCGACGTTGAAATGCTTCTTTATACACTTCATTATTATTTTTGTCTATATGTGTGTGTGTTGAATGACCTAATGCTTTTTATGTTTCTCTGTGCTCTTGTACGTCCATGCCTTGCTTCCTTTTATGGAGATGCAAGCATGACTTTGTTTTTGAGTTGTGTACTTATTCAAGCTTATCTGTTGTGACATTCACTTGCCTTCATTTCTATGTAGGGCCTATGTTGTTTGTGCACTTGAAAGTTTTTATACTTAAACTTTCTATCTTGGTTTATTCTTTTTGCATTCCTGAGCTCGTGCACATTTGCTTATGTGTTTTGCTGTTTCTAATTGTATCTGCACTTGCACTTGAAATTCCCTTGTGCATTACTTTGTGTTGATGCATGTTGTGTGCTTTCTTGTGTACTTGAATTGATGCACATTGCATTGCATACTTCTTGTTCGCACATGTATCAGAGTACATGCTCCTTGTGTGCATTTTCCTAGTCTGGCTTGTGCATGTACTTGGCCGGCTTGCTCTTGTCTTATGTGTTCGGTTATACTGGCCTGTGCATTCTTTGTTGTTGTGCACTATTGCACTCCACTTGAGTCTGTTTGCATTTTGTTTATACTTGCTTATGTGCTTGCCTTGTGCTTGCCTTTGTGCTTGGCGTTTTCTACCAATCTTTCAGGCTTGAGCAAGTTGCTAATGTGTGTGTCCTGCCCCTGCCTTTTTATTTTTGTTGTGCATTGATGTGCGCGTGTGCATATCTGAACTGTTTCTAAACTGGGCAATGTGTTAAGCATGAAGTACAACTTTGGGCTTGACCTTGCTATTTTGATATGTGAAAACCTATGCATATGCATAGCCTATTTAATGTGCTTGCTTATTTTACATTGCTTGGCCTTATTGCATGTACAGCGATACACTGTGCATATCGTAGGTTGCTCATGCACATTATTGACTTGATTTTTGTTCCATACGAACAAGTTGTGACTAATGCGGATTACAGACTTAAGGCTGGAATAACACTAGAAGGGGGAGGTGAATAGTGTTTTATGGATTTTCTAAATCTTTTTGAAACTTATGTAATTTAATCACCAACAAAAGTAATTCACAGACATAGGTATAATCACAGAATCAGACACAGATGCAAATATTAAATAAAAGCAGTAAAGGAAAGTACACACCAGGATTTTATACTGGTTCGGAGTTACCCTACATCCAGTCCCATACAAGCTACAGATTTCTTTTCAAAATAATCTCCCAGATTACACCCTCGATTTCAAGGCTATGATGTACACTCTCCTGTATTCGAGTTCAGGGAAACTCTCTTGATTTAACCAGGCTACAAGATCACCTAATTGATTTCCGAGGCTATAATTACACCCAGTTGATTTTAAGGCTCAACCGCACCTTTTACTCAACAGTTTGATTTATAAAAGATCCTATAACTATGAATAACACCGAGATCTTATGGAGAGAGTGACAGAGAATCAAACAAGAGATAATCAAGTTGGATTCACTTGGTATTTCATCAGAGTATAATTTAGGATTCTTTAGAATAAATGTGGAAGATGAAGAGGAAAGAAAACAAGTGAAATCTTATTAAAAATTCGTTTAGAACTACTGGTATTTGTAGAAGATTAACAGCTATATCTATTCATGAAAGGATACGACGAATAGACACTTCTTTTGAAAACTTGAACTTTGAATTTAACGTGCACCATATCGACATGGAAGGTAGGGGTATGTCGACATGCTCAAGGCAAAAATTGATGTTTTGATTTTTCTTTTTAAAATTGGTTTCTATAATTTGTTAAAACGATTTCTAAACTTTTGTCAATATATTTGACATATAAAAGAGTTTAGAAAGTATTTTTAATATATATAATCTTAATCTATAAAGTGATTTAAAGTCTGAGTATAAATATTTAAAACAAGAGACAGTTAAAAATCAGTGACAATTTTGAAATCAAAATATTAAAAATGATAAACATAATTTTGAGGCTAAAATATTTCAAACAAGAGAGATGTCTTTTTGAAA
Organism: Allium cepa; assembly: GCA_030765085.1. NCBI lineage: Eukaryota > Viridiplantae > Streptophyta > Magnoliopsida > Asparagales > Amaryllidaceae > Allium > Allium cepa. Next base: position 77,472,798 of record CM060941.1, on the reverse strand, counting down.
AGAATGTTTTGAAAACATTTAAAATAAGAGATATATTTTTGAAAAGCATTTTCATAAAATTAGTGGATATCAAAATAGGACTAATATATGTTCCACTAGATATTGTCGTGGGTTCCATCTCTTTAACAGGCTCGAAGTGGATTCCATTCGACGAATAAATTTCGAATAAAGATTTGCAGCCACTGAAAAATATAATCTATGAAGATATGCATTTATAAAATATTGGTTCAACTGTTAAAGAGATATTATGATATAATTAAATACAAGTCATATAATTAAAATTAGATAGTATATTAATACATACTTACATACATACATACATACATACATACATACATACATACATATATATATCTTAATAAAATGATAATAATTAAAATAAAATTTACTTGGTTGTGCACTTCAGATCTATTCATATAAAAAATGTGTTTTTATAATAAATTAAACGAATATATAACCAATCTAATATGTGATAACATTGATGATACATATAAGAATCTCACATAACTAGCAATATAATAATGATATATGTATGAATAATATAATGTTATCCAAAAATCATAAATCATATAGTATAGTAAATACATACGTAGTACTAATGCCCTAGAGCACACCTTATAATGATGAATTCTTCCTCCTTTGAAATCTTCTCAATTCCGCAGATTGCTAATCCTTGAACTGTAGACCAATAACTATCCACTAGTTGTCGCCTTTTGAATTGATTTGAGATGAATTTGTTGGAGAACCTTATCTATGAGGTCGGCCAACAATGGTGGCAGAATGGCAGCCAAAAAGTCTATTTTTCATTAGGGTCAGCGGTTCTTCTATAGTGGAAGAAATGGAAAGAAATATGGATTACATCGCATACCATTTCTCATCAAATCTCAACCATCCATCTCCAAACCATCTAGCCTTTTTAGCTGCTCCTATAAGCCCTATTGTTGCCAAAATAACATCTTAACCTCATGGGCTAATAAACCATTTATGCCCAAACAAATATTATTAATTAAATCTAATTTAATTGCTTATCGATATCACATATCGATGATATATTTATAACTATTATAAATATATATTAAATAATATTTATTCCTCAAATCATATTTAAAATTTTATAATTAATATTTCATAAATATTAATCAATTTAATTAATTTATAACAATTTATGTACTGACTAAATCATTTCGTCTAAAGAGAATTCATCATTCCGACCGTGTGACTCGTCAGGTATAAGTTCGGTCAACGATTAATATCGAACTATTCGAATGTTAATGCTCACACATTACTTAGCTGGTGGTGTGACAATTTGGCCAAATTTATCACTTATTTAGTTTCTGTAAAATCAAACTTTATATTATTAAGCGTTATCCGGTTGTAATATTTATTTACACCAATTCTCTTCGTCAAAACTATGTCACTTTGGACTTATGGAATTTGAAAATGGTCAAAATTCCAATATCGTCCAGATTCAATTCTATAATCTTAACCCAAAGTCCATGGTTCAATAATAACTATTATTATTAACCAAACTGCTCTGATCAGAGACTTTGACTTTGAGTTGACCATGATACTAACCTCATATAACTAAGGAGACGAATCCTCTCTTGAGTAGTGCTTCGCTTCCAATACTTCCACTTGACTCAACTATAGTCACTCGATGGAAGCTATGCCATGGTTTGACTATAATCAAAGCGAAGCTTTCATATTGAAGATCCATAGTATTCTCAAGTCGAGAGAATAATGTAAATCAATCACATCGATATCTTCTGTTTGACCTTAGTAATATTAACCAACAGAGAACTATCGAGTGAGTTGTTACATATTTATCCAGTAACAATAAATATAAAATATCTAGATGTCCCCGACAATTATGAGTAATACACTGACCAATATTTTGAGAGCGTTACGTACTCTAGTCTCAACGAATAATCGATATCTAGTCTTGATGCATCTTGATTAGGAACATTTAAAATGGTATATTAGTTTTCATTATAATAAATTACTCACGGTTACAATACTTTGTAATAACTATCACAAAATATATCATTTATGAATTTTCTATTAAATACGCTTTTAGTTAAATTAATTAATTAATACAACACATTATATCCAGTATGTAATAAAAAAATACCTTTTATTTTGAACAAGATCGGTTATCGAGTCAAATATATGTAACAGATTACATAATTTCCCTTAGGACATACATCTAACTGTATTAGATGGAGGCTAGAGAAAGTAAACTAGAAATAGAGGTAGATGTTGAGTTTATATAGAAATGGAAAGAGAGAAAAGTTAAGATATGGATTTTACTTTTGCTCATTCTTTTAAACTAATTCAAAGCTATATTTAAAACAAAATATCACGCCATCTCCCCCTTCTATTATGGTATGTTATAATTGTAGGCTAATAGGCCTACACATATTTCCAAACTCAATCAGTATTCGCATATTTTAAATCCAATTTAAACGTACATCGATATCGTATATCAATGCATACATATATAAGTTTTATATACGTCCTATATCAAAACCGATTCAAATAAAGTTTTATAATTAATATTTCATAAATATTTATTAACTTAATTAATTTATAACAATTATAATTTAATTAAATCAAGTGGCATTCAAAATGTTCAACATTGCGGTTGTGCGACTCATATGTTTAAATTCAATCATCGATTAATCTCGAACCATTTGAATATTAATGTTCACACGTTACTTTAATTAGTGGTGTGACAGTTTGACCAAATTTATCACTTGTGCAATTTTGGTAAAATCCAATTTTACTATTTTAAGCGGTCCTCGACTATGATGATTATTTACATCAGTTCTCTTCGTTGGGTCTCATGAAATTTCATTTTGGTGAAAATTCTAATATTGTCCACATTCAACTTGTATAATCCAAACACAAAGTCCTTAGTTCAAGAATAACAATTATTATTACCGAACTTCTCAGACTAGATATCTTGACTTTGAGTTGTATTGTAGTTACCTACGATACTAACTCTATATAATAGAGGTGACAAATTCTCTAATGAATAGCATTCCACTTTCAATGCTTCAACTCAGACCCAACTATAGTCGTTTGATGGATACATTGTCATGATTTAACTATAATCAAAGTGAAGTGCCAATATTGAAGTTCAAAAGTATCCTTAAGTCAAGAGAACTGTGTAGTATTATACTTTGATATTCTTTATTTGATCAGTAACAACCTGGTGTTGAGCAATAAACAATCAAAGATAAAATAGTGATTTATTTGATTAAAATGAATTTTTAAGATTTATTGGCAATAATTTGGGTTTATTTGTATATTTATGAATTTAAAATGACTTTGAGATGATAAAGGTTGTTATATATTTTATCATACCTAGTATTATTTTTAAATGTGATTAGAAATATATTTCAAAGGAAAAGAAGCTTCATTTAATTTAAATAAATGGATTTGGGAATTATTTAATTGAGATTGAAATGTAATTAAGAAATGCTTTGAAATGAAATTAGTAAATGTGAAAATAATATTTTATAAACTTGTATTTGAATGAAATGAAGTTTTGTGTTAGTAATAATTTCCATGTAAGGTTTGATGTGGTTTTTGGTTAATGAAAGAATTTTTATAAAAGTGGCATAATATGATAGTTTTGAAATAATTAATTAAAAATAAAGAAATTTAAGGAAAATAAATTCTATAAAATTTCATAATGTTAAGTAGACATTTGATAACATGAAAACAATTTTTATGTGAAGTTTTTGTCATGATATAAATTGAATAGAAAAGAGATTATAAGAAAAAGGAAAAGAAAAGTAAATAAATGGGCTAAGTTGTGTGTAATGCCAAAAAACCAAGCTCATGTATATGAATTTGTGTTTAGGCTTCACCATTTCTAGATTTGTCCCTACTTTTCAATTATGAAATAAGTCATCTTCTTTTCTCAAATATAATTCATGTTACAATTGACCTCATACTTTCATATTAGCTTCATGAAGATAATATATAAAACACTTCTCTTTAATTAAAATAAAATTAAATAAATTCCAAATAAAGTATGTTAAGTACTAATGGTTTCGATCAAGTTTTGGGTGTGTCATGATTTCCAAATTAGGGCAAATGGTTGAGTACTAATGGTTTGAAGCTCCATATGGCCAAGGTGAGTGTAACTGACACTCACAACTATGTTTATATTTAATTCTCATCATATATTCATGCCGTTGGGTATAGATTTCACGTACGTGTACTTTCATTTATCATATATTGGTTCACTTCGATTGAATTTGGATTATATTAAAGTATGGATAGGATTTGAATTGATATCAAATGATCATATGGTTTCAACCATCAGTCAACTGGGCTAAAATTTCAATGACTGAACTAGTGTAAACTTCCAAACCAAATGCAACAATCAAATTCAATCGACTAATATTACTGGTTTCAGTGGATAAGCTTCAGTCGACTGAAAGAAACATTCAGTCGACTAAACTAGTGTAAAATATAAACCTGTGTGATAAACCCAATTAATAAACTTTATTTTGTCATTCAACAAGTAGATACAGTCGACCGAGATTATGTTTCAGTCGACTGGTGTACCTACTACATCAAAAACAAGAGTGGCTTGGTGGCAACTCCTGTACATTTCTACTAATCCACTTAGGTTCAAGCCCCGTGTTGTTTCATTTTTTGTTAGTGTATATTTCAGTAGTAAATAAATTATATTTTGATGGAAATAAATGTGAATCATTGTATAAAGTAAAAATAATAAAAAAAATATGTAGAAATTTTTTATTTAAAACTTTGTATTTAATTTATTACAATTATATTTATTCATTATTTTAAAGAAGTATTTAATTATAGAAAATTAGGAAATGACTTTTATAAATTGAGATTAATTTATAAAGCAATATTGAATGTTTTATATGTTTATAAACAAGGATTTGTATTATTATATTTTATAATTTAAAGGTATTATACAATGACTTAGCAAATGAAGTATTTATTCTAATATTAGATTAAATATTATTTCACCATATTCTTGTGATCTTATTTTATTACATTTTCATTTTCATTATTATTTCTTATTCTTTTTTCATTAACTTATTTGCTATGAATAATTCACCATTAATATTGATTTGAGTTCTATTTTAAGATGACATGGTGAGGACATCCTTCTATTTGATTTGTGAGAAATTTGAATAAACAATTTAGTGATATCATCTGGTGTGGGACTTTCGATAACACTTTTTCGATTATTATTTGGACTTGTCTTGTAGAGATATCTAGCATGGATTGAGTGTAATTTATGAGCCTTGAATAATTATCCAAATAACATGCAGTGGTATAAGACGCCGTTATTTCATTCATTTGATTAACTAAGTAAATATCGCTCAAACGGGGATTGCACTTATGTGTATATGTGATACTCAGTAAGGAGTACTGTATTGTGAGACGTTGGCTTATGAGAGCCGTGTGTTGGCCTACTATTAGAGATATGGCGTAGCTATAGGGTATGAATATTATATAACCATCCGTATTATGTCCAACTTCCTTTACTTTCAGGGTGAACCATATTGCCCAGTATCTACCCAGGTGGCCTGATTATGGGGTCGTGCCTCAGATCCGCAACACCGTAGTTATATGTCCCTTCGATGCACATCATAGTATTGGTAGAAGTAGATGGGTTATTTTCCATGGCCCATTGCATCGCATAGGCTACCAGTCTGTTACCATCAGAGGAAAAACAGGGTCGTGACCAGGGCTATGCATAGGCGAGATGATAGTGGATAGGGTCATGATGTACATCGAGATAACTAAAGACTATAGGAATATACGGTACTCTATGGGAGACGAGTAGTCTTGAGTTTCTGGTGCATGTTGTACTGTTGGTCTCCCTTTCTGTTTTGGGGTTACGTTTGTGGTGGATTAGCATATATGTCTCATTCCTATAATGAGTCGATTAGACTAGAGACTGGTTGAGTCTAAAGTGTAGTTAGTCAGTCCCCGTATATCCATACTGTTTGATGATTTGATATTTTTAAGATAGCCGTACGTTATTATTGGTGATTTATTTTGTGGATGATTTATATTTATGATTTCTGTGATGTTGGATATGGTTTGGATGATTTGATAGGCCATCACACGATATATATTGATTTTGAAAAGGATTTATGAATATTGATGATCCTCCCATTTGGTATTGAATTCGTTGGTTTTGATTGTTATTCTATATATGGGTGAGGAAACTTTATTATACCTTAAATTGATTTTTACATATTTTGTAACGATCCACATTTCTCGCTTTTAAGGACGACACTTAATATATTCATGTTATTTGTGTGCTGATCATCTAGGTATTCGAAAGACAAGCCGTTTAGGGTAAAAAGAAAGGAAAGACAAGAAGAATAAAACACAGAATGTTACAATGCAAGGCAATCACATATAATAGAAGATAAGATAATACATATGATCACTTTCAAAATGATACATCAGAGTCATTACGAATACTAACTTCAACCAAGGACAGTTATAACTACATGTCCCCATAATGTTAATAATAAATACATACACAATGGAAATAAATAGATAACTTACTAAAGCCAAAGCCACCCATTCCATGCTCCTCCAAAATGCATCCGTAAGAACTTGGACTACTTGGCTACTCATACAAATTTTAGTACCCAAGAGTTTTAGGGAAAAAAAGAAAAAATTTAGGTCAGACATGGGTCTGGTGTGAGTAAACTCAAAACAACTAAATTATTAAGCTTATAAAACACTTTTTAAACAAAGGTGTCTCGTAAGACTATGCTGCATATAAACACGAAAAGATTTTTACCTTATGATAACTGAAACCCTTTTCTATAGAAAATTCGATGATATTATATTAAAGCAAAGGGTTAAAAGTAAATACTGAATCGTAGCCAAAATTGTTACATTAACTAAATTCCAGCATAATTGGTATACTACTAAGTCCATAAAGGCACTTATTGGAGAATGGATTTCATACATGATAAGCCTACTGGGGTACCGCTTACCACAGTACACCTTCAGGAAAATGTACTGGGGGCCTCACATGGACCTCCTGCCAACACAGGGCCGGCCTACCCCTTATTGGATAATATCGAATATTTCATCACCCCGGTTGCTCTGCAACCCTTTCTGAGAGGTCTTATGCACACACAAATCCATAAATGTATATATCTAGAAGGGTAATGACAATATCCTAACGGGTGCGACTCATATTGCCTTACTGCATGTCCCGTATTTTAGTCATTCGCGAGTGTTGAGGCTTGCGGCTACGTTTTATCTTTTATATAGCAATCCCACTTGGAATGCTAACAATGCCCTCTAGGCAGTAATGCTGTGCCAACATTCATCCATACAAGTTGTTCAGGATATGAACAAACCAAAGGCACCACTTCTACTACATCCATTTTGGAATCACTCTCAAGATTAGTAGAAAGTAACCTTTACACTTCAAAGAGCTCCATCTTCGATGCCATCGTCTTTAAGCTGATTCTAATTCAGACGCTTGAGTTGGTTCGAAGTGGTTTTCAGATAATTCATACTTATCTGATCCCAGTCTCTTTGAACCAACATTCGATAATTTTCGATAAACTCAAATTCAGTTCTTTTGGAAATAAACATATAATACATAAGAGTGGGGATTACCCCTAACCGTTTAAGTGGGCGGATTTCCTTATCATTTGTCCTAGAGAACAAAATGAGTTTATAAGTAAAGTAGCATCAACAAAGATAAATGTACTATATCATTTTTGTGTTTCTTCTAAATATTTCCAGAGTAAAAATGGGTCAAGTTACCGATAGTTGACGAATACACTATTAGGTGTGTATATAGATTTGCATATAAAAATAAGACATCCTATACATATCCCCACTTTTCGACTTCAAACAGTACTATCCTTTGATTAACAATGTAGTCGGACATGTTAGAAACTAACCTTGATTCGACGTGCATTCTTACTTATTGGGATAGAGATGAGTTTCCATTCCTCAGAATTTGGTGTCAAGTATACGATGAAATATCATTCATATACTTAATTTATCATAATTCACTTATCAAAATTAACTCTCTTATATTTATCACGTTGTTGACATTTTGATTTCTTTATCCCTCGCCTAGAAAATCATGCTCTAGATCTCACAGATAGAGGAAAGGCTACTCATCGGCTTTTAGTGCAAAATACAAGATGACTAATGATGTGCATGTAAAAGTGCATATTTTTACTTCCATATTTAATCTACTTTTACTTAAATAAATGATCATATTAGTGTATTTTATGTGTTTAAACCAAAATTTGAATTACTTCAAATCACCATTTATTCGTCTTCATTTGGGGGGTAAAACAATAATTTTATGTATGATTTAATCTGAGAAAATTTATTTGCACATTTTCATTTGTAGGAAATGAAGTGCAAATATGAAGAAGGTTCTTGGAAGAATGCATGCACATATGTTGAAGGCAAATGAAGAAGGGAAATAAATGAATTCATGCAACATGGAGGAGCCCACTAACTCATTACCATACAGTCAACAATTAAAAGCACATGCACATGTTAATGGAGGTTTAAAGGCATGTTAGTGGGGATTAATTAATCCTCTAATAATTACTTGTAGGTTACACTTCCTAAATGACATTTTAGGTAATCCCTTAAAATATGATTAGGGTTTTAAGCATGTATAAATACCCCTTATGACTTATGTAATTATCATCTTACCTTTCATGTAAATTATAGAGCCTTCAAAATGAATGAAAATAAATCTACTATTCAATAGCTTCTAGGCCATTTTTTTTCTTACACGCACCTTCTTTTTATTTCTTTTATTTCATGTTCTTATTTACATGCTCTTTTATTATCTTAGTTTATGTCATGTTCATTTACGTTAGTTTACGTATCTTTTATGTTATCTTAGTAGTTTGGATTTAATTCATGCAACAGTTTAGATTTACTTTATGCAAGTAGTTAATTGTCTTTTATTTTGATTAGCCTTTTCTTTCCTTCATGTTTTTGTCAAAATTATTTTATGTTAACATGAACTCAATTATGTGTAGCTAAACCCCTTCAATTTTGGGATGATGAAGCTCTCATGATTCATAATGAATCAATAAAATGAATTCATATTATGATCTTCCTTTTTTATGCTTAATGATATGTTGATGTTTATGTGATTTTTGTTTAATACTGAGTTTCATAGCCTATGTTGTTCGAAACAAACAGGCTATGCTTATTCATACGAATCACTAATTATCTCTTCATCTACATATGATTATGGTAATGAAAATATTATTAGAATCAAAATTTGATGATTTACGTTACTAATTAAATAGTAACTAAGCCATGCTTAAAATAGATCATACTTTTAATTTCATGTAATTTTCATTAAAGTTAGTAAGTAGATTAGAGGATGCATTAAAGTTTGATGGTTTAAGCATGTTAATTAGGCCATGCTTACAATAAATGCGTCAATTAATTCATAAAGGACAAAAAGCAAAGAAAAGATCATAACTTCATGAATGTTGATTTATATGATCATGAGAGTAGATTTGCTCCTAAGTTACTTTTAATCTCATACTTAGTTTTCAAACTTCTTCTTGTTAGTTTTTTTACAATTTTAATTGACACATCTTCAAACTTTGGTCTACTCTGATTGAGTAGATTTAAAATTAATTCATTTCCTTGCAGATTGATCCATACTCGCATACGTACTATGATTGTACGCCGTGCGCTTGCAGTTCGAAAAAAATTATTTTTTTCAGTGATTTTCTAATCGATAGAAATTTCCGTTCATATTAACAAGTTTTTGGCACCATTGCTGGAGAATTACAATTTAATTTTAATTTTACTCTTCAAATCATTATTTTTTTATTTTATTGTGTGCTCATTTTGTGGTTTGTTTTTCTTAAGAAAAAATGAAAGAAAAAAAGAAAAAATATATATTGTGTTGTATGTTTTTTATGTGATTTTGCTTTCATTTGAGTGGTGTGTTATTTCTTTCCTATTTGCATTTGCAATTCTACTGAAAAAATATACACAATTTTCAAAACAAAATGAATTATATATATTTTATTCCATTTACATTTACATTACAAATTTCCTTTTACAGTTTTTATTCTCTTTTTTTACATTTTCCTATATAGTCCCCTTAAACCGCTACTGCCACCTCCACATCAACTAAATCACTCCCTCCATAACTTCATATTCTCTGTTTACATTGCATAATCCCTCAAACTTCACAACAAAATTGCCTGCAACATCCACCACTGACATTTCCACCTTCAACACTTCACAACCCAAAACCAGCACCTCGCCACTGAACTATGTCACCATTCACACTGCCTCTGTCCATCTTCTACCACCTTGCTTTCACCTTTGTTAACAACACTTACCACCAAACAGCCTTCACAATCACCTAAAAAGAAGAAGAATAAAAAACTCCAACAGCCTTCAACTTCAAACCCCTCAACCCGAACATCACCACCACTCTTATAGGTCTCCCATCCTACAAACACTCGACCACTCTAGCCTCCTTCAGCTAACTACCATCATCATCTCGTTTGCCTACAATAACACGTACCAACAAACATAACCAATTTTCACTGTCTACTCCAGCAATACTCTTTCCACATAATATCACATACCACAAACATTTAAACAACCTTTAACTTGAATGCAACCTTCATAACTGCAACTGCCTCTGCCATCAATATCAATCACCAACAGACCTTAGTCACCGCCCAAAACCATGATTGAACAACCTCTAATTGCCACATCTTCCAATTGCACTCCCCATTTTCAAACAACACAACAACCAATCCTTCCTACTATCACAAACACCACAATCTTCCACTGCCTTATTATTGGCGCAACCACTTAAACGCTACTTACTCCCCACAGAACGCCAGCACCTCCAACCTCAGCTCTGAAGCAAACCCGTCAACACCTCAATCCTACCACCGCAGACATACCCAAACTCGACAACCGCCTCCACCCCTCGAAGCGTTCACCTCTTCAACCACCTTAGACTACTTTAAAACAGTGCAAATTGAATCATCGTAACCTTCCTTTGATTCTTCCACTCACCAGCAATATCACCGCAACCCAGATGCACAAAATTTGGGTTCGATTTTGGTTTTTCATAAAGACATTGGCATACGATTGTGAGAATAAGGAAGAGTTTAGGGTATTATATTTTGGTTAGACTTTATAACTAGGATAGGTTGAGTTTTATTTTGGGTTCAGTTGAGAGTTAAGTTCACTTGGATTTTGAAAAAATTAATGAATTGTATTTCACTTGCTTTTAAATAATATATATTCGTTGTTGGCTCCTTTTTAGGTTGCCAAAGGAGAAGGATTAACTTGCTAAAATATTGCTCTACTTAGCTTGTTATAAAAAAAATCGCTGCTTTGAAAAATAAAAAAATAAATTGCTAACAATTCTGCATGCTTTGATATCGTGCTCTTATCTCTTGCCTTTTCACTTGCATTGTTTTTTTAGCAAAGCTAGCCCGGCTTGGTAGTGGGCCGTGCCACTGTGAATATTGATAGGAACAGGTGTTCTGCACATGCACAGAATAGCTAAATCTGATTTTATTATGGAAAGTCCACTAAAATCAAAAAGAAAAAAGAATATAGGAGATAGACAAAGAGTCTAAACTAGTCGGAAGGACGAACGTCCCCCCTCCGTCATTACCGATATCAACATCAATACTAGGACGTATAATATGATGAACATATGAAAAGTATGTAGCCAATAATGGATCATAAGAATGCGAGAGAGAAGTGTAAAGATAAATCCGGTCCTATGAAAGATCCAAGAATTGCCACTAATTGCGTGCACCATCTAAACAAGTGGTCCTAAGAGAAACCCTATCACCCTCAACATGATACTGAAGCCTTCTAGACTCTTCATCCCCTCCTGAAAACATGTGATAACTATGCACCTGCGGGTCATATCTCATTTCCGTAGCCATATGTACCCAAGAACTCTCGTCGGGTTTCCAGAAAATAATCTCATCATCAGAATCACTAGCTACTAATGTCGAAACAGACTCAACAGAGGGTGAGACAGGTACTGCACATACAGAGACAGGCGGAGAACTAACCTTGGGGACTCATTTCATTTCCATCATAGGGAGGGGAAATCCATCGGTTGGAGGATGAGGAACATTCCTCGAACACTTCTTAGCAATATGTCCAAACGACTGACAGTCTGAGCATATATTAGGTTTCCAACTATAACTAAATCTTATCTCCATCTCGTGACCTTCCATTATTCCAACTTTCAATATCGACGGTAGCGACTTATATAGGGATATTTCTATCAAAGCCCTAGCATATAGTAAATTCTTGTAAGAATTAGTATTTGCATCAAAGCATTTGAAGTCGCCAATAAGGCTTGCAAGCCAGTTCAGACTAATAAGAGGTTGAATGACAGATGGAATATTAGAAAAAGAGGCCTAAACCGGAATCGAGAGAATCTGCTCTCTAGCTCGGTCAATGCCAACACTCCAAGAAGTATTAATAAAAGTTTTCCCTTCAATAATTAGAGGGCTTGTCTCAAGCGCTAAAAGTTTGTATTCATTATTCTCAAATTTAAAGTAGAAAAAGGAATTTATAACTTGGACATGAAGGGTACCTTTCATTTTCCATGCGCGCCTACATTGCTCACGAACAACTAAATAAGAAGATGAAGCATCTAAAAAAAATCCAACCAGGTGTTCGGACCAATGGCTCACAACCTCCTGAAGCATTGCAGGTGGAAGCACGTTAACCCCATCAATAATTTGAGTGCTAAAATTTTAAGGAGCGTATATACCAGCATTACGCGACAAAGATTTAAACAAAGAAGACCAAGCCGACTTAGCTGCATTGTCACGAGAACCGACTAGGATATTGGTGGAACTAAGGACAATAGTAGGCGGATTATGAACATTACCAAGAACAAGAATAGGGGAAATTGAGGAAGAAGCAATCTGCTGCCTGGAAGGTACAACACAATATTCCGATTCTTTCAACAAAGACTTTCCCACTAAATTCCTATCAACAGAATTAGCAAGAGTGGCTAAATTTGCAAAAGCTAGAGCATTAATCACTTCAGGTCGTGGAGAAATAGATGTCGGGACAAAGCTTTGCCTGGATTCGACAGCAGTTTCACATAAAGTACATTCCTTCGTGACATGCTAATCCTCATTCCTAAGCATGAAAGAGTCCTTCAACGCTGCCATAGAAAATATATTCTACATAACAGTATGTGCCTCCCTAACAAGATTTTTTGAATCAGTAGTAACCTAGTTTCCACTCGACTGTACTAACTTAGAGATCGACAAAGAAGGGTAGGTGTTGGATATTCCAAAGAGTGGGACAACAGTAGACGACGATTTAGCTAAATCGGCATCAAGATTCGAGATAAGGTTTGGAGATCCAGAAACATCCATGGCAACAGACGCAAACAGATGCGACCTGAATCGAAAGAATGGACTCTGACATGGGGAGAACTTTGGAAGTTCAAGAGGCGTATTAGAAGTGGAATTTTTTTTGTCTAGATCTAGTTAGCGAAGCTGATTCAATAGATGCAGCAAAAAGAGCCTTGATCTTTCAATTTTTGTCCATTCAGATAAGAGACGAAATGGAGGTAGAGGAATGAAGTGGATGATGCGAGCGGGGATGAGAGAGACGAGATGGAAAAGGGGGAATCTGAGTCACCATAAAGATCAGAGAAAGGTCGCCATTATTTTTGATAGTGTTAATTTTCCCTTGCATTGTTGGTTGCTTGCATTTTAAAAAAATTCAAAAACAAAAACAAAATAAAATTTCATTCATAGTTGCATTGTTAATACACGTTTAATTTCTATTTCACATTCATTTCATCTTATTTTTATTTTTTCTAAGGGCAATATCCAAATCCACATAAGATGAGTGATTCATCACCCCTTCCTTAGCCCATAAATTATATTTCATCATAAAATTTGCTAATAATAATGGTCGGACATTGGACTTAAGGGTGTCATGAGCTCACCTAGGGCTTAATTGCATCTTAACAAGTTGTCTTATTTCGACAATTTAATTTCTTAGTGTCTAGACTACGGTAGAGCAATAATCATATATAAATATTACAGTGGTTCAGATTTAAAATTCTACACAATCATATTAACCCAAATTTCAAGTTTGTATTTAAAACTAAGAAATATAGCAAAAATTAAACTAGACAAAAGTGAATACATATATATGAGTTTAAATGACAATTTAGAGGAAAATCCACTCTCATACCCTCACATAAATCAACAAAAAAACAATATGTGATCTCTCATTTAATCTAAGTAGAATTAGTGATGCATTTATCATAAGCATTGTAAAAGCCGGCAAATCTGCACCCCTTTGAGCTGGCAAATTTCCACAACAACTTAGCCAAATAGGAACAAACCTACGAGTCTTTAGGGTTACAAGCATGGTCTAATTGTGCTATTGATTAACACACTTAAACCATCAAACTCTAATGCAACTTCTAACCCATTAACTAACTTTAATGAAAATGTTATAAAAGTAAAAGTAGAATCTATTTTAAGCATGACTTATTTACTATTTAATTAGCAACATAAACCATCAAATTTTAATTCTAATCATATTTTCATTACCGTAATCATATGTAGATAAAGAGGTAATTAGTGATTCATATCACTAAGCTTAACCTATTTGTTTTGAATAACATAGGCTATCAAACTCAATATTAAACATAAAATCACACAGACATCTATAGGTCATTAAGCACAAAAAGTGATCATAAATTAGCAAATGTGTTGAAATTATATAATTTTAGAGAGCTTCATTACCCCTAAATTGATGCGGTTTAGCAACACATTTGTGTTATCATTTCAACACACGTAAATTTCAACATAAAATAAATAAAAGAAAGCGCAAGCTAATTGCAATAAAAAGAGAGCTAAACTACTTGCATAAATTAAGGCTAACTACTGTCATGAAAGGAAAAGAGCATGTAAATAACAATGAGCATGAAAATATAATAAAAGCAAAGAAGAAAAAGAAAAAGAAAAGGCTTACGGAGCCATTTTACTTCTCTTTTAATTTGTGGCTACAACTAACTAAAATAAAGAGAAGGTGGTAAGAACTCTCTATATGAAACATAAGGGGTATTTATACATACCTAAAACCCTGATCCATATTTTATGGGACTACCCAAAATGCCTCTTAGGAAGTGTGGCCTCTGAGTTATTATTAACATGTAATTAATATCCACTAATATGCCTTTAAACTTTCATGAACATGTGCATGTGCTTTTAATCTCCATTAGCTTTTAATTGTCGTTCATGGGTTAGTGGGTAGGTGGTCTCCTCCATGATTACATGGATTCATGTATTTCCATCTTTATTTGCCTTCTTTTCTTTTGCATGCATATTTCCATGAAGACTTCTTCTATTTCCATCCAAATTTATACAAAACAACATTAAAATGTGCTAGTAAATTTTTCTCAGATTAAATCATACATAAAAATGACCATTTTGCCCCATATGAAATGAATAAATGATGAATTGATGATATTTGGATTTTTGTAAAAACTTGTAAAATTACCCTAATATGATCCCTATTTAATTAAAACAAGATTAAATATATGAGCATAAATATATACTTTTACGTGCACATCAAATAACCCCACACTTAACTTTTATTCGTCCTCGAATAAACTAAAATTAAAATAAATCCGTTTTCATAGGGAGCACAATTGCATTGAGCGTATGCAACAAGCCATTAAAGCTCTAGGTGTCCCCTAGTAGGACGAGTATTGTCTCGTGAGGGTTTTCAGCGGATACTACCCACAAAATCCAAATGCAACATAAAAAATTTCTAAATGTAAGATTTACTTACAAAGATATGAATGCAAGTTTTTAAAAATATTTACAAATGGAGAGTTTACTTTTAAATTGACACTAGTAAGTTAAATATAAGTTTTGGTAATCATCATGAAATTTAAGTCTTTTTACCCGTCAAAACTTTTAACAAAAAATAAGCTATCATCACAATTAGACACTAGTTTGGCTAATTGTTTCGGTTGATAATATAATGAAACTAGGAAATGGATCTTTAGTTGATTATCAAAATTTCTCAAAGTGGTATTTTTATTTCTCAAAGTGGTATTTTCCTTCCAGTCTACTTTTGCGCGCTTGTTCTTCTTCTTCTTCTTCCTTTCGATCAATTTTTTTTATTGCGATCCAATATTACGCTCGCAATCAAAATATCAATCAACCTTTTTCGGTCATTTCAATTTCATTCTTCTGAAAATTATAGTTCATCTATCATATTTTTCTCATGCGCGTTTGTTGATCTCGTTCTTTTCATATTTCTACTATTATCTCATTTTTCTTCAAAGTTTTGATATAAAGTTGTTTGGGTTGTATATAAAGTTGTGATAGAGTGGAAAAATATCATATTTTAGGTTAAGTTTTTAGGTTACAATTTTATTTTTTATTATTATCATTTTTTTTGTTATTAGTAACTAGGTATCAGTTTTGTATACGGTAGGTATCAGTTTTGTGAAATTGAATAATTAATGTTCTACATTGAACATATTTTTACTAATGTTTATTTTTTATTTTTTCTGGCAGTGGGAATAACAGTTTTCTTTGTCTGTTTGTGTTGAATAATAACACTTTTAGCACTCGATTGTCTATTGATTGCTCTTTGTATGATTTGAAGAATAAAATATAAGCTTGTGATGATTGGAAAAGTATCATTGATTGGGTTGTAGCTTGTGATAGAGTGGAAAAGTATCATATCTTAGGATCAGTTTTCTGGTATCATTTTTATTTTTTCTTAGTATCAATTTTTTTGATTATCAGTAACTAGGTATCAGTTTTGTATACCTTAGGTATCAGTTTTCTGAAATGGAAAAACTAATGTTCTAAACTGAACTTTTTTTACTAATGTTTTTTTTGCTGCGCAGGTAGACCATCAGTTAAGTCTAAAGGAGGATTTTCATATTTTCAGAACAAGCATAACAGATGTGGCGAGTGCAAAGCAGCTTGGTCATAATAAATGGAATTGTCAAGCTTCGAAGAGGATATGATTTGATTTTTCATTTTGAATTTATTCAGATTAATAAGTGGATGTGTGATTTGTTTTGGTGGTTTATTATAATTGAACCTTTTGTTATTAATTTGTATTCAGTATAGCGTATTATCAAATTGATTTTTATTTCAAGTGTTTAGTATAAGTGATAGTATCAGTTTTAGTATCAGTTAAATGTTTTTACAGTATCAGTTCTGGTGTTTGTTTTTTCAAGTAAGAGCAGCTTTGTTTTAAGAACATAACATCATTACTTCATAAGTATCAAATTGCAACAGAACATCATTACTTCACAAGTATAAATTTCAACAGAATTACATTACTTTACAAGTATCAAATTTAATTGTGAAACATCACAATGTGAATTCAGTTCTTTCCTTTTCTTTCTTCTTCTAAGCTTGATATGTATTTAGATAGACTCCAGCAATGTTCATCATTTGTCAATATTACATGTACAATCCTTGCTCTTGTGGATAATATTTCCTTCTTTTCAAGTTTTATTGGTATTCTGCTTTTGTTCAGTGAAACAATGAATATCATTACTAATATTCCATAGTCAAGCCTGTCGAAACCAAAATGTAATGTTAGTGTCAGTTTGCATAAGTTGTATTATCAGGTTTACAATTAATACAAAACATTGAATTTCGGGGATAATGGTATAAGCATATAGTATGCTTTGAATTAAAATATTTAACAGTTTTACTAGCACACTTAGTATCGATTTGTATATGAATTTTTGCGTTTGTAGCTATTACTTTAAGATATATTTGCTAAATATTTTGTTTCATTTTTATTATGTAGTTGTCTTTTTTGTTTTTGTAGGTGTCAGTTTTTTTCTGTAGGTATCAGTTTCTTTTATGTAGGTATCAGTTTTGTTTCTGTAGGTATCAGTTTTATTTATGTAGGTGTTAGTTTCTTTTATGTAGGTATCAATTTTCTTTCTGTAGTAACTGTTTATTTCTGAACCATCTGTTTTTGAAATTGAGAGATAATATTTTTCAATATTTTGTTATGAATCAAATTCAATTAAATATAAAAGTCATACAATGATGTATAGAATTATGTATGAAATGTTATAGTACAAAAACATAGATAGTTTGAATAATGAGCAGCTTTCAATTGATTATGACTAGTAGTTTCAATTGTATTGTTCATGTTGTTGTCAGTAGATATCATTTTAACCAAAAAAACTTACGTGTCTTCTGCTTGTTGTGCACACTTTATTTGATGCATATCGTCTAGTTTCACCTCCATGCCTGCTATGTTATTGCTTTTCTAGATTTTTTTGAGCATTTCTTATATTTTTTGTCTCTAATAAAGACAAAATGTTAAAAAGTTAGGTCATATTCACCTTTTTTATCTGTAATAAGTAAATTTTTTTAAAAGAAAGAGAAATCTCATACCAATTTTATAGCTTCTTTTAAACTGGATGTGGATTAACAAAATCATCATCATCCTATTATTTCAAAATAAAGACAATAAGTAATTTTTGAAACAAATTATGTTGAAATGTAACAATAGGTTGTGTATTAGCTGCAGTGAAATATCTTCAGTCAAATATGTAACGATTTCAAGTTTGCAGTAATTAGGTATCAGTTTGTATTAAGTAGGTATCAGTTTTCTGTAAGTATGTATCATTTTTTCCAAGTAGGTTGCTCCACCTTTCTGCATATACAACATATTGCTTCTCCGACTTCACTGCCCAAAAACCCAACTCATCTGCCATGGCCAGACTCTAATCCACCTTTCTCGACCAACACAATCATCGCTAACAACTCTGACCTCAACCTCGACTAAACCACGACCTAATCAAAATTTTCTCCCAACCGCCTCCGGTAAAACACCAACCGCAACCGCGACATCAAACACAGACTCAAAAAAAATTGGAAATTGTAATTTTGGTTTAGGGAAAGTGATTTTGGTTTTGGGGAGATTGTGGAATTTGATTTTGCTTCTGAGCAATTGAACGAAAAATCGATTTGTTTTGATTTAATTTTATTTTTAAAAGAAAGTTCGTCAAATTCTGAGTGAAAGCAAGGTGGAGAAGACGAACAGAATTCTTTGTTTTGTTTCAATTTATATCTGGGCTTTAGGCTTGTCCTTACGGTAAAAGTTTTTTGCGCGTGTCCTTGTGAGCAATTATTTACTTTAATCTATCTTTTAAAATTATTTCCCCCTTTTTTATGTACATAAATGCAAATGCAAGCAACCAACAATGCAATTAAAATAAATCTAGAGATTAAAACATGATACCGGAGCGTGCAGAATTATTAGCAACTATTTTAAAGCGGTAATTTTTTTTGTGAGCGAGCACAACAGAGCTTTTTTTTAACAAGCACTTTTCTCCATGTGATTTCCTACAACCTAAAAAAGAGTTAAAAACAAATTTGTTTCAGGGACTAAGTAAAAGCAATTTTATTTAAACGACTCTTTAATTTTATCAAACCAAAAAAAATCGCTCACTCAACCCAAAAATTATCAACAAACCCGAAACTATTATCAAACCCGAAACAATGATTATCAAATCCAAAAAATATCTCTTTACTCAACCCAAAAATTATCAAAATACCCGAAACTATTATCAACTTCCTTATGAATTTCCAAATCCAAAAACCAAATTAAAATTCTAAATTAAAATTGAATTCGAAGAATGAAGTTACAGAATGGGTTCATGAATTGGCTGCGGTTTTGGGTTTCATGATTTGCGATTTGAGTTTGATTGTCGTGCGAAGTCTGTTTGAGGTTTGAGGAAGATATTCTTTAAGAAGGAGAAGATGCGGGTTCGAGTTGTGGTTTGCTGATGGATTGGAGAATTCGATGGGGTTGGTGATTTGTAGTTGTAGGTGGTTCGGGTGAGTTGTCTGGGTGAAGGCAACGTTGATGGTTGATGTGGGTTTGGGTCGTAGTTGGTGATTGGGCGAGGAGATGTTGTAGTAGTTTCGAGTTGCAGTATATATATATATATATATGTATGTATGTATGTATGTATGTATGTATGTATATGTATGGATGTTTGGGTGTGTACATAGGTTGAATGATGGGTTTGTGCAAGTAATGATGTGAAGACAGTGGTGATAGGCGGGGTTGTTCAGGTATGTTGCAAAGGAGATTGGTTGCTGATGGTTATGATTTTGGGGATTGTAGGTTGTTGTTGGATGTGGTTTAGCAGTGTTGGATGTGGTAAGTATGATGGTTAGTTGTTTGTTGTATTGGGAAACAAAAGAGGATGTAAGTTGAAATGCTTGTGGCAGATAAATGGGCAGAGGATGAAATGAAACCAGGTGATTGTATGAAGCGTAGTTAAATGATATGCAGTGTGTAGGAGGAATTTTTGGAGATGACTGGTGATGTTGTAGAAGTATGATGGTGACGTGGTGTTAGCAGTGGGGTTTGGTAGTAAGGTGAGGAGTTTGGTAAGTGAATGCACAAAGGTAGTGGTCGAAATACAAATGGTGAGGTAGTTGATAATGCAGTGGGATGGTAGAAGTGTTGTTGTTTGGGTAGGTTAGAATTGCATAGTGTGTATGGTGGAGATGATAGTGGAATGTATGTGAATGGGGATTATAGAGAAGGGGTGAGTGTGGGTAGTTTTTTTATGAGGCGGGGGATGGATGTGTTGAGGAAAAAGCAGTGGGAGAGGATGTTGTGAGATGAAGTAGTGATGATTTGAGGAGTGCTGTTAATTTTTCACCGGGGAGGAGATTTTACTGTGGTATGTATGTATGGATAATGGGTAGATGGCAGGACAGTGGAAGATGGTGGTGGGTTTACAGGTGGTTGATGATATGAGGAGATGCAGGGGATGTTGCAGTGATGGACAGTAAGGTTAAAGAGCAGTATGACAGTGAGTTTGATGGTGATGCTGATGTAGGGAGGTGTGGAAATTGATAAAGTGCTCACTACAAGAAAAGTTATTTTTGATAACGCCAATTGATAACGCTTTATTCTATAGTGTTATTGTTTATGTTGATTTGTTTTATTAAAAGCATGTAACGCTTTCAGAAAATCAGACCCTTCACTTATTTTGATGGCCGCCAATTCTTTCAATTATTTCCCTCTTTTTTTTATTCCCTTTCTTCCCCCTCTCCCTCTCAAACCAGAAGAAACTATTCTCTCTGCCTTACAATCCCTAAAGCACTTGTTCATAAACCCTTATTATCAGATCTAGTTCAAAGAAGAGCGTAGAGCACCTAGATCTATCACTATAGCAATGGCAACAACAACAACAATTAACAACAACAATAATTTCTCCCTCGTAGACGCGAAACTGTTACAGATAAAGATGCGACTTTGCAAGCTTTCATTTTAGTCATCCTCGCAATAAGCTCAATTGGTATTCAATCAATGCTCAATATAATTTATTTCTATAACAATTAATTACTGGTTGATTGGTAGGAACTATTACCGATTTCAATGCTTTTCTTGTTTTGATTTTTAGTTTGTGGCGACGATTCGGATGATGTATCAGAACGCCAAATTGGTGTAAAGGTTATATTTTACTCGCTATTTTCGATTCAAATGCAAAATTGGGTTTTGATATTTACCAATCGATTCTTAGTAAAGATGGAGAAATAACTATTTTTTATCGAACTCTAAACATTATTTTTATATATTTATTTTTTGAATGCCCTATTATGAATCAATACCACAATAAAGATTCAGATAGTTTAAAGGAAGATGAAGACATGTATATTTAAAGGAAACTGGTACTCTAGCTCTCCAATAATATGTGATCTTTAGAGCAGCATTTTAGCTAACACATTTAACTCATCATGTAAGCCGGTTTTTTGGTCAACCCGCAACAAGCAACGCCCTAATTTCTTGTATAAAAATGTAATTTGTCTTTATTGACTTATTCTATGCATGTTATTTGTTCATTATGGCTATTAAGGGAAATGCACAACTCCTAAATTTTTTATTATGTTATTTCCCCAAATCTTTCATAAATCAAAATTAAAACTTGAAATTGACAAAATTGATTAGGAGTAGTAAGTAGGGTTAAGTGCATCTCATCCTACCCATTTAACTATTTCTTACATCATAGCATTACAGGTTACCAACATTATAGTTATAGAGTATAGTGAACTATTATTTAAAATTTTAATGTTCAATGCATCATATTATGTCGATGTTAGTTGCAAATCTCATTTCCGTACCTAAATTGTAACTTATTGCTCTTTAAAGGTCATACCGGAAGATTTTGTCCATTTGTGTCATGATCACCATATTCAGCACACATAGGCACTAATTTTGCTGCTTGACCCTTGATTGCAACTGTTACAAGCAATATGTCCCTTTAATAAATATAAGTATCTTGTTTTTCATCTACAAAAATGAATTTGGCATTCAATAGACTTTTAGTTATTAAAAAGCCGACCGTGAATGTGAAAAATGGTAGACAACTAAACATTATAATTTGCATGTAGTATTAAGCTAGGAGTAATGCTAGGTATACTCGGTTGTAGAGGTTGAGATAGTTTAACTGAATCTTAGTAAGTTGCAGAGGTTGTAGAGTAAATATTACTCGAATGATGGGGAAACAAATATTTTTTATTATCGATTCTTAGTAAGTTGCACTCTTATTTTTTGTACATGGGAATATTGGATGAGATGATTAAATGCCGCAAAGTAAATTTTAAACAATGAACCGATTATTTCTTTCAGATTACTTTTGATCTTTGTTAAAAGATACGATTTTGTATAGCTCATCTTTTGTACATCCAAATCCAACTCAACTATGATCCCAGGCTTTCAATTTGCAAGATTAACACCATTCTTTGTATTTTGGAACAGCTTATGATAATGAATCGTGGAGTAATTATTTTAATATCATCTCTTAGTTATCCCCAATCTTTACCATTGCTGCAGTTACTCACAAAATTAGCGTTTCACAGTAAAAATAATAATAAACCATAGCATCTTAAAATCATATTGTAATATATAGATGGTTGTAATTTTATTGCAGTTCAAGCCAAGTACTTGTGAGATCAAAGGCTCAGGTTGGCGACAAAATCGAAGTTCACTATGATGTAAGAATTTCTTGATTTACCAAATTAATTTTACATGTTATTCCTATTGGTATATCTGTTGCTTTACAGAGTTGGTTAGAAGATGAAGAAATATGGAAATTAATCTAATTTCCAACTGTGATTTCCTTTCATTATATTATGTATATCCTTGATGTTAACTTTTGGCTCTGTGACCAACTAATAACGTCTTGAACCAAGATATTCATTTTTATACATTCTAGTATACATAATGTCTACTTTTAACTTTACTACGAATCATTTATTTAAATCAAAATTTATTGATTATATGTGAGGTGGTCTATTCATATTTTTATGATTGCTCGCCTCTCAGTATTTCCCAAAACTATTATATCATCAACACCGACATGAATGTACAGTAAAATTTACTACCCGTAGAAGACATGAACGTACAGTAAAACCATGTTTATAAATATTAACCAAGTTACATAACATTTAATTAAGTTTAGAATAATACTAAATTATAAAATATTAACCGAGTTAATTCTTCAGTTAACAGTAGAAGACACTATACTCAAAGTAGTAATGCTTTTTAATTCTTCAGTTAACAATAAGCGTATTGCCTTCAATATTTGTTAAACTATGTTGTACCATCTTTTACATTATATTTGCTAGTTTGTATGACTGGAAGAATATGACTTAAGAGTTTTTCAATGTTTTGCTTGGATTTTATGTTATGATGTGGTTTCTTATTCATTTTACTTTGGACTTGTTCAATATTTATACTAAAGAACAACTTGTGATGTGCTACAAGTTATTTTTTTTGTGATGTGCTACAAGTTATTTTTAGATTTTTAGATAAATATACATTGGACATGATTCAGCTGTGTAGATGATAGATGCGCTCAAGGATAAACTGAAATCAAAGAATCGTACTACTTCTCAAAGCTCGGATGTTACTGCGGTGAGTTAACATCGATGACACAACTTACAATATACATTTTTTTTGTAGAATTGGATAAGCACATTAGGATTGTGAATTTTGACAATGAGCACATATAAAGACTACGCTCTTTTTTGTTTTACTAGTAAAGAATTAACACTTGCATGCCACAGTGACCTTTGACTCATATAGTACATATCAGTTTGTAGAAGTTTTAGGAAGCAGCGGTTTCATGCCCTCACCACTGCTTCAAATAGGTACATTTTACTGATTTAACTTATACCTTCTGTATACTTATTAAATAAATCAATTCTTAAACTCTAATCTCTATGAATCTGAATGTGGAAAGAGTGGCATTTATTTTTCATTTCTATCAAAATACCATCTTCTGTAGTAATTTAAGTGCAGAATATGAATATGAAAAGAATGGCAGTTTTTCATTTGTTTTAAACTTGCATAGAAGCTTTACATATATGAAATTCTCGAACCATTTAGAATATTGTCTAAGTTTTTAATGTACTAAAAAGAATCTTATTTGATGAAAAAGAATCCCCAGAATTCCAACAGATGGAGGAAATTACACAGTCGAATTACGGCGAAATTTGCGGTTAGTTTTCCTCAACCTAATATTAAATCGATTTGAATTTTACACTTGCTGTTTTTCTACTAAATTAATGATTTAATGAGCATGTTCAATAGTTCTATTTAATTAGTAATTGTTACTTATTTTGTTATAATTTGCTGATGTTCTCTAGTGACATTTAGAGCTTGCATTGTTAGCTCAACAGTTTCAATACCCGGAAAGTTTCAAGTTGTCACAGAGAAAGCTGTAATTTATCTTGGTCATGTTACATTTAAATAGTCTTACTGTGTTTTAGATCCAAAAATTATCTTATTGCAGTTGTTTGCGATGCCAGAAATATTATTGGGCCTGTCTTCAGATATAGGTTCTTCTTATTTCCTACCGAGAACCCCTGGATATTTTGGTGTGTCACATTTTGATAACATATATCCTCATGCGTGCCTTTACCAATTAACAATTCGTCATAATAATTGTATATACATAATTACTGTAGGAGAGTACCTTGGTCTAACTGGTGCAAGATTGGATGGTTCTGAAATGCTTTCTTGTGGCCTAGCAACTCACTTTGTTTTCTCAGATGTATAAGCCTTTGCTAACTAATTCTTCTGAACATTTATTTTTTACTATCTTGTACATGGCTCATGAATTTTTTTTATATATAGAAAATAGGGAAGAAGAGTAAGGCTGTGAAAAAGAGAGGTCGCATGCAAAGTCAGGTGGCAATGATGTTTGTATATGCAGAGGGAGGCAGATGAGTGTTTGAAGTTGAGATGTACAGGGAAGTTTGTTGTGTTTCTTATGTGCACGCAGGGATATTGATGTGATGTGTGTAGCAGCTTGAAGGTAATGGAGCCAGGAGGTTTTGGGTTGAAGGTGAGGCGAAGTATGTAGTATGGTAGAGAAGAATTGTTGTCTGGTGTGATTCA
The DNA here is from genome assembly GCA_030765085.1 of Allium cepa. Lineage (NCBI taxonomy): Eukaryota > Viridiplantae > Streptophyta > Magnoliopsida > Asparagales > Amaryllidaceae > Allium > Allium cepa. The sequence continues at coordinate 77,447,274 of CM060941.1, read as the reverse complement.
AACTATAATGTGCACAGGGTTGTGGCAAATAGAGATGGAGATATGTTGTAGTGAAAGCAGTGGATATATGTATGTTTGTGTAGTATGTATGGTTTGAGGGTTATGATGTGGTATTTGTTTGGATGAAAATGGAGAAGGAAAATGGCAGTGATTGTAAGAGGAGGAGTAGGGAGGTGGTGTCGTCGAAGTTTAGGTTATGGTTGAAATGTAAGTTGTTGGATGGTGAGAGGCAGAGGAGCAGTTTTGTAGTGATTTATGCATAAGTGGATGTCTGTAATTCAGGCAGAAGTATGGTGATGTAGATGTGCACACATACAGTTGTAGCCAGAGATTAGATGCACAGAGAAGGCAGTAGTGTGGAACGGTTGTATGTTAAATGGAGATGTACAGTTTCTTTTAGACGAAAATCAAATCTTAAATAATAATGAAAAACAAAATGTAAACGGTAGTGAATATGTAATGCAAATCTTGAAGTGGAATATATATATAATTTTTTTTGAAATGAATTGCGTATATTCTTTTTTTTAAATAGCAATGCAAATGCAAAGAGAAAAACAACAAGCACACAATCAAATTGAAGCAAAAATCATAAAATTTTTAAATATTTTATAGCGCCAAAATGGTGTTATAAAGATTTCAAGTTTCGTTGAGATTTAGCTGTATTATAGCGGCTATAATGAGCTATTGAATTAACATACCATAGATTTGAGTTATAAAACTAAGCTCAACCATAGCGGCATATTTTATGTTATAAATATTCAATAGTTTTTTATAACATGTCGATATACAGCGCTTACCAAACCGCTATGGTTGTGATTAATTACGGCTATATGCCGCTATAAAATACACTTTTTGTTGTAGTGGCTGGTGGTGGCTGTGTGCAGGTTGTGGATGAAGTTGAGGGGAAGGCAAGTGGAATGTAGAAATGAAGTTTTGTTTAAGGTTGATGTTTGTGAAGTATGAAGCAATGTGATGATATGTAATGGTTTAGGTCGAGGCAGGGGGCACATGTAACATACATAGAGAAATGAAAAGTAAGTGCACAGTGAAGTGTATAGAGCAAAAGCAAAAGCAAAATGGAAAATTTGTAAAAAATATGAAAAGTAAATGCAAATGTAATTGAAAATGAAATGGAATATAATTTTTTTTTTCAAATGAAATTGTGTATAACTTTTTTAGCAATGAAAATACAAATAAAAAACTACAAGTACTCAAGTCAAACGAAAGCACCAATCACACAATAAATACATAACGCTATACACACACACACACATATGTACATATATATATATTAAATGCAAATTAACACACAAAACGAACCCACAATAAAATAAAAAGAAAATAATTCAAAGAGCAAAAATTAAAATCAAATTTATTCCCCAGCAACGACGCCAAAACTTGTTTTTAAAACTAAGAAATATAGCAAAAATTAAACTTGAAAAAGTGAATACAAATATGAGTTTAAATGACAATTTAGAGGAAAATCCACTCTCATACTTTCACGTAAATCAATACTAAAACAATCTATAATCTCTCATTTAATCTAAGTAGAATTAATGATGCATTTATCATAAGCATGGCCTAATTGTGTTATTAATTAACACGCTTAAACTATTAAACTCTAATGCAACCTCTAACCCACTTACTAACTTTAATGAAAATGTCATAAAATTAAAAGTAGAATCTATTTTAAGCATGTCTTATTTAGTATTTAATTAGTAACATAAACCATCAAATTTTGATTCTAATCATATTTTCATTATCATAATCATATGTATATGAAGAGTTAATTTGTGATTCGTATGACTAAGTATAACCTTTTTGATTTGAACAACATAGGCTATCAAACTCAATATTAAACACAGAATTACACAAACATCAATATTTCATTAAGCATAAAAAGAGATCATAAATTAACAAATATGTTGAATTTACATAATTTTAGAGAGCTTTATTACCCCTAAATTGAAAATGTTTAGCTACTTATTTGTGTTATCATTTCAATACATGTAAATTTCAACATAACGCAAACAAAATAGAGTGCAAGATAAGTACAATAAAAAGAGAGCAAAACAACTTGCATAAATTAAAGCTGACCACTAACATGAAAAGAAAAGGGCATGTAAATAAAAATGAGCATAAAAATAAAATAACAGTAAAGAAGAAAAGGAAGAAGAGACTTAGAAAGCTATTTTTATTTCTCTTTTAATTTGTGGCTACGAATATTAAACTAAATAGAAGGTGGTATGAGCTCTCTACATGAAATATAAGGGGTATTTATACATGTCTAAAACCCTAATCCATATTTTAGGGGACTACCTAAAATGCCCTTTAGGAAGTGTGACCTCAAAGTTGTCATTAGCATGTAATAATCTCCACTAATACACCTTTAAACATTCATGAACATGTGCTTTTAGTCTACATTAGCTTTTAGTTGTGGTCCATGGGTTAGTGGGTAGGTGGGCTCCTCCATGATTACATGAATTTATTTATTTTCATCTTCTTTTTCCTTATATCTTGTGCATGCATATTTCCATGAAGACTTCTTCTATTTTTCATCCAAATTTCTACAAAACAACAATAAAACGTGCAAGTAAATTTTTCTCAAATTATATCATACACAAAAATAACCATTTTTCACCCATATGAGGATGAATAAATGATGATTTGATGACTTTGAATTTTGATAAAAACATGTAAAAATACTCTAATATGATCATTATTTAATTAAAACAAGATTAAATATGTGAGTATGAATATATATTCTTACGTGCACATCAGATTCGTAAATATTATAGTGATTGTTTCACTGAAGGTACTTAAACCTTCGACTGCATTGCTATGGTGATTCGTGATGCATCGGTAACTCATGTCTGTTACCTGGATAAGAACTATTTTGTTGGATCAAGACAAAGTGTGATTATACAATTTTGGATTAGGAGCTACTAAGGATAGAAAATTTGTAATTAAGTTCTTGCATTCATTTAGTTGCATTAGCTCATGATTATATAAAAAACTAAAAAAAAGTTTTCAAACAAAATAAAAAATAAATAAAAAATTATTTAAGTTAGTTTTTTTGGAAAAAAACCATCTTTTCAAAAACTACAAAAAAGCAAAAACACAAAAACTAAAAAGATTTTTTTTTGAAAGTTTTATAAAGAAAAAACAAAACAAATTTTCACCACATTTTCTAAACCTTGCTTCATTCTCTTAAACTTGGTTCTCGCTTCTTTCTCTTTTTGACTTTTTTTTGTGCATGAGTACTTGGACTCGTGACACAACAATAATTCGTTTAACTCGGAAAAACGATCCTCCAACAATGGCAATGAAAATTCCCCTTGAACTCTCAAAGATAGAATCTTTCCTGATAGAGTTTCTATTCCTTCTTATATTACAGACCCGCTCCAACAGGTAACCATTTCGAAATTCATTCCAATCACATTGCTACGCTCACAAAATTTGGCAATTTTGAACACGATGACCCATACATCTTCTTAACGAAATTCGAACAAGTTTGTGCAACCATTAAACTCTAACAACTTTGTGATGATGGAATCAAACTTCGGTTAATTCCATTTGCTCTTACCTATTACATTGAAAAATGGTCGTACAGCTTACCGTCGAACTCAATCAAAACTTGGGAAGAAATCATGAAAGTTTTCTTAAAAAAGTTCCATCCCTTGGAAAAAAAAACTAAAATCCCATAATGAAATTGTCAATTTTCATCAATTCAAGGGTGAACTTTTCAAAAAATATTTTAAAGATTCAACGAGCTTTTGATAAATGTCCACACCATAATTTCGAAAAATGGACCCTTTTTCAAATCATATACGATGGACTTGAAAATAGTTCACGAAACATGCTTGAATGGATGTGCCAAGGCAACTTTCTTGCCCAACATCACAGTGATGCTTGGCAATTGCTTGAAAACTTGGCCAAAAAATCATCCTAATGGGAAAGTTCTGACGAAAAATCAATTTACTCATGATCGAGTGCACACTCAATAGGATCATCTTTGTCTTTGGAAGTTATGATTGATGCAATGATCAATATATTAGATAATGTTTTCTCATCCAACCAAATGAACCAAGCTTCCAACCAATGTATTATTAATGCAACGATCCGAATCACATAGCCGATCAGTGGCCTAATTCGATAGAACAATTTAATGCTTTCAATAAGATTAAGAATGACCCGTTTTCTCCAACGTACAATCCTGATTAGAGAAATCATCCGAACTTTGCTTGGAACCAAGATAATTCCAATACGAATTTGGTTCGTCTCAATTTTCAAGCATTTTCGAACAATGCTTCGAATCCTCCGTTTTAACACAATCATTTTCAACAAAATTTTATGGGTCCGTCTCAAAATCAACCAGATCAATCTTTTGCTCCCCAAGACGATAAAAGTTTGACTTCACTTGAGAAAAGTCTTGAAACTTTTACTAAAGCAACCATTCAAAGCCTTCAATCAAACAGTAATTTTCAAAATTTGTTAACCTTGTACATGTAGAATACGAGTCAATCGATTATCAAACTTGAAATGCAAACGACTTAATTAGCTATGTTTGTGAGTGAATATGAACAAGGCATATTCCTTAGTCAGCCAGTTCCGAATCCCAGAAATCAAATCACAAATTCGAATCAAGCCTATATTGTTCAAGATAGCAATGTAACCAAAATGCTATCATGACTTTGTGTTTTGGTAAACAAATCAATAATCAAGTTGTTAATCCAAATAATTTACTGAAAGTTCCTCTTGACACTTCAAAAACAAACGAATCTGAACAAAACATTAAGCCAAACATCAAATCAAATGCCAATCCAAATTCTTCTTCTACTCAAGTAAACTGACCTATTGAGTATCGTGTTCCATTTCCACATCGTCTTCGACCTAAGAAACAATCTGATCAAATGGAAAAGATGTTGGAAATTTTTAAACAAGTCAAAGTTAACATCCCGCTTCTTGATATCGTCCAACGAGTCCCAACTTATGCTAAGTTTTCAAGGACTTGTGTACTCAAAAAGGACACATTCATGTACCCAAGAAACTTTTATTAGCTGTCAGACTTAGCGAAGTCTTTTCCCAATCAATTCCCGTCAAATACAAAGATCATGTATGTCTGACGATCTCGTGCATTATAAGAGACAAAACGATTAATAAGTGCTTACTAGATTTGGGTGTGAGTGTTAATTTGATTCCTTATTCAGTTCACCAGCAACTTGGCTTGGGTGAACTTAAATCGACAAAAGTAAATTTTCAACTTACCGATTGTTCAATAAAGAAACCCGTGGGAGAAATCGAGGTCGTGCTCATCAAAATCAGTCAATTCATATACCTCATCGATTTCACATACTTGAAACAAAACCTGTGAATAATCCGATGAGTCAAATTTCATTGATTTTAGGCCGACCTTTCTTGGCTACTTCAAATGCCTAATCAATTATCGAAATGGTTCGATGAAAATTTCTTTTGAAAACAGACTTTGGATCTTAACTTTTTCAATTTGAAAATCAATCAAACAAACCACGTGACCAAACGTTGGAAGTTAGCTTCATTCAATTTTTTTTAATACCGAAACAGTTATCTTAAACCACGAATGTAAGGCTGAATACGAATAACTATTTCAAGACAAGCCTAACAAAATTAAAAATGCACTTTCGTTTAGACCCCTCACCGTTGAGTCAGAACTTCAACCAAATTCTATGATTGAGCAACCCCCGAGGTCGGACCTCAAACCCCTTCCCGATCACCTTAAGTACGCATACTTAGGTGACAATGAAACATTTTCCGTCATAATCTCTTCAACTCTCTCTCTCTTTCTTGATCAAGAAGCTTCCTTACTTTTAGTTCTATTAAAAAACAAAGAAGTAATTGGATGGTCGATCATCGATATAAAGGAAATTAGTCCTGCTCTCATTCAACATCGTATCCATTTAGTTGACGTAGCCAAGTCTATTTATGACGCGCAACAAAGGGTTAACCCAAAAATGAAGGTTGCGGTTTGAGATGAAATTCTCAAACTCCTCGACAATGGAATCATATACCCAATCTCTGATATTTCGTGGGTTAGCCCAATTCATGATGTGCCTAAAAAGTCTGCACTTGCCATTATCTAGAATGATTCTAATGAACTCATTCCAACTCATACTCAAAGGGTTAGTGTGTTTGCATTGATTATCGAAAACTAAATGTTGCAACACGTAAAGATCACTTTCATTTTCCTTTTATCGACCAAATGCTTGAACGTTTAGCCGACCATGAATTCTATTGCTTTGTTGATGGTTGTCCCGGCTATAACCAAATTCCAATCGCTCTAGAAGATCAAGAGAAAACGACTTTCACGTGTCCCTTTGAAAAAATTTTGTATCGACGTATGCCATTTGGCCTTTGCAACGCTCTTGCTACGTTTCAAAGATGCATGGTCAGCATCTTTTCTGAAATGATTGAACACTTTCTTGGAGTGTTTATAAATGATTTTTCCATCTTTGGAAACTCTTTTTCCGAGTGCTTACACTATCTCGAGTTGGTTCTGAATGGATGCAAGGACAAACACTTAATGTTAAATTGGAAAAATGTCATTTCATGGTCAAACATAACATTGTCCTTTGCATGTCATTTAAAATAAAGGCATTGGGGTAGATAAAGCAAATGTTGATGTAATTGTGAATCTGTCCATTCCCAAATCTGTTAAGGACATTGTTCATTACTTGGTCACGCTGGCTTCTATCGACGTTTTGTGAAGGACTTCAGTAAAATTGATTGACCTCTGACGACTCTTCTTGGAAAAGACCTTCCATTCGACTTTAATTCTGACTATGTTTCTACTTTCGAACTTATCAAAAATGAACTTATTTCTGCTCCTATCATTTGCTCACCCAATTGGGATCTTCCTCTTGGAAAAATGTGTGACGCTTCTAACTTTGCAGTTGCTGTTGTCTCAGGACAATGCAACAAAAAAAAATTTCATGTCATCTACTACGCTAGTATGACTCTTAATAATGCTCAACTCAATTACACGACCACTGAAAAAGAGCTTCTAGCAGTAGTTTTTGCGGTCGAAAAATTCCGATAGTATTTGATTGGCTCACACATTACTGTTTACACTGACCACTCTGCTCTTAGGTACCTTTTCGGTAAAAGGATGCTAAGTCTTATTTGATCCATTGGATCATTTTTCTCCAAGAATTTGACCTTACGATCAAAGATAAAAATTGATCCGACAATGTCATTGTTGATCATCTGTCGCGTCTTCCAAACGCACCATCTTCTTTACCGATCAACAAGAACTTTCCTGATGAACAACCCCTTTCTATTTCTATCGATCCTATGTGACATAGTGAACTATCTTGTCACTAAGGAAACACCTTCATTTTGGTAGAAACAAGGTAAGTATAAATTTCTTTCTTAAGTAAAGTACTTCTATTGGGATGATCCATATTTGTTTAAGCACTGCTCCTACCAAATCATTTGGCATTACATCTCGGATTGCAAAATCAAAAGTGTTCTTTCGTTTTGTCATGACCAAGCTTGTGGCGACCACTTCGGTCTGAAGAAAACCATGAAAAAGGTGCTTCAATGTGGTTTTTACCGGCCTGCACTTTTTAAAGATGCATTCGAGTTTTGTAAAACTTGTGTTCGCTGCCAAATGTTAGGAAGAATCTCTCGACGGAATATGATGCCTTTGAAACCCATTCCTACGATCAAAATCTTTGATGTTTGGGGTATTAACTTTATGGGACCATTTTCCAACTCTTTCAGAAATCTGTACATTTTGTTGATTGCGTCTCTAAATGGGTTGAAGCCATTCCTTGTAAAACAAACGACTATAAAATTGTTGTGAATTTCACAAAGGAAAACATCCTTTCAAGGTTTGGAACACCTCACACAATAATAAGTGATAATGGAACCCATTTCTGTAATTGTTCATTTGAAACACTAATGAAGAAATACTCGATAACCCACAAATTATCCACTCCTTATTGCCCTCAAACTTGTGGTCAAGTTAAAGTTTCAAATCATCAAATTAGACAAATTTTGGAGAAAACTATAAATCAAAATGTGAAAAGATTGGTCCTAAAAATTAACAGATGCACTTTGGGTTTACAGAACTGCGTATAAAACCAATCTTGTGATGTCTCCTTTAAGGCTTGTATATGGTGAAGCGTGCCATTTTCCCGTTGAATTTGAATATAAAGCGTTGTGGGCAATTAAGAACATATCTTTGATTTTGGGAAAGTTAGCCGGCGAAAACAGATTATTTCAACTCAATGAGTTAGAGGAGATTAGGAACGACGTCTATGAAAACGAGAAAATTTGCAAAGAAAGAAAAGAAGTTTTTCATGACAAGTCAATCCTAAGGAAAATATTTTTGCCAAATCAGAAAGTTCATTTGTATGACTCTCGACTTCATTTGTTCCTTTGGGAGTTAAAATCAAGGTGGACAGAACCATATATTGTACGTATTGTTTTTCCATGTGGTTCCATGGATACAGAAAACCCCAGGAATGGTTCGATTTTTAAAGTCAATGGTTATCATTTAAGCCTTACTTGGAGTTGTCGAGTGATCGAGAGGAGGAGCTCATGACTCTTCATGAGCCATACTATGTCTAGTAAGAAACGTTAACCTTCTCTTGTATATATGTACATATTTTTTTCCATTACACTCGTTATATCATACATTGACTATGGGACACAGTCAAAATCAAGTGTAGAGGGGAGTCCCATATTCATTTGTGAATTTTCATGGTTTATTTTTTGCATTTCTTTCGAAAACCAAAAAAACAGTTTTTTTAAGAAAAATCAAAAAATAAAAATTTTAAAATGAATTTTCTTTTTAGCATATTGATTTACTTTTGAACGAACACTATAGGATAAATATATGTTTTTGGTTATTAAATTAAATTTTTTGAAAATTTCTATGTCTCAACAAAAATAAAAATAAAGTTTGATTACAAGTAACTATGGTTTAACTAGTGTATATGAAGGTTCATAGGCGATAATTATGAAGTATATCCTGATTGTAATCTTTGTTTAAAAGAGTAGTTGATTTAAAGTAAAGGCGATAATGTTTTTTATCTTCCAAGTTAAGGGGTGCTAAGATGATTTTGCAAAACTCTCTCTACATAAAAAAAGCTTTTATAAAAATAAAAAACACCCAGAGTCAGGTGTTCACACGTAAGTGTGTACACTCGTCAAGCTCTGACCCTTTTTATGTAAGTCTGTAAGGCAGTGCATGATCGTTATATCCGGCCTTAGTTCATCTAAGTTGGATGTATGTAAACAGATTTATTAAAAATAACCACCTAGAGTCACGTGTTCACACACAAGTGTGTACACTCGCTATGTTCTGTACCCTTCTCATGTAAGTTCGAAAGGCAACGCATGATCGGTATATCTGGTTTTAGTTTATCCGAATTAGATGTGTAAGTAATAATAATGTTAACACTTTTCAAAGATAGAGAGAGAGCAAGAAATTAAAATCCAAGCACTAGTCTCACTTATTTGATTCAACTTGTTATTCAAAAGAAATAAAAATGCCGCTTTGAAAAACTTTGATAATGAACTAAGGATCCATTTCATAGTTGCACTATGTTATCAACTGAAACAACTAGCCAAACTTGAGTCTAATTGTGATGATAACTTAATTTTTGTTGGAAGCTTTGATGAGTAAAAGGACTAAAATTTCTTGATAATGACCAAAACTTATATTTAACTTACTCATGTCAATTTAAAAGTAAATTCTTCATTTGTAAATATTTTTTAAAATTTTCATCGTGTAGAATATGCATATTGCATATAGATCTTGTGGGTAGTATCTGTTGAAAACCCTCACTAGACAACATTCCTCCTACTAAGGACACCTAAAGGTTTAACGGCTTGTTGCATACGCTCAATGCAATTGTATTTTATAAGAAAACAGATTTATCTTAGTTTTAGATTATTCAAGGATGAATAAAAAGATAAATGTGGGGGTATTTGATGTGCCCGTAAAAGTGCATATTTTTCCTTCCATATTTAATCTACTTTTATTTAAATAAATGAGAATATTAGGGTATTTTACATGTCTAAGTCAAAACTACTTTCAAATCATCATTATTTCATCTTCATTTGGGGGTAAAATGGAAATTTTGTGTATAATTTAATTTGAGAAAATTTAATTGCAAATTTTTATTTTTTATTTTTAGGAAATGAAGTGAAAATATGAAGAGGGTTCATGAAAGAATGCATGCACATATGTTGAAGGCAAATGAAGAAGGGAAATAAACGAATTCATGTAACATGAAGAAGCCAACTAACCCACTACCATACGATCCACAATTAAAAGCACATGCACATGTTAATGGAGGTTTACAGGCATGTTAGTGGGGATTGATTAATTCTCTAGCGATTACTTGAAGGTTGCACTTTCTAAAGGGCATTTTAGGTAGTTCCCTAAAATATGAATTAGGGTTTTAAGCATGTATAAATACCCTTTATCACTTATGTAATTATCTCCATACCTTTCATGCAAATTTTAACCTCCAAAATGAATGAAAATAAATCCACTCTTTAATGTCTTATTAGCCATTTTTTTTCTTACATGCACATTCTTTTTATTTCTTTTATTTCATGTTCTTATTTACATGCTCATTTTTTATGTCAGTTTATGTCATGTTCATTTATGTTAGTTTATGTCTCTTTTATGTTATGTTAGTAGTTTAGATTTAATTCATGCAATTAGTTTAGATTTACTTTATGCAAATAGTTAATTGTCTTTTCATTATATTAGACTTTTCTTTTCTTCATGTTTTTGTCAAAATCATGTATGTTAACATGAATTCAATTATGTGCAGCTAAATCCCTTCAGTTTAAGGGTGATGAAACCCTCATGATTCATAATGAATCAAAAAAATGAATTCATATTATGATCTTCCTTTTTTGTGCTTAATGACATGTTGATGTTTATGTGATTTTGTGTTTAATATTGAGTTTGATAGCCTATGTTATTCAAAACAAATATGTTATGCTTTGTCTTATGAATCACTAATTACCTCTTCATCTACATATGATTAGGGCAATGAAAATATATTTAGAATCAAAATTTGATGGTTTATGTTACTAATTAAATAATAAACAAGCCATGCTAAAATAGATTCTACTTTCAATTTCATGTCATTTTCATGTCATTTTCATTAAAGTTAGTAAGTGGGTTAGAGAGTGCAATAGAGTTTGATGGTTTTAGTGTGTTAATTAATAACACACTTAGGCCATGCTTATGATAAATGCATCAATTAGTTCATAAATGACAAAAAGAAAAGAAAAGATCATAACTTTATGAATTTTGATTTATATGATCATGAAAGTAGATTTTCTCCTAAATTGCTTTTAATCTCATACTTCATTTTCAAACTTCTTTTTGTCAGGTTTTTTTAGCAATTTTAATAACACGTCTTCAAATTTTGGTCTAATTTGATTGAGTAGAATTTAAAATTAATTCATTTTCCTATGGATCGATCCATACTCGCATACGTATTGCAATTATATGTTGTACGCTTGCGTTTATAACAATAATATTTTTCGACGATTTTCTAATCGATGGAAATTTCCACCGTTATTAACAACTTACTTTCAACAAAACATGTCAACTCTTTAATATAACTACTATTATTTATTTAGCTATTTAATGGCATTGACAAAAAGAATCCCTTATTTTTAATCCATTTATTTATAAAAGAAAGCTGCTTTCTAATAAGCTGATCCTTGGAAATAAAATAATTAAAAATAAAACTTATTTAATTGGTTAAGAGTGAGTCAAATCCTTTATTTATCAGTTATTAAATCTTAACTTAATCTTAATTAAACCTTAATTAAATCTTAACTTAATTAGAAATTAAGAAATAATTAGACCCTTCTTAATTAATAATTAGCTAATAATTAAACCTCTCTTAATTAATAGTTAATTAAATAATTAAAGCTTACTTCAATAATAATTAATTAAATAATTAACCTTTTTTTAAATAATAATAAAATAAACCTTACCTGATTAACAAATTATAATTATCTTACTTAATTAACAATTAAATACTAATCACCTTTACTTAATTAATTAAGCATTAATTATCTTTACTTAGTCAATTAATTTAATAATCATTAAACCCTTACTTAATTAATAAGTAATAATTACCTTTTTGTACTTATAATATGTTTGAAGTTCTTTTTCAAAAGTACTTAAAATGAAAACACTTTCAATTTACATAAAAATGTTCGTTTTACGAACTACATCCATAGCTACTATCGCTATGCATACCATAACTTCAAAGCTAGATTTACATCTCAAATGCTCTATTAAACCCTTACCTTTTATATTTTTAATCACTTTATAATTTTGCATATAAAAAAAATTGGGAGAACAGAAGTAAAAGTTAGAAAACTTTACATATATAAAAAACATTTCTGAGTAAAACAAGTATGAACCCAAAGGATCCCTATGTCACAGTATAAAACAATTTCAAGTTCTAACTTCCATTTTAGCATATACCAGCCATTTACATACTCAAGCACCTATAGAAATGCCAAATGATACATACAGCTAGTAAAGGTCGTAACTTGCATACCATTACTTAAACATTCCAACTACTTTTTCCAAAGTTCACAAAAATCAACATATATAAAATATATGTACAATATAAGCAACATCAATTTCCAAATAGATAATTAGCAACAAATAATCATCAATCAAAAAATAAATTTTTAAACTTTAGTTAAAAGAGTGACCTTTACTCACCAAAATCAAATGAAATTTAAAACCAAGACTACTACCACTTAGCACCAATACCTGGATCTACTTTTCCATTGTAAAAACTTGTTTTTTAAACTTGGAATGTGAAATATGGGTTCGACCTCAGTTAGGTGGGCTCGGCTTAGGGCATGTGTAACGACCATGCGATTTTCGACCCTCGAAAATCATCACTAATACGTTCAATGTATAGAGTGCCGAACAATCGAGTGCCGAAAATAACAGGTTGTTAGGGTTTAGGAAAAAAAAGATAGAAGAAGAAACAGAAACAACAACACAGAATCTTATAATCGCAGCGGAACAAAATATAATATACAATAATAACATTTTATACAAATAAAAGCTGTAACTCTCAATATACATTCAAGTTATCAGAGTACAATCATCAACAAATAAATCTGGTCAATTATAATAACTTGTCCCTAAATACTGACTATGCAGTCTATACTACACAATGAAATACAGTCAAATACGTCTCTGCCATCCAGCTCGTCCCCGAAACTCCAAAGCATCCTAACCTAAAACTCTGTAATACTCGGTTTGACCCGAGCATTACAATAAAGTAACACCCGAGTCAGGCTGAAAACCAGCGCGAGTAAAACATACTTAATTTGAAGATGCTTAAGTCATAAAATCCTTTGAAACCAAGGTAACTCGTACAACACGATGAGTTATCATCCCATTTTAACACAAAATATTTTACAGATATCCCCCGATATTATAATAGTGTTTAAGTACAATACTTATTTCAAATAGTTGGATTTGTTAAATTAATCCAATTCCAGTCTATTTAACTTTATAACCAAACCTGTAAGGTTTGCAGTGATTTTCAATTTGAAGTGGTTCCGAATAACGCTGTATCTGATCCCGGTCTCTTCGATTCCAAGTAATAAATTTTAAAAGGGTAATTTGCTTAAAAATAAACAATTTATTTTTTAAGGTGACAATATTCATACATGGAAATTTATTACGGATTTTTTTTTCGAATAAACCATATCATCATTTTAATCTTCTATTTAGCTTGTCTGACCACTTGATGATAGAGACGAGAATAATGAAAATAAATATCAAATAGAGGTAAGCCGAGATATAGATCATTAACCAATTTAATGATCAATAACAAATATCAAAAAGATTCACACATCAGCGTTTAATTAACTCTGATTAACCGTATCCAATTATATTAGAACCAAATCTATTTTCAATTGAAAGAAACTATAAAGATAGTTTATTTTTAGTTAATTTAAATTTAACACTCTATTTAATATCCAATTTTGTTAATTTATATAATAATATAATTAATTACTCCTTTTAATTGTAAAATATTGTTAGTTTTAAATTTGGAATAATACTTAGTACTAATTTGTAATATTGGGTAGATGTGAAAATATTCAGGTTGGTTTGGATTTTCAAATGAAATAGAATTGAAATTTTTAAATAACTTAATTTATTATATAAAGAAAATATAAGTTTCCATTCTTCCTCTTTCCCTTTTCTTCCTTTTTTTCCTTTAATTTTTGTTTCCTTTATTTTTCCCTTTTTTCCCTATTTCCTTTTTCCTTTTCTTTCCTTTTTTCCTTTCTCTCTCTTTTTTCTTTCTTCTTTGGCCAAAACCCGACCCATCCTCTCTTCTCCCCTTTCTATTTTCTCCCTTTTCTTTTCTTTCCCTTTCCCTGCTCCTTTCCCTTCTTTCCTACACACAGTGTCATGGTGCACGTGCACACTGACCTCCAGCTGAACAACCCACCGCCGACGGACCTCGTAGGTCACCCTCGACCTCCGTGTTACCTCTATCCACCCAGAATCCTCTATTCTACCCTCTTACAAACTTTCGTGCATCGAACCAAACTCCTAGAATGACAGTATCCACCTAATCGCCTGGCCTCGCCATTGCAGGCCGCTATCACCACCAAAGTTCGCCCAAAGCAACGCCAACACCTCCTCTACCATTTTCTCCATGTGCGCAAATCCCTTTCTCCCTCTCGCCATCGCTATTCCTCTCGAACCCAATACCAAAACAACCCACCTCGAAGCCCTAGTTCGCCCTCATTAAGCCAATACCCCCTATAGAAAATCACTGCCCCATTTTTCCTAGATGCCCCATCGTTTGCCCCTCCTCCACGTCCAACATCACACCCCAACAGTCATCATGCCGCCAGAATTTGGTGAACTTTCCAAATCCTTTCATCTTCATATATCTCACTCAAAACATGACTAAAAAACATAAAAAAATTCAAAATCAAGATTTTTAAAGAAGAACACATTCATATAATCAAGTGATTGAATTACAAAACTCGAGTTTTGGTTATTTGTAAGTTGTCTCCTGTAAAATTTATTTTTCTTTCTCTCTGCTTAATCATATTCAATGAATCAAATTTTAGGAAAATCTACATTCAAAGACAACTGACTTTGCTTTTGGGATCATAATCTAAAACTAACTAGGTAGGGAGATAATGATTGTTTTTATAGTTGCAAGGTCTTACCTTTTCAAAGAAAATAGAACCGTTGTTAATGTTTTTGAGTTTACAGGTGGTTCAAACATAACTAAACAATACATATATACAGCATAGAAACTGTTAGCACATGAATACTTGACAAATCAAAGGTTCCATTCCAAAACCACAGGCATATAGTTGCATATAAGTTTTCCAGTAAGTGAAGGTTTCAAGTTCTACTCACAGTGTTCAAATGGAAGAACAGCTGCTCTTTATCTTGCCCTACTTCAAACTTTTATATATCTTGATCCTCTTTTTGTTTGATTTTTTTTGTTAATATCCCAGAACAACATATGCTTGGCCTCATATATGTGTATATAGGGGAATGAAGTGTGCAGAGTAAGCCGACACATTTATAGGCTTTATTTTTCTTCTTCTCATTTTTCTCATTTTTTATTTTTTTTGATTTGCTGATTTGATCCTTGCCTTGATTTGATTTATAAGGTGGATTTGATATTTTATGAAAGGCTTGATTTTAAGACTTGACTTTGATTTTCTTTTTTGTACTAGAATGGTATATTTGCAGATAACATAGGGTATGTAGATGAGGGGAACAAGTAGATAAGACGCTGAAACCTATTGTTCATATATAGGCCTTAAATCTCTTATCTTAATTTTCTTTTGTTTTATTTTGATTTGATTCATATGTAGGCTGATTTGATTATATGAGTTGATTTGCTGTTTTATGTGACTTCAATTTATGTTTTGCTTGCTAGAATGAAATGCTTACGATGATGATGTTTCCCTAAGTATAAACATTTATTTTTATATACTATATATATTAAGGAATTTACATATACATTATTTTATATTAACATATACATTTACCTATTTACTATTTTATGTATCATATGTACATATACCTTTACTTGCATGAATTTAATACCATATATGTATATATTTACATTTATACATATTTCCATAAATTTTATCATATATGAAAATTTATAACACAAAATTGTTTATAGTTTTTTATCAATTCACACACACACACATACACACACACATATATATATACATATATTTTAAATATCAAAAAATTTATTTATTCAACTAATAAAAATTAATATTCCAAATAATTAAAATCAGTTAATTATCCAATATACGATGGCAAAAAATCCGGGTCGTTATAGCATGAGAGGGTGAGTTTGGACTTATTTTTGGATGAGAAGAGTTATAGGAGGAAAGGAGTAAAGTTTAACTTGGTTTAAGGTTTTTAAAATGGTAAAAAAATAAGATTTTTAATGACGAATATTTTTTGAAGCCCTTAAAAGGGGGATGAAGCTTTTGGAGAGAAGGGAGGAGTTTTTGAAAAATGAATAAATTAAAATGAGTGTGGAAAAAGGAAGAAGTGTTCTATATAAAACGAAATAAAAGAATTACCCTTTTACCCTTAGGCCACTTACTCTCCACATTAAAATGCCACTTCGCCCTTCCCTCACCCCTTCCCCTTTCTTATTGCTTGTGCCACCATCAAATGCTCTTTCCATCCATCACTTCACTTCTTATATTTGTACTAGGATGAGTTGTATGGTATGGCACTACCTTTCTATATTTTCTTTTTATTTTAGTTAAAATTTAAAAATAAAAGTCAATATTACCATTTTAACTTTTTGATGATGAAAAATTGAAAATCTAAAAAACTATTTTCGACCACATTTTCAATTTTTCTTCAAACGAATTATTTTTGTAAACCAGTTTCAAAACAGCTTCATTATCATTAGTTATTATTTAAAAGAATTTTTTTGAGTTATAAAATCCATAAATTAGTTATTTAAAAATATATTAAATACTGATATTTAAAGTGATTAAATTCCGAATCATTATATTCTTCCCTCTTATAAGAATTTTGTACTGAAATTAGCATCCAAAAGATAACTCCAATGGGCATATATTATATATCATAAAATCCATACAAAGGATATAAACTAAGCAACTATATCACAATTAGTGCATACACAATCCATACAATAAGTAAACAACTATCCTAGCATCAACTCAGGATAGGCTTCCCTTATGCTATCATGTATTCATAATCCAAAGAGAACTATGTTGACAAAAGCAATACACAAGATATTTTTATCATAAACAATAGCAACATAAACAGTATATCAATCATATGCAACAAAAGTACAAAAGATACTCCATAGTAAAATACTTAGTATCTAATTTTTTTCAAAATATAAATTTAGAACTAAATGCCTAGGTTTTCATATTCAAAATATATTTTCTAATTCCTTCATAGAGACTTTAATCAAAACCAAAATCAATTACGACAAGGAGGGGGATCCTTCTGTAACGCTTCGGAGTTTCGTTGCCGAAAAACCGAATAGTTATGGGTTTTAAAAAGAATTTTAAGAAAGGAAAAAGAGAGAAGTAGAAGAAGATAACAGAAAATAAAGGGAGAGGAAGATAGAAAAAAAGAGAGAAGAGAGAAAAGAAGGTAGAATATTTTAAAATGGAAGAAAACAGAAAGAAAACAGAACAACAGAATCACATCAGAATCTCACAATTCGCAGCGGAACAACATATAATAATAAATGAATAATCTTTAAACAAAGAACTATATCAGTTATTACATTTGATACATTACATTACATCATATCATCACATCAGAGTGTACAACAACATACAACAACAAACAGTGCAGCGGAAAAAGAAATACTATATAAACTAGTAATACGCCATGCCATCCAGCTTGCCTCTAGCAACTCCAGAATATCCAGAATATCCTGATAAACCTAACTCTTAACTGCCCATGTGGAAATTGGTGGGCACCCAGAGTTTAGGAAGGAAAACAATAAACTCCAAGTCAGTCATGTGACTGGTGTGAGAACTCAAAACAGTTTGTTTACTTTAAAATCAAAATAGAAGAATATTTTTAAATCAATTCGCAATGCTTTTAAAAATGAGACTACCATAAGGCCTCCCGCACACACACACATGCAAACGCAGAATCGGAGGAGATTTCTCCTTATGATAGTCAAAGATGCTTGATACGCATTTAAGATAACATTTGATATTATTACTAGTGCATAGTGTAGGAAAGTCATTTCAAAAGTAGAATATAAATCTTAGCCAGCATAGACATTTCGAACTATGCCTACTATAGCTACCATCCAAACAGTGGTGACCACCATAAGTGAATAGCAGGTTCTACAACTAATACCGTACAAGTTTCGTATTGGGAATTGGATTTCCAACAAATGGTCAGGCCAAGGAACTTCCCATTGCCACTGAGAATGCCTCTGGAAAGACATCCCCGAGAACCAAACCGGAACTCTGCCAACACAAGGCCGGGTTACCCCTAACTGGGTAACTACTGACACGAGCACGCCATTCCCCGATCGTAAACGACCTTTTTCACGGGATCCCGATAACCAACAACCACAAAGTAATAAACTCGTAGTAACCACATAGGTTAAATATCTGGGCTCCATACCATGATACAACCTCTATCCAGAAGGAAATGTACATACCCTAAGGGGAGCTACAGCAACCCCTAATAACCTTGCCGCATCTTTCCTGTTTTGACCATTTCCGGGATGTGAGGCTCGACGAATTCACGTCCACAAAAACACACTTTGTACAAAAAGCCGTGCTTTGGGTCAACAAATGATCAACACAATGATCACTAAGATAGACGATCAAATGAATGATCCTATCACAATAATCAACACAATGATCATTTCAGCATCACTCAGCATGTCACATTACCAAAAGGGGATATATCGCTGATAACTTCAACTATATAACCTTTGAGCTCGTACGTCTCAAAGAAGGGTGTTAAGCAAAGAATAAATTCTCCGCCACCAACAGAAATATATTTGAAAGAAATCGGCTTTATATCTCAAATTGTAATGTCAGGCATACAATCCATACAAGTCTGTTCCGGGCTCGAACAAAACCGAAGGCACTTCTTACGAAGCCCTTGCAATACGGGTATTCACAATCCCGATCGAATTTCCCATCACTTAAGGAATCTCTATACCAGGAGCTACCCAGTGCAGAAACAATCGATAGGTCATCCTATCGCTTTTGCAAATACTCGGTCTTCAACACCGATCTTCAAATGCAATTCACAACGACGTATCACATATTCGGAGTGGGTTATACGACCCCATGGTCCTTTCCCGGTTAACCCGAATAGTGAGCGCTTATTCAAAAATAAGTGTGCATTCAAATTCAAACAAATCACATCAATTACCCATTCAAAGAGAAATATTGATAGTCGGTTATTGAACTATCAATGAATATGCACACATCACCAGATTCCAAATAATTTTCCAAATTATTTACATTTCCAAAATATCTTTACAAGATATAAAATTCCAACACTTCAAAAATAAATCAATATTTATTTTTAACCAATTTCACTTTTCACATATAAATTCCATAATGAATTTATATTTCAAAATATCTATGCATATACAATTTCAACTATCCATCTCAATTTATCTTCAAAAAGATAAGTTCTAATTATTCACTTCATATTGGAAAACATTTCCATACTTATTTATTCATAAGTAATTCACAAATCCTTTTATTTTCAACCTTAGAAAATATTCAATATACTTAAATCGAATTAAGTATATATTTCATTCTTTAAGGAAATCATTCACTTAAACATATTTATTTGGGCCAAAACGAATGTTACGTAAAACATCGTTACGACAACCCAAAATCACTAGTATAGGGATTCGAATTTAAAATAGAAATATAAATCCCAATACTATTAAAAACATTTCCTTTCGGAAATCATTTACTATAACAACAGTGTTATAGTCTACCATTTCCTTTTATTTCTCGAAACATCCATTTCAACAATAAATGTTGAGATCTATGGTTTCGAATCTCAACACATCTAAAAACATCGTTAGATCGTTTTAATTCTATTTAGAACATCATATCTAAATCAATTTTCTTTAACATATTATTCACTATTCAAAAATGTGAATATACTACGTTAATAAATATCATCCTTTCTATTCATTTTAATTCAAAGGATTATTCACTATTCAAAAATGTGAATATAACTCCATTTCTAAGTTATAACAATTAACTTATCAAAATAAGTCGTTTGCGAATTTATAAAACAACGTTTATAAATTCCATTTCTATTTATTTATAAAAACTTCCTTTTTATAAATTCCTTTATTAACCTATTCCAGTTTATAACTAAATTATAAACTAAACGTTCATATTATAAGTTAAATACTTATAAAACGATTAATTTATAAAATCGTTCTTTTAAAGACTTTCCAAACCATAAATCTTATAACTTATAAGATTCATTTATTTAACAAAATTTATTCTTCAAATAACTTCACAAATTTATAAATCTTACTATTTATAAATTTCATTCATAACTTTACCATTTATAATTTTATAAATTTCATTCTTTAATGAAATTCATTTTCACTTCATTCAAACACTTATAAAAACTTGTTTTATGATGTCTGAATCTCAATTCATAAATATCCATTTATAAATCTTTTAATATAAATCAATTTATATTATTATTTAAAACGTCTTTAAATTACTTTATAATATCACCATTTCGATTTATAAAAAAAATCAAATTTTATAAATCCTATATTTAAACTTTTAATAATAAGTTCAAAAATCCAGTTTAAATTATTTTATAAAATCATTAATCCATATTTCTCAAAAATCAGCTTTTAACTGTATTTCTAAAAATCAGCGTTTTAACTATATTTCACAAAACCCATAATTTTATAACTTTAAAATTTATAGCGTTTAATTATTTAAAATGGATCAATTTCCAAAAATATAGTATATTTTCAAAAATCATTTAAAAGATCATTTTTAAAATCCCAAAATTTGGGTCCAATGATGCTACACACCAAATAGTCAATCACGACTAACAACGATATCATATATCGATATGATAATCCATCAAATATCAAAATATCTGAAATAAAATAAAAACTGTTGAGGAATCCAGTTGGATCCCTCCAACCTGTTTCCTGCATCCAAAAACATTAGCACAATACCAATTTCGCTCCAGTACGAAATTATCGCGGTATATGTTCTTATTAAATATTATCCGCTTAATAACGGCGTAATAGGGTCTCATCCGCTAAACAAAAAATGCGGGAAATCAATCAACTGCAATATATACATATGCCAATATATATATATTGATATTATATATATAATACCAATTTCACTGTTTATGAAATATTCGCGGTATATGTTTATATTAAATAACATCCGCTTACTAACGGCGCATAATGTCTATTTTAACAATCAATGATTAACAGTCATCATTCAAACATGCATTCTAATATTTTAAATCTAACTATTTAAAATAAAATCGAAATCTATTCGATTGAGTGAGAAGTTCTCACCTTGGTTTTAATTTCCGTTTTAGCTTTTATTTCGAATAAAATTAAACGCGCGTTTAATTTTACCCGAAATTCTCACTAACTCCAAACGACTCCAAACCAACTCCATCGCGTAGTGCTCGTCCATACGATTCCAACGCAACTGAGTTTGCATTTTTTCGACCTCATATGAAAAAGATATGAATATTTGAAGTTTGTACCAATTTATATATATAATTTACAACTAAATTAACTTTAAAACCCTACACGCAAATCAGAGCCACACGATCCCCCAAGCTCCAGATCTCAGCCGTTGCTTCCTTTTCTTCCTTCTCCCTTCGTATCATCTCCAGGAACGAATATGAGGCCGAACCCAATTTCAAATCTAGGGTTAAATTTAGCACCCACCACACTCAACTTCGACACGATCCAGGAGCTCCATGTCGTAGCCCCCTCCATCACCCACCTTCGGCCTCAATAGCATAGGGCTCGGCCCCCTAGATAGCACGGAAATGCGTGCAAAGGCTGTAGAGAACGGCCCACATTTGCTCCCTCCACACGACTCCGTTTCCGATCTCCACCGTTCACATCGAAGCTCTCATAACCCTCTACATCTTTCATGTTGACAACTTCCTCTAATTGTTGACGGATTGGAAGATCTTTGGTGATGAAGATGGAGCATTTCTGGCCTTAGAAATAGGATGTGGCGGCTAGGTCAAAATATTAGGGTTTAGTGATAATTTTTTATCAAATTTATGAAGGGGTAGGGCTATTTATAAGGAACGAGCGACACTATTCATCCCGGATTTTCCGAACTCCGATTTAGACGCCGTAACCAGCGTACCTAGGGTTTATCCCGCGTTCCGGACACAATGGAACAGGTTTCGGAAGCTAATTCGGAAGTATGTGCGAGTTATGGTTGAAAACGTTCAATTTGAATTAAACCGATTTAAGTCGATTTCTAGGCGTTTTAATTCGTACAGGACAAACGGTAAATCCAATTGACTTGAAATTTGAAACCTTACAATAATATCACATTACGGATCCGATGAAACTGGTTTCGTCGAAATCCGAGACTTTTTGAAAAATGGCTATTTTGACTCGCCAAATTTAAATTAAAAATAATTAGATGCGTTTCGAGCTGCCACGATCAAACGATAACTCCGATTGACACGAAAATTTAAATCCGGTAATAACTAACTATTACGGATCCAATGGAACTGGTTTCGTTCAATTCTGAGACTATTCAAAAATTGACTATTTTACAGTCGATTATAAAATATTAAAATATTCAATTTTCACAAATTAACTTTTAATTCGATTTTAAAAGTTCTAAAATATTTCTATAACTCCAGTATGATTAAAGAAAATTTTACAAATCATTTTCTATCATATTTAACTCAATTTTCAATTATTTCCATAATTTCACATATTAATTTATCGATTTAATAATCCAATTAAATCCAAAAATTCAAATAAAAATTTATTTGACTTAAAAATTCACTTATAAATATTTAAAATTAATTAAATATTCAAATTTAAATTAATAAAAATTCTGGGTCGTTACAATCTTCCCCACTTAAAAGAATTTCGTCCTCGAAATTACAAGTAAGAAAAGTTACAAAATTTATTAACTTTCCAAAATTTATATTTAAACTTCTTATAATAACTTTTACTAAGTTTTCAAATCATACTTAGTTATGTTTTCAAAAACAATCTATATCATTTAACTTTCAACTCTAAAACAAAGTTAAAGTTTTCCAAAATTTTCCCAATTTTCTGAAAATTTTTCTAACGCCTTAAATTTCCGGAAAAATTCGCCATAGTCTCCTTTGCGCGGCTCGATCCGAGAAAAAAAAAATGACAGTATATATATCACAAATATACATCTCATCAAGTAATGAGGCATCCCGCAGGGAAAAAAGTATAAAAGTGCGATATTTAATCCGAGATATGTACCTTATATTTTATTAGCGAGCATATACGGCTAATATAGCGCTAAAGCGAACTCCAAATGCGAAGCAAACGCGATCCGCACCTACTAAACTCAACAAACAACATGAGAACATGCACATATGCAAATAATCTCAATATACAACATATATCTCCATAATAACTATATATGTCACATAGCACATGTAGTAAAACAACAAACGCAATATATATTCAACCATCAACCAACTAACATCCATATCCAATAAACATTCATTCATATTTAATGAATTGGTTTTCACTCTAAATCACATTTGATTCGTTTACATGGGATTTTCTAACATTCATTCTCAATTCAATTAGTTTACATTTACTAATTAAATCTAATTCACTTTCAATTCTATTCAAATTTATTTACTTCTAATTTGAATTCAATTACATAGCTTTCCATTTCATTAACTACTTAATGAATTATATACAATCAATCAACAATCATATAACAACCAAAATATATTAATTGCAACCAAATTCCTTTGCTTATTTGATTTAACACCATCACTTTGAATTGGTTTAATTAAATTGATATTCATTCATTTTTTTTTTTCAACTTCTAATAACATTAGATTTCAATGAATTAACACTTACATTCATTATTTTATATCAACTTAAATTTACATTTAATTGATTAACATTCAATCCATTAATTCAATTCAATTACAAAGTTGAATTCTATTACATAACTCAAGTTCATATTTATTTAATCCACTTGATTATTTACTTCGATACCAAAATCAATTCCATCCAACAACACTTAAGTTATATTCCATTTAACTTTAAAATTTACTTTTATTCACAACTCATATTCATAGATATATCCATAAAGTTTCACTTCTTATGTATATAAGTTTATTTCACAATTGTAATTCACTTTAATTATAACTCAATTCTTATAATTCTTTTGCTTATACAATTATTCTTTTATTTAGATTATCCAAACAACCTAACAATCAACTTACATACACTTTAATAATTCTGAAAAATTATTCCTTATATATAAAATATAATCAAGGTAAAATTATTTCATTCACCCAATTTAAAACAATATTGTGCCGAATTGTTCTATTCAAGTGTTTAGAAACCCCTTCGGCTCAGTTTCGAGGCTGTGCTGACGAAAGTTCATATACCACTCAACAAACCAATCATCACAATATAAAACAATTTTTATATTCACTAACAAATACGCTCTCATAGCTATTATTACACTCAAACTCATTCTAGAGTACTGCTGACTCTATCTCTAATGAATTATACCCAACAGAACCATGGTTGTCGCTTAACCATCAGCTCTGATACCAAATGTAACGATACGGAGACAGCGGTCACAACCGGTAGGCTTTTCAACCATCCCAGCCCCACCGTGGCTTACACTGATATCCCAGACTTGCTTTTACGGCCAGCCTCTCGACTGTCACAGCTTACGCCTAACCAACCCCCTAAAAGAGGATGTGTGGGAGTAAGAGTCTCCCGTTCGCCACCAAACCGCGAAGCGAGAACCCCCCATCACATAGCCCAATAGCTTAACAAGACTGGTGTGAGAACTCAAAACAGTTTGTTTACTTTAAAATCAAAATAGAAGAATATTTTTAAATCAATTCGCAATGCTTTTAAAAATGAGACTACCATAAGGCCTCCCGCACACACACACATGCAAACGCAGAATCGGAGGAGATTTCTCCTTATGATAGTCAAAGATGCTTGATACGCATTTAAGATAACATTTGATATTATTACTAGTGCATAGTGTAGGAAAGTCATTTCAAAAGTAGAATATAAATCTTAGCCAGCATAGACATTTCGAACTATGCCTACTATAGCTACCATCCAAACAGTGGTGACCACCATAAGTGAATAGCAGGTTCTACAACTAATACCGTACAAGTTTCGTATTGGGAATTGGATTTCCAACAAATGGTCAGGCCAAGGAACTTCCCATTGCCACTGAGAATGCCTCTGGAAAGACATCCCCGAGAACCAAACCGGAACTCTGCCAACACAAGGCCGGGTTACCCCTAACTGGGTAACTACTGACACGAGCACGCCATTCCCCGATCGTAAACGACCTTTTTCACGGGATCCCGATAACCAACAACCACAAAGTAATAAACTCGTAGTAACCACATAGGTTAAATATCTGGGCTCCATACCATGATACAACCTCTATCCAGAAGGAAATGTACATACCCTAAGGGGAGCTACAGCAACCCCTAATAACCTTGCCGCATCTTTCCTGTTTTGACCATTTCCGGGATGTGAGGCTCGACGAATTCACGTCCACAAAAACACACTTTGTACAAAAAGCCGTGCTTTGGGTCAACAAATGATCAACACAATGATCACTAAGATAGACGATCAAATGAATGATCCTATCACAATAATCAACACAATGATCATTTCAGCATCACTCAGCATGTCACATTACCAAAAGGGGATATATCGCTGATAACTTCAACTATATAACCTTTGAGCTCGTACGTCTCAAAGAAGGGTGTTAAGCAAAGAATAAATTCTCCGCCACCAACAGAAATATATTTGAAAGAAATCGGCTTTATATCTCAAATTGTAATGTCAGGCATACAATCCATACAAGTCTGTTCCGGGCTCGAACAAAACCGAAGGCACTTCTTACGAAGCCCTTGCAATACGGGTATTCACAATCCCGATCGAATTTCCCATCACTTAAGGAATCTCTATACCAGGAGCTACCCAGTGCAGAAACAATCGATAGGTCATCCTATCGCTTTTGCAAATACTCGGTCTTCAACACCGATCTTCAAATGCAATTCACAACGACGTATCACATATTCGGAGTGGGTTATACGACCCCATGGTCCTTTCCCGGTTAACCCGAATAGTGAGCGCTTATTCAAAAATAAGTGTGCATTCAAATTCAAACAAATCACATCAATTACCCATTCAAAGGGAAATATTGATAGTCGGTTATTGAACTATCAATGAATATGCACACATCACCAGATTCCAAATAATTTTCCAAATTATTTACATTTCCAAAATATCTTTACAAGATATAAAATTCCAACACTTCAAAAATAAATCAATATTTATTTTTAACCAATTTCACTTTTCACATATAAATTCCATAATGAATTTATATTTCAAAATATCTATGCATATACAATTTCAACTATCCATCTCAATTTATCTTCAAAAAGATAAGTTCTAATTATTCACTTCATATTGGAAAACATTTCCATACTTATTTATTCATAAGTAATTCACAAATCCTTTTATTTTCAACCTTAGAAAATATTCAATATACTTAAATCGAATTAAGTATATATTTCATTCTTTAAGGAAATCATTCACTTAAACATATTTATTTGGGCCAAAACGAATGTTACGTAAAACATCGTTACGACAACCCAAAATCACTAGTATAGGGATTCGAATTTAAAATAGATATATAAATCCCAATACTATTAAAAACATTTCCTTTCGGAAATCATTTACTATAACAACAGTGTTATAGTCTACCATTTCCTTTTATTTCTCGAAACATCTATTTCAACAATAAATGTTGAGATCTATGGTTTCGAATCTCAACACATCTAAAAACATCGTTAGATCGTTTTAATTCTATTTAGAACATCATATCTAAATCAATTTTCTTTAACATATTATTCACTATTCAAAAATGTGAATATACTACGTTAATAAATATCATCCTTTCTATTCATTTTAATTCAAAGGATTATTCACTATTCAAAAATGTGAATATAACTCCATTTCTAAGTTATAACAATTAACTTATCAAAATAAGTCGTTTGCGAATTTATAAAACAACGTTTATAAATTCCATTTCTATTTATTTATAAAAACTTCCTTTTTATAAATTCCTTTATTAACCTATTCCAGTTTATAACTAAATTATAAACTAAACGTTCATATTATAAGTTAAATACTTATAAAACGATTAATTTATAAAATCGTTCTTTTAAAGACTTTCCAAACCATAAATCTTATAACTTATAAGATTCATTTATTTAACAAAATTTATTCTTCAAATAACTTCACAAATTTATAAATCTTACTATTTATAAATTTCATTCATAACTTTACCATTTATAATTTTATAAATTTCATTCTTTAATGAAATTCATTTTCACTTCATTCAAACACTTATAAAAACTTGTTTTATGATGTCTGAATCTCAATTCATAAATATCCATTTATAAATCTTTTAATATAAATCAATTTATATTATTATTTAAAACGTCTTTAAATTACTTTATAATATCACCATTTCGATTTATAAAAAAAATCAAATTTTATAAATCCTATATTTAAACTTTTAATAATAAGTTCAAAAATCCAGTTTAAATTATTTTATAAAATCATTAATCCATATTTCTCAAAAATCAGCTTTTAACTGTATTTCTAAAAATCAGCGTTTTAACTATATTTCACAAAACCCATAATTTTATAACTTTAAAATTTATAGCGTTTAATTATTTAAAATGGATCAATTTCCAAAAATATAGTATATTTTCAAAAATCATTTAAAAGATCATTTTTAAAATCCCAAAATTTGGGTCCAATGATGCTACACACCAAATAGTCAATCACGACTAACAACGATATCATATATCGATATGATAATCCATCAAATATCAAAATATCTGAAATAAAATAAAAACTGTTGAGGAATCCAGTTGGATCCCTCCAACCTGTTTCCTGCATCCAAAAACATTAGCACAATACCAATTTCGCTCCAGTACGAAATTATCGCGGTATATGTTCTTATTAAATATTATCCGCTTAATAACGGCGTAATAGGGTCTCATCCGCTAAACAAAAAATGCGGGAAATCAATCAACTGCAATATATACATATGCCAATATATATATATTGATATTATATATATAATACCAATTTCACTGTTTATGAAATATTCGCGGTATATGTTTATATTAAATAACATCCGCTTACTAACGGCGCATAATGTCTATTTTAACAATCAATGATTAACAGTCATCATTCAAACATGCATTCTAATATTTTAAATCTAACTATTTAAAATAAAATCGAAATCTATTCGATTGAGTGAGAAGTTCTCACCTTGGTTTTAATTTCCGTTTTAGCTTTTATTTCGAATAAAATTAAACGCGCGTTTAATTTTACCCGAAATTCTCACTAACTCCAAACGACTCCAAACCAACTCCATCGCGTAGTGCTCGTCCATACGATTCCAACGCAACTGAGTTTGCATTTTTTCGACCTCATATGAAAAAGATATGAATATTTGAAGTTTGTACCAATTTATATATATAATTTACAACTAAATTAACTTTAAAACCCTACACGCAAATCAGAGCCACACGATCCCCCAAGCTCCAGATCTCAGCCGTTGCTTCCTTTTCTTCCTTCTCCCTTCGTATCATCTCCAGGAACGAATATGAGGCCGAACCCAATTTCAAATCTAGGGTTAAATTTAGCACCCACCACACTCAACTTCGACACGATCCAGGAGCTCCATGGCGTAGCCCCCTCCATCACCCACCTTCGGCCTCAATAGCATAGGGCTCGGCCCCCTAGATAGCACGGAAATGCGTGCAAAGGCTGTAGAGAACGGCCCACATTTGCTCCCTCCACACGACTCCGTTTCCGATCTCCACCGTTCACATCGAAGCTCTCATCACCCTCTACATCTTTCATGTTGACAACTTCCTCTAATTGTTGACGGATTGGAAGATCTTTGGTGATGAAGATGGAGCATTTCTGGCCTTAGAAATAGGATGTGGCGGCTAGGTCAAAATATTTGGGTTTAGTGATAATTTTTTATCAAATTTATGAAGGGGTAGGGCTATTTATAAGGAACGAGCGACACTATTCATCCCGGATTTTCCGAACTCCGATTTAGACGCCGTAACCAGCGTACCTAGGGTTTATCCCGCGTTCCGGACACAATGGAACAGGTTTCGGAAGCTAATTCGGAAGTATGTGCGAGTTATGGCTGAAAACGTTCAATTTGAATTAAACCGATTTAAGTCGATTTCTAGGCGTTTTAATTCGTACAGGACAAACGGTAAATCCAATTGACTTGAAATTTGAAACCTTACAATAATATCACATTACGGATCCGATGAAACTGGTTTCGTCGAAATCCGAGACTTTTTGAAAAATGGCTATTTTGACTCGCC
Source organism: Allium cepa (assembly GCA_030765085.1). Taxonomy (NCBI): domain Eukaryota; kingdom Viridiplantae; phylum Streptophyta; class Magnoliopsida; order Asparagales; family Amaryllidaceae; genus Allium; species Allium cepa. Next base: position 77,417,501 of record CM060941.1, on the reverse strand, counting down.
AAATTTAAATTAAAAATAATTAGATGCGTTTCGAGCTGCCACGATCAAACGATAACTCCGATTGACACGAAAATTTAAATCCGGTAATAACTAACTATTACGGATCCAATGGAACTGGTTTCGTTCAATTCTGAGACTATTCAAAAATTGACTATTTTACAGTCGATTATAAAATATTAAAATATTCAATTTTCACAAATTAACTTTTAATTCGATTTTAAAAGTTCTAAAATATTTCTATAACTCCAGTATGATTAAAGAAAATTTTACAAATCATTTTCTATCATATTTAACTCAATTTTCAATTATTTCCATAATTTCACATATTAATTTATCGATTTAATAATCCAATTAAATCCAAAAATTCAAATAAAAATTTATTTGACTTAAAAATTCACTTATAAATATTTAAAATTAATTAAATATTCAAATTTAAATTAATAAAAATTCTGGGTCGTTACACCTTCTAACGAAGCATGGTATGATTCTAGAATGAAAACAATACGGAGCATCCAATGGTGTTATGGTTCCTCCTAAACCAATAACTAGACAAATATACCTGGCAAGTATTCCAAATCGGGAAACTCGCAATCACCCTACTTTAGTCATAACGGAAAATATTCGAAAAATCACTTCACAAAAACCTTTTTCAAATACTCTGTAATAATAATACTTCACCTAACTTTTCAAAATTATTCTATTATTATTTCTTTCCCAAAATGTTTTCGAAATCAATTTTCAAAAGCACTAGGATTTATTTCCTAATAAACAACAATTTTATAAACCATAGTCTATAAAATCATACCACCAATCAAATCGTCCATAATGCAATAAACTAAGACTTAACATCATTTAAAATGTTAAATGACTAACAAATAAGATTTAGAATTTTTTCTTCTTAAGTTCACCACTTTCTAAAGTCACACAACAAGTATACAAATGTACTAAAGCCCATATGATGTACATAAATCATCCGTACGTAATATTTGATCTGGCCACTTGTGTGGATGCATAAACTTTACTTCCGAACTAGTATCGCTCACTCGACCTCCCTATTGTAAAATCCGATCAGGTTACTTTATTAGAAACCTCCGTTCTTCTTTCATAGCCATGTAATAAGATAAAAAATCTCAATATCATATCAATAAATTTAAATCAGGTGTTCATTAATAAGAATCAGGTGAGAAATATTCCTTTTTTAGACTGGTGTAAATCACCCGAAAGTTATGTACTCGAATCCTAGATCAAAATCCATGTGAATAAAATGACCTACATAATTTGCATGCTTAATTTGATTAGTTTCTCAATTACACTAATCTTTTTCTTAATCTCTTTCACTTTTATTTGCAGTATTTTCATCGAAAACTAAAATTATTTATGAATTATTTCACAAATTTTCACTTAAGCTTATAAACATTTTATAAAGACACAACTTCATAAAACATTAAATTAAAACTTACTTCGCTATCATTTACTTGTATAATACTCTTCTATATTTTAAGAGTACATACAAAAATACAAATTTCATTTTACTTTTCAAAATTCAAATGGAGGCCCAAATAAAATATTGGTCTTAACAGTTGACTACTTCGACCACTTTATCTACCCGACCTGGTAAGTAGCTAAGAAGAGTATGATGCTGATATCCAACTCAATACTTGAATCTACTCTCCATGGACATTTATAAGGTGAAGATGTTTATTTATGTGGCCTAATAACATCAGATACTTTATGAGAGTTAGATGTTTTAAACAAAACTAGGGATTTTATAAAACAGTGCTTATTAAAACCTTCCTATACAATTTAACCCATTAAAAGTTTGAGTTAAATTATCTCTTTCCTATCCAAGAGTTTAAAATTTTCATTTGTCAAATTTTTATTCAAAATTCTTTTTTAATTTTGAAACCAATCCCCTTTGTGGAAACTTAAGAACTAAATACCCGGTTTTTATTTCAAAACCCCTTTTTGAAATTATACTTCATATATTTCTATAGAATAACTTTTACGATTTATTCACTAGCACTCGCTTTTGGTTTGTTTGGATTCGAACTCATTTCGGTCACCCAGTGATAAAGATAATAATTTACTAAGTACAACATTCACCTAATAAAACATTTGGTCTTTACTTTGGATATTATTTAGATTCACCACAAAACTAAATGAGATGTTTTCCCTAAGTTTCCCCAAAGAAAATGCAATTTATTAATATATTTTTTGAAACTTTATACCTACAGTTATTTCCAAGTAATACTGCCATTACTTTTCTTAAAATCTTTTTTAAACCAATGTCAATGAATACTGGGATTTAATTTCTCAAGAATTCTTTCTAAAAAACGCCATATATGAATCATATAAGTCATTTTATATATACCATTCTCATATAAACTACACCTTTAAAATTATCTTATATTACATAACCTTTCCTTTATTATAATAAACCTTTCATAATTATCTATCCACTAAATGTTTTATATACCATTTAGACTATATGAAACAACTTTAATTAAAATATTACTTTTAACCTAGTATTTTCTACGAGCACCTTATAGTCAAATCGTGAAACTTAACTCACAAGGGTTTCATTTATAATTCGAAGTAATAAATGCTCCTAAATAAGCCGTGCACAATTTAATAATCAACAAACAGCAGCCAATGTTCCTAGACTATTTAAGCACGACAAATTTAACCATAATGATAATAAAGAAATATTATCATTAACACACCATAAATACAACTATATAAATTTTTGAAAATTATTCTTTTATATATATAAAATATATAATCCTAGGTAAAATAATTCATTTTCCAAATTTCAAAAATCAATATCGCGTTTAGTTGCCTTGTTCAAGTGTTTAGAAGTCCCTATCGACACCATGGCGTCCCATGCCTTGACCGGAATTCATAAATAGCTCAATAGGCAAATTAACATATTACGTTTTCATAGCATTAACAAGTACGCTCTCGTAAATATTATACTCTCAAAATCATTCTAGGATGTCATTACCTTTTCTTTAATGAGTTGACCTCAACCAACGCCTAGGTATTCACTCAACCTAAGCTCTGATCTATGTGTAAAGATTCGTCTTTCTTACTCCTAAGGACGATACTTAATACATTAGCAGTATTTTGTATCGATCGTCTATGTTTCTAAAAGACAAGTAGTTTAGGGGAAAAGAAAGGAAAGACAAGAAGAAAACAACATGAAATCTTACAACGTAAGGCAATTACATATAATAGAAGATATTCCAAAATGATACATCAAAATCATTATAGTACAAACTTCATCCAGGGACAGTTATAACTACATGTCCCTACAACGCTGATAAAAAAAATACACAGCGGAAATAAATAGATAACTAACTAGCGTCGAAGCCACATACCTCATGCTCCTCCAAAATGCATCCGTAAAAACCTAGACTGCTTGGCTAATCATACAAATTTGAGTACCCAAGAGTTTTAGGAAAAGAAAGAAAAACTCCAGATCAGACATTTGTATAGTGTGAGTAAACTCCAAACAATCGAATTATTAAGCTTATAAAACTCTTTTTAAACAAAGTTATCTTGTAAAACCATGCGATACATAAACACGAAAAAGTTTTTTACCTTACGATAACCAAAACCCTTTACTATAGAAAATTTGATGCATTATAATAATGTCTAGGGTTTAAAGTAAATACTGAATTATAACCGAAATTGTTACATTAATTAAATTTCAACATAATAGGTATACAACTAAGTCCGTAAAGGCACTTATGGATAATTGATTCCATACAATGAGAAGGCTACTGGGGTACCGCATGCCGCGGTACACCTCTAGAAAAATATACTGAGGGCCCCATATGGGCCTCCTACCAACAGAGGGTCAGCCTATCCTTTACTGGATAGTACCGAATATTTCATCACCTTGGTTGCTTTAGAACCTCCAAGAGCTCTCATATACACCCACATCCATAAATGTATTTATCTAGAAGGGTGTTGACAATACCCTAAAGGGTGTGACCCACAAAGCCCTGCCGCATATCCTCGGTTTTAGTCATTCTCGGTTTTTGAAGCTTGAGGCTAAGTTTTATCTTTTATATAGTAATTCCACTATGAATGACAATATTTCCCTCCAGGCACAAATGAAGTGCCAGCATTCGTCCATACAAGTTATTCAGGATATGAACAAATCGAAGGTGCCACTTCTACTACATCCATTTTGGAATCACCCTCATGATTAATAGCAAGTAGTCCTTGTACTTCAAAGAGCTCTGTCTTCGATTCCATCATCTTCAAGTGCTTTCAATTCGAATGCTTGATTTGGTTGATAATTCATACTTACCTGATCCTAGTCTCTTTGAACCAACATTTGATTTTTCGGTAAACTCAACTTCGGTTCTTTCGAAAATAAACTGACAATACATAGGAGTAGGGATCACCCTCCAAGCTTTAAGTGGATGGATTTCCTAATCATTTTTCCTAAGAAAACACAACGAGTTTATATGTACAGTAGCATCAACAAAGATAATTGTACTAAATAATTCTCGTATTTCTCCTGGATATTTCCAAAGTAAAAAATGGGTCAAGTTATTGATAGTGGACGAATACACTATCTGAGATGTGTATAGATTTGCTTATGGAAATAAGACATCCTATAATTATTGCTTTTCGGTTTCAAGTAGTACCACCCCTTGATTAATAATGCAGTTAGATAAGTTATAAACTAAACTTGACTCAACGTGCATTCTTACTTCTCGGGATAGTGACGAGTTTCCATACCTCGGAATTTCATGTTAAGTGTACGACGAAAAATTATCCATATACTTAATTTATCACGATTCACTTATCAAAATTAACTCTCTTATATTTATTACATTTTTGATATTTCGACTACTCTATCCCTTGCCTAGAAATCATGTTCTAGATCTCATAGATACCTACTCTACTCCTCCGGCTTCCTATGGAGGAGTCAGTCATCCTTGAAGTTTCTAACATATACAATGTATTCTTACAAAAAATGTTTTTTTAAGGAATGGATTTAAGCTTAACTCCACGAAAAGACTAGAGCTTTGATTCTGCAATATTTTTATCATTAATTACCCCCATGTAGAGTTCGAGTACGTTTCACCTACTCCACCAAATACAGATACACTTTAGTATAACTTATTAATATTTGTTTGGCTACTTAATGGCAAAAAAATATCTTATTTTTAACCCATTCATTTATAAAATAAAGTTGCTTTTAAACAAACCGATCCTTCGAAATAAAATAACTAAAAATAAAACCTTTATTTAATTAATTAAGAGTGAGTCAAATCCTTTATTTATTAATTATTAAAGCTTAATTTAATCTTAATTAAATGTTAACTTATTTAGAAATTAAGAAATAATTAAACCCTTCCTAATAATAGTTAATTAATAATTAAACCTCTCTTAATTAATATTTTATTAAATAATTGAACCTTACTTCAATAATAATTAATTAAAAAATAACCCTTTCTTAAATAATAATTAAATAAACCCTACTTAATTAACTAATTATAATCATCTTACTTAAGTAATACTTAAATACAAATTATCTTTACTTAGTTAACTAATTTAATAATCGTTGGATCCTTAATTAATAAGTAACAAGTACCTTTTTGTACTCATAATATGTTTGAAATACCTTTTCAAAAATAATTAAAATGGAAACACTTTCATTGATACAAAAGTGTTCGTTTTACGAACTGCATCCAATAGCGACTATCGTTATGGATACCATAACTTCAAAGTTAGTTTTACATCTCAAATACTCCTTTAAACCCTTACCATTTTTATTTTTAATTAACTTTGTATAAACTTTTTTAGGAAAAACAAAAGTAAAAGTTAGAAAACTTTATAAAAACCTTTTCTAAGTAAAACAAGTTTAAACACCGGGGATCTCTTTGTCACAACATAAAACAATTTCAAGTGCTAACTTCCATTTTAGCATTTACCGACCATATACATACTCAAACACCTTTACAAATGCCAAAACATACATACAACAAGTAAAGGTCGTGACTTACACGCCATTACTTAAACATTCCAACTACTTTTTCCTAAGTTCACACAAATCAATACATATAACACATATATGTATAATACAAGCAACATCACTTTCAAAATAACCAATTAGCAAAATTATCATCAAACAAAAAATAAAATTTTAAACTTTAGTTAAAACGGTGAGCTTTACACACCAAGATCAAAGAATTTTCAAAATATACTACCACTTAGCACCAACACCCGATTCTACTTTTCCTTTGTAAAAACTTGATTTTTTAAACTTGGATTGTGAAATATAGGTTCGGATAGGGTTAGGTAGGCTCGGCCCAGGGCTTGAAAGGGTGAGTTTGGACTTGCTTTTGGATGAGAGGAGTTGTAGAAGGAAAGGAGTATAGTTTGACTTGGTTTAAGGTTTTTAAAATGAAAAAAAATAAGATTTTTAATTTTGAATTTTTTTGGAAGCCACTAGAAAGGAGATGAAGCTTTTGGAAAGAAGGGTGGAGTTTTTGAAAAATGAATAAATTAAAATGAGAGTGGAAGAAGTATTCTATATAAAAGGAAATAAGAGAATTACCTTTTTACCTTTAGGTCACTTACCCTCCACATTAAAATGCCACACACCCTTCCCTCACCCCTTCCTCTTCTTTATTGCTCATACCATCACTCCACTTTCCATCCGTCACTTCACTTTTATATTTGAACTAGGATGAGTTGTATGTTATGACACCGCCTCTCTCTCTCTTATTTTTATTTTTATTTTAAATTTTAAAAAGAAAAGTCAACGTTACCATTTTAATTTTAAGTAAATATCTAACTTATTTTTTACCTTTGCTCTATTATATATCAAAATATAAGTGTGTGTGTGTGTGTTTATCCTAGTTAACCACTGTCTTCGGATAACTTTTAGATGATAAAAAGTCGAAAATCCAAAAAATGATTTTTGTTCACATTTTCTATTTTTCTTCAAACTAATTATTTTTTAAACCAATTTCCAAATCAGTTTCACCACCATTAGTTATCACTTAAAAGAGTTTTATTTGAGTTATAAAATCCATAAATTAATTATTTAAAAATATATTTAATACTTACATTTAAAGCGATTAAATTCTAGTATGTTACATATTTTATATCACCTATCATTATAGACATAGTCTGACTCGTATGTTATTTCTAATACTCAGGTCAATTAAAGACATTTTCGGTTCAGGTAACAAAATGACCTATCTTGTGGATGTTGGACATGGATGGAGGCTAGGTTTTGTTATTATACATTGTTCATTGTATATCTTTAAGTTGTATCTTTATTCGTGTATCGGATGTTTTTAAAGGCAATGTATATTTGATGTATATTTGGATCTATGTATACATTTTATTATATATTATCATTGTGTTGGACTCTGTGTTCTTCTTGTCATTACTTATATATTATGCATTAATCTGTCTTAGAGGCACACATATTTATTGCTTTATATTGAGATAGTGTACATCTATGATGAGTTTTATTTAATACGAGATATGTATCGGTGTTAGTCGATGGGAATATTCATGTGGGTACCCATATTGCCTCATTCTCTGTATTATCTGACAGTATTACTCTATAATACTCCTAGGTTGTATATGTATAGAGGTAGGGGGTTACACCTTAGTTACATTAACCAACATAAAACTATCAAGTGAGTCATTCCATGGTTATCTAATAACCATTAGTACATAACCCCTTGGAGCCTCCAGTAGCCATGAGTAATACACTGGTTAATATTTGGAGAGTGTTACATACTCTAACCCCAACAGATATATCGATATCCAGTCTCGATGCATCTCGACTAGAAATGTTTAAAATGATATATTTATTTTCGTTGTGGTAAATTTCTCATGATTACAACACTTTATACTTATTATCGTAATACAATGAAAAACACCTTCGATTTCGATAGAGGTTTTATTATAGAGTTAATAATTTATAATAAATTACAGAATTTCCCCTAAGGCATACCTCTAACTTTATCGACTATAAAATCCAATTCAATTATAAACATGCCATAATCTCCAATAAAAAGTGGGTAAGGTTTCTCTTACAAACTAGGGGATCCGTTGCCACTTTGGAATATTATTCTCTCTCTTTTCTATTTTATTTCTTACTATTTGCATCTATTCATTTAATAGTTATTGTTATCACCATTATTGACTTTGAAGATGTACAACACAAAACATGGGAACGACGTCGACTTTAACGATGGAGAACTGCTATTTGACCCCATCAATTTCAATCATAACTCTCGAAGACATATGACCAACGAATACACTGTGGTGCAAGTGATCAATAGTGGGAAGATAAAGATGGATTGGCGTCGAAGGAATGGGATGTCACACTTCATCAATAAAAGAATGCAATGGTATTGAAAACAATTAAACATCATAAGCCATCAATAAATGTCAGTGTAACTAGTATCACATCTCATTGATGTTGTATTCTATCAATGCCATTCACATATTGTTACCAAAACAAGCTCGTCGCCAATGAAAATCCTCCACATCAACTATCAAGTAATGCTATGTATATTGTCGCACTTCATCAGCCATCAAATATTGATGTCGAGAATCATAGGTGCTAATGTTGCACTAAGCGATTAACTCCTTCTCAATATTCATGTCGTTCATCATTAATACTTAATGTCGCTTCCAAATGATGCCATTAGGCAACGACAACACCATCTATTATTGACGTCGCCAGTGGTCTACATCACAGTTCATCTACATTTTGGGATGCCACACATCTATGTAAGTGATCTTCACGGTGGACACCATCAATATCTACAAAACTATCAATGCCGCCTTTTGTTGGTATTGTTTCGTACTTGCATCAACTCAAACTGGTATCAACACCCACTCATGAAAGACGTCGACCATCATGACAAAAGTTGTTAATGCCATAGTCCATTATTATCACGAATCTCCACTAAAGGAATGTGGACGAAGCCCAACATTATTCAACGTTGATGATTGCCGAAGCTAAGCACGCCGACGCTAGGCATGTCGAAGACAAGTTTGTTGAAGTCTACCACTATGCCGCTAGTATACCACTATAAATTTTGACCTAGGGTCTTTATGTAAGAGGCAAATCATTCTCATCCTACTTCTTACATTTTTCCCCTTTGTAACCCTAAATCAATTTGGGGATTTTGGCCGATTGTTGCACTTGAACTTTACACTCATGAGGAATTGAATATCAAACAATTGCATAACATATTTGACAAGTTAGCTCTTGGATTGGGACTTGCATATTGACTTGAATATTGACTTGTACATTAACTTACATATCGACTTGCATATTGACTTGGTTCATCAATGAAGTTCAACATAATTTTTCCCAATTAACGAATGAAGATTGGAATCAAATGGATCTAATCTCGAGTACATTCTATCCAAGTGACTTATACTAAGTTTTCCTTAGCTGTTTCCTATTTAAATTCACTTCTCCTAACACTTTTGGGGTTAGCAAAGAAATTCATTAACATTTTTGGCGCTAGAAGGAGCGCATCAAACCTCTATCCCTATTTAGGGCTTAAAGAACTTGCCCAATAAGAATATCCCATTCGAAGCTAACCTATCTTTGATCTTGACACCAATTAATCGCATCAACGAAATTTTACTTAATTATGCCAATTGATCATGTTAAGATGTCTGAACAAGGATCCTTCGAGCCTTAATAACTAGGCCTACTTATATATTCACTAATGATTCTCGACTTCACGAAGAACAAGTATTTAAGGTCAAAACACTGCAAATCATGGAAAATATAAGAAGACAAGTATAAGACAAATGGAGTTTGAATCCATTCCTTCTAGAGCCATCACCGATCTTTTCCCTAGGAAGACAGTGCAATAAGGATGATGCATTCTTGAAAATAAGATACGAGATTCAAATCAAAGCCAAAGGGACCATTTTCAAAAGAAAAATAACTAAGGGTTTTGATCGATTCACTAGGAGGCAGGAAAATATTCTTAACCACTCTTAAGGATTAAATGAAACCCGAGACTCTTTAAATAGAAAGCTTGTTATAGAAGCTAAGAAGCCTGTCATGCATAAGAGGGCCAAAAGGAATTCTAAGGATCAATTTTCAAAAGATCACGGCTTTCCAAGAACTACACTCTTACAATTTCCTCGGAGAACATCTATCTCTTGGCTAAGGACAAACTCAACTATTGGCCTTCACAAAAGAAAGATCCAAAAAATGAAAGGAATCTCGAAAGATCATATTGTTATTATCTTCGGGCTTACGGGCATAACACAAATCAATGTCGAAGCTTAGAAAGCTTAATCAACAATTTCTTAGGGCAAGGAAAGCTGAATGAATTTGTACAAAAAAGTTAAGTCAATCATTAATAAAGTCAGATTTTTCTGAACAAATTGAGTTTATCGACAAGGCTAAGGAGTAAAACTTTCCTAAAATAATGGCAATGCCTAAACCACTACCTATAATGATAGTAAAAAGCAAAACTCTTTGATCCTGCTAAGATGGCTTGGTCAAAGCACCTCCTAAAGGGAGGACGGATTAAGCCTATGGTCCCGTCCAAGAGGGCCGGATCAAAGCACCGACTGAGCCTTCGGTTCGTCTATGCGGCCTGACCGAAGCATAAGATCTTAATCTCATCTCCATGGCCTGATTAAGGTGCCCCCTAGAGGGAGGCCAAAATAATCCTTTGGTCCAACCTGAAAATTGCTTGTCCAAAGTTTCTACAAACCTTCAACCTCTATCTACGCAGCCTGGTTAGAGCACCTCCTAGAAAGAGGATGGGTAAGCCTTTGGCCTGTCCAAAATGCCGAACCAACCTTCAGTGCCATCATCAAAGGCCTCACTGAAGCATCTCCTAGAGGAAGGTCGAGTAAGCCTTTGTTTCAGCTAAAAGAAAGCTAGCTAAACGCATCAGACAACAGACCTAAATTATCACCTAAGACGGTGATAAAGGGTCCGAGCCAAGTAGTAATCCAAATCAATCATTCTTCTAGAGGAAGATCTATCAAAACTCCGAGCCAAGTAGCACTCCAAATCAATCAATCTTCTAGAGAAAGATCTATCAAAACGCCAAACTAACTAACGCCTCGAATCAATCAAACTTCTGGGGGTAGATCTATCAAAAGTTAGAGCCAATTAGTGCTCCAAGTCAAACAATCTTCTAGAAGAAGGTCCACCGAATATGAGCCATTTATGCTCCTCAAACACAATATTCAATTGCTAGATAAGGATCTTTGATATTCTATTATTATCAGAAGGATCTTTGATGTTCTTTTATTGTTGTCAGATAAGGATTTTGGGTCTTCTATTATCACTAGTTAAGGATCTCTGGTCTCTTAATATTATCGAAAAAAATTCTGGTCTTCTTCTAATAGTATTGTTGGATAAGTGTTCCGGTCTTCCGTTACTATCACCGGATGAATTTTCTCTTCTTTTATTATTACTTATTGAATAGGTTTCCCGGTATCCTATGCATAATATAACCAGAATGGTTCTATGGACTTCTATTCAAATTATTATCAGAAGAGATTTTTTCTGATTCAGATTTGAATACATTTGATGGGAATTTCCACTACCAAACAAGCTGTTGAATCTTTGCTAACATAAAGGAAGATTTTTATATCAAGTTTTGAAAAGCTCAATTAGAAAGGTTCTTAGTTCTCTTGACAAGCAAAAAAATCAAAAGGTCAAAATATAGAAAGCTGGATATTAATCGTCAAGCAATTTCAAATAAGAAACAGTGTTCAATTCAAAGCTATATATATATATATATATATATATATATTACATCTGAGGTAACATGCATTTAATTACAAATTCCTTTATAGTCTAATACACTACATACAAAGTTAGAAGTATAAAAATAAGAGAAAAGACGAATCTTCTTAGAAAAAAATCTGTGTCAAAGCTCGAGGTTCTGTGCTGTATTATCCAAATCCTTAGCACTTAAAAGATAAGCAATATGGCAAAGAGCCACATCTAAAAGCTCTTCGAGTTTCTTTTCCTCCCTTGGAATAATATCTGCATTATCTCGAATCATTTTGAGCTTTTAAAGCATGCTGTAGAGTCTTGTTGGCTTCTCTTAAAGTTTGCACCATGCTTTTTAACTCTTCAATTTCCCGCTTAAGAATATATTTCTCACTCTAAAGCTTTTGAAATTTGTTTTCATATTCATTAAGGCATTGAGATACCTTTTCATTCTACTTCCTATTGAAGTATTGCATGCACTCAAATTTAACTCGACTACTCCATTTAGAAATTACTTCGTTGCTTAAACCCGAAGACGGGTTTAATAAATTAGGAAATTCTTGGCAAGCTAAAGATCCAGATCTTGTCCTCCATTCTGTGGTAGGAGTGGAAAGGCTAGAATCACCTCCACTAATAATAAGTTCCAGGGATGGATAAGATACTTGACTCTTCATTAATTCTACTTCAAGATTATTTATTCGTTGATATAATTTAGCCATCTCGACATCAATCTCAATTGAGGATTGAGAACTTATAACCATGTCTATCTTTTCTCAATGCTTGAAATTCTTCGATCTTCTTGTCTTTTTGATTCTCTAAGCTCAAAGCTATTTCTTTATGCTTTGTAAATGTCTAACTTAGTTTATAGTATTTTCTATTCCATTTTTGTGCATCTGGGTTGTCAACGAATTGTGAAATTGAGACATTTGGGGGAGAACGCCTCTTTTCAATGTCAACAACTAATCTATTTTTAATTCCAACATGAAAGAACATCTGCAGGATCCAAAGCGAGTGCTAATTGGTTTTCCTAATCTAGGTAAATAAAAATTAACACATGGGAATAAACTTTTCTATTGGTAGCAGCGAAGTTTATGAATGAAAAATAAAATCAAATTACATCACAATCCTGTGTTTAAACATTCGATTGATATTCACGGTTTTGAAACTATGATTTTAGTTCTTTTGAATGACCTAGCTAATAAGGAAGGGTAGAATCCAAGGAAGCTTTAATTCCTTTTAGAGTATAAATTGGAGGGAATCAATGATAATCCCATTCCCCAATCGGAAAGCTAGCTTGATCATATATTAGTTTGGCATGATAAGTTTGGATTTTGCCAAGTAGTTTGTCTTTCTCATCACCCAAGAAGTCAAAGCGAAAATGAAGGAATTGCACGTAAACTTCTTGAAGATCTCTAAGAGAATGATGTCTTGCTAACTGAGACATCCTAAGAATTGATGAATTCTCCTTAAAATCCTTCTTTAGCTTAGCAAACTTATTTAATAATTCCATAGAAACAGGACTATTCGGCTTTTCCCTAATATATGAAACATATTAAAATTAGACTAATAATAGAAAAGCTAAAATGATAAAGCTCATAAGCTACTTCAGTTATATCATAATTATACAGTCACTTGGTTCATACAAGATTGATTTCTTACACAACTCGGAAGCAAATCTCTTCCTATTATATTTTCATTTTTTGGGGGAAAGAAATCAAGAAGAAAGAGGAATAGATGCACTCCAAAAAGTGAATTGTACCCATGCTCTACCAAATATTTATGATGAAAGTGTTTGAGAAAATCCCCGCAGTTGTCACCTAAATAGGAGAAGTCAACGAAGGTTCCCCTAGAATAAGCTCTATAAAGAAACTCTTCCAAAGTATACTTTGTTAGAACCTCTAGTTTATGCTTCAATGATAATAACTACATAATCATATATATAGACTTTATTAAGATTACAGGCATATGCTACAAGAAGACACCATGCTCGAAGATATTGAGACTCAAAGAGAAATGAAGATTCATTGACCATAATACTATTAGTAAATTATTCTACTATAAAAGAGTTTGAGATAAATTATTATTAAGGTATCCTTGAGTTATATGCATACACACTCATACTCTATTCATAGTCTATTTCATATGCATCAAAATTAAGTTAAAAAACTGTTTTTAATACCCACGGACGTTTGAAATAAAACCACAGACTTATGTGACAATTATCGTGTAAAATTTTCTAAAGTCACAGAAGTCAAAGGTTTTACCACAGACGTCTGTCATATGTAAAAACTACAATTTTAAAAAGACACCTCCGTTTGAAACAAAAAGAAATCACCTTTCAGCGAAAGGTTGCAGCCATTAAAGTAAATTTTTCTCAAAGAGTAGCAACATTTCATCTGCACCTTTTTTTAATCTATAAATACTACTTTGATTAAGATGTAGAAGTCAACTAACTTGAATTAATTTATTCTTTCCTCTCTTGATTTCTAAATACTTTCTTGTGTATACATTGTTCACATACTCCCAATCTATTATAACCAAAATATAATTATGGTTAAATCACTTTCTACAGCTCAAAACATTCATATTCACATACTCAAAGGAGTTCATAGGAAGATTTATATACTATAAGTCAAAAATTATGTTATTTGGAACATAAGATTGTCAGAGATACTTTTGTATTAGCCTATTCCTCCGGACGAAGCGAGGGTAATTTGTTTAAAGTAAATACCGAAGGTGAGCTTTTGGACTGGATGTAGGATGGGAGGTTCGAACTAGTATAAAAACTCTGGTTTGCTTGCTTTTTATACTTTACTATTTATTGTCTACTATGGCGTTAGCTTACACACTTTCTTATTATACACAAGTTAGATAGTATACGGTCCACAAGATTTTCATTTGGTGTCACAGCAAGATTATTTCAATCTACAGCAACACGTAATTGAAATCATTAAAATGGCAAGTACATTTTAAGAAAGTTAATCAACTGCTTGTCCTCTACTATTTACTTGTTCTAATTATGCTTATTGGTTAACACCATGCAAATTTGTACGGAAGCAAATGGATTAGAAATATGGCTAGCAACTCAAAATAAATATGAAACACTTGACATCGATATTGTCACATGGATTGATGCACAAAAAGCAGAGGCATTTGACAATGCCAAAGCTATGAATGTATTATTTTGCTCATTGGATAAAAACGAATATTCATGAATCATGCTTTGCGCTACTGCTTATGATATATGGCGTACATTACAAATTACCCATGATAGCACAAACAAAGTTAAGCAAACAAATTTTCTGTTCTACAAAATCAATTTTCATCTTTTAAAATGAAATCAAATGAATCAATTATTTATATGTATGCTAGATTTCAAACTACATAACACGATCTTATGACACAAGGAGTTAAATTCACTGATTTTGATTTAGCCATACGAATTTTGAACTTTTTGACAAGCGAATGGGGAAGAAAAATTTTAGCCATCGAAGAAACTAATGATCTTTTCCGACTCAAAGTCGTAGGGTTAATAAGAAATCTGATGTCGTATGAAGCTAATTTACATGAAAGAAAAGAATAAAATCAAGTAAAGAAAAATATCGCATTTCAGGCAAATAATGACAACTCTGACTTGGAAGAAGATGAGATTGTTTTAATCGCCAAAACTTACAACAAGTTTAAGAAGTTCAAAAAGATGATAAAATTTCAAAACAACAGCAACACAAATTCCTCAAATCAAACATCATTAAAATGCTTCGGGTGCGATAAATATGGCCATATGAAGAAGGGCTACCCACTACTCAACAATGATAAAAAGAAAAATAAATTCGAAAATTTCAAGAAAAAGATAAGAGCATTTCAAGTAACTTGGGATGAATCCAACTCTTCCTCTTTATCTGATAGCGGTAGTGACTCAGAACAAGCAAAGGTTTGCTCATAGCTAGCACAAATGAGGTACGTCCTGAGCTAACATAAGATGAAATTCTTGAAATTAGTATAGAATTGTATGACAAGCATAGATAATTAAAAAAGGAGAATTTCACTAGAAGGACAAACTTTACAGTCCAATTAGTTTATAGGACACACGTCCATAGAAATTACTTTCAAGGCCAAAGTTAGTAGAATAATGACTTTTAAGGACAAAGTCAGTAGTCTAATTACTTTCAAGGATATAATTTCATAGGTTTTTAGGCCTTAGAAACTAATTATTTTTTCTTTTGTCCTTAAAAGTAATTATTTCAGTTGTGTGTCCTATAAACTAATTGCACTTGCTAAAGAGGCCCTTGTGGCTAATTTAAACATTAAAAAAATTAAAGAAAGAAAATGTGGAAAAATTAAATGGAGCCAAATTAGAAATTGGATTGTTAAAAGATGAGAAAACTATTTTAGAAGAAGAAATAGAATTAGCACAAAAACCATGTAAAAAATTATCACCTCAAAATGCTACTCTAATACATGATATAGAGAATAACATAATAGAGAATTATAAACTTGAAAAATAAAAGTGTGAATTGAAACAAAATTTAGAATTAACTAATATAAAAATTTCTAATCTTAGAAATAAATTAGATAAATTACTAACAATGTTTCAAAATTTAATAAAAGAAAGCAAAATTTAAAAATTTTGATAAAAATTTCAAACCATCAGGAAATAGGAAGGGATTAGGATTTACCACAAAAATGATAAACTTTCAAGAAATAATTTGGTTTCTAATAATAATCAAGGATTTAAAAAGTATAGTACATTATATACTAATTTTAGAAAAACAATATCGAAATATGAAAATAAAGGAATAAAAATGATTAAAATATGGATTTCTAAAACAAATAACAAATTAAATAGACAAAAACACATATATGTATATTTAAAAGATATTGTTCATAATGAAAATTACATCTCTAAAGGCCCCAAATCCTCATGGGTAAGGCTACCTTCTCCTACTAACACGTGTGACCATAACGGAGGAAGAGGGTACCAATTAAAACTTTTTATTATTTTGCAGGTATCTAAAAAAATAATAATAAGGAGAAATAGATACTCGATAGCGGATGCACCAAACATATGACGATAAATTAACACATGCTATCAAACATCACTCGTGGACGGTGGCATGGTCACTTTTGGGGACAATTTCAAAGGATATGTTATTGGGATTGGAAACGTCATCAATGTAGGTATATCTACTTCTCCTATTATTTCAAATGTATTATTAGCTAAAAACTTAAAACATAATTTACATAGTATAAGTCAATTATGCGATAAGGGATTTAGAATCGATTTTGAAAAGATAAATGCAATATCTTTAATCAAAATAAAACATTAATTTTTGAAGGAACAAGAAATCGCAATATTTATATCCTAAACATGAATTTTAATCATAATAATGATTTATGCTTAACCGCAAATCATGATGATCCATGGACATGGCATAAAAGATTTTATCACATAAATTTCAAATATATAAACAAATTAGCTAAAAATAATTTGGTAAGAGGATTACCCAAAATAAATTTCAAAGTTAAAAATCTATGCGATGCATGTCAACTTGGAAAATTAAAGAAAAGCTCGTTTAAGTCTCAAAAGGAAATTTCTCCTAAATGACCCCTTGAATTACTTCAGTTGGACTTATTTGGTCCAACACAAGTACGTTCGATTAATCACAATAAATATGTTTGTGTAGTTGTAGATAATTTTTTAAGATATACTTGGACACTATCTTTAAAACGTAAAAGTGACACATTCGAAATGTTTCAAATTTTTGCTAAATGAATTAAGACTCTAATGGATTTTAAAATCAAAAGTATAAGAAGTGATCACTGTGGAGAATTTGAAAATGAATTATTTATCAATTTTTGTAACAAAAAGGGAATTAGCTATAATTTTTCATTTCACGAACACCACAACGAAATAGAGTAGTTGAAATAAAAAATCGCATCTTGTAAGGATGTGCTCGAACTCTCCTAAATGGCAGCGGTTTACCATAGAATTTTTGAGCTGAAGCAGTTGCTATTCCATGTTATGTATTAAATCGTGTGACTCTTAGACCTGTGACTAAAAATACATGTTATGAAATGCTCTACAAAAATAAACCAAAAGTATTATATTTTTGAATATTTGGATCAAAATGCTTTTTTTAAATACAAAAGATAATCTTGGTAAACTCGATCTAAAAGCCGACGAAGGAATTTTTGTTGGATATTCCAATCGAAGTAAAGCGTACAGAATTTTTAACAAACATACAAATGTTATAGAGGAAAGTCTTCATGTCTCGTTTGATGAACATTTTAAAAATATAAATAAAGACGATGAAGAAATTTTTGGCACTAATCAAAATAAAGCCATTGAAATTATAATTGAAAATAATAATATAATCAAAATAACGGTGATTTGAAATCACTACCTCGTATTTTAAAAGATCATCCTATTGATAATATAACTGGAAATCTAGATAACAAAGTTTTGGCTAGAAGACAAATAAATCAAATTAGTAATGTACTATTTATATCTAATTTTGAACCAAAAAATACAAGGAAGCATCAAACGATGATTTCTAGATTTTAGTAATGCAAGCAGAACTTAATCAATTTGAACGAAATAATGTTTGGGAACTAGTATCAAGGCCAAACGATCAACCAGTAATTGAAACAAAATGGGTATTTAAAAACAAAGCAGACAAAAATGGAAATATTATACGTAATAAAGAACGATTAGTGGTATAGATACAATAAAGAAGAAGGAATTGATTATGAAGAGACTTTTGGGCTTATTGCACATCTTGAGCCCATAAGAATATTACTTACTTTTGCGTGTCATCATAATTTTAAGCTATTTCAGTTAGATGTTAAAAGTGCTTTCTTGAATGGTTTCATAAAAGAAAATGTTTACGTTGAACAACGACCGCCATTTATATATGAAAAATATCCAAACCATGTTTTTAAACTTAAAAAGGCGTTGTATGGTTTAAAACAAGCACCTCGCGCTTGGTTTTATCGATTAAAATCACATTTAATAAATTCCGACTTTCAAATTGGTAAAATAGACACAAAATTATTTATTAAAAGAGAACAAAAGGATATATTAATTGTTCATATTTATGTTAATGATATTATATTTGGATCTACTGACGAAAATTTATGTAATGAATTTTCTACAATAACGACAAATGATTGAAATGTCTCATATGGGTGAATTGGATTTCTTTTTAGGATTACAAATAAAATAATTAAATAATGGAATTTTTATAAACCAAGAATAATACTGTAAAAAATTACTAAAACATTTTGGAATGGATAATACATCAAGTAAACCCACTCCATTGAGTACTACTAATCATCTAGACAAAGATGAACATGGAAAAAAGTTCAATCAAAAACTACATCGAAGCTTGATAGGATCATTACTATACTTAATAGCTAGTAGACCAGATATTATGACGAGTATTTTTTTATGTGTAAGATTTCAAGCACAACCTAAGGAATCACATCATCGGCCAGTCAAACGGATTTTACAATATTTAACAGCACTAAAGATTATGGTCTATTTTATCCAAAAGGCAGTACATTCGAACTTGTATCTTACAGTGATGCTGATTTTGGTGGATGTAAATCAGATAGAAAAAGTTCAAGTAGCTTATAATATTCGTTACCATTTTTTGAGAGATAAAATTTAAGAAGAAACAATAGTTTACAAGATAACAACCATTTAAGAAAACTAACTACTCTTTCTTAAATTTTACGGGATAACTCCTTTCCCTCAACCTATTTTCTAAGTATAGCAAAACCTTATCTTATAAATCCAGCTTATATTCTACCTAAAAACAAATAAACATAAATAAATTATTAAAACAAAAAATATATAAAAATGTCTTCCGATCACGACTCCACATATTCAACTATCGATTATAAATCCCCCTCATCAGATAACACTTACGTATCACCAACTAAATCCACACCTACATCAACTCGTTCAGCCTTTCTAAACATTGTTGCATCACCTATATACCACACTAGCTTTTCTCCTAAAGAAAAGAAAGCCAAACATTCAGTTGACCTGCAATCAACACTCTAACCGACAAAGTTGATGAAATATATAACTATCAACAAGAAATGATAGGCATTCAACATGAAATGTATTATGAGTAACGACATCAAGGATCTCATCTAAATTTTCTCAAAAAATTTATTTTAGCAATTTGTGGTCATTTGCAAACAAAAAATTGCATACATGAAAAATCTCCTCGATTACAAGAAACTCCTACAAAAGCGCATAATATTACTTCGAGAAATCTGTGCAAACCTGAGACCATCAAACCAAGCTTGGATTGACACTCCAGCCCATCCGAGTTGGTCTCCACTAAAACCGTTAATTGACGATACAAAAGTTGAACCAAATTCATGGGATATACAACAAATCAACAGTTCTAAATTCTCCAACAAAGACTAAACTTATGCTACGCTTCATATAAATTAAGTTTATTTGTTAATTTATGGTATGTATATTGTTTATTGTATTAAAATTTCAATAAAAATATCATTATTATTTAAAATTTTCAATATTTCAGAAAATACCGACGATGGACGTCTGTAAAAATTACGGGAAGACATCTGTAGGAGATCACAAACGTCTGTCAAAACTCTCTGTTTATTTTTCCTACAACCGTAGACGTATGTAGAACCTCATAGACGTTTGTCGACTCTCTCTGTTTATTTTTTCTTCAACCACAGGCGTCTGTATAACCATCATAGACGTCTGTCGAATCTTTCTGTTTCAATTTTACTAAAGTCAATAACGTCTGTGACACTCCCATAGACGTCTGTCGCTACTCCGGCCACACATTTCAGTAGCCATATATAAACAAATTTACCCTTACTTCACTTTTACCTCCATTTCAATTCCCAATTTCTGAAACCCTAGTTTCCATGGACATCAAATTCATCAATCAATGGCTCCCAAGAAAATGACCGTCTCTAAAAGGAAAAAACAAGGCCAATCTTCGTCCTCCTCTCAAACCCCGGTTACACAAGCTTGCATAAACCAATGGCTTCGCAACAATCTCACTGACATTAATCGATTTAAGGTGCTTACCCAAAAGAAAATCCATTTTGGTCCCTTCTATCGCCTTGGAAATGTGATAGAATATGAAATTCTAACTACGGATGCCGGTTGGTGCAACTTAACTAGCTATGATGCAAACAAGGTAAATATCAATCCTTTGGCTATTTACCTTTTCTACTCCAATTTATGCAGTACGGAAATTTGGAATCCAGAAAATAAGGAAGGTTGGTTGTGATCAAGTGTTTATGGAAAAAGAAATTAAAATTGATGTATATACGATTGGCCGTTTGTTAGGATGTTCTTATGAGGGAATCGACTTAACATATATACCGGGTCATAGTCTTTTACCCAGAGATGATCTTACCCATCATATTTGGGAAGATAAGATGCCCCGGTAGAAATCCATTTACCTACGCCAACGTGCTAGACTACTAAATAGAATGATAATCAACACAATCATTCCATGTCTAGGCAGCTATGAGGAAAATTATCCCCATGACCATCGGGCTTTGTATGCATTATTTGGTCGCCTACAGGTAAATTGGGCAAAATTTATTCATGACCAAATTAAAGGTTTTTGGACTCAACATCGTCGCTTAATTGTATACACTCTGTACATAATACGTATCATGCAAGATCTTGGAGTTCCTTCGTACTTATCATAATACGAAGAAATTCCAACAAAAGATAGTGGTCCACGATATCTATCCTTGATGCATCTTCCCTAAAACCCACTTTGTATCATATCCTTTGACCAATGGACTCTACACCAGCATCAACAAGAACATCATGGTCCTCCTCCAACCAGCGCTCCTCAGCAGACTTACTCACCTCACACTTCATAACTACCAAATTCCTCTAGTCATACTACCGAATATTATTTAGACTCTGAAATACAAGAAGCTCGCGTTGAACCAAGCAAAACGAATCTCTTTGTGATTTTTTTCTTAAAAACTGAAATATAATCATGAATAACTAGCGAGCTTTAAATAAAAAGATGACTGGATTAGTGCGTTCTTTCTCCACATAGATGAAAAAAATGGAGAAGGCTTTGGACAAAGTGGTATCCACTTTAGGTAAAGTTATGCGCAAAGTATGTGGTTGATCATCTTCTCATTCATCATCATCACCTTCACCAACACCTCCACCTCGGGCTTAAACACCAATTTATTGCTCTCAAGCCTCACCCGAAGGTACATCTCATGATAGAGGTGACCATGGAAGACTCCTATTCAACCACAACCTAAGGAAGAAGAAGAGCATAGCGACGACATGTACGTGTCTGATACTCCACATTTTCAACAACAATCATACATGGCATTTTAAAGCAATTCATGAAGAAGACGGGTATAATGACCAAACATAATGGTTGGGCATTTACGAGCATGATCCATCTTCTTATTGGGAATATTACGAGAACTACGAGGGCTTATCTTACTCACATAATCAGTACAATTAGGGTTTTATTTTATTTTTCAATTATATATTCTTATGCTTATTTGTCTCATTGATTACAACTTCTACTACAATTGTTTCTAATTTTATTTAAACTTCCATCGTTGATTTTCCATGATCTTAATAATATGCTATGTCTATTTAATATCTTGATATTTTATCTTCATCTCTACTTCTCTACTAAAGAGAATCCATTCCACTGACTTACTCGGTGTCTTTTTGAAATACCTATACCGCCATTCATCTTCCTCCATTTTACATCCAAATGCCTTTCTCCGTTTAATATTTTACATTTCGCATCCAGAAACCTTTTTCCTTTTTCCCATCCATATCCACTCTTCATCAACAACCGTCTACTTATTTTGCTTAATGTCAACTGACAACAACAATCTTCATCACCGATAACCTATTCAATCTACCATCTCCTTATTTTGCTTTTACACCCAGTTTGGTCGCCAAATCTACCACTTCCATCGCCAAAATTCGGTTGCCTAATTCGCTTTACCTCTTAACGAATCGGTTGCCATTCCAGATCTACCAAATTCAGATCTACCGCCTCAACCTCTTGTCGTCAACCATCTTTATCAATGACCCCATCCCTAACTCGCCCCCATGTCTACCGATTATCATCCTGTCGATTTTTCATCAACACCTACCTATTTCAATTAATTGTTACTGTACGCTTCTCCTCCTCTTCCTCCTTTTCTTTTACTTATTTTGTTCATATATTTTATACTTAATATAGCATTGGTTTGAGTGTGTTTTGTGACTGTAAGGGTGTAGAAAAGTTTTATTCGACTGCTTAATGTTGTGTTCGTGCATATTAGTTTTATTTTTAACAATATCCATTTTAAATTAATCTAGTTGGTTGAGCAACTTCTATTGTTGTATTAGTAGTATATATCAATGTTTTATAAATGTCATGTTGTGAGTACATGAGATATTTTTTGAATATAGTTATTGACCTATAGCCGTTTTTTTATCAATTTCATTACTGCATAATATACGGTATATTTGATTATTTATCAACTGTCGTGTTAGGAAAGTTTCGTTTCAGTAGCGCATATATGTATACATGAGAAATTTGAGTTTGTTCATGTTAAGAGAGTTTAAAATTCAGTTATCAACTGTCAAAGTACTACATATATGGTATAATACACGTGAAACATTTTGACTGCAACTTTAAATATAATTCTGGCATGGTGATGAATTTTCTATCAACTAACTTAGCAACTGTACATGTTCAAGTCTTGATTACATTCATGTACGTATGAATTTGAAAGCAATTGAGAGTTTTGAGACAAGGTTTGAAAGGTGCAAGTGCAATCGAAATGAGAT
This sequence comes from Allium cepa, assembly GCA_030765085.1. Lineage (NCBI taxonomy): Eukaryota > Viridiplantae > Streptophyta > Magnoliopsida > Asparagales > Amaryllidaceae > Allium > Allium cepa. Next base: position 77,393,880 of record CM060941.1, on the reverse strand, counting down.
GGCACTTGGTCTTTTGTTACCCACAGTTGCTTGCTACATAATGTATTGGATTGAACAACGAAACCAAAGGGATGCACAATACACAATTTTTTACTCATGTGAGAAAGGCAGTAAACATAAAAACTTGAGAGTTAGTTCATAAATGTTTCCGTTTCTGTTCAAAATCGTATCCACTAATTTATTTTTGAGAATAGGGAAAGTTAAAGGAAAAAAATGAAAATCAAAAGTTAAGCATATGTCTTTTTTTAAACCGCCAACAAGATATTTAAAATGGAAGAAATCACAGAATCAAAAGGTTCAAGCACTAACCAAAAATTGAATGCATACCAAAAAAACTTTGAGTCACGATCACAAATAAGAAACAACGATTGAATCAAATTAGTATAAACAATTAAAAAAAAGGAAGAGATTTCAAATCGTAGGGTTTTTGATACTACGGAATGAATACAGATGTAATATGGATTCACAACACGGTTCCTTTAGCTGCTCAACCTGAGTTGGATGAATCGCGCAAGTTATGTTATAAATGATTTGCCGAATAACAAGTACAAAGCAGTTCTAAAAATCTAGCTAGAATCAAATGAGAAACTCCTTTGAGAATAACAATGAGAAAAGGCGGTCAGTTTATACTTTCGAGTTCTTTTGTCAACATCTGCAACCTCAAAAAGTATCTTATATTCAACACCGTTGGAAACTTCATTCATTTCGCCATGAAGCATTTTAACGAAGATAAGAATTTCTTTGACTCTATATGTAAAATTCTTGATACATGAAAACTTGGCTATATCTTCCAAATAGAATGATTCATAATCTTGAATTAATACATGCACAATAAGGTTAGATGCAAGTCCACCTGGACGTGAATATATACCCGTTTTGATAATGACAAAGGGGGAGAAATTTTTGCATATACATAGGGGAGACAAACATAATAATACTTCTATTTTTTTTGATTGTATAGTTGATTTTTGATTATATAGTTGTCATCATCAAAAAGAGGGAGATTGTTAGAACCTCCAGTTTATGTTTCAATTACAATAACTACACAATCATATATATATATATATATATATATATATATATAGATCTTATCAAGATTACAAGTATATGCTACAAGAAGACACCATGCACAAAGATACTGAGACTCAAAGAGAAACGAAGATTCATTGACCATACTACTGTTTGTAAGGTTATTCTACTATAAAAAGAGTCTTAGATAAATTATTGTTAAGGTCTTCTTGAGTATATATGCATACATAATCATACTCTATTTCATATGCATGAAAATTAAGTTAGAGAACTATTTTTGATACCCATGGACGTCTGAAATAAAACCATAGACTTATGTGACAATTCTCATGTTAAAATTTTCTGAAGTCATAGACGTCTGAGATTTTACCACAGACGTTCGTCATGTGTAAAAACTGTCAATTTTGAAAAGACACTTCTATTTGAAACAAAAAGAAATCACCTTTCAACAAAAGGTTGCAGCCATTAAAGTAAATAGATTTCTCAGATAGTGGCAAATTCTCATCTGCATCGTTTTAATGTATAAATACTATTTTGATTGAGATGTAGAAGTCAACTAACTTGAAATAATTTATTCTGTCCTCTCTCGATTTCTAAACACTTTCTTGCGTAGACATTGTTCACATACTCCAAACCTATTACAACTAAAATATAATTTTGGTTACATCACTTTCTGTAGGTCAAAGCATATATACTCACACACTTAAAGGAGATCATAGGAAGATTTGTAATATAAGTCAAAAAGTATGTTATTTAGAACACAAGATTGTCAAAGATATTTTTGCATTAGCCTATTCCTCCTGGCGAAGCGAGGGTGATTTGTTTAAAGGAAATTCTGAAGGGGAGCTTCGAGACTGGACGTAGGATAGGAGGTCCGAACCAGTATAAAAACTCTAGTTTGCATGCTTTTTATACTTTACTGTTTATTGTCTACTATAGCATTAGCTTATACACTTGTATATTATACATAAATTAGATAATATACGATCCACAAGGTTTCATATCTTTCATCAATCAACGTCCAAAAGAGTCATCGATTCCGCATTTTTGACTAAGATTTTTCCCGATAGAAGCATTCTTTCTTCATCTGTGAAGCAACTTCCTTTTCTTTAAAATATCTTAGCTTTGATGCACTGGTTGTAAGGTTCTTAAATTTTTTGGACAACTCATTGTACTCTTTCAAGTATCTATCCAATTCTCTGTTCAACCGACCTATTTCCATTTTCTTCTTTTCAAGCATAACGTTGTAATGATATTTTGGTTTTCTCCTTAACTAAAATAATCAATGTGTTACCTAATAACTACTCGATAACTTAAGGCGTTTGAACAAAGAGATCCATACCTAAGAAAGTAGAATTGAATAGGAGGAAATCTTTTCTTTCCTGTAGATTTTTGGCCTTGAGGAGTATTGCTCTTCTTATGAGAATCTTTCCTTAAAAGATCAGGCTTATTAGAAGTTTTTGCATCTTGGACGATTGAGTCAAGTTTAGCATCCCTAAATCTGTCCTTATCAACTGTCTATCCATAGAGTTCCACTCCATCACTTCCACCATCACCAACATCATTGTCATCATGATCATCAACGTCATCGCGATCATCATTATTGTCATCAGTATCATCGTCGTCGTCTTCTTCTCCATCATGTTTGTAATAGCCCTGTATTTTGTGATTATTTTAGTTGGATATTTTAATTTTTTTAATTGAATTACCTGATTTTAAAAAACTTTATTTTATTTATTTAAATGAATGGATTTTGTTATTTTAAATATAAATTTTGATTTTTGTGTGAATTATAATTCCAAACCTAAATAAATGGAATATTTCCAAAAAGTGGATTTCTGGTCAAAATGGTCAACTTTGACTTTTAAATTTTAAATTTAAATATTTGAATTTTTGAATTTTATTATGAAAATAGATATAATTTAAAGAATACTGCTCTTTTTTTTGTTGAAATCTGATTAATATTGTGAAAGTTATGCTTTTTTACAATATTGTGTGTAAATTGTTTTATTTAACAAATTTGTTTATTTTAATTATATAAATAATATTTTTGTTTGTAAAATCATGTACTAATTTGTGTAACATGATATGTTTTTCATATATTTTATTTTAAAACATTTTTTAAAGTATAGTTATAATGTTCAAATGTTGATTGTATATTGTTTTCAATCTTTAATTCTAGTTTCCATTAAATAAAGTATCTTCTTTATTTATTTCATACTTTTCCTAAAACCATTTATGTATTCTTCATAATATCTATCTCTACCTTATTTTTCTTATTCACATATTCATTTAGTAATTAAATGGATAAGTATTTAGATCCCTATTTATTTCTTGGAATGAAATCTCTTATATATATACACACACACGTTATTGTTTTAAAAGACATACCTTTAAATGTTTATTTTAATTAACATAAGTAATATTTTTTATTGATATATCATGTCATAATTGTGTATATATATGTAACATTACATGTTATGTATATATTTACAACTTTTTTCCATTTTTGTTTTATTTAATTTGGATATATACTTTGTAAATTAAGTAACATACAAAGATGTAAATAGCAATTAATTTATACGTTTCTATAACCGTTTTCTTATTTATTTATATAGTGTTTATATAAATGGTTTGTATTTATTGAATTATTTCTTTGGCATATTTATTTTAAATAGATGGGAAACAAACTAAATTAAAGATACGTTACCTATTTTTATTAAAGGCATGCGTTACGTTTTGATTTATTACCCTTTTTTTCTTTCCATCCCTTAATTTTCTACCCTAACTTCTCCAAAATTTTAGCCTTGATTTTTCTTTTTTTTCTTTTTTTCCAATCGCGCACAAAGTCTCTCAACTCCTCTTTTCATTCGTGTGCAAACAAAGAAAAATATATACAAGATTTTTCTTCCTTAAATTGTGCCTTTTTAAATTTCCTAGCCTTTTTATTCTCTAACCTATCCACAATTCTAGCCCTATATACAAAAACCTAGCCGCCTCCATCATATTTCACATGAGAAAAACATCTTTCCCAATTCATTTTCATGTAAGTCAGATCTGAAAAAAATTAAATAATGTCTTCTTCCTTTTTTCACCTTTTATTTTCACTTTTATTGATTTTTCCTTGATTTTTGCCTTGGATCCAACATGCTTTTGCTCGGCCATTTCCCTCCATCAACCACCACTTCTTCCCCACCTATTCCATGACTTAACCACCATACTTCTCTGACCTGAAAGTGCCATGGCCTCCCCTTGAACAAAACTCCACAAAAACTACGAAAAACTCCACAAAACCATGCTAACCGATCCCTATATGCAACACCACCTTCATTGCTTGCCACGGCCACCTCCTTGGCCACCATCACCATCAAGAATCACCTCTAAACACCATTAGTAACCTCTGACATGACCTGTAGTAGCCTCTGGCTGAGCCTAAATATGCCTTTGACCGAGCCCAAGTTGAACCAAAACCCTTTCTAGCCTTGCCTTTTGACCTTCCACACTTTATAATTTCCAAACCGTTCCTATTCTTGACCAAGCCTTGTTATTTTCAGTCTAAACCTGATCCTTTACCACCTGAAACACGTTATGGCTGAACCAATTTAGCCTTAAGGTCGAGCAAATGTTGAGTCAAGAGCAAGCAAAACTTGTTTGAAACTTGGTGATGTCTTTGTTTATCTCTATTTCAATTTGTTTCAATAATTTTGGTATTGTATTTATATTTATGGATGGTCTTGTTTTATTGTTATATACAAGATATACATCTTGGCTCTTCCCACTTGAATCAAATCGTGCTATCATGCTTTCTGGATTCTCTTTTGTGTGTGTTATTTGCTAACTCCATCTTTAAAGAGGTGAGTAATTCACACACGACATATATGCCTATATAATTGTGAAGTGATACCAAGTGAATGCGTAGAAACTTTTATATTATGTTATACCTTCCTGTGATATCATTTACATGATGTCAAACCCTGTTATTAACTTGTCACATCATCTGTTATATTCTATTCTGTTATATTGTTTGTTTATTTCTGTTTCTCACACTGCAAGTTTCCTGTAGAATAGAATCACTATGGGTTGAAATGATACATACCCGAACGGACTTTAGAATAGGAAAAATCATTATGGGCTGAAATGATAGGCCTGAGTGATTTTTATTTATTTGTATTTGTCTTGGAATTTCGAGTTTGAAATAATCAAAACCCGAAAATTTTATTGATTACGGATTTAAATGATAATTTCCATATCACTTGATTTAGGTGTGAAATATTATCCGGACCCGTGGTTGATTTCAAATATGATTTCTATAAATTTCATATATTATAAATGAAAGAAAATATATATATATATATATAATTTGACTTAGATTGTATTTAAATGGTTAAGCAATGATTTTCTAAAAGGTTAAATGTTATAAGTTAATAGATGGTTTGAGTTGTAGTGTGAAAGTTTGATTTAACTTAATAATGGGAAATTAAGTAAAAATGGAATTATAAGCTTAACTTGGTAATTAATATAATTGATGTATGAATTAGATAAATATAAAGTAAAAGAAAATATCAAGTTATTTGTAAAATAAAGTTAAGCAACTTACAGTGCATTTTGAAATTATGTAATTAGTTTAAAATGTTAAATAAATGGATAGTTAAATGGAAATTTTGGAATATAACTTGACTTGGAAATGTGAAATTTGGTTTAACAATAAAAGTAAGTTAAGTAAAAAAAGGAAACTAAATTTATATATTAAATGGAAAATAAATTTAAGTGTCAAGTTAAAAATAAAAAAATGTAAAGAATAGAAAATTGTGCACTTGAATTTAATAAGTGAATTATTAAGAAAAATTTGATTTTATGTATAAATTTTACGTTATAAAAATCATAAGTTAAAAGGTATTTAAATAAACATTTTTGGAGTGGAAAAATATGGTTTTTATAAGTTAAAATGGTTTAAATTGAAGTTTAAATGTCGTCTTTGCTGAAGTGAAATGTTTTCAAATGTAACTCAACGTAGCATTTTCTAAGTGCTACGAAAGCTGAAATTTTACTGTTTTAATGTACTTAAGTGAATAAATGAACTTTAAAAATGCTAAAATTTTGGAAATTTATTTTTTGATTTGAAGGTATAATGACTCCACCTTTTTATGGTTAAATGAATGATTTTAATTCGAAATTATAAATCATTTTGAAATTTATAACCATTGGTACACTGCTTTGTTGTCATGTGATTTCCTTGTGATTATTTGATGCACACCTTTGATTCTAAGAGTGTGGCTAGAGGTGAGCAGTTACTGTAGCTCTATGCTACCCTAGTCACAATAACACTATTATTTGCATTAATGTGGATATTTCTAGGATTGTGTTTATTACTACTTAATTGATGGTTTGACTGATCCTTAAAGGATGGGCGATCCCAAGCATCCTTTAGGTTATTGTGCATTGCTATTACAGTTCACTTGAGTTGGTTTACATTGTATAAGTATGTATGTCCTGACTCGAGTGTTTTTGTTTTACTTTACGGTCGGGTCGGCCTAAGAAGCACAGCTTTGGATTCACCTGTGGAGCTAGAGTTTCGCTAGAGCTTATATGTCTATCTATTCGTCTACTTCTTCCAGTTAGTTCCTATTCGGTATCTGTCTCTGTATTGTTGTTTATGTATCATGACTTCTATTGTATCTATTTTACTATGGGATTTTGTATATGTTTTGAGAGTATGTATATAGTAGCTTCATGAACTACTGTGGTATTTTATTTCCGCTGCGAGTATTCTGATATTTCTATGTCTGTGATTCTGTGAATGATTTTATTTGCTTCAAATTTTATTACAATATGTTATTTTGAATTATTCAAGTCTGACATTTGTGGATTATTGTCGATTTGAATGGTCCAAAATAGTGGTTCATTACATTTGGCCTCAGAGCTTTGGTTTTTGGCAAACCTTAGCCTGTAGAGCAAAAACTCATTAGAGATAGGGTAGAAATACCCTATAATGAGTGAAATCAATCTCAGAATCATTTCTTTGAGAGAGAACATATTTTCGAAGTATAAAATGATTTTCAAATGACTTCAAAGGATTTTTAAAGATTATTTTGGTATAAATTTTCTTATTTTAAAATCAAGATTTTCTAAACTTCATCCCTTCTATATCCACCCTGTTAGTAATTTCTTGGATAGGATTCTTATCGATTGGATTCCTTTGAACTTTGGAACGCTCCCACTTGTTCTGAAATCCATTCCCGTCTCCCCTATTTGTATTCCTTTGATTTTGGAGCATTCCATAACTCCATTTTTGAATGGCCTTTATAAAGATCGGCGATTCCGTAAATCTTTGAATGTTTTGTAAAGGTGTGAAACTCCTTTACAATTGGCATTGGTTCACCGGAGATTTCTGTAGCCTTGGTTTACGATGCTACCTACCTTTTGCTATACCTGGATTCTATCTCTGGCGATCAAATGTCGATTTGCCTTAGATTTTCGCATTGATTATATTCATGAAGTCACGGTTGACCCGGTTAAGGTCGCCCGCGATTTATATGGGCTTATCCATCTTCTATCTGATAATTTAATTATCTCATCTTCATTCGAGCTTATCTTCGAATCAGAATTCTATTTGATTAGGGTTCTTCTAAATTTGAGTCTCAGTTCTGTTTTGAAATCCATTCTTAAATCATCCCTTGGAAAATTTATGGTTGATTGTATTTTGAAATTGTGTATACATCGAGGTTATTATTTTGATAAGGATGACCACACTTTATATATCTAAGTTATTATTTTGATAATTATGATTTTATCCAATATATAAAAGTGAAATGTTTTCGATAAGGATAGTATACCCTTTAAAAAGTAGAATTTGAAATTTTGAAGATTGTATAAGAAATTTGTTTTGTATAAAAATGATTTATAAATGAAGGGTTTTGAATTTGATATTTGAGAGATTGAACTCCGGTATTTAGAAATTTGGTTTTGAGATTTCAAAAATATATAATAATACGATTTGAAAGTATTTTTTGAACAAGAAATGTTTCAAAAGAGTTCAAATGAATTCCAATGATTTAGAAGAAATTTCAATGAAGTTTTCAAAAAAATAGAAGTCCAGAACTCACTTTTTTCGCTGGAAAATAATTTCGATGATGAGTGCATGCATCGACATTGATTTTTGAGTTTCAAAGTGGGGGAGAGGCCACTCGGTAGCTTTGCTATGTGAGTGATGTTGTGAAACAAATTTTGATTTCAAATTCGGAAGTATGATTTGATTTTCGAAAGATATATGTATATATATTTGAAACGATTTGAAGTGAGCCCGGTGTTCAGTCCACGAGTTTCGGATTCGATTTAGTATAGCTCTATTTATAAAAATTGATTTATTGATTTGTTGCTGATTTTCAACTCTTGGATTTGAAATTTGATTTCACTGACTATTTTGAAGGTTCGAAAACTTCCAAATCGAGGTTTAATTTTCAAAGCTAAGAAATTTCAAAGAATATAAAATCTTTGATAAAGTATATAAGTTTAGTTCTGTAGTTTAAATTACAAAGAGTATGACTTAAAAAAAATTGAAATTTTTGTTAAGTAAATAATTTGCTAAAGGAAATTTGGACCTTTTGAATAGAAATAAATAGTTTAAAGGTTTTAAAGGGGATTGTTATAGAATTGGAACTCATTTTGGGTATAATTGATTTTGAGAAATATTTGGTTTTGAAAATAGATTAGAATGTAAAACCCAGTATTTATATGATGATTTTAGAAATGAATTTGTTTGACTTAAATTATGTTAATATGGAAACTTGGATTATTTTCTAAACTTATTATTTTGGAAACTTTGAAACTGAAGATATTTAATTTGAAAGAAATAACTTGATGAAATCGTATATGATTTTCAAACTGAATTGATATTGAAATGATTTGAAATTGAGAACCTCGTATTATTAAGTACTTGATTTGGGAGTTTTCGAACTTATATAAAATGGATTTTCATAAGTATGAAGTTGATTTGAAAACTATTGATTTGAAAGGTACTCAATTTGGAAAGAGAAATCTTATATAATCCAAGTCTATATAAGTATGATTTGATATACTATTGATTTTGGAAAGTAGTCGATTTGAAAACGAAATTCTATGTAATGGACTTTATATAAGTATGATATTTGAAAGTGATTTGAAAAGGTACTATATGATACATATTTTCGAAGTAAAGATATGGGAAGTGCCTTCTGCTTGATATCCGCTTTGTGGCCACATTGTTGATTCATTCTATCGATATTATTCTCTTTGATTTTTGGTTTTCCGGATGTGATACTCGAGTGTCCCGCCATAGCGATCTCCATGGTTTTTCTTTTGAGCACGACTGCATAGCGCAATTCACCTGGCTGAGCTGGCCTAGGGGTACGGATTGTTTCCTGGAGGATCCAGGCGTAATCATTGTGTATCCTGTGAACTATATAGGTCGCATTAGTAGCGAAATCAACCGGGCTGAGAAGGCCTAGGGGTACGGATTGTTTCCTGGGGGATCCAGGCATAATCATTGTGTATCCCGCAGTCTACTAGTCATCATGGCGTAACTCGTAGGGCTGAGAAAGCTTACGGATATGGATTGTTTCCTGGGGGATCTAGGCATATCCATTGTGTATCTGCGAACCATGGTTAGACAAAGGTTTTGGTTTGGTTGTTTCATTTGAATTGTACTTTCCATATCTGTTTTTAAAAGATTTTCAAGTATTTTCACTGGGTGTTGAAACAAGTCTACTAAGTACCTGGAGAATTCTATCTTTGCGCCTGATCAACGCACTGCCAGAGTCTACGGAAACGAGGATAAGCTTGTTAAGACATCGGGTTATAAAAGTATTTTGATAAAATATTATATAAAGGATATTTTGATCATTTATTTTACCCTTTCAAATAATTGAAATTTATATATCTTTAAAATAATGGTTCATGCTTGTCTTTCAACCTATTTTTCTTCCTAGATATTCCTATCCACCTATTTTCCCTTCTAGCTATTCCTATTCTCCACCTTGTTAAACTTACCTATAACAATAGTTATCAGGCATAATTTCAATCTTCTTGTCATCTTGTGTTAATCTTATTTCATTTTTATTTTTTCTGTGTTTTCCTGTACCTCATTCCTTTTCGAGGATGAAAAGTTTTGAGTGGGGGAGAGTGCAACAACCCTGTATTTTATGATTATTTTAACTGGATATTTTAATTTTTTTAATTGAATTCCATGATTTAAAAAATACTTTATTTTATTTATTTAAAATGAATAAATTTTGTTATTTTAAATATAAATTTTGATTTTTTTGTGAATTATAATTCCAAACCTGAATAAATGGAATATTTAGAAAAAAGTGGATTTCTGGTCAAAATTGTCAAACTTTGACTTTTAAATTTTAAATTTAAATTTTTGAATTTTTGAATTTTATCTTTCTTATGAAAATATATTTAATTTCAAGAATACTGCTTTTTGTTTCGTTGAAATCGGATTAATATTGTGAAAGTTGTGCTTTTTACAATATTGTGTGTAAATTGTTTTATTTAACAAATTTGTTTACTTTAATTTATATAAATAATATTTTTGTTTGTAAAATCATGTTCTAATTTGTGTAACATGATATGTTTTGCATATATTTTATTTTTAAAACATATTTTAAAGTATAGTTATAATGTTCAAATGTTGATTGCATATTGTTTTCAATCTTTAATTCTAGTTTCCATTAAATAAAGTATTTTCTTTATTTATTTCATACTTTTCCTAAAACCATTTATGTATTCTTCATAATACCTATCTCTACCTTATTTTTCTTATTCACATATTCATTTAGTAATTAAATGGATAAGTATTTAGATCCCTATTTATTTCTTGGAAAGAAATCTCATATATATATATACACACACACACACACACACACACACACACACACACACGTTATTATTTTAAAGGACATACCTTTAAATGTTTATTTTAATTAATATAAGTAATATTTTTTATTGATATATCATGTCATAATTGTGTATATATATGTAACATTACATGTTATGTATATATTTACAACATTTTTCCGTTTTTGTTTTATTTAATTTGGATATATACTTTGTAAATTAAGTAACATACAAAGATGTAAATAGCGATTAATTTATACGTCTATAACCGTTTTCTTAATTATTTATATAGTGTTTATATAAATGGTATGTATTTATTGAATTTTTCGTTTGGCATATTTATTTTAAATAAATGGGAAACAAATTAAATTAAAGATACGTTACCTATTTTTAATTAAAGGCATGCGTTACGTTTTGATTTATTACCTTTTTTATCTTTCCATCCCTTAATTTTCTACCTTAAATTCTCCAAAATTTTAGCCTTGATTTTTCTTTTTTTTTCTTTTTTCCCCATCACGTATAAAGTCTCTCAACTCCTCTTTTCATTTGTGTGCAAACAAAGAAAAATATATACAAGATTTTTCTTCCTTAAATTGTGCCTTTTTAAATTTCCTAGCCTTTTTATTCTCTAACCTATCCACAATTCTATCCGTACATATAAAAACCTAGCCACCTCCATCATATTTCACTGAGAAAAACATCTTTCCCACTTCATTTTAATGCAAGTCAGATTTGAAAAAAATTAGGCAACGTTTTCTTTCGTTTTTCACTTTTTATTTTCACTTTTATTGATTTTTCCTTGATTTTTGCCTTGGATCCATCATGCTTTTGCTCGGCCATTGCCCTTCACCGACCACCGCCACTTCTTCCCTACCTAATTCATGACCTAACAACCATACCCCTCTGACCTGAAAGTGCCATGGCCTCCCCTTAAACAAAACTTCACAAAAACTATGAAAAACTCCACAAAACCATGCTAACCGAGCCGAATATGCAACACCACCTTCATTGCTTGCCACGGCCACCTCCTTGGCCACCACCACCATCAAGCACCACCTCTGAACACCATTACTAACCTCTGACCTTACCTATAGCAGCCTCTGGCTGAGCTCAAATATGCCTTTGACCAAGCCCAAGTTGAACCAAAACCCTTTCTAGCCTTGCCTTTTGACCTTCCACGCTTTATAACGTCCAAACCCTTCCTATTCTTGACCAAGCCTTGTTATTTTCAGTCCAAACCTAATCCTTTACCACCTGAAACACATCATGGCTGAACCAATTTAGCCTTAAGGCCGAGGACATGTTGAGTCAAGAGCAAGCAAAACTTGTTTGAAACTTGGTGATGTCTTTGTTTATCTCTATTTTAATTTGTTTCAATAATTTTGGTATTGTATTTATATTTATGGATGGTCTTGTTTTATTGTTATATATAAGATACACATCTTGGCTCTTCCCACTTGAGTCAAATCGTGCTATCGTGCTTTCCGAATTCTCTTTTGTGTGTGTTGTTTGCGAACTCCAGCTTTAAAGAGGTGAGTAATTCACACATGACATATATGCCTATATAATTGTGAACTGACAACAAGTGAATGTGTAGAAACTTTTATGCTATGTTATACCTGCCTGTGATATCATTTTGATGATGTTAAACCCTGTTATTAACTTGTAACATCATCTATTATATTCTATTCTGTTGTATTGTTTATTTATTTCTGTTTCTCACACTGCAAGTTCCCTGTAGAATAGAATCACTATGGGTTGAAATGATACATACCCGAACGGACTTTAGAATAGGGAAAATCATTATTGGCTGAAATGATAGGCCTGAGTGATTTTTATTTATTTGTATTTCTCTTGGGATTTCGGGTTTGAAATAATCAAAACCCGAAAATTTTAGTGATTACGGATTTAAATGACAATTTCCATATCACTTGACTTAGCTGTGAAATATTATCCGGACCCGTGGTTGATTTGAAATATGATTTCTATAAATTTCATGTATTGTAAATGATAGAAAAATATATATATGAAATTTGACTTAGATTGGATTTAAATGGTTAAGCAGTGATTTTCTAAAAGGTTAATGTTATAAGTTAATTGATGGTTTGAGTTGTAGTGTGAAAGTTTGATTTAGCTTAATAATGGAAAATTAAGTAAAAATGGAATTATAAGCTTAACTTGGCAATTAATATAATTAATGTATGAATTGGATAAATATAAAGTAAAAGAAAATATCAAGTTATTTGTAAAATAAAGTTAAGCAACTAACAGTGTATTTTGAAATTATGTAACTAGTTTAAAATGTTAAATAAATGGATAGATAAATGGAAATTTTGGAATATAACTTGACTTGGAAATGTGAAATGGTTTAACAATAAAAGTAAGTTAAGTAAAAAAAAGAAATCAAGTTTATATTTTAAATGGTAATTAAATTTAAGTGTCAAGTTAAAAAAATGTAAGGAATAGAAAATTGTGCACTTGAATTTAATAAGTGAATTATTAAGAAAAAATTGATTTTATGTATAAATTTTACGTTATAAAAATCATAAGTTAAAGGGTATTTAAATAAACATTCTTGGAGTGGAAAAATATGATTTTTATAAGTTAAAATGGTTTTAATTGAAGCTTAAATGTTGTCTTTGCTGAATTGAATTGTTTTCAAATGTAACTTACCGTAGCATTTTCTAAGTGCTACGGAAGCTGAAATTTTACTGTTTTAATGTACTTAAGTGAATAAATGAACTTTGAAAAGGCTAAAATTTTGGGAATTAATATTTGATTTAAAGGTATAATGACTCCACCTTTTTATGGTTAAATGAATGATTTTAATTTGAAATTATAAATCATTTTGAAATTTGTAACCACGGGTACACTGCTTTGTGTGTCATGTGATTTCCTTGTGATTATTTGATGCACACCTTTGATTTTAAGAGTGTGGCTAGAGGTGAGCGGTTACTGCAGCTTTACGCTACCCTAGTCACATTAACACTATTATTTGCATTAATATGGATATTTCTAAGATTGTGTTTATTACTACTTAATTGATGGTTTGACTGATCCTTAAAGGATGGGCGATCCCAAGCATCCTTTAAGTTATTGTGCATCGCTATTACAGTTCACTTGAGTGGGTTTACATTGTATAAGTATGTATGTCCTGACTTGAGTATTTGTGTTTCACTTTACGCTCGGCTCAGCCTGAGAAGCACAGCTTTGGATTCACCTTCTGGAGCTAGAGTTTTTCTGGAGCTTATCTGTCTATCTATTCGTCTACTTCTTCCAGTTAGTTCCTATTCAGTATCTTTCTCTGTATTGCTGTTTATGTATCCTGACTTCTATTGTATCTATTTTACTATGAGTTTTTGTATATGTTTTGAGAGTATGTATATAGTAGCTTCATGAACTACTATGGTATTTTATTTCTGCTACGAGTATCCTGATATTTCTGTGTCTATCATTCTGTGAATGGTTTTATTTGCTCCAAATTCTATCACAATCTGTTATTTTGAATTATTCAAGTTTGACATGTGTGGATTATTGTCGATTTGAATGGTCCAAAATAGTGGGTCGTTACAATGTTTTATTTCTTCATCTATCGGAGCATCGTCCAATGGTAGTCACTATACAGCATCAATTTCCTCTTCGACGGGAAATTCTTCTTCAAGAGTCTTTATGTCCTTTTTCATCCTAAGACTGAACTTCCTCTTAAACTTTTCATTCAAGTCTAGAAGAGATGGGAAGTCCAAATCTGGGCATTTTTGGACATTGTTAGCATACGCTACATAAAAGCGCCTTTGTAAAAATTTTCAGTGATTTAAGGAAGAGTGACATTAAAGAAGGAAGTGACTTATTTCTTTGCATCAATGACAATGTTATTCGAATAAGCTAACATACTAGACTTCCTTTGCAGCTGGTCTTCTAGCAACTTGTTTTTCTTAGCTAGCTCGAACTTTTCCTCGATCACCTTCTCAAAATCTACTTTGAATTTATTAGCCAACTCAAGGTCAAAAGTTATTCATTTCCTCTTCCAGTTACGGCCTAGCTTTCTTTTTGTCATCGAGAAAGGAAACAATTTTGTCCATTTCAAGAACAACCTCATCTCTCGACATAGCAATGTCAATCATACTACTGTTAAGTAAAGCGATCTGTTCTTTAAGATCGACCACTTCATTAGAGAGCCCTTGAGAAGCGTCTTAGAAAAGAAACATATGCTTTCCTACCTAGAATATATAACTTGTCTAAGTCAGAAGGAAAGCTATAAAGTTAAGATTAACTAAGTGAACAAAAACAAACCGATATAAGTTGTTTAAGAATAATGAAAAGGTGACCATCAGAATAAGATGGAGGCAGCAATGATCTAAGAGAAGTAACGAGGGAGATTGAATGGCCAATCGAGCGAGTTGTTTAAAATTCATCGTTAAGGACTGAGTCTGAGCCTTCGAAGGAAGAGGATCATTTGGAGAAAGAAGCAAACACGATCATCACACATGTGGCTGATGGATGTTGAGGAGGTAGGAAAAGTAATATTCAGGAGGGATATGAGTGTGAGCCTCCTTGGGTTTCTCCAGAGCTTTATCTAAAATCACCGCCTCAGGACTTGAACCAATGTTTACATGCCCCTCCTCATCCACAACAACGGAAGAGTATTCACCCTCAAGTTTGGACTTCTTTCTCTAAGGGAAAAGAGGAATGTCGATAAGAGCATCATTGCTTGTTTCTTCTTCTTGGTCTAATGCCTCAATGGCTTTGGAAATAGAATCTTTAATAAAAGTTTGATTAGTTGAGATGGAACCAAATCTTCATCTTTGCTATTCCTCTTCTTAGAAACATCATCCTTAACCCTTGCTTCTTCGAGAGCAAGGGCAAATGAGACTGAAGTGAAAGGAAATGTTAGTAAATTGGTAGCATTAGTAATTCCATTTTAGCTAAATTGAAATTTACTAATAGGATCAGGTTGAACTGGAGAACTAGAAGTAAAGGATTTTAACTTAACCATCACAAACAAATGTTTCCCACGAGCATTGTATTTCACTATAGGAGGTTCTCCTAGGATCTTGTGTTGATATAAAATAATAGAATATTTAAGAAGCATAGTTGGAGTTAAAAAATTTAGCCTATTCCCTATCTTCTCTGCCTTCTGAGTTAAAGATAGCACGGTTGCTTGGTCATTTGAGCTTGGCTTCTTAGGAGCAGAATATGAGAGGAGATGCTTATTAGTAAAGGATAATAAACAAATATAGGGTAACTAAGGATGAGAATCTTACCAGCGACTGAGAACGACCCTTTGATGTTAGAAAAGCACTTAACAAAAGAGAATTGATTTTATCATCCTCTTGCCTTGTTGACATCCATTTTGGGTGAGGGTGGATTCAGTAAAATTAATGGTCTGATTATTCACCCGCCTTAGTAGCACCAGCTATTGCATGGAGAATCCCAACACTAAAGGAGAGGAGTCTTGCCTCCTGAGCCAAGACTACCAAGCAAGTCAGATAAGTGTAGGAGTTTGGCAAAAATCGAATGGGTACAATGCCTAGATGTTCCTGATATCTCAAAAGAAAGCCTAGAAAAGGAAGATAGCTTGTGTTCCAGATATGTCTGGGAGTGAAAGCAAAATTCCTCTCAGGAGGGTTATAAATGTTGTATGTAGGCCAATGGGAATGGTTTCAATCCTAGTAATTCTGAACTACTCAAGGATGGAATTTACTTCTTTATAGGTTTTAATATATAATGGATTCGAAAGATTATTTCATTTCTTACTCGTTGAAAATGAAGGTTTGGTCCCTTTACTAGGCTTCTTGATTGACTTCTTACTGGATTGTTGACCTTCCATCTTCCTGCCAGGCGATATTATTCCAAATTTAAGAAATAATCATGTTCATATTACATAACAGATTTAGTACATGTTAAGTTAAATATTATTGTCCAAGCAATCTATTTGCTGCCTAAGTGACAAAGTTTGTGCTAGTCACGAGATAATAAATCCTAAATGACATATGTCGAGTTTATTATGAAACTTTATTTTTAATTCCAATAAGATAGAGTCCCATGAAGAAGCTATATAAAATTGATAGAGAACGGATATGTGACACCAAAAGGTCCACGTCGACTATGACGTATAACTTATGTTATGAAACACTAATAGGTGCCACTACCATAACCAATGCAGAAGTAATAAGGTCACGACATCAGTAAATGGCGACAACATGATTCGTTGATAGGCTAATTAGTTAAGTAACTTGTAATATGTTAAAACAGCGAATGATGTAGACAACAATAACAGATGAAGCTCAATTTATGGTATTAAAAGTAGTTATAGAAAAATGTCGACAAATAAAAAGACCGTTGACGACAAATGAAAACTTTATAAACCAACATCGAAAGTAGAAAATGTCGGCTATGATTTGATGACATCGCATTTAATTGATATACACTTTATCTCAACAACGAAAGGTTACTATATCTCATCTTCATCATTAACGACACAAGGATGTTGCGTTATCGAAGTAATAGTTAATGAATAATCTTATCGATGTCGAGTGTCATGCTAGTACTGCAACATCATTTCTAATCACTACCGTACCTATTAATATCGTACCGAATTGGCTATAGTAATCTTGAATAAACTGTCATGCTTCTCTTCTTAATGGAATAAAATCTTTAAGAACTTTAAAGAAGTCCTAAATAATATTGGATACTATGTTGATATCATAAAACATTGGGGAATAATATCATGTAGGGTAAGCCATTCGATGTCGATAGTTAGTATCAAACTCAATCAACGACAACTCCACTTAATAACAGCACCATGAAAGGTCGTAGCTCAATCCAAACAGGTTATCACATACTAATACATTATAGGTAAGGAAGCCTTATGCCAATGATTTTGTAACATCCTGCCTTTTTGTATGCTTTAAATCGACGATAAACCACAAACGTCAGACTTAAACCATACAGAAGGGCGGATTGTTATTGGGGTGAATAAGAAAAGCAGAGAAGGAAAAAAAAAACAGAATCTTGCAACGGAATGACAAAATATAATAATCAAATAACAGTTCATGAAGCTATTTACAAAACATTTGATTATACTAATACAATATAGAATCAGAGTTACACATACCAGAGAATAGCAATTAACAATGCAGCGGGACGATATGAATGTGGTGGAAAATTATAATAAATAATAGTAATACAATCTTCGTCTTCGTCCTTCAGAAATAAAGTTTTCAAATCCTGAAATTCTCAGGCTGACCCGAGCGAATTGAAAAGACAAAACACTCGAGTCAGAACTAGAAAATCTTATGTAAGTTAAATCAACGGTAAATAATATGAGTGGAACGGCATCGGAGATGTTTACGAGATTTGACATCTCCTATCCAGTGTCCAACGTGAGTGCAATAACTTGAGAGATGCTCGGGATTCACATCTCCTAAGGATCCGTATAACTATTTACTATGTAGTAATATTCCGCTATTATAATAATGTCTATAGTAAAATAAACTTACTTTTAAATAGCGTTAAGGCTTTACATTTTCCACCTTAACATGTAATGGTGACGACCTGCCCTTCTACTACCAGAAAGACGTATCATCATGAAGAAAGAAAGGGATAGAAATAGAAAAGAAAGAGAAAGAAAGAACAACAATCACGGAATCTCACAGCGGAATGGAATAAAATATAATACATCACATAACAATTACATAGTTGTTTATATCAGAGTTATACAATATTACACACTTGACAATTTTATATACATCTGTCACTACATACATCTCAAAATACAACATACTCTAACTAACACAGCGGAACTATATAGATATCTACATACGTCTGGGCTCCTGCTCCAAGCTCCTCCAGAACTCAACAATCCAAGAACCTATCACTTGGCTACTCGTAAAAATTTGAGTACCCAAGAGTTTATGAAAACATAAAATATAAACTCCGGGTCAGACATGGGTCTGGTATGAGTAAACGGTTTAAGGTTGTTTAACTTGAAAACATTTTGAAAAAGAAAGGTATCACGTAAGACTCCCCACACATAAATACGGGTAAGTTTTTACCTTACGCTAACCAAAACATTTCATAGGAAATTCTGTGATATTATAATAGTGTCTAGGGTTTTCAAGTAAATAGAAAATAGCCGAAATTGTTACATTATTAAATTCCAGCTACTAGCCGCAAAAGTGGGTAATACAATCAAAACCGTTGGCACTTATTGGAAAATGGATTCCATATAATGGCAGGGCTACTGGGGTACCGCCCGTCACAGTATGGGGCCTAGAACACCGTACCGAGGAGTACGCCCACTCCCCTGCAACACAAGGCCGGAACCATTCCTTACTGAACAGTCCCGAACAAGATAACCCTGCAGTTGGCGCGACCAACCGCTCATTAAGCCGAATAAAAAGGGACATCTAGACAGGGGAAAATCTTGTCCTGCTTGGGTATGACCCACCTAACCTTGCTGCACATCCCCTGTTTTAGCCATTCCCGGTTGATGAGGCTTGAGGCTACGATTACCTTTACAGAACATATTCCTTAGAATGCTCATCGCCCGCCTGACGATGTGCTGAAGGCATTCAATCCATACAAGTTCGTTCCGGGTTCGAACGAAACCGAAGGCATTATCTCGTTGTACTCATTTTGGAATCACCCTCAGAGTTAACGACGACAACCCTTGCATTCTAAATCTTCATCTTCTCATCAGATTCACGACCTAACGTTAATTTGGATCGATGTGGTTTTCGGATGTCCAAATATGGAAACCCGATCCAGGTCTTATCGAAATCCAAAACGTGTCTTTTAGGGCCAAGTTGTTTTAAAGTTTAAAACAATTTAATTTCAATTATCCATATACACACAGATAGATAATTCACAATATCACAATAGATAATCAACATTATCACCATAAACAGATAGGCAATATTATCATCACAACAGATAATCCATATTATTATCATACTACAATCAAAGCATACATTTCATACAACATCATCTATCTCATATTTGAGTTCTCAAACCATTTAAGGTAAACAATATCATTCATCCATACATAAGAAATCGTACCAGCTATAATTAATTTTGTTATCCCGCCTTCTGGCAAGGCCGAGATACCAAGGAACTAGCTGGGAAATATGGGTCACATGTCCTCAATTTTGATGATTGTCGATTTATTACAAATATCGATGGATTTTGCTCAAGTCCGGATCGGGCTACAATTGATAAGACACGTCAAGCAGGGCTGTACAAACCAACATTCCAAGTTTCGGGGCAGTCAGAATTCGTATGCTCAAGTTATCGCCAATGGAAAGTGGAGGGGACAACCTCGGTTCGAATCGATCAGAAGAAGTTTAGGCTCGAATCCATGAGAGAGAGCCTCACAATCGAATCGATAAGCCATGCAGTGGTTTGAAACCATCCTCCCAGAGCCTTGCTTCGAATCCATGAAGCGCTCCTTTGCTTCGACTCCATCGAGCAAGCCCTCACTTCGAATCCATCCAAAGCCTTCCTTAGTTCGAATCCATCAAGGAGGAGACGTTCGAATCCATGCAGTTGACTCACTTCGAATCCATCCAAAGCCTTCCTTAGTTCGAATCCATCAAGGAGGAGACGTTCGAATCCATGCAGTTGACTCACTTCGAATCCATCGTTGAAGCGCATGATCGAATCCATCATTCCCCCCCTTCGACTCCACGAATGCTACCTCGAATCCACTAGGTCAAAGCGGCTAAAATGATGGATTCGACCCTATGGATTCGACCTCAAAGAATCGATTCGAACCAGGCTTGTTGACCGAAAGCACAATCTTGAATCGGTCATAACTTGAAATCTACAAGTCCAAATGCTATGAAATTTTCACAGGAGCCTGCACGTACATAGAAGAATGTCCACGCCAAGTTTCATTACGATTGGACACTTTTTGATCGATTCGAACCAAGGGTCGAATCGATCCCAAAGTGGGCCCGGATTTCCAGAATTCGGCCATGTGGGCCCCCCAAACGTGCCAGAAGTGGTCTCCCCGAATTTTAGGAGAAATATCGGCCTCCAGCACCTATAAATAGAGTCCCTGGTCATTCAGAAAAGGGATCGGAGAATTTTAGAGATAAAGCACGTCTAGACGCTGCCAGAATTGCTTCAGAGCACCACCGCTGCCTTTGATTTCGAATTTTGGCTTACTACTTGCTGTACTTTGACATTAAAAAGTTGTATTCTCCGAATATTAAGCAATAAAGTAACAAAACTTCATAGTGGACGTAGGCGAATTGCCGAACCACTCTAAATCGTTGTCTCTTGTGCAATTTACTTCCTGCTATTTGGAGTTTTTGTTAGATAATCCACGTTTTAATTTACTTTCTTCATTTATTATCTCTTCAAAAACTTCCGACGAGTGTTGTGCCCAATTTTGACACAAACACTTTGGTGCTTTCATTGAGAGAACCCAGTTTTTCTCCTGCTCCTTGGATCTGTCGCCGATACCGGATTGCATAAATCTAAGGGAGAGATCCAGATTTCATCTTCAGATTCCTTCCGTTCTATTCAGATTTGCTAAAGTCTAGGAAAGGAGTTTACTATCCAAAATGGTTAGCACAAGAACCATTTCTAACATTGGTGATCAAGAAGGTCGGGATAGGCAAAATCCCACACAGCTACAGTCCACTAATCAAGATGCTGCTGGTCATACAGATCAGTCAGGTCCGGTCACAAGACAAGAGTTCCAGGCGCTACTCCAGGAACTAACCCAAAGCCGACAACAGCTAACTGAGCAGTTGCGCGCTAACGCTGAGTTGACCAATCAGCTAAATTGCCAAAAACGAAGAAGATCCAGAAGGGATCAAGCTCCTCATTCTTCTACCGAAAGCTCCGCTTCATCTGACTACAATAACAGATCTACCCGTCCCAGGCTAGACGGAAACCATGTGCGAGCTGCTGACAATCAACAGGCGTTAACCGTTGGGCAAATAAGGGTTGGCCCGTCTACCAGCTTTCATACCGGACCCTCTTCCCGAGGAGGAACTATTCCACAATACACTGTGGATAATCGAGCTGCTACAGCCGCTGCAGTTGACATCGGAGTTGATGCTCAAGATCAATCCAATCAAAATTATCATCAGCAGGGGCAGGCTCCAGAGCCATATGTCCCAGAAGACATCGAGCCAAGGAGGCGAGATGCGGATCGTCGACAGCGCCCGATCCCACCTCGCACTATGGAACCCGACCATACTTTGGCTCACCACCCATAGAATTTTCCAATGCCAGACTTTTCAGCCATGGTACGACAAATGATTCGCGAGAGTCAAGGCTTAACAAATGACGATTGGGGAATCTCCCGAAGTCATACCCCATTTACTGACATATTGTATGCTGAACCTCCCCGACGATTCAGAATGCCAACCCTTCCCATGTATGAAGGAAATTCCGACCCAAATCAACATATTCTGAAATATGAATGGTCAATGACTGCTGCGAGAGCTGATGACGCAGTAAAGTGCCGCAGTTTTCCCATTTCCTTAGGGGGAATTGCGACAATATGGTTTACTCGATTACCGCCACGATCTATTTCTTCGTTTGACCAGTTAGCTACTAAATTTGTTGAACAATTTCGCATGCATATTGCCCAACCTAAAGATGTTAATGCCCTATCAAGTGTCACTCAACCTCCCAGAGAAACACTTAGACGATATTTGGAGAGATTCAATGCTGCATGCGCAGAGATCACCAACCCCAATGATAATTCCATTCTAATGGCTTTTACTAAAGGAATCGATCCTGATTCCGAGTTTGGAAATTGGTTAGCCGGAAAACCTCCCGCATCGTTGGACCGTTTCTATTCCAAAGCCGCTCAATTCTTGAGGCGAGAGGATGCGAAACAGTCTAGGAAACAGGGCGATGCAAGGACCAGCAGTGAAGGGATTCAGAGTAATGTTGCGGTTAAACAATCCGGAGAAAGTTCAGGAAAAGTCGAATTGAATATCCAAAATAAACAGACTCAACGATCAAGAAACGGTGACAACCGAAGCAAGAAGCAAGACCAGAATCATGGTCCGAGACGTAGGGCCGCAATGTATGACAGTTATACACCGCTTAACACGTCGCTGGAAAACGTATACCTACAGACTTGTAATACAATGCAATACAAGAAGCCAGCTCCGAAGCCTTCGTCGGAAAGGCAGATTCAGACAGGAAAATTCTGTAGGTTTCATGAAAGTTACGGGCATAATACCAATGAGTGTAGACATTTGCAAGACCTCATTGAAAAGTTGATCAGAGAGAGAAAGTTGGACCAGTTTGTTCGGGCGCCGCAGTCTGGTGGAGCGGGCCCATCTAATCAAAATCAAACGCAGAATCAGGAAAGACAAGGTGAACCCGCTCGCACGGGCGGAAGGTTGATTATCAATACAATAAGTGGTGGTCCCCATCCAGCAGACAGAAGCTGGAGAGAAATGGAGTCATATGCTAGCTCAATCAGGCATGTGGACTTTGAATGCTATAGTAACTCGGAAGACGGAACACCGGCTAAACAACAAAAGACAATGGCTGATGAAATCGTGTTTAGAAATCGAGATGTCGATAGAGTCGAAGCTCCCACAATTGACCCGTTGGTCATATCCGCTCAAGTTGGTCCTGCTTGGATGAAGAGGATCTTGGTAGACAGCGGAAGTTCCATGAATATATTGTTTAAAAGAGCATATGATTTAATGAAAATGGAAGCTAAGGACTTAAAGCCTTGTCAATCACGAGTCCACGACTTCAATGGGAGTGCAACGATACCAACCGGAATAGTTGAATTGCCAGTAGAGTTGGGAGCGGGAGAATGCCGAAGAGTTCGGATGTTGCAATTTGTTGTCTTAGATATTCCTTCCCCGTACAATGCTTTTTTGGGCCGACCAGCCCTTGCTGAATTTAGGGCTGCTATTGCCCCATGGTGTTTAACTCTGAAGTTCCCTACTGACCACGAGATAGCAGTTGTACAAGGAGATCAGGCTGCTGGAAGAGCCTGTTATGTTGCTGAGCTGCGGGAGGCGCAGCGAAAAGAGAAAGGAAAGGGCGTAGAGGAATCTCTCTGCGTCCGTTTTACTGACGATTGACAATTAGTGCCTGGGCCTCGGCCTGGGCACCACAACCAATTCTAAAAGGATCTTGATCCAAGGGACAATGATAATAAAGAAGAATCTACGGAAAGTCAGGCTTCTCCGGCCGAGCTAACCATTGATGTCCCGATTGACGATGATCACGATGACTCGAGAATGTTGAAGATTGGGTCTCAGCTTAACCAAAAGACACAGCAGGAATTGGTTGATTTTCTCCGGGCGAATCTTGACGTGTTCGCCTGGACACACTCTGATATGTGTGGAATCTCGCCTGACATCGCGAGCCACACCTTGAACATTGACCCGCGGTATATCCCGGTCAAGCAGAAAAGACGTGGTATGGATCCAGAGAGATCTGCCGCCCTGAAAGAAGAGGTCGATAAGTTGAAATCAAATGGGTTCATTAGAGACGCTTTATACCCAGAATGGGTGTCCAATCCCGTACTTGTCCGAAAACCAAACGGAAAATGGAGAACGTGTATCGATTACTCCGACCTGAATAAAGACTGCCCGAAAGACAGCTTTCCACTTCCCCGGATCGATCAACTGGTAGATTCAACCGCCGGACATGAATTGTTATCCTTCATGGATTCTTACTTAGGTTACAACCAGATACCCATGCATGTACCGGAACAAGAACACACAAGCTTCGTAACCGACTTGGGGTTGTATTGCTACAAGGTCATGCCTTTTGGATTAAAGAATGCTGACGCAACTTATCAACGCTTAGTCAACCGAATGTTTGTTGATCAGATTGGAAAGACTATGGAGGTCTATGTAGATGACATGTTGGTGAAGTCACGATACTCTGGTGATCATGTCAAAGACTTGGAATCAATGTTCGATATCCTTCGGAAATACGGGATGAAGCTTAATCCAATAAAGTGTCATTTCGGAGTCACATCCGGAAAATTCCTTGGGTTTATTGTCAATGCCCGAGGAATAGAGGCCAACCCCGAAAAGATCTGGGCTATCAGAAATCTCCAAACTCCGAGAACCGTAAAGCAAGTTCAGAGTCTTAATGGAAAAGTTGCAGCACTGAGCAGGTTTATCTCAAAATCGACCGACAAATGCATTCCCTTTTTCGATTTGATTTGAAAGGGGAAACGAAATTTCGAATGGACTGTAGAATGTGAGGGAGCATTTCAATCGCTAATCCAACATCTTTCCGTACCACCAATCCTTTCAAAGCCTGTAGATCATGAACAGTTATATCTTTACCTGGCAGTATCAGAGAATGCAATCAGTGCTGCATTAATTCGGAAGGAAGACCGAGTGCAAAAACCGGTCTACTACGTGAGTAAACGATTGATCGGAGCCGAGAGAAATTATCCGAAGCTTGAAAAGTTGGCATATTGCCTAGTCATTGCCTCGAGGAAGCTCCGTCCATATTTCCAGGCTCATCCTATTACTGTGTACACCGATCAGCCGTTACGACAGGTCCTTACGCGGCCTGAGACGTCTGGTAGGTTACTAAAATGGAACATCGAACTGAGTCAATTCGACATAACTTATACTCCAAGGAGAGCCATTCATGGCCAAGTCCTAGCAGATTTCATAGCCGAATTCACTATTCCTGAAGACTTGCCCGAGACCAGCAAATCTCCCGAATACATCTGGAAGTTGTACACCGATGGTGCGTCAAACGATCGGTGCTCAGGAGCTGGGGTAGTGCTTGAAACCCCCGAGGGACGATCCATATGTTATGCTTTAAAGTTCGAGTTCCGTGCGACCAACAATGAAGCCGAGTATGAAGCTCTACTTACCGGACTAAAGCTTTCCCGTGGTCTGAAAATCATTGCTGTAGAGGTCTACTGCGATTCCCAGTTGGTGGTATGTCAAGTTCGAGGGGAATATCAGGCCAAAGACCGAAGATTAGCCGGTTATCTAACTCAAGTTCTGGAAATGCTTGAATAATTCGACTACTATGCCATTTTTTACATACCCCGAGAGCACAATCAGAAAGCTGATTCATTGGCAAAGTTAGAAAGTACGGGTGAGGCTCAGCAGTTGGGGGTTATTCCAGTTGAAACCCTATCCTCTCCGAGCATTGATCGAAGGGAGACTGATTTCACATTTGAAGCTACCTCCAATAAGGAGTCGTGGATGACTCCTTATCGAGACTATATTGAACGTGGTCTATTGCCCGAGCAACGAAGCGAGAAAAGACAAGTTCTACGAAAGGCCTCGCGATTTGTTATTCAAAATGGAGTCATGTACCGGAGAGGATACTCTGTTCCTCTCCTCCGGTGTATCGCGCACGATGAGGTCAAACGAGTGTTACACGATGTACACGAAGGAGAATGTGGCGATCACACTGGGGGGCAAGCACTTGCAAAGAAAATACTTCGATATGGGTATTATTGGCCTACTATTAATCGCGATGCTGCAGACTATGCTAGGAAGTGCGACAAATGCCAGAAACACGCTCGAATTCCTAGAGCTCCTCCTACTGAGATAACCCAAATGGTCAGTCCATGGCCATTCGCGGTATGGGGAATAGATATCATCGGCACACTGCCTCTGGCCAAAGGTGGCGCGAAGTACGCCATCGTCGCAGTTGATTATTTCACCAAATGGGCTGAAGCTGAACCCCTTGCGACAATTACAACAAAGAAAGTAATCAACTTTGTAGTACGTAGGTTTTCAATTACTTATAATCTTTCTAACCTAAAAATGTCAGGCGATTGAATATGGGTTTCTGGCGTTTTTCCCCGTCTTCAGTTTCTTCTCCGTGCCTCTCTGTTCCCCCTCTCTCTTCATGTCCTTCACTCCACCTTTAATTTCTTCTCTCCGATTCCCCTCCCCTTCTTCCACTCGTTCTGGAAGACGCTTCCGTGGCATGGAGGTTAGTGAATCAGACCGCCCTAACCTTCTTTCGGAAAGAGATTTTCCTCCGCTTCTCTCTTGTGACAGGTTTACTTCTATTGTCCGCCCTGTATCAAACGTTGTTTCTGTTGCAATGGCTTCGTCTAAGTCATTTTCTTGCGCGCCGAGTAACTTGTCTGGATCCGATGTTGGTGTCGCTGACTCAACTGGTTGCGTTGTGGGTGATACAATTGTGGGTTCCGTTGTTGAAGTCAGTGAATTTGTTGATTTGGCAGGTCGTGCCTCTGACTTGGTTTTGCCTGTTTTACCTCTATATGGCACTCCTAGTGCTTGTCATAATGCTCCTGATGGAACTGGTCCCAATTTCAGTGTAGAGTGTGAGGCATATCCTGATCAACCATCAGATTTAGTGATTCCAGGTCCATCCTGTCCCTTACCTGGTTTTATTAGTGGCAAGATTAGGTCCAGTGTCGATGTTGTTGAGGTTCCAATGAACAACGATAACTTGCGCTCAGTATCCTCTAACGTTAATGCTCAATGTCCCAAAACTGTCTCTACTGCTATTATTGATTGTTGCCCTACTGCACCCTGCTCTGCTCCTCCCAAATCTTGGTCCTCGCTCTTTAAATCCGTGCCACGTAATGCGGGTGTTTATGAACCGGTTGAGTTTGATATCGTTGAAGAGAATGGAGTGATGATCCCTCCCCCCTGTGTTATGCAAGCCGGTTTGGACTTTTGGTCTGGATATGTGGTTGGTTTCTTTTTGGATCCGAAACACCGTCTTCTTGATGCAGCAGCTGTTTGTCGTAGGGCTTGGAAGCTAAAGGGAGGGCTTAAGGTAAAGTTGATTGATTCCTTGTACTACCTATTGTTCTCCTCCTCTGAGGAACGTTGTCGGGTTCTTGAGTCTGAGCCTTCCTTCTTTGACGGACAACCTTTTATTACCACCCCCTGGTCTCCAACGGTTACTAGTGTTCGTGACCAAGTATTTTCTATCCCTGTATGGGTTTATTTCTCCCAAATTCCATCTGCATTACAACCGTTGCTTGGATTGAATTGGCTTGCGTGCAATATCGGTAAATTAAAGTGTTTTGACTCTAATACTGTAGCGCGTGATAGGCTTGTTTTCGCCAAGGCCCTGATTGAGATTACTCCTGATAAGCCTCTCCCTACCTCTATTCCTGTCCAACTTGCTGTTGGTCATGTGGAGGATGTTCGTGTTCGTTATGGATGGGTCCCTGATATATGTTCCGCCTGTCACTCTTTTGGTCATATTGCCTCTGCCTGTGTGCGCTCCTGTATCCCGTCTGCTGCTCTTAAAATTCCGCTGCCTCGGCCTCCGCTTAGAAAATGGGTTCCTAAAACTTCCTTGGCTGCTTCAGCCACTGGTCCATCTACTGGTAATGCTCCATCAGATCTTCCTGCTTCCTCGGTTCTTGGTAATGTTCCTACTGTTCTTCCTGCTTCCTCTGATCCTGGTGATGTTCCTTCAGTACTTCCCGCCACCCCAGATCCTGTTGTTGCTCCTTCAGTTCTACCTGCTTTGCCGGATTTCTCTCTTCCGCACGTTGTTTGGGCTGAGTCTGAACATAGTTGGGTTGATCTTCGTTCTGATATGAGATTCAACCCTGTGGACGGCACCTATTTTAGGTATATTTCTGATAATTTATTAGATCTGCGGAGCCTTTATTATTGTGTCTCTGGTGATTCCTTGGTTCTTGACTTGGATGGTACGTCTTCTGTGATAAATGCTGCTCTTCTAGCTGATTCTGCCTGGGACAGATCTTTTGTGTATTCTTCTGACATCGACTGTTATGATCCCTCTCTTGCTGTTCTGTTTCGCCCCTATATTGGTCTTCTTGGGGATGGTACTCTGCTTTCTTCCTTGGAAGTAGAGGGAGTTGGTGATTCTTCCTCTGCGGAGGAGAACTAGCCTTGATATATATATTTTAGTAGTAGTGACGTGTCAGTCATTCTCCTGTGCTGTTTTATTTTGTTTCTCATTCATAGTAGCTAAGGTGTCTTTACCTTTCTCCTGTACTTCAACTTTATTACGTTCGTAATAAAAGTGGTCGGTCCACTATAAAACCGTCGGCCATGCCAAAAAAAAAAAAAAAAACTTTGTAGTACGTAACATCATCTGCCGTTTTGGTCTCCCACATACTATCATCACCGATAACGGAACTCAATTCGACAATGCTGAATTCAAAAATTTATGTCAACGATTCCATATCCATAAGAAATTCTCTGCAGTAGCGCACCCTCAAGCAAATGGTCAGGTTGAAGCTGTTAATAAAGTTATTAAGTCCATTCTAAAGAAGCGACCAGAAAAAGCTGGGGGCAAATGGGTCGACGAACTTCCTATGGCACTATGGGCCTATCGAACGACTCATAAAACTGCAACCGGTCATACCCCGTTTTCTCTATCTTATGGTTCTGAAGCCGTTATTCCGGTCGAAATGGAAGTACGCTCTCATCGTGTGACGTGTTACGATCCGAAAACAAATGCCATATTACTTGCTGAATCTTTGGATTTACTCGATGAGAAGCGCGAAGAGGCTGATTTGAGGGCAGCCACATATCGAAGTCGAGTCGCCCGACTGGACAATGCCAAGGTCCGTCCGCGAACCTTCGAACTCGGCGATCTCGTACTCAAAAGGGTTTATCCGGTTCCTTCACACATGAAGCCAAATTGGGAGGGGCCGTATGTGATTTCACAAAAGCTCGGAGATGGCACGTTCAAATTATCAACGGTTGACGGTTTTACCTTGCCGAGAGCTTGGAATAGCGAAAGTCTTCGTCGCTACTACATATGAAAAACTTTACTTATTTTCTGTCAATTTATTCCTTTGCATTTTATTCTAGCATTTCGAGATTTAAATTTGTAATAAGGCAACTGACTTTGCCATATTTTCTCGTTTCAGCAATAAAATGTCGTCTCTTCGAGCCAGAGCTGTGATTTACTAAACATGACATACAATATCACAATGCACGGAGAGTTAAGTTCCATCACGCAGTGGGATTTATTCAAATAGGGAGTGACTATGATATGACCGGTCACTCGCTGAGTGAAACCCGAGCTCGGGGGCAGAACACTACATCAACATTCACAGGGATTGATACACGACAATCCCTCTTCCAACTCCAAATTCCCAGAGTGTGAATTGGAGTATAAACTTCAACTCTCGGTTCCCAGAGCACGAACCGTAGTATAAATCCACCGCTCCCAGAGTGTGAGCCAACTCTAAATTCTCAGAGTGTGAATTGGAGTATAAACTTCAACTCTCGGTTCCCAGAGCGCGAACCAGAGTATAAATCCATCGCTCCTAGAGTGTGAGCCAACTCCAAATTCCCAGAGTGTGAATTGGAGTATAAAATTCAACTCTCGGTTTCCAGAGCGCGAACCGGAGTATAAATCCATCGCTCCCAAAATGTGAGCCAACTCCAAATGCCCAGAGTGTGAATTGAAGTATAAACTTCAACTCTCGGTTCCCGGAGCGCGAACCGGAGTATAAATCCGCCGCTCCCAGATTGTGAGCCAACTCCAAATTCCCAGAGTGCGAATTGGAGTATGAACTTCAACTCTCGGTCCTCGGAGCGCAAACCAAAGCATAAGTCTAAATTCCCGGAGCACGAATCGGAATATAAAACTCTATCTCCAAATTTCCAGAGTGTGAACTGGAGTATAAACGTTAAGTACAAGTTCCCAGAGAGCGAACTAAGTTATAAACACTGATAATTAATAAATTCCTGGAATACGGGTCGAACTGTTAATTACAAATTATGTTAAGTCCCCGAAGTGTGGACATGTATTCAAGGCTTATGGCATATGTGAGCACGAGCTAATCAACGCGATACTTGAGTAAAAAATAAAAGAGTTGTTTTCCATGTTATCAACAAACAAAAAAGGAGTTTGATTACATGATAAAACTAAAAACATTTCATAAAGTGGGTGCCGAATCCACACTTATATACGGCCTAGAAAAGAAGAAGTAGAAAGAATTGCCCTTTCACGACTACATGGTAAAACAAGAAGTTCACTCTTTCTTCTTCCGAGGTTTCTTCTTCGGGGTTGAGCCACTAGACCCACTACCCGGCTTCTTGCGAGATTTCTTGTCTTTCTTTGGAGCATCCTCAGGATCTGGCATGATATCCACGTCTTCCTCAGAGCCGGAAGGGATAGAGATCCTTTTGTGAGGACGAACCGGAGGCGGAGAAGCCGTAACAGGTGGCGAAGCTTCGACGCTAGAAGTTATAGTTGTGCCGGTGAGAGAAGTAACCATTGAAGGAGTTAAGCTTGGTGGAGCAACATCACCTCCGGAACCACCAGCCGTCGTCACCACAGCCATTTCAGCACTTATCTCGGCAAAGATTTCTTCTTCTCGGGAAGATCGAGCAGCGCCGGAAACAATGACGGTCGGCATAAACGAGCTAAAAGTTGGGGCAACTCCACCCATTGCAAAGGAAGGATCGGTAAAAGGTTCACAGGGTTGCTTGAGAAGTTCCTCAATCATCTGAACATCAAACGACATCGAACTCCCCTCTCCCATCTCGCCGGTTACGGCAGTAGTTGTGATAGCCTTAGTAACGACGGCTCCTTGCATTAGCTGCGAAGTTTGTGGTGTTGGAATTGCTGGCGCATCACTTTCAGTCACTGGTCGAAAAGAAATGAGGATGATTAGTCAAATGATCAATTCCAAGTTCGACATTGCAGAAACACTTAGGCAACATTTAGAATACCTTCTTTGCCTTGGCTCGGTGATGGGACGAGTTCAGAAACAGTAGTTGTACCGAGAGACAGTTTCGGTCGATCCGGGTTATAAGCAGGGACAACATGTGGACCGACTGTAGTGGTGACTCCAGATGAGGTCGGGGCATCAACTGAAATGTTCTCACTATAATGTGCAGCTCCAGAACCCTCACCAGTCTCCACATGGTGAAAACCAAGTCTCTCTCTCTCTCTCTGAGGAAATCATCGCATCATGGAGAAGTTTTCTTTCCTCTTCGCTCAACAAGCGAGATTCAAGTTCAAATTCGTCTACGGCGCCTTCCGGGAGAGATGCTCTCTTGTTCGCCACCAATTTTTTCCAAGCACTGGGTAGAAGCGTAGAATAATTTCCGAACCACGAGAGATTCCTGTGCTCAAGTACATTAGCATTATAAGTGTCAAGAAGATCATCAAACTTGGCTTCTACTCTGAATATCTCTACTTGAACTCTCCCTTCCACTTCAGCCTCCACCGCTTCAACTTTAGCAACCGCCGCGTCTCGCTCAGCTCGGAGAGACACAGCTTGCTCGCACGCTTCCTGTGCGGCCGTGTTAGCGTCATCTTTTTCCTTGTTTAAGTTGGCGAATTTAGCCTTTAACTCCTCAAGTTCTCTGACCGCCGCATCTCGCTCGGCCTCAACATTTTTGTACCGATGGCCCAAATCTTCAACTAAAGTACAATGCGCTTGTTGCATTTTCGCCATCTCAGCTAATGTCTCGTCGGCCTTCTGTAGCGACTCCAGTTCGGCCTTGCGAGAAGATTCCGTTTCAGATTGAAGTATGCCAACAATACGGTTCTTCTGAGCCAAGTCTGCTTCCAGTTTCTCAATAACTTTGGCTCGTTCGAAGGCTACTTTCGAGGCTTTAACAGCCGCCCTGTACCATTCTTTATACTGAGCATAAAAATCCCGGGTATAGCTGAGGGCGGTGTTCACGGCCTCTTCGGGAATTCTTTTGAGATTGGGTGGAAAGATATAGGCGTCAAAGCATATTTCTGGAAAATCTTTCTTCAAGTGTGCAATTCTAATAGCTCCTTCACCAAACGGTTCAAGAGGGGCCTCCTCCACGGTTACGGTCATGGCCGTATCGGTCCTTGAACGATGTGGACCAGGTTTAGAGATTTGTTGAGATGACGGTTGCCGCGAAGGTTCGACTGCAGGTGCCTGGCCCCTGGATGGCGGAGGAGAACGAGAGGGTGAACGGTACCTTCGGTCCCTATCAGAACGCTCCTGGCTAGAATAATATCGGGAATGGTCCCTATCGCGATGCTCTTGCTCATAATACCTCCGCTCACGATCTCGGTCAGAATCCCTACGGCGAGACTCATAATAGGATGAAGAATGATGCACTCGCCGAAGTTTATCAAGTGTAGAAAGACGATTCGACATGGCACCTGTAAAGAAGGAACAATTCGATTAAGTACCAAGAAAAAGCACTGCAATGCATGTGGAAGTCGTGAAGTGTTGTGAAAAGTGTATAAATGCGTAAACCCCCCGACCAACCAGAAGCGTCGATCACACTAACGGGTAAAGATTCGCTTATATCAAGCGCTCCCCGGAGCTCTTCCAACCCGGACCCGTGGTGGAGAGATACGTAGTCCGGAATGGGAATATCGTCCAACCCTGTGAAAAGGTCTCCGGACTGGCAAGGAGAGGCGCTGGAAACAGTAACCCCAGGTTGGGAACGGGTCACGACTACAGACTTCCATCTCTTAAACTTAGGAACAGCAGCCTTGCCTGTCTGGCCCTCTTCTATTCGGGAAAGATCGGCTGCTATCTCAATTTCTGTGGGCGTTCTTTCGTCATCGCTCATTTCTCTTATCACAACGCCAGGTTTTCTTTTTGCCACTTTCTTCTTCTTCCTCGAGGCCGATTTCGCCAAACCTTCAATTACAATACTCTGGCCCATCTCAATCAAACCTAATGTCCTTAAGTTATCATCGGTCAGTAGCAAATCTATGTGCCTTGAGTCGTGGGGAACCCTTTGTAAGCCTTGAACAACGCCTCTATAATGCCCACCAGTAGGTCTCGAAATGATAGCTGCAAGAATAGCAGACTATTAGTGTAAAGTATTAAAAGTGACCATTCAAGAACGAATTATGATACTTACGTCTGGATAACCATCTCCTGGCAAACCCTGGGGGGCATCGAACAAAAAACCACTCGTTCTTAAAATAACTAAGCCTGGTCCAGGCCCCAGTCACAACCTGACAGTTCCTAACCGCCTCCAGAAAAGTAAAAGACGGGGTATCACCCCTACTCTTAAAGTTGAATATGTGCCTAATCTCGTTAGGTCTTGGCGGGCGAAAAAGACAGTCCATAAATATGACAAAGACGTTGTTCAGTAATGCATGCCCGTTGGGATGGAGTTGTGAAGGAGCGATTCCTAAATACGACAGCATCTCTCTGATATATTGGTTAAAAGGAGGAAGAGATCCAGCCGCACAGGCATGACGGTAGAAGGCAGTATATCCTTCAGGTGGGTTGTGTGGTCTGTCGCTAGCGCTAGGTAATAAAACATCGTCCAGAGATATGTTATGTTTCGAACATATCCGGCCCAACAGAGACTCCGAGATATTGGACTGAACAGAATCGACAGGATCTTCGATAAATATGACCTCCGGCAATTCATCCGGGGCCGGAACTACGACTTCAGGAGGGATTTCCGGAATCTCAAGCGCTGGAAGAGGCGAGCTTTGTGTTTCTTGTTGTCGAGAACTCGAAGATTCCATAATTAACTAACTCACCAGAAAGCGGCGTTAAAATACATAAAAAGCCCATGCATTCCCCCGGTGTAAAGTGTATGAGTATGTCGTGCGGTGCAAGTGCTATGCAAAAAATTTAAGCAGATTCTACAAGATGAAACGAGATGTCCGAACGATGAAACTTTGGAATTTGAGAATGAAAACGACCGTCATCGCTGACCGTCACTTTCACGCCACCCAGATGCTACTGACCAATCCAAGTATAAAATCGTTATATTTAGTTTGAGTCATGGTGCCATCGGCGAGCTCCAAAGGGAAGGTCAAGTAAAATTCGATTATGCAAGGTCGAAGCTCGCCGGAGTCAAGTATATTAAAAGTTCAGTAAGTTCGTCAAAGTTCAGCTTGAAATTGGTCGTAGTTCAGATATTGAAGCAAATCAGAAGAGTGGAAGTCCCAGGAGCAAGAACGTTCGAATCGGTCGACTCGAATGGACACGAGTCGAATCGACGAACTTCGAATTGGTACGCCCCAACTCCATGCAGTTCGACTCTGGGAACAAAGGATCTGTTCGAATCCATAAAGCTCTACATACTTCGAATCGATCAAAGTTGGACTCTTTCGAATCGATCACCATATCATTGCTTCGAATCGATCCATATTAAGCTCCTTCGAATCGATCAGAATATCGCTATTTCGAATCGATCGCCGCGACTCTTTTTCCTTTGCAACCATCGATTCGAAGCTATGTATTCAAAATCGACTCAAATTGTTCATTCTCGGATCGATGCGAAGCAATGAGAGACGACACTTTGATCGATGTGACTCAAATAACCTCACTCCTCGGTTCCATTGAGTCGAACCACCTTGTCCAGATCCCACCACTCCTTGCAATTTTCAAAAAGGAAAGGTTGAATCGATGTCAAAAACTTCCAGTTCCATCATTCCTCACTCGGCTTGATTCACCAATTACCTGACTTGGTAAAATCACAAGGGAAAGCCTAAAGAATTCGATCGATTCGTGGAAAACGCGCTTGTTTTAAAGCTCTGGAAGATCGATTCGAAGAAGAAGCTACAGCAACAGTAAAAAGTGAAAAGTGAAAAAAGAGCCCAGCCTCACGTATTTATATGGATCCCAGGGGAGAAACGGGACGATTCGTCTCCCGGTCAAAATGACCGACCCCAATCGGTCACATGCTATCGATTCGAACAAGCCACGTTCGAATCCATCACGTTCGAATCCACCGAGTACAAACCCACTGCGTTCGAATCCATCACAGCGTAGAGCCATTGCTTCGAATCCATTGCCTTCCTGTCTTTACACAATCGAATCCATCCCAACTTAGTCGATACGAAGCATCATCGGTTCGAGGAAGCACTGGGCAGACGCCAGACAATCGATTCGAACGAACGTAACTTCGAATCCATCAAGACAACATCGATGCGAAGCGTCATCGATACGAAGCACATGAACAAGGGATAAATTGAAGAATCCTATTAATTTGAAGTGCCTATTCCACAACCATCAATTCCACCGATTCGGAACCCTATCGGTTCGAACGAACATGCTTCGAATCCACTAGATACCATCGATGAGAACGAACGTGGTACTTCGATATGAAAAACATACTTGTCTACCTTTTACATCGATTCAAGAGAGGATCGATACAAGAGGACGATCATAGACAATCGTGAAACAGTGTCTCAGTTCGAATCTCAAGATCGGTTCAGGAGAGGACTGATGCAGAATTCGATAACAAACCAAGCTGACAACGACTAGCAATCGCGCAACGTTAACCAAACCCAAAGTGGTACATATATGCACATGTGTATGACTAACACTTGATCTTAAACATTTACAGGGATCAAATGTTCACCTTGTTATGGTTACAACGGCTGACGACTTTCAGAAGAGCATGTCCTGATCGTCCGACGTGAAACTGCAGCTTTTCAAAGCACGTCATGTTTACACAAGACGTACTTTGGGGGGCAAATGTTATCCCGCCTTCTGGCAAGGCCGAGATACCAAGGAACTAGCTGGGAAATATGGGTCACATGTCCTCAGTTTTGAATGATTGTCGATTTATTACAAATATCGATGGATTTTGCCCAAGTCCGGATCGGGCTACAATTGATAAGACACGTCAAGCAGGGCTGTACAAACCAACATTCCAAGTTTCGGGGCAGTCAGAGTTCGTATGCTCAAGTTATCGCCAATGGAAAGTGGAGGGGACAACCTCGGTTCGAATCGATCAGAAGAAGTTTAGGCTCGAATCCATGAGAGAGAGCCTCACAATCGAATCGATAAGCCATGCAGTGGTTCGAACCCATCCTCCCAGAGCCTTGCTTCGAATCCATGAAGAGCTCCTTTGCTTCGACTCCATCGAGCAAGCCCTCACTTCGAATCCATCCAAAGCCTTCCTTAGTTCGAATCCATCAAGGAGGAGACGTTCGAATCCATGCAGTTGACTCACTTCGAATCCATCCAAAGCCTTCCTTAGTTCGAATCCATCAAGGAGGAGACGATCGAATTCATGCAGTTGACTCACTTCGAATCCATCGTTGAAGCGCATGATCGAATCCATCATTTCCCCCCCGCTTCGACTCCACGTATGCTACCTCGAATCCATTAGGTCAAGGCGGCTAAAATGATGGATTCGACCCTATGGATTCAACCTCAAAGAATCGATTCGAACCAGGTTTGTTGACCGAAAGCACAATCTTGAATCGGTCATAACTTGAAATCTACAAGTCCAAATGCTATG
The DNA here is from genome assembly GCA_030765085.1 of Allium cepa. NCBI lineage: Eukaryota > Viridiplantae > Streptophyta > Magnoliopsida > Asparagales > Amaryllidaceae > Allium > Allium cepa. The sequence continues at coordinate 77,356,831 of CM060941.1, read as the reverse complement.
AAATTTTCACAGGAGCCTGCACGTACATAGAAGAATGTCCTCGCCAAGTTTCATTACGATTGGACACTTTTGATCGATTCGAACCAAGGGTCGAATCGAACCCAAAGTGGGCCCGGATTTCCAGAATTCGGCCATGTGGGCCCCCCACACGTGCCAGAAGTGGTCTCCCCGAATTTTAGGAGAAATATCAGCCTCCAGCACCTATAAATAGAGCCCCTGGTTATTCAGAAAAGGGATCGGAGAATTTTAGAGATAAAGCACGTCTAGACGCTGCCAGAATTGCTTCAGAGCACCACCGCTGCCTTTGATTTCGAATTTTGGCTTACTACTTGCTGTACTTTGACATTAAAAAGTTGTATTCTCCGAATATCAAGAAAGAAAGTAACAAAACTTCATAGTGGACGTAGGCAAATCGCCGAACCACTCTAAATCGTTGTCTCTTGTGCAGTTTACTTCCTGCTATTTGGAGTTTTTGTTAGATAATCCACGTTTTAATTTACTTTCTTCATTTATTATCTCTTCAAAAACTTCCGACGAGTGTTGTGCCCAATTTTGACACAAACAAATTTAAAATGAATTAAATTAATTACTTCATCTCTAATTAATTTAAAATGAATTAAATTAATTACCTTACCATTATAAATCTTGCTAATATAACTATTAACCAATTATCAATCAATTAATTTACCATCATCCAATTATTCAATTAAATTAGCCATCCTTATATAACTACCTTTAATTACATTCAAGTATTATCCTTTAACTTATTTCCACAAATAAATTATCTTAACTATTTATTAATGATTACTAATTACATTTTCATTTCATTATCCTGTATTAAATTAATTACCTTAAGTAATTAAATCTTAAATTAACTACATCTATTAATCACTCCTGATTAATACTATTCAGTAATCGACCACCTTTAGTTACTCTATCACTAAATTACACCTCAACTGATTTCCTTTAAATCAATCCCTTCATTGATTGCACAAAGTAACTATACTCAAATTACTTTCACTATTAAATCATCCTCAGTCAATTTCATCCAGTCATTATCATTAATCACTTCTCCAAGTAATTATACTTATCACATCATTAAATAATTATTTAAATTAATTAAACTTGATTAATTAACTTAACAATTCATATTAAACTTCATTAATTGCAATAAGTAATTAATTCCTTAATTCCTTAATTATTTAATTATTCTATTTCATGCTATTTAATTTATCACTTCTTCATCAATTTGTTTAACCTTAATTACTTAATTAGCTTTTCCTTAATCATTAATTGAAAACCTTAATTATAAATCAAATAAACTTGATTATCCAATTATTAATTGTGAATTACTTCATTAATCATTTCTTAATTCTTAGTTAAATCACTTGATTAATTAACTATTAATTGTTCATTAATTTACCTAAGTAGTTAATTACAAATTAACCTTTTTCTTAATTATTATTCGATCTCTAATTATAATTATAAAGTAATCATTCTTAATTACTTCTTAAATTGTTAGTAAATTACTATTGATCTTAATTAACATTTGAAAGAATCTTCTTAAAGTTTAAAATCTTAAATGTTGATTAACTTTATTCTTAACTTAAATTAATTGCTTAATTAAAAATAATAATAAAGTGTTAAATGCATTGTTAAGTACTAACTAAATAACTAAAACTTGTATTTAAGTTTTAACTTAAAACTGTTAAAACTCTATTAAGTTTTACAACGCTTAAGATTTGTTTGAGAGTTATTTACTTAGCTTCCATATTTTTATAAAATATTGTAGTTTGAAACTACAAACCCGAGATTTCCCCTTGTGTTCACTCGGGTGCTTCATCGAGTTTCACTGCCTTTTCCCATGTCCTGCCCTAAACATCTTCTTCTTCCTTTACTCTTTTTTTCTTCTGTAGTTTTAAGTTTGAGCTAAACTACAATTTACAACATCAGGGAACTAACTCACACTCTCAACACTCGAACCCAAAGCCGAAGAAAACTACCTAATCATTCGAGCACGACCCGAGAATCAACACTGACACGACACCCCCCCATCCTCCACGCCGTGCACGTGCACGGCGGCACCAAAAACCTCCGACGACCCCTCACCTCACCGACAAGTCACAAATTCCACGAACAAAAGAAAAACAAACCCGAATTTCGTTTCAACCCATCGAAACGAAAATAAGCATACTGATCGAAATTTGTAGCTCAACCGATAAGACAAATCGACCTCATCACCGCCGCCTTGACCACCGGAAGCCCTCATCTTTTGGCTGCACCTCGGCAACACGCCACCGTTCCATTCCCCGAAGTTTCGAACAACTCGATCACGAATGGATGACAAACTTGTCGCATTTACAGGCATGTCAAAATTTTGAACAAAAACCCTAAATCAATCCCAATCCCTTGAATCACTTGATATAAAAATTACCTGATAATTTTTACGTGCTTATTAATGTTTAAGCTTGCTTCAATCCAAATTTGGGCATTTATTATTGGATCAAAAATCTGTAGTGGGTGAAAATGCCAATTGTGATAAACCATGAACTGCTTCTTCCACTCGACACTAAAAATTCCCATTTCTGTTTTAAAAATCCTATTTTGCGTTGAATATTCAGGTTATCAACTTGGATTTATAATTTTGGAACAGATGAATTTATCAACAAAATCTTGTTACCTGTAAAAGTTTAGTTTACTGAGCATAGCTTCTTGATGTGTTTAAAACAAAATTTAAACCCCTGATTGAAATTCGAGTATATTATTTTGTTGGAAAATTTAAAGCTTTTCTATGATCAAATGAGAATAATACAAGATTAAATAGTTTTCAACCCTATAATCACTTATCAGAAATGAACAACATATCATCAAAGAACAGTCTACAAATAAGCACAGATTTATACCAAGAGAAAACACAGACATCACCATGAAATCCACAAATCATCTTACTGTTAAAATTAAACTAAAGATTGAATGTTTATGTTTACTCACCAAAAAAAATACTGTTGAACAGAGCATAATTGATGTCTGCAGTCCCATCTGTTCTTGTTTGAGTTATATACATTTGAGTTTGAATTCAATTTGAGTTCACGTCATTTTTTTTTAATAATGAGTTACAGAACGAACTGAAAAATAGAAGATGTCTCACATATATACATAAAAGATATAGTGTGTGTGAAGGAAGGTAGCAACTAGTCAGGTAGTTTTCTTATTTTGGTTTTATCAGGCAAGATTTTTTTTTCTTATGGGGCTGATATGATACAACATTAAATGCTATGTACCTAATGTCTACCTTAATCCTATTAGTACATAAATTTTCATCACTTGCCTAGCATAATTGTTAGCACCAAAATTGGTCACTAACACCCTTGAGTAGAGTTATGTAGAGAGATTAATGAAGAGAGTAAATTAAGACTGAAAAATAGTGTAATTCAATGAAAAAGAATAACAAAAACGAGAACACCAGATTTATAGTGGTTCGGCGTAACTGCCTACATCCACTTTGAGTTTAATCTTTATTGCTTTCTCAATTACTTGAATACAGATACAATCCGTAAATCAATCACTTGGATACAAGTTTGAATTAAAAAGAGGAGAGTATAAGAAATGGCAGAGTCTCCCCAGTGTTCCCGGAAAAAAAGGGTCCATTTCACTATGCCCCTGCCCCTCTATTTATAGACGAAAATGGGTTGGACTTCCCTGGTGGGCCTGGTAGCTGAATAACTCGGTCCAAATGGAGTAAGCCACGTGTGTCGACCCAAATAGGCCGAATGACCAAACGCCGAACCTTCATCTTTATGCCGAACGAAGTGAGGCCGGACGCTCTGCATGCAGCACGAGATTTGTGCCGAATGGTGCAAGGTGTTGAGTGAGGGGTGTAGGCCGAACGAGGCTGGTAATGCCGAACAGTCCAGGAATGCCGAGTGAAGCATGAATGCCGAGCGCTCTAGAAGTCAAACGCTCTTAAATACCATTTGACCCATATGTGCCGAACGTATCTTGTATGCCGAACGTTCATGGATGCCGAACGTTCCTTGTATGCCGAACGTTCATGGATGCCGAACGTTCCTTGTATACCGAACGTTCATGGATGCCGAACATTCTTTAGGTGCCGTTCGATATTCAATACCGAACGTCCCTTTATGCCGAACGTATCTGAGGCCGAGCATTCTTCTGATGCCGAGCGAAGCTTGCCGAGCGACGTGCGCCGAACCGTTCTTGCCGAACCATGCCTAAATGCCAAACATGTTGTCCTCATCAAACCCGTATGCCTCCAGGCTCTTCGTGGTCATAACCTTGTCTAGTGCTGATAATAGTGTCTTCAACTGTCGTTTTGTAACCGGGCCAAGATGCCGGTTAACATTTGCCCCCCCAAAGTGTGTCGTGTGAAGCAACACAACACGCTTTGAATCAACGAGTATTCCTTTTCTTCAGAAAGAAATCCATCATGTTTCTTGAATAGTCATTATCCTTCGACTTTATCCTCCCAAGCTGTCATATCCTTCTTTGGCCGTCTTGACGCTTGGTTGATTCCCAATATTATAAATCTAGGGTTGTAGTTCATCAGTGACCACCCGTGTCTGATTATTCAAAGCTAGCAAGCTTCGGCTATCTGATCTAGTCTTTTCTTGATAACCCTTAGTGAGAATTCAATTTCTGTTGATTTCAAGAAGTCGGACTTGTTCGGATGTACACATGCACGTTTGGGTACATGTTCTTTCCATTGGCTCTCGGATGCGTTTTATATGCTCATAAGTCGTCGCTAACTCCGTCCAGTTTAATTGCAATTCAATTGCGATTCCTTGTTTGTATTTTCTGTGAAATAAGGGTTGCAATCAGCCACTTGAGGAGTTTTCCAAACCCCTCTTCAGTAAAAGCTCTATGATTTTGCTCACAGCTTCAACCTGTCCATTTGCAGGTATAATGGATCATGGAAGGTCATAAGGACAGATGACGTTATGGATAAAGAAGTTGATTATTTCCTTTATCTTGGTCGTGGTTAAGAGTTCTTTATCTGCCCAGTCGATGAAGTAATCAATTACTATGATGGTGCATTTCGTTCTACCTTTAGGATTGGTAAGAAGAGGACGTCAATGCCCCCGAGTGGGAAACAGATGTGGACTAGCCATTTGAGTAATTTCCATCGGTGGGGTTCTTGGATTTTTGCGAACATCTTGCACTTTTCGCATTGTCTAGCATGATCGACCGTATCTAGATTGATAGTTGGCTAGTAATACCTGTAGCAGAGTATCTTCTTTATCATGGTTTTCCCCCTGATGCTATTACCGCATTCTTCTTCATAGAATTTGCTCAAGATATCATCATGGGCGATGCGCCGAAGCATGGGAATGGATAAACTCCTTTTGACACACGACTTATTCTTAGATGATTTGGCATGAAGATTTGAGGAGGATCTGTCGTTTTCCATTCCTCCGTTCAGTAAGAATTCCTCATTGTAGATAGTCTTTGACAGGAACCAACCATGACACCTTTTCATTTTGTTCGCCGAGTACGTGTGTAATGATGTAATACGTGAAGTCGGTTAGTGGCCCTTGGACGTGGTCGAGATAAGGAGCAAGACAATGCCCCCCAGCAAGATCAACTTCCTTAAATTTGTATACTACCAATCAAGAATCACAAAAGATATGTAAAGTTTTCACTTCAAATCCTCTAGCAAGTTTGAGGCTGGCAGCCAAGGCTTCATACTAAGCATCGTTGTTTGTTATAGGTAAATCGAGTTTCAGGACGTAGCAGATTGATCGTTCCTCAGGAGTTATTATCATGACTCCTATGCCATAACACTGATCATTGAATGCTCCATCCGCGTACATTTTCCATCTTATGGTTGGTTCTCTGCTACTCTTCGAGTAGTGTTCTGAGGTAGTGAATTTGGGTGTGAGGTCTGCTGATTTCCATCCTTAGATAGCCCTTCGAGGGAAATAAGTGATATCGAATTAGCTTAGTTTGACATTTTATTTAAGTAGTCTTTCAGACGTCTCAGGTCATTGTGTGCCCTGTCGCAATGGCTGGTAGGCATAGACGTTGATGGATTGAGCCTAAAAGTAAGAGTGGAGCTTTCATGGTGAAATCAATAGATATTATGCTAGATTTTGTAGCTTCGGGTTGATATCCAATGCATGGCTCGCGATAGTTAATGAAATCACATATTCTTGTCAGAATGGGTCTAAGGGAACATATCATCATTTATTCAGAAAATCCAACTAATTCTTTTATCATCACTACACTGAGTTGTGATCCGATATTCAGCACCCGGAAAGGGTCGCCATGGCTGAGTGTAATGTCGACCGTCACCTTAGCAGGTGCCATCCCAGATTCTTTGAGTATAGATGTAATTATTTTGCATAACATTCAATGTGAAATATGGTTGGGACGACCAATAATGATGGTTGCTCTAGTCGAACCCCAGAGTCTTGTCATGAGTTTTAAGTCTAATAGCGAAGGACTCTGAATGCTCTAATAGATTATCAACAAATGGCCACAGATCAGGCATAAAAGTGCATTGAAGGAAATGTCGAGTGGGGGTCAGCCTCGAGTGGCGTGCAACTGTATAGTTGGATCTTGCTATGAGTTTGAATTTGCTTGTGTATTCGAGTAACGCACTTTCTATTCAATGCATTCATGATCCTTTACCCATCCTTCGGGTTGGAGTGAAAGTCAATTGCTCATGAGCTAAGGTGTCAATTCAATGATTCAATCTCTAGGCATCCTCTCGGTCGTCTCCTTGAGCAACTGTAAGCACTATATATAAGTTTTAATACTGAGCTATCGTAGCCAGTTTTAGGATGACCATGCGTCTTCTCCGAGTCTCGGGTTGATAAATGTATTGCATGGACGGTTAAGTCTCGTCCTAGCTATGTTTATGTTTTCACCTAAGTTCCAAAGACATAGAGGTGATCGGTGAATAGTCAGTTCACATTCATCTTGCTCCTCGCTCGTGCCCCCAGGTCTGGGGCATATACCGATAAGTAGGAAGGCCAGCCATGCCCACTTTAGCTTTACTCTCTTTCCCGTTGAATCGTGGGATCATGTCAATCGATGGGAGACTAGGTCTCACCTATCTCGGATTTTATCGTGGTTTTTCATTCCAAGAGGAATACTTCAATGCCACGTCAGTTTCAGGGCGTAATTTGGACAGTGGATGGTCATCTACGTCCACTTTGGTTCATGCTCTGTAATCAGTTCTCGGGGTAAAGTTGGCTACAAATGCAGTCGAGTTATGCTCATCTAGTTTCATACTCCTGACGAATCGAATGAGGGTGCTGGAGAATTTTTGACCAAGTATTCATGGTTTACCCTCCTTTCCACACTCTGGAGGTCATAGTTTTTCAAGAAACATCCGAGTCACATTCGTATGTGCTTGTGCGGATCGGTATTGACCCTCGATCTGAGGTATGATATAGTCGATTGCTCGTAGCTTTGGATGCCATTTCGATTGGTTTTGTATTGAGGCTTCCCTGCAGTCGTTGCTTCAAGTTATAAAGAACGCCACGCTAGAGCTATAGTAAGCTGTCGTATTCATCTTTTTAGTGATTTGTACCCATGCTCCCAGTATTGATTTGGCCAGGCCACTAGTTGGATGGTCGAACTCCATCCTTAGCGGGTTAATAATCCTTCGGTCGATTCCATGCCGAAGTTTGCGTAATAGAGAATGGTCGGAATCCACTCGTCTATTTATCGATGTTTATACACCACTCTGCATTCTGGTGACTTAGTGTTATTCTCCCCCCGGTTGATTCGCGCCCAATTTGTACTCATGCTTCGGTCCATGCTCCGGGGACTTAGAGATTTGTCGAACGGTTTATGCTTTAGTCCACAGTTCGAGACGCAGGGATTTTTGTCAACTCGTTTATACTCCAGTCCACATTCTGGGATTTTAGAGTAATCTAGTCCGCTTCTGGGATTTGGAGATTCTTCTCAAGTCTTCTATAATCTAGTCCGTGCTCTGGGGACTGAGAGTACCGTAGTCCGCACTCTGGGGATGTAGAGGTTTTTTAAGCCGTTTATACTCTAGTCCGCACTCAGGGGACTTAGAGCACTCTAGTCCGCACTCCGGGGATGTAGAGGTTATTTAAGCCGTTTATACTCTAGTCCGCACTCAGGGGACTTAGAGCACTCTAGTCCGCACTCCGGGGATATAGAGGTTCTTAGGTCGTTTATACTCTAGTCCGCACTCAGGGGACTTAGAGTACTCCCGTCCGCGCTCAGGTGATTGGAGCGCTTGATGAAGACAAGTCCGGAACCTCCTCCTATACCGACGGGGGTTATGAAGTAGAAATTACAGGCGCCTCTAATCACACATCCGAATTGAGCATGAAGGAGCGGCTCGAGAAAGAGAAGGTCAGGGTCAAGGTCGAGCCCCGAGTTGTGGACTTGGATGATCCTTTGAACAAGCCGTTGAAGGTCATCCTTCCTGGCGGGTCCAAGCCTATGGAAGTTCTCCGTACTTCTTCAGTTGCTACCCCTCTATCAAAGAAGAGTACCAAGGGAAATGCTATGGAGAGGAGCCGTCTGGAAAGGAGTTGAGGAATACAAGAAGTGATTACTATCCTCGTTCAACGAGAGTTAGTTTAAGTCATGTAATTATTTTCATCTATTTCCTTAGTCCTTGTAAATAGAATGTCGACTCCGTACTTTGGAGGGGTTGTAATAGGAACTCATTTCTCATTAAAGTTTAGTTCCTTTTTCCGTCTTACAAAAGACTCTTATTGTTCAGTTTTCTTTGTGATTGTGATGTTGATCCAAGCAGTTGTGAGTAACATAGACTTCTCGGTCCATCTTCATATAACTCGGAAACACTTCGGGAGTTGTTGAACTTCCATTCTGTGCTTCGAGCACTTAGAATACATTCTAGCCTGTATGTCAGGGATTTGACAAATTCAAGTCATCTGTGTCATAGTTCATATTCAGGGAACTGGGAGATCCGAATTGCTTATATTCGAGTCCGCACTCTGGGGACTTAGAGTACTCTAGTCCGCACTCTGGGGACTTGGAGGTTCAAGTCATTCATACTCTAGTCCGCGCTCTGGGGACTTACAGTGCTCCAGTCCGTGCTCTGGGGACTTGGAGGTTTAAGTCGTTTATACTCTAGTCCGCGCTCTGGGGACTTAGAGTACTCCAGTCCACGCTCTGGGGACTTGGAGGTTTAAGTCGTTTATACCCTAGTCCGCGCTCTGGGGACTTAGAGTACTCCAGTCCACACTCTGGGGACTTGGAGGTTTAAGTCATGTATACTCTTGTCCGCGCTCTGGGGACTTAGGGTACTCCAGTCCGCGCTCTGGGGACTTGGAGGTTTAAGTCGTTTATACTCTAGTCCGCGCTCTGGGGACTCAGAGTACTCCAGTCCACGCTCTGGGGACTTGGAGGTTTAAGTCGTTTATACTCTAGTCCGCGCTCTGGGGAGTTAGAGTACTCCAGTCCGCACTCTGGGGACTTGGAGGTTTAAGTTGATAGTAGTCGTATTTCCACTCTTTAATTTGTATTCATCTACTGTATCGAGGCTAATGTTGTCGAATGAACAGTCGAACCACGTTTGCTCATGGAATAGGATCTGGCCCCCAGCTCAAGGGACGAAATTTGAAAAATGGACGATCGATTCTCGTTCGCTTGGTAATTATAGCTCTTCCAATCGAGTCAAGGAAGGAGGTATATGACAGTTGGTTGGATCACATCCGTGTTGGGTTAGATAGCAGAATCTCTTACAATTTGCTCCGTATCTCCTTCTTTTGTGTTGAAGGCAGGATTTGGTGTGTAGATGATCAAATCACGTCCACTCTAGACAGATCTTGGCGTCACTGAGCTTCAGAAGAGGCCTCTGTATTTTGTCAAACTTTGTTCTATGACTTCATTTGAGTGGGCGATCAGGCCATACTAATTTCAAGCCTTGTTCAGGTCTCCGAGTCAAATGTGGAGGTCAATGAATAGATGGTCAGTCATGCCGACTTTATATTTGGGCTCTAATCGTAATGAGCTTTTCAATCTCTAGTTCTTGGCCCTAAATTAAAGGCACATGATTGATGATGAGCGATTGAATTATTCTCATCTAGATGTACTCCACATGTCCGATCATGGTCTGCGTGGATTCGTTGGTGACCAAATCTGAGTATCCAATCTCCTGCATCGTTTTGAAAGTAGTTTAGTTAAAGTTAGTCATAGTTCATAGAACAATTGAAATAGAAATGGAAATGATTCAAAGAAGATTATGATAAATCTCATTGATAGATGAAGTAGCATCGTGTGCTTGCTATTCGACTTTTTCCCTTGGCTCCTTTCAAAGGAATGTCGGCCGTCAGCAGTCCAATTGATAATCATAGCCCTTTATTAATAGGCATCGGATATTCGCTGCCCGCCATTCTGCAGGACATGTACATACTATTGAAGCTTTACTTTCTAGATCAGCTTTTTGATCACACCTCGTAGGTGTTTGTAATCGCCCGTGTTAGGATCAGTGAGCATTTGGGAATATACAACATTCCCTTGATTTTCTTTAGACTTTGGTGTACTCTCTCGAGGTTGGTTTCCAATATCACTCTGAGTCGTGAGTCTTCAAGTAGAGATTGTCAATTGAATCTTTCAAAGAGCATATGAGCCAAATTTTAAGGTCTTGTTTCGGCTACTAGGATCTACATCCTTAGTCAACGGGCCTTCATTGTTATTTTCCTTAGTCTGTTCTGCTCCTCCACACTTTGATTTAGATTCATCATTGTCATAGAGACGATCCATGGTTGTTGGAGGCTCTCCAGCTGCTAAAATATATATGGAGGTCGATTACCCTCAAGTGATCAATATAATATCCCATTGAGAGTATCGTTCGAGTGGCAGTTGTTTGTCCGCTCCCTTGTTGTCGTTCAGAAGCTGTTGCTAGATCCTCTATGCCCCGGTCGATCAGGGGATGTAAGGGAAGTAGATAGAATGTTCCTTTATTAAGTTGAGTTTTGAATTCACTATAGGGGTCGTATAAGAGACCGGTGTAACTTAAGTTTGGAACGGTCTGGATGCCGCTCGGCATATACAATACCGTTCAGCATTATAGAGGTGGTCGGCATAGAGGTATGTTCGGCCTGGAAGAGCGTTCGGCCTAGAGGTTTGGATCGGCCTGGAGGAGCGTTCGGCCTAGAGGTATGATCGGCCTGGACGAGCGTTCGGCCTAGAGGTATGCTAGGCTTGGAGGAGCTTTCGGCCTAGAGGATCGGCCAGAAGTGTTCGGCCAAGATGGTTCGGTCAGGAGTGTTCGGCCAAGATGGTTCGGCCAGGAGTGTTCGGCCAAGATGGATCGGTCAGGAGTGTTCGGTCAAGATGGATCGGCCATGAATGTTCGGCCAAGATGGATCGACCACGAGTGTCCGGCCAAGATGGATCGGCCACGAGTGTTCGGCCAAATGGACCAGCCAGGAGTGTTCAGCCAAGTGTAACTCGGCATACACCTTTTCTGCAACGATCGGCATAGACTTTTTCTGGGGCGATCGGTTGAATTGCCTTTAGATGAGGGTCGGCCTTCATTCAACTTGAGTGCAAACTTTAACATCCAATCGCCAAATCTTACGTACATCAGTGAATCCAATCTACGACTATCAGCTTCCTTTAGATTTCTTTCAAATCTGAGTAGAATAGGAAGTTTTCTATTAGACAACTGGATCTATCTCGCGAATATGGAAATCCAATAGTAGATGATGAGATCTAATCAAGCTGAGAATTCAATTCTCAGTGAAAGCACCAAAATGTTAGCACCAAAATTGGTCACTAACCCCCTTGAGTAGAGTTATGTAGAGAGATTAATGAAGAGGGTAAATTAGGACTGAAAAATAGTGTAATTCAATGAAAAAGAATAACAAAAACGAGAACACCAGATTTATAGTAGTTCGGCGTAACTGCCTACATCCACTTTGAGTTTAATCTTTATTGCTTTCTCAATTACTTGAATACAGATACAATCCGTAAATCAATGACTTGGATACAAGTTTGAATTAAAAAGAGGAGAGTATAAGAAATGGCAGAGTCTCCCCAGTGTTCCCGGAAAAAAAGGGTCCATTTCACTGTGCCCCTGCCCCTCTATTTATAGACGAAGATGGGTTGGACTTCCCTAGTGGGCCTGGTAGCTGAATAACTCGGTCCAAATGGAGTAAGCCCCGTGTGTCGACCCAAATAGGCCGAATGACCAAACGCCGAACCTTCATCTTTATGCCGAACGAAGTGAGGCCGGACGCTCTGCATGCAGCACGAGATTTGTGCCGAACGGTGCAAGGTGTTGAGTGAGGGGTGTAGGCCGAACGAGGCTGGTAATGCCGAACAGTCCAGGAATGCCGAGTGAAGCATGAATGCCGAGCGCTCTAGAAGTCAAACGCTCTTAAATACCATTTAACCCATACGTGCCGAAGGTATCTTGTATGTCGAACGTTCATGGATGCCGAACGTTCCTTGTATGTCGAACGTTCATGGATGCCGAACGTTCCTTGTATGCCGAACGTTCATGGATGCCGAACATTCTTTAGGTGCCGTTCGATATTCAATACCGAACGTCCCTTTATGCCGAACGTATCTGAGGCCGAGCATTCTTCTGATGCCGAGCGAAGCTTGCCGAGCGACGTGCGCCGAACCGTTCTTGCCGAACCATGCCTAAATGCCAAACATGTTGTCCCCATCAAACCCGTATGCCTCCAGGCTCTTCGTGGTCATAACCTTGTCTAGTGCTGATAATAGTGTCTTCAACTGTCGTTTTGTAACCGGGCCAAGATGCCGGTTAACAATAATCATTTACAGGTTATACATAATACATACCTACTTACTGTCAGCATATGCTATATATACACACACACACATACTATTCTTTGTTTTACGTATGTTGATCAGATCTATTCACTGCAAAAATAAAGATTTGTAAATATCTTAAATAGACACAAAGATGTGCTCGAACAGAAGAGCATTAATTGATGTGTTGCTTAATTTGTTTACATAATTATAGTTATGTTGTACTGTGAAAATATTGTATGCATTTGTATGGGCTATGTACTTCAGCAAGTAGTTTGTAACTGAAAATACTTGTCTGGTTCAACTTTAATACCTTATGCTTATTTACTTTGCAGGCAACACTTGGTTTTGTATGTGAAGTTAGTTACTTTTAAATATTTGTTTTGTTATTAGTTTTCAAATTGAATATTTCGCATGTGTGTCAGGTTTATTTTTATACTTTGGTTTGCTTTGAAAATAATTTGATTCATTGTTTCTAACTTGAATTATATATATATATATATATATATATATATATATATGGTTGTTGTTGATTTGTGTATGAAAATATTTCGTTTTGTTAACTTCTAATTTACATAAGTTATACATAAATGTTTTAGTTTGGTTTTATATTACATTTGATTTTGTTTTACTTTATACTTTGTGTTTTATACCTTGTTCTTATTTTAGATTTGTTTACAAATTTTTAATTTATGTTGTATGCAATCTTGACCAATTAATTCTTATGTTAAATTTTACATTTGTATTTTATATTTGACTATCAATGTTTAAGTCATATTCAAAAATGATTTTCTTACTTATATTTGTATTCATTTCTATTTGTACTTTACTATCATTATTTAAATTAAGTTATATACACATATTTGATTTATATTTTACATTTATATTTTATATTGTTAGAATTAGATTTTAATTTAAACATTAACATCCATATGTATATTTCCAAACGTAAACAAAGTTCAGTACTTTAATTCAATTATGTAAAGTAAATATTATTAAGAGCTTTTATCTAAATTTCCAGGATCAAATTTCCTTTTAAAAATACAAATTTATATAAACAAATGGCAATTATTCCAAAATCATATCCATTTGAAAATAATCGGTTCACACTTTATTTAATTTGGTTAAATATTTATTAAAATAAACAGGGCCAAAATTCAGGGTCGTTACATTCCTTCCCCTTTTAAAGAATTTCGTCCCCGAAATTTAAAACAAAGATAATTTAAAAGCTGTTATACCAACCATTCACACATACATATCATTCATACATTAGCAAACAATCAAACAGTTCATCCTAACATGCAACACTAGTTATCCAAACACAAATTCGGATAAACTTCCCTAGAACTATCCAGAGTCTCCCAGGTGCAATCACTGAGATTCTCGCTCCATTGCACTCGACAAGCCTCACTACTTACTCCCAAGTTGCCTCTCGGTTTGATCAGCAATCCGAACAGGATTCCTGACTACAGTCAAACTCCGCTTGACTTCTCAAATCTCCCTGAACTACTGGTTCTACAATTAATGATGGATCCTAAACAAAATTCCAAGATGAGATGCATGGGATACATTATGAATTCCAGACATCCGTTTTGGTAATCCAATCCTGTAAGATACAACACCAATCCAAGTTGAATTTTATATATATATATATATATATATATATATATATATATATATATATATATATATATATATAACTCAAGGTCTCAGCCTCTTATTCATTTTAATTTACAATCAAATTTATTAATTCACCATCAAACTTTATTTGACCAATTCCAATTTCATTTACATACTTAATTTACTAATTTGTTTCAAATTAGTTTATTTCTATTTCCAATTCAATATTTGATTTCATCACAAAAATCACTTCATTATAGTTCTTGAGTTCATCTCTAGTTTGTAAATTCCGGGTTGAATGTCTATTTCATTTCCCAAGGACAGACTAATTTTATTTCGGCTTATAATTCCACTTTTTTAAACTTTATGAGCCACAAATTTATTTATTCACCACACTACATCCAGTTACTCTTAATCACATTCATTTTCACTTTAAACTCCAAATCTTACCTGTATTAAACAAGCATACTTTTTATTTCAAGCATTTAAATTCTTTTGATAAGCCATCAGAGTTTATTTATACAAATTTAATTTCTTATCCAACTATTCCTATTCGAATAAAGATTTTATTTAACTCAACTTAAATTATTAAATCTTTTACTAAATAAACTCTCACTTTCCTTGAAGCTACGCTTCTATAAAGTTTAGTCTTAGGTTAATTTACTTGTTTCAATTTCATACTTTATTTCCAATTTATTTGATACCCACCTAGATCAACTTCCATTTATTTTGTTAAGATTAAATCCAAGGCCATATTTATTCTATCCATGCTTGAATTGGATTTTATCTTCAAAAAAAAAATCATCTTTTTATTTTATCTATATTCAATTTTATTTTATAATTCAAGTTTGGATTTTTATTTCATTCTCCAAATACAAAACAATCTTATTTTGGCATACTATTTAATTTCCCCATATTTTCTTTTATAAGTTTCATATTCACATTTTCACATTTTTACCCAATTTAAGCTTGAATATATTCATGTTTCATTATAACTCGAGATTGAACACTTATCTACAGCCAAAAATATTCTTAATCAATGTGTTGCCAATTTCCCTTACAAGTTATCGGAATATATTTATTCCAATTCAATTTCATTTCAACTTACTCTTATTTATTTAAGTAAGAATTTAATTTATTTAACATCATCTATAACTCAACTGAATTTTATTTCAATTTAATTTGTTTAACTTAACTTCTGTTAAATTGAGCATCATACTGCTCTCTTTAATTTACCAATTCATTTGGATTTAATTAAATAAGAACTTAATTTATATTACCCATATCTCAATTCATTTCTTTTCAATCAAAACTTTAAATCCAATTATCAAGCTTAAGTTAATCTCAACCAAAAATTTATTTCTATTAAATTTCCCAATCCAATACTAAATTTGATGTACTTCATCAATTTATCTATATCATTATTATCATTGGTTAAATTCCAAAATTAAATTAAACTTTCAACTTAATCCAAAATAAATTCTCATTTTTAACTTCACCTTTAATTTTAATTCCAAATTCAATCTCATACTTTCCTTGGTTATGTAAAACATTCTAAATCTTTTATAACCTTATTTGTCTGTAACACTATCACCCAAACACTTTAATTATATATAATAACTTGCAAATTTTTTTATATCAAAATATATTTTGGATGAAATTATTTAATTTACCCACTTTTGAAAACAATATTATGTCAAATTGTTTTATTCTAGTGTTTAGAAACCCCTTCGGTACAGTTGTGCAGATTGCACTGACGAAGGTTCATATACCACTCAATAAATCAATCAACATAATATAAAACCATTTTATATTCACTAACAAATACGCGCTCATATCTATTATTACGCTCAGACTCATTCTAGAGTACTACCGACTCTATCTTTAATGAGTAATCTCCAGCAGAGCCAAGGTTCTCACTTAACCTTTCTGCTCTGATACCAACTGTGACGACCCGCCCTTCTACTACCAGAAAGACGTATCATCATGAAGAAAGAAAGGGATAGAAATAGAAAAGAAAGAGAAAGAAAGAACAACAATCACGGAATCTCACAGCAGAATGGAATAAAATATAATACATCACATAACAATTACATAGTTGTTTATATCAGAGTTATACAATATTACACACTTGACAATTTTATATACATCTGTCACTACATACATCTCAAAATACAACATACTCTAACTAACACAACGGAACTATATAGAAATCTACATACGTTTGGGCTCCTGCTCCAAGCTCCTCCAGAACTCAACAATCCAAGAACCTATCACTTGGCTACTCGTAAAAATTTGAGTATCCAAGAGTTTATGAAAACATAAAATATAAACTTCGGGTCAGACATGGGTCTGGTATGAGTAAACGATTTAAGGTTGTTTAACTTGAAAAACATTTTGAAAAAGAAAGGTATCACGTAAGACTTCCCACACATAAATACGGGTAAGTTTTTACCTTACGCTAACCAAAACATTTCATAGGAAATTCTGTGATATTATAATAGTGTCTAGGGTTTTCAAGTAAATAGAAAATAGCCGAAATTGTTACATTATTAAATTCCAGCTACTAGCCACAAAAGTGGGTAATACAATCAAAACCGTTGGCACTTATTGGAAAATGGATTCCATACAATGGCAGGGCTACTGGGGTACCGCCCGTCACAGTACGGGGCTTAGATCACCGTACCGAGGAGTACACCCGCTCCCCTACAACACAAGGCCGGAACCATTCCTTACTGAACTGTCCCGAACAAGATAACCCCGCAGTTGGCGCGATCAACCGCTCACTAAGCCGAATAAAAAGGGACATCTAAACAGGGGAAAATCTTGTCCTACTTGGGTATGACCCACCTAACCTTGCTGCACATCCCCTGTTTTAGCCATTCCTGGTTGATGAGGCTTGAGGCTATGATTACCTTTACAGAACATATTCCTTAGAATGCTCATCGCCCTCTTGACGATGTGCTGAAGGCATTCAATCCATACAAGTTCGTTCCGGGTTCGAATGAAACCGAAGGCATTATCTCGTTACACTCATTTTGGAATCACCATCAGAGTTAACGACGACAACCCTTGCATTCTAAATCTTCATCTTCACATCAGATTCACGACCTCACGTTAATTTGGATCGATGTGGTTTTCGGATGTCCAAATATGGAAACCCGATCCCGGTCTCATCGAAATCCAAAACATGTCTTTTAGGGCCAAGTTGTTTTAAAGTTTAAAACAATTCAATTTCAATTATCCATATACACACAGATAGATAATTCACAATATCACAATAGATAATCAACATTATCACCATAAACAGATAGGCAATATTATCATCACAACAGATAATCCATATTATTATCATACTACAATCAAAGCATACATTTCATACAGCATCATCTATCTCATATTTGAGTTCTCAAACCATTTAAGGTAAACAATATCATTCATTCATACACAAGAAATCGTACCAGCTATAATTAATTTAAAATGAATTAAATTAATTACTTCATCTCTAATTAATTTAAAGTGAATTAAATTAATTACCTTACCATTATAAATCTTGCTTATATAACTATTAACCAATTATCAATCAATTAATTTACCATCATCCAATTATTCAATTAAATTAGCCATCCTTATATAACTACCTTTAATTACATTCAAGTATTATCCTTTAACTTATTTCCACAAATAAATTATCTTAACTATTTATTAATGATTACTAATTACATTTTCATTTCATTATCCTGTATTAAATTAATTACCTTAAGTAATTAAATCTTAAATTAACTACATCTATTAATCACTCCTGATTAATACTATTCAGTAATCGACCACCTTTAATTACTCTATCACTAAATTACGCCTCAACTGATTGCCTTTAAATCAATCCCTTGATTGATTGCACAAAGTAACTATACTCAAATTACTTTCACTATTAAATCATCCTTAGTCAATTTCATCCAGTCATTATCATTAATTACTTCTCCAAGTAATTATACTTATCACATCATCAAATAATTATTTAAATTAATTAAACTTGATTAATTAACTTAACAATTCATATTAAACTTCATTAATTGCAATAAGTAATTAATTCCTTAATTACTTAATTATTTAATTATTCTATTTCATGCTATTTAATTTATCACTTCTTCATCAATTCGTTTAACCTTAATTACATAATTAGCTTTTCCTTAATCATTAATTGAAAACCTTAATTATAAATCAAATAAACTTGATTATCCAATTATTAATTGTTAATTACTTCATTAATCATTTCTTAATTCTTAGCTAAATCACTTGATTAATTAACTATTAATTGTTCATTAATTTACCTAAGTAGTTAATTACAAATTAACCTTTTTCTTAATTATTGTTCGATCTCTAATTATAATTATAAAGTAATCATTCTTAATTACTTCTAAAATTGTTAGTAAATTACTATTGATCTTAATTAACATTTGAAAGAATCTTCTTAAAGTTTGAAATCTTAAATGTTGATTAACTTTATTCTTAACTTAAATTAATTGCTTAATTAAAAATAATAATAAAGTGTTAAATGCATTGTTAAGTACTAACTAAATAACTAAAACTTGTATTTAAGTTTTAACTTAAAACTGTTAAAACTCTATTAAGTTTTACAACGCTTAAGATTTTTTTGAGAGTGATTTACTTAGCTTCCACATTTTTATAAAATACTGTAGTTTGAAACTACAAACCCGAGATTTCCCCTTGTGTTCACTCGGGTACTTCATCGAGTTCCACTGCCTTTTCCCGTGTCCTGCCCTGAACATCTTCTTCTTCCTTTACTCTTTTTTTTTTTCTGTAGTTTTAAGTTTGAGCTAAACTATAATTTACAACATCAGGGAACTAACTCACACTCTCAACACTCGAACCCAAAGCCGAAGAAAACTACCTAATCATTCGAGCACGACCCGAGAATCAACACTAACACGACACCCCCCATCCTCCACGCCGTGCACGTGCACGGCGGCACCAAAAACCTCCGGCGAACCCTCACCTCACCGACAATCACAAATTCCACGAACAAAAGAAAAACAAACCCGAATTTCGTTTCAACCCATCGAAACGAAAATAAGCATACTGATCGAAATTTGTAGCTCAACCAATAAGACAAATCGACCTCGTCACCGCCGCCGTGACCACCGGAAGCCCTCATCTTTTGGCTGCACCTCGGCAACACGCCACCGTTCCATTCCCCGAAGTTTCGAACAACTGATCACGAATGGATGACGAACTTGTCGCATTTACAGGCATGTCAAAATTTTGAACAAAAACCCTAAATCAATCCCAATCCCTTGATTCACTTGATATAAAAATTACCTGATAATTTTTACGTGCTTATCAATGTTTAAGCTTGCTTCAATCCAAATTTGGGCATTTATTATTGGATCAAAAATCTGTAGTGGGTGAAAATGCCAATTGTGATAAACCATGAACTGCTTCTTCCACTCGACACTAAAAATTCCCATTTCTGTTTTAAAAATCCTATTTTGCGTTGAATATTCAGGTTATCAACTTGGATTTATAATTTTGGAACAGATGAATTTATCAACAAAATCTTGTTACCTGTAAAAGTTTAGTTTACTGAGCATAGCTTCTTGATGTGTTTAAAACAAAATTTAAACCCCTGATTGAAATTCGAGTATATTATTTTGTTGGAAAATTTAAAGCTTTTCTATGATCAAATGAGAATAATACAAGATTAAATGGTTTTCAACCCTATAATCACTTATCAGAAATGAACAACATATCATCAAAGAACAGTCTACAAATAAGCACATATTTATACCAAGAGAAAACACAGACATCACCATCAAATCCACAAATCATCTTACTGTTAAAATTAAACTAAAGCTTGAATGTTTATGTTTACTCACCAAAAAAAATACTGTTGAACAGAGCATAATTGATGTCTGCAGTCCCATCTGTTCTTGTTTGAGTTATATACATTTGAGTTTGAATTCAATTTGAGTTCACTTTTTTTTTAATAATGAGTTATAGAGCGAACTGAAAAATAGAAGATGTCTCACATATATACATAAAAGATATAGTGTGTGTGAAGGAAGATAGCAACTAGTCAGGTAGTTTTCTTATTTTGGTTTTATCAGGCAAGCTTTTTTTTCTTCTTATGGGGCTGATATGATACAACATTAAATGCTATGTACCTAATGTCTACCTTAATCCTATTAGTACATAAATTTTCATCACTTGCCTAGCATAATCATTTACAGGTTATACATAATACACACCTACTTACCGTCAGCATATGCTATATATATATATATACACTATTCTTTGTTTTAAGTATGTTGATCAGATCTATTCACTGCAAAAATAAAGATTTGTAAATATCTTAAGTAGACACAAAGATGTGCTCGAGCAGAAGAGCATTAATTGATGTGTTGCTTAATTTGTTTACATAATTATAATTATGTTGTACTGTGAAAATATTGTATGCATTTGTATGGGCTATGTACTTCAGCAAGTAGTTTGTAACTGAAAATACTTGTTTGGTTCAACTTTAATACCTTATGCTTATTTACTTTGCAGGCAACACTTGGTTTTGTATGTGAAGTTAGTTACTTTTAAATATTTGTTTTGTTATTAGTTTTCAAATTGAATATTTTACATGTGTGTCAGGTTTATTTTTATACTTTGGTTTGCTTTGAAAATAATTTGTTTCATTGTTTCTAACTTGAATAGTATATATATATATATATATATACATGGTTGTTGTTGATTTGTGTATGAAAATATTTCGTTTTGTTAACTTCTAATTTACATAAGTTATACATAAATGTTTTAGTTTGGTTTTATATTACATTTGATTTTGTTTTACTTTATACTTTGTGTTTTAGACCTTGTTCTTATTTTAGCTTTGTTTACAAATTTTTAATTTATGTTGTATGCAATCTTGACCAATTAATTCCTATGTTAAATTTTACATTTGTATTTTATATTTGACTATCAATATTTAAGTCATATTCAAAAATGATTTTCTTACTTATATTTGTATTCATTCCTATTTGTACTTTACTATCATTATTTAAATTAAGTTATATACACATATTTGATTTATATTTTACATTTATATTTTATATTGTTAGAATTAGATTTTAATTTAAACATTAACATCCATATGTATATTTCCAAATGTAAACAAAGTTCAGTACTTTAATTCAATTATGTAAAGTAAATATTATTAAGAGCTTTTAACTAAATTTCCAGGATCAAATTTCCTTTTAAAAATACAAATTTATATAAACAAATGGCAATTATTCCAAAATCATATCCATTTGAAAATAATCAGCTCACACTTTATTTAATTTGGTTAAATATTTATTAAAATAATCAAGGCCAAAATTCAGGGTCGTTACAGTAATAGTCCTAGTAGTCCATCCAATATCATGGTTCCTCCGGATCGGGAAGCCACCAGAGGATACTACATGGGCTACGGGAGAAATCCAAACTCGTACAAGGCTCGCTAGGGTAGGTGACACGGCACACAAGGCAATGTCAGGGTAGATATACCAATTACTATTCGGACTGGTGGTGATGCATAGCGCGCAGCTACCGCCCACCTCGAGCCACACCCCTAAAATCAACAATCAAAAGTGGCCACCAAATCAATCTCAAAGTCAGAATATAATATCGAAGGAGTGTGTCTGATAAAAGGAGCTACCTCACTGGTCCGGAATCGCTCCTATTTTAGCCACCGTATGCCAACTCACGGGAGTCGGGTCCACGTATATATCTCAAAGGAACGCCGCCACCATCCTACTTCATTCTGGAATCTCCACCGCATACACGGTAGTTAAAGTGGTTTTCGGAGTTGGCAAAGAGTATGACAACTTCCGATCCTGGCCTCTTTAACAATCAGCATTATTATAACACCGCGATCATTTCAAAATAGTTTATACTTTAAAACCAGATAACATTGCCCTTTAAAAACCAAATCAATACGATAGATCATAACACTTTCAAAGTTACAACAGTCAAAATCAATATGCTTGAATATAACACTTTCAAATTTTAATACTTTGAAACTCATAACTTGAAACATAACTTCCCCCACATAAATGGTTTAAATATTTAAAATACTTTATATTATACTTTAGCTTCTTCAATTTCATAAATCATACAACTCAAATTTATACATTTTATATTTAACCAAATCCCAAATCGTAAATTTCGATTCAATTCAGTTTCCAAATCAAATTTATCGATTCCAAACAAATTTGAACCACATAATAAACCATTTCAAATTCAATATATTTCAAACTTTAAGTATTCAACAATTTCAAAACTAAGTTTGGTAATTTTGTGTGTGTGTGTATATATATATATATATATATATATATATATATATCAAATTCAATTTTCTATTATTTAGTTTTGAAATATTTTACTTAATAAATCCATTATCATTTAAGTAAAACTTCTAATTTCAAATAACTCGATATTCCTTCAATTTATTTAAAGGGGAATTTAAACGTAAGGGCCTTGTTTCACCAAACAATAAGTTTGTAGGACACAACTTTAAAATAATAACTTTGCAAGACAAAATTACTTCATACCCTTCTTCCATTCCATTTTCTCTTTCGCTTTCTACCATTTTTCACAGCGGCAAACTAAAACCAAAAATAGGTTTTATAAAACAAACGATTAATTTCCGTTCCCAATATTTCTGCTACAACGATTACAAATCATTTATCAGAGCCGCATTTAGATTACAACTACTTCAGCTTCATCAATTTCAGCTTTATCGTTTTCAGCTTAAACTAAAATACTTTCATCGAGCGATCTTTGCAATCACCTCAAACTTAAATGTGGAAGAAGTAAGCCGTATTTTATTTTGACATCAATGTTTTAGTTAAATGACAAATCGTAGATAAGTATTCTTTCTTATTGATGCTGATGATAGATTTTGTAATGGATTTAAGGTATTTTAGTTATTGTTATGATGTAACATAATCGACATATGTTTATTTAAGCGTACTAAATATTCAATGGCAGATGCTACTAAACCCTAGGTGTTAAACTGGACAAGGTATTTTTATTTTTTTGCTATATATCGATTGTTTTTTTTAGTTGAAGTAGTCATTCATTGTTAGATTTTCTTTGCTATTTATGGGTTGTTTTTGCTTGTGTTTGAACAAGTAAGAAATAAGGTCTATAGATTTGTTCATATCTAACAGTTTTTGTAATGCATGTAAGGTGTTTGATGTATTTGTACTGATTTAATGTGATGTAAAACAGTTCATATTCAACATCTTAAAAAGATAAATCTGTTTATCTTTTAATCTAAATGATTTAATACAAGAATGTAATAGATTTAACATGTTTGTTTATCTTTGAGTTACTTTAATGTAATTTTAACTTCAGTACTTGAAAAATCATATGTATTGTGTAAATACAGTTATGTTGTAATGTTCCTATGTTCAACAGTTACGAAAGATAAACATATTTCTCTTTCACTATAATTGGTTCAAATCAACTTAACTCTTAGTTATCTTAAATAGTGACTAGTATATGTTATACATGTTTGCCCTTTTTATTATTATTTAAAAGTTATTACAAAAAATATACAACAAATTTATACGCTACTTAATAAAGATAAAAGCATTTATGCTTTTATGTACAGAACAATTTAATTAGATAATGAACTACATATGATTTCACAGTCAGTAATTCATATATGTATAACTCTTCATTCTTACTAACATATTATTACACATAATAATCTTCATGCAGGATACAAATGAAGACAATATCGCAAAAAACTAAACTTTTTATTGAAAAAGCTACATGTATATTCATCAACAATGGAAAACAGTGTATTAATCAAAGACCTATATCTAGTCCGTTTTGTCACGAACACAGTCATCATAAATCTTTGTCAGTAACACCATTGGTAAAAAAAATTCCTTAATTATGTATAATATAACATTTAATTACATGTTGAATTGTTGCATACCATATGAACATGTTACTGTATTTAACTGCTGAACAAAGGTAAGCACATTTAGCTTCATTTGTGTAGGACTTAATTAGAATTTTAGCTTTACTTATATTTTAAAAACAGCGATATATGTTTAACAAGCTATACATGTTTAGCATTAATTATATTTAATTGCATGTTTAGCATTAGTTATATTTGAAACAAGATATACATGTTAAACAAGTTTCAAGTTTTATTCATTATTTAATTTTGTATCATACCATATAAACATGTTACTATATTCAACTATTGAAAAAAGATAAACAAATTTAACTTTATCTGTATGGGATTTAATTAGATGTTTAGCTTTACTTATAGTTGAAAAACAATGATAAATATTAGACATGTTTGTTGTTTTATTCATTATTTGCAATTATTACATACCATATGAAGTTGATTTAAAGTTTGCATAAAAATGATAAAAGCATTTATGTTTTTCTAAAAAGAACTTAATTACATAATAAAATATATAAAAAATGCTTTTAGTTGTTTGTGAATATCAAAAAATATGCTACTATATTACTACATATTTACTTATTTGGTATATACAATAACTATCAAAGCTTATTGCAAATGTAAATATCTCCATAATCAATATGGTTTAAGGGTACTGTTGAATTGGCAGCATATTTTTTTATGGATCATATTTTTAACATTTTATTCACTAGCTTCTATATTATTAGCACTACTGTATACAAACTACTGAACAATTCCTCATTAACAAAAAATATTTTAATCCCAAGAAAATACGAAATAATTAAAAATATAAACCATATTATCTTTTTATACAGACTACTGTACAGTATGATGTTTTTTGATAAAATTGCTTTGATTTATGTGCATTATGATTCTTGAGCAGAATGATATTATCTTCATGAATATGCAGAAATAAATGTAGGATTCCAATTAATGATATTATTTTCAATAATGTAGGATGAAGTTGAATCAACACAGCAAACCTCTCAAATTTCTGAACAAGAACAGTTAACAAACTCAGTTGAAGACGAAACAATTTTAGAAAATATTAGTGAAGCAAATTTTGATTCTCAAGACATGAATATTAAAACAGATGACTCAGATGATGTTGCGAGATATGAGATTCAAAATAGACTGAAAAAACAGAAAAAACATCTGTACACTGGAACATACAGATGTAATTTAGATGCTGTGCATAAAGTTTTGATGACTGTTAAGGAAAAAAACATTCTGTCTGCTGAAGCAAAAAGTTATATCAGCAAAACATACGGAAAAGCGCTGCAAATTTAGACCAAATAATTACTTCTTTCAATATTAAAGAAAAAGCCTTCAAAATTGGAAACAAAATGTTGAAAATCACACCTGAAGAAGTTAGCCTTATATTTGGACTGCATTTATCTGGAGAGGACTTGTTTTCGATACCAACTTCAAATAAGGCCACAACAATGGAAAGTTTTTCAGAGTTTCCGACTACAAATTTCAAAGAAAATGACATAGTAAGCCAGAAGAGAGTCACAAGAAGGCTGAAAAAAATGATAGAGGAAGAAAATGGGAATGAAGATTTAGTCAAATTGTTGTTGCTGTTGTTGATTAGTACTTTTTTCTTCCCTAACAATCAGAGCTACATGCAGTGGGGCTTCTTATCAAAGTTGTTAAACTTAGGAAAATTGAACTCAATCTCTTGGCCGAGAGCAATATGCGATAATGTCATGAAAAATGTTCAAAAATACTATGTTAATCCAAGAAGCACACCTGGATGTACTATGGTCTTCTTGGTATGATTTAAAAACTTTAAGTAAATATAAATATATTTATACTAATGATTTGTACAAAAATGTTAAATATTAATGCTTATTTGCATGGTCTTATTGGCAGTATTGGTTTTGTGAAAGGACGCAAATCATCAATGAAAAAGAAAATTTGGAAAGCAAAATCCCAAGGATGAGAAAATGGGATTTGTCAAAATTAAAAGATTTGGACCTCGATGAAATTGATAATGATCAGGTATGCTACTTTTATATATATTTATTGATATACAAAATCATATATATAAGTACATAATCAAAGATATTCAACACATAGTGAAAAGCTATTGACAATGATAAGTTTTAGTTTTACCACGCTTAAAAGCTATAGAAGATAAAAACATTCTTTTAATGTAAATGTTTTAATAACAAGTTTGGCCTTACTTATATTTGATACATAGTTGTACATATGAAATATTTTTCTTGATTTACTCATATTTTTAATTTATTACAGAAATTATACCACTAAATTAAACCCTAGTTAAAAAATATAAAAACATATATGTTTTTACAGAAAATGATTTAAGTACATAATGAACTATATATATTTGTTGATATACAAAATTATACGAGTGCATATGTGTATATATGTGTTATTTAATAGAGATAGTGTTCTAAATTTATGTAGTTTGTAGGTTAGTTAATTACAAATCTGTATTTATATGTAACGACTATTGTGTGTGCATTAAAGAATTTTCTAGTCTTTTATCCTTTTTTTTAATTTTTTTAATTACCTAGAGAACCAAGCTTCGCTTGTAAACTCTAGGGAAGTATGTGCCTACCAAACACATACTTCGGGTACTTGTTACAGGGTTGTCAGTTTTGGGGCTCGAACTCATGACCTTCGATCACGCAGTCCGGACCATCAACCAACTGCGCCAACCCTGTTGGCAGTCTTTTATCCTTCCCATATGAATGTGCTTACATATTGTATCCATTTATCAAGTGTTTGAAAATTTTCTACCTGTTCATTTTTAATAATTTTTGATTTTTAAGTTCATAGTAATTCAGTGATATTACATGTCCAAATTTACTTTCAAATACCTTCCATGCAGATTTTACAAAAATTTTCATATGTAACTAAGGAGGAAAAAGACTTACTGTCTAAAAAAAATACTGGGCTGGAAGATGACAAATATGTCGTGGATTGCTCAAGTAGCATAAAAGAGTTGGAGATGAAAGTGAACTTTTTATCCGCTGAGATGAAAAGTATGGTAGAACAACTGAATGAGGAACAACATTTAAGACAAATTGCTGAACAAAGACTCCACAATCTTGAAATGAAAGTTAGCTGGAAAATTTTCAAGAGTATAATGTGGAGAAAAAATGATTTCAAAGAAAAAAATGAAGCTGAAAAGGTTACGAAAAAAAGAAAGTTAGTTGGTATGATGCACATAAATAGTTCTGCTAACTTTCCATGTTTTGATTTAATGCAACTCAAGATTTCATTTTAGAAACTGAAGTCGCTTTAAAATCTGAAAATATCAAACAAGTTAGTGAAGAAATTGCTTTAGAAAAACGAATTGTTGTTGAAGATGTCAGTCCCAAAGAACAAAAAAAAAAGAGGAAGAAAAAGAATGCTGAAAAGTGTCCACTGATGAAGCATCTGACTAAGGAACAACAAGAAAATGTAAAACTTTTTTTCAAAGTTTTGGGAGGAAACAAGTAAATAATTAAACTACTTTTGACTCATACAAACTGTATATCAATTATGTGTTAAATTAATTATTACTTCTGTTTTGGTTCTGTTTTAGTTTGGTCAACTATCAATATATCTGACAACTACCATACACTCACATACTTAGTCAAAAATAAACAAAAACTAAACAAAACTAAAAAAGATAAATTAATTTATCTTTAACTTTTCATACATACTTATATAAAGGCTTCTATTCTGTTTTGGTCTGTTTTAGTTTGGTCAACTATCAGTATATCTGTCAACTACTGTACACTCACACACTTACTCAAAAATAAACAAAAACTAAACAAAACTAAAAAAGATAAATCAATTTATCTTTAACTTTTCATACATACTTTCATAAAGGCTTCTATTTTGTTTTACAACCAAATGCAAAAAACATAATATGTAGTAAACATACTTTCTTTTATTAACAACCGTCCAATTTTTCAACGATGAAGCTTTTACTTGTGATGATGAAAACTTCATCACCATAACAAAATTCAAGATATAAGACCTCCTCTATTAGCAAAGTATTTGTGGTCAAGTAAGTACAAGAAAATAAAATTTCCTTCATTATAAATTATATACTCTATCCATATTATTTTTCAAATGTAGATCATTGATTGGTTTAGGTTTCGAAAAAAAAGCAACTAGAAGAAAGCAAAAGCATTATCTGTGTTAACACAACTATGACTGTAAGTGAATTATATTCTCAAAATAATAATTTTTTATACAACATAAATTTTCTAAAACAAATTTTGTACAGAAAAGCACAACGGATGGAAGCTTGAAAATATCAAGAAACAAATGTTCAATCCTTTTATGAAAAGAACACTTTTAGATCCATTATGTTACAACATATTATTCCCAATTCATGGCAATGAACGTTGGAGCCTGCTTGAACTAGTTGTTAGAGAATGCACTTGGAACCACTACGACTCTTTCCACTTGACCACGAGATCAAAATCCTGCAGAAGTGGACATACAAAATTTGCCATTAACGTTGTAAGTAAAAATACACAAGAAGTAATAATGATAAATGTGTTTATATTTATTCTAATTTTCTTTCACTGTTTGCAGAAATCAACAGTAAACAACCTATACAAAGAGCTACAAGAAGAAGGGCACAAAACAATTCTGAGAAAAATTCAGTGCTTAAAAATGTTGACTGTGCTCAACAAAGCAATGGGTAATTCTGAGGATAGATCAGAATTTTATACAAAAATTCATGATACACAATAACTACCTAAACACGTATTACCAATTAGATAATATAATTTACTCACATACAATTATTTAGATAAACATAATACTAATAACAATTTATTATCAAAATAAAGAAAAGGTAATCTGTTTTATCATTATATTAAAAGCACTAAACTTCAGAAATACAGGTACGACCGTGGAATTTTTGTGATGATGTTCATGCAAAAAATAGTACAAGGAATGCAGACTACATCAAAAATTAGTCTTGAACAAGTTAATGCATTCATAGCACAGATAGCTGCACCAATACTCTCCGACGAACCATACTGCTGGCTTGACAAGTTTTGTAGCTCTTCTTCAGCCCATATAAAAGTAATGACTGATGATTGAGATGATGAATTCGTAATGGCTGATGTTAAAAATTAGATAATGAATTTGGTGATGAATTTGGTGATGAATTTTGTAATGAATTTGTAATGGCTGATACTATATTGATCATAGATTTTAGGGGTATATTTGAATTTACTGATGAATCACATGATGAATTTGTAGTAAGTGATATTGAAAATTTGATGATTAATTTGATAATGTATTTCTAATGGCTTTGTTGATTTGATGATGTTATTCAGATAAACGTGGATCATGAATTTGTAATCCAAAATATTATTTTACTGCTCTTGTAAGAAAGATAAATCCTTTTATCTTTTATTGATAATTTGTAGTTTTATATTTACTATTATGTTCTCTAATTCCGTTGTTCTATACAACAAAAGGATGCAGTATGGGCTACTTTTCCTAGACAAGAAGAAGCTGTAAGATTTGTCTATACACATGCAAACACTTACATTTTTTTCTACCAAGATCATTTGACTGCACAAAGAAGGTTCCTTGTTTCTACATATGATGAGTTCTGGAGAAGGTAGGAAACCATGAATCCTAAGTTACGCCACCATTACGAGGTTATTCAAGTCAGACTACCTTGCCACTTGTATTATGATCTGGAGTTCAATAAAAAGATTAACACTGGAAAAAATGCCGATGAAATGGTAAATATTCTGATATCTATCACCTTCAAAGTGCTAAATGACAAATACAACATCCAGGGAAATCAAGATTGGGTTATAGAGCTTGATTCATCTACTGAAGAAAAGTTCTCTCGACATGTGATCATTCGTATCCTAAATATTGCCTTCAAAGACAACTCACATGTTGGAGCATTCATCTCTGAGTTATGCTCATGTATAATAAATTTAAGAGTAAATGATCCACAGTTTGAAAAACTGTACATCAAGAAAGATTCAAGATCATCAGACAATACGGAGTGTCTTTTCATTGATACTGGAGTTTATACCCATAATCGTTGTTTTCGTCTTCCTTTCTCATCAAAAGCAGGGAAGAATGCTTTACTCCTGCCAAGCGGATGCTTTGCATGTAAGAATCTGAATGAGGAACAAGTGTTTAACAAATCACTAATTTGCAGAATAGATGCTGATTTTGATAAGTTATTAGAGTGCAAAATGGATCTGGACTGTTGCAAAATTCTTTATTTTAAATCTGAGAGCAATGATAATATCACCTACACCGAGGGAGATAAGTCATTACATGTTTATAGTAGCAATATACCGAAGTCCTATTGTTCAGGAAAATCCCCCTTTCCAGCTTTGGATGATAAAATTTCATCTTTTGCCTCTCATGGAAATGTTTCGGGTAAAATCAGAAGGTAGTACTGGTTTTCTGCACATGGCTACATAATTTATAGCATGTCCAGAAGTCGATATTGTGAACGAATTGGAAGAGAACATAAAAGTAATCATGTTATGTACATTGTTGATTTCCAAAGAGGTGGCTACTATCAGAAATTCTATGACCCCGATTGTAGAGGCTATCGATCTCCAGTGCGCCCAGTACCATGGGATGTATTTTCAAATTGTTATGATATTGTGAACCAAGAAGGCAAGACTGTCTAGAACCAATGCATCTGTCAAATGAAATATTAACTACATAATCACTTCAGTCTATGTTGCTTTTCTTGTGTATAGTTAACTAGCAAGTGCTTACACAAATGATTTTACATTTGATAATGGAATTCTGGTAAGTGATAATGAATTTGTAATGGCTAATGTTTGTAATGCTCTGTTAAAAAGATAAAGCATTTTTGTTTTATTGACAGTATGTTGTATCACTTTTATTGACAATTCTGTGTATGCTCTGTTAAAATGGCTATACATAACAACATCACTTTTATTGATAATATGTTTTGGGTAGCAATATGCTAGTCATACTTATCTCCAGTTGTTCTGTTTGATTTGTATTCCTAGTGCTGTGCGTGAAACTCGTGAATTAACAAATGATTTGGTTTCACTGTAAGAGCCCAACTAATTAGTTTCTAGAATGCCTGTTCAAAAAAATTAGTTTCCAGGACACGGGTCCAAAACAAACCACTGCTTCTCGCTAATCCATATCTGTCGCTAAAACATACGAATGAAAAACAAAAGGGTTGAGGGTTTAGAAACAAAACCGCTATCGATTGGCTGAACAAGCATCATCGATTTCTGCTTCATCGATTTTGGCTTAAACTAAAATACTTTCTTCGAGCTATTTCTGCAATCACCTAAAAACTTAAAAGCGGAACAAGTAAGCTATATTTTATTTTGATGTAAATGTTTTAGTTAGATGATAAATCGTAGTTAAATATTCATTCTTACCGATGCTGATAATAGCTCTTATTATAGATTTAAGGTATTTTACTTCTTGTTATAATTTACCATAATCGACATTTGTTTAATTAAGCATACCTAAATATTCAATGGCAGATGATACTAAACCCTAGATGTTAAACTGAAGAAGTTATTGCTTAGCTGTTAAAAAAGATAAACGTATATATTTATTAATGTCAAATATTTAGACTACATGCTAAACTCTAGTTGTGTTTGATAATTACAATTACTTATATTAGATAGGATTTTATTTTTATCATGATTTAAAGTTATTAGAAAAAATATACAACTAATTTAAACTAAACCCTAGTTGGAGAAGATAAAAGCATTTATGTTTTTATCTAAACGATTAAAATACAGAATAAATCGTAGATAAATTTTTATATCAGCTACTACATCTAACATAAATAGTTCTTCACTCTTTCTAACATTTCAATATATATGAAAATTTTCATGCAGCGTAAAGATGCATACAAGGTCTTCTAAATCAAAGATATTCATTCGAACAACTACTTGCATATTCATAAATGAAGGTGCAACTCAATGCATAAACATAAGACCTACATCCAGTCCTTTCTGCAATGAACATAGCCAGAGACCATCATTATCTTCAACTCCTTTGGTAACAGTTTTCCTACTTATGTTTCCCATAATATTTAGTTCTATTCTTCAATTTGTATATACATATTAAATTGGAATTTTGATTTGAGAAGGCCCACTTTATTTCTCTCTAAAAAAAATTTTTGACAAGGAATACTCAGTGGTCACCCAATCAAGAGAGTATCATTCATATACTCTCTTCTAATCAGGATCTTTTAACCAATATAAAAATATTGTTGTGTTCAACTTGTCAAAACTTACATATGTGAAGATATGTAAATTATTTTTCTATTTGTATCAGAGTACAAGTAATTATAAGCAGAAATCTGTTTCGGAAATTGTTAAGTAATTTATACCTAGCAATTTTATTTTTGAAGAATCTAGTTTTTTTTCCTTTTTCCAGTCATAGTTACTTTTACATAACTATTAATATTATGCCCTCTTATTTCAACATTTGTATGTATTTTTCTTCCCCCATACTTTTATTTCTAAATGACTGTGCCCTTATATTTGTATGTGTGTGTGCAAGTCCCTGTACATGATTATGTACTAGTAAGATTTTTGGGTGCTTTTACTTCTTTTCAAACAATTGCTAACTTGAAATGATGAATCCTACCCTGTATCTGAGTTATTATGCCTTACTACCAACTGGGTTAAAACAATAGAAAATGGTTGAACCCAGGCTTGGTAAAATAGTTAGGTTAGCCTTACTTATCTTGTATCCCTTCATACACAAATTACAAGTATTTCTGGATTCTTTCTAAGGTGATTCAAGACTTGCATATGCTAACTTCTTACAACCTCTTCAAACATGGGTTTTTTCCTATCAAATACTGGGTGAGTGATTCAGTTTTTACATGCTTGCATCTCAGATTTTCTACTATTAAAATTAAATCTCTCTGAAACTAAGAAAGGAAACTTCAATACTCAGTAAAACAGTTTTCAAAAATAACTTACAGGTTTCAACTGAATTACGTCTTTAAGTTCAATACATACAAAACAGAAAATGACATCACATTAGTTTCTTTCTAAACAACTTGAGTAACATAACATAATATAAATTTAACTTAAACTTCCATTCTTAATTTTTCCAGAAAATCTGTTACTATTGCATCCAAATTCTTAGGCAGCTAACACATCCAGAGCTTGATCAGTGAAATGTCTATTTACCCGCACAATCACTATGGGCTGCCCCATGAAATATGAGACACCCAATAGTGCATTAACACACATGGGTCAGACTATTGTCTGGTATGAGTAACTTACCTGAAAGCATATTCTCATCTTAATTTCATTTTATTTAAGTACTTTACATGAATAAGGAAACCAATATCATCACTGTGCATAATTCTGTAAAGCATATATACACTTATGTAAGTGCAAACTGATTATGTATGGTTTTAAGCAATTTCATTTAGAGAAAAATAATCATAAAACTCAACAATAAACATTATAGCCTTCCAATACAAGCACTAGTTCAACCATCAAATCCCCTCTTCAATTTTTACTGGCCATCAGGATTTCACCCAAGCCTTACTTGACCCTATCTTTATTATTCATTATCAAGTGTCAGTTTAAGGTCTTTAGCTACTTCCTCATATTATAACACACATTGCCTCGGACAAATCTCTGTTAACCCAGCACACTCCGGCCCTTTGGTATAAACATACCATGTGTGAGCTTGCAATTTCCCCCCGCCAAGCCTTCTTTTGTAGCCCTAAGATCCATAGTCCTTAGTTTAAATTACTAAGTGTTATTTTCCCTTTTTTTTTTCTTAACTGTGCTAATTTCTTTTGCAGGACATACTTTCAATCAGAAGGGAAAAAATAAACACTTCACCCAATCATACATTCATTCAGAGATGTATAAATCATGTTCTTAGAAATAATTTTTTTATCATGCAAAGGGATATGGTCACTTAGCAGGTTATTTTTACCTATGGGTTCTAGTAGATCAGATCATAAACATATGGTCCTATTTAGTTTTTCTGGATACCTTCTTTTTTTTCTTTTCTTTTACCTCTAGTTTAATCAGATCTTCATTAATTTCCAGATCTGGCTAAACCACAAGTATAATCTATAATTTGGGAGATTCATAAAATCATAGACGCTCAGCACATGTATCACATTGCACTTCTATATATATATTATTATTTTTACAATTTAATATGGGGCACAAGCAACAACACAATGTTGTTGCCCCCTATTTCTTTTCATTTTAGACTATATATTTACCACCCAAATCCTGGAATTTAAATGAGCATTTTTAAAGGAAGAAACCCATAAAAGAAATCACTTCATTTCAAGGTTAATCCATAATCAGATAGTCATCTTAAAACATGAAGCATCAGACTCTTTTACTTTGAATAAATCATTATGCAGAATTTTGTACTTAAGTCAATCATTCACATACCAAAAACATCAAATCATAAAATGAACACAGCTTGCAAAATAAAACATAAAACCAATTAGGCTGCCTCAATATTCAGGACTTAATGCCAAGTTTTTCAGTGAGGTTACTTACCTTAATTCTTTTTCCTAAGCCTTCCACTTCCTCTTATCTCTAATAGCCAGTACTCCACATTTTCCTCTAAATTCTGTTTTTTATTTTTTTTATTTTATGAGGCAGAGCAATCTAAAACCTTACTGCACCAGGTTTTCTTATATAAACCTTGGCTGCTTCTAGGGTTTAAGGAAATTACCCAATGTCATTTTACCCCAAATATTATCTTCCTTAACCTTGATTTAAACAAAACAAGAGGGTATGTGGTTCTTGCTATATTTTTCCTCAGCAAATAAATCTTATTTCTACCCCGGGTCATGTCATGTGTATGACTTAACTAATTTCTTCTTTCTTTTTTTTTTCTAAGGAAAAGAGTTACTGAAAATAGCTAAAGTGGTTTATTAAAGATTCATACTATTTCCATGCAAGCCTTGTCTTGTACCAGCTGTACTTTCTTATGCTCCTGCATATCATATGTAAACTTATTTATTTATTTATTTTTAAGTACTTACTATCTTCTGCATATGTTTATTCTAGTCTACCTATTTTTATTTTCTTTATACTAAACTTGTTTTAAAGACATATTCATGTCTGCATGTCTATGTATTTGTAATTTATTTATTCTAACTTACAAATTAATTTCTGCCAATTTTATCTTGCAGAAAATATGTGTATGTGTGTGTGCTGTCTTGTGCACCAGTACATACTTTTTGACTATTCATTGGCAATAAGTCTCTATTCCTATTTTTCTTCAATTATTAAACAATCATAAACTAAATTGAATCATAAAATTACCCATAAAATCAGGATTATCACATATACCCCTCCTTTTAGGAATTGTGTCCCACAATTCTTTCATACTTAACTCAAGTATTTTCAATCCAGAAAATCAATCATTTTCAAACTAACCTCTTAATTAAACTCTATGCATATTAAAAATATATTCACAATGCATATTTAATCAAAGCATCCATCAATATTACCATCAATATTTATATAGTTTACCTTTCATTCAATCAAACAGTTGTGGATAATCATTTCTAATTTTATCTTCTACTTCCCATGTGCAATCACTTGGGTCTAGACTCCATTGCACTTTCACCAATCTAATTTCTTTATTTCTCAACCTCTTAATTTCTCTTGAAACTATTCCTACTGGATCATAAATCATTCTGCGGTCAATCTGTACATCTTTAGTGTATTTTAAGATTGTCTCTGCATCATGAACCCATCTTCTTAACTGAGACACATGAAAAACATCATGTATTGCTCTCATTTCTTCTGGAAACTACAACCTATAGGCTACATTTCCAATTCTTTCTAAAATTTTATATGGTCCTATGTATCTGGGAATTAACTTTCCTTGTTTCCCAAATCTTAGAACCTTCTTCATAGGTGATATTTTAACAAATACACAATCTCCAACATCATATTGTACTGCCTTTCTCTTCTGATCTGCGTATTTCTTTTGCCTATCTTGGGCAGAAGCGATTCTTTTTCTAATCAAAGCTATCTTTTCATAAGTTTCTTTTACATTTTCTGGTCCTAAGACCACCTTCTCCCCAGATTCAATCCAACTTGAGGGTGACAAACATGGCCTACCATAGAGTGCTTCAAAGGGTGCCATGCCTATACTGCTGTGATAGCTATTGTTATATGCAAATTCTGCTAAAAATATGTGATCTTCCCAGCTTCCTCCCCAATCCAATATACATGCCCTCAACATGTCATCAAGCAATTTATTCATAATTTCTGTTTGACCATCTGATTGTGGGTGATATGCTGTGCTCAAGCATAAATCAGTCCCCATTGCTTTGTGAAAACTTTGCCCAAATTTTGAAGTGAAGATGGTATCTCTATCACTCACTATGGTTTTTGGTATTCCATGCAATCTAACTATTTCTTTGATAAATAATTGAGCTAATGCGCATGCATTCCTTTCTGATTTTACAGGTATGAAATGAGCTGATTTGGTTAGCCTATCAACTACAACCCAAATACTATCATTTCCCCTCCTAGTTTTAGGCAAACCATCAATGAAATCCATTGATATATCTTCCCATTTCCACTGTGTTATTTGTAAAGGTTGAAGCATACCTGAAGGTCTTTGATATTCAGCCTTTACCTGTTGACAAACCATGCACTTAGACACATAAGTTGCCACTGCACTTTTCATACCACTCCACCAATAATCTCTCTTGAGGTTATGATACATTCTTGTGCTTCCTGGATGTATGTATATTTACTTTTATGATAAGCATCCAATATTTCTTGCTTCAATTCATCAATGGCAGGAACACATATTCTTTTTCTTTTCTCCAATTGGTGTTTATTCAACTGAAAACCTTCCACTGCCTCTCCATTTAATATCTGAGTTTTCTTCTCAAATAAAAATGGATCTTGGTCTTGTAACTTTTCAACTTTAGATTTTAATTCTGACCCCAAAGTAATAAGCTTAACCTTCCCATCCCTACATTCTCACATCATATGCTCATATTTTCTACACTTTCACTTTCTACTTCTGAGTCAATCAATAGTGATAGAGTGTTAAACTCTTCTATCATTAACCTAGCTACATTAACATGCTGTCTACTTAAAGCATCTGCTACTTTATTAGCTTTGCCAGGTGTGTATAATATATCAAAATCATATGAGGCTAGTAGTTCAATCCACCTTTGCTGCCTCATGTTTAATTCTTTTTGTGAAAACAAGTACTTAAGTGACTTATGGTCTGTGTAAACTTCAAATTTATCCCCTAACAAATAATGTCTCCATAATTTAAGAGCATACACTATAGCAGCCAATTCAAGGTCATGTGTAGCATACCTCACCTCACTGGGCTTTAACTGTCTAGAGGCATAAGCTATCACTTGATGTTGTTGCATCAATACTGCCCCAAGTCCTTGTCCACTTGCATCAGTATATATCACCAAATTTTCATTTCCCTCAGGTACTTTTAGTATTGGTGCTTGTATTAGTGCTTCCTTTAACCTCCCAAAGGCTTTCTCACACTCCTCGGTCCAAGCAAATACCTGGTTCTTCCTAGTCAATCTAGTTAATGGGATTGAAATTTTTGCAAAATCTTTTAAAAACCTTATATAATAACCAACCATTCCCATAAAAGATCTGACCTCTGTGACACTAGTAGGCCTTTTCTAAGCTTGAACTGCAATCACCTTATTGGGATCCACAGATATACCTTCTTCTGATATCACATGTCCTAGAAAATTTATTTCATTTTGCCAAAAAGTGCATTTTGAAAATTTTGCCTTCAAATTTTCTTGCCTCAATCTATGAAGTACAATATGCAAATGATTCTCATGCTCCTCAACTGACTTAGAATAAATTAGTATATCATCAATAAATATCAATATAAATTTATCCAAGTATTCTCTAAAAATTCTATTCATCAAATCAACAAAGTAAGAGGGAGCATTTGTCAAACCAAATGGCATTACTAACCATAGCTAGTGTTGAAAGATGTGTATTTAATGCTTTCCTCTTCTACTTTCATTTGATGAAATCCTGAAGCTAAATCAAGTCTAGAAAATATTTTTGCACCACTTAATTGATCAAAGAGATCATCAATTCTTGGTAAGGGGTATTTGTTTTTAACTGTGATTTTATTTAACTCCATATAATCAATACATAATCTAAGAGATCCATCCTGTTTCTTAACAAAAACCACTGGTTCTCCCCATGATGAGCTACTAGGTCTGATGAAGCCTTTTTCTTCTAGTTCAACTAGTTGCTTTTTCAGTTCTATCAATTCTTTAGGCCCCATTCTAGTTGGCCTCTTAACTACTAGTTAGCTCCTGAAATTAGTTTAATTGAAAACTTTACCGGCCTATGGTTTGGAACTCCCTTAACCTCACCAAACACATCAGCATATTGGTTTACTACAGGGATTTCTTCTAATGCAGGCATGTGCTTCTCACTGGACAAATTAACAAGGGTGGCTATATTTCTGTTCTTATTTGCTTCACAAAGAACAACTACCCTTTTTCCATCAGAAGCTTTTAATGATATGGTGGAGGTCTCCATATTTATGACAACATTATATTTTCTTACCCAATCAACTCCTAAAATAACCCATGTGCCTGGGTATTGCAACACATATAGGTCTGCACTAAACACATATCCCCCTATATTTAATCCCAGTTGCATACACATCATACCCAAAACACAGGAACTACCCAAAGGACTTCTAATGAGCAATGGCTTATCAACAATCATACAATTTAATTTTAGTTGTTATGCAATATCATAGGAAATTAATGAGTGTGTAGCCCCAGTATCATACACTACTGCAAAAGGTATTGAGTGAATGAGCAAAGTACCTTCAACTTGGCCATGATTCTCAATATTTGGTCCTTCAGTTGCTTTGCCTTTCCCTTCCAAAGCTCCCATTTTTTCTTGCTTAAAATGTGGACAATTTCTCCTTATGTGCCCTTCCTTCCCACACTAGTGACATTTGAAGGATGTTGGTTTAAGATTTGTGCACCTGTTCTTCATATGCCCCTCTTGGCCACAGTTATCACAAGTGATCTTTTTCTTAACTTCAGCAGTCTTGACC
This sequence comes from Allium cepa, assembly GCA_030765085.1. NCBI lineage: Eukaryota > Viridiplantae > Streptophyta > Magnoliopsida > Asparagales > Amaryllidaceae > Allium > Allium cepa. Next base: position 77,317,365 of record CM060941.1, on the reverse strand, counting down.
TCTTTTGGATTCTTGGTGGAAGCTACACCTATTTTCTTTTTGTCATAAGGATGAAACTTACCCTTTACTTTCTTATTTTGATTATTCCTGAGTGCTCTGAAATTTTCCCTGGCTTTATCATATTGTTCAATACTCAAAGCCAGATCGAAAACTTGATCAAATGTCCGGTCCTTATATGGCAGCATAGCTCTACTAAGGCTAGCATTCAGTCCTTGGATGTATCTGCCATTTTTAGCCTCTTTAGTTGTGATAAGCACTGCACCATACTTTGCTAGTGATTCAAACTTCTGTGTATACTCAGTAACACTCATAGTTCCCTGCCTTAATTTAATGAATTCCTCTAGCAGAGATTCTTTAGCTGATGCAAGTACAAATCTTCCTTCCAACATTTCCTTAAATTGATTCCATGTCACTTCCCCTTCAGGCCTTCCAGCTATGATAACTTCCCACCAGTCCAAAGCTGCTCCTCTCAATTGTCTAGATGCTATTAGTCTCTTCTTTTGGTCTTCAACTTGTATATCTGTAAAAATTCTGAGCCAATTTTGAACTCACATGATCCCCTCTGTTCCATCAAAAGTTTTGCCTCCAAGATTGGTAAAGGTCTTGAGTAGTTTGGAAAGCTCTTCATGTGGATTTTCTTGCCTATTGCCTACTCCATCCCTTATGGCTCTAATGAATTCTTGCATATTCACCATTGGTGGTTCACTTGGTCCTACATCTTGTTGTCTAGGTCTCATCATAGTTCTATGGATATAACACTTAAGTTAGTTCATCTTGCCTAACCCTCTATAAATTAATTTACTTCAATTTATCCTTATTTAGTTATAATAGATATTAGTAGTATATGTACTAACAGAACAAAACATCCAAAGCAATCAACACACCATACATCAATGCAAACAAGTTCATATAAAATTTTGCTATGTTATTTAACAACATGGCTCTGATACCGAAAGAGATGACCCACTTTATTTCTCTCTAAATTTTTTTTTGACAAGGAGTACTCAGTGGTCACCCAATCAAGAGAGTATCAATCATATACTCTCTTCTAATCAGGATCTTTTAACCAATATAAAAATATTGTTGTGTTCAACTTGTCAAAACTTACATATGTGAAGATTAAATTATTTTTCTATTTGAATCAGAGTACAAGTAATTATAAGCAGAAATCTGTTTTGGAAATTGTTAAGTAATTTATACCTAGCAATTTTATTTTTGAAGAATCTAGTTTTTTTTTCCTTTTTCCAGTCATAGTTACTTTTACATAACTAGTAATACTATACCTTCTTATTTCAGCATTTGTATGTATTTTTCTTCCCCCATACTTTTATTTCTAAATGACTGTGCCCTTATATTTGTATGTGTGTGTGTGTGTGTGTGCAAGTCCATGTACATGATTATGTACTAGTAAGATTTTTGGGTGCTTTTACTTTTTCTTCAAACAATTGTTAACTTGAAATGATGAATCCTACCCTATATCTGAGTTATTATGCCTTACTACCAACTGGGTTAAAACAATAGAAAATGGTTGAACCCAGGCTTAGTAAAATAGTTAGGGTAGCCTTACTTATCTTGTATCCCTTCATACACAAATTACAAGTATTCCTGGATTCTTACTAAGGTGATTCAAAACTTGCATATGCTAACTTCTTACAGCCTCTTTAAACATGGGTTTTTCCTATCAAATACTGGGTGGGTGATTCATTTTTTACATGCTTGCATCTAAGATTTTCTACTATTAAAATTAAATCTCTCTAAAACTAAGAAAGGAAACTTCAATACTCAGTAAAACAGTTTTCGAAAATAACTTACAGGTTTCAACTGAATTACATCTTTATGTTCAATACATACAAAACAGAAAATGACATCATATTAGTTTCTTTCTAAACAACTTGAGTAACATAACATAATATAAATTTAACTTAAACTTCCATTCTTAATTTTTCCAGAAAATCTGTAACTATTGCATCCAAATTCTTAGGCAGCTAACACTTCCAGAGCTTGATCAGTGAAATGTCTATTTACCCGCACAATCACTATGGGCTGCCCCATGAAATATGAGACACCCAATAGTGCATTAACACACATGGGTCAGACTATTGTCTGGTATGAGTAACTTACCTGAAAGCATATTCTCATCTTAATTTCATTTTATTTAAGTACTTTACATGAATAAGGAAACCAATATCATCACTTTGCATAATTCTGTAAAGCATATATACACTCATGTAAGTGCAACCTGATTATGTATGGTTTTAAGCAATTTCACTTAGAGAAAAATAATCATAAAACTCAACAATAACCATTATAGCTTTCCAATGCAAGCACTAGTTCAACCATCAAGTCCCCTCTTCAATTTTTACTGGCCATCAGGATTTCACCCAAGCCTTACTTGACCCTATCTTTATTATTCATTATCAAGTGTCAGTTTAAGGTCTTTAGCTACTTTCTCATTTTATAACACGCATTGCCTGAGACAAATCTCTATTAACCCAGCATACTCAGGCCCCTGGGTATAAACATACCATGTGTGAGCTTGCAATTTTCCCCTTGCCAAGCCTTCTTTTGTAGCCCTAAGATCCATAGTCCTTAATTTAAATTACTAAGTGTTATTTTCCCTTTTTTTTCTTAACTGTGCTAATCTCTTTTGCAGGTCATACTTCCGATCAGAAGGGAAAAAAAATAAACATTTCACCCAATCATACATTCATTCAGAGATGTATAAATCATGTTCATAGAAATAATTTTTTTATCATCCAAAGGGATATGGTCACTTAGCAGGTTAGTTTTACCTATGGGTTCTAGTAGATCAGATCATAAACATATGGTCCTATTTAGTTTTTCTGGGTACCTTTTTTTTTTCTTTTACCTCTAGTTTAATCAGGTCTTCATTAATTTCCAGATCTGGCTAAACCACAAGTATAATCTATAATTTAGGAGATTCATAAAATCATAGAAGCTCAGCACATGTATCACATTGCACTTATATATATATATATATATACATATATATATTTCCAATTTAATATGAGGCATAAGCAATAAGACAATGTTGCTGCCCCCTATTTCTTTTCATTTTAGACCATATATTTACCACCCAAATCCTGGAATTTAAATGAGCATTTTTAAAGGAAGAAACCCATAAAAGAAATCACTTCATTTCAAGGTTAATCAATAATCAAATAGTCATCTTAAAACATGAAGCATCAGACTCTTTTACTTTGAATAAATCATTATGCAGAATTTTGTACTTAAATGAATCATTCACATACCAAAAACACCAAATCATAAAATGAACACTGTAACAACCCGCATATTTAACGATTTTTATATTTAAATGTTTAATTTAAATATAGCGTCGTTAGTCGGATTTTGGTCCGAAATGTTACTTTTTGCAAATGGCCGAATTGGAGCTCGAAACTTCTTCCATTGGTTCCAAAATGGCGTTTGCGACCTTTTTGAGTATAATCTTTGATATGTTTGGAGTAAGTGAAATTTTGACTTTTTCTATTGGGCTTTGGGCTTGGGTTTCACCCAAACTGTTCTATTAACCTCAACTCAGCCCTCTCCTCTCATTCACTTATTCATTTCATTAAAACTTAAGCTTAAAAAACTGAAATGGGGGAAGAGGAAGGAAATTAGAAACTCCTAGCCCTAAATCCATTTGCAAAATCCAAATTTCTTGCTCCAAAATCATAGAGAAGCCACAGGTATGTCTCTTTTCTTCTTCTCCAACACTTTCTCTTCAATTTCTGTAATTTTCCTAACCCTAACTTAGGAAATACTTGCTTTGATTCTAGATTGAAGCTTGTAGTGTTGAAGTGGAGTATAGTTGGTTGTTTCCTTGCTTTTGTGCTTCTTCATCATCTTTGTTTGTGAGGTTAAAAGGTGAGTTTTGATCTCACATCTACTTCTCTTGATTTCATGGGTGTTGGTATGAATTCCTAACAAGTATGCATGTGCCATTGTTTTGGAATTGGAAAGAATTTTCATTTTCATTGAAATAGGGCAGGAAGTGCAAAATCACCAGGTTCGGCCGACCGAGTGCAGGCTTCGGTCGACTGACTTGCTGCCCCGAGCCATACTTGGGTTTCTGCATCTGGCCGGCCGACCGAGCTCTGCAGTCCGGTCGATCGACCTGCTTTGTTTTGCCTGGTTTGTTTATTTTGCATATTTGATTGATTTTTCCGGATTCTATCGATTCAAGTTGCTTTTTAGTGTTTGTTATTGCATCTTTGACTTTGATAACTTACTCTTGACTTCATCCATGGGTTTTTATAAAATAATCTCTCGAATCGCATTTAAAAGCTCGTTTCTCAAATTCATAAATTCTATTTAAAACACACACTTTCGCACTTCGAGCGAAGTGGAAGGGTGATTAAATGGTTGGGCAAAACACGGACCATGAATCTGTGCGTTTATCCTTTCGATTAATCCCCGACCTATTCAATTGATCGTTTTGACCTTCGGGTTTAGTTTACCGATGATATGAGGTAAATTTGTACTGCTTTGAGTGTGAAAGTGACTGACGGATAGTAAACCGTTTAGTGCGAACGAGTGGTTATGGGACGCACGTTAACACTGTTCGGATTCCTTTTCGAGAGTTGTGACACATTCCGCCAGTTAGTGGTGTCCAGTACTGGGTCTCTGACCTTCACCACTACGGTTTGTTTCCCTATAAAGTATCGCTCCGATGTTGGCCTTATGTGCCGCATGAGTGATATTGGGTTTGTTGCCTTCGGGTATGTTGCCTTCGGGTGTGTGCCTTCGGGTTTGTTGCCCTATATAGTTTCGCTCTGATGTTGGCCTTATGTGCCGCATGGGTGATACTTGGGTTTGGAGTCTTCGGGCTCATGGATCCTTGTTTGTACAGTACCGAGCTCGAGCAATTTTCTGGTATTTCGTTGATATTATATTCCCTTGGTATCGTCCTTCGGTGTTGGTCATTATGAGCCGCATGATGCGTAGCGTTTACCTTGCGGAACTTGTATACCTTATTGGTATTTGTTATTTGCCTTTTGGCTTGTTTTGGGATATTTGTATCCTTTGTTTCTATATGTTGCCGATGATATGAGGCTTGTTCTATATGATTCATCTCTTGTTGATGATTGTGTTATCTCCTCTAGAGATATTTGTTATACTGTATGACCTTGCAGGTTTATTATTGTTCAGTTTATCTAACTGATTTGTTATCTAGACTCACCCGTGTATTTTATACTCGGGTCAGACCGAGTTGTTTCAGGTTAGGTGCTTTTGGACTTAGCCTATTTTGCTTCCGCATGGACTATTCACTAGCTTCATTTTGTTATAGCGTCTTTTGTGGTCCTTATCTGTTGTAACTCTGATTTATACTTTTTTTTGTCTCGTCTGTATATTGTGGTCTCCTGTACCACTTGACATGTATTATTTTATATACTCTGTTGTGTATCTGTTTATGTGTATATTATGATCGACTGTTCTGTGATGTGAATTACATTTGAGTTGTTATATTTTCTTCTGATAGATCCTTTAGCCATTGTAGTTTTGCTTTAAATATTTATTGAATAGGTCGAATTTTAATGTGACTATTTTTCGATGTATTTAGTGAATAGTTAAGGTAAGATTACACATGGTCGCTTCCATTATACTCCATTGTCCGCGTTAGCCGACAGTATTATCTATGTAATACTCTTTGTTAACGAGGCTCTAAGAGTGGGGCGTCACAGCGTGGTATCATAGCTGAGTTCAGAACAAAATATTATAAACACAGAATAGATGCACATATTATGGTACATCAAAGTGTATAAGTGATACAAATCTTTGAATCATCGTGTCTCTTTATTCCATCAAGGTTAGATAGAGTTTGGGAATACGTCTAGGAATGCATTTAATTCCGTAGTGTTCCATATTGCAATATCTACCTTGTGAATAATCCTTTCCTTATCTTGACTTTCAGCTTATGTCTGGAAGAGGCAGAGGTCGACGTTCGGGTGTTGGGAAGTCCAGTGGCTCACATTCGGATGGCGTTTATATGTCTGCCGATCAGTTTATGGAGTTGTTTAGGAGCACTCAGCCTCCCGTTCCTCCTCGAGTGTCTCCACCTCGCAAGTCTGCTTTTGCACGTCAGTGTAGTGATTTTGCTCATCTTGGAGGAAAACCGTTTAAGGGCTCCGAGTCTGTTCTTGAAGTCCAAGCTTGGCTTCGCACGTGCGAGCGTATCTTCTCTCGCATGGATCTTTCTGACCATGATCGAGTTCTTGTGACTTCTAGCTTATTGCAAGAGCGTGCTCTTGATTGGTATGAGCTTCTTGTAGCCGAGATTGATGAGTCAACTCTTTCTTGGACTCAGTTTCGGGAGCGATTTGAACTCAAGTTCGTTCCTGAATCTGAAAAAGTTTTATTGACCCGTCGCTTCCTTGAGTTGAAGCAAGGGAAATCTTTTGTTTCTGAGTATGTCGCATCGTTCGAAGCTTTATCTCAGTATGGTCTTGAATTTATCAGCACTTCTTACAAGAAGAATTTGAAGTTTGTTTCTGGTCTTAAGAAATATCTTAAGAAGTCCTTGTTGCTCCAGCTTAAACTTTCTTTCGAGGAATTGGTTGATTCGGCACTTCATCTCGAAGCTTCATCTAAGAGTGGGGCACTTCATCTCAATCTCAGTGATGTTGATGTTGAGGTTTCCAAGAACCCCAACAAGAGACCGTTTCCAATTCAGAAGAAGCCTTTTCCTTCTAAGAAGAAGAAGACCGGTGGTCTTAGCCCTCAGCCTCAATCTTCCGGAACACCTTTCGTTCGAACGTGTTTCAATTGTGGTTCTCCGGATCATATTATTCGAGCTTGTCCTAAGCCTCTCTTCTGCCGTAATTGCAAGAAGGAAGGTCATCATGTTTCAGCTTGTCCTACTGCTCCTGCTAATGCAAAATCTGGCAAGCTCAATGTGGCTAATGCTTCTGGAGGTTCATCTCAATCAAAAGGTATGTCTCCATCTATTTTGGAAGGCTTTATTCTCTTTCATGATCATAGTATTCGAGTACTTTTCGATACGGGTGCTTCACATTCTTTCGTATCGAAGAAGCTCGTTGATGATTTATCTTTGGATGTTTCTTGTATGGTCACTTCTTTAAGGATTGCGAATCCTATTGGGGGATCCGCGACCCTTAGTTTGCTATGTGATGATGTTGAGATTGTTTTATGTGGCTTTTCTTTCCGTGTGAGTCTGCACGTTGTTTCTCATTTGAGTTTTGATATGATTTTTGGTATGGACTGGCTAGTGAGGTACGATGCCAGGATTATTTGTTCGGAGAGAATTTTGTATCTTTGTCATCCTGATTCGCCTTCTCAGTTATCTCTTGTTCTTCGGGATGTGGATAATTCCGAAATGGCTTTGTATTCTCTTGATTCGCGAGATGGTGATGATATATCTCGTATTTCTATTGCTTGTGACTTTTCTGATGTTTTTGAGCCTGTATCGGGTTTGCCACCCAAACGGGCAATTGAGTTCCGCATTGATCTCATTCCAGGCGCGCAGCCAGTTAGTCGTCCTCCCACGAGGATGTCTACAAAGGAAAATGAGGAACTCAAGAAGCAGCTTTTAGAGCTTGAATCCAAGCAATTGATTCAATCTAGTTTTTCTCCGTGGGGATCCGCGGTCGTCTTTGTGAAGAAGTCTGATGGAACTCTTAGGCTTTGCATTGACTATCGCAAGCTTAACGAGTTGACCATTAGAAATAGGTATCCTTTGCCTAGGATCGATGACATGTTCGATCTTTTGAGTGGTGCTAAGGTCTTTTCTCAGCTTGACCTTGCCACAGGTTTTCATCAGTTACGAGTCGCGGAGGATAGCATACCTCTTACAGCTTTCCGCACTCGTTATGGTTCTTTTGAGTGGCTCGTTATGCCGTTCGGTTTGACGAACGCTCCTGCTTTCTTTGTCGATCTCATGAATCGGGTATTCCGGGAATATCTCGATGAGTTCGTGCTTGTCTTCATTGATGATATCCTTATTTATTCTAAGTCTGAAGCTGAGCATGCTAATCACTTGAGAGTTGTCTTGAGTACTCTCCGTCATCATCAGCTTAGAGCCAAATTCTCCAAGTACCACTTTTGGGAGAATAAGGTTAAGTTTTTAGGCCATGTTGTATCTTCCGATGGCATTTCTGTCGATCCCTCAAAGATCGAAGCCATCCACAATTGGAAGAGGCCTGAAAATGTTCATGAGATTCGTAGTTTCCTTGGATTGGCGGGTTATTACCGTCGGTTCATTAAGGATTTTTCCCGTGTTGTGCTTCCTCTCACTTGCCTTACTCGGAAAGGCATTCGTTTTGATTGGTCCGACAAGTGTGAAGCTTCCTTTCTGTCATTGAAGGAACTTCTCACTAATGCTCCTATTCTAGTGGTTCCCGAAGGGAATCATGATCTTGTTGTCTACACCGATGCTTGTGGTAGTGGTCTCGGTGCTGTTCTTATGCAGAAGGATCGGGTAGTTGCTTATGCTTCTAGGCAACTGCGTCCGAATGAAGTTCGCTATGCCACTCCTGATCTTGAGTTAGCCGCCATTGTCTTTGCCTTGAAGATTTGGCGATATTATTTATTGGGCGAGCGCTTCATTCTCTATACCGATCATAAATCTTTGAAGTATTTGTTCACTCAGAAGGAACTCAATATGAGACAACAGCGTTGGCTCGAGTTTCTTGCTTCTTATGACTTTGATATCCAGTATACCCCTGGTAAGGGTAATCGTGTTGCTGATGCTCTTAGTCGCAGACATTCGGCTGTTATTTCTATGAAGCTTGCCGAATGGAATATTCTTGAGACTTTATCTTTTTGTGAAATTCGTGATCGAGGTTCATCTTCCGATTCTCCTATTCTATTATTTAGTTTGGGAGCTCGACCTATTTTGTTGGATCGTATTGCCGATGCCCAACGGCGTGATCCTGATTTGTTGCATCTTATTCAGCTTTGTGAGTCTAGATCTTATGATGAGGCGTTGCAAGATCTTAGCATTGATTCTCATGGGTGTCTTCGTAAGAAGAACCGTCTTTTTGTGCCTTCTGATTTTGCACTTAGGCATGACATTCTTGATGATTGTCACCGTTCTAAATATACCATTCATCCCGGTAGTAGCAAGATGTATGCCGATATGCGTCGTCTTTATTATTGGGAAGGCATGAAGCGCGATGTGGCGAGTTATGTGAGCAATTGCATAACTTGTCAGCGTTTTAAGGCCGAGCATCAGCGTCCTTCAGGTCTTCTTCAGCCTCTTGAGATTCCATTGTGGAAGTGGGATCAGATATCTATGGATTTCATTGACGGCCTACCTCGTTCGAGATCTGGCCATTCTAGCATTTGGGTTATTGTTGATCGCCTTTCCAAGTCTGCTCATTTTGTCCCTATTAAGTCTAATAGGACTGCTTCGCATTTGGCTAAGTTGTATGTCAAGGAAATCGTGAGATTTCACGGTGTTCCTAGTTCTATTGTGAGTGATCGTGATCCTTTATTCACGAGTCATTTTTGGAAGAGTCTTCAGCAAGCTTTGGGAACAAAGCTTAATTTTTCTACAGCTTATCATCCGCAGTCTGATGGACAGACTGAACGGGTGAATCGTATCTTGGAAGATCTTCTCCGTATTTGTATTTTTGATTTCGGTGGTAGTTGGGAGGATCACCCACCTCTTGTAGAATTCTCCTACAACAATAGTTTTCAGTCTAGTATCGGTATGGCTCCTTTCGAAGCCCTATACGGAAGGCCATGTCGATCACCTTCATGTTGGATGGAATACGGAGAGAAGCTTATTCTTGGTCCAGATTTTGTTCGTGATTCTTCTGAGAAGATTGATCTTATTCGGTTGAGAATGAAAGAGGCACAGAGTCGTCAGAAATCCTACGCGGACAACCGTAGGAAGCCTCTCGAGTTCTCAATTGGCGATTTTGTTTTTATTCGTGTTTCTCCTTTGAAGGGGGTTATGCGTTTCAGTACGACTGGAAAATTGGCTCCTCGTTATATAGGACCGTTTTCTATTACCGAACGTATTAGCCCTGTGGCTTATAGAGTTTCACTTCCAGCTCATTTATCAGGCATTCATGACGTGTTTCACGTCTCGCAACTTCGGAAATGTCTTCGGGAGTCGGATTCTGTTATTACTTCTCCTGATTTGAAAGAGCTTGAGGTCTCACGGACTTGTCTATTGTACAGCCACCTATTCGCGTGCTTGACACGGAGGTGCGGCACCTTCGGAACAAGGACGTGCCGCTCGTTAAAGTTCAATGGTCCACTAATTCCAGTGACTGTACTTGGGAAACCAGAGAATTTATTGAGCGATCTTATCCGGGTTTTCTTTCCTTGCTTTGAAACGGTGAGTATGTCTTTTCATCTCAAGCTATTTTCTTTTTCTTTTGATTAATTGTATGTAGTTGTTACAAATATCGCCTCTAGGAATTGCGGGGACGCAATTTTGTAAGGAGGGTAGATCTGTAACAACCCGCATATTTAACGATTTTTATATTTAAATGTTTAATTTAAATATAGCGTCGTTAGTCGGATTTTTGGTCCGAAATGTTACTTTTTGCAAATGGCCGAATTGGAGCTCGAAACTTCTTCCATTGGTTCCAAAATGGCATTTGCGACCTTTTTGAGTATAATCTTTGATATGTTTGGAGTAAGTGAAATTTTGACTTTTTCTATTGGGCTTGGGTTTCACCCAAACTGTTCTATTAACCTCAACTCAGCCCTCTCCTCTCATTCACTTATTCATTTCATTAAAACTTAAGCTTAAAAAACTGAAATGGGGGAAGAGGAAGGAAATTAGAAACTCCTAGCCCTAAATCCATTTGCAAAATCCAAATTTCTTGCTCCAAAATCATAGAGAAGCCATAGGTATGTCTCTCTTCTTCTTCTCCAACACTTTCTCTTCAATTTCTGTAATTTTCCTAACCCTAACTTAGGAAATACTTGCTTTGATTCTAGATTGAAGCTTGTAGTGTTGAAGTGGAGTATAGTTGGTTGATTCCTTGCTTTTGTGCTTCTTCATCATCTTTGTTTGTGAGGTTAAAAGGTGAGTTTTGAACTCACATCTACTTCTCTTGATTTCATGGGTGTTGGTATGAATTCCTAACAAGTATGCATGTGCCATTGTTTTGGAATTGGAAAGAATTTGCATTTTCATTGAAATAGGGCAGGAAGTGCAAAATCACCAAGTTCGGCCGACCGAGTGCAGGCTTCGATCGACCGACCTGCTGCCCCGAGCCATACTTGGGTTTCTGCATCTGGCCGGCCGACCGAGCTCTGCAGTCCGGTCGACCGACCTGCTTTGTTTTGCCTGGTTTGTTTATTTTGCATATTTGATTGATTTTTTCGGATTCTATCGATTCAAGTTGCTTTTTAGTGTTTGTTATTGGATCTTTGACTTTGATAACTTACTCTTGACTTCATCCACGGGTTTTTATAAAATAATCTCTCGAATCGAATTTAAAAGCTCGTTTCTCAAATTCATAAAATCTATTTAAAACACACACTTTCGCACTTCGAGCGAAGTGGAAGGGTCATTAAATGGTTGGGCAAAACACGGACCATGAATCTGTGCGTTTATCCTTTCGATTAATCCCCGACCTATTCAATTGATCGTTTTGACCTTCGGGTTTAGTTTACCGATGATATGAGGTAAATTTGTACTGCTTTGAGTGTGAAAGTGACTTACGGATAGTAAACCGTTTAGTGCGAACGAGTGGTTATGGGACGCACGTTAACACTGTTCGGATTCCTTTTCGAGAGTTGTGACACATTCCGCCAGTTAGTGGTGTCCAGTACTGGGTCTCTGACCTTCACCACTACGGTTTGTTGCCCTATAAAGTATCGCTCCGATGTTGGCCTTATGTGCCGCATGAGTGATATTGGGTTTGTTGCCTTCGGGTGTGTGCCTTCGGGTGTGTGCCTTCGGGTTTGTTGCCCTATATAGTTTCGCTCTGATGTTGGCCTTATGTGCCGCATGGGTGATACTTGGGTTTGGAGTCTTCGGGCTCATGGATCCTTGTTTGTACAGTACCGAGCTCGAGCAATTTTCTGGTATTTCATTGATATTATATTCCCTTCGTATCGCCCTTCGGTGTTGGTCATTATGAGCCGCATGATGCGTAGCGTTTACCTTGCGGAACTTGTATACCTTATTGGTATTTGTTATTTGCCTTTTGGCTTGTTTTGGGATATTTGTATCCTTTGTTTCTATATGTTGCCGATGATATGAGGCTTGTTCTATATGATTCATCTCTTGTTGATGATTGTGTTATCTCCTCTAGAGATATTTGTTATACTGTATGACCTTGCAGGTTTATTATTGTTCAGTTTATCTAACTGATTTGTTATCTAGACTGACCCGTGTATTTTATACTCGGGTCAGACCGAGTTGTTTCAGGTTAGGTGCTTTTGGACTTAGCCTATTTTGCTTCCGCATGAACTATTCACTAGCTTCATTTTGTTATAGCGTCTTTTGTGGTCCTTATCTGTTGTAACTATGATTTATACTTTTTTTTTGTCTCGTCTGTATATTGTGGTCTCCTGTACCACTTGACATGTATTATTTTATATACTCTGTTGTGTATCCGTTTATGTGTATATTATGATCGACTGTTCTGTGATGTGAATTACATTTGAGTTGTTATATTTTCTCCTGATAGATCCTTTAGCCATTGTAGTTTTGCTTTAAATATTTATTTAATAGGTCGAATTTTAATGTGACTATTTTTCGATGTATTTAGTGAATAGTTAAGGTAAGATTACACATGGTCGCTTCCATTATACTCCATTGTCCGCGTTAGCCGGCAGTATTATCTATGTAATACTCTTTGTTAACGAGGCTCTAGGAGTGGGGCGTCACAAACACAGCTTGCAAAATAAAACATAAACCCAATTAGGATGCCTCAATATTCAGGACTTAATGCCAAGTTTTTCAGTGAGGTTACACACCTTAATTCTTTTTCCTAAGCCTTCCACTTCCTCTTATCTCTAATAGCCAGTACTCCACATTTTCCTCTAAATTCTGTTTTATATTTTTTTTCTTTTATAAGGCAGAGCAATCTAAAACCTTACTGCACCAGGTTTTCTTATATAAACCTTGGCTGCTTCTAGGGTTTAAGGAAATTACCCAATGTCAGTTTTACCCCAAATATTATCTGCCTTAACCTTGATTTAAACAAAATAAGAGGGTATGTGGTTCTTGCTATATTTTTCCTCAGCAAATAAATCTTATTCCTACCCCAGGTCATGTCATGTGTATGACTTAACTAATTTCTTCTTTCTTTTTTTTCTAAGGAAAAGAATTACTGAAAATAGCTAAAGTGGTTTATTAAAGATTCATACTATTTCCATGCAAGCCTTGTCTTCTACCAGCAGTACTTTCTTATGCTCCTGCATATCATATGTAAACTTATTTATTTATTTATTTTTAAGTACTTACTATCTTCTGCATATGTTTATTCTAGTCTACCTATTTTTATTTTCTTTATACTAAACTTGTTTTAAAGACATATTCAAGTCTGCAATAATCATGTCTGCATGTCTATGTATTTGTAATTTATTTATTCTAACTTACAAATTAATTTCTGCCAATTTTATCTTGCAGAAAATATGTGTATGTGTGTGTGCTGTCTTGTGCACCAGTACATACTTTTTGACCATTCATTGGCAATAAGTCTTTATTCCTATTTTTCTTCAATTATTAAACAATCATAAACTAAATTGAATCATAAAATTACCCACAAAATTAGGGTTATCACATGATTCCATATTTTAAATAAAAAAATAGTTAAAATTTTGAGCTTACATTACTTACCTTGGTTAGTCTGCTATTCTGTCACTACATGTAAGTAACAATCCACATATTTATCAATTTTATATTTAAATATTTTATTTATATTTAAATATTTTATTTAAGTATTTCATCGTTCGTCGAACTTTAGTCCGGAAAGCGACTTTTTGCAAACAGTCAAATTGGGACTCGAGACCCCTTCCATTGAGTTCAAAATGCCGTTTGCAACCTTTTTGAGTATAAGCTTCGATATGTCTGGAGTAAGTTGATTTTTGCTACTTTTTCTATAGGGCTTTGGGTTTGGGTTCAGCCCATTTGCCCAATTCTGGTTATATCAACCCAACCCCTCTCCACTTCTCTTCATTCATTCCTCATTTCGTAACTCTCTCAAGCTCAAGAGAATAATGGGGGAAAAGATTGGAAATTAGAATTCCAAGCCCTAGTTCATTTGCAAAATCCAAGCTCTAGCTCCAAATTCTAAGAGAAGCCATTAGTAAGCATCTCCTTCTTCTTCTCCAACTCATTCTCCTTTAAATTTTAGAATTTCCTAAACCTAACTTAGGAAATATTTTACATGTAAGCTTAGATTGAAGCTTCTTGGGTTGAAATTGAAGAGTGTTTGTCCTTACCTTGCTCTATAGCTTTTTCTTACTTCTTTGGGTTTAAAGGTGAGATTTTTATCTCATATCTTTGTCCATAACTATCTTTGAATTTGGGTATGAATTCCTAACACTTATTCATGTGCATTTGATTTTGATTTGGATTGGTATTGTGAATATTCCAATTTTTAGTGTTTTGGGTTCAAATATTTAAAGATCCTAACTTTGATGTTTGAACATGTTTTTGGTGATGCATCGAGGTGCCAATAGGACCGGGTAGCCGATGTGCGTAATCCCCAAGCGTCGGTGCTCGACTGGTTGCAAATTGAGTGAGAGATTGCACTTCTATTAAATAGGGAAGGAATTGCAGAATTTGCAGTTCGGCCAACCGAACGCCCTAGGTCGGTCGACCGAAGCTGTAGCCGAGACTTTCTGGCCTATTTTCGGTCGACCGACTCAGGAAGTCCGGTCAACCGACCTGCTCCTATTCTCCTATTTCCCTGGTTTGCCTATTTGTGCTCGTTTGCTTTGCTTTTCCAATCTTTAATCGATCCTTCTTCTCCGATTAGTTGTTATCACCTTTTGTCGACTTTGATAACTTCTATTTTTGGAATTTTTGAGTATTTTCACTTTGATGGATTCAGTATCGATTTCTTTGGATTTTTATTCACGTCTTCGAATGTGAATTTTAGTGATTGATTGTTTCTACAATCATTTTTGTGATTTGTCACTTTTAAAAATATAAAGGTTTTCAATACTAGTAGTAAATATCAAAATTCTTTCATCAAAATGATTTCAACATTATTTTATTACAAAGCTCGTTTCTTAAACCGTTTTCCAATCTACTACCATATACAAACCTTTACCTCATTCGTATGAGAAATCTAATTAAATGGCTTAGTAAGACAAGTGGTATGAAACGATGAAACGCTTGCATTTACTTCGTCGGTTAATTCTTGGACTTGTTCGATTGAACCTCTTATGACAATTTTCGAGTGGAAATCTACAATTTGTTCGTAAATATTTAAGTTAAGCTAGTGGTTATGGGACATGAAGCTAAGCTCATATATTTACTAGCTTAGTGTAATTTACACTTATCGATCAATGGTGATCATTTTGTGATTTAGACTAGCAACATGAGATGTCTCTTCGTCCACGTCGAGGACGATACCTCATTTGAAGGAGCTTCCGCTCGTTTGGAGGAGCTTCGGCTCGTGTGGGGGAGCTTCGGCTCGTTTGGAGGAGCTTCGGCTCGTTTGGAGGAGCTTCGGCTCTTGTGGAGGAGCTTCGGCTCGTGTGGAGGAGCTTCGGCTCATTTTGCGATACACGTGTTGGTGAGTTTTCATGCTCCCGTTCTAGTGACAGGCCTCTTTCACCTTTTTGTTACTTATGGATTTCTATTGATTGATTTCTAGAATTTGTGTTTCACCAATTTTCGTGATTTACATTGATAAGCTTTATCATTATTTGTGCATTGGTGAATTTGTGTGTCATTAACTTTTTGTGAATAAAAACATAGAGTATGACATTCCTTTTTATCTTTGAGAAGATTCTTGTGATATTGATTAATCTCTTGTTGATTTTCAATTGCATACTTATCATAGTATGGCTTTATGGTTATCTTACGTTTTTGTCATATCTCTTATTATATATCATTTTATCTGATATTTATAGTTAGACTGATCCGTTTATTATTTTCTTATTAAATAATACTCGGGTCAGACCGAGATGTTACATGTGCTTCTGCTTGACTCCTTATCGGACCATCATCTCATCTTTTGGTTAACTACTTTAGATGAGTATTTTTGGTTTTGTATACATTCGAGATAGAGACTCCTTGATTTATACATATTCTTTTGTCTAGCACTTGTATCCATCCTTTTGTGATATTGTGGATCTTGTTAGACCACTACTCTGATATACACTTTTATGTGTAATATTCATATCTATTTCCGCCTTTGTCATATGAATTATCTGTGACTGATTTGTGTTATGCTTATTTCTATATTTATTTCCGAAGATATTATAGCCACTGTATAGTAGCTTTGGTTTGTATCGGCATGTCGGATTTCCTCTTGAAATGAAATGCATCTTAAACAATCTGGCATATCGGTGCTCGCACAAAGCAATTACATGGATGGTCGCTCCTCAACGGCCTTATTCTCCGCTCTAGTTGACGACATTACTCCGTAGTGTTATTGGCTAGCGTGGGTATTGAGTTGGAGCGTCACAGCTTGGTATCAGAGCCAAACTTCGGAACAATATAGAATAATTTAACAAGGATCATCGTCCTAAGTCCATCTTAGGAGTCGTGCCTTAGGATTTAATTCGTGTCTTTGTGCCGTCCTATCCTATTTTCTTTTGTGATTCCTTGTTTTATCAATCATTATTGTTTGATATTCATTTTGTGAATAACCTTTTTCTTCTTCTTTCTTTCTTTCTTAAAGAAGAGAAATGGTTAGACCTGGCCATCCCAGCGTCGGTCAGTCTAGTGCTACTCTCCAAGATGGAGTTTTTATGTCTGCTCAGCAGCTATTAGATCTCGTGAAGAATGCTCAAGCTGTCGGACCCAATCCAGAGCCTACTCATCCTAGATCCAGTTTTGCACGCTTGTGCAGAGACTATACCGATTTGGGTGGAAGGCCATTCAAGGGATCCGAGAGTGTTATTGAAATTCAAGCTTGGCTCAAATCATGCGATCGCATCTTTTCTCGCATGAACCTTATTGATCTACATCGAGTCCAAGTGGCTTCTAGCATGCTCCAAGAAAGAGCATTAGATTGGTATGAGCTTTTGGTTTCCGAAATCGTTGAAGCAGATCTTACTTGGAAGCAATTCCGGGAAAGATTCGAATTGAAATTTGTGCCGGAGCTTGAAAAGGTAACTTTGGCCCGGCGTTTTATTGACCTTGTTCAAGGTGAATCTTCTATGACGGATTACATCGCATCTTTCGAATCTCTCTCTAAGTATGGGGTCGAGTATATTAATACCCCATTGAAGAAAAATCAGAGATTTTTCTATACCTTGAATAAGAATCTTAAGAAGCCATTACTTCTGAAACTAGAAGTTTCTTTTGATCAGCTTATTATATCGCTCTTCGTCTTGAAGAGGCCGATAAAGAGTGTGATGTTGAAGTTGTGGGTGCCAAACAAAACTTCAACTACAACATGAAGAGGCCTATTATGTTCAAAGGCCCCAATTCCAATAAGAAGGGGAAGCTAGACGCTTCGGTAGCAAAGACTCCAATCCCTAATCATGGAGAATGCTACAATTGTGGTTCTAGGGACCACTATATAAATAATTGTCCTAGACCTATCTCTTGCGGCTATTGCAAAGGTGCGGACCATTATATGTCTTCATGTCCCAAACTTTGAAGCAAGAGAGAGAGTGAGCTGAACGTCTCTTCTCTTGGTCAAGGTATTTTTCATTCAATCCTCGATGGCATTGTTTTATTTTGTGATCTTCCTATTTGAGTTCTTTTTGATATGGGATCATCTCATCATTTTATATCAACAGAACTTGTTGAATTCTTTTTCTTTAAAACAATTTGGGCTTGATGTCTTCTTTGGGAATTGCAAATCCGGATGGTGGATACGCAACACTCAACTTGTTTCTTTTTATTGATGTCGAAATTATTTTATGTGATTTTTCTTTATGAGCCGATTTTTTTTACTTAGGCTTCGGAATTGATTTTTTTGTAAGGATTGGCTTAATTGTGAAGCCCATATCCTATTTTCCGTATAGACTGTTCATCCTCGACATTTTTAATCTGTTAAGCGGATTTCTATTTTTCCTTGTGATTTTGATTCCAATTTGATGGCATCATTTTATTCTTTAAGCCCTCATGATGTGGAAAGTGTTATTTCTCTTATCTAAATAGTTTGTGAAACTTTCTGATATTTTGAGTTTGTCTTAGGATTATCTCCTAAGCAATCTTTTGAGTGGTGTTAAGGTCTTTTTAGTTCAACCTTGCCATCGATTTTTTTATTTTCTACGAGTTGCGGAAGTTAGCATTCCATTTACCGCATTCCGCACTCGTTGTGATTCTTATGAATGACTTATTATATCATTCAGTTTGTCCAGCTTATTTCATCCATTTTATGAATCGAGTATTTTACGAATATCTTGATGACTCCATTCTTGTATTTATTGATTTTGGATGAAAATAGAAATTTAAAATTTTGCAAATCTTTTTCATAAGATTTATTTATAAGTACAATTGAATTTTGATCTTAAACGTGCAAAGAATATTCTCAAAACTTTTAAGAAACATGTTTATCATATAGAAGATAGTTTTGTGATTGTATTGCCCATTTAGTGTTTTAAAAATTTTGGTCGATGCGCTTGATCAACGTTATCGATAGGAATTTCCTAAACGCTTTGATGAGACAGTCGGACACAATAAATTGACTTGTAAAGCTGTAAATTTTTCAAGAAAGATGATTACATAAAGTTAATTATAATTTTTCGAAGTTTTGAGCTTTTCGGGAAAGAAGATTATTTAAAAAGAACTCTTTTCCGATACTCTTATTCTTGTGATTCCCAAGGGGAAGCAAAACTTTATCTTTTGTACTAATGCTAGTCGTATTGGTTTGGATGTCGTTCTCTTGCGAAAGAGAACGTGCTATCACTTTACTTTCTAAATCTTTAAAGCTGATCGAGACTAGGTATGCCACTCATGATCTAGTGCCCGCGGCTGTTGTTTTCGCTTTTAGAGTTTGGCATCATCATTTTTGGGGGAGAAATTTGTTCTCCACCTCGATCATAAATCTTTAGAATATTTATTTTCTCATAAGGAACTTCATGTTGACTCGAGTTCCTTGCATCTTATGATCTTAATATTCTTTGTATACTCCCGGAAGGGAAATCGTGTTGCTAATGCGTTTAGTCGTAAGCAACAGTGGTTGATTCTTTGAAGATGTCTGAATGGAATTGTCTTTTTATCAAGTTCATCGGACATTTTGATATACTTCGTTTTATTGAGCTTTACCTCATTCCTTTTATGGACTAGTGTCCGATGTTCTTTTATGGTGTTCGGTTCGTTGGACGTACCGTATTTGTACTACGTCGGTGTTCCGAAATTATTCGAGCTTTGGTTCATCCGGCGTACCGTTATTGTACTACGCCGTTGTTCCAAATTATTCGAGTTTCTAGTTTCTCGGGCGTACTGTTATTATACTACGTCGTTGCACCGGCTCAATTTTCTGGTATTTATGACGTATTCCACGTCTTTCGACTATGGAAATGATTTTAGGTTTCCGATTTTTATTCTTGAGCCTGGTGTTATAGTAGGGATTGAAGTTTCACCAGATTTGACTTTTGAGCAACATTCTTTTTGCATCATTTTTTCAGGGGTTGAGCGCCTTCGAAATAAAGATGTACTTCTTGTGAAAGTTCAATGGATCTCAAATCTCGAGGATAGCTCTTGGGAATCCAGAGAATTCAACGAGCGAACACGTTCAGACTTACTCTTTCGTGCTCCTTGTGGTAAACTTCTTATTTCAAAATTTCTTTTGTGTTGATATGCTTTCATGGTTGTTACTCTTTATTTTCTTCTTAAGTATTGCGAGGACGCAATTTCTTTAAGGAGGGAAGTCTGTAACAAACTGCATATTTATCAATTTTATATTTAAATATTTTATTTAAGTATTTCATCGTTCGTCGAATTTTAGTCCGAAAAGCGACTTTTTGCAAACAGTCGAATTGGGACTCGAGACCCCTTCCATTAAGTTCAAAATGTCGTTTGCAACCTTTTTGAGTATAAGCTTCGATATGTTTGGAGTAAGTTGATTTTTGCTACTTTTTCTATAGGGCTTTGGGTTTAGTTCAGCCCATTTGCCCAATTTTGGTTATATCAACACAACCCCTCTCCACTTCTCTTCATTCATTCCTCATTTCCTAACTCTCTCAAGCTCAAGAGAATAATGGGAGAAAAGATTGGAAATTAGAATTCCAAGCCCTAGTTCATTTGCAAAATCAAATCTCTAGCTCCAAATTCTAAGAGAAGCCATTAGTAAGCATCTCCTTCTTCTTCTCCAACTCATTCTCCTTTCAATTTTAGAATTTTCTAAACCTAACTTAGGAAATATTTTACTTGTAAGCTTAGATTGAAGCTTCTTGGGTTGGAATTGAAGAGTGTTTGTCCTTGCGTTGCTCTATAGCTTTTTCTTACTTGTTCTTTGGGTTTAGAGGTGAGATTTTTATCTCACATTTTTGTCTATAACTATTTTGATTGTTGGGTATGAATTCCTAACACTTATTCATGTGCATTTGATTTTGATTTGGATAGGTTTTGTGAATATTCCAATTTTTAGTGTTTTGGGTTCAAATCTTTAAAGATCCTAACTTTGACGTTTGAACATGTTTTTGGTGATGCATCGAGGAGCCAATAGGACCGGGTAGCCGATGGGCGTAATCCCCAAGCGTCCGTGCTTGCCCGGTTGCATATTGAGTGAGAGATTGCACTTCTATTAAATAGGGTAGGAATTGCAGAATTTGCAGTTCGGCCGACCGAACCGCCTGGGTCGGTAGACCGAAGCTGTAGCCGTGACTTTCTGGCCTATTTTCGGTCGACCGACTCAGGAAGTCCGGTCAACCGACCTGCTCCTATTCTCCTATTTCCCTGTGTTTCCTATTTGTGCTCGTTTGCTTTGCTTTTCCAATCTTTAATCGATCCTTCTTCTCCGATTAGTTGTTATCACTTTTGTCGACTTTGATAACTTCTATTTTTGGAATTTTTGGGTATTTCCACTTTGATGGATTCGGTATCGATTTCTTTGGATTTTTATTCACGTCTTCGAATGTGAATTTTAGTGATTGATTGTTTGTACAATCATTTTTTGATTTGTCACTTTTAAAAATATAAAGGTTTTCAATACTAGTAGTAAATATCAAAATTCTTTCATCACAATGATTTCAACACTATTTTATTACAAAGCTCGTTTCTTAAACCATTTTCCAATCTACTAGCATATACAAACCTTTACCTCATTTGTATGAGAAATCTAAATAAACGGCTTAATAAGACAAGTGGTATGAAACACTTGCGTTTACTTCGTCGGTTAATTCTTGGACTTGTTCGATTGAACCTCTTGTGACAATTTTCGAGTGGAAATCTACAATTTGTTCCTAAATATTTAAGTTAAGCTAGTGGTTATGGGACATGAAGCTAAGCTCATATATTTACTAGCTTAGTGTAATTTACACTTATCGATCAATGATGATCATTTTGTGATTTAGACTAGCAATGTGCGATGTCTCTTTGTCCACGTCGAGGACGATACCTCGTTTAGAGGAGCTTCAGCTCGTTTGGAGGAGCTTCGGCTCGTGTGGAGGAGCTTCTGCTCGTTTAGAGGTGCTTCGGCTCGATCAATGATGATCATTTTGTGATTTAGACTAGCAATGTGCGATGTCTCTTTGTCCACGTCGAGGACGATACGTCGTTTGGAGGAGCTTCGGCTCGTGTAGAGGAGCTTCGGCTCGTTTGGAGGAGCTTCGGCTCGTTTGGAGGGGCTTCTGCTCGTTTGGAGGAGCTTCGGCTCGTTTGGAGGATCTTTAGCTTGTTTGGAGGAGCTTCGGCTCGTTTGGAGGAGCTTTGGCTCGTTTTGCGATATACGTGTTGGTGAGTTTTCATGCTCCCATTCAAGTGACAGGCCTCTTTCCCCTTTTTGTGATTTATGGATTTCTATTGATTAATTTCTAGAATTTGTACTTCATCAATTTTCGTGATTTACATTGATAAGCTTTATCATTATTTGTGCATTGGTGAATTTGTGTATCATTAACTTTTTGTGAATAAAAATATAGAGTATGACATTCCTTTTTATCTTTGAGAAGATTCTTGTGATATTGATTAATCTCTTATTGATTTTCAATTGCATACTTATCATAGTATGGCTTTATGGTTATCTTACGTTTTTGTCATATCTCTTATTCTATATCATTTTATCTGATATTTATAGTTAGACTGATCCGTTTATTATTTTCTTATTAAATAATACTCGGGTCAGACCGAGATATTACATGTGCTTCTGCTTGACTCCTTATCGGACCATCATCTGATCTTTTGGCTAACTACTTTAGATTAGTAGTTTTTGTTTTGTATACATTCGAGATAGATACTCCTTGATGTATACATATTCTTTTGTCTAGCACTTGTATCCATCCTTTTATGATATTGTGGATCTAGTTAGACCACTACTTTGATATACACTTTTATGTGTAATATTCATATCTATTTCCGCCTTTGTGATATGAATTATCTATGACTGATTTGTGTTATGCTTATTTCTATATTTGTTTCCGAAGATATTATAGCCACTGTGTAGTAGCTTTGAGTTTGTATCGGCATGTAGGATTTCCTCTTGAAATGAAATGCATCTTAAACTATCTGGCATATCGGTGCTCGCACAAAGCAATTACACAGATGGTCGCTCCTCAACAGCCTTATTCTCCACGCTAGTTGACGACATTACTCCGTAGTGTTCTTCGCTAGCGTGGGTATTGAGCTGGGGCATCACAATGTATGTATACATGTGTGTGTCTATATATATGTGTGTGTGCATTCATTTCATGTAGTTTGTATTGGGTTGATGTGCATTGACTTGAGTTGTTGCTTTATATGTAGTCATTTATTATGTAGCTTGTCTACACTTGCGTTCTCGTCTTGTCGACATGTCTGCATTGGACTCTGGTTTCAATGTGTATGATGTTGCATATTCACTTGATGTTTCAGACATGTATATATGTAATGTCTTAACACTTCAGTTAGGTTTGGTTACTTCATATGCATTGATCTTGAGTTGTTTTCATGTTACATTTGTTTATGTCTATGTTGTGCACTTGATGTTTGCACTTGTTTGCTTGATTCTCTGACCATATGAGTCTGCACTGTGCACTGCATTCATACATGTTGTTCATGTTATTACTTCGAGGCTATTGAGATGATGAAATTCTAATAACTGATCACCAATTTGTAATGGCTAAATTGTTTCTAATGCTCTGTTACAAAAGATAAAAGCATTTTTCTTTTTTATACAATATTCTGATGTCTATTTTGTGTTTCATTCTCTTTAAGTTTTCAGATTTCTAATTGACCATTACTTAAACAACTAAAAAAGATAAAGCAGATTATCTTTCTATACTTTGAAACTTTCTAATTGTAAATTTTCATTTCATCAAATAATTCTTGTTGATTTTCAGTTATGAATGTTCATTTATCTTTTATTGGTATAAAGTAGAAATTTGAAAATGTGAACATTTGAAACTACGAAAATTGAAATAGGTCTAAAAAAACAATTCAAACATTTGTTCTTTACAAAAAAACCTTTGGATTTAATTTGTACTTTTTAATAAAAAAGAGAGGTACTTTATATACTAAAAAAGTGCTTTATCTTTTATTTTTTTAAATAGAGGTACTTGATATACTAAAAAATATCTTAATCTCAAAAAATACAAAATAATTTAAAAGATAAAACATATTATCTTTTTATTCAAATTTTTGTGTAGTAAGATATTTTTTTGATAAACTTGCTATTTTTACCTCCTAATTGTTTTTTTTTATTTTCATAAATATAGAATCAGAGTGGACCAACTCAAGAATTACCTGATGTGAATGAAAAAGAAGACTTCATATCTGATGATGAAAAAACGATTTCACAACAACTAGCTGAAGAAAGTACTGATTTGGATGATGTTGATCAGTATGAAATTAAAAAAATAGCCAAGAAGCCAAAAAGACAACAGTATACGGGTACTTATAGATGTAATTTGGATGCAATCTATAAAGTGATGTCAAGTATAAAGGAGAAACACATTCTTTCACCTGAAGCAAAAGCTTTTTTAGAAAAAAACACCATTCAAAAACTTCTTCAACGTTTTTCTTAGAGATTCAATAGCACGACAAGATTTAAGGAAAAGAGCTTCGAATTTAGATGATATCATTACTTCTTTTGATGAAAAAGAAAATGCTTTCACAATTGGAAACAAATTACTCAAAATTACTCCTGAAGAAGTCAGTCTATTTTTTGGAATGCCATTAGCGGGAGAAGACTTATTTCCTATACCAGCTTCTAACAAAGCCTCAGCCATGGAAAGTTTCTTCAATTTTTTAACTGCCAATTTCGAAGAAGAAGACATATTCAGCCAAAAAATAGTAACAAAAAGATTGAATACACTGTTAGAAGAGGAAAAAGGAGATGAAGATTTAGTGAAATTGTTATTATTGTTATTGGTTATAACTTTCCTTTTTCCAAACAACCAAAGCTATATGCAATGGGGTTTCTTGCCGAAGTTGCTGAATTTAAAAAAATTAAATTCAATTTATTAGCCACGGGCAATATGTGAAAATGTTTTGAAAAATGTTAAAAAGTATCATGCTGACCCTAGAAGTACACCAGGTTGTACTATGATGTTAATGGTATGCTTGCATAACTTTAACTAAATATAAATATATTCAAAATTATATTTACTACAAAAAGATAAATGCTTTTATCTTTTTCTTGCAGTACTGGATTTGTGAACGAACATAAATAACTGATGAGAAGGAAAATCTGCAAACCAAAATCCCAAGAATGAGAAAATGGGATTTATCGAAACTGAAAGATTTGGACCTCACTAAAGTTGACAATGACAAAGTATGCTATTTTTTTGAACTGTATATTTTTTTTCATTTCATGGAATGCAATTTTTTGGAATGTTAGTAGCCTAAATAATAGAAAACCAAATGAGTATAGAAAGTATATATGCAAGCTTAACTTGGAATGTTATTCCTAATAGAAGAAATAGAAGCATCCAATCCAAAACGAGCACTAAAACAATTGTTATTGAAATCAAACACAACTATAACAGATGAATCACAGCTGCAAAAAAAAATGAAAACAAAAAATATAACTATGTGAAACTGATCTTAATTAAAAAATAATAACATAAAATACTATGTAACAAATCATTTTCTATCCCACTTTTCGAAAAAAGATAAAACAATTTATCTTTTACAGATCACAAATCACCAAGAACTAAAGAACAAACAACGTCAACTAATATTATTTCAGATCCAATTTCATACCCAAAGTGAGTACAAACAGAATTGACTGACAAAAATAACCGCTTTAATTGCTGAAACGAAATATGAAGTGATAGTCTAAATACTAAAATCATAATCTAAAGTGAATGATCCAACCAGGCTAAATACACAGTGCTTATGTTATCAAAAAAAAGAATACCATTCAGAAGCCATTATTCCAAATACGTTAAACAAACCTTCCTCCAATAGATGAAAAACGACTCCTCTGAAAAGAAATATACAATAACATCATAAACATCATAAAACATTGAGTTGGGAATGAAAAAAAGCAAATAAAATCGAGACTCGCCAGGTAAAGAAAATCGCCTCACGATTTCCCACAATTAAAGTCGATTTTGATTTGAGAAGAAACTAACGCCTAATTTATTCAAAAAGAAATCAACGACCACTTCGATTGCACAAGAAACGACCGCTTTGATTAAACAAGATACGACCGCTTAATTTTCACGATCGGTAGATTTCAGGAGATACGTAGTTGTTTGAGAAGATGAAGATGCATGCCACACAAATTTGTCCTGGAAAATAATAATTTCACACCCGTGTCCTAGAAAAAAATTGGGCCGTATAATTAGGCCCTTCACACCAATTTCCACTTATTTAAATCACCTCAAACCAAAACCAAGTTACAACCCATATCCTTTGAAGTCTCAATTTTAATAAGTTCCAAATCGATTTCAATTAAATAAAATTCTTAATTAAATACAATTTCAAATCAATTTCAATTCTATCTTCAAATTTCAATTCTTAACCATATTATATTTAATAAAATCGAACTTTATTATTAACTTCCTTTACATTAAAACAACTTTATGCATAGCAAAAAATCAAGAATTTAACTATATAAAAAAAACATTTATATAATATCTAAAATCAATATTTATCTAAAACCATATATTTCTTTACAAAACCATAGACGTCATTTCATATATTTTTATATATAGACCATAGTATCTGTATATAGTTTTCTATCCTAAAGAAAGTGATACTGATATTTATCATTTCAATCCGTAATTTAAAATATAAATACGGTTATATATCATTTCAAACGACAATCCCAAATGAAATAGAAATCCATAACAACTTGTAGTTTATAACAATATAAAATACAACATCCATTCGTTCAATCTCAATCATCAAACATTTAACATAACATCATCCAATTCAATCGATAACATCAATATAGAACAGATAATAAATAATAGGTATTTACTGGCAGTATATATTCAATGATAAATTAAATAACTAGTTTATCCAAATAAATTCAAATTAACTGTGATGATGATTCAAAATATGCCAAACAGTCATAAATAAATTTCTAATCACATCATAAATTATTTAACAAACATAAGAAATTTTAGAAGTTGTGAGTGGGTTAAAACACTCACCTTTTGAATTTAAATTGAATTTAAATCCAATTTAAACCCAAAATTCAAACAGCCTCAGAATTTGTCTAAACCAATGTCAAAATGTCTGAAATCTTAATACGACCGCAGTGGAGCAAACGACGCGTGAAACAGACCTCGTATGTAAAAGTTATACGAGTTAGAACAATTGGATTTAAAATTTATAATAATTAAACGAACCAACAGCAGAAAGACATGTCGTCACCTCTATTAACAGGCATAAAACCGTAGTCGCATGCTTGTTCGAATGTAGCCTGCCTCATGCCGAACGCGATCCACCTTCGACCACCACTGCTCGCAGCGACCACCCCAGAGCGAGCGCCTCCGCCTACACCACGTTCCAGACCATCACCGACCTTCGCCCCCGTCATTGATCACGAGACACGCCAGCCGCCACCGAAGTAAAACCCTAGGTCGATTTTCGATGGCGATATGACCGTCTACTTCACCGATGAACCATACGGATCAAGTACACTCGATCCCCTCTACAAAATCCCTCAGACGATTTGACGATCGGTCATAGTTCATCACGACACGATGAACGACCGAAATTCATTCTTCAATTTATGGACAAACAGTGATTCGAATTGGAAAACGAATTACAGATCTGAGATGCGCTCGTCAAGAGCTTCAGATTGATATATAATTTGATATTATTCGAGGAGTTTGAATTTTTGGCTTTGAATTTTAATTTGAAATTGCAATTGGGAATTAGATTTGCCTGCCATTGGAATGAGGAGGAGCAATTGAAATTGTATGTACAGAATTGAGGAAAGAGAAATGACTAGGTTTATAACCATATATATATAGGTAGGTTAGAAAATAGAAATAACGGATCAGATTCGATTGGTTTGGACCGTTGAACGATAAATGGCCCAAAAAGCCCGTTCTGACTCCGGAACGAAATTGGGTCAACCCATATATCAAAATAGATGTTTCAAAATATTTTAAAATCAATGGGATAGGTTTTAAGTCCAAATTTCATTGTATGAAGAAGTTGTGCAATAAATCAAGTTATTACAAATTGATTTCAACTGATTTCAATTAAATTGATTTCTAGGCGTTTCGAATCCGTACGATCAAGCGACAAGTCCGATCATTACGAAACTTGAAATTCTTCAATAATTTACCGTTACGGATTCGATGAAACTGGCTTCGTCAAAATCCGAGTCAGTGGCCAAAATGGCTATTTTTACATTAATTAAATAAATTAATAATAAATTAACTAAATCAAATTTTCAATTTCAATTCTATAATTGACAATTTTTATCATTTTTAAATTTCTTAATCATTTACACTAATTTAAGCAAATTTAGATGTCAATTTAGAGTTTATTAATTTATCAATTTCAGTGTTAACCTCAATTCATTAGATTCAGAAATTATAAATTAAATTTCCAATAATTCCATTTATTTACTTTTCATTCTATTATTCAATTCATTGTTGTCAAATGGATGAAATTAACATTGGATTCATGATCTATTACATCAATATTCTAAAATTCCATCTTAATTTCAATTAACGTAATATTTAGATATTTAATTTCATTTAATTGCAATTAATCCAATTATTATAGTTCAAATCCCAATAAATTGATAAATCTTTATTTCCATTCTTTTAATTCAACAAATTGTCCTACTATCAATAACATTAACATTATTTCCAAATATTACCTTAATTAACATCAACGTAATAGTTTATTTAGATTTATTACAATTGATTCCAAATCAATTTAATGGATTAAAAATATATCGGTAACTTATAGTAATTGTTGCCCCTAATTCTTAATCATACTTTTATAAGTTATCATTCCAAACCAATATTATAATTACTTATCTAACGTTGATTTTATCAAAAAACGGTTTATTGCGTATTATTTAATCAATTAATATAACTTTGAATTTGTTTCCAAATTTTACTATTTACAATCAATTATAACCCTACAATTGTTTGAATTAATTGGGATTGCACTAAATTAGTTATTTATTAATCTGCATTAACAAATTCTAAATTTTTATTTATTCCATATTTATTTGCCAAAATCTTATTAAAGTAACAATTTTGAACATCAAAAATTACGGTCGTTGCACTCTCCCCCACTCAAAATTTTTCGTCCTCGAAAGGAAAAGAAGGGGAAAAGAAAGAATTGAGTAAACAATACATCTTATTCAAAAATATTAATAATAAATGATTTACAAAATTTAATAATTTAAATAAAATATATCAATTTATGACTATTAAATATTTTATACTCAAAGTAATAAAGTTTAGAAAACATTTTTCAAAAATTTTCTAAGTCCAAAATTTACGAAATTTTCTGGCAGAGTCTGCTTTGTACGGGGAGGCTCGAAAGAACATATAATATCAAATATAACAATATATAACATATATCTTCCAAAATAATATATATCCCAACATGGAAAAAATAATATAATAACGTTATAAACCGTAATCCGAAAACGTAGCTATTTGTCGGGCAAATAACGCTTATTTATGAAACCAAAAGCAGTAGCAATTACTTCCATAACCTGTCTCTCACTTATATAATACAAAATGTGTTAATAATTATATACAACGAAATATTAAAGTTGTTTCATCCACTAACAGACAAATCAATGTCGAACAAAAACAATCACTTGCAACCACAGGATACAATCATCACATAAAATCAACACCAATCAGTTATCCATTCAAATCAAACAAAACAAATAGTTGTTCGGGTTCAAAAACTTTAAATTGTACAGAATGAAAAATAAACTACTAAGTGCACCATTTACTCAACAATCTTAGATGAAACTACATAGATTATTCATACATCCAAACAATTTTTAAAGTATCCTTGCCCAAACAACCATAAACCAAAGAAACAACCATTTCAAACAATAGATCAAGTTCATTCTTAATATTTCATTTCATAACATTTATTGTTTGATTTCCTTTTCATTCATATCATATAAATTTTCATTTTAGTTACATTATATTCATTTATTCACTACTTAATTTCATTTATTTACATTCATTTATTACTAGTGTTCATGTTCAATTCAATAATTTAGCGTTTTAATTCATTAGCTTAAGTTTATAGTCATCTACTTGCAATATTTAATTTCCATCACATTTTATTATAGTAATATTTCAATTATAACTTAAGCTTATAACCACTATAACATCAAATTCCTATTTGTAAAATAATTCATTGAATACTTTCATTTCTTCAAGTTTTACTTGTATAATATCCATTACATTTTCTTATTAACATTTCAACTTTTTATATCTTTTGGTAAGTTATATATATGCCTTTAAGAATGTAATTGAAAGTTATACAAGTTTTTCTCATTTCTTTTAACTAATTTAATGTTCAATAAACATATCCTTTGTTTTATAGGTTACAATTTCAACTTTCTTGAAATTTCATTTATAACATAGCATTTAATCTCTTATTTTAATTAGAGGTTCCAATTATTTATTAGTTACATTTCATTTTACTACAATAATTGAAACTATTAATTAACAGAACTTAAGAACTAAATACCGGATTAAATTTTAAATCATTTGAAAATAATAGATAAACGTACATACTTACAACTTATATATCCAATTATATTTAAACAATTTGAAATTTATATTTGTTTGTCAAAATAAATATGCAGTAAAACTACTACAGTGGTCTTTCCACTTCGAAACTCGAAAATGAATGTCGATGATGCGTGCACTCATCACCGAAATTATTTTCCAGCGACAGAGAGGGGAGTACATAACTTATTTCTTTCCAAAATTTCTTTAAAACAATTTTTTCAAATCATATTAAAATATTTATATCAAAAAATACTTCTAAAAAATATTATTATTATATTCCAAAATCATTCAAAAGAAATTTTCAAAAACCCTAGGACTTAGATTCTAAATTCCCAATTTCCATTTATCTTATTTCCAATCTCATTTCAACTATTATTTATAAATTTCATTACCTAACAACCAATATATTGCAACCAAATATATATCTTATTTATAAAAAAATTATTTTATATATATATATATAGAAAATATAATAGGCAAAATTATTTCATTCGCCTATATTCAAAACATAAATTGTGTCGGTCTGTCCTATTAAGTGTTTAGAAATCTCTATCGATGTCATAGCATCCTATGCACCGACCAGAATTTATAAATACAAAACGTAACAAATCAACACAATATCAAAAGCTTTTTATAATATTAACAAGTACGCTCTCATATATATACTCTCAATGACTCATCATAGGGTATTACTTCCCTATTAATAAAGAGTCAGACCCGACAAAGCTAAGGTTTATCGCTAAACCAAAGCTCTAATACCAAATGTAACATCCTGCTTTTTTGTATGCTTTAAATCGACGATAAACCACACTTGTCAGACTTAAACCATACAGAAGGGCGGATTGTTATTGGGGTGAACAAGAAAATCAAAGAAAGAAAAAAAAACAAAACAGAATCTTGCAGTGGAATGACAAAATATAGTAATCAATTAACAGTTCATGAAGCTATTTACAAAACATTTGATTATACTAATACAATATAGAATCAGAGTTACACATACCAGAGAATAGTAATTAATAATGCAGCGGGACAGTACGAATGCGGTGGAAAAATATAATAAATAATAGTAATACAATCTTCGTCTTCGTCCTTTAGAAATAAAGTCTTCAAATCCTGAAATGCTCAGGCTGACCCGAGCGAATTGAAAAGACAAAACACTTGAGTTAGAACTAAAAGATCTTATGTAAGTTAAATCAATGATAAATAATATGTGTAAAACAGCGTCAGAGAT
Organism: Allium cepa; assembly: GCA_030765085.1. Classification (NCBI taxonomy): domain Eukaryota; kingdom Viridiplantae; phylum Streptophyta; class Magnoliopsida; order Asparagales; family Amaryllidaceae; genus Allium; species Allium cepa. Next base: position 77,285,699 of record CM060941.1, on the reverse strand, counting down.
GTTTACGGGATTTGACATCTCCTATTCAGTGTCTAACGTGAGTGCAATAACTTAAGAGATGCTCGGGATTCACATCTCCCAAGGATCGGTTAAACTATTTACTATGTAGTAATATTTAGCTTTTATAATAATGTCTATAGTAAAATAAACTTACTTTTAAATAGCATTAAGGCTTTACATTTTCCACCTTAACACGTAATAGACCCAGTAGTCCATCCAGTATCATGGTTTCTCCTGATCGGGAAGCCACCAGAGGATACTCCATGGGCTACGGGAGGAATCCAAACTTGTACAAGGCTCGCTAGATAGGTGACACGGCATACAAGGCAATGCCAGAGAGATATACCAATTACTATCTGAATTGGTGGTAACTCATAACGCGCAGCTACCGCCCACCTCGAGCCACACCCCTAAAATCAAAAATCAAAAGTGGCCACCAAATCAATCTCAAAGTCAGAATATAATATCGAAGGAGAGTGTCCGATAAGAGGAGCTACCTCACTGGCCTGGAATCGCTCCTGTTTTAGCCACCTTATGCCAATTCATGGGAGTCGGGTCCACATATACCTCAAAGAAACGCCGTCGCCATCCTACTTCATTCTGGAATCTCCACACGGTTGTTAAAGTGGTTTTCGGAGTTGGCAGAGGGTATGGCAACTTCTTATCCTGGTCTCTTTAACAACCAGCGTTACATTTCAAAATAGTTTATACTTTAAAACCAAATATCATTGCCATTTCAAAACCAAATCAATACGATATCGTTTTCATTTCAAATATATCCTTTTTAAGATCATAACACTTTCAAGGTTATAACATTTCAAAATCAAAATGCTTGAATATAACACTTTCAAATTTTTATACTTTGAAACTCATAACATTGAAACATAACTTCCACCACTTAAATGGTTTAAATATTTAGAATACTTTATATAATACTTTAGCTTCTTCAATTTCACAAATCATACAATTCGAATTTCTACATTTTATATTTAACCAAATCCCAAATCATAAATTTTAATTCAATTCAGTTTCCAAATAAACTATTCGAAATTTATCGATTTCAAACAGATTTGATCCACAGGATAAACCATTTCAAATTCAATATATTTCAAACTTTAAGTATTCAACAATTTTAAAACTAAATTTGGTAATTTCATATATATATACACACACACACACACACACATCAAATTCAATTTTCTATTATTCATTTTTGAAATATTTTACTTAATAAATATATTATCATTTAAATAAAACTTCTAATTTCAAATAACTCAATATTCCTTCAATTTATTTAAAGCACCTCAAAACCAAAACCAAGTTATAACCCATATCCTTTAAAGTCTTAATTTCAATAAGTTCCAAATCAATTTCAATTAAATATAATTCTTAATTATATACTATTTCGAATCAATTTCAAATCTATCTTCAAATTTCAGTTCTTAACCATATTATATTTAATAAAATCGAACTTTATTATTAGCTTCCTTTATATTAAAACAACTTTATACATAGCAAAAAAATAAAGAATTTAACTATATATAAATTTACATTTATATAATATCTAAAATCAATATTTATCTAAAACCATATATTTCTTTACAAAACCATAGACGTCATTTCATATATTTTTATATACAGACCACAGTGTCTGTATATAATTTTCTATCCTATGGTCAAGTGATATGGATATTTATCATTTCAATCCGTAATTTAAAATATAAATACGATTATGTATCATTTCAAACCGCAATCCCAAATGAAATAGAAATCCATAACAACTTGCAGTTTATAACAGTATAAAATACAACATCCATTCATTCAATCTCAATCATCAAACATTTATCACAATCATCGTCCAATTCAATCAATAACATCAGCATAGAACAGATAATAAATAACAGGTATTTACTGGCAGTTTATATTCAATGATAAATTAAATAACTATTTTATCCAAATAAATTCAAATTAACTGTGATGATGATTCAAAATATGCCAAACAATCATAAATAAATTTCTAATCATATCATAAATTAATTTAACAAACATAATTTTTTTAATAAGTTGTGAGTGGGTTAAAACACTCACCTTTTGAATTTAAATTGGATTTAAATCCAATTTAAACCCAAAATTCAAACAGTCTTAGAATTTGTCTAAACTAGTGTCAAAATGTCCAAATCTAAATACGACCGTAGCGGAGCAAACGGCGCATGAAACAGACCTCGTATGCAAAAGTTATATGAGTGAGAACAACTGAATTTAAAATTTATAATAACTAAACGAACCAAATGCAGAAAGACATGTTGTCACCTTTATCACAGGCGTAAAACCATAGCTGCTTGTTCGAACGTAGCCTGCCTCATGCCGATCGCGATCCACCTCCGACCACCACTGCTCGTCGCGACCACCCCAGAGCGAACACCTCCGCCTACACCACGTTCCAGACCATCACCGACCTCCGCCCCCTATCATTGATCACGAGACATGGTAGCCACTGCCGAAATAAAACCCTAGGTCGAATTTCGACGGCTATTTGACCGTCTACTTCACTGATGGACCATACCGATCAAGTACACTCGGTCCCCTCTACAAAACCCCTCAGACGATTGGACGATCGGTCACAGTTCATCACGACGTGATGAATGGTCAAAACTCGTTCTTCAATTTGCGGACAAGCAGTGGTTCGAATTGGAAAATGAATTACAGAACTGGGAAGCGCTCGTCGAGAGCTTCAAATTGATATATAATTTGATATTATTCGAGGAGTTTGAATTTTTGGCTTTGAATTTCGATTTGAAATTGCAATTGGGAATTAGATTAAGGAGGAGCAATTAGAATTGTACCTACAAAATTGAGGAATGAGAAATGGCTAGGGTTTATAATTGGATATATATAGGTAGGTTAGAAAATAGAAATAATGGATCATATTCGATTGGTTTGGACCGTTGAATGATAAATGGCCCAAAAAGCCCGTTCTGACTCCGGAACGAAATTGGGTCAACCCATATATCAAAATAGATGTTTTAAAATATTTTAAAATCAATGGAACAGGTTTCAAGTCCAAATACCATTGTATGAAGAAGTTATGCAAAAAATCAAGTTATTACAAATTGATTTCAATTGATTTCAAGTAAATTGATTTCTAGGCGTTTCGAATCCGTACGATCAAGAGACAAGTCCGATCGTTAGGAAACTTGAAATCTTCCAATAATTCACCGTTATGGATCCGATGAAACTGGTTTCGTCAAAATCCGAGTCAGTGGCCAAATGGCTATTTTTACATTAATTAAATAAATTAATAATAAATTAATTAAATCAAATTTTCAATTTCAATTCTATAATTGACAATTTTTATCATTTTTAAATTTCTGAATCATTTACACTAATTTAAACAAATTTAGACGTCCATTTAGAGTTGATTAATTTATCAATTTCATTGTTAACCTCAATTCATTAAATTCAAAAATTATACATTAAATTTCCAATAATTCCATTTATTTTACTTTTCATTCAATTATTCAATTCATCGTTGTCAAATGGATGAAATTAACATTGGATGCATGATCTATTACATTGATATTCTCAAATTCCATCTTAATTTCAATTAACGTAATATTTAGATATTTAATTTCATTCAATTGCAATTAATCCAATTATTATAGTTTATAATTCTTTATTTCCATTCTTTTAATTCAAAAAACTGTCCTATTATGAATAACATTAACATTATTTCCAAATATTACCTTAATTAACATTAACGAATATTTTATTTAATTTATTGCAGTTGATTCCAATTCAATTTAATGGATTTAAAATATATCGGTAACTTATAATAATTGTTGCCACTGACTCTTAATCATATTTTTATAAGTTATCATTCCAAACCAATATTATAATTACTTATCTAATGTTGATTTTATCAAAATACGGTCTATTGCGTATTATTTCATCAATTAATATAACTTTGAATTTGTTTTTAAATTTTACGATTTACAATCAATTATAACCCTACAATTGTTTCAATTAATTGGGATTGCACTAAATTAGTTATTTATTAATTTGCATTAACAAATTCTAAATTTTTGTTTATTCCAGATCTAATTACCAAAATCTTATTAAATTAACAAATTTTAAACATCGAAAATTACGGATCGTTACAAATTTAGCAATTACTAGATTAATAAACTAACATCGAACATATTAGTAGTGCTGTGAATATCGGCACCAGTACGGGTCCGGATAATAATAGATTTGGGTTTAACAAATGACCTACTTTTTCATCAAACCGAAAGCCTTAAACACCCAAATTGACATTGAATCATAATTAATTGGTTCAAAGATTAATAAAGCTACATAACATCTAACAATAATGAATTTACAACCGCAATCCTTACTTAATCAATTTGAAATCAACAAAACCCTAAAAGAAACCTTAATGGTGGCTTATGTATGAAGATCCCAAACACAAACTAACTATCAGAATAAAAAAATCACACCTTAGAAATAACCCCGATGTATGATATCTGAAGTTTTGAGCTTTAAGAGTTTGAAGTTTTTGCTTGAGTTATAAATCTCAAGTAAAAGAAGAGAAGATAAGGAACTTGACTATTTGTAAGGGAAAATAGGCGCAGAAGCCGTTGGATTGATGTTAAATGAACGATTGGATTGACATAGGAAGACCAATAAGCAGGAAATATGATATCGACAACATTGACTTGAAAAGTCAATGACTCCTCTATACCGGGGGATGCAAATGTTGTCACCATTATTGACTTCAAAGTTGTACAACGTAAGATATGGAAATGACATCGACTTTCATGATGGAGAATCACTCTTTGACTGCCAATATTACTCTCGAAGACATGTGACTAACGAATACACTTATGGTACCAGTGATCAACATCAGGAAGACAAAGACAGATTGGCATCGAAGGAATGGGATGCCACACTTCATCAATAAAAGAATGCAATGGTGTTGAATACAATCAAACACAATAAGCCATCAATAAACGTCGATGTAACCAGTATCGCATCTCATTGATGTTTATTCTATTGGCACCATTATCACCTGTTGTTACCAAAACAAGCTCATCGCCAATGTAACTCCTCCATATCAACTACCAAGTAATGCTATTATATTTCCATACTTCATCAGCCATCAAATATTAACACCGAGAATTATTGGTGCTAATGTTGCACTAAAACAAGTTACCTTTTCTCAATATTCATGCCGCTTATCATTACTTATTGCCATTTCCAAAGGATGCTGCTAAGAAACGACAACACCATCCACTATTGACATCGCCAATGGTAAACATTACATTTCGTCTTTTATACAGCACATTTCATCAACATTTGGGGGACATCGGGAATCTATGCAAGCTATGTTAATTGAGGATGCCATCAATATCCAAAAAACTATTAATGTTGCCTTTTGTTGGCATTGCTTCATACTTGCATGAACTCAAACTGGTATCAACACCCACTCATAAAACACACTGAACATCTTGACAGAAGCTGTTAATGCCATAGTCCATTATTACCGTGAATCTCCACTAAAGGAATGGGGATAAATCCCATCATTATTAGACGTTGATGGTTGGTGAAGCTAAGTACGCCGATGCAAGGCATGTCGAAGCCAATTTTGCCGAAGCCCACCACTTGTCGCTAGTCGAACCCTATAAATACGAGCCTAGGGACTTTATGGAAGAGACGAATCATTCTTATCCCACTTCTTACATTTTTCACTTTGTAACCCTAAATTAGTTCAGGGATTTTGGCCGATTGCAGCATTTGAACTTTGTACTCATAAGAGATTGAATATCAAATAATTACATAACATATTTGATAAGTTGACTCTCGGATTAGGACTTGCATATTGACTTGTATATCGACTTGCATGTTGACATGAATATCAACTTGCATATTGAGTCGGTTCATCTATGATGTTTGACATAATTTTTTCCCAAGTAACGATCCATATTGGAATCACATGGTGTTATCCAGCATTTTGGCCTGGCTATATTCTCACTGATTGGACAGGTTAGATTCGACTGTCATTATAGCTAGTTAGTACAGGTTGATGATTGTGCGGCCCAAAAGTCGTGCACAAATGGTAATATGAAGTTGAGATTGAATGGAATTGAGAGATTTGCAAGGCAGAGTGTTTGAAGTATGGAACATGGTTCAATATATAGGAGGGATCAGCAAAAATCAACCTCCAAGATAGGAATCGATACATTTCTGGAAGTTAATGCAGTTCAATATAAAACAATTAATATCTTAATATCCACAAGTCCAGTTCATATGAAATTTTGTAAGCAAGATGTGGGGACTCTAAGGATCAAACCTCAAAAGGATGGAGTCAGAGGGGTCGGCCTCCTTCCCTCAGTAGGGATCGGCTGAAATTAGGAAGCAATTCATGTTGAAGTAAAGATCAAGCAATAACTCAAGTTCTACTAAACCAATTGGCATGAAAATTGGAGGCAGAGCATATTTCAACATAGGAAAGCTACCACAGGGATCACACCCCTAAATTCCTACAATACAGGGATCATTACCAATCATATTCTTTGGGAATTGGGCCATGCGATCCCTCTTGTAGGTCCATATGGTTTTGATGGTCCTTCTGTCGAATTTTCAAGGAAATATTTGGCCATCTTCGTCTACAAATACCGGCTTGGTTGTTCATTTTCAGGACTTTTATGATGTTAGTTGCTTTGTACTCTATTATAACTAAGGATTTTCATCTGATCCCTATTATACTCAGTTTAAAAGGTGATTAATAAAGCAATATGTTCCATAGTGGACGTAGGCAAACAACATCGAACCAGTACAAATCATTTGGTTCATGTTATTGCTTTAATTTTTTTTTCGTTTCTTGGTTAGTATTCTCTGTTTTCATTTTATATTCTTTATTTATTTCTCTTCAAAACTTCTAGTGCGTGTTTATGCCCATTTTTGGTGCAAACATTTTGGTGTTTTAACTGAGAACCTTGATTCTCAGCTTATTAGGATCCTTTTGTTGCTACTAGATTATATAAATCCCCGAAAGGAGATCCATAATTATCTTCAAGAAGCTTCCTTGTTCTATTTAGATTTGCAAAATTCTAAGAAACCTATAAATAATGCTTAGGAACACAAGATCTATTTCTTAGAACGCGGAAGGAAATGATGCTAGTATCCAACAAGGAGGTTTGAGAAGACAACCAATGGATGTGAATGATAATCCAGTTGAAGTCTGAAATCTAGCTGATTCCATTATAAGATATGAATTCCGAAATCTAATGAGAGAGTTAGTGGACAACCATCGATAATTGAATTAGGGGATTCAAGCCAATATTGATTTAACGAACCAACTCAGTCACCGACAGTGTAGGAAAGCAAGGAGGGACCCTACATCTTACTCTCCATCGGAGAGTTCTAGTTTGTCGGACGAGTATCACAGACATAGCATTGTAGAATTGATGAATATCATGCAAAAATTTAGGGCATCAACGGAATGCCTACATGCCTGCCAAATCGATTGGTATCTATCCCTCCATAGGGATTGATACTGATCCCTCGTCCAGAGAAGGGAACTTACCTGTCCATACTAGGATCCAAGATGGAGCTGTTATGACTGATTTGGATGATGGAGTTCAGTTGAACGTTAACCAACTGCTTCCCTGAAATGACGATGAATTGAATTTACGTGATCAACATCAAGAGGATTAACCAAGAAGGCATGGAACGACCCATAGAAATCAATCAGACCATTCATGTGATGTGGAATACGACCACCACTTGGCACCAACTATCCAAACGCCGGATTTGTCAGCTCTAATTAGACAGTTAATGAGAGAGTGCCAAGGCTTGACCAATGACGACTAGGGAATCTCGAGAAGTCATACCCCGTTCATTGACAATGTCCTACATGTAGAGTATCCAAGGCGGTTCAATATGCCGTCGATGCCTGCCTATAAGGAAAAAACTAACCCCAGGCAGCACATTATGAAATATGAATGGATGATGGATTCCGCACAAGCAGATGATACAACCAAGTGTAGATGTTTTCCTATAACTCTCTTTGGAATAGCAACGACGTGGTTTATAAGATTACCTCCATGGTTGATCTTTCGGTTTGATGATTTAGCAATATGGTTTGTCTATATGCATGAAACTTCCCAAAAATGTAATGCCTAGCCAGTTGATCTAGATCTAGGAGAATCGCTGAAAGATTATTTAAAGAGATTGCATACAGCTATCATAGAAATCAGTAATCCGAAAGACGATATCATATTTATGGATGTAACAAGAAGGATTGATTTAGAATCTGATTTTAGCGATTGGTTAGTTGGCAAACCACCTGCAACATTAGAATGCTTCTATGCAATGGCGGCTTAGTATTTAAGGAAACAGAAAGCCAAATCTTCCAGGAAAAAGAATGTTATGGGATCAAATGGAGAGGGAATAAACATTGCAGTGAAGCGGTCTGGTGATAGTTTTGGAAAAGTTCAAGTGAATGTACAGAACAAACCGAATCAGCAAAAGAAAGGTGGAGATAGGAGCCGAGAACAAAAGAGGGATTCAGAAAGAGGAAAGCCTAGGATTCCATTGTATGATACCTACACACCATTGGATATATCCCTAGAGAATGTATATTTGTCTACCTACAATATTATGTAGTATAAGAAGCCGCCTATGAAAGAATCCATGGAGAATCGAAAATAAACTAGAAAGTAATGTCGATTTCATGAATGTTAAGGTCATAACACCAATGAGTGTAGGAATTCCCAGGATATTGTCGGGAAATAAGTTCGAGAAAGAAAGTTACTACAGTTCATAAAAGCCTCGCAGAATGGCGGACAGGGGACATCCGACCCTAACCGAAGATGAGCCCGCGTGGGGCTGAGGATCCTGCGCGGACTGGTGGAAGGTTAGTAATCAATACAGTAGTCGGAGGATTGCATCCATCTGACAAGAGTTGGCATGAGATGGAACGCTATGCTAGCATGATCAAACATGTGAATTTTGAATGTTGTTCGAGTACAGAAGACGGAGCTCTGAAAAAATAGCAATGTACAATGATAGATGATATTGTATTTAGAATAAGGATGCAAACAAGGTAGAGGCTTCGATAATTGACCCAATGGTAGTTTCGACCATGACTGGCCCCACTTTAGTGAGAAGGATATTGGTTGATTATGAAAGTTCTGTAAATATAATTTTCAAAAAAGCATATGATCAAATGAGGATGGAAGCCTAGGACTTGAAATTATCTAAAGCCCGCTTTCATGGCTTTAACAGTGTTGTAATTGAAGGTGTTGGTTATGTTGAATTACCCGTGGATTTGGGAGAAGGTGACCGCATGAGAGTGTGGATTTTGCCATTCGTTATTCTTGATGTTGACTCTCCATGCAACGCTTTTCTGGGCCGACCAGCCCTAACTGAGTTTCGGGAAGCTCTCGCTCCATGGCATTTGACTTTGAAGATCCAGACAGATAATGGTGTTGAATTTGTTCATGATGATTAGGCGGCTGAAAGTGCTTGTTACGTAGCTGAATTGAGGTATTCTCAATGAAAGGAGAGAGGTAAGAGTATGGACAAGTCTACCCGCATCCAAGTCACTAAAGATTGACAACCATTGCTTGAGCCTTGGCTCAGGCAACATAGTCGGTTCTATAGAGACATAGATCCAAGAGATGATAAGTAGGAGCCTAAAGAAACCAAGGCTACACCGATTTAGCTGATGATTGATATCGTATTCAGGCACAGCGACCCGTCATGGGTCCTAAAGACCGGATTACAGCTTAGGCCCCCGATCATTATAGAAGCCTGATAGCAACTATAACGACCCGAAATTTTCGACCTCGAAAATTCGACACCAATACGTTCACTGTAGAAGTGCCAAGCAAACGAACGCCGGAAATCCCAGATTGTTAGGGTTAAGAAGAAAATAGGTAGAAGAAAAAACAAGAAACAAAACACAGATTCTTACGTTCGCAGCGGATCAAATATAATATCAAATAATAGCTTTTATACAAAGAAAAGATGTAATTGTCACTTTACAACAATATATCAGGGTACAACCATTTACACATAAACTGGACAGTTATAATTAACTTGTCCCAAACTACAATCAAATCAACTCAAATACACAGCGGAATATACTCCATACATTCCTGCCATCCAGCTCGCCTCCTAAGCTCCAGAGCGCCCTGACTTGAAAATCTGTAATACTCGGTCTAACCCGAGCATTACACTTGCTGGATTTCTCCAATCGAATCTCAACGTGTTCAACCGGACTCACTCTGACATGTATGAGATCCCGCCTGTTATTGTGAGCCATGCATTGAATATCAACCCGAGACATGTCCTGGTGAAAGTAAAAGGAGTGGCATGGATCCGGAGAGATCTTTCACTCTTAAAGAGGAGGTGGATAGGCTCAAAGACAATGGATTTATTCGCAACGCCTTCTACCCTAAGTGGGTATCTAACCTATACTTGTGAGAAAGACAAATGGAAAATGATGGACATGCGTTATTACTCGAACTTGAGCAAGGCATGCCCGAAAGATAGGTTTTCCTTTCCAAGGATCGAACAGTTGGTCGACTCAACCGTGGGACACGAATTGCTATCTTTTGTGGATGTGTACTTAGGATATAACCAAATCTCGATGCAAACTCCCGATCAAGAACACACCAGCTTCATTACTGATGTTGGACTGTATTGCTATATGGTAATATCGTTTGGACTAAAGAATGCAGGAGTGACCTACCAGTGCCTAGTCAAGAGAATGTTTAAAGATCAAATCTAAAAGGTGATAGAGGTATATGTGGATGATATGTTTGTGAAGTCATGACGGTCTTGCGACCACATTAAAGACTTTGTAGATGTTCGACGTCCTCCGCTACTACGAAATGGAGATTAATCCTCTGAAGTGTTCTTTTGGCGTTGCATCGGGAAAGTTCTTGGGTTTCATCGTCAATGCCCATGGAATCGAAGCTAATCTTGAGAAGATCCAAGCTATTCGCAATATCCAAGTGCCAAAGACTATCAAACAAGTATAGAGCCTGAATGAGAAGGTTGCCGCCCTAAGCCGTTTTATTTCTTGAGCTACCGATAAATGCATTCCATTCTTTAACTTGATTAGAAGAGGAAAAATGAATTTTGAATGGACACAGGATTGTAAAAACGCATTCCAAGCTTTGATGATTCACTTAGAGAGCCCTCCCATCTTGTCAAAGCTGGTAGTCCATGAAGATTTGTATATCTACTTGGCCATGTCGATACATGCTATAAGTGATGCACTGCTTCATAGAGAAAATCAAATCCAAAGACCAGTCAATTATGTTAGCAAGCTTTTATCAGGAGCTGAAAAAACTAACCAAAGATAGAGAAACTGGCATACTGCTTGTAGATTGCTCCGTGAAAGCTCCGCCGCTACTTTCAGGCACATCCTATCAATATTTACAACGTCAAGCCATTACGACAGGTCCTGTAGCTACCTAAGACGTCTGGAAGCTAACTCAAGTGGAACATCGAACTGAGCCAATTTGACATCATTATCTTCCTCGGAGGGCTATCCGGGGTTAAATACCGACGGATTTTATAGCAGAATTTACCGCACAGGATGATTTCCCAGAAAGCAATGAAACCCCTGCCATATGGTGGAAGTTATATACGGATGGAGCATCCAATAATCATTATTCGGGAGCTAGAATTTTTTTTGTAACTCCTGAAGATCGGTCAATTTTCTACGCTTTAAAGCTTGATTTCCCTACAACAAACCATGAAGCTAAGTTGAATCTCTGATTGTTGGACTTAAATTTACCAAAGAACTGAGGATAAAATCCATGGTAATCTTTTAAGACTCGCAATGGTAGTATACCCAGTCAAGGGAGATTGCCAAGCTATAGGACAACGACTTGCTCCGCACCTTACCCAAGTCCAGGAGCTGTTGACTTACTTTGAATACTATGATATTACGCAACCTCGGGACCAAAAAATAGAGTCCGATTCATTGGAAAAGTTTGCTAGCACTGGGGTTGCACAACAAATGAGCCTGGTTCCAATTGAAGTATTAAATTCTCTAAGCATAAACCTGATGGAAATCGACTGGGTACTAGAGGCGAAGCTTGGGAAAGAGTCATGGATGACTCTGATTAAAGACTATATGCTACGGAGTTTATATCCAAGCTTTCTTCTTCTTGCTGGCATGCGAGGTTGCGCGTCTTATGATGGTTCGACCATGGGCGCATTGCCCAGACCTGCATCAGCATCACTGGGCTTATTGATCTTGGCACTCCTAGTTTCATCCTCTTCAACGTCATCTTGAGTCCCCTCGACTAGGGATACGACAGGGTTATTGGTATCATCTTCTTATTCTGCAGCATTTATTGGTAGTGCAGTGGTTTTTGGAAGCCTAATGTTGCGACCTTCTTTCAATAGCCCAAACAGAGATAACTATTCATTAGTTACGAAGAGTCTAATGTCCCTTCCTCCAACCAGGGTGGCACAAATCGCAGAAATTGCCCTTGAGAAGCTATTGCCTTCTCGACATGGATGGACACCTGTAAATTTTAAAAATATTAGTTAGTTTAGGATATGACTTGGACAAAATAATTTGAGAATAAAGCGAAGATGACATTTATGTCCTTCCAACCATCACTTCACGAAGCTAGGTGAACATTGATCATAGAACCGTTCGTGTTTAAAGAGGCTGAGTTTGTTCCAAGCACCCGTTAAGACTTGACAGTTGGGTGAAGGCTCAAGGAAAATGTAGGAAAGGCTTCATGCCTGTCGTTCAAAGTTGTAAATAAACTTGATGTCCTCAGGAGGTGGCGGATGGAATAGATGTTTATGAATAGCCGAAAAGTGCCATGAAGAAAGGCATAGTTGTTCGGGTGTAGTTGAGTGGGATCTATTCCAAGATATTTTAGCATCTTCCGGATAAAAGAATTGAAGGGCGGCACACACTTGGCCCAACACATGAACTTATTGCATGTTGTATACCCCTCCGGGGGTGAATGAGCTCTATTTTTCATCGAAGGAACCAGAACGTCTTCGAATGGAATCCCATGTCTAGAACATAGTATGTGAAGAGCGGCCTAGCCAATTCTACAGACTTAGGAATCTGTCAGGTTATCTAAAAGTATAGTTTTTCTATAACGTTTGGGGGCAAGACTTATGAATTCGGTGGCAGGACAGGAACTCCAACGAAATGTTCGGCCGACGGGTCGAAACCCTTATGTTGTTCAGTTTGACGATCAAGGGAAAGTCTGCTTGATATAGTCGTGGAACTTACTCGGTTTTGAGATTGCTATGTTGTGAAGTTGGTCTGGAAGACATTGCAGCTAGACGCTTTGAAAGTTTGAAGTCCATATCAGCTAAACTCAATAAATCGTCAAGATTAGAAAAGTTTAGCCCAAACCCTCTCCCCCACGCTAAGTGTAAGCTATTGTGGTGGCAGTGTTGTGTAGTGCAGAGATAAGCAGCTCAAAACAAAAGGCAAAAGCAAATGATGAGACTTTGAACTCTGACCAGAGTGACCTTCATCACTGACCGTCTTAATTGGTAAAAAGATTGATCAGGTGTGTAAACTCTGGGATCGATCATTGGCATATCGACGTGTGAAATTCGTTATTAAAGTCCATATGTTAAGTTTTAGTTCATGTTCTATGTCCCAGGTAGGACTGTCAATTTCTAGCACGACCAGAAGCACGACCCAAAACACGACCTGAAGATTACACGGAAATTAGCAGGTTTACCCGAATCATTTAAGTGGGCAGATCATTTTCGGGTCAACTCGAATTTGACCCGTTTATAAAGGGTGAGTTTCGGGTTGACCTGTGAACTCAAAGTGGACCCGGTTATAACCCGTTTATACTTTATAGGTTGACCCTGCCCGATTATAACCCAACCCGACCCATGAACCCGAATTTGACCTGTTTATAACCCGTTTACAACCCATTCATACCTTATACTGGTTGACCCGACTCATTTATGACCTGACCTGGCCCGGTTATAATCGGGTTACATATGTCGGGTTGGGACAACCTGTTTATAATCGGGTCGATCAGGTTGAGCAATTTCTAACCTGTTTAATAAATGGGCTAACCCGACCCATTTAAAATAAACCCGAACCCGACTTGACCCTGCCCGACCTATTGACAGCCCTAGTCCCAGGAATTTGGTTATTCAATTTCGAGTTCAATAGTGGATATGCAAGTCCTGTTGTTCATCATCGTCATATAATCAAGTTTATTGGGATGGGATTAGTTCTATTTGTTCAAATAAATGAATATGGATTGGTTTTTAAGTTCAATCAAAACCTAGAATTGGCCAAGTATAAGTAGTCAATCCCTATATATAGCCAACCCTTATATATGTCGATCCCTATTCCAAAGCAAGACACCTGATCCCTCTCTATGAGTAATCCATGCCGATCCCTTTCCATGGCAGCAACTAATCCCTCCATCGAAAGCATACCAACAAAAGGTACTCCATCTAAAACACACTAACAAAAATACTGATCTCTCCACACTAACAAAAACAACCGATCCCTTCCCTTTAGCACACTGCCGATCCCTCCATGCAAGCTAAAAATTATCGGTCTCTCCAAGCAAGCTAAAGACGACTGATCCCTCTCCTCCCATACTCTTGTGCTATCTCTCAAACCTTTTGATCGATCCCCATATTCTACGCATCCTTTCTTCTTCCTTCTTTACAATTCAATCGAACCCTACTCCATCATATGCCTCATCTCCCCTAAACGATTTCGACCGTCCTTTCTTCATCTTGTCAAACTCCAACACATTCGCCAATGAAGTAGTATCCATCACCTTGTCATAAAAATTAAGGTCAAAAAGGAAAAAAACCAACCAAAGTTAAAAATTTGTGAGTTGCTGGGTAGAGGATTCTCAAGTTTGGGTCAAATTGAAGATGGAGTAGTGGCATGGAGTGAGAGAAGATGATGGATCAAAGAAGGAGGTGATGCTTGGGATCAAATTGATGGAAGATAGTTCAGCTTTGGAGAACTAAAGAAAGGGTTCGGTCGTGGAAGGTAAAAGTAGAGAAGGGGAAAATGAAATGAAGTAAAAAAAAATTGAAGAGATAACGTTAGCTTTTATATGAAGGTTGAGGGATTAGTATGCTCCTAAATGTCCTACGTAGCCAAATGAGTTGAGTTCCCAATATGCCGAGGGGTCGATACAACCTTGGAATCCATCTAATCCCTATTATATAAAAAAAAGAGAAAGGAAAAATAAGAGAATGAGGGAGAGATCGGCAAGGAGAATGTTGATCCCTGTATGTGTATAAAAAACATGGGAGAAAAGTAGGGATCGGTTATGGGCGCTTGTACATATAAGCATGGGAATGAAAATTATGCAAAGCACATATATACAAAGTGCAATGAAATCGTATCTAACTCGATAAAAATTGGCGATGAACCATGAACGTATAAACACATCCAAAATCCAATGAAAAGAACGTGTACCTGAACATGCACATGAATATTCTAGAAGTTCAATTTTTGAAATTGATAGAAATTGAATTTCAAACTTGAAGCCTTCAAGTTTGAAACCAGATCAGATGACCAAAGCTTATTAGTCTCATGGAACCAGATGTAGATATTGGCTGATGGAATATAATCCTAGATTTATGCCATTGGAAGTCGACCAGAGATCATGATAATCAAAGAAAGATATAGCGCTTTGGGAAAATAACTCGATGGAAGGATAGCAACTATTAAGAAAACTGGATGGATTTCTTTCTGACAATTCTAACCTACCTCGATTCAAAGTACATCATGTTCAGCACAAGACGTACTTTGGAGGGTAAGTGTTATCCAGCATTTTAGCCTGGCTATATTCTCACTAATTAAATAAGCTAGATTCGACTGTTATCAAGGCCAGTTAGTCCAGGATGATGATACTGGGGTCCAGAAGTCGAGTGCAAATGGTAACATGAAGTAGAGATTGGATAGAATTGATAAATCTGCAAGGCAAAATGTTTGAATTATGGAATACGGTTCAACATTTAGGAGGGATCGACAAAAATCAACCACCAAGATAGGGATTAGTATATTTTTGGAAGTTAATGCAGTTCAATAGAAAACAATTAATATCTCAAGATCCACAAGCCCAATGCATATGAAATTTTATAAAATGTGGGTACCTTAGGGAGCCTACCCTAGGGATTGCACCTCAAAAGGATGGAATCAGAGTCGTTAGCCTCCTTCCCTTAGTAGGGATCAGTTGAAACCCAGAAGAATTCATGTTGAAGCAAAGATCAAGCAATAAATCAAGTTCAACAAGTCCAATTGGCATGAAAATTGGAGGCCAAGCATAGGAAAGCTACCACAGGGACCGCACCCCCAAATTCCTCCAAGAGAGGGATTGGTACTGATCCCTATTCTTTGGAAATTGAGCCATGCGATTCCACTTATGGGTCCATATGGTTCTGAAGGTCCTTCTGCCAAATTTTCAGGGAGATATTTGGCCATCTTCGTCTATAAATACAGGCTTAATTGTTCATTTTCAAGACTTTTATGTTGTTAGTTGCTTTGTACTCTATTGTAGCTAAGGATTTTCATTCAATCCCTACTATACTCAGTTTACAAAGTGATTAATAAAGCAATTTGTTCCAAAGTGGACGTGGGCAAACAACGTCGAACCACTATAAATCATTATGTTCGTGTTGTCGCTTCAATTTACTGCTATTTCTTGGTTATTATTTTCTGTTTTCATTTTTATATTCTTCATTTATTTTATTCAAAACTTCTATTGGGTGTTTGTGCTGATTCTTGGTGCAAACATATGGATCTAATTTCGAGTACATTCTATCCAAGTGACTTAGCCTAAGTTTTGCCTTGGCTGTTTCCTATTTGAATTCACTTCTTTTAACAATTTTGGGGTTAACGAAGAAATTCGTTAACAGCTACCAATTGGGTTATTAGCCTAAAATAAAGGCTAAACATATATTAATATAAAACTTACATTAATATTACTTCATTCGTATAATTTATAACATTTACAATTATAGTTAAGTTCTGGAACGCAGCAAAAATTCTATAATGATACTCCCATGAGTGAATTCAATCCTCAGTTAAGTATTTAAACAATTTAGATTTTTAATTATGTATCGACTTTTCTTAAGTATGGTATTGCACATTTGTCAGATACTATAGGCAATCTATGTGAAAATCGTATTTCTAACCTATTTATAGTGTCACCCTTAAGCAATGACATTTGCATATGTTTTCTTTCCATCATCACCATGCCATTAAGACAATAAAAGCTTAGGTCATGTCAATATTCTAATAAGCTACTTAGTTAATTGGAAAGTTCAAACTTTAAATGTGACTTGGTTCTATATTACAACATTTACCAATTAACCAAATTCGCTACAGCTAGAGAGTTTAACTTGGAGTTGACTCCCACTTATGGTGGCACTTGCCTCTATATTGAATGAGAGAATCCTCTTTCTTTAGTACTTCTTCACTTTTTACGCTTCAACACATACCCATAGATGGTTGTAACTCAAAAAAATCATGAGTAAAACTTCAAACACAAAGTAAGGCATTAGTATAAAAGATCCAAACTAGACATTCTCACGTGAGATCTATATTTGAATTAGATACATTGACCTATAGATGACTTTCGATGAGCCTATTTTGTAATTGTATCAAACAATTGCACGTACATTACCTCTTGGTACTCCTAATGGTCATGAGTAATTCATCGTTCATCATGTGGAGAGCATTGCATATGCTAGTCTTAACAAGTACTTTAATATCCCCTTCTCAATATATGCTAACAAGAAAAGTGTAAGACTAGTAATTTAATTCAACACTCATGGTTACAAACAAATTCACAACTACAATTGACCAAACACATTTCCTAGGGATTTTTATCAATATGTTTTTAATGTGCTCATAACATTATTGACATGTCGCAGTAATATGCAATAGAAATAAAACTAAAAAATATATTTTATTTTAACTAAATTCTTTATAAGAGTTAAGTGTATTCATGTACGTAATCAAATTACATAATGACCACTTAGGGGCCCATCCTTAACTTTATTAGGCTATGTGTCGCTTTGGCCGAGGAACGAAATTTGTGTAAATTCCTATTTTGGGTTTGGGATTTGTGACTTCTCCCCTCTTAGGAAGGGAAGGATTGGAAAGAGTTGTAAGTTCATCGTAATTGTAAGTGTCCAATCGGTGTCTCAACTCGATTGAGTCTCTAGTCGCCTACCTCATCATTGAAATACCCAGACAAGTTTGTTCCATAAGTTACTTCTCATGCTAAGGATGAGGCTTATAATGATTGTGTCGGTTCGACCATTAGAATTATTATTGGGGCCTTCAGGCTAAGAGCTTCCTTCTACGTTAACCATGATTCTGCTTGAGAATACAGATTAAAGGCTAAGAGGTTAGGGTCCTCTTCTCAATGTATGTTCAAAATAAATGTATAAGGATTCGTGTTTTAATAATTTAATTCAATACTCATAGTTACGAATACATTCGCAACCATAATCGACCAAACACATTTCCTAGGGATTTTTATCTATATGTTTTTAATGAGCTCATAACCTTACTAATATATCACAGTAACATGTAATGGAAACAAAACTAAAAAGAATATTCTATTTTAAATAAAATTCTTTATAGGAGTTAAGTGTATTCATGTACACAATCAAATTACATAACGCCCCCTTGGGGCACATCCTTAACTCTGTTAGGCTATGCCCCGCTATGATCGAGGAATGAAATTTGTGTAAGTTCCTATTTTACGTTTGGGATTTATGACTTCTCCTCTCATGGGAAGGGAAGGATTCAAAATATTCGGGTGTTCATCATGATCGTAAGTGCCTAAATGGTGTCTCAACTTCATCATGTCTCTAGCCATCTACAATACCATGGACAAATGTGTTCCATCAGTCATTGCTTATGCTAAGGCTCAGGCTTACAATAATTGTGTCAGTTCTGCCATTAGAATTTTTATTGGGGCCTTCAGGCTAATAGCTTCCTTCTACATTAACCATGGTTTTTCTTGAGAATACATATTATAAGCTTAGAGGTTTGGATCCTCCTTCTAGAAATAAAATATTGACTAAAAATTCAGTCAACTTTGAAGTTATGAAATTTGAGTCCATCTTAAGCCATTGAGCGGGGATAAAGATGTTTTATAATTGAATAATTATTAGAGTAAGTCTTATAAATAGATTGTGAGGTTTTTAGTTTTTGAGTGGTTCGATCAGACGATCCACGTTTATTGAGGTCTTTTCCTTTTATTACTTGATATTTGGTGTTAGAGCTCAAAAATAAATATAAAAATGTCACTATAAAAATTTCTAGCTTGAGCTTTCTATTATTAACCATGATTTGGATGGCTCAGATTAATTGCACTCACAATGCGATCAGGACGATTGATTTAAGTATTCTATGACATTGATGGCAGTTGGATAGTTTATATTTATAGTTTTAAGTGCTTTCCTATGTTAGGTGCATTGTGGTAGGGAAGTAGTTGACCATTAATACCCTTGGCAGAGGTAGTTGCTGTTGTGGTTGCTATTATCAGGAGTGTCATAGTAATTTCTTTTTCCATATGCACTGTAGTAGCCTTTTAGGAATCAGACATTCAAATGGAACATGTCTTCACATATGACCAAATGGATAACTGCCATTTATATCGTATGTCACATGGGTGCTCTTCGAGTATTTAGTTGAGCAAGTTCGACCTCTAAGTTATATCGGATATGAACCAACCCGCCAACTCTTTAGATAATGGATGCTAATTTGATGTGAAAGATGAACGTAGGTTGCTTGCATTATGGGTACAAAGATGCGGATGGACTTCTGAGGGGATGGTCAAATGACCTTGGATTCTGTTTACCGGGTTTTTATCCCAGAAGAATTTGAAAGGAGTTAGAACATTTAAATTAAGCTGGAACGACTCAAAACTTGTTCGAAAGTGCTAAAAGAGCATTACAAAAGTCTCCAAGAATATGGGCTAAAAATAGCCTAACTTTTTCGGATCTGCACCGATCTGATCCAATTGGATCAGTACCGATCTGAATTAGTTGATCATTGGTCTTCCACATCTCTTGCATCACACTCCTATGACTCCAATAAGCTTACCCAACAAGTTTGGCAACATCCAAAGCATCAGAGCTTAAGAAGTGAAGGTTCATCCGATTCAGAAAATAATTCACTCTAACTCACAGGTGAATCATCATCGAAACAAATCAACAAGCTATAGAATTACATGGAGAGCATCATATCGAAGAAAGGAAGACAACCAAGTAGTCAAAGCATCAAAAATGCTTAATTATTTGGATCAGTACCGATTTGATCCAACTGGATCGGTACCGATCTAAATAGTTTACTCCGATAACCTCCAAACTTCTTAGGGCTTCCTCTAAATGAAGACCACAGGCTTATGGTAAAGCATCTCTAGCCCATGTGCCCTCCAACCGCTATAAATACCATCCTATATGCAACATGAAAGGGATCTCTAGAATGGCTGCTGCAACTCTGCCATTACTAGTCTTCACTGTTCATCTCCCAAACAATAGTCACAAAGAAGCAACTGAGATCCTCCGGTTGCCTTCAAGTACGTGTGATTTAGATCTAACTTAGGCGATTTAATCATATTGTAATCAAAATCAATCTTGTAATAGAAGTTAGTTAATAAATGATATAAAGTAGACGTAGTCTTCATTAATAGCCGAACCACTATAAAATTCTTGTGTCTCTTTACTATTTCTTCTCGTTTTTCATTCATTTTCTATATTGTTTGCTATGAGAAACAGGGCTGATGCTTTCACCCTCAATTCAAGGTGTTGATCCATTTTTTGGGTTAATATTTTGGTGCTTTCACTAAGAACTCAGTAAACCCAGGTGTAGATCTTTCTCTCCACTTTGAATCTAGCAGATTTAGAAGTTAGATCTAGAAAGTTAGCTTAAAGAAAGTTAGATATTTGATGTTCTCATGGCCTCCAGAAAAAGATCTGCATTTGGAGGTTCTATAGAAACAACGCTTGGTGATGATTAAACAAATACCCACCAACTTGAAGATAATAATAGAAACCATGATCCAGGCTTTATTTAGTCACAAACATTGATTTTTGGGGATGGATATTGGCATGATTTTTAGACAACTATCGACAACTTGAATGTCCCATCTCAAGCACGTATGACAAATGCAATACAGAAGTTTAAAGCCCACCACGGTAAAGAAGGAAGATTGGTAAGTGTAAAGGTCAAAATCCAAATCGAATTGACAGCCCTTGTCTCGGTG
Organism: Allium cepa; assembly: GCA_030765085.1. Lineage (NCBI taxonomy): Eukaryota > Viridiplantae > Streptophyta > Magnoliopsida > Asparagales > Amaryllidaceae > Allium > Allium cepa. Next base: position 77,264,406 of record CM060941.1, on the reverse strand, counting down.
ACCCTATCGTAAGTGGCAACAATGTTCGATCTCAGATCTAGCCATAAGGCTTTCAGATCGCACCACGAGGTCCAAGCGACAACTTGAGTTCAAATTGAACTTTTCTTCGGAAATGATTTTGACAAAGAACAATTTATTTTAAGGCTGAAGATTTTGGGATAAATCGGTTTGTTGTCGAAGAATAGGAGGAAAGGTCGATCTAATTTTATAGTGAGAAATTGCACTATAAAGGGGTCTAACTCGGTATTAGGAGTGGATGGATTTCTTCAACTAAGAAGAAAACAAATTAAGACTCTACTAATTGCCGAATTAACCCATCCACCGAAGACAATTCCCTCTGAACTAACTTGAACCGGTGGAGCTGCATTCAAATACGCTCCACCTTCCATCTACTCGCTTCTTGAACTAGAGAAAAACCAGCTTATGGGAAGTGTTATAACATATGCAGTAGAATGTGATAGCCCTTAAAAGATACTGAAAAAAAGCCTCGGCCAACAGATGAAAGGATGACTATCAAATAACACTCTGACTAAAGCTATGGTAGAATGGGGCGGCAACCTAAAGCAACGCCTTCTCATTGATCCTTATCTACCTTCTTTTCCAAATGGGCTTTATGAGGACACTAGGGGCATTGCAAACAGCACGGCAAAGGAAATCCTTCTATGCAATCGAACTATGAATGAAAAACATTGGCTTACTAACTGCCAGATCGATGGGTTGTACCAATCTCTCCTAAGAACCGGAATGTCTCCGGTAATGTTGAGAATGCATATCCGATGGATTATCGAACGAATAGATCCAACACCATGATCTCTAGGTACCGATAAAATTGCGTTCCCGTGAGCCGAATCCTGAATATCCTTCTTAAAGTCGATGAATTATCACTCCGAGGCTGTTTGGTCATCGGATATCCGACCAAACTCCTTCTTGGATTCGATGAATTATCACTCCAAGGCCATATGGTCGTCGAACATCCGTCCAAAATCCTTCACGGAGTCGATGAATTATCACTCCAAGTCCGTTTGGACGTCGGACATTTAACAAAATCCTTCTTGGAGTGATGCATTATCATGCCAAGGCCATCTGGTCGTCGAACAACCGATCAAAGTTCTTCTTGAACTCGATGAATTATTCCTCGAAAGTCATATGGTCGTCAAACATTTGACCACAAAAAACTCTTCACGAACCAAAGTATCTTGAAGGTCCTTCATAAACTAAAGCATCGTGAAGGCAAACCGGTAAATCAATGGTCATATGATCCAAAATCCCATCACAAACTAAAGCACTGTAAAGGTCCTTTATGAACTAAAGCATCGTGAAGGCGAACTGGTAGATCAGTGGTCATCTGATCCAAAAAATCCCTTCACGAACTAAATCACCATGAAGGTCCTTCACGAACTAAAGTATCATGAACGTAAATTGGTGTCTTAGCAGTCATCTGATCCTGAACTCCCACAAGTCAGCGAAATCACGCTCTAGGGCTATGAATCGACAGTCACATCAGTCACTCCGCAGAATCTATAGAATCACTTCTAATGACAGAGAAACAAACATTACCGAATTCCAAAGCCTCGAAGTCGCTCAAAGAAACTAAACCAAAACTGAACCGACCTTGTACTCAATTAGAGGTCGACTCGAATCAAGCCAAGGTTCGACATCTAGAAGAACCAAGTATCTCATATCCCTAATATATAAATCTTCGAAGATAATGGTTTTCCTATGCTTTAATCATCTAGAAGACACAGTTGCACCCACTGGATGAGGGGCAACCGGACAAGTTGTGAAGAAACCCTAGATACAGTTCAAGCGCGTGAATGGCCCTACAATATAGGGGCACCACACTCTTGAATAGCCATAAGAAAGGTTGAGATTAATATACCGCAATTCTATTAAATTAGATCAAAAATTATGTCATTCTGACAACCGCGCACTTAATGACCTAGCTAGCGCAACAAATGAAATAGAGGCATAATACTCGCTTACTCCTTCCCAACTCTTCCTTTACCACCCTTAGCGACCAGTTCCTTTCCTCTTAGACAATGTGCTAGTTGAAGACCCAATCTTTGAAGGCAGTTTGAACCAAAAGCTAAGAGTCTTCCCCTAAACTCTCGTAGGTTCTTCTTCATATCCACTTTCACACGATCAACTATAGATCTCTCCACCTTGGCAACCCGATCTATTTGATACTGCACATTGTCCCGAAACATATAAGGATCATCCAGCCATGGTTACTTGATTCAAAAACTGCTTATCTCTTTGAACCAACGAAGCCGCGTTCTAATGAAGTCAAACAGCCAAAAAATTTGATCCATGCCTCCCAAAAACTGATTTTCCCTAGTGGCATCAGAGAGGCCTAAATTTCAAAATCCGTACGTATAAGTCGTAGCACTTCGTAGGCCGCGCATCTCATAAGCCATGCACTTCTTACGCTATGCGTCTCATAAGCCGTGCACTTCTTAAGTCATGCATCGCTTCTCAAATCAGTGAAACTGTTTCCAAGATAGCATTTGATAAACCACATATTTCATAAGTCGTGCATAGTTCTTGGGCTACTGGGATCACTTTCAAACAAACGTCAAAACTCTTCCGTGCATGCCCATAAGCCACGCATCGCTTATTAAGCCATGGAACCATATGCTCGAAGCACGATCTCCTCACGTTGCCTAAAGGCTTGCAACGTCAAGAAGGTCTCAACCATTCCGGATCAACGGGTCATGACAATCTCATGTTCTTCTAAGGGCCGATGTCGGTCTGGAACCATTGGAAAGGCCTTAAGCTTTTACATGCATCCTATAATCCGTGCATCACTTCTCAGATTAGTGGAACCACATTCAAGTAAGCACACTCCACTATGCGCATTTCATAGGCCGCACTGCCACTACTAGTCACCCCAAGTAGTCAATGTTGCTCCAATGCCATCAATGACATGTTAAAGTTCTTTAAGTATTGGTATTATCCCGACAACACTGGAAACTTATTTATTGCAGGATTAACAGGGATCGATCCCTGTTATCCAAAAGGGCCGGCATTGCTCTGGTAGTGTCGCAAAGCTCCCAAACCAAAAGATAGGCAAAGAAATCCGATCTTTGACAAAATTCAATAAACAAAATGTCTAAAGTCAAGGCACTTAAGTGACCAGAACCATCAGTAATAGGAGCTGTGATGCAACTTTGACTGGGAGCATCCAGATAGCCACCCAAAACATCAAGTGTTGTGAATAACCTACCATGTGGATTGGAGCACACTAACACTTGGTCAGGATAAAAAAATCGCTCCATGGTTCTGTTATGAAGAACATAGAATTTTGACAATCGCAACTGAGAAGTATAGTACACTGAATGACTCTGGAATTGAGAGGGAAATGGCTCCAACTTGCTAGACATTGATATTGCCTTAACAACATCGATAACTCCAGACCATCATATCAACAACAAAATCAAACTCCTTATAATTCATCATTGCTTAGAAATAGGAGATAAATGGAGGAACCTACCGTCAGCTATACATAGACGATGATGGAAGACGTTTCCATAATCAAGTCATCGACTCACCAATTTCCAAAGACAGAAGTAGGTGCTCTACTGAACTCCCAATCCCCAACTTGCAAGAATCCAGCATAGCCCAAAGATTGGCAATGTCCGAAGGGAATAACTCATTTGTTAGCAATATGATATCGCTCGGAGACTGGCGAAGTCAGTAAGTATAACTCCGATTGTCATATATTCATCGCGGCCTAGACTTTAGCTACACATCGTATAATTAACCATGTAGGGATCGATCAGATACCTCGACTCATGCTTGTGGAAAACTAGCAGTTGTCCAAAGATAGACAACGATAAGGAGTGAACACTTAGAATAGAGAAGCTAAACCATTGATTCCCAAAGATTGAAACCATGAATAAGGAGGGTACTTACGACAATGTTAACACCCTAGCAGAGCACATATAGCATTGAACAAGCAAAGTTAATTATCATAGACTCAAGGAAAGCACTACCCCAAACTCTTCTGATCCATGATCATGGTAGGAAGAGTGCAAGTATACTAGGGGCAATGTAACGACTCACCCCATAATATCTAATCTTCTATAAGTGCTCAGAGTTTAGCATTTGGGAATAACGAGCTCCGTAAATGGAAGTCGGTTTGTAACAAAAATCGGTCGGAGGAAATTCAACCCTATACAAACAAGAGTAACCATGGAATTGGTTAAGTAACGAACCTGTACCATCAAAGGGAGCACTTGACAGTTATAAACAAAGCTAGTAATGGACATGCTTGGGACTCTCATCCTTCTAGAACATAGTGTATCCAAGAGTCAAGCAACATTGAGAAAGAAACCATATTGGGTTAAAAGGAATCTACTCAACTTTATAGGATCAAATGAATGATTCAATCCTAATCAACCAGACTTTAACGCTGCCCAAGGACAGGCAGCACTAAGAAAAGACTCTACATTCCAATCATCGAAGTGCTATTTTTCGAAGACCGAAACTAGTACCTAACTTGGTTAAAGGCACCGCCAGACTGATGGGAAAATGGACCCCAACCTCATAAGTGTAGGTGTTGCCCCAGAAATTTCGAAGCCTTTTCTCATTTCCTAAGTACCAATGTTGCCCCAGCAACGCCGGGAAACTTTCCTTTTCTTAAGTACCAGTGTTACCCTGGCAATGTCGGGAAACTTTCAATTTCTTAAATACCGATGTTTCCCTAGTAATGCAGGAAAACGTTCTATTTCTGAAGAATCAGTGTTCCCCCGGCAATGCCAAGAAACTTTATATTTCTTAAGTACCGATGTTACCTAGGCAACGTCAGGAAACTTTCTGCTTTCTAAGTACCACCCCGGCAATACCGAGAAATTCGTTATTCAATAAGTACTAGAATTTCCCCAGCAACACCTGGAAAACTTTGGTCCATAATGCCTATGAAAAGCACTCAACGTAATGAACCATCGATGCACCAACTTCCAAAGATAGAAGTTGGTCCCCAACTACTGATGTTTTCGAAAAATTACCGTTGCTCGAAGATAGGCAACAAAAAGAAGACATAACCTTTCAAAGATCAATCTGGCTCGACCTTTCATCGTAGGAATCAGCCACTGCCAGAAGAAAAGGCGACGCCGAAGGGAAATCTCGGCGATCGAGTCGCTTACGTACTAGTTTCCAGAGATAGAAGCTGGTACATGACCGAATTTTCAATATTCAGCCTAGGAATAAATTTGATGTCATCCATAGATAGGCAGCTTCAAGAGAAGTTTGCTTGGAACCAAGCAGCTAAGTTGCCAACTTTCAAAGGTAGGAGCTGACACATGAACATGACTTCCATGATGATGGCAGCAGTTAAGCAAGGCACGCATGGCTAAGGTCAAGCAACGAAATTTCCTAGACAATTAGAAATCGCCGAACTTCCTCAATCTCAGAATAGGATTGAGAGCTAGATTAGGGGAAATTGAATCATTTATCCCACAACTTTCCATCTCACACAAACGCCCAAATACAGGCATTCAAAGTAGCTAGTCCCTTGAATAGGGATGAATGCACAAATACTTGGTCGAAAGAAGTGTCGCCAAGTCCAAACATGAATAGCAGCGAGATTGGTTAGATAATGGTTTTCTCTCTCAAAATAGAGCATGTCGACAACAAAATTACCAACCAACGTAATGAAGGATTCAACGTTTAGAAATATACCATCGCTCAAAGCCTGTCAATGACAAGAAGGGTTGATGACCTACTTAAGGTCCAACCAGATCATTTGGTCCTAACTTGCAAAGAGAATGCCATTGCCCGAAGATTAGAGATGCTAAGCAGAGACCCCTAAAATGAAATTATCAATACATTAGCCTTCAGAAGACAAAAGCAAGAGCTTGATCGAGACTTCATCTCTACCTTTTAGAATCTCGCATTATCCAAAGATCCACAACATCAAGGAAAAATCCATATATATGAGTTGCCGTACATGAGTTTTCGAAGATAAAAACCAACGCATGATTAGGATCTCAACACTGGACTTGAAAGAATTTACTTTGGCAAAAGGTGTCGGAAATGCATCTTTCCACTATATACCGACATCACTATAAAATATAGATCTTAGAATCTAGTGGCAAAGTCCCCAGCTCATAAAGATAGGATCTATCGTATCAATCAAACTGGTACAATCAAATGTATTGCTCTAGAGACTTAGTCTTCTGAAAACATATCAATTTAGTATTAAGAGTAATTATCTCAATAGATTGGGGCATGTATACCAACACTTTGTCGAACGAACTCAACTGAGCATGAACTCGACTGAGCATAAACAAGAACAGTCATAGAATTGGCTAGAACAAGCTACCTCATAATTCTAGAAAACGCAATCCTTGAAACCAAGCAATTAAGCTAATAGTCCCCAGAGACAGAAGCTGGTGTGTAGGTAGTTCCAAAAACCACAAAGGAAGGATATTCGCAATCGAATAACTCATGTATTAGTTCTAAAGACTGAAGTTGTGCCTGGTCGAACTTCAACTACAACTCTACAAGAGGAATTATACCATATAATTAAACCATACTCAATCTTCCCGACACAATGGAAATTAAAGGCGAAACCCAAGCTATAAAGTATCCAGCTTTTGGAGGAATGGAAGTTTCTTTACCAGACTAAAGATGGGATGACTAGAAAGTCATCTTGAGCAAGAAAACTTGGCATCCAACATCGTCAGGTATGTTTTACTTTGAATAAAATCCCTATATGATCAACGTTCAAAATCCAAGGGAAGTCGACGTAATTCGAAGTGCATTGATCGAGGCAAGAGCATGTGTTATCTATATAAAGTGTGTCCAATGACCCGAGCACCACGAATGGACCACCCTTGGTACATAGCTTACCCATGTTGTACTTTAAGATTATATTTTTTGAATCCTTCCCATTATCGATGAGAAATCGATAATGGAACCGCTGTCCAGAGTGATGTGGAAAGCTTCCCTTTTAAGGAACAATGAAAGTACAGAAACAAGAAAAACAATGTGATGGAATCATCCACTATATCCAATTTTGGAATATATTGTCACACTAGCATTCAAAACGGCGATCAAAACTTAACCAATTCTTCGAAAAGAGACAGTTGAAGATGGAAATCAAGATTTGGCTCCAGAACAGTGTACACTTGTCCGAGGCAAAACTCAGCTTCACCACTGACCATGTACCGTCTAGGTTTCTACCATCTCCCTTTGAGATTACCGCCATCAAGAAATCATCGCAAGGAGTTTCTATACCAAACTAAAGCACTATGTAATATTCGGGTGTAGATAGTTCTGCTGGTATAGATGAGCTAAATTCTAATTAAAACTAGAATAAATGGTTAATGAACAACCAATCAAATAATTGATCAAAAGCAGTATAAGTGAAGGAAAATTCTTTCGAAAAATTTTCAACCCCGGTAACCTCTAACTCTTTATGTTGGAACTACTTACCGACTAAAGGACCCATGTGAATTTCGGGGCAAAAATTCAATCCGCAGCATTGAGAATTGAAAATAGAATTGAAGTCAAAAACGGATAACTGGTCAAAAGTGAAATGACTCAGTTCGGAGTAAGGTTTAAGTAAGCAAAAATTCATAGAAAAATCTAACTATTTGACTCGATGCCGATCCGAACAAAGTGGATCGGTACCGACCCAAATTGATGCTTCCAAATGATCCTAAATTCCTCTAACATGCTCTATATGATGTTTGTATGCATTCTGAAAAGTATCAAGTCAAGATCACTCTATGATCACAAACAATAAGGATTCACACTAAGGATTAAACAGATAACCAATACTTCGTAGATAGCTTTTGAAGATAGCTTGACACGAATATCAAAACTCCTCAAAATAAAAACCCAAAGATAATCAATACCAGAGCACACTTTTTCTTTAACAAAAGCGTACTCTGGGGGATAAATGTTAACCGGGTTTTTAACCCAACAGAATTTGTAAGGAGTTAAAACATTCAATTGAGTTAGAACAACTCGAAACTTAACTGAAAGACCTAAAAAAGCATCATAAAAGTCTCCAAGTATGAGCTATAAATAGCCGAACTTTTTGGATCGGCACCGATCTAAAATGGTTGATCATTGGTCTTCCAAATCTCCTTCATCACACTCCTGTGACTCCACCAAGCTTACTCAATAGTTTGGCAACATTTCTAACATCCGAGCTCAAGAAGTGAAGGTTCATCAGATTCAGAATACAGTTCGCTCTAATTCATAGGTGAATCATCATCGAAACAAATCAAAAAGCTACGAAATTACATGGAGATTATCATAACGAAGCAAGGAAGACAGCTAAGTTGTCAAAGCATTAAAAATGCTTAACTTTTAGATCGATACCAATCCGATCCAATTGGATTTGCACTGATCCAATCCAGTTGGATCGGTATCGATCCAAATAGTTTGCTCCGATAACCTCCAAACTTCTTAGGCTTCCTCTGCTTGACAACTGCAGGCTTTTCGCAAAGCGGCTCTAGCCCAAGTGCTCTCCAACTCCTATAAATCCCATCCCATCTGCAATATGAAAGGGATCTCTAGACCGGCTGTTGCAACTCCTCCATTACTATTCTTCGCTCTTCATCCTCCATACAATAGTCACAAAGGACCAAATGGTTACCTCCAAGTATTTGTGATTTAGATCTAACTAAGCCGCTTCAATCATATTGTAATCCGAATAAATCTTGTAACAGTGGCTAGTTAATAAAAGATATAAAGTGGACGTAGCTTCATTAATAGCCGAACCACTATAAATTTTTGTGTCCCTTTGTTATTTCTGCTATTTTATTATTCGTTTTCTATATTGTTTGCTATGAGAAACAAGATTGGTGCTTTCACACTCCATCCAGGATGTTGATCCATTTTTTGGGTTAACAGATTCCCAGTCCCATATAGGGTAAATCTTTATGGTTTGTTTGGTCGGACCATTGTCATAGTGGGACCTACTATTATCCAGCTTTTTTATCAAGCGACCTTTAGACAAATTTAGATGTTAAGATCTTGGGGAACATGCCTAAATGGACAATACAAATGGACCCAAGAGCTTGGAGAAAAATTAGAGTTATAGGAAGATCTTGGTACTGACCACTTTTTGGTCAGTACAGATCAATATATTCACCCCTGTGGACTTTTGAAGCTATGGCACGTGGTAGTTGTTGCAATTGATCCCGATGTGCATTTCTCAAGGAGTAGGTAAACAACTCCAAAAAATTCTAAAGTAAAACAGAAAAGTATTAGTGATATTAGAATCTCTCGGAATCAATAAGACTTCTGAGTAAAAGTGCCCAAGCTTATTGAATTGTAAATGGAATATGAAAAGTGGGAAGAAGAAGTGACCCCCCTCTAATCAGATCGGTACTAACTGGTCGGTACCGAGCTGTTTTTATGGCTTTGGGGACTCCGTCTTCCCTTTCTACATTCTTGGATTTGAAGGTAGACTGGGTATATTCAGAACTGGCAATTCTACTTGACGATTTCCCAATAAATACAACACCTGTGGCATTTTAAAATAGACTTTTGGCATTTTGCTTTCTTTATCATCTAGTTCTCGTCAACCATAGTCAGTAAGGAAGCTAACCTTAGCAGTTCTAAGTTGTTAGACTTGTCAAATCCTTGTACTAGTGAAGAAATTTATAATCAATAACAGCAGAGTGGATGTAGGCCATAAATTTTCCAAACCACTACAAAAACTTTGGAGTCCTCTTAGTTTTTCTTATAGGTTTTGCTAGATCCCACTTTATATCAATTTTCTTTGGGTGTTATGCCAATTTTAGACTCAACAATTTGCTGCTTTCACTGAGAAGGAGGATTTTCAGGTGCCGGTCTAGCTTTTTATTTTTGATTGAAGAATCAAAAGGTTTGATTTTGAAGATTTTCACTAAGGAATATGAAGAAATTACTTACAAGAATCAATAGCACCTAGAATATTTGGAAGATTATCTGGAGTAGTAGCTAGTGCAGATGAAGGAGCTTCTTATTATATAGAAGTTAGCAACCAACAGGCAGCAGCATTTCCAGGACCATCTGCTTTTTAAGAGATGGTCACTAGGGTAGAGTTTGATAAGATGATGCAAGAGTTAAATCAAAAGTTGGCTGATAGTCAGAAGGATCTAGTGGACAAGGTTGATGCTAGCATAGCTTTGCTAACCCAGCAATCATAGAGATCTAGGAGTAACATGAGGAACACTCCACCTGTCGGATCTAAAGAGGAAAAATCCTCTGCTTTTGGTCAGAACAGATGAGATGGAAAACATAAGTAGAAAAATTGCTATTAGAGCAACATGCGAAGCTGCTAGGGGAATTAGGAAGGCTCCATCTAGGAGAACTCAACTTGACATTGACCATAATTGGGTCGGTGTCAAGAAGAATTTTGGACCCCTAAAGGGGCAAGGAGCTGTGCCAGTTGACTTATCAGATTCTATATATGGCAAGCAACATGATGGTAACGATTATAAGCTTGATATTGGAGTTTAAGGTGCCGGATGTAGGAAATCACTACGGAGCTAATCAAGCGACATAAAAAATCTGAAGGAGTGGTTCTCCCTAAGATAGGAGGACCTAGACATCAATGAGCAAACTGATACCATTAGCAGAGTCAAATACTTAATGTAGCTCATGATAAACTTCAGTGTTCCAAGCTAATGAGGAGTTTATAAAAGATATGGTTAAGTGATTAGTAAAAGAAAATAACTAGAGAAAGAATGAGGAATGAGGTTCTGCACCAAGCAGAACTCCATTCATGTAGAATATTCAAAAGGAGAGTATCCTAGGAGGTTTACGATGCCGACATTTCCATTGTACAATAGGACCACCGATCCCAAGTACTATTTGTTTAAATATGAATGACACATAGATGGTGCCAAGGCGACGAATGCGGTTCGGTGTAGATGTTTACTGTCTTTCTGGAAGATGTGGCATAAATGTGGTTTACTCGACTAGCGTCAAAAGCCATATCGATGTTTGATGAGTTGGAAAAGAAGTTTATGAAGTAGTTCAGGCTCCACACTACTCGGTCTAAGGAAGTGATATCCCTGTCAAGCCTTTCTCAAGGAGCTAAGGAGTCATTGAAGGAGCTCTTAAAACAGTTTAATGTTGCAGTAACAAAGGTCAATAATCCAAAGGAAGATTCGATGTTATGTCATTGGTCTGAGGCATACATCCAAACAGGGACTTTGGAAAATGGCTGAAGATGAAACAGCTGACGACTATAGAGGAATTACACCAGAAATCTAATCATTTCTTGCGTATAACACCCCACCTCTATATCCATATAACCAAAGAGTATTACTGTTTGATAATACGGAGAATGAGGCGATATCGAGCTTACACATGTGGATATTCCCTTGAACTAACATTAGTATGTACTTCAAAAATCATAAACAACTTAACTATATATACAAAGTATCGACACAAATCAATAAACATGTGTGATTTCAGGATAGAACAATACACGATATAAGTAAATTATAGAGATCACAGAGTCATCAACGCAGTGAATATATATATTACAAAATATACATGTCCAAATGGGTCTACAAAAATAGTCAAATTCCCGGTTTCTTCAAAAATATACATAATATGTCCAACACACACATATCGACAACAGAAGAACACATGCGAATACAAATATACAAACCGTATATAAATACTTCATCCTCCATCTTGCCAAACATCCATAAACTAGTCAAATCATCCTTGAACTGAAATGTCTCAGAATGATCCGAATATTATATAAATGACACATGAGTCGAAATATGTCTAGAATGTAGAGGTCAATAGAAAATAATAACTAGCATGGTATAAACAAGTGCAACATAAAATGGCACGTGCATAACTCTCGTGTTAAAAAATCTCGAAACCATGCACATAAAAGATAACTCGTTCCAAATAAGGTCGATCAACATGTCAACGACATATAATCAAATGGGTTGAACAACCAAATATCCAAACAACAATCAACACACCCATACCACAAAAGGGAATCAACCATCAACAAGCACACAATCTAGCAAGGTGCTATAAGTATGGTAGCGTGTTTCTATATAACTCAAATCACATATCCTAATTGGGAACCTCATAGCACACAACACGCTCCAGCGGGTTAAGAGGTCCTCACCTCTGAATAAATGTTTAGAAGGGTATCTAGGTACTATAATATAATCATATAGCCACACATATCACAGATGGGAGCTACACAGCACACAGCACGCTCTAGGGGATAACACACAAGAGTTGCAGCATACCCATAGTCTTAATTACTCATGGTCATCGTGACACTACATCCATCTATACCCTACGTTCATGAGCCTACTACCCAATGGTAAAAGACCGTTTGGCTAGTGTGGCATCGGGGCATATCATCACATAATCTAAACACCAGCACACATCACACACACACACACACACACACAGATATATATATATATAATAAGGTGGTGCCATGGATCTGGGGTGTGACCCCATGATCAGCCCACTAGGATGAACTCTAGTCTATCTGGATAAATAGCACACAACACAAGTTGGAAAACAGTGGGCATTCCTCTAGACATTAACCCATAAAATAAGAGTGTCCTCACATACAAAAAGTAATCGAACAAATATCAGGCTGATGTTACTAGGTCATTTATTCAATGCTTGTAAACTACACTCTATACCCATAATATTATCATATACCATTAGCCAACATAGTAAATAGAATAGTATCACCAAATGTCATATACCAGGTCCTGTACCAGACATGTCACCGAATGTCCTATACCAGATGGTGTTTTCGATCCTTTTACTCAACTTTCCCACAATGTAGAATTTCGCACTATATTACTCCATATAACAAGTCCAAAGAATGACTGGAGAAATAATACCGAAGTCCTATAACAGACGGTACTATAACTCCGTTTATTCTAATTCCTTATTACATAGAAATATAATTCATCATTTATTCAATTGATTCCGAAGGGGGTTTTAAAATACCTTTTTTTGAATCTCTAAAACATTTTCAAATATCAATATTCAATTGAAAGAATATCGATTTATAAAATTCTCATTATTTTCCTATAATCCCTTTATAGTTTTGAAAAAAAATATTTCCCATATTTCTTATATAATTATAGGGAAGTCTTTAAAGTAAACTCCATTCAATTCCAAATCACTTGAACACTTTTTCGAAATAATTCATAATTTTTGAAATTTCTCTTCAATGCTGATAATATCAAAGAATTTATAATAATTATCTTTAAACAACAAATCTAAATAATTTCATACTCCAAATGCGAATTATTAATTAAAAAAATCTAAAGCCATATTATAAAATTTCGAAACCAATCTCTTTAAACCCGCATTTACATTTCAGAACCACTTTGAACAAATAATTCATCAAACCAAAATTCTATTCTATATAGTACGTTTTTGAGATTTGATTCAAAAACATTAATTTGTAACAATTTATTGATATAACAAAATCCTAAAATTACCTTTCCACAATATTTGACTTTAAACACTTCTATAAATATATTTTCAAATGCTTTTAAATTTTCTTTCCCTTTTTATTTAAAATAATCAAATTCAAAAGAAATTACTTTCAAAACTTACTTACAATATTTAGATAATAGATCCCTCAAATAATAATTTTCATACAATAAATAAATTGCATTCAACTTACTATAGCCTTAAAATACTATTTTTATAAATTTTTAATCTATTAAATCCAAAATAAAATTAATTTCTTACTTTAAAATATATCAATTTCAAGTTTAGTTATTTTTGAAATCAATAATACATGAACAAAAATACGAGTATTCTAAATTAACTTATTTAATCAAATTCTCGAAATTCATCATTGTCCAAACAATTTCAATTCATATAATACTCGATACAATTTACTTAAACAACTTTCTGTCACAAATAATATTTTCAAAATCATTAGAAAATCTACTATTTATTCCCAGAATAATTCATTTTCTTCAAAATCTTCTATTTCAATTTACTATCCCATTCCGATAAATTACTAGTGTGATCTCATCACAACAACAATCAATCAAAAATATGTGATCTCAACACAACAACAATTAATCAAAAATACATGATCTCATTACAATAACAAGTGATCAAAAATATACAATTCAATTTCATCTGGTTCAATCCATAACAACAAACACACATTATCAAAAAATCAACAAAATATAAAAAATAGGCTCTAGATTATATTGGTAGTTATCAAAATATAATTCACCTAAACAGTGCCAGTAATCCAAATCAACAATTCAATAGCGTATCACAAACATTCAGTTGCAGTCAAGCACAAGACATAACTTAATAGTCAATAGTTGTGAGTAAAAGAATTTACCTACTAGATTGAACCATTCCAACCTAGCATTTCCATCATCGTGCAGCTTCTTCATCTAGTCCGAACCACCTCCTTCAGCAAAACCAATTAACGCCCCCAAAATCTCCATGTCACCGTGCATACAAGCTCAGGTTCGTCCCTGACAATGTCGTTTGCTAGCCTTAACCTCGTCGCTACCCTACCCTATACCTGTCTCAACCATCAACCCGCAACCACTAGAATACACCAAACCATAATCGCAACCCTATGTCTAAGCTGCTTTGCTCCGGTTGTCATGTCCCTCCCACGTCTCTCGCCTGCACTCTTACTGCTGATTCCAGGTCATGATTTTTGACTGGAGCATTTTTTAATTGGATGACACGATTTCTCGATTGGGATTTTCAAGTCATAATAGAATATGGCTTCGATCCTTGGGTTGAAGTTAGGAAGCTAGGGAGATTTATAGAAGGAAGGAGAAGGAACTTTTGATGGGCTTTAGGCCTTGTTTGTTCTGAGTAAGACTTTTAAAATATAATTTGCCCAATTTATTCTAATTCAACTTAACTCTTATTTCGCTTTACAAATTATATTTGGATAGTTGAACAATTTTATTCAATTAGATGTCTTCTTGTTTATTTCCACTATTTATTCACAAACAATTATTTACACTTATAAAAATATTTTTGATTTAATTAAAAATAATTTATTCAATTTCAATATCTGAAAAGAATTAATTAATTTAATTCAATTGACTAAAACCAAAATATTTTATTAAATAGACTTTAAATAAATTCGAATATTATTTTAAATAATTATCAAAAAATCAAATCTGAATATTTTTATTTTAATTAAATTTATTTATCTATACAGTGTAGAAAGCAGGGTTATTACATTGTGTTTGAAAGAAGCAAGTCAAGCAGTTGGAAGATTGATGGTGAATAGTCAAAATAAGTGATTCAGAGCAATGTGGCGACTAAGAAAACTGTAGAAAGCTCTAGTAATGTGGTTGTAAATGTTGGAAATTCTAATAATGAGAAAAAGAGAAATCAAGGCTCTAAATCCGGGAGTAATGAAGCCAAAAATAGCCCATGGAATATGATGTTGGATGAGTATGCATTTGAATGATACATAAGAGAATATATACCTTGTATGTAAGGACAGTACGGTATAAAAGGCTGTCAAGGAGGAAGGCAACCAAGGAAGAGTGGCACTAATGCAAGTACCGTTGTTTCCGTAAAACTCATGGACACAACACGAACGAGTGCTAACATCTTAGGGATTTTATTGAGGAATTGATAAGAAAGAAAATGTAGCAACAATATGTTAGAGAGTCGTAGGATTGTAGACAAAATGCAAGACCCCAAGGGCTAATTGCCTAAGAAAACCAACCTGGACCCGGTGGAGAGGAGCCTAGGTGGACTGAAGGAAGGATAATTATCAATACTATAACAGGAGGACCTCATCTAGTGGAGAAATGAGAAATGGAGTGATACGCTAGCTCGTTTGAAGCACGTACCATAAGAAAATTGCTTTGCCATCGAAGGTAGCACCCCGGCTAAGTAGCCAAGGATGATAACAGATAATATCATGTTCAAGAATAAGGATTCGAATGGAGCAGCAACGCCAACTTCGGCCCTATGGTAATTATACCTGTTGTTAGTCTTACAGTGATGCGTCAAGTTTTGGTGGATGGTGGAAGCTTGATGAATATTTTATTTAAAAAACAAAGCCTTGTAAATCCATGATCTAGGAATTTTTCGGTGAGGCGAAGCAACTAATTAGGACAATTTATTTATCTGTTAGTTGGATAATAAAGACTGCAAGGCGGTGTGAATGCAGATATTTGTGATAGTAGATGAGTATTAGGTGTACAATGCCTTTTTGAGCCGATCGGCCCTGGCTGATTTCAGGACAGTGTTAGCTCCTTGGTGCTTAATGATGAAGTTCCCCATATTAACTCCTGGTTGGATCAATTAGAGGAGACCAAAGTGTAGGTAGGGAACGTTATGTCGCTGAGCTGAGAGAAGCAAAGCAGTGAGGGAAAGGAAAGAATGTTGAGAAAGCTCTCTGCATTAAGAACTCGGTAGCATATAATGCCCAAGCCCTGGCTCGGCAAGCATAGCATTTTCGATAAGTCTATGGATCTCAGGAAGAATTCAGAGGAAGTGTGGGTAGCATCGGCTAAGTTGATGGTAAAGCAACATGGATGATCCCACTCAAGCTCCTAAGATCGGATCTCTACTCTGCACTGGATTAAGAAAGCAGTTTTTAGTTTGCTACGAGCAACTTGGATGTGTTTGCTTGGACACATTCGGATATGTATAGGATGTTGTCGAAGATATCATGCCATGCACTGAATGTGGACCCGAAGTTTACACCCGTGAAAGAAAAAAAGGATAGTCTAGGTCCAAATTGATCCACTATGTTGAAGGAGGAAGTAGATAAATTGAAAGCGAATGGTTTCATTCATAATGCTTTATATTAAGAATGAGTATCAATTCCCATTTTGGTCTAGGACAAATAGAAAGAGGAAAACGTATATTGACTATTCAGACTTAAATAAAGCATGCCCAAAAGATAGCTTTCATTTGCTAGGATTGACCAACTTGTAGCCAGGACTGCAGGGCATGAGTTGCTCTCATTTATGGATGCTTATTTTGGTTATAACTAGATTCTGATGTATGTATCAAATAAGAAGCACACAAGCTTTATAACGGATTTTGGGTTATATTGTTACCGACTGATGCAATTCGGTCTAAAGAATGTTGAAGCTACATACCGAAAATTGGTGAGTTCTATGTTCAGAAAGCAAATGGGACAAACAATGGAAGTATATATGGATGATGTGCTCGTAAAGTAACGGCTATCAAGGAATCACGTGAAATGACCTTTTGAAGATATACAAAGTATTGTGAAAGTACGAAATGAAGTTGAATCCATTGAAATGCTCTTTTGGAGTTGCATTGGGAAAATTTCTATGATTTATTGTGAATTCAAGGAGCATTGAGCTAATCTGGAGTATATTAACGCCTTGAGGGACGTAAGTGCCCTGACCATGAAGAAAGAGTTGTAGATCTTGAGAGAAGATTGCCGCTTTGAGTTCATCTCAAAGGCTACGGATTAATATATACCATAACTTGATGCTCTTAAAAAAGGAAAGAAGAAATTTGAATGGAATATGAAATGTAAGAATGCCTTCAAGGATTGCTAAGGTGTATGGAGACGCCACCAGTTCTATCATAACCATTAGATGGAGAGAACTTGTTTATCTATTTGCAGTATCTACTCATGCACTGAGCGCAGCACTATTATGCGAGGAGGCGAGCATTCAATGGCTGGTTTATTGTACTAGAAGCGGTTCCCTAGAGCGAAAAAGAACTACCCAAAGTTGGAGAAACTTGCTATTGCTTGTTGATTGCATCAACAAAGCTACGACCATATTTTTAGGCTCATTCGACTAAAATACTAATCAATCAACCTTTGAAGCAGGTGTTGTGCCGACCTAAGAATTTGAGAAGGTTGCAAAATGAATTATTGAGCTAAGCCAATATGATATAACTTACCATCTAAGGAAGACAATAAATAGGCATGCGTTGGTGGACTTCATCATAGAGTTTACCGCATGAGATGGAGAAGAGGAAGACGATATGGTCACACTTTCTCATTGGAAACTATCTGTGGATGGAGCTTCGAACGAGCGCAATTTAGGAATTGGAGTGGTGATTGAAACTTTGGAAGAGAAATCAATTTGTTATGCTTTGAAGTTAGAATTTCCCGTAACTAACTATGAGCCTAAGTACGGAGCATTAATCATGGGGCTGAGGATATCAAAGGAACCGGGGATGAGGACGTTGCATATATTTAGTGATTCTTAGTTGCGCTGGAACTAAGGGTGCGAAATAAGCCCTTAACAAACAAATTCGCTGGAGCCATTGGATGATATGCAACACTACATAGTTACGCACATCCCTAGAGAAGAGAATGCGAAGGTCGATTCATGGCCAAGTTAGCTAGTTCTAGCAATGCACAACTACAAGGATTGGTTCCAATGGAGGGTCTATCGACTGTATGTATCGATTGGATTTTAGAGATCGAAGAGGAGAAGGATTTATGGATGACTCCGATCAAGGATTATTTACTTAAGAGAATTCTCTCGAGAGACAGGAATGAACGAAAAAACTACTTCAAAAGGCACAACATTTCATGATGCAAGCAGGAGTGCTTTACAGAGGAGGATTTTCTACCCTCTTTCTTAGGTGTATAACTAAGGATAAGGCTGGAAAAATTCTCATGAAAGCTAAAACACACCACCTCTTTACCAATATTATCCAAGAGTATTATCGGCTAATACTATCAGATAATATGAAGAATAAAGCTGTATTACGTACACATATGAATATTCCCTTGGGCTAACATCGGTACATATCTCAAAATCGAATAAATAACTCACTATATACGTGCATAATATTGGCACAAAATAATAAACACAGGTGCCTCCAGGATAGAACAATACACAATATAAAGTACACTACTGAGAACACGGAGTCATCCACGCGATATAATAATAGATATACACAAGTCCAAGTGGGTTTACAAAAATGGTCAAATACCCACTAACCTCAAAAATATACATCTCATCGACAAATGGACACATGTAAACAAATACACAAACTATATACAAATACTCTATCCTCCATTTATGTCCAACATCCATATACTGGTCATTTGCCCCTGAACCTAAAATGTATCGGACTGACCCGAATATTAAATAAATAACACTCAGGTCAGACTATGTCTAGAATGTAGATGGCAATATAAAATAACATCTGGCATAGTATAAACAAGTGCAACACAAGTGGCATATGCATATCCAAAGTGTCAATATATATCAAAACCATGCACATAAAAGATAACTCATATCTAAGCAAAGTCAATCAACACACCAAATGGGCATATAATCAAGTGGGTGATACAAACATAATCTAGCTATCATCAGATATAAAACACAACAATAATACATGACATGCTCTCATCAGTGCCCTAGATTATCTCTCAGATAATCATAAAGCGGACTTGGCCAGGGTTCGTCTCACTCGATAAAATATATATAACACATAATTATCACCCAAGTCCAAAAATATGGAATATAAATATGGAATACCCTCGGTAGCTAGGTTCATCACTCAAATAACTTTGTAAAAGTAGGTACAACTCTATGCTCTCAGTATCTCTAGCTATCCTATGTAGCTATATAATCAATGTGTTAGGGGTTACACAACTGCAAAGACTCTTATTCTCATAAATAATCCAAGAAATCGAATCCACATAACCATCATTTAAACCTTCAACCTCATATTAAATGACTTGGCTCTTAGCCAATGAAATAACTATATGGTCTCTCAAACCTTTACTAATCCACTCAACTCTCAGTATCATGGATAATCAACGGGGCTCTTAGTCCTATGTGCTTTCAGCATCTTACATATCTATTCGGCATCAGTTTTGAAAAATGATCAGAACGATTCCTAACCGTATACTTGGCTCTTAGCCAATGCATAATGATCTCATATTGTGAATAAACAGGTGTCCATAACATCTCATGCTATCTAATCAACAATAACTAAACGAGAGACTGATTGATCTCAATCTGCTCCAAGAGTCTTCCTTATAGGCTCTCAACGCTACTTCTACAGTCTTAGTACCTCGATGACTATCATGACCCAATATCCACCAAGTGCAATACTACACTATGCATTGGTCATAACCTTACAAATGCTCATAATGGTAATGGACAGCTGGTCTAAGAGACATGGGGGCAGTGGATCTCATCCATTGCGCTCAGCCATATACATCAACAGGTGTGTCATGGATTCAGAGAGTGACCCTTTAATCAGGCCACTAGGATGGATACTAGCTGATTTGGTTTACTCCCTGATGTATAATTAGAGCATACACAATAAATAGACACTCTTATGGCTCTCGGCCTGCACACTCTCACTGTATATCACTAGAAATATGACACCCTATATACTCAACCCTGTTAGAGTGACATCTAATTACAAAATGTGATTGAACAAATATCAGGTCAGGCATCCTATACCACCTAGTGCACTCACCAGTTACTAAATGCTCATAAATCACACCCAATATCGCACAATTATTCTATAAAATTAGTCTAAAAAATAAGTGGAGAAATATTACCGGAAGTTCCATATCAGACGGTATTATAACTCTGTTTATTCTAATTCCTCGTTACATAAAAATATCAACAATCAAAACACAAAATTCTATTATTTATTGATTCGAAAGAGGTTTTCAAATACATTTTCTAAAATCTTCAAAATAATTTCTAGTATACATTCTCGGTTGAAAGTAATCAACTCATAAAATTTCCGACCTTTCCTCAAAATCCAATTTATGTTTCAAAACAAATTGTTGCAAATCTATAATTCCGTCATAAGGAAATTTATTAATTTCAATACACTTCCAAATTTGAAAACTCTTTCCAAAAATAATTCATACAATTTTAAAATTCTTCTCTAATAATTGAAAATAATAATAATATTAAATAATTTTTATAATTCAAGAATTCCTATAAATAACAAATTTAATTAATTCTACTTTTTCAATAAGGATTTTCAGTTAAAAATAATCTCCCAAAGCCATAAAATAAAATTCCTTACATGAAAATTTCCATTCAATAAACAAATTGCATTCCACTTACTAAAACCTTAATATTATTATATTTTCATGAACTTCCAATCTATTAAATCCAAAATAAAATTAACTTATTGCTTTTAAAAATATTAATTTCATATCCTCACTTTAAATATTTTTATAATCAACAATAACCGAATGAAAAATATAAATATTCTAAAATTTAACTTATTTAATCAAATTCCTAAAAATTCATCATTTCTTAAACAATTTCTATTCTTATAATAATTAAAACAATTTATTTAAATATTTTTCTATCACAAATATTATTTGCAATTTTAAATAAAAATCCTTCCAAAATCCGCTATTTATTTTCAAAATATTTGATTTCTCAATACCTTCCATTTTAATCAATTATTCCACATCCGATTAATTTCTAATGTGATCTCATCACAACAACAATCGATCTAAAACGTATGATCACATCACATCAATAATTGATCTAAAATATGCAATTTAATTTCATCCAATCAAATTTATATCAACCAAAAATCCATCGTTCAAACAATCAAAAAATTCCAAGAAAATAGAATGTAAATCATAGTAGTAAGATATGAAAAATTACCCACACAAACAAAGCAAATAAACTAATCAAACATGCAATGCGAATGCATAATTCAACAACAATTTGCATAATTTAGACGATAGTTGAGAGTAAAAAGAATTTACTCGCCTTTATTTACAAGTCTAATCCCCATAGCTTCGCTGTCCCATCACAACCACCCACCTTCTAGCATAGCCGAGTCCTGCATCTCAACACCAAACACTGCCCAGATCAACAAGCAAACTCGCTTGGTCATTGTCCACCCACGCCTAGTCACTAGAGCATCTATCTGCTGCAACGCCTCAGCTTCACCAAGCCCATCCCTCATATCCACCATAGTTGCCATCCTTTGTCGTCACCCCCTTTATCCTTACAACCGACTAGCACCAATCACGATTGCACCGAGTCTCATCGCCCTTCAAGTCTCAATCGCACACACTACGACACGGCCACCCCATTCAGCGATCGTCGATCGTGATTTGTTTTTGTTTTTTTGAAAAGCCAGGTCATGATTTTTTGATGATTGAGAAGAATAAGGATAAATCAAACAAAAAGGAACGACTTTGGGCTTAATTAAGAAGCAACGAGAAATTTTTAGAAGTTTGGAGAGAAGAAAATCGGTTTTGAGCCTTAATTGCCTTGGCATAATTTCAATTAAATTGTTAATTTCCAATGCATTTAAAGTTGAACTTCAATCTTCAAATAAATTTAAGCCTGGTATAAATTGGGTTATACCTCAAATTACATCTTGAGTATAGACGATTTTATTCCATTTGGCGCTCGCTTATTTTTATTTAATCATCCATTATAGTATGACAAAATAAGTTTGTTTTCTAACTACTTCAACATATTTAAAATTATTTGCACTCCAAAATATTTCATATTAATTAAAACGACTTATTTAATTTTTTATATATTATTCAAAAAGAATTTATTGATTTAATTCAATTCATTTATTTATTCAATTTATTGAATCAAAATATTATATAAAATATAATTTAATTAACTAAAAATTTATTTTCGAATTATGAATTATCTAATATCAAATTTGAATAATTTTATTTTAATTAAATTTATTTATTTATTCAGCGTCGAAAAGGGTTGTTACAGACTCTCCTCCTTAACAAAATTGGGTCCTCGCAAATTCCAATAAGTAGACATCAAACACAACTCCTACCCTGACTTTCCTCGTATTAACAATCTTCTATCAAACTCAATTGTCTATGCGCCTCTTCCTCCAATACTCTTATTTGTTGCTACTGTTAAACGGTGGATTACCCATCGGTTAGAAAATCGCCAAAAAATTATATCGTTATAAACCGCAAGTGCAGGACGTATAATTGTAGTAGTATATGAGCACGGGTTGACCCGCAGGGAATGAATTAAATTTCAATACTACTCAATCAAATCAACCCAAAGTTTTGAATTGGTTTTAAACTAAGAAAAATTGCAAAAATTAAACTAGAGCAAAGGTGAATAAACTATGATAAGAATAATTTAGAGGCAAATTTACTTCCAATCATTTCACATAAATCAACACAAAATTCACTTGTAACCTCTTTATAAAAATGTTAAGTAGAAATGATTGTATGTGTTTATTATAAGTATGGTTTATTTGAGCTATTAATTAGCACAACTTAAAACATCAAACTCTAACACATCATTCAAACCCACATAGCAACTCTCATGATCATGACATGAGATTAAAAATAAAATCTATTTTAAGTGCGATCTATATACTATTAATTAGTAACATAGACTATCAGATTTTGATTCTAGCTTAACTTTCACATCTAGGCAAATGAACAAATAAGTTATGTTTTAAATGGAGTTAAGCATAGCCTATTTGAGAAGTCAACATAGACTATCGAAATTCAATAAGAAAACATAAACCACCATCATTCTTACTTTCCATCAAGCACATAAAAGAGATTACAAATGAAATCATTATCTTAATTTAATACATTTCATGATAGCTTCATTATCCCTAAATTAAAGAGGTTTAGCTACTCATATTTAAAAGC
This sequence comes from Allium cepa, assembly GCA_030765085.1. Taxonomy (NCBI): domain Eukaryota; kingdom Viridiplantae; phylum Streptophyta; class Magnoliopsida; order Asparagales; family Amaryllidaceae; genus Allium; species Allium cepa. The sequence continues at coordinate 77,240,807 of CM060941.1, read as the reverse complement.
ATGATAACATAGAATGATTTTGACATGAAAAGAAAGTAAAATGAGTGCTATTAAAATAAAAGAGAGCTAACTACTAACATGAAATAAAAGGATCGTAAGAGAAATAAAAGAGCATAAAAGAAAGCATAAATGCAAATTGCATGAAAGTGAAAAAAAAAAGGCTTAAGAAGCCATGAAAGAAATTTTTATTTGTCTTTGATTTTGTGGCTACAACTTGCATGAAAGGTAAGAAGATAATTACGTAAGACATAAGAGGTATTTATACATGCTTAAAACCCTAATTCATATTTTAGGGGACTACCCTAAAACGATCTTTAGGAAATGTAACCTCTAAGTAATCATTAGGGAATTGATTAATCCCCATAATGATGCGTTTAAACCTCCATTAACATGTGCATACGCTTTTTATTGTGGACCATATGGTAATGGGTTAGTGAACTCCTCCATGTTGCATGAATTCATTTATTTCCTTTCTTCATTTGCCTTCAACATATGTGCATGTATTCATCCATGAATCATCTTCATATTTGCACTTCATATGCAACAAATAAAAATGTCCAAAAATAATTTTCTCAAATATACAAAATTACCATTTTACCCTCCAAATGAAGATGAATAAATGATGATTTGAAACAATTTAAATTTTGGTTTAAACATGTAAAATACACTAATATGCTTCATTATTTAAATAAAAGTAGATTAAACATGAAAGCAAAAATATGCACTTTTACGTGCACATTGGCTACATATATTAAATAGATTTAATTCATGAGCTTTCTATTTTTTCACATACGATCAAAATTTACAAGTGTAGAATTTTTTGAAAAATTTCAAGGGTCACCTTTGTACGGAGAGCATTTTGAAAAATCAAAACATGATACAATTACCTGATATATAGATGTCAGTCCGTGAAATGATGGTTTTGATGACAACAACCTTAGAATAGTTTATAAAATATAAATACTAACATTATAAGTTTAGATATATATATATATATATATATATATATATATGTATGTATATGTAGGATTTAACCATGCAGGTACTAAGAAAGAAGACTGTACAACATAGAGATTCAAGATATCAAGATAGAAGACTCATGATATCAAGATTATCAAGAGTTCAAGATTTCAAAGTTAAGTATTTTTTATTATTAGGAATTTTGCTAAAACTCATAGAAAAGCACTGGCATCTTAAAATCTAACTTATTCATGGAATGGAATCCGCTTCGAGCCTGTTAAAGGGATGGAACCCTAAGTAGGATGGAACCTATGAAAAATCTAGTGGAACATTGTTTTGTATCCGCTAACTTTTTATTCAAAATGATTTTTCAAAATTATATCCTATTTTCAAAAAAATTCAAAACTTTCCTTTTAAAAGATTCAAAACCCTCTATCCTGATTTTAAATAATTTTAGCCTTAAAATTATCTTTAATTTCAAAGTCACATTACTCCTGATTTTAAACTATCTTTTAATATAATATATTTAACTTTTACATATGTATACTTAGATTTAAAATATAAAATTAGAGTTAAATTCTATATATATTATTCTCTTTATTTACTTATGAATTTTAACTATATTCAAGTATATTTATAAAGTTTAAATTAGTTTTAAATATAAGATAAAGGTAATTTTCAAAGAAAATCAAAACATCAAAAAAATGCTTTGGGATGTCGACATGTTATATACCCCATGTCGACATGGTGTCAGTTGAGTTCAAAATTTAAATTTCAAAAGAAGTGTCTATTCGCCATAACTCTTCACGAATGGACATGGCTGTTGTTCTTCTATAAATAGGGGTTAGTTTCAACGAATTTAACATCAGATTTTCTGGTTTTTCACTCCTCTTCTTCTTCCACTTTTCTTAATACATATTCTTATCATTACTCTGCCTAAATTAACATAAAATCAAACTCGATTACTTCTAGTTTGATTCTCTATCGCTCTCTCTACAAGATTCTCAGTGCTATTCAGAGTTATAGACTTCTTTGTAATCTATTAAGCGAGAAAAGGTGTGATTGTAGCCTTGGTAAATCAATTGGGTAAACTTGTGGCCCGGAAATCAAGTATCTCTACGCAGAGGATCAAAATTCTGGAGGGTGTACCTCGTAGCCTTGAAACCGAAGGTGTAATTGTACAGTTTCTTTTGAAAGGAAATCCGTACTTGTGTTGCGGGACTGGATGTAGGGTAACTCCGAACCAGTATAAAATCCGGTGTGTTTTTTCCTTTACCGCCTTTATTTTATTTATGTATCTGTGTTTGTTTCTGTGATCATATCTGTGTCTGTATATTGCATACATCGGTGTCTAAATTAACATAAATCGAAAAAGATTTAGTAATTCTTTATTAACACTATTCACCCCCCTAGTGTTAATCCTAGCCTTAAGATCCGTAATCTGCATTTCTCACAATAGAGGCATTCGAACATGGGGCATCCTGAAACACATGGAAACAAAATTTATCACAATGTATATCAATATACCGTAAAAACTTATATTTTAATTAGCATTTAAGCGAGCAATTTCACTTTTACTCATGAAAAAACTAGCCAACATCGCCAAAAATAACCAAAGAAGCATCTTCAATGCCTATCTCAACCCAACTTTAAATATTAGCCACATATGAAAAGTTATAACAAAATATACATTCATTCACAATAAAAACAACATCACATTCACGCTTAGTCAATTTTTATAAACTTTGAAGAGTCAAAAACACAAAATCAAGTCATGGTTTCTAAAAGCAAATTGTTATATAGTATGTTAGTTTTCAAAACATCTTTCAGATTGTAAAAATTTTGATAATGACTTAACTTATGTAAGGTTTTCTAACAATATGTGTAGCAGATTTTGAAATCTAAATGCATGCTGCTTATAGAAACTGCGTTTTCATCCATGAAAACATCATAATTTCATGAAACACTTTAAAAAAAGTTGCTGCTTATGGTTTAAGTTTTCCAGAATGGGAAAAATCAACAAAATCGGACAAACAATTCAAAAGTTATGAGCCAATGAATTCAGCTCAGTTTGATGCAATTTACATTTCGGGATAGAAAGCACTACTCAATGAACATATATATATATATGTGTGTGTGTGTGTGTGTGTATTTATGCTGCGTATATATATATATATATGTGTGTGTGTGTGTGTGTGTGTGTATTTCACCTCACCTAAACTCTAATTTTTTGGAAAATGAGAAATAACAAAGTTGTTACTCATGCAATCACCTAGCCAAGGAAAGAAGAATCATCAAAGTCGAACACTCCAACACAAATTGTAATTAAATTACTAAGAATTCTAATCTTTATTTCTAATAGGCCTAGAAAATGTTTTTCAAATGATTCCAAAACAATTTATCAAACTATCATTACATTTAATAATCTCTTCTGATAATAATTTATATTGCTTCTTAATATATACGCACCACTCCCATTTTAAGAATTTTCCAATAATTTGAAACCAATTTTTTTTCCAAAACTTCCATCGAGCCTTTTCAGAATAGTGTATATATTATTATTTTTCTAAAATTACACTTTATTATAAAAATTTCAAAATCAAAATCTTCCAAATATTCATGAGATATATTTTCATTTAAAAATTACTTCTTTTAATTTTATGGAAATTACATCGAATATTATTTACTTTTATTTGTGGAAATTTTCTAAATTTTTTGTTTATTCACAACATAGTTTCTCAGAACAATAATTTTCTTGTTTATACTTTATAACATTATATTGGTTTCAAAATTTATTTTAAATCAAAACTTGTACATACTCCATATATTTTTCACTTTCCAAAATATAACATTCATTTCAAAATTATTTATTTGGATCCATAAAAATTACCTCGAATATTTATCTCAATTTTATTCTTAAAAATTTATATATGTTATTTATATCCCAATGCATCATACCACAAAAATATATTCATAATAACTCATCTAATCAACAATACAACTTGGCAGGCATACAATCACAACATCATATACCAAACCATTTCAAATTTCAATTCATAAATCTATCAAAAATGGCTCCCCATTAGTTTCTACCGGCTCACTTCACCGATTAGCAACATTATTGACTATGTGATCAACATTGCCTCACTATCGACATCGGCTCCTCACTTATGGTTGATGGTTGTAATCATTGCTTAAAACATCCATAATAGATTATGTAACGACCCACCTTTTTGGACGGTTTAAATCGACAACAAACCACACATGTCAATTCAAACCATTCAAAATGGAGGATTGCTAATGGGCTAAATAAGAAAATAATAGAAAAGAAGAAAAAACAAAACTAAAAATCTCGCAGATGAATGACAAAATATAATAATCAAATAAATAGTTCATGAAGCTGTTACAAATGACATTTGATTACACTTTTAAAATATAAATCAGAGTTATACATACAATAGAAATAAATAAATAATGTAGTAGAACACATGATGTAATGGAATAATTAATAATAAATAGTATACTCATCTCCATCTTCATCCCCCAAAATAAAATGGTCTTTAATACACTGAAAAGCTAAGACTGACCCACGCGTAATGAAAAGACAAAACACTCGAGTCAGAAATAAAAGATCTTATGTAAGTCAAATCAAAATAAGTAAAATAGAAATATTACTGTAATGGCTTCAGAGATGTTATGGGATTTTCATCTTCTATTAAGTGTACAACATGGATATAATTATTTAAAGGATTTCAAATAATTCGAAATACGAATCTTAATCATTTTAATTAAAATAAATCCGAAGATTAAATTTAAAACTTAAACCTTTCAAATAATTCAATTCCAATAAATGATCAAAATTCAAGAAATTATATGGTATATGTCGTTTCAACCATTATCTAAAATCAAGATTTCCAAATCAATGAAAAATGCATGGGTTATCATTTCAATCCATAGTGATAACAAAGATATACATAAATAAACATTCAATCATCCGAAATGTCAACAAATATCTATTACAATCCAACATCCAAATCATCCAATAAATCACAACAATCAATTGATTATCATTATCAGGTGTTTAACTAACAATTTATATTCAATATTAATTAAATGGCAATTCATTTAAATATAAATTCAAATTCAACTAAATGACAATCTAAAAATACCAAACTGTAATTATTAAATTTCTAATCTCATCATAATTTAATTTAACTAACATAAGTAAATTTAGTATTCGTGAGTGGGTCAAAACACCCACCTTTAATATTTAGAACAAAAAAATCCAATCAAAGATGACTTTCAACAGTCTCCAAACTCAGCCAAACCTATTTGATGTTGTCAGGAATTCCAATATGAGTCCATGGGAAGAAACTACGCATGTATCGGAGCTCTTATGTGGGAGATATTCAGGTTATAAGGATATAATAAAAAATACGTACATATTTATTTATTAAAATAAGAAACTTTAATAACTCATGTTTTCAAATTTGATGTACCCAAACAAAGGCAAAAAGTAGAGAGCCAAAACCATAAAAGCTAATTCTCATTGTTCAATTTTCTTAAGGCTTCTTGCAAAAGAAGGCAAGGTGACGAGGAAAGGTACAAATGTGGTTGAGGAAGAAATAGATGCTCATACTTTTTTTTGAGCATAGCTTCAGTAAAAATAAATTGGAAGTAACTAAGTGGAGGTATAAAGCTATGTTGACATTAAGACTTTGAGGAAAAAAATAGAGGCCCTAATGTTTGGAAATAATGAAGTTCTAGGGGAAAGAATGAGATATGATATGAAACCAAAAAAAGAAACAGAAGTAACAAACGAAATAGGTATGGAAGGGACAAATAAAATGAAGCTATATGATCTAAGTGAATGCTTTGGGTAATAAAATAAACAAAACGGAAGAGTGAGAAAGGATGAGAATTCACGTTTCAACTACATCAGAAAACTGCAATAAAACAAATATATGGAAATAGTGGCAGGTGTATTGAACAATAAAGAAATAAAGGACCACTTAGGATCTAATTAATTTTATGTTCCATTTAATTAAATATATTAACACCAAATATACTTTTTTTTACACCCGGTTAAACATAATTAACATACAATAAAAAAATTTGAATACAACAACCGATGTAATGTTACACAAAATAAAGGATGATCCGGAACTCAAATTTAATTATTATTTTACAAAATAAAGTTTTCCTCAAAGCGCAATCACGAAACCTAAGAAGTCTATTTAATCTAAATTTCAAGATTAGTGTTAAAATCACTTATATACAGCCTCAAATCGATATTTAGTGATTGTAAAATATTGTTTTAAAATAAAAAAATTTCTTATTTTTATAAAATTATTTTTACCTTCAAAACGTAAATGTTTGTTTATTTTCATCAAAACATTTTTAATTTTAGCAATAATGTATGTTTCTTTCGTTAAATCCATTAATTAAAATTAATGTTTCTCTTTTTATTTCAATTAATTACATACAAGTTCGCCATTAACTACATCATTTAATTTATTTCGTTATTTACAATTATAACCAAGTCAACCTACAATTTATTTCAATTGATTTGAAATTACGTTAAATAGTTATCAACAGCATTCAAACAACATCATTGATTTCATATTCAATATTAGCCAATTCTAACTGATTACATATAATTTCAACATTAAATGAATTTCCTTATTTATAGTTTAAGTTTATAACCAGTTATAACTTTACAATAACTTCAATTAATGGGAAATACATTAAAATAATTAGCAATTACCTTATATTAACATTACTAACATTACATTCTATTTAGCACTCTCATTATAACATCACAAATTTTAGTTTTCTTTCAATATAAAATTCTATAATCTTATTTAATTAAATATTGGTCATTACAGAATATCTTTATTATTTCCAGTTAACTCAAAACTATATCAAAATCACAAGTAGTTTATTATCTCAAAACATAAACCAATGTATCTTTCCAATGATATTTTGCTTTTTTTCCTTTTCAAAATATATATACTTTCATATCAAACTCATTTATATAACTTATCAAAATACCGTAATTTTATTTTAAAATATAACTTAACATTGCTTAAACTATAACTATATCTTCAGAATATCTCCAAAATGGTTACAAATATTTTTCTACCTTTTCACAAATTAAATTTCCTCCAAAATATTATTTCCAATGTTTATAAAATATTTAATCCTTTTAAAACATTTAATATTTCTCAAATGGTGTGTAAAATGTCTTGTCCTAGTGTTTAGGAATCCTTATCGATAATGTCTGCAGGGCACATCAATCGGAATTCTTAAATCACTCAACGGACAAATCAACACAAAAACAACTTAAATAATTTCTTTAAATGAATATATTTAAATGTTTTCATATGGAAACAATTCATTTTTTCCAAATCTCAAACATCACTTTAAAATATGATTTTCAATCACTCTATAAAATGATATCACTATTTTTTTTCAAATCATTTGTTTGCTTGCAAGAAAATATTTATTTCCAAAATTCGTATATACATCCAATTCTTCAATCCTCAACAATAATAAAAATCATCATATCATCCATAAAATCATACAAGCATTACTATAACACACACATTTTCAACAAGAAAACAAATACCTTTAGCGGGAGGTTATCTATCGATTTCTGCTGCGCAACTTTGATCACTACTGGGTCACTTCATTCATAGTCAAGCCACACAGATGTTTATACATCATCATTATTGCCGACACCACTCATCGGGCTAACTAATCCCTACTTCACTACCTTCTCCAACAACTTCTACTTCAGACAAAAGCAATTAAATACAGAAGAGGTAGAGATAAAAGAATATATATACACATACACACACACGCACGCACGCCCACACATATATATAACAGGAAAAATAACAAGTATGTCCCCAATTTATTACCCCAGTAATCATTGCATACTCTTACTATTACTTAAGTATAAACAATAATGTACCACGCACCCACGAGGATAGAGATTCGAAGTCTTATCTAGGACTCATGTATCTTATACTCTATATTGTTCTAAACCTAACTTGGTACCAACTAAAACACCCCACCTCTATACCCATACCATCCAAGAGTATTATTGGGTTATACTTTAAGATAGTGTGGAGAATAAGGCTATTTGGGGTACAAATGTGAACATTCCATTGGGCTAACAACGGTATGTATCTCAAATTGAATAAATAACCCACCATTTACATTCACAGTATCAACACAACGTAATAAACATGTATGCCTCCAGGATTGAACAATATATAATATAAAGTTGACCATAAGGAAAACAGAGTTATCCATGCAGCAATAACATATAATAATAAATATACACTAGTCCAAGTGGGCTTACAAAAATGGTCAAATACCCACTAACCTCAAAAATATACATAACGTGTCCAAAATATACATCTTATCAACAAACGAACACATGTAAATACAAATATACAAACTATATACATACTTTATCCTATATTTATGCCTAACATTCATATATTGGTCATCTGTCTCTAAACCTGAAATGTCTCGAACTAATCCAAGAACTATATAAATAATACATGCGTCAGACTGTGTCTAGAATGTAGATGTCAATATAAAATAACATCTGGCATGGTATAAACAAGTGCAACACAAGTGGACTGTGCATAACCAAAGTGTCAATATATCCTAAAACCATGCACATAAAAGATAACTCATATCCAAGCAAAGTCAATCAACACACCAAATGAGCATATAATCAAGTGGATGATACAAACACAATATAACTATCATCAAATATAAAAATCAACAACAATACATGACATGCTCTCATTAATGCACCAAATTATCTCTTATATAACCGTAAAGTAGACATACTCGGTGTCCGTATCACTCAATAATTATATATAACACATAATTATCACCCAAGTCAAATAATATGGAATATAAATATGGCATATTCTCAATAGCCAGGGTCATCTTTTAGATAACCATGTAAAAGATAGGTAGAGGGTCCAACTCTAAGCTCTCAACATCTCTAGCAATTCTCGATAGCTATATAATCAATGTGAAAGGGGTTACAAAACTACAAAGACACCCGGGTTTATAAATAATCCAAGAAATCGAAATCCATAAAACCATCATCCAGACCTTCAAACTTATATAAATCAACTTGGTTCTCAGCCAATGAAATAATCATACAGCATCTTAAACCACTACTAATCCATTTAACTCTCAGTATCGTGGATAATCATCGGGACTCTCATGCTAATACCTCAGTAAACAATTTTGATGATACCAAGCTTAATAACAAAATACATTTACATAAATATGGTTACTAATGTTTTGCCAAGCTATGTAGTATATAGTGCAGGAAATTATACAGGTATTGAATTGAAGATTGTACAGCATAAGGATTCAAAGAATGGATATGAAGACTTATGAGTATAAAGACAAAGATATGATGATCTCAAGACTATAACATAATATATAGAGTCATATAATTTTGTTAAAATCCTTGGTAGTAGTTTTTTATCTCTATTTTCCACTTTCTTATCCTTTAATTTTAAAAACAAATATAATTTTAAAAAATATTTAAATATATTTTTATAAAAGTTTTTTAAAGTATAAAATGTTTATAACTATATTCAAATTATTTTACAATGTATCAAAATATTTTACAAAGCATAAGATTTTCAAAATATTTAAAAACAAAAGGGTTTTCAATTTTCAAAGCGGTATGTAGACATATACCATATAAATATGTTGACATACATACCACTAATTTGAAATTCAAATTTTGAAATGAAGTGTCTATTTGCGTAACTCTTTGCGAGTGAACATGTTTATTTATTCTCTATTAATAGGAGATTTCAAACGAATTTTTAAATAACTAATTTCTTCTTTCTACTTTCCTCTTACTCTACCAAAATTTGTAGTGAAAAATTTATTCAATTCAACCAAAATCAATTCAATCTCCATTGTTTTGATTTTCAACTATTTACCATCCGATTTCGATTATCACTCTCTCCTAAATCAAATATCAAAGTTCTTTCCAAGAGGCTATAGGATTTATTGTATCCAAAGTTTAAGAAATTATCTTTGGAAAAATCATCAAACTCTAGTTGTAATTGCTTGGGCGTGATTGTAGCCTGCTCAACTCAATTGGGTATGCTTGGTGGCCTGAAAATCTGTGTGGTTGTGCTTGTAGTCCGTCCAAATCAAGTGGGTGTCCCCTAAGCCCAAAAAATTAGGAGGGTATGTCTCGTAGCCTCACAATCGAGATTGTAATTAGGTTTGCCATCTGCCCATTTAAAGATTGGCATTTGAAAAGAAATCTGTACGATTGTACGGGACCAGATATAGGAGAAATTTGAACCAGTATAAAATCTATAGTGTCATATCTCTAACTTTCTATTTTATTACATTGCTTTTACTTTCTCTATGTTTGCATCTATGATTGATTGTTGATGCAATTCTGTGTTAAAAATCTATGATTTAACATTAAAATTAAAAGGAATTTAAAAAGATTTACAAAAGTTATAAAACATTATTCACTCGTTGTATTGTTTATTTAGCATTAAGATCTATAATTCTGCAACCCACATTTGATATTAGAGCACTAGATTTTCAAAAACTCGTAATTTGATTTTTGAAAATTTTAAATGACTAGTAATATTTTTAGTACTTTTGTAGAAATTTTTTTTTGTGAAACTAGTATGTTATTAGAAACTAATCGTTTTGATAAGTCACTAAATTTCTTGGAAAGTTAGGATTTTGAATAACATGAACAAGTTTGTTATATGCCTAATGGTGAACAGACACTTGAAAATCAAATATCATAAATCAAGAAGGATAAATGGATACTGGATAGTAGATGCTTAAGACACATGATTGTAAATCTAGAAATCTTGAAAAATATTGTCTATAAAGATGGTGGATCAGTTAACTTTGGAGATAACTCAAAAGTATATGTGATTGCCATCGGCAACGTCGGTAACTCTAAAACTCCTACTATTTCTATTGTTTTGCAAGTTAGGAATCTAAACATAATTTACTTAGTATTAGTAAATTGTGTGATAAGGGTTTTTAAAATAAATTTGAAAACGATAATTGCCATATCGAAGATAATGAGTCAAATATTATCTTTGAAGGTATTAGGAAACATAACATTTATATTTTAAGTAAGAAAGTATTCAATGATAATTTATGCCTTTTGGCTAAATCCAACGAACCTTGGATTTGACGCAAAAGATTTGGTCATTTGAAATTTAAACATCTTTACGAAATTGCTAAATATGAACTTGTTTGGGTCTTCCTAAAACGAATTTTAATGCCAATAATTTATATGACACATGTCAACTAGGAAAACTTCGTAAAAGCTCTTTTAAATCTAAAGATATGATTTCTACTTCTCATCCTCTTGAACTTCTTCACTTAGATCTTTTTTTACCATTGCAAATACAATCAATAAATCATAATTTTTATGTCTTTTGTATTTGTAGATGATTTCTCTAGATTTACATGGACAATTTTCTTAAAACTTAAAAGTGAAGCTTTTGAAATGTCTAAAATTTTCACAAAAAGAATCCAAAATCAAAATGTCAACTAAAATTAAAACAATTAGGAGTAATCATGGAGAAGAATTTGAAAATGATAATTTTAAAATCTTTTGTAATAGGAAAGGAATTATATATAACTTTTCATTCTCAAGAACACCGTAACAAAAGGGAGTAGTAGAATGCAAAAATAGAGCTACACAGGAATGTGCTAGAATAATGTTAAACGATAGTAAATTACCTAAAAAAATTGGGTTGAAGCAGTTGCTACGGCTTGTTATATTTTAAATATAATTTTGATATGACCTTTAACCAAGAAATCTCCATATGAATTATTTTATAACAAAAGCCTAAAGTATTGTACTTTAAAGTTTTCGATAGTAATTGTTTTATATTAATACAAAAGATAATTTGGATAAATTAATGCTAAATCAGATAAAGGTATTTTTATTGGTTATTCTAATATAAATAAAGCTTACAGGAGTTTTTAACACTGGAACTAACACCATTGAAGAAACATTACATGTTTTATTTGATGAGAATTATAAAATCAATAATACCAGTTTTGATGAAGAAGAGAACGTTGATAAAACTAATGAAATTACTAGTAATGAAATCACTAAGGATGAAAATAATAATAACTCTGAAAATTTACATCCAAATAAAGGAACAAAATATGTGAAAGATCATCCCATAGAAAATATTCTACAAAATATAAAATATGTAGTAAAAATAAGAAATCAATTAAATAAAATGAGCATTGTTGCTTTTATCTCAACCATTAAACCTAAAAATCAAAAAGAAGCATCATTAGATGACTCTTGGATTGTTGCTATATAAGAAGAACAAAATCTATTTACGAGAAAAGGTTTTTTGGAATTTGTCCCAAGACCTGTAGATAAGTCGGTAACGGGAACTAAATGGGTATATGGAAATAAAATGAATGAACAAGGAGAAATTATTAGAAATAAAGCACGTTTAGTTGCTCAAGGTAAAAGTCAAGAAGAAGGAATATATCTGATTAAAATTTTGCCTCAATAGCCCGATTGGAGGCTATCATAATTTTACTTTCTTTTGCAAATCATAATAACTTTAAATTATTTCAACTGGGTGTCAAAAGTGCCTTTTTAAATAGGTTTGTTAAACAATATGTCTATGTAGAACAAACCCTACTTTTTGAAAATGAAAAATTACTTAATCACGTAACATATTAAAGAAAGCTTTATATGATTTAAAACATGCTCCTAGAGCATGTTATGATAGACAAATATCGTATTTATTACAATCTAATTTTGAAATAGGAAAGGTAGATAGTACTCTATTTATTAAAAGAAATAATAATTATATTCAACTTATACAAATATATGTAGACTATATTTTTGGATTAATAAACAAATAGTTAAATAAAGAATTTTCAGATATAATGACTAAGGAATTTGAAATGAGTCATACATGAGAACTAACATTCTTTTTAGGACTACAAATAAGGCAACTAAATAATGGAATTTTTATAAGTTAAGAAAAATACGCCAAAGACTTAGTTAAGAAATTTGGTATGTCAAATACTGGTGGAAAACCAACTCCTATGGCAACAAATGAGAAATTCAATAAAGAAGAAAACTCAAAAGATGTAGATCAAAAATTATACAGAGGTATGATAGGATCATTACTCTATATAACTACAAGTATACCAGATATAATGCATAGTGTCTGTCTATATGCAAGATATCAACCTTAACCTAAAGAAACTCATCTAAAATCTATGAAAAGAATATTAAGATATATGAACAAACCCTAGATTATGGACTTTTTTTTATCCAAAAGAAGAATCTTTAGATTTAATTTCATATAGTGATGCTGACTACGCTAGGTGCAAAATAGACCAAAAAAGTACGAGTGGAACCTGTCACCTTTTAGGACACTCTCTTGCATTTTGGTTTAGCAAAAAGCAAAATTTTGTATCTCTGTTAACAACAGAAGCAGAATATATTTTAGCTGTATTTTCCTATCACTGATTATTTATATACAACAAACCTTAAACATTTTGGTTTAAATTTTATTAAACCACCAATATACTGTGATAAAACTAGTATAATAAATCTATCTAAAATTCAGCACATCATACCAGAACCAAACATATAGATATAAGACATCATCTTTTGAGAGATAACGTAAATAAAGAAGTAATTACAGTCGAATTTATAAATACTGAAAATCAAATAGCCGATATTTTAACAAAACCATTAACTCAAACATCTTTTTATTGAACTTAAAAGAGTGTTAGGAATATGTTCTTTCTTCGAATTATAAACACAAAAAATAAAAATTATACATTTAAAAGAAAAATAAAATGTCAAAATTAAACCGCATGTCTACATACCCTTCCCTATATGTCGACACATACTGGAAATTTCTGAAAATAGATTTCCCACCTAAATTCATAATTCAAAATACAACTATATAGCCATCAAATTTTGAAATAATTCTCATTTCTTTGTTTTTTTCTTCTGTAAATTCTAAATAAAAATGAATTAATGGCTTCCTTGAGTTCCAAACGTCCATGAGAAGAGAATGCACTATTTTCCTTCTAAAATCCCACTCTAGACCCCTTCCAAACCACCACCATAGCCAATGTAAGTAAAATTAAAGAAGATCCCAAGCATGCACTCATTATGCTTTTAGAAATAAAGGTTGTTCAACTATACCTCTTGAAAGAACAAGAGTAACAAGGGTGAGTTCTACGCAACCTTCAGAAATATCTATTGGATAATCCAAAGAATCCAATTGTAATCGAAGAAGATGCTTCTTATTCACAATGCTATGAATAATGAAGAAGAGGAAGAAGATGATGAGGTCAAATGTGTGGGCGAAGTATGGTTCGATCGAGATGGAAATCTCATCGAAAAAAAGGAACTTTTGTCTTCAGTATCCTTTCTGTCCAATCCACAAATCTCTTATAATCAAAAGAAAACCATACACTTAAGTACAATAAAAAATAGTTTGGTTTGTTAGGATTAGATTTGGTATATTTTATAATGTTATTTAGAATCATGTGTTTTAGATGTTTGAATTGGTGTGTTTGATTTGGTCTGATTGGCTTGTGCATAATTGGATTTGTTTATGTATAGTTTGAATTGCATAAATAAAATCTACTTTATAAATTTTTCATTACCATACATCATCATGCTTAATACATAATAGTGCATTGCTTATTATATATCATCACATATATCATTTTAACTTATCTTATTGATTTTGAACCTATAGTTTTAAGTATTTTATTTAGGGGGAGTTTTTATTTTTTTACCCATTTTTGTTGATGGCAGAAGGGGGAGAAAGATATAAAATATAAATATGCATATATTCCCGGAGGAGTTATCCAACCTAGGGGGAATTATATCATATTATATATAGGATATTAATGGTTGTCATCTCAAAGAGTAATACCTCGGTTATTGATTTTGATGCAACAACCTTATAATATGGATACTAATGTTTTGCTAAGCTATATAGTATATGGCAAATTCTATTTCAATCCAAGTATTTACTTAGCATCCCTCTAAAAATTAAAAAAGTCTGTAAACCCAAAAAATAACTTAGTAGCCCCCTAGAATTTCCAGAACTACCCTTCCCATCGTGCAAAACGTGAAAAATTGAAATTTTCTAATAAAGTCTGTAAACCCAAAAAGTAACTTAGTAGTGAAAAATTAAAATTTTCTTCACTGATTTAGAAACCCAATTCATATTTTCTTCAGAAGTACAATTAAAAAAGTCTGTAAACCCAAAAAATAACTTAGTAGTGAAACATTGAATTTTTTTCTTCATTGATTTAGAAACTAGGGTTTTGAAGAAGCGGAGATTTAAATAGTAAGAAACTGACGTAAGAAGATAATGGAATTGATAAGAAAGAAAGTACGCAGCTTTCTAAGAGTATTTTAGTCTTTAAAATTTTATTTATTTTAGGGAGGGCTACTAAGTAATTATCTGTGTTGAAATAGAATTTGCCTAATCTATAGTGCATGATATTATATAGGTATTGAATTGAAGACTATATAGTATAAAGATTCAAAGAATGGATATCAAGACTAATGAGTATAAAGACCAAGATATGAAGATCTCAAGGCTATAATATATTATATAGAGTCATAGAATTTTAATAAAGTCACTGGCAGCAGCCTTTGATCTCTATTTCCCATTTTCTTATCTTCTAATTTTAACAACAAAATATGATTTTAAAATATACTAAATATAATTCATAAAAGTTTTTTAAAGTTTAAAATGTTTATAAACTATGTTTAAATTATTTTACAAAGTATCAAAATATTTTGCAAAGCATAAGACTTTCAATATATTTAAAAAACAAAAGGGTTTCCAATTTTCAAAGGGGTATGTTGACATATACCCTATAAGTATGTCGACATACATGCCGCTAATTTAAAATTCAAATTTTGAAAAAGTGTCTATTCGTTGAAACTGTTCACGAATGGAAATGTTTGTTTATTCTCTCTTAGTGCGAGGATTCAAACGAATTTTTAACAATTAATTTCTTGTTTCTTCTCTTACTCTGCCAAAATTTCTAGTGAAATTTTTTCAACTATCTTCAAATTCAACCAGAATTAATTCAGTCTTCATCGTATTGATTCTCTACCATTTACTCTTCGATTTCAATATTCTTTCTCTCTCTTAAATCAAAGATCACAGTGTTGTCTAAGAGGCCATATGATTCATTGTATCCAAAGTTCAAGAAATTATCTTTGGAAAAACCATCAAACTGTAGTAGTAATTGCTTGGGTGTGAATGTAGTCCGTTCAAATCAATTGTGTGTGCTTGGTAGCTCGAAAATCCGAGTGGATGTGCTTGTAGCCTGTCCAAATCAAGTGGTTGTAACCTAGCCTAGAAAATCAAGAGGGTGTGTCTCGTAGTCTCAGAATCAAGATTGTAATCGGGTTCCCTTACCCGCTCAAAGATTGACATTTGAAAAAAAAAATCTATACAAGCAATTGTATGAGACTGGATGTAGGAGAAATCCAAATCGGTATAAAATCTCTGTTGTCATCTCTCTAACTTTCTACTTTACTTTAATGCTTTTACCTAATCTTTGTTTACATCTGTGATTGATTGTTGATACAATTATGTGTTGAAAATTTATGATTTAACATTAAACTTAAAAGAAAATTAAAAAGATTTACAAAAGTTATAAAACATTATTCACCTCCTCTTTGGAGTTTACTTAACCTTAAGATCCATATTTTTGCAATCCACATTTGGTATCAAAGTACTAGATTTTCTAAAACTTGTAATTTGCTTTTTGAAAAGTTTAAATGACTAGTAATATTTAATACTTTCCTAGAGAAACTATTTGTGAAACCAACATGTTATTAGAATCTAATCGTTTTGAAAAGTCTCTTGATTTCTTGGAAATGTATGATTTTGAATTACACGAACAAGTTTGTTATATGGCTAATAGTGAATAGACACTTGAAAATCAACATCACAAACCAAAAATGATAAGTGGATACAGGATAGTAGATGCTCAAGACACATGACTGAAAATCCCAAAATGTTGAAAGATATTGTCTATAAAGATATTTCCATTTATGTTTCTTGATTTATCGATTATTAGTGGATAGGACAATTATCCGATATTCATCCATATCCGTAGATGAGGATATCCGATATCTGAAAATATTTCGGATGCGGATACAGATATAGCACTATTCGCATCAGAAAGTATCTATTTATAGGTTTAGGATTAGTTAACTTCGAAGACAACTCAGAAGGATATGCGGTTGGCATTGGCAATGTCGATAGCTCTAAAACTCCTACTATGTCTAATGTTTTGCTAGGTAGAAATCTAAAACATAATTTACTTAGCATTAGTCGATTATGTGATGAGGGTTTTAAAATTAAATTTGAAAAAGATAATTCTCATATCAAAGATAAAGATTCAAACACTATTTTTGAAGGTATTAGAAAACGTAACATTTATATTTGAAGTATGAAAGTATCCAATGAAAATTTATGCCTTTTGGCTGAATCTAATGACCCTTGGCACAAAAGATTTGGTCATTTCAATTTTTAATATTGTTCTAAATTTGGTAAATATGAACTTGTTAGGGGTCTTCTTAAAATGAATTTTAATGTCAATAATTTATGTGATGCATGTCAGTTAGGAAAACTTCATAAAAGTTATTTTAAATCTAAAGATATGATTTCTACTTTTTATCCTCTTGAACTTCTTCATGTAAATCTTTTTGGGTCGTCGCCAATGCGATCTATAAATCATAATAAATATGTCTTTATAATTGTAGATGATTTCTCCATGTTTACGTGGACAATTTTCTTAAAACTTAAAAGTGAAGCGTTAGAAATGTTTAAAATTTTCACTAAAACAATTCAAAATCAAATGTCAACTAAAATTAAAACAATGAGGAGTAATCATGGAGGGGAATTCGAAAATGATAATTTTGAAATCTTTTGTATTAAGGAAGGAAGTACACATAACTTTCCATTTCTACGAACACCGCAACAAAATGATGTAGCAGAACATAAAAACAGATATATACAAGAATGTGCTAGAAAATTGTTAAATGATAGTAAATTACCTAAAAAAAATTTAGCTGAAGCAGTTTCTACGGTTTGTTATATTTAAATAGAATTTTAATACGACCTTTAACTAAGAAATCTCTATATGAATAATTTTAGAACAAAAGGACTAAATTATCGTACTTCGAAGTTCTCGATAGTAAATGTTTATCAAATGCAAAGGATAATTAAGATAAATTGATTCTAAATCAGATAAAGGTATTTTTATTGGTTATTCCAATAAAAGTAAAGATTATAGAGTTTTTAACACTAGAATTAACTCCATTGAAGAAACATTAATGTTTCATTTCATGAGAATGTTAATATCAATAGCACTAGTTTTGATAAAGAAGGTAATGTTGATAAAATTAATGAAATTAATAATAATGAAATCACTAATGGTGAAAATAATAATAACTTCAAAAACTTACATCCAAATAAAAGAACAAAATATTTAAAAGATCATATAAGATTGTTTTAAAAGCTTTATATACAAGAGAATATATAAGAAGGGAAAAGTAGGTTGATTCATCTTTTAAACCATAATCCCTTTCCCCTTCATATTCATTCTTATTTTTCATAACATCAAAACAATAAAAAAGAAGAACAGAGATCGACCATTAAACAAGGGTATTGGAAAAGGAAAATAGAGCTAATCAAAGAAAACATTAGTGATTCAAGAGCTATATCAAATCTCAACTCCAACATTAAAGCCAAGGTGAATAATACTTAAACCATCTTTGTAGGGTCGATTTCACCCTAGAGGGGGGGTGAATAGGGTGATAGTATTAATTATAAAAATTAATTGCGGAAGCTTATAAAATAATTTCAACACCGATCATAGAATAATAGCAGCACGGTTAATAGCAGAATAATGAATGCAGAAATAGAACGACACAGAATTTACCCAGCTTCGGCAAAACCATGCCTACGTGCTGCCCCTAAGGTTTCTACTAGAAATTAAGTAGTCACACGTTTACACACATAAACTCGCGACATCCGCTACTGACTAACCTAACTCTACGCTCAAAACCCCGCCATAACTCAGCCACTGAGTTGCGAATTCTCAAACTACGTCACGTAGTTTGTCACCTAGTCACAGACTAATGATTACAACGGTTTAAAATTTTAAAAGCGATTTAAAAACAAAAGACAAATAAAAAACCCTAATTAAAAAAAAAGGTCGGCCTTCTTTTTATTTTATATGGACCGTCTCCTTTTTAATTTCTTCGGCCCGTTCCCCTTTTTGAGATAATGGCTGCGCTCGTTCAATCTTCAGAAACTAGGGTTTTCTGTAATTTGATGATTCCGATTCCAGATACTTTATTTAACTCGATTTCCTTGCTTTATTGGTCGATCGTCTCTTGAGATGATTTCGGCTGCTTTATCGAGTTAGTCTCTGCTTCGATAGAATTGTTCGCCGCTCTTCCTCCTTGATCGAGTTCGTCTTTGATTTGGTATGTGGATTTCTCTTTTTTTTATTTCTGGTATCAATGCTTGAACTCTATCTTTTTTAAACTGCCGATGATGTTGCTTATATATAATTCGATGCCCTTGAATTTTTGTCCGTATTCATTTGATTGAATTCGTCACTTGAGTATTCTCGGCCATTTGATTTTGTTTTAATGCTTTGGATATTTCTGAATTGTTTATATCGTATCTTTCCTTTACTTCACTGTCACGGTTTTAGCTTAAAACCGTTTGATCCTTCCTTAATCGTTACGGTAGCAACTTTCCTATTTTATTTGGATTTGATTTTTGACCTTTTCAATTTTTACACATACTAGATTTCTGACTTGGTCAACTTCGATGTTGATTTGTGAATTCAACTTTATTTTTCTGATGACTTCGGCCTTGACACTGATCGTGTTTACTTCGGCCATTTTGATTTCTTAAAATGCTTTGTGAATTTCTGGTTCTTCTCTGTATCTTCATCACTGATTTGGTTTGAAAACACCCACGGCCTCATTTTTGGTTCGAAACTTCGGTCATTATGTCTTTGACCTGCAGCTTGAACTTGTTATACATATATTTGCACAGATATACCTCACTTGTTCACTGAACTTTTGTATCACTTTTTTAATAATGCTTTGACTGTAGAACTTGGTTTGGATTTATGGACTTATGTCATAGTTTGTATTCTATGGTTCGATGAAGTTTCATGTTGCCACCTCTAGTTTACCTTGAAGTTTAACTGTGCTCGTGTCTGGTTCATGTTGTATTGTGTTCTGTGTTTCCAGTCGTCATTTCACTGCTTTTATGCACTTGTGTTGTTTGCTGTACATATGAACTTGGTGCATTGCTTCGAGTTGTATTATTGAACACTTGAGTTTCACTGTGCATAGTGCACATCACTTGTATCACTTGAGTCATTCAATTTGTATTTATGTTTCATGAATGCTTGCTGCCTGGACCTGTTACACTATAACTATTGAGGCAGTGGCATTGATATTTGAATCTTCACTTTCTCTTCATTATTGAGGCTATACTTTTGTTTGCTTCATTGCAGTTGCCTCTAGTTTTGTTGATCTTGCCTTGTATCACAGCAAACTACATGTTATATTTTCTGTCTTCGTATTGTCACTGTAATGTGTTTTCAACCTGATAGCACTGTGCCTTGAGTGTATACTAAGTTCTGCCATGCTTCTGTTTTATTGTGCCTTGTACTTGGTGTATCATATGTATTAGTATGTTGGCTTCAATTTGAGTTGCAGACTTGAGTCTATTGTATTTCATTTTCATGTACATGCTTTCTTGAATGAACCTGAACTTGGTTTTTCAACCCTTTGTGCTTTGGTGCTGCAGTTGAGTTGAGTCGGTGACTTGACCTTTTGCATTTTGTTTGGTACACATCCTTGACCTGTTGCAATCCTGTATATGCTGTTCTAGTTTGAGACTGTGCTTACAGTTGAATTGAGTTGTACTATTGCCTTTGTTCTCGTGTATGATACTTGCACTTGTCCTGTCCACTGCCCTTTTTCATACTGCTGGTTCATTATAGTAGTTGTTTGGATTAACTTGCGGTCTTCGCTGGCATTACCGGTGCATGTGCTTATGTATTGACAGTTGAGGCAGTGTCACTGACTTGATCGAGCATTTTCACTTGAGATTGTATTGTCATGTTGTATTGATGATGCTCTGACCATTTTATTGCATTTGGATTTCTTTTTCGAATTACACCCGAGTTGAATCCAGGTTGTAGCTCAGATTTGACCTTGTGCTGAAAGTTGTGACATTATTTTATTGCACTTGAGTTGAATCCGGTATATTGGATTTGACCTGTGCTCACTTGTCTCTGTAAATCAATCAAGTGTATATTTCGGTGTGCACAGCCTTGTGGCATATACAGTGATATACTGTATATGTCACAAATTGTTCATGTATGATGGATTCAAAATTAAATGATGACGAACAACCTAAATAACTGAGGAAAATATTAATTTCAAAATTCACATTTTATTTTATACTGCAAAAATATTTCCTGTTCAATTTTACTGCGTCAATATTTCTTTTTGCAAATTGCTCAGATGCTGGATTCAATTTGGAATGAAGTTGAAGATAAAATACAAGTTGAGTGAATGAGTGATATGTAGTGAGGTCAGATGTAAAATTGAAATTGTGATGTAATTGAATTTGTATTGTAATCAAAGTGTATATGTACATTGAGAGCTTGAATTTGTACTATTCAAAATTGTAATAAATATTTGTTTGAATAAAATTTCTGTTTGAATTCAAATTCTGTGTTATTTATTTTTATTCAGCAAATATTTATTTAATCTATGAAAAATAAAATAGTACATTAACAAATACATTTACACGAATATATATATATATATATATATTTATTATCATCAAACAAAAATCATATAATCGCATATTCAACAATCTCTCCCTTTTGATGATAACAAACATATATTTAAGATTTTGAATATGTTAAATGTATTTGATCATAGATATACTCTAATTGCTCCCCCTATTTAAATGTTTCCTCTTTACACAACGCTCCCCCTACATATATGCATACAAATAAAAATATGCAAATGCGCCTAGATGCAAATGGAAAATATTTGACCTTTGCTTGACTTTATTTGACAAAATCTTACCTTTTCTCTCCCCCTTTTGTTATCAGCAAAAGAGTAATAGTGTTAGAGAAAATATAGATAAAGTGATCGATATTAATTCCACATTAAAAACTCAATTGAATATAAATATTAAATTTCAATAAAAAATCAAACAAAAATCATAACTACCCTTGTTAGGCGCATATTCCACTTTTAGAAATAATGGAAATGATGCCATCATATAAAACCATACAGTTGTATCTATTTGTGGTACATTTATATCAGGAATTTGAATATCTATTAATCATGCATAACCGTGAGGACTTTTAAATGGGATTAGAATCAACTTGTTTATTTAATAAATCAATTTTGATATGTGTTCCATACATGCATAACCGTGAGGACTTTTAAATGAGCATGGAAGCACATAACAAATTCCAAGTAATCCACCCATGCATAACCGCGAGGACTTTTAAATGAGAGTGAATACTTTGGATTTTATTTTATTTTATAAAATGAAAAATGGATGATTCCTGTTTAAAGTACCACATATCGACAAACTATATTGAATTTTTGATGAGCGATGCTCGATAGAAATAGGATAGAAATAGAAATGGTCATGGAATCTTTACCAAGCAAAAGTTTTTATAACTCTTGTTTGAATTTCTAAAGAAATTTTCTAAATATACTGTCTTGAGTAATGTATGATAAATATCAACACTCATCACCTTTTCAATCACTATTTATCTTTTTGATAATTAGTAGGGAGTCGGATTAGTCAAAATTGTCATTTAAAATCAAAAAAAAATAATTTTTCAAAATGACTAATATGAAAATATGGTCAAAAATGATTTTCTCGAAGGGGTTATATGAGAAAAATTCCTGCTATTTGAAAATTATTTGAATTGAAAAATATGCAGATATTTAAAAAAACGATGCAGTTACTAAAAATCACGTTCAACCAGTAAGTTTTCTATCAACTAGATTACCAGAGTGATCTGCATCTGAATTTCTCTTTCACTCCAAATTATCACTAATTGAATTTGATAGACCAGACCATGAAGTGTGCACCAAAAAACTTCAAACTCAATTTTAACAGCAATTTAAATGACATTCTCTTGAATTTGAATTGAACCCGTGTAAGTAATCAGAAACCGTGAATAAAGAGTTAGCCGTATTAAAACCAAATGTAATATCATCCAACAAAACACTATTTTTAATCTAAACTTATATACATGAAGTAATTCAAAGAATCTAGAGAATTTTATAGTGTTTTTGGCATAAGAATATAATTGGCCAACAATTTTGAATAGGTCAGAATCTAAATCATCATCTTTTTATTATCTCATTATTGGCTGATTTAATTCAGAATATGGTGCAGATTATCACATTTAATATATCGTTCAAATAAATATACCTTTACCTGTTTTACCTTTACGATATTTTTCGTTGTTATTTGTTGTGATTCTGTCACCTTTATATTATGCTAAGGAACTTTTCTTTGTCGCCCGTTGTGTTTCTGGAACATCCAAAATCCAGATAATATTGTTGTTGTTCCTTAGCCTTCCACCACACCTACACGGGAAAAGATTTTTGTGACCTATTTGTTTTTATAGGTCCATGGTTGTTAGTGGCAGAAGATTTAGAAAAATAATTTTGTGGAGACCCAAAACTGTTTATATATGTTCCTTTTGGCACCCAAATTTGTTTAACTTTGAGAGATTTTATATTTGTGCCTTTTGAAACCCAAATTGGTATAGTTTTCACATGTTTGGGTCTATACCAACAATTATTGTGATTGTGTCCATATTTTCTACAAATTGTGCACATAGAATTTTCTTCATTAATATTGCTTTCAACATTTTCAGATTCATTATATCCAAGTCTTTGTCTAACCGTATTAACAGTTTGCTTTCCTAATAGCATATTCAACGATTTTTCACTTTTTGAAAATTTGTCTAAAGTCGTTGACAATTGTTGGACTTGTGTTTTGAGAGATTCATTTTCGTTTAACAATTGTGTGCACTTTTTAATAGAATTCTCTCTCCTAGTATTTTCATTTTCTTTCAAAATCAGAATTTCATTTTCAAATGATTTTACATTAATTTCTGAATTTTTAATTTCTTCTTCAAATGTTGGATACTTATCACACTTAGGGATCCTGCTATGATAGGTTTTAACTAATTGGTCAAGTTGTTTATTTAAATCTATCACAATATCTTTTTGTGATTCAAGTTTGGCATACTTCTCCCTAAGTCGTTCAAAACAACCATTCACTTCGTGAAAATATATAAGTAATCCTGAGTGAGAGAGTTTTGATGCCTCGCTTGGCTCGTCAACGTCACTGTCAGTTATTTCACCATGAAGACACATGTCTGCTTTCTCACTCTCACTATTAGTACTTTGATTATCTTCATCACTTGTATTCCACGTGGCTGCAAAACTTCTCCATTTTGATTTCTTTTCAGAGTTGCGTCGATTTTGAGGACAATTGGGCTTGATGTGTCCGGGTTGGTTGCGTTTATGATAGATGATCTTCGGTTCTTCTGGATTGTCTAATATTTTATTTATTCTGCTTTTCAATTTTCGATTTAGAGCTGGATTTCCTTATTTGTAATTCCACCTTTTGACTTTCTTTATTATCAGCTCCAGTTCTGCTGCTCCGTCATCATCATCACCATCACTTTCTGTTGTTCCTTTAATAGCTATTGATTTCTTTCGAGTATCACCTCCTTCACGCTCCTCCTTGAATTTCATTTCTAGCTCATAAGCGGTGAGATTTTCGATGAGTTCTTCGACTTTCATTTGTTTCAAATCTTTGTTCTTGAATGGCAGTCACTTTGGCTTCAAAACTTCGTGGAAGGATTCTGAGGATTTTTTGGACTATCTCCAACTCTGTATATGATTTTCCAAGAGCATTTGATTTGTATACGATATTGGAAAGTCGTTCATGCATCTCTTTGACATTTTCTTCCTTTGCCATGGTGAAATTCTTGTATTCGCTGCTTAGCATGGCAAGGTGAGATTCTTTGACTTGAGATGTTCCTTCATGAGTCACTTCTAGTGTGTGCCATATTTCCTACGCAGTTAGACAATGTGAGACACGATTAAATTCAAATTGATCCAATGAACAGACAATAGAATTCATAGCCCTAGCATTAGCATTTTGTAATTTATTTTCTAGCTCTGTCCATTGATCCATTGGTTTATCTATTCCCTGATTATCTACAATTATAGTTGGTGCTACATAACCTGTCTCAACAATGTTCCAAGCGTCAATGGTTTTTAGAAAAAATTTCATTCTATTTTTCCAGTAGGCGTATACACCATTGAACTTTGGTGGTCTAACTATGGACCGACCCTCGGCAAAAGCATTATTAAAAGAAGCCATTTTAAAAATTCAACTTTTTAAAACAAAATTGATTTTTGAAAAAAATAATTTTTTAAAACCAAAAACCGACTTCTATACCTAGCTTTGATACCACTTGTAGGATCGATTTCACCCTAGAGGGGGGTGAATAGGGTGATAGTATTAATTATAAAAATTAATTGTGGAAGCTTATAAAATAATTTCAACACAGATCACAGAATAATAGCAGCACAGATAATAGCAGAATAATAAATGCAGAAATAGAACGACACAGAATTTACCCAGCTTCGGCAAAACCCTGCCTACGTGCTGCTCCCAAGGTTTCAACTAGAAATTAAGTAGTCACACGCTTACACACGTAAACTCACGACACCCGCTACTGACTAACCTAACTCTACGCTTAAAACCCTGCCACAATTCAGCCACTGAGTTGCGAATTCTCAAACTACGCCACGTAGTTTGTCACCTAGTCACACGACTAATGATTTCAACGGTTTAAAATTTTAAAAGCAATTTAAAAAAAGACAAATAAAAAACCCTAATTAACAAAAAAAAAAAGGTCGGCCTTCTTTTTATTTTATATGGACCGTCTCCTTTTAAATTTCTTCGGCCCGTTCCTCCTTTTGAGATAATGGCTGCGCTCGTTCAATCTTCAGAAACTAGGGTTTTCTGTTATTTGATGATGCCGATTCCAGATACTTTATTTAACTCGATTTCCTTGCTTTATTGGTCAATCGTCTCTTGAGATGATTTTGGCTGCGTTATTGAGTTAGTCTCTACTTCGATAGAATTATTCGCGGCTCTTCCTCCTTGATCGAGTTCGGCTTTGATTTGGTATGTGAATTTCTCTTTTTTTTTACTTATGGTTTCAATGCTTGAACTCTATCTTTTTTAAACTGTCGATGATGTTGCTTATACATAATTCGATGCCCTTGAATTTTTGTCCGTATTCATTTGATTGAATTCGTCACTTGAGTATTCTCGGCCATTTGATTTTGTTTTAATGCTTTGGATATTTATGACTTGTTCATATCGTATCTTTCCTTTACTTCACTGTCACGGTTTTAGCTTGAAACTGTTTGATCCTTCCTTGATCATTACGGTAGCAACTTTCCTATTTTATTTGGATTTGATTTTTGACTTTTTCAATTTTTACACACACTTGATTTCTGACTTGGTCAACTTCGATGTTGATTTGTGAATTCAACTTTATTTTTCTGATGACTTCGGCCTTGACACTGATCGTGTTTACTTCGGCCATTTTGATTTCTTAAAATGCTTTGTGAATTTCTGGTTCTTCTCTGTGTCTTCATCACTATTTGCTTTGAAAACACACGCGGCCTCATTTTTGGTTCGAAACTTCAGTCATTATGTCTTTGACCTACAGCTTGAACTTGTTATACATATATTTGCACAAATATACTTCACTTGTTCACTGAACTTTTGTATCACTTTTTTAATGATGCTTTGGCTGTAGAACTTGGTTTGGATTTATGGACTTATGTCATAGTTTGTATTCTATGGTTCGATGAAGTTTCATGTTGCCACCTCTAGTTTACCTTGAACTTCAACTGTGCTCGTGTCTGGTTCATGTTGTATTGTGTTCTGTGTTTTCAGTCATCATTTCACTGTCTTTATGCACTTGTGTTGTTTGCTGTACATATGAACTTGGTGCATTGCTTCGAGTTGTATTATTGAACACTTGAGTTTCACCGTGCACAGTGCATAACACTTGTATCACTTGAGTCATTCAGTTTGTATTTATGTTTCATGAATGCTTGCTGCCTGGACCTGTTGCACAATAACTATTGAGGCAGTGGCATTGATATTTGAATCTTCACTTTCTCTTCATTACCGAGTCTATACTTTTGTTTGATGCATTGTAGTTGCTTATAGTTTTGTTGATCTTGCCTTGTATCACAGCAACTGCATGTTATGTTTTCTGTCTTCGTATTGTCACTGTAAGTCTGTAACGTGTCTTCAACCTGATAGCACTGTGCCTCGAGTGTATAATAAGTTCTGTCATGCTTCTGTTATATTGTGCCTTGTACTTGGTGTATCATATGTATTAGTGTGTTGGCTTCAATTTGAGTTGCAGACTTGAGTCTGTTGTATTTCATTTTCATGTACAGGCTTTCTTGAATGAACCTGAACTTGGTTTTTTGACCCTTTGTGCTTTGGTGCTGCAGTTGAGTTGAGTCAGTGACTTGACCTTTTGCATTTTGTTTGGTACACATCCTTGACCTGTTGCAGTCCTGTATATGATGTTCTAGTTTGAGACCGTGCTTACAATTGAATTGTGTTGTACTATTGCCTTCGTTCTCGAGTATGATACTTGCACTTGTCCTGTCTACTGCCCTTTTTCATACTGCTGGTTCATTGTAGTAGTTGTTAGGATTAACTTGCGGTCTTCGCTGGCATTACTAGTGCATGTGCTTATGTATTGACTGTTGAGGCAGTGTCACTGACTTAATCGAGAATTTTCACTTGAGACTGTATTATCATGTTGTATTGATGATGCTCTCACCATTTTATTGCATTTGGATTTTTTTTTCGAATTACACCTGAGTTGAATCCAGCTTGTAGCTCGGATTTGACCTTGTGCTGAAAGTTGTGATATTATTTTATTGCACTTGAGTTGAATCTGGTATATTGGATTTGACCTGTGCTCACTTGTCCCTGTAAATCAATCAAGTGTATATTTCGGTGTGCACGGCCTTGTGGCATATACATTATATACCATGTATGTCACAAGTTGTTCGTGCATGATGGATTCAAAATTAAATGATGACGAACAACCCAAATAACCGAGGAAAATATTATTTTTAAAATTCACATTTTATTTTATACTGCAAAAATATTTCCTTTTCAATTTTACTGCATCAATATTTATTTTTGCAGATTGCTCAGATGTTGGATTCAATTTGGAATGAAGTTGAAGATAAAATACGAGTTGAGTGAATGAGTGATATATAGTGAGGTCAGATGTAAAAGTGAAATTGTGATGTAATTGAATTTGTATTGTAATCAAAGTTGTATATGTATAGTGAGAGCTTGAATTTGTACTATTCAAAATTATAATAAATATTTGTTTGAATAAAATTTCTGTTTGAATTCAAATTCTGTGTTATTTATTTTTATTCAGCAAATATTTATTTAATCTATGAAAAATAAAATAGTACATTAACAAATACATTTACACAAAAATATATATATATATGTTTATTATCATCAAAAAAAAATCATATAATCGCATATTCAACAATCTCTATTTTTGTTTTTGAATTCAGCTATGGATAATATCAAATTGGTTTTGATGATTTTTTTCCAAGTTATGGTTATATAGTCATTGTTTGTATAAAATAATGATTTATGGAATTTTTAATGAAATCGTTTTGATGGGCCTAAGAGTAAAATCTAAGTTTTAAATCTCCAAATGTTTTGATGTTTTGATATATTGTACAAAATGATATTTTAAAGATGAGTTTTTAATTTCAAAAAATTTCAAATTTAATTGAATTTTTTATGAATTTTTTATGGTCGAAATTGGGTAAATTTGAGTTTTAATTATTAAAAATAATTAAATATGGGTTTTGAATTTGAAATTTTTATATGATGAAGAATATGGTATTTTTTAATCTCTACGATTTTTGAGGATTTTTCCCTAATGATTTCGAATAATTCTGAATTTATTATACTAGAAAGCATTTAAAATATTAGTTAATTAAGGATATTAATCAATCAGTCTGGTATATGTTATTGAACTTTAAAAACTGTATGCATAAGTACTTTTGAAATATATGGAGAAAAATATTTTATCATCCAACAGAAATTGGACAAGAGTTTGGATTTTGTGAAAGGTAATTGCTTTTAATAACAAATCAGTTTTCTTGATAATTACGACCATGCCATACCACCTATAACCTCACTGAGAGCCTAAACAAAAACGCATCTATGAGTATTGATGTTAATAAGAAGGAAAACATATGATAACTACTTAGGCAGTTATGAAATGTTTCCAACCATGTCGAAGTCGGCAATGGCGGTAGTCTAAGTTTGGTGGCATCGCAACTTTGTGATTCATCAGTGTGGTCACCGCACCTCTTCACCTATGTTTTAAATGCTGATGCAGTTTTGACTTTGACTCTATATACTAAACTGCATAGTAGCCGAATTAATTAAGTATGTTCTTATAGTGACACCAATAGTCTTGAAGCCGTTACCCATCGGTATCGACGACCTTATGTATACCAAGGTATTATATTAAATAGGGTTGGCAACGGCGCAGTACATTATTCACAATGCACTTTATCCTTTTAACGTCGGTGAGGCTCATTTTTATGTAAATTAAATTTTTTTAAAGACGTGATATAGCCTATTTTCGAAAGGGTCGATAACGCTTTGCTTGGCAGTTAGCCATTTGTTTTATAAAGTCCTAAAGTTGTGTTTTGAAAGGTAGATAACCTATATTTTATGAAAGTCAATAACCTTACTTTCAGCATAGAGCTTATACTTATAAGAGTTGTATCTTCGACCTTGGATAGGGGTCGACGATGTCTTTATGCCGTGTGTGTTGTATGTTATCTTATTAAAGACGGAGAGCCTTAAGCCTCTTTGTCGACATTGTTATTGACGTCGACATTGATCTAAAATAAAATATTTAAATGCAGTGAGCCTTATGTTTTTATGACTTCGACTTTAAAACCTAATTGGGGATAACAATATTTATATTGCTATGTGTTAAAAGTATATGAAGTTGATATTATTTACTGGGGCTACCAAGGTAGAATAAACTCAACACTAATTATTGGGGATACCAATGTATGTTTTAATAAATTTGACATAGATATTTGGGGATACCAATGTATGTCACTTTGAGATGTTATAACTTTAAGGAGAGATAACCTAATTAGGGACACCAATAGACATAGGTTAAATATGTGGGAAACATGAATTAAATTGTTAAATGATGGGTTCATTGTTATCCTAGAAAAACTATTGGATGCGAGATGGATAGTCCATATCATGTTGGAATGGATAGTCTCTATGAGGTGAATGAAGGATTCATATTTAACCTAGGAAAACTATGAGATGTGTGATGGATAGTCCATATAAATTTTAAATGAATGAAATATGTGTGATGGATGGTCCATATCAATTTTAAATGAATGGAATATGTGTGATGGATAATCCACATAATTTAAATAGCTAAGCCATATGTGATGGATAGTCTATATGGTAAGGGATGGGCAATCCAAGTAATAAGTACATGTGAGATGGAGAGTCCAAATAATTTTGTTAATGAAACAATGGGTGATGGGTAGTCAACATGCTAGGGGATGGGTAAACCAAAGAATTAATATACGTGGGATGGATAGTCCACATAAGTATAAGACAGATTGTCAATAAAACTTAGATGGGTAGTCTAATAACTTGGGATGGGCAATCCACTATATATTGAATGTTAGCATATCGGTACACTATTATGTTATAACCATTGTGGATGCATGAGCATAGTATATGATTGAGGTGTTTAGGTTAAGCTACCGGTGAGGGAAAAGCCCATTTCACCAGCAGCGTAATCTCGCTGGATATCTATTTGGTTTGAGATTGTAGGTTATTATTCACACCAGACTATTGTCTGACTTGAAATTTTTTTTTTCCTCTTAAACTCATGGGTACTTATTTAATTAGGTTAGGAGTAAGGGTTTTCAGGTTTCTACTCATGAATAAGCATCTAGAGACGTGCATGAGGCAATCTTGCTATTATGAGCTTTATCTATTTCCGTTGTATTTGTTTGTTTGAATGTATGTGATGACAGAAGATTCTAACTATCAAGTTGTAGTAATAGACTCTGATGGACCAAGGGGAATCTTCATATGTCGCTTTTGAAGTATTTTGTAATAATTATTTTCTCTGAACGTCGAATCACGAATGGGTTATGTAGTGAATATGAAATCATATTTTAAAATGGAATGTAAAAGTTATTCTTTGTTTGAATTTTTTTCATATTCACGTGCTTCAGATTATTGATACAATTAATATAGCCGTATTTTATCGTCGGGAATCAATAACTATGGATGACTGCAACATGTGTAGTGGTTAATTTTAGACCTTAGAATGGGGGATGTTACACAAATGTCAAATAAAATTAAAACGATTATGAATGATCATGAAGGAGAATTCGAAAATGATACTACATAAATCTTCTTTAATAAGAAAGAAATTACATATAACTTATCATTTCCAAGAACATCACAACAAAATGGAGTAGTATAATGTAAAAATAGAAGTGCACCGCTTAATGAAGCCTTTGAGTCCATATTGAACAATGATTTCTCTTCTAAGAACAATTCACACAATCCGTCAGGTTGCTAATACGGGATTAGAGATCTTCTACTAAAAATTAGTATTTTTAATTTTGAGTTGGATTTGAAAATTTCAGTAATGAGTTTAGAGAAAAGTTGTTGCCATTAAAATGAGGAAGTGAAAGAAGAAAGTGGCGGCTCAAAAATGAATTAGATTGTAATTAGGGATTTGAGACTGACTTTTATATGGATAGGACAAAAGATCAAACAATGATCTCAACCACACATCCCAAAACCTAATCACACATGTTGTAGCCACTCCTATCTTTCTCCAAACCAACGTCTATCGTCTCCAACTCTCATGGGTTGTGAGTCCATTTAATCCAAATTAAATATGTACAATCATATTTAACATATTTTGTCATCGATATCTCATATTGATCAATATATTCATAACTTGATGCAACAATTTTATTTCTCAAATTACATTGAAAATTCATAATTAATATTTCATAAAGACTATTTTACCAAATTAATTCATAATAATTATAAACTAATTAAATTTTTTGGTCAAAAAATAATTTATCGTTTCGAATATGTGATTCTTGGTTGTAAATTCGGTCAGCGATTAACGTCAAACTATTTGAACGTTAACGTTCACACTTCACTTAGCAGGTGGTATGATATTATGGAAAAATTTATCGCTTACTCATTTTCGAAAAAATTTCATTTTAATTTAATAAGCATAGCCCAATTATGACAACTATTTACACCAACTTTCTTCGTCGAAACTATATTACTTTGGACATGTTGAATTTGGCAATGGTCAATATTCAAACATCATCCACATTCAACTTTATAATCTAAACACAAAGTCTTTAGTTCAATGGTAATAATTATAATCATCTGAACTACTATGGCTAGAGATTTTGACTTTGGGTTGACTTGAGTTGACTGTGATACTAACCCCATATAACCGAGGAGACAAATCCTCAATTGAATAGTGCATCACTTCCAATGCTTCCGCTCGACCTAACTATAGTCACTCTATAGACGTTGTGCCATGATTGACTATAATCAAAGTAGAGCTTTCATATTGAAGATTTACATTATTCTTAAGTCGAAAGAATTGTGTAAGTTAGTCACATCGATATTTTCTGTTTGACCTTAGTTATATTAACCAACAGAAAACT
Organism: Allium cepa; assembly: GCA_030765085.1. NCBI lineage: Eukaryota > Viridiplantae > Streptophyta > Magnoliopsida > Asparagales > Amaryllidaceae > Allium > Allium cepa. Next base: position 77,207,773 of record CM060941.1, on the reverse strand, counting down.
ACCAAATGAGTCGTTCCATAGTTATCCAATAACTATTAGTACGTAACACCTAGGTGCCTCTAGTAGTCATGAGTAATACACTGCTCAACATTTGAAGAGCGTTACGTACTCTAGTCTCAAAGGATACATCGATATCTGGTCTCGATGCATCTTGACTAGGAACATTTAAAATGATATATTTGTCTCATTGTCATAAAGTACTCACGGTTACAACAATTTGTAACTACTATCATAAAACATACAATTTATGGACTTTCTATTAACAATACTTTAAATTAAATTAACTAATTAATATAACTACATTACATCAAGTATATAATAAAAAGAAAACACCTTTATTTCGAACAAGATTGGTCAACGAGTTAGATAAATGTAACAAATTACATATTTTTCCCCTAGGGCATACCCCTAACTCTATCATATAAGGTAATAGCAAGATGGTTGTGGGCAAGCAGAATGTGAAGTGCTTTAACTACGACCAAGTGGAGCATTATAAGAAGAAGTGTCCAGAAGTGACCAAGGCTAACAAAGGAAAGGTGTTTGCTTTGGAGCCATCTACATCAAGACCAACACCCGCTAAGAAGGAAATGTCTGTGATGTAAGGTACAGTTTTGATTCATAGCATACCAGTTAGAGTACCGTTTGATACTGGTTCCTCACGTTCATTTATATCTCATTGTTTGGTAAATAAGTTATGGTTAGAACCATCACACCCTACTACTTCCATAAGGGCAGCTAATCCAATAGGAGGGTACACCGCTCTAGGGATGAGATATGACCATCTAGAATTTGAGTTGCTAGGTATGCTTTTGTCTGCAGTTTGTATGTGTTTGCGGGTTTTGGGATTATTTTGGGTACGGATCAGTTGAGCAAATATTATGCTAGAATATTTTGCCAAGATAGGAAAATGTCAGTTAGACACCCTGAAAATAGTGATCGAATTATATACTCAGTGGATAAATCGAGTGGAGATATTTCTACTTTGTTAGGAGCAATGGAAGTGGAGGACGAAGGAAATATACGTCGGATTTTACCCGTTATCGTTGGATAATCGATAACAGAACCGCTATTCGGAGCGACACGAAAGTCTTTCTTTTGAAGGAACATTGGAAGTGCAATAACAGAGAATGCTTTGTATTGGAATTGTTCGAGTGTCGAGATGCATTCACCGTGACCGTTCTTTGGGAAAGAACCATCTCGTTGAACTTTGGATTGGTGATCGACCATGCTTCATTATGGTGTGGATTGGGACTTAGAAGCATGTAAGGAAATGAGTTCAAGATGAAAACGAGGTCGATCGCAATCACCAACCTTGAGCAGCCACCGGCCATTGATGATCCCGACATGGCCAACAATGACAATCATGTCGTCGCCATAGCTCTACCACCGTCGGCAATCCACCTTGTAATCTAGAGGGGGCAACGGCGTCAGGGTGGCGGCGGTAGCACTATGTGATCAACAACGAGAGGTTTAGTTCAAGGGAACGAAGTCCACAAGAAATCGATGGTAGGAGGAGAACTCAGGTCCAAGAACACAAGGGCAATGAGAAAGTTGAAAGTGAGAAAAACTTTCCAAGTACCTAACTTATATAGTGCTACCGAATTTAAAGAGAACTACTCTGTAACGACCCGTAAATTTTCGTCAGTTAAATTTATCATTTTAATAAGATTAGATAATTTAACTTTAGAAAGAAGTAAAGATTTATAATTTATAATGAAGCATATGTTGAAAAGGAAATGAAACCATAGGAATTTAAGCTAAGTATTATCGGTTGATATAAAATGACGAATAAATTTGAAGTAATGTAAATGGTTATACTAGGATAGGAAGAGAATATAGGGAAACAAGGGTAAGTTGTGAATTTATTTAAATGAATTAATATTATTAGATACTAAATTGAATTAGATATAGTAACTGTAATTAAAGGTTAACAATTTAAATGTTTATATGGCAATAGAATTGAAGTAACGTAAATTAGCGTTTGTGGTTATAAGTTATAATTTGTTGATTAAATTGGTTTGTGAAATTAATACTGGAAGATATAAAGCGGAAATAGTATCAATGAAATAATAACTGAATTGAATTGCAACTATATAAATGAAAGTAAATTTTATTTAGTGGATGTCAACATTGAATAAATTTATTTAAAATAAAAAGATTTAAATGCATGTTTGGATAGAATATATGATTGATGGATTAAGTGGTAAGTAATTAGAATTTTTGGAACTGAATGTATGTAAATAATTTTGTAGGAATAAGTTAATTAACAATTTATTTGCGCATACCCAATTTAATTGAAATAACAGGAAAGACAAGAACTTGATTTGCCTAGGTATTTATATATTGATAAGCTATAACTAAATAGAAAGTTTGGTAGTAAATAGGATATAAGATGACAAAGGCAACTGGTAAATTAATAAATGAATTCATAATAATAAGTAGTAATTAATGCATAAATATATTTGGCATTTGGGATAATTACAAAATTTTACCCATTCATCTAATTTATTTAATTAAATCTAAATATATGGCAACATTGTTGTTATTAATGGTTGTAAGTTAATTTGAATGTAAAAGGGTAACAATTATTTAGGTTAACCATTTATTGAGTATATTAAGTTAAGAATGTAAATCGATTTAAATAAATCTAAATTAATTATTTTGTTGTGTTAATGTGTTCTAGTTAATAAAAGGGGAATTTATAAGAAATGAAGCATGCACTAATGAAATGTATTATAATTCAAATGTTATTTATACACATAAAATGTCCATTTACTTAATAGAAAGATTTTTAAATCAATAAACAAATTTATTTAGGTTCCAATGTATAATTTATAACATTTAATGTAGACTTAATTTCAATTAATTGACTTAAATCGTGCAGTTAGCGTAGGTTTGTTTTGTAATTGAAGTAGTTAATTCTATAAGATGAAGTTAATGCTAATTCTATTTATAATTGGACCATTTGTTGATATAGATTATATAAAGCAGGATTTATAAATTAATTAGAGTATCAAATTCAACAATTGCATTTATTGCATAATAAAATGGAATTCAACGGTTAATTATTACGTTATTGAAATTAAAATGGACTTTGAGGAAAATAATGTGAAATCATGAACCAATGTTAGGGGCATCCTTATTTTGGATAAAAGTGAGAATATAAAAGTTGAAATCTAATAAATGGTTTTTTTTGGGAATTTAATTTATAATTCCTAAATATAAGGAAGTGAAGAAATTAACACTGAAACTGATAGACTTATCAACTTTTAATTCGCATCTAAACTTGTTAAATCATTGAAATTGATTAAGAAATATAAAAGCGATAAAATTTGATCAATTTTAGAATTTAGATATAAAATTGGATTTTTATGATTTATTTTAATTTATTTAATTTTTATAAAAATAGCCATTTTGGCCACAGACTCAGAATTCGAAGAAACTAGTTTCATCGGATCCGTATCGGTGAATTATTATAGAGTTTCAAGTTTTGGATCGATCGGACCTGTCGTTCGATCGTACGGACGCGAAACGCCTTGAAATCGATTTAATTAAAATCAATTTGAAATCAATTTGAAAATTTTGTTTTCAGCATAACTTCTTCATACGATCGAATTTGGAAGTGAAACTTTTTCCATCGCGTTCAGAATATTTTAAAATACCTATTTGGATATATGGGTTTAACAAATTTCATTTCGGGGTTAGAACGGGCTTTTTGGGCCATAGTTTGTTCTGTACGTTCATCTATCTGGTCTATCTACTCCAATCCAACCCTACTTATAAATAGGCGATCATAAACCCTAGCCTCCATCTTCTATCATTTGTCTGTACGTTCTTTTCTTCAACTCTCTCTCTTCCTCAATGGATGCTTTCTAGATCCAATTTCAAATACAAATCAAAGCTAAAATTTCAAACACCTCAGAAAATTCTCAAAAAAATATATGTCATAGTTCTCGATGTACGTTATCTGCTGGTGTGATTCGTTTTTTGATTCGGGTCTCAGTTTTTCCCAAAATCGCATGTCAAGCTCGACCGTCGTATGTGGCTTTTGTGATTCGACGGTGGATTCACGTCTGTAGACCGATTGGGTTGAGTAGCTAGGTAGAGGGCGTCGAGGCAGTTAGATCGGCACGGTCATGTGGGTTTATCGACGCCTGAAGTGTCTCGGTTTTGGGGTTTTTGTCAGAGGAGGCGGTCGGCATAGGGGACGCCGGAGTGGGCCGCTCGGCCTGGGGAGGGGCGGTTCGTGGAGGCGAAGGCAACTGTGCCCTCTGATCATCTCGATAGTGGGCGAGGTAGCGGCGAAAATTGAAACTAGGGTTTGTTGAAGATGGAGGCTCACGGTTCTCAACCTGGAGAGATGGGCGCGTGCGTACTGTAGATGGAGGAAGCATGGATGACGTGGCAGGTTGTTTTATTATTTGTCTTGTTTAATTTAATTTTGAATTTTTGAACGTTTATTCGAATAACTTTCACATACGGACTCCGATTTACGCGAATCTTTTTTTGTTAGGATCGTAATTAAATTCCGGATCTGTTGACGCTGGTTTGGACAGATTTGGAGACCGTCGAATTTTTGGGTTTAAATTGGATTTGAATTCAATTTAAATTCAAAAGGTGAGTGTTTTAACCCACTCACAACTTCTAAAAGTCTTTATGTTTGTTAAATTTATTTTAGATATGAGTAGAAATTTATTTATGACTGTTTGGCATGTTTTATTCAGCATATCTGTTAAATCGCATTTTATTTAATTTAACTGTTAATTTATTTTATTTATTGCATAAAATTTGACAGTTAGAATTTATTTTGCATACAAACTGCTAGATTACAGTCATTAAATTTATTATGGAATATAAACTGTTAGTTAATATCTGTTATTGATTCCTGTATAATTCATATGCTCTGTATCGATGATTATTTAAAATTGGATGATGATTGCAATTGATGATTGATGATTGATATTTGGATGAATGAATGCTATAATTATATTGTATAAACTGCAAGTCATCATGCATTTTCATTTTATTCGGGATTGTGGTTTGAAATGATATACAACCGCATTTTATTTTTAAATTGCGGATTGAAATGATAAATATCCGTATCACTTGACCATAGGATAGAAAATTATATACAGGCACCGTGGTCTATATATAAAATATTTTTAAAGTGATTTCTATGGTTTGGATGGGATACGGTTTATAAGAATTTTTGATTTTGATATGTTATAAATATTATTCTTCTATATATATACATATGAAGTAAAAAAAATTTGAATTTAAGCTATGTATAAATCTGTTAAATTAAATGGAAAATTTGAGAAAATGGAATTTGATAATATATAAAATTTTGTTTAAGTTTGGAAATTTTTAAAGGTATGATATTTATAACTGGATTTTTCAAGATAAATTTAAAATGAATATTCTAGTATAATTAAATTGAAGAAAATATTTAAAGTGCTAAAAATTGGAGTTTTATTTATGGATTTTATGTGAATATTCAAGACTAAATAATAGAACATTTAGTTTGTTGGAAGAATAAATTCCGACTTTAGTTTTGAAATATTTATACTCCAAATGGATATATATATATATATATATATATATATATATATATAGAAATTAAAGTGATTTTGGAACTTGAAAGTGATATTTAAATTTTGGTTCAGACTTTAAATAAAGAAACATATTTGTAAAACTATGGAAATTATTTTCTTTACAAAGTAACCTTAAAGTTAAACCATTTATTTCGTATACCGTTGTATATCCAAACCATTCAAGTTTTAGAAGTTATGGTTCTAAAATATATGAATTTCGAAATATTATGCTTTGAAAGTATAAGTCAAATATTTGGTTTCCAAATATTTTAAATTTTAAAGCAGTACGATTTTGGAAAAGAAATATATTTGGATAAAATGATATCATATTGTTTTGGGTTTTAAGGTGATATCGTATTCATAGTTTTGAAATGGAATTTTTATTCTGGTTTTAAAGTATAAACTATTTTAAATGACCGCGGTGTTATAATAACGATTGGTTGGCAAAGAGACCGAGATCGGATATGGACATACTCTCTGTCGATACCGAAAACCACTTTGACTAACCGTGTACGCGGTGGAGATTCCAGAATGAAGTAGGTTGGTGGCGGCGTTTCCTGTAAGGTAAATACGTGGACCCGACTCCCGTGAGTTGGCATAAGGTGGCTAAAACAGGAGCGATTCTCGGGATAATGAGGTCATTCCTCTGATCGGACACTCCTCTTCGATATTATACTTTGACTTTGGATTGATTCAGTGGCCGCTTTTATTTTTGATTTTGGGGGAGTTTGTTCGAGGTGGGCGGCAGCTGCGCGTTGCGCGTTTCCACCAGCCCGGATAGCAATTGGTATATCTATCCTGGCATTGCCTAGTTGTGCCGTGTCACCTACCATACCGAGCCTTTACTACGAGTTTTGTTTTGTACCATACCTATGGAGTGCCCTCTGACGACGCCCATTACGGGGGAGATTACGGTACTGTATAGACTATGGGAATATATTCCGTGTTAAGGGCTATATGGGTAACCCCTTAACGCTATTAAAAAGTAAGTTTATTTTATAAATAGACATTATTATAATAGCGCAATATACTATATAGTAAATAGTTTAACGGACCCTTAGGAGATGTAAATCCCGAGCATCTCTTGAGTTACTGTACTCATATTTATTTCTGTTAATTTTACTCACATAAGATCTTTTAGTTCTGACTCGAGTGTTTTTGTCTTTTCAAATTCGCTCGGGTCAGTCTGAGCGTTCAGGATTTGAGGATTTAGCTCTGGAGGACGAAGACAAAGATTTGTATTACTAGTATCTACTATATTATTTCACTACACCATTTAATTCTGCTGCATTGATAGTATTGGTATGGGTAACTCTGATATTCATTGTACAAGTAAAATAAAATATTTTGTAAAACAGTTTCATGAACTGTATATTTGATTATTATATTTTATCCTTCGGCTGTGAGATTCTGTTTTGTTTTATTTCTTCTCTGTTTTTCTTATTTACCCCATAACAATCCGCCCTTCCGTATGGTTTGAATCGTCATGTGTGTCGGTTTAAAGTGTGCGAAAAGGCGGGATATTACAGTTGGTATCAGAGCTTTGGTTTAGCGATAAACCTTGGCTTTGTGGGGTTTGACTCTTTGTTAATAGGGTAGTAATACCCTATGGGAGTCGCTGAGTGTATATATATGAGAGAGCATATTTGTTAGTGTTATAAAAAGATTTTAATATTGTGTTAATCTGTTCCATTTTGTATTTATAAATTCTGGTTGATGCGTGGGACGTGTCATCAATAGGGATTTCTAAATACTTAATAGGACAGACCGACATAATATCTGTTTTAATATAGGTGAATGAGATAATTTTGCCTATTATATTTTCTATATATAAAATAAAATTTTAAAATGATATTATATATATATATTGTTGCAATAGATTGGGTGTTAGGAATAAAATTTATATATAATAGGTAAATAAGATTGAATTTAAAATCAATGAAATTTGGAAATTTTAGAAGTTAAGTCCGGGATTTTGAAATTTGCTTTCAAAGGATTTTGAAGTATAATAATATTGTTATAAATATTTTCCGATATAAATATTTCAGTATAATCCGGAAGAATTGTTCTAAAGAAGATTTTGGAGAAAATAAGTTTTGTACTTTCCTCTCTGTCGCTGGAAAATAAGTTCGGTGATGGCGGCCGCATCATCGACTTTCATTTTCGAGTTCGAAAGGGAAAGGCCACTGTAGTAAATTCTACTACATATTTATTTTGAAATATTTAAAATTTTAATTGTTTTAAATATAATTAGAGATATAAAAGTTGTAAGAAATTATTTATCTATTATTTTTAAAATAATTTGAAATTTGACCCGGTATTTAATTCTTAAATTTCCATTAATTAATAGTTTAAGTTATTTTAGTGAAATAAAAGGTAAGTAATTAATGAATTTAAATCTCTAATTTAGGTAAGAAAATTTATGCAAAGTTATAAAGGGAAATTTGAAATTTTTAACATATGAGACAAAAAGTAATATTGTTGAACATTAAATTTAATTAAAAAAAGAGATAAAATTTGTATAAGTTCTTTTGCATTTTCTTTAACATATATAACTTACCAAATATGAAAAGTTGAAATGTTAAATAAGTGATCGAAATAGAATATTATACAAGTAGAAATTTTGGAAATAATGAAGTATTCAGTGAATTGTTATATTAAAAGAGAATTTAATGGTATAAACTTAAGTTATAATTGAAATTTTACCATAATTAAAGGTAAGTATTATAAATAGGTGATTTTAAACATAAGTAAATAAAATGAAATTCTTTAATAAATAAGGATTGATGTGTAGGGTTATTAACTTAAGTATGATTTAAATGCTACTGGTTTAATATAATAGGTTATGAATAAATGACTGTAAACCCTAGGTAATAAATTAATAAAATCCTTGATTTATAAGAATGGAGGTTATAAGGTTAAGAATTTAAGTGTAATTAAAAAAAAGGGGTTACTGTAATTAAATATAATAGAATGTAAGCATTTAATAAATGATTGAATTTGAGAAGTGAATTAAATGTAATACAAATAAAAGAGACTTACATAACCTAAATAAAATAAAAATGAAAAATGGTAAGTAATAAGTAGAAATGAGGAAACAACCATTGAATGAGAAATAAAATTTTAAGTTTGTTAGAAATAAATGTAAATTATAAAAAAAAGGAAAATTTATGTGGTTTGAATAAAAGAAAGGAAATCAAACAATTAAAGTATGTAATGAATTTATATAAGTTGAATTGATTTGTTGGTTTAAATCGATATTGTTTGCTTTGTAGTTGGCTGGGTAAGGAAATTTGAAGTTGTTGGATGAATAAATAATCTATTTCCGTCTCATCTAAGACTGTTGAGTAAATGATGCACTGGATAGTTATTTTTCATTCCGTACCATTCCAAGTTTTGAACCCGAACAACTATTTGTTTGTTTGATTGAATGATTGTTTGTTTTGTTGTGTGTGCTGTTGTTAAAATTGATGGTTGTTGTATTGATTTGTTGTTAGCGATTGAAACCACTTAAATATTTCACTATACATAAATAGTTAATCTTTTGGATTTTTATAAGAGAAATGCAGGTTGTGGAAGCAACTGCTACTACTTTTGGTTCCATAATAATAAACGTAAATTGCCCGACAAATAGGTACGTTTCGGATTTCGGTTTTTAGCGCTATTTTGTATATTTTTCCCCGTGTTGGGATATACTATTTTGAATATTCTATATGATATTTTGTGATATTTTAATATTATATTTTCTTCCGAACCTCTCCGTACAAAGAAGACTCTGCCAAAATTTTCCGTAAATTTTGGACTTAGAATTATGTTGAAAATGTTTTCCAAACTTTAATTATTTAAGTTTAAAAGGATATAATGATTATAAAACGGGTATATTTATTTAAGGTAATAAATTTAGTAAATTATTGTTTATAAGTTAATATTTAAAATTAGATGTACTATTTATTAAATTCTTCCTTCTCTTTTCTTTTGCCTTTTCGGGGACGAAAAGTTTTGAGTGGGGGAGAGTGTAACGACCCGTAAATTTTCGTCAGTTAAATTTGTCATTTTAATAAGATTAGATAATTTAACTTTAGAAAGAAGTAAAGATTTATAATTTATAATGAAGCATATGTTGAAAAGGAAATGAAACCATAGGAATTTAAGCTAAGTATTATCGGTTGATATAAAATGACGAATAAATTTGAAGTAATGTAAATGGTTATACTAGGATAAGAAGAGAATATAGGGAAACAAGGGTAGGTTGTGAATTTATTTAAATGAATTAATATTATTAGATAGTAAATTGAATTAGATATAGTAACTGTAATTAAAGGTTAACAATTTAAATGTTTATATGGCAATAGAATTGAAGTAACGTAAATTAGCGTTTGTGGTTATAAGTTATAATTTGTTGATTAAATTGGTTTGTGAAATTAATACTGGAAGATATAAAGCGGAAATAGTATCAATGAAATAATAACTGAATTGAATTGCAACTATATAAATGAAAGTAAATTTTATTTAGTGGATGTCAACATTGAATAAATTTATTTAAAATAAAAAGATTTAAATGCATGTTTGGATAGAATATATGATTGATGGATTAAGTGGTAAGTAATTAGAATTTTTGGAACTGAATGTATGTAAATAATTTTGTAGGAATAAGTTAATTAACAATTTATTTGCGCATACCCAATTTAATTGAAATAACAGGAAAGACAAGAACTTGATTTGCCTAGGTATTTATATATTGATAAGCTATAACTAAATAGAAAGTTTGGTAGTAAATAGGATATAAGATGACAAAGGCAACTGGTAAATTAATAAATGAATTCATAATAATAAGTAGTAATTAATGCATAAATATATTTGGCATTTGGGATAATTACAAAATTTTACCCATTCATCTTATTTATTTAATTAAATCTAAATATATGGCAACATTGTTGTTATTAATGGTTGTAAGTGAATTTGAATGTAAAAGGGTAACAATTATTTAGGTTAACCATTTATTGAGTATATTAAGTTAAGAATGTAAATCGATTTAAATAAATCTAAATTAATTATTTTGTTGTGTTAATGTGTTCTAGTTAATAAAAGGGGAATTTATAAGAAATGAAGCATGCACTAATGAAATGTATTATAATTCAAATGTTATTTATACACATAAAATGTCCATTTACTTAATAGAAAGATTTTTAAATCAATAAACGAATTTATTTAGGTTCCAATGTATAATTTATAACATTTAATGTAGACTTAATTTCAATTAATTGACTTAAATCGTGCAGTTAGCGTAGGTTTGTTTTGTAATTGAAGTAGTTAATTCTATAAGATGAAGTTAATGTTAATTCTATTTATAATTGGACCATTTGTTGATATAGATTATAGAAAGCAGGATTTATAAATTAATTAGAGTATCAAATTCAACAATTGCATTTATTGCATAATAAAATGGAATTCAACGGTTAATTATTACGTTATTGAAATTAAAATGGACTTTGAGGAAAATAATGTGAAATCATGAACCAATGTTAGTGGCATCCTTATTTTGGATAAAAGTGAGAATATAAAAGTTGAAATCTAATAAATGGTTTTTTTTTGGAATTTAATTTATAATTCCTAAATATAAGGAAGTGAAGAAATTAACACTGAAATTGATAGACTTATCAACTTTTAATTCGCATCTAAACTTGTTAAATCATTGAAATTGATTAAGAAATATAAAAGCGATAAAATTTGATCAATTTTAGAATTTAGATATAAAATTGGATTTTTATGATTTATTTTAATTTATTTAATTTTTATAAAAATAGCCATTTTGGCCACAGACTCGGAATTCGACGAAACTAGTTTCATCGGATCCGTATCGGTGAATTATTGTAGGGTTTCAAGTTTCGGATCGATCGGACCTGTCGTTTGATCGTACGGACGCGAAACGCCTTGAAATCGATTTAATTAAAATCAATTTGAAATCAATTTGGAAATTTTGTTTTCAGCATAACTTCTTCATACGATCGAATTTGGAAGTGAAACTTTTTCCATCGTGTTCAGAATATTTTAAAATACCTATTTGGATATATAGGTTTAACAAATTTCGTTCCGGGGTTAGAACGGGCTTTTTGGGCCATAGTTTGTTCCGTACGTTCATTTATCTGGTCTATCTACTCCAATCCAACCCTACTTATAAATAGGCGATCATAAACCCTAGCCTCCATCTTCTATCATTTGTTTGTATGTTATTTTCTTCAACTCTCTCTCTTCCTCAATGGATGCTTTCTAGATCCAATTTCAAATACAAATCAAAGCTAAAATTTCAAACACCTCAGAAAATTCTCAAAAAATATATATGTCATAGTTCTCGATGTACGTTATCTGCTGGTGTGATTCGTTTTTCGATTCGGGTCTCAGTTTTTCCCAAAATCGCATGTCAAGCTCGACCGTTCGTATGTGGCTTTTGTGATTCGACGGTGGATTCACGTCTGTAGACCGATCGGGTTGAGTAGCTAGGTAGAGAGCGTCGAGGCAGTTAGATCGGCACGGCCATGTGGGTTTATCGACGCCTGAAGTGTCTCGGTTTTGGGGTTTTTGTCAGAGGATGCGGTCGGCATAGGGGGCGCCGGAGTGGGCCGCTCGGCCTGGGGAGGGGCGGTTCGTGGAGGCGAAGGCAACTGTGCCCTCTGATCATCTCGATAGTGGGCGAGGTAGCGGCGAAAATTGAAACTAGGGTTTGTTGAAGATGGCGGCTCACGGTTCTCAACCTGGAGAGATGGGCGCGTGCATACTGTAGATGGAGGAAGCATGGATGACGTGGCAGGTTGTTTTATTATTTGTCTTGTTTAATTTAATTTTGAATTTTTGAACGTTTATTCGAATAACTTTCACATACGGACTCCGATTTACGCGAATCTTTTTTTGTTAGGATCGTAATTAAATTCCGGATCTGTTGACGCTGGTTTGGACAGATTTGGAGACCGTCGAATTTTTGGGTTTAAATTGGATTTGAATTCAATTTAAATTCAAAAGGTGAGTGTTTTAACCCACTCACAACTTCTAAAAGTTTTTATGTTTGTTAAATTTATTTTAGATATGAGTAGAAATTTATTTATGACTGTTTGGCATGTTTTATTCAACATATCTGTTAAATCGCATTTTATTTAATTTAACTGTTAATTTATTTTATTTATTGCATAAAATTTGACAGTTAGAATTTATTTTGCATACAAACTGCTAGATTACAGTCATTAAATTTATTATGGAATATAAACTGTTAGTTAATATCTGTTATTGATTCCTGTATAATTCATATGCTCTGTATCGATGATTGTTTAAAATTGGATGATGATTGCAATTGATGATTGATGATTGATATTTGGATGAATGAATGCTATAATTATATTGTATAAACTGCAAGTCATCATGCATTTTCATTTTATTCGGGATTGTGGTTTGAAATGATATACAACCGCATTTTATTTTTAAATTGCGGATTGAAATGATAAATATCTGTATCACTTGACCATAGGATAGAAAATTATATACAGGCACCGTGGTCTATATATAAAATATTTTTAAAGTGATTTCTATGGTTTGGATGGGATACGGTTTATAAGAATTTTTGATTTTGATATTTTATAAATATTATTCTTCTATATATATACATATGAAGTAAAAAAAATTGAATTTAAGCTATGTATAAATCTGTTAAATTAAATGGAAAATTTGAGAAAATGGAATTTGATAATATATAAAATTTTGTTTAAGTTTGGAAATTTTTAAAGGTATGATATTTATAACTGGATTTTTCAAGATAAAATTAAAATGAATATTCTAGTATAATTAAATTGAAGAAAATATTTAAAGTGCTAAAAATTGGAGTTTTATTTATGGATTTTATGTGAATATTCAAGACTAAATAATAGAGCATTTAATTTGTTGAAAGAATAAATTCCAACTTTAGTTTTGAAATATTTATACTCCAAATGGATATATATATATAGAAATTGAAGTGATTTTGGAACTTGAAAGTGATATTTAAATTTTGATTCAGACTTTAAATAAAGAAACATATTTGTAAAACTATGGAAATTATTTTCTTTACAAAGTAACCTTAAAGTTAAACCATTTATTTCGTATACCGTTGTATATCTAAACCATTCAAGTTTTAGAAGTTATGGTTTTAAAATATATGAACTTCGAAATATTATGCTTTGAAAGTATAAGTCAAATATTTGGTTTCCAGATATTTTAAATTTTAAAGCAGTATGATTTTGGAAAAGAAATATATTTGGATAAAATGATATCATATTGTTTTGGGTTTTAAGGTGATATCGTATTCATAGTTTTGAAATAGAATTTTTATTCTGGTGTTAAAGTATAAACTATTTTAAATGACCGCGGTGTTATAATAACGATTGGTTGGCAAAGAGACCGGGATCGGATATGACATACTCTCTGTCGATACCGAAAACCACTTTGACTAACCGTGTACGCGGTGGAGATTCCAGAATGAAGTAGGTTGGTGGCGGCGTTTCCTGTAAGGTAAATACGTGGACCCGACTCCCGTGAGTTGGCATAAGGTGGCTAAAACATGAGCGATTATCGGGACAATGAGGTCATTCCTCTGATCGGACACTCCTCTTCGATATTATACTTTGACTTTGGATTGATTCAGTGGCCACTTTTATTTTTGATTTTGGGGGAGTTTGTTCGAGGTGGGCGGCAGCTGCGCGCTGCGCGTTTCCACCAGCCCGGATAGCAATTGGTATATCTACCCTGGCATTGCCTAGTTGTGCCGTGTCACCTACCATACCGAGCCTTTACTACGAGTTTTGTTTTGTACCATACCTATGGAGTGCCCTCCGACGACGCCCATTACGGGGGAGATTACGGTACTGTATAGACTATAGGAATATATTCCGTGTTAAGGGCTATATGGGTAACCCCTTAATGCTATTAAAACGTAAGTTTATTTTATAAATAGACATTATTATAATAGCGCAATATACTACATAGTAAATAGTTTAACTGACCCTTAGGAGATGTAAATCCCGAGCATCTCTTGAGTTACTGTACTCATATTTATTTCTATTAATTTTACTCACATAAGATCTTTTAGTTCTGACTCGAGTGTTTTTGTCTTTTCAAATTCGCTCGGGTCAGTCCGAGCGTTCAGGATTTGAGGATTTAGCTCTGGGGGACGAAGACAAAGATTTTTATTACTAGTATCTACTATATTATTTTACTACACCATTTAATTCCGCTGCATTGATAGTATTGGTATGGGTAACTCTGATATTCATTGTACAAGTAAAATAAAATATTTTGTAAAACAGTTTTATGAACTGTATATTTGATTATTATATTTTATCCTTCCGCTGTGAGATTCTGTTTTGTTTTATTTCTTCTCTGTTTTTCTTATTTACCCCATAACAATCCGACCTTCCGTATGGTTTGAATCGTCATGTGTGTCGGTTTAAAGTGTGCGAAAAGGCGGGATGTTACATACTCGGTACCGAACAATAAAGGTCGGTACCGAGAAGAAGCGTTAACTCAATTCAAGAAGGGAAGAAAGGAAATGCATTGGAAGGGTAGTATGCACCAAGCTAAGGCATGTAACGATCTCCGAAGTGTAGATTCTGACCTTAGCACGTAGAGTGGAGTCACTACTATATAAAGTGATTGAATGGATATCCACGGAATGGAGACAACGCTTTGAAGCAACTTTTGGATAACCAACGGACATACATGGACAATAATGAATGCTTGTTTTGTTCCAGAGAACTCTTTATTTCGAACAAAAGCGTACTTTAGGATGCAAGTGCTATCCAGTTTTTTTAACCAAACCCCTTTAGACGAATCTAGATGTCAAGACGAAGACGAAATGATTTGTGGACTTAGGAACATGCTCGGGAAGACAATAGGAATGGACCTAAGAGCTGGGAGCGAAATTGGGGCTAAGGGAGGTGCTCGGTACTGACCACTTTCTGGTTGGTACCGATCATTTTTTCCGCCCCTTGTGGACTTTTGAAGCTATGACACGTGGATAGTTGATGTGATTGATCATCTCGGTGTGCATTTGTCAAGGAGTAGGTAAACAAATCCAAGGAAGTTCCCAGGAAAACAAACAAGTACAAATGATATCAGAACCTCTTGGAAAAGTGTTCAAAGCTCATTGAATCGAAGATGGAGCACCAAAGAAGGGAAGAAGTAGCTCCCTCTCTAAAAATCAGGTCGGTATCAAGTTGTTTTTATGGCTTTGGGGACTCCGTCTTTGCCTCCTACATTATCACATCTGACGTCAAACTGGGTATATTTGGATCTGGTGATTTTACCGGACGATTTCCCTATAAATACAGCATCTATGACATTTGAAAATAGACTTTTTGGCATTTTCCTTTCTTGATTTTCTATTTCTCCTCAACATAGTCACTAAGTAAGCTATTTTTGGCAGTTCTAAGTCGTTGGACTTGTCAAATCCTTACAATAGCGACTGAAAATCTTAATCAGTAACAATCAGTGGACGTAGACGGTAGATTTACCAAACCACTATAAAATTTTGGTGTTTTTTTTACAGTTTATGCTAGATCTCTCTTATCAAATTTGTTTTGGATGTTGTGCTATTTTTAGACTCAACCCCCTAGTTTTGAATCACAACTGGATCTGTTATGGATTCTTATATCGAGATCTGTTCTTTACATGGAAAATTTATGCAACACTTACTACTTTAGTAAGGATATTTAAGGAGGCGGACGAGTTTTGTTGTTCTTCAACTTCACTAATAAAGAACCAATTTCAAAAAAAGGAAAAGAAAAATATATATAGGAGGAACCAAAATAAACAATTGCCCCTTCTTAGAGAACTCTGCAAATATTTGCATTTGTTCGATTAAAATTTAGAAAAAAAATTTGCTTGTTATTATTGAAATATGCGATTACTTAGATTTATTTTTCGACAAAAAAATAAAATATTTTTCCGCCAAAACTAAAAATAGAAGTGTGATTTAAAGATGTTTTTAAGAAGGGTTTCACATATCAAATCTGAAAATAAGAGACGGAACTAAATTTTAACTTTTTTGTGTCCCCATCTGAGTTTGATTCGATTTTTGCAGTATGGCAATTTCTTGCAATTGTGAATTTTTTATCAGTAACATCACGTATGCAAAAATTACATTATTCTTTTGCAGAGACAATAACAAAGGGGTCACATGTACAAAATGTTAATATTATATTTGCACGCAAGCGGAAGTTTGTACGTGTATTTATGCAAGTATAATGTAGTATCCTTGGCTTAGGTCTATTTTAGCGATGATATCATTAACAGTCTCTGAATGTGGAAATGATATGATCAGCCCTACAAGGTGTTATTAAACTTTTTTTATTTTCTTTTTTAATTACAAACAAGATATTTGCCAAGGGTTATAGCTTTGGTAAGTAAACGCAAGTGTTTGGCGTGTAAAACAAAAAGGCTGCTAGGTTCAACAACCATTGCATCACAGCCCTACTGTCACCAACTACATTGGGCAAGCCGTTGAGATTTGTCATCTTCGTGATCTTTCATTACTTAATGTATATTTATTATGGATCCTACCGGCGATTTTAGTTAGGCATGTGGTTTGGTTGGCAGTGTCATTTTTTATGCCTAATTGCATAAATATTTCAATTAATTGATAAAATTATATTTGATGATAAATGCGTATTTTAATCCAAAATAAATTGATTGATAATAAAAGCAAGATTACTGAACTTTCTATTTTATTCTGTATACAGTGTTATTTTGTTGTAATTAATCATTTATGTTAGGGATAATTTGACCCACATCCCTGCTAAGTTTCAAAATAGAAAAAACATATCCCCAACGTAAATTTATTTTCAAATCCGCGTGCGCAAAAAGTCTCAAGTAGCCTTTACGTTTTTAATATTTCAAACGTGTATGACTTTCTGTAGAAATATTGGATCAACATACCGTTTTCACCAAAAAATCAAAAAAATTATGATCTTTAAAATGAGATACATTGTTGATACCAAAAAACTATATCTGTATTGAACGTCATCGATTTTTCTTCAAATGTCAGCAATTATTTCATATAATTGCAAACTTTATGCAATTATATGGAATAATTGCAGATATTTATGCAATTATTCCATATAAGTGCATACTTTTATGCAATTATTTGACATAATTGCAGAAAACTCTGCAATTATTTCAAGTAATCACAGAATTATCTCCAATCATACCGTATAATTGCAGAAATTTCTGCAATAATTGTAGAGATTTATGCAATTATTGCATATAATTGTTGGATGTCGCAACTATGCATTATAATTGTGCAATTATTGCGTATAATTGCAAACACATCTGCAATTATTGCATATGATTGCTGAATGTCTGCAACTATACCATATAATTGCAGACATTTATGCAATTATTGCGTATAATTACAGACTTTTATGCAATTATTGCAGAATTGTCTGCAATCATACCATATGTTGGTTTTACATATGCATAATGCCACTCATTAGAAAGATAATAAAATTTGTGATTTAATGGTGAAAACGGTTTGTTAATCCGTCGTTTCTACAAAAAATTATTGCGTTTTAAAGATTGATAATTAAATGAGGTGCAAAATTTAATTATGCATGTGAGAATAACATGCACGTATAAAGAATGCAATGAAATAAAGAAGTATTTTAGGAAAGAAATTTAGAATATTTGAAAATAAGGATGTAATATTTTTTTTTTAAAAAAAATGTTTTATGTATGAAGTTTGATTCTAGGGATGTGTCATTTATTTTCACTTTATATAGTTTGGTGCACTATACATAATGTTGTTCCTTATAATAAAAGAGTAATAACGTTGTTTTGTCTGATGAAAACGGTACAATATGATTTGGTGCATTATATGTTAATCTTGACGTTAAATTAGTTAATAGACTCCAAAAGATGTGTGACGTCCGGACATTTGAATGATCATAACCTTTAATCTTGAGGTATGATGGTTTAATTCGGAGGTCTGATTTGCAAAACCAGACAACGTATCACTCTAATAACTACTTTAAGTAACATCATACATAATCAAATTGTAGGATAAGGACTAGAATTTGTTTTCGCTTCCAGCCGTGTCATTATCTGCCATTAATTTTAAGTAATGCCATCATTTTCCCTGTGCAGTTTGCAACATACATGAAAGACTCAATCATTTCTTATAATTTTTTCTCTCATCCCCTCCATTTTTAATGAAAACAAAAAAACAAAAATAATATTTTGTAAATATGTACTGAGATCATCTAGGTATAATTTCGAAACTTTCACACCTTCCAAAATTACAGTTCAAATTTCTTGTTCAAATACATATTTTGGATGTTTCATTTTAGTTTGAGATCGTGGAAAGCTTAAAAAATGATTCATATTTTTTGTTTTTTTACATAAATGATCATAACACATTAGAAGCCAGAATAGTGTTCTCCCGTGAAGTCTCTTCACCAAGAAGAGAAGTTGTTGTGTCTTCGTTGATTTTTTTGCTGCATGCCTTTGTCTCTTCATTTTTTCCCCATGAAACAAAGTAGAGGCCAATCATTATGAGTATACCTCCAATCAGCCTGCAAATCAGCATTTATCAATATATCGCAGCTTATCTACGTTTTCTTTTTTCCAATCTTGCTTTCTTATTGATTAACGGTATTAAGCTATGTAATTCTAGCTCTACTAGATTTAAAAGTACAACTACGACAGATTAGCTCTCTCTTACGGTCGCACTATGATTAACCACCTTAAAAGATTTTTCCTTTTTCTTTTTCTTTTCCTACACTATTCATGGTATATTAAGAATGATAATCAATGTAAAAACCTCTTTATGGTCGTAGTGGGCAGCAACTCTTTTGTAATTTTGTTCAAATGGTAATATATCATGTCTTATTCATTACACTCTTTGATTGACATACTTTATTCAAATTACATGCCAAATTTGACCCCTCAATTTTTGACCCTTCTGAATTTGATGATTGGCTTCACCTCACATATTATATCATCTATAGGAGCTAAATAGTTATACTCTACTTGATCAAAACGTTAAAAACAAAAAAAAGTCATTTATGTTTTGCTCTTACATCATAACCTACAGTTTTGAGAACATAATAGCTTTTGCAGTAAGTTTTTGATGGTACTGAGAATCGAATCAGTGACCCAAAGTTTTTACACTAAACTTGATGTTAGACCTATCCCATAATAATATAGATGATGAAAAATGGTTATTACTTGATAAAACGAGATGAAACCAATTTTGCAAAGTTAAGACGGTCATAAAACGTTTCTCACCCTCCTGAGTACAGTTGGTCGCCAAGTATAATAATGGACAAGATGGCAACCAGAAGAGTTTGAAGTGGTTGAAAAACAGCAACAAAAAAGGGTCCTCCTTTATCTATACACCATATCTGAAGTGAAAATCCAATCCCAGATGCCACAAACCCCTGTATTCACAAACACTATATCATATGTGAAAACTGTGTACGTTTTAACTGATAAAACTTTTCCGGATTAAAAATTGAGTGAAGTTTAAGTTACGGCGTATAGAATGGTGAAGAGCTCTTCTCGGGAATGCAATTTCCACTTATTTGAATCATTTTCGACAAATGCTGCTATTATCAGAAACTGAATTAATCCAAAGAAGCAGGTGATTGCCGTAACCGAGAGCCTTGCTGGGTATTCCTTTAGCACCAAAACCTGGAATTTTTTTTTTTTTTTTTTTAATATCACGCATATGTTAGCTTTAATTTTGGGCTAACACCCACAATCAATAGGAAAGTGGTAAATAAACGGAAAATGTATGAACTGAAAGAGAAAAGAGAAAAATACACAATATTTTTTATACATGTTTGGCAGATCACGGTCCACGTCCACTTTGATGTCTTATTAATTAGATTGTACTAGGTCTACCAATTTTTACAATGAATTTTGAAATATAATGTCGAGGTACAAAACTGGCAGTATCCCCTAGTTTTGATAAACAAAGATCTTCTTTTCCATTAAAGATGATGTCCTATTTATAACTGATTTGGGTTGTTTTCGGTCTTTAAATTAGTCAGATGTCATTCTAAATCGCTAGTCAATCAAATCTGATATATCAGGAAAGAGATTAGGTCAAATCTAGACCAAACCCCGAGGCTAGATGGATCAGTACTGATCCATGGTCTTGGTTCAAAAATTTGTACTTTGCTCCAAAATGCTTTGGTTTTCAACGCTCTTGATCTTAAGGGTAAAATAGTTTTTTGGCTGGATCGACCCCGATTCATCCACTATGCCCAAAAACTTGTTTTTTCTTTCCTCCAACTTAGCATGGAAATCTTTGGTACTCAAATTATAAGGGAAATTCTACAAATTTTCCATGGTCATAATTTTCCTTTAACTCGTTTTAGTCGAACATTTTCAAGTTTAGAGTTCATTCTTTCATCATTTCGTAGTCCAATTCTATCGAAATGTTGCTTGGATAAAATATCGAATAACACTTACCCCTATAGTATGCTTCTATGAACCTAAGATATGCTTTGAATCAAGACAAGCGACCAAATCTGCACCTCTGCTGCTCGATACTTTTCCATGGAACGTCGCATTCATTGAAAATTTTCACTTTATTTCCAAACAGTGACCGAGTCATGTCTTCTCGGCAGATATAAACATTGCAATCCGCTATTCAAAAACATCATTCATCACATCCGTTACTAAGATGTATCCAAGGCTTTAAATATCGGATTTCGGTCATGTTTCGTCTCGGAATTTTTACTCAGGTTATCTCGTATCGGGGGAGATCTCGAACGAGATGAATACATATCGAATATACATCTCGGATTGACATTTCGGGTCTTATAATGCATCTCGAGAATATCTCAGATGTACTTATGTGTCAAAAATTTATTTAACGGTTATAACTTTCTTAGTAAAAATAAAAATGGTAACATACTTGATTTACATGGAAAAATGAATATTTTTAGAAGAGTAGTAGCTTGATTAGCTTAATTGATTTGGTAATGATTGAATGATATCCTTTTATTTGAACATAATAAAGAAGTGAAACATTTCGTTATAACTCATTAATATAAAAAGTAAAGAATATGTTCAAGAAGTTGGTGTATTATAATTGGATAGAGTAGTTTCTTTTGAATCAGTATGAAAATAAAAAATATTATGCTATAAGAAAAATGTATAATTTCATATGAGATATCGAATTGAGATTTTGATCCATATTTCGGATGAGATTTGAATATCTTGAACGAGATGGGTGTCGAGAGAGATATGGGAGAAATTTTATGTCTCGTCTCGTTTAAGTGTGAAAAGGAGACATCGGAGGAGATCTCGGGCGATACATAGGAGATATAAAAACATGGATGTATCCATTATTTGCTTCAGTCCATCTTCAAGTATAAGCATCTTTATCTTCCATTTTTTCTTATTGTTTGATGGACCAGTATCAATCCATGCTAGTACCAACCTATATAAACAACATTTAGGCAAAAAATTGTTCTTCCACTTTACTTTTGCATCTGTGTTTTTCCTTGTTATGGCATTCTCAACTAGGGCTTCCTGTCGGCTTCGACCTTAAATCTCAAATTCTAGCTTTCCTCCAACTTCTGACCGATCAAAGATAGAGATCTCTTTTGATGTCTTTCATCCATTGCCATCCTTCCCTTCACGATACCACGCCCTCTCTAAGTCGCCTCCGCCCTCATCCTTCAATGTCGCTTCACCAAAATCGGTTGATGCCTTCATCCTAAAATTGTGAATGGTTCATTTCTTGTAATTGATTCCGATTGATTTTGCCTAGAGCGATGAGACAGTGCCATGGAAATGTTGAATGAATTGATGAAGGGCTAACTTATTGGTGGTCGTGGGTGGAATGCTTGCATTTGGCTATGGGTTGGGTTAAATTAATTTTGATCAACTCATGGATTTGCATTCAAGTTTCGATGAATTAGGGTATTGATACATCCGGGAACATAGGCTCTATCAATACTTAGATCCATCAACTAGAAATCCTTCAATCAAGATGGTTGCACTGCCTCTCTGGGATTCTCCAGTCAGGAGTTTGAGCTATGTTCCACGTTGCGATTCATCTGGTTCCGTTAACGTAATTCATACGATAACGTGTAATATTCGACACAAAACTTTATCGCATGTCGGAGCTCGTTTGCCAACATGTGCAGGCTTTCTACACAGAGCGATTATGTACATCATGCATAATACACAAGATACACACTAAAGTTGATGGTTTAATCATAATAATTATCGATTAACCAATTTGATTTGGCTAAAGACTTTGATTTTACGTTTACTACCAATTACGATGATACTAACATTCTATTTGAATGAGACGAATACTCTTTTGAATAGTATTTCACTTCAAGTGGTTCAACTTGTAGTCAAATGTGATCTTTACACGATTCACATTGTCGTGTGATTGACCATAATCAAATTATAGTTTAGACACTTAAGATTCATATCATTCTTAAGTCATACACTGTGGCACATCGTTACGTGAGATCTTCTATTTGACTTTTAACCTATAGAATATTCTCGGTGAGTTGCTATGTAATTGTTTTAAACAACTACACGTACGTAATCTTCTGACGCCCCCTACAATCATGAGAAATTCATCGCCTATCGTATTTAAAGCGTTATGTATATTAGTCTCAACGGATATATCGATATCTCGTTCATAATACATCTAAACTGACAACATTTAAGGACAATTTTTTTTCCAATTCACTACTCATAGTTTGAAACACATTTGTAACTACAATCGATTAAATAATTTTCCTAAGACACACCCTTAACTCTATCAATCTTTACTAGTGGCTAAGTGCTTACTTTAAATGGACGTGTTATATCATGGAAGTCCTCTAAAAAAAAGAGCATAACATGATATACTACCAAAATTAAATTTATTGCTCTTAAGGACAGGTCAAGAAGTCGGATGGTTGAAAGATTTATTGGCAAAAATTCCATTATGGAAAAAACTGAAAGTTCTAGTTACTTTACATTATGATTCACTAGTCGCCATTAGAATTGCAAAGAGTATCGTGTATATGGAAAGAGACGACACATCTATGTCACACAAAAAGCGATCGAGAAACTTTCGTTGGAACGGGTGATTTCATTGAAATGCGTAATATCAAAAAAGAACTTGATGGATCCGCTTACGAAAGGATTGCCAAGAAATGTGATCTTTGAATCTTTAAGGAATCGACCACAAGCTTAGAGTGGAGGAAAATATGATGGATACTCATTACCGGTCAAACAAAGCCATATGATTACTCTTTCCCTTTCTATTTTAGTGTTTATGAGTTGATTGCTTTTATGAATCCATCATAATTTTTGGATGCACTTGATGGATTCATTTGTGAAAATCTTGATTTTGAACTTTATGTTTATCATTAATCCATACAGTCTTAGTGGTGTATATGCCACACTTGATAGATTTTATTAATATATGGATGAGTTTATCGCTTGTATTGAATTTATAACCAATATTAGTGGTGCTTTCGAGACACACTTAATGGATTATACTAACATTTTTTATATTAATTCTTATTAAATTTATAACGATGGTGAGTTTGAGACGCGTTTGATAGATTTCACTTATTTTTAAATTAAGCCTAACCATCAAATCCATAACTAGAATTAGTGGTGCTTTTAAAATGCATTTTTATAAATCATATAATTTGACTAAAGGTTGAGCTTTATACTCTTGATGAGTCCCTGACTATATATGGTGGTGCTAGAGAGATGCACTTGATGAACTCATTTACTTGATTGTGGATGTTGGTCGCCTTCTATGAAAGACTTAAGTGATCATTCTAGAGCACTTATGAGTTCTCAAGGTGAGTGCATGGTCATAAAAACACATATTATCACGGAGTTTGCATAAATCAAAAGTGCAATATAAGTAGGGTTTCAACAAAATCTTGTAGTACAAGCGAGATTCATTACATAACCTAAGTTGTAACCTAACTTCTTTATGCATTAATTCAATCGAAAGACACTAGTATATGCATATGGAAGTTTTCCTTTACTCGGGTTGTTATTCTTTCCTCTATTCGGAGTTTTCTTGTAGTTAATGGGGTTTGTTGAACAACTAAAACAAACCTTTTTTGTCTCACATTAATTTTTTTTAAATTGGGTATTTAGATTGTAGTGAATTTTTGTTTTAATTTGAGCGGAAGCGATTTATTTGATCAGGATCTAGTATTGCATATTTAGATACCAATGACACTTAAAAAATCAATTATGAAGTTTCACAGAAATAATGGCAGAAACAAGAGACACGGAAGATTTAACGTGGTTCAGATATGAATATTCTATGTCCACGGAGACTCAACAACTTCTTTTATTTCGCTAAAGAAAAGAGTACAAAAGAGAAGGAAGAATAATAGTAGATACTCTCACACACTTGCTTGCACATATGAAGATGGAATTTCTTTATTTAAATAGACTTGATAATGAAGGGTTGCTTGGAGATTAAGCAAATCAATTTTCTGATTACCCAGATATCTTTCCAAATTGCATGATTTGATTTTAGTACAAATAGATGGCGTAATCTTCGTTTCCATATCTTTCTTTTATTCTGCATGCCTAATCATTTAGTTCTTCATATAGCAAATATATTGACCAGTTATTTGGTTGACTAATTAATTAGTTTCCTTCAAATATTCTTCCATATACCAGCCAAATGAATTGATTTGAATGAATCAATTAATCAATTTCTTTCCTCTTTAACAAATATTTGAATCATCCAAATTCAACACTCCACCTTGATTCAAATATAACAATCTCTCTTCATCATCTTATCATCAAGCAATCGACATATAAGTTGTTGGGTCTAGTCTCCCATGGCGCTCAAGTAACAGGTATTAAACTGATCAAGTTTGAGCAATGCTCAAACTTGTCCTTTGGAAGTGACTTAGTCATCATATCTGAAGGATTATCCAAAGTACTTACCTTTAACAATTTGTTCTTGCTTCGTTCTTCTTCAAACATAAGAAAGAAACCTCTAACATCAACGTGCTTCGTCCGTGAACTATAAGCTTGATTTTCTACAAGATGAATCGCACTCCGACTGTCTGAAAATAGCTCTGATGTCCGCTGCACCATTGAAAGATCATCCAATAATTGAAGTAAGTATATTCTTTTGTTGCTTCCACAATCGACATCAACTCTGCTTCGGTAGTCGATAAAGCTACGATAGATTGCAGCTTTGATCTCCATGAAATCGAGCCTATGCCAAGTGTAAAAACATAGCCCGACACTGATTTCCTATCATCTATATCCCCAGCGTAATCAGAATCACAGTATTCTCTTAAGAAAGATATCACCATCCACTCCACCATATAACAAGCCCATCGAAGAAGTGCCTCAAAGATATCTAAGAATCCACTTCACAGCTTGCCAATGCTTTATGTCTGGGTTAGACATATATCGACTCACAACACCCACTGCATGGGCCAAATCTGGTCTTGTGCACACCATCGCATACATAAGACTACCAACAGCACTAGAATAAGGTATATCAACCATATACCTCTTGTCTTCTTCCGATGAGGGAGATAAGTCTTTTGACAACTTAAAATGAGAGCTTAATGAAGTGCCAACGGGTTTAGCTTTCTCCATTCCAAATCGAGCGAGGAATTTCTCGATGTACTGCGCTTGAGTGAGCCTTAACTCTCTCCGCTTTCTATCCCTGCTTATCGCCATACCTAATATTCTGTGTCTTTCCTAAATCCTTCATGTCATACTCTCTACCAAGCTTCGCTTTCAACTCCTTAATTCTGACCATACTCCGAGATGCAATCAACATATCAACATATAGCAACAAATAAATCATATCACCATCACATCTTCTGAAATAAACACACTGGTCATTGAAACTTCTGGAGTATCCCTGTAAAAGCATAAACTTATCAAACCTCTTATACCATAGTCTAGGAGACTGCCTCAGTCCATATAAAGATTTGTTGAATTTGCAAACATAGTCTGCTCTGTTACTATCAATGAACCCTTCCGACTGCTTTAAATAAATCTCCTCATTTAGATCACCATGCAAAAATACAGTTTTGACATCTAGTTGCTCTAATTCCATATCATAATGAGCAATTAATGCCAAAAGAATACGAATAGAAGTATGCTTAACCACTGAGCAAAGATATCATGATACTCTACCCTCTTCTTCTGAACATACCCATTTGCGACTAACCTTGCCTTGTATCTGAGATTACCATTTTCACCGTCTTTCACTATATAGATCCACTTGCATCCAATAGCTCTCTTGTCGATGGGAAGAGGCACCAGATCCCAAGTATGATTTCTCTGCAATGATTCAATCTCCTCCTCCATAGCAACTAACCAACTGGAACAGATAGCTGATGCGATAGCTTCTCTATAATCACAGAGCTCATCATGGACAACATTCAAAGCATATGTTGTCATATCATCGAAGTTAATATCTTTGATGCTCAATCCGACAAACTCATCAAGCCACTTAGGCTTTCTTCTTTGTCTGACAGGCATAGGTTCTGAATGAGCTCCAACTTGAGTTTGATCTTCTGTACCAACATCGATATTATCATCATCAACCATGGTATCATCGGAAACACCATTTGAACGTCTATGGAAAGAATCAACAAATGACTTGCTTTGTATCTGATATTCTTCACATGTCCTCTCATTGTCATCCGATGAGGAAGGCTCCACCTTCAACATGGCATTCTCATCAAAAGTCACATGTCTGCTCATAACGATCATCTTGCTAATAGGACACCACAACCTATATCCATTCACTCCTCTCCTATAACCTAGAAAAATATACTTGCGAGCTCTAGGTTCCAGCTTCCATTTGCTCTCATGCACATAAGCTGGGCAATCAAACACTCTGAGAAATGAATAGCTAACAGACTTTCATTTTCATACTTCTTCAAGGATCTTCATATCTATGGCAATAGAAGGTGTGCGGTTGATGAGGAAAGCCGCCATAGATAAAGCTTTAGCTCAAAATCCCTTCTTCAATTTAGCAGTCAGTCTGATTCATCATTTCTGCAACTCCATTAGACGGGGTCGTCTGGTGTAGTGTAATGCCTCTTAATGCCTTCAGACTCACAATAATCGATGAATTCCCGTGATACAAATTCATCGTCATAATCTGAACGCAGAACTTTCAATTTCTTCCCTGATTGCTTCTCAACCATAGATTTTCACTTCTGAAACTTGGACAAAGGTTTCACTCTTTGACTGAAGAAAGTATACTCATACTTTACGAGAGAATTCATCCATAAATGAAACGAGATATCTAGCTCCACCTAAAGACTGACAATGGGAGAGACTCAGACATTTTTATGAACATATTCCAAGACAGCTTTTGCTCTATGCTCTCCTATACCAAAAGAAATCTTCGTCTGTTTTACAAGAACACATTCTTTACAAAAACCAAGTTTTGAATGATGAAATCCATCAATCAATCATCGTTTTCTTAACTCATCTATACTGCGCTCACCGATGTGACCCATCTGTAAGTGCCATAATCTGAAAGAATCCAAATCAACAGATGTAACAGAAGCTGATTCACCAATTACAGTAGTGTCATTTAATAGATAAAGATTTTCTGCCCTCACACCTCTCATAACAATCATGCAACCCTTCGATATCTTCATTTTCTCTCCTACTACAATCTTCAAGCCAAGTCTACTCAATGCCTCAACAGAAATCAAGCTCATCCTCAAATCAGGTACATATCTAACATCGGTGATCGTACGAATAACACCATCAAACATCCTAATCATCACACTACCAATACCCACCATACGGCAAGAAGCATCATTACCCATCAGAACTTCTCATCCATCAATTTCACGGTAAGTGTAAAAGCAGTTCTTATCAGGTGTCATATGATAAGATGCGCCAGAATCAATCACCCATAAGTTGATCTTCACAGAAGAGCCAGAGGCTATAAAATACACCGATGTCACTTTCTGTATATGATTTCTCTGCTGTAGAAGCTGAGGCTTGCTTTGGATCTTTTCTTCTACCTTTAAGCTTGAGACATTGTGTTATGAAGTGCCCTGGTTTCTTACAATAATGACAAGTCAAATTCTTAGGCCCCATAGACTGAGACCGTGAAAAATTTCGTCATCCATCTTTCTTCGACCTGCTTTGGTCTCTACCTCTTTGAACAGATAAGCCTTCGGTATCACTATCCAAGCTAGTGCTCGCCAATCTACCTCTTAATACATCTTTATGAAGACCAGCCTTTACATCAAACAGGCTAATTTTACTGCGGCCATAAATCATGGAATTAACAAAAGCAGTATGCTCCTTAGGTAAGGAACATAAGAGGATCACAGCTTGAGTCTCATCGGTAATATCAACTTCCGCTGCCTTTAGGTTCATAATCAAAGTCGTCAAAGCATCTACATGCTCCATGAGATCAGCTCCAGACTTCATCTTGAACGAATAGAGTTGTTGCCGAAGAATAATCCGATTAGTGAGAGACTTGTCTTGATATGCATCCGATAATGCATCTCATAGTTCCTTCGCCATCTTCTTCTGAGAGAATTCTCTAAAAACTTCATCTGAAAGACTCAACTGAATTGTTGTGAAAGCTTCATCTTCCATCTCTTTCAAATCAGCTGCATCAATACCTTTCAATTTCCCAGACGCAGAAACAACCTTATAAGTCTTTTCCTTCTTCAATACAGCCTCAATTTTCATCTTCCAAGTACCAAAATCTCATTTTCCGTCAAAATGTATTACTCCATAATTGACACCAGATCTACCAACAGACTTATTAGAAGTAGCCATTAATATCCAAACAGGAACAATAACACTAGCTCTGACACCAAATTATAGTGAATTTTGTTTTAATTTGAGCGGAAGCGATTTATTTGATCAGGATTTAGTATTGCCTATTTAGATACCAATGACACTTAAAAAATCAATTATGAAGTTTCACAGGAATAATAGCAGAAATAAGAGACAAGAAAGATTTAACGTGGTTCGCATATGAATATCCTATGTCCAGGGAGATCCAACAACTTCTTTTATTTCACTAAAGAAAAGAATACAAAAGAGAGGGAAGAATAATGGTGGATACTCTCACACACTTGCTTGCATATATAAAGATGAAATTCCTTTATTTAAATAGACTTGATAATGAAGGGTTGTTTGGAGATTAAGCAAATCAATTTTCTGATTACCCAGATATCTTTCCAAATTGCATGATTTGATTTTAGTACAAATAGATGGCGTAATCTTCATTTTCATATCTTTCCTTTATTCTCCATGCCTAATCATTTATTTCTTCATATAGCAAGCATATTGACTAATTAATTGATTGGCTAATTAATTAGTTTCCTTCAAAATATCCTTCCATATACCAGCCGAATTAATTGATATGAATGAATCAATTAATCAATTTCCTTCCTCTTTAACAAATATTTAAATCATCTAAATTCAACATAGATGGTAGTACATAGTTGTACTACAACTCTTAGATAGTATATAGTATAAAAGTCAAGATATGTCCACTGGTTTGAATCATGCGCTACGCAGTGTTCTAACATATGACCTCATGAACCAAAGCCAGAGGTCCAACCACTGAGATAGTGGTGCTTTTATTTTTGGCACTCTCCTTTTTATATATCATTGTTTCCACTAGTGTTTGAATAAGTGCATGAGTGTGGATGGCTAGACAAGCACGCACACATGCACAGCCGGCATCAACGAATTGTCATATGTGGCACTTTGATGACTTACTTAACATTATACACTGCACTGTAATTGGGTTGCCTCACCTCAGTCACCACTATTGTCTCTCTCTTGTTATTTTGATCCTTCAAATTATATCTAAACTAAAAAAGACAAGCCTCTTCATTTACTCGACCATTGTCACTATGATTAATTGAAAATATATTTTATACTAAAGCATTGTCTTTTCACATGCCTAATAGTTTACATTTTATATCTTTTTAAATTGTTGGCTACTGTTTCCAATTACGCTTATTTATTGATATTCACTTCACATAGAACATATTCACTTCACATAGAACAAACATACAAAAAAACGTCCTCTTCTATATTACTAAACTCCCGAGCAAAGGTTTTCTGTACTTCTCTAATTTTTCAACCTTAAATACATAAGTTTGAAGATTGTCGTGCTAACCTTGGAAAGCGAACGACAATCGACGATTACACCATAGTCGTGACGAATTCCGCTTTCAAAGTAGTGGCTCGTCCACGACACATCATTTCTCTTTTAGCTCTTTGCTCTTTCTATTCCAACAATAACAAAATCATTTTAAAGATGACTAGGATAAAGAATAAGTTTTAAAGGATGTATTTTATGTGCTTGATATTAATCTGCGCTGATATTTTAAGAAGAGCATTTTAAAACAAGAAAACTTGTAGACAAGAAATTATTGAAAAGAAAGGTAAATAGAAGTATAGAACATATTTGTGAATCAATTATTTACTCACAATATGTTCTTTTCTTGTTGTACATTTATGTTTTATATTAACCATTTTTACCATATTCCTTCTTGTGCCAATTAAACACAAATTAGTATATATATACCGTTGTTGTTAACACACCATTTATATTAGATGGTCAAAACAATATGGTTTAGCAAAAATGAGTTATAAGTTTTTTAGTTTTTCTTTGTTTATAGTCAATTCATGCTTATTAACAATGAAGTGTATGTAGAAAAAAAACTATTTAAATGGTGAGACTGTACTGATCGAATGTGTTAACTATTGCACCTAAATTAATTGAATTCCATCTCCTTCTTATATGACTGGGCCTTTTATTTATCATAAAGATTAGGCATGTTAGTAATGATATGTTGTATATAATGAGTAGCTAGATTTGTTCAAATCTTAAAATAGGTAAAAATATCATATGTCAAATATGTGCAGGATAAAATAGTACGAGAAAAAAAATTCATTTGATAAAAAGGAATTAATATAATTAACCTTTATATTTA
Organism: Allium cepa; assembly: GCA_030765085.1. Taxonomy (NCBI): domain Eukaryota; kingdom Viridiplantae; phylum Streptophyta; class Magnoliopsida; order Asparagales; family Amaryllidaceae; genus Allium; species Allium cepa. The sequence continues at coordinate 77,176,176 of CM060941.1, read as the reverse complement.
TAATTAACCTTCATATTTAATTCACATGCATATATGATTTAAAATTTGTACAAATTAGTGGTGGCGAAATGTATAATGAATGATTGATTAAGTAGAGAATTTGAAAAATAAAATAAAGTTACCGATAAATGGATAATATAAGCTTGGTCATATTGTTTTACATCACTTATTAATCAAAATACCCTTAAAGTTGTAAAATTCAAAATCAACTTTTGAAATTTAATATTTCAAACTTCATAAAAAATAAAATCATACAAATTCAACAAAGAACATTTAAAAGACTAAAAACTAAAACCTTGAGAATTTTTTTACGTCAATTTGAGGGTAAAAGTAATATGATATCATTTAAATTATACTAATTATTTTTATTAAAAAGAAAGCTATTTTGTTATTTTTCATTTTCAATCAAAAGTATTTGTTTTCCACTATTATTGGTAGTTGAGGTCAATATTATTATGTATACTGGAAAGTCGAATTAGCAATAGAATTAAAGCAGTAAAGAGGTGATAGAGATGACAACTATGTTGCACCATTTGAATAATTTTGTGTAGAATTTGGATCATCGAACTATTACTTCATAAGCATTCTAAAGGAAGTGTTGAAAGTAATGAATGTTATGTTGATCTAAAATTGCCATATGAATTGTGGTTTTATGAGAGGCGTTTGGTTTAAGATAAATTTTATAAACAGAGAAAAGCTTCTCATTCCAAGGTTTAAAAAAAAAGTTATGAGGCTTTTTTTTCAATGTATATCTGGAATTTAATGCCTAAAATAACATAATTCATATGGTATTCTTAAATTATTAAAAGAAAAACTAAAAAAACCATATGAATCATGGAAGAATTAGACGTGTAGTATGGAATATAAATGTAACAACCAAAAGGTTTTGTAGCTTTTGAAAATGAAAAGAAAGAAAGTCGATTCGTAAAGTCTAACAATTAAGACAACTTCAAAACAATATTTGTTGCAGTTTAATATATGTCATGAACTGCACTCAACCAGATATACCATATATTGTTTGTAAGCGTAGTCGCTATGCTAATAATCAAGTGTGAAACATTGAAAAGCTATTTTGAGACTTCTCACACAACGTTCTAAAAAAGATTATCTAATGCTTTTAGAATGATGCACTGACTCTAAAATTTGGATATATCATATGTGAACGTGCAGACTTTAAATCCACTAGTGGGTATGTGTTTACTCCTAGAGGTGGAACAATCTCTTAAAAATCCTCAGAGCAAACATGCATCGCTAGATTCACTATGAAATATGAATTCATGCCATTGGATGGAGCAGAACAAGCGAATGGTAAAAAAAAATTTCCAGAGAATAGGATATTCCAACATGGAAAAAACTTGTACATGATATAGTTGTACATTGTAGTTATTAATCAACAATCACAAGGGCTAGAAAGAAATAGAATTTGAATGTATTTGTGTATATGTTTTTGACAGGAAAGAAAAGAAGAAGTAACAGTTTATTATTGTACAAAAAATGTTATTGGCGGATACTGATACTTATATAATACAAGTGCTCTATTGGGAAGTTACAAAAATGCCCCTGAAATCCTATGTGAAATTGTATAAAGGCTGAGCTTTCCAGATTATTGCTTTCTTTCATCTCACTTAATTCCTCCCAACAATTTCAGCTGGGATTTTCTTCCTCTCGTTCCCAAACAATTTTTGTCTTCCCGCTTTCCAGATCTGAATTTTTTCCTTCAATAAATTGAGTCACTTGAGTAGCTTGAGTACTTAAATATGATTCAGAGGTTTGAAACGAGTGAATCGCTGGAAAGTTTTGTAAGTCTCATGTGTTACTCGATTTTGAAGATCTCAGGCATATTTACATGTCTCATGTGGTTTTGTCTAAGTATTCAAGTTAGAACGAATCTCTAATGGCTGATACGTGGTGTTCTTTCCTCTCCGACTTTCTAGAGCTTCCTCGACTCTCAATTCTTACCGTAGCCTTACAAAATTACTCTTTGAGAGGGGTTTTGTAAGTATGTCTGTCTTCTGATGAGTAGCAGGAAGATGATTTATGTTGAGGTTTCCCTTGATGACTTTCTCACGAACAAAATAGAGATCAATTTCCATATGTTTAGTTCGTGAGTGAAGAATTGGGTTTGCCGATAGCGATACTGTAACGACCCAGAATTTTGGTCGTTAGATTTTGAACATTTAATTCATTTTAAATGTTAAATATGGATTTTGAATTGATTTTGAAGTAAAAAGATTTTGGTCAAATTTATAAAAATTAGTTAAACTTCAAATATGGCAGTTCAATTAGAATTGAATAATAATAATTTAATATCAGAATTGGGATAATTGGTGAATCTGGATATAAATAGATACGAAATTGGTTTCTAAAAGTTATTTTGAGTTTATTTGAATTTAAATAATGATGGGCTTTTGGATGGAATCAAAAGTCGATAAAATTGAAATTTGAGATTTTATATTAATTTAATAATATAATAATGCAAATAATCAAATTTTGGTTCGAAGTGAATCAGAATGATTTCTAATGTGAATATAAATTCTACACGGTTTATGATAGAGTTTGTAAAGTTTTAAAGGTGAAATTTTAAGTGATTTTGACGATTGTGAAAATCGCTCGAATATTCGACGAGTTAAAATAGCCTTCCGGGTCACAGTCTCGGAATTCGACGAAACCAGTTCCATTAGATCCGTAATAGTTAGTTATTATCGGATTTCAATTTTCGTAGCAATCGGAGCTGTCGTTTGACTCTGCCAGCTCAAAACGCATAGAAACTATTTTAATCGATTTAATTTAAATTTTATCGTTTATTTCCGTAACTCGCGCATATGACCAAATTAGCCTCCGAAACACGTTCCATTGTGTTCGGGACGTGGGTAAAACCTTAGAAACGCCTGTCGGCACGCGTCGTTTGGAGATCATGTGAAAAAGTTGTTTTAAAGTGAATTAAATAATTAAATAATTGGTTTACCTATATATATACACACTTAAACTAAACCCTCTTAACCTAATCCTAACATCAGCCGCCGCTTACTTATGTTTAATTGCTGAGAAGTAAAGTCTTTCGTCTCTAATTATCGAGCAATCCATCGTGTTATAGCGAATTCTTCCAACTGGAAAGTCGAAGAACACGTCGACATCTACCTATCCAACGGTGGATCTGGAGTATCGTCGTCGATTGGGGGCGAATTTAGGGCCCGTTTGTTTCACGTTTTAATGTGGTTTTCTCGATTTGGTGACATGGTGGAAGGCCGGTCTTTGGCCGTGGGCGAAGCCTAGCAAGGCGCGTCGTTCGATGATCTCAGATCGATCTCTAAGGCGCAGGAGGGGGGTGCGACATCGGGAAGCAAGGTTGCGTTTTGGGTTCGTATAACCCCTGGAACGAGTGAGTTTGGAAGAGAATGTCTTCGGCCGTGATTTGTTTGGTAATATAAAAAATTGTTTTAAAATGATATTTAAACTTTATAAATTCGTAACTTTTGCATACGTTATCAGAATTCAACGAATTTGGTGATGCCGGAATCGTAGCGACGAGTACTACGCAGTGGAGCAATTCTGAAATTATTCGAAACAAGTAAAAATTTAGGTTAAATCGAACACCGTTCGATTTAATTTAAATTTGAACGCTCGTCGAAAACCCAAGGTAAGTTAATCTCACTCAAATCTGTATACCGGTTAATTTAAATAGCTAATATTTAAATGTTTGATTGGTTGTTTAGCTGAATATAACAATTATTATTAGATTGAATCGATATTTATTGGTTGTGCTAATATTTATGGATGCAGGGAAACAGGTTGGAGGATCCAACTGGATTCCTCACAAATAGGAATTTTAATTTACATTCTGTGATATATCTCATTGGTAAATTTATTTTATCTACGAGTCTGTGAATGAAGATAAGCGTTATGCATTATACCGTTTATCAAGGTTAATACGATTGAATCTGTGATGGTTGATGTTGTGCACTATTGTGTTAAACCCCTAGACTACACTATACACACACAATTATGGATTGCACGTGGAAATTGGTTAAGTCACAGGTTTTTGAAAAAAAATTAGAATTGAATTTTTTGAATCCAAATGGTTTTGAAAATAAATCAGATTTAAAGTGGAAAAACTTTTGAAAAGGAATTTTAAAATAAAAAGTTATTTTGAATAACTTAATTTAGTTTTGATATTTGATTTAAATTTGAATTAAAAATTTGAAATTGAATTCTATGTTGGAAACCTATGATTTTAAAAAGGTTATATATGTTTACATGAATGTAAACCATTTTAGAAAGTGTTACTTTGGGAATTTAAATTAACCCAAAGATTTTAACTCGTATAAATGAAATCAGATTTTTTCGAAATAAAAACTATTTGTTTTCAAACGATATAAGCTTTCATATAAGAAATGAATTTCCAATTTGTATTAAAGGAGGTTCAAGTTGAATTGAAAATGGTTTTTCAAGTTAGGAATGAATATTTGAAAACGGGTTTTGGAAGCTATAAGTTAAATCTTTGATTTAAAGATTCAAATAAGCTAATCCAATTGAGGTGGAAATTGTTTTGAAATCCGTGAATGGATCTTTGTGAAACTGGGTGAACTTTGTGAAATTAATCTTTTATTTAAAAGATTTAAAAAGGTAATTTGTTTAAACCATTTGAAAGAAAAGTTTTGGATGATAAGTTGTGACATAACTGAAATCCCAATATCCATATGTTTTTAAATTTACGTTCATTATTCGGTTTAGCCGGGAGAGGACTTTGTGTCATATAACCCATTCCGAATAATGATACGTCGATATGGATAATATTTGAAGACCGGTGTTGAAGACCGGGTATTTTCGAGAACGAAAGGATAACCCGTCGATTGTTTCTGCACTGAGTCGCGCCGGTTTAGAGATTCCCTAAGTGATGGGAAGTCCGATCGGGATTGTGAATACCCGGATTTGCAAGGGCTTCTTCGGAAGTGCCTTCGGTTCTGTTCGAACCCGGAACAAACTTGTATGGATGTGTGTCTGACATTACACTTTGAGATGTAAAGCTGGTTTCTATCAAATACATTTCTGTTGGTGGCGGAGATTTATTCTCTTAGCTTAACACCTTTCTCTGAGACGTACGAGCTCAGAGGTTATGTAGTTGATGGTTACTAGTGATACATTCTCAATTTGGTAATGTGGCATGCTAAGTGCTGGTGTGTGTTGATGATCATTTGTGATCGAAGCATGGCTTCGTGAAAAATCGTAGCTTTGTAGACGTGACTTCGTCGAGCTTCACAACCCGATAATAGTCGAAACAGGAATCGTGGCAGCAAGGTTATTTGGGGGTAGCTCCTCCTGAGGGTATGACCATTTCCTTCTGGATAAAAAGTGATATTATGGTATGAAGCCCAGAATTTTCTTATGTTGATTTTTATAAAAAGTGGTATCATAGTATGGAGCCCAGATACTTTACTGTGTGGTTGTTGGATTGAGGGCCCTCGGATAAAAGTCGTAACGACCGGGGGATGACATACTCGTGTCAGTTGTTACCTAGTTACACAGGTAAGTCGGCCAGGTAAGTCGGCCTTGTGTAGCAGAGATCCGGTTAGGTTCTCGGGGACGTCCCTTCAGAGGCGTTCCATTTTATGTGGGAAGTTCCTTTGCCTGACCATTTGTTGGAAATCCAATCATCCAATACGAGCTCTTTACGGTTTTAGTTGTATAACCTGTCATTTACTTATGGTGGTCACCACTGTTTAGATGGTAGCTATAGTAGGCATAGTACGAAATGTCTATGCTGGCTAAGATTAATATTATATTTTCGAAAAGTTTTCTGCACTATGCACTAATGATAATATCGAAAAGATTTTGCGTATTAAGCATGTTTGACTATCATAAGAAGAAATCTTCTCCAATTCTGCGTTTGCATTGTGTGTATGACGGGAGACCTTTTGGTAGTTTCATTTTCTAAAAAGCATAGCGGATTTCTTTTCTTTTTCTTTGTGGAAAATAATTGTTTTGAGATCTCACACCAGTCTCATGACTGACCTGGAGTTTATTGTTCCTTTTCTAATCTTTGGGTGCCTACAATTTTCCACACGGGCAGCCTAGAGTCAGTTAGCATTATTCGAGAGCAAAAATCGAAAAAGAGATGCTGTGGAGATCAGGAGCAAGCTAGACGGCGAAGCGTATCACTAGTATATGTTATATTCTTTTCCGTCGTTTGTTGTTGTAACACTCTGATAATGTAATGTGATGTAATGTAATAACTGATATAGTTCTTTGTTTTAAAAATATTCATTTATCTATTATATTTGTTCCGCTGCGATATGTGAGATTCTGTTATTGTTTCTGTTTCTTCTTCTATCTTCTTCTTCTGTAAACCCTAACGATTCGGTTTTCCGGCATCCGACTGTGCAGCATTCGATACAGTGGACGTATTGATATCGATTTTCGGACGTCGAGAAATCGGACATGTTACATGCGGTATCAGAGCCTTTGGTTTAACGACAACATTGGCTCTGTTGGGTGTTACTCATTAGAGATAGAGTCAGTAGTACTCTAGAATGAGTTTGAGTGTAATAATAGATATGAGCGCGTATTTGTTAGTGAATATAAAATTGTTTTTATACTGTGTTGACTTATCGGTTGAGTGTTTATGAATTTTGGTCGGTACGGGAAGTACAACCGTATCGATAGGGGTTTCTAAACTCTTAAACAAGATAAACCGACATAGTATTGTTTTTAAAGTGGGTAAATTAAATAATTTTACCCAAAATTATATTTTGGATATAAAAGGAATATTTTTTCTGAAAATATTATATATATTTGGATGTTTGGTTGTTGATATTATAATCAAATATAAGAATCTAAAGTTTGAAAGGGTTTATAACCAAATAAAATTCTATAAGTATGATTTATCCAAAAGGAAGAATAACTAAATTTGAATTAAACCAGAATTTAAATCCCGGGAATTTTAAAAAGTGTTTAAAAATGAGCTTAAACAAAAAGTTTGGAAATTTAAAATCTTGGGAATATTTGAAATGTTTTCCAAAGTGTTGAAAGAAAAAATGGAGTATTATTTTGGGAAAATATTTTTGAAAGGAATTTGTGGAAGTAAGGAAGCACCGAACTCATTTCAGTCGCTGGAAAATAATCCTGATGATGATGGCCGCATCATTAGAATTCATTTTCGAGTTCTAAAGTGATGGATTGCCTCCATAGAAATTGGGTATGATATCTGTTTAGATTTGTTTGATATGCAAGGTGTTTTAGAAATTTCAAATGAGGAAATTTGTTTTGGTATAAACAAGTTATTTGGAATCTGGATATTTGATTTGATATACCAAGAGGGTATGTATTATTTATGATTTCAAAATGGTTTTGGAATAAAACCGGGCAATTGAATTCTGGAAAATCCTATTTAAATAATGTGTAAAGTTAAAATGAATCAACTACTGAATTTATTAAGTGAAATTGATATTAATAAGAAGAAAAATGAAAATTTTACTCCTGAAATTAAAATTTAACTTGAGAAAATGATGGTGAATAAGATATGTTTTAATTTAACTCAGCATAAGTTAAATAAAATTGGAATTTGAAATTGAATATAAAGTTGAAATGTAAAATGATTATAATTGTGTAATGAAAATTTATATCCTTAAGCTATTAAACGTTATATAGATAATCTGGATTTATGATTATAAGATGGAAGTAACTCAAATGAGCAATATAAGCTTTTAAGTAAATAAGTTAGTGAACTTATAAATAGAAAATGGAATTATAATCACAAATGGGAAATAGTTGAATGGTATGGTGAATTCAAACTAAAACCTAAATGAATGTTAGTAAATAAGTTTTGAACTTATATATTTTGAAGAAAAAAAAATTAAAATTTAAATTGAATGGAGAAATAAAATTGGACCGAATTGGATTTAATTTAAGTTAAAAAGAAATTAAGTTAAATTGGATTAAATTGAAACCAAAATTCAGTGGTGTTATAAATAATATTGAATGAAATTCAATTCTTATTTAAGTAGTAAATGAACTGGAATGAATTTAAGTTGACTAAATAAAATTTAATTAAACTTGAATTAAAGTTGGAAAAGAAATTAAATTGAAAGGATATTGTATGAATAAAATTCTGACTTAACTAAATTTAAAAGAATAGGATGAAGATGAATTTAGTGTAAACTAAATTGAAAGGAATTTGTATTGAAATGGATAATGGCAGCTTGTAAAATTTGAAAAGAAAAATAAAAACCCAATTCTGGCATGGGATTTAATTTTGGTGATAAAAAGTTGAGAATGTGAATGAATAATGGAATTAGATTAAAATATTGATGGTTTGAATTATAAATAAATTCAAATGAGTGAAATGATTTAAAGTGGTCTCATTGTTAATAAAATAAGTTTTTAATAGATTGAATAAGTAAACAAATTGAATTAAAATTTGTAATGGATTGGAATTTGATTAAATAAGAATCAAATTAAAATGAAAATAAAATTAATGTAAGAAGAAATAGAGTTATTTTAGAGTTGAAATTACTTAAGAAATTGGTATAAGCTTATGAATTGTTGTTTGTATAAACAACACTAGAATTTGCACAAGAAAATAGTCGTTTGTCGTAAATGGAAGTAAATTGATTTGAAAAGGTGAATAAAAATTGATTGTTAAATCAATTGGAATGGATCGAAATTTTAATAAGTGGATTTATATATAGATGCAAGTGAATCATAAAAGAAAGGCAAATGTATAAAATTTGAAATAAAAATTTGATTGTAAATTAATTTGGAATTGAATTGAAGTAAATATAAATTCTATATAGTAAGCTTGAATGTAAATCATTCGAGTGGAATAAAATGAAGTTGGGCTTGTTAGGAAACTAAAATAGTGATTGAAATCGTAGGATTTACTTATAATATATGGTTAACAGGTTGAATTATGAAAATTGTTTGTTTGAATTATGTAATCGATGTGTTTGGCTAGTTTAATGAATAGAATGTTAATAAATTCTCATATTATTGAAAACTGATGTGTTTGTTGAGTAAGTACAGGTATGGAAGGCAAATGATAGAGTTGGAGCGCGTATATGCAATATAAATTAGCCACACGCTTTTAAAATGCTAATAAAAGGTACGCCTACGCAATAAAAATAGGAAATACGAACTGTTTTTTGTTTTTCGAGCGTGTGGGTCGATGTATATATATTTATATCTATTGTGATATTACAAAAGCTCCTCCGTACAAGGGAGACTCTGCCAAAATTTTCCAAAAATTTTGGGAGTTAGAAAATTTTAGAAACGTTTCATTAACGACAAACTGATTTCAAATTAAAATTTAAATAAAAAAGATTTTGAAATAGGAATCAAAAATAGTGGTTTGATTGAAACTTGAGAGTGTAGGCAAGGTGAAATTGAGATTTTCACTAAGTGGGTTTTGCTATTGAGTTTGGAGCATTCTTTCTACCTTGGTAATTTCGGGACGAAATTCTTTTAAGGGGGGAAGGATGTAACGACCCAGAATTTTGGTCGTTAGATTTTGAACATTTAATTCATTTTAAATGTTAAATGTAGATTTTGAATTGATTTTGAAGTAAAAAGATTTTAGTCAAATTTATAAAATTAGTTAAACTTCAAATATGGCAGTTCAATTAGAATTGAATAATAATAATTTAATATCGGAATTGAGATAATTGGTGAATCTGGATATAAATAGATACGAAATTGGTTTCTAAAATTTATTTTGAGTTTATTTGAATTTAAATAATGATGTTGGGCTTTTGGATGGAATCAAAAGTCGATAAAATTAAGATTTGGGATTTTATAGTAATTTAATAATGAAATTTAATAATATAATAATGTAAATAATCAGATTTTGGTTCGAAGTGAATCAGAATGATTTCTAATGTGAATATAAATTCTATACGGTTTATAATAGAGTTAATAAAGTTTTAAAGGTGAAATTTTAAGTGATTTCGACTGTGAAAATCGCTCGAATTAATCGACGAGTTAAAATAGCCTTTCAGGTCACAGTCTCGGAATTCGACGAAACCAGTTCCATTGGATCTGTAATAGTTAGTTATTATCAGATTTCAATTTTCGTAACAATCGGAGTTGTCGTTTAACTCTGTCAGCTCAAAACGCATAGAAACTATTTTAATCGATTTAATTTAAATTTGATCGTTTATTTCCGTAACTCGCGCATATGACCAAATTAGCCTCTGAAACACGTTCCACTGTGTTCGGGCGTGGGTAAAATCTTAGAAACGCCTGTCGGCACGCGTCGTTTGGAGATCGTGTGAAAAAGTTGCTTTAAAGTGAATTAAATAATTAAATAATTGGTTTACGTATATATATACGCACTTAAACTAAACCCTCTTAACCTAACCCTAACATCAGCCGCCGCTTACTTATGTTTAATGGCTGAGAAGTAAAGTCTTTCGTCTCTAATTATCGAGCAATCCATCGTGTTATAGCGAATTCTTCCAACTGGAAAGTCGAAGAACACGTCGACATCTACCTATCCAACGGTGGATCTGGAGTATCGTCGTCGATTGGGGGCGAATTTGGGGCCCGTTCGTTTCACGTTTTCATGCGGCTTTCTCGAGTTTGGTGACATGGTGGAAGGCCGGTCTCTGGCCGTAGGCGAAGCCTAGCAAGGCGCGTCGTTCGATGATCTCAGATCGACCTCTAAGGCGCAGAAGGGGGGTGCGACATCGGGAAGCAAGGTTGCGTGTTGGGTTCGTATAACCCCTGGAACGAGTGAGTTTGGAAGAGAACGCCTTCAGCCGTGATTTGTTTGGTAATATATAAAAAAATAGTTTTAAAATGATATTTAAACTTTATAAATTCGTAACTTTTGCATACGTTATCAGAATTCGATGAATTTGGTGACGCCGGAATCGTAGCAACGACTACTACGCAGTGGAGCAATTCTGGAATTATTCGGAGCAAGTAAAAATTTAGGTTAAACCGAACACCGTTCGATTTAATTTAAATTTGAACGCTCGTCGAAAATCAAAGGTGAATTAATCTCACTCAAATCTGGATACCAGTTAATTTAAATAGCTAATATTTAAATGTTTGATTAGTTGTTTAACTGAATATAATAATTATTATCAGATTGAATCGATATTTATTGGTTGTGCTAATATTTGTGGATGCAGAGAAACAGGTTGGAGGGATCCAGCTGGATTCCTCACAAATAGGAATTTTAATTTATATTATGTGATATATCTCATTGATAAATTTATTTTATCTACGAGTCTGTGAATGAAGATAAGCGTTATGGATTATACCGCTTATCGAGGTTAATATGATTGAATCTGTGATGGTTTATGTTGTGCACTATTGTGTTAAACCCCTGCATTACACTATACACACAATTATGGATTGCATGTGGAAATTGGTTAAGTCACAGGTTTTTGAAAAAAAATTAGAATTGAATTTTTTGGAATCCAAATGGTTTTGGAAATAAATCGGATTTAAAGTGGAAAAACTTTTGAAAAGGAATTTTAAAATAAAAAGTTATTTTGAATAACTTAATTTAGTTTTGAAATTTGAATTAAAAATTTGAAATTGAATTCTATGTTGGGAACCTATGATTTTAAAAAGGTTATATATGTTTACATGAATTTAAACCATTTTAGAAAATGTTGCTTTGGGAATTTAAATTAACCCAAAGATTTTAACTTGTATAAATGAAATCGGATTTTTCCGAAATAAAAACTATTTGTTTTCAAACGATATAAGCTTTCATATAAGAAATGAATTTTCAATTTGTATTAAAGGAAGTTCAAGTTGAATTGAAAATGGTTTTCCAAGTTAGGAATGAATATTTGAAAACGGGTTTTGGAAGCTATAAGTTAAATCTTTGATTTAAAGATTTAAATAAGCTAATCCAATTGAAGTGGAAATTGTTTTGAAATCCATGAATGGATCTTTGTGAAACTAGGTGAGCTTTGTGAAATGAATCTTTTATTTAAAATATTTAAAAAGGTAATTTGTTTAAACCATTTGAAAGAAAAAATTTGGATAATAAATTGTGACTTAACTGAAATCCCAATATCCATATGTTTTTAAATTTACGCTCATTATTCGGTTTAGCCGGGAGAGTACTTTGTGTCATATAACACATTTCGAATAATGATACGTCGATATGGATAGCATTTGAAGACCGGTGGTGAAGACCGAGTATTTTCGAGAACGAAAGGATGACCCGTCGATTGTCTCTGCACCGAGTTGCGCCGATTTGGAGATTCCCTAAGTGATGGGAAGTCCGATCGGGATTGTGAATACCCGGATTTGCAAGGGCTTCTTCGGAAGTGCCTACGGTTCTGTTCGAACCCGGAACAGACTTGTATGGATGTGTGTCTGACATTACACTTTGATATGTAAAGCTGGTTTCTATCAAATACATTTCTGTTGGTGGCGGAGATTTATTCTCTTAGCTTAACACTCTTCTCTGAGACGTACGAGCTCAGAGATTATGTAGTTGATGGTTACTAGTGATACATTTCCAATTTGGTAATATGGCATGCTAAGTGTTGCTGTGTGTTGATGATCATTTGTTGATCATTTGTGATCGAAGCATGGCTTCGTGAAAAAACGTAGCTTTGTGGACGTGACTTCGTTGACTTCGTCGAGCCTCACAACCCGATAATGGTCGAAACAGGAATGGTGACAGCAAGATTATTTTGGGGTAGCTCCTCCTGAGGGTATGACCATTTCCTTATGGATAAAAAGTGATATCATGGTATGGAGCCCAGATATTTACTTATGTTGATTTTTATAAAAAGTGGCATCATGGTATGGAGCCCAGATACTTTACTGTGTGGTTGTTGGATTGAGGGCCCTCGGATAAAGGTCGGTAACGACCGAGGGATGACATACTCGTGTCAGTTGTTACCTAGTTACACAGGTAACCCGGCCTTGTGTAGCAGAGATCCGGTTAGGTTCTCGGGGACGTCCCTCCAAAGGCGTTCCATTTTATGTGGGAAGTTTATTTGCCTGACCATTTGTTGGAAATCCAATCATCCAATACGAGCTCTTTACGGTTTTAGTTGTATAACCTGCCATTTACTTATGGTGGTCACCATTGTTTAGATGGTAGTTATAGTAGGCATAGTACGAAATGTCTATGCTAGCTAAGATTAATATTATATTTTCGAAAAGTTTTCCGCACTATGCACTAATGATAATATCGAAAAGATTTTGCGTATTAAGCATGTTTGACTATCATAAGGAGAAAACTCCTCCAATTCTGCGTTTGCATTGTGTGTGTGGCGGGAGGCCTTATGGTAATTTCATTTTCTAAAAAGCATTGTAGAGTCCTTTTCTTTTCCTTTTCTTTTTGTTAATTAATTGTTTTGAGATCTTACATCAGTCTCATGACTGACCTGGAGTTTATTGTTCCCTTTCTAAACTCTGGGTGCCCACAATTTTCCATACGGGCAGCCTAGAGTCAGGTTAGCATTATTCGGGAGCAAAAATCGAAAAAGAGATGCTGTGGAAATCAGGAGCAAGTTGGACGGCGAAGCGTATCACTAGTATATGTTATATTCTTTTCCGCTGTTTGTTGTTGTAACACTCTGATAATGTAATGTGATGTAATGTAATAACTGATATAGTTCTGTTTTAAAAATATTCATTTATCTATTATATTTGTTCCGCTGCGATATGTGAGATTCTTTTATTGTTTATGTTGCTTCTTCTATCTTCTTCTTTTGTAAACCCTAATGGTTCGGTTTTCCGGCATCCGACTGTGCGGCATTCGATACAGTGGACTTATTGATGTCGACTTTCGGACGTCGAGAAATCGGACATGTTACAGATACAGCACTCAGAGTGTCGGACCATATTGTGGGTTTTGTAGTATTGGTAATTCCTATTTCTTCAATGAGAGACTCCAGCCACATTATCTCAGCTGTGAAACTTGCAACACTGCGGTATTCCGCTTCTGTACTTGAGTGTGAAACAGTTGGCTGCTTTTTGGAGCATCATGATACGGGATAACCACCCAAATAAATACAGTGTCCAGTTGTAGATCTTCGGTCATCTGAGTCTGGTGCCCAATCTGCATCCGCGTATCCTTGAATATTTAATGATTTGCTTGCTTTTATGCTTATTCCATATTTTGTGCCTTTTAAGTATCTCAGGATCCTCTTCACTGCCTTCCAGTGATGATCTAGAAGTTCCTGCATAAATTGGCAGACTTTATTTACACTGAATGATATATCTGGTCTAGTGATAGTGACATATTGTAAGGCACCTGCTATACTTCTGTACTGTTTTATGTTCTCTATATGCTCACCTTTATGTTTAGATAAATGCAAATTACTTACCATGGGTGTTGGCATAGGCTTTGCATCATTCATCTTTGCCCTATCAAGAATCTCAAAAATATATTTACTTTGAGATAGTATTAATTCATTTTGTGATTTTCTGTAAACTTCAATTCCTAGAAAATAATTCAAGTTGCCTAGATCCTTGACAGAGAAAATTCTACGTAAATGACTAGTAACATTCCTTATCTCATCATTGCTATTACCTGTAATTATGATATCATCTACATACACAAGAATATAAGCAGCACTAATATCATTTATTTTGATGTAAAATGAGTTGTCAGACCTGATTGGCTTGAATTGTAGACTGATCAAGGTAGTTTTTAGTTTTTCATACCACATTCTTGGAGTTTGCTTCAGTCCATAGATAGCTTTATGTAATTTGCAAACCATTTTCTTATCACTGCCTTTAGCATACCCTGGTGGTTGTTGCATGTATACTTCTTGTTGTAGTTCACCATGTAGGAAAGCATTGTTAACATCCAGTTGTCTGATATCTCATTTATTGTATAGAGCAACTCTAAGAATTACTCTGATTGTAGTTGGTTTCACTACTGGTGAGAAAGTTTCAGTAAAGTCGAATCCACACTGCTGTGAGTATCCCTTAGCTACCAGTCTTGCCTTATATTTAGCTATTTTTCCATCTACTGACCTTTTGAGTTTGTAAGTCTACCTGCATCCAATGATATTGTTGTCTTTTAGTGCTTGCACAATGCTCTGAGTTTTATTTTTAGTTAAGGCATTGTATTCATCATCCATGGCAGACTTCCAGCTATTAGCAGTGAGTGCTTCTTCATAATTGGCTAGTTTATCTTGTTTAAGTACAGTAGAGTAGACTTTTGGTTTGAAAATACCATGTTTTGACTTTGTCATCATATGATGTCCTTCTCTTGCAGATGATGGAGATCTGCTGATGTTAGTATCATTAATTTGATCTGGACTTGAGGAAGTGTCCATACTTGATAAAGTGTCCATACTGGAGTCTGATGATTCCTTGTCTTGGCAGTAGTTGTTTGGATTTTTTGATGCATTAAGATCAGGCTGATCATCTGATATGTTATGTGAGTGTTCAGTGTTTATCAGATGATCAGTCTGAGTCTTTCTTACCTGCTCACTTGAGTAAATTGGAATATAATGTTTGGGAACAGAATGCATAGATGATTTAGCATCGTAAACCTTATGAGTAGTTTTCAACTCACTCATAGAAAAGGGAAAGACATTATCATTGAAAGCAATATGTCTTGAAATAATTATCTTGCCATTGCTGGTAAGACATTTGTATCCCTTCTGATTGGTGGGATATCCAATCGAAGTACATGGTAAAGATCTAAAACTTAACTTGTGAGAATTATAAGGTCTTAAATATGGATAGCACAAGCAACCAAGAGTTTTAAGTAATGTATTATTTGGAGATGTGTTAAATAATTTCTAAAGTGGTGTTTTGTTTTTCAAAACCTTTGTAGGCATTCTGTTGATAAGAAATACTGCAGAGTTGAATGGCTCTGGCCATAATTTCAATGGCATTGAGGCATGAGCCAAGAGAGTCAGGCCAGTATCAACTATGTGCATGTGCATCCTTTCAGCCAGGCCATTCTGCTCAGATGTATATGGACAGGTAATCCTATGTATTATTCTTTTTTTGATAAAGTAGTCCTTCAAAGTTTTAAACTCAGTCCCTCCATCTGTCTGGATTATCTTTAGTTCATTGTTTGTCTGTCTTTCAGCTTGAGTGATGAATTACATCACTATATTTTTGGTTTCTGCCTTTGATTTGAGAAAATATATTCATGTATATCTAGTAAATGAGTCTATAAAAGAAATATAATATTTGAACTCATAATCAGAGTCAATTGGGGCTGGACCCCATAAGTCAACTGCTACCATTTCCAATGGTTTTGCATATCTAGTTAATGATTTAGAAAATGATAGCTTATGACTTTTTCCCATTTGACAAGAAGTACACATATATGGTCTACGTATATTTTCAAATTTTATATTGCTATTCCGCAGAACATGTTTTACAACATCAACACGGGGTGACCCAGTTTACTATGCCACAAATCAAACACTTTTTTGTTATTGACATTTGAATCACACCTAGCATAATTGCACCATTTCTCTTTTGAGCAGACTTAAATTTCTTCAACAGATTGAAAATGTAAAAACCATTGTGCACATTACCCTGTAACAAAATTTCTTTGTTTAGTAAGTCCCGGACTAGACAGAACTTTGGTTAAAATTCAAAATATACTTGATTGTCATTGGCAAATTAAGATACGCTCAATAAGTTTTTCTTGATTTGTGGGACTTCAAGTAGATTATTGAGATGTTAACTCTCTTTTGCCTCTGATTTTTGCTTTTGCAGTATGAGTGATTTGAATTGATTTTCCATTACCCATAAAAATAGATTGCATACCTTTATATTCTCTGTTTCCAAGATTGAGATTATCAAGATTATTGGTAATGTGATTTGTTGCACCTGAATCTGGATACTATTCTTTATTAGTCTGCATCTAACTGACTTTTTGAACTGCTACTTTGCTTTCTTGCTTCTATACTTGCATGAGCAATGTTAACATTTGGATTGTTGCTTCTCTGAATATTATTTTGCTGGTTTATAGTGAAGTTTTGATCAAATCTGAAATAACATTTGGCTGCAGTATGCCCAAACTTTTCACAGATCTGATACCTAAGTCTATTTGAATTGTTCCACCTTCCATGACCTCTGCCTCTGTAATTCTGTCCACCCCTCTACGTGTTTTGCTGAACTCTGCCATTGGTTGCCTTTTATTGACTTTTGCCTTTGTAGTTTGATGCATAGTTTATGGATAAATCTGAATTCAGTGGCTTCTTCTGGTCTATTCTACCTTCTTGTGCAAGAAGAGTGGACTGTACATATTGAATTGATGGCAATATTTCTGTTGATGAGATTATTGCTATAACAGACTCATACTCTTCATCGAGTCCACTAAGTATGGTTAGAATATGCTCTGTGTCGGCCACTTTACGACCAACAGTCTCCAGTAAGTCATAATATGTCTTGCCTTTAGTTAAGTATTCTTGCATTGATATGTTATCTTTCTTTAAATTCCGGAGTTACCTTTTGTAGTGTAGAATTCTTACTGCAATCTGTAAATTGAAAATTTGATTGATTGTTGACCATATTTCTTGCGAGGTTTTACATCCTACAATTTGAGATAGAAGTTAACACTGATGGATGACATTAACCAGGAGGCTAGCAAGTTGTCCTGTCTTTGATAATTGATGAAATCTTGATTTGTAATTAATTTTCCACTGCTGTCACATATCTTTGGTGGTATTGCTATTGTGTCGTTGATATATTCTTCTAAACCATAACCTCTTATTGTTGTTTCAGTCTGATATTTCAATAGCAAATAGTTGTGCTCTTCAAGTTGCACTGCAAGCTGACTCTTTGGCTTTATTATACACAGATTTGCTGCTTCTTGAGTAGAATTTGATGGATTCCTTTTTGTGGGAGATATAGTCACAGAATTACTCACATCATTACCTGTCATTGTGAATATCTTGATATTTCACTGCAGATGAGTAACTACAGATATTGTCGAGGCAATCATAATGACTGCAGTCAGATAAGAATTTTTTTTAGTCAAAAGACAAAACTTTTAAATCAAGAATCTGATTCTTGATTTAAAGGTTGTTGAGTAAGGTACTGAAAAATTCTTCTCTGATGAGGATGAAATCTGAGAAGGAGTGCTGCAGCCAGTCTTGAATGATGATAACTTGCTGACAAGATTCAGGAGATGCAGTTGGCAAATTAACTGTCTTTGTTAATTTGCAGGAACTGATTTGAACGGAATTCTTGATCAAAGAAAGGATAACTCTCAAGTGATGAGAATAAAATCTGAAGAGAGAAAGCTCCACAATCTTTCAAATGTTGATCGTTTGATCAGATGAAAGATGATCAGATTCAAATCTGCCGTTTGGCAATGATCTGGCTCTGATACCAAATAGAATTTGAATGAATTTGTGTATATGTTTTTGACATGAAAGAAAAGAAGAAGTAACAGTATATTATTGTACAAAAAATGTTACAGGCGGATACTGATACTTATATAATACAACTGCTCTATTGGGAAGTTACAAAAATGCCTCTGAAACCCTATGTGAAATTGTATAAAGGCTGAGCTTTCTAGATTATTGTTGTCTTTCATTTCACTTAATTGAAAGAAATATGTGATAGCAAGTCTTGACATATTCGTCGTGGCATACACATATTAGAGTTGGCAAACATTATCAGAAAGTTCCCAATTTGATAACGAAAATCTAGTTTTTGAATCTAATTAACTTGTTTCATGACATGCAAATGAAATTTGATATCTAACTGTGTTAATCTTTAGTATAGCTAAAACTATAATGATTAAAAGCAAAATGACTTGTTGCTGTGAAAATATTTAAAAGAATATTAGTTTCAAGTGCTAGCATGGAAGTACAGTTTTTTCTTTGCTTTTTTCTTTTCAGTGGTATTTCAGTTTCAACTGTAACAATCCAAAGCCATGCTTCATCATAACATTAGTTCTGAATTGTTTGGCTCCAAAATGATGTCAATTCTCATTTTTAAACATAATTAGTCAGCAACTGCCAAATTCTCATAGCCATAATCTATATGCACGGCTTTGCTATAATAGTCCCGAGTCTATTTATATGGTGCACTCATATCAGATAAGGTTTAGAACCAGAATGTGTGCCCATGTGTTACACATTCTCTTATGATGAGGGTACCCATAGTCTATCTTCTTTTTTTAAATCAAGCGTGGTGCTAAAACAACCTTAATTTTCTCCCACTAATAACATTAATTTAATTAAAACCGATTAAATTTTTACTCTACTAATACCACGAATATTACTTTTTCAACGATTAAATACAAAACATGAGATATGACTGCAAATCAAACCCACCAATTTATTTTTGTTTAACAGAACACCACCACAATGAGATTCAACATTTGTCGGTATAACAATGCCATTGCTCAACAATTTCCACCCTTTTTAAAAATAATCTAGAAATGAACTCTATATAAATATTCATCAAACCTAACATCTTTAAAACAAGATTTGAAAATTGCAAATTTTTGTAAATATTATTTTAATTCTCTGAGTTTCAGAAATTTTTTGAAGATTATTATTATTATTATTTTACAAAAATATATATGATTCGGAAGATTTTTTTAAGCATTTAATTCATGATTATGCTAGCATTAGCTTAATTAACTTGTTAACTGTTGAGTATTGGTAGCTCATGGATCTTATTATTAACAAATTAGATGTACTTTTTGAACGTTAATGATTTTTTATTAAAAAAAAATTAAGTATTGTAGCTTCTAGATTATTGATGGTATTATGAAGTATAGTAGGCAAATTTACTGGCATTTTTAGATATGGTATTGATAAAAGAAAATCAATGTGCCCTTAGCAGCACACTAAATCAAATAATTTGGACGTTGTTATTGAACCGGCGACGAAGTTTGTCATAAATCTCCCACACTTAGGGTTATCGTCCGAAAAAATTAATTGTTGTTGAAATTCAGTTATTAACCCTCTCGTTGACATTTTACATTTTAGCCAGATAAACTAATATTTATCGAACTCTATGTGACATTCTTCTAGTATGCAACCTATGTTATTTTGTATTGGGTTTGTGATGTTACTTATTCTGGTACAAACATAGTTGATAGTATTCACTGGCAATATTTCAAGTAAAAAGCACCTGATATATAATCCAACCAGACCAGGCAAAACAATTGCAAAGAATGTATACACAACCAAGAGTCCAATTAAGTATTTGCCCTGAAGAAGTAACCGCTCCTAATGCATTGCCTAGTCCATCTCTCAAAAGAGGCGGCCCTTTGTACAAAGTTATCACTGTTGCGCCTATGATGCTTCCTATTGTCCCCACAACCTTTGCTATCCCGTAATGTTTATTAATACTTACTCTCTCAAGCCTGAAAATGTGCACATGAATGTTTATAATTTTATTTTCTAATCCTAACATTTCAAATTGAACTTCCTCGGTTAGGGTTGCGCCAAAAAAATCATGCACTGATTAAAATTTAATATAAAATTCTAACATGACATTAGAAAGTAAAATATGTGGACATTTTTGGGGGTTTCAAAATTTTGTGCATGCTCTTGTTCAGAATCAAAGCAAGATTTGTCCATAAATTTGTACTGTTAGATCAAACATGGTGCAGACAAGTGATGCACGTTAGCAATATTATAAATAAAAACGAAGACTCAGAAAACCGAGCTTCATCCATAAACTCTAAAGCATGTGAGCTTGGCACCAACATGCATCCAAGTAAATCCCAAAATTTCAAACTATTGAATATGCTAAAATATATTAAATCGTTAATTATAAGGACCAACTAATGAATCTTTTGTTTGGTCTATGTTTTCAACCGGACTATGTGATCCAAAATACTAGGTTGAATCCATTTTTCTAGTTTTCAACAAGAGCAGACCATAGTTTCTAAGTAATCACATACGCAAAAAAGTAAACAGAACCTGAGAGCAGCTGCCATAATAAAAGTTATGGCCGGGGCAGAATTTTGTATGGCAGATGCATAAGTCGGGGATAAGTAATACACTCCCAGTAAATAGAATCCTTGATTTGCAGTAAACCTGGATTACAAAAACGTTTAACTATCTAATCAATCCTCCCAACAAAAACGCATAAATCAAGTTAAACTTACAAACCAAGCGTCAATAACTTACCCAAGAAAAGCAAGAAGAAAAAATTGCACAAGCAAGGAGATGGTGAATCGTGGCCTATCATTCCTGAAAGAACAAATGATGTGAACAGATTTTAGTTAATTTTTCTGTTAGCAATGCACGAAGACAACTAGAGATGAAATTGCATACTTTTCTAAGAAATAGGCAAAGGGGGTCAATAAAATAAGAGCAATGGCATTCCTATAAACAGGAAAAACAATTTTGCTGACCCCCATATCGAGTGCAGCTCTTGAAACAACTTGAAATCCTGCGAAGCAAAATTGAAGTGCCAGAACTCCTGCCAATAGCTTTGCTTTCTCTGAAAATTTTGCTTCTCTTTCCATTTTGCTTCTCTCCCCTGTTCGAATTTACTCACAGAAGGCTTTGATGTCGAAGGAACTGGAAGTGCGTTGATTTTGGAAATTGGTCAAAGGTGCATGAGCATACGCTTTAGTTGATATTTGATTGCGCAGCACAATTTTGTTTTAAAATGGACAAGCAAAGGATTTTGTTAATTTAATATCCTTTAACATTATGTTAAGTTAATAGGATGGCATATTGTTTCCTTCTTGGATTTTTAAAAAAAAAGTTCCCACGAAAGGGAGAGAATATCCTATTTGATAAAAAGTGTAAGTTAACTTGCGCTTTTCAAAAATTTAAAAATGTTCGAAAATTTCAAAATCAGAAAGCGCAAACTAGCTTGCGTTTTCCTAATAAAAAGTGCAAGTTAACTTGCGGTTTTGAAAAATTTCAAAAGTTTCAAAAAAAATTCAAAATTAAAAAGCGCAAACTAGCTTGTGCTTTATTGATAGAAAGAGTAAGTTGGCTTGCACTTTCAAAATTTTTTAAAAAAATCAAAATTAGAAAGCGCAATTTAACTTGCGTTTTTCAAAAATTTCAAAAAAAAAATTAAAGCCAACAAATTGAAAGTTAGCTTGCATTTTCTGTCAGAAAAGTGTAAGTCACCTTGCGTTTTGTATTTTTCAAATATAGAGACCAAATTTACAAATTCATTTCTACGGGAACTTTCTTTTAACAACATCAAAAATATGGACCTGTGACTCTTTTCTTGTAATTTAAAAGTACGGTTGAATTAAATTGACTCCACTATAAGTTGGATGAAAACTGTTCCGGTGTGTCGGGCAATTTCTCATTTTTTTGGGCAAAATTTATAAAAACCTCTATGTGGTGATTGGTTGGGCATGGCGGGAAAAGGGCACTTGAAGCTAGGTGATTACAACACATTGCATGTTAGAGTCACTCCTACAAATATAACCTTGCATGCTCTATTTGTGCATAACGTTAATACAACGGTGGAGAACTGAAAGTTTGGTAGTTTATCATTAAAAGGTTTTAGGTATTTTCTGCTTTAGATTTTTCCATAGTACGTCTTTTCAAGCCCCAAAGTATTTCATCTGATTTCAAAGATTAGTATGGAAGTTTACCTAGAACAAGATTGATGCAAGTCTATTAAGCAGCAGAGGCAAGCCACAAGAGTGAACTTTCAATATGAATTTTTTGTGATTCAAAATGTAGATGGTCTGATCTACTACCACAGCTACTACTTGGTGTGATTAAATTCTCCGTTTCGTTAAAAGAGCATGGGTTGAGTGATGGAACCATTCAACATTTCATTAAGCGAATAAATAGAAATTAACCATTTGCATGGTCCTTGTAAGCAGCTTTGTGTTAGTTTAGATGAGTTATCAATCCAAGTTTTGTTTATGATTAATTTTTGTTTAAACTCCCATAAGATTTAAATCATAATAGGTTGTATAGACCATACTTGAGACACTGTTAGCATGTCCAATATTGATGCTGAAATGAATATGTTCCATTTTACCAACCAAAATGAACCACCGCGCTACTTGCATAGAGAACATAATATGTGTTGCATTTAGAAGTCAAATAACTCTTACGGTATGGAACTAGGAACAAGGTTCCTGGACATCAAGTTTATCACACGTGACACACTTCTCCACATGATGTCACAACATTGCTTCCACTAGGAAAACAAAACACGTATTCTACTCAAAAAAAGTATCACCAAATGTAGCATTGGGAAACTACATTGTTGCACAAGTTGCCTTCAATTGAAAGCATGTCTTCTTCTACCATTAAGATGATTTGGGTTGATGGAATCTCTAGGAAAATATTTTAAATAACAAGTGAATTAATAGAAGAAATGAGTAAGTGTGAATGATTGATTCTGTATGTTAATAATCTCACGTTGTAGGATTATATGAAAAAATAAGTATTTATACTTGATTCTTAGAAGCTAAGTTGTACCTTTCGGATACCTATTTTCTTGTTAAAAAGATTCATTTATTGCAATGTATGAAATAGCAGTTGTAGGAGCACTAAGTCATTTGTCTCATCCTCCACATAAACCTCCATTTGGATTCTCCAACCATGTTAATATTATACTGTAGTTTGGAACTTTTAAGGCTTTTCCTAATTTGCTTGAGCAGGTTCCATTTAGTACATAACTGAAACAAATGCATGTTACAGTGTGATTTTTACAATTCACAACATTTATGTATATATAAATATAAGTAAAGCTTTTGTTCTTCTAGTTTACAGTTGTATACTTCAGGTGTACTAAGAAAACAAACGAAAGGAAATCAAGAGTAACAATTCTTGATTGCCTCAGCACTCATCTCACCTTCTTTGAATTGTTTCAGCTAAAACACAAGATTTGCCAATGTTCTTCAGTCTTTGACATGAATCAAAACCCGGTTCTGCAACTTACCACCATGTTTACTCATCTCTTATTGCCATTTCAGTTCTCAATAGGCATACTGGAAAACTGACCGGTAGTGCATCATTTACTACAATGTTTACTTGATCTGCCTGCCATTCCTACCTATCACATAATCATTAGCAGTGGTAAAATAGCATGTATGTATATGTATATATACAACGATAAAACTATAATGAAGTTGCAAGATGTAAATTAATAATTTAAAAAAAATAAAATTACTTGTCTTTTTGCCAAATGATGAAAGTGTACGTTTATGGCATGTAACATATCCAGATTGAAACTTTTAAGGCTCTTATGCATCAAAATTAGCGGAACAAATGTATTTGATAACCAGTAAGCCATATGTTAACTAATTATATATTTCATAAATAACTATGCTACGTAAAATATATAGAACTTCCACAGTATATTATTTGCAAAAAGAGTGTATAACTCAAAAAAAGTTGATTGCCTCAATTGTTGAACCAATGATATGGCTAAGGCGCTGTCCATTTTTGATGCAAAATAATTAAAGATATATGTTGATATCACCAAACAAGATATACTAATGAAAAGAAGAAACATGATCGAGAAATGTTGTCAATATATCAGTTCTGTCCATTTTAACTCGATCTAGCAATTTATTACGTACTACGTATCATACTAAGAAGCAAGTCTCATGCATGCAGGCAATCCAACATGTATGAAACAACAAATTGTCAATGCATTAAACCGTCATAGTTGATTATAATAATAAAATGTAAAGATGGCTAATTATGATCATAATAGTCAATCAAATAATAAATAATGCAAGTTCAAACAGTTGCAATGATATTACCAAACCACTTGCAGATCAGGATATCCAAAATAATATTGTCCCATCCAAGGTTTTCAAGATGAGATTTAGATCGCAAGTGCTAAAGTTCAAATTTTAAATCGGAATGGGATTTACATCGTAAATCGTAGATTTAAAAGATCCACATTTTAAAGAATGTACAATTTTTGAAATTGATGTTGATGTTTGAACTTCTACACCTATACTTAGAACTTAATTTTCTCTTTTATTTTGTTTTGAAAACGTTATAATTAAAATTTTGAATCCAAATAAGTATATTAAATACGTTAGCATAAGTTAAATGTTTTTTTTAAATTGAGATTTTGGTTAAGTTTGAATTGAAATGTAAATCGAATCGTAAAGGAAGAGATTCGATCTGGATTGGGATTTAAATCATACGATTTTAAGATTTTTGACAATAATGACTCCTATACAGTTAAGCGTTTAGCAGTTTTATACCGGTAGATATGCGAAATGTTGTGGTGGGGATACAGCGGAAATTAGCAGAGGTTCAAAAAGCTTCATTGGATATAAGAATCAAATATTTAAAGTTAAGTTATTATCATTCTCACATCATTTGTGTAAAGAAGAATAATATTGTTTGATCTTATATAACAAAGTCGAAGAATATCATGATTTATGCAGATTAAATTTGATGATTTGTCCTAACCTTTTGATTTGTTTTAAAAGAACTAATCAAATCAAACTTTGTATATTAATATTGCTAAAGTGGTGTTAAAAATTCCTGATTTAGCAGGTGTAGCAGAAAATAGCGAGGCTTATAACACTAACTTGAAATAACGTAGAGGTCGAAGAGCGCTACGGGCTATAGCAAAAATATTGTGAGGCTTTAGCAAGGCTTTATAACAAGAGAAATAAGATTACACGAAACAAATAACAGCTATATCTCTAAAGCAAAGCGGGTATACAACTATAAAGCTTCATCATCCTTAAGCGGGCCTGCAGTGTTAAAGCCCAGCTCTTTATTTTATTTTCAATTTGCTTGTATACTGTATATATAAACACTACACACAACTCATGTATTATCAATATAAGATTAATAAAAATACCTCTATTTGCTTTTCTTAATTCTTTATCTTGGTATCAGAGCAATCAGTCGTCTAACGGCAAGTGCCTTACCAGGAAACTCATCAGAATCAGTATCATCACCTGAGCTCTGGTTGCACCCCCAGTTCTCATCAGATTTTATCTCATCATCCGAGAAAGTGAGTTTTTTTAATTTAAGAAACCCACATTACCTCTAAAGGAGACAAGTGTCTCGCCAAGAACTGGTCAGATTGGTGTCATCACTTCAGATCTGGCTGCACTGTCCATATTTTCTTCGGCATCATCAAGAAAGATAGTCAGGAAAGTCTTTCTTCTTCCTCTCATTTGACACTGTGTATACTTGCATAGATCATTAAAATCTACATCAATGGCCGATAGAAATGAAGATCAGTCATCAACTTCACCAACTGCTTCAAGAGTTACCCTAGATCTGCCAAATGAAAGCAATGCAATAGTGATTATCAATCTCAAAAGTCAGATAATAACGACACAACTTGATGAAAACGACTACCTTTTATGGAAGTTTCAAATCGAAACAGCCATAAGAGGGTATGGGCTTGATGATCATATCAAAGGAACAATTATTGTTCCTGCAAGAATGATAGAGAGCAGTGATGGAAAACTAATCAATAATAAAGATTTTACAAATTATCAAAGGTAAGATAGTCTACTGTCATCTTGGTTATTGTCATCAATCGATTCTAATCTCTTACCACAACTTATTGATTGTAAAACAGCTCATGATATATGGATAGAGTGGAGCAAATCTTCAGTTCTCAATCAGCAGCAAAGATAATTTTTTATAAAAGACGGTTGCAAAATTTAAAGAAAGACAGCATGGGTATGAATGAATATCTGGCCAAGATCAAGACTCTATGTGATCTTCTTGATGTAGCAGGACATAGAATCTCTGATACTGAGCAGATACTCACTATTTTTAGTGGCTTGGATGAGAATTATGAGTCAGTTGTTGCAATAATATCATCAAGAAAGAAAATACCTGATATACAATATGTTAAGGTAACTCTTCTTGCACATGAAGGTAGAATTGATCAGTAGAAATTAGTTAATACTGATCTATCAATAAATCTTGCTTCAAGAAACAACAACTATGGCAGAAACAACACTAAAAATTATCCAAAAGGAGGATCAAATTCAAGAGGAAGAAATAGAGGGGGTAGATGGAATAATGGAAATAGATTAAGATGTCAAATCTGTGAAAAATATGGTCATGCGGCAAACAAATGTTACTTCAGGTTTGATGCATCATATATACCCAACTAGCAATTAAAATCCCAAAGAAACAACAATCAAAGTGCAAACATGGCAAGTATGCAATCTGAAGCTAAAGGAAAGTCTGACAACATTAGAAGTTACCAAACAGACATTGCTAAGCCTGAAGATATACAAGATGAATCTTGGTATCCAGACTCAGGGGTAACAAATCATGTTACTAATAATCTAGACAATTTAAATCTTGAAAACAAGGAGTACAGAGGTAACAAAACCATACATATGGGCAATGGTGAATCAATTAAGATCACTCATACAGGTTTTTGTAGCATAAGAGGAAACAGACAATTATATCTTATTGAGAGTACCACAAATCAAGAAAAATCTGATGAGTGTATCTCAATTTGCCAATTATAATAATGTTTACTTTGAATTTCATCCTAAACATTGTATTATTAAAGATAGATTTACTAATGATATTCTTTTGTAGGGTGAAATGTATAAGGGCCTCTACAAGTTCAATGTTATTGATTCAAAAGTTTCTGTAAATAAGAGCTACAGTTGTTTCTATTCTGAGATGAATCAAAACAAAATGTTGAGTAATGATTTTGATGTTTGGCATCATAAATTGGGGCATCCAAGTGCTAGTATTGTAAAGAAAATCTTATGTGATAATAAAATTTCTTATACAAATATATCTTTGCCTTATATATGTACATGTTGTCAAATGGGTAAAAATCACAATTTGCCTTTTACCAAATCAGAAATTGTATACAATAAACTATTAGGATTAATAGCAACTGATCTGTGGGGTCCTGCCCCTATTAATTCTGACTGTGGATTTAATTATTATGTATATTTTATTGATGCTTACTCTAGGTATACATGGATATATTTTCTCAAATTAAAGTCAGAAACTGCAAAAGTTGTGGTGCATTTCATAACTTAAGTTGAAAAGCTAACAAATCATCAGGTCAAGTCTTTCAATTAGATGGAGGGTCTGAATACAAACCACTAAGTGAATACTTCAAAAAAATAAGAATAGTACATAGAACTACATGTCCACATACCTCAGAGCAGAATGGGTTGATAGAAAGAAAGCACATGCATGTGGTTGAGACAGCTCTCACTCTGCTAGCTTAGGCTTCACTGCCTTTGAAGTTCTGGCCAAATGCCTTCAATATAGCTGTGTATTTGATCAACAGACTGCCAACTAGAACTCTAAGGAGCAAAAGCCCAATTGAAGTGCTATTTAACACCAAACCAGACTACCTCAAGCTTAAAGCCTTTGGTTGTTTATGTTTTCCCTGGCTCAGACCATATAACCCACAAAAATTGAGCTTCAAATCCTCTCCCTGCACATTCATTGGTTATGCTAAGAATCAGAAAGGATACAAGTGTTTAAGTGACAATGGCAAAGTTATAGTGTCTAGACATGTTACTTTTAATGAGCATCGGTTCCCTTTTTCAAATGTCAAAGTAAAAACATCTAGCAAAGTCTATAATCCAAAAATGTCTATACCATCAATACCCATTAGTCAAGATGAACTTACTGTTGAAACAACAGAAGATGCTCTGAATAGCTCCAGTCCACAACATATAGTGTCTGATTCCAGACCAGGTCATGAACCATATGATCAGCCAGGAAATAATAGTGATAACAGTAACCCTTATTAGAATCGTCATGATCTGGAAGAACAAAGCCCATCCAGATCTTAACAACTCATAACTCAACCTACTTCTACACATAGTACTGCTCCTGCAAGGACTCAACATCACATGATTACTAGAGCTAAAAGTGGTATATTCAAACCAAAGATATATGCAGTAGACATAGAGACAGAGGAACCAAAATCTCATGATCAAGCGGTAAAGAATGAAAAGTGGAAAGCAGCCATACAAGAAGAATACAATGTTTTGCGCCAAAATTGGTCACAAACCCCGAATATCGTGAAAGCACCAAAGTATGAATACAGATCAGCGATATTCCAACACAAATATCAGATCCAGGCAAAGTAGTGAACAAAGTTGGAAAGTAACAAACATAAAAACAAGATTTATAGTGGTTCGGCTATCGCTGGCCTACGTCCACTTCAAAGGATAATCTTTTTTATTGATGTTCTTGCTGGTTACAGTGGATTACAATAGTAACTTTCAAGTACAACAATCGAGTTTGAGTGCAATTGTAACGACCCGGTGTTTTCAACCATTCGCATCCGCACATGTCGGACTTGAATTGTTCAAAATACCGCGTTGTAAAAATAAATTTGGCAGAACTCAGAATATGCAGTAAATAATTAATCACAGACACAGAATCAGAATACTCGCAGCGGAATTAAAAATACTTAGTGGTTCATGAAGCCACTATAAATATTCTTACTCAAGTAAAATTTACATAGTTAAATATTCTTACTCAAGTAAAATTTACATAGTCTTAAATCCAAATATAGTTTTAACTTATCAGTAAACAGTCCAAATGTCCACTAGTCTTGATTTTTAGATAAAGAACTGGAAAGGAAGTTTGCCAGCAGCTTGAAAGTGATCTACAGAAATCCTAGCTTCGGGATGAAAACTGAACTGCAACTCAGGCTGACCCGAGCGTAAAATAAAACATAAACACTCGAGTCAGGACATACATACTTATATAGTGTAAGCTAATTCAAGTGTACTGTAATATAGAGCAAGTAACTTAAAGGATGCTTGGGACCGCCCATCCTCTAAGGATCCGTTAAACTATTTACTATGTAGTATATTGCGCTATTATAATAGTGTCTATATATAAAATAAACTTACTTTTAAATAGCGTTAAGGAGTGACCCAATATTCCCCTTAACACAAATAATGCCAATAGTCTATACAGTACCGTAATACCTCCTGATCGGGAAGCTACCAGAGGATACTCCATAGGTACGACACAAATAGAAACTCGTAGTAGGCTCGCTAGGGTAGGTGACACGGCACAACTAGGCAATGCCAGGGTAGATATACCAATTGCTATCCGGACCGGTGGAAACGCGTAGCGGCAGTTACCGCCCACCTCGAACAACACTCCCAAATCAAAGGTGCGCACCAAAACAATCACAAGAGTAATAGAATGGCATACGAAGAAGTGCGTTCGATCAGAGGTGCTACCTCATTAATCCGAGAATCGCTCCTGTTTTAGCCACCTTATGCCAACTCACGGGAGTCGGGTCCACGTATTTACCTTAAAGAAACCGTCACCACCATCCTACTTCATTCTGGAATCTCCACCGCGTACACGGTTAGTCAAAGTGGTTTTCGGTATCGACAGAGAGTATGCCAGATATCTGATCCCAGTCTCTTTGCCAACCAAACGTTATTATAACCCGTGGTTATAGTTTGAAAAATGGTATTTATATTTTTCAAATCAATATATATATTTCAAATACCTTTAATTTCAAATCCTTGATTTAAAACATTTCCTTTGAAAATATACCATTTCAATTTATTCAATTAAATTTGGAATTTATTGCTTTTATCAAAAGAATGGAAATCAATTTTCTTCTTTTAAAACTTTCCAAACTCAACTTCTTACTTTATTAGCAATTTCATATTTAAATTCCAAATCTTAACGTATTCCTAAAATAGAGATGAAATTTTAAATAAATCAATTTTAAATCAATTTCACTTCTACATCTAGGAAATGCTATCTAAAGTTATGGGTTTAAAATAGTCAAGTTTCAAAAGACAGCAATTAAATGCTGTAGTAGACTTTTAGCTAAACATCAAATTTCAAATATAACTTATTATTTATTATTTCTGTATTGAAATCTTTTCCTTTCCAAAAATATAGAATTTCTAAACAAGTTATATTCCAAAATTTTAACTCAACATTTATTTATTTAACCCCTTTTCAATCATTGTAAATCTCATAAAAATCCTTTATATAATTTAAATTAGAATATCATCAAATTTCTAAATTTAAATAATTTAAAATAATTTCAGAAAATAATATATAAACCACGGGCCTGTATAAGATTTTCTAGCCTAGGTCAAGTGAAACGGATTTATATCATTTCAATCTGATATTTACACAACCCCGGGTTCTATCATTTCGAACCCGCAATCCCAAGACAATTTACAGCAGTTAACAGAACAAGTGAACAATAATAATCAATTAGGCCTATCATTTCAGCCCATACCATCTATAATAACAGGGAACTTGCAGTGGTGATTTAAGCAGTAAATAAACAATAACATCACTGCAGAAATAATATAACAGATAATACTGATGAGGTGTCAATTTAAATGGGGTCCATCATTCTATATTACACTACAGACAGATAATAGTGAAATACAATTTTACACATACACTTGCAATAATTTACCAAAATATAAATACGTATGTCTGGTGAGAAATACTCACCTGATGGCTGCAGAAAGATTTTAAATTTCAAAACGATGATTCACCGGAAAAGAACTACAGAGAGTAACGATCAAAATCCCTCGGATGTCAAGCTTAGATTTAAATCTAGAACAAGATTCAAAATATTGAATACGCGACTTTAGAATTTACGGTCAAAGAAAAATTTAAAAGTATGGAGAGAATTTTTTTGTTTGACTTGCTCGACCACTCTACCATGTACAACAACCAAAACATTTCCAAACACACGAACTGTGCTAACACTATAACCATGATAAAATTTCCTAAAGACAAACTAAGGCAAAATGGTGGAGTTTTCTTATTATGCCGGGGTACATGTACACGTGCACACTTCCATTACACTTACTCGCGTACACGCACTCACGCCAACATTTCCACATACTTACATCTCTTCTGCCACTTTCATTCATTATTTTCTTTTCCTTTTACCTGGATCCAACTACTAAAAATATCATCTACTACTGCAAATCAACCTAAGTACTTACAATATTTCTTTACAGTCTAAATTTAAACTTGCAGGCTTTACAAACTTACAATCAGACAGGAATTCATCATCAGCTACACGCGCCACAACCCCACTTCTTCGAGCTAACCATGGAATTTCTTCGAGAAAAATGCAACAAATCTTCGGGACAAAATATAAAGACTTCGAGAATTTTATGCAATGACTTCGAGTAAAATCATGCGACTAAATCAAAGCATCTACTGAATGTGTACATCTCCTCTCCTCCTTATTCTCTGCTTCCTCTATCATATGAAGGTTACATATATGCAGACTAACTGAACTCACAGTCCTAGCCTACCTCTTTCCCATCCTCACCCCTTGTTTTTTTTTTTTTTTTTTTGCAAATGAAAGAAAACTCTCTAGGCCTTGTTAACATCCAACTCAAACATGCAAAAAGGGTTTCTCACTGTTCCTATCAGACCTCTACATGAACCAAAACAACTCCTAACCAGATACAAAACAAATGCATGCTTCTAAATATTTGTGACTGTGATACACGTACACGGTGACACCAATGCATAACCCAGTCTAACATCCCTGCCAACACATATTCACGCAACAACAAAACAAAAAAACTAAGCATCATCAGATCCTTACTAAATGAACCCATCCCTCTTTCTTAAATATTTTGACAACACTGCCCTTCCTACTCCTCTCAAACAACTCCAGACCATCTTATGTTCACGCAATTTATACCTCAAGTATATTTTTTTTTCTTCGACAGATCTGTTCCCAAAATAACTCCCAGGCCCTACAACTTACCTGGCATGACATCAACACAGTTCCCATATACAAATTTGCACAACATTCCACTACCTATGTGTCGAGAGTTAAGCCTATAACACACACACAAGATCTCACTTCCTCTCTGTTTCTAGACCTAACTTTCCAAAACAAAAACAGTTCAACATATCCAGATCCCATATGTTTAGTTCAAGGCAGATGATAAGAGTCTCATAGAAAGACAAAGTGAATAAATAGTAGTGTGGCCGAGCAAGGCACAGATAGAACAACATCAAGAGAAAGAGGAAGGAAAACTGGAAGGAAAAAAAAAACAATAAGACTTATTACCTGATGGATCTTGAACGTACGAGGAAGGGGAAGGCAGAGATATTTAGATGCGGAGAAAGAAACTGGTGAGGTGGGTATATATATAGGCAGTGCGAATTAAAGGAGAGGTAAAAGCATCAGTTTTATTGATATAAATTTGGTTGATATGACTGCGAAATTTCCTCATCAGTTCAAAGGAAATAGATAAAGTTCGAACGTTGCAAAAATTAAAAAGATTTGAACTGCTGCAAGATCAATGGGGAGGGAGAGCAATCAGTTGAAGACTTGAAGCTATTAGAGACGAAAGATATGAATACGTGATTTTATTGCTGAGAAAAGAAAAGGCAAAACACATTTCCAGTTTTGAACAAAAGAATATGTTCGAAAAGGTTTGATTGAGATCTTCTTGCGTGATGAAAGAACCACTGATATAGCATGTCAGTTACACAAATATAAAGTTGTTAACATGAATGCGTGAACGTTACTTAAGGGAATATTGATCAAAGGAAGGGCAAGCAAGCATCAGTTATATTGACATAAATTGTGAATATAGATACGTGATTAAAGCAGAGAAAAAAAAAATGGCAAGCGTGATAAATGGTTTGATTTATTCAATGAATTGCGAGATTCATGTACTTGATTTTGGTAGAGCTGTTGGAAGCAGAGAATGGGAGAATATAGGATGTGCACGTTTCAGTCTTTAAAGTGCATGCATTGATTGTGTAAAAGGATATCAGAGGGAAAAATATTTCGAACGTTACTTCATATTCATTTTTATTTCATTTTATACATTTTGATCTTTATCTGTGTGATATCGATTCTCAGTTATAAATGTTTGAACGTTACCCATATTTATTAAAACATGCGTTGATTGTGGGAATATGGCTTGCGAGATTTAAAACTGCCAATTGAAATTAATGCATGCGATTACTGCAAATTTTATGAGAAGCTTTGATTTCAATATTTATGCGTGATTGAGAAACTTGATTTTGTGTAGTACTGCTTGAAACAGAGGATAAACAGATTTGGACTTTACTTATATGTGTGATTCATTTCTAGTTTATCAATCTTGATTTTTAGTTTGATTGCAATAAATGAAATGGCAAAAATTATGTAAGGCTTTAGGAATGGAACGTATATAAATTTATTTAAAAAAAAAAACCAAACTGTCCGTTAAAACAAAATAACGTTTGCTATAAAATCACTGACTGATATTTTATATCCAAAAATATTAAAAATATGATTTTTTTACAATACATCAAACTGACGTAATACAGAACATCAAAAATAACATTTTTAAGTTTATACGTTTTATTCCGTTACCTACCATAGATTTTTACACGTCCTTTAAACGCGAAATCCAACAGTTCATTAATACACTAAATTCTTCAAAATTATTACTTAACAAACTTAATTGGTTTTCACATATTATATATATATACAAAATTTCTTTTATTAAAATTCAAATGGAGTTGTCTTTTAACAAATTTAACCGTTTCACACTTTAAATTTCCATATTTAGTATTTTAAGGAAATGATTTAAATCAAATTATATATGTATATAAATTGGGAAGTAAATTTTACTGGAAAGAGAAAAATAACGGATTAAAGTTCTATACGTTTTCTTATATATAATCTTATATATATATATATAGTATTTATTCCCTAAATTTACGCGCCCTTATTAACGCGTAATTTCCCAGTTCATTTATACACAAAAAAATTCGAAATTCTGACCATGCTGAGACTCAAACTCGTGACCTGTCGTGAATAGCACAGATGTCTTAACCACCTAAGCTATTAATGTTTTCTTAATTAAAACTTGATTTTTTCAGAGATCTTATTAGTTAATCCTAATTTTTTTTAATCACTTTAAATAAACCCCAAAGTTTTTTTTAAAAAATACAAGTGAAAATTACTTGTTAAAAAAAATGGGCTGTTACACTCTCCCCCACTCAGAACTTTTCGTCCTCGAAAAGGAAGAAGGTAGGGGAATAGAAACAACCTGAAATAAAACTAAATTGAAACTTAAATTAGAATCATTAATCTAAACAATAAAAATTCAATTTTAAATTAATCATTGATTTCATCTATTTATACTTAAAATCTTAACATTTATTTATTTACATATTTACTTGTATAATATCCCTACACTTAAAAAAAATCATTCAATTTTTTTTTTATCCAAATTTTACCCAAGGTATTATAACATTCTAATTTAAAATGTTTAATTTTAATCCAAATTTGAAATGGTAATTTAACTTAATTGTTAAAGTAAATTTACCATTTCCCAAAATAAACTAAATTCCCCGTTTAGTTTCTTCTTTATTCCAAACTATAATTAAATTTATTTTTCTCAATATTTTTCTCATCTATGTCAAATATTTTTCTCAATATCTAAACCATATAAATTCAATTAATTAATATTCAATAATTGATTTAATTCATTTGATTTTTACAGAAGTTAAATCAATCTTAACTATTTCCAAATTAATTATCTTATTATCCAATTATTTTCTAAAATCAGAAATTTGTATAGTCATTTATAATAATCATCTTTATTCAACAAATTTAATTCTTCTTTATTCCAGATTATTATTAAATATATTCTGCTTAATATATCTTATCGCACATATTAAGTAGATTATATTTAATATAACTATTCCAATATATTTCTAAATTTCCTTTAACACCATTTGATATTGTATATTATTCAATTACTCTTTTATTTCTATTTACCTCTATTTGTCTTGTTGTAACTGAAACTTTAAGTGTATAACATTTATTATAACCACTCAAATTTTTATTTATAAAATCCTTTTATATTATACATTATCCAATTACATAGTTAATTTCTGAATGATTTAGGTAAGTTATATTGGCATGCAATTTATACAAGTAAAATTTTCCAACTATATTATTCAAGTTTAAATATTCATTCCAAATTTGACTTTATTTTATCATTAGAATCACCTTTTAACATAAATTTATGAATTAAATTTCCAATTAACTTCAAACCCTTTAGAGATAAATAAATACATACATATAGTATATGTCAAATCAAATTTAAATCATATATCTATATATATTATAAATTAAGTCATATTTTAGAAATTCAAATTAATTAAATTTTTGAAGCAAAACTACATCGTGGTCTCTTTACTTCGATACTCGAAAATGAATGTCGATGATGTTGTAGTCATCACCGAAATTATTTTCCAGCAACAAAGAGAAGAGCACTAATTTTTAAAACTTTAAAATTCTTTGGAAACAAATTTATATTCGAAAATAATTTAAATAATAATATATCCTTTTAAGACTTTAAACACAAGGTTTGAAACTATCAGATATTAAATTCTTAAATTCTTGTTTTAAATCCATTTCTGTTTCCAAATAAATTTATAACCATGTTTGATAGTTCAATTATTCATTAAGACAAAACCAATGGTTTACAAAACTATAAATAAAATCAAACATTATTATCTCTAAACAACTAGTTAAATTTTGAAAATTATACTTATATATATAATATTAGATTTTTCCCAAATAGGAATAAAAAATTTCAAAACAAGGATAGAGATTCAAATTTTGAAGGACTCAAATTAAAGAGAATTTTGATTTAAAGATAAGTTGGAATCAGAAGATCCGATGGTTAAATAACAGAATAAGAAACCAGATAAGTTTATATAAATCGCGGGCAACCTTAACCTGGTCAACCGTGACTTAAAGAGTCAGATCGATGTGGATTTTCTGGGGTAAATCTACATTCGATCTGAAGAGATAGAGTTCAGAATAACCAAAGATACTAGTATCTAAACCGAGGATAAATATAAATCTCCGGTGAATCAATGCTAGTTGTAAAGGAGTTTCACCGCTATATTAGAATATTGGCGAAACCGCCAATTCACTATAAAGATCATCCTAAGTGGAGTTATGGGATACTCCCGAATCGAAAGAAAAATAAATAGTGAGGGACACGAATGAACTTCGGAACCGCAGGGAACGTTCCAAAATTCGAAAAGGAAGAGATTCAAGCTCAAATGAAAGTGATTCTGTAAATCAACTTTACCATACATTCTAAGTTTTGCCTAGAGCCAAAGCTCTGATACCAGATGTAACGACCCGGTGTTTTCAACCATTCGCATCCGCACATGTCGGACTTGAATTGTTCAAAATACCGCGTTGTAAAAATAAATTTGGCAGAACTCAGAATATGCAGTAAATAATTAATCACAGAATCACAGACACAGAATCAGAATACTCGCAGCGGAATTAAAAATACTTAGTGGTTCATGAAGCCACTATAAATATTCTTACTCAAGTAAAATTTACATAGTTAAATATTCTTACTCAAGTAAAATTTACATAGTCTTAAATCCAAATATAGTTTTAACTTATCAGTAAACAGTCCAAATGTCCACTAGTCTTGATTTTTAGATAAAGAACTGGAAAGGAAGTTTGCCAGCAGCTTGAAAGTGATCTACAGAAATCCTAGCTCCGGGATGAAAACTGAACTGCAACTCAGGCTGACCCGAGCGTAAAATAAAACATAAACACTCGAGTCAGGACATACATACTTATATAGTGTAAGCTAATTCAAGTGTACTGTAATATAGAGCAAGTAACTTAAAGGATGCTTGGGACCGCCCATCCTCTAAGGATCCGTTAAACTATTTACTATGTAGTATATTGCGCTATTATAATAGTGTCTATATATAAAATAAACTTACTTTTAAATAGCGTTAAGGAGTGACCCAATATTCCCCTTAACACAAATAATGCCAATAGTCTATACAGTACCGTAATACCTCCTGATCGGGAAGCTACCAGAGGATACTCCATAGGTACGACACAAATAGAAACTCGTAGTGGGCTCGCTAGGGTAGGTGACACGGCACAACTAGGCAATGCCAGGGTAGATATACCAATTGCTATCCGGACCGGTGGAAATGCGTAGCCGCAGTTACCGCCCACCTCGAACAACACTCCCAAATCAAAGGTGCGCACCAAAACAATCACAAGAGTAATAGAATGGCATACGAAGAAGTGCGTTCGATCAGAGGTGCTACCTCATTAATCCGAGAATCGCTCCTGTTTTAGCCACCTTATGCCCACCTATTTACCTTAAAGAAACCGTCACCACCATCCTACTTCATTCTGGAATCTCCACCGCGTACACGGTTAGTCAAAGTGGTTTTCGGTATCGACAGAGAGTATGCCAGATATCCGATCCCGGTCTCTTTG
The DNA here is from genome assembly GCA_030765085.1 of Allium cepa. Taxonomy (NCBI): domain Eukaryota; kingdom Viridiplantae; phylum Streptophyta; class Magnoliopsida; order Asparagales; family Amaryllidaceae; genus Allium; species Allium cepa. The sequence goes on along the minus strand of CM060941.1, from coordinate 77,138,034 downwards.
CCAACCAAACGTTATTATAACCCGTGGTTATAGTTTGAAAAATGGTATTTATATTTTTCAAATCAATATATATATTTCAAATACCTTTAATTTCAAATCCTTGATTTAAAACATTTCCTTTGAAAATATACCATTTCAATTTATTCAATTAAATTTGGAATTTATTGCTTTTATCAAAAGAATGGAAATCAATTTTCTTCTTTTAAAACTTTCCAAACTCAACTTCTTACTTTATTAGCAATTTCATATTTAAATTCCAAATCTTAACGTATTCCCAAAATAGAGATGAAATTTTAAATAAATCAATTTTAAATCAATTTCACTTCTACAGCATCTAGGAAATGCTATCTAAAGTTATGGGTTTAAAATAGTCAAGTTTCAAAAGACAGCAATTAAATGCTGTAGTAGACTTTTAGCTAAACATCAAATTTCAAATATAACTTATTATTTATTATTTCTGTATTGAAATCTTTTCCTTTCCAAAAATATAGAATTCCTAAACAAGTTATATTCCAAAATTTTAACTCAACATTTATTTATTTAACCCCTTTTCAATCATTGTAAATCTCATAAAAATCCTTTATATAATTTAAATTAGAATATCATCAAATTTCTAAATTTAAATAATTTAAAATAATTTCAGAAAATAATATATAAACCACGGGCCTGTATAAGATTTTCTAGCCTAGGTCAAGTGAAACGGATTTATATCATTTCAATCCGATATTTACACAACCCCGGGTTCTATCATTTCGAACCCGCAATCCCAAGACAATTTACAGCAGTTAACAGAACAAGTGAACAATAATAATCAATTAGGCCTATCATTTCAGCCCATACCATCTATAATAACAGGGAACTTGCAGTGGTGATTTAAGCAGTAAATAAACAATAGCATAACTGCAGAAATAATATAACAGATAATACTGATGAGGTGTCAATTTAAATGGGGTCCATCATTCTATATTACACTACAGACAGATAATAGTGAAATACAATTTTACACATACACTTGCAATAATTTACCAAAATATAAATACGTATGTCTGGTGAGAAATACTCACCTGATGGCTGTAGAAAGATTTTAAATTTCAAAACGATGATTCACCGGAAAAGAACTACAGAGAGTAACGATCAAAATCCCTCGGATGTCAAGCTTAGATTTAAATCTAGAACAAGATTCAAAATATTGAATACGCGACTTTAGAATTTACGGTCAAAGAAAAATTTAAAAGTAGGGAGAGAATTTTTTTGTTTGACTTGCTCGACCACTCTACCATGTACAACAACCAAAACATTTCCAAACACACGAACTGTGCTAACACTATAACCATGATAAAATTTCCTAAAGACAAACTAAGGCAAAATGGTGGAGTTTTCTTATTATGCCGGGGTACATGTACACGTGCACACTTCCATTACACTTACTCGCGTACACGCACTCACGCCAACATTTCCACATACTTACATCTCTTCTGCCACTTTCATTCATTATTTTCTTTTCCTTTTACCTGGATCCAACTACTAAAAATATCATCTACTACTGCAAATCAACCTAAGTACTTACAATATTTCTTTACAGTCTAAATTTAAACTTGCAGGCTTTACAAACTTACAATCAGACAGGAATTCATCATCAGCTACACGTGCCACAACCCCACTTCTTCGAGCTAACCATGGAATTTCTTCGAGAAAAATGCAACAAATCTTCGGGACAAAATACAAAGACTTCGAGAATTTTATGCAACGACTTCGAGTAAAATCATGCGACTAAATCAAAGCATCTACTGAATGTGTACATCTCCTCTCCTCCTTATTCTCTGCTTCCTCTATCATATGAAGGTTACATATATGCAGACTAACTGAACTCACAGTCCTAGCCTACCTCTTTCCCATCCTCACCCCTTGTTTTTTTTTTTTTTTTTCGCAAATGAAAGAAAACTCTCTAGGCCTTGTTAACATCCAACTCAAACATGCAAAAAGGGTTTCTCACTGTTCCTATCAGACCTCTACATGAACCAAAACAACTCCTAACCAGATACAAAACAAATGCATGCTTCTAAATATTTGTGACTGTGATACACGTACACGGTGACACCAATGCATAACCCAGTCTAACATCCCTGCCAACACATATTCACGCAACAACAAAACAAAAAAACTAAGCATCATCAGATCCTTACTAAATGAACCCATCCCTCTTTCTTAAATATTTTGACAACACTGCCCTTCCTACTCCTCTCAAACAACTCCAGACCATCTTATGTTCACGCAATTTATACCTCAAGTATATATTTTTTTTCTTCGACAGATCTGTTCCCAAAATAACTCCCAGGCCCTACAACTTACCTGGCATGACATCAACACAGTTCCCATATACAAATTTGCACAACATTCCACTACCTATGTGTCGAGAGTTAAGCCTATAACACACACACAAGATCTCACTTCCTCTCTGTTTCTAGACCTAACTTTCCAAAACAAAAACAGTTCAACATATCCAGATCCCATATGTTTAGTTCAAGGCAGATGATAAGAGTCTCATAGAAAGACAAAGTGAATAAATAGTAGTGTGGCCGAGCAAGGCACAGATAGAACAACATCAAGAGAAAGAGGAAGGAAAACTGGAAGGAAAAAAAAAACAGTAAGACTTATTACCTGATGGATCTTGAACGTACGAGGAAGGGGAAGGCAGAGATATTTAGATGCGGAGAAAGAAACTGGTGAGGTGGGTATATATATAGGCAGTGCGAATTAAAGGAGAGGTAAAAGCATCAGTTTTATTGATATAAATTTGGTTGATATGACTGCGAAATTTCCTCATCAGTTCAAAGGAAATAGATAAAGTTCGAACGTTGCAAAAATTAAAAAGATTTGAACTGCTGCAAGATCAATGGGGAGGGAGAGCAATCAGTTGAAGACTTGAAGCTATTAGAGACGAAAGATATGAATACGTGATTTTATTGCTGAGAAAAGAAAAGGCAAAACACATTTCCAGTTTTGAACAAAAGAATATGTTCGAAAAGGTTTGATTGAGATCTTCTTGCGTGATGAAAGAACCACTGATATAGCATGTCAGTTACACAGATATAAAGTTGTTAACATGAATGCGTGAACGTTACTTAAGGGAATATTGATCAAAGGAAGGGCAAGCAAGCATCAGTTATATTGACATAAATTGTGAATATAGATACGTGATTAAAGCAGAGAAAAAAAAATGGCAAGCGTGATAAATGGTTTGATTTATTCAATGAATTGCGAGATTCATGTACTTGATTTTGGTAGAGCTGTTGGAAGCAGAGAATGGGAGAATATAGGATATGCACGTTTCAGTCTTTAAAGTGCATGCATTGATTGTGTAAAAGGATATCAGAGGGAAAAATATTTCGAACGTTACTTCATATTCATTTTTATTTCCACTGATTATCGCTCTGGTTTATTACCATTTCAGAGCATGCCTGGTTATCGCTCTGGTTTCCACTACGTGTGTAAGTGGAATATGTGTTTTATTTTAAAATCAAATCTAAGGAATATAATCGACCAAAGTCCAAATCCCAAACTTGGCCCTTGTTATCATAATCAATTGATGACGAGTCGTGATCTCGATCCAGGATTAGCCTTATTAGGTGGTGGCGGTAGTTGCTCAGGTCCTACGGCCGCTGTCTGATCTCTGGTGTATTGTGGCAATCTACCACTCCTGACATGCTCTTCCACCTCATCCTTCAAATGGCGGCATTCATCGGCAGTATGCCCTTTTAGCTCATGGAATAGGCAGTACTTCCCACTCCTATGTTCCCGCTCTGTGGGATCTCTCCTGTGTGGTTTTCGATATGGGAGCTGCCACCGGGTCTCCGTGTAAATCCATTCCAGGCCTTCCGTCAAGTCTGTGTATTGTCTGAATCTGTGCTCGTGGAATTTCTTACGTTTGTCAGGACCATCGTATCTATCGTCTTGCTTTCGCTTTCCTTTGTCTGCTCCAGATCATTTTCTTTTACAGTTCCTTGGCCTTGCACAACATTTGTTTCTCGTCTCTCAACGCATGAATCTTCTAGCCGAATGAATCTTTCAGCTTTATGATAAAATTCTCCAAGGTTTTGTGGTGGATCTCTTGCCAAAGAATCCTTAAACTCTGTGCCTTCCGCAACTCCTGCTACCGCCGCCATCAAAAATCATCGATGGATCTGGATGATCTACTAAAGCCACTGTTGCATTGAATCGTAATAGAAAATCTATTATGGATTCTCCGGTCCTCTACTTTATCGAAGCTAAGGTCATCACACTCTTGGATCGTGTCACGTGGACCCTAAAATGCCTCATGAAGCATTCCACTAGCTCGTCCCATGTTCTGATCGATCCATTCTCTAGCTGCCTAAACTAAAGCGTAACCAAATCTGATAAGAATAAAGGGAAATATCGTGCCATCACTCCTCGAATGATCTCAGCACTTCCATATGTCTGATATATCTGGTAATATGCATGGTCAGGTTTGACTTTCCATCATAAGGGTCCAGCATGGGTAACTTGAACTTTGGAGGATTCCTTGCATTTCTGATATTTGGAGTAAACGGACTCTGACTAACTTCCTCCAAGCCTCCGCTTGACAATCCTCCTCTCATAAATTATCGCACTAATCCAGCCGTTCTTTTGTCTCCATCCTAGAGTTGTCCCATTGGCATACTTTTATCCTACCCCCGGGTCTCGAAGGATATTCTGGGTAATATTCTTCATGTGGCTCATTAACATTAGCGTTGGCTCTAGCCTGTTGAGCTCCATCTATGGGTATTTTAGTGTTAGATCCTGTGGGTCTGTCCCCAGGTCCTTGTTGATTGCCTTCATGTTATCCGTTCTGATTTTGAATCTGACCTCCATTGGTTTCTGTAACCCTAGATCCTTGTCCTGTATTCGCAGCCGCTGTAATCGATCCAAGGTTCTGTGCTCCAACCGCTCTCATCTGCTCAAAGAAGCTTTGATTCATATCCTGTTGACTCTTCAATAATCTTTCATGTATTGAATCCGCCATAGCCTCTATCTCGTCCCTAGTGATGTAGATCGAAGCTTGTCCTTCCTAGCTCCAGAGGATGCCTCTTGACTTCCCCTTGGTTGGCTTCTCTTGGCTCTTTGTCTTCTATTTGATTGTCACGTCATTGTCTTTCAAATCTGAATTCTTCAAGCTTTCAAGTCTAATATCTAAGCGGTATAATCCCTGAGTTAGGCCTTCTCAGTGAAAGAACCAAAGTGTTTGCGCCAAAATTGATCACAAACCCCGAATATCGCGAAAGCACCAAAGTATGAATACAGATCAACGATATTCTAAAACAAATCTCAGATCCAGGCAAAGTAATGGATAACAGTTGGAAAGTAACAAACAAAAAAACGAGATTTATAGTGGTTCGGCTATCGCTAGCCTACTTCCACTTCAAAGGATAATCTTTTTATTGATGTTCTTGCTAGTTACTGTGGATTACAGCAGTAAATTTCAAGTACAACAATCGAGTTGAGTGCAATCATGATTCTGGTAGAGTCTGGATGTTGTAGGATCCAAAAGACCTTTTTCTGTAGGCTCTAGGGTGCTATTTATAGGCGCTCTATGCAAATATCTCGCTCAAACTTCGGGAGACTCCTTCTGGCATGTGAGTGGGCCCACGCGATCGATCGCATGAAGTTTCGACTCGATCCGTGATCGATACGAAAGTAATTCGCATCAATCAAAATTTTGTCCAATGGAGTCAAAACTTGGCATGAACCTTCATAGCATTGGGACCCGTGGTTTGCGAGATATGATCGATGCAAATTCAAGTCTTCGATTGGCTGTTTTGCTTGAATCTATCCTCTTCGCGTCGCTCCTGTTCGTATCGATACATTTTGTATCGATCTATTCAACTCAATCTTGAACACATGCAGGCGAGATGACGTGGTGCGACATTCTTGGATCGATCCACTTCTCACGCCGAGTTGAACGAGTCTCATTCGCATCCATTATCGGAGCCTTGTTCGCATCGATCATTCTGCCTTGTTCGTATCGGTCTTAGCAATCAATTCGTATCGATCACATTATGTGTCATTCACATCGATTACTTATGCGTGTTTTGATCAATACGAAAGGCTCGAAGTCCGTTTGATACGTTGGACGATCGATACGAATTGCCGATGACTTGATGGATACTAATAAAACTTCACTGGATCGATATGCACACGATGGATATGAAGCGAAACAGCTCTTATCGATACAAACACATACGAGGTAGAGTCACTCTGATCGATTCAAACTCAATAGATTCGAACAGCGCGACCGTGGATCGATTCAAACATGATCGATTCGAAATCTGATGTCCCCTGATGGATACGAACAACGTGTCTTTCTCAACTTGTATCGATCATATCTCGATCATACGAACTCCGATTGACCTGAAATTTGAAACGTCGGCTTTTATGGCTTTGCTTGTCATGTCTTCTCAATTATAGCTCGATTCGGACTCAAAAAAAAATGCATCGACATCCATAGTGAACCAGCGATGTATAATCAATATTCAAAATGAGTAATCATTGATTTTCAGTTAACTTTTGATATCTCGGCCTTGCTAAAAGGTGGGATAACACAATGGACTGATAAAGAATGAGACATGGGAACTTGTACCTACACCTGAATACAAAAACATAGTTGGATGTAGATGGACATTCAGACTTAAAAGGAATTCTGATGGCACTATTCAGAAATATAAGGCAAGACTAGTGGCAAAAGGATACACACAACAATAAGGGTTTGACTTCATAGAGACTTTCTCACCAGTTGTCAAGCCAACAACAATAAGAATTGTTCTAACCATTGCACTACACAACAATTGGAAATTAAGACAACTTGATGTAAACAATGCTTTCTTAAATGGAGAACTTCAAGAAGAAGTTTACATGAAACAACCTTATGGTTTTAGGCAGTCTAGCAACATGTCTATGGTGTGCAAGTTAAAGAAGGCTATATACGGGTTAAAACAAGTTCTAAGAGTTTGGTTTGGCAAACTCAAGTCAACTCTAATCAAGCTAAATTATCATCAAACTAAATCTGACACATCATTATTTACAAACTGCTGCAATGATAATATGACATATGTTCTAATTTATGTTGATGATTTCATTGTTACAGGAAGCAGTGAGGTGGAAATTAACAAATTAATTCAACATCTTGACAGTCATTTTTCTATCAAAGATATTGGAGATCTCAACTACTTCCTGGGAATAGTTGTCAAAAGAATCAACAGTACAGAGCTTCACTTATATCAAAGAAAACACATTGTAGAGATTCTACTCAAAGAAAAAATAGACAAAACTAATTCACTACCCACTCCTATGATCGACAACTGCAACTTATCTAAATATCATGGTGAGCCTATTACAGATATAAAGCAATACAGAAGCATAGTGGGATCTCTATAATACGTCACAATAACTAGACCTGAAATATCTTTTAGTGTAAATAAGGTATGTAAGTTTATGCATAGTCCACTGGATGAACATTGGAAAGCAGTAAAAAGAATCCTAAGATATCTCAGAGGAACTATCAATCATGGTTTGATATTAAAATCATGTGCTGGTATCAATATAACAGGCTTTGAAGATGCTAATTGGGCAATTAATTTGGATGATAGAAAATCAACTACTGGCTACTGCATATATCTAGGAGAAAACCCAGTATCATGGTGTTCTAAAAAACAGTCAACAATATCTGGATCCAATACAGAAGCAGAATTTAGAAGTGTAGCGAGTGCAGCTGCTGAAATTATGTGGATCGAATCTCTATTAAGTGAGCTAAAGATCAAAATCATAAGAACATCAACTATATGGTGTGATAACTTGAGTACAATTTCATTAACAACAAATCCAATTCTACACTAAAGGACTAAGCACATGGAACTAGATTTATATTCCGTGCGAGAGCAAGTGATAAATGGAAAGCTCAATATTAATCATTTACCTGCCACTTACCAAAGAGCAGGCATGCTAACGAAACCTCTGTCTGCCAAGAACTTCAATAGATTCAGGGAGAACCTCAAGGTCAAAGACATTAATTACATCTCAGAGATGCAAAAGGACGCTACAAGCAGCAATGCCTCAAAATCTGACACCGAATCAAGAGAGGAAAAGCAAAATACAACAAACTCCTACTCAACAACTTTACCCAAAAACACTGTAACTCAATCTAGCTAAGAATATCTTAACTAGACTGAAGATTCTTCGATTCATTCATCAATTCGTTTTGGGTTTTATATGAAAGAAAAAGAATTAGAAAATTTTTAGCTAAGAGAAGAAAGGAAGGAAACCTAGCCGACATTGAGGAGGAGTAACAAGAGAAATAAGATTACACGGAAAAAATAACAGCCATACCTCTAAAGCAAAGCGGGTATACAACTATAAAGCCTCATCATCCATAAGCGGGCCTGCAATGTTAAAGTCCAGCTCTTTATTTTATTTTCAATTTGCTTGTATACTATATATATAAACGCTGCACACAATTCATATACTATCAATCTGAGATTAATAAAAATATCTCTATTTGCTTTTCTTAATTCTTTATCTCTTTAACTGCATAGTAATGGTCTCACCATTATCCATTGAAGTTTGGTAGCATATGGCAAAATCTTCGCTGTAAATTTAATAACTTACATTGATCAAGAAAGAATATATTTGTTTTAAAAATAATGAAAAACAATAATGATTCATGAGCCATTACTTCCATTCAATTCCAATTGACAACACCGACAAAAGCTATTGATTTCGAATCATTATAGCCTTCCCCCTCCGTACGAATATATTTTCCATAACAAATTCATCAAATAACGTGTCCTACATAAAGCTAATTTAATTTTAGTATAGTTTTTCAATATTATATATAGTGGTAATTAACATATAAGGATTAGAATTATAGCCCCCACGCTGGAAAATGCTGGCATTATCGTTCTTAATAGATGAACTAATATAGTAATTACCTATAAAGACACTATTAAGCCTACGAAAGTTAGGCTCAATTAACAAAGGAAATGAATCATTGACCACTTCATCTTCTTCTTCATTACTTTTTTTCAAATCCATTTATTATCTCAAAGACGAGTTAAGTTAAGACCATGGATGCATATTTAACAATCTTAGATAAAAGTGTTAGGCTTGCGCAATCCTAAGGACATCTGTTCGGCTTTTGCTTGCAAGTTGTGGTACAGGTTTGGGGCAAACGACTCCTTATGGGCGTCGTTCCTTCACGCCAAGTACCATAGGCTGGCGAGCTCTAGTTTCACCGGTTCTCCATCTTACGCAAGCGAGACTTGGAAACACATGCAATCGGTGAAATCATTTTCCGACTCTCATGGCGGTCTTACCGATTGGGATAGTGGTTTGTTTTCTATCTTCAAGGCCTGGAGCTCAGCTCGTAACCCAGCTCTGATTCTTCCTTTGTTCTCTTTCATTTGGGATTCTCGAATCCCTCCTAAAGTGTCTTTGTTTATGTGGCGTACCCTTCATGATGGGTTGCCATTAGACGAGAACCTCCAGAGGATTGACATTCCCACCGTCTCCCGCTGTAGGTGCTGCGGCATCGGGGATATGGAATCCTTGGATCATTTGCTTTTTTTGGGCTTCACTGCCAGATCCTGTTGGAATTACTTCGGAAATCTGGTTGGTACCCGAGGTAACAACAGCTTTCCTAATGATTTACAGAGAACCCGGTGGCACGGTATCTCTGGTAAATCTCTTCGATCGATCATTTTCCGTTTGATTCCTTGGCCGATCTGTTGGCACCTCTGGTGTGCGCGGAATAAGGTAATTTTTGAGAATTCTCCGATGGATCTCTCTTCCATCATTCGTCGGGTTAGAAATGATATCTTCCTGGTTTTTCGTGGCATACCTTTTAAGGGTTCGGTTGGCTCCCGCTCTTGTCGGCTGGTGGGTCTTTTATCAATTTCCTGTGATCAAGTGTCCTCTAGAGTTGGAATTGGCTGAGGCCGTTTCGAGGGCCGAGATGTTCTGGCCATCTCTCCCGCACTCCCCCCTTTTTCTTCTTATATTGTTGCTGGTTTTTCAGGTTCTGGCTTATCAGGTTTGTCCGGGGTCTTCTGACGTCTTCTTTCCTTCTGGAGTTCGGAGTGGTTTTCTTCGCTAGCTCTAGTCGGCTCGTCTTTTTTGCCTGTAGTTGTTTTGCTCGCTTTTCGTTCGTCATCGGCATTGGGCGGTGGCCTTGCCGGAGCTCGATGACGATGTTCGATGGGCGGTGGCTTTTCCGGAGCTCATCCTGATTGTTCTGTGCCTGTTTCCAGCGGACGTCTTCCTCTCTTGTGTGCTTGCTTCTGTAGTCGTTTAGGGCTTTTGGCTCTGGTTTTGCCATCTTTTTGTGTTTCTCCGGTTTATTATTATTTCTTTTTTGCTCTTCCTGGTTACCTGTCAGGCTTGTTGACAGCTTCTGAAGTTGGATTATATATTTTCTTATTTTAAAAAAAAATCTTAGATAAAAGTGTGAAACATTGGTTTTAAATCTAGATAAAGTAGGAAAGAATCAACTATGTAAAATAATTCAAAATTAAATTAAATATATATAACCAACAAAATTAGATCCATATAGTAAGAATTTAATATAAAGCAATGCTCATATTAGATGAAATGCTTTCACTTTGAACTAAAATAGGAACTTACCTCCTTTTCATGACAACCGTTTGTTCGAAATTAAAAAAATGGAAAGGGCAATAGTGTTTTTTCTACGGTCAGTCTTCCAACGTTTCATCGATTTATTGAAGAGTTTTTTTTGAAATTGAATGCCTAGGTATGCATCACTCAGAAGAATAAAAATACAAAGCAAATTCTAGTTCAATACAGATAATTACTTAGTAGTCCCCTAAAATAAATAAAATTTTAAAGACTAAAATATCTTTAGAAAACTACGTACTTTCTTTCTTCTCAATTTAATTATCTTCTTACATCGGTTTCTTACTGTCTAAACCCTAGTTTTTAAATCAGTGAAGAAAAAATTCAATTTTTCACTACTAAGTTATTTTTGGGTTTACAAACTTTTTTAATTGTAGTTCTGAAGAAAATATGAATTGAGTTTTTAAATCATTGAAGGAAAATTCAATTTTTTTCTACTAAGTTATTTTTTGGATTTACATATTTTACTATGAAAATATTCAATTTTTTACTACTAAGTTTCTAAAGCAGTGAAGAAAAAGTTCCAACCTTAGTTTCTAAATCAGTGAAGAAAAAATTCAGTTTTTCACATTTTGCTTGATGAGAAGGGTAATTTTGTAAATGGTTGGGGGCTACTAAGTAAACACTCGGGATGAAATAAAATTTGCCAAAATATAAATGGAAGAAAGATGGAGCAGCTAATTTTGACTTTTAAAAATTAGGTTTGAAATATTAAGTCGTGAAATTTGGCATTAGATCGAGATAAAGAGATGCAAATTGTGTGCAAAAATGGGAGAACTAAAAAATAGGAGAGAAACAGCTAGTTTGACAATGACATCTTTTGTTTGACGTCTACGATTGAACGTTCATTTTTTGAACGTCCACCACTATTTTTGAGCGTCCAACGCTAGAATTCCATTTTTTGGTTCTTAGCACTGTAAGCTCATTTTTGAGCGCATAGTGTTAAAGTTCGTTTCGGACGTCCAAAAAAGGCGTCCTACCCTGGCCAAACAATTAAATAGGGCTTGTTGGTCCATGATTATTCGACCGAGTTGCTTTTGTTGGAAATGGCCTTAATTGTATAACTGAAAGAATCTACGCTGTACTAATTTATATCTATATATAAGCGTTATGACACGCGCTTCGTATGTGACGATGACACGCGTTTCGCACATGGATTTTTTCTACAAATGCATATGATATTGATATATAATTTAAAAATTATTTAAGATATAATTGATTGGCTCGATTATGGTATATGAAAAATTAGCATTTTAAGTAACGAAAATTTTGTGTTATAAATAATGCATGAGAGGTTTTAGGTATAAATCCAATTGACTTGGTTTTAGTATACATAAATTTGCATTTTCATCCATGTAAGAGTGGTTTAATTTAAAATTTATTTGACATATAATTGATTGACTTTGTTTTAGTACATGAAAATCTTCCATTTTAATTAAAGTATGAGCGACTTTAGCTAAAGGTAAAGAGTGATTAATCAAGTAATAGAATATAAATTTTTTAATATTAATTAAGACGTGAGTATATTCAAATATATTGTATTCAGACTTACTGAGACAGGTACACAGACATGATTTGAATTTAATGGGTGTTTTGAAATGTTCACGTTTATACAAAAATGCAAGACACCAAGAGTATTTTGGAAAGCATTCTGAATTCAAAAGTTGATAATGGCAACTTTAAATGGCCATTATTATTCTTCTTACAATCTTCTCTCTCATCGCAAATTTCTCTCTACTAATGATCTTCCTCCATTCTCATCACATCATTCGCCCTATAGAACTTATGCTGAAACCCTAAAATCCAACCTCGCCCAAAATCATCTCCCACAAATCCCCAAATCGATCCCTCCGACCTACTCCTTTTAGACAAGGCATTGTAGCCGGAGCACAGTATGCTCCGGTGTGGAGATATAAAGAACATTGTTTCGACTTGTAGAGATCATATTTGATGCTTCCATTATAGTAGATTTGGTCATGAACGGTACTTTTACTCTCACCGACCGACCAGTTCGCCACCCAATCCTGTCGCCAACCAATCAGAGCCATCGGTGCCCTTACCCAAATCTAATTCTATGTCGGACCCTCATTTTACATTCTGTGTAAATTACATTGAATTGCATACTCTCATCCGCAGTCAACTAGCTTCGCCTATTGCTCAACCTCTCCTTCTGAAAACTAAAAGCCTACTGGAAACGTCGAAATGTTTTGCCTCGGCTTACTCTTTGGGTCAAAAGCCAAGCAAGTGAGATATTGGTATCATGCAAGGCATCGACTTTGTTTGTGCTCCGATTTGCGATCACTCGAAACCGGATAAGGTATGTTCTCCTGATACGTTGTCGGCGGATTCAGACGTCGTGTTTTGTATGAATCCTGCTAACTCATCAAAACCTCTGTCTGATGATCTTCCTGCGGCATATCATGTTGTTAATTTTTCCAGTTTGAATTCTGATGCTGCCTTTGTTTGTGCTCCTAAACGTGTAGCTGGTTCAGCAGTTGTTTCATACTTCGAGGTTGAGACTTGCAATTCTTTTGGAATTCTCAGCGGTGTTATTGAAGATCCATGTTCTGTTGCTCCTCGCGACTTCCCTGGTGATTGTTTGATTAATTCTGAAGTGGTTCCTTAAGTGAACGAGATAGTAGCGAAGGACTTGGCAGTCATCTTTAGTGCATGTGAAGATTTCTTGATTGCTGATTTGGGAGGAGATGGTGTGCAAGGGGATGGAAAATCGATGATATTACAGTAGTCCCCGTGATGGAGTCTCGTTCTGAAACTATTGGGGCTGCTGTTATCAAAGCGGTACCGGTAGTATTGATTCCTTATGAAGCAAGAGATGAGGTCGATGTTGATATTTCTGCTCATGAATTTGGGGTAGTTGAGAATAGGGTTTCGAGTAGGCTAATTCTTGAGGAAGGATTGGAGTGTGGTTCTAAGTGGGCTCTAATGCAGCACGTGTTTTGCATGAACAAGAATAAGACTTGATTCATTTTCTGTTGTATGTGATGTATCGTCTTCATCACATAAAGCTCTTGCAACAGTTTCACATTATGTATACGCAATAGTATCACATAATATACATGTAATAGTGAATCTATTTGGGGGGTTGTTGGTAGAGGTGTTGATGTATGGGTAAATCGTGAAGCTGCAGATTTCTCTTGTGATGTTGTCGAGGTGGCAGATCCGTCGGTGCTTGTGGTTGGTGGTGTTGGTGGAGTTCAAAAGAGGATAGTGTGGATGCTACGCCGGTATCCTTGGATGATGATGTGTTCGGGGCTTCTATTTGCCTGACACTAGTGCCTTATTCTGGCTGGTTGGTCGGTCTCAAGGCGAGCAAAGGATGGGTTACCGACCCACTTGGCGCACTCGATTCTCCTTTAGATCGCTCGAGCTTGAGTTACAGTAGCGCTACCACCTCTAGAAGCTCCGGTAGAGGCAAGAACAAGGGGACTTATGCAAGATTAAAGGGATCTAGGGATACTTCTATCACTGTACATGGGGATGCTTCCCCTGGCCTGGGTGCTGAAGGTAGCACCGCTAAGTCAGGCTTGGGTATGGACCCTATTTTTGGCAGCAAATATAGTATTTGTGCCTTGAGTACGATTTATACCCAGGCATTGCATCTCTTAGCCACTAGCGCTGGTTTTTCCTTTTGTAACATTCATGTTGATCTTGAGTTTATTAGGAGTAGGAAACTTGAGAGGAGTAGGAAACTTGAGAGGGCTAGATCATTCAAACCATGAAGTGCATTAGTTGGAATGTTAACGGTCTTCATGTTTTAGACAATAGTAATAAAATTAAATCCTTTTTTTTTAAAGACAACAATATTGACATTGCGCTATTGCAAGGAACAAAAATAGAAAATCCCCATTATCGTTTTATAGGAGCTTAGGAGGTTTTCACTTTAGTCACTGGGTTTGTCTCTCAGTTAGGGACAGTTCGAAGGTCTATTAGTAGGTTGGCGTTATGATTGCGTACAACTTTTACAGCAAACTATTAATGCTCACTCGATGCAACTTATCGTTTTAGATATTTCTGATAATTCAATCATCAGCACTTCTAATAATTATGGGCCTTACTCCAACGTCGAGCATAGGTGTAATATCATAGAATTTTTATCATTTTGAGTTTGAATATTTAATTAATTTTAAATATTTAAATAACATGTTTTTTAAGTTTAATGACTTACATTCAAAAATGGGGATTATTTGAATATTTGAATTGTAAACTAAATATTAGTTAAAAGAATTTAATAGACTTATTTAACTCCTTTTAATTAATAAATAATAACGGTGAACTCATTTGTAAAGTTATTTACAATAATAAATAGTTCGAATAAATTAAAAAAATCAATTGTTAATAAAATGACTTGATTTTTAATGATGTATTTTTATTTGAATTTATAAGATTTTTTCATAATTTTTAATTTCAAAAATATTGGAATTATCATTTTGACGTATTTTCGAAAAGTGGTTGTGATGTCCCGGAATTTTTGGCAATATCAGTTTAATAATCTTTATTTAAAATTAAATTGATTTGATAATATTGATTAATAAAATATGAATTGGTTTAATAATCTAATTAAATAAATATTTAATTAGTGATTTTATCTTTTAAAGGCTAAATAAATGTTTCTATCTATAATGTGTCTGTATATATATATATATATATATATATATATATATATATTTGTATATATATGATATATAATCTTTGATTTGGAGTTTAATAAATAAATAAAGTATTTTTTTTCAAATTCTACTAATATATTTAATAATTTGGAAATTATGAGTTAAATTAATATTAAGCTTCTCAAAGTTATTTAATTAATAACTATATGGTTTGTAAATACTTAAGATAAATGTTATTGTTTAAAATTATATCTTAGCTTAATTTTTAAATTAAAATAAAATTTTGTTTTACTTCTTTTAAATATTACTTGATTTGAAATAGAAGTTTAAAATACAATATAGTATATGGTCTTAATTCATTTAATAATAGAAGTGATTTATAATCTCTTTATAAATCATTTAAAATTGTTAAATTTGTTATTTTCAATGATAATTATAATACTTAGGTTTTATAACTATAAATAATTTTTAATGAATATAGAATTGTTATTTTTAAATTTAATAGGTGGTTATATATGTATAGATATACCTTGGTCCTTATATTTTATTTTTATAACCTAACTTGAATTTGAATTTAAAGTTTTAAAATTTCAATGTATAGATTTTATATTTGTTTGGATTTTAAAATTTTTATATAAATTTTTATTTATAAATATAATTGGTTTTTATTTCTTTTAAAATTATTTATACATATATAGATACTAATTAACCAATTCATTAAGTTTGATTTTGCATTAATCTTTTATTAACATTTAAAAATATAACTAATTTAATCATGAGACAAGTGTTAACATATTAAGTAATCGAACAACATGTGTTAATATATTAAGTTATCTTAATACATGTGTTAATTAATGAACAAAGGTTTATGACAAGTGTCATTTAATTCCTATTTACTTTTTTATTATTTTGTTAATTAATTTCAGCGTTTATAAACCAATTTTCTCCTTCATTCTTTTCTTTTCTATCTTTCAAAATAAAAGGCTAAGTGAATCAAAGAAAAAAATCTGAAAAAAAAAACTCAAAGCCACCTCAAAAACAAAATCTGAAACAAAAAGATCTGTAATTCATTCCTCAAGTAAAACCAGAAATCAAATACATTTTCAAATAATCAAATGTCTGCATTTCTTCCTCTAGAAAATCATCAGCATGCAAGCAGAGCTGTAGATCAGTATCAAATTCAAACCTGCATTTCTTTTCAAACCTGGAATCAATTCTTGCAAAATCATGTCTGCATTTTTCAAAACAAGAACTCAAGCCTGCATGCATGTAGTTTCGGTCAAAGAGCAAAAGTATTTCAGTTTCAATAGCATGCAACTCAAGATTTAAAATCAAAGACAAATGCAGGCAACTCCAAGTTTTAAAGCTATTTCAATGGAGTGCTCTGTTCTTCTGAATAACTGGTGAGAAACATCACCTTTTAAAATTAAGTATCTATCATCTGTTGCATGTTAATTTCTGGACAATGAGTATGTTTTGTGTGATTTTATATGAATGAATTATATGCTTATGTGGGTGTATAGAAAGTGTGCATGTTTGTTTCCTGTAGCATTCACGTGTCTTTAATTTTCAAGCTTCTGTTTGATTTGAAATCATTATCTCTTGATTTAGTTTAGGTTTGGATTTGAGACTTAAACCAAATCAAATTGTTTCATCATAGATTATAATTTAAAATTTCTACTTAAGTCAAAATATATTTGTAATGGCTCTGGGTACAAAACAACAGAGCAAGATTGATATAGGAGTAAATTCAAACACTTTAATTCATCAATTTAGGAACATAAACTAAATCCTTAACCCTAGACATGAATTTTAAGAATGAAATTATGATTTTTAGTTAAGAAGTGAATGAGCAGTTCCTGTTTGATCAATTTAGATGTTCTGGGTGGCCTTTGGCGACACAGTTGATCTAAGATGTCGGAGTTCTTTCTGAAGGTAGAGAAGAGATCGGAGGGATCAGTAAAAATGTCAGGATGATGACCTATGAGTTGTGGTGGCTGTGGCGGCCAATTTTTGTTTAGAACCCTAGTTTTAATCAAGCTAGGAAATTTGATCATCTCGGTCTCTAGGATTGATCGAGCGCGATGGGGCTTTGAGCGTTGGTAGCTGGATCGATGACAAGGGCATGGTCGGAGCTACAACATTTACGGTGGTCGGAGGACAGTGGTTGTGGCGTCGATAGGTTTGGGTTTAAGGTGGTTTCGTGTTTCCAGGTTTTGGGGTTGAGTCTAGATTTTGAAGTTCTGGTGATCGTGGGATGGTGCGTGGGTGGTTGCTGATGAGATGAAGCTTTGGTGAATGGCCGGAGTTGATCAGAGTCACGGTGCACATGCACCGTGCACTTTTATTTTCTGGTGAAGGGATTTGGAATGGGTGAAGATGCACTCGAGTTTCACTCGAGTAGTTCGAGTATTTACTCGAAGGAATTTAGGGTAAGACACGGAGTAAAACAATGTGGGCTTGGGTAAGTTTTAATTTCAGGTTTTTGTTTTAGAAACCTGACAGTGTTCTGTTTTAAAATTTTAACTAAATTTTAAAAAAAGGAAGCAAAGTAAGTTTTAAATAAAAGTTTGAAACAAGCTTAAATCTGAATTCAAATAAGTTTGAATTCTAGTTTTTAAAAATAAATAAGTTTTTATAAAAATGGAATGTTTTTAACAACTAAAAATTTGTTACCGTATTTTATAATATGGTTTTAAAATCTGAAAATGAGATTTAAATAAGATTATAAATTTAAGTTTAAATCTGAATTGTAAATTTGAATCCAAATTGAATTTGAATCTTAAGTTTTGAAAAGAAAATAAAGTTTATAAATTCAAATGTTGTAATTAAGTTTGAATGTTAAAGTATTTTATAACATATTTTTAAAATCTGAAATATAAGATTTAAACAGGATTTTAAATTTAAGTTTGAATCTGAATTCAAAGCTTGATTTGAATTCTAGTTTGAAATAAAATAAAGTTTTTGAATTTAAAATGTTTAAAACAACTTGGAATATTTAAAGTATATTTTAAATTGATTTTAATTGAATATGGGTTTAAAACTATTTTAAATTTCCCTTAGAAGATAAGTAATTCTTTAAAATGTAATTAAAAGTTTTTTCTGAATTGTTAAACTTTGTTTAAATTAAAATTGATATTATTTTAAATCTTGAATTTAAAATGGAATTTAAAGGAAAATTTAAAGGAAAATTGTTTTAAAATACTTTGTTAATGATTATTTAATCATTAATAAGATTAAGGTTTATCTTATAGTTAATTAGGACTTAATGATTTATAGTTCATTAAATTATTAAGTTATTTAAGATAGATAATTAATTAATTAAATTAAATAATGATTTGAGTTAATTAATTAAGTAACCGAGGGTTTTATTTAATTAATTGAAGAATTAAGTAAGTTAATTAAGAATTAATTGATTTGTAATTAAGAAATCATTAATTAGATAAGATTTGATTTAATTAAATGATTTGAATTTCATTAATCAAGTAATTAAAAATTAATTAAGTTATAGATTAACACTTGATTAATTTAATAATTAGAGATTAATTAATGGGTTTTATAGATAATTTAATTTGTAATTAATAATCATTAATCTCAGTTAATTACTTTAGAGAAGTAATTAAAGATTTGTTAATGGTTAATGAAGGTCATTAAATTAGGGTTATTTAATAATTAATTAATGTGATTAATTTTAATGATTAATTAGATTAATTAATTTAAAGGATAATCAATTGTGAATTGTTTAAATGTAATTACTTAATGGAAGTAATTAAGAAATTAATTACTAATTGTAATTAATTAAGTTTATTTTGATTATCCGGTTGGATTCTTTCTTGAACCAAATCACCGACTTCGTGATCCGTCCTCGGTTTTGCAGAAAGCTTGGAAGTTGAGTGGTAACTTGAATGTTAAGCTGTTTGACTCAATTTATTATCTCAAGTTTTCCTCCGCTCAGGATCGTCGTCTTGTTCTTAGTGCTGAGCCTTCTTTTTTTGATGGTAGACCCTTTATTATCACTCCTTGGTCCCCTACTGTGGCGCGTGCTCGTGAGCAAGTGCTATCAATTCCCGTTTGGGTGTACTTTTCTCAGATTCCTTCTGCACTTAAGCCTCTGCTTGGGTTGAATTGGTTAGCTTGCAATGTTGGGAAATTGAAGTGTTTTGATGCTAATACGGTAGCCCGAGAAAATTGATGTATGCAAAGGCACTTATTGAGATATCCCCCTCCAAGCCTCTCCCCGACTCTATTCCTGTTCAGCTAGCTATTGGGCATGTTGTGGAAGTTCGCGTTCACTATGGTTGGGTTCCAGATATTTGTTCCAACTGTCACTCTTTTGGTCACCTGGATATCTCCTGCATTCATCCCAAATCTTCAGCGGCTGCTCCTAAGATTCCTCTGCCTCGTCCCCCGCTTCGGAAATGGATTCCTAAGGTTCTCCCATCTGCTTCTCTGATCCCACCCCTACCTCCTCCTGTTATGTGTCCGTCTGACACTTGTGCTAGGCCTGCCCCCCATCAGTTGCTGAGATTTCTTCTGATGCCCCAGTTCCTTTTCAGGCCCCTGATTCTGCCCGGATTGTTTGGGAAGAGTCGGAGAGATGTTGGGTTGATCTCGTCTCTGATGTGAGATTTAACCCCGTGGATGACACGTACTTCAGATTTGTTTCTGATGATCAAAAGGATCTTCGTTGCCTTTATTACAAGCCGTCCGATGATTCCTTAGTCCTTGATTTGGATGGTGTGGATGCGAGTAGGAATTCTGCCTTGCTTGATGACCTTACTTGGGATCATTCTTTCATTTATTCTTCTGATGTTATGGGTTACGACCGGAGTCTTGCTATCCGTTTCAGTTCCTTTGCTGGATTTTATGGAGAACATCCTTTGGCTACTTCAGTTGATGGTGATTCTTCTTCTTCGGAGGAGTCCTAGTGCTAATTTTATTTTCATAGCTACTGTGGCATGTCTGTCACGTACCTGTGCTGTATTTGATGTCTTTCAATAGTAGTGTAGGTACTTTTACCTATCTCCTGTACTTCAACTTTATTACGTTCGTAATAAAAGTGGACGGCCCACTATAAAACCGGCTTGCTTTGCAAAAAAAAGAGTTAATTAATCAAGTTTAATTTATTTAAAATAATCAGTGGTCAATTTAAGAAGTAATTAATCAATGTAATTAATAGAGAATGATTACTTAGTGAAATAATTAAGAAGATAATTACTGGATGTAATTAAATTGAAGGATAATTGGGTAATGGAAGAGTTTTGGAAATTAATTACTTTGTGTAATTAATATGAAGAATAATTAAATAGTAAAAGTAATTAATAATTAATTACTTAGTGTAATTAATTAAGAATTGGTTAATAAAGTTATTTGAAGATAATTAAGAGATGTAATTAATTAAGGGTAATTAATTACTTAATGAGATTAATCTAGGGTGATTAATAAATATAACTAATTAAATATTAATTATTAAAGATAACTAATTAAGGAGTAATTAATTTATCTAATGAAGTAATTAAGGTAGTTAATTACTGAATGTGATTAATCAAGATGTGATTAATCAATATGGTTTAATTGATGATTAATTACTTAATGTAATTAATTTAAATAGGGTTATTATAAGTAAAAATAATTAGGGATCATTAATTCATATACTTAATGATGTAATTAAGGATTGATTAATAAGAACAATTAATCAATGATGAAATTAATTAATGTAATTAATTATAGTTAATTAATTAATGAAGTAATTAAAGGTTAATTACTGAATTTGGTTTAGAATAATTAATTTGTGAAATTAATTGAAGGCTATTACTTGAGTGTAATTAAAGTATAATTAATCAAGGGGATTAATTAAGGTGATTTATTATAGGATAATTAATTAGTTGATTTGTAATTAAATAATGGGTTATGTAAGAAAGATTTATAATGATGAAGTAATTAATTTAATTTACTATAAATTAATTAGAGAAGAAGTAATTAATTTAATTCATTTTAAATTAATTATAGAATGGTGATTAATAAGTCATTGCTTATGAATACTGATTGATATTGATTGCCCTGAATAGTTGAGATCTCAGACATGAGATAAGTGATGTTGTGTGATATGGATGCTTTGGTTGCATTGTGATGATAATATGAATTATTTGTTTGTGATGATAATAGGGATTATCTGTTTATGATGATGATGTTGATTATCTATTGTGAGCTATCTATCTGTGTGTATAGATAATAGAATTGAATTGTTTTAAACTTTAAAACAAACTTGGACCTAAAAATGGCATTTTGGATTCGGTGAGACCGGGATCGGGTTTCCATATTTGGATATCCGAAAACCACATCGATCCAAATTAACGATAGGTCGTGAAGCTCAAGTGAAGATGAAGATTAAGAGTGCAAGGGTTATCGTTGTTAACTCTGAGGGTGATTCTAAAATGAGTGTAACGAGATAATGCCTTCGGTTTTGTTCGAACCCGGAACAAACTTGTATGGATTGAATGCTTTCAGAACATCGTCAGGTGGACGATGAGCATTCTAAGAGAAGTGTTCTCTAAAGGTAAGCGTAGCCTCAAGCCTCATCAACCGGGAATGACTAAAACAGGGGAGGTGCAACAAGGTTAAGTGGGTCATGCCCAAGTAGGATGAGATTTACCCCTGTCTAGAAGTCCCTTTATATTCGGCTGTGTGGGGCAGTTGATTGCAACAACTGCCGGGGTTGTCTTGTTCGGGACTATTCAGTAAGGAATGGTCTCGGCCTTGTGTTGTAGGGGATTGGGAGTGATCCTCGGTACGGTGATCTAGGCCACGTACTGTGACAGGCGGTACCCCAGTAGCCCTGCCATTGTATGGAATCCAATCTCCAATAAGTGTCGTACGTTTTAGATGTGCCCAACTATGTTGGAACGTGAGATGTAAGCATTTCAGCTATTTCTGTAGTTTACCTGAAAACCCTAGACACTATTATAATATCATCGAATTTCCTATCAAATGTTTTGGTTAGCGTAAGGTAAAAACTTTCTCATGTTATGTGTGGGAAGTCTTACGTGATACATTTCCTTTTCAAAGGTTTTTAAAGTTAAGCAACCTTAACCTGTTACTCACACCAGACCCATGTCTGACCTGGAGTTTATCTTCTGTTTTCTTAAACTCTTGGGTACTTAAATTTTTACGAGTAGCTAAGGGATTCAGGTTAGCTTTGATGAATTGTGGAGGAGCAATGGAGCAGGAGGCTTCGGCGTTAGATATATAGTTTCCGCTGTGCGTTCTCTGTGTTGGTATCTCTTTGTTGAGTTGTAATAGCTAGACAGGTGTTTATAACTGTCTAGTATGTGTTGTGTATGCTGTGTAACTCTGATTGATGTTGTATATTATGTAATACTTATGTTATTAATATAATTTATTCGTTCCGCTGTTGAGATCTCTGGTGTTGTTTCTTCTTTCTCTTCTTTCTTTTCTCTTTTCTATCCCTTTCTTTCTTAAAGATGATATGACTTTCTGTGGAGAAAAAGTCGGTTCGTCACAGTTCGTATCAGAGCGCTAGGTTGAGTGAATACCTAGGCTTTGGAGTGATTTCTTTCTTGAGAGAGCGTATTTGTAATTTTGATATATGTATTATTTCTACCTATTTGTTGGGTTATCTGTTCGGGTTTTTCCAATATAAGATAAAAGTAGATGGGGTAGTGGTGTGTATAACGCGACTTCCATTGGTTGGAGTTTGAATGTTTGAGGTTGGAAGTGTATTTGTCGACCTAATACCGTCTCGAGTAATCTTTGCAGTGGTGTATGGATTTCATCGATCTCTGAAGGCAACCTGTTAAGGTCCGGAGTCCATCTTTGAAGTTGGATGAGTAGAGTTTGGATCTGTCAGTTAGGCAGAAGCGAGTGATGGTATCTTGATACCACAGGAAGTAGTATCTGCGTGATGAGATGTAGTGACTATGGATATTTCCAAAGATGTTTTCTTTGGAACTAGTTTGAGGAAGTAGGTCTGCTTCGGTGTTATGGCTAAGTTCAGCAGGATGTTTCTGTTTGGTTTGAAGTCCGAATTTCTCGAAGAGCTTTGGTTAGCAATTCTTTGGCACCTGTGTCAGCATTGCAGCTCGGAGTGTTCTGTGTGCTGTCAAGGAGATCTTATAGTTTAGTAGTTTTTCTAGAAGTGGAGTTCAGAAGCAGTAGAGTGGATCCATTTCTTT
Source organism: Allium cepa (assembly GCA_030765085.1). Taxonomy (NCBI): domain Eukaryota; kingdom Viridiplantae; phylum Streptophyta; class Magnoliopsida; order Asparagales; family Amaryllidaceae; genus Allium; species Allium cepa. Next base: position 77,114,537 of record CM060941.1, on the reverse strand, counting down.
GATGGATTGGCTAGACCAACGTAAGCTGTTCTGATTGGTAAAGAGAGAGCAGTTTTTCTTTGGAACTAGGCTGGATTGTTCGCAAAAGTGACTTGCGATAGTTTCATTGTTCTCTTGGATTGTTGGAGATTTTTTTGGATGTCTTCAAAGAAGTCAGAGGTTGTCCGCATCTAGAGATTTAGTTTTCTTATCGACCAGGATTCCAAGAGTGGTACCGGTGGTTCAACTAGTTGAAGGTTGGTTTTTTGAGATGGAGTTTGGTGAAGCAGCTCAGGGTTGGAGGAACTTCTGAATTTTCTCTTGGTTATCAGAGATCTTCTAGGTTGTGTTGTCTAGTTTTTGCTCGTGTCCTTCATCAGCATTCTTTTCTACTCCAGATCAGAGTTGTGCAGCGGAAGCAATTTGGGAGTGCATCTGCTTTTATTTTCCAGATAGGAGAAGTTTGTTTTCTTCTGATGGTTGTGAGTGGAGTTTGTTCTTGATCTTGGAGGATCATTTTGGTGGATTGGGTTTGGTCCAGTTTGTTTCTTGAGACATCAGTGAAGGTTGAGTTGATCAGGAAGGAAGTAGGCAACCCAGGATCGTCCGAAGAATTGTGTGGATAGGAGTCGGAGGTCTGATTTTGGATAACTTTTCTCCGGTTTTTGGAGCTATAAATTTTGGTGAGTCTGATAAGCTAGCTCCGAGGTGTTTTAGATCTCTTCTATGTTCTTGTGAGGATAAGTGTTTGGTCTTCTGGATTGAATTGCCAGATTCGACAACTGGAATTCGTTGTGTTTCACGTATCTCTGAGGGAGTATGTGTAGGATCTATCACCGAATTGTGGAATCAGCTGTCTGGGAGATTTGGTTGTTGAGTCAGACTTGTCTGTAGTCTGATTTCTTGTTTGGTAGATCTAGATGAGTAGGAGTTCTGTAGCTTAGTAGTTTTGATTGTTTGGATTCTATAGAGCGAGTATTGGGAAACTCGAGAAAATTCTATTCAGAATTTTTGTCTGGATGGTTAAATTTGTTTGTTTGGGTGAATTGATTGCTATAATTGTTAGCATATGGTTGTTAATATATGTTTGTGTTTTAAAATTAAAATTTTAATGGGATTATTAAATTACCTTTGTTTTAAATTTCGGGGACGAAATTCTTTTAAGGGGGAAGGAATGTGATGTCCCGGAATTTTTGGCAATATCAATTTAATAATCTTTATTTAAAATTAAATTGATTTGATAATATTGATTAATAAAATATGAATTGGTTTAATTATCTAATTAAATAAATATTTAATTAGTGATTTTATCTTTTAAAGGCTAAATAAATGTTTCTATCTATAATGTATATATATATATATATATTTGTATATATATTATAGATAATCTTTGATTTGGAGTTTAATAAATAAATAAAATTTTGTTTCAAATTCTAGTAATATATTTAATAATTTGGAAATTATGATTTAAATTAATATTAAGCTTCTCAAAGTTATTTAATTAATAACTATATGGTTTGTAAATACTTAAGATAAATGTTATTGTTTAAAATTATATCTTAGCTTAATTTTTAAATTTAAATAAAATTTTGTTTTATTTCTTTTAAATATTACTTGATTTGAAATAGAAGTTTAAAATACAATATAGTATATGGTCTTAATTCATTTAATAATAGAAATGATTTATAATCTCTTTATAAATCATTTAAAATTGTTAAATTTGTTATTTTCAATGATAATTAAAATACTTAGGTTTTATAACCATAAATAATTTTTAATGAACATAGATTTTTTTTTAAATTTAATAGGTGTTTATATATGTATAAATATAACTTGATCCTTAAATTTTATTTTTATAACCTAACTTGAATTTGAATTTAAAGTTTTAAAATTTCAATGTATAGATTTTATATTTGTTTGGATTTTAAAATATTTATATAAACTTTTATTTATAAATATAATTGGTTTTTATTTCTTTTAAAATTATTTATACATATATAGATACTAGTTAACTAATTCATTAAGTTTGATTTTGTATCAATCTTTTATTAATATTTAAAATATAACTAATTTAATCATGAGACAAGTGTTAACATATTAAGTAATCAAACAACATGTGTTAATATATTAAGTTATCTTAATACATATGTTAATTAATGAGCAAAGGTTTATGACAAGTGTCATTTAATTCCTATTTTCCTTTTATTATTTTGTTAATTAATTTCAGCCTTTATAAACCTATTTTCTCCTACATTCTTTTCTTTTCTATCTTTCAAAATAAAAGGCTAAGTGAATCAAAGAAAAAAATTTGAAAAAAAACTCAAAGCCACCTCGAAAACAAAATCTGAAACAAAAATATCTGTAATTCATTCCTCAAGTAAAACCAGAAATCAAATACATTTTCAAATAATCAAATGTCTGCATTTCTTCCTCTGGAAAATCATCAGCATGCAAGCAAAGCTATAGATCAGTATCAAATTCAAACCTGCATTTCTTTTCAAACCTGGAATCAATTCTTGCAAAATAATGTCTGCATTTTTCAAAATAAGAACTCAAGCCTGCATGCATGTAGTTTTGGTCAGAGAGCAAAAGTATTTCAGTTTCAACAGCATGCAACTCAAGTTTTAAAATCAAAGACAAATGCAGGCAACTCCAAGTTTTAAAGTTTAAAAGCTATTTTAATGGAGTGCTCTGTTCTTCTGAATAACTGGTGAGAAACATCACCTTTTAAAATTAAGTATCTATCATTTGTTGCATGTTAATTTCTGGACAATGAGCATGTTTTGTGTGATTTTATATAAATGAATTATCTGCTTATGTGGGTGTATAGAAAGTGTGCATGTTTGTTTCCTGTAGCATTCATGTATCTTTAATTTTCAAGCTTCTGTTTGATTTAAAATCATTATCTCTTGATTTAGTTTAGGTTTGGATTTGAGACTTAAACCAAATCAGATTGTTTCATCATAGATTATAATTTAAAATTTCTACTTAAGTCAAAATATATTTGTAATGGCTCTGGGTACAAAACAACTGAGCAAGATTGATATAGGTGTAAATTCAAACACTTTAATTCATCAATTTAGGAACATAAACTAAATCCTTAACCCTAGACATGAATTTTAAGAATGAAATTATGATTTTAGTTAAGAAGTGAATGAGCAGTCCCTGTTTGATCAATTCAGAAGTTCTGGGTGGCCTCTGGCGACCCAGTTGATCTGAGTTACCAGAGTTCTTTCTGAAGGTAGAGCAGAGATCGGAGGGATCAACAAAAATGTCAGGATGATGACCTATGAGTTGTGGTGGCTGCGGCGGCCAATTTTTGTTTAGAACCCTAGTTTTAATCAAGCTAGGAAATTTGATGATCTCGGTCTCTAGGATTGATCGAGCGTGATGGGGCTTTGAGCGTTGGTAGCTGGATCGATGACGAGGGCATGGTCGGAGCTGCAACATTTACGGTGGTCGGAGGACAGTGGTTGTGGCGTTGACAGGTTTAGGTTTGAGGTGTGAAATATGCGCTTTGCGCTTATATGATTTTTGTTTGATGATAATAAACACATATATATAGTTCGTTTAAATGTATTTGTTAATGTACTATTTTAATTTTCATATATTAAATAAATATTTGTTGAATAAAATAAATTACACAGAATTTTAATTTGAATTCAAACAGAACAAGTTACACAGATTTTGAATTCAAACAGAAATTTTATTCAAACAAATATTTATTACAAATCTTGAAAAGTACAAATTCATGCTCTCACTATATACAATTTTGAACTACATCACATTTCATATTTACATCATTATCCTCACTACATATCACTCACTCTCGTATTTGGTCTTCAACTGCATTCTAGTTTGTATCTAGCATCTGAGCAAATCTGCAAAAATATTCACTAACGCAGTAAAATTGATCGAGAAATAGTTTTGAAATTTAAAATAAACAATGTTTTTGAAAATATGTTTTGCCTCAGATATATGGGTTGTTTGTCATCATTCACACTTGAATTTATCACAAAGTCGTGCACATAGATATTACAGGGACAGGTAATCACAAGTGGCTGCAATACACACGTGTACATTCATACACGTGTGCACTGCCTCGCCAACTTGTGTGCGCAGCCAACAAGAGCAAGTGTGAAAATGCAAAGGTCAAGCCATCACTGCAAATTCGACACAACGCAATGCAATTCAAACTGCAAGTCCAAAACAGATGCACTATGCATTGTACAACAAATCCAGGCAGCAAGTAGAGGAATGAAACCAACATGGCCGAGCATTGTACAAAACTGCAAAATGCAGTTCAAAACATCTACGACAGCAAGGTATGACCAAATACAGTGTGAAAAATCCAAAGCATGATATAGATACAGGCCGAGAAACAATGTGAACAAGTTGTGCACATGAAAAGGCAATGCAGTTTACAACAATGAATAAGCCCAAGTGAAACCACTGACTACAAAGCCAAAGATCACAAAGAAATGGATGCCATCAAATTCAACAACCACAAGATACAATGCAAACACAAACTGCAGTGGACAGCAAGCACTACCAAGACCACTATACAGTGCTAACAAATGATCAGAGAACATGCTTAAAGACTGCACCAATGACCAAGCTACAAGTATGGAAGTGAATCAAGTTTCAAGTGGACAGTAAATGAAGGCAATGCACAAATGCAACATGTTTAAAATGCTCATACCAGAATGGAAGAAACTACACAACTCAAGCTCACAAGAATGGTCAACAAAATGCAGTAGTGAAGAATACACATAGCAAGTTACATGAAGACAAGACTACACCAGAGACAAGTAATACAATATACATATATAGGAAGTGCAATTGCCAAGTGAAGATGGAGCTACAGGAAGAAGCTGACCAGAAGTGAAAGTCACAGTGATAAACGAATATCAACATCATGTTCGAATGCAATATCAACTAAAGTCAGAAACAGTGCAGTACAACTACATGAAACAGTGGAACAAACTCAAATGTCCAGTTACAATAATACAATGAACAAATTCATACAAGCTCAGACTACAAGTTCAAGTGAAAGTGCAGACAAATGACCAAGCTGCAGCATCAATGATGAACAAGACCACCAGTGACCCATACACAAATGACCATGCCACAACTATGCAAGCCTGTGCCAAGCATGATACAGGAGAATACAAACAAGCATGCAACAGAAGACATAGCCAATGCCAACAAAACTCTCAAATGCAGACACAAGAAGAATGGAACAGGTGCAAAATGACCAAACAGCAATTCAGGTAATATGATGGGTGAACAAAACAAATGTGCGCAAGTGATACAAGTAACATGAATGTAGACAGCAAACATGCAACAAGATGGATGGTCCAATGTCGATATCAAATGCATGTACCAAGACAGTACAACATTACAAGAGAACAAAGTCTCTGTAATAATACATGAAGCATACAAGTGCAACACAAACATGAAGACTGAAACCAGAAGACAATGCCAAATGTCAACAGAGACAATGCAAATGTGATCAATGCAAACAACAAAGACCACAACACTCAAGTGTACAAATGAAACATCATCAAAGACAACACAGTAGCAAGCTACAAGTGATGCAGAACAAACATGTCAGTGGCAAGTTACAAACTCAAGTACAAAAATGGAGATGCAGACCATAGTGCAACAAGATGAACCACAATGCCAACATGATGAATACAGATGCAAAGTACAACAGTGAAGCATGCAAATAGGTCACAAGTAAGACAGGTTCAAATACAACAAGCATCAGTATGGAGATCAAAGTCAGATGAAATAATGCCCAAAATGCCAACAAGTGATCATGTCAAATGCATCAATATACATAGCCGTGGGTAAAGGTCAGAAAAATAATCAAACAACCAAGCCAAGTAATGCATCAATGATGGCAAGAGGGCCAGAGAAAATTCAATGCCGTGTAAAGTCAAAGAAGAAAATGAATGGGGTTGAATTTAAAAATAAACATCAGGTTTAAATTAAGAAATCTAATTTTGGCAAGAAATCTCTGCATCAAATTTCTCAAATTCATATATGGTCAGGGTTAATTCAAATATGGGCCGAAGTCAAAAATTGCTTCAATTCAGGAATTTATTTTTAGAAAGATATCTCGGCATCAAATATCTCAAAATTCATATATGGTATGTGTTAATTCATAAAGGGGCCGAACCAACAAGTATGGAAAGAGATTTTCGAATTAATTAATTCGAATACAAATATGGATAGCAGTAATTCAAAATTGATTTCAAGAAAAAATCAACGACATGGAAAAATCAAGTATGACAGTGATTAGGAGGGTTTCAACCCTATAAATAAACCCAAAAGAAATCATCATCGACATCGAGTTATGAAGAGAAAAAGGCAAATAATCAAACCAGCATACGAAAATCACATACCACAATTCAACGAACTCGGTCAGCTGCAAGTACAATCAATCATCGGAGAACGAACGAAGCAGTGAGCAAGAGCAACGTGAATCAAGCAATTGATCATCAGAGAACGAACACAAGAGCATCACAAACCAGCCGAAAACCCAATTTGGATCGCAAGAGACGAACCCTAGTTTCAGAAAGAAGGAGATCGGTCGCCATTATTTTTCACAAAGCAAAAGAACGAAGTGGGTCGGGTTAAAGGAAAACAAGGGGCCGGCTTTGTTAATGATAAAAGGGGTTTAAGTTTTAAAAGGGGTTTGCTTTATTTTATTTCAAGCAAAAATTAGGGGTTCAAATTCATATTTTAATTTTTGCATCGGGTTTTATTTTTGAAGTTGTTCTTGTTTTTATTTTCGAGTCAACAAATTTGTAAATCACCACCTAGGGTTTAGGTAGTGTCAGATTGTCTAGTTAGAATTAGTTCAGTGAGCAGGGTGTGCGAGTTTGCGAAGCTCTAGAGGCGGAGCAGAGTTTGCGAGTAAACAAAGCTCTATAGGCGGAGCAGGGTGTGCGAGTCTGTGAGAGTGTTTGTGAGCGGGAGCAAGGGTTTGCGAGTCTGGTAGAGTGTTTGTAAGCGAGATACTGTTTAATTCTAATAGAAATCTGGGAATGCAGCAGTAGGCAGGGGTTGCCGAAGCTGGGTAAATTTTGTGTGTGATTTACTTTTCAGCATATTTATTTCTGCAGTTTGTTTCTTTGTTTTAAATCGAGAAAATTTGTTATTAACCCTATTCACCCCCCCCTCTAGGGTTAATCTAGATCCTACAAGTGGTATCAGAGCCTGGTATTTTTTATTTAACTCTAGAGTCATGAGTCTACCAAATAATGCTTTTTCTGAGGGGCAATCTATTGTCAGGCCACCCATGTTTAACGGGAATGATTATGCTTATTGGAAAGTTAGGATGGGTATTTATCTTAGTTCAGTGGATTATGATGTTTGGGATATTATTGAAACTGGCTATAAACCTCCTACTATAACTGTTGGTGGTACTGAGATTCCTAAACCTAAGGATAGGTGGGATGAAAACTGTTAACCCCACTGAAACTTAGGCCGACTCAACAGATAAGGCAGTCAGCGACTCATAGGAATCAGCGACTCAACTGACGAAGCGACTCAGAGATTGCCGACTCAATGGGTCAACGACTCATTGATAGCAACGACTCAGTGAGTTAGCGCCTTAAAGGTACAGTATGGATCAACGACTCAGCGGGTCTGCGACTCAAGGCCTATACCGATCCAACGACTCATTCGAGCTCCGACTCATCAAAGACCGACTCATCTGATCACGACTCATCCATTCAAGGTCCTTAAGTATCTCATTAGGTTTACGACTCAAGAGATGAACGACTCAAGAGGCCGCTACGACTTAAGGAACCTGACGGGTTAAGGAGATTCGATGGGTTAAGGATGGCACGACTCAGGAAAGCCTACGGCTCAAAAGATAGGTCGACGCACGGCACAAGGCTCAGAGGCAAGTTCAAAATCATGCTGCAAAGAGGTGACTCGCAGACGACTCACGACTCATCATGAGTCGGTCACGACTCATCATGAGTCGGTCACGACTCATCATGAGTCGGTCACGACTCATGACTTAGCAATTTCAGCCTAAACAGTTTGCTTATAAATACAAGGCCACATTCAACATGAAGGGGACCTTTTGGCTCATTCTCTTCAAGCGCCGTTACTCTGCCGAATTCCAGACGACTTCAAAGCTTTTTAGATCCAACAAACTTCTAAAGGAACTCCATGAAGGAATCATCCTCATTCACCATGGATTTGAAGATGATTGTCAACATCAAAGCTTGAGCTACTTGTTTCACATACCCTATCACTTGAAGTGGGTTGTAATTGAAAGATCTTGTAAAGAATTGTAATCAAACTAGTGATAAAAAGATTAAAGTGGACGTAGGCTGGATTATAAGCCGAACCACTATAAATACTGTGTCTCTTACCGTTTTTCTACATACTTTCTGCTTATTTCTATTTCCCGTATAAACGGGTGGTGCTTTCACAATCACATCTTATACACCAGGGTGTTAGCGTTTAAATTTGAGCGTTAACATTTTGGTGCTTTCACTGAGAATTGAACTCAGGACATCTATCATCATTGTTTCAGAAAGATTTGTAGATAGAGTTTCTTTAAGAACCAGAAGTCTATCCGGAATCATGGCTCCTGGAAGGAAAAGTAAATCTGTGAGATCTGCAAACATTCGAGAGGGAACCTCCACTTCCCCAACACCAAATCAAGCCACTCCAGCTGTTGGAGTTTCAAAAGCGGAATTGGACGCTGCTATCTTTGGGTTGAATCAGCAAATAAATGCCCAGAACGCGCAATTGGAAGCTCAGAATGCTCAGAATGCTCTGATTCTGAATAGGTTAAACGATCTGCTCGGGGCAAACCGTCAACCTGCGAATAATGAAAGGAACTTTGTCGGTAATGTCCATGATGCTGAAACTAGAAACATTCCCGAAAGGGCTGCTAGCCCCTTTGAACAGACATTGCCTGAGGCTGGAGGATCCAGAAATAGGAATGACGAAGAATATCTTTCTGGTATGGTTCGACAGATTATGAAAGAAAGTATGCAAAGGGTCGAAGATGAGAAAGAGTGGGGTTTCGCTCCGAGCAAGACTCCGTTTACTGAAAAGATCCTAAAAGCTGAATTCCCAAGGAAGTTCGTCCCTCCGACCATTCCAGCTTACAAAGGGACAAGTGATCCAAATGAGTTCCTGTACAAATATGATTGGCACATGACAGGTGCCAGAGCTTCTGACGAGATAAAATGCCGCTATTTTCCTGTGTATTTGGAAGGGGTAGCTCTGCTTTGGTTCACAAAACTACCTGTCCGGTCCATCGATCAGTTTTCAGACCTAACCAGGAAATTTAAAGAGCAATTTAGGCTATATGCTTCAAAGGCAAAAGACATCATGTCGTTATCCGGTTTGGAACAGAATCCGGGGGAAACTATCAAGTCTTTTTTAAATCGCTTTAATATAGCGTTAGCTGAGGTGGATAATGCAGAACCCCGCATGGTCTTGACCTATTTGATGAGAGCTATTGATAAGTCAAGTGAATTCGGAAAGTGGCTGAACATGAAGGAGCCAAATTCTCTGGAAAAGTTCTACAAAAAGGCGGATGAATTCATGCGTTTGGAAAGCCGTCCTGTCCCGGCAAAGGCAACAGTAGAGAAAGCTGAAGACAACACTGCTGCGCCACGTAAGAATGGATCTGTGGGACAGAAAAGAGAAAATAATGATGGAAGGAAACAACACAATTCAAAGAAGCCTCGATCCTTCAAGCCATCAGAATATACTCCTTTGTTAGAGACACCAGAGCGCATCTACCTGGCTACAAAAGATTCTTTTGAGTATCCCAAACCTCCTGTTCTCAGAACCGGAAGAAAAGCTGTGCAAAGTGGGAAGTTCTGTCGCTTCCATAATCAGCCTGGTCATGACACAGACGACTGCCGTCAATTGAAAAATATAATCGAAGAATTGCTAAGAGAAAATAAGCTGCAGCAGTTTGTGAAGAAGAGTAGTAATGACCCTGCTTCGTCAAGTCAGGGGCAACAAGCTCTTGCTCATCAGCCCAGGACAAATGAGAAGGCCGCAGGACATGAATCTGGAAGGCCAGTTATTAATGTCATCACAGGAGGACCCCACCCAGCAGGCAGAAGCTGGGGTGAAATGGAGAGGTACACTCGAGCTCTGAAACATATGCCAACTGAAGAGAATGTCTTTGTTTTAGAGGACTCTACACCCCTGAAACAACAAAGGACTTTTAATGATGATATTGTGTTCAGGGCTAGAGATTCCACGGGCATTGAGGCCCCTACTTTGGACCCGTTAGTCATCTCGGCCGGTATTGGACCGGCTATTGTCAGAAGAGTTCTTATTGATTGCGGCGCATCTTGCAACATCCTCTTCAAGAAAACGTTTGACCAGATGAGAATCCCGATGGCGGATGTGCAAGCCTCATCTCAGAAGATTGTTGGCTTCACTGGGGAGCCAAAGCAACCAGTAGGAACCATTGACTTGCTTGTGGAACTCGGAGAAGGAGAAAGAAAAGTAGTTCGCAAGCAGACTTTTGTGATAGTAGATGAATTTTCTGCTTATAATGCTTTCTTTGGTCGACCTATTCTTGCTGCATTTAAAGCTGTCCTTGCCCCATGGTGTCTTACTATTAAATTCCCTACAGACAATGGGGTAGGAGTTATTAAAGGAGACCAGAACGCTGGGCGAGAATGTTATATGACAGAGCTGCGAGAAACAAGGAAGAGAGAAATGGGGAAAGATGCGGCAACCCCAATCCGCATCAAAACACCAACCCTATAGCAACTACAGGGCGGACCCTGCACTGGCGAGCATAGCGGGGCACGAAAAGTGATGGATCCTAGAAAGGCCAGTGCGGGGGAGAGTAGGGTGGTTCCAGCAGAAACAACGATACCGGTGCCCGTTGATCTGAAGGACCCAAACAAGGTGCTGAATGTGGGTTCACAACTTAATGTGTCAGTTCAGAATGCCTTGATATCTTTTTTGAAAGCAAACCTGGATGTTTTCGCTTGGACCCATGCCGATATGTGCGGAATATCCCCAGAAGTTGCGGTACATGCTCTGAATATTGACCCAAAGTTCACGCCAGTAAAGCAGAAAAGAAGAATCCAAGGTCTAGAAAGGTCGACAGCATTGAAAGAGGAAGTTGACCGGCTCATGGAGAATAATTTCATCAGAGAATCTACCTATCCAAATTGGGTTTCAAATCCAGTGCTAGTTAAGAAAGCCAATGGTAAATGGAGAGTGTGCATCGACTTTTCAGATCTAAACAAGGCCTGTCCCAAAGACTGCTTCCCATTACCCAGGATCAATCAACTGGTAGATGGAACAGCGGGTCATGAATTGTTGTCTTTTATGGATGCCTACTCCGGATATAATCAGATCATGATGCATGAGCCAGATCAGGAGGACACAAGCTTTATCACCGATGTCGGTCTTTACTGTTACAGAGTTATGCCCTTTGGGTTGAAGAATGCGGGGGCAACATACCAAAGACTGGTTAATGCTATGTTCAAACCGCAGTTGGGAAAGACTATGGAAGTTTACGTTGATGACATGCTAGTAAAATCTAAGAAAGCAGTGGATCACATCGAACACTTAGCAGAAATGTTCGCAATTCTCCGAAAATACGGAATGAAGCTTAACCCTTTAAAATGTTCTTTCGGGGTAGAATCTGGGAAGTTCTTGGGTTTCATCGTGAGCGCTAGGGGCATTGAAGCTAGTCCAGCTCAAATCACTGCTCTAAAAGAAGTCAAAGCTCCTAAAACAAAGAGGGAATTGCAAAGTCTCAATGGAAAAATTGCCGCCTTAAGTCGGTTCATATCCAAAGCTACTGATAAATGCATTCCATTCTTCGACGCTCTAAAGAAAGGAAAGAAAAACTTTGACTGGACTCCCGAATGCCAGAAAGCTTTTGAAGAATTGATTCAACATATGGAAACGCCTCCAATACTTTCCAGGCCCGGCGATGGCGAGGATCTTCTTATATACTTGGCAGTTTCATCTCATGCTTTAAGTGCAGCGCTGGTACGGGAAGACAAAAGGATTCAACATCCAGTTTACTATATCAGCAAAAGACTCACTGGGGCAGAAATGAATTACTCCAAGTTGGAAAAACTCGCCTTTTGTCTATTGATTGCCTCAAGAAAGTTGAGGCAATATTTCCAGGCTCATCCTATCAAAGTCCTCACTGATCAACCTTTAAAGCAAGTCTTGTTTCGCCCTGAGACTTCGGGCCGCCTTTTAAAGTGGAATATTGAATTGAGCCAATATGACATCACTTATCATCCTAGAAAAGCGATCAACGGACAAGCTTTGGCAGATTTTATTGCAGAATTTACAGACAAGGGTAACAGCGAGGAAGAAACAATCGAGAACTCCCCAACCCAATGGAAGTTGTTTGTAGATGGCGCAAGAAATGATTACTGTTCAGGTGCTGGAATTGTTCTTGAAACTCCTGAAGGCCGGTCATTATGCTATGCGCTAAGATTAGAATTTCCTTCAACAAACAATGAAGCAGAATATGAAGCTCTGATCGCTGGTTTGAAAATTGCTAAAGAACTAAACATTCGAGCGTTACAGATCTTCAGTGATTCTCAGCTTATAGTATGCCAAGTCAAGAAGGAGTTTCAAACGAAAGGAGGAAATCAGTCCGCTTATGTGTCAAAGGCTTGGGAACTTTTATGTGAATTCGACCATTACACGATAAGTCATATTCCTCGAGAAGAAAACATGAAAGCAGATTCTCTCGCAAAATACTCAAGTTCTGGCGAAGCCCAATCCTTAGGGTTAGTTCCAGTGGAAGTTTTGTCAAATCCGAGCATTGATGAAATGGATATCGATTGGGTTATGAGTATGTCGCAAGAGCAAGAATCATGGATGACTCCAATAACAAAGTATCTACTCAATGGCTCTTTACCAGAAAACTCTAAAGAACGACAAAAGCTACTGAGAAAAGCTTCTCGATATATAATCCAGGATGGTCAATTATACAGACGAGGATTCTCAATGCCATTGCTTCGATGTGTATCCAAAGAAGAAGCCAAAATAATCCTATCAGAGGTACATGGAGGAGAATGTGGGGATCATTCAGGTGGTCAAACTTTAGCAAAGAAAATTCTCCGATATGGATATTTTTGGCCAGAAATTAATCGAGATGCTGCAGATTACTCTCGAAAATGTGACAGATGTCAAAGATTTGCCAAAATTCCTAGAGCACCTTCTACTGAGCTCACACAAATGACCAGTCCGTGGCCGTTTGCGATTTGGGGAATAGATTTGATCGGACCTTTACCAACCGCCAAATCTGGAATCAAATATGCCATTGTTGCTGTAGATTATTTCACTAAATGGGCTGAAGCTGAACCATTGGCAACTATCACCTCCAAAAAGATGATAAATTTTGTGACTAAGAATATCATTTGCAGATACGGTGTGCCTCAGAAAATAATCACAGACAATGGTACTCAGTTTGAAAGCGAGGAATTCCAGGATTTTTGCAAGCGATTCAAAATCCAGAAAAGCTTTTCGGCAGTAGCTCATCCGCAGGCAAACGGGCAAGTGGAAGCAGTGAACAAGATCATCAAATCAACCATCAAAAAGCAACTCGAAAGAGCAAGAGGTGGTTGGGTCGATAAACTACCACTTGCACTATGGGCATACAGAACTACTCACAAAACTGCAACTGGGCATACTCCTTTTTCGTTAGCATACGGATCGGAAGCAATGATCCCGGTTGAAACAGAGGTCCCTTCACACAGAAGAATCCATTTCAATCAAGCAGAAAATGAAAAGCTGCAACTTGAAGCGCTGGATCTCCTTGATGAAAAAAGAGATGAAGCTAACCTCAGAGTTGCAGCTCATCAGCAAAGGATAGCCAGACATTTCAATTCCAAAGTTCGTCAACGCAGCTTTGAAATTGGAGATCTAGTCCTAAAAAGAATTATGACTGCGACAGGTGTGTTTGGGCCAAATTGGGAAGGACCGTATGTGATAGGTCAGAAACTTCTTGACGGCACATTCAAGCTTACCACAGTTGATGGAGATCAAATTCCAAGGGCATGGAACAGCAATCACTTGCGTCCATACTTTACTTGAAAATTTTGTTGAAACATTGTAAAAAGAATTATGAATGTATGATTCCTGTAATTGAAAGCAATTGTGAAACTGATGCAAGTAAATAATGAAAGAATATAAAGTGGATGTAGGCCCAATTTCATGGCCGAACCACTATAAATCTTGTGTTCCTTATTATCATTATATGTTTGCTTTGTTTTCGATATAAAAATACACAAAATGTATTGCTGAAATATCGATTTAAATTTTTGCAGACAGTGGAGATAAAACTTGCGCATAATAAGACCGAGCGATTCTCACCATCATTCAACAAACAAATTTCAAGTCACAAAGACCCCGAATTCAAATCCTAGATAGGAAATGCTTCAATTGAACGGCTAATGATTTCTTCGAACGAGCCCTTGCTGATAAATTGAGATTGTTTAAACAAACAAACATCCAATTAGGAAGCTAGTGCCCGTTCTCACGAATTTGCCTGGCAATGAAGTACACTTCCTTGGATCAAACAAGCCACTTGTGAAAAAAAAAAAAAAAAAAAAAAGGATCGCTGAAAAGGCATAAGCAAGTGAACAGAGGAACAACCAAAGCTACCATCAGCGCCACAAGTCCTCTTCGGAGGCACAACTCTTCGGATAATAAAAGACCTCTAATGGGTCATATGCCACAAAAAAGAAAGTTCTCTACTCAACAAAAAAGATTGGAGGAGTCATGACCCTCCAACCATGAGAGAGTAACTTCCAGGCGATGAAAACCCTCTCTGAGGCACATTTCACCAGGAGTTGAAGTGTTATAACCGCTCTTCGGGATTTCACTTCACCAGAGTTGAAATGTAAACAAAATAAAAGCCCTCTTCGGAGGCCCATTTCACCAGGAGTTGAAGTGTTATAACCGCTCTTCGGGATTTCACTTCACCAGAGTTGAAATGTAAACAAAATAAAAGCCCTCTTCGGAGGCCCATTTCGCCAGGAGTTGAAGTGTAGCAGCCGCTCTTCGGAATTTCACTTCACCAAAGTTGAAATGTAAAAACAAAGACCTTCTTGAAAGCACACGTTTCACCGAGATTGAAATAAAACTTCCAAGTGTTGAAACGTGAAAAGGCTTTCTTCAAAGGCACAACTCTTTGGGGGTACACGTTTCACCAAGATTGAAATAAAACTTCCAAGTGTTGGAACGTGAGAAATCCCTCCTCAGAGGTACAACCCCCTCCCGGGAACACAATTAAGAAAAAAGACCTCTTTGGAAACCCACGTTTCACCGAGATTGAAATAAAACTTCCAAGTGTTGAAACGTGAAAAGGATTTCTAAAGCATAACTCTTTGGAGGTACACGTTTCACCGAGATTGAAATAAAACTTCCAAGTGTTGAAACGTGAAAAAATCCCTCCTCAGAGGTACAACTTTCTATAAAAAAAAAAAAAAAAAAAAAAAAATCCTCATCAAAAGCATACTTTAACTTTCAAAGAAAAAGTAATTTGCCTACTGTGGGAAATGATCGTAAAAAGAAAAGAAGTTAAAGTACCCTTCAGAGGTCCGCTTTACCACATAGAGGAATTCACTTGATGAGATATGCACATAAGCAAAAGAAAAAAGTGATTTCTTCGAACGACCAAGCGTAAAAACTTATACGAAGGGAGTTGTACTCTATAAAATTTTCTTTAAAGAATAAAATAATTATTCTTTAGCAAATAAGAGTGTAAGTCCCCTCGAGGTTTAGAATATTGCAGCATACTTATGGAATGGGGGCAATATAGTATAATTACACACAATATGGTATAACTAAACCAGCAAAAGGTAACGCTCAAGTAACATACCATAAGCTCGCTGCAATATCAAATGAACTCATGCCAAAACAAATAACAAATGTATTCTTTAATTCAAACAAAAGTTTGTACAAACGAGGAATCATTTTATTCAATTACAATGCAGGTACAGGTTTCAAAATAAAGAAAAGCGGGGGCCGGTACCCGCACAATTCTCGGCCAGTACATGCAAAACACAAAAAAAAAACTAGAAACTGAAGATCTTCACTTCTTTTTGCTGCCTTTAGACCCTTTACCCGGCCGAATGATCAGCTTTTCAGGTCGACCAGTGGGTATAAGGGAGGAAGGAGAGGTAGGCGCAGCTGGCCCAACTTCTGGCTCCTCTTCAGTGGCAGTGATTATCTTCCCTCTCCTCCTTGATGCTCCTTGCTTCCTTCTCCTCTTTGAGGAAGACTCACTTCCTGGAGTGGCAAGTTTAGATAAAGTTATATCGTCAGAAGGAGTCCGCTCCGGAGATATGTCACCCCCCTCAAGTCCCTCATCTTTTTGCTCTTGCGAAGCAACGGGATCATCCAGGCCATGGAGAGCTTCTATTTGTTCTTCTTGTGACCCAGGTTGCGAGACAGAAGGAGGCGCTACTTGAAGAGATGGAGGAAGGATCACCGGGGGAGAAGAAGCTTGAGTTTGACTCGGTGCTTTCTCTACAAAGGAGAAAAAACTTAAAATATCAGTATCTTTCGAAAAGAGAGGGGATGACGGCTCGTCAAAAGTCGGGAATTCATTAACATTTGAGGAATAATCAAAAGTCGGGAATTCATTGACATTCGAAAAATAATCAAGAAGATCGTCAAGTTCACAAGGAGCGAACGAGCAGTTCACCACTTGGGCTGGTCCGGTGTCAAGTTTACCTGGGGAAGTTGGATCTCTGAGGCTGATTTCATATCGCTGTGCTTCGTTGCTTTCACCACCTTCATCCCCGCCTTGTGCACTTGTAGTTTCAGTTACTGTCTTAGTTGCAGACGGAGTAGAGGAGCTAGAACCCGTGATGTCAACCACAGGAGAAACTGGAGGTTGGACAGAGGAAGTAAGCGTTAATTCCTTTCCAGAACGTTCCTCTTCCGCCATTCCAGTTCTCATCCTGGCAAGTTGCTCTCGCCCCTTCGCAAGAGCAGCGCGAGCTCCCTCATCCAGGTAACGCGCCTCAAAATCTTCATCGCCATACCCGGCGTCTTTAAACATGTTAAGAGCAGCTTCCCACACCTCGGCCAGGGTGATTTCATACTTAGGACCAAGAAAAGAGAGGCTGCCGCGTCCCAAGACACAATGTAAATAAAAATCGAATAAAGTCGAATTGATATCGTTTTCCATGGTCTGAGCAGTTTCTTCGGCTGCAATTTTGCCAGCCATGGCCTCATCTCGATCTTTTTCGGTCTGAGCAAGTTGGGCTTTTAGCGCTCCAATCTCCATGTCCCGGGCGCTCAGTTTATTCTGCAGCTGGGTGACATCAGTGCGGTGGTTCTCTACAGCTTGTTCCAACCTCTCAGCTTTAGCTTCAGCGTCCCTCTGGCTGGCGTGCGCATCTCGCACTTGTTTTTGCAATACCTCTTCTCTTTGGGTGTAAGTATTAGTAGAAGAGGCAAGATCATCTTTGAGCTGCCTTACTTCAGCTTCGAGTTTTTCATTGTATTCGGCTATCTCCTTCATCTCAGCGTTGTGTTGATCAAGAATCTTCTGCCATTCTGATTTGTCATTTTCCATGGTCAGCATTGCTTCGATGTTAGCCCGATTAACTCTTTGAAGTTCATCAACCAGCTTTTGCCACCCAGACATTCTATCAACATCAAGCTTGACAGCATCGAGATTTCTGTACATAGCTTCTTTGTCGATGGGGACCAAATCAAGGTCGAAGCGTACCCCCCTCAAACACCAGTTCGGGAATCGGCTCTGCAAAGTCGGGGGCCCCCTTTCAACGTGGTATGAAGGCCTGTTGAGAAGTGTTTGGATGGCACTTCCTTCAAGAGCAGGAGATTCGGAAGGGATGTCAATAGAAACTGAGGCACCAGGTCTCTCAGATGTCACGGGCACGTGCTCCTCGCCAAGTTTGGTCCGCTTTCTCGAATCCTCAATATGGCTCTTCCCCCTATCATCGTGCGTTTTACGTTTATGGGAGTCATCATCCCTTGGGAAGGATTCATGTCGCGTGCCCGCTCCCTCATGACGTTCTTCATACCTTCTCCTCTCTTCAGCTTTTCGCGCAGCTCTCTGCTCATTGGTCTCTCTGGAATCGGTATAGTATTGCTTGTAATCATAGCTGCCACGCCCTCCATAGCGTCGAAAGTCTTTGTAATAAGAACCGCTACCGCTGCGCCCCATAGAGGAATCTGAAAGGCAAAAATAACAAGTCTTAAAAACTACCAGAGAAAAGAAGTTAAATGTGAACAAATGCCAAAAAATCCTAAGTGTTGTGTGATGTGCAAACTACACGCATTAAGCTACAAACCACTCTTTTGTGTAGAGGTGATGATAGCTTGGGTATGAGGAGTTGATGTTTGTGTTGGCGTTTGTCGAAGAAGAGACGTCGCCTCAATTACAGGAGAGATAATTTTAGATACGTCATCTCTAAAAAGCTCCTGCGAAGTCACTATTATGTCACTCAACCCCTCATAAACATCGTCACCATCATGCTTGGTGGGACTTGTTTTCTCAATTCCTACATCAGCTAATCCCCCGAGAGACTGTGAAGGTTCTTCTTCTTCCTCGATCGGGGCAAGCACCGTCTTACTGGATGACCCCATAATATCGGTAGGGGTGGAACATTTCACCAATGAAGCTTCGATGTTAGACTCTTTTGATGAAGATTGTTCGATAGTAACGGGGGCATCCGATGCTTCAGTCGGGGAATCGGGAACTTCTGTTGGAGGTTCATGAGGCTGAGTAAAGCGAGAGGGATGGAGGAGTCCGTATTGATGTAAAAATTCATCAGTTAGCAGAAACTTTATGCTCCTTTCTTCTGCCGGCACAACACTTAATCTTTCGAAAATTTGCTTATGGCTTGGGTCCCTAGCAGGGGGTGGAAGCGCTAAAACAGGAACAAAGAATGAAGTTAGCAACTGAAAGTTCGGATCTCAAAAAATGGCTTCAAAGCGGAAAGAATATAGACAGGAAATCTTACTTCCTACTCTCCAGATGGCATAAAACCCTGGAGGGCAGCGAACAAAGAAAAACTGATTCAAAAATCCGTGAGCACTTTCGGAGAGATCAGTAATAAGTTTGCGGTTTCGAGCGCTTCTTATAACCACAATGGAGGGATGGTCTTTAATTTTCGTGAACGAGCAAAAATAGCAGATCTCCCCGAAGCTCGGTAATCGATCCAAAACTCTCCTATATAGAACACATAACCCCATCAGAATAGCGTAGCCATTGGGGTGTAGTTGGAATGGAGAGATAGTCAACCGAAGCAGGAACTGTTGAAGAAAGTCATTAAAAGGAGGAATAGCGCCGTTCAAGCACATTTGACGATTGACAGCAACAAAGCCATGAGGGGGCCTATCCGCGGTATCATTTGGCCCCGGAAATAAGACGTCAGCGTCATCGATGCCAAACTGGACGCGTAGTTGGTTAAACACCCGCTGGTTCAAAGTTGTGGATGTTCTCTCCGGAGGATTATCTACAGGGATAGCTACTGGGAAGACATCTTCAGCCTGGCCCATCGGCTCTTCTTGATGAGAAGTCATTCTACACAAGCAACTGGATGTTCAAATGCGAAGGTGCGCGTTTCCTAAAAAGTGTGAAGTGTTGTGCAAGACTAATAAAAGTGACAAGTATATATAACTGGAATTATACTAATCGATGCTTGATCGATTGTAAACATTTCAAAACTTGTTAATCTAAAAGTTCAAACATAATATTAGTGCAAGCAAGTCGATTTCAATTGACTATTTCAGTATTGCTTTGGTATTTTGTTTGAAATTGATATGTTAAAAGCACTTCATACATACAGTTTATTCAAGTTAATCATCTATCATTAACTAATCTGTCGTTCGATGTGGGCAATCAATGACAGTATATTCGTCCCAGTTTTCTGTGAATGTTATATTAACAGGTTATTAGCTTACAAGTTAAAGCAATCTGTAAAAGATTCAAGCAGCAGTTCAAGGTTCAAGTGGAGTTTAAAAGTGCAAGTGCTAAGTCGTAGACGACTCAAGGACTAAGTCGAAGACGACTCAGCAATACTTAGGTCACGAGTCATAAAAGAGAATAGATGTCAGCTCAGAATTATGAAAAATTCATCAAGACATGTCTCGGCCCCGACTCAAGCATTGTGTCGTGATGTCTCGGCCCCGACTCAAGCATTGTGTCGTGATGTCTCGGCCCCGACTCAAGTCTTGTGTCGTGAAGGTTGGTGAGCCGGTCCAGAGTTGAATCGCAAAGGGTTTTAGGTCGTTCAAGATTATTAAGTCGCATCAGGGGTAGTGTTTTACTCTGATTGGCCTATCTACCATACAACTCCAAAACTCGTTTCCCTCCTACCCCATGATAACCCAATGACCTATCTCCAAGTCCTATCTTCGGATCCTAACCCATAACCCGTTAACCTAATGGTATCTCCAAAAATAGCAACTTTAATCCTATCACAATACAGAATCGCCTCGAATGATGGATCGCCGCGAGTAAAATCAAGCAGACCTAAGTTCGTCAACAATCAAACCCAACAAAACTCGTAAGACACGAAGAGGCAAATCGGAGGCGAAGGATTAAGCGTGTAAGACAATAATGATCAACGATCGAAGAAAGGGAAGAAATCGCTTACGATTGTATGTTGACTAGAGAGGATTGGGTGCTAATTCGAGTTGAAATTATTTTTGGGAGCTTGGAGATGTGTTAATGGCGGAACACGACTCAAGAGATTGATAAAGGAAGAAGAAGATAGAAGTGACGGTTCATCCATTTTATACCAAGGAAGTAGGGCATGAGTCGGCACAAGCGAGTTAAGATAAGTCGAAGCGCGCGACCTACGACTCAGGCGCGTGCTTCGAGGGGCAAATGTTAACCCCACTGAAACTTAGGCCGACTCAACAGATAAGGCAGTCAGCGACTCATAGGAATCAGCGACTCAACTGACGAAGCGACTCAGAGATTGCCGACTCAATGGGTCAACGACTCATTGATAGCAACGACTCAGTGAGTTAGCGCCTTAAAGGTACAGTATGGATCAACGACTCAGCGGGTCTGCGACTCAAGGCCTATACCGATCCAACGACTCATTCGAGCTCCGACTCATCAAAGACCGACTCATCTGATCACGACTCATCCATTCAAGGTCCTTAAGTATCTCATTAGGTTTACGACTCAAGAGATGAACGACTCAAGAGGCCGCTACGACTTAAGGAACCTGACGGGTTAAGGAGATTCGATGGGTTAAGGATGGCACGACTCAGGAAAGCCTACGGCTCAAAAGATAGGTCGACGCACGGCACAAGGCTCAGAGGCAAGTTCAAAATCATGCTGCAAAGAGGTGACTCGCAGACGACTCACGACTCATCATGAGTCGGTCACGACTCATCATGAGTCGGTCACGACTCATCATGAGTCGGTCACGACTCATGACTTAGCAATTTCAGCCTAAACAGTTTGCTTATAAATACAAGGCCACATTCAACATGAAGGGGACCTTTTGGCTCATTCTCTTCAAGCGCCGTTACTCTGCCGAATTCCAGACGACTTCAAAGCTTTTTAGATCCAACAAACTTCTAAAGGAACTCCATGAAGGAATCATCCTCATTCACCATGGATTTGAAGATGATTGTCAACATCAAAGCTTGAGCTACTTGTTTCACATACCCTATCACTTGAAGTGGGTTGTAATTGAAAGATCTTGTAAAGAATTGTAATCAAACTAGTGATAAAAAGATTAAAGTGGACGTAGGCTGGATTATAAGCCGAACCACTATAAATACTGTGTCTCTTACCGTTTTTCTACATACTTTCTGCTTATTTCTATTTCCCGTATAAACGGGTGGTGCTTTCACAATCACATCTTATACACCAGGGTGTTAGCGTTTAAATTTGAGCGTTAACAAAAACGATAAGAGATTGAAAACGATAAATGCTAAAGCCATGAATGCTTTGATATGTGCTCTTGATAAAAATGAATTTAATAGAATTTCTCACTGTACAACAGCACAGGAAATTTGGCACACTTTGGAGGTGACACACGAAGGAACTTCTCAAGTCAAGGAGTCTCGTCT
Organism: Allium cepa; assembly: GCA_030765085.1. Classification (NCBI taxonomy): domain Eukaryota; kingdom Viridiplantae; phylum Streptophyta; class Magnoliopsida; order Asparagales; family Amaryllidaceae; genus Allium; species Allium cepa. Next base: position 77,092,475 of record CM060941.1, on the reverse strand, counting down.
AGCCCTATTCAGCAACGAATACGAGAACTTTGTGATGGACAAAGGCGAGAGCATAAAGGATATGTTTGGACGCTTTTCAACCTTGGTATACAACGCTAGAGCACTTGGGAAGGTCTTCACTGAGGTAGAGCTTGTGCGGAAGATACTACGAGTCTTACCGATGAACTTTGAGGCAAAAGTCACGGCAATACAAGAATCGAAAGATCTGAGTAAGCTAAGCATGGAGGAGTTGATTGGCAACTTGATGACGTATGAGCTTGAGCTAAAAGCAAAGGAAGAACGCAACAACTCCGAACCAACTAAGAAGACGATTGCCTTAAAAATCAAACAAGAGAGCGATGAAGAAGGAGAAGATCCAATTGAAGAGCTTGCAATGGCTGTCAATAATCTTAGAAGATGGTCAAGATTCAAGCCACGCAAGAAGAAAACAAAGGGCAATTCGTCAAAAGATTCTAAAAATTCCGATAATGAGCTGACGTGTTATAATTGCAACAAACCTGGCCACATCAAACCAGAATGCCCACTTCTCAAATATAGCAAAGGAAAGAAAAAGGAAAAGAAGGTTTTCGCAGCAACTTGGGATGATGAAGAAGGAGTGGAAGTTTCGGATAGCAGCTCAGAGGAGGCTAACTTGTGTCTTATGGCAAAATCAGATTCAGAAGCAAGCTCGGAGGAATCAAGTGAGGAAGGTGAATATACCTATAGAGATCTTGTTTTTATGTGTTCTGATCTTACTAAAGTAGTTGATGCTCTTGAATCTAAAATTGAAAAACTGAACTCTAATAAGAGAGAACTTGCTCGTGAAAATCTTAGGTTAGAAACTGAATTTGAAAATATTCATGACCAAGAATGTGAAAAATGTAGAATTTTAGATTCGGAATTGTCAAGACTCAAGAATAGCTTTGAGAATCTTGAAAAAGAAAACTTGAGTCTTATGAAAACCATTGACACTAGGAAAAAGGATTTCATAAATAGATGCGCCTCACTTGTAACTGAAAACACGACGCTAAAAACCAAAGTCCAAAACCTTGAGAAATCATTGAATAACTTTTCAATAGGAGAAAAATCATTCAACATGTTATTGGGAAATCAAATTTTTGCTAACAACAGAAAAGGACTAGGTTTTGGAAAAACACAAGTTGAGGATAGTGCAAAAGGTAGGAGTGTCTTTGGTAGATGTGAAATAATTGGACATCATGTTGAAAATTGTAGACATAGGAACAAAAACACAAAATTTATACAAGTTTGGGTTCCTAAGAATTCTACAAACAGATTTCATGTCTATTGGAACAAGAATGAAAGAACAAAACAAGTTTGGGTTCCAAAGGGTTTGTTTATTCATAATGCTTCTGCCACTAACAATCATGGACCTATAAATAGGTCACATAATTCTTTCATCGTGTAGGTATGGTGGCAGGCTAAGGAACATCAACGGTGTTCTCTGGATTTTGGCTGTTCCAGAAACACAATGAGCGTCAAAGCAAAGTTCCTTAGCCTAGTATAAAGGTGACAGAATCACAATGGGCAATCACGTAAAATCATCGTAAAGGTAAAACAGGTGAAAATATTCTTATGTGATAATCTGTACCATTTTCTGAATGAAATCAGCCAAGATTGAGATGATGATTTATTCTGACTTGTTCACTGTTCAAAATTGAGTGTAAGTTTCTTATGCATATTTTCATGGTCTTGTTTATCAAGTTAGTGATATTTTGAAGTGAAAAAGAAATTCAGATGCAGTTCATTCTGGTAATCTAGTTGATAGAAAATTTACGAGTTGAACGTGATTTATGGTGAAACATACATTTGCTGCATCGTTTTTTCAAAGAAAATATCTGCATATTTTTCACTTGAAATAATTTTCATTTAGCAGACTTTTTTTCTCTCATATAACCCCTTCGTAAAAATAATTGTTTGACCATACTTTCAGATTAGTCATGTTTATTTGATTTTAAATGACAAATTTTGACTAATCCGACTCCCTGCTGATTATCGAAGAGATAAATTGTGATTCAAAAAGTGATTAGTGTTGATAATTAACATACATTACTCAAAAGAGTATATTTGGAAAATTTCTTTAGGAATTTAATCAAGAGTTATAAAACTTTTTGTTGGGTAAAAATTCCATGACCATTTCTATATCTACCATTATTTCTATGGACCATGATTTATCAAATATTCAAGATAGTTTGTCAATATGTGGTACTATAATCAGGGATCATTTGCTTTTCATTTCACATTTTTTTTGTAAAAATAAATAAATATCCAAAGTATCCACTCTCATTTAAAAGTCCTCACGGTTATGCATGGGTGAATTACTTGGATTTTTGATTATGTGCTTCCATGCTCATTTAAAAGTCCTTATGGTTATGCATGTATGAAACGCATATCAAAATTAATTGATTTAATAGACAAGTTGATTTTAATCCCATTTAAAAGTCCTCACGGTCATGCGTGGTTAGAAGATACTTGATTTCATTTTTAAAAAAAAAATTAAATTGGAATACTACTAATCTCATTTAAAAGTCCTAACGGTTATGCATGATTAGTAGATATTCAAATTCCTGATATAAATGTACCACAAGAAGATTTAACTGTATGATATTGTATAAGAATTTTATTTCCGTCATTTCTAAAAGTGGAATATGTGCCTAACAAGGGTCGTTATGATTTTTGTTTGATTCTTATTTGAGTTTAATATTTATATTCAATTTGAGTTTAATGTTGGATTAATATTGATCACCTCATCTCTATTTTCTCTCACACTGTTATTCTTTTGCTGATAACAAAAGGGGGAGAGAAAAGTTAAGATTTTGTCAAATAGAATCAAGCAAAGGTCAAATAATTTTCCATATGCATCTAAGCTCATTTGTATATATTTTTATTTGTATGCATATATGTAGGGGGAGCATCATGTAGAGAGAAAGCATTTAAATAGGGGGAGCAAATTAGAGTATACCATGGATCAAATACATTTAACACGGTCAAAATCTTAAATATATGTTTGTTATCATCAAAAGGGGGAGATTGTGAAATATGCGCTTTGCGCTTATATGATTTTTGTTTGATGATAATAAACACATATATATAGTTCGTTTAAATGTATTTGTTAATGTACTATTTTAATTTTCATATATTAAATAAATATTTGTTGAATAAAATAAATTACACAGAATTTTAATTTGAATTCAAACAGAACAAGTTACACAGATTTTGAATTCAAACAGAAATTTTATTCAAACAAATATTTATTACAAATCTTGAAAAGTACAAATTCATGCTCTCACTATATACAATTTTGAACTACATCACATTTCATATTTACATCATTATCCTCACTACATATCACTCACTCTCGTATTTGGTCTTCAACTGCATTCCAGTTTGTATCTAGCATCTGAGCAAATCTGCAAAAATATTCACTAACGCAGTAAAATTGATCGAGAAATAGTTTTGAAATTTAAAATAAACAATGTTTTTGAAAATATGTTTTGCCTCAGATATATGGGTTGTTTGTCATCATTCACACTTGAATTTATCACAAAGTCGTGCACATAGATATTACAGGGACAGGTAATCACAAGTGGCTGCAATACACACGTGTACATTCATACACGTGTGCACTGCCTCGCCAACTTGTGTGCGCAGCCAACAAGAGAAAGTGTGAAAATGCAAAGGTCAAGCCATCACTGCAAATTCGACACAACGCAATGCAATTCAAACTGCAAGTCCAAAACAGATGCACTATGCATTGTACAACAAATCCAGGCAGCAAGTAGAGGAATGAAACCAACATGGCCGAGCATTGTACAAAACTGCAAAATGCAGTTCAAAACATCTACGACAGCAAGGTATGACCAAATACAGTGTGAAAAATCCAAAGCATGATATAGATACAGGCCGAGAAACAATGTGAACAAGTTGTGCACATGAAAAGGCAATGCAGTTTACAACAATGAATAAGCCCAAGTGAAACCACTGACTACAAAGCCAAAGATCACAAAGAAATGGATGCCATCAAATTCAACAACCACAAGATACAATGCAAACACAAACTGCAGTGGACAGCAAGCACTACCAAGACCACTATACAGTGCTAACAAATGATCAGAGAACATGCTTAAAGACTGCACCAATGACCAAGCTACAAGTATGGAAGTGAATCAAGTTTCAAGTGGACAGTAAATGAAGGCAATGCACAAATGCAACATGTTTAAAATGCTCATACCAGAATGGAAGAAACTACACAACTCAAGCTCACAAGAATGGTCAACAAAATGCAGTAGTGAAGAATACACATAGCAAGTTACATGAAGACAAGACTACACCAGAGACAAGTAATACAATATACATATATAGGAAGTGCAATTGCCAAGTGAAGATGGAGCTACAGGAAGAAGCTGACCAGAAGTGAAAGTCACAGTGATAAACGAATATCAACATCATGTTCGAATGCAATATCAACTAAAGTCAGAAACAGTGCGGTACAACTACATGAAACAGTGGAACAAACTCAAATGTCCAGTTACAATAATACAATGAACAAATTCATACAAGCTCAGACTACAAGTTCAAGTGAAAGTGCAGACAAATGACCAAGCTGCAGCATCAATGATGAACAAGACCACCAGTGACCCATACACAAATGACCATGCCACAACTATGCAAGCCTGTGCCAAGCATGATACAGGAGAATACAAACAAGCATGCAACAGAAGACATAGCCAATGCCAACAAAACTCTCAAATGCAGACACAAGAAGAATGGAACAGGTGCAAAATGACCAAACAGCAATTCAGGTAATATGATGGGTGAACAAAACAAATGTGCGCAAGTGATACAAGTAACATGAATGTAGACAGCAAACATGCAACAAGATGGATGGTCCAATGTCGATATCAAATGCATGTACCAAGACAGTACAACATTACAAGAGAACAAAGTCTCTGTAATAATACATGAAGCATACAAGTGCAACACAAACATGAAGACTGAAACCAGAAGACAATGCCAAATGTCAACAGAGACAATGCAAATGTGATCAATGCAAACAACAAAGACCACAACACTCAAGTGTACAAATGAAACATCATCAAAGACAACACAGTAGCAAGCTACAAGTGATGCAGAACAAACATGTCAGTGGCAAGTTACAAACTCAAGTACAAAAATGGAGATGCAGACCATAGTGCAACAAGATGAACCACAATGCCAACATGATGAATACAGATGCAAAGTACAACAGTGAAGCATGCAAATAGGTCACAAGTAAGACAGGTTCAAATACAACAAGCATCAGTATGGAGATCAAAGTCAGATGAAATAATGCCCAAAATGCCAACAAGTGATCATGTCAAATGCATCAATATACATAGCCGTGGGTAAAGGTCAGAAAAATAATCAAACAACCAAGCCAAGTAATGCATCAATGATGGCAAGAGGGCCAGAGAAAATTCAATGTCGTATAAAGTCAAAGAAGAAAATGAATGGGGTTGAATTTAAAAATAAACATCAGGTTTAAATTAAGAAATCTAATTTTGGCAAGAAATCTCTGCATCAAATTTCTCAAATTCATATATGGTCAGGGTTAATTCAAATATGGGCCGAAGTCAAAAATTGCTTCAATTCAGGAATTTATTTTTAGAAAGATATCTCGGCATCAAATATCTCAAAATTCATATATGGTATGTGTTAATTCATAAAGGGGCCGAACCAACAAGTATGGAAAGAGATTTTCGAATTAATTAATTCGAATACAAATATGGATAGCAGTAATTCAAAATTGATTTCAAGAAAAAATCAACGACATGGAAAAATCAAGTATGACAGTGATTAGGAGGGTTTCAACCCTATAAATAAACCCAAAAGAAATCATCATCGGCATCGAGTTATGAAGAGAAAAAGGCAAATAATCAAACCAGCATACGAAAATCACATACCACAATTCAACGAACTCGGTCAGCTGCAAGTACAATCAATCATCGGAGAACGAACGAAGCAGTGAGCAAGAGCAACGTGAATCAAGCAATTGATCATCAGAGAACGAACACAAGAGCATCACAAACCAGCCGAAAACCCAATTTGGATCGCAAGAGACGAACCCTAGTTTCAGAAAGAAGGAGATCGGTCGCCATTATTTTTCACAAAGCAAAAGAACGAAGTGGGTCGGGTTAAAGGAAAACAAGGGGCCGGCTTTGTTAATGATAAAAGGGGTTTAAGTTTTAAAAGGGGTTTGCTTTATTTTATTTCAAGCAAAAATTAGGGGTTCAAATTCATATTTTAATTTTTGCATCGGGTTTTATTTTTGAAGTTGTTCTTGTTTTTATTTTCGAGTCAACAAATTTGTAAATCACCACCTAGGGTTTAGGTAGTGTCAGATTGTCTAGTTAGAATTAGTTCAGTGAGCAGGGTGTGCGAGTTTGCGAAGCTCTAGAGGCGGAGCAGAGTTTGCGAGTAAACAAAGCTCTATAGGCGGAGCAGGGTGTGCGAGTCTGTGAGAGTGTTTGTGAGCGGGAGCAAGGGTTTGCGAGTCTGGTAGAGTGTTTGTAAGCGAGATACTGTTTAATTCTAATAGAAATCTGGGAATGCAGCAGTAGGCAGGGGTTGCCGAAGCTGGGTAAATTTTGTGTGTGATTTACTTTTCAGCATATTTATTTCTGCAGTTTGTTTCTTTGTTTTAAATCGAGAAAATTTGTTATTAACCCTATTCGCCCCCCCTCTAGGGTTAATCTAGATCCTACATGAGGTGGTTCTGTGTTTCCAGGTTTTGGGGTTGATTCTAGATTTTGAAGTTCTGGTGATCATGGGATGGTGCGTGGGTGGTTGCCGATGAGATGAAGCTTTGGTGAATGGCCGGAGTTGATCAGAGTCAAGGTGCACGTGCACCGTGCACTTTTATTTTCTGGTGAAGGGATTTGGAATGGGTGAAGATGTGCTCGAGTTTCACTCGAGTAGTTCGAGTATTTACTCGAAGGAATTTAAGGTAAGACTCGGAGTAAACCAGTGTGGGCTCGAGTAAGTTTTAATTTCAGGTTTTTGTTTTAGAAACCTGACAGTGTTCTGCTTTAAAATTTTAACTAAATTTTAAAAAAAGCAAAGCAAATTTTAAACAAAAGTTTGAAACAAGCTTAAATCTGAACTCAAATAAGTTTGAATTTTAGTTTTTAAAAATAAATAAGTTTTTATAAAAATGGAATGTTTTTAATAACTAAAAATTTGTTACCGTATTTTATAATATGGTTTTAAAATCTGAAAATGAGATTTAAACAAGATTATAAATATAAGTTTAAATCTGAATTGTAAATTTGAATTCAAATTGAATTTGAATCATAAGTTTTGAAAAGAAAATAAAGTTTATAAATTCAAATGTTGTAATTAAGTTTGAATGTTAAAGTATTTTATAACATGTTTTTAAAATCTGAAATATAAGATTTAAACAGGATTTTAAATTTAAGTTTAAATTTGAATTCAAAGCTTGATTTGAATTCTAGTTTGAAATAAAATAAAGTTTTTGAATTTAAAATGTTTAAAACAATTTGGAATATTTAAAGTATATTTTAAATTGATTTAAATTAAATATGGGTTTAAAACTTTTTAAATTTCCCTTAGAAGATAAGTAATTCTTTAAAATGTAATTAAAAGTTTTTTTTGAATTGTTAAACTTTGTTTAAGTTAAAATTGATTTCATTTTAAATCTTGAATTTAAAATGGAATTTAAAGGAAAATTTAAAGGAAAATTGTTTTAAAATACTTTGTTAATGATTATTTAATCATTAATAAGATTAAGGTTTATCTTATAGTTAATTAGGACTTAATGATTTATAATTCATAAAATTATTAAGTTATTTAAGATGGATAATTAATTAACTAAATTAATTAATGATTTGAGTTAATTAATTGAGTAACCAAGGGTTTTATTAAATTAATTGAAGAATTAAGTAAGTTAATTAAGAATTAATTGATTTGTAATTAAGAAATCATTAATTAGATAAGATTTGATTTTAATTTAATGATTTGAATTTCATTAATCAAGTAATTAAAAATTAATTAAGTTATAGATTAACACTTGATTAATTTAATAATTAGAGATTAATTAATGGGTTTTATAGATAATTTAATTTTTAATTAATAATGATTAATCTCAGTTAATTACTTCAGAGTAGTAATTAAAGATTTGTTAATGGTTAATGAAGGTAATTAACTTTGGATTATTTAATAATTAATTAATGTGATTAATTTTAATGATTAATTAGATTAATTAATTTAAAGGATAATCAATTGTGAATTGTTCAAATGTAATTACTTAATGGAAGTAATTAAGAAATTAATTACTAATTGTAATTAATTAAGTTTATTTTGATTAGTTTAAGTTAATTAATCAATTTTAATTTATTTAAAATAATCACTGGTCAATTTAAGAAGTAATTACTCAATGTAATTAATAGAGAATGATTACTTAGTGAAGTAATTAAGAAGATAATTACTGGATGTAATTAAATTGAAGGATAATTGGGTAATGGAAGAGTTTTGGAAATTAATTACTTTGTGTAATTAATATGAAGAATAATTACATAGTAAAAGTAACTAATAATTAATTACTTAGTGTAATTAATTAAGAATTGGTTAATAAAGTTATTTAAAGATAATTAAGAGATGTAATTAATTATGGGTAATTAATTACTTAATGAGATTAATCTAGGGTGATTAATAAATATAATTAATTAAATATTAATTATTAAAGATAATTAATTAAGGAGTAATTAATTTATCTAATTAAGTAATTAAGGTAGTTAATTACTGAATGTGATTAATCAAGATGTGATTAATCAATATGGTTTAATTGATGATTATTTACTTAATGTAATTAATTTAAATAGGGTTATTATAAATAAAAATAATTAGGGATCATTAATTCATATAATTAATGATGTAATTAAGGATTGATTAATAAGAACAAGTAATCAATGATGAAATTAATTAATGTAATTAATTAAGGATTAATGTAATTAATTATGGTTAATTAATTAATGAAGTAATTAAAGGTTAATTACTGAATTTGATTTAGAATAATTAATTTGTGAAATTAATTAAAGGCTATTACTTGAGTGTAATTAAAGTATAATTAATCAAGGGGATTAATTAAGGTGATTTATTAGAGGATAATTAATTAGTTGATTTGTAATTAAATAATGGGTTATGTAAGCAAGATTTATAATGATGAAGTAATTAATTTAATTTACTTTAAATTAATTAGAGAAGAAGTAATTAATTTAATTCATTTTAAATTAATTATAAAATGGTGATTAATAAGTCATTGCTTATGAATACTGATTGTTATTGATTGGCCTGAATAGTTGAGATCTCAGACATGAGATAAGTGATGTTGTGTGATATGGATGCTTTGGTTGCATTGTGATGATAATATGAATTATCTGTTTGTGATGATAATAGGGATTATCTGTTTATGATGATAATGTTGATTATCTATTGTGTGTTATCTATCTGTGTGTATATGGATAATAGAACTGAATTTTTTTAAACTTTAAAATAACTTGGACCTAAAAATGGCGTTTTGGATTCGGTGAGACTGGGATCGGGTTTCCATATTTGGATATCTGAAAACCACATCGATCCAAATTAAGGATTGGTCGTGAATCTCAAGTGAAGATGAAGATTCAGAGTGCAAGAGTTATCGTCATTAACTCTGAGGGTGATTCCAAAATGAGTGTAATGAGATAATGCCTTCGGTTTCGTTCGAACCCGGAACGAACTTGTATGGATTGAATGCTTTCAAAACATCGTTAGGTGGACGATGAGCATTCTAAGAGATGTGTTCTCTAAAGGTAATCGTAGCCTCAAGCCTCATCAACCGGGAATGGCTAAAACAAGGGAGATGCAGCAAGGTTAAGTGGGTCATGCCCAAGTAGGGTGAGATTTACCCCTGTCTAGAAGTCCCTTTATATTCGTCTGTGTAGGGAAGTTCATTGCAATAACTGCCGGGGTTGTCTTGTTCGGGACTGTTCAGTAAGGAATCGTTCTGCCTTGTGTTGTAGGGGATTGGGAGTGATCCTCGGTACAGTTATCTAGGCCACGTACTGTGATGGGTGGTACCCCAGTAGCTCTGCCATTGTATGGAATCCAATCTCCAATAAGTGTCGAACGTTTTAGATGTGCCCGACTATGTTGGAACGTGAGATGTAAGCATTCCATCTATTTCTGTATTTTACTTGAAAACCCTAGACACTATTATAATATCATCGGCTTTCCTATCCAATGTTTTGGTTAGCGTAAGGTAAAAACTTTTCCATGTTTATGTGTGGGAAGTCTTATGTGATACCTTTTCTTTTCAAAGGTTTTTAAAGTTAAGCAACCTTAACCTGTTACTCACACCAGACCCATTTCTAACCCGGAGTTTATCTTCTGTTTTCTTAAACTCTTGGGCACTCAAATTTTTATGAGTAGCCAAGGGATTCAGGTTAGCTTTGACGAATTGTGGAGGAGCAATGGAGCAGGAAGCTTCAGCGTTAGATATATAGTTTCCGCTGTGTGTTCTCTGTGTTGGTATCTCTTTGTTGAGTTGTAATAACTAGACAGGTGTTTATAACTGTCTAGTATGTGTTGTGTATGCTATGTAACTCTGATTGATGTTGTATATTATGTAATACTTATGTTATTAATATAATTTATTCGTTCCGCTGTTGAGATCTCTGGTGTTGTTTCTTCTTTCTCTTCTTTCTTTTCTCTTTTATATCCCTTTCTTTCTTAAAGATGATACGACTTTCTGTGGAGAAAAAATCGGGTAGTCACAGTGGTGGTACTTTTGAAATTTTACAGAATAAGATAACAAGTGAATTTTATTATTGTTTTGTAAATTGTATCGCATTTTAGTGTACATTCGTATTTTATTTCTGTCGTTCGCAGTTCGTACACGAACATGAAATTATGTAGCGAAGTACCGTAAAACTCTCTTTTCAAACTTTTCCCAAATCAAATTCAAATATTTCAACACCATTGATGTTGATTTGAGCTTGATGAGATGTGTGGCTTGAAATATTTGTTTTGCTTAAGTTGGGAGTTATGTTGATGTTTTGGTTTTTGTAGACTTCAATACCTCATTTTTCCCTATTTTCCTACTTTCCAACTTTCCCTCTTTTCTTCTCATTTTTCCTTTTTTTATTTTTTTCCATATTCGTAAGTGCTTTAAAACTTAGGCCTCGATCTTTAAAAATCAAAATCTTGAGATTTAGGCCGTTAAAAATCATAATACTTGAGCGTGTGAGCGTAAGCTTCAAAACCGTATGTGTTTGGATGGGTGCGATCATGTTTGGAGGGGCTTTAACAGTTTAGGCTTGAGCTTGGTGATTTAGGGTTTTAATTTTTTGGCGATTGAGGATGAATGAAATAAAGGTGATGATGGATTTGTGTCTCTCATGCAAAGACTAGTAGGAGGAGGAAGTTTGGGTTGGTGCGGCTCAAGGCGGGAGGTTGCAACTGTTTTGGCGAGAAGGTGGGGTGTCAGGTCGAGATTCTTGAGGAGCGTGTGAGCTAGTCATGGTGATGTCGGGGAGATGAAGATTTGGATGAGGAGTTCAACGACGAAGTCGGGTTGAAGATTTATGGAGCATTGCTCCGTATTATTGCTTGAGCGTGCACGAGTTGGGTGTGGTATCGTGTGCAGGTACGATTGGGGAAGATGTATTTTGATTGGGTAATTAAGTGAATTAATTTAATTATTTAAATCTGAAATCTTATAAATTCAATTACTCTTGCATATAAGGTCGGATTTGGATGCGGTCTTTTGTATTGGACTCATATCGATGTTATCTACACATTAGAGTTAGATTCGTTGAATTTGGAGCTAATAGAATTTTAAGCGTCGTTCGATTTTAGATCAAACAACGCAAAAGCGTCAACTGGAATTTTGGTGAGTTTACCCAACTTAACTATATCATATCTATATTGCTATAGATTATTACTGAGTGCTTAGATGATGGTTTATATATTGTTATTTGATTATTTGTTTGGATTTGATTCCTGCTTGTAAGCGGATGACATAAATAACCATTCTATTACAGGGAAAAAAAGCAAGTTGAAGTTGAAGTGTACATAGCGAATAGGTCGATGTGGAACATTTCGAGATGCGCATACATATATATGAATTACAGGGGACTTTTGTAGAGAGAAATTAGAACAACCTACCCCAGAACAAGCTTAAATTTCGGCCCTAAAAAGGCTCATCAAAACCTAGATCCATTCTTAGGTCGACTGTTGGTTGGAAAAAGAAATAACATTGCTTAGAAATAACCATCCTTTCAAAACTCACAACGGATGGAATAAAATAAAACATGAAATTATACCCATTTATTTCAAAACCATTTGAAATGTCATAATACAAAACACCATAAAATTGTCACATTCGATTTGTTACTACCACAAGCTTAAGCCACTCCACTTTCGAGCATCGTCACCATCATCACCCCGTCCTTAACTTATGTTGTAATGAAGAGAGAGTTAGAACAAAAAATGTCAGATGAATAAAAACCTTGAGTCTTACCATTTCATTACTTGGGCAGTATATTTTAAAATAAGAATATGTCTCATACATAAAACTATTTAAAACTTATTATAAGGAAAGAAGGCGGGTCAAAAATCAATCACTTAATGCATTTCATTCCTATAGCATGTTTCTAAATCCTACAACCCAAATCTCACGTCATAAATGTCTAACAATGCGAGAGATAGTACCCAAACCACTTAATACCTTTTATTGAAAAATAGGCAGACTCTGGCCATTTAAGACCTCAACTGAGGCAGATTCCATCATTAATGCCTATTCCCAAGGTGGACCTCTCAATAGTAACTATCCAGTTGACATCATATGAAATCTCTTAAGCCACTTAATACTTTGTTATGGAAAGGCGGACCCTCAATCAGTCACTTAATACCTTATCCCGAAGTGGATCCCTATCGAGATACCACCTAACATGCCTAACAACTAACCTCTTGGCCACTTAATACTTCATTTATGGAAAAGAGGAGGGCCCTCAAATAACCACTTAATACCTCAAGACCCCCAAGCATGCCCCACGTATTATGACCCATACTCATAATGACGTGTCATATTAGTATGACTAATCGTAGGAACTGGCAGCCAGATTAACTGGGCAGATTTACCCTACAAAATTTGGAACTAAACCTTGCATCATCACAAATAATTATCAAAGGAGATGTCTCACGTCAATAGGATGCATAACTGCTGGTGGCCTCAAAGTGAAGGGCAGACTTCTATCATGCAACTCTACTGACATCGCATCTCTATGTCTTAGCCATAATTTAAATACTCTCCATATATATTCATCTCTCCTTTTCATATGTAAAGCCTTATAAGGAATCTTCCTTATCATGTATTAAAATCTCAATGACCTTCCTAAAAGGGGAAGTGTTGATAATTACTACCTAATTAACTACGCAATTATATGCCATAATTATACGTTTATTACGCTGTACATACACACACACACATACATACATACATACATACATTTAACGTGCGGTTTATATTCCCTAAACTAGCGTTAAATGTCAATTCTTTTAACCAAAATACTAATGCAAGTCATTTTCCTTCAAATTCCAAAGATTTCAATATCTATAACAAGGGATTAAATATTGATATCCAAAATTGCAATATATAGACTTGGCGAAATAGAAACCTAATTTATTACGTTAATCTGATGGAATGTCCTATATAATAGGAATTTCAATTTTAACTTCATATTCTATTCAACTCCTCTTTTACACAGAAATAAACAAAGGAATTTTATATGGAATAAGTGCTGTAAACTACCAATACTTTGAACTGTTATTTTATTATTGAAAACTCACAAATGAATCAAAGAAGGAGGAGAAGTGGAGTAGACTATAAAATTATCAAAAATCGTAGAACAATATAAATTACATCAAATTAACATAAATAATTGAAAATCTCCATCTAGAATTGACATTTCGAAATAAAAAGGAATTTTTGGTGATTTTATCTATTTTATTTTTGCAACCCCAAATTTCCTAAGGCATATTCAAATCCATAGATATATGCTAATCAATTGCTAAAAAAAATACTAAGGTTTTCATTCATAAATTATCCTTAGCTTCCCTTGTATGGCTTTGCAACGCCAAGGCAACTCTTTTTCAAATCTCCTTCTTTTGATATATATACATAGCGAAGGATATGTATAAATATTTTTGTTAGATTCAAAGAAATTGGAGGAGAAGATAATAGATTAAAAGAACAATTAAAAAAGGATTAGAACCCTTGCCTGAATTTCTAATTGAATTTCTAAACCCAATTGAAGAGAGAAAGGAAGAGGTTTGAGGGATTGAGAAAAAAATCCAGAACCGTACCAGAACCGTAGGATGAAACTAGGTCAAAACCGGATAAATTTGGAATGTTAAATTGCACAAAACCCTAGTCGCTGCCATTAGGTAGCAGTCGACCGCCTCTTATAGACCGGTCGACCACTATGGTCTAGGGGTCGACCGCTTACTTATTTTGGGAAGATTTGATTTTTCCTTTGCATGATTAATTTTATACCATAATTAACATTCTAGCGTTAACCATTGATAAAACGTTTACCTAACCCCCTAAATAAACCTATAGTTAATTTTTAGAATTCAAACCCTAGATTTAAATACTCATTTGAATTTGAATTCAAACTAAATTAATTTAAATCTTAAAACTTCAAACGCTAATTACTTCTTTGTTTGAGCTCCATTTTAAGCATATTATATATTGAAACTGATTAAAATTTTACCACGAATGCAACAACATAACTTTTGTGGTCTAATTTCAAATTTTATAGAATTTTTATTTTTATTCCTATCCTAATTAATTCAATTTCCCTTAATTTACTTATTCAATTATGGTTGATTTTATGGGGTGTTACAGACCCTAAGGGATTTCTCGTGAATATTGATTTATTTATGTTCTTATGCTGCTTATACTAATGTTTGGTTGAAATATTTGTGACATACTGTCTTATTTATGAAGTGTCGTTATAGCGATTGTCGTTATACCGTCACTTATGAAATATCATCTCCTTAAATCTTTATGTGTGTTAAACTTGTTCTTGTATTTTTACAAAATAAATGTTTGGTCGCGTTTTTGGCACTTTGAAAGTTGTTTAAACATATTTTCAAGTATTTTTGAGAATTTTGAAATAAAGAGTAAGTGTTTTTTAAAATTTATAAAAAGATTATAAATTTGCTTGTATTTTTACAAAATAAATGTTTGGTCGCATTTTTGGCACTTTGAAAGTTGTTTAAACTATATTTTCAAGTCTTTTTGAGAATTTTGAAACAAAGAGCAAGTGTTGTTTAAAATTTATAAAAAGATTACAATTTTGATTAATTTTCTTTTGGGATAATTAGCATTGTTTTGAATTTATAAAAAGATTGTAAATTTGATCAATTTTTTAGGATAATTAATATGGTTTTAAACTTGGATTTTCTTCTTCAATCCTTCTAGTTAACTTTTCTAACATATATCTAAGTGTTTCAAAAAGTGGTTTGAAATTTATATATATATTAAATAATTTAGTATAAATTATTGAAGAAGTTTTATTTCGAAATAAGGAAAGGAAATGGGTGTAATATTTTAATATATTTTAGACTTGAGATTTTCCAAGTAATATTTGAAATGAATGATTTACTGTATAATTTTTTGAGTTTATTGAAAAGTGAATAGGAAGAATGAATTGCAGTATCGTAGTTGTAATAAATGTTTTTTAGGGATTGAGAAAAAAATCCATTGATTATAACACTTCTGTTATATAAATGATTTCGTAAAGTTATTAAGAAAAGTTGTTATTTACCGAATAAATATTGATATTCTTAAATCTTTCGGGTAGTTTTATTTTAAAGATAATAATAAGCTGATTTATAAATGATATTTTATACATGAAAAGATCTTTAAAGTTAAAGGTTTAAAAGAAAAAATCAAGTGTAAATGGTTTTGGGTTTATATTAAACAATGTTTTAATGATATTTGTTTTTGACCCTTCTTTTTAACACACTTAGGAATATAATAAGCCCTTTAAAAGAATGTTAAAGAGTTCTTTTAAAGTTTTTTACAAATATTTGTGATGTGACGATCAAGCACAAGTGTGAGTCAAATGTTTTAAGAGATCTAATTTTCATAAGCAGTTATTTTGTTGTTCCCAATAGTCGATTTATTGACTATCGATTCTGCTACCTTCTTTGTGTTCGTCGATACAAGATGATTTTGTTCCTCATTTGGGGCATTTAGGCTCTTACTATTCTTAAATTTGAAAATGTCATCGAGTTAAAATAAGAAGCAACACTGCCCTAACTTGTCCGGCTTCATTGTTTTCCTCAATGTAGTGGTAGTTTGTTTTCGATACTTGATACATCGACTATCGATTTTAATATCCTTTGCCAAAAATGACTAAATAGAAGCGAGTGTGGGCCAAGCTATGTGGGGCCGCTCCTATTAGAGTATAGTCATGACTTTTATAGATTGGTTTCGGTTGTATGCGCATGGAGGTGTGAAAAACTTGGATTTTCGGTAAGGTTGGAGGGGTCTGCCTTGAAAGTTTCTAAGGGCCATCATAGTTCTCAAGTATATTTTCTAAAGATATAATTTCAGTAGCGGACGCACCCTCCTAGTCATTGTTGAAATAATTTATTTTACTCATTTTATTCAAACCTTTGAATCGTTTTCTTAATTGCATCGAGAAATTCATGGTGCTCTTCTCGTAATTATTTGTTTTCAAGTCTGATCTTGTTCCAACTTGTTTCTGTTCCTTTATCTATGAATTTTTTTGTGAGGTAAAACCATTCTGTGTTTAGCGGTGTGGTCTCATAGAATTATTATATGTTCACTATATTTCTTAAGTTTTCTCACACTGGGTTTTCTAGACTAATCCGAGTGTTATTTTATTATAATGCTCGGATCAGATCGAATTTTTTCAAGTTAACATTGGTGGGACATGGAGCTCATAGGGTAGAGCTAGATGTTCATATGCCATAGTATTTTTTATTTTGGCTATATTATTATATATACCATCAGCAAATTGTAAGATTAGAAAGTTATAACTATTCACGCTAATGAGGTTTGTTTTTAACTCTAATATACCTTAAATTTTAGATTGACGGCTTTTACCATCTTTGTCTATGTTGTCGTTCCGCTATGAGATTCTATTTTCCCTATTCTATTTTTATTTTACCCTAACATTCTTCCTTTCCAGCACTTAGATGCTCGGCATTTGAATAACGTGAATGTATTAAGTGCCAACTTTCGAGGGTCGAAAAAGGCATAACATTACAGTAGGGCCCTTTAGCATGAATGTCTCGCTTTTACAGCATTTGCACCTGGCCCTTGGATTTTAGTTGGCGATTTCAATGTAACTAGGTTTTTAAGGGAGTAGGCACATAGAGAAGGAGACTTTTTTGCTATAGAGAAAGTTGGCCATTTTATCATTGATGGTAATCTGATCGAGCTACACTAACTAATAGATGTTTTACTTGGTCAAATACTAGAGAAGTCACTTCCATAGCATTTGCTGTTGAAGTTTTTCATCTTATCACACTCAACCGGAGTGAAGAAATCTTAGATTCCATTTTGCTCCCATGATTTAAATCAAAAAAATTAAGCTGTATTAAATCTGCTTTGGAGAAGCGGCTATGTCGTTGGATGCTTACATAGCCTTGTAGTCGCACTTCAACTATTTATTGAAATGTCGAAATGATTTTGTAAATAATCAACAATCAATATCAAATGGTAGAATAATAAAAGTAAAGGATAAAGAATTTTTTACGTAGTTCGGATTATTATCAATCCTACGTCCATTGAATAATCCATTAGATGTTTGTCGTTTATATGCAAATTACAATGGCCCAAAGGCATACAATATTATTCTTTTAGATTTTCCTTGTTTCTAGAAGAGAAGAGGCTTAAGAAAGATCTCCCTTTTTTGTCCTCTAGAATTTTATAGTATGACAAATTCATTGCTGGTTGTTAGGATCGCCTTTGATCTTTTCTCTTTAATATCCACCCTCAGATTTTTCTACCTGTCATTCATCTACAATGCCTATTCGTTGTTCTTGAATGATGACGGGTTTTTGGTGGAAAACATGATTTTAGTGGGATCTTGGAAATTTGAAGGTGGATGCCTGAAATATTGAGTGAGAAGCCCAAGTTTGTATGGATCTGTCTCCTCTCTCTCGAAATGGAAAATGTCTTAAGAGATATGGTGGGAGATCACCTTGAAGCTTTGATATGTTGTTGATGCATATGAAGAGGTGCAATGGTGAATATTGCTTGTTATTCAAACCACATTGCCCTGATGATACCTTTGCTATCTTTGCTTGACTTGATAATGTATCGGGTCGAAATGGGACGACATTTCCATTGTGTTCTGTGAGCTAACTTGGCATACACATGGAATGTGCTTAAGACTACATGTGATTTGAGCTAAGTGCAATTCGAGTTGCCCTCTTTGCAACCAATCTTAGGTTGCTGATGAGAGAGAGAGATGGAGCTTCACCTTTGTGGTTTACCTGTAAGTATGGTTCTACAATGAAATATATTCTAGGTGGCCCAACATACAACCCTTTTGGGATATACTTGACTTCGCGCGATGGTGCCTAGGTTACCTCCAATATATACTTGTGCAAACCTGATCCTGTAGGTATCGACAAAGTGTGAGCTTTAGAGGTATGGTCAACTTAGTATATTATGCGCTACATCCTATGTCTCGGCTCGGTATTTCACTTTTGCCTTTAATTTTGGATATCGCCGCTGTGATCTGCCCATGTTTCCTGATGCATGCCATATTTGTCCGTTGTCATGATTCTCCCGGTTATAGGGCTTGGGTCGGGTTAGGTGCCGTGACTTCAAGTTGGCCCCACTGCTTTGTATGAATTTAATTGATTTATTTTTGTTTCCTCTAATTTTCTTAACATAAGGGTAGTTTTCTTGATCTCACATTATGCCCCATTTTCCTTTATTGCAGTTCATGATAAAGAACGGGTGTAACACTTTCCTCCTAAGTTTGCGGCGGCTATAGGTTAGGTTAGACTTGTTATCCTAAATATCCATTCTGTTTGTCTAGCCAGTTCTGTCTTATCTATCTTTTCGACGTTAGGAAAAAGTCTTTCAACTGTTCTCACTTTTAATGTCCTTATACACCTGCCATCGCTTATTGAACCATCTTTAAATAGCTGTTCAATTTGGCTTTTCATTTATCTAGGTGGATTTTTATAAATCTTTGCACTCATTATGTTAGCAGAATCTACGTTTCATTAAAATATTTGATCACTTCGATCTTGCAGTGATTATTCAACTTGAGGTACGTACATTCTTTCTTCATCCTTCCCAAACTTTCTTTTATCCTTTTGTTTGAAAGGAACTGCCACCAAGTTAATTTCCAAATTTGGGTTATTTTGGTAGATTGACCGTAGGAGAAATTGTTTCGATCCTTGTTCGTCCCTTCTTAGAAATTTAAGTTTCAAGGCTATGCAGTTAGGGTTCCCAAATCTCATGAATGCATTAATACACCGTCGAAGGGATATATCGCCATCACTCCCAAGCATATGCGGTATGGATTATATCTTCCTATGCATTGATTATCCATAAAAGGCTTACTACCTTAAATATTGCTACGGTTAAACTTTATCCACATTCGTAGACCCTTGCCTTGTCCACCTTCGTTCTTTATATTGAAAATGGAATCAACCTCACTAGTGAGGAACTTTAGTTTCATTCTGATATTAGAAAGAATCCTGTAAAGGAAGGTAGTTGCTTCTTCTATATTCAGGCTAGGGTATCAGTTTTCCTGATGTCCTAAGTAGAACTTAAAAAATGGACCAATCTCTATTTATTGTTTCGAATTTTGATAGTTTTCCTTCCTTTTCCCTATACTATTTTGTTTATACCATTTCTTCTGAGGAAAATGAGAAATGATATGATTCTCATAGGCAATGGATTTTAGGTTTGGAGGAAAAGGATAGGAAGATATGCAAGTTTTTTAACATGCCGAGACTGATTGAGCATCGTTTACTGCGTCCTCTCATACATTCTTTCATAACATTTTTAAACCAGCTTCTTCATCAACTGAATCTGGGGGTATAAATTGCCTGTAATGCATTTTGGAAATTGTCATACCTATTATTTTAATTTTGTTATCTTTCTTCTTGTGTAGATACTATGGATGTTGAAGCTTCCACTAAGCTTTGTGATTCCTTGAAGGAGAAGAAGAAGAAAGGATTGAAATGGAATCCTGAAGGATCTGATGATTTCCTCATTGCTTCGAAAAAATCAAATATTTTTCCTTCTTCCTCGGATATTCCGCTCCTCTTGATGTAGAGAATCTTCCCTATCTTATTTCAGCATTACTGGATCGACTGTTTCTTTCTTTCATTATGGTTCTGCCCTTGATACAAGTGGATTAACCACATCTGAAGTTGTCATCCCTGCTTTTCTAGAAAGTTGGAAGATCTGCATAAGTTCCCCCTCTCCTTTCTACTATGGCTTTTGAGATGTCTCCCGCTGCAGTCTTATCTGAATTTGAGAAGCTCTGGTCTAACATGAGTGATTTTATTTTTATTTTTCTAGTTGCCAGTTTGTTACTTACATTACTCAAATTTTACTTTCTTGTAATATGCAACCTTGATGATGAAGGCACATAAGACATAAAGTGCCCAAACCTTGCTTTTGGGTTGGATGGCTAAAATCAAAGCTGATTTACCCCTATCTAATTATAAGAAAGCTAAGTTGGCTTCTGCCAATGTCAAAGCTAAGAAAAAGATTAGAGTGCTTCGACAAAAGTTTGAATGGGAAGCTAAGGCTGTAGTGGATGCTCGGGCTTTAAAAGCACAGGAGTTGAGGGCGAAGAATAAGGCATTTGCCAAGGTTAACAGGGAGTTGAAGGCGGTGAAGGAGGAACTATCCCATTGAAGGAAGACCTTGATGCGGTCACTTCCAATGCGACCTTTGGTTTTTATGCTTCAGCTAAGCGAATTTTGGGATAGAGGTCAAGCCTGCTTTCTTGGAGGATCAGTCTTTAGCTGGTTCAATTTCCAAGTATTGCCGAGGTAGGTGGAATGAAGAGCAAAATGCTAACCGAACTGTTCTGGGTACTCTTCTAAGGTGAAAATGGCCAAGGTTGAAAGAGGTCAGGGGAACCTACAATCCAAGGATAAGGGCAAAACATCTACAAGCAAGGTTAATTCGCATTCTCCAATAGAATTAAATGATTAAACCCAAATTTATTTTGTCCGTTGTTGTATTAAGACCGAAGTTTGTTCTTGTGTATGTGATGAAACATAGTATTCCTTATGTTCTTCTTGTAGATGATCACAATTTTCTCATTATTTTGTTTAGTATTCTCGAGAGAATGTATTCACCAAACTGTTGTAAGAGACTAAGACTAAGCTCGAAAAAAATTTCAGATCATCTTGGATTAGGTGTCGCGGCTAAGTGTAGATGTGAAAAAGAGTTAGACAAAAGTTTTGCGGAGCTTAAGGATAAGACACAAGAATTGTTATCCCAAACAGACCAAGTAGTTCGGGAGAAAGAGGCCCTTAGTGATTTCGTTCTACCTAATGGCGATATACATTAGAGAATGGTTCATTTCCACTCGATAGCCCTGATCTAGAGTGGTTTAGATTTAAGCTTATAACCTTGATTAACGAATGAATTTTCCATGTCTTTATATAATTTTTAAGTAGGTGGAACAATAGAGATGATGTAGTAAGTAATGGATGTTTTAGTGCTGAAACTTAGTCTGTTATGTATTGATTATGCAACTAAGTTTTATTTCAATTGTGATTTAAGTTGGTTCTTTTTAAGCTCTATTCAACAGTAATTGTGTTCATTGTATGATGTTTCTAAAGATGAAATTACTCAACTCAGGTTCGAAACTGAGAGACTTGAGACATAACTGAGGTTTAATCGTGAAGAGCTTGTGAATACCAAGGGCATGCTTAAACGTCAACATGACTGTAATAGGAGACTGCATGCATGGTCGAAGGGGGATGGGTTGGGGGCACTGCGTTGAAGCTGGAAGGGATAGAGTAAATCGTAAAGGTGGGTGAAGAGATTGTGTAGTACAAGAAACAATTAGAGGACATGTCTGTAGAAATTGCCAAATTGCTTGGTGAGTAAGAGGCTGTAGAATATGGGAGGATGATTATGGGCCTCACTTGGATACTGCTCGTGTTCCTCCCACGGGCTCTAGACCTTCTTGTCTTCATGATGATGATTGGTAGATTATTACTAGCAGATTATTTGATGATTTTTTAGATAAAAGTAGAAAAACAAAGTCTCAATTAATCGAGATCTTAAATGACACCAAGAGGAGGGCAGTAATAAAGGGTGTGAGCTTGAGGAATTATTGCAGGCTTCTCAAGACAGGATCACTTCATATTCGAATAAGCTTGAGTAAGAGAAAGAAAAAAGCAAGAGGGGTGAGGTGCTACTACAATGGTCTCGAGACATCCTGGATTTCTTTACCCCATATTAGACCAAAATTTTCTAAATGACAAGGAAGACATGGAAGTGACAATTGACCAACATATGGATCATTACGCACGGGCATGCTATGATCCTCGTAGGACATTTTTTCTAGCATGGCTACACCTCTTCCTAACGTCCCTTAAATATCATCTTGGTATTATATTCTAAAGACTTTAGGATAAGGAAAATGTATTTTTATAGTGCTTGACGTAATTCAGAAGTTCGCTTATTGACTAATATTTCTTTACAAAATTTATGAACTTTTAGTAGTCTTATTTTTCTCTTTTATTTGATTCTGATATATGTGGATTTATTTAACCTTTTCTAGCTTGCTTCTCTCGACTAGGGTTTATAGGTAGTCGCTCTTCAAAAGAAGTTTGATTCTGGTCTGCTTAGAGTAGTAGGATCAGAAGGCCTACTGAAGAATGCCGAGAGCATATATGGGGTAATATATAAGGATGAAATCAAAAAGTTAAAGAGAAGGATCGTGAAAATGGATAGAGAGATTGCATTGTGCATGAGCGGAAAAGATGAGTCCCCACTACTACACGCGCCTCCCTCGGGTCGGATGCAATTCCCATGCCTCTATCTGGTGCTGACCCGAACGAGATCCTTGAATGGAAGAACAGTGTGAAGAATCATTATAAGTCCAAAGTTAAAGAGTTAGAGAATTATTATAAGGGAGAGTTGGGCATGCTAGATACTCAGGTGTCACCGTTCAGATCTAATGAAGATATTTTTTAGTCCCTTCTCAAGGGATGTTGAAAGGACAAGGGAGCACCTCTTGGGTGAAATTGAGAGAATTATAAAAGTGGCTATGAGGCGAGTAAATGCCTTAGAAAACAAAATATACTATTTGGAGTATGAGGCCTAGTTAGATTCCATCGTAGTTTCTCAAGGTAGGATGGATAGGGCATCTCTTCTAGAAGAGCTTCACAAAGAGAAAATAAAGACAAAAATGGTAGAAATTGGTTGGAAACATGCAATTGACGTTTTAAATTGTTTCAAGCTTGGACTCAATTCGTCCTTCTTGTATAATCAGGAAAATTATTAGTATAGGTCCTTAAACTATGAAAATGGCTGGGTCGGTGCTCGTTATGATCCCCATGTTTCATACCGTGGCTCCGATTTTGGTGGGACTACCCATACTTGAGCATCAGTCGTGACTATTGAGTTGGAAAATTGATATTCTGCTTTTCATTTATCAGATGGTTCATCTCATTTTACAACGTCGCATTCTCGTAGATGGTAACGTCGTGAAGCTGTGGTACCCATTTTGTCTTTCGATTCTGAACTAGATCTATGGTTTAGTTTTTCATTAGGTGTGTTATTTTTGTAATATGACACGGACGTAACCTTTTGTGGATCACGTGCGGGTATGTAAAAATAGACAACATTATTTGTGGTAGGCATATAAGAATCATAACTAAGTATTGATATCCCAGTTTTATTATATATATATATATGTGTGTGTGTGTGTGTGTGTGTGTGTGTGTGTGTATGACAAGCTTTGAGTAGCTTATGGATTTGCACCTAGTGAATATCTTTTTGGTATGTTCCATATATTGTGCTTTATTTCCATGCTTAGGATAAATTCTCAAAGTAGCATATGCCCCCGTTCGTGACCTTATAGGCCATGGTCCTTTCATGAATATTGATGTGATCTGATCCCTTATCTGGGTGTAGCTTCTTGCATCAACCTAACCATATGTGTGATATGTCCTACTCCTCTGTTTAAGGGTGTGATATTATTTCTGGTCTGACTACAGGCTAAGTATGACCTGCCCTCTTCCTCTAGGGGCATAATGTCCATGGTCGTATTCCTAGTCGTATAGCTGGTGTGACCTGCACCTTTGTTTGAGGACGTAATGCCCTTGGTTGCATGCTAGGTACGACCAACCCCCTATTTGGAGGGTGCAACGTCATACATATGATGAGCCACATTCTTCTCTAGCATCATTATTTCCATTTTTTAGATTGTGGTTGTCATTCATAGGTGGCATTGCGTTTCTAGAATGATGGCGGTGAGCTATGAAGAATAATTTATTCGTGCACTTGGAACGATCCTCCCCGCTGTTTGGGATAGAACTAAAGGAATATTCTGAGAAGTTAGGTCATGTTTATACAATCCATTATCGCATGTGCATGGTTCTTTTGTACTGGTTTTAACTGTCTAATATCCAAACATCCAGTGTGGTGTATCGAATTAACTAACATAAAGGTTTTTGATACTAGTTCAGGTCATCCAATATCCCTACGACCAATTTTTCTATGATTGTTATTATATGAATATTCATACTAGGTCAAGGCAGTTTGACATCCCGTCCGGTGTAGTATTTTTGGCTGAAAAGCCGGACTCGTGTTGATGTAATTACAAGTGTTTAGGGCCAGTATCACCATTCTTAGTGTTGAGAGTGTCATTTTTTCCTACCGACCTCGCCTTAAGCTTAATCATTGAATATTGGCTGTGAACTATGAAGATGTATTTAACTTTATCAAAGAGAAACAATACAAAAAATTATAATGGTTTGGGCTGTCTGGTATCCCTATGACTAGTTTAGTACATCAATACAAACATACATTATATATGTATATATGTGCATGTATGTGTGCGTATGTTTTTATTACAATGCTTACCACATAGGTGGCACGAGACATATTGCTTTCAACCTGGGCTCTTTGGTGCAATACTGGGGTCTTGTCTTTGCAGTTGCTACTTCGACTTCAGCTCCTCATGGAATATGAATCTATCATGCTTCCTATCTCAGGTATCTGTCCGACATGGCTTCTTTCCTATAATAAAGAGAGAAGAATCAAAAATCCTTTAGCGGGAAAATGGATTCGACCCCAGTAGGGAGGGTGTGGCAATTAATCTTTCAAATCGCTATGCATTTCGATCACTACGGCTTGCTGCATGCTAAAGTGATTGAAATATGTGTTGCAGGTCATGGCAATGGAATCCTATGTCATTGTGATTGGAGTTCTGGATTCTAATTTTGGGTTTCATGCCATAATCTGAATCACTGTCTAAATCAACAAATATATGTGTGTCTACACCCACCTTGTAGTCGTTGATTGACAGAGGAGGGCAGAGCGTAATTGGTGGAAGCCATTGAAGGCGATTCCATGCACCACCGATTAATGAGTCTTTTTATCAAATAGTTTGTTGCCAGCTTCACCATTCTCATTTTTGAGAGTGCCATTTTAACTCATCTATTGTACAATTAGCGTAATTGATGTGCAATGGCGCTGGGCCGTGGGTGATAGAGGTGTCGTTGATTGGAGAGAGAGATGGTTTGATTGGATCCACGTGGTCCTTGAGTAACTATCTTTGAATAAAGAAGGCGAATGGATCCACGAGCTTCATGGTTGGTAGAGGAATAGGCATAACGTTTGCTGAGAATATAGAAATGGAAGTACGACTGTATTAAGATTTGTTGAAGATTGGGGAAAAAGGAATGGAGGTTTGGGCCCTCCTTTTAGAACCAAAAATGTTGGTGGTTTTTCGTTTTCACCACACTCAACTAGATCATGAAGAAATCTTAGATGTTGATTTGCTTACACGATTTGAATCAGCAGATTTAAACAGATTTAAGCTGTGTTAAATCTGCTCTGGAGAAGTGGCTATCTCACTGGATGCTTATGTAGGCTTGTAGCCTCACTTCAACTATTTGTTGAAATGTCAAAATAATTTTGTAAATAACTGACAATCAAAATCAAATCGCAGAATAATAAAAGTAAAGGAAATAGAAATTTTTACATGGTTTCGATTATTGTTGATCCTATGTCCATGAAATAATCCATTAGTTGTTTGTCGTCTTTATGCAAATGACAATGGCCCAAAGGCATCAGTATTCTTCTTTTAGATTTTCCTTGTTCTAGGAGAAGAAGAGTAAAGACCTCCCCTTTTTCTTCATCTAGTGTTTCCTTTTATAGTATGAAAAATGCATTGCTGGTTGTTGCGATCGCCTTTAATCTTGTCTCTTCAATCTTCATCCTCATATTTTTCCACCTGTCATTCATCTACAATGTCTATTTGTTATGCCTGGATTGATGATGAATTTTTGGCAGGAAACATGATTTTTCTAGGATCTTGGAAGTTTAAAGCGGGATGCTCAAAAAATTTAGCAGGAAGCCCAAGTCTGTATGGATCGGTCTTCTCCCTCTCAAAATGGAAAATGTCTTAGGAGGAATGGTGGCAGATCGCCTTAAAGCTTCGCTATGTTGATGCATACGAAGAGGTGCAGTGGTGAATATTCCCTGGTGTTCAGACCACACTACCATGCTAATACCTTTGCTATATTTTCTTAACTTGATAATTCATCATGTTAGAATGGCGTAGCATTTTCTGTTTTGTTCTATGAGCTAACTTGGCATATGCATGGAATGTGCTTGAGACTACTTGTGATTTAAGCTGGGTACAGTTTGAGTTGCTCCTTTTTCAACTGTGCTTAGGTTGCTGATGAGAGAGAGAAGGAGCTCCACCTTTGTGGTATACTTAGAAGTATGGTTCTGCACTAAAGCATATCCTGGGTGGCCCTATATACAAACCCTTTGGAGTGTTTTTGACTCCACACGACGCTACCTAGGTTGCCCCCGGTATATGCTTGTGCGGACCCGGTCCTGTAGATATCAACAAAGTATGAGCTTTAGAGGTATGGTCAAATTAGTAAATTATGCGCCGCCTCCTATGTCTCGGCTTGGTATTTCACTTTTACCTTCGATTTTCGATATGTTCGCTATGATCTGCCTCTGTTTCTTGATGTGTGTACTGTTTGTCCCTTATCGCGGTTCTCTTGGTTATAGAATCGGGCCGGGTTAGGTGCTATGACTTTAAGCTGGCCCCACTTCTAGTACGAATTTAATTGATTCATTTCGTTTTCCTCTAGTCTTCTTGACACCAGAGTAGCTTTCCTGATCTCATGTTCTGCCCTATTTCCCTTTATTGCAGTTTTTGGTAAGAATGGTGTAACAAGTTTGTTAGATAGGTTTTTCATTAGTGATGAGATTAAAGACAAGTTCCCTATCTATAAGGTTGGAAAAATGTGGTCGTTAAAGAATAACTTTACCGATTTACTTATAAACAAATGGCTTTACTTAGGTTTTCATGACACTAGATTTTCGGATAATAAGGCCAATTATTGGTTAGTAAACTTAAAGCTTTATGAATCTTCTTAAAAAATGGACCAAAGACACCATTGAGAATTAAAATACAAAAAGGGAATTTACTTTATGAGATTCTTAAATAAAATAACATTGAAGAAACTAGAGCCTTAAATTTATCAAAGAACTTAAATAAAGAATAGAACTAAATTCTAACTCGAGAAAAAACTATATGGAAACAAAGATCTACAATTCAATGAATGGATGAGGGTGATAAGGATATCAATTCTTCCATAAAGCGGTCGATGGTAGAAAACATAGTAATACCATTAACTCTATTATTGTTAATAGGGTAGAAACTTTTGATCGGAATGAATTAACAGAGGCCTTTACTAAATATTATAAAGGTAATTTTGGAACTAGGATGGACCATCGGATTAGGGCTATGTGGGATGAATTATATCCTGACGAGACTAGAATCAACTTAAATGGACTGGAGTCTCCATTTCTTCAGGAGGAAATTTTAGTGGCTGTTAACGAAATGCATTGTGACATGGCGCTAGGCCCCGACAGGTTTCTAGCCATTTTTTACAAAAAGTATAGGCCTGTTATAAAATCCGATCTACTTGAAACGTTTAATGAATTCTATGATGGTATGCTACAATTAGGTAGGTTTAACTATGCTAATGCAATTCTAGTGCACAAGAAAGCCTGTGCAAATGAATTAAAAGATTTTAGACCTATCTTGTTTTAAATTTCTCCTATAATATTATCTCAAAAGTTTTAGCAAATAGACTCAGTGTTAAAATTAATGCTCTAATTGATAGCTTACAAACTGCTTTATCAAGGGTAGAAATATTATGGACAGGTTCGCGGTTATTCAAAAGTTTATTAACTACTTTTGTAGAAATAATATAACCTATGTGTTTTTATGTTGGACTTCACTAAAGCTTTCGATTCTTTGGATTGGACTTTCCTTATTGACTTATTACTAGCTAGAGGTTTTAGCGTAAAATGAGTAGCTGGATTAAGTCTCTACTTAAGACGTGCAATTTTAGTATAATGGAAAATGGTACTTTAGATACTAAAATTCAATAAAAACGTGAATTTAGACAAGGTGACCCTCTATCACCTCTTTTGTTCAACTTAGTGGCCGACGTTTCCTAAGAATTATTTAAGTTAGCTACTAATAGTAGGATTTTAGGTAGGAGTGGAGATGAGGTTACGAGTTGTAGTCTCTCTGTCCTTCAGTATGCAGATAACACCATGCTCTTTCCTTCTCCCCTGCTTCGCCATATTATAGTCCTTAAATTTATTTTGTATGGCTTTGAGTTACTATCCGATTAAAAAATTAATTTTGATAAAAAATCATTTTTATTGCTAAATGATGTGGATAACATAGAGAGCCAGGTTGCTTCCACTCTAAATTGCAACACTGTGGTCTTTCCCATCGATTACTTAGGTTTTTTAATAAGACCAACCAAGTTTAGGCATGCTGACTGCCTAACTATCATCGAAAAAATCAAAAAAAGACAAAATTTAGGCAAGTAGGTGGAGCAGTAAATTTCTATCGAGGGCATGTATGATAGTTCTAATCAACTCTGTTTTATCAGCACTACCCATTTATTGAATGTCATTTTATCTCTTTTCAGAATGGGTAATCGATAAAATAGATAAGATTAGAAGAGATTTTTTATGGGCTAGGGTAAACCTGGTAGTAAAGTAAAGTGTCTCGTCAATTGGTATTCGGTTTGTAAACCAAAGGATGGGGGTTGGGGCTAGGAATAATTAGTCTTCACGACCTTAATGTTTCTCTATTAGGAAAATGGTTATGGAAGTTCAATATTAATAATGAGAACTTATTTGGAAAGAACTAATTTGCAACTAATATTATGGTGGATCTCATAACTTGCACCATTGAACGTCTAGCAACCACAATAACCTGTTTCACCTCTGGAGATCGGTTTTAAAAGGATTGGACATCTTTAAACTAGGTATTGGTGGCTTCATGCATTTGGGGAATAACACATCCTTTTAGCATGATTGTTGGATCTCTATTATTCCTCTTAAAATAGAACTTTCAAAACTATATGATATTGTAATTTGAAGTATGTACTAATTTCAAAAGTATATAGACTTAGTTCGAGCTTTCCTTGAGAGTTCATCCTTAATCGTGCATTAGAAGGGACTACTTTCTATCAGTTTTTCCTTTTGTTTTCCAAATTAGAATCGTATAATTTAGTAATAATAAGAGATCAAAATATGATGTTAGGATAGGACTAACAATTTCACAACTAATTCATATTACAAATTTCTAAATTTCTTAAGAATTAAATCTAATCTTTTTAAATGTATGTGTAAAACGAATGCTTCCTCTAAATCGAAGGTACACATGTGGTTAATACTACATGGAAATATCAATACTATCGAACTTTAAAAAAAGAAGAATGTGCTTATTGATAAAACATGTATTTTCCGTAGTGAGAACCTAGAAATATTGCGCACATATTCTATGATTATCAATTTACTAGACTTACATTTCTTTATATTCTTAGAATTTTTGAGTTTAATATTATCTCTAGCCACGTTAGTTGTGAGTTTATTGGTCTAGGTTGAGATTTTACATCACTCTAGATTGGAGAGTCTTACTAGACAATATTTTTACTATCCCAGCTTGGTATATCTGATTTGACTGAAGTCAAAGACTTTCAATGACAATACTACTTCAACATTGGATTATTTGACTTATATAACAGTCTTATTTTGTAAAAACAGCTGTAAATTAGCTAATTATGATGGCTTTTAGGAGTTCCTTAAAAGAGTAGAATCCAGTGTCAATGTCTTAGGAGAGAAAATTGTTGTTAACAATAGAATAATAATACCTTAACTGTTATTCTGTCAGATGAGAACTCACACAATCTACCCGACTCGCCTCTATATTAGGTAACTAACTCATGACTATTGTTATTGTCCTTTGACTTTCTTGTTCACACCTACGTTATTTTATCTCGCTTGTATTCCTTCTTCTCCTCTTGCATACTGCACGTCTATATGTATATAATTAACTCATATACATATATATGTGTTTTAGGTTTTGTTTGTTTGCTGAATTTTTGCAATTCTAGATGTTGAGATGGTAGTTCGAGTTCACTTTCACGGGTCGAGCTAAGCATCGGTTTATTATTGGGACTTCTACAGCTCCTTTGGATTTCTTGGCGGTTTTTCATATGGACCACTTCCTTCTAGTGGGCTAGACGAGGTCTCCCCACCTCAAGGCCTTGACTCGAGTTGCTTTTTTCTTTTCCCTTGTACCTTAGTCTTTTCTTTCTTTTATTAGGAGGGTTTTTTGTTCTCTTATTGTATGGGTTAATGGGAAAGAGACAACTGCCAAGCTTATTGGTAGCTCCATTTTTAAGTGTGGAATAAAATTACATGACTGCTCTCATCTTCACAAAGGATCACTTATTTCCTTAAAAAATACTATTAATAAATATAATAATAATACCTCTATGTGAAGTACCAAATTGTTCATTTGGAAGAAAATAAATAACACAAGTGGTAAGGAGAATTTATGAAATTTATCATGCATCTGTCTTCAATTTACCTTCACGTTTCCCTCAATTTTTGTTCTTTTGTTCCATATCATTCTATATTTCATTTTATATTTGCAAATTTGTATACAATCTTACTCCTTTTGTTGTTTAAAAATCTGAAGCAAGCCTAATTTTTATAAATTCAGATTGCAAACTAAAGGAACACTTAATTAATTTATAATTGTTTTAAGTTAATTAAACTAAATAATATTTATGAAATATTAGTTATGGTAAATGAATATTTATTGTATTTGTAAATTTTAGAAACAAATTGATCGATAGACAATATCGATAAATGTTTTAAATTAGGTTTAAGATGCTATAATATCCATTCGGGCTCAAATGTGTTTAAGGTCCATTATATGGACTAATAGGATCGACTGCAACATGGAGTATATGCGGTTCAAAATATAGGTCAGCGGCTTGATAATGGATGGCTCGGATTAAAAGACATAGAGTTAATGATAAGATCCTAAATTCCCTTCTTTCCATCCTCTATTTAAGCATCATTTCTCCGTTTGATTATGATCTTTTGGAGCCCTCGCTTCATCTCATTATTGGCCAAAAATCCCCCTAGTCTCTATAACATCTCCTATCTTGAGGCTCGAAGCTAAGTGCTACAGATGCTACAATCATCCATAGTATTAACTTCCGCTGACAAAGTACGGTAATGTTAATGGTATCTTTAGTACCATAAGCACTTGAATATGAAATAAAACAGCACAGATTAAAACAACTTTTCTGATTAATTTCAAAGCAATATTTCATATTCAAATTACGTAATCTCATAATCGATTCCCAAGTTTTGATCAAATATAATTATTACAAACTACGCCAAGAATGACATATGAAGATGCCCCCTTAGATGATAAGAATACTAAGTAACATATCAGTCTTAATACAACATAGCGGAAATAAAACTAAACAGCTCCTGTATAGCTAGCTTTTGCCTCATGCAAGTTTTCGGAAGTTTTATTCGTCCAACCTACTAAACCTGAAAAACCTTAAGCATCTGATATTTTAAGGGGAAAAACATAAACTTCGAGTCAGATATAAAGTTTGGTTTGAATAATAATATTACATCACGATTTACAGATATCAAGTAAGACCACGCCACCTAGTGGAACAGATTTCCCCTCACTAATATCCCTTTAAAACATATCTTTTTGCAAATTAGAATCCTATAACCAAACTGATTAAAACAACAATAGCAATCATGTATGCACATAAATCAGGTAAAAAATGGACTATCTGTCTGAACAATATAGTTTTGTTTGGCTAACTACTAACTATTGGCTGACTCGGGCCTACCAGACACAATAAATAAACGATCTAACATCTTTTAGACAAACTTTTGGATGGTATGTCCTTAACTAACTTCTCCCAGGGTCACCTGATCCTAATGGTTTCGCGGGCTCACCAATAACCTATCCTCCTCCTTTGTATATTCATTTTTGTTTGTACCATCATTTAAGCCTTACCTATGACTAAGCCCAACGTACTAGAATTTCGGACTAAATTTGTTAGGGGCAATAGCTAATATAGGGCGTGACCCTATATCAGTCCCATATGGTATTCAAATATCCGAGCCATTCACTTAGGATTAACTACCCATTAAATTTTTCTTGAAAACCTTTCAAATTGATTTAACCCCTTAAATCATACTTAAACAAGGTTGGCTTTACTTAAATCTCTTTGCCATGAAATATGATTTACTCAAAACATTGTTGATGAAAACATTCGAAACCTTTGTTTAAAAGTTTTAAACAATCTCTTTCGAAACCTTTGAAAGTACCACTTTAAAAACCATTGAAAGTAACTTTTTCTAAACAAGTTAAACACCTTGCTATGAAACCTTAGGCCGTACGGCTAAAACATTCCTTTCAAAACCATTTACATTAGACCTTTCGAAAACATTGAAAGTGACCCTTTTGAAAGCTTTATATGACCTAGACATCCTCTTTTCAAAAAATTTTAATCATTCCTTTCGAAAACATTAGAAATCCTCCATTTAAACACTAAAGGTAAAACTTTCAAAAACATTGGGGAACCACTCCTTCGAAACCTTTATCTTATACCTTTCAAAAGCATTAAGTCTTGTACATAAATCAAGCCTTTAGAAAGCATTGGATTCAAGTAAAAGTTTGTGGAACATAGTTTCGAAACCTTTAAAACTATTCCTTTCGAAACCTTTGGTTTAACTTTCAAAAAATATAGAAGGGATCTAAAAAAAATTGGGATGAAAGCTACTCTTTTGAAAGCATTTTCCTAAATAAAAGAAGTGGATGGTGCCGAAACCAATCCATTCGAAAGCATTGGAGACCAGCTCACAGTTTAAAGCGAAAGAACCCTTTCGAAAGCACTGCTTCGAAAGGTAGAATGCGACAGCAAGGGTTTCCACCCCATCGAAAGCTTATTTCAAAACAAATGAGGCAACCTCTTTCGAAAGCTCTTTCTCTTTGAAATGATTGACCAAGTCAAAAGCCATCTCATTCGAAAGCCTCGTTTACAACCAAAATTGTTCTAAGTTTTCAGGAGCCACTTCAACCCCTTCGAAAGTCTTGTTTCGACTTCATGCCTTTCTCCCAACTCCAATCCACCACATACCAAAGCCAATACCATGTGTATTGGTTTCAACTTAGATGGAGGCGGCAGTATGAGGTTGAAAGGTGCTGCTAATATTGGCGAAGCAGTAAAACCTTGTAAATATGAATTTTAACTGTTTAAAGCAATTTCTCTCTAACCAACTTGCCTTGTTTGTCAACATATGATTGGTTGCCAATTCTTTTTCAAAATCTTTTATAAAAGTGCTGTCGAATTTCAAAGATTAACAATTTAAAATATTTACGAATTGCCCATCTCCTTTTATAAACATACAAAACATTTAATTCTCATACCTTAAATAGTTTTATATACTCATTAAAACACTTAGGAAAATTCTCCCAAAATTCCTATAAATCACTTTTAATATGTTTTCTAACATACATAAATTTCTGCCCCAAAGCTAACATAAACTAATTGTAATTTATTTAAATACAATTTAACCATTTTATTTACTAGAAAATTTATGATAAATCCACATTAATTCAGAAAATTATAAAACTTGAAACCATCTCTAGAATAATATTTCTGACCTTATATCAAAAGCGCAAGGTATTTGGATGTCATTTGATAGGTTTTTCAATCAATCTATATAAATAAACAAAATTTATCAACAAGCATATATATATATATATATAACATTTAAAACATGGCATATAATTGGCAAAACATATTCGGATCTGATCTAGAACCAAAAATAAGAAAATATGAGATGTAACATATTATTCACCTTAGCTTGTTGTTAAGGAGTTGAGATTTGCTCTTAAATTAGATTGACCAAACTCCTTCCTCTTGATTTTAGCTTATCTTCCTTTTACTTCTTTTAATGTTGGCCGGCCTCGATAAATTTTATTTTTGTTTATGAACGTGTAAATGAGAGTGCATGAGGGTTTAGGGCATAAGAATATAGCTTATTCCTATTTTGCACTTGTCTATTTCCCTTACTTATTTCATTTTAGTTCCCCTTTTATTCGTTAGTTTATTTGGCACGGCTACCCACTAATATTCAAATCTCAATTCCCTTAACCATTTACATTATTCATTTAATTTTTCTAAACAAATGTCCTAAATAGTGTTAATCAAAATTAGGATTGTTACAGACTCCGCTCCTTAAAGAATTTCATCCATGAAATTATGATAAGGCACTCATCAAAATCATTCACAAAGGTAAAACATATCATGAAACAAGTCAGGATAAGTATCTCGAATCCTGCTCTCCGTTTCCCAAGTACAACCACTCTCGTCATCACTCCACTGGACTTTGACTAATCTGATTTTCTTGTTCCTTATCCTCTTCTCATCTTTCACGACTACGCGAACCGATTTTCTAATTATAGTTAAATTCGACTCCGCTACTAAGTCATCTAGCACAGTGGATGCTATAGTAGTCTCTGGATCTCGGATACACTCCCTTAGATGAGAAATATGAAAAACATAACGGACTCTTGCCAAACTACTTGATAACTCCACTCTATATACGAGTTTCCCGATCCTTTCTACGATAGGAAATGGTCCAACGAATCTCGGTGCCAATTTTCCTAATTTTCCAAATCTAATTACACATTTCATCAGTGATACCTTGGCGAAAACATGATCTGCAACTGAGAACTCCAAGTTTTTTCGTCTCTTATCAACATAACTCTTCTTCCTAGACCGATCTTCCTTCATTCTGGCTCAAATGAATTTAATATTTTCCATAGCTTCCTTAACCAAATCTGCAACAAGAACTAACCTATCCCCGATTTCTAACCAATAAACGGGAAATTTGCATGGCCTTTCTTACAAAGCTTCAAACGATGTTATCCCTATACTAGCCTGATAAAAGTTGTCATATAAAAACTCGACCAAGTGTAGATGGTCATCCCATGATCCCCTAAAGTCTAGCACACAAGCTCTTAACAAATCTTCTAAGATTTTGTTAACTCGTTCCATTTTCCTATCTGTTTGCGGATGGCAAGTGATACTCATCTTGAGCTTGGTACTCAAAGTATCCTGTAGACTCTTCCAGAACTCGCTATTAAATAAGGAATCTCTATCACTTACTATACTACTAGGAATTCCGTGAAGTCTAACTATATTCTTCATGAATAACTTAGTTAAAACAAGTGCCATCCTGGTTGACTTAACTGGAATAAATGGGCACTCTTG
Organism: Allium cepa; assembly: GCA_030765085.1. Classification (NCBI taxonomy): domain Eukaryota; kingdom Viridiplantae; phylum Streptophyta; class Magnoliopsida; order Asparagales; family Amaryllidaceae; genus Allium; species Allium cepa. The sequence goes on along the minus strand of CM060941.1, from coordinate 77,056,499 downwards.
GTCAATTTGTCCACTATAACCCGTATACTTTCATTTCTTCTATTTAACTTTGGCAACCCGTCAATAAAATCCATTGAAATAGAATCCCACTTCCATACTAGAACATCTAAAGGCTGAAATAACCCACTTGGTTTCTGATGTTCGGCTTTTACCTATTGACAGTTCAAACACTGTTTCACCCATAAGCCTACATCTCTCTTCATACATTTCCAGAAGAAACTTCTTTTCATATCCTGACACATCTTAGTTCCTCCCGGATGAATAGTGAACTTTGAACGATGACAAAGAATTTCCTTCCTAATTCTTCCCACAGTCGGAACACATTGTCGTCCTTGCTTTCTTAACCACCCGTCCTCGTCAAGACTGAAATCTTTCAAGTCATCACTCACTGTTCCATCCCTTAACTTTCTGATCCACTCTACTAATAATGGATCCTCTCCTTGCTTAAAAGCAATCCTTTCGATCATCACTGGTCTAACGTCTACGCATGATAACATAGCGGTTTCTATACTAGAACTACTTCTGGATTCCACTGTACTCTACATGTAGTCAATGCTTCTAAATCTTTCCACTCAGCTATCATTGCCAACACTGCATTCTGATGGTTTCTGCTAAGTGCATTTGCAACCTTGTTACTTTTTCCTGGTGTGTACCCAATACCAAAGTCATAAGCGGCTAAAAACTCTAGCCACCTCTGTTGTCTCATATTCAACTCGTTCTGAGAGAATAAATACTTCATCACTTATGATCTGTAACAACTCAAATCTTTATCCTAAGAGGTAATGTCTCCATATCTTCAATGAAAAAATTACCACAGCTAATTCCAAATCATGTATTGGATATCTAACCTCATGTGGTCAAAGTCGTCGAGACGCATAGGCAATCACTTTACCTCTTTGCATTAACACGGCTCCTAACCCTGTTCTACATGAATCCGTGTACACTACTGAGTCCTGATTCCCCTCTAGAACAACTAACACAAGTGCATTTGTCAATAAGTGTTTTAGCTTCTGGAATGCCTCCTCACACTTATCGGTCCAAACAAACTTCACATCCTTTCGTGTTAGGTTGGTCATCGATGCTGCTATCCATGAAAAATTCTTAACGAATCTCCGATAATAACCAGCTAATCCAAGAAAACTATTTATCTCAGTCACTGTCTTGGGTCTTTTCCAATTATTCACCGCTTCAACCTTAATCGAATCTGTAGACAACCCTTTCTCTAAGACTACATGACCAAGAAACTTCACTTCTTCTTTTCAGAAATGACACTTCTAGAATTTTGCTTTCACCTGATGCTACCTCAACGTCTCAAGCACGACTCTAAGATGAACTTCATGCTCTCTTTCATCTTTATAGTATATCAAAATATCATCTATGAATACCAATACGAACCTATACAAGTGTTCTCAGAAAATTCGGTTCATGAAATCTACAAAGAATTCTGGTGCATTAGTTAGTCTGAATGGCATTACTAACCATTCGAATGATTCGTATATGGTTCTAAATGTCGTCAAAGAATTACTATCCTCTGCCACTATAAGCTAATGAAACCCTGTTGTTGAATCCAACTGAGAAAATACTTTGGCTCCACTCAACTGATCGAACAAATCGTCAATTCTAGGTAACATATATCGATTCTTTATCGTCTTCTCATTCAACTTATAATAATCGATACATAATCTCAATGATTCGTTTGACTTCTTTGAAAACACTACGCCTGCTCCCTAAGGTGAGCTACTTGGTCTGATAAAATTCTTGCCTTCCAAATCCACCAACTGCACCTTTAGCTCCCCTATCTCGGTAGGTATCATTCTACTTAGCAGTCTACACACCGGTTCTACTCCTAGACCAAATCTATGCGAAACACAATGGCGTGTTTCGGTGGAGATCCTACTACGGGTTCAAAGACATATGCGAATTCTCTTACAATGAAGACTCGATTCAACTCGTCTTCTACCTTCATAACACCCAATAAAGCATTAACCTCAAAACTAGGGTTTTCTACCGTTTATACAATCCGATCACTATAGTCAGGGTGTGTAAATGATATTTTCCTATCGAGGTAAAATATCCTAGCGCCGTATTTACTTAACCAATCCATATCCAAAATAATTCTGAACCCTACATAATCAAACACATGCAAATTGAAAACAAATGTAGGACCTAACAATTCAAACTCAAGGTGGTCACATACCATCCCAAGCGTCTCATACCCTCCTATCAGATTTGCAGCCCTTAAGGAAGTAACTAGGTATGAGGGTTCTAGGTTAAGTTTATCTACAAAATAATAAGGTATAAAAGAATGCGATGCACTGGTATTAAATAGAATTCTAACTGATACACCATGAATCAAAAGCGTACCTCCCAAAATATTTTTTCCCTTCTCCTCTGCTGTTGGTCTCAAGGTAACTGGTTCCAATGCAAACATCTTGCCCTTTCCATTCCTGGCTGGCTCCTTGCGCTGGTTCTTATAGTTTCCAATTTGATCGCAGTTGAAACTTCTTGCTCCTTTCTTCTTAGCAGCTTTCATTCCTTCGCCAATCCGGCATTTATGGGCATAGTGTCCTTTCTTATCGCACTTATAACAGACAACCTTTTCCTTTCCTTTCTTAGCAGCTCCACCCTTCCGAGCTCCTTTCTTATAGAAAAACTTCCTCTTCTGATTCTACCCTCCTTGAGCTTCCTTAGCCTTGTTTCCTTCAAGATAAGAAAGCATCTCTTCGTGTCTCAAAGCCATCTCAACAACAACATCGCACGAATCTTTAGTTTGTGATAACGTGGCCTTTGCAAGCTCAGGCTTCAACCCATGAATGAAGTTTTCATTCCTTTTGATGAAGTATCAACCATAGCGTATTTGTATCTTGCTAACTCCTCAAACCTGGTTGCGTACTCAAGTACTGTCATATCTCCCTGCTCCAACTCATCAAACTTTTTGAGCAGAGTAGACTTAGAAACCTCCAAAATAAATCTCTCGTTGAACCTCCTTCTAAATTCAGCCCAAGTCATGGTCTCCTCATTGACTACGATAGTGACACTGTTTCACCGAAACAACACTGCTCCTTGCAATTTCCTGGAAGAAATCCTTCTCTTCTGCTCATTATTGAGTCCCAAATCAGCAAAAATTCTCTCAATATGAAGTAACCAATTCTCCACTTCGATTGCGTGTTTGCTACCAGTAAACGACTTTCCTCCTAGCCTTGCATAATCTCTACTCAAAAAATCATAGTCATTAACCACTAGAGATCCTTGATTTTCTCCTTCAGCATCTCCTCCAGCTAACCCCAAAGCAACTCCTGCTTGCATCATGATAACGAAAAAACTGATACCTTTCTCCCATATCAACCTGCGAGACTCCATCACCCACATTTGCAGCTTGTACCTAACCTGGGTTCCTCCTAGTATTTAGTCTGGCATTCCCATTAGTTGTGGTGCTTCCCCCACCAATGTTAACTCTTCCACTTCTAGCATCCATATCTTACGTCCGTAAAATAGGCATTCGAGTCTTTGTAAGATACAGAAGAATAGCCTAAGAGAGATAGGAGAATAGAGATAAAGTGTATACTTATATATAGCAAATACATGTACATTACTGTAGCGTTATCCCATACTCCAATCTTTTCTCTAATTCCTAAGGATTATGTTTTCAAAATAATATTAAGTTTGAAATTTCTTTTAAGTTTTTCGTAAACCCATGCTCTGATATCAAGTCGTAACATCCCATATCTTGAGGCCCGAAGCTAAGCGCTACAGGTACTACAATCATCCATAGTATTAACTTCTGGTGATAAAATAAGGTAATGTTAATGGTATCTTCAATATCAAAAGCATTTGGATATGAAATAAGAATAGCTCAGATTAAAAAAAATTGTGATTACATTTCAAAGCAATATTTCATATTCAAATTACATAATCCCGTAATCGATTCTCAGGTTTTGATCAAATGTAATTATCACAAACTATGCCAAGAGCGACATATGAAGATGCCCCTTTAGATGATCATAATACTAAGTAGACATATCAGTCTTAGTACAACACAACGGAAATAAAACTAAATAGCTCCTTTATAGCTAGTTTTGCCTCCTGCACGTCTTTGGAAGCTTTATTCGTCTAACCTACTAAACCTGAAAAACCTTAATGTCAGTCTGCTCAAATTAATTTTGAGCATCTGAGAGTTTAAGGGGAAAAACATAAACTTTGAGTCAGACATAAAGCTAGCATGAATAATACTATTACATCTCGATTTACTGATATATATATATGTATTTAACATATTATTTTATATGTATATAGATACATAAAAAAATTATGTATTTGAATAAATACCATTTTTGACATTACAAAAAAATATTTATTATATTTTAAATTATATAAACATATTTAAATATAATTAATATATACATTTTATATTTATATTCATATATAAACATTTATATGCCTATACAAAATTATATATAAATAAAATTTTAAATCATATATGTATATTGAATATTTTGTTATAAAAGCAAAAGTGTGTGTACACACATACACACGTTTGGACGATGTATTTACGTATTAAATGAGCTAACGTGTCTGTTGCGATGTAAATGACAACAACTATATATGGGCATGTTATACCTTGTACGGATTGATACGTTACACATACACACACTTATATATGTGTTTATGATAAACATATATATATTTACTATAACATAAAATTAAATAATACAATACTATTTTATAAATTTAAATAAAATAAAAGATTTTATTTAAATAAAATTTAAAAATGTTCGAAATAAACTAGAATTTATAGACCCAATAAAGATGCAATAGGGTAAAAAAATTGAAATCCACCCATAACTTATGCTGCAACAACATTACCATTCACGCGTTGCATCAGTAGTATCATGTCCCTCTAAACCTTTCATATGGGTTGTAATGAGAAGGGGTCAGAACAACGTTCTGGTGATTGGTAAATTACATATTTTATCCATTGCACTAGTTTACGTTGATTTATTTTCATACGTGTTATGACTATTATTTATACTCTAATCATTTAATTCCATATATGCGTACGATTTGTCCAACCTACTCCGTGGTATAAATATGTATACATATATACATAATGTCACTATACCTGATGGACGAGGGTAATGATCAATGTCTAGGCCCTACTGATGTTGGTGCTTAATAACCGCATTATTATTTAATCATCCATATTACTAACATACCGCAAAGACATACCTGAGGGTTAACAAGACCACCTCTTATATAACAAACAAGCGACCAAAAATTTAAGGTAATTGCATATCCTCTCAGAACCTTCACCAGTAGAAGTGTGGTCCGTCCAAATGTAACCCAAGTCTTTGCTAAAGACTATACGGGATTAATGGTGTTCCGAACCTTTCCGTACGACACTACTCCTCAAATATTGGTACCAACAATGCCGACATAACACCGAGCTTCCCACCACCATCCGATTTAGATTTCCCTAATGCAAATCACATAAATGCCCACCTAGTTACTTAATACCTTTACCTTGGAATTGAACTAGACCTAATTTGCTATTTGATACTTCAAATTCGAGGCAAAACCCTTTAGTATATTCCCTAAACTTATATGTGAACATTATTCCCACGGGTCCTACAGTTGAAGGTGTCCCACATCAGTAGGATGTATACGCAACTGCTACTAGCCCCTTATAGAGGGTAGACTTCCGTTATGTAACACTACTGACCTTGCATCCCAACCTCTACTAAACCAAATCATTTGTAGTAAAACTAAATATAGGCTAGGCCCATTAATTCACACCCGTCGCAAACATATTGTTGAGTCCATATAATTTCACTGTATAAGTTATTACGCTTACAAATTTCATGTATTAGTATTAATCTATTTACCTTATGAACTTCTCTTTTATTTCATTAGTGCCAATAAGTGTCATTTACCACTTCTTTCAATTAATGCCCGTACTAACTTAACTACTGTAACTTTCCTAATTCTTTAATTCATCGCTGATCCGTATTTTTGCACTTTCAATTTATTTCTTGACTTACACTTTGCCATATTTGTTAAATTGATAAATGAGATCATTATTAATTCTATTCATAATATTTTAATTTATATATTTAGAGATTTTCAGATATAGACCTACAGGTAAATCCATAAAATATTTATATCTACATTTTAATGCATTGGAACTATATCTTCTCGAAGAAGAAAATGTTACCGCTGTAATATTCCATAAACTATCTAAAAAGTGGAGTTGTGTTATGTTTGAAATAACAATGAATTATCTTTTATATTCCTATTGAAATAGATGGTGTAAGGTACGAAAAAATATCTATACTTTGCACATCTCTTTTCTTTGGACATATTTCTTGTTATTTAAAACAACTTACTTTTCACACACACACACACACACACACATATATATATATATATATATATATATATTTGTGAGGTTGGATAATTTATAGAAATTAACATAGGGGCATTTTACACTCCAATGAATTAAAAAATAGAATTTTTATGTCCCAAATGAAATTAAAATATCCTTAAATTATCAAGTTTATCAATTTATAACTTAAATAACAAAATCTGGTAATAACTCTAAAATCTTATCCTAACTTATTTCATAAATATTAAGGACTATCCTCTTTAAATTCCAAATCTAGGATGCATATAGTATCTCATCAAGTTAAACAATCTATTGAATATGTAGGCAATGATTTCAATTTAGATTTATTTATTTAAGCCAACAATTCAATGGTTTTCTATATGGGCATAAAAGAAACAGAATTTCAATGATATAATTCTAATATAACGTAAAGTGTATAATTTCTCATTCACCTTATAGCCTCCAAGTCTCCAAATCTAATTCCTTTCTTCTTACTTGATTCTTTTTCCATTTTAATCAAAATATGTAAAAAAAAAACACACACACACAAACATACTTATTAGAATTACAGATCCGAGAGAAGAAGATTTGAGTTAAAAGAGTTTAAATTTTAAATTATTGAATTTACCTTTTTACACGGAACTTGATTCACTCCTCATTTTCTTCTCATTTTATATATGCATACTTTTATTACTTTTAGAAATAGTGGAGGAAGGAAAATGGTAGAGCTTCGCTGCTCCGTTCAGAACATATGAGAAGAAAAGTGAGGGGCAATGCATGTGTTTATAGGCACTCAAAACAATTCCATTCGTTAGATTAGTTTCTATTAAATCCGAGACGTTCAAGCCAAGGTGTAGAGCACGCCGACCCTAACCCAACTAGTTGATCGGTGGTTGACGGCGGTCGACTGTTGCAGTCCGACTATCAATCGGTGGACTTTGGTGTTTATTAATATTTTTTGCCAGATTATTTGTTAACATTTATTTTAATTACCATTTATACTGACGACGTTTACCTTAACGTCAATTATTTATGTTTATTTCCTAAATTATAATTATGATTTGAAATATTCAAACACTATTAACTTTTTCGTCTGAACTCGGATCATAAAACTTTATATATGAAAGTTGATCGAAAGAATGCCATGGATGCAACGGTGCAAGTTTTGTGATCAAATTCTGACGTTCGTTCAAATTTCATTTTTGGATGTTAATATTTCTTTATTTTTTTTAATTAGTTGCTATTTAGTTTACGGGGTATACATCTTTGTCCCTTAAAAGAATTTCACCTCTGAAATTCCTCAAAGATTGAATCATGTAACATAGCACACAACCATTCTAAAATATCCCATCAATTAGTGTACAACCAATTTTGTAGTTAATCATATACAAGTTCACGCTATATTCAATACATATAATATGTATATTAAATAATACTAAATCGACGTCTCCTATATGAATGCATTCTTTAAAACCATTTTGAAACTATGATGCAAATAATCTATATATACTGGCAGTTCAATATGTGCGCGAGTTTGCAAAAATAAAAAATCCTTATTTTCACACAACAATTACCACGCTCCTAGGAATAGGAGTATGGCACAACCAATTTTGCATCCAATCCCTACCATCCAATACCTAATACACCATATTCAACATCTAATATTTGAAAATCCAGTTTTTCTAAACTATATTCTATAACAGCTCCCTATGAAACGGGCCTAATTTTTGACCCATTAAAAGCCATTGAACTTTAGGCCCATTCCAAAGCTAGTTATTGGTTGGTAAAATTGATACAATGAACAATATATAGAGCTATATATCTAAGCTTTCATAATCTCGCGGCAAAAGGAATCAAATATAATAACTGAAATAAGTATTCATTTCATAAAAATTCAAATCTTAGAAATACAACATATCATCCTAAAATATCCATAATACAATATCTTAAAATAACATCAACATGTCAGAAATTGGGTACATCAAAATACATCAAAACATAGATAAACTGCCATAAATCTTCACCACCGCCTCTTTCTTCTCCATCATCATCATTCCTCTAAACCGGTTGTTGTAATGAGGAGGGAGTCAGAACAATAATGTTTGGTGATTGAAAATCTCAAGGCTTACCATAATACTATTTGGGCAGTATCATTTAGATATGTAGTATTTCTTACGCTTCATGTATTATATCCTACCAAGTATACCTCCAACTGTAAGCCCAAGAGCTCTTCCAATCCAATCATCGCTCTAACGTGGGTCAGTAATGCTTTAACGATGCCAAAGCACCCAAGCCGCTTAATACCTCCTTAATGGGAATTAGGCAAACTCTGACTATTTAACACCTATACCCTAAGACCTAAAACTAAGGTAGACCCTCATTGGTACTCATTTTTGACATTTTAAGGAATCTCACTAGGCCACTTAATACTTTTTATCAGAACGGGAGGACCCTACAATAGCCACTTAGTGCTTTAACCTTAAAGTGGATCCGTACCAAAGATTTCCTACTACCACACCTAAAAGATAATCCTAACCATTTAATATTTCTTGAATGGGAAGAAGGCGGACCCTACAACGGCCATTATACTTTCAACCCAAAAGAAGGCCCTTATTAGGATATCCGTCATATGACCTGTAATCGAAACCGTGACATCTATTAGTTCGACCATTCGTAGGTACTAGAAAACAAATTAGCTGGGTAGAATTACCCTATGGAATTGGGACTTACCTCGCACCACCGTTGTTACTTATTATAGGCAATGTCTCATATCTGTCCCAAAATCACACTACTGGTAGCCATATTAGCTTGACAGACTTCCGTATGCTTTTGAATGACCTCACATACCTATAACTTATTCATATTTCTGCTCTCCTAACACACTACCATATACATACGTGCACACATACATACTATTTGAAAGTGGCAAATTTTATTAAGGCATTTTCAGCCCGCATGTTTTCGGTCCAAAGCTACAAATACATACACGTGCATTATAAAAGTAAAGTAAACTTTACAATTGAACATTCCATAACTTTCAGATAAATTGTCTCTCTTCCCTTACTACTTCATCTTCATCCTCATGGCGGCTGATAACCGGAGCTCATTCCTTGGCTTCTTGTCGATGCATGCATCAAATCCTCTTCTGCAATCGTGTTTGCTTCTAGTTCCCAATTCGTGATAAGTCCTCTTCCTTTGATTCTCTATACTACCATACACACATCCCCACGTTTATATACTATCTCATCGCATTACGACTATATAAGGAAGACTCGTTATTTCGCCTTAATTATGGATTAATTTTCATAATTATCATTAACTTCCTTCCTTTGGGGTTTAATGCTATTTACTGACATATTTATTCTATACGATACGAATTATACATTGGTGTTTATATGCTATTAATTATATTCATACGTATGTAATATTTTAGCTAACTACATATACTAAGTGTGTGTAGAAATATTCTTATTCCAAGATGAACGTTTCATATACTATTTGTTAAAATATTAGAACTTCCATGTTTATACAAGCCTAAGTTTCATAACATAATTTACGAAATAGCTAATATCCTTAGCTAAACCAAATAGACTTGTATTTATATCCAGAAATGGAATAATAGCAAACTTATTTACATTAATATAATAGAATCACACCACTATTTCAAGGAAATAAAACTTACAAATTAAACCCTTAATATTCTATTCAACTTTTACACATGCAACCTTGAGCGGAAAAAGGATTATATTTACCTATATTATGGAAATAGGTGGTGTCAACTACAAATAAGAAAATCTGTACTTTGCACATCATTTCCCAATAATTTCTTTTTGAACCCTTTTATCGCAACAACAGAAATTAGAAGTGAAACAGAACACAAATTATTCAAATTGAAAACTATATTAACATATAATAATTGAAATTATAATAAATTCAAGAAATGACATTTTATTTAGGGGAATTTGTGGTTTAGGGCTTTCGTATATAAAATTCCCCAAGGCATAAAACAAATCCAAATTTTACTACACAAACTACTAAAATATGAATAATTAAGATTTCCACTGACAAACGGTTTGTCTACCTTCCTTTGGATTCGATTTACGCCTTCTCTTAATTTCACCTTCAGAATTCTTCTTTTCAGAATATACAATAATTCAATTATATATAGATTAGATTCAGAATCAGAGATTAGGGAAGAATAGAATTACAAAACTATATGTAAATACCTAAAATCCCTTACCTTTAAATCCAATTGATTCTAAATCGTATAGTTGAAGAAGAAGAAGACTGATAAAGTTCCACTAGGGCTCCAATTATTTCGTGATTAAAAGTGAGGGGCAAGCACCTTATTTATAGTGGTTAGAATGTACTAGAACTATAGAATTTATGTTGGTTTAAAATAATAAAATTCGGGCCGTTCCTAACCTAACTTAACCCAAACCACTATTCACTAACCAGCCGACCGCTACTCCTTAGGCGGTCGACCACCAGCAGTCCATCGACCCAAGAAAGGCGTTCGACTGGTCCTTTTGTTTAGATGTGCATTAATTACTACCTTAATTCGTTTATTTGTTTCCTTTTTATTAATATTAACGTTAATGTTTCCCCAATGTTAATTTTTACCTAATGTTAAAATATTTATTACCTATATTAATTTTAACGTTAACAACATTGCAATTCAAATTTTGAATTCGTTTGGATTACTTTAAATTTAAAAACTTCAAATGTCAATAACTTTTCCGTTTGAGCTCCGATCGCAAAACTTTATATAAAGTTAATCAGAAAATCGCCACGAACATAACTTCTAACTTTCATGGCCAAATTCGAACGTTTGTGAAATTTTCATTTTTAACCTTATTAATTAATTTTTACGAGGTGTTATATACTCTTATGTCGGAAAATAAATTTAGATGGAAAATTTATATATCCATGCTTCTTTTGTGTACCAATTCCGTTGTATCTTGAAATCTTTTCTTTTGCCATAAATCCCTTCTAACCTTTCCAAGTACATTCGTAAAAGAAGGTTAATTTAAAAATTTTAAAATACATAATTATTATATAAAAATGGTCTTTGTTTGCTATCAAAAAGGTATGAAAATTTAATTTTCGAAGTTAAAATAGCTTTTCCCCTGTCATTGACTACGTTTTATTCACTGTCACCCTCACTGAATAGTTAGATTCATCTTCACTAACACATCGACCCTTGCTATGCTAAGCATGTGGCATTTGAAAATTATCATTTTCCATTCAAAATCTTAAAAATTGTATTTTTAAAATTTAAATTTTGTTAAAGTTAATTTTTTTAATTAAATTTGTAAAGTAGTTCGAAAATTTTTAGTTAAAAATTTATATTTTAACACCATTTTTAAGAAGCGTTTACTTTTATACCTTTTGAAATAAATCAAACCACGTCTTAACGTAATCAAGACTTAGTGAATATGCTAACAAATATGATTGACCCTAGCACAGTTTAATATTAAAATTTGAAAATCTTTTCTTTTGTTTCAGAACAAAAACCAACACATTGGCATATTTATAAATTTTAACTTTTAAGACAAACAGAAGTGACCCGTGAATTTTGTAACAACCGTCCTGGTCCTTCGCTTGCTAAATTTATTTTTCTTAAAATACTAATTTTTTTGTTTTAAGTATTATTTACTTTTAGTTGCTAATTTAATTCCCTAATTTTATTTTATAAACTTTCAGTCTTACTTTTCATTCATTGCTAGTTATGTGTCCTTACGGAATTTTTATTATTTACACCATTTTTCAATATATATAATGCTCAGAGCTCATCTAGTAAATCAACATAATAATAAAATAGGAACATATCTCATGTCGTTTGCATTTTCAATACCCGAGAAGAGACAACTAGCGATTACAACTCAATTAACCTAAAATATACAATTGTTTGAAGTTGCCTTTCAATATCAACCGGTATTCATGTTGTTGTGGCCCTATCACTTCTCACTCAAATAAATGGAGAACTTTAGTATTTCATTCTACTATAACCCATTTGTCTTAACTTATCTTTTTAGCTTTCGGTAAATAAGGTCCGTTCATTACTTCAAGTATTACAACCAATTATACTACTACCTTCTTCTAATCAAAATCCCTTGATAATAATCTCAAATTTCGGCATTTATTTTCATTACCATTGATCTTTCATGCAAATATACTCTAAAAATCGACGAAGTGTATTTGATACCATACCTTATCCTTTGTAGGTTCTTCTTATGGCTTCCGCGTATGTATAATAAAATATACCTAGGTTCATACCATATTCTACTTATTCAATGAGGGTTTCTTATTGCTACTGTATGAGCATTCGTAGTTATTTTTTCCATTGTCTTGGTTTTTTCTCCATCTTTCCTAGGCAGTTATCCTTATCTACTTCGTATCAAAGTTGGTTTGATTTTCACCATTCTTTATAAAATTGCTAAACTTCGGAATCATGAAGTACTTAACCCAGAACTTTTATCTTAAAAATATAAACTTTGAAATCTTTTAATAAATTCAACAATTGCTTGGTTTCCAAAAAGAGTCATGAAAAATTCCTTATTTAAACCAACTTTTACTGTGGGTGTCGAAACTTTTAAAACTATGTTTTAGGATTATGAAGTATGTCTATTTCTTAATTTCAAAAGTCAATGTTTGCAATTTTATTTAAAAAAATCGTTTCCTTTAAACAGCACATCATTTCCTTTTTTTCAAACAGTGAAAGTCAACTGGCATGGATATTCATAAAATAAAATTTTCCTTTAAATCCTCTATTTTTCAATATAGATTTTACTTCTAAAAAAATAGGATTTTTAACACAAACCATTTATTAAGTTTTGCATTCAAAAACTCAATTGTTATACTAAATCACTTTCAAAAATGCATTGTTGTAGTGTTTCAAAAACATCTTTTATATCTTTAAACAATAAAAACTGGAGAAGACAAGGGTAACTTCTATTCTATTATTTTCTATTACTCGTGTTATTTCCACTATCAACCTTAGCGAGACCCTATTAGCATATGAGGGGGACATTCAAAAAATATGCGCAATTACTACACATATTTATGGAAAATATTTATTTTTCCTTTATTTTTCTTATATTGTTTCTAATTAGATTACTAATATTTTTTTAATATAAGTTTCTAATGTTGTTTCTATTTATATTTCCTAATGTTACTATTGTTTAAATTTCTTTTACTTAAATTGCTCTTGTTTAAATGGCTTCTCTCTTCCTCTTTGATTGTTTTCTTTATTACAATGTGTTTGCATACTGCTTTAGCCAGGGTTTTTTTAATAAGCATAAACCAGTTTTCCTTTTCATGTATGAATCCACTTATGCTGTTTTTCTTCGTATTTTCATTATATGGGAATATTCTTCCTATTTACCCCATCGGGTATTCTTACCCTTTCATTCTCTTTATCCCTGTTTCAATCAAGTGCCATTTTCATTTGTTCACCCCTTAAAAGAGAATTTTAAAATAGAATTTACAAAATTAGAAAAATCATCAGATCAAACATACACTCTATTTCTCATTTATTTCAAAATAGAAAATCTTTTTATCCAAAATCTTTTGATTGAATTATTTTTAATCCGACCAGTTTTAAATTTTAGCTAGGAGTCCTTGAATAGCTCTTTTAACTAAAATTTCTAAATCTCTTTATATATATATATATATATATATATATATATATTCCAAAAAAACTATTTTTAAAAATTATTCATACGGTAAATTTTTTAATATTTACTTGCTTTTCTAAAATAAAAAAAATTCAATGGTAGGGTTTCATATTTTAAAATAAATTCTTTGAAAGTCATTTCAAATATTTTAAGAAAATTTTAAAATCTTTTATTAAATTCCTTCACATGGGGTTGGACTCAGAAATGGATTTTGTTCATCCTTTCTTTGGACTTTGCTTCTTTTCCAGTTACCCTTAACTTCTCTCTATCAAGCATATGAATTCGGCTATCATCTTAAGCTAGTCAATGCACATCTTTTTATGGAAACTTGCTCAATTCTTACTCCCGGATATCTACAACATATAGATTCTTACTCTCTTTTTTGTCTTGATCAAATATACGTCATCAGTTAGCAATCCAACCAAATCCGCAATCATAGGGCAGTATAGGCCCATCAAAGGAGTCTAGTACCATATAGCTCTAGGGATCGCACCCATGCTCTTCTTTAGTCAGCATCTTATGATGTGGCTCCACTCAATGGGGGTAATCGGGGTAAGTGCCTAAATTTAACTATATTCATCATTCCAACTCGTGGTTGCCTTATATTTTCATAATATTGTCGCAGCTACTTCTATAGTCAGAATTCGTAGAGTTTGGCGTATGATATATATAAAATTCTAGGTAAAAACAAGTACGTTCACTCAACGTTTCCTAATTCTTAGGATCGATTAACCTATGCTCTAATAGGAAATGTGGCAACCAAGATCTTAGTGGGCTCGACTTTTTGACTAATCAGAACTTCGATTCCATCAGGGTATGGATCATTGGTGTTGGTTACTTGAAATAGACATATGTATATCAAAGAGCTATATATATGAACTGACATTGTAATAGTAAAATATAATAAAACATATACATTGATTAAGTATTTTAACTCGGAACCAATATTATTCCTTAGATATCTAGTTGCCTCATCAGTGCAGAGCATGAATAAGAAGACCTAACTATCTACCATTCCAACCTTGCATCAGTATCATGTTCCTCTAAATATTTCATGTGGGTTGTAATAAAGTGGGGGTAAGGACAATGTTCTGGTGACTGGTAAATTACATACATTATCCGTAACACTAGTTTATGCCGATTGATTTCTATTACACGTTGTCTCTTATTTATAGTCTAGTCATTTGATTCCATATGTGCATACGATCAGTCCAACCTGCTCCAAGGTAAAAATATAGTTATATATATGTATATACATAACGTCACTATAGTTGATGGACGAAGGTATTCATCAATGTCTAGGCCCAATTCCCAACGTACATCAAGGAATTATCCACTAATGTCCCTAACTATGCATCGTACCGGGTATCAACAAATAGTATCTAGACCTAATTGTCCATGTGTACTGAGGAATCTCCCATTAGTGCGATAACGATGCATCACGCCGAGTATCCATAAACAGTGTCTAAACCGAATTGCCTACGTATACCGAGGAACCTCCTGTTGGTGCCCAATAAAGGCACTATAATTTAATCAACTATATTAGTAATGTATCTCAAAGACTTACATAAGGGTTAACTAGCCCACGCCCTATCTAACAAACAAGCAACCAAAAATTTAAGGCAACTGCATACCCACTCAGAACCTCCACCAGAAGGAAATGTGGTACATGGAGGCGTAACCCAAGTCTTTGCTAATGACCACACGTGACCGATAGTGTTCCGGACCTATGCATACAACCCTAATCCTTATATATCGATACCAATAATGTTGACATAGTGTTGAGCTTCTCACCACCATCCCATTTATATTTGCTTAATGCAAATCAAGGAAATGCCCACCTGGTTACTTAGTACCTCTAGCTTGGATTTGAAGCAGGCCCAATTTGTCGCCTGATACTTCAAATCCGAGGTGACCCCTTTTGGTATAGTCCTAAACCAATATGCAAACATATATTCCCACATATCCTTGAATTAGAGGTGTCCCACGACACTAGGATCTATAAAAAATTGCTGACCTTGCATCACAACCCATACCAAACCAAATCATTTATAGTAAAACTAAATATTGAGCTAGGCCCAACAATTCACACCTGTCGTAAACGTACTATTGAGTCTATATAATTTCACTATAGAAATTATTGCGCTTTCAAAGTTCGTATATTGGTATTCATCTATTTACCTTACAAACTTCTCTTTTATTTCATCAGCGCCAATAAGTGTCATTTACTACTTCTTTCAATTAATGCCTATATTAACTTAGCTAATGTAACTTTCCTAGTTCTTTAATTCCTTATCATATCCATATTTTAACACTTATTATTTATTTCTTAACTTATACTTTGCCATATTTATTAAATTTCATAAGCGGGATCCTTATTAATTCTATTCGTAATATTTTAGTTCCTATATTTAGAGATTTCTGGATATACACCTACGTAAATTCCATAAAATCTTTATTTCTAAATTCTAATGCAGTTGAACTATATTGTCTCTAAGAAGGAAATGTTACTACATAAAAAGTAAAGTTGCGTTGTATTTGAAATTTCAAGGAATTATCTTTTATGTACTTATTGAAATAGACAGTGCAAGATACAAAAAGACATCCCTACTTTGCACATATCTTTCCTTTGGAGATATCCTTCCTTTGGATAACTTGTTGTTCATATATATAATTATGAGGTTGGAAAATTTATATAAATTCACATACGGGCATTTTTACACTCCAATGAATCAAAATATAGAACTTAAATCCCAAATAAAATTAAAAAAATCTTGAACTAATGATTATCAAGTTTTAACAATTTATAACTTAAAAAATGAAATCTTGGAATAACTACAAAATTTTATCAATAACTTATTTCATAAATCTTTAGGGACTATCCTCCCTGAATTCCAGATCTATAACGTATATAGTATCTCATCAAGTTAAACAATCTAATGAATATGTAGGCAATGATTTCAAGTTACGTTTATTTATTTAAGCCTATTATTTAATGGTTTTTACACGGGCATAAAAGAAATAGAATTTTAGTGATATAAATCTAATATTATAAGTATATAATTTCCCTCCCACCTTATAGCATCCAATTCTCCAAATCTAATCCCTTTTTTCTTACTTAACTCCTTTTTCTTTCCAAACAAAATATGTATAAAAAGATACATACATGCATACATACTTATTAGAATTACAGATCTGAGAGGAGATTTGAGTTAAGGGAGTTCATATTTTAAATTATTGAATTTACCTTTTTATGCAGAACTTGATTCACTCCTCCTTTTCTTCTTCAATATATATATGCACACACACTTTTATAATTTCTGGAAATAGGGAGAAAGCAAAATGATTCGTTGGTCTATTCAGAAAATATGTGAAGAAAATCAAGGGGCCAGACCTGTATTTAAAAGCACTCAAATCAATTTTGTTCATTATATTAGTTTTTTATTAAATCCAGACCGTTCTAGCCAAGGTTTAGAGCACATCGGCCCTAATCCAACCGATCGACCGGTGGTTGACAATGGTCGACCGGCTGCAATCCAGCTATCGACCGGTGGGCTTCAGTATTTATTAATATTCGTGACCAAATTATTTGTTAGCCTTTATTTAAATTACCATTTATACCATTGACATTTACCTTAACATTAACTATTAATATTTATTTCCTAAATTAGTTTTGAATCAATTCTAATCTGAAATATTCAAACGTTGTTAACTTTTTCGTTTGAACTCTGATCGTAAACTTTATATATGAAAGTAGATTAGACGAATGCCACGAACGCAATGATGTAAGTTCCATGACCAAATTCTAATGTTTATTCAAGTTCAATTTTGGGAGTTACTAATTATTTATTGATTCTTTTTAACTAATTAATATTTATTTTACGAGATATTACACTTAGACCATATTGATTTGTCATATTTTCTTCCATTATTTGATAAATTAATCTCATGCAATAAATCATTTGAGTGTTATCTGTTTGTAAATTAAAGATGCAATTTGAATTTACTTTATTATCTATTCAATTATATATATATATATATATATATATATATATAATTTAGATACGTTGGTAAATTAAAAGTTCGCTTGCAAATTTTGCTACTTTTAACTCTATTTTTTTTACTTTTAGGTCCTTAACATCAATTTGTTTTACTTCTCCATCTCCTAATTTTTTGGTTCCCTGTACACTTAATTGGTTTATCTTGACTTTTCCTTGATTTTTTAGGTTGGTTAATATTACCCATAAACATCAAGCATTTGGAACATGATATATATATATGTATGTATATGTATATACATATATATATATATATATATATATGTATGTATGTATGTATGTATATTATTTTTAGTTATTAACAACTTAATCAGCATAAACTTTATTTCCTATACAAATATTGAAATCCAAATGATAAGGTAAACTCCACATAAGGATTATATATTATATTTGTAACATCTCCCTCCCTAATTCGAGACTAGAAAATAGACATCAATGGTCCTACAGTCATCACCAAACCAATTTCCGTCGATAAAGCAAGTTCAGTAATCAAAATGTACAACATAAGTAAATAGTGGACCTAAATTTTTTTCCATTTCATCAAATTGTTTACATGATTCATTACATCATCATTAACCCTTTCCGTTCCTACATAGGGGTAATAATAAAATATAAATAGAATGCCATGCCTGTTGAGATGGATACCAAACCGATTATAAATTCTATTTTTACATAACAAAATTTTCAAAAAATAACTTTTATTTGCAAAACAAGCCTCCTACTTCGTCTTCAGCTTCTTTATTCATCTTTTCGGAAGCTACTTGTCTAAGCCATAAACTCAGTTTACTCGAATGGGTACCCAAGATTTTGTGGGAAATAATAAAACATGGGTCAAATATAAAGCCTAGTATGGGTAACACTTTACCCTAAACATATAATCATATAATAAGGCCATGCCGCTAAAGGACAGAATGAGTTTTCCTTTAACTATTCCAATCATCATCAATCATATTATATCATGCCATGAAAAAACATAAATCTTCAATTCATCATAAGTTTGAGGCTTCCTTCATGAAATTCCAACTAGTTTATATAGTAAACTCATTTAAAATTGCCACTCAGGCCTTACTTTTATCGGTTTGATTACTGCCCTTAACACTCAAGATTTCACTTAGGTGTTTTATCTTATTTTCTCTTATTTTTATCATAAACAAATGATTAAGATACCTCCATCGTTCATTATGTTGTGTTTAAACAATGGTTTCTACATAGGCCTTACACCCACTATCAATCATAATGTTGTGAATAGACATTCAGATACTATGTAAGCCTTATTCCATCAATCTCATGTATTGTCGTGAACAGGCAGTTGATGCTATGAAAGACTTATTCCATCAATCTCGTATGTTGTTGTGAATAGACATACGTTTGTCACTAAGCCCTACCGTCAATGTTATAAAAAATAATGTCATGTTTAGACATTTGGTAGCCACTACGGCCTTCCATCAAAATTGCCGAAAAGAATATCATGCTTAGACGTATTATTGCCACTAAGGTCTTATATTTACATTTTCTTATGATTCAATTCATCATCTTGTAGCTTAATCAAGCTAAATTTCAATTTCATTCTTTAAATAAGTTATTTCTCTTTAACTTTTTAATAACCAAAATTATTTCAACTTTAGGATTAGTCATCACGTTTTACTTAGCATTTTCTTAGCTTTGTTCATCATTTCAACTCAACTGACATAACTTTCACTTGTTGGCCTACTAGTGCCATCATATGTTGATAGCTTTCATTAGTGATCGTAGATAAATAGTTTACCAGGTTTTCATGGGTTGAATTGCATATAGTTGTTGCGTCTTGAAAGCTTTCCAAGTTATCGTGTGTTGATTCCCCAAGAGTTATCGCATGGTGACTCCTTAAGAGCTATCGTGTGTTAACTCCCCAAGAGCTATCTCATTTTAATTCTTCCAGAGCTATCACATGTTAAATCCTTAAGAGCTATCATATATATAGTCTGAGATGTTGCATGTGAAGATGGCATACTTGCAATTTATGTAAAAACTATTTTGTTATCTTATTAAATAGTTACTTTGCACCAAATTTCATTTGGTCTCGAATTCTTATTGGCTAATATGCTATTTCATAGTTCTCTTTTTAGATTTGGCTAATTTCATTATTAGTTTACTAATTAATCATCCTTAAGTAGTTACCCATTTTCTTAGCCAAGTAATCATATAAAATCAAAATTGATGGGAAAAATCTCAAAAATTCATCAAAAATAAAATTTATTAGGTTTTTCCTTATATCAAAATTTCAAGTCGAAATATTTATTTTTATTATTTCTAATAATTAATTTACCCAAAATCAACCATTTTCTCAACTTAAAAACATAGAAATTCCAATTTAATTCCAAAAATTATGAAATTAAGAACATATCTCCATTTCATTATTACAAACATCATACTTCGATTTATAATTATTTTATAATGACTAAATCGTGTTTTACTTTTGAATATGAATTAAAATTATTCCGTTTAAACTTCCAAACATACCAATCAATGTTTAATCACTACCGACATGTTTATAATCATTATAAGCACTCCTTTAAAAAAAATTCGATCTCAAATGGGTTAGTATGGGTTTTAAGGAAAGTTTTGCTTACCTCAATTTGATTAAGCTTAGTTAAGAGTCCTTTTAATGAATAGAAGCTTCTTTTTTTTAATCTTAGTCTCCTTCTTCTTATTCTTGAATGTATGGCTGGCCTTAAGCCTTATTTTTTTTTCTTTGATTTTGTGGAAATGAAAGAATGAGTGGTAGGTTGGAATGTGAGGAATTAGTATTTTGGGATTTGGGCTAAAACCTCATTCCATCCTAATTTTGATGAATCCCTAACTCCTCTTCCTACATTCATTGACCCATCATGGTTAACATTCATATATTTGATTCATTCCATAATTAGTTTTAATATATTATTTATTTAATTTATTACCCTATGTTATGCTACTCCAAAATATGGGGTGTTATAGTCTACCCTCCTTATAAGAATGTCGTCCTAGAAATTCACACAATTAAGGATAAAATCACAATCATCTAAACGATGCATACACGATGTAGTGGTTGCACTAGTTCTCCACTAAAGTAAATTTTCAATCTTCAAGTATTAATGTCCCTGTAACACATTCAAATATCATATCATAATATCATACTAGTCTCTCTACTAGCGTATATATCAAAACATACATCTTATTCATACATGTCAAAAGAAATCGGGATAGTTATTTCTATTCCTGCCCTCAACCTCTTAGGCACAACCATCAATATCATCACTCCACTGGATGCAAACAAGTGTAATAACATTGTTCCTTAGCTCTATTGTATCACGACCTACTATCCACTTTGGTCGTTTGATATAAGTCATATATGGTTTTATAGATAAATCTGCAACTACTCTCAGTTCCACTATCGATTTCGGATCGTGCACATATTTTCTCAAATGTGATACTTGGAAAACATTATGGACATCCGCTAAAATACATAGCAACTCAACTCGATATGTGAGTTTACCAATTCTCTCAATCATTGGAAATGGTCCTATGCATCTAGGGGTCAATTTTCCCACCTTCTCAAAATGCATGACTATAACACCACGTAATTTGGCGTTAGCTATTTAGTTAGTTAGTAAATTAATTAATTAGACTCTAAAAGTGAAATTTGCACAAATAATGAATTTGTCCACGAAACTTGCACTATCACATTGATGGCAAAATTCCGAGCGACTTTATTATTTGGAGTTATGTGATCAAAGTCCAAACGGAGAAGTTACGGACCAAAAACGAATTCAGAATGGAAATAATTCGATTAGAATTAATTAACGTTTTATATTAATTAACCCAGACCCACGGGTTGACCCGCCATTACGAGCGGCCGACCAAGGGAGATCGACCCCTAGTAGGAGGTGGTAGACTGCTCCTTGTATGTCTAGCCTAGGCCCAATGGCCCATGTTTATTATATTTTGATCTAATGCATCTAGTTGATTCCAACATCCATAAATTCAAGCCTAATCGTCCCTTCTTTTCTCATATTTTTTTTGGAGGCAGTAGCAATGCTTTTCTATTTCTTCCTTTCCACTTTCTTTCTAAATTATAAAAATAAGATATTTATATCTATATTCATACAACTTGGAGAAGAATAGAAATCCAGTAAAAAGGAGAAGAGAAACAACTATACACATATTTGAGGTAGTTTATATATTTGCATATTTGTATCTATTTTCTCTTCCAATCCCCAAGCTCTTCTCAGATCTATAATTCTAATGTGTATATATACCATTTTTTAAACATACACCTTGGATTAAAAAGGATTTAAAGATGAATTTAAGGTTCTACTTCAGATCTAAAGATTGGGATTGCTTTTAAAAGCTTAGTGAGAAATTTTATATATTATTTATAATTTGAATATATTCCGTTGACATTCATTTGATTTTTATGTCTAGATAAATTTTATTTGTGAATTGTATGCTTAAATTAGTATAGAAAACTATTACCTATATATTTTTGTTTTAGTTCTACTTTGAATTATGCTTATACGTAGATCTGAAAATCAGTCCCAAAGATTTTAGAATTTGAATGTTGTATGTTTTTATTCCAGACCTGTACTTGGGTGTAAAATAGAATTTATGGATTATTGCCCAATTTGTGCTATGTTGTGGATTTTCTGTAGTTTATTTTATGGAAAGAATAACCGTTTGATTTATAAATTTGTTTACTTTTTGCGCTTTTTTCAGTCAAAAAGAACGACGTTTGATTTAACAAGGAATACCCACAAACAAAAAGGGAAGAGATGTATAAAGTACACATTAATTCTCCGTAATTTACACTGTTTATTCTAAATAAATAGAAATTATCCATTCCTTGAAATTTCAAATGGAGTCAATCTTTTCTTTTTGTGTTAACCTAATTTATGGAATACATAGCAGAAAATATTCCTAAGAAATTTAATTCCAACAAAATAAATATGGAAAGCATATTCTACTTACATATTTATGACTAGAATATATTCGGTTATGAATAGGTGGCTTTTTAGGCAGTTTATATGTATTTATGGTGTTAATAAAGAAGAATAGCGTTTATTCAAGCGTTATTTATGCGCAACGTTCGTTAATTATTATTATATTTAAGGAAACGAATAGGTAGAATTAGAAAATGTAGTATTTTCTATTAATGGGCAATAAATTTGGAACTGCTAATAATTAATAGAACACAAAAGATTGTAACCCCAATTAATGGGCAATTATTGGGAAATAGTGATAGGATTAGATTAGGGCTTATAATTGGTTGGTATAAGAATAAAAGACTATAACTCCAATTAATGGACAATGAATAGAAATGAGTTATAA
The DNA here is from genome assembly GCA_030765085.1 of Allium cepa. Lineage (NCBI taxonomy): Eukaryota > Viridiplantae > Streptophyta > Magnoliopsida > Asparagales > Amaryllidaceae > Allium > Allium cepa. The sequence goes on along the minus strand of CM060941.1, from coordinate 77,033,037 downwards.
GTTACAATTAATAGGGACAAGTGGATTAATGGGACTGATAAAAATGGAATAGATATCAAAAAGTTACTAATTCGAAATTAGTAATCATACATAAATGTCTTAGGAAATGTTCATTAGTATTTTATGAAAAAATTGACATTTATGGGTATTAAAAGGGATTTATGGGTAGGCAAATATTTAAGGTAAATATTATTTCCTTAAATAAAAGGGGAATTAGTAAGCTAAGTCCAAATTCAACCTAAGATAGTATAAGTAAAAGACTTAGGTTGGTTGGTTGGACTTGGTAAGTGTTAGCGCCAAAATTGGTCACTAACATCCAGATGTAAATGAAAGCACCAACTAACAGTCACTGATAAGAGATAAAGTGTGTGTAGAGAGTAATAATATGAAGAATAGTTAAATTTAAAATGAAAGCAGTAAAGAGCAACAAGTTTTATAGTGGTTCGGCTAACTTCAGTCTACGTCCACTCTAGAAGTTTCCTTTTTATTGATGTTCGAATCAATTACAGTTACAAAGTGGTAGAATGGTCTTAGTCTTAGAAAATAAAAAGTCAGAGAGTAGAAGAGAAGAAGAAGACCCTCCTTTCTGAACCCCTACAAGCTGTATTTATAGGCGAATTTTGAGTTGCTGGGCTTTCTGAACGGTAAAGGCCCATTAAGAATTTCCAACGAGCCACATTCGTCTTATGCCGAACGACTTTCCACCGAGCCATCTTCGCCGAGCGACCCATGCCGAGCCGCCAATGCCGAGCGAGGTACGATGCCAAGCAAGGTGCGAGGTATCGAGGTGCGAGGTATCGAGGTGTGGGGTATCGAGGTGCGAGGTATCGAGGTATGGGGTATCGAGGTGCGAGGTTTCGAGGTGCGAGGTATCGAGGTATCGAGGTGTGGGGTACGAGGTATCGATATGCGAGGTATCGAGGTGTAAGGTATCGAGGTGTGAGGTATCGAGGTATCGACGTGCGAGGTATCGAGGTGCGAGGTATCGAGGTGCGAGGTATCAAGGAGTGTAGACCGAACGAAGTACTTGTGTCGTGCATTCCCTCCATTTCTTGACCAAATGACATATCCAAGTAAACTTCATCCTTCGAAACCAAATCCATCATACTCCAACCTCGATAGTCATGAAGTTAGTTGGGTTGAATCCGCCTACTTATGGCTTTGACAAAAGGCGGGTTAACAGTAAGTTAGTGATGCAAGATCAGTAGAGTCTCGATGGAAGACTGCCCTTCATTTTGAGGCTACCAGTAGTCTGGTGCACTTACTACTGATGTGAGATATCACCAATCCTATGACCCATGGCGGTGTGAGAGATGGGACCTGCTTTCTTAATTGAGAAGTATTAAATGGTCCAAATTTGGAACTAGGAGTGGTAAGGGATCTCCATAAGGGTTCGCTTCTAATTTGAGGTATTAAGTGGCTGTAGGGTCCGCCTCTCTCCTAAAAGGAATTATTAAGTAACCTAGTGAGATTCCAAATAAATAAGGATATCTCAAAAAGGTTCAATTCAATGTTGAGGTATTAAGTGGCTAATGAGGTATTAAGTGGCTAATGAGGTATTAAGTGGCTAATGTAGATCCCGCCTCTCTATCGAAAGAAGTAACCTAATGAGATTCCATATTTATAATTAAGAGTGCTGATGGATATCTCAGGAAGGGTTCGCTTTAGGTTTTAGGTACTCGTTGACTGATCTAGAGTTGGCCTCTCTCCTATGAAAGAGGTACTAAGTAGCCAAATGAGATTTTTAAGAAATGTCAGCTAGATAGCACGGTGAGGAGTCCGCTTTGGGGTTAGATATTAAATGGCAAAGGCATACCTATAAACATGTATTAAATGGTCAAAGGCTTGCCTAGTACTTGTTAATGAGGTATTAAGTGGCTTAGGTATAGTCGCTTGCTAAGACTTTAATAACGATATGTGAGCTAGTGGTGCGGCTATAATTAATTATTAGGCTGTACACAGTGGTTAAAGGTTCTGTAGCTAGGACCAGTAGACCAATAATGACGACACTAGAAGTCCATCTTGGGAATAGGTCTTAAATGATGGAGTCTACCTCAATTGAGGTCTTAAACGGCAGAGTCTGCCTATTTATCTTTAAAAAGTATTATGTGGTGATAGTAGAAGCCTGCTTCATATTTAGCAGCATTAAGTGGAAAATAGGTATGGAAGTATTGGGTGGTTGATATGGCTTCGTCGTTATGTTATACCTTGGGAAAGGGTAGGTAAGTAATCGTGTGTGCAATGCAAGGTTAACCTTAATAGATATCACAGTTAAATGGAAACCGATTAGTATAAATTTATGTTATGGATAGTTTATAGATTTTCTAGTTACTAGAATGTTGTTCTGACCCCTTCCTCGTTACAATCCATGTGATAGATTTAGAGAACAAGTCATTGGATCTGAATGTGTTTAGTTGTTAGAGAAGCCTTCTTTTCTCATATGCTCGACACTAATGTGACAATTCTTCTATCCAAGGAATACCTTTAATTCTAAGGTAGTAGTGATAATCAGAATTCTTATCCTAATATTATTTCTGTTGTGATTTTAGATTTTTATCAATCTCTAATAATGCTCATGCTTATTTGTAGGTACCAAATCCAATGAACTGTGCTTTAATGGACTTGTTATTCGACTTTTACTAAAATTTAGTCCCATTAAGGTACTTGTTGCTACACTTGGTATCATCTAGGTTAGCATATCAGAGGAATTAGGATAAATTAAGAGACCGTATTCGTCCTTTCCTATCTACTATTATTATATTTTTACATTAGATTCTAAGAATTACGACTATAGAAGTAGTTTTAGTTCCACTCTGAACGAATGAGCAAAGTAATTATGGGTTGGAAATATCTTAGAGTTAAGATCTTCATGCGGACTCTAAAGCACCCTATGGAGTGTTGGCGATGCATAAGGTGCCGTTGATGAAGAGAACGAGTACGACATATGTCAGAACCTTAAAGACTGGAGGTGTTCGATTTGATGGTTGAGATTCTAGCTACCATGTGATTTTGGATTTTGATGATGAGTTTCAGTCGGAGATACACATTTATTCCAGATGGGCAGAAAATTAGAGTCTGCATGTCGTAATTGTTCGGAGGTAAGTTTTTGCTAGGGTGCATTCATTGGTAACCTCTTTGATAGCAAACCAGATTTTTATTTGAATAATTAATTTCAATTCCTTAGTCCAAAACCCGTGAAAGAACTTTTATAAAGTGTATTCTAGAAATGCATTAGAGTTTGGAAAAAGGGTTTTTAAAGGATTTCTTTTCCCAATGATTCATTTTGAAAATTATGTTTTGGGAAAGTTTCAAAATTTTAATTTTCAAACAAACACGTTTACTATTTGCACCAAAAATGGTTATAAACACCCAAGAATAGGTTTTATAGAGAAGTAAATGAAGAAAAGCAAAATTAATCCGAGTAGATGAATTAGCAAACAACAGAGAATAAGCTATAATTAGAGACATAGAAATTTATAGTAGTTCGGCGTTGTAAGCCTACGTCCACTTTGAAGATTATCCTTTATTACTCTCTTGTGAATATGATTACAACAGTAAAACAAAGCCAACACTCGATTACAATGGAGTCTAAAGTAACAGGCAGCACAAAGATCTTGAAAATAAACCAACAGGTCTGTATTTATAGGGTAAGATGATGAGATATTTTGCTAAGATTTCGACAGAAGGCTCTCTCGGCCTATCGGGGCCCACCATAATTATTGGTGGCCCTAACTCGATATTTTAGAATGATCAGCCAAAGCTATGCCGATCCTTATTTTTGGTCTCCAATTGATGTACGCTCGTTTTTGGAGGGTCCTACATGCCCCTTGAACTTGCTCCTAAAATATGAATTCATTCTGAGTTGTAGATTGCGAGATATGGATCAATCTCTATTGCATTTGGATCATTCACTGAGTTACACCGATCATTTTAAGGATCGGCATAAAATGGTCGGCCTTCTTTGAACCTCAAAGTTTTGACCTACGAATGTTTTTGCAGACTTCACTCTTTAATATACCAATGCTCCGAAAGTTTCAAGTGGACCGATCTTGTGATTTTGAGATATCGATCGATCTTCGCTAATTTGAGCTGTTTCTACGGTCTGTTCCTGATCAATCTATATAAATCTTTGCTTTGTCTGTAATTCGAGCATATGAATTCTAAATATCTTGAAATTTGAAATGTAACTCTAAGGGGATATGTCAGTCACTCTATACTGATTGCACCTCGATTGAGACTGGGTCCGGATTTGCTCGACCATCGTCCATAGTGTTGTATATAATCGATTCTTAAGACCGATAATCATCCATTACTAGCCAAGTTGATGATATCACGGCCTTGCCAAAAGGTGGGATAACATTTGCCGCTCAAAATACGTCTTGTTCGAAACAAGACGTGCTTTGAATTGTTAGGAGCCAGAATCATGAGAAAGAAATCCATCTGGTTTATGAATAGTCGTTATCCTTCCATTGAGTTGTTTTTCTGTCGTGGGTTGTAATTTCTTTATTCATCGCGACGATTGGTCGATTTCCAATAAAATAAATATGGTATCAAAACTTGTTGGTGATTATCTTGTTTTGTTTCTAGCGATTTCTAAGCTTCAACAACTTGGTTTTAATTTTTCTCTAGTCGATTTCAGGTGAACATTCAATTTTTGTTGATTTCAAAGAATTGAATTTTGAAGAGTAAACTAGCATGTATACATGTTTGTACCTGACTCTTGATCACGGTTACACATTTATGGGTCGTTGTTAAGTTTTGAAATTTTTATAAACAATCTATACCGATGGTTATTCTTATTTATATATTATACATACATTTCTATGAAAAATAATCTCTATCGATCGTTATTCCTCTTTTTTTTGTCCAATCGTTCACATGTTTCGTTTAAAAATGATCGACATTGAGCCTGAGAGGAACGATCGGTATAGAGAATGCAACTTGATCAATCGTTACTTCAAATTGGCTAGGAATGATCGGCATATGCTCTTTTTATATAACCCCCAAACGTAGTCATTTCTTTTTCTTCCCTCATTCACTTTGCATCATTTCCATTTGAGATTAAAGAAGAATACATGAACTACTCCATCTCCTTCCCCGACCGATCCAAGAATGATTGGATTTTCTAAATCAATCCCACCTCATGAATCATCATCGTTCTAGTTCCTTTAGGTCTCACTTGACTTTGAATTCGAATCTATTTCTCTTCTCCTGACTTTAATTTAGGTAGGTCAATCAATATACATTTTGTAATTTGAGTACACGACTTTAAGTGTCGAGAATCTCGTGTAGGTTAGTTTAGTTAGGGAAGTCATTCGACCTTAATCAAGGGGAGAGGATGTGAATTGGAAAAAATGAAATTGTTGAGTAAAGAAAATGATACGAATCAATGCATGATGATCGTTTTTGGACGATCGATAAAATCTTGGACTCAGACAACTCTGGAGTGAATGTTGGTGATAATGTACCGATCACTATGGAGTGACGCTGAAGTTTGGGTGTTTAAGGATCATCTATGAACGATCGATAATGTGTTCGAGTTAGAGGGTTTTAAGGTGGAAAGGATAGAGTGGTACGGTTGGTTAACGACGTAGAGACAATTATCGGTGTGGAAGGTTATAGGGGATGGTTGGAGAATATTGATAATTGTGAATGATCGGCACTGACTGAGTTTAGGAACGATCAGTAGGAATGTCGTGACTGAACGATCGGACCATTGGGTGATGCGAGCAATCAGAAGAAATGAATAAAGTGAATTATCAACATGTTTGAATAGGTTGAATGGTCAGTTGTCAGATATCAAAATCCAAAAATGGTATCCAAAAAATGAAATTGAGTTCAAAGATGAGCTTCAGCCTTGCATATTTAAGTGAACGCATATGACTCATATTGGATTTGAACTGTATATTCTCTAATACATGACATTTGAATTTTGACATGAACCAATGCCTTTGACCACTCTCTTGAAGCTCATCCGTGATTTGAATATAAAATTTGAACTTTTACTTGCTGACAATCAATCATGAAACTTAAACTGCATCGTTCCCTAATGACATAGAGAAACTGTTGAGACGGTCAGGATTGATGGTCTCTCCGATTGAACCTCAAAGTCTTGTCGTTTTTTCCATCTTTAGTTCTGTACAACTTATTACGAAATTACAAAGCACTTTACCACACCACACTAGCACGCACTATGCACCGGGGAGCATATGTTACTTCATCTAATCATGATTTTACTTAGTTTAACTGTAGTGGGTTTTAGACGATCTGGGCGTCTTGCAGCCATGCCAGCTGGATCATCTTCTCAACAGGATAATCCTGACATGGAATCGAGTTCTTCAAATGAGTTTAATAAACTATCGTCTAGTCATTATTTAGAACAATTGGAAAGCCCAGGCCCTCAATATGATCTTTTCGATGCAGTTCCCATTCTTTCACCAGAAGTTATTGATCCCGCTCCTGACACTCTAGAGGATGCAGTTATTCTGGACAACCCTGCTGATTCCATAGCCTCTAAAATTAAGTAAGATTCTCATCGCCGAATCTATGCAAGGCACGGAATTCCCTTTGACGATGTGTTGGTTCCGTCGCGAGATGATATGGCTCATAAACCCCAATAAGGATATACGGCGTGCAACAAGTTCATGTGCTGGGCCGGATGCATCCTGCCATTTAACTCATACATTCAGAAAATTCTCCATTATTTAAGGATAGCTCCAACACAGCTTCATCAGAATGGCTACGCTCTTCTCAATTGTACTTATATGGGGTTTATGGAGTTCCTGCATTGTCTTCCAACCATCGATGGCATTCGGTTCACATTATCTTTCAAGCGATGGACAAGGAGTCTTTCATTTACATTTCTTAAGTCATCGAAGAGGTGTCACAATGTAACCGGTGCATGGAAAAAATTAAGCGCCTTTGAAAGCGAGTGGTTCTTCCTCCGCTTTCCACCCGATTTCGCTCGACAATAGTTGGAAAGATGTAAGTGTTATCCTCTATCTTTATATTAGATTGAAAAATGGATATTTAGGTCTTATTCCTGACTAAGTAATTCCTTTTACAGGCGTCGTCACTTAGCCCAGCGGTAATCTTTATGAGAAGGCGGTCACAACTCTGAAAAATGCACCGCCTAAAGATAGGAGCATCGAATATTTTCTTATGAACGAACGCCTTATTACTTTTATTTGATAAAAGAGGGCCTCCTTGTGGGGCTAACTAAAATCATTCAAACTACAGGGATAAGACCATGGGATGCAGTCCGTCAAAGGGATAATCAAATTGATCCCATCGTCCCCCCAGCCATGGTTCTTAGGAATTCACTGGTATTGATACTGAAGGAGATAAAGGCAATGCGCCCAGTCGCAACGATGATGAATCTAGGCTTGGAGTCAAGGTCAGATCCTCGCAGACGTCACAACCCACGATTCTTAATAGGAAAAATATTTGTTTATAAATTTCTAAAAAGTCATCTTTCTGATCAACTCAAGTCATCGATGACTCCTAAAAATATTCAAGATGAATCTTCTTCTCAACCGTCAGAGCGTTCAAGCTTGCCGCTTGATTCTTTGTCTAATCTATCAATATAGCATGACCTTGACGTTTTCCACTTTACTGACATGAATATCGAGGGATTGGAATCTCCCACAAGAACTGGCATTGAGATTCCAACTTCTAGTGGAGAAGTTACTCCAATGATAAAAGCTCCCTGCACCTGATTTGTCGAGGGGTAACACCAGGACAGTTGCACACACTTGCACCCCTCAACATTGCATTATGATGGACTTGTGCTTTTTAATGCTTAAAGTTGATTGATTTATGTTTTGCTTTGCAGAAATGATGGTGAAGAAAAGGAACATGTTTGATTCCCTCCGGGAGATACACCACCAGTCCTTTGGTTCACGCTCTAGCTATTACCGTCAAGGTGGTAGTTGAGAGTATTATGATTCCAGTTATCGCTTCGGTCGAGACCAGGGTCATCATTGTAGAGGTGATAGGGATAAACCATCCCAAGATAAGCATCGATCAAGATCAAGATCCCCTCCTCCAAAGGGTTTCGATAAGCCAACTGATCATCATGATCCACCTATCGATCCCTATCGTGGTCCCTCCCCCATTTCTGTTCCTCCACGGCCTTTGGTTCCTTCCCACTCTCAGTGGTCCAATGATCATCGTCGCTATAGCAAACATGTTGTTGCCCAAAGATCCGATAAGGAAACTACTGAAGTTGAAACCGCTACTGAAGATCCTACAGTCAATCCACCTGCTCTCATGGCACAACTTCGAGAAGAGTTTTCAAATCTATTTTTTAAAGGGTTTTTCCCACCTAATCTGAAGAGGATCATAGACAATGTTCAGAAAATGACTATTGATCGCGTCGCTGATATTCACATGTGATACCGTGAATGGATGAAGGCGGTAGAGAAAATATCGAAAGTATTTTTCGAGCGCACGGTGGAAATTGAAAATGTAAAATGCCAAGAAGCTCAAAATAAAAGAATTATCTTTAACAAACGAATTAGAGGTTTGTAGGACCTCCCTAGTAGAGGCCAAGGGAAAAGCTAATGCTGCCGTCAAATCCATGGAGGAGATAAAATCCAGTCATCTTGATATAGTCTAGGTGTTGCATCATCGAAATCAAGAAATTGCACTCTAGAGGGATGTAGCTCGAAGTAATGAATCTACAGCATTGAAGGAGATAGTGGAGCTCAAAGCTAAGCTCGAGTATGCAAACAAAGAGAAGATGATGCTCATAAAATCGCTCAAGATGCTTGTGACATGCTGGTGGATGTTAGACTTGAGAGAGACACGGCCGTTGAAAGGGCCAAAGATGTTGATGCACTAAGTCAGCGTGAATCAGAAGCTACCAAGGATAGATTAGGGAGGAGACAATGAATAAGCTCGACCCACTTCTTATTCTTTACAGCGCTAATGTTCTCAAGCATACAAATTTAACACGGCTTGGTGCGATTATCCCTACCAGCTCTAGCGCGTGTGGAAATTTCTTATTGTAGAAGAAAAGAAACTTCTTAATACTAAGGAAATCGACCTATCTGGGTTCGAAAGTGAAATGCTATTGGGCAATGAACCCAAAACATTGCATGATATCTAGTTTACACTTCAGAAAGAATATGCCACTGCTTCTTCACATGAAGTGGGTGAATCATCCGGGTTAGCAAACCCTGATGTTACAACTAAATTGTCGCCAACACCCCAGGTTATCCCTAGCTCCAAGGAAGATTCTTTAACCATCACCGGATGTGATCCGGACAAGCCTCGGCTTTCTCCAATTCTTGAATGCAGTTCTGAGCAAAGTTCAGCTCAACTTGGGAGCCATATCAAGGAAGGTATTTCATTGATATTTTCCATCTTTCAAAAATTTGGGGTGTTATCATTAGGTAATTTTAATCTTTTTGCATTTTTTTTTCTTAGCTTTAAATATGTCAGGCGTCGTTCCTCTTCCCTCATAATCTCTTAAAGTTACGAATTCAGCCGTTGCTCAGGGTGCTCAAGAAGAAACCTTTGTTATTGATGATCAATTCATGGAGGCATTATTTAAGGAAGGAAGCAACCTACACCATGAAATTCTCTTTGATGAGGATGTTGTAATCACAGGATCTTCCAACCCTATCGATGAGGCTAACATGAAAGAGCGCGTTGAGAAGGAAGAATTGTTAAAAAAGAAGGAAAAAACCGAGCCTATTGATTTGGATTTCAATGAGCTGATTCCTATCCCACTCCAGATGATCCCTCTTGGTGGGACAATTCCCTGAGATGAGGTCCCTCCCTTCTGGTGTGGAGAGTACCTCGATCCCTCCTACTTCTAAAGATGATGCCGCCTCGATCCTCATAACTGAAGATGTTTCTTTGAAGAGAAGCCGAGGTGAAAAAGGGTTGAAGAGAGGATCGAGTGGCAGTTCGGAAGGAGCCACTCCCAAGAAATATAGGAAAGACAGAAAGTCTAATCTTTAGGTTAGTGTGGGATGGCTACCTTTTCTTTTCATTGTTCGTGTTTGTTTAGGTACAACCCTCACTTTTATTTCTCATTTTGGATAAACTTGTATTGTGTACAACAAGTTTAGTGTAAATAAGAATTCTTTTTTTGTAGAATTCTTGTATATACTTGTTTAAATTATCGAGCTATCACGTTTTCCATTTAATGTATATGTGATTCGTTACTCGTTGGATTGGATATCGATCCGATTTATCCATCCCAAGGCCTCCCTATGTTATGGCCTCGAGTCTATTAAACATTGGGCTCAAGCCTTAGTGTTATGCTATCAAATTTAGCGGTTTGAGTAATTATACTCCTGCCCTTAGTCTTAGGTTAGTGGAGTTAGGTGGTGGATGGTCGAACTCCATCCTTAGCGAGTTTACACTTCCCCTGTCGTGTTTAGGCCAGAGTTTATGTAATAGTGAGCGGTCGAACCACACTCATCTATTTATTTATACTCATATTCACACTCTAGGGATAAGAGTTAGTTAGTGGGCGATCGGGTCACACCTTTTTATTTTGTTTGTACTCATATTTGTACTCTGAGGACAAGAGTCATTCCATAGGTGGTCGGTCACAACCATTTAGCATTTATACTTATATCCGCACTTTGAGGACTTGAGTTATTTGGAAAACCGTTGAGTTCAGTTTACTTTAGTCAGTCGTTCTGTTCTTAAGTATGGGGTTTTATTCAATAAGTGATTGGTCGAATCTTAATCACTTCAAAGTTATGTCGATCCCATTGAACAGTGAGATTCAGTTGGTCATGTATCATAACTAACATGTACTGCAATGGCAAGTCACAGATATGATAAAAAATTCATATTTATATTGCTAAATAAAAATTAGTGATATAACTTATTTTATTACATATTTGGAAAAACAAATGTTAAAGCAAATTATGAAACTAAATATGGCTGAATGAAAAGGAAACAAATTAAGTGAAATAGCGTAGCATTGGGCTTTAGTGTGAAGGTTTCTTCTCTAAGCCTCTGCTCGATGACATACGGTCCTTCCCAAGTTTGATTCATATGTGATGGGGGTAGGAAAACCCATTTTAAGATGAGTTCATTGATTTCAAAGGTTCAATGTCGTAGTTTAGTGTGGTAGTATCGGGCAACTCAATGTCAGTATGCAGCTGCCTTCAAATCAGCTTCTTCATATTTCTTATCTATAAAGTCTAGAGACTCCAAAAGGAGATATTTGTTTATTCTGGGATCGTAATAAGTTACTCAATGAGAAGGAACTTCGAGTTCAACAGGAATAAGAGCCTTGGAGCCATAAGTGAAGGCGAATGGTGTATGGTCAGTCGTGGACTTATGGGTTGTCATATAAGCCTATAATGTTGTCAGGAGTTCATCCACCCACTTGCCTCTAGCCTTTTCCAAACGCTTCTTCAGAATGGACTTTATAACTTTTTTTGTGATGACCCGGAATTTTAGGCAATATCAATTTAATAATCTATGTTAAAAATTTAATTGATTTAATAGTTTTTTAATAAAATTTGAATTGATTTAATAATCTTCTTTTAATTAATAATTAATTGGTGAATTTATCTTTTAAAAGCTAATAAAATATTTTCTATTTATAATGTATATATATTTGTATATATTGTAAATAGAAGAGCTTTGGTTTGGAATTTAATAAATAAAGCAAATTTTCTAATTCTAATATTTTTTATAGTAATTTGGAAATTTGATTAAATTTGATATAAAGCTTTTCAAACTTATTTAAATAAATAACTATATAGTTTTAAAATACTTAAGATAAATGTTTATAAGGTTTGTTTTATTTTCATTTTAAACATTTCTTGATAAATATGATTTGAAAATAATAATAAGATAATCTCTTTTATAAACTATTTAAAATTGATAAATTTGTTATTTTCATATAATAATTATAATACTTAGTTTTTATAAACATAAATAGATTTTAATGAATATAGAATTTGTTATTTTCAAAATTTTAAACGTAGTTATATATGCATATATATAACTTTTGAAAATTCGATTTTAAAAGTTTAATTCGAATTTGAAATTTATTTCAAAATTAAAAAGAATAGATCCTTAAAAATATTTGGATAAGCTTTTATTTATAATTCATTTTTATTACATTTTCTTTACATAAGAAATTCATATATGTATTTACATAAGAATTAATAAATTAAGTTAAAAGCTTTATTTAACATTTTAAATTAGAACGGAATACTTAAGGGACAAGTGTTATCATATTAAAACTTAATATAACATGTGTTAATTAATGAACAAAGATATATGACAAGTGTTGAACTTTAAAACAAGTGGCATTTGTAAATTTGATTTTCTTTTATTTTTGATAAATCAAATTTCAGCCTATGTACATTGTTTTCTCATTCATCATTTTCTTTTCTATATTTTTACTCAACTAAGAAGAAAACTTAAACTATCTCTCAAAACAAAATCTGCCTCACAAACCAGAAATCTAAAATCTGAAAATCATCCCTCAAAACCAGAACTGTAAATCAAAAATCTGTAGCTCATTTGCAAAATTTAAACACCTTCCTCAACCTATAATGCAATATCAAAATCAAAAGCCAGCAAACCATTTTTCAAGTTCAAAACAAAATCTTGCCAACATTTTCTTTTCAAACCTGAGAATCGTAAACTTGTAATCAATTGCAAATCAAAGCATGCAAGCATTCTTTTGAATCTGTAATCAAACTTGTCATCCTCAAGAACAAAGCCTGCATTTTTCAAAAACTTGAGATGCACAGAAGCAACTTCAATTCTGTTTTGAAAGCATCAACAAATGCCTGCATCTTTTCAAACTAAAGCAAGTTAATCAAGTTTTCAGTCATCTCTGCAAGTTTCAAAAGAATCAATTCAAATTCTTCTTCCAATTCCAGATTTTTGCTTAAAGCCTGTTCACTGGCCTTTGTTTCATGCGTGCCAGGTGAGTAACATTTTTATTAAAAATAACTTAGGTAAATATGGTTGCATGTTAATTTCGATGGTAATTGTGTATGTGTGAATATATGTAGATGGTTTTGTATATATATGAATGTATATAGATGTGTGCATGTTGCCATGTATCAGTACTTCTCTGTTTTGAATTCCAGGCTCCAGATTTTTGATTCAAAAATCATTTTCCCTTGATCCAATCTATGTTCGATTTAAGTATTAAACAAAACTTGTTTGTTAGATTATAGAGTAGGCTTAAAATTTTTAATTAAGTTAAATAAATTTAAAATGGTTCTGGAAACCAAAAAGGACAGTAATGCTTAAGTTTTTGTCAAACGTTTAAACCTTGTAAATCATTGATTCAGGATTATAAACCGAATACTTATTCAAAATCATGATTTTTAAAACTGAAATTTCAATTTTTAGAAGAAGATTGAGTAAGCATTAAGGGGTTGTTCAGGTTTTGCATTTTTAGTAGTCTCTGGTGATTAGGTCGATCTGAGGCGTCGTGATTCTTTCTAGAAGTAGAAGAGTGGTCGGAGACTTGAGGATAAATATTGGATTGGTGCTCCAGACACGGTGCCGACGATGGTTGGTCGATGAAGTCTGTAGCCCTAGTTTTGTTTTAGTTGGGTATTTGATCAGCAATGCATCTCCGGATGATCGAGTGCCACAAGATTCAGGGAAATGGAAGCTTAGATGTTGGCGATGGTGTAGCCGGAGGTGCTGACACTCTGGTGGTTGGAGGATCGTGGACGATGGTGTTCTAGGTTTTTGACTTAGGTTCCAGTTTTGGTCGATGAAGTCTGTAGCCCTAGTTTTGTTTTAGTTGGGTATTTTGATCAGCATTGCATCTTCGGATGATCGAGTGCCACAAGATTCAGGGAAATGGAAGCTTAGATGTTGGCGATGGTGTAGCCGGAGGTGCTGACACTCTGGTGGTCGGAGGATCGTGGACGATGTTGTTCCAGGTTTTTGACTTAGGTTCCAGTTTTGGGTTTAAAGCTCGATCTTGATTTCAAGATGATGGTGAAGATATAATGGTCGTGATGGAGTGCGAGGTTGATTTCTGATGTGATTAAGCTATCGTGGTTGACCGGTGATGGTCTGAGCCACCGTGCATGTGCACGGTGCACTTTGATTTCTGGTGATCTGGGTTGAAGCTGGGAATTGGTATACTCGAGTTTATCTCGAGTGATTCGAATATTTTACTCGAAGATCTTTAGTTTTGGACTCGAAGTAAAAAAATATAGGCTCGGGTCAAATTGTTGCTACAGGTTTAAACCTATCAGTGTTTTAGATTTTGAAATTTAAACTAAATTTAAAAATGTAAAGCAAGTTTTAATCAAAGTTTTGAAGCAAATTTTAAAATATGGATTCAAATTGAATCTGCATTCTAGTTTTAGAATAATTAAAGTCTTAAGGAAATATTAAAATGTTTAAACAACTTGAATGTTTAAAGTGTTTTTTTAATGATTTGAATTTAAAATGAATTTGGTTTTAAAACTCCTGTAAATTTCTTTTATAAAGATAAATATTCTTTAACATTTGATTAAGAAGGTTTTTAAATTGTTTTTTTTAAATTTTATTAACATTTAATTTGAAATGAAATTTAAAAGGAAATTTGAAAGTAAAATGTTTTCAAATGCGTAAGTTAATGATAATTAGATCATTAATAAAAGAAACGATTTATCTTAATGATAATTAGATCATTAAACAAGTTAACTAATTAATGATTTAGTATTAATTAATTAAGTAATTAAGGGTTTAAATTAATTAATTAAGGTTTAAGTAAATTAATTAAGGACTAATTAATTTTTAATTAAAGAATCATTAATTAGATAAGTATAGAATATTAATTAATGATTAAAAATTGATTAGTCAAGTAATTAAGGATTAATTAAGTTACAGGTAAGCACTTAATTAATTAATTAATTAAAGATTAATTAACTGATTTTTTAAGGGTTAATTAATTTGTAATTAATAATGATTAATTTAATTTTAATTACCTAAGAAAAGTAATTAGAGAATTGTTAATAGTTAATGAAGATCATTAACTAGAAATTATTAAATTAATTAATGTGATTAATTTTAATAATAATTAATTATATTAATTAACTAAAGATAATCATTTATAGAATTTTTTAAGTATAATTACTTGATGAAAGTAATTGAAGGAATTAATTACTCAATGTAATTAATTAAGGTAATGTGATTAGTTTAAGTTAATTAATTAAGTTTAATTAATTTAAGATAATCACTGGATTATTTGTTAAGTATAGTTACTTAATGTAATTAATGAAGAATAATACTTAGTGAAGTAATTAGTGGATAATTACAAGATGTAATTAATTGAAGATTGGAAGTAGTTTGGGTTTAACTACTTTGTGAAATAAATAAGAAGGATAATTACTTAGTGAAAGTAATTAATAATTAATTACTTGGTGTAATTAATTTAAGAATTGATTAGTAAAGTTATTTGAAGATAATTAAGTGATGTAATTAATTAAGGGTACTTACTTACTAATGAGATTAATCTAGGGCGATTAATAAATATAATTAATTAAAGATTAATTATTAAATATAATTAATTAAGGAGTAATTAATTTATTTAATAAAGTAATTAAGGGTAGTTAATTACTGTTTGTTATTAATCAAGAGTGATTAATAATTATGGTTAATAATTAATTAAGAAGTAATTAAACGATCATTAATTAATGTAATTAATTATGTAATTAAGGGTTGATTAATTAAAATTAATCAATCAATAGTAAGTGATTATGAAGAATTTAATTAATGTAATTAATTAAGGATTAATGTAATTAATTATAATTAATTAATTAAGTAATTAAAGGTTAATTACTGTATTTTGTTAAGAATAATTAATTTATGAAATTAATTAAAGGCTAACTACTTGAATGTAATTAAGGAGTAATTAATCAAGGGTGATTAATTAAGATGGATAAATAGTGGGTGATTAATTAATTAATTTGTAATCAATTAATGGTTAAGTAAGCAAGATTTATGTGATGAAAGTAATTAATTTAATTTATTTTAAATTAATTAAAGATGGAAGTAATTAATTAAATTCATTTTAAATTTAATTAGAGATAGTGTGATTTATTAATCCTTGCTTATGTATGGATGGATGATATCGATTGCCTTGAATGGTTTAAGATCTCAGATATGAGATAAGTGATGCTGTTTGATGTGGATACTTTGGTTGAATTGTGACGATAATGTGAATTATCTATTTGTGATGATAATGTATCTATTTGTGATGATAATGTAGATTATCTATTGTGATATTGTGAATTATCTATCTGTGTGAATATAGGTAATAGAATTGAATTGTTTTAAACTTTAAAACAACTTGGACCTAAAAGACAGCGTTTTGGATTTCGATGAGACTGAGATCGGGTTTCCAGATTTGGATATCCGTAAATCACATCGATCCAAATTAACGATAGGTCGTGAATCTCAAGTGAAGATGAAGATTTAGAGTGCAAGGGTTATCGTCGATAACTTTGAGGGTGATTCCAACATGACTACTACCATTGGATGGAGTCTGAGTTTTAAGGTTGGAAGTGTATCTATCGAGACTGTAGACCTAATACCATCTCGAGTCAGCTTTGCTGTGGTGAAGGATTTCATTAATCTTTGGAGGAAACCTTTAAAGGGTTCGGGGTCCATCTTTGAAGTTGGATAAGTAGAGTTTGGATCTATGGCTGGGCAGAAGAGAATGATGGTATCTTGATACCTCAGGAAGTAATAGCTGTGTGATGAGACGCAGTGACTATTGATTGTCTCCAAAGATGTTTCTTTGGAACAAGTTAAAGAAGTGTGTCTGCTTCGGCTATAAGGCTGGGTTCAGCAGGGTGTTTATGTATGGCTTTAAGGCCCAAGTTTATTATGGAGCTTCTGCATTAGGAAGTCATTTGGCATCAGTTGCAGCGTTGCAGATCAGATTGTTTTGTGTACCTACAAGAAGGTCATATAGCTAGCAGTTTTCTAGAAGTGGAGTTCAGAAGCAGCAGAGTGGATCTGTTTCTTCGATGAATTGGCTTGATAAGCATAAGCTGTTCTGATTGGTAAAGAAAGAACAATTTCCTTGGATATTAGGCTGGGTTGATCACAAAAGTGACTTGCGATGGATGAGTGTTCTCTTGGGTTGTCAGAGATTTTTCTGGATGTCTTCAGGAGGTCTGTGATTTGCCATAGCATCTAGAAATGAGTTTCCTTATCGACTAGGATTCCAAAGTGATACCGGTGGTTCAGCTTAGTAGAAGGATGGCTTCTAGAGAGAGGGTTTGGTGAGGTAGCTCAGGACTTGGTGGAACTTCTGAGTTTTCTTTTTATGGATCTGTTGAACCGTATTTCTGGGATGGGTTATCCAATTTGTGCTCATGTTTTTCATCAGCATTCTCATCTTCTTCAGATCAGAGTTGTGCAGCGGAAGTAGTTTAGGAGTGCATCTGTTTTGTCTTTTTTGGATAGGAGAAGTTTGTAGTCCACTGATGATAGTAGAGTTTGATCTTGATTTTGGTTGATCTTGAGGGGATCATTCTGTTGGGTTGTTTTTGGTCTAGTTTGTTTCTAGAGGCATCAGTGGCGGTTAAGCTAATCAGGAAGGATGAGGCAGCCTAGGAATTGTCGGAAGAGTTTTGGGAATAAGAGGCGAAGGAATTTGGATTTTTGAAGTCGAAGATTTGATAAGTTTTTTCCGATCCAAGAAGCTATAAGATTTTGTAAGACTGGGAAGTCTGCTCCAAGGTTTTGGATCTCTTCTGTGTTCTGTTTAGGATAAGTGCTTTGGTCTACTGGGATTTGGTATGTTTCACACATCTCTGAGGGAGTACGTGTGATCTACTCTGGTTGTGGAATCTACTATTCAGGAAGATTTGATTGTTGAGTCGGACTTGTCTGAGGTCTGATATCCTGTTCAGTTTTGTAGATCTAGATGAGTAGGAGATCTATAACTTAGTAGTGTAGATTGTTTGGATTCAGTAGAGCGAGTATCCCGATATTTATAGTTGGAAACTCTTGGAATTCTATCCAGAATTTTGTCTGGATAGTTAGATTTGTTTGATTGGGTGAATCGATTGCTATGGTTGTTATCATATAGTTGATAATATATGCTTATGGTTTTAAAATAAAATCTTTAATGGGTTATTAATTACCTTCGCTAAATTTCGGGGACTAAATTCATTTAAGGGAGAGGAATGTGATGACCTGGAATTTTGGGCAATATCAATTAAATAATCCGTGTTAAAAATTTAATTGATTTAGTAATCTTTGTTAATAAAATTTGAATTGATTTAATAATTTTCTTTTAATTAATAATTAATTAGTGAAATAATCTTTTAAAACCTAATAATTTTTTTTTATTTGTAATGTGTATATATTTGTATATATTGTAAATAGAAGAGCTTGGTTTGGAACTTAATAAATAAAGCAAATTTTATAATTCTAATATTTTTTTACTAATTTGGAAATTGGATTAAATTTGATATAAAGCTTTTCAATGCTATTTAAATAAATAACTATATAGTTTTAAAATACTTAAGATAAATGTTTATAAGGTTTGTTTTATTTTCGTTTCAAATATTTCTTGATAAATAAGATTTGAAAATAATAATAAGATAATCAGTTTTATAAACTATTTAAAATTGACAAATTTGTTATTTTCAAATAATAATCATAATACTTAGTTTTTATAAACATAAATAGATTTTAATGAATATAGAATTTGTTATTTTCAAAATTTAATATGTAGTTATATATGCATATATATAACTTGATTTTAAAATTGGATTTCAAAAGTTTCATTCGAATTTGAATTTGAAATATATTTCGAAATTAAAAAGAATAAATCCTTAAATATATTTGGATAATCTTTTATTTATTATTTGTTTTTTTACATTTTCTTTACATAAGAAATTCATATATGTATTTACATAAGAATTAATAAATTAAGTTAAAAGCTTTATTTAACATTTTAAATTAAAATAAAATACTTAAAGGACAAGTGTTAGCATATTAAAAATTAATATAACATGTTAATTAATGAACAAAGATATATGAGAAGTGTTGAACTTTAAAACAAGCGGCATTCATAAATTTGATTTTCTTTTATTTTTGATAAATCAAATTCCAGCCTATGTACATTGTTTTCTCATTCATTATTTTCTTTTCTGTCTTTTTACTCAACAAAGAAGAAAACTTAAACTATCTCCCAAAACAAAATCTGCCTCACAAAGCAGAAATCTAAAATCTGGAAATCATCCCTCAAAACCAGAACTGTAAATCAAAATCTATAGCTCATTTGCAAAATTTAAACATCTTCCTCATCCTATAATGCAATATCAAAATCAAAAGCCAGCAAACCATTTTTCAAGTTCACAAAAAAATCCTGACATCTTTTCAAACCTGAGAATTGTAAACTTGTAATCAATTGCAAATCAAAGCATGCAAGCATTCTTTTCAATCTGTAATCAAACCTGTCATCCTCAAGAACAAAGCCGGCATTTTTCAAAAAATTGAGATGCACAGAAGCAACTTCAATTCTGTTTTGAAAGCATCAACAAATGCCTGCATCTTTTCAAACTAAAGCAAGTAACTAAGTTTTCAGTCATCTCTTCAAGTTTCAAAAGTAGAAATTCAAATTCTTCTTCAAATTCCAGATTTTTGCTTAAAGCCTGTTCACTGGCCTTGGTTTCATGCATGCCAGGTGAGTAACATTTTTATTAAAAATAACTTAAGTAAATATGGTTTCATGTTAATTTCTATGGTAATTGTGTATGTGTGAATATATGTAGATGGTTCTGTGTGTGTGTGTGTGTGTGTGTGTGTGTATATATATATATATATATATATATGAATGTATATAGATGTGTGCATGTTGCTATGTATCAGTACTTCTCCGTTTTGAATTCTAGGCTCCAGATTTTTGATTCAAAAATCATTTTCCCTTGATCCAATCTATGTTTGGATTTAAGTATTAAACAAAACTTATTTGTTAGGTTATAAAGTAGGCTTAAAATTTTTAATTAAGTTAAATGAATTTAAAATGGTTCTGGAAACCAAAAAGGACAGTGATGCTTAAGTTTTTGTCAAAAGTTCAAACCTTGTAAATCATTGATTAAGGATTATAAATCGAATACTTATTCAAAATCATGATTTTTAAAACTGAAATCTCAATTTTTAGAAGAAGATTGAGTAAGCATTGAGGGGTTGATCGGGTTTTGTATTTTTAGTAGTCTCTGGTGATCAGGTCGATCTGAGGAGTCGTGATTCTTTCTAGAAGTAGAAGAGTGGTCGGAGACTTGAGGATAAATATTGGATTGGTGCTC
The DNA here is from genome assembly GCA_030765085.1 of Allium cepa. NCBI lineage: Eukaryota > Viridiplantae > Streptophyta > Magnoliopsida > Asparagales > Amaryllidaceae > Allium > Allium cepa. The sequence continues at coordinate 77,012,752 of CM060941.1, read as the reverse complement.
CATACACGGTGGCGACGATGGTTGATCGATGAAATCTGTAGCCCTAGTTTTGTTTTGGTTGGGTATTTTGATCGGCATTGCATCTCTGGATGATCGAGTGCAACAAGATTCAGGGAGATGGAAACTTGGATGTTGGCGATAGGGTAGTCGGAGGTGCTGACACTTTGGTGGTCGGAGGATCGTGGACGATGGTGTTCGAGGTTTTTGACTTAGGTTCCAGTTTTGGGTTTAATGCTCGATCTTGATTTCGAGATGATGGTGAAGATCTGATGGTCGTGATGGTGTGCAAGGTTGATTTCTGGTGTGATTAAGCTATCGTGGTTGACCGGTGATGGTCAGAGCCACCGTGCATGTGCACGGTGCACTTTGATTTCTAGTGATCTGGGTTGAAGCTGGGAATTGGTATACTCGAGTTTGTCTCGTGTGATTCGAGTATTTTACTCGAAGATCTTTAGTTTTTAACTCGAAGTAAAAAATATAGGCTCGGGTCAAATTGTTGCTACAGGTTTAAACCTACTAGTGTTTTAGATTTTGAAATTTAAACTAAATTTAAAAATGTAAAGCAAGTTTTAATCAAAGTTTTGAAGCAAATTTTAAAGTATGGATTCAAATTGAATCTGATCCTAGTTTTAAAATAATTAAAGTTTTAAGGAAATATTAAAATGTTTAAACAACTTGAATGTTTGAAGTGTTTTTTTAATGATTTGAATTTAAAATGAATTTGGTTTCAAAACTCTTGTAAATTTCTTTTATAAAGATAAGTATTCTTTAACATATGATTACGAAGGTTTTTAAATTGTTTTTTTATTTTTTAAAATTTAATTTGTATTTAATTTGAATCTTAATTTGAAATGAAATTTAAAAGGAAATTTGAAAGTAAAATGCTTTCAAATGCATAGGTTAATGATAATTAGATCATTAATAAAAGAAATGATTTATCATAAAGATAATTTAGATTTTAGTGATTAATAATTAAACAAGTTAATTAATTAATGATTTAGTATTAATTAATTAAGTAATTAAGGGTTTAAATTAATTAATTAACATTTAAGAAAATTAATTAAGGATTAATTAGTTTCTAATTAAAGAATCATTAATTAGATAAGTATAGAATATTAATTAATGATTAAAAATTAATTAATCAAGTAATTAAGGATTAATTAAGTTACAGTTAAGCACTTAATTAATTAAATAATTAAAGATTAATTAACTGATTTTTTTAAGGATTAATTAATTTGTAATTAATAATGATTAATTTAATTTAATTACTCAAGAAAAGTAATTAAAGAATTGTTAATAGTTAATAAAGATCGTTAACTAGGAATTATTAAATTAATCAATGTGATTAATTTTAATAATAATAATTAATTATATTAATTACTTAAAGATAATCATTTATATAATTGTTTAAGTATAATTACTTAATGAAAGTAATTAAAGGAATTAATTACTCAGTGTAATTAGTTAAGGTAATGTGATTAGTCTAAGTTAATTAATTAAGTTTAATTAATTTAAGATAATCACTAGATTATTTGTTAAGTATAATTACTTAATGTAATTAATAAAGAATAATTACTTAGTGAAGTAATTAGTGGATAATTACAGGATGTAATTAATTGAAGATTGGAAGCAGTTTGGGTTTAACTACTTTGTGAAATAAATAAGAAGGATAATTACTTAGTGAAAGTAATTAATAATTAATTACTTGGTGTAACTAATTTAAGAATTAATTAGTAAAGTTATTTGAAGATAATTAAGCGAAGTAATTAATTAAGGGTAATTAGTTACTAATGAGATTAATCTAGGGTGATTAATAAATATAACCAATTAAATATTAATTATTAAATATAATTAATTAAGGAGTAATTAATTTATTTAATAAAGTAATTAAGGGTAGTTAATTACTGTTTGTGATTAATCAAGAGTGATTAATAATTATGGTTAATAATTAATTAAGAAGTAATTAAAGGATTATTCATTAATGTAATTAATGATGTAATTAAGGGTTGATTAATTAAAATTAATTAATCAATAATAAGTGATTATGAAGAAATTAATTAATGTAATTAATTAAGGATTCATGTAACTAATTATAGTTAATTAATGTAATTAATTATAGTTAATCAATAAAGTAATTAAAGGTTAATCACTATATTTGGTTAAGAATAATTAATTTGTGAAATTAATTAAAGGCTAATTACTTGAATGTAATTAAAGATTAATTAATCAAGGGTGATTAATTAAGATGGATAATTAGTGGTTGATTAATTAATTGATTTGTAATCAATTAATGGTTAAGTAAGCAAGATTTATGTGAAAAAAGTAATTAATTTAATTTATTTTAAATTAATTAGAAATGGAAGTAATTAATTTAATTTATTTTAAATTAATTATAGATAGTGTGATTTATTAATCCTTGCTTATGTATGATTTTTTTTAAAATCTGCCTATTTTACTCGCTTGTGACTGATTCAATTCCTTAATCTATTTGAACTGAAAATACAGTATTTTTAGTCTCATGTAGCATAATATTAACATTTTCACTTTAACTTCCAACATCCAATATTCACTATTCAACAAACAACATGTAACATCAAATAAGTGTTTTTAAAAATAGTATGATGGATGATATTGATTGTTTTGAATAGTTTGAGATCTCAGATATGAGATAAGTGATGCTGTGTGATATGGATGCTTTGGTTGAATTGTGATGATAATGTGAATTATCTATTTGTGATGATAATGTGAAATTATCTATTTCTGATGATAATGTAGATTATCTATTGTAATATTGTGAATTATCTATCTGTATGAATATAGGTAATAGAATTGAATTGTTTTAAACTTTAAAACAACTTGGACCTAAAAGACGGCGTTTTGGATTTCGATGAGACTGGGATCGGGTTTCCAGATTTGGATATCCGAAAATCACATCGATCCAAATTAACGATAGGTCGTGAATCTCAAGTGAAGATGAAGATTTAGAGTGCAAGGGTTATCGTCGATAACTCTGAGGGCGATTCCAACACGACTACTACCATTGGATGGAGTCTGACTTTTAAGGTTGGAAGTGTATCTGTCGAGACTGTAGACCTAATACCGTCTCGAGTCAGCTTTTCTGTGGTGAAGGATTTCATTAATCTTTGAAGGAAACCTTTAAAGGGTTCTGAGTCCATCTTTGAAGTTGGATAAGTAGAGTTTGGATCTATGGCTGGGCAGAAGCGAGTGATGGTATCTTGATACCTCAGGAAGTAATAGTTGTGTGATGGGACGCAGTGACTATGGATTGTCTCCAAAGATGTTTCTTTGGAACAAGTTAAAGAAGCGTGTCTGCTTCAGCTATGAGGCTGGGTTCAGCAGGGTGTTTATGTATGGCTTTAAGGCCCGAGTTTCTTGTGGAGCTTCTGCATTAGGAAGTCTTTTGGCATCAGTTGCAGCGTTGCAGCTCAGATTGTTCTGTGTACCTGCAAGAAGGTCATCTAGCTAGCAGTTTTCTAGAAGTGGAGTTCAGAAGCAGCAAAGTGGATCCTTTTCTTCGATGGATTGGCTTGATAAGCATAAGCTATTCTGATTGGTAAAGAAAGAACAATTTCCTTGGATATTAGGTTGGGTTGATCACAAAAGTGACTTGCGATGGATGAGTGTTCTCTTGGGTTGTCAGAGATTTTTCTGGATGTCTTCAGGAGGTCTGTGATTTTCCATAGCATTTAGAAATGAGTTTCCTTATCGACTAGGATTCCAAAGTGATACCGGTGGTTCAGCTTAGTAGAAGGATGGCTTCTAGAGAGAGGGTTTGGTGAGATAGCTCAGGACTTGGTGGAACTTCTGAGTTTTCTTTTTATGGATCTGTTGAAACGTATTTCTGGGATGGGTTATCCAATCTGTGCTCATGTTTTTCATCAGCATTCTCATCTTCTTCAGATCAGAGTTGTGCAGCGGAAGCAGTTTAGGAGTGCATCTGTTTTGTCTTTTTCAGATAGGAGAAGTTTGTAGTCCACTGATGATAGTAGAGTTTGATCTTGATTGTGGTTGATCTTGATGGGATCATTCTGTTGGGTTTTTTTTGGTCTAGTTTGTTTCTAGAGGCATCAGCGATGGTTAAGCTAATCAGGAAGGATGAGGCAGCCCAGGAATTGTCGGAAGAGTTTTGGGAATAAGAGGCGAAGGAATTTAGATTTTTGAAGTCGGAGATTTGATAAGTTTTCTCCGATCCAAGAAGCTTTAAGATTTTGTAAGACTGGGAAGTCCGCTCCAAGGTTTTGGATCTCTTTTGTGTTCTGTTTAGGATAAGTGCTTTGGTCTCTTGGATTTGGTATGTTTCACGCATCTCTGAGGGAGTACGTGTGATCTATCTCTGGTTGTGGAATCTACTGTTCAGGAAGATTTGATTGTTGAGTCAGACTTGTCTGAGGTCTGATATCCTGTTCAGTTTTGTAGATCTAGATGAGTAGGAGATCTATAGCTTAGTAGTGTAGATTGTTTGGATTCAGTAGAGCGAGTATCCCGGTATTTATAGTTGGAAACTCTTGGAAGTTCTATCCATAATTTTGTTTGGATAGTTAGATTTGTTTGATTGGGTGAATCGGTTGCTATGGTTGTTAGCATATAGTTGATAATATATGCTTATGGCTTTAAAATAAAATCTTTAATGGGTTATTAAATTACCTTCGCTTTTAAATTTCGGGGACTAAATTCTTTTAAGGGAGAGGAATGTGATGACCCAGAATTTTGGGCAATATCAATTTAATAATCCGTGTTAAAAATTTAATTGATTTAATAATATTTATTAATAAAATTTGAATTAATTTAATAATTTTATTTTAATTTGATTAATTTTAATGATTAATTAGATTAATTAATTTAAAGGATAATCAATTGTGAATTGTTTAAATGTAATTACTTAATGGAAGTAATTAAAAAATTAATTACTAATTGTAATTAATTAAGTTTATTTTGATTAGTTTAAGTTAATTAATCAAGTTTAATTTATTTAAAATAATCACTGGTTAATTTAATAAGTAATTACTCAATGTAATTAATAGAGAATGATTACTTAGTGAAGTAATTAAGAAGATAATTACTGGATGTAATTAAATTGAAGGATAATTGGGTAATGGAAGAGTTTTGGAAATTAATTACTTTGTGTAATTAATATGAAGAATAATTACTTAGTAAAAGTAATTAATAATTAATTACTTAGTGTAATTAATTAAGAATTGGTTAATAAAGTTATTTGAAGATAATTAAGAGATGTAATTAATTAAGGGTAATTAATTACTTAATGAGATTAATCTAGGGTGATTAATAAATATAATTAATTAAAGATTAATTATTAAAGATAATTAATTAAGAATAATTAATTTATCTAATGAAGTAATTAAGGTAGTTAATTACTGAATGTGATTAATCAAGATGTGATTAATCAATATGGTTTAATTGATGATTAATTACTTAATGTAGTTAATTTAAATTGGGTTATTATAAAAAAAATTAGGGATCATTAATTCATATAATTAATGATGTAATTAAGGATTGATTAATAAGAACAATTAATCAATGATGAAATTAATTAATGTAATTAATTAAGGATTAATGTAATTAATTATGGTTAATTAATTAATGAAGTAATTAAAGGTTAATTACCGAATTTGGTTTAGAATAATTAATTTGTGAAATTAATTAAAGGCTATTACTTGAGTGTAATTAAAGTATAATTAATCAAGAGGATTAATTAAGGTGATTTATTAGAGAATAATTAATTAATTGATTTGTAATTAAATAATGGGTTATGTAAGCAAGATTTATAATGATGAAGTAATTAATTTAATTTACTTTAAATTAATTAGAGAAGAAATAATTAATTTATTTTATTTTAAATTAATTATAGAATGGTGATTAATAAGTCATTGCTTATGAATACTGATTGATATTGATTGCCCTGAATAGTTGAGATCTCAAACATGAGATAAGTGATGTTGTGTGATATGGATGCTTTGGTTGCATTGTGATGATAATATAAATTATTTGTTTGTGATGATAATAGGGATTATCTGTTTATGATGATAATGTTGATTATTTATTGTGAGTTATCTATCTATGTGTATATAGATAATAGAATTGAATAGTTTTAAACTTTAAAACAACTTGGACCTAAAAGATGGGGTTTTGGATTTCGATGAGACCGAGATCGGGTTTCCGAATTTGGATATCCGAAAACCACATCGATCCAAATTAACGATAGGTCGTGAATCTCAAGTGAAGATGAAGATTCAGAGTGCAAGGGTTATCGTCGTTAACTCTGAGGTTGATTCCAAAATGAGTGTAACGAGATAATGTCTTCGGTTTCGTTCGAATCCGGAATGAACTTGTATGGATTGAATGCTTTCAGAACATCGTCAGGTGGACGAGTCTAAAATATGTGTTCTCTAAAGGTAATCGTAGCATCAAGCCTCATCAACTGAGAATGGCTAAAACAGGGGAGGTCAAGCAAGGTTAAGTGGGTAGTACCCAAGTAGGACGAGATTTACCCCTGTCTAGAAGTTCCTTTATATTCGGCTGTGTAGGGCAGTTGATTACAACAACTGCCGGGGTTGTCTTGTTCGGGACTGTCCAATAAGGGATGGTTCCGACCTTATGTTTCAAGAGATTTAGGGTGGATCCTCGGTACGGTGATCTAGGCCACGTACTGCGATAGGCGGTACCCCAGTAGCCTTGCCATTGATGGAAACCATTCTTCCTACGTGCCCTTACGGTTTTGATTGTGTTACCCACTTTGTGGCTAGTAGCTAGAATTTAATCATGTAACAATTTCAGCTATTTCTTATTTACTTGAAAATCCTAGACCTATTATAATATCACTTGATTTCCTATCAAATGTTTTGGTTAGCGTAAGGTAAAAACTTACCCATGTTTATGTGTGGAAAGTCTTACGTGATACCTTTTCTTTCAAAGGTTTTCAAAAGTTAAGCAACCTTAACCTGTTACTCACACCAGACCCATGTCTGACCCGAAGTATATCTTCTATTTTCTTAAACTCTTGGGTACTTAAATTTTTACGAGTAGCCAAGGGATTTAGGTTAGCTTTGACGAATTATGGAGGAGCAATAGAGCAGGAGGCTTCAGCGTCGTAGATATATATAGTGATCCGCTGTGTGTTCTCTGAGTCGTTTTGTTGAGTTGTATTTGAGTTATATAACTAGACAGGTGTTTATAACTGTCTAGTATGTGATGTAAGCTGTGTAATCTCTAATAGATGTTGTATACTATGTACTATTTTATGTGATTAATATAATTTATTCGTTCCGCTGTTGAGATTCTAATGTTGTTTCTTCCTTTCTTCTCTATCTTTCTCTTTTCTATCCCTTTCTTTCTTAAAGATGATGCGTCTTTCTGTGGAGAGAAAGATGGGTCGTTAGAATTTTCCCAACATCAATTAGTTCATTCGCTTAAGGGTGAGCAACTGTCGTAAATTTCTTTTCAATATGACGCCAATGGCAAATGTCTTTGAATTTGACACTATCGAATTGGGTCCCATTGTTTGTTACAATAGTTCGTGGAAGACCAAAGCGGCAGATGATGTTCTGGATAATGAAATTGATTACTTTCTTAGTTATGATCGTGGCTAAAGGTTCCGCTTCAACCCATTTAGTGAAGTAATCAACTGCAACAATAGCATACTTTGCACCACCTTTAGAGATCGGTAAGAAACTGATAATATCTATGCCTCAAATGGAAAATGGCCAAAGGCTGACCATTTACATAATTTTGGTCAGCGAAGCTCTTGGAGCTTTTGCATATATCTGGTACTTGTCAAATCGTCTTACATAATCGGCAGCATCTCGATTAACTGTCGGCCAATAATACCTATAACATAATATTTTATTTGCTAGGGTTTGCCCCCCTGTATGATCGCCACATTCCCCTTCATGGACCTCCTTTTGGACTCGTTTTATTTCGCCATTAGCGATACACCGAAGAAGGGGAACTGAGAAACCCTTTCTGTATAAATTCTTCATGTATAATATACCATGAAGCTTTGCGAAGGATTTGTCGCTTTTCATTCCTTCGTTCGAAAAGAACTCCCTGTAGCAAATAATCTTTAAACTGAGCCATCCATGATTCCTTCTCAGGTTCCATCTCTAGTAATTAGTCAATTTCCATCAAATTTATATTCGGAGCATTTAGTACCTCGATTGGAACCAAGCCCATCTGTTGTGCATCACCGGTGCAATCAAACTTTGCTAATGAATCAGCCTCCCTGTTTCGATACCCTGGAATATGCGAAATGTCATAGTACTCAAATTCGGTCAATAACTCTTGGACTTGGGCTAGATATGGAGCAAGCTGTTGTCCTTTAGCTTGATAATCTCCCTTGACTTGGTATACTACCAACTGTGAATCGTAAAAGATTTCGAGGTACTTTATTCCCAGTTCTCTAGCGAGTTTAAGTCCAACAATTTGAGCCTCGTACTCAACTTCATTATTTGACATTGGGAAATTAAACTTTGAAGCATAATAGATCGACCGATCTTCAGGAGTTACAAGAATAATTCTAGCTCTAGAACAATGATCAGTGGATGCTCCATCGGTATCAAATTTCCATCGTACGGTAGGGATTTTGCATTTCTTTGGGGAATCATCCTACACAGTGAATTCTGTTATAAAATCTACCAGTCCCTGACCTTGGATAGCCCTCTAAGGGAGATAAGTGATATCAAATTGGCTAAGCTCGATATTCCACTTGAGTAATCTTCCAGAAGTCACACATAATTATAGGACTTGTCATAACGACTGGCCGGTGTAAACATTGATTGGGTAAGCCTGGAAGTAGGGCGAAGCTTTTGTGATGCAGCAAGCAGTATACCAGTTTTTCTATTTTCGGTAGTTCCTTTCAGCTCCCGTCAATCGCTTGCTGACGTAATAAAACGGTTTATGAATTCGATTCCCTTTACGAAGTAATACATCACTTATAGCATGTACCGACACAGCTAAATAGATATATAATACTTCATGAACCATCAACTTTGACAAGATGGAGGGGTCTCTCCAAAGGATTCACTAAATCTTGGAATGCGTCTTTACAATCCTGTATCCATTCGGAGTCTATTTTCTCTTTCCTAATCAAGTCAAAGAAAGGAATGCATTTTTCAGTAGGTCTAGAAATGAATCGGCTTAAGGCAGCAACTTTCCCATTCAGACTTTGCACTTGTTTGATAGTCTTTGGCGCTTGGATATCGTGTATAGCCTGAATCTTTTCTAGATTAGCTTCGATTCCATGGGTGTTAACAATAAAATCTAGGAACTTCCCTGAGCTATGCTAAAAGAACACTTCAAAGGATTAATTTTAATCTTGTAATGTCGGAGGATGCCGAACATTTCTATCAAGTCTCTAATGTGGTCGCTTGTTCGTCGTGACTTCATGAGCATATTATTCGTATATACTTTAATTATTTTTCCAATATGATCTTTAAACATCCTATTGACTAAGTGTTAGTAAGTCGCTCATGCATTCTTCAGTCCAAATGGCATCATCATATAACAATATAATCCAACATCGGTAATGAAACTGGTGTTCTCTTGATTGAGAATATGCATTTGGATTTTTCTATATCTCGAATACACATCCATGAAAGATAGCAATTCATGTCCTATGGTTGAGTTCACCACCTGGTCGATCCTCAAAAGGGGAAAACTGTTTTTTGGACACACCTTGTTCAAGTCTGAATAATCGATACATGTTCTTCCCTTCACATTTGCCTTTTTCACAAGCACAGGATTAGATACCCACCGAGAGTAGAGGGCATCACGGATAAACCTATTGTCTTTGAGTCTATGCACCTCCTCTTTGAGAGTGGCAGATCTCTCTGGATCCATGCCATGTTTTTTTGTTTCACCAAAACATGCCTTAAGTCGATATTTAATGCATGGCTCACAATGGCAGGAAAGATTCCACACATGCCAAAGTGAGCTTGAGTGAACATATCAATATTCGCTCCGAGAAATCCGATAAGTTCTTTCATCATCATGGGGTCTAAGCTGTGATCCAATCTTTAGGACACGTGATGAGTCGTCGTGGCTGACTGTGATGTCAATCGTCAGCTCAGCCGGTGTAGCCTTGGTCATTTTGGGCTCCTCCTCACCATCTCTCAGATCTATATCTCCATAAAACCGACTGTGGCGCCCTAACCAAGGCTCAGGCACTGGTTGTCATTCTTCGGCAGCTTCGATGCAGACAGTCTTGTCCATACCTTTACGTTTCTCTTTGCGTTGAGCATCCCTCAACTCAGCTAAACAGGCACGTGCATTCACCTGATCACCATGAACAATTCCAACACCATTATCTGTCGAAAACTTCAAATTCAAACACCATGGGGCAAGGGATGCCCGGTATTCGGCTAGGGTTGGCTGGCCTAGAAAAACGTTGTAAGGAAAGTCAATATCCAAAATAATAAATGACAAGATGCGCACTCTCCTACGATCACCTTCTCCCAACTCAGGTAATTCAACATAATCAACGGCTTCAGTTGCAACATCATTAAAAACATGTATGTAGGCTTTAGATGGCTTTAAGTCCTTTGCTTCCATCCTCATCTGATCATATGTGTAACATCCCTTATCTGGAGGCCCGAAGCTAAGCGCTACTGATGTTGCAGTCATCCATAGTATTTACTTTCGGTGACCAAATAAGGTAATGTTAATGGTGCCTATATATCAGAAGCACTTGAATATGAAATAAGATCATCACAGATTAAAACATTTTTCGGATTACATTTCAAAACAACATTTCATATCCAAATTACATAATCCAAAATGTTGCCCAAGTTCAGATCAAATATAATTATTACAAAATACGTCAAGAGAGACATATGAAGATGCCCATTTGGATGACCAGAGTGCTAAATAGTCATACGGACTTAATACAACACAACAGAAATAAAACAAAACAACTCCTATTCGATAATCGAATCAATTTTGAGCACCCAAGAGATCAAGGGAAAATCTTAAAATTCAATTCAGACATAAAGCTTGGTGTGAATAATACTATACATCTCGGTTATTTGATAATAAGTGAGACCATGCCGCTTGGAGAACAGGTTTTCCCTCACTAATATCCTTTTAAAACATATCTTTTGCAAATCTTAATCCTGCAACCGAAATTGGTTAAAACAATATAGCAATATCATGTAAGCATATAAATCGAGTAACAAATGGACTGTCTGTCCAAACAATATTGTTTTGTTTGGTTAAGTACTAACCTTTGGCTAACTCGGGCCTAATAGACAAAATAACAAATAATCTAACTTCTGTTAGATACTCCTCTTCTGGACGGTCTGTCCCTTACTTAATTCTCCTAGGGTCAACTGATCCTAATGGTTTTGCAGGCTCACTAATAACCTATCTCTACTTTGTATATTTCTTTCTATGTGTAACATCATTTTAGTCTTACAGTGACAAAGCCTCGTACACTGGAATTTTGGACCAAATTGGCTAGGGGTTAATAACAAATGTATAAGGTGCGACCCTACCAGTCCCACCTGGGATTCTAATATCCGAGTCATTTTACTTAGGGTCAACTATCCATAAATTTTCCTTGAAAACATTTTCTCTCAAATTGATTTAAGACTTTAAATCATATCTAAAACCAAAAACGATTAAAAACATGAGATAAATTCATTATTCATCTTCACTTTGTGATTAAGGAGTTGAGATTTGATCTTGAGTAACTTGCTTAACAAAAAATTAAATAGAATAGAGGTCGACCACCATTAAGGAAAATTAAGTAGAAGATAAAGAGAAGATTACAAAAAGAGTGAACGTGTTAAATGAATGTGGTTTAAGGGTTTAGGGTGTGAGAGTATACTTTATTCCTATATTGCCCATGTCTACTACCCTAACTTAATTCATTTTAATTTTTTTGGTTCATTAGTTCAAATAGGCATGCCTACACTTCTATTAATAACAAATCTCAATCCCATAATCATTACATTATTTTATTTAATTTAACTAATTAAATATCCTAAATAATGTTACTAAAAATTAGGGTCGTTTTAGACTCCCATCCTTAATGAGTTTGATCCTCGAAATTACGATAAGGTACTCAGCAATTCAATCAAAAAGGTAAAACCTACCATCAAACAAATCAGGATAAGCGTCTCTAATCCTGCTATCAGTCTCCCAAGTACAGTCTCTCTCATCGTCGCTCCATTGAACTTTAACTAATCTATTTGCCTTATTCCTTAGCCTCTTCTAATCTCTCGTGACTATACGAACTGGATTTCTAATTATAGTCAAATTCGGCCCTACTACTAAGTCCTCTAACGCAGTTGGTGCTATATTAGTCTCTAAGTCTCTAATACACTTTCTTAGATGAGAAATATGAAATACATCGTGGACTCCTGCCAAACTGTTCGGTTACGGTACTCTATACGTGAGTTTCCTAGTCCTTTCTATAATAGGAAATGGTCCTACAAATCTCGGTGTCAATTTCCCTGACCTTCCAAATCTGATTACACATTTCATCGGTGATACCTTAATGAAAACATGATCCCCAACAGAGAACTCTAAGCCTTTCTATCTTCTATCAACATAACTCTTTTGCCTAGACTGAGCTTCCTTCATTCTAGCTCAAATCAACTCAATCTTCTCTACAGATTCTCTAGCTAAATCCGAACCAAGAACCAACATTTCCCCTGTCTTTAACCAACAAACTGGTGATTTACATGACCTTCCATACAAAGCTTCAAACGGTGCCATACCTATACTAGCATGATAACTGTTGTTATACGAAAACTCGACTAGGTGTTGATGGTCTTCCCATGATCCTCCAAAATCTAGCACAAAATCTCACAACAATTCTTATAAGACTTTGTTAACTCTTTTTGTTTTCCTATCAGCATGTGGATAGTAAGCGGTACTCATCTTGAGCTTGGTACCTAAAGTAGACTCTTTTAGAACTCGCTAGTGAATAAGTAATCTCTATCGCTTACCATACTATTAGAAATTCCATGTAGTCTAACTATATTCTTCATGAATAACTTAGCCAAATCATTTGTCGTCATGGTTGACTTAACTAGAATCAAATGGGCACTCTTGGTTAACCTGTCCACTACAACCCATATACTTCCATTTCCTCTATTAGATCTTGGCAATCCATTAATAAAATCCATAAAAATAGAATCCCACTTCCATACTGGAATATCTAATAGTTGAAGTAACCCACTTGGCTTTTGATGTTCGGCTTTTACCTGTTGATGGTTCAAACACTGCTTCACCCATAAGCCTACATCCCTCTTTATACCTTCCTAGAAGAAACTTCTCTTTATGTGCTGATACATCTTAGTTCCTCCTAGATGAATAATGAGCTTCAAACAATAGCATTCCTCCAAAATTTCCTTCCTAATTTCTCCCTCATTCACAACACACAATCTTCCTTTCTTTCTCAACCACCCATTCTGGTCAAGACTGAAATACTTCAAGTCATCGCTCTCCTTCCATCCCTTAACTTCTTGATCCGTTCAACTAATACCGGATCCTCCATTTGCTTAGAAGCAATCCTTTCGATCATAACTGATCGAACTTCTAAACATGATAACACTATAGTTTCTCCACTAGATCCTGCTTCAGATCTCCGCTATACTCTACATGTCACCACCATGCAGCTATCATTGCCGACACTGCATTCTGATGTTTTCTGCTAAGTGCATCTGCAACTTTATTGCCTTTTCCTGGTGTGTACTCAATTCCAAAGTTATAATCACCTATAAATTCCAACCATCACTGTTGTCTCACGTTCAGCTCCTTCTGGGAGAATAAATACTTCAACGATTTATGATCCGTATACAACTCAAATCTTTCTCCCAAAAGTTATCGTCTCCTTATCTTTAACGCAAAAATTGCCGCAGCTAACTCCAAATCGTGAGTTGGGTATCTAACCTCATGCAGTCTAAGCTGTCAAGAGGCATAGGCAATCACTTTAACTCTTTGCATTAACACAACTCCTAACCCAGTTCCACAAGCTTCTGTATATACCACTAAATCTTGATACCCTTCCGGAACAACTAACATAGGTGATTAGTCAATAAGTTTTTTTAGCTTCTGGAATGCCTCCTCACAATTATTAGTCCAAACAAACTTCACATATGTTCGCGTTAGCTTGGTCATTGATGCTGCTATCCATGAAAATGCTTAATGAATCTCTGGTAATACCCAACGAATCCAAGAAAACTCTTTATCTCGGTCACTATTTTGGGTCTCTTCCAATTATTCACCGCTTCAATCTTAGTCTGATGTACAGACTATCTTTCTCTTAGTCTACATGACCAAGAAACTTCACTTTCTTCTTTCAGAAATGACACTTTGGAAAACTTCACCTTCAACTGATGCTGCCTCAATGTCTCAAGCACCACATGAACTTTGTGCACTCTTTCATCCTTAGAGTATATCAAAATATCATCTATAAATACCAACATGAACCTATCCAAATGTTCTCTGAAAACTCGGTTCATCAAATCCATAAAGAATGTTGGCGCATTAGTTAGTTCGAACGGCATTACTAACCATTCATACGATCCATATCTAGTTCTTAACGCCGTCAAAGGAATACTATCCTTTGCTACTCTAAGCCGATGGAAACCTGTTTTCAAATCCAACTGAGAAAATACCTTGGCTTCATTCTATTGGTCGAACAAATCGTCAATTCTAGGCAACAGATATCTATTCTTAATCATCTTTTCATTCAACTTACGATAATTGATACATAACCTTAACGATCCGTTCGGCTTCTTCGTAAACACTACGGTTGCTCCCTAAGGCAAACTGCTTGGTCTGATAAAATTCTTGCCTTCCAGATTCACTAACTACACCTTCAACTCCCTCGTCTCGGTAGGTTTCATCTTGCTTAACGGTCTACTCACTGGTTCTTCTCTTGGTACCAAAATCTATCTGAAACTCAATGGCTCATTTCGATGGCAATCCTAATACAGGTTCAAAAACATCTATGAATTCTCTAACCAGGAAACACGATTCAACTCGTCTTCTTCCTCCACAATACCCAACAAAGAATTCACCTCACAACTAGGGTTTTCTATAGTATATAAAATCCGACCACTACAGTTAGGGTGTCTAAGCGATATTTTCCTATTATGGCAAAATATCTTAGCATCGTACTTGCTTAACCAATCCATACCCAAGATTATTCTAGACCCTACGAAGTCAAACACATGAAAACAGCAAACAAAGGCATGACCTAACAAATCAAACTCTAGGTGGTCACACTTCATCCCAAGTGTCGAATACCCTCCTATCAGATTTGCAACCCTCAAGGAAGTAACTAAATATGAGAGTTCTAGGTTAAGCTTATCTAACAAACAACGAGATGCAAAAGAATGTGATGCATCGGTATCAAACAGAACTCTAACTGACATAAGATGAATTAGAAGCGTACCTTCCAACACAGCTTTTCCTTTCTCCTTTGCTGTTGGTCTCGAGGTAGCTGGCTCTAATGAAAATACCTTTCCTTTCCCATCCTTAGCTGGCTCTTTGCAATGGTTCTTATAATGTCCAATTTGATCACAGTTGAAGCATCTAATGTTCTTCTTCCCGATCATCTTTTTTCCTTCTCTAGAATGACATTCATTAGTAAAATGCCATTTCTTATCACATTTAAAGCAGACAACCTCCGACTTCCCCTTCTTTGCAGCCCCACCTTTCTGAGCTCCTTTCTTACGGAAAACCTTTCTTTTCTAACTCTGCCCCATCTAGACTTCCTTTGCCTTATTCCTTTTCAAAAAAGCAAGCATCTCTTCATTCCTCAGAGTTGTTTCCACTACAACATAATACAGATCCCTGATATGCGGTAACATAGCCCTAGCAATCTCAGGCTTCAACCCCTTGATGAACTTCTTGTTCCTCTTCATCAATGTCCACCGTAGTACAACTATACCTCGCCAACTCCTCAAACCTTGTAGCATACTCCCATACAGTCATCTACCCCTGCTCCAACTCAGCAAACTTTCTGAGCGGTGCAAACTTAGCAATCTTCGACATAAACCTCTCTCCAAACCACCTCTTGAACTCAGCTTATGTCATAGTCTCTTCATTTACTCTAATCGTCACACTATTCCATTAATACAACGCTGCTCCCAAAAGCTATCTTGAAGCAAGCCTTCTCTTTTTCTCATCATTGAGCCCCAAATTTGCAAAGATTATCTCACAATGTAGTAACCAGTTTTCTACTTTGATTGCATCTTCAGTTTCGATGAATAACTTTCCTCCCAACTGAGCATAATGCGTACTCAGAATGGCATAATTATTAGCCATCGTAGCTTCCTAAGCTCCTCCTCCAACTACTCCAACAGCAACACCTGCCTGCATCATGCCGATAAAGAACTGATACATTTCTCCCATGTCAACTTACGGGACTCCAGCACCCACATTTCCAGCTTGCGCCTGACTTGGGTTTCTCCTGGTATTTGGTCTGGCATTTTCGTTTGTTGTGATGCTTCCCCCTCCAAGGTTGACTCTTCCACTTCTAGCATCTATATATGTATTCAAGCCTTGTAAGATACAAAAGAATAGCCTGAAAGAGATAGGGAACTAGAGATATAGCATATACTTATATAAAGAAAACACAAGTACGTTACTATAGAGTATCCCATACCCTGATCTTATCTCTAATTCTTTTGGATTATGTTTCCAAAAATCATTTTAGTTTAAAAAATTTCGTAAACCTATGCTCTGATATCAAGTTGTAACATCCCTTATCTGGAGGCCCGAAGCTAAGCGTTATAGATGCTGCAGTCATCCATAGTATTAACTTACGGCGATCAAATACGGTAATGTTGATGGTGTCTATAATATCAGAAGCACTTGAATAAGAAATTAGATCATCAAAGAGTAGACTATTTTTTTGATTACATTTTGAAACAACATTTCATATCCAAGTTACATAATCCCAAATGTTTCCCAAGTTCAGATCAAATATAATCATTATAAAATACGCCAAGAGCGACATATGAAGATGCCCTCTAGGATAACTAGAGTACTAAATAGTCATACAGACTTAATATAATACAGTGGAAATAAAACAAAACAACTCCTAGATGTAGCTAACTTCAGCCTCCTGCTCGTCTCTGGAAGCTTTATTCGTCCACCTAATAAAACCTGAAAATCCTCAACCCTCAGCATACTCAAATCAATTTTGAGCACCCGAGAGTTTAAGGGAAAAAACATAAACTTCGAGTCATACATAAAGCCTGGTGTGAATTATACTATACATCTCAGTCATTTGATATTAAGTGAGACCACACTACTTAGCGGAATTGGTTTCCCCTCACTAATATCCTTTTAGAACATATCTTTTGAAAATCTTAATCCTGCAACCAAAACTGGTCAAAATAATATAGCAATATTATGTAAGCATATACTTCAGGTAACAAATGGACTATCTGTCCAAACAATATAGTTTTTGTAGGATCTAGATTAACCCTAGAGGGGGGGGGGTGAATAGGGTTATAGCAAATTTTCTTGATTTAAACACAGAAATAAACTGCAGAAATAAATATGCTAAAAAGTAAATCACACACAAAATTTACCCAGCTTCGGCAACCCCTGCCTACTGCTGCATTCCCAGATTTCTATTAGAATTAAACAGTATCACGCTTACAAACACTCTACTAGACTCGCAGACCCTTTTGCTCCCGCTCACAAACACTCTACTAGACTCGCACACCCTGCTCCCGCCTATAGAGTTTCGCTTACTCTCAAACACTGCTCCCGCCTATAGAGTTTTGCAAACTCGCACACCCTGCTCACTGAACTAATTCTAAATAGACAATCTGACACTACCTAAACCCTAGGTGGTGATTTACAAATTCTTTGACTCGAAAAGAAAAAACAACTTCAAAATTAAAAAACAGGAGCAAAAATTAAAATACAACTTTGGACTCATAATTTTTGCTCAAAATAAAAAACCCCCTTTTTTAATAAAACCCTAAAAACTAAAACCCCTTTTGTAATTAACAAGGCCGACCCCTTTATCTTTCAACCCGTTCTCTTTTCCTCTTTCTACTGTAAACAATGATGGCCGATCTCTTTGTCGAATTAGGGCTTCGGCTTCTTTCTCGAATTAGGGCTTCGCCTCTGGTTTGTGATGCTCTTGCTTCTCTGATGTTCGATTGTGGTTAACTTTGAAATTGTGAATTGTTCGCAGCTGCTTCTTTTGATGACCGAGTTCATTGAATTGCGGTATGTAATTTTACTTTCGTTTGCCGGTTTGATTGTTTGTCTTTTTCACTTGATAACTCGATGCCAATGATGTAAATTGGGATTGCGATTGATAGTTTGATTGTGAATTGAAGCTCGTGTCTGATGATGATACCTTCGGGTTGAATTTATATGAACTCGTTACTTTCCATTTTCACAATTTCCTGATATTTTTGTGTCTTGATTTACACGGCTTTGTTTTTCCAACGTTCGATTTCGCTTGATTCACACGGCATTAAAACTTTCCCCTTTTTCATTGCTGACTTTTTTCCATGACGAATATTTTCGTTGAATTCTCTGACTTGACTTTAGCATCCTATTTTCGAAAATTCTGACTTTTTCAAAAACACGAATTTGAATTTTTTTCTCATGGTACACACACTTGTTTCCGTGAACTGCTCTGGATGGTTTAACTTGAATTTGTGATTCCATGTATCACTGCACTTCAAGTTTGTGAATTTCTCTGTTCTTCGTCTCTGGCCATTTTCTGGTTAGTTTAACCTGAGCTTCGAATTAGCATTGCATTCGTGGAAATGTTGCAGTTAATTTGTGGTGTTGCCACTATGTTTCGTTTGCATAGCTCAGTGGTTCACTTGTTACCTTCACTGTGTTGCACATGCTATATTGTATACTTATGTTGTCTCTCTGACTTTGCTGTATACATGCTTTTATGCTTGTTGCACTTTGGTTGTTTACCATGTTGCATTTAGTTTTCATTCATTTGAGTCTGCCTTGTTGAGTTCCTATGTTTGGTCACTGATGCATTACTGTAGTTGCCATATCTCATGCTCGAGCTCTTTGCATACTTCATGACTGTACTGTTCTTGTTGAGTTGATATATTTGTGGTCTTCATTTGGTGATTTGCACTTGGTGTAGTTTCCATATTTGTGCTCGAGCTTGCATGTGTACCACTGATCATACTTGTGATATTCATTTGGGTTTGTGTGTTGTCTCTGACGTGAGCACATTGTTGCATGCATTGAGTATTTCCCTGGCCATTTGTGTTGGGCATTTCTTGCATCACTGGATTATGTAACTTATGCTTGTTGCATTCCATGTAGCTGTTGATCTTGATCATGGCCTCTTCTGTTGAGATCACTGTAGTTTTCATTATGTTAAACTGAGCTGTTGCCTTTGCATTCATTCATTAGTTTATTTGATCACTGGACTGGCTGTTGTAGTCGAGTTGTATTCATGTACACTACTGCCTTGAGCTTGATTCACTTCATGTTGTGCTTGCACACTTGCTATTGTTGACTGCTTCATGTAGTTGATCTTGTCTCCGGTTTTGATCAATGCTCGGTCATGTTGCATATTGGACATTTGTGTACTTGACTGTTGCTTGATTTTCCTGTTGAGACCTCTGCACTGTGCCTTGTACTTGTGGTCTGCCTTGAGTTGAATCCCGTGTGTTATTTGGGTTTGACTTTGTGCTGAATTGTTAGCAGTGCTTTTGTTTGATTTGTGCACACGAGTTGGCGAGGCAGTGCACACGTGTATGAATGTACACGTGTGTATTGCAGCCACTTATGGTTACCTGTCCGTGTAATATCTATATGCACGACTTTGTGATGAAATCAAGTGTGAATGATGACGAACAACCCAAATAACTGAGGCAAATGATACTTTCAAAAACCATATTTTATTTTATATTGCAACAATATTTCTTTTTCAATTTTACCGCGTTAGTGAATATTTTTGCAGATTGCTCAGATGCTGGATTCAAACTGGAATGCGGTTGAAGACAAAATAAGAGTGTGAGTGATATGTAGTGAGGTTATCAATGTAAAAATATTTGTGATGTAATCGTGATGTATTCAAAATTGTATATGTATAGTGAGAGCTTGAAATTGTACTATTCAAGATTGTAATAAATATTTGTTTGAATAAAATTTCTGTTTGAATTCAAAAACTATGTAACTTGTTCTGTTTGAATTCAAATTCAAATTCTGTGTAATTTATTTTATTCAACAAATATTTATTTAATCTATGAAAAAAAACAAAATAGTACATTACCAAATACATTTAAATGAATATATATGTTTATTATCATCAAACAAAAACATATAAGCGCATATTCAACAGTTTTGTATGGGTAACTACTGACCTCTGGTTGACTCGAGCCTACCAGACAAAATATCAAATAATTTAACCTTTGTTAGATACTCCTCTTCTGGACGGTCTGCGCCTAACTTAAGTCTCCCAGGGATAACTAGTGGCAATGTTTTTGCGGACTCGCCAATAACCTATCGCTATTTTGTATATTCCTTTCTGTGTGTAACATCATTTTAGTCTTACTTGTGACAAAGCCCTATGCACTGGAATTTTGGACTAAATTAACTAGGGGCTAATAGCTAATGTATAGGGCACGATCCCATACCAGTCCCGTCTGGTATTATAATATTTGAGTCATTTTACTTAGGGCAACTGCCCAAAAATTTTCCTTAAAAACATTTTCTCTCGAATTGATTTAAGGCTTTAAATCATACTATAAACAAGGAAAATATACTTCTATGCTTTGCTTAAATCAATTCGACATGTTATACACTTTACACAAAACTTTGTTGATGAAAACATTCAAACCTGTGAAAGTACCCCTTTTGAAACCAAATAAAACCTTAGGCCAAAAGGCCAAAACATACCTTTCAAAAAATTCTAAATAAACCTTTTGAAATATTGAAAAACCTTTCTTTCGAAAGCTTTGAAACCTTAGACATCTGCTTGTCAAAACACTATAAACATTACCTTTTGAAAACATTGGAACCTTCTATTTAAAACCTTTCGAAACCATTGGGGAACCACCCCTTCAAACCTTTATCTTAAACCCTTCGAAAGCACTGAACCCTTTTTATGAAATCAAACCTTTTGAAAGCATTTAGGTTCAAGTAAAGTATGTGGAATAACCTTTCGAAACCATTTAAAACTATACCTTTTGAAACCTTTGAGTTTTAACTTTAATTGAACAAAGGGCCATAAAACAACTAAGTCGAAAGCACTCTTTCAAAAAAAATTCCTAAGTAAAGAATGACAGTGTCGAAAGCAACCCTTCAAAAGCATTGGAAAAATGGCTTGGATTTTAAAACAAAGAAACCCTTTCGAAGGCATTGCTTCGAAAGGTAAGATGTACCAACAAGGGGTTTCGACCCCTTTGAAAGCATTTACTTAAAACAAAAGGCGCAATCTCTTTCGGAACCTTTCCTTAAAACCATTTAACCAAGTCGAAAGCTAACTAAGTCGAAAGAAAAAGCAAAGCAGGAGCATTTTCATTTATAAACAAAGCAAAGCTTCGACCCCTTCGGAATCCCATGTTTCGGCTACATACCTTTCGCCTATGTCCAATTTGTTTCATACTAAGTCTTTGATATCATGCGCGTTGGTTTCGATGGTGGATGCGGAAGTATTTAGTCCAAAGCTAGGTGCCGAAAATGGTGAAACATGTAAAAGCATGTTTAAACCGATTTTTAACCTTTTGAAGCAATTCTTTTCAATTGACATGCCTTGTTTGTCAAAACGTGATTGGTTGCTAATTTCTTTTCTTAAAGTATTACCGAAATTTATGAAATAAACAATTTAAATTATTTATAGAATACCTTTTCTTCTTTTATAATTATATAAAACATTTAAGTCGCATACCTTAAATAATTATATATATATATACACACACACACACACACATCTATTAATCACTTAGGAAAAATCTTTAAAACTTCCCATAAATGATTTTTCATACGTTTTCTAACATATATTAATTTCAGACCCAAAATATACATATATTATCTATAATTAATTTTAAACACAAACAACCATATTCTTTACTAGAAAATTAATATTAAATCCACCTTAACTTAGAAAATTATGAAAATTGAAATCCATCTCTAAAATACCGCTTTTGATCATATATTAAAATTGCAAGGCTTTGGATGTCATTTAATTGGGTTTTCTCATTAAAAATATCATAAAATCTGTATGAAATAGCATATATCATCAATAAGCACACAGATATATATATATCCAATTTGATAGTAAAAAAACATGGAAAAACATTGCAAAATAGATCGAATTTAATCTAAAACAAAAAAGATTAAAAACATAAGATGTAGTCATTATTCATCTTAGCTTTGTGATTAAGGAGTTGAGATTTGATCTTTGAGTAACTTGCTTAAGCTTTCCTCTTGAAATCTTCTCTTTATCTTCTACTTGATTTTCCTTAATGGTTGCCGGCCTCTATTCTATTTATATTTTTGTATTGAATATGTAAAATGAATGTGGTTTGAGGGTTTAGGGTATAAGAATATACTTTATTACTATATTTCCCTTGTCTACCACCCTAATTTAATTCATTTTAATTTTCTTGGTTTATTAGTTCAAATAGGCACGACTACCCTTCTGTTAATCACAAAGCTCAATCCCCTAATCATTATATTATTTTATTTTATTTAACTAATTAAATGTCCTAAATATCGTTGCTAAAAATTAGGGTCATTACAATAAGCTTTCTTGAAAATTATGTTCACAGAACTTACACAGTCAACCAATATCCTTCTCACAAAAGCGGGGCTGATCATGGAGGAAATGACCATTAGATCAACTGTCCGAGCCTCCACCTTGTCCGCATCTCTATTTCTAAATATGCTGTTTTGTCGGAGCTCCATCCTTCGTGTTTGAACAGCATTAAAAATCCACATGCTTAATCGCGCTAGCGTAGCGCTCCATCTCAGACCAACTTTTATCAACCAGAAGCGGTCCTCCGACTATTGTATTGATCACCAATCTTCAACCGACCCACGCAGGTTCCTCGCCCTATGCAGAAATTGTCCTCGGTTAGAGTCGGATGTCCTTTGCCCGCCATCCTGTGGTTTTTTAACGAACTGTTGTAACATCCTTTCTCGAATCATATTTTCAATAATATCCTAGAGATGCCTACATTCATTGGTGTTATACCCATATCATTCAATATTTTCTGGTTTGTTTCTGCTTCTCTATCAATTATATTGGAGGCGGCTTCCCATACTAGTATTGCAGGCAGACAAACAGACATTCTCCAGGGTCATATTCAGTGGAGTGTAAGTGTTGTACATTAAAATCCTAGGCTTTCCTATTCCAAAATCCCTCTTTCATTCTCGGCTCCTATCTCTGCCTTTCTTTGGCTAATTTGGTTTTTCTGAACATTCACCCAAACTTTTCCAGATCTTTCATCAGACTACTTTGCTGCAATATTACTCTGTACTCCTTTCCACTTAGACCTACAACATTCTTCTTCTTGGAGGATCTAGCTTCCTCCTTTCTTAAATGCCGAGCTGCCTTTGTGTAAAATCATTCCAATGTTGCGGGCGGCTTGCCAGCTAACCAATCGTCGAAGTCATATTCTGGATCTATCCCTCTTGTTACAACCATCAATATCCCATGGTCATTCGGATTACTGATCTCTATAATAGCTGTATGAAATCTCTCCAAATAAACTTTCAACCATTCTCCTGGAGCCTGGAGCATGCTGGACATGGACATTACATCCTTGGGACGAGTTGCGTGATTTCGGAACTGCTCCACAAACTTTGTTGTTAAATCATTAAATTTGGAAATTGATCGTTGGGGGTTATCTTATGAACCGCATTGTCGCTATTCCAAAGAGAGTTAGGGGAAAATATCTATACTTGGTTGCATTATCTACTCGAGCAGAATCCATTAGCCATTCATATCTCATGATGTGCTGTTTGAGGTCAGTTTTTCCCTCATATGCAGGCATCGATGGCATGTTGAACCTCCTTGGATATTCTACATGCAGAACATTATCAATGAACGGGGTATGGCTTCTTGAGATTCCCCAGTCATCATTGGTCAATCCTTGGCTTTCTCTCACTAGCTGTCTGATCATAGCCGATAAATTCGGCATTTGGTTAGACAGTGCCAAGTGGTGGTCACGCTCCATATCATATGAATGGTCTGGTCAATGTCTATGATCCATTCCACGCCTTCTTGGTACAATATCTTCTCTATATGTATCTCATAAATTCACTTCATTATCATTCCAGGGTAGCATTTAGTCAACATTTATCCGAGCTCCATTGTTAGCACCAAAATTGGTCACTAACAATCTTGAGTAGGATTGTGTAGAGAGATTAATGAAGAAGGTAAATTAAAATAGAGGAATATGACAATAGATTGCAATAAGAACTATAAGAAATGAGAACACCATAATTATAGTGGTTCGGCGTAACTGGCTATGTCCACTTTGATTGTAATCTTTATTACTTTTTCAAATAATTGAATACTGATACAATCCATAAACCAACAACTTGAATACAAGTTTTAACAAAAACGAAATTGAATCTTCAAAATGGCAGAGTCTCCCCAGTGTTCTTGAAAAAAGGTCCCCTTACACTGCACCCCTGCCCCTTTATTTATAGACGAAGATAGGCCGGACTCCCTGCATAGGCCTAAGGACAAGATACCTCGGCCCACAATAGATAACTTTTGTATGTCGAACCAGGTTATCGAACGGTGATCGCTGAGCGACTCTTGCCGAGCGAGGCCATACCGAACGGTGCTTGCCGAGTGATGCTTTCCATGGATGCTTTCCGAGCCAAAATGACTAAGGCGTCCATGCCGAAAGCCCACGGCCAAGCCGCTTAATATCCTCTTCAATGTCGATTGAGGGGTCATCGAGCCACGTAGCCTTCCCCATCGAGCCACATGACTGTCCCTTTATGGCCGAACAACATGTGATTAAGGCATTCATGCAGAACGTCCCAATGTTGAGCCATCCTTGCCGAGCGATTTTGGTCGAACGAAGGTTGTTGAGCGATCTTCCATTGGACGCCCAGACCGATCCACTTTGCTTTCCATTCCTGAACGAGCGATGTTCACTGAGTTCCTAGCAACATCTTTCTTTTAGCCGGGTGACACACCCCATCCTTCCTCGGCCGAACCATATATTGAGGCCAAACGATGTATCAGGCCGAACGATGTATCTATGCCGAACGGTGTATCCAAGCCGAACGGTACTTATATGCCGAGCTTCTCAATTCAAGTTAGTCTTTCACTGGCTCAAGTCGTACTTAGATTCAACCAAGAAATTCAATCATTAGCATCTCGTAGTCGGGCGAAGCAACCGGGTAACATTTGCCCCCCAAAGTGTGTCGTGTGAAGCAACACGTCACGCTTTGAATCAGTAATCAATTTCTGGTTCTAAAGTCCGAACGTATACGATTTTGCGAAGGTCGAAACATGACGGACCTTCCTAGTGCCTTGCATAGTTTGGATTTCTCATCTTGCTTTCTTCGCCTCTTTGTCCTCTTCTCCTTTTCTTTTATATAGACAAGGGGCCGTTCGGCATACAGAGACCGACCCACACGATCGGTTTACTTGAACTGGGTCGTACGTATCTAACAACCGACTTCTCAAACCAAATTGACCAATTCAACAGGAGATAGACTGTTCACCTCCCCTCTCCCATATATAAGAGCTCTCTCTTTATTCTTCCCTCCACCTTCACTTTATTCCTTTGATATTTACTAACTTACCTTCACCATAACCTCAACTATATTTCCAACTTCCCTTCCTCCTCCCGACTTCAAAATGTTTGTTTCGTAATTCCTTCAGTCAATAAACCTAAACGAGTTTCGACCCTAAATTCATGATTCCTACAATCTACAATTCATTCCTATAGGTATGAATCTCTTATTCGACCCATTTTCCCAAATCAGGGGTTTTGCATGAAGCTCGAGTTCGCGAGTATTTTTCAGTAGGAGTTGTTGTAGACGTGGGAGGTCGAACGGTGGTCACCTAGATATAGGTTCTTGTCAAGCCACCGAATGAGGAGAATGGTTGATTGGTTTGTTAGATAGGGCTAAATCTGTGATTGGAGTCATTCGGTAATCAAGGAGGGAGAGGGAAGAGACTATGAATGGGTCGGTATTTGTATTTTGGGAGGAAGTCTATTGTTTGGTAGTCCTCTTATGGGAGTAATTCTAGGGAGGTAGAGCGATGGGGTGTCGTTCGGTCTAGGGAGAGAGAGAGAGAGTGGGAATGAGTGTCATTTGGTGATGTTACACGTCGCTGTGGGTCGGTCAAAGTCTGGTGGAGTGGATCAGCATTTTGAATGAGGGAGTCGCTCAGTGCTGAGGGAGTGAGTGTCGTTGAGGAAAGTGAGTGGGTTGGTGCGTCGGTTTAGAAGGCCGCTCGGTGGCTTGTGGATGAGTCGTTCAATATGTAGGCTTAGAGATACGATCGGCCTTAGGCCTTGGGTTCGGCATTGATAATTCAAGACTATCTCCGTTTGAACACAACATATGTCAAAATCGCATACTCGTACGCCAAAGCATAGAACAACGAACAATGACAAGAACTTAAGCACATGAGCATATATAGCCAATTTGGACCAACAACTTCACGGTTTTAACAAAATGCAAACATGCATTCAACTTAGCCAAAGTAAATATCAGCCTTCGACATATGATGTCATTTCCCAATTCCAGGATCCCTACTACCGGTCATAGGATAAGTTCTCGGGGGCGGTCAGCGACGATGGTCTTCGAAAATGATAGCTTAAGGCTCAATCACACTTCACAACTCTTTAAATCTTTAACTCTTTCACACTTGTGCTCGAATGATTGCACTAGTACACACCACAGAGGGGGAATATTTCTGTCGTTATATCTAGTATTGATTGTCTTTCAAGTATAGTTCAAATAGGTGTTTACCTAAATTCAACGCTCGTTCAGGATGTCTAGAAAGTCAAGCTCCGCCATAGTTTCAGATAAACTTGAGCCGAGTTCTTAGCAGGAAGTAGTGGAAACTTCTAATCCATCGACAACTCCTACATAAGATATACAAACCCATCGACGACAACTATTGACCTGGCTCCTAATATAGTAGATGGAGCTGTTATTCTAGATAATCCTATTGATTCCCAAGCTTCAAAAATCAACAAAACCGCTCTTCGCCAACTATGTTCGATTCGCAGAATCCCTTTTGATGATGTATTAGTTCCATAGGGACGAGATTGTCCTCACCTGCCCCCAACTTGATATACAGCTTGCAACAAATTCATGCGCTGAGTCGGTAGCGTGCCACTATTCAACTCCTTTCTCCACGAAGTGCTTCATATACCAGGATCGCCCCATCACAGCTGCATCCCAATAGTCATGCGTTCATCTATGGCACTTGTATTCTCTTTATGAGCGTTTTTCAGGCTTCCTACTCCCGATGACATCATCTACATCTACCGCTTCAAAAGACGATCAGATATCCCATCTTTCATATTCCTAGAGCCACACTCTAAGTGTCAGATACTGACGGGGGAATAGGGTAAATTCACTCAATACAAACAGGAATAGTTCTATGTACGCTGCCCCCCGTGCTTTACGAGAAAACGGCTGGAAGGGAGTAAGTTCCATTTTCAGACCAATATTTGTGTAAGGCACAAAGTGGATTGTTTCTTTCATTCAATTTTTGTAGGTATCAGCCCACATCCCAAAGGCACTGGGTATTCTGAGGCCGTCGAGGCCATTCGAGCTGTTCCCGTGGGAGACCACGAGATCAAGTCTATTATCTCCAATGAATCGCTTTCAAAGTTCGGCTTGTTAGTGGAGGGTCGTCAAATAAATCTTCCATCCAGTGCCACTATAACCGGATCCGCATCGAAGAAGGGTAAAGAACAGGTCGGACCTTCAATGCCTCCTATAAGTGGTGCCCTCGACACATCCGAGGAGGGTAAGATTACAGAAACTGGGGTGTCAGAAGCACCGGGTGAGAATATAAGTCCTGCTCCAGAACCAGTGGTTGAGGAACCTGACATTGATGAACCACTCCTCTGTCTAAGGGGAAAAAGAAACTAGCTTACACGTTGAGGAAGAAGATAGTGGGCGGAACTTCGAATGTGACAATTACCCCAGTCGAGAAAGAGTCCTCTTCCCAACATCTTGAGGGTTCACTTAAAGGTATTTCAGACTTGACCATCCTCGATGATCAGCTTAATTATAGTTTTAAAGATCCGAGAGATGTGGGGCTTAATTCTCCCACGAGAGGCGATGTAAGCGATTCAGCCGATCGACATGGAGAGTCAACCCCAATTAGTAAAGCAAAGGAAACTGGTCCATCGGGGGGAATCACTAGAACACACACTGACACTTACACTTCATCCTGCACTTAAACTTCAACCGTCATGTTATTCTTGCTAATTCGTCCTCACTTAATTTCTATGCAGGTGATATGAGACGCTCTCACGGATTCGACTACCTTTGCGAGTTCTTTATTTTCCATCATTCCAGTGGAGACTCGAGGTCCGGTAAGCATTGAGATAGAGACGACAACAGCGATTGAGACTATCGTCCCCGAGATTCATCATCGTCTTGAAGGAAAACTTACAGCCATTCTTCATACCCCAATGATCCTCCTCCTCAACCAGAACAGAGCAGGGACAAATCAGCTCAAGGGGAATCTCAATCTAAAGCTCCTCGCGACCAATACTCTGGTTCATCAAGCACTAGGAAACTCGTGAGCCTAAAAAAAAGTCTGTGGTTTCGGTTAAACAAACTTCTTCATCCCCTACACACGATCCATCGATAGTAGAAAAGCTAGCTGAGCTTAAAGCCACATTCCAAAAATACGCTTCGATGGATTAAAATTTCTTCCTGCGATCCATCCTATTCTAGGGCATTTTAAACAGAGTGCCATTGGTTGCAACAACGATGTCTACGTCCAACATGACGCGTTCGTTCACTTGGCCGAAAAAGTTTCTGAAGTTTCGACAGAGCGCAAGCATGAAATCGATCACCTGAAGCTTGAGGCCATTCATGATAAAGACATCATCAAAGCCCAGGAGAAGAGCTTTCCTCGTATAAATCTCAGCTTGAGGCCACCCAAAAGAATGCTAAAGATACTACTGAGGTAGTCAATCACTTGGAGGCTACCCATAAAAAAGAAATTGATGAAGCGGTTCAATGCTGTGGCGCCTTAGCCTTAGAGGAAGACTATGTTCAAAAGGAGAAATATGTCCTCGCTCAACGAGTCAAAGAATTGGATGAGCTACTTCTCAAAGAAAAGAAAGAAAAGACCGCCGCTCAAGAGGAGTCACAATGATATTGTGACGAGATTGTTGCTACACGACTCCTAAAAACAAAGCTCAATGAGGAGCTCTCCAAAGCTGAAGCACTGAAGGACGAAGCCCGTGAGGAGGGCGAAAGAATGGCTCTCTCGAAAATCGATTCTTGCCTTGAGGCGGCTGCTGAGGCTGGTAGGGAGGAAATTAAGTGCATGTTTGATACACTCATAGCCGAGTACAATGCTTGAGTTCTTCTGCATCGCGGCCTAACATTTCTTGCGAGGGTTACCTCGAATCTTTGGCCGAAGCATGGGACACTTAATAAAAATAAAAAAAGTTGAGTTGGGAACTGAAGAAGTTGATGAGGAGTCCCTTACGAAGGAAGTGCTTCACAAGAATGAGTGCACTGACCTATCTGCAGCAAAGGCTCTTTATGGAAGGGACTCTTCCTCATCAAAGGGCAAAAATGACAATGTCGGTCCGTTTGGAACCGAGTTCTCAATTCCTCCTTCTATTTAGCCGACTGGTCACCCATCACTCGATCCCTTCAAGCAGCATATCGTCTATGACCTAGAGGAGCCTGGACTTGATATTCACACTCTATCTCCCATTCCAGAGGGTGAGACTCCCCGAACAGTTGAGAGTCAACCGAAAACTGGTACATAACTTTTCTTCCTAGAGTTGAAAGGGCCATCGTTTTTTACGAGTAATAAATGTGTTCTAACAATTGTCTCTTATGATTTTGTGCAGGCCATTCTGATCTCAAGCCAACTCCTAGAAGCGATGTCGCCACGGAGAAGGAGGAGAAAACGGGAGAGGCAATTCAAATGGGGGAGACTCCCGGACCTAACGCTTAGGTGTTCGAGGCGCTTAACGAAGACAAATCTAAAAATCCATCGCTCGTTGAAGAACATGATGAAGTTGAAATTACGGGCTCCTTAGAACACACTTCAAAACTGAGCATGGAGAAACAAGTCATCGAAGATGGGAAGAAGAAAACTGAAATTAAGGCTAAGCCCCAAGTGGTGGAACTTGATGACCCCTTGAACAGGCCTCTAAAGGTTATTCTCCCCGGTGGGACTTCTCCACTGGAAGTTCCTCTCCCTTCCCCGGGCGCCGCTTCCCTAGCAAGCAAGGCGTCCAATAGAAAACGCCTAGGGGAGGAGGCTTCAAAGAAAACGAGGAAGGAAAAGTAGTCGAAAAAGTAGCTATCATGCCTCGTTCAACGGAAATAGGCCTGGATCATGTAATCATTTCTATTTATTTTCATAGTCGTTGTAAATAGACTTTTTATTCCTAGTTTAGGAGAGGTTGCAGTGGACCTTCAGTTTAGATTAGTGAATAAAACTTTGTTTCTTTGCTTTCGATGACTTTTGTTGTTCAGCTTACTGTATAACTTGCAGCCAAAATTCAAAATCTTGTAAGTTATACAGCTCCATTTCACTTCCATATGACTAGGAAATTTTTGGAATCGTAGATCCTTTAGTCCATGCTTTAGGAACTTAGAATAATTTTAGTTCGCACTCTGGGGACTTTGAGATTTTTAAGTTGTTTATATTTTAGTCCGCATTCTAAGGACTCAGAGTACTCCAGTCTGCACTTTGGGGATTTAGAGATTTTTAAGTCGTTCATACTCTAGTCTGCATTCTAGGGACTCATAGTACTCTAGTCCGCACTCCGGGGACTTAGAGATTTTTAAGTCATTTATACTCTAGTCCGCACTCTGGAGACTCAGGGTACTCTAGTCCACACTCTGGGGACTTAGAGATTTGTAATTCGTTTATACTCTAGTCTACACTCTGGGGACTCAGAATACTCTAGTCTGCACTCTGGGGACTTGGAGATTTGTAAGTCGTTTATACTCTAGTCCGCACTCTGGGGACTCAGAGTACTCTAGTCCGAACTCCAGGGACTTAGAGATTTTTAAGTCGTTTATACTCTAGTCCGCACCCTAGGGATTCAGAGTACTCTATTCCGCACTCTAGGGACTTAGAGATTTTTTAGTCGTTTATACTCTAGTCCGCACCTAGGGACTCAGAGTACTCTACTACGCACTCTGGGGACTTAGAGATTTGCAAGTCGTTTATACTCTAGTCCGCACTCTGGGGACTTAGAGATTTTTAAGTCATTTATACTCTAGTCCGTACTTTGGGGACTCAGAGTACTCTAGTCCACACTTTAGGGACTTAGAGATTTTTAAGTCGTTTATACTCTAATCCGCACCCTGGGGACTCAGAGTACTCTAGCCCGCACTCTGGGGACTTAGAGATTTTTAAGTCGTCTATACTCTAGTCCGCACTCTGGAGACTCAGAGTAATCTAGTCCGCACTATGGAGACTTAGAGATTTTTAAGTCCTTTATACTCTAGTCCGCACTCTGGGGACTCAGAGTACTCTAGTCTGCACTCCAAAGACTTAGAGATTTTTAAGTCATTTATAATCTAGTCCGCACTGGGGACTCAGAGTACTCTATCCTACACTCTGGGGACTTAGATATTTTTAAGTTTTTTATACTTTAGTCCGGACTCTGGAGACTCAGAGTACTCTAGTGCACACTCCGAGGACTTAGATATTTTTAAGTTTGTGTGCACATTCATACGCCTGGCAGAGTAATGTAGTTTAATTTTTGTCACTGAATTGTAATATACGGAAACATCAACAGTTCATGGAAAAGACGACTTTAAGCCTTTATTAATAATAACAAATGGAAACAAACTATATTGTCTTATTACATGCTGAAAACTAACAGCAACAAAATAAACAGACACTGGAAATTATTGCAACTAGAATGGAAAAGAAATAGACTAAGTGCAATAACGACACAAATGCTCGCTATTCCATGCGTGGGGAAGTGTCACGCCGTCTACGGCCACTAGCTTGAAAATTCCTTCTCCAAGCTTCCACTTGATGACATACGGACCTTCCCATGTGGGATTTAGATATGATGGGGTCAAAAAAATCGCTTCAAAACGAGATCACCAACATCCAAAATTCTCGGTCGAACTTTTCATTATAATATCGAGAAACCCAGTGCCCATATACACCCGCCCTTAAATCAGCTTTTTCACGTTTTTCGTCAACAAAGTCCAGCGAATCCAGTAGAAGGTTATGATTCGTCGTAGGATCATAATGAGTAACCCGATGAGAAGGTACTTCAAGTTCCATGGGTATCACAGCTTCAGTGTCGTATGTCAAAGTAAACGGAGTGTGGTCGGTCTTGGACTTGTGGGTTGTTCTATAAGCCCAGAGTGCTGTCAAAAGCTCATCCACCCACTTGCCTCTAGCCTTCTCCAAATGTTTTTTCAATATGGATTTGATTATTTTATTCCCGGCTTCTACTTGTCTGTTGGCTTTTGGATGAGCAATTGCTGCAAACCTATTCTCAATGCCATACTTTTGACAAAATTCTTTGAACTCCCTACTTTCAAACTGAGTTCCATTGTCCGTAATGATAGTTCACGGGAGGCGAAAATGGCATATGATGTTTTGCATAACGAAATTACTGACCTTTTTGGTAGTGATCGTAGCTAAGGGCTCTGCTTCCGGTCAGTTGGTAAAGTAATCGATTGCAACTATTGCATATTGCCACCACCTTTAGAGATTGGCAAAGAGCCGATTATATCGACTCACCATATTGCAAATGGCCAAGGGCTAACCATTTGAGTGAGTTCTGTCGACAGAGCTCTTAGGATTTTTGTTTATTTTTGACATTTGTCGCATCTTCGCACATAGTCCGCAGCGTCCCATTCACAGTTGGCCAATAGTATCCATAGCGGAGGATCTTTTCGCTAATGTCTGCCCTCTAGTATGGTCGCTACATTCTCCTTTATGAACCTCTTTCAAGACCCGCTTTATTTCGTCATTGGTGATGCACCGAAGTAAGGGGACCAAGAATCCATTTCGATACATTACTCCATCCCGCATTACATATCATGAAGCTTTGCGAATAATCTGTCGTCTTTCTTTCTTTCTTTTGGGAAAAATCCCATGTAGAAGGTATTGCTTGAATGGGATTATCCATGACTCCTTTTCGATTTCCGTTTCTAACACAAAATCTACTTCCATCTCATTTATAATCGGAGCATGTAAGGTTTCGACGGGAACCAATTCCATTTGCTGTGCATTACCAACACTCGTGAATTTTGCCAATGAATCGGCTTTCCCATTTTGCTCGCGTGGGATGTGTGAAATGTCATAATATTCGTGGTCTGCCAATAGCTCTTGAACCCGAGCAAGGTATGGGGTAAGTCTTTGCCCCTTTGCTTGATAGTCTCCCCGCACCTGGTACACCACCAATTGTTAGTCACAAAAAATTTCAATAGATTTTACTCCAAGTTCCCCGTTAAATTTTAAGCCAGCAATCAATACTTCATACTCGACTTCGTTATTTGTAGCCGAGAAATAGAGCTTCAAAGGATAACAAATCGATCGTTTTTTGGGAGTTACAAGAATTACACCAGCCCCAGAACAACGATCGATGGATGCCCCATCGGTGTATAGTTTCCATCGAATAAGGGGAATAACATCTTCACTGTTTGGTTCGTTTGATATGGTAAATTCGGCGATAAAGTCTGCTTGCGTTTTCCCTTGTATGTCCCTTCGTGGCAGGGAGGTGATATCAAACTGGCTCAACTCAATATTCCATTTTAATAGCCTTCTAGATGTTTCTGGTCATTGGAGTACTGTCGCAATGGTTGATCAGTATAGACACTGATCGGGTGTGCTTAAAAGTACGAACGAAGCTTGTGTGATGCAATCACCCAAGCAGTAGACTAGCTTCTCAATTTTAGGATAATTTCTTTCTGCCCCCATTAAACATTTACTGACATAATACACCAGCTCTTGAACTCGGTCCTCCTCGTGAACCAAAGCCATACTGATGGCATGTTGAGATACGACCAAGTATACATACAACACTTCATGGTCTATAGGCTTGGACAGCACCGGGGGACTTTCCAAATGCCTTACCAGAGCTCGAAATGCATCCTCACAGACAGGCGTCCATTCAAAATTTCTCTTTCCTTTCTTTATTACATCGAAGAAGGGATACGCTTGTCTGTCGCTCTGGATATGAATCGACTCAGTGCGGTCACTTTTTTGTTCAGCTTTGTACTTGCTTTATAGTTTTGGACACTTTTATGTCTCGAATAGCCTGAATCATTTCTGGGTTAGCTTAAATTCCCCATGCATTAATAATGAAACCCAATAAATTTCCTGATGCCACGCCAAAGGAACACTTTAGAGCATTGATTTTTATTCCGTAATACCTGAGTATATCAAACATTTTCGTCAAGCCTCGAATGTGGTTGTTTGACCGCCGTGACTTCACGAGCATATAGTCCACATAGACTTCCACCGTCCTACCAATTTGGTCTTTAAACATTCGATTCACTAGACGTTGATAAGTTGCTTCTGCATTTTTCAATCCGAAAGGCATCACTACATAACAATATAGTCCAACATCTGTGACAAAATTAGTGTGTTCCTGATCTGAAATGTGCATTGGGATTTGATTATATCCTGAGTACGCATCCATAAATGACAATAACTCATGTTCCGCTGTCGAGTCGACCAACCGATCAATTCTAGATAAAGGGAAACTATCCTTAAGGCATGCTTTGTTAAGATCTAAGTAATCTACGCAGGCCCTCCATTTCTCATTCGCTTTTTTCACTAGTATGGGGTTAGAGACCCATTCTGGGTAGAGGACGCCGTGGACAAACCCATTGGTTTTGAGTTTGTCCACCTCCTCTCTGAGAGCAGCGGACCTCTCCGGGTCTATGCCTCTCCTTATTTGCTTCACCGGCACGTATTTCATGTCTAACATATGGCTCGCAATGGCGGAAGAAATCTCGCACATATTGAAATGTGTCTAAGGGAAAACATACAGATTCACTCGGAGGAAATCGGTAAGATTCTCGATCATCGAGGGGCTGAGTTGGATCCAATCTTAAGTACCCACGATTGGTCATCGTGGCTGACTGGAATATCAATCGTTAGTTCGGTCGGTACTGCTTTTGCCTCCTTGGGTTCCTCATCATCATCCCTTGAATCTATGTCTTTATAGATCCGATCATGTTGCCTAAGCTAAGGCTTGGGCATTACTTGTCAATCTTCCGTGACTCGGCTGCGGACGGAGTTGTCCACAACCTTTCCTTTCTCTCTTCACTGGGCCTCTCTCGGCTCAGCCACATAACACACACGACCAGTCGTCTGATCGCCATGCACAAAACCAACTCCTTTATTCGTCGGATACTTCAAGGTTAAACACCACGGGGCCAAAGCTGTCCTAAACTCTGCCAGGGCCAGTCGATCCAGAAACACATTATACAGAGAATCGACTCCAAAACGATGAACGGTAGGATCCGCACCCTCCTACGTTCACCTTCTCCAAGCTCAACTAGTAATTCAACAAAATTCACTGCATCAGTAGCTGCACCATTAAAGCCATGAATACGGGCTTTAGATGGTTTTAGATCCTTTGTCTCCATCTTCATCTGGTCATATGCTTTTTTGAAGATAATGTTAACAGAACTTCCGCAGTCGATCAGTATTCTCCTCACAAATGTTGGCCCAATAGTAGCCGAGATGACCATCAGATCAATGGTAGGCGCCTCCACTTGATCAGCATCTCTGCTTCTGAATACTATATCATCAGTCATCATTCGCTGCTGCTTAGATAGGGTCCCATCTTCCGTGTTTGAAGAACATTCAAAATCTACATGCTTTAGGGAATTATTATACTGCTCCATTTCTTGCCAATTCTTGTCTGCAGGGTGAGGTTCACCAACTATCATATTTAAGACTAGTCTACCTGCAGTCCGAGCAGGTTCCTTTGGATGGCATGGAGCTTGCCCATGACCGAGGTCTGATGTTCCGTGACTTCCTTCCTGTGGATTCTTGACAAACTCCTGCAACTTTTTCTGTCGAATCAGCTTTTCTATAACATCGTGGAGGTGCCTACAATCCTTGATATTGTGCTCGTAAGTCTCATGGAAGCGGCAATACTTCTCAGTCTGCCTTTTTTCCTCAGTGGACTATTTTGGGCATGGCTTTCGATATTGAAAAGTGTTACAATTCGATAGGCAAATATTTTCTAGAGATGCATTCAGAGGAGCGTACTCATTGTAAGTTGGGATTCTTGGTTTCCACTTTCTTACTTCCCTTTTCTTTCCTGGATTTCCTCCTCCAAATCCGTTAGATTTCCCTGGCTTGTTTTGAATATTGACCTAGACCTTCCTAGAGTTATCACCAGTTTGTTTTACAGCAATGTTTCTCTTCAGTCTCCTTGCCAGGCCCTGGTGCATTGTCTCGCCTCGTCTACTTGGGTTCCTCTCTTCTTATAAATTGATGCGCCTTTGAATAATAACGTTCTAGAGTAGTCAGAGGTTTTCCTATCATCCAATCACCAAACTCTGAATTTGGATCTACTCCTTGCATCGTGGCCATCAGAATAGCTGGGCCATTCGGGTTGCTGACTTCAGTAGCAGCAACGTGAAATCTTTGTAAGTACTCCTTTAACGACTCCCTTGGAGCCTGAATCACACCGGACAAAGACATCACATCCTTAGGACGAGTGGCATGAATCATGAACTGTTCCACAAATTTTTTTGCTAATTCATCAAAGTTGGAGATAGACCGTGGAGGAAGTCGGGTGAACCACATGGTAGCGATTCTAGATAAAGTTATTGGGAAGAGTCTACACTTAGTTGCATCGTTTGCCCTAGCTGAATCCATCATCCACTCATATCTCATTACATGTTGTCGGGGATCAGTCTTCCCTTCATAGGCCGGGATAGTCGGCATGTTAAACTTCTTGGGGTATTTAGCCTGTAGGATAGCATCTATGAATGGAGTATGGCTCCTAGATATGCCCCAATCATCATTAGATAAGCCTTGATTTTCCCTCATCAGCTGTCTGACCATAGCTGATAAGTTTGGGGTTTGTATGGAAAGTGGCAAGTTAGAATTTGTCCCGCGGGACCATTCTGGTTGGTGTTTCCTCGGTTGGCGATCAACCAAATGCGTGTCCTGGGGGCCTACTTCATTGTGACCTTAGAGAATCGGTCGTCCAGATTCCACTTGTGCTCTAGATCTTAAGTTTCCTATTCCAACTTGAGTATGATTACCATGGTGTAAATGAGAGTCCATGGCTCCAGGTAGGAAACGTGGACCATCCCTGGTGGATCGTTCAGCTGCACCTATTTACGTTGTTTCAGTCCTACGGCATCTATGCTTAGGCGGTTCTTTAGACAAAACGGAGCTGTC
Source organism: Allium cepa (assembly GCA_030765085.1). Classification (NCBI taxonomy): domain Eukaryota; kingdom Viridiplantae; phylum Streptophyta; class Magnoliopsida; order Asparagales; family Amaryllidaceae; genus Allium; species Allium cepa. Next base: position 76,975,182 of record CM060941.1, on the reverse strand, counting down.
AGACGAGGAGTAGGCAGCGGGACTTCCTCCAGCATTCTGATGCTGTTGTTGAGTAAGCTGAGTCACGAGGTTGGCATTCGCTTGAATTTGCTCATTAAGCTATCTCCTGCTTTCCATGAGTTCTCTCATAAGCTCGTTGAACTCCGTTCTGGTGACAACTTCTGTTTGGTTTAGGGCGGTAGTGGTCCCTGCACCTAAATTAGCTTATTGATTACTAGGTCCTACTTATTGGATGCTAGCGGTCTCGTTGACGTCCGCATTGTGAGAGGCTGATCTGGTTCCTATTGTAGAGTTATAGGTAGGAACTCTGAGTAGAATCAACGGACTCCTTGTGAATGAACTTGGATCACCTTCGGGGTTTTCTTCAATCCAGCAGCGACAAAGTAGATCCTAATAACCAGAGAATGTTATTCTCAGTGAAAGCACAAAAATGTTAGCATCAAAATTGGTTACTAGCATCCTTGAGTAGGATTGTGTAGAGAGATTAATGAAGAAGGTAAATTAAAACAGAGAAATATCACAAAGAAGCAGTATAAATATGGAAATCTCATAAAAGAAGCTTAACTAACAGTAAATGCAATATAACACAGGAAGTTTAGAATAGTTGAATTTTTTTAGCAAAGAACAGATAAAGTTGTTTGGGCATCATGGGTCATTGTTCATGTTTCTTTAAAGCTACATTTTGGAATAATAGATATGTTGAAATTTTTCTTTATGTAAAATGTCAATTTTTGTGGGTTAGAATTAGTTGTGGCATTTTACAATTTGGTTTATGCGTTTAGCATATAACTGACTTCCGATTGCGCTAAATTATGCCTTGATTTATCAAAATTTTTGAGAAGAAAAGTATTTTGAAAAGTTTCCCCTTGATTTAATAAGTTTCCCTTTGATTTGAAAAGTTTCTCTTTCTAATTTTTTTGCGTGTTTTAGTTATTTTTGACTCTTAAGTTATTTTTAGAGTTTTTGTCCAAAAATTTGATTTCAACGAGAATTGTATATTTAAATATTTTGGGATTTTATTTTTCAAATGACGTACAAATTTGAAAAGTGAGAAAGATTTTTGTGAAATTTTTTACTTTGAGTCCATATGTTAAGCGTAAAGAAGGCAAATAGAGTTAGACTTTACGGATTTAGAAGTGCATTAGGATTGACAATGCATAAATGCAAGCAGTAAAAAGGAAAAAATGTTTTAGCCTTAGAATTTCTATTTTCATACCTTGTCGGCAATGCATGCTAGTGTATTTTAGACTCAATTCCGTTTTAGAGCTTGAAAATAAATCTCCTAACGCATTTTATATGTGGAAAATTTAGAGTACGTCAGTGGTAACGAGGAAATTTCCACTACACTACGAGAATAGAAAGATTATATGGTAAGGTTATTAAATTCTCTACCTAAATTTCTTTTTTCGGCATAAAAGTAAAGTTTAAGAAGTGATTTTTCGACGTGCTAGATTTTTGGATGGTAGGAAGTGGATGCAAAATTGGTTGCTTCTTATTTCTATTCGTAGGAGTATGGGGATTTTGGTTGAAAATACTTTTCAAAAGCTACATACTATTTTCATCATATTTTTCAAAAATATTTTCAAAGAAATGCTTTCATATAGGAGGATCCGATTTAGAATCATTCTGCATATATATTTTCTATGTGATACAGTAATACACTGTGCACTTTCGTACGTTGGTTGCAAAATTTGTTGTACACTTATTGGTTGTGTAGTTTAGGATAATTAGGAGCCAAAACCATGACTTAGTCATTGGTGAAATTTTTAGGATTAAATTCTTTTTAAGACGGCAAGAATGTAACACCCCGTAGTTTGGCATTAGTTATTTAATTATTAAATAATTAGGCTTTAAAAAAATAATTTGTGCAAATGATGGAATTTGACCACGAAACTTGCACCATTGCATATGTGATAAAGTTCTAAGCAACTTTCAAATTTGGAATTTTGCGATCAAAGTCCAAACGAAGAAGCTACGGGGAATTCAAAACTGAAATAATTCGATTAGAATTAATTAACATTTTATATTAATTAACCCGGGCTTACTGCTCGACCCACCATTATGAACGGTCGACCAAGTCGGTCGACCTCTAGGCAGGAGGCGATCGACCGCTCTCTTTGTGGCAGCTAGGGTTAGCCCAGGCCCAAGGGCCTAGATTTAATATTTCAATCAAATGGTTTAGGTTGATTTTAGCGCTATAAATGTAGGCCTAACCCTCCCTTGGCTTCTCTTTTTTTTTGAAGGCGGCAGCAAAGCTCTGCCATTTCTTCTTCTCCACTTTCTTTTTAAATTATAAATATAAGATATTTATATCTATATTCATACAAATTAGGGAAGAATAGAAATCTAATAAAAATGAGAAGAGAAGTGAATCAACTATACGCGTATTTGAGGTAATTTATATATTTATATATTTGTATCTATTTTTTCTTTCAATACCAAATCACTTCTCAGACCTGCAATTCTAATGTATGTATATACCCTTTTTATACATATTTCTTGAAATTAAAATGATTTGGAGATGAATTTGAGGTTCAACTTTAGATCTGGAGATTCGGATCACTATTAAAACATAAGTGAAAATTTTTGTATATTGTTAATGATTTTAGTTATATTCTGTAGGCATACGTTTGATTTTTATGCCAAAATCAATTCTATTTATGAATTGTAGACTTTAATTAGTACAGAAAACTATTACCTACATGCTCTTGTTTTAGATTTAATTTGAAATATATTTACACCAAGATTTGGAAATCAGTGACAAAAATTATAGAATTTAAATGTTGTATATTTTTATCCAGATCTGTACTTGGGTGTAAAATAGGATTTTTTGATTACTGCCCAATTTATACTATGCTGTAGATTTTCCATAGTTTAATTTATGAGATGAACACCCATTTGATTTCTATAATTTTTTTTATTTTCTCCACTTTTCATTCAAAAAGGGCAATGTTTGATTTAACAAGGAATACCCACAAACAAAAAGGAAAGAGAAGTGTAAAGTGTAGATTCAATTATCGTAACTTACACTATTTATTCCAAATTAAAAAAATTGTCCATTCCTTGTAATTTCAAACGGAGTCAATTTTTTCTTTTTATGTTAAACTAATTTATGGAAATCACGGTGAAAAATCTTCCTAAGGATTAATTCCAGAAAATTAAATATGGAAAACATATTCTAGTTACATATTATGACTAGAATATATTTGGTTATAAATAAGTAGCTTTATTAGATAGTTTGTACGTATATATTGCATTAATAAAGAAGAATAGAGTTTATTTGTGCGTTATTTATGCATAACATTCGTTAATTATTATTATACTCAGGGAAGCAAATAGGTAGAATTAAGAAATGTAGTAATTCCTTGGCAATAAATTTGGAATTGCCAATAATGAGTAAAAGACTGTAACCCCAATTAATGGGAAGTTATTTGGAAATAATAATAGGATTAGTTTGGGGGTTAAAAATTGTTAGTATGAGAATTAAAGACTGTAACACCAATTAATGGGCAATTAATGGAAATGAGTTAGGAATTACAATTAATTGGGACAAATGGATTAACGGAACTGATAAAACGAGAACAGATATTAAAAAAGTTACTAATTTGAAATTAGTAATCAAATATAAATGTCTTAGGAAATGTCTATTGGGGTTTTAAAGACAAATTGACATTTATGAGCATTAAAAGGGGATTTATAGGTAGATAAGTATTTAAGGTAAATCTTATTACCTTAAATAAAAGGGGAATAAATAAGCTAAGTCCAAAGTTAACCTAAGATAGTATGAGTAAAAGACTTAGAATGGTTAATTAGACTTAGTAGGTTAGTGATGCGAGGTCAGTAGGGTCATTCGAAGGAAGACTGCCCTTCACTTTGAGGCCACCATTAGTCAGATGCACTTGCTACTGATGTGAGATATTACTAATCCTAGGACCGATAACAGTGTGAGAGATGGGACCTGATTTCTTAATTGAAAAGTATTAAATGGTCCAAATTTGGAATTAGGAGCGATGAGAGATATCTCCATACAGGTTCGCTTCTGGTTTGAGGTATTAAGTGGTTGTAGAGTCCACCTCTCTCCTTAAAGGAATTATTAAGTAACCTAGTGAAATTTCAAATAAATAAGGATATCTTCAAAAAGGTTCACTTTAGTGTTAAGGTATTAAGTGACTATTGTAGGGCCCGCCTACCTATCGAAAGAAGTAACCTAATGAGATTCCATACTTATAATTAAGAGTGATGATGGATATCTCAGGAAGGGTTCGCTTCGGTTTGAGGTACTAAGTATCGATCTAGGGTTCGTCTCTCTCCTATGAAAGAAGTACTAAGTAGCCTAATGAGATTTCCAAGCAATGTCAGGTATATAGTTCCAGCGAGGAGTCTGCCTTTGGGTTAGGTATTAAATGGCAAAGGCCTACCTATAAATAGTTGTTAAATGGTAAGAGGTCTGCCTAGTCCTTGTTAATGAGGTATTAAGTAGCTTGGGTACTGTTAACCCACCTTTTGGCAAGGCAGTATACATGCAGATTTAACTCAATAGATCTCACGGTTATCGAGGCTAGAATATCATGGACTTGGTTTAGATGGATGGATAATCGATTACGGATATGAAGCCAAGATTAAGCATAGTTGACGGATGAATGACACATGGCACTTGGAATATGGATTTTGACCAGAATGGAAGTTGCTTCGGGTTGGGTTGGGTCGGCCTATGACTTGCTTCAGGTCAACATTGGCACTACTCCAGGTTGAAAAAGAAGGAATCGGCCCCGGGTCGACTTGCGGATCTGCTCCAGGCCGGCACAAGGTTTGCTTCAGGTCGGTGTATGTCTTTCTTCGAGTCATCATGTTACTTGCAGTCGGCAATAACATTTCTTTGGGTTGGCATTAGCATTTCATTGGGTCGGCATGTTGAATACTTTGAGATGGCATATGGCTTTGGGTCGACATGTTGAATACTTCGGGATGGCATATGGCTTCAGGTCGGCATATTACTTTAGGTCGGCATTGGTTAACTTCGGGTCGGCAAGGACTTTGCTTCGGGTCGGCATTGGTATCACTCCTGCTCGGCAAGAGATGAGTCACTTGGGGTCGGCATACATTTCACTTTGGGTCGGCCTATGACTTGATTTAGGTCGGCATTGGTACTACTTTGGGAAGGCAAAGAAGGAATCGGCTCAAGGTTGGCATGTGGATCTGCTCTAGTTCGGCATGTGGTTTGCTTTGGGTCGGCATATAAACAACTTCGGATCGACGTAGGATGGACGAATTGGGCTCGGCGATCGTTATGGTGGGCCCATGTTGGTGAGGAGGCCCTGTAGCCAAGATTTCACCTATAAATACATAGGGCTTGGCTTCAGAAAAGGGACTTTTTCATTCTGTTCCTCTTCATCTTCCACTTAGAGGCTACTCTGCCATTTTTATTTGGGAATTCTGGATTGTAACTGTAATCAAATTTCCGATAATAAAAAGGATTTTTCTAGAGTGTTCATAGGCCGGAGTTAGCCGAACCACTATACATCTCATCATTTTTAATCGCTTTCATTTTAACTTTGATGATTCTTCATATTATATTCTCTACATACACTCTATCTGTGACTTCTAACTGGATATTGGTGCTTTCACTTGCAATTATTGAAATCCAGGACTTGTCGCAGAAACTAGCAGGCTTAGATATGGATTGCATCTATCGGGGGCGAATCCCGACCAATGAGAATGGATTAGCACAACTCCCCATGGAATTGGGGCCATGGATTTCGATGGCTTTGTTTGGAAATGGTTAGCGGTGACGGAACAAGAGCAGTCATCATCCGCCATAAATCGGAGCTAGCCCGGCTTAAGGGCATAGGTCGTCGCCTCTTGATGGCGTGAACTAAATAACTAATAATAAATTCTACACTAAAATAGCTAAGTCACTTACACATGTATGGGATCGAGGACGATCCATAGGCATGCTCTGAGATGGCAATAAACCACCATAACTAATGAATCTTAAAACACTTGGATACGCACTACTGTGATAAATAACACAGTTTGCGGTTATGGATCCGGTTGAAGAGATGGGAAATGACTGCAGGGTGCGAATCCCTTGCCAGAGAGCAATATGATGGATTCTTACACGGATTAAGTCCTCCACTAGAGAGTCGAGGTCGGAGAAGGATATTCATGGATTAAGTCCTCGATTGGGGATCGAAACCGGAGTAAGATACCCCATAGATAAGTCCTCGATTGGAAATCGAGGCCGGAGTTGGATACCCTACGGATAAGTCTTCGACTGGGGATTGAGGCCGGAGTAGGATACCCCACGGATTAAGTCCTTGACCAGAGAGTCAAGGCTGAAGAAGGACAACCATGGATAAGACCTTGACCGAAGAGTCGAGGCTGGAGTAGGATAAAATGATCCGGAGAGGTCCTGGATTTGGATATGGACCCGGAGAGGTCCAAGATTTGGATATGGACCCGGAGAGGTCTCGAATTTGGATATGGACCCGATGAGGTCCCAGATTTGGATTACAGGACTCGTAGGGGTCTCAGACTTGGATAAAACGATCTGAAGAGATCGTGGATTCGATTAATGGATCTGGGATGGATTCGAAATTGGATCTCAAATCGAAATAGTCATGGATTTCGCTAATGATCCGGAAAGATCAAGGAATTGGATTGGTAATGGATTGGACTCTACGCTGGATGATATGACGATCAATGGATTATGAACTTTAGATTTTGGACTTATGACAATTCAAAACATGCCTTTTAATAGCAAGACATGTTTTGGGGGGTAAATGTTAACCCGCCTTTTGGCAAGACAGTATACAGGCGGATTTAATCCAATAGACTTTATGATTATCGAGGCTGGAATATTATGGCCTTGGTTCAGATGGATGGATGAATAATTGATTACGGATATGAAGTCAGGATTAAGTATAGTCGATGGATGAACGACGCAAGGCACTTGGAATATGGATTTTGGCAAGGATAGAAGTTGCTTCGGGTCAGGTCGGCTTATGACTTGCTTCGGGTCAGCATTGGTACTACTTCGGGTTGGCAAAGAAGGAATCAACTCTGGGTCAGCATGTAGATCTGCTCCACGTCGGCACGAGGTTTGCTTCGGGTCGGCGTATGTCTTTCTTAGGTCAATATGTTACTTGGGGTCGACAATAACAAACTTTGGGTCGGCAATAGCATTTCTTCGGGTCGACATGTTGAATACTTCGGGATGGCATATGGCTTTGGGTCGGCGTATTACTTGGGTTCGGTATTGCTTTAACTTCGGGTTTGCAAGGACTTGGCTCCGGGTCGGCATTGCTTCAGTTGGGGTCAGCATTGGTATCATGTCTAGTCGGCAAGAGATGAGTCGCTTGGGGTCGGCATACATTTCACTTTGGTTCGGCCTATGACTTGCTTCGGGTCGGCATTGGTACTACTCTAGGTCGACAAAGAAGGAATCGGCTCCAGGTCAGCATGTGGATCTGCTCCGGGTCGACACTAGGTTTGCTTCGGGTCGACGTATGTCTTGCTTCGGGTCGGCATATGAACAACTTCGAGCAGGCATAGGACGGACGAGTTAGGCTTGGCGATCGTTATGGTGGGCCCATGTAGGTGAGTAGGCCTTGTAGCCGAGATTTCACCTATAAATACGGAAGGCTTGTGTGACGACCCGTAAATTTTCAATGATTTAAATCTGTTAAAATGGTAAAGTTTGGTAATTAATATTGAAAGAATGGAATTTTTTCATTTAGTAAATGAATCTTGGTATTAAATATTGAAACAAATAAAATTTGTAAATAAATAATGAAATAGTAACTAGGATGCAATGTAATAACGAAGTAATTAAAGCTGAATCTATGTAAATTAATAGAAACGTAAATTATTTAAGATAGTAACTGGTGAATTGGGGAAAATAGTTCAAAGTATGTTAATTGATGAATAAATACGTAATGTATGTAAAGTAATAAACTGGTATAAGAATGGAATTAAGGAAATTTTACTAATTGGTTTTAAAACCTTAATTAATGTGTTAAATTGTTAGAAGTACACATTTAGAAATATAATAGTTATTCAAATTAAGATGTAAATAAGCGTACATTAATGAAATGAAATAAAATTAGCTTTAAATATGGAATTATAATATGGATTGATAAGTAACGAACTTATAAATGCAATTAAAGGCAATTAGTTGGTAATTAATATAGGTTGCTTGTTTATTTAATGTGTTAGATAAACTTTGGTAATCGGTTGTAATAAATCTAAATTTAACGTTTAGTTACTGTAAATTTAAGTAATAATCGAAAATAATGATAATTTTATTTATAATATGACTATTGGTTGATGTAAAGATTGTAAATCAAGGTTTATTAATTTATTTGAATGTAAGTAACAGGTGTTGTATAAATAAATGAATTAGTATAATAAATGGTAATTGGATGAACTCAGTGTTACGCAAGTAATCATAAAAATTAGTTGAATTAATAAAATAAACTTAATTGTATTATAAAGTTAATGATAACGATTGTTGTATTTAATTGGCCTTCTAAATCAGAATAGAAATCTTTAATGTTTTAATGAAATTTGTAACGGAAGGTGCGAATGTAATAATGAAATAATTTGAAGCGTACATTCATTCATAATGTAGTAATCTATATAATGGAAAGTATGAACCCAAGTGAATGAATTTATATAGAACGTTAATCGCAATTAGCGTGAATATTGTTAGAAATGCAATAAAATGGAAATGGGGTAGTTAATACAAAGGAAAGATGGAAATTTGAACTTACTAATGTAATAAAGGGAAAAACGAAGGTTATCTTTGTTTATCGAATAATAATTGGTTAGATAAAAAGTATTTAAGTAAATCAAGTTAATTTATTGGAATAAATTTTAATTAATTGAGTTTATTGTGAATGAAATTAATTAGTACGTTATTTGAAATTTATGATGGAATGTGAAAATATTTAAAGGAATATTTTGAGTCCAATATAAATGCCATCTATTTGACAATAATGAATGAAATAATTACTAATTGATTTAATTAAATGGAATTCTTGGGAATTTTATTTATAAATTCTAAATTAAATAAAGTGAGGGTAAGATTGAAATTTGATAATTAATAAACTTTAAATGGACATCTAAGTTTGTTAAATTAGTGTGAATAATTTGGAAATATAAAAATGATAAGAATTGTCAATTTTAGAATTTAAATTGGAAATTTGATTTAATAAATTAATTATTAATCTATTTAATTAATGGAAAAATATCCTTTTTGGCCACTACCTCGGTTTCGGACGAAACCAGTTTCATCGGATCCGTAACGGTGAATTATTATAGGATTTCAAGTTTCGTATCGATCGGACTTGTCGTTTGATCGTACGGACTCGAAACGACTTGAAATAAATTAAATTGAAATTAATTTGGAAAATTTTGATATTAGCATAACTTCTTCGTACGTTTAAATTTGGACTTGAAACTTGTTCCACCGAGTTCAAAATATTTTAAAACACCTATTTTGATATATGGATTAACTGAATTTCATTCCGGAGTCGAAACGGGATTTTGGGCCACTTTGGAGTTAGTGCGTAAATCTATCTTATCAATCCATTCAAATGTCAACCCTGCCTATATATAACCTGTTATAAACCCTAACAGCCTCTGTTCCTCATTTCTATACGTTCTATTCCTCCTTTTCCTTAATGGCAGACAAAATTCTATATTTCCATATCCAATTGCAAATCAAATCCAAAGCAAAAATTTCAAAGTCCTCAGAAAAATTTGAAAAAATATATATATTGATGCTCTCAATGAGCGTAAACTTCTGTATTGTTCGTTTTTTGATTCGTCGCACTGTTTGTCCGAAAATCGTAATTTTTTCGGCCATTCGTTTTGGTTTTTGGTCGATTCAACGGTGGATTCGAGTCGTGATATCAATCAGAGGGCATGGTTGCGATGAAGGTGTCGAGGCAGGCCGATCCATACGGCTACCTTCTTCCATTGGTGTTTGGATTCGCGACAATTGGAGGTTAAAAGGGGGTGTTTGGCATTCGGTTTCTGGCGAGTAGGGTTGGTCACAGGTGGCGCGGTGGTGGCCAGTGGGGCGTCTCGGGTTCGAAGGCTCACGAGCAGTGTCAGATCGAGCCTAAGCGTTGGCGGTGGCATTGATTTTCGTGGGAGGGAGTGGCGGCTCTATTCGATTTCGTACTAGAATTAGAGGGGTCGCGTGCGGTATTCTTTAATGATGTGTGCGTGATGACGCAGCTGTAGGTGATGTGTGTCACTTTTATTTATTTTAGTTTAAAATTTCGATTGTTCTAACTTTAGTAATTTCTGCATACGGACTCAGATTCACGCGCGGTTTTCTCCGCTAGGTTCGCATTCGAATTCCGGACATGCTGGCGCTGGTTTGGACAAATTCTGAGACTGTGTAATTTTTGGGTTTAAATTGAATTTAAATTCAAAAGGTGAGTGTTTTATCCCACTCACAACTTTTAAAATTTCTTATGTTTGTTAAATTGATTTATGATGTGTTTAGAAATTAACTTATAAATGTTTGGCATATTTTCAATCATCATCCCAGTTAAATTAAATTTATTTAATTAATTTGTTATTCATTTATTTATTGCATATAAACTGCCAGTTAAACAGTTAATTAAATTATTGTTGAATATAAACTGCTAGTTGATACCTATTGTTTATTATTCATTATATATTGATGTATTGTTTGAAGTGGATGATGTTTTTAATGAATGGATGTATGATTTTATGATGGATGAATGGATGTTTATTTATATCATCATAAACTACAAGTTATTATACATTTTATTGCATTCAGGATTACGGTTTGAAATGATATATAACCGTAAAATTTTATTTTTAAATTGCGGATTGAAATGATAAATATCCGTATCACTTGACCATAGGATAGAAAATTTTATACAGACACCGTCGGTCTATATATATAAATATTTTGAAAATGATTTATATGGTTTGGATAGGATACGGTTAAATAAATATTAATTTTTGATATTATATAAATATTATTTTATATATACATATATAGTTAAATTATTAAATTTAAGCTATGTATAAATTTGTTAAATAAAATAAATAAGTTGAATAATGGAGTTTGATTATTTTATATTATATGGTTAAGTACATGTTTAAGATATTGAATATATATAGAGTTTCAATGATTTAAATCAATTAAGATTGGAAGGTAAATTGAAAATTTATTTGGAATTGAGCTTATTTAAGAATTAAATTCCATAAGTTGATGTAGAATTTATTAACTTGAAATTTTAAAAGGTATCATATTTATAACTAAATTTTTATTCAAAATGAATTAAATGAATATTTCTAGTATAAATAAATTTAAGGAAATACTTATTTTTAGGTAATTTGAGTTTTATTTAAATGATTACGGATTTATTATGCAAATATTTCAAACTAACTAATAGGACATTGAATTGTTGAATAGAAATTTCCAACCTCAGTTTCTAATTGTTTAATACTCAAAGTTTGAAATATATTGAAACTGAAGTGGTTTATTGAAAACTGAAAGTGAATTTAACATTTATGGATTTAGACTTAATTTAAAGAGAATAAATTTCTAAAGTCATGGAAATTATTTATTCTATAAAGTAATTTTAAATTCAAACCATTTTATTTTATATACAGTTTGAATATCCAAACCATTTAAGTTTTGGAAGTTATGGTTTTAAAGCTATGGATTTCAAAGTATTATGTTTTGAAGAGTTATAATTCAAATGTATGGTTTCGAGATATTATAAATTTTAAAGTGGTATAGTTTTAGAAAAAAGATATATTTGAAATGATATCATATTGATTTGGTTTTAAAAGAGAAAAAAGATATCGTATTTATATGGTTTTGAAAAGGGATATTATATTCTGGTCTTAAAGTATAAATTATTTTGAAAAAGACCGCGGTGTTATGATAACGATTGGTTGTTGAAGAGACCAGGATCGAAAGTTGTCATACTCTCTGCCAACTCCGAAAACCACTTTAACAACCGTGTACGCGGTGGAGATTCCAGAATGAAGTAGGATGGCGGCGGTGTTTCCTTTGAGGTAAATACGTGGACCCAACTCCCGTGAGTTGGCATAAGGTGGCTAAAATAGGAGCGATTCTTGGGCCAATGAGGTAGCACCTTTGATTGGACACATCCCTTCGATATTATACTTTGACTTTTGGATTGATTCGGTGGCCACTTTTTATTTTTTTTATTTGGGGGTGTGGCTCGAGGTGGGCGGTAGCTGCGGCTATGCATTACCACCAGCCCGGATGCGTAATTGGTATATCTACCCTGACATTGCCTAGTTGTGCTGTGTCACCTACCCTATCGCGTCTTGTACAAGTTTGGATTTCTCCCGTAGCCCGTGTGGTATCCTCTGGTGGCTTCCCGATCAGGAGGGACCATGATATTGGATGTACTACTGGGACCATTACGTGTTAAGGGCTACATGGGTAACCCCTTAATGCTAAGAAAAAAGTAGGTTTATTTTACTATTACACATTATTATAATAGCGAAATATTACTACATAATAAATAGTTTAACGGATGCTTAGGAGATGTGAATCCCGAGCATCTTTTAAGTTAATAAACTTACGTTAGACACTGGATAGGAGATGTCAAACCCCGTAAACATCTCCGATGCCGTTTATGCTCATATTTATTTCTGTTGATTTAACTCACATAAGATCTTTTAGTTCTGACTCGAGTGTTTTGTCTTTTCAATTCGCTTGGGTCAGCCTGAGCATTTCAGGATTCAAAGACTTTAGCTCTAGAGGACGAGGACGAAGATTTATATTACTATTATCTACTATATTATTCCACTACACCATTTTATTCCGCTACATTGTTATTATCCTTTGGTATGTGAACTCTGATCTTTATTGTATAAATAAAAATCAAATGTTTTGTAAAACAGTTTTATGAACTATATATTGATTTTTATATTTTATCGTTCCGCTGCAAGATTCTGTTTTGTTTTTCTTCTCTGCTTTTCCTATTTACCCCATAACTTACAAGTCCCAGGACAATCCGCCCTTTTGTATGTTTTAAGTCTGACGTGTGGTTTATCGTTGATTTAAAGCGTGCGGAAAAGCGGGATGTTACATCTGGTATCAGAGCTTTGGTTTAGCGATAAACCTTAGCTTTGTGGGGTCTGACTCCTTATTAATAGGGTAGTAATACCCTATGAGGAGTCGCTGAGTGTATATATGAGAGAGCGTATTTGTTAGTATTATAAAAAGGTTTTAATATTGTGTTAATCTGTTCCGTTTTGTATTTATAAATTCTGGTTGATGCATGGGATGCTATGTCATCAACAGGGATTTATAAACACTTAATAGGACAGACCGACATAATATTTGTTTTTAATATAGGTGAATGAAATAATTTTTCCTATTATATTTTCTATATATAAAATAAAATTTTAAATGATATATACATATTTGGTTGCAATATATTGGTTGTTAGGTAATAAATTTATAAATAATAGTTGAAATGAGATTGAAATTAAGATAAATAAAAATTGGAAATTAGAACTTAAGTTCCGGGGTTTTGAAAATTTCTTTCAATTGATTTTGGAATATAATAATGATATTATTTAGAAGTATTTTCTGATATAAATATTTTATATAATTTGAAAAGAATTGTTTTAAAGGAATTTTTAAAAAGGAAATAAGTTATGTGCTCCCCTCTCAGTCGCTGGAAAATAATTTCGGTGATGGCGGCCGCATCATCGACATTCATTTTCGAGTTTCGAAGTGGGAAGGCCACGGTAGTAAATTTTGCTGCAGATTTGTTTTGATAAACTAAATAGAAATTTTAAATTGTTTAAAAACCATTGGATATATAAGTGTGAGTATATAATTATCCATTATTTTTAAAAAAAAAAATTGAAATTAAACCCGGTATTTAATTCTTAAGTTTCCATTGATTAGTAGTTTCAGTTATTGTAGTGAAATTGAATGTAACTAATGTAAAAATTAGAACCTTCAATTAAAATAAGAAATTTAGTGCTAAGTTATGAATGAAATTAAAAGAAATCTGAAATGTGTAACCTATAATACAAAGGATATAATTATTGAACATTGAATAATTTTTTAAAAGAAATAAGATAAACTTGTATGATTTTCAATTGCATTCTTAAAAAGCATATATATAACTTACCAAAAGATTTAAAAGTTTGAAATGTTAATAAGAAAATGTAGTAGAAGATTATACAAGTAATACTTAAATAATGAAGAGTTCAATTAAAATTTTGCTTTATATATTTTGATAGAAATTAAGTATTATAAGATAGTAATTAAAACTTAAGTAAATGTTGAAGTTATTTAAAAACAACAAGCAGAAAGATGAATACTGCAAATAAATGAAACTGTAAGAAATAAATGTAAATAAAAAGAAACTATTTGATATGAAAAAAAATGAAAATTTTCAAGAAATAAACGTGAATTAAAAGATAAATCATTATATGAATAAAAAGGAAATAAAACAACAAATAGTATGAAATGAAATTAATAAGGATGAACTTAATTATAGGTTAGATTTGTTGTTTGTTTTGGTTGTGGTTGTTTGGGTAAGGATACTTTAAATTTGTTTAAATGAATGAATAATCTATTTAGCTTCACCTAAAACTGTTGAGTAAAGGGTGCACTTAGTAGTTTATTTTTCATTCCGTACAATTTAAAGTTTTGAACCCGAACAACTACTTGTTTGTTGACGTGAATGAATTATTGATATGTGGGAATTCTATGTGATGGTGTATGCCTGGTTGCAAGTGATTAATGTTTGTATCGATTTGTTGCTTATGGTTGAAACCACTTTAAATATTTCATTTTATATAATTGTTAACTCTTTTGGATTATTTAAGTGAAATACAGGGTATGGAAGCAATTGCTACTGCTGATGTGCATGTAAATGTGCATATTTTTACCACCATATTTAATTTATTTAAATTAAGTAAATGATCATATTGGGGTATTTTAACTTGTTTAAACCAAAATTCATATTATTTGAAATTGTCACATATTCATCTTCATCCAGGGGCAAAATGGTCATTTTTTTGCATATATTAATTTGAGAAAATTTAATTGGAAATACTTATATTATTTTGTAGGAAATTAAAATCAATTACAAGTGGTTTCATGAAGGAATATGCATGCACCAATATAAATAATTTCGGTCATCGACATTCATTTTCGAGTTTCGAAGTGGGAAGGCCACGGTAGTAAATTTTGCTGCAGATTTGTTTTGATAAACCAAATAGAAAATTTAAATTGTTTAAAAACCATTGGATATATAAGTGTGAGTATATAATTATCCATTATTTAAAAAAAAATTGAAATTAAACCCGGTATTTAATTCTTAAGTTTACATTTATTAATAGTTTCAGTTATTGTAGTGAAATTGAATGTAACTAATGTAAAAATTAGAACCTTCAATTAAAATAAGAAATTTAGTGCTAAGTTATGAATGAAATTAAAAGAAATCTGAAAGGTGTAACCTATAATACAAAGGATATAATTATTGAACATTGAATAATTTTTTAAAAGAAATAAGATAAACTTGTATGATTTTCAATTGCATTCTTAAAAAGCATATATATAACTTACCAAAAGATTTAAAAGTTTGAAATGTTAATAAGAAAATGTAGAAGAAGATTATACAAGTAATACTTAAATAATGAAGAGTTCAATTAAAATTTTGCTTTATATATATTGATAGAAATTAAGTATTATAAGATAGTAATTAAAACTTAAGTAAATGTTGAAGTTATTTAAAAACAACAAGCAGAAAGATGAATACTGTAAATAAATGAAACTGTAAGAAATAAATGCAAATAAAAAGAAAGTATTTGATATAAAAAAAATGAAAATTTTCAAGAAATAAAAGTGAATTAAAAGATAAATCATTATATGAATAAAAAGGAAATAAAACAACAAATAGTATGAAATGAAATTAATAAGGATGAACTTAATTATTGGTTGGATTTGTTGTTTGTTTTGGTTGTGGTTGTTTGGGTAAGGATACTTTAAATTTGTTTAAATGAATGAATAATCTATTTAGCTTCACCTAAAACTATTGAGTAAAGGGTGCACTTAGTAGTTTATTTTTCATTCCGTACAATTTAAAGTTTTGAACGTGAACAACTATTTGTTTGTTGATGTGAATGAATGATTGATATGTGGGAATTCTATGTGATGGTGTATGCCTGGTTGCAAGTGATTAATGTTTGTATTGATTTGTTGCTTATGGTTGAAACCACTTTAAATATTTCATTTTATATAATTGTTAACTCTTTTGGATTATATAAGTGAAATACAGGGTATGGAAGCAATTGCTACTGCTGATGTGCATGTAAATGTGCATATTTTTACCACCATATTTAATCTATTTAAATTAAGTAAATGATCATATTGGGGTATTTTAACTTGTTTAAACCAAAATTCATATTATTTGAAATTGTCACATATTCATCTTCATCCAGGGGCAAAATGGTCATTTTTTTGCATATATTAATTTGAGAAAATTTAATTGGAAATATTTATATTATTTTGTAGGAAATTAAACTCAATTACAAGTGGTTTCATGAAGGAATATGCATGCACAAAGAATATAAAGGAATAAATATGGAAATAATTCAAAGTGAAGAACATGGATGACCCCACTTACCCACTACCTTAATGTACAAATTAAAGGCTAATGCACATGCTAAAAGACATTTAAAGCTTCATGTACATTTAAGTGGGGGATTATTAAAGCTAATGATAACTTGGCCATCACACTTCCTCCAAGGGCATTTTGGGAATTCCCCAAAAAGTGAATTAGGGTTTTAAAACTTGTATATATACCCCTTATGTTTCATGTAGCTCTATCTCTTCTCTTAGTCTCTCTTAGGCCCCCTTCTCTTTAGTTTAGTTTAGATCAAATAAAAGAAAACTCTCTTTCTCTTTTCATGGCTACTTAGCCATTTTTATTTTATGTAATTTTCTTTTCTTTTTATGCAATGTTAATTAGTGTTTCCTTTTACTTACATGTTCATTTCCTTTCATGCTAGTAGTGTAGATTTACTTTTATGCAAGTAGAATAGTTTTCTTTTCATTTGCTTTCATTTTTCTTTCTTTTTTGCTTTCATGTTGTCGCTACATTTGTTGATATGATGATAAATATGAGAGGCTAAACCCCTTCAATTTAGGAGTAATGAAGCTCTCTAATTAATGTAGCTTCAACATTTTGTTAATCAATGCTCTCTTTTTGTGCTTAATGGCATTGATAGAATTGGTTTAATTGTTGTTTTTGTTTTGAATTTGATAGCCTATATTGTTGACACCAAATAAGCTACGCTTAAACAATCACTAACACAAATGCCTCTTCATCAAAATATGATTATGGCATAAGAAAGTGATTTGAAATTAAAATTTGATGGTCTATGTTTCTAACCAATAGTTAATAGGTCATACTTAAAATAGATTTCATTCTTATTTTCTTTGTCAATTTTCATGAAAGTTAGTAAGTGTTTTAAGGGGTGTGTTATAGTTAGATGGCTTATGTTGGCTAATCAATAGCTCAAATATGTCATACTTATAATAAACACACCAATTAAAACACTAATGACCATAAAAGAGAGATCATGATTTCATATGTTGAACTACATGATTTAGAGAGTGGATTTATTCTCTAAATTGTCATTTAACTCTCATATTTGCATTTCTTTTCTTTTTGTTAGTTAGTTCATTTTCTCATTTTCTAGCTTAAACACACTCTCGACTTTGGTATAATTTGATTGAGTAGGAAATTTAAACCAACAATTCCCTGTGGATCGACCCGTATTCGCCACGTGCTACGTTCGTACACCGTGCGCTTGCGGTTATATTTTTAATTTAAATTCGTTCGACGGTTTTCTAAACCGATAGAATTTCCGTCGACGAACAACTGCATTTGGTTTCATAATAATAAGTGTAAGTTGCTCGACAAATAGGTACGTTTTTGGATTTCGGTTTATAGCGTTATCATATTATTTTTCCTGTTGTTGGGATATATTATTTTGAAATATATGTATATATTATTATATTTATACTATATTTTCTTCCGAGCCTCCCCGTACAAAGGAGACTTTGCCGAATTTTTCGTAAATTTTGGACTTAGAGAATTTTTGAAAATATTTTCCAAACTTTATTAATTTGAGTATAAAACGATTTATGGTTATAAATTGATATATTTTATTTAAATTATTAAATTTTGAAATAATTTTATTTATAAATTTAATATTTTGAACAAGATATTGATTACTTAATTCTTTTTTTTCCCTCCTTTTTCCTTTTTGGGGACGAAAGGTTTTGAGTGGGGGAAAGTGTAACGACCCGTAAATTTTCAACGATTTAATTTTGTTAAATTGATAAAGTTTGGTAATTTAATATTGAAAGAATGGAATTCTTTTATTTATTAAATGAATCTTGGTATTAAATATTGAAAAAAAAAAATTTGTAAATAAATAATGAAATAGTAACTAGGATGAAATGTAATAATGAAGTAATTAAAGCTGAATTTGTGTAAATTAATAGAAACGTAAATTATTTAAGATAGTAACTGGTGAATTGGGGAAAATAGTTTAAGGTATGTTAATTGATGAATAAATACGTAATGTATGTAAAGTAATAAACTGGTATAAGAATGGAATTAAGGAAATTTTATTAATTGGTTTTAAAACCTTAATTAATGTGTTAAATTGTTAGAAGTACACATTTAGAAATATAATAGTTATTCAAATTAAGATGTAAATAGGCATACATTAGTGAAATGAAATAGAATTAGGTTTATATATGGAATTATAATATGGATTGATAAGTAACGAACTTATAAATGCAACTAAAGGCAGTCAGGTGGTAATTAATGTAGGTTGCTTGTTTATTTAATGTGTTAGATAAACTTTGGTAATCAGTTGTAATAAATCTAAATTTAACGTTTGGTTACTGTAAATTTAAGTAATAATCGGAAATAATGATAATTTTATTTATAATATGACTATTGGTTGATGTAAAGATTGTAAATCAAGGTTTATTAATTTATTTGAATGTAAGTAACAAGTGTTGTATAAATAAATGAAATAGTATAATAAATGGTAATTGGATGAATTCAGTGTTACGTAAGTAACCATAATATAGTTGAATTAATAAAATTAACTTAATTGTATTATAAAGTCGATGATAACGATTGTTGTATTTAATTGGCCTTCTAAATCAAAATAGAAATCTTTAATGTTTTAATGAAGTTTGTAACGGAAGGTGTGAATGTAATAAAGAAATAATTGAAAGTGTACATTCATTCATAATGTAGTGATCTATATAATGGAAAGTATGAACCCAAGTGGATGAATTTATATAGAATGTTAATCGCAATTAGCGTGAATATTGTTAGAAATGTAATAAAATGGAAATGGAGTAGTTAATACAAAGGAAAGATGGAAATTTGAACTTACTAATGTAATAAAGGGTAAAACAAAGGTTATCTTTCTTTATCGAATAATAATTGGTTAGATAAAAAGGATTTAAGTAAATCAAGTTAATTTATTGGAATTAATTTTAATTAATTGAGTTTATTGTGAATGAAATTAATTACCACATTAATTGAAATTTAAGATGGAATGCGAAAATATTTAATAGAATAGATTTTGAGTCCAATATAAATGTCATCTATTTAATAATAATGAACGAAATAATTACTAATTGATTTAACTAAATGGAATTCTTGGAAATTTTGTTTATAAATTCTAAATTAAATAAAGTGAGGGTATGATTGAAATTTGATAAATTAATTAACTTTAAATGGACGTCTACGTTTGTTAAATTAGTGTGAATAATTTGGAAATATAAAAATGATAAGAATTGTCAATTTTAGAATTTAAATTGGAAATTTGATTTAATTAATTAATTATTAATCTATTTAATTAATGGAAAAATAGCCATTTTGGCCACTGGCTCGGTTATCGACGAAACCAGTTTCATCGGATCCGTAACAGTGAATTATTGTAGGATTTCAAGTTTCATATCGATCGGATTTGTCATTTGATCGTACGTACTCGAAACAACTTGAAATAAACTAAATTGAAATCAATTTGAAAAGTTTTGATTTTAGCATAACTTCTTTATACATTGGAATTTGGACTTGAAACTTGTTCCACCGAGTTCAAAATATTTTAAAACACCGATTTTGATATATGGGTTGACCCAATTTCATTCCGGAGTCGAAATGGGCTTTTGGGCCACTTTGGAGTTAGCGCGTAAATCTATCTTATCCATCCATTCAAATGTCAACCCTGCCTATATATATCCTGCTATAAACCCTAGCAGCCTCTGTTCCTCATTTCTATACGTTCTATTCCTCCTTTTCCTTAATGGTAGACAAAATTCTATATTTCCATATCCAATTGCAAATCAAATCCAAAGCAAAAATTTCAAAATATATATATTGAAGCTCCCAATGAGTGTAATCTTCCGGGACTGTTCGTTTTTCGATTCGTCGCACCATTTGTCCGAAAACCGTAATTTTTTTCGGCCATTCGTTTGGGTTTTTGGTCGATCCAACGGTGGATTCGAGTCGTGGTATCAATCAGAGGGCATGGTTGCGAAGAGGGTGTCGAGGCAGGCTGTTTCATACGACTATCTTCTTCTATTGGTGTTTGGATTCGCGGCAATTGGAGGTTAAAAGGGGGCATTTGGTTTCTGGCGAATAGGGTTGGTTGCAGGCGGCGCGGTGGTGGCCAGTGAGGCATTTCGGGTTCGAAGGCTCACGGGCAGTGTCAGATCGAGCCTAGGTGTTGGCGGTGGCGTTGATATTCGTGGAAGGGAGTGGCGGCTCCGTTCGATGTCGTATTGGAATTAGGGGGTCGCGTGCGTTACTCTTTGATGACGTGTGCGTGATGATGCGGCTGTAGGTGATGTGTGTCACTTTTATTTATTTTAATTTAAAATTTCGGTTGTTCTAACTTTAATAATTTCTACATACGGACTCAGATTCACGCGCGGTTTTCTCCGCTAGGTTCGTATTCGAATTCCGAATATGTTGGCACTGGTTAGGACGAATTCTGAGATTGTGCAATTTTTTTGTTTAAATTGAGTTTAAATTCAATTTAAATTCAAAAGGTGAGTGTTTTAACCCACTCACAACTTCTAAAACTTCTTATGTTTGTTAAATTGATTTATGATGTGTTTAGAAATTAATTTATAACTATTTGGCATATTTTCAATCATCATCCTAGTTAAATTAAATTTATTTAATTAATTTGTTATTTATTTATTTATTGCATATAAACTGCCAGTTAAACAGTTAATTAAATTATCATTGAATATAAACTGCTAGTCGATACCTGTTGTTTATTATTCGTTATATAATGATGTATTGTCTAAAGTGGATGATGTTTTTGATGAATGGATGTATGATTTTATGATGGGTGAATGGATGTTTATTTATATCATCATAAACTGCAAGTTATTATGTATTTTATTGCATTCGGGATTGCGGTTTGAAATGATATATACGTAAAATTCTATTTTTAAATTGTGGATTGAAATGATAAATATCCGTATCACTTGACCATATGATGGAAAATTTTATACAGACACCGTCTGTCTATATATATAAATATTTTGAAAATGATTTCTATGGTTTGGATAGGATACGGTTAAATAAATATTAATTTTTGATATTATATAAATATTATTTTATATATGCATATATAGTTAAATTATTGAATTTAAGCTATGTCTAAATTTGTTAAATAAAATAAATAAGTTGAATAGTGGAGTTTGATTATTTTATATTATATGGTTAAGTACATGTTTAAGATATTGAATATATATATAGAATTTTTCTGATTTAAATCAATTAAAATTGGAAGGTAAATTGGAAATTTATTTGGAATTGAGCTTATTTAAAAATTAAACTCCATAAATTGATGTAGAACTTATTAACTTGAAATTTGAAAAGGTATGATATTTATAACTGAATTTTTATTCAAGATGAATTAAATGAATATTTCTAGTATAAATAAATTTAAGGAATTTGAGTTTTATTTAAATGATTACGGATTTATTATGCAAATATTTCAAACTAAATAATAGGACATTGAATTGTTGAATAGAAATTTCCAACCTTAGTTTCTAATTGTTAATACTCAAAGTTTGAAATATATTGAAACTGAAGTGGTTTATTGAAAACTGAAAGTGAATTTAAAATTTATGGATTTAGACTTAATTTAAAGAGCATAAAATTCTAAAGTCGTGGAAATTATTTATTCTATAAAGTAATTTTAAATTCAAACCATTTTATTTTATTTACTGTTTGAATATCCAAACCATTTAAGTTTTGGAAGTTATGTTTTTAAAGCTATGGATTCCGTAGTATTATGTTTTGAAGAGTTATAATTCAAATGTATGGTTTTGAGATATTATAAATTTTAAAGTGGTATGGTTTTAGAAAATGGATATATTTGAAATGATATCATATTGATTTGGTTTTAAAAGAGGAAAATGATATCGTATTTATATGGTTTTGAAAAGGGATGTTATATTCTGGTCTTAAAGGATAAACTATTTTGAAAAAACCGCGGTGTTATAATAACGATTGATTGTTGAAGAGACCGGGATCGGAAGTTGTCATACTCTCTGCTAACTCTGAAAACCACTTTAACAACCGTGTATGCGGTGGAGATTCCGGAATAAAGTAGGATGACGGCGGCGTTTCCTTTGAAGTAAATACGTGGACCCGACTCTCGTGAGTTGGCATAAGGTGGCTAAAACAGGAGCGATTCTTGGGCCAATGAGGTAGCACCTTTGATCGGACACATCCCTTCGATATTGTACTTTGACTTTTGGATTGATTAGGTGGCCACTTTTTATTTTTTTTATTTGGGGGTGTGGCTCGAGGTGGGCGGTAGCTACGGCTATGCGTTACCACCAGCCTAGATGCGTAATTGGTATATCTACCCTGGCATTGCCTAGTTGTGCCGTGTCACCTACCCTATCGCGCCTTGTACGAGTTTGGATTTCTCCCGTAACCCGTGTGGTATCCTTTGGTGGCTTCCCGATCAGGAGGGACCATGATATTGGATGGACTACTGGGACTATTTCGTATTAAGGGCTATATGGATAACCCCTTAACGCTTAGAAAAAAGTAAGTTTTTTTACTATTAGACATTATTATAATAGCGAAATATTACTACATAGTAAATAGTTTAAAGGATCCTTAGGAGATGTGAATCCCGAGCATCCTTTAAGTTACTGCACTCACGTTAGACACTGGATAGGAGATGCCAAACCCCGTAAACATCTCCGACGCCGTTTACACTCATATTTATTTCTATTAATTTAACTCACATAAGATCTTTTAGTTCTGATTCGAGTGTTTTGTCTTTTCAATTCGCTCGGGTCAGGCTAAGCATTTCAGGATTCGAAGACTTTAGCTCCGGAGGACGAGGACGAAGATTTATATTACTATTATCTACTATATTATTCCACTGCACCATTTTATTCCGCTGCATTGCTATTATCCTTTGGTATGTGAACTCTGATCTTTATTGTATAAAGAAAAATCAAATGTTTTGTAAAACAGTTTTATGAACTGTATATTGATTTTTATATTTTATCGTTCCGCTGCAAGATTCTGTTTTGTTTTTCTTCTCTGCTTTTCCTATTTACCCCATAACTCACAGGTCCTAGGATAATCCTCCCTTTTGTATGTTTTAAGTCTGACGTGTGTGGTTTATCGTCGATTTAAAGCCTGCGGAAAGGCGGGATGTTACAGCTTGGCTTTTGAAAAGGGACTTTTTCATTCTATTCCTCTTCATCTTCCACTTAGAGGCTACTCGGCCATTTTTATTTAGGAACTCTGGATTGTAACTATAATCAAACTTCTGATAATAGAAGAGGATTTATCTAAAGTGGACGTATTCCGGAGTTAGCTAAACCACTATAAATCTTGTTTTTTTACTTGCTTTCATTTTAATTTTGGTGATTCTTCATATTATATTCTCTACATACACTCTATCTTCGACTTGTGACTGGAATTGGTGCTTTCACTTGCAATTCGGTATCGGTGGCCAATTATGGCGCCAACAGGTACAGTCTCTCACATTGCTAAGACTTCGATAATGATATATGTGCTAGTGTATGGTTATTATAAATTAGAAGGCTATAAATAGTAGTCAAAGGACTCTGTAGCTAGGACCAATATACCAATAATGACGATGTTAGAAGCCCACCTTGGGAATAGATCTTAAATGACGAAGTCTACCTCGATTGAGATCTTAAATGGTAGAGTATATATATTTCTCTTTTAAAATTATTATGTGGTGATAGCAGAAGTTGGCTTCATATTTGTACATATTAAGTGGCAAATGGGTATATAAGTATTGGGAGGTTGATAAGGCTTCGTCAGTATTTTGTACCTTGGGAATGGGTAAGTGAGTAATCATGTGTGCAATGCAAGATTAACCTTAATAGACATAACAATTAAATGGAAATCAATTAGTATAAATTTATGTTATGGATGTTATAGATTTTCCAGTCACCAGAACGATGTTCTAACCCTCTCCTCATTATAACCACATGATAGATTTAGAGGAATGAGTCGATGGAGCCGGATGTATTTATTTGTTCGAGAAGTCTTCTTTTCTCTCATGCTCGATGCTAATATGACAATTCTGCTATCCAAGGAATACATTAATTCAAATGTAGTAGTCATATTCTTATCATATTATTGTTTCCGTTGTGAGTTTAGATTTCTATCAATCTCTGATAATGCTCATGCTTATTTGTAGGTACCAAATCCAATGGTTTGTGTACTGATGGACTTGGGTTTTGATTTTTATCGAAATTTAGGCCCACTAAGGTATGGGTTGCTACAACGACTCCTCACATCGAAGAAATCTTCACAAAAAACATATTCACCTACCATGAACTCAAGTCTCTTCTTCTTTTGTCGACATAACTTTTCCGCCTTAATTGTGTCGCTTTCACCCTTGTGCGGATCAATTCTACCTTCTCAATAGCCTCTCTTATCAAACCTAGCCTTAACATGAGTCTATCTCCCATGTCCAACCAACAAATAGGCGACTTGCACGATCTACCATAAAGTGCCTCAAATGGGGCCATTTCGATACTAGATTGGTAATTGTTGTTATACACAAACTCTACCTGATGCATATGATCTTCCCAAGATCCTCTAAAGTCCAGTACATATGTCCTTAAGGAATCCTCCAACACATGGTTCACCCTTTCTGTTTGACTATCAGTCTATGGGTGGTAATCCGTACTCGTGCTTAATTCTATACCTAATACACTCTGTAAACATTACCTGAACTCATTGGTGAACAATGGATCTCTATCACTTACGATATTGCTTGAAACCCCATGTAGTCTCACTATATTCTTCAGGTGTTGTCTCGCCAAACTAGCTGTCGTTCTTGTCAAGCTCATTGGGATAAAGTTGGCACGCTTAGCCAGTTTATTGACAATTAGCTAAATGTTTTCATTTTCCGTTCTCCACCTAGGAAATCAACCGAGAAATTTCATGGAAACCATTCCAAGTTGGTAGTTTCAAAGACTGAAGTAATCCGTTCGGCTTTTAATGTTCATCTTTTTCTTTTTGAAAAGTAAAATATCTCTTCACACATTCACTGTTATCTCTTTCCATCCCTTCCCAAAATAATACTCTCTTCATGTCACGATACATCTTCATTTGCTTGGGATGAATGGTATAGACTGATGAATTTCTTCCAAGACTTTTTTCCCGTAAGTCTCCTACATCTAAAACCCACAATCTTCCTTTCTTTTTAAGCCATTCTTTTGAATCTACCTCGAATCCTTTAAGATTCTCTACATCTGGCCCTATTTTTAATCGCTTAATTCTTTCAACAATTATTAGGTCCCCCATTTACCTTATAATAATTCTATCCACAAGTGTTGGACCTACCTCTACACTTGCTAACATGCCTAGATCCTTACTCGAGCTTGTGTTCTTCCTAGAATGCACTCCACAAGAGGCTAATGTTTCTAATGTTTTCCATTCTTAAGTCATGGCTAAAACTCCATTTTGATGTTTCCTACTCAAAGCATCGACAACCTTATTACCCTTTCCTAATGTATATTCTGCCCTGAATTCATATGCCACTAGAAACTCTAACCATCTCTATTGCCACATGTTTAACTCCGTTTGAGAGAATAAGTACTTAAGGAAAATATGGTCCATATATAACTCGAACTGCTCTCTTAAAATATAATGTCTTCAAATTTTCCATGCAAAAACTACCGCTGCCAACTCCAGATCATGAGATATCTAACTTTATGCGGTTTTAACTGCCTTGATGCGTAAGCTGTCAATCACCCTCTTTGCATCAGCACCGCCACCAAACCCGTTTCAAAGGAATTGGTGTACACTACCGTCTCCTTATTTCCTTCCGATATGACCAAGATATGAGTGTTTGTCAATAGCTTCTTCAACTCTCGAAATAATCCTTCACATTTATTTGTCTAAACGAACTTCTCATTCTTCCTGGTCATCTTAGCAAGGGTGTTGCTATATGCGAGAAATTCTAAATGAATCTACGGTAATAGCCATCTAACCTCAATAAATTCCTTATCTCTATGACCGTCTCTGGTCTCTTTCAAAGTTAATGGTCTCTATCTTTAATGGATCTACTACCAATCCATTCTCCGATACCAATGACCAATGAGCTTAACCTCTTGTTTCCAAAAGTGTTGCTTTGAAAACTTCTCCTTCAATTAATGTTGTCTCAAATGTCTCTAATAACAATTTAATATGGACTTCATAGTCTCTCTCATTCTTAGCATATACCAAAATATCATCAGTGAAGACCAACATAAGTCTATCCAACTATTTGCGAAAGATCTGGTTTATAAGATCTATGAAAGATGCTTGGGCAGTGATCAGCCCAAAAGGTGTTGTTTAGCCCAAAAGGCATAACTAACCATTCATTTGAACTGTATTTAGTTCTAAACGCGGTCAAAGAAACACTGTCCCGGGCTACCCTCAGTTGATGGAATCCTATTGCCAAACCTAGCCGCAAAAGTATTCTAGCTCTACTCAACTGGTCAAACAAGTCTTCTATCCTATGCAATGGATAACGATTCTTCACTACTACTTCATTCAACTTTTAATAATCAATACACATCCGTAAAGTTTCATTCGAATTCTTTACAAATACTGCAGAGCTCCCTACGAGAATTGCCCAACCTAATGAAATTTTCATGCTTAAGTTGCACTAGTCGATTCTTCAATTCCCTAATTCCCTTGGGCGATAGTTTGCAAGGCGGTCTTGTTGGAACTGGGCCAACTACAGCGAAGGAACTAGGTAAAATTCAAAAAAAAAATTCCATTATTGGATTTTTAGTGGGCATAGCAGTCTAATTCATTTAGAATTTTCTAAATTTTTTGTTAAATAAAATTAATATTTTATTTAAACTTATAAATAAACTTTAGTTATATAAATAGTATTATATGAAATACATATGCACCATATACACATATCTCAGTGCATGCACGTGCAATAAGGTAATGTGTACGTGGTTTGATATGCCCATACATAGATGATATGATTTACATCACAACGGACATGTTAACCCCTTGTATATCCAAATTGGTTGATGTAAAGATTGTAAATCAAGGTTTATTAATTTATTTGAATGTAAGTAACAAGTGTTGTATAAATAAATGAAATAGTATAATAAATGGTAATTGGATGAATTCAGTGTTACGCAAGTAACCATAATATAGTTGAATTAATAAAATTAACTTAATTGTATTATAAAGTCAATGATAACGATTGTTGTATTTAATTGGCCTTCTAAATCAAAATAGAAATCTTTAATGTTTTAATGAAATTTGTAACGGAAGGTGTGAATGTAATAATGAAATAATTGAAAAAGTACATTCATTCATAATGTAGTGATCTATATAATGGAAAGTATGAACCCAAGTGAATGAATTTATATGGAATGTTAATCGCAATTAGCGTGAATATTGTTAGAAATGTAATAAAATGGAAATAGGGTAGTTAATACAAAGGAAAGATGGAAATTTGAACTTACTAATGTAATAAAGGGTAAAACAAAGGTTATCTTTCTTTATCGAATAATAATTGGTTAGATAAAAGGGATTTAAGTAAATCAGTTGATTTATTGGAATTAATTTTAATTAATTGAGTTTATTGTGAATGAAATTAATTACTACGTTAATTGAAATTTAAGATGGAATGCGAAAATATTTAACAGAATAGATTTTGAGTCCAATATAAATGCCATCTATT
Source organism: Allium cepa (assembly GCA_030765085.1). Classification (NCBI taxonomy): domain Eukaryota; kingdom Viridiplantae; phylum Streptophyta; class Magnoliopsida; order Asparagales; family Amaryllidaceae; genus Allium; species Allium cepa. The sequence goes on along the minus strand of CM060941.1, from coordinate 76,946,844 downwards.
TAACAATAATGAATGAAATAATTACTAATTGATTTAATTAAATGAAATTCTTGGAAATTTTGTTTATAAATTCTAAATTAAATAAAGTGAGGGTATGATTGAAATTTGATAAATTAATTAACTTTAAATGGACGTCTACGTTTGTTAAATTAGTGTGAATAATTTGGGAATATAAAAAAGATAAGAATTGTCAATTTTAGAATTTAAATTGGAAATTTGATTTAATTAATTAATTATTAATCTATTTAATTAATGGAAAAATAGCCATTTTGGCCACTGACTCGGTTTTCGACGAAACCAGTTTCATCGGATCCGTAACAGTGAATTATTGTAGGATTTCAAGTTTCATATCGATCGGACTTGTCATTTGATCGTACGTTCTCGAAACAACTTGAAATAAATTAAATTGAAATCAATTTGGAAAATTTTGATTTTAGCATAACTTCTTCATACGTTGGAATTTGGACTTGAAACTTGTTCCACCGAGTTGAAAATATTTTAAAACACCGATTTTGATATGTGGGTTGACCCAATTTCATTCCGGAGTCGAAATGGGCTTTTGGGCCACTTTGGAGTTAGCGCGTAAATCTATCTTATCCATCCATTCAAATGTCAACCCTGCTCATATATATCCTTCTATAAAGCCTAGCAGCCTCTGTTCCTCATTTCTATACGTTCTATTCCTCCTTTTCCTTAATGATAGACAAAATTCTATATTTCCAGATCCAATTGCAAATCAAATCCAAAGCAAAAATTTCAAAATATATATGTTGAAGCTCCCAATGAGCGTAATCTTCTGGTACTGTTTGTTTTTCGATTCGTCGCACCGTTTGTCCGAAAACCATAATTTTTTTCGGCCATTCGTTTTGGTTTTTGGTCGATCCAACGGTGGATTCGAGTCATGGTATCAATCAGAGGGCATGGTTGCGAAGAGGGTGTCGAGGCAGGTTGTTTCATACGGCTATCTTCTTCTATTGGTGTTTGGATTCGCGGCAATTGGAGGTTAAAAGGTGGCATTTGGTTTCTGGCGCATAGGGTTGGTCGCAGGCGGCGCGGTGGTGGCCAGTAAGGCATTTCGGATTCGAAGGCTCATGGGCAGTGTCAGATCGAGCCTAGGCGTTGATTTTCGTGGAAGGGAATGACGGCTCCGTTCGATGTCGTATTGGAATTAGGGGGTCGCGTGCGTTATTCTTTGATGACGTGTGCGTGATGATGCGGCTGTAGGTGATGTGTGTCACTTTTATTTATTTTAATTTAAAATTTCGATTGTTTTAACTTTAATAATTTCTGCATACAGACTCAGATTCACGCGCGGTTTTCTCCGCTGGGTTCGTATTCGAATTCTGGATATGTCGGCACTGGTTAGGACGAATTCTGAGATTGTGCAATTTTTGGGTTTAAATTGAATTTAAATTCAATTTAAATTCAAAAGGTGAGTGTTTTAACCCACTCACAACTTCTAAAATTTCTTATGTTTGTTAAATTGATTTATGATGTGTTTAGAAATTAATTTATAACTATTTGGCATATTTTCAATCATCATCCCAGTTAAATTAAATTTATTTAATTAATTTGTTATTTATTTATTTATTGCATATAAACTGCCAGTTAAACAGTTAATTAAATTATCATTGAATATAAACTGCTAGTCGATACCTGTTGTTTATTATTCGCTATATATTGATGTATTGTCTGAAGTGGATGATGTTTTTGATGAATGGATGTATGATTTTATGATGGATGAATGGATGTTTATTTATATCATCATAAACTGCAAGTTATTATGCATTTTGTTGCATTCGGGATTGCGCTTTGAAATGATATATAACCGTAAAATTCTATTTTTAAATTGTGGATTGAAATGATAAATATCCGTATCACTTGACCATATGATGGAAAATTTTATACAGACACCGTCGGTCTATATATAAAAATATTTTGAAAATGATTTCTATGGTTTGGATAGGATACGGTTAAATAAATATTAATTTTTGATATTATATAAATATTATTTTATACATACATATATAGTTAAATTATTGAATTTAAGCTATGTCTAAATTTGTTAAGTAAAATAAATAGGTTGAATAGTGGAGTTTGATTATTTTATATTATATGGTTAAGTACATGTTTAAGATATTGAATATATATGTAGAATTTTTCTGATTTAAATCAATTAAGATTGGAAGGTAAATTAGAAATTTATTTGGAATTGAGCTTATTTAAAAGTTAAACTCCATAAATTGATGTAGAACTTATTAACTTGAAATTTTAAAAGGTATGATATTTATAACTGAATTTTTATTCAAGATGAATTAAATGAATATTTCTAGTATAAAAATTTAAGGAATTTGAGTTTTATTTAAATGATTACGGATTTATTATGCAAATATTTCAAACTAAATAATAGGACATTGAATTGTTGAATAGAAATTTCCAACCTTAGTTTCTAATTGTTTAATACTCAAAGTTTGAAATATATTGAAACTGAAGTGGTTTATTGAAAACTGAAAGTGAATTTAAAATTTATGGATTTAGACTTAATTTAAGGAGCATAAAATTCTAAAGTCGTGGAAATTATTTATTCTATAAAGTAATTTTAAATTCAAACCATTTTATTTTATATACTGTTTGAATATCCAAACCATTTAAGTTTTGGAAGTTATGGTTTTAAAGCTATGGATTTCGAAGTATTATGTTTTGAAGAGTTATAATTCAAATGTATGGTTTCGAGATATTATAAATTTTAAAGTGGTATGGGTTTAGAAAATGGATATATTAGAAATGATATCATATTGATTTGGTTTTAAAAGAGGAAAATGATATCGTATTTATATGGTTTTGAAAAGGGATGTTATATTCTGGTCTTAAAGTATAAACTATTTTGAAAAAACCGCGGTGTTATAATAACGATTGATTGTTGAAGAGACCGGGATCGGAAGTTGTCATACTCTCTGCTAACTCCGAAAACCACTTTAACAACCGTGTACGCGGTGGAGATTCCGGAATAAAGTAGGATGGCGGTGGCGTTTCCTTTGAAGTAAATACGTGGACCCGACTCTCGTGAGTTGGCATAAGGTGGCTAAAACAGGAGCGATTCTTGGGCCAATGAGGTAGCACCTTTGATCGGACACATCCCTTCAAAATTGTACTTTGACTTTTGGATTGATTCGGTGGCCACTTTTTATTTTTTTATTTGGGGGTGTGGCTCGAGGTGGGCGGTAGCTACGGCTATGCGTTACCACCATCCTGGATGCGTAATTGGTATATCTACCCTGGCATTGCCTAGTTGTGCCGTGTCACCTACCCTATCGCGCCTTGTACGAGTTTGGATTTCTCCTGTAACCCGTGTGGTATCCTTTGGTGGCTTCCCGATCAGGAGGGACCATGATATTGGATGGACTACTGGGACTATTACGTGTTAAGGGCTATATGGATAACCCCTTAACGCTAAGAAAAAAGTAAGTTTTTTTACTATTAGACATTATTATAATAGCGAAATATTACTACATAGTAAATAGTTTAAAGGATCCTTAGGAGATGTGAATCCCGAGCATCTTTTAAGTTACTGCACTCACGTTAGACACTGGATAGGAGATGCCAAACCCCGTAAACATCTCCGACGCCGTTTACACTCATATTTATTTCTATTGATTTAACTCACATAAGATCTTTTAGTTCTGACTCGAGTGTTTTGTCTTTTCAATTCACTCGGGTCAGCCTAAGCGTTTCAGGATTCGAAGACTTTAGCTCCGAAGGACGAGGACGAAGATTTATATTACTATTATCTACTATATTATTCCACTGCACCATTTTATTCCGCTGCATTGTTATTATCCTTTGGTATGTGAACTCTGATCTTTATTGTATAAAGAAAAATCAAATGTTTTGTAAAACAGTTTTATGAACTGTATATTGATTTTTATATTTTATCGTTCCGCTGCAAGATTCTGTTTTGTTTTTCTTCTCTGCTTTTCCTATTTACCCCATAACTCACAGGTCCTAGGATAATCCTCCCTTTTGTATGTTTTAAGTCTGACGTGTGTGGTTTATCGTCGATTTAAAGCGTGCGGAAAGGCGAGATGTTACAGCTTGGCTTTTGAAAAGGGACTTTTTCTGTGACGACCCACAATTTTCAAGCATCTAAAATCGGAATATTTAATTGATTTTAAGTATTCAAGAGAGTAATTTTAATTTGAATTACGAATATCACTAATTATTGATAATTAAATTTATTGAATTAAATAATTTGAAGCTGAGTAAAATGTTGAATCTGGAATTTTAAGCCTATTAAAAATAATTTGAAGGCTTGAAAAATTTATATTAATAGTACCAAGGATAATAGAAGTTGTAAAATTAAAATTAGCAGTGTATCGTTCAGTTTTGAAATTTTATCGTTTAAATTAAATTTTAAAATAGCCTTTCGAGGCACAGTCTCAGAATTCGATGAAACCAGTTCCATTGGGTCCGTAATATTGAATTAGTACCGGATTTCAAATTTCGTAGTGATCGGAGTTGTTGTGTGAGCGTACGACATATTAACATGCTGAAAAATTCGTTGATAATAGTCGACTTAAATTGGAATTTGAACTTAAATTTATACATTGTTTAACCAGTCGACCTTCAGTCGAAAATAAATAAATTCACATCATTGTTTTCTTTCACCTCAAAGCACTGTAGTCAATCATTATGGCCCATAGCTTCTCCAATACGCTTACGTTGATATTTATCCCGAGCCTTCATTCCATTCGAGAACATAACCGAGCATTTTCTTTCCCCTCCTTTCCTTTCAGTGCCGCTCCTCTTTTCCTTCTTTCAGTATATCAATTTCAAATAAAACCAAAAAAAAGAAAGAAAAAATGGGGAACGGGGGAAACTCGCGTGCTCGAACACGCGAGGTAATCGCGTCATCATCGATTCCTTTTTGATGCAATTGGTCGTTCGAATCGCGATGGAAGCTCGGGTCGCGGCGGTTTCGAAGGGGTTAGGGTTTGGGCTGCGCGCGTAGGGTTTCCGCAGGCGATGGAGGTCGCGGACGAAGTCGACATGGCAGTTACTCTGCTGGGTTTCGTGTTTCTTTGATGTTCGGCCTTCGATGTGAGATCTAGTTCTTGGGGCGGGCGCGTTTTAGGGAAGAAGCATGGGATTTTGATTTTGGGACGTCTACGTGTTGGGTGGCTGGGTTGATTTGCAGTGAGGTATTGCATCTTCTTTTAATTTAAGTAAGTATATATATATTAGAAAATTTTAATATACATACAGAGAAAGAAATTTAAAACCCAGAGCTTTATTTTACAAATATAAATTATAGAGAAGTTTTACAGTAAAGCAGGAAGTTGTAAATAGATAAGATGTTGGAAAGTAGGAATTTTAAAATGTTTAAGGTTTATATAAAAATTAGATTTTTAATTTTAAATATAAATTATAAACCTACTATTTAATTTTTAAAATGTGGATTATAATGCTTGTTCAATTATTTTAGTTACTAAAAATAATTGGAAAAAGATAATTAGTTCAGATAAAATTATTAGTTTAAGTTAAATTGTTAGTTTAAATTTAAATCATTAGATAAATTAAATTATTAAAAGAAAAATTAGTTTAAGTTCAAATTATTAGTCAAACCAAAATTTATTAGTGTAATTAAATAAATAAATATTAATTTGTTTGTTCGATCAGTCCATATATTAATAAATCATATAAATTATTTATTCAAGGTGAAAATTGAAAGAAACAAGCTGATCTGGAGTGGGTTGCAAATTAAAATCAAAGGTGAGTTAATCTCACTCAGTTCAATTTACATGATTAAATTTAAATAATTGTTTGAATGACTGAATTGATTGATGTGTTATAGTATGATATTTTAGAATTGACATATTATATTGTGCTAACATTTGTTGATGCAGGGAAAACAGGTTGGAGTGATCCAACTGGACCCCTCAACTTTATTTAATTATTTAATATCCTCTGTTCGGAATATTTGATATTCTGTAATGAATTATGTGGAAATATTGAATGCTATAGCTTGATTATTATAATCGGGCAATAATGAATTACTAAATATATAATTTGCGTTTGGGAATGACAATAAACGAAGTGAAGTTGTGAGTAAAATAATTTTAGAAAAGTTAAACAAAATTATGAATGAACTGAAAAGAAAATAAAGTGACTTTAAAATTTTAATAAATAAATCTTGAGTATAGAAAGGAAATTTGAATAAACAGATAGTTAATGAATTCCAATCTTCAGTGATATTATTTAATAGAACAAAACATTTATTTAAAATTTAAGATTTAAATTATTGAAAAGAAAAAAAAAGAAATTGGCAAAAGCTGAAATTCGTATATTTTAGTTAAAAAGGTTTAAAATCAAACGGAAAATAATAATAAGAATAAAAAAACCAAAAAGTTAACGAACTTTGAAATGAATTAAGAAAGTAGAGAAATTTATTTCAAATGGAATAAATTGGAAATCAATTTGGAAAATCGATTCAATTGATTGAAGTTGGAAATTCTCCCTGAATAACCAAGTACGTTTTCAAAGTGAATTTTTAAATATAAGTTAAAAAGTTTTAAAGTTTTTTAAAAGCAAGTTTTGGAAATTTATTATTTCTAAATATTTAAAATTATAAAGTAAGTATTTTCTCAAATTTATTATAGCAGTAATTACTTAAAAGTGACTTAGTATTTGTTTTAAACGTGAAAACCTGGTTTTATATTTATAAAGTAACCTTGTTTTCAAATATTCATATAGTATGTATTTTTAACAAATTATTAAAGTAGTTCAAATTTAAATGTTTTAAAGTATATTTTCAAAGTAAAGTGTTTTAAAATTATTTTTGAAATCTAGTTTTGTGTTTGGTAAATTTCAGAGGAGATAGAAAATATTTGGGAAGTTTATTCTGAAAAGAATGATGGTTTTGAAACTGTTATCAAAGGATTGAAAATAGAAATATATCTTGTGAAGATATTTTTGAGATTAATAAATAATTTGGAAAACTATTTATTGGTTGATGATTGTTTTGTGAATATAATTGATAGTTAAATAACCGATTATCAATATTGGACAAATGCGTTGATCGTTTCGAAGAGACCGGGGGCGAGATTTATTTCTCGAAAACCACTTCGATCCGGTTTGTACGTTTCTGTAAACGATTTTGGATTCGAAGATGGAGCAGTGAAGTGCAAGGGATAGTCGCTACTAATCCTGAGGATATTTCCAAAATGGATGTAGTAGGAATAGTGCCTTCGGTTCCGTTCGAACCCGGGATGGACTTGTATGGATGAATGCTTGCGAAACATCATCAGGTGGGCGATGGGCATTCTAAGTGAAACGTTCTAAAGGTAACGCTTAGCCTCAAGCCTCATCGGTACGGTGATCTAGGCCCCGTACTATGACAGATGGTACCCCAGTGCCTAGTCATTAGTTGGAAATCCATTCTCCCTACGAGCCTTGTACGAGTTTTGTTTGTATTACCCACTCTGTGGCTAGTAGCTGGAATTTAATAATGTAACAATTTCGGCTATTTTATAAGTATTTTTATATAGACCCTATTATAATATCAGAGGATTTCTATAAAAATTATTTTAGCTATCATAAGGTAAAAACCCGACATGTTTATTTGTGGCGTGATCTTACGAGATGCTTTTGTTTTCAAAGGATTTTTGAAACTTTAATAATCATTTGGGTGTGATTTTCTCACGCTGGTAATCCAGACTGACTCGGGTGTTATTTAACTGTAATGCTCGGGTCAGACCGAGTATTATAGGTACAGGATATGTTGCTGTGGAGCTCAGGAGTCGAGCTGGATAGCGATACGTACTCCCGTACTTGTATATATATATTTCCTCTGTGTTGAGTTGTTGAGTACCGATTGTATGTTATTGATGTGAGCTGTGACTGATGTACTCTGATGATGTAATATATGTAAACTGATATATTTGATTTTGAGTAAAGATTAGTTATTCTCTATTATATTTTATTCCGCTGCGATGGTTAGATTCTGATGTTGATTTTGTTTTCTCTTCTTCTACCTCTTCTTCTTTAACCCAAATGGTTCGTATTTCTGTACAACTTGAGTTGATTTGGGAAGAATAGTATTGACTCAAGGGGTACGGATTTGCGGGTCGTTACACTTGGTATCAGAGTTTAGGTTGGAGATAACCTTGGCTCTGGTGGGAATTACTCATTTAAAATAGAGTCTATAGTACTCTAAAATGAGTTTGAGCGTATTAATAGATATGAGCGCGTATTTGTTAGTGGATATAAATTGTTTTAATATTGTGTTGATTGATATATTAAGTGGCATATGAACCTTCGTCGACACAGTCTGCGCAAGTGTATCGAAGGAGTTTCTAAACACTTGAATAGAACAATTGACACTGTATTTTTTTAAATGTGGGTAAATGAAATAATTTTACCCAAAATATATTTTGATATAAATAAAAGTTTTGTAAACTATTTAGCAATATATGGTTGCTTGGATGTTAGGAACGATAATATTAAAATATTATCATTTTTAAGTGAAAATTTAACTAGAAATTGTAAATATAATCAAAGATTGAGAAGATAAATTCAATTATGAAATGAAATTTATAAATGTGAATTATAAATGTAAATTATAAATTGAAATATAATCAAATGAGAATTTGTATGAGCATAAGCTATGCAAATGAATTATAGAAACAAAATTGATTTAAGCAGGATTTGGAAATTTAAAACCCGAAGATTTTGAAAGTGTTTTGAAGATAAATGATAACATTATTGTTTTGGAGATATTTCTGAAAGGAAATTGTTATAAATAGATTTTGGAAGTAATATAGCATTGAAATCACTTGGATTATTGGAAAATAATTCTGATGATGACGGCCGCATCATCTGTATTCATTTTCGAATTTCTAAGTGAAGAATTGCTACCAAATTGATTTGTTTAGGAAAGCAGATGTTTTTGAAAATTTCAAAGGAAATTTGTTGGAAATAAAAGCCAGGATTGGATTAAAATTTTTGAGAAATGTGGTTTGAGATATTGGAGATTTCAAAATGATTTGAAGCCAAGGCCGGGAGTTTAAAAATCTTGATGCGATAAATTGTAAGCTTATAAAGTTGAGTTGAGTTTTAAATCAGGAAGGAAAATATAGGCTTTGAATGTTGGAATTAAAATTTAAAGAGAAAAGTTGAAAATGAAATTAACTTGGATTTGAAAATAAAAATTTGACTAGATTGAAATTAATTGAATAAGCTGAAAGAATATCCAGTTGTATTCGAATTGAGTTGAAATCGAATTGAGTTAAATAAATCCGAGTTAAAGTAAAATTGAGTTGGGATGAGAATTCAATTGAATTAATTAATGAAATTAAATTCTTACCTGAATAAATGGGAAATAAGTTGGATAAGGATTGAATTGAAATAAATAAACCAGAATAACTTAAAAAAGAATTAAAGATCCATGGAAATAAAATATGCTTCGGATATAAATAAGCATGAAGCTTGAGTTAAAAATAAAAGGTGAATATATTCAAGCTTATGATGAATGGAATTGTATAAAACAATAAGTGGTAACTTATAAAATTTAGAATGGAATACAAAGCCCAAATTTAATATTTTGATGAATTGGAAAATGAAAAGAAAATCCAAACTTGATTTATAAACTAAATTGAACTAAGAAAATTTAATGGAGTGATATTTGGAGTTAAAATTCAAGTATTGGATTATAAATAAAGGAAGAACAAATTTGTTAATAAATTAGTTAATGAAATTGAATTGTGAGTTTATGATGAGGTTTGAAAATAAAACACAAGTTATAATTAAATTCGACTTACATTATCGATGAAGAAAATATAATGGAAAGTGGCCTTGCAATTAATTAATTGATTTGTGAACCAAATTGCAATGTAAGTTAATAAATTGGATGGTAAGTTAAAATGTGAATGGTGAAATCAGACTTGAGTTATTAATTAAAATTTAACTTGAAGTGTTAACAAATTAAAAATAATTGGGAATGTATCGAAGAAAAAAAATGGATCTGGATTTAAAATAGTAATGGTATGAATTGCAAATAAAATACAAATCAGTGGAAATAAGTTGGAAATGGCTTTGTGATAAATTGAATGAGTTGAATCTGGGAAGTTAAATTCTATAATAACCAATCAAATGAAATTGCAAATTTAAAATGAGATTGATTGAAATAGAAGCAAGTTAAATTGAAAAGAGAACTTTGATTGTAAGATGAGAATGAGCTTAAGTGTAAAATTTGAATAAATTGACTTAAGCTAAATGAATGGAGGAGAGTTGAATTGAATTCCACTTGAACCAAGTTTAATGATATTGGGTTGGATTTAAATCAAGTGAAAATAAATTGTTAATCGAAATAAATTCGATGAGTATTAACTAATATTAATGGAATGGAATTCCAGAATAAATAATTGTAAACCATTTAAAAATTATTAAGGAATTGAAATAACTTGAGACAATAAGGAAAATAGAATGTTTCAAGTTTATTAGAATGGTTTAAGTGAATGTGGATAAATTGATATTGTTGAATAAATATAAATGGATGGAATAAATAAGTATCAAATGAAATGTGATTTAAATAAGTTGAGAAATGGTTATTGAATGAAATAGCCTAGATTGTCTTCGAGCTAAATAAATGATTGTAAATGGATTAAAATAAAAGGGAAGTTTAGTTGGTAAATAAGATGAACCTAAGGTGTTAATGGTTTTAATGGAACCTGTTTGAATAATGAAGTGAATGGATTTAAACTTGAAATGCAATGAATATGAGAATATATGGAGTGTGAATAAATTTAAAATGGAATAGAATTGAGTAAATTGAGCTGAAATCAATTTAAATTGGTTATAAACATAAATACTTATTTATTCACATAAATCTTGTCAAATTGCATACAATAAATTGTCATTTGATGTAAATGGAAGTAATTAAAATTTTATGAGTTGATAGAAGTAAAGTAAATTGATTTTGAAAACAATGGAATTAAATATGAGTTCAGTCTGCCTAAGAATAAATTAAAAAAATAAGCAAATGAGTTCTAAACCATTCAAATTGATGGAGTTGTATACGAATGAATCGAAAACCATCCGAATTGAGTGAAAATGGTTATAAATAAATTGGAATAGTTGAATTAGCATGAAACTATATTAATTGCTTATGGAAAAATGTTTGGTATGAGATTCTTTTAGACTTCATATGTTTTAACTATTGTAAATAAGTGAAATATAGTTAAACTGCATATATTTGGCACTTACATGTTTAAATTGAGTAAGTACAGGTACCTAGAAGCCGTATGGCTGGATTTGGTTGTGCTTTTTGCTAAAAATAATAAGTTTCTTGCTTAAAATGCTAAATAAGGTACGCCTACGCAATAAAAATAGGAAATATGAACTGTTTTTGATTTTTCCGACAGTGTGGGTCGATGTATATATATTTATCTCTTTTGTCAAATTGCAGAAGCTCCTCCAGACAAAGGGGACTCTGCCAAAATTTTCCGCAAATTTTGGGAGTTAGAAAATTTTTGGGAAATTTTGGGAAAAATTTGTTAACGACAAAGGAATTTCAAATTGGAAATTGAAATAAGTTAGTAAATGAAACCAATTTAAAATATTGATATGAATTAGTTATAAATGAGAAATAAAATTTAAAGTTAGAATAAAAAAATAAATTGAATTCGTATGGAAATGAAAGAATCAATGTGAATAAAAAGGGATATAAACTAAGATGGTAAGATGAAAAGAAATATAAGAAACATATAAAATGCTTATGATATTAATTGGAAGTTGATAATATAAATATATTCCAAGTTTATATTTGGATATATAGATATTGGCATTTTGTGAAAAGTCAATGAATTGTTTTGGAATATTGTGTTTGGATATTGGTGCTAAGCAGGTATGCAGGTATTATAAAGGAAAAAGAAAATTGGGTTTGATATCAAAAGATAAAATTTGAATTGCCCGACAAAAGGTATGTATTTAAATTTGGTATGAAATTTGATTGGGATTCGGATTTGGAGTTGGATTGAGCCACTTGGCCTTTTGTTTTCTTTTTGGATTTGGGAGGCCGTAGAGCCATTTTGTAGTAGTACCGAGCTAGCCGCGCAAAGGAGACGCTGGCGAAATTTTTTGTGAATTTAGAGAGTTAGAAAAATTTTGAGAAAATTTTGATAATTCAAAATGGGGTTTTATGATTAAAACTTGAATGGTTGGGAAAATAGGATTGTTTACAAACTAGGAAAAGGTTTGGAAAGGTAATAAGAATAATAATGGGTCTTTTATAAAAAGATAGTTAGCAAGATATTGAATTGTTGGTTTTGGAGGTAAGTAAACGGGTATTGGACCATCCTCCCTAACTAGTAATTTCGGGGACGAAATTCTTTTAAGGGGGGGAGTAATGTGACGACCCGGAATTTTCAAGCATCTAAAATCGGAATATTTAATTGATTTTAAGTATTCAAGAGAGTAATTTTAATTTGAATTACGAATATCACTAATTATTGATAATTAAATTTATTGAATTAAATAATTTGAAGCTGAGTAAAATGTTGAATCTGGAATTTTAAGCCTTTAAAAAATAATTTGAAGGCTTGAAAAATTTATATTAATAGTACCGAGGATAATAGAAGTTGTAAAATTAAAATTAGCAGTGTTTCGTTCAGTTTTGAAATTTTATCGTTTAAATTAAATTTTAAAATAGCCTTTCGAGGCACAGTCTCAGAATTCGATGAAACAAGTTCCGTTGGGTCCGTAATATTGAATTAGTACCGGATTTCAAATTTCGTAGTGATCGGAGTTGTTGTGTGAGCGTACGATATATTAACATGCTGAAAAATTCATTGATAATAGTCGACTTAAATTGGAATTTGAACTTAAATTTATACATTGTTTAACCAGTCGACCTTCAGTCGAAAATAAATAAATTCACATCATTGTTTTCTTTCACCTCAAAGCACTGTAGTCAATCATTATGGCCCATAGCTTCTCCAATACGCTTACATTGATATTTATTCCAAGCCTTCATTCCATTCGAGAACATAACCGAGCGTTTTCTTTCCCCTCCTTTCCTTTCAGTGCCGCTTCTCTTTTCCTTCTTTCAGTATATCAATTTCAAATAAAACCGAAAAAAAAGAAAGAAAAAATGGGGAACGGGGGAAACTCGCGTGCTCTAACATGCGAGGTAGTCGCGTCATCATCAATTCCTTTTCGATGCAATTGGCCGTTCGAATCGCGATGGAAGCTCGGGTCGCGGTGGTTTCGAAGGGGTTAGGGTTTGGGCTGCGCGCGTAGGGTTTCCACAGGCGATGGAGGTCGCGGACGAAGTCGACATGGCAGTTACTCTGCTGGGGTTCGTGTTTCTTTGATGTTCGGCCTTCGATGTGAGATCTAGTTCTTGGGCCGGGCGCGTTTTAGGGAAGAAGCAGGGGATTTTGATTTTGGGACGTCTGCGTGTTGGGTGGCTGGGTTGATTTGCAGTGAGGTATTGCATCTTCTTTTAATTTAAGTAAGTATATATATATTAGAAAATTTTAATATACATACAGAGAAAGAAATTTAAAACCCAGAGCTTTATTTTACAAATATAAATTATAGAGAAGTTTTACAGTAAAGCAGGAAGTTGTAAATAGATAAGATGTTGGAAAGTAGGAATTTTAAAATGTTTAAGGTTTATATAAAAATTAGATTTTTAATTTTAAATATAAATTATAAACCTACTATTTAATTTTTAAAATGTGGATTATAATGCTTGTTCAATTATTTTAGTTACTAAAAATAATTGGAAAAAGATAATTAGTTCAGATAAAATTATTAGTTTAAGTTAAATTGTTAGTTTAAATTTAAATCATTAGATAAATTAAATTATTAAAAGAAAAATTAGTTTAAGTTCAAATTATTAGTCAAACCAAAATTTATTAGTGTAATTAAATAAATAAATAGTAATTTGTTTGTTCGATCAGTCCACATATTAATAAATCGTATAAATTATTTATTCAAGGTGAAAATTGAAAGAAACAAGCTGATCTGGAGTGGGTTGCAAATTAAAATCAAAGGTGAGTTAATCTCACTCAGTTCAATTTACATGATTAAATTTAAATAATTGTTTGAATGGCTGAATTGATTGATGTGTTATAGTATGATATTTTAGAATTGACATATTATATTGTGCTAACATTTGTTGATGCAGGGAAAACAGGTTGGAGTGATCCAACTGGACCCCTCAACTTTATTTAATTATTTAATATCCTCTGTTCGGAATATTTGATATTCTGTAATGAATTATGTGGAAATATTGAATGCTATAGCTTGATTATTATAATCGGGCAATAATGAATTACTAAATATATAATTTGCGTTTGGGAATGACAATAAAAGAAGTGAAGTTGTAAGTAAAATAATTTTAGAAAAGTTAAACAAAATTATGAATGAACTGAAAAGAAAATAAAGTGACTTTAAAATTTTAATAAATAAATCTTGAGTATAGAAAGGAAATTTGAATAAACAGATAGTTAATGAATTCCAATCTTCAGTGATATTATTTAATAGAACAAAACATTTATTTAAAATTTAAGATTTAAATTATTGAAAAGAAAAAAAAAAAGAAATTGGCAAAAGCTGAAATTCGTATATTTTTAGTTAAAAAGGTTTAAAATCAAACGGAAAATAATAATAAGAATAAAAAAACCAAAAAGTTAACGAACTTTGAAATGAATTAAGAAAGTAGAGAAATTTATTTCAAATGGAATAAATTGGAAATCAATTTGGAAAATCGATTCAATTGATTGAAGTTGGAAATTCTCCCTGAATAACCAAGTACGTTTTCAAAGTGAATTTTTAAATATAAGTTAAAAAGTTTTAAAGTTTTTTAAAAGCAAGTTTTGGAAATTTATTATTTCTAAATATTTAAAATTATAAAGTAAGTATTTTCTCAAATTTATTATAGCAGTAATTACTTAAAAGTGACTTAGTATTTGTTTTAAACGTGAAAACCTGGTTTTATATTTATAAAGTAACCTTGTTTTCAAATATTCATATAGTATGTATTTTTAACAAATTATTAAAGTAGTTCAAATTTAAATGTTTTAAAGTATATTTTCAAAGTAAAGTGTTTTAAAATTATTTTTGAAATCTAGTTTTGTGTTTGGTAAATTTCAGAGGAGATAGAAAATATTTGGGAAGTTTATTCTGAAAAGAATGATGGTTTTGAAACTGTTATCAAAGGATTGAAAATAGAAATATATCTTGTGAAGATATTTTTGAGATTAATAAATAATTTGGAAAACTATTTATTGGTTGATGATTGTTTTGTGAATATAATTGATAGTTAAATAACCGATTATCAATATTGGACAAATGCGTTGATCGTTTCGAAGAGACCGGGGGCGAGATTTATTTCTCGAAAACCACTTCGATCCGGTTTGTACGTTTCGTGTAAACGATTTTGGATTCGAAGATGGAGCAGTGAAGTGCAAGGGATAGTCGCTACTAATCCTGAGGATATTTCCAAAATGGATGTAGTAGGAATAGTGCCTTCGGTTCCGTTCGAACCCGGGACGGACTTGTATGGATGAATGCTTGCGAAACATCGTCAGGTGGGCGATGGGCATTCTAAGTGAAACGTTCTAAAGGTAACGCTTAGCCTCAAGCCTCATCAGCCGGGAATGACTGAAAATCAGGGGATATGCAGCAAGGTTAGGTGGGTCATGCCCAAGCAGGACAGGATATTTTCCCTGTCTAGATGTCCCTTAAATATTTCGGCTTAGTGGGTGGTTGGTCGCGCCAACCACGGGGTTTATCTTGTTCGGGACTGTTCAGTAAGGAATGGTTCCGGCCTTGTGTTGCAGGGGATGAAGGGAGTAATCCTCGGTACGGTGATCTAGGCCCCGTACTATGACAGATGGTACCCCAGTGCCTAGTCATTAGTTGGAAATCCATTCTCCCAACGAGCCTTGTACGAGTTTTGTTTGTATTACCCACTCTGTGGCTAGTAGCTGGAATTTAATAATGTAACAATTTCGGCTATTTTATAAGTATTTTTATATAGACCTTATTATAATATCAGAGGATTTCTATAAAAATTATTTTAGCTATCATAAGGTAAAAACCCGACATGTTTATTTGTGGCGTGATCTTACGATATGCTTTTGTTTTCAAAGGATTTTTGAAACTTTAATAATCAATTGGGTGTGATTTTCTCACGCTGGTAATCCAGACTGACTCGGGTGTTATTTAACTGTAATGCTCGGGTCAGACCGAGTATTATAGGTACAGGATATGTTGCCGTGGAGCTCAGGAGTCGAGCTGGATGGCGATACGTACTCCCGTACTTGTATATATATATTTCCTCTGTGTTGAGTTGTTGAGTACCCATTGTATGTTATTGATGTGAGCTGTGACTGATGTACTCTGATGATGTAATATATGTAAACTGATATATTTGATTTTGAGTAAAGATTAGTTATTCTCTATTATATTTTATTCCGCTGCGATGGTTAGATTCTGATGTTGATTTTGTTTTCTCTTCTTCTACCTCTTCTTCTTTAACCCAAATGGTTCGTATTTCTGTACAACTTGAGTTGATTTGGGTAGAATAGTATTGACTCAAGGGGTACGGATTTGCGGGTCGTTACACTTGGTATCAGAGTTTAGGTTGGAGATAACCTTGGCTCTGGTGGGAATTACTCATTTAAAATAGAGTCTATAGTACTCTAAAATGAGTTTGAGCGTATTAATAGATATGAGCGCGTATTTGTTAGTGGATATAAATTGTTTTAATATTGTGTTGATTGATTTATTAAGTGGCATATGAACCTTCGTCGACACAGTCTGCGCAACTGTATCGAAGGAGTTTCTAAACACTTGAATAGAACAATTGACACGGTATTTTTTTAAACGTGGGTAAATGAAATAATTTTACCCAAAATATATTTTGATATAAATAAAAGTTTTGTAAACTATTTAGCAATATATGGTTGCTTGGATGTTAGGAATGATAATATTAAAATATTATCATTTTTAAGTGAAAATTTAACTAGAAATTGTAAATATAATCAAAGATTGAGAAGATAAATTCAATTATGAAATGAAATTTATAAATGTGAATTATAAATGTAAATTATAAATTGAAATATAATCAAATGAGAATTTGTATGAGCATAAGCTATGCAAATGAATTATAGAAACAAAATTGATTTAAGCAGGATTTGGAAATTTAAAACCCGAAGATTTTGGAAGTGTTTTGAAGATAAATGATAGCATTATTGTTTTGAAGATATTTCTGAAAGGAAATTGTTATAAATAGATTTTGGAAGTAATATGGCATTGAAATCACTTGGATTATTGGAAAATAATTCTGATGATGACGGCCGCATCATTTGTATTCATTTTCGAATTTCTAAGTGAAGAATTGCTACCAAATTGATTTGTTTAGGAAAGCAGATGTTTTTGAAAATTTCAAAGGAAATTTGTTGGAAATAAAAGCCAGGATTGGATTAAAATTTGTGAGAAATGTGGTTTGAGATATTGGAGATTTCAAAATGATTTGAAGCCAAGGCCGGGAGTTTAAAAATCTTGATGAGATAAATTGTAAGCTTATAAAACTGAGTTGAGTTTTAAATCAGGAAGGAAAATATAGGCTTTGAATGTTGGAATTAAAATTTAAAGAGAAAAGTTGAAAATGAAATTAACTTGGATTTGAAAATAAAAATTTGACTAGATTGAAATTAATTGAATAAGCTGAAAGAATATCCAGTTGTATTCGAATTGAGTTGAAATCGAATTGAGTTAAATAAATCCGAGTTAAAGTAAAATTGAGTTGGGATGAGAATTCAATTGAATTAATTAATGAAATTAAATTCTTACCTGAATAAATGGGAAATAAGTTGGATAAGGATTGAATTGAAATAAATAAACCAGAATAACTTAAAAAAGAATTAAAGATCCATGGAAATAAAATATGCTTCGGATATAAATAAGCATGAAGCTTGAGTTAAAAATAAAAGGTGAATATATTCAAGCTTATGATGAATGGAATTGTATAAAACAATAAGTGGTAACTTATAAAATTTAGAATGGAATACAAAGCCCAAATTTAATATTTTGATGAATTGGAAAATGAAAAGAAAATCCAAACTTGATTTATAAACTAAATTGAATTAAGAAAATTTAATGGAGTGATATTTGGAGTTAAAATTCATGTATTGGATTATAAATAAAGGAAGAACAAATTTGTTAATAAATTAGTTAATGAAATTGAATTGTGAGTTTATGATGAGGTTTGAAAATAAAACACAAGTTATAATTAAATTCGACTTACATTATCGATGAAGAAAATATAATGGAAAGTGGCCTTGCAATTAATTAATTGATTTGTGAACCAAATTGCAATGTAAGTTAATAAATTGGATGGTAAGTTAAAATGTGAATGGTGAAATCAGACTTGAGTTATTAATTAAAATTTAACTTGAAGTGTTAACAAATTAAAAATAATTGGGAATGTATCGAAGAAAAAAAATGGATCTGGATTTAAAATAGTAATGGTATGAATTGCAAATAAAATACAAATCAGTGGAAATAAGTTGGAAATGGCTTTGTGATAAATTGAATGAGTTGAATCTGGGAAGTTAAATTCTATAATAACCAATCAAATGAAATTGCAAATTTAAAATGAGATTGATTGAAATAGAATCAAGTTAAATTGAAAAGAGAACTTTGATTGTAAGATGAGAATGAGCTTAAGTGTAAAATTTGAATAAATTGACTTAAGCTAAATGAATGGAGGAGAGTTGAATTGAATTCCACTTGAACCAAGTTTAATGATATTGGGTTGGATTTAAATCAAGTGAAAATAAATTGTTAATCGAAATAAATTCGATGAGTATTAACTAATATTAATGGAATGGAATTCCAGAATAAATAATTGTAAACCATTTAAAAATTATTAAGGAATTGAAATAACTTGAGACAATAAGGAAAATAGAATGTTTCAAGTTTATTAGAATGGTTTAAGTGAATGTGGATAAATTGATATTGTTGAATAAATATAAATGGATGGAATAAATAAGTATCAAATGAAATGTGATTTAAATAAT
The DNA here is from genome assembly GCA_030765085.1 of Allium cepa. NCBI lineage: Eukaryota > Viridiplantae > Streptophyta > Magnoliopsida > Asparagales > Amaryllidaceae > Allium > Allium cepa. Next base: position 76,927,753 of record CM060941.1, on the reverse strand, counting down.
TTGAGAAATGGTTATTGAATGAAATAGCCTGGATTGTCTTCGAGCTAAATAAATGATTGTAAATGGATTAAAATAAAAGGGAAGTTTAATTGGTAAATAAGATGAACCTAAGGTGTTAATGGTTTTAATGGAACCTGTTTGAATAATGAAGTGAATGGATTTAAACTTGAAATGCAATGAATATGAGAATATATGGAGTGTGAATAAATTTAAAATGGAATAGAATTGAGTAAATTGAGCTGAAATCAATTTAAATTGGTTATAAACATAAATACTTATTTATTCACATAAATCTTGTCAAATTGCATACAATAAATTGTCATTTGATGTAAATGGAAGTAATTAAAATTTTATGAGTTGATAGAAGTAAAGTAAATTGATTTTGAAAACAATGGAATTAAATATGAGTTCAGTCTGCCTAAGAATAAATTAAAAAAATAAGCAAATGAGTTCTAAACCATTCAAATTGATGGAGTTGTATACGAATGAATCGAAACCATCCGAATTGAGTGAAAATGGTTATAAATAAATTGGAACAGTTGAATTAGCATGAAACTATATTAATTGCTTATGGAAAAATGTTTGGTATGAGATTCTTTTAGACTTCATATGTTTTAACTATTGTAAATAAGTGAAATATAGTTAAACTGCATATATTTGGCACTTACATGTTTAAATTGAGTAAGTACAGGTACCTAGAAGCCGTATGGCTGGATTTGGTTGTGCTTTTTGCTAAAAATAATAAGTTGCTTGCTTAAAATGCTAAATAAGGTACGCCTACGCAATAAAAATAGGAAATATGAACTGTTTTTGATTTTTCCGACAGTGTGGGTCGATGTATATATATTTATCTCTTTTGTCAAATTGCAGAAGCTCCTCCAGACAAAGGGGACTCTGCCAAAATTTTTCGCAAATTTTGGGAGTTAGAAAATTTTTGGGAAATTTTGGGAAAAATTTGTTAACGACAAAGGAATTTCAAATTGGAAATTGAAATAAGTTAGTAAATGAAACCAATTTAAAATATTGATATGAATTAGTTATAAATGAGAAATAAAATTTAAAGTTAGAATAAAAAAATAAATTGAATTCGTATGGAAATGAAAGAATCAATGTGAATAAAAAGGGATATAAACTAAGATGGTAAGATGAAAAGAAATATAAGAAACATATAAAATGCTTATGATATTAATTGGAAGTTGATAATATAAATATATTCCAAGTTTATATTTGGATATATAGATATTGGCATTTTGTGAAAAGTCAATGAATTGTTTTGGAATATTGTGTTTGGATATTGGTGCTAAGCAGGTATGCAGGTATTATAAAGGAAAAAGAAAATTGGGTTTGATATCAAAAGATAAAATTTGAATTGCCCGACAAAAGGTATGTATTTAAATTTGGTATGAAATTTGATTGGGATTCGGATTTGGAGTTGGATTGAGCCACTTGGCCTTTTGTTTTCTTTTTGGATTTGGGAGGCCGTAGAGCCATTTTGTAGTAGTACCGAGCTAGCCGCGCAAAGGAGACGCTGGCGAAATTTTTTGTGAATTTAGAGAGTTAGAAAAATTTTGAGAAAATTTTGATAATTCAAAATGGGGTTTTATGATTAAAACTTGAATGGTTGGGAAAATAGGATTGTTTACAAACTAGGAAAAGGTTTGGAAAGGTAATAAGAATAATAATGGGTCTTTTATAAAAAGATAGTTAGCAAGATATTGAATTGTTGGTTTTGGAGGTAAGTAAACGGGTATTGGACCATCCTCCCTAACTAGTAATTTCGGGGACGAAATTCTTTTAAGGGGGGGAGTAATGTGACGACCCGGAATTTTCAAGCATCTAAAATCGGAATATTTAATTGATTTTAAGTATTCAAGAGAGTAATTTTAATTTGAATTACGAATATCACTAATTATTGATAATTAAATTTATTGAATTAAATAATTTGAAGCTGAGTAAAATGTTGAATCTGGAATTTTAAGCCTATTAAAAATAATTTGAAGGCTTGAAAAATTTATATTAATAGTACCGAGGATAATAGAAGTTGTAAAATTAAAATTATCAGTGTTTCGTTCAGTTTTGAAATTTTATCGTTTAAATTAAATTTTAAAATAGCCTTTCGAGGCACAGTCTCAGAATTCGATGAAACAAGTTCCGTTGGGTCCGTAATATTGAATTAGTACCGGATTTCAAATTTCGTAGTGATCGGAGTTGTTGTGTGAGCGTACGATATATTAACATGCTGAAAAATTCATTGATAATAGTCGACTTAAATTGGAATTTGAACTTAAATTTATACATTGTTTAACCAGTCGACCTTCAGTCGAAAATAAATAAATTCACATCATTGTTTTCTTTCACCTCAAAGCACTGTAGTCAATCATTATGGCCCATAGCTTTTCCAATACGCTTACATTGATATTTATTCCAAGCCTTCATTCCATTCGAGAACATAACCGAGCGTTTTCTTTTCCCTCCTTTCCTTTCAGTGCCGCTTCTCTTTTCCTTCTTTCAGTATATCAATTTCAAATAAAACCGAAAAAAAAGAAAGAAAAAAATGGGGAACGGGGGAAACTCGCGTGCTCGAACATGCGAGGTAGTCGCGTCATCATCAATTCCTTTTCGATGCAATTGGCCGTTCGAATCGCGATGGAAGCTCGGGTCGCGGTGGTTTCGAAGGGGTTAGGGTTTGGGCTGCGCGCGTAGGGTTTCCACAGGCGATGGAGGTCGCGGACGAAGTCGACCTGGCAGTTACTCTGCTGGGGTTCGTGTTTCTTTGATGTTCGGCCTTCGATGTGAGATCTAGCTCTTGGGCCGGGCGCGTTTTAGGGAAGAAGCAGGGGATTTTGATTTTGGGACGTCTGCGTGTTGGGTGGCTGGGTTGATTTGCAGTGAGGTATTGCATCTTCTTTTAATTTAAGTAAGTATATATATATTAGAAAATTTTAATATACATACAGAGAAAGAAATTTAAAACCCAGAGCTTTATTTTACAAATATAAATTATAGAGAAGTTTTACAGTAAAGCAGGAAGTTGTAAATAGATAAGATGTTGGAAAGTAGGAATTTTAAAATGTTTAAGGTTTATATAAAAATTAGATTTTTAATTTTAAATATAAATTATAAACCTACTATTTAATTTTTAAAATGTGGATTATAATGCTTGTTCAATTATTTTAGTTACTAAAAATAATTGGAAAAAGATAATTAGTTCAGATAAAATTATTAGTTTAAGTTAAATTGTTAGTTTAAATTTAAATCATTAGATAAATTAAATTATTAAAAGAAAAATTAGTTTAAGTTCAAATTATTAGTCAAACCAAAATTTATTAGTGTAATTAAATAAATAAATAGTAATTTGTTTGTTCGATCAGTCCACATATTAATAAATCATATAAATTATTTATTCAAGGTGAAAATTGAAAGAAACAAGCTGATCTGGAGTGGGTTGCAAATTAAAATCAAAGGTGAGTTAATCTCACTCAGTTCAATTTACATGATTAAATTTAAATAATTGTTTGAATGGCTGAATTGGTTGATGTGTTATAGTATGATATTTTAGAATTGACATATTATATTGTGCTAACATTTGTTGATGCAGGGAAAACAGGTTGGAGTGATCCAACTGGACCCCTCAACTTTATTTAATTATTTAATATCCTCTGTTCGGAATATTTGATATTCTGTAATGAATTATGTGGAAATATTGAATGCTATAGCTTGATTATTATAATCGGGCAATAATGAATTACTAAATATATAATTTGCGTTTGGGAATGACAATAAAAGAAGTGAAGTTGTAAGTAAAATAATTTTAGAAAAGTTAAACAAAATTATGAATGAACTGAAAAGAAAATAAAGTGACTTTAAAATTTTAATAAATAAATCTTGAGTATAGAAAGGAAATTCGAATAAACAGATAGTTAATGAATTCCAATCTTCAGTGATATTATTTAATAGAACAAAACATTTATTTAAAATTTAAGATTTAAATTATTGAAAAGAAAAAAAAAAGAAATTGGCAAAAGCTGAAATTCGTATATTTTAGTTAAAAAGGTTTAAAATCAAACGGAAAATAATAATAAGAATAAAAAAACCAAAAAGTTAACGAACTTTGAAATGAATTAAGAAAGTAGAGAAATTTATTTCAAATGGAATAAATTGGAAATCAATTTGGAAAATCGATTCAATTGATTGAAGTTGGAAATTCTCCCTGAATAACCAAGTACGTTTTCAAAGTGAATTTTTATATATAAGTTAAAAAGTTTTAAAGTTTTTTAAAAGCAAGTTTTGGAAATTTATTATTTCTAAATATTTAAAATTATAAAGTAAGTATTTTCTCAAATTTATTATAGCAGTAATTACTTAAATGTGACTTAGTATTTGTTTTAAACGTGAAAACCTGGTTTTATATTTATAAAGTAACCTTGTTTTCAAATATTCATATAGTATGTATTTTTAACAAATTATTAAAGTAGTTCAAATTTAAATGTTTTAAAGTATATTTTCAAAGTAAAGTGTTTTAAAATTATTTTTGAAATCTAGTTTTGTGTTTGGTAAATTTCAGAGGAGATAGAAAATATTTGGGAAGTTTATTCTGAAAAGAATGATGGTTTTGAAACTGTTATCAAAGGATTGAAAATAGAAATATATCTTGTGAAGATATTTTTGAGATTAATAAATAATTTGGAAAACTATTTATTGGTTGATGATTGTTTTGTGAATATAATTGATAGTTAAATAACCGATTATCAATATTGGACAAATGCGTTGATCGTTTCGAAGAGACCGGGGGCGAGATTTATTTCTCGAAAACCACTTCGATCCGGTTTGTACGTTTCGTGTAAACGATTTTGGATTCGAAGATGGAGCAGTGAAGTGCAAGGGATAGTCGCTACTAATCCTGAGGATATTTCCAAAATGGATGTAGTAGGAATAGTGCCTTCGGTTCCGTTCGAACCCGGGACGGACTTGTATGGATGAATGCTTGCGAAACATCGTCAGGTGGGCGATGGGCATTCTAAGTGAAACGTTCTAAAGGTAACGCTTAGCCTCAAGCCTCATCAGCCGGGAATGACTGAAAATCAGGGGATATGCAGCAAGGTTAGGTGGGTCATGCCCAAGCAGGACAGGATATTTTCCCTGTCTAGATGTCCCTTATATATTTCGGCTTAGTGGGTGGTTGGTCGCGCCAACCACGGGGTTTATCTTGTTCGGGACTGTTCAGTAAGGAATGGTTCCGGCCTTGTGTTGCAGGGGATGAAGGGAGTAATCCTCGGTACGGTGATCTAGGCCCCGTACTATGACAGATGGTACCCCAGTGCCTAGTCATTAGTTGGAAATCCATTCTCCCAACGAGCCTTGTACGAGTTTTGTTTGTATTACCCACTCTGTGGCTAGTAGCTGGAATTTAATAATGTAACAATTTCGGCTATTTTATAAGTATTTTTATATAGACCCTATTATAATATCAGAGGATTTCTATAAAAATTATTTTAGCTATCATAAGGTAAAAACCCGACATGTTTATTTGTGGCGTGATCTTACGAGATGCTTTTGTTTTCAAAGGATTTTTGAAACTTTAATAATCAATTGGGTGTGATTTTCTCACGCTGGTAATCCAGACTGACTCGGGTGTTATTTAACTGTAATGCTCGGGTCAGACCGAGTATTATAGGTACAGGATATGTTGCTGTGGAGCTCAGGAGTCGAGCTGGATGGCGATACGTACTCCCGTACTTGTATATATATATTTCCTCTGTGTTGAGTTGTTGAGTACCCATTGTATGTTATTGATGTGAGCTGTGACTGATGTACTCTGATGATGTAATATATGTAAACTGATATATTTGATTTTGAGTAAAGATTAGTTATTCTCTATTATATTTTATTCCGCTGCGATGGTTAGATTCTGATGTTGATTTTGTTTTCTCTTCTTCTACCTCTTCTTCTTTAACCCAAATGGTTCGTATTTCTGTACAACTTGAGTTGATTTGGGTAGAATAGTATTGACTCAAGGGGTACGGATTTGCGGGTCGTTACACTTGGTATCAGAGTTTAGGTTGGAGATAACCTTGGTTCTGGTGGGAATTACTCATTTAAAATAGAGTCTATAGTACTCTAAAATGAGTTTGAGCGTATTAATAGATATGAGCGCGTATTTGTTAGTGGATATAAATTGTTTTAATATTGTGTTGATTGATTTATTAAGTGGCATATGAACCTTCGTCGACACAGTCTGCGCAACTGTATCGAAGGAGTTTCTAAACACTTGAATAGAACAATTGACACGGTATTTTTTTAAATGTGGGTAAATGAAATAATTTTACCCAAAATATATTTTGATATAAATAAAAGTTTTGTAAACTATTTAGCAATATATGGTTGCTTGGATGTTAGGAATGATAATATTAAAATATTATCATTTTTAAGTGAAAATTTAACTAGAAATTGTAAATATAATCAAAGATTGAGAAGATAAATTCAATTATGAAATGAAATTTATAAATGTGAATTATAAATGTAAATTATAAATTGAAATATAATCAAATGAGAATTTGTATGAGCATAAGCTATGCAAATGAATTATAGAAACAAAATTGATTTAAGCAGGATTTGGAAATTTAAAACCCGAAGATTTTGGAAGTGTTTTGAAGATAAATGATAGCATTATTGTTTTGAAGATATTTCTGAAAGGAAATTGTTATAAATAGATTTTGGAAGTAATATAGCATTGAAATCACTTGGATTATTGGAAAATAATTCTGATGATGACGGCCGCATCATTTGTATTCATTTTCGAATTTCTAAGTGAAGAATTGCTACCAAATTGATTTGTTTAGGAAAGCAGATGTTTTTGAAAATTTCAAAGGAAATTTGTTGGAAATAAAAGCCAGGATTGGATTAAATTTTTTGAGAAATGTGGTTTGAGATATTGGAGATTTCAAAATGATTTGAAGCCAAGGCCGGGAGTTTAAAAATCTTGATGAGATAAATTGTAAGCTTATAAAACTGAGTTGAGTTTTAAATCAGGAAGGAAAATATAGGCTTTGAATGTTGGAATTAAAATTTAAAGAGAAAAGTTGAAAATGAAATTAACTTGGATTTGAAAATAAAAATTTGACTAGATTGAAATTAATTGAATAAGCTGAAAGAATATCCAGTTGTATTCGAATTGAGTTGAAATCGAATTGAGTTAAATAAATCCGAGTTAAAGTAAAATTGAGTTGGGATGAGAATTCAATTGAATTAATTAATGAAATTAAATTCTTACCTGAATAAATGGGAAATAAGTTGGATAAGGATTGAATTGAAATAAATAAACCAGAATAACTTAAAAAAGAATTAAAGATCCATGGAAATAAAATATGCTTCGGATATAAATAAGCATGAAGCTTGAGTTAAAAATAAAAGGTGAATATATTCAAGCTTATGATGAATGGAATTGTATAAAACAATAAGTGGTAACTTATAAAATTTAGAATGGAATACAAAGCCCAAATTTAATATTTTGATGAATTGGAAAATGAAAAGAAAATCCAAACTTGATTTATAAACTAAATTGAACTAAGAAAATTTAATGGAGTGATATTTGGAGTTAAAATTCAAGTATTGGATTATAAATAAAGGAAGAACAAATTTGTTAATAAATTAGTTAATGAAATTGAATTGTGAGTTTATGATGAGGTTTGAAAATAAAACACAAGTTATAATTAAATTCGACTTACATTATCGATGAAGAAAATATAATGGAAAGTGGCCTTGCAATTAATTAATTGATTTGTGAACCAAATTGCAATGTAAGTTAATAAATTGGATGGTAAGTTAAAATGTGAATGGTGAAATCAGACTTGAGTTATTAATTAAAATTTAACTTGAAGTGTTAACAAATTAAAAATAATTGGGAATGTATCGAAGAAAAAAATGGATCTGGATTTAAAATAGTAATGGTATGAATTGCAAATAAAATACAAATCAGTGGAAATAAGTTGGAAATGGCTTTGTGATAAATTGAATGAGTTGAATCTGGGAAGTTAAATTCTATAATAACCAATCAAATGAAATTGCAAATTTAAAATGAGATTGATTGAAATAGAATCAAGTTAAATTGAAAAGAGAACTTTGATTGTAAGATGAGAATGAGCTTAAGTGTAAAATTTGAATAAATTGACTTAAGCTAAATGAATGGAGGAGAGTTGAATTGAATTCCACTTGAACCAAGTTTAATGATATTGGGTTGGATTTAAATCAAGTGAAAATAAATTGTTAATCGAAATAAATTCGATGAGTATTAACTAATATTAATGGAATGGAATTCCAGAATAAATAATTGTAAACCATTTAAAAATTATTAAGGAATTGAAATAACTTGAGACAATAAGGAAAATAGAATGTTTCAAGTTTATTAGAATGGTTTAAGTGAATGTGGATAAATTGATATTGTTGAATAAATATAAATGGATGGAATAAATAAGTATCAAATGAAATGTGATTTAAATAAGTTGAGAAATGGTTATTGAATGAAATAGCCTGGATTGTCTTCGAGCTAAATAAATGATTGTAAATGGATTAAAATAAAAGGGAAGTTTAATTGGTAAATAAGATGAACCTAAGGTGTTAATGGTTTTAATGGAACCTGTTTGAATAATGAAGTGAAGGGATTTAAACTTGAAATGCAATGAATATGAGAATATATGGAGTGTGAATAAATTTAAAATGGAATAGAATTGAGTAAATTGAGCTGAAATCAATTTAAATTGGTTATAAACATAAATACTTATTTATTCACATAAATCTTGTCAAATTGCATACAATAAATTGTCATTTGATGTAAATGGAAGTAATTAAAATTTTATGAGTTGATAGAAGTAAAGTAAATTGATTTTGAAAACAATGGAATTAAATATGAGTTCAGTCTGCCTAAGAATAAATTAAAAAAATAAGCAAATGAGTTCTAAACCATTCAAATTGATGGAGTTGTATACGAATGAATCGAAAACCATCCGAATTGAGTGAAAATGGTTATAAATAAATTGGAACAGTTGAATTAGCATGAAACTATATTAGTTGCTTATGGAAAAATGTTTGGTATGAGATTCTTTTAGACTTCATATGTTTTAACTATTGTAAATAAGTGAAATATAGTTAAACTTCATATATTTGGCACTTACATGTTTAAATTGAGTAAGTACAGGTACCTAGAAGCCGTATGGCTGGATTTGGTTGTGCTTTTTGCTAAAAATAATAAGTTGCTTGCTTAAAATGCTAAATAAGGTACGCCTACGCAATAAAAATAGGAAATATGAACTGTTTTTGATTTTTCCGACCGTGTGGGTCGATGTATATATATTTATCTCTTTTGTCAAATTGCAGAAGCTCCTCCAGACAAAGGGGACTCTGCCAAATTTTTCCGCAAATTTTGGGAGTTAGAAAATTTTTGGGAAATTTTGGGAAAAATTTGTTAACGACAAAGGAATTTCAAATTGGAAATTGAAATAAGTTAGTAAGTGAAACCAATTTAAAATATTGATATGAATTAGTTATAAATGAGAAATAAAATTTAAAGTTAGAATAAAAAAATAAATTGAATTCGTATGGAAATGAAAGAATCAATGTGAATAAATAGGGATATAAACTAAGATGGTAAGATGAAAAGAAATATAAGAAACATATAAAATGCTTATGATATTAATTGGAAGTTGATAATATAAATATATTCCAAGTTTATATTTGGATAAATAGATATTGGCATTTTGTGAAAAGTCAATGAATTGTTTTGGAATATTGTGTTTGGATATTGGTGCTAAGCAGGTATGCAGGTATTATAAAGGAAAAAGAAAATTGGGTTTGATATCAAAAGATAAAATTTGAATTGCCCGACAAAAGGTATGTATTTAAATTTGGTATGAAATTTGATTGGGATTCGGATTTGGAGTTGGATTGAGCCACTTGGCTTTTTGTTTTCTTTTTGGATTTGGGAGGCCGTAGAGCCATTTTGTAGTAGTACCGAGCTAGCCGCGCAAAGGAGACGCTGGCGAAATTTTTTGGGAATTTAGAGAGTTAGAAAAATTTTGAGAAAATTTTGATAATTCAAAATGGGGTTTTATGATTAAAACTTGAATGGTTGGGAAAATAGGATTGTTTACAAACTAGGAAAAGGTTTGGAAAGGTAATAAGAATAATAATGGGTCTTTTATAAAAAGATAGTTAGCAAGATATTGAATTGTTGGTTTTGGAGGTAAGTAAACGGGTATTGGACCATCCTCCCTAACTAGTAATTTCGGGGACGAAATTCTTTTAAGGGGGGAGTAATGTGACGACCCGGAATTTTCAAGCATCTAAAATCGGAATATTTAATTGATTTTAAGTATTCAAGAGAGTAATTTTAATTTGAATTACGAATATCACTAATTATTGATAATTAAATTTATTGAATTAAATAATTTGAAGCTGAGTAAAATGTTGAATCTGGAATTTTAAGCCTATTAAAAATAATTTGAAGGCTTGAAAAATTTATATTAATAGTACCGAGGATAATAGAAGTTGTAAAATTAAAATTAGCAGTGTTTCGTTCATTTTTGAAATTTTATCGTTTAAATTAAATTTTAAAATAGCCTTTCGAGGCACAGTCTCAGAATTCGATGAAACAAGTTCCGTTGGGTCCGTAATATTGAATTAGTACCGGATTTCAAATTTCGTAGTGATCGGAGTTGTTGTGTGAGCGTACGATATATTAACATGCTGAAAAATTCATTGATAATAGTCGACTTAAATTGGAATTTGAACTTAAATTTATACATTGTTTAACCAGTCGACCTTCAGTCGAAAATAAATAAATTCACATCATTGTTTTCTTTCACCTCAAAGCACTGTAGTCAATCATTATGGCCCATAGCTTCTCCAATACGCTTAGATTGATATTTATCCCAAGCCTTCATTCCATTCGAGAACATAACCGAGCGTTTTCTTTCCCCTCCTTTCCTTTCAGTGCCGCTTCTCTTTTCCTTCTTTCAGTATATCAATTTCAAATAAAACCGAAAAAAAAGAAAGAAAAAAATGGGGAATGGGGGAAACTCGCGTGCTCGAACATGCGAGGTAGTCGCGTCATCATCGATTCCTTTTCGATGCAATTGGCCGTTCGAATCGCGATGGAAGCTCGGGTCGCGGTGGTTTCGAAGGGGTTAGGGTTTGGGCTGCGCGCGTAGGGTTTCCGCAGGCGATGGAGGTCGCGGACGAAGTCGACATGGCAGTTACTCTGCTGGGGTTCGTGTTTCTTTGATGTTCGGCCTTCGATGTGAGATCTAGTTCTTGGGCCGGGCGCGTTTTAGGGAAGAAGCAGGGGATTTTGATTTTGGGACGTCTGCGTGTTGGGTGGCTGGGTTGATTTGCAGTGAGGTATTGCATCTTCTTTTAATTTAAGTAAGTATATATATATTAGAAAATTTTAATATACATACAGAGAAAGAAATTTAAAACCCAGAGCTTTATTTTACAAATATAAATTATAGAGAAGTTTTACAGTAAAGCAGGAAGTTGTAAATAGATAAGATGTTGGAAAGTAGGAATTTTAAAATGTTTAAGGTTTATATAAAAATTAGATTTTTAATTTTAAATATAAATTATAAACCTACTATTTAATTTTTAAAATATGGATTATAATGCTTGTTCAATTATTTTAGTTACTAAAAATAATTGGAAAAAGATAATTAGTTCATATAAACTTATTAGTTTAAGTTAAATTGTTAGTTTAAATTTAAATCATTAGATAAATTAAATTATTAAAAGAAAAATTAGTTTAAATTCAAATTATTAGTCAAACCAAAATTTATTAGTGTAATTAAATAAATAAATAGTAATTTATTTGTTCGATCAGTCCACATATTAATAAATCATATAAATTATTTATTCAAGGTGAAAATTAAAAGAAACAAGCTGATCTGGAGTGGGTTGCAAATTAAAATCAAAGGTGAGTTAATATCAATCAGTTCAATTTACATGATTAAATTTAAATAATTGTTTGAATGGCTGAATTGACTGATGTGTTATAGTATGATATTTTGGAATTGGCATATTATATTGTGCTAACATTTGTGGATGTAGGGAAAACAGGTTGGAGGGATCCAACTGGACCCCTCAACTTTATTTAATTATTTAATATCCTCTGTTCGGAATATTTGATATTCTGTAATGAATTATGTGAAAATATTGAATGCTATAGCTTGATTATTATAATCGGGCAATAATGAATTACCAAATATATATTTTGCGTTTGGGAATGACAATAAAAGAAGTGAAGTTGTAAGTAAAATAATTTTAGAAAAGTTGAACAAAATTATGAATGAACTGAAAAGAAAATAAAGTGACTTTAAAATTTTAATAAATAAATCTTGAGTATAGAAAGGAAATTTGAATAAACAGAAAGTTAATGAATTCCAATCTTCAGTGATATTATTTAATAGAACAAAACATTTATTTAAAATTTAAGATTTAAATTATTGAAAAGGAAAAAAAAGAAGAAATTGGCAAAAGCTGAAATTCGTATATTTTAGTTAAAAAGGTTTAAAATCAAACGGAAAATAATAATAAGAATAAAAAAAACCCAAAAGTTAACGAACTTTGAAATGAATTAAGAAAGTAGAGAAATTTATTTCAAATGGAATAATTGGAAATCAATTTGGAAAATCGATTCAATTGATTGAAGTTGGAAATTCTCCCTGAATAACCAAGTACGTTTTCAAAGTGAATTTTTAAATATAAGTTAAAAAGCTTTAAAGTTGTTTAAAAGCAAGTTTTGGAAATTTATTATTTCTAAATATTTAAAATTCTAAAGTAAGTATTTTCTCAAATTTATTATAGCAGTAATTACTTAAAAGTGACTTAGTATTTGTTTTAAACGTGAAAACCTGGTTTTATATTTATAAAGTAACCTTGTTTTCAAATATTCATATAGTATGTATTTTTAACAAATCATTAAAGTAGTTCAAATTTAAATGTTTTAAAGTATATTTTCAAAGTAAAGTGTTTTAAAATTATTTTTGAAATCTAGTTTTGTGTTTGGTAAATTTCAGAGGAGATAGAAAATATTTGGGAAGTTTATTCTGAAAAGAATGATGGTTTTGAAACTGTTATCAAAGGATTGAAAATAGAAATATATCTTGTGAAGATATTTTTGAGATTAATAAATAATTTGGAAAACTATTTATTGGTTGATGATTGTTTTGTGAATATAATTGATAGTTAAATAACCGACTATCAATATTGGACAAATGCGTTGATCGCTTCGAAGAGACCGGGGGCGAGATTTATTTCTCGAAAACCACTTCGATCCGGTTTGTACGTTTCGTGTAAACGATTTTGGATTCGAAGATGGAGCAGTGAAGTGCAAGGGCTGGTCGCTACTAGTCCTGAGGATATTTCCAAAATGGATGTAGTTGGAATAATGCCTTCGGTTCCGTTCGAACCCGGGACAGACTTGTATAGATGAATGCTTGCGAAACATCGTCAGGTGGGCGATGGGCATTCTAAGTGAAACGTTCTAAAGGTAACGCTTAGCCTCAAGCCTCATCAGCCGGGAATGACTGAAAATCAGGGGATATGCAGCAAGGTTAGGTGGGTCATGCCCAAGCAGGACAAGATATTTCCCCTGTCTAGATGTCCCTTATATATTTCGGCTTAGTGGGTGGTTGGTCGCGCCAACCACGGGGTTTACCTTGTTCGGGACTGTTCAGTAAGGAATGGTTCCGGCCTTGTGTTGCAGGGGATGAAGGGAGTAATCCTCGGTACAGTGATCTAGGCCCCGTACTGTGACAGGTGGTACCCCAGTGCCTAGTCATTAGTTGGAAATCCATTCTCCCTACGAGCCTTGTACGAGTTTTGTTTGTATTACCCACTCTGTGGCTAGTAGCTGGAATTTAATAATGTAACAATTTCGGCTATTTTATAAGTATTTGTATATAGACCCTATTATAATATCAGAGGATTTCTATAAAAATTGTTTTAGCTATCGTAAGGTAAAAACCCGACATGTTTATTTGTGGCGTGATCTTACGAGATGCTTTTTATTTTCAAAGGATTTTTGAAACTTTAATAATCAATTGGGTGTGATTTTCTCACGCTGGTAATCCAGACTGACTCGGGTGTTATTTAACTGTAATGTTCGGGTCAGACCGAGTATTATAGGATACATGATATGTTGCTGTGGAGCTCAGGAGTCGAGCAGGATGGCGATACGTACTCCCGTACTTGTATATATATATTTCCGCTGTGTTGAGTTGTTGAGTACCCATTGTATGTTATTGATGTGAGCTGTGACTGATGTACTCTGATGATGTAATATATGTAAACTGATATATTTGATTTTGAGAAAAGATTAGTTATTCTCTATTATATTTTATTCCGCTGCGATGGTTAGATTCTGATGTTGATTTTGTTTTCTCTTCTTCTACCTCTTCTTCTTTAACCCAAATGGTTCGTATTTCTGTACAACTTGAGTTGATTTGGGTAGAATAGTATTGACTCAAGGGGTACGGATTTGCGGGTCGTTACATTTTCATTCTATTCCTCTTCATCTTTCACTTAGAGGCTACTCGGCCATTTTTATTTAGGAATTCTGGATTGTAACTATAATCAAACTTCTGATAATAGAAGAGGATTTATCTATAGTGGACGTATTCCGGAGTTAGCCAAACCACTATAAATCTTGTCTTTTTTACTTGCTTTCATTTTAATTTTGGTGATTCTTCATATTATATTCTCTACATACACTCTATCTTCGAATTGTGACTGGAATTGGTGCTTTCACTTGCAATTCGGTATCGGTGGCCAATTTTGGCGCCAACAGGTACAGTCTCTCACATTGCTAAGACTTTGATAATGATATATGTGCTAGTGTATGGTTATTATAAATTAGAAGGCTATAAATAGTAGTCAAAGGACTCTGTAGCTAGGACCGATATACCAATAATGACGATGTTAGAAGCCCACCTTGGGAATAGATCTTAAATGACGAAGTCTACCTCGATTGAGATCTTAAATGGTAGAGTATATATATTTCTCTTTTAAAATTATTATGTGGTGATAGCAGAAGCTGGCTTCATATTTATACATATTAAGTGGAAAATGGGTATAGAAGTATTGGGAGGTTGATAAGGCTTCGTCGGTATTTTGTACCTTGGGAATGGGTAAGTAAGTAATCATGTGTGCAATGCAAGATTAACCTTAATAGACATAACAATTAAATGGAAATCAATTAATATAAATTTATGTTATGGATGTTATAGATTTTCCAGTCACCAGAACGATGTTCTAACCCTCTCCTCATTATAACCACATGATAGATTTAGAGGAACGAGTCGATGGAGCCGGATGTATTTATTTGTTAGAGAAGTCTTCTTTTCTCTCATGCTCGATGCTAATATGACAATTCTGCTATCCAAGGAATACATTAATTCAAATGTAGTAGTCATATTTTTATCATATTATTGTTTCCGTTGTGAGTTTAGATTTCTATCAATCTCTGATAATGCTCATGCTTATTTGTAGGCACCAAATCCAATGGTCTGTGTTCTGATGGATTTGGGTTTTGATTTTTATCGAAATTTAGGCCCACTAAGGTATGGGTTGTTACAACGACTCCTCACATCGAAGAAATCTTCACAAAAAACATATTCACCTACCATGAACTCAAGTCTCTTCTTCTTTTGTCGACATAACTTTTCCGCCTTAATTGTGTCGCTTTCACCCTTATGCGGATCAATTCTACCTTCTTAGTAGCCTCCTTATCAAACCTAGCCTTAACATGAGTCTATCTCCCATGTCCAACCAACAAATAGGCGACTTGCACGATCTACCATAAAGTGCCTCAAATGGGGCCATTTCGATACTAGATTGGTAATTGTTGTTATACACAAACTCTACCTGATGCATATGATCTTCGCAAGATCCTCTAAAGTCTAGTACGTATGCCCTTAAGGAATCCTCCAACACATGGTTCACCCTTTCTGTTTGACTATCAGTCTATGGGTGGTAATCCGTACTCATGCTTAATTCTATACCTAATACACTCTGTAAACATTACCTGAACTCGTTAGTGAACAATGGATCTCTATCACTTACGATATTGCTTGAAACCCCATGTAGTCTCACTATATTCTTCAGGTCTTGTCTCGCCAAACTAGCTGTCGTTCTTGTCAAGCTCATTGGGATAAAGTTGGCACGCTTAGCCAGTTTATTGACTATTAGCTAAATGTTTTCATTTTCCGTTCTCCACCTAAGCAATCAACCGAGAAATTTCATGGAAACCATTCCAAGTTGGTAGTTTCAAAGATTGAAGTAATCCGTTCGGCTTTTAATGTTCATCGTTTTCTTGTTGAAAAGTAAAATATCTCTTCACACATTCACTGTTATCTCTTTCCATCCCTTCCCAAAATAATACTCTCTTCATGTCACGATACATCTTCATTTGCTTGGGATGAATGGTATAGACTGATGAATTTCTTCCAAGACTTTTTTTCCGTAAGTCTCCTACATCTAAAACCCACAATCTTCCTTTCTTTTTAAGCCATTCTTTTGAATCTACCTCGAATCCTTTAAGATTCTCTACATCTGGCCCTATTTTTAATCGCTTAATTCTTTCAACAATTAGTAGGTCCCCCATTTGCCTTATAATAATTCTATCCACAAGTGTTGGACCTACCTCTACACTTGCTAACATGCCTGGATCCTTACTCGAGCTTGTGTTCTTCCTATAATGCACTCCACAAGAGGCAAATGTTTCTAATGTTTTCCATTCTTCAATCACGGCTAAAACTCCATTTTGATGCTTCCTACTCAAAGATCGACAACCTTATTACCCTTTCCTAATGTATATTCTGCCCTAAATTCATATGCCACTAGAAACTCTAACCATCTCTATTGCCACATGTTTAACTCCGTTTGAGAGAATAAGTACTTAAGGAAAATATGGTCCGTATATAACTCGAACTGCTCTCTTAAAATATAATGTCTTCAAATTTTCCATGCAAAAACTACCGCTGCCAACTCCAGATCATGAGATATCTAACTTTATGCGGTTTTAACTGCCTTGATGCGTAAGCTATCAATACCCTCTTTGCATCAGCACCGCCACCAAACCTGTTTCAAAGGAATTGGTGTACACTACCATCTCCTTATTTCCTTCAGGTATGATCAAGATATGAGTGTTTGTCAATAGCTTCTTCAACTCTCGAAATGATCCTTCACATTTATTTGTCTAAACGAACTTCTCATTCTTCCTGGTCATCTTAGCAAGGGTGTTGCTATATGCGAGAAACTAAATGAATCTACGGTAATAGCCATCTAACCCCAATAAATTCCTTATCTCTATGACCGTCTCTGGTCTCTTTCAAAGTTAATGGTCTCTATCTTTAATGGATCTACTACCAATCCATTCTCCAATACCATATGACCAATGAGCTTAACCTCTTGTTTCCAAAAGTGTTGCTTTGAAAACTTCTCCTTCAATTAATGTTGTCTCAAATGTCTCTAATAACAATTTAATATGGACTTCATAGTCTCTCTCATTCTTAGCATATACCAAAATATCATCAGTGAATACCAACATAAGTCTATCCAACTATTTGCGAAAGATCTGGTTTATAAGATCTATGAAAGATGCTTGGGCAGTGATCAGCCCAAAAGGTGTTGTTTAGCCCAAAAGGCATAACTAACCATTCATTTGAACTGTATTTAGTTCTAAACGCGGTCAAAGAAACACTGTCCCCGGCTACCCTCAGTTGATGGAATCCTATTGCCAAACCTAGCCGCAAAAGTATTCTAGCTCTACTCAACTGGTCAAACAAGTCTTCTATCCTATGCAATGGATAACGATTCTTCACTACTACTTCATTCAACTTTTGATAATCAATACACATCCGTAAAGTTTCATTCGAATTCTTTACAAATACTGCAGAGCTCCCTACGAGAATTGCCCAACCTAATGAAATTTTCATGCTTAAGTTGCACTAGCCGATTCTTCAATTCCCTAATTCCCTTGGGCGATAGTTTGCAAGGCGGTCTTGTTGGAACTGGGCCAACTACAGCGAAGGAACTAGGTAAAATTCAAAAAAAAAATCCATTATTGGATTTTTAGTGGGCATAGCAGTCTAATTCATTTTGAATTTTCTAAATTTTTTGTTAAATAAAATTAATATTTTATTTAAACTTATAAATAAACTTTAGTTATATAAATAGTATTATATGAAATACATATGCACCATATACACATATCTCAGTGCATGCACGTGCAACAAGGTAATGTGTACGTGGTTTGATATGCCCATACATAGATGATACGATTTACATCACAACGGACATGTTAACCCCTTGTATATCCAAATGGATTGTCTAAAAATGTGTGTGTATGTATGTGTGTATGCGCACACATAAAATTGTTATATATATATATATATATATATATATATATATCTGTGTGTGTGTGTGTGTATGAAAACTTAATTATATAATCATTATAAAATATTAGCTGTAAATTATTTACATAAAACATTAATTAAAATAAACATACGTGTACATATGTATATAGAAAAATATAATTAAATAATAAAATTATTTAGAATATTTATAATATAAAATTTGAACTAAAATTTATATGCTTTAAATATATTATTGCTATATGAAAAAATATAATTAAATTATAAAATCAGTTTAAAAATTAATTTGTAATAGTTTTATTATTATATAACTTTTATACTTTATTTAACTTATATAACTTTCTATGGATAACACTGTATTAACTAAATTTTATTTAATTAATTTAATTAACTAGGACTTTAATTAAACACTATTTTATAATTAAACCCAACTTTTGTAGGCTTTAATAAGTTAGCTCTAATATTGCTAATTTAAGCCATATAGGCTATTTGCTCTTATACCATTATTGGAACCGGGCTAGCCTACAACGGAAGAACTACGTAAATTTCAAAATAAATTTCATTATTGGATCTTTAATGGGCTTATGTAGTCGAATTCATTTAGAAATTTACTAAATTTTCTATTAAATAAAATCAATATTAATAAAATCAATATTTTATTTAAATTTATTAATACGGTTTTAGTTCATATAATTTGTATTATAATACATATATGTGTATCATATACAAATATGTGTGTGTGCACGTGCAACATGGTAATGTATACATGGTTTGACATACCCGTACATAGATGTTGGGATTTATACCACAACGGACAAGTTAGCCTCTCGTGTATACAAATGGATTGTTTAAGAGTGTGTGTGTTTGTGTTTGTGCGCACATAAAATTGTTTATATATATATATGAAAATATATTATTTAAATAAAACATTAATTTAAATACAAACATACGTACATATATATACATATATAAATATGATTAAATTATAAAATTATTTTAAACATTAATTTTTAAATTTATTGTATAATATTTAAATATAAATTCGAACTAAATTTATATATTTTAATATATAGATATATATATATATATTAAATAATATATACATATTATAAAATAAATTAAACACATATTACATACCAACATATAACTAATTTTATTACATATATAAATAAAATTATAATTAAAAAATATTTTTCTGCTGCTTTTGATCTGGTAATAAAAATTATTTTTTTAATTTTAATTTTTAATATTTTTTTGTTAAAAACTTATAATTAATTATTACATGGTATGGAAATAATAATAAATTATTTAAAAATTATTTTCGAAAGCATTATGCATATTTCATATTATATAATTTTTTTTTATAATTTTATATTATTTATAAATATATGTACACTAATTTTATTTATATAATCAATTTTGAATTAAATAATAGTATATATATTAAATATATGAAAAAACTAAATTTTTTATTATTATTGAAAACCATATTAACAAAATTAAATTTTATTAAGTTCTAAAAAATATATATCATATAGTGTTAAACTTTTAAAATTAGATTTGATATTTAAATCCATTTAATATATTATTATTTAAAATTTTTGAATTTTTTTACTTCTGGCTAAGAGCATGTATGAACAAATTTGCATATTTTTTTAATACATATACACTCATATATATATATATATATATATGTGTGTGTGTGTGTGTGTGTGTGTATTTATGTATGTATAACCATTAATATGTGACAATCCATTGGTATACCAACTCGTGATATTTTTAACAAAACGATATATAGAACAATAATCATATAATCATTATAATATAACAGTAAACTAGAAGAATACCTTTCACCAAAGCCTAGATCATGTACATTGAAATGAAGAAGTGAACTCCTTGAATTGAATTCCATTTTATGAAGTTGTTAGCTCTCGAATTGCCTAACCACAGACGATCAGATTGAAGTGTTTTGATGTGATTTTGTACATGGAATTTTGGGCTGATATAAGCTATGGTTGGACTTCTTTTGCTATTATAGAAGTAAAAAAATCATAGCTTAAGTGAGGGAGAGGTGGCTTGTATAAAGAAAAGACAAGAGAGCCAAAAGTGAATCTCGATCCTTTCTATTCTCTTATCCATTATCTCCTTTATTTTTTATTCAAAAACCACCTACCATATCAATATATGGCCGATCTCACTATGGCCATCTATAGCTGGCTATGAAAGCTTCCTTCCGGGCCGTAAAAAAATATTCCAAGCCCAAACAATATTCATTGCATTTTAATCTAATTAAAATACATATCGATATCATATATTGATTAATGTATATATATATATATAACTATTATATGCACACTAATTAATATTTTTCAATACAGAACAAATATATTTTTATAATTAATATTTCATAAATATCAATTAATTTAACTAATTTATACTAATTTATAACAATTAGAAATTAATTAAATCATTTGATCAAAGGAATATTCATTGTTTCGGCTGTGTAACTCGTTATGTGTAAATTTGGTCAGTGATTAATGTCGAACAATTTAAATATTAATGTTCACATGTCACTTAGCATGTGGTGTGACATTTTGGTCAAATTTATTGCTTACTTGGTTTCGGTAAAATCCAATTTTACTTTATTTAGCATTACTCGGTACAATTACACCAGTTATCTTCATGAAAACTATATCACTTTGGATTTATGGAATTTGGTAATGGTAAAAATTCCTGTATTTTCCATATTGAACTCTATACTTAAAAAACAAAAGTCCTTGGTTCAATAAAAACAATCATTATTAACTAAACTGGTCCGCCTAAAGATTTTGACATTGAGTTGACTTTAGTTGACTTCGATTGGCTATAGTACTAACCTCATATGATTGAAGAGACGAATCCTCTCCTGAATAGTGTTTCACTTTCAATGCTTCTATTCAACCTAACTATTGTCGTTCAATGGATGTCGTACCATGATTTAATTATAATCAAAGCGGAGTAATACTTTACCCAAAACAAATAATAACATAGTGAGACCATGCCATTAAAGCACATAACGAATTTTCCCCTCACTATTTAAATCATCATCAATCATATCATGGTATGAAGAAACATAAATCTTCAATTCATCGTAAGTGTGAGGTTTCCTTCACACAATTTGGACTAGTTTCTATAGTCAATTCGTTTCAAATTGCCACTCAGGCCTTGATGTCATCAGTTTGATCACTACCCTTGACACTCAAGATTTCACATAGGTGTTCTATCTTATTTTCTCTTAATTTTACCATGAACATATAATTTGGATGCCACGAAGGCTTTACACCATTTTCCATCATTTATTATATCGTGATCAGACAAATGGTTGCCACAGAGGCCTTACACCAACCATCAATCATAATGTCATGAATGGACATTCATATGCTACAAAAGCCTTACTCTATCAATCTCGTGTATTGTCGTGAATAGATAGTTGGATTCTACAAAAGCTTTATTCGATTAATCTCATATGTTGTCATGAGTAGACATATGTTTTTCACTAAGGCCTACTGTCAATGTTACTAAAAATAATGTTATGTTTAGATTGTGGCAGCCACTAAGGCCTTCCACCAAATTTATCGAAAATAATGCCATGCTTAGACGTATTATTGAAACCATGGTCTCATATTTACTTTTCATTATTTATTATGATTCAACTCATCATCTCATAGCTTAATCAAGATAAATCTCTTCTTTAAATAAGTTATTTCTCTTTAATTTATTACCTTCCAAAGCCATTTCATTTTTAGGATTAGTCATCACATTTTACTTAGCATTTCGTAGCTTTGTTCATTATTTCAACTCAGCTTACATAACTTTCGCATTTTGGCCTACTAGTGCCATCATATGTTAATAACTTTCATCGGTTATCATGGCTTTATAGTCTACCAAGCTTTTATGGGTTGAATTGCATATAGCTTTTGCATGTTGATAGCTTCCCAAGCCATCGCATGTTAGTTCCCTAAGAGTTATCGCATGTTGACCCCTCAAGAGCTATCACATGTTGACTCCTTAAGTGCTATTACCTGTTGATTCCTCTAGAGCTATCATGTGTTGGCTCCTCAAGAGCTATCGCATGTTGACTGCCAAAGAGTCATCGCATATTAACTCCTCAAGAGCTAAGCCATCGCATGTTAAGATGACACATTTGTAATTAACGTGAAAGCTATTTAGTTAACTTATTAAGTAGTTACTTTATATCAAGTTTCATTTGGTGTCAAATTCCCGTTGGTTGTGCTCTTTTATAACTCTCTTTTCAGACTTGGCTAATTTCATTCTTATTTTATTAATTAATTATCCTTAAAAGTTACCCTTTTCTTAGCCAATTAATTCATATAAAATCAAAAATTAATGGGAAAAATTCATCAAAAATTAAATTTATCAGGTTTTCCTTATATCTTCAGGTCAAAAACATTTATTTTTATTATTATTAATATTACCCAAAATTAACCACTTTCTCGACTTATAAAATTCGTAGAGATTCCAATTTAATTCCATAAATTGTAAAATTAAGAACTTTTCTCTATTTCATCATTATAAATATCAAACTTCAATGTTAAATTATTTTATCATGATTCATGTTTTACCCTAGAACATGAATAAATTTTATTCCATTTAAGTTTCCAAATATACCAATCGATGTTTAATCATTAGCAATATGTTTATAATCATCAAAAGCGCTCATTTAAAAACAAATCCAAACCCCAACAGGTAAGGAAGGTTTTAGAGAAATTTTTACTTACCTTAGGTTGACTAAGATTTGTTAAGAGTCCTTTTAACGATGAAAGCTCCTTTTATCTTAGTTTCCTACTCCTTGCTCTTGAATGTACAACCGATTTTAACCTTTAGTTTTCTTTCTTTGGTATTGTAGAAAATGCAAGAATGAGCGGATGGTTAGAATGTAAGGAATTAGTAATGTGGGCTTTAGGCTAAAACTCCATTCCAACCTATTCTTAATAAATCCCTAACTCCTCTTCCTACGTTCATTCAGCCATCATTGGTTAACTTTTCATACATTTAATTCATCATATAATTAATTTTAATTTATCATTTATTTAGTTTATTTTCTCATATTATGGTACTTCAAAATATGGTGTGTTAAAGTATTAATTAATGGTTTGAAACTCGTACGAATTGATTTACAGGCCAGTACTAATGCAAATCAGATTGTAAGCACTTATTTAGAGTGATAAAAAAGTCCCACTCACATATAATAATATAACGTATTACCAATAGACACTATCCAATGGATGATAAAATGGTACTATTCCTTGGGCTAATCAAGTTGTCTGTGCATTCCTTTAGCATTTATATTGTACATGTTCAATTTTCTAATAATCTTTTGACAATGAAGAAAATAAGTACTTTATATACCCACATAAAGTACTTATCTTCTTTAGTTTGACATGCATAAATCTATATATTTTTTAATATTTATATAACAAGGTTGTTTGCATAACCCCGAGGAGCATTTTACAAATGGCAATGAACAATAAGGATTATTGTATTGATATATGCAATGTCAGTTGGCAAGATTGCTAATTATTGTTTAATTTTAATTATGTTTTGTTCCAACTTGGTGTTGCTAGCAATTTTGCCATTTTCTCTAAAAATTGTACATGTAAGAAACATTAGATACATCTTCTACACGTGCGCGCACATAAATAAGCACTGGTAAAATAAAATGCTAAATGTGATGCATATTTAACATTGCTTCAATTTAAATATCAATCGGCTACAACAATTAAGTCAATCTTCCAAATTTTCATCACACATTAAGCTGCTGCAATCATGGTCATCTGGACCTCCATTTTGCAACGTTTCATTTTCCTTGAGCCACCTCATCATCTCCAAAGCTTAGCTTAGTTTTACAGCTTATTCTTCCTCTCTTCATCATCCAAGGGTAAGCAGTGAATATTTATTGGTGTTATACCATTATTTAACACCGATGGGAAAATAAGGGATGAGTTAGCAAAAATGCAGCACATATACATCTTAACCAAAATACAAAGGGTACATCTTAACAAAAACTCGTAAGTGTATATCTTAGTTCAAACACGAAATGTATTATTTTAACTAAAATATGAAAAATACATCATAGCAGAAGTAAGAAACTAGTACTTTAACTAAAATATGACAAGTATACCATAACGGAAGTAAGAAGCCAATATTTTAACAGAAATACAAAAGTACACTCCCTAAAGGAAACATGGGATAAATATATTCACAAGTATAAACCTTAACTAAACATATGATATATGTACTAGCAAAAGTATGGGCGTTAATGGAAATACGAAAAACACGTTTTAATGGAAACATAAAAGAATGTGTTAACTGAAATATACAACAAATTCTAGCGGAGACATGGGAATACATTAACGGAATACTCGGAAAAGCTTAGCAAAAACATGGGATTGTGTTAATGGAAACGCAAGACAAATTTTAGGAGAAGCATGAGATAAAAGTATTAATTGAAGTATGGATTTAAGCTATCGCAAACATGATTTATGCCCTGTGTCTTCATCTTTTGGACTGCTTGTGCCATATCAGTAAAAAGTACAATGATTTCACAACTTCTTAATGAAATCTCTCCAAATTGGCACAAGTCATTTCCATGATTTGCTACATCACCGTTCAAGAAGATAGAGTTCAATTCCCTACATGTAAGAAATCCAAGAAGAAAGAGTTAAAACTTGCCAGCAAATTCAAGATACGTCAAGCATCCAACAATCTAGTTCTGCTATAAATAGCTACCTCTACATAAGAAAGGACCATTCTCGAAATCTTTGCCTCTCTCATTTTCAATTACGTTGAGAAAAGCTTGGCTTGGGATTTAATAACCGCCTAAGTCAAATCCAAATTATTTCAAGGACTAAACAATGCTTATATAACCATGATGATTGTTATATTCAGACTTCTTGTTTTTCTTTCTCTAATCACTTTTTACGCAATGTAGTGAAGCCACCTGAACACCATCTCTCTCTTCTGCCTGAAACGTGCACAAGTCGTGCACTTTATCATCACCTTCCTACCTTCGTGACCTTACTACAACTAAACCCATTTCCAAAACCACAATTCGAGCACACCTGTAAACCAAACCCGAAGCTTGCCAAAATCTACCATCGTTGCTAGTCGCCAACTTCGACCTCAACAAAAGCCGCCGCCTACATTAATTGCCTGAATCTACAATTGAACTCATCCAAACACCAAATCTGAACAACAAATAGCGATTTTGATTTGCGCTTGTTTCGATTTCTACGTATAAGCTGCAGGGATATAAGTTGAAGGTTCAAATTGCAAAATTGTGATTGCGAATTTTTGATCTGCAATTTACTTTGAATTTCTGATTTCATGATTTGATTATATGTCTTTTTTCAAGTAAAGAAGATTGAACATGGGGATTAATACTTGGTAGTTTTCAAACTGGGCTGACCTTTCTTTCATTTGGCCTTTTGATGTAAAAAAAATAAAAAATAAAAAGATTGAATATGGGGATTAACCCGGTCCTCTTTTATTGCTTTCTTTGTAAAAATGGCGGCCATTGCTTTCTTTGTAAAAATGGCGGCCATTGCTTTCTTTGTTCAATCTGAGTTAGGGCTTTGTTCCCTTGTGAAAATTAGGGCTTTTCAATTTAAGTCGCAGCTTTTGAATGCTCGTAGTTCGCCTTGTCGATCACTTGTTTCTCTGATTAGCTCACGGCTCTTCAATTTGAATCGAGTTCGTCTATGATTTCGGTATTTACTTTTCTACTTTTGTTTTCTGGTTTGATGCTTGCTTGAACTCTGATGCTTTTAAATTGCCGATGATGACGATTGGGGTTTTAATGCTTGAACTCGATCATTATTGCCGATGATGTCGATTGCAATTTATAGGAGTCGAACTCCTAAATTTACATCGTATATTTCTTATTTGAATTCGTTAAAACATTTTCTCTGCCACTTGATATTGCTTGAACGTTTGAGATTTCACTGACTTGTTCAATTCGAATCTTTCCCTTGCTTCACTGTCACGGTTTTCGCTTGAAATCGTTCGATCGTTCCTTGATCGTTACGGCAGCTGCTTTCCTATTTTATTTGGATTTGATTTTTGACTTTTTCCATTTTTATACTGCGTTGATTTCTGACTTAATTAAATTTCGATATTGATTTGTAAATTCAACTTCATTTTTCTGATGCTTTGACTTTGGTCACTTTTGCATAAATGTTAAACTCATTCCTCCACTGTGGCCTTCGACTTTACATTTTCTGGACGTGAATTTGTAGTCTTTGTATTGTCGCTGTAATGTATCTTCAACCTGATAGCACTTGCTTTGATTCGATATGATAATTGTCACTTCTTGTATTCTTCAGGCATCTTGCATATTGTTGGTCTCTGATTCATTGTTGTTGCCCTTTGTATATTTTGATTGTCATATCCTGTGCACTGATATCTGTAGCTTGCATGATGCATTTTTTCGTTTCATATGTTTTGGTTGTTGACTTGACTTGATGCTAGTTTGAGGCTGTGCTTGCATGTGTACCACTGATCATATGTTACTGTCATACACCTGTTGCACTTGCAGTGTATTGATTGTTTGAGTCTTGTTCATCCAATTCATTGATCCTTGTAGTTTGCTGTATTGTCTTTGACCTGATGACATTTGATCCAGATTACTTTTGCTCTTTGGTATGCATTGTGTATATTCATGATGCCTTGATTTTCATTTGGCTTCACTTGTGTACACTGTGTCATTTGAGTTGTTGTGTTGATCTTGCTTGCTACCTGCTTGACACTTGCAGTTTACTGTGTCAAGTTGCTGTCTTCATATTGTCATTATATCATGTTCGATACAGTTTGCATTTCAGTTGTTTGGTTGACACACTTGAACTATACATTCGAGTCTGCACTCATCTTTACCACTGAATTATTTACTGACTTGTAGTGTTCATTTTTTCATTTGATATGTCGTTGATTCATGTAGCTGTTGTTCGACTATCTCTTTGAGTTGAACTTTGATGGTGCTTGAGTCTTGTTCCTGGTTAAGTTCATTGCTGAGTTGTTTCACTGGTGCATTGCCTTTGTGGTCTTCATATTCATGTGTGTCTGGTCATGTGTTCTTTGATTTGTACATTTTTGTGTTCATCCCTGTGTGCTTTTCGACCTGCTGTTTGCACACTGCTTCCATTGTTCAACATGTAGTTTGCTGTTTGATTATGTACTTGTGTACTTCATATATGCGCTGTGTATTGATCACCATCTTGCTTGCATGCTTGAAGTCGTAGCCTTTACAACTGCCCTGTGTTGAATCCAACTAATAGCTCGGGTTTGACCTTGTGCACGTGTTGTGATTTTATTTATATTGCATTTGAGTTGAACCCGGCTTTTCATTTGGGTTTGACCTGTGCTCACCTGTCCCTGTAAATCAAGTGTATATTTCGATGTGCACGGCCTTGTGGCATATACAGTGATACACTGTGTATGTCACAAGCTGTTCGTATATGATGAATTCGAATTTAAATGATGACGAACAACCCAAATAACCGAGGCAAATATTATTTTCAAAAACCATATTTTATTTTATATTGCAAAAATATTTCTTTTTCAATTTTACTGCGTTAGTGTATATTTTTGCAGATTGCTCTGATGCTGGATTCTAACTGGAATAAAGTTGAAGATGAACTACGAGTGTGAGTGGTATGTAGTGAGGAATTTATGTAAATTAAATTGTGATGTAATTAGAAATTGTATTGTAACTGAAATTGTATATGTATATAGTGAGATCTTGAATTTGTACTATTCAAAAATTGTAATAAATATTTGTTTGAATAAAATTCTGTTTGAATTCAAATTCTGTGTTATTTAATTTTATTCAGCAAATATTTATTCAATCTGTGAAAAATGAAATAGTACATTGAAATTGTACATTACCAAATACATTTACACGAATATATATATATATATATATATATATATATGTTTATTATCATTAAACAAAAATCATATAAGAGCATATTCAACAATCTCACCCTTTTGATGATAACAAACATATATTTAAGATTTTGAATATGTTAAATGTATTTGATCATCTCCCCCTATTTAAATGCTTCCTCCTACACAAAGCTCCCCCTACAAATATTCATACAATTAAATAATACGCAAATGAGCTTAGATGCAAATGGAAAATATTTGACTTTTGCTTGATTTTATTTGACAAAATCTTAACTTTTCTCTCTCCCTTTTGTTATCAGCAAAAGAATAATAGTGTTAGAGAAAATAGAGATAAAGTAATCGATAATAATTCAATCAATTAAATATAAATATTAAATTTCAATGAAAAATCAAACAAAAATCATAACTACCCTTTTTAGATGCATATTTCATTTTTAGAAATAATGGAAATGATGTCATCATATAAAACCATACGGTTGTATCTGTTTGTGGTACATTTATATCAAGAATTTGAATATCTACTAATCATGCATAACCGTTAGGACTTTTAAATGAGATTAGTAGTATTCCAATTTTATTTTTTTAAAAATGAATTCAAGTATCTTCTAACCACGCATGACCGTGAGGACTTTTAAATGGGATTAGAATCAACTTGTTTATATTTAAAATCAACTTTTGATATGCGTTCCATACATGCATAAGACTTTTAAATGAGCATGGAAGCACATAACAAATTCCAAGTAATTCACCCATGCATAACCATGAGGACTTTAAAATGAGAGTGAATACTTTGGATTTTATTTTGTTTTATAAAATGAAAAACGAATGATTCCTGTTTAAAGTACCACATATCGACAAACTATATTGAATTTTTGATGAGCGATGGTCGATAGAAATATGATAGACATAGAAATGGTCATGGAATCTTACCCAACAAAAAGTTTTATAACTCTTGTTTGAATTTCTAAAGAAATTTTTCTAAAATATACTGTTTTGAGTAATGTATGATAAATATCAACACTCATCACTTTTTCAATCACTATTTATCTTTTCGATAATTATTAGGGAGTTAGACTAGTCAAAATTGTCATTTAAAATCAAATTCAAAAATAATTATGAAATCAATTTTTCAAAATGACTAATCTGAAAATGTGGTCAAAAATGATTTTCTCGAGGGGGTTTGATAAGAAAATTTTCTACTATTTGAAATCAAAAATATGCAGCTATTTTCTTTGAAAAACGATGCAGTAACTAAATATCTCAAAAATCACGTTCAACTAGTAATTTTTCTATCAACTATATTACCAGTGTAATCTGCATCTGAATTTCTTTTTCACTCAAAATTATCATTAATTGAATTTGATAGACCAGACCATGAAGTATGCAACAAAATATCTCAAAATCAAATTTAACAGCTTTTCAAATGACATTCTCTTGAATTTGAAATGAAGCCGTGTAAATAATCAAAATCCGTGAATATAGAGTTAACCATAATATAGCCAAATGTATCACCATCCAACAAAAGACACTATTATTAATCCAAACTATGAGATATGAAGTAATTCAAATGCTATAGAGATTTTTATAGTGTTTTTGGCATAAGAATATAATTGGCCAACAAGTCAGAATCAAAATCATCATCTTTTCATCATCTCAATATTGGCTGATTTAATTCAAAATTTGGTGCAGATTATCACATTTAATATATCGTTCAAATAAATATACATTACCTGTTTTACCTTTACGATATTTTTCTTTGTTGTCCATTGTGATTCTGTCGCCTTTATAATAGGCTAAGGAACTTTACTTTGTCGCTCGGTGTGCCCTTGGAACTGCCAGAATCCAAGTGGCACTATTGTTTGTTCCTTAGCCTGCCACTACACCTACACGATGAAAGATTTTTGTGACCTATTTGGTTTTATAGGTCCATGGTTGTTAGTGGCAGAATATTTTGAAAAATAATTTTGTGGAGACTCAAAACCATTTATATATGTTCCTTTTGGCACCCAAATTTGTTTAACTTTGAGAGATTTTATATTTGTGCCTTTTGAAACCCAAATTGATATAGTTTTCACATGTTTGGATCTATACCGACAATTATTGTGATCGTGTTCATATTTTCTACAAATTGTGCACAAGAATTTTCTTGATTAATATTGCTTTCAACATTTTCAGATTGATTATATCCAAGTCCTTGTCTAATCGTATTACCAGTTTGCTTTCCTAATAGCATATTCAACGATTTTTCACCTTTTGAAAATTTATCTAAGGTCGTCGACAATTGTTGGACTTGTATTTTGAGAGATTCATTTTCGTTTAACAATTGTGTGCACTTTTTAATAGAGTTCTCTCTCCTCGTATTTTCACTTTCTTTCAAAACTAGAATTTCATTTTCAAGTGATTTTATATTACTTTTAGATTTTTTGATTTCTTCTTCGAATGTTGGACACTTATCACACTTAGGGATCCTACTTTGATAGGTTTTAACTAATTGGTCAAGCTGTTTATTTAAATCTATCAAAGTATCTTTTTGTGATTCAAGTTTGGCATACTTCTCCCTAAGTCGTTCAAAACAACAATTCACTTCGTGGAAATATATAAGTAATTTTGAATGAGAAAGTTTTGATACCTCACTTGGTTCATCATCATCACTGTCGGTTATTTCACCATGAAGACACATGTCTGTTTTCTCACTCTCACTGTTAGTACTTTGATTATCTTCATCATTGGTATTCCACGTGGCTGCAAAACTTCTCCTTTTTGATTTCTTTTCAAAGTCGCGTCGATTTTGAGGACAATTGGGCTTAATGTGTCCGGGTTGGTTGCACCTATGACAGACGATCTTCGATTCTTTTGGATTGTCTAATATTTTATTTATTCTGCTTTTAAATTTTCGATTTAGAGCTGGATTTCCGTATTTATAATTCCACCTTTTGACTTTCTTTATTATCAGCTCTAATTCTGCTGCTCGGTCATCATCATCATCACTTTCTGTTGTTCCTTTGAGAGCCATAGATTTCTTGCGAGTATCTCCTCCTTCATGCTCTTCCTTGAATTTCATTTCTAGCTCATAAGTGGTGAGATTTCCGATGAGTTTTCCGACTTTCATTTGTTTCAAATCTTTTGATTCTTGAATGGCAGTCACTTTGGCTTCAAAACTTCGTGGAAGGACTCTGAGGATTTTTCGGACTATCTCCAACTCTGTGCATGATTTTCCAAGAGCTTTCGATTTGTATACGATATTGGAAAGTCGTCCATGCATCTCTTTAACATTTTCTTCCTTTGCCATTGTGAAATTCTCGTATTCGCTGCTTAGCATGGCAAGGCGAGATTCTTTGACTTGAGGTGTTCCTTCGTGAGTCACTTCTAGTGTGTGCCATATTTCCTACGCAGTTAGACAATGTGAGGCACGATTAAATTCAAATTGATCCAATGAATAGATAATATAATTCATAGCTCTAGAATTAGCATTTTGTAATTTATTTTCTACTTCTGTGCATTGATCCATCGGTTTATCTATTTCCTGATTATCTGTAATTATAATTGGTGTTCTATAGCCTATCTCAACAATGTTCCAAGCGTCAATGGTTTTTAGAAAAAATTTCATTCTATTTTTCCAATAAGCATATTCACTATTGAACATTGGTGGTCTAACTATGGACTGACCCTCAGCAAAAGCATTATTAAAAGAAGCCATTTTAAAAATTCAAACTTTTAAACAAAAAACTGAATTTCGAAAAATGAATTTTGAAAACAAAAATTGACTTCTGTTCCTAGCTCCGATACCACATGTAGGATCGATTTCACCCTAGAGGGGGGGTGAATAGGGTGATGGTGTTAATTATAAAAATTAATTGCGGAATTATAAAATGATTTCAACACAGATCACAGAATATTAGCAGCATAGAAATAAATAGCAGAATAATAAAATGCAGAAATAGAACGACACAGAATTTACCCAGCTTCGGCAAAACCCTGCCTACGTGCTGCCCCCAAGGTTTCTACTAGAAATTAAGTAGTCACACGCTTACACACGTAAACTCGCGACACCCGCTACTGACTAACCTAACTCTACGCTCAAAACCCTGCCACAACTCAGCCACCGAGTTGCGAATTCTCAAACTACGCCACGTAGTTTGTCCCCTAGTCACACGACTAGTAAATACAACGGTTTAAAATTTAAAAACAAATTTAAAAAGCAATTTAAAAATAAAAGACCCTGATTAAAAAATTAAAAAGCCCTTAATAATATAAAGCTGGCCCCCTATTATAATTTAACCCGATCCTCTTTTATTTGTTTCTTTGTGAAAATGGTGGTCGTTGCTTTCTTTGTTCAATCTGAGTTAGGGCTTCGTTCCCTTGTGAAAATTAGGGCTTTTCAATTTAAGTCGCCACTTTTGAATGCTCGTAGTTCGCCTTGTCGATCACTTGTTTCTCTGATTAGCTCACGGCTCTTCAATTTGAATCGAATTCGTCTATGATTTCAGTATGTACTTTTCTCCTTTTGTTTTCTGGTTTGATGCTTGCTTGAACTCCGATGCTTTTAAATTGCGGATGATGACGATTGGGTTTTAATGCTTGAACTCGATCATTATTGCCGATGATGTCGAATGCAATTTATAGGAGTCGAACTCCTAAATTTACATCGTATATTTCTTATTTGAATTCGTCAAAACATTTTCTCTGCCACTTGATACTGCTTGAATGTTTGAGATTTCACTGACTTGTTCAATTCGAATCTTTCCCTTGCTTCACTGTCACGGTTTTAGCTTGAAATCGTTCGATCGTTCCTTAATCGTTACGGCAACTACTTTCCTATTTTATTTGGATTTGATTTTTGACTTTTTCCATTTTTATACTGCGTTGATTTCTGACTTAATTAAAATTCGATATTGATTTGTAAATTTAACTCCATTTTTCTGATGCTTTAACTTTGGTCACTTTTGCATAAATGTTGAACTCACTCCTCCACTGTGGCCTTCGACTTTACATTTTCTAGACGTGAATTTGTAGTCTTTGTATTGTCACTGTAATGTATCTTCAACCTGATAGCACTTGCTTTGATTCGATATGATAATTGTCACTTCTTGTATTCTTCAGGCAGCTTGCATATTGTTGGTCTCTAATTCATTGTTGTTGCCCTTTGTATATTTTGATTGCCATATCCTGTGCACTGATATCTGTAGCTTGCATGATGCATTTCTTTGTTTCATATGTTTTGGTTGTTGACTTGACTTGATGTTGGTTTGAGGCTGTGCTTGCATGTGTACTACTGATCATATGTTACTGTCATATACCTGTTGCACTTGCAGTGTATTGATTGTTTGAGTCTTGTTCATCCAATTCATTGATCCTTATAGTTTGCTGTATTGTCTCTGACCTGATGGCATTTGATCCAGATTACTTTTGCTCTTTGATCTGCATTGTGTATATTCATGATGCCTTGATTTTCATTTGGCTTCACTTGCGTACACTGTGTCATTTGAGTTGCTGTGTTGATCTTGCTTGCTACCTGGTCGACACTTGCAGTTTACTGTGTCAAGTTGTTGTCTTCGTATTGTCACTATATCATGTTCGATACAGTTCGCATTTCAGATGTTTGGTTGACACACTTGAACTATACATTCGAGTCTGCACTCATCTTTACCACTGAACTATTTACCGACTTGTAGTGTTCATTTGTTCATTTGATATGATGTTGATTCATGTAGTTGTTGGTCGACTATCTCTTTGAGTTGAACTTTGATGGTGCTTGAGTCTTGTTCCTGGTTAAGTTCATTGCTGAGTTGTTTCACTGGTGCATTGCCTTTGTGGTCTTCATATTCATGTGTGTCTGGTCATGTGTTCTTTGATTTGTACATTTTTGTGTTCATCCCTGAGTACTTTTCGACCTGCTGTTTGCACACTGCTTCCATTGTTCAACATGTAGTTTTCTGTTTGATTATGTACTTGTGTACTTCGTATATGCGCTGTGTATTGATCACCATCTTGCTTGCATGCTTAAAGTCGTAGCCTTTACAACTGCCCTGTGTTGAATCCAGCTAATAGCTCGGGTTTGACCTTGTGCGCGTGTTGTGATTTTATTTATATTGCATTTGAGTTGAACCCGGCTTTTCATTTGGGTTTGACTTGTGCTCACCTGTCCCTGTAAATCAATCAAGTGTTTATTTCGATGTGCATGGCCTTGTGGCATATACAGTGATACACTGTGTATGTCACAAGCTGTTCGTGTATGATGAATTCAAATTTAAATGATGACGAACAACCCAAATAACCGAGGCAAATATTATTTTAAAAAACCATATTTTATTTTATATTGCAAAAATATTTCCTTTTCAATTTTACTGTGTTAGTGTATATTTTTGTAGATTGCTCAGATGCTGGATTCTAACTGGAATAAAGTCGAAGATGAACTATGAGTCTGAGTGATATGTAGTGAGGAATTTGTGTAAATTAGATTGTGATGTAATTAGAAATTATATATGTATATAGTGAGAGCTTATTCAAAAACTGTAACAAATATTTGTTTGAATAAAATTCTGTTTGAATTCAAATTCTGTGTTATTTAATTTTATTCAGCAAATATTTATTTAATCTGTGAAAAATGAAATAGTACATTGAAATAGTACATTACCAAATACATTTACACGAATATATATAAATATATATATATATATATATATATATATATATTTGTTATCATCAAACAAAAATCATATAAGAGCATATTCAACAGTAACTATATAACCTGATCTTAAAACTAACCAATTAAACTAACTAATTCGAATAGTTGCGATTTTGAACTATATTATTATAGTGTGATCTTGGTTGTCAAATGTATGTATTAGTTATATATTATATGATGGACCTAAATTAAATCGACCATTAGCTATCTCTACCACCATCGCCTCGTTACTTCTGTCTCTACGTCGCACATCATCGCACCTCCTCTTCTTATTTTTTCTCACCTATCTTCGTATTTGATAATTCTAGGAACAACCTACACAAACTATTATAAAAATATCTGTTCTATCGTGGAAATATAGAATCTAGTCTGGGGATAAACCATTTATTGACTTCAAAAAAGCAGATAGAAGAACAGTTTAAGCAATAGAAATATAATGTGCTTCATGCAGCTACATCTATGGAGATCCTATAATTCTATTACTTCATCAATTTAAAGGGAAGAGATTATCAATTGATAGAGATATCTTAAAGTGTAGATCTTGTATCAATCACTAATTTACTGAAGAATATTTTAGAGGTACTAATGTTTGAGAAGAATGAGATGTTTTTCAATAGCTTGAAACCTCCATAAATTGGAGTAGAATGAAGCTGAATTTTAGAAAGAAATGACACTGATTAGGAAAGCAAACAATCAATTTGATATACATTTTGAAAACGTTTCCAGATTTGATTTGCTTTTAACTAAATGTAAATATTTATCTCCTCTTATTGTATTTTTGAGCAAGATTTGATTTTCATTAGCTTTATGCACATATCCATTTCCCCATATTGTATATTTAACCAACCAATTAATTAAATTAATTGATTTGTCTCATGTTTCTTCGGTATGCTATAAGATTTGAGTCACATTTTTAACACTCCACATTGACTCAAATTACCCGTATCTCTCTTAAATGAATTTAATCATCATCCATAAGTTGCTGAGTCAATGCCACGTGGCGCTAATTAATTGGGACTAAGCTAATCAAGCTTGAGCAATGCTCAAAATTTTCTCTAGGAACCAACTTTATCAACATATCTGATGGGTTGTCTTTGGTATGCACATTTGTCAACTTACTTTTGTTGCATTCTTCCTCCAACATAATAAAGAAGCCTCTAACATCGTATCAATATGCTTTGTATGAGAGTTGTATTCTTGGTTCTAAATCAAATGAATAACATTCTGACTATCTTAAAATACCTTAACGTACTGTCATCTGCATAACTAGAAGGTCATCCAATAACTGCAATTAGTACAATCCCTCTTTAGTCGCTTCCATAATCAAAATCAACTCATCTTGGTAGTCGATAAACCTATTATAGATTGTAGCTCTGATCTTCAAAAAATAACATATATACCAAGTGTAAAACATATCCCGACATTGACTCCGACCATCTTTATCCCCAACATAATTAGAATCACAATAACCACAAAAAGTAATGTCGGCATCCACTCTGTCATACAGCAAGCCACCATCTGTAGTACCTCGCAGATAATGGAGAATCCACTTCACTGCTTGCCAACGTCCCTGGCCTTTGTTAGATTTATATATATATATATATATACACACACACACACACACACACACACTAACAATGCTGACAAGATGAATTAAGTCTGACCTAGCACACACCATTGCATACATTAAACTTCCAACGACACAAGAATAAGGAATACTGTGCATTTCCTTCTTTTCTTCATGTGACGTAGGAGATATGTCTTTTGAAAATTTCAAATGAGATCCTAATGGAGTGCTTAATGGCTCAGCATCTCCATTCCATATCGAGAGAGTACTTTCTTCATATAATTCACTTGAGAGAGTTTCAACTCTTTCCACTGCCTATCTCTGAATACCTTCATCCTTAAAAATATTCATGCCTTTCCTAAATTTTTCATATCAAACTCCCTACTAAGCATTACCTTCAATTCTGACCATACTCTAAGATGCAATCAATATATCATCCATATACAAACGTAAATATTTAACATCCTCATCACATCTTTCAAAATAAACACACCAGTCTTTGAAATTTTTAGAGTATCCTAAAGAAATCATAAAACTATCAAATCTTTTATACCATTGTCCAGGAGATCTTTTAAGATTTGTTAAGTTTACAAACATGATTCGGCTTACTGCTATAAATAAACCTCTTTGGCTATTGTAAGTAAATATCTTCCTCAAGGTTCCATGCAAGAATGTAGTTTTGACATCTAATTGCTCTAACTCCATATCATAATGAGCTGCTAAAGTAAATTATATACGAATAGAAGTACGACGAACAACAGGAGAAAAAATCATCGAACCTAATACCTTTTCTTTGAACATACCCATTTTGCTACTAATATTTCTTTATACATCAAGTCACCATTACCACCATCTTTGATTACATAGATCGACTACATTCAATACTCGCATGCTAGAAGGAATAGCCACGAATCCAAATTATGATTTTTCTATAAAGATTCCATCTCCTTCTCTATGACTACCAACCAACTTGAACTATCAATAGAAGAAATAACGTCTCTATAGTCTTTGGGCTCATCTACAACATTCAGCGCATCAGTTGTTATGTCATCAAAATCCACATCTTCAATACTAAGTTCCATATAGTCATCAAGCCACCTAGGCTTCTTCCTTTCACAAACGGATTTAGATCGAGATTGAGCTTATATTAAGTCTTAACTTCAAAATTATCATCATCAACCAAGATGCCATCGAAAACATCTTCTGTAACTTTAAAGAAGTAGTCTGATGCTTTGCCTTCGGCTTAGTATTTTAAAACTACCCTTGAACTATCATTAGTTGATGTAGGATCCACCTTTAACATAGCATTTTCATCAAAAGTCACATGCCTGGAAGTAATAATACATCTAGTATTAGGACATTGCATCATATATCCCTTTGCTCCTTGTATATAACGAAGAAAAAATACACATGTGTGACCTTGTATTCAACTTGCATTTTCTCCCATGAACATAAAATGGGTAACTAAACACTTTGAGAAATGACTAATTAATAGGCTCTTCTTTCCATACTTCTTCTAAAATTTTCATGCCTATAGAAGTAGAAGGTGTTCGGTTGACGAGGAATGTCACCATGGATAAAGCTTCTTCCTTAAGAATCCTTCTTCAAACCAATAGTCAGTCTGAAGTAACGAGTTCTTCCATTAAAACCCTTTTCACGCATTCAACAACCCCGTTAGACTGAGGATCACCGAGTGTGGCGTAATGCCTCTTTATATCTTCGGATCATAAAGGTTGATAAACTATTAAGACATAAATTCACTACCATTATCTAAGCGAAGAACCTTTGATTTCTTCTATCACTGCTTTCCAATAATATTTTTGCACTTCTAAAACCGATCAAAAGTATTGCTCTTAGATTGCATAAGCTTAACTCATACTTTTCTAGAGAAGTCATCTATAAAGGAAACGAAGTACTTGGCTCAGCCTATCCATGGGCAAGGTGCAGGCTCCCAAACATCTGTGTTTACATACTATAAAATAGCTTTGAATTTATGTTTGCCTATTCCAAAAGAAACCTTCATCTCTTTGCCAAGTGCACACCCTTTATAAAAACCAAGCTTGGAGTGCCAAATGCCATCAACCAAGCCTCTTTTCTGTAACTCTACCAAACCACGCTCTCCAATATGTCACATGCAAAAAAGCCACAATCTGATAGAATTAGAATTGGACGAGTCAATCACCATGATCGAGTTTCCCATAATAGTGGTACCCTTTAGCAAATAAAGATTCCCTGCTGAAGTTCACTTCATAATAATAAGTTAACCATTAGGTACCTTCAACATTTCTCCTTCAACAAAAAATTTTAGTCCAAGCTTACTAAATCTCCAAAATAATAAGACGACTCTAAGGCACATGCCTAACATCAGTAATGGTGCAAACAACATCAATCTTCATGATAACAACACCCACTATATGACAAGAAGCATCATTGCCCATTAGAACCACTCCTTCATTGACCATGTTGTAAGTGGAAAATAGTTCCTATCCGGCGTCATGTAATAAGATGCACAGAATCAATGATCCATAAATGACCCTTTATAGAGGAGCCAAAAGCAATAAAAACATTTGTATCGCTCTCTGTATCGGTTTGTGAAGTCTCTGCAGCGGTTGCTGAAGTTTTCTTGGAAGCTTCATTTTTTTCTCTAACTTTGGACATGTTGTAGTTATATGTCCACGCTTTTTACAATAATAACAAAGCCTATCATTAGGCCCTTTAGACTAAGACCTCGATTTAATATGACTTCATACAAATGTGCTTACTTTTACTTGTACCTCTCTAGACAAACAAGATTATTCACCTCTAGACTAGTACTAGCTAATCTTCCCCTTGATACTTCATTATGCAAAATGGGATGAACACTAGAAAGAGTAATTTTACTACATATATATATATATATCATATGATCTACAAAAAGTTGTGTATTCTCTAGATAAGAGCATAAAAGAGCAATGGCTTAGGCTTCATCAGAACATCAGATGCTTTTAGATTCTCAAATAATGTATTTAAGGCATCAAAGTATTCCATAAGATCGAAACCTAGCTTTATTTTGAAGGACCTCATATGATAGGCTTAAATAGATAGTGGTAAAAGTTTCCTCATCCATCACTTCCAAAATATCAGCATCTAAATTCTTCAACTTATCAGGTGCATAGACAATTTTTAAGGTCTTGTCTTTTTTGTGAACCGCTTCCATCTTCATCTTTCAAGTACCAAATCTCCTTTTCTATCAAATCATGTAATAGCATAATTATTGCATTTGTTCTTTAAAGAAATCGACATAGTTGATACCGTATCTCTTAGAACAACAAGCGCCGGTACCAATTTGTTATAAAAATATCTATTCTATAGAAGAAATATAGAATCTAATATGTGGATAAACTATCGATTGACTTCACAAAAGTGTATAAAAGAACAATTTATACACGAGCACCGGTCATAAGAAAATAATTTAAATAATAAAAACACATAAATTTAACGTGGTACAGTGTACCTACGTTCACAAAGACCCAACAACTTATTACTTCACCAATTTAGAGATAAGAGATTGCAAATTGATAAAGATTTCTTAAATTGGAGAAATTTCATATCTATTACTAATTTACAAAAGAATACATTAGAGGAACTATTGTTTAAGAAGAATGTAGTGCTTTTCCAGTAGCTTTAGGCTACTTTAAATAAGAGTAGAATGAAGCTGAATTTTGGGAGGAAATGAAATTGATTAGGAAAGCAAACGATCAACTTCATATACATTTTGAAAACGTTTCCATCCAAGAGCTAATTTTCTTTTGACTTAATGCAAATATTTATCTCCTCTTATTATATATTTGACCAACAATTAATTTTCATTCTCTTTAATGCACAAACCTATATCCTCGTACTATATATTTGACCAATTGATTAATTATATTAATTGATCTGTTTCCTTTTTCTTTTGCATGTTGATAAGATTTGAGTCATATTTGCAACACAAACGACTTTATAAAAATGCTATTTACTATTAGCATTACAAATATAATTTATGAAGTATTTAGAAAATGCTTTATATAATACTTGGTTACGTAAAACTGTCAAACTAATTAATTACATAAGCTATATGAAAAAGTTTCATGCATCCCGTTTAAATTATTACCCTCTTGATAATGTATTAACTATTTCATCACATCATCATGTAATTAAACTTTCTGAAATATACTAATTTTTTGCACTAACTATCAGCTTAAAATTTAAGTTTATTATGCCGTATCAACCAAAGGATTTGTTTGGACTCGCTTTTTGTTTTAAAATTTGTTGTAGTATGTGTCGGGACCTAATAGTTTACATTGAATAACTTATACTTTGTGTTATATATTTGAAGGTGTATACATAAATTTTGAATGATTTCAAACTTAAGAACCATGTACTTTGTTTACAAAAATAAAAAAAAATATCAAAATGAAAATGAAGTTCTTGGTGGCTTTTTGTTATAACGGATATCATTTCATTCCAATAGGAGAAATATTTACCCTATCAATTTCAAAATAG
Organism: Allium cepa; assembly: GCA_030765085.1. Taxonomy (NCBI): domain Eukaryota; kingdom Viridiplantae; phylum Streptophyta; class Magnoliopsida; order Asparagales; family Amaryllidaceae; genus Allium; species Allium cepa. The sequence goes on along the minus strand of CM060941.1, from coordinate 76,886,592 downwards.
TAATGCTAAAGTGGAAAATAAACAAAGAACAAACTTAGGATTTTTTATATATATAAGAACAATTGGTTTTAGCTTTGGGCTCAATGACAAACTCTTTGCAATAGACCACCGTAAGACAAAACATCATTTAACTCAAATCGAAAAGCGGCACTAACAAGGCTGAGTGAGCAACAATTCCAGCATATGGAGGCAGCGTAGAAGGCGATTTAGCGATGGTAGCTTGGAGAGAAATTTTATAGTGATGGTCATAGGGCTAGGGTTAGATTTTTATGAGGGAGCATGGTTTTGAAAGTAACTATGTGATCGTGTAGTATGAAAGTTAACTAAATTACTTGCTTGAGCGGAATATGAATATAAAAATATAAACAATAATAAAAGACACCAAAGACTTTTATACCGGTTCGAACTTCCCGTTATACGTCCAGTCCCAAACCCCTTCTGAAATTCGATCAATACCCTCGCTTCACCCGAAGGAACATGTATTACACTGCCTGAACAACCGAACAGGACTTTCCTGCCTAGACAACCGAATAGGACTTCTACTGCCTGAGGATACTACAACAGGACTTCAAATACAAGTGGAAATGTTTTTGACTAAATATGCTCTGTAATAGCACTGATGAGTCAATATGAGTACACCCTTCCTATAATCTTCTCCTTTATGGTATATAGTGAAACTCATAAAGAAAGGAAAACTAATTGATCACACAAGAATATGCTTGAGTGTTTGAGAATCTTTAAAGTAAATAGCAAGTGTATAGAATTTAGAAATCAAAAATAAGAATTCGTTGATAATAGTGTTGAAATTGCTTGCTATTTATAGTTTTTAAAAGGTTGTAATGCTTCAAGAAAAGTAGCCATGAATCAGAAAGAAGCAACTGCTGAATTGAGCGTTGTTTCTGTTTAGAAAAGAGAAGCAACCTTTCGAAAAAACTAGCCGTTATCTTTAACCCAGAAGTCTGAATAAAAATCAGCCTTCTGAATGTAGCGAAATAATAAACCAGCGCTGAAACAGTCCAAAATAGGTTGAATTCAGACGTCTGAATATTAAGGTCATACGTCTAAATGCGCCTTAAAATTTATGTTGCGCTTTAGCATTCAGACGTCTGAATTAATATTTTCAGATGTCTGAATCCTGTGTTTCAGACAAATAAAAGTTTTTCCTTGAAAACAAGTGCGTGTATTCAATAGTTTGTGCACATATACCAATTAGAAGAGATTTTAACATATATTACTAACTATACACAGACTCTAACGATATAAAAGTGCGACGACCTGAGATTTTGGCAATATTATATTAATAAGCATTTAATCTAATTAAATAAATACAAACTTATCATTTTAAAAATGAATAAGACTTTTGGACATTTACCATTTATTTATATATATACATATGTGTATTTGTGTAGAAAACTATGATTTGAAAATTTAAAATGAAGTTTTTCAAAAATATTTTTTAAAAAAATCTATCTTATTCGCATTAAATTAAAATCTCTACCTTATTAACATTGATATATATATATATATATATATATATGGATGTAATCTAGATAATAATGCTTGAGATAAAATCAATCTTATCAATACTAAATATAAGTATAAAATAAAATATATGATTATAAATTAAGTGTTGATAGTTTAAGTTTAAAATAGAAATAAAAGTAAGGGTTTATGTTAGAAATAAGTATATAAGTGGTTACTGTGTGTATGCAACATAAGTTAAAACTATAACAATAACTATAATAATGTTATATTAAGCACAAAGGTATAAAACAAAACCAGGAATGTATGTTTGCTGTGAAGTTAAATATGCAAGTATGGATAAGTATGTAAACTTGTAAGGAGACATGCATTAAATACTATCATCTCAAGCACAAAGCAAAGTCATTTCAAAATATTTACAAATCATTTCAGTTCAAAGAAAAATCTTGTTTGGTCAAAGAAGAAAAACAAGAAAAAAATCTCTGACCAAAGTATTAGAAAACAGAGAAAAATCTTGTACCAAAAATACTTATCCTGTATACTTTTACTATATATATGTACATCCTTCTAGTTAGTTCGTTCATAAAAAATAAACTAAGCAAAACCAGAAAATAAGAAAGCATTTCGTCTTATAAGTGAAGCTAAATTAACAACTCAAACTTACAATTCAACTAATCAAATGGGAAGATTTAAAGGAAGATCAAACTAGCAGTTTCAAAATAGAATTGTTCTCTGATCAAACTACTTTTTTTTACAGGTGAGTAACTTCATTTTTAAAAACTTAAGTATGTAAATTTGGTTGCATGCTAGTTAATTTGAAATGAATATGTATTGTATGATATCTGTGTATACACTCATGTATGGTTGCATGTCTATTTTGTCTGAACACTCTCTGTTTTATAGTTCTCAGGTTCATATTTTAATTTTAATTCAAAATCTTTTAATTTGATCTTTGTTTAGACTTAAGATTTTAATGAAACTTGTTTGTTTCATTTCAAACTTTAGTTTAGAGTTTTAAATTAAGTCAAAATAATATTTATTTGGCTCTGGAAACCATAAGTACAGGAATGCTTAAGCTAAGTCAAAGTTCAAATTTAGTAATTCGTGGATTCAGGGTTATAAATCAAATCCCTAAACAAAATCATGATTTTAAAAAACAAAATCAAAAATTCTAGTATGAGAATCAGAATGCAGTTTAGGGTTGTCTGAATTGTGCATTTTGGGTTGTCCCTGTCATGGTTTTAAATCTCCTATATCTCGCCCGAGATCTCATTTTCACACTTAAACGAGACGAGACATCAAATCTCCTCCATATCCCCCTCGACACTCATCTCGTCTGAGATATTCAAATCTCACCCGATATATGGATCAAAATCTCAATCTGAAATCTCACCCGAAGTTATACATTTTTCTTATTTTCCATAATAATTTTTATTTTCATATTGATTCAAAAGAAACTACTTAATCCAATTATAATTTACCAACTTCTTGAACATATTCTTTACTTTTTATCTTAATGAGTCATAGCGAAAGGTTTCACTTCTTTATTACGTTCAAATAAAAGGATATTATTCGATCATTACCAAATCAATTAAGCTAAATAAGCTACTACTCTTCTAAAAATATTTCTTTTCCCATGTAAATCAAGTATGTTACCATTTTTATTTTTACTAAGAAAGTTATAATCGCTAAATAATTTTTTGACACATCAATTTTAAACACATAAGTACATCCGATATATTCCCGAGATGCATTATAATACCCGAGATGTCAATCCGAGATGTACACCCCATACATACTCATCTCGTTCGAGACCTCTCCCGATACGGGATAACTTGTCTAAAAATTCCGAGACGAAACGAGACCGAAATCCGATATTTAAAACCTTGGTCCATGTTGATCTAAATGATCGGAGGGTCGAGTTTCCTCTTGGAGGTGGAGGAGTGATCAGTGTTGATGAAAAAATTATCTGATGATGGTGCATTTCAGTGTGGTGGTGGTGGTGGTTGTTGTTTGAAGTCTGGAACCCTAGTTTAACTAGGCTAGGTAAAATCGATCACCACGGCTTATAGGATTGATCGAGTGCTAAGAGATTTTGGGTGATGATAGCAGGGTAGTAGGCGAATGCATGGCTGGAGTTGCTGACCTTCTGGTGGTCGAGGTTGTGGAGAAGAGGCAGTTTCCAGATTTTGGTTGAAGGAGGTTCCAGTTTTTCTAGGTTTGGTTTGTGAAGCTCAAACTTCGATCTCGAGTTTGGGTGGTGATCTGGTGATCACGAGAGGGTATGAAGGTGATTGAAGACTTGAGGAGATCATCGTGGATGATCAAAGTCGATCAGTGCCACCGTGCATGTGCACGGCGCACTTTCTATTTTCTGGTGAAGTTGATTTGGTTTATACTTGAGTTAGTTTATGTTTGACTCGAAGTAATCTGATAGTTTTCTCGAGGGAGTTGGGTTTTGACTCGAAGCATTGTGGTTTGGCTCGGGTTAAAATGATATTACAGGTCTTATAGAAACCTGTTTGTTCTGTTTTTAAATTTTAAAATGAAATTTAAACTGAAGTTTAAATGTAAAGTAAAGTTTTAAATAAGTTTTAAATTAAAGTTCAAATCTTGAATTCAAGTTAGTGAATCTCAGTTTTTAAACGAATAAATTTTTAAGATTTAAATTGTTTTAACGACATTAAAATGTTTTAATGGTTTGAGTATTAAAAACAAATTTAAAATGTAAGAATGTTTCGAATCTAAGTTTAATCTGGATTCAGATTTAAATATATATTCCAGTTTTAAAATGAAAGGAAGTTTTTAAATTTAAATTGTTTTAAACAATTTGAATGTTAAAGTGCATCTTTAAATTGATTTGAATTTAAAAATGAATTTGGTTTTAAATTCCTTTAAACTTCTTTTACAAAATGAGTATTTCCTTAACATGAGAATTTAAAAGGTTTTAAATTGTTTTAACTTAAATCATAAATAAGAAAAATGTTTTCATTTTAAAGTTAACAAGAGCTTAATGATTTATGATTCATTAAATTAGTAGGGTAATTAAAATGGATAATTAATTAATTCAATTAGTTAATGATTTGGGATAATTAATTTAGTAATTAAGGGTTTGAATTAATTAATTAAGGTTTAAGTTAATTAATTAATTTTAATTAATTTAGAATAATCATTGGGTAGTTTGATAGGTAATTACTTAATGTAATTAACAAAATATAATTTCTTAGGGAAGTAATTAATAGTTACTGGATGTAATTAGTTGAATGATGATTTGTTAATAGAAGTAATTTGGGTATAATTACTTTGTGTAATTAATCAAGAGATTAATATAGATAATTAATTAAGGAGTAATTAATTTATTTAATGAAGTAAATAAAAAGGTAGTTAATTACTGGTTGAGATAAATCAAGAGTGATTAATATTTATGGTTTAATTAATGATTAATTACTTAATGTAATTAATTTAGATTAGGATAATTAAAAATGTAATTAGAAATCATTAATTTATATAATTAATGATGTAATTAAAGGTTGATTAATTAAGACTAATTAATCAATAATAAGTGATTTATGAGTAATTAATTAATATAAGTAATTAAGGATTAATGTAATTAATTATAGTTAATTAATTTGTGAAGTAATTAAAGATTAATTGCTGTTTTTGGTTAAGAATAATTAATTTGTGTAATTAATTAAAGATAATTACTTGAATGTAACTAAAGGATAATTAATCCAGGTTGACTAATTAAGATGGATAATTAAGGGGTGATTAATTAATTGATTTGAAATTAATTAATGTTAAGTGAAGGAATCTAAATGATTGAGGTTAGTAATTCAATTAGAATTAATTAAATTAATTTTGGAAGTGATCAAGCTTTGCTTATGGATGATTGAATGGTATTGGATGCCTTGAATGAGTTGATATCTCTGATATGAAATATTTTGTGGTATCATATGTTTGGGCGGACAGGATATTGTGGTTATCTATCAATGATGAATTGTTGTGTAAAGTGACATCCTGTATTTAAAGTTTGAAGTGTATTTCATTTGGATAACTTGGGTTAGGATGACATGAGACTCGAAGAGACCGGGGTCGGGTATTAGAAAATACCTGAAACCGCTTCGAATTTTTATAGATTGATATGTGAAATCAATAGGCTGGAATGAAATGATTTGAGTGAACTGAATGTGAAATAAGTGGTGTCTATAACAAATTGTGAATTTGTAAATTGATACGAGTTATCCCGGGTTTTAAATAAGTTCTATGCATTGGAATTTCAAGTTAGATGAGTTTACTCATGTTGGTTTTCAGCCTGACCTGGGTGTTACTTTGATGTAATGCTCGGGTCAGACCGAGTATTACAGATTTTCAGGTAAGGGCGTTCTGGAGCTCAGGGACAAGCTGGATGACAGGAACGCATGGAGAGTTCCCTCTGTATTATATTTTTGTATATATCTGAGTCATGTTGATTGTATATGTACAATGTTTGTATATATGTTGTAACTCTGATGTATTAAAGTGAAATTTGACAAGCACAGTTTTCCTTTGTATAACTGTTATTATTTGTTATTATATTTTATCCGCTGTGAATGTGAGACGTTGGTGTTTCTGTTCTTCTTTTTCTTCTATCTCTTTCTTTTTTTTCCTAACTATTTGGAATTTTCGGAATCGAAAATGTCGGGTCGTTACATTTGGTATCAGAGCCAGGTTAAGCGAGAACCTTGGCTCTGGTGGGTGTCCTCATTAAGGATAGGTTCAATAGTATCCTAGAATAAGTTGAGTGTATATGTATGAGAGCGTACTTGTTATTTTCTTATATAAAGATTTTAAATGATTTTATATGAGAATATATTTTGATATATAAAGCAATATTTCTTTCTAATAAATATTAAGATAATTGGTTGTTAAATTATTGGAATGAAATTTAAATGGTAATAGTAATACAACCAAAATTAAATTAAGATAAGTTTGAAATGGATTTAAACTGAGATTAAAATCTTAAATTCGAAGAAGAATTTTCGAAATAAGATAATACGAATTGGTTTCCAGTTGTAATAATATTAGTTATTTTCCTAAAATAATGAAATGATTGTTAATGATTTAGCAAAAAAAATGTTTAAGGAAGTAAACATTTAGGTAAGTATGACTTATGAATTGAAATAGGGTTTAAATGGTGAATTATTAAATCTAAGTCCAAAAAATTTGGGGAATTTGTTCCAAGTGTTTGAAAAAAATAGTATTATTTGAATAAAAGAGCTTGATTTAAACAAGAGTTGTTTGAAAATTTATAGGAATTTGTTTTGAATTTAAAACCAAAGGTGGTTTATAATTTAAAGTAACTTGGTGTGTAAAGGAAATAAATATGTATATTTGAAATAAACTCTATGGTTGAGTTTTGAATTTTCCTTGGAATGTGATGTGAAAACCCAAAGTGATATAAGTTTTGAACTTATAAGTAAGAAAGAATATTATTAGAAATTTGAAAATTTGAAGTGGGAATTCAAACTTGTGTAAGGTTGACTGAATGAATGAATTGAATTCAAGTTTGGAAAAGTTAAGTAATTTACCAAGCAACCTAAATTCGAAATTTCAAAATGAAATTGGGATTTAATTTTGGAAGATAAATGGTTAATTTGAATTGGGAGTTTGTGTGATCTCAAATTAAGTTTGAGATCTGGAAATTGAAGATGGATACTGTAAATTAGTGTTTGGATAAATTTGGATGTTTATTTATCCGGATATTATAAATAATCTATGAAATTGAGAACGGGTTTTGAAGTTAAAATTCAGTAGTAAAATTGGATTCCGACGATAAAATTGTTTTTGAATTCTTAATTGAACATCGAAATAAGTTAAGTAGAGATAATTTAAAATGGAATTTTGAAATTCTGACTCAGAATTAAATTGTTTAAGGATTTAGATTGTTGACTTAAAAATAAAAGTCAATTTGATTTAAGAGATTAAATCAACATTTAAAATTTAACTCGAATTTATAATTCAAAATGGTTTAAAGTTGAAATTTGAATTGAATTAGTTCAAATTCAAATGGGAATTGGGATTAATTGAAAATTTAAATTGATATGAATTGAAATTGGTTCGATTTAAAATTTACTTGAATTAATTGAAATTGTGATTAAAGTTGAATAGTTTCAAATTAAAATGGAATTTGATTGGATTGTGGATAGAAATTGAGGTTAATTCAACTTGAAATGGGGTTAAATCGATTTCAATGGAAATTGAAGTTATTTAAATCGGAGTTGAGCCAATTTAAATAGGAGTGGAAATTTGAATTGAATTAATTGGAAATGGAGATTGGGAATTGAACAGTTTGGCTCTGAACTATTTTTCCAAGCAAAATATTTTAATATAAACAGTTTTAAATCTATTTTCCTATCTATTTACTATACAACTTTCTTTTTAAAAACCCAAACTATCTTATACTTTTTTTGCAATTACTTTTGGAACTATTTAACTATTTTACAACTGTTTTATTAACCAATTACTGTTTTCAATTATTTTACAAATTAATTACTATTTTACAACTATTTTGCAATTATTTACAATTATTATAACTATTTTCCAACCATTTTACAATTTCTTAACTATTTTTACAGATATTTTGCAAACTAATAATTATTTTTCAACTACTTATCTATTTTTAAAATTTTCAAGCTATTTTCTAAATATAAACTGGTCAGAGTTCAAACTGTTATTGATTAAATACCCAACTGAGATAAGAACTGAAGTGATAATCCAAATGGAGATTAAGGCAAATGTGAATAAGTAATATCAACGTGAGGATGAATAGAAAGGAAATTGATTTGGCTAATAATCAATGAAGTTAAATATATAGGATGTACGTATATTATTCTATACACATAGTGATTTGATCCAGATTCGAGCACAGAATTTCGAGATAGTTTTATCGATCCGAGTTGGGATTTTTCACTCGATTTTCGACGGCGAACCTGGATATGGATTGTTGATTGATTATGGATATTCTCTATCATAGTTATGACTATGCAAGGAGAATGACGGTTTCTGATCAAGAAACCAGATCTGAGTCCGCATTAGAAAGTCGGGTGGACAATACTAGTTCGGAAGAGAAATTATGTGATCAAGTGAGCGATCAGATTGATATTGCGTACGGATGATATGTGTACATCGTACGAATTGGAATGAAATTAATGCTGGAATTTTTGTGGATAAGAAATGCGAAGTGGTTTTGAAATGAAAGGTATATTTTGTGAAATATATGATGAAGTAAAGTGGAAATTTGATATTTCTATGGTAATAACTTATTTTTTTTGGAAGTAAGTAATTTGGTAGGTGATCTGTAGAGTAATCAAATTTGAATGTTTGATTTGGCATAAAAAAAGTTATATATCTTTGTTATATAAGATAAATCTCCCCTTATTGAATCTATTGCCGAAAGAAAAGGATTTTGAAAAGTGTTTGAAGTATAAAAGGAGTTCTATACAAGTTTGAAATGATCCAAGTTTTAAAAAAAAATTATATATATATATATATCTATATATGTATATATAAAGGATCTTATGAGGATTTTGAAAAAGGTTTTAGGAACCTTTGGATTTGGAAAGGCTTTTGATTTTTGGGTAAAATCAATATTGGACTTTGGAAAAGCCTAGTTTGAGAATTATCAATTTTGGAATAATCGATTTTGTGTAAAGGAGCTTTATATGTGATTCATACTAGGTGTATGATTTGGAAGATACTACATGTGTATAGTATAAAGTATTTTGAAATGGCTCTAGGGAAAAAGGCTCTCCCTTGAATGAACTTCTCAGGAGTGCCATAGGGTGGTACTGCCTTGAGCCCAAAGTGGGGGTTCTAAAGTTGATCCTGTGAGGAGTCCGGACAAAACTAGTTCCTGAGGATTTTGTAAAATGTGTAGCAAAAGTTGGGGGCGTTGATGCCTATAGAGGCATTTGGGTTATGCTGTGACGACAGTGTAACTCGATGTCACTGCGATCTACTACAGACCATAGCGAAAGTTGTGTGTGCTGCTGAGAGCCAACAGTCTACGTTTGATTTTATATCGGTAGACTACGACCTATGGTAACATAGCGAAAGTCGTGTGTGCCGCTGAGAGCCAATAGTTTACGTTTGATTTTACATTGGTAGACTGCAACCTATGTGGGAGTGGAGAAGTTTCATTTTTGGCAGCGAAAATCGAGGGCGCTGATGCCTACAGTTACATGGACTTTTGCTGCGATGGCAACGTAACCCAGAATGTAACTACGACCGTGGATGGGAGTGATGATTATCAGAGCATTCTCACCGAAGATATTTCCTCTATTTTCAAAAATTGTTTTCTATATTTTCAATAAAATTATTTTCCCAAGTATTTTCACTGGGTGTTGTGAACAGGTTTACCAAGTACTTATAGATTTTCAGTCCTACGCCTGATCAACATATGACCGAATTTCTGTGAGAACAAGTATGGACTTGTCAAAACATCGATTTATAAAAGTATTTTTATAAAAAATACTTTAGAATAATATTATATGGATATTAAAAAGTGTTTTAAAAATGATCAAAGAATATTTATCTGACTTTAAGCACTTTCATAAATTCTGGCTTCGTTCCTTTTCGAGGACGAAAAGATTTTAAGGGGGAAGGAATGTGACGACCCGGGATTTTGGCAATAATATTTTAATAAGCATTTAATCTAATTAAATAAATACAAACTTATCATTTCAAAAATGAATAAGACTTTTGGACATTTACCATTTATATATATATATACATATGTGTATTTGTGTAGAAAACTATGATTTGAAAATTTAAAATAAAGCCTTTCAAAATTATTTAAAAAAAATTCTATCTTGTTCACATTAAATTAAAAGCTCTCCTTATTAACATTTGATCTAAATATATATATGGATGTAATCTAGATAATAATGCTTGAGATAAAATCATTCTTATCAATACTAAATGTAAGTATAAAATAAAGTATATGATTATAAATTAAGTGTTGATAGTTAGGCTTAAAATAGAAATAAAAGTAAGGGTTTATGTTAGAAATAAGTATATAAGTGGTTATTGTGTGTATGCAACATAAGTTAAACTATAACAATAACTATAATAATGTTATATCAAGCACAAAGGTATAAAACAAAACCAGGAATGTATGTTTGCTGTGAAGTTAAATATGCAAGTATAGATAAATATGTAAACTTGTAAGGAGACATATGCATTAAATACTATCATCTAAGCACAAAGCAAAGTCATTTCGAAATATTTACAAATCATTTCAGTTCAAAGAAAAATCTTGTTTGGTCAAAGAAGAAAAACAAGAAGAAGAAAAATCTCTAACCAAAGTATTAGAAAATAAAGAAAAATCTTGTACCAGCAATACTTATCCTGTATACTTTTACTATATATGTACATCCTTCTAGTTAGTTCGTTCACAAAAAAATAAAGTAAGAAAAACCAGAAAATAAGAAAGCATTTCATCTTACCACTGAAGCTAAATTAACAACTCAAACTTACAATTCAACTAATCAAATAGGAAGATTTAAAGGAAGATCAAACTAGTAGTTTCAGAACAGAATTGTTCTCTGTTCAAACTTCTTTTTTTACACGTGAGTAACTTCACTTTTAAAAACTTAAGTATGTAAATTTGGTTGCATGCTAGTTAATTTGAAATGAATGTGTATTGTATGATATCTCTGTATACACTCATATATGGTTGCATGTCTGTTTTGTCTGAACACTCTCTGTTTTATAGTTCTCAGGTTCATATTTTAATTTTAATTCAAAATATTTTAATTTGATCTTTGTTTAGACTTAAGATTTTAATGAAACTTGTTTGTTTCATTTCAAACTTTAGTTTAGAGTTTTAAATTAAGTCAAAATAATATTTATTTGGCTCTGGAAACCATAAGTACAGGAATGCTTAAGCTAAGTCAAAGTTCAAATTTAGTAATTCGTGGATTCAGGGTTATAAATCAAATCCCTAAACAAAATCATGATTTTCAAAAAAAAATCAAAAATTCTAGTATTAGAATCAGAAAGCAGTTCAGGGTTGTCTGAATTGTGCACTTTGGGTTGTCCCTGTTGATCTAAATGATCGGAGGGGTCAATTTTCCTCCCGGAGGTGGAGGAGTGATCAGTGTTGATGAAAAAATTATCCGATGATGGTGCATTTCAGTGTGGAGGTGGTGGTTGATGTTTGAAGTTTGGAACCCTAGTTTAACTAGGCTAGGTAAAATCGATCGCCATGGCTTATAGGATTGATCGAGTGCTACGAGGTTTTGGGTGATGATCGCAGGGTAGTAGGCGAATGTGTGGCTATAGTTGCAGACCTTCTGGTTGTCGAGGTTGCGGAGGCGAGGCAGTTTCTAGGTTTTGGTTGAAGGAGGTTCCAGGTTTGGTTTGTGAAGCTCAAACTTCGACCTCGAGTTTGGGTGGTGATCTGGTGATCGCGAGAGGGTATGAAGGTGATTGAAGACTTGAGGAGATCATCATGGATGATCGAAGTCGATCAGTGCCACCGTGCATGTGCACGGTACACTTTCTACTTTCTGGTGAAGTTGATTTGGTTTATCCTCGAGTTAATTTATGTTTGACTCGAAGTAATCTGATAGTTTTCTCGAGGGAGTTGAGTTTTGACTCGAAACATTGTGGTTTGGCTCGTGTTAAAATGATATTACAGGTTTTACAGAAACCTGTTTGTTCTGTTTTTAAATTTTAAAATGAAATTTAAAACTGAAGTTCAAATGTAAAGTAAAGTTTTAAATTAGTTTTAAATTAAAGTTTAAATCTGGAATTCAAGTTAGTGAATCTCAGTTTTTAAACGAATAAAGTTTTAAGATTTAAATTGTTTTAACTACATTAAAATGTTTTAATGGTTTGAATTTTAAAAATAAATTTAAAATGTAGGAAGGTTTTGAATCTAAGATTAATCTGGATTCAGATTTAAATATGTATTCCAGTTTTAAAATGAAAGGAAGTTTTTAAATTTAAATTGTTTTAAACAACTTGAATGTTAAAGTGCATATTTAAATTGATTTGAATTTAAAAATGAATTTGGTTTTAAATTCCTTTAAACTGCTTTTATAAAATGAGTATTTCCTTAACATGAGAATTTAAAAGTTTTTAAATTGTTTTAAACTTAAATCATAAATAAGAAAAATGTTTTCATTTTAATGTTAATAAGGGCTTAATGATTTGTGATTCATTAAATTAGTAGGGTAATTAAAATGGATAATTAATTATTTCAATTATTTAATGATTTGGGTTAATTAATTTAGTAATTAAGGGTTTGAATTAATTAATTAAGGTTTAAGTTAATTAATTAAGTTTAATTAATTTAGAATAATCATTGGGTGGTTTGATAGGTAATTACTCAATGTAATTAATAAAATATAATTTCTTAGGGAAGTAATTAATTAATAATTACTGGATGTAATTAGTTGAATGATGATTTGTTAATAGAAGTAATTTAGGTATAATTACTTTGTGTAATTAATCAAGAGATTAATTAAGATAATTAATTAAGGAGTAATTAATTTATTTAATGAAGTAAATAAAAAGGTAGCTAAATACTAGTTGAGATTAATCAAGTGTGATTAATATTTGTGGTTTAATTAATGATTAATTACTTAATGTAATTAATTTAGATTAGGATAATTAAAAATGTAATTAGAAATCATTAATTTATATAATTAATTATGTAATTAAAGGTTGATTAATTAAGATTAATTAATCAATAATAAGTGATTTATGAGTAATTAATTAATATAAGTAATTAAGAATTAATGTAATTAATTATAGTTAATTAATTTTTGAAGTAATTAAAGATTAATTACTGTTTTGGTTAAGAATGATTAATTTGTGTAATTAATTAAAGATAATTACTTAAATGTAATTGAAGGATAATTAATCCAGGGTGACTAATTAAGATGGATAATTAAGGGATGATTAATTAATTGATTTGAAATTAATTAATGTTAAGTGAAGGAATCTAAGTGATTGAGGTTAGTAATTCAATTAGAATTAATTAAATTAATTTTGGAAGTGATCAAGCTTTGCTTATGGATTATTGAATGGTATTGGATGCCTTGAATGAGTTGATATCTCTGATATGAAATGTTATGTGGTATTATATTTTTGGCGGATACGATATTGTGGTTATCTATCAATGACGAATTGTTGTGTAAAGTGACATCCTGTATTTAAAGTTTGAAGTGTATTTCATTTGGATAACTTAGCTTAGGATGACATGAGACTCGAAGAGACCGGGGTTGGGTATTAGAAAATACCTGAAACCGCTTTGAAGTTTTATAGATTGATATGTGAATCAATAGGTTGGAATGAAATGATTTGAGTGAATTGAACTATTTAATCTAAGTTTGGGTACTTAGAAAATTGATGTGTGAAATAAGTGATATCTATAACAAATTGTGAATTTGTAAATTGATACGAATTACCCCGGGTTTTAAATAAGTTTTATGCATTGGAATTTCATGTTGGATGAGTTTACTCGCGCTGGTTTCCAGCCTGACCCGGGTGTTACTTTGATGTAATGCTCGAGTCAGACCGAGTATTACAGATTTTCAAGTAAGGACGTTCTGGAGCTCAGGAGATGAGCTGGATGACAGGAACGTATGGAGAGTTCCCTCTGTATTATATTGTTGTATATATCTGAGTCATGTTGATTGTATATGTACAATGTTTGTATATATGTTGTAACTCTGATGTATTAAAGTGAAATTTGACAAGCACAGTTTTCCTTTGTATAACTGTTATTATTTGTTATTATATTTTAACCGCGACGAATGTGAGATGTTGGTGTTTTTGTTCTACTTTTTCTTCTATCTCTTTCTTCTTTTCCCTAACTATCTGGAATTTTCAGAATCAAAAATGTCGGGTCGTTACAAAAAGATTACGCACATCAATCTGAAGTCTGATCATCAATATTTTCTTGTAAAACTTGGTTAGATAGACTCATATAATTGTTATTATCAAAATATCAAGAACTGAGGTTTCAACATTCTTCCCCTTTTTGATAATGACAACTATGAAAATATTGGTTAGTAAATAATAACTTCTCCTATCATAGAAATATTGGTTAGTATGAAAATATGATTTTCTCCCCCTGAATTAAAGAATTCCTGTAACAATATTCTACCTTTATCTCCCTCTTTGTCATTGACAAAAAGAAATTAATTACTCAACATATTATAGGAGAGAAAAACAAGTACTAAAATCACAACAAGAACATAGAGATATACATCATATAGAAAACCATGGAAGAACAAGAACATTTAGAATTAAACACAACTACAGATTGAACTACAAATAGAACATAAAATAGTACAAAATACTTAAACAGAGAATAACAAGGATTGTAGCAAAAGATAATCAAACACATCATAAATAAAATAAAAAATAAAAAATCATCCATGCCAACTTAAAATTCATCACTGTGGTCAACAACATCAACATCTTCTTCTTCTTCTTCTTCTTGATCGGAAGACCAAGTGAATGGAGCCAGGTTGTGTTAAATATCGAAAGATGAGGAAGACATACAAGAAAGTTTATCCCATATTTTGTTTAAGAATCTCTTGATGGATTTTAATTTTTTATTCGTGTTTCTTTCCATGCTCAGTATTTGTTTTTGAAGCTTCTTTTGGTTTTACGAAAGAGTTCTTAAAGCTTGGTATTGCATCTTCTCAAATTTCTTGAATTTCATCATAGTACTCTTCTTCTTGTTGTTGACGGGGAGGTTGAGATGAAGATGGCGATGGTATGTTAAGATGTGACGGTTGAAGAATACCATGATTCTGGTTGTCGATCCATTGATGAAAGGGAATGATATCATGAGATGGCAGTTGCTTTGGTAATTGCGTTATCCCTAAAGTTTTAGAGCCAAGCACACTTATGGATGAACTTTCTTAATCGGGTATCAGAACTCCGCATTGCATCAATATCCTCATGATATAAGCCCCATAATGCAAAGTCTTATATTTCCTCTGAATCGTCACATCTTGAAATTCGTCTATTATATTCTTCCCCCAATTTACTTGTTGATTAGAATAGATAGCATAGAGAGCTTGGAAATCTCTTTTGTAAATTTTCTCAAAGCTATCGGTTCGGGATTGAAGAGACCGAATGACGGTATGATGGATTATTTGAGCTTGAGGATGCAACTTTGTTGAAATCATATTCGTCATGTCGTCGGAAAGAAATCTGTGTGAAACTTCATCACGTTCATACATATCGGCATCGACATCATCAATGTCGATTCCTTGATAAGGGCATCTCAAAATATGGCCAAGTCTTTGT
Source organism: Allium cepa (assembly GCA_030765085.1). Taxonomy (NCBI): domain Eukaryota; kingdom Viridiplantae; phylum Streptophyta; class Magnoliopsida; order Asparagales; family Amaryllidaceae; genus Allium; species Allium cepa. The sequence continues at coordinate 76,870,794 of CM060941.1, read as the reverse complement.
AAAGGAAGAAATTATTTAACTGCACATACCATAGTCTATACACAATCTTCTCTATTTTGAGGATTGTAATGGTTTAGGTTCATGTTAGCATAAAATAATTTGATAAGAAGATGGTTGTTTTTTAAATTGTTAAAATCATACCCAATTAGCTAATCGAAGAGGTTCGACTCTGCCATTTCCCTAATCCTATAGCCATTGAACTCCTGAAATTGCATGAATACTCCATCAAATATTTTAGAGTTTTTCATGGAATCTTGCAATAGCAGTCTCATTGTAAAGCCAAGACCTAATTTGAGCTTCGGATGGTCTGGTTGTTGATTTTCTTGTACGCTTGGACCTTGGAGCCATTTTTAATTTGAATTTGGATGAAGATTTGGAGTTAAAAATGGAGATTTTAGGGTTAGAGTATGGGTTTTCAGAAGGTGAAAGTGAATGGATGTGGTTAAAAATAGAGATAAAAGAGTAAAGTAGAGTTGGTAGATGGATTTAATGAAGTAGGCCCATTTAAACAAAATGGTGCCTGATGATTTCAGACATTTGAAATAAATTCAGACTTCTGAATTGGTGCGATGTGAAGGCAACAAAGAATTAGTTTATGTAGGCTTGATTCAGACTTCTGTTTTTTCAGATCAGACATCTGGATCTGGATGAATAAATATTCCCAGGTATAATATTCAAATGTTTGAATTGTCAATTCAGACATCACAGGATGTTACATTCAGATCTGATTAAAAATAAAAATATATAATCAACTTTTTATAGTATACAATCATTTTACAAAGAAAATTTATTGATAAAAATAGCGAACAAAAAATACAGAAAATAAAAGTTAATAGTTGGATGGAGAATCGTCAGAAGTCCTCGGTTCATCCTTGGTGTTCTCTTTGAATGGTTAAGAGGAGACCAGTAATTTTGACTAGTTGGAGAACCAATTACTTATCTGCGTTCCCATAAGTTTGGAGACACATGAGGACATGGAGGAGTTTGAGCAATAGGTCGATTTTAGACTGGGGTTGAATTGCAAAATTTGATTGCTATTTTCTCTAACCAATTTAATTTTTGACCTTTAATTTTCTGTTCGTAGTAGAGTTCTCTCTGAATATTCAAAGTTTCTTGCTGAAAATGATGAATTTCATCAATCTTTGCTTGGTGGAAGGAGAGCCAAAAATTAGTTTTCTAGGTCTTTTAGGTTCCGGTGTGAAACCACCATGGTAAACCGGAGCCTTTTCATTGTTGGGTCTAGGTGTAGGCAAAGATGAAGATCCCGAACGAGGTGATTCAAAATCAATTTAAGAATAACCAGATGAATAATCAGAGATGTCTTGGGAAGACATATTTTTAATATATATAGAAAGAGTTTTGCTTTCAAAAAACAAGGAGGATTTAAGAGTGTATTGAAACATGTTTGAAGCCAAAATATATAAGGAGGATTTCGGTTGGTATTTCACTTGAGTTGGATTTATTGATATAAGAATGTTAATCCTGACTCGAGTGTTTTATGTTACAGTAGGGTCAGACTGAGTGTCATAGTATTTGAGACTCACCCTTGGAGTTGGAGCTTCGATTGGAAATCCATCTATCTATCTAGCTTTCGGTTATTCACTTGACTCCACGGATATATTCTGATTTTGTATTTGACTATTGTATCAAGACTTCTATTGTATCTTGTTTAATTCTGTTTATATATATAATAGCTTCATGAACTACTATTCTTTTATTCCACTGCTTATTGTTATATTACTCTATGTTTGTGATTCTGTACTTATTTTATTTACTGTATATTGTGAGTTTTTCCAAATATAAATTAACAATCTGATATTTTCAACAATTCAGATCCGGCATGTGTGGATGCAAATGGTTGAAAATATCGAGATGTTACATGTGATTTAAAGGTTTTGTAAATATATCAGCCAGTTGATTTTCAGAAGAAACAAATTCTAATTTTATTACATCCTTTTCAATATTATCACGAAGAAAATAATAACGAATGTCAATATGTTTTGTTTGTGAATGATTGACTGGATTTTAGATAAGTTTATAGCACTAGTATTATCATAGAAAGTAGTATATTTAGATAAATTTATTCTAAAATCTTGAAGTATTTATTGCATATATATGACTTGATCATATGTTAAAGCAGCAGAAATATATTATGCTTCGCAAGTCGATAGTGAAACACAATTTTGTTTTTTGCTATACCAAGATACTAAGGAATTCCCAATGAAGTGAAAAGTCCCACTTGTACTTTTTCTATCCATCTGACATCCTCCAAAATCAGCATTACTGTACGATACTAATTCAAAAGGACGTTCTTTTAGATAAAATAGTCTAAAGTCTTTGGTTTTGTTAAGATATCGTAATATATGTTTCACTACTCGCATATGTTATTCTTTAGGATTTTCTTGAAATCGAGCGCATAGACAAACACTCATCATTATGTCAGGTCTACTAGCAGTTAAGCAAAGTAGCGATCCATTCATACTTCAACATAATCTTTGGTCAACACTTTTGCCATCCTTATCCCGATCAAGATGTACTGTTGTACTTATTGAAGTTGGTCTGGCCGAAGTGTTTCCCGTACCAAAGCGTTTAATTAATTACTACAATATTTTTCTTGGTTAATGAAAATTCCATTTTCTAGTTGGTTGATCTGTAATCCAAGAAAATATGATAATTCTCCATATGTGACATTTCAAATTCTTTGGTCATTATATTAGAAAAATCTTGACATAATTTATTATTAGTAGAACCAAAAATAATATCATCAACGTAAATTTGAACAATTAAATATCATTTTAGTTTTTTTAATAAAAAGTGTTTGATCAACCTTCCCTATTTCCAAACCAGAATTTAAAAATAGCTTTTAAGTCGTCCATACCAAGCATGTGGTGCTTGTTTTAAACTATATAAAGCTTTCTTAAGTTTATAAACATGATCTGGATATTTTTCATGTGTAAATAGAGGTGGTTGTTCAACAAAAACATTTTTTTATAAAACCATTTAAAAAACCACTTTTAACATCCATTTGAAAAAGTTTAAGATCATGAAAACATGCAAAGGCCAATAAGATCCGTATTGATTCTAGTCTGGCGACTAAAGCAAACATTTCTTCATAGTCAATCCCTTCCTCCTGATTATATCCTTGTACGACTAATCTAGCTTTATTCCTAGTTATATTTCCTTGTTCATCAGCTTTATTTTTGAAGACCCACTTAGTACCAATGATAGTTTGATTGTTTGGTCTAGGAACTAAATCCTAAACTTCGTTTCGGACGAATTGGTTTAGCTCTTTTTGCATAGCTATAATCCAATAGTCATTAGTAGAGGCTTCTTTAGCATTTTTAGGTTCAATATTCGAAAGGAATGCTACATGGCCCATTTGATTAAGTTGACTTCTAGTCCTAACATTTGAATTAATTTCTCAAATAACATTTTCTACATGGTGATCTTTTAGTATCCTAGGAGGAGATCTTAATTCATTTTCATGATGAGCAGTGTTTTCAGTTTGAGTAATGGAATTATCAAAAGATTTTTCAATATTAGTATCTGTGATTGTCTTAGTAATTATTTCATCATCGACAATTTTATTGTTAAATTTGAAATTTTCTTTGAATGAAACATGAAGTGTTTCTTCGATTATGTTAGTTCTTTTATTGAAAATTCGATAAGCTTTAATTCGTTCCGAATATCCTATGAATATTCCTTCATTGAATTTTGGATCGAATTTGCGAAGCTGATCTTTTGTATTAAGAATAAAAAAATTTGAACCAAAAACTTTAAAATAAGATATATTTGGTTTTCTTCCATTAAAAAGTTCATATGGAGTATGTTTTGTTAGAGGACGAATGGAGACACGATTCAAAACATAATAAGCAGTTGCTTCAGCTTTTGCCCAAAAATGTTTTGGTAAAGTGCTTCCACTTAATAGAGTTCTTGCACATTCTTGTAAAGTTCTATTTTTCATTTCTACAACCCTGTTTTGTTGTGGTGTTATAAGACAAGAAAAATTATGTGAAATTCCCTTTTTATTACAAAAATGTTCAAAATTCTCATTTTTAAATTCACCTCCATGATCACTTCTAATGTTCTTAATTTTCAAACTTTTGAGATTTTGAATTCTTTTAACAAAGATTTTAAAATTTTCAGAAGTATCACTTTTATTTTTCATAAAGATGGTCCAAGTATAACCTAAAAAATCATCTACTATTACAAACACATATTTATTATGATTTATAGATTGAATTTGCGTTGGTCCAAAGAGGTCCAAAAGCAATAGTTCAAGTGGTTGTAATGTAGAAATTTTTTTCTTACATTTAAAAGATGATTTTTATAATTTTCCTACTTGACAAGCATCACAAATACCTTTTACTTTGAAATTCATTTTAGGTAAACCTTTTACTAAATCATTTTGAGAAAGTTTACTAATAGCTTTAAAATTAACGTGACAAAATCTGTTGTACCATAACCAATGATCATTTTCTTTGGCTATTATGCACATATTTGAATCATGAATGATTTTCATAGTTTTTAATATATATATTTCTATCTCTATTACCTTCAAAATTAAAATTTTTATTTTGATCAAGAATGCTACACTTATTTTAAAAAAAGATATATTGAAACCTTTGTTGCAAAGTTGGATGGTACTAAGTAGATTATGTTTCAAATTCTTAACTAATAAAACATTTGTAATAAGAGGTAAATTAGATGTATCGTAATTTCTCACATCGCCTTTGGCGATGATGTATCCTTTGGAATTATCTCCAAAAGTGACAGAACCTCCATCAGAGTAGATAATGTTAGTCAACATGTCTTTATTTCCTATCATATGTTTTGAGCAACCACTGTATAATATCCATTTCCCTCTTTTCTTAAATGGTACCTGCAAGAAATATGAAAATGATATTGGTACCCACTTTTTGTTAGGGTCCTAATAGTTAGGTCTTAGTAAACCAAACCAAAGCAGATTCAGCATTCCCTTTGTAAATTAAATCTTTATTATCGTGAACATTTTCCATAAAAGGTTTTATGTACTTGTTCCTAATTTAATAATTGTTGGTTTTAGGAACCCAAATTTTAATGTTCTTAAAATGTTTTGGAATATTTGGAACATTATTGATTATAACAGGGTTACTTTTCTGAATATGACCTTCAAAAGCGTTCCTTTTCTTAGATAGACCATTTGAAACTTTCTTATAGCCTAAGCCCTTTTTATCTGACACAGTTTGAGAATTTTCCAAAATTTTAGAAAGATTTTCTTTTCCTTCATTAAAATTTGAAACATTTTTGGTAATACCTTCTAACTGTGTTTGAGACTAGAGATATCTAATTCTAATATTTTAACATTTGCTTTTAAATCATGATTTTCAACTTGGAGAGAGTCATTCTTTTCTTTTTGAGTTTCGATTTCTTGGCTCAACATAGAAATTTGAGAAGTTGTATTAGATTAAGATTCTTGAGAAGCTCTAAGTTCTTCTTCTAAAATTTTCTTTTCATCTCATAGCATTTCAACTTCAAATTCAGTTCTATTTTACTTTTCACTGGCCTCTTTATATTTTCTTTTGACGTTCTTCATATTATCTAATAGAACATAATTTATTTCTACTAAATCATCAAAAGTTAAATCACTTACCTTATCATTCGTGGCCATAAAACACACGTTTGCTTGTTCAGTGTCATTGTCGATGTCGATGTCGCTGTCTGATGAAGAGGATTCTGAATCATCCCATGTTACTAAGAATGTTTGTTTCTTTTTGAATTTCTCACTTCTGTTTTTGAATTTGCCTTTCTTTTGATCAGGATAATATTTCTTCGTATGACCTTTCTTGTGACATTCATAGCACTCGATAGTTGAAGTCGATGGTTTGTTATTACTGTTGTTGAAGCTGCTTTTATTATTTCCAAATCTATTATTCATTATGAAGTTCAAAAACTTCTTGAAATTTTTTGCGATAAGAGCCATATCTTCTCCGTCGGAATCGGATTCTTCCTTTTCATCCTTAAATGCTATTGTTTTTTATCTTGTGCCTATACTTGTTTAGCCTGGAGATTAACTTCATAAGACATTAGATTTCCTATCAACTCTTCCGGTTTTATGGTTGAAATGTCATTAGCTTCTTCAATTTCTAATACTTTTCGTTCCCATTCATCCTTTAGAGAATTTAAACTTTTTGAGACGATATCAAAATCAATGAATTTTTCTCCTAATGCCAAAAGTGAATGACATATGTCTTGAAATCTAGAATACATATCATTTATAGATTCATCTTGCTTCATTCTAAAGTTTTGGAACTGATTCTTAAGCATACAGATCTTGCTTTGTTTAACTTTGTTAGTGCCTTCATGTGTAACTTTCAATGTGAGCCATATTTCATAAGCAGTAGTACATATGCTAACTCTATTAAACTCATTTTTATCTAGTGCACAAATAACATATTCATAGCTTTTGCATTTGCGGTAGCATCTAGTTTTTGTGTTTAGACCATTCTGAATATTCAGTAGTAGGTATGTAATGTTCAGTTTGACAGATATTCCATGTGTCATAACCATTAGCTTGGATATAGATTCTCATCCTAGTAGCCCAATAGTTATAGTTCAAACCATTGAAAAGTGGTGGTCGTGCAGTGGACTGATCTTCAGTAAAACTGGAGTTGGTGTTATTTTCCACGTTACTAAAAATATCAAATAATTGTGTTATGGTTATAAGATTACTTGCTCTGATACCAAATGAAAGTAACTATGTGATCGTGTAGTATGAAAGTTAACTAAATTACTTGCTTGAGCGGAATATGAATATAAAATTATAAGGAATAATAAAAGACACCAGAGTTTTTTATACTGGTTCGAACTTCTCATTCTACTTCCAGTCCCAGACTACTTCTGGAATTCAATCGATACCCTCGCTTCTCTCGGAGGAACAGGTATTACACCGCCTGAACAACCGAACTAGACTTTCCCGCCTAGATAACCGAATAGGACTTCTGCTTCCTGAGGATACTACAATAGACTTCAAACAAAGTGAAAATTTTTCTGACTAAATATGCTCTGTAATAGCACTGATGAGTCAATATGAGTAAACCCTTCCTATAATCTTCTTCTTTATGGTATATAGTGAAATTTGTGAAGATGGGAAGACTAATTTATCACACAAGAATATGCTTGAGTGTTAGTGATCAAATAATTTGATTTGAGAATCTTTAAAGTAAATAGCTAGTGTATAGAATTTAGAAATCAAAAATAAGAATTAATTGATAAAAGTGTTGAAATTGCTTGCTATTTATAGTTGTTAAAAGGTTGCAATGCTTCGTAAAGAGTAGCCATGAATCAGAAAGAAGCAACTGTTGAATTGAGAGTTGTTTCTATTCAGGGAAGAGAAGCAACCTTTCGAAAAACAAGTCGTTATCTTTAATTCGGAAGTCTGAATAAAATTCAGCCTTCTGAATGTAGCGAAATAACAAACCAGCGCTGAAACAGTGCAAAATAGGTTGAATTCAGACATCCGAATATTTAGGTCAGGTGTCTAAATGCGCCTTAAAATTTATGTTGCGCTTCAGCATTCAGACGTCAGAATTAATGATTTCAAATGTCTGAATCCTGTGTTTTAGAAAATAAAAGTTTTTCTTTGAAAACAAGTGCGTGTATTCAATAGCTTGTGCACGTATACCAATTAGGAGAGATTTTAACATATATTACTAACTATACGCAGACTCTAACAATTTAAAAGTTACGCACATCAATTCGGAGTCTGACCATCAATATTTTCCTGCAAAACCTGGTTAGATAAACTCATATAATTGTTGTTATCAAAATATCAGGAACTGAGGTTCTAACAGGTTTTGGATGGAGAATTGAAGGAGTGATCTGCAGTGGTGTTGCACGTTGCTTATTGGATTTTTTAATTGAACCAAGCCGGTCAAAAGTGGGCGAAATAGGTAGATTTCAAAAAAAATTCTTATTTTGTATCTATGGGCTTATAAAGTCTAATGGGTTGTAATAGATCTAATCTAGATTATTTAAACAAAATCCAAATTTGTTTAATTTTTCTAACTCTGATTAATTGATTTAAATAAATTTAATTTATACATTCTACATGTAATCAATATATACTCATATGTGTATAATATGCACGTGAAGTAGCATGAAGTGTACATAGTTAATGTATACGTCCATAAATGGTAGGATATGCTTCTACAGCATATATATTGGTCATTTATATATGTATTCATTGTCTCAAAACATTGTTTAAAATATTTATATAAATATAAATATGTATATAAGTTCTAAATTAATAACGTAAATAAATTTTAATTTTTTTAATTTAATTTTGAGTACGTCTATAAGTTTTAAATTCAAAATATGAAGTTAAAATATCTAATATAGACTTCTTAAAATATTTCAAACTAAAATCTAGATCTTAGATAAAATATCTTTAATTAATTAAAAAATGAATATATTTATATATATGAAATTTATTATGTAAAATAAAATTCAAAATATTTAATTTAATTTTGACTAAGTAAATAAGTATTAAATTTAAAGTTTGAATTTAAAATATCTAATCTAGACTATGTATAACATTTTCAAAATCAAATCTAGTTCTTAAAATTAAATACCATTACTTAGTTTAAATATGAATATTTATATATAAACTAATGTTGTCAAAATTAATTGATTATAAAAAAAACATGTACATAAACTATAAAATATGTATAAACAGATTTGTATATGCATTTTATTATTAAAATAAATATTAATATATATATAGTATAGAAGAGAGGAAACTTAAGGGAAGATAGAGTACTAGAATGGGGAATCATATTGAAGTTTTACATCTGTCTATCTTCCCAAAACTATTAATAATGATATCCACATACTTTACTTTTCATAGAATTGGGATATATGAATAGAGTTTGGGTTGCTGCACTTCTGATTTATTCATTAGCAACAAGTTGTTAAAAGTGAAATTTGAAATCTCTCAGTCACATACTGAAAGGATCAATCAAGTATAATCCTACTAAAATCTAAAGCGAAAACAAGATATTATGTTTGTTATCCCGCCTTTTGACCAGGCCATATTTGGATAGATCAGATGAGTCGAACTTGGAGTTATCATGATAGGTAGCCTAGAGAAATAGCCCAAGAGTCCAGAAACCAAGCACAACTAGAGTCGCAAGGCTAAGGCAAAGGAAACTCGGGCGAAGAAAAGCACCAATCCATCAAAGTGATGAGTCTTTACCGATCCCACACTATCGGTCGGTATCGACCCCTATTTTCTTTCCATATGTTTCCCATCTTCTTCCCACTAGTCCTAATTGATGCCAAAAGCCTATTTACACTGTCATTTTGTTGATCCAATGCAATTTTCCATCAATCTTCATGAGCACTTGAAGCCGCAACTCTATTCTTCCACAACTTCATCATTTGGACTTAAGGACTTGCCAATATTGATGCAAACAACTATGGAATTACAAAGCCAACTATAAGGTGAGCCGAGATAAAGAGTTAAAGAAAACCATATTGGTCATCCTATGGGTCGGTACCGACCACTAACCTTGGAGTTGTACCGACCCATACAAACTGAAGATTTGTCATCCTATCTTCATGGGAAACTAGTCTTTTGCGTGGAGAACGGTCTGAAGATATTTTGTATGAAATTTTAGGCCCCTACCTCTATAAATAGGAAGGTAGGGCTCATTTTTCAAGATGTTTCAGCTCCAGTTCTTCTCTATCTTTAGTTCTTATAACCATCCATTGGAGTTGTACTGACACATAAGAACTTCTGCCTCCAAGTCAGAATATAAGCAACAAAATTATAAAGTGGATGTAGGTCTTATTTTTCGAACCACTATAAATTGTTGCATGTTCGTTCTTGCTCATTTTTCATTTAATTCTTCACTTTTTGTTCTCTACTTTAACTTCTGGGTGTTTATTGCCATTTTTTATTCAAACATTTTGGTTTTCGCTGAGAAAGAGATTCTCATGCTATTTGGATCTATTACCTAGTATCGGATTTCTTAATTTCAAGAGATACATCCAATATTCCTACCTTATTTTCTACTATTTAGATTTTCAATAATCTAAGAGAGGCTACTTGCAATGGCCCCATCAAGAAGAGACTACTCTACCAATTCCAGAGCTACTGCTGAAGTCGAGAATCAGAATTCTCGATATGGAGATAGAGTTGCCCAACCAACTCAACCCGAGATCTAGACTCTAACTGAAGTCATGATCATAATGGAGATGGATAGGATGATGAAGAAGATAGATGATAGAATTCAGGCTAGTCAAAATGAGGTGAATCAAACGATTTCTTGAGACTGTTAAATGAACTAACTTAGAATAGCCGTAGAAGGAGTATAAGAGATTCCAGTTCAAAGTCAGAAAGTTCCTCATCATCCAAGCAAAAACGGAGGGACATGAGGCAAAAGAGGGCTAAAAATGCTATTGGACCACATATTAAGGAAGAAGACCGACCCAGAGCATAAATTTAGGGATCGGTACCGAGCCGAGGTTTAGGGTCGGTAGCGACTAGGGGTGAGCAATATTTAGCTAAAATCGAAATAAGCGACCGAACCGGTTCATTTCGATCGGTTCGGTTTTGAAACTAATTTGTTTTTACATCGGTTTGTAAAATAATTTTTTTGGTTATCAGTTTAACCGAATTAACCAGACTTTGATTTTATTCTTCAATTTTATGGTATTATAATACTTTGAATAACTGGTTTAGTGATAAAATACCAAGTGTGCCTCTTAAAAGTAGGTTAAATTTTATTATAAGCATAAAAATACCAAATAAAATCTCTCCAAACATAATTTTTTGGGGTAAATCAATCATTTGAATAATAATATATCTTTTTAGATCGGTTAAATCGATTACCGACCGATGTAACCGAAATTAATTTGGTACGGTTTTGATTTTTTTCGGTTCTAATTCAGTTTGACATTTTTACCTCGAAACTGACTGAACTGACTAAACGCTCACCCTTAGTACCGACCCATCAAATGGTGGGCCCAGAGCCCGTCATCTGGAAAGCGGCATGGTTTTGACTTCTAGAGGCACTGTTGATGGTTTGAATATAGAAATATTGTTGTTGCTGATGGTACATCTCACGGGAATCAAACAGAGGGAATTGTTGGACGAATGGATCTCTAGAGGCTGGAGAACCTAGGTAACTAGAACTAAACCGAGAGCTTTCACCAGATCGAACGCTAAGGACGGAGCTCTATTACCACTGTCCAGTTAAACCTGTTGATCTGGACTACTTGGAAGATATGTTCAGGAGACTTGTTAGCGAAAATCATTTCAGAAGCAACAATGAATAGGGTACCTCTCCTAGTCAGAATCTGTTTACAGAGAACATTCTACACGAGAGATAGCCCCAGAGATATGATGCCAACAATGTAGTTGTACGGAGGGACAATGGATCCTAAGCAGCACTTAATGAGGTATGAATGGCATATTGATTCAGCTAGAGCTTCCGATGCCATGAAATGACATTGTTTTTTGATTTTCTTAGAAGGAGTACGTACAATGTGGTTCACTCGACCTCTGCTGTGGTCCATATCATCCTTCGCTGAGTTATCGAAGAAGTTTGCAGAACAATTCCATTTAAATACTGCATGTCTAAAGTATGTGCTTTCTTTGCCAAACTCTTCCAAACTGATCGAGAGTTGCTGAACGATTTCTTGAATCAATTCCACATAGCTGTGACAGAAGTTACAGATCCAAGGGATGACATAGTGCTGATGGCGTTGATTAAGGGGATGAATCTCGATACGAAGTTTGGGGAATGGTTGTAAAGGAAGGCCTCATTGATAATGATGCTTGTTATAAAAAAGCTATTGAGTACATACGCTGGGAGGAAGCATGCAAGCATCCATGAAGGACTGGCATTGGGAATTTAGATGAAGTGATGCAAAGCAATGTTGTCGTAAAGCAGTCTGAAGGAAGCACTGGAAATGTAGATTTGAATGTTGGTAACCAAAATAATAATCAGAAATGGAATGATGATGGGACTAAGTAGAAGAAGCTAGATAACAAGAATCATATTAGGACTCCTAAGTATGATAGTTATACTGAACTAACAACCTCGATAGAGAATATCTACCCAACGACTCAAAACACCAAGCAGTACAAAAAGCCATATCCGAGAGAGTCGATTGAGAAGGAGAGAAAGTTAGGCAAGTTCTGTAGATTCTATGAAACTCATGATCACAATACCAACGAGTGTAGACACTTATGGGATATGATTGAGGAGTTGATTCACAAGAAAAATTACAGCAACGTATGAAAGCCGCGTAGGATGGTAGGCAAGGAAACTCGAATTTCCTTGGTCGTCTTCCAAACGAGGGCACGTTGAGCCTAATGTTGATTCATTGAGGCAGCCAGGAAAATAGTTGGTGATTAATATTATCGGTGGGCCACACCTAACTGATAAGAGTCTAGCAGAGATGGACATATATGTTGGTGCAATAAAACATGTGGAAAGTGAAAGTTTCTTCGTTGTTGAAGACGGTACTCTGACGAAATAATGTAGAATGACGAACGATGATTTATTTTTTTTGAATAGAGATGCTGATAGAGTGGAAGCTCCAATGATTGACCCACTCCTGATCACATCCATGATTGTTCCTACTATTGCTCGGAAGGTGTTGGTTGACCGTGGGAGTTTAGTCAATATTATGTTTAAGAAAGTTTATGATCAAATGATGTTGGAAGAGAAGGATATGAAATCCTATAAGTCTCGAATACAGAGGTTTAATGGGAAGGCTACTAAGCCGATTGGATATGTGGAATTACTGGTGGTACTTTACGAGGACGACCGCAAGCGAGTGCGAGTTGTGCCTTTTTTGGTGTTGGATATTTACTCAGCTTACAATGCATGTCTAGGCTAACCAGCCTTGGCTGAATCAGAGTGGCTATAGCTCATTGGTGCTTAATAATGAAGTTTCCTACAGAGAACGACGTTGGGGTTATCCAGGGAGATCAGTTGATTGGCAACGAATCCTATATTGCCAAGCTAAAGGAGGCCATACAAAGATAGAAAGGAAAGAATATGGAGGGGACCTTCTGCATTAAGGCCTTGGATGCATAGAAAATATAACCTAAGCCCCAGCTCGGGTAGCCCAATCGGTTGCACGATGACATGGACCAACGTAAAGAACTAGAAGGTGGAAGAGCAGCTCTCGTTGGGTTGACGATCGTCGTTCTGGTCAGCCATGATGATTCGAATCGGATCCTAAAGTCTGATCGTAGCTCGGAGCAAGTGCGATGTAGGAGTTGGTTGGTTTTCTCTAGGAAAACCTAGATGTGTTTGCCTGGATGCACTCGAATATGTGTAGGATCTCGTTGGAGATAGTGAGCCATGCATTAAATGTAAATCCCAAATGTGTTTCTATGAAACAAAAATACCACCGCCTGGTACCAAAGAGATCCGCTACACTCAAAGAAGAGGTGGACAAGTTAAAGAATTATATCTTTATCCATGTTGCCTTATACCCGGAGTGGGTATCTAATCCTGTCTTGGTGAAGAAAGGAAACGGAAAGTGAAGAACATGCATTGACTATTCTGATTTGAATAAGACATGCCTGAAAGACAACTTCCCGCTCTCGAGGATCGATCAGTTGGTGGATTCGACATCTGGGCATGAGCAACTTTCATTCATGGATGCATACGTTGGATACAACCAAATCCCAATGCACATTTCGGATCAGGAACACATCAGCTTCATAATCGACCCGAGACTACATTGCTATCTGGTCATGCCTTCTGGATTAAAAAACACATGAGCAAACTTACCCAAGGCTCGTAAACTGGATATTCAAAGATCATATTGGACGTTCGATGGAAGTCTACATAGATGACATGCTTATGCATTGCGACGTATGGAGAACCACGTTGATGATCTGACAGAGATGTATGGCGTCCTCCAAAAGTATGACATGAAGCTCAATCTTATGAAATTCTCCTTTGGAATTGGGTTAATGAAATTATTGGGCTTCATTTTGAACTCCTATGGGATTGAAGCCAGCCCCGAAAAGAACAGTACATTGAGAAAAATTGAGGCCCCGAAGGCGATCAAATAAGTCTAAAGCTTGAATGGAAAGGTCGTAGTCCTGAGTCGGTTCATCTCTAGAGCCATGGACAAGTGCATCCCTTCTTTAACGTTATTAAGAAAGGAAAAAGGAATTTCAAGTGGAATAGCGAATGTAAAGACGCATCCCAAGCTCTGGTGGGTCACTTGGAGAGACCCTCCCTTCTCTCGAAGTCGTTGGATGATGAGGACCTATTTACATACCCGGCTATGTCAGTGCATACTTTGAGTGCCGCACTCGTACGAGAGGAATCCCACATCCACCAACCAGTCTATTATATCAGTAAGCAATTGATCAGAACGAAAACAGATTATCCGAGGTTCGAGAAGCTTGCATACAGCTTGTTGATCGATTTGAGAAAGCTCCATCATCTTTCAGGCTCATTTGATCAAAGTTCTCACCACCTAGGCCTTGGGAAAAGTCTTGCGGTGACTTAAGAGTTCTGGAAGGCTGTTGAAATGGAACATTAAATTGAGCCAATACAACATAACCTATCACCCTCGAAGTGCAATCCAGGGTCAAGCTTTGGCGAATTTTATAGTTAAATTTACCACACGAGATGATCCTCCGAGTGATGAGAAAGATATTGGGTGGAAGATATACATGATGATGCATCTAATAAACGGTGTTATGGTGCTGAAGTTGCACTTGTTACTCCCAAGGAATACCCGATCTGTTACGCCTTGAAACTCGACTTTTCGAAAACAAACAATGAAGCTGAATACATGGCCTTGATTGCAGGACTCAAGATTGCCAAAGAACTGGATTAATGACTTTACACATTTTCTGCAACTCCCAGTTGGTGGTTTGCCAATTCCGGAAAGAGTTCCAGCAAAAGAAGCGAGACTAACTCCTTATCTAAACTGAGTCCTTAAGCTGCTCAGTGACATTGAATATACCACGATCGTTCATATTCCCTGAGAGGAAAACGAGAAGGCCGACTCACCGGTTAATTTTGCTAGTTTCGAAGATGCGCAGCTCATGGGCCTAGTTTTAGTGGAAGTACTATCAACTCCGAGCATCGAGTAGATGGACGTCGATTGGATCTTGGAGGTTGAACCTGAAAGGAAGTTATGGATGACTCCACTAAGAGATTATTTGTGTAGATGAATCCTTCCAGAGAGAAGGTATGAACGATGAAAACTTCTTCGACAACCTTTTAGATATATCATGCAGGAAGGAGTACTATACAGGATTTCTCTGTCTGTATGCTTCGGTGTGTCGCCCGCGACGAGGTCAAGCAAGTTATAAAAGTAGTTCATGAAGAGGCCCATGGAAACCACACCGGTGGGCAAACCTTAGCGAAGAAATCCTCCGCTGTGGATACTTCTGACCAACCATCAACTGAGACGCAGCTGATTACACCCGCAAGTGTGACTAGTGCAAGAGATTTGCTAAAATACCGAGAGCCCCATCAATGGAGATTACTCAAATGGTCAATCCTTTATCATTTACAGTTTAGGGAATGTATACCATCTATGTATTGCCGATATTTAAAGGTGGTGCGAAGTATGCCATTTTCGCAGTTGACTGCTTCTCTAAATGGGCTGAAGTAGAGCCATTGGCCATGATCACCACAAAGAAAGCCATCAGCTTTGTTGTCCGAAATATCATTTATCATTTTAGAGTTCCATAGGAAATCGTTACCGATAACGGGACCCAATTTGATAGTTCCAAGTTCAAAGATTTCTGCCAATAGCATCACATAGAGAAGAGATTTGCTGCGGTGGCACATCTCCAGGAAAATGGACAGGTTGAAGCTGTAAAAAAGATTATCAAGTCTATTATTAAGAAGCAGTGGGAAAAGGCCAATGGAAAGTGGGTCGATGAACTTCCATTAGTACTATAGGCTTATCAAACAACTCATAGGTCAACAACTGGCCACTCTCCATTCGACTTAGCCTACGGATCAGAGGCTATGATTCTGGTTGAACTAAAAGTACCTTCCCATTGAGTGATTCACTACAATCCACGGACTAATGAGAAACTCCTGCTAGAGTCTCTTGATACGGTCGATGAGAAGTGCAACACAAATGAGTTGAGGGAAGCTATACATCGACACCAAGTCACATGATATTACAACGCTAAGGTTAGGAATCTGACCTCCAAATCTGGTAACCTGGATCTCAAACGAATCTTCCCTTGCCCTGGAAACATAGACCCGACCTGGGTAGGTTCGTACGCAATAGAGAAAAAGCTTAGAGACGTAACTTTCGGGCTTGCGACGGTAGACGGGATTTCGTTCTCGAGGGCATGTAAAAGCGAGCATTTACGACACTATTTCAGTTAGAAATAAATTCATAATAATTGGCTAGAGCCCTATGATAAGACAGATTCTATAATTTCCCGTCTTTTATGGAATAAAATTGCTTTCCAAGACCAAGACTCTATCTTTTCATTACTTGAGAGTTATGACCTGACCAACACAAATGAATCTGCATGTGAATTATGCTGGTGTGTAGGTACCTAGAGTTAGGTGCCAACCAGAACTTCTACGGTTTGTGATCAAACCCGTGAAGTTTTTCTCGGTATCCGAAGATAGATACCGGCCAACTCTTGACCTTGGACTGAGGACCGAAGTATAAACTAAATGGACGTGAATCGACCATCTATCGGCCAACTCTTGACCTTGGATTGGAGGCAGGAGTATAAACTCAAACCGGATGTAACATAACTGTCCATACACTAGCTCTCTCCCTTGGTGTGGGGAAGGAGTATAAATTAAAATGAATGTAATAGGGTCATTCACTAGCTTAACTCTTTCCCTCGGATTGGGGGTGTGAATATAAACCGAAATGAATGTGATAAGACCGTCCAATCTGCAACATTTTGCTCGGAGTAGGAAAAATGAATGGTCGATACCCGACATAAGGTGGATCTTACCTATAAACTTTGAATCGATGCCCGGATATAGGTACAATTGGAAATGAACATCCTAGGCGAGGATGTGCGAACTAAATTATTAAGTAGTAGATTTAGGATTAGCGCCCACAGTTCGGCGTAATCAAGTATGGTTATCTTGGAAAAGGATATCCGAACCACTGTCATAATTGGTAAAACCTCGACTAATGCCCAGGGTTTGGCACTTCGACAATTAATTTAGTTCGTAAGAGCGAAGAAAGGCTGGTAAATTACATAATGGGCTAAGGATATAGTCTGATGATAATCACTAAAAGGAATGGATCACAAGTATATTGAATGGAAAGTGCAGAACAGCTTCGGTAAATTCACATAACGATTTGCAGAAACAAAAAAGTTTCTATTATTAACATTCAAAATGAAACTTTGAAAGCAAAGTACAAGTTTATATAAGCCTAAGCAAGAAAACAAAAGCAGTGGCTGAATCCACATAACACCAGGCGAAAAACGAATAAGCAGGAAACTAGAAAAAAGCCTAAGTACTACTATACAACCAAAAGGCACAAAGAAGACAAACGATCACTTCTTAGGTTTATTATTTCTTTCTTCTCTTTCTTCTCCGTAGAAGAAAGCACGCACGATTCTTCTAGATGCTTCCTTACACTTCCCCACGTCCTTTGCCCTTGGGTGGAGTTCTCTATGATGATCCAGCAGGCACACTTTGAGTGCTTCCAGGTGGAGGAATAGAGACTGGAGTGCTTTGCGAAGGTCCCACAGGTGTGCTTTGAGTGCTACCACGTGAAGGGATATGGACCAGAACGAAGATAGTCTGCCCATGCAAAGTGATCAATAATGGAGAAGGGTGGCCTCAAACTTCTCCCACTTAATCTATGTAGCAAGAAGGATTTGTTTCTCAATTTTCTCCAGCTTGGCCTCTTTGGAAAGGCCAAGTTCCCGTTCAGCTTGACTCATGGTGGACCCGACAGAGACTCAGAAACTTTAGTTATTACAATGTCCTCGTCTATTTGAGCTTCCTAAGTCCACCAATCCCCTCATCTAGTAAAGCATCAATCATTTGTTCATTATGGCCGAAAGTTTCTTCAATCTGGATAATTGGAATAGTTATTGAAGTTAAACGGTTATTGATTCCGTTGTAGATGCTTGTTGACCCAATCGAGACTCCTTATCAGGAAGAGAAGCGATTTAGGGTCGACCTGAAACTTGAGAGAAATAAAAAGATAGATTAGTGGCATTGATCGATAACACGTCAACCATCTGAAATACAAGAAAAGTCAGTGAGATACCCACTTCTGTTTGGGATTCTCTGTAGGCCAGTGGTATCGGAGTTCCCTTGAGGAATAGGAGAAAGAAAAGTGGGTTTGTGCATTTGAGAATATTTTGGATCATACACGAAATCAAAAGATGAATCTAGGGTAGTGCGGGACCCAAGTGTTTGGCTGGCATTAGCATCTTGTGGCGTTAATCTGGAGCCTTCGCCCAAGTTTATTTGCATTGTTACATCGAGATCCAGATAAAGAATAAGCCAACCATCCTTTAACACTTTGGGCTCATCTTCCACCAGGATTTCTCTCATGCTATTCCAAATTCACTTTACCGCCCATAAGATAAGCCTTTTCTTCTTCGACAATTTGCTTCCAGGCAAGGGCGAAGATTCTAGGACAATCATCTTTGAACTACTCCAAATTACAGAATTTTAGCACGTTAGCGTACTTGATCAGTAGTGGCTCAAAATTTTCCATCATCTGCTCTTCGAACCCGTTGTTTTGCAACCTCAACTTCCCTTTCGACGAGCACATCTACATCTTTAGTGAACTTGACCACCTTATCTTTCTCCCCTGGCATTGGTAATTCGTCATAATAAGTCTAAGCTTGTTGGAGCACTTCCTCCTTTTCTTTTGTTTCGCACTCAAGTTTGGTCTTTACCGCGGCCACAGTCCTTTTTGTTTCATCTCTCTCTTGTACCAAATCTTGGTTTCGATGGAAGGCTTTCTCCATCTCATCTCGATGCTTAGTTCTCTCTGCTTCGGCTACCTTAATGGCATCCTCGGCTTTCTTCTCCGCCAAGGCTTGAGATTTCCTTAAGTTTTCGACTTCGGCATCGAGAGTGGCCATGATCCTCTTGTTGTCAACTTCGATAAGTTTTTGATTTTCAATTTCGAGCTGCCTTTCCCTCGATATTTTGGAGACATTTTCAGCTAGTTTTGATCATTTATTATACTAATTGTAGGCGTCGATCACGCAAGTAATGGTCATCTCTTGGAGATGGAATCCTTTTCAAGTCGTGCAAAAACTTAAGCCCATCAAAGCAAATATTTGGAAATTAGTCCTTCAGTTTAGCCATTCGAGCGCTAGCGATTAGTGTTGCTCCATAGAGACGATCAGAGCTTTAGAAGTTTCTTTACTAGGTTTATTCTATGTAGTCTGTAAACCTAGTGCCGCGGTCGAAATATCAGCTGCGATGGACTGAGGTTAATTTCTGAGTGGGAACATAAGTTGGAGGTGGAACGCAAAAAATACTGCCTGGTAGGATGTTATCGTGACGACCAGACGACTTGTCTAGACCTCTAGAAGGAGGTGACCTAGACCTAGAGTGACGCTTGAAAGGGGAATCATGTGAGGAGCAGTCTCTATCATAATTGCTCTTATCTTGATTTTACCTTTCACGGCTTGACCGACAGCCTGATCCAAAATCCCAACCACTCCCCTGAAGATCGGAATTCAAACGATGCCTTTGAGATTGGATACATTTTCTTCCAAAGATCGATCTATGTATTTCCTCTTCTCTATGGATCATATAAATAGAATGGGAATAAGTTAGATCCAATGAACAAGGAGGCAAATTAAGTGATGTGTAATGGCGTGAAGTGCATGTATGTATAGGTTTCCAAATGTCCGCTCGACGGAACATGAGCTAGAGCTTGTCTCATGGAGTGGTCTCTTCCATACTGATCAGGATGGCATCCTTATTGAAGCAAATAGGGGAGTCGATGCCGTATAAATTAGTAATACCGAAGGAGCCAAATTCGGAAAGAATTAGCCCTAGTCCAGGAATTGTGCATGTTGATGGAATAGAAGGTGTCTTCACTGTGGTTGTGATGGGCGGAGGCTGCGTAGAAGCCCGAGCTTTGGAAATCTTTTACCACTAGGCTCTTCTTTCGAGCAAACCGTTGACCGTCTTTGGATTTCTCAGTTCGAGACTCATGGCCCACGTCAGTGCTACCACTTTCATCCACTATCTCACCTTCCTTAGCATGTTTTTGTACTTGCTCAACATTTTCTTCAACTCCAGCCTTTGGACTTGGGACCGGGGGCAGATCTAGATCAATATTTCCTCCTCCAAGCAAGTTGTTGTGATAATCATTGTTATTTTCCTCGTCATCATCATTGGAAACTAGTAGGACTATACCAGTATCGTAGCCCTCTTGCAACAAACCATGGGCAAGAAGACTGACATCCAATAGAAATCTTGATTCTCTATCGAAACAGCCATAAGAGCATCAACAGCATCTGAAAGGTTCTCGCTACCGGATCTCACTGGAATGTCTAGATAATATAGCAAGGTATGAGTTATGTCTGCAGACTATTAAACAATTTCATTTACTGCATATAAAATGGAACTTACATTCGGATAGTCATCTTCGTGCAAACCCGGGTGGACAACAAACATAGAACCACTCATTTTTGAAATAACTTAACTTGTTCCATGTGCCAAAGACAACTCTACAACCCCTAATAGATTCCAGGTGGATTAAGGACGGACTTTCTTTTCGACTCTTAAAGGTGTATATATATCGAATCTCCCCTTCTCTGGGTGCTCGACGTAAATGTTTAGTGAAGACGATGTATTTGCCAAGGAGAAAAGCATAACTGTTTGGATGCAGCTGTGTTAGAGCTAATTGCATGAATTTCAGAACTCGATAAACAAACTGATTGAACGGTAGGACGTAGCTCGCCAAGCACATGTATCTATTATAAGAAATGTAACCCTTTGGGGGATTGTGAGCTCTCTAATCGTGAAATAGGACTAGGACATCCTCAAATGGAATTCCATGCTTGTTGCATATTCTTTAAAGTTATTCTTGGTTGATTTTGGATGCAATAGAATCAATAGAATCATTTAAAATGGCACCCTCGAGGTGTCAGAGCAAGATCTACTTCTGGCTCACCTACCAGCTTAATTGGATTCTCTGGAACTTGTTGTTCAGTTGATGGATATTCTTGTTGTTGTATATGCTCTGCCGGAGTTTGCTGTGCATGTGGAGTCATGGTTGAACTTGACTCGGCATTGGATTTAATATATCTAGAAGTTGGATGGACTTGTGGCTTGAGCGGCAAAATGTCTGGAACGTCTCTGGTCCATTTCAATAAAAAAAACTCAACAAATAACCAACATTAGTTAAACTACAAGCTATGCCCCTAGTGTTAAAGCGAATCCTAGTGCAATATTGTGTAGTGTCATGTAATTCAAATATCTGATATTATTTAATAGTTTATTATAGTCTATGGATATGGTTCAAAGTGACCATCATTGCCGACCGTCCCATTTGATTATATGTTAATGGCTATGCATTAGATATGCATCGGAACTCAAAATGCAATGCTTGGCGAATGGGAGTAATAGTCATCAAAGCTCAAGTGTTTAAACATTTGGAAACCAAAAATCCACCATAGGTCCGAGTTGTACCGACTCCTAACCCTTATTGGATTTTGGTTCATTTCCCTAACTTCGCCTTCCTACTCCAACATCACCACCCAATCCACGACCGATAGCATTAACCTCCTCGATGCTCAAGTCTGCCGCCTACCTTTGCAAGATGAAGTGTGTCTTGGATCAGTTCTATGCAAGATGAAGGCTAGGTTCAGGTCGTTGGAGATCCATCTAACCAAGGAAGGTTGAGCGATTTTAGGTGCAGGCTAGATGAGGCAATAGTACTGTCCATAAGGATGAACGTCGATGAAGTTTGATTTTCGGCGTTGAAGTCCTTTTAATGGCAGAAGTTGAAGTTTTTAGTTTGGAGGCAAAGGAAAATAAAAGGGAGAATATAAGTGATAGGTTACATACCCATGGACCCGTATGTTTTAGCATCAAAACTTAGTAAATCTCCCAAGTCACAAGTCAGTGCCGACCCCTCTCTATGGGTCGGTACTGAGTCCTTTGTTTCTAAAAAACAAAAGGAAAATGTAATACATATATATATGTGTGTGTGTGTGTGTGTGTATTTTGAAAATTGATAAAAGCTTTTATTAGGCACGAAAGGCCTGTATTTTGAAAATAGATAAAAGCTTTTATTAGGAACAAAACCCCACTTATCTGATTATTTTATGAATATTAAAGTTTTATTTTGTAAAGATCATTTGGATATTATTTATTACTCATCATTATGTGATTTTCTATTCTATCTTTTCTTTCTTTCATCCAAAAATCTATCTTTCCAACACTCAAATGCTTGATACGTGAATACCGTGGATGTATTAGTGTCGACTTTTGAGGGTCGAAAAGGTTGGTCATTACAGGAATGGATTTGGTAACACATTTTTT
The DNA here is from genome assembly GCA_030765085.1 of Allium cepa. Classification (NCBI taxonomy): domain Eukaryota; kingdom Viridiplantae; phylum Streptophyta; class Magnoliopsida; order Asparagales; family Amaryllidaceae; genus Allium; species Allium cepa. The sequence goes on along the minus strand of CM060941.1, from coordinate 76,848,280 downwards.
TATGACAACTCAGATTATAGATATAGTAACTGTTTGGCAAAAGGAATAAGATGGAATGTTATTAGACAGTGGGATTAGTAGTTGGATTAATGGGTCAATGAAATATGAGGAAATAAGAATGCACCGTTTGGAAATAACATCACTGACATAAACTACAACTGATGGGCAGCATAGGTTTAAAGTGGAGACCTCCATTGAACATGTATTTTAGACTATAATTTAATGTATTTATAATTATATCATATGAAAATTATGTGTTAGGGCTTAATGTTTATATCATGTTGTATTTTTTATTTTTCCCTCTTTGGAATCAATAAAGATCCAATTTCACACAAACACACACATACACACATATACGTTTCGGCTAGTCAGAGTTCTTTTCTGTTTATTTTAAAACTAAAGTAATTTACAACAAATGATTATACATCCAAATATATAATATTACTAAATATAAACATTGTTTTAAATGATGATTAAAAATATATAAATAATATAAATACAGTAAAAATATTTTTCAATCGGAAAAAGTAATTTTTATTTAAAATAATAGCTAAAAGTAATTGAAATAATTTATAATACATATATAGGGTGTAACACCCCAAAAATTTAACGGAAATTCAACAAGAAAATTAAATTTAAATAAAACAAGGACATGAAATTTTCGTAAACGTCTAAATTTGGCTACGAAGCATGAACCATTATGTTCGTAGAGATTTTCTTGACAAATTTAATATATAACATTTAGAAATCAGAGTTGGTATGGAGAAGTTATTGGTGTTTTAAAATTCAAAAATAGAATAAAACTTTAATTTTAGAACTTCTCAAAAATATACTACGACTAGTCTACCCAGGGGTCGTGATGGTCAACTAGTGTGGCCAACCTAAGGGGGAAACGGTCGACCATTCACGCTGTTAATTCGATACATCTGGAGCTACTTCGAATGATTGAGATGCGTTGCTTCGTTGCTAAGTTGTGACGACCGAACAAGTTGATACTAAATATTCTCTAGACTTTATATAATGTCCTAAACTAAATTCCAAATACCATAAATTCAAACCTGTGCTAACCCTAAAATTAGTAGAAAAATTATCGTACCGAAACATTGCCATAATCTATCCTCTTCTAAAACTAAAATTTATTCAAAATCAAATTAAAAGGCAATGTAGAAGGAATACAACAAATTGGATCTAGAGGGGAAGCTCACAGAGGACGATTCACAATTAAGGAGCAAAGTTAGAGCTTGGATATAAGGTGAGTGGGAATAGGTTTGATAATATGATTTATTACAGCTAAATTTGATCTATTCTAATTGATCTAGGGTGTTAGTAATTTAAAACAGAAGTTTTAAACCATAATTTTATAAACTGGAATCTAGATTAGAGACGTTAGGTACTGTTAACCCGCCTTTTACAAGGCCACGGACAGGCGGAGTTAACTAAAACAACTTCACGACTATCGAGGCTGAAATACGATGGATTCGGTTTAAATGGATGATGGTCACTTGGATAGATGATAAGTCGTTCGGTCGAAATGAAGTGGTTCGAAGTGTTTGGGGTTTGACCTTATGGTTTGGTCGTTCGGCATGGCAATATCCGGTGGAGGTATGGAAGTTCGGGAAGGTCGTTTGATTGTGGCTCAGCATTGTCGCTCGGCTTTGGACATTGCTCGGCATTGGGCCTCGCTCGGCATTGGGCCTCGCTCGGCACTGGACATCATTCGGCATGTTGGGTCGTTCGGCGTGATGAGTCGTTCGGCATGATGGGTCGTTCGGCGTGATGAGTCGTTCGACATCAGGTGTGGCTCGGCATTGGGGAGAGGCAGGTGTGGCTTGGCATGGTGATTCGGCATAGACCGTTTGGCTTTGATGGGCCCGGGTAATTCAGAGAGCCCAACAACTACCTGGACATGTCTATAAATACAACGTGTAGGGGTTCAGAAAAGGATCTTTTCTTCTGCTCTCCGACTTTCCATTTTCTATGACTAAGGCTAGTCTACCATTTTGTAACTGTAATCGATTATTACGGCAACAAAAAGGAAATTACTGGAGTGGACGTAGGCCGGAGTTAGCCGAACCACTATAAATCTTGTGTCTTTACTGCTTTTATTTTAATTTCGATTGTTCTTCACGTTATTGCTCTCTGAATACACTCTATCGATTATCTGTGACTATTAGTCAGTGCTTTCATTATATTTGGGTGTTAGTGACCAATTTTGGCGCTAACATTTTGGTGCTTTCACCGAGAGGGCAAGCGCCGGGATTTTGAAGCTTGGAACTTGGATTCTAAGGAGCAATGGCTAGACCATCAGCAAGGAAGCAAGTGATATAAAGAAGTAATCAGGAGGGAAGTCAAGAGGCTTCCTCTGGAGCTGGAGCAAGTCAAGCATCCATCTACATCACTAGAGATGAGATGGAAGCGATGTTGAAAAGACAAGAGGAGATGATGCAGGCTCTGCTCAGACAATTTGCACAAGCAGGAAATGCAGAAGCTCAGATCCGTGGAGCTAGATCAGAAGCGCTCAACTAGAAAGCAGAGGGAATGGCCCAACAGGGGGTAGCCCCGAATCAGCAGATGGCTAATAATCTAGATGGACCTAGACTCAGGGACATACCACCAGGAAATGCTGGACCAATCCATGGAGGGATACCATGTGACATTGTGCAACCCAAAACCAACAGGAGTGCAGGACTACAAGGTGAGGAGTATGTGCCTGAATTTCCTCACGAACTAGGGGGCAGACCGGAGGCAACGAACATGGATTACAGCTTAGCGACAACGACAGATTAGCAGAAATGGTCAGACGGGCTATGAGAGGTGGATTGGTAAATAGAGACTTGGAGAATGTGAACAGGAGTCCCTTTACTCCTACAATCAGGCAAGCTAGGAATCCACCAGATTTTAAGATACCGATGTTGGATATGTATGATGGGAGAACGGATCCCACCGTTCACCTGACGAGGTACATGAGGCATATCGAGGTACTAAGGGTATTAGACGAGGTCATGGCTTGATGCATTCCATTGTTTTTGACAAATATCGCGGTTATGTGGTTCAGACAGCTGGAGAGTGGTTCTATCGACACATGAACGAAGCTGATTGAAAAATTTATGAGACAGTTTCGGGTCCATATAGTCAGACCTAAGAACGTAATGACCTTGACATCGATGAAGGAATGGAAGGGAGAGTCACTTAAGAACTTCTTAACTAGATTTAACGCAGTAGTAGCCTCAGTGGATCGACCCAATCCGTCAATGGTTTTGATGGCAGCGGTCTCAGGAATCGTAGATAATTTGGATTTCAAGATATCATTGGAACGGAACCCACCGAGGGACCTTAGGGAGTTCTACTATGCGGCGGAAAGGTTCCTGAGACAAGAAGACGCGCAGGTTGGGAGAGAGGGGAGAGAGGCTGAGGCTTATGCAGTGAAGGGTGGAGGTCCATCGTGCGAGGATCCGAGTAAAGATGATAAAGGAAAAAGGAGAACAAATGGCAACGGTGGCACTACGAAGAAACCTCGGAGGGAGTCAAAATTTTCTTCTTACACAGATTAACTGAGACTCTAGAAAGGATTTACTTGGATACTAGGGGGAGACTCCAATATCGAAGGCTGGCAAAGAGAGAGAGAGCCTTCTGAATACGAGAAAGCATCGGGAAAGCATTGCCTATTCCAAGAGTTGGATATGCATAACACAAACGATTGCAGGCATTTGAGGGATATCATTGAGGAGCATGTGAGGAATGGCCATCTACGGCAGTATGTCAGGAATCGAGCTGTAGTAGTGGGACAGGAGCGACCACCGCCTACCTCGAACGGAGACGGCACTGGACCTGGGCAATGTCATCTCATTATCAACTAAATAGATTTATAGTTTTCAATAAGTAATAGAACTCAAAGTAATGCGGCTAGGTCACTTACACACGTACGGGATCGAGGACGGTCCCTAGGCGTGCTCTGAGATGATGCAAAACCGTACTACTTGAGTCTATGAAATCCTACTTTCTTTCTGTTTTTTTGCAAAATTTGGTTTTCTCTTTGGTACTTTGGACATTTAATTTTCTTTGGTATGGTTTTGGAGTTTGGATTGAACTCCCAGTTTGGTTGGTTTTTTGGTTTTCCATTTTGGTTTGGATGTTTGATTTTTGATATGGATTTCTGGTTTCCTAATTGGATTCGGATCATTGTATTAAAACAATTCAGGTTTAGCAATTACTGTCTCGACCAGAGAGACGGGGCAGTGATCGCAAGTAACGAGTCCCTTCGCCGGAGAGCAATGGAATGGACTCGGACAGAATATCAAAGTCTTTGACCGAAGTGCCGAGGCCTGTGAATATCAAATTCCTCGGCCGGAGAGCTAAGGCGGGTGAATATCAAATCCTTAGCCGGAGTGTCGAGGCCTGTGAATATCAAAGTCCCTGGCCAGAGTGCCGAGGCCGGTGAATATGAAAGTCCTTGGCCTGAGTGCCGAGGCCGGTGAAGATCAAATTCCTTGGCCGGAGTGCCGAGGCCGATTAATATTAAAGTCCTTGGCTGGAGTGCCGAGGCCGGTGAAGATCAAATTCCTTGGCCAGAATGCCGAGGCCGGTGAATATCAAAGTCCTTTGCCGGAGTGCTGAGGCAGGTGAATATCAAAGTCCTTGGTCGGAATGCCGAGGCCGGTGAATGTCAAAGTCCTTGGCCGGAGTGACGAGGCCGGTGAATGAAAAATTCCTTGGCCAAAGTGTTGGGGTCAGATAACATGAAAGCCCTTGACAGGAAGGTCAAGGATGGAACAGGATAACACAACCCGACAAGGTCTATATATTCGAGGTTAAACCCAGAGAGGTCATGGATTTGATAATATGGTTACGAAAGGGATATGGACTTTGGATATAGGATTTGAGGCTATTCAATACACACCTTCCAACAGCAAGGCATTTTTTGGGGGGCAAGTGTTAACCCGCCTTTTTACAAGGCCACAGACCGGCGGAGTTAACTAAAACAACTTCACGGCTATCGAGGCTGAAATATGATGGATTCGGTTTAAATGGATGATGGTCACTTGGATAGATGATAGGTTGTTCGGTCGGAATGAAGTGGTTCAAAGTGTTTGGGGTTCGACCTTGTGGTTTGGCCATTCGGTATGGCAATATCCGGTGGAGGTATGGAAGTTCAAGAAGGTCCTTTGATTGTGGCTCGGCATTATCGCTCGGCATTGTCATTCGACTTTGGACATCGCTCGACATTGGGCCTCGCTCGGCACTGGACATCATTCGGCATGTTGGGTCGTTCGGCATGATGGGTCGTTCGGTATGATGAATCCTTCGGGCATGATGGGTCATTCGGCATGACGGGTAGTTCGGCATGATGGATCGTTCGGCGTGATGGGTGGTTCGGCATGTTGGGTCGTTCGGTGTGATGGGTCATTTGGCATGATGGGTCGTTCGGCGTGATAGGTCATTCAACATCAGGTGTGGCTCGACATTGAGGAAAGGCAGGTGTGGCTCGGCATGGTGGTTCGGCATAGACCGTTCGGCCTTGATAGGCCCGGGTTATTCAGAGAGCCCAACAACTACCTGGACGTGTCTATAAATACAGCATGTAGGGTTCAGAAAAGGGATCTTCTCTTCTACTCTCCGACTTTCTATTTTCTAAGACTAAGGCTAGTCTACCATTTTGTAACTGTAATCGATTATTACGACAATAAAAAGGAAATTACTGGAGTAGACGTAGGCCGGAGTTAGCCGAACCACTATAAATCATGTTTCTTTACTGCTTTCATTTTAATTTTGATTGTTCTTCATGTCATTGCTCTATGCATACACTCTATCTATTATTTGTGACTGTTAGTCAGCGCTTTCATTTATATTTGGGTGCTAGTGACCAATTTTGGCGCTAACAGGTATTGTAATTAATAAACCTCTAAACCCTTATCTTTAATTGAAACCCTAAAAATCGGTTAACCTTAGCACATAACTGGTTAAACGCATGGATATCCAATCAGTGAAAAATTACGTAAATCAGCGAAATAGATTGGTCACTATGATCGCTAGGGTTCACTCTAAAACACTGTAATAAATAAAATTAATAATAATCAAAAATCTGACCAAAAATTGGACGAACATCAAAATTTTGCATGCAACCAATCAACCCTTACCCTGAGTGGTCGACCGCAAGCAGTCAACCGATAGGGTGTAGCGGTCGATCGGTTTTCACCTGAAACAAACAACTTGAATCTCGACCTAAGGCCCGGGTTAATGATAAAAATAAATCTAAACGTTAATTATTGTGTAAGCCTATTTGAGGCTATTTATATGTATGTTAGGAGATGTAGGGAAGCTAGTTCCCTATGAGATGATGCTAGGACATTGCAATGTTGGGTAAATATTATTTACCTAATTAGAGGTCGACTATTTGACCGTGGGCAAGTTTTATCGCAAATTGGCACTCGTAGGATGTTCTACGGCGGTTGCGCTGTATTGATTGATGTCTGATGAAGTGTGCGGGCCCATGAAATGGGAGTACTGGTAGGCAAGGGTATTAGCACATGTGGTATAGTTCATAGTTTGGATCATGGCACATGCAATAAGAGGCATAGACTATGGTTGGGAGACGAAAATGGATTTCAGATGATGAGATACTTTGACGAGTTAGCATTTCGATTCTTCCTCTTCGACTAGCAGTGGGTTTACGTGTAGCCTTAATTAGGGAAAGATTCGTTCCCCAATAGCCTTGGGTGGCGGTGATGGTAGTGGGAATTTATCTCCACGGTAGCCTAGAGGCAATGTTTCCGCGACTTGCAGCTCTCGGAGCTGTGACTTATTGTTAGACATTATGATTCAATCCATAGTTCAACCCCTGTAGCAACTTGCACAATTAGTGGTGTAGGTGTTTGTTAGACCAAAACCCTTAAGAAATGGACCCTAGGAATACATACACTTGTTGTACACCATATGTACCTAATTAAAGGTAACTGTACATGATCACCATATATTAAACTTATACTCATTCGCCATACTTTGTCTGACTCACCTTTTTCATCTTTTTCTCTACTACTGGTGGATAAGGTAGTAGGTGATTGGCCTATTCTTGGTAATTGGAGAGGCGAGCTCATATTTGAAGTTATTGTTGTCATATTTACCCTCTGTATATCTATCTATCTTATCAATACATTTTATTTCCTATATCAGATTTGGAGTTATAGTTTCTATGTACTTTGTATTGGACCATGTATTGATTTTTTTGAGATGGATATTTTTGGTATTATGTTTTCTTTCTTCCACTATGAGTTTTGAAAGTGTAGTATACCTTAGATTATATATGTTGCTTTGGTCTCTGTAATATTATATAAAAACTGACAGCTCGTATTTCATGGCAAGATGCAATTCTGAAAGTTACACCAGAACTTGGATCAATTTGTTGGGAGGTGCGGTTATCACAATTGATATCGGAGCATAGGTTCCAAGTTCCTTAGAGATTAGGACCTTATTGAGAGAACATACTGGAAAAGTTTGTTAGAAAAAGCTTTTCCAAAAAGTTTTCAAAGATCGGTTTTGAATATATATATATATATAAAGGTTTTCAAAAAGTTTTCCAAAGATCTATACATATCGTGATCTCTTTTTCATGCTTATGCTACCTTTGATTCATGTTAATATTATATCCCTTATTCATGCCTATACTATATGTGAAAAGTTGCTAATAAAATTCTTGAAATTCGTAGATAGATGGAGAGCGATCTCGCAGGTTTAGGCCTAGGCGATGTGGCCGAGGTTCCTGGTGTGAATATTCTAATTTGGTTCCATTGGTATCTCTAGGCTAGGGGATAGGCTGAGCTTTATCTCATTAGAAGACCCAAGAGGAGTGCGATAGGTGTAGTTCCTTCCCACCTATCTACCACTGCAGGTGTTCTTAAGTTATGCAAGGACTTCACTAACCTTGGAGGAATGCCATATGTAGGGACCGAGTCATATGTGGATTTGAGAGCATAGATTTGTAAATTTGAAAGGATTTTTTGTCCTTATGGGCTTGTCTAATGATGTGTGGAGGCAGTTAGCTACATGAAAGATACAAGGAGAGGCTCTTAGTTGGTGGGAGGTAGTTAAGGCTGATATTGATGGAAGAGAGATTGCTTGGGGAGATTTCCGTAAGAGATTCGAGGTGAAGTTTCTTTCTCAAGCGGAGGAAGGTGTACAGTCGGAGAAGTTCATTCATTTGAAGCAAGGAGACCTATCAGCGAAAGAATATGTCAATCAGTTCAAAGAGCTAGCTGGATTAGAGATGGGACTGATCGATATCCTGTATAAGAAGGCTTAAAAGATTTCTAATGGGCTGACATCCTCTTCAAGTTTTAGCTCTAAATCACATTCCTATAGGTGTTACGTATGAGGGTTTAGTGGAGATGACTTTGTTTAATACCATCTCCAAAGAGGAAGCTAAGGAAGAGGAACCCAAGAAGGTTGGAGGGAAAGTTCAATAGAACCAACATACGGGAGCAGGTGGACCCAAAGGACAGATTAGGAAGCAAGATATGCACTATATGAAGTGTGGGAGGAAAGGGCATTTTGCTAAGGAGTGTAGATCAGAAGGTTCAAATGTCAATTTTTACAATTGCAATCAGTATGGGTGTATGAAGCGATAGTGTCTAGCACCTCAGAAGGCTTCTACGCAGGTGATTTTGGCTTATGCATTGGAGGCTGTTTTTAGTTCGAGTGCGTAGCCAATGGTGGAAATAAAATGGTGATCGAAGGTGGTTGATTTTATCCGGTTTATCTATTCGTGCATTATTTGATACTAGGGCTTCACATTCTTTCATTTCTAGTAGACTTGTGGATGATTTACACTTAAACATTAACATAGTATGGACCCTTTGTTGTGTCAAATCCCAAAGGAGGATCAACCTATTTGTCTATTGTATGTAGGTTGAAGCTGTTCATCTTAATGGTCGATTTTGACTGTGATGCCTTTGTATTAGGATTCAATGGGTTTTGGGTTGATATTAGGCATGGATTGGATGACGATGTACGAGGCTATTTTAGACTGTGATAGGAAGGTCGTTAGGTTGGGCACGAGCAGTGAGCATAGCTTTGAGGTTTATTGCGATCTCCGAAGATCATTTATGTTGAGCTATTATATTCATTGGACATATCACATGAAGACCTTACTTCAATGCATGTTGTTAGAGATTTCCTAGATTTTTTTTGTTGAGGTTATCCGTCCCCCGCCCTAGAGAGAGATTGAGTTTAGGATCAATCTTGTTGAGAACGCCAGATCCATCACCTAACCATTAAGGCTATGGCTTCAAAGGAGAGACTTGAGTTAAACAAGCAAGTAAATTGACAAGGCAGATGGTTCTTTGAGACTTTGCATCGATTTTAGGAAGCTGAATAAATTGACAAAGAAGAATCGATATCCATTTCCCTATATAAAAAATCTCATCGATCAATTAGTTGGAGCTCCGGTGTTCTTACGACTTGACTTGGCCATCGGATTCCACCGGTTGCATATAGCCACCAGTTGCGTGTAGTTGAGGATAATATCCAGAAGACAGCCTTCTGTACACCTGACGGACTTTTGGAGTGGCTAGTCATGCCCTTTGGACTAACCAATACACTCGCCTACTTTGTTAATTTGATGAGCTGAATTTTCAAGGGGTTGCTTAATAAGTTTATCTTGGTATTTGTGGATGATATTTTAATCTATTCATGGACATTTAGGAGAAGTACTCAGTACACTCCATGTACATAAGTTGTAGGCGAAGTTTTCAAAGTGCCACTTTTGGAGAGAGTAGGTATGCTTTTGGGACACATCGTCTTAGAAAGTGGGTTGGCGGTTGATCCCAGTACAGTGGCTGCAGTTCAGGATTAGCATGTGCCAAAGGATGCCATGGAAGTGAAGGGTTTTCCTTAGTTTGGTGGGCTACCATCAGAAGTTCATTAAGGACTTCGCCAAGATCTCGGCCCCTCTGACCCATCTTACCAAGAAGAATCTTGATTTCTCTTAGGATGCAAAATGTGAAGATGCTTTTATCAATTAAAGGAGGCATTGACTAGTGCACTAGTTTTGGTATTACCTGACAAGACGAAGCCATTTATAGTTTGTACTGATGCTTGTGGAATGGGGTTACGCGTGGTCTTGATGTAGGAAGGAAGGGTTATAAGTTATGCTAGGCGGTAGTTGAAAACCCACGAGAGAAACTATCCTACCAATGATCTTGATTTGGCGGCTATTGTATTTGCGCTCAAATCATCGAGGCCTTACCTCTTAGAAGAGCGGTTTGAGCTATATATGGATCGCAAGTCCTTAAAGTATTTGGTCTTCCAAAATGACTTAAATTTTAAGTAGCAAAGATGGATGGAGTTTTTGGAATCATACGATTTTGATATCTATACACCGGGCAAGGGTGATATCATATACACCAAGCAAGGGTACTATAGTGGTGGATGCTTTGAGCTGACAGCATGTAGTATCGAGTCCTTTGTTTTTGTAGTGGAAGCATTTGGAGTTCATTTCTACATTCAACTTCAGACCATCATCAGATATTACCCCAGGATTACTAGCAGCTGTTGATGTGCAGCCTACATTGATGGTACATATTGGTATAGGAAGAAGGAAGATAAGGAGCTAGTAGATATTACTGAGAGGATTGGGAGAGGAGAGTCACCGAGTCATTTGAGGCGTTATGTCACTGACTCGAGAGGATGATTATGGAGGGATGGTAGGCTTTGTGCTCCTCTTAGCATGGATTTGATAGATGTAGTACTAACTGAGTCTCACTATTCTAAGATGACCATTAATCTCGGTGGTGACAAGAAGTATCATGATATGAAGAGAGTCTTCAATTGGCCCAGTATGAGGAATTACATGGCAGAGCATGTAGCAAAATGTATGACTTGCCAAAGGGTAAAGGCGGAGTATAAAAAGCCGGGAGGATTATTACAACCATTGGATATCCTCGGTGGAAGTAGGAGGGTATTTCTATGGATTTTATTGATGGGTTACCGAGGAGTAGGAGAGGGAATGAGAGATTTGGATCATGGTCTGTTGGTTGACCAACTGCGCTCATTTCAAACCAGCGAGGAGTACAAGGATGGCGACATCGTTGGTAGCTATATACATGAGAGAGGTTATTAGGTTACATGGAGTTCCTACTAGTATAGTTAGCAATCGAGACCACTTTTTGCCAATGAGTCTGTAGGAGTCTATAGGAGGCTTTGGAGACCGAGTTAAGGTTTAGCACTGCATATCATTCATAGATGGATGGATGGACGGAGAAGATAAATCGGGTATTAGAGGACTTACTATGGATGTGCATTTTGGACTTTGGAGGCTCTTAGGAGGATCACTTACTATTGGCGGAGTTTACCTACAACAATAGTAATATCAGGTAGGCATTGGGGTGACACCATTCGAGGTATTTTACGGTAGACCTTATAGATTACCGTCGTGTCGATGGGACACTACAAATATATTTATCCTTAGGTAAGATATGATGAGAGAGGACATCAAGGGAGGTGACTTTCCGTAGGAGATATGCAATAGGGAGCAGGTGGACCTAAAGGAAAGATTAAGAAGCAAGATATGCACTATCGGAAGTGCGGGAGGGAAGGGCATTTTTATAAGGAGTGCAAATCGGAGGGTTCAAATGTCAAGTTTTACAATTGCAATCAGTATGGGCATATGAAGCGATAGCGTCTAGCACCTCAGAAGGCTTCTACTTGGGCGGTTTTCGCTTATGCATTGGAGGCATTTTTTAGTTCGAGTGTGTATCCAATGGTGGACAAAGGAAAGAAAGTGGCAATCGAAGGTGGTTGACTTTATCCAGTTTATCTATTCGTGCATTATTTGATACTAGGGCTTTACATTCTTTCATTTCTAGTAGACTTGTGGATGATTTACAGTTAAATATTTACATAGTTATGGACTCTTTGTTGCGTTAAACCCCAAAGGAGGATCAACCTATTTGTCAATTGTATGTAGACGTTTGAAGTTGTTCATCTTAGTGGTCGAGTTTGATTGTGATGCCTTTGTATTAGGATTCAATAGGTTTTGGGTTTATGGGGATGCCTTTGTTATGGACCCTTTGTTGGAAAAATGTAACTTACACCCACAAGAGATGTACGGATTTGGAGTTTACAATGGAGGACATGGTTATTGTGGATGTTATTTACATTTTTCCAATCTTGGAGATTTCGAGGATGATTTATGGGGGAGAATATAACACACCAAAAATTTAACGTAAATTCAATAAGAAAAATAAATTTAAATAAAATAAGAACTACAACGACCACAGATATTTGAATTTGGCTACGAAGCTTGCACCATTACATTTGTAGCGATTTTTCCAAAAAATTTCATATATAACACTTCAAAATCGAAGTTACTACAGAGAAGTTACGGGCTTTTTAAAATTTTAAAATAGAATAAAACTTAAATTTAAAAACTTCTCAAAAATACACTACGACCGGTCAACCCAGGGGTCGCGACGGTTGACCGGTAGTGGTCGACCATGTTGAATATGCGCTTATATGATTTTTGTTTGATGATAATAAACATATATACATTCATTTAAATGTATTTGTTAATGTACTATTTTATTTTTCATAGATTAAATAAATATTTGCTGAATAAAATTAAATACACAGAATTTGAATTCAAACAAATATTTATTACATTTTTGAATAGTACAAATTCAAGCTCTCACTATACATATACAATTTCAATTACATTACAATTTCTCATTACATCACAATTCAATTTACAGTTGTCCTCGCTACATATCACTCACACTCGTATTTATCTTCAACTTCATTCCAGTTAGAATCCAGCATCTGAGCAAATCTGCAAAAATATTCACTAACGCAGTAAAATTGAAAAATAATTAATTTTTCAATATAAAATAAAATATGAATTTTGAAAATATTATTTGCCTCAGTTATTTGGGTTGTTCGTCATTATTCACATTTGAATTCGTCACACACGAACAATGTGACATGCACAGTGTGTCACTGTACATGCCACAAGGACATGCACACCGATATACACTTGATTGATTTACAGGGACAGGTGAGCACAAGGTCAAACCCAAAATAAAAGGACGGGTTGAACTCAGGTACAAATATAAATAAAATCACTACACGCGCACAAGGTCAAACCCGAACTATTAGCTGGATTCAACACAGGGCAGGTGTACAGGCTACGACTTCAAGCATGAAGCAGTTCAATATCCAAGAAACAATGAAAAGTAAGGAACTAACTACAAAAACTAATGTCGAAGTCATTCCAGCAAAATCACAATGAACCAAGTGCAACTGGAAACCCAAAATTGCAAGCATACAAAATGCTCAAATCAAACTCACAAGCAAGCACAGCCTCAAACCAGCATCAAATCAAAATAAACCAAAACAAAGTAAAACTGCTCATATACACGAACCAGGAACAAGACTCAAGCACCATCAAAGTTCGACTCAAAGAGATAGTCGACCAACAAATACTTGAATCAACAACATATCAAATAAACTAATGAACACTACAAGTCAGTAAATAGTTCAATGGTAAAGATGAGTGCAGACTCGAAATTATAGTTCAAGTGTGTCAACCAAACAACTGAAATGCAAACTGTATCGAACATGATGTAGTGACAATATGAAGACAGCAACTTGACACAGTAAACTGCAAGTGTTGAAGCAAGATCAACACAGCAACTCGAATGACAAAGTGTACACATGTGAAGCCAAATGAAAATCAAGGCATCATGAATATACACAATGCAGATCAAAGAGCAAAAGTAATCTGGATCAAGTACCATCAGGTCAGAGACAAATACAGCAAGCTTCAGGGATCTCAATGAATTGGGATGAACAAAGACTCAGAAATGCACAGACTCAACTATCAGATAAAATAGTGAAGCTTCCAGATCAGAGATGCAGAATGAAAAACAAAGAAAAGGAGCCGGCCTTTAAGAATTAGGGTTTTTGTTTTTTAAATAAGGGCTTTAGTTTTTAAAATAAGGGCTTTATCTTATTTTTTGTTTTAAATTTGTTTTTAATTTTAAAACTCTTTTCAAACCGTTGTATTTGCTAGTCGTGTGACTAGGGGACAAGCTACGTGGCGTAGCTTGAGAATTCGCAACTCAGTGGCTGAGTTGTGGCAGGGTTTTGAGCGTAGAGTTAGGTTAGTCAGTAGCGGGTGTCGCGAGTTTACGTGTGTAAGCATGTGACTACTTAATTTCTAGTAGAAACCTTAGGGCAGCACGTAGGCAGAGTTTTGCCGAAGCTAGGTAAATTCTGTGTCGTTCTATTTCTGCATTTTATTATTCTGCTATTTATTTTTGTGCTGCTATTATTCTGTGATCTGTGTTGAAATAAGCTTCCGCAATTAATTTTTATAATTAATACTATCACCCTATTCACCCCCCCCCCCCTCTAGGGTGAAATCGATCCTACAAGTGGTATCAGAGCTAGGAATAGAAGTCAATTTTTTGTTTTAAAAATTAATTTTTCAAAAATCAGTTTTGTTTAAAAGTTTGAATTTTTAAAATGGCTTCTTTTAATAATGCTTTTGCTGAGGGTCAGTCCATAGTCAGACCACCAATGTTCAATGGTGAATATGCTTATTGGAAAAATAGAATGAAATTTTTTCTAAAAACCATTGACGCTTGGAACATTGTTGAGACAGGTTATAGAGCACCAACTATAATTGTAGACAATCAGGAAATAGATAAACCGATGGATCAATGGACAGAACTAGAAAATAAATTACAAAATGCTAATGCTAGAGCTATGAATTCTATTATCTGTTCATTGAATCAATTTGAATTTAATCGTGTCTCACATTGTCTAACTGCACAGGAAATATGGCACACACTAGAAGTGACTCACGAAGGAACATCTCAAGTCAAAGAATCTCGCCTTGCCATGCTAAGCAGCGAAGATGAAAATTTCACAATGGCAAAGGAAGAAAATATTAAAGAGATGCATGGACGACTTTCCAATATCGTATACAAATCAAAAGCTCTTGGAAAATCACACACAGAGTTGGAGATAGTCCGAAAAATCCTCAGAGTCCTTCCACGAAGCTTTGAAGCCAAAGTGACTGCCATTCAAGAATCAAAAGATTTGAAACAAATGAAAGTCGAAGAACTCATCGAAAATCTCACCACTTATGAGCTAGAAATGAAATTCAAGGAAGAGTGTGAAGAAGGAGATACTCGCAAGAAATCTATGGCTCTAAAGGAACAACAAAAAGTGATGGTGATGACGACGACGACGGAGCAACGGAATTAGAGCTGATAATAAAGAAAGTCAAAAGGTGGAATTACAAATACGGAAATCCAGCTCTAAATCGAAGATTGAAAAGCAGAATAAATAAAATATTAGACAATCCAGAAGAACCAAAGACCATCTGTCATAAGTGCAACCAACCCGGACACATAAAGCCCAATTGTCCTCAAACTCGACGCGACTTTGAAAGGAAATCAAAAAGGAGAAGTTTTGCTGCCACGTGGAATACAAGTGATGAAGATAATCAAAGTGCTAACAGTGAGAATGAAATAGCAGACTTGTGTCTTCATGGTGAAATAACTGACAGTGATGACGACGAGCCAAGTGAGGTATCAAAACTTTCTCATTCAGAATTACTTATATATTTCCACGAAGTGAATGGCTGTTTTGAACGACTTAAGGAGAAGTATGCCAAACTTGAATCATAAAAAGATACTTTAATAGATTTAAATAAACAACTTGACCAATTAGTTAAAACCTATCAAAGTAGGATCCCTAAGTGTGATAAGTATCCAACATTCGAAGAAGAAATCAAAAAAATCAGAAATTAACATAAAATCACTTGAAAATGAAATTTCAATTTTGAAAGAAAGTGAAAATACGAGGAGAGATAACTCTATTAAAAAGTGCATACAATTGTTAAACGAAAATGAATCTCTTAAAATACAAGTCCAACAACTCTCGATGACCTTAGATAAATTTTCAAAAGGTGAAAAATCGTCGAATATGCTATTAGGAAAGCAAACTGGTAATACGATTAGACAAGGACTTGGATATGATCAATCTAAAAATATTGAAAGCAATATTAATCAAGTTAATTCCTTGTGCACAATTTGTCGAAAATATGGACACAATCACAATAATTGTTGGTATAAACCCAAACATGTGAAAACTATACAAATTTGGGTTTCAAAAGGCACAAATATAAAAACTCTCAAAGTTAAACAAATTTGGGTGCCGAAGGGAATAGTTATAAATAGTTTTGGGTCTTTACAAAATTGTTTTTCAAAATTTTCTGCCACTAACAACCATGGACCTATAAAAACAAATAGGTCACATAAATCTTTTCCCGTGTAGGTGTGGTGGCAGGCTAAGGAACAACAACAGTATTCTCTGGATTTTTGGCTGTTCCAGAAACACAACGGGCGACAAAGAAAAGTTCCTTAGCCTATTATAAAGGTGACATAATCACAATGGACAACAACGAAAAATATCGTAAAGGTAAAACAGGTCATGGTATATTTATTTAAACGATATATTAATGTGATGATCTACACCATAGTCTGAATTAAAATCAGCCAATATTGAGATGGTGAAGAGATGATGATTTTGATTCTGAATTGTTCAACATAGTTGGCCAATTATATTTATGCCAAAAACACTATAAAATTCTCTAAATTCTTTGATTAGGTTGGATCAAAAATAGTGTTGGATATTAATACATTTGGTTATAATATGGCTAACTCTATATTCATGATTTTTTGATTATTTTCACGGCGTCATTTCAAATTCAAGAGAATGTCATTTGAAAAGCTGTTAAAATTGATTTTTGAAATTTTGGTGCACACTTCATGGTCTGGTCTATCAAATTCATTAGTGATATTTTGGAGTGAAAGAAAAATTCAGATGCAGATCATACTGGTAATCTAGTTGAAAGAAAACTTACTAGTTGAACGTGAATTTTAGAAACTGCATCGTTAATTTTTGGGAAATGTCTGCATATTTTTAAATTCAAATAATTTTCAAATAGCAGGAATGTTTCTCATATAACCCCCTCGAGAAAATCATTTTTGACCATATTTTTAGATTAGTCATTTTGAAAAATTGATTTCATTTTTGAATTTGATTTTAAATGACAGTTTTGACTAGTCCAACTCCCTAATAATTATCGAAAAGATAAATAGTGATTAAAAAAAAGGTGATGAGTGTTGATATTTATCGTACATTACTCAAGATAGTATATTTTAGAAAAATTTCTTTAGAAATTCAAATAAGAGTTATAAAACTTTTTGTTGGGTAAAGATTCCATAACCATTTCTATGTCTATCATATTTCTATCAACCATCGCTCATCAAAAATTCAATATAGTTTGCCGATATGTGGTACTTTAAACAGGAATCATTTGTTTTTCATTTTATAAAACAAAATAAAAACCAAAGTATTCACTCTCATTTAAAAGTCCTTACGGTTATGCATGTATGGAACGCATATCAAAATTGATTTATTAAATAAACAAGTTGATTCTAATCCCATTTAAAAGTCCTCACGGTTATGCATGATTAGAAGATACTTGAATTCATTTTTAAAATTAAATTGGAATACTACTAATCTCATTTAAAAGTCCTAACAGTTATGCATGATTAGTAGATATTCAAATTCCTGATATAAATGTACCACAAACAGATACAACTGTATGGTTTTATATGATGACATCATTTCCATTACTTCTAAAAATGAAATATGAGCCTAAGGAGGGTAGTTATGATTTTTGTTTGATTTTTTTTATTGAAATTTAATATTTATATTCAATTGAGTTTTAATGTTGAATTAATATCGATCACTTTATCTCTATTTTCTCTAACACTATTATTCTTTGCTGATAACAAAAGGGGAAGAGAAAAGTTAAGATTTTGTCAAATAAAATCAAGCAAAGGTCAAATATTTTCCATTTGCATCTAGGCGCATTTGCATATTATTTAATTGTATGCATATTTGTAAGGGGAGCTTTGCGTAGAGAGGAAGCATTTAAATAGGGGGAGAAATTAGGATATATCTAGAGCAAATACATTTAACACATTCAAAATCTTAAATATATGTTTGTTATCATCAAAAGGGGGAGATTGTTGAATATGCGCTTATATGATTTTTGTTTGATGATAATAAACATATATACATTCGTTTAAATGTATTTGTTAATGTACTATTTTTTTTCATAGATTAAATAAATATTTGCTGAATAAAATTAAATACATAGAATTTGAATTCAAACAGAAATTTTATTCAAACAAATATTTATTACATTTTTGAATAGTACAAATTCAAGCTCTCACTATACATATACAATTTCAATTACATTACAATTTCTCATTACATCAAAATTCAATTTACAGTTGTCCTCACTACATATCACTCACACTCGTATTTATCTTCAACTTCATTCCAGTTAGAATCCAGCATCTGAGCAAATCTGCAAAAATATTCACTAACGCGGTAAAATTGAAAAAGAAATATTTTTTCAATATAAAATATTTTATGAATTTTGAAAATATTATTTGCCTCGGTTATTTGGGTCGTTCGTCATTATTCACATTTGAATTCGTCACACACGAACAATGTGACATGCACAGTGTGCCACTGTACATGCCACAAGGCCGTGCACACCGATATACACTTGATTGATTTACAGGGACAAGTGAGCACAAGGTCAAACCCAAAATAAAAGGACGGGTTCAACTCAGGTGCAAATATAAATAAAATCACTACACGCGCACAAGGTCAAACCCGAACTATTAGCCGGATACAACACAGGGCAGGTGTACAGGCTATGACTTCAAGCATGAAGCAGTTCAATATCCAAGCAACAATGAAAAGTAAGGAACTAACTACAAAAACCAATGTCGAAGTCATTCCAGCAAAATCACAATGAACCAAGTGCAACTGGAAACCCAAAATTGCAAGCATACAAAATGCTCAAATCAAACTCACAAGCAAGCACAGCCTCAAACCAGCATCAAATCAAAATAAACCAAAACAAAGTAAAACTGATCATATACACGAACCAGGAACAAGACTCAAGCACCATCAAAGTTCAACTCAAAGAGATAGTCGACCAACAACTACTTGAATCAACAACATATCAAATAAACTAATGAACACTACAAGTCAGTGAATAGTTCAGTGGTAAAGATGAGTGCAGACTCGAATGTATAGTTCAAGTGTGTCAACCAAACAACTAAAATGCAAACTGTATCGAACATGATATAGTGACAATATGAAGATAGCAACTTGACACAGTAAACTGCAAGCGTTGAAGCAAGATCAACACAGCAACTCAAATGACAAAGTGTACATATGTGAAGCCAAATGAAAATCAAGGCATCATGAATATACACAATGCAGACCAAAGAGCAAAAGTAATCTGGATCAAGTACCATCAGGTCAGAGACAAATACAGCAAGCTACAGGGATCTCAATGAACTGGGATGAACAAAGACTCAGAAATGCACAGACTCAACTATCAGATGAAATAGTGAAGCTTCCAGATCAGAGATGCAGAATGAAAAACAAAGAAAAGGGACCGGCCTTTAAGAATT
This sequence comes from Allium cepa, assembly GCA_030765085.1. NCBI lineage: Eukaryota > Viridiplantae > Streptophyta > Magnoliopsida > Asparagales > Amaryllidaceae > Allium > Allium cepa. The sequence continues at coordinate 76,828,709 of CM060941.1, read as the reverse complement.
AGGGTTTTTGTTTTTTAAATAAGGGCTTTAGTTTTTAAAATAAGGGCTTTATCTTATTTTTTGTTTTAAATTTGTTTTTAATTTTAAAACTCTTTTCAAACCATTGTATTTGCTAGTCGTGTGACTAGGGGACAAGCTACATGGCGTAGCTTGAGAATTCGCAACTCGGTGGCTGAGTTGTGGCAGGGTTTTGAGCGTAGAGTTAGGTTAGTCAGTAGCGGGTCTCGCGAGTTTACATGTGTAAGTGTGTGACTGCTTAATTTCTAGTAGAAACCTTGGGGGCAGCACGTAGGCAGGGTTTTGCCGAAGCTGGGTAAATTCTGTGTCGTTCTATTTCTGCATTTTATTATTCTGCTATTTATTTCTATGCTTCTATTATTCTATGATCCGTGTTGAAATAAGCTTCCGCAATTAATTTTATAATTAATACTATCACCCTATTCACCCCCCCTCTAGGGTGAAATCGATCCTACAGACCTAAGGGGAAGGCGGTGGACCGTTCACTCTATTAATTCAAGATTTCTGGAGCTACTTCAAATGGTTGAGCTGTGTTGCATCGTCGCGAAGTTGTGATGACCAAATCAGATGATACTAAAGATTCTCCTGGCCTGATCTAACGTCCAAAACTAAATTCCAAACTCTATAAATTCAAACCTAAGCTAACCCTAAAATCAGTAGAAAAACTTACCGTACCGAAACTCTGTTCCTCTCCTCCAAAACTAAAATGAAATCAAATTAAGAAGAAAAGTAGAAGGAATGCAACAAATCATATCTAGAAGGGTAAGCTTGTAGGATCGATTTCACCCTAGAGGGGGGGTGAATAGGGTGATAGTGTAAATTATTAAAAATTAATCGCGGAAGCTTATAAATTAATTTCAATTCAGATCACAGAATAGCAGCACAGATATCGCAGAATATAAATAACAGAATAAAACAGAACAACACAGAATTTACCCAGCTTCGGCAAAACCCTGCCTACGTGCTGCCCCCAAGGTTTCTACTAGAAATTAGATAGTCCCTCGCTTACACACGTAAACTCGCTATACACCGCTATTGACTAATCTAACTCTACGCTCAAAACCTTGACCACAACTCAACTACCGAGTTGCAAATTCCCAAACTACACACCGTAGTTTGCACCCTAGTCACACGACTAGAAAAATTAAAACGGTTTTAAAAAAGGAAAATTACAAATTAAAAAGCAAATTAAAATTAAACCCTAATTAAAAAACCCCTATATAAAAAAATATTTCTCCCTTTTAAAACAATAGGCCGGCCCTTTCTTCAATTCGACCCGTCTCTTTATTTTCTTTGCTTTGTTTGGTTGCGTATACAATGGTGGCCGTTCCTCTTTCAATTTTAGGGCTTCGTCCCTGATCTCCAAATTAGGGCTTTTGAAGGTTGATCGGCCGACTCCTTGTAGCTTGCTTCGGTTGCTTCTCTGATGTTCAATTCTCGCTCGTTTGCAGCTACTTGATCGAGTTCGTTGATTATGACTTTCTGGTATGTGTTGTTTCCTTTTGCTTTTCTGGTTTGGCTTGTTCGAACTCGATGCTTTTGTGCCGATGATGATTTTGGGTATTTATATGCGTTCGAACTCCTTTATCTTCGTTCGTATAAAATCATTTGAATTTGTCAATAATTCATCTCGGCCACTTTATTATTCTTGAACGATTGAGATTAATTCCGACTAGTTCATAATCATATATTTGATACTTGATGATCACGGCTTGGTTGACACGGTTTTGATTCACGCGTTCGATATTGACTTCGGCCTTTGAATTTTGAGATGCTTGATATTCACGGCATTGACTCATTCTATTATGACCATGGCTTGAATCTAACTTTGATAAAAGAAAAAAACTTTGACTTGATTTAAGCATCACCTGACTTGATTTGATTCTGAACATTTTGAACTGAGTATTCTTGTATCATGTTTTCTGATAACTTGATACAGTTTGAACTTGTGTCTGGTTGTCTTCGACATTGGCTTTGCTATGCATCCACGGCTTGGTTGTTTGATTATTTTTCTGACCTTTATTTTGACACCCACGGCTATGTATATTGATACATTTGGCATGATCACTTGTTGGCATTTTGGGTATTATTTCATCTGACTTCGGTCTTGATATTTGCATACTTATGCTTGTTGTACTTGGTCGAGTTTATTCCCATTCTGTAGACATGAACTTTATATCATAAGTATATGTTCACTATTTTCTGTTCTCCTGCATGTTTCATTTTATAATTTGTAGCATGGCACTGTGACTCGAGTTTTCACTGTCATGTTATTTGCAACTGTGCTTTATTTGGCACTGTTTAATTGATGCTGCATCACTTGTAGCTTTATGTATTCATGTGCTGAGTTGATCATGTTTCTGCCATGTTTGAACATAGTTGCATTATGTTGGTCGTGTTGCATTCATGTGCATATATGTTTCTTAACTTCATTGGTCTCTGATCTTAGTTCATGAAGACTTGAGCATTTGGTCTACTTCTCAATTGCCTCTGTGTAGTTACCACTGTCCACTGTTTCATTTAGTTGGTTCACCATAGTTTGTATTTGCCACACTTGAATTCCCTGTTGCACATTGTTGTTGGTCTAACCATTCCTGTAGCTCTGGTGTCTGGTTTGGTTGCATGTCATGATTCATCTTGTAGTTGCATTTACTAGTGGTCTAGTCTGGTGAATCTTCTGGTCTGCACTGCTACAGTTCAACTGGTGCTTCATTTTGTAGCTTTAGTCTGGTCTGCACTGAGCACTTGAACTTTTATCTTTATATATGCACTGCATATTTGGATTCCACCTTTTCTGGTTGGTCTGGCCATTGTAGCTGTGTTGGCTGCATTGTAAATTGATTTTCGAGTTTGCACCTGTGTTGAATCCAGTTTCACAACTCGGGTTTGACCTTGTGCTCGAGAGTTGTGACTTTTATGTTATTGCACATGAGTTGAACCTGGCTTTTTATTTGGGTTTGACCTGTGCTCACCTGTCCCTGTAAATCAATCAAGTGTATATATCGGTGTGCACGGCCTTGTGGCATATACAGTAATATACTGTGTATGTCACAAGTTGTTCGTGTATGATGAATTCAAATTTAAATTATGAAGAACAACCCAAATAACTGAGGCAAACAATATTTTCAAAATCATCTTTTATTTTGAATTGCAAAAATATTTTATTTTCAATTTTACTGCGTTAGTGAATATTTTTGCAGATTGCTCAGATGCTGGATTCAAACTGGAATGCAGTTGAAGATATATACGAGTGTGAGTGATATGTAGTGAGGTGAATTGTAAATGTGAAATGTGATGTAATTGTAATCAACGTTGTATAGTTATAGTGAGAGCTTGAAATTGTATTATTCAAAATTGTAATAAATATTTGTTTGAATAAAATATTCGTTTGAATTTAAAATCTGTGTTATTTATTTTATTCAGCAAATATTTATTTAATCTGTGAAAATAAATAGTATATTAACAAATACATTTAAACGAATGTATATATGTTTATTATCATCAAACAAAAATCATATAAGCCCATATTCAACAATCTCCCCCTTTTGATGATAACAAACATATATTTAAGATTTTGAATATATTAAATGTATTTGATAATTTCAATTGCTCCTCCTATTTGAATGCTTCCTTTCTATATGATACTCCCCCTACATATATGACTCCCCCTACATATATGCATACAAATAAGAATGAGCCTAGATGCAAATGGAAAATTGTTTGACCTTTGATTGATTCTATTTGACAAAATCTTAACTTTTCTCTCCCCCTTTTGTTATCAGCAAAAGAATAATAGAAATAGAGAAAAATAGAGATAAAGTAATCGATATTAATCCAACATTAAAACCCAATTGAATATAAATATTAAATTTCAATAGAAAATCAAACAAAAATCATAAAAATATTGTTAGGCGCATATTCCACTTTTAGAATGATGGAGATGATGTCATCATATAAAACCATACAATTGTGTCTATTTGTGGTATTTTTATATCAGGAATTTGAATATCTACTAATCATGCATAACCGTTAGGACTTTTAAATGAGATTAGTAGTATTCCAAATTTATTTTTTAAAAAAATGAATTCAAGTATCTTCTAACCACGCATAACCGTGAGGACTTTTAAATGGGATTAGAATCAACTTGTTTATTTAAAAAAAAGAAAAAAAATCAACTTTTGATATGCGTTCCATACATGCATAACCGTGAGGACTTTTAAATGAGCATGGAAGCACATAACAAATTCCAAGTAATTCACTCATGCATAACCGTGAGGACTTTTAAATGAGAGTGAATACTTTGGTATTTATTTTTATTTTTTTTTATTTTATTTTTTTTTTTTTTTTTTTTTAAAAATGTGAAAATGAAAAACGAATGATTCCTGTTTAAAGTACCACATATCGACAAACTATATAGAATTTTGATGAATGATGGTTGATAGAAATATGATAGGTATAGAGATGGTCATGGAATTTTTTACCAACAAACAGTTTTATAACTCTTGTTTAAATTTCTAAAGAAATTTATTAATTATACCATCTAGAGTTATAACATATAATCAATATCAACACTCATCACTTTTTCAATCACTATTTTTCTTTTCGATAATCATTTGGGAGTCAGATTAGTCATAATAGTCATTTAAAATCAAATTCAAAAATAATTATGAAATTAATTTTTCAAAAATGAATAATCTGAAAATATGGTCAAAAATGATTTTCTCCAGGGGGTTTTAAAAGAAAATTTTCTGCTATTTGAAAATTATTTGAAATGAAGAATATGCAGATATTTTCTTTGAAAAAAAATGATGCAGCAAATGAATGTTTCAAAAATTAATCACGTTACACTAATAATTTTTCTATCAACCATATTACCAGTGTAATCTGCATCTGAATTTAAATTTCACTCAATATTCACTCGTTTAATGTCAAAGACCAGATTAAGAAATTTCAACAAATTTTCTCATGATTATTATCAACAAATTTTAAATGAAATTCTCTTAGATTTGAAATGAAAAACCGTGTCAACAAACAAACATATATTAAAGTGTCAATTTTAGAAGCCATCAAACATTATTTTTATTTCAAGGCAATTTCTTAAAAATTTCAATACTTTCAAAAAAAATTTAAAATCCTTTTTACAATTTTTAAAATAGAATTCATTAGGATTTTAAATCGAGGCCGTGTCAAAACATGAATATAGATTTAGCCAAAAATATTATAACAACAATATTATTATCCAATCAAAACACTATTTTTCTCTCAAACTTATATATCAAGTAATTCTAGAGAATTTTATAGTGTTTTTGGCATAAGAATATAAATGGCTAATCAATTTTGAATAAAGTCAGAATCAAAATCATCATTAAATCATCATCATATCATCATCGCATAATTGGCTGGTTTTATTCAGAAAATGGTACAGATTATCACATTTAATATATCGTACAAATAAATATACTTTTACCTGTCTTTACCTTTACGATATTTCTTGTCGTTGTTCATTGTGATTCCGTCACCCTTATACTAGGCTAAGGAACTTAGCTTTGTCGTCCGTTGTGTTTCTGGAACAGCCAAAAATCCAGATAACACTATTGTTGTTCCTTAGCCCGCCACCACACCTACACGATGAAAATTTTATGTGACCTATTTGTTTTTATAGGTCCATGGTTGTTAGTGGCAGAAAATTTTGAAAAATAATTTTGTGTAGACCCAAAACTATTTATAATTGTTCCCTTTGGCACCCAAATTTGTTTAACTTTGAGAGATTTTATATTTGTGCCTTTAGGAACCCAAATCGATATAGTTTTCACATGTTTGGGTCTATACCAACAATTATTGTGATCGTGTCCAAATTTTCTACAAATCGTGCACATTGAATTTTCTTGATTAATCTTGTTTTCAACAATTTTCGAATTATTATATCCAAGTCCTTGTCTAACCGTATTAACAGTTTGCTTTCCTAATAGCATATTCAACGATTTTTCACTTTTTGAAAATTTATCTAAAGTCGTAGACAATTGTTGGACTTGTGATTTGAGAGATTCATTTTCGTTTAACAACTGTGTGCACTTTTTAATAGAATTCTCTCTCCTAGTATTTTCATTCTCCTTTAAAATCAGAATTTCATTTTCAAGCGATTTTATTTTAATTTCTGATTTTTTAATTTCCTCATCAAATGTTGGACACTTATCACACTTAGGGATCCTACTTTGATAGGTTTTAACTAATTGATCAAGTTGTTTATTACATTCTATCAAAGTATCTTTTTGAGATTCAAGTTTGGCGTATTTTTCCCTAAGTCGTTCAAAACAACCGTTTACTTCATGAAAATATATAAGCAACTCAGAATGGGTAAGTTTTGATACCTCACTTGGCTCGTCATCGTCACTGTCAGTTGTATCACCTCGAAGACACAATTCTGCCTTTTCGCTTTCACTGCCAGTGCTTTGATCATTCTCGTCTATTTCATCCCAAGTGGCTGCAAAACTTTTCTTTTTCTGTTTCTTTCTGTGGCTGGATTTAATTTGTGGACAATCGGGCTTGATATGGCCGGGTTTGTTGCAATTATAACAAATAAACTTTTGTTCTTCTGAGTAGTCTAGTGCTTTGGCTATTCTGCTTTTTGCTTTTTGATTTCGAGCTGAATTTCCATGTTTTTGATTCCATTTTTTGAATTTCCTTATTAACAGCTCCAATTCTGCTGCTCCATCATCTTCATCGTTATCATCATCACTTTCGGTTGTTCCTTTGAGAGCTATTGATTTCTTTTGAGTGTCACCTCCTTCATGCTCTTCTTTGAATTTCATTTCTAGCTCATAAGTGGTGAGATTTCCGATGAGTTCCTCAACTTTAAGTTGTTTTAAATTTTTCGATTCTTGTATGGCAGTAACTTTTGCTTCAAAGCTTCGTGGAAGGACTCTGAGGATTTTCCGGACTATTTCTAATTCGGTGTATGTTTTTCCGAGAGCTTTTGATTTGTATACGATATTGGAGAGTCGTCCGTACATCTCTTTGACATTTTCTTCCTTCGCCATTTTGAAGTTCTCGTATTCGCTGCTTAGCATTTCAAGGCGAGATTCTTTGACTTGAGATGTTCCTTCGTGAGTCACTTCTAGTATGTGCCATATTTCCTGCGCAGTTAGACAATGTGAGACACGATTAAATTCAAATTGATCCAATGAACAGATAATAGAATTCATAGCTTTGGCATTAGTATTCTGTAATTTATTTTCTAATTCTGTCCATTGTTCCTTTGGTTTCTCTATTTCCTGATTATCTACAGTTATAGTTGGTATTCTATAACCTGTCTCAACAATATTCCAAGCGTCAATGGTTTTCAGAAAAATTTGCATTCTATTTTTCCAATAAGCATATTCACCATTGAACATTGGTGGTCTAACTATGGATTGACCTTCTGCAAAAGCATTATTAAAAGAAGCCATTTTTAAAAATTCAAAATTTTAAAACAAAAACTGATTTTTTCAAAAAAAATTGAATTTTTAAAACAGATGTTGACTTCTATTCCTGTCCTAGCTCTGATACCACTTGTAGGATCGATTTCACCCTAGAGGGGGGTGAATAGGGTGATAGTGTAAATTATTAAAAATTAATCGCGGAAGCTTATAAATTAATTTCAATTCAGATCACAGAATAGCAGCACAGATATCGCAGAATATAAATAACAGAATAAAACAGAACAACACAGAATTTACCCAGCTTCGGCAAAACCCTGCCTACGTGCTGCCCCCAAGGTTTCTACTAGAAATTAGATAGTCCCTCGCTTACACACGTAAACTCACTATACACCGCTATTGACTAATCTAACTCTACGCTCAAAACCTTGACCACAACTCAACTACCGAGTTGCAAATTCCCAAACTACACACCGTAGTTTGCACCCTAGTCACACGACTAGAAAAATTAAAACGGTTTTAAAAAAGGAAAATTACAAATTAAAAAGCAAATTAAAATTAAACCCTAATTAAAAAACCCCTATATAAAAAAATATTTCTCCCTTTTAAAACAATAGGCCGGCCCTTTCTTCAATTCGACCCGTCTCTTTATTTTCTTTGCTTTGTTTGGTTGCGTATACAATGGTGGCCGTTCCTCTTTCAATTTTAGGGCTTCGTCCCTGATCTCCAAATTAGGGCTTTTGAAGGTTGATCGGCCGACTCCTTGTAGCTTGCTTCGGTTGCTTCTCTGATGTTCAATTCTCGCTCGTTTGCAGCTACTTGATCGAGTTCGTTGATTATGACTTTCTGGTATGTGTTGTTTCCTTTTGCTTTTCTGGTTTGGCTTGTTCGAACTCGATGCTTTTGTGCCGATGATGATTTTGGGTATTTATATGCGTTCGAACTCCTTTATCTTCGTTCGTATAAAATCATTTGAATTTGTCAATAATTCATCTCGGCCACTTTATTATTCTTGAACGATTGAGATTAATTCCGACTAGTTCATAATCATATATTTGATACTTGATGATCACGGCTTGGTTGACACGGTTTTGATTCACGCGTTCGATATTGACTTCGGCCTTTGAATTTTGAGATGCTTGATATTCACGGCATTGACTCATTCTATTATGACCATGGCTTGAATCTAACTTTGATAAAAGAAAAAAAACTTTGACTTGATTTAAGCATCACCTGACTTGATTTGATTCTGAACATTTTGAACTGAGTATTCTTGTATCATGTTTTCTGATAACTTGATACAGTTTGAACTTGTGTCTGGTTGTCTTCGACATTGGCTTTGCTATGCATCCACGGCTTGGTTGTTTGATTATTTTTCTGACCTTTATTTTGACACCCACGGCTATGTATATTGATACATTTGGCATGATCACTTGTTGGCATTTTGGGCATTATTTCATCTGACTTCGGTCTTGATATTTGCATACTTATGCTTGTTGTACTTGGTCGAGTTTATTCCCATTCTGTAGACATGAACTTTATATCATAAGTATATGTTCACTATTTTCTGTTCTCCTGCATGTTTCATTTTATAATTTGTAGCATGGCACTGTGACTCGAGTTTTCACTGTCATGTTATTTGCAACTGTGCTTTATTTGGCACTGTTTAATTGATGCTGCATCACTTGTAGCTTTATGTATTCATGTGCTGAGTTGATCATGTTTCTGTCATGTTTGAACATAGTTGCATTATGTTGGTCGTGTTGCATTCATGTGCATATATGTTTCTTAACTTCATTGGTCTCTGATCTTAGTTCATGAAGACTTGAGCATTTGGTCTACTTCTCAATTGCCTCTGTGTAGTTACCACTGTCCACTGTTTCATTTAGTTGGTTCACCATAGTTTGTATTTGCCACACTTGAATTCCCTGTTGCACATTGTTGTTGGTCTAACCATTCCTGTAGCTCTGGTGTCTGGTTTGGTTGCATGTCATGATTCATCTTGTAGTTGCATTTACTAGTGGTCTAGTCTGGTGAATCTTCTGGTCTGCACTGCTACAGTTCAACTGGTGCTTCATTTTGTAGCTTTAGTCTGGTCTGCACTGAGCACTTGAACTTTTATCTTTATATATGCACTGCATATTTGGATTCCACCTTTTCTGGTTGGTCTGGCCATTGTAGCTGTGTTGGCTGCATTGTAAATTGATTTTCGAGTTTGCACCTGTGTTGAATCCAGTTTCACAACTCGGGTTTGACCTTGTGCTCGAGAGTTGTGACTTTTATGTTATTGCACATGAGTTGAACCCGGCTTTTTATTTGGGTTTGACCTGTGCTCACCTGTCCCTGTAAATCAATCAAGTGTATATATCGGTGTGCACGGCCTTGTGGCATATACAGTAATATACTGTGTATGTCACAAGTTGTTCGTGTATGATGAATTCAAATTTAAATTATGAAGAACAACCCAAATAACTGAGGCAAACAATATTTTCAAAATCATCTTTTATTTTGAATTGCAAAAATATTTTATTTTCAATTTTACTGCGTTAGTGAATATTTTTGCAGATTGCTCAGATGCTGGATTCAAACTGGAATGCAGTTGAAGATATATACGAGTGTGAGTGATATGTAGTGAGGTGAATTGTAAATGTGAAATGTGATGTAATTGTAATCAACGTTGTATAGTTATAGTGAGAGCTTGAAATTGTATTATTCAAAATTGTAATAAATATTTGTTTGAATAAAATATTCGTTTGAATTTAAAATCTGTGTTATTTATTTTATTCAGCAAATATTTATTTAATCTGTGAAAATAAATAGTATATTAACAAATACATTTAAACGAATGTATATATGTTTATTATCATCAAACAAAAATCATATAAGCGCATATTCAACAAAGCTCACGAAGGGGAATTCACGAGCAAGGAGTAAAGTTAGAGCTTGGATATAAGGTGAGTGGGAATATGTTTGATAAGACGATTTACTATGTTAAATTAAATCTATTCTAAATTATCCAGGGTGTTAGTAATTTAGAATAGAAATTGTAAACCCTAACTTTATAGCCTGGAATTTGGATTAGGATGGTAGTTACTACAATTGATAAACCTCTAAACTCTAATTTTTAACAAAAATGTTAAAAATTGGTTAATTGTTAGCATATAACCTGTTAAATGCATGGATGTCAAATCGACGAAAAACTGTGTAAATATGTGAAATAGACTGGTCACTATAAATGTTAATTATTGTATTAGCCCATTTAAGGATATTAGTATGTATTTTAGGAGCTGTAGGGAAGCTAGTTTCCTATGAGATGACGCTAGGACATTGTAGTATTGGGTAAATGTTCTTTATCCATTGGGAGGTCGATTATTCGACTGGGGGTAGTTTTTATCACAAATTGGCACTCATAAGAGGTTCTATGGTGGATGCGCTACACTAACTGATACCTGATGGAGTGTGTGGGCGGCATAATGGAAGTCTGGGTATGCACAGTTACCGGCGCGCATAGTACAATGAAGAATTTGGATCCCAACATAGGCAATAAGAGGCGTAGACTATGGTTGGAAGGCGGAAATGAATTGCAGATGATGAGTCACTTCGACAAGCCAACATTTCGGGTCTTCCTCTTTGGCTGATAGTGGGTTTACATGTAGTCATAGTTAGGGGAAGATTCATTCCCTAATAGCCGAGGGTGGCGGTGATGGTAAAGGGAATTTAGTTTCATGGTAGCCTAGGAGTAGTGTTTCCACGACTAGTAGCTCTAAGAGAGGTGACCGATTGTTAAACATTGAGGTTCGATCCGTAGTTTGACCGTTATAGTAGCATGTGCAATTAATAGTGTAGAAGTGCCTTGGGCCAAACCCTTAAGAAATGGACCCTAGGAATACACGAACACTTGTTGTACATCCTATGTCACTAAGTGCAGAGTTAAAGTTAACTATACATGATCACCATATATTAAACTTGTACTCATTCACCAGAATTTTGTTTGACCCACCTTTTTCAAATTTTTCCTTACCCTAGGTGGACATGGTAGCATGTGATTGGCCCATTCTTGGCACTTAGAGAGACAGGCTCATCATTGGAGTTGCTTGTTATCATATTTACTCCCCATGCATCTATCTATCATACAGTACATTTTATTTCCTGTAACAAATTTGGAGTGATACTTTCTGTGTACTCTGTATTAGGCCACGTACTAATTTTCTAAGACTGTGATTTTGATATTTTTTGAGATGTATATTTTTCAGTATTATATGTTTTGTTCCTTCCGCAGTGAGTTCTGTAAGTGTAGTATATCTTAGATTATACCTGTTGTTTTAGTCTCTGTAATGTCATATAAAAATCCAATAGCATGTATTTCTAAGCAAGACACGAGTTCAAAAGTCACACATGACTTTGGATTGATGTGTCGGGAGGTGTGGATTGTCATATGGGGTAGTAATATGTTTATGTTTAAAAATTCATAAATAATTAATTAAACATTATAAAAATTATTTATAATATTTTGGGAATTAACAATATACATTTTTAAAATATATAAATGGCTAAATTGAATATGTGTGTATATATTTTTATTTTTAATTTATTAATTAGTCAAATTATTTCAAATAGAATAATTATTTAAGAGGATTTAAAGGAATAATAATTATAGTGAAACTATAATACATGTGTAAAACTATTATAATGATAAGTAACCAACACATAAATGAAAATCGGAATATTTACGTTTTGAAGATGACGCCTGTTAACAAGAAAACTTGTCAACATCCCCAAATGTATATGAATAGAAAATAGGATTATTTTGCAACTAAATAAGACTATTGAAATAGGATTGAAAATGATTATTCCCTTCAAAACCCCTCTTCCGATCAGAGTGACTCGATCAAACCACTTTTGGAGGACGATTGATATATCGCTAGCAGATTATTGATCATATTAACCTCGTTAAAATGAAGGGAAAGAAGGAAGCATCTCATTCGAAACCCCTCTTTCAAATGAGTCAAAAATAGAAATTTATATTTAAAATTCATCTCTTTCAACCATGTCAAAAGATCCACTCAAACCCTTTCGACCATGTCAGAAGGTCTGCTCTGGCTTTGAAAAGAAGTAGCTGGTTTTGTCATCATTGGATCTGTTCCTTATAAAAGAACTCCTTCGAAAGGGTTGAAGATGTAGTTGAGTGTATCTTCCTTTCAAAAGTATCCATCTTTAGATGATTACTTGTCACTTATGAACCAAACGTCTTTCGTGGCATCCCTTTTGTAAAGGGGATTTCGCCCTTTCGAAACAGATCTAATTCACAATTGAGAAAGCTTCATTTGTTGTACTTATAAAAGATCATCTTGGATGTTTGTAAGTTCTTTGAACTTATCAATGTTGAAACATCACCATCATCATCTTTGCCATTATATTTTGTTTATGTCGATCATAATGTATTTCACATGTATACTATCCAAGTTGATCCCGTGGATTTGCAAAAGACAGAAAGAAGTTAAGAACACAAGATAGCATCATGTGCAATTGATCATTAGCCTATCTAATGATCGTAATGATCTTTCTCCTAATCGAAATCCTTAATGAATCCGTGCATTTCTCCCTTTTCCATTAATCTAAAAGAGCTACAAGTTTGAGAGCTTTTTTCCCAAATCAATTAAGGGTTACAAATATTTTGTTGCTGCAAAGGAGTGGAAGTAAAAAGAATGAGCTTTGGATTTCAAAATTCGGTCTCCAAAATCGGACCCCTTGGGTCTTATTTATAGATGCAGGTCAGGCCCTCTTTCGCGTCCACGCTTTCGGCTCAGTCGGAAGGTGCCTCTATCTTCCGCATCAATCCTTTCACACGGTCGAAAGGCCTTGCCTGCTTTCGATACTGTTGAAAGGCTTCCCTTTCGAGTTCTCTAACTCATTCTTGTGCTTCCCATCTTCTTACTCCATTCCTTTCGACCTTATCGAAAGGGTCCCTTGTTCACCTTTTGTTGTTGTTAAGGTTTAAGTGTTCCTTTTCTCTTCTTCTTCCTGGATTGCATAAAAAAGTTACATGAAAAAAAGAAATAAATGGCAAAGTAGCCATAAAAAGAAATAAGATTGCTTGATTTATTTTTGAGCCTAAATTAAAACTAGGGGAGACTAAGCAAGAGAGCCTAAAAGAGAGACTAAGGAAGGGAGGGTTACATGAAACATAGTGGGTATATTTACATGTGTTAAACCCTAATTCATATTTTAGGGAATGCCCAAAATACCCTTGAGAAATTGTGGAGGCCAAGTAATCATTAGCTTCTACTAATCATATTTTAAGTGTACATGGAGCCGTTAATTCCATAAGCATGTCCATTAGCCTCTAATTTATACATTAAGGTGGTGGATAGGTGGGGTCCTCCATGTTCTTCACTTTGAATTATTTCCATCTTCATTCCTTTGTGTTCTTTTTATGCATGTGTATCTTCTTCATGAAACAACTTGTAAATGAAATCAAATTCCCACAAAATAGTATTTAAATTTATGATTATTCTCAAGTTAATTTATGCACAAAAATGACTATTTTGCCCTTGGATGAAGATGAATATGTGACAATTTGGAATTAATATGGACTTTGGTTAAAACAAGTTAAAATACCCAAATGATCATTTATTTAAGTTAATTAGAATAAATATGGTGGTAAAAATATGCACATTTATGTGCACATCAAATACCCTCACACTTATCTTTTTATTCGTCCTCGAATAAAGGAAACTAAGATAAATCCGTTTTCGCACGATTGCATTGAGCGTATGCAACAAGTCGTTAAACCTCTGGCTGTCCCCAGTAGAACGAGTGTTGTCTTGTGAGGGTTTTCAGCGGATACTATCCACAAAATCCAAACGCAAGATGAAAATATTTACAAAATGCAAGATTTATTTACAAAGATGTGGATGCAATATTTTTGAAAATAATTACAATGAAGGATTCACTTTTAAATCGACACAAATAATTTAAATATAGGTTTTGGTCATTATCTAGAAATTTTATATCATCTACTCGTCAAAGTTTCCAATAAAAACGAAGTTATCATAACAAATAGACTATAGTTTAACTTGTTGTTTCGGTTGATAACAAAGTGTAATTATAAAATGGATCCTTAGTTGATTATCAAAGTTTATCAAAGTGATATATTCATTTCTTTTCAATAACAAGTCAAATCAAATAAGTTAAAAAATAGTGCTTGGATTTCATTTGCTTGCTCTCTCTTATTTTCTTGAAAATTTTATTGATATTTACAATATTTACATATGCCTAACTCAGATAAACTAAGGCCGGATATATGACCCATGCACTGACTTACGGACTTGTGTGAGGGGAATATAGAGCGTGGCGAGTGAACACGCGAGTGTGAACACATTTTGACTACAGCGTTATTAAAAAGAATTTTTATATATACACCTAGCTCAGATAAACTGAGGCCAGATATACCGATCGTGCACTGTCTTTCGGGCTTACGTGAGAAAGGTACAGAGCATGGCGAGTGTACACACAAGTGTTTACACCTGTCGACCGTAGGTGCTAATAGAAAATATTTACATGTATACAATTTTTTTTGAAAAGAGAGTTTTTCAAAATCATCTTAGCACCATTTAACTTAGAAGACAAAAAATGTTATATCCTTTACTTTAAATTCACCATTTTTTAAAACAAAGATTTTCAATTAGGATGTATTTCATGATTAACATGTATGAATCTTCCTATATGCTAGTTAAACCATTGTTATTTGTAATGAAACTTCATTTTTTTTTTACGATAAATAAAATTTCAAAAATTTCAGTTTAATAAACCAAAACCATATATATAGCTTATAGTGTTTCTTTAAAAATAAATCAAAAATGCTTAAAAAAATTGGTTTTTTTGAGATATTTTTTTTAATTTTGGAAAGAAAAAGTAAAAATAAACCATGAAAAATCGAAAATGAGGATGAGTCTCCCCCACACTTGATTTTGATTGTGTCCCCACAGTCAACCCAAGTGAAAGGATAAATAAAAAAATAGCCTTTATTTATATGAAAATGAACGGTATTTACACGAGATCAGAAAATATATCATCAAAAAGTAAATGAAACGGTCTTCCAAAGACCGATTCATTTATCCCGTCAAGTATGCGAGACACAGCTTAAGCTCTAAAAACCAAACCATAAATGATGTCGGAGTTGAATGTGGATTTGGAAAACGAATTTCGTTTTATTGAAAATCGTACGAGTTGTTTTATTTTGCGATGATTTTCAGGGTTGATAAAACAATTGATTGAAATTCAAGTTTATTTTCACCAAATGAAAGTCAAGCTCATCATCAATAGATTTTTTTAAATTATTGATTTCAAAATTGAGATGGTGATTTAAATCTTCCCCTTGAGAATTTAACAACTCATTTTCGAAAAGTCCAAAGAAATTGTGTTCATTAAATTCGCCTTCCTTTTTTGGATTATCTACAACTTCATTACATATGTCAAGTTCAAAATCGAAAGTATTTTTTTTCAAATTATCGAAATCGAGAAAAGGAAGATCGAATTTTAAATTTGGTTCCACACTCTCAAAAGAATTGAAATCCAACTCAATTATCGAATTTTCAACAACTTCATCATTTTCAGTTTCAAAAGTTGTTGTTTGAAAATATAGATTTGTTTCAACAACTTCATCAACAACTTAACTCGTCACACGTTGGGATTTGATTTTGTTATTCACGTTGTTTTATATAAGTTCAAACAACGAATCCGTGTGATCATCTTAAATTTCGTTCATTTGTTCAACAAAATTCAATTTGTTGTCATTAACTTGAGAATTTTCGATTTGGATTTGTTGAGAACAAAAAATTTCAGTCGCATCATAGTCGAGATTATTCCCATTGCCAAAATTATTTGAAAAGTGGACCACATTTTCGTTTTGATTTTGAGATTCATTTTGGAGTTCAAAATTGAATTGGCGTGGGTTATACTCAAAACCATTTGAATTTTGAACTGAATTCAAATTTTGGTTATTTTGAAAACTTTGATTCGAGTTATCGCACAAATATGAATACACAACTCATTTATCATTTGATTTTGTTGTGTAGAGAGTTCGAGTAAAGATGAAATCATTTCAATGCTATTTTCGAGGTTCGAGGGTTGTTCGTCAATTTGAAAATTTTGTGGTTCAAAACTCAAATCGTTTATGCAAAAGTTGGCGTTAAAATTTCCATACGAATTCGGAGTGAAGTTATATGGATTATATTGATTTTCACAACTATCGTAAAATTCATACAAGTGGGAAAACTCGGACATTTTCAAGAATGTTTTTGGGTTTTTTTATAAAAGAAAAATATTTACAGATAAAATTTATTTTTCAAATGGAAATTGATTTTTCTTTTTTTTTCTTTTTGGTTTTCCAAATTTTTATTCTTTGTTTTTGAAAAGGTTTTATAATTTTATTTTTTTTGGATTCTGGTTTTTCTAAAAAAAATTGGATTTTTGAAATTTTACAAAAAATATTTAAAAATTTCAAAGGAAAAAGAATATTTACAGTTTTTTAGTTTTAGATTTTGAATTTTTTTAAATATGCATAAATTAATGCAACTAAATGAATGCAAGGTTTTAATTACAAATGTTTTATCCTAAATTAATCTAAAATTATATAATCACACATTGTCTTAGATAATCTAAATAGTTCTTAGCCAGGTAACGTATAGGATTTATCGGTGCACCACGAATCACCGTAGCAATGCAGCCGAAGGTTTAAGTACCTTTAGAGAAACAATTCAGTATTATATTTACAAATCACCATAATATTGATAACTGATTATTACTCTGCCGTAGACTAGACACCAAGAAAGTAAATTGTTTAAAGAAGACAACTTGTCAGTATACAATTAAGAGATACCGATTTCTAATCGTTATTATTATCAAAATCTAGGATGAAATGCAAAGCAGAAATTAAATGTGTATTAACAATGCAACGACAATGGATTTTTTAAATATATTATTTATGCAAATGCAAACAACCAACAATGCAAGGCAACTAAAAACAATAGATAGCAGCAAAAAAATTTATAGCAAGCAAGCAGTTATTTTTGGTAGAAGTTCTTCTCCTTTTGAAATTCTGCTTTGGCAACCTGAAATAAAAACAAGATATATACAGATTTTTTTTATCAAAGAAAGAAAAAGAAATTAAAAACCAAACAAACTAAACTAAAAAAATTTGAAACCAAAACAAACAATTGGCCAAAACCAAATTCGCTAAATAAATAAAACTTAAAACAATTTGTTTTTGTATTTTTTTTGATATAACGAAAACAAAAGCTAAATGAATTTACACTAAAACAAAAATAATTTATTTTTTTGGTTCAGAGAAACAAAAGAAGATTAAGGAACAAAGGGAGAATGGACTTAAGCATAATAGAAATTTTTTTAAAAAATAAACAAACAAATAAATACTAGAAACCAACGGCCCACAAACAAATCCACAGACTACTCCCTTTTCTCTGTTTTTTTATACGAATATCTCACACGCAATATGAAATCACAGACCACATACAAATCCCACTTCCTTAATTCACAATTCTCGAACTCGATAAATCAAACACAATACGAAATCAAAAATTCGATTCTCAAAATTCAATACACGTCGGTTGCGATTGACGGGGAGAAGACGAAGTAGAGGTCGGGATACGATTTGGTAGGAGCAGTTGCGATCAGGCGATGGAGGTCGGAGATTGAGGCGCGATAGTAATTTCAGGGAATTGGCGATGAGGATGGGTGAAGTCCTTAGGTGTCTTTGCCAATAGTGGGGTAAGTATGATAATCCAGTAGTGTTGAAAGTGATTTGTAGAGGGTCGCTGGTGATTGAGTGCTTGCGATTGAGTTCAAGTTGCTTGTCGAGGCGATTGAGGGTTAAAGGCTGCGATTGTTGGCAAATTGGGTTAGGGATGCAGGTTCGCTAGCGGTTTCAAAGGTGGCTCGAGGTGATGCTAGTGGAGGAATGATGGGCTAGTCATGATTTTTGGTGATGGACAATGGTACCAGTGAAGGAAGGTAAGTGATGTTGGCTGTCTCATATCATCCATACATAGTGTTTTGATCTAAGATTTCAATTCTTCCATGCTTCAGCAAAGTTATGGAAGTAAACCTTTGTTATTTTCTCTTCTTTAGCTTTCACTGCTTGGGATTGTCCTGTTGATAGTGTTAGTATTGTTTGAATGTTGTTAAATGTAGCAGGGAGGTTCAGTTGTAAGCTGTTGAACGGAAGTAGTAGTGGTGGATGGATCTGGTGATAGTTGGTATAAATGACTGGCAAGTGGTTTGTTAGGACAATGGAGATGTGGTTGATGGTCTGGTTTGTTTTGAAGGTGATGTATATTGGCAGAGGAGGATGTTGAAAGTTGCCGCAGTTAGAAAGAGGTTGCAGTAGTCGAGCAGGATGGTGGCGACTGGCTGGTATTGTTGCACTGTTTGATGATGTATGTGAAATGGTGAAATGGTGTATGTTGGATAGGTGATTTTAGTATAGAAGTATGGATGGTTTGTATGTATGTGAAGAGTACATAGTGATGTGATTTCGGCAAGCAACTGTGGTGTTGGAAAGCAAGCAGGTGTTGAATGTTTGTGAGGAGTTGCTGTTTGTGGTTAGGTTTGTTTCGGTCAAGAGGAGATGTTGGAGAGGTAGTTTTATAAAAGTAAACAAGTTTATAATAATAGTAGTAGTAGTAATACTAATAATAAACAAAATTTGATAAAAATTAACCGAGTTTATAACAACAACAACAATAATGATGAACTATATTTTGACAAAAATAAACTGAGTTTATAATAATAATAATAATAAATTAACTAAGTCAACCAAGTTTTATAATTACTAACAATAATAACAGTAATGACAAAAACTAAGTTTATAAAAATTAAATAAGTTTATAAAAATAAACTAAGTTGATAATAATAATAATAATAAATTAACTGAGTTTATGAAAAATTTATAAGTTTGAGATAATTCATAAAAATTAACTAAGATAATAGAGTTTAAGTTTGAGATAATTTATAAGTTTAAGTTAATTAAATATAAGTTATGACATTTTAAGTTTTAGCAATTGAGATAATTTATAAGTTTAATAATAATAATAAATAATAGTTTGAATAAATTAACTAAGTTTATAAAAGTTAAATACATTTATAAAAATTAACTAAGTACTATAAAAATTAACAAGTTTATAATATTAATAAGAATAAACTAAGGTTGATAAAAAAAATTAACTAAATTTATAATAATAATAATAATAAACTATAGTTTGATAAAAATTAACTAAGTTTATAATAATAATAAATTAATAAAGTCAACATATTTTATAATTAATAACAACAACAACAATAATAACTAAAATTATAAAAATTAACTAATTTAACTAAGTTTGATAAAAAAAATAAGTTTATAAAAATTAATTAAGTTTATAATAATAATAATAAAAATAATAAATTAACTAAGTTTACGCTAATATTAATAGATTAACTAAGTTTATGAAAAATTTATAGGTCTGAGATAATTTATAAAAATTGATAAAGTTAATAAAGTTTAAATTTGGGATAATTTATAAGTTTAAGTTAATTAAAATATAAGTCACAGCATTTAAGTTTTTGCGATTGAGATAATTTATAAGTTTGGGTTAATATAAATAAAGTTATAAATAAGTTAAACCTAGCTTTATAAAAGTTTAACTAACTTTTATAAAAATTAACCAAAATTTTAAAAAGTAACCAAGTTTTATATAATTTAACTGCAGTTTATAAAAACTAAATAAATTTATACAAATTAATTAAGTTTTATTAGAATTTAACCAAGTTGATAAGTTTTTAAAAATTAAATAAGTTTATTATAAAAATTAACCAAGTTTTATAAAAAGTTAACTAAGTTAACTAAGTTTTATAAAAATTATTTGAATTTAATAAAAGTTTAACTAAGGATGTTTGATATACTTTAAATATGCAAAACAGTTTCATAATCATCTGTTGATTGTTAAACTTGTCTATAGGTAGTTAGCTTTTTAGGGGTAAAGACCAACTGCAGCGAAGAATTGTGGTTAATCAAGTAATGAACATGGCTTTAATTATTATATATACTATAACAATTTGTTAGTACTTGTTGTGTAAACTTGTTTATGAATGGTTATGAATTTTTTGTGAATTTACTCAATTTGTTGAAAAACTATTATCGAAATGGTTATGGATATGATATTCGATTATGTGATTAACGTGTTTTTTTAATTATTTGAACATGGTGATTACGTGATTGATTGATTGATTGTTGGTTTGAATACGACGATTATGTGATTGATTGCTAGTTGTAATAAGATTATTATATGAGCGAGGGCGGGAAATGGTACAAGCCATTAATAGGAAATAGTAGCGTGTACAGTATGCTAAAAACCATTTAATTACTTTTAGTAGCGTTTTTAAAACGCTACAGAAATAAATTTAAAAAATTACGATACGACTTTCGTAGCATTGAAAAAATATTACTAAAACCTTTAGTAGCATTTTGGTATACACTATGATACGACATGCTACTAAAAGTCTGTAAATTTTTGTAGTGTTCATAAAATCCTACTATAGGTCAAGTTTAGGTAGCGTTTCTACAATGCGACAAAAAATTTCAGACTTTTACTTGCATGTCGTACTGCAGCGTTTACCAAAATGTCACTAAAATTTTTGGCATCTTTATTTCAGCGCCAAATAGGCCTTTTCCGGTGTAATGAAATTAAATATGTGTTTTTATCAAAATAAGTGAACCTCGTGCTTATTCCAATTTACATATGCAATGTGTGTGTTAAAACTTTTAAGGAGAGATTCATTAATGATAAAAGAAGATTGGCAGCTTCACTAGCTTTGGAAGTGGTATACTCGTAATTAGCAAATTAGTAGATAGTTCTAGTTCTTGGTTGTTCGACTTATCCTCTTTGCGCGAGCCATCACTATTCGACTCATTCTCAGTTGATCCTTCATTTGTAGAATTATCACCATTTAAGCCTTTATCACTTGATTCGTCTTCATTGCTTCTTTCTTGCTCCTTTTCCAACTCTTTTTCTAATACTTTAACAATGATCATTTTCCTTGTTTTTTCGAGTTCCTTGGCTCATTTATGTTGTAAAGATGCAGTCATTGTCTATGTATCTTTCCTATATACAATAGGATGCGGTCAAACACGGCTGCAAAGCTTGTTCCATTAATAAACCACCGCAAAATAATTTTTTTCACGATCAAAACCACCGTAGTAAATTATGAGATACGGTTACTAATGATCATGCAAGAAAAAAACCATATCAGATTTCAACGGCATTTATCCACCACGAGGACAGAAAAACCATGGCTATTAAGCATTGTCGTACGTATATTAATTCGGGCATTAACCACCGTCGTATATATTTTAACTACCCCTCCAACAAAATAGCCATCAAATCACCGTGTTGAGATAAAGGTTTTTGCGACTACTCCAGATTGAGAATGAGAGATAATAGTTTGCAAACTTGCTTTAAGACTGAGATGACTGAAGTTGTTGAGAGTTTCGATTAGATTTCTATGACTGCAATTTCTTCATGATCGTTGGCGATTGAGGTGATACGGTAGTTTAACATTGTTATATATCCACATATATACATATATCCACACACATACATACATACATATACACACACGTATATACACACACATAGATACACACATACATATATACATAGATACACACACACAGACATACATACGTATATATACATACATAGATATATAGATAGATAGATACATACATACATACATACATATATACGAGTATTTATGCACGCCTAGGTGGGTTTGCATTAATCACAATGTGCAAGCATTTTTAGTTGCACCTATGAAAGTAGATTTAACAGTGGCATTGTTAGAACATTAAGTCTATGTTTTAATGATGACAACTATATACTACACATATATACTATGTCATGATATCAGGCTTTCATGCAAGAAGACAACAACGCAAGGCAAAAAGCAAGAAGAATCATTTACAAGTCGAAGAAGTCAAAACTATGGAGTTTCAAGATCAATAGTATGTATATGGTCTTAGATTGAATTGCAAACTGAACTTACACAGTTCAGTCGATTGAAACTGAACTTACACAGTTCAGTCGACTGAACTGGTTTCAATCGATTGAGCCCAAGTTCAGTCGACTAAAACTGTGTAAATCATTTTATTTATAATTCAAATTTTTGCCGTGAAATTTTAAATGTTTATACTCAGTGGACTGACGTAATCGCTCAGTAGACGGAGATGCTGTAACAGACATATTTTCTGAAAAGTCATCTTCAAGAGTTGCAACCATTTTGAATACTTTTTTTTAATTCTGAAAGGATTCCATGAAGATTGACAACTCTTGATTGCCTCTCTTCAGTATTTATAAATAGCACAACAACTCATACTTAGTTTTCTAACTTTCTACTCTGATTTTATTGTTTATATTCTTTCGTGCTATTCTAAGCAATTATATACTTTCAACTCCATTATTTCATTTGCTACTGTTACAATAATCATTGTGCACTCACTTCAAATTATCATGGAGATTATAGGAACCATTGTACTATCAAGTCAAAATCAGTATTAGGCGAACAAAAGATTGTCAAGCAAGAATTTTATTTGTCAAAGGAAAGAATAAATCTGAGAAGTGCTCAGATCGGTTAAGTTGTAATCTTATACCTCCGAGTCAAGCGAGGGATTTACTAAGGAAATACCTAAGAGATGCTTATGGACTAGATGTACGAGAGGTGCTTCGAACCAGTATAAATCTCGGTGTGTACATTTACTTACTGGTTTAGTATTTCATAGTATAAATCAGTATATATACTTGCCTTTATTAGCTATACACGATCCACTAGTTCTTTCAGTTGGCGTTAGAGCAAGTACTATGCAAAATCAGAACATAATTTTGAATACTATGGCCAATATGAGTTATAATACATTTCAGGAAGGACACTCAACTGCGCGTCCAACATTTTTTTACGGGTTCTAACTATATATATTAGGCTACACATATGAATTTATTTATCGAATCAAGCGGACCTGACATTTGGCTATCTACTCAATCTTAGCATGTAGCTCCTACTACTGCAATTTGTATATGGACAGATACGTAGAAAACTACTTCAAATAATCCAAAAGCTATGAATGTTTTATATTATGCATTAGATAAGAACGAATTTTATAGAATTATGATGTGCAAAACAGCTTATGATATATAGCATATACTTCAAGTCACACATGAAGGAACCATCAAAGTAAAACAAACTAAGATAAGTTTGCTGACAAATCAATTTCAATCATTTAAAATGAAATCAAATGAAAGCATCGTAGAAATATTTCTAGATTCCAAACTATACAGCATGATCTCACGGCATCAGGAGTCCCATTTACTGATTTCGATTTAGTTACATGTATTCGAAATGCATTAAATGATGAATGAGAAAGAGAAGTATTAGCTATAGAAGAAGCCTATGACCTCTCCACACTCAAGTAAAGAGTTAATTGGAAATTTGATGTCATATGAAGCAAATTTGCAAGCTAGAAAAGATCTAGCCCAAGAAAAACGAAGTATTGCTTTTCAGGTAATTAATGACGACGACTCAGACTTGGATGAAGAAGGTGTAGTTTTCCTTGCTAAAAACTACAACAAGTTGAGAAAATTCAATAAGATGGTGCAAAGGAAAAAACCAAGCAACTCTAATGATCCTTCGTCATTTAAATGCTATGGGTGCAATCGATTTAGTCATATGAAAAAAGAATGTCCAGAATTAAAAAAAGATAAGAAAAGCTTCAACAAGAACAACAAATATGAGAAATTCTCAAAAAAGAAGCATGCATTTCAGGTAACATGGGATGATTCCTCAAGTGATAGTGACAGTAATAGTGACAGTGATGAAGAACAAGCCGATGTTTGCTTCATGGCAACTAAAAATGAGGTACTTTTAGATTTATCTTTTGAAGATGCCATAGAAATGACATCAGAACTAGATAATAAATACAGAAATCTTAGAAAAATCATAAAGAATGTTCAAGAAAAATGACTAGACTAGAGCTAGAAAATGAAATGTTAAAAGATGAGATAATTATATTAAAAGAAGAAATTCTAAAATTACAAAATATGTGTAATCTGTTGAAGAAAATCAAAATGTGGATAAAGGAAATTGAAACACTATCAAATGATAACGTAAAACTAAGAAAAATTGTCAATAATTTAGAAAATCCGGTAATAGTGTTAAATGAAGATATACGGTCTTCAGAAAAGAAAGTAAATGATCTATCTACAAACATTTCTAAATTTAACCAAGGAAAAGGGAACTTATCTCATTTACTTAGTATTTAAAACCCCCCAACAATAAAATGAGATTTATAAAATCAAAGAAACCAAAAGTTCAACACAAATATGCTACACTTTATTCAAAATTTCGTAAGCCAATGAATAACAAATCAAATTATAATAAAAGGACTATTTGGTTATGTATTCCAAAAATAAATAATAACTTGATTAGACATAAACATATGGATAGATTTTTGAATGATGTTCATTATAATAAAAAATTTAGATTCAAAGGTTCTACCAAACCCTCCTGGGTATTGTTACTTTCAGTTTAACCCCTAGGACCCTAATAAAGTAAGTGGGTACCATTAAATTAGTTTTATCTTTGTAGGTACCCGGACTCCAACAGAAGAAATGGATTCTCGACAGTGGTTGCTCCAAGAACATGACTGGAAATGCTGATATGCTAATGAATATCTCTTACAAGGATGGCGGAACCATCACAATATAATTCCAAAGACTATGTTATAGGACAAGAAGCTGTTGCTTCTATCGTTATATTTAACTCTCCTCTTATTTCAAATGTTTATCTAGTTAAAAAATTAAAACATAATCTTCGTAGTATTAGTCAATTATGCGATAAAGGTTTTTCTATAACTTTTGAAATAGGAAAATGCAATATTTTTGATAAAAATAAAATTTAATCTTTGAAGGAATAAGCAAACATAACATTTATATTTTAAATATGAAAAGAAGACATGATAAAAAATATTTGCTTAATAGTAGATATTTCTGATCCATGGATTTGGCATAAACATTTTTGACATTTTAGTTTTAAAAACATTCATGAATTAACTAAAAACAATTTAGTTCGTGGTTTACCTAAAATAAATTTTAAACTCAATAATTTATGCGATGCATGTCAAGAAGGGAAACTCAAAAAATCCTATTTTGATTCTAAACAAGAGATTCCACAAAACAACTTTTAGAACTTTTACATTTAGATCTCTTTGGACCAATGAAAATTAGATCTATTAATCGCAATAAATACGTTTTTGTTATAGTTGATGATTTTTTAAGATATACGTGGACCTTCTTTTTAAAACATAAAAGCGACACTTTTGAAACATTCAAAATCTTTTCAAAACGTACTCAAAATCTAAAGATTTAAAAACCAAAACAATTAGAAGTGATCATAGTGGAGAATTTAAAAGTGAATCATTTCAAAAGTTCTATGACAAAAAGGGATAAGTCATAATTTTTCATTCCTATAACACCAAAAAAATGGTGTTTTTGAAAGAAAAAAATAGAACTCTTCAAGAATGTGCAAGAACTCTTCTTTGTAGTAGAAAGTTACGTTAAAAATTTTAGGCAGAAACTGCAGCTACTACGTGCTATGTTCTAAATCGTGTTTCTTTAAGGCCCTTAATCAAAAATACTCCTTACGGACTATTTTTTGGAAGAAAACCAAAAGTATCTTATTTTAAAATATTCGGATCCATATGTTTTATTTTAAACGCTAGCAATCCTTTAGGAAAGTTTGATCCTAAAGCCGATGAAGAAATTTCGATAGGATACTCGGGTCAAAGTAAAGTATATCGAATTTTTAATAAGAAATCTAACGGAATTAAAGAAACATTACATGTATCATTTAATGAAGTTTTAACAATATTAAAGAAGACAATGAAAAATTAAATCAATTAAATATTCAAAATGAACAAAAAGAATCAATAAATCCCGATAATACTGAATTAAAATCCCCTCTAGAATATTAAAAGGTCATCCAATGGATAATATTATAGGAGACATTAATGCCAAAGTTTCAACGCGCAATCAATTAAATCAAACGGGACTTATAGCTTTTATTTCAAATTTTGAACCAAAAAAGTTAATGAAGCATCTACAGATGATTATTGGATAATATCAATGCAAGAAGAACTAAATCAATTTGAACGTAATAATGTATGGGATCTTGTTCCAAGACGCAATGATCAATCTGTTAGTGGAATTAAATGGATTTTCAAAAATAAAATGGATGAAAATGGCAATATAGTTTGAAATAAAGCAAGACTTGTAGATCAAAGATATTCTCAGGAGGAAGGAATTGATTATGAAGAGACCTTCGCTCCTGTAGCACGTCTTGAAGCTATAAGAATTCTCTTAGCATTTGCTTGCCATTGTAACTTCATATTATATCAAATGGATGTTAAAAGCGCTTTTTAAACAGATGCATTAAAGAAAATGTCTATGTTGAGCAGCCGACATTGTTTGTACATGAACAATTTTCAAATCGCGTATTTAAATTACGAAAAGCACTTTATGATCTTGAACAAGCTCCTTGAGCTTGGTATGAAAGATTAGAATCGTATCTTCTAGAATCTAGTTTTCAAACTGGAAAAAAATTGATTCCACTCTATTTATAAAAACAAATGAAAACAATATTTTAGTAGTACAAATATATATATGATATTATTTTTGGATCAACTAATAAAACATATGTGATGAATTTTCAAAAATTATGAAAAATGAATTTGATACGTCACATATGGGGGAATTAAATTACTCTTTAGGATTACAAATTAAACAACCAAAAAGCGGAATTTTTATCTATCAAGAAAAGTATTGTAAAGATTTAATTAAACGTTTTGGAATGGACAATGCTAATGGTAAAGCTACTCCTATGAACACTAGTACTCACTTAGACAAAGATGAAAATGGTAAAGACGTCGAACAAAAATTATATAGAAGTATGATAGGATCTTTATTATATTTAACTGCCAGTAGACCCGACATTTTAATGAGTGTTTGCTTGTATGCCCATTTTCAAGCTAATCCTAAAGAAACACATTTACGAGCAGTTAAAAGAATTTTTCAATATTTATCAAACACCAATGATTATGGACTACTTAATCCAAGAATGTCCATTCCAACTCGTATCATATAGTGATGTCGATTTCAGTGGTTGTAGATCGGAGCGAAAAAGTACAAGTGGAACTTGTCACTTTATCGGCCAATCTTTGGTCTCATGGTTTAGTAAAAAAAATTATGTTTCATTATCTACATGTGAAGCAGAATATATATCTGCAGCACTTGCTTATGCTCAGGTTTTATATATGCAACAAACATTACAGTTGGAATATATCTAAACAAATCTTGCATCTTTTGTGATAACACTAGTGCAATTAATTTATCAGAAGATCCCATTATTCACTCGAGAACTAAACATATTGACATTATACATCATTTCTTGCGTGATAATGTTGAAAAAGAGAAAATATCATTAGAATTTGTTACTTCAGACAAAAAAAATAGCAGATATATTAACTAAATCCCTTTGTGAAACTACTTTTTTTAACCCTTTGTCGTAATCTCGGAATATGCTCGCTTAATGATTTAGGTATATAAAGTATTTTTTAATATCACGTTAAACCAATAGCAGAGATTTGAGAATGAAAACCACTAGATATCAATTAATAACTAAAATTTTGTAAGGAATACAATTGTTTACTAAATTTAACAAAAGAAAGTACTTAAACCAGAAATTACAATTCCTATAATTAGTAAAAGTCTAATATATATAGAGTCTCTATATATAAAAACAAAGATAAGTTAAAAACTATCATTTAAACAATGTTGGACAATTATGATTTCGCTCATTCATCTCTCGATTTTAGCTCTCCTTCTTCTTATAGTGAATATCCATCACCAAACGTTTCAACTCCTCATTCTTCAAAATCACCATATGTTCATATTACCCCTTCTCCGACTGTCACACTGGATTCTCGCCGAGAGGAAAGATAATAAGAAGAGTTTTGGAGCTAGACACTTACACTAAAATCGATGAAATACATCATTACCAACAAGAGATAATGAATGTCAGAAAGGATATGTACTACGAACAAAGACATCAAGGTGCGCCTCTGAATTTTTTGTAAAGATGCATACTTGCTATCTGCGGTTATTCTTTAACCAGAAATAGCATTCATCAACATAGTCATGTATTATCGAGTCTCTGATTATTATCAATAACACTCCACCAAAAAGTTTCTAAGAAGCTGGACCATCCACGTAAAATTGAAACAAAACACCAGTTAATATAACACGTGGTCTCCACTTCGACCATTAGTTAAAGATACTAAGGTGGGACCTAATTCTTGGGATCACTTTCCAGATAACAAATTTGATGATTCGAAAGATGATCAATAAGCTATGACAATATTTTTTTATTTATATAATAAATAAATACAGGCTATATATGTCAATAATTGGATGTAAACAGTGAAGTATGTCATATAAGTTTGTTTTCGAAATCCTTGAACTATATTTTTTTTCAAAATACACCAGAAAAACAAACTTACACATGTTCAGTCGACTGAACCAGATTGCCAATCGAATGAACCTGCATAAAATTTGGACGTACTCTCTGCCTCAAAAAGGCACGGTTTCAGTCCACTGGGGATCTATCTCAGTTGACAGAACCTGTATGTAATTGCCCACTTATTCTCTACCTTTAAAATAGGTGTTTTTAGTCGATAGAATTTCTGTCTCAGTCAACTGAACTTCACAAAACCGACAGCATAACTACCTTTTTTTCATCGTTCCTACTCACTATTTCACTTTGCCACTTCAAAAACCCTAACTCCAAAAATCTTTTTAATGGCTCCAAGAAAGAAAATTCCTGCTACTCATTCCAAACAAAGCAAAGACAAAGCTTCGGCCTCCTCTTCCTCTACTCCGGCTCATCGAGAGTTTGTTTTCGATGCTCAAATCTTGGAGTGGCTTAATGGAAGTGCCAAAAATCTTCGAGTCTTCAACAGATTGATGGACAAACGAATCTTTCAAGAGACATTCTACAATATGGAAGATTTCGTTGCTTTTGGCATAGAGGATTTAGCAAGAAAATACGGATTCCTCTCCTTGATTGATGAAAAGAAAAATAAAGAATTTTTTTTACCCATTTTTAGTCAAATTGTCCTATGCAAATCTTAATGGAGATTTTATACACCTTCAAATGAAATATAGAGAGAATTTTATGGAGTAGGGTATTAGGAGTTGATATAGTACTCAATTATCACGATCTAGGAGCTATTTTAGAGTGTAATGGTCATGAATCTTCTGTAGATAATGTGTTCCATCGTGATTTCGCCTACGATTCAATTAGCTAAAAATTCTGTATTCCAAACACGAAAAATACTTTGGTAAACTTACGACCTCAAGCTCGAATTATTAATAAAATGCTTCTTCAAACTGTTTTTCCAAGCACCGGGAGCTATGAAAAAATGTAAGGCTACAACTACAAAGTTCTTATGCCATTTACTCTAACACTCAATTAAATTGGGCAAAGATTATTCATGATGAAATAAAAAAGCTTTAGTTCCCTTTCTCGCAAAACAATTTTTTTTTGGCACCTATCTCATAAAGATATTTATCCATTTGGAAATTAATTTGGACATTTTACAAGATTACATCACACCAAAGGTTATGGATCAAAAGTCAATTTCACTTATGAAATTACCCTCTTTAATGGGACCCCTCCCCTCATATAATGTTTATTTGTCAAATTTGGTTAAAAATACCTTGGATCAATCATCTTCCTAACCACCCCAAGCTCAAACCTCTCAAGAACAAATGCATGGTCAATCAAGTCATGAAATTTTTGACGAATTTAATTGGTCTTCAGATAGTGAAAATGAAGTTTCTTTGGTTCAACCTTCAAGAAGTATCAATGCCGCAACAGCTATTCTTCGCACCTATTAAATTCTTTTCAAACAACAGCATAAAATGATAAAGTGTCAATTTTTTTTGGGAATTTGCTTGGTAGACTTTGGAAAAAGATCTCATCATGCTCTAGCTCATCATTATCTGAACCTGAATCGTAGTTTCTTCGAACTCCATCCTTCTTTGGTAAGACTGCCATATTTTTCTTATGCTTACGTAGTGGTATCGTTTAAAACACTTCTATTTGTGATGTTTTTTATGTTATGTTGGTATGTAATTTAATTTGTGATGTTATGCAACTCTATGTATGTGACAACTTCTATTTGATGTTATGTGACTTTATGTGCAAACTCACATTTGATGATATGTTGTAACTAATTTGTATTGATGTTAGTTAGAGAGTATTTACTACGTTTACTTCTTTTTGTCGATGCCAAAGAGGGAGAATCATTTAAATAGGGGGGAGCATGAATTTAGGGGGAGTAAAATCAATATTTTTACATTTGAACTTTGGTAGTTGTCATTATCAAGAAGGAGGAGATTGTTAGAACATTTAGTGTTTGTTTTAATAATGACAACTACATACTGCACATATATCTATATCATGATATCGGGCTTTCATTCAAGAAGACAACAACGCGAGGAAAAAAGAAAGAAGAATCATTTTTAAGTCGAAGAAGTCAAAACTATGGAGCGTCAAGATCAATAGTATGTATATGGTCTTAGATCGAATTGTAAAATCTCCTTGATAGTTCATATATACACACTCAAACATAGATGTCAAGATACCATTGAGGTTTGAATTAGACAAAGGTCAAAATATTTATGCAAACTGAACTTACATAGTTCAGTTGACTGAGCTCAAGTTTAGTCGACTGAAACGGTGTAAATCAATTTTTTATAATTCAAATTTTTGCTACGAAATTTGGAATGTTCATACTCAGTAGACTGGCGTAACCGCTCAGTGGGCTGAGATGCTGTAACGATCATATTTACTGAAAAGTCATCTTCAAGAGTTGCAACCATTTTGAACGGTTTTTTTGATTCTGAAAGGTTTCCTTAAAGATTGACAACTCTTGATTGCCGCTCTTTAGTATTTATATAGCACAACAACTCATACTTAGTTTTCTAACCTTCAAATCTAATTTCTATTGTTTCTATTCTCTTGTGCTATTCTAAGCAATTCTGTACTTTCAACTCCATTATTTCATTTGCTATTGTTCCAATATTCACTGTGCACTCACTTCAAATCATCAAGGAGATTATAGGAACCATTGTACTATCAAGTCAAAATCAGTGTTAGACGAACACAAGATTGTCAAGTAAGAATTATATTTGTCAAAGGAAAGAATAAATCAAAGAAGTGCTCAGATCGGTTAAGTTGTAAACCTATTCCTTTGGGTCAAGCGAGAGATTTACTTAGCAAATACCTAAGAGGTGCTTTGGGACTGGACGTAGGAGAGGTGCTC
This sequence comes from Allium cepa, assembly GCA_030765085.1. Taxonomy (NCBI): domain Eukaryota; kingdom Viridiplantae; phylum Streptophyta; class Magnoliopsida; order Asparagales; family Amaryllidaceae; genus Allium; species Allium cepa. The sequence goes on along the minus strand of CM060941.1, from coordinate 76,796,786 downwards.
CGAACCAGTATATATCTCGGTGTGTACATTTACTTGCTACTTTAGTATTTCATAGTATAAATTAGTATATATACTTGCCTTTATTAGCCATACACGATCCACTAGTTTTTTCAGGCATTACTAGCATAAACTAAACCCAAGGCAATGATCGAGAAGACTGAGACAAACGAAGAATATTCATAGAACCAATAACTTAAATGCATTCGTATTTTTATCATTGCTTTCTTTTGTTTTAGTTTATTTTATACTGTTGGAAATGGAAATAATACTTATACTTTTACATGCTTATGCTCTTTTAGCTAATGTGAGCTGTGAGTAAAAATGTATCAAATACATCGGCTATTAATCGTTTCTTTACCACTTTTTTGTAGCTTTTTGTCTTTTATACTTTCAACTACTCTTTTGGAAATTAGCTTTCAAATTACTCTTTTTTCTTTTAGAAACCGGTAATTTCATATTTTTCTTTCTTAAATTTGTACTACTTATTTTAATAGGGTTAATCATCGGAGTGAAATCTATATATTTTATTTCCATTTTAATTATTATTTTTCTTTATTTGTTCCGCCATTCAAGAAAGGAAACATAAACCTCAAAGGATAGGCATGAAAAGAATCAGAAAAGAAAGTATAAAATTATTATTGGTTTGTACATGCAAACCTGGTATTCAGATAGGGGCAAGAATTCTTGAAGCTATACATATAATAAATCCCAGAAGTGTATTGCTGTTGTTATACTATTACAATTAAAATATGAAAGCCAATATCTTCCTTAATATGACACCGATTGAAATATATCCTAAATTTAATGCATACACAACCTTAACAAAATAACATGCCAATAGATAAGCCTAAATAGAAAAGCATCCTCAGAAAAAAAAATGAATAACAAAATAGAATTATTCGCAAACAGTCAGAATTAAGCACACCTTACTCACTGAATAAAGAATTGAAACAAAGCAAACAATAAGCACACATCAAAATAGAATTATCGATTTATTCTACTCCTAAAACAAAAAAAAACTCCAAATTCTTTTTTAGCATAACACGAAAAACGCCGTCTCTCTATTTTTTTTTATTTAATAACAATATACTACATTGTTTACTTGAGTGCAGTTATGTACCTCCATGCTAAATAACTTTTGGACAAAAGAAGCGAGAGCTGTATTTCATCCAATAAATAACTTAACACTTAAATTCCATGCAAATACGATTGCAATACGAAATATATAAATCATAACACAATACAAAACATATAAAGATAATAACCATTTAATCGTTCAAGGCACAAAAATAATGCAAAATACAATTATTCACACAACTTCCACAAACCAAAAGAGACGAAATAGTAAAAATGATTCAATATTTGTTTGTCATAAATCATAACCACCCTTTTGCGGCAATCTTGGTCATGAAAATCTTGAGGTGGCAACTTCATATATATAACTGGCCATCCAAAATCATCTCCAAGAAGAACAATTGATATCATAAGAATTAATTTAGGTTATAGATAAAAGAGGACCTAAGAAAGCTTGCTAGAGATTTAGAAAAATTATCAGTAGAAAATTAAGGTCGAGCAATAATGGTGAAAATATGAAACAGAACCATCAAATCTACAACTAAGATACACCAATTTAAAAGGTGAAGGTTAAACAAAAAGAAGTAAAAAAAACTATTAACAAGATTTCTTGTCCACACCCCCAAAGTTGTTCCAAGTAGTGTGATTAGTCTTATTTAAATGAGGGGTGTGAGACTCTTGAGGATTTCCTTTGTATTTTCACTTATAAATATCTTTTGAATCCTACCATTCGACGACGCCGAAAGGTTTAGGTGCTTGGTTATAAAACCTTTCGGCCTTATTGAGTTAGTGTGAGGTTTTCTTCAAGAATTTCCTTCTTGGTTCAGATTGAATTCCCTTGAATTTTTCCTTCAGAGTTCGGATTTTATCTCATCGAAAGGTTAGGATAATTGCCTTCTTTAAGTTTAAGTAGGGTATCAGACTCCTTTGAAGATATGCATAAGTTTTTGATCTTGTTGAAAGGTTAGATTACTTATAAGGTGTATTTTGATCTTTGTCAAAAGGTATAGGAATGGCTCCTTATGGAATAATCCTTGTAAACCCAAATATTTATACTCAAAGGACAGTCTTCGATCAAGTCGAAAGGGTGGACCACTTGGATTATATCTTCAAAAGGTTATTGATATTTTATAGTACAAGCATTTCTGACCTTATCCAAAGGTTTAAGCTGTAAGACTGAAGGCTTCGAAAGGTTACAGTCACTAATTGAATTAGAAATGTTGTCGACCTTGCCGGCAGGAACCTTTCGGATGGATTGAACTTGAAATTAACAGTTAATCTGACAAAGCTTAAGCAAAACAATAAAGTAATTGATTGAACACAAGACTTCCCTTTGTATTCATGACAAACTCTGTTTTATTATATCCCAAAATTATTACCCAATTAGGGTTAAAATGTCTTGATTGAGAAGATGCAAGATTAGAATGAGAGAATTCGGATCCCTAAAACATGACCCCTTGGATCTTATTTACAAATGCCAGTGGCCTTCCTTTTGACTCCATGCTCTCGATTGGGTCAGAAGATCTCCCTTTCATATGTAGTTGGGAACCTTTGACTTTTTCGGAAGACTTGCCTTTCATCTGCTATTATGAACCTTTTGGCTTTGTCAGAAGGTTCTATTTTCTTGGTTGTTTTGAACCCTTTGACCTTGACGAAAGGTTGCTCTTCGTTTGATTGTTGTCGAGAGTTAAGCTTCCTTCGACGTTTTCGAAAGGTTTTCTATCATTCTTTGCTAAATTATGAGCGTTGCTTTCTTCATAAACCTTTCGACGTTGTCGAAAGGTATCTTAGGCGTGTTCCAACCGGTTCAAAAGGCTTTCCATGCTTTCAAAAAGGTCATTTTAGTGTTGCTTGTACTTGCTTTGATTTCTCCACCCTCTTCGAAAGGTATGGACTCTTTGAATGTTGAGAAATGAAACTCTTCGTCCCCTCCGAAAGGTTTAGGACTACTACCCACTGTTGACTACATCCCTTCGACTCCTTCGAAAGGTTTGATCTGAACTTCTTTTCTTTAGTCTTTGCTGAAATACCTTCCGACTTAGTCGGAAGGTGGATTTTTTAAGTAACATTTGTCCCCCCTCCCCCATTCGAATGGATGCTCTTGAATTTCCAAGTCATCTTTGTCGAAATCTATAAAAAAATTCACCTCCTGGAATTCTCGCATTGTTCTGGAACGTTCACTCAAATCTAATCCAACCTTTGAAAATTTGAGCAACTTTTCTTATATAGCATGCTTCTCCTCTTTCTTCCTCTTTTATCTGAAATTAAAACCATCGTACAAGTAAAAGAATCCCCAAAATTTTTTGAATCTCAATTTGCAACAACAAGGTAATTTCTTGAATTCACTTCATAAATTTTAATCTAATATTTATACTTATCAACTTATGATTAATTTTTCAGTTTTCCAAACCCAAAATCGATGTCTGGTTTTGATTTGGTTTGCTGAAATTTTTCCAAAATCGGTTTCTAACAGTATCTATCTATGGCTTTGGATTTTTAAGCCGGTAAAGGAAAATCCCCTTATCGGGTTCAATTTTAAACTCAAAGTCTCTAAATTTAGCTTTTAGCTTTTAACTCCTGGTTTTTTACCCTTTGATATTTTTTTATTCCTCTTCTGAATCGAACTAGATCGATTGCAGATGAAAGTAGTTTTGTTAATGGGTTTTTTTACTTGTTTCTCATGAAAAATTTGAAACTGCATTTATTATTAGGCTCGGGCTTTCTTAAACCTGAAACGATAACTGGGACCCACTATTGTACAATCAGGCAATGCAAAATGACTTTCCTAACCCTTCAAAAGAGGTTGAGGCGGCAACAATTGTTTTGCCTTTTTTGTACCTTTCGATGAGGCCGGAAGGTATTTTGATGCAAACTTTTCGTTGTTGTCGAAAGGTTAGGTAACTTAATGGTGCAACCTTTCGACAATGAGCTTTTCGACAAGGTTGAAGAGTTTGAATCTTTCGACTACTTGTTCTCGATAAGGTTGAAATTCCTCAACCTTAGAGTTGCTTTTGCCCATCTTTGTTGGAACGCCTTAAGCACATATGAGTCAAACTTGAAACGTTTCGACTTCAACGTATATGACATATTTTGATAACTTTGACCAGACCTTTCGACAACATCAATAATATCAATATTTTCTAGCTTAGGAATTTTTAGGCTCTTAATTTTTTGACCATATCGAAAGGTCTAGCCACTTAACTTTAGGTTACACTTGGAATAGGTTCATGTTTCCATAGAGCCTTCGAAACCATCGAAAGGTAGTGAGTGGGTTAATATTTCACCTTTTCCTTTCGATCTTGTCGATAGGTTAAGGAAGTTACATTTTTGCTTTCTTTTAAATATCGTCGAAGTATAGTAGTTAAAGCCGAGGTCATTATTATTTCTAACATTGTCGAAAGCCTGCTTTGTTAACCTTTCGACATCGTCGAAGGCTTTTACTATATACCTTCCGACTTTGTCGAAAGCTCAAGCTGTAAACCTTTTATCTTTATCGAAATCTTAAATAGTTAAGTTTTTGACTGAAACTTTTGCGTCATTTTTAAAGCTTTGTGCATGTTTTCATACTTGAGCTATCTCACCAGACTTGTTTACTTTTGAATTTTTAATTTCTTTCTAAACTTATAATTGATCAAAGGTTTTTAATTAAAATATTTTCACCTGGCAGAATCATGAGCTCTCCAAAGACTGAAGCCACCACTAAGCGCTCTTCCATTGAGTCTCAAAGCGAAGTAGATGATATACCGAAGGGCTTTGGCATCATCGATACTGAAGCCATCCCTCTTATGTCACTGATATCATTGAAAACCCTCTAGAAGGGTATTTTACATACACTGCCATCCACATATGGCATGGAGGCTTTCTTTCATTTTTTGAATTATTGCTCTCCTTCCTATCTTATATTGGAGTTGCTCCAATACTGCTCTCTCCCAATGTATATACCCATCCTTTATCCCTTGAGATGCTGGCGATGGAATCTTGACTTCCTTCGCTCAATCTAGAAGTTTTAACCTCCTTAATCAAACTGGCAAGGTCAAGCAAATCTAATAAACAAATCTCCAGAGTTAACGTATATAAGAAGTTGATATTAGATGGTATCAATAAGTTTAGGGATTGGAAAACCAATTCTTCTTTGCCAAGCGCTTTCGGATGTCCGCGGGGACTTTGCCTTTCCTTTTAAGTCTACTACAATGTCGTCTTTTCTTTTCACTATGCTTTTTGTTAACTAATCTATGATCTTTTTTAGGTGAATCTCCCAAGACACTTGGTGATACAAATAAAAGAATCATTCATTCTTTAACTGCAGTTCCTGAACAACTTAGGTGTAGGTTGACGCTCCTAACTCTTTCTAATCTAAGGAAGCATTCTTTGCTGCCGCCTAGCTAAAAGATTCTAGGAACTCCTTCCACCATTATGTACAATTCTCGAGGAAAATGCTTTCTTTCCTCATGTGATGCCGAACATTTTACTTCACCGTCGCCCATTCATTCTGACATTTCAGGTATACTGTTAGCTTTGTTTTCTCCTCTTTTTGTCTATGGAAATATTGAATTACTCTGACTGATTTTATATTTGCTTGAACTTTCTTTAGCTCCCTCCAAGGACATCGTGTCATTAAGTGATGCTATTCCTCCCTCGTCATCTTCGGATGTTACATTAATCTTGAAGGCTTTTTCTAGTTCCAAGAGATCTTTAAAAAGAAAACTAATAGTGCCTCCCGAGGATGCTCCTTCAGCTAAAGTAGCGAAGTTCACTGATGTGGAGGAGGAAGAAGAGTGTATATCTCTTGAGAAAGCTTCAAAGAGTCCAACTATTGAAGCTCCAAAAGACATAGTGGAGCCAACTCCACCTACATTTGCTCCCTTTCTGCATGTTACAATTTCTGACTCTCCAACTGTACTGGCACAGATGCAACTTACTCTTATTGAGACCCTTCTAAGTCACATATTCTTTCGGAGTTGTCATCTTTCGCTCCTCTTCCAACTAATTACGACAAACTCATCGAGCTTATCCTTCGTTCACTTCTTCTTCTCTGCCATCATTTATCCCAAACTTGGTAGAAAATCACCGCTCTCTCATGGAGCGACAACTCTTGGTAAGTTCTTATCAAATTAGTCCTATCATCGCTAGATCTTTCCAATTGCTAACAAGTTTCTTCTTTTGTTGCAAATTTCCAAGAATTGGATTTCTTAATGAGCATGTCTCCAGGCTCTCTTATGGGTCCTTCAAGCAACAAGAGGAGAATGTTGAATTGAAAAGTTAACTACTTCATTGATAGCTACTCAAAATGCCACTTCCTCTGAATTAGAGCAAACCAAAGCTTCCCTCACTAGGGCTGAGGATGATCTAAAAGCAGAAAGGCAAGCTCATCGACTTGCCTTTGATGAAAAATTTGCAAAGGAGTTGGCTTTAAAGGATTTGGAGGAGGAGAAAACTCACTTGGTTACTAAGAACACTCTATTGAAAACTAAATTCAAGAGGATAGAGCTTCCCTTAAGCTTGCTATTCAAACCCTTTTTGATTACAAAAAGCTTGTCACTGAGTTTGCTGAATCCACCTTGGGGACCATGATGCTGAATCATTATGAAGATGCCCTAATGCTCGCCTATGCCGACAACCGTGACAAATGTCCTAACTTTAGCTTTCCTTCTGTTGACCCAATTTTAGCTAAAAGAGTCATAGACAAAATTGACCGAGCTAGGCAAGGTACCGAGCATGAAGGCGAGGAGGAGATACCTAATATCTCGGAAGCTCTTTCTTTTGATATTCCCGCATTCAAAATTGAGTCTAACTCTGAAGAGGAGGATGATAAAGATGACGATCCTTAAGGAAAAGGTTATGACGATGATGATATCAATTGGGACAATGACGTGGATGTGATAACGATGATAACCCCTTTAGAGGTCAAGGCCTTAGTGGAGACAAAGGGGGTCCCTTTGCTGCCATAGAAAAAGATGTTGATGGTTCAACTAGACCTTTTCAAAAGGTGTCATCCACTTGTAAAGATTTGCCTCCAACATTCCTTGGACCAATTGCCCCTATAGGGAGGAAACTGCTCCCACTCATTCTGAGGCTCCTCAAGCGAAGGAACAAGCTCCCCAAGCTTCCATTCTTGTTTCACAAGTATGGAATTCCCTATTTAAATATCTTTCCCCTACAAGATAATAATTAGTAATAAATTATCTGTCTTAGATAAAGAGGAAGTCAAACTTTCCTTATAGCACAAAACTTGAGAGAAAACAAGCGGAGATTAACAAGCTATATATGGAGACAAATTAATAAAAGAACACAATGCTCTATCTCAGAAATATCATAGCCAGGACAGGAGTACCTCCACTTTAGCATCTTTTAAATATAAGAGGGCGACTCCTTTACTAAAGAAAGTACGTACCCGATACGACGCCCTCTTGAAGGAAAAGAGAGAGTTAACAACTCTATTCTGGATGATGATGGAAGAGAGATATATTTTAGTTAAACTTTTATATAAAATGTTTTATAGATACTCAATCATAGATTTTTTTATTCATTTTCGCGAATTCAGCGGGGCTCTACTCAGATGTTTTCATAAGAGATTCTTAGATGAATTTGGTTCTAAGCCGCATCCCGGAGCCAGTTGGAATTTACCGTGGGTTAGACAAATTCCAAAAGATCTCCCCACTGAAAAGCTTAAGTATTTTAAGGATAAATTTGTTTCTGAGTTTTTCTTTAAGTCCATTTTGTATAAACCCGATGACTAATTGTTAATATGTAATAAATAGTCGGTTTATGAATAATGCTTTTATAACGCTCCCTGTACTAGCTTCCTTTTGCTGTGCTATTTTATAATATCAGTTCTTTAGGTTATGTTGTCCCAAGAGACCATCTACGTCAATATGTTAACCTGAGAAGGTTTTACTATAAAAATGCACCACTCTTAAAGACTTCGAAGTTAGCGAGATATTTCTTTCTTTGGGATTTACAAAAATTATATTTGGCATACCCTCATCTCCGCTTTGACTTTCTTGGTGAAGAGAATGAAATTTTCTTAAAAGAAAAAACTTTCCATACTAAGTTAATTTGTGGTTGCAATAGTCCACCTTTCGGAGAATGGGATTATAGCAAATGTCCACCAGTTATTACCTTTGAAGGAGTTACTATACCTTTTGATTCAATAGTCATACTTTCCGCTAATACTCCAGACAAAGTTAAGAATGTTGCCTATCAACTTTAGATGTAATAAAAGTGTTTGTTGTTCCTGTTAACTTTGTGACTGCTTGAGTTGTAATCCATTATTATAGTAACAAAGATATCTTTTAACTCAATTTTGATGTCATTCCATTTATTTTGATTTAAATAGGAGCCAGAGTCTGCTATGATCCATTGTTCTCAAAATTTACTTTCCTGCGTTGATGCTATCAGAGATAGATTATTAAGTAGAAGTGGTGACATCATGGCCCATGACGAAGCCCTTCTCGAGCATTTTGGTGGTAACACTGAAGCCGTGAAGTGGTATAAAAGATATCTCATCCAAAAGATCATAGTCAGCAATCATAAGAATCACATTGACCATCTTGAGATTGAGCTAAGAGAAAAGATGAAGTGATTATTTTACTTAAGCGACAAGTAAAGTCGAATCCTACAATCGACTTTGATGAAAAGATGTGCAAACGCATCTAATGGATAAGCGATTTAGAGTTAAAATTGAGAGATGGTCAAGCTCAATGTGCGTCTTTAGAATTCCTTATAGGGGAAAAGACTCCAAATTTTGATCTTCCGGTTCCTCAAACAACCCCTCCAATTATCATGCCTACTAGGTCAAAACTTCTCACAGTTGAGAAATTTCCAACCATGTGGAACCATCCTCCAGGTTTAGATGATAATGCAGTTGAAAACTGGTGTCGGAGGGTGAAGTTTGAAATTGCCAAGTATTTCGATGAGCAGTAGAAAATTCAGTATTCCCAAACTATTAATGATTATGCTGCTAGGAATCAAAAGCTTGAGCATGATAATTATTTGCTCAATAAGCGTGTTGTTGAGTTGGAAAGGGAAAATAAAACCCTTAAAGCTGCAAATAGGGCCTTTAATCGGGCCTTAAAAACTAGCACTGACGCTATCGACAATGAGAATATAGCTAGGAGAAAGGAGAAAAAGCTTAAGGAAGTCCTTCACGCAGCAATTAATCATGTAGTAAATCCTTCAGTGGTGAAGGCTCTTAATAAAGCAGCTCAAGATTGGTAATTTATGATTTAAGCCATGTAGATCTATCTTGTTCATAATTTGGTTGTTTTTAAATGACTTCATCACTTATGTAAATTATGGAAATTTTGTAAATATCACCTGATTCGCGATCCCTTTATATAGTGTAACTTTTAATACGCATTTGAATTACTCATTCAGACTTTTGTGCTTCCTGAATCTTTTGTTACCCCTTGTCACTATGATTTCCCTGAGAAACATGTAGCAAACAATATTTTTAATTGTTACCTTGAAATTGACGTATTTGTCTATGTACATCATTTGCTTGGATTAGCAAATCAACTTGCCAATTATGTGAAAAGTAATATTCAAAATGTTAAGATCTCATCTTTAATCATGATGAGAAATGATCATGGATTTAATTCCTTCCACTTGTTCGGAATGCATAAAAGTTGTTGGTAGTAGATTCCGCCTTATCGTACGATGATGAATGTTAAAATATAAGTTTCATTGAATGAAGAACCTGATTCAGGGGTTCATGTCTGAAATTTTAAAGTAGTAACTCTCTCACCCATTATTTTGACATAATTAGAAGCCCAAATTTCCCATTCAGAGAGTCTTAATAGTGTTTTTTTATAATATTCTTTGGTCCCGATTTGGGCACTTGAGATGAATAAAAGTCCAAAAATCTTATCCTCGACTACGGCTTAATTAAACAGTAGTATTGATACCCGGATTCAGGTATAATATGTTAGCGCCTCATAAGTTGCCATTGGACCCAAATTCTGGTATTAGTAGATGGAAAAAAAGTTAAGAATCATCTTTTGGGATCCAAAGATAGCAATGTTTGTTGTTAGAATGAATTCAAAAACCCAAGTCTGGTGATAAGTTTATGATGCCAATCTAATAATAGATGACCAGAAATCCCCTTCTGGCAATAAGTGGTGGGAGATTAGAGTTCTAATTTTAATATAAGAATACCAGAATACCCTTCTTAGTAATAAATAATGAAAACTCAGAATACTGTTCCTGGTAATGAATGATGAGAGGTTAGAAAACCATATCTGCTAATTGGTATTAATAATAGGAGACCAGAAGACCGTTTTCGGCCATAAGTATCAGAAGACTAGAAAATCAATCTGGAAATAAATGATAGAGGACCAGATAATCAATCTGGAAATAAGTAATAAAACATCAGAAAACCATTTCTGGTAATAACTAATAGAAGACCAGAATACCAATTCCTGGTATTTAATAATAGAAGTCCAGAATACCATTTCTGGTAATTAATAATAGAAGACCAGAGTACCATTTCTGGTAACTAGTAATAGAGGACCAGAATACATTTCTAGTAATTAATAATAGAAGATCAGAATACCATTTCCGGCAGACGTTCATGAGGAGAAGTCGGAGAATTCTTTCTAATTCTTTCATTGAATGTGCCATTTTCAAGCTTTGATGATATCTTGCATGCTTTTTCTTTCTCGGGCCTGAGTTTTTTGTATCCATTTGTTTTGGCCTATTTCAGGCTAGGATTCTTTTATCCAATTCTCATGCTTATTTCAAGTAGTGCCCATTTCAGGCTGTCTTCATTTTAGACGTTGCTAATTTCTAGCGATTGCCATTTTAGGCGGTGCCGATTTTTGGCAGGGACTTTTCTTAGTTCGCCGAACATTTCATCTAGGGTTTCGTGCGCTCAGTTAGCTTATTCTCAAGTAGGGCCCGAGGACTTATCCGATCTCCCTCCGAGAGGTGTCTTAACCTGGTCATAATGTGACGCGGCTAAGGGATTGTTTGGTACCTTAGCCAGGCCATAGAGTGGCGGGACCAAGGGATTACTCATCCATCCTCTAGAATGTGTCTTATCCTGGCCATAGCGTGATGTGGATAAGGGCATATGCCGCTTTAACCTGTCCATTTATGACTTTGGCGTAGCTAAAGGCTTACGCCCTCCCTCCAGGAGGTGCCTTAGCCTGGCCATCTTGGCGCGACCAAAGGCTTTCTACCATTATTGTTAGCCTACCATTTTAGGTAGTCCAAGTTTAAGGAGAATTTTACTCCCTACCATGTAGACTTCTCTTATTTTGAGAATAATTTTTTTTATTCCATAGCTTGTTCAACCCTTTACAAACTATTTAAGTTTTCCTTGTCTTTAAAAGTGTAGGACCATCTTTTCAAGTTCCTTACATTGATTTGTATCATGTCCATTTATCGGATGAAAGTTGCAATATAATCCCTTTAGTTTCCTTTCCAATCCTGGCTTCTTTTTCTCAAAAGGCCAATAATTCAGTTCTTCTTTTGTTAGGATATAGATATCTTCGATCGAGGTAGTAAGATTATATTCTCTAAGAAGTCTTGATATTTGAGCCGTCTTTGACTAGCGTTTAATTCTTTCGTGGCTTGGTTCAAGTACTTCTTCTCGAGGAGTAGGTTTCCTTTTCATTGTCCGTTGATCCTCTTTCAAGGGCCTTTCTTTTAAACCTAGGGTTTCGATCGAAAATTTTCTTAGTAGCCTTTATACTTCCACTTAATAATTCCTTTATTATCCTTAGTTCTTTAATTGTGGATTTTTCTATACGTTCATGGTTTTCCTTTGAATGGCTAGCCTCATTTATAATCATAATCCATTTATGTGTAAAATTGTCATAATCTTTTACCATTTCCTTTTCAAAGATAGTCCCATGGGAATATGACTAAATGGTACTTCTCATTTGATTAAAGATGTTGTCATTTCCATTTGTTCTTCTTCCAAGCGCAAAGATTGGGGTAGAGTCAATGTAAAAGGGGTATAGACTCCATTTCTCCGGATCATAAGATTTTGCTTTCTTTTTGTTTATAATCATTAAGGCTTCAAGCCTTAGTCTTTGTTCTTCATTCTGATTGGAGTTTTGATGTCTACTTGGGAGTATCTTGTCAAGTGTGGTTAAGAAAATCCTTGTACAAATCTCTTAAACTTTTGTTCATGATTAAACCAAAATGGGTGAACATGACGCAGAGTTGGTCCAATGGAGGTTAGAGAATAGTAGTGCTAGGGGCCAACCAAGTGGGAGGTTCAAGCCTTCCTTCTAGCACCACAAATGTTAATAAGATTTCTTGTCAATACCCCAAAGTTGTTCCAAGTTGTGTGATTAGTCTGACTTAAATGAAGGGCGTGATACCCTTTAGGATTGCCTTTGTATTTTCACTTGTAAATATCTTTTGAATCAGACCTTTCGATGCCGCCGAAAGGCTTAGGTGCTTGGTTATGAAATCTTCCGGCCTCATTGAGTTAGTATGAGATTCTCTTCAAGAGTTTCCTTCTTGGTTTAGATTGAATTCCCTTGAATTTGTCCTTCAAAGGTCAGATTTTATCTCATCGAAAGGTTAGGATGATTGCCTTCTTTGGGTTTAAGTTGGGTATTAGACTCCTTTGAAGGTATGCAGAAGCTTTTGATCTTGTCGAAAGGTTAGATTACTTATAAAGTGTATTTCGATCTTATCGAAAGGTATGTGAACGGCTCCATATAGAATAAGCCTTGTAAACCTCGATATTTGTACTCGAAGGACAGTCTTCGATCAAGTCAAAAGGTTGGACCACTTGGATTATGTTTTCGAAAGGTTATTGATATTTTACAGAACAAGCGCTTCTGACCTTGTCGAAAGTTTTAAGCTATAAGGTTGAAGGCTTCAAAAGGTTGCGGTCACTAATTGAATCAAAAGTGTTGTCGACCTTGTCGGCAGGAACCTTTTAGTGGGATTGTAGCTGAAATTAACAGTTAATCCGACAAAGCTTAAGCAAAACAATAAAGTAACTGATTGAACACAAGACTTCCCTTCATATTTGGCTTTGTCAAAAGGTTCTCTTTTCTTGGTTGTTTTGAACTCTTTGACCTTGACGGAAGGTTGCTCTTCATTAGATTGTTGTCGAGAATTATGCTTCCCTTCGACGTTTTCGAAAGGTTGTCTCTCATTATTTGATGACGTATGAGAGCTGCTTTCTTCATAAACCTTCGACATTGTCAAAAGGTATTTTGGGCGTATTCCAACCGATTCGAAAGGCTTGTCATGCTTTCGAAAAGGTCATTATAGAGTTGCTTGCACTTGCTTTGACTTCTCCACCCTCTTCGAATGGTATGAACTCTTTGAATGTTGAGAAATGAAACCCTTCGTCCCCTCCAAAAGGTTTGGGACTGCTACCCACTTTTGGCTGCATCCCTTTGACTTCTTTGAAAGGTTTGATCTGAACTCCTTTTCTTTAGTCTTTACTGAAGGAGCTTCCGACTTAGTCGAAAGTTGGATTTTCTGAGTAACAAAAACATATACAAAAAGTATGAAATTACATTGAGCAAGAACTCTTACGAATCATATAAAATAGGTTTAGGTTTAGATCTATGATGATCTCATTTGAATAGTTATAATATTGTTTATATGAACTATCATGTAATGTACACAATTTAAATATTTCATCTTCAATTATATTGATGACAATCAGTTAGCTATGTCTAAAAAATGTTGATAGATACCTTAAAGTCCTAAATTAATACATGCTCACATGCAACGTATACATATGCATATACATTATGCTATAATTGTTTTGAAAAATATAATTAAAAATATTTTTCTAATGTATCCAACTACAATGCAGAAAGTAAAGACATACCAATAGCACTAACCCTAATGTAACTTCCTTACAACCATTAAGTTTCAACTTCACCAACCTTTTACATCCCTCTGTGAATATAGTCAATCCAATATCTTGTAACCCTAATCTAGGATCACCGCATCAGCACCTGCAAATTATTATTTATGGACTATATGGAATGTATACTTTGCAGTAAATTCTGATTGTAATTCAAATAATCCATGCCAATATATTTGAGGTAGATATAAAGTATAAAACTGCCAAAGGGAGATCAAGAAGCGGAGTAAAAAATCATATAAACCATATAGCCATGCAGCCATAATCAAGGATGTAAGCCTATGAACTTTGTCATCCCGACATTAAGATGAATTTATTATCAATTTTAATACACGAATTGTCTCAGAAGCCAAATGAGCAGATTGTACAAAATGAATTATCCATGTAATCTAAGGTGGTTGTTTCATTGCCAAACCATTTATTATGAATAAAAATATGGCATGTCTAATTAAAAAAAAACCACTCAACAAAATATTTCAACATTTAAAAAAATAATCATGACGGCGATATAACAAAGAAAATAAATAAATTTACAAACGCTAAAGTGGTCGGTTAAACATTGAGGATCTTCTCCATTTGGATAGGCATAAGAAATAAAAAATGTTAAGAACCCTAACACTTCGGTACCATTGATAATAGACAGAGCAGTTAACTGAGAGAGAAAAAGAAAAGGATAAGAAGAGAGAGGAAGAAGCTAATTTTGAAAGCAAGTTATCGCAAAGTAAACGAATGCGAACCCGTGCTATGCACACGACATTGAATGTAAAGATTCGAAAATCAAATAGTACGTTATTGGTAAAACCATATTTGTAAATCATGTTCAAACCAGAATAACGTGAAAAAAATTATATGCAACTGTTAAATGTCGGACAATGAAATGTCATGCACAATATAGGTTTCGATTCAATAAGAAACTAATCTAATGTATTATCCATCCTATTATCAAATAGAAACAATTAGAACAATATAGTATATACATGACAAAGGGATATATAGCAAGCTGATACATATGTAACATCTATACTCTTGAGCTATCATGTGTTGACAGATCAACTGGCTTAAGTGGTTCAGTACAAATGTTGGAGATATCTTAAAAAATAATTGTTGCATCGAATGGTTCACAATGGCTCATGCACAAACAATTCTGATGCACAGTCCAACGTGCTTCCAAAATAAGGAGGATATATGATAGTGCATTTCTTTAGCACCTAAATAATAAATTGTACTGTTGGTCATCAAACTCATTTGAAAGCATAGTAGCTAGCTGGGCAATACAAAATAAAATAAAATAGATTGTCTAATATTTCCAATCAAGGAAATACTATATTGTACAAATATATCAGCGTCAAAAACAAATTACATCAAATGAAATATATTTTGTTTGAAAGACGAATGAAAGAGTGTTTTCTAAATCTTATCAAATGAATTGTGTTGAACAAAGAAGTCAAGCGAGGCTAAATTAAGTCCATACAAGCAAATGTTTACGGCATTACAAAAGATAAGCAGAAGGATTGTTTGGTTCGATACACACAAAAATATAAAGAAGTAAAATTAGTGTTCGGATAAAAGTGTAGCATCTGAGCAAGCATCATATGCTGACAGAGGTTGTCATCCTTTCATGTCCCCGTGGCTAAACCTAAATGGATTGAATGTTCATCTATTTACCATAATGATAAGCTTACTATTAGAGAACAGTGACAATGTTACACAATTTGGTAAAGACCGCAAGCTTCATATTAATTAGCATATGAAAAGCAGATCAATGTGCAAAAGATGACTCTTGTTGAGAAAATGTAAATCAAGTAGAATTTTAAAAATCAAAATTGAGTAAAAATAAGCATACGGATTGCAACTATATTTATGTACTGTTACATCGAATATTTATTTCTATAAATACAGAAGTATTTTTTAAACGACAGTTAACATGATCATTTAATTCAACTCATTTCTTAGTAAACTTTTTTAAAATTTCAATCAATATTTGTAACGGCCCGATATTTTCAACCATTCGCATCCGCACATGTCGGACTTGAATTGCTCAAAATACCGAATTGTAAAATAAATTTGGCAAAACACAACATAAATAGTAAATAAATAAATCACAGATCACAGACACAGAGTAATAAATGCAGCGGAAGTAAAGAAATAGTAGTTCATGAAGCTACTATATAAATACATCAGAGTCAAACAAGATACAACAGAGATAACAAGATACAACGGAGGTGTCAACATGATAACCAGGTATGAATCATAATACATACTGGAACCAACCGGATAAATGGAATCAACTGGATAACCGAAAGTGAAATAGATAGCTGGATCTTCAAGCAAAACTTCCAACTTCGAAGGTGAGTCTCAAATGTTGTATCACTTAGTCAGACCCGAGCGTGAAGAAACACAAAACACTCGAGTCAGGACATACATACTTATACAATGTAAACCAACTCAAGTGAACTGTAATACAAGGTAAAAGTAACTTAAAGGATGCTTGGGACCGTCCATCCTTTAAGGATCCGTTGAACTATTTACTATGTAGTAATATTTCGCTATTATAATAATGTCTATAGTAAAATAAACTTACTTTTTCATAGCATTAAGGGGTTACCCATATAGCCCTTAACACGTACTAGTCCCAGTAGTCCATCCAATATCATAGTCCCTCCTGATCGGGAAGCCACCAGAGGATACCACACGGGCAACGGGAGAAAACCAAACTCGTACAAGGCGCGATAGAGTAGGTGACACGGCACAACTAGGCAATGCCAGGGTAGATATACCAATTACGCTTCCGGGTCGGTGGTAACGCGTAGCGCGCAGCTACTGCCCACCTCGAGCCACACCCTCAAATAAAAATCAAAAGTGGCCACCGAAACAATCCAAAAGTCAAAGTATAATATCGAAAGGATGTGTCCGATCAAAGGTGCTACCTTATTAATCCGTCGATCGCTCCTGTTTTAGCCACCTTATGCCAACTCACGGGAGTCGGGTCCACGTATTTACCTTAAAGGAAACGCCACCACCATCCTACTTCATTCTGGAATCTCCACCGCGTACACGATTGTTGAAGTGGCTTTCGGAGTTGGCAGAGAGTATGACAACTTCCGATCCCGGTCTCTTTAACAACCAAATGTTATTATAACCCATGGATATTTATTTCAAAATCATTTATACTTTCAAAACCAAACAAGCATATCCATTTCAAAATCATATAATTTATTTCAAAATAGTATATACTTTCAAAACCAAAATATCATACTTATTTCAAAGCCATATCACAATAGTATCATTTACATTTCAAAAATAATTCAATAATATATCATTTAAATAAAACCAAAATTTCCAAATCATTGAATATTTCTTTCAATTTATTAAACTTGAAATATTCCTTTAAATTATCGTAGCATTTTGGAAATGTTACCTTAAGGAATCTTAGCACTTTTGGAATGTAATACTTTCCACTTTAACATTTTATATAATCAAAGTATTTATACGCTTACAAATTTAAAATGGTCCTTTTATCATAGCCTTATAGTTAAATAAACTTTGTTACTGTAATATCCAATTTAAAGCCGAAATTCTTATGTTAAGTTAAAAGTACCTTATTAACTTACATTATTATTACAATAAAGAAACTTTATTATTTTAATCATTTAAAGTATGCCATTTACATAAATTAAAACTTGCTTATCAAATGTACGTTATCAACTTACATTTTATTATTACAGTAAGTAACATTTATCATTTTAATCAATTTAAAATACACCATTACATTGATTAAAACTTACATGTCAAATGTATGTTTTAACTTACATTTATTATAATAAAGAGCATTTATCATTTTAATCAATATTACACTAATTAAAACTTACATTACCAAATGTATGTTTTAATTTACATTCCTATTACAATACAGAGCATTTATTAATTTAATCAATACTACACTAATTAAATTTTTACATGTTTCTTTCATTAATTAAAACTTTACATGTTTCTTGCATTAATTTAAAACTTTACATGTTTCTTGCATTAATTTAAAACTTTACATGTTCTCTCATTAATTAGGACTTTACACGTTTCTTTCATTAATTAGAAACTTACACGTTTCTTTCATTAATTAAAACTTACACTTTTCTTTCATTAATTAAAACTTTACGTGTTTCTTGCATTAATTAAAACTTTACACATTTCTTTCATTTCTGTTATTACAATAAAGAACATTTATTATATTAATCAATTAAAATATATATTAAACTTACATCTCACATGTGTGTTTAACTTACATTTTCCGTTTTAAAGTCATAACTATTTATCTTACAAAACATAACATTTTACAAAAGAATATTTTATCATAGTTAAAACAATCAAATTTTTTACAAATTTATTCCTTTAGACATCAATTCCACTATGATTCCAAAACTTATTACAAGATGTCACATACAAATGTATTCATTTTATTTATTCAAAAATACATTGTTTATTTTACAAAATATGTCCATCCTGGGAAACAACCTTTATTACAATTACTAGGTTAGATTCAAGATTCCAAATCAAATCAAACTTAATTATTAAGTTTATTTATCATAAATAAGACTCTTTAAATTCCATTCAAAACCAATTAACTTATAAAAAAATTATCTTATAGAAAAACAATATTTCTTTACACTTTAAAGCATTAAATCAAATTAAATTAAAATTTTCATATATTTATAATTTCAAAATACTTAATAATTTTCAGAAATATTTAAAATACTTAATAAATTTTTAGGAAAATATCATTTAAAAATATAGCCATGGGCCTGTATAATATTTTCTAACCTAGGTCAAGTGATACGGATAATATATCATTTCAATCCGTAATTTAAGAAGAAAAATCCGGGTTCTATCATTTCAAACCCGCAATCCCAAGTAAAATAAATACAATAAAATCACTCGAGCCTATCATTTCAGCCTATAGTTATTTTTCCTTAATCTAATGTTCGTTCGGATATGTATCATTTCAACCCATAGTGATAGGGAACTTGCAGTGTGATAAACAGGAAATAAACAACAGTATAACAAATAAAATCATAACAGATGGTGTAACGGGGATATAGCAATATTTAACATCATATAGATTTATCACAGGCATATATGAACATAATAACATGACATATTAATTTATACAATTCACATGTCATCGTTTCACAAATTAAAAGTACGTATGTCTAGAGAGATAAAACTCACCTTTTTAAAGCTAGAAATCAAGTTCAAAATACAAATCTAAACTCTGCAAAGCACGACAAGGCACGACAAAGCACGACTATACTTGAGTGATGGAGAGTCAAGATCCAAATCTTGTACATAAACAAATACACAAATTATAAGGATATAATTCAACACAAGATTGTAAATCAAAAAAAAAAAAGAATATGGATCAAATGGCATAACCTTGGCCTTAAACATCATGTGGTCTTGGCCATGATAGTTTTGGTGGCATGCGGGATCGGTTATGGAGGTGGTGGAGAGGTGAACAAGGTGGTGGCTGAACTAGCATGAAGAAAACAAAAGGAAAACAAAATAAAAAAGAGGAGAAAGAGAAGGAAGAAGAAGAGGAGGCCATGGAATTAAGAACTTGAATATAATTTTTTTCACTGAAAAGGGAAATGAGAAATTGAGATGCTAATTTGTACGTGAATATCAAAGTGGCGGCTAGGGTTTGCCAAAGGATTTGAACGGCTAAAGGAAGGGAATGGCAAGGGAAATTAAATGGAAAGTTCAGAAAATAAAGAGGCAAAAGCGGAATGAAATGTTAGGGAATTATTTTGTATGTGATTTGTGGAATCAATACACGGCTAGAATAAAATTAAGGAGGTAGGAAATAAAAGATAGGCAATTAAGGAGGCACAATTTAAGGGAAAGAATCTTGTCTATATATCTTTTTCTTTGTTTGCACGAAATGAAAAGACAACAAATACATAAAACAGGTAACCTATATCTCTTGAAATTTCTAAGCTATTATTATTAGTGAAATCAATCAAAAATCAAATAAATATATTCAAAGTGTATACAACCAAAATAGAAAATAAAAATTTGAGAAACAAACATAGGGAAATAGAAAATAAAATATAGAAAGTCAATGCGTGTAAACACTGTATTTTAATTTAAAAGTATAAGTTTTAAATTCCCAATAAATCCATATTAACGTTGGTTTAGATACTAATTTATATCTTCCTAATTCACCCAAATTTTCAATTAGTGAAGTAATTAATTTCATTCTCTTACCATAAATCTATTTGTTATGAATTGAATTCCCATTTAATTTAATTTCCAATAATTGCCTTGCTTCAATTCTTTTCTTTTTATAAATCTATTATCACTCTATAAACATATTTATTATTTGTTTATCATTCATTACATAAATATATATTCAAATTTTCATCTTTCTATTATAATAACTGTTATTTTCAATTATATTGAGTTTGCTAAATATATACATTTATTATAATTAAAATCTCAATCCATTTATCTAACTTGGTTTCATTCCTTTATTTCATCTTATGGATAAAATATACATTTCCATTTATGTCATTACATTCAAACTTTACGATTACTGTCCTATCTCATATAAATGAAAATTTACTTACATTTAAGTGTAATTGATTTCCTACTTTAAATTTAGCAGTCTAAATAAATGTAACTTGCAATAAATGTTATACTTATCTTTATATTACACTCAAGTTTATTATCTCCATTAATTATCATAATTGCTTACATAATGTTTAATTCATTCAATTACCATAAATTATACACTAATTCATTTACCCACACAAACTTACATTTATTTACTAATATCCATTTTTATACCTAAATGTACATTTACAACTAGATTAATAGACCCATTAAATAGTAACTTACAACCGTTACTATAACTTTTAATCACACCTTTGAATTCACTGTTCAGAAACATATGTTACCATTCTTATATACCAAATCTTTATTCAATGGTCATTTATTTCATACTAAATCATTTATAGATTTTAATGTTGCATTTTTTTTCTTACATAAATTTATAGCCAAGTATAACAATTTACATTACTTCAATAAATTGTAATTTCATTTCAATTGTTAATAACTAATTTTTTTAAGTACATTCTTACATCACATTTTGGCATTTATTTCATGATTAAATTACAAAGTTTTTACTTCTTCCAAAATATTTACCAAAATCTTATTAAATTGACAGCTTTAATTATTGAAAATTTACGGGTCGTTACAATATTCTTTTTCCTTGCTTTTTTATATAGAAAATAAATTATATACCCAATGCATTAAAATTATTTCCAACCTTTTGTACCGTCGAAAATGATATGAACACAAAAATATAATCATATAAAGTTTTAATATATACTCACTCATTTTATCAAAATCATTTGATGATTGAAATGAACTTATGGCGGCTTAAACTAACTTCATTGAAATATAGGACCATTGCTTAGTGGTTAGAATATGCAAAGTAGATTGAAGACGAAAATTAATGTATAAGTTAAAAAATTCAAAGTTAATTGGATAACTTAGATACAAACACATAGTTTCACTTTTTTTGGATTATACATTAAATTGATTCTTATCATGCATTCAAGTTCAAAATCCCAAATAATGAATATAATTAATGCTTGAAATCTAAAAAAATCCGTTGAGTTATAATGATTAGCACAATAAAGCTTCATTGTTTTCAAGTGTAATATACACTACACAACCAAACATAAATTCACCCAAGAAGTGGCATACAATAATATTTGTATCTAATCCTTACCCTACTTACCATGATAACTATAATTTAACAGTATTTTGAATTAGTTGTAGCAAATGGAAAAGAGGAAAGCAAAATTGCTTCATAATAACGACAGAACGTAAGCAACTTTGATGAACTGTCAAGGTAAAACTGAATAAACTGCCAAATATACCACGTAAGTAGAAAATCTATGTAAGCAACTTTGTTAACCTTGTAGCATTCAATTACTTCCAATCAACATACATTGACAGTTTGTAAACAAAGTATAAATTATATAAAAAAAAGTACAATATATATTTCATTATAAAACAAATAGAAAAATTATTATCCCAATTTTAGTTTTACAATCTTGTGCTTTGCTGTTCAAATATAGTTAATTGTCCTTTTGCAATCCAAGAAAAGAATAATGCATAGTTTAGCTGAAAGACAACAATAGTACGTCAAATTTTTTACTTGTTATATCTTTGCTTAATACCTTAGGAAGCCATAGGGAAACATCTTCTAGTAAATATAAGAAGTAAGAAATTCAAAGTAGGATATATCTTCCATATTCATGGTGGGAACAAAAAATAAATTCCCAGACCATGGTTGGTAAAGTATCGTAAACGATAAAAGATGTAGAAAATAATGAAAATGAATATGCAGAATAAGTTACAGTAAATAGTAAAATAATTCCAATGAAAAGGAAACTGATCAAAATTTATGTTTTGAGTTATAGAGTGAAATATGGTTGTCAAATTTATAGCCTAATACAATCAAAAGGTAGGAAAAGATTATATTTATAAAGAAAACATGGATTTAGTTTGAAAATAGTTGATTAGAATACAATTACTTCCAAAAAAATTGCTCTTTTAAGTTTGAGAAGAAATGAAGTAATAAGGTAGGAGCAAATCATATAATTCATTTAGAGAAGTCTTAAGAAATTAATATAAGTATTTCTAAATGAAATTTGTCAAATATTTTGTCTACTTATGTCAATGTTACTAATTGCAACTAAATTTTTTATTATAGCATGAAGAAAATTTAGGATAATATGAATTAATGCATCTAAATTTTTTGTTTTCTTCATCTTTGCTACATTTATTGGGAATTTAACAATAGTGATTATTATTTGCTTTATTTAATTAAAGCAAGGAATTTAATTCTAAGAACACAATTAGTGAAGTAGTGTAAGGTTTAGTGAAATAATGAAATTGAATGGACATAAAAAGGCACAGTAAATACAAAAATACTATCTTTGATATGGGAAAACAAACCAAAGTTTATATTACAAACAAAGAAAATAGGTGATTGCTTTCGAATTACAAATGATGGCTATGATTGTGTTTGGCAATACACTATCGCCAATGATAACATATCTAAAAACAAACAATTAAGCAAATGAGACAAACTACCAAAGGTTTGGAATGACCATAACAAAGATAGGACATACTAATTTGTTAAGAGAACAAAGAAACTGAACACAAAGGATTCAAACACAAAATTCGTAAATTTGATTGTGTAGAACACAATATACTTGATTAGTTTACTATTAAAAGAAATTGTATTGTTAGGGTGACAAAAAAACATGAATAAAAATTCCATAATAACACATAAGACTACAAAGATAATAAAATTGTTAATGATGATGCTAGTAAGGGCCCCATTGCTATAAATATATGGACAATCCTTTTACGTGCATATTTTTAATAAACAATTTATGCATAATGGTCACACCACTTTAACTAGCATTAAATGCTTCTTCAATAAATATTTTACATTAGATAATCAAATTGATGATATTGGCATGATCATAAACATAGAAGAAACAAATTATTTAAAACATACTTAAGATGTCATTATTAGAGAACAAAGAATCTGAGCAAAAAGAAATCAAACACAAAATTCATAAATTTGATTGTGTAGAACACTATATATTTGATTAGTTTACTAATTAGAATAAATTTTATTGTTAGGGTAACAAAAAAGCATGAATAAAAATTTCATCATAACACATAACGCTACAAAAGTAGTAAAGTTGTAAATGAGGTAGATAGTTGGAAAAAGATTTGAAAATAACAACATAGAGTGGTTTGAAATTGATAATATTGACACAATCACGGACATAGAAGAAACAAGATATCTAAAACACACCTAAAATTGTTATAGAATAAAGAAAATAGAAGCCATTGGAGAGAGAGACAAAATATATATTCTTCACTTCTGAGAATAGATATTTATTTACATTACATAGCCTCCTTTACATAAAGGCTTCAGAGCAAAGGACTTAACCAATTGCACGATGTGGGACTAAACAAAACAACATAAAAGCATATTCACTTATATATTTAAATATATTATAACACTCCCCCTTGAATATGCGCCTTCGAAATCTTGGAAATTGCTCCTCCTCATTATTATCTTGCTTTCATACATCCATTCAGTCGTTATAAATATTGTTTGTTGCCTCATTAAAAACCTCTGTTAGGAAAACCCAGTGGGAAAAAACCTTGAACGACGAAAAGAGTGCAACTTGTAAAATCATATTAAAAATGATATTCTTGCTAAAGGGTTTGATACTTCGGGATCAAAACAATGCCTTATCAAAACCTTACTAAGAAAAACCCAATGGGAAAAATCTTAGTGAAGGAAAAAGAGTACAATGTAGTATTACATATTTCAATAATTTACAGAGTCAAATAGAGTTTGATACTTCTGGATTAATACAATACTTCATTAAAAACCTTACAAAGGAAAACCCGATGGGAAAAACCTTAGTCAAGGATAAAAATACAATTTAACTTAAATAACATATTTAGCTTAAATACAAAAGAAAACCCGATGGGAAAATACGTTTAATTCGTCTAGATCAAGACAATGCCTCGTTAAAACCTTAGTAAGAAAAACCCAGTGGGAAAAATCTTAGTTAAGGAAAAAGAGTGCATTATAAAATAATTATGGATGCTCCCCCTGATTTAAAGTTTCCTCTGAATTCGTATTCATCTTTCGATAACTTAAATTGGTTATAGATACTTCTGGATCCATAAATATGTATCTCATTAATAATACAATTTATTAATAGTTTCCTTCGATACAATCAAATTTTCTAAGATTGTTTCTTCAAATATGGTTTGCATTTTATGCATTTGTATGCTACTTTTATGAAAAACACTTCATGTGCTTTCATTTTTGTGCTTCAAATTAGTTTTGCGCATTGCAACTATACATCTTTCATGAATATTAAAAATTTCATTACAACATTACTAGAAAACAGGAAGTAATCTACTCATCTTGATGTATTACGATTTTCATTACAACAATACTTAGAAAAAATTTGTAATCTACACTTCATGTCTTTTCATTCTTTATAACTACAAAAGTTATATATATATATATATATATATATATATATATATATTCTTCAGAAATTTGTATACTTTAATAAGTATTTGCATATCGCAACTATCACTTCAATGGATATTAAGAGTTTCATTACAACGATACTTAAAAATAGGAAGTAATCTACTCATCATGAATTGTATCAAGATTTTCATTACAACAATACTTAAAAGTAGGTTGAAATCTACTCTCCTTGTTCTTTGCATTCTTTATAACAATGAAAGTTATTTATATTCTTCAGGAATTTGTATACTTTCATTATTTATAACGTTTTAAACAATATTTATACCTTCAGGGTTTTTAAGTGTTTCAAACAATTTTGCTGCTTTAATCAATTCAATTATTTATAAAACATGATGTCTAAAGCATTTAACACGATGTAGCACTACATGTTCTTCAGTAACTTCAGTGTGTTTTTTTATTATATATATACGTGTGTGTGTTGCGAATTACAGGTTCACATTTCTTATTTAGGATAATTTCATGATGGCCAATCATGCTTTTCTCTTATCCAGGATCTTCAATCCATTTATAAACATAAGCGCTTTATTATTTATAAATTTGTCATCGATGATTATTTCTTGTCAGTTCTAAACATGATTTATTAAGATATCTTTAATTATCATGTTTTAGGTACCTAACCCACTTTTAGGGTTATTTGAGAATCATATCATGGATCTCTTTCAGAGCATACTTAAATGTTTCTTTAAGAACACACACCTCCTTTATTTGGCATCTTTATTACTTACTCCAAAAATATTTTGAACTGACTTTGGAACCACGTTTCATATGTGGTTTGCAAATTTTGATCCTTCAGGGATTCAAATCTATATTGGAGAATGTCTACTAGGAATATTATTGATAATTTATTCAAGTTACTTAACATCTTGCATCATTGTATATTTTAACGAATATTTAACACTGAAGATCAAAATGAGCTTGTATCCCTTTATCCTCCCCCTCAATGTTGACAAACATTGTCACATTAAATAATAATCATGTTTGGACTCTCATTTTGATCCATTATATTACTACTAGCAAATACATCATACATATTAATAATAGGAGGATAATTCCTTTATCAGTTGATAAGACGCATTCAATTGATATTGATTATTAGAGTTTGTTCTCATTCATTGATCTAAGCAATTGAAGGAATTTACTTACTGTGTAGATCATTTGAATACATACATGACTTCAGGTCATTCAACATTTATGTTGATTGAATTTTAAATCACTAAATAATATATATGCATAATCTATAAGATGAGCTTATAACAAACTTCAGATTATTAGCTAAATATTTACATATATGGATGTATACGTGCGTCCACGTATCACATATGTATTATAAATTTTCATATTCTTTCTCATTTGAATTAGTGATTTTTAGAACAAACTATTACAAGGATCCAAACTGTTAATTTCTATTTATAAATCAATGTTAATGCAAACCTGTCAAAACCGCATGATAATGTTCAAAACATTTGTTTTGAAACCATATCGAACTTCTGGTTCGAATAAAATATACACAACTTCAAGTTGTTAAGTTTTATTTCTCAATTATATCTCAAATATCAGTTTTGACCACTAATTATGATTACTTATCAAGGAATAATTTTTAATTGCATATAAACATTTCTACACATCTCTATTGAGAGTTCCGTAAAAAATTACAGCAAAAATAATTATAGTATCTTCTCGATACTTGGAATGTTACAGATACAGATTTCCTCAAGATCTTATGTATAGCTCTCAAACTTTTCGGATCTAATCTAAACTAAATTAGGATCCTTTATAATAAAATTCCTATGCATTTATTTGGTTTAATAAAATTACCAAATATATAAGCAAATCTCTTCTAGAGATATGTTCTCATTTCCTAATTTATTAATCTCTTTTAGGGATATTTTATTATCACTACTTCTGGAGTGAATTTATCTCTTCTACACACACACACTATGGGAATGTCATATCAATGTACAATGTTTCTATTTGTAGAAATTACATAATTACTACCTTTACAATAACATAAAACATCCCTACTGGAATTTTTTTTGTTGTAACTATCTTTGAAATGACATATCAAATTTTAAATACAACAACAAAATTAGATGCACCAAATGAAAGTAAGATGCGAAGAGATAAAACCACTACTTCTGAAGTATAACATTGGTATACAATATCATTTTTTGGATAAATTATTGTTATTACTCAAAAAAAAATTATATCATTATTCATTCAGGGAATATAGTATTTCATTTTAAGGAATTGCAATGTAACAAAAATAAAATTCCTATAACAGCTCTTCTGGGATGTTAGATTTTGCAATATAAATATAAATAAATCTCTAAAACATCTTTTCAAGAGATTAATACACACACACATCCAATGATGTTTGAAATATCATATAACATAATATCTTCAGGATATTTGGTTAATATAGTGTAAATGTTAAGATATAAGGTAAGGTATAACTCATTTGGAGATTTTTGTAATCTCTTGAATGTAGCATCATTTTCTCATATAATTATTTATGAATTTTCTTTAACTTCTTCAGGAAGTAAAACCTTACCATTTTACATAATTTCAATAGAGCTTTGGGATTCTAATTTATGAACTTCAAGTTCATTAATTTGTTATGAACTTCAGGTTCTCAAATTTTGTGTAAACTTCTCCCCCCTTTTTTTGTACCATATTGTTACAAAATAAAAGTCTATTCTTATTTCAAGACTTGTACATTTTGACCAAAAAAAAAATATACCGACAAGAATTCGAGCTTGTAAAGTTTATCAGAAAATCTTTTCATTCAAGACTTCAGGTCTTGGACTTTGAGTTATACAACTTCTGATTCAAAAAAAAAATCTTTGCACAACTTCAGGTTGTTGTTCAAACTTATTTCTTTCATTATATCGAGCATTGTTTGCCAAAATGAATACACCATATAATAAACCATATGTCTATTCTTATTCCAAACATAAAAATACAACATCATTTAATTTACTGTAGCCAGTGCATTTATGATGATATGGTAATTTAATTTATTACCATGACGTCAACCTTTAATGCATTTGTGAAAAAAAAAAAAGGAATGCGATTTACCATTATTGTGGCATAAAATATAAAATATTATCACAACGAATTGATTTCTTTACAAATAAATAAATCAGTCTAACTAACTTTAGTTAGCAAAATAAAACAAAGCTACAGTTCAGCTTCTGCTTCATTGTCATATACTTAAAACAATTCACAGATAGCCCATTTTCTCACGGGAATAACTATCATCAGTACCCCCAAATTAGGTGTAATATGCAAGTCAAGTTAACCAAGTATAGAAAATTTGGCAGCAACAAAAAATGTTGAATAAAAATATATATTTGCATGGAATCAATTTCAATACTCACTAATATGAATTAAGAAAAAAAATGACATGACTTGTATCATATAATAAAATAGAAACCTGATGAAACTTTGTTTCTTGTGTTGCTTAATTTCATTGATCAAATAGTGGACTAACCATTTTTTTATACTTCAATGAATGTCAAGTACCAAATAAAACAAGATGGTATAGTAATTATTACCATTAGCCGTATAATTCAAATCAAATGCTAGAAATGGAATATAATGTCAATAATATATGCACAACTTTTATAAAGAATGAAGAATCAATTTAATAGAACTTTGTAAGTTGAACATAATGGAATACCTCCTCGTCTGAATATAGTTAATTCCTAAACAAAATAATATAAAATCCTTCATAACAAAGAATATTAATTAAAAATAATGAAAGATCAATGAGATCTAAAATCAATCATTATACCATATCAAAGCTGTGGATTGAAAAGAAAAAGCAACAGTATGTAAAATATAAAATGTTATAGATCTATAAAACTAGACTATAATAGAACTAGATCAGAAAAATTAGATCATATTGAGATCAACATAATAACATCTACAATAAAATCAATTTAATAAGTCTGCAAATGAGATCTGAAAAATGAAGTCTACAAAATTAGATCTATACAAATAAATAATATTAGATTCACATAATTAGATCAACATTATAAGACATACAAAATGAGGAAAAAGAAATGAGATCAAAACAAATGTTTACAAAACGAAATTTGATCCACGAAATAAAATTAGATCCCAAGAGAAAAGAAATAGATCTTAAATGCATAAAGAAAATCTTAAAAATAAACATTTTTATTAAATATGTATATATAATAATATCTGAAAAATTAGATCTACAACAAAACAAGATCTAAAATACATGGACAAAAATAAAATAAAATATGCAAATAGATTCAGATCTGGATAGTTAGATCAATAATAAAATGAGATCTAAAAGAAATAAAATTAAAAAAACGAGATCAGAAAGATTTGAGTAATCAGATCGGAAATGGCTTACCGCTTTGAAGATTTATAATCAGATCTGAAATTTTCCTTTGTTTAGAGATCGTGCTGATAAGTGTTATAAATAAAGAAAATAGAAGCCATTGGAGAAAGACAAAAGATATATTCTTCACTTCTGAGAATAGATATTTATTTACATTACATAGTCTTCTTTATATAAAGGCTTCAGAGCAAAGGACTTAACCAATTCCACGATGTGGGACTAAACAAAACATCATAAAAGCATATTCACTTATATATTTACATATATTATAACAAAAATGTCATTATCGTGAATTTTTGATTTACTTTTATGATTATAATACTCATAATTAGGTATATATCTTTTTAGGTAACATGAAATATTTTTACAATAATAGAAGAAATTGTACATAAAATCCAGAAGACAACTGCGCATCACCAAACATGAACACAAAAATATTGAATAAGTTGGAAAAAAGTTTGAAAATGAGAACATACAGTAGTTTAATTTTAAATACGATCTGAAGCATATAAGATTATGGCAAATCTAGAAACTTTATACAAAATAAGGATTAAAACTATAATAAAATGGGCCAAAAATGAAAACTCACCTATTGATTCGGTGAAAAGAACCAAAGCACGGGATCAAATGTTAAAACGCTCCTATGGAAACAACTTTAGAAATGAAAAAATTCAACAACTTTTAACTACTTTGAAAAATGATGAAATGAAAGTAATCAACAAACAACTTTAAACTACTGTGAAAAAGATGAAAAGAAAGTTACCAAATAAAAAACATCCATATTCCAGATCCGGATAGTTTCCTACAAAATGAAAACACAGGGATTCCAGATCTAGATAGTTCTAATTCAATGGTTTCTTGTAAAATAAAATATGTTTTAAGGTAATATGAATCACTTTTACAATAACAGAAGAAATTGTAAATAAAATCCAGGAGACAACCACGCATTACCAAACATGAACACACAAATATTATAAAAGTTGAAAAAAGGTTTAAAAATGAGAATTTACAGTTGTTTAATTGTAGATCTGATCTGAAGCAGATAAGATTATGGAAAATCTGAAAACTTTATACATAATAAAGATCGAAACTATAATATAACAGTCTAAAAATAAAAACTTACGTATTAATCTGGTAAAAAGAACCAAAGCATGGGGATCCGATGCAAAAATGTTCCCAAGGAAACAACTTCAGATTTGAAAAAAAAAATCAACAACTTTTAACTACTTTGAAAATGATGAAATGAAAGTAATCAACAAACAACTTTAACCTGCTGTGAAAAATTCGAGCACAAAGAAATCAAACACAAAATTCATAAATTTGATTGTGTAGAACACAATATACATGATAGTTTAATGTTAGAAGAAATTGTATTGTTAAGGTAACAATAAAGCACGAATAAAAGTTTCATAATAACACATAAAGCTACAAAGGTAGTAAAGTTGTAAATGAGGATAAATAGTTGAAAAAAGGTTTGAAAATGACAACATAGAGTGGTTTGAAATTGAAAATATTGACACAATCATGGACATGGAAGAAACAAAATATTTAAAACACATGTAAAATGTCATTATTGTGAATTTTTGTTTTACTTTTATGATTATAATACTCATAATTAGGTATGTATCTTTTTAGGTAACTTGAAACACTTTTACAATAATAGAAGAAGTCGTTAACAAAATTCAAGAGACAACCACACACCATCAAACATGAACACAAAGATATTGATAAAGTTGAAAAAAGATTTAAAAATGAGAACATATAGTAGTTTAATTATAGATTTGATCTTAAGCAGATAAGATTATGGCAAATTTAGAAACTTTATATAAAATAAGGATTAAAACTATAATATAACAGTCTAAAAATGATAGCTTACCTATTGATCCAGTGAAAAGAACCAAATCATGGGGATCAGATGCAAAAACGTTTCTATGAAAACAACTTCAGAAATGAAAAATAATAATAACTTTTAACTACTTTGAAAATGATGAAATGAAAGTAATCAATAAACAACTTTAAACTACTATGAAAAAGATGAAAAGAAAGTTATCAAATAAAAAACATTCAGATTTCAAATTCCATATCCAGATTCCAGATCCAGATAGTTTCATACAAAATGAAAACACATAGATTCCAGCTTTAGATAGTTCTAATTCAACGGTTTCTTACAAAATATAAGGTGTTTTGAGGTAATATGCAACACTTTTACAATAACACAAGAAATTTTAAATAAAATTTAGGGGACAACCACGCATCATCAGACATGAACACAAAAATATTGAAAATGTTGGAAAAAGATTTAAAAATGAGAACATATAGTTGTTTAATTGTAGACTTGATCTGAAGCAGATAAGATTATGAAAAATCTGGAAATTTTATACAAAATAAAGATTGAAACTAGAACATAAAAGTCTAAAAATAAAAACATACGTATTGATCTGGTGAAAAGAACCAAAGCTTGAGGATCAGATGCAAAAATGTTTTGAAGAAAACAACTTCAGAAATGAAGAAAATCAACAACTTTTAACTACTTTAAAAATGATGAAATGATTAATCGACAAACAATTTTAAAATACTGTGAAAAAGATGGAAAAAAAGTTACGAAATAAAAAATGTTCGAATTCGCTAGATTGCAGATCTAGATGGTTCTAATTCAACAGTTTCTTATAAAATAAAAGATGTTTCTTTAAATGATTTGAAAGAAATATAGTTTATGAGAACCAAAAGAGAAAATAGAAATTAGAAATGTTAACAAAATTGGAAAACATATTAGAAGATTGAACTAAACAGAAATGAAGTAGGGTTTTAGGAAGATGAATTTGCAAACTAATGGGAAAAGAGAACGAAATTACAGAAAAAGAAAGGGGAACTATCAAAAATATGTTTGATTCGGTTTGGTGCAGGATGTCACAAGTTCGAAACTTGCTTTCGAACGTTTAGTTGACAGGGGATATGTTGTCTCATTGATTTGTTGTATATAAAGTACCAGTTCAAAAAAAAAAACTATCAAAAATAAGTTTTCTTAATTATGAATAAATTAGGAGCAGATGAATCCTAAGAAACAAAACAATGAATAGTAACAAGACAAATTCTATTCAAACATATCAATTTACTCAGTAGCCCCCTTAAAATACTTATATTCTAAAGACCAAAGCACACTTACTGTACTTTTGTTCAAAGTAGCATTTTCTTACATTGTTTTTAATCAGCTCTTTCCTCTAGCCCTAAAATTTTAAATTTCCAAGCTAAATTTGAAATATTTTGTTCAATTTGATGGATTTTGATGAGGAGAATGAAAAGTTAAAGTGATAGAGGTAATTAATTCTTTCATGTAAAACGTTTTAATTTTTGATAAATAGATCCGCAGTTTAGGAAAAACATGCGTTAGGGTTGTGTTACGAAGTGAAGAGGGTAGAAATGGGAAAATTCAAATAAAGAGGGAGGCTACTCAGTATAAAATTGGGTATAATTTTTTTTAGAAATGGAGGGCTACCAAGTAAAATAACGTGTTTAAATAGAATTTACCTAGCAATAAATACATGAATACATGCATTGTGATTGGAAAAGAATTGGAGGAGGCAATTGCAAATTGTTTACTCAAATCGATTAGAGATAAATATTTGGCTTCAGATTGAATGAGAAATAAGAATACGAAAAATAAAGAGTTGGAGGGGGCAATTGCAAATTGTTTACTCAAATTGATTAGAGATAAGTATTTGGCTTCAGATTGAATGAGAAATAAGAATACGGAAAATCTTTTATTCTTTTTATATGTAATAGAATAGATTAGATCGTGGGAAGTTCAGTTTTCAGTTGTCAATTTAGTTTTCTCAACAATTTGATACAGGTGTTGTAATCAAGCATGTTGGATATAAATGAAAACTTTAGATGCAGTCCATTGTTTGTCTCTTTATTGTTGTCCTAGGCAACTTAAGTACATTCTAATTGTTTTAATTAGTCCGCATTGTCGAAAATATATTAATTGTAGTTGTATATAAATTAGGAGATGAAGAATGAAGTTGTTCCAATAACATCTAATTGAGCTGAGATGATGCCGCGAAGTTTAAAAATGCGGCCTATGAATAGATGACATGTAAATTGAAAGATAGTTCAATTCAAATAATTTTAGCAACTACAGTCGACCAAAGATCCAATTACCATAGACCGTGCAATAAACAGGCTGATCCATTTTTAAAAGGGTTATAAATGGTTAATTCATTTATTAAAAACTTAAAATTCAAAAACATAAAACTCAAAAATAAGAATTCTGGAAATTTGAAACTTTTTACTGGATATTTCATCTTGTGAACGCACGCTATAGTTCTCTATGGTGACTAACGGTTGTAGTTAAAAAATAACAGGCTACATCCCCATTTTTGAACTCTGTCTAGGCAGAAGTCTTTTTATTTTTGTTCAGACTGCAGTAACTTCTTAAAGTAACTCAGAATCAGGCGAGACTTCGACAATGAACTCACACCTAAATTACGGACAATGTGAAAAACTCATATACTTTAGCTTATGAACGCATACCTAGTTCTCAATGGTGATAACAGCTGTATTTAGAAAATAACAGACTACATCCTCATATTTGAATACTATTTCTTTATGAGATGTAAAATGGTATATTTGAAATTTCAAAAAGACACCGAGTAAATATATTTAATGAATTCTCTTTACTAGTATTAAAGATACACGCACACACATGTGTATACATATACATACATATATACATATGTATACGTATACATACATACATAAATATATGTATACGTATACATACATAAATATATGTATATATATGTATATATACATATATATGTATATATGTGTATATGTATACATACATGCATAAATATATGTATATGTACATACATATGCATATATGCATATATATGTGTGTGTGTGTGGAAAGTCTACTAGAATACAAAATATAGACACAACTGATGACACAATGGATCTCACAATTGGATTGTTTCTTGATTTCCACATCTCATATAGGAACAAAAAGATTTAACGGTCCAGATCTCTTATACCGTAAATTGTGTCTAATTTTGTATTCAAATAGCTGCTCCTATATATGTCTTTATACGTATATGTGTGTGTATGCGTATACCGAGAAAATGAATTAGGGATAGATGATACATACATACATACATACACACACACACACACACACGCACACACACACACACACACACACACACACATATATATATATATACACATACACATATACACACACACATACATATACACACACACATACATACACATATATACACACACACATACATACATACATATATGTATGCATGTATGTATGTATGTATGAATAATATATGTATATATGTATGCATACATACATACACACACACACACACACACACACACACACATATATGTATATATGAGATCGGCTATTTGAACATAAATTGATGACACAAATGAGAATACAAAAGATCTGAACCATAGGATTTTTTTGTCTTTACATGGAAGGTGGAATTAAGAGGGCAATCTAATAGTAGAAATCTCTTGCGTCACCAATTGTGTCACCAGATTGCGTTCATGTAGACTTTCCCTATATACACACACATATACATACACACACACACACACATATATATAGAAAAGTCTATTTAGACACAAAATTTGAACACAATTGGTGACACAGTTGATTTTTACCATTAGACTGCTTCTCCATTTCCACATTCCATATAAAACAAAAATATCTTACGGCTGAAATGCTTTTTGTTCCTAATTTACATCTAATGTTATGTCTAAATAGTCGCTATAGATATGTGTATATATATATATCATATCTATATATATACACATATGTATACATATGTATGTGAAAATGAATTAGTATTGGATGAGCGAGGGTGGCAACTGGCAGCCGCGCCGAAAGTGTTAAGGTTTGAGGAAAAGACGATGTCCCAAGAAGAGAGAAAAGAAGTGCCCTTACATCACACTTATTTAACCAGTAGCGCTACAGCCGAAAAGAGGCTGTCGCCTTTTCGTTTAAAACAGGGAAAAATAGGTTATCCCCAATTATATCTCAACTATTTTTCTCAGATTTATTTACCAATTTAATTTTTAGGGTCTTCTTCAGGCTAGGAGAAGATACAAAGCAGCTATTTCCAAAATCGAAGAAGTAAGGAGATTGATTGAAGCAGGAGGTCAAAATCGATTGCCGATCCAAATAACTCGCAGCGCGCGAGAGAGAGAGAGAGAGAGGGAAAGGGAGCAGTTATTGAAAAGTTATTCATAAAATTCGAAATTTAGAGTTTCACATAATATGGTTGTATGAAGTAGTAATCGAATTGAATAGATTATTGTGCTGTTATTGTTCCAATTGTTTCTTTTTCTTTTTTCTCTCCTTTATTTTGAAAGATACAGTGTGCAATTGACGACTTTGAGTTCATTTTCCTTGCTATTGTTTGCAAGGTGAAAATTTTGTTATCCGTTCTATTGTTCTATATAAGCAGGGCGTAGAAAATTTACTAAAATATTAAAATAAAAAAATATATATATAAAAAGGAAAAAAAAAAAGAGTAAAAAATGGCAAGCCCTGGATTAGCCAAAAAAATTAATGGAAGAATTGGTGTTTCTGAACCAATTTCACTGGGTGGGCCTACTGAGGCTGATTTGACCAAAACCAAGGAACTCGAAAAGGTGAATTCATTGAAACTATTTGGCCTTGATGTTTTTAGGAATTAATGTGTTTTTAGTTTGAAACTGAAAGTAACTTTGATATGCGTTGAATAGTTTCTTGCTGATACTGGCTTGTATGAAAGCCAAGAGGAAGCTGTATCAAGAGAAGAGGTCTTAGGAAGACTTGACCAGGTAAACTTTGGAGATTTTTAGTACACAAGTTTGACTTTTATGGTTAATCCATGGACCTGCTAGTTTGCCTTGAATTCAGATACGTGCTACATGATCATGTATACACATGATATCCTTTAAATTATGTATGTACTAAAAGGCTTGATGGTCCGATAAAGGTTTGAGGATGTAAATGTATTTGGGCTAAATTAGTAAAATGGTTATGCACAATGAATTTTGACCGCACAGTGGCGATCTGTTATGTTAATACAATGTTTTGTTTTTTTGTGATTGATGTAGATAGTGAAGACTTGGGTGAAGAAGATTAGCAAACTTAAGGGGTTAAATGATCAGTTTGTACAAGAAGCTAACGCAAAGATATTCACTTTTGGCTCTTATCGACTAGGGGTATGGAGTTTACTCCAGTATTTTGTATATCTTATTAGATACATGAAGACGAAGAACGCATCTTATTTATTTTTTATATTTTATGTCTTATTGAAGTGTGAATTGCCATAGCTGAAGAATATTTGGAATGAGTTATGTGAAATGTTGTCATTACCTGTGTCTTTTGTACTGTTGAGTTATGATTCTAATGCTGGTTATATGGTTCTGTTAAATTTTATAGCTGAGAGCTTATGTTCTTGCCATAGAAAGTGAACATTAACTTCATAACTCATTCTATGTAGTGATCCTCAGCTCAACGCTGTGTCCTATTTTGTGGTCTTTCAAATGCATGTCATTTCCTTGGTGAGGTTGATTATGGATGTCTTGGAAATAAATATAATGATATTGTACATAAGTGCATAAATGGTACAGGCAAAATTAAAATTTAGCGGAATGATGCATAATATTAGATATTTGTTCATTGTTGTCCTATCTGTATTTTTCTCTGGGAAAAGATGGAGAACATATGATGAGAATAATACGATGATAATGAACCTATCATGTTATGTGATTTTAACGCCTTCAACATACCCTTTTTTTCAGTCTTTACTAGTTATCAAAGTGGAATGCTTTTTAGGTCGTGAGGAATTGATAGTGATGTGCTTGATTATTCTTCCTCTTAGATCATGTTTTAATAAATGGGCATTTCACCAGAATGACAAACTTTGCGGTCAAATTAGTTTCTAGGATACATATCCACATAAATTAATTTTAAGGCCAAAGTCAGCAGAATAATTACTTTTAAGGACAAAGTCAGCAGTCGAATCACTTTTAAGGACATAATTTCATAGGTTTTTAGGCCTTAGAAACTAATTATTTTACATTTTGTCCTTAAAAATAATTATTTGAGTTGTGTGTCCTACAAACTAATTGCATTTGCTAAAGAAGCCCTTGTGGCTAATTTCCACTTTAAAATAAATTTAACGAATCAAATCACTTAATGTTATACCATTTAAACATGGCAAGTTATGTAGCAGTTGGCTTAAAGAGCACTGTTTGTGTTAACAGGTTTAAGTTTATGGTGTGCATACCTTTGCCGACATAGCATGGTGGTGTGCATGCATGTCTATCTTACGTGGACCCTAGAATTCAAAACAAAACAATTTTAGGTACACACTTTTAACGTTCCACAGTGTGCTCTTAACTTGTTATTCTTTTAATTTAGGTACACGGTCCTGGGGCAGATATAGATACCTTGTGCGTTGGGCCTAGACACGCAACCAGAGAAGTATGTAAACAATTGCAGAATTTCAAGGCAACATTTAACATTTCGTCTAGTACCATTTTCAAGTAGGATAAATTTGTTTTATCAACTACAGGAAGACTTCTTTGTCGAACTTCTTAATATGTTGGCCGAGATGCCTGAAGTAACTGAGTTACATCCTGTTCCTGATGCTCATGTGCCTGTGATGAAATTTAAATTCAATGGGATATCCATAGATCTTCTCTACGCAAAACTTGCTCTGTGGGTGATTCCTGAAGTAAGTGTGATTCAGATTTCTTAATATGTGATCACTAATGTGATCTTGCATCATATATGTGTACATCCTGTCATGTAATTTAGTATTAAATGGGTATTGCTTGTTTCGATGGATCAAATTGTATGTCTAGTGATTTTGATATAACGGTGTTTGTACTCTTTTATTTAACATTTTTTATTTAACTTGAATCATTTTGAGTATGTTTGGCTACAAGATTATTTACTGGACTTTATAGATGAAAGCTGTTGTTTAGATCACTTATCAGAAAAATGGGCTCTTCTGTTTTGGTTTGATTACTGCTCAGGTTTTTAATTTTTCGTTGCACTCCATGTTACAACAATTATATGCGGGGATGCAACTTGTTTGGCAACCAATCTTCTACAAGGAATGGTGTTTGCTTGATCATCTATGTTTATTGGAATACAACTAAGTGGTCAACTATTGTGGTTTCGATTGGATACTATAAGCTTTGAAGGGATATCTTTGTTGATTAGTTTATCAGATGTCTTTTTACCAGTTATTTGAATGCCTTTTGTGGTAGTCAATCATTTACAGTGCACTTGATGATACATTTTCACATTTTTTCCTATGAACTCCATGTGTTATAATTTTTAGTAGTATTGGCATTTACCTTAATTGCTGCTTAAACATCATCATAAATATTAAAATTAACACCATCTAATCTAATTTTTTTTCGCATATTAATTCCCTATCATGTTTCAGGACCTGGACATTTCACAGGAGTCGATATTACAGAATGTTGATGAGCAAACTGTTCGTAGTTTAAATGGTTGCAGAGTTACCGATCAAGTTCTGCGATTGGTGCCAAATATTCAGGTCTTTTTTCTCTTGCATTTTTGATTTATATATAAGCATATTATATATTTTTGGAAATGTAAAAAGTTTATGCATGATGCCTTTGCTGTACAAAAAATCATTAGTGCTTAAACACACGTTGACTAATATATGTGTTCTATTTTATTCAGAATTTTCGTACAGCATTAAGGTGCATGAGGCTTTGGGCAAAGCGGCGTGGTGTCTACTCAAATGTATGATTGCTATTTCTACAATTTCTACCCGAATTTTTAAGAACAGTTTATGAATTTTTGCATGGCGTTTTTAGGTATCCGGTTTCCTTGGTGGAATCAACTGGGCATTGCTTGTAGCTCGAATTTGCCAACTATACCCAAATGCATCTCCAAATATGTTGGTTTCGCGTTTTTTCAGGGTCTATACTCAGTGGCGCTGGCCAAACCCAGTGATGTTATGTGAGATTGAAGAGGGTACTCTTGGTCTACCTGTTTGGGACCCAAGAAGAAATTTTAAAGACCGAACTCATCTGATGCCTATTATTACACCAGCTTACCCTTGTATGAATTCCAGCTACAATGTATCAGCAAGCACTTTACGTATTATGACTGAAGAGTTCCAACGAGGAAATGAAGTGTGCACGGTATGATTCATATTTGCTAGGTTTTCATGTGCATGTGTTGTTAGCGTATTTACGTATTATCACACCAGCTTACTCTTACATCTCCAATATGTTTTATTAAAACTATTATCTCATTGCAGCTAATGGATGTAAATAAGGCTGATTGGAATGTTCTCTTCGAGCCATTTCCCTTTTTTGATGCATACAAACATTACTTGGAGATCGATGTTTGTGCTGGAAATGAAGACGACTTGAGAAATTGGAAAGGATGGGTTGAATCTCGACTAAGATTTCTCACATTGAAGGTATGTTTAGCATTACGTTGATGAGTTGTTCTTTCCACTTAAGGCAAGATGATACATTGCATTGTATATGAACCAGATTGAGAGAGACACATTTGGTATGCTTCAATGCCATCCATGTCCTCGTGATTTTTCAGACAAGATACGGCAGTTTCATTCCTGTTACTTCATGGGTTTGCAAAGAAAACAAGGTGTACCTGCAAATGAAGGCGAACAGTTTGATATACGTGCAACAGTTGAAGAATTTAGGCACTCCGTGAATAACTATTCGTCTTGGAGGCCTGGAATGGAGATACAAGTTTCTCATATCAAACGTAGAAATGTTCCGCTCTTTGTTTTCCCAAATGGTATTAGGCCTCATATGGCTTCAAAATCAAATACTTCAACTTCAGCCAGATCTTCTAAACAAGCAGAAGCGTCTAAAAGGAATGGTTTGAAAGTAAGTTTGGCTACTGACTCAGCTAGACCTTCAAGTTCTTCCAGTTTATGCAGCAAAGATCATGCAACACTAAACACCAAACCAATTGGTGATCCTGATAATAATGTGACTATAAATGAAGTAGAAGAATCAAAGAAGAGGAAATATTTAGAAGATGATGCTGCTAACAAACCAACTGATGCGAAGCGAATAGCGTCTCCTTCAGAAAAACAATTAGAAATTAATAGTGAAGCTGAAGAAATAGCTATTATGAATATAGCTAATTGTTTACCACCAAACCTTGCTTCATTGCCCGAGGAGCTTAATGAGGCAGAAAATAAAAATATTAAACAGAAGGTTGAGGATGTTAAAATTGATGCAAATAGCTGCTGTATCAATTCTTCTGCTGCAATCAATGATTTGGAGAAAACTGGGAGTCCTAGCCAAAACCCTATATTGAATAAAGCCGTTGAAGAGCTTGAGGTGTGTTTTTGTCTATCTATGTTTATTAGCATTCTATGTATGTGTCTTGTACATGTTAGTATATTATTTCTTTAGAACGCTAAGGGTTTATTTTTATTATTGTTCTAAGTTTGTGACAATCAATGATAAGAAGTTCAGTTAAGAATATGGATTCAATGTATGGGATTGATGTTTACATGATTGTCGGGCTGTCAATATATATGTAATCGCTTTCTTTTTTGGTTGAACTTTAATAGATATTTATGTATTGATCACAAAAATCATAAAAAATTACAATTTGGTCTTCGTTTCACACTGAACTTTTCAATTACAATACAATTGTGAAGCCACAATCGAAATCATTCAGTCTATGCGGAAGTTCAAAACTAAATAAAAATAAAAATTCAAGTTACTTATTTAAATCTATAATTCGAATTTTAGTTCCGCTGTAGCTATTTACTTCTAATTCTGGCCAAAAATCATTTGTTATTTAACTGTTACATGACTTACGACTGACTGATTACATTTTTATTTATTTTTTGATTATAGTCTGCAGAGCTATCTGCTCCAGTTTTTGGTGGTCTTCCTGTGGCTGCTCAACCATCCATTGCTCCTAGAAAACCTCTTATTAGGTATATATTGATTACAAGCGACTATTTGGTGCAAAATAACAGTATCTTTTTTTTTTCTGTGCATATTTGGATTATATTTACATCAAAAAAAGGAATTTGGAAATTTCCCTTGTTAGAATTACTACGGTAATATTATTAGATTCAGCATTTTTACTTGTTTCATTTTTAATTTGGAAAATGCAGTACGTTGTAGCTGCTGTTAAGTGCTGAACTGTATCAATTATTTAAGAAAAATCAATATCGCAAAGTAGCAGTATCAGTTTACTTGGCTGACAATGTCTTTACATAAATCAATCTAATATAATTCAGTTCCCATATTTATTTCCCTGATTTTATTTGTTTTCATAGATTAAGGTTATCATCTGTGGCTAAAGCAACTGGAGGGAGTGCATGAATAAACTTCCATCTGAGAAA
The DNA here is from genome assembly GCA_030765085.1 of Allium cepa. Classification (NCBI taxonomy): domain Eukaryota; kingdom Viridiplantae; phylum Streptophyta; class Magnoliopsida; order Asparagales; family Amaryllidaceae; genus Allium; species Allium cepa. The sequence goes on along the minus strand of CM060941.1, from coordinate 76,754,898 downwards.
AATCCATCAATTTCTACACTCTCAATGAATATATGACAAAGGGAAGAGATTTTCTAGCAATGAGCTGTTGCAAATTGAAATAGAAGAGTGTAACTAATGCGTCAGTAGGGAATGTTAATGGGTTTTTATTTGTAAAAGCATGTGCTTATTTGTAACATATTTTAGGAAATGAAGTTGATATTACTAAATGCTGCACCAGTACTGTTACTTGTATTCATAAATGCAATTTGAAAGTTTGAAACATGAATGTATGGGTTTGGTTAGATTTCAGTATTTACTATTTTTTTATCCGTACAACCAATTTAGCTGTTATATCTTAGGAGCGATCTAATACTATTTCATAAGAAGAGTGTTTTGCTTTCCGCAATTTTTTTTCCTCCCATTAGGCAACTAGAAAATGAAGGGGAAGACCGTGAGTAGATGTATGGATGAACATTTATGGTTCAAAAAGACTAAATAGATGTAGGGATGAACATAAATAAACAGATGTAGGGATGAACATTTATTGGTTCAAAACGAATAAACCAGCCGATCAAAGTTTGGTTCGGTCTTGCTATTTAATTAGTTGGGTTTGGTTTCTATTTCCTTTTCTAATTAGTTTATTGGTCGATTTGGTTTTTCGAACCAACCAAAGAAATCAACTGTACAATTTAAATAATTTCAAAAGAGTAGTTGTTAATATCAATATTTTTAATGAATGCAGATATTTTTAGAAAATAAGTTTTTTTTTGCGTCTTAAATGCAGCTCTTATCCAACCTTTTGATTAGACAGTATCCGGATGGACTGAACAAGTCAAATTTGAAAGCTATCGGGCAGGAAGCCCAGAGAGATAGCCACGGCAGTCCAAAAAAACCAAGCATAAGCAAGAACATAAGGTGAAAGCAAGGCCATCTCGAAAATGCCAAAACCAAAATCCGTCAAGTGATGGATCGTTACCGATCCATCTGATCCACAAACTTGTACCCAAATTACCACAAACTTCTTGCACTCCTAAGCCATGATGCCAGTAATCCCTCTTCAAGCTTCAGAATATGGGTCACAAGACAAGTCCAGAGCCATCTCATGATTCAAAAAACACAGAACTATCAAAGTGATGGATAAGTACCGATCCATAGAAATTCCACCATGTAACCTCAAATTTCCTCTACTCCCAAGTCTTGATGTTAGCAAGCCATTTCAAGCTTTTCAAAACTGGTCGCTTGCTGTTTGCTATCGATCTCCTCGAGCGCTTGAAGTTTGCAACTCCATTCCATCATCGATTCATCTTATTGGCCCAGAAACAAGCTTTTAGCAGAGCAAACGAGATGGAAAACCCAAAGCATCAAGTCATCACAACACAAAGCTTTGAAAACGGTCCATAATGCTATCTTATTGGTTGGTACCAATCTATGCTAATGGATCGAGGAGCATATCTTGGAAATCTATAGCTATTAATAGGTGGTCGGGGGCTCATGTTTGAAGATCTTTTCACTTCCTTGCAATTATTACATTTTTCTTTGTAACAACCGTGCAGTGATACCGATCCATAAGAACTGTACTTGTAGAACAGCAATACAATCAACAAAAATCTTAAGTGGACGTAGGCAGTAGTTGGTTGAACCACTATAAACGTTAAATGTCTTGTTTTTACTTATTTTCCATCTACATTTCTTCATTTTCATTCTTTACTTAATTTCTTGGGTGCTTGTGGCACTTTTTGTTCAAACATTTTAGTGCTTTCATTGAGAAATACATGAATTTAGCGACTTGGAATTTGAAAAGGTTTAAAATGATGAGATAGTTAACCAGAAAGACTACTGCTAGAGGAATTCAATAAGAGGGCAACCAAAGAGGTGTCCTCGGAGTCCAATCCCCCTTTCATTTACATAACCAGGGACGAGATGAAGATTATGATGAATGAAATACAGAAAAGGATGATAGCCATCCTGGAAGAGACGATGAAGAGTTTCTTCAGGAGAATAGGACATATGGGAATAGCAGGAGTAGCTGCAAACTAGAATCAAAGGCCAACAGCTGAAGCAAATGCACTTGGAAGTAGAATGGAGCAACTAAGAACGACCCTCAAAGGAGTTGTACGGAACGGTATCGATCCCCGGGATTGATCATTATTGATCCCTAAGAACTCGGGGGCATGACCATTGCCAACTTAGGCAGAAATGACGTACGTCCGTGAAATAATGCTGGGTGTTTGAATGTGAATCAAAACGTGGATGCATGATTGGAGGAATACGTGCCAGAATTCCCTCGTGGAAACGAGGGGCATGCTGAGAATGTAAACTAGAGAGTTTCTTTGGATGATAATGACTGACTTGCTGAGAAGTGAGACGAGCAATGAGGGATGGACTTCCTAATCGAAGTCCGCGGGATGTGAATAAGAGTCCATTCACTTCGAACATTCGGTACGCTAGGAATCCGCCTGATTTCAAGCTACCGACGTTGAAAACATATGATGGAAGGAAGGATCAAACGGTCCATTTGACGAGGAACATATGGCACATGGAGGTGCTGGATGTATCCGAAGAAGTGATGCGATAGTGTTTCCCTTTGTATCTGACAGGTTAAGCAACGTTATGGTTTAAACAGCTGGAGAATGGTTCCATCAGCATATGAGCCGAATTGGTAGATAAATTCGTGAAACAGTTCCGGGTCCATATTTCACAATCCAAGAATGTAATAACGCTATCAAGTGTGAAGCAGAGGACCATAGAGACCCTTAGAAGTTTTTTTGACGAGGTTCAATGCGGCCGCTGTTACGGTTGATAAGCCGAACCCATCATTGGTTCTGATGGCGAAGGTTTCAAGAGTAGCCAGTAAGATGGATTTCAAGATTGATTTGGAATGGGATCCTCCACTGAATCTCATAGAATTTTATTACGAGGCTGAGAGATGCCTACGTTAGGAGGATGCTATTGCTGAGAGGACAAAAGTCAATGCTCTGGATGGCGAAGGACATTCCGGGGTAAGATCAAGCAAAGACAAAGGTAAGCAGAAAGCCAATGACGACTTTGGAGGATCAAAGCGGCAAAGAAGGAAGCCGAAATTCTCTTCTTATAAAAAATTAAATGAAGCCTCGGAAAGGATTTATCTTGATACCGAGGGCAAATTCCCTATCAAAAGCCAGTAAAGAGAGAGCCTACTGATCAGGAGAGAAGATCTGGAAAGTAATGCATATTCAGTGTGCTAGATGAGCATAACACGAATGATTGTAGGAACTCATGCAATCTGATCAAGGTATAGGTCAGGAACAACCAATTGCAGCAATACGTGTTAAACCAAGCCATAGTGATGGAATAGGAACAACCGTCATCTGCGGTGATTGGAAATGGCCTTGGATCAAAGTCGAGGATAGTCATCTCTTGATTGGGATGGTAGGGTATTAGGTTCGGTTCTTGCATCTAACTTTGCTTTCAATAAACAATGCAATATTACAGTCGAGCCAAGTACTCGTGCATAGGATCTCGATCTGTCCCTAGGCACACTTTGAACTGGATGCTAGTCTGTAATGCCTGATGAGGTAGTTACCATGATGTTTGACCCTATGTTTATTAACATTTGAATTCGAATCTAGTAGATGGATCCTCGATTATTGAAATCCACATGAATATGATGACCGATATTAATCGCGGTAGTCCCAACCGAAAAGATGGGGAGATGACAATAAGGTACAAGTTTCATTGCCAAAGAGCAAGTGGATGATCTTGTATGATATTGGTCGAATTAAGTCTTGACCGTGGAGACGGGGCCAGAGAGCAGGTGCAAGTTCCTTTGCTAGAGAGCAAATGGATGGACTTGTATGATATTGATCGCGTTAAGTCCCGACCGAAGAGTCCCTATCGGAGAGTCAGGATCGGATTACAAGGTGCAAATTCTCTTGCCGGAGAGAAAGTGGATTGGACTTGTATGAAAAGTAAGACAATTAGTCGAAGCGTAAGCGGATGGACTTGCTTAGTTGTTGAGTCACCTCAACGGAGAGCGAGCGGATTGAGCTTGATGAGGGTCCTAAGAGACCATGGATTTAATCATTGGCCTGAAGAGGTCATGGATTCAATTATTGATCCAGAGTGATCGTGGACTTAAATATCGGCCCTGAACGAACATGAATTCTATTAATGGTTCGGAGAGATTATGGACTTGACCACGGCCATGAATTCAATTAATGATCCGGAGAGATCATGGATTTAACTACCGACCTGGACATGCCATTGATTTCACCTAACGATTCGGAGAGATCGAGATTTCAACTAGCGACCAGAAAAGATCGAGCTTCATATTAATGATCCGAAGCGATCAGGAATTGAACTGGTCATCGAATGCATGACTCGAAGAAATTGATATGTAAACTCTATCTTTAATGATATTTGACCTTTAAATTATTCATTAGCAATTATCGAATTGAGCTATTGATTTCAAATTGTGACCGCTAACTCCTAGATGAACATGGGATAATCCTGATTCCTGATGCGACCCACAACTTACCGATTCCGAGAGAATATAGAATCATTGCCTATAACTGATACTCAAGCAAGGATTCAGGTTTTTAGCTATCATGGTTTGGAATGATCTTTGATTTACGGATGAATCCAAAGGAATAGTTAGATTCCCCATAGCTCGATTGGCTAATACCCAAAAAATTTGACTACTAACATTCCATCGACTTTAATATTTTTCCTTGAGAAAATTACACCTTCCATTCACAAGGTGTGCTTTGGGGGCAAGTTTTATCCAGCCTTTTGACCAAGAAATATTCGAATGGACTGAACAAGCCAAACTTGAAAGCTATCGAGGCAGGAAGCTCAAAAAGATAGCCATAGAAATCCAAAAACCAAGTATAAGCAAGAATACAAGGTGGAAGCAAGGCCATCTCTAAAATGCCAAAAACAAAATCCATCACGTGATGGATTGGTATCAATCCATAAACTTGTACCCAAATTACCTCAAACTTCTTGTACTCCTAAGCCATGATGCCAGTAGCCCTCTTTAAGCTTCATAATATCGATCACAAGACAAGTGTAGAGCCACCTCATGATTCAAAAAGCATAGAACCATCATAGTGATGGATCAGCACTGATTCATCCCCATGGATATACTGATCCATTGAAATTCCCCATGAAACCTCAAATTTCCTCTACTCCAAGTCTTGATATTATTAAGCCTTTTCAAAATTCTCAAAACCGGTCGCCTACTGTTTGCTATCAATCTCCTCTAGCACTTGAAGTCTGCAACTCCATTCCATCACCGATCCATCTTATTGGCCTCGAAATAAGCTTCTGGCAGAGCAAACGAGATGGAAAACCCAAAGCTAACATCAAGTTGCCACAACATAAAGCATTGAAAATGGTTCATAAAGCTATCTTATGGATTGGTACCGATCCATCCCAACTGCTGACATGACCATGTTTTCTCAAGCATAACTGATGCCAGAACATGGGAAAGAGCGGGAGACATGGGAAGCGTATCTCGACAGTCTACAGCTATAAATAGGAGGTTAGGGGCTCAATTTTGGGGATCTTTTTTGCTTCTTGCAATTATTACATGTTTCTTTGTAATCACCCGTGGAGCGATACCGAACCATAAGAATTATACTTGCAAAACAGCAACGCAATCAACAGAAATCTCAAGTGAACGTAGACAATAGTTGGCCAAACCGCTATAAACGTTTGGTGTCGTGTTTTTACTCATTATCCATTTACAGTTCTTTATTTTCATTCTCTACTTAATTTCTTGGGTGTTTGTCCTACTTTTGGTTCAAACAGCTGCATAATTGCATCATTATAAATATGAAACAATATATTGTTCCAATCTTGTATCACATTAACAAACAAAAGATCAATCTCATTTTAAGTCAAATGGGATGGTGATCTCGGGATGAACATACTAGTTTATCCATTGTTTAAGCCAAAGTTTTTTGGGGTATTCTGATATTATGTAGATATGTTATGTGATTTGAATATGTTAATTTAATTGAACGGATGGAAATTTCCTTTTGATGAGAAATTCATGTGAGAATGACCTTAATCCTAAGTTGTTGGTATAAATAACAGAAAAAAACAATGAAGTTGTAATATCTCAAAATTTTCGCATGAATATGAACATACATGATAGTAACAAAATCAACATCACAATGCACATTAATAATATAAGCCTCACCATAATATGGTATAACTCAAAACATGTATATAGATAATATGCATATCCTCATCCAGTTTTTTACATCGTTATTTGGATAACTAGACTAGCTTTTGTAACATCCCGCCATTTTGGACCATTCAAATCGACAATAAAACCACACATGTCAGACTTGAATAATTTAAAACAACACATTGTTAATAAAATTTGGGGCAAATAAAATTAATCACAGAATCACAGACATGGAATATCATAATAACTCGCAGCGGAATAAAATAAACATAGGAGTTCATGAAGCTCCTAGATACATAGTCTCAAACTAGTACATAGTACCAAGTCTGAAAACAAATACAATAGAAATTCTAGATACATAAGTTCTATATTACAAAAGCAAAAGCTGAGTGAGAATAACTGGAATGGAAATATCATGTAGACAGCTAAATCTCCGGCGGATCTCTAGCCCAAAAAAAGGAAGAATCCAACGCTGTGAAACTCAGGCTGACCTGAGCGTAAAGCAAAACACAAAACACTTGAGTTAGGACATACATACTTATAAAATGTAAATAAACTCAAGTGAACTGCAAAAGAAATGCATCAGTAACTTAAAAGATGCTTGGAATCGCCCATCCTCTAAGGATCTGTTAAATTATCTACTATGTAGTAATATACGCTATTACAATAATGTCTAAAGTAAAGTGAACTATTAAAATAGCGTTAAGGCGTTACATTTTCCCACTTAACACATCTTATATATTCCCGCAGTCTATACTGTACCATAATCCAGCTCGTACTGGACGCCGTCAAAGGGCACTCCATAGGTATGGTACAAAACAAACTCGTAGAAGGCGCTAGGGTAGGTGACATGGCACAACTAGGCAATGCCAGGGTAGATATACCATTTACACTTCTAGACTGTTGGTAACACATAGCCCCAACTACCACCCAACTCTATCCACACTCCCGAATCAATGGTGTGCACCAAATCAATCACAATGTAATAGAATGGCTAACGATGAAGCGTGTCCGATCGGAGGAGCTATCTCACTTTGCCCGGCGATTGCTCCTGTTTTAGTCACTTTATGCTAACTCACGAGAGTTAGGTCCACGTAAATATACCTTTGGGATCGTCGCCACCATCCTACTTCATTCTTGAATCTCCACCGCGTATAAAGTTGTTTAAGTAGTTTTCGGTGTCGATAGAGAGTATGCCCATACCTGATTCCGATCTCTTTAACAACCAATCGTTATTATGACCCATGTTTATATAAATTTCAAATGGTTTATATTTCATATCAAACATTTTCCTTTCAAACCATATAAATTCCATATCATTATTCTTTTTAAAATAATATTCATTTTTCTAAAGTCGTAACACTTCCAAATTCATTTAATTATAGCCCCTTAAAACGTAATAATCAACAGATCATAGCACTTTAAAAATGTAGCCTTTAGACTGATAACATTCAGAACTATAACCCTATAGAAAATTATAGCATTCTGGAAATGTCACTTTTAAGAAAACGCAACAGTACATAAATGCTACTGTAAGAATTCACAGCGGTGCAGAATTGTTATAGTAAGAATTCGCAATGGTGTAGAATTGTTACTGTAAAAATCCGAAGCAGTGCAGAGTTGTTACAGTAAGAAATCGCAGCAGTTTTGAATTGTTACCGTAAGAAACCGCAACAGTTTTGAATTGTTACTCTAATACTTCCTACTACAATAGTTTATATAATCAAATAATATATATATTTACAGTTTTATCATAGTCATTATATCATTCCTATTATATTACTCTAATTTTAGCTATTTGGTCATTAAAGAAACCACACCTTTAGTTAAATAACTTTGTTACTATAATGTCAAATTTTAAAGCTGAAATCCTTATGCTAAGTTAAAAGAACGTTATTAACTTACACTTTATTTTCTTTTCAGTAAATAACATTTATCATTTTTATTATCCAAATTATACCATTTACATTAGTTAAAACTTACATGTCAAATGTACGTTTTAACTTACATTTTTTTTTCCACAAAAAAACCATTTGTCATCTTAATCACTATTACATGAATTAAAACTTACAATTTATAGGTTAGAATAAAATACCATTATTAAGTCAAATCGGATTATTAAATTTCAATTAACCTTCATACTGTAAATTAGATTCCAAAATTTACATTTCCAACTATTTATTTCTTATAAAAAATTTAACACATACAAGCAAATTTACAGAAATCATTATGTTGAATTTTAGTTGAGATTCGTATAAAAAAATACTTAATAATTTTTAGAAAAATCATTTTAAATCAACCACGTGTCTGTATAAAATTCTCTAACCTAGGGTCAAGTAAATCCAAACATATATCACTTCAATCCACATTTTATTAATTTTTCGGGTATATATCATTTCAAACCCGTAATCCCAAGTCATATAAAATTGCTCAGGCCTATCATTTCAGCCCATAACAATTTTTCCTAAATCTAAATATCGTTCGGGTGTGTATCGTTTCAACCCATAGTGAAGGAACTTGCAGTGTGAGAACAAAATACTAAATTAACATAATAATATTCAAAATATCATGGCATATGATCATAACAGGTATAATATGATATGAAATAACATAACATAAACATAGGTGAAATTCTCAACTTGCATATACAAATCAATACATTTCCGTTGTCATCAATTCACCAAAATATAAGTATGTTGTTAAGAGTGATTACTCACCTTCTTTGGTTAGAGAAGTGATTCCAAACATAACACAACGACTACAACAAGCACGATAATTACAGACAAGCTTGAGTGGAAGGAGAATCCAAATCCAAAGCTTTGAAAAAATAAAATAAATTTCATATGTAAACAAATATAATTTGCATAGAAAATAAAAGTAGAAATTTTTATATTTTTAAACATATGAAAGGGCTTGTCAAAGGAGGACATAGGCTCGGCCATAGGGGTTGTTTGGGTTCGGCCATAGGCTTAGGGTTTGTGTTTGGGTTCGGCCATAGGCTAAGGTTAGGGTTTGGGTGGCAAAGGTTTGGCCTAAGGGTGTGGGTTCGGCTAGGCTAGGGTTTGGTGGTGGTGGTCATGGCCACGGAAAAAGCAAGGGGAAGGAGGTGGGATGGTTCGGCTATAGGGTTTTGGTGGGAGAAAGAGGAGGCGGAGGCCAAAATTTGTGAAGAGGAAAGGGGAAAAGGAAGAAGAAGAGGTGGTTTTGGCTAGGGTTTCTGGTTAGAGGAAGAGGAGATGGATGTAGTGACAAGCATGGCTAAAATTTGTTGAGGAGAAGAGGAGAAAAATTGTAGAGGAAAACAAAATTTTAGAGAAGAAGAAGGTGATGAGGAAGAAGAAAACTTACATCAATTTCTACGGAGGTACAAATGAAAAATAAGGAGTCTAGAAAACCCTAGGATATTATATAGTCTTCTCAACAGGTGGCTTCTCATCTAACTAAAGCATTTTCAATCCCACTACTATAACCCCAAACAAATCAAAATGTAAATAAGATAAAAGTTATAGGGAAAGTAACTACATGTAATACACCAAAACTTGTAAATTTTGAGAAGCACAAATCAAAATTTAACAAAACGAAAAACAAAAAAATGTTAGAATTAAATCCATCTCCATAAAAAAAGTAAAAGTTCAAAAATCAAAATTTAAAATTTCATCGAAAATCAAATTTTGACCAAAGTTGACCAAAATTTTGAATTTTATGAAAATCTTTATTTTATTAAATTTGGAAAAAAATTTCACATCAATATCCCAAAATATTACATTAAATTTCCAAATTTATCACTGCTTGCACCAAAATTGGTCACAAACCCCAAATATCGTGAAAGCACCAATGTATGAACACAGATCAACAATAAATAATCGCAGCTCACAGTTCTAAGTAATGTAGAGAATAAAAATGAAGAATAACAAACTTAAAACAGAAAGAAATAGTCGGAGACACAAGATTTATAGTGGTTCGGCTATCTCCGGCCTACGTCCACTTCAAAAGATAATCTTTTATTGACTTTTTTTGCTGGTTACAGTGGATTACGACAGTAATTTTCGAGTACAACGATGAAGTTTGAGTACAATGGTGAATTCGGCAGAGTCTGGGCGTCGCAGGATCCAAAGTCCTTTTTCTGTAGGCTCCATGATGCTATTTATAGGCATAGGCTGCAAATATCTCGCCCAAATCTCGAGAGACCTCTTCTTTCACGTATGTGGGCCCACCCGATCGATCCCACATAATTTCGACTCGATCCGTGATCGATACGAACGCATTTCGTACCGATCAAAATTTGATCCAATCGAGTCGAAATTTGGCAAGATCATTCTTTAGGTCATACTAAGCTCCTGTGAAAATTTGATGGCATTTGGACCTGTGGATTGTGAGATATGATCGATGGAAATTCGAGTTACCAGTAGGCTGTTTGGTTCAAATTGATATATTCGTATCGATCGGTTCGAATCGATGTTGAGCACACACCTGTAAGTTAATATGGTGCTTGATTTTAGGATCGATCCGAAGTTCATGCCTAATCAACCAATTCACCCCTATGCACGTGCTTTGTTCAAACCGATCGGTAATATGTTGTTTGAGTCCATCAGTAATGTGTTGTTCGAATCGATCAGAACTCGCTCCATTCGCATCGATCATCCTGCCTATTCATATCAATCGATACGAAGTGATGGATACGAACAGTGGCTTCATGATGGATATGCAATGAGGCGCACTAGTGGATCGATGCGAATTGTTAACGCTTAATTGATGCGAACAAGGTCCTTCTAGATCAATACGAATGGTGCAGCTCCAGATGGGTTCAAACCGATCAAATCGAACATGGCCTTTTGATGGATATGAGCAGCATGACCACTTGAGTTGTATCGATCATATCTCGAGCATACGAACTTCGATTTACTTGAAATTTGAAACGTTGGCTTTTATAGTTTTTCTGGTCCTGTCATATCAATTGTAGCTCAATCCGGAATTGGACAAAATTTACTGATATCCATAGTAGACTTGTGTACTGACGACCTCCAGGACGAACTATCCTCGCTTTCCAGTCAAGTTCTTGGTGACACGGCCTTTGCAAAAGGTGGGATAATAATCACATTTTAAAAGTAATTATATTCGAAGTTTCAAATTAATTTTCATATAAAATATTTCAAAATTTGCAGGTTACTACACTCTCCCCCACTCAAAACTTTTCGTCCTCGAAAAGGATCGAGACCCCGAAAACAAAGAAGGATAAGTAGGATGACGAATAATACCTGGAACAAACAATTCCGAATTCGAAGCACGAATGCTCTCTTTCGTTTTTCAAGTATAATCCCGATCATCGGTCTCCATTGCACTTTAACTAGGTTGACAGATTTTCTTCGAAGCCGCTTCGTACCTCTATCAATAATACGAAGTGGCTTCCTCTCGATAGTAAGATTTAGCTCAACATCCAAACTCTGGAGAGCAGAAGGATGAACAATCAAAGATGTATCATGAAGATACCGACGAAGATGCGAAAATGGAACACATTGTGTACTCCAGAAAGTTTCTCAGGCAATTCCAAACGATAAGCTAAGGAACTAACTCTCTCTAAGATGCGAAAAGGACCAATAAACCTAGGAGCGAGCTTCTCTCTCCTACCAAAACGAATCACATTTCTTAATGGAGAGACCTTAAGGAAAACCTGATCACCAACAAAAAACTTCAAACTCCTCCTACGCCTGTCAGCATACTTCTTTTATCTATCCTGAGCAATACTCATCTTTCTCCTAATCTCCTCAACCTTCTCAGATGCTTCTAGAATCATATCCGAACCAAGAACCAAACGATAATCGGATTCAATCCAGCAAGATGGAGATTTGCAAGGGCATCCATAAAGAGCAACAAATGGAGTCATTGTGGTACTAGCCTGATAAATATTGTTATAGGTGAATTCAACGGGATGGAGATGATCTTACCAAGATCCTCCATAATCAAGGACATAGGCACAAAGAAGATATTTCAGAATCTGATTCACTCTTTCCGTTTGACCATTGGTCTGCGAATGGTAAGTAGTGCTCAGATTCAGACGAGTACCCAAAGATTCCTGAAAAACTTTCCAAAACTGATTGGTAAAGATGGGGTCTCTATCACAAACAATACTGGTCGGAACACCATAAAGACGAACAATCTCCCTCATATAAATCTCAGCCAAACTAAAAGCAGAACGGTTGGGCCTAACCAGAATGAAATGAGCTGACTTGATCAATCTATCCACAATAACCCAAATACTCTCATTACCTATCCTAGTCCTCGATAATCCATCAATAAAATCCATAGAAATATGTTCCCATTTTCAATTAGGAACCTCAAGGGGTTGCAATAATCCAACAGCCTTCTGATGATCAGCCTTAACCTGCTGACAAATCGCACATCCACTAACAAAAAGGGAGATATCACGCATCATAACCTTCCACCAATACAGCTTCTTCATATCATGGTACATCTTCGTCACACCTGGATGAATAGGAAATCTGGACCGTTGATTTTCTCGAAGTAATTCTTTCCTCAATTCATCAACATTTGGGACACAAATTCGATTATTAATCATCAAAATCCTACAATCATCGATTTGAGCTCCACTTCCATCTTAGCTACTACCACCAACTCTGTTACGAACATTCTCCTTACCTAATTATCCTATCCTCATCCTGCTTAGCAACAATATGATCCATAAGAGTAGAAGAAACAACAAGTTGACACAACATCGCCTTCTTTCGACTCAAAGCATCGGCTACAACATTAGCTTTCCCGGGGTATAGTTGATGTTGAGGTCATAAGAAGCTAGAAACTCAAACTACCTAACTTGCCTTAGATTCAAGTCCTTCTGAGTGAAAGTATATTTCAAAGACTTATGATACATAAAGATCTCAAACTTAGTTCCCAAAAGATGATGTCTCTAAAGCTTCAAAGAAAAAACTACGGTAAGCAGCTCCAACTCATGGGCGGCATAATTGGCTTCATGAGTCTTCAACTAACGACTGACATGAGCAATAACCTTCCCATCCCGCATCAGAACGGCTCTCGAAACTTCACGACTGGCATCATGATATACCGTTAATCCCTCATTTCCATTTGGAATGGTAAGAACAGGTGCGGAAGTAAGCTTGCGCTTCAACTCATTGAATGCAGCTTCACACTTATCATTCCATCTAAACTTAGCATTCTTACGAGTTAGAGCGGTGAGAGGTGCAACAATCCGAGCAAAATTCTCAATGAATCTCCTATAATAACTAGCAAGGCCCAGAAAATTATGGATATCAGATGGCGTCCTAGGAGTTTCCCAATTCTAAAATAGAATAGGGAGAATAAGAACCGAGAAAGAGATAGAATAATTAATGTACAAAGGAAAAAAGAGAAGATAGACTTACATTGATCGCAACGATCTTAATTGTATCAACATAAACTCCATTACCCGAAACAATATGTCCAAGAAATCGGACTTCATGTTTTCAAAAATGGCATTTCGAGAATTTGGCTTTCAACCGATGACTTCTGAGAGTCCCCAGAACAATGCTCAAATGAGATTCGTGCTCCTCCTCTGACTTAGAGAAAAGACAAGGATATCATCGATGAAGACTAGAACAAACTTATTAAGAACATCACGGAAAACCCGGTTCATAAGGTCGACAATGAAAGCTGGTGCATTAGTCGAAGCAAAAGGCATAACTAACCATTCAAAGAAACCATCCCCAGAACGGAAAACGGTTCTGGGAATACTTTCCTCGGCAATTCTGAGCTGGTGGAAATCGGTGGCATGATCAAGCTGAGAGAATACAGTTGCTCCATAAAGCTGATCGAACATATCATTAATATGAGGCATTGAAGATCTATTTTCCATAATGAGCTTGTTCAGCTCCTTATAATCAACACACATTCTCAAAAAACCATCAGACCTAGTGACAAAAACCACTGCTGCTCCCCATTCGGAATGACTGGGTCTGATCAAACCTTTGGAGAACAAGTCTTCGATTTGCTTCCTCAACTCAACCTTCTCACGGGGTGCCATTCCTCTGGGAGGAAGAACTACAAGTCGACCTCCGGGAATGAGATCAATACGGAATTCGATTTCCCATTTAGGAGATAAAGAAGTGACTTCACCAAATATGCCGGAATAGAGTTTGACGACAGGAGTTGAATCAAGATCACTAGGGGAAGAATCAAGAAAATAGATAAAACTGCCTGCATTCTCCTGAGGCATACGGCACTGAATCACCAAAGGATCACCCTTAACACCAACAAGAGAAACGGTTCGGGCTTTATAAGAAATAATAGCTTCATGATTCTTTAGCCAATCTCCTCCAAGCAATAGATCAAGAGCATCAAAACCAAGAACATAGAAATCACTAGAAAAACGATAGCCAAAATGAAAGAATTTCACATTGTTACAAATCATACTAAGGTTCGCGGGACCACCAATAGTATTAGTAACACACAAAGGTACAGTTGCATACTCAGGTGAAAGGATATGCTCAAATTTATCACAAAGATCCATAGAAATGAAACTATGCGAATCTCAAGTTTCAAATAAAACACGAACAGGAAGATTAAATAAGGTAAATGTGCTTTGGAGAGTACCTTGGGTATCACTAGAAGCAGGTGGAGTATACGAAGTGACTGCAAAGAAACCAGATGGCTTGCCCTTCTGCTGAGTAGGACGATCCTGCTTGAAGTGGCCAGGCCGCAAGCAAATATGGCAAAAATCACGCCTAGTCATCTGAGTTGGAAGAACAACATCTCTGGATAAAGTAGGACAACTATTGGCATAGTGCCCCTTTTGGTCACACTTGAAGCAAGTGAAGGAAGAAAGATCAATAGGCTGCCTCCGGGAAGAAGATCCTAAACTTGAATTCTTAAGCCTATTCTGCTTTTGACGATGGAAATTAGACTTCCTCTTCTTAGAGTTGCCATAAGAAGGCTGAGATGAAGGTGCACGAGAAACATATGATTCCTTAGAAGTGGGGTTCTCATATCTAATGGCCATATCCATCAATCTAGTATATGCACATGAGAAATCAGACGATCATAAAACTCTAGGCGAGTTCCAGCTGTAAACATCTCATTCTTCTTAAGAGGGGTATCAATCAAGCTAGAAGCAAACTTTGAAACTTCCTTAAATTTCAGCTCATACTCAAAAAATGACATATCCCCTTGCTTAAGATCCATAAACTCCCTATATAGCCGAGACTTCCCAGCTTCTGGCATCCACTTCACCACAAAAGCCTCCCTAAAACAAGGTATCCAAACTTAAGAAAGATTCCAAAGGGATGACCTAAACCAAATTCAAAGGAACTAACTCAAGAAAATACCCAAACTATTCCCAAGAAATATCCGCCTCAATAATGTTGGCTGTAATAGACTCCCACCAATCCAGGGCTACCTCCTGCAACTGCCACGCTGCTAACTGATGCTTCTGAGTGTCGGTAATCTCCAAACCAGCAAAAATCCTTTCCAAACTCCTCAGCAACTGCTGAGCCTCAACGATGGTCTCTGATCTCGTAAACTTAGTACCACCCAGCTGAGTGAACTTCTTACATAGAATGGTAAACCTAACGGGTGCAACTGGTGCTGAAACTGGGGCAACACCACAACCCTGACCTCTGTCATTCCTACGATTCATCCTAGAAATTAAAGAATGAATGTTTAGGACCAAGATAGAGGAGAAAAACAAAAGATATGATTCTACTAGAATGGAACTCCTA
This sequence comes from Allium cepa, assembly GCA_030765085.1. Taxonomy (NCBI): domain Eukaryota; kingdom Viridiplantae; phylum Streptophyta; class Magnoliopsida; order Asparagales; family Amaryllidaceae; genus Allium; species Allium cepa. Next base: position 76,739,034 of record CM060941.1, on the reverse strand, counting down.
ATCAAAGAATTCTATTAAATAAGGTGGATTCGAAAAGAAGGAAATTCTAAGAAAAGGAATTTGATTTTTGAAATAAGAAAATTTTATATCCAAAATAACCTTGAAAATCATTTGAAAACTATTTTATACCTGAAAATATGTTCTCTCGCAAAGAATGATTCTAAGATCGATTTTACTCATTCTAGGGTATTTCTACCCTATCTCTAATAAGTTTTTGTCGTACGGGCTAAGGTTTGCCTAAAACCAAAGCTCTGATACCAATTGTAACATCCCGCCATTTTGGACCATTCAAATCGACAGTTAAACCATACATGTTAGACTTGAATAATTCAAAACAACATATTGTTAATAAAATTTAGGGAAAATAAAATTAATCACAGAATCACAGACATAGAATATTAGAATAACTCACAGCGGAATAACATAAACATATGAGTTCATGAAGCTCCTAGATACATAGTCTCAAACTAATACATTGTACCCAAGTCTGAGAAAAATACACTTGAAAGTCTAAAAGAATAAGTTCTCTACTACAAAAGCAAAAGCTGAGTGAAAATAACTGAAATGGAAATATCAGATAGACAGCTAAATCTCCGGCAGATCTCTAGCCCAAAAAAAAGGATGAATCCAAAGCTGTGAAACTAAAGCTAACTCAACCGTAAAGAAAAATACAAAACACTCGAGTCAGGACATACATACTTTTAAAATATAAATCAACTCAAGTGAACTGCAAAAGAAATGCATCGGTAACTTAAGGATGCTTGGGATCGCCCATCCTCTAATGATTCGTTAAACTATCTACTATGTAGTAATATACGCTTTTATAATAATGTCTAAAGTAAAATAAACTATTAGAATAGCATTAAGGCGTTCCCCCCTTAACACATCTTATATATTCCTATAGTCTATACAGTACCGTAATCCCGCCCGTACTGGACGCCGTCAGAGGGCACTCCATAGGTATGGTACGAAAAAACTTGTGGAAGATGCGCTAGGGTAGGTGACATAACACAACTAGGCAATGCCAGGGTAGATATACCAATTACACTTCTAGACTGTTGGTAACGCATAGTCGCAACTACCGCCCAATCCGATCCACACTCCTGAATCAAAGGTGCGCACCAAATCAATCACAATGTAATAGAATGGCTAACGATGAAGTGTGTCCGATCAGAGGAGCTACCTCACTTGTCCCATCGATTTCTCATGTTTTAGCCACCTTATGCTAACTCATGGGAGTTAGGTCCACGTAAATATACCTTTAGGATCATCGCCACCATCCTACTTCATTCTAGAATCTCCACTACGTACACGGTTGTTTAAGTGGTTTTCGGTATCGACAGAGAGTATGCCCATATCCGATCCCGGTCGCTTTAACAACCGATCGGTATTATAACCCATGGTTATATAAATTTAAAATAGTTTATATTTCATATCAAACATTTTCCTGTCAAACCATATAAATTCCATATCATTATTCTTTTTAAAATAATATTTATTTTTCCGAAGTCATAACACTTCCAAATTTATTTAATTATAACCCGTTGAAGCAAAATAATTTAGGGACCATAGCACTTTAAAAATGTAGCCTTTAGAACCATAACATTCGGTACCATAACCCTTTAGCAAATTGTAGCATTTTGGAAATGTCACTTTTAAGAAAACTCAGCAGTACAGAAATACTACTGTAAGAATCCGCAGCGGTGCAGAATTGTTACTATAAGAATTCGCAACGACGCAAAATTGTTACTTAAAAATCTACAGCAGCGCAGAATTGTTACAGTAAGAAATCGCACCAGTTTTGAATTGTTGCCGTAAGAAATTGCAGCAGTTTTGAATTGTTACTGTAACACTTCCTACTACAATAGTTTATATAATCAAATAGTACATTTATTTACAGTTTCACCGTAGTCATTATATCATTCTTATTATATTACTCTAACTTAGCTATTTGGTCATCATAGAAACCACACCTTTAGTTAAATAACTTTGTTACTATAATGTCAAATTTTAAAGCTGAAATCCTTATGCTAAGTTAAAAGAACGCTATTAACTTAAACTTTATTTTATTTTCAATAAATAACATTTATCATATTTATTACCCAAATTATACCATTTATAGTTAAAACTTACATGTCAAATGTACGTTTTAACTTACTTTTTTTCCACAAAAAAACCATTATCATCTTAATCACTATTACATGAATTAAAATTTACAATTTATAGGTTAGAACAAAATACCATTATTAAGTTAAATCAGATTGTTAAATTTCAATTAACCTTCATACTGTGAATTAGATTCCAAAATTTACATTTCCAACTATTTATTTCTTATAAAAAATTTAACACATATAAACAAATTTACAAAAATCGTTACATTTAATTTTAGTTGAGATTCATATATAAAAATCCAAAATACTTAATAGTTTTTAGAAAAATCATTTTAAATCAACCACTAAGTCTGTATAAAATTCTCTACCCTAGGGTCAAGTAAATATGAACATATATCATTTCAATCCACAATTTATTAATTTTTCTGGTTTGTATCATTTCAAACCTACAATCCCTAGTTACATAACATTGCTCAATCCTATCATTTCAGCCCATAACAATTTTTCCTAAATCTAAAGATCGTTCGGGTATGTATCGTTTCAAGCCATGGTGAAGGAACTTGCAGTGTGAGAACATAATATTAAATAAACATAACAATAGTCAATATATCATGGCATATGATCATAACATGTATAATATGATATGAAATAACGTAATATAAACATAGGTGAAATTCTCAACTTGCATATACAAATCCATACAATTACATTGTCATCAATTCACCAATAATAAGTATGTTTACAAGAGTGATTACTCACCTTCTTTGGTTAGAGAAGTGATTCCAATCACAACACAACAACAAGCACGACAATTGCGAACAAGCTTGAGCGAGAGGAGAATCCAAATCCACAGCTTTGAAAAAATAAAATAAATTTCATATGTAAACAAATAGAATTTGCATAGAAAATAAAAGTAGAAATTTTTATATTTGTAAACATATGAAAGGGCTTGCCAAAGGGGCACATAGGCTCAGCCATAGGGGTTGCTTGGGTTTGGCCATAGGCTTAGGGTTAGGGTTTGGGTGGCAAAGGCTCGGCCTAGAGGTGTGGTTCGGCTAGGCTAGGGTTTGGTGGTGGTCACGGCCAAGGCAAAAGCAAGGGGAAAGAGGTGAGATGGTTCGGCTATAGGGTTTTAGTTAGAGGAAGAGGAGGCGGAGGCTGAAATTTGTGAAGAGGAAAGGGGAAAAGGAAGGAGAAGAGGTGGTTTTGGCTAGGGTTTCTGGTTGGAGGAATTGGAGATGGGTGTAGTGACAAGCATGGCCAAAATTTGTTGAGGAGAGGAGGAGGGAGGAAAACAAAATTTTAGAGAAGAAGAAGGTGAGGAGGAATAAGAAAACTTACATCAATTTCTACGGAGGCACAAATGAAAAATGAGGAGTCTAGGAAACCCTAGGATATTATATAGTCATCTCAACAGGTGGCTTCTCATCGAACTAAATCATTTCCTAGCTCACTAGTATAAGGCCAAAATAATCAAAATGTAAATAAGATTAAAGTTATAGGGAAAATAATTGCGTGTAATACGCTAAAAGCTGTAAATTTTGAGAAGTAGGAATCAAAATTTAACAAAACGAAAAACAAAGAAAATGTTAGAATTTAATCCATCTTCATAAAAAAAGTAAAAGTTCAAAATTCAAAATTTAAAATTTCAACAAAAGTCAAATTTTGACCAAAGTTGACCAAAATTTTGAATTTAAAAAAAAATCTTTATTTTATTAAATTTGGAAAAACATTTCACATCAAAATACCAAAACATTACATTAAATTTCGAAATTTATCACAATTTAGAAGTAATTATATTCAAAGTTTCAAACTAATTTTCATGTAAAATAATTCAAAATTTGCAGGTTATTTCAGCTTTTCTAACCTACTCATTTAAGAGTACTTGGAAAGTTATAGAAACAAAACATGTGGATCATATATAAAGTTTGGAACAAGTAATCTTAAAACATCAACAAGAATACAATGTAATTATGTAGCAACTCATATTTTAGAGAGCCAAAGGGTAATAACTAAAAGCTTTATAAATGCGACAACATATAAGTACGATAATATTTTATAAATGCAGCAACATTTTGCAGATGAAGAAACATAACCTTCTTATACATGCAATAACAAGTTAAAAATGCGAATTTGGAATAAAAAGAAGGAAATGATAATTAGTTAAGCGTGGTCGGAGACAAACTGATTAATTTATTTATGTGAGTAATTGATTAAATATGAAATTATTTAATTTTTTGATCGTTGTGGAACACTTAATAGAAACTAATGATTACCTAAATAAGAGTAACAAATAACTCTAAGTAATTTAACTAATAAATTTAATTTGGTTAATTGTCCATGTGTAAATATGCATTGAAGTAAACTAATAATACATTATAACGAGAAAAATACTAAACAAAATTAATTAATTATATTATGTTTTATAATGAAATTTGGAAGTGCAATTAAATGACAAATAATGAATTTTAGAAAAGAAAGAACTATTCAATGTAGGCTAACGGGGTTAGGAAGATTCAAGCCCATGAAGGAAATGAAATTTTCTCATTAGCTTATGATTCAAGAAAACATATAAGAAAACATATAAGAAAACTTACTAATGGATTCTATTTCTAAAAAATAATGAAAAGTAAAGGCAATATAAGAAAAATGATGAAATATAACAAAGGGAATGCTATTTAGCTTTGTCATGGGGAAGGTGAGTAATGTTACCTCTACGATGTTTTAAATGCTTACTATTTTCCTTTTGTTCATAATAATGATATTATGATTATCTATGATATGATTTCGAAGATATTATCACATAAAAGATGTTAGGAACTCATATCTGAAAAATGACTTTATGGAGCTAAAATCTTTGCAACTCAAGTTATAAAGAATTTAACCTTATGAACATAAAATTTGATGTTTTATACATGGATCTAGAGATGAATTTTTAGTATTTTACTGGTATATGCATTCAAATAATTGTTACAAATTTTTTATGTGCAACAACAATTAATTTAGAGAGTTAAATTGGCTAAAACCTTTGTTAACGATTTTATAATCACTTAAAATTTAGCGTGTTGTTATTTGGATGATTTCTGAGATGAGTATGACTATTATGATAGTTTAATTACTAAATAGTTGTTGTGTCTTTTTAAAGACCAGTTAAGACTACGAAAGAGGTTAAATGGCATATGCACATAATTTTTTATTTTATCACTTAATTCCATGATGTATGATGCGGAGCATGTTAATGTATATACCTGACAATTTTATAATTTTTTTATTTTTTTGATGGATTACTACTTAGTAGCAAGGTAATTAGTACAAGACAGTTAATGCAACATGGCATTTAATATATGAGAGTTAATGCAATGTGGTAATTGTTATCCATCATTCAAACCAAGCTACATCTTGATGTATTTGGACTTCAAGATGATAAAGAAATGGATCAAGAAACTTAGGAGTTCTATGAAAAGATAAAATGAAGAAAGATAAGTTTGGTCAAGATTTGTATAAGGGAAATCATGTCAATACTGACATGATTGATCATGTCGTAACCGAGTTATTCAAAGACAAGGACCCCTTTTGGAACTGTAAACAAAGTTATTTTGTACTTTGAAGAAAAATTTAACGAACTAAATTTGACAAATCATGTTGGTATCGACATGATTTGGAGGACCAATTTGGTCAAAAAAGATAAAAAAAATTTAGAGTCTTGAAAATTATGAAGAAGAGTCGAAGATTCAAACTGGAAAAAACATGTCGATACCGACATGATCATGTTGGTACCAACTTGTCACGGATTTCGAGTTTTACTCGTGCGTCATGCCCAAAAGCTTTGATCTAAATTTTGTAAATATTCATTAATGACCTAACAATTGGAAAGGAGGATTTTGACTATAAATGTCCATCATTTTGCAACAAAATAAGGACCTTAAGGTCCTTCCATCGAATTGCTTCCATTTTTGTTGTCAACTGGTTTTTGAGCTATACTTGTTAAAAAATGGTTGTAATTGCAAGGAACGTCAGAAATAAACTAATAATATATATAGGAAATCAATTTTAATGCCGATCACTCAAAAATTCTTGTATTTTTGTCTTATTTTCATTTCTCAGATCTATAAATCTCGTTTTTTGTTTGACTTGGGAGGTTGTTCCATTTTTTGACGCAACATTTTTGTACTTTCACCGAGAAAGAAGAATTTCAGCTGTAGTTCTATGCTTTCACTTTGGATTTGAAGAGTCTAAAGGCATGATCTAGAAGAAAAGCCTCCTAGAAAGACTAGATATGGTGCAAATAGGTAATGCTAAAGGAGTCACCATGTTGAAGATGAATAACTTAAACTTTGCTTATGCTACTAGTATCATCGTCTCAGCCAACTAAAGTTATGACAAGAGTGGAAATGGAGAGGATGATGCTGGACATGAATACAAAAATGCTAGAGCAGCAAAAGTCTCAGATGGAGTTGATGAGAAGTATGCACGAGCAATTGACTGCGTTGGCCCAGCTCTAGCAAAGGAAAAGTAGAAGGGAATTATCATATTATGATTCCAACAAAGAAAGCTTATCTTCGATGGAATAGAACAAAAGAATGTAGGCATCTGAGGGATGTCATTAAGGATCTAACTCATTTGAAAAAGCTACAACGATATGTTAGGAACCATATGATGGTAGGTAGATGAACAATAGACCCCAAGGACCACCTATCTAAGAGAATCAGACTGGATCTAACAAAGAGGGATCGAGATCATGCTAGAGGAAGTGTGATCAATACCATCTCAGGAAGTCCTCTTATTGTAGAGAAAAGCTTGAATGAGATGGAGCATTATGGAATCTCGTTGAGGCATGTGCCTTAAGAAATGTGTTTGCTAGCAACTGAGAATGATTCTCAATGACATTGTGTTTCGAAATTGAGTTATGATGACTTGGTGGAGGCGCCGATGCTTGACTCCATGGTGATTATGGTAACGATTGGGCCAGCTTCAGTGCATTCAATCCTTGTTATTGATTGTGGAAGCTCGGTGATTGTATTGTTCAAACAAACCATTGCACTTGGATGAAAAGGATACGAAGCCTTATAAATATTGTATTCAAGGATTTACGGGAGAGGCTAAGGAGTCATTAGGGTGCAAAGAACTACCGATGGAGTTAGGATAAGGTGACTACAAGGTTGTGTGGATGCAAATGTTTGTTGTAGTTGGATATTCGGTGTATAATGCTTTTTCTAGGCTAATGGGCCCGTGCTAGTTTTTGGATTGCAATTTCTCTATGGTGTCTACTGATGAAATTTCCAACTATGAATGGAGTAGGGGCAATCCAAGGAGAACAAAGCACGGGTCAAGAGTGCTATGTTACCAATCTCAGAGAGACGAAGCGACATGAGAAAGGGAAAAGTCCACTCCATGTTAAGTCTTATGATGCATAGAAACCACTGCTTAATACTTGAATCAGATCCAACAACAAGTTCCATAATCTTATGGTCCTACGAACAAGAATCAACAGATGCGAGGGTGGCTTCGGTGGAGTTGACAACTAACATTCAATTTTGATCCCACATGTGTTCTCAAGATCGGGTCTCAACTTGGCTGGAAGATGAGGAAAGAGTTGGAAGGGTTTATCCAAGCAATTACGAATGTGTTTGCTTGGACACAGTTTGATATGTGGGGAATTTCGCTAGAGATAGTATACCATGCATTGAATGTGGACCCAAGATACCCTCTTATGAAGCAAAAGATGCACAGTATGAAACCAGAGCGATCCGCTATGTCAAAAAAAGAAGTGAATAATCTAAAGGTAATCGACTTCATCCATAATGCATTATATCTAGAGTGGGCATCAAATTGTGTGTTGGTTAAGAAGGTGAATGGAAAATGATGGACATGCATTGACTATTCAGGCTTGAATAAAGCATCCACAAAAGACTACTTCCCTTTACCAAGGATCGACCAACTTGTTAATGGAACAGCCGGAAGAACTGTTGTTCTTCATGGATACATACTCTGGCTACAATCAGATAGCGATGCATGCCCAGACCAAGAGAATACGAGTTTCATCCCCGATTTGGGATTGTATTATTACCGAGTTATGTCGTTCGATCCGAAGAATGTTGGGGTTACTTCACAATGATCAGTGAACCAAATGTTTGAATATTAGATCGGTCGGACTATGGAGGTCTATGTGGATGATATATTGGTGAAGTCACAGCGATCGATGGATCACATAGGCGATCTCTCAGAGTTGTTGATATACTTCAAAAGTTTAGAATGAAGCTTAATATATTGAAATGTTCTTTCAGAGTCGCATCGGGCAAGTTTTTGGGTTTCATCATAAACTCAAGGGGCATTGATGCTAACATAGAACATATTAATGCATTAAGAATGGTTACTACCCAAATAGATGAGAAGGGAAATGTAGAGGTTGAATAGGAAAGTCGTTGCACCGAATTGATTCATTTTGAAGGTGAAAGAAGAATGTATATCATTCTTTGATGCTCTTAAGAAATCATCTAGACCAAGGAATGTCGAGATGCTTACTAGGATCTATTAGACCATATAAAGAATACCAATTTTACCAAAAATTTGGAAGGAGAATATTATTTATTTACTTAACTGCTTACTCCGTCGCTGAGTGTAGCCTTGGTATATCAGGAGTCTAAGATCCAAAGGCCAGTGTATTACATTACAAGCAGTTTATTACAGTGGAAGAGAATTATTCAATGCTAGAGAAATTGGCCTACATTTTTTGACTGCTTTGAGGAAGTTGCGACCATACGTTCAAGCTTATTTTTTAAAGGTGTTAACCGATCAACAATTCTAGCAAGTGCTATATTGACTCGATACTTTATGAAGATTGATAAAGTGGAATATTGAGCTGGGCTAGTACAACATATCTTACCATCGTAGGAAGAAATTCGAAGAAAGACTTTGGCAGATTTCATTGCTGAGTTTACTATTTGAGATGGAGAAGTAAGAATATTTGGTCTAACTATCTTAATGGAAATTATACGTAGATGAAGCTTCCAATGAACTTGGCTCTGGGAAAAAAGTGATTCTTGTAACCCAAAAAATATGGAGGATATGCTTCGCTTAGACTTGAGTTCCAAGCGACAAACTACAAGGATAAATATGAAGAATTGATTGCGAGACTCAAGATAGAGAGGGAATTGGAGGGTTCGGACGTTGCATATTTTTCACGGCTCTCATTTGGTGGTCTACTAGGTGAAGGAGGAATATCAGGCTAAGGGAGTAAGATTTGCCCCTTACTTGACCAAAGTGTTTGGAATATTTAACGATATTGAGCAGTAAACAACAATATGCATTTACAGGGAAGAGAATATGAAAGCTGATTCACTAACTAAACATGTCAGGTCTTGGGATGTGCAACTTTTGGGCATCATTAGAGTAGAGATTTCATTGGCTCTAAACATCAATGATATGGATGTTGATCGGATCTTGGAGGCTGAAGAAGAGAAGGAATCACGGATGACTACAATAAAAGAATATTTACAAAAGGAGACTCTTCAACATGGAAGGAAAAAACGAAGAATACTCCTATATAAAGCACCTTAATTCATTATGCAAAAAGGAGTGCGGTATAGGAGCGGATTCTCAACTCCCTTACTGAGGTATCTCACCAAAGATGAAGCTAAGAAGTTTCCTGTAGATTTTCATGTAGGAAGTTGTGGTGATCACATGGAGGAGCAGACACTAGCAAAAAATGTTCTTCGCCATGGATACTTTTGGCCAACAGTTAACCGAGACGTAGTTGACTATTTTAGAAGGTATGCATATTTTAGAAGTTATGACCAGTGCTATAGGTTTGAAAAGATACAAAAAGCCATATGTATAGAGCTTACGCAAATGGTTGGCCCATGATCATTTGCCGTATAGGGAATAAATATCATCGGTGTGCTATGGATGTTGAGAGATGGATGGTATGTGATAGTGGTTGTGGTTTGCTTCACAAATTAGATGAAATAGAACTGCTAACAAAGGTAGATTCGACGAAAGTGATCAACTTTGTAGTGAAGTCATTTTCTGTAGATTCGTAGTTCCATAGAAGGTAATCACTAATAATGGAATTCAACTTGAGAGTGTTGAGTTCAAAAAGTTCTTTCACCAGTACAGAATTTAGAATAATTTCTTAGCAGTAGCACACTCACAGATGAATTGACTGGTGGAGGCAGTAAATAAGATCATCAAACCCATCATTAAGAAGAGATTGACAAGAGCCAAGGGAAAATAGGTGGATGGGTTATCCTAGCATTGTGATCTTATCGAACAACCCACGAGTCCACGGCTGACCATACTTTATTTATTTTGGCTTATGGAACCAAGGTCATGTTACTGATCGAAGCTAAAGTCCTTCTCATAAAAGACTACACTGCGATCCCAGAACGAACAAGGAAATCTTGCTTGAGTTTCTCGACTTAGTTGAAAAAGAACGAGAAGAGGCTGATCTATAGATAGCTGCTGCTAGGATAAGAGTAGCAAAGAAGTTCAGCATCAAGGTAAAAAACCGTACCTTTTAGAAATGTAACATTATTTAAAATACGTCTTTCCAGGTCCTTATGTGATTGCACAAAAGCTCAGAGATAGAAATTTCAAGCTATCGACTGCTGATGAGATCCTAATTTCGTAGGCATGGAATAGCACACTTACGATGCTATCTTGCTTAAATTCATTTATGCAGATAAAACACCCTATTGATTGAGATTTAACGTAATAAGACAAAGACTGACATTCTTTCATTTATACATAAATTTTACTTTTTAATCGGTGGAACTAAATTCTTAAAGTTTTACTTTATTTTTCATGATCAATGACATCATTCCAGTTTTTGAAAAATGAAATGTCTAGGTATCCATAGATAGGTATCGATGAACTCCTTAGATCCATGATTGAGCCGTTAGGGTATAATCGTATTTGGGTCAATCAAACAATTTTCCCTTACACATCTTGTAACAACCCAATATTTTTATCCATTTGTATCCATTGTAAGTGCATAGGTAGACACACACGCCGGACTTGAATTTCTCAAAATACCGCATTGTAAATAAATTTGGAGTAAATGAAATACAAATCATAGAATCACAGACACAGAACAAACAAAATACCTCGCAGCGGAATATAAAATACATAGTAGTTCATGAAGCTACTATGACAGAGTCTCAAACTAAATACATAATACAGTCTGAAAACAACATAATAGAAATCCCAAATACATAGAAGTTCACTAGTACATGAGATAAACTAGAATAGCTGAAACAGAAAGTAGATATAAATGTAGATAAGCCGAAACTCCAGCAAAGACCAGCTCCAGAAAGAGAATCCAAAGCTGTGAATAATCAGGCCGACCCGAGCGTAAGGTAAAACACAAAACACTCGAGTTAGGACAATATATACTTATATAATGTAAACCAACTCAAGTGAACTATAATAGAAATGCACAATAACTTAAAGGATGCTTGGGATCACCCATCCTTTAAGAATCAGTTAAACTACAAATTAAATACATCCCGTGGTTAAAATTTCAAAATGGTATGTTATACTTCAAAATCAAATATCATTTCAAAAATTCAATTTCATTCAAAAATCCATTTCAAAATATCATATCTTCCACGTTCATTTTTATTTAATTTAAGTACCATTACAAAACCCATTTCAAAATAGTTTATATTTCGAGACAAATTACTTCATTTTAAATCATTAAAATGAAGTTATTAAATTTCCAAAATTTTAATTTTTCAAATTTCATTCATTCACTTAAATTTATTAAAATAATGAAAATTCAACTTTCGCAGCGTTTAGAAAATGGTACAGAAAGTCACATTCAAAACAGTTCAATTTAACAAAAGATAGCATTTAAAAATGCTGTAATAGGGTTACATTAGTTTCAAATAAAACTTAGTTAAATTCAACAATTATAACATTTTAAAAAATGCTATAATAGCCCTTAATTAAACTTAGCCATTTATCATTATTATCAACTACAGCATTTACAAATGCTGTATTATCATTTACATTAGAATTAATAGCATTTTAGAAATGCAGTTAATTAACTTCAAATATTCAGTATAATTTCACAAACAATTATATTTTTATTTAAATCATTTTTAACTTATAAAATCATATAATTTCACTTTTAAAACAATCATTCAAATACCCTTTTATTCATGATTTTATAAAGTTAAATCTCCATTAAAAATCAAAATTTAATAATAATTCACTTATTAAATTCCAACATTAAATTTTAAATTCATTAAATTAAATTTAACTTAACACTTAAGTTTAAAATTTTCAAATATAACTTAATTTTATTTTTATTTACTTAACTTAAAATTCATTTTTAAGCCAAATTCACAAATTTTCAATTTTAGTTATATTTCAAAATTTCAACCTAAATATTCATTCATTTCACATTTTAACTTTATTCAAAAATCATTAATACATTATAAAATCATTCTAAATTCATTTACTTCAAAATAACATAAATTTATCATATTTTCATATTTAATTTAAATTCCATTTATCACCAAATTAAAATTTCCAAAATAACTTACATTTCAGATTTCTAACTTTACCATTTATTTATTTCACTTATAAACTTTCAGAAAATCAATAATGCTTTACAAAATCATTTTTTATCAAATTTAAATCAAAATATTATAATATTTACATTTCTAAAAAATATTTAAATTTTTTTAGAAAAACATATTTTAACAATGGGTCTGTATTTCATTTTCTAGCCTAAGTAAAGTGATACGGGTAATATATCATTTCAACCCGTAATTTACAAAGAAAATCCGGGTTTGATGATTTCAAACCCGCAATCCCAGGTAAATGAAAATAATTGAAAATCATTCAGGCCTATCATTTCAGCCCATAATGATTTTCTCCTATTCTAAAGTCCGTTCGGGCATGTATCATTTCAACCCATAGTGATTCAAATCTAAAGGGAACTTGCAGTGTGATAAACTGATAAAAATAACAGAACATCATAATATACCAGTAACAAATGTTATAACAGGTGTTTAAGCATGTGTGAACATCATATAATCATAATATAGCAGGTGTAACATGATAATGCATTTTATAGATTCAAAAGGGGTCAATTTACTAGTTATACATGTACATATTGTCTGGTGAGAATAACTCACTTGTTCAAAGCTGGAGATTGCAAAACTAAAGGCATAACAGAAAAAAAAGCACGATGACACGATTACGAACTTGAGTGGAGAGCGAATCCAAGCTACAACTCTTGTGTACAACCCAAAACAAACAATCAAAACAAACACAATTCAATACAACTTTAAAATGCAATAACTTTGAAATAAAAGAAAATATGAATTGCCAAACTTTTTGCCTTGCTTCCTTAAACTTTTGTCACGGCCTAAGATATGGTTTGGTTCAGATTTGGTCAAGTTTTGGCTCAGGTTTGTGCTAGCATGGCTTGGCCAAGATGGTGAACAATGGTGGAGTTATGAACATGTGAAGGTGAAGGGGTTTCTAGGCAAATTAGTGGAAAAGTGGTCAAACCAAGGCTCGTCCATGGATGGTTAGGCTCGGCTAGAGGGTCTAGGTGGAAGATCAGGGGCTGGAGTGGTGAGGTTGGGTCCGGACAAGGTGGCGGCGGCGGCCAAAGGTAGTGGTGGTGATGGAAAATGGAGTGGTGATCAACTAGGTGCTCGGCTATGCATTGTTTTGGACATTGTTTGCATTTTTGGTGAAGTTTGGCTTCAAGGAGGGTTCGGCCATGGTCTAACCTGAAGTGGTGGGTGGTGATGATGCCAAGGAGGAGTGGTAGGGGATGATGGCCGTGGCTATGGTGAGGAGGCCATGCAAATAGAAGAGGAAACAAGGCAAAAAGTATGAAAAAAAATAGAAGAAAAGTGTAAAAGAGGAGGCCATTATCAAGGAAGTTTGAAGAAGCCATGAGAATGAGAAGTGCTGAGTTGTTTTTCAATTGAAAAGTAAAATAATGCACGGCCAAAACTGAAGAAGTGGACAGCAAAAATGAATCAAAGTGAAGGTTATGGCATTTGAAAAGTTTTGAAGGTGAAAGGACTTATGTCATGCACTTTTTAAAACCTTTGGTATTTCCTTTTCTGTTTGATTTTATAAAAACAAAATAACTCAGAAATATACTTTACAAACCAAAACCAAGTAAAAATATAAGAAAATAAATAATTAATTTTAAAGAAAATATAAAAAGAATGAAATGCTTAAAAATACAAAACAGTGTCCAGAAATTACAAATAAATCACAACTAGTCTTGAAAAAATATCCACTTCATTTTAAAAATATTATGAAGTGAATATTTTCAATAAAATAATTCATTTACCATTTTAAAAATAAAATAACTAATTAAATTGGAGAAAAATAGGAAAAGGAATAAATAAATTGTTTAAAAATAGCAAACATGACATAAAATTTTACAAGAAATTTACCAATGGCTTTGGAAAATTACTTACTTCATTTTAAAAATATTATAAGACAAAATTTTAAATATAATGATTTTTAAAACATTTTCAAAGTGAAATAAATAATTAAATTCATAGGAAATATCAAAAGAATTGAAAAAATTGATTAAAAAAGGAAAAAGAACCTGAAAATTTCAATAAACTACCCTTAATTATAGAAAATTTCTACTTCATTATAAAATAATTTAAAACAAATAAAAATAAATTTCAAAAATATTGGGTTGTTACACTCTCCCCCACTCAAACATTTTCGTCCTTGAAAAGAATGGAAGCGGAGAAACAACAAGGAAGAACAATAGGTTGGAAGTCATCCCCGAAGGAAGGTAGGGAAAAAGTAGCTAGGAGGGAAAATAGGTGGGAACACAAGGATGGACCATTATTTAAAGCCATATACATTTCAATTTAAAATTTTATACAACATTTTAAACATTTTATAACATGATGAATAGTCATTTGATTCAATTTTTTGATAGTTCGAAGTAAACAATATTTAACACATTTGTAAACATTTTGATATTATATTAATAAAATATCCTTTATATAATACTTTATCAAAATACTTTTATAAATCGACGTCTTAACAAGTTTACTTTCGTTCCTGCAGACTCTGGCCATGCGTTGATCAGGCGCAAAGCTAGAATTCTCCAGGTACTAAGCAAACTTGTTTCAACACCCAGTGAAAATACTGGAAAAACCTGTTTAAAAAACAGATATGGAAAGTACAATCCAAAAAAAATCAACCAAACCGAAACAGTTGTCTAACCATGGATCGCAGATGCACAATGGTTACGCTTGGACCCCTCAGGAAACAATCCGTATCCGTAAGCTTTCTCAGCCCTGCGAGTTACGCCATGATGACTAGTAGAGTGCAGGATACACAATGGTTACGCCTGGAGCCCCTAGGAAACAATCTGTACCCTTAGGCTATCTTAGCCAGGCAGTTTCACTACTAATGCGACCTACATAGAGTGCATGATACACAATGGTTACGCCTGAATCCCCTAGGAAACAATCCGTACCCCTAGGCTAGCTCAGCCAGACAGTTGCGCTATGCAGTCGCGCTCGTAAAACCACAGAGATCGCCATGGAATTCGATGGACACTCGAGTATCATATTCGAAAAACCCAAATCAAAGACAGAGAATAATATCGATAGAATGAATCCACAATGTGGCCACAAAGCAGATATCAAGCATAAGGCACTTTCCATATCTTTACTTCGAAAATCTGTATCATATAGTACCTTTCAAAATCACTTTCAAATATCATACTTATATAAAGTCCATTATATATAAGATTTCATTTCAATTCAAATACTTTCCAAAACAACAGTTTTCAAATCAACTGCATTCTTACACAAATCAATTTTATATAAGTTCGATGACTCCCAAATCAAGTATTTAGTAAATCAAGGTTCTCAATTTTAATTCGTTTCAATAACATTTCAGTTTCACAATCATATATGGTTTTGCCAAATCATTTCTTCCACATCACATATATTCAGTTTCAATGTTTTCTTAAAACAATAATTTAGAAGATAATCCAAATCAACAAAATTTAGGTCAAACAAATTCATTTCCATTTCAAACATATATCCACTTTCAAAAATCATGATACTTTCAAAGTTAAAAATCTTTCGAAACCAAATACTTGAAATCATTTCACTTTGAAAATCATAACATTTTGAAATCATACATTCGAAATCATAAAACATTCCCTTAATTCTTTACATTTCACAAATTTATTCAAGTAAACCAAAATCTAAAATTTCCGATTTTAATTCAATTCAAACCATCAGTTTCAATTCAATTTAGTTTTCCAACAAAACTATTTCAAATATTATCAAATTTCAAATATAGATTTGATTTACAAAATAAACTATTAAATCTTAAATACGTTTCAAGGCTTAAATATACCATATTTCAAAACTAAATTTTATAATTTCATATATCGCAAATTTTACATCATTATTACTTACATATGTCATCATTTCGCAACATTACATTCGATCGCTCGCTTGGTCACCCAAGTTCGCTTTCGAACTAGTATTGTCCATTCGACTTCCCTAATGCGGACTTCGATATGGTTTCTCGACTGGAAGCCATCAGTCTCCTTGTATAGCCATATACTATGATAGAGAATTCTAGAATCAAGCCCAAAATCCATATCAAATATTCGCCATCAAGAATCAAATGAAAAATCCTAACACGAAATGGTGTAATTCACCTCGAACTTGTGTACTCAAACTTGGATCAAATTAATTATGCGAATAAAATAGCATACGTACAACTTATGTATCTATTCCAACTTGTTAAATAAATAGTTTCATAAAGATGTTACTAAGTTAAAACATTTAAAACCAAATTTTTTTATCAAACATTTAAAGACTAATTTTTATCCAAAACATTTCAAAACTAAATTTCATATTAGTATAATTCAAAATAGTCTTATTTATGTACTTAACAAAACAGTTTCAACTTATACAAATCATATTATTTCATAATTGAAACATACAAACTAAACTTATATTCTTTATCAAATACCTTATACCTTTCAAAATTTCTTAGCTTTGAAAAGTTAACCTTGATTTGGAAGTGCTCGAACCTTCAAAATAGTCGAAGAAATCATATTTTCAATCCAAGAGTTGGAAATCAACAACAAATCAGTAAATAAAATTTCAAAAGATAGGTTTCAAATCCGAAACTCGGGGACTGAACACCGGCTTACTTTAAATCATTTCAAATATACATACATATATCTTTCGAAAATCAAATCATACCTCGAAATCTGAAATCAAAACTGGTTTCACAAAATCACTCTCATAGCAAAGCTACTAGAGTGGCCTCTCCCCCATTCAGAAACTCGAAAATCAATGTCGATGATGCATGCATTCATTACCGAAATTATTTTCCAGCGACATAAGTGAGTTCTGGACTTCAATTAACTTTGAATTTTTTTTCGAAATTCCTTCGAAATCATTGAAATTCATTCGAATGCATTTGAAACATTTCTTATTTGAAAAAAATATCTTTAAATCATATTATTATTATATATTTTCCAAAATCTTAAAACCGATTTCAAAACACCGAAGTTCGATTCCTCGAAATTCAAATTCAAAACCCTTCAGTTATAAATCATTTTTGTATAAATCAAGTTTCTTATAAATTTCAAAATTTCAAATACTTTCAAAGCTTCAAATTTTCATTTTAAAACGTATATAATGCTTATCGAAAACATTTCACTTTTATATACAAAATATGGTCATCCTTAATAATTTCGATGTATGCACAATTTCAAAATACAACCAAACACAAATTTCCAAAGGATGATTCAAGGAAGGATTTCAAACAGACAAAGATTCAAAATTAGAGGAACTCTAATCAAGTAGAATTCTAGTTCGAAGATAAACTCAAACGAAGATGAGATAATTTAATTATCGAATAAAAGATGGATAAGCCTATAAAAATCGCGGGCAACCTTAACCGGTCAACCGTGACTTCAGGAATATAATCAATTCGGAAATCTGAGGCAAGTCGACATTCGATTGCCAGATATAGGATCCAGATAGAGCAGGAGATAGATAGCATCGACATCCGAGGATACAGAAATCTCAGGTGAATCAATGCCAATTGTAAAGGAGTTTCACCCCTTTACAAATCATTCAAAGATTTACGAAATCACCGATCTTTATAGAGGTCATTCCAATGTGGAATTATAGAATGCTCAAAATCAAAATGATAAAACAGGGAAAACATGACTGGATTTCAGAACAAGTGGGAGTGTTCCAAAGTTCATGGAATCCTATTCGATAAGAATCTTAACCAAGAGATTTCTAACAAACTGGATTCGGAAGGGATGAAGTTTAGAAAATCTTGGTTTCAAAGTAAGAAATTTTTTATACCAAAATACTCTTTGAAAATCTTTTAAAATAATTTGGAAATCATTTTATACTTCGAAAACACGTTCTCTCACAAAGAAAGGTTTCTGAGATTGATTTCACTCATTCTAGGGTATTTCTGCCCTATCTCTAATGAGTTTTTGCTCCGCATGCTAAGGTTTGCCTAAAAACCAAAGCTCTGATACCAACTGTAACAACTCGATATTTTCAGCCATTTGTATCCGTTGTAAGTGCGTACGTAGACACACACGCCGGACTTGAATTCTCAAAATACCGCATTGTAAATAAATTTGGAGCAAATGAAATACAAATCACAGAATCACAGACATAGAACAAACAGAATACCTCACAGCGGAATATAAAATACATAGTAGTTCATGAAGCTACCACGACAGAGTCTCAAACTAAATACATAATACAGTCTGAAAACAACATAATAGAAATCCCAAATACATAGAAGTTCACTAATACATAAGATAAACTAGAACAGCTGAAACAAAAAGTAGATATAAATGTAGATAAGCCGAAACTCCAGCAAAGACCAGCTCTAAAAAGAGAATCCAAAGCTGTGAATACTCAGGCTGACCCGCGTAAAGTAAAACACAAAACACTCGAGTCAGGATAATATATACTTATATAATGTAAACCAACTCAAGTCAACTGTAGTAGAAATGCACAATAACTTAAAAGGATACTTGGGATCGCCCATCCTTTAAGAATCAGTTAAACTACAAATTAAATACATCCCGTGGTTAAAATTTCAAAATGGTATGTTATAATTCAAAATCAAATATCATTTCAAAAATTCAATTTCATTCAAAAATCCATTTCAAAATATCAAAATATCATATCTTCCAAACCACATTCATTTTTATTTAATTTGAATACCATTACAAAACACATTTCAAAATATTTTATATATCGAGACAAATTACTTCATTTTAAATCATTAAAATGAAGTTATTAAATTTAATAATTAAATTATTAAATTTCCAAAATTTTAATCTTTCAAAGTTCATTCATTCACTTAAATTTATTAAAATATTGAAAATTCAACTTTCGCAGCGTTTAGAAAATGCTACAGAAAGTCACATTCAAAACAGTTCAATTTAACAAAAAATAGCATTTAAAAATGCTGTAATAGGGTTACATTAGTTTCAAATAAAACTTAGTTAAATTCAATAATTATAGCATTTACAAAAATGCTATAATTGCCCTTAATTAAACTTAGCCATTTGTCATTATTATCAACTACAACATTTACAAATGCTGTATTATCATTACATTAGAATTAATAGCATTTCAGAAATGCATTTAATTAACTTCAGATATTCATTATAATTTCACAAACAATTATATTTTTATTTAAATCATTTTTAACTTATAAAATCATATAATTTCACTTTTAAAACAATAATTCAAATACCCTTACATTCATGATTTTATAAAGTTAAATCTCCATTAAAAATCAAAATTTAATAATAATTCACTTATTAAATTCCAACATTAAATTTTAAATTCATTAAATTAAATTTAACTTAACACTTAAGTTTAAAATTTTCAAATATAACTTAATTTCATTTTTATCTACTTAACTTCAAATTCACTTTTAAGCCAAATTCACAAATTTCCAATTTTAGTTATATTTCAAAATTTCAACCTAAATATTGATTCATTTCACATTTTAACTTTATGCAGAAATCATTAATATATTATAAAATCATTCTAAATTCATTTAATTCAAAATATCATAAATTTATCATATTTTCATATTTAATTTAAATTCCATTTATCACCAAATTAAAATTTCCAAAATAACTTACATTTCAGATTTTCTAACTTTACCATTTATTTATTTCACTTATAAATTTTCAGAAAATCAATAATTCTTTACAAAATCATTTTTTATCAAATTTAAATCAAAATATTATAATATTTACATTTCTAAAAATATTTTAATTTTTTTAGAAAAACAAATTTTAACAACAGGTCTGCATTTCATTTTCTAGCCTAGGTAAAGTGATACGGGTAATATATCATTTCAACCCGTAATTTACAAAGAAAACCCGGGTTTGATCATTTCAAACCCGCAATCCCAAGTGAATGAAAATAATTGAAAATCATCAGGCCTATCATTTCAGCCCATAATGATTTTCTCCTATTCTAAAGTCCGTTCGGGTATGTATCATTTCAAACCATAGTGTACCAAATCTAAGGAGAACTTGCAGTGTGATAAACTGATAAAAATAACAGAACAGCATAATATACCAGTAACAGATGTTATAACAGGTGTTTAAGCATGGGTGAACATCATATAATTATAATATAGCAGGTGTAACATGATAATGCATTTTACAGATTCAAAAGGGGCCAATTTACTAGTTATATATGTACATATTGTCTGATGAGATAACTCACATGTTCAAAGCTGGAGATTGCAAAACTAAAGGCACAGTGGAGAGTGAATCCAAGCTACAACTCTTGTGGACAACCCAAAACAAACAATCAAAACAAACACAATTCAATACAACTTTAAAATGCAATAACTTTGAAATAAAAGAAAATATGAATTGCCAAACCTTTTGCCTTGCTTCCTCAAAATTTTGTCACGGCCTAGGGTATGGTTTGGTTCAGATTTGCTCAAGTTTTGGCTCAGGTTTGGGCTAGCATGGCTCGGCCAAGATGGTGAACAATGGTGGAGTTATGAACATGTGAAGGTGAAGGGGTTTCTAGGCAAATTAGTGGAAAAGTGGTCAAACTAAGGCTCGGCCAGAGGGTCTAGGTGGTAGATCAGGGGCTGGAGTGGTGAGGTAGGGTCTGGACAAGGTGGTGGCGGCGGCCAAAGGTGGTGGTGGTGATGGAAAATGGAGTGGTGATCAACTAGGTGCTCGGCTATGCATTGTTTTGGACATTGTTTTCATTTTTGGTGAAGTTTGGCTTCAAAGAGGGTTCGGCCATGGTCTAACCTGAAGTGGTGGGTGATGATGCCAAGGAGGAGTGGTAGGGGATGATGGCCGTGGCTATGGTGAGGAGGCCATGCAAATAGAAGAGGAAACAAGGCAAAAAGTATGAAAAAATGGAAGAAAAGTGTAAAAGAGGAGGCCATCACCAAGGAAGTTTGAAGAAGACACGAGAGTGAGAAGTGCTGAGTTGTTTTTCACGTTAAAAGTAAAATAATACACGGCCAAAACCGAAGAAGTGGACAGTAAAAATGAATTAAATTGAAGGTTATGGCATTTGAAAAGTTTTGAAGGTGAAAGGACTTATGTTATGCACTTTTTAAAACCTTTGGTATTTCCTTTTCTCTTTGATTTTATAAAAACAAAATAACTCAGAAATATACTTTAAAAACCGAAACCAAGTAAAAATATAAGAAAATAAATAATTAATTTTATAGAAAATATAAAAAGAATGAAAGAAATTACTTAAAAATACAAAACAGTGTCCAGAAATTACAAATAAATCACTACTAGTCTTGGAAAAAAATATCCACTTCATTTTGAAAATATTATGAAGTGAAAATTTGAAATAAAATAATTTATTTATCATTTTAAAAATAAAATAAATAATTAAATTGGAGAAAAATAGAAAAAGGAATAAAGAAATTGTTTAAAAATAGCAAACATGACATAAAATTTTACAAGAAATTTACCAATGGCTTTGGAAAATTACTTACTTCATTCTAAAAATATTATAAGACAAAATTTGAAATAAAACGATTTTTAAAACATTTTCAAAGTGAAATAAATAATTAAATTCATAGGAAATATCAAAAGAATTGAAGAAATTGCTTAAAAATAGGAAACAGAACCTGAAAATTTCAATAAATTACCCTTAATTCTAGAAAATTTCTACTTCATTATAAAATAATTTAAAAAAATAAAAATAAATTTCAAAAATATCGGGTTGTTACACATCTGTTATTTGACCAACGCTAAAAGATAAGAGAGGTCGAGAATTAATGCACGGGGATAGCCATTTGAGACACCAATTCTCGAGGTTAGGAATCCATATGGAATTGAATCTTTTACAGGTACACTATTGAAGTATATCGACATTTGACATGAACAAATGAGCCATACAATCACAACTACATCAACAATGATCTAAAATGGAATTATTTTTGGAATAAGATTTTATTTGAAAAAAAATTGAATTGGATCTAAAATCAACTAGACTTTGTGGTTCCAACAATGATCCAAAATGAATTATTTTTCTGAAATTCATCCATTTAACCTACTTTCTACTAGCCTGTTTCTTTCAAGAAGACCATTGAGTGAAATAACCAAGAGTGATGGAGTATTCTATAAGATGATAGAAGATGAATGGTTCAAATCTTGGCCCGGTTCTTTCTCTTTATGAGCTTCCTTGAGTCTGTAAATCTTAGCCTAAAGTACCACATTATTGGTCTCTTTCACCTTCATTTCCTTCTCCAATTTGTCATTCAAAACATGGGCTTTCCCCAGTTGGTCATTGAGATCAAACTCTAAACCGTGTGGGCATCAACCACCCTTGTCAATCTATGTTGAGCATCTTTTGCAGCCTCTGCCTTCTCTTCTTTTTCCTTCTTAACCTTAGCCAACTATTTATTATAGTCCTCGCAAATGCAAGTGTGATCTACTCTCTCGGTATGGAAGCTTCGAATGATTAACATATTTGCTCAGTTACATCCAAAAGGCCTTTGCTGACCTCTTCCATTGGATAGCCACCCTGCAACATCCTGGTTCTTATTGATACCCTCATTCATGTAGTCTAATGATAGGTCTTTGACATCATAGTCGAACTTCACCCCCTCTAGGCATATGCCAGGAAGGGCTGCCTGCATCTTTTTGATAGTCAAGAGATTGGTCTTTGTGGGAAGGAGGAGGAGTAGTATGGCTTGAAGATTTTCTTGTTCTAGCCCTATGCGATATTCGAGAGGAAGAAGGGATGATAGTTTTGGACTTATGGGAAGCCATGATCGAAGCCTTAGGTTGCCCAGTGATGGCAGTAGTAGGAGGTTAAGTTGAAGGAGAAAGGTTAAGATGGGAAGATTAGAGAAACTAGGATGATTAAGAAAGCGATTTATTGTTGGTGATGGGAGTCATTGTCACGCCTGGAATGGTCGCATGAATCATAAGATCATCAAGGCAATGATGTCTTTCTTCAACCTCGTATCATTCATTGTATCAAAAGTGTGGAGTAAGGCCTAAGGTGGCGTCTGAGGCATGAAAGCAATTGGTATAAGGTCTGCCTATGGCTACCAAGGATCCGGTTGGAGACATAAGGCTTAATGTGGTAGTCAAGTACCAAAAGCAGAGTGGGTGTATGGCCTTAATGGCAACTGAAATACAAAACACGTAGGTGTAAGGTTTGAAGTGGCAATCAAAAATAAAAATGAAGTAGGCGTGAGGCTAGATGTGGCAGCCGAAATACAAAAGCGAAGGTGTAAGGCCTAAGTGGCAACCAAAGAAAAGATGAGTTCAGTAACATTTAGGAAGCAATAAAGGCATAAAGCCTTAATGACAGTCGAATGCTTGATTAAAACATTTCATCTATTGTAAAAGAAATAAGGCCTTAGTGGCATCCTAGAATAGAGTATTTTAGGTTTCGTTTAAAATTTTTATAATAACTAATGGAAGATCACTTGAAATAGCTATTTAGCTTAATTAAGACAACCTTGACCTTTCTATTGTACTGTGTTGTTTTGAATGAATGTTTTTGTCATAGTGAGGTGTGTCATGCTTTGGTGGCATAGTATCACTTTCTTTTATGTTTTGGATAATTTATTGCTCATAACAGATTTTATGTATGACTCCTGTTTTTATCATGGTTTCCTTATAAAATCATGGGTACTCATTCAAGTAGATCGTGTTTATGGTTTTAGACTTGGTGCCGAACAAAGGAGATAAAGACGAAGCAGGAGGCTTGAGGGTATTATTTGTTATTTTGATCTGTTGCACTAAATGTTTATATCAGCATCTCTTTATGTTGAGCATAACAATATTACTTATATTGTAATATCTGTTTGGCACTTGCCACACTTAGGAGTGAATATTGGGAACTAAATTGTTAAATTTGAACTGCAATGGTGTGTTTTCTTACTTTTAGTTAATATCTACTTTGTTCACTTAAGATCGTATAGTATATTTGATCCCATCTCTATCAGTGAAAGATAATTCCGAGGTGACTACAACACATTAGAGTTCCATTTTTGGGTTGTAGAATAAGAGATGTTATAGTTGATATTATAGTTTTGGTTAGGGGACACTTAAATAAAACATAGTTAAATAAAGGTATAGGTAAAGTTTGATCGTAGGAAACAAATACCTTAGGTAGGGCATTCACAGATATAAAATGTATTTATATTTTCTATATGGGGATATAGATGAGTTTAGTAGAGATTTTCACTACAAAATCACCTTTCTCCTTCCATTTTTGATGAAAGGATTCTTAGTAAAAATGAATGTGATACGTGGAAGAATCATGGTAGGAGGAGCCAATACTAGGGGAGAGAATGATAACATGCAAACTGTCGAAGGCAATGGTAAGGAGATGCCTTTGGCAGCTAAGAATGTGGATGTCCTACCTTTTGTGGGAATGGATTTGATTTTCTTTGTAGTTCATGATGCAGATGATGAGAGAAATATGCCGAAAGTAGCAAAACCGAGGCTATTTGTAAGAGAGGATTTTTTTAGGCTGAACCAAGATTACTGGAACGTAGAGAGTAAAATTTGTACCGAGAGAGAGAAAACGGTAGAGTTGATGAATTGGCTGAAGGAGAGTGAGCGTATCTTCAAGGATATGAGGCTGGACGATGTCCAAAAGCAAATGCTGGGTTTCTAGACAGTTGCATGAAGACGTGTTGGATTAGTAGGAAATAAAGACTATCGAGACTCCTACAAAGGAGATCACTTGAGAGCATTTCAGGGAATGATTTGAGGTATAGTTCAACTATGAGTATTAGAGAAATGTGTTGTTGAGGAACTTCATCAATCTTAGGAAAGGAGATTTCTTTGTAAAAGAGTATGTCTAGAAGTTCAACGTATTGGAAAATAATGGCTGAGAACTGACCAACACACCGCTAAAGAAGAACGAGAAGTTTATCCATGGGGTAAAGGAAGGGATAAATCATAAAGTGATGATGCACTTAGTATCTCCTTTTGAGTTTGTGGTGGACATGACCCAAAGGTACAATAGTATATAGCGATAGGAATGAAGGGCGAAGGTAAAGGCGAAGGTAGAACAAAAAAAGAGGTTCGCTCCATGCCAAAAAGGGAAGAAAAGGTAGTAGCCAAAGGGGAAGACCAAAGGGCAGAGGCCAAAAGGATATTTTGAAGGTTACTTATTACAAATACGGGTAGGAGGGGCACTATGCATCATAGTTCCTAAAACCAGCTGGAGGGACCAAGGTAAGTGCTTCAATTGTGATAAGCAAACCATAAGAAGAAGGATTGTCTAGAGTTGAAGCAGACAAGTCTGCTTGCCTTAGAAGGACTGAAAGGAGGACCCACTATCAAGGATAAATGCAAGAGTGTTGTGTCAGAAGGTATGCTTCTGATTCCATTTTTGTAATAGAGTTATGTTTTGTGTTGAAACTGCTTATTCTTTCATTTTGAAAGATGTGGTTGATAGTTTGGGGTTAAAATAACCTATCTAGTTACTTCTTTTCATATAGTTAATATGACTGGTAAGTATGCCACTCTCAGGCCAAAGTGCACAGACATGGAGTTTATTATGCATGATCGGTTACTTTCTTACAACCCATTTGTGTATGACTTTGTAAGCGATGTGGTAATTTTTCTTATTGATTAGTATAGAATGATCCAAATATATTATGTTGAGAGAATCATTTCCCTATGGAATTAAAAGGAGGAGATAAAATCTTAGTATCTTTGGATGAGATTAAGGAAAGTTCCGAGGTTTTGTTGTGTACGATGCAAAATTTAAAAGAGGAGAAAGATAGAGTTTTTGTGGTTTGGGAATTTGCCGATGTCTTCGAACAAGTAATGGAATTACCTTTGAGAAGTGCGATCGAGTTTCACATAGATTTGGTACTAAGGGCACATAGTAGGCCACTTAGCAGAATTCCACCTAAGGAAATGGAAAAATCAAAGAAGAAGGTTGTGGAACTTGAGTATATGAGTTTAGTTAGACCGAGTAGTTCACTATAAGAAGTTGAATGAGCCGATAGTAAAGAATCGTTATCCATTGTCAAGCATGGACGGTCCACTTAGTTGGTGGAACTAAAATACTATCGTAGTTAGACTTGGCTATAGGATTCATCAACTAAGAGTTGTTGAAGAGAGTACTCCTTTTACTGTGTTTAGGGCAAGGTATGGTTCATATAAGTTGTTGGTTATGCTCTTTGGACTATTTGTCTTTCTTTGTAGATCTTATGAACCTCGTCTTTCGTAATCAGTCTAAAAGATTTGAGTTGGTCTTTGTAATGATACTTTGGTATATTCGAAGGATAAATGATACCATAAGATTCATTTTTTATTAGTGTTAGAGACCTTGAGACAACATAGGTTGAAAGAAAAGTTTTCCAGGTGTCACTTTTGGAAACCATATTCTAGGCTATGTAGTTTCGGATGAGTGATTGGTCATAGACCTTCAAAGGTGAAAGTTGTGAATGATTAAAAGATATCCAAGATTGTTACAAAGATGAGGAGTTTCTTGGGATTGGTCATTACCATCGGAGATTCATTAAGGACTTCTCTAGGATAGCAGTGCCATTGACCATACTTACCTTGAAGAATGAAAGGCATGCCTAGACATGGGAGTGTGAGGTAGCATTCCAAGAGTTGAAGCTTTATCAACGGAAACTACGGTTCTAGTAAATTACGAAAGGGAATGAAGATATATATTCGTGCATACTGATGCTTTAGGATCAATGTTAGGAGCAATGTTGATATAAAAGGGAAAGGTTATAGCTTATGCATCTAGGCAATTGAGATCCATGAAGTTTGGTAACCCACTCATGATTTAGAGTTAACGGCAATTACCTTTGAGCTAAATATTTGAAGGCATTACCATTTAGCTGAAAGGTTTAAGTTGTTTACCAACCATAAGTCTATGAGGTATTTGTTATCTCAAATTGAGTTGAACATGAGACAATAAAGTTGGATAAATTTCTTAGTATTGTATGATTTTAGGATAGAGTATATCCCAGGGAAAGGAAATAAGGTTGTTGGTGCCTTGAGCTGAAAGCAATAGAGTTGTGTTTTGGGTATGATTGAAGAGTAAAATGTTATAGAGGATCTAGCTACTTGTAATGTACACTTTTAGTAGAGTGCTGGTCAAAGTCAAACTTTTGGGACATTGTCATGTTTGGAAGTTCACCCAGCTATAATTAAGAAGATTGCCAAAAGACGGAAGGAAGGTCTGTTATGTTTCGAAAGGATCCAACGCTTGAAGAGTGGTGGCGAGACCGAAAAGCTGAAGGGTTTCGGTATTGGTGAGAAAGGTTGGCTTTGGAAGAAGGGAATGCTGTATGTTCCAGATAGTGGAGACCTTCAAAAATTAGTCATAGATGAACATCGTTATGGTCGCTACTCATCAGGGAGGAACTAAGATGTATTGAGATAAGAAGTGGAGCTTCTACTAAGAAGGGACGAAGAGAAATATTGGGGAATGTGTGAGGAGCTGTTTTACATGCCAATAGGTTAAGGCAGAACATCAGAAGCCAACTAAACTTTTGCAGCATTCGGAAGTTCCAACGTAGAAATGGGATTCATTTTCGATAGACTTTGTTAATGGTTTACTAAAGACTAGGGTGGGGAATGAAAGTATATGGATCATAGTTGATAGATTGACTAAGAGTACTGCCCATTTCATTCTGATAAAGTTCACAAGATTGGCAGCCAACTAGATGAGGTATATGTTAAAAGCGTAGCAAGACTTCATGGAATTCTAAGTACTATTATTAGCAACTAGACGCGCTATGTGCCAACGAGTTTTGGCGAAGCCTATAGAGTGCTCTGGGCTTCGAATTGTGTATGAATACTGCTTATTATCCGTAGAAAAATGGTCAGAGTAAGAGGGTCAATCGAGTGCTGGAAGATTTGCTAGAGCTTGTGTATTAAAATTCCATGAACCTTAGGAAGATCATTTGCACTTAATGGAATTTTCATACAACAATAGTTACTGATCCACTATAACGATGACATCTTTAGAGATATTGTATGGAATACCCTGAAAATTTTCAGTAAGTTGGTGTGAGATAGGAGATAGACTACTCCTTAGGTTGGAAATTGTAAGAGAAGCTTCAGAGAAGGTTGAGTTAATCTGCTAATGGGTGAGAGATGCTTAATCAAGGCTAAAGTACTACGCCGGTAGAAGGTGGAAAGAGTTAGAATTAGATTTAGAGGATCATGTGTTTATAATGAGAGGAATATGAGGTTTAGAAAGGCCAAAAAGTTGATGCCGAGATATGTTGACCAATTTTTGATATTAAAGAGAATTGGTAAAGTTGCTTATAAAGTTAGATTGTCGAATGCTTTTGCTGGGGTTAATAATACATCTCATTTATCATATCTATGGAGGTGTCTCCAAGACCTTCAAGCAATAATGAATCCAGAAGCTACGGATGACTTAGTTGTTGAACCAAACATAATTTTTAAGATTGTAGATCGAGTATGAACAAGCTTTTAAAAAAAAGTAAAGCTTGTTTCAGACTAGTGGAGTGAAGACCGGGAAGATTATACATGGAAAACAGGGGATAAGGTCAGGAGGACTTATCCCGAGTTGTTTGCTTAGATTAGCATGTATGCTTGCTGTGTTTTGTTATGAACCAAGTATATGCATGATATTATAGTTGAAATTGTGATGTATTGGTAGATACCCTGGTACATTTGGTTTGAAAAAATTGGGTAGGGAACTTATATGCTATGCTAGAGTAGGCATGAGAAGGATTGAGAACTACTATCGTGCCTTAATTGAAATTTGAGGATGAAATTCCTATAGGGGGAAGCCTGTAACACTCTATAAATTAATAAATAATTAATTACAGAATTAATTGCGTAAATGAAGGTTTAAATGATTTAATAATGAAACGCGATAAGTATTTGGGTATATATTTACTTAGCAAAAAGTGTTCTTCAGTAAAGCTTAACTTGAGAGAATTAAATGAGGAAGAAGGGCATGAGAAGAAAGATAAATATTTTTTTTCTTTTCATTCCATTCTATCCTAAAAAATTAAAATAAAAGCTCGAGTCTTTAATGATGGTTGCGGCTTAGGGGAAAAGAAGAAGAAAAAGAAGATTTAAAGCTAAAGGAACTAGCAACTTCATTAACAAAGAAATCTATGTGAGTAATATATTCTTTAATTCAATTTTCTCTCCAAAATTGTTTGCAGTTGAAATAATAATAAATGCTTCTCATACTTCTTATAATCTACTGGACCCAAAAAATTATTATGATGCTAGGAGCATAATATTAGAGACGAGTTTTGATTTATCGAATTTTTCCATGAGTAAACGAGTCTATATAACTATTGAGGGCCATATATTAAGGAAATGGTTCAAATTGGGAGTTTAATAAATCATATGTAAGAAAATGCATACGCATGTTTCTAATGATTTTATGGAAATAAAATAAGTAATTTCAGTAGGAATTTAGGCTTTGCCGAAGGGTTGTAATAGGGACTCGAAAGGCAAATAATTGAGGTTAGGACGAATTTTAATTTAATAAAGTATTAATTAATTTGTCAATAGATTAGATCTACAATTTGTGTTGAATATGTCAAGAACATACTTAATAATGCTCAGAAAGGACCAAGTCAAACAAATGAGAAGTCGATATATGCAATGTCAAATGTGCAAAAGGAAGTTACCAATGGATATCGAGGGCAGTGGAGATGGATTGAGAGTATTAAATCAAAACCAAAGTAACAAGACTAGAGTAAGGAAAATGGTGAAGTGTTCCTTTAAGTTTACTAATCGAATGAATACTCAAGGTCCAGAAGAGGACCGAGGGCGTGAGGGAGGTTAAAGAAGAACTACAGAAAGAGGAATGTGACAACCGCCTTACATCTGCGGCACCCAATATACCTATAGAAAGCGATGTAACTGTACTTGGTCGATATATGATGATTTTTCAGAGAATTAAAGTAAACAACCTCCAATTAATAACATGTTGTATACCTCATAGTGTATCGATTAAATATAATAATCATCATAGTTATTATACATGTGAGACCATAATAACTAAATGAACCACATAATTAGAGTGCACAAGTTCATAATAGTTATATACATAGATTACAAAGTTTATAATCAAATAGCAACTCAAATGTAATCTGTCTCTAAATAAAGTAAAGCACTAATAAAGCTCCATAGATTGCACAGCGAAATAAAAATAGTAAGCCAAGCAATAGTAAACCAAGTATGAGTATATGAAAAAGTAGCCTCTTGCTAGTCCATCTGCATAACTCCATGTACTCCCCTACACCTGTTATCTATTCAACTCATTTAAGAATATTTCAGATAATAAGAAGTAAAGCAAACCTCAAGTCAGACAACAGTATGATGTGAGTGATAGACAATCGCAAAATACTATGAAAGTGATATAGTATATAGAACATATGGCATGGAGAATAATACTTAACCCGTCCCTGCATCCAAACAGTTAGCACATAACAATATATGCAAATCTACTATGATCATAATCATATGGGCGTAATGCAAGTCATATGTACGTGTTGGGTGTTTAGGTTTCCGAGTAATAATACCTACGTCATATGACATCCCGGAGTGATAAAACCCAACATAGCAAACATAGCTACCATTATACGATCCTCACATCTCTCGAATGCGTTGGATATCAGCTTGTATGACCCAATCATTAACTAGAAACTTAATCAAAGTTTCAGTTTCTCGACGCTCGAATCCATGTCACATTGTAAGGCTAAGAACTAGACTCACAATCATTAAGTCCAGGGTAGTCTATGGTCATGAGATATTGATACAGTCATGATCCAAGTGGGCATCCCCTACTCCCTCTTTATGAGCGCACTAGAAATCTCAAAGTATCAGCCATCCCTTTGCACATGCCTCTATAGTAGAACACAGTCAACATTCCACTCCATTCATATCTAATGTAGAACACGATCATGGTTCTGCTTGCAAGTTCTCATTATTAAAGTCGTCCTTATGGATTATCATCACAACCCCAACCATCGAGTCATTGGAACATATCCAGACATTCCTCATAAGTCATAGGGTCGCCTCGTTAAGGTCCCGAAGTCATTATGTCAAAACATCACGTCATCACTTCTCTATCAAAACCACTAATCATAGAGTCAAACAAACATGACATGAACTCGATGTCCATGCGTCAAATCTCCTTGGACCCCACATGGTCGCTATTGATCATAATATAGCCGACACCGACCATATTTTTTCATCACTAACCTATTACTTAGTCGAAAAATCGACTAAAGACTTCATGCTAAAAATCTCTCGTTCTTCAAGCTTTCCTTAAAGTTTCCCTTTATCGCCGCAAAGCCACCTTATCCCTACCTCGAAGAAAATCAAGTCAATGTCGAGAGTATTCCAACAAAAAAAATTGGTATGCAATAAGGACCTCTTGTCACCATCTTGCCCTGAAGTCGAAGTATCACCGTCCTAAAGCTTGCACCATCATAGCTAGAAAGTTTTTCAAGCTTCAAATTTTCCTTACCTTCCTTTATCGTCCGTTTCTTGCCTTATCCAAAGTCAAACCCACATAGTGATTGGGTTTTCCTGGAGTTACACACCGAAATCCCCAAAATGGCACTCACCTCGAATGATTTTCAGCATCACCACTAATTACTCTTTCAAATCACCAAAAATTCCATCTTTTCTTACCCGGAATGCTTGCTACCAAAACTAGAGCCTTTTCAGGCTTTCACAGACACTCCATGTCAATTTTTTCATGTTTCAAAAAATTTTGCTCATCGAATCACTCAAATGACGACTATTCTCAAATCACACTCAAACGAAATAAAATACAAGAAACCAACTTCATGCAAATATTAGAAGCAACCAAACATCATATACAAGAAATAAAAATAATATCAAAGCATTTTCATCATCCTAGATTTACAAAAATTGCATATGACGATTGGTATGATCAAACATCTAAAAGTGAATCAAAATCAATATTTATCCTTTTAAAACCATTGTAAAACAAATGTTAAAGTTAGATTTAATTTTTTAGTCATTCAAAAATCATTTAAAACATCATTTTACTATATTGACTAATATAGAATAGTAAGACGTGTAAATCCACTTACCTAGTTATCAAA
This sequence comes from Allium cepa, assembly GCA_030765085.1. Taxonomy (NCBI): domain Eukaryota; kingdom Viridiplantae; phylum Streptophyta; class Magnoliopsida; order Asparagales; family Amaryllidaceae; genus Allium; species Allium cepa. The sequence continues at coordinate 76,706,287 of CM060941.1, read as the reverse complement.
GTGCACAGTTACCAATGCAAATCAGATGTGAGCAGTAGCCTTCACATTTTTCAAGATGCCCGAATAGTAAATTCACAAATATTTTAACTAATTACCTTCTAATGACGTGACTTAGATGATTAAAGTAAGATTTAATGTTGCTTTTGACAATGGAGATGATTAAAGGTGGTTTCTAACTGCTTTTGATGGAATAATAAGTGGAAGATGTCCCATTAGGCCCACTTGGTTCTAATCCTGAATGGGTTTTTGGGCTTAAGTTAAGTCTTAATAGTTACTCCTTAAGCTTTCAAAAATTATCTAATTTCAAATGGTCATATCTCTTAACCAATAAGTCCAAAAGGCAAATATGACCACTCAAACCATTATATCTTTCATTCGACAGTGGTTTCAACCACTTATCCAGCTCTTTTCAAAATTTATATATAAATTTTCAGGGTCAAAACCATCTAATAAAATTTCCAAGGGGATCAAAAATAAACCCTCAACATTACCCAATGTTTTAGCATCATACGACTCAATATAAATTTAAAAACAATATTCTGCCATTCTTTGATATGTAAAATACAAGTTGTTACAAGAAAGGGATTTCAAAATTAAAGATTTAAATATGATGGTCACTAAAACTAAACTAAGACATGCTTCCTTAGACGAGCCCGAGGGTAGTGCAACTCCCGATAAATTGTTGAGATCAGAACTAGTAACTTCTTAAAGTAGAAATGTGTGCTATGACTTAACATGATTGAAACTAATACTTTGAATATTGATGAAAATATGATGATATTGCTTGATGAAAAGCTACTTGAAAAGCCTAAGAGTGAATGGTTAGGTAGTGTATTTGATAGTTGATGTAAGGCCTAAGGTGATAGTCAAGGGATTGAAAGGGGAAGGAGTAAGGCCTTAATGGTATCCGCAAATTAAAATTTAGGTGTAAGGCCTTGGTGGCAGCCTATACCGTAAATGTAGGTGTAAGGTTTAGTGTGTCTTCAACATGGATATGCAAAAACTTTATACAATGTCCCTATAACCCTGACAACTAAATAGAAAGGATTTTTTGAGGATATGATATCAATAAATATCATATTCTAGTGGGTATGAGTGAAAGAATGTTGGTCAATATTTTATTTTTGCAAATGATTTCTGAGCTCAAGGAAAGAAAAAGTAGAGAGAAAATGACTATAGAAATAACATAGGAATTGAATGATCCTTTTTTGGGAATGATGTGGCTTTATATGGGAATGTAGAGGAGCCATAAAGAGTCATATTACTGCATGAAACCATTTATGAGAAGCAACAACGAAGAGAAGAAAACTTTAATTCAAATTTGAAACAACATAATAGTTTACTATGTTAAAAAGCAACGACCGACCAACTACTTATTATTAACAAGTTGATCGATTATGTTTTGACTTGGGTAGTAAATGTGCGATTTTGAAGTACAACATGGTAAAGTTAGGGGTATACCTTAGGGACAATTATGTAATCTCATACATCTAACTCTACCACCAATCTTATTCATAATAAAGGTATTTAATTTCTATTATATACTTTTTTATTACTGATATAATTAATTAATTTAAAGTATATTAAATAAAAAATCCTTAAATGTTATATTATGTGATAAATTTATTGATACTAGATTACGTAACATTGTCCAAATGTTATGCAGTGTATTATTCATGGATGTTGGGATACCAAGACGATACATACTAATAGTTATTAGATAACTATGGAATGATTCATCCATGATTTTCCAGTAAGTTTACAACAACTAGGTCAAATAAAAAATCATGGAGTGATGATATTACATAGTTTTCTTAACTTGAGATTACTATTTAGCTTCAATGTGGATACTCCACTTTGATTATAATTAAATCATGACATGGTGACCATTGAGCAACTATAGTTACGACTGAGTTGAAGCATTAGAAGTGAAATAGTAAACAATAGAGAATTCATCTTCTTGGTTGTACTAGCTAGTATTATATTCAACTATAGTCAACTTAGAGTCAAAACCTCCGACCAGAGTGGTATGGTTAATATTAAATGTTATTATTCAATAAAGGACTTTGTTTATGAACTAACCGAGTTGAATATGAATGACATTGGAATTTTGAAAAAAGTCAAATTTCACAAGGTCTAATATGATATAGCGGTGATAAAGAGAATTATGTAAATAATGATACTGAAAGGTACCGCTTAAATTGTAAAGTTGGATATTTTTCGATGAAGATTTATAATCAAATCTAAGATGACATGTTTGTTTGAGTTAAATCACTAACCGAATTTACATCTATGAGTCACATAACTGTATTGTTGATTTATCCAAAATGCCACACGGATTAACCTATTTATAATGGTTATATATTGATTAAATAAACAAATATTGACGAAGTATTAATTATTTTTTGCATTGAGTGATATTTGTATTTTCTAGGTGGTACTGGTAATTAATTTGGTACATATATTAAATATATATATGCATGTATCGATTTACAATATCAATGTACATTTAAATATGATTTAAATGATAGTGATTACTAAATGGGTTTTTGTTGGACTATGAGCCCAATAATAAGGCCATCCATGACATAGTTTAGAGAGTTAGGGATATTCCCTAGGGTTAATTATGTAATTTGTTACATATATCTAACTCTATTGCCAATCTTTTTTGTAATAAAGGTGTTTAATTTTTTATTATATACCTTTTATGCCATGATGTATTTATTGAGTGATCACTTTAAGTATATCAATATAGAAAAAACCCTATGATATATTATGTGATAATAATTACAAGGAGTTGTAATCATGGGATAATTATCACAATATTAAATAGCATATTATTTTAAATATTTCTAGTCATGATGTATTGAGAAAGGATATGATACATCCATTGAGACCAGAGTACGTAGCTTTGCAAATGTTGGGAGGTATATTACTCATGGCCATTGGGAGAACCAACGGGTTACGTATTGATAGTTATTGGATAAACATTGAGAAACACACTCGAGAGTTTCATGTTGATTAATAAAAACAAAGGTCAGTCAGGAAATCTTGAATGGCAATATTACGTAGTTCTCTCAAATTGAGAATATTGTTGAACTTCACTGTGGATACTCCACTTTGATTATAGTTAAATCATGAAATTATTTCTGTTGAATGATTATATTTGGGTCGAAGTTGAAGCGTTGGAAATGAACACAATTGAATAGAGAATTCCTCTTCTTAGTTATATGAGGTTAGTATCATGGGCAATTATAGTCAACTCAAAGTCGAAGTCTCTGACCATAGCAGTATAATTAGTAGTAATGTTATTATTGAACTAAGGACTTTTTTTAAGGACTAATTAAGTTAACTGTGGACAACATAGGAATTTTTGACCAAAAACCAATTAGACAAGTCCTAAATTGACATTGTGTTAGCGAAGAGAATTGGTGTAAATAGTGATTGCTAAAATGTACGACTTAAAACTTTAAAATTGGAGTTTACCAAAAAGGACGTATAAGCGATAAATTCGGCCAAACCGTCACACCATTAGAAAGAGTGAAACGTGAACATTAATGTCTAAATTCTTTGAAACAACACACGATTTGATTGATTTATAAAATGTTATAAATTAATTAATATTTATAAAACATTAATTATTTTTTATTTGTTGTATTGAATGCCATTAGCATTTTCTTGGAGCCATTAGTAATTAATTGGGTGCATATATAAAGTTGTATATGTATTAGATGATATATGATATCGATACACATTTGAATATGATTCAAAAATAATTAATTATTGAGGCTTTGTAATATCCTGCTATTTGACTAATTATATTTTTGGAATTTTAATTTGAATTTTTGATGAATAAATGGGATTAGAGAATATTTTTGGAATTTTATTGAATTAAATTCAATTTCTGAATTTACTTGATGACAAAACAAAAATAACGATTTAAGTTTAAATTTGAAATATATTTTTTGAAACATAAGTTATCTGAAAATTTATTTTGGCCAAATAAATAATATTTATGGAATTTTGGAATTATATTGAAACTAAAAGGATTATTTTATAATGGTTGAAAATTGAATAGTGATATTTTATTAAAAGAAAATTTGTTACAAGTCAAACAAATGAGAGTGCATATGTAACTGGGAGTTTAATAAATCATATGTAAGAAAATGCATATGCATGTTTCTAATGATTTTATGGAAATAAAATAAGTAATTTCTGTAGGAATTTAGGCTTTGCCGAAGGGTTGTAATAGGGACTCGAAAGGCAAATAATTGAGGTTAGGAGGAATTTTAATTTAATAAAGTATTAATTAATTTGTCAATAGATTAGATCTACAATTTGTGTTGAATATGTCAAGAAAATACTTAATAATGCTCAGAAAGGACCAAGTCAAACAAATGAGAAGTCGATATATGCAATGTGGGTGTCAAATGTGCAAAAGGAAGTTACCAATGGATATCGAGGGTAGTGGAGATGGACTGAGAGTATTAAATCAAAACCAAAGTAACAAGACTAGAGTAAGGAAAATCGTGAAGTGTTCCTTTATGATTACTAATCGAATGAATACTCAAGGTCCAGAAGAGGACTGAGGGCATGAGGGAGGTTAAAGGAAGAACTACGGAAAGAGGAATGAGACAACCGCCTTACATCTGCGACACCCAATATACCTATAGAATGCGATGTAACTGTACCTGGTCGATATATGATGATTTTCTAGAGAATTAAAGTAAACAACCTCCAATTAATAACATGTTGTATACCTCATAGTGCATCGAATAAAATATAATAATCATCATAGTTATTGTACAGGCGAGACCATAATAACTAAATGAACCACATAATTAGAGTGCATAAGTTCATAATAGTTATATACATAGATTACAAAGTTTACACATCAAATAGCAACTCAAATGCAATCTGTCTCTAAATAAAGTAAAGCACTAATAAAGCTCCATAGATTGCATAACGGAATAATAAAAATAGTAAGCCAAGTAATAGTAAACCAAGTATGAGTATATGAAAAATTAGCCTCCTGCTAGTCCATCTGCATAACTCCATATACTCCCCTAAACCTGTTATCTATTCAACTCATTTAAGAATATTTCAGATAATAAGAAGCAAAGCAAACCTCAAGTCAGACAACAGTATGATGTGAGTGATAGACAATCGCAAAATACTATGAAAGTGATATAGTATATTGAACATATGGCATGGAGAATAATACTTAACCCGTCCCTGCATCTAAACAGTTAGCACATAACAATATATGCAAATCTACTATGATCATCATCATATGGGTGTAATGCAATTCATATGTACATGTTGGGTGTTTAGGTTTCCAAGTAATAATACCTACGTCATATGACATCCCGGAGTGATAAAATGCAACATAGCAAACATAGCTACCATTATACGATCCTCACATCTCTCGAATGCGTTGGATATCAGCTTGTATGGCCCAATCATTAACTAGAAACTTAATCAAAGTTTCAGTTTCTCGAAGCTCGAATCCATGTCACATTGTAAGGCTAAGAAATAGACTCACAATCATTAAGTCCAGGGTAGTCTATGGTCATGAGATATTGATACAGTCATGATCCAAGTGGGCATCCCCTACTCCCTCTTTATGAGCGCACTAGAAATCTCAAAGTATCAGTCATCCCTTTGCACATGCCTCTATAGTAGAACACAGTCAACATTCCACTCCATTCATATCTAATGTAGAACACGATCATGGTTCTGCTTGCAAGTTCTCATTATTAAAGTCGTCCTTATGGATTATCATCACAACCCCAACCATCGAGTCATTGGAACATATCCAGACATTCCTCATAAGTCATAGGGTCGCCTCGTTAAGGTCCCGAAGTCATTATGTCAAAACATCACGTCATCACTTCTCTATCAAAACCACTAATCATAGAGTCAAACAAACATGACATGAACTCGATGTCCATGCGTCAAATCTCCTTGGACCCCACATGGTCGCTATTGATCATAATATAGCCGACACCGACCATATTTTTTCATCACTAACCTATTACTTAGTCGAAAAATCGACTAAAGACTTCATGCTAAAAAATCTCTCGTTCTTCAAGCTTTCCTTAAAGTTTCCCTTTATCGCCGCAAAGCCACCTTATCCCTACCTCGAAGAAAATCAAGTCAATGTCGAGAGTATTCCAACAAAAAAAATTGGTATGCAATAAGGACCTCTTGTCACCATCTTGCCCTGAAGTCGAAGTATCACCGTCCTAAAGCTTGCACCATCATAGCTAGAAAGTTTTCCAAGCTTCAAATTTTCCTTATCTTCCTTTATCGTCCGTTTCTTGCCTTATCCAAAGTCAAACCCACATAGTGATTGGGTTTTCCTAGAGTTACACACCGAAATCCCCAAAATGGCACTCACCTCGAATGGTTTTCAGCATCACCACTAATTACTCTTTCAAATCACCAAAAATTCCATCTTTTCTTACCCGGAATGCTTGCTACCAAAACTAGAGTCTTTTCAAGCTTTCACAGACACTCCATGTCAATTTTTTCATGTTTCAAACAATTTTTCTCATCGAATCACTTAAATTACGACTACTCTCAAATCACACTCAAACGAAATAAAATACATGAAACCAACTTCATGCAAATATTAGAAGCATCCAAACATCATATACAAGAAATACAAATAATATCAAAGCATTGTCATCATCCTAGATTTACAAAAATTGCATATGACGATTGGTATGATCAAACATCTAAAAGTGAATCAAAATCAATATTTATACTTTTAAAACCATTGTAAAACAAATTTTAAAGTTAGATTTAATTTTTTAGTCATTCAAACATTCAAAAATCATTTAAAACATCATTTTACTATATTGACTAATATAGAATAGTAAGACGTGTAAATCCACTCACCTAGTTATCAAAGTGCACAGTTACCAATGCAAATCAGATGTGAGCAGTAGCCTTCACATTTTTCAAGATGCCCGAATAGTAAATTCACAAATATTTTAACTAATTACCTTCTAATGATGTGACTTAGATAATTAAAGTAAGATTTAATGTTGCTTTTGACAATGGAGATGATTAAAGGTGGTTTCTAACTGCTTTTGATGGAATAATAAGTGGAAGATGTCCCATTAGGCCCACTTGGTTCTAATCCTAAAATGGGTTTTTGGGCTTAAGTTAAGTCTTAATAGTTACTCCTTAAGCTTTCAGAAATTATCTAATTTCAAATGGTCATATCTCTTAACCAATAAGTCCAAAAGGCAAATATGACCACTCAAACCATTATATCTTTCATTCGACAGTGGTTTCAACCACTTATCCAGCTCTTTTCAAAATTTATATATAAATTTTCAGGGTCAAAACCATCTAATAAAATTTCCAAGGGGATCAAAAATAAACCCTCAACATTACCCAATGTTTTAGCATCATACGACTCAATATAAATTTAAAAACAATATTCTGCCATTCTTTGATATGTAAAATACAAGTTGTTACAAGAAAGGGATTTCAAAATTATAGATTTAAATATGATGGTCACTAAAACTAAACTAAGACATGCTTCCTTAGACGAGCCCGAGGGTAGTGCAACTCCCGATAAATTGTTGAGATCAGAACTAGTAACTTCTTAAAGTAGAAATGTGTGCTATGACTTAACATGATTGAAACTAATACTTTGAATATTGATGAAAATATGATGATATTGCTTGATGAAAAGCTACTTGAAAAGCCTAAGAGTGAATGGTTAGGTAGTGTATTTGATAGTTGATGTAAGGCCTAAGGTGATAGTCAAGGGATTGAAAGGGGAAGGAGTAAGGCCTTAATGGTATCCGCAAATTAAAATTTAGGTGTAAGGCCTTGGTGGCAGCCTATACCGTAAATGTAGGTGTAAGGTTTAGTGTGTCTTCAACATGGATATGCAAAAACTTTATACAATGTCCCTATAACCCTGACAACTAAATAGAAAGGATTTTTTGAGGATATGATATCAATAAATATCATATTCTAGTGGGTATGAGTGAAAGAATGTTGGTCAATATTTTATTTTTGCAAATGATTTCTGAGCTCAAGGAAAGAAAAAGTAGAGAGAAAATGACTATAGAAATAACATAGGAATTGAATGATCCTTTTTTGGGAATGATGTGGCTTTATATGGGAATGTAGAGCAGCCATAAAGAGTCATATTACTGCATGAAACCATTTATGAGAAGCAACAACGAAGAGAAGAAAACTTTAATTCAAATTTGAAACAACATAATAGTTTACTATGTTAAAAAGCAACGACCGACCAACTACTTATTATTAACAAGTTGATCGATTATGTTTTGACTTGGGTAGTAAATGTGCGATTTTGAAGTAGAACATGGTAAAGTTAGGGGTATACCTTAGGGACAATTATGTAATCTCATACATCTAACTCTACCACCAATCTTATTCATAATAAAGGTATTTAATTTCTATTATATACTTTTTTATTACTGATATAATTAATTAATTTAAAGTATATTAAATAAAAAATCTTTAAATGTTATATTATGTGATAAATTTATTGATACTAGACTACGTAACATTGTCCAAATGTTATGCAGTGTATTATTCATGGATGTTGGGATACCAAGACGATACATACTAATAGTTATTAGATAACTATGGAATGATTCATCCATGATTTTCCAGTAAGTTTACAACAACTAGGTCAAATAAAAAATCATTGAGTGATGATATTACATAGTTTTCTTAACTTGAGATTACTATTTAGCTTCAATGTGGATACTCCACTTTGATTATAATTAAATCATGACATGGTGACCATTGAGCAACTATAGTTACGACTGAGTTGAAGCATTAGAAGTGAAATAGTAAACAATAGAGAATTCATCTTCTTGGTTGTACTAGCTAGTATTATATTCAACTATAGTCAACTTAGAGTCAAAACCTCCGACCAGAGTGGTACGGTTAATATTAAATGTTATTATTCAATAAAGGACTTTGTTTATGAACTAACCGAGTTGAATACGAATGATAGTGGAATTTTGAACAAAGTCAAATTTCACAAGGTCTAATATGATATAGCGGTGATAAAGAGAATTATGTAAATAATCGATACTGAAAGGTACCGCTTAAATTGTAAAGTTGGATATTTTTCGATGAAGATTTATAATCAAATCTAAGATGACATGTTTGTTTGAGTTAAATCACTAACCGAATTTACATCTATGAGTCACATAACTGTATTGTTGATTTATCCAAAATGCCACACGGATCAACTTATTTATAATGGTTATATATTGATTAAATAAACAAATATCGATGAAGTATTAATTATTTTATGCATTGAGTGATAATTGTATTTTCTAGGTGGTACTGGTAATTAATTTGGTACATATATTAAAGATATATATGCATGTATCGATTTACAATATCAATGCACATTTAAATATGATTTAAACGATAGTGATTACTAAATGGGTTTTTGTTGGACTATGAGCCCAATAATAAGGCCATCCATGACATAGGTTAGAGCGTCAGGGATATTCCCTATGGGTAATAATGTAATTTGTTACATATATCTAACTCTATTGCCAATCTTTTTTGTAATAAAGGTGTTTAATTTTTTATTATATACCTTTTATGCCATGATGTATTTATTGAGTGATCACTTTAAGTATATCAATATAGAAAAAACCCTATGATATATTATGTGATAATAATTACAAGGAGTTGTAATCATGGGATAATTATCACAATATTAAATAGCATATTATTTTAAATATTTCTAGTCATGATGTATTGAGAAAGGATATGATACATCCATTGAGACCAGAGTACGTAGCTTTGCAAATGTTGGGAGGTATATTACTCATGGCCATTAGGAGAACCAACGGGTTACGTATTGATAGTTATTGGATAAACATTGAGAAACACACTCGAGAGTTTCATGTTGATTAATAAAAACAAAGGTCAGTCAGGAAATCTTGAATGGCAATATTACGTAGTTCTCTCAAATTGAGAATACTGTTGAACTTCACTGTGGATACTCCACTTTGATTATAGTTAAATCATGAAATTATTTCTGTTGAATGATTATATTTGGGTCCAAGTTGAAGCGTTGGAAATGAAACACAATTGAATAGAGAATTCCTCTTCTTAGTTATATGAGGTTAGTATCATGGGCAACTATAGTCAACTCAAAGTCGAAGTCTCTGACCATAGAAGTATAATTAGTAGTAATGTTATTATTGAACTAAGGACTTTATCTAAGGACTAATTAAGTTAATTGTGGACAACATAGGAATTTTTGACCAAAAACCAATTATACAAGTCCTAAATTGACATTGTGTTAGCGAAGAGAATTGGTGTAAATAGTGATTGCTAAAATATACCACTTAAAACTTTAAAATTGGAGTTTACCAAAAAGGACATATAAGCGATAAATTCGGCCAAACCGTCACATCACTAGAAAGAGTGAAACGTGAACATTAATATCTAAATTCTTTGAAACCACACACGATTTGATTGATTTATAAAATGTTATAAATTAATTAATATTTATAAAACATTAATTATTTTTTATTTGTTGTATTGAATGCCATTAGCATTTTCTTGGAGCCATTAGTAATTAATTGGGTGCATAATAAAGTTGTATACGTATTAGATGATATATGATATCGATACACATTTGAATATGATTCAAAAATAATTAATTATTGAGGCTTTGCAATATCCTGCTATTTGACTAATTATATTTTTGGAATTTTAATTTGAATTTTTGATGAATAAATGGGATTAGAGAATATTTTTGGAATTTTATTGAATTAAATTCAATTTCTGAATTTACTTGATGACAAAACAAAAATAACGATTTAAGTTTAAATTTGAAATTTGAATTATATTTTTTGAAACAAAAGTTATCTGGAAATTTATTTTGGCCAAATAAATAATATTTATGGAATTTTGGAATTATATTGAAACTAAAAGGATTATTTTATAATGGTTGAAAATTGAACAGTGATATTTTATTAAAAGAAAATTTGTTACAAGAATAAAACAAATATGAATAAATTGCCTCAAATGGATTTTAAATGGGTATAAAATAACGGCTCGGGTTATAAGGTGGGAAGTGTACGAATTCATTTAAAAGAAAATAAAAACAAATGGACATTTTATATCCGACCTTACTTTTTAAACTTATCTCCACGATCATTATAATTTAACTTATGCGATTATTAAACTCTTGTAACGACCTGCTAATTTTACGTCTTTAACATTAAAGTAATTAAAAATGAAACAGAAGAGTGAATAAGGTGTCACATTTATAACCATTGCGAAGGTATTTCCAAGCCAATACATTTGATAAATAATTTGATATGTTTGAAGTTATGGTTTGCGAAATAGAGACATCACAATGTTTAAATAGTGTATGTAGCTATTTCAGATCAAATTGAATATATAGCCCATAACCAGCCTAACAACCATATAATTGAGGCTACGGAACCCTAACCGTCACCTCTATCTGCAGTTTTCTTGATCGAATTGCTTAATTATCTGCTAACGGTTATTAGGAAATTAATTAAAACCCAAAGTGTCCAAAACCATCGAATCAATATCGTTGCAAAGCTCTCGATGGAGGGAATCAATGGCAAGTGTTGTCGAAACATGAGTTGACCAGAAATCATGGTCAAAGCTCCTAGTCGTGAACCCATGGTGGTTGATTTTGGGTTTCTTATTATGGGCATCGATAGATGAAATTGGAGTATAGGCCTTGTAGATCTTATAGTTTGGAGTCAATTAAAGGTGGTTGCTGGTCCAATAGTAAAGGTAGTGTCTAGATTTAAATTATAGGGTTTGAAAACTCTTTGACTTCGGCAGCACCACACGCCAATATATGCGAATGGAGGCTAAGGGGCAAGGTATAGAAAGTAGAGCAAGTCAAGGGGATTCCAACGCAAGTGGTCTCACGTCCTATGGTGGTCATTAATTAGTGAAGTCCTTGGTCAAAGTTGGCGAATTTCGACATGAATGAGTTCAATGATCGTAGGAAAATTTTAATCTATACTTTATACTCTATTGAAATATATTTTGAATCCTAAAACTTCTTACCTCGATAACTTCTACATAAAAACTCCAACACATGCACGGTTCTTCCATTGGACTCGTTGCAAAATTTCAGAAGATTGCACTCATTTTACCGAGTTTAGGGATGTTGAAGAAAGCGAGTTGATATGAATTATTTAATTTAAGTAATTGAAACTGAAATTATAAAATCCATAGTTATTGATGAAAAATTATATTCATTGATGTATGTTATGTTATATGGATGGTTGTTTAATTTTCATAATATTTTGAAGCCTTAATTGGGTAATTATTGTTGATTGTCTTATTTGTGGATGTTTAATTAAAATAACTTCTTTGATTTGGATTAGAAATAATTAATTAGAGTAAATTGGACAATAATGAAAAACTTAAATAAATAAATTTTAGATAAGGTTGTTTATAAATTTTGGATGGTTTTTGTAAAGAACGGAGATTTAACGGACTTTACTGAAATTAAAGTATGGAATTAAGTAAGGCCATTTTTATGAATATTTAAGGAAATTCATAAATAATAACTAAAATTATATTTTAAATCAATATTTGGGAAATTTATTATTTATCAAATAGAACGAGGCTTTAAATAATAATAATATCATTTTAAAAAGCCATTTAATAAAGATTACTATTTGTGATTTAAAATACCATGATTGGTTTATTTGAAGAATGAAAGTACAATAAAGGATTAAAGGAGTGTATTCTCGTTTATAATGAATTATTATTTTTTGACAAAGCCAACGGGGTTGAATGACCCCAATCATTTATTGAATTAAATAGAGATTAAAAAGAGGAGATGGGGACAACCCATGAAAATAGGAAAAACAAAGAGGAAAAAAACACAAACAACATAACTAGAATACAACACAAATAAAACCACCCAAAAGTTGACAACAATTAATACTAGAACAAGTATTAAAATGTTCTCAAATTTAGGTGGGAAATTTCCTAAGCAAATAAATGAACAAACTCTACTTGGAATTGGCAACACCTTCGAAAAGCCTTATGTTTCTCTCTTCCCAAATTAAGTATGACAAGTTTTCAGCACCTTTAAAAGCAATAATCCTTCATTCAATCTTCATCTAGTCCTTTTGAAGATGGTATACTATTCCATGCTAGGAATGGCATTCTACCTGTGCAACTTTAAGAACAAAAGTACTCTCTGCCAAATAAAAAAAGAGTAGCCATAAGCAAAAAATAAACATGGAATTTTTTCAACATCAACACCACATAAATGACATTTGGAGACCTGTAATAATCCTCTACTGACCAACTTATCCTGGCTCCTCAGTCTGTCCAATTAATCCATGGAAAAGATTTTGATAATTTTCCATAGAAAAAGATTATCTTTAGGTTTTGAACCATAGTCCTATACTCTAGAATGCTAAGGAAAATATACAGTATCTGAAACCTAACAATATTCCTATAAACTCTAGCAATGGAATGAGGCCTGTTAGATCAAAGCGCATTAACATCATTAGTGGAAAAGACCATTCCTTTAATAATAGACCAAATAGTTCTAACCACAAGAGAGCTAGAATATAGGAGAGTAATTCTGCCATCATGAAGAACATAACCACTCTGGCATTATCATTGATACAAGATAGAGTTCTCAGGTTATAATTAATAACTTTGGATAATATCACACATTTGCCAAACCAGAGATCATGTCAAAAGATAAAGAATTTGCAAGGTGCATAGAACTCTTGTATATGGTTGAAAAATAGATATCAATTTCAAAATACATCTCCAAGTCCAACTATAATCAATAGGAATATCCATAATCCAAAATTTTGCATTTTCTAATAAGGTTAACCATAGTCCAGTTAGCCCATAAATTAGAATCCAGACTCAAAAGCTTATTAAAGTAGGTTGAGAAAGCAGCCTTATTCCACCATTTAACATTCATGATTCCCAACCGCCCTTATCTTGAGGCCACGTAAAATACTTGAAAGTAATGGGGATCGGTTTCTGAGAAAAAAGGATTACCATGCTACAAGAAATGGTTTAGAGCTGAATTGACCATGCTAATCAACTTGAAGGAAGAATAAAAACCCTAGCATAATACAAGCACATGCAGATATATTATTGTTGTTTTTTTATTAATAAATAAACGTGATTTCATAATAAACAATAACAAAACAATTTTTACACTTAAGAGAATAATGGATGCAGATATATTATTTTGATGGTTGTTGAATGTGTGATTGATTGGTTGTAATTATCATATATATATCAAATGTTTGATGATAGTATCTCATTATGATGAATGTGAGATTTTACCATTATTGGTACGTGAAGATGGGTAGTTAATTATGATTATTTGATGATATCGATGATGTGTTACTATTGTGGATTGATTAGTATATGCTGGATGATCTATACCTACATTGATGAAGTATTATCATAGTTGACAATCAATAATGTATGTAAATATTTACGTTGTGATTTTATAATTTGACGGAATGTAGTTGGCATTGGATATTGTTGGTGCTTGATGACCGTGTGCTATTATTATTGTGGGCCCCATATGATGATTTGTTGAGATGGATAAGTAGTAATACTATTTTCTACTTATACTATTTTCATTGGTTACATTGGTTGCAATGGTTATATTAGTTGTAATGATTGCATTGGTTATGATGGTTGCAATGTACTAACAAGTATTTGGATGCAGGAGAAGAGCATGAAATTGAACTATGTGGGTTTAATTCCCCAGAAGGGGCAGACAGGCAATTTTTTTCTATGCCATAGTTACAGAGCCAATGCTCATAGTGTTATGGTTAGGCGTAGTCCAAACATAGTTGAAACCCCTTTTTCTCTTTATTATAGCTATATTTATGTATTTAAAAGTTCGTAGGTGGAAGTAAAGAAGGGAACGAAGGATCCGGAATAGGCCACATCCATAGTATGATTTGGTATATCTCCTGCTATATGATTGTATAATTATCGTCGTAAATTAAGTTGTTTAATGTATTGAAAAGAATATTATGTTAGGGATGCAGATTAAGGATCTTAAGGTAGAAATAACACTAGAGAGGGGGTGAATAGTGTTTTAAAGAATATATGAACTATATGACTAAATTAAAATTTTCAACACAAATCTAAATAGAATTCTAACACAGAATGATCACAGAACATATAACAAATGCAAATAGTAAAGTAAAGTAAGTAAAAGGAAAGAACAAACCGGATTTTATACTGGTTCGGAATCCTCCTACATCCAGTCCTGCACCAAGGCAATAACCTTGTACAGATTTTTATAAGTCAATATCCAAATTACAACCCTCAATTTCTAAGGCCTTGAGGAACCCTCCTATCTCCGAGTCTGGGGTAAACTCTCTTGATTTACGGGACACAAGATCACCCTAATACTTCTTAATAACAATCCTTTTGAATGGATAGACTCTATGGACTTTTTGAATACAAATTAATCCTATAACTCTGAATAGCACTTTGATCTTTAGTAGAATGATGGAGAATCAAATAGAGAGAGTATCTAAATGATTTCCTATTGAGAATTTGGCAGAATGATGGCACGATCTTGAAAATATGAAGTTTTATGGATATGGAATGGTGGAGAAGAAAGAGTGAAGAAAATAAGAAATTGGTTGTTAAAAAAAATTCGTTTAGGAAGCCTTTATATAGATGCACAACAGTCATAACCATTGGCGAAAGGTTTTCGAACGAATGGACACTTCTTTTGAAAATTGAATTTTGAATCTAACTGTCACCATGTTAACATGGGGTATCCCCTTATGTCGACATCCCTTAGTTCAAAATTATAGAGATGTTGTTTTGTAAAGACAGTTGAATTTAAAACAAGTTGAAACTTCTCTGAAGCAACGTAAAGTGTTTAAACAATATTTTGAGATAGAGAACGAATATAAAACATTATTTCAAATATATATATATATATATATATATATAATTGATATAGACTGTCAATTATATAAGTAATATTTAAAATCAGAATAAGTTTTGATGTTTTAAGAATTGAAGTTTTTAAAATCAGAATAGAGGAATATTTCAAGGCTAAAACAAAGTTTGAAAATATTTTTGAAAACATGATTTTGAAAGCTAAAACATTTTGAAAACAGATTTAAAAACATTTTGAAAAATCTATTCAAACTGAAATTGCAAGGACCTTCCTACAAAGCTCTTCCATAGGACTCGAGAACTTGTACAAAGTAGTTTAAATGATTTTGATTTTTGTGGGTTTGTGAGCCACTTGTCGTGGGTTTGTAAGCCACTTGTCGTGTGTTTGTAAGCCACTTGTCGTGGGTTTGTAAGCCACTGGTTTCGATAGAAATTGGGTTCCATCCCAAAAGAAAATTGAAAGAAAGTTGAGAGTGCTATTATGAAGTTTTAACAAAATACTAGACACTTATCTTGAGATCTTGAAATTTTGATTCTCTAGAGTCTTGAATCTCTAATCTTCATCTTGATGCTTGAGTCTTTATACTGATCAGTCTTCGATGATACCTGCATATACTTCCTATATACATATACATATATATATATATATGGAATGTTAGTTTATATATTATAAAGTAAAGTATAATAACTATATAAGGTTGTTGTCATCAAAACATCATCAACTCAGTTCCTAACAATCTCCTCCTTTTTGATGATGACAACCTTTAAAATATTCTTACCATACCATAACTCTCCATAACTCCCCTTTACTCCGTGACTTCTTCTTAAAACTACAACTCCCCTTTATTCCATGACTCCCCCTTACACCAAGCACATATATTTTTATAACTTTCTCCCCCTTTGACATCAGCAAAAAGGAATAAAAGATTTACCTATTCTAATATAATCAAGTACATATAGAATAAAAGTGTAAAGTGAACGTGTAAGTGATCAAGTGTGTGAGCATATATATAAGTGTAACTTGACAATCAAATCAATATCATACATAGCAAACCAAACATGTATAGTATATGAAGTTATATACAAACCAAATCCAAATCAAACTTAAGTAAACAATTCAATCAAATCCTAATCAAATCTAAAACAATCAAATCAAACAAACAAACATACATACATAATGATCAGACATTCCTTGGGACTTCCACCCACCATCTTCTCCAAAGATAGGATCAGTTTTGATAACATCCCAATTATCTTCGTCGAGAGTGACCGGTGGATTTGCTTCGGGTTCGTCTTTGATAAGGCTTGAGATCATCCAACGAAGTGCGTCGAAGTGTCTCTCTTGCTCTTTGATCATCTGCATTTGGCTTAATTCTAAGTGCCTTTGATTTCTAAGTATAAAAGAGAGAATATTCTTGAAAGAAGTTAGAGTTTCTTCTAGATTTTCACTTAAATTCTTAATTGGAGAAGCCATAATTTAAGAAATAAGTTGAAGTATGAGAGGAGATGAATAGAAATGGAGGTAGAGAAGTTTTTCTGGAAGAAATAGGTATTTATAGGAGTTATTGGCCGTTCAAAATGAATTGTCACTTGGTAGTTACAAGAATTTGAAGTTAGAAATTGTAACTACTTTCTGACTGTTATATGTCGACATGGGGGGATGGGGCATGTCGACATGGTCTAGACAGAATGACCAAGTTGAGTTATTTTTTATTTCTAAGTTTATTTTTATACTAGTGGACCTATATAAACTTAAAATAAATAACTATCATAGATATATAAAGCTGGAAAACAGAGAATAAGATAGCATTACTTATAGTAGCTAACATTACATAATATTAACCAAAAAATAGAAAATACAAAGATAGATAAACGATAGCTAGGGAGATAATGCTTGGATTAGTTTGATGAAGATGATGATGAGGACAAGCCAAGTTTCCTGCCTATCTTCCCAAAGAACTTGTTGATCTTGGTAGAGATTTTATCCATTTTCTTGCTAATAGATATCTTAAGAACCTTTTGGTTTTGAGCAAGTATCTTTTGGTTCTTGAGTATGGTTTTGTTGGACGGATTGGCGGGTGTATGTGGATACTCTATACTTTCCAAAGAGGTTTCTTCATCTTCCTCTTCTTCTTCAGTTTCCAATCCTTCCCCTTCTTCTTCCTCCTCTTCTCCCTCTTCTTCCATCTCTTCATGAGCAAGTCTCTCTTCCTTTTCGGTAAGTGTTTCATACGGTTGAAACATAAGTGGGATTTTCATAAGGGAAATGCTCCCATGATTGAACACTTTCCTACTTACAAACTCTTCCTTTTTAACATCCACACCAAAATAATTGAAAATCCGAGTAAGATAAATTCTATGATAAAGAGTGTTTTCTCCCATAGTAAAATTTTTGGGTCTTAACTCATCCAAAATAGTTTGTACCCAATTAATATCATATTTTCCAAATATAGCAAAAAGAGCTTTACACACTTTTGAGGTGGGATTATTGTAGTTTCCCGACCTAGGAATAACGGTGTGTTGAATAGGAAGGTTGACAATTCTTGCTTTTGGGCGGAAAAAGCGATTCTTAAAATCCATGTGGTCATCACTTTCAAAAATGCGATGAAAAGTCTCTCAATCAGTTTCATTGATTTGAAATTGCGAGAGATTCATACCGGTAGATTTGCAACCCAAAATAGTACCCAAAATATCGGAATCCAAAACAATAAGTGTTCCTTTAACACTACTCCAAATTTGATCTTCATTTCCATTATAAAATTCACGGTTTAGGTTTGCATAAAACATTTTGACAAGGTTTGGATAACAAACGAAATCATTTTGCTTGTTATCAATCAAGCTAAGAATGGAGTTTTCTTCAAAAAGTTGATCGATTTCATAAGAAGGAAAATCATCAAAAATAGAAAATTTTCCCGTATTGACTTTACCATAGTTTACATAACTTATGTAAGCTTTGATAGCCTCCGGGTCATTAAAAAGATCATTTTTGATGGATTTGGTCAGCCTCATAGTTGATGGGGTACTTGAGGAAGCCATTGATGAGTGTGTGAAAAGGTGGAGGAAAATTCAAAAGTTTGAATTCAAATTTTGAAATCAAATTTCTGAGAGACATGTCGACATGGGGTATCCTGGCATGTCGACATGTGACTGTTGAATTTGAAAAGAGGTGTCTTTTTCTAAAATCTAAGAAATTCCTAAAATCTTAAGAAAACTAATCTATATTCTATATCTATATATAATTCCAGTAATAATATTAAATATAATAATATTAAAATATTTTTAAAAATATTTTAATATTATTAAAATAATTTTATTTTGAATTTAAAAATTCAAATTTCAAAGGGTGATTTTGAATTTAAAAACTCAAGAAATTGCAAACAAAATCAAAACAAGCAAGTATCCAATAAAATCAAAATGTGTACCTATTTTTAGATCCAAACTCCGATCGTCTTCCGATTCGAGAATAGCAGTGAAGCACAGATTTGAATTATCAGTTTTCTTCTCGTCATCACTGGATGAATCTGAATCGTCAAGAATTGCTGCATATGCCTTCTTTCTTTTCCTTAGTTGCTCGTTATTTGGTTGAAATGTCTGTTTGTCTGGATATGGACAATCTATCTTGTAGTGCCCTGTTTTGTTGCAGTTGTAGCATCTATCACCATTGTTGTTGTTGTGATTTTTGTTGTTCTCCGAAGTATTTCTGGAATTCCTTTGATCATTTCTTTTAAAGTTATTCATCTTTCTATACTTCAGAAACTTTCTGAAATTTCTGGTCATGAAAGCAATTTCTTCATCACTATCTTGTTCTGAATCTCCAGTTGTTGCTTTGAATGCGATCGATTTTTTTTCCGTTGCCTTAGATTCTTTTCTCCCTTGTAGTTGAACTTCATAAGACATTAGATTACCGATTAACTCTTCGGTCTTCATTTGACTAACATCATTTGCCTCTTCAATAGTAAGTGTCTTTTGATCCTGTTCTGGAGTGAGTGAATTGAGTACCTTTCTGACTGATCTTCTTCTAAGAAACCCTTTCCTAAAGCAATCAATGAATGTACAATATCTTGAAATCGACAATACATGTCAGAAATGGACTCATTTTCATGCATTTTAAACAATTGAAACTGGTTAGTTAATATGGAAATTTTAGTCTGTTTAACTTTGCTTGTTCCTTCATGAGTTACTTGCAAAGTTTTTCAGATTTCAAATGCAGACTTACAAACAGAGACTCTATTAAACTCATTCCTATCTAGTGAACAAAATAGTATATTCATAGCCTTAGAATTGTATTGTGCAACCGTCTTTTGCTCAGTAGTCCACTGGGCAAAATTAGTAGTTGGTTCAACATATTCAATTTGTGTCATATTCCAAGTATCTAAACTTATGGATTGTAAATAAATTTTCATCCTACATGCCCAATATGCATAATTACTGCCATTAAAAAGTGGTGGTCTGACAGTAGACCGACCTTCTACAAATGAACTAGTGTTAGTGCTTGTGTTGACAGAAGTAGTGGTGACAGGAGTGACATTATTAGCGTGTTGTGCCATTAAAACTTTTCAAAATTTCAGATCATGAAAGCAATGAAAACCAATGCTATGATACCAATTGCTAGGGATGCGGATTAAGGATCTTAAGGCAGAAATAACACTAGAGGGGGGGGGGGGGGAGGGTGAATAGTGTTTTAAAGAATATATGAACTATATGACTAAATTAAAATTTTCAACACAAATCTAAACAGAATTCTAACACAGAATGATCACAGAACATATAACAAATGCAAATAGTAAAGTAAAGCAAGTAAAAGGAAAGAACACACCGGATTTTATACTGGTTCGGAATCCTCCTACATCCAGTCCTGCACCAAGGCAATATCCTTGTACAGATTCTTATAAGCCAATATCCAAATTACAACCCTCAATTTCTAAGGCCTTGAGGAACCCTCATATCTCCGAGTATGGGGTAAACTCTCTTGATTTACGGGACACAAGATCACCCTAATACTTCTTAATAACAATCCTTTTGAATGGATAGACTCTATGGACTTTTTGAATACAAATTAATCCTATAACTCTGAATAGCACTTTGATCTTTAGTAGAATGATGGAGAATCAAATAGAGAGAGTATCTAAATGATTTTCTATTGAGAATTTGGCAGAATGATGGCACGATCTTGAAAATATGAAGTTTTATGGATATGGAATGGTGGAGAAGAAAGAGTGAAGAAAATAGAAAATTAGTTGTTAAAGAAAATTCGTTTTGGAAGCCTTTATATAGATGCACAACAGTCATAACCATTGGCGAAAGGTTTTCGAACGAATGGACACTTCTTTTGAAAATTGAATTTTGAATCCAACTGTCACCATGTCGATATGGGGTATCCCCTTATGTCGACATCCCTTAGTTCAAAATTATAGAGATGTTGTTTTGTAAAGACAATTGAATGTAAAACAAGTTGAAACTTCTCTGAAGCAACGTAAAGTGTTTAAACAATATTTTGAGATAGATAATGAATACAAAACATTATTTTAAATATATATATATATATATATAATTGATATAGACCGTCAATTATATAAGTAATATTTAAAATCAGAATAAGTTTTGATGTTTTAAAAATAGAAGTTTTTAAAATCAGAATAGAGGAATATTTCAAGGCTAAAACAAAGTTTGAAAATATTTTTGAAAACATGATTTCGAAAGCTAAAACATTTTGAAAACAGATTTAAAAACATTTTGAAAAATCTATTCAAACTGAAATTGCAAGAACCTTCCTACATAGCTCCTCCATAGGACTCGAGAACTTGTACAAAGTAGTTTAAATGATTTTGATTTTCATGGGTTTGTAAGCCACATGTCGTGGCTTTGTAAGCCACTTGTCGTGGGTTTGTAAGCCACTGGTTTCGATAGAAATTGGGTTTCATCCCAAAAGAAAATGGTAAGAAAGATGAGAGTGCTATTATGAAGTTTTAACAAAATACTGAACACTTATCTTGAGATCTTGAAATCTTGATTCTCTAGAGTCTTGAATCTTGAATCTCTAATCTTCATCTTGATGCTTGAATCTTTATACTGATCAGTCTTCGATGATACCTGCATATACTTCCTATATACACACACACACACACACACATATATCTATATGGAAATGTTAGTATATATATTATAAAGTAAAGTATAATAACTATATAAGGTTGTTGTCATCAAAACATCATCAACTCAGTTCCTAACATATTATACGATATTAAAATCTATGTAATGTTTAGTTGTTGAAATGATATTTATTTTTAGATTCTACTCTGAGGTTTTTTCCCTTTTATTTATTGTTTTAAAATTCTTAATTTAATATAAGCGTGGTCCAATATACTTAATGTTTGAAATTAGTTGTAAGCATACTATGATGGCATTTATAGATTTTTTAGATGTTAAAAAATAGTGGGTCGTCACACTTGGTTTCATAGCTTAGGTTTAGAGACTCCTTGAGCTTTGGGTAGGTTTAAACCAATTAGGGTAGTTTATTTCATACCTTACGTTGGGTTAAAAAATAGATGAGAGAGCGTTTGACTAATTGTATGCTTTACATTTATGAGGTTGTTTGTTTAACCGTTATCACCTCACCCTAAAATGATGTTTATTTATTATGACCTTTGTATGGAAAATAAATAAAGTAGAAATGTGGTAAGGTGAACAAGTATAAGAGAGATTAAGTATTAGTTATAACCCAAGTGACACACGGCTAATGTTAATTTGATTGAAACCTGACCTAAGTAAGATGGAACCATTTTTGTTTTAAGTAGATAATGTTTTAGAAAATTTATAAGTATACATTTCGCATGTTAAAGATACTGCATAAAAAGGAAAATGTTTATTTTTGACATAAAGTAATTTGTTAAATTTTTTGCTGAAAAATAAATTATTTAATTTAGTGAAATAAGATATTTCACAAAGATATTTTTGTAAGGAAGAGTACATATTGTAAAAATATATCATTTTGAAATATTTTAGTGTAAAAGGTGTTTTAATTAGATATTGGAAGCTGAATTCAGCTTTTGAAGGAACATCTTAGTGTAGGAGTATTTGTTTGCTTTTGAAACATCTTAGGAATGTATTTTTATAATGGTATTCTATTTTTAGAATTCTTTGATAGTAAAGGGAGATTTTATCTATAGAAAGATAATTTTTTGTTGAAAAGTGTTCTACTTGAAGATAAATTATTTTGGAAGGAACATTTTAATGAGAACATCGTAAATTGTATTAATTTGAGAAAGTCTTTTGGAAAAAGAGATAGTATATACTGAAAAGTATTTTGTGACCTCATTTTTATTTGAAATATCTTGTAAAAATATTCTATTTAGGATCATTTTGGAAAAGAATATTTTTGGTTAATAAATACTTTAAAATATATATCAAAAGTTTTGAGGGGCATTGTTTAAAAAGATGCTTTGAGAGAGAAAAATATTTTAATAATAGTAAAAGATTTAAAATATTACTGTTAAGAAAATCCTGTTGGTAAATACCTAATGATAACACTTATTTAAAAAAATTGTTGAACGTTCTTTATAGCGAATATTATACGATTTAGATAATATTTATTTTAAAGGTACTTACATGAAGGTTATTTCCATAAAAAGATGTTTTATTTTGATGGGACTATTTTCTCAATACGAGTATTTGAAAAATATATCATGGCAACATTTTTAATTGAGAAATTATATTATTGATGGAAACATGGGAACAATTTGATGGAGGCATTTCTGAAAAGTATATTTTTGGAGTAAAGAATGGGATAAAATATTTAATTTAGAGAGAACTTTTATCAAAAGAGGTTATTTGATTTTATAAAACTTTTTGTTTGGAAATTGATTTCAGTTGTAAAGATTTTCACTTAAAAAGATAAATGATGTTTTAAAGAAAAAAACATTTTTTGGTAAGAATTTTTGGTTGAAAGATACCTAATTTTAAAATCGTTTATTTGATAATATATTTAGAGATATATTGTTAAGAAATGATTTATTATAAAATTTCTTATTTCGCAATACCTTTAGAAAATATTTTACTAAGATAAGAATAATCTGATTTGGAAAGTAAATGGTTGAAAAACTAAAATATTTAATCGAACAACAAACTTGAGAGGTGATAGTTAAAAGGTATTTTGTTAAAAAGGTGTTTTATTTGAGAATTCAACTGAGAACTATAAATTAGACCTTGTAACAGAGGGTGCAAGACGTTGGGTTAGGATGAGTTTTGAATACGTCCATACCCGTTATGATGATGTTACTTTTATGACTATTGTGTGTGATTTTCTCTAGTAAGCTGCATGGACGTTTTGTTATTCCCTTTCATGAAGAGAGTTTGTATATGTAAAAGGGACTGTCCATTTCAATGTTTAGGATAGTCGCCTTGTTTATTGTATTCATTCACTTTGGATGAATTAGTGTCTTGCATTCTTATTTGTTAAATTAATTGCAATTAAGAAAATTTTGCTGCTTATTAATTTATATTGAGCTCATTTGATTTAATTTGTTATGATTATATCATGTTGTTAATGGTCTGTTTTAGTATGGTTAGTTTTAATTATTACTTTTTTGAATGTTTATTTGATTAATGCATGTCGTGCTTGTCTGAATTACTTTTCTTAATTGCATTATGTTGTCAATTATTTGTTATGCTATGATTGATTTTTTATTTTTTATTTGCTTACTTGTTTACTTGATGTTCACCTATTAATTCATATCATGCTTATCCGGATTAATCTCCTTTGCTTGTGTTAGTTGCCGTTTGTCTATTTGTTTAAATCATTTGTTTGTTACCTTGTCGTTTGTTTTGATTAATTGTTGTTTGTTTGGTTGTTTACTAGTTCACTTGGTTGCTTATTGTTTGACATATTGTAATTGTATGTACCATGTTTGACTAAGGAATGTGAAGAGGTTCCACGAAGATAGGTAATAGTGGTTAGATGATTTTAATGACTAAAGACTTCATGGATACCATTGAGGAATGAAGGATAGGTGGGAAGTCTATTATACGGGATTATAAAAATATGCATTTCAAACCTATTTTTGGCTTCCATAAATATTTTAAATCAAAGAGTTCTAATTTCATAAGATAATTTGATTTCTTACATAATATGATATTTTCTTAAAATTATTTTTACTGGTTTTAAATGATGGGTAATATTTTGAAAATTGTTTTACAAATTAATAATGTATTTTAAAATAAGGGAGATCTTTTGTTTTAATGGGAGATGGAAGCTTTGATTTAAAAATAAAAATGTTCAATAAATGTTTTGCTTTTAAGGTGTATCGGAACTCTCCTTGCTAGCAGGGCCCTTTTTGTTATTACGTGTTGTTATCCTAGTCATCAGATGGAGAAATCAATATGGAAGATGGAATGAGGATGAGCTCGAGGAAGGGGCTCGTGAATAGAATAAAGATGGGTTCCACTATGGAAAATGGAATGAGGATGAGCTCGAGGAAAGGAGCTCTTGGGTAGAATAAGGAAGGGTTCTACCTTACAAAGTGGAATAAGGAAGGATTCTACTATAGAAAATAGAACTAGGAAGGGCTCTACAATGGAAAGTGGAATGAAGAAAGGTTATAATATGGAAAACAGAACGAGGAAGGGTTCTAATATGGAAAGTGAAATAAAGAAGGGTACTACTATGGAAAATATAATGAGGAAGGGTCCTACCATGGAAAGTGGAATGTAGATGGGTTCTAATATGGAAAAGAGAACAAGAAAGGGTTCTATTATGAAAATTGAAACAAACGGAGAGAGGATGGGCTCAAATATGCATGCGACGAGATCGTTGTTGCTTGGAGTGTTTTCTTGTGTACTCGTAAGCAGGGATAATATGGATAAACTCATTGGGTACATGAAGCGGCTATTAAGGAAGATATCTATGTCAGCATTAGGTTAGTGTTCGGGTACGTAGAAAACTGGGATTCCATTAATCCCTAGTAGAGGAATGGTCATACGAGTTGCCATACATCCAACACACACAAGTGATGCATGGATTGATGCAGTTCCATCATAAGTGAATGATCAAATAATTTGAAGAGTGTAGCTATGACCAGAGACATATTATTTTTAGGATGTGACCATAAGTAGGTGCATATGATATTTGGATGGAATAGATATGAGATGGTATACTAGTTACCTTGGGGATGAGCCTATAAGGAAGTTCATCGACAGTTTTGAGGATATGCATACTACAAAGGATGTGTTGTCAACATGGGAATTGGTATACACATGTTATTTGCTTGTGTGTTGTTGTGGTGTTAATACCATATTATTTGAATGTGTACTTTATTTTGAGATATGATGACTGTTGATTTATATTCATTTGATTGTACATGCACGTTTGGATCTAACTATGTCTGTGGACTTTAATTACAGTCAGTTATGGTTAAATTATTGAAATACATGAGATGAATTAATCTATGGTTGATATTGTTTCACCCTTATCAATTGAATGTTATTTTACATACTATAGTTTGGATTGTATGGTTGAGAAAGTGCATGTGTTACTATAATATGTATGGGCGGAAACTCAAATTCAATTTATGGATGAATTTGACTGTATCATAGTTAAAGTTATATGGTCATTATATACAACTTTATAAGTAATTAGCTTGTGATTGGCGTATTTCCCCATATTTTTTCATTAAATCAATAATTTATTAATTTAAAATTGAAAATTGTATATAGGGCACTGTGAGGATGCAATTCTTTTAAGGGGGAAGAATGCAACAACCCAACAGTTTTATGCTTTTAACATTAAAGTAATTAAAATTGAATTTTTAATAGAATAGAGAATTTGGTGTCATATTTATAACCATTGCGAAGGTATTTCAGAGATGATCAACTTGATATATAATTTTGAAATATCTGAAATTATGGTTTGCGAAATAGAGGCATTATGTTGTTTGAATAGCATCGTAGCTATTTCGGGTCAAACTGGTTACACACCCATAACACAGCCTAATAATTATATAAGTGAGGCTATAGAACCCTAGCTCACCTGTATCTGCAATTTTCCTCCCCAATCTTGAGATTGTTTAATTATCTGTTAACGGTGATTTGCAAATTAATTAAAAAAGCGATTAAAACCAAAAGTGTCTAAACTCTATCAAATTATATATCATTGCGAAGCTCTCGAAGAATGGAAATAATGGCAAGTGGCTGTTTGTCGAAATAATGCCCGAGTCGACCAAAAATCATGGGGAAAGCTCCTGGTAACGAACCCATGGCAGTTGCTTTGGGTTTTTTGATACGGGCGTCAATTGTTGAAACTGGAATATGGTTCACGGTAGTGCCTAGAAGTGAAGTTTTAGGGTTTGAAACACCTTGACTTTAGTGATGGCGCACACTGATATAAGCATCTGGAGGCTAAGGGCTAGGATGTAGAAGATAAAGCAAGGAAAAGGGATTCCAATGCAAGTGGTCTCGTGTCCTTTGGTGGTTGGCATGCAGTTAATTTCTTAGTTAAAGTTGGTGAATTTCAATAGTGGATGGGTTCGAAGAAGGTAGGAAAATTTTAAATAAGCCCACGTGCTTTATTAGATCATATTTTAAAGCATGAAATTTCTAAATATGAACTCCAATTCATGCGCTGGTTGACTCATGGTGAAATTCTAGATGTTTTGGCATGAGTTTTGCTAAGTTTGGGGACCGGTGAAAAAAGCACATTGGTTTGAACGATTTAATTTAATTAATTGAAACTGAAATTATAGAATATTTAATTATTGATGAAAAGTCATATTCATTGATGAATGTTATTTTATGGATGAAAAATTGTATTACACTATTTTGAATGTATTGTGCCTTGGTTGGGTAATTATTGTTAATTTTCATATTTTTGGATGTTTAATTTAAATAAATTCTTTGACTTGGATTGGAATTTATTGGATTGAATTGGACAATAACAAGAAAATTAAATATATAAATTATAGATAAGGTTGTTTATAGATTTTGGATGGTTTCTGTAAATAATGGAGATTTATAGAACTTTACTGAAATTAAAGTATTGAATTAAGTGAGGTTATTATTTATGAATTTTCATGGAAATTCAAAAATAATAAATAAATTATATTTTAAATCAATATTTGAAAAGTTTATTACTTGTTAAATAAAATGAAGCTTGAAATAATAATAATAACAATATCATTTTAAAAAGTGATTTTATAAAGATTACTATTTATGATTTAAAATATGATTATTGGGTTATCTGAAGAATGAAAATACGATAAAGGATTAAAAGAGTATATTCTCATTTAAAAATATTTTTTTTGGGATGATAAATAAAAGTGATTCTATAACAAACAATAATAAAATGATTTTTTAGAGAACAATGGTTGCAAATATATTATTTTGATGGTTGTTGAATATGTGAATGATTGTTAGTTGTAAATATCACATATGCTGAATATTTAGTGATAGTATCTTATTTTGATGAGTGTGCAATTTTACCACAGTTGCTACTAAAAGATGGGTATTTAACTATGTTTAGTTGACGATATCGATGTTATGTTACTATTGTGGAGTTATTAATATACATTGGATGATTTATACTTACATTGATGATGAATTATGATAGTTGATAACTAATAATGTATGTAAGTATATTCACATTTCGATTTTATTATTTGATGGATTAGTGTTATCATTGGATATTTTTGGTGTTTGATTAATGTGCGCTATTATTGTTGTGTTTACCCCATGTGATGACTTGTTGAGATGGACGAGTAGTAATACTATTTTATGCTTCTACTATTTCCATTGGTTGCAATGGTTGTATTAGTTGCATTGATTGAATTGGTTATGATGGTTGAAATGGTTGCATGTATGCTATGGTTGTAATGTACCGACAAGTATTTGGATGCAAAAGAAGAGCATGAAATAGAAATACGTGGGCTTGATCCCCAAAAGAAGTACGTATGCAG
Source organism: Allium cepa (assembly GCA_030765085.1). Classification (NCBI taxonomy): domain Eukaryota; kingdom Viridiplantae; phylum Streptophyta; class Magnoliopsida; order Asparagales; family Amaryllidaceae; genus Allium; species Allium cepa. The sequence continues at coordinate 76,677,383 of CM060941.1, read as the reverse complement.
TCTTTTCCTATACAATAGCTATCCATCTTACGACCATAGTGTATAGGGTTAGACGCAGTCCAAACATAGTTGAATTTTTTTCCCTTTTATTATATGTATAGTCGTTGAAATTTTGCATGTTGTAATAAAGAAGGGAACAAAGGATTTGGTATAGGCAATATCCACGGTATGATTTGGTATATTTCTTGCTACATAATTGTATGGTTATGGTTGTAAATTAAATGGTTTAATGTATTGAGATGAATATTATCCGATATTAGAATTCGTGTAATATTTAATTATTGAAATGAGATTTCTATTTAAATTCCACTTGAGGTTTTTTCTTTTTTGTTTACTATTTTAGAATGCTTAATTTCATACAACCATGGTCCACTATCCTTAACGTTTGAAATTAGTTGTAAGTGTACTTTGTTGGCATTTATAATTATTTTTAGGTGTTAATATTGCTGGTCGTCACAACCCTAATGCTGTCTTTTCCAAACCCTTACACACACACCCTCCTCCACTGTTTCCCATTTTCATACCTAGTTAAACACATCACCGAAGTTATATTCCTCCTCCTCCTCGTCTTCATCTTCAGTACCTTGGTAGCCAAAGTCCATCACCAAATAAAGTGTAAAGGTCAGTATAGTTAACCTTTATATATAAAAATTGTTATAAACTTTTTAGTATTCACTATAATATGATTCTCTACATTCATTCCTCTCGGTTAGTGATGATATCCAAGTAGTAAACGTAGTGTAAAGCCAAATCGAAGCCACCTCAATATCTTGCCATCAAATGCCATAGACGGCGGCCGAAATGATGAAGTTCTAGGCACTGCTACGTAGGAATTCATCACAACCACTCGACCTCTCCATACACCAACGATCAATCAGCCATATCGATTTTTAGGGCGATAAGCCTAGAACTTTAATCGGTTTTGTTCTTGCTTAATTTTCCTACTTTTTTTGTTTGGTTTGCACTTTAGCGAGGATCTTGTGCTTGATTTACATTTCACAAATACACTAGACCTGACATTTGTTGAAACTTACTACATATATGTCCGTGTGTATGTATACACATATAAAAAAGAATATTAATTTCAACAAAAATAGGTCAAAGTTTAAAAATTCATTTTAATTACCAAATTTTTTATTTTTAAAATTTTTGAAAATTTCAAAAATAACTTTGACATATATACAATATTCTAAAATTTTCAAATAAAAATTTTTAAAAATATTTTACTAGTTTAAATTTAAATTCAAAAAGATGATATTAAAATATTTATATATTTTCAAATAAAGGAAAACATTACTAAAATTCTTGTCTATTATTTTGAAAATACCATAAAACATATTAAAATATTTTAAGATATTCTTTTTAAAGATTAAATTTTGAATTATTTAAAATATTTTAGGGCTTAAGTTGAATTAACCTTTTTGGAAATAGTTCAAATTAACTTAGGCTTGAATAATATGAATTTATATTCATATATGCATGTGTTAACGATGCTATTCTAGTTTATTTATATTCGAATTCCGTCATTGCAAGTTATTAATTTAAATTTACCTCAAATGTTGATATTTGATGTCATGTTTGATAAATACTTTTGTTATAAATGGCAGTTGCTACTAGGGTTGCAAAATCCTATACCGAATCTTCTAAATTCTTCAAATTTTCTCACTTTTACTTCAAAATCTCTCTTAAATCTTCATTTCTTCTTCTTGTATATTTTTTCTCATCGCGTTGGATGTTGAGGCAAAATCCATGTTGGATAAAAGGAAAGCGGCTATTATTAGGGGATGCAATGGTGAAAAGGCGATTAAGGAGGGATGGTCCATATTCGAAAGGCACAAAAAGAAAGTATCTTTTGCGAATATTGTGAAAAGTAACCCCAGATTTGTCAGATTTAAAGAGCTTAATTCGAAATTCCAGTTCCACCAGAGGCTACAAAGGTCTTATATAGCAACGGAGTGAAGGTTGCAAAAATGTATAAGGTGGCGTGCAACAACTCAATTTTTCAAACCTGTATTAGCAGGTGGGAGGTGGAGAGGACCATTTTCTTCGAAGGCGGTGGTTGATGCGGAAGCGGGGTGGAAATTTTATGTTCTTCTTCACATAGTTGGTACTAGACCTTATTTCAAAAACCTAGAAGCTTGTATGAAAAGATTATGGAAAAAGATACAGAATTCTCCTTACAATCTCAAGAAAATAGTTTCTTTGTTGTTCTTTTTGATTGAAAGAGACATTATGATAATATATTGAACAAGGCTCTTGGTTCTTTAATAAAAATAAAAGAAGATAAGGATCTTCTTCTTTCCATGTCCGTATAGGTCTCTGATGAAAAACTATAAGGGAGTAAGATGAAGACTAATTTGTAATAAGGCTAATTTGATGAAAATTATAGGGAGTTATATGAGGCTATTTTGCAACTGAAAAGTGCTAGAGAAGGAATGGTGAAGGAGTGGGTGATGGACATAAGCCAAAGGAAGGAGGTAGTGGTGATTTTATTGTGGATTTAGTCAAGGATGACACTACAGGAACGATTTCGTTTAGCGATGGCGAATAGCTATCGACGGCCGCCGATAAATGCTGCAACAAAATCACATGACGCTAGCAAAATAGTGACGGCTTTAGCGACGGCGTCGTCTCCATATTAGCGACAGATGGCGACGGAAACATGGGAAAACTAGCCGTCGCTTACCGACACAAGGCTGGAACCATATTGTCGTTGCTCTACATCGCTATTCTAAAACTAGAGGGCCGTCGCTAGCCATCACAAGCCCGAAAACTTGAAAATGGCCCAGAGTTTCTTTAAACCTTTCAAACCACATACTAAACGTCATATCTCATCTCACTTCATTTCTAAGACATATAAACTTAATATCACAACCATTAACATCACATGCAACATATGATCTCCTACATATCACAAATAGTTAAAAACACAACGCAAATATCAATATTTACATAAACTTTCATCAACTAAAACCAATATTCCATCAATCAACACAACCATATATACATAAATATTCATGTTCATCGAATCCACAATCATCCCTATACACAACCATCAATAAAGTATCAAACTCCATCAACACAAGTCAATAGTTACAATAAAACGGTCACATACAGTCAAAAAAATCCGTACCTACTCATCCTCATCGTCATCATCTCCCGACCCATCCTCAACAGGCATCCTCCTGTTCCTTGCTAAAAGTGTTGCAATCCGCTTATCTAGCAGCTGCACTAGTCCTCTGCCCTTTCACCAGTCATTGAATTCTGCCATCTACTGCTTCAGCTGAGCTGTCTCCTCCTCGGCCTGAGATCTCCTATGAGCCCTCTAGGTCATCATCGCCCATAAATTATTTGATTGGAAGTTATAATCTATGCTTCAGGATTAAATATAATTTATATGTTAGTTAATGAAGTAGTTTACCTCCTGATTTCCATAACCATAACGCCTATTTCGAATAGGTGGGTCAATGAGGGCATCCTAAATATGATCCTCCTTCTTTAAGGTCAACTCATGGTCAATGGACTGCGCCACTCGAGCTTTCTCCTCTTCGTATCTCTCTTGTGATGACGAAGAGTACTTTGTAATGACAAATAATAAAGAACTTATCAAATGTGAAGTAAAAAAGTCAAACAAATGTACCATCACAAATTTAGATTTATCATTTGTAAATTCATATGAAATATTTCCTTCATCATCTGTGCGCTCGACGACATGTGTATGAGTGAAGGCCTCAGCTAGTGTAGGCTCACGATTATATTTTGAAATTGAAGTTATATATGTAAATTAATAATGTTACCGATATGAATAAATTATCTTACAACTATTTATAAAAGCATTTTATAACTTTACCAATTCCCTGCAATGCCAAGACGGACTTTTACCCGCCACGGTGGAAAGTGAGATTTTTAGGCCTGTTTGCATGGTTCCACGCTGATAATTCCTATAAATTTAAACGCACAATTAACTAAATTAATACACCTAATATATGAATTTTAAACAAAATATAATAATAAAATGAAATGATATAACTTACCCTCGACTCTGGAGTATCCCATAGTTGTAGAAATTGAGTCCATACATCAGCTCTCATCCAAGATGGCTTTTTCCCACCCTCTTGGCTTTTGTTATGGTGTCTATAGTTTTTGCACATTCTTTGGTTCCAGTGATTGACAAAAACATCCATATCCTGTAGGTCGACAGGAATGGAAACCTGCATATTGAAATTGATATTGGTTTGAATTTATACATTGTATTAATTTACAAATAAATTATAAATTTAAACTTACCATCAAGTCGGCGAATATGACATTCTTAATGTGATCGGGAATGTCATCCTAGTGAGCCCAGCATCCCGACATTTGGCTCATGAATGCCTTTCTAGACACTTGCAAAATAAAGTCAGACGGCAGCACTTCAAACCCCTTGTATAAAATAAGATGTGCGAATTTAATGAATTTTAAACAGTAAACAGGTAATAAATTTGATACTTACCCTTCACTCTTCGGACATCTCTGCCATCGCACGTAAATCTAGCGTCGTACCGCTGACACCAGCACCAATAGAAGGAGTAGACTAAGATCTGATAGAGTGTCTCTTGTGCATATCTATTACAAACATACCATTTCATATAATGACAAAAATATCATTTCATTATTACAAAACATGTTTGATTAATCACCATCACATAAAACCTGTACTAAAACGTCATAAATGAGACAAGTTTATATTCATGCACCACACTTCTGTCTATTCACCGTCTAATCAACATCACATAAAACTTGCACTAAAACGTCACAAACTTGCAAGTAAAGTCTTTTAGGACTAAAGGATTCACACACCGCATTACTGCCTAATTTCGACATCTTCACTTCACTTCTCTTTCACACATAATTTTGCAGTAGGGGGAGAATTTATTTGTTGTATTTTCTAAAATAAAGTAAAACCTTTTAGGACTAAATGCTTCATACAACAAGCTTTTGTCTAATTTCGACAGCACTTCACTTCATTTCTCTTATATGCATAACTTTGCACCCAAGAGGAGTATTTTTGTTGTTGTATTCCTTAAAATAAATTAAAACCTTTTGGGACTAAATAGTTTAATTTGTGGTTGTTGTAGTTGTTATAATAATACTTAACGCTTATTTCCAAATCAATATTATATTTATTTCAATTTTTTTTATATAATCGATTTTAGTACAATATTTGTTCTTATATATAAATTTTATGTTTTTTAGAAAATCGAGTTGAGTACATTATTCGTTGTTGTTATATTTATTTGTTAATTTATTGGAAAATCAATTTTCATAACATATTCCTTGTTGTTATGTTTGCTTCTTAAGTTTAAAGAAAATTGATTTGAGTACAATATTTGTTCTTGTCATATTCATTTCTTAACTTTTTTGAAAATGATTTGAGTAGAATATTTGTTGTTGTCATATTTGTTTCTCAATTTTTTTACAAAATCGATTTCAGTAGAATATTTTTTGCTATTATATTCGTTACTTAACTTTTTACAATATCAATTTTATTACAATGTTTGCTGTTGCTATCTTCATTTCTTAATTTTTTACAAAATCGATTTAAGTATAACATTTCTTAACTTTTTGATAACTAAATTATACGCTTTATATCGTATTTTCAAACTTTTTTAACTAATAAAATTTTAGTTTAGAGATTTTGTAAACTAAAATTATATGTTAGCCTAATAATAACAAATTAAAATAAATTAATTTTATACTAAGCACCAACAGTTATAATTAACACACACTAATTAATTAAAGAATATTACTTGTGTTTTACCGTACCTACTTAGGAGCATATTAATTAATAATTATACACTAATTTTCGCGTAAACTGTAACAAACATCGTTTTCCACTATAACAAACATTCCCGTAAACTTATCAATAAGCATATTAATCAATAATACTAATTTTTGAATTTTAAATCTACCCTAATTTTTAATTACAAATTAAACAATCAAATCACTTACTAACATCCACATATCAACAAACACACTATTATCATCAATTAATACACAACAATCATTAATTTCAAATCAATAATCAACTAATTTTCTAAATTAGGGTTTTAATTTTATCTTCAAATTAACTAATAAACTATACCATCATCTAATACCAATTTATCCAACCTATTCAAAGCAAAAATACTATTTCTTTTTATAAATAGGGTTTAAGTAATATACCTTAAAAAATGGGGATAAAGAGAAGGACGAAGGAGTGCGCTGCGGGAATAGGTCGTTGGCGTCGGCCAAAGGCGGTTGGAAGCGAAATTAAGAAGAGGAAGAAAGGAAAAGGAGGTGGTGGGAAATGCTGAAATGTTCTCTGGTTGGCGGGTTATATTTAGGTAGACGACGGCTAACGACGGCCGCTTTTTTTAGCCTTCGCAAACCGTCGCCACATACCGACGCCAAATGAAGTTGCTCTAGTAGTGCGAGGAGAGTGGTAAGTCAATTTATGAGGTGGCTGTGATCCTACTAAAAATATTAGTGAAGGAAAGGTGGCTAACAATGTAGGAAGGATGAATGCTGAGATAGAAATTTTAAGCGAATGGGGACCAAAAGATACGACTTGCAAGATTGGTTCAACCTCTTTCCATGTGGAGGATTGGTTAAGGTACCCTTAGATTTGAGCGTTAAGGAGGGCACAACCAAGCAACATGGAAGACTCATATTGTACTTCAACTTTGAAAAGTGCCATGGTATCATATATGCCATTGATCATACCAACTACTCCTGTGGACGTTCTGTGTTCACATCGGGCAGAGAAATAGAATTACACTCAGATAACAACAATATTTCTTCATCATACCCTGACAATCCATTATGACTGTTGTCATAGACCGGGCCCTTCTGATCATGAAGTATTAGGTTAACCTAAGCACTCGGTGAAGGGAGGAAAGATAATGGATTCAGTGAGGTCATACCTTCTTGTTAAACAAAACCCGAATTGGTAAGAGGATGGTGTATGAAAGATGGAGATAAAGGTGGGTTGGCTCATAGAGGGAGCTTATAAGTAATAAGTATAAACCATCCAATAAATGGGAATTCTAAGTTGGAATGTAAAGAGTCTCCACAAACCCTTGAGGAAGTTCGATATTAAAAGTCACATTGTGAATTCGAAATCAAGTTGTGTGGGTTTGATTGAAAATAATTAAGGGCTTAGGAGATAGAAAGTTGAACGAATGGCTTTGATACAAATAAGGTAGCGATTGGCAATGTTGTTTTTTATTGTAAATGTAGAATTTTGGTGCTATTAGACAGTGATGTATGGGACTATAAATTAATGAGCATCGGTGACCATCATATAATGTTTCTCTTAAAAGGTGCTAATGACTATTCAATTTTATTTTTTTTATTTATTTTGGGGGCCATATTTTTAGTATCTATGGGAAACACTTTGTCCAACTTGGAAAGTGATGCCTTCAGTATTTATCACCTCGGGCTGCTATTATGGGAAGCTTGGAGGAAATAAAGTTCCATTTAGTAGAATGACCTAATTAGACAAATGTTCGATTCACGCTGGGTTATCTGATATGGATTTTGTTGGATATAAATTCTCATGGTGTTAAGGCCCAAGGAAGAACATTTTAACTAAAATAGATAGAGTTTTGTCTATTTTGTTATGGATACAATATTTTCCTACTTGTGACAATTTCTTTCCTTCCTGCTAGTAGTTGTGATCACCTACTAATTTTAGCGATTGTAGTCCATGAAAAAAAGGGCAGTTGAGCACATTAAAATATATAAACTATTGGCATCTTTATGACAATTGTCAAAGGCTCTTTTTAACAGGATGGAATATGAGGTGTTACGAAAAACCAATGTACCGTGTGTTGTAGAAAAAGGATAAAGGAGTTGTTAAGGTAATGGAGTGAATCCAAAAGAATCATAGAGAGAGGTGGATGATCTAAGAAAGAAATGTAAAGGCCTACAAAAGTTATTCGAGGAGAAACATGACAAGGAAACTGCATTGGAATTCTAAATAGAGTAAGGAAATTTGGACGAGGCTATGAAACGTTGGCACTTTAATACTAGTTAGAAGGCGAAGTTTGAACGACTTAGCAGTAATGATGAAACTTCAACGTAATTTTATGTTGAAATGTCAAACAAGAAAAGATAAATTTGTGGGGTAATGACATCAAGGTTAATGGTACATGTAAAAGATCAATGAGTTTGTGTTGAATATGCTAGTATATGATTTTTGTTTGATGATAATAAACACACACACACACACATATATATATTTGTTATTGTACTATATACATACATACATATATATATATATATATATATTCATTTAAATGTATTTATTATTGTACTATTTTATTTTTCACATAATTAAATAAATATTTGCTGAATAAAATAAATAACACAGAATCTAAATTCAAACAGATATTTTATTCAAACAAATACTTTATTATAATTCTGAATAGTACAATTTGAGCTCTCACTACATATATACATTTTTCAATTACAATACAATTTCGATTATATCTCAAATTTCATATTACATTGTTTACCTCACTACATATCACTCATTCACTTGTATTTTATTTTCGACTTTGCTCCAGCCCGAATCCAGCATCTGAGTTATCAGCAAAATACACAATGACGCCATAAAATTAAAAAAGAAATATTTTTTGCAGTGTAAAATAAAATGTGTATTTTGAAAATATTATTTGCCTTAGTTATTTGGGTTGTTCATCATCATTTTGAATTCATCAAACATGAATAACCTGTGACATGCACAATGTATCACTATACATTCCATAAGGCCATGCACACCGATATACACTTGATAAAACTGCAGGGACAAGTGAGTACGAGGTCAAACCCGAGCCATAAGCTGGATTCAACACAGGTGCAATACATATACATCCCAAAATTGTCGAGTACAAGTTCTCATGCAATAAGAAGCCAAAAGCAGACCACGCTAACAAGTGCACAATTGTGTACACATAAAAACAACTCAACTCAACAATGAACCAGTACAAAAGGTAGTGGACAACACATAATAGAGGTAAACAAGTATACATATGTAAAGATATCAAGTGCATAAAAATGGAACAACTGAATACAAGTGTAGATTCAAATATCAATGGCATCAGGGCAGTGCAACTGTAGTGACACACACATGCATCAGTGTAGAGCATGAAATGATCAGACCATAAGTACAAACCAAGCATACAAGTTCATATGCATTGGCTTGAACAATACAAAACTGAGGTGACTATAGTAACAAGCACACATGCCCAGGCTCACAAATCAAAGACATAAACACAACAATCTACCTCGAAGCAATATGTCATCTAACAATTACAATATGAACTTAAGGAACAAGACCACGTGATACTGCAACTACTAGAGTCCATCAGTTCAGAAGCAACAACAAAGCGTACGGGTAAATTAGATAATTCAACCAAGTGAAGACTCCAAAAGAAACACAATGAGGCATGGATTCACAAACAACAAAGACTGGAAGAATCTGCACAAGCTAACATACATATATACATGTGTGAACACATATATATACATGCAGTGCATAAGAAAACAATGAAGCATGGTCAGATTTCAAACCAGACTTAGTTCAACATACAACAATGATGAACCATACCATCAACCAAAGTGCAAATAAATTCCAAAATCAAGATAAAGTTCAAGTGAAACCAAAATGCACATGTCAACAGTGGTAACTTCAAGCAAACTGCATGGTGCAACAAACAAACATACATATATATACACACACACATATGCATACACACATGTATACATACACAATTATATATATACACTATGCACATGAATCAAATGCACAACATCAGACATTCGAGCATTTAGTCACATGGTTCAGAGATGAACATGAGCATGCAACAAAGTCTCGACCAAAAAAAATGTACACACATGTAGACATAAATATATGCAGTATGGAATGAAAATAGTGAAAAAAGTAGATTTTATCAAGTCAAGTTTTATCTAAGTATAGAAAATCACAAATTCAAAAAGAGTATTTCAGATGAACACAACATCAAAGAGTTCGAACAAGTCCAAATAATATCGCAAGTACAATGAAAAGTCAGTGTCGAAATCAAAATATTATCACAAATTCAAAGTGGTCGATGTCAAACCAGAAAAGAACGGAGCCAAATCCAAAGCAAACGCAAGCCGTGACAATCAAGCAAAGAATTGAACTAGTCTAAACAAATCATATGTATTCAAGCAAAATCGAAAGTCAGAGAAAAATTATCAGACGAATTCAAAAAATTTATTCGAACGATAATTTGGGGAATTATACCCTATAAATACTATTAACATCATCGGCATACATACCATTCGAGTTCAAGAAAAAGAGAGAGCATTAAATCATTAAACTCAAATCAAAGTCAAGAATAACCAATAATCAATAGAAGGCATTCACGTACCAATTCACACTTCATTCGAACTCGACAATTTGAAGCAGCCGAAGCTAAGCAAAGAACAAAGATCGAAGAAGCATCAAACTGGATTGAGGTTCGACAGTAAGATCGATCAACAACAAAGCGGTGGCTTTAAAGAAAAATAAAGCCCTAAAATTTTGAAAGAGGAATGATGTACAGAATGAAAGCAAAAGGAATCAGCAAACAAAATTAAAAGATAAAGGGGGACAACTTATTTTATTTCCTTTGGGCCGAACTCCTTTTCTTTTGGGCTGAACTCCTTTTCTTTTGGGCCAATCTATTTGAGCTTTAGTGGTAATATAGGGTTTTGTATTTTAAATTTGTTTTATTTTGTAATTCTAACTTGTATAATTGTCCAGTCTTGTGACTAGGAGACGAACTACGGTGATGTAGTTCGAAAATTCGCAACTCATTAGCTGAGTTGTGACAGTGTTTTGAGCGTAGAGTTAGGTTAGTCGATAGCGAGTGTCACGAGTTTACGTGTATAAGCATCCGACTACTTAATTTCTAGTAGAAACCTTAGGGGAAGCACGTTGGCAGATTTTTGCTGATGCTGCGTAAATCTGTGTTGTTCTATTTCTACTTTTGTTATTCCGCTATTATCTGTGCTGTAATTATTTTATATATTTCCACATTATTTTTTTACAATTATTAGCATCACCTTATTCACCCCTCTCTAGGGTAAAATCGATTCTACAGTTTGGTGAACAAGCGGATAAGTTTTGTGTAAAGCTATTCAACTAATAGTAGATTGGCAAACCGGTCATTACTTGTAAATACATAATAACTGATTATGTAGGGAATGCTGATATAGAAATTAAAGAACTGGAAGACGATGTTTTTAACTTAAAGGATTCATCGTCCGTGGATCCGTATGGATTCAATTCAAAGTTTTATAAGTAACACTGGACAAAAATCAAAGATGAAACTGTAAAGATGGTGTAGGATGATCTTCAATCTTATCAAGGAAGAAAATCACACTAATATTTGCCTAATCTCTAAGGTGACATCGCCAGAAGATATTAAACACTTTCGACCTATTTCTTCTTGCAATTTTTTATATGAGGTTATGGAAAAGGTGCTTGGCAGTAGGTTAACACAGATTTTAGATGCATTATTATCGTGGAATCAATTTGCATTTGTTCATGGTAGACATATTGAAGACGATGTGCTAACTACCTACAAACACATCAGAGAATTTGACATAGCCAATAATAATATGTGCATTAAAGTGGACATTCACAAGGCTTATAATTTAGTGAACTATGATTTTGTTTAGCATATGATGTGTAACATAGGTTTTATAGAAAGAGGTCTAATTTTGGTTCGTGGACTTACTGATTCGCCTTCGTTCTCGTTTGCTCATTAAGAAGTTCTTTTGGTTATTGAAGTTCGAATGGGCTAGGCCAAGGTGATCTTCTATCCCCGCTTCTATTTGCTGTAGTTATGGAGTTATTCTCTTTGTAGATGAACATGAAGGTAAAATATTGGGATAGTAAGAATATGATAAAGGGTGAGCCTGGTATAAACGATTTAATCTATCCAGACGATATCTTAACTTTAGAAAAGAAACCGTAGAAGGTACCAGGGCAGTTGTAGAAGTGTTTAGAGAACTTTAGCTTACAATAAGGTTATTGTTAAATAACAATAAGTCTAACATCTTTTTTCAAGGTATAATAAAGATTTGTGATCAAATATGTAAAGTCTTGAATATCGCTGAAGGTTCATTACCTGTTATATTTAGGAATCCCATTGTTAACGTCAACCTTAAAATGAAGATTTCTTGATTCATAAAAAGCTCATATAGAAGGATAGGAGTGTAACATACTAAAGCTTGCATGGAGAATTGAACTTATCAAATCAATAGTCTATACAATGGTGCAATATTGGATGTAACGCTTTAGACTTCCAATGGCGACCATCCAATATATTATGCATACTTGCACTAATTTTCTGTGGAAAGGAAGATTAGGGAAATTCCTTAGGATATTGTTTGTAGGCCAAAGAATAATGCTAGGATGGGTTTGAGACTATTTGAAGAAATCCAAGTTTCTTTAGGCATTAAACTTGCATGGAGAGTAATTCATGAGGATGGTTTATTGGTACGTACTATAGAAAACAAGTATTTGAAAAATCAATCATTATGGAAGTATAGGTTTGGGGATGATGATTCAAGCATCTGGAAGTTTATTGCTAGCATAAGAGAAGAAGATTTAAAGTGTATGGGTCACATAGTTATGGATGATAAAGCACTTCTCTCTAGTCTGACCCTTGGCTTCAAAGAAGCAATTTTATAAGCAGGCTAAGGATTGATATAATGTCGAGAGTTTATTGAGAGAAGATGATGATTGAAGATGTTTTAGATGATAGGGTATGGTGGCTTGAAAGAGTCAGTTTTTAGGTCCGTAAATAGTGAAATAAAAGGAATTAGGATTTATAAGGATGAATTGGAGGATTACTGGTCATGCCATGCTCACAAAAATGCAACTTCAAGGTAGTTTTTGAAGAAATTAGAAAGAAATACATGGAAGTTGAATGGTCCGACCGTGTTTGGTGTAGAATCTCCTACCCTAAAGCAATGGTTTGTCGGTTTAATGCTCTAAACAACCTACGTATTGCTAAATATAGATCGACTCATTCAAAGGTGTTTTATAGTGGATCCAATCTATGCTTTGTGTAATACATAATTTGAAAGTGATGATCATATGTTCTTCAAATGTTAATATAGTGCATTCGTTTGGAAGTGGTGATGTATCAAGTTTAATTGGCCAGACAGTCAAACTGAACTTATCTCATTAAGTAATGAAATATGCGATATCAAAAATAAATTCAAATCATGTGGAAAAGCAAAGGCCTGAACAAAATTTCATTGGTTGTTCGCGTGTGGGTAATCTAGAGTGAGGAATAACAGAGTATTCTCTCAAGCCAAACGGTAAAGAAAGGGGACTATATAAACAAATGTTGTGCCTTGTATGTAGTGAAAACTTGCTTTGCAGAAGCTTTTCTCAATAGATCTTTTATCATTCAAATCACAAAGAAATAAATTTGGATGGAAAATAAATGGACATAAAATCAGAAATCAATACACAAGAGATTCCATCCAACTACCATCTTTATTGATTCATCAATTTTTTTTACAATTAATTGAACAAAATAAAAGTACAAAATACAAATTGAACTAACAACCAAATTGAGAAAGAGAGTCTTGATCTCTATGGATAAAATTGTTGGAGGAGAAACAAAAATGGAAGAAGAGAGCAAATAGATTTTCACATATTTTACATTTTCTTTTAGTTTCTATTTATAACATCAATTACTTAATGCCTAAATTAATATCAGATGACAAAAAATAAATTGATTAGCCAATTATAGAGAAATAAACATAATCAAACATCCCTATTAATTAGGGGAAACAAAATCTTCTCTTTCCTTCTTTTGCATATTTCCTTCTATTTATGATTTTGTATCACCAAAATTTAACATTCCACCTTGATGCAAAATCACATATCTCCAACATATCAAGCATATCATTTCTAGATCTATCACAACTCCCTATATCTCAGTCATACCAAATTGAAAATCTCTACCACTGCCTACAAATGATGCATCTTCTGCCATGAGCTGCACCACACCAACCAGTCTCAAAAGCGTTTGTAATACCACAAAGACCTTCATATAGTTTTTGTGGATTTTCCTACCCAACACCCATCTACCACTCGATCTGATCTTATAACATGATCACTATCGATTCCTCGAGCATCATCAACATGAAGACCCCTGTCTAAAATATGATCCTCAACACGGTCATCATATGCAGCAAACACATTAACCTCTCAACCTACTGTGGACTAGGCTCTCCAACTTCCACTCGCTTCCCGTAGTCGACTTCATGAATAACCAAACTATAAAGGCTTCCTTCTTCCAATACTCCTCTCATCCCTACAAGACCACCCTTCTTCACTCTCAAAACTCCACCTCGAGTCTCATAAGTGCAACCACGGTGATCCAACTGACCGAGAGAAATAAGATTATGTGAACTAGAAGGAACATGCCTCATATCTGATGTAATGATCCCGGTTTTGAGTCAAAATTAAATTGGTAATTAATATAAATTTTTAAATTTATATTGTGAATTAATTCGAATTTTTTTCCGAACTAAAAGAAATATTTTGTTTGTTTATTTATAAATGCAAATTAATTTTTTATTTTAATTGTGAATTTGAATTTCAAAAATAAATATTTGAAAAATAAATTTGATTTGAAAACTCTATATTTTAAATTAATTGAAATTTATTTTCTAATATATAATAAAATATGTAATATATATATATATATAATCTATATATGTGTTTATTTATTTAATATAATTAGATTTCAAACTCATTTTCTTATAAAGTTGTAAATATATAAAATGTATGAATATAAAGACAAGAATAAAAAGGAAAGGTATAAAAACATATGTCAAGATGTAAAATGTAAATGCACAAGGGTTTAAAATAAAATTTGTAAAATCATTCAAAAGAGGGATTTGAACATAAAAGTGATACTAAAAACATTTCTAAAATATTGATACAAACAATTAACAAGTGTAAACCTTGTTGACAAATGGCAATTCGATTTTTCTTTTAAAAAATTTAATACAATAACATATTATAAGAGAAAATAACCAAGCTATTCTTAGTTTCTCAAACCTGAAATTAAACTACATGATCAAAAGAGAACCTGAAACAAATTTAAAAACAAAACTACAAAATTATCTCAACTTCAACGTCTCAAGACATCAACCTGGAAATCAAAAAGCAGGATCAAGCAATTCCAGATTTTCAAAGAGCAAAGCAGATCAGGAAAAGATATGTATTTAATTCAAAGCTATCTGGAATCAAACTTAAATCAAATGCAAGTTCAACTCAATGCAAGATCAACTAACAAAAAAAATAGATCAACAGCAAAGCAGGTTTCCAGTTATAAAGCTTGTCCTCTGTTCAAAAGAAAATCAGGTGAGCAAAACTTTCAACCCTTAATCATTTGATACTGATACATGTAATGATATGTGTGGTGATGATGTATATATGTTTGTCTGGATGTATTTAACTTGAATATAGTTGAATCAGGCTATATATTGTATGCATGTCTGTATAGATATGCATATACCTATGCTCTGTTGTTTTCATAGGCTCTAGTTTTTCCTTTTAAATTTTTTTATCTCCTCATATAAATAATTTCAGGCTATGATTTATAAACAAAATTTGTTCATAACAATGTTATACAAATTCTAAAAATAATTTCAAATACTTTTATCCAGTAATTAACTCCAGAATATGAAATAACAGAAGAAATCAAAAATAAATCAAAAACCAATATTTTTATTTCTATGATTTGATTCCATAAACAGATTAGTGATGGGAAATGATGATTTTTGATATAAGTTTTAGGATTTGTAAGTATGGGAATGAAGTGATATTTTGAGTTGATCAGAATTCGAATATTCGTCGATTGATGACGAACGGAGTGATGATGGCAGCTATGACTAAGGCTGGAGGTGATAGGTGATCTGGTGGTCACGAGAAAAATAATGGGAGGTTTTATTGAGGACCGTGGTGGCTGGCATGTGGCGAACTAGGGTTCGGCGTATCTTTTTGGTCTTGTTGGTTGTTGAGCTTCGTGCGGCGTCGGTGGATCACCGGAGATCGCACGGGGGGAGGAGGGAGGGGGTAGAAGCAGGATGGCGAGGCGCAGCTATGATCGAGGTGTTTGGGTTTCTGATAACCATAATCGACGACGCGAGGGGAGTTTGTGGATCGGGGTTGGTTCCAGTGGGTTCGGGTTAGCTCGTTTCCGATTCGCATCGAGTTAAATGGTGCTAGGTGGCGGAGCACTAGCAGGGGTTGTCGGCAACTGATCGAGGAACCGAGAGTTGGTCGGAGGAGCGTCTGACCAACGTGTATGTGCACGCGTGCATGTTTGTGTCAGGTTTGAGCACGACTGTGTGTTTGAGTTTGGGTGAAGCATTTTGCTGGGGTTTAGTTCGGGACGACTCCGTGTTCGACTCGAAGAGTTGAAGCGAGAAGATGAGTTTGCGAATGATAGGGTTGGCTCGGGAAGAAACCGGGTTGGACTCGGGTAATGATATTTTGGGCTCGGGTAAAATGTTGAGGCTAACAAGTTTAAAGCTAAGTGATAACCAAGTTTAAACTGATTCTTAAGCTATTTCTTTTAAATAAAAACTGTGATTTAAAATGGTTGGGTAATTAAAGGTCATATACTCGGGTCGGGTTAAGTTGTTAACCAAGTTTCAAAGTTTAGATAAAACAAGTTTTCCAAATTTGAATTTAAATCAAGTTTTTAAAACACTTTCTTAATTAAAGGTTTTATACCAGTTTTGGTTGAATAGTTAAAGTTTGAAAATAATTATTTTTAAATAAATAGAGTTAAAGTGTTTTAATGTGTATATATATATATCCTTTATTTTAAATGAACTCTTTTTTTTATTTAAATGAGATTTAAATATTGAAATAAAGTGATCGGTTAAGGTAAGAACTTATCTTGATTAATCAAGAACTTAATTAAAGGACCATTATTGATGTGTTCATAATAATTAATTATGCGATTAATTATTTAATGTAATTAATTTGAAGATGATTAATTAATAAAAGGTTAATTAATTAATGAAGGTGATTAAGGAATGATAATTAATTAAGGGCTAATTAATTAATGTGAATAATTACGGATAATTAATTAATTAAAGGTTAATTAATTAATGAAGGTGATTAAGGAATGATAATTAAAAAATTAGTAATTAATTAAGGATAATTAATTAAAGGATAATAAATTAATTAAAAGATAATCATTTAGTGATTAATGGTTGATCTATTTATAATTAAAGGTTAATTATTTAATGGTTAAAGGTTAATCGATTTATTAATAAAGGTTGATTAATTAATAATTGAAGGTTAATTAATTTATTATTAATGGTTAATTAATAAATGATTAAAGAATAATTAATCAAAATGATTTGTAATTAATTAATAATTAATTTTCAGGATAAGTGTTTATTCATAAGTAATTAATATGATTTAAATTAATCAGATAATTAATTGATCTTACTTATGGACGTTTGGATTTTATTGAATGTTGAATTGTTTGATATCCCTGATGTGTGAAGCTCTATTTTGATTTTGACTTGTGATGAATGTAATTATCTGTGATGAATGTAATTTATTTATCTGTGATAAATTTATATTATCTGTGAATCTGTGAATGAAGATAAGCGTTATAGATTATACCGCTTATCGATGTTGATATGATTGAATCTGTAATGATTGATGTTGTTGCACTATTGTGTAAAACCCCTGGACTACACCATGCAAACACAAATTTGCAATTGGGTCGTTGCGAATACGGGTTGGATGTCTAATTGTCCAGGCGATAATGATAGTATCTTGTACCTGAACCGGTGGCTCACTTTTTCTAAGTAATGGGGAAGAGGACCGAAACATGCCACTGAAAGACTCTACTGAAAAGGATCTTTCTGATTCTCGAAGAATGGGGGCAAAGGGATTGATCGAGACTCTTGTTCTTATTAGATTAGAATAGAAGATCGTGTTCCAATAACTCGAAAAAGTCATAAGTTTCTCTATATTTATAATATAGATTTTTTAAATTTCTTCAAGTACCCGGGTTCATAAAAAAAAAGAATTTTTGTTTTCATGAGTATGAAATAGAAAAGGATCTCCTTTTCTCTTTCAATTCAGAATTCCATAATACGAGAATTCAGATTTCATGGATAATTTAAATGATGGATTGGTTTTAAAAGATGAATTTTGAATCCAAATGATTTTGGAAAAGGAATTGAATTGAATATGGAAAGCTTTTGGAAAGAATTTGAAATTGAATTTAGTTTAAATAGAATATATCTTGTTTGAGATTTGAAAATTATTTTGGGATAATAAGGTTTGGAAAATGGTGATACAAGTTATATAATATTTATATGGATTTTAAACCATTTGTGAAGTATTTTAAAAGTATTATTTTAGGGATTTAGATTAACCTGTGTTTATACTTTAAAGAATATAACTTGTGTACATTGGATCGGATTTTTTCGAAACGAAAACCCTTGTTTTTCAAATAATAATAGCTTTTGTATAAAGAAAAGATTTCCACTTTGTGTTGAAAGGATTTCAAGTTTGAAATGAAAAATGGTTTTAGATGCTATGAATGAATCTTTGTGGAAGATTGTTGAACTTTGTTTTGAAATTGAAGAGGATCTTAAAAGTATATCTTTTGTATAAAAGATTTGGGATTAAAATGGAATTGTTTTGAAAGGCTATGAATGAATCCTTGTGAAAGATTAGTGAACTTTGTGAAGTGAATCATTTTGTTTAAAGAATTAAAAAGGGTCATTTGTTTAAACCATTTGAAGAAAGGTTTTTAGGCCTTTAGTTGTGACTCTACTAAGATCCCAATATCCATATGTTTTTCAGAAATTGCGCTCATTATTCGATTTAGCCGGGAGAGGACTTTATGTCAAATAACTCATTCCGAATAATGATACGACGATATGGATAGCATTTGAAGACCGGTGGTGAAGACCGCGTATTTTCAAGAACGAAAGGATAACCCGTCGAATGTCTCTGCATTGAGTCGCGCCGGTATAGAGATCTCCATATGTGATGGGGAGTCCAATGGGGATTGTGAATATCAGGATTGCAAGGGCTTCTTTGGAAGTGCCTTCGGTTCTGTTCAAACCCGGAACAAACTTGTATGGACATGTGTTTGATGTTACACTTTGAGATGTAAAACTGATTTCTATCAAATACATTTATGTTTTGTAGCGGATAATTTATTCTCTTAGCTTAACACCCTTCTCTGAGACGTACGAGCTCAGAGGTTATGTAGTTGAGATTCACTAGTGATACATATGTGGCATACGAAGTGCTGCCGATCATTTGTTGATCGAAGCATGGCTTTTGTGAAAAGCGTAGCTTTGTGGACATGACTTCGTCGAGCCTCACAACCCGATAATGGTCGAAACAGGAATCGTTGCAGCAAGGTTATTTGGAGGTAGCGCCCCTGAGGGTATGTCCATTTCCTTCTGGATAAAAGGTGGTATCATGGTATGGAGCCCAGATATTTACCTATATGGTTGCTGCAAACTTATTGCTTTGTGGTTGTTGGTTAAGGGCCCTCGGATAAAGGTCGGTAACAACCGGGGGATGGCATGCTTGTGTCAGTAGTTACCTAGTTATAGAGGTAACCCGACCTTGTGTTGGCAGAGATCCGGTTAGGTTCTCGGGGGAGTCCCTCCAGAGTCGTTCTATTCGGTGTAGGAAGTTCCTTTGCTTGACCATTATTGTAAAATCCAATCACCCAATATGCATCTTGTACGGTTTTAGTTGTAGAACCTGCCATCTAATATGGTAGTTATAGTAGGCATACTATAATGGTATGTATGCTGGCTAAGATTAATATTATACTTGCAAATGTTTCTGCACTATGCACTAATAATAATATCAAATGGTTTTCGCGTATCAAGCATTTTTTACTGTCATAAGGAGAAATCTCCTCCAAGTGTGCGCTTGCATTGTGTGTGTGGCGGGAGGCTTTATGGAAGTTTCATTTTTCAAAAAGCATTACGGATTTCTTTTACTTATTTTGTTGTTTGTTTTAAAGATAAACTATTTTCGTTTGCTCACACCATTCCTATGACTGACCCAGAGTTTATTGTTCCCTATCTAAACTCTGGATGCGCCCAATTTTCCACACGGGCAGTCTAGAGATAGATTTTTTTTCAGATAGTCAGATAGTAGATGTAGATTTGATATCTCGGGAGTCTTTGGATTTTGGTTATCACTTTACGCTTCTATTCAATATTCTGGACCGACCTTGTTCAATACATCGTGATGGGGGTTTCTCGCTTCGTGTTTGGAAAGCATGTTGGTGGTTCTAGCTTTTGGAGTCTATGGAGTTTTGGCTATGGTGTTACAGTTAGTTGGAGTATCTACCTTAAGGACTTCTGAAGATATTATCTTTTGGAGTTATTTCTTTCCACTATATCTTGTATCCCTGATAATATTGATCAATTACTTGTATCATTGTTGTAATCAACCATTGTATATCAATGATATTATCTTTTTCTTCCGCTGTATTGTTATACTTAATGTGTTATAAGCTCCGACGAACCAGATTCGACGTTTGGATCTGCGCATACGAATACGGGTGATGTATTCAGTGTCGATTTTCAAAGGTCGAGTCAGGATCGTTACAGTGGTATCAAAGCTGAAGGTTGAGTAAGAGCTTTAGCTCAGGAGTATAACACATTAGGTGACTCATTAGAGATAGGGTTATAAATACCCTAGAATGAGTATATCCCAAAGATATCCGTCTGTATGGCTCAGTAAATTCTCTTACTATCCATTGTTAGTGAGTATGAGTACAAGAATAGGACGAGAGAAGGGATAGGGAAGTACCAATACCAATGGTCAATACCCTGCAACAACAAGAAATTTTTTTCTATCTATCTCCTTTGATCATCGTTCAATTTCAATTCTTTGATGACTTCGTGGCAGCTCGAGGGAGAAGCTTTGATGCGATGGTGGCACTGCGAATCGTTGTAGATAAGTTTGTATTTCATATTCTCTTCATCAAATTTCTATCTGCTTTTCGTTTTTAACTTTAACAAAATTGAAATTTATTGGAATAAATTGGTAAATTAAATATGAAGTTAAATTAATTTGTGTCAATAAAATGATTTCGGTCAAAACCAAAGTTTGAAATTTTTATTGTGATTTCTTGTGAGTATCAAAGTCCGAAGAGGGACAAGCTAGTGTATACTTTAGGGTATTCCGACCTGAGTTTGGAATCCATATATAATGTTTGAGAATTATGGAAGATTGAATCCATTTATCTGTTCTTTGGGATCCAGATTTATTCTACGAGTGGTTAGTTATCCCTTCGAACTATTCAATGCCCCTGCATATTTCGTAGATCGAGTACCCCAGGTATCTTGTGTAGTATTGTATGAGATCATTCTCATATTTATTGGTGATATTTTGATTTGGTAAGCCAAGTGCAGAATGGATATCTCAGTTTTATCTAGAAACTGTTTCTCTATCTTTGTATATCCATCTTTGTTTGTCTTCTTGTCTTGCAAATTTCGAGGACGAAATTTTCTTAGGGGGAATCTGTAACGATCCCAGTTTTGAGTCAAAATCAAATTGGTAATTAATATAAAATTTTGAATTTATATTGTGAATTAATTTGAATTTTTTCCAAACGAAAAGAAATATTTGTTTGTTTATTTATAAATACAAATTAATTTTTTATTTTAATTGTGAATTTGAATTTCAAAAATAAATATTTGAAAAATAAATTTGATTTGAAAACTCTGTATTTTAAATTAATTGAAATTTGTTTTCTAATATATAATAAACATATGTAATATATATATATAATCTATATATGTGTTTATTTATTTAATATAATTAGATTTCAAACTCATTTTCTTATAAAGTTGTAAATATATAAAATGTATGAATATAAAGACAAGAATAAAAAGGAAAGATATAAAAACATATGTCAAGATATAAAATGTAAATGCATAAGGGTTTAAAATAAAATTTGTAAAATTATTCAAAAGAGGGATTTGAACATAAAAGTGATATTAAACATTTCTAAAATATTGATACAAACAATTAACAAGTGTAAACCTTGTTGACAAATGGCAATTCGATTTTTCTTTTAAAAAATTTAATACAATAACATATTATAAGAGAAAATAACCAAGCTATTCTCAGTTTCTCAAACCTGAAATTAAACTACATGATCAAAAGAGAACCTGAAACAAATTTAAAAACAAAACTACAAAATTATCCCAACTTCAACGTCTCAAGACATCAACCTGGAAATCAAAAAGCAGGATCAAGCAATTCCAGATTTTCAAAGAGCAAAGCAGATCAGGAAAAGATATGTATTTAATTTGAAGATATCTGGAATCAAACTTAAATCAAATGCAAGTTCAACTCAATGCAAGATCAACTAACAAAAAAAAATAGATCAACAGCAAAGCAGGTTTCCAGTTATAAAGCCTGTCCTCTGTTCAAAAGAAAATCAGGTGAGCAAAACTTTCAACCCTTAATCATTTGATACTGATACATGTAATAATATGTGTGGTGATGATGTATATATGTTTGTTTGGATGTATTTAACTTGAATATAGTTGAATCAGGCTATATATTGTATGCATGTATGTATAGATATGCATATACCTATGCTCTGTTGTTTTCATAGGCTCTAGTTTTTCCTTTTAAATTTTTTTATCTCCCCATATAAATAATTTCAGGCTATGGTTTATAAACAAAATTTGTTCATAACAATGTTATACAAATTCTAAAAATAATTTCAAATATTTTTATCCAGTAATTAACTCCAGAATATGAAATAACAGAAGAAATCAAAAATAAATCAAAAACCAATATTTTTAATTCTGTGATTTGATTCCATAAACATAAGAGTGATGGAAAATGATGATTTTTGATATAAGTTTTAGGATTTTTAAGTATAGGAATGAAGTGATATTTTGAGTTGATCAGAATTCGAATATTCATCGATTGATGACGAACGGAGTGATGATGGCAGCTATGACTAAGGCTGGAGGTGATAGGTGATCTGGTGGCCACGAGAAAAATAATGGGAGGTTTTATTGAGGACCGTGGTGGCTGGAATGTGGCAAACTAGGGTTCGGCTTATCTTTTTGGTCGTGTTGGTTGCTGAGCTTCGTGCGGCTGGAGGTGGTGAGTAATGATGGCAGCCGTGACTAAGGATGGAGGTGGTGGGTGATCTAGTGGTCACGAGAAAAATAGTGGGAGGATTTATTGAGGACCGTGGTGGCTGAAATGTGGTGAACTAGGGTTCGGCATATCGTTTTGGTCATGTTGGTTGCTGGGCTTCGTGCGCGTCGGTGGATCACTGGAGGTGATCGCACCGGGGGGGGGGGGAGGGGGGAGAGGGGTTTGAAGCAGGATGGCGAGGCGCAACTATGGTCGAGGTGTCTGGGTTTTTGATGATCGTGATCGGTGGAGCAAGGGGAGTTTGTGGATCGGGGTTAGTTCCAGTGGGTTTGGGTTTGCTCGTTTCCGATTTGCATCAAGTTAAATGCTGCTGGGTGGTCGGGGCACTAGCAGGGGTTGGCGGCGACTGATCAAGGAACCAAGAGTTGGTCGAAGGAGCATCTAACCAACGTGTACGTGCACGCATGCACGTTTGTATCAGGTTTGAGCATGGCTGTGTGTTTGAGTTTGGGTGAAGCATTTTGCTAGGGTTTAGTTCGGAACTGTTGCGTGTTCGACTCAAAGAGTTGAAGCGAGAAGATGAGTTCGCAAATGATAGGGTTGGCTAGGGAAGAAGCCGGGTTAGACTCGGGTAATGATATTTTGGGCTCGGGTAAAATGTTGTGGCTAACAAGTTTAAAGTTAAATGATAATCAAGTTTAAACTGATTCTTAAGCTATTTCTTTTAAATAATAAATGTGATTTAAAATGGTTGGGTAATAAAAGGTCATATACTCGGGTCGGGTTAAGTTATTAACCAAGTTTTAAAATTTAGATAAAACAAGATTTCCAAATTTGAATTTAAATTAAGTTTTTAAAACACTTTCTTAATTAAAAGTTTTATACCAGTTTTGGTTGAATAGTTAAAGTTTGAAAATAATTATTTTTAAATAAATAGAGTTAAAGTGTTTTAATGTGTATATATATCCTTTATTTTAAATGAACTCTTTATTTTATTTAAATGAGATTTAAATATTGAAATAAAGTGATCGGTTAAGGTAAGAATTTATCATGATTAATCATAACTTAATTTAAGGACCATTATTGATGTGTTAATAATAATTAATTAATTATGTGATTAATTAATTAAGGTAATTAATTTGAGGATAATTAATTATTCAAAGGTTAATTAATTAATGAAGGTGATTAAGGAATGATAATTAATTAAAGGATAATTAATTAATGTGATTAATTAAGAATAATTGACTAATTAAAGGTTAATTAATTAATAAAGATGATTAAGTAATGATAATTAAATAATTATAAATTAATTAAGGATAATTAATTAAAGGATAATAAATTAATTAAAATATAATCATTTAATGAATAATGGTTGATCTATTTATAATTAAAGGTTAATTATTTAACGATTAAAGGTTAATCGATTTATTAATAAAGGTTGATTAATTAATAATTGAAGGTTAATTAGTTTATTATTAATGGTTAATTAATAAATGATTAAATAATAATTAATCAAAATGATTTGTAATTAATTTATAATTAATTTACCACGATTAGTGTTTATTCATAAGTAATTAATCTGATTTAAATTAATCAGATAATTAATTGATCTTACTTGTGAATGTTTGGATTCTATTGAATGTTGAATTGTTTGATATCCCTGATGTATGATGCTTTATTTTGATTTTGAGCTGTGATGAATGTAATTTATTTATCTGTGATAAATTTATATTATCTGTGAATCTGTAAATGAAGATAAGCGTTATAGATTATACCGCTTATCAATATTGATATGATTGAATCTGTGATGATTGATGTTGTTGCACTATTACGTAAAACCCATGAACTACACCATACACACACAAATATGGATTTCATGAGAAATCGGCTAAGTCACGGATATTTGAATGAAAATCAAATGATGGAATGGTTTTAAAAAATGAATTTTGAATCCAAATGATTTTGGAAAAGGAATTGAATTGAATATGGAAAGCTTTTGGAAAGGGAAATTTGAAATTGAATTTAGTTTAAATAGAATATATCTTGTTTAAGATTGAAAATTATTTTGGATAATATGGTTTGGAAAATGGTGATAAAAGTTATATAATATTTATATGGATTTAAATTAACCCGACTTTATACTTTAAAGAATATAACTTGTGTACATTTGATTGGATTTTTCCGAAACGAAAACCTTTGTTTTTCAAATATTAATAGCTTTCGTATAAAGAAAGGATTTCCAGTTTGCATTGAAAGGATTTCAAGTTTCAAATGAAAAATTGTTTTAGAAGCTATGCATGAATCTTTGTGGAAGATTGTTGAACTTTGTTTTGAAATTGAAGGGGATCTTAAAAGTGTATCTTTTGTATAAAAGATTTGGGATTAAAATGGAATTGTTTGAAAGGCTATAATGAATCTTTGTGAAATATTGGTGAAGTTTGTGAAGTGAATCTTTTTGTTTAAAGATTTAAAAATGGTAGTTTGTTTAAACCATTTGAAGAAAGGTTTTTAGGCCTTAAGTTGTCACTTAACTTAGATCCCAATATCCATATGTTTTTAAAAATTGCGCTCATTATTTGGTTTAGATGGGAGAGGACTTTGTGTCATATAACCCAATCCGAATAATGATACGACAATATGGATAGCATTTGAAGACCGGGTATTTTCGAGAACGAAAGGATAACCCATCGAATGTCTCTGCACTGAGTCGCGTCGGTATAGAGATCTCCATATGTGATGGGGATTCCGATCAGGATTGTGAATACCCAGATTGCAAGGGCTTTTTTGGAAGTGCCTTCGGTTCTGCTCGAACCCGGAATAGACTTGTATGGATGTGTGTCTGACGTTACACTTTGAGATGTAAAGCGGTTTCTATCAAATATATTTCTGTTTGGTGGCGGAGAATTTATTCTCTTAGCTTAACACCCTTCTCTGAGACGTACGAGCTTAGAGGTTATGTAGTTGATAATTACTAGTGATACATTCCCAATTTGGTAATGTGGCATACGAAGTGCTGCTGATAATTTGTTGATCGAAGCATGGCTTTTGTGAAAAGCGTAGCTTTGTGGACGTGAATTCGTCAAGCCTCACAACCCGGTTATGGTCGAAACAGAAATCGTTGCAGCAAGGTTATTTGGAGGTAGCGCCCCCTGAAGATATGTCTATTTCCTTCTGGATAAAAGGTGGTATCATGGTATGGAGCCTAGATATTTATCTACGTGGTTGCTGCAAACTTATTGCTTTGTGGTTGTTGGTTAAGGGCCCTCGAATAAAGGTCAGTAGCGACCGGGGGATGACATGCTCGTGTCTGTAGTTACCTAGTTACAGTAGTAACACGGCCTTGTGCTGGCATAGATCTGGTTAGGTTCTCGGGGGCGTCCCTCTAGAGGCGTTCCATTCGTTGTAGGAAGTTCCTTTGCCTGACCATTGTTGGAAAATCCAAACATCCAATACACACCTTGTACGGTTTTAGTTGTAGAACATGCCATCTAATATGGTAGTTATAGTAGGCGTACTATAATGGTACGTATGTTGGCTAAGATTAATATTATAATTGCAAATGTTTTCTACACTATGCACTAATAATAATATCAAATGGTTTTCGGTATCAAGCATTTTTGACTGTCATACGGAGAAATTTCCTTCAAGTGTGCGCTTGCATTGTGTGTGTGGCAGGAGCCCTTATGGCAGTTTCATTTTCCAAAAAGCATTGCAGATTTCTTTTACTTCTTTTGTTGTTTGTGTTAAAGATAAACTGTTTTCGTTTGCTCACACCAGTCCCATGACTGACCCGGAGTTTATTCTTTCCTATCTAAACTTTGGGTGCCCACATTTCCACACGTGCAGTCTAGAGTTAGACCTTTTTCAAATAGTCAGATAGTAGATGTAGATTTGATATCTCGGGAGTCTTTGGATTTTGGTTATCGCTTTGTGCTTCTCTTCAGTATTCTAGACCGACCTTGCTTAATACATCGTGATGGGGGTTTCTCACTTCGTGTTTGGAAAGCATGTTGATGGTTCTAGCTTTTGGAGTCTTTGGAGTTTTGGCAATGGTGTTACTGTTAGTTGGAGTATCTACCTTGAGGACTTCTGAAGATATTATCTTTTGGAGTTATTTCTTTCCGCTGTATCTTGTATCTTTGATAATATTGATCAATTAGTTGTATCATTGCTGTAATCAACTGTTGTATATCAATGATATTATCTTTTTCTTCCGCTATGTTGTTATACTTAATGTGTTATAAGCTCCAGCAAACCAGATTCGACATTTGGATCTGCGGCATTCGAATATAGGTAATGTATTCAGTGCCGATTTTCGAAGGTCGAGTCAGGACCGTTACATATGAGACTTCTCTAATCCCACCATCATGCATACGCAACCAGATAGATCCAATACCCCAAATCGATAGCTCTTATCCATTGGCTGTCCTAATCATGAGGACGCTCTTTTCATAAGAAGAGAAACAATTCACTTCTCTACAAATGTGAAAACTGGCTCCCGAATCCATCTTCCATGGCTTCTCTTTACTAATGAAGACATCACAAGAAGTATCACTGTCACTACCTTCAGCTATGCACGTCCATGTATCACTATCGTTGTCACTATGTATAGCCTTTTTTTGATCCCTTTTATATGCTTTACACCTATTGTGCATATGACCCCTTTTATGACAATAATAACAAATGATACTTTTTGACATACCTTTAGCATTAGCAACTTTCTTCTTCGGACTTGTATCCTTCTTCAAGTCCTTTGCTACCATAGCCTCATCTTGAACTAATTTCACACATGACCCTTTTCTTCTAAGCTCTTGTTCAATAGACTACTTTGAATAGTTTTCGGTGAGATAGTTCCATTAGCATTGAATTACTCAATAAAACAACCAATTTTTTTCAACTTTCTGAAAGCGAACTCATCAATAAAAGAGCATTAACTCACCATCAAATTTGACATTCATATTTTCCAATTGATTTATTACATATTGAAATTCGTTCAAATACTCTACAAAAGACTTCTCTTCAGCTAATCTCAGTTGAACCAGCTTTTGAATAAGAAAAGCCTTATTTATAGCACTCTACGACTCATACAAAGATACCAACTTGTCCACAAAGCCTTCGCGGATTCACAACTAGCCACATGATGGAAGACTGAATCATTAAGATACCGACGAATCAATGCAATTGCCTTCTAATCCATCTTCTTCCATTTTCCCTCCTCTACATCAATAGGCTTCTTCCCATCTTCATCAGTCGGATGATGAAGATTATTGAGGTACAAAACATCTTCCATCCTAGGCTTCTACATACCCCTATTTTTTCATTCAAAATAGCTATCTTTGAAAAAGAAATCACATTCGACATCTCAATAATTTTTCAAATCCAACTCTAAGCTTGTGATGGCCTTGCTCTGGTACCAATCTATAGTGAAAACTTTGCTTTGTGGAAGCTTTTCTTAATAGATCTTTTATCGTCCAAATCACAAAGAGATAAATTTGGATAGAAAATAAACGGATATGAAATCAGAAATCAATATACAAGAGATTCCACCCAACCACCCTCTTTATTGATTCACCAAAAATTTAAAAATAAATACAAACTGAGAAAGGGAGTCTTGATCTCTATGGCTAAAATTGTTGGGGGAGAAGAACAAAGATGCAAGAAGAGAGAATTAGCAAATAGGCTTCCACACATTTTACACTCTCTCTTCTAGTCTCTATTTATAACATCAATTACTTAATGCTCAAGTTAAATTAGATGACAAAAAGTAAATTAATTAGCAAATTAGAGAGAGAAATAAACATAATCAAATATGCCTATTAATTAAGGGAAACAAAATCTTATTTTTCTTTCTTTTGCATATTTGTTTCCTTCTATTTGTGATTTTGTATCACCAAAATTTAACATTGTAAGAGTCGGGCAATGTAAATTCAAGCATGGTAATCCAATACATGAAGAAGGCACATTCATCAATAATAATTGGGTTATGGATAACTAACCCCTGGTCGGGGTTTTAGTTGATGATGACACTCATTGACTTTGGGCTTTTGACAGCTACCTATCTCTAGCTAGGTTTTCCAAAACTTGCTCTATTTTAATTTTGTTTACTACATTGCTTTTACATGAGGTAACCTATAAGTAAGGAACATCACTAGAAAATATTATTATTATGAGATTATATTAGAGCTCAAGCTCGATAACGTGATACTCATCTTCGAAGCTAAGATTGACATAGTAGTCATGTCCCTTTCAGCTGCTTTCTCCACTACCATTCTTACTTTCCCCCTGTCTGGACGAAGTAGTCCCTACAAACATTCAATAGTGCTAAACTACAAAGACAATATCTTTAGTTACATTCAGTTTTAAAAGAATAAGTTACATCATATCTTGGCAATTTCATCAAATGTCGTCCTTCATCGCCACATACCATCAAAGAATATTTCACCCTTTCGCTTCGACGGTACCTTCAGTTGTTAATTAGTTAAATATGGGTTAAAAAATTAAAACTTGATACAACTATATAAAAGTAAGAGATTATTTTTGGTTTTTTTCGAAGGATGGCGTTATCGCTTCGGTGGTGGGTTGATGATTATAGGTGAAGTAGTCGCTACATGCTGCTATTATGGCATGATGAACTCGGATCCGTATATAAGATGAAAGTCAAAGCTTTTTGGGTAAAGTACTACTGGAAATAATAAAGAATCTAGTTGAGCTGGCATTAAGGTTTTTTATGGAAAGATGGGAGTTTAAACTACATGTAATTATTAGCATTGAAGGAATAAGCAGTAAGTGTTAAGGGTAGATGTTTCTAGTGGTGGATCTAGGTTCTAAGCTTGATGGTTTGCATTAGGCTGTTGAGATGTTTGGGCAGTGCTGCTCGTTTTTTTCATTTTCTCTTAGGTGTTTGGATATTTGGATATTTGGTTTGTAGACATGTAAATAGTTTCTTTAATGAAGGAAAGTTAGATCCTTCTTCAAAAAATTACATTTGTTATAAATAATGTTATAAAGTGCGAATTTTAACTACGATGCACGAACATGACAATCATAAGGGTTAATGTGATGGGCTAGAGCGACATTTCAGGAACAATGTCCTATGGAAAGTCAAACGATTTAAAAGTAATAGATTTTACATTTATCGAGATGGCATAGGATGTTGGCTACTAAACGCTAGTGTCCATTCTAGCAGATTGATTCGAGGGTTGTGATTCAAATTGTGACGGCCTTATCTTTCGACATTGTGTCTAAGCGTTCTATTGCACGGGCATATGAAGATATTGATAATTTTCAAAAGCATGGTGGAAACGAAGAGAATTTATTGCCACCAGTCAAAAGCTTGAAGTGGAGTGTTGCATGCTTAAGATTATTATGCTTTTAAATGCTCGAAGGACGGGTGCAATTAAGGGGTTGTATAATGTGCACTCACAACTGATCAAACGTATACTATGAGAAAGGCCATGATGACTTATTAAGGCAAAAAATCTAATAGAGGGTATATCCACAAAAAAGAAATGTCTATGTGTAGTCCTACGGAGATTTACCGAAGAGAGTAAGTTATAGCACTCTCAGAAGGAAAGTATATGTAATAGCCTGCAAACCTATACCCCTTGAGTCAACATTATTCTCCATCATATCAACTCAAAGTGAATGGAAATATGAACCATTAGGGTAAAAAGATAAAGGAGGTAGAAGAAGAAATAGAAACAAAATGAGAATCTTATCAACGCAGCTGAATAAAATATAATAGATGATAACAGATCTTACACAAAAGAAATTATATCTGTTTTTTTACATACATCATCAGAATACGACATCAGAGTTCAATTCAATCAACTACTCAACTCAGGACGGTTTAAATCACATCCTTCCAAAACTGAATACCTAGTGGAATAATAATCAAGTGCGGAAGTACATCTCGCCATCTAGCTCGTCTCCTGAGCTCCACAGTAGTCCATCCAAAATCTATATTCTATAATACTCGGTCTGACTTGAGCATTATAGTTAAATAACACCAGAGTCAGTATGGAAAACCAGCATGAGAAAACACACTCAATTGTATTATTAAAGTTTCAAAATCCTTTCAAAATCAAAGCTATCTCATAAGACCACGCCACAAATAAACATGCTGGGGTTTTACCTTACGATAACCAAAACATTTCTTATAAAATCCTCTGATATTATAATAGTGTCTATATACAAATACTTATTCAAATAGCTGAAATTGTTACATTTATTAAATTCTAGCTAATAGGTATACAAATAAAACCATAAAGGAACGTAGGAAAAATGGATTTCCATCAATGGCAGGGCTACTGGGGTACCGTCCGTCACAGTACGTGGTCTAGATCACAATACCGAGGATCCACCCTAAATCCCCTGCAACACAAAGTCAGAGCTACCCTTTACTCGATAGTCCGAATAAGTTCACCCCGCAGTTGGGATCAGCAACCGCCACACAGCCGAATATATAAAGGGGCATATAGACAGGGGTGACCTTACCCTAATTGGTTGCTAACCACTTAGCCTTGTGTGCACCTACCTGTTTTAGCCATTCCCGGTTGATGAGGCTCGAGGCTAATGTGTTACATTTTTAGCACACAATCACTTAGAATGCTCATCAACCCCTAACGATGTTTTGAAAGCATTCGTCCATACAAGTACGTTCCAGGTTCGAACGGAACCGAAGGCACTACTCCTACTACATACACTTTTGGAACCACCCTTAGGATTAGTAGTGATTAGCCCTTGCACTTCACTGCTCCATCTTCGATTCCCTGCTCTTGTCTTCCTCACGAAAACGTTCAAACCAGATCGAAATGGTTTTTGCCGATCCCAATCCCTTCGTAACGATAAGCGCATTGGCCAATATTGATAGCCGGTTATTTAACTATCAAATAACATTTACAAACAATCATTAAGCCATAATAATTTCTCCCAAATTATTTATTTTTAAATATCTTCGTAAGATATTTTCCTACATTTCAATCCTTTGAAATAGTTTTCAAATCACTTTTCTCTCTCGGGGAAATAAATTTCCATCCAATTATTTCATTTCCACTGAAAACCGCCAAGTCCTAAATACTTAAGATTTATAAATAATTTAATCATTTTTTCTAAAACATACTTTAAAACATTTAAATTAAAATTACTTAAATACTTTATTCAAAAATATATACTTTAAAAATATTTAAAGTAAAAATACTTCATAAAAACATAAAACTAATTTTTAACATAAAAGTCAAGCCAAACTAATTTAAAATAAGAGACTATGATATTCTATATAAGTTTTTAAATTAAAACTTCAACCAAACTATCATTATAATAAAATTTCTTCATAAAATATAAATATTAATAATTATCTTTAAAATCATAATACTAGTCAAAAATTTCAATTAATTACTACTATAATTAATTTAAATAAATGTTTACCTCTAAAATTTAAACAAGTAAAAAAAATTCTTAAAACATTCCTTTAAACAACTTTAAAACATTCAACTTTTACTTAAAAAAAATTTTTGAAAACATACTTGGCTTTTTTGTGAAATACACTTTTCTCCCACACCCTTTTAAAATAAGCCACTATTTATTTTAAAACAAATTCACATTCCTTTATAAATTCCCACCGTGAATTTATACTTTCAAATATTCTCTGATATCCATTTCGCTTAATAAACCTCATTTTATAAATTCCATAGTCTCACCCTTCTTTTAAAACACATTTCAACTACTAAATCAATTTCCAAAATTTACTCCATTAAAATAAATTCCTTTACTTATCTAAATTTATTTCAAAACCCATAAATTTCAGATTTAACTTCTTTATTATAATCTAAAATCTTATTTAAAACTGAATGCCAATTTCATACTTTTCCAGATCTATAATTTTTTCTTCCAAACAAATTCTAAACCTTGAATTTTTAAAATAAATTCTTTATTCCCTTAAATAATATCATTTAAGTTTAAGAGTTCATTTATTCCCATTTATCCATAAATCTTTTTTCCCATACCCGGAATTATTTATTTGAATTTAAAATCAACTTTTATTTTTCTCTTTTTCCAAATTCATTCTTTAATTATCCCAATTTCTCCAAAATTATTTTCTTAAAAATTCTCTCTTTTATTTCCTTTCAAAAATCCAATCTTTATATTTTGATAACTCAATACCAAATATATCCAATCCAACCATAGCATCCAATATTCCAATTTCCAATAAAATCAATAACCTATCACAGATTATCAAATAAAACATAGACTATAAAATAAATTACACTACTTTGAGGAATCCAGTTGGATCCCTCCAACTTGTTTTCCTGCATCCATAGATGTTAGCACAAGATAAAATACAAATTCCACTTCAAGGTGGAATATCGCGGTATATAGGTTCATATAATAACTTCCGCTATTATGCAGCACATAGGGTCTCATCCGCTATATAATGCGGGAAATCAATCACTCTAACATATATATATTACTATATATAATATACCACATCCAATCAATTCAATCATTCAACCAAAATTTAAATTTAACTATTTAAATTTAAATAAAACCCAGATGTGTGAGATTAACTCACCTTTGCTTTTTAATTTGCAATCCAATCCAAACCAGCTTGTTCTTCATTATTTTTGACCTTGTATAAACATTAGATGATCCTTATTAATATTCGAATAAATCAAACACACAATTTCCATTTAATAAATTTAATAAACTAATGATTTTATTATTATATTTTTTTCTTTCTTTAATCATTAAATTTTAAACTAATTCCTTCGAATAAAAATGCTTTTGGTAACTAAAATAATTAAATAAGTAAATTGGACAATATAATCTCCAACCCATTATTGAAAATAAACTGGCAAATCAAAATTTGTAAAGTATATTTATTATATATATATATATTATAAGAAATAATCTATATAGATCAAAATCTGTGTTATACAATTTTCTATATTTTCCCAAAGTCCTACAATATATACACACACACACACACGCACACACATATATATATACATATAATTTCTTATTATAAATGTTTTTCTGTGTATAACATATTATCATCATTAAATTAAAAAAAATTATTTCTTTACTATAAAAACGTTCCTTTTAACCCTATTGTACATGCATATACAAATATATACTTTAACTGGAAAAAAAACAAACTGCATATACATATATCTCATTGTTATTTATATTTTTTTTAGTTTGAATATATTTATATTTAAATTAAGTAAAAACGAGAAGGAGAGACGAATACCTCACTGCTTCGAACACTAGCGAACCCTCAAGCAAATCCCAGGCCGTCCCGACCTCACGAGATCCATTCCTCGTCGAAACAAACGACCTTCGTTCGAGCGCTCCACCAACACCAATGCGAACAAAAACGAACAAATCAGAGCCATTGCCACACCCTAATGCGACCCCTATTGCATCTATCCCACCCTCGAGCTCGAGGCTCACATCACGACGTCGATCAAATTCTGCCTCGAGTTGAACCCTAAATCCTTGTTGTCCAGGTCACGTCGCACCTCCAAGCGCTCGCACGAGCTGCGGCTAGTCACGATTCGCGTACTCGATGAACGAGAGTGAAACTGGAACGACCCTGAACTGATGATGTTGATGATTCGTTTCGAAGAATAAGGATGCTCAGCCCTAGGGTAATCGATTCGATTCTTACAAGCTAAAAATTTTAGGACGAGGTGAAAATCACTTTGAGGAGAAGCCATTTTATTTATATTTGATTTCTCGAAGTTAACATGGTAAGCTCAGAGAATTTTTTTTCTCTACGACCATTAGATTTTTGATTTTGAACTGAAGAAATGCTCGGTTGTTTGATTAATTTTATATATTTTTGAATGTTGATGAACGCATGTTAATGCAGTTCAACACGTGTATAAAATTCCATTACATGTCCAAATAGGTCTGCAACAGTCACAAAGAAATTTATATTATTTAATTAAACTTAAATTTCAAATTTAAATCGTCTCGATTCCCGCAACTCACAATCTCGATCTCCAATCGAGGCATGCCGCTAAGCGTTTATATTGTTAACCCCTATTCTGGACACAATGGAAAAGGTTCTAAGTCCTAATTCGATCGTACGGAGAATATAGCTTTTTGGATCCAATTATTATATTAGATTTCCGCTATAGATTTCAATGCGTTTATCTATCACAAGCTCTTATAACAACTCTAAATGCTACGAAAATTGAAATCTGCTAATAATACAACATTACGGATCCAATGGAACTAGTTTCATCGAATTCCGAGACTGTGCCTCGGAAGGCTATTTTTAAATACGATTTAAACGATCTAAATTCAAAAATGTACAAAACATCTTCAAATTCAAATTTAGCACTTTTACTATCTCCAGTAAAATCAATATAAATTTTCCAATCCCTTAAAATATTTTTAACAAGCTCAAAACCTCAAATTTCATATTTTATCAAATTTCCAATGTTTAAATTCAATATTTAAATTATCCAAAAATCAGTGATATTTGAAAGTCAAGTTAAACCAACTTTCAAATATTTAAAATAAATTAAATATTCTAATTTCAAATATCTGAAAATTCCGGCTTGTCACATTCCACCCCCCTTAAAAGAATTTCGTCCCTGGAATTACTAGTTGGAAATAATAGTCCATAACTCGTTAACTATTTCTCATTCTAATAGTTTTTATCAACTTCCCAAAACTAAATAGTTTAAACAATACCCAAAACAATCTTTTTATAACAATACTATTACCCTTACTAACCTTTCAAACCTATCCAAAATTTCCAACAACATTTCTAACACACCATTCAAATTACAAGTCAAATTCAAATTTTAAATTGTCAAAATTTTCCCAAAAATTTTCTAACTCCCTAAATTTTTGAAATTTTTTGTTAGTGTTTCCTTTGCACGGCTAGCTCGGTATGATTACAAAATGCCTCTACGACCCCCAGATTTGAAAAGAAAACAAAAAAGCCAAGTGGCTAAGCAGAAAATCATCAAATTTCATACGGAAATTTAAATACATACCTTTACCAAGCAAATTTCAATTTATCTTCAAAAATCAAAAGTCCCAATTTTTCCTTTTGCTTTTTAAACACCCGAATATCCTACTAGGCCATAATATTCAATTACACATTCAAAATTGCTTTACACATTTCTTTACAAAATTTTTCATATCTATTTCATTTACATCAGTACGATGCACATCTATCATCTGTACGCAATACCCAATTCGATCGCTCACTCGATCACACAATTTTACTTCCGACTAGTATCGTCCACCTGACTCCCTAGTACGGACTCAGATCTGGTTTCTTGATCAGAAACCGTCATTCTCCTTGCATGGTCGCAAACTATAATAGAGAATTATCAGAATCAATCAAAAATCCATATCAGACTTCGTCGTCGAAAATCGAGTGAAAAATCCGAAACTCGGATCATTATAACTACCTCGAAATTCTGTGCTCGAATCTGGATCAAATTGCTATGCGAATAAATAATATACGTACATCCTACGTATTTGCCCCAGTTGATTATCAACTATATCAATTCTCTTTTATTCACATTATTTGATTTCTACTCACTTATTCACAACCATCCCATTTCACAACTTCGAGATTAATTTTCGTCCATTATTACCTTAGTATTTCCAATACCAAATTTACTTAAGAACTTCACCAACCATTCCTAAGTTTAATATAAGCAACTCATATAGTCTTATATTATTACTTTCACTTTACCACTTGGTTTTTATCTACATTTAATCAATTTGGATTCCAATTTCATATAGATTCAGTTTGCATCAATTTACTAATTAATCTCAAATTTTCTTTCCCAATTTTCGTCAAGATTTTCATTTCAATCCTACTTGCATTCAATTCATCTTCAAACCCTGAATATTGAATTTTGATTCACCTTATCTCAAACCATTCTTAATTAACTATTTCTTTAAGTTAGATTCATTAACTAATTTGTTTTTAATCAATTTCAAATCTAAATAACTTACTAATTTATTTATCACTTTATTTCCAAATTAAATATTAAATATAAATAAAGTTCTATTTCCCAAACCTTTATTACTTTTAGTTTTCTTGAACCATTCTATGACTTCAATTTACTTAACACAATTTAAATTAAATACCATCCCAATATTCAATTTTTATATTCATTGCTTACCATTAAATCAATCAGTACTTATTAAATTTAATTTCAATACTTTGTTTTATTAGTCCAACCTGACTAATTTTTCCATCCACATAATTCAACTATTCAATTCTAATTCCAATATTCAGCTTTAATTCTATGTTCTTACAAATGCAAATTCATTTGTCTACCCACAATTTTATTTCCATTCCATTTACTAACCCTTTTTAAATTGGCTTATCTTTATAACTTTATTCTCTAGTCACACTTACCTTTATTTGACCCTTTAAGTTGAATCTTATTCCACAAATTTCAAATTTCAATAAAAAGTTTATTTCTAAACTTTTACTTCCTTTAATTCCTTTACAAATCACCTTTCTCGACATAATTTAAATTGATTCCATTATTCAAATTTAATTTTAGTTTCTATTACTTACAAATTTAAATAAATTTGTTCTCCTACAAATTTACTTCCAGTAAAATAATTTTTTACTTTTATTTACTAGATTCAGTTACATTCCATTGAATCTAGATTTTAACTTCTATAAGTTTTCCAGCTTATTTATATTCTAATTATATTTTTAATAAGATTCAGAGTCTCTTTTAACCAATTACTCAATATTTCAAAATCATTTTTGAAATTAGTTGTTTCCAACCCAAAATATTCCTTTGCATTACAAAATTAAACTCAAAGTTGCAACATATACCAATTCAAAATATTCGAGTAGCAAATTTCTTCCCTTTGAAACTCGAAAATGAACATCGATGATGCTACAGTCATCACCGAAGTTATTTTCCAGCGACCGAAGTGAGTTCAATGCTCTTATCCTTTCAAAAATATTTTCCAAAAATTTTTAAATTCCAAATCTCACCAGATTTCAAATCCAATTCCAAAAATATTTTCGAAATAATATCATTATTATTTCTCCAAAACTTTTGAAAACCAATTTCAAACCCAAAGGAATTTAATTTTAAAAATTTCAATTCCAAAGCCTTTTAATTCATATTCAAATACTACTCTGGAATTTTATTCTATTATAAATCAAAATTATAGTTCACATTTATAAATTTCATTAATGAATTTTATTCCTTAATTTTTGGTTATAAATTTCAATTCTTTATTCAGCTTCCGTTTAACAATGATAATAATTAAATATTATCATCTTCTAACAACCAAGAAACCATATATACTATAATAGTTTACAAAATCTTTTCTTTTAGGTACGAAATAATTTGGGTAGAACTATTTCATTTACCCTATTTTAAAACAATACTGTGTCGATTTATCTTGTTTAAGAGTTTAGAAACCCATATCGATGACGTGACATCCCACACATCGACCAGAATCCATAAACACTCAACCGATAATTCAACACAATACAAAAATAATTTTTATATTCACTAACAAATATGCGCTCATATCTATTAATACACTCAAACTCATTCTAGAGTACTACAGACTCTATTTCAATGAGTAATCCCCACCAGAGCCAAGGTTATCGCTAGCCTAGGCTCTGATACCACTGTAATAGCCCGCAAACCTATACCCCTTGAGTCAACACTATTCTCCGTCATATCAACTCAAAGTGAATGGAAATACGAACCATTAGGGTAAAAAGAAGAAGGAGGTATAAGAAGAAATAGCAACAAAATCAGAATCTTACCAACGCAGCGGAATAAAATATAATAGATGATAACAGATCTTACACAAAAGAAATTATACTTGTTTTATACATACATCATCAGAATATGGCATCAGAGTTCAATACAATCAACTACTCAACTCAGGATGGTTTAAATCACATCCTTCCAAAACTGAATACACGGCGGAATAATAATCAAGTACGGAAGTACGTTTTGCCATCCAGCTCGTCTCCTGAGCTCCACAGCAGTCCATCCAAAATCTATATTCTATAATATACTCGGTCTGATCCGAGCATTATAGTTAAATAACATCCGAGTTAGTCTGGAAAACTAGCGTGAAAAAACACAGTCAATTGGATTATTAAAGTTTCAAAATCCTTTGAAAATCAAAGGTATCTCGTAAGACCACGCCACAAATAAACATGTCGGGTTTTTACCTTACAATAACTAAAAAATTTCTTATAAAATCCTCTGATATTATAATCATGTCTATATACAAATACTTATTCAAATAGCTGAAATTGTTACATTTACTAAATTCTAGCTAATAGGTATACAAACAAAACCGTAAAGGCACGTAGGGAAAATGATTTCCATCAACGGCAGGACTACCGTCACAGTGTGTGGTCTAGATCGCCGTACCAAGGATCCACCCTAAATCCCCTACAGCACAAAGCCAGAGCTACCCTTTACTGGATAGTCTGAATAAGTTCACCCCACGGTTGGGATCATCAACCGCCACGTAGCCGAATATTTAAAGGGACATCTAGACAAGGGTGACCTTACCCAAATTGGTTGCTAACCACTTAGCATGGTGTGCACCTCCCCTATTTTAGCCATCCCCGATTAATGAGGCCCGAGGCTTATGCGTTACCTTTTTAGTACACAATCACTTAGAATGCTCATCATCCACCTAACGATGTTCTGAAAGCATTCGTCCATACAAGTACGTTCCGGGTTCAAACGGAACTGAAGACACTACTCCTATTACATCCCCTTTTGGAATCACCCTCGGGATTAGTAGCGATTAGCCCTTGCAATTCACGGCTCCATCTTTGATTCCCAGCTCTTGTCTTCTGCACGAAAACGTTCGAACCGGATCGAAGTGGTTTTCGAGAAATTAATCTCAATCCCGGTCTCTTCGAAACGATCGGCGCATTGGCCAATATTGATAGCCGGTTATTTTACTATCAAATAACATTCACAAACAATCATCAAGCCATAATAATTTCTCCTTAATAATTAATTATTAAATATCTTCGCAAGAAATTTTCCTACATTTCAATCCTTTGAAATAGTTTTCAAATCACTTTTCTCTCTCTCGTGGAAATAAATTTCCATCCAATTATTTTATTTTCACTGAAAACCGCCAAGTCTTAAATACTTAAGATTTAAAAATAATTTAAATCATTTTATTCTAAAATATATTTTAAAACATTTAAATTATAATTACTTAAACACTTTATTCAAAAATGTACACTTTAAAAATATTTAAAGTAAAACTACTTTATAAAAATAAAAAATTAATTTTTAACATAAAAGTTAAGCCAAACTAATTTAAAATAAGAGATTACGATATTCTATACAAGATCTTAAATTAAAACTTTAACCAAACTATCTTTAAAATAAATTTTCTTTATAAAATATAAATATTAATAATTATCTTTAAAATCATAATACTAGTCAAACCTTTCAATTAATTACTACTATAATTAAATTAAAGAAATGTTTACCTTTAAAATTTAAACTACTAAAAAAATTCCTATAACATTCCTTTAAACAACTTTAAAACTTTCAACTTTTACTTAAAAATTTGTTTTGAAAATATACTTGGCGTTTCAGTGAAATACACTTCTCTCCCACACCCTTTTAAAATAAATCACTATTTATTTTGAAACAAATTCACGTTCCTTTATAAATTTCCACCGTGAATTTATACTTCCAAATATCCTCTGATATCCATTTCATTTAATAAACCCCATTTTATAAATTCCATAGCCTCACCCTTCTTTCAAAATACATTTTCAAATACTAAATCAATTTCCAAATTGATTTCCAAAATTTACTCCATTAAAATAAATTCCTTTACTTATCCAAATTTATTTCAAAACTCAAAAATTTTAGATATAACTTCTTTATTATAATCTAAAATATTATTTAAAACTGAATGCCAATTTCATACTTTTCTAGATCTATTCTTTTTTCTTCCAAACAAATTTTAAACCTTGAATTTTTAAAATAAACTTTTTATTCCCTTAAATAATATCATTTAAGTTTAAGACTTCATTTATTCCCATTTATCCAAAAATCTCCTTTCCCCTATTCGGAATTATTTATTTGAATTTAAAATCAACTTTTATTCTTCCCCTTTTTTTTTCCAAATTCATTCTTCAATTATCCCAATTTCTCCAAAATTGTTTTTCTTAAAAATTCTCTCTTTTATTTCCTTTCAAAAATCCAACCTTTATATTTTGATAACTCAATACCAAATATATTCAATCCAACAATAGCATCCAATATTCCAATTTCCAATAAAATCAATAACCTATCACAGATTATCAAACAAAACATAGACTATAAAATAAATTGCACTACTTTTAGAAATCCAGTTGGATCCCTCCAACCTGTTTCCCTACATCCACAGATATTAGCATAAGATAAATACCAATACCACTTCGAGATGGAATATCACGGTATATGGGTCCATATAATATCCTCCGCTATTATGCAGCGCATAAGGTCTCATCCGCTATATAATGCGCGAAATCAATCACTCCAATATATATATATATATTTATATTACTATGCATAATATATCACATCCAATCAATTCAATCATTCAACCAAAATTTAAATTTAACCATTTAAATTTAAATAAAACCCAGATGAGTGAGATTAACTCACCTTTGCTTTTTAATTTGCAATCCAATCCAAACCAGCTTGTTCTTTATTATTTTTGACCTTGTATAAACATTAGATGATCCTTATTAATATTCGAATAAATCGAACAAACAATTTCTATTTAATAAATTTAATAAACCAATGATTTTATTATTATTATTATTTTCTTTCTTTAATCATTAAATTTTAAACTAATTCCTTCGAATAAAAATGTTTTTGGTGACTAAAATAATTAAATAAGTAAATTGGAAAATATAATCTCCAACCCATTATTAAAATAAACTGGCAAATTAAAATATGTAAATGTATATTTATTATATATATATATATTTTCTAGAAGAAATAATCTATATAGATCGAAATCTATTTTATACAATTTTCTATATTTTCCCAATGTCTTACAATATATATATATATATATATATAATTTCCTGTTATAAATATATTTCCTGTGTATAACATATTTATCATCACTAAATTAGAAACAAAATTTTATCTCTTTACTGTAAAAACGTTCCTTTTAACCATATTGTACATGCATGTACAAATATATACTTTAACTGGATAAAAAACAGACTGCATATACATGTATCTCACTGCTATTAATATATATATATATATATATTTCTGTATGAATATATTTATATTTAAATTAAGTAAAAACGAGAAGGAGAGACGAATACCTCACTGCTTCGGACACTAGCGAACCCTCCAGCAAATCCCAGGCCGTCTCGACCCCACGAGATCCCTTCCTAGTCGAAACGAACGACCTTTGTTCGAGCGCTCCACCAACACCAATGAAAATGAAAAGGAATAAATCAGAGCCATTGCCACACCCTAATGCGACCCTCACTGCATCAATACCACCCTCGAGCTCGAGACTCACATCGTGACGTTGATCAAATTCTGCCTCGAGTTGAACCCTAACACCTTATCGTCCAGACCGCAACGTGCCTCCAAGCGCTTACGCTAGCTGCGGCTAGTCATGATTCGCATGCTCGATGAACGAGAGTGAAACTGGAATGACCCCGAACTGATGATGTTGATGATTCGATTCGACGAATAAGGATGCTCGACCCAGGGTTAGAATTGAAATCGATTCGATTCTTACGAGCCAAATTTTTTAGGATGAGGTGAAAATAAATTTGAGGAGAAGCCATTTTATTTATATTTGATATCTCGAAGTTAAAATGGAAAGCTCAGAGAATTTTTTTCTCTTCGGCCATTAGATTTTTGATTTTGAACCGAAGAAATGCATTGTGTGATTAATTTTACATATTTTTGAATGTAGATGAACGCATGTTAATGCAGTTTAACAGGTGTTTAAAAATTCCATTACGTGTCCAAATAGATCTGCAACAGTCCCAAAGAAATTTATATTATTTATTTAAATTTAGATTTCAAATTCAAATTGTCTCGATTCCCGCAACTCACAATCTCGATCTCCAATCAAGCATGCTGCTAGGCATTTATAATGTTAAAACCCTTTTCTGGACACAATGGAAAAGGTTCTGAGTCCTAATTTGATCGTATGGAGAAGATAGCTTTTTGAATCCAATTATTATATTAGATTTCTGCTATAGATTTCAACGCGTTTATCCATCGTACGCTCTCACAACAACTCCAAATGTTACGAAAATTGAAATCCGATAATAATACAACATTACGGTTCCAATGGAACTGGTTTCGTCGAATTCTGAGACTGTGCCTTGGAAGACTAGTTTTAAATATTGATTTAAACGATCTAAATTCAAAACTGAACAAAACACCCTCAAATTCAAATTTAGCACTTTTACTATCTCCAACAAAATTAATATAAATTTTCCAAGCCCTTGAAATATTTTTAACAAGCTCAAAACCTCAAATTTCATGTTTTATCAAATTTCCAATGTTCAAATTCGATATTTAAATTATCCAAAAATCAGTGATATTTGAATTCAAGTTAAACCAACTTTCAAATATTTAAAATAAATTAAATATTCCAATTTCAAATATCTGAAAATTTCGGGTTGTCACAGTAAAAATGTCGGAACACCATAAAATGATTAACTTGAATTATGATTTGAATTTATACAACATAATGCAACTCATATGTAAAATGTATAGGATATGCTAATCTAGTTTATTAGAGCTGCAACTGCGTATGTTATATTGAATAGTGTCTCATGACATGTGTTATCGCTAATTTTTGAAAGCGGGTATTAGGGTGAATCTGTTTAGGCTCAATTACTGTGTATGTAATTGATATGCCCCAAAAAAACCCAGTATGACATATTAACTTATTTTTATCACACTTCTATACTCATGGCTAGATTCCTACCTTGGCTCAAGGTTTTATTTTGTGAGATATCCTCAGGTCAGGCTGAGGTTTTGTTCTAGGATGATTTCTTTGTTACGTTTTGAAGTCATTTTCTATGACATCGAGATTGATTAACACTGGAATAATGTATATAATTTAGAGTTGTGGTGGATCTGGAGCTGCATGGGCGTGTCTTGTCTACTGGTAGTAGTGGAACTACTAGAGCAATTTGGTGTAAGAATAACCATGAGACTCATCTTGAGTCAGTACAACTTTGTTAGTATGTATACAGGTACTGTAGTATATAATTGACTATGGATGTTATAAGACGTCTTGGTGTTGAGGAAGTTTGTGCATAGTCTTCCTTGTTAATGATGTTGTATATATGTTGTGTTTTGATTCGACGTCTGCTAGTAAATAAATTTTGATGTGTGTGTGCATATATCTTTTATTCCGTTGT
The DNA here is from genome assembly GCA_030765085.1 of Allium cepa. Taxonomy (NCBI): domain Eukaryota; kingdom Viridiplantae; phylum Streptophyta; class Magnoliopsida; order Asparagales; family Amaryllidaceae; genus Allium; species Allium cepa. Next base: position 76,632,708 of record CM060941.1, on the reverse strand, counting down.
GTCATGAAACCTTTATTTATTGAGTTCCTAATATGTGATCTTTACAAATTCGTAAACTCATGTATATTTCCTTATGTCAAGAGGAGATACGTATCATTTCAGATGTGTTTAGCTATTAAAACGTATAAATGTTGACCTAAAGTAGTGTTACTAACGATCGTTTCTCTCGAGTTCTTTAGTCTAGGCTATTAGATGATTTTACTCTTTAATGATTTGGTCATTGGGACGGGCCATTATAGCTTAGTACTAAAGCCAAGGCTGAAAAGAATTTGCATAAATCAGGAATTAGAACACATTTAACTATTGAAGAGTTAGACTTAAGTTGTTACCAAGTCAGTGTAACCTGAGTGGAAACTGGGTATAACTCGTGTATGTGATAAACAAGTTTCAGTAAGTGTTCTAGGGGAGAACACTAGGATAATACTTAATTAAGTATCGCATTGCATACATACTTGTTAGTGAAAATTTTATATTATATATAACATTTATCTATTGAAGTCATAAATGTTGTTTATCAAAAAAGTTGTAATAACCTAAAATTTAACGTTGTTAATATTAAAGTAATTAAAAATAAATTTTTAATGGAAGGGTGAATTGGATATTGTATTTATAACTATTGCGAAGGCCTTTGGAAGTGATTGTTTTGATATATAATTTTGATATGTTTTAGCGTTACAATTTGCGAAAAGAGGCGTTGTAGAGTTTAAATAGCATACGTAGCTGTTTCGGGCCAAACTAGATAAACAACCCATAACCCATCCTAACGACTATATAAGTGAGGCTACACAACCCTAATTGTCACCTTTACCTTCGGTTTTCTTCCTTAGTCTTGAAATAGCTTAATTATACACTAATGGTGATTAACAAATTAAATAACAAGTGATTAAAATTCAAAAAATCCAAACTATATTGAATTATATATCATTGCGAAGCTCTCAACGAATGGAGTTGATGTGCGGTATTCGTTTGCCATAAAAACGTTCAGATCAATGGAAAATCACAGTGATCGAAAATAGTGGACTAATGTTTGATTTCGGGACTTTGGATTTGAGTAGTAATTCGTTCACCAAAACCTCTCACCTTCGACCCGATCGTCCTTCTCTTGTGACTTCCCACCTCGTCACCAATCAAATCCCTTCACACAAGTGCACAGCCATTCCAGACCACCACCTTTCTATGCTATTCCTTGTAGCTGCCACGCCACCACTGAGGTCGAGCCACCTTGTATTTGCCTCTTCCCTTTGCTGCCAATCTCTTCTTATTATTCATAGGTAATATATATATATATATATATATATATATAATATCCATTTCAAAAAATATATATAATATGTAAGTTGTATTATATATACGTGGTGCCGTATATATGTTAGTATATATATACATATATATGTATAGTGTTGTACATATCCTTTACATTGTTTGTATCACATATAGCATATATATACAAGGGTAAGAGTGCTTTGCATATTTTTTATGTGTAAAATGATGTTTTAAGTATATAAACTTTATTTGTTGTATATATATATATTAGTTTATTAGGTATATAAGTTATGCAGTTTACATATTATAAGTATATATGGATTTTACTTTCAAATGTAAGGTCAGGTAGTTTATATACATAAGTATGTTATATATATGTTTCAAAATAATGCTTACAGTATATTATTATTATATTGTATTATTGCCGTTAAATGTTTTATATAGTATAAAGTTGTTCTCTTATAATCGACTATAAATATACAACAGTTTTGATATGCTATTTACTGTATAATGAAATATGTTAATATAGATATTCTAATAACTTACATTTCTAAGGTATATAAAAGTGTGTGAATATATGTGGTGATGTTGGTCATGACAGGACAGTTTTATATATGAGTCTATACATGTTGGACATAAAGTGTTGTGCATTTCAGTGTTACGTATGTGTGTGTATTAAAATACCTGCTGTCCACTTGCTCTGTTTTGATGTAGGTCCTAGTCTGTTGTTACAGAGGTTATAGCATGTATTTTTCCTAGTACTTTCATATGAAAGTATTTATTTTTATATAATATAAGTTTATATCTATTTTTTATATAAGATTGTATATACAATGCTATATATATAAAGTTGGATAGGTTTGAATACAATCTATTATTATGTATATAAGTTTATATAACTGTACCTGATTGGTTTAAATTTATCTATATACTATTATAGGTCTGAAGCTTATACATTAGTTTGTATATAGATTTTTTTTTAATTGTGTTAAAGTTAAATTATTGATTTGATATATATCTTATTTTAAATATATGTTTAAGAATTGGTTTTAGAGAAAATTTATAATATATATTTTGTTTTAGTTATATCAAGATGGTTCTAATTCGTTTTCATCAATTCTTATCTATCAGCTTTGTCAAATTTGTGCCAATATTGATTTACTTTTGAAGTTATTACTCGAATTAACAGCTCAATTCGCTATCAAATCTCTCTAACATCGAAAGATGAGCAATCACTCACGATTAACGTTCTTATATTTATTAAATTTAATTTAAATTGAAACGACATTTGAAATATGTTGTTGTTAGTTATTTACATTGCTATATATATGTTATTATCTATATCTGTTCACCTGTGACATCTGACACCATTACCTGTTATTTACATTGATGGTATATGCCTGTTATATTATTATCGTATCTGTTATCACTCTACAAGTTCCCTGTTGGTATAGAATTCGCTATGGGTTGAAATGATACATACCCTAATGATCTTTAGAATAGAAGAAAATCATTATCGGTTGAAATGATAATCCCAAGCGATTTTCATTGAATTGAATTTGAGATTGTGGGTTGAAATGATATATACCTGTGTGTGTGTGTGTGTGTGTGTGTGTGTGTGTGTATAAATTGCGGATTGAAATGATAAATATCTGTATCACTTGACCATAGGATAGAAAATTATGTACGGACACTGTTGGTCTATATATAAACATTTTGGAAATGGTTTCTTGGTTTTGGAAAGAAATATATGATTTAATAAATATTGTTTTTTTCCTTTGATATTATATATAAATGTATTTTGTAAAGTTTAAATTTTTGATTTTAAAAATTTATGTTTTTGAAATTTTAAAATTATAAGTTAGTTTTGAAATTATAAATTTTAGGAATTTACTTATAGTTTTACTATTTTAAAATATGTATAAATTTGTTTCATTATGAAATAAGTTTGATAATAAGATTTAATTTAATAAATTTGATTTAATTTATATATAATATGTTTAAGTATTTATTTAAAATTTTATTTTCAAATATAGAATTTATAATAATTTTTAATAAATTAAGGTCGGAAAGATAGGTTTGAAATCGTATTTAATTAAGAATTTATTTAATTAAATCAGTTTGAAACTTATTGAATTTGAGATTTTTAAAGGATATGATTTTATCACTTGATTTTGGTTTAAGGTGATTTAAATGAATATTTTAAGTTTAAATAAATTAAAGGATGTATTTAGTCTATTTGTAATTTGGAGTTTTATTTAAATGGTATAGGATTTATTAAGTGAATGTTTCAAAACGAAATAATAATGAAGCAAAATTAAGATATAAATGAAATTATCAAATTTAGTTTTGAAATTGTGGAATATATAAAGCTTTGAAATATATTTAAATTGAAATGGTTTATCTTGTGATTCAAACCTTTATTTGTAATCGATATAATTTGAAATGGTTTATTTAGAAACCGAATTGAAATTAATGAATTGAGATTGAATTAAATGTGAATTTTGGAATTTGAGTTGATTTGAATTGATTTATAAATTCTGTGGAAACTATTTTATTATATGAAGTATTTTAAATTATATTTAAAACTATTTTATATTATTTTAGTATAAACTATTTTTAATATAAATCATTTTTTATATATAAACTATTTTTAACATAAACTATTTTTAATATAAACTATTTTAAATATACTAATTATTTTAATATAAACTATTTTAACTTATAACTATTTTATATAAATTAGTTTATTTTATAAACTACTTTATTATATATACTATTATTAATATCTAAACTATTTAAAGGAAAGTGTTATGATTCCAAAATGTCATGATTTCAAAGTGTTATGATTTCCAAAGTATTATGATTTCTAAAGTGTTATGGTTTTAGAAGCTTTATAATTTCGAAGGTGTTATAACTTTGAAGTGCCATGATTTTAGAAGTGAACATATTTGAAATGGAAATGATATCCTATTGATATGGTTTTGAAATGGAAATGATATTTTGGTTAAGCTATTTTGAAATGACCGCGGTGTTATAATAACGATTGGTTGTTAAAGAGACCGGGATCGAATATTTTCATACTCTCTGCCAATACCGAAAACCACTTTAACAACCGTGTACGCAGTGGAGATTCCAGAATGAAGTAGGATGGTGGCGACGATCATATATGAGGTATGTACGTGGACCCAACTCCCGTGAGTTGGCATAAGGTGGCTAAAACAGGAGCAATCGACGGGCCAAGTGAGGTAGCTCCTCCGATCGGACACATTCCTTCGATACTATATTCTGATTTTATGATTGATTTGGTGGTCACACTTGATATTTTTATTTGGGAGTGTGCTCCGAGGTGGACGGTAGAGGTTGCTATGTGTTACCACCAGCCCGGAAGTGTAATTGGTATATCTACCCTGGCATTGCCTAGTTGTGCCGTGTCACCTACCCTATCGAAACCACTACGAGTTTGTTTTGTACCATACCTATGGAGTGCCCTCTAACGACGCCCAGTACGGGGGAGATTACGGTACTGTATAGACTATGAGAATATATAAAATGTGTTAAGGGGGATATGGGTAACGCCTTAGTACTATTTTAATAGTTTACTTTATTATAGACATTATTATAATGGCATATATTACTACATGGTAGATAGTTTAACGGATCCTTAGAGGATGGTTATCCCAAACATTCTTTAAGTTACTTGTATTTCAGTTGATATTTAACTTGAGTTGGATTTATTGATATAAGAATGTCAATCCTGACCGAAGTGTTTGTGTTTTCTTTACGCTCGGGTCAGACTGAGTGTACCGGTAGTCGAGGCTCACCTTTGGAGTTGGAGCTTCGCTTGGAGATTCATCTATCGATTCTGTTTTCAATTATTCAGTTGATTCCAGTTATGTATTCAAATTTTGTATTTGACTATTGTATTGAGGTATCTATGTATTCGGGACCTCTGCTGTATCTTATTTAACTCTATTATATATATAGTAGCTTCAAGAACTACTATTATTTTGTTTCCGCTGCATTATTGTTATCTTACTCTGTGTCCGTGATTCGTTGATCTTTATTTACTGTATAAGTTTTACTAAATATAAATTAACAATCTGATATTTTGAGAAATTCAAGTCCGACATGTGTGGATGTGAATGGTTGAAAATACCAGGATGTTATGCTAGCCTTGCCATGGTTGACCCTGGAATTAGGAAAAAGGGTTTGAAAATCTAAAGGCTGAATTTAGAATATGAAAGAAAAGGTTTAAGGAACTAAAGAAGGCAATTAATGCTTTATTTCCTCTATAAATGCCATACTTAACTCATCATTTCTTCTCTGAATAACTCCCACTCTCAAATCTTAACCTTAATCTTCCTTTTCCATCATTTTTGGAAAAATTATAAAGCAAAAAAAATGAAAATAAATAAGTTTTTTAATGGCATCCAATTGGTTCAAACAACTAAAAAGTGGTTCTTCTTCTCATGCAAAGCTAAGAACTACAGATCTAGGAGCAACTCTTTAATTAAAGTTGCATTCAAGGATGACATCAATAAAGTTTAACCTATTATACATGAATACGCACATACCCACCATTTCATGATGGCCTAAGTATAGTGCACATACCTTGACGAAAGCTCAACAAATATGTGCAATTATCTTCCTTGTCTATTCAGTATATTAATAGTACTGCACATAACATTCCTAGCTTGAGGAAAGCTCAACAACTAAGAGCATGCAAGTAATCTAATAATATATAAATGGTAGAGGACAACTTTTGAGAAAAAAAGTGTGATCCTCTAGAATAGAGGAGAGCACATATGTAAATATGTATATATCACAGAAGACAAGGTGCTGCCAACATGTCTCGAAGGTAGCTAATTATTGTACAAATAACAAAGAAAAGAACTCAAGTACCACTAGAATGAGCTCCAGCAAGGCCATCGCCCATTACACCCCAATATCGAGCTCTTGCAAGGCCACCGTCCAGTATTTAGGTGTTAGAAGCACCTAAAAAATTTATGGAGCAACTCAGCACTAACGATATTAGAAGACATCTCAATCTGAGAAGGAATGCCATGCTGCAGACTCAGAAGAATTGGAAATGCGAATGATATGGAATGAAAAATGCCACTCTGTAACTCAGAAGAACTGGAGAGAGCGCCTCGTTAAAAAGTAAATCATCCAAAAAGTAGAACGCCATATTGAAAATGTAGAAGAACTGAGAAGAAATCCTCACTGCAAACAGCAATCCAACCATCAGCACTCTTGTGAACCTGCAAAAAGAATCTAACACCTTTTCTAGCCAAAAACCTGTATCTATAAAGGAATTAAAGAAAATTATAAGATTAATACACATATATGTATATAAATGAAATTTATATACATATAAGTATTAATGAAATAAAAGTAAAGCTACAAAAGCTAAGATGATAGGAAAGAAAACAATAAAATTTAGAAAAAGAATAAAAAAGAACCCATGATCAGAAAAAGTTAAAAATCTATAAACTAAAACAAAAAACCTAAAACTAAAACAAATTAAAACTTATCCTTATGCACCTTTGATCAAAAGGATATAATGATAATCAATAATCATCATTTAAGTTTGAAAAAATATCAATGCTACAATTATTAATGTCAAATTATGTTTAAATCAATTAATATTATTACTAACCTTATTAAGATATTCTTTAAAATGATTATTTTTAGCTAATTTATATTTAGAATTTGAGATCCAACTAAAACAAAATGAAGATATGATAAAAATCATTTTACTAAAATGACTATTATTATTATTAAAACTTCTCGGATTTCTCTCAAACCAAATAAACCAATAAATTATAATGAATAAAGTACCAAGTAAAAAATCTATTTTCCATTTTAAACTTAAATCTAAATTATTCCAATAATAGTCACAATTCCTTTAGTTGTAAGATTAAAGTTAAAGATTTTACAGTATTATTCAGAATGTAGTAAGTATCCATGCAATCGTAGTATATATGTTTAATATCTTCAAAATGCAGAGTACAAATATAACATTTATTATCAATTTGCATATTTTTTCTTTTAAAAAATTCTATAATATTTAGTTTTCCATGCATGATTAACCACATATGAATTTTTGGTTTAGGAGGAGAATTTGTTTTCCAAATAAATTTAAAAGATTTATTAGCTACACCCAAGAAATTAAGAAATTTACAAAAAGAATTAGAAGTAAATTTCTTACTTTTATCCCATCCCCAGCTAATATTATCATTTTCATTATCAATATTATATAGATTCAATCAAGCATAAAACAAAGAAAGTTGCATATGAGTTGTACCTACTAAAATTCTTTTAAAACTAAAATTCCAACGGGAGTTAATTTCAAGAGGAAAAACATCTATAATTAAAGCATTCTTAAAGTTATACATTTTATAAAGCTCTTTAAATTCTATCCTAAGAATGATAATAGAAATCCAACGGTCATGCCAAAAAGAAGTACTATTTCCTGAATGAACTATTGCATTAGTACAAAAGTTAAAAATCTCAAAATATTTTCAAATTGATTTCCAAAGATTGGACAATTTATTTATAATAATAGGAGTAATTTGATGTAAATTATTACTATCATTATAGTAATGATTAGTAATAATTTCTTTTCAAATAGAATTATCATTTATATCCTTAAATTTCCAAAACCACTTTCCTAATAAAGATAAATTCATGTTATGTAAATAAATAACTCCTGAACCACCTACCTTTTTGGATTTACAAAAAGTTTCCCAATTGACTAAACATTTAAGATTACTATTGGAATTATCACCACTCCATAAGAATCCCTTCTTATTTTATCAGTTTTATCAATCACCCAATCTGGAAAAAATGCATAGACATCCAATAAATCGGAAGAGCGAATAAAACAGAGTTTATAAGAACTAACATACCCGCTCTCGATAAAAACCTCTCGTTCCAATTTGAAATTCTATTTTTAATCTTATCTATTATAATTTACCAGTCATCATGTTTAAGTTTAGTTGGTCTAACAAGAAAACCACGATAATCAAAAGTGAAAGTCATGGTTTTACAATTAAGCATATTAGTAATTAAACCTTCGACCCTATCAACTTCGTTAATACTAAAACAAAACTTTTCTCAAATTTGAATTTTTAGCCTTAAAAGAAGTTCAAAACTGTATAATATAAATTTAAGAGTAATGACATGATTAGGCAAATGGGAGGTAAATGGTGAGGTATCATCTGTAAATTGAAGTACAGAGATACATTTATGAGAGATTTCACTACCTACACTCCCCAAAGATCCATTACCGACTGCCTTTTTAATAATCATAGCAAAAACATCTACGGCTAGGTTAAACAAAAGAGGCGATAAAGGATCACCCTGCCTTGATCCTCGTTTAGATTGAATTTTATTCCCCAAAATACCGTTGATTGTTATACTAGAGTTACTCGTTTTAAGCAAAGTCATAATCCAACCTATCCACTTATGACTAAAACCTCTAGCGTGAAACATGTCAACTAGAAAATTCCAATCCACCGAATCAAAAGCTTTTGCAAAGTCTAGTTTTAGAATCACACAAGTAAGATTATTCTTACAATACAGATTAATGTATTCTTGAACAGCGGCTACACCATCTGTGATATTTCTTCCCATAACAAAAGCAGTTTCTGAACAATCAATTAGATCATTCATTCTTCTACTAAGTCCAAAACTTTTGAAATAATTTTAACGCAATAGTTAATTGAGGAAATAGGCTTAAAATCTTTTAAATTATTAGCTCTGATTTTTTTGTGTAATAAAATTACATTTGCAAAATTAAATCTACCTAATTGTAATTTTCCATGATAAAAATTGTTAAACATGTTAATTCAATAAAATTTTAAAACATCCCAAAATAATTTGTAAAAGAAAATAAGGAACCCATCAGGACTCGGGGCTTTATCACTAGACATATCATTGATGCCATTTAAAATTTCTTCTTCAGAAAAAGGATTATCAAACTCAGGAAGGTCAGATCTGGATTCAGTAAGATAATGATCATTCCATCTAGCGTTAAGTCTATGCTTATTTTTATTATCCAAAATATCTCTATAATAATCGGTAAAGCCATATAAAGATCTCTTAGGTCGACCAATTCTACATTATTCACAAATATAGAATTAATCGTTTTACTGCGTTTTCTACCATTGGCCACATTATGAATTTTTTTTGTATTATTATCACCTTCATCAATCCATTGAATTCTACATCTCTGTTTCCACATAACCTCTCATTTTTTAAAATCAAACTAAGCTCTTCTTTTAAATTAGCAAGAACATTACGCTCACTTATATTTAGTTGTCTAGTTTCTTCAATCTAATTTATTTTAGGCATTTCGAAAAGAATATTTTCTTTTTTAACTTTAATACTACCAAAAACATTCTTACTCCACTTTTTAAAAAAATTCCAAAGACCCTAAGTTTTAAAACATTTTTTTTGCAGAATTATCCGTATTTTGGATATTATAAAAATTCATTGAAGTCAATTTATTCTTAATTAGAGTTGAGCAATTAGATTCTAATAACCACATTTTTCGAGTTTAAACGTTTAACTAATAATCTTATATCGATCGCACGTAAGAATTATAGGATAATGAACGAAATAAGTGTAAGGAAAACCCGAGACTCTACAAATAGGAAATTTATCCTTGATTTCATCACCGATAAAAAAAATATTTAGAAGGACCATTGAGGGAGACACTCTAGTATTACTCCAAGTGAATTCTCTATTAGAAAAAGGAATTTCAATCGAAGTAGAATTAATGATAAATTGATCGAATTCTTCCATTGAAGAGAAATCACCTTCCCGTGGGGAACGCTCTCCTAGAAAATGCGTAACATTGAAATCATCACCCAAAATCCTAGAATCAGGAGCTAGTGATCTAAATTCTAAACATTCATTCCATAGAACCTGACGACCAATTTTTGAGTTTGGCCCATAAACATTAGAAATATATAAAATAGAATTGTCGCTAAAATTGATGAGAATAATGTGCAAAGAATGATGTTTAGAAATACATTGAAGTAATTTAAAAGAATTATCCAGCCACCCTATAAGTAAATCCCCAGAAGTATACAAAAACGAATGTCGGGATGCTCAATTTTAGTTTTCTGTAATAGCGCAATGTCAATAAAATAATCTTTTAAAAAAGCTTTAATTTTATCACATTTATTTAAATCGTTTAAATCTCTAATATTCCAACCAATAATCTTCATAATCCCCCAGTTCTAGGCTTCTCAAATTTATTGTTTTTAATAAAAGCAATATCCAATTCAACGTTAGAAAAAACAAAAGAGGTATCCCTAGCTAACTGAAAAAACTCAACGGAAGACAAATCACCTAATGCATAAGAAGAATAAGAACTACCCAATGGCACTTGAACCAGGTAACTCACCCAGAAACTGAGAATGACTAATACAGATTCTGGCACTACGAAGAACAGTACCACTAGTAGCTACAGATTTCCTACACCCACTTCTCTTTGACGACGAAGATAAAGATGAGGTGTTGTTAACAATATTACAATCTTCATCAAAATCCGTTGAAAAGTCAAAAGCACCAGGATAAACATCCTTTTTAACAGAATAATTTACGTCACCACTAGAATGAATAGTTGAGTTAACATCTATGCCATCATCATTAGATAATACATCCAATAGAATGTTAGCCTTCGCATCCACACCACCCTAAAATGCCTTTTCATAAAAGCTTGACCCAGTATGATTTCTATCACCATAAGAATTCATAAGGTTTGAACTATAATCAGATACCCTGTATAAGTCTTCTTCAATAATATCAACAGACATTTGTTTTTCATTTTGTAACTGTATCACAGAATCACACAAAACCTGTTTCGCAACAACCACATCCAAATCCTTATCACTTTGACCAGGAAGCTCTACTGGATGAACAGGGTTTTCGACCTGAAAACAATTTCGATCACCACAGTACATCAACCCATTAGGAGTGATAACAGAAAACTTGTGCATGTCCATCGCCTATCTTGTACATATCCTTTGAAGTACCCTGTGCATATTCCAGTCAGCTAAATCTTTTCTGCCATCAAATTTAAGAGCAGCATCCCGATTAGTTGCACTGTTAAAATCACTCACTTTAATCTCCTTCTCCTTAATCCCAGAATTATCACTATCAATATAAAACATCAGAGCATTTTCAAATGCATCCCTATGAATAGAATTATTAGTATCACGGCTAAGAAATCATTCATGTCATTACTGTCAACTATCTCCTTTATCAAAAAACCATATTTATCATTTCCATTATAAACCATTAAAGCCCCCTCCATTATAACACTATGATCATTTCTAGTAGTACCGAAGCATTCACTATGCCTGATAGAAAGCATCTCATTGTCAAAAGAAGCATTTATATCAGAAGGATTTTGAGCATCACTACCATGAAACACTTTACTATCATTTCTCTGCTTAAGCAACTTTAATCGTCTGCTCAACTTCACATAAATCATCACTCTTGCATTGCACACTAGCCTTATCTAAATATTCAGATGAGATGTTCTCCTCCACGTAAGCATCCAGAATCTGATCATCTAAATTTATGGTATCTCTCTTGCAAAGACCACAATCCACCTTAAAACTACCAAAATATATTCCATGAATCTGCTTTTCAATACAATTGTTATAAACTGCAGAATCCCAAGATAATTCAACAGAATAGCTCTTATTCAACACAACATCTACTGCCGAGTCAGAGATCAATCCTTCTTCTTCTAAGGACAACAAACAATCAAATCGATTGGAGGTGACAATCTTAAAACTTTTTGCAACACAAGAATTTGAATTAGATCCCTTGTTATGATCATGAGTGAAATGTTGAAATATATATATAAAAAAAAGTTGGAGACTAGAGAGAAGAAACTTGTTCTCACTAATCCACACAATTCACACACAAAGACAAGAAACTTGTTCTCACAAATAATGCTTTAATATTATTTTTCCTTTGCTAGATTGCTTGATTACAAATGAGAGGAGAGCTCCTCTATTTATAGTCCCTAATAGATCATTCTAGAAATACTTTTGCTTGGTTACAAAGAAAACATAATTCTAGAAACACTTTTACTTGATTACAAAGAAAACATAATTTTAGAATTCTCACCCCCCTTTAAACACCCCCCTTTAAACTTGATTTATCCCCCTTTGAGCTAACTTTTACGCATACCAAGTTTCTTCTTTAACTTCTTGAAAATCTCCAACTTCAAAGGCTTCGTTAAAATATCGGCAATTTGATATTGTGTCTTGCAATGCTTGACAACTACTCCTTTCCCAACCAAGTCTTGAATGAAATGATACTTGATTCTTATATGCTTGCTCCTCCCATGAAAAACTGGACTTTCGGTGAGTGCTATAGCAGAATTGCTATCACAATATACAAGTGGACTTTCTTGTGGAGTATGCTTAAGTTCTTCTAGCACACATTTAATCCATAAAGATTGACAACTAGCTAACGATAGTGAAATATATTCTGCCTCGGCGGTTGAGAGAGCCACAACTTGTTGTTTCTTTAACATCCACGTGATTGCACTTGATCCAAAGTAGAAAACATTTTCCGAAGTACTTTTACTATCATCAACACTTCCAGCCCAATCACCGTTACAATATCCAAGCACCTTAGGATCATTTATCTTTTGATAATAAATTCCATCCCCAAGTGTTCCACGCACATATCTCAAAATTCTTTTTCTGGCGTCCCAATGTGTCATCTTTGGTTGCTCCATGAACCTACTAATCACTCACACCATATGTAATGTCCGGCCGAGTGGTTGTCAAATACATCAAACTCCCAACAAGACTTCTAAACAGTGTTGGATCAACATATTTAGAGTTGTCATCCTTACTTAGTTTCAAGCCAACTTCAACTGGAGTGCTAATTGGCTTTGCTTCTTCCATTCTAAACTTCTTCATCAAATCTTTTGCATACTTTTCTTGAGAGATAAATATACCATCATTATCTTGCTTTACTTCAATACCAAGAAAGTAATGAAGTAGACCCAAGTCGGTCATCTCAAATTCTTGCATCATACTTCTCTTAAATTCTTTAATATTATCAAGACTATTTCCCATAAAAATGAAATCATCCACATATAAACCAATGATGAGAATGTTACCTTTGTTCTCCTTGATGTAAAGAGTATGCTCAAATGGACACCTCTTGAATCCCATCTTCACAAAATAGTCATCTATGCGACTATACCATGCACGAGGGCATGCTTAAGGCCATACAATGCCTTCTTCAACCGATAGACTTTATGCTCTTCATCCTTTATCACAAAGCCGGAAGGTTGATCAATGTACACCTCTTCTTGTAGTACTCCATTCAAGAAAGCAGATTTAACATCCATTTGATAAACTTGCCACTTATTTTGAGAGGCCAATGAAATTATCAAACGAATTGTTTCAAGACGTGCCACGGGAGCAAAAACTTCTTTGTAATCAACACCATACTTTTGCTTGTAGCCTTTCACAACTAATCGTGCCTTATGTTTTTCAACTTCACCTTGTGCATTCAACTTTGTCTTGTAAACCCATTTGACTCCAATGGGTTTCTTCCCTTCAAGTACTTCAACCAACTCTCATGTTTGGTTGCTTTCAATTGCATCAATTTCTTGATCCATGGCTTGTCTCCATTTGTCTTCGTTTGCGGCATCATCAAAATCAACCGGATCCGCAGTTGCATATAAATCAAAACCAACAAATTCATCTTCTAAAATTCTTCTTGTTTCTCCATAAATCTCCGCAAGATGTCTTGTCCTTCTAGGTGTTGATTCTGAACTTGAAGATGATGAGCTTGGAGGAGAATTAGATGGTGGAGTAGATGGAGTCGATCCTTCTTCTTCAATTGGCTCAAATGCATCAATATCAAGCAAGATACTTGTACTCTTTTTCTCATTTTTCCATTCCCATGCTTCTTCCCCATTAAAAATTACATCACGACTAATAATAGTCTTCTTTGTGATGGGGTTATATAATTTATATGCCTTGGATCTTTCACTATAGCCAACAAAGATGCACTTTTCAGATTTGTCATCAAGTTTTCCTCTCTTTTCATCCGACACATGAGAGTAACAAATGCTTCCAAAAATTCGGAAGTGGGAGACACATGGCTTATGACCGCTCCATGCTTCTTGTGGAGTCTTTCCTTGAACACTTTTAGTTGCCGCACGGTTAAGAACATAGCATGCACATGCTACAACTTCGGCCCAAAATATTTCAGGCAATCCTTTTGTCTTCAACATACTTCGAACAAGTTCCATGATGATACGGTTCTTTCTTTCGGCCACCCCATTTTGTTGAGGGGTTGAGCGGACCGTTAGTTGATGATGAATGCCATAATCTTTTAAGAAATTTCCGAATTCTTCCGTCATATATTCTCCACCACGATCGTATCGGAGTGTCTTTATAGAAAAACCACTTTGCTTCTCCACAAGTGCTTTAAAATTCTTGAATACTTCAAATACTTGAGATTTTTCTTTGAGAAAGTAAATCCACATCTTACGACTGTAGTCATCAATAAAAGTGAGAAAATACCGATTACCTCCAAGAGAGTTTGCGCGCATAGGTCCACAGAAATCCGAATGCACTAGCTCCAAAGGATTCTTTGCTCGCCATGCCTTTTCTTTTGGAAATGGATCTCGATGGGGCTTGCCAAAAACACAACTTTCACATACTTGATCTTGTTTGCTAATATTTGGGATGCCTCTCACCATATGATCTTTGTAAATCTTGGATAGAGTGCTAAAACTCAAGTAATTATAACGAAGATGCCAAAGCCATGACTTGTCATTAACAATATTGACAAAACATGGAAATGCTTCATTTTTAATTTTCAACGGAAACATTTTTGTTGGTGTCATCTTCACTTTTGCAATAAGAACACCAGTTTTGTCTTTGATCTCGCATAAATCATTTTTGAAATTCACATTATGTCCCTTCTTTAAAAGTTTCCCAACACTCAAAAGATTGTATTTAAGATCGAGAACATAATAAATATTAGAAATATAATTTGTACCTTTCTTTGTCTGTATCGGAATATCGCCACTGCCTTTGACAATGAGCCTTTTGTTATCACCTGTCTTGACTTCTCGTTGGACACTTTCATCAAAATTCAGAAAGAAACTTTTATTTCCGGTCATGTGGTTACTACAACCACTATCGATATACTACATATCATCAAAAGAAGCTTCTTGAACATTACAAGCAAGAAGCATGCTTTCATCTTGTGTCTCCAAATTCTCATGTAGGAAATTAGAATTATCTTTTTCATCATTAATTCTTTTAAAACAATCCATTTTCATATGCTCATATTTATGACAATAATGACATTGAATATTATAAGAGTTACCTCTTCCTCTTCCACTGTATCCTCCACGACCTCTTCCTCCTCCTCCTTGAGATGGGCTTGAATTTTCACTTTGAATTTGGCCTCTTCCTTGTCCTCTACCATGGGCTGATCATCCACCTCTTCCTCTAAAACCACCACGGTTGGTGTCTCGAATTTGAAAAGCTTGCTTGAAAGGAGAGGAATCAAATTGTTTGATGCGAAGCTCATGGGAAGTGAGACCAACAATTCTTCAAGAGAGAAATTATTCAAATCTTTTGATTCTTCAATATCAACAATAACATGCTCAAATTTCCTTGTCATACTTCAAAGAATTTTTTCAATAATTCTTTTATCCGAAATTTCTTCACCATTGATTCGAAGTTGATTAGCAATAGAAATATTTCTATTATAAAATTCCTCCACCGATTCACTTTCTTTCATTTTTAGTAAATCAAACTCACCTCTTAGAGCTTGAAGTCTTACCATCTTTACCTTTTCTTCACCTTTGTACGCCTTGTTGAGGATGTCCCATGCCTCCTTTGATGTTGATGCCGAAGAGATCCTTTCAAAAATTGCTTCATCCACCGCTTGATAGATAAAATAAAGAGCCTTCTTGTCCTTCTTTCGAATCTCTTTCAAAGTATTCAATTGTTGTGTTGAAAGTGTTGCTTGATTCTCCAGTTCTTCATATCCATTTTCGACAATCTCCCGAAGATCGTGAAAGCCATACAAGACCTTCATTTAAATGCTCCATTGATTGTAATTCTTTCCCGTCAAACGAGGAAGTTGAGGTTGCAACATATTGTTGGAAGTCATCCCTAAACCTTGCTCTGATACCACTTTGTTGAAATATATATTCAAAAAAAAGGTTGGAGACTAGAGAGAAGAAACTTGTTCTCACTAATCCACACAATTCATACACAAAGAGAAGAAACTTGTTCTCATAAATAATGCTTTAATATTATTTTTCCTTTGCTAGATTGCTTGATTACAAATGAGGGGAGAGCTCCTCTATTTATAGTCCGTAATAGATCATTCTAGAATTACTTTTTCTTGATTACAAAGAAAACATAATTCTAGAAATACTTTTACTTGGTTATAAAGAAAACATAATTCGAGAAACACTTTTACTTGATTACAAAGAAAACATAATTCTAGAACTCTCACCCCTCTTTAAACATAATACAAGAATTCTCTAGAAACCAATAAATCAAGTTTATATTCCAACATGAAATCCTTGTTCATCTTATTTAGGTTGACCAAAGAACCGAAATTACCATAAGAAAATTAGGTAGACTTATGACCAAAGATTGAATCA
Source organism: Allium cepa (assembly GCA_030765085.1). Classification (NCBI taxonomy): domain Eukaryota; kingdom Viridiplantae; phylum Streptophyta; class Magnoliopsida; order Asparagales; family Amaryllidaceae; genus Allium; species Allium cepa. The sequence goes on along the minus strand of CM060941.1, from coordinate 76,615,745 downwards.
CATCCTTCTGAAGATCGATTAACCCAAACTACACAGAAAAACAAAAGGGACTGATAACATTAGATCAGAGAAAAAAGAGACTTCTTCTTCAACTAAGCTAGAGAAAATAGAATTCTCCTGAATAATGTTAAGATTATTCAAAGAATCGATAGCGGAAAGATTGTCTACTACAGAATATCCAAAATACTCTTCTAGATCACCAAACTTCTTTCTATAACCACTATCGATATTGACTTCGTTTATTGCTTCAAAATGTTTAAATAAATCTCGTAAGAAATCGATTCTTTCTGATCTTTGGTACCATAAGTGGCCTAATAAAATTCGCATAAGCTTCATGCATTTCAAAATAAAAAGAAAGCCATGATCCAATATAGAAAGATTCTTGTTCTTATCCGTGAATTTGTTCGAACATTCGAATCTTTTATGGCCAAAAGAACCGCAATCAAAACATCTCACAATGCCACGGTAATCTTTGGCCACATGGAAGATATCACCACATCGATAACAAAATTTTCTACCTTTCTTAGAATTTACCCAATTCACCATTTTGGGTTTGTGAGAAGACTTCTTAGAATCGTTAAAATTAGCCATCTTGACAACTTGAGCATAAGATCTTATAGGATGGGAAGCACGATGAGAATAAGATAGTGGATAACATATTTAATCGGATTGGATATCGAGAAAGAAAAATTAGAATTTGAAGAAGAAAGAAACGGAAACGAAGAAACATAGGACCCCATTTTATTGAGTTTATTATTTGAAAAGTAGTACATGGCAGAGGACAACTTTATATTAAAGTCTTATAATCTTTAATATATTATATTGGTTGAAATCGACTTATAGAATAATGTACTTTTTATAAAGTACATTCATAATTCAAGTATAGACACGTCATAAATCATGGTATACGTACTATATGCATGTATTTATCTCTTAATTTAATTTGGTTTTTTTTGTTCCATTTAATTTTATACATTCTCATTATGTAAATTTAATTTTATACAGCTTTTATAATCTAATTAACTTAATTTATAGTCTTATGCACATACAATAATTTAATCTTATTTAATTAATTATCATTTTAATTAATTTTATGTTACTCAATCTAACATTTTAATTGAATATATATACCATAACTATGGTTATACACAGATACACATGCAGATATATATATATATGTGTGTGTGTGTGTATGTTTTATTATTTGTTAATTATCATTTAATAAACTTATTTAATTCAATAATTTAATTAAATATTAATTTTGAAAATTTCTTATGTACATACATATATACTTACATCATCTTAAACAATTGAAGATATATATATATATATTGTACATGTATATACTTTAGTTAATTAACTATTCAATTAATTAATTTATTAACCTCGTTAAAAAATATTGAAATTTTTGATATATGTTTATTATATATTCAAACCACTTTTGGAAAACTATATTATAACATTTATAATATGCATTATTCACAAAGCCAACTTTAAAAATCATATTATAACATTTATAATATAATTCTTATTTTAATTTTATTTTAATTTCAAAACAATTTTGAAATCACATTTAATATTTATAATGTATTTCTTATTTTAAAATTAACTTTTAAATTTCGGATTTTGAATTTCATTTTTAATTTTCTAAACAACATTAAAAATTAGCCCAAAGCCCGATTCAAATTGGACCTTTTTATTAGAGACGACCTTTCACTCACTTTAGTTTTTGGGCCAGACTGGTAGCCAGAGAGGGCAGGGTACTTAATTACCCAAATTTAAGCCTAGAGACTACTTTTGTAGACACCCTACTAAATTGTAAGCTTAATTGGTTAATCCTAACATGACTAATTTAGGCCATATAAACTATATGGCTCAAATACCCTTGTTAGAACCGGGCCAGTTAGAAGCCAGTGAAATAGGTAGAATTAAAAAAAAAATTCTATTTCGGATCTATTGGCCTATGAAGTCTAAAATATTATTAGATTCAATCTAATAATGTTTTAATAAAATTGTATTTTATTTAATTTGGTTAAGAGTTATTTTAATTTTAATTTTAATTTGTATGTAATACGGTGGATGTATCACATACATTCATGTTTTTGAATGGTAAGGGTAGCATATAAACAATACATGCATGCATGCAATAAACATGTAAAAGTTAGGGAGTGAAACCTTTTTCTTCCTCTTAACACAATGGTTAATTAAGGGAAGATGGGGTCATAAATGTAGATAGAGAAACCTTTCATCTATCTCTTTAATTAGATTAATTGACATATTAAATGACATTTACTACTGAATTCACACATGCCTTTTTTGTTTGAAATTTTGACTAATAAAATATTGTTACAAAATAAAGAGAATGGAGACCATTAGAGATGGAACAATTTTATTGAATTGAGATAGATCTTACAATACAATCAAGCTCCATATTTATAGACTCTTTATGCAGTGCAGATTACAATAATGCCCTTTCTTATTTAGCATATTCATCCCTATTATTAATGTATATTACAACACTCCCCCTTGAATATGCGTATGTAAAGATGATAAGAGTGATTGCCTCATTAAAAACCTTGTTATGAAAAACCCATTGGGAAAAAAATCATAAACAAGGAAAAGAGTACAACATGATTTCATCTTTAAGTAACATATATTTTATAATGTTACTACGAGGGTTGATACTTTGGATCAAGATAATGCCTCATTAAAACCTCACTAATAAAAACCGAGTGGGAAAAAATATTAGTGAAGGAAAAAGAGTACAGTATAGCGTATTTCATACGCTCCCCCTGAATTATAATGCATTATTCAATTAGTTTGTTGATGCAGTCGATGCATACCAATTTTGCAAACCATCTTCTGAAATGTTGATTTTGGAAGCGCCTTTGTGAATAGGTCCGCCGGATTTTCTTGGGATCGGATTTGTTTCACTTCTATCTTATTATCCTTTTGTAGCTCATGTGTGAAGAGAAATTTAGGGGAAATGTGTTTCGTCCTATCACCCTTAATGTAACCCGCTTGAATTTGAGCTACACAAGCTGCATTGTCTTCATAAATAATGGTTAACCCTTCTGTTACTGATGGAAGTTGGCAGCTTTTTTGAATATGCTCAATTAGTGATCTCAGTCAAATATATTCTTTACTTGCTTCATGTAGTGCTAGTATTTCAGAATGATTGGATGATGTTGCTACTAATGTTTGTTTTGTAGATCGCCATGAAATTGCCGCATTGCTGTTATTAAACACATATCCAGTTTGTGATCTTGCTTTATGTGGGTCGGAAAGATAACCTGCATCAGCATAGCCAACTAGATTTCGATTATTGCCTAAGTTAGAGTAAAACAAACCTAAATTTTTCGTTCCACGAAGATATCTCATGATATGTTTTATATCATTGCAGTGTCTTTTTGTTGGTTCTGAACTGTACCTTGCTAGAAGATTTACTGAAAATGCAATATCTGGTCTTGTGCATTGGGCCAAATATAATAATGCACCAATGACACTAAGATATGGCACTTTCGGGCCAAGCACATTCTCATCTTCTTCTTTTGGACGGTAAGGGTCCTTTTTAATATCTAAAGATCTAACAACCATCGGCGTACTAAGTGGATATGCTTTATCCATTTGAAAACGCTTTAGAATTTTCTCAATGTAGTTTGATTGATGGATTAACATGCCATTAGCACTATGCTCAATCTGTAGACCGAGACAGTGCTTAGATATGCCAAGAATTTTTATTTTAAATTCCTTCTTTAAATAATTTATTGTTTTATCAATCTCTTCTGGAGTCCCAATCAAATTTATGTCATCAACATAAACTGCTAAGATAGCAAATCCCTTTACCGATTTCTTTATAAAGACACATGGACAAATGAGATTGTTTTTGTATCCTTCTTTTACCAATATTTACTAAGACGGTTATACCACATCCTTCCAGATTGTTTCAAGCCATATAGCGACCGTCTTAGTTTTAATGAGTACATGGACTTTGATTTTGCTTCAGACAATTTATATCCATCTGGAATTTTCATGTAAATATTGGTATCTAATTCACCATAAAGATAAGCTGTCACAACATCCATTAATCTTATATCGAATTTTTCAGAAACTACAAGACTTATCAAATATCGGAATGTTATGACATCCGTAACAGGGGAGTAAGTTTCCCTAAAGTCAAAACCTAGTCTCTGGAGGAAACCTTATACGACAAGTCGTGCCTTGTACCTCACGACTTCATTTTTATCATTTCGTTTTCTAACGAATACCCATTTATAACCTACTAGTTTAACATTTTCTGATGTTTTCTCTATTAGTCCAAATACACCATGTTTTTGAAGTGAATCTAGTTCCACTTGGATGACATCTTTCCATTTTGGCCAATCGTGCCTTTTTCGACATTCGTTTATGTTATTTGGTTCATTATCGTCATTCTCATTATTCTCATTATGGTCATGACTTTCAATTATTTCAGTAGCTACTGCGAATGAGAATACATCATCAATTATTATTTTACTTTGATCCCATATTTCTCCATAGTTCGTATAAAATATTGGGATCTCATTATTATTAGGTACCATTTTATCGTTGGAATCTTCTTTTATCTCTTCTGGGATAATATTTCCTTCCACGCTTCTAGGAGAATTGGGATTTTCATTTGAGTGATCCTTTTGATCATTTATAACCTCTTCAGGAGGTTTCTTAATTGATGATTATTCATTAGACTTTCTTTTTCTAGGCGCCAAGTCTTTTGAACCAATTGGCCTTCCACGTTTTTGTCTTGCTTTAGATTCATTGCTGCTATATTTACTTTTGATCCTTCAGGGACATCAATTTTTGCTGGTGCATTTGCTGCTGAATGTGAGATTTAGTTATTTTTGCAGTGTCACTAAATGCATCTGGTAGTTGATTTGCAATATTTTGAATATGCGAAATTCTTTGTACCTCATATTGGCATTGTTTGGTACGTTGATCCAAAAAAGACATAGATGGATTATTCCATGATATTTCACACCGTTCTATTGGAACGGTCTTTCCTTTACCTGCTTGTTGTTTTAAAGGAAATAAGAAATAGAATGTATGTAGATATATTATAAAAGACTCGTTTGCACTAATATATAGTAGGATTTTGAATATGAATGGCCTTAGAATTGGGATGGTCAGAAGTGGAACAGTCAGAGTGATTAATATATAATTACTTGTTGAGAAGTTAGAAAGTTTGAAGGTGAACAGATTGAGAACAATAATTAATTCACATTCCTATGCAGAATATTGATAATGTAGTATACAGAAAGTTTGTGCTAAAAAAATCCTAGTTGAGCAGCAAGAAAATAAAATAAAAGAAGAACACCTTCGTGCTGATAACGTGTTACAAAATAAAGAGAATGGAGACCATTAGAGAGGGAACAATTTTATTGAATTGAGATAGATCTTACAATACAATCAAGCTCCATATTTATAGACTCCTTATGTAGTGAAGATTACAATAATGCACATTCTTATTTAGCATATTCATCCTTATTATTAATGTATATTACAACAAATATATATATTTTTGTGGGTCTTGTACACACATAGACACACAGACACACACACATGTGTGAGTATTAAAATTAAGGTTAATCAATTTACATACCATGAAATCAAAACTTAAAACAATACCTAATTTGATAAGATTATGGTGACATATTAGAATACATTTTATTAACTTTAAGTCAAAGGAACATGTAATCATATGTGTGTGTATTTGAAAATTACGTTTAGTAAAAGTAAAATCCAACTTTAACAAAAAGGGTTAAAAGAGGCATATGACATTTTGCATAAAAGTCCACTTATAATAATTTTTTCTTTTTTTAAAGTGTACAGTGATGAAAAGATTTATATCGAAATCAACAATCATACAAAACTTATACTCATGTTCCAAATTGTTTCAAATAAATAACATGCGTATTTTACGTAACAGGCAATAAAAATTATATTATGTAATTTGACATTAGATATCAATTAAATTGCTAACATTTCCATTTGTGAATCAACTTATGTATTTCAAGTTTACCAAAAATTTATGTAAACAACAAACAAAATTATGTTAAAATGACTTGAAAAAGAATCTTCAATTTTCAATTTTACAATATGAAACTAAACTTTCTATAAACAAATTATTTCAAAATGTTATTTAAACAAGAGTTTTTATATGAAAGAATTAGACAGCACTGGCATGTATAAATTGTGCCGTTGAAAGATGGATATAATTAAATACATAATTATTTTATGGAAGTAAATTTTCTTGTGTACTTATATTATTTTGAACATCAAATGATTTTGCTTATTTCACACATATGCTTATTTATATTATTTCCATTCATAATTTATATCATTGGTGACATGTGAATAACAGAGAATGTAAACAAGATGATTTTAATCATATTAACATGACGAGGATAAAGCTTGTTTAATGGAATAAACAAAATATTCAAAACATTGTCCAAATATATATAAATGAATGAATGGAATAAGTGAAGAATAGAAATATATAATCGTAATGAAATAATATATAAATAAAATAGGAGTTCGCCTTTTAGATGTAGCTAAGAGAAACATCTTCAATTGAGATTTCTTCTTGGATCTCAAGTAGATCACCATCCAAATTTGCAAAAGAAGGATGAAGTGGTTATTTTATTTGATGTTTGCATTTGTTATTGCAATTGATAAATTGTTTAGAAATATTACTTGATTTTCGGTCATGGAAAGTTAGGAGTAGAGGAGAATAGAGAATAAAAATGAATGTCCATGGAAAATGAAATAGTTGATTTTTTTAATTGAAGGAATGTAACATTTCCTATTCTTTTACCTAAAACGTCCCCAATCAATTTCCTTAATTTTCTCTCACTTTCTCTCTCTATTCCTCTCTATTCATGTGTTATGGCTAAAATATTTGCCATCATATGGTGCAAATATTCCTTAAATCTTTTCAAGCAATTGTCTTTTATCTAAATTTGTTTAAAAATACACGGATATCATATATCAATACATGCAAATATAACTTTTGTATATGCATTCAAATAATTCTAAATTACTCTCAAACATCAAAAAAATTAAATAATAATTAATTTTTCCCAAATATTAATTAATTTAATTAACTTGTAACATTTTATAAATTAATTAAATCGTGTGGATTTTTGAAAAATTCACAAATACGGTTGTGTAACTCAATGGTGTAAATTCAATCGGCAACTAGTGTCGAACAATTCAAATATTAATGTTCACATGTCATCTTAGCTTGTGGTGCGACCTTTTGGTGGAATCCATCGCATATACATCTTTACTGGTAAAATCCAAATTTACTTATTTTAACCGTTACCTGGTAGTGACAACTATTTACACTAATTCCCTTCGTCAAAATTATATCACATTAGGACTTATGGAATTTGATTTTGGTCAAAAGTTAAGCATTTTCCACATTTAATTAAGTCTAAATGCAAAATATTCAGTTCAATAACAACAACTTTTATTAACCTACTACTCTAGCGAAAGACTTTGACTTGACTTAAGTTGACCCTATGATGCTAACCATATATGACCGAGGAGGTGAATTCTTTCTTCAATAGTGTTTTAGTTCCAAAGCTTCTGCTCGACCCAACCATAGTTCTCCTTTGGATGTCGTGTCATGATTAAACCATAATCAAAGCGGAGTTTCCATATTGAAGCTCGACGACATTCTCAAGTCAAGGAAATTGTGTAATATTATCACATCAGTATTCTCTATTTGACCTTAGTTATATTAAACTGATCGAATGAGTCATTCCATAGCTATCTAACAACTATCGGTACGTAACCCCTTGGTGCTCCAACAGCCATGAGAAATACATTACACAACATTTGGAGAGCACTACATACTCTAATCTCAATGGATGTATCAATATCTAGTCTCAATACACCTTGAATAGGAATATTTAATACTAGAGCTGTCAATGGGTACCCGAAAAATCCGATATCCGTCCGAATCCATATCCGAAAATATGAAAAATATCCGTTATCCGAAAAGTGGATATGGATATCCGATATCCGAAAAGCTTTTCGAATACGGATATGGTTATAGTGGTATCCGTATCCGAAAAATATCCGTCCGATTAACTGATGCATATTTATATAATTTAAAATAGGAAAATAGGGCTATGAGTGTTTAACTTTTGAATATTTTTGGATACACATACATATATTAGTATAAAACAATGTTTTATCACCATATTTTTTATTTCTTTGTTTTTTTATAAACAATAGTACAAAAAATGTTTTATGTTGATCTAAACTTTTTCGTTTATACCTTTAAATTTATCAATTATTGGCGGAGCGGATAAATATCCGATATCCGTCCGTATCCGAAAATTAAGCGGATATGGATATCCGATATCCGAAAATTAAACGGATATGGATATCCAATATCCGAAAATGATTTCGGATACGGATACAGATATGGCATTATCCGTATCCGAAAGCATCCGTTGACAGCCCTATTTAATACGGTATGTTTATTATATTATGATAAATTACTCATGGTTACAATACATTATAACTACCATCATAAAACATACCATTTATGAATTTTCTATTACATATACTTAAATCACCGGGTGATAAATCCCCAGGGCCTGACGGATTTCCTATTTTCTTTTATAAAACTTTTTGGGATGTTTTAAAATTTGATTTAATTAGTATGTTTAACGAATTTTATAATGGAAATCTCCAATTAGGTAGATTTAGTTTTGCTAATGTTATTTTATTACACAAAAAAGTAGGTGCTAATACTTTAAAAGATTTTAGACCTATTTCTTTGATTAATTGCTCAGTTAAAATTATTTCTAAAGTTTTAGCTAATAGACTTAGTTTAAAAATGAATGATCTAATTGATTGTTCTCAATCAGCTTTCATAAATGGTAGAAACATCACAGATGGTATAGCTGTTGTTCAGGAATACATTAATCACTGTTGTAAGAATAATATTTGTAACGACCCGCTATTTTGGACTATTCGCATCCGCACATGTCGGACTTGAATAACTCAAAATACCGAATTGTTAATTTTAAATTTGGCAAAACTTAGATATACAATAAATAAATAATCACAGAATCACAGACACAGAGTAGTAATATGCAGCGGAAGTAAAAGAGATAGTAGTTCATGAAGCTACTATATAAATATATAAGATACATCAGAGTTAAATAAGTTACAACAAAAGTTTCGAATACAATAGTCAAATACAATAATCAGATTACATCACTGGAATCAACTGAATATCTTAAAGCTGGATAGATAGCTGGATCTTCAAGCAAAGCTCCAACTCCAAAGGTGAGCCTCGAAAGCTGGTACTCATAGTCTGATCCGAGCGTAAAGCAAAACACAAAACACTCGAGTCAGGATTAATATTCTTATATCAATAAATCCAACTCAAGTGAAATAGCAATCGAAATACAAGTAACTCAAAGGATGTTGGAATCACCATCCTTTAAGGATCCGTTAAACTATCTACTAGGTAGTAGTATACGCTAAATAGATAATGTCTATCAGTAATATAAAGTATCAAAATAGTGTTAAGGCGTTACCATTATCCCCCTTAACACATTTTTATACAAGCGTTATAGTCTATACAGCACTGTAAACTCCACCGTAAACTAGTGGGATATCAGGGAGTACTCCATAGGTATAACACAAAACAAATTCGTAGTGGTCGCGTATAAAGGGATACAAGTATGACAAGGCACATGAGGCAATACCCAAGGTAGTGAAACTACCGTTTGCCTGATCCGGACTGGTGAAAACGCATCGCCGCAACGATCGCAACACCGCGAAACAACACTCCTGAAATTCCGAGGGTGCACCAATCAATCACAAATAATTATTAGTAGTTACGAAGAAGTGTGTTCGCTCGAGGTGGCTAACCTCATTTGGCCCGGCACGGCTCCTGATTTTAGTCATTTCCAATTTGACACAAGTGTCAAGGCTATCCATTATCGTTCACTTTCTTCAGTCAGCACGTACATCATTCCAACCACTTCATTCTGGATCATCACTCCGCGTATAGTTATTAAAGTGGTTTTCGGTTTAGATAGAGAGTATATCCATGACCGATTCCGGTTTCTTTAATAACTTTCGCAATTTTTACACCGATTGGTCATTTAATAAATTTCAAAACCAAATCAAATCCAATTTCAATTAGAATTTATAAATCAACGTTTCATTTGTCTTTCAAAATCAAATTTCAAAATCTACGTTTCAAACTCCCCAAATTATCATTTCAAAGTCTTACAATTCAATTTCAATTTTATTTAAACAATTCAAATATTGATTCAAGTTCATATATAAGTTTTATTCCGAAAATCATTTAAATGATTAAATTCAACATTCAAACCAATTTAAATTCCTTTATCGATTTCATTCAATATTCGTTAAGTTACTTTATCAACCAAAACAGTTTTACTTAATTCCCAATTCATTAAATCAATTACTTACGTTCATCTTCATTTTATCAAAACTTCGAATTAAATTAAATTAAATTAGATTCGTCCAATCAATTCTTTAAATTACAAGTCTTACATTAACTTCAATAAATCACAAAAAAAATTCTTGTTAAAGAAATTCAATTTCACTTATTTACTTGCTTAAATAATCTCCAAAACTTAATTAACAAAGAAACTCAAGTTCAATTATTTACGAAGTTCCAATTCACTTATTCAAAAGTTTAATTTCTCTTATCAGAAAATTCAATTTTTATTCAATTATTAAATAATTCAATCTTATTCAATTATTAAATAATTTCAAACTTAATTATTAATAAATTCTAAACTTAATAATTTCAACTTAATTATAAATTCAAACTCAATTATTAAATCATTTCAAAACTTAATAATTTCAACTTAATTATCAAATCATTTCAACTTAATTATAAATTCAACTTAATAATTTCAAACTTAATTATAATTCCAAACTTAATTATAATTTCAAATTTAATTATTAAATGATTTCAAACTTAATAATTTCAAACTCAATTATTACTAATTTCCAATTATTTACTAATAATTCCAAATTCAATGATTAAATAATTAAATCTCAAACAACGTTCTTTCATCAATTACTACGTTAATATTTGTTTCAGATTTCAATATTTACATTTCCTTTCATAAAAATCAAATTTCGACTTCATTTCAAAACTTAATCTTTATTCGAATAAAATCATTATTTTATTTTAAAATCAAATTATTGACCAATCGGATTTTATTTAATTTTCTATCCTAGGTCAAATTTATTTGGGTATTTATCATTTCAACCCGATTCCGATTCAATTCAAAAATCAAAGTATAACAAAAGGGAACTTGCATTGTGATAACAGGGATGGTGTCAAAGTAAATAAACAAGCAATAACAACAAACAATAACAATACAAAAATCAATTCAAATAATCTCGAAATAATCGTATTAATTCGCATTGTTGTTTGTGCGAATTAATATAACTATTTCTAGAATCTACACTATCATTTCATGTAGATTAAAGACTATTACACTACGGGTTTTTTTCCACTTGTCGTTCAATTTCAATTTCAAATTTAATACTACAACAATTAATCCAATATACGTTCAAAGGTTCAAAGTATAATTTATCAAATTCTACGTGTCAATTAACTTAGCAATTAAAAGGGGTCATATTATTCAAATTAACTAATCAAATTCAGCACATATGTCGATTCACATTTTTAAACTATCCTACGTCAAATTCAATTGCATAATATTTATCACTTTATACATTACAATTTACATCCAATATAAACAATAATCAATCAATCAATTATCAACCAAACTGTATTATCATCGCATAAATAATTAACAAATAATGGTGTCAGGTGTCATAGGTAAACAGATGCAAGTAATAGCAGATATAACAGTATAAACAACTAACAGCAGCATATTTCAATTGTGGTTTCAATTGAAATCAAATTTAATAAATAAAAGAATATTAATCGTGAGTGATTACTCACCTTTCGAGGCAGATGATACAGAAGATGATATGGATACGCACACTGATACAGATGTTGAAATTTGAATGATGAATCACAGCAAACAACATCGGTCCGAATTCAACGATCAAAGCTGATAAAAGAATTAGATGGAACAAATCAGAACGGGGTCGATAAAGATAATTGGTACAAGTGAACTCATACGTATAAACTATATATAACTATATATATATAAATCATATTTTAAATTACAAACACAAATTAAATTAAATGTATATGTATATTTAAAATCCTTGTTTTAAGTAAACACATAAAATAAAACAAACATAACTTCATGATAACATTTGAAATAAATGATTACATATGTATGCAGACCCAAAATATATAATATCAATTTACTGCACTATGCAGATTAATATAAATTTATGCATATAGAGACAACAGATCTTGTGTAGAAAACTAATAGAAAATTTCATACTTCCAAACATATCTAGGCTGAAATAAATAACATATACTTTATATAATCAGATCAACGTAGAACTCTATACCGTTCTATATATGCTAATCTATATTATAGGCAATATTTCCTACGCACAACTCCATATATAAACAGAATAGATATAAAGCTTACAAAACTAAAGTCTGGGATTTATACAATACACGCACGCCACTAACTAAGTTTTTTTTTTTTTTTTTTTTTTTTTTTTGAAAAACACGGTACATAAAACATATAATATATACGTTGGAACATACATATGGTATGCGTGAAGTAGGCACATGTAGCATTTGCAGTTTGACAGGGTTCACTTTGAAAAGAAAAGAAAAGGTAACAGAAAGATAGATATAAAGTTTAATTATTATTATTATTATAAACATTCACATATAAAAGCAAGAATCAAAGCTGGGTTTAGATGACAGGGCTTGAACACTATATTATATTATAATAATAGAAATGAAAACAGGTATAATTTGCAACCTTACTACAGAATAAAAGACAGACCTTCAAACATACAAGTTTACAAATATGTACAAAAGTTTGCAAAGTACCAAGGCTTATAAAAGTTAGATCTTATACTTATATAACACGGATATACTACACTTCTATATTATATAATATGAAAACAACATGCGTTTTGTACTTAAAACATATGTACAACTAACAGAACATGTATTTATATATTCAAAACAGCAAGTTTACTAACCTGTTAATACTCTTTTATACTATCTCATACTTTGGACCACTTGTAGCTTAGGTAATACACCATCAAAATATAAAGTATGCTGTAACTTATAAATATATGCCATAGCATATAGCCCATACAATATACAAACGTGAATATATATATATATATATAAACCCATACTCCAGTATACTTTTCTATATGTACGAACAACCATTTATAAATAGCTTATATAAAATTCATGTATACCTACATATTCACGTAAAATAGTAGAAATAGCTATATATTATTATATAACAAATATAATTCTAACTATAAAAGATTATACATACATACTCACTGTTTTCAAATGAAGGAGGAGGGAGGCTATGAACGGCTGGTGTCACACGGAAGAGGAGGGGATGACGGTGGCCGGCAGTGGTTCACGGTGGAGGGCAGTGCGGGTCTCGGGTTTTGGCGGTGGAGCACTAGCTCGGGAAGAGGGGATCCAGGTCGGTGGAGCAGCGCGGAGGAGATGTGAGGCACGGTCTTGTGGAGCTCACGCATGGCGAAGGGAAGTTGCGTGGTGGTGCTTGACTGTTCGGCGAGGTGTTGCTATGGTGGCCGATGCTCGGCAGGAGGGGCGGCTTGGTCGGAGCCTGGTGAGGGAGGTGGCGATGATTATGATGAGTGGGAGAACATGGGCTGTGAGAAGGGAGGAAGGTGGTTCGGTGGGCCGTGGGTTATTTGGTGGAAGCCATGGCAGTGAGTGGCGAATGCAGGTGACGGCTGCAAGGTTGATCGGCCTCGAGTTTTGTGAAACTCAGGGGAAAAGGAAAGCTTGCAATGGACACGATGCATGCTGGGAATCAAATGGAAAGGCACAGCTACTTTTTTTCTCTCTCTCTCTTTTTTTGTTATAAGAGGAAGGTGGCCATTAAAGATTTGGAGGGGAGCAACTTGAAGTAAACGGGAAGCTTAGGACAGAGAGAAGTAAAGTGACAGCAAGTTGAATAAAATGGCCTTGGAAAAATTTATGGTGCAGAACGAAGAAGAAAAGATAGAGGATAAAAGTCACAAAATGAACCGATGTAGAATTGAATATAGCTAGATTATGGAAACTTACATGCGTTGAATTCTAGAAATATTAATTGCAATTGGCTGTTGGGTTTACACGGTTGGCATTTTAAAAAGCAAGTAACAGAAGGTTAGAATGGTATCGATACGGAAGTCGCTTTACAAGTTTCGTCGCTCACCGGATGCCGAAACACGCATACGAATATACCATAAAGATCAGCATGACGAGACGATAAAAGCGGTATGATTAAATTTTAAAAATTCAAATTTTTATACTAGGGAAAATGCATAAAAATCGCGGAAAAATAAGATCGACGGAGCCAAAGATGTCCGAATTTGGAAAAACGACAAACTGACAACTTGCTCAAAAGATGATTTAGAATTTTTTTATGTAAAAATATTTTGGTTTTGAAAAAGTTTTACTTCATCGCTTTTTAACTGATTAAATTGAAGTAAATTTACGAGAGAAATAAACTTTCATTTTTCAGACGAAAATTTACCGGTTGCTATGTTTAACTGGATGCATCCCAAATATCAAATTATATTTCAAAATTTTATCGTTATTTTTATTAAATTTCCAACAAATTCAGTTAATTAAATTAATTAAAATCGTTAAAATATCCGGGTTGTTACACTCTCTCCCACTCAAAACTTTTCGTCCTCGAAAAGGAAGGAGAATAGAAACAACAGAAGAAAATAGAATGAAAAACAGAATAATCAATTGTTCCAAACCATATAAATTCAATTTAAATAAACTTACATTCAACAATTTGTTATTGAAATCTAGGTTTCCATTAAATTGATTTGATTACTCATTTATAAATGCTAGGTACAAAGGCTTCTTTTAAATGAAATTCACTTTAAATTCAATTAATTCGAGATATCCCCTTAAGTTGATTTAATCCAATTTATTAACTTTCAAAACAAATTTTATTTTATTTTATTTTATTAATCACATTTATTATTCGTTTAACTTATTATTTTATTTATCTCCATTATCATTTTATAATTAAACGTAAAGTGTATAACATTTTTATACGCACTCAAATTTTATTTATAAGGACATTTTATCGTGTATATTATCCAATTTTCTTGAATTAACAATTTCAAAGATCATAAATTTGAATAGTCATTTATTATAATCATATTTTATCCGACAAATTTAATTCTTCTTTATCAAATTTATTATTAAATTATTTCTACTTAATATATCCTATCACATATATATTAGGTATATTTACACTTATTGAAACTACTCAAATTTATATAAAAATCCTTTTGATATCATTTATACTGTATAATATTCAATTACATAATTAACTTTTGACAGTTATTTCAAGTAAAATATTTATTCAAAATCTTTGCCTCAATTTATAATTTGAAATCATCTTTAATCATAAATTTAAGAATTAAATTTTCGAGTAACTTCAAATTTATTTAAAGATAAATAAATGTATATTAATATATCAAATCAGATTATCATATCAATATATATTACAAATCAAATTATACTTTAAGCATTTCAAATCAATTTATTTTTCAAAACAAACCGTAGCAAAGCTACAGAATAGTCTCTCCACTTCGAAACTCGAAAATGAATATCGATGATGCGGCCGTCATCACCGAAATTATTTTTCAGCGACAAAGAGAAGAGTACTGATTTAAACATTTAAAATTTCCTGAAAATGGTTTCTATTTGAAAATACTTTAAGTACTATACACTTTAAAATTTTCAAATCAAAGTTTGAAATCACCGGAAATTAAATTCTCAAATTCTAATTTAAATCCATTTGAATTCCAAATCAAATTATAAACAAGTTTTATAAATTCATTTATTTATATTGCAATAGTCAATGGTTTACAAAATAATAAATGGAAATCCAATATTATCATTTCTGACAACAAATTCATCAATAGTTTAATTTCAGAAAAATTTATACTTATATATAATATAATCATTCAAAATTATTTTGTTTACCAAATTTGAAAACGATATTGTGTCGGTTTGCTCTGTTAAAGTGTTTTGGAAATCCTATCGATAACATTGATCAGACGAATCGATCGAAAATCCAAATCAGCGTCAACAACTCAAACAACACAATATATAAACATTTTTAGCATTTAATTCACAAATACACTTTCACGCTTGACTATACAAGGATGGATTTCAAATAAGTATAGTGATTCAAATTTGATGGAAATCAAATCAAAGAGAATTTGATTTGAATATAAGTCCGAAAGAAAAGATAAGATGATTCAATTAACAGAATCGGGAGATGGATAAGCTTTTTTAATTCACGGCAACCTTAACCGGGTCGATCGTAACTTCAAAAATAAGATCGATGCTGAATTTCGAGGTAAATTAACATTCGATCTCAAGAAATAGAATTCAAGTATAGCAGGAGATAGATAGCATCGGAAACCGAGGATACAGAAATCTCCGGTAAATCGATATCCATTGTAAAAGAGTTTCACCCATTTACGAATAATTTGAAGATTGGCGAGACCGCCGATTCCTTATAAAGATCATTCGAAGTGGAGTTATAGGATGCTCCAGAATTGAAAGAAGACGAATAGTGAGGGACAAGAATGAATTTCGAAACCGAGGCGAACGTTTCAAAATTCAAAGGAATTGAGTCAAAAGGAAGAGATTGAAACTCGAATGAGAGTGATTCTGTAAATACATTTACCATATATGCTAAGTTCTGCCTAGAGCTACCAAATGCTCTGATACCAACTGTAACGACCCGCTATTTTGGACTATTCGCATCCGCACATGTCGGACTTGAATAACTCAAAATACCGAATTGTTAATTTTAAATTTGGCAAAACTTAGATATACAATAAATAAATAATCACAGAATCACAGACACAGAGTAGTAATATGCAGCGGAAGTAAAAGAGATAGTAGTTCATGAAGCTACTATATAAATATATAAGATACATCAGAGTTAAATAAGTTACAACAAAAGTTTCGAATACAATAGTCAAATACAATAATCAGATTACATCACTGGAATCAACTGAATATCTTAAAGCTGGATAGATAGCTGGATCTTCAAGCAAAGCTCCAACTCCAAAGGTGAGCCTCGAAAGCTGGTACTCATAGTCTGATCCGAGCGTAAAGCAAAACACAAAACACTCGAGTCAGGATTAATATTCTTATATCAATAAATCCAACTCAAGTGAAATAGCAATCGAAATACAAGTAACTCAAAGGATGTTGGAATCACCATCCTTTAAGGATCCGTTAAACTATCTACTAGGTAGTAGTATACGCTAAATAGATAATGTCTATCAGTAATATAAAGTATCAAAATAGTGTTAAGGCGTTACCATTATCCCCCTTAACACATTTTTATACAAGCGTTATAGTCTATACAGCACTGTAAACTCCACCGTAAACTAGTGGGATATCAGGGAGTACTCCATAGGTATAACACAAAACAAATTCGTAGTGGTCGCGTATAAAGGGATACAAGTATGACAAGGCACATGAGGCAATACCCAAGGTAGTGAAACTACCGTTTGCCTGATCCGGACTGGTGAAAACGCATCGCCGCAACGATCGCAACACCGCGAAACAACACTCCTGAAATTCCGAGGGTGCACCAATCAATCACAAATAATTATTAGTAGTTACGAAGAAGTGTGTTCGCTCGAGGTGGCTAACCTCATTTGGCCCGGCACGGCTCCTGATTTTAGTCATTTCCAATTTGACACAAGTGTCAAGGCTATCCATTATCGTTCACTTTCTTCAGTCAGCACGTACATCATTCCAACCACTTCATTCTGGATCATCACTCCGCGTATAGTTATTAAAGTGGTTTTCGGTTTAGATAGAGAGTATATCCATGACCGATTCCGGTTTCTTTAATAACTTTCGCAATTTTTACACCGATTGGTCATTTAATAAATTTCAAAACCAAATCAAATCCAATTTCAATTAGAATTTATAAATCAACGTTTCATTTGTCTTTCAAAATCAAATTTCAAAATCTACGTTTCAAACTCCCCAAATTATCATTTCAAAGTCTTACAATTCAATTTCAATTTTATTTAAACAATTCAAATATTGATTCAAGTTCATATATAAGTTTTATTCCGAAAATCATTTAAATGATTAAATTCAACATTCAAACCAATTTAAATTCCTTTATCGATTTCATTCAATATTCGTTAAGTTACTTTATCAACCAAAACAGTTTTACTTAATTCCCAATTCATTAAATCAATTACTTACGTTCATCTTCATTTTATCAAAACTTCGAATTAAATTAAATTAAATTAGATTCGTCCAATCAATTCTTTAAATTACAAGTCTTACATTAACTTCAATAAATCACAAAAAAAATTCTTGTTAAAGAAATTCAATTTCACTTATTTACTTGCTTAAATAATCTCCAAAACTTAATTAACAAAGAAACTCAAGTTCAATTATTTACGAAGTTCCAATTCACTTATTCAAAAGTTTAATTTCTCTTATCAGAAAATTCAATTTTTATTCAATTATTAAATAATTCAATCTTATTCAATTATTAAATAATTTCAAACTTAATTATTAATAAATTCTAAACTTAATAATTTCAACTTAATTATAAATTCAAACTCAATTATTAAATCATTTCAAAACTTAATAATTTCAACTTAATTATCAAATCATTTCAACTTAATTATAAATTCAACTTAATAATTTCAAACTTAATTATAATTCCAAACTTAATTATAATTTCAAATTTAATTATTAAATGATTTCAAACTTAATAATTTCAAACTCAATTATTACTAATTTCCAATTATTTACTAATAATTCCAAATTCAATGATTAAATAATTAAATCTCAAACAACGTTCTTTCATCAATTACTACGTTAATATTTGTTTCAGATTTCAATATTTACATTTCCTTTCATAAAAATCAAATTTCGACTTCATTTCAAAACTTAATCTTTATTCGAATAAAATCATTATTTTATTTTAAAATCAAATTATTGACCAATCGGATTTTATTTAATTTTCTATCCTAGGTCAAATTTATTTGGGTATTTATCATTTCAACCCGATTCCGATTCAATTCAAAAATCAAAGTATAACAAAAGGGAACTTGCATTGTGATAACAGGGATGGTGTCAAAGTAAATAAACAAGCAATAACAACAAACAATAACAATACAAAAATCAATTCAAATAATCTCGAAATAATCGTATTAATTCGCATTGTTGTTTGTGCGAATTAATATAACTATTTCTAGAATCTACACTATCATTTCATGTAGATTAAAGACTATTACACTACGGGTTTTTTTCCACTTGTCGTTCAATTTCAATTTCAAATTTAATACTACAACAATTAATCCAATATACGTTCAAAGGTTCAAAGTATAATTTATCAAATTCTACGTGTCAATTAACTTAGCAATTAAAAGGGGTCATATTATTCAAATTAACTAATCAAATTCAGCACATATGTCGATTCACATTTTTAAACTATCCTACGTCAAATTCAATTGCATAATATTTATCACTTTATACATTACAATTTACATCCAATATAAACAATAATCAATCAATCAATTATCAACCAAACTGTATTATCATCGCATAAATAATTAACAAATAATGGTGTCAGGTGTCATAGGTAAACAGATGCAAGTAATAGCAGATATAACAGTATAAACAACTAACAGCAGCATATTTCAATTGTGGTTTCAATTGAAATCAAATTTAATAAATAAAAGAATATTAATCGTGAGTGATTACTCACCTTTCGAGGCAGATGATACAGAAGATGATATGGATACGCACACTGATACAGATGTTGAAATTTGAATGATGAATCACAGCAAACAACATCGGTCCGAATTCAACGATCAAAGCTGATAAAAGAATTAGATGGAACAAATCAGAACGGGGTCGATAAAGATAATTGGTACAAGTGAACTCATACGTATAAACTATATATAACTATATATATATAAATCATATTTTAAATTACAAACACAAATTAAATTAAATGTATATGTATATTTAAAATCCTTGTTTTAAGTAAACACATAAAATAAAACAAACATAACTTCATGATAACATTTGAAATAAATGATTACATATGTATGCAGACCCAAAATATATAATATCAATTTACTGCACTATGCAGATTAATATAAATTTATGCATATAGAGACAACAGATCTTGTGTAGAAAACTAATAGAAAATTTCATACTTCCAAACATATCTAGGCTGAAATAAATAACATATACTTTATATAATCAGATCAACGTAGAACTCTATACCGTTCTATATATGCTAATCTATATTATAGGCAATATTTCCTACGCACAACTCCATATATAAACAGAATAGATATAAAGCTTACAAAACTAAAGTCTGGGATTTATACAATACACGCACGCCACTAACTAAGTTTTTTTTTTTTTTTTTTTTTTTTTGAAAAACACGGTACATAAAACATATAATATATACGTTGGAACATACATATGGTATGCGTGAAGTAGGCACATGTAGCATTTGCAGTTTGACAGGGTTCACTTTGAAAAGAAAAGAAAAGGTAACAGAAAGATAGATATAAAGTTTAATTATTATTATTATTATAAACATTCACATATAAAAGCAAGAATCAAAGCTGGGTTTAGATGACAGGGCTTGAACACTATATTATATTATAATAATAGAAATGAAAACAGGTATAATTTGCAACCTTACTACAGAATAAAAGACAGACCTTCAAACATACAAGTTTACAAATATGTACAAAAGTTTGCAAAGTACCAAGGCTTATAAAAGTTAGATCTTATACTTATATAACACGGATATACTACACTTCTATATTATATAATATGAAAACAACATGCGTTTTGTACTTAAAACATATGTACAACTAACAGAACATGTATTTATATATTCAAAACAGCAAGTTTACTAACCTGTTAATACTCTTTTATACTATCTCATACTTTGGACCACTTGTAGCTTAGGTAATACACCATCAAAATATAAAGTATGCTGTAACTTATAAATATATGCCATAGCATATAGCCCATACAATATACAAACGTGAATATATATATATATATATAAACCCATACTCCAGTATACTTTTCTATATGTACGAACAACCATTTATAAATAGCTTATATAAAATTCATGTATACCTACATATTCACGTAAAATAGTAGAAATAGCTATATATTATTATATAACAAATATAATTCTAACTATAAAAGATTATACATACATACTCACTGTTTTCAAATGAAGGAGGAGGGAGGCTATGAACGGCTGGTGTCACACGGAAGAGGAGGGGATGACGGTGGCCGGCAGTGGTTCACGGTGGAGGGCAGTGCGGGTCTCGGGTTTTGGCGGTGGAGCACTAGCTCGGGAAGAGGGGATCCAGGTCGGTGGAGCAGCGCGGAGGAGATGTGAGGCACGGTCTTGTGGAGCTCACGCATGGCGAAGGGAAGTTGCGTGGTGGTGCTTGACTGTTCGGCGAGGTGTTGCTATGGTGGCCGATGCTCGGCAGGAGGGGCGGCTTGGTCGGAGCCTGGTGAGGGAGGTGGCGATGATTATGATGAGTGGGAGAACATGGGCTGTGAGAAGGGAGGAAGGTGGTTCGGTGGGCCGTGGGTTATTTGGTGGAAGCCATGGCAGTGAGTGGCGAATGCAGGTGACGGCTGCAAGGTTGATCGGCCTCGAGTTTTGTGAAACTCAGGGGAAAAGGAAAGCTTGCAATGGACACGATGCATGCTGGGAATCAAATGGAAAGGCACAGCTACTTTTTTTTCTCTCTCTCTTTTTTTGTTATAAGAGGAAGGTGGCCATTAAAGATTTGGAGGGGAGCAACTTGAAGTAAACGGGAAGCTTAGGACAGAGAGAAGTAAAGTGACAGCAAGTTGAATAAAATGGCCTTGGAAAAATTTATGGTGCAGAACGAAGAAGAAAAGATAGAGGATAAAAGTCACAAAATGAACCGATGTAGAATTGAATATAGCTAGATTATGGAAACTTACATGCGTTGAATTCTAGAAATATTAATTGCAATTGGCTGTTGGGTTTCCACCAAATATTAATTGCAATTTAGTTTTGCTAATGTTATTTTATTACACAAAAAAGTAGGTGCTAATACTTTAAAAGATTTTAGACCTATTTCTTTGATTAATTGCTCAGTTAAAATTATTTCTAAAGTTTTAGCTAATAGACTTAGTTTAAAAATGAATGATCTAATTGATTGTTCTCAATCAGCTTTCATAAATGGTAGAAACATCACAGATGGTATAGCTGTTGTTCAGGAATACATTAATCACTGTTGTAAGAATAATATTACTTGCATTATTTTAAAATTAGATTTTGCTAAGGCTTTTGATTCGGTTGATTGGAACTTTCTTATAGATATTTTTCATGCTAAAGGCTTTAGTAATAGATTGATTAACTAGATAATGATCTTGCTTAAAACTGGTAACTCTTGTATTATGGTAAATAGTATTTTAGGTAATAAAATCCAATCTAAGAGAGGTTTAAGGCAGGGGACCCTTTATCACCCCTTCTGTTTAACTTAGCAGTTGACGTTTTTTCTAAGATTATTAAAAATGCTGTTAACAATAATATTCTGGGTAATATTGGTAATGATATTTCAAGTCATGGTTTGTCGGTCCTTCAATTTGCAGATGATACTTTGCTTTTTTCCTCTCATCTTCCTAGACACATTATTGCTCTTAAGTTTATTCTTTGTAGTTTTGAGCTTTTATTGGGTTTAAAAATAAATTTTGATAAAAGTTCTGTTTTAGTTTTAAATGATTTTGAAAAAGTTGAAAGTTTAGTTGCAAATACTTTGAATTGCAAAAATATGAATTTTCCGTTTGATTATCTTGGTTTTGTTATTAGACCTCCAAAACTTAAGCACGATGATTGGTTAATAATAAGTGATAAAATTAAAAATAGGATTTCTAACTGGAATGCGAGATTTCTTTCTAGAGCAGGTAGACTGGTTTTAATTAATTCTGTTTTATCATCTCTCCCAATTTATTGGATGTCTATGCATCTTTTTCCAGATTGGGTGATAGATAAAATGGATAAAATTAGAAGAGATTACCTTTGGAGTGGTGATAATCCTAACTTTTGCATCAAATGTTTAGTTAATTGGGATACTATCAGTAAATCCAAAAAGGATGGTGGTTTAGGAGTCATTAATTTACGTAATATGAATTTAGCTCTTCTAGGTAAATGGTTATGAAAATTCAGAGATACTAATGTTAATGCCGCTTGGAAGAAGATTATTTCTAAATATTATTACAATGGTAGCTATAATTTCTATCAGATTAGTCCTTTGGTATCTCGTAAGCAATCTTATTTTTGGAATTCTATTTTAAAATGTAGTGAAAATTTTAACTTAAGTGTCAATATTATAGTTCACTCAAGTAATAATACATCTTTTTGGCATGATAGTTGGATTTCCGCTACTCCTCTTAGGAATGAGTTCAAAGAATTGTATGATATTTGTAACTTCAAATATGCATTTATATCTGAAGTTTTTGATTCTGAAATTGGCCCTACTTGGATTTTTAGTTTTAACAGAATTTTAGTAGGTTCAACTCTTGGACAGCTCAATTTGCTTTTTGTTAGATAAAACCTTTATAATATTGATAATGATTATATTAGTTGGGAATGGGATAAGAGCAAGAAATATTCCACTAATTCTTTCTATAGATTTATCAACTTTTCTGGTGTTTCTAATAGTTTTTTCAAGTTTATTTGGAATTCTAATGCTCCTCCAAAATCTAAGTTACACACGTGGCTTATTATTCATGGTAAATTAAATACTATTGAATATTTAAAAATGAAAAATATTAACATAGATAATAATTGTTATTTTTGTAATTTACATTTAGAAGATATTAAACATATTTACTATGATTGTATGGATACTTATTTTATTCTTAATATTTTTGAATTTAATATAAGTACTAGAATTACTGATTGTGTTTTCTATTGGAATATTTTTAGATTTAAGTTTAATAAGGATAATAAATACTTGCTTGATACTTTATTCACCATATCAAGTTGGTACATTTGGTCTGAAAGAAATCAAAGAATTTTTAATAATAACAATAATCACGTTAATAAATTGATTATTTTAATCTCTTCTTTTGCTTAAATTGGATCTCTATCCTAAATATAAATTAGCCAAAAATAATCTTTGCAAGGAATATCTTAATAAGGTTAGTAATAATATTAATATTTTCAAACAAAACAATAATAATTTTGACTTTAATAATTTTTATATTGATACCTTTTCTAACTTTAATGATAATAAATCGGTGTATAATAATTTGCTTCCTATTGTAGGATCATAAAGTTATTTTTGGCTTTGTTTTAGTTCTTTTTCCTATTCATGTTGAATTGTTAGTTTTAGTTCCAGATTATCGTATTAGATTTTATTCAAGAATATATGTATATAAATTCTATTTATATACATATATGTGATTTTTACTAATGTGTTTCCTAGTTTTGTTTTCAGGTATGGGCTAGATAGGTTGCTAGTGTCTTTTTTCAGGTTTGCAGGATAGTTTATGGCTTCATTCAAGTGTTTAGGATGGCCTTTTCCAGGTGTATTGATTGCATCAGGAGTTTCTTTCAACATTATTGAGTCTTCAGATTGGAGTTCTACTTTATGGATTAGTTTCTTCTCCATATTAGCTTTTTCTCTGAGAGGCAGATTCATAGAGTCTTCTTTTAGATGGTGCAGTCATCCTGTATCTCTAGATTTTGATTTTTTCAGTTTTACAGGTATTTCTAACATTTCATTATCGGGCGGTGACCATGCAGGAGCTAGGTATTGAGGTGTAATGGGCGGTGGCTTTGCCGGAGCTCATTTTAGAGGTACCTGTTTTTACTCTGTTACCAGTACATAAATATCTCACATGCCAAGCATGTTGGCAGCACCATATTATGTGTTATATATATAGTTTCATGTGAGCTCTCCTCTTTTATTAGATGATCACACATTTTTATCAAAAAAATATACTTAAATTAACAATCAATTATTTATAGCACATTATAACAAGTATATAACAGAAAGAAAACACCTTTTATTTTAAATAAGATTGTAATCGAATTAGATTTATGTAATAAATTACATAATTGCTCTTAGGCATAAACCTAACTCTATCACCATATACTTCCTTTTTCTATCTACTAATTTGACCCTCCTATTCATCATTTGGTACTTTTTCATCAGAAGACTCTGCTTATTTGCCTTAGGTATCGGTTCTTGAGGGCTGATATGCAAAGGATTAAGAGTTTTAGTTTATTTAGTTATTTTTGATGCAGGTTCCTAACAAGATTTACTTCTTTTATTATATTGTTCAAGGGTAGTAAAATACATTTTCCTAGAGAAAACTGTTCCCCACGCACTGTTCTCTATCCTACCTTAGAAATGAATTCCACAAGTAAATGCTTTAGGGAGACAAATACATATATCTCATCTATAGCGGGTCATCAAAGAATGTAACATAATAAGATGGTTGATCCATCCCCATAAACAAATTTTTGAAAGTTTTGGAATAAGGTCGGGTTCCAATTTGAATATATAGTTTGATCTGCTCAATCGTCGTGGAACTATTGTTATCGAATCCAAAGATAAGCTCTAGGCTAGATTCTAAATTTTCTTTTAGAATATCCATCTGGTCAAAGAACTTTCAAAGATGACATTTACCGCACTTTCGGTGTCAACCAATGTTTTGGACACTATAGAAAGCCCAAGTTGTGTGGTTATCATAAGAGGGTCATTATGTGGATGTCTAAATCCCCTTGATTCTTTAGAAGCAATAACAAGATCTGAATTTGAATAGAACTCTTGTAAGTTTTTGCTAGAGATTCTTCACCTATTGAGCAGTTCCCTTCATTTATCTCTCGTGTATATCGATTTCTTATGCCTTTGTCATTCTTGCAATATGTGGTCCGCAATGGATCATATCGATACAATCAATTGTCCATAGAAGATTGATAGAGTTAGGGTATGCCCAAGGGACAATTATGTAATCTGTTACAGATATCTGACTCGATTACCAATCTTGTTCATAATAAAAGGTGTTTTCTTCTTGCTATATACTTGATATAATGTGTTACATTAATTAATTAATTTAATTGAAATTATATTTTATAGAAAATCGGTAAATGGTATGTTTTGTGAAAATAGTTACAAATTGTTGTAACCGTCGGTGATTTATCACAATGAAAACAAATATACCATCTTAAATGTTTCTAGTCAAGATGAATTGAGATTAGATATCGATGTATCTGTTGAGACTAAAGTACGTTACGTTCTCCAAATGTTGGGCAGTGTATAGCTCATAACTGCTGGGGGTACGTACGAGTTACCTATTGATAGTTATTGGATAAATATGGAAGACGCACTCGATATTTCTATGTTGGTTAATATAACTATGGTCATAGAGAAAATATCAATGTGACTAATTTGCACAATTCTCTGGACTTGAGAATACTGTCGATCTTCAATATGAAAGCATTGCTTTGGTTATAGTCAAATCATGGCACAATATTCATCAAGTGACTATAGTTGGGTTGAGTGAAAATATTGAAAGTGAAGCACTATTCAAGAGAGGATTCGTCTCCTCAATTATATGTGGTCAGTATCACGGTCAACTCGAGTCAACTCAAATTCAAAGTCTCTGGCTAAAGCAATTGGATTAATAATAGTTGCGATTATTGAATCAAGACTTTTTTTTAGACTATAGAGTTGAATATGAATGGTAGAATTTTAACTGTTACCAAATTCCATAAGTCCAAAGTGATATAGTTTAGACGAAGAGAATTGGTGTAAATAATTATCACGACCAGGTAATGCTTAAAGTAAAATTGGATTTTGCTGAAACTAAGTAAGTGATAAATTTGGCTAAAATGTCACAACACCTGCTAAGTGATATGTGAACATTAACATTCGAATAGTACGATGTTAATCGCTGACCTAATTTACACCTTTTGAGTCATACAACCAGAATGATGAATTCACTTTAGACCAAATGATTTACTTAGTTTACCATTGTTATAAATTAATTAGTATCTATAAAATATTAATTATAAAATTTTGAGTATGATTTGAGGAATAAATATTATTAAATATATTTATAATAGTTACAAAATTTTCGATCGATATGTGATATTGATGAAAAATTAAATTAGATTTAATTAACGATATTTATTTGGGCTTAAATGGGATGTTAGCCCATGATGATGTGGTCATAATTTGGCTATTATGAAGGCTATAGGGAGGGGACTAAAAATAGGCTAGAGAGGATGTAAACGGATGGCTCGGATTTAGTGAGAATTGGTATGAGATATGGTCCACATCTTTCTCACTTTCATCCACTATAAAATGACCTTTAATCCTAATTGTTTAAAAAATATATTTGGCTGCCACTATATCTTCTATTGCTGGTTGATTACATTCCTAGGAGCTTAAGAAAATCCAACTCAAATCAAATCAAAACAAGTACTATTTGATTGTCAAAAGTCCATAGTTCAAGGATCAGCAGTCTACCGAATCGAAAAGTTTCAGAGGAGAGAGTTCATCATTATTAGGTGCATCTTAAGGCATTAGTTTCACATACGTCTTTACTATATTATATTGCTTACAATCTCGTAATATTATTTTCTTATGCACACACATGTATGTATGTATGTAGTATGTATGCATGCATGCATGCATGTATGTATGTGTGTATGTATGTATGTATTTATGTATGTATGTATGTATGCATGCATGTATGTATGAATGTATGTATGTATGTATTATATTATTAGTTAGGTGACGATTCTTATATGTATTGATGTTGTCACATGCTAGAACGGTTACATGTATATAATAACAAAAAACAAACTTTTTTCACATATAAATCAGATATGCATAGCCAAATATTTTATATATAAAATTATCATTTTATTAATTAATATATGTTTCTAATATGTCATTTAGTTATAATTATACAGTTTGTATTTACTTATATTCACATATAATGCTTATAATTGAACATGTATTTTATACATGTATATTTACTGCAATTATAATTTTTGGTAACAGAAAAATATTTTAAATAATATTTTCTATTATTTATTATTATTTTAATCGATATATTATTTAGATAATTTATATAAAATAAAATATGATTTAAAAATTAATTAAAAAAATTATTTTATCATGAAATAAGCTCTCGACCAAAAATTGAGAATTTATTAGTCAATTTTTATATTTTTAAAAAATCATTATAATATAAAGCCTAAATTAATTAATTATTCAAAGATAACTTTTTATAAGAAAATTTATGGAGTTTTTTTTCAAAACTGAAAATATTATGCTAGATTTTTGAAATATTTTTGAAATATTTTATTATATTTTAAATAATTAGAGTGTATGTATGTATTAATATAATAAAATTTATACTATAATTTTGTTAAGTTGTATATAGGCCTGTCAATGGTAGGGGTTTCGACCCGAACCCACCCTATTTATCAGGGTGTGGGCTTTGCCTTTTACTACCCAAGCTTGACTAAGGCCGGTCGGGTACGGTTTTATCAAAACCCGGCCTAGTTAGGGCCCGACCCGACTATTAGTTTTTCATCGTATCAATACATGAGTGCGTATGTTATTTATTTACCGTTTTGTTTGTTTACATGCAGATATTTTTACATATTTTGTTATGAGCTTGACTAAATCACTGTCCAATTTATATGTTAACATTGTTTGTATACAAATTTTAATAAAGTTGCAGTTTTAAAATATGGTTTTAACATAAATATTCTGAGTTAGGTATATAGTTATTACCCAGCGGGATTAAAAAGCCCGACGGGTAGGGCTCGGATATTGGGTCGATACACCCTATGGGTTCGGGCCGAGCTCAGGTTTTAATTATTGTTATTAGACTCAGGTTCGGGTTTTATAATACGCTGAATGAACCCTGCCCATTGACAGGCCTAGCTGTATATATGATCTAGAAGTAAACAAATTTCTTTAATTTATTAATTAATACATATACATATATACACACATACATAAATTTAGATATTATAAATATGTTTATATATATATATATATATATTAAAGAAACTTTTATATATTATGTATATATAAATATTATTTTAATGTTTATTAAATAATACATAATTATGTGGATATATAAATTATTAGTATTTTACATATCTATATAAGTTATATATAGCGGAAAATAGGCACAAGGACAAAGTTTGAAGAAATTAGGCCGAAGGACAACAAGTTTCATTTTTGGACTTAAAGACAAACATTGAAAAAAATTACCTGAAGGACGATGCTATTTATAGCTAGCATTTTGTACGGTATAAAACTAAATACAATGATAGTTATAACTAGCATTTTGTATATTGTAAAACCTGAATATAATGCTACTTATAACTAGCATTGTCCATCAGCCTAATTTTTTTCTTCAAAGTTTGTCCTTTAGTCCAAAAATGAAACTTGATATCCTTCGGTCTAATTTTTTCCAAAGCTTGTCCTTCTCCCTAATTCTCCCTATATATATGTAAGTATTTAAATATTTTCATCCACGTAAAATTATTTAAATAAAATTTACTTATACATTTACATATATACACACACACGCTATATTTACATAAATAACAAACTTATATCTATATACACATATATTTGGGTAACATACAATACATATTGGATGCGCTAACAAGTCTGTTATGATCTAAATTCCAAACTATATACGAACATGTTATACCTTGCATGAATTATCATATTACACATGCACACACATACATATAAGTATATGACACATATGTGTACATTTATATTCTATAATATAAATTAACTAAAATTATATATAATTTACAAATTTAAATAAAATAAGAAATTTTATTTGAATGAAATTAGAAATGTTTCAAATATATTAGACTTCTTAGGCCTAATATAGATCTAATAAAGAATTACTTTTTTGAATTCATCTATAACTTCCATTATAGGATAGCCTAGCACCAACAATGGTATTAGAGCCCAATAGCCTATGTGGTCTAATTAGCCACGTTAGGGTTAACTAATTAAGCTCACAACTTAAATAGTAGGGTGTCTAGAAAGGTAGTTTCAAAGGATTGGATTTGGGTAATTTAGTACTCTGCTCTACCTGGCTATACCAACCTGGTCGAAACAGATATATAAGCCCAAAAGGTTGTCCTTAGTAGAAGATGCCCGATATGAATTATGCATTGGGCTAATTTTAAAAATTGTTTGAAAAGTAAAATATAAGTTTAAATTTAAAAGATTAAATTTAATATAAGAAAAATATTACAAATGTGTTTTAATATAAAATTTTCAAATTATATTGAAAATTTAATAATATTAAATATTAAATTTAAATTTATAATAATATATATACACATATTATAAATGTTATAATATAATAAATTTTCAAAAATATATGAAATTTATAAAATTAATTAATGAGATTAATAAAATATATTAATTAAACAAGTTAATTAATTAATAAATATATATTATGATATATGTTATGTTGTTTCAAAAAATTTAAAGTAACATAAGTATATATGTATGTGTATGAATTGAGTGTCGAAATTAATATAATTTAAATAAAATTATTAAATTAAATTAATTAATTAAAGGTTAAATAAATAAATAAATAAAAATTTAATTAATTAATATATATATATATATGATGCATGTGTAATACTATAAAGGTTATAGTATGTAATAAATATTTAGTGTAAATACTATATTAAAATAATATAAAATTAATTAAAATGTTAATTAATTAAATAAGATTTAATTAATATAATATTTTATATAAGACTATTATATAAGTATTATGAAATGCAAAAGTTATACATATAAAACTTATATAATATGGATGTATAAACAAAAGGTGGAACGTTGTAGAGCCCTAAACGGACTTATGGGATAAATACACATGTATTGTATATATACCGTGAGTTCAGATGTGTCCAACACTTGAATCACAAGGGTATTTCATAAGAAATGCATTATTCCATAAGTCGATATCACTTTACATAATAATTGAAGATTATAAATCTTTAATATAAAGTTTTCCTCTATCATTTATATATCAATATATTACTTACATACTCTTTAGTTGTTGAGTTTTCCACAAGCTAGGGATGTTATGTGTAGTACTATTAAAATATGAAACGGAAGAGGAAAGATAACTGCATATATTTGTTGAGCTTTCCCCTAGGTATGTGCATAATACTTAGGCCGCCGTGAAATGATAGGTCCAAGTGAATATTCTCATTTTACTCATTGAGATTTCCTCAAGGTAAATCCAAGATTAGGACAAAGAACCACAGGTTTTGAGTTGTATGTGATATGACTAATAAGGAGTTATCCACTATGTGTGGGCCTATGATTTGTTCAGCTATCCTCAAGGTCAGAATCCTAAGGCATACGAGCCTTAACACCCACCAATGAAGTCAAAAGAATTCTATGTTTCACTTAGGGTTTGTTGTAATATAAAAGATTAGGGGGGGGCCTTATTAGAAAAATGAAATAATAACATTTAACCTATCTAATATTGTAACAATGAATTCTATATAGTGTTAAAATAATCTACATTGATAAATTTATGCATTTAAAATTATTGAAAAAACCTTTATCAATTAAGATATATGTAACGACCCAGAATTTTTATTAATTAAAATTTGAATATTTAATTAATTTTAAATATTAATAAGTGAAATTAAAAGTCGAATAAATTTTTATTTGAATAATTGGATTTAATTGGATAATTAAATCAACAATTTAATATGTGAAATTATGGAAATAATTGAAATTTGAGTTAAATATGATTGAAAATGATTTGTAAAAATTTATTTTATCATATTGAAGTTATAATAATATTTTAGAACTTTTAAAATTGAATTAAAAGTTAATTTGTGAAAATTGAATATTTTAATATTTAAATCGACTAATGAAAATAGTCAATTTTTGAACAGTCTCAGAATTGGATGAAACCAGTTTCATCGGATCCGTAATGTGATATTATTGTAAGGTTTCAAATTTTGTGTCAATTGGATTTACCGTTTGTCCGGTACAAATTAAAACGCCTAGAAAATCGTTTAAATCGGTTTAATTTAAATCGATCGTTTGTTGCCATATCTCGCACGGATGTCCGAATTAGCTTCCGAAACCTGTTCCATTGTGTCTGGAACGCGGGATAAACCCTAGGAACGATTTTTGTAAAATAATCGTTTTATAAGCATTTAACTTATAATATGAACTTTTGGTTTATAATTGAGTTATGGAATAGATATAGGTTTAAAATTTTTAATTTAAGTTGTAAATTATAAGTATATAATTCGTGTAAATTTCAAAAATGCATATCTTTTTCATACGAGGTCGAAAACGCGTGAAACCAGTTGCGTTGGAATCGTATGGACGAGCACTACGCGATGAAATTGGATTGGAGTCGTTTGGAGTTAGTGATAATTTTAGGTAAAATTAAACGCGCGTTTAATTTTATTCGAAATAAATCGCTAAAACGGAAATAAAATCAAGGTGAGAACTTCTTACTCAATCGAATCAGTTTCGTTTTTATTTTAAATAGTTAGATTTAAAATATTTGAATGCATGTTTGAATGATGATTGTTATCTATTGATTGTTAAAATAGACATTATGCGCCGTTAGTAAGCGGATGTTATTTATTAAAAACATATACCGCGAATATTTCATAAACAGTGAAATTGGTATAATATATATAATAGCAATATATATATATTGGTATATGTATATATTGGAGTTGTTGATTTCCCGCATTTTTTGTTTAGCGGATGAGACCCTATTACGCCGTCTATTAAGCGGATAATATTTTAAATCCCATATACTGCGATAATTTCGTACTGGAGCGGAATTGGTATTGTGCTAATGTTTGTGGATGCAGGAAGACAGGTTGGAGGGATCCAACTGGATTCCTCAACAGTATTTATTTGATTTCAGATATTTTGATATTTGATGGATTATCATATCGATATATGATATTGTTGTTGTCGTGATTGACTATTTGGTGTGTAGCATCATTGGACCAAATTTTGGAATTTTAAAATGATTTTTAAAGTGATTTTTGAAAATATAAAATATTTTGGAATTGATCCATTTTAAATAAATAAACGTATAATTTTAATGTTATAAAAATTATTATTTTTGAGAAATACGATTAAAGATTCATTTTTGAAAATATGAGGTTAATGGTTTTATAAAATAGTTTAAAATTTGGGATTTTAGAATTTATTGTGAAAATTTTAAATTTAGGATTTATAAAATTTAATTATTTTATGAATCAAAAAAAAAGAATAGATTAATAAAGGAGATTAAAGACGTTTTAAAGAATAATATAAATTGATTTATATTAAGAGATTTAGAAATGGATATTTATAAATTGAAATATTGACATTATAAAACGAGTTTTTATAAGTGTTAGAATGAATTGTGAATAAATTTCATAAATGAATGAAATTCATAAAATTATAAACGGTGAAGTTAGAAATAGAATTTTATAAGCAGTAGATTTATAAAATTTATAAAGTTATTAAAGAATAGTTTTGAATAAATAATTGAAGCTTATAAGTTATAGGATTTATAATTATGAAGTTCAAAAGAATGATTTCTTGTAAACAAATAAATTATAAGTGTTTAACTTATAATATGAATTTTAGTATATAATTGAGTTACAAATCGAATAAATTAATAAAGAATTTATAAAAGGAAGTTGTTATAAAATAAATAGAAATGGAGTTTATAAACGTTGTTTTATAAATTCGCAAACGACTTATTTTGATAAGTAAATTGTTGAAACTTATTAATGGAGTTATATTTACGTTTAGACTGTGAATAATCCTTTGAAATAAAATGAATAAAACGATGAAATTTGTTAATGTAGTATATTCACGTTTTTGAATAGTGAATAATATGTTAAAGAAATTGTTTTGAATGTGATGTTTTAAATATGATTAAAACAAGTTAACGATGTTTTAATTGGGTTGAGATTCGAAACTATAGATTTCAACATTGATTGTTGAAATAGACGTTTTCGAGAAATAGAAGGAAATGGTGGACTATAACACTGTTGTTATAGTAAATGATTTCCGAAAGGAAATGTTTTGTATAGTATTGGGATTTATATATCTATTTTAATTTCGAATCCCTATACTAGTGATTTTGGGTTGTCGTAACGATGTTTTACGCAACATTCGTTTTGGCCCAAATAAATATGTTTAAGAGAATGATTTCCTTAAAGAATGAAATATATACTTAATTTCGATTTAAGTATATTGAATATTTTCTAAGTGTTGAAAATAAATAAGTTCATGAATTACTTATTAAATAAGTATGGAAATGCTTTCCAATATAAAGTGAATATTAGAGAATTTATCTTTTTGAAGATAAATTGAAATGAATAATTGAAGTCATATATTCATGAATATTTTAGAATGAAAATTCACAATAGAATTTATGAATAAAAAGGGAAGTTGTTTAAAAATAAATATTGATTTATTTTTGAAGTGTGAAATTTTATATCTTGTAAAGATATTTTGGAAAATAAATAATTTGGAAAATTATTTGGAAACTGGTGATGTGTGCATATCCATTGATAGTTCAATAACCGACTATCAATATTTCCCTTTTGAATGGGTAATTGATGTGATTTGTTTGAATTTGAATGCCACACTTATTTTTGAATAAGCGCTCACTATTAGGGTTAACCGGGAAAGGACCATGGGGTCGTATAACCCATTCCGAATATGTGATACGTCGTTATGAATTGCATTTGATGACCGGTGTTGAAGACCGAGTATTTGCGAAAGCGATAGGATGACCTATCGATTGTATCTGCACTGGGTAGCTCCTGATATAGAGATTCCTTAAGTGATGGGAAATTCGATCGGGATTGTGAATACCCGGATTGCAAGGGCTTCGTGAGAAGTGCCTTCGGTTTTGTTCGAGCCCGGAACAGACTTGTATGGATTGTATGTCTAACGTTACAAATTGAGATATAAAGCAGATTTCTTTCAAATATATTTCTGTTGGTGGCGGAGAATTTATTCTTTTAGCTTAACACCCTTCTCTGAGACGTACGAGCTCAGAGGTTATGTAGTTGAAGGTTATCAGCGATATATTCCCAATATGGTAATGTGAGATGCTGAGTGTTGCTGTAAATGATCATTGTGTTGATTATTTGTGATAGGATCGTTTATTTGATCGTCTATCCTGGTGATCATTTCTATGATCATTTGTTGACCCAAAGCATGGCTTTTGTATAAAGTATGTTTTTGTAGACGTGACTTCGTCGAGCCTCACACCCTGTGAATGGTCAAAACAGGAAAGATGCGGCAAGGTTATGAGGGGTAGCGCCATTTAGGATATGTGCATTTCCTTCTGGAAAAGGGTGGTATCATGGTATGGAGCCCAGATACTTACTCATGTTGAAAACACTTTATGATTGTGTGAATTGATTACGAGCGCTCGGTGAAAGGTCCCAAAGGACCGGGGGATGGCATATTCGGTCAGTTGTTACTCAATTAGGGGTAACCCAGCCTTGTGTTGGTAGAGATCCGGTTTGGTTCTCGGGGATGTCCATCCAGAGGCATTCTCATGTGGCAATGGGAAATTCCTTGGCCTGATCATTCGTTGGAAATCCAAAGAAACAATACGAGACTTGTACGGTTTTAGTTATAGAACCTGCCATCTAATATGGTAGCTATCGTAAGCATACTATAATGGTACCTATGCTGGCTAAGATTTATATTCTACTTTCGAAATGATTTTCTCTACACTATGCACTAGTAATAATATCAAATGTTCTTTTTAAATGCGTATCAAGCATCTTTGACTATCATAAGGAGAAATCTCCTCCAAGTCTGCGTTTGCATTGTGTGTGTGGCGGGAGGTCTTATGGTAGTCTCATTTTTAAAAAGCATTGCGAATTGACTTAAAAATATTCCTCTATTTTGATTTTAAAGTTAAATAAACTGTTTTGAGTTCCCACACCAGTCACATGACTGACTCGGAGTTTATTGTTTTCCTTCCTAAACTCTGGGTGCCCACAAATTTCCACACGGGCAGTCAAGAGTTAGGTTTATCAGGATATTCTGGATATTCTGGAGTTGCTGGAGGCAAGCTGGATGGCATGGCGTATTACTGGTTATATAGTATTTCTTTTTCCGCTGCACTGTTTGTTGTTGTATATTGTTGTACACTCTAATGATATGATGTAATGTAATGTATGAAATGTAATAACTGATATAGTTCTTTGTTTAAAGATTATTCATTTATTATTATATATTGTTCCGCTGCGAATTGTGAGATTCTGATATAGTTCTGCTGTTTTCTTTCTGTTCTATTCCATTCTATTTTCTATTTTCTTTCCTCTCTATCTTTCTATCTTCTTCTTTCTCTTTATCTTTCTTAAAACCCCTAACTATTCGGTTTTTCGGCAACGAAAAATCGCGTATGTTACATGTGGTATCAGAGCTTATGGTTAAGCGACAACCATGGTTCTGTTGGGTATTACTCATTAGAGATAGAGTCAGTAGTACTCTAGAATGAGTTTGAGTGTAATAATAGCTATGAGAGCGTATTTGTTAGTGAATATAAAATTGTTTTATATTGTGATGGTTGGTTTATTGAGTGGCATATGAACTTTCGTCAGCGTGGTCCGCAAGACTATGCCGAAGGGGTTTCTAAACACTTGAATAGAACAATTCGACACAGTATTGTTTTAAATTTGGTAAATGAAATAATTTTACCTTGATTATATTTTTATATATAAAGAAATAATTTTTCAAAATTATTAAAGTGTATATAAGTAGATTGTTGATTGTTTAGTTGTTTGAATAATCTAAACAAGAGAATAATTGTATAAGTAAAAAATTATAAGAATTGAAATTATAATTAAAGTAATTTACAATTGTGAAATGAACTTATATATATAAGAAGTGAAACTATATGAATATATTTATGAATATGAGTTATAAATAAAAATGAATTTTAAAGTTAAATGGAAAATTTACTTTGGAAATTGAATTGAATTGAATTAATGGATTGAATGATACTCAATTGAATGTGAATAATTGGTATGAAATAATGAATATAAGTGTAATTCATTAAAACCTAATGTTATTGAAAGTTGAAAGATTGAATGAAAATCAATTTAATTAAACCAATTGAAAGTGATGGTGTTAAACCAAATTGAAATGAATATAAGCAAAGGAATTTGGTTGAAATTAATATACATTGGTTGATATATGATTGTATATAATTCATTAAGAGTTAATGAAATTGAAAGCTATGTAATTGAATTCAAATTAGAAGTAAATAAATTTAAATAGAATTGAATTTGATTTGGAAGAAAACCAACTTGAATACGAATTAGTGAATGCAAACTAATTAAAAATTGAAAATGAATGTTAGTAAACATCCACTGTTAATGAATCAAATGTGATAAATTGAAAACCATTTCATTGAATATTAATGAGAATATGAATGAATATATATTGCATTTGTTGTTTAGTTGCATTTGCTATGTGACATATATAGTTTTTATGGAGATATATGTTGTATATTGAGATTATTTTCATATATGCATGTTCTCATGTTGTTTGTTGAGTGTTTAGTAGGTGCGGATTGCGGTTGCTTCGCATTTGGAGCTCGCTTTCACGCTATATTAGCCGTATATGCTTGCTAATAAAATATAAGGTACATATCTCGGATTACATACCGTACTTTTATACTTTTTCCCTTCGAGATGCCTCATTAATTGATGAGATTTATATTTGTGATATATATATACTGTTATTTTTTTCCGGATCGAGCTGCGCATAGGAGACTATGGCGAATTTTTCCGGAAATTTAAGGCGTTAGAAAAATTTGAGAAAATTGGAAAATTTTGAAAACGTTAACTTTGATTTGGAATTGAAAGTTAAACAATAGTAGTTTTTTTTGAAAAGATAACTAAGTATGATTTGAAAACTTAGTAAAGTTATTGTAAGAAGTTTAACTATGGATTTATGGAAAGTTAATAAATTCTATAACTTTTCTTACTTAATAATTTCGAGGACGAAATTCTTTTAAGGGGGGAAGATTGTAACGACCCAGAATTTTTATTAATTAAAATTTGAATATTTAATTAATTTTAAATATTAATAAGTGAAATTAAAAGTCGAATAAATTTTTATTTGAATAATTGGATTTAATTGGATAATTAAATCAACAATTTAATATGTGAAATTATGGAAATAATTGAAATTTGAGTTAAATATGATTGAAAATGATTTATAAAATTTTATTTTATCATATTGAAGTTAGAATAATATTTTAGAACTTTTAAAATTGAATTAAAAGTTAATTTGTGAAAATTGAATATTTTAATATTTAAATCGACTAGTGAAAATAGTCAATTTTTGAATAGTCTCAGAATTGGACGAAACTAGTTTCATCGGATCCGTAATGTGATATTATTGTAAGGTTTCAAATTTCGTGTCAATTGGATTTACCGTTTGTCCGGTACAAATTAAAACGCCTAGAAAATCGTTTAAATCGGTTTAATTTAAATCGATCGTTTGTTGCCATATCTCGCACAGATGTCCGAATTAGCTTCCGAAACCTATTCCATTGTGTCCGGAACGCGGGATAAGCCCTAGGAACGATTTTTGTAAAATAATCGTTTTATAAGCATTTAACTTATAATGTGAACTTTTGGTTTATAATTGAGTTATGGAATAGATATAGGTTTAAAATTTTTAATTTAAGTTGTAAATTATAAGTATATAATTCGTGTAAACTTCAAAAATGCATATCTTTTTCATACGAGGTCAAAAACGCGCGAAACCAGTTGCGTTGGAATCGTATGGACGAGCACTACGCGATGAAATTGGATTGGAGTCGTTTGGAGTTAGTGAGAATTTTGGGTAAAATTAAACGCGCGTTTAATTTTATGCGAAATAAATTGCTAAAACGGAAATAAAATCAAGGTGAGAACTTCTTACTCAATCGAATCAGTTTCGTTTTTATTTTAAATAGTTAGATTTAAAATATTTGAATGCATGTTTGAATGATGATTGTTATCTATTGATTGTTAAAATAGACATTATGCGCCGTTAGTAAGCGGATGTTATTTATTAAAAACATATACCGCGAATATTTCATAAACAGTGAAATTGGTATTATATATATAATAGCAATATATATATATTGGTACATGTATATATTGGAGTTGTTGATTTCCCGCATTTTTTGTTTAGCGGATGAGACCCTATTACGCGGTCTATTAAGCGGATAATATTTTAAATCCCATATACCGCGATAATTTCGTACTGGAGCGGAATTGGTATTGTGCTAATGTTTGTGGATGCAGGAAGACAGGTTGGAGGGATCCAACTGGATTCCTCAACAGTATTTATTTGATTTCAGATATTTTGATATTTGATGGATTATCATATCGATATATGATATCGTTGTTGTCGTGATTGACTATTTGGTGTGTAGCATCATTGGACCAAATTTTGGAATTTTAAAATGATTTTTAAAGTGATTTTTGAAAATATAAAATATTTTTGGAATTGATCCATTTTTAATAAATAAACGTATAGTTTTAATGTTATAAAAATTATGATTTTTGAGAAATACGATTAAAGATTTATTTTTGAAAATATGAGGTTAATGGTTTTATAAAATAGTTTAAAATTTGGGATTTTAGAATTTATTGTGAAAAGTTTAAATTTAGGATTTATAAAATTTAATTATTTTATGAATCAAAAAAAAAGAATAGATTAATAAAGGAGATTAAAGACGTTTTAAAGAATAATATAAATTGATTTATATTAAGAGATTTAGAAATGGATATTTATAAATTGAAATATTGACATTATAAAATGAGTTTTTATAAGTGTTAGAATGAATTGTGAATAAATTTCATAAATGAATGAAATTCATAAAATTATAAACGGTGAAGTTAGAAATAGAATTTTATAAGCAGTAGGTTTATAAAATTTATAAAGTTATTAAAGAATAGTTTTGAATAAATAATTGAAGCTTATAAGTTATAGGATTTATAATTATGAAGTTCAAAAGAATGATTTCTTGTAAACAAATAAATTATAAGTGTTTAACTTATAATATGAATTTTAGTATATAATTGAGTTACAAATCGAATAAATTAATAAAAGGAAGTTGTTATAAAATAAATAGAAATGGAGTTCATAAACATTGTTTTATAAATTCGCAAACGACTTATTTTGATAAGTAAATTGTTGAAACTTATTAATGGAGTTATATTCACGTTTAGACTGTGAATAATCCTTTGAAATAAAATGAATAAAAGGATGAAATTTGTTAATGTAGTATATTCACGTTTTTGAATAGTGAATAATATGTTAAAGAAATTGTTTTGAATGTGATGTTTTAAATAGGATTAAAACAAGTTAACGATGTTTTAATTGGGTTGAGATTCGAAACCATAGATTTCAACATTGATTGTTGAAATAGACGTTTTCGAGAAATAGAAGGAAATGGTGGACTATAACACTGTTGTTATAGTAAATGATTTCCGAAAGGAAATGTTTTGTATAGTATTGGGATTTATATATCTATTTTAATTTCGAATCCCTATACTAGTGATTTTGGGTTGTCGTAACGATGTTTTACGCAACATTCGTTTTGGCCCAAATAAATATGTTTAAGAGAATGATTTCCTTAAAGAATGAAATATATACTTAATTTCGATTTAAGTATATTGAATATTTTCTAAGTGTTGAAAATAAATAAGTTCATGAATTACTTATTAAATAAGTATGGAAATGCTTTCCAATATAAAGTGAATATTAGAGAATTTATCTTTTTGAAGATAAATTGAAATGAATAATTGAAGTCATATATTCATGAATATTTTAGAATGAAAATTCACAATAGAATTTATGAATAAAAAGGGAAGTTGTTTAAAAATAAATATTGATTTATTTTTGAAGTGTGAAATTTTATATCTTGTAAAGATATTTTGGAAAATAAATAATTTGGAAAATTATTTGGAAACTGGTGATGTGTGCATATCCATTGATAGTTCAATAACCGACTATCAATATTTCCCTTTTGAATGGGTAATTGATGTGATTTGTTTGAATTTGAATGCCACACTTATTTTTGAATAAGCGCTCACTATTAGGGTTAACCGGGAAAGGACCATGGGGTCGTATAACCCATTCCGAATATGTGATACGTCGTTATGAATTGCATTTGATGACCGGTGTTGAAGACCGAGTATTTGCGAAAGCGATAGGATGACCTATCGATTGTCTCTGCACTGGGTAGCTCCCGGTATAGAGATTCCTTAAGTGATGGGAAATTCGATCGGGATTGTGAATACCCGAATTGCAAGGGCTTCGTGAGAAGTGCCTTCGGTTTTGTTCGAGCCCGGAACAGACTTGTATGGATTGTATGTCTGACGTTACAAATTGAGATATAAAGCAGATTTCTTTCAAATATATTTCTGTTGGTGGCGGAGAATTTATTCTTTTAGCTTAACACCCTTCTCTGAGAAGTACGAGCTCAGAGGTTATGTAGTTGAAGGTTATCAGCGATATATTCCCAATTTGGTAATGTGACATGCTGAGTGTTGCTGTAAATGATCATTGTGTTGATTATTTGTGATAGGATCGTTTATTTGATCGTCTATCCTGGTGATCATTTCTATGATCATTTGTTGACCCAAAGCATGACTTTTGTATAAAGTATGTTTTTGTGGACGTGACTTCGTCGAGCCTCACACCCCATGAATGGTCAAAACAGGAAAGATGCGGCAAGGTTATGAGGGGTAGCGCCCTTTAGGATATGTGCATTTCCTTCTGGAAAAGGGTGGCATCATGGTATGGAGCCCAGATACTTACTCATGTTGAAAACACTTTATGATTGTGTGAATTGATTACGAGCGCTCGGTGAAAGGTCCCAAAGGACCGGGGGATGGCATATTCGGTCAGTTGTTACTCAGTTAGGGGTAACCCGGCCTTGTGTTGGTAGAGATCCGGTTTGGTTCTCGGGGATGTCCATCCAGAGGCATTCTCATGTGGCAATGGGAAGTTCCTTGGCCTGATCATTCGTTGGAAATCCAAAGAAACAATACGAGACTTGTACGGTTTTAGTTGTAGAACCTGCCATCTAATATGGTAGCTATAGTAAGCATACTATAATGGTACCTATGCTGGCTAAGATTTATATTCTACTTTCGAAATGATTTTCTCTACACTATGCGCTAGTAATAATATCAAATGTTCTTTTTAAATGCGTATCAAGCATCTTTGACTATCATAAGGAGAAATCTCCTCCAAGTCTGCGTTTTCATTGTGTGTGTGGCGGGAGGTCTTATGGTAGTCTCATTTTTAAAAAAGCATTGCGAATTGACTTAAAAATATTCCTCTATTTTGATTTTAAAGTTAAATAAACTGTTTTGAGTTCCCACACCAGTCACATGACTGACTCGGAGTTTATTGTTTTCCTTCCTAAACTCTGGGTGCCCACCAATTTCCACACGGGCAGTCAAGAGTTAGGTTTATCAGGATATTCTGGATATTCTGGAGTTGCTGGAGGCAAGCTGGATGGCATGGCGTATTACTAGTTATATAGTATTTCTTTTTCCGCTGCACTATTTGTTGTTGTATATTGTTGTACACTCTGATGATATGATGTAATGTAATGTATGAAATGTAATAACTGATATAGTTCTTTGTTTAAAGATTATTCATTTATTATTATATATTGTTCCGCTGCGAATTGTGAGATTCTGATATAGTTCTGCTGTTTTCTTTCTGTTCTATTTTCTATTTTCTATTTTCTTTCCTCCCTATTATCTATCTTCTTATCTTTTCTTCTCTTCTTTTCTACTCTTTCCTTTTCTTAAACCATAACATTTCGGGTTTCCGGCCTTCGATTTCTCGACAGTCGATAAAGTGAGTATCGATGTTGAATTTTCGAAAGTCGAAAATTTCCGGGGCGTTACAATATACAAATGAATTGAATTGAAAATTGACAAACATAAGTATAAAATATATTAACTATGCTTATTTCATGTTAATGTTCCAACACCCATGTAAGCGCCTGATTATACAACTAGTAAATACATTCGTAATTTGGTCACTTAAATGTTTATTTGCTCGAGACTATGTATTGCATTCTATGATTTCGAACTCTAAAAGCAATACAAGACTACGGATATTTGATCCATATACTATTGCATATAAATGGTGAATGGTAATGGTTTGTAATGTACAATATGGCTATGAAGTAAGTTCACTCAAAATAAGCCAATAAACAGTAATGTGAGATCGAATAATCAATTTGATTGAGAGGATTGGATTGTGTTAAATATGACACTGACCAATTTGAAATAAGCCAATAAACAGTAATGTACAATATTTATTAATGACAGTTCAATCAGTTTACGTAAAGTACAATATATTTGATGTCCTTAAATGTTAAGGATTATCGAATGTGCTTTCGTAAAGAGTTCGGTACGATATTGTAATATAAGTTTTCTT
The DNA here is from genome assembly GCA_030765085.1 of Allium cepa. Taxonomy (NCBI): domain Eukaryota; kingdom Viridiplantae; phylum Streptophyta; class Magnoliopsida; order Asparagales; family Amaryllidaceae; genus Allium; species Allium cepa. Next base: position 76,571,894 of record CM060941.1, on the reverse strand, counting down.
TATAATGGTGACCATTTACAAAGAAAAAAGAATGTATAGGAGTAAATGTGATTTAAGGTACAATTGGGATAAAGAGAGTGAATAGTCACCTCTGCTTCATACAAAAACATCGAAAACAAGAACGGAAAAATAATAGTTAGTATTTAACATTGGAAAAAGAAAAATGATTTCTTTTCCAAAATGTATTTTAAAATAGAAATTCATTTTCCATGAGATTTATTTCTTGGAATTCAAGATATTTGACCAAAGACTCTCCACTGTAAACTAGTTGCAGTATATGAGATAAATGGTCTGCATTAAGTGGATGATGGATCTCCGTTTTAGTATGCTATATTAGTAATGGCAGAAATAGTGGGAGTATTCCATATAATACTTGCACGAAGTTACGAAAATTGTTTTCGTAAAACATGCCGAACATTATTTATGAAATAATGGCTATTTTTCGGTGTCGATCGATAAATAGACATAGTTATATTTCAATACGAATATTCGTTATGAAAAAAAGCCATAATGTGTTATTTGTTTTCACAACAAAAGTGACACACTAGAAAATATAGAGGTATCTAAGATTCTTTAAGCTTATTTTAAAATTATAAATTAAGCTTTAGTTTTGAGAAATAATTTTATTATATTTATTAATTATATCACAAACAATTAAGGATAAAACACCAATTTAATGGGAGCATAAAAAAAGGTGATGAACTCAATGTATGCAATCATAAGTCTATTAAAACCAAAAAGGTTTCACATACTTCGCCATGTTCACCGATGAGTTACCAAAAACATAGACATGTGCATTTGATATAAATGAATGAGTCTATGATAAGCTCATAGAATATAAAGCGGAAATAAATAATATAACATGCAATAGAAATGATTCGATTTGATCGAATGAGTGAGTGAGTATAATGGAAAGTGTTCTGAATGTACCTAAAATGAACAAAGATTCAATATCAAAAGTCACCTACTCCCTATGATACATAATGATGTAATGATAAGGAGTGATCGAACTTTATTGAACGAAGTACGATTAATTGTGAGTGAAGTTGAGTTAACTCTTTCTATAAGGTCATGTATTAAGAATAATACATAAGGTTAAAATCAATTTCATCTAAATAATGGTTTATAATATCATACAGGATAAGGGTTTATAAAAAGAACCCCAACTGTAACAACCCATAATTTATGTTTATTTTAATTAGTTAATTAAAGGGCCAAGAGAGGCTAAATAAGAAAATAATACGGACAATGAATTAATAAAAATGAGTATGTAGGCCGAACCCAAGTGATTGTGGGATAATAAATATGACCATTTTCGATTCATTCGTTCCATTCTGCTAAAAAAAAAAGAAAAAAAAAATATCAAAAGATGCATTAATGGTAGTGGCTTAGAAAATGAGAATAAAGAGAAGATAAAGAAAATACAAGCTAAGAAAAAGTGAGGAAAATCTAATCAAAATTTCTTAAAAAATTTAGGTAAGTAATATTTAACCTTCAATTTAGCTCATTTTCGTTGATTCAATTTATGTTATTTTGTTAGTTTTCAAATAGATATATGACAAAACAAAAAATTGATATAATGTCCTAACCATTTTTTAAAAATGGTTAGTAATTTGAGAAGCTCATGGCTTAGGAATAAATTATTATGATTTTCTAAAGTAAAATCTTAGAAAATATACTAAGAAAATAACTTGTAATTCAAATGTAAGACAAGGTAGGGATAAAGAAATTATTTATAAATTCTCTGGAATTTTATAAGACTTTCTACCCTCAAAATAAGTAAGAACGTATGGAGAAGTGCGCTAGTGTCCGAGGGGGGATCTACGTTGAGAATTGATGGAAATGATATATGTATTAAAATAATAGTGGAAGGGGATAAGATCCATAAAAATAGCCAAAAAGATAAATAAAGGACTCTATAAATGTAAGGAAATAGTAGCATAACGTATGAAATGACGAAACGTGTAAAGGTGGTCACGTGCTTGGTAAGAAGGTTAGATATAGTTAGGTGTAAAGCAAGTGTCGCAGTGGCCAAAGGGCTCTAAGGATAAATATGCTTAGTAAAACTGCACTCGATAGTGGGTTAGTGATTTGCCAAAGAAATGTAGGAACTTTGGGAGAAAGTAGTTCCATGCCGCAAATTTACAAAGGACAGATAGTTCCGCAATCAGGTAAAGAGAATAAGAGAAAATGCGCCATCATACTACGCCGAAATTTGGGAGAAACACGCTCAATAAGTTAGAGTGTGTTGCATATGTGGGTCATTGTAAGGTGTACTGTGCTGAAGTATTATGGGCGGAAGTAAGGTATGGAAGTGCTATTGACGACGAGTAAGGACGCATACTCAAATGCACGTTTGAAAAGTCTTGAGATAAGGAGAGGCATTTAACTTCCAAAGATTTGCAGGGTGCCAATTCTATGCAATCTCAAATTAAAATAAAAAACACTACATAGTATTGATTCTATGCAGTAAGGGACTACATGTGGCTGATTCTTTGTAATCCATAATTAAATGAGACCTAAGGATGTGTGATTCACAGAAGTCAGAATCAAATAAATATTTATTAGACAAGGGGCAGCGAGTGGATGATTCATAGTAGTCACAGGTCCAACATTAAATAAAATAATTAATTAAGACTTGCAGGTATCTGATTAATAGCAGGTCCAATATTAAATAAAAAAAATAGGAAAAAAACCTACAGGTGGCTATTTCATAGCAGATTGAAATCTAAAAAAGGATAAGAATGAGTACTATGTGTGAGGTAGCATAGTAGTCCAGAGCAAAATAAAAGCAGTCGAGGGTCAATAGAAGTAATTCCGTGTAGACCAATGTTAAACAAACGTTGAATTAATACTATGGAGACCGGGGTCAGTGCAACATAAGTAAAATATAATAAGAATTAAAAAGGAACAACGTTGCAATGCAGTAGTAAATATATAGATTTTATTAAGGGTGGACGTGGGTCTATTTGGTGCGATTTGAAGCCTAAACCGCTTCCGTACTGCATCAAACAATTAATCAAAAATACAAACCGTTATACTAATCTTTTAAAAGGCTCGATTTCGATTCATTTTAATGTAATATGGTACGGTTTAGGTCTGGTCCCGTTTGAACCCATATAAAATGAAAGATTAGTTCTTAATTATATGAATATTTCAATTTGACATTTAGCTATAAGTGAGTTTTTTTAGTAGATTAACCAATCATCAATGTTAATCAATGCATAATCATTAGTAAAATGACTAGAATAAGATTATAATTAACATTTAACCAAATAAACGAGATAAAAATATTATACTAGAATTATAACTTCTTTCTTTATGACAACAATTATTATTAATATAAGTTGAAGATAGAATTTACATTGTTAGAATATAAAATGAGATAGAAGATGCTTATATTTTTATCATAAGATTACTAGTGTAAATATTCGGTTCGGTCTGGTTTAATATGGTCGTTTAAATCATCTAAACCACAATCGAACCATATCAATGCAGGTAGGTCTGGTTTGGGGTATTTGCTTTGGTTAGAAGATTTGGTGTGAGTTTTCGCACCATTTTGCAGTTTGGTGTAGGCAGTTCTCGTATAGCCGTGTGGTCTGTTCCCACCTCCAGATTATATGCAACATTAGATACTTCGATCAGTTGGGACTAGGTGGGAACTATGCAACAGCATAGTAGTACCTATATTAATTAAAACTCGGAAAGTTTCTAAGGTAAGTAAATACGACCTTTATTTTATGTAGTATTATATATGTAGTTTGTGGTCTGTGAGGGGAAAATCCATTCCGTGTTATGCAGCATGGTCTTACTATGTAATTTATAATGTAAATTCGAGTAAGTATTATTCACACCAGACTTTATGTCTGACCTGTGCTTTTATCATTGTTTTTCCCTTTAATTCATGGGTATTCATTTGAGTAAGCTGAGTTTATGGGATGGACAAGTTATTTTGGGCACAGACCGATGATCGAAGACGGTGTAGAAGGCCTAATTATTTGTTAATGTATGATTCATTCTACTGTTATGAGTGTTTGGGTAGCATTATCATATGTTGACATGACATTCTACTATTCATTTCTACGTTATATTTTGACCCCTGCATGGGTAAGGCTTGGGATTAACTTTGAAAATGTATATAATGAATATTAACACAAATTTGATGAAACAAAAATAGTTTGTTGTTCTGTTTACTTAGACTATTTTGAATATATGGAATTTACTCTTTGCCACTTGAGATAATTATAATTATGACTATAGCATCATTGACATTTATTTTCGGGTCTCTTAGCGAGGGATGTTACATAATTTTAATTCTTTGGCTAACTATGGTATGGAGATCATCAACACTCCAATGAAGAAGAGCGAGAAGTTCATCATGGGCTTGACACGAGGGTTGGATCATAAGGTGATGGCTCAATTGACATCTTCTTTTGAATTCATAGTCGATATGGCCAGAAAATACAATAGGATGTATCAAGGGCAAAGGAAAGTATAGAAAAACCCAAAGTTGAAACGAAGAATAAGTCTGTTCTTTATACCAAAAGCAAGAAGGGAGTGCGAGGGGAAAGAGTGGGGAAGGTGTTGCAAAAGTCATTTGTTTCAATTGCGGACAGAAAGGACACCTTGCTACCAAGTGTACAGAGCTAAAGAGTTTAATGAGGGCTAAATGCTTTAAGCATAATAAAGTTGGGTATTTGAAGAAGTACAGCCCAAAATTGAAGGTTTAGGTTTATACTTTAAAGGGACCCAGAGAAGGACATTCTGTCAAAGAAAGAGGCAAAGGAAAGATCTTGGAAGGTATGGCTCTAATTTTTGGTATTTCAGTTAGGGTACCATATGCTACTGGTGCTACACATTCCTTTATAGAAGAGATTTGGTCGATAGACTTAGGTTAGGATTTACCTATTTAGTCACCTCCATATGTGTAGCTAGTTCGATATGGGGATATGCTACTCTCAGATTGAGATGCATTGACCTAGACATTAAGTTGAGTGAGTGCAGGTTTTCTTGTGATCCTTATGTATTTGACTACATAGGTTTTGGGTCATTTTAGTAATGGATTGGTTATAAAGGTACTATGCAAGTGTGCACTGTGCTGAGAGAATTATTACTGTTAGCCATCCAGACCACTAAATTAGAGTACACGAGGTATTAGAAGAGTGTAGGTCTATGGAAGCGTTTTGTTCGTTTTAGCTTCAAAAATCAAGGAAGAACTAGGAATGGTATGGATGGTGAAGGAGTTCCAAGATGTATTTGATCCAGTTTTCAAGGTCGCCATCCCCGAGAGTAGTACGATTTCATACAGATTTGCTGTCAGGGGCTAAACTATTTGTCGACCTCCTGGTAGAATGCCTTCGAGGGAGATGGAGGAGTTGAGGACGCAATTGGCTAAGTTAGAAGGTAAGAACTTCATTTGGCCAAGTTGCTCACAATGGGGAGCATGGTAGTATCTGTGAAGAAAACATATAAGTCACTAAGAGTCTGTAGAGACTATCAAAATTTAAACAAAAGGATGATGAAGAATAGATAACATTTGCTGAGAATTGATGACCATTTTGATCAGTTGAATTGAGCTAAGATATTTTCATACTAGATTTAGCTACAGGATTCCATCAACAAATAGTTGCAAAGCATGGTGTTTCGTTGGCTACGTTCAGGTTAAGGTACAGGTCATATGAGTGGCTAGAGATGCCATTTGGGTTGACGAATTTGTTGGTGTTCTTTGTTGATTTGATGAATAGAGTTTTCTAGGATGAGATAAATAAGTTCATGTTGGTATTCATAGACGACATCTTAGTGTACTCCAAAAATGAGGAGGAGCGCAGTCCAGCTAGGGATTGTGTTGGAGACATTGAGGGAGCAGGAGCTAAAGGCGAAGTTCTCCAAGTGTCATTTTTGGAGAAGGGAAGTAAAGTACTTAGGCTATGTTTTTTTTAAAAATATATTAGACGTGGATCCTTCGAAAGTGGACATAGTGAATGGGTGGAAGAGGCCTGAAACTTTTATTGAGATGCGAAGTTTCTTGGGATTGGCTGGCTACTATCGGAGATTCATTAAGGACTTTTCTTGTATAGTTGTGATAATGACAACAAGTAAGAGTGAGCTATTCTTCTGGGCACCAGAGTGTGAGAAGGCATTCCAGGAATTGAAGCATTGATTAACAGATGTGTCTGAGTTAGTGATAACTGAAGGGGATGATGGTATACTGATGCTTCAAGAGCAGGAGAAGGTGCAGTATTGATGCAGAAGGACAGAGTGATTGCGTATGCATCTAAGGCAGTTTCGACTGCATGTAGTTCGATATCTAACTCTTGACCTAGAGTTGGCGGCAGCGGCATTGAAGATTTGGAGACATTATCTCTTAGGGGAGAGGTTTGAGTTGTATACTGACCATAAGTCATTCAGATATTTGTTCTCTTAGAAGGAGTTAAACATGAGGTAGCAGAGGTGGTTAGAGTTTCTAGCATCCTATGGTTTTGGGATGTAGTATACCCTAGGAAAAGGCAATAAAGTAGCTGATGCATTGAGCTAAAAGTAACAAAGTTTACCATACACCCTGGAGGTATGAAGATGTACTGAGATATAAAGTAATTTTCCTTCAAGGAAGAGATGAAGAAAGATATGGAGGAGTATGTGAGATGACGTCTTACGTGCTAGCAAGTGAAGACAGAGCATCAAAAGCCAGTGTGCTCCTATTGCCTTTTGATATTCCAATTTGGAAATGAGGTTCGATATTTATGGATTTTGTAAATGGGTTTCCAAGATCGAGGATAGAAAATAAGAGCATATGTTTTATAGTGGATATACCGATTAAGTGTACCTATTTCATTCAAGTAAAAGCCATGAGAATTGCACAAAAGTTAGCAAAGATATATGAGGGAGGCAGTAAAATTGCACGGGGTGCGTAGCACTATTTGCAGTGATTGTTATCCATTGTTCACTAATGAGTTTTGGCGTAGCTTATAGGGTGCTTTTGGGAGAGAACTACGCATGAGTATTGTGTACCATCCGCAAGCAGATAAGCAGAATGAGAGGGTTAACATGGTCCTGGAAGATTTACTTAGAGATTGAATCTTAGACTTCAGTGGATCTTGGGAAGATTTTTTACACTTGGTAGGGTTTTCATACAATAATAGCTACCAAAGCAGTATTGGGATGGCTCCATTTAAAGTGTTGTATGGAAGATCGTGTAAGTCGCATGCATGTTAGTTGGAGGCGGGGGATAGGATCGTGCTAAGTCCAGATGTAGTCAAGGAAGCAACAAAAAGATAGAGCTGATCCGAGCTAGGATGAGGCCAGCCCAGTCAAGGAAGAAAAGTTACACCAATCCTAGGAGAAGAGAATTGGAGTTCATAGTTGGCAATCGGGTGTGTTCGTAAAGATTTTTCCAATGAGAATCGGGTGTGTCATCATCATATGTTGAACCGACGCTCTATTATGTATTTCTATGTTATATTTTGACCCTTACATGGGTACGGCTTGAGGTAAACTTGAATGTGAATGTAATGAATATTAAGACAAATTTGATGAAATGGAAATAGTTTGTTATTTTATATGCTTAGACTGTTTTGAATATACGGAAGTCACTCTTGGTCGCTTGAAAATAATTCTAATGATGACTACAACATCATTGACATTCATTTTTGAGTGCTAATGGGAATGTTACACCAACGTATCCTAGGCCAAGGACTTGGTAGGTTGTGCAAGTCGAAAGATTGCACGTAATAATATTACGTGAGAAATCTTATATGAATCTCCCCAAAAGGAGTTTGGGAAAGCCTGTCGTTAGATGGCATATTTAAGTTTGAACAAAAGTTCTGTAAACTAAAACCAAACCAGTTTTATATATAAGGAAATTTATAAAATGTTGATGAATAACTATTCCATTACACCGACAAATAATTGTTCCTTCAAGAAATACCAACTTCTTAATGAATAAATTTGTAACACCCCTTCAAAATGGGAATAATAGTACCACATCGTGGAAAAACACTATAAAGTGGGTCCTTACATACCAAAGCCTTCACCTCATAATAACATCAAGGCCTTTTGAGGAACAAAACCCAACACCTTGGCTTGGCCCATGAGGCAGAGGTGACTAAGTTGGGGACAATATCTGCGTTAAGTGAGATGCGGGTTGTTACAATGGTATCAAAGCTATACCCAGCCGGAATTGTGGTCTATACGTGTTACAGCCACGACGCTTGGGTGGTTTTGTGTTCATGAGCCAACGAGGGCGTTGGCTCTAAAGGGGAAGAGATTGTAACACCCCTTCAAAAAGGGAATAATAGTCCCGCATCGCCAAAAAAACACTACAAAGTGGGTGCTTATATACCAAAGCCTTCACCTCATAATAACGTCGAGGCCTTTTGAGAAACAAAACCCCACACCTAGGCTTGGCCTATGAGGTGGATGTGACTAAGTTGGGGACAATATCTATGTTAAGTGAGGTGCGGGCTGTTACAAAATTTCTTTGAGAAATTATTGGTAGTAAAATGGAATTGGATATGATCTAAAGATAAAAATGATTACATGAGGTGAAATGAATTAACTTACCTAAATGAACATGTCACATTAGAGAGTATTGTCGAATATTGAAGAGAAATTATGAATTCTTTATCAATGTAAAAAATATAAAATCCTCGGTTGTCTAATTAAATCATTAAGAATATTGACTCTATGATTTGATATGATGCGTAGATCCGAAAGAATTCCATGTACGTTATCAAAATATGATTTTGGTAGTCATAACCAAAGGGATAGGATCCATCAGTCGCGATTGTGTCTTTATGAGCAAGACTAATGCAATGGAATTAATGAGCAATGTTGATAAGAATAATATCTTCAATTTCAGTTGTTGAAATTAGCATAATAGATTCATCATTTAACGTGACCAAGTTATTTCAAATTTACTCACAAGACTATCGCTTAATAAGACTTAGTGCTTTGGCACATATGTGCTGAAATAGAAAATTATAAATAATGATTTTGAATAGACTATTTGCACATAACAACCAAAGTGTTTCGAAGTCAGTGTGAGCGATATAGAGGTTGTGAGTTTTTAGATACGCTCCAAGAAATGATACGAAAGTATCATTTTATAAGTATCAAAATTAAATAAGTATTTTGATAGAAATATCATATAGTTCGATTTTCAGTCAAAATGCAGAGGAAGCGTGTGTTCATAAGAAAGAATGTTAAAATGCACACGGGTATTTCTAAACAATAATTAAACAACATATTGTTGATTTTCAAAAATGTACTTATGTTAAAACCAGGCTCAGTTGTGTTAATGCTCAACGTTGGATTTGTAAATGATGCCTTTTATAGTAAGTATAAAAGCTACCGAGAATGTCCTAAATCGAGAAGAAAGGACACCTTATTAAAATGTATAATGTAGAACGTGAAAGATGGATCCTTATGCATTGACAATATGAATTATCTTCCTTTTAATGGTGCCTATAATATCGTGGTTTGTTTATGTATTTGATACACGAAGCAAATATAAAATCTAAATTGATATCAAAAAATGGTTGTTTGATATGTTCTCGTATATGTATGAAATATTAGAGATTGTTTACAGAAATAGCGAACTCCTTATGACTGAATGTTTGGACTCAAATTTCATAAGTGTTGTTGTATACAATACATCAATAATAAATTAAGAATCTTAAGTTGGAAATGTTCTAAATAGAAGAGCTTGTGGCTAATTCATTAACTTGAATAGCACCATAATAATACAATGTACATATATAATAAATGCATAAATTTGTAACTGAGCCGAGTGTAACAACCCGCATATTTATCGATTATATATTTAAATATTTTGTTTAAATATTTTATCGTCATTCGGATATTTGTTCGAAAAGCTACTTTTTGCAAACGGTCGAATTAGGACTCGAGACCACTTCCATTGAGTTCGAAATGTCGTTTACAATTGTTTTAAGTATAAACATTGATAGGTTTGGAGTTAGTGAAATTTCACTAACTTTTCCCGCTTTGGACTTTGGGTTAGTCTAGCCATTATAACTCAAACCCCCTTCTCTGCTTCTCCTCACTCTTCATAAATTCCTACCAAACACAAATTTTAACATTAATGGTGAGTGGAAAGGGAAATTAGAAACTCCAAGCCTAGGTTTCAACTCCAACTCCACCATTCAACTCCAAATTCAAGGAAAAGCATTGGATTCAAGCTTGTAGTTGCTTCTCCATTCACCTTCAAGCTTTACCTTCATAATCTGGTGAAAAGATGAGATTTTTATCTCACAAATTTAGCCTATAACTATCTTAGACTGTTGGGAATGAATCCCTATCATGTTTGCATGTACATTTGCATTTGGATTGGATTGGATGGGCGAAAACCCCCAAATTTTAGTGTTTTTGGTGAAAAACTGCACTTAGGTCATTCTGCCTATGCTAGGTCGTTCGCGTGGAAATGTCTCGGCCTCAAAATAGCTCGTTTCCGACCTTAAAATGGCCTACAACGTTAGGTCGCTCGGCACTCGGAATTAGGTCGTAGGTCGTTTGGTTTTAGGTCGCTAGGTCGTTGGGCTTTAGGTCGAATGGACCTTAGGTCGTAGGTCGTATGGACCTTAGGTCGTAGGTCATTGTGGCCATTTCTAACGTCTTCGGAGCTAGGTCGTATGGACCTTAGGTCGCTAGGTCGTATGGCTTTAAGTCGCTAGGTCGTATGACCTTAGGTCGTTAGGTCGTATGGATTTAGGTCGCTAGGTCGTATGACCTTAGATCGTTAGGTCCTATGACATTTTAGGTCGTGTGATCTTCTTACCTGTTAGGTCGTTGGACCTACATCCTGTTAGGTCGTTGAACCTTTAGCTCGTAGGTCGCTAGGCCATATCTCCTTAGGTCGCGTGACCCATCTTCTTTAAACCACTAGGTCGCTAGACCATGTTTCCAGTTAGGTCGCAAGACCTTGTAAACCGTTAGGTCGCGTGACCTATATTCCGTAGGTCGTTGACCCACTTAAGTCGCTTGTCCCTCACAGGTCGTGTTTCCTTCTTAGGTTGCTAGGTCGCGTGCCTTTATGTCGCATTCCTTTATTTGGTCGCGTGTCTCTGTTAGGTCGTTGACCTCCTTAACTCGCATGACCTAACCCGTAGGTCGTTGGACCTCGATTCTATTTAAGTCGCTGCTTCTTATAGGTCACTCGGCCCCTTATTTTCTTTAGGTCGTTTGAGTGTTAGGTCGTGAACCCATTTTAGGTCGTATGACCTTTACCCTTTAGGTCGCTGGACCACTAGGTCGTGCCCCTTTAATCACTAGGTCGTACCATTTTGGACGGGGCACTGCTCCCTGGACCCCCGCGACCTGACCGGGCAGGTCGAACCCCGTAGCAGGGGCGTTGCCCCCGCACCCCCACCTTGGGGGGTTTCCACCCCCCTGGACCCCCCCTCCGTAGGGGATCTTATCTGAAAAACATTCAATAGAACTTGCTTGTTGAGATGCTGAGTTGACCATTCTTCGAGACAAACTATCTTTGGCTTCTCGGTCGATTTTATGGATTTTTGAATATCTATTTCGATGGATTCTTTAACGGTTTCTTTGGATTTTATTCACGTCTTCGAATGTGAATTTTTATGATTGATTGTTTCTACAATCACTTCTATGATTTGTCACTTTAAAATATAAAGGTTTTCTATACTAGTAGTAAACATCGAAACTCTTTCAACAAAATGATTTCAACTCTATTTTCAATAACAAAGCTCTTTTCTTAAACCGTTTTCTAATCTACTAGTATATACAAACCTTTACCTCACTCAGATGAGAAATCTAATTAAACGGCTTAGTAAAACAAGTGGTATGAAACACTTGCGTTCACTTCGTCGGTTAATTCTTGGACTTGTTCGATTGAACCTCTTGTCACAATTTTCTAGTGAAGATCTACAGTTTGTTCGTAAATATTTGAGTTAAGAAAGTAGTTATGGGACATGAAGCTAAACTTTTATATTTACTAACTTAGTGTAACTGACACTTCTTGATGATCATGACGATCATTTTTGTGTTTTAGACTAGCAACTGTACGATGTCTCTTTGTCTGCGAGGGAGACTAGACCTCGCTCTTGTGATGTTTCGTCATCGCATTTGTGTGATGTTTCGCCATCACATATGTGGGGTAGCGCCCTACGGTTTTTGGGACATTCGTGTATCAAAATTAATGGCTTGCAACCATGAGATAGCATCTCGCTTTGTGTTACACGTGTAGGTGAGTTTTCATGCTCCCATTTTGTGAGTTTTCATGCACCTATATTATGATTTCTGGATTTCTTGTGTAGTCTTCTGGAATTTGTGCTTCACCTATTTTCATGACTTTCATTGTTATGATTTTCCAGCTTTTATGTTTAGGTGAATTTGGATCTTTTAGAAGATTCTTTTGATATTGTTTGATCTCTTGATGATCTTCATTTACATGCTTATCATAGTATGTCTTTATGGTTACTATATGTTCTTGCCATATCTATTGTTTATATCATGTTATCTGATATTTATAGCTAGACTGACACTACAAGAAAACTGATTTTTTGTAGCGCCCAAAAACCGCCACTACGTATTTTTAGTGGCGTTCCGATAATCGTTACAAAAAAACATGCCACTAAAAATCCTCGAGTATTAGTTGCACTTTTGTAAACGCCACCAAATATGTTTTTTTGATAGCGTTTTTATAACGCCATAGAATTCCTTTTTTGTAGCGCCTATTTACCGCCACCGAAAAGGTTTTCTCCTCCATGATACTTTTTTATAGCGTTATCTAAATTTTTTGTAGCGCCTGTTTAACGCCACCGAAAGGGTTTTCTCCTCCACGTTACCTTTTCATGGCGTTATATACATTTTTTGTAGCGCTTAATAAACGCCAGCATAAGTGTACTTGAGTTTTTAATCACTCTTTTGTAGCGACATTTTAACGCTACCAAAATAAATAATATCCAGTAGCGTTTGTTTCCCTCCACCTGCTACTCCAGATTTACCCCTGATCTAGCATCCAATTATATAATAACGGAATACGCAAGCACATACACTTTTGAACACAATATATTAAACAACTACAAAATACGTATACGCATTGAAGATCCATAAGATACATAGACATTCATACATCCACATACATAGGTGTCGACAAAAAGCTACCCGTACACATACACAACCAAACTACCATAAGTGTTATAACCAAACTACCATAAGTGTCATAACTATACATATACATCTGAAATAAACGTCTGAAATAACCAAAGTACCAAGCAAAACCTGAACCACCATAAAAACCTGAACTACCTGTCATTGCTGATGTCTTCAAAATCTGAACTACCTGTCAACAAAGAACAGAACAAAAGAGTGAGAAAACAAAACCTGAACTTAAAACTGCATCACTAACATTCCACCACAATCCATACATAACTCCTCACCATCAATTATTTTCCCTCCCCTGAACCTGAACCACCAATCACATTCATTCAATCGCAATTCGAATATAACACCCCTACTTATGTACTTTTATCATTTTACCAAAAATCTATCTGCACTTTAGCTGCTAGCATTCCTAATGTATATATAAAAAAAATTATATACCTTTCATTTTGACTTAATAATGATTTTTTCCATTGGCCATGCTATGCGAACGCCAAAGCAATCATCCATGCACGTCAGACCCGATGTTGGTCTCCATATCTCTGCATCTGGAACTATCACCAGTTCAATCCAAACTTTTACAGCATTACGTCCCAATGGACGACAATGGACCATCGTTATCGGATCAGTTGATGCAATACTTTCTTCAGCCACTACGTCTGCTCCACCCAAATCGATCAACTGGCATTTGGCATCCTTTTGCATGGTTGCAATCGGCTGAAAGAAAAGAGATTATTATGCACAATGTATACATGCACATTAAATAAAATTTCATACACAGTTAACTTCTTCAAATTTGAAAATTAATACTTACATTTTGCGATTTATTCATGACCACATGTGCGTATTTCATGGGAGAATTCACAACATTTTCAGTATCATCACGACTCTCATCTAGTTTTTCTTGATCAGCTTCTACTTTTGATCTTGGCCATGCTACTTTCCTACCAACTGCATCTCCAATGCACGACATATCAGATGTGGGTCGCCACAAATAAGCATCTTTATTTACTACTTTGTCCACCCAAATCACAACAGCAGACGGACCGAGTGGAATACCATTAACGGTATATTTTGGATCAGTGGCGTGGATTCTTCCTTCGGGAACTACACCTTCACCCTCAGTCCAACCGTAATCTTGCAAGTGTCTTCGATGATGCTGGTACTCTAAAAATGAGAAGTGAAATTCAAGACTTTAGTATGCTATACAAAAACAACGAACATGTGTTAAATTTTTATTCAGATGGGGCGTGTGCTCGCTGCATTTTAGACATCAATAAGCTCGCAGCATATTACACTAATATACTTAACGTGAAAAAAATTACCGTGCTGGCTGCACTACGACAGGTATAAAATAATGTTAAATAATGCTATAGTTAATTAACTTACTATGTCTTCGGTCTTTCTAGCCATTCCCCTATGACCGGTTGTATGCGGAATTTGTGTGTACCTAAGGGCTGAATATTTCTCACTTTTTTGCTGAAAATATTGAAAGATGCTAGAATTTAACAACCAAAATCATAAAAAGAAAAACTATCTAATATTTATAATGCAGGGTAAATATGTATGGTGAGGATTGCAATTTATTTGAAAATCAATTCATCATGATCATATACTTATTTGGTATTATTAATGCTGGATAACTCAGTGACATATACAGCATTCCATATCTACTAATAATATTTATAGATTGAACTAACTTGCAAAGTGTTTTTTTACTTCATTTAAAATGTTTCTGTGCTTGTCATAACGCATTTGTATTTTGTATTGTCATAGGTTCCTGCAGCTAATACCTAAACAGGAACCCTCAGCATCCACCAACACTTGGACTTCACTTCTAAAGAAATTTATTGGTTGCTAACTATGTAGATGGATTTGCAGAAACATGCCAGACGAATTCAGTAGGAATGATTTACCTTAAACTCCGGACTTGTTTTCGCCTTCACAAACTTCCTCCAATCGGTTATGCTTTTTATGTTCGTAGGTTTCAGTTTAAGTCTTTCCTCATCGTTCTCCGCTTTTTGCAAATTTCGAACCAATTTGCTTTTTGACGATCTCCAAAGTACTCCCATTTGTTGAAATATAGCTTTTCTTTGCCATTCCTCTTCCAATTTAAATCTAATCTGCAACAATACATCAAAACATGATATTAGTAAAATTTATTTAATTTAAATACGACAGATTTAATTAAATCTGAAAGGTTTTCTGAAGTTATTAGAGGGCAATTTCAATTTATAATTGGCAAGAACTACTATTCAATTTATCCAGAAGTTATTAGATGGCAATTTCAATTTATAATTGGCAAGACCACGCAATATTAGAAGTCATTTTCAAAACATATTAGAGTCAGAATGTTAAATAATAGATGCCTGCTTCATACCAGAACCGACTGCCACAAAACTTCTTTTAAGTCATCACTAATATTTCTCCAATCATCAATGGTGTATGGAACCTGCTCCCGCACAAGCGGTCCAAGAAAAGAGGATAAATATACCGACCCTTGCCCTACTGGTATACCTAGATCATTGAACTCAACTTCAATTCGATCCTGACTGCATGTCGGGAGTCTTTTTGCTTTTGCAGGACCTCTACCGCCTCTTTTCTGAGATGTACTTCCGATTTCAGCTTCACTTTGTTTCCCAATTTCTAGCTCGGCATCAGCAGTTTGATCAGGACGGGTTTCATTTTCTGAGCGGAGTCCTTCATTTGGGTCAGAGGGGATATCATCTAGTGGTTGTTCGTCTTCTTCATTGTGAACAGTGGCTTGCTTCTTAGCATTGTCTGGTTGTTCTTCTATTTCATTTATACTAGCTGGAACTTTATGTTTTCACTTTGACTGTTTGTTCTTAGCTTTGACTGTTTGTTCTTCAGCCTTTCTCTACAAACGGGTACGTACAGATGTTGTAGACATATTTTTCTGCAAGTGACAGAAAACACAGTATAAACCAATAAGCACATGTAAACAATAAGCAACGATAAATATTAACAAACAACACTTAAATATCATCAACATGTAGCTGAAAAGAGATGTGGCAGTTTGCAAACCAAACAAGCAGGCCTAAAAGCCTTGAGATGATGAACAGATTTGTAATTTTATGAGAAAATGTACATGTAATGCAAAAAGAATTGATAAGAACACTACTCATTATCAAGCAATATATGCAAACAGAATTGATAAGAACATATAACGCTTTGTCTATGGAAGTATACAAAGATCAAAACACAAAGAACAAAAATTGAATGGTACATGCATTTGCAATGGATTAGAAAATTAAATGGTGCAAACTAACAGCCATTCGCAACATTAAAAAAAACAAAGCATTAGTGCAGCAAATGAACAACAATCACTAAAGAAAATCAATACAAGTTCAATGAAATTTCCAAATAGCCCGGATTTAATATATAAGTTCAACCATCACTAAAGCAAATGAACAACTATGCTCAAGTAGAACATATAATCTACTCAATTATGCCCTCGCAATCCTCTCTAACATAGCAAACATCTTCATTATCCGCTTCAGTTATTTCATCTTCCACCACTTGAATATCTTCCTCGTTGCAATCGTGCTCCTCTATATCATTAAAACTTCTTGATGGTGCTTTCATTACAACGTACCAATTAGAAACATCGTTCTCTCTTGAATAAAATACTTGTTTTGCTTGAGATGCAAGTATGTATGGGTCTCGTGAAAATTATGCTTGATGTAAATTAACAAGAGTGAACCCATCATCATCAACTTTTACTCCATTTCCTTTATACATCCAACGACACTTGAAAACTGGAATATAAAACAAATGATAATATAATAAAATTATATCTGTCAATATTCCATAATAAGTGACCACATCAACCACTTGGGACCTATCTTTAGCACTTGCTCTACACATAGTAGTTGCATCAAAAGTCACCCCACAATTCTGAGTTTCTCTCCCTAAATCTTTTACATGAAAACGTTGCTCGTTGATGATATATATTTTGAAAGACATGGCATCATCCTTCGGACCATAAGCAATCCATTTTAACATGTCATTATGATCCTTGGAGGTAATAGGTATCTACAACAAATTTCATTTAGCATATAAATTTATATAGTAATATTGATAGTTGAATGAGAATATATTTGAAATCTAACTAACCTTCCTTTTAATCCAATCGACAAAACTTTTTGTATGTGTTTCCCAAAGTAAGGTCGCATTTTTTGTCATGCGTTGGTCTGAATTTTCTAATTCCTCCAAATGCAAACTAGTATTGAACAATTGATTATAAGTTATGTATATCATTGCGAACACATCAAAATATTTAAAACAATATAACATAAACTTACTCTATAAACGGTTCCACCACGGCCATATTCATTAACACAGCTAAATGAGCACTTTCTTTCTTATTAACTGGCAATTTAATTGTCTTCGATACTGAAATTGGACGTCCCTATAATATTCTACTACTTTCATAATCTTCATTTCGAGCTCCTTTCTCCTCTATATGTCCTGAATTCTTCAAAAATTCATTGAAAAACAACATGCATTATGTTGCAAGATACGATTCTGCAATACAGCCCTCTGGTCGTGCATAGTTTCTGACATAATCTTTGAGTGTCTTCATATATCTTTCGAATGGGTACATCCATCGAAAATGAATAGGTCCATACATTTGTGCTTCTTTTCCAAGATGAATGGATAAATGTATCATTATATCAAAGAAAGATGGTGGAAAAAAATTTCAAGCTCGCATAAAACGTCAATAATTTCAACATTGATTTGTTCTACCTTCTCTCTATCAAGAACACGTTGATATAATTTGTTGAAGAAAGAACATAAGCGAATTATCGCTTTTCTTGCCTTCTTTGCCATGAACCCTCTCGATGCTAATGGCAATAAATGTTGCATTAATACATGGTAATCATGTGACTTCAATCCACTAATTTTGCAATCCGACAACGAAATCCGATTTTTTAAATTTGAACAGTAGCCATCCGGTCCTTTGAAATCATACAGTCTTTTGCAAAATATTTTTCTCTCGGATTTTGACAACATATATGGACCCGGTGGAAGATATGTTTTATTCCCACAAGGTTGTGTATGAAGCTCACTTCGAATTCCCCAATCCTCTAAATCCTTTCTACAGTTGGTTCCATCTTTGTATTTATTTCCATGCAACATTGTGCCCAGTAGGCTTTCACCAATGTTCTTCTCCACATGCATCACATCTAAATTGTGACGTAATGGAAGTTCCTATGAAAACCAAAACAATAATGCATTATTGGGTTTTTCTTGTATTAAAACAATGAAAAATAAATAAATTAACCACTAACCTCCCAATAAGGCAAATCAAAGAAAATTGATCGTTTTTTCCACCTTGATAGCTCTACTTATGTAGAACTGTTAGTATCATCATATTCATCTTCTTTATCATAGACATGCTTTATCTTCTTACTTTTCTCCTCTATTCCTTTTCCAAAATCATTTGGATAATCCTTCAATAATGCATAGATGTTTCTCCCAGAAAGCATTCTAGGAGCACCATCTGTCTCTATGGTATTATCAAACAATGCCTTTTGTTTTCTCCGTTAATCTGAAGGAGGTAGAAATCTTCTATGACCCATGTAGGCGAACTTTCGACTATGTTTCAACCAACGAGAATGGGTATTGACACCACATAATGGGCAAGCTTTTTGCCCTTTCACACGATATCCAGCAAGATTTCCATAAGCCGGAAAATCATTAATCATCCATAACAAAATTGCATTCAGTTTAAATAAAGTTTTACTAAATGCATCATAAGCAGTAACTCCATTAGACCACAAGTGATGCAAGTCTTCCACCAAAGGCGCCAAATATACATCAATACCATTCCCGGGTTGCTTCGGGCCTGGAATAAGTAAAGTTAACATAATATTTTCTTTCTTCATACACAACATAGGCGAGAGATTGTATGTCACAAGCATTACCGGCCAGCAACTATATTTCGAACTCAACATGGAAAATGGATTGAATCCATCTGTAGCAAGACCAAGCCTAAGATTGCGTGGATCAGATGAAAAAGATTTATACTTTTCATCCACCATTTTCCATGTCATAGAATCCACGGGATGACGCATTTTTCCATCGTTACTTTTATTATTAAAATGCCATCTTAATTCTTCAGCCATCTTTTGAGATCTATACATTCGTCTAAACCTCGGAATGATTGGGAAATATCTCAATACTTTAACTGGAACACCTTGTATAACCTCTTCAATATCTTGATTTTTCTTCCATCTCGAGGAACCACATTTTGTACAACTTTCTAAATTTTTGTATTCTTTTCTGAAAAGGCAACAATCATTCTCACAATCATGTATCTTTTCGAAACCCATGTCGAATGCTTTAAGAAATTTCTTAACTTCATATAAGGTTTTGGGAAGCACGTTATCCTTCGGCAGAAATAGATGTTGCACAGCCAAAAGCTTATCAAAACCACTATCGGACAAGCCAGTCTCGCATTTAAGATTATACAAGACGGTGATGGCAGATAATTTTGTGTGATCTGTGCAACCAGGATATAATGGAGTTTCTGCATCTTCCAAGTTCTTGACCAACTCATCCTCTTTTCTTCGAGAATCAACATCGTCTTTATCATCATCAAAAAAATCTTGATTCAAAAAATCTTCATCTTCATAGTGAATCATGTTGAATAGTTCATATACGTCAAACGTATTTGTTTTATTCTCTGCATTTATCTCTTCACCATGGTTAAACCATACACCGTCAATGTATTTAGGGTCCATTCCTTTTATAATTAAATGTTCAACGATGATTTGGTCATCATGACGACTAAGATTCCGACAATCCTTGCAAGGGCATAAAAAATTTTCTACACTTCTTACATTCCTCTTTGCAGCATGCACGAAATTCATTGCTCCTTGTCGTATTCTATACTAGTTCTATGAAAAAGTAAAAAAAAAAAGTGAGCTTTAGTATTAGATTATATGTTCTAATTCTCAAAATACATATTAAGTTAATCATGGTTTTATCACCTGTTTAAAAAAACCCGGCCTTTTTCCGTTATCGACATTTGAAGGCAAATAAGTTTCCAATCTTTGACGTATAAATTGGTTATATGTTGTAATCAAAAAAATAACTAGACGTTGAAGTACAAATACTTGTAGCACTACTGCATATAACCATGGTGGTTTAGTAGACAAAGGCAAAGAATACTTTTCCAAAAATATAAATTTTACACTTATATTTTGCATTTAACCTCAGATTTACATGTATTTATAATTAATCCATGCATGAATTCAAAGCCTAAGTCTAGCAAATTATAGAATTACTGCATATAAATTCAAAGCCTCAGAATGTACAAACCAACAGTTTCCTCTTACCAAACCAACAGTCAACTTCACCGCCTCCTCTTCACTACCTCACATCCACACAACTGACATATTTCCAGTGCCTGCCACTCCACAAAAGACTATTTATGCTCCAACATTTACCACTCTCAACCATCGAGCCAGCCAATACCCAATCGCAAACAAACCCGCAACCTCCATCAATGCTACTTGTACCCACCAAATTCCCGAAACACGCAACCTCAACCTCCTCTCAGCAAGCAACCATTGATTCACTGAACCACTTCAACAGAACATTCATATACTCAAAGAAATCAAAGCAGATATCCCAACAGATCATTGCAATTAGGGTTAAATCAACCATTTCAGTAATAGTTTAGGAAAAAATACGAAAATAAGATGCACTCAAATTCATATAAAATCCAAATAGAATCACAAAGTCGATTTAAAAGATTCATACCTAAATATACCTAATCGATTTAAAAGATTCATGCCTAAATATACCTAGATCTGCTGGCTGCCGCGACTCGATGTTGAGTAAGGGGGAAACGACGGAGTTGACGATGATACTTGAGTGCGATGAAAATTTAACACGATTAAAAGGGGGAAAAAATTTCTGAAGAAGAAAGCAAATTAGGGACGAGAATTTTGTTAAGTACGAGAGTAAAATGATAGGTTACGTTTATTTAGTTCGCGCGGACTCTTTTTTTTAGAAGCGGGAAACGTGAATTTTTTTTTGCCACGTTTATATTATTTGGTAATCTATTTTTTGTTGCATTTCCAATAAAACGCCACTGATTTTTGCAACTATAAATGGTTTTTCTTGTAATGTGTTCCGTTTATTATTTTCTTATAAATAATACTCGGGTCAGACCGAGATGTTACAGGTGCTTCTGCTTGACTTCTCCCCCAGGGATTTACTACTCTGACTTTTGGCTGACCATTTAGATTTGCAGTTTTTGTCGTTTACACTTGAGATATAGACTCATAGTTGTATTCTTTTGTATAGCACGTGTTGCTATTCTTTTGTATTATTGTGGATCATTTTGACCACTACTCTGATGTACACTTTCATGTGTTAGTTATATATTCATATCTTCTTCCGCCTTTGTGATATGGATGTCTGTGACTGATTTTTGTTATGCTTATTTCTATGTTTATTTCTGAAGATTATTTATAGCCACCGTGTGATAAGAAATCACATGGATGGTCACTCCTCAACAGCCTTATTCTCCGTGCTAGTTGACAGCACTACACCGTAATGTTCTTTGCTAGCGTGGGTATAGAGGTGGGGCGTCACACCGAGGGTGATTCCAAATGCTGAGAATCATATAACATTGTTTTATAATAACAATATCATGATACAGTTCGTAACAAAACTTAAATCTCGTTTGAAGTCGAGAGACATACTACAAATTGTTCCATATGATAAAGATAGTTTATCAGCATCGGAGAGAGTTAATTGACATTGTAGATAATTGAAACATAATAGCATACCTATTCATTGAGGGACTAACCCAATTGATTTTTAGAAAATTGATAGGAGAAGTTGGAATAAAATTCCATAATTGAACCCAAGTGCAAGTGAGAGATTGATAGAGTTAGGGATATGCCTCAGGGGCAATTGTTTAATTTATTACATATATCTTACTCGATAACCAATCTTGTTCAAAAAAAAGTTGTTTTCTTTTTGTTATATACTTGATATAATGTTCTATATTGATTAATTAATTTAATTATAAGTATATCTAATAGAAAATCCATAAATGATATATTTTGTGATAGTAGCTACAAAATGTTATAGCCATGAGTCATTTATCCCAATGAAAACAGATATACCATTTTAAATATTCCTAATCAAGATGCATCGAGACTAGATATCGGTGTATCCGTTGAGACAAGAGTACGTAATGCCCTCCAAATGTTGGGCAACGTATTACTCATGACTACTGGGGCGCGTACTGATAGTTATTGGATAATTATGGAATGACTAACTCTATTGTTTTCTGTTGGTTAATATAACTAAGGTTAAACAAAATATTGATGTGACTGATTCACACAGCTCTCTCAACTTGAGAATACTATGGATCTTTAATATGAAAGATCTTCTTTGATTATAGTTAGATCATGGTACAACATCTATCGAGTGATATAGTTTGGTCAAGTGGAAGAATTGGAAGTGAAACATTATTCAAGGGAGGATTTGTCTTCTCAGCTATATAGGGTTAGTATCATAGTCAACTCAAACTTAAAGTCCCTAACCAGAGCACTTCGGTTAATAATAATTGTTATTATTGAATCAAGAACTTTTTGTTTGGACTATAGAGTTAAATATGGACGATACTGAAATTTTGACCATTATCAAATTCCATCCAGATGATATGGTTTTGACAAAATGAATTGGTGTAAATAAATATCATAATCAGGTGACACTTAATAAAGTAAAATTGGATTTTACCAAAACCAAGTAACCGATAAATTTTTTCCCCATGTCACACCATTTCCTAAGTGACGGTGAACATTAACATTCGAATAGTTTGATTTTTATCGCTGACCAAATTTGCACCCAACGAATCACACAACCAGAACGATGAATTCTTTTTAAACCAAACGATTTACTTAGTTTATAATATTTATAAATTAATTAGTATGTAAGAAATATTATTATAAAATTTTGAATATGTTTTGAGGAATAAATATTATTAAATATATTTATAATGGTTAAAAATGCATCGATTGATATGTGATATCGATAAGTAAACTAATTAGATATAATTAATAATATTTATTTAGGCTCAAATGGAATGTTAACCCATGATGATAAGGTGATAATTCAGCTCTTATGAAGGCTATAGGGGGCGACTAAAAATAGGCTAGAGGGGTTGTAAATGGATGGCTCGGATTTAGTGAGAATTAGTATGTGATATGATCCATCTTTCTCCTTTTTATCCACTATAAGAAGGCCTCTAACCCTAATTGTCCAGAAACTTTTTTAGCTTCCACTATCTCTTCTATTGATGGCCAATCACATCCCTAGGAGCTTAAGCAAATCTAACTCAAATCGACTCAAAACAAGTATTATATGATTGTCAAAGGTCTACGGTTAAAGGATTACAAGTTTACCAAATCCAAAAGCTTTCAAACGATCGAGAGTTCGTCATTACTAGGTGTGCTTTAAGGTATTAGTTTAGTTATGTCTTTATCATATTATATTGCTTATAATCTCATAATATTATTTTATTATACATACACACACATATATATGTGTATGTATGTATATGTGTGTGTGTGTGTGTGTGTGTATATATTATTAGTTAGGTGACGATTCTTATATGTATTGATATTGTCGCACACTAGATTGGTTATATGCATATGATATAAAAAACTAATTTTTTTCACATATAAATCAGAAATGCACATCAAAATATTTTATATATAAAATTATTATTTTATTAATATATATATATATATATATATATAATAAGTCATTTAATTATAATTATTTGATTCATATTTATTTATATCATCATATCATGCTAATTATTAAAAATATATTTTATTTATGTACATTTACTATAATTATTATTTTTGATAATAGTAAAGTATTTTTAAATAATTATCCACTATTGTTTAATATTATTTAAATCAATATATTATTTTAATAATTTATATAAAATAAATATGTCTCTAAATTTAATTTTAAAACTTTTAAAAATTATTTTATCATGAAATCGGCTCTCGGGAAAAAATTAATAATTTAATAATTAATTTAGTTATTTCTCAAAATCATTTTAAAATACAACCTAAATTAATTAATTATTAAAAAAAATTACGTAGAAAATTCATGGAATTTTTTTCCAAACCTTTAAATATCATTTGGATTTTCAAAAAGTTTAAATTTTTAAAAAAAAATGTTTTGAAAATGTTTTTATAATATCTTATTATATTATGACTAATTAATATATATTTATATCAATATAATACAGTTTTGTTTTGTTGTATATAAGATTTGGAAGTAAAAAACATTAAAAATTTTCATTTTATTAATTAATACATATACATACATACGTGTGTGTGTAAATTTGATATTATAAATATGTTTACAAATATATATATATTAAAAAACAAATTTTATATATATTTTGTACGTATAAATATTATTTTAATATTTATTAAATAATACATAATTATGTGCATATACATAAAATTTGAATATTTTACATATATAAATTATATATATAAGTGTTTAAATATTTTCGTCCTCATAAAATTATTTAATAAAATTTACTTATGCATTTACATACATACATATATTTATTTATAATATTTATATAAATAACAAACTTATATACATACATACTTACATTTGGACATCATTATAATACATATCGGTTGAGCTAACATGTCCGTTACGATGTAAATCTCAACAACTATAAATAAGCATGTTATACCTTGCATGAATTATCATGTTATACATGTACACGCATAAATATATGTATAGGATACATATGTGTACATTTATATATATAGGATATAAATTAAATATAATTTTATATAATTATTATATAAAATAAGAGATTTTATTTAAATGAAATTTGAAAATGTTCTTAGTATATTAGACTTCTTAGGTCCAATATAGATCCAATAAAGATATTTTTTTGAAATCTACCTATAACTTTCGTTGTGGGCTGGCCTAGTTCCAACAAAGATCTTGCGTGAGTTTATTATCCAATATATTGGCATTAAGAGTTGGGGGTTTCTCATATGAGAGAATTTCTTATCATTCTTAAAAACAATTTTGAGTGCTCCACTTCTAATCATGCCATGTATAATTCTAACCAAAACACGACAATCTTCCATAATTCCATTTTATGTCCATTCACCTTGTGGAAGATGTAGTAGTCCCCCCTTTATTTGATTCAAGGTTCGTCCTTGACTTGAAAGATGTAGGGTATTCTATTTCATCCATAGTTGCAACATAGATGTAAGAAATAGGTTGGTTCAAATCTAGAGAATTTGCCTTTGAAAATTCATTCCACCTTCCTTTTTTATTTAAAGCCACGAAGCCTCCACTTTCTCTCTGCTTTCTTTTATCATGGAAGATTTCATCCATTCAGACAAATTTTTCTGCTTGGAAATGAAAATCTTGCAAACTTTACAATTGTGAATATGGAGCTCCATTCAAAATAGGGTATTCTCGATTAGTCCAGATTTCATGGCCATTAACTTCTCCACATCACTTATCTTGTTGGTTCTATATATTAGCCTCAGTGTTAAATCTTTTCAAGTAGTCTCTCAACAACTCTCCTATCCTTTTATTTATGTTGTCCAGCATACTTACGTCAATGGTTGGCTCTTTGGAAGTGTAGAATTGTGATGAGAATTCGTATACAAATTGCTTCCATGAGTAGAAGGGCTTTTCACGATAGCGTTAATACTACATCGCAACTGCCCCAAACAAGGTGATAGGAAGCAATCTACACCTTACTACTCCTGGGTCAGCATACAAGTCCGTTTAACTTTCAAAATCCTTCAAGTGCCCATCCGAGTCAGTGGAATCGTCTTGCTTGATCAAGGAATTCTTGACATATGATGACAATGGGACTACCATAATTTCCTCACTAAATGGGGCTACTATAAAGTTACCGTTCGTCTTGTACCAAAACCTTCAAATATGTTTCATTGTCTTTGTAGTCCTTTCGCTTCGGTTTATATTGTTTTTTAAGAAGTTGAACTAGTATATTGCAAAAGGAAGATCCTGACACTTTGTCTGGCTTTTGAGTTAGGTGATTAAAATCTCTTTTCTGTGGTTTTAGGGTGCTTTTCCCAATGTTTTTACTTTTCAAGTTTGAACCTTCAACATTTTTTTAGGGGGACTCGACTTCATCCTCGTCATTTCCTTTTGTTCTTCGGGATTTTCTTAAAGAGTTTTAAGAAATGAGCGTTTTTAATTAGCTCATGCATGACTTGAAGCTGCTTCTTCATAGTTTTAATGTCATTTTCTTCATTCGATGCCTCTATTGGCATCGAAGCTTGTCTCATTTCAACATTCTCCATATTGAATTGAAAGGTTACATTTCTTCAAGGTTTTTATAATGCATAACTTCTTCTTTTACTTGAATGTTAACTTTGTTGATCGATCATCCCATTTTGCAAGTATATGTGGGTCGATTGGTTGTTTTCCCTTAAGTTTAACTCTTAATGAAAGCACCACAAAATGTTTGGTCAAAATTTGGTCCTAACCCATGTGCTTTGGTTAAAGATAATTAATGATACTCGAGTAAGGAAAGTATTTTAGTCAAGTATGATCATCTTAAGTCCATATGAAGTCATTTATGCAAATAAGGATTTGTTTAAGTTCTTGTTCACAAAGTCACAATTTTAATTTGACCTAATAGCCATTAAAGTCCCAATTTCAAGCTTTTTGTTATGCATGAGAGAAAACAAATAATGAGAGAAAAGTACAATTTGAAATTTGATAGTTTCTAGTAGCGAATACATGCATGTACATGGAGAAATTGGATCTCTATATATTTAACATGTGACATTTATGGAAGTTGGATGGTTGTGATTTGTTGACGTGGCATATGACCAACTATGACATGTGGCACAACTCTCTTTATTCAATCCCTTTATGATGATGTGGCATAGTAAACCAGTTGGAGGGTGCTACATGGCTAAATAATGCATCATATTTTAGTCGTTTTATCAACATGTGGTAGCTATTTCATTCTCAACATGCGACAACTATGTTACCTTCATCATGTGACGGTTGTATACTATTCAACATGCGGTGGCCCTACGATCCGTGATAGATTCTTGTTCCTTCAATATGTGATAAACTCAATGGTATCACCATGCGACATCCTCATTTTATCATCTTGCAATAGCCTTTGATCTGCGGTAGTTTTGTATTATCAATCTGCGGTAACCATCAACTTGCGATGGCTACATTTATCAACTTACGATTGCATTTAATATAAGGTAGCTCTTAACTTATGGTGGCTTTATATTACCAACATACGACAGACTACCCTTCAACATGTGACAACCTTCAATATGTATGATAGCCTAGCCATCAGCATGCGATAACTCTCAACTTGCGATGGCTTTTAGTAATGATGGCCTTGAACTTGCAATAGATTTATATTATCAACTTGTGTTAGCTCTCAACTTGCGACAGCTTTCAATATGTGATGGCGTTCAACATGCGATAGCTTTATATTGTGAACTTGTGATTGTTCTTAACTTGTTGTGATTGTTCTCAACTTGTGATAGCTTTCATTATGTGATAGTCCTCAACTTGCACTATCCTCTTTTTGGCCTCAACATCCACTCGCTGTATTCATATCCAACTTATGATAGCTTTTTACTACTTTTGACCTTTAAATCTCATTATTATCAATTGGTAGTGACCTTTAGTACATTTAAGAAATTTTGAGGTGTAGTGCTACGTTTTCTACCATTTTCTACTTTACGAAAAAAATTAGTGTTCTTATTCCCCTCATCCATCCATTAGACCCTAGATCTTTATTTCCACATCACTTCCTCTTGTGTTAGAATTTTAGTTAATTATTCTTTAAATTTGAAAGCGTGTTGTTTTATGAAATATTTTAATTTTATGGGATTGTAATTTAAGTTTATATGCTTGAATATGATATTGAATAATGTATATTGCTTACCCATTTTGTATGGGATAATTTAAGTTGCTAAATGATACGAAATAAAACAATCAATATTTTTGTACAGTAAGATATTATGCATATACTATAAAGAGTTTTTTTCATCTATTTGTATTTCATTTTTTCCATCGTTCATCAATCAATGAACATTTTCTTTGTTTGATCTTTTGAACATCTTCTCCAGATTACAAACTAAGTAGAACTTGCATTAAAAATATATTTTATCGGAGATTTTTCATGCTCATATTTTCAATTATCATGGATCACATGATAGGTATAAGCTTTCTAATTTTTAATGGATACCCAAAGACCCGATAATTAGAAGGGTGATTAGTCAGAAAGTTATATATGTCTACGAGCTCTATAATTCTTAATATTAAACTACTATTTGATGTCATGCAAATATATATAACTCGATAGAATTGTGCACTTTCACATTAGTTGATAGTTTTTTAAGCTAGATCTTACAGGAAGAGATAAATTATTCAATGGGACATGACTTAATATATCATGTACCTCTACTAATTTTTCACTCCCATTGAAGGTGATAATATGTGGATGCCATCAAACTTTTCCGTCTAGGATGAGCCACAGAAGGTTTTACCACTACACTAGAAAGTGTATTTAGTAGCATTGAAAAAACGCAACCTAAACTTATAGTAGTGTTTTGCTACACGCTGTTATACGACATGCTATTAAAAGTCTGAAATTTTTGTCGCGTTTTAGTAAACGCTGCGAAATCTTAAAATATCGTGGCATTTTAGAAACGCAGCAAAAGTTTATTTCTGCGGTGTTTATCAGCTGCTACAGAAGTTATTTTTTTCCTTTTTATATGTTGTATACATTTTTTGTAACTTTTTTTCAATGATACAATAAGTTTTTGTTGCGTTTGTTCCTGCAATAATATATTTTGTAGCTGTTTACATTCATTTCTGTAGCATTTTTATAACGCTGCTAAAAGTTGTTAACTGTTTTGCGGTGTACTATACACACTAGTATTTTTTATTGGCTTGTATCATCTCCAACAATCACTCACATAGTCGTATTAAAACCAGTAATCAATTGTATAATCATCATATTCAAACCATCCATCAATCAATCAAATAATCATCATATTCAAAAAATTAAAAAAACACATTCCCTGTCCATACCCATCACCATTCCCTGTCCTTTCAAACTGACCTTCCCATACTTTCAACTGTTCCTCCTCCTTCTCTACTTTCGGCCACCCTTCCAAACTCCCCCAAAACTTACCTCCTCCTGTCCCACCACCAGACATTCCCCCTCTGATCCAACCCGCTACTTCTTCTTCCTCCACTTGGTCCTCCCTTTTCAAATCTAAACCTCGAAATGCTGGTGCATACTCGCCAGTTAACTTTCGTCTATCTTATGATGGACAAGTGCTGGTGCCACCACCTGATGTTACTGAAAGCTGGAAATGAATTATGGGGAGGATGGTTGGTTGGTTTTTTCCTTGACTAGCCCATGTCCTACATGACAGTTATCAACCATTTAAAAAAACTGTGGAAGCTCAAAGGCGAAGTCACCATAAAATCTGATGGAACCTTGTTCCTTTTCCATCTCTCCTGTCCTGAGGATAGAAAGAGAATTGTTGAAGCCGATCCTATTTTTCTTCGAAACAAGATTTTCATTATTAAGGCATGGGATCCTTACATTGGGAACAGCTGCAGCACCATCAAATCTGTGCCAGTTTGGATAAAGATATCGAACATACCGCTTTATGCATGGTCTCATTTAGGGATTAACTGGCTGGCATCAAGAATTGGAAGATTGCTATGTTTGGATACATCCACTGATAAAATGGAGCGTATTGGTTATGCCAAATGTCTAGTTGATGTCACTCCAAGTCAAGAATTGGTTGATGAGTTTCCAGTGAAATTAGTTGATGGATCAACTCATATGAGATAGGTTAGCTATCTCAGGAAACCTGAAATTTGTACTGGTTGTAAAGTATTTGGTCACATGAAAAATGTTTGCATGAGAGAAGGAGAAGTAAATGTGAGAAGTGAAGAAGAGATAGAACTGAACGAGAAAATGAATGAAGATTTTGTTATTGTGCAGAAGGTTGGTAAGCAGACAAACAAAAATAAACAGATTTGGAAGAGAGTTGAGAATAAGAAACATAAAGGGAAGGTTGGAAATATTTCAAAGTTGCCAGTGATAGATGATATATTAGTACATGTTGAAGTAAATGTGAATAGCAGTGCAGTACGAGGTAATGATGATAAAGCATACAAAAATGAAGGTAGTGGAATTGAGGAGCAGGTGGTGGCATGTGAAAATGGAAATGACCATGGAATAATAGTGACAAGCAACAATTTTGATGTGTTAAAAGACATGGATACTGAGGGTGATTATGTTGAAGTGGCATCTACAGGAGAGGAAAATGATGGAATAGAAATTAATCCAGTTCTTTTGTTTGATGATAGAACACAAAGAATGGAAGGCAGGCATCTACCCTATGTACAACCAAATGCATCATTAGTAGAGCACCAAAACTTGCTGACCTCTCTGATATAAAATGACAATCAATCTGTGCAAGTATTTTATCTCTTGTGCATGCAAACATTAGGAAAATTACACAAAACACTTGCTCCATACCCAATCTTGAAATTCCCCCTTCCTCATGTCAACTTACAATTGTTTCAAGAACATACAAACACGAAGAAACATTCTGTAGCACAATACAAAAAGAAATTTTTGATTTAGTGTACAACATGCATTCCCAGCCTCTCTCCACAACATCAGTTTCACCTCCCAACCCTAAACTACCACCACCCATCATCCCAAAGCCATGTCAAACTTATGTGTTTCTGGGTTCTATTCTAGGTTGGAAATCGCCACCTAATGAACCTACTGAAGACAGTTGTCAAGTTAATGACAATGATAAAAGCAAAAAGTAAAAAAAGGAAAAAAACCAAAATCAACGTTACACAAGAATGAATTCTCCAGTTACTAGGAGCATGAGAGAAGGAGCACACATAAATATGGTATAATTAATGTTACACAACATAGGTGCTTGGAATATCAAAGGATCCCACAATTTACTCAAGCTGGATCAGGTTAAACAGTTGATCTCCAATCATCAACTTTCTGTTTGCAATTCTTGAAACCAAATTGAATTTGCCTCTAACTATTAATGCTGTAAAGTGCATCAACCCATCTTGGACCTTAAACCACAATCTTCTTGAAGCTAGCTATGGGAGAATTATGGTCCTTCATAATCCAGAGCAACTTACTCTGCATCTCATTCTTGCAACTCCACAAATAATGCACTTTCATGCTAAATATTTCAACTCCTCAATATCCTTTTATATATCCTTCATCTATGCTTTTAACTCCTCCTCTTCCAGACAAACTCTATTAAATCTTATTCCAGCGTTAAGACAAGACACACATCCTTGGATTTTGCTTGGAGATTTTAACTGTTGCTTTTCATTGTCTGATAAACATGGGGGTCTCCCTCTCTTGCCTAGGGACATTCTCCCTTTAAACAATGCTGTTGATGACTCATCCTTAATCCCAATTATCAAATATGGTGCCCCATACTCTTGGAATAATCGATCAAGAACTGGTGCATGTGTTTTCTCTAACATTGATCACTCTTACTCTAACTTCAAAGCCCTTTCTACATGGCCCAATATCTCCACTTTTCTGCCCCATCCAATTCTATTTGATCACTCACCCCTCATCTTGTCCACTGGGAAAAAGCCGCTGGAAGCCAAAAGAGGTTTTAAATTTTACAATGCTTGGGTCCATGATCCAGAATATTATGATGTTATAACTAATGCTTGGACAAAAAGTTTTTTTGGAAATCCTACTTTTATATTTTGCAGGAAACTCGGAGCAGTTAAGGATGCTTTGAGGGTTTGGGCAAGGGTAAGGTATGGTAATGGCAACCTACAATCAACTAAACTCAAGGACCAGTTAAAGGTTGCACAGGAGCAAATAATGGATCAACCTGGCAATGTTCTCATGGCAGAGAAGGAAGCTACACTTTACAATGAACTTAATCTTGTTCTAGCTAATGAGTCTGATATGAAGAAGCAACAATTAAGAATCAAATGGGCAGCTGAAGGAGATAGGAATACTCAAAATTTTCATGCCTCTCTGAAGATAAAGCATTCAAACAATAATATTTCTTCAATAGTTGATGAAGCAGGTAATCTACATACAACCCCCTGACACTGTGGAAAAAGCCTTTCTTATGTACTATGCAGGCCTCTTTGGTAATGCTAGCAATTTTGAACCGGAGCTAGGCCTTCTCTCCACTATCTCTCTACCAAGACTTAATCAAGATGAAGCTGGTCTTTTAATAGCTAAAGTGACTAACGAAGAAATCAAGAAAACCCTATATGCAATGAATAGAAGCTCGTCTGGTGGTCGAGATGGTTTCAATGTTTTTTTTTTACATCTAGCTAGGAAATTGTTGGTGATCAGTTCTACAGTGCTATCCACAATTTCTTTGACAAATTCAAGCTGCTTGGTTCAGTGAATTCTACCAACTTGGTGTTAATCCCAAAGACTAAACCTGACTTGACTGTCTCCTCCTACAGACCCATTTCCTGTTGTAATGTGGTTTATAAATGTATCTCCAAGATTATAGCCACTAGGTTAGTTTCAGTGCTTCAAAGAATTATTTCTAGCAACCAAGTTTCCTTCCTCCCTGATAGAAGTATCCTAGATAACATAATGTTAGCCCATGAGCTATTAAAAGGATACCACTGTTTTAATGTTTCACCACGTGCCATGTTCAAGCTTGATCAGCAGAAGGCTTATGATTCACTTCGTTGGAAAACAATTGTGAGGGTTATGTCTCTCATGGGTTTTCCCAAAGTTTTTGTTGCTTGGATTTATGAGTGTATATCTACTCCCTTCTTTTCTTTGATAATCAATGGCACAAGCACAAGCAATTTTGTTCCAAAGCAGGGAATCAGGCGGGGGATCCCCTGTCTTCCTATATTTTCATTCTGGTGATGGAAGTCTTTACAAGTCTGTTAAGACCCATGTTTCAAAACAAGCAAATACAATACCACCCCAAGTGCAAAGACCTTCGAATAACAGCCCTCCTTTTTGCTGATGATATTATGATTTTCACTGAACCCAATATGCAGTCTTTTGAAGTTATTAAAAGTGCTCTTCATACTTTTTATTTGATGACTAGCCTTAAACTTAATCTTCATAAGTCCAGTATCCTATTCTCTGGAGTTTCTAGTATTCAGGAGTTGAATCTGTCCACTTATGCTGGTATGCAATCCATGTCATCTGATATGAATTATCTTGGGCTTCCACTTTGTACATCAAGAGTTACTAATGTTGATTGTCTTCCTCTATATGAAAAGATCACTGCTGTTATGGATTGTTGGGCCAACAGATTCCTGTAACAAGCTGGAAGATTGGTGCTTATTCAATCTGTAAGTCACTCAGTAATGTTTTATTGGGAAAGGACTTTCATTCTACCAATTAAACTGTTGAAATTGGTTAGAAGAGAAATGATGAGATTTATATGGTTTGGTACCATACACACAAGGAAAGTCCTACCCTGCTCTTACAAATCCTTTGAGAAGCCAAGAAGCAAAGGGGGTCTGGGATTGCAAAGCATTGGGGTATGGAACAAGACAGCTTACAGCCATCATTTCAATGTGTTGCTGCACAAGCATGACACACTGTGGGTGAATTGGACACTAAGATATAACATTGGTACAAAAAACTTTCGGCTTATGGATATCCCACAGGCATGTAGCTGGATATGGAGGAATATTTTAAAATTAAGAGACATATTCAAGCCTCTTGTTCAACTGAAACTTTTTGAGACAAGCATGTGCAGTTTTTGGCATGACCCATGGCTAAGCAAAGGTGTTATTCTTGACCATGTTTTCAGTACACAACAGAAATTTCAATGTGACATTGGTAACAATGCTCTTGCCATTGATCACATTGTGAATGGTAAAATTGTGATGCCCTACACTAGTAACCAGATTGTCAGGAATTTTTGGAGTGCATATGAAAATAGCATTTATGAATCATATGACCATGACACTGTCTTGTGGAATGGTCAGGGTCACTCCATCAAAAAAGTTTTTGTGGCCTTGAATGGATTGGACACAATGCCAGATTGGAAGTGGAGAAAGGTAACTTGGGCAGTGGCATCTTGTAGCAGTGACAATCTAATGTTTTGGAAGGTTACTTCTAATGCTCTCTTGACTAGAGATAAGCTTTTGAGATATGGTATGTTTGTTCTACCTGAATGTGAGCTGTGTTATCAACAGCCTGAAATTGTTATGCATATTTATTTTGACTGTCCATATGTTCAATTCATCTGGTCTAATATGATAAGTTGTATCCTAAGGGTTTATGCTTTTCCTATTAATACAAATCTATGGAATCTGATTGGAAGGTGCCATTTCATGGAAGGAGGACATTAGGCAGCTCCTTTTCTTCATTTTGAAGAAACTTACGGTGGATATTTGGAAGGAAAGAAATAAGAGATGTTTTGATGGTATCAGCAGAAGCAAGGAAGTTTTTTGGACAATCTTAAAGCATGACATACTGTTGGGGTTGAGGGTTAGCCCATTCAAGTTTCTTGACATTCACTTTGAACCTTGGATACCCTAGCTACTCCTTGTAGTTTCTTTTTCTTTTCTGTTTTGATGTGTGTTTTCTGTTCTTTTTTTACTTTTCCTTTTCCTGTGTGCTTTGTTGTGTGCTCTTTCTGTTTTTCCTTTTCTATGATTAATAAAGCTGGTAGGGGACCAGATATAACCCCGCTTAATCTGAAAAAAAAAACACATTAATTACATAATCAAACATGATATCCATAGCCATTTCGATATTTGATATTCGACAAATTAAGAGAAGTCATATATCATAACCATTCATAAACAAATTTACATCAAAAGTAATAACAAAATATCATAATATATATAACAGCTAGTACACACCAATATAGAAGACAACAATATACTAAGTCCAAT
Source organism: Allium cepa (assembly GCA_030765085.1). NCBI lineage: Eukaryota > Viridiplantae > Streptophyta > Magnoliopsida > Asparagales > Amaryllidaceae > Allium > Allium cepa. The sequence continues at coordinate 76,536,740 of CM060941.1, read as the reverse complement.
TCAAAATTACATACTGCTCACCTAAGCTTGAGTTCTGAAGCCAAATCTGCAACAACATTCAAAAGCTTGATCAATCAACTTCTCATTCTCCTCCAAGTACACCATTTGAAATTTTTTTACATATTCACTACTAAATGTTATAAGCTATATTAAGCAAGTGGAACTCTATAAGTTGGATCAATCATCTTCAATACAAACAAGTTTCCTTTTCATCTCTAGAAACTTTGCATAATTACAAAAAAATAACTTAAAATTTGATTATTTTTTATTCAGATGTTTAACTAAATTATTGTAGACAAATCAGCGCTTTAGAAGCATATAATCAAAACTTACAGAAACTCATCGTCTAAGTATATGGTTTTAAATTCGCCTCGCACAGTGTCAGGTGCTTTTATAGGTATCTAATCATGAAAGAAGAAAAAACATTTATTCTTTTGACGCAATATATCTGATAAAAGGATTTTAAAAAAATAGAACTGAAAATAATTAAAGCGTATACAGACCCCAATTTTAAAAGCATCAAACTTAACAACAACTTCTCTTGAGTTAATAGGAATCAGTGTCAGATCATCGCTTCAGTTCATGTCATCAGTCAAGCTTCTTTCAGTCATGCCAATTCACCAACACCTTCATCCAAGTTGACCAATCACTTCAGATCATTGCTTCCCAATCAGGTCTACGCACTGGCACTCCTGTCCAGAGTTTTCAAGCTTTTAGATATTGTTATTTTGCCACTTGGTATAATTTGATTATAGAAAAATCTTGTAAATGGTTATAAATTTTGGCTAGTAGAACCGAAAATGGATGTTGCATTAACAAGCGATTCTCCTCCTTACATCTTCTTTCTCCTCGCTCTATTTTGCTTTTCTTCTCTATTATAACTTTCATATAAAACTTACTGCCCTCTAACAACATACTTTAAAATTGATCTCACCAATTGAGAAAACATATTGTTGTGAAAAAATGGCAGCGCTTTGTGGAAGCTTATATCAACGGATCTTTGTCACCCAAATCACAAAGAGATAACTTGGATTAAAAAATAAGACGGAATTGAAATTAAAAGCAATAAGACAAGATATTCCACCCAACCACCCACTTTATTGATTCACCAAAATCTTTTGTTTACAATTAATAAAACAAAGCTAAAATAAACAAATACTATTGAATCAATAACCAAATTGAGAAATGGAGCAAATATCTATATGGCTAAAATTGTTGGAGAAGAACAAAGATGGAGAACAGGGAATTAGAAAATAGATTTTCCACTATACATTTACCCTCTCTTCTGGTCTCTATTTATATAATCAATTACTTAATGCCCAAGTTAACATTAGATGGAAAAAAATAATTTGATTAGCCAATTAGAGAAAGAAATAAACATACTCAATATGCCTATTAATTAGGGGAAACTAAATCTTCTCTTTCTTTCTTTTGCATATTTCTTTCCCTCTTTTTGTGATTTTGTATCACCAAAATTTAACACTCCACCTTGATGCAAAATCACATATCTCCAACATATCAAACATGCCATATCTAGATCCATCACAACTCCATATATCTCAATCATACCAAATTACAAACTTCTACCACCGACTGCAAATGATGCATCTCCCACACGAGGTGCACCACACAAATCCGGTCTCAAAAATGTTTATAATACCACAAAGATCTCCGTCTTGTCTTTGTGGATTTTGCAACTCGAAACCCGTCTATCACTCGATCTGAGCTCATTACCTGATCACTATCGATCCCCCGAGCATCATCAACATGAAGACCGCTGTCAAAAATATGATCCTCAATGCTATAATCATAAGCAGTGACCACATTAACCTCTCCACCTTGTTGTGGACTAGGTTCTTCAACCGTCACTCGCTTTCCATATTCGACTACAGAACCAACGAAGCTATAAAGGTCTCCTTCTTCCAATACTCCTCTCATCCTTACACGACCACCTTTCTTCACTCTCAAAACTCCACCTTGAGTCTCATAAGTGCAACCACGACGATCCAACTGACTAAGAGAAATAAGATTATGTGAACAAGTGGGTACATGTCTGACTCCAGAGACTTCTCTAACCACACCATCATGCATACGAAATCGGATAGATCCAATACCACAAATTGGTAGCTCTTCTCCATTGGCTGTCCTAATCATGTCGACAATCTTCTCATAAGAAGAAAAACAATTCACATCTCTACAAATGTGAAAACTGGCTCCCGAATCCATCTTCCAAGGCTTATTTTCACTAAAGAGGACATCATAAGAAGCACCACTATCGGTACCTTCAGCAAAACCTGCATGTGCATCACTACTAGTATCACCGTGCGCAGCCTTTTTCTGATCTCTTTTATAAGCATAACACTTGCTGCGTACGTGACCTTTCTTATTACAATAATGACAAGTGATAACACATTTACCATTAGCATCCTTCTTCTTCCAAATTGTATCTTTCTTCGAGTCCCTTACCACCATAGCCTCACTTTGAATTGATTTCATACCTGACCCTTTCCTTCTAAGCTCCTCATTCAAAAGACTGCTTCGAACAGTTTCCAAAGAGATAGTTCCATTAGCATTGGAATTACTCAATGAAACAACAAAGTTTCCCAACTTTCTGAAAGCGAACTCATCAATAAAAGAGCCTGTAACTCATCATCAAAATTGACCTTCATATTTGCCAATTGATTTATTACATCCTGAAATTCATTCAAATGCTCTGCAACAGACTTCTCTTCATCTAATCTCAGTTGTACCAACTTTCGAACCAGAAAAGCCTTACTAGTAGCACTCTTTGACTCATATAAAGATACCAACTTATCCCACAAAGCCTTTGCGGATTTACAACTAGCCACATGATGGAAAATTGAATCATCAAGATATTGCGAATCAAAGCAATCGCCTTCTTATCCATCTTCTTCCATTTTTCCTCATCTACATTAGAGGGCTTCTTTCCATCTCCATCAATCGGATCGTGAAGATCATTGAGGTACAGAACATCCTCCATCTTAGGCTTCCAAATACCCCAATTCTTCCCATCCAAAATAGCCATCTTCGAAAACGAAATCATATCCGACATCAATAATTTTTCAATCCAAAATTACTCTAAGCTTTGCGATAATCTGTGCTCCGTTACCAATCTGTTGTGAAAAAATGGCAGCTTTTGCGGAAGCTTATATCAACGGATCTTTGTCACCCAAATCACAAAGAGATAACTTGGATTAAAAAATAAGACGGAATTGAAATTAAAAGCAATAAGACAAGATATTCCACCCAACCACCCACTTTATTGATTCACCAAAATCTTTTGTTTACAATTAATAGAACAAAGCTAAAATAAACAAATACTATTGAATCAATAACCAAATTGAGAAAGGGAGAAAATATCTATATGGCTAAAATTGTTGGAGAAGAAGAACAAAGATGGAGAACAGGGAATTAGCAAATAGATTTTCCACCATACATTTACCCTCTCTTCTGGTCTCTATTTATATAATCAATTACTTAATGCCCAAGTTAACATTAGATGACAAAAAATAATTTGATTAGCCAATTAGAGAAAGAAATAAACATACTCAATATGCCTATTAATTAGGGGAAACAAAATCTTCTCTTTCTTTCTTTTGCATATTTCTTTCCCTCCTTTTGTGATTTTGTATCACCAAAATTTAACACATATCATGTCATTCATCATATCCTAACAATCTAAATAAAGAGTTGAAAAAAATGATTTTTTGACTATAGATGTACATCTCAAAGAAGATATGTAACCATTAAAATAGTGTGCCATTCTTACAGTTTACTTTGTCTATGAGAGTTAATAAAAAACCTATAAGCGAGGATGAACAAACATTGGATCTTTTTGGTAATTAGCTTAAGTGTATGCCATTATCATTATAAAAAGGGCATAATTTAAAGACCGAAACAAAATTTGAAGGTCTTGAGCAAGGGAACATGCATGTGAGTGGCTTAACGAATTCAAAACTACAACAAAGAGAATATCAAGTTACTTGTGCATAGTTTCCGACTTTATTGTGTTTGCTAAATTGAAATTCGCTTGATAAGGCATATAAAAGAATTACCCAACCAAATTGCGAGAATGTCCGAAACAATTTAGGCATGTCATAGAGATGAGAAGACTGGATCCTCGAATTCTTACCTTTTTTACTTTAAATTTTGTCTCTTTCTGGACTATTCTAATCTTAATTTCTCTGACCTTCTAACACTACTCTTATTTAACAAGAAAATTTTCAAAATTGATCAGGAGGAATAACTGCTCATAATTTCCATTAAGTATAATTTGAATATATGATGGTGTATTCCAAGTTTCCTCTCCAAAATTATGTTAGAAGAGATGCATGTATTTGAGTAACAAATTTCCATTAAGTATAATTTAAGAGTACAGTTAGTAACACTCAAGTTATTGATATTTCAAACGACAAGGTAATGTGAAAAATATGACATGTAATACAAAAGAAGAGACTAAGGGTCTGTTTGATTTGAAGATGAAATTTTGAGTTTTGTGTTTTCAATATGTGTTCAAAAAGACGTGGAACAGAATGATGACATGAGAAGGAGTGGGGATGTAGACAGCGTGAGGAAGGGAAAAAACAAGAGGAAGGGAAACAGCAGAAGAAGAAAAATCATTTTCAATTTACATGCTAAAACCATTTTCCGGATTAATTGTTTTTGAAAATACAAAACATCTTATCATACGAAAACCTAAAATTGAAATTTACAAACTAAAGTGGGCCCTAACCTTTCTTTCACAACACCATTCTCTTGTTCCTTGCCAATGTAGACTACATGTACATCGTAGGTCTAAGATAGGGAATCTGAACTGAAATAATTCCACCAATACAAGAAGTAGTTAGCCAATCATCCTGGTAGTTACTATTCACCGAGTGAGCACAATCGATATGATTTATACTTACACAAAATTTATGATTTATTTGAGTGTTCAAAAATGTGAAACCCTTGAACATGCATCTAACCATATTTTGGATCATACATACGGTTTACTCTAACTTATACATTAACATATGGTTATAAGAAATTGGCAGATTTACATGATTTAACTATTGAAACGTCGTGAGTTAATGACCCCGTGTCTAAATACAATTGTCAGCTTGATAATGTACATAAGGCCCTCCACCCTTCTCTTTAACCAACAGTAAAATAACTAAGAAATGTTGTAGGAGTTGTAGAGAAACTGCTGCATTTTTTTCATAATAATGAGAAAGATGATTCATTCCTCAAAATTGTTTGTGTTATCCGGTCTTTTGGACTAGCAATATCCAGACTGATTGGACAAATTAGACTTGATGATAGACAAGGCAAGCAACCCAATGAGGTGATCATGGAGTCCATAGATCAAGCATGGACAATGGTATGAACCGACGATCGCGCGAGACCAAAAGATAGACTCTTTGGAATATTCTAAGTACGGTTCGTGCCTTCTTTAGGCAGTGGATCGGCACCTATTACTTCCCCTATGCAAGGGATCAGATCATATCAATATGGAAATAAACAACACAAACCAACAATTCAACTCAATAAGAATCGATCAATATCTCTAAAAGCATGAAGGCAACTATGCAAACAATTTTGGAAACATGAAGCTGCACGAAGGGAGACCCATCAGACCGGTTGCAAAATGCCATGCGGCCACTAAGACCGATCAGAGCCGATTGTCAAATATTAGGAATTGGGCAGTGAAACTTTTTGGACGACCTCGTCTACATCTTTAGATTCTGTCAAAGAATTTTCAGAAAGATATACGGTCGTCTGCCCCTACAAATACAAAGTTCATTGTTCATTTGAAGGGAGGATTATTTTTAGGCTTTGTTTTAATTGAACTCCATTATAATTAAGGAGCAATTCCAATTCGATCCCTTTGTACTCAGAATACCAAATATTTAATAAAGCAATTCCTTTAAAGTGGATATAGGCAATCAACGTCGAACCACTATAAATTTGTATGTTCTTGTATTCTGCTTGTTCCTCTCTGTTTTAAATTTAATTCTTCATTTTATTTCTCTACTTTCAATCTATTAGGTGATTGTGCCAACTTTTGATGCAAACATTTTGGTGCTTTCACTGAGAAGGAATTCTCAGATTGATTGGATCTCATGATCTACTAATGGATTCTCATATCCGTGAGAAAGATCCAGATTTCTGTTGACAAATTTCCGTTTCTATTCAGATTTGAAGAAGATCGAAAAGGAAGCTATTAACCATGGCTAAAGTAAAGTCTACTACTACCCGTGCTATTGAAGGCACTGAAGATGCCAGTGTTCAATAGGTTGATCAGAATGTATAAATGATAGTTGTTGATGCCCAAAATCCTCCTAACTACATCACCAAAGCCGACTTTGAAGTCCTGATGGAGGAATTGGTTAATAGCCGTCAATAGCTCAATCGGCGAATTCAGGCCAATATTGACCTGATGAACCGGTAGAAAGACAAATGTGGCAAGACAAGGAGGGAGTCCTCTCCATACTCTAGGTCAAAGAACTCCCCTTCATCTGAGGACTATCATAGGAGCAAACGACGCAAGACGGATGCATATGAAGGTGGAACCTTGAAAGGGAACTACCCGGCTAACTACGCCAGACAACACGGATCGGTACCGAACCCTCCAATCTATGGGGGAGCCATCAAGTTGGTGGAGGAACCAACTTCGGATGCACTACAGCTGATCAAGGCGTCGGAGCTCAGGCGAATATGAATGAACCCAACTACCAGACGATGATAGGATTGCTGCTCAAGAGGAACATCAAGAGCATGCCGAGCAAAGGCAACATGGTGCGGCCCGAAGGCATAGACCGAGTCATTCACGCAAGGTGGAACGCGACCACCACCTGGCACGACCTCTTTAGACACCAGACTTAACAACTATGGTGAGACAGCTTGTGAATGAGAGTCGAGGCTTGACCAATGATGATCGAGGACTCTTTAAAAGTCATGCTTTATTCACTGTCAACTTCCTACATGCAGATTATCAGCAAAGGTTTAATATGCCTATGATGCCTACTCATGCGGGAAAAACCGTGTCTCCAGCTCAAACCTGTGAGTTATTCTCACCAGACAATGTGTACCTATATAACTAGTAAATTGACCACTTTTGAATCTGTACAATGCATAACCATATCACATCGGCTATGTTATGATTATATGATATTCATCTATGCTTAAACACCTGTTATATCATATGTTACAGTTATATTATGCTATTCTGTTATTTATATCAGTTTATCACACTGCAAGTTCCCTTTAGATTAGAATCACTATGGGTTGAAATGATACATACCCGAATGGACTTTAGAATAAGGGAAAATCGTTATGGGCTGAAATGATAGGCCTGAGTGATTTTCAAATTATTTCATTTACTTGGGACTGTGGGTTTGAAATGATAAAACCCGGATTTTCTTTGTAAATTACAAGTTGGAATTATATATTACCCATATCACTTTACCTAGCGTAGAAAATTTTATACAGACCCGTAGTTAAAATATGTTTTTCTAAAAAATTTAAAATATTTTAGAAATGTAAACATTATAATATTTTGATTTAAACTTAATTAAAAATGATTTTTGTAAAATATTATTGATTTTCTGAATATTTATAAGTGAAATAAATTAATGAAAAGGTTAGAAAATTTGAATGTAAGTTATTTTAGAAACTTAAATTTAGTGATAATTGGAATTTCAATTAAATATGAAATTATGATAAATTTATGATATTTTGAAATTTAAATGAATTTAAAGTGAGTTTATAATATATTAATGATTTTTGAATAAAGTTAAAATGTTAAATGAATGAATATTTAAGTTGGAATTTTGAAATATAACTAAAATTGAAAACTTGTGAATTTGGCTTAAAAGTGAATTTTAAGTTAAGTAAATAAAAATGAAATTAAGTTATATTTGAGAATTTAAACTTAAATGTTAAATTGAAATTTAATTTAATGAATTTAAATTGAATATTGGAATTTAATAAGTGAATTATTATTAAATCTTGATTTTTGAATGGAAATTGAACTTTATAGAATCATGAATTTAAGGAAAACTAAATGATGTTTATAAATGTGAAATTGTATGATTTTATAAGTTAAAAATGTTTTAAATAAAAATATAATTGTTTTTGAAATTATATTGAACATTTGAAGTTAATTAACTGCATTTTTGAAATGCTATTAATTCTAATGTATATGATAATACAGCATTTGTAAATGCTGTAGTTGATAATAATGAACCAAATGACTTAATTTAATTAAAGGCTATTATAGCATTCTGTAAGTGCTATAATTTTTAAATTTAACTAAGTTTCTTTAAAACTAATGTAAACTTATTACAGCATTCGTAAATGCTGTCTTTTGTTAAATTAAACTGTTTTAAGTGTGACTTTCCGTAGCATTTTCTAAATGCTACGCAACGTGGATTTTCAGTGTTATGATAAAATTAAGTGAATGAATGAACTTTGAAAAGTTTAATTTTTTGTAAATCTAATAATATAACTATTAAATATAATAACTTAATCATTTTATGATTTAAAAATGAAGTAATTTGTTTTGAAATATAAACTATTTTGAAATGTGGGTTGAAATGGTATTTTAAACAAATGAATGTGGTTTGGAAGATACAATATTTTGATATTTTGAAATGGATTTTTGAATGATATTGAATTGTGAAATGATATTTGATTTCGAAGTATAAAAGACCATTTTTGAATTTTAACCACGGGATGTATATAATTTATAGTTTAACTGATTCTTAAAGGATGGGAGATCCCAAGTATCCTTTAAGTTATTGTGCATTTCTACTACAGTTCACTTGAGTTGGTTTACATTATATAAGTATATATGTCCCGACTCGAGTGTTTTGTGTTTTATTTTATGCTTGGGTCAGCCTGAGTATTCACAGCTTTGGATTCTCTTTCTGGAGCTGGTTTTTGCTGGAGTTTCTGCTTATCTACATTTATATCTACTTCTGTTTCAGCTATTCTAGTTTATCTCATGTATTAGTGAACTACTATGTATTCGGGATTTCTATTATGTTGTTTTCAGACTGTATTATGTATTTGGTTTGAGACTCTGTTATAGTAGCTTCATGAACTACTGTGATATTTTAAATTTCCGCTGTGTGCTATTCTGATATTTCTGTGTCTGCGATTCTGTGATTTGTATTTCATTTGCTCCAAATTTATTTACAATGCGGTATTTTGAGTGACTCAAGTCCGACATGTGTGGATACGAATGGCTGAAAATATCGGGTCGTTACAGTTGGTATCAGAGCTTTGGTTTTAGGCAAACCTTAGCCTGCAGAGCAAAAACTCATTAAAGAAAGGGTAGAAATACCCTAGAATGAGTGAAATCAATCTCAGAATCATTTCTTTGTGAAAGAACGTATTTTCGAAGTATAAAATGATTTCCAAATGATTTTTAAAGTATTTTCAAAGATTATTTTGGTATAAAATTCTTCTTATTTTGAAACCAAGATTTTCTAAGCTTCATTCCTTCTGTATCCACCTTGTTAGAAATCTCTTGGTTTGGATTCTTATCGATTAGGATTCCTTGAACTTTGGAACACTTCCACTTGTTCTTAAATCCAGTCTTGTCCTCCTTATTTTATCCATTTTGATTTTGGAGCATTCCATAACTCCACTTTGGAATGCCCTCTCTCAAGATCGGTCATTCTGCCAATCTTTGAATGATTTGTAAAGGGGTGAAACTTCTTTACAATTGGCATTGATTCACCGGAGATTTCTATATCCTCGGTTTACAATGCTATCTATCTCCTGCTCTATCCGGATTCTATCTCTTGCGATCGAATGTCGATTTGCCTTAGATTTCCGAATTGATTATATTCCTGAAGTCACGGTTGACCGGTTAAGGTCGTCCACGATTTATTTAGGCTTATCATCTTCTATTTGGTAATAAAATTATCTAATCTTCGTCGAGCTTATCCTCGAACCGGAATTTTATTTGATTAGAGTCCTCTAAATTTGAATCTATGTTTGTTTGAAATCTATCCTTGAATCATTCTTTAGAATTTGTGCATACATCGAAATTATTATTTTAATAAGGATGACCTTATTTTGTATATAAAAGTAAAATGTTTTCGATAAAGATTTTATATCTTTTAAAAATGGAAATTTGAAGCTTTGAAAGGATTTGAAATTTTAAAATTTATAAGAATTTGATTTATATAAAAATGATTTATAACTGAAAGGTTTTTGAATTTGAATTTCGAGGATTCGAACTCCAGTGTTATGAAATCGGTTTTAAGATTTTGGAAAATATATAATATTAATATGATTTAAAGATATTTCTCCGAATAAAAATGTTTCGAATGAATTCCAATGATTTTAAAGAGATTTCAAACAAGTTTCGTGAAAATAAAAGTCCAGAACCTACTTATGTCGCTGTAAAATAATTTCAGTGATGAATGCATGCATCGTCGACATTGATTTTTGAGTTTCTGGGTGGGGGAGTGGCCACTCTAGTAGCTTTGCTATGCAAGTGATTTTGTGAAACCAAATTTTGATTTCAGATTTTGAATTATGATTTGATTATTCGAAAGATATATGGATATATATATATATATGTTTGAAATGATTTAAAATAAGTCGGTGTTCAGTCCTCGAGATTCAGATTTGTTTTGGTATAACCCTATCTTTTGGAATTGGTTTACTGATTTGTTGGTGATTTCCAACTCTTAGATTGAAAATATGATTTCTTCGACTATTTTGAAGGTTCGAGCACTTCCAAATCAAGGTTAACTTTTCAAAGCTAAGTAATTTTGAAAGGTATAAGGTATTTGATAAAGAATATAAGTTTAGTTCGGTATGATTAATGTATAAAGTAATATGATTTATATAAGTTTTAAACTGTTTGTTGAGTGAAAAAAATAAGACTATTTTGAATTATACTGGTATGAATATAGATTTGAAATGTTTTGAATAAAGTATATATATATATAGAATAATAATCTTTCCAATGGTAAATTGGATATTTCATATAGAAATAAATAGTTTGAAGGTTTTAAAAAGAGATGGTTCTAAACTTTGTAACCATTTTAGACATTTTGATGATTGAAATGGTTTGGAAATGATTTAATCTTTATTTAGATAAAGAATGTGAAATTGAACGATAATTGATTTTGATAAATGAATATTTGAAGTTTATATTTGTATGAAAGGATATTTGGTTTACTTGTAATTTGAGTTTATTTAAAAGTGATGGATTTATGTAATGAATATTTCAAAACTAAGTCATAATGAAGTAAAATTTGAGATATATGGAATTATAAAATTTAGTTTTGGAATATGGTATGTTTAAGCTTTGAAATATATTAAAGATTGAATAGTTTGTTTTGTGGATCAAATCTTTATTTGAAATTTGATAATATTTGAAATTTTTTTGTTGGAAAACTAAATTAAATTGAAACTGATGGTTTGAATTAAATTAAAATTGGAAATTTTAGATTTGGATTTAATTGAATAAATTTGTGAAATGTAAAGAATTAAAGGAATGTTTTATTATTTCAAATGTATGATCCAAAAGGTTATGATTTTCAAAGTGTAATGATTTCAAGTATTTCAGGTTTCGAAAGATTTATAACTTTGAAAGTATTATGATTTTTTTTGAAAGGGAATATATGTTTGAAATGGAAATGAATTTGTTTGACATAAATTTTGTTGATTTGGAAATTGGATTATTTTCTAAATCTATTGTTTTAAGAAACTTTGAAACTGAATATATGTAATTAGGAAGAAATGATTTGGTGAAATCATTTATGATTTTGAAACTGAATTGATATTGAAATAGTTTGAAATTGGGAACCTTGTTTATTTAAATACTTTGATTTGGGAGTTATTGAACTTATATAAAATTGATCTGTATAAGTATGAAGTGATTTGAAACTATTGATTTGTAAAAGTCTCAATTTGTAAATTGAAATCTTACATAATCGAAGTCTATATAAGTGCGATTCGATATACTATTGATTTTGGAAAGTATTCGGTTTGAAATGAAATCTTATATATAATGGACTTTATATAAGTATGATATTTGAAAGTGATTTTGAAAGGTACTATATGATACATATTTTCGAAGTAAAGATATGGAAAGTGCATTTTGCTTGATATCCGCTTTGTGGCCACACTATGGATTCATTCTATTGATATTATTCTCTCTGATTTGGGTTTTCCGGATATGATACTCGAGTGTCCATCGAATTCCATGGCGATCTCCATGGTCTTACGAGCGCGACTGCATAGCGCAACTGCCTGGCTGAGTTGGCCTAGGGGTACGGATTGTTTCCAGGCGGATCCAGGCGTAACCATTGTGTATCCTGCAATCTATGTAGGTCGCATTAGTAGCGAAACTGTATGGCTGAGACGGCCTAGGGGTATGGATTGTTTCCTGGGGGATCCAGGCATAACCATTGTGTATCCTGCACTCTACTAGTCATCATGGCGTAACTCGCAGGGCTGTGAAAGCTTACGGATATGGATTGTTTCCTGGAGGATCCAAGCGTAACCATTGTGTATCTGCGATCCATGGTTAGACAAATGGCCGGTTTGGTTGATTTGTTTGGATTGTACTTTCCATATCTGTTATTTTTAAAGGTTTTTCAAGTATTTTCACTGGGTGTTGAAAAAAATCTACCAAGTACCTGGAGAATTCTAGCTTTGCGTCTGATCAACGCATGGCCAAAGTCTGTAGGAAAGAAAGTAAACTTGTTACAACATCGAGTTATAAAAGTATTTTGATAAAGTATATTTATAAAGGATATTTTGATCATTATTTTACTTGTCTAAATAATTTAAAATGTATTAAATAGTGTTTACTTCGAACTAACAAATTTGAATCAAATGACAATTTATCAGATTATAAATTGTTTAGAATGTTAAATATAAATTTTTAATTGAAATTTATATTGTTTTAAATATGGTTCATCCTTTTCTTTCAACATATTCTCCCTTCTAGATATTTCTACCTTCTTCTTCTTTGAAGGTCCTTTGCGCATTGTAGAAAGAATTGGTTCTTTGGCTTATTTGGATTTGCCCAAGAAGCATTCTGGAGTGCACAATGTATTCCTCGTCTCACATCTTCTCCGGTATCTTCTTGGCCTATCTCTTTTGTTCAGCCTTATGCTCTTGATGATTGGGATATTGAGTCTAATCTGACTGTCGAGAGTAAGCCACTTCGTATTATCGACAGAGGCACAAAGTAGCTAAGAAGGAAATCTGTTAGTTTGATCGAAGTACGATGGGGTACTGATGATCGACATTGTACCTGGAAAACGGAGGAGAGCATGTAACGACCCAGAATTTTTAGAAATTAAAATTTGAATATTTAATTAATTTTAAATATTTATAAGTGAATTTATAAGTCAAATAAATTTTTATTTGAATTTTTGGATTTAATTGGATTATTAAATCGATAATTTAATACGTTAAATTTTGAAAATAGAGTTAAATATGATTGAAAATGATTTGTAAAATTTTATTTTATCATATTGAAGTTAGAAAGATATTTTAGAACTTTTAAAATCGAATTAAAAGTTAATTTGTGAAAATTGAATATTTTAATATTAAAATCGACTAGTGAAAATAGTCAATTTTTGAACAGTCTCAGAATTGAACGAAACCAGTTCCATTGGATCCGTAATAGTTAGTTATTACCGGATTTCAATTTTCGTGTCAATCGGAGCTATCGTTTGATCGTGGCAGCTCGAAACGCATCGATTTATTTTTAATTTAAATTTGACGAGTGAAAATAGCCATTTTTCAAAAAGTCTCGGATTTCGACGAAACCAGTTTCATCGGATCCGTAATGTGATATTATTGTAAGGTTTCAAATTTCAAGTCAATTGGATTTACCGTTTGTCCGGTACAAATTAAAACGCCTAGAAATCGACTTAAATCGGTTTAATTTAAATTGAGCGTTTATAGCCATAACTCGCACAGATGTCCGAATTAGCTTCCGAAACCTATTCCATTGTGTCCGAAACGTGGGGTAAACCCTAGAAACGCTGGTTACGGCGCGTAAATCAGAGTTCGGAATTTCCGGAATGAATAGTGTTTACGCTTGATTTTCTATAAAAGGAGCACCCTACCCTTCACTCTAAAATAAAAAAAAAAAAGAAATCTAAACCCTAATTACAACTGCAGCCGCCACCCACCCATGGACGGCCAGAAACTTCAATCTTTCTTCCTCATTTATCTTCCAATCTACTCAATAATTTCACAAACTTCCAACTAGAGTATTGAAGAGCATAGTGAGATCTTGGAGATCAACGGTTGAGATCGTGTTTGGAGCGACGATGGGGGAGATATGGGGCCGCGTTCTCTACAGCCTTTGCATGCATTTCCAAGAAACCTAGGAGGCCGAGCTTCGTGTGCCTGGGGCCGAAGGTGGAGGAGGGGGTGAGCTAGGAATTGCAACTTCCTGATCGCGTTCAAGTTCATCGATGGGGTCGAATTTCTAAACCCTAGTTCAACATAATGGGTTCGGCTATTCGCGTGAGTGTCTGAGCATATGCGTGAAGAGGAGAGAAAGAAAGGGACGGTCTTGATGCACTGGGGAATGGATCTAAGGGCTGGAGTGAGATAGGTTTAAAATTAGTTAGTTATGTTGTAAATTTATATATATAAATCGTGTACAAACTTTAAAAATTCATAACTTTTTCATACGAGGTCGAAAACGCGCGAAACCAGTTGCGTTGGAATCGTATGGACGAGCACTACGCGATGGAGTTGGTTTGGAGTCGTTTGGAGTTAGTGAGAATTTTGGGTAAAATTAAACGTCCGTTTAATTTTATTCGAAATAAATCGCTAAAACGGGATTTAAATCAAGGTGAGAACTTCTCACTCAATCGAATCAGTTTCGATTTTATTTTAAATAGTTAGATTTAAAATATTTGAATGCATGTTTGAATGATGATTATTATCTATTGATTGTTAAAATAGACATTATACGCCGTTAGTAAGCGGATGTTATTTATTAAAAACATATACCGCGAATATTTCATAAACAGTGAAATTGGTATTATATATAATAGCAATATATATATATTGGCATATGTATATATTGGAGTTATTGATTTCCCGCATTTATTTGTTTAGCGGATGAGACCCTATTACGCCGTTATTAAGCGGATAATATTTATTAAAAACATATACCGCGATAATTTCATACTGGAACGAAATTGGTATTGTGCTAATGTTTTTGGATGCAGGAAAACAGGTTGGAGGGATCCAACTGGATTCCTCAACAGTTTTTATTTGATTTCAGATATTTTGATATTTGATGGATTTTCATATTGATATATGATATCGTTGTAGTCGTGATTGACTATTTGGTGTGTAGCATCATTGGACCCAGATTTTGGGATTTTAAAATGATTATAAAGTGATTTTTGTAAATATACTATATTTTTGGAATTGATTCATTTTAAATAAATAAACGTTATAATTTTTAAAGTTATAAAAATTATGATTTTTGAGAAATATAGTTAAAAACTGATTTTTGAGAATATGATGCTAATGATTTTATAAAATAGTTAAATCGGAATTTTTGAATTTATTATGAAAAGTTGAAATATAGGATTTATAAAATTTAATTATTTTATGAATCAAAAGGAAGAAGTTTTTAAAGGAATTTAAAGACGTTTAAAAAGAATAATATAAATTGATTTATATTAAGAGATTTATAAATGGATATTTATACATCGAAATATGGACATTATAAAACGAGTTTTTATAAGTGTTTGAATGAAGTGAAAATGAATTTCATAACTGAATGAAATTTATAGAATTATAAACGGTGAAGTTATAAATGGAATTTTATAAACAGTAAGTTTATAAAATTTGTAAAGTTATTAAAAGAATAGACTTGGGTAAATAATTGAATCTTATAAGTTATAAGATTTATAATTATGAAATTCTAAGGAACGATTTTGTAAAATAATCGTTTTATAAGCATTTGACTTATAATATGAACTTTTAGTATATCATTGAGATATGAAATTGAATAGGTTAATAAATGGAATTTATAAACGTTGTTTTATAAATTTGCAAAACGACTTATTTTGATAAGTTAATTGTCATAACTTATTTAATGGAGTTATATTCACATTTTTGAATAGTGAATAATCCTTTAAAAATAAATTGAATAGAAAGGATGAAAATTGTTAATTGAAGTATATTCACGTTTTTGAATAGTGAATAATATGTTAAAGAAATTGTTTTGAATGTGATATTTGAAATAGAATTAAAACGATCTAACGATGTTTTAAAATGTGTTGAGATTCGAAACCATAGATTTCAACATTTATTGTTGAAATAGACGTTTTCGAGAAATGAAAAGGAAATAGTGGACTATAACACTGTTGTTATAGTAAATAATTTTCGAAAGGAAATGTTTTGTATAGTATTGGGATTTATATATCTATTTTAATTTCGAATCCCTATACTAGTGGTTTTGGGTTGTTGTAACGATGTTTTACGCAACATTCGTTTTGGCCCAAATAAATATGTTTAAGAGAATGATTTCCTTAAAGAATGAAATATATACTTAATCTCGATTGAAGTATATTGAATATTTTCCAAGTGTTGAAAATAAATAAAATTTGTGAATTACTTATGAATAAATAAGTATGGAAATGTTTTCCGATATAAAGTGAATATTTTAAGAGTTTATCTTTTTGAAGATAAATTGGAATGGATAATTGAAATCGTATATGCATGGATATTTTGAAATATAAATTCATTATGGAATTTATATGTGAAAGTGGAATTTGTATGAAAATAAATATTGATTTATTTTTGAAGTGTTGAAATTATATATCTTGTAAAGATATTTTGGAAAATAAATAATTTAGAAAATTATTTGGAATCTGGTGATGTGTACATATCCAGTGATAGTTTAATAACCGACTATCGATATTTCCCTTTGAATGGGTAATTGATGTGATTTGTTTGAATGTGAATGCTACACTTATTTTTGAATAAGCGCTCACTATTCGGGTTAACCGGGAAAGGACCATGGGGTCGTATAACCCATTCCGAATATGTGATACGTCGTTGTGAATTGCATTGAAGATCGGTGTTGAAGACCCGGTATTTGCGAGAGCGATAGGATGACCTGTCGATTTACTCTGCACCGAGTAGCTACGGTATTGAGTTCTCCATATGTGATGGTGAATCCGATCAGGATTGTGAATATCCGGATTGCAAGGACTTCTTTGTAAGTGCCTTCGGTTTTGTTCGAGCCCGGAACAGACTTGTATGGATTGTGTGTCTGACATTACAAGTTGAGATATAAAGCCGATTTCTTTCAAATATATTTCTGTTGGTGGCGGAGAATTTATTCTTTTAGCTTAACACCCTTCTCTGAGACGTACGAGCTCAGAGGTTATATAGTTGAAGTTATCAGCGATATATTCCCAATTTGGTAATGTGACATGCTGAGTGTTGCTGTAAATGATCATTGTGTTGATTATTGTGATAGGATCGTTTATTTGATCGTCTATCTTAGTGATCATTGTGTTGATCATTTGTTGACCCAAAGCATGGCTTTTGTATAAAGTATGTTTTTGTGGACGTGACTTCGTCGAACCTCACACCCCGGAAATGGTCAAAACAGGAAAGATGCGGCAAGGTTATGAGGGGTAGCACCCTTTAGGGTATGTACATTTCCTTCTGGATAGAGGTGGTATCATGGTATGGAGCCCAGATATTTAACCTATGTGGTTACTACGAATTTATTACTTTGTGGTTGTTGGCTATCGGGATCCCGTGAGAAAGGTCGTTTACGATCGGGGAATGGCGTGCTCGTGTCAGTAGTTACCCAGTTAGGGGTAACCCGGCCTTGTGTTGGCAGAGTTCCGGTTTGGTTCTCGGTGATGTCTTTCCAGAGGCATTCTCATGTGGCAATGGGAAGTTCCTTGGCCTGACCATTTGTTGGAAATCCAAAGAAACAATACGTGACTTGTACGGTTTTAGTTGTATAACCTGCTATGGAATGTGGCGGTAACCTATTGAACATAGTTAGCTATAGTAGGCATACGATAATGGTCGTATGTTGGCTAAGATTTATATTCTACTTTCAAAATAATTTTTCCTACACTATGCACTAGTAATAATATCAAATGTTATTTTAAATGCGTATCAAGCATCTTTGACTATCATAAGGAGAAATCTCCTCCGATTCTGCGTTTGCATGTGTGTGTGTGCGGGAGGCCTTATGGTAGTCTCATTTTTAAAAGCATTGCGAATTGATTAAAAATATTCCTCTATTTTGATTTTAAAGTTAAATAAACTGTTTTGAGTTCTCACACCAGTCACATGACTGACTTGGAGTTTATTGTTTTCCTTCCTAAACTCTGGGTGCCCACCAATTTTCACACGGGCAGTCAAGAGTAAGGTTTATCAGGATATTCTGGATATTCTGGAATTGCTGGAGGCAAGCTGGATGGCATGGCGTATTACTAGTTTATATAGTATTTCTTTTTCCGCTGCACTGTTTGTTGTTGTTGTTGTACACTCTGATGATATGATGTAATGTAATGTATAAAATGTAATAACTGATATAGTTCTTTGTTTAAAGATTATTCATTTATTATTATATGTTGTTCCGCTGCGAATTGTGAGATTCTGATGTTGTTTCCGTTGTTTTCTGTTCCGTCCTATTTTCTTCTATTTTTCTTTCCCGTTCCGTTTTCTTCTCTACCTTTTTCTACTTTTTCTTTTCTTAAATTCTTTTTAAAACCCATAACTATTCGGTTTTTCGGCAACGAAAAATCGAAGCGTTACATTTGGTATCAGAGCATATGGTTAAGCGACAACCATGGTTCTGTTGGGTATTACTCATTAGAGATAGAGTCAGTAGTACTCTAGATTGAGTTTGAGTGTAATAATAGCTATGAGAGCGTATTTGTTAGTGAATATATGAAATTGTTTTATATTGTGATGATTGGTTTATTGAGTGGCATATGAACTTTCGTCAGCGTGGTCCGCAAGACTATGCCGAAGGGGTTTCTAAACACTTGAATAGAACAATTCGACACAGTATTGATCTTTAAATTGGGTAAATGAAATAATTTTACCTTGAGTATATTTTATATATAAAGGAATAATTTTTCAGAATTATTAAAGTGTATATAAGTTGATTGTTTAGTTGTTTGAATAACCTAAATAAAAGAATAATTGTGTAAGTAAAAAGAATTATAAGAATTGAATTATAATTAAAGTGAATTACAATTGTGAAATAAACTTATATATATAAGAAGTGAAACTATATGAATATATTTATGAATATGAGTTGTAAATAAAAGTGAATTTAAAGATTAAATGGAAATTTACTTTAGAATTGAAATCTGAATTTATTTACAAGTGGGAATTAAGTTATGTAAAACTAAGTGATGTTTAAATGGAATATAACTTAAGTGATATGGAATGAAGTTGATATTAGTATCAAAGTAAATTAATAAAATTAAGTGATAGATATGAACTTGAGTTATGTAAATGAAATTCAACTTTTGTAATTGAATTAAATTAATGGATTGAATGTTAATCAATTAAATGTAAATAATTGATATGGAATAATGAATGTAAGTGAAATTCATTAAAATATAATGTTATTGGAAGTTGAATAAAAATCAATTTAATTAAACCAATTGATAAGCAAAGGAATTTGGTTGTAATTAATATACATTGGTTGTTATATGATTGTTAGTTGATTGTATATAATTCATTAAGTATTAGTGAAATTTAAAGCTAGGTAATTAAATTCAAATTAGAAGTAAATAAATCTTGAATAGAATTGAATTTGATTTGGAAGTGAACCAACTTGGATATAAATTAGTGAATATAAACTAATTGAGAATGAATGTTAGTAAGAACATCCACTGTATATGAATCAAATGTTATTAAATTGAAAACCATTTCATTGTATATAAATGAGAATATGAATGAATATTTAGATGTTAGTTGAATAATAGTTGGTTGATGTTTGAATATGTTGCATTTGCTATGTGGCATATATAGTTATTATGTTGCTATATGTTGTATATCGATACTATTATCTATATGCATGATTCTCATGTTGTTTGTTGAGTGTTTAGTAGGTGCGGATCGCGTTTGCTTCGCATTTGGAGCTCGCTTTAGCGCTATATTAGCCGTATATGCTTGCTAATAAAATATAAGGTACATATCTCGGATTAAATACAGTACTTTTACACTTTTTTCCCTGCGGGATGCCTCATTACTTGATGAGATGTATATTTGTGATATATATACTGTCATTTTCTTTTTCGAATCGAGCCGCGCAAAGGAGACGATGGCGAATTTTTCCGAAAATTTAAGGCGTTAGAAAATTTTTGAGAAAATCTGGAAAATTTTGAAAACTTAAACTTTGATTTGAAATAGAAAGTTAAACAATAGTAGTTGTTTTTGAAAAGATAACTAAGTATGATTTGAAAACTTAGTAAGGTTATTGTAAGAAGTTTAACTATGAATTTTTGGAAAGTTAATAGATTTTGTAACTTTTCTTACTTAATAATTTCGAGGACGAAATTCTTTTAAGGGGGGAGATTGTAACGACCCAGAATTTTTAGAAATTAAAATTTGAATATTTAATTAATTTTAAATATTTATAAGTGAATTTATAAGTCAAATAAATTTTTATTTGAATTTTTGGATTTAATTGGATTATTAAATCGATAATTTAATACGTTAAATTATGAAAATAATTGAAAATAGAGTTAAATATGATTGAAAATGATTTGTAAAATTTTATTTTATCATATTGAAGTTAGAGTGATATTTTAGAACTTTTAAAATCGAATTAAAAGTTAATTTGTGAAAATTGAATATTTTAATATTAAAATCGACTAGTGAAAATAGTCAATTTTTGAACAGTCTCAGAATTGAACGAAACAAGTTCCATTGGATCCGTAATAGTTAGTTATTACCGGATTTCAATTTTCGTGTCAATCGGAGCTATCGTTTGATCGTGGCAGCTCGAAACGCATCGATTTATTTTTAATTTAAATTTGACGAGTGAAAATAGCCATTTTTCAAAAAGTCTCGGATTTCGACGAAACTAGTTTCATCGGATCCGTAATGTGATATTATTGTAAGGTTTCAAATTTCAAGTCAATTGGATTTACCGTTTGTCCGGTACAAATTAAAACGCCTAGAAATCGACTTAAATCAGTTTAATTTAAATTGAGCGTTTATAGCCATAACTCGCACAGATGTCCGAATTAGCTTCCGAAACCTGTTCCATTGTGTCCGGAACGCGGGGTAAACCCTATAAACGCTGGTTACGGCGCGTAAATCAGAGTTCGGAATTTCCGGAATGAATAGTGTTTACGCTTGATTTTCTATAAAAGGAGCACCCTACCCTTCACTCTAAAAAAAAAAAAAAAAAAAAATCTAAACCCTAATTACAAATGCAGCCACCACCCACCCATGGACGGCCAGAAACTTCAATCTTTCTTCCTCATTTATCATCCGATCTACTCAATAATTTCACAAACTTCCAACTAGAGTATTGAAGAGCATAGTGAGATCTTGGAGATCAACGGTTGAGATCGTGTTTGGAGCGACGATGGGGGAGATATGGGGCCGCGTTCTCTACAGCCTTTGCATGCATTTCCAAGCAACCTAGGAGGCCGAGCTTCGTGTGCCTGGGGCCGAAGGTGGAGGAGGGGGTGAGCTAGGAGTTGCAACTTCCTGATCGCGTTCAAGTTCATCGATGGGGTCGAATTTCTAAACCCTAGTTCAACATAATGGGTTCGGCTATTCGCGTGAGTGTCTGGAGCATATGCGTGAAGAGGAGAGAAAGAAAGGGACGGTCTTGATGCACTGGGGAATGGATCTAAGGGCTGGAGTGAGATAGGTTTAAAATTAGGTAGTTATGTTGTAAATTTATATATATAAATCGTGTACAAACTTTAAAAATTCATAACTTTTTCATACGAGGTCGAAAACGCGCGAAACCAGTTGCGTTGGAATCGTATGGACGAGCACTACGCGATGGAGTTGGTTTGGAGTCGTTTGGAGTTAGTGAGAATTTTGGGTAAAATTAAACGTCCGTTTAATTTTATTCGAAATAAATCGCTAAAACGGGATTTAAATCAAGGTGAGAACTTCTCACTCAATCGAATCAGTTTCGATTTTATTTTAAATAGTTAGATTTAAAATATTTGAATGCATGTTTGAATGATGATTATTATCTATTGATTGTTAAAATAGACATTATACGCCGTTAGTAAGCGGATGTTATTTATTAAAAACATATACCGCGAATATTTCATAAACAGTGAAATTGGTATTATATATAATAGCAATATATATATATATTGGCATATGTATATATTGGAGTTATTGATTTCCCGCATTTATTTGTTTAGCGGATGAGACCCTATTACGCTGTTATTAAGCGGATAATATTTATCAAAAACATATACCGCGATAATTTCGTACTGGAACGAAATTGGTATTGTGCTAATGTTTTTGGATGCAGGAAAACAGGTTGGAGGGATCCAACTGGATTCCTCAACAGTTTTTATTTGATTTCAGATATTTTGATATTTGATGGATTTTCATATTGATATATGATATCGTTGTAGTCGTGATTGACTATTTGGTGTGTAGCATCATTGGACCCAGATTTTGGGATTTTAAAATGATTATAAAGTGATTTTTGAAAATATACTATATTTTTGGAATTGATTCATTTTAAATAAATAAACGTTATAATTTTTAAAGTTATAAAAATTATGATTTTTGAGAAATATAGTTAAAAACTGATTTTTGAGAATATGATGCTAATGATTTTATAAAATAGTTAAATCGGAATTTTTGAATTTATTATGAAAAGTTGAAATATAGGATTTATAAAATTTAATTATTTTATGAATCAAAAGGAAGAAGTTTTTAAAGGAATTTAAAGACGTTTAAAAAGAATAATATAAATTGATTTATATTAAGAGATTTATAAATGGATATTTATACATCGAAATATGGACATTATAAAACGAGTTTTTATAAGTGTTTGAATGAAGTGAAAATGAATTTCATAACTGAATGAAATTTATAGAATTATAAACGGTGAAGTTATAAATGGAATTTTATAAACAGTAAGTTTATAAAATTTGTAAAGTTATTAAAAGAATAGACTTGGGTAAATAATTGAATCTTATAAGTTATAAGATTTATAATTATGAAATTCTAAGGAACGATTTTGTAAAATAATCGTTTTATAAGCATTTGACTTATAATATGAACTTTTAGTATATCATTGAGATATGAAATTGAATAGGTTAATAAATGGAATTTATAAACGTTGTTTTATAAATTTGCAAAACGACTTATTTTGATAAGTTAATTGTCATAACTTATTTAATGGAGTTATATTCACATTTTTGAATAGTGAATAATCCTTTAAAAATAAATTGAATAGAAAGGATGAAAATTGTTAATTGAAGTATATTCACGTTTTTGAATAGTGAATAATATGTTAAAGAAATTGTTTTGAATGTGATATTTGAAATAGAATTAAAACGATCTAACGATGTTTTAAAATGTGTTGAGATTCGAAACCATAGATTTCAACATTTATTGTTGAAATAGACGTTTTCGAGAAATGAAAAGGAAATAGTGGACTATAACACTGTTGTTATAGTAAATAATTTTCGAAAGGAAATGTTTTGTATAGTATTGGGATTTATATATCTATTTTAATTTCGAATCCCTATACTAGTGGTTTTGGGTTGTTGTAACGATGTTTTACGCAACATTCGTTTTGGCCCAAATAAATATGTTTAAGAGAATGATTTCCTTAAAGAATGAAATATATACTTAATCTCGATTGAAGTATATTGAATATTTTCCAAGTGTTGAAAATAAATAAAATTTGTGAATTACTTATGAATAAATAAGTATGGAAATGTTTTCCGATATAAAGTGAATATTTTATGAGTTTATCTTTTTGAAGATAAATTGGAATGGATAATTGAAATCGTATATGCATGGATATTTTGAAATATAAATTCATTATGGAATTTATATGTGAAAGTGGAATTTGTATGAAAATAAATATTGATTTATTTTTGAAGTGTTGAAATTATATATCTTGTAAAGATATTTTGGAAAATAAATAATTTAGAAAATTATTTGGAATCTGGTGATGTGTGCATATCCAGTGATAGTTCAATAACCGACTATCGATATTTCCCTTTGAATGGGTAATTGATGTGATTTGTTTGAATGTGAATGCTACACTTATTTTTGAATAAGCGCTCACTATTCGGGTTAACCGGGAAAGGACCATGGGGTCGTATAACCCATTCCGAATATGTGATACGTCGTTGTGAATTGCATTGAAGATCGGTGTTGAAGACCCGGCATTTGCGAGAGCGATAGGATGACCTGTCGATTTACTCTGCACCGAGTAGCTACGGTATTGAGTTCTCCATATGTGATGGTGAATCCGATCAGGATTGTGAATATCCGGATTGCAAGGACTTCTTTGTAAGTGCCTTCGGTTTTGTTCGAGCCCGGAACAGACTTGTATGGATTGTGTGTCTGACATTACAAGTTGATATATAAAGCCGATTTCTTTCAAATATATTTCTGTTGGTGGCGGAGAATTTATTCTTTTAGCTTAACACCCTTCTCTGAGACGTACGAGCTCAGAGGTTATATAGTTGAAGTTATCAGCGATATATTCTCAATTTGGTAATGTGACATGCTGAGTGTTGCTGTAAATGATCATTGTGTTGATTATTGTGATAGGATCGTTTATTTGATCGTCTATCTTAGTGATCATTGTGTTGATCATTTGTTGACCCAAAGCATGGCTTTTGTATAAAGTATGTTTTTGTGGACGTGACTTCGTCGAACCTCACACCCCGGAAATGGTCAAAACAGGAAAGATGCGACAAGGTTATGAGGGGTAGCACCCTTTAGGGTATGTACATTTCCTTCTGGATAGAGGTGGTATCATGGTATGGAGCCCAGATATTTAACCTATGTGGTTACTACGAATTTATTACTTTGTGGTTGTTGGCTATCGGGATCCCGTGAGAAAGGTCGTTTACGATCGGGGAATGGCGTGCTCGTGTCAGTAGTTACCCAGTTAGGGGTAACCCGGCCTTGTGTTGGCAGAGTTCCGGTTTGGTTCTCGGGGATGTCTTTCCAGAGGCATTCTCATGTGGCAATGGGAAGTTCCTTGGCCTGACCATTTGTTGGAAATCCAAAGAAACAATACGTGACTTGTACGGTTTTAGTTGTATAACCTGCTATGGAATGTGGCGGTAACCTGCTATTGAACATAGTTAGCTATAGTAGGCATACGATAATGGTCGTATGTTGGCTAAGATTTATATTCTACTTTCAAAATAATTTTTCCTACACTATGCACTAGTAATAATATTAAATGTTATTTTAAATGCGTATCAAGCATCTTTGACTATCATAAGGAGAAATCTCCTCCGATTCTGCGTTTGCATGTGTGTGTGTGCGGGAGGCCTTATGGTAGTCTCATTTTTAAAAGCATTGCGAATTGATTAAAAATATTCCTCTATTTTGATTTTAAAGTTAAATAAACTGTTTTGAGTTCTCACACCAGTCACATGACTGACTTGGAGTTTATTGTTTTCCTTCCTAAACTCTGGGTGCCCACCAATTTTCACACGGGCAGTCAAGAGTAAGGTTTATCAGGATATTCTGGATATTCTGGAATTGCTGGAGGCAAGCTGGATGGCATGGCGTATTACTAGTTTATATAGTATTTCTTTTTCCGCTGCACTGTTTGTTGTTGTTGTTGTACACTCTGATGATATGATGTAATGTAATGTATAAAATGTAATAACTGATATAGTTCTTTGTTTAAAGATTATTCATTTATTATTATATGTTGTTCCGCTGCGAATTGTGAGATTCTGATGTTGTTTCCGTTGTTTTCTGTTCCGTCCTATTTTCTTCTATTTTTCTTTCCCGTTCCGTTTTCTTCTCTACCTTTTTCTACTTTTTCTTTTCTTAAATTCTTTTTAAAACCCATAACTATTCGGTTTTTCGGCAACGAAAAATCGAAGCGTTACAGAGCATTTGTGCTTCGAATCCGGAATTTTTTTTCAGGTACTATTTGTTTTTTTTTCTATCTTGCTTTTCCTTATTTTCCTTGTTCGTTCTTTTCGAGGACGAAAAGATTTGAGTGGGGGAGAGTGTAACAACCCAGTATTTTGTGATTGTTTTAGTTGTTTATTTTAATTATTTAAATTGAAAATCCTGATTTAAAAACTTTATTATATTTATTAAAATGAATAAATTTTTGTCATTTTAAGAGTATATTTTCATTTTTGTGTGAATTATAATTTCAAACCTGAATAAATAGGATATTTCAAAAAAAGTGGATTTTTGGTCAATTTGGTCCAACTTTGGCTTTTAAATTTAAATTTAAATTTTAAATATTTGAATTTTTGAATTTTATCTTTTGTTGTGAAAATAAATTTAATTTCAAGAATACTTCTTTTCGTTTCGTTGAAATCTGATTTATATTGTGAAAGTTGTGCTTTTTACAATATTGTATGTAAATTGATTTATTTAATAAAATTATATATTTTAATTTATATAAATAATATTTTATTTGTCAAATCATGTTCTAATATGTGTTATATGACATGTTAGTTATATATTTTGTTTTAAAACATTTTTAAAGTGATGTTATAATTTTTCCAAAGTTTACTGCATTTATTTCCTATTTTTAAAGGCTATTTTCTATTTTCTGCCATTTTCTTAATTTCAGTTATATTTAATTAAAATTTATTTATTTATTTTGTGAATGCATTTTATTTTATTTTATTATATTTATTTATAAATATTTTCCAAGTCCATATAAATTTTCCAAAATTTATTCTATTTATTTTCAAATTTTCTTGACTTGTTTGCATTTTCTGAGCTATTTCCTTATTTTTATCATATATAATTATTATTTATTTTTCTATATTTTTTTTCTACATTTTCGAATTTTTAAGTTAACTTATTATTATTTTTAGTAATTTAAACTTATATAAAGAAATTAAAGGAAATTTGAAAAGGTTATGACTTTTGATTTTCCTATGGCTCTTTATCTTCCATATTTTCACATTTAACCTAACTTTTCATTCAATTAGCCATAATTTCTCACATCTTCAGCTGACCACTTCTATTTTCCATTCACGTACTTTCTTTTCTCATTCCTGAACAAAAAAAAAATCGGCCTTTGCTTTTGGGAAAAAGTTTGGTAAACTTCTCTTTCTTTTTGTTTACTTTTATTGATTTTTTGTTAATGTTTGCACTTGTTCTTCACCTCTTTAGGTTCGGCCACCTCCACTACCTGCCATGCCGCCTCCACCACCATTACATGAGAACACCACCATCATCATCTCCTCTCTATCCAAACCCCAAGCCGTGCCTCAAAATGGATTAATCCACTACCAAAATCCAACAAAAACTCCATCATTTTGTCATAGCCGAACCATCATCCACATCCACCACCTTCCACCACCCATGGACGCCACCAACACCACCTCCACCTCCACCACCTCCAGCGCCACCTGGACACTCTGTCACATCATCCTCTTGGCTGTTACAGTGAAGGCCGTGACCCTAGTGGCCTTGGCCGAGCTTAGTTTGGCCTTGAATCCATGTATGTTGCCTTGTTAGTGTAGTTTCCATCACCACCACTTTGAATCACCTTCAAATCATGATAGCCCGACCCTTAGGAACCCAAACCTGACCCAAAAACCTTGCTTTAGCCTTGTACTACACCTATGGCCGAGCCTAATATATGCTGGAAGCAAGTGCAAAGCATTTCTGCTTTGATTTGTGCAATCAATTATAGCTCAGTTTATTGTATTTGAATTTGAAAACTTATGTATATTCTATTGTTTTGTGTGACTTGTATTCAAGGGAATTGATACTTAGGCTCTTCCACTTATCTCTGTGTCGTTTTATCGTGCTTGTCTGGATCTCTTTCATGCATTCATCGTTGCGTCTCCAGCTCAAACCTGTGAGTTATTCTCACCAGACAATGTGTTATATAACTAGTAAATTGACCACTTTTGAATCTGTAAAATGCATAACCATATCACACTGCTATGTTATGATTATATGATGTTCACCCATGCTTAAATACATGTTCTATCATATGTTACTGCTATTTTATGATGTTTTGTTATTTATATCAGTTTATCACACTGCAAGTTCCCTTTAGATTAGAATCACTATGGGTTGAAATGATACATACCCAAACGGACTTTAGAATAAGGAAAAATCATTATGGGCTGAAATGATAGGCCTGAGCGATTTTCAAATTATTTCATTTACTTGGGACTGCGGGTTTGAAATGATAAAACCCGGATTTTATTTGTAAATTACAGGTTGAAATGATATACTACGCGTATCACTTTACCTAGCGTAGAAAATTTTATACAGACCTGTAGTTAAAATATGTTTTTCTAAAAAAATTAAAATATTTTAGAAATGTAAATATTATAATATTTTTATTTAAATTTAATTAAAAATGATTTTTTTTAAAATATTATTGATTTTCTAAATATTTATAAGTGAAATAAATTAATGAAAAGTTAGAAAATTTGAATGTAAGTTATTTTGGAAACTTAAATTTAGTGATAATTGGAATTTAAATTAAATATGAAATTATGATAAATTTATGATATTTTGAACTTTAAATGAATTTAAAATGATTTTATAATATATTAATGATTTTTGAACAAGATTAAAATGTTAAATGAATGAATATTTAAGTTGGAATTTTGAAATATAACTAAAATTGGAAATTTGTGAATTTGGCTTAAAAGTGAATTTTAAGTTAAGTAAATAAAAATGAAATTAAGTTATATTCGAGAATTTAAACTTAAATGTTAAGTTGAAATTTAATTTAATGAATTTAAATTGAATATTGGAATTCAATAAGTGAATTATTATTAAATCTTGATTTTTGAATGGAAATTGAACTTTATAGAATCAAGAATTTAAGGAAAATTAAATGATGTTTATAAATGTGAAATTGTATGATTTTATAAGTTAGAAATGTTTTAAATAAAAAAATAATTGTTTGTGAAATTATATTGGACATTTGAAGTTAATTAACTGCATTTTTGAAATGCTATTAATTCTAATGTAAATGATAATACAGCATTTGTAAATACTATAGTTGATAATAATGAACCAAATATCTTAATTTAATTAAAGGCTATTATAGCATTTTGTAAGTGCTATAATTTTTGAATTTAACTAAGTTTCTTTAAAACTAATGTAAACTTATTACAGCATTCGAAAATACTGTCTTTTGTTAAATTGAACTGTTTTAAGTGTGACTTTCCGTAGCATTTTCTAAATGCTACGCAAGGTGGATTTTCAGCGTTTTGATAAAATTAAGTGAATGAATGAACTTTGAAAAGTTTAAATTTTTGTAAATCTAATAATATAATTATTAAATATAATAACTTCATTTTTTTATGATTTAAAAATGAAGTAATTTGTTTTGAATATAAACTATTTTGAAATGTGGGTTGAAATGGTATTTTAAATAAATGAATGTGGTTTGGAAGATACAATATTTTGATATTTTGAAATGGATTTTTGAATGATATTGAATTGTGAAATTATATTTGATTTTGAAGTATAAAAGACCATTTTTGCATTTTAACCACGGGATGTATATAATTTATAGTTTAACTGATTCTTAAAGGATGGGCGATCTCAAGTATCCTTTAAGTTATTGTGCATTTCTACTACAGTTCACTTGAGTTGGTTTACATTATATTAGTATATATGTCTTGACTCGAGTATTTTGTGTTTTACTTTACGCTCGGGTCAGCCTTAGTGTTCACAGCTTTGGATTCTCTTTCTGGAGATGGTCTTTGCTGGAGTTTCTGCTTATCTACATTTATATCTACTTTTGTTTCAGCTATTCTAGTTTATTTCATGTATTAGTGAACTACTATGTATTTGGGATTTCTATTATGTTGTTTTCAGACTGTATTATGTATTTGGTTTGAGACTCTATTATAGTAGCTTCATGAACTACTATGGTATTTTAAATTTCCACTGCGAGCTATTCTGATATTTCTGTGTCTGTGATTTGTATTTCGTTTGCTCCAAATTTATTTACAATGCGGTATTTTGAGTGATTCAAGTCCGACATGTGTGGATACGAATGGCTGAAAATATCGAGTTGTTACAATTCCATCCAAAATTTGCTTTTGCATTTCAATTTGAAGCCATGTAATAAGACGGACTCTGTCGCTTTCTCTTTCAGTTGGCAATATAACTTGAAGTTTTTTCCATATCTATGAATTGCTTATGCGTAGTATAATAGTTGTGATATGCGACCGACTTGCATCTACGTATGTCTAAATATAAACCAATGTGTACTCGAGGTTTGGTTCCAACCATATTCTTGGGTCCATAATCGAATTAATCAAAGATGAACGTGATTGATCGTTCATCCATTGATTCTCGCCTACGATCCGATGGACCGAGTATAAACATAGAGCAGATGTGACTTGACCATCCGTTAGCTAAGTTCCATCCCACAATTCATTGGGAGAAATATAAGGTAGAAGTGGACGTGGTACAACCGACCACTCTTGGACTTTTGCCCTTGACTTGGGGGTAAAGGAATTAACTGAGAAAATTGTGATTCAGCCATTTATCAGAATAACTCCAGTCCCTATAATATGGGCTGGAGTATAAACATCACTTTGGTGTGATTCATCACTCATCGACTACAAAAGAGTATAAACAAATGAATGAATGCAATTTGACCACTCGTTTCATCGACTCTGACCTGAGCCCAACAGAGGGAGTATAAACTTCTAATGGATTGAATACGATCGTCCACGGATTAACTCCACTGACCCAAGACCGGGGGTAGGAGTTTAATCACTTAACCACTAAATAAGATAGCATAACACCATGGCTCATGCCTAGTGTTTGATGCAACTTAAGGCCATGATCAAAAAAGGCATTAGGATAGATTTATCGGATCGATGTCCGAAGAATTAAGTGACCGAATGACATTGCAACTTAAACAACGAGTGACGTATTACAAGTACATTGAATGCAAAATGTAATAGCTCGAACACTTAATTGAATTCACACAAAAACTGAAATGAAAGAAGTTTTTATTCACAAGCAAAAAGCTTGGAAAGCTAAGTACAAGTTTACTTCCAAGGATAGAAACCGTAAGTGGGACCGTACCTATAGAATCATGACCAACAAAAAGAACTAGCTACCTAGCTATACATAACCCAATCCGACTCAACGACTATTTCTTGTTCTTCTTAGGCTTCTTTGGGGTAGACTCGCTGGAGCTCTAACCCTTGCCTCTCCTCTTCGACCTTCCTCCATTCTTGCCACCCTTAGGTGAAATGCTTTTAGAGACAGAAGTAGAAGCAGTCTCACTTTGGGAGACAGATAGACCTTTAATTTCGCAAAGTTCAACGGGTAAGCCTATGACTTTCATGTGCAAGATGTAAATTTTCTCGAACGTCTGGGAGGTGAGAGATATACCTTCTCCGAATTGGCCTTCAATCGAAGTTGGAATGTCACCTTCAAGAATCGAAGATAGAACAAAAGACATGTGGATTTTAGGATGATTTGGATCATAGATTATCTCCTTTTCAAGGGCATGAGAAGTCAAGGCACTAGTTGCCTGACTTATGAGAGGGTCTTGGGAACCAGACTCGGAGGCTTCATCACTATCTTTCCATTTCCTGGTTGTTGCTGGGTCACGAAGTAAATTGAGCGGAGTAGCCTTGAGATCGTCTAGCTATGCATTGCACAAGATTTCGTGCATAAGCTACTCCTTATCAACCTCGATGCCATCAAGAGACTTCTTCTTCAAGTCCACAATATAGTGCGAAGCTTCGACTAGCGACTCAGGATATCCCTCTCCAAGAAAGCGACGGTTGCAGTTCATGAGGATATTTGCATTGTAGTATATCAACAGAGGATCAAAATTGTCCTTTATCTCTATCTGACCAGCCTCCCTAGCTTCTTCTTCAAGGGCCTATATTTGTTAGAGTTTTTTATCGGCCTCTATCTTAGTCAGGCAAGCCTCGATAGTTTTCTCGTAATATCTTTGAAACCCCAATTAAGCCTCAAGCTTCTCTCATTTTTCTCTCTCTCAAGTTCCACCTCAACCTGTCGAATGTGAAGGGCCAAGGCATCATTATCTTTTTTAAGGGATCATTATCCTTCTGTAGAACATCTTTATCAAGAGCTAAAGTGCCACTGCGATGAATAGTGGTGTCCAGTTGAATTTGATGTACTTTCATCAAACACTCAACTTCTTCAGAAGATTCGCTAGCTCTCTTCTCGGCATCAATCAGATTTTTGTTCAACTCCTTGATTTCCTCATCCAAGTGTTTGATGGTGTCTCTATCGTGAATCGGTTCTAGAGTTAAGCGACTGAACTCATATTTTTTTCCATCAACACTTCGAAAATCATTTCAGCCACATGTTGAATTGTGCCATGCTAGATGTAGACATCACTGACATAAGAGAGCACTGTGTCCTTGGCCTCTGGAGGAATCAGATGCAAAGCATGAACATAGTTGAACTCATCAGAACATAACTTAGGAAATGTAGCCTTGAGCTCGGCTATTATTTATGTAGGGGCCGTTTTCCATGCCTATGAGAAGATGTATCAAGACTCCCTGCGCCAGTATGGCATTCATAAGATCACTGGATGCCAAAGAGCCCGAATGTTTCTTAGAAGGTATAGCCAAAGTAGGGGCATGTGGTAATGACTTGGTATTACAATAGATAGTGGGGTGTGGATCGACACCCTTATGATGAGAAGACTGGGACTTTGACTTGTGCCTGGATGGCGAATACTTAGATCGATGACTTCTATCCCATCCTCCTTTTCGTTATGGCCTTCTCTTTCCTAGCTAGGTTGTCGACCAGAGTCCAAACCTCAACCAAAACCAAAATAAAATGGTTGAGAGTATGATGATTTTTTCAAGCGATCGTAGTTTCGAGTGCGTCTCATGGAACCTACGAATAAAATGAAGATGAATCGGCATCATTAGAATTAAAGATGGACAGGTGTCATGCGGTGTAGTGCACATAATCTTGAGTGTCCTAGTATCTCCCTAACGGACCAGGTACTGGATCTTTGCTAGCCCGAGTGATCTCTCCCATGCTTGTGAGAGGAATGTCAGCACCAATTCGAATAGGAGAATCGGACCCCCAGAGGCACATGTTAGAAAAATCATAACTTCCAACATCCTCTGGTACCACGATGTTTGAAAATCCCTTAAATAAATTTTCTAGAGGCAAAGAAGTAGATTGATCTGTGGCAGTGGTAGTTGGCCTGGGCAGATTGGCGACTTGCCCTTTGCGAAGCTTGTAAGCGAGCCTCTTTTTTTCTCTTCTTTGAGGTAGGGAGCTATGTGTCTTGGGAAGACCGAACAACAGGTTCATGGTTTGAACCCGCATCATCATGGCCAGGCTTATCAGCATCGCCCCTTATCTCGCCTTCTTCAAAATCATTTTGAGCCTCCTCTATTGGGGGCATGACAAGATTAACATCGCCACATCCCTGTTGAGCAGCGCCTCTTCTTTCTCTCACTTCCTTATCAGTATTCCCTATTAACCTAGTGCTACGACCCTCTTCTAACAAGCTAAAGGCAAAGAGATGCTCATCGATAATAAGTGATCTAACATCTCTATCTTCCAATGATATATTCCTGAGCTTGGAGACTGCCTCTAAATGCCTGTCACCGATGGGATGTCGGTAGCTACTTAGAGATATGCTTAGTTAAGGGTACAACTTGGATAAAAGAACCAAAGATTAAGTTTGAGATGACACCCACATCCTTTTAGCCATCATCCTGCGAAATCAGGTGGGCAGCGCATGAAAAACCATTCATTCTTAAAAGCATTTAGCTTATCCTTAGCACCGATTATGACTTAGAAATCACTGATTGATTCCAGAGAGTATACGAGAGGCTCCCGTTTTGTCGCTTGAAATTGAAACTGAAAATGAATCTAATATCCTCTAGAGTCGGTTCACGATATAAGAACTCGAGAAATATCATATACGTGCAATGCAAGAATACATAGCCGTTTGGATGCAACTGGGCCGGAACCAGTCTCAAATAATGAAGCATCATCCAAATGAGTTGATTAAAGTGGAACGCAACCTGTCCAGCATATATGTCAGTTACAAGTGGTATACCCTTCCTGAGCCAAGTGAGCTTTATCATTGCAAGTCGAGACTCGTACGTCCTCATACAGTGTCTCGTATTTGATGCAAAGTCTGCGAAGAGAAGCCTCATTGACCCTTGAAGCCACAGTATCTTCTGAATCATCTAAAAATATGACATCTTCTAAAGTGTTAGGGGCCGGCTCATTTACTTCTTCTGGACCTGGAGAGATGTTAGGATCCAAGTGAGAACATTCGGGTTGTTCTGATTGATGGCTCGTAGTGTGTCGAGGAGATATTGTTACCTAGCTTGACTCAGCATTAGAATCGTCGTGTGGAGCAGTCTATTCAGTAACCATGGTAGCTAAATGCTTCGAGCGTCTTGAACCTATAGCTATCAAACTTAGTAGATAGTTTTTGTTGGAAAAATAAACTTGTTCCTCCTGTGCTAAATGTGGACTAGTATAGTGTGGTGCACTGTTGTGTATTGGAGTAATAAATGATTTAAGGTTAAACGATAGATGTAACGAGACTCAAGAACTCGACTGGGTGACCGTCATCGCTGTCCGTCCCAACCGTCTTTCACATCAATGGTTGTGGATTTTATCTAAGCTCTAGGATTGATCATCGGCATATTGAAGTATGATATTTGCATTCAAGTTTATGTGAACATTCAAGTCTATGCGGGCACATGTACTCATTAGCAAGTTCAAGTCTCGGTTCATGGATCCAAGAATTATGGCTCATTTCGTGTGCAAAGTCCGACCAAATTCCTAGTCACATGCATTTGTTTTAAAGTCCAAGTATTCAAGTTTGAGATCGTATACAAGTTCGTAAGTCATGTTCAAGTCCAAAGCTGGTGCTTAAGTTCACGTTCAAGTTATGTTCAAACCAAGCTGAGAATGCCCAAGTCCCCATAGGCAAGGGACCACAGTTGATCCCTAACCTAGGTGGCATCGCCTTATGCAAATTCAAACCGATCATATACCATGATCGATTCCTCCACCATATTCTACAACCAATCCCTCCATATAACTGATCTCTACCACGTCGATCCCTTAAACTTCACCATTCCACTTCGCTCCTCCTCAACTTGTACCGATCCCTATAATCACTTCGTCTCACGTCTTTCTCATCGCCGCTCCATTCCTCCACAATCATAGAAAACCCCAAACATCCCATCGTACCGTTACATTTTCACCCTAAATCACATAACACGAGTTCGCAAACCCACCTTTACAAAAGCTCAAATTGGTTCGGAGCAAAGACCACAAGTGTAGGTTCAAATCGAATGTGGGATAGAATCAATTGGGATTGGATCCTCAAGTCTGAGAAAAGGCGACGGCTAAGGCTTTAGGGGTGGAAAGAGATCGAGATGGTAGTGGTTCAGAGGAGTTGGATGAAATTCCTTAACTTAGGCTTGTTAATGGCAATAGCGAAAAAGGGCAAGGGTTCAACTGAAGTATAAACGGAATATGTAATGGGATGGAGCTAAGTATTTAGCTTATATATGATATGAGGCCTATCTGCCTTGTGGCCCAAATAGACCAAGTCTATATCCACAAAGGGGTCGGTACTGATCCCCCGCCTAGGGGATTGTTACTGAACCCTTATTAGAAAAGAGAGAAAAATAAATGAAAAATAGCAATGCAATTGTATTTAAACAACGGAAAATCGACGACGATCCATAAGCATACTAGCATTTTTGGGAGCCGATTATCATGGTGTGTACATGAACGTGCGAACGTGTACGGACACCCAACATTTGATTTCTTGAATCGACAGAAACTAAACTACTACCTGAGAACTCCTGAGAGAGAAGACCGGTTCAAACAACTGAGACCCATTAACTTGATCGACAAGCTCAATGTAACCGAGCATAAATAAAGACTGGGGATGACATTTCAGATTTATACTGACTAATATCGACCAGGCATCGTGAAAAACAGAGAGAGAGATAAGACTCTTTGGAAAGACAATTCAATGAAAGGATAACGACGGTTTACAAAACTGAATAAAATCCTTTCCAGCAACCCTAACATATTTCGATTCAAAGCACATCATGTTCAAAACAAGATATACTTTGGGGGGCAAGTGTTACTCGACCTTTTGACCTAGCTATATCCAGATTGATAGGAAAAGTTTGATTCGATGATAGACAAGGAAAGCCATCCAGAGAGGTGATCATGGAGTCCAAAGATCAAGCACAGACAATGGTACGAAGCAACGATCTTGGAAGACTATGAGATGGACTCTTTGGAATATTCTAAGTATGTGTTATTGCCTCCCCTAAGCAGGGATTAACACCTATTCCTTCCCCTATGCAGGGGATTGGATGGTATCACTATGGCGATGAACAACACAATCAATTAAACTCAACGAGAATTGATCAATATCTTTAAAAGCATGAAGGCAACTATGCAAACGATTTTTAAAACATGAAGATAGCATGGAAGGGGACCCACCAAACCAATTTCACAATGCCACATGGTCTATAAGACAGATTAGTGCCAATCGCCTAAAATTTAGAATTGGGCCATGAAACTTTTTAGGCGACCTCGTCTACCTCTTGAAATTCTATCAGCGAATTTCCAAGAAGATATCTGGTCTATCTCTATAAATTCACCGTTCGTTTGAAGTGAGGATTTTTTGGGCTGCTATTTTACTTGAACTTCATTGTAATAAAAAGTCAGTTCTGATCTGATCCCCCTGTACTGATAAAACCAAGTGATTCATAAAGCAATTCCTTGAAAGTAGACCTAGGAAATTAACGTCAAGACCCTGTAAATTTGTGTGTTCTTATTTTCTTCTTGTTCATCTCTATTCTAAGTTTAATTCTTCATTTTATTTATTTACTTTCAATTTGTTGGGTGTTTGTTCCGGCTTTTAATGCAAACAACTTGTGTTTTCTATGCTGCAATTTTATGTAAGCATCGAGAGGATAAAGGAAAAGAGTCCAAAATCAAATTCCTTCTAGGATTTTTATCCACATAATATATAGCATCCTTATTCATAGGCACAATTGTCAAATAACAATAGACCCCCACGATAACAGCTCTATTCATTTTCCACTACCGTTGTCTCTTTGTCCCACTGAAAGAAGCCCATGTGTGTTCTTTAACTCTTCTTGCACTAGAATGCTGCTACTATTGTCCTGGAATCCATTTTGATGCTTCCTTAGTTAAAGAATTGATCAAAGTGTCAATTTTAAAATATAATCACTTTCATGCAATAATATATGAGAAAAGATCCTTGTACCTGAGAAATATTATTTTTTTTCCTTGTTAAATTTGGTCAGAATGTATGTACATGCTTATGTGAGAGCTATTACCTACAGACCTGAAAGCTTCCTTCAGTTGATATGAGATCTTGGGTCACATTTGTACATGTGCACATTATGCAACATACACATATGCCTAGTGTATATCATGCACACATGAAGCTACATATCTTCCTTCCTATTGTCTAATCAACCAATCATCCTTTGCTCCAATGTTACATTCTCCGGCTAATGGTTGCATGTAAACAGCAAAAAAGGGGATTGTCACACATTGAATGTGTAACAAGAGTCTGTACATCGACAAATCTAACATATTACCTATGTTTACACCAAAGTCAACCATGGTAATTGGCATGGATATGTCCTTTATCCTTAAAGAAATGAAAGATAAATATACCAAGAAGAAGATCATACACCTTCACTCATCAATCATATAAAACTTCTCTATGCTCGTCACATTCTTTCATAATCATTTAATATGGCCAGTTTCCCTATAGCCAATGCCTTTATCCAGGTAACATTTTTGTATATTTCTCTTGATTAAGCCATGCCGCGGAGGCAACTGAGGCAGCAACCCTCCCGAGTAGTAGTTATACGAGGATCATTACGTATCTCTTTTACTGTCACCCTCCCCACATCAGTCCTCGTTGCAGCCTTGTCAACGGGCAACTTCATGTTGCATCCTGCATACACAAAGGAAGAACTTGTATGATAAATAACAATTTATAATAAATTTATCATTTTTATTGTAAAATATAAAAAACCCAACTTACATTGAGGACATCACTGTTAGTGTCTTTCATTGTGTGTGGATAATGGGCACATATTGAAAAGAAGAATAGTAATGAAGATGGAGTGGTATATATATATGAGTTTGGTTGCATGTAGGGATTCCTTTTGTTAAAAAATGTTGGCCAAACTCATATGTTTCCTCCACGTAGGATGTGCGGACTGAATTTCAACATGCCATCAGAGCCGATGGTAATGCCTGGGATAATGGACAATGGCAAGAGATCTGTATTTCGTGATGGCTAGCAGTATAGGCTTAAGTAGTCAGACTTAAAATGAAGCTAAACCATGGCACGTTGGGTCTGGTACAATAACACGAGAATTAAGTCTTGGTATGGTTCAGGCATCGTATTGGAGTATTGGAAGACGCATATATGGATGCGAGCTAAGGTGGAAATCTGTTAGGGTGTGCAGACTTAATTTCAATAATCATCAAGCTATCCTGCTAGCTCACAAATTTAGCATTAGCATTAATCAAAACCTGAGTAGCGGCAGCAATGCCCTTTGTACCGTTTCATTGTACCCAATCTCCCTTACCTCCACGGCCTGGATCACAGCTGCATCACTTGATCCACCGCCTTTGCATTCTCTCAACACTGCTGCCTTCACTGCCTAATGCAATATCACTAGTAGTTGACACTAAAAAGTGATAAATGCATTTAGATGTAAAAAATACAATCTCTCAAAAGCACCTGAACACAGTCAGCTGCTATGAATTCCCCAACTACCCAAATTTAAGGAAGTTTGGCATAACATTCTTCTCCGACCAATATACTAGCAACATCATCCAAATTTAAGGATTTCTTCTAACCAAAATTTAAGAAGCATCACAACACCTGAATATAGGGAGACATGCACAGCCAATAAACAACATGTACTCAAATGCATATAAATTAGTAAAAGACGTTCTTTTTTAACAAAAGAATGTTGGAACAAATTTGTGGTTTTGATAATCAAATAATTAGTATTAACGACAATGAGAACAATTAGAGTTGACACATTACAAGAAATCTATCGGTTTGGTGTATAATACCATGCTCGGTGTAGAATTCCTCAAAGGAAATTCATATTCTCCTCCTCGCTTCTGCTTCTGCTTTATACTGCTTAAACACATCGAATGCCTTATCCTTGCTTCCAAGGAGATACATATAACAGTACCTTGTACAATCATCAATGAAAGTGATGAAGTACCTTTTTCCTCCTCTAGTTTGACACATTTTTAAGTCACATACATCTGTGTGTATTAAATCCAAAGGTTCAGTTTCTCATTCTACATGATGAAATGAGGTTTTAGTCAATTTTGCTTCAGCACAAGTTTCACATTTATAACTTGGATCTATTGAAAACTTAGGTATAAAGTCTAAGTTAATCATTTTTCGTAATGTATCAAAATTAACATGGCCTAGGCATGTCATATATTAGAGGATTTAACGATATAAACAGAAGAAATAGCTTTATTATCACAGTCCTTTGGTATAACAGTCATTAAATTCATTTTAAACAAGCCATCACCCGCATATCCTTTCCCAACATAAACTCCGTTCTTTGATTAAACAAAGTTATCAGATACTGCAAAGACTAACTTGAAGCCATTCTTGCTTAGTAGAGATCCAGAAACCAAAGTCTTTCGAATGTCTGGGACATGTAAGACATCATTCAGGTAAGTTCTTTTCCAGAGGTCATCTTTAGCAAAATTTTGCATTTTCCTTCAACCTTTGATGTGGAGGAATTTCCCATAAACAGTTGCTCTTCTTGTGTCATAGGTATATAGTTCGAGAACATCCACTTATTGGCGTAGATAAGTCTTGTGGCACCAGTGTCCACAAACCACTCTTTGGAATTGCTAATTAAGTTGCATGCAGAAGTCACCGCAGACAAGTTCATTTCAGAAATGTCATCAGAGAGTTTCTCGCATTCGATGATATTTGCTTGTTCTTTCTTTTTCTTTGGACCTCAGCATTCGCCGGCCTTACGTCCTTTCTTCCCCCAGTTGTGACAATTTACTTTTAACTACTTTGGTTTCTTTGTGTTTAGATTGTATTCCCGTTTCTACTTGTTGTTTTTCTCAGCCTCGACTACACTTGCCTTTGCCACTATTGCATTGGTCGTTTCTTTTTCGATTTCCGGTTGTCCTCTTCGATTCTAAGTCAAGTAACAAGATCTTCTATAGTAATTTTCTTACGCTTATATTTTAGATAAATCTTGAAATCTTTCCATGACAGGGGTAGCTTTTCGATGGCAACAACCACTTGAAATGATTTTCTCAAGGGCATCCCTTCATCATGGATTTCGTGTATTGTTACCTGCAACTCCTGGATTTGACTGATAATGGTTTTGGCATCTATTGTTTTGAAATTGGGGAACTTTCCGACAATAAACTTTTTCATTCCAACGTCCTCCGTCTTATACTTTTTATTCAGGGAATCCCAGAGTTGTTTCGAAGTCTTCACTGTGCAATACATATTATATAAACTGTTATCCAATCCAATTAATATGTAATTTTTACATATGAAGTCTAAATTGTTCCATATGTTGAGTGCTTCAACTTTGGTTGCATCGATCTCTAGTTCATCCACTTCCAAAGAATCTTTGGTGAGAAATTGCACAAGGTTAAGAGTAGTCAAGTAAAACAGCATTTTCTGTTGCCAGTGTTTGAAATCTACTCCAGCAAATTCTTTTGGTCTCTTACCATATGAAAAAGCGATAGTGATTGTTGGAACCATTGTTCTGTTCTCAGTGGTGGCCATGGTCGGTTTGATTGCCGATGTATTGCTGTCTTGAGCCATTATCTGAAATACAGTGACTCCAATCAGTGATAAACAAAATATGAAAATTCTGTTTCAAGATTGTTAGTCGTAACATCAGAAAAGTGTTATGAAATTATTATTTAGAAACGTCATAAAAGCGTTACTAAACCGTATACACAAATTGCTAACAGCAATGTTACAAAAGCATTACGAAACTATTACAATTATGTTGTAAATTATAACAACAACAAACCTTCACAGGTACGTCGCAAAATTGTTACGAGTAGCACTTGAGCGGTTAACAAATAAGTAGTAAAAGGTGTACCGATCAAATTTCCAAACTATCCATGTTACTTGTAATGACATCTCTTATTAGAAAAGTTGCAAAATCATTCAAAAATGTACTTGTACCTAATATCTTATCAAGTATACCAAAATAGTTGTAAAAGAGTATTTCCAAAGGAATATGATATGTTTACTTGTAAAAGAGCAGTTCCAAAGTGGTAGTCCAGGAAAAACATGATTTCTACCTTCTTCTTCACCTGTATAATAAGGATAAATTGGTTCAAAAACATTAAAACAGACACTTGAACAAACTCAAAGTTGCTAGTCATGGAAACGGCGACGATGGAAGACCAACAAGAGAACAAAATTAGCTTATTCATAGCATACCTGACATGATTCTGGGTCCTGACCCGATCCCTATCGGGCTTCAGTATGTGGCCATTGCTAGGAAGCTTGTCAGGTCTGATTACGAACCGGGCTCACATCCAATACTGGATCGCCAGAAACCTCCAATCCACCGCCCCAGCTGCTACCATGATATCGAATTGGGATTGGGAACCAACGACGTGAACCAATGACGAGAGACTCCTAATCGCGAACTGACAATGGAAGACACGACAAGTAGCTTAGGAATTGGGAACTGGGATTGGGAATGCGAAACATTTTTTATTTTGTTTAGGATTTTGCAGTGGGATTGGATTTAGGGTTAAGTAAAAAGAGGGAAAGTGGGAATTTGGGTTAAGTGAAAATGGGATAAGCGGGCAAATGAAAATTAGCAGAAGTAAGGGCAACAAAACAAGGAACACTAGTTTTAATATTAATTATTTAAAAACAATAATTGATATCAATTATTAATTAATATTAATTATATTTACTAATTATTGGATGCAATTAAAAAAATTATGTGTAATTTACTAACTATTAATAATTAAAAATGAAAAATTATAAATATAAAAAATTAATTATTGATTATATATAATAATTAGTAATTATGATTTATTTATTAATAATCATTAATTATTATAAATTATAAATGTCCTATACAAGTTGACATTTATTAATTCTTAATTATTAAATAGTAGTTACTAATTATTTAATAGAAATAATTAATTATTAGAGATTACTTCTTATTTATAAGTTATTAATTCTTAATTATAATTGAATACTAATTATTCAATAGTTTAATTATTTAATATTAATTATAATTGAATATTAATCAGTAATAATTAAATATTATTTATTATTTATTATTTATTATTTATTTATCATTAATTATTACTTCTTAATTTTAATTGAATATTGGTTATTTAATACTAATTATTAATTATTTAACATTAGTTATTTAATATTAATTATTAACTATTTAATATTAATTATTTCTAAATTTTATGGATCTTTTTAAATTTTAGGAAAAATTTATTTCTAAATTATTAAACTATAGTAAATAATTTAATATTGATTATTAAAATTGTAAATTAGTTAAATATTAAATATTAAACATTAATTACAAAATATCAATTATTAAAAGTTAATTATTAGTTAATTAATATTAATTATTAATTATTTAATATTAATTTTTTTACTAAGTATTAATAATATTTATTAATTATAGGTCATAAATATTAGCTATAATTTACTAATTATTGATAATTAACTATAATAAATTATTAATATAAAAAATAAATATTGATTATAGATAATAATTAGTAAGTATAAATTATATATTACTAATCATTAATTGTGATAAATTATAAATAATGACTTATGTACGTTATCATTTATAATTTATTAATTATAAATTACCATTTATAAATTATTAAGTAAGTATGTATAGATAATCGAAGATAATGATTATAAATATTAATATTATTAATAATTAGTTATAAAATATTGATAATTAATAATATTTAATATTTTTGAATAAAGCATTGTAGTTGTCAGTTATTAATTATCAAAAAAATCGACAGTGGGCATTTATTACAATAAGCATTTTATGGCGGTTGTAAAATCGGCATCTATTACATCACACAAAGGAAAATAGTTGCAGTAGGCATTTATTACAACGGGAAAACAAGCATGATTAATTATTAAATATTAATAAATATTAATTTTAAAAAACCATTTTAATTATTAATTATTGATTGTCGAAAATTGGCAACAGACGTTTTTCACAACGGACATTTTATGATCGTTGTAAAATTGGCATCTGTTAAAATGGACATTTTATGTGCACCTATTACAATGTGCATTTTTAACCCCTTGGAAAATTGGTGTAGGATCTGGATTAACCCTAGAGGGGGGGTGAATAGGGTTATAGCAAAATTTTCTCGAATTAAACACAAACAAACTGCAGAAATAAATATGCTGAAAAGTAAATCACACACAAAATTTACCCAGCTTCGGCAACCCCTGCCTATTGCTGCATTCTCAGATTTCTATTAGAATTAAACAGTATCCCGCTTACAAACACTCTACTAGACTCGCAAACCTTTGCTCCCGCTCACAAACACTCTACTAGACTCGCACACCCTGCTCCGTCTATAGAGTTTCGCTTACTCGCAAACTCTGCTCCCGCCTATAGAGTTTTGCAAACTCGCACACCGTGCTCACTGAACTAATTCTAACTAGACAATCTGACACTACCTACACCTAGGTGGTGATTTACAAATTCTTTGACTCGAAAAGAAAAAACAACTTCAAAAATACAAGCAGAAGCAAAAATTAAAATATAAACTTGAATCCCTAATTTTTGCTCAAAATAAAACTTAAAAAACCTCCTTTTAAAAAAATTAAACCCTAAATAAATCAAAATCCCTTTGTAATAATAAAGACCCCTTTTATGACACTAGGCCGGCCCTTTTATTCTTCAACCCGATCCTTTGTTCTTTTGCTATGTGAAGAAAGTGGCGGCCGACGTTGTATTCTTTATTCATTCTGAAATTAGGGCTTCGTTCCCTTTTCCTTTGCTACTGTAAACTGGCGGCCGATCCTCTTTTCTCCTGATTAAAATTAGGGTTGTACAAATTTGAAGCGCTGGTTGAATTCCTCGATCGAATAATGATTGACGTGCTTCCTTTGTCGATCGATGCTCTCCTTTTTACCACACGGCTTCTCCAATTTGGATCGAGTTCCTCTGTGATATCAGTATGTACTTTACTTCGCTTTCGTTGTTGGTTTAATGCTTGCTTGAACTCGATGCTTTGCCGATGATGATTTGTGGGTTTTTATATAGGTCGAATTCCTATATTTGCGTTCGTATAAAATTGTTTGAATCTGTCAATTTATTTTCTCTGGCCGCTTGATTATGCTTGGATGCTTGAGATTTCACTGACTTGTTCAAATTCGTATTTTCGATGCTTGCTTGGTTGACATGGTTTTGAATTGCTATCGTGGTCATTACGGTGTTGATTTTTGACTTCGTCAATACTGCATAGGCACATGAATTTTTTTAAATCACTGCGTTGATTATTTGCATCTGCATTGTTATTCTTC
Source organism: Allium cepa (assembly GCA_030765085.1). Lineage (NCBI taxonomy): Eukaryota > Viridiplantae > Streptophyta > Magnoliopsida > Asparagales > Amaryllidaceae > Allium > Allium cepa. The sequence continues at coordinate 76,491,907 of CM060941.1, read as the reverse complement.
GACTTGTTTACTTCTTAATTGCCACGGCTTCGGCCATCTTTGTGTTCATCCCTGTGAGCTTCGTTTCTGACATTGTTTGATTTTAGCCTTGACCACCTTGATGCTGTAACCATTCTGGTTCATGATTGTTCTGGTCCTGTTTGTGTATTTTGTTGGTCATGTTGCTACATTGCTTACTGTCACTACTTCGAGCTCGCCTGCTGTTTGTGGTCAATTGCTTCAAGTTGATCTTGTAGTTGATGTACTTGAGTTGACTGCATATGCTCTCTGATACATGTTTGGACTAGCTGTGCATTGTTCATGACTGTTTCATGCTTGTTTGTTATCTGGTAGCACTTGAGTTTCTTGGCACTGCTGTTAGCTTTGGTGTATGTAGCTTGGTTCATGTGAACACATTTGTGTTGCATTGTAGTTGATTCATTAGTTCATTTGATATGTTGGCCACCTGAGTTTGAGCATTTGCACATTTGTAGCCTTGGTCTTCATATTGTATTCTCTGTTTTGATTTGGTTACACTGCATAGCATATTGGTACATAAAAAATGTCGCATATATGTGAGTAATTCTGTTCTTTGACATTCCTTCATGCCTGACTTGATGCTGCACTTGGTCTTTTGTTATAACTGAACCTGTTGCCCTCAGTTGCTTGTTTGTATGTTGTAAATGTTGCATTCACTTGCATTTATATTGTCACTGGTTTTGCTTGGTGGTCTTGTGGCACTGCTTGCAGTCATATTGAATTGAGTTTGTTCATGTTGCATCGACTTGTTTTGTACTGGTGCACTTCTGTTTGCTGTCATGTTTGAACATAGCATTCATGTGCACTTCCGATTTGCACCTGAGTTGAATCCAGTTTTAAAACTCGGGTTTGACCTTGTGCTCACTTGTCCCTGTAGCATTATCAAGTGTATATTGATGTGCACGGCCTTGTGGCATGTACAGTGATACACTGTGCATGTCACACTGTTCGTGTGTGATGAATTCAAATGTGAATAATGACGAACAACCCAAATAACTGAGGCAAATCATATTTTCAAAAATCATATTTCATTTTATATTGCAAAAATATTTCTTTTTCAATTTTACCGCGTTAGTGAATATTTTTGCAGATTGCTCAGATGCTGGATTCAAACTGGAATAAAGTTGAAGATAAATACGAGTGTGAGTGATATGTAGTGAGGAATTGAATTGTGATGTAATGTAATCAAAATTGTATATGTATAGTGAGAGCTTGAATTTGTACTATTTAAAATTGTAATAAATATTTGTTTGAATAAAATTTCTGTTTGAATTCAAATTCTGTGTTATTTAATTTATTCAACAAATATTTATTTAATCTGTGAAAATAAAATAGTATATTAACAAATACACTTAAATGAATGTATATATGTTTATTATCATCAAACAAAAATCATATAAGCGCAAAGCGCATATTCAACAATTGACACCTATTACAAAAGAGCATTATGAGCGTTGTAAAATTGGCACCTCTTATAACAGGCATTTTGTGGCCGTTGTAAAATTGACATCTATTACAATGGGCATTTTGTGAACGTTGTAAAATTGGCATCTATCACAACTGGTATGAAAGGGCCGTTATAATAGCATTATATTACAATGGGCAGTCATTGTCCGTTGTAAAAAGGGCGTTGTATAGCGCATCTATTACAACGGGCCTGAGTGGACCGTTGTCATAGCCTTCTATTACAACGAGCAGCCAATGCCCTTGTAAAAAGGGCATTGTAATATGGTTTTTTATTGTAGTGAATGTCATCAGAGAGTTTCTCGCATTCGGTGATATTTGCTTGTTCTTTCTTTTTCTTTGAACATCGGCACTCGCTGGCCTTATGTCCTTTCTTCGCGCAGTTGTGACAATTTCCTTTGAACTCTTTGGTTTCTTTGTATTTGGATTGTATTTCCATTTCCGCTTGTTGTTTTTCTCAGCCTCGACTACATTTGCCTTTGCCACTATTGTGTTGGTCGTTTTCTTTTTTGATTTCTTGTTGTCCTTTTTGTTTCTAAGTTTCATAGTCATTTCCTTACGCTTATGTTTAGATAACTCTTGAAATCTTTCCATGACAGGGGTGGCTTTTCGATGGCAGCAGTCACTTGATATGACTTGTTTAGAAACATCCATTCATCATGGATTTCATGGATTATTATCTGCAACTCCTGGATTTGACTGATAACGGTTTTGGCATCAATCATTTTGAAATCGAGGAATTTTCCGACAATGAACTTTTTCACTCCAGCGTCCTCCGTCTTATACTTTTATCCAGGGAAGCCTAGTGTTGTTTCGAAATCTTCACTGTGCAATACACATTATACAAACTGTTATCCAGTCCATTTAATATATAGTTTTTGCATATGAAATTTGTATCGTTTCATATGTTGAGTGCTTTAACTCTGGTTGCATCAGTCTCTAGTTTATCCACTTCCGCAGCATCCTTAGTAAGAAATTGTGTAAGGTTAAGAGTAGTCAAGTCAAATAGCATTTTCTGTTGCCAGCATTTGAAATCTACTCCAGCAAATTTTTCTGAGCTCTCACCGTGTTAAAAAGTGACAGTGGTTGTTGGAACTATTGTTTTGTTCTCAATGGTGGTCACGGTTGGTTTAACTGCCGACGTATTGCTATGTTGAGCCATTGTCTGAAATACAGTGACTTCAATCAATGATAAACAAAATACGAAAATTCTATTTCAAGATTGTTAATCGTAACGTCAGAAAAGTATTAAGAAACGTTAGAAAAGCGTTACTAAAATGTAAGCGCAAATTGCTAACAGTAACGTTAAAAAAGCGTTATGAAACTGTTACAGATATGTTGCAAATTGCAGCAACAACAAACCGCCACAGGTACGTCGCAAAATTGTTACGAATAGTATCTGTGCGATTAACAAAAAAGCATAAAAGGCGTACCGATCAGATTTGTCCGGGTCCAGTGTAAACTATTTTCTTGAAACAGAATTGCTCCCTCAATAGCGCTAAAGGGATGACGAGCAACTGTTTTACAAGATGAAACGGACCGATCTCTGCAATGTTGCGCTGACGATTGTAGGGCAACGACGAACGCAAGAGATTATTTTAAGAACAGAGTTTGGAGGAGAAAGAAATGCATAACAAATTCGATGATTTCATTCGCCTATATATTGGCATAGGGAGGTGCCTATTCGGTAAAAGACGCTTGTTTGAACGGTCACGACTGTTGGAAAGGTTGCGACCATTTAACAGACAGTGCGACCGTTTGAATTTGAACAGACAGATATAAAAAATGCTCAGTCTAAACAACCAAGTCGAAGCCAACTGCTAAGTGCTAAGTGCCTCTAATATGCCTCAGACGCTCATTTGTCCATGCAGCGGGTGTAGACGCGTGCGTTGCACTATCCGTCATGGCTTGTGTCTCTCTTTGTCTATATGAATATATAAACACAATAATTTATTATACTTTAAGATGTGCGACTATTTAACTTTCAAGGCAATTAGTGCATTCACATTCTTCAATACAACTCATTCATTTCTAACAAAATCATTCTCGCGGCGAACAATAATAAAATTAAATATATAAAACAAAATTAAAAACAATCACCTCATAAACTCTCTCTTTTACATAATATATGTACGTATGTGTACATATATAAATTATAAAGAAATGTTTTGTTTTAGTCAAATATGTGGAACACACACATGCATGATTCCTTGTGAAATATTGTTAGGTTAAACTTCAAGTTACACCAGCCCGAAACTTTCACGGACCCCAAAAAATCACTTTTAAAAACTCGTTTAAGCATACTGTGAGGAAACGTACCGTAAATAAGCATTTTTATACACTGAATACAGATATTATTAAAACTCGGAATTGTTGAGATCTAAAACATATAATAAGTACGAACAGAAAAATGTGTAGCCAACGTTTACCAAACATTTTAAATATGAGATTATGTTACCGAACATAGCATTAAAACCTAAGCCCGACTTAGCCTTCTACCGCTAGCATCAGCAGATGGTCTGAAAAATTGTTCTGCAATTGGTCATACAAGAAGATTAAAATTACATCATAATTGGACCTCACGTAACGTAGTAGGACATAACTTTGGCTGATATATAAACATTGCAGTAATTTGAACTAATGCAGTTTGATTAGATGATATATTAGAACCATTCCCCAGTTCACTATATTGACCACCAGTGAGGAGCAAATTAATCGTAGTATACATTGAATTGAGCAAATCTAAAGTCTATTGGCAAGACTTTTTTCTGATGAGAAACTTTATATGTCAAGAATTATCATCGTAATGTGACTGTGAAGGCCAGTACTTGGACAAAGTTTGTACTGCAAAATGATGTCGACATTAACTACAAGTCAGTTTGATTTGTACCATATTTAGCCAATACTCTCTTTAGTAATAGTTAATACTAATAGTTAATACTAATTTATGTACATGACCGCATGAAATTCCTACATAACATTTTGGAGAATACTCGGACATATACGTAATATGTTGTTGGTGAATTAGCTGACATTGCTCTTTGATTTTCTGATGTGCCTAAATTTGATTTGTGCATGTTAAACAATTAAAACATGGGTGATTATAAAATAGTTGATGTCCAGGTACTAGATTGGTAACAACTGGAACTAGATGAGATGATATTACTATGCGCATAGCATGTTCAAAGAATGATTTTGAACTGTTTCCCAAACAATATAGATCTACAGATGGTCTTCAACAACTACATGATTACAAATTTCACCTTAATTGTAGTTTAAAGAAGGTCTGACTGAGACGATAACAAACACAGTTTCAACAAATAAGGGTGAGTGTAACAAACACTAAATTTTAGCTACGGTTTGCAGTGAATGTTTAAATAAATTTCTGTTAAGTACCTGACCTTTCCCAAGCATACTGTAGCTCCACCACTACCGTGAAGATATTCAATAGTTTGCTTAAAATTTCAGCTCAATTAGGTGTTAAGTTAAATTTAGCTTGAAAAATGGAGTAAACTGACTTACTTCTCTGTGATGCAACCTAATTTTGAAAGGCAGATGAAAATTACTAACATGTTCAATGCTATGATGAAAGAAGAGAAACCAATATTAAATTTTTTGTTCAACAACATACTAGTTCAAATTGGCTAAAACTAGGGAAAAGACATACCCAAGAACAAATTATAATTGATAAAATTATACACCTGACAATCGAAATTAGGGCTCGTCGTTAAAACTAGAACCGAACATTTTTACCATATTAACACTTACCCAATATTACCAACCACTGCTGACTAAAATTATACCAAAAAAAGGCAACCAGTTTGATTACATGGTTTGCCGAACCACGTGAAGATATATCGTACGGTAATGGTAATTACCATACCTACTACATACTTTAACCAATACACATACCACATCTAATGTGTAATGATATAATATAAAATCTAGCAAAATACTAGTATGATATCAAATTGAATGTAATTCTTATTGTGTATTTTTTTAAATAATATAATTTAATACAATATTTTAGCTTCTTACACAAAGTTTATTTCTATGCTTGACTACACAAAATAAAATTGACAAATAAACATATGATAAAAAATAACAACTTTTAATACTTACTCTTTTAACATGAAATATTGTAAACAAATAGATATATACTTATTATAAAGGGTAAAAGTTTATTACTGATCTCCACCAACCATACCAAGCATAAACCAAGTATCGGTTTTTCGATTACTTTGTTTGGTAATTATATGATTTTTATATTATCATATAAATCTGGATGGTAATGGTTTTGAATATGAATTTTCGGTACTGAACCGAATCCAGTCCTAATCAAAACTGAGTAGATTGACTCAATATCCTTGGAGATGGAGTGATTCTTGTCGACATGAGTAGAAATAAGAAGAATGGTAAATAAAAGGGATTGTCAAAAGCTACTTCACTTTTGGATATGAGGGGACTAAATTTTAATATATTTTTAAAAAACAAAATTGTTATAAGGGTATATACCCGTCTCATAAAGAAATTAATGACAATTACAATACTAACCTCTTCCATAAACTCTTCTAATCTCTCCTAATAATAAACCCTAATTTGTCATGGAGATGGAAAGAAGAGAATAATTTGCAAAACGAATAGAAGATCAAAGGATGATAGCACATGTATTTACGAAGTCATTTGAATTTGTGTAATGGACGTCTTGAGGAGGAAATCGAAAATGGCGGAAGATGGCCGATTTTATATTTAGAAACATTCATATATTACTGTGTTTGATTACGTGAATAACGATGCTGCACTGCCCTTTTTAATTTTTAAAACATATATTTAGTAACGTAAAACGGTAAGATACGGCTGCATATTTCCAAAATATACCATAACTTGTGGCCGTTTTTATAGTTTTTGCATGGTAACGTCTTGCCCTTTTTAGTTGCTGTTCATTTTTAGTTCTTTCATTTGGGCTTTAGTTTATGTTTTTATTTCCATTGCAGAATGTTGAACAATGTGCTAATGACTTGCTTCAAAAAAATGGTGCGTTTAATGAAAAGGAAGAACGTGATGTTGATGAGACATCAGAAGCTGAGACTAATAATGAGGACAATGTTGAATTTTCAGATTAACTGTATATTTCACAACTGATAGAGTATGACTGATTTCAGCTTTATTTCAAATTATAAATAATTAAATATTTTTTATAATAGGTTCCATGTAAATTTGATGTAATATGTTTTTATAAATAATGCAGAATTTTGATTTGAATGAAGAAGTATGAGACCGGTGTATGCAACGTAGACTAAGCGTTAACTGTGTTAGTGTGACTACAAAAACTAGATTTTGAAATGTAAACAACAATGGAAAGGATCATGGACGATACTTGTATGTGGAAGGAGCGGTGAATATTGCAGCCATAGAGCAAAGAATTATGTTCCAAAAATTTAATGAAAGCGAAGTAATAATGATAAGGCTGAGTTGTAACATATTGTATTATGTAAAGATGTCGGATATATTGTTTTATAAACCAACCCGGCCCATATAACTGTCTCAATTGCTTATAAATACAAAGCGTACAGACTGTATTGTATTAGAGCAAAAGCTATCAATAAAATACAAATCTTTTACATCTTCAATTCTCTTTCATGATATCAAAGCCTCTGCCAAATGGCATCACAGGAAGATCTTTCCTGTTACTGATCAAACTCCATCAGAGAGTTCTCATCATCTGCAATTTGCTTTCATAATAGCAATTCTCTTCAGATTAAACATCATCATCAGAGAATTTTTTTTTATCCCTCATTGCTAATCAAGAATCAGGTTCTTGATTAGATCTCCTGCAGAGAGCCTTGCCTGAAGATTCAAGTTGTGATCAACAGTATCTTGGCTGCATCTCAGTCATCAGAGAAGATCTGCATCATCTTCTCATCATCGATCCTCTGTTTTCACTCTCAGCTACACACTGAAATTCAGTGTGATACTTAATTTCAGTGGGTCTTGCCAAGATTACTACATCGTCTTTCAAACTCAGTGCCCACCATGTCAGAAGGTGGAGACAATAAATCCTCTGCCACTTCTGTGATCGAAACCACCAATCTATCTCTGATAAAACCCAAGAGTCGTCTTAATAATATTCAACTTGATGAAAACAACTTCTTGCTTTGGAAATATCATGTTGAAACTGCCATAAATGGCTATGGGCTTGAAGGCTTTATCAAAGGAACCATTGCAATCCCACCTGTAATGACAACAGACATAGAAGGCAAAATGATAAGTAATCAAGATTATGTGAAATACAAGAGACAAGACAGTCTACTATCAGCATGGATTTTATCATCTATCAGTGATAATCTACTGCATCAAATTGCTGGATGTAGTTCATCATATGAAATCTGGAAAACCGTGGAGCAGATCTTTAATTCACAATCTGCTGCACGTATTATGCATTACAAGAGAGAACTAAAAAACTTGAAAAAGGAAAATATGTCAATGAGGGATTACTTAACCAAGATTAAGTCATTTTTTGATTTACTAGAGACTGCAGGTCATAAAGTCTATGAAACTGAGCAGATCTTGACCATAATGAATGGTCTTGGGGAAGAATATGAATCTGTCATTGCAGTTATCTCTTTTAGAGAGACACTATCCAATATGCAATTTGTTCACTCCTCTCTTCTTGCTCATGAAGGAAGAGTTGAACAAAGAAAGTCAAACACATCAGATTATTCAGTTAACTATGCATCAAATTCAAGAACCAAGAATCAAGAAAAAACTCAAACCAACAGAGGTGGTTTTAATCAAAGAGGAAGAGGGAGGAGTGGGAGATGGAACAACAGTAGCAGAGTTAAGTGTCAAATATGTGAAAATTTTGGTTATATTGCAAGCAAATGCTACTTCAGATATAATACTGATAGCAGTAGCACTAATCAAAATCAAGGCGTACAAAGTAGCTTCAATCCAAATGCAAATGTAGCCCAATTAAGGAAAACATCAAAAAGTCAGAATGAAGATACTCATACTCAAATGTTCAGAAACTCTTACCAGACCTGAAGACATTCATTGTGAAAAATGGTACCTAGATTCAGGTGCCACCAATCATCTAACCAACAACATTCAGAATTTGAATCTTGGTAACAAGGAATACTCAGGTACACAGTCTATTTATATGGGTAATGGTGAAGCTCTAAGTATAAAACTCATGTTGGAAATGGCAGCATCAAAGGTAAAAGACAACTTTACTTGAATAACTTGTTGACTGTTCCTCGAATTAAAAAGAATCTCATTAATGTCTCACAATTTTCCAATGACAACAATGTATACTTTGAGTTTCACCCAAAATTCTGCACTGTTAGAGACTTATCAAATCAGGATATATTGTTATAGGGTAGGTTGCACAATGGGCTTACAAATTCAATCTTGAGAATACAAAGAAATTCACTCATAAAAGACCATGGTGCAACAATTTAGAAACTAATGACACTAGCAATAAGAGTGTATTTGATGTATGGCACTGCAAACTGGGATATCCCAGTGTTAAAACTGTAAAACATGTTCTGAAAAGTAATAATATTTCTTTTGAAAATATCTCTGCTCCTTACATATGTACAAGTTGTCAACTTGTAAAAGTCACAAATTACCTTTTGCAGACTCTATTACTGTTTACAATAAACCCGTTGAGCTTATAGCTACAGATCTCTGGGGACCCTCTCTAATAAATTCAGACTATGGATTCGGGTACTACATTTCATTTGTTAATGCTTATTCTAGGCATACTTGGATATATTTTCTCAAGGCTAAATCAGAGGTATGTAAAGCAATTATTCAATTTATCAGTTAAGTAGAAAAACGGTGTAACAGTGAGGTTAAGACCATCCAATCAGATGGAGGGAGTGAATTCAAACCTCTGAAAGAATATTTTCATAATAGAGGAATTATACATAGGAGTACTTTCCCACGCACTTCTGAACAGAATGGTTTAGTTGAAAGAAAACACAGACATATAGTTGAAATTGGATTAACACTATTGGCTCAAGGCTCTTTACCAATGAAATTCTGGCCTGATGCATTTACTACATCAGTCTATCTAATTAAATACAATATTTTAGCTTCTTACACAAAGTTTATTTCTATGCTTGACTACACAAAATAAAATTGACAAATAAACATATGATAAAAAATAACAACTTTTAATACTTACTCTTTTAACATGAAATATTGTAAACAAATAGATATATACTTATTATAAAGGGTAAAAGTTTATTACTGATCTCCACCAACCATACCAAGCATAAACCAAGTATCGGTTTTTCGATTACTTTGTTTGGTAATTATATGATTTTTATATTATCATATAAATCTGGATGGTAATGGTTTTGAATATGAATTTTCGGTACTGAACCGAATCCAGTCCTAATCAAAACTGAGTAGATTGACTCAATATCTTTGGAGATGGAGTGATTCTTGTCGACATGAGTAGAAATAAGAAGAATGGTAAATAAAAGGGATTGTCAAAAGCTACTTCACTTTTGGATATGAGGGGACTAAATTTTAATATATTTTTAAAAAACAAAATTGTTATAAGGGGTATATACCCGTCTCATAAAGAAATTAATGACAATTACAATACTAACCTCTTCCATAAACTCTTCTAATCTCTCCTAATAATAAACCCTAATTTGTCATGGAGATGGAAAGAAGAGAATAATTTGCAAAACGAATAGAAGATCAAAGGATGATAGCACATGTATTTACGAAGTCATTTGAATTTGTGTAATGGACGTCTTGAGGAGGAAATCGAAAATGGCGGAAGATGGCCGATTTTATATTTAGAAACATTCATATATTACTGTGTTTGATTACGTGAATAACGATGCTGCACTGCCCTTTTTAATTTTTAAAACATATATTTAGTAACGTAAAACGGTAAGATACGGCTGCATATTTCCAAAATATACCATAACTTGTGGCCGTTTTTATAGTTTTTGCATGGTAACGTCTTGCCCTTTTTAGTTGCTGTTCATTTTTAGTTCTTTCATTTGGGCTTTAGTTTATGTTTTTATTTCCATTGCAGAATGTTGAACAATGTGCTAATGACTTGCTTCAAAAAAATGGTGCGTTTAATGAAAAGGAAGAACGTGATGTTGATGAGACATCAGAAGCTGAGACTAATAATGAGGACAATGTTGAATTTTCAGATTAACTGTATATTTCACAACTGATAGAGTATGACTGATTTCAGCTTTATTTCAAATTATAAATAATTAAATATTTTTTATAATAGGTTCCATGTAAATTTGATGTAATATGTTTTTATAAATAATGCAGAATTTTGATTTGAATGAAGAAGTATGAGACCGGTGTATGCATGAAATTTAAGATTTAAAATTTGAAAGAAAATTTGTTTTTAAATGCTTTATTTAAGCAAGAGATGTTTTATTTTAAAAATAAATAAGTAGAATTTAACATTTTGGATTCATTAAATTATTAAGTTAATAAATCAGGTAATTAATAAATGATCAAAATGAAAATAGAAATTTCTTAGTGAAAGTAATTGAGAGAAGATAATTGAAGGTTGAAAATTGATTTATCAATTATTTGAGGTTAATTACGTGAAAGTAAAATTAATTAATGTGATTTATTGATTAAGATAATTGAATCAAGAAAAATAAATTAAGATTAATTAACTTAAAGTGATTAAGAAACCATTATAAATTAAGGAATAATTAAATACTGTAAATAATTAGATCCTATCACAAACGATCAACCAATGATCATCACACAGCAACACTCAGCATGCCACATTACCAGAATGGGAATATATCGCTGATAACCTTCAACTACATAACCTCTGAGCTCGTACGTCTCAGAGAAGGGTGTTAAGCTAAGAGAATAAATTCTCCGCCACCAACAGATATGTATTTGAAAGAAATCTGCTCTATATCTCAAAATGTAATGTCAGACATGTATCCATACAAGTCTGTTCCGGGTTCGAACAGAACCGAAGGCACTTCCAAAGAAGCCCTTGCAATCCGGGTATTCACAATCCCGATAAAATTTCCCATCACAAAGGAAATCTCCATATCGTAGCTAACGATGCAGAGACAATCGATAGGTCATCCTATCGTTCTCACAAATACCCGGTCTTCACGCCGGTCTTCAAATGCGATCCAAACGACGTATCGCATATTCGGAATGGGATATACGACACAAAGGTCCTCTCCCGGCTAAACCGAATAGCGAGTGCTTATTTTTAAAAATAAGTGCGCATTCAATTCCAAACAAACACAACCAATACCATCCAAGGGTAAATATTGATAGTCGGTTATTTAACTATCAATAAAGATGCGCCACATGTTGATACACTATATCTATTACTGTGTGGTGTTGTTGCGAGCGCTCGGATAAAGGTCCCAAAGGACCGGGGGATGACATATTCGTGTAGTAGTTACCTAGTTACAGAGGTAACCCGGCCTTGTGTTGGCAGAGATCTAACCGTAACGTTAGTTCTCGGGACGTCCCGCCAGAGGCGATCCCATGTGGCAGTAGGAAGTTCCTTAGCCTGACCATTTGTTGGAAATCCATTCATCCAATACGTGCCTTGTACGGTTTTAGTTGTAGAACCTGCCATTTAACATGGCAGCTATAGTAGGCATAGCATCATGGTACCTATGCTGGCTAGGATTTATATTATACTTTCGAAATATTTTCCACTATGCACTAGTAATAATATCAAAGAATTTTTCTCGTAGTAAGCATGTTTGACTATCATAAGGAGAAATCTCCCCCATGTGTGCGTTTGCATTGTGTGTGTGCCGGGAGGCCTTATGGTAGTTTCATTTTCCAAAAAGCATTGCGGATTTCAAAATTTAAATTTTCTTGTTGCTTGTTTAAAGATAAACTGTTTTGAGTTCTCACACCAGTCCCATGACTGACCTGGAGTTTATTGTTCCTTTCCTAAACTCTGGGTGCCCACTATTTTCCACACGGGCAGTCTAGAGTTAGGTTATCAGGTTATTCTGGATTCGAGAGTTGCTGTGCAGATTTGGAGGCGAGCTTGGATAGCGTAGTCTATTATCTATTGTATATAGTATTCTTTCCGCTGATTTATTGTTGTACACTCTGATGATGTGATGTAATGTGATGTATGTGTAAAATGTATAGTTCTTTTGTTTTAATGATATTCATTTATCTATTATATGTTGTTCCGCTGCGATTGTGAGATTCTGATATTGTCTTCATATTTCTGTTGGTTGTTTCTGTTTCTTCTCTCTTTCTCTCTTCTTCTACCTCTTTCTTCTTCTTAAACCCTAACGGTTCGATTTTTCGGCAACGAAAAATCGCGATCGTTACATTTGGTAGACTAAGCATTAACTGTGTTAGTGTGACTACAAAAACTAGATTTTGAAATGTAAACAACAATGGAAAGGATCATGGACGAGACTTGTATGTGGAAGGAGCGGTGAATATTACAGCCATAGAGCAAAGAATTATGTTCCAAAAATTTAATGAAAGCGAATTAATAATGATAAGGCTGAGTTGTAACATATTGTATTATGTAAAGATGTCGGATATATTGTTTTATAAACCAACCCGGCCCATATAACTGTCTCAATTGCTTATAAATACAAAGCGTACAAACTGTATTGTATTAGAGCAAAAGCTATCAATAAAATACAAATCTTTTACATCTTCAATTCTCTTTCATGATATCAGAGCCTCTGCCAAATGGCATCACAGGAAGATCTTTCCTGTTACTGATCAAACTCCATCAGAGAGTTCTCATCATCTGCAATTTGCTTTCATAATAGCAATTCTCTTCAGATTAAACATCATCATCGGAGATTTTTTTTTTTATCCCTCATTGCTAATCAAGAATCAGGTTCTTGATTAGATCTCCTGCAGAGAGTCTTGCCTGAAGATTCAAGTTGTGATCAACAGTATCTTGGCTGCATCTCAGTCATCAGAGAAGATCTGCATCATCTTCTCATCATTGATCCTCTGTTTTCACTCTCAGCTACACACTGAAATTCAGTGTGATACTTAATTTCAGTGGGTCTTGCCAAGATTACTACATTGTCTTTCAAACTCAGTGCCCACCATGTCAGAAGGTGGAGACAATAAATCCTCTGCCACTTCTGTGATCGAAACCACCAATCTATCTCTGATAAAACCCAAGAGTCGTCTTAATAATATTCAACTTGATGAAAACAACTTCTTGCTTTGGAAATATCATGTTGAAACTGCCATAAATGGCTATGGGCTTGAAGGCTTTATCAAAGGAACCATTGCAATCCCACCTGTAATGACAACAGACATAGAAGGCAAAATGATAAGTAATCAAGATTATGTGAAATACAAGAGACAAGACAGTCTACTATCAGCATGGATTTTATCATCTATCAGTGATAATCTACTGCATCAAATTGTTGGATGTAGTTCATCATATGAAATTTGGAAAACCGTGGAGCAGATCTTTAATTCACAATCTGCTGCACGTATTATGCATTACAAGAGAGAACTAAAAAACTTGAAAAAGGAAAATATGTCAATGAGGGATTACTTAACCAAGATTAAGTCATTTTTTGATTTACTAGAGACTGCAGGTCATAAAGTCTCTGAAACTGAGCAGATCTTGACCATAATGAATGGTCTTGGGGAAGAATATGAATCTGTCATTGCAGTTATCTCTTCTAGAGAGACACTATCCAATATGCAATTTGTTCACTCCTCTCTTCTTGCTCATGAAGGAAGAGTTGAACAAAGAAAGTCAAACACATCAGATTATTCAGTTAACTATGCATCAAATTCAAGAACCAAGAATCAAGAAAAAACTCAAACCAACAGAGGTGGTTTTAATCAAAGAGGAAGAGGGAGGAGTGGGAGATGGAACAACAGTAGCAAAGTTAAGTGTCAAATATGTGAAAATTTTGGTTATATTGCAAGCAAATGCTACTTCAGATATAATACTGACAGCAGTAGCACTAATCAAAATCAAGGCGTACAAAGTAGCTTCAATCCAAATGCAAATGTAGCCCAATTAAGGAAAACATCAAAAAGTCAGAATGAAGATACTCATACTCAAATGTTCAGAAACTCTTACCAGACCTGAAGACATTCATTGTGAAAAATGGTACCCAGATTCAGGTGCCACCAATCATCTAACAAACAACATTCAGAATTTGAATCTTGGTAACAAGGAATACTCAGGTACACAGTCTATTTATATGGGTAATGGTGAAGCTCTAAGTATAAAACTCATGTTGGAAATGGCAGCATCAAAGGTAAAAGACAACTTTACTTGAATAACTTGTTGACTGTTCCTCGAATTAAAAAGAATCTCATTAATGTCTCACAATTTTCCAATGACAACAATGTATACTTTGAGTTTCACCCAAAATTCTGCACTGTTAGAGACTTATCAAATCAGGATATATTGTTACAGGGTAGGTTGCACAATGGGCTTACAAATTCAATCTTGAGAATACAAAGAAATTCACTCATAAAAGACCATGGTGCAACAATTTAGAAACTAATGACACTAGCAATAAGAGTGTATTTGATGTATGGCACTGCAAACTGGGACATCCCAGTGTTAAAACTGTAAAACATGTTCTGAAAAGTAATAATATTTCTTTTGAAAATATCTCTGCTCCTTACATATGTACAAGTTGTCAACTTGGAAAAGTCACAAATTACCTTTTGCAGACTCTATTACTGTTTACAATAAACCCGTTGAGCTTATAGCTACAGATCTCTGGGGACCCTCTCTAGTAAATTCAGACTATGGATTCGGGTACTACATTTCATTTGTTAATGCTTATTCTAGGCATACTTGGATATATTTTCTCAAGGCTAAATCAGAGGTATGTAAAGCAATTATTCAATTTATCAGTTAAGTAGAAAAACGGTGTAACAGTGAGGTTAAGACCATCCAATCAGATGGAGGGAGTGAATTCAAACCTCTGAAAGAATATTTTCATAATAGAGGAATTATACATAGGAGTACTTGCCCACGCACTTCTGAACAGAATGGTTTAGTTGAAAGAAAACACAGACATATAGTTGAAACTGGATTAACACTATTGGCTCAGGGCTCTTTACCAATGAAATTCTGGTCTGATGCATTTACTACATCAGTCTATCTAATTAACAAATTATCAACCAAAGTTCTTGGTTGGAAAAGCCCAATTGAAGTGTTATTTAATATAAAACCAGTTTATTCAGAACTAAAGACCCTTGATTGTTTGTGTTTTCCATGTCTTAGGCCATATAACACTCATAAACTAAGTCTTAGATCTGCTCCTTGCACATTCTTAGGATATGCTAATAATCAGAAAGGGTATAAGTGCCTTAGCAATGATGGTAGAGTCTATATTTCAAGATATGTTGTATTAATGAAACCATTTTTCCTTTCGCAGATAAAGGAATAAAAACACACAGAAAGTATATAACACAAAGGTTTCAATATCACCAACACCTGAAGCTACTGACTGGAACAATGGGCAAGAAGCTGATAAGACATCAGGACCACAACACACCTTGTCTTCCATCAGACCAGGTCATAGTACAACCGAGTCAAGTGATAATCTCAACATCTCACCACACAACTGTTCTAATTCTGAAGAAAGCTCATAACATAATGAAAGTAATTCACCATGTTTTGAACACTCCAGTGCCAATGAAATCAATCAACCTAGCATTCCCGTAAGAACAAAACAGCATATGATTACAAGAGCTAAAAGTGGGATTTTCAAACCCAAAGTACACAACTCATCTACATCAAAAGGAACCTACTACTTTGAAGAAGCTGTCAAGTATGATCACTGGAAATTAGCCATGGATGAAGAATATAATGCCCTCACAAGGAATAAAACATGGAGCTTAGTACATCCACCCAGTCATAAAAATATTATTGGAAGTAAGTGGACATACAAAGTAAAGAAAAATCCCAATGGTAGCATAGCAAAATACAAAGCAAGACTTGTTGCAAAGGGGTATACATAGCAGTTTGGTTTTGATTTTAATGGGACCTTTTCTCCTATAGTGAAACCAACCATTATACGAATTATTTTAACAATAGCTCTACACAACCAGTGGAGGATTAAGCAATTAGACATAAACAATGCCTTTCTAAATGGGGAACTACAAGAGGAAGTTTATATGCAGCAATCAAAAGGTTACACTCAAGGCAACAATGCAAATTTAGTATGTAAACTTCACAAGTCTTTTTATGGACTCAAGCCGGCTCCAAGAGTATGGCATGAAAAATTCCAAACGACCTTGGTTAACTTAGGATACAAGCTAACCAAGTCAGACAGTTCTCTATATATGAAAGCAAGCCATGGGAAAACTGTCTACCTACTAGTATATGTAGATGACATATTAATCACAGGCAGTGACAACAATGAAATCAGTAAAACTATCCAGCACTTAAATCAAATTTTCTCTATCAAAGAACTTGGTGACTTAAGCTACTTCTTGGGCATAGAAGCAGTAAATAAAAGTAATACGGAACTTGTTCTAAATCAAAGAAAATATATCTCAGAGATTCTTACCAGAGCGAAAATGGACATAGCTAAACCATTGCCTCCTCCTATGACTAGTAACCTCCGTCTTTCAAAAGACAAAGGAGAACTCATTTCTAATGATCGTCAATACTGAATCATAGTAGGTGCTCTACAGTATGTTACAATTACAAGACCAGAAATATGTTACGGTGTCAACAAAATTTGTCAATTTATGCAACGCCCAAGAGATGAGCACTGGAAGGCACTAAAGAGAGTATTACGCTATCTTAGAGGAACAATTAATCATGGAATATCATTACATACATGCAAAGAGTTAAATATACAAGCTTACGCTGACGCGACTGGGATACCGACCAAGATGACAGAAGATCCACTTCTGGATTTTGTATTTATCTTGGTGACAATCCGATATCATGGTGCTCCAAGAAGCAAGCTATTGTCTCGCGCTCCAGTACTGAAGCTGAGTACAGAGCGGTTGCCAGCACAAATGCAGAACTAATTTGGGTCGAGCAATTACTATACGAAATTGGAATTAAGCCAATAAAAAGACCAATAATTTGGTGTGATAACCTGAGTACAGTGGCTCTCTCTGCCAATCCAGTTCTTCTATCGAACAAAGCACATCGAGATCGATCTGCACTTTGTTCGCGAACAAATCAGTAAAGGAAGGCTCGACGTTCGTCATATCCCTGCTGGATATCAACATGCTGATATTTTAACAAAGGCACTTTCAACTAAGAATTTTGCAAGATTCAAAATTGACTTGAAGGTGGTTGACAGCAACACTGGAGATGAAGCAAAAGAAATTCAGGAAAGGGGCAGACGAGACAAGCTAGATCTGTGAGATCTATAAGATCCAACTTGTCTTAGTAACTCAAGGCTAAAGGGACTGATATATTTTCTTAAGCAAATCTCCATGGCGGCGCAGAAGAAATGAGAAGGGTGAAAACCCTAGATAAATTTGAGGGGGTGTAATATTGATAAGGCTGAGTTGCGGTAACATATTGTATTGTGTAAAGAGGTCGGGTATATTGTTTTGTTAACCAACCCGGCCTATATAACTTTCTCAATTGCTTATAAATACAAAGTGTACAGACTGTATTGTATTAGAGCAAAAGCTAGCAATAAAATACAAATCTTTTACATCTTCAAATTCTCTTTCACGAAGAAGAATGGAAAGTAAGAAATGTGGTTTTCTGTTTGAGTTACTTGCTACTTGTCAAATTGATGGAAAGTTGACACTTAAGGTAAAAAATGGACTTCATAATCATAATCTTTCTAACTTTCTTACCAGTCATGCTTATGTTGTGAAGATGAAAAACAATAAAATCAAAATCGTTGAAACCATGACATACAGTGAGCTAGACCACATCATATATTATCCACTATTAAAATAGAAAACCCCAAAAATCACTTAGTTATAAGAAATGTTTACAATGTAGAGATGAAATTGAAACTGTAGAACATTGAATGCGGATCTGTTATGCAACAGTTTATAAAAATGTCGATTGAACGTCATTATTTCATGCTTCATATAGTAGATCCTACCACCAATCAGATAACCGATCTATTTTTTAGTCATTCGAGATGTGTTGATCTTGCAAAATATTTTCATCTAATTTTGTTCTTGGATTGTACTTTCAAAACTAATTGCTAGAAGCTCCTTGATTTCACATGGTGTCGCATACATCAATGGGTTGCTGTAGCTTTTATAAGTCAAGAAACCACAACATCATATATATGGGCTCTTCGGTGTGTTAGGAGTATTGGAGAAAATGACATTCCAGATTTTATTATTACGGATGCTGAAGTCGCTATTATTAAAGCAGTGTTGAGTGTATTTCCAGCTGCTTATCATATACTATATGCATGGCATATCTCCAAAAATGTGCATGCAAATTGAAAACCAAAATTCATTAAGAATAGAAGAGCGATGGTTGGTGATAAGGAGGTCATGGTGGAAGATGAGCATGGAAAAAAGAATATCAACTATTTTGGGATGGTTGGAATTATATAATTAACTCTTTGACCGAAGAAGAATATGATCGCAATTTAAAATCTTTTTGTGAAGAATGGTCCTTGTAGAAAAGTTCGGTTACATATGTGACAAAAAATTGGTTGAGTAAGTTTAAAGAATTTTTTGTGTTGGCATGGACTACAAACTTTAAACATTGTGATAATGTCTCGATTAGTATTGTTTAAAGCGCACATTACCGTCTAAAATTGTATTTTGATTCCACTGCAGATAGTTTTGTCCAACGTTGGACAGATGCACTTCTATGTTTAGAAAATAAAACAGTAGCAATTGAACAAGCTTTCATATCAAGTGATCAATGCATCATTTCTAGAATTAGATAATGTTTACATAACTCATAGGATTTGTATTGGATAAAGCGTTGGATTTGCTATTAAATGAATTACGTGTCAGTTCTCAAGTTGGTTCGACCATTGAATGTTGTGGATGTGTTCTATGGAAAGTTAATGGCTTACCTTGTGTGCATATGCTTGAGGAGTTCAAGTTAATACACGGTTATATTCCTCTTAGTGCCATTGATTCTTTTTGTAAATAACTAGCCTATACACCTTCGACTTTACACCAATCGACTCTTGGGTTTCTTGAGTTAACCGAAGTTAAAGCCCTTCAAAACAGATACGAGAGTGCACTAGATAATGAATGTGTTGTGTTGTAAAGTGAATTTAAAGTAGTAGTTTTTCCATCGACAACAAAACCTTAAAACCCCGGTAGCTACAATAAAAAAAGGTAGATCTTCTACAAAGCAAGGGAAAAAGGACAAATTAACAAAACGAGATCCTTCTTATTTTGAGCTTGTAGATGCTTCTTTATCGTGCGATTCTAATCCTAGTACATGATCTTATAGAACACGTAGTGTGCAAAACAAAAAATGAGAACAATCGCATTGATGCTTATCATTTGATGCAAATGTCCGACATTATGAAGCCTTATATAATTGGGTTGGAAGATATGCTAAAGGACGGTAATTGTGGTTATTGGGTTGTCATGGAATAGTCGAAGTTATACTAAAAGACCGGATAACCAAATCAAATATGTACGTGAGGCAATGATTGATAACTTAGAACTAAATAAGAAAATGTATAAGGGTACGTGGGATGATCGCAGATTCAATGAACTGGTAAGTATGATACAATGCAAAAATGTTATTACGAAGAATGAATAGATGCATATACCAGAGTTAGGATATATTATTGCAGAAACTTTTGGTAACGTTGTTGTAGTGTTGAGTAAGTTTATGGGTTGTATTTTTGTCTCAACCACAAGTACATTGCTTTGGTGGAAATGACGGACGGTGATCAAACAATAGTTGACGTAGAGTAGGTTGTTCGCATTGTTATTTTGAAAGAAAGTTTAAATATAACAAAGGTTGATTGGTATGTGCTTTTGAACTATGGTAACAAATAATAAATCAATGATTTAGATGCATGTTTTTTCTGTTGATATTTTTTGCTGAATTGTTTCCACCATTTTTTCTGTACATAGTTCAACTAGTTAAGTTGGAATTGTTTGATAAAAGTACATACAGGTTATACTTTAGAATTTTTATTGCATGTGCTAAGTAATGTTCATTAACTTATGTGAATAGGTTACACTTTAGGAGTTTTTTTGCATGTACCAAATATGAGACATGACAAAAAAAGAGGAAAAAACTCAACATTAGAAAGTGGAACAAAATGTATAAGCATTGTACTAGATCTTATTGGGAATGGTCAGATCTTGCCCTTTTTAATTAGTCACTGCAATGAACATTTGTAGATAAATCCAACACTATTACGGCTAACTCCTGCCATTTCTATGTAGTTAATGCGGTGATGTATTGTCGTCTGAGTCAATGTTGACACTCTCGAGAGTTTACGGCTTACCCTTACCCTTTTTATGTAGTTAAGATGATGAAGAGAGGCCGTCTAGATAAATCTTCACAATCCCGAGAGTTTATGGCTAATGCTTGCCCTTTTTTTATTGTAAACGTGATGAACCTCTGCCATCTGAATTTATGCTCACAAGCCTGAGAGTTTATGGCTGAGGGGTGCCGACTTGTGATGCTTACTTTGGTAGGCAGTTACCGTATTAATTAAACCTATATACCTCGAGACAATACGGCTGATTTCCACCGTTTTATGCATTTTAATTCAACAACCCCTATGTAATGCCCCTGAATTTTAATTAACATTATTTGAGATATTTAATTGCATAAATTAAATTAAATAGAATAATGTAAATAATTAGGGAGATGAGATTAATAAATCTAATGGCTGTGTCTTAATGAATGAACTAAAATAAGATTTAATTAAATTTAGAAGGAGGTCCTAAGTGGTAAACTTGGATATGGAGCTACATTTCTTTGTACATATCTCTTTCTCCACCTTAATAAACATCCACTTTTCTCATTCTTAACTCCCATATCTTAATTTAAACGCGGATCTCCCGAGATTTCCCAACAGTGGTATCAGAGCCAGGTTCATCCGTAGCCGTAATCAAGCTCATGTAAGTTCAAGATGGAGGATAATGTCGCTCCTGATGGAGACATGTTCAAGCTCACAGCCAGCAACTACTCCTATTGGAAGCCGATGATGGAGGACCACTTGTATTGCAAGGATTTGCATGAGCTCATCATCTACAAAGGTAAGGTAGAAGGAAAGAGTGATGCTCAGTGGGAACTGTTGAACCGGAAGGCTGTTGCTATGATCTGTAAGTACATTGACAAAACTCTATTCGAGCATGTTTCTACTTATAAAATGCTTATGGATTATGGACAAAACTTGAGTCCATAATTCAAAAGAAAACACCTTGTAACAAGGCTAATTTAGTTCGATGGTTGGTGAAGTTGGAGTATAAGGATGGTCATAGTATGATTGAGCACTTGAATAGTTTCAAGGGGCTCGTAAATCAACTAACAAAAATTAAATATGAAGATTGATGATGAGTTACAAGCCCTTCTACTCCTTAGTTACTTACCGGAAAGCCATGACACACTCGTAGTTACACTTAGTAACTCAGCTCCGGAAGGAGAGCTAACCATGGATACCGTCAGTGACAGTCTTCTTGGTGAAGAAGCAAGGAGAATGAAACGAGGTGAGTCTATCCATCCCGAAGCAAATGTTGTTGAGAATCAGGGTAGGAATGAAACTCATGGACGTAGTAAGACCGAGATCTGCATCAATCTCAAGGTAGATCCAAGTCACGCTAGAAGATTGCATGCTATTACTATGGAAGGATGGGTCACAAGAAAATGGAATGTCTATCCTTCAAGAAATACCAAAAGGCCGATAATGTTAAGCCAAACCAAATGAGCCCAACGAAGAAGCAAGAAGAGAAGAGTACTACAACCATAATATTAAAAGAAGATATGCTATATCTCGTTGGTGAAGGTAACATTCTAAACATTTCTTATGATGAGAGTTCTTGGATTGTTGATTCTGATGCTTCCTTCCATGTTACTCCACATAAAAGCTTCTTATCATCCTACCAAAGCGGTGACTTTGGTACGGTGCAACTGGAAAATGAAGATAGGAGCAAGATCGTTAGGATATGAGGCATCATTCTGACAACAAGCACAGGGTGCAAGCTTGTTCTAAAAGATGTGAGGCATGTCCCGGCCATGCGCCTCAATCTTATCTTCACCGGAAAGCTAAATGATGATGATCCGCTGAATTACTGTGGTGAAGGAAAGTGGAAGTTCAACAAAGGAAGTTTAATAATGGCTCAAGGAAAGAAGGTAGGATCATTGTACATAATGCAAGCTAAGCTCTGCAAAGGAGAGGTAAACATCACCACTGATGATATGGACACATGGCATGAACGACTTGGCACATAAGTGAGAAGGGTCTTCATATACTCGCCCGAAAACAACTCCTCCCCGACGTGAAAGGTAAACCACTTGATTCTTGTGCTCATTGTTTAGCTGGAAAACAACACAGATTTGTTTTCCAAAGATCTTCTCAA
Organism: Allium cepa; assembly: GCA_030765085.1. Taxonomy (NCBI): domain Eukaryota; kingdom Viridiplantae; phylum Streptophyta; class Magnoliopsida; order Asparagales; family Amaryllidaceae; genus Allium; species Allium cepa. The sequence continues at coordinate 76,468,927 of CM060941.1, read as the reverse complement.
CCCACAAAGAGAAAGAACATTCAAGACCTCGTGCACACTGACGTGTGTTGGATGTCTGAGAGATCCATTGGTGGTGCTTTACATTTTGTCACCTTCATTGATGATCGTTTAAGGAAAGTGTGGTTGCACATGTTAAAATCAAAGGATCAAGTGCTTGATGCCTTCAAAGAATTCCATGCTCTAGTGGAGCATGAGACTGGATGGAAGATCAAGTGTGTACGATCCGATAATGAAGGTAAGCATAGAGGTCCTTTTGAAGCCTATTGCAAGAAATATGGCATTAGGTTAGAGAAGACTCCACCCAAGACACCACAATTGAATGTGATAGCTGAGAGAATAAACCGTACCATTGAAGAAAGAGTTCGTTGTGTGCTTTCTCATGCTAAGTTACCCAAATCATTTTGGGGAGAAGCTATAATGACCATGGTTGACATTGTAACCTCACACCATCAGTTCCTTTGGATGGGGCCATCCCAAAGGAAGTTTGGACAGACAAGAGGGCTTCATACAATCATCTCAATGTGTTGGGGTGCAGGGCATTCGTTCACATCCCCAAAGATGAGAGAGCTAAGCTTGATGCAAAGACAAAGGAGTGTATCTACCTTCGTTCATCCAAGGATGAATTTGGGTACCGGCTCTTGGATCCAACTAACAAGAAGATTATCTGTAGTAGAGACGTGGTATTCTTCAAAGATCAAACAATTGAAGATATCAAGAATTTAGAGAGGCCAATATTGAGAAGCAGTAAGAACACTGAACCTACTCTAGTTCGACATGAAGATGATAACACACAAGAAAGTAGTGATGCTGAAGTTCATGAAATTCATGATGAACCGGCTCAGGAAGAACCACAATCTAGCACTCCAACCGCACCAGAGCCAAGACAATCCTCGAGGGACAGAAGGCCATTCACCCGATACAACACAGAGGAGTACATTATGCTCATTGACGAGGGGGAGCCTCAAAGCTATAAAGAAGCAATAAGTGATTTTCATAAAGAAGAATGGAGAATAGCCATGGAAGAAGAAATGCAATCTTTGCATGAGAATAGCACATATGAACTAGTGGAGCTGCCAAAAGGGAGAAGAGCTTTGAAGAATAAGTGGATTTATAGAATCAAGGCCAAAGAGAATGTTCAAAGCCTCTCTATAAAGCTCGGTTAGTCATCAAAGGATTTGGACAAGAAAAAGGTATCGACTTTGAAGAGATATTCTCTTCCGTTGTAAAGATGTCATCCATCCGAGTTGTCCTTGCCCTAGCAGTCGTGTGAAATTTGGAGATTGAACAGCTCGATGTCAAGACGGCATTTTTTCATAGTGACCTAGAGGAAGAGATCTACATGGAGCAACCTGAGGGATTCAAAGTTTTAGGCAAAGAAAATTTAGTGCGTCACCTCATGAAGAGTCTATACGGGCTTAAGCAAGCACCAAGGCAATGGTTCAAGAAGTTCGATGCATTCATTGAAGAACATGATTTCAAAAGAACGAAAGCGATCATTGTGTCTTCATAAAGAGTCAAATGGATCCTTCGATATTTACTTGGAACTTCCAATAGATGTTTATGCTTTGGAAAAGGAAAACCCTTATTTAAAGGATACACAGATGCAGACTTGGTCGGTGACATTGATTCAAGGAAATCAACATCGGGATACTTAACTACTTTTGTAGGGGGAGCTATTTCATGGCAATCAAAGCTGTAAAAATTTGTTGCATTATCTACTACAGAGGCAGAGTATATCGCAGCTACCAAAGCTTGCAAGGAGATGTTGTGGATAAAAAACTTATTGCATGAGTTGGGAATAGATCAAGAAAAGTATGTCTTGAAGTGTGACAATCAAAGTGCAATTTACTTGGCAAAGAATTCAACATTTCATTCCCGCACAAAGCACATTGATACAAGATATCATTAGTTCCGAGAAGTCCTCGAGGAAAAGCAAATACATCTTGAAAAGGTTCGCACAGATGAGAACTGGTCTGACAATGATGACCAAGGTAATACCAACAATGAAGTTTGAAGATTGCTATCAAGGTGTCAGTTTTCTACTACCCCCCAATTAAGTAGGGAGGGGGAGATTTGTTGGGATCCCTTCTTAGTTGAAAAGTTTCTAGAAAATTCTAGATCTTTCTAAAGAAGTATAGAATTTTCTAGAACATTTCGGAGAACTCTCTAGAAGAACGTGGAACCCTCTGGAATATTCTGGAGATGTATGTAACCTTCCGGAACCTTACGGAAGAGTATGGAAGGATGCAGAAGGAAATGAAAGAGTGTAGAGATTCCTACAAAGTGTGGAGCATTCTAGAGAACCAATCTCCACCCTTGGATACAAGTAATCTCCACCATTCATTATGGAGGTTGAGTGGTATAAATAGGAGTAGGAGCCTTCATTCTTAATAAATCAATCGAAAATATATATATCTAAGAATTATAAAAGAGAGCCTCTTTGAGAGAAAAAGAGAGGTAGCTTGAGAAGTCTCTATCCTCAGGCTTGAGTGAGCCACTGAGTGTGAGTTGCTTTTGTAATCATATTCTTTTAATCCTACTATTCTTTGGTATAGTGGAAGAATCTCTATATTGGAGAACTATAAACTCTTGTCCTCCCATTACTACTTTCAATCTTAAAGTACCTACCTTAACTTCATGAAGCGGGAAAGCCCAAGATTTCCCAACGATTAGGTATAGTGTTAAAGTCATAAGTTAATTCTAAATAATTGAAATATACAGTTCACCCCCTCTAGTTTTCAAATAGCCTTAAGATCTATTTCGCATCGTGTGATAGACACCTCATTTTCTAACACATTATAGTAATGATATAGAAGTCAAAATGTAATATGCGCTTTTTGATGCAAACACAGTTCATGGGTTATTATGCATATTGTTATGTTTACATGGTGCATGAAATACAAAATGAATAAGTTCACTGAAAGACTACCACAATATAATCATCATGAACTTCCATTTTGTTTCATTTTTCCATGTTTTGTTTTAATGTTCTATAATATTTTGTAGTAATGCAGTTACATCTCTTCTCGTTTTCTTTCTATCTAGGCCCATCAAATTCCAAAGCAACGATATTGAAGACGCCACTATGAAATGAAATAAGTAGATTTTATTAGTTATGTTTACACTGTAATTTGTAGATCCTTTAATATTCACTGAATCCAATAGACTTATAATCTATAAATATTTTAAGTGCTTCTATGATATTTGATTAGTAAGAATTTATTGGTTGTTATATGTACGCTACTTATAAACTATATGGATGTAAATATAAATTTCCACTGCTGTAAAACCATTTAGTAAGCTTCCATATCCATATAATAAGATACTAATTATATTTTCAATATAACTCGGAAGACGATAGTTCTTTTGGTATTCGGCTTCTTTTACTAGACCAACCTACATATAAGTTCATGCAAGGAACATGCATAACAAGATTACCCATTCTCAACCACATATTCCATATAACTAATTACATGCAGGAATAAGACGTAATTCAGGAAAGTGTGCATGAGATGAGTTTTTCATATATACGATCCGTATACTTAATAAATTACATTGAAATTTCTCTTTGAAACTCTTATTAAGAAATTTTAAAATAATTGGTTTCCAAATGTGCTATTAGTCTACCTAAGAGGAAAATATTTCTAAGCATTCTAATTAACTTATAGTTTTATATAAGTGGAAATTAGGTTAAAGGATTTCTATTTGCAGGGTAATAAGTTTTAAGGGCAGCATTTTTGAATAATTAGTTTTAAGGACAATTTACAGCATAATGATAAATTCATTTATCTTTTTAAGTTATACAGGAAAATGATAAATCCTTTTATCATGATTTTTATATAACTGAAAATGATAAATTCTTTTATCTTTTTCCTATAAAATGTCCTTAAAACTAATTTTTCAAAAGTAGTGTCCTTAAAACTTATTACCTTGCACAAATAAGCCCTTGAAGTGAAAGCCCCCTTTATATAACATAACTACTGCTACAAACAATTTTCAATAAATACGATTGATGATGTACAATTTCTTCACTATATGCACATGTGTGTAAACATAAAAATTGAGATATTAAACCAATACGAATTCACCAAAAAATACCATTAAGTAAAACCTATCATACTTTTAGTACAAGCAAAACTACTATGTGCCTACATTTCAAAGTGAGCTTTATATACCAATTGTATGTTTTTTCATTGATATAGATACGAATATTGTTCTATCTAAAAAGAAAATACTTGTTTTTTCATATCATTTTTGCATGTATTTTGTTGATATCTATTTTAACTACATAACAAGATTGTAAAAAATTTTAAAATAAAATTTATGGAAGCTCGATCATATTGATTTGACTTAAACTTTCATATCAAAGCAAACTGAAAGATTTGAGATTCATACTGATTTATTTGTAATTCATCAACAGTGAATTATAACACACATATGGGCAAGAATCGACTATACCTAATTTTTGCCGCACCACTATTCGTCGTGATTTCAACCATATATTTTGAATTAAATAATTACATAAGTGATAGGAGAAATAAACTATAATTATTTAAATGTGAATGTGTGGTTGAAATTAAGGGGTATAGAAGTGTGGCAAAAACTCGGATTGTGTGATGGAAATCAAGAGGCAACATGGGTGCTGCTTTATTTTGGTGTGCCATTGAACCCTCTTATACACACAAAGACACATACATACATACATACATACATACATACATATGTGTGTGTGTGTGTGTGTGTGTGTGTGGTGCATCATAATTTATAGAATAACATCCAAGTACCAATAAACATAAATAAAAAATATACACAACACAAATACAATACATATAATAAAAGAAAATGTATATTAGTATGCCAATAGGCTCTACATAAAACAAGTATTAATTTTATAAAACTTGTTTTACTTTCCCTGTGATATCGATCTGTTTATAGTAAAACATGAGTATTCATAGAAATTTAGTAAATGAAGATTTACGTTGGTAATCGATTGATGTATTTGAAAATCATGTTATGGTAAATTATGTGCTTTAGTTTTATTGCACAAATTGAACTTCGCATCCATGCATCGCTCGGGCTAACCTACGAGTAACATCATAAATTACACTGAAAAGATAAACTAAAAGAGTTAAAAAAAAGTGTTCGAACCAAAGTTTTTATGAATGCAAAAAAAGTATCACATTATTGTGTAAAAAATTTCACATGGAAGCTTGTAGGAAACTGTTTGAGAAAAAAAAGTTACCTCGGTTTAGGATAGAAGGCATGATGTCAATTGGGAGAGTTGTCGATTGCAATTGTCTGTGAAATGATGATCGCTATGTCCGGTGCTGAGAGGAGGGTTAGGATTGGTGTAGGACAAAAGTCGTGATGCTGATTTTGAGTTAGGCATCCTTAATAGAGTTTGTTGATTTACAGGTCTGTCAATGGATGTTCTCGGATGCAGACAGTGTCGTATCAGCATTCATATCTGGAATTATTTTCAGATGCTGAACATCTGCATCTTCAGATATGCACGGATATTGGATAATTTCATATCCACTAAAAATCAATAAATAATAAAAATAAAAAATTGGTTTAATGTAATTTTTTCTGCTCACTTTGATTATTAAAGTATGCAAAATAAAAGGATATGATATTGTAAACGGTTTTGAGAAGTTAGTATACATTAACTGCTTATAATATGTACTATTAACTTAATAAAGCAACAAATACATATCTTTCATTGTACTAAAATACACATAAAATACACTATAATCTTAATAAAAACTAGATGGATAATTTTCAAATACGAATGTCTTTGTATCTACATTTGTATTCGATTTTCCAATATCGGATATATATTCATTAATAGCCTTAGATTATGTTGATTTGGTTTGTTATTAGGTATCATAAGTTCAATGTTCGTTTACCTTCAAAATAAGACTTAAGCTTCATTAGTTAGAATGGATGAGTGCTTAGTGTTAAATGATGGATTTTGAAAGCTGAATGTTGAATAGTAGAAGCTGAATCTTGAATGCCAAATATCTGAAATCTTGGTTGGTTGCTTGCTGATTAAAATTTTGTTTTATTATAATACACTTTTCTTTGACAATGTTGCCCTTAATCATTAATATCATTTCTTATTTGAATACTTTTGGTATACACATGCAAAATTTATTAATAAAATTAAAAATACATTTGACGGTCTTTTGAAGCAATTAAAAACATACTTTCACTCCTTTATTAACAGTAACACTAAATTTACCATATATTAAAGAAGTTCGTTAATTTGATCATGAAAATTTGCCATAAAAGTTTTGCATCTCATATGGAAACACTTCATTATTACTTGGTGGTGCTATGGTGGTTCTTCGTTGTCATTTCCATTTTTATTTCATCGTAAACATTTGTAGTATCATAATCTTCTTCAGCTTCCAAAAAGAGCTTATCATGGAGTGAAATGATATGTCGAAAATTGTGTAATGCCATATATGCAATAACTATATCACATTAATAACAAAATCTATATGGAGACATTTTAACTAAAACAGAGAATCTTTTTTTAGTACGTCAAAACTTCATTTGATGACATTTCTTAACGGATTATGCACGTGGTTAAATCTCTCTTTCTTATTTGTATCGACATTATTTCTGTAACTTTTCAACCAATAATGTATGCTATAATAAGGAGATAGAAAGCCTCTACTATTTGTATAAACGCATCATAAAGATATTACATATCTATATTAAAACAAGAAGTTAAGTCTGTACGTTGACATGATTAAAGAAGATCGACAATTTTATCATGTAAATTTGACATAAAAGCTTGTGACTCAAATGAAAACACTTCATTGTGACTTGGTGGTGCCGTGGTGGTTCTTAATTATCATTCCATTATTATTCTAATCGACAATATCTGTAATATCATCAATTTATTCGGCTTTTTAAAAGAGCTTATCATGGAGTTAAACATGACGTAGAAAATTATGTATTGCCACATGCAATAACTATATCTCTTTGATAACAAAATCTATATGAAGGCATTTGAATTAAAATGGAAAATATTTTTTTAATACGCCAAAACTTCGTTCAATAACATTTTTTAGCCGAACATGTGCATGGTCGAAACTCACTTTCTTATTTGCAGTGATGTTATTTCTATAGTTTTTCAACCATTAATGTGTGCTATGACGAGGAGATAGAAATATCTTACTGTTTCTATAAGCTGCATCGCAAAGGTAATACATATTTGTATTAAAACAAGAAGTCAATTCAATATGTTAACATGATTAATGTAACTAAAATATCTGAATTTACTTACATAAAGGAGGAATTGTGAAATTATTGGTAGGAAGACAAACTGTTTTACTGAGGACTCATGAATCATGAATTATTCCCTCCCATCCCGCCATTACATATGTAAACTTCATATCGAAACCACGCAGCACCATTACATTCTGATATCAATTACCCAGACCCAACCCTTGCCTCTAAATGGAATTTGGTCAGATTTTGGGATTTGTGCATCTATTAATACGTCCTCTATTGCCCCAATTGCATCTTTAAATGATCCTTGTTGTGGTTCTACATGAGATCGTACATTTTCAATAGGTCTGCCAAAATCTGGTGGAACTATCTTAGCAAAATCTCTTATGGTTTTCAAAACTTTATCAAAATACTTGCTAACATTTTAACCTGAATGTTGGTTACAGTATCTTACAATATGATTTCCAAAATTATGGCTTATGATGAATAAAAACATTGTCATTTTCTCCAAAACCAGTTCTTTTCTCAAAAATAGCTACATAACTTTATAAAGGATAATTTATCCTTTCTATATTTATCATACATCACAAATAAAGAACCATTCGTGAGATCTTACGTGTATTATTTTTCTTCCAAAAGCGACAAAGTTAAACCTTTTCGCCAAACATTTCTACGATGCTTCATCTTAAGAAATATTAAAAGCGATAACAATTTCAGCGATAACCTTTTTTGGCATCATCCTGTAATGTGAGAAAATAAAATTTTAGAATATTTGAAAGTTATGATGCATTACCTGAATGGATATTAAAAAGTACATTAAGTACACACGTTAATGGAAGATTGAAAAAATATTGATTGCGTATTTTATTGACCAAAATAAGCGAAGATATAATTTTATGCATACAACATGACAATTGAGAACACATAACGACCACAGTTTGTCCAGTTACTCAATAAAACACAAAACCTAACAACTTCGTACTCTTCCTAGTAGCAATCAAACATAAAATATTGTTAAATCCCTAACACGTAATTCAAGAATTCAATTTTATCAACTATACCGTCTTCTTCTTCTTCTTCCATGAAGGTTATCCTCAGTTCTGATTTCTCATAAAATAACACTTTTGCTTTGACATATTCATGTTAAAATAGAACACTCACGTTCTTCAATTCCTTTAAAGCGACAATTATGACATTTAGTGAAGGTCTCTTGTCAGCAGTCTCCTGTCAATTTGTTCATATAGAATTCCAACTAAATTTTTAATGTTTCTCTAGCAGTTCACTATATGAACTTTTAAGCTTTTTTTTTACTTCAGGGACGAGATGTAAACTTAGAAGGACGACTATCACCAGCCTCTCCATAAAAGGCACTATTATGCTCTTCATTAACTGCAATATCATCAACAAACTCATCTTTGCATAAGTAGGCATATAAATTTCCTCTATTTTTGCATTAGCTTCTGTTAACATACTATCACCTACTTGTGTGCTGTCTATATAAGGGAGTAGTTCCGATAATGCAGAAGACCGTGCATTTCTCCCTTTGAAAGTGTAGCTTCCAAAATCACATTTAACATATCAATATTTTCTAAAGAATTATTTCGAAATTTACAGACTTTAGGATGTCGTTGTGTTATGAAAGTACATATATAAACCAGTATGCAAATATGATAATATTAATTAAATAATCGTTAATAATTATTTCAACCATATGTAGTGGGCTTGCCTAAAATAAGCTTATTCCATTTTCATGGGGCCAAAGTATGGTATTCGTCTCAGCATTAAATCATGTTCAGACAATCCTATCATCTTTATCCACAATCTTAAAGTAGGTGAAGCTCCTTTATGTACATGGTTATGGACCTCTCTTATACATAACCAAAGAAAGTGTTTTTTTCATTTTAGGATTTTCGAAAAAAATAGCCATACTCTTGGAAGTTGCACGTGTTATTTCACTCTTCACATATTTACGTTTATAGTTTCCACGTTATGCCATTCCTATAGATTTTAGAGATATTTTTATGGATTCGGTGCGTATTTTAAAAAAAACTCATTATATATTCTCAGCTACACATTATTACTTAGTAACAAAAAGAAACAACCAAATAATGAGCTTGAAGCAATACATTTCCTTTAACTAGACATATTCTTTTGCTACAAAGATTACACCCTATCTCTTGCAAGCACATAGCTTTTATAATAAATTAATCAACACAATTTTGAAAAGAATTAATCCTATTATGGGCTAGCTTTGTGCTTTTATATATCGCTAATAGTCCATTATATTACCTCTTTAACACAATGAACTATATTTTTAAAACACGGAGCCACATTCAAAAAGCAAAATATGAAGGCAGGTTTATTCAATATATATTGTGTCAGAACTCAAAATATTGTGATTGATACATGATAGGTTGATTCAATATTTATTCAATATTTTATCATTGCTAAAGATGTACAGTAAAAGCTCAATATGTTACTTTCACAGTTTTTCTATTTTTTATCATCTCATCCATTCCGCTTACAAATTGTAACATTTATACATTAATAATTATGACCATGCTATAATACAACAATAATGTCAATAAAACCATACCATAAAAGTCAAATATTACATTAAAAAACAATGCTAGCTAAGATCAAAAGTAGGACTATTAATTTTATATGAATGTCGATATCTGTTCGAATCCATAGCCGAAAAACATCTGTCTAAGTCCATTTGATTTTCATTTAGGACATAAATTAGAACAACAAAATTTGCACGAGTGAAAATCTCGTCCGATCAGTGTTCATTCAAATTCGTTCGAATTTCCTATAATTTAGTATATCCACTACGTTCTTTAGAATATATTTTTTTGAAAAAATGAGCGATCTTTCTTGAGAAGGAAAGTACTCATGTAATTTTATTCCACATCTAAAAAAGAGCTACCAAGGAGGGTCTTTCCCATGAACCCGTACAATTAAAATAAATAAAAAATAATCAAAAGAAAGAAAAAAAAGCCCTTCCAAAAAACTAGAGTGCATAAAAAGGAAATAACAAAATAGAGCAGAAGCCATGAAATTCAAAATTAACATCAGCGATGGGCCTAGATGAAAGCTAGACCTCTTCATGTCCCCATAAAGGAAGGGAGCAAAATGAATAACTGTCAAGAAGTCTAGAGAAGGTGCGGAAGGCTGAGAAACGTAATGATTCCTAACCCATTCAAAGAATGTGGAACGCTTGATCCGAAGAGACCACGTCAACAAGAAGATCTGCAAAACTCAGCAAACAATGTGAAGTTTAAACATATATATATATATATATATGTATGTGTGTATGTATGTGTGTGTGTATGTATATATATATATATGTATGTATGTATGTATGTATGTATCTATGTATATAATTCGATTATATGCACATATGTGCAAGGGGAAGAAGTAACATATATGGTGTATAATGGCCTAGATGCATCAGGGAAGCTAAGTGCGATGATTTTGAATGGGTCAGTATGATCGTGCGCGATTTCCTCCTTCAACATGACATTTATAACATTATTATTACAATTGGTAGTAAACATTCTCGCGTAAAACATTAAGTCAGAATTTCACATGTTTAAGAAACACCGAAAGCCATTGATATTAGCTAATTTATAGGACTTGTTCGAAATCCAATTAAAAAAAGATAAGACAGTTATATAATCCGTTGTAGAAGTATTATTCATGTTGAAGAATCTTTGATTCTATCAAACCATATAAACCAAGCAACAGCAGTGAAAATAATGCCCACTAAGAATCATTGTCTAGAAATAAGTAGAATCTCAACTTAGACTAATAAGATTCACAATTAAGAACATTAATGATAATATTAAAAAAATTCTAAGGTGTGTAGAAGTGTGGAATTAGCGAACTAACAACCATAGTACAAGTGTGCAATTGTTTTTAGGTTCATATTGCAGAATGTACATTTTTTTTATCAATATGGACATTCTTCCTTTTTAAAGTTCAATAGTATTAAAATTTTGATATAATATTAATCACATGTGTAACTTGGGTTTAAGGGATGCATTTGCTTTTCACATAGTTTTAAAAAGATTAGGTTTATTTCTTGAGACATTTATAAATTTGTAAAATGAGTTAGATGTAAATATATTAGTCTCCCAACACCAAATTTTAGTATCATTATTATTGTATATGCTATATAATTCTAATTTGGGACATAGAAGAGCAAATTGGAAGAAAGTAGTTTCTTCTAGTGCACGGTTAAAGCAGAGGTCACATGGGAAGTTCAAATTGGGTTTGTAGACATCCAAGATTAGTACATTCTTAAAATCACAAATATCATAGAGTTCTCTAACTTCTATTTTAAGAGAGATAACGGAGATCCAATAGCCATACTAGAAAAATGTGTTATTCCTCAAACTGACATTATTTTTGCAGCAGTAATTAATAAAGTCTTAAGACCCAGTCCATGATATATCCACCCTTAATAAAAGCAGTTTGTGAACTATCGTTTAAATCATTCATTTTGGAATTGAGCCTATTAGCTAAAACTTTTGAGATGATTTTAAAGGAGCAATTTAGAAACAAAATAGGTTTAAAATCTTTGAATTCATTTGCGCATACTTTTTTATGTAATAAAATTACATTAGCAAAATTAAACCTACCCAATTGCAGGCATCATTATAGAATTCATTAAACATATTTATTAGATCGGATTTTAAAACATTCCAGAACATTTTGTAAAATAGAACCGGAAACCCATCGAGACCTGGCGCCTTGTCGCATGGCATATCATTGATAGCCCTCATCCTCGAGAAATGGCGAGTCCAGAATGTCTAAGTCAATTCTAGCATCAACGGGATATAACTCATCTCAGTTGGCTCTAATGCTGTGACTTATCCTAGTTTCGAGAATATCTTTATAATAGTTAATGAAACCTCAATTCTTCAAAATATTTATGACAACTTTTGGTTGGTTGATTAAGTAAAGATTCATAAAATGGTTATACTTTAGTATATACTGATAAAAATAATATAGTCGGTAGAAACCCTATTAAAATGCATAAAATCTGATATAAATAGCAATATCCGTTCGAGTCCGTGGTTGAAATAATCCGTCCGTGTCCGTTTAATTTCATCTAGGACAATAAAATTTGTACAAGCATAAATCTCATCCGTTCCGTGTCTAGATCGATTTCATTTAGGACATAAAGTAAACACACTGCTGTCCAGTCTGGTCCGACCGATTTACTTCCCTAATCAGAAGGCTAAATCTGGTCAGTAACAAGTACCGCCTAACTTTATGTACTAAGGGCTGAATGTGGTTAGCAACAAATACCACCTAGCTCTATATACTAAATTATTAGGTGTAAACCATATAAACAAAGAAGTGTTGCAACTTCACTACCATGCTCGTAAAGATAAAAGTGGAATATGTTATTTATAAAGATAAGCATGGGTAAAAGTTATCTCGTATAAACAAACGTGAGAGATGATGTCTACAAAGCCGCTGTTATTGCCATTGCTGCTATTCTTGTAAATAAAAGGATGATAGATGCTGCTATTTACAAGAGCAACTCCAATAGCATTCATTCAAGCCTCACAATTCAGGTTTTACACTCTAATAGCTCAGTTTACGTTTCAGGAAACCGAAAGTGGTTTTGATACCTATTTAATGAACTGTCTTAAGTGCTAATTTAATGGACATTAGAGTATAGACATCTATTAAATGAGCGTCTAACAATAAATATCTTGTACCGACATATTCATTATTTGACATTAGACATTCGTTTAATGGATTTCTGACATTGAACATTTCTGTCTGAGTATTAAATTTTTTGCTTCACTCTTCTTGAATATTCAAGCAAATATTCAGGACCGAAGATATTGAAGATGGCCCTAGCAAACACTCCAAAAAGCACAAAATACATTTAACCTTTTCTTTTCAACGGCTGAAAAAGTGGTTTTTGGAGGAGAAAAAAAAAAAACAAACGGTATTCCCCGTAAATAACTGCGTTTCATCCGACTGCATTTGCATCTGGGCGACATCCAACTTGAGCAACCCCTAGCCAAACTAGGGTTTTACTGCAAAAACATAAACTTCCGGAATAATTTCGCCTTTTGGCTCCTCAGCCTGCTTCCTTCTCACTGGCGACTGCTGTCCCGTCTTCCAAACCACCGCTCCAACCACTATTACTCTTCGGACCAACGATTTGCCTCCATTTCTCTGCCCTCTGCCGGCCTAGGCTACTTCTGCTGAGCATTTGATAGTTCACACAAGTACTGAACTAAAAGACAAAGGTCAATAAATTTTGAATCTTTTTTGTTCTGTTCAATTTTTCAGCTGTTTCTAACTCTATTAACTCGATCACTTTCTTTACTATATTTTTGATTTTTATTGAGTAAACATCTTGGGTTAGCATTTCACCGGTCGTCTGAATCTGGGAACATGAATTTAATTAGAGTTTTATTTAATTTAAGTGTTTATTTTGCAAAATTGTTCATATAACTGATGGGAAATTGAGATGCTTTTATCACCTTATTGAGTATGATACGATGCAAGCTGCATGTTTGATTAAGATTCGAACATAAGTTGATTAACGAACATTGCTGATTTTTTTAATAGTCTTCTATGAAAATTGTGAGTGTTATTCATCCTTTTGCAGTCCAATAGTCAATTTACTTCAAATTTTCAATTCAAAAGGTGTGATTGAAAAATTAGCCAATTTTCAATTGGTAAAAAGAATATTTTTTGGATGTTTCTATTTAGCAATCACTTTTATAATTTTAAATCTCATGATCAGGTATATTTAGATAATGTAGCGAAGGGGAAGATGATACAAAAAAACATAAATCTATCCATCTATTATATGAAAGCTGAGTTTAAGCATGTGTGCCTCTTCGTTCCCCTTTTCCTATAAAAATACAGTATTGTCCCGCGTGTCCTTCAATCTCGTCAGTCTTCATCCCCAAAATATTTAGCAATCGACTTAAATTTTTATTGCATTCAAACGGTGGAACAGAATTTCTTCGCCTAAAACCCTGTACAAGAAATTCCTTGCCGCTCTATCTCTGCTGCATTTTTCAAACCGCCATTGCCCATCCTAGTTTCTTGCCACTGTCGAAGATTACCACCCTCCGGTTAACACTGAAATTATCACATAGGGTTCCTACACGATCGCAGACCTCAGATCGTTTCGCCACAGCCTGTCAGTTGATCCCATACTCTGTGGATTTAAACCATTTCAGTGGGCGTTAGAAATCTGAAACTGCTGTTGGTTACTGGGGTGATATTTCTAATCACAAAATTTTGTTTTTCCTTTCCTCCAATCAAATATCTAGCTTCGGTTTTCATTATGTTTTCTCCCTTTGCTGAACTTATTGGTTATCTGTAAAATCATTTGAAGTTCAAATATATTTGGATTTTAATAGATCTGTTCTATGTTTATATGATTTAACTCTGTTTGGATCTTAATAGATCATGCTTGAAGTTTACAGAGGATTTCTTTAGTATTATGGTATAGTAACATTGTTTGATGTGACTCTGTAATCTGTATTTACTAAATATTAGATTATCTGAATTCATTATTTTTTTATCAAGTGCATATTTTTTGTTCTTAGAGTTTATTTAAAATAACAATTATTCCAAGATATAAATTCCACATAAAATGTTCAATTATACATTTATTTTTAATTTTACATGTTTCTTAGTATACTTTCTATAATAAAGGATCTGATCATTTATGAATGGTGATTTGATGTTCAATTGTTTTGTTATTGAAGTATAATAATATTGTGATTGTACGAATCAAAATTTCATATTATGTTATTGAAGTATAATAATATTGTGATTGTACGAATCAAAATTTCATATTACGTGCTTTGATTATTGTTGCCGTAGTTGGCTGTTTAGAGAAATATTTCATTTTTAGTAATAGGGTGCCGTTCTGGTTTCAAACGTCATACTAGGTTTAGTTTTGATAATTCCCAATGCATTGCAAGTTTCACGTTTCTTATTTAGATTAAGTTAAGATACTGATGTCATTTTATGATGATAAAATATGGGAAACCCAAGATCATAATTAGAGTTTTGTTTTTCTTGATTTCTACTTTATTTTATTTCAGTTTATTCAAAAGCAAGTAACTGTTGAAGTTGTCTGAGTCAAATTAAATTCAACTAAGCCTCTTAAAGTCTAATGCAATGCAATTTTACAAACATTTCAATTTCATTTGGAAATCGTTTTATCTTGATTATATTAAATATTTTATTTGGTTTTATCAACAACTTCAACTAAATGAAGTCATTTACATCATATTGAATTCAAAGCAATTCCTTTTCATGAATTGCAGCATGAACTTTAGCAAACTGTCATGCATAAATATTTATCTTGGGTTGCTTGGAGTGTTTCAACCAGTTTAATTTGATGCATACTTATATGTTATAAGTATAAATAAATAAGGACTAAGAACCACTAAGTTCGGAAAAAACTAAGAATCATTTAAGGCGGGGCCGTAAAAATGATTAACGAATACTTGAAAATTAAAAGTTTATTGCAAATAACTAGATAAAACTAAAGCTACCCTTCAACTACACACACATACACACACATATAGGTTTTGTAGTGTATAGTTTGTCATAAAGATTAAACTTAAATAGACTTAGTTTACACTATATTCTGTAGAATTTGGCTTATATATTGTTTGTGTACTTGATGTGGCTATTTCATTTTCAAGTACTGAACTAAAGCCAAAGGTACTTCTGCTGAGCATTTGATAGTTCATACAAGTACTGAACTAAAAGGCAAAGTCAATAAATTTTGAATCTTTTTTGTTCTGTTCAATTTTCAGCTGTTGTAACTCTATTGCTTCAACCACCTTTCTTTACTATGTTTTGGCTTTTATTGACTAAACATTTCGGATTAGCATTTCAATGGCTGTCTGAATCTGGGGATATGAATTTGATTAAGAGTTTCAATTTAGTTTAAGTGTTTATTTTGCAAAATTGTTTATATAACTGTTGGGAAATCGAGATGCTTTGATCACCTTATAGAGTATGATACAATGCATGCAGCATGCTTGATTAAAATTTGAACATAACTTGATAACAAACATTACTGGTTTTTTTTATTGCTATTCTTTGAAAATTGTGAGTATTAGGGCCCCTTTGGATGGCTGAAAACAAGCAAATTCTTGCTTTTTAAAAGCAAAATCAAAATAGCCCATATGGATCCATGTAAAAATTCGGCTTTAACAATTTGCTTTTCTACTTATTTCAAAAGAAAATATGTTTTTCTTTTCTACTTTCAAAGTCCAAAACAACGTCTCATTTTCTAGGCCGCATATATTGAAATTAGGGTTTGTGATGACCCACATTTCGAGAGGTTTAAGTCGACCATAAAACACACATGTCCAACTCAAAACAATCCGAAACACAGATCACCAATAGGGTTAATTAAGAAAAATAAGAAAAAAAAAAACAAACACAGAATCTCACAACAGAATGACAAAATATAATAATCAAATAAACAGTTCATGAAGCCGTTTACACTATATATTTGATTATACTTTTACAACATAAATTAGAGTTATATGTACAACAGAGACAAAATAAAACAATGTAGCAGAACAACATGATGCAGGGGAATAATACTAGATATAAATACCTAATTTTTGTCTTTGTCCTCCAGAATAATATGATCTTCAATGCACTGAAAACTCAGAGCTGACCCGAGCATAAAGTAAAACAATACATTCGAGTCAGAACTAAAATATCCTTATGTGAGTCAAATCAATATCACATATAACAAGTGTGTAATAGCGTCAGAGATGTTTACGGAGTTTTACATCTTCTATCTAGTGTATAATGTGCGTGCAATAACTCAAGAGATGTTACGAGATTTTTCTTTTTTTAAGAATCCGTCAAAATATCCATATATAGTAGAGTACGCTAGATATGTAATGTCTAATCAATAAAATAAATATTTTTCCTAGCGTTAAGGCTTTACATTAATCCCCTTAACGCATTTTTAAGCATTAACATACAGTTTGCATATAACAGCTCAGTAGCACGTCGAGGGATAGGGATGCTCCGTGATACGACAACACAAACAAACTCGTGGTGGTCTCATACTCATATAAGGATAAAAGTACGACAAGGCACGTGAGACAATATCCAATGTACGGTACTACATGTTCGGGTCGTAGGGTTGGTGGTAACGCATCGTAGCCATGACCGTCCACCGCGTTCATCCATCACATATCGAGTCAAAGGGAGGTCATCCCAAATCAAGGTGCACCAATCGAAACCAATATCAAATGTATTAGTATGTATCGAGTCCAAAAAGAAAATCGAAGAAAAAATGTCCCTAGAGATAGCTACCCTCATTGGCCCTGTCAAGCCGTCATGTTTTAGTCATTTCAAATTGACACATGTCGGGGCTATCCATCATCGTTCTCTTTCTTCAAATGCAACATCGTATATCAAATCCAACCATTTTATTCTGGAGTCTTCTTCACGTACACATTTTTTAAAGTGATTCCAACATTGACAGAGAGTATGCCAATAATCAGCCTCGGTCTCTTTAACAACCCAACGCCGTTTTACACACCGATTGGTACTTTTACATTTTGAAAATGATTCGTACTTGATATCAAAATATCATATTCGCTTCAAAATCATATTCGCTTATTTACTCCAAAATATCATTTTATTCACCACAAAATCAATTTCACTTCAAAATCTTTTCGAATTTTGACTTATATTATAATTGCATTTTAACCACATTCGTATTTAAATCAACGATTTAAATATAAACAGTTTCCAACTTGAACAGTTTGAATTTTTGACAGTAGTTTGAATAGTTAAAATAGTTTGAATAGTTTGAATGGTTAAAAAATTAAAATAGTTTAGATATAAAATAGTTCGAGTATTAAAAATGGGTTATATATTAAATGATTTGGAAATTTAAAAAATTGAATTTTAAAACAGTTTATTGTAAAATTGTTTATAGTGAAAATAGTTTCTAATTTAGAGCTGTTTCTTTCTATTTCCAGTAAATCTGGACTCAGGTCCAAATTTCAATCAAACTTTTTCAGTTTCAAATCTTCCATTTCAAATCAACTCAATTTTGATTTAAATTCAAATCAACTAAATTTCGATTTCATTTTGAATTAACTTCGATTTCGATTTCGATTTGAATTAAGTTCAATTTTGAAACGTTCATTCTAACTTCAAATTTGATCCAGCGATTCAATTCAATGGTTTAAATTTCAATTCAATTTTTATTTTAAATCATTTCAATTTATATAGATTTCAAGTCCAATTTCAATTTGCTAATTTAAATCATTTAAATCAAATTAAACTTCAATGCTCAATTTAAGATTCAAATCTTTAAAATTATTCAACTTCGAGCACAAAATTTGAAATATCCATTAAATCACTTTTACTTGGATAAATTGGAAGTTCAAGTAAAAGTTCAAACCTTTAAAACATTTAAATTTCCAAAATTCAAGTCATATGTCGATTATAACTTCAAATTCCAAAATAAATTCTTTAAAACAATTCCTTTTGCAAATTTCACCTTCATCATTTCAAAGCACAAATTTGAAAATAATTCAATCTTTATAAATTTGATTTTTATTACTTTAAAACAAAATCATTTAAATAGATTCAATTTCAAGAATTTAAAACCATTTTAATCAATTCGGCGTCCGTATATAATTTTCTATAATATGGACAAGTGATCAGCTATTTCAATTTTTAATTTCAGGGATGGATATATATCATTTCAATTCAAATTAAAGTGTCATAGGTATATATCATTTCAATTTATTTTTTAATTTATTCAAATATAATTCAAATAACAGTTTTATATACCTTTAGTAACATACATGGTGATAACATGATATATATAATTAAATAAACATCTAATCATCTAATATATCAACCAATAGCATCCAATCTCAATCGTATTGGTTTTATATTCGAATATAAATATATGGGTACAAAATACGGGTCGTTACATGGTTTTTAACCAATTGCCTTGAATTTAATGTGTGAAAATGATCCAATGCGGGTGATACCCGTATTTCTAACCAATAACATTTCTCTCGCATTGCGACGAGGCTGTTTCCAAACTCGAACTTGGACGCTCAGATCACCATGCGGGTGACCTAACCGTTGCGTCAAGGCTCCACCACATAATTTACATATGTATGTACCGATAAATTCTATTTTTATATCAAGTTTCAGATTTATAATTCTGATAAAATTGTAGATAATTCCTAGAATCTTTATATTCACATTCGCACGTTTGTATCTACCGCATGCAAATATGGACACCAGGACATGCAAATATGCACAACATGTGGACTTCTGCATGCAAATATGAACTGATATTTCACATTAATAAATTCTTGGAATTTCTTCTAGTTTCATATATTAGTTCGAGGTTACCAAATGCAACATCATATAGGCATCACAACTATACTAGGATCTGATAGGTTCTTCAAGATAGGGAATACATATGCAACGTCATATAGGCATCACAACCATTCACAACTAGTTTATACGTACGGCATCATTCATTTTGTTGAACTTGTTTCTATCATCTTTTGACAAGCCGGAGACATAGTATAATAGCCCAAAATATATAGGATGTTTGTTATATAGATAATATGATGTGATATAATTAATGACATTGGCAGAGTTGGGAAGAACAGGCTAGCAAAGTTGCCTTTTTGTGTGTTATTATGTTCAAAGTTTCATGCGTTCGTTAATCATTTTTAAGGCCATCCTTAAATGTTTCTTAGTTTTTTTTAAACTTAGTGGTTCTTAGTTCTTATTTATACATATAACTTAAGTATGCCTCAAATTAAAACTGGTTCAACCCAAGATAAATATTTACGCATGACAATTTTCTAAAGTTCATACTACAATTCATGAAAAGAAACTGCTTTGAATTCAATGTGATGCAAACGACTTCATTTAGTTACAAGTTGTTGATAAAACCAGATAAAATATTTAATACAGTCGAGATAAAACGGTTTCCTAATGAAATTGAAATTTTTGTAAAATTGCCTTGCAATAGATTTTAAAAAGCTTAATTGAATCTAATTTGACACACAGAACTTCAACAGTTGGTTACTTTTGAATAAAATAAAGTAGAAATCAAGAAAAACAAAATTCTAATTAGGATCTTGGGTTTCGGTTACTTTTGAATAAAATAAAGTAGAAATCAAGAAAAATAAAATTCTAACTAGGATCTTGGGTTTCCTATTTTTTATTATCGTAAAGACATCAGTGTCTTAACTTAATCTAAATAAGCAGCGTAAAACTTGCAATACATTTGGAAATTATCAAAACTAAACCTAATTAGTATAATGTTTGAGAAACCAAACCAGCACCCCATTACTAAAAATGAAATATTTCTTTAAACATCAAATATGACAACAATAATCAAAGCACATAATATGAAATTTTGATTCTTACAGACAATCACAGTATTATTATACTTTAATCACAAAACAATTGAACATCAAATCATCATACAAGACAATATAATAGCCCAAAATATATAGGATGTTTATTATATAGATATGCTGTGATATGGTTAATGACATTGGCAGAGTCGAGAAGAACAGGCTAGCAAAGTTGTCTTTTTGTGTGTTATTATGTTCAAAGTTTCAGTCCGCTGGTGCTGATTTTTACATTTGACATGTATTTTGTGTGTGGTTTATTGCTTTAGCTTTGTAACTAAAATTGGATGTTAGAATTAATTTATTTCTGTATGAAGAACATGAAAGTACCTATTTCGATTCTCGATTCATTGTTCATAAACTTTTCTACTTACTTTTGGAGGTATAATTTGTTTTGTAATTTGTCCATTAATCATTGTATATATTTACGCAAATTTAAATATTCGAGTTATCATGTATGCATATTGGTTTGTTTTGAATTTCAATGTAATAGCCAAAAAAGGTACGAAAAAATGTTATTTTATCCATATTAACTTTCATCTTTTCAACTTATAAGTCATTGTTATGCCATGCTAACATTTTGACTTTTTAAAAGTACAATGACTTTTGAAATAAGCAAAAGCAATTTTGCTTTGGGTTGCCAAAGAGGCCCTTATTCATCTTATTTGAAGTGTACTGCTATCGGCACCTAGCTAGGCCACCACAGCCCGCGGTTGTTCGCCAACCGCAGCGTTAAAAAAAATTACATGGTGGCTGGCACTGGCAGCACATAGCCGTGTGCTTTTAGTAATACACTATTTGAAAATTGGAAGTAACCTAACTTGAAATTGTTCATCCTTTTGCAGTAATAGTCAATTTAAATCTTCAATTTCAAAAGGTATGATTGAAAAATTAGCCAAATTTAAATTGGTAAAAAAGAATTTCTTTTCGATGTTTCTATTCAGCAATCAATTTTATTATTTTAAATCTCATGATCAAGTGTATTTAGATAATGCAGCGAAGGTATAGATGATAACAAAAACATAAATTACAATATTAATTACGAGTATTTCGTGTTAAATGGCAACGATATTTTTTCTTGTCTTTAGCAACCCAAACCTTAAGACCGTCACCCATCCCCGGCAGTAAATATTGCCATCATATTCTTACATTTACGTTCATGAAAATTTTCACCTTGACGTGATTATGGCATAAGGTATTAAAATGCTGTCTAGTAACGACAATTTGACTGTTCAGATGACTGTACAATAGCATTTTCCGATTTGTATTTATTTATTGTTTTTTAATCTATGTCTATTGGACATCGAATCCAAGCTTTATAGAAACAACTAAAACTACAAGCCTCACCAATTGAGATATGTGGACACTGGCAATTAATTATGCATCTTCTTTTAGGAGAATCTTGTACGCATCTCCCAATATTCACCATTAAAATATCGTTTTCCTCCACTGTGAACGACTTTTCTCTAACTAGTACATTTGTAATTACTAATTATCCTTTGGACTTTTCAGGCAGTCTTGACCATTAATATCTGAAATATAAAGATCAATCAAACTAACAGAAGAGAATCAATGAATTCCACATCTAGACTCCTTGATGATGCATTAGGCCTCACAGTCAACACCAACAATAAAGTGATTCTAATTGAAGATTGTGTGGAGACAAGTGGTGCTTTCATTCTTCATCATCTAATGAAGCGATCTCTTTCTTCTGAACTCAATGGAACTGTCATTTTTGTCTCTCTCTCTCAATCGTTCTCTCACTATGACCGCATAATGAGAAAAATGGTAAAAATCATTATTCTTCTTAATCTTTTTTGCTTGGGATTTTACTGAATATGTTCAATTTCAATAGGGTTCTAATCTAGTGTTACAAAGGAAGAACAAGATGCTGCAGTTTCTTGACATGATGAAGTTAGAGTACCCAGATGGGCATAAAGGTGAAATGACGAACTCAAGCCTTCACTTTTCTTATTGACTGTTATATAGCTTCAGTATGTCGAAAATTTGCCATTAACTTTGTGCGGTCAATGTATTTTTCCATCTAAAGATGGGCTTGTTGGTTTATTTGCTAAGATTCAAAGTGCTGTAGAAGAAAGCTCAAGTAGCCAAAGAATAACTATCATGATTGATGATCTTTCGTTGTTAGAGGTAGCTGCTCGAGGTTCATCAGATGATGTATTGGATTTTCTACATCACTGTGTTACATTAACCTGTGATTCGGTAAAAGCTTATTCTTGAGATTGCTTGGTATAACATATGTTTTGCTTTGCTTATAGTCACATTTCATCGAACTGTATTTCCAGAGTTGCTCGCTTGTTATTTTGACCCATGAAGATATTTATCCTAGTGGAGAAGGGCCACGGCTACTCTCAAATTTGGAGTATCTAGCAGATACTGTGATAAAGACAGATCCACTCTCGACTGGATTAGCTGCTGATGTGCATGGGCAGGTATAATCAATTCATTCAATATTTTTTCTTTATACATCCACTTTTTTAAACAACAAACTGACCCTTTCATGAATACATGAAAAATGTTGAACATAGGCTTAAGCTGTGAAAATACTGAAGCTGTTATTTGCTTGACGACAACACTATATCCGTATATCCTCTATAGAACCTATTGAAGTGGTTAAGTGAACGCTAACGATCTTGAATTATATATCTATATTTCATTAGTCATCATGTTTCTAGCGATGCATCAGGATTTCCCTTTTCTAAATAGCTCCTTTTGATGAGAGATCTGTGCAAGCAGTTTGGTAAAACTATTTTGTAATGGCTGAAGGTGAATTTTAAGGCGGAAGTTATATTGTTTAAAGACAAGAAAGGTTGAGGGAAGAGTTTTCGGCTGGGCATATCCTTAGGAAGGCTAAGATATTACCTGCAGGTTATCGAATGCGAGAAATCTCTAGTCTTAATTTTACTATAACTTGATTGTTTCTGAAAATCTACTTTTTATAGTTACCTACTTACCTTAATTTTATACATCCCAAATGGTCGAAACACACAACTCGGGTCCATGGTGTCATCCAACAAAACATTGTTAGTTTATAAAACTTAATGTTAATGTAGTTAATAAACATGTCTGGTAAATATGACATTTCCATATTAGTGTTTATGATGAGTTTCTCCCCATAGAGCTACTTAAACTGATCCTGGTGATCTGTGACCCGAATTTCCTGTCATTCATGTCGACTCCTGCAGTTTCAAATATTTTGTAGTTGGAAGTGGAAATAACAGGTATGGAAAAGCTTGCAAGAGATGTTTGCTTTCGTGCTTGGAATTACTCTTGAGAGTTTTATGATATAATAGGTGACATCATATGCCATTATGAGCTGCAATCTTCAAGTTTTTGATACTTTTAAGATACATAATTACAAGCCTGCAGTTGGTATTGATTGTTTTGAAGAAAGATTTAAAATCTGTGGGTTGTTTCCAAATAGCTACCATGGACCTTGTTCAATCCAAAATAATTCCCTAACATCATTATAAAACCCAGCAACGTCGATAGAAAATTTGAACCCAGAAATGTCAAGAAAAAGCTAGCAAGTTAAAAATACAAGGCATACTTTTGTAATGGTATAGATTTGATCTTGTTTGTTTATTTAGATGCAAAAGGAAGATTTTAGAGGAGAAGACAAGAAGAAACGAAGAAGAATAACAAAGAGAGAAGATTTAGATTTGAAGTTTCCATGTCCATTACATTTACAAGTTTCTACATAACTAACGATACAATCCGTATAAGATATAATTTGCAGCTACTCCGCATTGTAATTGCCCGCATTAAAGATAAATTTAAATTATCAAATTATTCATTTAACACACGCTGATTGCTTCTATTTGTCTTTAGAACATGTATAGATTAATCTAGAAGTTTGTGAGTAATTCTTTTGTGTCTCTTAGGCCTTGTCATTGTCTTTTATGGGTTACATGCCGAATTCTTGTGCTTGTGCACAATGACCGTGTCATTACTCTGTTTCATATGCGTAAACCTTTATTTAGATGCTACTGCTTTGCGGTCTTCGATGATTGCTATGGAATGCCATCCTTCCTCAATTTTTTATTTTCAAGGAGAGAATGAGGATCCCCACCAACCCTCCCCCCAACACACACACACACACACAAAAAAAAAAAATGGAATCGAGGACAACTTTATTCACACTGCTCCAGCGTGGTAAGATTACAGTTGCTTTGATTGATTCGCATATCAGAAGTTTAACGATCTTCAAAATCTATATTGGTCGCATCTACATATGTTGTTTGCTTTAGATCTTGAAAACTTCCTAGTGTTTATGAAGCAAACTCCAGTCAAGATGCAGGATTTAAATTGCAACTCAATTGAAGTTTTTTTGGGAAACGCTTTTTGTAAACTTTTACTTACATATATGTTTATGTTGCAGTTGACAATCATAAAGAAAGTGGTTTTCGATAAACAAAGACATTCGACAAGCAAAATAAGCAACTTTCACTTCAGAGTAAAGGAAAATGGGGTAGAATGTTTTTACCCTGGAAGCAGAAATGGATGACTTTTGGGTCCAAATATCATCATCCTTCATAAGGGATCTCAAGTTGGCTTTCATTAACTTAATTCCTGAAGTTGTGCTTATTAGCAGAAGCATTACATTGTAACCTTATCCTTTTCTTCTATGATGATAGAAAGTATACTCGTTTTTTTCTTTAAAAAAATGTTTATTTTTGGTTGAGTGATCAAAAAATGGGTGTGTTTAAATAAAAATAGAGTTAGGGAAGAAATTTTTTCTTACTATATGTTTCCAAGGACGGGAAGTGGTTAGCTAATTCAGGTTCATTCAATTAACTCTTTTGATTATAAGCAGAGTACGTAGTTATTCTTAGTTTCAAATAGCAGAACTAGGATGGAACCTCTGCTTTGCACATGTAAAATTGATGGTGTATGGGTGTTTCTTATAATAGATTATTGATTATATTTTCATGGTATGCTGTAATTATTGCAATGTGTAACATAGTTGATACGGTCCTACCATTCATGGTATGGATCATTGTAACCAAAAAAAAAAAAAAAAAACGTTGACGTGGAAATATACCATCTCCGTTCGTAACAAACTGTTGAAGAAATTATAGTTCAAGTTTCAATTCCAGATTTCTTATTTGACGTGAGCATTCTTTGTTCTTTATACTGAACTAAAGTTCAATTATTAACAACAAATCAACCTTGGTTGTTACAGTGTTAGCTATATGTCACATATTATGCATAATAATTGCACAATTTTTTCAGGATGCTTAGAGCAGAATTTGTTTGATAATATAATTAACGGACATACAATGAATGATCTGTTTCATGGTTAATTTACCGGTATAACTACCAATGAACTTGATGGTTATGGAGTAGTGCACGACTGAGCCAAATACAATGTTGCTTTAAAATGAACTTGGATATGATTTTCTTTCTGGCCTATTCAACCTGCATTGAATGATAGTCGAGGAAATAAGGTGAGAATTACTCCGATGTATTAATAGCAAAGTGGTAAAAGAGAACCATTGGATCAAGATTCGCAGGATCTCATAAACAATTTGCTACCGGAAACTAAAAGTATATATAATGTGTAATTTAGATGCATTATAGAATGATGATGTCTTTTAGGTCTGCTACATAATTTTCTATCCAAAATATACAAACGTATATAATGCGTAATTAGATATTAAAACAGTAAATGATGCATGAAAACGAATCTGTATGATCTGAGACGATGAAGTAGGACAAAACCTCATGATTTGGACTTTTTTTTTGTCCTGTAGAATCTGTATAATTCTGCTCTATTTCCCTTCTTTTTCTTATTCGTTTCCGTTCTATTCTTTCCCTTTTTCCTTTTTTTTATTAACTTCTTTACATACCCCACTGCTACGAACAAAAGAAATTGCATGTCACTAAGTTGAAGCACCGCCACTGACAAGCATTTGCAACTTCTTTCTGAATACTTCACCTAATTAAGCACACAGTTTGTGGCCGTAGGCACAACAGGATGTGCTGATCCAGATGGCGATCTGCAGGAGCTGCTAATGGAGTTAACTGGCTGCAGCAAAGAACTTTCTTCTCTTCTGCGCTAAGGATGGAATTTTTTTCTTTAGCAAAGATGCATAAAGTCATCGGCTTCTCAAACACTGCAGTAGCCTCTTGTTTCCACCGCCACCGCAAGTTCAGAATTAAATAATATGTAAGTTCAGAATTAAATAATATGTAATCCTCTCTCTTTTCATTAATCATATTATTTAATTCGATACTTGTGGTGAAAATCAAATGACAACATAGATGCTGCACTATTTGGGATGACACCGATCACTTTAATATATAATGATATTATTATTGATATAATAAAATAATAATGACTATGTAAACATTTGGTCTCTATTCAGGGGATCTCAGTACATCTACAGATTCTTCTTTGGTCTAGTGTTGATTCGATCCATTTTGATTAGTCACCAGGTCCTTGCCATCCAAGATTCGTTGGAAAGTTTTTAGAATTCTTTTGAGTCTAGCCTTAGTTTTTGGGTTGGATTTTTATTTTATTATTCATTGTGGAAGGGGAGGGGGTAATTGTTACCTAGCGGACTTATTGGAAATACGTACTTTAAATATGGAATAAATTACATGCGTACTCTCCTGCTAGAGAAGGTCGCTCATTTTACATAAAAAATTGAAATTATATCTTATGGTTTTATAATTCAAATGAGATCATTTTAATTCAATTAAAATGATGAGAAATATATTTTCACGTTTTGTTTACTAAGATATATGTATTTTAACTAAAAACTAGAAATGTGACTGGAAATCAGAATCGGAATTCGTAACGGTTTAACGTATAGAAGTTGTAAACAAATCAGTACAACGTTGTGATACATATACACATATATGAACAATATACAAATGTCTACATATATACATTTGATTATGTTTAGGAATTAGCCAAATTAAGCAAAGAAAATGACCAAACACAAATGTATATATACAAGCTCCTTATGTGTGAATAAGAGATAAAAACAAAACACCACATCATAAGCCAAGCACATGGAGTGGGGGGAGTGGGCTTCATGGTCAGCCGAAGTGATGAGGGTGGTGGCATATGATGGTGAGGTGTAAAGATGATGTGAAAGATGGTAAAAATATCATGATATTTGTTTTCAAACATTTGCCTATAAATACAAAGCGTTAGCTCTCTCATTTCATTCATCCATTCACTTCTTCTTCCTCCTTCTTAAAGCTGTAAGAGCTCTACTTTAATGGCTTCCATGCCTTGAAAAAATAGTAGCAAAAGTTAGAGCAAGTAAAGTAAAATACACACACACACCCCATGCCATTCCACCTAAAAACCAAGGCAAATCACTCCACATATCCACTCAAAACACAAATCCACCACCTCCATTACCATTGGCCGAGAGCTCCACCTCTTCTTGCTTAAGCCGTGGCTTTCCCAAGGTCTCATGCTCTATTCCTTAAGCTCCAGTTCGATCGTAGCGAAGCTATTGTCCGTTTTTCTAAGTTTAATAACCAATGAAGGTGAGAAACTCTATTTATATTATGATATATTTGGATGATATATATGTTTGGTTTTGCTTGGTTATGATGATCGTGAACTATGTTTGGATACAATAATATATATGTTTGGGTATATAAACAATTCACGTTTAATACACGTCGTATATCACAAAAGAAATTTCTATCCTTAGTGTATATAAAATTGTTAAACCACTTTAAAATAGTTTAAAAATGTTCTATAAACACTAAAACCGATTTGGTGAAGTTTGGAATTCTTTGAAATAAGAATTTTTCGATCTCTTATAATCATAGTTTTTAAACAAAAGAAAAAGATCGAGATTTCGTTTAGCAGATTTTGAAATATGAGCAAAACAAATTTTTAAAATAGTCGCGGTTTGGAAACCAAAGCGATAAATTCTTTAAAATTGGCATTTTTAATTATTTAAAAATATGAATAAGTTCTATAAATATTTTAAAATGTTCTAAAAGAGATTTGAGTTAAAGAAATGGATTTTTCAATGATAGAAAAGTTGTTTTGATCAAATAAAACTTAAAAGCATTATTTACAACACTATTCGCAACACTTTTTGCAGCACCTTTAATAACTTTTGAAATGTGACTTTAAACTTAATTGTTATTTTCCAAATCTGACGCAGCGGATTAATCAAACAAAACTTCAATCGATGGAATGTAGCAATCAGTGAGTTGAAGATACCAAAATGCCCAAGTTCGTTGATCCAAAGATACCGAACTCTAGCTATCTCAAACACGTTGATAGCGCATTATGCCGTGTTCAAAGATCTACGATTCTTCGCACGTTGATCTAGCGCACTAGATTCCGTGAATCGGCTTCTACGATCGCTGAATCGAGCGCACTCGATTAACCGAAAGAGGAGATAGGAGATTACACTCAACTACCAATTGGTATGAAAGCACAAAGCTAACAAAAGAGAATTTTATTCAAAAATCAACCACCTCAAATGTACAACACACGCCCCTATTTATAGAGTTTTCGACCCAGTCCCTAAGTCGGCAACCGACCTACGACTCAACTTAAGTCGTGACCGACTTAACACAAAGCGACTCAACCCCCTTTTCCATACAGCACATGCAACGACTCAAATATGGCCGACTTAACCAAGTACGACCTAACATACAACATACGACTCAACTTATTTACATACATGACCGACTCAAGTTATTGCCGACTCAACATATTTACATACATGACCGATTCAAGTTATTGCCGACTCAACATCTTACCGACCTACGACTCATTTATGCTGCAACTTACCGACTTATCTTAAGTCGTAGCTCGTTAGCTCGGCACAACTGTCCCTCTGGTCTCCAATTAGCTCGGTCCCGACTCAGCCCTTCTTCATTAACTCGCACCCTTTCCATACATGATTCCTTAGGTCGGAAACGACTTATAGGTGAATCGTTGAGTCGTGTACGACTCATCAAGCTCCGATACCAATTCAGTCGTAACTTCTTCCCCTGTGGTCTGTTAGGTCGGGCCCGATCCAAGCACGTAACCCGTAGCCGACTTAAAGCTTCACTAACTCGTAACTCTTTCTCCTTAGGTCGGTACTGACCTAGCTTAGCCTGTGGTCAACCTAAGCTTTGTGCTTCCATAGGTCATGCTGCATCATCCTCCCCTGGTTGAGAAAAATTCGTCCTCGAATTTGTAACTTTTTCCTTATCAGGCTGTTTATCTCCATAATATGGCACCAGATGCTTAATATTGAATACGTCAGAAGTGTAAATATCCTCCGGCAGCTTCAACTTATAAGCATTGTCATTAATTCGCTTCACAACTTCGACAGGACCAATTTTTCTGGCTTTCAACTTATTATATGCGCCCACTGGAAAACGATCCTTGGTTAAAACAGCATAAACCAAATCACCTTTGTTAAATTCAATATTTCGTCTCTTCAAATCTGCAGACTTCTTATACTTCTCATTCGATTTCTCCAATCGTTCCTGAACGATTTTATGACATTCAGTCAGCTCATCAACGAAATCAACAGCTCGTTTAACTGTTCCCTTCGACTGTGGTACTACTGCTAAATCCAACGGTCCCCTGGGCAAATTTGAATATACGATCTGAAATGGACTGAATCCCGTGCTACGATTCACTGCATGATTATGTGCAAATTCAGCTTGGCATAACTTCATGTCCCAACTTCTCAAATTATCCTGTACAAGACATCGCAACAAATTTTCCAATGACCTGTTAACAACTTCTGTCTGTCCATCAGTTTGTGGATGATAAGCACTACTAAATTTCAGCTTCGTTCCCACCATCTTCCACAAACTCAACCAAAAATGACTCAGAAAACGAGTATCTCGATCAGAAACAATAGATTCTGGTAAACCATGCAATCGATATACCTCCTTAAAGAATAACTGTGCTACTCGAACTGCATCCGCTGTCTTCTTGCAGGCAATAAAATGTGCCATCTTCGAAAACCTGTCCACTACAACAAATATCGAATCATTTCCCCTTTGAGTTCTCGGCAAACCCAAAACGAAATCCATGCTAATATCAACCCATGGCTTGGATGGTACTGGTAATGGCATATACAACCCTGCATTCGTTGCTGTTCCTTTTGAAACCTGGCAAATATGGCATCTCTCCACGAATCTTTCAACCTCTTTTCTCATCGACGGCCAAAAGTAAGACTGTGAAATTAATTGCAAGGTATGATCACGGCCCACATGCCCTTCCTCATGTAACTCCTTGACAATTTTTAATCTCAAGCTACAATCCGGTATACATAAACGATTCCCCTTAAACAGAAAACCATCAACCAACATAAATTCATCGGTACTCCCATCCTTCACGTTCTCAACATATTTCACAAAGTAAGGATCTTCTTCAATCATCTCTGGCAGTAATTCGAACCCCGTCACTTCAACCTTCAATGTTGTCAACAAATGACTCCTCCTACTTAAAGCATCAGCTACCCGATTTGTCACCCCTGATTTATGTTTGACAACAAAAGTAAACTGCTGTAAATATGCTATCCACGATGCATGTCTCGCTGAAATCTTATCCTGCCCCTGTAAATGTTTCAATGCTTCATGATCTGTATAAAGGACAAATTCCTTCTGAAATAGATAGTGTCTCCAATGCTTAACAGCTTGTACAACAGCATAAAATTCAACGTCATATGTACTGTATCTCATCTTTGCTCCTGACAACTTTTCGCTGAAATAAGCAACTGGCTTCCCATTCTGATTCAGAACTCCTCCAATACCAACCTTCGAAGCATCAGTATGCAATTCAAACAATAACTGAAAATTCGGTAAAACAAGAATTGGTGCAGACGTCAACAATTCCTTGACCTTCTCAAAGGCAACCCCCGCTTCTTCTGACCATGTAAATTGTTTCCCTTTCATGCAATCAGTAACTGGAGCCATCACGCTACTGAAGTGTGGTATGAATCTTCGGTAGAATGATGCTAACCCATGAAAACTTCTCACTTCTGTAATTGTCTTTGGCTGTGGCCAATTCCTGACTGCTTCAACTTTACTCCAGTCAACTTGAATACCTTCCCCTGAAACAACATAACCCAGAAATAAAACACTGTGCGTCATAAACACACATTTCTTCGTAGCAGCATAAAATTGTTCCTCACGAAGAATAATCAATACTTCCCTCAAATGTAGAACATGCTCCTCCGTACTCCTGCTGTATATCAAAATATCATCGAAATAAACCACGACGAACTTCCCAATGAATGGTCTAAAGATTTGATTCATCACCCGCATGAAAGTACTAGGTGCATTTGACAAACCAAATGGCATAACCAACCATTCGTACAACCCCTCTCTCGTCTTGAAAGCTGTCTTCCATTCGTCTCCAGGTCTGATTCGAATTTGATGATAACCACTCTTCAAATCAATCTTCGAGAATATAGTTGCCCCACTCAACTGATCCAACAAATCATCCAACCTCGGCATAGGAAATCTATATCGGACAGTGATCTTATTCAAAGCTCTACTATCTGTGCACATCCTCCATGTTCCGTCCTTCTTTGGTACTAATAATGCTGGCACGGCACAAGGACTCAAGCTTTCTTGAACACGTCCCTGTTCCAACAACTCTTCCACCTGCCTTCGTAACTCCTCATGTTCCTTCGGACTCATTCGGTAGTGTGGTCGATGTGGTAACACTGCTCCCGGCACAAGATCAATCTGATGTTGAATGTCTCTAAGTGGCGGTAACTCCTTAGGCAACTCCTCTGGAAAGACATCTTCGAATTCTTTCAAAATTGGCTTTGCTTCATCTGGAATCTCAACTTCTTCACTACTCTCTCTCCCAATCAACAAAAATACTTCAGGCTCCTCTTCAACTTCCTTAACAAACTCTTTCAAAGTCAACAGAGTTTTCAATTCCTCAATCTCCTCTAGCTTGCTCTCCTTCTGTTGCTGTTTCTTGGGAACCAAAGTGATTTTAGTACCCTCGAACATGAAACTGTAACTGTTGGCACGACCATCATGTTGAACTGCTCTATCGAATTGCCATGGTCTGCCCAGCAACAAATGACAAACATTCATGTCTACAACGTCACACCAAATTTCATCTTTGTATTTCTTCCTAATAGAAAAATTAACACAAGCCCTTCGACACACCTTCACTTCACCACCCTTCCTTAACCATGCTAGCTTGTACGGTTTAGGATGCTTTTCAGTCTTCAAGTTCAATTTCCTCACTGCTTCTGTAGAAATAATGTTATCACTACTCCCAGCATCAATAATGAACTTGCAAACTTTTCCCAGAATAGTGCATGTCGACTGAAATATGTTACTCCTCAACCAACTACAATCCTCCTCTTGCTTTGGTGTAAGACATGACCTCCTCATCATAAGATTACAACCTTCATCTCCAAACAATTCTTCTTCCTCCTCAACATAAGGTATATTTGAACATTCTGCCTCCTCACCATCATCCTCCTCAACTTCTGCAACCATGGTTCTCTTCTTCGGCTTCGGACATTCATTGCTTTTGTGACCCAACTCCTGACAATTATAACACTTGAACCCACTGCTAACCTTCGCCTTCTCAGCCTCCTTCACCACTGGCTTTGAAACAGGTTTAGGAACATTAGAACTTCCACCAACACCCCTTGCTTGATTATTGGAATTAGTAAACACACCACCTCCACGCCTTCCTTGTTTCTCCCAAGCCAACGCTTTCTGATGTGCCTCTGCAACTGATCTAGGATCAAACATATTAACCATATCCTGGATCTGCATTCTCAATCCCCCAATGAATCTAGCAGTTAGCTGTTCTTCTGTCTCCATAATATCATTCCTGGCAATGAGTTGGTAAAATTCATCAGCATAATCACTAACAGACTTCGTCCCTTGCCTCAGATTCTGCAACCTCTGATACATAAGTGATTGATAGTTGTAAGGTAAGAAAGTAGATCTCATCAACTTTTTCATCTTATCCCATGATTCTATCTTTGACTTCCCCATCCGTTCTCTGGTAAGTTTAGTTTGCTGCCACCACGCCAATGCTCTCCCTCTCAACCTAGTAGCAACCAACTTCACCCTTCTATGCTCAGGAACCTCCTTGAAATCAAAGATCTCTTCAACATTTGAAACCCAATCTAAGAACTCTTCAGCAACCATCCCGCCTTTAAACTCCGGAATTTCCATCTTCATACCCGATTCCCATCGTCGATCATCTTCAACATCCCGATAAGAATTTCGAACTTGGTCTCGATCTCGATAATGAATACTAGCTCTATCACCTTCTTCAACAAAATCAAAAGTACGTCTACATCGATCTCGACCATTATCATCCCTTCGCTCATGCATGCTTCTTTGACTATGTCTCTCTTCATCTCTATATGCTTCATGGTCAAATTCACGTTGACTTCTTCTCTCTTCATGTGCATAGTCATGATGATCTCTTCGTGATGAAATTGACGTTTCTCTTCTATCTCTACAAGAATGTGGTGATACCCTCCTCGCTTCCGTAACCGATGGTGAAACTCGGTTTCCTCCATGGTTCGAGTTTGGTGATCTCCTCCTTTGATTCAAATCATTCATCAATTTCTCCAATTTACCAATGCCTTCATCAAATTTCTCATTAATTCGTTGTTCCATAAGCTCGGCTTCTTCTCTACGATACAAAGCTTCAACGTTTTGATGACGATTAGCTCTCCTTGGTGGCATGATTGAAAAACTTCACAAACACTTCACAAACAACAATAAGTCACGGCTCCCTTGTCTCGGCTATGCTTTATACGGCTCAACCTCTTTAGCTCGGCTACAAATTCAAACACTTCAAACCTTGGCGCGCAAAAACCCAAGATAGATCTAAACAATTTCCAACTTCAAAAACTTCAAAAACTTGGCTCCAAGAATCAACTTAGCTATGATTGGCTAAGTATGGCTCTGATACCAATAATGACGCAGCAGATTAATCAAACAAAACTTCAATCGATGGAATGTAGCAATCGGTGAGTTGAAGATACCAAAATGCCCAAGTTCGTTGATCCAAAGATACCGAACTCTAGCTATCTCAAACACGTTGATAGCGCACTATGCCGTGTTCAAAGATCTACGATTCTTCGCACGTTGATCTAGCGCACTAGATTCCGTGAATCGGCTTCTACGATCGCTGAATCGAGCGCACTCGATTAACCGAAAGAGGAGATAGGAGATTACACTCAACTACCAATTGGTATGAAAGCACAAAGCTAACAAAAGAGAATTTTATTCAAAAATCAACCACCTCAAATGTACAACACACGCCCCTATTTATAGAGTTTTCGACCCAGTCCCTAAGTCGGCAACCGACCTACGACTCAACTTAAGTCGTGACCGACTTAACACAAAGCGACTCAACCCCCTTTTCCATACAGCACATGCAACGACTCAAATATGGCCGACTTAACCAAGTACGACCTAACATACAACATACGACTCAACTTATTTACATACATGACCGACTCAAGTTATTGCCGACTCAACATATTTACATACATGACCGATTCAAGTTATTGCCGACTCAACATCTTACCGACCTACGACTCATTTATGCTGCAACTTACCGACTTATCTTAAGTCGTAGCTCGTTAGCTCGGCACAACTGTCCCTCTGGTCTCCAATTAGCTCGGTCCCGACTCAGCCCTTCTTCATTAACTCGCACCCTTTCCATACATGATTCCTTAGGTCGGAAACGACTTATAGGTGAATCGTTGAGTCGTGTACGACTCATCAAGCTCCGATACCAATTCAGTCGTAACTTCTTCCCCTGTGGTCTGTTAGGTCGGGCCCGATCCAAGCACCTAACCCGTAGCCGACTTAAAGCTTCACTAACTCGTAACTCTTTCTCCTTAGGTCGGTACTGACCTAGCTTAGCCTGTGTTCGACCTAAGCTTTGTGCTTCCATAGGTCGTGCTGCATCAAAATCTTTTATAAATATTTTCATAATATGGAGGTTTTATAATTTGTTTTAAAGTGTTTAACTAAATGATTTAAAGAAAAGCTATTATAATCAAGTGATTTAATCTTGGCTCTAGAAGCCGATGAGTAGACTAGATTTTTATGTTTGCGAGATTTGAATGTAAGGTGGTTAAACTAAGGAGATGTTTCGGAGCAACCAATGCCCTGGCTCACCTGGCTTCTTACCTCGGCGAGAAATAGATAACGTCGAGATGTCGAAAATGAGACAAGTTTAAGAGATTTAATTTTTATAATTAATTAATTGCAACTTGGATTGGATAAAGATAATCTTCTTGTACTTGGTGTTAAATTTCGAGAAGGGAACTCGTACTAATCATATGAATTTAAAAGTTGATTCCACCATTATTCGATAAATAATACAAGTTGAATATAGAAATTAGTATTTAGTAAAATTAGTATAATTTCTATGGATCCCTTTTACTCGAATGCTAACTAATTTGGATCTACCATCTTAGATAACATGGTTTCGACCTATTAAAAAGTTATGATTTGAAAATGAATAATCGTTTTCAAGATTTAAATAAATCATTTGGAATTATTTTAATTCCTATGTATCCTTTTACTTAAAATTAATTGTTTTGGGTTTACTAATAAAAAATGTCTTAAGTAACACTATTTTTGACCCGTTTAAAATTTATGATTTTGAAATAAGAAATCTTTGTTAAGATTAATTAAGTGATTTGGAGATATTTCCTAAGTAAATGATGGAATTATTTGGAACTGTCCTAAGATTTAAAAAGGTTTTAATTAAACAAAGATTTGATAAAGGAGGGTTAATGATCCTGTATATATCGAAAAGAAATGGTCTTAAAAATAGATTTATATATATAAATCTCTAAGAAGATATTTTGGATAAAAAGGTACTAATTAATGGAATATTAATCACTCTTTTACTTAACATCTTTTAGTCGATGATTGATTCGGAGGAACCGGGATCATATTTGAGCAAAATTTTATCCAAAAACCACTTCGAACCAATTTTCGAGTTCGAAAGTGAAAACATGTTAAAGACAATGAAGTTAAAGGTGGAGAACTTCATAATGGAAGAATTGCTTGTTGGTAATTTCGGAGTAGCTCCATAGATAAGTAAATAGCAGCGGTCCATTTGTTCTGGGATCTTCGTATGCAAGAACCACTCGCTACTAATTTTAGGGGTAATGCCCATCGGGATGTGGTAGGAGAGTGCCTTCGGTTTGTCATGATCCTGGACAACTTGTATGAATTGGTGTCCAACATTGCATTCTATGATCATAGTGCATTGATCTCTACAAACGTACATTTGTTTGATGATGTAGGAGGTAACCCCTCTTATGCTTAACACTTTTCTTTGAGATGTATGAGCTCAGAGGTTGTACTTTTGTTGAAATTAATAGTGTGCTGTTGGAAATGACAATGTGGAATTTTAAGAGAAAATGTTCTAAGAAAGGTAAAGGTTACCGCAAGCCTCACACTTGGGGAATTTTGAAACAGGGGTTGCTTTAAGGCTAAGTGGTTTACAGGCATTAGGATATGATATCACCTTTCTAGATTTATTTATTTATACCCGCTATAACATCGGATTTAAGTTTTGTGGTGTATGCTATAAGACGTCTAAGAGAGATCGTGAATGGCCGGGGTGATATCATATTCGATGTTATCGGTGCCATCTGTTGGTCTCTGGTGGGCCGGTTTTAATCCGTAGAGGACCATCTATTAGTGGCCTTGGTACCTTCCTCTAGAAATGTACAGTACAGAAGGTATTCTCTTACCTCGATATTCATTGGAAATTCATTCTCCAATAAGTGCCTTCAGAATTAGTTGTAAATCTATTATGTCGTCAAATTTAACCAATATAACAAATTCAGCTATTTGAATATGTTTATTTGAAACGTTTTCAAAAAATATCATTAAAAATAATATCACCGGATCTTACGTAAAAATGATTTGGTTATCATAAGGTAAAAACCCGTTAAATGTTTATGTGTGGCGTGGTCTTATAAGATACCCTTTGTTTTCAAATACTCATACTTTGAGTTTCTCACACCAGTCCCATGACTGACCCGGAGTTTATTTTCTTTCCCTTAAACTTTGGGTGTTCTATTTTTTCTTGGGTAGCCTAGTAGTCGAGTTTAGTTTTGGAGCATTTTGAAAGAGCTCAGAGCATGGAGCTAGAAGATTCTTCTGAAGATTGTCATCCATTTTTACCATGCTTATGTACTATTGTATTCCGCATTTGTAATTATATAGATTTATAACTGTCAATGTTGATGTTAAGTTAAACTCTGATAAATCTATCTATAATTTTCCGCTGTAAAAATTATATGTTGAAATAATTTATGTTATTCCATTCGTGTAAGATTCCGTTCAATGTCTTATTTCTTTTCCCCTCAACTATCTTTTCATTCAAATTGAGTTGGACATGTGTGGTTTATTGTCAACTTAAAATGTACGGAATTGTGGGTCGTTACAGTAGTGCAACAACAATTTTACAAATAGCAAAATAATTATGTTAACAAGGCCAAAATCAAGTGAAATACATAACAATACAAACTGTAGCACCCAAACGTAAATGTAGCAGCAAACATAAGAATGGAATCTGCTGATACACTCTAATACATATGTACGCTTACTCGCAACTACAACATACACACATAGTAAAACACATGTAGCAAATAAAAAGAATACACACACACACACACACACGTATATATATAACTAAAACACATGCTACCTTTACATTACAAGATATATCGATAACTCATTTCCAATCACAACCCCACCTTCACATAATACACAATAACAACATATCTATATACATCAATGCACGCACGATCCCCCACACACTCTCACCAGCTAACGCATTCACTCAGGCAACACTCATGCCTAACTAAATAATTACTCAACATCGCAACTTACATACAAATATATAGACACACACTCATTATGACATGCACGCAAATATATATTCACACATCCTTGCTTATTCACAAAGTAGTACATGAAAATATGGGCATGCAAGACGAAATAAAAACACTAACAATGCATAACATAAATCATTGAAATATTCTAACACACTCTTATATATATACAAGTACACCTACCTGCTACGGCACACATGTTCCTACATAACTTAACAGGTCGACTGGTAGGCGACCATCCTTGTTAATTTCAAACCCCAACATTGATGATTCCTACACTTACGACATTCGATTCAGTCAAACAAAGCTCAACAATCGATGTACAACAAGATTTAATTGATTGAAACATAGATACATGGGTGAAAATAACTCACCTGATTATCGCGTACTCCCCTCCTACTCTCGAATGTAACCATAGAACCTAACCACAAGAAGTTGAAACTTGATTTGCTACTTTGTATCGATGCTCATGAATTTTCAGAGGCACATATTCAAGTATGAGGATTTTTCATAATTTAGTTGGTTTAGTGTAAATTATTAAGGGGTGAGAGTTTTCGATATATTTTCGTTTCCAGGAAGATGTTATTTGAGGTAAAATGTTGAGCTTGATTGTGTATTGAGCAAGGCTGTATACATGAATATTTTAGGGTGTGAATGAAAAATCTGGAGAAAGACTCGGGCTTGAATTTTTTGGGCTTTCTTGAAAATATTTATAAAATAAATTAATATATGTATTTACTGTCTTTTGTTGATAAAACCAAATTCTAACTATTTTAATTAGACACAAATTCCATTTAAAATCATTTCCCTTCCAAACTAATATTTTATTTCAATTATACCACTTTTACAAAATAATTTTTTCACAATTTTTAACTTATTTAAATCCAATAATTTTATTTTTACAATTTAAATCCTTTTATTAAATAATTTTGAACTCATTTTCAAATAAGTTTTCAAATTCAAATTTAATTAATTAAATTACTATTCTTAACTACAATTAATTATTGCTTAAAAATCAGGTTCTTACAGACTTCTCCCTTATCAAAATTGCGTCCTCCCTATTTTCCATAAGGAAAATCTTTAACAAACCAATTATACCAATTTAACTATATTATTTTCAATTTCATTTTTTTAAATACCAAAACATTTATCCAAAGAAAATTGCTTTACAAATTCATAAAACTCTTCATTTAAATATTTTTTTTGCAAATATCTCTTCCACTAAAAGAGCCAACCTTTTACCAAAATAATTTAATTTACTTAAAATATTTGTGTTCAAATGTCCCGTCCTAGCATTTAAGAATCTCTATCCAATACCTGTGCACCCGCATCAACCAAAATCCTTAACACACTCAATGGACAAGTTAACATAATTTTACTTCCAAAAATGTCTACACTTTATCTAACATATATACATTTATAATAAATATAAATTAATAATTTAATTCATTTCTTGTTTTTAATAAGTGTACACAAATTTCAAACTTAAATTCAACTTCAATAATTTCAAATAACCAAACAAAGTCAAAAGACTAAAATAAATGCATTCAACGGAAACAAAAATAGATTTTCCATTGCGCACTCTGATCAAAATCAATTCAATACTCAACTACAATATCAAACCGAACATCACAATGCAATACAAAACCATCCAAAATCATAAATATAAATATTACTGGTTGGACTAACTCCTTTCGCCCTTGCTACTCCAACCATTCTATAATTCATATGTAAAGGAAAAGAAATTACTTATATATTAAATACATGTATTTATAAAATCAAAAATGCTTCCCCTAATGATTACCCCGGTAATCATCACATATTTATAAATAATATCTATTATAGAAAATTTCCCAACACACCCTTGGGTTAAAGACTTTAAGTCTCATCTAAGGTCTCGACACGTGTTTCTACCATATGATGTATTGTTCTGAACCTGCTCTGATACCAATTGTAGGAACCCCATCTCTATACCCATACTATTCAAGAGTATTACAAAGCAACACTGTCAGATCATATACAGAATGAGGCTATATGGAGTACACATGTGAATATTCCCATGGACAACACTGGTACGTATTTGAAACATTGAATAAATATCTCATCTATACTTACAAAGTATCGGTACAAAAATAATAACACGTATGCTTTCATGATAGAACAATACATAATATATAGTAAGATATAGAAAAAACAGAGTCAATCGCAGTGATAACATATAGTAAAATATATAATCTAAAGTACTGTTTGAATAAATATCTCAAATGTCAAATATCTCAATATAATGTGATAAACAACCTATATAAAGCTCAATTCCATACATATATAAAGGATCAATATCTTTCAAACGATATACAACATCTTAATATATGTCTCCTCTAAGCCCACTACCTCTAAGCCCACTAAATCGAATGTATATCATCTCATCCCTTTACCTGAAATGTCTCGAATGTACCCGAGTATTATAAAATAACACACGGGTGAGACTATGTCTAACCAAATATTCTAAATAGAGTGAAGCAATATAAACATAGAACAATAATAGGATGACTCTAATATAGATAATCAAATCACATAAGACAACATATCAAAGACTACACATAAATATGGTAATATATGCCAGAAATGTACATTCTACTATGAATAATCATTAATGTATCACATCGCCTAATTAACTCAAATCCAAATGGAACAATCAATTCAAAGACTATGTCTTTAGTCACCCATCAGTCATCGTGACATGCATCCACCGGTGTGCTCAGCAATACGAGGACTTTAAGTCACACATTACAAATGCCCATATAGGTAATAGACTGCTGGCTTTGGTGGCACAGGGGCAATGGCACAAAGCCAAGCACTAAGCTAAAAGCACTAAGTTATATATGTATATCCACGGAGCTCCATATATCTAGAGTGTCACATATTTGGGGTAAGACCCTATGATCAGGCCGCTAGAGTGGATACCGGCCATTTGATCCTCTCCAACAAACATAATAAGAGTACATTATAATAGTGGCATATTGAACTAATACATCTAGACCTGAAGTCTCACCAACTATATGCATGGAGCCCTATATCACTATGTAACACCTCATACCTGCCACTCTATTCCTGTTACGTGAGTGTCATCTACTTACAATAAATAACCGAGTAAAAATCACAACAACTTTTCCACTATGTGATACTTAAACGTTTATTCATTGCTAATAAACTACACTCAAACTATCCAGTATTCTATATAATGAGTCCAAATAATAACTAGAGAAATATTACCGAATGCCCTAATCCAAATAGTATTATAACTTCGTTCATTCAGATTTCTCATTACATAGAATTAAATATCGTGAAATCACACAGAAGGATGTCATCACTATATCATGTTAAAATCATCATCAGATCAATATCAATGGTGAATAATTCATATGTTGTTTATAGCAAAGGAAAGAAAATTAGGAAAGCAACATAAAATAAATTAATCAATTATATATGTGTGTGTGTGTGTAACCTAAACAACAAGTAAACTTATCAAATACTTATTAACAAATAAGTAATCAAAACCCAATACAATATCACTAATTTGATTTATAGACTAGAATATTATACTTTTGTCTCTTATCACTTGAATTATCTTGGTGGCGGCCTAAGTATTCTCTAAATTTTACCCAAATTATGGTTTCTAGATTTGCACTTCTAGACCTCTGACTTATCACGACCATTCAATGGTTCTGAGTCATCGACACATTGCTTGGTTCAAAAGCAGAGTATATGCCTTATGTTAACAATATGTGCGCTGGATCAAAACAAGCTATCAACTTCAAACTCTAATCTAAATGGATGTCTTCATCCTTTGAACTATTTCATAAAGAAGCGAGTCTTCTCTAGATCGTCACATGACCTTAAACCGATAAGGATTCATTTCCTTTGGAGATATATTAGTTGAAGTATTTGATCAAGGTTTATCATTCGGATATGGAAATTATGAGAATTTCTCCTTTCGCTCATACAGATAGGACTTCATCTCCCACTTTGTTTGTTTTCATTTTTCATTTTTATCACCCAGTCATTTTCTTCTCTTTTCACTTTTTCTCTCTCTTTTATCTTTTTTGACAACACGGTATTGAGTCATGGGCTTTGAATCGGTACCCAATTTTCTCTATCCTTCTTTACTTGATTAACTTTTAGTTACTTTTCTTCTCACTTTTACTTTACTTTGCCTTCCCCTATCACGAATTCACCTTCTAACCTACATTTGACTTCTAAATTAAGGACCAATCAACTTCGCCACCAGTCTATTATATCATCGTTGACCATCTTCGACTATTGCCATCATCGATTCAGATAATTCAGTCATCGAATCGTTTGAATTTTGACCTCAGTTCAATTCAAGTCTTAACTCGATCTCTTCATCTCAATGCCACCGCTTACCTTGCCGTTACTCCTAGGTGGGTGGTTGTTGATTTAAAAGTCACTTATGTCGAGCAACGGCTATTGACTACACTTGGCTATCATAGAAAGTTCATCTCCCTCCTTATATTTGTTTGTAGAAGTAAAAGGCTTGGTTTTAGGCATTCTTGGGTTAACCCGAAGCAAACTCTAGGGTAACATAAGTTGAGCTTAAGTTTTTCTTGCATTTTCAAGTGCTTAGGGTTTGCTTCGAGTTAGTCATGACTTAAACCCTAATTGTTCACCTGGTCAATCAATGTTTGCATTTTGGACAAGTTTATTTCAAGTGTAAGCAAGGAGATGGTGAATTTTCAACACTTCTTAACTAAATGTAGATCGATGGTTGAGTTTTGATGTTACAGTTTCAGATAATGGTCACAGCAAATGCGCTCCGGCATCTAATGGAGTCATTCATCACTACTTTGGGTCGAACACTTCACTTTGTTGCCTGTGCAAAGAGAAGTTTCGTGTTGCACTAGACAATAGATTTTTTATCGTAAATCATATGATAACGAGTAGAATCTGACACATGGTTTCGAAGTGCGATGGAGCTCGTTTTCCAGCACAAGCGAGCTATCTATAGATGGTGTTTGCATTCACCATGCTCTGGATAAAGGAAACGCACCGCATAAACTGAATTACATATCACTAACCCGGTCAATGTCTGAGATCTGATTGGTCAATATACATTGATATCCATTGGGTCTTAGACATTGACTATACAAGGCTTAATTTTAGCATGAAGATCAGAGTTACACCCTACCCGTCCTTCCTCATTTGTCGTGGTTTTTAGTAGTTATGAACTGCAGACATTCCATGTGTCTTTCTTCCATCGGTGCAGGTCCCTCCACATTAGAGTTTGTATCACCCACAACACTTTAAGTTCTGCTTTGATATCTTCCTTATCACCCACTTCATCATCTACTTCCTCTTCTTTTCAGCCTCGACCATCTCGACGTTAAGCTACGTGGTCATTACAGATAGTTTCCTTTATAATGGAAGGTAAAGCCAATGTAGGGGTTGCCTCCAATATTAATCTTGAGGGCGCTTTAATCCTTGATAACCCTCAGGATTCTCTAACACCTACATTGGATGAAGAGAGCGTTAGGAGAATTTGTGAAAGCATGGTATGCCGTTTGTGGGTATTCTAGTTCCATAGTCCTTTCAGTAGGCACCGATATACCCGAAGGGTATACCACTTGCAATCTCTTTATGTGGCTCTCTGTAGGTGTTCCTCCTTTTAATCACTTCATTCTACTTGTCCTCGAGTTCATAAAGCGTTCCTCTATTCAACTTCATCCGAATGACTATACTTTTTTGAACAACATTTACATGGTTTTCCTTCACCATCTGGATGGGGTGCCTACGTTGAAGGAGATAAAATGTTTACTCAATTTCAAGAAGTGACAAATAACCCATCTCTGACTTATTCGGAATCATCCAATGGCTTCCCTGTGATCATTGATCTTTGGAATAAGCTTAGCCATGTCAAAGATGAATATTTCTTAGTGTGTTATCCACCCGACTTCGCTCAAAGTGGTTACCGGGACGTAAGTTCTACTATCACTCTTTATCTTAGTGGAGTTCATTCCGTTCAAATTGTTAATTGCACTATTTCATAAATTTATAGATAATCTAAGGAGGACTAACGAGCTCTAACACGTACTCTCCAAGTTCATCAAAATATTCTTGCTAAAGTGCATGAAATGAAGTTCTGTATGACATATGAAAAGATGTGAAAATTTCACCTTCTGGACAATGATCGCAGTCTTGGCCTTGTTCTTGTCACTTATAGAGAAACCCAACCTGCATAGGAGGTTGAGGACGACCCCCAAGCCGTTGAAAATCAAGAAGTTCACCTCATAGTTTAGGATCCTCCCTTTGATCGAAGGG
Organism: Allium cepa; assembly: GCA_030765085.1. Classification (NCBI taxonomy): domain Eukaryota; kingdom Viridiplantae; phylum Streptophyta; class Magnoliopsida; order Asparagales; family Amaryllidaceae; genus Allium; species Allium cepa. The sequence continues at coordinate 76,423,989 of CM060941.1, read as the reverse complement.
GAGGCGAGGGTGGTAATGATGATGAAGAGAATAATGAAGGAGGAAATGATAAGAACGTGAATCTCGGTCATGGGTCTATACGAGAGACGGCTGGTGATGATCAAGTACCATTCATTCCCCATCGTTCAAGGTTAAAGAATATCCCCCCATCCTATTTCACAGCAACATCAGGCCCCAGCTGGAGAGGAAACTGCAACCCCACCAACTGGTGACATATATGGTTCATTTGGGAATATTTTGGATAATATTCCTTCTTATCCTCGACAATTTTAGTCTCCCTAATATTGATTCTCTTATTCGTGTGGCTGTAAGCGTTCCTTCAACTGCTATAGGGAGATAACTTCACTTAGTCGACTTCATGAGCATGGTCCATAGGTGCACTAGGGAACACCTACACTTTACATGGCATCCACAGTCACCACGCATTTTAACTGCTCATGTTATACCTCAACTTGTAAATCTTAACTGGGTCATTTTTTTCAAGGTACAATAGGACCCCTGAATCTTTTTGACGAACTCAAAGGCCATCTTTAAGTTATCATAATCTTCCTATGAATCCAACTCGATAATATTTTTGTGAAATGGATAGTACGGTTACCTGTATGGTCACTACTACTAAGGCAGAATAGGTAAACCACAACGCGTATGGTCACTATGGCTAAGACCAAATAGGTATGCTACAACGTGTATGGTCACTAATACCAAATAGGTACGCACAACACGTATGGTCATTACAGCTAAGACCAAACATTCATAAGATTACGAGCGTAGGACCTAAAACGTCCATGCGATCACAATAAGATAAAGCTATTCGAAATTCTTTTAAGACCGTGTCGAGTGTTTCATGGCTATCAACAACACTCGAGGTACACCACAACAAGATTGATACCTGGGTAGGTCACACAAGTCCATGCCCTGGGTAGGTGATATAAGTCCATACCCTTGTTGTGTTATAATAAGTCAACATCAAACAAATCATATATTAATCTAAAGTCGAAATCCTAGAGTACGGACTCACTCCGTATATAACGTATGAAATCACCATGCACGGCTTCAGTCGCCACGGCCTAAAACCCACCAGAAAACCCTAACAAAATCCCATACTAACCCAAATCGCATTCCAAATATAATGCATGACCTTAGTGTCATTATACTCCTCCAATATACCCTCTCGATCTACCTCAAAATATATGGTTTTGGGTTACATGTTGGGACGGGTCCCATGTGACCCCAAAATAAAAGTACTTGAAAACCTATCAAAATTTCATAGGTTGCTGCCCTCAAAAAATGGTGAAAATGAATCTCACCTCAATCCGATTTTGTTTGCGAAAGTTATCGCGTTTTGATGTTTGCACAATACACAGCAGGTCAACCGACTGAAGGGCCATTCGGTCGACTGAATTAGGGCCGAGATGGACTTTTTCCTCTTGACCAATCGACTGAATGGACTAGGTTAGTTGAGGACTCTAATAGGTTCAAGCCATGAGCCTGGGAAGGGAGTAGATTCCCCTAACTATCGCCATTTCCTATGATGTTTCCTCTGACGCTTCACCCGATAAATCGCCTTGGTACTAGAGCCTGCCTTAATCCCATCATACATCTACCGGGGTTCATTTGTTGATATTTTGGAAGTGGCTTCTTAAGTAAATGAAAACTAGTTTCGATACCAAAATACACTCTTTGCACGAGTAGAGGTCAACGGGCAATTATGACGACCTAACTTCCTCTAACACACCAAAATGACATACCCGACCTCCTTGCCTTGTGCGTAACTTATAAATGTGTCGATACACTTACTTGTGCATTCTTTGCACATCCGTATACAAAAACGCACATTTCAACACAAATTACATTTCTGTTTCACCGGGATGATTGCTCGGCTCGGTATACTCTCACGTAAATTAGCGCACGCGATAATTGCTATGGCTACGTGAAATGCCCGCAGTGGACTTGTAATCGATTATATGCTATATAATCAAACAACTGCAAACGTATAAAAACACATAAACACACAATAATTATAACCATAATATAATGTTAGTTTTAATTGTCGCTTAGCTCCAAATGCACGTATACGTATATCCGCTCGTGCACCTATACACACAAGTACCTTCAACTGAGCAATTCAACCATTGCTAGATCAAATATTACTTTTATTTACAATCAAGTTACTTATTATGTTCTTATACCCTTTAATAGATTCTTGCTTCTATTTTATAAAATGTATCATTAGCTTATATATCAACTTTAAGCTTTTAAATACTTAATTATTTAACTTGAAATTAAGTATACTTCATATTACTATTTTATAAAATCTCATATTTATCTTATAAAATATAATCTTCAAACCATTTTATAAATACTAATTAAGCTTCATTAGTCTTTAATCACTTTAATAATAAGTGTTAAATTCACAAACCACTTAAATTAACTTACTAACATTTCACAAATCAATTCAAATGGATTAGTTAATATTTTCTAATGACGTGCACATCATCACGTAATTAATCCCAAATCAGATAATAACATTAAAACAAATCACTCAAATTAACCCAAATCAGATCTTGGACTTACTAACTATTTTCAAAACATGGTATTTGGATCTAAACAATTAATTAGCTAAGGGAAACATGTGTTTATAACACATACATAAACCTAAATCAACTCAAACAACCTCCGAATCACTTCACATAATTCTATAATCATCAATAATCAATTACATGAAGTATAACACATAAATTTGTACGGAGAATCATCCCGCTCACCTTGTTTTTCCCTAAATCAATCTCTAATCACCAAAACCCACTTCTTTAATTTCTTTAAATTTTTGAAATGGACATTAAGACTCTAATCCAAGCCAATTCTTCGATGGTTTTTGTAAGGAATATGTAGAGAGGAGTTGCAGTGATTTTAGTTTGAATTTAGGAATTTTATTTAGGCATGATTTGTCTACGTAAGGAAAGGTGATTAAGAGATAATTAGGAGAAGATTAGAGAAAGAGGAGATGGAAATGAACATGAATGAAGATTGAAAACAAAAGTAGGAAGGGGTTAGCCACTTATAAGCTAGCTTATGGAATAGGCCCAAATTCATTTCTTTCCCCAAAAATCACTATTCTCTCTAAAAACTCGTTCACTCCAAACATAGTCAAGTTTATAATCATTTTACTCGCGTCGAAAAGGAGAACTCAACCATGGGTACACCAAGTCCTAATTCGCTCGTTTGTAAAAATCGAGTATAAGAGGCGTTCTGTCGCTTAACGTTTAAATATTTAAATTAACCATTTAAATATTCGACCATTAAAATTACGGGCTGTTACACCATCTCTATACATATACTATCCAACAAAATTGTAGAGTAATACTGCCATATAATATAGAGAATGAGTCTATATAGGGCACACATGTGAATATTCTCTTGAACTAACACTGGTACGTATTTAGACCATCAAATAAACATCTCATCAACACATACACAATATCGGTACAAAACAATAACATATATGCCTTCAGGACAGAATAATGCATAATATACAGTAACATACAGAGAACACAAAGTCAATTGCAATGATAACATATAATAAAAAACATAATCTAAAATATTGTTTGAATACAAATATCTCAATATAATGTGATAAACAACCTATATACAACTCAATGTCATACATATACAAAGAATCAATATCTTCGAAAAAATATACAACATCCTAACATATGTACCCTCTAAGCCCACTAAAATGAATGATGGCCATGTCGTACTTGTACTTGAAATGTCTCAGACAGACCCGAGTATTATAAAATAACACATGAGAGAGACTTTGTCTAATCAAATATTCTAAATAGAGTGACATAATATAAACATAGAATAATAATAGGATGGCTCCAGTATAAATAATCAAATCATATAAGACGACATATAAATACTGCACATAAATGTGGTAATATATGCCAGAAATGAATATTATATTATAAATAATCATTAAGGCATCACATCACCCAATTAACTCAAATCCAAATGGAACATTCAACACTGATATCAAAAGATGTCATCACCCATATAGAAATACATCAAATTAGAAATTACAGAACCAACACTGGTGGGTGAATCATAAATATGTAGAAATGATCATCAAATCCAAAAATATCAATAAATGAGATATCACTAAGCATAATTCGGCTTGCACGAAGCATTGCGTAAATATATCTCTCCGTCTCTATAAAAATCATCAATATATATCAAATAAGATAGATTGCCTATCAACACTAAGAATCCACTATACTCTGGATCTAAATCACATATACAATCTCATATCCTCATGCATTATCTATCTGTAAATATCATGATGGGAAATGGATAGACGATAGTCCTGAAGTCCCCACATAGATCCATTCATATAATAATATACGTGCACTCAGCACATATCAATAGTACAATGAGGTGTATCAATTGTATATGCCAATCTACCATTCCATCGGTACCAGAAGAGAGACAATTAGCTTTAAGCAAGCTCTAGAAACACCAAGTCTCTAAAATCTTTAGTTACCTTTCGGTCATCATGACACATATCCACTAGTGTGCTCATCAACTCGAGGACTTTAAGTCACGATACCACAAATACCCCTATAGGTAATAGACTGCTTGCTTAGGTGGCATAGGGGCAATGGCACAAAGCCAAGCACTAAGCTAAAAGCGCTAAGCTATATATATACGGGGCTCCATATATTTAGTGTGTCACAGATCTAGGATGCGACCCTATGATCAGGCCGTCAGGGTGGATACTAGTCATTTTGTCCTCTCCAACAAACATGATAGGAGTACATCGTAATGGTGGCATATATATAACTAATACATCTAGAACTAAAGTCTCACCAACTATTGGCATGGATCCCTATATCACTACCTCATACTATCCACTATATTCCCACTATGTGAGTGTCATCTACTTACAATGAATAACAGAATAAATGTCACAACAGCGTCACAGACCACTGTGTGATACTTAAACGTTTATTCACTGCTCATAAATTACACTTAAACTATCTGATATTCTATATAACTTGTCCAAATAATAACTGAAGAAATATAATTCAATGCCCTATCCCAAACGGTATTATAACTCCGTTTATTAAAATTTCTCGTTACACGGAATTAAATATCATGAAATCACATAGAAAGATGTTATCACTATATCATAAGAAAATCATCATCAAATCAATATCAATGATGAATCATTCATATACTTCATACTAATGTCTATAACAAAGGAAATGAAATAAGGATAACAACATAAAATAAATAAATCAGTTATATATATATATATATATATATAACTGATTAATTTATTTTATTATTTTATGTTGCTAACCTAAACATGAATTTTAACTTCTTAAGTACTTAGATACAAATAATTGATCAAAACCCAGTATAATATCATTAACTTGATTTATATATTAAAATATTATACGTTGAAATCTATAAAATATCTTATAGGTCATATCATATTTTCACAATAAGAGTTAATTTATCAATCTTTTATAAATTAAATAAAAATTTAATATATTTTCCAATAACATTAAAAATTATTTCTTTCATTTTAAATTCCTAACTATAGTATATAAAACTAAATATTATAGTTTATGTATTTAGAAATAAAAAATTAATTAAAACCAAATTTATTATCCTTTAACAATAAATAATAAATTTTCTTTTCTATCTTTTATAGATTATATAATAATTAATGTTATACCAATAATGTTAGAAAAATTTCTTCTTATTTTTAGTAGCTCAAAAATGGTTTGTAAAACTAAATATTATACATAACATTTATATCACAATAATTGACATCTAAATACTATTTTTAATAACTATGAAACATCCGCATTAATTTAAATTCATTCCCAAAACTTGTATATACATAATTATTGGAAATTTCACACTTTTTATAAAATGACAATAAAAGGTTATTTTAATAATACAATTATAATCACTTTATTAATTTATTTGGCTTATATATATATGATAACTAATAAGCATATATTAAAGTTTTAGGTATTTATTTGATTTAGCTTATTTTTAAATATAAATATAGATATTATAATTTTCTAAAGCTTACATAAATAAAAGATTGCACATGCGTAATGTAAGAAATAAGAATAGAGTAAACTACAGCAAGATGTAGTGCAACAACAATTTTACAAATAGCAAAATAATTATGTTAGTAGGGCCAAAGTCAAGTGGAATACATAACAATGCAAACTCCAGCACCCAAATATAAATGTAGCAGCAAGCATAAGCATGGAATTTGCAGACACACCCATATACATATGTATACTTACATGCAACTACAACACACACACTAAAACACACAAAGCAAATACAATGATATGTGCGTATATGTATATGTGTGTGTGTGTGTGTATATATATATGTATATATATGTATATATGTATATGTATAACTAAAACACACAAATTACAAGACATACCAATAAATCACTTCCAATCACCGCCCCACTGACGCAGCGGATAATAACAAACGATATAGATCGATGAAAGTAGCAATCGATGGATTGATGAATACTGAAATGCCCAAATTCGTTGATACGAAGATACCGAATTCTAGCTATCCTCGTCACGTTGATCGCGCACGATACCATGAAAGAAGATCTTCAATTCTTCAAGCGTTGATCAAGCGCACTTGATTCCGCGAATCGGCTTCAACAATCGTTGATTCGAGCGCACTCGAATAACCGAAAGTGGAGATAGGAGATTACACTCAACTACCAATTTAGGATGAAAGCACACAGCAATCAAACAAGAATTTTATTCAAAAATCAACAACCTTTACAAGTTACAACTCACGCGTATTTATAGCACAGACCCTTAGGTCGTTGCCGACCTAACACCCTTTAAGTCGTTTCCGACTCAACAATCCCCACGACTCACCCTTAGGTCGTACGCGACCTAACACATCACATACACACACGATTCAAACAATTACATCACAACATACTCACATGACCGACTTACGACTCAAGCCTTCAGCGACTCACGGCTTAACTCCTTGCCGACTTATGACTTAACAATTTACAACACAAGATTCGACTTAAGAAAATACAACACATACGAGTTAAACAAGGTAACGACCTCCGACTTAAGTACCAGCGACTCAACGAATACAACGACTCAAGAATAGAAACGACTCTTCTTAGGTCGTGAACTCGTTTGCGGCTTAGAGAATAACCCAAATGTTGCCTTTTCCTTCTGCTGCATTCTATTAGGTCGTTGCCGACTCAAGACCGCTTTCTTAGGTCGTTGCCGACGTAGAACCTTTGAACGACCTAAGAACCCAAGCTTGGTTAAGACGTGTTGCCTTCCCATGTGACTTGTTAGGTCGTGGCCAACCTTCCTTAACCCGGGAACGATCTAAGCCTTCCACCTTAAGTCGTGGACGACTTAACTCTTCCTCCTTAAGTCGTGTATGACTTATCCCTTCTTTTCTGGCCTGGGCTGCATCATCCTCCCCTGGTTGAGAAAAATTCGTCCTCGAATTTGTAAATTCTTCCATATCAGATTGTTCATCTCCATAATATGGTACAAGATGCTTAATATTGAACACGTCAGAAGTGTACACATCCTCCGACAGCTTCAATTTATAAACATTTTCATTAATCCATTTCACAACTTCTACAGGACCAATTTTCCTGGCTTTCAACTTGTTATAAGCGCCCACTGGAAAACGATCCTTCGTTAACACAGCATACACCAAATCACCCTCGTTAAATTCAACATTTCGTCGCTTCAAATCTGCAGTTTGCTTATACTTCTCATTGGCTTTCACCAATCGTTCCTGAACGATTTTATGACATTCAGTCAATCCATCAACAAAATCTATAGCTCGTTTAACCGTCCTCTTCGGTTGTGTTACTACTGCTAAATCCAACGGTCCCCTTGGCAAACTTGAATATACGATCTGAAATGGGCTGAATCCCGTACTACGATTCACTGCATGATTATGAGCAAACTCTGCTTGGCATAACTTCATGTCCCAACTCTTCAGATTGTCCTTCACAAGACATCGCAACAAATTTCCCAATGATCTGTTAACAACTTCTGTCTGTCCATCTGTTTGCGGATGATAAGCGCTGCTAAAGTTTAACTTCGTTCCAACCATCCTCCACAAACTTAACCAAAAGTGACTCAGGAAACGAGTATCCCTATCCGACACAATAGATTCTGGCAATCCATGAAGTCGATAGATCTCCTTGAAAAATAACTGAGCAACATGGACAACATCCGCCGTCTTCTTACAAGCAATAAAATGTACCATCTTCGAGAAACGATCCACCACAACATATATCGAGTCATTCCCCCTTTGCGTTCTCGGCAAACCCAATACGAAATCCATACTAACGTCCACCCATGGTTTTGTAGGAACAGGTAATGGCATATATAATCCCGCATTTGTAGCTGTCCCTTTCGAAATCTGACAAACATGACATCTACGCACAAACCTTTCAACTTCCCTTCTCATCGACGGCCAATAATACGATTGAGAAATCAACTGCAATGTTCGATCTCTACCCACATGGCCTTCTTCATGTAGCTCCGTTATTATCTTCATTCGCAAGCTACAATCCGGTACACACAATTGATTCCCTTTAAATAAGAAACCATCAATCAACACAAATTCATCAGAACTTCCTTCCATGACTTTCTCAACATATCTCTTAAAGTAAGGATCTTCTTCAAGCAATTCTGGCAATAGTTCAAACCCTGTCACCTCAACCTTCATTGTAGTCAACAAGTGATTCCTTCTGCTCAATGCATCTGCTACACGATTCGTTACCCCAGATTTGTGCTTCACAACAAAAGTAAACTGCTGCAAATAGGCAATCCACGATGCATGTCTCGATGAAATCTTGTCCTGCCCTTGCAAATGCTTCAAAGCCTCATGATCGGTATAAAGAACAAACTCTTTATGAAATAGATAATGTCTCCAGTGCTTCACAGCTTGAACAATTGCATAAAACTCAACATCATAAGTGCTATATCTCAACTTAGCTCCAGACAATTTCTCACTGAAATAAGCAACCGGTCTTCTTTTCTGACTCAAAACTCCACCAACCCCAACCTTCGACGCATCAGTATGTAATTCAAACAATAACTGAAAATTCGGTAAAACTAGAATTGGTGCCGTCGTCAATAGTGTCTTGATTTTCTCAAAAGCAACCCCTGCTTCCTCTGACCACTCAAACTTCTTTCCTTTCATGCAATCAGTTACAGGTACCATCACACTACTAAAATGTGGAATGAACCTTCGATAGAAAGATACCAATCCATGAAAACTTCGTACTTCAGTAATTGTTTTTGGCTGTGGCCAACTCCTGACAGCTTCTACTTTACTTTCATCCACTTGAATGCCTTCCTTCGATAGAACATATCCCAGAAACAAAACACTGTCCGTCATAAACACGCACTTCTTTGTTGCAGCATAAAATTTCTCCTGTCGTAGAATAAACAGTACTTCACGCAAATGCCGGACATGCTTTTCCATGCTTCCACTGTAGATCAAAATATTATCAAAGTAAACTACCACAAATTTCCCAATGTATGGTCTGAAAATCTGGTTCATCACTCTCATAAAAGTACTCGGTGCATTCGATAAACCAAACGGCATAACCAACCATTCGTATAAACCTTCCCTGGTTTTGAATGCAATCTTCCATTCATCACCCAGTCTAATACGAATTTGATGGTATCCACTCTTCAAGTCAATCTTTGAAAACACAACAACTCCACTCAACTGATCTATCAAATCATCAAACCTCGGCATAGGAAATCTGTATCTCACAGTAATCTTGTTTGGAGCTCGACTATCCGTACACATTCTCCACGAACCATCCTTCTTTGGCACCAATAAGGCTGGCACCGCACAAGGACTCAAGCTCTCCTGAACACGCCCTTGTTCTAACAACTCTTCCACCTGCCTTCTCAGTTCCTCATGCTCCTTAGGACTCATCCTATAATGTGGCCTGTGTGGTAATACTGCCCCTGGCACAAGATCTATTTGATGTTGAATATCCCTCAACGGTGGTAACTCCGTTGGCAACTCCTCAGGAAACACATCTCTGAATTCTTCCAATACCGGCTTTACTTCCTCTGGAACTTCTACAGATTCAGTGGCTTCATGTTGTAACGACCCAGAATTTTTAGAAATTAAAATTTGAATATTTAATTAATTTTAAATATTTATAAGTGAATTTATAAGTCGAATAAATTTTTATTTGAATTATTGGATTTAACTGGATAATTAAATCGATAATTTAATATGTTAAATTATAGAAATAATTGAAAAATTGAGTTAAAAATGATTGAAAATAATTTGGAAAATTTTATTTAATCATACTGGAGTTATAGAAATATTTTAGAACTTTTAAAATCGAATTAAAAGTTAATTTGTGAAAATTGAATATTTTAATATTTAATAATCGACTGTAAAATAGCCAATTTTTGAACAGTCTCAGAATTGAACGAAACCAGTTTCATTGGATCCGTAATAGTTAGTTATTACCGGATTTCAAATTTCGTGTCAATCGGAGTTATCGTTTGATCGTGGCAGCTCGAAACGCATCGAATCGTTTTTAATTTAAATTTGGCGAGTCAAAATAGCCATTTTTCAAAAAGTCTCGGAATTCGACGAAACCAGTTTCATCGGATCCGTAATGTGATATTATTGTAAGTTTTCAAATTTCAAGTCAATTGGATTTACCGTTTGTCCGGTACAAATTAAAACGCCTAGAAATCGATTTAAATCGGTTTAATTCAAATTGAGCGTTTACAGCCATAACTCGCACATACTTCCGAATTAGCTTCCGAAACCTGTTCCATTGTGTCCGGAACGCGGGATAAACCCTAGGTACGCTGGTTACGGCGCCTAAATCGGAGTTCGGAATTCCCGGGATGAATAGTGTTTACGCTTGCTTTTTCTATAAATACACCATTCACAAATAAAAAAAAATAATAATTCCAAACCCTAATTTCATGTTACCAGCCGCCACCCACAAGATGAAGGGCTGAAAATTCATTTCCTTCTTCTTTTAATATATTTCAATCCGTCAAAAATTGATGAAAGTTGTTAACTACAACGTTGTAGAGCGAAGAGAGGGCTTTGATTTCATACGGAGTTGATCGGAAATGGTGCAACGGAGGAGGAGCAAATGTGGGCCGTTCTCTACAGTTGTGCATGCGTCTCGAGGGTAGAGGGGGAGGCGAGTTGGCCATGGTGGTAGGCGTGGGTAGCTTGCGTCGTGCTCTTCGTGATGGCATCTCCTGATCGAGTTCTCATCGTGTGTGGTGATCGAAAAGTTTAACCCTAATTCTTGTTAATGGGTTTGTGCGTGCGGCCTTGTTGCTGTAGAAGAGATACGTGAGTTGAGGGAGATGAAGGAGAGGCCTTGGATGCAGATCTTACGGCCAGGATTTGCTGTGGTATGAAGATAGTTGAATAAATGTTGTAAAAGTTATTAAAGTCGTGTACAAACTTGTAAATTACATAACTTTTTCATACGAGGTCGAAACTGCGCGAAACCAGTTGCGTTGGAATCGTATGGACGAGCACTACGCGATGGAGTTAGTTTGGAGTCGTTTGGAGTTAGTGAGAATTTTGGGTAAAATTAAACGCGCGTTTAATTTTATTCGAAATAAAAGCTAAAACGGAATTTAAAACCAAGGTGAGAATTTCTCACTCAATCGAATCGGTTTCGATTTTATTTTAAATAGTTAGATTTAAAATATTTGAATGCATGTTTGAATGATGACTGTAAATTATTGATTGTTAAAATAGACATTATACGCCGTTAGTAAGCGGATGTTATTTATTAAAAACATATACCGCGAATATTTCATAAACAGTGAAATTGGTATTATATATAATATCAATATATATATATTGGCATATGTATATATTGCAGTTGTTGATTTCCCGCATTTTTTGTTTAGCGGATGAGACCCTATTACGCCGTTAGTAAGCGGATAATATTTATTAAGAACATATACCGCGATAATTTCGTACTGGAGCGAAATTGGTATTGTGCTAATGTTTGTGGATGCAGGAAATAGGTTGGAGGGATCCAACTGGATTCCTCAACAGTATTTATTTTATTTCAGATATTTTGATATTTGATGGATTATCATATCGATATATGATATCGTTGTTAGTCGTGATTGACTATTTGGTGTGTAGCATCATTGGACCCAAATTTTGGGATTTTAAAATGATTTTTAAAGTGATTTTTGAAAATATACTATATTTTTGGAATTGATCCATTATAAATAAATAAACGTTATAATTTTTAAAGTTATAAAAATTATGGTTTTTGTGAAATATAGTTAAAAAAAGCTGATTTTTAGAAATACGATTAAAAGTCGATTTTTGAGAAATATGAACTAATGATTTTATAAAATAATTTAGATTGGATTTTTGAATATATGATAAAAGTTTAAATATAGGATTTATAAAATTTGATTATTTTATAAATCGAAATGATGAAATTATAAAGGAATTTAAAGACGTTTTAGAATAATAATATAAACTGATTTATATTAAGAGATTTATAAATGGATATTTATAAATTGAAATATAGACATTATAAAACGAGTTTTTATAAGTGTTTGAATTAAGTGAAAATGAATTTCATTAAAGAATGAAATTTATAGAATTATAAACCGTGAAGTTATAAATGAAATTTATAAATAGTAAGGTTTATAAATTTGGTGAAATTATTTGAAGAATAGATTGGATAAATCATTAAATCTTATAAGTTATAAGATTTATAAATTGGAAAGTCTTTAAAAGAACGATCTTATAAAATAATCGTTTTATAAGTATTTAACTTATAATATGAACGTTTAGTTTATAATTTAGTTATAAACTGGAATAGGTTAATAAATGAATTTATTAAAGGAAGTTTTTATAAATAAATAGAAGAGGAATTTATAAACGTTGTTTTATAAATTCGCAAACGACTTATTTTGATAAGTTGATTGTTATAACCTATTAATGGAGTTATATTCACATTTTTGAATAGTGAATAATCCTTTAAAATAAATTGAATAAAAGGATGAAATTGGTTAACGAAGTATGTTCACGATTTTTGAATAGTGAATAAGACGTTAAAGAAATGTTTTGAATGTGATATTTTAAATAGAATTAAAACGATCTAACGATGTTTTAAAAGGTGTTGTGATTCGAAACCATAGATTTCAACATTTATTGTTGAAATAGACGTTTTCGAGAAATAAAAGGAAATAGTGGACTATAACACTGTTGTTATAGTAAATGATTTCCGAAAGGAAATGTTTTGAATAGTATTGGGATTTATATATCTATTTTAATTTCGAATCCCTATACTAGTGATTTTGGGTTGTCGTAACGATGTTTTACGCAACATTCGTTTTGATCCAAATAAATATGTTAAGAGAATGATTTCCTTAATAGAATGAAATATATACTTAATTCGGTTTAAGTATATTGAATATTTTCTAAGTGTTGAAAATAAAAGGAATTTGTGGATTACTTATGAATAAATAAGTATGGAAATGTTTTCCAATATGAAGTGAATAATTAGAATTTATCTTTTTCGGAAGATAAATTGAAAATGAATTATTGAAATCGCATATGCATGGATATCTTGAAATATAAATTCATTATAGAATTTATATGTGAAAGTGAAACTTGTTAAAAATAAATATTGATTTATTTTTTTGAAGTGTTGAAATTATATATCTAGTAAAGATATTTTGGAAAATAAATAATTTGGTAAATTATTTGGAATCTGGTGATGTGTGCATATCCAGTGATAGTTCAATAACCGACTATCAGTATTTCCCTTTGAATGGGTATTTGATGTGAATTGATTGAATGTGAATGCCACACTTATTTTTAAATAAGCGCTCACTATTCGGGTTAACCGGGAAAGGACCATGGGGTCGTATAACCCACTCCGAATATGTGATACGTCGTTGTGAATTGCATTGAAGATCGGTGTTGAAGACCGGTATTTGCAAGAGTGATAGGATAAACTATCGATTGACTCTGCACCGAGTAGCTACGGTATTGAGTTCTCCATATGTGATGGTGAATCCGATCAGGATTGTGAATATCCGGATTGCAAGGACTTCTTTGTAAGTGCCTTCGGTTCTGTTCGAGCCCGGAACAGACTTGTATGGATTGTATGTCTGACATTACAATTTGAGATATAAAGCCGATTTCTTTCAAATATATTTCTGTTGGTGGCGGAGAATTTATTCTTTGCTTAACACCCTTCTTTGAGACGTATGTGCTCAAAGGTTATATAGTTGAAGTTATCAGCGATATATTCCCAATTTGGTAATGTGATATGCTGAGTGATGCTGAAATGATCATTGTGTTGATTATTTGTGATAGGATCATTTATTTGATCGTCTATCTTAGTGATCATTGTGTTGATCATTTGTTGACCCAAAGCATGGCTTTTGTATAAAGTATGTTTTTGTGGACGTGACTTCGTCGAGCCTCACACCCCGTGAATGGTCAAAACAGGAAAGAAGCAGCAAGGTTATGAGGGGTAGCACCCTTTAGGATGTGTCCATTTCCTTCTGGAAAAGGGTGGTATCATGGTATGGAGCCCAGATACTTACTCATGTTGAAAACACTTTATGATTGTGTGAATTGATTACGAGCGCTCGGTGAAAGGTCCCAAAGGACCGGGGGATGGCATATTCGGTCAGTTGTTACTCAGTTAGGAGTAACCCGGCCTTGTGTTGGTAGAGATCCGGTTTGGTTCTCGGGGATGTCCATCCAGAGGCATTCTCATGTGGCAATGGGAAGTTCCTTGGCCTGATCATTCGTTGGAAATCCAATTCCCAATACGAAACTTGTACGGTATTAGTTGTAGGACCTGCCATTCACTTATGGTGGTCACCACTGTTTGGATGGTAGCTATAGTAGGCATAGTTCGAAATGTCTATGTTGGCTAAGATTTATATTCTACTTTTGAAATGAAATTTTTCCTACACTATGCACTAGTAATAATATCAAATGTTCTTTTAAATGCGTATCAAGCATCTTTGACTATCATAAGGAGAAATCTCCTCCGATTCTGCGTTTGCATTGTGTGTGTGTGCGGGAGGCCTTATGGTAGTCTCATTTTTAAAAGCATTGCGAATTGATTAAAAATATTCCTCTATTTTGATTTTAAAGATAAATAAACTGTTTTGAGTTCCCACACCAGTCTTGTTAAGCTATTGGGCTATGTGATGGGGGGTTCTCGCTTCGCGGTTTGGTGGCGAACGGGAGACTCTTACTCCCACACATCCTCTTTTAGGGGGTTGGTTAGGCGTAAGCTGTGACAGTCGAAAGGCTGGCCGTAAAAGCAAGTTTGGGATATCAGTGTAAGCCACGGTGGGGCTGGGATGGTTGAAAAGCCTACCGGTTGTGACCGCTACTCCGGGGCGTTACATTTGGTATCAGAGCTGATGGTTAAGCGACAACCATGGTTCTGTTGGGTATAATTCATTAGAGATAGAGTCAGCAGTACTCTAGAATGAATTTGAGTGTAATAATAAATATGAGAGCGTATTTGTTAGTGAATATAAAATTGTTTTATATTGTGATGATTGGTTTATTGAGTGGTATATGAACTTTCGTCAGCACAGCCTCGAAACTGAGCCGAAGGGGTTTCTAAACACTTGAATAGAACAATTCGACATAATATTGTTTTAAATTGGGTAAATGGAATGATTTTGCCTTGATTATATTTTATACATAAAGAATAATTTTTCAGAATTATTAAAGTGTATATAAGTTGATTGTTTGGTTGTTGAATAAGTTGTTTGAATAATCTAAATAAAAGAGTAATTGTATAAGCAAAAGAATTATAAGAATTGAAATTATAATTAATGTAATTACAATTGTGAAATAAACTTATATATGTAAGAAGTGAAATTATATGAATATGAGTTGTAAATAATCAAGTGGATTAAATGAATGTGAACTTGAGTATATGAATGAAATTCAACTTTGTAATTGAATTGAATGAATGGATTGAATGTTAATCAATTGAATGTAATTTAAGTTGATATGGAATAATGAATGAAAGTATTAATTCATTGAAATCAAATGTTATTAGAAGTTGAATAAATTGAATGAGAATGAATATAAGCAAAGGAATTTGGTTATAATTAATATACTTTGGTTGTTATATGATTGTTGATTGATTGTATATAATTCATTAAGTATTAATGAAATTGAAAGCTAATGTAATTGAAATTCAAATAGAAAGTAAATAAATTTGAATAGAATTGAATGTGAATTGGATTTAATTAGTGAATGTTAACTAATTGAAACTAATTAGAATTGAGAATGAATGTTAGTAAATTCCAACATTAATGAATCAAATGTGATTTAAATTGAAAACCATTTCATTAAATATTAATGAGAATATAAATGAATATTTATTGGTTATGGATTATAGTTGGTTGATGGTTGAATATATATTGCTATTGTTGCATTTGCTATGTGATATATATAGTTGTTATGTTGCTATATGTTGTATATTGAGATTATTTGCATATGTGCATGTTCTCATGTTGTTTGTTGAGTGTTTAGTAGGTGCGGATCGCGTTTGCTTCGCATTTGGAGCTCGCTTTAGCGCTATATTAGCCGTATATGCTCGCTAATAAAATATAAGGTACATATCTCGGATTAAATATCGCACTTTTACACTTTTTTTTCCCTTCGGGATGCCTCATTACTTGATGAGATGTATATTTGTGATATATATACTGTCATTTTTTTTCGGATCGAGCCGCGCAAAGGAGACTATGGCGAATTTTTCCGAAAATTTAAGGCGTTAGAAAAAATTTGAGAAAAATTGAAAAATTTTGAAAACTTTAAACTTTATTTTGGAATTGAAAGTTAAACAATAGTAGTTGTTCTTGAAAAAGATAACTAAGTATGATTTGAAAACTTAGTAAAGATTTATAAGAAGTTTAACTATGAATTTTGGAAAATTAATAGATTCTGTAACTTTTCTTACTTGAAATTTCGAGGACGAAATTCTTTTAAGGGGGGAAGATTGTAACGACCCAGAATTTTTAGAAATTAAAATTTGAATATTTAATTAATTTTAAATATTTATAAGTGAATTTATAAGTCGAATAAATTTTTATTTGAATTATTGGATTTAATTGGATAATTAAATCGATAATTTAATATGTTAAATTATAGAAATAATTGAAAAATTGAGTTAAAAATGATTGAAAATAATTTGGAAAATTTTATTTAATCATACTGGAGTTATAGAAATATTTTAGAACTTTTAAAATCGAATTAAAAGTTAATTTGTGAAAATTGAATATTTTAATATTTAATAATCGACTGTAAAATAGCCAATTTTTGAACAGTCTCAGAATTGAACGAAACCAGTTCCATTGGATCCGTAATAGTTAGTTATTACCGGATTTCAAATTTCGTGTCAATCGGAGTTATCGTTTGATCGTGGCAGCTCGAAACGCATCGAATCGTTTTTAATTTAAATTTGGCGAGTCAAAATAGCCATTTTTCAAAAAGTCTCGGAATCCGACGAAACCAGTTTCATCGGATCCGTAATGTGATATTATTGTAAGGTTTTAAATTTCAAGTCAATTGGATTTACCGTTTGTCCGGTACAAATTAAAACGCCTAGAAATCGATTTAAATCGGTTTAATTCAAATTGAGCGTTTACAGCCATAACTCGCACATACTTCCGAATTAGCTTCCGAAACCTGTTCCATTGTGTCCGGAACGCGGGATAAACCCTAGGTACGCTGGTTACGGCGCCTAAATCGGAGTTTGGAATTCCCGGGATGAATAGTGTTTACGCTTGCTTTTTCTATAAATACACCATTCACAAATAAAAAAAAATAATAATTCCAAACCCTAATTTCATGTTACCAGCCGCCACCCACAAGATGAAGGGCTGAAAATTCATTTCCTTCTTCTTTTAATATATTTCAATCCGTCAAAAATTGATGAAAGTTGTTAACTACAACGTTGTAGAGCGAAGAGAGGGCTTTGATTTCATACGGAGTTGATCGGAAATGGTGCAACGGAGGAGGAGCAAATGTGGGCCGTTCTCTACAGTTGTGCACGCGTCTCGAGGGTAGAGGGGGAGGCCGAGTTGGCCATGGTGGTAGGCGTGGGTAGCTTGCGTCGTGCTCTTCGTGATGGCATCTCCTGATCGAGTTCTCATCGTGTGTGGTGATCGAAAAGTTTAACCCTAATTCTTGTTAATGGGTTTGTGCGTGCGGCCTTGTTGCTGTAGAAGAGATACGTGAGTTGAGGGAGATGAAGGAGAGGCCTTGGATGCAGATCTTACGGCCAGGATTTGCTGTGGTATGAAGATAGTTGAATAAATGTTGTAAAAGTTATTAAAGTCGTGTACAAACTTGTAAATTACATAACTTTTTCATACGAGGTCGAAACTGCGCGAAACCAGTTGCGTTGGAATCGTATGGACGAGCACTACGCGATGGAGTTAGTTTGGAGTCGTTTGGAGTTAGTGAGAATTTTGGGTAAAATTAAACGCGCGTTTAATTTTATTCGAAATAAAAGCTAAAACGGAATTTAAAACCAAGGTGAGAATTTCTCACTCAATCGAATCGGTTTCGATTTTATTTTAAATAGTTAGATTTAAAATATTTGAATGCATGTTTGAATGATGACTGTAAATTATTGATTGTTAAAATAGACATTATACGCCGTTAGTAAGCGGATGTTATTTATTAAAAACATATACCGCGAATATTTCATAAACAGTGAAATTGGTATTATATATAATATCAATATATATATATTGGCATATGTATATATTGCAGTTGTTGATTTCCCGCATTTTTTGTTTAGCGGATGAGACCCTATTACGCCGTTAGTAAGCGGATAATATTTATTAAGAACATATACCGCGATAATTTCGTACTGGAGCGAAATTGGTATTGTGCTAACGTTTGTGGATGCAGGAAACAGGTTGGAGGGATCCAACTGGATTCCTCAACAGTATTTATTTTATTTCAGATATTTTGATATTTGATGGATTATCATATCGATATATGATATCGTTGTTAGTCGTGATTGACTATTTGGTGTGTAGCATCATTGGACCCAAATTTTGGGATTTTAAAATGATTTTTAAAGTGATTTTTGAAAATATACTATATTTTTGGAATTGATCCATTATAAATAAATAAACGTTATAATTTTTAAAGTTATAAAAATTATGGTTTTTGTGAAATATAGTTAAAAAAAGCTGATTTTTAGAAATACGATTAAAAGTCGATTTTTGAGAAATATGAACTAATGATTTTATAAAATAATTTAGATTGGATTTTTGAATATATGATAAAAGTTTAAATATAGGATTTATAAAATTTGATTATTTTATAAATCGAAATGATGAAATTATAAAGGAATTTAAAGACGTTTTAGAATAATAATATAAACTGATTTATATTAAGAGATTTATAAATGGATATTTATAAATTGAAATATAGACATTATAAAACGAGTTTTTATAAGTGTTTGAATTAAGTGAAAATGAATTTCATTAAAGAATGAAATTTATAGAATTATAAACCGTGAAGTTATAAATGAAATTTATAAATAGTAAGGTTTATAAATTTGGTGAAATTATTTGAAGAATAGATTGGATAAATCATTAAATCTTATAAGTTATAAGATTTATAAATTGGAAAGTCTTTAAAAGAACGATCTTATAAAATAATCGTTTTATAAGTATTTAACTTATAATATGAACGTTTAGTTTATAATTTAGTTATAAACTGGAATAGGTTAATAAAGGAATTTATTAAAGGAAGTTTTTATAAATAAATAGAAGAGGAATTTATAAACGTTGTTTTATAAATTCGCAAACGACTTATTTTGATAAGTTGATTGTTATAACCTATTAATGGAGTTATATTCACATTTTTGAATAGTGAATAATCCTTTAAAATAAATTGAATAAAAGGATGAAATTGGTTAACGAAGTATGTTCACGATTTTTGAATAGTGAATAAGACGTTAAAGAAATGTTTTGAATGTGATATTTTAAATAGAATTAAAACGATCTAACGATGTTTTAAAAGGTGTTGTGATTCGAAACCATAGATTTCAACATTTATTGTTGAAATAGACGTTTTCGAGAAATAAAAGGAAATAGTGGACTATAACACTGTTGTTATAGTAAATGATTTCCGAAAGGAAATGTTTTGAATAGTATTGGGATTTATATGTCTATTTTAATTTCGAATCCCTATACTAGTGATTTTGGGTTGTCGTAACGATGTTTTACGCAACATTCGTTTTGATCCAAATAAATATGTTAAGAGAATGATTTCCTTAATAGAATGAAATATATACTTAATTCGGTTTAAGTATATTGAATATTTTCTAAGTGTTGAAAATAAAAGGAATTTGTGGATTACTTATGAATAAATAAGTATGGAAATGTTTTCCAATATGAAGTGAATAATTAGAATTTATCTTTTTCGGAAGATAAATTGAAAATGAATTATTGAAATCGCATATGCATGGATATCTTGAAATATAAATTCATTATAGAATTTATATGTGAAAGTGAAACTTGTTAAAAATAAATATTGATTTATTTTTTTGAAGTGTTGAAATTATATATCTAGTAAAGATATTTTGGAAAATAAATAATTTGGTAAATTATTTGGAATCTGGTGATGTGTGCATATCCAGTGATAGTTCAATAACCGACTATCAGTATTTCCCTTTGAATGGGTATTTGATGTGAATTGATTGAATGTGAATGCCACACTTATTTTTAAATAAGCGCTCACTATTCGGGTTAACCGGGAAAGGACCATGGGGTCGTATAACCCACTCCGAATATGTGATACGTCGTTGTGAATTGCATTGAAGATCGGTGTTGAAGACCGGTATTTGCAAGAGTGATAGGATAAACTATCGATTGACTCTGCACCGAGTAGCTACGGTATTGAGTTCTCCATATGTGATGGTGAATCCGATCAGGATTGTGAATATCCGGATTGCAAGGACTTCTTTGTAAGTGCCTTCGGTTCTGTTCGAGCCCGGAACAGACTTGTATGGATTGTATGTCTGACATTACAATTTGAGATATAAAGCCGATTTCTTTCAAATATATTTCTGTTGGTGGCGGAGAATTTATTCTTTGCTTAACACCCTTCTTTGAGACGTATGTGCTCAAAGGTTATATAGTTGAAGTTATCAGCGATATATTCCCAATTTGGTAATGTGATATGCTGAGTGATGCTGAAATGATCATTGTGTTGATTATTTGTGATAGGATCATTTATTTGATCGTCTATCTTAGTGATCATTGTGTTGATCATTTGTTGACCCAAAGCATGGCTTTTGTATAAAGTATGTTTTTGTGGACGTGACTTCGTCGAGCCTCACACCCCGTGAATGGTCAAAACAGGAAAGAAGCAGCAAGGTTATGAGGGGTAGCACCCTTTAGGATGTGTCCATTTCCTTCTGGAAAAGGGTGGTATCATGGTATGGAGCCCAGATACTTACTCATGTTGAAAACACTTTATGATTGTGTGAATTGATTACGAGCGCTCGGTGAAAGGTCCCAAAGGACCGGGGGATGGCATATTCGGTCAGTTGTTACTCAGTTAGGAGTAACCCGGCCTTGTGTTGGTAGAGATCCGGTTTGGTTCTCGGGGATGTCCATCCAGAGGCATTCTCATGTGGCAATGGGAAGTTCCTTGGCCTGATCATTCGTTGGAAATCCAATTCCCAATACGAAACTTGTACGGTATTAGTTGTAGGACCTGCCATTCACTTATGGTGGTCACCACTGTTTGGATGGTAGCTATAGTAGGCATAGTTCGAAATGTCTATGTTGGCTAAGATTTATATTCTACTTTTGAAATGAAATTTTTCCTACACTATGCACTAGTAATAATATCAAATGTTCTTTTAAATGCGTATCAAGCATCTTTGACTATCATAAGGAGAAATCTCCTCCGATTCTGCGTTTGCATTGTGTGTGTGTGCGGGAGGCCTTATGGTAGTCTCATTTTTAAAAGCATTGCGAATTGATTAAAAATATTCCTCTATTTTGATTTTAAAGATAAATAAACTGTTTTGAGTTCCCACACCAGTCTTGTTAAGCTATTGGGCTATGTGATGGGGGGTTCTCGCTTCGCGGTTTGGTGGCGAACGGGAGACTCTTACTCCCACACATCCTCTTTTAGGGGGTTGGTTAGGCGTAAGCTGTGACAGTCGAAAGGCTGGCCGTAAAAGCAAGTTTGGGATATCAGTGTAAGCCACGGTGGGGCTGGGATGGTTGAAAAGCCTACCGGTTGTGACCGCTACTCCGGGGCGTTACATTTGGTATCAGAGCTGATGGTTAAGCGACAACCATGGTTCTGTTGGGTATAATTCATTAGAGATAGAGTCAGCAGTACTCTAGAATGAATTTGAGTGTAATAATAAATATGAGAGCGTATTTGTTAGTGAATATAAAATTGTTTTATATTGTGATGATTGGTTTATTGAGTGGTATATGAACTTTCGTCAGCACAGCCTCGAAACTGAGCCGAAGGGGTTTCTAAACACTTGAATAGAACAATTCGACATAATATTGTTTTAAATTGGGTAAATGGAATGATTTTGCCTTGATTATATTTTATACATAAAGAATAATTTTTCAGAATTATTAAAGTGTATATAAGTTGATTGTTTGGTTGTTGAATAAGTTGTTTGAATAATCTAAATAAAAGAGTAATTGTATAAGCAAAAGAATTATAAGAATTGAAATTATAATTAATGTAATTACAATTGTGAAATAAACTTATATATGTAAGAAGTGAAATTATATGAATATGAGTTGTAAATAATCAAGTGGATTAAATGAATGTGAACTTGAGTATATGAATGAAATTCAACTTTGTAATTGAATTGAATGAATGGATTGAATGTTAATCAATTGAATGTAATTTAAGTTGATATGGAATAATGAATGAAAGTATTAATTCATTGAAATCAAATGTTATTAGAAGTTGAATAAATTGAATGAGAATGAATATAAGCAAAGGAATTTGGTTATAATTAATATACTTTGGTTGTTATATGATTGTTGATTGATTGTATATAATTCATTAAGTATTAATGAAATTGAAAGCTAATGTAATTGAAATTCAAATAGAAAGTAAATAAATTTGAATAGAATTGAATGTGAATTGGATTTAATTAGTGAATGTTAACTAATTGAAACTAATTAGAATTGAGAATGAATGTTAGTAAATTCCAACATTAATGAATCAAATGTGATTTAAATTGAAAACCATTTCATTAAATATTAATGAGAATATAAATGAATATTTATTGGTTATGGATTATAGTTGGTTGATGGTTGAATATATATTGCTATTGTTGCATTTGCTATGTGATATATATAGTTGTTATGTTGCTATATGTTGTATATTGAGATTATTTGCATATGTGCATGTTCTCATGTTGTTTGTTGAGTGTTTAGTAGGTGCGGATCGCGTTTGCTTCGCATTTGGAGCTCGCTTTAGCGCTATATTAGCCGTATATGCTCGCTAATAAAATATAAGGTACATATCTCGGATTAAATATCGCACTTTTACACTTTTTTTTCCCTTCGGGATGCCTCATTACTTGATGAGATGTATATTTGTGATATATATACTGTCATTTTTTTTCGGATCGAGCCGCGCAAAGGAGACTGGCGAATTTTTCCGAAAATTTAAGGCGTTAGAAAAAATTTGAGAAAAATTGAAAAATTTTGAAAACTTTAAACTTTATTTTGGAATTGAAAGTTAAACAATAGTAGTTGTTCTTGAAAAAGATAACTAAGTATGATTTGAAAACTTAGTAAAGATTTATAAGAAGTTTAACTATGAATTTTGGAAAATTAATAGATTCTGTAACTTTTCTTACTTGAAATTTCGAGGACGAAATTCTTTTAAGGGGGGAAGATTGTAACGACCCAGAATTTTTAGAAATTAAAATTTGAATATTTAATTAATTTTAAATATTTATAAGTGAATTTATAAGTCGAATAAATTTTTATTTGAATTATTGGATTTAATTGGATAATTAAATCGATAATTTAATATGTTAAATTATAGAAATAATTGAAAAATTGAGTTAAAAATGATTGAAAATAATTTGGAAAATTTTATTTAATCATACTGGAGTTATAGAAATATTTTAGAACTTTTAAAATCGAATTAAAAGTTAATTTGTGAAAATTGAATATTTTAATATTTAATAATCGACTGTAAAATAGCCAATTTTTGAACAGTCTCAGAATTGAACGAAACCAGTTCCATTGGATCCGTAATAGTTAGTTATTACCGGAATTCAAATTTCGTGTCAATCGGAGTTATCGTTTGATCGTGGCAGCTCGAAACGCATCGAATCGTTTTTAATTTAAATTTGGCGAGTCAAAATAGCCATTTTTCAAAAAGTCTCGGAATTCGACGAAACCAGTTTCATCGGATCCGTAATGTGATATTATTGTAAGGTTTTAAATTTCAAGTCAATTGGATTTACCGTTTGTCCGGTACAAATTAAAACGCCTAGAAATCGATTTAAATCGGTTTAATTCAAATTGAGCGTTTACAGCCATAACTCGCACATACTTCCGAATTAGCTTCCGAAACCTGTTCCATTGTGTCCGGAACGCGGGATAAACCCTAGGTACGCTGGTTACGGCGCCTAAATCGGAGTTTGGAATTCCCGGGATGAATAGTGTTTACGCTTGCTTTTTCTATAAATACACCATTCACAAATAAAAAATAATAATAATTCCAAACCCTAATTTCATGTTACCAGCCGCCACCCACAAGATGAAGGGCTGAAAATTCATTTCCTTCTTCTTTTAATATATTTCAATCCGTCAAAAATTGATGAAAGTTGTTAACTACAACGTTGTAGAGCGAAGAGAGGGCTTTGATTTCATACGGAGTTGATCGGAAATGGTGCAACGGAGGAGGAGCAAATGTGGGCCGTTCTCTACAGTTGTGCACGCGTCTCGAGGGTAGAGGGGGAGGCCGAGTTGGCCATGGTGGTAGGCGTGGGTAGCTTGCGTCGTGCTCTTCGTGATGGCATCTCCTGATCGAGTTCTCATCGTGTGTGGTGATCGAAAAGTTTAACCCTAATTCTTGTTAATGGGTTTGTGCGTGCGGCCTTGTTGCTGTAGAAGAGATACGTGAGTTGAGGGAGATGAAGGAGAGGCCTTGGATGCAGATCTTACGGCCAGGATTTGCTGTGGTATGAAGATAGTTGAATAAATGTTGTAAAAGTTATTAAAGTCGTGTACAAACTTGTAAATTACATAACTTTTTCATACGAGGTCGAAACTGCGCGAAACCAGTTGCGTTGGAATCGTATGGACGAGCACTACGCGATGGAGTTGGTTTGGAGTCGTTTGGAGTTAGTGAGAATTTTGGGTAAAATTAAACGCGCGTTTAATTTTATTCGAAATAAAAGCTAAAACGGAATTTAAAACCAAGGTGAGAATTTCTCACTCAATCGAATCGGTTTCGATTTTATTTTAAATAGTTAGATTTAAAATATTTGAATGCATGTTTGAATGATGACTGTAAATTATTGATTGTTAAAATAGACATTATACGCCGTTAGTAAGCGGATGTTATTTATTAAAAACATATACCGCGAATATTTCATAAACAGTGAAATTGGTATTATATATAATATCAATATATATATATTGGCATATGTATATATTGCAGTTGTTGATTTCCCGCATTTTTTGTTTAGCGGATGAGACCCTATTACGCCGTTAGTAAGCGGATAATATTTATTAAGAACATATACCGCGATAATTTCGTACTGGAGCGAAATTGGTATTGTGCTAACGTTTGTGGATGCAGGAAACAGGTTGGAGGGATCCAACTGGATTCCTCAACAGTATTTATTTTATTTCAGATATTTTGATATTTGATGGATTATCATATCGATATATGATATCGTTGTTAGTCGTGATTGACTATTTGGTGTGTAGCATCATTGGACCCAAATTTTGGGATTTTAAAATGATTTTTAAAGTGATTTTTGAAAATATACTATATTTTTGGAATTGATCCATTATAAATAAATAAACGTTATAATTTTTAAAGTTATAAAAATTATGGTTTTTGTGAAATATAGTTAAAAAAAGCTGATTTTTAGAAATACGATTAAAAGTCGATTTTTGAGAAATATGAACTAATGATTTTATAAAATAATTTAGATTGGATTTTTGAATATATGATAAAAGTTTAAATATAGGATTTATAAAATTTGATTATTTTATAAATCGAAATGATGAAATTATAAAGGAATTTAAAGACGTTTTAGAATAATAATATAAACTGATTTATATTAAGAGATTTATAAATGGATATTTATAAATTGAAATATAGACATTATAAAACGAGTTTTTATAAGTGTTTGAATTAAGTGAAAATGAATTTCATTAAAGAATGAAATTTATAGAATTATAAACCGTGAAGTTATAAATGAAATTTATAAATAGTAAGGTTTATAAATTTGGTGAAATTATTTGAAGAATAGATTGGATAAATCATTAAATCTTATAAGTTATAAGATTTATAAATTGGAAAGTCTTTAAAAGAACGATCTTATAAAATAATCGTTTTATAAGTATTTAACTTATAATATGAACGTTTAGTTTATAATTTAGTTATAAACTGGAATAGGTTAATAAAGGAATTTATTAAAGGAAGTTTTTATAAATAAATAGAAGAGGAATTTATAAACGTTGTTTTATAAATTCGCAAACGACTTATTTTGATAAGTTGATTGTTATAACCTATTAATGGAGTTATATTCACATTTTTGAATAGTGAATAATCCTTTAAAATAAATTGAATAAAAGGATGAAATTGGTTAACGAAGTATGTTCACGATTTTTGAATAGTGAATAAGACGTTAAAGAAATGTTTTGAATGTGATATTTTAAATAGAATTAAAACGATCTAACGATGTTTTAAAAGGTGTTGTGATTCGAAACCATAGATTTCAACATTTATTGTTGAAATAGACGTTTTCGAGAAATAAAAGGAAATAGTGGACTATAACACTGTTGTTATAGTAAATGATTTCCGAAAGGAAATGTTTTGAATAGTATTGGGATTTATATGTCTATTTTAATTTCGAATCCCTATACTAGTGATTTTGGGTTGTCGTAACGATGTTTTACGCAACATTCGTTTTGATCCAAATAAATATGTTAAGAGAATGATTTCCTTAATAGAATGAAATATATACTTAATTCGGTTTAAGTATATTGAATATTTTCTAAGTGTTGAAAATAAAAGGAATTTGTGGATTACTTATGAATAAATAAGTATGGAAATGTTTTCCAATATGAAGTGAATAATTAGAATTTATCTTTTTCGGAAGATAAATTGAAAATGAATTATTGAAATCGCATATGCATGGATATCTTGAAATATAAATTCATTATAGAATTTATATGTGAAAGTGAAACTTGTTAAAAATAAATATTGATTTATTTTTTTGAAGTGTTGAAATTATATATCTAGTAAAGATATTTTGGAAAATAAATAATTTGGTAAATTATTTGGAATCTGGTGATGTGTGCATATCCAGTGATAGTTCAATAACCGACTATCAGTATTTCCCTTTGAATGGGTATTTGATGTGAATTGATTGAATGTGAATGCCACACTTATTTTTAAATAAGCGCTCACTATTCGGGTTAACCGGGAAAGGACCATGGGGTCGTATAACCCACTCCGAATATGTGATACGTCGTTGTGAATTGCATTGAAGATCGGTGTTGAAGACCGGTATTTGCAAGAGTGATAGGATAAACTATCGATTGACTCTGCACCGAGTAGCTACGGTATTGAGTTCTCCATATGTGATGGTGAATCCGATCAGGATTGTGAATATCCGGATTGCAAGGACTTCTTTGTAAGTGCCTTCGGTTCTGTTCGAGCCCGAAACAGACTTGTATGGATTGTATGTCTGACATTACAATTTGAGATATAAAGCCGATTTCTTTCAAATATATTTCTGTTGGTGGCGGAGAATTTATTCTTTGCTTAACACCCTTCTTTGAGACGTATGTGCTCAAAGGTTATATAGTTGAAGTTATCAGCGATATATTCCCAATTTGGTAATGTGATATGCTGAGTGATGCTGAAATGATCATTGTGTTGATTATTTGTGATAGGATCATTTATTTGATCGTCTATCTTAGTGATCATTGTGTTGATCATTTGTTGACCCAAAGCATGGCTTTTGTATAAAGTATGTTTTTGTGGACGTGACTTCGTCGAGCCTCACACCCCGTGAATGGTCAAAACAGGAAAGAAGCAGCAAGGTTATGAGGGGTAGCACCCTTTAGGATGTGTCCATTTCCTTCTGGAAAAGGGTGGTATCATGGTATGGAGCCCAGATACTTACTCATGTTGAAAACACTTTATGATTGTGTGAATTGATTACGAGCGCTCGGTGAAAGGTCCCAAAGGACCGGGGGATGGCATATTCGGTCAGTTGTTACTCAGTTAGGAGTAACCCGGCCTTGTGTTGGTAGAGATCCGGTTTGGTTCTCGGGGATGTCCATCCAGAGGCATTCTCATGTGGCAATGGGAAGTTCCTTGGCCTGATCATTCGTTGGAAATCCAATTCCCAATACGAAACTTGTACGGTATTAGTTGTAGGACCTGCCATTCACTTATGGTGGTCACCACTGTTTGGATGGTAGCTATAGTAGGCATAGTTCGAAATGTCTATGTTGGCTAAGATTTATATTCTACTTTTGAAATGAAATTTTTCCTACACTATGCACTAGTAATAATATCAAATGTTCTTTTAAATGCGTATCAAGCATCTTTGACTATCATAAGGAGAAATCTCCTCCGATTCTGCGTTTGCATTGTGTGTGTGTGCGGGAGGCCTTATGGTAGTCTCATTTTTAAAAGCATTGCGAATTGATTAAAAATATTCCTCTATTTTGATTTTAAAGATAAATAAACTGTTTTGAGTTCCCACACCAGTCACATGACTGACTTGGAGTTTATTGTTTTCCTTCCTAAACTCTGGGTGCCCACCAATTTTCCACACGGGCAGTTAAGAGTTAGGTTTATCAGGATATTCTGGAGTTGCTGGAGGCAAGCTGGATGGCATGGCGTATTACTAGTTTATATAGTATTTCTTTTTCCGCTGCACTGTTTGTTTGATGTTGTATGTTGTACACTCTGATGTGATGATATGATGTAATAAAATGTCATGTAATGTAATAACTGATATAGTTCTTTGTTTAAAGATTATTCATTTATTATTATATGTTGTTCCGCTGCGAATTGTGAGATTCTGTTGTTGTTCTGTTGTTTTCTTTTTCCTCTATTCTCTTTTTCTTTCTATTTCTTCTATTTTTAAAATTTCCTATCTTCTATTTTCTTCTATTTTAAAATTTTCTGTTCTCTTTTCTATTATCTTTCCTCTCTCTCTTCTATCTTTTCCCTCTTCTAAATTCTTATCTTTTTCTCTTCTCTTTTCTTAAATTCTTTTTCTTAAAACCCATAACATTCCGTGTTTCCGGCCTTCGATTTCTCGGCAGTCGATAAAGTGAGTGTCGATGTTGGATTTTCGAAAGTCGAAAATTTTCGGGGCGTTACACATGTCCAATCAACAAAAATACCTCTGGACTCTCTTCTAGTTCTTCAATAAATTCCTTCAAAGTCAATAAAGTCTTCAGCTCCTCAATCTCTTCAGATTTACTCTCTTCCTGTTGTCTCTTCTTTGGAACTAAAATAATTTTAACGCCTTCAAACATAAAACTGTAGCTATTGGTCCGACCGTCATGCTGCACTGCTCGATCATACTGCCATGGTCTTCCCAAAAGTAAATGACAAACATCCATTTCCACAACATCACACCAAATCTCGTCTTTATACTTCTTCCCAATAGAAAATGGAACTCGAACTCGCCTGTCCACCTTCACCTCTCCTCCTTTTCTCAACCACGCTAACTTGTAAGGATTAGGATGTTGCTCCGTCTTCAACTTCAGCTTTCTCACAGCTTCAGTAGAAATAATATTGTCACAACTTCCAGCGTCAATCACAAATTTACAAACCTTTCCCAGAATAGTGCATGTTGACTGAAAGATGTTACTCCTCAACCAACCAGCTTCTTCTTCTTGCTTCGGTATTAAACAAGACCTCCTCATCATTAGATTACATCCTTCATCTCCTGACGCAATATCCTGTTCATCCTCCTCAACTGGACTAGAATAACCTTTCCCAACATCCTCACCTTCAACTTCAACAATCATAGTTCGCTTCTTCGGCTTCAGACATTCATTACTCTTGTGACCCACTTCCTGGCAATTGTAACATTTGAAACTGTTGTTGACCTTTGCCTTCACAACTGGTTTTGTAACAGCTTTGGAAACATTGGAACTCGCATTAACACCTTTCACTTGATTGTTGGAATTAGTAAACACACCACCTCCACGCCTTCCCTGTTTCTCCCAAGCCAACGCTTTCTGATGTGCTTCTGCTACAGATCTTGGATCAAACATATTCACCATATCCTGGATCTGGATCCTCAACCCTCCAACAAATCTAGCAGTCAGCTGTTCTTCTGTCTCCATAAGATCATTTCGAGCAATCAGTTGATAAAATTCATCAGCATAATCATTAACAGTCTTTGTCCCCTGCCTCGGATTCTGCAATCTCTGATACATGAGTGATTGATAGTTATAAGGTAAAAATGTAGCTTTCATCAACTTCTTCATCTTCTCCCATGATTCAATATTCGATTTTCCCATTCTCTCCCTGTAAGTTTAGTTTGCTGCCACCATGCTAAAGCTCTTCCCCTCAACCTAGTAGCAACCAACTTCACCCTTCTATGCTCAGGAACCTCCTTGAAATCAAAGATCTCTTCAACATTAGACAACCAATCCAAGAATTCTTCTGCAACCATTCCACCCTTGAATTCTGGAATTTACATCTTCATACCCGATTCCCATCGACGATCATCTTCAACATCTCGATACGAATTTCGAACTTGGTCTCGATCTCGATAATGAATGCTAGCTCTATCATCCTCTTCATCATAATCAAATGTATGTCTATATCGATCTCGACCATCAACATCCCTTCGATCACGCATGTCTCTTCTAATATGTCTCTCTTCATCTCTATATGGCTCTTCTTCAAACTCACGTGGAGTTCTTTTCTCTTCATGTCCATAGTCATGGTGATCTCTCCTTGATGAAATTGATGTTTCTCTTCTTTCTCTAAAAGATTGCGGTGATACCCTCCTCGCTTCCGTAACCGATGGCGAAACTCGGTTTCCTCCATGATTCGAGATTGGTGATCTCCTCCTTTGATTTTGATTCAAATCATTCGTCAATTTCTCTAACTTTCCAATACCTTCATCAAATTTCTCATTGATACGTTGTTCCATTTGCTCGGCTTCTTCTCTTCTATACAACGCTTCAACATTCTGATGACGATTAGCTCTCCTCGGCGGCATGATTGAACCAAACACAAATACTTCACAATTCAAACTTCACCTCTATCTTGTACAACAAGTCACAGCTCATCCACTAACTTGGCTCGGCCTCAACACTTCAAACAAATTTCACCAAGGCTCGGCTACTTTCACAAGTATACACGGCCTACCTTCAACAAATGCAAATACAAACTTCAAACTCTTCAAACTTTCAAACTTTGGCGCGCAAAAATCTCACGGCCAAATTCAAACAACTTCCACACTTTGATCCAAAAGAATATGGATCGAAAACTCCCAACTTGTTGCAACTTCAAGATGAACACGATGAACACCAAACTTCCAACTCCTTGGCTCCAAGACTCGTCTTAGCTATGATTGGCTAAGTCAAGCTCTGATATCAAAACTGACGCAACGGATAATAACAAACGATATAGATCGATGAAAGTAGCAATCGATGGATTGATGAATACTGAAATGCCCAAATTCGTTGGTCCGAAGATACCGAATTCTAGCTATCCTCGTCACGTTGATCGCGCACGATACCGTGAAAGAAGATCTTCAATTCTTCAAGCGTTGATCAAGCGCACTTGATTCCGCGAATCGGCTTCAACAATCGTTGATTCGAATGCACTCGAATAACCGAAAGTGGAGATAGGAGATTACACTCAACTACCAATTTAGGATGAAAGCACACAGCAATCAAACAAGAATTTTATTCAAAAATCAACAACCTTTACAAGTTACAACTCACGCGTATTTATAGCACAGACCCTTAGGTCGTTGCCAACCTAACACCCTTTAAGTCGTTTCCGACTCAACAATCCCCACGACTCACCCTTAGGTCGTACGCGACCTAACACATCACGTACACACACGATTCAAACAATTACATCACAACATACTCACATGACCGACTTACGACTCAAGCCTTCAGCGACTCACGGCTTAACTCCTTGCCGACTTACGACTTAACAATTTACAACACAAGATACGACTTAAGAAAATACAACACATACGAGTTAAACAAGGTAACGACCTCCGACTTAAGTACCAGCGACTCAACGAATACAACGACTCAAGAACAGAAACGACTCTTCTTAGGTCGTGAACTCGTTTGCGGCTTAGAGAATAACCCAAATGTTGCCTTTTCCTTCTGCTGCATTCTATTAGGTCGTTGCCGACTCAAGACCGCTTTCTTAGGTCATTGCCGACGTAGAACCTTTGAACGACATAAGAACCCAAGCTTGGTTAAGACGTGTTGCCTTCCCATGTGACTTGTTAGGTCGTGGCCAACCTTCCTTAACCCGGGAACGATCTAAGCCTTCCACCTTAAGTCGTGGACGACTTAACTCTTCCTCCTTAAGTCGTGTACGACTTATCCCTTCTTTTCTGACCTGAGCTGCATCATCCACCCTCACATAATACAGAGCAGAAACATACCTATATACATCAACGCACACACGATCCCACACACACTCTCACCAGCTAACGCATTCACTCAAGCAACACTCACGCCTAAATAAAAAATTTACTCAACACCGCATCTTATATACAAATATAGACACACACACTCACTATCACATGCATGTAAATATATATTTACGCATTTTTGCTCATTCACAAAGTAGTACATGAAAATCAAGGCACACGAGATTAAATAAAAGCACTAACAATGCATAACATTACTCAGTGAAATATTCAAAAACACTCTTACACACACACACACACACAGGTACACCTACTTATTGTTGCACACATGTTCCTACATAACTTAACATAGCTACAATAAATATATGAAATAATGCACACGCACACACACAAGTGCAGGTAAGCACATAAAAACCAAGAAAATGCAGCAACAGAACATACACAAACCAAGAAAAACTGAACAGAACACACACATACTCCATACCCATACCCATACCCATACCCAATACACATACCACTCAAACACTACACACTGCAGCCTACATATACATACAAAACTGGAGATACTAGCACACCTGAAACACATGCATACCCAGAAATTGACAAACACATAGAGAGCGCGCGCACATGCATGAATGCAGACGCACACAACTCGACAACATATATTTGCAAGTACTACATGCACACACCCAGCTGCTCACACATGCACACTGGAGATCATGCTTATAGGTAACCACATGAACATACACACTGGCACGAGTCCCCATTTCCAACAGCGCACATCCACAGGTCGAATGGTCGACCCATAGGTTGATAGGTAGGTGACCATGCCTGTTAATTTCAAACGCCAACAATGGCGATTCCTGCACCTACCACATTTGATTCATTGATAGCTTGATGTATACACTGAATTTAATCAAACATAGCTCAACAGTCGATGTATGACAAGATTTAATTATTGGAACATAGATACATGTATCCACCTGACTATCGCTCATTCCCCTCCTACTCTCGAACGCAACCATAGAACCCGACAACTCGAAGTTGAAACTTGATTTTCTACTCCGTATAGACAGTGGCGGAGCCAGATTTCAAGACTGAGGTGGGCACTGTACAATTTACTATAAAAAGAAAATCTGAAATTCTATTTTTCCATTAAGACTCAGTAACACTGAGAAAGATTATTCAAAATAGAAAATAAAATAATGAAAGATGACTATTAAAAACTTCTATTGTATAACCATTTAAATATAATTCAGCTTACAACTAAATCACCGGTTTCAAAATAAACAAGTTGTTTCAAAAATTGATGCAAAACGACTTTAAATAATATTTCAATTCCATTGAAAGAAGCAGTTGACACAACACATTTCACATCATAGTCATCCTCTCAACTCCTTTCTTAATCCATCTTTTCTTCAAAAATAGTTAAATTTGATAAAATAATCTGATCTTATATTCTTTGTTTTCTCTGCAAATCCTGGGGTGGTCACTTGCCCTCCTCAGCACCTATGTAGCTCCGCCCCTGCGTATAGATGCTCATGATTGCTCAGAGGCGCAAATTCAAGTATGAGGATTTTTCATAATTTATTTAGTTTACTGTAAATTATTATGGGATGAGAGTTTTTGATATATTTTCGTTTCTAGAAAGAAAAGATATTTGAGGTAAAATATTAAGCCCGATTGTGGATTGAGCAAGACTGTGTACGTGAATATTTTAGGGAGAGAGAAAATTCTGGAGAAAGACTTAGGCTTGGGCTTTCTTGGAAATATTTTTATAATAAATTGATACATGTATTTAATCTCTTTGTTGAGAAAACCAAATTCTATCTATTTTAATTAGATACAAATTCCATTTAAAATCATTTTCCTTCTAAACTAATATTTTATTTCAATTGTATCACTTTTATAAAATAATATTTTCTCAATTTTAACTTCTTTAAATTCAATTATTTTATTTTCACAATTTAAATCCTTTTATTAAATAATTTTATTTTGA
Source organism: Allium cepa (assembly GCA_030765085.1). Taxonomy (NCBI): domain Eukaryota; kingdom Viridiplantae; phylum Streptophyta; class Magnoliopsida; order Asparagales; family Amaryllidaceae; genus Allium; species Allium cepa. Next base: position 76,388,977 of record CM060941.1, on the reverse strand, counting down.
AACTTCATTTCAAATAAATTTTGAAATTATAATTTAATTAATTAAATGACTATTCTTAATTTCAATTAACTATTGCTTAAAAATCGAGTTGTTACAGTAGACATCATAGCATGTATGATAATTCTTATCGCTAATACATTAGGAATCTATGTCATATGCTTCACATCAAACTTTATAATATGGTGTCTATGTATATCACATGCGACTATCCCAACATCTCTTTATACCATTTAGTTGTTATTTTAAATCCCATATCGAGTATTAAACAGCCAATCTATAATGATTTTAATAAGAGTGCATCATTAATAATCATAAATTTGTTGTTCACTAATAGTTTTAGAAATATTTTAGTACCTTTAATATATTTTTTATAGACACACGCTTCCTCTGCACTTTGACCAAAAGTCAAACAACTTGATACTTCTGTTAAAATACTTATTTAACTCTAATGCTTATTGAACGATACTTTTGTATCAGTTCTTGGATCATATCATAAACCCACAAACTCGGTATGTCTCCCACTAACTTTGTGAAACTTTGGTTGTTATGTGCAAACAATCTATTCCACATCATCATTCAAGATTTTATATTTAAAAATATATGTACCAAAATCCAAAGTCATATCAGACGATAATTTGTGACTAAAATCTAAATTAACTTAAGCATGTTGAATGACAAATTTGTTACGCCGATTTCAAAGTTTGAATTTTATTATGTTATTCTTATAAACGTTTCTTAGTACATTCCAACTGCATCAGTCTTCTCCTTAAAGACACATTGAGGCCGATGAATCGTATTCCTTCAGTTACAATTACAAAAATCATATTTTGATAATGTACTTGGAATCTATTTTGGATTTGCGCATCGCACCATATGATAGAGTCAATACACTTCATAGCTTGTTGGCAACAGAGGAATTTCTTTTCTTGACGTCGATAAGAAATTCATAGTTTCTTTTCAATATGCGAGAGTTCTTGTTAGACATTCTAGTATGTTGTGTCTACATATGTTTGGTTGACTTCATTTCATTATTCTTAATTAGTATTATATTTGGATCGTATCCAAATCCATTTTACTACCAATAATTTCAAAAAGAAATTCCTTTATCATGAAATTTGTGTTTCTTGAAACAATGTTTCTTGGTGCAAGAGGTGTTCATAAAATCTTTATGAACTACCTTATGTATAAAACAGAATTCGTTTTATTGTACGAAACTTATATTCATAATTTAAATCGGTCAATCAATATTGATCATTTTCAAACTCCTTTGGGATGATCCACACAAGATCCCTCGTGAACAAGTACTGCGTGCAGCCTCTCGACTCATACAACCTGTTGATCTAGGACATGTATGGATTTTGTAACGTCCTTTATTTTGAAATGCAAAGATGGAACCCCAATGTGTTGTAGCCACCTTAGAATTATTTTTCAGCAATAGAGATGAGACCAATTATATTTTACAACCTTAAGTAAAATGGAGCAAGTATAACTAAAATGAAGCACATCATAATAGATTTAGTTTAACAATTTTACATCCCAAAGTCATGTCCATGCGAGGTTAAAAATATAGTGCATCATAGCTATTACTGTCTTGCACCACATATGAAGAGTGCTTTGAACATCCTATACAGCGAATTAAAAGAACCTAAATAACACCCAAGCCTCCTCCTCGTCATTGGCTTGCCTTAGTGTCCATCCTAAAATCAAGCCCATAAATTCAAACTACTCGAATGAGTACCCATCAGTTTATAAGGGAAAAAGAAATAAAAACACCAATCGGACATAAAGTATGGTATAGTAACATATCACCCTAATAAGAAGATAGTAAGACCTCTCCGCTAAAGTGCTTTCATTGTTGTGGAATAAAAAACACATGGTGCGGGTTCCCCCTTTACTATCATAAAGTAATAGATTATCAACATCTCTACTATTAATAAAGATAATTCAAGGAATATGATTTCCATGATATCTTTTTTAAATTCCCAAAATGCCCTACATCGATCAACTGAATCAAACCATCGACTTGCAACCTCCATCACCATTCCTTTATCAACCACCCATCAATGGAATTTCACCGTCAATTTAGTTGAAATAAAAGTGTCGTGACTACCAAAGCTTTTGCACTTATAGCACACATCTATCTATAAAAGTTTTATTAAATAAAAAGTAAATAGTTATAACTATTAGATGTATGTACGTGAAATTTCCACTAGTAAGTTATAGGTTCATTAACTAAGTGTCAAAGCAGTACCATGAAGCTAAAACTGAAAGTAACCACTCAGTTTGTTTCATAGAAATATTACAGTATTTCGATATAACCGAAAAACCCTACCCTTAACTGCTCCTAAGGCCTCAATTAATTTTTCTATAGATATATATCATTAAAGTCTCATTGTTCAACTGCCTCTAAGGCCTTATTCCTTTCATGAACAAAGTGATAAAATTTAACCTCTGGATGCCACTTATGCCTTTTCGTTCTCGATTGCGACAACAGTCGTTACGCCCATGCTTTTGTATTTCGATTACCACCCTAGGTCTTACACCACTTTGCTTACGATTCCTAGTCTGCCACTCTCAACTATACTTCTCCTACCATACCCTTTTTGCTGCTCGAAGCCTTACACTAATTGCTTCCGTTGTCCAAACAGTTCCCTCTTCAGGCCTCATAACAACACTTTCGGTTTCCATAATAAGCCTTATGCCTACGTTTTCGTATTTTGATTGCCATGTAAGGTCTTACACCTTCACTTTAGTTTCTTGACTGCCCCCTCATGTCTGATGCCATCTACAAAACATTCTAACCATCCACTATGATGATTTTCACTTACTATTTATTAAGCTAATGTTTTAACTAACCGTCTTTTGATTGTTAATTTGCTTATTACATTATCGACAATGTTTTTAGTTCTAATCTCGGCCATCTTAAGCCTTAGCACACATCATTGTCATCGAATGTCACTAGTCTGGTTTACGCTTTCAACCGAGGCTTACACTGCTCTCGGCAATCACTACCCTTGGTGTCTTCTAGGGAAGTCTGTCATAATATTTTAGGTTCTGTGATTTATGAGACTAAATCAATAATTTACTGGAATCACCTCCTCTACCCATAATTCCTCATTAACTGCCGATCGCCTCTAGCCTTTGGTCAATATCTTTGGTTCACCAACCTTAGCCTCAAACTTAGCTTTACATAATATTTCTACTTAAGTATTTGTACTTAAGGTTCCAATTTATTTAACTTTTGGTTCATCTCTCATTTGGCATTGCCCTTTGGCATGCTTCAGGGACTATTTCAGCATGTCTGCCAATAACTTCAGACATGTCATTTTCTAGTTTATTTAACTTAGTCTTTTCTACTCATTATTTAGTACTTTGTTGATATGTTCAACATAAAAAGTAGATCTGGTATTTTAACCTAATATAAAATACTTGATTTAATAAACTACCTTCCGAAAATAGTTAATTTCCTTTTGGCTCTCTGTTATAACCCTTCGGTTACAAAAATCACTTAACTTTTGTATAGTATCTGTAGTAAAATTAATCACGATTTGTAAATGCATAATCCCTCAAACCTCATAGTTTCTATCCACTTTCCATGTTATCCCCTACTAATTCAAAACCATTTATCTTCTAATGGGAAAACCTTGTAAATCAAAACCCAATTCTAATAATATGTTTCAATCATCATATTAAATTCTCAAATCTTAAAGATTACATGAAGTGCGAGAGATTTAAAGATGAAAGAGGGATTATGAAATATATTACTCATCTAGATTCCTTAGTTAATCGAGTCCCTAGTTCCCTTAGCTTCCAATCTTCTTTTTCTTCCTCTTTCCTGTTTAGGCTGCATGCACCATTAAAGAGCTCAAGATTTTGCTTTAGGTTTTGAATATATAATGAAATGAGAAGAGTATAGAGGTTATTTTATTATAAATGAATAATTGGGCTGTCGGCCCACCATTTCCCTTTTCTTTTTTAATTCAGTTAAGTTTTATTAAAAGGCACCTAATTGGTTGTCATTACAAACTACGTAGTAAGTGTACATCTAGTTTTACATTTCAACTATTCAAGTGATTATGCCCTTAACTATTTATTTATTTATGGAGTGCTATAGGCTTCCATCATTATAGAAATTTCGTACTCGAAATTTAAATAAGCTATGATAACGATTTACCTATTCTAAAATGCACACATATGAGTTCTTCAACCATGGGTCACATGTGTTACTGTTGCTACCAATATTTAAAAAAAAATCCATAATAATATCACATGTATATATGGCATACGACTACACCTAGAAAACATATATTCTAAGCTAAATAAACAATTCGGGATTTGTCATCTTGAATTTATCATCCATTTCTCAATTACAATCATCCTAGTCCTCACTCTCTGGCCCCGAACAAGCTTCACCTCCTTATTTTTAAGCTTCTTGACATCTCGTTTTGCAATCCGAGTAGGTTTCCTTACATTTGTCATGTTTTGGTTCAACAACCAAGTCCTCCATAGCTCTCAGCATAACAACATCCTTGGGGTTCAAATACACTTCCATAAATGTAATATATGAAACACATTACGGACTCCGAAAAAGCACTCGACAAATTGATTTTATAAGCTACTTTACCGATCCTCTTTAATATTAGAAATGAGCCAACATACCTCGATGCTAAATTTCTAGCTTTTCCAAACCTTATAATTCCTTCATAGGTGACACTTTCACAAATACAAGATCTCCAGGATCCAAAGGACTCTTGACCTCCTATCAACATAGCTCTTTTACCTTGATTGAGCTTCTTTCAGGCTTTGTCAAATTAATTCAACTTTTTCAAAGCTTCCTTTATAAGGTCTAGGCCTAACACAAGTTTATCTTTCATCTCACATCAATTTACTAGTGAAAGTAAGGCCTTCTATATAATGCCTCAAAAGGTGCTATCCTAATGCTAGATTGGTAAATATTGTTGTATGAAAATTCCACTAAGTGTAGGTGATCATCCTAAAATTTACTAAAATCTAACACACAAGCTCTTTCAAACCTTCTAGCACTCGGTTGACCTGCTTGTTCTAGCCATCTATCTGTGGATGGTAAGCAGTACATGCACAATTTCAAACCAAAGCACTCTATATGCTTCACCAAAACTTACTGGCAAAAAATGGGTCTCGGTCACTCACTATAATATTTGGAATTCAACGAAGTCCTACAATAGTCTTAACATACATATCTGTTAACATGATGTCGTTCTTGTGGACTTTACTGAAATGAAATGGGCACTCTTAGTTACACTATCAACTATGACCCATATACTTTCATTCACAGCTCTCGTCCTTGGCAAGCCATCAACGAAGTCCATCGAAACCGAATTCCATTTCCATATTGAAATTTCCAATGGCTGCAAAAGATCACTTGGTCAACATCTCTATTTTCTTCCAAGTAGAGGCTCTGCATCATGTCTCGGTAAATCCTTGTACCTCCTAGGTGAATAACAAACATGGAAGATGACATGTATCCAAGACCAAATTTCAAAGGTCTCCATTATTCGAAATGTACAACCTCCCATTCTTCTGAAGTCAACCGTTCTCATTAATGCCAAAGCCCTTCAGCTCTTCAATCTCGACTCCACTCTTCAAACCATATATCCTTTCATCACATAGTAGATCTTCCTTCAATCACTCAGCAATCCTCTCCATGAGCATTGGATGAACTTCTAAGCAAGACAATATCCTAAGTTTTGGCTTGGACTAGCTTTCGATCGAAACTGCACATCACAAAATGCTAGAGTTCCTAAAACATTCAATGCCTCAATCATGGCCAAATCATAATTCTACTACTTTTGGCTCAAGGCATCAACAACTTTATTTCCCTTCCTTGGGGTATACTCTATCCCAAAATCATATGATGCTAAGAACTCCAACCATCTTCATTGCCTTATGTTTAGCTCCTTCTGAAAGAATAAAGATCTCAAAGACTTATAATCATTATACAATTCAACACTTTCCCATAAAAGGTAATGTCTCCAAATCTTTAGTTCAAGTACAACCCCCGTTAACTCTAAAATATGAGTTCGATACCAAATCTTATGTGGTGTTGACCCCTAGAGGCATATGCTTTGACCTTTCCATTTTTCATCAACACGGCTTCTAATCCTAAATCTATATACACAACCATATCTACATTCCCTTCCATCATAAATAGAATCAAAGCTTCTATCAGCCGAAGCTTTAACTCTTGGAATTTCTTTTCACAATATCTTAACCAAACATGCCTTCACTTTTTTGGGTATGTACGGACCATGGCCCTCCTATCCTTGGAAAATCCTTATTGAATCTCCGATAGTATCCAGCCAACCTTAGATACTCTTTATCTTAGAAACTATCTCTATTCTCTTCCAATCATTGACGGCTTCAACCTTTGAAAGATCTATAGGTAGCTAACCCCTTCTTAAACCACATGGCCTAGGAATTTCACTTCTAGTTTCCAAAAATGACACTTAAAACTTCGCCTTCAACTTATGTTGTCTTAAGGTCTCTAATATCAATCTAAGATGAGTTTCTTGAACCCTCAAAACTTATAATATACCAAAATAACTTATAATATACCAAAATATCATGTATAAAAACAAATACAAATATATCCAGTTGATCCAAAAGACTTGATTCATTAAATATACAAAGGAAGCCAGAGCATTGGTTAGCCAAAAGGGCATGACCAACCACTCATATGAACCATATCTTGTCCTAAGCATAGTCAAAGGAATATTCTCCTCGAAAACTATTAAATGGTGGAATCCCACAGCCAAACTGACGCAGCGTGGGAAGCGAATTCGATGATGTAAATCGAATCCCTCCAGGATCTCGCACGATTAGCGGAAAATAGTCGGTGAATCGACGAAGAATCGATGGATTTAAGAATACCGAAAGGCCCAAATCCGTTGATCACGAAGATACCGGATTCTAGCAATCTTCGACACGTTGATCGCGCACGATTCCGTGAAGAAAGATCTACAATTCTTTGAGCGTTGATCAAGCGCACTTGATTCCGCGAATTGGCTTCAACGTTCGTTGATTCGAGTGCACTCGAATGCCGAAGTGGAGATAGAAGTTAACACTCGACTACCAATTTAATGGAGGCACAAAGCTTCACAAACAAAATTTTATTCAATTTTCAACTACCTTTACAAATGACGCATACACTCCTATTTATAGTACAACACACTCCCGACTTAACAAAATTACAACACAAATGGTTTTCATAGCAAACGACTTAGGAAAAATACAATCAACGACTTAAAGTAACTCGGCAACGACTTAGGAAACTCAGCAACGACTTATGAAACTCGGCAAGGACTTATGGTGGAAACCCTTCCTCATCGCGACTTAAGAAATAACTCGGCAGCGACTCATGGAGTTTTGCCGCGACTTAAACGAAACCATCATGCGACTCAATAATGTCACGCGAGTTAAGGAGGCGGTAATGCAATTTTGCGACTTACTGGAAGCAATTCATATATCGTTCGCGACTTAAAGAGGTAGTTCGCGACATATGGAAAGTCGCTGCAAATTGGGGGAAAACGATTCAGTGATGGATTCGCGACTTAGGGCTTGTGAAGCTTGTGGCATAGTCTCGTTCACGATTTAAGCCGGAGATAGGTCGGCCGCGACTTAGGGTAGTGATGGGTCGGTCGCGACTTAGGGTATAGGCCGACAGCGAGGTAATAAGTCGGCCGCGACTTAAGGTAAACGCTTCATCACAAACCAACTGAGAGAATACCCTTGCTCCACTCAACTAATCAAAATGGTCATTTATCATTGGTAATGGATAATGGTTCTTCACTGTTAGTTCATTCAACTTCCTATAATCGATATACGTTCGAAATGATCCATCCAACTTCTCTACAAATACCATAGTAGTTCCTCATGGTGAAATACTTGGTATAATGGAACTTCGTTGCTCAAGTTCCACTAACTGATTCTTCACTTCCTCCATCTCCTTCGACAACATTCTGTTAGGTGATCTACTAAGACGTGATGCCCTCGACACCAAATCAATGAAAAATCAATCGCTCTTCTCGAAAGTAAATCCTTCCCTGGCTTAAAAATATCATAAAATTACCAAACCATAAAAACTCCATCTACTTCCTCTTCTAGATTTTCCATTGCACATAACGAGAACCTTGACCTTCACTTTTTCTCATCCAAAGATACTAGAACTATATCTCTCCTTTTTGAGTTTCGGAGGATAATGATTCTCTCGATGCAATAAATTGTAGCATCATTTGAAGCTGACCAATCCATACCCAAAATCATTTTATACCCCTTGAAGTCAAACATAAATAGGTTACACAAAATGAATGATCACACAAAACAAACTCTAGATCAGTGCATCTTAATCCTAGCATGGCATGCCCACTAATCAGATTAATTATATAATGAAGTAACTATGTAGGAGACATCTATTCCTTCTCTATCAAGCACATCCTTTAAAATGAAAGAACGTGTAGCTTCAGTACCAAATATCACTCTAACTGAAAATTTTAAAATAGAAATCAAACCTCTAAGGATAAATCCTTTCACTTTCTCCTTGACCATTGGTCCTAAGGATGATCCTTCCAAAGCAAACAACCTTTTCTGCTTTTACTCTAGAGAATTCTTCTTCTCGTGGCCCATCTTATCACAATTATAACACTTGGCCTTGGCTGTCCTTTTTGGTTGCAAGCAGTTCAAAGTAACTCCTGAAGACTACCTCCTTTCAGAACTTCCTCTTTGCTCGCTGCCATTTCTTTCCTTTTTGGTAAGGAGAAACCTTTTCTTATGTTCTTCTTTTGGCTTGGCCTCAACCTTGCTCTCCTCCCAGTACATTCTATCATACTTCGGGCTATATCCACTATAAACTCATAAGAAGATATTAGTTGTGCCATCTCCTTATGATTCAACCTATGCTTCAACCCCAAATAAACTTCTCGTTCTTCTTCATTAGGGTGTTGATCAATTCTTGGCTATACTTCACCAACACATTAAAATTATGGATGTAATCTTCAATAGAAAGATCCTTTGCATAAGATCAATGAACTCCCTCAATTATACACTCTTTTAAGACTCGAAAATGAACTGAGCCTTAGACCTTTCTCAAACTGCTCCTAGATGATCTTCTCTTCAGGTATTTTGGCAGTCATCGTTTCCCACAAACCTAAGATGTCTACGTGCAGCTATCTAGAAGCCAGCCACCTCAATTGTGCATCATTCAACCCAAGGTCCATGAAAACAAGCTCACTTAACTTCATCCAGTCTAACACTTCCATATCCGGCTCCTTCCCCAGTAAAAAACTTACCCTAATGTTTTTATGATCTCGACTTAAACTTATAAAAATCCAGCCTAGTTGAGGGTTTCAACTAGGCTACATCTGAATAGACTCTCTCATTATTTGTGCCATAAACTACTGGAACAAAATATGTACTTCCATCCCTACAACTGGTGTGACTGCCTCATTCAATTTTGTTATAGGAACTTCTCTACTGTTTCCTTTAATGGTCTAAGTACTATTATTTTCTCTGCTAGTATTGAATCTCCAATCCTAGTCCTTCCACTTCTTAAATCCATTTTTTGCCAAAAAAATTAATTTGAAATAGAAGAAATAATGCGATTTAGCAATAGAAAACCTCTATAACATCTATTTTTCCATATAGCAAAAAAAATACGTCATGTAGTAGCTTATACCCTCACTAAGTTATTTTGCCTATTATGATCTAATGTTAATCAACTCTATTTATCTTTAGTGTCCTCTAACCTAAGCTCCGATACCAACTATAACGTCCCTTATTCCAAGACCTAAAGATGGAAACTAGTCAGTTACTTTGTAATTATCTTACGGCAACAGAGATGAGATCAGTTATAATATACAGTCTTAAGTAAATAAAGGAGGTGTAACTAAATAAAGCAAATCATTCAATGATTTAGTTTAACTAATTTACATCCCAAAGTCATGCCCGCATAGCGTCAAAATATAGTACAACAGCTATTAGTATCGTGTATAACGTATGAAGATGAGGCCACAAGCACCTTATACAGTGGAATTGAAATAACATAAATAACACCCAAGCCTCCTGCTTAGTCAGCTTGCCTTATACTCTATCCCAAAAGCAACTTGTCTAGCCCATAAACTTAACTTACTCGAATGTGTACCCATGATATTATATGGAAAATAAGAATAAAAAAATGGATCGAATATAAAGTCTAGTATGAGAAGCATACCATCCTAACAAAAAGATAGTAACATCACTCCGCTAACATGTGGGAAGGATTTCCCCCTTTACTATACCAAAGCAATAAATTATCTGAGTCACATGCAAACCTAAGTTATAGGTTCATTAACTAAGTGTTAAAGAAATATTATGAAGCTACAACCAAAAGCAACCACTCATAACACGACTCCATTCAAACATAATAGTTTTATATATGCATAAAGGCTCTATAATGCACGAAGGCTTCATTTATGCATGATGGCTGTATTTTTCACTTGACGGCACTGAATTGCACTTGAGGGTTTCTATCTACATATGTTGTCTCCAAATAGGATATGATGACCTTTAAGTGCACACGATGGCTTCCATTGACACATGAAACTTCCAAATAACATACGATAGGTCTTTCGTTTATCAATTTGTTCTTGGAATTTTAGGTGTAACACTTTCCTTGTTCACGTAAGAAGTTTTCTTATACTTTAGATTAAGTAAACTTCGGCTCTTGCACTATTTCATCTTCTCTTAAGTTGACATTTCTTGTTGTTGTATTTGTCATTATTGATTGCTTATGCCACTTCATCTTGCTAAATTTTTTGCTTTTTAACACTATGACTTTCCATAAAAAAGTTTTCCAAAATACATAGATTTTTGCAATCCTTTAGAAATATTTATATTTGCAATTAATGTTCTCACTGAAATTTTTACAACTTTACTTGGAAACCATTTGGAAGGAAGGGAAATGCTGAGCCGCAGTGTACAAATTAGTGAAGTTGAAGTTGCACTAAACTCCATTCATCTGGACTTGAGCCCAAGACCAGACGGCATGGGATCAAATTTTTTTTAATCCGCTGGGAGCACCTGAAAGATAAGATAGTTAGAGCCATTCAAGAAGCTTTTGATTCAGGAAATTTTTTGAAAGAAATCGGCCATACATTTATTTGTCTAATCCTTAAGGTTGAAAAGCCTACTAGAATTGAAGAATATAGATCAATATCTTGTTGTAATGTTATCTACAAAACCATTAGCAAAGTATTATGCAACAGAATGGTTCAAGTCCTACCAGACTTAATTGCTGACTGCCAAAGTGATTTTATAAAGGGAAGGAGTATTGCTGAAAACTCTCTACTAGCTCGTGAGCTGGTGAGAAATTTCAATAAAAAAGAGTGTCACAAAATGTGCCTTAAAGTGGACCTTCAAAAGGTATATGATAAGGTAAATAGGGTGTTTATCATACATATGCTTACACTCATGCAATTCCCTGATAAATTTATAGATTTAATAGAAGAATGCATCAACACCCCCACCTTTTCTGTACTTATTAATGGTGTTCCTAAGGGGTTTATTAACAGCAACCGAGGCTAAGACAAGACGATCCCCTTTCTCCATATCTTTTCATTGTGGCCATGGAATACTTTACTCTTCAGATAGAACTAGCAATACACAACTATCAAATAGACCAAATCTACAAAATTAACCCTCAATTATCCCTCCTCTTCTATGATGATGAATTTCTTATTTGTACAAAGGCAAATAGTATAGCAGCTCAAAGTCTAAGTCGGATTTTTAGAAACCTTGAAAATGTTGCTGGATTAAAAGTGAATGAGATGAAAAAATGTTATTTCAACAAATACATGCAAAGTAAAGAGGATATCCTTCAAATCCTTACAGTTAAGGAAGATCACCTCCTAGTCAAATGCCTTGGTGTCCCCTTACCATCAAACAAGATAACAGATTGAGAATGTGGAGAACTTATAGACAAGATTAGACAGAAACTTCAGGGATGGAGATCCAATCTACTGTCGTTCTCTAGCAGAATTGGACTGGTGCATACTGTCATAACATCTGAGTTCAGATTTTTCCTATAAACATTCCAGATTCCGGAGGCTTCTATACAAAAAATTAATTGTGTGTGCGCTAACTTTATTTGGGAAGGAGGTCTCCATAAAGTTAGCTATGAGTTGCTATATAGACCTAAACAAGAAGGAGGGGTGAGACTAAAGAACCTTACTGACCTTAAAACGACTGCTGCTATTAAACTGGCCTGGAAAGCTATAACATCAAACAACTTATGGGCCACATGCATGAGGAACAAGTACATTAAAGGCAACTTTTGGCAGATGAGGATTGATAACAATGCCTCAGTCACATGAAAGTCAATTTTGAAATGCAGAGATGACCTTTCCAATCTAATTGAAAAAAAATTTGCTAATGGGGAAAATACCAGCCTTTGGTTCGACCTATGGCTGGATGGGAAAAGTCTGGTCCATAGACTAGGCCGTGATACCTTCTCTGTGATGGGGGCAAGGGATACTCAAGTCAATGAAATTTTTGCACAAATCCTAATGGAATACACATGGTTTGCCTCTAACTTATCAGCTAAAACAACAAATCCAATATATACCTATCTACAGTGGACAACAAAACGACATTTGGATTTGGAAGCCTACTGGGAAAGCTTTTACCTTTAAATCTGCCTGGGGTGAACTGAGGAAGACCGAACCTATTTTTGAATGGGCTAGATTCATTTAGAACAAAGCCAGTGTACCTAAGATGTCCTTCACTATATACAAAGCTGCACTAGGTCGCCTAGCTACGATGGACCGTTTGAAAAAGTGGGGCATTGTTACTGACTCAAACTGTGTTTTCTGCAACCAACACGAAGAAAGTCATCACCATCTTTTCTTTGACTGTCAGTTTAGCAAAAAAATCTAGAACCAAATCAAAACTAAACTAACTGACAATAATAGTGTTAATAACTTAACCATGGAGTTTCGTTACCTTAATAAGCACTGGGACAAGGCAAGTCTACTCGCCTCTGTTGCTAACATAGCCGTGCCTACTGTTGTTTGGCATGTTTGGAAGGAACGCAACAAGAGAAGGTTCAAGAAAGTAAAGAAAAGTGAGGACATGGTCAGTAAATTGATTAAAACTGACATGCAAAGCCCATAATAAAAACGTTTACCCAGTTAAAAAAATTACATATATATTAAAGCATGATTTCTGGAGAAATGAATTTTTAAAATTAAGGAAATTCACTACGAAGCCCATGAGAGTAGATTTTGGTTAGAACAAATTGATGTTACCATAGAAATTTCCGTAGTTTCGAGGAAATGCATTTTGTCTTCCGCCTATTCTGAATTTGGTTGTTCATTAATCTTTGGATAGCTGTTTTCATTGACTTGGCTTGAGAAGTTTCCATTGATCGTCATTCTTGGATAGGTGCTTTGACCAGTCTAGGTGGCAGGATCAAATGTGTAATTGACCATCACTCTTTGGATGGTTTCTTTAGGCAGGCTTTGTGGCGAGACCCACTTTTCATCCATCTCCCTTGGATGGATTTTTTGACTAGGCACGACAATGGGATCAAAAGCAAATTGACCATCGACCATCGCTTTTGGATAGTTGCTTTGGCCAGGCCTTATGGCGAGACCAAAGGCATTTTGTCCATCTCCCTTAGTGGGTGCTTTGACCAAGCTCAGCCATGGGATCAAAGGTTTAATTGACTATCACTCTTTGGATGGTTGATTTGGCTAGACCTGGTGGCGAGACCAAAGGCTTTTTGTCTATCTTTCTTGGATGGGTTCTTTGACAAGGCTCAAAAGTAGGATCGATGGATTAATTGAACTCCACTCTTTGGATGCTTTGGCCAGGCCTTGTGGCAGAACCAAAGGCTTTTCGTCCATCTCCTTAGGATGAGCGCTATGACCAGGCCTGGCGGTGGGATAATATACACGTAAAAATGTATATTTTCTACTCTTATGCTTAATCTTCTTCTATTACAATAAATGACATATTAGGGTATTTTTACATTTTTCACCAAAAATAGAAAAGTGTTTCCAATCATCATTCACTTATCCACATTTGGGAAGAACGGTAATTTTGTGTATGCATTAATTTTAAGAAAATTTATTTACACATTGTAATTTTAATTTATAGGAAACTGAGTGCAAATTGAAAGAGGCTTCAAGGACTTATGCATACACATATTTTGGAAGCCAAAGAAATAATAAAAGAAAGAAATAATGCTTTATGGAGGAGAATACCTGCCCACTTGCTAATGGACCATAATTAAAAAGAAAATCACATGCAGTTTGGGGATTAGTTTATCATTAATGATCACTTAGAGGCCACATAAAGCTAATGGTAGATTTGGTAGCACCCTAAAATATATTAGGGTTTTAACTTATATAAATACCCTCTCATGTTTCATGAAAAGATGTATGTAGTTATTGCCACCAAATAGAAATAAAAGTTCCCACCTCTTTAATAGCTTCTTAGCTTTCTCTTTTATTTTATGCACTTTTATTTCATGCTTTTTTTAATGCTATTTTATTTCATGCAAGTAGAGTAGATTTTCTTATTACGAATTAGTGCAGATCTACTTTTTTGCAATTAGTTAGCTCTCTTTCCTTTTAATTAGCATTTCCTTTCTTTTTATTTATGTTGAAATCCATTTGTATTGATATGAATTCAAAGATGAGAGGCTAGAACCCTTCAATTTAGGGGTAATGAAGCTCTTACAAATGTTGAATATGCATGTATATGATTTTTGTTTGATGATAATAAACATATATATATATATATATATATATATATATTCATCTAAAATTATTTGTTAGTATACTATTTTATTTTCACAGATTAAATAAATATTTGCTGAATAAAATAAATAACACAGAATTTAAATTCAAACGGATATTTTATTCAAACAACTATTTATTACAATTTCGAATAGTACAAATTCAAGCTTTCACTATATATATACACAATTTCAATCACAATACAAATTTGATTACATCACAATTCATATTTACAAATGCACCTCACTACATATCACTCATTCACTCAACTCGTATTTATCTTCAACTTCATTCCAGACTGAATACAACATCTGAGCAATCTGCAAAAATACACATTAACGCAGTAAAATTGAGAAGAAAATATTTTTGCAGTATAAAATAAAATGTGGATTTTGTAAAAAATATTTGCCTCAGTTATTTGGGTTGTTCGTCATTATTTAATTTTGAATTCATCATACACGAACAGCTTGTGGCATACACTGTATCACTGTATATGCCACAAGGCCGTGCACACCGATATACATTTGATAGAATTATAGGGATATGTGAGCACAAGGTCAAACCCAAATCATAAGTCGGGTTCAACTCAAGTGAATTAAATATCAAGTCACAATATCAACACAAGGTCAAACCCGAGCTTTAAAGCTGGATTCAACACAAGTGAAAGTTCATGAAAATGGTCAAGACAACTAAAACAAGCCTCGACCAAAATCCAAATGTACAAATGCAATATGAACCAAACAGTGCACAAAGGCAGTGGTACAAACTACATGAAGACAATGCACATATATACACAGTGACAACAGATGCCAAAGTGAAGCCACCAGACTTTGAGTCAAGCAGTAGACAGGGATGTGCAGACCAATAGACGTAAGCAAAGAAATGACACATGTATATGCAGGTGCATAGCATCGTCAATGAAACCAAACTGCCCAGGCTTAAAGACTAGAGAACAGCAAGTGAGCTGACCATACAAGGAAATACATCAACACCAAAGTATAACCACCACTGACTCAATTCAAAAAGTCAGGCAATGTCAAAGATGAGAACAATGCAAAACTTCCAGATGAACACATAATGAAGACAAGCTACTGAACTCCAAGCAAAACTCAAAAGCTAAATATGCTAACCAGAAGTACACGTGAAGGTTATAGTGCGACGGGTCAGGGAAGCAAGCATGTGCACCAAAAACCAAACAAAAGCATAACACAAATACTCAAAACAAATCGAAGTCAATGATACCAGATCACAATGTGCACAGAACTGTAATCAGATGAACCAAAATTATGACACAAGACCACAAATCCAAACTAAGTTCAACAATCAAAGCATCATCAACAAAGTAATACAACAGTTCAGTGAACAAGTGAAGCATCTCTATTTATATGTGTAAATATATGTATAGCAAGTTCAAGCTGTAGGTCAAATACATAATGGCCGAAGTAAGTACACAAAGGAAATGGTCAGGCAATATGCATACAATCAAAATTCAAGCCAGAGAAGAATGCACAGAGTAGAATGAAACTGTGATACTAGAGACATGTACAAGTATAGTCTCAGCAAAAATATGCAGCATACAAATATCATGAACCACTTCGAATCAAGCAGTGCAGACAACAGGGGCTTGAACACACATGTACAAAGTCAATTCAAGTCAAATGCCGAAGTCATGCAACAGCAAGTACAAGTTAAATATGACACAGCTAGCTCGAACAAATGACCGGAGGAAATAGACACAAATGGCCAGAGTCGAGAAATAAACACTGCCAGAAGCAAAGTCATAAATTCACACAGAAGAATCAAAGTGGCCGAAGTCAATCACGACAACAGTCATAAATTCAACTGGTCAAAGAAAATGTCAGAGCCGTGATGAACAAGGTGTCAAACAAAGGAACAAATCAAACAAGCCGTGGTGGCCAAGAAATTAATCAACATCGTGTTAATCAAGTAAACGAAATTAATGGATATGAACAAGTCAGAAATCATCACCAGCATCGAAACAAATCGAACGGCCGGAACAAAGAAATTGACGAACTTAAACAAATACATACGAACAAAATTATAGGGGATTAAACCCTATATAAACCCTATCATCATCGGCCGTAAACCCATCGAGTTCAAGCAAACAAATCAAAAGAAGCAAAAGAAAAACTTACATACCAAATCAAAGTCAAACTCGATCAAGGACGAGGAGTCGCGAACGAATCAATTGAAGTAAGCAATCGAAGCACCAATCATTAAACCCTATTTTATTGTTTTAAAGTGTTTTTAATTTCTTTCTTAAATCGTTGTAATTTCTAGTCATGTGACTAGGGGACAAACTACATGGCGTAGTTTGAGAATTCGCAACTCAGTGGCTGAGTTGTGACAGGGTTTTGACCGTAAAGTTAGGTTAGTCAGTAGGGGGTGTCGCGAGTTTACGTGTGCAAGCGTGTGACTACTTAATTTCTAGTAGAAAGCTTGGGGGCAGCACGTAGGCAGGGTTTTGCCGAAGCTGGGTAAATCCGTGTGTTTTATTTTCTGTTATTTATATTCTGCTATATCTGTGCTGCTATTATTCTGCTGTGATCTGTGTCGAAATTATCTTATATAAACTTCCGCAATAATTTTTATAATTGATAGTATCACTCTATTCACCTCCCCTCTAGGGTGAAATCGATCCTACAAGTGGTATCAGAGCTAGGAATAGAAGTCAGCTTTTTGTTTTTTAAAAAAAATTTGATTTTTTACAAAAATCAATTTTTATTTTAAAAAAGTTGAATTTTAAAATGGCTTCTTTTAATAATGCTTTTGCGCAGGGTCAGTCCATAGTTAGGCTACCAATGTTCAATGGTGAATACGCCTACTGGAAAATAGAATGAAAATTTTTCTGAAAACTACTGATGCTTGGAATATTGTTGAGACATGTTATAGAGCACCAACTATAATTGTAAATAATCAGGAAATAAATAAACCAAAGGATCAATGGACAGAACTAGAAAATAAATTACAAAATGCTAATGCTAAAGCTATTCTATTATCTGTTCATTGGATCAATTTGAATTTAATCGCATCTCACATTGTCTAACTGCGCAGGAAATATGGCACGCACTCGAAGTGACTCATGAAGGAACATCTCAAGTCAAAGAATCTCACCTTGCCATGCTGAGTAGCGAATATGAGAATTTTACAATAGCCAAGGAAGAAAATGTTAAAGAGATGTATGGACGGCTTTCCAATATCGTATACAAATCAAAAGCTCTCGGAAAATCATACAAGGAATTGGAAATAGTCCGACAATCCTCAGAACACGAAGATTTGAAGCAAAAGTGACTGCCATTCAATAATCTAAGATTTAAAACAAATGAATGTTGAAGAACTCATCGAAAATCTCATCACTTATGAGCTAGAAATAAAATTCAAGAAAGAGCGTGAAGGAGGAGTTACTCGAAAGAAATCAATAGCTCTCAAAGGAACAACTGAAAGTGATGATGATGACGATGATGGAGCCGTAGAGTTGGAAATGGTAATAAAGAAATTAAAAAGGTGGAACCACAAATACAGAAATCCAGCTCTAAATCAAAAATTAAAAAGCAGAATAATCAAAGTTTTAGATAACACAGAACATCGAAAAATCATCTGTCATAAATGCAACCAACCCCGACACATCAAGCCCAATTGGTCTCAAAATCGATGCGACTTTGAAAGAAATCAAAAAGGAGAAGTTTTGCAGCCACGTGGATTACAAGTGATGAAGATAATCAAAGTACTAGAAGTGAGAGTTAGAAAGCATATATGTGCCTTCGAGGTAATATAACTGATAGCGACGATGACGAGCCAAGCGGGGTATCAAAACTCACTCACTCACAACTACTTATATATTTCCACGAAGTAAATGGCTGTTTTGAACGACTTAGGGAGAAGTATGCCAAACTTGAATCATAAAAAGATACTTTGATAGATTTAAATAAACAACTTGACCAATTAGTTAAAACCTATCAAAGTAGGATCCCTAAGTGTGATAAGTGTCCAACATTCGAAGAAGAAATTAAAAAAATCAGAAATTAATATAAAATCACTTGAAAATGAAATTCTAATTTTGAAAGAGAGTGAAAATACTAGGAGAGAGAACTCTATTAAAAAGTGCACATAATTATTAAACGAAAATGAGTCTTTCAAAACACAAGTCCAACAACTATCAACAACTTTAGATAAATTTTCCAAAAGTGAAAAATCATTGAATATGCTCTTAGGGAAACAAACTTTTAATATAGTTAGACAAGGACTTGGATATAATCAATCTGAAAATGTTAGGAGTGAATTTAATCAAGTCAATTCAATGTTCACAATTTATAGAAAATATGGACACAATAAAAATAATTGTTGGTATAGACCCAAACACGTAAAAACCATTCCAATTTGGGTTCCAAAAGGCAAAAATATAAAATCTCTCACAGTTAAACAAATCTGGGTGCCAAAGGGAACATATATAAATAGTTATGGATCTCTACGAAATTATTTTTCAAAATATTCTGCCACTAACAATCAAGGACCTATAAAAACAAATAGGTCACAAAAATCTTTCATTGTGTAGGTGTGGTGGCAGGCTAAGGAACAACAATAGTTTTACTTGGATTCTGGCTGTTCCAAGGACACAACGAGCATCAAAGCAAAGTTCCTTAGCCTAGTATAAAGGTGACAAAATCACAATGGACAATAATGAAAAATATCGTAACGGTAAAACAGGTAACGGTATATTTATTTGAACGATATATTAAATGTGATAATCTGCACCGTAATCTGAGTTAAATCAGCCAATAATGTGATGATAAAATAAATGATGATTTTGATTCTGACTTATTCAAAATAGTTGGCCAATTATATTCTCATGCCAAGAACACTATAAAAATCACTAGAATCTTTGAACTACTTCATATATATTAGTTTGGATTAATAATAGTGTTCTATTGGATGATAATACATTTGGTTATTTTACGGCTAACTCTATATTCACGGTTTTTGATTATTTACACGGCTTCAATTCAAATTCAAGAGAATTTCATTTAAAAAGTTGTTAAAAATGACTTTGAGATATTTTGTTGCACAACTCATGATCTGGTCTGTAACATTCAACAAATGATAATTTTGAGTGAAAGAGAAATTCAGATGCAGATTACACTGGTAATCTAGTTGATAGAAAAATTACTAGTGGAACGTGATTTTTGTTGAGACATTTAGTAACTGCATTGTTTTTAAAAGAAAATATCTGCATATTTTTCATTTCAAATAGCAGAAAATTTTCTCATAAAACCCCTTCTAGAAAATCATTTTTTGACCTTGTTTTAAGATTGGTCATTTTTAGAAAAATTGATTTTATAATTATTTTTGAATTCAATTTTTTAATAATAAAATTAACTAATCTGACTCCCTACTAATTATCAAAAAGATAAATAGTGATTGAAAAAGTAATGAGTGTTGATATTTATCATATATTATGACTCGAGATGGTATAATTAGAAAATTTCTTTAGAAATTTAAACAAGAGTTATAGAACTTTTTGGTGGTAAAAATTGCATGACCATCTCTATTTCTATCATATTTCTAACGACCATCACTCATTAAAATTTAATATAGTTTTTCAATATGTGGTATTTTAAACAGAAATCATTCGTTTTTCATTTTACATTTTTTAATAAAAAAAAAATAATAAAAAAAAAATCCAAAGTATTCACTCTCATTTAAAAGTCCTCACGATTATGCATGGTTGAATTACTTGGAATTTGTTATGTACTTCCATGCTCATTTAAAAGTCCTCACGGTTATGCATGTATGGAACGTATATCAAAATTGATTTTTTTTTAAATAAACAAGTTGATTTTATTCCATTTAAAAGTCCTCACGGTTATGCGTGGTTAGAAGATGCTTGAATTCATTTTTTTAAAATAAAATTGGAATACTACTAATCTCATTTAAAAGTTCTAACGGTTATGCATGGTTGGTAGATATTCAAATTCCTGATATAAATATACCACAGATAGACACAACTGTATGGATTTATATGATGACATCATTCCCATCATCCTAAAAGTGGAATATGCGCCTAACAGAGTATTTATGATTTTTGTTTGATTTTTTTATTGAAATGTAATATTTTTATTCGATTGAGTTTGAATGTCGTATTAATATCGATCACTTTATATCTATTTTTTCTAACATTATTACTCTTTTGCTGATAACAAAAGGAGGAGAGAAAGGTTAAGATTTTGGCAAATAAAATTCATATATTTTCTATTTGCATATAGATTCATTTGCTTATTTTTATTCTCATGCATAAATGAAGGGGGGTCTTTGTGTAGAGAGGGAGCATTCAAATAAGGGGAGCAAATTGAATGATCAACTACATTTAATAAATTCAAAATCTTAAATATATGTTTGTTATCATCAAAAAGGGGAGATTGTTGAATATGTGTGTATATGATTTTTGTTTAATGATAATAAACATATATATATATATATTCATTTAAATGTATTTGTTAGTATACTATTTTATTTTCACAGATTAAATAAATATTTACTGAATAAAATAAATATTTACTAAATAAAATAAATATTTACTGAATAAAATAAATAACACAGAATTTAAATTCAAACGGATATTTTATTCAAACAAATATTTATTACAATTTTGAATAGTACAAATTCAAGCTCTCGCTATATATATATATACACACACACACAATTTCAATCACAATACAAATTTGATTACATCACAATTTGTATTTACAAATGCACCTCTCTACATATCACTCATTCACTCAGCTCGTATTTATCTTCAACTTCATTATAGACTGAATCCAGCATCTGAGCAATCTGCAAAAATACACATTAACGCGGTAAAATTGAAAAGAAAATATTTTTGCAGTATAAAATAAAATGTGGATTTTGTAAATAATATTTGCCTCAGTTATTTGGGTTGTTCGTCATTATTTAATTTTGAATTCATCATACATGAACAGCTTGTAACATACACAATGTATCACTGTATATGCCACAAGGCCGTGCACACCGATATACACTTGATAGAATTACAGGGACAAGTGAGCACAGGGTCAAATCCAAATCATAAGTCGGGTTCAACTCAAGTGAATTAAATATCAAGTCACAATATCAACACAAGGTCAAACCCGAGCTTTAAAGCTGGATTCAACACAAGTGAAAGTTCATGAAAATGGTCAAGACAACTAAAATAAGCCTCGAACAAAATCCAAATGTACAAATGCAATATGAACCAAATAGTGCACAAAGGCAATGGTACAAACTACAAGAAGACAATGCACATATATACACAGTGACAAAAGGCGACAAAGTGAAGCCACCAGATTTCGAGTCAAGCAGTAGACAGGGATGTGCAGACAAATAGATGTAAGCAAAGAAATGGCACATGTATATGCAGGTGCATATCATCATCAGTGAAACCAAACTGCCCAGGCTTAAAGACCAGAGAACAGCAAGTGGAACTGACCACACAAAGAAATGCATCAATACCAAAGTATAACCACCACTGACTCAATTCAAAAAGTCAGGCAATATCAAAGATCAGAACAATGCAAAACTTCCAGATGAACACATAATGAAGACAAGCTACTGAACTCCAAGCAAAACTCAAAAGCTAAATATGCTAACCAGAAGTACACATGAAGGTTATAGTGCAACAGGTCAGGAAGCAAGCATGTGCACCAAAAACCAAACAAAAGCATAACACAAATACTCAAAGCAACTCGAAGTCATTGATACCAGATCACAATGTGCACAAAACTGTAATCAGATGAACCAAAACTATGACACAAGACCATAAATCCAAACCAAGTTCAACAGTCAAAGCAACATCAACAAAGTAATACAACAGTTCAGTGAACAAGTGAAGCATCTCTGTTTCTATGTGCAAATATATATATATAGCAAGTTCAAGCTGCAGGTCAATGACATAATGGCCGAAGTAAGTACACAAAGGAAACGGTCAGGCAATATGCATACAACCAAAATTCAAGCCAGAGAAGAATGCACAGAGTAGAATGAAACTATGATACCAGAGACATGTACAAGTATAGTCTTAGCAAAAATATGCAGCGCACAAATATCATGAACCACTTCGAATCAAGCAATGCAGACTGCGGGGGCTTGAACACACATGTACAAAGTCAGTTCAAGTCAAATACCGAAGTAATGCAACAACAGGTATAAGTTAAATATGACATAGCTAGTTCGAACAAATGACCAGAGGAAATAAACACTGCCAAAAGCAAAGTCATAAATTCACACAGAAGAATCAAAG
The DNA here is from genome assembly GCA_030765085.1 of Allium cepa. NCBI lineage: Eukaryota > Viridiplantae > Streptophyta > Magnoliopsida > Asparagales > Amaryllidaceae > Allium > Allium cepa. The sequence goes on along the minus strand of CM060941.1, from coordinate 76,365,853 downwards.
TGGTCGAAGTCAATCACGACAACAGTCAAAAATTCAACTGGTCAAAGAAAATGTCAGAGCCGTGATGAACAAGGTGTCGAACAAAGGAACAAATCAAACAAGCCGTGGTGGCCAAGAAATTAATCATCACTGTGTTAATCAAGTAAACAAAATTATTGGATATGAAAAAGTCAGAAATCTTCACTAGCATCGAAACAAAATCGAACGGTCGGAACAAAGAAATTGACGAACTCAAACAAATACATACGAACGAAATTATAGGGGGTTAAACCCTATATAAACCCTATCATCATCGACCATAAACCCATCGAGTTCAAGCAAGCAAATTAGAAGAAGCAAAAGAAAAATTTACATACCAAATCAAAGTCGAACTCGATCACGGAGGAGGAGCCGCAAACGAATCAATTGAAGTAAGCAATCGAAGCACCAACCATCAATTTAAGCGGCGACTTCACAAAGCCATAATTTCATAGCTAAGAGGAACGAATGAAAGAAGGAACGAGGCCATTGTTTGACTGAAGAGCAAAGAAAAGAAAAAGGGCTGGCAATATTTTGTTGTGACAAGATTATTTAGGGCCGGTTATTAAAATAGAGTTGGGCCTTAATATCTTAAAAATTAGGGTTTATTTATTTTATTGTTTTAATGTTTTTTTAATTTCTTTCTTAAACCATTGTAATTTCTAGTCGTGTGATTAGGGGAGAAACTACGTGGCGTAGTTTGAGAATTCGCAACTCAATGGCTGAGTTGTGGCAGGGTTTTGAGAGTAGAGTTAGGATAGTCAGTATCGGGTGTCGCGAGTTTACGTGTGTAAGCGTGTGACTACTTAATTTCTAGTAGAAACCTTGGGGGCATGTCATTTGTCATCTATTTCTACATTGCATTCTGTATAAAAAAATCATTGCATCTGTATTCAATTTTTTATGCATTTCATTTGTTATGTGCGTATTGTTTTGTGCATTTGTGGTTTGGATCTTCTTTAAAAAAATTCCATTGCATTTTTCAAAAAAAATTCTATGTTTTCTGCATTGCATGACATAATCCACATTTGATTCACTTGTGTTTTGTTTTCAAAAAATTTTACATTGCATTTTGTTGCATTCACCGTTCACTTCAACTCCTTCAGCCTACCAATCAAGTTCAATCATTACCCTGAAAATCCATAAAACTATTGCACAAACAGAGCTGAAACAAAACACCTGCACACTTCTCCACATCTCCCTTTGACCTCGTCTCAGCAAATCTATGACCTCACCTTCAATCACCCGAAGCAAATCAAATTTTAGAGTTTTGAAACATGATTTTAGTTTTTGAAAATAGCATTTTGGTCTTGTTGATTTTGGAACAGGATTTTGTAACAGATTTGATTTTTGAACGTGTTGGGCTTGTGGCGCTGATTTGTTAGGGTTGATTGAAAAGCTTTTGCTGTGTTATGCGTTGGACTTGTGTTGTGTGGTGTCCTATGCGTGTTTAATTTCCGAAATAAGCTTTTGTGTGCTTACTAGTTTTTATCATGTGATTTGCTTTTAAGTCTTCTTTTGTTTAAACATTCTACTCTTTGGAGAAACTTCACAAAAAATTCGTTTTATGTGTTTTGTTTTTTGGCTGTCAATGCTTTTGTTTGTCTTTACAAAAGAAAATACCAAAAATAAGCATTTTCAACCCTTTTTCATACCGTGAATAGAAAATTTTGCCCTGCTTTGTTTGCTAAATCTGCGCTAAAATAATGGCTGCTTTTGATAAATTTGCAAATCATTCTGCACGCTCTGGCATCATGTTCTTATCTCCTATTTTTATTTTTCTTACATTGTTAGTTCTTTGCATTTATAAAAAAAAAATAAACAAAAATAAAATAAAAGTTCCTTTGTAGTTGCATTGTTAACGCGTGTTTAATTTCTGTTTCGCATCACTTCATACTTGTTTTTATTCTATAAGGGCGCCACCCAAATTCACATAAGGGGAGATTTCATCATCCATTCTTAGCTCACAAATTGCGTTTCATTATAGAAAATGGAATTAAATAATAAAGACTCGACGTTTGACTTAAGGGTGTCATGGGTTCATCTAGGACAAATTTGTATTTTGACAAGTTGATTTTCTTGAACAAACTATCTCTTGATATCTAAGGCGACGACGAAGTCTCAATCATTTATAATGATTACAATGATTCGTTAGATATTATAGTGATTATTAACTTGCTAAGAATAGTTTTGTTGAATTAAGTCAAATTTCCCTGATACAATTTCATGTTAGAAGTTGCTAAAGACAGAAAATTTCTAATTAATTCAATACATTCATTTAGTTGTATTAGTTTCATGCATACACACACACACACACACACACACACACACACACACACATATAAAGAAAACAAACACTTTTTTAGACATCCTTTTTAGTGAAAAAGAAATAAAAAAAATTCTTCCATCTAATTCTTTTACCTTTGTATTAACCTTTTCTTTTTCTTTTTTTCTTGTGCATTTTAAAAAAAAGAAAATAAAACCTTTTTCTTTCATATTTTCCTTTTCTCTCCCCTTAAACTTCTCCCTTTTACATGAGTTCTTGGATTCGTAATACTTCAACGAACTGTTTAACTCGAACGAACAATCCTACCAGGATGGTGAATGAAAATCCTCCTTATACCCTGATGGATAGAATTTTCCCCAATCGAGTTTCCGACCTTCTTGCATTACCTTATCTGCCCCCAATAAAATCCATTGAAGTCATATTAACACACTTTTAAAATTTGGCAATTTTGAAAATGACGGTCATTATATCTTTTTAACGAAATTTGAACAAGTTTGCGCAACTATAAAATTTCAACAATTACGTGACGATGGAATAAAATTTAGGTTAATCTCTTTCGAACTTACCGACTACACCAAGAAATGGTTGTATAGCTTGTCTTCATATTCGATTACAATATGGGACGAATTTGTAAAGTTTTATTAAGGAAATTTTACCGCTTAAAAAAAACAACCAAAATTCAAAATGAAATATTAAATTTTCATTAATTTGGGAGTGGATCTTTTGAAAAATACTTGAAAGATTTAAGAAATATTTAATAAAATGTCCACATCACAATTTTGAAAAATGGAGTCTTTGCTAAATTTTATATGACGAACTTGAAAATAGTTCTCGAACAATGCTTGAATCAATGTGCCAAACCAACTTTTTAGAACAACATCATGATGCTACATGGAAATTTTTCGAAAACTTGGCTAAAAAATCAACTCAATGGGAACAATCTAACTAGAAATCAATCTATTCAAGATCAAACACACATTCGATAGATTCATCGTTAGCCTTAGAAGTGAAAATCGATGCGATGATAAACAAATTTGACAACGTTTTTTATCTAATCAATGAACCAAGTTTCTCGAGCTTTGTATTATGAATGTAATGATCCAAACCACATCGCCGGTCAATGTCCTCATTCGTTAGAACAATCCACGCTATTAAAAAAGTTAGGAATGATCCATTCTCTTCAACATATAATCCCGATTGGAGAAATCATCCTAACTTCGCTTGGAACCAAAACAGTTCAAATATGAATTTGGTTTGACCATCTTTTCAAGCATTTTCGAATAAATCTTCAAATCCTCCTTTACAACTATATCAATTTTAACAAAAATTTGCCCCACCTTCTCAAAACCAAGTACCACAATCTTTCGTTCCTCAAGAAAACAAATGCATGACATCACTTGAAAAAAGTTTGGAAACTTTGGCTAAAGCGATCACTCAAAATCTTCAATCGAATAGCAATTTGTAAAATTAGTTAATTTCATATATGCAAAACACGAGCCAACTGATCACCAAACTTGAAATGCAAATAAGTCAATTAGCCACCACCATGAGCGAACAAGAGTGAGGTACATTCTTGAATCAATCGATTCCAAACCCTAGGAATCAAAATACAAGCTCAAACCAAGCATATATCGTTCAAGATAGCATATGAATTAATTGAACGCCATCATCAGTTTGCGATCCGGTAAACAAATTGATAACCATGTTGTCAATCCAAATGACTTACCAAAAGTTTCTCTCGACACTTCGAAAATCAAAAATTATTTCGATCAAACCATCGAGCCAAACCTTGAACCAAATTCCAGATCTAATTCTTTTCCAACTTAAGTTGATCGACCAACTAAGTTTTTAATTCCATTTTCACAACAACTTCAATTTAAGAAACATTCTGCTTAAATGGAAAAGATTTTAAAAAATTTCGAACAAGTCAAAAAGGACATTCCTCTCTTAGATGTCATCGAACAAGTCCTAACTTACACTAAGTTTTTGATGGGATTCTGCACTCAAAAACTGTGCTAAAAAACAACAACTCAAGTGCTAAAAAATCTTTTAAGCAGTCAGTGTAAGTAAAATCCTATTTAAACTATTCCTATGAAGTACAAAGATCTTGGTTGCCCCATAATCTCGTGTATGATAGAAGAAAAGAAAATCAATAAATGCTTAATAGACTTAAGTGCAAATGTAAATTTGCTTCTATATTTAGTTTACCATCAACAAGGTTCAAATGAGCTTAAACCGACAAAGCCACCATTCAATTGGCCGATCGTTCTATAAAGGAACCAGTAGCTGAGATTGAGGGAGTGTTGATTAAAGTAGGATAATCCATTTTCCCTTTCAATTTCTTCATTCTTGAGACACAACTTGTAACAATCTTACGAGCAAAATTCCTTTGATTTTAGGACGTCCATTCTTAGCTACCTCAAATGTCTTAACCAACTATCGAAGTGGTTCAATGAAAATTTTCTTTGGTAACATTACCATAGATCTTAAAATTTTCAGTTTAGAAAATTAATCAAACGAACCATTCGAAAATTTTGGAAGTTAGTGCTGTTCATGAAAACTTCGAAAATGAAACAACTGACCTTAATAACGAATATGAAGCAAAGTATGAACAATTGTTTCATGACATGAAAAACAAGATCAAAGACACACTTCACTTTAAACCCCTCACGTTTAAGTCTGAAACTCAACTGATTTCATTGAGCAACCTCCCAGGTTAAGTTCAAGCCTCTTCCTTATCACCTTAAGTACGTATACTTAAATGATAACAAAATTTCTCCCATCATTATTTCTACCGATCTTTCTCTTGACCAAGAAGCATCTCATCTTTCAATTTTTTTTTAAAAATAAAGAAGCGATTGGGTGTTCCATTATCGATATTAAGGAAATTAGCCCTGCAATTTTTCAACATCACATTAATTAAATTAACGAAGCCAAGCCTACTCATGATGTGCAATGAAGACTTGACCCCAAACTGAATGATGCGATTCGATAATAAATTCTTAAGATCCTTGATAATGGTATCATATATCCCATCTCCACACCAAAACCCATGCAACAATCACAAACTAATATAGCCATCCAAAACCAAACTTCCTATATTACAACTTGCAGCACCATCACCTACTTCCAACAGTACAACCACCATCCTCCTCACCACAACTTGCGCCTTCCTACCACAAACCATCGCGACATCACATTTCCAATCACCCTCCTTGAAACGACCACCCAGTAACCATTCACCTCCAATATCAACATTTAATCCAACCAACAATGCACCCTTCCAATTCCAATCTCCAACCACTCAAATTCGAATTCAAACAATTTTTTGGCGTCATTTCCACGAATTCATTCCAACCCATTATCATGAATTCATCCAAATAAATAATTCAAGTCATGCCTAAAAAGTCCAGCATCACTGCTATCACAAATTACGCTAACGAACACATTCTTACCTTTAGTTAAATAGGTTGGCATGTTTACATTGATTAACGAAAATTAAATATTGCAACATGTAAAGATCATTTTCCTCTACTTCTCATCGACCAAATTCTTGAATGATTAGCCAACCATGAATTTTATTATTTTATTGATGGTTAATCTAGTTATTTGCTAATTCCAACCACTCTTGAAGATCAAGAAAAAACGATTTTCACTTGTTCTTTTGGCACCTTCGCTTATCAGCGTATGCCATTCGGACTTTGTAATGCCCCTGCAACTTTCCAAAGATGCATGTTCACATCTTTTCTGATATGATCGAACGCTTTTTAAAAATGTTTATGGACGATTTCTCTATCTTTAGATCTCGAGTTGGTTCCAAATTAATGAACTAACAAGGCGTAGTCCTCGAACATGTCATTTCAAATAATGGCATTTTGGTAGATAAAGCAAAAGTTGATGGTATTTCAAATCTACCCATTTCCAAATCTATTAAGGACATTCTATCATTCTTAGGGCACGTTGGTTTTTATTGATGATTTGTAAAAGGCTAGCAGAATCGCTTGACCTTTGACTATTCTTTTAGGAAAAAGATGTTCCTTATGATTTTAATTCTGATCGTTCTCTTCTTTCAGACATCTTAAAAATGAACTCATTTCTGCTCCAATCATATGCTTGCTTAATTGGAATCTTCCCTTCGAAATTATATGAGACACTTCTAACTTTACGGTTGGTGCTATCCTAGGACAACGCATCAACAAAATTCTTCACGTTATCTACTACTCTTGCATGACTTCGAATGATGCTCAACTCAACTACGCAACCACCGAAAAAGAGCTTCTACCATAATTTTTGCATTAGAAAAGTTTAGACCTTATTTAATAGGCTCACACATCATGGTCTACACTGACCATTCTGCTCGTAGGTACCTTTTTGCTAAAGAGGATGCTAAATCTTGTTTGATTCATTGGATCATGTTACATCAATAATTTGATCTTACAATCAAAGACAAAAAAAGCATTCGACAATATCATAGTCGATCACTTGTCTCATCTTCCAAACGCACCACCTTCTTTACCCATCAATGAGAATTTTTTCGATGAACAACTCTTTTCAATTTCCATCGATTCGTAGTTTGTCGATATAGTGAACTATTTAGTCATTAAGGAAACTCCTTCATTTTGGTCCAAACAAGGTAAATACAAATTTCTATCCCAAGTGAATATTTTTATACGGATGATCCATACTTATTTAAGTATTTTTCCAACTAAATCATTCGACGATGTGTCCAAGACGACAAAATCAAGAGTGTTCTTTCATTTTGTCATGAGTAAGCTTGTGTTGGACATTTCGATCCTAAGAAAACCATGGAAAAGGTGCTCCAAAGTGGCTTTTATTGGCCTGCACTTTTCAAAGACGCATTCGAGTTTTGTAAAGCATGTGATCGTTGTCAAATGGTAGGAAAATCATAAAAAATGATGCCATTGACCCCAATCCTAACAATTGAAATCTTTGACGTTTGGGGAATTGAATTTATAGGACGTTTTCTAACTCTTTTGGAAGTCATTATATTCTTCTTTCCATCAATTACATTTCTAAATAGGTTGAAGCTTTTCTATATAAAACAAATGACCATAAAACTATTATGAAGTTTCTGAAAGAAAACATCTTTTCTAGGTTTGGTATACCTCACACAATAATAAGTTATAACGGAATCCATTTTTGTAATCAAGCTTTAATGGTTTTAATGAGGAAATAATCGATAACCTATAATTCATCCACTTCTTATCATCCTCAAACTTGTGGTCGTGTTGAAGATTCGAATCAACAATCAAATAAATTTAGAGAAAAATGTTAATAAAAGTCGAAAATGGACTTAAAAAATTGATGGATGTGCTTTAGACTTACAAAACCGCTTTTAAAACTAATCTTGGAATGTCCCCTTATAGATTAGTGTATGATAAAGCACGTCATTCACCAGTCGAACTTGAACAAAAAGCGATGTGAGAAATAAAGAACGTAAACTTTGATCTTGAGAAGGCTGACAAAAATAGAAAATTGCAACTCAATGAGTTAGAATATGTTTGCCATGAAGCTCACCTAAGAACGAAGGTATGAAAGAAGGCTTACGAAAGTGATATCAAAGCTTTGCAAGAATTGAAAAAATGGTTTCACATGGTTCAAAAGCGGCATCATTGGAGTAGTTTTCGAAGAGGTTAAATTGATGCTGCAAGCACTTGATGCTCCTGCAAGTACTGAGTGAAATAAAGGCTTTCGAAGGATTCGAAAAAGGGGCGAAGCTACTTTTTCAATTCAGTTGATCCTTTTGGAACGGTTGAATCCTTCCACAAGTATTAGGGGGATTTTGTACGTAATCAATATTGCCTCTGCAAATAACAAAGGATGTGCTTTCACTCTAACCATGGAGATACTTTCGAAAGCAACGTTCTGCAACTATCATTTGACTACCGAAAAGCTTCCTCTATCGTAAATAACCTTTCGCGTAGGTCCTTTTGTTGCCATTAAATCCATTCGAAACCATCCAAATACCTAGCCTCACCCATTTAAGCGACAGTATATTATGATAACACCTGATCTTGACAACAATAGTAAGGTTTCGAAGGAGATGAAGAAGTTAAAAGTGCTTCCACTTACATTCAAGCAACATAATGATGAACCATGACTCGTTCACCACTTATGAAAGCATATATTTCGATGATGTTGAAAAGTTCTATAAGTACCCGAAAGCAGTATTGGTAAACAACAGATCAATATTTTACGATAGCATAGTTTTGACAAAGACGGGAGAACGAAGGCGAAAGGATGGATGCGAATGGTGAGAAAAGAAACCTTTTGACAGCTTCAAAAGGACAAAGGCAGAAGGTTCCAATTTGCATCTTTAAATATAACCCTAGGGGTCTAAGTTCGGAGCGGTTTTTGGATTTTGGACTTTCTTTCTCATTTCTTAGTAAAATCATATTCTTGTAACCCTAGATCAATTTGGGAAAAACTCACTTACTTGTAATCCAATTTTTAGCAATAAAATAGAGAGGATGCATGGATCTAATATAAATGTCGAATACGAGGAAGATCATTCCGACCATTAGCTTGTCTACTGACCAACTGCACATGATACTCACTTATCTTCCTGACCCTTATTTGGCATATGCAATGCTATGGAGTTTTATCGAATGTTTAATTTCGAAAAATATTATCATCACATCTAGAGCCCAAATACCAAATTGACATGGTGATGATAATCTAATATTGTCAAGTCAGTTGGACTTGCATCATCTATTTAAAATAAACTTACGCAGCATATCGAGTCTACTTCTTATTTGTAATATATGTTGTGTACTGAGTCCCATCGAAGGTATAAAGACCCTTACGACTCATTCAAAAAGAGTTTCGAGGGGATTCAGTATGAAATCATTAAAGTTATATCCTTAAAGAGAACACCTTCCAAAGGTGTTTGTGTACTTCAAAACATATAATTCCTTTCGAGGGAACCTTCTTCATAACAGCAGAATCTATGCCTTTGAAAGGGTTCGCCTTTTAAAAGTATAAAGGACCTTTCGACTTACTCAAAAGGGGTTTCGAAGGTATTGATTCCTTCTTAGACTATGCTTTGAGAAGTTGACTGGATTTTTTGTCAATAAAGGCCCTTTCGACTTACTTGAAAGAGGTTTCGAAGGGATTGATTCCTTCTTAAACTTTTCTTTGAGGAGTTGACTATATTTCTTATCAACATTTTTGATGCTAAAAGGAGGGCTTGAACCTCCGACCTTGTAGTTTCCTTATAGACTAACTATAGAATGTTTTACTTGTAGGAAAATGAAATCGAAGGGACTTAGTCGAATGGATACAACAGTTTTGGAAGAAAATATTACTCTAACTTTCAATTTGGAAGGGGTAGTGCCAGGGAAACCATCAACTCTAAGATAAGGAATTTAGAGCAATAAATACTAGAAATTCAAGAGATCCTGAAGGCAACTCTACCACCAAAATTTTCCAAAACCGCTAAACCAAAACGAGGGACGAGGTGGTCTACCCAAGAAGAAACTTGAAAGCTCATACATTCGAAGGTAAGAGCAAGGTCGACTTAACATCGTCAAAGAAGAAAGAATGTCATGCAACTAAATTCGATCATTAAGGTAGAATATAAGGTAAATCTCTGGAGCAATCTGGAAGCTCAACTTCAAAGGAATACAACCCAAATCTAAAAATCTATCATGACACTGGAGCTTATTTGAAACATGTGGCAAAGAAGGCTGTCAAAGACATGCTAAACGCTAAAGGAAAAGAACTCTAGATGAGCGAGTGAATGACAATGAATGGGTAGCTCCGTTTACTGATGAAATCATGTCGATGGTAATCCCATCTTATGTCAAGATTCCATCCATGAAATATCATGGCACCACCAATCCCGATGACTACTTGATAGCTTTCGATAGCCAAATGGATATATATAATGCTTCTGGGGCAGTGCGGTGCAAGCTATTCCCAGTAATCCTTCAAGAGGCTGTCGCAAAATGGTACCGTCAATATCAAGAGAAGACTATTTACTCATGGAAAAAAATTTCCTATGAATTCTCTGCTCAATTTTTCATATTGCAATGACCCCACGATTTATTATACTGTTTTTGTAAACATCAAACAAAGACAGGGAGCTCTAGGTGACTATCTCAAAAGGCTCAATACAGAGGCACTGAAGGCCAAAGACCTGAACGATAGGGATAAACTAATTGCAGTGCATTCGAACTGGTAGAAAATAATTGTTTTGGAAAGGGCTCTTTGTTCATGGATGTAAAGTTTTACAAGTCACTTCCAAGCTGATAAATTCATTAGGATGGATAAATTGTACTATGCCAAGAAGAAAGCTAACCTTAAGAAAGAGAGTGGAGATTTGGGTTTGATCGAGGACACAAAAGGCCGAGGTAGGAGGATTCCAATACTAATTCAATCGCTTTGAACAAGCCATTGTTTTATATCTATGCCATAACAAAAGAAAAAGTCAACTTCCTAACTTCATTCAAGGTTAGAAACTGCCCTGAACAAAGAAAAGGGGATGATTATTGTTCTTATCATAAAGTGAATGACCATAAAACTAATGAGTGTCGAGTGCTTGCTGGAATTATTCAAAAGCTAATTCGTGAAGGACGCCTGAAAGAATTCATTCAGGACCAACAGAAAGCACCCCGGACTAGCGATGGACCACGAAAGTTCCCTAATAATGCTGTGAACAACATAGAAGTTGAAGATCCATTAAACCTGAGTCCACCCTTGAATAGGATTGATGTGATTCATAGGGAACTGCATCCAGCGGGAACTAGTAAAGGAGCTAGAAACAGATATATCAAGGAAGCTGGGGAAAGAGTATTTTCTATCTAGGAAGAATCCTCGCTTAAAAATCCACGGCTTATATACAGATGCCAAGTCTTGTCATCACCCCACAAGATCTAAAAAAGGGAATTCATCACCTCCATAATGACTCCCTTATGATTACTACTCAAATCAAGCTTTCTATAGCGTCCAAGATTCTGGTTGACACTGGAAGCGTAGTCAACGTCATCTTCAAGCACGTCTTTCATTAAAATGGGCGTTCCTGAAGATAAACTAGAGCCTAGTCTTGAACCTATTTTTTGGTTCAATAACAAAAGGTCGACTCCGATAGGGCAAGTGAAGCTGCTAGTACAAATGGGAGTACCGCTATGCTGCAGAATTTTTGAAATTCCTTTTGTGATCATCAATTAACCATCATATTATAGTGCATCTTTTGACTGCCCTGCATTGGATGAGGTGAATGCATTTGTCTCATAAAGTAACTGATGATGAAATTTTTAACTGGAAATATTGGGATACCATTCGGGGAGAACAATTTAGCTCCCACGAAATGTATTTTGCCACCCTTGATCAATATAAAAGTGAGTACTCTTCTTATTATGATTCCTCTACTATTTTTCAGCATCTAGATGATGAATTTTTACATCCAATATTTGAAGCAAAAACAAGATCTAATAACATAAATAAATGTGTGTTTGAAAGGTACATCTTATCTAGGACCAAGAGGAAGAGAATTGATGCCAACTCTATAAAAGAAAGGAGATCATTACAAATTAGATTGCCAAAGGGGAAACAGAGAGGATAAAGCCTACAGAGGATCTCAAGGAAATATATATAGATCTAGCTGATTCGGCTAAGATTGACAGAGTGGGAAAGGAATTGAAGGACAACTTGAAAGCAGATTTAATTCAATTTCTTAAAGCTAACAAAAATGTATTTGCATGGACTCATTCGGATTTGATTGGGATTGATCCATCGGTTATGTGTCATGCACTAAATATTTATCCAAATGTGACCCCGTTCGACAAAAGAAGAGGCAATTTGATAAGGTTCTATCTGACGTCATGAAAGAAGAGGTTAAAAGGCTTCTTCAAAAGGGATTCGTTCGAGAAGTCTTTTACCCAAAATGGCTTGCAAATCTAGTGTTGTAAAAAAAAGGCAAATAGTAAATGGAGAACATGTGTCAATTTCACTAATCTAAACAAAGCATGCCCAAAAGACTGTTATCCATTGCCCAAAATAGATCGTTTAGTTGATGCAACTAGTGGTCATAAGCTATTTTCCCTCGTGGATGCTTATTCAGGGTATAACCAAATACCCATGTTCAAACCAGACGAAGAGTATACAAGCTTCATTATCAATTAAGGAACTTTCTGTTATAAAGCATGCCTTTTGGGTTGAAGAATGCGGGAGCTACTTATCAGAGGTTGGTCAACAGAATATTCAAGGAGCAAATTGGATGAAATATGGAAGTTTATGTGGATGGCATACTAGTAAAAGCTCATGAAATTGAGTATCATCTTAAGGATCTTGAAGAAATGGTTAAAGTGTTATGAAGGTATCAAATTATACTGAATCCTCAAAAATGTGCTTTTGGAGTTTATTCTGAAAAATTCTTAGGTTACATCGTTAGCACAGAATGAATCGAAGCCATTCCCAACTAGATCCAAGCTATCAGATAAAACATATATATCGGACTAAAGATGCCAAACTAGCCTTATATGTTAAGAAGGTGCTAAAAATACTTGCCTTATTTGAAGATTTTTCTAAACACCAAGTTACAAGGGAATATAACTTTTAAGCGATTCATTAGCAAAATTGGCTAGTTCAAGAGGAGCTCCAGAAACTCATATTGTTCTAGCATAGTATCAAGAAAATCCCAGTATTGAAGAGGAAATGCTTGAACCAGGCAATGAACTATTGATTTTAACTAGATCCCAAGCCATGATGCAAGGAAGAGAAGAAAGAGGAAATTAATGAAGAAATTCCATATAAGGAGCCCAATCATCCAAAGGCAGAAAATTGTTATGGAAACACTTGGATGACACCTATTGTAGAATATCTTATCGATGAGATATTACCACCTGACAAAATGAAAGCTGGAATAATTAGACGATAGGGTCCGATCTTTGTCATAATGGATGGAATTCTTCATAAGAAAGGATTCCCCTCCCTTACTTAAGATGCGTGAGTCCGAAAGATGGGATGCAATTATTAAGGGAAGCGCATGAGGATTTTGTGGAGACTATTCCAATGGGATAAAGTTGGCCAAGAAAATAATGAGACAAAGTTTCTTTTGGCCTCAAATGATGGGTCAAGCTATAGAGCATGTAAAGAAATGTGAAAAGTGCCAGAAATACTAAAAGATTCCCTACTTTCCGTCAAGCCAATTAATCCCGATTTTCAGTCCATGGCCCTTTGACATATGGGAAATCGATTTGATTGGACCATTGTCGATTTCTAATGGAGGAGAAAAATATGCTATAGTGGCTATTGATTACTTCACTAAGTGGATAGAAGTGGAACCATTCCCTAAAATCAATTCTGGGAAAGTGATTAAATTCGTCATTAAAAAAATAATTACTACATTCGGGATCCTTCACAAAACTATATCTAACAATGGAACACAATTTGAAAGTGAAGAGTTTTCTCAATTTTTCTATAAGAACCGGATTATCAAAAGATTTTCTTTCGTGGCACATCCAAAGGCTAATAGAGCCGTTGAGGAAACAAACAAGACAATCCTCAAAAAATGATTGAATAAAGCCAAAGGAAATTGGGTAGAAGAAAGCCACTTGTACTTTGGACCTATCATACGTTCACTAGAACTGCAATGAGTCATACCCCTTACTCTCTAACATATGGGTGTGAAGCAATGTTGTCGGTTGAAATTGAGGTACCCTCACATCGAAGAATCTCCTATGCATTCGATCCAAACCATGAATTAAAGAAAGAATCATTGGATTTAATGCATGAGCTAAGATATGAAGCTGCTATTCGAATTGCAGAATATCAAAGGAGAATCTCGAAATACTACAATTCAAAAGTAAAGATAAGATCATTTCAAAAGGGAGATCTAGTAGTCCAAAGGGTGATGGAAAATACAAGAAATCCTGTGGATGGAGCACTAGGACCAAACTGGGAGGGTCCTCTAATCGTGTGCAAAGAAATTCCTCCTGGAGCTAACAAATTATGTCGACCAGATGGCAACATGGTTCTTAGAACGTGGAATGCGGAATATTTGTGATCATATTATCCCATAATGAATGAATAAAACACCTCTTTTTTAAGAAAAATATACATGGCTGGGAGTAGGATTCTCCTTAAACTTAGAAACTACCTTAAACGGTCAAAAGCCTTTGTCCGCGTCGAGGCCAGGTCAAAGCATCTCCTGGAGGGAGGATAGAGTAATCCTTTATCTGCACCATGCTATGACTAGGGTAAAGTATCTGCAAGCTCTTGATCGCACCACGCTATGGCCAGGTCAAGGCGCCCTTTGGAGGAGGGATGGAGTAAGCCTTGAACGTGCCATGTTATGGCTAGGTCAAGGCACCGCCCAGCCTTTAGTCCCGCCTATAAGGCCTATTGGAGTACCTCCTGGAGGAAGGATGAAGTAATCCCTTGATCTCGCCACTCTATGGCCTAGTCAAGGTACTGAACAAGCCTTCAGTCTCACCTATAAGACCTGGATGGAGTGCTTTTTGGAGGGAGGTCGGGTAAGTCCATGGGTCCTGCTTGTAGATAAGCTAACCAAGCACATCGGACAACAACGGACTAAGATGTCCAAGTTTGAAAAGTGGCAAACCAAACAATGACAACATACAAAACCTAAAAGGTGGCACACGTGGAGAACCAGAAGAGGCAACATGAAGCAAAACATTCGAACAATTGAAGCCCAAAAAGTGGTGCATGACAAAAAGCACAGTTAAGCATTTACTGTTGGATATTTTCCAAAAGATGATTTCCAAGCTTCACTAATTAATGCCCGAATTTGGGTTTTAGGTCTTACACTATTGATTTCTGCTCTTCACTTATTAATGCTCAAATCTGGGTTTCGAGTCTTTTGCTATTAATTTTTGGACTTCACTCATTAATTCCTTAATCTGGGTTCCTAGACTATTGTTATTGAGACCTATATGATGGACTTCTAGTCTTCTATTAACTTATGGTTCAATCTTATTAATACCCAAATTAGGGTCACTAGTCTTCTACAACCAACTCTCGGACAACACTTTCAACACCCGAATTGGGTTTCAAGACTACTATTATTTCTGAACAAGGATTTGTGAACTTCTATTATTTATCCCCAAATGAGGATTCTTGGTTTTCTATGACCTATTTGCAGGTGATAATTTCTAGACTTTTATTACTAGACAATTGTTATTACCAGAAGAAGACTTCTGAACTTCAATTCTTAATGTCAGATCTAAAATAAATGCCTGGTCTTTTATTAATATAACAAGGATTTAATTTTTGAACTATTTTCGTTAACAAAGTTGGAAGTTGGGACTTTTCTTATTATTGGCAAACAAGAATTTTTGATCTTCGATCATTCCCAACTGTTGATTTCTTAAACCTATTAATTCCAGATGATGGTCTATTAATTTCCATTATTTCTAGATTTAGACTTCAACAATTTTGTTATTAGAAATGCTAATATTATCTTCAATAATATTACAAACAAACCACTGAACATATTCTTACATAAATTTTGAACTAACAATAAAGAATGTACATTCTTTGTACTTTGCAGGGAAATAAGGTCATTAAGGATGGAATAGTGCAACAGGAAAGTTATTAGATTTTTGTTCTAAAGAACAAAAGCTTCTTTCATATGGGGACAAAATGTTAACCATAAAGCTCACCTAAGAACGAAGGTATGAAAGAAATCTTATGAAAGTGTTAAGAAAAGCTTCGCAAGAATTGAAAAAAGGGTTTCGCCATGGTTTAAAAGCGGCATTTTGAAGGCATTGGAGTAGCTTTCGAAGAGGTTGAAATGATGCTACAAACACATGATGCTCCTACAAGTATTAAGTGAAATATGAGCATTCGAAGGAGTCGAAAGGGGGGCAAAGCTACTCTTTTGACTCAGTTGATCCTTTCGAAACAGTTGAGTTCGCATGCATAAAGAAGTTTTGAATGTGTTAAGAATGCCTTTCGAAGGTATCAAGTAACGAGCTTCCGCACTAATATTGGTCCCTTCGAAATAGATGGAGAAGATTCTGCTAAAACAACCCTTTCGAAAGCAAACACTAGCCTTTCGAAATGGTTGAATCCTTCCACAAGTATTAGGGAAATTTTGTACATAACCAATATTTCCTCTGCAAACAACATAGGATGAGCTTTCACTCTAACCAGGGAGATGCTTTCGAAAGCCACCTTCCGCAACTATCATTTGACTACCAAAAAGCTTCCTCCATCACAAAAATCTTTCGCGTTGGTCCTTCGGCCACCATTAAGTCCATTCGAAACCATCTAAATACCAAGCCTCGCTCATTTAAGCATAGTATATCATGATAACGCCTAATCTTGACAATAATAGAAATGTTTCCAAGGAGACGAAGAAGTTAAAAGTTCTTCCGCTAGCATTCAAAACAACATAATGACGAACCATGACTCATTTTCCACTAATGAAAGTATACCTTTCGATGATGTTGAAAGGTCCTATAAGTACCCAAAAGCAGTATTGGTAAACAATAAATCAATATTTTATAATAGCATAGTTTCGACGAAGATGGGAGAATGAAGGCGAAAGGATGGATACAAAATGTGAGAAAAGAAACCTTTCGATAGCTTCGAAAGGAAGAAGGCGGAAGGGTCCAACCCGCATCTATAAATACGACCCTAGGGTCCAAGTTGGGGGAGGGGTTGGATTCTAGACTATTTTTCTCACTTCTTAGTAAAATCAAATTCTTGTAACCCTAGATCAATTTGGGGAAAATTCACTTACTTGTAATCTATCTTTGAGCAATAAAATGGAAAGGATGCATGGATCTAATATCGATTTCGAATATGAAGAAGATCATTCCGGCCATTAGCTTGTCTAATGACCAACTGCACATGATACTCACTTATCTTCCAAACCCTTATTTGGCATATGCAATGCTATGGTGTTTTCTTGGATATTTTGATTTCGAAACATATTATCATCACGTCTAGAGCCTATGTAATATCAAATTGATGTGATGATAATTGTCCAATATCGTCAAGTCAATTGGACTTGCATCATCCATCCAGAATAAAATTCCATAGCATATTGATTCTACTTCTTATTTGTAATGTATATTGTGTACCGAGTCTCTTCGAAGATATAAAGACCCGCTCGACTCATTCGAAAGGGGTTTCAAAGTGATTCATTATGAAATCATTAAAGTCTTATCCTTAGGGAGAACTCCTTCGAAAGATGTTTGTGTACTTCGAAGCATATAATTCCTTTCAAGGGAACTTTCTCCATGACAGCATAATCTATGCCTACGAAAGGGTTCCACTTTAAAGATATAAAGAAACTTTCGAATTACTCGAAAGGGGTTTCGAAGTGGTTGATTCCTTCTTAAACTTTTCTTTGAGAAGTTGACTAGATTTCTTGTCAACAAAGGACCTTTCAAATTACTTGAAAGGGGTTTCGAAAGATTGATTCCTTCTTAAAATTTGCTTTAAGGAGTTGACTAGATTTCTTGTCAACAAAAGTAATTCACAATAATGTGTAAGAAAATGAAAAAATTTACAAAGAAAAAACCAAAAAAATTCATGACAAGTCAATCCTACAAAAAACATTTTCGCCAAATCAAAAGGTTCTTTTGTATAACTCACAGCTTCATTTATTCGTCAGTGAATTAAAATCCAAATGGACTTGAGCCTATGTGGTACTACAGTTTTTCCATATAGTCATAGAAACAGAAAACCCTAGGAATAGATCGATTTTTAAGGTCAATAGTCATCATTTAAAGCCTTGCTTGGAATTGGCAAGTGACCAAGAGGAGGAGCTCATGATTCTTCACAAGCCGTAATACGTCTAGTAAGAAATTTTAACCCTCTCTTGTAAATATGTGTGTATATATATATATATGTTTCTCTTTTACACTTATTATATCATACAATGACTACGGGGACATAGTCAAAATCAAGTGTAGGGGAGCTTTATGTTTATTTTGATTTTACATGGTTTGACCTTTTGCATTTTCTTTCCCTTTTTTTTTGAAAAAACAGTTTTTTTGCATACTAATTTACTTTTGAATAGGAATGATAGAGTACACATATAGTTTTCGTCATTAGATTGAAATTTTTGGAAAATTACATATCTTAATGAATAATAAAAATATAATTTTAAATTACAAGCAATTATGGTGTAACTAGTATATTGGGAGATTCATAGGTGATGGTTACGAAGTGTATTCTAAATTGTATTCTTCATTTAAAAACTGGTTGATTTAAAGTATACGCACTAAAAATTCATCTTTAAAGGTAAGTGGTGCTAAGATGATTTTGTAAAACTCTCTTCGAGGGAAGAAAATAAGAGAAAAAAGTAATAGAAAAAAATAAACAAACACCTAGAGTAAGCTATCAATACATAATTGTGTACATTCGCAATGCTCAGCACTCTTCTCACGTAAACTCGCAAGGCAGTGCATGAATGATATATCTGACCTCAATATTCTGAGTTAGGTGTATGTATACAAAATAATAATGATAATAACAAACATATGGAGTCAAGTATACACACCTAGGTGTGGGTACTTGCAATACTCTATCCTCTTCTCACATAATCCCCAAAAACAATGCATGAATGATATATTTGGCCTCAATATTCTGAGTTAGGTGTATATAAATAAAAATAATGTTAATATTTTATTCAAAAAAAGAGTAAGCAATTAAATCTAAGAATTATCTTGACTTTATTGATTTGACTTGTTTTAGAAAAAGAAATGAAGATATCACTTTGCAAACTCTGATAATCAATTGAAGAATTTTTTCATAGTTGCACTATGTCATCAACCGAAACAACCGGTAAGCTGGAGTCAAAATTTGATGAAAACTTATTTTTTTTGGAAGTTATGATTAGTAAAGGACCGAAATTTCCAGACAATGACCGAGACTTTTATATTACTATCTCATGCCAATCTATAAGTAAATTCTTCGTTTTGTAAATATAAGCTGCCTTCATATTTTCGCATTAGGAACTTTGCATATTGCTTTCGATTTTATGGGTACCATCCATTGAAAACCCTCACGAGACAACGCTAGTCCTACTAGGGAGATCTAAAGGTTTAACGGCTTATTGCATATGCTCAATGCAATCGTGTTTCCTATAAAAGTGGATTTATCTTAGTTTTACTTTATTCGATGATGAATAAAAAATAAGCGTGGAAGTATTTGATATACATGTAAAAATGTATATTTTTACTCTCGTACTTATTCTTCTTCTATTAAAATAAATGACATATTATGGTATTTGTGTATTTTTAAACAAACTATAAAAAGGTTTTCAAATCATCACTCACTCATCTACATTTGGGCAAAATGGTAATTTTGTATGCACCTTAATTTTGAGAAAATTTATTTATATATTTTAATTTATTTTGTAGGAAGTTGAGTGCAAATCGGAAGAGGCTTCATAGACTTGTGCATACATATATTTTGGAAGCCAAAGAAACAAGAAAAAAAGAAATAATACTTCATGGAGGTGCCCATCAACCCACTTGCTAATGGACCACAATTAAAAAGAAAAGTACATGTTAGTGGCGATTAATTTATCATTAATGATCACTTGAAGGCCACATAAAGTGAAGCGTATTTTTGTAGCACCCTAAAATATGTTAAGGTTTTAGAATTATATAAATATCCTCTTATGTTTCATGAAAAGATGTTTGTACTTATAACTAAAAAATAAAAATAAAAATTCTCTCCTCTTTAATGGCTTCTCAGTCTTCTTTTTTATTTTATTTCATGCTCTTTTTATGCTGTTTTATTTCGTGCAAATATTGTCGATTTCCTTATTGCAAATTAGTGTAGATCTACTTTTATGAAATTATTTAGCACTCTTTCCTTTTGATTAGCATTTCCTTTCTTTTTGTTTATGTTGAAATCCATTTGTGTTGATATGAATTTAAAGATAAGAGGCTAAGCCCCTTCAATTTAGGAGTAATGAAGCTATCACGAATAATGTAAATTCAATATAATGGTGCCATTTATGATCTCTTATTTTGTGTTTAATGTAAATATAGAAATTGATGGAAGTTTGATGTTTGTTAATGTTTTTGACAGCCTATTTTGTTAATCACAAATAAGCTATACTTAATCAAATGTAGAATCAAGTTACATCTTCATCTCAATATTTGAATTTGATAATGAAGTTAAAAGTAGAATCAAAATTTGATATTCTATTTTACTTGATCAAAGATAGTAAATAAACATGCTGAAAATAAATTTTATTTCTAACTTCATAATCATTTTCATTAGATTTGATAAGTTGGTTTGGTTGATGTATTATAATTTGATCGTTTAAGTTTTTATACTTAATATCTCAAATAGACCATACTTAAAATAAATACATCAACTAAATCTACTTTAGTTAACAAGAAAGATTATAAATTTGTTATATGTTGATTTATTTGAATGTGAGAGTGGATTTACCTCTAAACTGCCTTTTAATCTCACTGCTTTTATTTTGATTTTCTCTATTTTTTCTATAATTTTTTAGTTCAAAATATTTCCAAATCTTTTGGGATAGTTTGATTGATTAAACTAAAAAAACTGCTTTCCTTGTGGGATTTGCAAATTTTGATAAGATGAAATTTATACTTCTTCATTTTTCCAGGGGTTTTCCAGAAACAAGAGGTCGTATTGATATTCGATAAATTTAGCTAGTCTTTGTGCTCGGTTGCATGCACTTCCATAGTAGAAAATTTACCATCCTAGGTATTACAAATAATCTTCAGAAACCCTTTCAATAAAGAGATTCACCACTGCTTAATAGGAAGTCTGAACCCCATACTTCCGAACCGAAGATCTCAAAAGTCCATATGGTAAAGAAATAGCCCTTACTCAAGTTCTTAAAAAACTATCTAATATAGGAAATTATAATAATACATCATCTCAAGAATTTTTCAACCATGAATAATAAGAAAGCCTTCACTAAAGAGAGCCCTATCATTCGGACAATAGTAACAAGAAGTCCAGAATAATTTTTCTAAAATAGGAGATTAAAATAACTTTTCCCAAAAATTCGTGAGTTGTGATTAATATGAAGGGAATTCCTTAATATTAGGAGTCATGAATAATAAGCAATAACATGCCTTCCAAGACAAGAATTTTGAAATAGAAAAGTCCCCTTGTAAATATCTTGTCTAACCCCCTCCTATTTAGATTATTTAGGTTAATTTTATTGAATGAATTATGGAATTTATGTAGAAGAACATCAATGTGGCTAGGGAGGGTTAAGAGATGCTTAGAGATGTATTTATAGTGGTTGGTGGCTAATTTAGAGGCTGCTCTAACCTTAATCTCAAAATGGATTAGCAAGTTGCACTAATCATCCTTTGTTACCCGCTAATTGGCCTAAAAGTTTATAAAATTTTAAACAGTTATATCTCCTAAACCATAAGTCCAAAAATCTATTATAATCACTTTACAAAGTGAAAATCATCATATTTTTCATTTGGAAGTGGTTTGAGATCCTAGTTTGGATCTTATCAAAATTTATATGCCTTACAAGATTTTTAAGGGTCAAAATCGTTCAATAAAAATTCTAAGAGTGAAACTTTCACTGATTAATAATTTCCATTGTCATATTAAATTTGTACGCAATTTGATTTTAAAAATAATATTTTTATGATCCGATGATACATAAAAACGTGGATTGTTGCACAATATCGCTCCCACTGATTTCAAGACACTTTGATTGTTACATGTAAACAATCTATTCTAAAACGCTATTTAGATTTTTTTGTTCAATACATGTGTACCGAAACTTAAAGGCATACCGGATGGTAATTTTGCGTGAAATCCAAATTAAATTATGCATGTTGAATAATGAAACTATTACGCTAATTTCAACATTTGAAATTTATGATGCTATTCTTGTTAATGTTTCATACCATATTTCAACTACATTGGTCTTCTTCTTGAAAACACATTTGTAAAGGATGGATCATATCCCATCGGGTATAATTAACAAAATCATATTTTGATACCGTATTTGAATTCTATTCAGGATTTATGCATCTTACCGTGTGGCATAGTCCATTCTCTTAATGATTTTGTATATAACCGAGTTATATATATCCTCAACATTGATAAGAAACTTATTATTTCCTTTTAATATGTGGAAAAACTTATTATACATTATATTGTGTGATGTTCGATTAGGTTTGGCTAATTCCATTCCATTCCTCGTAATCAGTATTATTTTGGATTGTATCCAAATCCATTTTATTATCAATAATTTCTAAAAGAAATTCCTTGATCATGGATTTGGCAAAAGAATCCAAATCCATTTTACTATCAAATATTTCTTACCTTACATATATAACAGAAGTTGTTCTAGTTTACAAAATTTATGTCCATAACATAAACTGATCTATTAATATTGATCGGTCCCAAACTCTTTTATGGTGATCCACAGAAGATCCCTTATAAACAATTATTACGTCTAGTCATTTGACTTGCACAACATGTCAACTCCTTGGCCTATGATATGATGGAGTTTCTTATAAACCCTTATCTTTTATGATTTTGTAAACTATGCATTATATGAAATTATTTTAATCTTATGTATTACTCTTAAGTACACGACCTTACAAAATGAAGTTAACTCAACTTCACTCTTTATCAATCGTACTTTATTCAACAAATTTAGATTACTCTATATCGAAACATCATTAAATAACATTAGGATGCATGACTTTTAAGATTCAATCTTTATCCACTTTTAGATACATTTGGAACTCTTTCTGACATACTTACATATTTAATCAAATCAAATCATTTTATTTTCTTATGTATGTTATGTTATTTATTTTTGTTTTCCATTCTATGAGCTTACCATATGCATACTACGTGTGTATCTAATGCTCAAATTCATGTCTATGATAATCCATTGTTGAATTTAACAAAGTATAGGGAATCGTTTTTGGTATCATTAGACTTACGATTGTATACATCAATATGTATCAACCCCAAGAGTTCACCAACTCTTATGCGCTCCCACTGAATGGGTACTTTACCCTTTATCGTTTGAGATATAATTCACTAGTACCATATAATTTTTTCTGAAAAGAAGTACCATATCATTTATAACAATATGATTATAGAATTATTTTTCAAAACTGTGTCCTAGTCCATAATTCTAAAATAACTGTAAAATTTCAGATTGTATTTCCTGTTAATCACTTTTGTTATGAAAACAAATATCATTATTATAGTTTTATTTAATAATAAACATCCAAAATAGAGTTATGTATATTTTCAGTCAATACTGAAAATAGTTATTATTTCTAAATGATACTTGGTATACGAAATAATTTTATAACTTGATGTGATCGCCAAAAAGTGTTATATCTCTACAATAATCTAGACTTTTAACTGCGTTTTTATAAATGCTATATATCAACATGTTATTATAGGTCAGGGCTTAGCAAAATAAGAAACGCTATAAATAATTACTGTTAATAGCATTTAAAATATGTTATAAATCTAGCATTTCTACAAATGCTGTGAAACGGCATTTTATCAAAATTTGTTGATATTAGATGGCGAAAAGAAAGGCTATCAGAAGCTCATATGTCCCGTGTGTATAAAGCTGTTAAATGTTGCTATTAGCGTTTGTAAAACGTTATCGAATGTCATTAACAATAGCATTTTATAAATGCCATCGTTAACAGTTAATAGCATTTTTCAGTGCCATCGTCTTATTATATAACATTTTTTTTACTACTTTGTGGCATTTCAATGCATATATATTACATATTTAAAATATCACTAAGATCACATTTGATAACCAATACATTATATGTAATTAAGTAAAATTATATCAAAACACAATATAAGTTCATAATATCTCATAACAAAGTACTAAGATTACACATGCTAATAATCAAAAGCAATAATATATACAAGCATTCTTATCTTAACTATATATAAAAGTAATCATACCAAAGTGATGCATACGATAATATACAGCACTTCAAATCACCATGTCGCTACTTACTCCCACCAAATGTCCAGTTATCTGCAATGGAAAAGTTTTACAATTAGCCCCAACATGAATAATTCATGAAAATATATAGATAAAAGGGACTTTTAAAAAACAATATTTGATTTTTATGAGCTTATTTAATTTTAAACAACTATTATTATTTACACTGTATCTAATACTATTAATTTTATGAACTTAATTAATTTTTATAAAATTAAGCTTGGTTTTATAAAACCTAGTTAATTTTTAGAAACTTGGTTAACTGAGCTTTATGAAACTTAATAATTTTTATAGAAACTTAGTTTATTTAGTTAAATTTTTATAAAACACGATTAATTTTATAGACTTATTTAATTGTCATAGAACTCAGTTAATTTTTATACAACTTAGTTAAACTTTACAAACTTTGTTAATTTAGTCAAATATTTGTAAAACTTGGTTAACTTTAACTTTTATAAAAATTAGATAAATTTTATAAATTTAGTTATTTTACAAATTTTGTTATTTTTTTGAAATTTAATTGATTTTTATAAACATAATTTTCACAAATTTTGTTAATTTTTATAAATATACTTAATCTTTATAAAACTTGGTTGATTTAGCTACAATTTTATTTATTTATTTTTTATAAAATTTTGTTAACATTTAGGAAACTATTTAATTTTTATAAAAGATGATTAACCTAGTTAAATTTTTATATAACTTAGTTAATTTTTATAATTTATTTAAGTTTTATAAAACTTAGTTAATTTTTAGCAAATTATTTAATTTTTATAAAACATGGTTAAGTTAATTAATTTTTATAAACTTATTTTAGTTTTATAAAATTAGTTAATTTTTATAAACTTTTAGTCAACTTAGCTAAATATTTAAAAATGTAAGTATGTTTTATAAACTTAGTTATAAAACTTTGTTAATTTAGTTCAAAGTTTTAAAACATAGCTAATTTTTATAAAATTTGCTTAAGATGGTTATTTTGTAAAAATAAGTAATTTTTGTAAAGTTAGTTAATTTTTACAAAATAATCAAGTGCTTGGTTAAATTTTTATAGAACTTAGCTAAATTTTGTAAAACGCTATTAACTTTTATTAACGTGTTAAGTTTCTACAAATCTTGCTTAACGTATGAAGGCTGTATCATTTCATCCCTTGCTTTATGTCAATCAGCAATAAAATTAGAGTTAGCATACCATATTATCAAATCTAAGGAACTAATATTGAAAGGTGTATATCATATTTAATACAAGATTTAATATTATTCGTTGTTATTTATAATCTAAATATTGCACTGATTGTTTCATTCTTTAAGAGGAAATTTTGTTTATTCATTGTTAGAATTCAATTGTGTTTTAAAATATGAAAATGTATTTTTTTTATTTTACTTTCTGAATTAATGATTTTTTTTTAAATTTTCGTATTTTGTACTTAATTTATCAGTTCTTTGGGACTTAATATTTTCCCGTTCATATTGAACACAAAGATATTTTTAATTTGTTCTATTACCTTGGATAAATCTAATGACCGATTCTATAACAAACAAAATTCATTAGGGTGATTTTTAACTATATATTTTAGAAATAATGCAATAGCAATATCTGGAATCAGTTCATCCACATTTGTACATTTCCATAAACAGTCTGAACTCATGGCCACTTTTCTCAACCTTTGGACCTAGAGAACAACATACATATTTTCAAAAGAATTTTTCTATAGCAGAATGAATTTGAGTGCGACAAAAATGACCGTTATAAAATCATGGATAAAGTTGAAGTATAATAACTTTACTGCATATAAGGATTTCACCAGAACAACTGCTAGAATTTGAAGTCTATATATAAAACAATTCATTATGATACATGCTAAAGAACTTTAAGTCATTAACTACCTAAAAGTGAAACTAATAACTGCAACTAAGAACTAGATCCTACGGGTAAAACTAAAACATGCTTGAATAAGAGCCATATTCGTTGAAAGTCGTTTGATCAAATCAGGGTTATTGCCCTTTACAACCAATAGGTATAAACTAATCTTTATACATCAATGTTGACAAAGGTAACAAAATGATAGAAGCAAAATCCAAAAACAAAAAAAACTGTGATTCTTAAACACCAAATGGGATAATATATATGAAAACGGTTTTGATGTCCAAATTATCAAAAAATATTTGTAAAACCTAACTAGTTTATTGTTCCCTTAACTTCCATAGAAAATGATTGCAATAAACATATGGAATATTAAGCTCTAGATGTTTAATAGAAATTCTGGCTAAAATAAATAAAATATTTCTATGACTACTTATAGGAACATAACCATTTAAGTACTGTAAAAAGAAAATTAAGGTATTTTGCATTGATTACTATTCCCACTGCACAGAAAAAAGAAGAAGTTGAAGTAAAAGCAACAGTACATTTATTTTAGCTTCTTTATCTCTGAATGCTAAGTGGATCTGCTCGATAATGAATTTGATTCACTCACCTACGAGTATGATACAATGTGCTTGATGAAAATGCAATGAATTAAAATCTAATACATAACCACAAACATGCCAACAAAGTATGATATACTTCACCTTCATATCTAAATTGATTGTACGTCAGATTGTAGAATATGTAAATCCACAGCCGATTCTTTATATTTAATGATTTCCTTTTGCATGGCAGATGTATCCTCTGAAAGTGATGAAACATGTGATTTAGACTCTACCTTTGTTTTTTCATCATTGATATTCATTAGTGATGCAGCACGATCTACAAATGCACCAGGCTTAGGTCGCTCACGACCTAAGGGGGAAGTTTTAAGTCGCTCACGACCTAGTGGGGTAAGCTCGCAAGTGCAATCTGCAGAAGGGTTTGATGGGAAATGACTTAATATGAAGATAGCTCGTCCAAACGACCTAATTAATAAAGGCAAACGACCTATCGAAGTTCGCTCGGAGTCAAGTCGCTTGGAGTTAAGTCGCTCGGAATTAGGTCGTTTGGGATATGCCGCATCTGCTGGGTTTGGTGAATCATTAGGTTGCCGACCTAATGGGTTACGACCTAACGAAGTAGGTCGCTCAGAAGCTTAAGTCGCATCTATTTTAGGTCGCTGGACCTTGTGCCGCTGGAAGAAGGAGCGCTGCAGTTGGGTGGTGCTGCATATAAGTTGAGTCGCTTGTGTCATAAGTCGTAAGTCGTTGTTATGTGTATATGTATAGGTCGCGTGCGTTGTATCTGTTAGGTCGTTAAGGCGTTTGGTGTCTGTATTGTTTTTGTTTTTAAGTCGTATGTCGCTTTATGTGATAAGTCGTGCACTATGTTATAATGATAGGTCGTTGCCGACCTTGTATAGGTCGTAGGTCGCGTCTCTTGTATGTTGTTAGGTCGCTTACGACCTGGGTTGTGTTGTGTCTTGTATTTTAAGTCGTTAACGACCTATGGTAGGTCGGTGGTGTTGTAATGTGTTGTGTGGAGTGATGTAGCCTATAAATAGACGAGTTAGGGTCATTGTGAAAGGTTGTTGATTTTTGAATAAAATTCTTGTTTGATTGCTGTGTGCTTTCATCCTAAATTGGTAGTTGAGTGTAATCTCCTATCTCCACCTTCGGATATTCGAGTGCGCTCGAATCAACGATTGTTGAAGCCGATTCGCGGAATCAAGTGCGCTTGATCAACGCTTGAAGAATTGAAGATCTTCTTTCACGGTATCGTGCGCGATCAACGTGTCGAAGATAGCTAGAATTCGGTATCTTTGTGATCAACGAATTTGGGCATTTCAGTATTCATCAATCCACCAATTGCTACTTTCATCGATCTATATCGTTTTGTTAATTATCCGCTGCGTCAGTTTGGTATCAGAGCTTGACTTAGCCAATCATAGCCAAGACGAGTCTTGGAACCAAGGAGTTTGAAGTTTGGTGTTCATCGTGTTCATCTTGAGGTTGCAACAAGTTAGAAGCTTTCGATCCATTTCATTTTGGATCAAAGTGTGGAAGTTGTTTGAATTTGACTTGTGTTGAAGATTTTTGAAGTATTTGTTGAAGTGTTGTAAAGTTCAATCATGCCACCAAGAAGAGCTAATCGTCATCAAAATGTTGAAGCGTTGTATAGAAGAGAAGAAGCCGAGCAAATGGAACAACGCATTAATGAGAAATTTGATGAAGGCATTGGAAAGTTAGAGAAATTGATGAATGATTTGAATCAGAATCAAAGGAGGAGATCACCAATCTCGAACCATGGAGGAAACCGAGTTTCTCCATCGGTTACGGAAGCGAGGAGGGTATCACCGCAATCTTTTAGAGAGAGAAGAGAAACATCAATTTCGTCAAGAAGAGATCACCATGACTATGGACATGAAGAGAGAAGAACTCCACGTGAGTTTGAAGATGAGCCATATAGAGATAAAGAGAGCCATAGTAGAAGAGACATGCGTGATCGAAGGGATGTTGATGGTCGAGATCGATACAGACATACATCTGACTTTAATGAAGAGGGTGATAGAGCTAGCATTCATTATCGAGATCGAGACCAAGTTCGAAATTCATATCGAGATGTGGATGATGATCGTCGATGGGAATCGGGTATGAAGATGGAAATTCCTGAATTTAAAGGTGGAATGGTTGCAGAAGAATTCTTGGATTGGTTGTCTAATGTTGAAGAAATCTTTGATTTCAAAGAGATTCCGGAAAATCGTCGAGTGAAGTTGGTTGCTACTAGGTTGAGGGGGAGAGCTTTGGCATGGTGGCAACAAACTAAACTTACGAGAGAGAGAATGGGGAAGTCAAAGGTTGGGTCTTGGGATAAGATGAAGAGGTTGATGAGAGATACATTTTTACCTTACAACTATCAATCACTTATGTACCAGAGGTTGCAGAATCTAAGGTAGGGGACGAAGTCAGTCAATGATTATGCTGATGAATTCTACCAACTCATTTCCAGGAATGAGATTATGAAGACAGAAGAACAGTTGACTGCAAGATTTGTTGGAGGTTTACGAATGCAGATCCAGGATATGGTTAATATGTTTGATCCAAGATCTGTGGCGGAGGCACATCAGAAAGCGTTGGCTTGGGAGAAGCAGGGAAGGCGTGGAGGCGGTGTGTTTACTAATTCCAACAATCAAGTGAAGGGTGTTAGTGGAAGTTCTAATGTTCCTAAAGCTGTCGCAAAACCAGTTGTGAATGAAGTTGCGAAGGCGAGGGTCAACAACAGTTTCAAATGTTACAATTGTCAGGAAGTGGGTCACAAGAGTAATGAATGTCTGAAGCCGAGGAAACGAACTATGATTGCTGAAGTTGAAGGTGAGGATGATGATGAAGGTTATCCTAGTCCAGTTGAGGAGGAAGAACAGGATGTCGCGTCAAGAGATGAAGGATGTAACCTAATGATGAGGAGGTCTTGTTTAATACCGAAGCAGGAAGAAGAGGCTAGTTGGTTGAGGAGTAACATCTTTCAGTCCACGTGCACTATTCTGGGAAAGGTTTGTAAGTTTGTGATTGATGCGGGAAGTTGTGACAATATTCTTTCTACTGAAGCCGTGAGGAAGTTGAAGCTGAAAACGGAGAAGCATCCAAATCCTTACAAATTAGTGTGGTTGAGAAAAGGAGGAGAAGTGAAGGTGGACAGGCGAGTTCGAGTTCCATTTTCTATTGGGAAGAAATATAAAGACGAGATTTGGTGTGATGTGGTTGAGATGGATGTTTGTCATTTGCTTTTGGGAAGACCATGGCAGTATGATCGAGCAGTACAGCATGACAGACGAACCAATAGCTACAGTTTTATGTTTGAAGGTGTTAAGATTATTTTGGTTCCAAAGAAGAGACAACAAGAAGAGAGCAAATCAGAAGAGATTGAGGAGCTGAAGACTTTATTGACTTTGAAGGAATTTATTGAGGAAGTAGAGGAGAGTCCAGAGGTGTTTTTGTTGATTGGACATGAGGCGACTGAATCTGTTGAAATTCCAGAGGAAGTGAAGCCAGTATTGGAAGAATTCAGTGATGTGTTTCCTGAAGAGTTGCCACCGTTGAGGGATATTCAGCATCAGATTGATCTTGTGCCAGGGTCAGTGTTACCTCACAGGCCACATTACCAAATGAGTCCCAAGGAGCATGAAGAACTGAGAAGGCAGGTGGAGGAGTTGTTAGAACAGGGGCGTGTTCAGGAGAGCTTGAGTCCTTGTGCAGTGCCAGCTTTATTGGTACCAAAGAAGGATGGAACATGGAGGATGTGTACCGATAGTCGGGCGCTGAATAAGATCACTGTGAGGTACAGATTCCCAATGCCGAGGTTAGATGACTTGCTAGATCAGTTGAGTGGGGCAACTATCTTTTCAAAGATTGATTTGAAGAGCGGATATCATCAAATTCGTATTAGACCGGGTGATGAGTGGAAGACTGCTTTTAAAACCACGGAGGGTCTATACGAATGGTTGGTTATGCCATTTGGTTTATCAAAAGCACCTAGTACGTTCATGTGGGTGATGAATCAAATCTTTAGACCATTCATTGGGAAATTCGTGGTGGTGTATTTTGATGATATTCTGATATATAGTGGAAGTACAGAGGAGCATGTAGAGCATTTGCGGAAGGTGTTAATTATTCTTCGTGAGGAACAGTTCTATGCCGCAACAAAGAAATGTGTGTTTATGACGAGGAGTGTTTTATTTCTGGGGTATGTTGTGTCAGGAGAAGGTATCCAAGTGGACCAGAATAAAGTTGAAGCAGTCAGGAATTGGCCACAGCCGAGGACAATTACAGAAGTGAGAAGTTTTCATGGGCTAGCATCATTCTATCGAAGATTCATTCCACACTTCAGTAGCGTGATGGCTCCAGTTACTGATTGTATGAAAGGGAAGCAATTTTCTTGGTCGGAGGAAGCAGGGTTTGCTTTTGAAAGAATCAAAGGACTTTTGACGACAGCACTAATTCTTGTTTTACCAGATTTCCAGTTGTTATTTGAGTTACACACTGATGCTTCTAAGGTTGGGATTGGAGGGGTGTTAAGTCAGAAGGGACGTCCTATTGCATACTTTAGTGAGAAGTTATCAGGGGCAAAGATGAGATATAGTACGTATGATGTGGAGTTTTATGCTGTGGTGCAACCAGTGAAACATTGGAGACACTATCTGTTCCATAAGGAATTTGTTCTTTACACAGACCATGAAGCATTGAAGCATTTGCAAAGGCAGGATAAGATTTCAGCAAGGCATGCATCATGGATTGCTTATTTGCAACAGTTTACTTTTGTTGTGAAACACAAATCTGGGGTAACGAATCGTGTAGCTGATGCTTTGAGTAGGAGGAGTCATTTATTAACGACAATGAAAATTGAGGTGACAGGATTTGAATTATTACCAGAATTGTTTGAGGAGGATCCTTACATTGCAAAGTTCGTTGAGAAAGTTAAGGATGGAAATACTGATGAATTTGCACTGGCTGATGGTTTCTTATTCAAAGGGAATCGATTATGTATACCAGAGAGCAGTTTGAGAATGAAGATTATCAAGGAGCTTCATGAGGAAGGACATGTGGGTAGAGACCGAACATTGCAGTTAATCTCTCAATCCTACTATTGGCCATCGATGAGGAAGGAAGTTGAAAGGTTTGTGGAGAGATGTCATATCTGTCAGGTTTCGAAAGGAATAACGACCAATGCAGGATTATATATGTCGTTACCTGCACCGACTAAACCTTGGGTTGATGTGAGCATGGATTTTGTTTTGGGTTTGCCTAGAACTCAAAGGGGTAACGATTCCATTTATGTGGTGGTTGACCGGTTTTCAAAAATGGCACATTTTATTGCTTGCAAGAGGACGGCGGATGCTGTTCATGTTGGTCAGTTATATTTTAAGGAGATCTATCGACTACATGGGTTACCAGAGTCTATCGTGTCAGATAGAGATACTCGTTTTCTGAGTCATTTTTAGCTAAGTTTGTGGAAGATGGTCGGAACGAAGCTGAATTTTAGTAGCGCTTATCATCCGCAAACTGATGGACAAACGGAGGTGGTAAATAGATCATTGGGAAACTTATTAAGATGTCTTGTGAAGGACAACTTGAAGAGCTCGGATTCGAAATTGTGTCAAGCGGAGTTTGCTCACCACCATGCGGTTAATCGAAACACAGGATTCAGTCCATTTCAGGTTGTTTATTCAACAATTCCAAAAGGACCGTTGGATCTAACAACAGTGCCATATCAGAAGGGAGTTGTTAAGTGGGCTAGTGACTTCATAAATGAGTTGCAGGAGTGCCACAGAACTGTTCATGACAGGTTGTTTGCATCTAATGAAAAGTATAAACAGTCGGCGGACAAGAAGCGGAGAAGTGTGAGTTTCGAAGAAGGTGACTTGGTTTATGCAGTGTTGACAAAAGATCGTTTTTCGGTGGGAACATACAATAAATTGAAGGCGCGAAAAATTGGTCCAGTTAAAATTTTGAAGAAAATCAATGAGAATGCGTATCAATTGAAGTTACCAGATGATGTTCGTACTTCTGATGTTTTCAACGTCAAATATCTAATTCTGTTTCATGGAAACGAACTTATTGTGGAAGAAGATGGTGAAAATTCGAGGTCGAATTTCTGCCAACCAGGAGAGGATGATGCAGCACGATCTACAAATGCACCAGGCTTAGGTCGCTCACGACCTAAGGGGGAAGTTTAGGTCGCTCACGACCTAGTGGGGTAAGCTCGCAAGTGCAATCTGCAGAAGGGTTTGATGGGAAACGACTTAATATGAAGATAGCTCGTCCAAACGACCTAATTAATAAAGGCAAACAACCTATCGAAGTTCGCTCGGAGTCAAGTCGCTCGGAGTTAAGTCGCTCGGAGTTAAGTCGCTCGGAATTAGGTCGTTTGGGATATGCCGCATCTGCTGGGTTTGGTGAATCATTAGGTTGCCGACCTAACGGGTTACGACCTAACGAAGTAGGTCGCTCAGAAGCTTAAGTCGCATCTATTTTAGGTCGCTGGACCTTGTGCCGCTGGAAGAGGGAGCACTGCAGTTGGGTGGTGCTGCATATAAGTTGAGTCGCTTGTGTCATAAGTCGTAAGTCGTTGTTATGTGTATATGTATAGGTCGCGTGCGTTGTATCTGTTAGGTCGTTAAGGCTTTTGGTGTCTGTATTGTTTTTGTTTTTAAGTCGTATGTCGCTTTATGTGATAAGTCGTGCACTATGTTATAATGATAGGTCGTTGCCGACCTTGTATAGGTCGTAGGTCGCGTCTCTTGTATGTTGTTAGGTCGCGTGCGACCTGGGTTGTGTTGTGTCTTGTATTTTAAGTCGTTAACGACCTATGGTAGGTCGGTGGTGTTGTAATGTGTTGTATGGAGTGATGTAGCCTATAAATAGACGAGTTAGGGTCATTGTGAAAGGTTGTTGATTTTTGAATAAAATTCTTGTTTGATTGCTGTGTGCTTTCATCCTAAATTGGTAGTTGAGTGTAATCTCCTATCTCCACCTTCGGATATTCGAGTGCGCTCGAATCAATGATTGTTGAAGCCGATTCACGGAATCAAGTGTGCTTGATCAACGCTTGAAGAATTGAAGATCTTCTTTCACGGTATCGTGCGCGATCAACGTGTCGAAGATAGCTAGAATTCGGTATCTTTGTGATCAACGAATTTGGGCATTTCAGTATTCAACAATCCACCAATTGCTACTTTCATCGATCTATATCGTTTTGTTAATTATCCGCTGCGTCAATTAGCGTAGTTTTTAAAATAAGATATAAAATAAAACAAAAACTATTAACCTTAATTGGCAACAAAGAAGGAAAATACCTTCAGGCTCTTTCGAAGCTTGTTCAAGCTTGCTTTCTACCATAGTCCGTCCTTCCTGTAATTTCTACAAATCCAGTTCCAGTTGAGCTCTATGAGATTCGAAGAAAGCAGAGAGTCTCTGATAAACATTGTCCAAAATAGCTTTTAAAGTAACTTCCTTTTCATGCCAAATTATAGTATCCTTTTCGACCTATTATGATAATACTGAAATAACATCAGCCAACTAAGATACATATGTTAAAATAATAATAAAGATTACACGGGGCACAATCGTTTGTTGAACATTATCATTAGTAGTTTCTTTATGGAGGCCGTCCGCTATAGATCCATTTCCGCTTTTGATTTATCTAGCCGTTCAAACAATGATAAAATAATTGAGATGAAATGATGCTTGATACATCAAACACAACATTCTACGAATATGTTTATATATATACATCTATTTAGACAAATTCAAATTCTTAATAATTTAGTAAATAAAGCAAATAAAAGATAAAATCCATCTAACCCACCTATATATCAGCTAGTTTCTTTAAAATGCCTATTCTTCCTTCATGTAGGTTTCTTGTTTCAACAAGCCTGCTTGATGCAAGATCCTGTTCAAAGAACGAATATCAGAACACTTAGGTAGTTATATAGGAGAAAACTACTATAAGTTGAAAATGTGCACCTTCATATTTTTTAGTGAGAATTTCAAATCTTTCAATTCAGTTTACTTATCTCTAAACTGATCTCAGCCCAAAGGCTTACTTCCTAACATAGGAAAAAGGATTGGAAAGAAGAAATGTTGCAGCATCTTTTTCCGTCCTAAGTTGTGCTATTTTATAGTTCATTTCATCGAACTCTGAAATAACAGGTGCTAATTCACCTAAAATAAACACACCAGATAATAGCTGTTAGAAAGCAAGAACAGAGGCATTCATAAAATAAACTATATAACGTAATGAACATAAGGCATTTGGTGATAAAAATGACTTAATCTATTTATTAACTTGTGTAAAATCGTACTTTCCAACCCTTTATGCTTTGCTTTGTTTTTTGCATCCATGTCACGATTGGACAGAAACTTTTCTATTTATTAACATTAAAGACACATAAATATTTATAACAAACATATGATTATTAACAATGTATCCGTATTAAAATCATTTTAGTTTAGTTGCTTAATCTTCAATATTGGATTTTAAAAATGAATCTTTCGTTCATAACTAGTATAAAAGGATGTTGGGATAGTCCGATATGATATACAAACACCATATTGAAATGTTTAATGAGGAGCATAAGTGAAGGATTCGTTATGCATTAACAACATGAATTATCACATATGCCATGTAGTCTACTATATCATATTTTTCTTATGTACTTGGTGCACTAAGAGGATACCAAATTCGAGCTAAGATACTATGGGGTAGTTGAGAGTATTCTTAGGTATTTTCAAATTACTAGGGAATTGTTTGTACAAACAATGAACTTCCTATATAGAAGTATTCTAACTCGAACTCCATAAATGATATTGTGTATAATTTGCAAATCCTAAACTATGTTCAATCTTAGTTAAGGAGCATTAAGTTGGAACTATTTAAAATGAAAGGTTATGGCTAACTCATCCAAAAGTTAAGTACATTGCCTTAAGTGATGCCGTAGTAAAAATTTGTATGTATACATAATGCCCAAATTTACAACTAAGCAAGGGGTGATTTCAAATGTTAAGAATCTCACGACTTTGTTTTAAGAAAACAATGCCGCGGTAAGGATCGTGAAAGAACTTAGAGCTCGCAAGAAGTCGAGAAACATACTTTAAAAAGTTTCATATGATAAAGGTAGTTTATCATCATTGAGGTGATTGACAAAGTAGATAATTAAGACAATATAGAACATCCATTCACTAAGGTACTAACTCAATCATTTTGAGAAAATTGATCGAAGTGATGGAATTTAGACTCGGTAATTGATCGCAAGTGCATCCCAAGTGCAAATGGAAGATTGAGAAAGTTAGAGGTATTTCATATGGGCAATTATGTCATTTGTTGCATGCATATAACTCTGCATCCAATCTTGTTCATAAGAGTATTTAATTTTCTATCATATACTTATTATATTGTGATATATTAATTAAATGATTGATTTGAGTATATTACTATGAAAAACCCTTAAATGTTATGTTATGTGGTAATAATTACAAGGAGTTATACTGATAAGAAAATTATCACAATATAAAATTACATATTATTTTAAATATTCCTAGTAAAGATGTTTTAAGAAAGAATACCGATACATCTATTAAGACTAGAGTATATGATGATTTCTAAAGGTGTGGAAGTGTATTAATTATGGTTATTAGGGACCGAGGGAATGTTTACTAATAGTTGTTGGATAGCTACAAAGTGACTCATTCGAGAGTTTCCTATTAGTTAATAACAACTAGGTCAAACAAGAAATCTATTGATGATGGTTTACGCAGTTCCCTCACCTTTATAACACTATGGAACTTCGATGTGAATACTCTACTTTGATTATAATTAAATGATGGCATGATAATTCACTAAGTGATAATAGTTGAGTCTAAGTTGAAGCATTAGAAGCGCAACATTGTTCAATAAAGAATTTGTCTTCTCAGTTATATGAGTTAGTATCACAGTCAATTATAGTCAAATCAAAGTCAAAACCTACTTTCAGAGTAGTATGGTTAATAATAAATTTTATTATTGAACCAAAGACTATGTTTATAGACTAACTGTGTTAAATAAGGATGAAATCGGAATTTTTTCCTAAACTAAATATCATAAATCCTAAGGTAATGTTGTGTCGACGAAGAGAATGTGTGTAAATAATCGTTGCTAAAAGGTGCCGCTTTAGAACATATGAAATTTGATTTTATTATAAAGGTATGTAAGGGATGTATTTGGCCAAACTGTCGTTAGAATATGAGAAATTTGATTTTATTATAAAGGTATGTAAGGGATGTATTTGGCCAAACTGTCACACCACTAGCTAAGACGATGTATGAAAGTTAATATTAAATTGTTCAAAATTAATCACTAACTGAATTCGCACATATAAGTCTCGCAATCGTATTTGTGAATTTTTCGAAAATACACGCGGTTTAATCAAGTTATAAAATATTTTAATTAATTAATATTTGAGAAATATTGATTATTATTTAATTTATTTTATGCTTTGGAGTTGTTTGGAATTATTTGATGTATATATAAAAGTTATATTTGTGCACATCGATATACGATATTGGTATTACTTCAAACGGGTTTAAATAAAAAGATATACGCTTAATGGGATTTTTGCAAATTTTATGTTATATGATGGTACTCTAGAAGAGAGAGAAGGGTGGAGTAATTAAAAATTGATTAGGAATTAAAATTGTTAGGTTTTAAAGAAAGAAAAAGAAAGGTCTCTATTCTTACCTTAAAACAAATTCTTTTTATTCATTTCATTATTCTATTCTCCTTTTCTTCATTTCTCCTCCCTTTCTCCTAACCCATGGCCGAAAATCCCATCACCCAATTTTCTAAGTTATCGTTTTCAAACTAAATAAAAATATCAAATTAAATAAATAGCTGCGCGGTTCATCATCTCTTGCAAATATGAATATAGATTCTTAGAGATCTGCGGAGAAATCTCAAATCAAGATGTTATAGAAGGCAAGATCTTTTAGGTTTAGTTCTTCTATTTTATTTTTTCATGATGTTTAACCCCTGACCAAATTCACATTTGTGTGTATAGATTGCAACTTAGTAAATTTAATCTAAAACCTTTTGTGTACTATTATTTAATTATAAAATCAATCTTGTATTTGATTTATTTTATGCATTCAAATTGTTTATTGGATCTGAAATTATGAGTTTATGTAGATCTAGATTGTTATAATGAAATTTATATTTATTATCACAATTTAATTCATTTACGGTTACAGATTTAGTATTTAATTAATTGAATTGTATGTGTTAACGGGGTTTTTAATCCATCATAATTCAATAGGAGTTAGAACATTTAGATTATGCTAGAATAACTCGAGACTCAACTAAAACAATCAAGCGAACAAGTCAATAGAACTCAAGGAAAATCAGCCAATAAAATACTAAGTAGATGGATCGCTACCAATCCATCACCCATGGATCGCTAACGATCCATAGGGAAGCATCATGAGTCGCCCAAACCTCTTGCATCATGATTCATTACCATTTCTAAGCACACTTTTCAAGTTTCATAGCATGCCAAGCAATCTAGCTCAAGAAGTGAAGACTCATCTGATTCATGCTGTTTGCTCGAAACCAGCTAACTTAAAATCGACCTATAGGACTCATACGGGGTCAGATTGACTTGAAATTTTGAAAAAATACTTAAAAGACGTAAAAGAAGTCTCACAGAAAAAATGTTATGATTTGGACGTTGTTTGATGGATTGCTAGTGACCTAATTAGATGGATCACTGACGATCCATGTAGATTGGGCACCACCACCAGAAATTTTTATGGTAGGGCCCAAATACCCTCTAAAGTGTACCAGCAAAGATTGCTCTGATTTCATTAAGTTTTGAGCGAGTTATGGATGATTCTTCCGGACCAGATGACCCATGAAGATAGATGATCAAACAAACACCAAATGACTTGATATTTGGACAAGACATTCAAGTAGAAGAATGGAAGGCAATACAGAAGGATAGTCTCAAATTTAGTCTGAGGGCATGGATCGCTAGCGATCCATCATGTTAGCTTGGATCGTCTTGAGTTTTTTTAGACTTCTTTCTAGCACTGAGTAGAGGCTTCTGACAAGTTGGCTTTGGCCCAACTGTTTTTTCTACCCCTATAAGTACAATCCTACCGGTAACTAGAGATAGATCTTTTCTAGAGAGAGGGCCGCCATTACTCTATCAGAATTCCTTCACTTCTTCAACTTTCTTCTCCCTCACAATATTCATTAAGGGGGTTACTGTGATTCTCAGTCAACCCTTGTACTTGTAACTTATTCTTACTCATTATAACTTAGATCTAAGTACTAACTCGTTGATATCCAGATAGATTCAACTAGTATAATCATAATACAGATTGATTAAAATGGATGTAGGCCAGAATCAGTCGAACCACTTAAAAATTCTTGTGTCTCTTTTCTTACTTCTCACTACAAGAAATTTTATTTTTGGTGGCGCACAAAAAACGTTACCAAAACTTATGGTAGCGTTTTGATAAACGCCGTGATAAAGCCCGCAACTAAAAATACTTGTTTTTTAGTTGCATTTATATAAACGGCACTATAAATATCTTTCTCGCAACGTTTCAAAAAATGATGCTAATAAAATTTATTGCAGCGTTGATTAAACGTCACTAAAAGTCTTTGTTTTATCGAAAACTATTTTGGTAGCGCTTTCTAAACGCGGTAATTTAGGACGCAACTTACAGTCAAACCCTACAGCTGTGTTTATTAAACGCCACTATATTAATTCTGTGTGATGTTTCTCCACCTGTACATTTTTTTAGCATTTTTTATTTTCCACCATATGTTTTAGTTTTGCTACTTGTTGCTTCTGTAGCGTTTATATTCTGCTACTGTATTTTTCCATGTTTTCACTCTATAACGTTTTCTAAACATTGATACAAATCTTTCGTCCTCCAATTCAATTTGTTCATAGCGTGTATTATAATATATACATAATCACATACGCAGTTAAAAATAAACACATTCAACAACCACAAAATACATAAGCACACACATTCAAACATAAACACATTTAAAGAACCACAAAATACATAAACAACTGCACTACCATGAACACAACTAGTTCATAACCAAATAGTAGTTTCAAGATAAGAAGTTAACCGTACATATAGTTACACAACCGAACTACCATAAACTGCGCTACAGCTAAAGTACCATAAGCAGTTGAGCTAAACAACTATAATAAATAACCAAACTACCCAACAAACAACTAGTGCTGGTGCTGCTCATTTCTTCAAAAAAATTGATCTCTCTTTAGACAGTTGAGCTAAAATAATACTCTTGCACCTTTTAAAAAAGGGATTTGTCTAACATATGTCTTATTATAACAGATAACTATAAGAACTGATATAGTTTAGTATATTAGAATTTACATGCATATAAACTTTTGAACATGCAAAGTTTAAATCAAGATGGGAGAAACAAAAAGATAACACTCAGCATGTTTTAATACTTGTGTCCAATATAAGACCATGATTCCATTTGCATGCCATTTCTTAAGAGTTTCGGGAACATAACAAAAAACAACCCCTTTCAATTCATTATTTCCATACCTAGTTCTCCATATACGCCCCTGCATATAAACGAATGAATAAAGAATTTTTAGAGCTACTCATGGTTCATAAACACATAAATACGTATAAAGGCGCATTCTCGTAATTTCTTATATGGAAATTTTGATTACCTACAACTGTTTGCATGCTGTGAGGAAACAAGAAAATGTTGGTTTACATCATGCTTTTCGATCTCTTTCTTCTCACATTTTAGCCAAGTAAACGTTGTGTCCATTAAATAAAAATACACGTTAAAATATGCATTCAAATAGGATGCAACAAATAAAAAAGCTAAAATTTATCATACATGGCTTAGCACTACCCAGGACAACACATGCACTTCCTATAACAGGTAGTGCAGCCAGGCACTGCCTTGATAGGCAGTGCTCAATACTACCTGAAACAGGCAGTGCTACAATGCCTTTTCAGGCATTGCTCATCTATACTTTAAACTTGCAAATCAAATGT
Source organism: Allium cepa (assembly GCA_030765085.1). NCBI lineage: Eukaryota > Viridiplantae > Streptophyta > Magnoliopsida > Asparagales > Amaryllidaceae > Allium > Allium cepa. The sequence goes on along the minus strand of CM060941.1, from coordinate 76,325,072 downwards.
AATACTTTAATTTTTCTAATCACAAATGTTGTTGACGAAGATGCTGCCTTATATAACATTTATCTATACTAAAATGATAAGATCATAAAAGCTCATGTTAGACACGATATGGAGCACCGTTAACTTTTATCATCTTATCAGTTGATTATATAGATCAGTGCTATGACAATTAAATATCTTCATCAATAATTTTACTAATCAAAACGAATAAAACTACATAATGGATAGCTATAACTTTGTGTAATCGATTAGTTCTGTTATTTCAAGATACTACCAAAATGAGAAATAAACTAAAGTCTTTAAGAGTTTCCATACCCAAACGAAGTAGACTTCTAAAAAAATTGTTCTAAAAAGAACACATGATAATTTTACTTTTCAACAAAGTTAGTGTTTCATTGAAGTTCAAAGAAATTGATTACTACAAATGTACTCACTGAGTTGCTAACACTAATCTGTACATCAACAACCGCATCAATATAACCCTATGAATAAGTCACATTTACTTATCCCACTTATCATGTCATATTTAACACTTAATCTTATGAGAAGAAACTACATATGTGACGGACCATTTTGATTTCATATCTCTATAGCCAGTTTTCTAATATTACTTATTTTAAACCGTGAAAGCATGGCCAAACAAAACAATTCCTAGCTATTTCACATTATGTACTTTAATTAGATTTTATATTATACACTTGGAGTAAACTGTATTTTAATCTGATATGCGTTATAATTTTCTTGCATAAATGTTAGGTTTTGTCCAGCGCACTTGTCATAATTGCATAAATATACATAATTCTTTCTTTTCTTTTTAGAATCTAATTCAATGTCTTGTATGTTATCATATGTACAATATATTAATGTCAGTTGTGTAAGTCAATTTAATAATTATTATTACATGAAAATATTATTTAGAGAATATCCAAAGATTCCAAATATATGAGTGATACAGAATAGTATCCTTTTCAATCGACACTAAAGCATCGAGTCAAACATCAGTTTGATTAAAATTGATTCAATTGTTCTATTCCATATAAGTTTGATGTTATCATACCGTATTAGTTCTTTTAGTTCTTTTATCTCATTTTTATAAAAACAAATTTAACATATAGAAACATAAAAAAACTTATTGCAATAACAGGTCCTTAAAAACTTTTTAGTGAAATAGATCTGGTTTATGTTGGTATGAAATTACTTTACCTTATTTGAATTTGCAAGTAAAATTCTGAAATTTTGTATTTTAACATTACAAAATCATGTAAGTTCAACATTCATTTCAATATCAATCCATTTTGTTGTATCTAATGTAGTTTAAAACTATGAGAAGTTATGATTTTAAAATTGTATCCAGTGTAGTTTCTCTATGTTAGGATGGTTCTAAACCAGGGTTAAACATCCTGTAGCAACCACAGAAACTCTCTCTGTCATCATAGTCATCATCATCATTACCATCATCCTTCAAATGTATGAACTTTTATGTGTACATTAAATAATCCAGCAAAAACATGTACTCTATTAGAAAAATACTCACATTGAACATAAACATCATCCACTTTCTTGAAATCGTTGAAGTCCACTAACCTAAACTACGAAGTTAGCATAAGCATGACACAAAACCAACTACTTTGAGCTATATATATATATATATGTGTGTGTGTGTGTGTGTGTGTGTGTGTGTGTGTATGTATGTATGTATATATAGTATCACTTAAAGTGGCATAAAAAATTTCAGGCTCCAATCATGAATACAATATTATAGGTTATCATAAAATGTGGAGGATCACATATTAGATATGTGAACAAATTGTAAGTGATACTTAGATAGTTTTAATTTTCTTGAATTGTTAGTATCAAATATCATTCTAAATCATTTCCCTAAAGTATGCAGTTCCCTACTGATTCTACATGCCCTTTCAAAGTATGCAGTTTCCGGTGCCTAATCAAATACATATATCAAGAAAAGGTCATAAAAGTGAAGAAGACATCAAATCACAAATATAATAAACTGCAAATTTTATCCATCTATTTACAAAACTTGCCACTTCAGCCTTTTCTTTGCGTGCTTTGCAATTTCTTAAAGCTTCGGGTAACTATTTTTATCTATAAATAGTTTAGCAGCTTATAGAGGTCTAAGGCTGAACCAAATGAGACTGTAAAAGTCTGAGGCTAATTGAAATGATTAGTTAAATAAAGAAACAGTTGCGTGTATGTGTACTTGTATATACAAGTAAATTGAAAAGCACCATTGTCCCAGTGGTTAAGTGATTCGACTTTTGTGCGAGAGGTCACAAGTTCGAAACTTGCATAGTATGATTCGAACATTTATTGACACATAATTTGTGGTTTGTTGTCCCAGTAACATGTTGTATCTAAGTACCATTTTAAAAAAATTAAAATATTAGAAAGAATATTAATACATTTCCACCAAAAAAGTTTACCTTGAGATCTCATCGTTCTTGCAGCTTTTATAGGTGAAAACAATGAAGAAGAAGAAATAACTGGTATATCAACTCAAAGTGATCCTATTTTAGTAACATCCTTGCTAGAGCTTCTGCATTTACATGAAAACATGGTTGTTCCCTCTTTTATAGATTATATTGTTACCAGCACAAATTTGACGCCATGTTAATATATATAATCTGCATCTCTAAAAACAATCACCACTAGATATATGACCCACAAATAATTCACCCTATTTATCCACATACCCAGTTTATTTATGAAAATTTTGCAACCTTTTATCTTTAATACACTTTCAGCCTTCTACTAGTTACAAACACTACCTACCCCACAACCGATTTATTCATGACAATTTTGCCACCATTTATCTATAATTTACTTTTAGCCCTCCTCTAGTTACAAAATGGTTTAGAAATGAAGGGTGAGAAATGTTGAAAGAACTTCCAAGCAATATACTCAAAATTTTCTGCTTTGATGATTATTCTACTACAACTCAATATTCAAATGGATTTTTAATAAATTAAAACATTAATTTACACATTTTCTTTTCAACTAAATTCTACTTCCAAATTTTATTGAACTGCACTTGTCCATTGTTATTAATCGAGATTGTTAAATAAATAAAATTGATTTATATGTCCATAAGTTTGCAATGAATAGGTTATTTATATAGCCATAAATCTATTAATATTACTAAATACTAGTTCTATTTTATAGGTAATTTGCAATTAGCTATTATAGTATTTTGAAGTATGCATAGAAACTTACGCAATCAACCCCTCACCTCAAATATTGTCAGCACTATCTTCACTGCCAGCAAACCACATCGCGAATCCCCTAAATTGTTGCTGCCAAGCCATTGGGTTCGCGCCTTGTTGCTATGTCAAAGTTACCAACACCAAATCCTTAGCCTAACCTCATCACGAAACCATCCCATAACACAGCCATCTAAATGCATGCTTTCTTCTCCATGTGTCTTGCCCATTACATCATCGATGTTCTCCATTGCTAGTTGCGTTAACGATTTCCTATGTGCAAAATTATAAATTTTTCTCTCTTCGTTAAATGATTTAGGGTGAAGCCACAGATGAAGCGTTAATTAATTTCAGGTGAAGCCACATACCAAGCGATTTTGAAAGATGAAGTTGAGGGATTTTGTTTATAAATGATGAAAGAGGATGAGAAAGAAAATCTGAATAAGATTTTTTGTTGGGGTTTCCAGGAGGACAACAAGAAGAAATGATAAGTGTTAAAAGAGTTATGAGCGGCCACATAAATTTTTAGCAAATTTTACTGAATTGTTTGCAGGAGTAATTAGTAGCGTTTATTTTTTGACTTTTATATTTTAAAATGGCCAATGGTTGCATATATCTTAAAAATACTTCCAATATTTGCAACCAATAGCAAGTTTTGTTGCATTGTTTGCTTCTTATTTGTTGTTTATATGAGATTTGTGCTACTTGATTATCTGCACTGTTGCTTTCACAATCAATCTAGGGTGTTGATCCATTTTTTGAGTTAATATTTCAGCGCTTTCACTGAGAACCTTGAACAAGATTTGAAGAATTGAATTTTTAATCTAAGATTTAGAGAAGATGAGCAGGCCTAATACTAGATCTAGAGCGGAAGCAAGTCAACCGGAGCCTAGAGGCAGTCAAAAGATGTCCTCAAATTCTCATCAACCCAGTTATGTAATTAGAGAAGACATGGGAAGGATGATAAAAGAGATGCAAGATGGAATCTTAGCTAGACAACAAAAGATGATGGACGACTTCTTCTAGAGGATGGAGCAGCAAGGGATGACTAGACCTACAGGGAATAGGAACGACTCAGGAGCTGCCAGAGCTGGATTGGAATAAGATTTAGTCTTGCCCCCACGCTTAGAGCAACCAATAGTTAGGAGAAATGCTGGAATCAACATGAGAATCAATCCCATTGGTGGAGTGACTGTTGAAACACTAGGAATTGGTAGTATGAGAGCTAATCCAAATACTAGGATGCAATCGATAGAAGAATATGTGTTAGAACTTCTTCGAAGGAATGCAGGTATGAATGAAGCTAGAGGTATGAATCAAATATAGGCATGCGACCGAAAGAGTGCATCTTAGGATACCCCCACTGGAATAGGGGGTAACATATTTCTTTAGAATGGAGACCTTCGTTGGACGGTGAGAACCGAATTGCTGAATTGGTTCAAAGGTTCATTAGAGGAGGACCCCTAGATCAAGGTTTGGAAGACGTGCACAAGAATCCATTTACTGCTAATATCCAAAATGCTAGAAATCTTCCAAGCTTCCGACGCTGGAAATGTATGACGTGAAGACAGATCCAATGATTCACATGATGAGATACATCTAGCATATGGAGGTGTTGAGTGCTTCTGAGGAAGTAATGGGCAGTGCTTCCTATTATATTTAATGGATTTGGCAGCAATGTGGTTCAAACAGTTGGAAAATAGATCCACAAGCACATGGACCGACTTGGTGAACAAGTTCTTGAGACAGCTTAAAGTTAATGTCTCACAACCGAGGAATGTATTTACACTCTCAAACATAAAACAAAGTCCTAGAGAGTCCTTAAGAAGTTATTTAACAAGATTCAATGTGGCGGCGGCTGCGATCGACAAGTCGGATACATCATTTATCCTAATGGCAACAATATCTGGAGTCGTGAGTAAGACTGATTCAAAACTGCATTGAAAATGGATGCAATGACGATGTTGTAGAAATATACTATGAAGCTGAGACATATTTGTGTTAGGAAGATGCCAAAGCCGAGGACAAAGATATGGATGCTGAAATAAATGCCATGGAGGACAAGGACTATCCGGAGCTAGAATTAGAAAACACAAATGGAAAAGGAAAACCGATGACGACTTTGGGGACCCAAGATGACAAAGGAAGGAGCCGAGATTCTATTCTACACTGACCAAATTGAAACCCCGGAGAGGATATACTTGGAAGATCTGGAAAGTTATGCATCTTCCATGAGCTGAATGGGCGTAAAATGAATCAGTGTCGACACCTTCGTGATCTGATAGAAGAACCGGTTCAGAACAACCAGCTTCTACAATACATGAGGAACAGAACTGTGGTAGAATTACAAGAACAACCACCATCTGTGGCAAATGCATCAAGAAACTCTTAAGGATTTGATCCAAGACAAATTATTCCATGATTAAGGTAGATGGGAGTCAGATCCAACTCCCATGCTTTGCATTTTTATTTCTTTTTCCGCACTTTTCTTTTGGTATCTAGACAATAATAACCTTAGACCGATTACATGTGTACGGGATTCTGAACGGTCCCTAGGCATGCTCTGAGTTGGATGCATGAGATGACTATTTAGGACAATAATAACCTCAGACCACGCACACATGTACGAGACCCAGATTGGTCTCTAGAAAAAATCCGAGTCGAATCTCCAAGGTGAACATTTAGGATTTTTGCTTGCTTTGATTCCTGCCTTTTGGTTTCCGCTTATTTCTTTTGATTAGAATATTTGAATTTTGAAAAATCCATATTGATTGTGATGATTGATATCGATCGCCTTAGAGTCCCGCCTTGGGACCGGAGCGCACGGTGCAAGCCCCCTTGCCAAAGAGTGAGTAGATGGACTTATATGATACTGATCACCTTAGAGTCCCGATCGGAGAGATGAAACTAGAGTTCAAGATGTATGTCCCCTCGTCGAAGAGTGAGCAAATGGGATTAATTAATCCCCCTTAATTTAATAAATAAACTATTCGACGAGATCGTCCCTTCAACTTAAAACATTAAATTAAACATTAAACGATCCAGATAGATCACATATCAGACTTAAATGATCGAGAGAGATTAAGCCTTAAAAAAAATTTGATTTAATAAAAGGATTTGAATGCCTTACAAATAGAAAAAACTGATAAATCCTGGATAAACACGAGATGATTTCGATATATGATGTGATTTTGATATATAATGTGATTTTGATATATGATGTGATAACTCTGAATGAGAAGCAAAAATTGATAGTGATGTAAATCTCGAATAAACATGGAACAATTAGAGATATGTAATGTAAATGGAGATATGTGATGTAATTGGAAATACGTTATGCAATTGGAAACATACGATTTAATTAGAGATATGTGTTGTAATAACTCTGAATAAATCGGAATGATTGTGATGTATAGATTACATTTAGGCAGAGTCTAGAGTCTTTGGATATAACCAGTTTGAAAAGACTTGTAATTGGCAAGAGAAATCGAAGGAACTAGATGATTCACCAAGGCTAAAGCAGTTGGAAACTCCATTATCAATTACTAGAGATAGGACCGTGTTCTTAAGCAAAGCGCGCCTTTAATTCAAAAGGTATACTTTTAGGAGCAAGAGTTAACTGGGTATTTAACACATTAGAATTCAATAGGAGTTAGAACATTTAGACTATGCTGGAATAACTCAAGACTCGACCAAAACAACCAAGAGAACAAGTCAATGGGACTCAAGAAAAATCAACCAATAATTACTAAGTAGATGGATCACCAGCGATCCTTCACCTATGGATCACCAGCGATCCATAGGGAAGCATCATGAGTTGCTCAAACCTCTTGCATCATGGTTCATTATCTTTTCTAAGCATGCTTGCCAAGTTTCATAGCATGCCAAGCAATCTAGCTCGAGAATCAAAGACTCATCCGATTCAAGTTGTTTGACCGAAAGCAGCTAACTTAAAATGGACCTAGGGAACTTATATAGAGTAGGATTGTCTTGAAATTTTGCGAGAACACTTAAAAGACATAAAAGAAGGCTCATAGAAAACCGGGATCATTTGGAGGTTGTTTGGTGGATCGCTAGTGACCTAACTGAATGGATCGCTAATGATCTACGTAGATCGGGCCCCACCATCTAAATTTTTTTTGGTAGGTCCCAGACACCCTCTAGAGTGTACTTTCAAAGTTTCGTCTGATTACATTAAATTTGAGAGAGTTATGGATGATTCTCCTTTACTAGATGACCCATGAAGACAGATGATCAAACAAACACCAAACGACTTGATATTTGGAGAAGGCATTAAAATAGAAGAATGGAAGGCAATCCAAAAGGGTATACTCAAAAATAGTCTAAGGGCATGGATCGCTAGCGATCCATCATTTTAGCTCGGGTCGCCTTGAGTTTTTCTGGACCTCTTTCTAGCATTGAGTAAAGGCTTCTGACAAGTCGACTTTGGCCCACCTACTTTCCTACCCCTATAAATACAATCCTACCTATAAATAGAAATGGATATTTTTGAGAGAGAATCGACATTATTGAAAGTCTATGTGGATCATATATGTATATAGTATATGAAAAGTACGTGTATGATAGTATGAATTGTACAGAGTAATAATGCAGGTAAAATTAAAAGTAGTCACACCAGAGCTTTTATACAGGTTCAGACCACCTGTCCTACGTCTAGTCTCGAAGCTCCCCTTTGGAAATATACTAACCAATTGCCCTCTCTTTACCCAGAGGAATAGGCTTTTATACAAAAGTATTTCTTTGAAAAATGTGTGTTCTGTGCAACACTAATTTTGACTACAAGTACAACTTCTTCCTATAATCTACTCGAGTAGTATGTAGTTTAAGCTTTTGATATAAGGAGATAAAAGTGTGTTTTTTGAGTGCTTTTGGAAATCACAGAAATATTATAAAATAAAGAAAGAAAGTTCAAAATCAATAAGTTGATTGTAACTTTCAATTTCATGTTTATTTATAGATGGTGAAGAGTTTGTTTGAGAAGTAACGACTTTTGGCTCACTCTATTTCATTCCAAGAGTTACAATGTTTAAGAAGAAAGAGTTATGATCAAAACAAAAGGATGCAACTCTTTGATTGAAGAAGACGACTTTTGGAGAAAAGAGGCCGTTACCCAGTTCAGACGTCTGGCCATTTATGCTAAACATCTGGTTTGTTTAAAAATGTAAAACCAGAATATGTTGTTAGATGTCTGAGGACATATGCCAGACATCTGACACATGAATATTCTGTCATCTTCTTTTTTAAGTAATTTGTATGTGCAAATGCTTGTAAATATTACTCAACGAGATTGTACATGTCATCTATTTACAATATTAACATAATGTACTAAGATATCTCAATATAGCAATCCTTGTGTCGGTCTTCAAGTCTTGGTCGCGAAAGTCTACCTGCATATGGATGATATGTATACCTATGTATATTGAATGCAAGTGCTTGTATAGTTGTTGTCATCAAAATCGAGGTTCTAACAATTATCAACTGGAATTCCTTCACTTCTTCAGTTTTCTTCTCCCTCACAATAGTCATCAAGGGGGTTACTATGATTCTCTAATCAACCCTTATACTTGTGACTTATTCTAACTCATTGTAACTTAGACCTAAGGACTAACTAGTTGATATCCAAAGAGATTGAACTAGTATAATCATAATAAAGATTGATTAAAGTGGATGTAGGCTAGAATCAGCTGAATCACTATAAAAATTATGTGTCTCTTTTCTTACTTTTGTTTTTTATTTGTTATTTATCTGTGATTTGTGCTGGTGATTATCTGCACTGGTGCTTTCACACTCGATCCAAGGTGTTGATCCATTTTTTGGGTTAACAGTGTGTATATATGTCCATATGCTTCATCTTCGTGCTGTCGAAAATTGTAAAACAATTTCAAGTTTAATCTTTTGGTTAAACTAATTTTGTTTTTCAAATTTGATATTTATTATTTAGTCAAGTATACACGTTTGAAATTTGAATTTCAAGATTATAATATATGAATTTGTGTATATATGTATTTACAATGTTTTAAAATAATTTATGTTATTAAAGCTAAGCATTAATTATGAAGATACTTTATAATAGTTTTTTTTTCGTGTTGAACGTATGGTTTTAGATTTGTACTTTTAAACCAAAGGTACTTTTTTACGATTAAGCATAGAATTCTTTTCATATAGATATTGAACTTATTATTGACTGGTGTCTGTAAAGAGAAAATCTAAATTATTACCTTATTCTAGTTTAATTTTTATTTTTATTTGATTAGATCTGGATCTAATGTAAAATTTATTTCCATCTTCACTTTTTCATTAAGCATTAACCTATTTTGAAGATGTTTAATTTTATTACACAGATTTTTTGTGTGTGTGGTTGGCAACATAAATAACGCATATGTGTATATACATGCCTAAACTACACATATGGTACTATATATCTTTATACAAATCATATACATAGAATATAGTATATTAAACATAAGTATAAACTTAGGAATTTATTTTCTCGAAATTCATATGAAATTGCCGTATGTATATGTAAGTACTACATGTATGATGTATATGCATTATATATAAATCTCAGAACTTATATGCATATACATATAAAGTTACACGCATGCTTATATTCCATTATGCTATGTTTGAAGGAACCGGGAAATCGAAAGCGGGTGAAATAGGTGGATTTAAAAAAGAATTGGATCTATTATGCATATGAAGTCTAAAGCGATTTTAGATCCAATCTAAAATATTTTAAATAAAATATCTTTTTTGTTTAATTTGTCTATAAAGATTTATTTAAACTATATGAATTATAATTTATAAGTGTATCAAATACACTTACATGCATATTGTGAACCACAACGAATACAAAGTGTACAATGCTAATGTGATTATATATAGATGTTGGGATTTGTACCGCAACAGACAGATTTACCCTTTTATATGCCTTTGTTGTCCATAATTTTTATAAACTATAGAAAGTAACAATTGTGAATATGTATACATCTAATAATAATTACTACACACATTTACATGTGTTAAAATATCTTTTTTACTAGTTGAAATATTATGAATTCTAGAATTAGCAATTCTAAGTCTAGTTTAACTTAGGAAGGATTTATATAAATGTTCCTGCTATAAAATTTAAATTAAAATAACAAACATATATTTATACATGTAGTAATTATTGCAAGTTTGAATTTAAAACAACAGAAATTCATAAACTTTGTAAGCTTATATGATTAAAGACTTAAAGTTAGCAAATAGAAATCTAGCATTAATTATGAAGGATTCTAAGTAGGTTTATGATTTTGCACAAATTTCCACTTACAAATTTCTAAATCGAAACAAATTTTAAAAATTATGTAAATAGTAACCAGTATTTAGATACAAAACCAACAAATATACAAAACATATCTTTAATATTCAAAATGATTTCAAGTAATCAACACATGCAGCATAGTTATGTATATGTGTATAATAAGTTACAAAAATTTATCTATTAATTGAAATCAGTTTCCAAATCAAAATGATTTCTTCATTACTAAACAATAATATCCAAATTAATAACAAAATTAGTAGGGAAAGACCAAGTATATAAAAATTCGTCGTGTAATGTTTGGGACCTAAATTATACATAAAGGATGAAAGTATAATAAAAAAAAGTGTAGAATGTTGGGACCTAAACTTTATTAACGTCATGTATTACATAATAAAATAAAATTAGAAAATTGCCTTAAGATGAAACTAAAAAAAATCATACGTTGAATAGAGAATAAACTCTTGGATATGATTGAAGCACCCTTTGGATTTTGCAAGGATCAAGAGATAAACACCACCTTGAATATTTTTCATTTTATTTTGAATTTAGTCTGGGAATTTCATTCAATGGATGCAATGTAATTTTGTCTATAAGGAGGTTAGGAGAAAGATAATTATCACAAGAAAAATTATGTGATTGAATGAAAGCAATTTTGTTTCAAAGAAACAATTAAAACTATTATAATTCATTCCTTAAGATTTCGCTCTTTAATCCTTCATTAAATCTCAATCAAATACGCTTTTCATTTTCCATGCATGGCCGACTAATAAAGGGCCCTTTTAAAATTTCGAAAACAACTTAGTAATATATTGATTTAAATCAAATTAAAATATATTACCGATATGTTATACTGATGCATTCATACATACTAATATTTTCACTAAATACTAATGGAATTCAAACATTGTTATCAAGCCTTGTGACTAGGCTATATTCAGATAAATAAGATCGTTAAATTAGAGAACTATCCTAGCAAAAGTCTAGAGTGATAACTGTCAAACTCAGATATCAGGTGGAACTAATAAATCAAGCCTAAAGACAACCAATGGTCTCCAAGCAAGGGAGTATACACCTCCCCTCTCCTAAGCAAAAAAATCAAAGCCAAGAAACATAAGTATTTGGATTGATACCGATCCCTAAATAGGGTTGTACCGATTACTAAAAGTTCATCCAAATGATCATTTGCCCCTTGCACTACCAAGTTAGGTTGTTCACAGCCAAACTCATGTTATGTGAGATAGCTTGCAAGTTCGTATCAACGACCATCACCAACACATAAGTTAAACACTATTGCACCATCCTTGAACCAAGAACTTACTCAGATCCATGCCCTTGAAAATGCGAATGAAACAAAAAATACAAGGAAGCGAGCAAGAGTTGAATAAAGTCCCAAGCAACAAGTACACAGATCAATACCGATCCCTAAGTAAAGGTCAGTACAGATCCTTGAATCTTCATGGCATGGCCACAATCTCTTCGGTCACGTACTACGGTACATGGAAGAATGTGGGCAAGAACATATGCGAGTGATTTTCATCGACCTACACCTATAAATAGTGGGATAGGGGCATAGTTTGGAGGATCTTTTCAGCTATTTAATAAGTGCTTGTATTATTTTTGTAATTTCGAGCATCATTACCAATCTGTAAGAATAGTATTATAAAAAAACCCATCAGAATCATTAACAAAGTTTAAGTGGACGTAGACAAATAATTAGTCAAACCACTATAATTCCTGTATGTTATGTTTTTTCCTCATTTTCAAGTTGTTTTCTTCATTTAATTCCCTATAATTAATCTCTGGGTGTTTTTGCCATATTTTAGCATTAACATTTTGATGCTTCCACTAAGAGCATTGATCTCAGTCTACTAGGATCTATTTTCTACTTCTAGATAGCTTAAATCCAAGAGGTAGATCTGTTAGTTTTATTATTGCAACCTAAGACTTTTCGAATTCCTGTAGAATCCATCGAAGGATTAGTTTGATTTATGGCTCCATGAAAATAGAAATCCACCACTTCCAAGCCTACTAGCAATGCCGATAACATCGTATCCTGATATGTTGAAGAAATTGCATAACCAATTTCTGTTGAAATCCAAAACCCTTCATATATGATAATAAGAGTTGAGATGGACCGGATGATGAAGGAGACTAATGACAAACTACAAGAGACTCAGGGTGAAGTAAATAAGCGGATGAAGGAGAGCCTTGATTTACTGAACCAACCGACCCATGGTCTTAGAAGGGACAGGAAGGAGCCGACTCCTTCCAATTCAGAGGGGTACAACTCTTCATCATCTGGTGAGAAGCATAGGGAAGGAAAATAGAAGATGAAAAGGAAGGAAGCTGGTACTTCGAAGGAGAGGTTTGTTTCTATTTGAAGTGGAGGCTTGGGGATCGACACCAAACCTAATGCAGGGATCGGTAGCGAACCCTCTATACTCGACCTAGTCAGTAAGCATGTTGATGTCTTGGATGATGATGTTGTTGGTGATGTTGATCGTACTATAGGGAACCAGTATGTTAAAGTCTGAGCGACTATTCTTAATCCACCGCATAGAAATCAAAACAATAGGACTACTATCGAATGGTACTCCCAAAGTCTAGAGAACCCAGGCACCGTGAATCTAACGAGACTATTTGCAGAATCAAACATTCAGGGCATGTCACGATTACCGCCATTCAGTAGATCTGATGTAATCAGATATTTTTATGGAGATAGTAAAAAAAAGATAGTAAATGAGACCCAACATAGAAGTAACGATGAAAGGGGTGCATTTCCCAGTAGGAACCCATTCACGAGGGAAATTTTACATGAGGAACACCCTCGAAGGTTCACGATGCCGATGATGTCGTCCAACGCTAGAACGATGGATCCAAGGCAACATTAGTTGAAGTACGATGGCACATGAACACTACTAGAGCACCTGATGCCGTCAGATGTCGGTGTTTTTGATTTTTCTTAAAGGTGTAGCAACGATGTGGTTCACTTTGCTCCCATCGAAATCTATATTGTCTCTTGATCAACTTGCAAGGAAGATTATTAAGAAGTTCCATTTGCATACAACTCGTCTGAAAGAAGTGATATCACTGTTGAATTTCTTCTAAGGAGTTGGAGAGTCATTGGAAGATTTCTTGAGCTGATTCAATACGACAGTGACGGAGGTGAGTAATGTGAATGAGGATATTGTGTTGATGGCATTAATTAAGGGGATACATCTAATGATTTTGAAAGATCGTTGAAAATGAAATCCCCACCGACAATTGATGTTTTCTACAAGAAGGTGAATTAATTCTTGAATTTAGAGGAGGCAAGTTCAAACGCTAATAAAATTGGTGGTGGACAATCAACTAAAGTGGTATAAAGTAATGTTGCAGTAGAACAAACTGGAGACAGTTCCAACAATGTAGATGTTAACGTTGAGAACCAGAGTGATAGTCAGAAGAGAGATGACTGAGGAGGTGGAGATCGGAAACCAAACTTAAGGAACATCCTAGGTTTCCAAAATACGAAGAGTACAGTTCGTTGAAAAATTGGGTTGGAAATATCCACCTTGCAACACAAGGTATGGAGCATTATAAGAAACAGCCTCCAAGGGAGTCAATGGAGAAGGAGAAGGGATCTGGTAAGTACTTCTATTTTCATGAGACCCAGGGTCATAACATGAATGAGTGTTGGCATTTGCATAAGATCTGATTAAAAAGAAGAAGTTGCAGCAATTCGTCAAAGTTCCATAGGATGGCAAGCATGGAAATGCCTATCCATTGGGACAACATTTCCAATGTGGCCAGGTTGGGCTTAGTGATGACGAACCTAGGTAGCTTGGAAAAATAGTAGTCATAAACATGATCACTGGTGGACCTCAACTGGCTGAGAAGAGATAGAATGAGATGGAGAGGTATGTAAGCTCCTTGAAACATGCTGTGAATAAGAGTTGTTTACCATCGAAAACAAAGTTTCAACAAAGCAGCTCTGAACCATGACTGATGATATTGTATTTAGGAATAAGAATGTGGACATGGTCAAAGCGCTCACATTGAATCCCCGGTGATATTGGCGATGATCGGCTCAACGACCGTGAGGAAGGTGTTGATTGATTGTGGTAGTTTAATGAATATCCTGTTTAAGAAAGCTCTCGACCAAATGCTGATGGATGGCTAGGATCTGAAGTCATGTATGTCCCGAATCTAGGGATATAATAGAATGATGACAGAGCTTATGGGTTGTGTAGATTTACTGGTGGTTCTAGGTGAAGGTGACCATAAGAGAGTGAGGGTTGTGACCTTCATGGTGGCTGATGTTTTTTTTCTTCTTCTTGTAATGCATTCTTTAGCCAATCGGCCCTAACTAAATTTTAAGTGGTCGTCTCCTCCATGATGCTTAATAATGAAATTTCCTATAGAAAATAGGGTAGAATTCATTCAAGGCGATCAAATTATTAAGCAAGAGTGTAAAGTCGCATAGCTGAAAAAGGCAAAGTGACGTGAGAAGGGAAAAGACATAAAGAAAACTCTTTGTGTCAAATCGTTAGACGCATAATAACCACCGCCTAAGCCCTAGTTTGGTTGACATAGTAGGTTCCATAAGTCTATGGATCCGAGGAAAAGCCAGGGATGCAATGGTGGCCCCTACTATGTTGACAATCAACATCCAGACCAGTTAGGATGATCCTACATGGGTCCTAGAGATCGGGTCTCAACTTAGCATGAGACATATGAAGGAGTTGACGGGTTTTCTCCGAGTGAACCTAGTTATATTCGCCTAGACACATTCTGACATGTGTGGAACATAGGCAGAGATAGCGTACCATGCACTGAATGTGAACCCAAATGTGTACCTGTGAAACAAAAATGACACAGCTTGGGTTCGAAGTGATCCGCTGCATTGAAATAAGAGGTGGACAGCTAAGAGATAATGGCTTTATTCAAACGTCCTATACTCAGATTTGGTGTCAAATCTGGTCCTAGTCAAAAAGGCCATGGAAAATGGAGGACATGCATTAATTATTCAGATATAAAGAAGGTGTGTCCAAAGGTCATTTTTCCACTGCCAAAGATCAATACGCTGGTGGATTTAAATACTGGACATGAGTCGTTTTCATTTATGGAAACTTATTTCGGTTATAACCAAATCTCGATGTACATCCCGTATCAGGAGTATACCAGTTTCATAATCGACCTAGGTTTGTATTGCTATCTTGTTATGCTGTTTGGCCTGAAGAATGCTGGGGCAACATACCAAAGACTGGTCAATTCCATGTTCAAAAGGCAAATAGGGCATTCCATGGAAATGTATGTAGATGATATGCTTATGAAGTCGCGCATTCAAAAAACCATGTGGAGGACTTGACAGAGATGTTTGGCTTACTTCGAAGGTATGAGATGAAGCTCAATCCTCTGAAAAGCTCGTTCAGAGTTATGTTTGGAAATTTCTTGGGTTTTATCATAAACTCAAGAGGGATTGAAGTGCACCCAGAGAAAATTGAGTCTTTGAGAAACATCTAAGCTCTGAAGGTGTAAATAAGTGCAGAGCTTGAATGAGAAAATAATTGCGCTAAACTAGTTCATTTCGAGAGCAATGGACAAATGCATACCATCCTTTGAGGTCCTTAAAGTGGGGAAGAGAAACTTCACATAGTCGCAGAAGTGCAAGGATGCTTTCCAACTTTTAGTTGACCACTTGGAAAGGATGTCTGCCTTGTCGAAACTTTTGGAGGGAGAGGACTTATTCATCAATTTAGTTGTATCAACTCATGCCCTAAGTGCAGCACTCGTGCAAGATTTCTTCTCGAGGAAACTTCGTCCATATTTCCAAGCTCATGCGATTAAAGTACCGACCGACCAACCTTGAGACAGGTCCTATAGCGACCTAAGACCTTAGGGAGACTGCTTAAGTGGAACATCAAACTAAGTCAAAATGACAAACAATATCATCTTCGGAGAGAAATTCAAGACCAAGCTTTGGCAGACTTCATTGCTGAATACACAGCTCAAGATAATAATGCGAAGGGTAGTTTGGAATGAAGTGCTAAGTGGAAGATATATACCGAAGGAGCATCTAATGAACATTACTGAGAGGCGGAGGTTGTCTTGATGACCCCTAAGGAGCGCTCGATCTACTATAACCTTAAGCTTATTTTCCTGTAACCAATGACGAAGCTGAGTATGAAGCATTAATCGTGGGACTCAAGCAAAAGGAGAAAGCCAAGCTCCTTATCTTACCAAGGCCATGGAGTTGCTGGTCGACGTTGGATATTACACAATAACTCATATTTACAGAGAGGAAAATGTGAAAACCGATTCACTATCCAAATTGGCTAGTTAGGGGATGCATAACTCAAGGGCTTTGTCCCGGTGGAGGTGTTGTCAACCCGATTATCAACCAGATGGATGTCGCTTGGATCTTTGAGGCTTAATGTGAGAAGGAGTCATAGATGACTCCGATTAAGGACTACCTATTGAAGAGAATCCTTCCCGAAGGAAGGAAGGAACGATGTAAACTCCTCTGTAAAGCTTTACAATTTGTTATTCGCGAAGGAGTTATGTACATGAAAGGATTCTTTGTTCCCCTGCTTCGATGCATTGCTGTTGATGAAGCTAAAAAGGTCCTTATAGACCTGCATGAAGGGGCCAGTGGTGACATACTGGAGGGCATACCCTAGCCTAGAAAATTCTTTGCTGTAGATATTTCTGACCAACTATCAACCGTTATGTGGTTGATTACCCAGGAGGTGCGATAAATGTTAGAGGTTTGCAAAGATTCCTAGAGCCCCGCCAACAAAGATCACACAAATAGTCATTCTATGACCATTTCTATTTGGAAAATTGACATCATTAGTGTGTTTCCGATGTCTAAAGGCAGTGTGAAGTACAAAATTATTATTGTTCATTATTTCATGAAGTGAACAGAAGCGGAACCTCTAGCCACGATCACCACAAAGAAGGTGATCATCTTTGTGGTTAAGAGCATAATTTTTCGTTTTGGAGTTCCAAAAATAGTTATCTATGGCAATGGGACCCAATTCGAAAGCATCAAGTTTAAAACCTTTTGTAACTGGCATCGCATCGAGAAGATGTTTGCGGTGGTTGCACACCCATAGGTAAACGGACAGGTGGAAGTTGTGAATAACATAATCAAGTCCTTTCCAAACAAGCAGCTAGAGAAGGCCATGGGCAAGTGGGTTGATGAATTATTATTAGTGCTTTGGTCTTATAGAACAAACTCATAAGTCTGCGACTAGTCATACTCCATTCACTTTAGCCACTCGACCAGAGGCCACGATTCCAGTTGAATTGGAAATACTTTCTCATCAGGCAACTCATTATGATTCCAAAACGAATGAGGGGCTCTTGTTGGAATCACTAACATGATTGATGAGAAACATGAAAAAGCTGAATTGAGAGCCATTGCCCATTGAAAACAGGTGGTGCGACATTACAACACCAAGGTTAGGAATCATACTTTTAGAATTGGCGACCATGTCGTCAAAAGAATCTTGCATAGTCTATGAATATGGGCTCGAATTGGAAATGTCCATACATGATCGAACATAAGCTTAGAGATAAAACATTCAAGCTCGTGATTGCAATGGGATTTCACTCCTGCGGGCATGGAATAGCGACCATTTATGATGCTATATAACATGAAATCTAATTTTGTAAATATTTGATCAATTCTGATGTAACAAGACAGAATCTATTATCTCTTGTGAATATAAAATGAAATGACTTCCAAAACATATGAATTTGTCTTAACATAAAAATAAGTAGTCATGGAAAATGTGAATGAATCAGCATGTACATAATGCAAGTATACAGGTACCTATAGATAGGTGCCCACCAAACTTCTACAGTCCATGATCGGAGCGATGAAGTAAAATCATTCCAAGTGTCCAGAGATAGTCATCCATTAACTCCTTTAACCGCGATTTGGGGGTAGAAGCATAAACATCTAAAGGTGGAACGAGACAATTCACCCTAATGGCTCGTGCCCGAAGTTTGGCAGAGCACCAACATCTTGCTTAGAGCCAGGCAAGATCTCATACAAACATCCTAAAAACGGATGCTTAAATCATCGCTCCAGGTGATCAACCCTGATTGATACTCGGATTTAGGCACTCTCGCCTGCAAACATCCTAAAGAGAGATGTTCGAATCACAAATTCAAATAACCAAACTCAATTGAAGCCTGGAGTTAGGCATGGCTAAACAAGGGTGCCAAGAGATATGAACCTGTGCCAGAACTTCTCGGTTAAAGAGATGATATGATCTCGGCGGTAATCGCAAGTCAAATGGAAATTGATTAGAAACAAACAAGATAAGCTATTAATTTCGCTAAGTGGCAGTGAAGAAATAATTCATATGCATACAAATGAAAATAATAAGCGCATCTCTTGATTCATAGATGAATTGACACAAGGCTTGAAGGAGAAACAAGTTTAATTTTTTTTTACATGCTACTTAAATCAAAAGCGAGAGCTGTATTCACCCGACTTTAGCCTATATATACGAGTCTTGAATAAAATCAAATACAACAGAAGCAAGGAAGGGAGCAACTAGACCTTCTTTATCCTCTTCGTCTCTTTCTTAGTCTCCTTGGAAGAGGGCATTCCGGACTCACTAGGATTCCTTCGACTCTATTCTTTGCCTTTATGACCCTTCGAAAGATTGTTCGACGTCATCTATATGGGGACAAAGATATGCTGACCAGGAAATGAGATGGACAGGGGAGGAGGTATATCAACATCTTTCTCTTCTTAATCTCCTTAGTCGGTAGAACTTGAGTTTGGAGCGTCTCCTTCCCATTGTACACCCTGAGGAAGGATCATAAGCTCCAGTTATAACGAGGTCCTCTTTCTCCTATGTCGCGTGAAAATCCCCTAGCATCTCCTCTTCCAAAGCATGAATCATTTTGTCCCTAGGGCATGGAGTCTTGCCAGTCGGAATATTTTGGAGCATTTGATAGGTAGATATGACGATCGATTTTGTAATTGAGGCTTCTGTCCCCGTTGATAAGTTCTTTTCGAGAAAGGGGACAACCGAAAGCTAATCTTAAACTTAGGAAACATAAAAGAAGAGACTAGTGACGTCGACCGACATCAAATGAGCCATCTCAAACACGGGCTAGGTTAATGAAATACCTTTAGGAGATATAAATCCAACATGAGCTAGCACGCCGCTTGAGCCCCTTTCCACAATGGGTGATAATATGAGTGGCCTCAAAAATAGGGGTTCATCGGCATTGTATGTGACATTTACCATGGATCTTAGGACCATGGAAACTCTAGAAGCGTCCTTCGCAGTAGAAACGATCATTGATCTAGGAAGGATAGTGGTGCTTTCAGTAACTAGTGGTACCAAGGTCAAAGGATCGGTGATATTCATTGTCGGGTTATGAAGGGCGTATCTAGAGCTCTTAGCCTAATCGTTCCAAACCTCGAGGCCAGTTTGGGATATATAGCATGCTTACCAGCTTTAAGCGTCTCTGTTTGCACCAAAATTGGTAACAAACACTCAATTAACATGATGATTCCACAGATTCAATATCCAATATCCAAACAGAATTCAGAAGAGAATAAAATATGAAGAACATAAAACAATAAGAAATGAAATGAACACGAGATTTTATAGTGGTTTAGCATATTCTAGCCTAAGTCCACTCCAAAAGTTTTCCTTTTTATTTATAGTGCTAATTACAGTTCTAATCGGTGAAATTCAAGAATCAAAACAGTAGAGTATAGCCTAGGGAAGAAGATGAAGAGAGCCTGCAAGAAGATCCCTTCCCTCGAGCCAACGATCCGGTATTTATAGGAGAAGATGATGAAATCCCAATTGAAAATCCACATGTAGAAGCCCAAGACCAAGACAAACCGATCCAAAAAGTTTGGAGCACACCTGCGCCTATATGAGTGATCGGCACCGATCGATGGTGGAGGCCACGTAGCTCCCTACAATCGATTATGGTGGTCCCCTCCACTTCCTTTTCATGTTTCCATAGTTTTTTTCCTGGTTCCCCTGGTGTTTGTTAAGATATTAAGCTATCATAGTTGAGTTAAACTGCCTATCCGAGTGATCCATAACCATAGTGATCCGATCCGGTATGTTCCTAAGCTTATTGATCCAATCTGATCCCCTGCCCAGGGGAAGTGCAAATCCATACTTAGCCAATTCTGGAATGCCTTTTGCTTGAATCCGATTGATTACATAGCCTTACTTATAACTGACCTTCGAATCTGATAATCATTTCTTTGGGCTTCCTACCATGATGATCACGAAATCTTCTTAGCCAAATCCATGATATCATGGCTCTGCCAAAAGGCGGAATAACATTTGCCCCCCAAAACATACCTTGCAATAGAAATGTGTGTTTTGAATTGCCATAAATCCAAAGTCCATAATCAATCGATAGCTAAATTTCTAACCCATATCCAGTCCAATCCAAATTGCCATAATCCATCCCGTGTTTGCCCAGGAGTTGGTATTTGCATGTCGAATCCTTAATCTCTCAAGATTGTTAGTGAAATCCATGACTATTTTGAGTCGATAGCTAATTCCAAAACCATTTCAAATCTTTAGCCGAATCCATATCCGTCCAAAGCCGTTAACCAAATCCACGATTTCACTGGATCGTTTGCCAAATCAAAAACCTCGATCTCACTGAATCATTATCCAAATCTGGGACCTATCCAGGTCAATATACAAATTCATAACCGTTTAAAATCTTGGAAGTTAGTAAGCCAATCCGCGGTCTCTCTAGATCGTGATCCAAGTTCGTGGTCTCTCCGGACCGATCGATGGTCTCTCTAGATCCTTAGTTGAATCCAAACTTAATGATAAGAAGGCTGATCTTGTCACTCTCCAGCGATGCAACCTACCCCTTGCACTCCAGCCCTTTAGGGGCATATAGTGCTATCTTGGTCCTCCTTAATCGATCGTAGTTCTCCAAGCTCTTGCTGGACACCATCCTAGCACTCTCCGGTGAAGGGGGAACAATGCCAAGTAAGCCGATTTTGTTTCTCTCCGGCGAAGCGGCATTACCTCTTACACTCCAGTTCAGTTTCCCTAATGTAAAGCGATGCTTAGCCTTCCTAGGCCGATGTTGGTCTCTCCGAACCCTTGTTAGATCCCATCCAATCAATCCCAATGAAAAGGGGAACAACGATAAGTAAGTCGACCATGTCGCACTCCGACGAAGCAACTCGCTTCTTACACTCGGGTCCTTGACTCTTCGGTCAGGGATATAATGCTATTAGTTCCATCCCGACTTCCTTTCTCTAGGCTCGTCGTTACGGTCGAGAACTTAATCTATGACATATGAGTTCATCATGTTGCTCTTCAACGAAGTGACTCACATCTTGTAGTTATTGCCCCATTTCTCTGGTCGGGACAACCACGACCTTTTTTTTCAATCGCATTAATGCAGATTTAAGTGTTTTAATATCCATTCAGTACATTTGAGTTTCAAACAACCAAAAAACTAGAAAAAACCAAAAAAACTAGGAAAACTAAATATTTCCTCTCTGGGCATGGCGGTTCATCATCATCTCACGGCATGCCAAAGGACTGACCTTGATCATGTACATGTATAGTGATTTAGACGTTTTATTGTGG
This sequence comes from Allium cepa, assembly GCA_030765085.1. Lineage (NCBI taxonomy): Eukaryota > Viridiplantae > Streptophyta > Magnoliopsida > Asparagales > Amaryllidaceae > Allium > Allium cepa. Next base: position 76,302,918 of record CM060941.1, on the reverse strand, counting down.
AGTTTATTACTTATTTAGTTCTTGCCATCCCGATCAAGAGTTGATGATTTGTGACCCTAATCCAAGGCCATTTCCATTTGACGTGGATGGTAGTCGCTGCTATCCCACGACCGCTATCTGGGTGCTCACATAATGCGATAGCATGCAATCTCTGACATGTTCCTCAACCATATCCTGTAAGTGCTTGCATTCATCCGTAGTATGCCCATCTTATTTATGGAATAGGCAATACTTTCCAAACCTTTGTTCCCACTTCGTAGGATCCCTCCTCATCATTTTTCGATAGGGTAGTTTCCTCCTTGTGTCCAGATAAATCCATTCCAAACTTTCCACCGAATCCGAATAAGATAAGAATTTTGGTTGCCTTTCCTTCGCTTGCCTTTTTGATCCATCATAACCGCCATCCATTATCCATTTACCCTTATCCTTTCTAGACCCTTCTCTAAAAGTTCCTTCACCTCTCACAGCATTTACTTCGTGTTTGTCAGCTCGTGCATCCTCCTGCCGCAGGAACCTATCCACTTCATGAAAAAATTCCTCGAGATCCATCAATGGATCTCACTCCAATGCAACCTTAAAATTCATGTCGTCAGCAATCTCAAATACTGCCACCATAAAACCATCGATGGATCCAACCGATCCACCGAAGCAACTGCCACATTAAGCCATGTCAAGAAACTTCTCAAGGAACCTTCGGTCCTTTTTTTAGTGCTACCAATGTAATAACATTCTTGGGTCTTGAAAAACTGCCTCATGAACAGTTCTACCAACTTGCTCCGTTCCATGATTGAACCAATCTCCAGATGCCTAAACTAGAGCGCAACTAATTCCTTCAACTAAACGGAAAATATCTTGCCATGATCTCCTCCAATGCCTCCCAACAGTTCCATGTGTCGGATATACCTCATCAAGTGTACCGTAGGATCCAACTTCCCGTCGTACACCTCTAGTGTTGGTAGTTTGAGCTTCAGTCGGTTCCTAGCTTTACTTATATTTGGAGTGAATGAACTTCGATTGACATCTTCCAGATTCCTGTTGGGAAATTTGTCTCTCATTATCCATCATATCAGCTCAACCATTACTTCGTTCTCATCCATAGGCGATTTTCAATCCATATTACTAGCCTGTCCCCTAACTCCACAAAGGTGCTCCGAAAGTACTCTTCCACATTCTAATCCCCAGTTGTAGGTCTCGTAACAATCATCAGTCGAACGGCATCCGCACTAGCACCTATACTAGTCTGACTAGGGGGCTGCCCCCAGGCCTTGGGCGATCGGTGCCAATCCCTCATTTTTGGCCGAGGACTGCCCTCGGCTGCTCCATTCCATTCCCCTGCCTATTGTCTTCGACTCCATGCTCTTGGCTCTAATTTCTTGTAGCTCATACTACTCCAACCCATTGACCTAGATTGCCAACTGCTCCAAATCCTTAGTTTTGTGTTTCAACTTGTCCAATTTTCCTAAGGAAATTCTACATCATCTCCTTTTGTCTCCTCATCATCTACTCCTACATCACCTCCATCGTAGTCTCCATCTCATTCCCAATGATGTAGATGGATGGCTGATTAGTTCCATCTCTAGAAGATGCCTCCTGACTTCCTACATGATGATTCCTATATGCAAGTGCTTCCCTTGTAGATTTCCTGCCAATTGATCCAAATCCAAGCTCCAAATCATTTCCAAATCTACAGGTGCATGTAATCTGGCTCCGATACCAATATTGGTCACAAATTAATATGATGATACCGTAGATTCAATATCTAATATCCAAACAGAATTTAGCAGAGAATAAAATGTGAAGAACAATTAATTAAAGCATTAAGAGATGAAATGAACATGAGATTTTATGATGGTTCGATGTATTTCGACCTAAGTCCACTCCAAAAATTTTACTTTTTATTTATACTATTTATTACAATTCTAATCCATGAAATTCAAGAATCAAAATGGTAGAGTATAGCCTAGGGAAGAAGATGAAGGGAGCTAGCAAGAAGATCATTTTCCTTAAGCCAGTGATCCGGTATTTGTAGGAGAAGACGAATAAATATCCACCTGAAAATCCGTGTGTAGAAGCCCAAGACCAAGACGAACCGATCCAGAAAGTTTGGGTCCCACCTGGGCCTATATGAGATCGGAGCCAATCGATGGTGGAGGCTACATGGCTCCCTACGATCGATTGTGGTGGTCCCCTCCACTTCTTCTTCGTGTTCCATAGTTGTTTTCCTGGTTCTCCCGGTGTTTATTGAGATATTAAGCGGTCATCGTTGAGTTGAACTGCCAATCCATGTGATCCATAGCCATAGTGTTCCAATCCAACTCATTCCTAACCATATTAATCTGATCTGATCCCCTGCCTAGGGAAAGTGTAAGTCCATACTTAGCCGATTCTAGGATGCCTTCTGCTTGAATCTGCTTGACTATCATCTACAGCCTTGCTTATAACCGATATCCAAATCTAATAATCATCTCTCTAGGCTTCCTACCTTGATGATCATGAAATCCGCTTAGCCAAATCCAGATATCACAACCTTACCAAATGCGGGATAACAACCTTCAAGTCTTCTTCATCTAGGAGCTCGAACTCCAATCGCTCCACATGAACCTCACCCCCGCTGGAGAGCACTCACTCTTGCTTGATAATCTCTTCCCCCTCCTAAGCCATGGCCATGGGGTATCCATCATTGAGCCATCTAAGGTTCTCAAATTTGATAACATTCGCATTGTAGTTCATGATTATTCGCTCGAAATTGTCCTTAACCTGTTTTTTAGCAACTTTGGCCTGCTTTTCAACGTCTTTTTCTCAGGCTTCTACAACATCTCTCGCTATGCGAGGTTCCACTATCTTCTTATAGTAGCCCTAGGCCTACGAAAAGGCTTCATCTTTCTCTTTCTTTTTAATCTCTAACAGCCTTTTCAATTCTGCTACCTCCTTTGTGCGACGATCGTTCTCTTCGGACAGGATGTGACTTTTGTAGTGGGCTGCCTCAATCTGTTTGTCATGACTTTGTCACTCCAGCTTGGCCTACTTACCTAAATTATCAACCTTTTTCTTGGCCTCTTCCAACAATTTGTTTAGCTTCTAAACTTCCCCATCAAGGTTAGCTATGATACGCCTATTATGCACTCTCTCAAATTTCATTCTTTCAAGCTCCACCTTTCTTTTATAAGAACCCTCAGAGATGACCTCAAATATACGTCTCCATTTGAAGTGCTGGTCATATATATAATCGACATAGGCCATTTTGTTTGTTCTAACATGTGGCGGAATGTCTATAAATCAGGAGCGAATATGACATCCTCAAAAAATACTTTTGGGAATTTGCATTTCAGATCCTCCATATGGGGGTTGAAGGCCATTTTCATCTCAGTGGTAATAGTGGTCTTTTGGTGGATCATTTTCCAACCCTCTGATGGAAAAACTAGGAATAAATTGCCCAGACAATTACTCGAAATGACGGGGCTCAAGATAGGGTACTGTCAATGGTGCATCAATAAGACCGATACCGAAGCATGAGAAACCCCAACTGTAACAACCCGCACTTCCTGGCATAAATGATACTGAGAAATACGAGTTGTTGGGATTTCAAAAACATTGCAGAGCATAAGTAAAAGGGTTGAGTTCTAAGACATTCTACACTGTTAGATCTTATGGTTGAAGGAATCAAAATATAAGTACACAAAATATACATCTTTGAAAAAAATAGTATCCAAAATAGTTGTTTTACATATACATTGTTCTTAAAGTATAATATAAATTTTATAGATATTTAATACAATAGATGCCCGCTAGAGAAATAATGAATAATATGAGAAATCCAATGTGAAGCTCCTTTCTCCATGTACTATGTCCAATCATCTACTCATCCATCATCCTATGGTGGTGAAAAATGGAAAGAAGGGGGTGGGTAGGATAAAATGTTGGTGAACGAAAACAAAACTAATAATATGATTAAGTGCAACTGACTTTAAAACCTACTCTAAGTGATATAGAGTGTAATCCAGTGTCTGTGAACTCCTAAGATCCAATACCTAAGAATTATTGTCTAATTCAATAGGTCGAACCTACTGATCAAACCTCACATTAATGATCAGCCAAGTTGGGAATTGCTCTTCCATCATAGCTACTATCAACATTACACTTGGAGAGGGAGAATACCGAAAATGCAAGCCCATATAGTGACTCATCGCATGCACCTATGTTCACCTCACGATCATAGTGGAAAAATGCCTCTTATTGTACTGCACCAGGGTCCATTATATATGAACACTCATTAATACCGGTATGAGACCCTACCTTTATACCAGTACCACTTAAGAGTATTACGGAGTAATACTATTGACAATATAGAGTATGAGGCTATATAGGGTACATGCTTGATTATTTCCTTGGACTAACACTAGTACGTATTAAAACATCGAATAAATAACACATATATACATACAAAGTATCAGTACAAAGCAATAAACATGTATGCCTTTAAGACATAACAACATACAATATACAGTAGATAACATAGAACACAAGTCAGTTGTAGAAATAACATATAGAGTTATAAGAGCACAACACAACTCAAAATGTCAAATATCTCAATATAATATGATAAACAATCAATATACAGCCGAACGACGGATATATACAGTAAATCAATACCATATAAATGTCATATAAAAATCTTAAAATAAAGCTCTGAACCCAATAAAACTAATGCGGGTCACGTCCTTGTACTTGAAATGTCGCTGACTAACCTAAGTAGTATAAATAACACTTAGGTTAGACTATGCTGTATCGAGGTTAACATATATTTAATTCATTATATGTAAGTATAATATAATAATATAAAACATGCATCTCGTTATTAAACATGTAACAAAATATATAAAGTATTTAATCACAGTATCATAGACGATCTCAAATATATTTATAAATTCCAAGTATCACAACATGTGTATATACACGCATGTCATCACCCATATCAAAGTAAAATAATAATTTACATGACCAAATACAAATAGGTGAATCATTCACGTCCGGATATTCATATCAAAACCAAGAAATCACTAATACTATCATCAGTTATCTTACAATCATACCCAAATATAACATCATTCAATAATAAAAATATCATTATTAATGTACCAAATTTAGATAGGTTTCCTATCAATAATTAATAAAAGATACGAGGGTCTATCATACTTTGGACAATTGTCCAGATAAAATCTCATCTCCTTATAAATGAATAAATCAGAATAGTATGGATATACGAGGATTGACTACGCTTTGGACACATAGTCTCTAGTATAGCTACCTCATGGGATAGTGAATAATATATGCCAATCCACAACACAAATATAACCCTGAACCAAAACGGGAGACTGATAGCATACAGCACGCTCTAGGAACCTGGGTCTACTAGTCTCCCGCTAATAGTCGGATCTATTCCTATAACCTTTAGTTACCCTCGATGGACTTCGTGACCCCATCCACTAATGGTTCGTCAATGCATAACCTTTGTCACGACCCTACTTTGCCCCTATATGTAACGGATTGCTGGCGTATGCGACACAAGGGGTTGTAGGGAACCTACCTTATGGGTCACCTAACCCAAACCTCGTGACGCACATCAAATATAATATCCAACAATAGTGAGTATCATCACATACATGAGTAAGCCCCGTTTGGTTGACATTTGCTTACAAAGAATAATTAAACAGATAACATAACAGTGTCTCATACAACCGCATGTTATTCGAATAATGATTCAAAACTCGTAAACTACACTCGATCCACAATAGGTATTTCTATATGACAAGTCCGATGAATAACTGAAAAGGGTTATCGAAAGTTCCATACCCAACGATATCACTTATCCATTTATTCAAATTCATCATCACACAGAAATAAGAAATTATCACACATACGTAAATTTTACAATAGCAACCATACCACGTAACCATACAAAAGGTTTTCATCACCATATCATATCAAAACAGTAATCAAATCACTATCACCGGTGAATCATCAAATGATTCAATTCATCATAAAAGAAAAGAGATATATAAAAAAGTAAGAAATGAATTATTCAACAAAAATCAATATTTTATAATAATTAGTCACAACATATAATCTTATACAATCCTATATAACAACAAATACTTAGAAATGGATATAAATAATTACTAGTTATTCAATCAAAAATATATTATAATCTCTATAAATAACTAATTTCTTAATCCTTACATAACTAAACAATAATTAAGTATCCGCTAGCCACACTTGAAATTCATTTTTTTCTTCAAAACCCAAAAATAAGTTATAAATAAATTAAATAATACATTAAACATATATTTCAAAATTTGCTAAAACCTATATAGAATATCAATAAGGAACCATTTCTTCTTTTTAAATAAGTTTATAAAAGTTCAACAGATTTACAAATATTAAAACTACTTAATTTCTATTAAACAATCTATCCCTAGATTAAATAAATAATAATAATTATATATATATAAATTTTCTAATTTATATAAAATATATTTTTATTTATAAAAACTTTTATTATATATATAATTATTTAAATAAAATATAATACATACATCAATGTAGAGACACGCACAGAATGCACGACAGATCGATCGAACGGTTGAAGGCAATGCAAGGTGGATGACTGCCAATCTAAGTGATCATTTTTTCTACCATCAATTGTATCATCTTCATTTTGAAGCATAAACAACATATCCACAAAATAAATAACATGTCATAATCATAGGTAAATTTTAAATGGAATAGTCAAAGATTGGACTCACCTTAAGTTTAAAAGCCCTAAACAACATCCAAGTGGCCCACTCTTCTTCTTCTTCTAAACTCTTCTTCCCCAAATCAAATACAATATGCACAACCCATCTTCAATGTGCACGTCAACGCAATGATATAGAGCTAGGAGCCACGTAATCACCTCACGTCTTCGCCAATGACTCTCTTCTTTGACCTGACTCGCCTACACCATTGTGATCACGCCAAGGCCCACCAATCAAAGCGCATCATCCGTGTTTCAACGACAAGCGATGGAAATCATCACGACCAAAGCCATGGTTGAATCTACCACGTTTACATCGAAGATACTCTCGACCATGAGTCCAATGCTACAGCCGCTTCAACCTCACTTTTCCTAAATCGTCATCAATGTTTAACCATAGTTCAGAACCCGAAACTTCAACCACCATCGCATAATACCAAATTCACACCAAAAATTCTCCTCCACTTCGAGAAGCTAATGCAGTAGATGACATTGTTTATTTCATTGTAGATTGGGAGATTTTTTTAAAGAGGTTGGTCATCTTCTTTTTTAAAAACAAAAGACTACAGATCAATTTCCTTCCCTCCTCCCTTAATTCCAATCAATTCTTCCATTTCTTTTTTATAATATGTAGTAAAGCTTATTAAAAAGCTTATATTTCAATTTGGCAATTTCTGGAAATTTATTAACGTTTTTTTGGATTTAAATTTCTAAAATGAATTTAGAGTTTATGGGATTTTAGTTATTCTCCTCTAAACGAATAAGCTTAGTTATATTTATAATTGAAGGTGAAAAGTCCTGATAACGAAATATTTATAGAACGGAATAATCGGGAAACATGAATGTATGGTTTTTGTTGTCAGCTCATGAAATATTGGGCGTTAATTTATTTATTTTCCTTTCTCATCTTTCTTTTCTTTCCTTTAATCAATATATTAAAGCCCAATAACCAAAGAAATTATTCTCTATTAAATTTACATACCAAATGTTCATATTATTGAGTATTTCAAAGAAAAAATTATTTTCTATAATTTATTTATTTAAATTCAGATATTCATTCAAATATTCAATATTCTCATTTTGAACCTAGCTTTAAATACTTTTAAAATTATTTACTTCATAATTCCTAACCAAACATCTATTCTCAGCTTAATTAATTCCCTTACAACATATTTTTTTATAAAACTCCAACACTACAAAATAAATCCCACTTATTCAAATTTCAATTCCAAAAAAATTCCACTTTTAATTAGTTAGACATTTATTATTAATTATCCCTAAAAACCAGGTTATTGCAATGAGGCCCTACTTATCTTACTCGATATCTATAGCCACTTATTGTACTACATCGGCATCCACATATACCATGTTGCACCAAAAAATGTGCGTACTTGGATCTTCCGTTAGTACCAGACCTTCTCAGAAAGCGTCTCTGATAGTGCTATGCCCATCCATACAGAACGCTTCTAAGCGTATGCAAAATAAATCACCCTAATTAACTTTTTTATGCGATATACATCGCCTATACCAAATCAACTATTACGTAATGAAGTTCGCCTCAATCCAACACCAACTGTCACGAAATAAAACTCGCCCTAAACTTCTTTATAGGGAACCAAATTTCCTATCCTCTCACGCATGTAACTTAGCCTAAATTAGTCCAACAAACTAGTTCCTAATTATATAATTTTTACCCATTTAATTTTAGCCTTAGGCCAAAATTCAATATGCCAATTTTTAACTTGGATGGTCGACTTGAGACATCCCAAGGTCGACTACTATTGGTCGACCTGGGCTACCCATAATCGACCATTCACGTTATCTTTATTAGGGTTCGATTTTTTTAATGTCGATTAATATTTTTTATATTCACATCATTAATTCGATGCTATTAATATAGTTAGCCCTAATTTTCCAATTAACCATAATCTACATTTTCTAATTATCAATTTCAAATTAAATTGGCGTTTTCAACTTAGGGTTCTCAATTTAGCTTGTCCAATTTACCCAATTTCATATCTAATTTAAATTTAAATTATACGGTTTAAGGTTTAGACAATTCAATATCAAATTAACAAGTTAATTAGGAGTGTCAACAATTCTAGTCGCTTAAAAACAGTTTAAAATCAATTGTATTAACCAAATTATTAAATCTGTGCCCACTCACCTTTAGCCTAAGCTCTAGATATGAGAAAATGACCTCCAATCAATAGCTCTTCTCTAGATCTCCTTAGTCTCCTCCTTGATTTCTTGCCTTGCTCCTTAATTTGATGTGGATTTTGATTTTAGGGTTTAGGAGAATTAGGGTTACGATAGAAAAATTAGCAGAGTTTTATTAGTGTCGATAAACTAAAGAGCTTAGGGTCTGGACTGAAGATTAATTTGTAGGGCAAGTGTGATAACCCGTATTTTGGACATTTGATAATTGGATAATTAACTGGTTATTCAATTGAACAGATAAAATTTTTGATAATAAAATATATTTGGATATGTAAATGAATTTGAAAATATAATAGAAGTTAAATTATAAATATCTGGATAAATATTTATTTGATAATCTCCTAATATAATTACTTAAAATTGACAAATTATTCTTTTAAAAACAAATATTAATGATTGTTTATATATATAGATATAAGAAGATTTTAAATAGAATTTTTTTTATTTTTAAACAAATTAAATTTGTATTTGTTTAATTGTGTATATATATATATATATATATATATATATATATATATGTGTGTGTGTGTGTGTGTGTGAGTGGATTTTAAATTGAATTTGAATTTAAATTTGAAACTCAAAAGATAGATCTCTTAAAATAATATTGGATTTAAAATATGTTATATATGATTTTATTTAAAATGTAATTGGTTTTATATTATTTTCTTTAAAGGATTTTATTAATATAAATTAAGAGAAATGTATTTACTAAATAGAAAATTTAATATAAAATTTTAATAAACCATTTGAAAATTAATTTAAACATGCATAATTACAAGTGTTAATTTATAACATCTTGTTAATAACATGTGTAAGATGATAAACTTATGTAATGAAAAATGTTAGATTTTTTAACAAGTGTCACTTTTTTATTTTTATTTTCTTTAATTTTTAATAACCATAATTTTAGTCTATATATTCATCTATCTCTTCTCTTCCATTTCTTTTTCCTATCTTCTTTCAAAAACAAGTACACCAAAACCCGTAGCCTGTAAACATTTTACAAATCATAGAAATTATAAAACAGCAATTTCAAACTAGAGATTAAATCAAAGCAAACTCAACTAAATCAAGACAAGATCATCTCAGTTAGCAAATTAAATCATCTCTACATCAAAGTGATTTCCAATATCAAGTTTTAGATTTTCAAGCAAGTTCAAGCATTTTTAAATTCCAGATTTCAAGTTAAAGTCCGCTCCTCTGTTCAAAATCCAGACAGGTGAGTAACATTTTTATTTAAAGCTTAAGAAAATGAAATCAGTTGCATGTGAATTCCTGTAATGAAGTATGCTTTGTATGTATATATAAGTAAGATTTATGTATATAAGAATGTTTGAAAGTGTGCATGTCTGATGTATCTGTGTCATAGTTACAGAGCTTAAAATTTAAATCAAAATTCCAAAATTCTTTATCTAATTTTGTTAGGTTTTAGTTTTCAAACAAGAATGGTTTGTTTTGACATAAATTAAGTTTTAAAAATAAATTTAGGTAAAATTAGTTGAAATTTTATCTGGAAAATAGATAATACAGTAGAAATATGAAAATATGTTGAAATCTAAGCATCGTAATTCCTTGAATCACTTAGATAATCTTAATCGCCATCAAGATTCATGATTTTTGAGAGTAAAATCATAATTTTTAGATTGGGATTGAGTGAGCATTTCGTAGTTGACCAGAAAACGAGGTTTTGAAGTTTTTCTGGTGGCCGGAAGTCTCGAGGTGGTCGGGATCTCGACTGGAGGAGGCCAGGATAAAGGAGAGCTGGGGAAAATGCCAGGTGGATTTATTATCCACCGTGGCGGTGGATTTGAATCGGAGTAGGGTTTAAAACCCAAAATGGGATGAGGTCGGAAAAGTGGCTGCTGCATCATCTCTCTAGCATCGGATTGCATCGGACTTGGGGCGATGGAAGCTTGGATGGTCGGCGGAGGTGTGGCCGAAGTTTCTTGGTCGCTGGTAAACGGAGGCGCCGGGACGAGGAAGTTTTAGGTGGTCGATCATGTTCTAGTTTTGATCAGGAAGTTCGATTTTGATTCTGAGTTTGTGGTGATGTTTGGATGATTGGAATCGATACTAGGAAGGGTCAGTGATGTGCTAGAGGTAGCTTCGGTGGTCGACGACACCTCGACCATCAGTGCACGTGCACGGCGAAGCCTGGGTGCCTGAGTTTTGGAGAGGGTGGTTGTCTCGAAGAGGAACTCGGGGGAAATCAAATTTTTGCTCGGGTTCGATTTAGAGTTTGACGTGAGTGTTTAATTTTCCAGGTTTAAACTTTAAATTTTAAACTAAGTTTTAAGAAAAGAAAAGAAGTGGTGGGTTTCTCGGGTCAGGACTCGAGAGTTTAACGGGTTGAACCCGAACCAGGATTTTAAATAGTTTTAAAATTTTAAAAAAGCAAGTTTTATATTTAAATTTAATCTAGTTTAAACTACTATATGATAATGTTTTAAAATTATTTGATTGAAGGAAGTTATAATTTGTTTAACTTAAATTTGTCAAAGTTAAATGCTTAAGTTATTTTTAAGATTAAATTAAATGATTTAATTAAATAATTTAATTATAAAGATAAATGTTTTAAATATGAATATGATAATTAAGAAATTAAATAAAGATAAATGGTTTATCTTAAGGTTAATTAAGACCTTGGATGATTAAGGATTAATTAAATTAATAAAGTAGTTAAAGAGTAATTAATTTATTTAATTAATTAATGATTTTAAGGGTAGTTAATTAATTTAATTAATTATGAGTTAATTAATTAGAGATTAATTAATTCGTAATTAAGGATAAATTAATTAAGTAATTAGAGATAAATTACTTAAATGATAATTACTTAATATAAGTAATTAAAGTGTAACTTTGTTAAGGATTAATTAATTTAATTAGTAATTAAAGGTTAAATTAATTAATAATTAAAGGTTAATTAATTGAGGATAATTAGCCAATGGGATAATTACTTAATGGAAGTAATTATGGATAATTAATGGGTAAATTAAAGGATGATTAATTAATTGAGTTGTAATTAATTAATGTTAAGTGGGCAGGATTAAAAGTGATTGAAGTAATTAAATTAATTTATTTAAATTAATTAGAAATGGTGTGACAAATTAATCTTGCTTATGAATGATTGAATGATATTGTATGCCTTAGATTAGATGATAGCTGATATATGATTTGTGATGCTATGTGATATGATATGTTTTTATTGAACTGTGATAATATTTTTTGTTTAACTGTGATGAACGGCTATCTAAATATGTAATTCTGGCTATAAATGGAATTGTTTAAACTTAAACAGCCTTGTTTTTAGGACAATATTGGATTCAAAGAGACCAGGGTCGAGTATTAGTAAATGCCCGGAACCACTTCGATTTGGAATCTACAATAATTCTTTATGGATTTGACTTTGATATATAAATAGGATGGAATGGAATAAATGATGTAAATTTGGTCATTTAATCTGAGTAATAATGCTTAGATATGATTATAAGATGTGTATTTGACTATGGCAAGTTAAGAACTTGTAGTAAGGTATGAGTTACCCTAGGTTTTTTTTAAAAAAAAGTTTTATGCTTTAGTATTTCATGTTAGATGGGTCAGACCGAGTATTACAGCTTTTCAAGATAGGACGTTCTGGAGCTCAGGTGGCAAGTTGGATGGCAGGAACGTATGGAGTATTCCGTTATGTATTCGTATTTGTAGTTATAGTAGTATAGGACAGGTTGGCATAACTGTCTAGTCTATTTGTAATGGTTATAACTCTGATGAAATGTATGTAATCTAACAATTACAGCTTCTTTGTAAATGCTATTATTTTGATATTATACTTTGAACCGCTGCGAATGCGAGATGCTGTTGTTTTCTGTTCTTCTTCTTCCTTCTTCTTCTTTTCTTTAACAGTTTGATGTTTTCGGTGTTCGATTGCTCGTAACTTCTATAGTGAATGTATGAATGTTGAATCTTCGAGGTCGAAAATTTTGGGTCGTTACATTTTGGTATCGAAGATAAAGGTTAAGTGAGAACCTTGGCTTTGGTGGGTTTACTCATTAAGGATAGAGTAAGTAGTATCCTAGAATGAGTTGAGTATATGAGAGCATACTTGTTATTTCCTTATATAAAGATTTTAAATTGGTTTTAAAAATAAATGATTTTTATATAAGATTATATTTTGATATGTAAAGCAATATTTCTTTCTAATTATCATAAACATTAAGGTAATGGTTGTTTAATCATTGGAATTAAATAAAATTATAAGAATTAAGTGGCAAAAGAAATGCAATCAAATGGGAATGGGATAATATGAACTATATAAATAAGATAAGCTAGAAATGGATTCAAACCAGAGAATAAAAAATCTTAAAATTTGTAAGAATGTCTTCAGAGGTTGAATTTAGTGACCCTGATTTTATTTTCCAATAAATTATAAGATAATATATAGTGAATTGATTTTCAGATATGATAACCTTGGTTATTATCCTAAAATGATGAAATGTTTGTTAATGATTAAGCTAAATGAAATGTTTTAGGGAAGTAACAATTTTGATAAGTATGACTTATAAATTGACAGGAATTTAAAATTGTGAAGCTTTAAATCTATGTCCAGAAAATTTGTAATTTGTTCAAGGTGTTAAAAGAAATAATAAATAGTATTATTTACAATGTATTCGAATGAAAGGGTCCTGTTTCAAATAAGGGTTGTTTGAAAATTTTAAAGAAATTTGTTTTGAATAAAAACCAAAGGTGGTTTAAAATTTAAAGTATAACTTGGTGTGTAAAGGAAATAAATATGTATATATGAGAGATATACAGAATATCATAGATGATTTGAAATAAACTCTAAGTGTTGAGTTTTAAATTTTTCTTTGGAATGTGATATGTAAATCCAAAGTGATAAGTTTTTGGACTTATAAGTGGGAAGATTATTAATATAAAGTTTAAAATTTGAAATGGGAATTCAAATTGGGTAAAGTCGACTGGATTAAATTGAACTGAATTTAACTTAGGGGAAATTGAATAAGTTTAGAATGAATAACCTGAATTGGAAATTTCAAAAGGAAATTGAGATTTAACATAAGATGTTAATTGGGTTGAATTGAAGGGGAGTATGTGTGATCTCAAAAGGGTTTGAGATCTGGAAATTGGAAATGGATGTTGTTGATGAATGTTTTAAATAATTTGGATGTTTATTTATTATGACATATTCGGATATATCCTGTTGTTATTAATAATCTATGAAACTGTGAATTGGATTGGTTTAAAATGAATTAAGAAATGGATTGAGGTAATATACATCCATTACTGAAATAAAATAGAAATAAGATTGAACTTATGAAAGGGAAATTACTTTGAACTTAAAGATTGAAATTTCAGAAATGAGCTTGCTGAAAATTTGTTAAGAATTGGTTAAGTGAAAATTGGATAATAAATTGGATTCGGAAGATTAAATTGTTTTTTTTAAATCTCTTATTTGAACTTTGAAATAAGTTAAGTAAAGGCAATTTAAAATGGAGTTTTGAAATTCTAACTCAAATTTAAATTGTTTAAAAGATTTAGGATGTTAAATTAAAAGTAAAGGTTAGTTTGATTAAATCAACATTTAAAATGTAACTCGAATTTATATAATTCGAGATGGTTATGAGTTGAGCTTGGAACTGTATTTAAATGGAAAATTGAATTGGGATTAATTCAAAGGTGGAATTGGAACTGAAATTAGTTCAAATTGAATTTGATTTGAATTAATCGGAAGTGAGATTTGATTCGAATAAGTTCAAATTCAGATGGAAATTGATTTGAATTTGGGATAGGAATTGTAATTAATTTGGACTGAATCGAAATTGAACCAATTTAATGAGATTGGAAATTGAAAGTTAATTGGAAGTGGAAAATGGAGATTGGGAATTGAGCAGTTTGGCTCTGAACTATTTTTCTTAAAATAAATAAATTGTTTTAATATATTTTCCTAGCTATTTATTATACAGCCTTTCTTTTTAAAACCCAAAACTATCTTACACTTATTTTACAACTACTTTTGGAACTATTTAACTATTTTACAACAATTTTATAGCTTTTTTATAAACTAATTACTATTTTATAACTATTTTGCAACTATCCAACTATTTTACAATTATTTAACTACTTTAAAAATATTTTAAAAATTACTTAACTATTTTACTACTATTTGCAACTAATAACTATTTTATAACTACCTTTTTATTTTTAAAAAAAATCAAGCTATTTTCTTAATACAAGTTGGTCAGAGTGCAAACTGTCTATAGTTGAATACCAATTGAAATAAGAATTGAAGTATTAACCCAAATGGAAATTGGGAGAAAATGTGAATAAGTAAAAAGATCAAAGTAAAGGTAAACAGAAAGAGAATTGATTTAGCTGATAATCAATGAAGATAAAAACGTAGGATGTACGTATGTTATTCTATTCGTAGAATGATTTGTTCTAGATTCGAGCACATAATTTCGAGATAGTATATCGATCCGAGTTGATACTTTTGACTCGATTTTTGACGGCGAACCCTAAATATGGATTTTTCGTTGATTCTAGGAATTCTCTATCATAGTTATGACTATGCAAAGAGAATGACGGTTTCTTAAGAAACCAAATCTGAGCCCGCACTAGGAAATCTGGTGGACGATACTAGTTCGGAAGTGAAATTGTGTGATCGAATGAGCGATCGAATTTGATATTGCGTACGGATGGTATATGTACATCGTACATGCTTGAATGATATTGATATTGGAATTTTGGTAGAAATGAGAAATGATTTTTGAAAGAGAAGTATATTTTGAGAAATATACATGAATAAAGGTGGAAGTTGGATATTTTTTGAAGTTCACTTTATGAAAAGTAAGTGATATGGTAAGTAACTTTATAAAAGAAAATCAAATTTGAATGTTGATTGGCATAGTAAAATTATATATATATATATATATTTGTTATATATGATAAGCTCCTCCCATGTTGAATCTAGAACCAGAAAAAAGGGTTTTTGAAAATATTTGAAGTGTAAAAAGAGGAATCTATATAAGTGATTCAAAGATTATTTTCAAGTTGGAAAGGATAAGTTGTATATATGTATATCTATATATATAAAGGATTTTATGAAAAAGATTTTGGGAAAGGTTTGGGAACCTATGGATTTGGAAAAGGCTTTTGATTTTTGGAAAAAAATCAATTTTGGAAATTTGAGAAGCCAAGTTTGGAACTATCGATTTGAGATATGAATTTTGTGTAAATGGGATTTTGATGTAAATCATAAAGGGTATGATTTGAAAGATACTACAAGTGTATGGTATAAAGTGTTTTGAGATTGGCTCTGGGGAGAAAGGCGCTTCCATTGGAATGAACATCATTAGGTGATCCACTGGGTGGGTCTGCTTGAGCCCTAAGGGGGAGGCTCTAAATTGAATCCTGGGAGGAAGTCCGGACAAACTGAAGTTCCTGAGGATTATGTGTAGTGGGTAGCCAAAGTCGAGGGCACTGATGCCTACAGAGAAATTTGGGTTATGCTGTGACGACAGTGTAACTCGATGTCACTGCGATCTACTATGGACCATAGCGGAAATCGTGTGTGCCGTGAGAGCCAACGATCTACGTTTGATTTTGTCGTGATGGAAACGTAACACCGGTAGACTGCGACCTATGGAGACATAGCGAAAGTTGAGAGGCCGTGAGAGCTAAGGCTACATTGGGACTTGATTGATGTAGTCTGCGACCTATGTGGGAGTAGTGAAGTTTCATTTGGTAGCGAAAATCAAGGGCGCTGATGCCTACAGTTACATAAATTTTTGCCGTGATGGCAACGTAACCCGGGATGTAACTGCAATCTGTGGCAGGTTCCATGGGATAATCGAGGGGCGTGGAGTGCCTACAGTTATCTTTGGATTTTATCGGGATGACAACGTAACCATCTGGTTAATTTCGACCATGGAGTGGGTGATGATTTCGAGAGCATTCTCACCAAAGATGTTTCCTTTATTTTCAAAAACGTTTTCTATATTTTCAACAAAATATTTTTCCAAGTATTTTCACTGGATGTTGAAAACAGGTTTACCAAGTACTTATAGATTTTCAGTCCTACGCCTGATCAACGTATGACCGAATTTCTATGAGAACAAGGATGGACTTGTGGAAACATCGAGTTATAAAAGTATTTTTATGAAATTGTTTTGGTAATATTATATAGATTTTAAAGTGTTTTTAAATTCTTAAATGAAGGGTTTATTGTTGAAATGGTCAAAGAGCAATATAAGCTGATAATAAACATTTTAATAAAATTCTGGTTTCGTTCCTTTTCGAGGACGAAAAGATTCTAAGGGTGAGGAATGTGATAACCCGTATTTTGGACATCTGATAATTGAATAATTAACTGGTCTATTCAATTAAACAGATAAAAATTATGATAATAAAAGATATTTGGATATGCAAATGAATTTGAAAATATAATAAAAGTTGAATTATAAATACTGGATAAATATTTATTTGGTAATCTCCTAATTTAATTACTTAAAATTGACAAATTATTCTTTTAAAAACAAATAATAATGATTGTTTATATACATAGATATAAGAAGATTTAAAATAGAAAAATTATTATTTTTAAACAAATTAAATTTGTATTTTTTAATTTTGTATATATGTAAGTGAGTGGATTTTAAATTGAATTTAAATTTAAATTTGAAACTCAAAAGATAGATCTCTTAAAATAATATTGGATTTAAAATATATTATATATGATGTTATTTAAAATGTAATTGATTTTATATTATTTTCTTTAAAGGATTTTATTAATATAAATTAAGAGAAATGTATTTACTAAATATAAAATTTAATATAAAAGTTTAATAAACCATTTTAAAATTAATTTAAACATGCATAATTACAAGTGTTAATTTATAAAATCTAGTTAATAACATATGTAAGATGATAAACTTATGTAAATGACAAATGTTAGATTTTTTAACAAGTGTCACTATTTTATTTTTATTTTCTTTAATTTTTAAAAACAATAATTTTAGTCCTATATTTTCATCTATCTCTTCTCTTCCATTTCTTTTTCCTATTTTCTTTCAAAAACAAGTACACCAAAACCTGTAGCCTGTAAAGATTTTACAAACTAGAGAAATTATAAAATAGCAATTTCAAATCAGAGATTAAATCAAAGAAAACTCAACTAAATCAAGACAAGATAATCTCAGCTAGCATTTTAAATCATCTCAACATCAAAGTGATTTCCAATATCAAGTTTCAGATTTTCAAGCAAGTTCAAGCATTTCTAAATTCCAGATTTCAAATTAAAGTCTGCTCCTCTGTTCAAAATCCAGACAGGTGAGTAAACATTTTTATTTAAGCTTAAGAAAATGAAATCTGTTGCATGTGAATTCCTGGAATGAAGTATGCTTTGCATGTACATATAAGTATGATTTATGTATATATGAATGTGTTGAAAGTGTGCATGTCTGATGTATCCGTGTCATATCTGTTTCATATTTACAGAGCTTAAAATTTAAACCAAATTCCAAATATCTTTATCTAATCTCTTTTAGGTTTTAGTTTTCGAATAAGAAAGGTTTGTTTAGACATAGATTAAGTTTTAAAAATAAATTTAGGCAAAACTAGTTGAAATTTTATCTGGAAACTAGAAAATACAGTAGAAATCTGAAAACATGTTGAAATTTAAGCATCATAATTCCTTGAATCACTTAGATAATCTTAATCGCCATCAAGTTTCATGATTTTTAAGAGTAAAATCATAATTTTTAGATTGGGATAGAGTGAGCATTTTATAGTTGACCAGAAAATGGGTTTTGAGGTTTTTCTGGTGGCCGGAGGTCTCGGGGTGGTTGTGGTCTCGACTGGAGGAGGCCAGGGTGAAGGAGGGCTGGGGAAAATGCCAGATGGATTTATTACCCACCGTGGCGAGGAATTTGGGTCGGAGTAGGGAAAACCCAAAATGGGACGAGGTTGGAAAAGTGGCTGCTGCATCGTCTCTCTGGCATCGGGTTGCATCGGACTTGGAGCGATGGAAGCGTGGACGGTCGGCGGAGGTGTGACCGAAGTTTCTTGGTCGCTGGTGAACGGCGGCGCCGAGACGAGGAAGTTTTAGGTGGTCGGTCATGTTCCAGTTTTGATTAAGAAGTTCGATTTTGATTCTGAGTTGGTGCTGATGTTTGGATGATCGGATTCGATCATAGGAAGGTTAGTGACGTGCCGAAGGTAGCATCGGTGGTCAACGACACCTCGATCACCGGTACACGTGCACGGCGAAGCCTGGATGTCTGAGTTTTGGAGAGGGTGGTTGTCTCGAAGAGGAACTCGGGGGAAATCAAATTTTTGCTCGTGTACGATTTAGAGTTTGACGTGAGTGTTTAATTTTCCAGGTTTAAACTTTAAATTTTAAACTAAGTTTTAAGCAAAGAAAAGAAGTGGTGGGTTTCTCGGGTCAGGACTCGAGAGTTTAACGTGTTGAACCCGAAGCAGGATTTTAAACGGTTTTTAAATTTTATAAAAGCAAGTTTTAAATTTAAATATAATCTAGTTTAAACTATTATATGATAATGTTTTTAAATTATTTGATTGAAGGAAGTTATAATTTGTTTAACTTAAATTTGTCAAAGTTAAATGCTTAAGTTATTTTTAAGATTAAATTAAGTGATTTAAATAAATAAGTTAATTATAAAGACAAATGTTTTAAATATGATTATAATAATTAAAAAATTAAATAAAGATAAATGGTTTATCTTCAGGTTAATTAAGACCTTGGATGATTAAGGATTAATTAAATTAATAAAGTAATTAAAGAGTAATTAATTTATTTAATTAATTAATGATTTTAAGGGTAGCTAATTAACTTAATTAATTATGAGTTAATTAATTAGAGATTAATTAATTCGTAATTAAGGATAAATTAATTAAGTAATTAGAGATAAATTACTTAAATGATAATTACTTAATATAAGTAATTAAAGTATAATTTTGTTAAGGATTAATTAATTTAATTAGTAATTAAAGGTTAAATTAATTAATAATTAAAGGTTAATTAATTGAGGATAATTAACCAATGGGATAATTACTTAATGGAAGTAATTATGGATAATTAATGGGTAAATTAAAGGATGATTAATTAATTGGGTTGTAATTAATTAATGTTAAGTAGGTAGGAATAAAAGTGGTTGAAGTAATTAATTTAATTTATTTAAATTAATTAGAAATGGTGTGACAAATTAATCTTGCTTATGAATGATAGAATGATATTGTATGCCTTAGATTAGATGATAGCTGATATGTGATTTGTGATGCTATGTAATATGATATGTTTGTATTGAACTGTGATAATATGGTTTGTTTAACTGTGATGAATGGCTATCTAAATATGTAATTCTGGCTATAAATGGAATTGTTTAAACTTAAACGGCCTTGTTTTTAGGACAATATTGGATTCGAAGAGTTAGGGGTCGCATATCAGTAAATGCCCGAAACCACTTCGATTTAGAATCTACAATAATTCTTTATGGATTTGACTTTGATATATAAATAGGCTAGAATGGAATAAATGATGTAAATTTGGTCATTTATCTGAGTAATAATGCTTAGATACGATTATAAGATGTGTACTTGACTATGGAAAGTTAAGAACTTGTAGTAAGGTACGTGTTACCCCGGGTTTTAAAAAAAAAAAGTTTTATGCATTAGTATTTCATGTTAGATGGGTCACACTGAGTATTACATCTTTTCAGGATAGGACGTTCTAGAGCTCAGGTGGCAAGCTGGATGGCAGGAACGTATGGAGTATTCCGCTGTGTATTTGTATTTGTAGTGATAGTAATCGGAGACAGGTTGACATAACTGTCTAGTCTATTTGTAATGGTTGTAACTCTGATGAAAAGTATGTAATCTAACAATTACAGCTTCTTTGTAAATGCTATTATTTTGAAATTATATTCTGAACTGTAGGATCGATTTCACCCTAGAGGGGGGTGAATAGGGTGATAGTGTAAATTATAAAAATTAATCGCAGAAGCTTATCAATTAATTTCAATTCAGATCACAGAATAGCAGCGCAGATATCGCAGAATATAAATAACAGAATAAAACAGAACAACACAGAATTTACCCAGCTTCGGCAAAACCCTGCCTACGTGCTGCCCCCAAGGTTTCTACTAGAAATTAGATAGTCCCTCGCTTACACACGTAAACTCGCTATACCCGCTATTGACTAATCTAACTCTACGCTCAAAACCCTGACCACAACTCAACCACCGAGTTGCGAAATCCCAAACTACACACCGTAGTTTGTCCCCTAGTCACACGACTAGAAAATTAAAAACGGTATAAAAGAAAATATAAATTAAAAGCAAATTAAAATAACAAAACCCTATTTAAAAAAAACAAAGCCCAAATTAATAAACCAAAGGCCGGCCCCTTATTCTCTTCAACCCGTTCCTTTTATTTTTATTTTTTTTCTCGTTCGTGAAAAAATGGCCGCTCCTCAACTCAATTAGGGCTTTTGTTTGCTCCTTGCAATTCAAGCTAGGGTTGTGCAAAATTGAAACGCCGCTCGATCTCGTTCGATAGTAGGCTTCGATGCTTTTGATTTGCTTATGGCTTCTTCAATTTTGGATCGAATTCGTTCTGCTTTTTCGGTATGTATTTTCCTGCTTTTGCTTTTGCTGGTTGATTCTTGAACTAGATACTTTATGCCGATGATGATTTTGGGTATTTATAGGATTCGAAATCCTATTTTTGCGTTCGTATTTTCGTGTTTGAATTTGTCTACTGAATCACCTCGGCCACTTGATGATGCTTGAATGTTTGAGATTTATCTGACTTTGTCAATTTCGTATTTTTGATGCTTGGTTGACACGGCTTCGATTTTGACTTGTTCAACATTGAAATTCTTGCTATCCACGGCACAGTTCCGATCATATTTCTGTTGATTTTATTCTCATGGTTTCACGAAAAATAAATAACCTCTGCACTTTGAAACTACTCCTTGACTTGTGTTCACTGTGGCACTATGTCACTGTGTTTGTTTGTGCGATTCCATGATTTTGGTTTAACTTTGTACCATTGACTTGATATTCTTAACTGCCTGTATTTTGCATTCATGTACTTGCTGCTATGTTGGTGGCAATCTTGTGTAAGTGCTTGTGTCATCACTTGTTTGCGGTGACATTGTGGTTTGTATTGAGCATTTTGTATGCTTGAAATTTTGGTTTTACAGTTGCACTTGGTTTTGTTGAGTTTGCACTGCTTCACTATATATTTAGGTTGCTGCACCATGTTGTTTGCTGTGGATACTGTGTTCATGTTTGTCGTGCTTGTAGTCTGGTCCATTGAGTTTGATCATCCATTGTAGCTTTTGTGCATTTCTGTGTGTTCATGTTGCTGGACTGGACATTTGCCGGAGTCTTCATTTTGTAGTTGTATTCCCTTCATGTGTTTGTACTGGGCTCGACATTGCTGATACTTTGGTTTTACTGGCCACACATGTGCATGCTTGCATCTTTGAACTTGGTTAGATGGTACTGTCCAGTTGATCTTGTTTTGTAGTGATGCACTTGATTGCTTCTGATTCATTTTTGAGGCAGTTTGCATGTATAGGCATTATTTCTTGTGTGCTGGTTGAAGTTCTGATGCCTTTGGTTTGAACCATGCTTTGATTCATTGTCAACCTGTATCATTTACTGATTTAGTTGATTTCATGGTTCACTTTGCTTTGTTCACTGTGTACTTGATGATTGCTGTGCACTTTTGTGCTTTGAGACAGTTTCATTGTTTTAGTTTCATTGTTCTTATGCTTGAGCTTGCATACTGTTTTCATTTGTTATGTTGTTTGCAACAGTGTTTCATTTGCTGCCTTGTATCACTGTGTTACAATGAGTAGCTATCGTCTGCACTTGCATTCGTGTTGTTCCCTGTACTTGTGCACTGTTGTGTCTGGTTCTTTTCATTCATTCTGGCCTTGAACCTGTACTTGTAGTTTGGTTTTGTTGCAAATTGCATTTGGTCTGACTTGAACTCGATTCACTTGTGTTGAATCCAGTTTCAAAACTCGGATTTGACCTTGTGCTCGTGTCCTATTTTTGAATTTATTGCACCTGAGTTGAACCTGTCCATATATTTGGGTTTGACCTTGTGCTCACCTGTCCCTGCAGCATTATTAAGTGTATATATCGGTGTGCACGGCCTTGTGGTATATACAGTGATATACTGTGTATGTCACAAGCTGTTCGTGTATGATGAATTCAAATTTAAATGATGACGAACAACCCAAATAACTGAGGCAAATATTATTTTCAAAAATCATATTTTATTTTATTTTGCAAAAATATTTCTTTTTCAATTTTACTGCGTTAGTGAATATTTTTGCAGATTTCTCAGATGCTGGATTCAAACTTGAATGAAGTTGAAGATAAATACGAGTGTGAGTGATATGTAGTGAGGTGAATTGTAAATGTGAAATGTGAATTGTAAATGTGAAATGTGATGTAATTGTAATCAAAGTTGTATAGTTATAGTGAGAGCTTGAAATTGTACTATTCAAAGATGTAATAAATATTTGTTTGAATAAAATATTCGTTTGAATTCAAATTTCGTGTTATTTATTTTATTCTGCAAATATTTATTTAATCTGTGAAAAAATAAAATAATATATTATCAAATACATTTAAACGAATGTATATATGTTTATTATCATCAAACAAAAATCATATAAGCGCATATTCAACAATCTCCCCCTTTTGATGATAACAAACATATATTTAAGATTTTGAATATGTTAAATGTATTTGATCATTGATATGCTCTAATTGCTCCCCCTATTTAAATGCTTCCTCTACATATATGCATACAAATAGAAATATGTAAATGATCCTAGATGCAAATAATGCTCCTAGATGCAAATAGAAAATTATTTGACCTTTGCTTGATTTTATTTGACAAAATCTTAACTTTTCTCTCCCCCTTTTGTTATCAGCAAAAGAATAATAGTGTTAGGGAAAATAGAGATAAAGTAATTGATATTAATCCAACATTAAAACTCAATTGAATATAAATATTAAATTTCAAAAAAAATTCAAACAAAAATCATAAATATTTTGTTAGGCGCATATTCCACTTTTAGAATGATGGAAATGATGTCATCATATAAAACCATACAGTTGTGTCTATTTGTGGTATATTTATATCAGGAATTTGAATATCTACTAACCATGCATGACCGTTAGGACTTTTAAATGAGATTAGTAGTATTCCAATTTTATTTTAAAAAAAAAATGAATTCAAGTATCTTCTAACCACGCATAACCGTAAGGACTTTTAAATGGGATTAGAATCAACTTGCTTATTTTACAAATCTACTTTTGATATGCGTTCCATACATGCATAACCGCGAGGACTTTTAAATGAGCATGAAAGCACATAACAAATTCCAAGTAATTCACCCATGCATAACCGTGAGGACTTTTAAATGAGAGTGAATACTTTGGTATTTATTTATTTATTTAATTTTTTTTATTTTAAGAAATGTAAAAATGAAAAACGAACGATTCCTGTTTAAAGTACCACATATTGACAAACTATATAGAATTTTGATGAGTGATGGTTGATAGAAATATGATAGGTATAGAGATGGTCATGGAATTTTTACCAACAAAAAGTTTTATAACTCTTGTTTACATTTCTAAAGAAATTTTCTAATTATACTTTCTCGAGTTATAATATATAATCAATATCAACACTCATCACTTTTTCAATCACTATTTTTCTTTTCGATGATTTGTAGGGAGAAAAAGAATATTAAATATTCAGCAAATTTCTAAAACACCTAGACTGAGTCGTAGTTTACAAAAACTATTTTCTGGTAGGGGTTTTGTAAAGATGTCTGCCAATTGAGAATCAGTTGAAATAAAATTTATGCAGATATTTTCTTTGGAAATATGATCTCTAATAAAATGATGTCTTACATCTATATGTTTTGTTCGCGAATGATGTACAGGATTATTTGTGAGATCAATTGCGCTTTTGCTATCACACATTAGTGGTACACGTTTAAAATTTAGGCCATAGTCATGCAAAGTTTGTATCATCCATAAGATTTGAGCAGAGCAACCGCTCAGAGCAATATACTCTGCCTCTGTTGTGTATAATGCAATACAATTTTGTTTTCTACTCGACCATGCAACTAATGAATGTCCTAACATAAAACATGCTCCACTAGTACTTTTTCTATCAACCAAATTTCCAGCATAATCAGCATCTGAAAAACCTTTCAATTCAAAATTATCATTTGATGGATACCAAAGACCAAATCGTGGGGTGTGCAATAAATATCTTATAATTCTTTTAACAGCTTTTAAATGAGATTCTTTTGGGTTAGATTGAAAACGCGCACATAAGCAGACAGAAAACATGATGTCAGGTCTAGAGGCGGTAATATAAAGGAGTGATCCAATCATACCTCTGTACTGCTTTTGATCAACTGTCTTACCCTTTTCATCCTTGTCAAGTTTAAGTGTTGTACTCATGGGAGTTCTTGCTGGTTTAGCATCTTTCAATCCAAATTTGTTGACAAGTTCCCTAATATATTTTGTTTGAGAAATGAATGTGCCTTTATTGCTTTGTTGGATTTGAAATCCTAAAAAGAATTTTAACTCTCCAACCAAGCTCATTTCAAATTTTTCCTGCATGACTTTTTCAAATTTCTCATACAATAACTTGTTAGTAGCACCATAAATGATGTCATCAACATATATTTGAACAATCAAAATATCATTGTTTTCATGCAACAGAAATAGTGTGGTATCTACACATCCCTTTTTGAACCCATTTTCAAGGAGATAAGAAGTAAGACATTCATACCAAGCTCTGGGAGCTTGTTTTAATCCATATAATGCCTTCTTTAGTTTGTATACACGGTTTGGATATTCATGATTTTCAAAACCTTCTGGTTGTTCAACAAACACATCTTCTTTTAAAACTCCGTTAAGAAAAGCACTCTTAATGTCCATTTGTCTTAGTTTAAATCCTTTGTAACAAGCAAAAGCTAACAATATTCTAATTGATTCTAGTCTAGCTACAGGCGCAAAAGTTTCATCAAAGTCAACTCCTTCAATTTGATTGTATCCTTTAGCAACTAGTCTAGCTTTATTTCTAATTATATTTCCAGATTCATCATATTTATTTTTAAAAATCCATTTTGTTCCTATAACTGGATAATCCTTAGGTCTAGGTGCTAGACTCCAAACATTATTTCGTTCAAACTGATTTAGCTCTTCTTGCATGGCCATGAACCAGTTTTCATCATTAAGGGCTGAATCTATGTTATTTGGTTCTATTTCTGAAATAAATCCACTATATAAGCACAGATCACATAGATTTTTAAAGGATGAACGAGTTTGTATACCTGCTATAGGGTTTCCAATTACCAATTCTGGTGGATGGTCTGTTTTGTATTTCAACTTTTCTGGATCCAGATTTCTTCGGACTTCTTGATTTGTGGTAGTTTCTCTAGCATCAGCAGTTTCTTTTGGTTTTTCGAACTCATCTTTTTCTTTCTCCTCTTCAACGTTGCTTTTGGATGTATCCTGTTCGTCAATGCCTTCATCAAATTTCACATTGATTGACTCTACGATTGTTTTAGTCTTTTTGCTGTAGACTCTATAAGCTTTGCTTCTCGAAGAGTAACCCATGAAGATGCCATCATCAGCCTTTGCTTCAAATTTTCCTAACTGATCACCTGTATTAAGAATATAGCAAGGACATCCAAACACTTTGAAGTAAGCGATGTTTGGTTTTTTGTTGAACCATAGCTCATAGGGGGTTTTGTTAAGAATCGGTCTGATGATAACTCTATTCATTACATAACATGCTGTATTTACAGCTTCTGCCCAGAGATGCAGAGGTAGTTCATATTCATTTAACATAGACCTAGCCAATTCTTGTAAAGTTCGATTCTTTCTCTCAACTACCCCATTTTGTTGTGGAGTACGTGGTGCAGAGAACTCATGTTTGATTCCGTTTTCATCACAGAAAGTTTCAAATTCATAATTTTCAAATTCTCCACCATGATCACTTCTTAACGAAACAATAGAGACTTCTTTTTCATTTTGCACAAATTTTGCGAATCTTGTGAAGTATGAAAAAGTTTCTGATTTTTTCGCTAAGAAATATACCCATGTATATCTTGAGTAATCATCAACTAACACAAAGCAATATTTCTTACCTCCTAAGCTAGCAATGTCATTAGGTCCAAATAGATCCATATGAATTAGTTCAAGAACTCTAGAAGTGCTTACATTGTTTTTGGCATGAAACGATGATTTTCTAAGTTTTCCCAAAGTACATGCTTTACAGATGTTTTCAGTTTCAAACTCATGTGATGGCAACCCTCTTACCAAACTTTTCCTTTTTAATTTGTTTAATAAGTTCATACTAGCATGCCTTAAACGTCTATGCCATAAATTCACTTCTATATCCTTAGCTACCAAACATTTAGAGAGAATGAGATCATCAAAAGATAGAGAATATATATTACCTTTCCTTTTTCCTGAAAATAAGATTTCTTTTGATGATTTGTCAACAATTTTGCACATGTCAGAATCAAAGATAACATTCATACCTTTATCACATAGCTGGCTGATTGATATCAAATTGTGGTGCAGATTTTCAACATATAGTACGTCATTCAAGGTAAATGTATTGTTACCTACTTTACCTTTACCGACAATTTTACACTTGTCATTGTTCCCCATTGTGACTCTGCCACCTTTGTACTTTTCTAGGCTAAGGAACTTCGATTTATCGCCTGTCATGTGCCTGGAACAGCCAGAATCCGAGTACCATTGCTGTTGTTCCTTAGCCTGCCAGCATACCTACACGAGAAGAGAGTTTAGTGACCTATTTGTTTTTATAGGTCCATGATTGTTAGCGGCAAAATATTTAGAATGATAATTTTGTGGATACCCAAAACTATTTATAATTTTTCCCTTCGGCACCCAAATTTGTTTAACTTTGAGAGATTTTATATTTGTGCCTTTTGGAACCCAAATCGATATTGTTTTCATATGTTTGGGTCTATTCCAACAATTATTGTGATTGTGTTCAAATTTTTTACAAATTGTGCTCATAGAATTAACTTGATTAATATTGCTTTCAACAATTTTCGAATTATTATATCCAAGTCCTTGTCTAACCATATTAACAGTTTGCTTTCCTAAAAGCATATTCAACGATTTTTCACTTTTTGAAAATTTATCTAAGGTCGTTGACAGTTGTTGAACTTGTGCTTTGAGAGATTCATTTTCGTTTAACAACTGTGTGCATTTTTTAATAGAAATCTCTCTCCTAGTATTTTCATTCTCTTTTAAAATCAGAATTTCATTTCCAAGTGATTTTATATTGATTTCCGATTTTTTAATTTCTTCTTCGAATGTTGGACACTTATCACACTTAGGAATTCTACATTGATAGTTCTGAACTAATTGATCAAGTTGTTTATTGCATTCTATCAAAGTATCCTTTTGAGATTCAA
This sequence comes from Allium cepa, assembly GCA_030765085.1. NCBI lineage: Eukaryota > Viridiplantae > Streptophyta > Magnoliopsida > Asparagales > Amaryllidaceae > Allium > Allium cepa. The sequence goes on along the minus strand of CM060941.1, from coordinate 76,274,359 downwards.
GTTTAGCATATTTTTCCCTAAGTCGTTCATAACAGCCATTTACTTCATGGAAATAAATTAGTAATTCAGAATGAGTGAGTTTTGATACCTCGCTTGGCTCGTCGTCATCACTGTCTGTAACTTCACCATGAAGGCACATGTTTGCTTTTTCACTCTCACTCTCGGTGTTATCACTTTCAACTTCGTCAGTTTCATCCCAAGTAGCCGCAAAGCTTTTCTTCTTTAGTTTCTTTCCTTGATTTGATCGTTTTTGAGGACATTGTGGCTTGATATGGCCGGGTTTGTTGCATTTGTAACAGATGATTTTCTGATCTTCTGGGTTGTCTAGTGCTTTGCCTATTCTGCTTTTCAATTCATGATTTCGAGCTGGATTTCCGTATTTGCGATTCCACTTTTTGAATTTCTTTATTAGTAGCGCCAGCTCTGCTGCTCCATCATCATCATCATCATTCTCATCATCACTTTCAGTTGTTCCTTTGAGAGCTATTGATTTCTTTCGAGTATCTCCACCTTCACGCTCTTCCTTGAATTTCGTTTCTAGCTCATAAGTGGTGAGATTTCCGATGAGTTCTTCGACTTTGAGTTGTTTTAAATCTTTCGATTCTTGAATGGCAGTTACTTTTGCTTCAAAGCTTCGTGGAAGGACTCTGAGGATTTTATGGACTATTTCCAATTCGGTGTATGTTTTTCCGAGAGCTTTTGATTTGTATACGATATTGGAAAGTCGTCCGTACATCTCTTTGACATTTTCTTCTTTCGCCATTGTAAAGTTCTCGTATTCCCTGCTTAGCATGGCAAGGCGAGATTCTTTGACTTGAGATGTTCCTTCGTGAGTCACTTCTAATATGTGCCATATTTCCTGCGCAGTTAGACAATGTGAGACACGATTAAATTCAAATTGATCTAATGAACAGATAATAGAATTCATAGCTTTGGCATTAGTATTCTGTAATTTATTTTCTAGTTCTGTCCATTGTTCCTTTGGTTTCTCTATTTCCTGATCATCTACAGTTATAGTTGGTATTCTATAACCTGTCTCAACAATATCCCAAGCGTCAATGGTTTTCAAAAAAAATTTCATCCTATTTTTCCAAAAAGCATATTCACCATTGAACATTGGTGGTCTAACTATGGATTGACCTTCTGCAAAAGCATTATTAAAAGAAGCCATTTTAAAAATTCAAATTTTAAACAAAAACTGATTTTTTTTAAAAAAAAATAGAATATTTTTTTTTTAAAAAACAAATGTTGACTTCTATTCCTAGCTCTGATACCACTTGTAGGATCGATTTCACCCTAGAGGGGGGGTGAATAGGGTGATAGTGTAAATTATAAAAATTAATCGCAGAAGCTTATCAATTAATTTCAATTCAGATCACAGAATAGCAGCACAGATATCGCAGAATATAAATAACAGAATAAAACAGAACAACACAGAATTTACCCAGCTTCGGCAAAACCCTGCCTACGTGCTGCCCCCAAGGTTTCTACTAGAAATTAGATAGTCCCTCGCTTACACACGTAAACTCGCTATACCCGCTATTGACTAATCTAACTCTACGCTCAAAACCCTGACCACAACTCAACCACCGAGTTGCGAAATCCCAAACTACACACCGTAGTTTGTCCCCTAGCCACACGACTAGAAAATTAAAAACGGTTTAAAAGAAAATATAAATTAAAAACAAATTAAAATAACAAAACCCTATTTAAAAAAAACAAAGCCCAAATTAATAAACCAAAGGCCGGCCCCTTATTCTCTTCAACCCGTTCCTTTTATTTTTATTTTTTTTCTCGTTCGTGAAAAAATGGCCGCTCCTCAACTCAATTAGGGCTTTTGTTTGCTCCTTGCAATTCAAGCTAGGGTTGTGCAAAATTGAAACGCCGCTCGATCTCGTTCGATAGTAGGCTTCGATGCTTTTGATTTGCTTATGGCTTCTTCAATTTTGGATCGAATTCGTTCTGCTTTTTCGGTATGTATTTTCCTGCTTTTGCTTTTGCTGGTTGATTCTTGAACTAGATACTTTATGCCGATGATGATTTTGGGTATTTATAGGATTCGAAATCCTATTTTTGCGTTCGTATTTTCGTGTTTGAATTTGTCTACTGAATCACCTCGGCCACTTGATGATGCTTGAATGTTTGAGATTTATCTGACTTTGTCAATTTCGTATTTTTGATGCTTGGTTGACACGGCTTCGATTTTGACTTGTTCAACATTGAAATTCTTGCTATCCACGGCACAGTTCCGATCATATTTCTGTTGATTTTATTCTCATGGTTTCACGAAAAATAAATAACCTCTGCACTTTGAAACTACTCCTTGACTTGTGTTCACTGTGGCACTATGTCACTGTGTTTGTTTGTGCGATTCCATGATTTTGGTTTAACTTTGTACCATTGACTTGATATTCTTAACTGCCTGTATTTTGCATTCATGTACTTGCTGCTATGTTGGTGGCAATCTTGTGTAAGTGCTTGTGTCATCACTTGTTTGCGGTGACATTGTGGTTTGCATTGAGCATTTTGTATGCTTGAAATTTTGGTTTTACAGTTGCACTTGGTTTTGTTGAGTTTGCACTGCTTCACTATATATTTAGGTTGCTGCACCATGTTGTTTGCTGTGGATACTGTGTTCATGTTTGTCGTGCTTGTAGTCTGGTCCATTGAGTTTGATCATCCATTGTAGCTTTTGTGCATTTCTGTGTGTTCATGTTGCTGGACTGGACATTTGCCGGAGTCTTCATTTTGTAGTTGTATTCCCTTCATGTGTTTGTACTGGGCTCGACATTGCTGATACTTTGGTTTTACTGGCCACACATGTGCATGCTTGCATCTTTGAACTTGGTTAGATGGTACTGTCCAGTTGATCTTGTTTTGTAGTGATGCACTTGATTGCTTCTGATTCATTTTTGAGGCAGTTTGCATGTATGGGCATTATTTCTTGTGTGCTGGTTGAAGTTCTGATGCCTTTGGTTTGAACCATGCTTTGATTCATTGTCAACCTGTATCATTTACTGATTTAGTTGATTTCATGGTTCACTTTGCTTTGTTCACCGTGTACTTGATGATTGCTGTGCACTTTTGTGCTTTGAGACAGTTTCATTGTTTTAGTTTCATTGTTCTTGTGCTCGAGCTTGCATACTGTTTTCATTTGTTATGTTGTTTGCAACAGTGTTTCATTTGCTGCCTTGTATCACTGTGTTACAATGAGTAGCTATCGTCTGCACTTGCATTCGTGTTGTTCCCTGTACTTGTGCACTGTTGTGTCTAGTTCTTTTCATTCATTCTGGCCTTGAACCTGTACTTGTAGTTTGGTTTTGTTGCAAATTGCATTTGGTCTGACTTGAACTCGATTCACTTGTGTTGAATCCAGTTTCAAAACTCGGATTTGACCTTGTGCTCGTGTCCTATTTTTGAATTTATTGCACCTGAGTTGAACCTGTCCATATATTTGGGTTTGACCTTGTGCTCACCTGTCCCTGCAGCATTATTAAGTGTATATATCGGTGTGCACGGCCTTGTGGCATATACAGTGATATACTGTGTATGTCACAAGCTGTTCGTGTATGATGAATTCAAATTTAAATGATGACGAACAACCCAAATAACTGAGGCAAATATTATTTTCAAAAATCATATTTTATTTTATTTTGCAAAAATATTTCTTTTTCAATTTTACTGCGTTAGTGAGTATTTTTGCAGATTTCTCAGATGCTGGATTCAAACTTGAATGAAGTTGAAGATAAATACGAGTGTGAGTGACATGTAGTGAGGTGAATTGTAAATGTGAAATGTGAATTGTAAATGTGAAATGTGATGTAATTGTAATCAAAGTTGTATAGTTATAGTGAGAGCTTGAAATTGTACTATTCAAAGATGTAATAAATATTTGTTTGAATAAAATATTCGTTTGAATTCAAATTTCGTGTTATTTATTTTATTTTGCAAATATTTATTTAATCTGTGAAAAAATAAAATAATATATTATCAAATACATTTAAACGAATGTATATATGTTTATTATCATCAAACAAAAATCATATAAGAGCATATTCAACATGAACCATTGCGAATGTGACTCACACACAGTAACCAATGATTACAACTATTTACTCATCCATCATCCATGAGCAATCACGGTCTTAAAAAAGAAATTTAATGCAATATGTACATATATATACAACGCGCAGTTCCCGTGAACCTATACTAATACAATATGTATGTATGTATGTATGTATGTATGTATGTATGTATGTATGCAACGTGAAATGCTCGTGAGCCTATACTTATGCAAAAGAGTAGGCCGTCTACTGATTCGGTCGACCTCCTATCATGCAAATGCTCATTCCATGTATCCAAATGTATGTAAATTCCTAAATAAGTATACTTGCAATTCTATATGTATGCTCAACCTTACAAACCATATGCATAGCATCCACTAGCACAACAATAATTAAAATCCATACATATCCTATCTAATTACTAAAAAATAAATAGGAGATAATGTGAGTATGTGTACGACCTAAAGGACATACTGTCTAAGAAATGTAAACAAACATAATCTAAACAAAACATCCAATTACATCCATTAGCATTCCTTACATGTCCTATTTCCATGTTGCAACCATTCCTCTCATCCAATGGTCTCTACCTAAGCTAGAACCTGAATATAAAGGTAATCTATGCTCCATTAACTAAAATGACTTAACCACGGTAGCTACACCGCATAGACATTTCCATAAGTACCTAATGACGACTTCCCAAAAATTAAGCCACGCTTTATCTTTTCTTGAGGATTTTCTACTTCTATGTTCTCTACCGTGGACTTGGCTCCACGGACTCTATATGGACTAAACTCCATGGGTACCCCATGTATCTCTTATCAGTATTTACTTCCTGCCTATTTGGTGTAAACCTTGCCCTTATATTCATTGAATCTCAACTGCAGTACAACTTTCACCACTGGCATAATTCCCGATTCAATTATTTGTGCATCGATAACCTTCGACAATCCTTACTACTAACTCAAATGGTGCCACCTTACACGATGCTAAACAACTTGAGCATGAGTATGCTCTTGCTAACTGTAGCTCCATAAAACCTCCAATGCATAACATACCATCTTAACTCCTTAAGTGATGTACCTAATCACCACAACATTTAAATACCAAGTGGGATAGCTCAAATATGGATTGTACTTCTTTCTATGGTACTTCCCACTTAGCCCTTTGTTATACTTCCTTTTTCCTCAAGGTTGTCCAAACCGGTGATTCCCAAATATAAAAAATAACACTTCTTTTTCAAATCGGCCCACCTCAAGTCATTTCTCTTTAGTCTTAGATTGTTTCCCAAACTTTCAAAAGTAATGGTGCCTGGATACCATGTTTATGGTCTACATGGTTCTATTCCAAGTTCGATAAGTGAGAATTTGGTCCATCTTCACATTCAACCTTCATAATAAAAGTCCTCAAATCGATTAGAGTTATAATCTATGATCATTCTAACCAAAATAATATCCACTTAAGGGCTACATCATTCGCATGCAGTTGTTGTGCACATGAACATGTACTATATGTTAGTTTTCCATAAATTTTTCTTAGGAAAATAATCTTCCTCCAATTCGAGCGATGATCGTGAACAACCCTATTTTTTTCCTCATTCAAATCTTACCAAAAATTTTCTGATCTTCTTTTATATGAAAATCGCCTTCGCATTCTCGATGCAAGCTTATAACAATACTTTTTTCTTGACTTAGATCCAAATTCTTGAATTTACTATTCATTTTAAAATCTTGATTAAATTCTTATCTAGGATATCCTTTATGCACTTTGAACTTTCAAAAAATTTCTTATTCTATTCCTTGGTGTCATCTCACAAATGGGAACTTTGCTAAACATAGCCTCTTATCACTCCATTCCAATCACCCTATATTTGAGATAGTTAAATATAAGATGATCCCTTGCCATTTTAATCCAATTAACATAATAACAAATATTTTGATTTGCACTTAGGGGTTTTCGCAATTTAATGCATTGGAACTGCACTTTTCCTCGAAAGGAAACGCGAATACTGTACCTTTTGGTAAATTATCTAAAAGATGATTTGTGCTATGTTTGGAACTACATTGAATTACTTTTTTTTATCATTGAAATAGATGGTACAAAATACGGTAACTCTCCCTATTTTGTGCATCTCTTTCATTTGGGTATATTCATTATTTTTCCAAATTATACACTTGTGTAATAGAACTGGATAATTTACAGATATTTACATTACTGCATACTTTATTCCAATGAATTAAAATACTACTTAAATCTTATTCTCATTTTATAAAAAAATTCCAATTTTAATGTTTACTAATCCATATCGACTTCCAACAATTTACCGCCGGACTAATTCCACATTTTACTTGCTCAAATCATGTAGGTCTACATATCTGAACTTATTATACAACTTCATTTATGAAGGTTCCCATCAATTTAGGGTCCAATTTTCCCTTATTTTCATATTCCAGATTATGCTATACTTACCCCTACTATTTCAAGATTCACGTCTACGCATCCGTGCAACGGAACTATTATAACATAAACCCACTAACATGTGTAAAATACATGCTTTCCCTTTCTTCTCCACCTAGTATTCCTGTAGCCTGCAAGGGACAATACAATACCTAGACTGCCCGTGGCCTACAGGTATCCTATTTTCACATAAACGTTACCGACTAATATCATGCCGCTGTAACAATAAACCAACACATACTACCCTATTTCAGATTAACTAATGTAATCAATGAAAAGTTTATTTGTTACATAACACTCTTAATAAAGATTAAAGTAGACCCTACTCTTCCCTTTTACACTTCAAACCGAAAAACTTCTAGCATCCTTGGTATGCGTGATATAACTAAACCATATTGACTTATTCTTTTCTTATTCTGAAATAAGTTTACCCATATCACACTTTTCAACCTTTCTTACATAAAGGATTTTGTGCTTGAAACCATATTTGGATGGAGAAACACAAGGTGATGCTCCTCTTCTATTACTATAGAAATTTCACCTAGTACTATGTCCTTCCAATTCAATCGCTACTTGAAAAGATTGCTAAATTCTCATGTTACTCTTTATCTCTGTCCCAACCATTCCAATGCTTCCAAATTCCATTATCAACTTAATCCTTGTAGGTTGTGTAATAATGTTCGTCTAACTCCAATTTAACTCTTTTTTTAAGTTTAAGTGGTAATCATAACATTTTTACCTTACCTTTTTAATCAAAATCCTTTTATTTTAACATAGTTTACGCAAAGCTAATAAGTCTTTAAAATTGTAAAGTCCACTTTACACTTTTACCATTTAAATCAAAACTTTTGATTTTACTATTTCCACAAATCTAGTAAGTCTCCTAAAACTTTAGAATCCTTCATTCACTTTAAAAACATTTAGTTTTACTATGACTATGACATTCTCTCAAATTATCAAAAACAATTAAACTTAACGTAGTAGAAATATACGTAAAAACAGACCTTTCTAAAATTTTCTTTTATAAATAAGGAATTTTCGCAGAAGCATAATTTTAAGGAAAATGTAGCGTTTTTAACTTATTATTAGTATTATATTTTTAAAGTATAACAGAAACATTTATGACATATTTTCAAATACATAACCATTCCTTAATCACAAAAGGAGTTCCAAAAGTAGTGTCTTGCAATCTTTTCACAAAAATTCACAAGTTCAATTGTTAAGCTAAATACACATAGGGGTAAGTGCGATAATGTGAATAAAAGACAAAAAAAAAGTTCTAAAAAAATTATTAGAAAATAGCTTTTCATCAATTTCTCTACTTTTACATCTTAAATAAATTTCATAAGTTCTGTCTGACTATTTATATAAAATCGTAAACCAACTTTTTTTTTCAAAAGTTCCATTTTACAAACACAGTGCATATTGAAGGTATGTGTAACAATGTGTATAAAAGACAAAACAAAAGCTTTATAACAATTATTGAAAATTTGATTTTTGTCAAATTCTTTTAATCTTCTCTTTTTAAACAGATTTTGTATAGTTTGTCTGATTATTTTATAGAAAATCATACACTAACTTATTTTTATTTTCTAAAATATCATACATCTAATGTTTCCATTTTTTAGAAAGATTTTTCACTGTTTTATCACTTAAATTGGAGTAGACAATAGCAGTGTAAATACACCGGCTCATAAATTCCTAACAGTGCGTTAAGTGCATAAGGTTTATGTCTTCCTTTTCCAAAAAAAGGTTAACTCAAGTTCGTTCTTAAATTCAGTATCTAACTTCAATATGAAAATGCTTCAGCTATACCTTTAAGTAAATATGACCCCTTGCAACTATTACCAATACGAAATAGTGTTTCTATTTATCTTAGGAAATTTGTTTTTAAGTTCATAAAGTCCCATGTTATATTCTTATACTTTATCTTCATCTTATACTCATTATATGGGTCTCATGTTGCTAACTTTCTACATCCACTCTAAAATTCATAATTTACTTGTCACTGCTAGTTGGCATAAGAAAGCTTAACTATCATTCTTTATAGGGTAAACCAAAATAAATATGAAAGGTTCATTTTCTGTCTCAACTGTTATAACTTTAACATTTATTCTAACCCACAATTGTCACCAACAACAACCTAATTTGCTCACTTGTATTAGGTGTTATGTACTAATACACACAATAGAAAATCGTAATTAACTCTCCTAATTATGGTTCATCCTATCTTATAAATGGTGTACTCATCCTCACTATCTGTCTTTGGGAATTACTTTCAACTTCCCGTAGATATTGCAGACACGAATAAAGAGAATTTTGATATATACAGATATAATCTTTGGAAAAATTGCTTTAAATTTTTATTTATATACATGTATTTTCAAAATCCATTTTTGAAAACTCTTTGGAAAACCTTTTAAAACCACTTTTTTCATAAAGCTTTCAAGTACGTTCTCTCAATACGTGCCTAATTCTTATGGAATCCTAAACCTAAGATCTGATATCAAATATAATAACCCACACTTTCTAACATGAATTATGCCGAGAAATACAAGATGTTGGGATTTTAAAAACATTTTCTAAGCCAGGTTTCAACTAGACATTTCAATTAACCATAGTCTACATTTTCAACTTGGTTTTTCAATTAACCATAATCTACATTTTCTAAACTAGGGTTTTCAACTAGAATTATAACAAGAAATACAACAACGCACTTCCCGACACCAATTAACTATATATATACATTGCGTAATTATCAATTTAAATTAAACTAGGGTTTTAACTTAAGATTCTCAATTTGCATGTCAAATTTACCCAATTTCATAGTCTAACTTTAATTTTAATTATAGGATTTAGGGTTTAGCCAATTCAGTATCAAATTAACAAGTTAGTTAAAGGTGTCAACAATTCTGATCACTTAAAAATAGTTTAAAATCAATTATATCAACTAAATTATTAAAGAGTATTTTTGGCACAGGTCCTTAATAGACTTCAAAATTCATATAAACCCCAGTGGAAAAAAGTATGTAGATTAGGTCCTTATTTTTCGAAAATCATCTAAAAACATATAAAAAACAAAAACAAAACTTCCAAATTTTAAAACTTATTTCAGTTAATATTTATCTTCATATTCATATCAAAAAATAAAAAAAGGATGAAAAGGGAAAAAATGACACACGGTATGTTTCGGGAATACTTGTAGACATGCATGCAATTTTAAAGAATAATTGCAGACATGTCTGCACTTATTCTAGATAGCATGCCTTTGTAACTAAAAATTGCAGATATGTCAGCAATTTTAAGGAATAAGTGCAGATATATACGTAAATATCCTGATTGTTAAATCAAGGTGCTGTTATTTAGTGAATAATTGCATACATGTCTGCAAATATATGAAACAATTACAGACATGTCTACAATTATATAGATTTTCATTCGACACAATTATTCAGTGAATAATTGCATACATGTCTGCAATTATATGGAATAATTTCATAATACCTGCAACTATTCAGACGTTTATCGAATGCAATTATTCAGTGAATAATTGTAGACATATCTGCAATTATATGGAATAATTGCAGATGTGTCTGCAATAATTGCAATATGTCTGCAATTTCTTTTTTCTTTCACAAACCTAGTTATAGTATTTACAATTTTTTGATATTTTTTTAAGCACTGGCGCAAAAAACACGAAAAATACATGCTGCAGTAAAATAATAATAGGGACCCGCTTTACAACTTCTTTTTGAGGGAGGATGCTATTTGAATAAACTTTGGTTTTAGTGATGCGTGACTAATATTCACATTATTAAATCTATGCCTACTCACCTTTAGCCTAAGCTCTAGATTTGAGAAACTAACCTCCAATCAGTAGCTTCCATCTAGATCTCCTTAGTCTCTTCCTTGATTGCTTGCCTTGCTGCATAATTTGATTTTAATTTGATGTGGATTTTGATTTTGAATTTAGGGTATAAGAGAGTTTAGGTTTTAGTAGAAAAACTAGCAAAGTTTTGTTACCGTCGATCAATAAAAGAGCTTAGGGTTTAGATTAGAGATTAATTTATAGGGTTAGCTTAGAATCTAGCGCCATCGGATCAACTCAATTAGCCGTCCAGACCACACATCATTTACTTCAAATTCAAGTAACCATCTATGTTATTCAATTGAATCGATATAGATCGATAATCACCCTGAAAATTAAACCATTGGGTCGACCACCATCGGTCGACCTAGGGCCTTTATGGGTCGACCTAACATTGTTTTATTTTTAATTTATATTTTTAATTTTCACTTATCATTCTATCGCTCGTAACTCTCTCATAATAACTCGAATTATGATAAGTTATATATAAAAATCATCCATAAAATCACTACAAACACAATGGTGCAAGTTTTGTATCCAATTTTGAACGTCTAAGAAATTTTCTTTTTAGTCCTTATTTTAATTAAATTTACTTCTCTTATTACATTTTTGCTCAATTCTCTATTAAATTCTTGTTAAAATTTATGTAAATTCCTTGGGTATTATACCAATAGTTGGAAGAATGGTAGGTCTTGTTGAGAATTTATCCATGCTTTGAGGCAGAGTTTACTGAAACCTATGCTGTGAAGGCAATCCATGAGATCGATAACCCTTGTATCGGCTCCCTTAATCTCAACTCGAGTGCCTACTAGCATTAGAATCGTAAGAAGAACCAGAAGAACAGGTGTGTGATCCATGCCTCCTATGCTTCTTACCCTAGATTTTGAGGGTATCACACATGCTCTTGTTTCCATTGTACTTGTAAATAAAGAACAAACGGATTGGCAATAACGAAACGAGAGCGCAGTGCGAATTAAGCTGAATTTAGTGTCCTATAAGTGTGTGAATACGTTCTGGTGTCCTTCGGTGGACCATGGTCCTGAAGTTTGCTAACATTGTTAATCTCTCATACATGAGTGACAGGCACTTTGTTTGGTAGACTGATATGGAAGCCTATATCCCTGATGTTGATGTTGCCTAGGCCATAAGAGCCGAAATCATCGGGAATCGGACTAAGATTCTCGTAAATGTCTTCGAAGGTCAGAATAGGAGTTCTTTCTATTAATATAACTAGAGGAGGTTGTGTGAAAACGATCTTTATTTTAGGTCATTGCTTCAAAGAGAAAAGCTTGGTCACCATTGCTTTTATCACTTATGGACTCACGACCAATGTCAGCGTTATCATTGCCTCCTCCACCACTCTTTCCTCCCTCGGCGTTGTTGTGTACTTCTCTAGTCCCCACAATGGGATTTGAAAGTATTGGCACTTTAAGGCTTTTGTCCCCATCCTCTAACAAGGAACCTTTATCATCTTCATCACCGCCTTTGGGAACGTAGCCAACACTACGGCCTTCTTCCAACAAATTATAAGCACACAAATTCTCATTAGTAAGAAATGACTTTATATCCCTTTCTTCTAGCGAGAATTGATGGAGAGATGCAAGAGTGCTCACCAAAGCTAGGATGCTAGGCCTTGTCATGCCATCTACACTAACAAGAAGTCGTCGTGCGAATGATTAAAGTTATATCGTGCATATAAAAAAGATGAAGGCAAAACATACATACCACCTCTATGTAAAACCAGGTGGGCAGAGCATAAAAAGCATCTTTAAAATAGATTAATATGTTCCAAAGATCCATTATAATTCAACAACCCACAAAATATTCTAGATATGTAAGTGAAGGGGACATTTTTGGTGTTTAAAGCTATATAAGTAGTTGGTCTCCTAGGTCCCTGAATTGCAATTCATATGGGGGCAAAAATGATATAAATGTTGTTCAATAAGGCATAACTGTTAGGGTGCAGTTGGGCCGGGGATAATTTCATAAACTGCAAAATCGTGCGGATGAAGTTGCTAAATGGCAGGACACAATCAGCCATACACATATATCGGTTACAAGATATGTATCCTACTGGTGGTAAATGCACCCGTTGATGGCACGATGTAACCAACATATCCTTGTATGGGATGCAAATCTCACAACGTCTTGTCAACTTTAGATGTTGGAAAGTCTCGAGGACTATCTAAAATAATGGCATTAGCCCTGTCGACATCAGGGGTAGCTTCGACTATAGGCCCCTATGTAGGTACAAAAGGAATCATTTCTAAAGTTGCGTTGCTTGATGGCCAATCGACTGAGGAGAATGTCATTTTGTGAAAATTATAGCGGCATTAAATTCTATGTCAAATTCTACATACTTTGAAGTCAAAGGACCTATAACCATTGAGGAGAGACGCGAGGAGTTTCTATGGTCCATAAATATCAAAACTTAACACATAAGTTGTATCAGGCACATTAGAAGCTGTAACCTCTATGCTGAAAAAGAGACATGTAAAGTTAATGTACCAAACGCAATGGATATCAACTTTTGTCAATCAATCGAGTCTCATACATCGATGGGGGCCAATTAAGGCAATAAAAGTGTACAGTGCATGCATTTGAAATCATGTGGTTCAGATTTAACATTTAGTAAAAGAATTGGTAGACAGTTCTATCGAAAGCTAACTCGATATTTGAAGTTAACGTCATCACTGACTGTCCTAATAGACCGAGCATCGTCGACCATGGAAATCCCAGCACACTTTGGAGTTTCTCACTTAAAAATCTTATACAATTTGTGGAAAGGAGAACACTCGAGCACTTAAACTAAGCAGAAAGCCCCATGTGTGTGCTCAACACCGATCACCAAGACTAAACACGAGAAGCTTTACTTCTCCCTTTTGATTTATGCATGGCCAATAATGCAATCGACGATCAATTTTGATCTTTAAGATTGCCGCCACCTACCTAGAAGGAACAAATTCACAGGTTCGAGAAGGTTTATTAAGGATTCAAATCGTTCATGCAAGAGATATTTGAGAAGAAGTTCAAGGTCGATAATGTCGGTACCAGTCCACACACGAAAATAAAGAAAAAAAATAAAAAAAAGGAAGGAGATGAAAAATGCATGGTAACTGATGATAGAGCAAGGAAATTGCATATGTGAGCACGAAAATACATGGCATTGAACTATCAGGATTTCAAAGTAACAAGTTCGAACCTGTATAATCCAAGTAAGGAAATGTTGGAATCTTTTCGAGTTTGGAATAACGAGCTCGAATAGCATTCTACAATCTTTATACTGCTGGGAACTTGCAGGCTTAAGCTAAACAAAGCGTCACAATAATTGAAAAAAGGTGCTATGCTTCATTGAAACGGACTGAGAAAAGGTGACATCTATTCGAATGAAACTTGAAATCCGGCGCAGAAACTTCAATTTATCTTGTTTCAAAGCACATCTTGTTTAAAGGAGTAGCATGGCATTTTAACACCATATCTAGAGTCATACCTTCGAGGTAGGGGACCTTATTTTGAAACGATTCCTCTTAGGCACGGGGGAACTTAGTCTGAATTGGAAAGGTCCTTATGCAATCAAATAGAAGCTTGAAGATGGAACTTTTAAGCTGGCTATTATTGATGGAATCTTGATTCCATGGGCATGAAATAACGTCCTATTGCGATGCTATTTCACTTAGATTTATTTTGTTTATTTTTCAGCAAATAAGTCACTCTAATGAATTAGGGCATTGTAATAAGCTAAGACTTGCTACATTTCCATTTATAAATAAAATTAGCTTCTTGAACCAAGTCCTTGCAAAAAAACCCTGTGTTGCATGATTAGAAATGCAATCAGGTACTCAAAGATATGTATCGACTCTTTTAGTATAAGATTTGGATAGACGAGTATAATCCAGTGGTCAATCGGATAATTTGACACTGTCCCTTCGATATTGACTATTTCCCAGAGATAAGCAAGGTCAATAAGGGATATTCAAAATTAGGTAACTCGAGCACCATTTTTCAGAGATAGAAGCTGGTGTGCGGTTAAAAACTTTAATGTCAATGTTTGTAGCTTGGTAGGACTTGCTAGGCAAAGGATGGGCGATGATGGTTAAAGGATACTCTCGATCGCCACTAGAGTTAAGTGAGACCAAGAGCTAATGCCAAGAGATAAGCATCCAAAGCATCGGTTCCCGGAGATAGGAACATGTATATGACCAAGACATTCACGATCGTGCTTACGGCCCAGTAGGATATGCTCTGTTGAGGATAAGCAAGGATTGGTTATTGAGTGCTTTTGGCTGATGCTCGGAGACGGGTGAGGTCAAAAATCGGTACTCGAAAACTAGTGAGGTCCCAGAGACAGAACTCGGTGTGTGGTGGAATTACAAGAAAATATGATCCCACCACGGCCCAATGAGACATGCTTGGCCAAGATTAAGTGGTGGAAATCAATGGATAATATCGATTATTTCCAGTTATTGGCAAGATCGGGGACGAGTGGATATGAACACCCAAACCACTATTTCTTGAAGATATGAAATGATATGAATCTCGATTTATTTATAACTATTTATTGGTCAAAGGAAACTCAATCTAGGATAAATAGGAATAACCATGGAGTTGTTAACTATTATTTTTGTTTAGCCAAACGAAAACAGTTTGGCAATAATAAATAGATCTAAGTAGTGGAATATAGTTAAAGCAATTGGAGGAATTTTACTTATATGTATAGAGTGCAGTACGTAAAAGCAGTCTACAAACACTGACATGTATAATATGGATGAATTGTAGTACAAGCATTTATATTGTATATGCAAGCGGTTGTATATAGGCAGCAAAAACTAAGAAGTACGGAAATGTAAATGAGACAGATTGAAACTGAAAAACAATCGTTCATTACATTCAATCTTCATATACAATGGATGCAGGGGTCGGTCATGCACAAGCATGGCCTATATACAGAAAGGAAAATAGAAAGGTACAACCAAAAGGAGATAAAAGGAATCTATTTCATCATTAATTAAGGCTAATTGGAGAGCCTACTTTTTTGTATTGTATTATTCTTCTTGCCACCCATGCTGCCCAAACCATCAAGAGGTCTCTTCTAGCCCTTCCCACTCTTGGTGTTCTACCTTCAGAGGGAGTGGTGTCTCCTTCGATGATAATAATGGTAGGATCTTCTGGTCAGTCAATGGGGGTTCGAATGTCTCTGTAGTGGCGCTAGTACTGTTACCCTACGGAGGGTTGATGGTAATAGGAAGGATTCTTGAATAAAGTTTGGCTCCTTGGTCCAGCTGGTTTTTGAAGTCCAAGAACGTCTTGATTTTCAACTTAGAAACCTCGATCTTAGCCTCTCTACTAAAGAAATGAAACAGATTAGGCTCAAGGTGGTTTTAATAGTAATGTCTTCCCTAGGGACTGTGAGGTGTTGCCTAATCCTTCCAAAACTACAACTTTTCAAATCTGGACTGGGAATGGAGCTAGAGTGAAGGCTTGGAATGACCCGTCCTATGATTACAGAGGTTGAATCGATAGTAATTACAGGGGACCTAAGCCTTGTGTAATTGATGGTGGTGGAGGAGGAGATACGGGCGATTAATGAGTTCACAAACGTAAAAGTAAAGATTGGTAAGAGACTCTGATGAGAACTGAAGGATCTCGAACACCGAAGAGGCTATGGATATACCTTTGCTGGTCAGAGTCTCCTTAATAGGAGATATACCGATCTCACCCTCTTATATAATCAACAAGATGGGTTAAGAAATGGAAAGGAGAATATAGGGTTCGTTGGGGTTAATTGCCACGAAAGCTGGAATGATAGTTTGGATGGCCTTGGAACTGGCCCCCTTGGACAATGGAATCTTCACTATGAGCTCTTAGATTTTGAGAGACGATGATTCTGCGTAACCTGATGTATATGGATTAACATGATCTTTAATGGTAGTTTTAGCAGTAGCGACGTACCTTATAGCCAGGATCGCCCTTCCTTCTTCTAGTTTCAGGATGTCATCAACGTCATGATATTTGGTAATTAATTCATCTTCGATGAGGCCTTCACCGGACGCTTTCGCATGACATAGTACCTTTTCTATGCATCAATAAGAGTAACAGATCAAGTGCTTCCCAACTACTCCAATTTTTTATATTAGATAACATTGGTGAAAAACTGCTGAAGGGTGGAATTCTGGTCTTCTTTTTCCTTGGCCACCTTCTCCGTTAGCTCGATTTTCTCATTCATGGTTATAGGGTGGTTGACCTGAGCATCCAGCTTCCTTGTTTTTACTAGGAGCAAGGTGTATTCAAGCTTCTCCTTATCAGTATGAAGTTCCTGGATGGTGACTTCCTTATCCTAGAGTGCCTTGTCTTTTTATAGGAAGGTTAGGTCCTTAGTTACAAGCTGCATCTTGAGAGTGGCATTCTCTTGGTGAGTGGTTTTAACTAGGTTCTTCAAAACAATCTCGCCGTGATTGTGAGCATTTTTCATCTCTTTGGTGAAGAATTTGTCCTTCTTCTCTAATGTCTGAGCCGTATCTCTTTCTTCTACAGCCTTGGCGAAAACCTTCTTATATTCCTTTATGATTCTACATAGCTCTTCTTCTATGACTCAAACGATTAGATATCAGTCTGATGAATTCTGTTAGCATCAAATAGGGTGAAGGCGAGTTTTTTCCGCTTATACCTTTCATCTATTAGCTCTTGGATACCTCCAACTCTATGGTTGGCCCCTTCTCATAGAATATCCTTCAAGTCATGGTCGAATTTGACCCCATTTGAGAAAAGTTTAAGGAAGGCAGCCTGCATTCTGCTTAGAGGAGCCGAAGGTGAAGCTAGATGGATAGAAAATCCTTCAAATTATAGGGGGTTAAAGAAATGTGATAATCAAAGAAAGTGAGATTATAGCTTGTTGTTGTGAAAGGAGTCGTGATTTAGATCGAGGCAGGGGAAGGCCATAAGTAGGACTATGGGGGTCACGCGAATCATTGTGTCTTTTTCCATGGTCATAAGATTCTCTCTCCTCCATTTGTGTTTTCCTTCGCTCTCTTTTTTTGCTCGGCGGTTGCTTCCACCTCTCATTCTCCTTCCTTTCTTCATGCTCTCTCTTCATTTGTTTCACATTCCCTGTAAGAGCTGGAGTAAGGATGTTATTGCTCAGAAGTTACTTTCCTTTGTTCTAAGATATCCAGTGGAGATATCTAAAGTGGTCTCTATCCTTCGTACCTAGAGTGAAATAAAGGATCATATCGGTTTTAGATATATTGTAATGTGAGAAAATGCAAGGTATGTGTGTTCGTAGTCCTAAAATTGCATGGAGTGCTAGTGTCCACTCTAAGTACTATATGGGCCATTTTCGAAAGGTAATACAGCTAGAGTCTCGCCTTTTTTAGCTAGGCCACCCTCAGATAGGAAGCTGAACCTAGTAGAGCATTCATTGAGGTGATCATTGATAAGAATATCAGGATCACTAAGTGAATAGAAGTTGTTTTCTAAGTGATTGACTGGAGGAGTCACCTCGGTTATTGGTATTATGCTCGGTTCTACAGATTATTGATAGATCTTGATAATATTTCACTTCGACCGTAAAGAGGGAGGAGGTGCCTTCTGGAGATGTCCCTATGTATGACCCGTCTCCTCCTTGATCAAAGTCCTCGTCATTGTCGCCCTCTTTATTACTTCCTTCCTTTTCTTTCTCTTGTCTTTCTTCTTCTTCTTCTCTCTCCCCTCCTCCTTCATACACAGTTTCCATTTCTACCCTTTCACTTCACTAACAACATGTACTCCTGCTATTCTATCAATAAATTCATTGATGTTCATTATGCCAGATGAGCCTCCATTACGCCCTTGGATATCTTTGCTAGAGAAGGAAATTGGGGTAGAAGACCTAGTAGACATCTTGGAGTCCCTTGGTATAACTTCAATAGGAATAAGGAAGAATTCGAGATGTAGAAGGTCACGTCAACGAACATTCTCATTCCTTAGCAAGTAGGTGCTGGTCTAGAATTGAATATTGATTCTCTTAAGGTTTTGCAGAGTCTTGTAATGCTCTTTGCTCATATCTCAAGCATGGATTTCTGTGAAGAAAGTGGATAACAAGTTAAGCATGTGAACGGTGAGAATCCAAGTATATAGAAGGAATGGAAAGGAAGAAGTCTTACTACTGAACAACTAGAGCCTATTGAAGCTGTATGAACATTAAATGAAGAAATATTCATTTTTGAAGTATGAACGTTTATTGCGAAGTGCTTCGATGACCTTATAACAACACCAGGCTTCGATGACCATAAAAGAAGGTGACTCACTCCATTGTTTGAAGCTTAGGACATGTATTAGCTCCCCAAAGGTTAGAGGTTGTTGAAATTGATTCATGAACAGGACATATAAGGAGCTTATTCGGGGGTAGACTTGAGTAGAAGTGAGCCCGAAATCTTAGAGGAACATATGTAGGAATGGATTAAAATGCGGTACAGTGCCACCCAAGCACATGCATCTTTTACAAGTTGTATAGCCCAGTGGAAGATTGAGTGCCCGGTGGTTAGGTATGGGAAGTAGGACGTGGCTCTTTGGTATTTCTTGTTGTCAATATATAGTCCGAAGTGACTTAGCAGTTAGAATTTTAAAGATTTGTTCGGGAGGATCCTCCAAAACTCATAAACCGACTCATACATTAATAGAAAGAGTTCCTGGATTGGAGCTATTGGAACTAACATCCCCTATAGCTTGCGGTAATTGATCATCTGGTTCAGGAAGGCATAGAGGTTGAAGCCTGAGATATGGTAGACTTGGCTTTAGGAAACATAGACGGCCCAACACAAACTTTGAATTGATAAGAATGACATGCCATTCTTGATTGATAAATTCATTGTTTAACATGGTCGGTTATGTTTTATTTTAAAATTTTATTTTAAATGAACCAGAGGGATCGACACTCATAATCTAATGGATGTCGACATGTGTTGACTAATCGGATTCTGAAAATCAATAAAGCGAATTAAATGTACCAATCTATACGGTGTGAGTCCTTTGTCCTGTGCACAATGAATGGACCATTCTGCGTAGATGGCCTGCTTCTGTTGGAAAACGATTCACGTTATACAATAGAACTGTTCATCGAATCTTACTTGTTATCATCAGATAATCGATGATATACTAAATGTTTGGAGCAATGCGGAGCGTTCTTTTGCAAGAACATAAGAAGTGCGGTGATTGAAATACTATGCGATGGAATTATTCGAACGCCTAACAATGATTTAACATGGCTGTTCTTTGAAGAGAACCGTCTCATCAAAGTTAATACGATGATTTGTGATCAACAACTCTTTTGAAAAGGTCTCTGGTGCATATCGTTTGGATTTGAGTTCAAGGCCATTGCAAAGGAAAGAGGGCCAAGGCCATTCTGAGGGTGTCCCAGAGCAAGGTCAGTCAAGGCTCGAAGTTGATACTAGGAATGCAAAGAAATTAATTTAACTTCGGGATACGTAGTGTTGACTTCAGGTTAAGCCTAGGGCCACCCTAGAGAGATTTTTGTGATGGTAAGAAAAACACTTGGACAAATCATAAATCCTAAATTTCATCCATTTACCAGCAAGAGGAGAACTTCGAGAGGCCTATAATGATCTGCGACCATCACAGTGGTGTAGGAAATCGGGCACCTATCTTTAGCTTGTGGATATGGATCCAGGGTTTAGTAAGATCGAGGTTGAGATGCTTGAGTGATGTAGTAGTTGTTAAAGTATAGATTTGGTCATGGTGGCAACTAGGCGATGGTAGGGGCTAATATGGATGATTGTGGCGAGCGGTGGTTGCAAAGAAAATTGGATCACTTGAATTCAGGGTCGACCTAAAATGGCAAATGAAATAAGAGCGTGCCTAAGATTTTCCAAGCATGTGATTATAAAAAGAAGCAGTGACTCAGCACAAGTGGTCATACTGACCTAATTAGGTCGGTATCGATATGAAATTTTGGCCTAAGAAAAAAGAGGGAAAGAAGGAAGGCAGTACGTACATGTCTAAGGCGTGGAACAATCTCCAAAGTGTAGATCTTGATCCTATACATAGAGTGCTACAACTGCTATTTAAAGAAATCAAGAGATGGCTATGGAGTAGGGATGACACTTTAAAGCAACTATTAGATAACGAACATATTTGCATGGATGATGGTATACACTTGTCTTGTTTTAGAGCATACTTTGTTTCCAATAAGGGGCAAGTGTTATTTGACTTTTAGACCAAGCGACTTTCAAATGAATCTAGATGTCAGAATGAAGATGGAATGGTTCAAGGATTTGCAAGTATGCATGGAAGAACCATAGAAGAGACTTTAAGAGTTTGGAAAGGTAACAAAAATCGGATCAGTACTGACCTGAAAAGAGGTTGGTAACGAATTGATTTTGAGCATCCTGAGAGATTTTGGGACCTTGGTCCGTGGATGGTTAGCCAGAGGGGTCGTCCTGGGGCCATTTCTGAAGGAGTAGGTGAATAACTTCAAAAGCTATGAAGAAAAGAAAAAGCACAGAAGATGTTAAAATCTCTCGAAAACAACCTGATTTCTAGAATAAAAGTGCTTGGAATTTTATGGGTCGAAGATAGAAGACCAAGTGAAAGGAGATGGCATAATTTTCCATCATAAAATCAAATAGGTACCAACCACTTCTCATTAGTACCGAGATGATTTTAATAGCCAAGGGACTTTGTCTCCCCTCCTACATTCTTGGATCTGAAGTTAGACTTGGTATTTCTAGATCTAATGATTTTGTTGGGTAATTTTTCTATAAATAATAAGCATATGGCAACTCAGAAATGATTTTTGGCACTTCATCTTCTTCAGTCTCTCTCTCTCTCTAATGACATTATTATAAAAAAAGCTACTTTTTGATGTTCTAGGCTATTAGATCGGTAATTCCCTTGTACTTGTGACAAACAATCTCAATCATAAGATTAAAGTGGACGTAGGCCTCAGATTTGTTAAACCACCATAAAAATTCTAGTGTACATTGCTTTATTTTATGGTTCTTAGTTAGACCTCTATCTTTTTGTTTGGATTTGAGGTGTTTTTGCCACTTTTTAGCTCAACAATGTTGAAACAGAAGTTCTAAATAATGATTTAGAATATGCTATATGCGCTTAATACTAAAGTGTGTCAAAGTCTTAGAGCGATGCTAAGTTTGTGAGTTATCAGATATTATCCAAGAACATATATAAAAGTATAGTTTAGCAAACATCAGAGTCGAGAAAATATTTAGAAAAAAAATCAAACAATTTGAATTTTAACTAAAATGAAGAGGAACTGTGTGTTTGTTAGAAAGAACTATAAAGGTATTAAATATTTCAAAAAATACAAGTAAACAAAAAACTTATGACCGTTAATGATGTACTCATATTAAAATTATTTTAGTTTGGTTGTTTAATTCTCAATATTGGATTTGAAATTGACGTCTTTTATAATTAGTACAAAAGGTGTTGGGATTGTCCCAAAACGATAGCTTTCCAATAGATAGATTTAGTGAGTATAGATGGCTTAACTCAACTAAATCTTGGGGTGTATAATGAATTTCTAGATCATGGCCTCCACAACTTCTTAATCATACAACACTCCTATCACAACCAAGAATTGCTCTATGATATGCTAACCGATCCATACCCAAGTTAAGTCCGTACCCTTTGAAATTTAGAACGTATGCATTACATATGAAATCAACGTCGCATATGTCCAGCACTAGGTCTTTGCAAATCAAGGAGAGATGCATGAACGCATAATAGGATTAGAGACCACTATTGAGCTGGTGATAATTTGGATTTGAAGGTTTAAGAAGTTTACTGCATTCCTAGCTATAAAGGAATGCGATGCCTCTGAATCAAATAGGGTACGAATTGTAACCCCTAAAATAAGAGTTATACCTTCTAATGTTGTCTTCCCTTGGTCTCTCGGTGATGTACTTGCAATAAAGATGGCTTTAATAGCATAATCTTGTATGTTTGATCCTTCCTTTTCCAACATAGCGCACTGATTCTTGAGGTGCCGTTCCTAGTGGCAGTTAAAGCACTTCCCATTAAAAGCTTTCTTCATCAGACTCACCCTACAATCTTTAGCCTCATGACCCTTCTTCTGGCATCGCTTGCATACCTTACCATCCTTCTTAAACTTCCCCTTTGACTTCTTATTAGCCCAAAAGCTTCCCTTCTCGGACCCTTCTTACTTTGGGTAGGTGCCGCTGTCTCCTTTTCTGCTTCCTTATCGTCTACATTGGCCATGTGTGGCATTGCATCTCCACCAACATCTTGTACGTGACACCAATGGGTACTTGGATCAACAATATTTCTCTCAACGGAAAATTTAGGCCCTTCATGAACTTCATAGCCCATTTTATAGGTGTATCTATCAAGCTCATCTCAAATTAACCAGTTCTGTGAACTTAGCTATGTACTCCTTTTAGAGTGGAGTCTCCTTGCCTAAGCTGAATGAATTTCTCCAGTCGTAGACTCACTTCTGCCTTAGACATAAACCTTATCTCAAATCTGTTTTTGAATTCATCCTATGAGAAAATCCTTCCAGCGTTTTCCTCAGTCACCAAGTTCCACCAATCTAAAACTTCTCCTTTGAAGTGCTAAGTTACCATCCTCCTCTTTAGCTGATCTTCCCAACCAAGCCCTCTAAATAGTTTCCCGTAGTCATTAACCCATGCTTTAGCTTCAGACAACCCTTGGTTCCAGTATGTCTTTCCTCTCATATTAAGAAATTCCTTACACAATCTAGGGAAGTCAATAGGACAGAGTGTTACATTGGCAGGCGGGACAACAGGTGCCATCGGTGCAGCTGGATGAATAGGAAATTGCTCTACAATCCTAAGACATTGTTTAAACTATTTGGGCATTCCATGAATATGAGATCTTCCACGAGTTGAGATCCCAGCTCCGGAAGAAGATTGATTATCAACCATATTAACTATCTATAGGTTGAATCTTAGGCTGTCAATGGATACCCGAAAAATTCGAAATCCGTCCGCATCCGCATCCGAAAAGCGGACAAATATCCGATATTCGAAAAACGCACTACACCAGAAAAGACTTTTGGTAGTGTTGAAAAAACGCTACCATAACTTATGGTAGCGTTTTAGAGAACGCTGATATACGACATGCAACTAAAAGTCTAAATTTTTTTGTTGCGTTGTAGTAAACGCTACCAAAAGTCACTTTTAAATGCAACTATAGGTACTTTCTATAGGATTTAAAAAACGCTACCAAAAGTCACTTTTAAATGCAGCTATAGGTTTTTTCTGTAGGGTTAAAAAAAGGCTACATAAGTCTTCATTTTTTGGTTGCATTTTTTGTTTATATGCTTTTTTTGATTTTCAGTAGCGTTTTTAAAATGCAACTGTATAATTTTTATATTAGTTTACATTTGTTTCTGTAGCATTTCTGAAACGCTACTAAAAGTTATTGGTTGTTTGGTAGCATATTTAAATGCTACTATTTACGGTTGATGGTTTATACCATTTCCAGCAATCGCTTATATACTATTCATATTAAAACGAACGGTCAATCGCATAATTTTCATATATTCAAACAAACAAATAAATCACATAATTAGCATATACAAACAATCAATCATATGATCATCATATTCAAATAATTGCAAAAACATGCTAATCTCACAATCAAATATAATATCCATAATCAATTCGATAGTAGTTTTTCAACAAAATAAGTCACATACTACAAGCATTCACAGACAAGTTTCCACAAATGGTACTAACAAAATACGACAACATATATAACAATTAAATTCATGTTCATTGCTTGATTACCAATAGTTCTTTGTTGTCGACAGTCTTCGCTTCGAAATAGCTAATTACCTGCAAAGGAGTTTAACAATCAACAATATATATATATATATATATATATATATATATATATGTATGTATGTATGTATATATATGTATATATGTATGTATGTATATATATGTATATATGAAAATCATGTAATCTATAACTCGATATTCTATTTTATAAAACTTGTTAATTTTAACAAAATTTAGTTAATTTTTATTAACTCAATTAACTTGGTTAATTATTATTATTATTATTATTAAAACTTAGTTATCTTAATTGTATTACTATTTTTTTGGCAAAGCCAGCGGGGTTAACTGGTCCCCTACCAGTTTTATTGCAAACAACAATAAAAAGAACTACAGAGGTAAAAACAATAGGTAGAAAAAAACTAGAAAATACACACATGAAAAAAAACAACACAATCAAACCCAAACTTGAATCAAAGACTGGGAGAAATTGCAAGCACAGTTCCTCAAATGATTGTAGGTGCGGCACTTGACTTCATTCCAAAATTCATTTTCATTTCTTCTTACATTTTCAAATACTCTGGAATTTCTCTCTCTCCATATCACTGCCATATATATTTTCAAACAAACTGCCATTACTCTGCTTTTCTCTGATCTCCATCTCGTTGCTTTGTAAATTATTCTCCACTGTATTATAGTTGTGCGACCAAAAAGTTTAGTACCTGTGAGACCACCTATCTTAATTAATATATTTTGCAATGCAGGACAATCAAAGTATAGAAGCTCAGTAGTTTCTCCTTCAATTTCACAATACAAGCAATGAATAGGACAGGCCATCCCATACTTGTGCAACAGACTTCTAGTAAGTAAAGCATTGTTAAGCACCTTCCACATCATAAGATTATCCTGTGGAACAGAGTCATTTGTCCATATAACTTCATACCATTTAGCAGCTGGCAGGGGAACAATTTCAGTGAGGGATTTGTATACTTCTTTGACAGTGTGTGGTTTGCTGTGCCATTGCACATTATTACTTCGCATATCACTGACAGAAACTTGTTGTATATCAGTCCATATTTGCTGTATAAATTGGTTACTACAGTGTGGTAACTGTCTCTTACCATTGTGTAAGAACTCATTAGCATTAGCATTCATATGAATACCAGTTTGTATAATTTGCTCATAGGAACACAATTTTGATAAGATTAGGCCATTACTAACCCATGGTTCATTCCAAAAGTTAACAGCAGAACTTGCATTGACTGGATATTGTATCATAGGTAGAAAGACTTCTCTGTACTTCAGCATGCTTCTCCACGTCCAGCTACTCAGTTGTGGGATTTCCATAATCCAGAATTGTCTGTTCTTGATGTTGTAATGCCATCAAGTATTACTATTATTAATATTATAAACTTAGTTAATTTTTATAAACTTAGTTAATTCTTCATCATCGTCATTGTTATTACTTAAAACTTTTTTAATTAGTTATTATTATTATTTATAAAATTTAGTTATCTTAAACTTAGTTAATTTTATAAAACTTATTTAATTTTAACAAAACTTAGTTAATTTTTATTAACTTGGTTAACTTAGTTAATTTATTATTATTATTATCATTATAAACTTAGTTAATTCGTTATCATCGTCTTTATTTATAAAATTTTGTTAAACTAGTTATATTATTACTATTTATAAAATTTAGTTAACTTAAACTTAGTTAATTTTATAAAACTTGTTTAATTTTAATAATTAATTTTTATTAAATTAGTTAACTTAACTGACTTATTATTACTATTATTATTATTATTAAAACTCGGTTCGCTTAATTATATTACTATTATTGATTAACTTAGTGGAATGATCAAATTATTTCCACTAGTTGTGCATGTTAGGTTCCTTAATTTACATGCACAACTAAATTAATAATTATTAATTAATCCCAGCAAGTAAATCATTAACCAAGCTAAGTTAAGGATATGAATGTGCACTTATTACCTGGAAAAGTTTTATAGATCTCTTTGAAAAATTTGCTATCAACCCCAACCACCTCGACCAAAGACTTGACACCTTCAAAATGATCAGCAACTCTTCCATAATGACTTTAGCAACTGCATTAGAATCGACTTCCAGACCCGTCTACAAAAATACAGTGGTGACCAAAACCATGCATATCAAAAACTAATAGCTAAATAAATAGAATTCAAAAATTAATAAACATTGCCTAATTTAATTGTAACTTGCTAATATCCAATTTGAATCTATTTAAACACCTCGGTGTATGAAGTTTCAGTTGTAGATTGAAGTTGACCGGGTTAATTTTTTCCGGTACCACCAACATATAGTAATGCTATTTTAAACAAAATAAAGGACGATGACAACCAATCCTAAGTTCCCAAATGTAAAGTAGTACTGGAAAATATAACTGAATTTTCAAAATATAATATGACATGCATCAGTTAAAAAGATTCACTACAGTTGCAAACAAATAATGTACAACTAAACAGTTATATAGGCAAGGTAAAATAGCTAAATATTCTTGTACCTGGCTGAAACTAATATCAGGATTCAACCCTGATATTTTTCTATTTTCCATCTTTCGGACATAGTCACCAGTCACTGCATATCAACCCCACCTCTACCCCTTGACAGCAAATTTCTATGCACTTGACTAACATTGCATATCCACCGACCAACATTGCACATTTCTTTGCACATTTCAGTTCTGTCATAACATCAACTACAACTACGTCCACAACACTCATATTACAACAACCTTTATGAACATACAAACATTTCTCATACAAAAACCATTTCAATTCACAAAACCATCATTTCTCAAACCATATTCATATTACAGCATTCACAAACATAACACCTCCACTGCCTGAGCCATTCAAAACTGTCACAATACACATTTCCATCCAAAAAATGACCTCAGCTCACATTTCCATCCAAAAACCAACACTTCATATACAACAACCTCCCCTTAGCAATCAACTTGGTAAAACTTCAAAATTCACAGCACAATAGCAGCAGCTCCTTCGGTTCAATCCACATACAAACCTCTGACCATCAGCAAACACCTCTATCCATTATAACCAACAACTCCCCGGTCCAACTGTTTTAACCATCACCATCTAACAGTTACAACATAAGCACCACAGCCATCATTTCACACCTCTTCCTTCAACACAGTCATCTCCCACATCATTTAACTGTCTGCCTCTTCTTACATCATCACATGAATGTAGTCCCTTATGAAAAAGCTTTATACCCTTCTTGAACACGATGTAGATATCCATTAATGTTACACCAAGTGTTAACATACCTAAAAGGTATATCTTTGTGTTGTTTAATTTCTGTAAAAGAAATTAAGATTGGTGTATGGTTACTGAGAGTTGTAGGAAATGCAATAGTAGATACAGCAGGAAATGTTTGCATGAAGTCTTGATTGAACAACACTTTGTCTATGTTAATGCCATCCCTCTTTTCCTCCATGTAAATTTGCATCCCTGTAAATTACATTCAGCAAGACCACATTGTAAGATACAATCCTCCATTCTTATTTTTAAAGTCCAAAGCATTATTAAAGTCCTCAAAAACAATCGACGACATATGAATTGAAGAAACATTGAGAATTAAAGTAGCCCACTATTTCTCTGTCCCTGAATAAGTGTTGTCGGGATAAATAAAAGTGCACGTGCACTGAAAACCCCTGGAATTTGTCAAGACAACAGTATTGTGTTAATAACTCAGGTCTGAAATGTTAATATGCCAAATATTCTCATATATGATGACAACAAATCTTCACTTTAGTACCTATGTCATTATTATGTTCGGAAGCCCAATGGGTAGGAAACTTATGCATAAATTATGAATGCCATTATTTTGTAATTTTGTGTCATATAGGGTAATCATAGATAGGCCATGAGACCGGAGGAAATTGAATACCCTCTAACATTCCAAGAATATACGTTCAATTAACAATGAGCAATTTCGTCTACGAATTATTGTTGTTCTTCAAATATTTCTAGTGCTACAAAAAATTCTTTCGATTGGTCAAAATAGCCATGGACCATTGAACTATCATTTTCTACCTTATCTTGTTGTTGTGTGGGTGATATGTGGCCAAATTCAAGAGGTGCGTCAAATTGTACTTGATCAGTGCTTGTTGAAGTTCCAGTATCCTCAGGTTGCAAACATCATTTAACTGTCATTTCCCACAGCTATGGATGAGGAGATATTAGGAGGAGTTGCAGGGTGAAAGCAGTAGAATTGCAGTATGACTGTGGACTATGGGGGGTTTCAAGTGTTAGTTATGTATGTAGGCGGTGGATTTGTAGAAACAGTGCAGGTTGGTCAGGCAAGTAATGAAGTGATGAGGTAGTTTGTTTAAGTTATTGTCATCCACATTGCTCCTCCTCATATCGTTGCACACTACCATCTTCCAACAGTAACCATACAACCACATCACCTTACTGCTGCTACTTACTCAACACTACAACATCTTATAACAGCCACTCAAACACTCATACTGATCGAGAGAATAAAGCATTGTGATTCTAGAGAAATTTTATGAAGCAATTTTGGTGAATGGAATTTAAAAAATGTGATTGATAATTTGCTCATTCTCACATTGATTTAATCGTTCCTTTTCAATCTAGCTGGGTAGAGATCATGGAGTGAAAACTTAACAAGCAAAAACTACACTGTATAAGTATAAAAAAGGTTGAGTTTGATCCACAGAAATGATGTGAATTAAATCGCATATATACTAATTTGAGGCTAAATTATAGTGGATTACAACTAGAAATAACTTAGACATAGAAAAGTGGAACCTTGAGTCTCCAGAACCATCCCAAGGGTAATTTGCAACAAGTGCACCCTGTAATACCAAAAGAATGTTATATGAGTTAAATGCAGTTGTAAAATAAAATAAAATTGAAAAGGAAAAAAAAAATGCACATATGATTCTACAAGCAACTGAACAGGAAAAATCGCAGTTTATGCAATTACATCAAACAACAAAAACAAAAAGCATGATATGTTATTGCATATCATACGTAAATCTACAAGTGCATAGAAAGCAGTTCCATGGAGCACAAGGCTGAGATTCAAAAAGAAAAGAGTGGATAAGCAAAAAAAACATTAATATTCCAATAGGAATGTCAATAAGGAAACCTTCAGATATATGGTTACCATGCTGCATCAATTTTCACTGATGCATGGAAATGATGAACCTAAGGTAATGCATTAGAGAACTTAAGGAATGTTGAACATGCAAGTATCTTATCCAAGTCCATTTATTTGATAGCCTATTAACATATCAAACCTCCCCATGCGCACCATCACTTGTCTTACTGACTTACAGCTAAACTGCATAATTCACTGAACATCAAATACCTCCTCACCTAACAGTTCAATTTCCCCCTTCTGACATCCAACTGCCATCAACTCAAACTCCATTACCCGCTGCAGTCTCACCGCCTCACCCAATCGCTACCACCGAAGCCGGTGTTCCAGCCCAACCACCAGATCACAACAAACTTTCGAATAAAAACAAACTCCTTCATCGAAACCCAATCAAACAAGTCAAACGCCTCGAACCCTCACCGCAACCCCATCGACCACCTCACAACGAAATCTCTAGTTCACCAACCACTCCAATCACCTAAAAATACACGCCTCCAATCCGTCACCAACACGCAAAATCAATTGCTCGCTTCCACAACCTCTACTCCAGTCCGAACTCACGGAACCATCATCACATCTTCGAATAACCTCCTCCTGTATTTCGATCACTACCACAACCAAGTCGCCGCGACCCCCACAGCCTCGACCGTGACTTCACTGCATTCCACCAACCACCGCGACTCCAAATCCCTAACCTCCTCTTATATCATCCATTCACTATTACTGCTGCTAGCCTACTGCCATACTCCGTCCAACTTCCAATCTGCCACTCTTCCAAACTGCTAATTGCCGCTCAACAACATCAAGTTCCTTGCTGCTCACAAAACTGTCAACATATCACAACTTGATCACATAACCACTTCACATACCATAACACTACCCTATCACTTCCACAGACCAACCAGTAGCTACTCCAAACATCCTCTTCCCCCTTCCTTGAAACACTGCAGTCCACAACCAACTAGAGACCATCTCTTTAAAAAAGATAAAAAACTGCTACTTTCTGTAGACACTCGGCCTCCAACCGCCTTCGACATCCAGCCTTCGATCATCAACGCCACCTCTTACAACTTGAAACCAAACTGCATATCACCTCAGCAACCTCACGGAACCCAAATCACCATCTCCAATCACCATACTACTGCATCTCACCAGCTATCACAAACTGACATCTGACAATCCCCATACCACAAACAGCCACAACACAAAACCACTCTGACTGTAGTCATTTCCATACCACAGTCTCCTCCCTACTACTGCAAGTTCACTACCGAAACCACATACCATCAACCTACACCATAGCCTGCACTGCTAGTTTTCCACCAGTCAGACATACATCTCCACTACCCACAAACAGCCTACCAACTATGAATATCCTTCACCAGCAACCTTGAGCCATCACCTGACATCGCGTCTCCCCCCCACAATCGACACAAACTGCTTCGACATACATTACCAACTTCTGACGACCAAATCCCCAAATCGAACTACTCAAATCGGCCTCCGATTCCTACCAAACCAGTCGCAACCAACCTCATCCACAATCTACCCAAAACTCTTCAATCGCCTGAGCAACGACCTATAAGTCTAGTCGCGATTTCCAGTCATTTCTTCTTCTACTACTTTTTTCCTTTTCTATAATCGTCTGTTTTATTTGCGTAGATGAAAGAAAGATGGGATTGAGAAATTAAAAGTCGTGTATTCTATTCTGAAGTAAATGGAGATACGCGATATGGAAGGAAACGAAAATGGATTTAGGGTTTTGCGGGAGGAGAAGTAAGTGGGGAAACACGATAGGGAGGGAAATGAAAATTGATTTTGGGTTTTGCAGGTGGAGAAGGAAATGGAGAAATGTGATATGGAGGGAAACGAAAATAGATCGAAAAAATTGAAATTTTTTCCCACCGAATACAAGCAAGAGAGATACTAGTAGCGTTTTAATCAAATAAAATAGTGAAAATAAAAAGAGCCAAATACCATTAGTTGCACTTAGCTCACAAACGCTGCTAATATATGCCACTAAAAGTAGTTTTTCTTGTAGTGACGGATGCGGATATGATGACATCTGCATCCAAAAATTATGCGTCCGGTAGTTTTCAAGATTATAGTTTAAATTATGTGTATTTTAGTACAATGAAAGATATTTATTTATGGTTTTATTAAGTTATAAGTTTATATTATAAGCACTAAACGCATATTAACCGCTCAAAACTATTTAGTATAATTATATTTGTATAATTTTAACACTTTGATAATTAATGGGATCGAAAAAGGTTTATCTTAAACTTAAAATTTTCATTTATATTTCTTGATTTATCGATCGTTAGCGGATAGGATAATTATCTGATATCCGTCTGTATC
The DNA here is from genome assembly GCA_030765085.1 of Allium cepa. Lineage (NCBI taxonomy): Eukaryota > Viridiplantae > Streptophyta > Magnoliopsida > Asparagales > Amaryllidaceae > Allium > Allium cepa. The sequence goes on along the minus strand of CM060941.1, from coordinate 76,242,641 downwards.
CGCGGATGCGGATATTCGATATCCGAAAATGATTTCGGATGCAGATGTGGATATGACACTGTCCGCATCTGAAAGTATCCGTTGACAGGCCTATTGAATCTTTAGTGATGATTTCCTAGGTATGTGATCGTGTGTGTGCACATATGTTCAAGGAATTAGGGCTATATATATAGTAAGAATTTGTGAAAATCCTTTACAAAAAACTTTTCAAAAATAGCAAGTACACTACTTATACGTATAGTTTCTTCGTTGATTGGGCAACCTAAGCTCCGATACCAAATGTAACATTCACCTCGATGGTGGTGGCTACAAATGGTAATCCAACACACCTTAGTTTTACGGCCAACCTCTCAACTTCTTAGGCCATAATGCCGTCAACCCATATTGTCAGGATGTATAAGGTAAGAGACAAAGCTTCGTCACAGTTCACAGTGCGAGAACCTCCTATCATGCAAGCATAACATGCAACCAAGTTTGGTAAATAAATACCTTGATTCTTACCATTTTAGTACTTTGGCAGTATATTTCAAAATGAGAATGCCTTGTGTACATAAAACCATTTAATACTTCTTATAAGGAAAGGAGGTAGGTCCTCAATCATCCACTTAATACCTTACAATCCCAAAGCAGGTTTCTAAACCCCATGACACAAATCCCACATCATAAATATCTAACAATGCAAGAGGTAGTACCCAAGCCACATAATACCTTTTATCATAAAATAAGAAAACTCTGGCAATTTAAGACCTCAATTGTGGCTGACCTCATCATTTAATACCTATTCCCAAGGTGGAGCCCTCAATGTTAAGTATCTAGCTGACATTGCATAGAATCTCTCATGTCGCTTAATACTTCTTTATGGAAAGGCGAACCCTTAATCAATCATTTAATACCTTATTCCAAAGCAGACCCCTATCCAGATACTACCTATCGTGCCTAATAACTAGCCCTTTGGTCATTTGGTACTTCATTTAGTGAAAAGAGGTGGACCCTCAAATAACCACTTAATACCTCAAGATCTCGAAACAAGCCCTCCGTATTGTGATCCATATTCATAATGACATCTCACATTAGTCCGACTATTCATAGGAATTGGTAGTCATATTAGCTGGGCAGATTTACTCTATAGAATTTAAGACTAATCTCACATCATCATAAATATTTATCACAGGGGATGTCCCACACCTGCCTCAAAGTCACACTGCTGGTAGCCAGATTAGCTGTGCAGACTTCTATATGTCTTTTGACTGATCTCGCATCCCTATGAACTAGCCATAATTTAAATACTTTCCTTATATATAATACTCATTTTACTATTTCATAATTATGGCCTTACCAGGAATCTTTCTTTTTTTGAGAGAAATGTGTGATCCTCTAAAATAGAGGAGGCACACTGTATGTATGTATGTATGTATGTATGTATGTATGTATATCACCGAAAACAAAGGATCTGCCAACATGTTTGGAAGGTGACAAGTCAAAATACAAAAAAAAATTGAGAAAACAAACTCAGGTAACTTCTTGAATGAGCTCCGGCAAAGCCATCACCCATTATACCTCAATATTGAACTCCGGCAAGGCTACCGTCCGATAATGAAGTGTTATCTTCCTAAGGGGGAATTATTACAATTATTATCTAATTAACTATAAAATTATACGCTATAATTTTATGTTTATTACGCTAATAGAAATAAATACATATTCGCTCCTAATAACTTCTAAGTGTGCGGTTCAAACGCCCCAAACTAGCTTTAAATGTCAATTTCTTTAACCATAATACTGATACAAGTCCTTTCCCTTTATATAGATTTCAGTATCCATAACAAGGGATTCTAATATCCATAACAAGAATTAAATATTCATACCTAAAACTGCAATAAATAAACTTGTGAATAGAAATAGAAACTCAATTTATTACATATATTCAATGGAATGTCCTAAACAATAGGAACTGCAATCCTAACTTTATATTCCAGTTAACTCCTTTTTTACAAAGAAATAAATGAAGGAATTTTGTGTGGAATAAGTGGTGTAAACTACGAATAGAATTCATATTATAAACCGTTATCCTACTATTGAAGACAAAGAAGGAGGAGAAGTGGAATAGACTATGAAATTATCAAAAATTGTACAACAATACAAATTCTGTCAAATTAACATAAACAACTGAGAATCTCCATCTAGAATTGAACTTTCAAAATAAAAAAGAATTTTTGGGGATTTCATCTATTTTTTCGCAATCCCAAAATCCCTAAGGCATATTCAAATCCATATGCATATATTAATCAATCAGTGAAAAATAAATACTAAGGTTTCCACTCACATAACATCCTTAGCTTTGCCTTCCTCGGATTTACATGCCTTACAACCCCTTCCAAAATCTCTTTTTTGATACACACACAAACACAACAAGGGATATATATATATGTATATATATATGTGTATATATATATATATATGTTTATTAGATTCAGAATAATTGGAGAATAATAAGAATAAGTTTGAAGGAGAAGAAATAAACAGAAAACAATATTGAATTCCTACCTGAATTCCAAATGGAGTTTATGAATCTAATTTGGAGAGACAAGAACGATAGAGGTTCGAGGAATTCCCTAAATATTTATGAATTAAAAGTGGAGAGGTTAAGGTCCTATTTATAGGAGTTGAAACGCATCAGAACCATAGGCTGAAGCAGGTGAAAAATGGATAAATCTGAAGTGTTTAAACGTAGAAAAACCCGAGATACTACCCTGAATAGGAGTTGACTGCCACTTGACCAATCGACCGCTAGGGGTCGACCGCTTCGGTCGGAGGTATTGACCTCTCTACTCATTTGGAGTGCGCTGATTTATTTCTGTTGCTCGTTTGTTTCACTTTCTAATTGACTTTTAATACTAATTGTTTAACTTAATGTTTACTTAACCACCAAGTACTTCTACTGTTTAAATTTTGAAATTTAAACTCTAAATTAAATATTCATTTGAATTTGAATTCGAACTAAATTAATTTAAATCTGAAAACTTAAAATGCTCATAACTTCTTCGTTTGAGCTCCGTTTTCAGCATATTATATATGGAAACAGATCATAATTTCACCATGAATGCAATGGAATAACTTTCTTGGTCAAATTATAACTTTTATAAAATTTCCATTTTCAACCTTATCTTAATTAATTTAATTCACTCAATTTATTTATGGTTGATTTTATAGGGTGTAACATATATCTCAAACAATAAAGGCAAAACGCTTGTTATCCACATATTTTATAAAGTAATGAACAAAAGGTTATGGAAGAAATGGAAGTGATACCGTGGGCTCAACAAAGATATCGAGAATGTTGCAAACTCCAAGAAATTTTGAATCTCCATCAGAATACATGATATAGAATTTCAAGTGATATTGAGTTCCAATGACTTAGAGGATACCGAATTCCTTCAAGTTAAATGATATCGAGCCTCTACAACATGATGTTCTAGAGCATGAAGACAAAGGAAGATTGCTAAATTACTTGAGCAGGCCAATATCAAAGGATGTCGAAATTAAAGGGATGTTGTGACCAAAGGTAGAAGGCATGTCGAATCCAAAGGCGATATAGGTTATCGCACCTATGAACATAGATAATTGCAAAAGGTCGATATCAAACCTTATTATGCGTGCCCGATCTTGTAAACAGCCTCAAAGAAATGATATCAAACTTTATTACAAGGGGGATGTCAAAGCTAAGGATGTTGAATAATATCTAGCATTATAGGATGTCGCATATGATCTAAACAAAAAAGGGTATCGAGCGGTTACATTAACGTCGCACCTAATTGATACTGCATTTCATCAATGATGGACATCGCATGTCACCAGATCATTAAAAATATATAATTTCAATAAATAACAGAGATCCCGTGGATCATCAGCATTCAAAAGGATGTCAGAAATCGTTAATTTACATGGGGATGTTAAAAGCCATGCAAGGAGAAAGAAGCAACAATCATAAATGCGAGGGGAGCTAAATCAAGAGGGTTTAGTGTATTTTCCTTAATTAAGCTTCAAAGGCATTCATATTCCACTTCACACTCCTTGTTGACACCACCACCAAGATAGTGATCCATGTGATGTGTTCAAGCTCAAAGAGATCATGACAAGTGGCACTGTCAAGGCCGTCAAGGCCAACCATCTTGCCAAGTTATCAAACCATGCCAACTCACATCAACTAATGGAAGTAAGCCTTACCTCCTTCCAACTGCTATAAATAGAGATGCACCTCCACATGTAAAGGGGCCTTAATTTCTTTCCCTCCTTTAGCATAAATTACTTTTTGGACTATTACTTTTCTAAGCTCTCTCAAGAGCTTGAGAACTATTGTGATGAGAAATGGCCAATGAAGAAGAAGATAACATATGACATTTACATACAAGGACATCGATAATTAGATATTTGCATATTTGACTTGATTTTTAACATGCCTTACAATTGAACAAAGAATATGATTTATGCATATTGCCTATTTTGCCTATTGATAATGAATCAAGATATATTGCATATTTTTACTTTCCTATTTTATCATTGAACACATGGTTTGAATATTAAATACTTCTATGAATAATCATAAAACCAAATGGTATTATTAGTATTTCTTCAAATATTCCTCTTTGTATCACGTCTTGGGTTCTGAACGAACTTTCGATTTAACATTTTGGCGCTAGAAGGATGACTCGAACCTTCGCATGTTCAAAAAATGGCCAAATTATCCTAAGTTTGAACTTTATATATTTGGAAGAAATTTTGAAATCTGATCCATATATGAATTTTAAATCTAGAAATTTACCGCTATTGATATTTGATGATTGTAAGTGTCAAACGAAAATGTTGGATATTGGATATCTTACCAGCTCTTTATCCATTCAGTATCCATTCGGTTCATAAAATATTTAACATCCGACTTGGTCGAGCTTTCCAATTTTGCATCTATCTTTTTGCTCTCTTCCCTCCACTATTCAAACAATACATATCCCAAATATTTACGACATCCTCTTGATTTCGCACACATGTGACATCCACCCATTTACGACATAACTCAATCACGTGTTCTCCAATTATTTTACTCCGCCACCTTCTTGTAAAAATAATTCATCTTCCTCTCTCCCATTCAGTTGCACACCAACTTAGAACATCCCTTGATCTATGATATCCCACATCATTTCACATACTTTTGACATCCACTCACCTTTGACAACACATTCCAGCAACCCAGTCACTTCAACAACTCATTTTACATCTCGCTCCCCCTTCTCTATTCGACGGCTCGCTCAATAACTATATTTACAAGATTTCAGGCTTACAGCAGATTTTAGCCTTTAGGTGATGTCGTAAGTGTCAAGCGATCTCGAATATTATCAGGAGATGTCGGCCATACTGTGATGTCGTATGCCTAAAATAATGTCATATACATAGAATTTTCCAAATATATATGTTTTATATATATATATATATATATATATATATCAGGTTTCGTACATATATAAATTTCCAAATATACATATTTTTGTATAATGTAGGGATTTTGAATGTAAATGATTTCGGATGTATGTATGTATCAAATTTTGAATAGAAAGTTTAAAAGAAACATATGGAAACATCTAGAATTTTCGGGAATGATAGTAGCAATCAAACGCATAAAGGATATTAGAAAGTTTGCAAGTGCTATAGCATGCATTAGACAATAATATTTGTGTCAAATATATATCTTATTTTTTTATTATGTCCAAATGTAAGGATTTTAATAATCCTCTTGTTCTACCTCTATTAGACTATCATACTATAAATTGCCAAATCACTTTTAGTTAATACTTGATTTTATTTCGCAGTCGCTGATGCAATTAGAAAGCTATCTTTAGTATGTTAAGTTATCAAGGCATGCTTATTTTGCAGGATAACATGACTGTTTTAGAAAGGAAAAATCCGAAAAGAGAAGTGATTCTTACAACTTCAAATTCAGACTCTAGCCAAACCATGATATTTAATATTTATTTTATAGGATAACATTTATATTTAATATTTATTATACACTATAACTTTTATAGGATAACACATATATCATTTATGTGTATATATTATTTAATTAATTAACCTTTTAATTAATTAATTTAATTAAATTGTATTAGTTTCAAAATCCTTTTGTATGCATATATGAATGTTATTTTAACATTTTGAAACAACATAACATATATCATAATATATAACATATGTATATATTTATTTATTAATTAACTTATTTAATTAATATATTTTATTAATCTTATTAGTAAACTTTATAAATTTTGAAATTAATTTATATTATATAAATTTTTAACATTTTGAAAATTTTATTATATTTTAACATTTATAACATGTATATATTTTATTTTGAAGTTAAATATTAAATTTAAAACCTTACATTTTTTATTTTCAAATAATTTAAAATTAGCCCAAGGTCTAACTCAAATTGGGCATTTTCTATTAGAGGTAACATTTGGACTCATATATCTGTTCGAGCTAGACCAGTAGCCAGGTAAGGCATAGTACTTGATTACCCTAACTCAATCCTTCGACGCTACCTTTCTAGACACCCTACCATCTGGGCTGTGAGTTTAATTAGTTAACCCTAGCATGACTAATTTAGACCGTATAGGCTATTGGGCTCTGATATCATTATTGGACCGGGCCAACTTGCAGTGTAAATATTGGGTGAATTTATTTTTTTATACCATTTTGGATCTTTATTGTGCCTATGAAGTCTATTTTATTTAAAAAAAATTCTAAATTTATTTTAAATAAAATTATTATTTTATTTAAATTTATAATATATTTTTATATTATGTTATTAATACTATATTTTATATATACGTGTATCTACACACACATGCATGCATATATATATATATATATATATATTTGTGTGTGTGTATGTATGCGCGTGCATGTAACATAGCAAACCATGCAAGGTATAACTTGCCCTAGTTAAATGCTGGGATATACACTGCAACAGACATGTTAGCTCATCTAGCATACAAATACATGGTCCAACTATAGATTTGTATACTAAGTTATATACACAAAATACTACAAATATAATTATATATATGCATATGTATATATGTATAAACTATATTTTATTTTAATTAATTTTATAAATTAATAAACATATGCATACACACATGGAATTTTAACACTAAATACACACACACACACACAATTATATCAGTATTTTTAAAATATTTACAATATTATATAAAAAAGTTATTTATTCAAAACCAAAAGCAATAAAAAATTGAACGTGTATATATTCAATATATATATATATTCATATATACATGTATATAAATAATATAATAATAAATATATAAATGTTAACACCATTAAAATATATAATATGTATTTTAGATATATATGCACCTAATAATGAGCATGAAAAAGAAGAATCATTTTTTAAAATATATATATATATATTTAAAAAATAATTATCCATGTGGATAATAAGTATAAATAAATAAAAATTATATTTTGAGACATAATTTTGAATTTTAATATTTAATAAAAAATCCAGGTGATATTTTGTTGCTTGAATATTTAATATCTAATTTTATAATTTAAAAAAAATTAAAATCTATTTTAACTTCCGGCTAATATTTTAATATTTAGATTATGTATAAAAATTTGTTTTTTTATTTTTCTACAGAAAAAAGTTAGGTGTTAAACTTAATTTTATGAAATATCGAACATATTTTATAATACATATATACATGCATACATATATAATATACATAATTAATTATTTTAGATAATATTTAGTAATAATAAATAATTAAATAATAATAGTTTTATTTCTACTAAAAATATTTTATACATGAAACTATTTACATAATATTATAACACCATTTTCTATATATTAGACTATTGAATTTAACTTATAAACCTTATATATAATCAAATAATGTTTATTAAATTTATTAAATAATAAAAAATTTTTTTTTATTAACTTTGAGATGTGAATATTATAGATAGATGCATGAGAAGATAATTTTCTATAATAAACATATAAGAATATAAACATACAACCATTATTATTTTGATAATATATTGGTATAATAGAATCGTCACCTAACTAATATAACAAAATATGATATATAAATTATAGTTCAATAGAGTATAACTGTAAATCAAATCATTATCTTATGCCAATACCAAATACTCACACCTTGAAGCATTGAAATAAAACTGTGAATCAAATTTTGTAACGAACTGGATTTTCGACCCTCAAAAATTGGCACTAATGTATTCACTGTATTACATGTCAAACATTCAAGTGTCGAAAATGTTGATTTGTTAGGGCGAAAGAAGAAGGTAGAAGACAAAGAAAACTAAAATGACACAAAATCTCCAAAGGTAGTGAATAATATGAAATACAACCATGTTCTTTATAGAAAGGAAACATCTTTATTCATATACACAACATCAGAGTACATTAGACTTATCCTAAATTTTTAGACAGTGATGGAAACCTGTCCTCACATTGACAAACATACAGACTCTATAATACAACGGAAGTAAAAATGCGTGAATACGTCTTGTCCATCCAGCTCCTCTCCAGCTCCAATGTATCTAGAAAAACTTGGGAAAAACATGCTCGGTCCGACCCGGGCATTACATGGAATAACAACCGGGTCAGTCTGGTAAACGAGCGTGAGTAAAACTCGATAACAAGTAACAACCAAACTGATTTCTACATTTGTAATCTTTTCAAACAAAGGGTATCTCATAAGACCATATTGCGCATAAAAACGGATGAGTTTTTACCTTGTAATAACCAAAACATTTTATATAAAAATCTAGTGATATTATCATAGTGTCTAGGCTTAAAGTAAATGGATACAATAGATGAAATGCTTGCATCTCACATTGCAGCATACTAGGCTCTACAATCAAAAACGTAAGATACATACTGGAGAATGGATTACAACTAATGACTGGGTTACTGGGACACCGCATGCCACAGTCAACCTCTAGAAAAATTTACTAAGGTTGTACCTAACGATCCCTACAAACATAGGACCGACCTACCCCTTGTTGTATAATGCCGAATATATCATCACGCTGGTTGCTTTGCAACCTTTAACTGAGCGCTCCCACATACACAAATTCATTGATGATTTTGTATATATTTAAAAGGGTGATGATATACCCTAATGGGTGTGACCCACATAACCCTGCTTCATATCCCTTATTTTAGTCATTCCTGGTTGAAGAGGCTTGAGGCTGTGTCTTACCTTTCTGAATAGCAATCCATTTTAGAATGCGAACACTGTCCTGTAGGCGTCAATGCAATGCCATCATTCATCCATACAAGTTTTTTCTAGGTCTGAATGAAACCGAAGGCATTAACTCTACTACATTCATTTTGGATTCACCCTTAGGATTAGTAGCAGTAGCCATTGCATTTCAAAAAGCACTATCTTCAATCATCATCAAGATGTCTTCCACTCGAACGTATATTTTGGTTGGGGGTGGTTTTCAGATATATCAATTCGATCCCGGTCTCTCCGTACCAATAACCGATAATTTACGGTTGACTCATTCCCGATTCTTTTGGAATTAAGTATTCGAGTCCTTGTCGAAAACTATAGTTTTACATTTATACTTCCTAAGTCAAATTAGGCCAAATTTGATAGTTGGTTATTTAACTATCAAATAACAACAACAAAATCTAGAGGTTTAATTACCAAAGCAATCACTAAGCCTCGAAACCATTTCCGTTTATAAATCTCCTTTCCCAAACATTTATCAACATTCATATACTTATCTTTTTTACATAAGCATAGTCACAAAACATTTATAAGATTTCTCATTTCCAAGCCTCTTAAACGGATTTAACCGCATTATTTAAATTGGGGGAAAGGAAAACTCTAAGCACTATTATTTTAGTGTTAAGTGTGGAACGGATGTTCCATGCCACCATTTTTTAAAAGGTCAACATCGAATTTCTATTTTAATTATCTTCAATAAATCCTTTTATAAATTTCTCTTACCCATGAAATCCTTTTTGCTTTAACCCAAACCGGTTTACAAAACATTTATCAACTTCCATACTCATTTATGAGACTCTTTATAAATATTCAAACCCGCTTATATAAACTTCTTTATAAACTTTCAAACCTTATATAAAACTTTCCCTTATAGACATCCAAACCCATTTTATAATATCTTTTTACAAACATTCAAAATTATTTCTAAAACTCCTTTTATGAATACCCCAAAATTACTCATAAACTTCTTCATATAATATTCAAAAGTTTGTCAAATCATTCTTTAAATATCTTGTTCAAAATAGAAAAACCTTGAAGTCCATTTTAAAAGAAAATGAAATATTAATTTTCCAAAATTAAACAGAGGCCTAATGACTATAATGGATCATTAAATTCGGGTTTGCTTATCCAAGTTATATCATAGGTATTGCCTAACATCCGATATGTAAGGGATTTACACATAACATGCAATCAATCATAGGTAGATGTCCAAGTTACAAATATAAATACATCCATTATCTATGAAAATTGTACATATAGAAGTATGTTCTATATGCTTAAGTTACCATGAACCGCTTATTGAAATTAACTTCCTTATGTTTATCACGTTACCGATATTCAACATTTATGTTAAACACAACATGACAACGTTTTATAATCAATGCTTCAATTCATTTGGCTACTTAATGGTCTAGACGAGAGATCCTACGATTTGAAATCGGCTAATCTTAAAAAGAAAATTGATTTAAAATATAAGCGATAAAATTTAAAAATAGCTTTGAAAAGATTAAAGTATATTCAATTAGCTTAAAATTTAATTATATCTTAACTAAATCAAAATTTATTCATAATTAACTTTAGTTAACTTAATGAACTTTGTCAAGTCCTAATTAACTTCCTAATGTATCTTAGTTAAGGTTTAAACAATTCACTATTAGTTAAATCCCTACTTAATTAAAAATTAATTAAATAACCACTTAATTAAAAAAATTATTTAACCTACTTAACTTAATTAAATAAAAATTAACCATTTGATTACTTCTAAACTTCATAAACCACTAATTAAAAACTTTATTAATAACAAATTAATCATTAACCTTCCTTAAGTATTACTTATACCTTAATCACTTACTTAATTACTAATTAAGCGCTAATTACTTTTAACTAATTTATTAAATAAATAAATCATTAAATTATCTATACTAAACTCTTTTTATGTTACTGATCAAGTTCGGTAAACTTTTGCAAAACATTCCAAAAGAAAACATTTTAAAATGAAAATCGACAATTTTGTCAAACTACGTCCATAGCGACAATCGTTATGAGCGCAGCTCGCTTAAACTTAGTTTAAGCGAAATACTTTGCTTATTCCTTGATATTACAAGTTTGAAAACCTAATTTTGAAAGCTTTTGAACTTAAAATCAAAGATAAAAACTTTGAAACCACTTCTAGAATTTAAAACTAGAATACTTAGTTTTGACTTCAAATCGGATCTCACGTCCGTCGCAAAATACAAAGGTGTAAACTTTGTAATTCCTACACAACATGCAACTAGTTTTAATCACAATCATACCATCAACATACCATACACCAACATCACATTCTTACAGCCAAACATATCACTTTAAACATGCAAACATGATGCTTAACATCCAAACACATTATTTGAATCCAAACTATGCTAATAACAAATAGCAAATGTATATCATTTTCATAGCATGTTATTTTAACAACATGAATTATGGATTTCCATAACATGTAATCTATGGATATTGTTTGCATCAAAATTGGTCACAAACACCCGATAGTCGATAATTCACAATCACCAATGAATAATAAATATGAAGATCACCCGAAAAATTCAAAGAAAAGCAGTAAACAACACAGAATTTGTAGTGGTTCGGCGATCTGGCCTACGTCCAATCTAAAGTGTATGACTTTATTGATTCACTTGATGATTTCAATCGATTACAGTAGGTTACAGTAGGTTATAGCTCTGAAATTCGAATACAACAATGGTGGTGAAGTGCGCAATTGAATCCGGCAGAATCTGGACGTTCCAAAGTTGAAAAGATCCTTTTTCTGTAGGCTCTGGGGCTATATTTATAGGCGTAGGAGGTTGATATCACGCTCAAACTTCGAAAGACCCGTTCTGGCACGTGCGGAGGCCCACGCGATCGATCCCGTAAAGTTTTGACTCGATCTGTGATCGATACGATTGTATCGATCAAGAATTCATCCAATCGGCCGAAACTTGGCATGGACCTTCTTCAGCTTGTGCGTAAGCTCCTGGGAAAATTTCATGGCATTTTGACCTGTGGTTCATGAGATATGATCGATGCAAGATTATGATTTTCGTATGCCGCTTAGTTCAAATCCATAGTTTCGTATCCATCCCTTCGAATCAACCTAGACACGTGAGTGCGTGGTGACGTGGCGCAAGATTCTTGGATCGCTCCACCTTTTGTGCCGCATTGATCGGTTCGTTCCGAGGCTTTCACCTCGGTTGCATCGACACGTTCGCATCTATGGCTCGTGCTCTGTTTCGTGTCGATGAAACTCTGTTCACATCGATGATTGTATCGATATTTGGGGTGCCATTTCGTATCGATCACTAAAGGGAGTACTGCTTGTATCGATTGACTTTGACTCTGCTCATATCTATTAGCTGATCGATACGAAATAAAGGATCCTATTGATCGATACAAACAATGATCCATGATTTTTGGGGATCAATACGAAAGGCAAATCTAGGATCGATGCAAGCAAGGCTTCCACGAGATCGACACGAACAGATGTCCTTGATCGATTCGAACATGGGGATACGAACACTCTGATCGATGCAAACCTGATGGATTCGAATAGAGTGAGGCGAGGTCATTCTGATGGGTACGAACCTGATGAATTCGAATAGGCCATCACCTCGACTCTTTGATGGATACGAACAGTATATTTTCACCAACTTGTATCGATCATATCTCATTCATACGAACTCCGACTAATCTGAAATTTGAAACGCCGGCTTTCATGGCTTTGTTTTCATGTCTCGTCAATTATGGCCCGATCCGGACTCCGACAAAATTCATCGATATCCATAGCGAACATGCAATGCATAATCGATACTCATGCCTAGTAATCACTAATTTTCGGTTAATTTTTTGGGTATCTCAACTTTTCCAAAAGGTGGGATAACACTTATTAGTACTATCAATACCAGATTTCACGTTCGAGTGAGTTTCTGGATCGTTTGTAATGGCCGTTTATCGCTATCTCAGAGCATGCCTAAGGACCGTTCGCGACCCCATACATGTGTAAGTAGCTTAGCCGTTTCAGAATTATCAAAACTAAATATCCATTCAATCGAGATTTTCAGCAAAAATGTCCAACAAAATCAAATCCAAACATAAGAAGCAAAAAAAAAGCAAAACAGTGACGTCAGAGTGCAAACACCCACATCGATATGATTTATAGTTGTATCAGAGCATGCCTGAGGATCGTTCGCGGTCTTGTACATGTGTAAACAAGTTAATCGCGTCGGTGTGGAGTTTGTCACTCGTCCGTCATTATCTCAATCAATTGATGATAAGCTGACGCCTCGATCCTGAGCCGTCTTCAGTTGGTGCAGGCGGTGGTCACTCTTATTCCACCGTTGCGGCTTTCCTTCTCACATATTGCGATAGCAAACCATTCCGGATATGCCCCTCGACTTCGTCTTTCAAGTGTCTACAGTCGTTTGTGCTGTGACCATTCAACTCATGGAAAGAGCAATACTTGTCAGACCTTCTCTCGTTGCTAGTCGGATCTCTCCTCATCGGCTTTCGATAGGGAACCTGTCCCCTGGTGTCTTGATAGATCCGCTCCAAAGTTTCGTTCAGCTCCGTATATGAGGTGAATCTTGGTTCTTTTCGTGGTCGTGTTGATCTATTGTTGTTATCCTCGGTCTTTAGCTTCCCTTTGCTAGTTTCTGCACCTTTTTAAGTAGGATTTCCGCCTTTAACCACATAAACATCAATTCCCACTCCTTCCTCTCTTTCAGCATTTGCATCCTCTAACCGTAAAATTCCTTCAGCCTCATGATAAAATTCCTCTAGATCCATAGGGGGATCTCTTGTAAGTGAATTCTTGAATTCTGTGCCATCAGCTATGCCCGATACAGCTACCATCAAGACCATAAATGGATCCGGTCGATCCACCGATGCTGCAGCTGCATTGAATCGTGTCAAAAAGCTTCTTAAAGACTCCCCAGCTCTTTGTTTCAGTGCTGCCAAACTCATCACATTCTTGGGTCTCGAAATGTGAACCCTGAATTGCCTCATAAACCTTTCAGTCAAATCATTCCATGTTCCGATAGATCTGCTCTCCAGTTGCTTAAACCATAACACTGCAATATCTGCCATGTACAATGGAAAGCACCGGACCATGACCTCCTTTGATGCCCCCAGTACTTCCATGTGCCTCATATACTTTGTCAGATGAACCGTAGGGTTTGTCCTCCCATTATACATATCCAACGATGGTAGCTTAAAATCTGGTGGGTTCCTAGCTCGCCTGATCGCTGTGGTAAAAGGACTCCTATTCACATCCTCTAAGTCTTTGTTTACCAATCCGCCTCTCATAGTCCGCCTAACCATCTCCGCCAATCTGTTGTTGTCTCCGAGCTGTAGTCCTTACCCATTACCTTCGACTTGCCCCCCGAGTTCACGAGGTAATTCTGGAATCTGTTCTCCTAGCTGAGCACCCACTCCTCTACCAATGTCACACAGTTCGAATCTACCTGATTCTCTTTTTGGTATTGGGTCAACATGCTCTAGGTGAGTGCCCCCTAGCTCTGGTGCCACCTTGGATGGTCCTGCTCCGTTCTGAATTCCAGTTGCTCCTTGATTCTGCGCACCAAGTTGTCCAACCCGTCGAAACAAATTTTGGATCATTTCTTCTTACCTTCTCATCATTGTCTCCATCTCATCCCTAGTGATGAAGATCGATGTTTGATTTGCACCTGAAGAAGCCTCTTGACTCCCTTCATGCTGGCTTCTTTCTACCCTTTGTCTTCTACTTGTTTGCCTTATCATAGCTCTTCAGATCTGAATCTCTAAGTCTTCAAATTTAACTTCCAAATGATAGCATTCCTTAGTTAGCGTTCTCAATGAAAGCACCAAAATGTTTGCATTAAAATTGGTCACAAACACCCGATAGTCGATAATTCACAATCACCAATGAATAATAAATACGAAGATCACTCGAAAAATTCAAAGAAAGCAATAAACAACATAGAATTTATAGTGGTTCGACGATCTGGCCTACGTCCACTCTAAAGTGTATGACTTTATTGATTCACTTGATGATTTTAATCAATTACAGCAGGTTACAGTAGGTTATAGCTCTGAAATTCGAATACAACAATGGTGGTGAAGTGCGCAATTGAATCCGGCAGAATCTGGACGTTCCAAAGTTGAAAATATCCTTTTTCTGTAGGATCTGGGGCTATATTTATAGGCATAGGAGGCTGATATTGCGCTCAAACTTTGGGAGACTCGTTCTAGCATGTGAGGGGGCCCATGCGATCGATCCCGTGAAGTTTCGACTCGATCTGTGATCGATACGAGCCAATTTCGTATCGATCAAGAATTCATCCAATCGAGCCGAAACTTGGCATGGACCTTCTTCAGCTTGTGCGTAAGCTCCTGTGAAAATTTCATGGCATTTGGACCTGTGGTTCGTGAGATATGATCGATGCAAGATTATGATTTTCGTATGCTGCTTAGTTCGAATCCATAGTTTCGTATCCATCCCTTCGAATCGACCTGGACACGTGAGTGCATGGTGACGTGGCGTGAGATTCTTGGATTGCTCCACCTTTTGTGCCACGTTGATCGATTTGTTCCATGGCTTTCGCCTCGGTTGCATCGACACGTTCGCATCTATGGCTGTGCTATGTTTCGTGTTGATGAAGCTTTGTTCGCATCGATGATTGTATCGATATTTGGGGTGCCATTTCGTATCAATCACTAAAGGGAGTACTGCTCGTATCGATTGACTTTGACTCTACTCGTATCTATCAGCTAATCGATACGAAATAAAGGATCCTATTGATCGATACGAACAATGATCCACGATTTATGGGGATCGATACGAAAGGCGAATCTAGGATCGAGGCAAGCAAGGCTTCCATGAGATCGACACGAACAGATGACCTTGATCGATTCGAACATGGGGATACGAACACTTTGATCGATGCGAACCTGATGGATTCAAATAGAGCGAGGCGAGGTCAATCTGATGGGTACGAACCTGATGGATTCGAATAGGCCATCACCTCGACTCTTTGATGGATACGAACAATATATTTTCTCCAACTTGTATCGATCATATCTCATTCATACGAACTCCGATTAACCTAAAATTTGAAACGCCGTCTTTTATGGCTTTGCTTGTCATGTCTCGTCAATTGTGGCCCGATCCGGACTCGGACAAAATTCGTCGATATCCATAACGGACCTGCAATGCATAATCGATACTCGTGCCAAGTAATCACTGATTTTCGGTTAATTTTTGGGTATCTCGACTTTTTCGAAAGGTGGGATAACAGATATAAAGTTATTTCTTCTAAAAATGAGATAGTCCGAAAATCTATGGAACTTGAAATGCCTTAGATGCACAAAAAAATCATCCTAAAAATATGTCATCTTCGATGTGATTTTTGGACATGTTACTCTAGGATTTTGAAAATGTGATCAAAAGAAAAGTTTTAGAAAATTCTTTTCTCTGCAAATAAAATAAGGAATCACTCAAATCCGATTACATTTGAGATAGATATGGTCAAAAGAAGGAGAGCTATTTTTAGGAATATAAAAGGTGTTAAAAGAGAAAGTTGTAGCTACTGAAACTTTACACGATTTGAAAAAAAGAAAATCTTGATTTGGTGTAAAATAGAGGAAGTTATGACTGAATAAAGTGGAGGAAAAATGAATAAGAAAGAGTTTTAAAACTAGTTCATATCTTTAAAACAATTTAAATCTTTTGATTTAAAAAACTTAAAACTAACATATGAAGCCATGAAATTATGAAGAAAGCTTTAGGGAAATGGAAATGGAGAAGTAAATGAAAATATGGTGAAGGGATGTGTATTTACATACAAAAAGGTAAGAAAATTTCTAAACTATCATTTGAATTAATTAACATAACATGTCATGATTTTGTAAGGGAACATCACCACTTACTCCCCCTCTCTAGTCATGTTCATCATTCCCCCTCTTGTTCCATCCCTTAGGCTATGATTGCATACTTAATAATGATGATGATGTTAATGAAATGATAATAGAGAAGGTGTATTATATATATATAAAGTGCATGTGTGTGTGTGTGTGTGTATATATATATATATATATTATAGTTTATACCATGACTTGTCACATCACTTTCTAAACATATTTAACATAAGTAAGTGTATTATTACATTGTTAATGTGTACATACAGTGCACAAAGGAAAACAATGTTTCCAACAACTTTTCGGTGTCGATAAGTTGAAATTTCGAGAAACGTTCTTCAGTCACATTTTCTATTTTTCTACGAACTATCTATTTTGGTAAAAAAATAAAAACTATTTTACCATCATTATTAAATAACTAAAATAGGTTTATTTTTAAATAGAAACCCATTTATTTAATATTTAAACCTAACTTGAATTTTTGAAGAAATACATAAAATCGATGATATCAACTGTCGATGTCATAAATACATTTTATTTCCTAAAAATAAAATAAATTATTTTATTTCATAATCTTGTTTGAATACATATATTAGTGTATGTATCAAGAGTCATGCACTATCTTTATTGTTTAAAAGCAGTTTCATCGATAAAATGATTTCCGGTTGTTTTATTGATATTTTACCTAGGACGATATTTACAAATTTTCAATATTTTTCCTTGGTAATTTGTTCACAAATATTTTTCCCAAAAAAATAAATATTGTTATTTATCGCTTAAAATGTGATTATTTCTTACTTTTAAAACCATATCTAAATATTTTTAAAAACAAATATAATTTATCCAAGTGATAAATTTAGGGGTCGTTACATTCTTCCCTCTTAAAAGAATTTCACCCCCGAAATTATACCACAACCTTATTCCCAGAATTACTTAAAACTGTTCATCAATCCGTATGATGTGCATCAATCATACCTATGTAAAAATCTAGTTCGATCACTAACTTGCACACATAACGTTCCTTCCAAACTATTATCGCTCACTCGACTTCCTAGTGTGGGCTTTGATCAGGCTTCTTAATTAGAAACCCCTGTTCTCCTTGCATAGTTATAAACTATGATAGACAACCTTTGGTTCCACATAAGAACGATCATCAATGCTTGCCGTCAAAAATTGGGCGATAAATCCCTATTCAGAATGGTGTGAAACACCTCGAGTCATGTACTCGAATCTTGGATTGAGAACTATGTAAAAAGAAATGATCTACGTACAACTTACGTACTAATCCCATTGGTTCCTACTTCCCCAGATTATAATTACCCTTCTTAAACAATCACCATTTTACTTAAGAACATTACTTAAGTTTATTGACATACTATAACTCAAATTCATTTTAGTATGATACTCTCCTATATCCAAAAGAGTATATATAATTTCTAATCTTAAATTGGTTTTTCCTAACCTTGGATGTTCAACAAATTTAAACTTTATTTATTAACCCGCTCTTAATCAAGACATCCTTTTATTTTGAAAATTAAATCCTTTTAAGGGACTCGAGAACACAATATCCAGCTTTTATTTCAAAAACCTTTCGAAATGATACTTTATATTTAACCCGTTTGAAAACATAATATATAGCCCGATTAACTCTAAAATGATATCAAGGGAACGGGCGCTACCAAATAGTATTATATATATCCCGTTTACTATGTAGGGAAATACTCAAGAGAAGTGTTTGCCATCCAAACACATCTCTTACCCATTTTTGGTCATTTCCAAGACATTTGAACTAGTTAATCATAAAATATTTCTTTCTTCACAAATTCCCTTTTTGAAATAATACTATTTATAGATAAATAATTCTTTAATAAAATCATCCACTAGCTTTGGATTCATTTGGATTAGAACTCATTTTGATTGTACAATGACAAAGAGGATAATTTACTAAGTGCACTATCATATCTGCTTAAGCAAACATTCGATTGTCACTTAGAAGATTATTCCGATTATCATAAAACTGATCAAAACTCCTTCCCGAACAGTCCAGAAAAACTGTACTTTCAAATCCATTTTAAAATAATTATATCTTAAAATCGTTTTAAGTACAATCACTACAACTTTAAAATCATTTAAATCTTTATCAAGCCACCGGGATTTAATATTCTCACGATCCTTTTTATTTTTATATAGTCATCAAAATATTTTCTTTTAAATAAACACATTCTATTCTAAATCCAATTTTAACCCTACATCTCATAGATAACTATATAGACTTTTGAAAATCATTCCTAAAATATATCATATGTAAAATTATTTCCTTTACCAATTTTGAAACAATATTATGTCGATTAGACTTGTTCAAGTGTCTTGGAAATCCCTATTGATAAGGCTGGCCAAACGCATCGATCGGAATTCTTAAGTCACTCAACAGACTAAACAACACAATATAAAACATTGTTACTCACTTACAAATACACACTCATATTTATAATACACTCATGCTTATTCTAGGGTCTCACTTACCCAATTCCAAACGAGTTTACCCCACTAGGGCTAAAGTTCTCGCTTAACCTTGCTCTGATACCAAATGTAACGAACCAGATTTTCGACTCAAAAAAATCGACACTAATATGTCCACTGTATTACATGATAAACATTCAATGCAGCAAACACCGATCTATTAGGGTGAAAAAAGAAGGTAACAGGTAGAGAAATCTAAAACAACATAGAATCTCCTAACGCGGTGAACAATATATAACAGAACCATGATCTTTACAGAAAGGAAACATCTTTATTCATATATACAACATCAGAGTACATTAGACTTATCCTAAATTTTTGGACGGTTATAGAAACCTGTCCTCACATTGACAAACATATAGACTCTATAATACAGTGGAAGTAAAAATATGTGAATACGTCTTGCCCATCCAGCTTCTCTCCAGCTCCAAAGTATCTAGCCAAAATTGGAAAAAACATGCTCGGTCTGACCCGAGCATTACATGGAATAACGCCCGGGTCAGTCCGGTAAACCAACGTGAGTAAAACTCGATGACAAGTAATAGCCAAACTGATTTCTACAATTGAAAGCTTTTTAAACAAAGGGTATCTCGTAAGACAACATCGCACCTAAAAATGGATGGGTTTTTACCTTACGATTACAAAAATATTTTATATAAAAATCAGTGATATTATCATAATCTCTATGTTTAAAGTAAATAGATAAAATAGCTGAAATGCTTGCATCTCACATTCCAACATACTAGGCTCTACAATCGAAAACGTAAGGCACATATTGGAGGTTGGATTCCAACTAATGACTGGGCTATTGGGGTACCTCCGGCTACAGTACACCTCTTGGAAAATGTAAAGAGACCGTACCTAACGACCCCTGCTAACACAGGACCGACCTACCCCTTCTTGGATAGTACCGAATATATCATCCCCCCGGTTGGTTTGCAACCTTTAACCGAGCACTCCCACGTACAAAAATTCATTGATGATTGTTACATGTATAAAAAGGTGATGATATACCATAATGGGTGCGGCCCACATAGCCCTACTGCATATCCCCTATTTTAGTCATTCCCGGTTGATGAGGCTTAAGGCTACGTTTTAACTTTTTGAATAGCAAATCATCTTGGAGTGCTAACACTGCCCTCCAAGCGTTAATGCAATACTAGCATTCAGCCATACAAGTTCGTTCTGGGTATGAACGAAACCGAAAGCACTAATTCTACTACATCCATTTTGGAATCACCCCAGAATTAATAGTAGTATCCCTTGCACTTCAAAAAGCACCATCTTCAATCAACATCAAGATATCTTCCACTCAAACGTATATGTTGGTTCGGTGTGGTTTTTGGATATATCAATCTGATCCTAGTCTCTTCGTACCACCAACCGATAATTTTCGGTCGACTCATTCCCGGTTCTTTTAAAAGTAAGTATTTGAGTCCTTGTCGAAAACTCGAATTTTACATTCATACTTCCTAAGTCAAATTAGGTTAAATTTGATAGTTGGTTATTTAACTATCAAATAACAACAACAAAATCTAGAGATTTAATTAACTAAAGCAATCACTAAGCCTCAAAACCATTTTCATTTATAAATTTCCTTTCCTAAACATTTATCAACATTCATATACTTATCTCCTTTATATATGTATATTTATAAAACATTTGTAAGATTTTCCATTTTCAAATCTCTTAAATGGATTTAACTGCATTATTTAAATTGGAGAAAAGGATAACTCTAAGCATTATTCCTTTAGTGTTAAGTGTGAAACGAATGTTCCATAACACCATTTTTTTTAAAAGTAAACCTCCAGAAACCCAAACCTCGAATTCCTATTGTAATTATTTTCAGTAAATCCTTTTATAAATTTCCCTTACCCATGAAATCCTTTTTTGTTTAACCCAAACCCGTTTACAAAACATTTATTAGCCTCCATACTCATTTATAAGACTCTTTATAAATATTCAAACCCGGTTATATAAACTTCTTTATAAAATTTCAAACCTTGTATAAAACTTCCCTTTATAGACATCCAAACCCATCTATAAAATCTTTTTATAAACACTCAAAACTATTTCAAAACTCCTTTTATGAATACCCCGAAATTATTCATAAACTTATTTATATAATATTCAAAACAACCGTCAAATCATTCTTCAAATATCTTGTTCAAAAAAGAATAACTTTGAAGATCATTTTAAAAGCAAATGAAATATTAACTTTCCAAAACTAAATGAAGGCTTAATAGCTACAATGGATTATTAAATTTAAGTTTACTTATCCAGGTTATATCATGGGTATTGCATAACATCAGATGTGTAAGGATTCACACATAACATACAATCAATCATAGATAGATGTCCAAGTTACACATGTAGATACATCCATTATCGGTGAAAAGTGTACATATAGAAGTATATTCTATATGTTTAAGTTACCATGACCTGCTTATTGAAATTAACTTCCTTGTGTTTATCACGTTACCGATATTCAACATTTGTGTTAAACATAAGTCAACTTACTTCCCATAAAATGTGCCAATATTCTATAATCACTAATTTAATTCATTTGGCTACTTGATGATCCAAACGAGAGATCCTTTGATTTGAAGTCAATTAACCTTAAAAAGAAAATTGATTTAAAACATAATCGATTAAGTTTAAAAATTGCTTTGAAAAGATAAAGTATAACAACCCTGGTTTGGAGATTACCTGTCAATATTGAATTATAACGATATTTATACTTTAAAATTGTGAATTAAAATAAATTGGTGAATTGAATTGTTTATTTGAAATAAACAATGAATTTTGAAAATAAAATTGTGAAAATGAAGTTTGGCAACTTTATTTTATTTGTTTGGGATTAATATTGAATGGAAAATGGTTTTTATTTAGTGAAAATGCAATAATTTTATTAATTATTGTCAATCACATCTTTTAAAAATTTCTAAAGGAAGTATTTGATTTTTAAAGGTGGTTTATTTAATAAAAAGGTATATTTGCTTTTAAAATATATTTTGCGTATAAATTTGAGTTTAAAATGGTTTGTAATATTTTTCTAAGCAAGAAAATATTTTTGTTGAATTTTAAAAGTTAAAAATAAGGTTTCATTCATTTATTTGTGAAAATAGTATATTTTTGTAAATTAAAGGTTTGTAACAATAAAAATATTTTAAAAATATAAATTTATCATTTTATATGGTGGAGAATAATTTATTTTATAAGTGTGTAAGTTCACATATTTTTCTTATGTAAAAAATTAGAAGAAAAATGCATTTGTTTTGCAAAATAGTGTAAATGTGAACATATTTTAGTTTAAATGTTAATTAATTAACTTAGGCCATTTTAAT
Organism: Allium cepa; assembly: GCA_030765085.1. NCBI lineage: Eukaryota > Viridiplantae > Streptophyta > Magnoliopsida > Asparagales > Amaryllidaceae > Allium > Allium cepa. The sequence continues at coordinate 76,219,516 of CM060941.1, read as the reverse complement.
TTTTCTTCATTTTGGGTCCAAATGGCTTACTTTTTTTATCCCAAACTCCTATCTCAAAGGACACGATAAGGTAAAGGACACGATGATTAAGGGATTCGTACACTCGTACTATACTTGGATATATCATAATATATGCTTCTTTTGAGATTTCCTCTTTGTGTACTCTTTTGTTGATAGGCTTTGTGACATTACTTCATTCGAAGTAATGATGTGTTATTTTTGTTTTTCTTCTCATTCAAGAAAATAACTTGCTAATACTCTTATATCTTATCGGTCTCTTTTTAATCTATTGAGGTGGTGTTAAGGGCATTCCTCAGCTCAATATGATGTAGTTTGGTCCTCTGCGGAAAATGGTTTTAAAATTCTTAAAATATGTGCCTACCAATTTTTAGCTAAATATGAGGTTATTTGGTCCTCTATATCAGGCTGTAAGTTGGACCCAAGATGGTTTTCAAGCCTGAGCACATTTTTGTTTTTGAACTATTGCAAACATGGCCTGAGTCCATGTTTGAGACAGCTTAACTTTTTCATTTCCAGTCGGAATTCATCGATTTTTTTTGTTTGAAAGCCGAAGTTAAATAGATGGCAATTGTCGACGTATTCAATAGATATTTAAGATAAGGCTATAGATGGTCGCCCTTAACCAGCCCAATTCTCTCCGCATTAGCAGACAAGATTACTATGTAATTCTCTTTATTAATGGTCTCGGGGTGGGGAGTCACAGCTTGGTAATTTCCCTTATTATAGAGAATAAATAGATTTTACACTTCAAAATCTTCAAAATATTATACAATAATTATTTGAAATGCCCATAAATTTTAAAAATTATTTCAAAATTGTTTGGAAAAATCCGTGCTCGAAATCAGAGAAACCACTCAAAACCGTCATTCAAATTCAATTCAAATTTGAATTTTGAATTCATCAAAACTTGGCTAGCCTGTTGAAAGGCATTATAACCCTCAAAACATTTTAGAATATCACAAAAACATGAAGTAAATGTCAAAAGTCGGACGGAAAAAGAACATAAAAATGCATAGGCAAAACAATACTCAGGTCTGAAATCTTCTTTGGGTTCAACTTTCGGACATGAAATAAGTGGCCAAACGACCTCTGATTTAACTAAAAATTGGTGTGCACACAGTAGAAAACTTCAGGTTTCAAACAGAAAAAGAATCAATGAATTCTGACTGGGAAATGAAAAAGTTATGCTATCTCAAACATGGAATCAGGCCATGTTTGCAACAGTTCAAAAACATAAATGTGCTTAGGCCTGAAAACCATCTTGGGTTCAAATTACAAGCATAAAACAGAGGATCAAACGACCTCATGGTGAGCTGAAAATTGGTAGTCGCATACTAGAAAACTTCATCTTTCAAACAAAAAAGAATCAATGAATCCCGATTGGAAATGAAAAAGTTATACTGTCTCAAACATGGATCAGGCCATATTTGCAACGGTTCAAAAAAACAGAAATATACAAGTTTGAAAACCATCTCGGGTTCAACTTTCAGGCATGAAAAAGAGGACCAAACAATCTCGAATTGAGCTGAAAATTAGTAGGCATATAGTAGAAAACTTTATTTTTCAAAAAAAAAAAAGAATCGATGAATTCCAGTAAGAAATGAAAGAGTTATGTTATCTCAAATATGGACACGGGCATGTTTGCAACAACTCAAACAAAATATGCCCAGGTAAAAATCTGGGTTTTTATTGATTTTGCAACAAAGTTTTGAACACTCAAATGAAAATATTTTTCAACCAAATTTTGCAGTGACAAAGTTCAACATATAAACTATAATCTAAAAGAAATCCGGCAACATTTCGTTGCCGAAATCAAAAGCTATAAGCTTTCAAAGTAGCAATTTAAATTAGATTTTGAACGGAGAAAACAACTATAGGAATATACAAGCAAAAGCTAATTTATTCACTGTTTTTATCGATTTTGAGCTTGGCTCAACTAGCATTTGTGATTTTTATAACTCACCTTGCTTTAGATGTAAATACCCGGATTTTGGCAAAAAGATTGAAGCTTTTGCTTGAAAGATAGCCTTTAATAACCTGTAGAGAAGATAGAAATGACATGCAAAAGAAATTTTTACCATAATTAGAGAACCACTTCACAAATCAGAGATTTTTGATGAAATTAAGTGATTTGGAGTTAGACTACCTTTGTATTTATTCTCCAGAGTGAAAAATACTCTAATTTGCTTGAATTTTATGAAGAAAATGGCTTGGATTGAGAAATTGGTAAAGAAGGTTTCCAAATTGATTTCGAGAATTGGTTTTCAAAGCTTGTTTTTCAAAGTAAATTATTTTATTTATAAATTACCCTTTTTTACACATTTCGAGCAAATGAGAAGGAGAATTAAATGGTTTGGTAAAGCATGTGGTATGTGACACATGTGTTTATCTTATTGGTTAATTCCCAATTTGTCCGTTTGATCACTTTGACTTTTGAGTCGAGTTTACCGATGAGATGGGGTAAACTTTTTACTAGTTTGAGTGTGAAATTTACTAGCGGTTAGTAAACTGTTTAGTGCAAACGTGTGGTATGGGACACAGGTTAACACTGTTCGGGTTCCTATTCGAGAGTTTGTGACACATTTGCCATAGCGGTGTATTTTCAGTATTGGACCTTCGGGTCATTGCCATTGGGGCGTATTTGTCCTCGAGACGTTTTCCTTTGCGGCATTTGTCGTTACGACGTATTTTCCATTGCGGTGTATTTTCCATTGCGACGTATTTGTCATTATGACATACTTGTCTTCGGGCGTGGTACCATATTTGAGATCAGTACTTGGCAGGCTTCGGCCAAAAGCATGTGCAAATTTTAGATGTTTTCATTGATTTCCCGAATGTATCGCATTTTTCATGGTTGGCTATTTGAGCCATTTTATTTATATATATGGCATTTACCTTATGGGAATTTGAGTTGCCTACACTGGCGTTATTTGATATTTTCCTTTTGGTGCTATTATTGAGATTTGTCGATTGGCGTTATTACATGAGATTTGCCTTTTGACGTTTATTTAGGATTATGTTCTCCTATGTTGGAGAGCTACATTTGATTGCCTTGTGGCGTATTTTTGAGATGGTGATTTCTTTCAGATTTCTTTGAGTTTGCAGATATGGCGGGTTTCGGGATTTCTCCTTTTTAGGAGTTATATTTTCTTTAAACCACTATTGATGATTTGTGATGTGCCGATGATACGAGGCTTGCTATATTTAGCGTTATATGGATTGTTTTATCTCTTTTGAGATTATATGTTTGTGTAAGTGATACCATCTCATCACTTGAAGTAACCATACTATACTTATACTCATGCTTATACTCAGTATTGTTCCTTGTTGTTTAAGAAGAACATTACCCTTATTCTTATGCATTTATTACTGCTTATCCTCTTAAACTGATATGTTTGGCTAGACTGACCCGTGTATTTTATACTCAGGTCAGACCGAGGTGTTTCTGGTTAGGTACCTTTGGACTTAGCATATTCTGCTTCCGCATGGACTCTTTTCTGCTATCGCCTTTTTGATACAGTTTTTGAGTAGTCCTTTTATAGGTACTTTGAAATGTATATTCTTTTGACTCATGTTTGTGTTGTGGTCGTCATACCACATATGTGATGTATCATTTTGTATACTCTGTGATGTATCTGTACATGTGTATATATGTGATTATCTACTATTCTATGATGTGTTTAGCGTTTGAGTTGTTGTATTTTGTTCTGATAGATCCTATAGCCACATGTAGTTTTGTATTAAGCATTTATTGGACATGTCGATCCACTTGAGTTAAGAAAAAATGTAGAGCACTAATCGACGTATTCAATAGATGTTTAAGACAAGACTATAGATGGTCGCTCCTAACTAGCCCTATTATTTGCATTAGCGGACTGTATTACCCCCTGATACCCTTTGTTAATTATTAGTGCCAAAGTTGGTCACTAACACTAAAATCCAGATAAAAGCTCCAAATAATAGTCACAACTCACAGATAGAATATATATATAGAGAGTAATAATGTGAAGAAAGTCAAAATTAAGTTGAAAGCAGTAAAGAACAACAGATTTTACAGTGGTTCGGCTAACTCCGGCCTACATTCATTCTAGAAGTTTACTTTTTATTGATGTCAGAATCAATTACAGTTACAAACTGGTAGAGTAACCTTAGCCTTAGGAAATAGAAAGCAATAGAGTAGAAAGAAGAAGATCCTTTTTCTGGAACTCCACATGCTATATTTATAGGCAATGAGTTGTTGGGCTTTCTTGAAAGGAATAGGCCCATCAAGACCTTCTACCGAGCCACCTACCTCCATGGCCGAACAACCTTCCACAATGCCAAGCCACATACCTCCACATTTCCGAGCCGCACCGGCCGCACCACAATGTCAAGCCACACCGGCCTCATCACAATGTCGAGACGTCTCACCAAAACCGAGCGACCCTGACCTGACCAATGCCGAGCGATCCTGACCTCACCGATGCCGAGCCGTCTCACCAATACCGAGTGGCATAACCTCCCTTCAATGCCGAGCGGCCTAGCCTCACCAATGCCGAGCGGCACAACCTCACCTCGATGCCGAGCAGCACAACCTCACCTCGATGCCGAGCGGCACAACCTCACCTCGATGATGTGCCGAGCGGCACAACCTCACCTCGATGTCGTGCCAAGCGGCATAACCTTACCTCGATGCCGAGCCGAGCGGCACAACCTTACCTCCATGCCGAGCGGCACAACCTCACCTCCATGTCGAGCGGCACACCTCACCTCCATGCCGAGCGACATAACCTCACCTCAATTCCGAGCGGCACATCCAAGTGAACTTCATCCCTTTGAACCGAATCCATCATATTTCAGCCTCGATAATTGTGAAGTTAATTAGGTTGAATCCGCCTGTTTATGGCCTTGACAAAAGGCGGGTTAACATTTGCCCCCAAAACATGCCTTGCTATAGGAAGATGTATTTTGAATAGTCTCAAATCCAATGTTCGATGTCCATATCCTGTTCATAACCATATTACTAAATCCACGACCTCCCCGGGTTTAACCTTGAATCTGTAGACCTTGCCGGGTTGCGTTATCCTGTTCCAGCCTTAACTCTCCCGTCAAAGGCTTGTATGTTCTCCAGCCTTAACTTTTATATTCACCAGCCTCAACGCTCGGCCAAGGACTTTTGTATTCACCGACTTCGGCACTCCGACCAAGGACTTTGATATTCACGGCCTCGGCACTTCGGCCAAGGACTTTTATATTCATCGGCCTTGGCACTCCGTCCAAGTACTTTGATATTCACCAGCCTTGGCACTCCAACCAAGGACTTTGATATTCACTAGCCTTCGCACTCCGGCCAAGGACTTTTATTCACCGGCCTCAGCACTCCGGCCAAGGACTTTTATATTCACCGGCCTCGGCACTCCGACCAAGAACTTTTATATTCACCGGCCTCGGCACTCCTGCCAAGGAATTTGATATTCACCATCCTCAGCACTCTGGCTAAGGGCTTTTATATTCACCTGCCTCGGCACTCCGGCCAAGGACTTTTATATACACCGGCCTCGGCACTCCGGCCAAGGACACTTATATTCACTGGCCTCGGCACTCCCGCCAAGGACTTTTATATTCACCGGCATCGGCACTCCAGACAAGGACTTTGATATTCACCGGCCTCGGCACTTTGGCCAAGGACTTTTATATTCACCTTCCTCGGCACTCCGGCAAAGGACTTTGATATTATGTCTGAGTCCATTCCATCGCTCTCCAACGAAGGGACTCGTAACTCACGATCATTGCCCAATCTCTACGGTCGGGATAGTAATCGTAAAACCCGAACTGTTTATTACATTGATCCGAAACTAATCAGAAAACCAAAATCCATATCAAAAATCAAACATCCAAACCAAAATGGCAAACCAAAAAACCAACCAAACCGGGAGTTCAGTCCAAACTCCAAAACCATATTAAAGAAAAGTAAATGTCCAAAGTACCAAAGAGGAAACCAGAATTTGTAGAAACACAAAAAGAAAACATAATTTCATAGACCCAAGCAGTACGGTTTTTCGTCATCTCAGAGCACACCTAGGGACCGTCCTTGATCCCATACGTGTGTAAGTGACCTAGACACATTCCTTAATATACTATTACTTATTCAGAACCATAAATATGTTTAGTTGATAATGAGCTGACGTTGCCTGGGTCCAGTGCCATCTTCGTTCGAGGTAGGCGGTGGCCTCTCCTGTCCTACTGTCACAGCTCAATTCCTTATGTATTGTTGTAGATGACCATTTCTTACATGCTCCTTAATGATATCTCTCAAATTCCTGTAGTCGTTTGTGTTGTGCCCATCCAGCTTATAGAATAGGCAATGCTTTACTAATGCCCGCTCGTATTCAGAAGGATCTGTCTTTGCCGGCCTTCGATACTGGAGGCGCCCTCGAGTATCCAAGTAAATCCTTTCTGGAGTCTCATTTAAATCTGTGTAAGAAAGAAATTTTGACTCCCTCCGAGGTTTCTTCAAAGTGCCACAATTTCCATTTGTTTTCCTTTTTCCTTTGTCGTCTTTACTTGGATCCTCCCTGGATGGACCTCTACCCTTCACTGCATAAGCTTCAGCCTCCCTTTCTACTCTCTCAGCCTGCGCATCCTCTTGTCTCAGGAACCTTTCCGCTTCATGGTAGAACTCCCGGATATCCCTCGGTTGGTCTCGTTCCAATGATATCTTGAAATCTGAATTATCCATGATTCTTGAAACTGCTGCCATCAAAACCATTGATGGATCGGGTCGATCCACTGAGGCTACTGCTGCATTAAATTTGGTTAAGAATTTTCTGAGCGACTCTCCCTTCCATTGCATCATCGATGTCAAGGTCATTACGTTCTTGGGTCTGACTATATGGACCATAAACTGTCTCATAAACTGTTCAATCAGCTCCGTCCATGTGCCGATAGAACCACTCTCCGGCTGTCTTAACCACACAGCTGCGATATCTGTCAAATACACTGGGAAGCATCGAGCCATGACCTCATATGATGCCCCTAGTACCTCCATATGCCTCATGTACCTCGTCAGGTGAATGGTGAGATCCATTCTCCCATCATAGATATCCAACGTTGGTAGCTTAAATTACGGTGGATTCCTAGCTTGCCTGATAGTAGGAGTAAAGGGACTGCTACTCACGTCCTCTATGTCTTTATTTACCAATCCACCTCTCACGGCCCGTCTGACCATTTTCGCTAATATTTCGTTGTCCCCAAGCTATAATCCTTGTCTGTTGCCTCCGGTCTGCCTCCTGAGTTCACGAGGGAATTCTGGCACATACTCCTCATCTCGTACTTCTGCACTCCTATTGGTGTCGGGTTGCACAGCGTCATCTGGTATCCCTCCATGGATTGGTCCCGCATTTCCTGGTGGCATGCCCCCGAGTCTAGATCCATCCAGGTTGATAGACGTCTGCTGATTAAGGGCTTTCCCCTGCTGAGTCATTCCCTTTGCTTGCTGGTTGAGTGCTTCTGATCTAGCTCCACGGATCTGAGCTCCTGCATTTCCTGCTTGTGCAAATTGTCCAAAAAGAGCCTGCATCATCTCCTCTTGTCTTTTCAACATTGCTTCCATCTCGTCTCTGGTGATGTAGATGGATGCTTGACCTACTCCAGCTCCTAGGAAGCCTCTTGACTTTCCTCCTGATTGCTCCTTTCTATCACTTGCTTCCTTGTTGATGGCCTAACCATTGTTTCCTAGAATCCAAGTTCCTAGCTTCAAAATCCCCAAGTGCTTACCTTATCAGTGAAAGCACCAAAATATTAGCGCCGAAGTTGGTCACTGACACCCAAATCCAGATGAAAGCACAAAATAACAGTCAAAACTCACAGATTGAATATATGTAGAGAGTAATAATGTGAAGAACAATCAAAACTAAATTGAAAGCAGTAAAGAACAACAGATTTTGTAGTGGTTCGGCTAACTCCGGCCTACGTCCACTCCAGAAGTTTACTTTTTATTGATGTTAGAATCAGTTACAGTTACACACTGGTAGAGTAACCTTAGCCTTAGGAAATAGAAAGCAATAGAGCAGAAAGAAGAAGATCCCTTTTCTTGAACTCCACATGCTGTATTTATAGGCAAATCCTGAATTGTTGGGCTTTCTTGAATGGAATAGGCCCATCAAGACCTTCAATCGAGCCACCTACCCCCAAGGCCGAACGACCTTCCATAATGCCGGGCCCCATATCTACACAATGCCGAGCCACACCGGTCGCACCATAATGTCGAGCCACACCGACCTCACCACAATGTCGAGCCGTCTCACTAAAGTCGAGCGACCCTGGCCTAACCAATGCCGAGCGATCCTGACCTCACCGATGCCGAGCCGTCTCACCAATACTGAGTGGCATAACCTCCCTTCAATGCCGAGTGGCTTAACCCCACCAATGCCGAGCGGCACAACCTCACCTCAACGCCGAGCAGCACAACCTCACCTTGACGCCTAGCGACACAACCTCACCTCGACACCGAGCGGCATAACCTAACTTCGACGCAGAGCGGCATAACCTCACCTCGTGCCGAGCGGCATAACCTCACCTCCATGACGAGCGGCACAACCTCACCTTAATGCCAGGCGGCACATCCAAGTGAACTTTATCCCTTTGAACCGAATCCGTCATATTTCAGCCTCGATAATCGTGAAGTTAGTTAGGTTGAATCCGCCTGTTTATGGCCTTGACAAAAGGCGAATTAACATTAATATAGGTCTCGGGTGAGGCGTCATAGCTTTGTATTATAATGATAATCATAATTAATATTGTAAATATTATTTTGCATGTTCGTCCTATCTTCTATACAGGGACTTAGAAGCTTCAATCTTGCAAAAAAGCTTCAACTTTGCTGCAAATCGAATCTTTTGCAAACAAGTTAGCAATGTGAGTTGAATAGCTCACAATTCTATCTAAAGCCAATGCTTCGAATTTTTTTTTACTTTCAATTTTGTTTCTGTGTCAAAACCTTCTCTGGTTGGTACTTTGCATGCTAATATCTTTCAATTCCGGCAACGAAATGCTACTGGATTTTCTTCTCACGATAGTTTAGATGTAGTAGTATGCATCTGTAAAATTTCATTGCAAAATATTGTTATTTGAGTGTTCAAAACTTTGCTGCAAAATCAATAAAAACCCAGATTTTTATCAGGGCATATTCTGTTTATGAGTTGCTACAAATAGATAGGTCTGGTGAGATCTCAAGCTCTTGCAAGTTAGGAGAATCGATAACAAAATCTGATTCTAGAAGACACTTCCGAAGCTGAGAGATGTGAAACACGTCATGAATGCTAGCTGGAAGTGAAACTCTATAAGCCATAGGGCCAACACGTTCGGTAATAGGAAATGATCCTATAAAGCGAGGAGCCAATTTCTCAGTCGTACTGAAGCGCATAACCCCTTTCAGAGGAGAAATACAAATGCAAATGAGATCATCAACCAAAAACTCGAGAGGCTTCCTAAGGTTTTCCATGTAGGATTTCTGGCGGCTCTGTGCCTCTTTCGTTCTCTGCTGAATAAGAACAATCTTCTCAGATGAATCACGTATAGAATCTGGGCCAAGAATAAGCTTCTCTTCACATTCCAACCAACACGAAGATGATCGACATGACCTTCCGTATAAGGCTTCAAAAGGAGCTATACCGATACTGGACTGGAAACTATTGTTGTAGGAGAATCCTACAAGAGGTAGGTGATCCTCCTAACTACCACCGAAATCTAGAATGCAAGCACGGAGAAGATCCTCAAGAGTACGATTTACCCATTCAGTCTGTCCATCAGACTATGGATGATATGCTATGCTGAAATTAAGTTTTGTTCCCATAGCTTGCTAAAGACACAGCCAGAAATGACTCGTGAATAGCGGATCACGGTCACTAACAATCGAACTAGGAACATCGTGAAGTCTCTCGATTTCCTTGATAAATAACTTAGCCAAATGAGAAGCCTCCTATTATACTTAATAAGAATGAAATGAGCTGATTTGGTGAGGCGATCGACAATAACCCAAATGCTAGGATGGCCGGATCTCGAACGAGGTAGGCCATCAATAAAATCCATTGAAATCTGGTCCCATTTCCATAATGGAATCTCAAGAGGCTGAAGAAGAACATAACGGCACTGATGGTCGGCTTTGATAAGTTGACAAGTCATGCAATTACTCACACAACTCGCCACATCGCGCTTTATGCCTTCCCAATAATAAAGGCGATGCATATCGACATACATCTTACTACTGCCAAAATGAATGGTATACTTAGAACGATGGCAATCCTCCACCCAAGATGAAAGAAGACCTAGATAAAATTGCTTGGTAAATTGTATGATTTTCCAAATATATTTGTCGGAATTAGCGAACTGTAGAATATCTTTGAGCAATATCTCATGATTTCAAAGGCATCCTTCCTTCGAAATAAGAACTCAAAGAAGAAAGCTACCCAAAAATCAATCGAAGGAGATTGATTTCACAAAAGTTTCTCAAGTAGATTATTTTATATATAAAATACATGTTTTTGCACTATTTGAGCGAATGAGAAGGAGAATTAAATGATTTGGTAAAACAAGTGGTATAGGACACATGCGTTTATCTTATCGGTTAATTCTTGGCTTGTCCGTTTGATCGTTTTGACCTTTGGGTCGAGTTTACCGATGAGATGAGGTAAACATTTTACTACTTTGAGTGTGAAATTTACTAGCGGTTAGTAAACCTTTTAGTGCATACGTATGATATGAGACGCACGTTAAAACTTTTCGGGTTCCTATCCGAGAGTGTGTGACACATTTGCCATTGCGGCGCATTGCCAGTACTGGACCTTTGGGTCATTGCCATTGCGGCGCATTTGTCTTCGAGACATTTGCCATTGTGGCGTATTTGTTATTTTGACGTATTTGCCATCGGATATAGTACTATATTTGACAGAACAGTACTTGGCAGCTTTGGCTACATGCATGTGCAAAATTTTTGAGACGATTTCATTGATTATTGGGGTTTCTCTAGTGTATCGCCTTTTTCATGGTTGGCCAGTCGAGCCGTTGGATGTATATATATAGCGATTACCTTATGGGAATTTGAACTCTTTTGAGTTCTATCTTTGAGATTTGAGTTACCTACACTGACCGTATTTGAGATTTTCCTTTTGGCCTTTATTGGGATTTACATTCTCCAATTTGGAGATATATGCATTTGCCTTATGGCGTACTTTGAGAGGGTGATTTCTTTGGAAATGCTTTTGAGATTTCCAATATGGCGGGTTTGGGATTTTTCCTTTTTAGGAGTCATGATTTTCCCTAAACCATTTTTGATGATTTGTGAAGTGCCGATGATACGAGGCTTGCTATATTTAGCGTTTTATGGATTGATTTATCTCTTTTGAGATTGTATGTTTATGGCGTGATATCATACTTAGAAATGTTTCTTCTCACTTGAGAAGAATATCATACTTATCCTTATACTCATATTATCATTATCCTTTTTAACTGATTCGTTTATCTAGATTGACCCGTGTATTTGATACTCGGATCAGACCGAGGTGTTTCAAGTTAGGTACCCTTATGGACTTAGCCTTTCTTCTTTCGCTTGAACTTTATCTGCTAGCCCTTTTTATTGTAGTCTTTTTGTGTTGCTACTCTGATACGTATATTATTTTGATTCGTGTATATATTGTGATCCTCATACCACATGCTATGTATCATTTTGTATCACTCTGATGATGTATCTGTTTATATATATCTGCTATCTATTGTTCTATGATGTGATTTGCATTTGAGTTATTGTATTTTGTTCTGATAGATCATTAGCCACCTATAGTTTTGTATTAAGTATTTATTGTATATGTCGATCCACTTGAGTTAGGAAAAAAATAGAGCATTTATCAACATATTCAATAGATATTTAACACAAGGCTATAGGTGGTCTCTCCTAGCCAGCCCTATTCTCAACATTAGCAGACATTATTACCCAGTTATACTCTTTGTTAATGTGGGTCTCGGGGTGAGGCATCACATAAAGTATATTCAATTAGCTTAGATCCTAATTATATCTTAATTATATCAATATTAATTCATGATTAAACTTTAATTAACTTAATGAACTTGGTTAAGTCCTAATTAATTTCCTAATGTGTCTTAGTTAAGGTTTAATCAAATAATCACTTAATTAAATAATTTTTAATTAACCTAATTAACTTAATTAAATAATAATTAATCATTTAATTACTTATTAACTTCATAAACCACTAATTAAAAACTTTACTAATCACTAATTAATCATTAACCTTCCTTATGTGTTACTTAAACCTTAATCGTTGTCTTAATTACTAATTAATTACTAACTACTTTTATTTAATTTATTAAATTATTAAATTATATAAACTTAACTTTTTTTATGTTACTATTCAAGTTTGGAAAACTTATACAAACCATTGAAAAAGAAAATATTTTAAAATGAAAATCAATAATTTTGTTGAACTGTGTCCATAGCGACTACCGCTTTGAGTGCGGTTCGCTTAAACTCACTTTAAGCGAAATACTTTGCTTATTCCTTGCTATTACAAGTTTGGAAACCTAATTTTTAAAGTTTTTGAAAATTTCCAGAATTTAAAGCTAGAAAACTTAGTTTTGATTCCAATTGGATCTCACGTCCGTCGCAACATACAAAGTTGTTACTTTGTAATTCTAGCACAACATACAACTAGTTTTGATCACAACCATACTATCAACATAGCATACACCAACATCACATTCTTATAACCATACACACCAATTTAAATATCCTAACATGATGCCTAATATCCAAACACAATATTTAACATACAAACTATGCTAACCACAAATCGCAAACGTATATCATTATCATAGCATGATATTTTAACAACATGAACTATGGATTTCCGCAACATATAATCTATGGAAATTAAGTTAGTTCTTTCTAAAAATGAGATACTTTTACTCACCGAAAATCTTTGAAACTTGAAATGCCTTAGATGCAAAAAAATCATACCAAAAATATGTCTTCTTCCACGTGATTTTTTGACATATTACTCTTGGATTTTGGAAAGGTGATCAAAAGAAAAGTTTTAGAAAATTATTTTCTCTACAAATTAAAAAAGTAATCACTTAAATCAGATAATCGCTTAATAGATTCCGTTTGAGATCAAGATGGTCAAAAGAAGGAGAGCTATTTTCGAACCTGAATTTCTGAGTTTAAAATAACACTGCAAAGAAATGAGATTTTGATATACCTAACTTGAAATTAGTAAAAATGTTAAAAGGGAAAGTTGTAGCTATTGAAACTTTATATGATTTGAAAAAAAATCTTGATTTGGTATAAATTAGAGAAAGTTATGGCCAAACCAGTAGAGGAAAAATGGAGAAGAAAAAGTTTTAAAACAAGTTCGCATCTTTATAACAATTTAAATCTTCCGATTTTAAAAAGAAAACCAAAAAATAACATGAGAAGACATGAAATTATGAAGAAAGCTTTAGGGAAATGGAAATGGAGAAGTAAATGGAAATATGATGAAGGGGATGTGTATTTACAGACAAAAGAAAGTAAGGAAATTACTAAACTATCCTTTGAATTAATTAACATAGCATATCATGATTTTGTAAGGTCATATCACCAGCTACTCCCCCTCTCTAGTCACGTCCATCATTCCCCTTCTTGTTCTATCCCTTGGGCTATGATTGCAAGCTTAATAATGATGATGATGTTAAAGAAATGACAAGAGATAAGGTGTATTATATATATATATAAAGTGCATGTGTGTGTGTATGTTTTAATTTAAACCTTGACTTGTCACATCACTATCTGAACATATTTAACATAAGATAATCTATAATTAAGTGTATAATTATATTGTTAGATATCTCTTATTTATGTGTACATATAGTGCATAAAGGTGAACAACATTCCCGACAACTTTCCGGTGTTGAAAAATTCTGGAAAACATTCTTCGGTCACATTTTCTATTTTTCTACGAACTACCTATTTGGTAAAAAAAATTAAAAATTATTTTACCATCATTATTAAATAATTAAAATAGGTTTATTTTTAAATAAAAACCTATTTATTTAATATTTAATCATAACTTGAATTTTCGAAGAAATAAATAAAACGGATGATATCAATTGTCGATGTCATAAATACATTTTATTTTCAAAAATAAAATAACTTATTTTATTTCATAATCTTGTTTCAATATATATATTAGTGTATGTATCTAGAGTTATGCACTATCCTTATTGTTTAAAAGTAGTTTTATCGATAAAACGGTTTTCGGCTGTTTTATCGATATTTTACCAAGGACGATATTTACAAATTATCAATATTTTACCTCGGTGATTTTTATACAAATATTTTTCCCAAACAAAATAACTTTTATTATTTATCAATTTAAACATGATTGTTTCTTACTTTTATACCCGTATCTAAATATTTTAAAAATAAATATAATTTATCCAAGTGATAAATTTGCGGGTCGTTACAAATTCTAATTCTAAAGGAGCTATCACCCAAATTGCAGACCGTAGGTTATTAAATAATATATTATTTGATTTGATTTGAACTTCTTATAGGAATGAGAGGGGTAGATCAATCCTGAGTTGGCTATACTAGAGACTGTATCTAAAGAGTAGTCAGTCCCTGTTATTTTCACACTCTTGATGATTTGATACACTACAACAAAAATACCCTAAACGTCTTTTTTACAACGGGCATTGGTTGCCCGTTGTAATAGAAGGCTATTACAACGGTCCATTTGCACCCGCTGTAAAAGATGTCATATACAACTTCCATTTTACAACGGGCATTGGTTGCCCGTTGTAATAGAAGGCTATTACAACGGTCCATTCAGGCCCGTTGTAATAGATGCCAACTTCAAAACGGTCATATGCCCGTTATAATGCATGTCCGTTGTAATAAAATTTTAGCCAGCCCAACATCAAATAATAAAAACTGCCCCCTTTTCTTTTATTTCTTCGGCCGCATATCATCCTCTTTGCTCAAACTAGGGTTTTTTACCATCTCGTGACATTACATACTTCTTCTTCCATCACTGGGCCAGGAGGAAGAAAGGTTTTAGTCGTC
This sequence comes from Allium cepa, assembly GCA_030765085.1. Classification (NCBI taxonomy): domain Eukaryota; kingdom Viridiplantae; phylum Streptophyta; class Magnoliopsida; order Asparagales; family Amaryllidaceae; genus Allium; species Allium cepa. The sequence continues at coordinate 76,204,401 of CM060941.1, read as the reverse complement.
AATTTGCATTGCACACTTTTTCTAGAAGAAAAGCACTTGGGTATGTTTCTTTTTTTTACTTCGCCTTTGCCGTTTCTTCTTTTCCTATTTTGGTTTTTTGGGTTCCTGTATTTTTTCAGAAACAAATTTATTGTTTCTATTACAAGTGTAAAGAAATGTCGGCGCATCAATAAATTGCATTTGGTGTTAATTTTGGTAATTTATAACGTGTTATGCTAGTGGTTTGGATTTGCGATTTACTGCGAATGGGTTAGTCTATTTTAAGTTTTGTGGGTTTCCTCAGATTTGATGAAATGATAATTTCTTCAGTAATATGTTAATGTTGAAAAAATGGGGCGCGAATTTAGAAAAATTGTATTTTCATCTGAACATATTTATACATGAAAAGAAATGCTCTATGGAATTCAATACCGTATGAATGTAATAATGCCAATAAATGAGGGTAACCCTATCTATTAAGCGCATCTAGCCTTCATTATTGCATGTTTCCCCAAATTGGATGTCTCTAAACTAAATGCCACTAGATTATTTGTATATATAAAACAAAAATACATAGACTGTGAAGTTGAATCTGAAATTGAGCGTGTTTTAAATTACTCTATTCGTGTCCATCTTTAAGATTGTGAAATACAGATTTTACATTTTAATCGAATGTCTAAGCGGAGTGCAAAATGACTACAGATTTTCCTCTAATTCATAAGCATTTGAGCTTTTGGATTCTTCTATCTATAGTTGCATAATCTAGTTTGCATGTATATTAGTAACCATGCCAACAGGACTACATTCAGAGATACCGAAATACGAAACAACCAAAACAATGAACTTGAAGCCTACAGAAAAGAAAAGTCCAATTCACTATCAGAATGTTCTAGATAAACAAACGATTTCTCCTTTGAAAGGCCTAGGCCACCACTATAAGCCTTGGCCTGGTATAAAGTTGACTAAACTAGATGAGGTGTTCAAACCAATTTCAACCATCCCAGATAGTGTCGACAAAGGAGAAAAAATAGAAAATAAGACATTAGATCTTGCAGTTTCTAACTGGGGTCATCTCGAGAAACTGGCCTATATTAAGAAGCAAGTAGCAAACAAAAAAGTAGGAGATTCAAATGTTAAGGGAGAGTGTGCTAATGTTTCGGTTATGAAAGAGCCACGTAGTAATGCATCTTCTACTTCCATGGTGGATCTGAATGTTAAAAGCTTTCCAGCAATTTTATTACCTGATGACAAGAAATTTGTTTGAGTACGTTTCAACTATGTTTGCAGGGTTGAGAAATTCAAAGGTGAATGCAGGAGATGGATCATGCCTTCAGAGTAAGCATTGTTTTATGATCAGGTCAGCACTACTTAATTAACATGTTCTCTTATACTCAAATATATGAATTTGTTGGACTTGATTTGGCAGTTAACTTTAAATTATGTCCGGCAAAGGCTTTTAAGTATGAAAAGTAGTTTATATGTTACTTCCAGTGTCGGTCTTGGCTACTTCATCACTTGAATTGTTTGACAGCAACTAAAATGTTACTGTAACTTAAGAAAAGCTTGCTATTTCAACTTTTACCACTAAATTTTATCAAAATTTCTACTTATTTATTCAAACACTTTACTGTTACTTAAAAGCACTTTAAAGTTGCAAATCAAAATTACTTTTAAGTGGTAAAAAGAAAATCTATTACCAATACCTTCGTAATAGTATTATTGTTGTTGTTGTTTGGACATAGATGATGTATACTTTTTCTAATATAGAACATGAGGTATTGATATTGATGTCTTGATTTAAATGACTTTCTCACCAGTACGTTAATGTCACTATATGCTTTAAACTATTTTTATTTACTATTGTGACTTCATCTTTGGATTTTCTCGTTCACATCAATGCATTTGTTCCTTATCCTGCTATTCTTTTCTTATACTTTTTGCCTTGCCAATTTTATACTCTTTTCTTATACTTTTTACCAAACATATTATTCTTTTCTTATACTTTTCTTGTAACAACCCGCATATTTATCGATTTTGTATTTTAAATATTTTATTTAAATATTTTATCGATACTCGAATTTTAGTCCGAAAACCTACTTTTTGCAAACAGTCGAATTGGGACTCGAGACCCCTTCCATTGAGTTCAAAATGCCGTTTGCAACCTTTTTGAGTATAAGTTTCGACATGTTTGGTGTAAGTTGAATTTTGCTACCTTTTCACTTAGGGCTTTGGGTTGGGTTCAGCCCACTAGCCAACTTAATACCCCAAACTGAACCACTCCTTTTCATTGCTCCCTCTTCCTCTACTTTTCAGTTCTAAAGAGATTAATGGTGAGTGGAATGGAAAATTGAAACTCAAGCCCTAGTTTTCTTTTGCAAATCAAGCTCTAGCTCCAAACTAATAGAAGAAACTTTGGTAAGCCTCTTCTTCTTCTCCAACTCATTCTCTTATCAATTTCAGAAATTCCTAAACCTAACTTTGGGAATGTTCTTCTTTTTGAGCATAGATTCAAACTCATTTGGGTTGTGTTGAAGAGTGGTTGATTCTCCCTTTTCTTTCAAGCTTCTTCTTCATTGTTTTTGTGAAAAGGTAAGATTTTTATCTCGCATCTTAATTTATAACTATCTTCGATTGTTAGGTATGAATTCCTAATACTTATTCTTGTGCAATTGATTTTGATTTGGATTGGTTTTGTGAATATTCCAATTCTTGGTGTTTCGGGTTCAATTCTTTTAAAATCATAGCTTTGATCTTTGATCATGATTTTGTGATGCATCGAAGAGTTTATAGGGCCGGGTAGTCGATTGGCATAAATCCCTAGCGTCCATTGCTCGTCCAATTTAAATTTGGTGGAGATTTGGCCCTCACTCAGATAGGCTGGGAGGAGATGGAAACTGGCTCCGGTCGACCGAGCTCTGTGGCCGGCCGACCGACCTGCTACTAAAGTGCATAAGCACTTCTCTATCTCTGGTCCGGTTGACCAGCTACAGAGCTCAGTCGACCGACCTGCTTCCCGAGAATTTTTCAGAACAGGGTCCGGTCGACCGAGCTCTGTAGCCGGCCGACTGACCTGTTGCTATTTTGCCTGTTTCGCCTATTTTGCGTGGTTTTCAAGTTTAATCGATTCGTGTTCTTTCCTTATTTGTTGTTATCATTTGGTATTGACTTTGATGACTTCTTTCCTTCGGGAATTTTAGGAATATCCATTTTGATGGATTCGATATCGATTTCTTTGGATTTTATTCACGTCTTCGAATGTGAATTTTGGTGATTGATTGTTTTACAATCATTTTTGTGATTTGTCACTTCAAAATATAAAGGTTTTCAATACTAGTAGCAAACATCAAAACCCTTTCTTCAAAACGATTTCAACACTATTTTATTACAAAGCTCGTTTCTCAAACCGTTTTCCAATCTATTAGTATATACAAACATTTACCTCACTCGTATGAGAAATCTAATAAACGACTTAGTAAAACGAGTGGTATGAAACGCTTGTGTTTGCTTCGTCGGTTAATTCTTAGACTTGTTCGGTTGAATCTCTTGTGACAATTTTCTAGTGGAGATCTACAATTTGCTCGTAAATATTTAAATTAAGCTAGTGGTTATGGGACATGATGCTAAGCTCGTATATTTACAAGCTTAGAGTAATTGACACTTTCTTGATGATCATTGAGGATCATTTTTGTGTTTTAGACTAGCGCTATGCTATGTTTCTTTGTCGACGGAGGGGACGGTACCTCGTTTTATGGAGCTTCGTCTCATTTCTATTATAGGCTAACGACCTATTTATTTTGGAGTTTCGACTCAATTCTTATGGGCTAGCGACCCATATTCTTTTATGAAGTTTGGTTCATTGGACGTACCGTTGTACTACGTCGATGTTCCGATCTATTCGAGTTTCAGGTTCCTCGGGTGTACCGATATTGTACTACGTCGTTGGACCGGCTCTATGGTTAGCGACCATGGGTTAGCGTCCCGTTTGTGATACACGTGTTGGTGAGTTTTCATGCTCCCGTTCTATGATAGGCCTCCCCCTTTTTGTGATTCTTGGATTTCTATCAATGATTTCTAGAATTTGAATTTCACCAATTTTATGATTGGCATTTATATGTTGTCAATATTTGTGGCTTGGTGAATGAAATAAGGAGTATGACATTCCTTTTGATCTTTGAGAAGATTTTTGTGATATTGATTAATCTCTTGTTGATTTTCAGTTACTTATTTATCACAGCTTGGCATTGTGATTATTATACGTTTAGTCATACCTCTTATTCTTTATCATTTCATTTGATATTTATAGCTAGACTGATCCGTTTATTATTTTCTTATTGAATAATACTCGGGTCAGACTGAGATGTTACAGGTGCTTCTGCTTGACTTCACTTTTAGGATTATCATCCTGACTTTTGGCTAACTACTTAGATTAATAGTTCTTGGTTGTATACATTTGAGATATAGACTCATAGTGTGTACTTATTCTTTTGTATAGCACATGTTGCTATTCTTTTGTGTCATTGTGGATCTTTTAGACCACTACTCTGATGAACACTTTTATGTGTTATATATATTCATGTCTATTTCCGCCTTTGTGATATGAATTATCTGTGACTGATTTGTGTTATGTTTATTTCTATATTTGTTTCCGAAGACATTATAGCCACTGTGTAGTAGCTTTGAGTTTGTGTCGGTATGTCGGATTTTTTCTTGAAAAGAATGCAAGTTATATTTTGTCTGTCATATCGGTACTCGCACAAAGCAATTATACAGATGGTCGCTCCTCAATAGCCTTATTCTCCGTGCTAGTTGACGGCATTACACCGTAGTGTCCTTGGCTAGAGTGGGTATAGAGGTGGGGCGTCACATTTCTTATCCAAGGTGTTCAGAAGGGAAGTGGGGTGAGGCAGAATGAAGATGTCAGTGGAGAATTGTAGTTGATGACAGTGTGGGAGTTTTGTGATGGCAAATAAAACATAATGTCGTGCTGATGGTGGTTGTCTGAGTTTGCTGGAAAGTGGTGGTGATGTGAAGGCAGTGAAGCAGGGTTTCCGGTGTGTTTTGGTTATGGCCTTGGTTGACAAATTGTGGTTTAGTTGTGATATTGATGTTGGAGTATGGTGAAGTGGTTTGGGTGATTGGTGATTGTTGAAGTATGCAGAAGTGAAATAGATATGGTGCAGCAGATGATGGTGATTTGGGAGGATGATGGTATGTTTGTGAATTGGTGGAGAAGGCGTGCAGTTGAAATATGGGCAGGAGGAGGTGATATTGTGTTCAATGTGATGTTGTATGTTAGCGGTGGATGGGTACCATGTGCACTGTTTTGGTAATATGCAGTGGATGGATGAGTAAGTGGTCAGGTAAGGGGGTGTGAAGAAGCTGATGGGGGTAGTCGTGTTGTAGTTTTGATTGGAGTAGCGGTTGTGTGGCTTTAGCAGGAGATTGTAATTGGTCAGTTTTTGTAGAGTAGTGTATGGCACTAGTGATGAGTTGATGTGGAGGCTGGGGAGATGATGCTGATGTGTAAGGTGATTGGAATCAGGGATAGTATAACCAGATGATAGTGGTGTGGCTAGATGGTGACAGCGAATGAAAAAGGAAGTGAATCAGGGATGAAGTTGTGGCTGTGGAAATGAGGGACGGAGTTGCTATGTTTGATGTCGAGTGAAAATTGGGTGGTTCTGTATGTGGTTGACAGAAGCACAGATATGGTTATGTGCAGAAAATGATAGGAATATGGACCGTTGAAACGGGGAGTGAACGGTGACAGTAATAATGAAGAACGTTGCACAGTGTAGTGTTTTAGCCTTTTTTTATGAGAGAAAAACAGAAAGAAAGAAAGTTGTAAATGTAAAATAAAATGAAAATGAATAAAAATTTGGTTATTGGTATGCTTGAATAGGTTGAGGAGGTGGAGGGTGATTTGAGTGTTGCTGAGGCAGTGATGATGGTATGTGAAATAGAGGATCTGCAAGCCGTAATGTTGTAAATGAATGGAAGTAAGGATGTAAAGGATATTGTAAGTGATTGCTGAAGTATATTGGGAATAAAGAGAAGGTGATTTGACTGGTTTGATGATTGTTGGAGTATGGTAGAGGTTGGAGTTTGCCGGTGGGTGAACGTCCAAGAGGGTAGATAGAAGATGGTGGTTGGTTGTTAATGGCTTGGAAGAAATTGATGAATGGAGATAAAGGCAGATGGTGTTGCTGCGGTATGAAGTGTGAATGGCAGAGGAGTGGATGTTGGTGGAAATGGAACAAGGAGGAGAGGAGGTTGTTGTGGATGGTCTTAGTACTTGTTGAAATGACTGGAAGCGCTGATGGTGGTGTTCAGTTTGTATGATGTTGTGGATGAAAGTATGAGTTTTGAGTTGGTTTAATGTTGTGCTGTGAAGTATGTGAATTGCAGGCAAGTTGGGGATGTATGGCTTAGGGTGTTAATGCTTTATGTATTTGGCATGTAAACTTATCTAACTTTTTGAAGTGTTAGAATTCTATGACTCTAGCTTTTAGTCTTTTCGTATGTGATTTTAATTATTTTACGACAATATTTAGTATTAGTATGGATGTATTGCATGGATGCTGCTGCAATTTTTTTTAAAAAATTTGCATTTATTTTACAACGGGCAATGTGAGTTGTTATATGAGCTTCTTACAACGGTCAATGCATGTTGTGAAACAGGCTATGCAACTAGTATGGTTAGTCTATTGCAACGGGTTATTGTCGTTGTATTATAGTCTATTACAACGGTTATAACCCGTTGTAAAAAGGTATACTGCAACGTGCTTTGCCCATTGTAAAATCTGGTGGATCTATTACAACGAGATCTATTACAACGGACACATGCCCGTTGCGAAAACCATACTACAACAGGCATTGCCCGTTGTAAAGAGACTGTTTTATTGTAGTGATATTTAAAGGTAGTCTTTATGTATTGTTTGTGGTTTGGATTGTGATTGTTTATCATTATGATTTTATATGTTGTTGAATTATGCTTGGATGATTTGATATGCTATCTCATCTTATATTCTGCCATATATGATGTTCTCATTCTATTGTGGACATTCCTTTGTCATTATATTATTTGACATCATAAATAGGCATAGTCTTACCCATGTATTCTTTGTAATACCTGGGTCAGTCCGAGCAACTTCTAGTGCAGGTACCATCACAACAAAATAGTCTTTTTGCAACGGGCAATGCCCGTTGTAATATGGTTTTCGCAACGGGCATGTGCCCGTTGTAATATGCCTCGTTGTAATAGATCCACTACATTTTACAACGGGCAAAGCACGTTGTAAAAACCGTTGCAGTATACCTTTTTACAACGGCAATAACCCGTTGCAATAGACTAACTATACTAATTGCGTAGCCTATTTCACAACATGTATTTACCGTTGTAAAATACATATTTAACAATGTGTGTTTACCGTTGTAAAAATCTTATATAACAACGTGTAGTGACCGTTGTAAAAAGCTTATATAACAACGCACATTGCCCGTTGCAAAATAAATGCAAATTTTAAAAAAAAAATACCGTAGCATCCATGCAATACATCCATACTAATACTAAATATTGTCGTAAAATAATTAAAATCACATACGAGAAGACTAAAAGCTAGAGTCATAGAATTCTAACACTCCAAAAAGTTAGATAAGTTTACATGCCAAATACATAAAGCATTAACACATAACAGTCCGCTTCAAATATCATGTTCTAAGTACAATCATACTATACCACAGAGATGAAGTCTTTATACCACACAACGGTTGATCCAACGGCCTCTTTGATAGTCTGCATCTCTGAATTTGGCCTAAATAAAAAGGCTTCTGGTTACACCGCTACATTAACCCATACTTTCCAAGCATTTGCTCCAAGCTTTATAAAATGTACTGAAGCATCAAGATCAATGCTTGCTATCGTCCCCTCTACAACAGAAGGGTAGAAATTTAACAACAGAGAAACATGCACTTGCTCACGTTTTCTTTATATATTTGCAACAGAAGGGTAGAAATTGCCACTATTAGGAGATGTAAAATTAAGCATAAATAATCAATTAAAAACTATTTTACTGTTTCTATACCAATTTGACATAGGGGGTTGTTGTAGTATGCAAAAGTTGATGGGTACAATGGGAGCATATTCTAGCAGGTTTTACCTTATTAAAGTTGTCCATTGTTATAAAGCAATCCAGTTATAGTTAGTTTTATTGCCTAATGATATGTATATATCATGTGAGAAAGGGATGGTTGAGTTTAAAAAAAAACAATGAATACTCAGATATACCTTTACTTGAAGCCTCAAGAATTTCACATACTCTACAATTTCATCCAGCATCACAGCTCTATCAGTCTGCAACAAAAATTGGACGTTGTTGTTATTACTAGTTGACTACTTACTCATAAAAGGTCAAATTGCTCGTAGTGGACTTCAATAGTAGCTCAAATAATAGAAGGAATTGAAGTGTGAAAAAGTGTGTTAACTAAATCTAAAACTTACCACTAAGTAATAGTCTCCTATTCGTGTAATTTTGTTTACCCCAAAACTTACCCCTAAGTGGTCTTCAATTCTTTGTCACGTTTTTTGGAATGACATACACATAAAACATATTACATATAAATATCAATCACCTTATTAGTGATGGGCACCAATTCCTGCAAACACGTGCATAGTCTTCTCCAAATCCCTTGACCTGTTGTCAACCACCAACTCCTATGTGTCACCACCGTTCAACAGCCGATCCCTATACCTACACAGACCAAACACTTTTGACATTAAAATCGATGACCAGATTAATCCAACAACCATAGTTAGCTTTATTTTATCATTACAATTTTTCACATAAATCTACAAAATAATCATATAGTTAAAGTACTATAAACATATGTCTGCTGTAATGATAAATGTTCAATCTACATTTTCCATATTCTATTTTTCCAGAAGTGCTGCATCCATGTGTTTCTATAAACACATCTTCTATATTCTATAAAAAAATGACATACACTACTATAGTGGTTATATGGTGATTTGCAAATAAAAATAAAAATAAATATTAGTACTTTCATAAATTAAAGCGATTGCAGAGATTGCATACCTTGTATAAGAGTATTAGTTAATGGGTTATAAAAGGTAAACCGCACAAATAACACTAAAAAATATTTGCTTTTGGATATTATTGAAAATACCTCGGAAGATTTGGCTTCATGAGAAAGATCACGCATGAGTCCTGTAGCTCATTTTTGCTTGAGCGTCCTATTATATAGCACGCAAAAAACAATATAAATAGTACATATTACTATTATAAATCGCACAATACTATTTATTTTTAAAAAAAAATACCACACTGCTAATTATACAAATTATACCTGTTGATGTGAAAAGGATGGTTCTGTAGAAGTAGAGGCACATCCAATATTCGAAATATGATGTAAGTCTTCATTTTGTTTTCTTTCTCTTTATATCTCTTTCTAAACAACCTTTGGCGTAACAGAACTGACGCAGCAGATATTTCAAAACAGACTTCAATTGATGAAATGTAGCAATCGGTGATTTGAAAATACTGCAATGCCCAAATCCGTTGATCCAAAGATGCCGGATTCTAGCTATCTTCGTCTCGTTGATCGCGCACGATACCGAGAAACAAAGATCTATGATTCTTCGACGTTGATCAAGCGCACTTGATTCCGTGAATCGGCTTCACAAACGAAGATTCGAGCGCACTCGAATGACGTAGGTGGAGATAGGAGATCTCACTCGACTACCAATTAGAGAAGAAAGCACAAAGCAATCAACAAGAAATTTTATTCAATTTTCAACCCCCTTTACAAATGACACGACTTGCCTATTTATAGGCTTACAACTCACTACAAGACTTAAAAAAAATTACAACACAATGGTACACGACTTAAAGAAAAGGAAAATGCAGCGACTTTATGCTAACTCGGCTACGGTTCAACTGAAACTCGGCAATGACTTAAAATTAGGTTGGTAACGACCTATAATTTTGCAGCGACTTAAAAATCTTTCACACGACTTAACATGTCAATAGCAATGAGTCGGCCCCGACTTAAAAATAAATTCGTTCGCGACTTAATATTCTTCCACAGCAACCATAAGTCGACCGCGACCTACAGTGAAGACGAGATGGAGACTCGCGACCTAAGATTTCGTTCACGCGACTTTGAAAAGCTCGGCAGCGATTTATTGAAGGCGCACGCGACATAAGGAATAGCACGGTTTACGACCTAGGCTGGAGAAGAGATTCGCGACTTAAGGATTTCATAAGTCGTTCGCGAGTTAGGGATGGATCGCGACTTGGGTAACTCGCGTATGGTATATGGATTTAGGGCTTTAGCTGGGAGTAAGTCGTTAACGACTCATGGCAGAGTCGCGACTTATGGTTTTGGAAGGGGCGATGGAATTGGCGATGGAATTGAGTCGTGCTGTGGTTGAGTCGGGAATGTAGTTAAGTCGTGTGTCGGTGTCATGGATGGAGACTGAGTCGTCGCGAGTTGAGGTATGTGTTTCATCATCCTCCCCTTGTTGGATGGAATTCGTCCTCGAATTCACTCTCTCGTCATCTTCGTCAAGTTCCTCCCCATAATACGGAATTAAGTGTTTGACATTGAAAACATCAGAAGTATGAACATTTTCCGGCAACTTTAACCGATACGCATTATCATTGATCCTCTTCAAGATTTCTACTGGACCAATCTTTCGTGCCTTCAACTTATTGTAAGTTCCAACTGGAAAACGATCTTTCGTCAATACCGCGTAAACAAAATCTCCCTCTTTGAAGACTATACTTCTTCGTTTCTTATCCGCCATTTGTTTATACTTCTCATTTGCCTTTCCCAATCGTTCCTGAACGATTCTATGGCATTCCGTCAACCCAACAACAAAATCAGCAGCCCGCTTAACTGTCCCCTTCGGTTGCGGTACTATTGTTAAATCCAACGGCCCCTTCGGTAAGCTTGAATATACAATCTGAAATGGACTGAAACCCGTACTACGATTTACTGCATGATTATGAGAAAACTCTGCTTGGCATAACTTCATGTCCCAACTCTTCAGATTGTCTTTCACAAGACATCGTAACAAGTTTCCCAATGATCTATTCACCACCTCTGTTTGCCCATCTGTTTGCGGATGATAAGCACTACTAAATTTCAGCTTCGTTCCCACCATCTTCCACAAACTAAGCCAAAAATGACTTAAAAATCTGGTATGCCTGTCTGAAACAATAGACTCCGGCAACCCATGTAAACGATAGATTTCTTTAAAGAATAACTGTGCCACTCGAACTGCATCCGCTGTCTTCTTACAGGCTATAAAATGTGCCATCTTCGAAAACCTGTCCACTACAACAAATATAGAATCATTTCCCCTTTGAGTTCTAGGCAAACCCAAAACAAAATCCATGCTGATATCAACCCATGGTCTGTTAGGCACAGGTAACGGCATATATAATCCCGCATTCATAGCTGCTCCCTTCGAAACCTGACAGATATGACATCTCTCCACAAATCTTTCTACCTCTTTCCTCATTGATGGCCAATAATAAGACTGAGAAATCAACTGCAATGTACGATCTCTGCCTACATGGCCTTCTTCATGTAATTCTTTAACGATCTTCATTCTCAAGCTACAATCTGGTATACATAAACGATTTCCTTTGAACAAGAATCCATCAACCAACACAAATTCATCAGTACTTCCTTCCTTGACTTTCTCAACAAATTTCACAAAGTAAGGATCTTCTTCAATCAGCTCTGGCAATAATTCAAACCCTGTCACTTTAACTTTCATTGTCGTTAATAAATGACTCCTCCTACTCAAAGCATCAGCCACACGATTCGTCACCCCGGATTTGTGTTTAACAACAAAGGTAAACTGCTGTAAATATGCAATCCATGATGCATGTCTCGCTGAAATTTTATCCTACCCCTGTAAATGCTTCAAAGCTTCATGATCAGTGTAAAGAACAAATTCCTTCTGAAACAGGTAGTGTCTCCAATGCTTAACAGCTTGCACAACAGCGTAAAATTCAACGTCATATGTACTGTATCTCATCTTTGCCCCTGATAACTTTTCACTGAAATATGCAATAGGTCTCCCCTGCTGACTCAACACTCCCCCAATCCCAACCTTTGATGCATCAGTGTGTAGCTCAAACAACAACTGAAAATTAGGTAAAACAAGAATTGGCGCTGTCGTCAACAGTTCTTTGATTCGTTCAAAAGCAATCCCGGCTTCTTCGGTCCACGAAAACTGTTTACCCTTCATGCAATCAGTAACTGGAGCCATTACGCTACTGAAGTGTGGAATGAATCTTCGGTAGAATGACGCTAGTCCATGAAAACTTCTCACTTCCGTAATTGTCTTTGGCTGTGGCCAATTTTTGACTGCCTCAACTTTACTCTGATCAACTTGAATACCTTCTCCTGAAACAACATAACCCAGAAATAAAACACTGTGCGTCATAAACACACATTTCTTCGTAGCAGCATAAAATTGTTCCTCACGAAGAATAATCAACACTTCCCTCAAATGTTGAATATGCTCCTCCGTACTCCTGCTGTAAATCAGAATATCATCGAAATAAACCACGACGAACTTCCCAACGAATGGTCTGAAGATTTGATTCATCACCCGCATGAATGTACTAGGTTCATTTGACAAACCAAATGGCATAACCAACCATTCGTATAACCCCTCTATTATTTTGAAGGCTGTCTTCCATTCGTCTCCAGGTCTAATCCGAATTTGATGATAACCGCTTTTCAAATCAATTTTCGAAAAGATAGTAGCCCCACTCAACTGATCTAGCAAGTCATCCAACCTCGGCATTGGAAATCTATATCTCACAGTAATCTTATTCAATGCTCGACTGTCAGTGCACATCCTACACGTCCCGTCCTTCTTCGGTACTAATAAAGCTGGCACAGCACATGGACTTAAACTTTCCTGCACACGTCCCTGCTCAAGTAACTCTTCCACTGTCTCCTCAACTCCTCATGTTCCTTCGGACTCATTCGATAATGTGGTCTATGCGGTAATACGGCTCCCGGAACAAGATCGATTTGATGTTGAATATCTCTTAGTGGCGGCAACTCCTTAGGCAACTCCTCTGGGAATACATCCTCAAATTCTTTCAAAACTGGTTTTGCTTCTTCTAGAATTTCAACCTCTTCGTTACACTCTCGTCCAATCAACAAGTACACTTCAGGTTCTTCTTTGACTTCCTTGACAAACTCCTTCAAAGTTAACAGAGTTTTCAATTCTTCAATTTCCTCCAACTTGCTTTCTTTCTGTTGCTGCTTCTTGGGAACTAAAGTAATTTTAGTGCCTTCAAACATGAAACTATAGCTATTAGCACGACCATCATGTTGAACTGCTCTATCAAACTGCCATGGTCTGCCCAACAACAGATGACATACATCCATGTCTACAACATCGCACCAAATTTCATCCTTGTATTTCTTTCCAATTGAAAATTTAACACAAGCTCTCCTTCCGACTTTCACCTCACCTCCTTTCCTCAACCAAGCTAACTTGTACGGTTTAGGATGCTTCTTGGTTTTCAATTCCAACTTCTTTACTGCCTCTGTAGAGATAATGTTATCGCAACTCCCAGCATCAATAACGAATTTACAAACTCTTCCAAGAATAGTACAAGTAGACTGAAATATGTTATTCCTCAACCAACTGTCTCCCTCCTCTTGCTTTGGTGTCAAACAACTCCTCCTCATCATCAGTGAATATCCTTCGTCTCCCGATAACAAGTCTTCCTCCTCAACCGGTAAGGAATTAGAACACTCAGCCTCTTCATCCTCATCCTCAGCTTCAACTATCATAGTTCTCTTCTTCGGCTTCGGACACTCATTGCTTTTATGACCCATTTCCTGGCAATTATAACATTTGAACCCACTATTAACCTTCGCCTTCTCACCCTCCTTCACAATTGGCTCACCGACAGGTTTAGGAACATTAGAACTTCCACTGGCCCCCTTCACTTGATTGTTAGAATTAGTAAACACACCACCTCCACGCCTTCCCTGCTTCTCCCAAGCTAACGCTTTCTGATGTGCCTCTGCTACAGATCTTGGATCAAACATATTAACCATATCCTGGATCTGCATTCTCAATCCCCCAATGAATCTAGCAGTTAACTGTTCTTCAGTCTCCATAATATCGTTCCTGGCAATGAGTTGGTAAAATTCATCAGCATAATCACTAACAGACTTTGTCCCTTGCCTCAGATTCTGCAACCTCTGGTACATAAGTGATTGATAGTTGTAAGGTAAGAAAGTAGATCTCATCAACTTCTTCATCTTATCCCACTCAACAACCTTCGACTTCCCCATCCGTTCTCGTGTAAGTTTAGTTTGCTGCCACCATGCCAATGCTCTTCCCCTCAATCTAGTAGCAACCAACTTCACTCGACGATTCTCCGGCACTTCCTTGAAATCAAAGATTTCTTCAACATTAGATAACCAGTCTAAGAACTCCTCAGCAACCATCCCACCTTTAAACTCTGGAATCTCCATCTTCATTCCCGATTCCCATCGACGATCATCATCTATATCTCGATACTGACGTCGTGTTTGTTCTCTATCTCGATGCATACTCCCTCTGTCACCAACAAATTCCTCATCAAAATCTGAAGTATATCGTTGTCGTTCACGCCCTCCAACATCTCTACTACCACTCCTACTACCAACATCCCTTCGATCCCGATCATCAACATTCCTCCTACTTCGATTATCAACACTTCTATGCTCTTGACTTTCTCTCCTCTCCCGTTCTGAATGTGATGAAACTCTACTACCCCCACGGTTTGATTCAGGTGAAATTCTTCTTCTACTTTGATTCATTTCAAGCATCATTCTCTCTAATCGACCAATTCCTTCGTTCAACTTTTCAGTAAAGCTCTCGTGGATTCGTTGCTCCATTTCATCGGCCTCTTCTCTTCCATACAAGGCATTAATATTGCGGTGACGTTGAGCTCGTCTCGGTGGCATGATTGAACTTCGCAAAATCTTTAAACAATAAACTTCAACAAATCAAACTTCAAAAATCTTCAAACAAAACAACTCTAAAGCTACAATTCAAATCAACTAGCACGGCTTCAAGCTTGCTTCGAACTTCACTTTGGCGTGCAATCTCTCCCACACAAATTCAAACACCTTCAACAAAATCTAGATCCAAAATGAGATGGATAAAAAACTTCAAACTTGTTGCAACTTCAATATGAACACGACGAACATAAACTTCAAACTTCGAATACTTGGCTCCAAGACCCGATTTAGCTATGATTGGCTAAAACAAGCTCTGATACCAAACTGACGCAGCGGATATTTCAAAACAGACTTCAATTGATGAAATGCAGCAATCGATGATTTGAAAATACTGCAATGCCCAAATCCGTTGATCCAAAGATGCCAGATTCTAGTTATCTTCGTCTCGTTGATCGCGCACGATACCGAGAAACAAAGATCTACGATTCTTCGACGTTGATCAAGCGCACTTGATTCCGTGAATCGGCTTCACAAACGAAGATTCGAGCGCACTCGAATGACGTAGGTGGAGATAGGAGATCTCACTCGACTACCAATTAGAGAAGAAAGCACAAAGCAATCAACAAGAAATTTTATTCAATTTTCAACCCATGGTCTGTTAGGCACAGGTAACGGCATATATAATCCCGCATTCGTAGCTGCTCCCTTCGAAACCTGACAGATATGACATCTCTCCACAAATCTCTCTACCTCTTTCCTCATTGATGGCCAATAATAAGACTGAGAAATCAACTGCAATGTACGATCTCTGCCTACATGGCCTTCTTCATGTAATTCTTTAACGATCTTCATTCTCAAGCTACAATCTGGTATACATAAACGATTTCCTTTGAACAAGAATCCATCAACCAACACAAATTCATCAGTACTTCCTTCCTTGAGAAGCTTGCGATTTAGTTGTGAGGCTTGGGATTTAGTTGTGAAGTAGCGATTAGGGATTTGTGGGTACATGAGGATTTGGAGATTAGGGTTCTACTAAAAGTAAAGGTATACCCGTGAATGAAAATTTCACACGGGCTTTAAAATTTTGTTCCAGCGCCATGTTCACTTGTTATAATTGTGTTCCAATGCATGTTCCCTTGGTTTTCTAGTTTTTTTCATTTGTACTTTTCGTTGGTCTGAAAAAAATTGTGAGAAATGAAGGAAATGCTTAAAGCTAAAATTTGCAAAAAAGGGAAGTAACAAATATTATTATAAATTATATGTTAATAAGTATATATTATCACTAATACGTTATTATTGTAAATTATTAACTTTAATTTATTGATATTATCAACTAATTATAATAAAATATTAATCACAAACGGTTATTATCAAAATAATAATTTTTAATTATAAATTATTAATCATAAATTATTGGTTAATAATCATAAATTATTGGTTAATAATCATAAATTATTAATCGGTATCGGATTGCCATGGAGAAGAGGTCGACGAATCTAGGGATTTCAGATCTTGGGAAGGAACGTTTGATTTGGGATTTAGGGTTAGCGAAAAGTAAAGTTTTAGCAGTGAGGGAATGAAAGCAAACAGATGGCGGTCTTTAAAATTTAAGTTTTACTGCCATACATTTTGTTTTATTTTATCAATTATCATTTGTACACTAGTATTATAAAATTATTAATAGTAATTTACTAATTATAAAACATAAATTATTAATATATAATTTTTTTATTTATAAATTATTAATTATAAACCATTAATTATAATAAAAAATAAATCATAAATTATTAATATTTATTATTAATTAAGAATTATTATATATTTAATATTAATTACTTGATATTACTTACTAATGACTGGAAAGTAAAATTAAGTTTGTTGGAATACTAATAATATTTAATAATTAGTAATTGGTGATTATTTATTAATAATCATTAATTATTATATTATAAATGATTAATATAATATTATTATTGATTAATTATTAAATATTAATAAATAATAAATATTAAATTTAAGAAAACATTGTAATTATTAATTATTGATTATCGAAAATTGGAAATAGACATTTATTACAACGGGCATTTTATGATCGTTGTAAAATTGGCATTGGTTAAAACATGCATATCATGACCGTTGTAAAATTGGCATCTATTACAACGGGCATTTTGTGATCATTGTAAAATTGGCATCTATTACAACGGGCATTTCGTTACCGTTGTAAAATTGACATCTATTACAACGGGCATTTTGTGAACGTTGTAAAATCGACGCTAATTACAACCGGCATGAAAGGACCGTTGTAATAGCATTCTATTACAACAGGCAGTCAACGCCCGTTGTAAAAAGTGCATTGTATAGGGCATCTATTATAACAGGTCTGAATGAACCGTTGCAATAGCCAACTATTACAACGGGCAGCCAGTGCCCGTTGTAAAAAGGGCGTTTAATAGGGTATTTTTGTTGTAGTGTACTCAGTGAGGATGGAGCTTAATATGGACTTTTGTGGAGGCTAGCAGGAGATATATAAGATAATACATTCCCTATACATTTTTGTAGCCTTATTATTGTATCTATTATGTAGTAGATGTTGAAGATATATGATGTATTGGATTAGAGACTTTCTTTTTGTTGTCCACGGACTTATGTATAGAATTATGTGATATATAATATTTTATCCACTAGGTTCTGACTCAGAGTTCGCTGATTGATATTTATTATTTTACTTATGTATGGTTCATCCAGGAGGCATACATGTTTATTGCTTTGTACGAGATATGCACTGGTGTTGCTCCAAGGGAATATTCACGTATGTACCTCATATTTCTTCATTCTCTGTATTACGTGACAATATTAGCAGCAATACTCTTACATAGTATGGGTATAAAACTTGGGCCGTTACAACTTGAGAATGGTATCGAGCCTCGACATGGAAAATTCACTTTGATATAGTTAAGTCATGGCATAGCGTCCATTGGTGACTACAGTTGGGTCTGAGTCGAAGCATTGGAAGTGAAACATTATTCATAAGGAATTTGTCTCCTCTGTTTTATGAGCTTTGTATCATAGTCAACTCAAAGTCAAGGTCTCTAGTAAGAGAAATATGGTTATTATTGAACTAAGAATTTTGGGTTTGGACTATAAACGTTAAATGTGGACGATATTGGAATTTTGACCAATACGAAATTTAATAAGGTCGGATGTGATATAGTTTAGACGAAGATAATTAGTGTAAATTATCATCACTGTCGACGACCACTTAATCTAGTAAAACAGGATTTTACAGAAACTATTTAAACGATAAAATCAGCTAATCAGCTAAATTATCACACCACTAACTAAAGTGGTGTGTGAACGTTAATATTTGAATTTTTCGATATTAATAGCTAATTGAATTTAAACTTATCAGCCACATAACTGCAATGTTAATATTCCAAACACCACATTTACTGAAATGATAATTGTTATAAATAAATTAAATGATCAATTTTTATTAAATGAAAATTTTATTTGATTTATTTGAAATAGTATTGAACATAGTGCGCATATAAAAGTTATATATGTACGTATCGATATACGATATTGATGTACATTTGAATTGGATTTAAAATATGCAATTATTGACCGGGTTTGGAAATGTAAGTATGCCTATAACCCTACCTTAGATGGTCGGCCATGATGGGGTAGGCGGGTGTAATATTTTGGAAAAATGGTTTGAAATTGGTGGAGGAAGAAAAGGTAAATATGATATCTGGATCTCCTCCTTTATTTTCATTTCTTGTAAAAGCCCAACACCTCCTTCATTTAAGTGTTACACGTTCTAGCCTCCATTACCCCTTTTAGCCACAAGCATTAGCATATCTCCGCTCTCTATTTTCGAATCAAAATTGAATCAATAAATTACAAGTGTGGTAAACTCTTCGGTTAGCAGCTTTTTTAGAAGCGATTCAATCAAATTCAAGGAGTCTCTTTGATTCAACATTTAGGGTGTTACATCAATGCTACGGTTTAGGTAACATCCAAATTATATTAATTTATATATATATTAATTTATTTCATTATATGTGAATGTTAAACTTATATCGTGAATTTATTTCTATATATGATATGTAAGTGTTATAATATATATTTGTTTGTATGTATGTGTATATGTATATATAGAGAGAATGCTAGTTGCTAACATCAGGAGGCTACGAAATGGTGCTAAATAAAGGAGGTTATTAATCTAACATATTTTTTTTAGTATGTATATACACAATTTTCCTTTCGACCATGATAAAAAAAGCATTATGTTAAAAGTAATAATATTTTTAAAGAATTTTTAAACTTAATTTGAATGTTACGTTGATGTTATATTTATTATATATATATATATACATACATACATATATATATATATATATATATATAATTTATTTAACAAATTTTCATGTACATGTATTTTCAGAAAAATTATACATATATATACACACACGTGTGTATGTATGTATAAATATTAAAACCAAAAACAAAATACACATATTTATGTATAAATATATTTACATACTTTAAGTATTAATTATAATTTATTAACATATATAATAAATATATGCACATATATTTTATATAATATAGACTATTTTTGAAAAAAAATTCAATAACAAATCAATACAGAAATAAAAAACGAGTTTAAGAAACGGACAGAGTTTAAATAAATTTTTTGATTTTGTCGAAGAAAGTTGTAGGCCAAAAATAAAATAATTGTACTTTGCTTATAATTTAAAATATATAATTTAATATTTATATATAAAATTTTTACAAATTTAGTATATATATACACACACATATGTATGAATGTATTATACACATTTTTTAGAAAAATTGTATTATAATTCTTATATGTATATTTATATATTTATGTATGCACGTATATGTATATGTGTGTAAACACACAATATTAAAATTTGAGTCTGAAATAAAAAAATTATTTTGGATTCACAACATTTTAAATTTGGATTTTTCTTTAGCTATTTTAAATATTACATTTGAATTGGTTTTAAATTTAGATATATTTACACATAATTATTCTGCATGCACACACATAGTTCTTTTTATGTGCACGTATATATATATATATATATATATATATATATGTATGTATGTATGTATGTATGTATATGTATACATGTATATGTATATATGTATATGTATGTATATATGTATTTTGTAGGAAGTGCATATATATGTATGTATATGTATATAAGCATACTTTAAGTTATATTACTTTTAAAATAATATTAGACAAAACATATGATTCAATTCATTGGGATTCTATAGTGAGGATAATGGCAATGATGGGTGTTAACTCCGTTTAGGCAACGAGTCAAGGTCTGGGCCGACTCACGACTTAAGGTTCTTAACGGTTCTGAAGGCTACCGACTCAAGAAGCTACCGATTCAGGAAGCAACCGACTCAACAGGCTACCGACTCAAGAAGCTACCGACTCAGGAAGCTACCGACTCAACAAGCTAACGAGTTAAAACTTAAGGCGACTTAGAGGAGTGGAGCGACTCAAGGGATTAACGGTGTATGGGATAGACCGACTCAAGTTCTCTAACGACTCAACGACCTAAGGTGTCAAATGACCTAACCGACCTACGACCTATGGTAAGTCGTTCACGACTTAGCTTGAGTCGTCCACGACATAAAGCTACTAGGTAGAAATCCAACGCCGCCTCATCTTGGACCACGACCTATTAACTCGTAGACGAGTTAGGACTTGTGCTATATACAGAGGACCGGAGACGCTCTGATACGAAGCCTGGGCTCAATTAGTTGAGTCGCCTACGACATACGACTCATCCTGAGTCGGTCACGACTTACGACTCATCTTGAGTCGGTCACGACTCATGACTTAGCAATTTCAGCCTAGAAATTTGCCTATAAATACATGACCACATCGAGCATTGAAGGGATTTTTGGACTGACTTCCTGGACGCCATTACTCTGCCACTGTCTCGACTTCAAGCAACGTTCAAGAAACACTTCTATCACTCCAATCACCAAAGACATTTCAACAAATCTCAAGAGGAAATCTAACTCATTCGCCATGCATTCGAAGGATTCTTCTACATCAGAGTTTGAGCTATTTGTCTAAGTGTGTTGTAATTGAAGATTGTTGTAAAGAATTGTAACCAAATCAGCAATAAAGAGCTTAAAAGTGGACGTAGGCTAGATCTTAAGCCGAACCACTATAAATATTGTGTCTTTTATAGCTTCTCTGTGATTTCTCTGCTTATATTTTGTTCCCGTACCAACGGGTGGTGCTTTCACAATTACCTTCTTCTACGCACCGGGGTGTTAGCGTGCAATTTTAGCGTTAACATTTTTGGTGCTTTCACTGAGAATTGAACTCAGGCGAGTTATCATTATTGCTTCACAAAGGTTTGTAGAGAGAATTTCCTTGAAAACCAGAAGTCTATCCGAGATTATGGCTCCTGGAAGGAAGAGTAGATCTGTCAGATCTGGGAATATTCAAGAGGGAACCTCCGCTTCCCCTATATCGAATCAAGCCACTCCAGCTGTCGGAGTTACAAAGGCAGAGCTGGATGCTGCAATTTTAGGGCTGAACCAACAGATCAATGCCTAAAATGCACAACTCGAGGCTCAAAATGCCCAGAATGCCCTAATTCTAAATAGGTTGAACGATTTGCTTGGGGCAAACCGTCAACCAGCAGGTAATGAGAGGGATTTTGCTGGCAACCTTCATGATGCTGAAGAAAGAAATGCTCCTGAAAGGGCTGCTAGCCCCTTTGAACAAACACTTCCAGAGGTTGGTGGATCTAGAACTCGACATGATGAGGAGTATCTTTCTGGAATGGTCCGACAAATTATGAAAGAGAGTATGCAGAGGGTCGAAGACGAGAAAGAATGGGGTTTCGCCCCAAGTAAGACTCCATTTACTGAGAAAATCTTAAAAGCTGAATTCCCAAGGAAGTTTGTCCCTCCAACCATTCCAGCTTATAAGGGGACAAGTGATCTGAATGAATTCCTATACAAATATGATTGGCACATGACAGGTGCCAGAGCCTCTGATGAAATAAAGTGCCGATATTTCCCTGTGTATCTCGAAGGCGTAGCTCTGCTTTGGTTCACCAAGCTGCCCGTCCGATCTATCGATCAGTTTTCTGACTTGACCCGGAAGTTCAAGGAGCAGTTCAGACTATATGCCTCAAAAGCCAAAGATATCATGTCACTATCAAGTTTGGAGCAGAGTTCAGGAGAGACTATCAGATCTTTCTTAAACCGCTTTAATATAGCGTTAGCTGAGGTGGACAATGCAGAACCGCGAATGATATTGACTTATCTGATGAAAGGTATTGACAAGTCGAGCGAATTTGGGAAATGGCTAAACATGAAGGAACCAAATTCCCTTGAAAAATTCTATAAAAAAGCAGATGAATTCATACGCTTAGAAAGCCGTCCCGTACCGGTAAAGGCAGTGTTGGAAAAAGCTGAAGATAACACTGTTGCTCCACGCAAGAATGAATCTGTAGGGCAAAAAAGGGAAAATAACAATGGGAAGAAACAGAGTAATCTGAAGAAGCCCCGATCCTTCAAGCCATCAGAGTATACTCCTTTATCAGATACGCCGGAGCGTATCTACCTTGCCATTAAAGATTCTGTTGACTTCCCTAAACCTCCTCCTCTAAGGACCGGGAAAAAAGCTATACAGAGTGGGAAGTTCTGCCGCTTCCATAATCAACCCGGTCACGAGACCGACGAATGCCGCCAGTTGAAAAATCTGATTGAAGAGTTGCTAAGGGAAAACAAACTGCAGCAATTTGTGAAAAAGAATAACAACAATCCTGCTTCATCTAGTCAGGGGCAACAGGCTCCTACTCAACAGCCTAGGACGATTGAGAAGGCTGCAGGGCATGAATCTGGAAGGCCCATTATTAATGTCATTACAGGAGGACCTCACCCAGCAGGCAGAAGCTGGGGTGAGATGGAAAGGTATACCAGAGCTTTAAAATTTGTGCCGACTGAGGAAGATGTATTTGTTTTGGAAGGTGTTACGCCTTTGAAGCAACAAAGAACTTTCGATGATGATATTGTGTTCAGAGCCAGGGATTCCGCAGGTATTGAAGCTCCTACTTTGGATCCTCTAGTCATCTCGGCTGGTATCGGACCAGCTATTGTCAGAAGAGTTCTCATTGATTGTGGCGCATCCTGCAATATTCTCTTTAAGAAAACATTCGACCAAATGAAGATCCCTATGGCTGATGTGCAAGCCTCATCGCAGAAAATTGCTGGTTTCACTGGGGAGCCAAAGCAGCCGATAGGGACCATTGATTTGTTTGTGGAACTTGGAGAAGGAGAGAGAAAAGTAGTCCGCAAGCAAACTTTTGTGATTGTCGACGAATTTCTGCTTACAATGCTTTCCTTGGTCGCCCAACTCTGGCAGCGTTCAAAGCTGTTCTTGCCCCGTGGTGCCTCACTATTAAATTCCCTACAGACAATGGAGTAGGAGTTATAAAGGGTGATCAAAATGCTGGGCGAGAGTGCTATCTGACAGAGCTACGAGAAACCAGAAGAAGAGAAATGGGAAAGAATGCGGCAGCCCCAGTCCGCATCAAAGAACCAGCCTTGTAGCAATTACAGGGCAGACCCTGCACTGGCGAGCACAGCGGAGCAAGGAAAGGGATGGACCCTAGAAAAGTCAGTGCAGGGGAAAATAGAGTGGTACCGGTGGAAACGACAATACCAATACCTGTAGACCCAAAGGACCCAAACAAAGTGTTGAATGTGGGTTCACAACTTAATGCGTCAATTCAGAATATCTTAATATCTTTTTTAAAGGCAAATCTGGATGTTTTTGCTTGGACTCATGCCGATATGTGCGGAATATCCCCAGAAGTTGCAGTGCATGCTCTAAATATTGATCCAAAATTTACACCTGTGAAGCAGAAAAGGAGAACTCAAGGTCCGGAAAGGTCAGCGGCATTAAAAGAAGAAGTTGATCGGCTCATGGAGAATAATTTTATCAAAGAATCTACATATCCGAATTGGGTTTCAAATCCAGTGCTGGTTAAGAAAGCCAACGGAAAATGGAGAGTATGCATCGATTTTTCAGATCTAAACAAGGCCTGCCCCAAAGACTGCTTCCCATTACCCAGAATCGATCAACTGGTAGACGGAACAGCGGGACACGAATTGTTATCTTTTATGGATGCTTACTCCGGATATAACCAGATCATGATGCATGAGCCAGATCAGGAGGACACGAGCTTTATCACCGACACTGGTCTTTACTGCTACAGAGTTATGCCCTTCGGGTTGAAGAATGCAGGGGCAACATACCAAAGACTCGTTAATGCTATGTTCAAACCGCAACTGGGCAAAACCATGGAAGTTTACGTCGATGACATGTTAGTAAAGTCTAAGAAAGCACTGGATCACATAGAACACTTAGCAGACATGTTCGCTGTCCTCCGAAAATACGGAATGAAGCTCAATCCTTTAAAATGTTCATTTGGAGTGGAATCCGGCAAGTTTTTAGGTTTCATCGTGAGCGCTAGGGGCATTGAGGCCAGTCCAGCTCAAATTACTGCATTGAAAAAAGTCAAAGCTCCTAGAACAAAGAAGTAATTGCAAAGTCTCAATGGAAAAGTTGCCGCCTTGAGTCGGTTCATTTCCAAAGCCACAGATAAATGCATCCCATTCTTTGACGTCCTAAAGAAAGGAAGGAAAAACTTCGATTGGACTCCTGAATGCCAAAAAGCCTTTGATGAATTGATTCGCCATATGGAGACGCCTCCAATACTTTCTAGACCTGGCGATGGCGAGGATCTTCTTATATACTTGGCAGTATCATCTCATGCTTTAAGTGCAGTGCTGATACGGGAAGACAAAAGGATTCAACATCCAGTTTACTATATCAGCAAAAGACTCACTGGGGCAGAGATGAATTACTCTAAGTTGGAAAAACTCGCCTATTGCTTACTAATTGCGTCTAGGAAGTTGAGGCAATATTTTCAAGCTCATCCTATCAGAGTCCTCACTGATCAACCTTTAAAGCAAGTCCTGTTTCGCCCTGAAACTTCGGGTCGTCTTCTAAAGTGGAATATTGAACTCAGTCAGTATGACATCACTTATCATCCCCGGAAAGCAATCAATGGACAAGCTTTAGCGGATTTCATTGCAGAATTTACAGATAAGGGTAACAGTGAGGAAGAAACGGTCGACAATTCCCCGATCCAGTGGAAGTTATATGTCGATGGTGCGAGAAACGACTACTGTTCTGGAGCCGGAGTTGTACTTGAGACTCCTGAAGGTCGATCATTATGCTATGCACTAAGATTGGAATTTCCTTCAACAAACAATGAAGCAGAATACGAAGCCCTTATCGCTGGCTTAAGGATTGCTAAAGAATTAAACATCCGAGCGTTACAGATATTCAGTGATTCTCAGCTTATTGTATGCCAAGTCAAAAAGGAATTCCAAGCAAAAGGGGGGAATCTGCCCGCCTACTTGTCAAAGGCTTGGGAACTCCTGGGTGATTTCGATCATTACATGATAAGTCACATTCCTCGAGAAGAAAACATGAAAGCAGATTCTCTCGCAAAGTATTCGAGCACAGGCGAAGCTCAATTTCTGGGGCTAACTCCAGTAGAGGTCCTGTCGACTCCTAGCATTGATGAAATGGACATTGATTGGATCATGAGGATGTCTCAAGAACAAGAATCATGGATGACTCCGATAATAGAATATCTGCTCAATGGATCCTTACCAGGGAACTCAAAAGAACGACAAAAGCTACTGAGAAAAGCCTCTCGATACGTAGTCCAGGATGGCCAGTTATACAGACGGGGATTCTCAATGCCATTACTTCGATGTGTATCCAGGGAAGAATCTAAAGCAATCCTAGCAGAGGTACACGGAGGAGAATGTGGTGATCATTCAGGTGGCCAAACATTAGCAAAGAAAATTCTCCGGTATGGATATTTTTGGCCAGAAATTAATCGAGATGCAGCAAAGTATTCCCGAGAATGTGACAGATGTCAAAGATTCGCCAAAATTCCTAGAGCTCCTTCCACTGAACTCACACAGATGGTCAGTCCATGGCCGTTTGCAATATGGGGGATAGACCTTGTAGGACCGTTACCAACTGCCAAATCTGGAATTAAATATGCCATTGTTGCTGTAGATTATTTTACTAAGTGGGCAGAAGCTGAACCACTGGCTACTATCACCTCAAAGAAGATGATAAGTTTTGTGACTAAAAACATCATTTGCAGATACGGTGTGCCTCAAAAAATAATTACAGACAATGGAACTCAGTTTGAAAGTGAAGAATTCCAAGATTTTTGCAAGCGATTCAAAATCCGGAAAAGCTTCTCAACGGTAGCTCATCCGCAGGCAAACGGGCAAGTGGAAGCCGTGAACAAAATTATTAAGTCAACCATCAAGAAGCAACTTGAAAGAGCAAAAGGTGGTTGGGTCGATAAGCTACCACTGGCACTATGGGCATACAGAACCACTCACAAAACTGCGACCGGGCACACCCCGTTTTCATTGGCATACGGGTCAGAGGCAATGATTCCGGTAGAAATAGAAGTCCCTTCACACAGAAGAATCCATTTCAATCAAGCAGAAAACGAAAAGCTACAGCTTGAAGCGCTAGATCTCCTTGATGAAAAAAGAGATGAGGCTAATCTCAGAATTGCAGCTCATTAGCAAAGAATAGCCAGACATTTCAATTCCAAAGTTCGCCAACGCAGCTTTGAGATTGGAGACCTAGTCCTGAAGAGAATTATGACAGCGACAGGTGTGTTTGGGCCAAATTGGGAAGGACCATATGTCATAGGTCAAAAGCTTCTTGACGGCACATTCAAACTCACCACTGTTGAAGGAGATCAAATTCCAAGGGCATGGAACAGCAATCATTTGCGTCCATACTTTACTTGAAAATTTTGTTGAAATATTGTAAAAAGAATTATGAATGTATGATTCTTGTAATTGAAGGCAATTGTAAAACTGATGCAAGTAAATAATGAAAGAATATAAAGTGGATGTAGGCCCAATTTCCTGGCCGAACCACTATAAATCTTGTGTTCCTTACTATTATTACATGTTTGCTTTATTTTCGATATAAAAAGTACATAGAATGTATTGCTGAAATGTCGATTTGAATTTTTGCAGACAATGGAAGTGAAACTTGCACATAAAAAGACCAAGTGATTCTCGCCAAATTTCAAGTCACAAGAGCCCCAAATTCAAATCCTAGATAGGAAGTACTTCAATTGAACGGCCTATGATTTCGACAGAAACGGGTCTTTGCTAATAAATTGAGATCGTTTGAACAAACAAACATCCAATTAAGAAGCTAGTGCTCGTTCTCACGAAATTGCCTGACAATGAAGCACACTTTCTTGGATTAAACAAGTTACTTGTAAAAAAAAAAAAAGGGGGGGGAGGATCATTGAAAAGACATAAGCAAGTGAACAGAGGAACAACCAAAGCCATCATTGGCAGCACAAGTCCTCTTCAGAGGCACAACTCTTCGGAGGATAAAGACCTCTAATGGGTCATACGCCACAAAAAAGAAAGTTCTCTACTCAACAAAAAAGATTGGAGGAGTCATGACCCTCCAACCATGAGAGAGTAACTTCCAGGCGATGAAAACCCTCTCTGAGGCACATTTCACCAGGAGTTGAAGTGTTATGACCGCTCTTCGGAATTTCACTTCACCAGAGTTGAAATGCAAACAAAATAAAAGCCCTCTTCGGAGGCACATTTCACCAGGAGTTGAAGTGTTATGACCGCTCTTCGGAATTTCACTTCACCAGAGTTGAAATGCAAATAAAATAAAAGCCCTCTTCGGAGGCACATTTCACCAAGAGTTGAAGTGTTATGACCGCTCTTCGGAATTTCACTTCACCAGAGTTGAAATGCAAACAAAATAAAAGCCCTCTTCGGAGGCACATTTCACCAGGAGTTGAAGTGTAACCACCGCTCTTCGGAATTTCACTTCACCAAAGTTGAAATGCAAAACAAGATAAAGATCTTCCTGGAAGCCCACGTTTCACCGAGATTGAAATAAAACTTCCAAGTGTTGAAACGTGAAAAGGCTTTCCTCGAAGGCACAACTCTTTGGAGGTACACGTTTCACCAAGATTGAAATAAAACTTCCAAGTGTTGAAACGTGAGAAATCCCTCCTCAGAGGTACAACCCCCTCCCGGGGACACAATTAAAAAGAAAGACCTCTTCAGAAGCCCACGTTTCACCGAGATTGAAATAAAACTTCCAAGTGTTGAAACGTGAAAAGGCTTTCTTCAAAGGCACAACTCTTTGGAGGAACACGTTTCACCAAGATTGAAATAAAACTTCCAAGTGTTGAAACGTGAAAAAAAATCTCCTTAGAGGCACAAATTTTTATTAAAAAAAAAAAAGAAAAAGAAAAATCCTCATCAAGAGCGTACTTTAACTTTCAAAGGAAGAGCGATTTACCTATTCTAAAAAAAAAAGAAGGGGGAAGAAAGTTAAAGTACATTCAGAGGTCCGCTTTACCACATAGAAGAATTCACTTGGCAAAATGTATACATACGCAAAAGGAAAAAGTGATTTCTTCGAAGGACAAAGCGTAGAAACTTATATGAAGGAAGTTGCACTCTACGAAAATTCTCTTCGAGAATGAAGTAATTATTCTTTAGAAAACGAGAGTGCAAGTCCCCTCAAAGTATACGATATTGCAGTAAGCTCATGGTATAGGGGCAACATGGTATAGTTACATACAAAGTGGTATAGCTACGTCGGTAAAGTACGCTCAAACAACATACCACAAGCTCACCGCAATATCATATAAATAAACTTATGCAAAAATGAATAATAAATGCATTCTCAAATCCAAACAAAAGTCTGTACAAATAAAGAATCATTTTATTCAATTGCAGATATTACAGATACAGGTTTCAAAATAAAAAGCAGGGGCCGGTGCCTGCACAACATCCGACCATTACACAAAAAAGGAATCAAAAAGCTCAACTCTTCATTTCTTCTTGCCGCCTTTAGACCCTTTACCCGGCCGAATGGTTAGCTTTTCAGGTCTTTCAGGTCGGTCTGAAGGCATAAGGGAAGAAGGGGAGGGAGGTGCAACTAGTGCACTTTCCAGTTCCTCTTCAGTGGTGATAATTTTCTTCCCCCTCCTCTTTGATGTCCCATGTTTCTTTCTTCTCTTCGAAGAAGACTCACTCCCTGGAGTAACGAGAGCGGACAAAACTACGTCGTCAGAAGGAGTCCGCTCCGGAGAGATTTCGCCTCCTTCAAGTCCCTCATCTTTTTGCTCCTGCGAAGCAATAGGGTCATCCAAGCCATGAAGATCCTCAATTTTCTCCTCTTGTGACCCGGGTTGTGAAGCAGAAGGAGGAGTCACCTGAAGGGATGGAGGAGGAATAACCAGAGGAGGCGAAGTCTGCACAGCACTTGTTGTTTCAACTGCAGAAGAAGAGAAATTAAAAATGTTAGTATCTTCCCAAAAGAAGGGAGATATGGGTTCATCGAGATTCAAGAAGTAATCGAGAAGCTCATCAAATTTTTGAGGAATAAGCAGGCAATCCACCTGAATCGGACCAATGTCGAATTTACCTGAAAATGTTGGCTTCGTCAGTTCAATCTCATAATTTTGAGCCCCAATGTCCTCCAAAGCCTCTTCATCAGTAGGGGTAATTACCCCGGTTCTTGTAGGAGGCAGTGAATGAGCACTGGAACCTGCGATGTCAACTTCAGAAGAAACTAGAGGACGTTCAGAGGTAGTAGGCGGTGCTCCTTTTTCAGAACGCTCCTCTTCCGCCATACCAGTCCGCGCTCTGGCAAGTTGCTCTTTTCCCTTGGCAAGAGCGGCGCGGGCTTCATCGTCAAGATAATGCTCTTCAAGGGCTGACTCAGCATATCCAGCACCCTTACCACCAAGCATATCAAGTGCTGCCTCCCAAACTTCAGCCAGTGTGATTTCATACTTGGGGCCTAGAAAGGCAAGGCTGCCACGCCCCAAAATGCTGTGCAGATAAAAATCAAATAATGTGGAGCTAATGTCAGCCTTGGTTGCTTGATAGGCCTCTTCGGCCGCAAGTTTACCAGCAACAGCCTCATCACGCTCCTTTTCGGCCATAGCAAGTCGAGTTTTTAACAACTCTATCTCCAAGCTTTGAGAACCGATCTGTTCTCGCAGCTGTACAGTTTCAGCACGATATTCTTCTATGACCTTCTCCTTGTAAGCAAGCTTATCTTCGACTGCCCTTTGACTGGCATGCGCATCTCGTACTTGTTGCTGAAGCATGCTCTCCTTTTGAGAATAGGAAGTTGATGAAGTAACTAATTCTTCCTTAAGCTTTTCCATTTCTGCTTCCAGCTTTTCGTTATAGGAAGCAATACTTCTCATTTCGGCGTCATGTTGCTCGAGAGTCTTCTGCCACTCAGCCTTATCGTTCTCCATTGTGAGCATGGCCTCGAGATTGGCTCGGTTAACCCTTTGAAGCTCATCGACAAGTTTTTGCCAGTTTGACATTCTTTCAATATCAGTCCTGACAGTATCAAGGTTTCGCAGCATAGCCGATTTGTCGAGAGGAACCAGGTCGAGATCAAATCGAACCCCTCTCAGGCACCACTGAGGGAATCGACTTTGAAGAGTGGGAGGACCTTGCCCAACTTGGTATGCGGGCCGGTTGATGATTGTTTGAATGTCAGAACGAATGGGGGCAGGAGATTGAGCAGGAACATGTTCCGAAGCCGTCGGCATTGTTTCTTCGGTAAGTCTAGCCCGCTTGCTAGAAGAATCGTCTATGTGACCTTTACCTCTCTCATCGTGAGCTTTTCTCTTTTGAGTATCGTCATCTCTGTAGGGAGGGTCATGTCTTTCTTGTTCCCTTCGGTGACGTTCTTCATATGCTCGTCTCTCGTCGGCTTTCCTGATGGCCCTCTCTTCATCCGATTCTCTGTAAGACGGGAGGTAACGCCTGTAATCATACTGGTTACGCCTCCCGTAGCGCTGGAAATCATCGTAGTACGAGCTGCTGCGCCCCATTGGAGAATCTGGAATAAAAACAATAAGCTTTAGAAATCTTTAAAGTATAAGAAGATAAGTGCGTAGAAGTGATGAAAAAATCCTAAGTGTTGTGTAACGTGTAAACTACACGCATCAAGTTACAAACCACTCTGTGGAATAGAGGTAGTGATAACTTGAGTAGGAGGAGTTGACATTTGTTGTAGAGAAGATGTCGCCTCGATTACAGAAGAGATGGTTTTGGAAACATCATCTTTGAAAAGTTCTTGAGAAGTCACAATTAAATCGCTCAACCCCTCAAAAACATCATCGCCGTCATGTTTTTTGGGACTTGCTTTCTTAACTCCTTCGTCGGCAGATCTTCCGGAAGATCGTGGAGTTTCTTCCTCTTCGATAACTGGGGCAAGGCAGACTTATCGGACGGCCCCGCAACGTCCTTCGGAATTGAACATCTCACTAGTGAAGTTTCTATAGAGGTTCCTCCCTGCATGTGCTCTTTAATAGAGACCGGGGCATCAGGAGTTTCTGCCGGAGAATCAGGAATTTCAGTTGGAGCTTCACGAAGTTGAGTAAAGCGAGAGGAATGAAGAAGCCCGTATTGATGTAGAAATTCATCATTTAACAAAAACTTGATACTCCTCTCTTCTGCCGTCACGGCGTTCAATCTCTCGAAAATTTGTTTATAGCATGGATCTCTAGAGGGAGGAGGAAGCGCTAAAACAGAAAAGAATAAAGAAGCCAAGTTAGCATTTAGCAACTCAGATTTTGAAAAGCCCAAGAATGGAGAAATAAAAACAGGAAAATCTTACTTCCTACTCTCCAGATGGCATAAAACCCTGGAGGGCAACGAACAAAGAAATACTGATTTAGAAATCCGTGAACGCTATCAGAAAGATCGGTGATGAGTTTTCGATTTCGAGCACTCCTTATGATTACGATAGAGGGATGATCTTTGATCTTTGTGAATGAGCAGAGGTAGCAGATTTCCTCAAAGCTCGGTAATCGGTCCAGAACTCTACTAAAAAGCACACATAACCCCATCAGAATGGCATGGCCATTGGGGTGCAATTGGAATGGAGAGATAGACAATCGAAGCAAGAGCTGCCGAAGGAAGTCATTAAAAGGTGGTATGGCACCGCTCAAGCACATTTGGCGGTTGACAGCAATAAAGCCAGAAAGGGGCCTATCTGCAGTATCGTTTGGCCCCGGCAGTAAGGCATCAACTTCGGTAATGCCAAACTGGGTGAGCAGTTGAGTAAACACCCGGTGATTCAGAGTGGTGGGAGTTCTTTCCGGAGGATTATCCAACAAGTTGGCTACTGGGAAGACATCTTCAGCCTGGCCCATCGGTTCTTCTTGTTGAGATGTCATTCTACACAAGCAACTGGGTGTTCAAATGCGAAGGTGCACGTTTCCTAAAAGTGTGAAGTGTTGTGCAGAACTAATGAAAATAACAAGTAAATATAACTGGAATTAAACTGGTTGACGATTGATCGACTATGGTAATTTCAGAACTTGTTAATTTAGAGTTCAAGCATAATATTAGTGCAGGTTGGTCAGTTTCAATTGATTGTTTCAGTGTTGCTTTAATATTCTACTTGAAATCGATAGCACTTCGTTCACACGATTTGTTTAAGTTAATTATCTGTTATTAACTAATCTGTCATTTGATATGGGCAATCGATGACAGTATATTCGTCCCAATTTTCTGTGAGTGTTGTATTGAACAGGTTGTTAGCTTGCAAGTCAAAATAACCTGTGAATGAATGCAATAAAATTCAACAGTTCAAAGTTAATGCAATGGTCCAAAATTCAAACAGAATTCACGCAAGTCATAACTCGTTAACGGTTCAAGAGTTCTGAGTCGGCAATGCCCTAAGTCATAAGTCGTAGAAATAGGAAAATCTCCAAGTCTTATCTCGGCCACGACTCAAGGGTCTTATCTCGGCCACGACCCAAAGGTTTTATCTCGGCCACGACTCAAGGGTTTTGTCTCGGCCACGACTCAAGGCTTAGGCCGTGGTGCATGTTGAGTCGTATCATGGTTAAATCACAAAGGTCGCCGGATCATACAAGAATAGCCGAGTCAAATCTACGGCAATGTTCGAATCAATCTGGCCCATTAACCATCTAACTCCTAACCCATTAACCATATAATCCATAACCCGATAGCCTCGCAATGGTTAACCCCAGTTCCATCACACCACTAGGTCGCCTCAAATCTCGAATCGCTACAAGTAAGATCAAACCGCCTGCCTTTAATCCATCAATGTCCGATGCAATAGTATTCGCAAGGGTCAAGGGGGAAAAACAGAGGCGAAGATCGGCAATCATCAGCAATTGAAAAAAGATGCAAAATCTCTTACACGGTGTGATGCTAAAGATGATCGAAAATAAATCAGGTTGGAATCGCCTTTGAGAGCTCGAAGATGCGTTAATGGCAGACACGGTTCAAAGGATAAGAAATGAGAAGAAGGAAGTAAGGAGAACGACTCAAGTCTTTTATAGCTTTGAGCAGTGGTAGTTGAATCGGCACACGAGTTTAGATGAGTCGAAGCACACGACCTACGACTTAGGCGTGAACTTCGAGGGGCAAATGTTAACTCCGTTTAGGCAACGAGTCAAGGTCTGGGCCGACTCACGACTTAAGGTTCTTAACGGTTCTGAAGGCTACCGACTCAAGAAGCTACCGACTCAGGAAGCAACCGACTCAACAGGCTACCGACTCAAGAAGCTACCGACTCAGGAAGCTACCGACTCAACAAGCTAACGAGTTAAAACTTAAGGCGACTTAGAGGAGTGGTGCGACTCAAGGGATTAATGGTGTATGGGATAGACCGACTCAAGTTCTCTAACGACTCAACGACCTAAGGTGTCAAATGACCTAACCGACCTACGACCTATGGTAAGTCGTTCACGACTTAGCTTGAGTCATCCACGACATAAAGCTACTAGGTAGAAATCCAACGCCGCCTCATCTTGGACCACGACCTATTAACTCGTAGACGAGTTAGGACTTGTGCTATATACAGAGGACCGGAGACGCTCTGATACGAAGCCTGGGATCAATTAGTTGAGTCGCCTACGACATACAACTCATCCTGAGTCGGTCACGACTTACGACTCATCTTGAGTCGGTCACGACTCATGACTTAGCAATTTCAGCCTAGAAATTTGCCTATAAATACATGACCACATCGAGCATTGAAGGGATTTTTGGACTGACTTCCTGGACGCCATTACTCTGCCACTGTCTCGACTTCAAGCAACGTTCAAGCAACACTTCTATCACTCCAATCACCAAAGACATTTCAACAAATTTCAAGAGGAAATCTAACTCATTCGCCATGCATTCGAAGGATTCTTCTACATCAGAGTTTGAGCTATTTGTCTAAGTGTGTTGTAATTGAAGATTGTTGTAAAGAATTGTAACCAAATCAGCAATAAAGAGCTTAAAAGTGGACGTAGGCTAGATCTTAAGCCGAACCACTATAAATATTGTGTCTTTTATAGCTTCTCTGTGATTTCTCTGCTTATATTTTGTTCCCGTACCAACGGGTGGTGCTTTCACAATTACCTTCTTCTACGCACCGGGGTGTTAGCGTGCAATTTTAGCGTTAACAATGGGATTCCCTAAAACCTTTGTTTCATGGGTCTATACATGCATATCCACCCCAACCTTCTCTGTGATTGTTAATGGTAGACCTGTTGGCTATTTTGGTAGTCAAAAAGGAATAAGGCAGGGGGATCCTATCTCCTGTTATTTATTTCTATCAGTTATGGAAGTCTTCAATGTTATTCTCAAGAACAAATTCTCGCAAAACTCATTAAGTACCACCCTAAGTGCTCTCACCAACATATATCTTCTATTATGTTCGCGGATGATGTGATGATATTTATTAAACCTGAAGCTGCCTCTTTAAGTGGAATATTAGATGCACTGCAGTCCTTCTACCTGATGATATGCCTCTCAATCAACCACACCAAATCTTCCTTGCTTGTTGCTGGAGTCTCTGATGTTCATGCTTCTAGCTTGTATCAGCTCAGTGGATTCTCTTGTATGCTCTCTGACATGAGGTATCTAGGTCTTCCCTTAATCACTAAAAGAATTTCCATTGCATATTGTCTTCCCCTTTTCAATAAGATTACTTCTGTCATGAATGCATGGGAAAATAGGAGAATGTCACAAAGTGGTAGGCTTGTTCTCATAAAATCTGTTGTGTTTCCTTCCATGGTCTATTGGGCACGCTCTATTATCCTTCCTGGTAGGCTCTTGCACCTTGTTCGATCTGCCATGTATAGATTCTTCTGGACTGGCAGCATACACAATAAGAAACTTTTTCCATGTTCGTTTACAAAGTTTGAGACTTCATTAAAGTTAGGAGGTCTGGGAATTTTAAATGCTAAAAATTGGAACAATTCTGCCTTCAGTAAACAGTTTGATGATCTTCTAAACAAAAAGGACAGTCTTTGGGTCAACTGGACATGGCTACATAACATTAAACATGAGAAGTTTTGGATGATGGATA
The DNA here is from genome assembly GCA_030765085.1 of Allium cepa. Classification (NCBI taxonomy): domain Eukaryota; kingdom Viridiplantae; phylum Streptophyta; class Magnoliopsida; order Asparagales; family Amaryllidaceae; genus Allium; species Allium cepa. The sequence continues at coordinate 76,168,829 of CM060941.1, read as the reverse complement.
TAGCTCAAGATAGTAGTTAGACTTGGAGGAATATTCTAAAACACAGGGATGTCTTTCTTCCCATGATTCAGTATCATGTCCACACAAACTCTGATATTAGTTTTTGGGACGAACCATGGGCGAGTAAAGGTTTGATTCTTTCCAGATTGTTTGATCATGCTTTGATTGTACAGTCTGGTGTCAACCGAGATGCTAAAGTTAGTGCTTACTTCACTGATGGCAGAATACTACTACCTTACATAGTAGTCAAGTGGTAAGGAAGATTTGGTGTTTTATTCAAAGTAACAGATACAGTTATGATCACTCTTTCACTGTGTCTTGGAACAAGAAACCACATTGTGTTAAGTTGGTTTATCATCACCTTTTTAGTAACACTGTCTTGCCAGCTGCAAAGTGGGTCTCTGTTATATGGTCTTCTGACTCATCCCCGAGAGAGAACCTTATCTTGTGGAAGGTTGTTAGCAGTGCTCTCCTGACCAGAAGTGTTTTAAATAATTATGGGATTTTTTGTTGCCCTGAATGTGTGTTTTGTGAGCAGCATGTGGAATCATTGGAGCATCTTTTCTTTGATTGCCCTAAACTTTATGAACTGGTTGAAAGAATTAGATGTAAAATACATAGTTCTGTTGCCTCTGCTAATTCAATAATTAACTGGAATATTATTTACAAAGCAACTAGGTGGAAGACCATCAAATCCAGAGAATTGGTAATTTGTATTAAAATTTATATGGATATGATATGGAAAGAGAGAAATACAATTGTGTTTGATAATAAGAGGAAGAGCTTTGACTCTCTATGGTCTGAAGTTAGGGAAAGAATATACTTGCAAATGAGAAGGAGAGCTTGCCATTTCCCTGATATAATGATTAGTAATTGGGCTCATTGACCTTTGTTCTTTGTTTTTTTTCTTTTTCTTCTTTGTTTTCCCTGTTTTCTTTTGATTCAAAGCATGTTTTGAATCTTTTTTATTGTGGTTGCAATAAAACTGGTAGGGGGCCAGTTAACCCCGCTGGCTTTGCCAAAAAAAATATATTAGACAACACATACTTATATGAAGGGGCTGAAGTGTTTGTTGCTATATAAACCCCGGCATTTATATACATGCATATTAAACCATGTATACATTATATGTTGCACTTGCACATACACATATATGTGTATTTGTGTAACGACCCAGAATTTTTAGTAATTAAAATTTGAATATTTAATTTATTTTAAATATTAATAAGTGAATTTATAAGTCAAATAAATTTTTATTTGAATTATTGGATTTAATTGGATAATTAAATCGATAATTTAATATGTTAAATTATGGAAATAATTGAAAATATAGTTAAATATGATTGAAAATGATTTGTAAAATTTTATTTTATCATGTTAGAGTTAGAATGATATTTTAGAACTTTTAAAATCGAATTAAAAGTTAATTTGTGAAAATTGAATATTTTAATAATTTAATCGACTAGTAAAAATAGTCAATTTTTGAACAGTCTCAGAATTGAACGAAACCAGTTCCATTGGATCCGTAATAGTTAGTTATTACCGGATTTCAATTTTCGTGTCAATCGGAGCTATCGTTTGATCGTAGCAGCTCGAAACGCATCGATTTGTTTTTAATTTAAATTTGACGAGCTAAAATAGCCATTTTTCAAAAAGTCTCGGATTTCGACGAAACCAGTTTCATCGGATCCGTAATGTGATATTATTGTAAGGTTTCAAATTTCAAGTCAATTGGATTTACCGTTTGTCCGGTACAAATTAAAACGCCTAGAAATCGACTTAAATCTGTTTAATTCAAATTGAGCGTTTACAGCCATAACTCGCACATACTTCCGAATTTGCTTCCGAAACCTGTTCCATTATGTCCGGAACGCGGGGTAAACCCTAGAAACGCTGGTTATGGCGCGTAAATCGAAGTTCGGAATTTCCGGGATGAATAGTGTTTCGTCGGTTCCTTATAAATAGCCCACTATCTCAAAAAAATAAAAAAAATATACAAAACCCTAGCCAAAAAACTGCAGCCGCCTCCCCCTATTTCAAAGGCCAGTATTTCTTCTCTTTCTCCCCTCAATCATTCACAATCCATCGACAATTAGGCGAAGTGTTCAACTGCAAGGTTGCAGAGGATGGAGAGGGCTTCAGATCCATACGGAGTTGATCGTGTTTGGAGCATCGAAGGGGGAGAAATGGGGGGCCGACAGTCAGGGCCTGCGCACGCCTTTCGAGGCTCATCAGGTGGCCGAGTTCACCACTGTTCTGGCCGAGCATAGCCTTGGTCGAGAGCTTCCTATTGCAAGTTGTTGATCGAGTTATCGTTGAGTATTGATGTTGCATAATTAAACCCTAATTATCTAAATATGGGTTCTCTTGCACGGTTTGAGTTACTGAAGAGGACATGGGGGAAGAAGAGGGGATGGAGGGCTGTGATCAGGTTGGAGATGAATCCTGTGGCCCAGATTGCATAGGTTTAAATATATAAAGTTAAATGTTGTCAATTAGTTAATTAAAATCGTGTAATCTTTAAAACTGCATAACTTTTTCATACGAGGTCGAAAACGTGCAAAACCAGTTGCGTTGGAATCGTATGGACGAGCACTACGCGATGGAATTGGTTTGGAGTCGTTTGGAGTTAGTGAGAATTTTGGATAAAATTAAACGTCCGTTTAATTTTATTCGAAATAAATCGCTAAAACGGAATTAAAACCAAGGTGAGAACTTCTCACTCAATCGAATCAGTTTCGATTTTATTTTAAATAGTTAGATTTAAAATATTTGAATGCATGTTTGAATGAAGATTGTTATATATTGATTGTTAAAATAGACATTATACGCCGTTAGTAAGCGAATGTTATTTATTAAAAACATATACCGCGAATATTTCATAAACAGTGAAATTGGTATTATATATAATAGCAATATATATATATTGGCATATGTATATATTGGAGTTATTGATTTCCCGCATTTTTGTTTAGCGGATGAGACCCTATTGCGCCGTTATTAAGCGGATAATATTTAATAAGAACATATACCGCGATAATTTCGTACTGGAGCGAAATTGGTATTGTGCTAATGTTTTTGGATGCAGGAAAACAGGTTGGAGGGATCCAACTGGATTCCTCAACAGTATTTATTTGATTTCAGATATTTTGATATTTGATGGACTATCATATCGATATATGATGTCGTTGTAGTCGTGATTGACTATTTGGTGTGTAGCATCATTAGACCCAGATTTTGGAATTTTAAAATGATTTATAAAGTGATTTTTGAAAATATACTATATTTTTGGAATAGATTCATTTTAAATAAATAAACGTTATAATTTTTAAAGTTATAAAATTATGGTTTTTGTGAAATACAGTTAAAAGCTGATTTTTGAGAATACGATGCTAGTGATTTTATAAATAGTTTAAATCGGGATTTTAGAATTTATTGTGAAAAGTTTAAATATAGGATTTATAAAATTTAATTATTTTATGAATCAAAATGGTGAAATAATAAAGGAGATTAAAGACGTTTTAAAGAATAATATAAATTGAATTATATTAAGAGATTTATAAATGGATATTTATAAATTGAGATATTGATATTATAAAACGAGTTTTTATAAGTGTTTGAATGGAGTGAAAATGAATTTCATTAAAGAATGAAATTTATAGAACTATAAACAGTGAAGTTATAAATGAGATTGATAAATAGTAAGATTTATAAATTATGAAGTTATTAAAAGAATAGTTTTGAATAAATCATTGAATCTTATAAGTTATAAGATTTATAATTATGAAGTTCAAAGAACGATTTTGTAAAATAATCGTTTTATAAGCATTTAACTTATAATGTGAATTTTTAGTTTATAATTGAGTTATAAACTGGAATAGGTTAATAAAAGAATTTATAAAAAGGAAGTTTTTATAAATAAATAGAAATGGAATTTATAAACGTTGTTTTATAAATTCGAAATGACTTATTTTGATAAGTAAATTGTTGAAACTTATTAATGGAGTTATATTCACATTTTTGACTGTGAATAATCCTTTGAATTAAAATGAATAAAAGGATGAAATTGTTAATGAAGTATATTCATGTTTTTGAATAGTGAATAATATGTTAAAGGAAATGTTTTGAATGAGATGTTTAAATTGAATTAAAACGATCTAACGATGTTTTAAAATATGTTGAGATTCGAAACCATAGATTTCAACATTTATTGTTGAAATAGACGTTTTCGAGAAATAGAAGGAAATAGTGGACTATAACACTGTTGTTATAGTAAATGATTTCCGAAAGGAAATGTTTTGTATAGTATTGGGATTTATATATCTATTTTAATTTCAAATCCCTATACTAGTGATTTTGGGTTGTCGTAACGATGTTTTACGCAACATTCGTTTTGGCCCAAATAAATATGTTTAAGAGAATGATTTCCTTAAAGAATGAAATATATACTTAATTCGATTTAAGTATATTGAATATTTTCTAAGTGTTGAAAATAAATAAAATTCGTGAATTACTTATTTAATGAGTATGGAAATGTTTTCCAATATGAAGTGAATAATTAAAATTTATCTTTTTGAAGATAAATTGAAATGGATAATTGAAATGATATGCATGGATATTTTGAAATATAAATTCATTATTGAATTTATAAAAGAAAGTGGAATTTGTTTAAAAATAAGTATTGATTTATTTTTGAAGTATTGAAATTATATATCTAGTGAAGATAATTTGGAAAATTATTTGGAAACTGGTGATGTGTGCATGTCCAGTGATAGTTCAATAACCGACTATCAATATTTCCCTTTGAATGGGTAATTGATGTGATTTGTTTGAATGTGAATGCTACACTTATTTTTGAATAAGCGCTCACTATTCGGGTTAACCGGGAAAGGACCATGGGGTCGTATAACCCATTCCGAATATGTGATACGTCGTTATAATTGCATTGAAGATCGGTGTTGAAGACCCGTTATTTGCGAGAGCGATAGGATGACCTGTCGATTTACTCTGCACCGAGTTGCTCCGGTATAGAGTTCTCCATATGTGATGGTGAATCCGATCAGGATTGTGAATATCCGGATTGCAAGGACTTCTTTGTAAGTGCCTTCGGTTTTGTTCGAGCCCGGAACAGACTTGTATGGATTGTATGTCTGACATTACAAGTTGAGATATAAAGCCGATTTCTTTCAAAGATATTTCTGTTGGTGGCGAAGAATTTATTCTTTTAGCTTAACACCCTTCTCTGAGACGTACGAGCTCAGAGGTTATATAGTTGAAGTTATCAGCGATATATTCCCAATTTGGTAATGTGATATGCTGAGTGATGTTGAAATGATCATTGTGTTGATTATTGTGATAGGATCGTTTATTTGATCGTCTATCTTGGTGATCATTGTGTTGATCATTTGTTGACCCAAAGCATGGCTTTTGTATAAAGTATGTTTTTGTGGACGTGACTTCGTCGAACCTCACACCCCGGAAATGGTCAAAACAGGAAAGATGCGGCAAGGTTATGAGGGGTAGCACCCTTTAGGGTATGTACATTTCCTTCTGGATAGAGGTGGTATCATGGTATGGAGCCCAGATATTTAACCTATGTGGTTACTACGAATTTATTACTTTGTGGTTGTTGGTTTTCGGGATCCCGTGAGAAAGGTTTTTTACGATCGGGGAATGGCGTGCTCGTGTCAGTAGTTACCCAGTTAGGGGTAACCGGCCTTGTGTTGGCAGAGTTCCGGTTTGGTTCTCGAGGATGTCTTTCCAGAGGCATTCTCATGTGGCAATGGGAAGTTCCTTGGCCTAACCATTTGTTGGAAATCCAATTCCCAATACGAAACTTGTACGGTATTAGTTGTAGAACCTGCCATTTACTTATGGTGGTCACCACTGTTTAGATGGTAGCTATAGTAGGCATACGATAATGGTCGTATGTTGGCTAAGATTTATATTCTACTTTCGAAATGAATTTCTTCTACACTATGCACTAGTAATAATATCAAATGTTATTTTAAAATGCGTATCAAGCATCTTTGACTATCATAAGGAGAAATCTCCTCCGATTCTGCGTTTGCATGTGTGTGTGTGTGCGGGAGGCCTTATGGTAGTCTCATTTTTAAAAGCATTGTGAATTGAAATAAAAATATCTCTCTATTTTGATTTTAAAGATAAATAAACTGTTTTGAGTTCTCACACCAGTCACATGACTGACTTGGAGTTTATTGTTTTCCTTCCTAAACTCTGGGTGCCCACCAATTTCCACACGGGCAGTCAAAAGTAAGGTTTATCAGGATATTCTGGATATCAGGAGTTGCTGGAGGCAAGCTGGATGGCATGGCGTATTACTAGTTTATATAGTATTTCTTTTTCCGCTGCACTGTTTGTTGTTGTACACTCTGATGATACGATGTAATGAAATGTATAAAATGTAATAACTGATATAGTTCTTTGTTTAAAGATTATTCATTTATTATTATATGTTGTTCCGCTGCGAATTGTGAGATTCTGTTATTGTTCTGTTGTTTTCTGTTCCGTTCTATTTTCTGTTCTATGTTCTATCTTTCTTCTCTTCTATTTTAAAATTCTCTATTCTCTGTTCTGTTCTCTATTTTCTCTTTTTCTCTATCTTAAAATTTTCTATCTTCTGTCTTCTCTCCTCCCTAATTTCTACCTTCTTCTCTTCTCTTTTCCTAAATTCTTTTTCTTAAAAACCCTCAGTGTTCGGTTTTCCGTCGTTCGATTTCTCGGCAGTCGATAAAGTGAGTGTCGATGTCGAATTTTCGAAAGACGAAGAATCGTGTCCTGACAATGTGGTATCAGAGCTTATGGTTAAGCGACAACCATGGTTCTGTTGGGTATTTCTCATTAGAGATAGAGTCAGTAGTACTCTAGAATGAGTTTGTGTGTAATAATAGCTATGAGAGCATATTTGTTAGTGAATAAAAAAATTGTTTTATATTGTGATGATTGGTTTGTGGAGTGGCATATGAACCTTCGTCGGCGCAGCTTCGAAACTGAATCGAAGGGGTTTCTAAACACTTGAATAGAACAATTCGACACAATATGGTTTTAAAATTGGGTAAATAAAATAATTTTACCTTGAGTATATTTTATATATGAAGAAATAATTTTTCAGAATTATTAAAGTGTATATAAGTTGATTGTTAGGTTGTTTGAATAATCTAAATTGAAGAATAATTGCATAAGAAAAATAATAATTATAAGAATGGAATTATAATTAAAGTGATTTACAATTGAGAAATAAACTTATATATATATAAAAAGAGAAACTATATGAATTTATTTATAAATGGGAATTTAAGTTAAGTAAAAACAAGTGATGTTTGTTAAATGGAATATAACTTAAGAGATATTGAATGAAGTTGATATTGGTATTTAAGTTAGTTGATGGTTGAATATATATTGCTATTGGATGCATTCCTATGTTGACATGTATAGTTAGTATGTTGCTATATGTTATATATTGATACTATTAACTATATGCATGATTCTCATGTTGTTTGTTGAGTGTTTAGTAGGTGCGGATCGCGTTTGCTTTGCATTTGGAGCTCGCTTTCGCGCTATATTAGCCATATATGCTTGCTAATAACATATAAGGTACATATCTCGGATTAAATACCGTACTTTTACATTTTTTCCCTTCGGGATGCCTCATTACTTGATGAGATGTATATTTGTGATATATATACTGTCATTTTTTTTTCGGATCGAGCCGCGCAAAGGAGACTATGGCGAATTTTTCCGAAAATTTAAGGCGTTAGAAAAAATTTAAGAAAATTGGAAAATTTGTGAAAACTTTAACTTTGTTTTGGAATTGAAAGTTAAACAATAGTAGTTGTTTTCGAAAAGATAACTAAGTATGACTTGAAAACTTAGTAAGTTATTGTAAGAAGTTAATTATAAATTTTTGGAAAATTAATAGATTCTGTAACTTTCTTACTTGTAATTTCGAGGACGAAATTCTTTTAAGTGGGGAAGATTGTAATGACCCAGAATTTTTAGTAATTAAAATTTGAATATTTAATTTATTTTAAATATTAATAAGTGAATTTATAAGTCAAATAAATTTTTATTTGAATTATTGGATTTAATTGGATAATTAAATCGATAATTTAATATGTTAAATTATGGAAATAATTGAAAATATAGTTAAATATGATTGAAAATGATTTGTAAAATTTTATTTTATCATGTTAGAGTTAGAATGATATTTTAGAACTTTTAAAATCGAATTAAAAGTTAATTTGTGAAAATTGAATATTTTAATAATTTAATCGACTAGTAAAAATAGTCAATTTTTGAACAGTCTCAGAATTGAACGAAACCAGTTCCATTGGATCCGTAATAGTTAGTTATTATCGGATTTCAATTTTCGTGTCAATCGGAGCTATCGTTTGATCGTAGCAGCTCGAAACGCATCGATTTGTTTTTAATTTAAATTTGACGAGCTAAAATAGCCATTTTTCAAAAAGTCTCGGATTTCGACGAAACCAGTTTCATCGGATCCGTAATGTGATATTATTGTAAGGTTTCAAATTTCAAGTCAATTGGATTTACCGTTTGTCCGGTACAAATTAAAACGCCTAGAAATCGACTTAAATCGGGTTAATTCAAATTGAGCGTTTACAGCCATAACTCGCACATACTTCCGAATTAGCTTCCGAAACCTGTTCCATTGTGTCCGAAACGCGGGGTAAACCCTAGAAACGCTGGTTACGGCGCGTAAATCGGAGTTCGGAATTTCCGGGATGAATAGTGTTTCGTCGGTTCCTTATAAATAGCCCACTATCTCAAAAAAATAAAAAATATATACAAAACCCTAGCCAAAAAACTGCAGCCGCCTCCCCCTATTTCAAAGGCCAGTATTTCTTCTCTTTCTCCCCTCAATCATTCACAATCCATCGACAATTAGGCGAAGTGTTCAACTGCAAGGTTGTAGAGGATGGAGAGGGCTTCAGATCCATACGGAGTTGATCGTGTTTGGAGCATCGAAGGGGGAGAAATGGGGGGCCGACAGTCAGGGCCTACGCACGCCTTTCGAGGCTCATCAGGTGGCCAAGTTCACCACTGTTCTGGCCGAGCATAGCCTTGGTCGAGAGCTTCCTATTGCAAGTTGTTGATCGAGTTATCGTTGAGTATTGATGTTGCATAATTAAACCCTAATTATCTAAATATGGGTTCTCTTGCACGGTTTGAGTTACTGAAGAGGACGTGGGGGAAGAAGAGGGGATGGAGGGCTGTGATCAGGTTGGAGATGAATCCTGTGGCCCAGATTGCATAGGTTTAAATATATAAAGTTAAATGTTGTAAATTAGTTAATTAAAATCGTGTAATCTTTAAAACTGCATAACTTTTTCATACGAGGTCGAAAACGCGCGAAACCAGTTGCGTTGGAATCGTATGGACGAGCACTACGCGATGGAGTTGGTTTGGAGTCGTTTGGAGTTAGTGAGAATTTTGGGTAAAATTAAACGTCCGTTTAATTTTATTCGAAATAAATCGCTAAAACGGAATTAAAACCAAGGTGAGAACTTCTCACTCAATCGAATCAGTTTCGATTTTATTTTAAATAGTTAGATTTAAAATATTTGAATGCATGTTTGAATGATGATTGTTATATATTGATTGTTAAAATAGACATTATACGCCGTTAGTAAGCGGATGTTATTTATTAAAAACATATACCGCGGATATTTCATAAACAGTGAAATTGGTATTATATATAATAGCAATATATATATATATTGGCATATGTATATATTGGAGTTATTGATTTCCCGCATTTTTGTTTAGCGGATGAGACCCTATTGCGCCGTTATTAAGCGGATAATATTTAATAAGAACATATACCGCGATAATTTCGTACTGGAGCGAAATTGGTATTGTGCTAATGTTTTTGGATGCAGGAAAACAGGTTGGAGGGATCCAACTGGATTCCTCAACAGTATTTATTTGATTTCAGATATTTTGATATTTGATGGACTATCATATCGATATATGATGTCGTTGTAGTCGTGATTGACTATTTGGTGTGTAGCATCATTAGACCCAGATTTTGGAATTTTAAAATGATTTATAAAGTGATTTTTGAAAATATACTATATTTTTGGAATAGATTCATTTTAAATAAATAAACGTTATAATTTTTAAAGTTATAAAATTATGGTTTTTGTGAAATACAGTTAAAAGCTGATTTTTGAGAATACGATGCTAGTGATTTTATAAATAGTTTAAATCGGGATTTTAGAATTTATTGTGAAAAGTTTAAATATAGGATTTATAAAATTTAATTATTTTATGAATCAAAATGGTGAAATAATAAAGGAGATTAAAGACGTTTTAAAGAATAATATAAATTGAATTATATTAAGAGATTTATAAATGGATATTTATAAATTGAGATATTGATATTATAAAACGAGTTTTTATAAGTGTTTGAATGGAGTGAAAATGAATTTCATTAAAGAATGAAATTTATAGAACTATAAACAGTGAAGTTATAAATGAGATTGATAAATAGTAAGATTTATAAATTATGAAGTTATTAAAAGAATAGTTTTGAATAAATCATTGAATCTTATAAGTTATAAGATTTATAATTATGAAGTTCAAAGAACGATTTTGTAAAATAATCGTTTTATAAGCATTTAACTTATAATGTGAATTTTTAGTTTATAATTGAGTTATAAACTGGAATAGGTTAATAAAAGAATTTATAAAAAGGAAGTTTTTATAAATAAATAGAAATGGAATTTATAAACGTTGTTTTATAAATTCGAAATGACTTATTTTGATAAGTAAATTGTTGAAACTTATTAATGGAGTTATATTCACATTTTTGACTGTGAATAATCCTTTGAATTAAAATGAATAAAAGGATGAAATTGTTAATGAAGTATATTCACGTTTTTGAATAGTGAATAATATGTTAAAGGAAATGTTTTGAATGAGATGTTTAAATTGAATTAAAACGATCTAACGATGTTTTAAAATATGTTGAGATTCGAAACCATAGATTTCAACATTTATTGTTGAAATAGACGTTTTCGAGAAATAGAAGGAAATAGTGGACTATAACACTGTTGTTATAGTAAATGATTTCCGAAAGGAAATGTTTTGTATAGTATTGGGATTTATATATCTATTTTAATTTCGAATCCCTATACTAGTGATTTTGGGTTGTCGTAACGATGTTTTACGCAACATTCGTTTTGGCCCAAATAAATATGTTTAAGAGAATGATTTCCTTAAAGAATGAAATATATACTTAATTCGATTTAAGTATATTGAATATTTTCTAAGTGTTGAAAATAAATAAAATTCGTGAATTACTTATTTAATGAGTATGGAAATGTTTTCCAATATGAAGTGAATAATTAAAATTTATCTTTTTGAAGATAAATTGAAATGGATAATTGAAATGATATGCATGGATATTTTGAAATATAAATTCATTATTGAATTTATAAAAGCAAGTGGAATTTGTTTAAAAATAAGTATTGATTTATTTTTGAAGTATTGAAATTATATATCTAGTGAAGATAATTTGGAAAATTATTTGAAAACTGGTGATGTGTGCATGTCCAGTGATAGTTCAATAACCGACTATCAATATTTCCCTTTGAATGGGTAATTGATGTGATTTGTTTGAATGTGAATGCTACACTTATTTTTGAATAAGCGCTCACTATTCGGGTTAACCGGGAAAGGACCATGGGGTCGTATAACCCATTCCGAATATGTGATACGTCGTTATAATTGCATTGAAGATCGGTGTTGAAGACCCGGTATTTGCGAGAGCGATAGGATGACCTGTCGATTTACTCTGCACCGAGTTGCTCCGGTATAGAGTTCTCCATATGTGATGGTGAATCCGATCAGGATTGTGAATATCCGGATTGCAAGGACTTCTTTGTAAGTGCCTTCGGTTTTGTTCGAGCCCGGAACAGACTTGTATGGATTGTATGTCTGACATTACAAGTTGAGATATAAAGCCGATTTCTTTCAAAGATATTTCTGTTGGTGGCGAAGAATTTATTCTTTTAGCTTAACACCCTTCTCTGAGACGTACGAGCTCAGAGGTTATATAGTTGAAGTTATCAGCGATATATTCCCAATTTGGTAATGTGATATGCTGAGTGATGCTGAAATGATCATTGTGTTGATTATTGTGATAGGATCGTTTATTTGATCGTCTATCTTGGTGATCATTGTGTTGATCATTTGTTGACCCAAAGCATGGCTTTTGTATAAAGTATGTTTTTGTGGACGTGACTTCGTCGAACCTCACACCCCGGAAATGGTCAAAACAGGAAAGATGCGACAAGGTTATGAGGGGTAGCACCCTTTAGGGTATGTACATTTCCTTCTGGATAGAGGTGGTATCATGGTATGGAGCCCAGATATTTAACCTATGTGGTTACTACGAATTTATTACTTTGTGGTTGTTGGTTTTCGGGATCCCGTGAGAAAGGTCGTTTACGATCGGGGAATGGCGTGCTCGTGTCAGTAGTTACCCAGTTAGGGGTAACCCGGCCTTGTGTTGGCAGAGTTCCGGTTTGGTTCTCGGGGATGTCTTTCCAGAGGCATTCTCATGTGGCAATGGGAAGTTCCTTGGCCGGACCATTTGTTGGAAATCCAATTCCCAATACGAAACTTGTACGGTATTAGTTGTAGAACCTGCCATTTACTTATGGTGGTCACCACTGTTTAGATGGTAGCTATAGTAGGCATACGATAATGGTCGTATGTTGGCTAAGATTTATATTCTACTTTCGAAATGAATTTATTCTACACTATGCACTAGTAATAATATCAAATGTTATTTTAAAATGCGTATCAAGCATCTTTGACTATCATAAGGAGAAATCTCCTCCGATTCTGCGTTTGCATGTGTGTGTGTGCGGGAGGCCTTATGGTAGTCTCATTTTTAAAAGCATTGCGAATTGAAATAAAAATATCTCTCTATTTTGATTTTAAAGATAAATAAACTGTTTTGAGTTCTCACACCAGTCACATGACTGACTTGGAGTTTATTGTTTTCCTTCCTAAACTCTGGGTGCCCACCAATTTCCACACGGGCAGTCAAGAGTAAGGTTTATCAGGATATTCTGGATATCAGGAGTTGCTGGAGGCAAGCTGGATGGCATGGCGTATTACTAGTTTATATAGTATTTCTTTTTCCGCTGCACTGTTTGTTGTTGTACACTCTGATGATACGATGTAATGAAATGTATAAAATGTAATAACTGATATAGTTCTTTGTTTAAAGATTATTCATTTATTATTATATGTTGTTCCGCTGCGAATTGTGAGATTCTGTTATTGTTCTGTTGTTTTCTGTTCCGTTCTATTTTCTGTTCTATGTTCTATCTTTCTTCTCTTCTATTTTAAAATTCTCTATTCTCTGTTCTGTTCTCTATTTTCTCTTTTTCTCTATCTTAAAATTTTCTATCTTCTGTCTTCTCTCCTCCTTAATTTCTACCTTCTTCTCTTCTCTTTTCCTAAATTCTTTTTCTTAAAAACCCTCAGTGTTCGGTTTTCCGTCGTTCGATTTCTCGGCAGTCGATAAAGTGAGTGTCGATGTCGAATTTTCGGAAGACGAAGAATCGTGTCCTGACAATTTGATACACATGTACAAACTATATATCACATATATAAGTAGATCTGATCTTTATATTAATCAAAGAAATAAAATAAAGATTTTATTTAAAATTTATTTATATTGGATTTATATTAATTTAGACTTCATAGGCTCAATAATATCTAAGATGGTAAAAAAAATTGAAATTCACTCATTTAACCCATTATGGTGGCCTAATTCCAATAATATTAACCAACAGAAAACTCTCAAGTGATTCCATAATTTTCAATAACTATGAGTATGTAATCCCTCGGTATCTGCAATGGCTACATGTAGTACACGGTCCAATATTTGAAGAGCATTAAGTACTTAGTCTCAACGGATAAATCAATATCTTTTCTCAAAACATCTTGACTAGGAATAGTTAAAATAATATATTATTTTTAATGTGATAAAATTCTCATGGTTACAACATTGTAATTACTATCATATAATATATTATTTAAGTATTATCTATTCAATATACTTTAAATTAATGACTTAATTAATTATATCACGATTTAACAATGTATATTATGGAAATCAAACACCTTTATTATGAATAAGATTAGTTATTGACTAAGATATATATAACTAATTACATCATTGAAGTATACTGGATATGCTCAAATAAAACATTTAGTTAAATTAACCGATGTGATTAATTAATGAATACATAAAATTTAAATAAAATATGATTTTATATAATAATTAGATTGGATCTAGTGAAATCATTTAGACTTCATAGGATCACTATGATCTAAATAAAGAATTTTCTAAAATTCATCTAATTTACTCGCTGCCAACAAACCCATTTCCTTTAGACTTCTCGTCCTATTCTTAAGAAAGTTCCTCTTTGAAAGCCACCCCTGATACAGTGGAGATGCAAAACCCCACTTTGCTTGATCTTGAAATAACTACTCCCATGCTATCTCAGTTAGCACTCCCTCTAGTCCAGTCCAAGGATATTAATAGTCTGGATGCGTGGTTTTCCTTTGTATTCGTATCTGATCCTTCTCCATCAATTGCCCATCTATTGGCAAGCCAACTATTAGTCGTTGATTCCGCTCCTTCATATCCCAACAAATAGTATAAATAAATTGGTTCTTTTTAAATCATACAACTCCTTTCTAGCTCCTCTAAGCATGCTAGCCTCGATGATTTGGATGTTATGGTTGTGTACAAAATTGCAAATTATTCCTATCTTAAGCATCCTAATTTTGGTAGTTTTGATAGTCTGTATGTTGGTTTATATATTGTTGTTATATTATTGATTGTACGGTCTACATGGTCATTAAGTCATATGTTGTGTCAGTATATAGGTACTAGGGCATTTAACCTCATCTATTTGTAGTGATATATAAAATATTGCATGGACCACTTAAAGTATCAGCTTGCCTTTCAATATATTTACACTTATTTAAATTTAAAATAATTTAAAATTTTGCATTTTATAAACTCTTTATAAAATTATGTAATTATCCAGTTTTAAATAATTTTAAATAAATTAATTTTATAATATTAAAACAAACTTATTTGAATCAACCTAAGACTCAAAATGATTATGAGTCTTCCACAAGATCATACACTAGAAACATACTAGGAGATCTGATGGTTTTACGCTCATTAGCATTCCTTAACTGGAGTAATTAAACGCATTTTCCTTAAATACCCATTTTGTTTGGTTTTTCCCAAATTTTGCCATACGTGTTAGTTAACTATTCAGGTTCAATGGCAGCGGGGTTAAACGGGTGAATTTCAAAAATATCCGTTTATTAATGTGCAAAGATCTTATTTTTTGTTTATGTAAGTAAAATTTATTCATACAAATTAATTTTGTATTTATTAGTAAAAGAGTTTGTGTAATATTTTAATTTATTAAAATATTTATTTTTTTATTAATGTTTAATAATAATATTTAATTATCAATTTTAGTTTAAAATTAATTCATAATTTAATTTTATATTTTATATTTAAAATGCAAACACCACAACCACGATAAAAGTATAAACTAATCTTGGGTATAATGGGAAAATTAATTTGTAGCCTATGGTTAGTACATGTATAATGATCAACATATGTTAAATTAAATATCAAAGGGAATTAATATTAACAAATAATTTTTGGCCATAATATTTTACTTATATTTACACTAAAAATATAATATACACACACATACATAAAAGTATGCAAGGAATGATGGTTATTTTAAAATATAATTTATTGCTATTGATGAATAATAAATTTGTTTAAATATAAAATTTATATTTAAATGATTGTTTATATGAAAGAGTGGTCCTTAAATTGAGGAGAACACTCGTTGTTGTTGTTGTTGTTATGTTAAAAGAATAACCAAAAGCTATCAATAATTCTGATGGATGACTACATGATAAAGGTAAATAATAATGAAATAAGAGACCATAACCTAGGTGATCGCTTAGGTATGAAAACAAAAGGGGTAACTATACAAAAAAAATTGATGCAAAAGATGTGTGTCATATGAAGAATAAGTCTAAATCGAAGCACGAGAATGGACCTAGAGACAAAATATCAAAGCAGGGATAAGAGAAACATAGGCTGGTCGATGTACCATTGGCTATGAGATAGAGCTGAGAAGTTCCAATGAAAAATCCTATTGATGGTGTAGCTGCAGGAGGAGCAAGAAAGCTGCCGCATCAAAAATAGTAGGAGAAAAAAGCCTCCTAAGCGAACATGGAATGAGGCAAGTCTACCCTAATCTTTGAGTCGGTCTTCTAATAGGGAGAAGGAAGAATGCCTTAAGCTAGAATGTCATACATGATCCGATCAAGAGTTGGTCTCCAATCTTTATTTCTTCTACTGACCCTGTCCAAAGTGAGATATACTGGGAAGTAAAATATAAAATAGCAGAAAGATTATATACGAGTTGTTGAACAGTCATTGATTTCTTTCATTTCATAGACCCTAGCATGTTGTAGAATATGTTGCATCTAAAAATATCCCAAGTGAATGGTTATAGTTAAATGTGAAATTGGTCTAAAATTCTTGTGGGGATAGGATATTAGTATTAATGCTAAGGTCAAAAATAGAAAATACATTATTGATTATGTGTTAAGTGAATTGGCATTCGAAGGACAACTGTACGGTGGTTTCGGGAGCTATGTTAGCAAGGATTTTTAGTAGGATTATTTATTAGTTGAGTGTTTAATCTATTAATGGGGTTAAATCTATCATGTAATATAATCTACATATGAATTTTAACTTTAAGCAAAGCATCGATTTTACAAATAGGTTTTAAATACGATAAGGTTATGCTCCTAGATATAATTAAGAGCCTACGCACTTTCCTTTTTGTCGCAGCACCATACCAACTTGTCGTGTTGTTCGTTTATATTAATAATATCAATAACTCTTTGGTATTACCTAAACGCGTTCCCTATTAAATTTTGATTAAAAGAGATAGTCCGGTTAAATATATCATGGTGCCTAAATATGTCCATAATGAGATTGTTATTATTGTCAGATGCCAAGAAGAGTTCAAAAAATTCATGCTTCAAAGTGATTTGGGAAGCCTATGGATCATTCCAGAATGATGTTTTATTTCCTGTATGAGTATTAAATTGAAGGCCTTGTTTAAATATATGGAATAATTTGGAAATATTTTTCCAAAAGGAGGAAAGAAAATGCGTACTTGGTTTATATAAATTTTTATACCCATTGCAGTAGAAATTTCTAATTATCTCTTTCCATGTTGTTGTATCGTCATCTAGGAATTTTCAAATCCATTAACCTAGAAGGGAAATGTTAAATGCGTATTTGGTTTATATAAATTTTTGGATCCATTGCAGTATAAATTGCTAATTATCTATTTCCATGTTGTTGTATCATCGTCTAGTAATTTCCAAATTCATTTACCTAGAAGGGAAATGTTAAGAACTTTTAAACTTGTACTCAATTGAGTTTTAGGCTTGTACACTATATCCCATTTAACGAGGCAATTTAAGTTGGAGCAATCTGATCCCCCTTCCCATAAGAACTTCCCTCTTATGCAATCAATCTCATTAACCACCTAAGTCAGGAAACGATAATAGGACAAACAATATATCAAAATTGTCGTCAGAATCGAGTTAATAAGAACCATCCTCCTGCCCTCGACAGGCAGTTAGCTTTCCAAGAAGGCAGTCTTTTGCTAACTTTATCAATATAAATGACTTATTATGTATATTTATATATATTTTTTAGATTTATTAAATTATATATTTAATAATACTATAGATAAAACTAAATAGATTTGATTAAATCAAAATGAATATTTAATAGTAACTTATACATAACAATATACTTTTTATTTAATAGGATGCTGGCGCATCAAAACTAAATTTTTTCATTTAAATAATATCAGTCATATGTATATAAATATGTATGTTTTGATTTTAAATTCAAACATCGTTGACTTTATAAAACTAAATATATTTTTAAATTTCCTACCGAAGGTAGTTTAACATTTTTATTTAATGATTTGCATACAGAAATCTCTTCCATCACCCACCTCATTTTATATATATATTTATATGTGCGTGCAAAATAATTTTTTTACCTGAACGACATATATATATATATATATATGTGTATGTATATATGTATATGTATATTAAAAACTGAATAATGTATTTATATAATAAGTTAAAACTAAAATTACTTTAAGACATACATATATATTTATATACAAATATAAAATAAAATTAATTTTTTCACTATTAATACAAAACAAAGTTTTAATATATATACATAGTATGAATATGTATTTAATATATATATATATATATGGATTTAATATGTGTGTGTGTGTGTGTGTGGGTGGGTGTGTGTGTGTGGGTGTGGGGGTGTGTGTGTGTGTGTTTGTATGTATGAATGAAATATTAAAATAAAATATTTATGAAAATAAGTTTTGTTAATGGTCGAGATATATGTAAATAATAACCAGCACAAAGAAAAATACATATTCATGAATATATTTGAATTAGAATTTGTACCGATCACCATTGTAATCAAATCGATGGTTGAATGCTTTGTTTGTTGGTTTTTCACCCCTTGAATCTTCATTCTTCTCATTGGTTATAGTTTGCAATGTTGTCACTATGGCTTCATCAATGCTTTACAGGGGCTACAGATGTATTGAGAAAATATAAAGAGCAAGTAAACTGAGGCTATCTATTTATATACATTCAGATGTTAAAATATGTATACTATTATCTCAAACCTGAAGGAATTGGACTAATTGAAAGCGGGTGAAATAGGTAGATTTCAAAAAAAAATTATTTTAGATTTATCGGGCCTATGAAGTTTAAAAGGTTTATTAGGTCCAAACTAATATATTTTAAATAAAATCTTATTTTATTTAATTTTTTTATAAAGGGGTTTTAAATTAAATTAAATTAAAAGGAGAAAATCAAATACACGCAAATATATACATTGCAACACATAAACATTGCACATGGTCAATGTGTACGTTTATAAGTATAGGGATTTACACCGCAGTGGACACATTCGCCCTTTATAGATGTCTTTGTTGTCCATAATTATATTTAACACGTAGAACATTAATAAAATATGTGTACACACATTTTGCTTATACTTATGCATAATATGTTATAAAATACTTTCAACTAATAGACAATAGTTCGCTGATAATTATAATGTGACAATTAATCAATTCAAATAGGCATTTAATAAAAGGAAAAGGTGGACTTTTCTCCTTTCTATATTCATTCATCCAATGACATTTTAAATCAACATTAGAACAAATAAACCTTTATATGCATTAGAATTAATTTTGACAAGTTGCATGAGTTTTGAAATTTAAAATTAACATTTTACATCCAATTTTGACTTAGTAAAGATTCAACAATGGATTTATAATTTTAAACGGAAGTCCTTTAAAATTTTGAATCGAAATAATACACACATGCACATACATACATACATATAATAAACCATGTTTTAAATTGAAAAAGATACATATATATACACACATATACAAATATATATATATATATACAAAACTTATAATCTTATCTATTTTGAATATGAAATTCACAATTCAAAAATAAGCTTTGATTTACGATGAATAAAAAATTAGATTTATACTTTTACATGAAGTCCTATAAAATTTTGAGCTGAAATAAAATAGATAAAATATGAAATAATAACCAAATGTATTTTAAATTTTGAAAGACACACGTACTGAAATCTACATTCAATTCCATAAAATGATTTCAAGTTAAAAATTGTATTTCACTTATATTTGCATATGTGAAATGTTACTAAATATTCCAACTAATTAAAATTAGTTTTTGACCCGATTTAAAAAAATAACATTACTAAAAACAACGGTAAACAATATATTCGACAACAGAGGTATATACAAATTCGCTGTGTAAGATATGGAATTTAAATAATACAAACATGAAATAACATAAAATCAAATGAGATGTACAAGATATGGATCTAAAATATACTAATAATGGTGTAATATATAATCAAATGAAACTGAGAATCACCTTATGATGTAGCCTAAAATTCACACATTAAATGAATTAAAACTCCTAGATCCGACTAAATCACCTCCTAAAATTACAACGATTTGAAGCACCACTTTTGTATTTATTTTATTTGATTTTGTTTGGTTTGTATTGCTCAAATTTTTCGTAAGTAAGAAGATAAACTAATCAAGTTTTCTAAGCTTGGCCCGGTCTGGTCCAAGGCGACCCAGACCCAGGTCAGCCTGTAAACCAACCAAGGCTAGAGACAGGCCTGCTAGGCTTTTGCACCTAGTGCTGAACCAAATCGAAGCTCGCCCTTCTCGGTCCCTTTACTCAGTTGCCCATCAAGCCAGCTACCGGCTGAGGAACCTTATAGCAGCTCCAGTAGTCAGCTCGCCATTCAAATCGAGGCTTAAGCATAACCCAGCCTAGTTTATTTTGGTCCATCTCCCATCTCATTTGCCGACCTGCTCTCTCATGCCGACCCTCTTTCAAAATGACACCAAGTCTATCCGCCCCCTTAATCATCTCTCCTAACTATTTACCAACTGTCATAGCTCAAGGCCGCCCGTCCGCATGGCCCATTATTGGTTAGTTTCAGTACATCCACCTATGGCCTATAGCTTGTCTTGTCATCCCTTGCTCAACTCGGTATATCCTTGGATCTCAGCAATTCTATATCATCTTTATGGTCTCAATGAAAACTAAACTAACTCGGCTCATCTTGCCACCTAGGCATGTGGAAGTAAAGCGATAGAAGGTAAAAGGTAAGCATGTTCCATTTCCCATAACGTACCGCCACGGTACAAGTGCATTAAATATGAAATTTGGAAGGGCATGCACTTGGTACAGTTCTCCTATTGGCATTCATTTCAGACACACATTTTTTCCATTTAGCCAGCTGTCTCCCATCAAGTCCATTCGGCCAGATCAATGGATCGCTTCCTGCTTGTTTTCAGCACGATCTCACCCATCCAAGCATTAGTTTCAGCCATTATAAGAACCTCATGCATTGCAGCGTCAATAGGGTTCTGGACCCTAGTGCATGACTGATGGATAGGGGCTTTTGGTCAGAGAACACATGGCCATGGCAAGACTAATTGGAATGCGTAGGAATTCCACTCATCACACCTAATTCAAAGCTCCTCACATAGAAAATGCTTAAACTTAGCCACTTTATTACTCTTAAGTGCTTCCCTTTTCTTACCATTCTCTTGTAATTCCTTGTAATTGTAAGAGTGCCATATAGTAAGAGAATTTCGTAGTGGATGTATTGCTGAACCACTCTACGTCTTGTATCGTTTACCTTTAAGTGCTCGTTTTCCATAGTTTTTCATCCTTATGCCTAGTGATAAGCAAGTTAACTTTGCTCTATATGACACAGAAGTCTCATTTCTAGATTGATGAAAAATACAGTCAACATTCTAGCGCTGGAATGAGGGTCAACCTCCGACCTTATGGTTAATAGCCACGATGGACATCAACATTTTAAACTCTAAGGGGGAGGGCTTTCCCTTGAAAGGTTTCAATTTTCCTCACTTATCTTCTCCTCTATAAGAACTTCTCACACCTTGTGGTCCACCGCTGCCTCCAATAAATAAGAAAATTACTCAGAGAAGCTGGCCCATAATCTTAGTTTTTCTTTATGTTATGTGCCACTGCAGCACGTGCTTGCACCCTTATGTTACTTTTGCTATCAACCAAGTTATGAAGGTTGTGCGTGCATTCTGTATAAGGTTGCACCAACCAACGAAAGTTGAATTCCTCCACCTCCCATCTTTCATAAAGTTGCATCGGCCACACCAGTGGAAGCGGCATCCCCTAATGTGGAAGAGGGAGAGGCACGTGTCTCTTTCTCTCTAGGGATGCTCTCTCCAACAATAAGCCAGGGTTGCCTGGGCTCGTAGCAAGAATCGGGGGAAAGACAACAACCCAAATCATGGCCACCTATCGTGCATCCTCCTCGAAGGGTCCTTGAGCAAATTCGCACTCCGGTTTATGTATGAATCGGCCCCCTCAGGCCATTAGATACCTCCTTCGTCCATCTTCGCCCTCAACCATGCCCGAAAATGGCCGGATGCCCGACTGCATGTCTGAAGACGCTTCGGCTTAACACCCCTTCTCAAGCATATTTGCAAGCCCAGCCCGACATTAAAGATAAGTTCTTACACCTAATAATAATTTTTACTATTTTCTAAGTTCTTATGAATGGTGGGACTTAATGTTCGTCTCACCATTTTACATAATACTTATACAAAGCGCTCGAGCTAGCCATGCACTCTAGTTTGAACCGGGACTTATAGTCATCTTATGACAAGTGATGTGTCACTGGGAGAACCCTTGAGCCCTCGTGCGCTCTGATTCTAGCTGGTGACGTTTTCCAATTTGCATATGATTGCTTTTCACCCAGCAAACCCCATAAGAAAACATCCGCTCCAGCTTAAGACCGGTGTTGCCCGCCACTTAACAACTGTTAGGAACTCGGTTCATATGATGCCCGAGCTTAGCCCGTTACATAAACACATTGCTATTTAACATATCTTTAAAAGAAGATAACTTTTTCTATAAATAATATAAGGACAACATTAGCTACCCAAGATATGCTACTCTACAAGTAGCATATAAACAAACACCGATAGAACAACAAATTTCATAGGAAAAGTTTGTAATAAATGTTCTGTATCATTCAGTTAAATGAGTGTGGGGGCATAACACCTGCCCTACTATGCATACAAAGATTTTCCATCGTTTACTAATTGAAGAGAAGGAAAGAGAAGGAGAGGCTCATCCTTAAAGCCCCTCAGAAGACCTTGCTTCGAATGTGTACCCCGGCACCGACCAATCGGTATTTTTTCACGAAAGTAGGGTTGCGTTGCCACCTATGAAGCCTTTCACATCAAATATCATAAGAGATCTTAGAAATCTTCTAGACAACAGCAAGTAATAGACCAAGACTTCAGCTATGATATTAGAGGTTAGCCTAACAGCCACTACTATGTCCAGCAAGCCAGTTGGGCTCTTGAGCTGACCATGGTTCGGGAATATCAGAGAAAGATGGAGAGGAAGCCCACCAGCATAAGCTAGATCATTAACTCGAGATCGATGAATAATCACCACTAGAGAGATGGCCAAAAAGCATAGGCCCAGGCCGAGCAACGAAGAAAGATTAATCTAACAAAATTCCAAACAGTGCTTCAAACTGCAACAACAAAAATAGTTAAGCACCCAAGAATGTTTCTCCTTTATTTTAACTCTAAACAAATTTTACAAAAGCAAGGATGCTCAGAAGAATTTGGAGAGGAAAAGGAAGACGAAGTTAAAAAAATTTACCAATAAGAAACAATGCAAAGTTCAAAGTCTTGAGAGAAATTACATGAAAAAGGCCTCATGAGTTCAAAGTGGAAGAAAATAGGGTATTTATATGCCTTTCTCTTTAGTCGAAGCCATTATGATAAAAAGGGCTAAAAGGATTTCAACTATTAACATAATCAAATGTGTGACACACCATGCACGTTGGGGAAGTAACACATTTATGCCACATCTCGAGAAGCACAGTTACCACCGTCAATGGCATAATGCCATATGGAGTGCGTGTTCAATGAGTAGTCGAGCCGTCAGTTGATGAAGCTTCATGATTTAACAAGTCCATGCCTATATACGGACATGAACATAGGGGAAAAAATGTTCCTCAAATTTCTCATAAGTAAAAAGATAGTCTGATCAAGATTTCTTAGCCTGGCCCGATCTGGTCCAAGGCGACTTAGGTCCAGTTAGCCCGCAAACTAGCTAAGATTAGAGGCATGCCGACTGGGGTTTGGCACCTGATGCCAACCCAACTCCAAGCTTGGCCCATCTCGGACCCTTTACTCAGTCGCCAATAAAGCCTGTTATAGACCGAGGCACCCGCTGCAACTCGAGTAGCTAGTTTGCCAACCAAAGGAAAACATAAGCATAACCCAGCTTGGTCTACTTTGGCCCATTTCTCATCAGCTTGGTCTACTTTGGCCCATTTCTCATCTCATTTTCCAACCAATGTTCTTATGAAAATCCTATTTCAGTATGGCACCAAGTCTGTATGTCCGCTCAAGCATCTCCCCTAGCGACATAGATCTAAGCCAAAGTTTAGAGTGGCCCGTCATTGGTGCAATTTCTGTACAGTCACCTATGGCCTGCAGCTCATCTCGTCATCCCTCGTTGGGCTTGGCCTACCCTCGGCTCGCAAAAATTCCCTATTCTCTTAATAGTCACGGTGACTAGCAAACCAACTTGGCCCGTCTTGCCATCTATTCATGCAGGAGAAAAGGGACAAAAGGTACAACATAAGGAATTTATTCCTGACAAGAAGCATGTTCCATTTCCTATAATGCACCACCACATATAAGTGCATTATATGCGAAATAAGGCAGGGCATGCATCTAGTGCAGTTCACTTGTTAGCATTCATCTCAGCCACACATTCCTTCCATTTAGCCAGCTATCTTCATCCAAGTCCATTTAGCTAGATCAATGGTCTAGCGTGCTTCCTACCTGTTTTGAAGCACGATCTCAGCCCCCAAACATCAATTTTAGCTACTAGAAGTACCCTATGAATTGCAACATCAAAAGGTTTCTGGCCCCCAATGCTTGGTTGGTGGGTTGGATTTTTGGTCAAAGAACACATAGTCATGCTAAAGTCGACTGGAATACATAGGAATTCCAATCACTACATCCAATTCAAATTTCCTCACACAGCAAACCCTTAAGATTAGCTACTTCATTAGTCTTAACCGCTTTCCTTTACTTATTATTCTCTTGTCATTCTTTATAATTAAAAGTGAACCGTATAGTAAGAGAATTTCACAGTGGACGTAGGCAGCTTTGTCGAACCACTCTACATCTTGTGTCATTTACTTTTAGATGCTCGTTTTCATAGTTTACCTCCTTAAGCCTAGTGATTAGCAATGGATCTCTTCTCTTCACTATGAATTAGTCTCATTCCAAGATTAATGAAAAATACAATCTACAATTTATTTTGGAGCTTTCTTACTTCCATAAAGCTATAGAATTTTCAGCCATAAGAAAAAGAGGATGATTCGCGAAAGTGAATCGTGAGAGAGAACTCATGAATGAAAGAAAGAAATTTCATTTTAAATAAAAAATTCAACCTTTTCAATTCCTTCGTTAGAACCGTCCCTCTTTAATTTCTTATGAAATCTACCCAAATCAAGCCTCCATATCTATGCACGGCTAGCCAAGAAAGAGCCTACAAAGGCTTTCAAACATCCCAAAATCATTTCGTAATTAGTCGATTTAAATCAAATTAAATATCTTATCAATATTTTTTAATGCTATATGCATACATAATTATTATTCACACACATTTCATTAAATACTAATGGAATTCAAACATCAGATCAAATAAAATACAATAATTAATATTCCATAAATGTTAATTAATTTAATTAATTTACAACTATTATAAATTATTTAAATCATGCGATTTTCTGGAGTATTCATCGTTATGGTTATGCGACTCAAAGATGTAAGTTCAATCAACGATTAATATCGAAAAATTCAAATATTAAAGTTCACACGTCACCTTAGCTTGCAGTATAACAGTTTGGATGAATTTATCGCTTATATATCTTTTCGATAAAATTGCAATATTACTATTATAAACAATACCTGGTAGCAACAATTATTTACACTTATTCTTTTCATCAAAATTATATCACTTTAGAACTTATGAATTTTGGTTTTGTTCTAAATTCTAATATCATCTACATTCAACTTGATTTGTCCGAACACAAAATAAATGGTCTAATAATAACAATTATTACTCACCATGTTACGTTGGCTAAAGATTTTGATTTTAGGTTGACTAAATTTAACCGTGACACTAGCCTCGTATAACCAAGGAGACGAATTCTCTATTGAATAGTGGTTTACTTCCAATGCTTCTACTTAGACCCAACTATAATCATCTGATGGATCACGATACCATAAATTAACTATAATCAAAGTGGACAAGATTCTCAAGTCGATGGAACTATACAGCATTGTCACTTCAAGATTCTATGTTTGACCTTAGCTTTTTAACCAGTAGAAAACTCTCAAGTGATTCATTCCATAGTTATCTAATAACCATCGGCATTTAACCTCTTGATGCGTGGAACAGCCATGAATAATTGTAATGACCCTAATTTAACATTATTTAGACATTTAATTAGATAAATTAAATTAAATAATGCAGAGGGTTAAGAGGTTGAGATTTGATAATTAAATTAGAGTCGTGCCTTTTGAATGAGCGAAAATAAATAATTAAAATTTAAGATAAGGAGGAGGAAAAATAGAAGGGAAAAATAAGAAGTGCCTTATTTTATATCCTAAAACCCTCTCTTTCTCCACTTCATTCATTCATTTGCATCTACAAACTAAATTAAAACCTAAGGGGTGTGGCTGGCTATTAAACAGAATGGAAACCAAATATTAATGATAGGAGATTCAAGATCAAAAGCTTAGGAAATCGACCTTGATCCAAATCCCAACATTCTTAATCAAACAAAGGTGAAAAATTAGTTTACATCTCACTTTTGATAATGATTTCGGTTTTAAGTAGATCTGAACTATGTTTGCAAATAATATGTCATGTTATGTTTGTTGAAATGGGTATATATATGTGCTTGTTGATTTATATGGTTTAATATAGATTATATGATATGTTTGGATTAGAAAATATATTAAATGCCATCCAAATGAGTTTGCGTTTTTTATATATGATCAAAAATATTATTTTAGAAGCGTGTTTCAAGTTTCATAATTTCCTAAATGATTATGGATTTATTATGAATTTTCTATGAGATAAAATACTTAATTTTGAGTTTAAATTATTTAAGGCAGTCAAATAATGTTTTTGGATTTGAAATTTATATATGTTAGAAAATATATTTAAAACAAATTATTGTGATTTTTTGAGATTTTTCCTAAGAGTTTTACTAGGGTAAATAAATTAATTAAGCTAGAGGGGCTTAATTGGTATTTAAGATTTTAGGCTATTTTGTTAAGTATAAAATGTTTCATATATTTTAAATTAATGTGGTAGCTATTTTTCAGAAGAGTATACGACAAAGATTTCATAGCTAATGAAATTTTGACAAATATTGATGTTTAGGTGAAAAGGAATTACAAAAGCATAAAATCAGTTTTGTTTCGATTACAAATTCGCCACTTCCATTATTTGCTTCCCTCACCACACCCAGTAAGCCTTTTGCACCCATTCAAAACCAACGCACATAGTATCAAGCAATTGGTATGTAGTGTATTGGAGAAAGGTGGAACGAAAGGATGATGGAAAAAGCATGCTTTTGAAAAGGTTGAAGCCATTTTTATTAGCTTTCGAATCCCTTAACCTGCTTTTGTTTTTAAAAAGAAGCTTTCGAAAGGGTTGCCGCTTTAAACCCCTTCGATACCCTAGCTGCCGCATTTATACCTTTCACATTAATTAGAGGCCTCTTTTCTTTATAACCTTAAAACAATGTATTCAAAAGGAAGGCTTTTCTTAATATTTAAGCCGCCTTCCCAATGCTTTCGAAAGGGGTGTCTTAGCCGCTTTTACTAATAGTTATGGAAGCAATGGTTTCGAATGGGTAGTTTCAAAGTGCTCTCTTCCCCAATTCTTTTACTTGAGAGCAATGCTTTCGAAAGTGATGCTTTTGCTTCTATTTTCTTTGACTCTATAGTTATTTTAAATGTTGAACCCAATGATTTAGAAGGATTTACTTTTAAATAGTTTCTAAGCTATGTTTCCACAAATCCTTACTTGAACTCAATGCTTTCAAAAGTTATGTTTTGTGTTTCGAAATGTATCTTTTAAGTGTTTCAAAATGTATGTTTTAAGTGTTTCGAAAGGTACATTTTTAAGTGTTTTGAAAGGTAAGTTTCAAATGCTTTCGAAAGATATGTTAAATGGTTTCAAAAGTGGATGTCTATGGTTTTAAGCAATGATTTCGAAAGGAATACTTTCAATGATTTCGAAAAGGATTATTTTTACGTTTTTAACAATGGTTTCGAAGATGTTGTTTTGGATTTATCGCCTAAATTTTTCTAAGTTAGAAAAGGGGCTTTAACTTATTTTGATGGGATAGATAATCCCATTGATTTAGATTTCATCAACATCGTTTTGTGTAAAGCATAAACCATGATATAGATATTATAAGTAAAGCAATGAGTATGTTTTCCTTGTTAAAGTATGATTTAAAAGGATTAAATCAATTTGGAATGAACGTTTTCAAGGAAAATTGAATAAGGTAGTTAATATAAGTATATGACTCGGATGCTAGAAAACCATATGAGACCAGTGTAGGGTTGCGTCCTATACTTTAGCTAGTAGCCTCTAGCTAGTATAAGTCCGAAATTCCAGTGTGTAGGGCTTTGTTGCAGGTAAAATTAAAATGATGTTACACACAAAATGGAGTACACGGAGTAGAGGTAGGTTATTGGTGAGCTCGCAAAACAATTAGGATCAGTTGACCCTTGGAGAAGTAAGTTAAAAACACATATATATTATATAATAGAAGTTAGAATATTTATTATGTTAGGTAGGCCCGAGTTAGCCGGTGGTTAATAGTTAGCCATATAAAACTATAATGTTCGGATAGATAGTCCACTGGTCACCTAATTTATATGCATATATATTATTGCTATTGTTATAATCAGTTTGATTGTAGGATTTTGATTTGCAAAAGATGTGATTTTAAAAGGACATTAGTGAGGGGAAACCCGTTCCGCTAAGTAGTGTGGTCTCACTTAATATCCGTAAATTGAGATGTAATAGCAATACTCACACTGGGATTTATGTCTAACTCAAATTTTATGTTTCCCCTTACACTCTCGGGTGCTCAAAACATAATTTGAGTAGATTGAGAGTTAAGGACTTTTTAGGTTTAGTAGGTTGAACGAATAAGCTTCCAAAGACGTGTATGAGGCAAAGCTAGCTATTTATGACTGATATATCTATCGATTTAGTACTCTGATCATCCAAGGGGGCATCTTCATATGTCGCTCTTGGCGTAATTTGTAATATATTATTTGATCAAAACCTAGGAATCATTTTGGGATTATGTAATTGAATATGAAATATTGATTTGAAATGTAATCAGAAAAACTGTTTTTGAATTCTATGTTGGTTTTATTTCATATTCATGTGCTTTTGATATTATGGATACCATTAACATTACCGTATTTTGTCACCGGAAGTTAATGCTATAGATGATTACAGCATTTGTAGCGCTTAGCTTCAGACCTCAAAATAGTGGATGTTACAATAATATACTGCTTAAGATTTGGAGAGTGTTATGTAATTTAGCTTCAATCGATGAATTGGTATCCTTTCTTCAAACATCTTGATTACGAACATTTAAAACATATGTTATTTTTCAATGTGATAAAATTTGTATGATTACAACACATTGTAATTACTATCATATAACAATATCATTTAAGGATTTTTTATTTATATACCTTACACTAATTACTTTATTAACTATATCACAATATAACAAAGTATATAATAAAAAAGAAATACCTTGTTATGAACAAGATTGGTAGCAGAGTTAGACACATGTAATAATTACATAATTTCTCCTATAGTATACCCTTAACTCTATCAAAGCCCCAGATGACTAAGTCTCTCGACCCTATTCAAAAATATGAACGACCTTATATATTTACCAACTATGGTCAAAATCCTTTGACTCCTGTTTGAATCAATGTTTTAATTATTTTATGCAAGCTTCTTTTTCGATCGAACTGACGTATAATTCTTTATACATCTTTCTGTTAGATTTTATGCTTTGAACAATAATTGAAAATGCCATAAAATGTTAATACAATTAAGTACTAATTTATAACATTTATAAATTAATTTTAGTCGCGTTTGGAAATAATTAAAAACACCGTTGTGTTAACACTTTGGTGTGAACTCAATCCTCGATCAATATTTAAACAATTAAATACTAAACTATGTAAAGACTTTGTTGAAATACAATATCAGACAAAAGTTATATGCTTATGGATAATGTAGGCTAAATCAAATTTCTAATCTATGATAAGCTCACATAGTAATGATATTTTGTACACATTCTTTTTTCATCATTATATCACTTCAATATCTATAGTTTGGTTAAAAGTTAAAAACTCTATTAAAATCGGTATTTAATTGCGCAAACAAATTTAAAATCATTGATTCTATCTGATATTATCTACCGGTTAACCCATTAACTTTGGCTAGAGATTCCAACTTTTAGGTTGAATGCCAATTACAGTGATACTAGCACTCTACAATGAAGGAGATGATTTCTCACTTGGGAAGTGTCTCACTTCAAGTAGTTCAATGTATATCCAACTATGGTCATCATAAATTTGGTGTAACATCCCCCATCGAGACAAGAAAATAAACAATGATGTTGTAGTAAATACCTAAATCATTTTCCAGTGATAAAATGAGTTCAATATTATATTGTACAACCTAAGTAAACAGAGAAGCTAAATAGCTTTTTCATTACATTAATTCAAATTACATAAAATATTACATCATTTTAACCAAATCATTACTCATATAAGGGTCAATATAAATAAAAAATAGATAGAATAGTATTGTGTCTGACATATGAAGATGCCAATACAACACATAACCAGTTACAGATCCTGGTTTTACAAGATAGAATTTCAAAATAATTTTTATTATAAATAGCAAGCCTTTTGGTTCGTACATAAATCTTGGTATAAGTAAAAACTTTACCCTAGCCATCCATAGGGAGACCTTGCCGCAAACGCGGTATGAGTTTTCCCTTCGCTTTATCAATATAGCATAGTATATCACATCTTGTAAAGAATATTACATAAAAAGCAACTATGCGCATATCCAATCAAGAAGTGTATCCTACACTTAGCATCTAGTTATGAACCATGTCATGTATCGATTCAAGTAAATCTTATCATCAGCCATGAACCATATCATACAATCATTCATCATCCATTCAATCATCACCTAATATTTTATTTTACACTTCCATCATTAAGTTATAATTAACTTACTTAGTGATTACCACCTTAGGCCTATCTATCACTAATTCAACTTTTCTCAAACAACGTCGTTTGATAAATATCCATCATTCCAACAATAGGAGCCACCATGACTTTCCTAAGAGGTTGAATGTATGCACCTTGAATACATTCTAGTAAGCACCCTCAATAAGCATCAATTGCCCTTCTTAGTTCCTAAACCGTTATCGTTCAAGTTGTCGATTTATTCATTTTAGTCGTAACACTACCTTGCTGTTTTGGCACCTTGCCATGGCTCCCTACTTTAACTCCCTTTAAAGTATATAAATCTTTTAGGATTGAACCCTATCATGGCACCTTCCCATATACCATTGTACATTAGACTAATTCAACCATCCTGCCGTCCAATAACTCCATGAGCCGGCATATTTTCACGATCATAGTTTAACCCATTTCATTTGTTCATTTATAGTATATCTTACCCTTCCTCTAGATAAAACAATCTTTAACTTTAAGTTAAATGATACTCCATCATTTATTAGCTTCTTTAGCTTCCTTCCATTTTAAAAAAAGTTAAAACCATTTACCTTATAAAATATTTCTTTTATTTCATTCCTATGGAATAGTTCTATAACACTTAGAAGCTATCTTCCAAAGAGCCCTAAGCATTTTCTCATTATACCTAGAAATATATGGCATCCATGCCATCATAAATTATTATTATTAATCATCACAAGTTAGCTATCCCATACCTTCCAAACGCTTTAGCCTAGTTATCATGGAATGGCTATCCCATAGCCATTGTGGGTTAATTATCTAAGGCTATCACATATAGATATTATTCTATTTATCGTGTCAACTTCTCAAAGGCTTTCGCGGGTAGATAGCTTCCCAAGCTGTATTGAACTTTGAACAGGGATCGTTGATAATCTTCCCTACGGCCATCAAGCCTATTCCATCCAAAGCCATCGCGCCTAATCCACCCATAGCCTTCGCGTCCTATTTCCTGAAGCCATCGCGTGTTATCTCATCCATAGACATCGTATGCCATTCCTCATGTACCCTTCATGGGCTATCCCTTCTATAGCCTTCATATGCTAAGTTTCATGCTTAGCTATTATGCGCATTCATATGATAGCTCTCCCAAAGCTATCGTGGGTTATATGTATTAAAGCCTTTGTGACTTATAATATATAGGTTTATACATATATAGGCCTTCGTGGGTAGATAACTTCAATGTTATCACATATTTACTCGTTAATATCCATTGTGGGTTATCTCCACTAACACTGTCACATGTAATGTGTCATATATGCTCTAGTATATTAAAATGGCTATCTTGTAATTATTTGAATACTGATTCATGGCCTTGTTTAGTGTTAACTTTACACCAAATATCATTTGGTGTCTAATCCTTATTAGCTAATATTTTCTTTATAGATTACTTTATAAAATGGCAAACTTTACCTTCCATTAGTTAATTAATTATCGTTAATTAGTTAGTTCTTCCCATAGCCAGTTAATTAATATAAAATCAAAAATAGATGGAAAAAACCCCAAAAATCTATCAAAAATCAATGTTTTCATATTTTACCTTTTCCCTAAATTTCAGGGCCAAATAATTATTTTATTTATTTTAAACAACTAATTTCCCAAAATTAACCCTTTTTCCCAACTTAAAAAATTCATAATAACTCCAATTATGAAATTAAAATCCATCTCTATTTCATCATTAAAAAATTCATATTTCAATTTCGAATCATTTAGCTTAGATCAATTCATATTATTTCCTGAAACATGAACAAATTTACTTTACTTAAATTTTTAAGCACTGCCAAATTATGTTTAATCATTCAAGCATGTTTAACATCACCAAAACATTCATATGAAAATCAAATTCGAACCCAATTGGTCAGGTTATAGAGAAAGATTTTACTCACCCTAAATTTAAGAAACCTTGTTTAATCTTCCTTTTCCTTATATTAGAAAGCTTTAATCTTCTAACTTTGAAATCTTCTTCTTCCTTGAAATAATGGCAGGCCTTGGTACTTGAGTTTTAAGGGTTTTTTTTGTGAAATAAAATGAAATGAAAATGAAATGAATGAGGGGTTAGGGTTAAAGAAAGCGATCTAATGCTTTTGGCTTGGGATAATATCTCATCCTAACCTAATCACACTATTACATTTCCCTTAAGCAGACCTTACTATCCAAAATTATAAATTTATTTTCATTAACAAGGCCAATCTTAATTACTCTTAGTCCATTCAATTAACTTTATAAAGTGTCTGTACTCAATTGATAAAATCTCCCTTAAGCAAATCTTGTAATTAAATTACCTTATTTGTTTCTTTAATAATATCCTCTCATGATTTATTTGATTTAATTTCTCATATTATGGATCCTCCAAACATAGGGTGCTACAGTCTTTGCTCCTTATAAAAATTTCGTCCCTGAAATTTCGATAAGGAATTTTTTTTATATAACACCCTAAAAGTGCAAAGTCACCATCATATAAGTATTCACAAGTACAAAATATTAAACTAAGACCTACTAATGCAAATATCATCAACAAAACGTATTGGTGTAATTACCAATACATTGTAGTATCATATATGAATATACAAATGCCTTACTTGTCCATACAATGGACAAACAAAGCAACCTTATATGTACATGAATGTTTAAAACAAATAGGGATAAATATTCCCTATTATATCCTATTTCCCAAGTATAATCTTTTTTTTCCGTCATTCCACTAGACACAAACAAGCTTGATAAATTTGTTCATCAACCCCTTCGTATCACAACCCACTATCCCATTTGGCTATCTCACATACGTCAAATCTGCCTCTAAAAATAAATCTTCTATCGCCTCGGTTCCACTACCAAACTTGGGTCAAGCACACATTTCCTCAAATGTGATATATGAAAAACATTATTTACATGCGCAAACTACTAGATAATATGACTCGATAAGCACGCTTACCAAACTGCTCGATCACTAGAAATGGTCCTACATATCTAGGTGCCAACTTCCCTGCCTGCAAAGCACATAACTCCTTGCATCAAAGACACCTTCACGGGTACATGATCGCCTACCGCGAACTTAAGCTCTTTCTTTCACTTGTCGGCATAACTCTTCTGCCTCGATTATACTACCTTCATCCTGGCATAAATGAACTCTACCATCTTAGTAACTTCTCTCACCAAATCACCTAACATGAGTCTATCTCAAGTGGCGACTTACATGGTCTACCATATAGTGCCTCAAACGGTGCCTTCCCGATACTCGCCTAATAAATATTACTGTAAGCAAACTTTAGAAAGTGCGAATGATCGTCCTAACATCCTCCAAAGTCCAAGATGCATGATCTCAGTAAATCCTTAAGTATATGGTTCATCCTCTTGGTTTGACCATTAATTTTTGGATGGCAGGCTGTGTTCAAGTTCCACTCTATATCCAATGTGCTCTGTAAACTTCCCCGAAACTCATTGGTAAAGAGTGAGTCTCTCTCACTAACTATACTACTTGGTGTCCCATGTAGTCTCACTACATTCTTTATATATAGCTTCATTACGCTAGCTGTTATCCTTGTCAACTTCATGGGAATAAAGTGGGCACTCTTAGTCAGTCTATCGACTATCACCTTAATTCTATCATTTCACATCCTTAATCCAAGCAATCCATCTATAAAATTCATCGATATGGAATCTCACTTCCAAATTGGTAGTTCCAAAGGTTGAAATAAACCGCTTGGCTTTTAATGCTTGGCATTTACTTTTTGACAAGTGAAGCACTTCTTTACACATTCTGTTATATCTCTCTTCATCCTTCCTAAAAGAAATCTCTCTTCATATCACGATACATCTCCATGCCTCCGGGATGTGTACTAAATTTGAACGATGACTTTCTTCTAAGACTTCCTTTCAAAGATCTCCTACATATGAAATGCACGCTCTTTCTTTCTTTCTTTCTTAGCCATCCCTTTAAGTATATCTTGAACCCTTTCAGATCCTCAAACATCCACCCCCATCTCTAATCACCTAATCCTTCTTTACAATCATCGGGTCATCCTTTTTCCTTGTAGAAATCTTATCTACAAGTGCTGGATGTACCTCCAAACTTGCTAACACATCCGGATCGCTGCTTAGCCTAGTATTTTGCCCATAATGCACTCCGTAAGAGGCTAATATCTCTAACATTTTCCACTCTTTAATCATGCACTACACCATATGTGTAAATTTATAGCACCCATATGCGGAAATTTTGCAACGGCCTAAGCCGTTGCGAAATTGCAATGGCTTTGAGCCCTTGCTAATAATTCAGCAACTACTTTGCTCCATAGTAATATCACAATGATTCAGGACCATTGCAAACCTTTAGCTCTACTACACTAGGGAAATATGCCCAAAATCATATACTCGTATGCTCCCACTTTTAGCTCCCGCTCCTTTCCACTTTTTTTCTTTCTAAATGGCGATAACGGTGAAAAGGCGATTCTCCTAATCCCAAACCCTAGATCTACGTTCTTCCTCTTCTCATCATCGCTACCTCCCTCCTCCTTCAATCCAAACCCTGCGTATTGGAATCAAAATCATGGTCATATGAAGGTTTAATTTTATTGATTTTATAATCATTAGTTGTTTATCCAGGCTGGATCCTATTCTTTGAGATTACCAAAATCTAGCGCTATCAAAGTAATAGATATACATATATACTTTTCTACATCCTATTTTTAGTGTCAATATTAATGTCATATCTTATTGCTTCATGATAAATAAAAATTGATTCAAAACACTCATGTTATTATCAAGGTCTAAATGGAGCTTTCCCTGTGACGTCTAGAGTGTTGGTTGCATAATTGTAGAGCTTTGCACTGTAAATCATTTTGATTTTTTCCTCCTTCCTTGATTGAGTTTATACTTTTTAGAAGTTATGAGAACAGGGAGGCATAGTTTCAAACCCATGAAGATTTAGAACACTTGGAAATGTTAGAGAACACATTAGGTCCTTTTCTTTTTTGTCATATTTTCGATTATCTAAATATCTTTGCCTTATATGTTTATTTTAAGTTACAATAAAACTACTAATTGGTTCATTGCTACCTTGGTTGATTTTATCCTTATTTTTTTAATCTGAAAAATCAGTTTTTGCTCCATAAGATCAATAATAAATTTTTTTTTTTTTTTTGCATAGAATCAAACACCTTACCCATGAATATTTCAATATTATTTTCAAATTAAATGGAAGAGGCAAATGCCCTTCATTTGCAGTATTAATGCATAAATCTGTAATAGTGCCTATGTTAATCGTCATAATATTTGATTAACATTTCAATATTGTAGGATACAAAGGTTTTAAAGATACTAGCACTTTCGTATCGTTTCCCCTTAAAGAGATCTAGACTTTAAGTTATACACAGATTATTATTTATGTTGTATAATAGTTTAAATCATACTTGAATTCATAATGGATTATGCTTTAATATGATTAAATTGCAGTTTTTCAAAAAGCTTAGTACTTTTGTGTAGTGTAATTCTATTAAAAAAAGAATGGGATTGTTGAAAATAAAAGATTAGTGTTGTTGGTATTTAAGTGGACTGTCAAAAACTAGTTTGATGGGAATACAAAGATTCCAAATTTTTCATTGATGAGCTGACCTATGAATGTAACTTAAAAATGTTTATTTTGCTTCTGAATTTTTTGCATAAAAGGACGTAGGAGGGACTGGAGGGGATTCATAAGAAAGGGGTTTATATCCATACACATGCCCAAAGCTCCGACCCACGCACATTTTTTCATGTTTAAGCTAACCAAAGCAATGGTTATTTGTTTTTTATATGCAGGTTCTTGTTAACGAAATTGTGAGATCAAGGAAAGCACTGAATCATCTTCATGAAAATAAAGCACAGTTGAATTCAGTTTCAATGCATCTTGGTGAACTAGTTGGTAAGTGATAAATGCTATACAATTTTGAAACTTAATTTTTACCTATTGGCCATAGTCAAAGTTCTATTTGTAGAATTATATACATCCGTTGTAGAGAATTTTTCCATAAAAAAATTTTAAGTGGTCCTAAACCATTTTTGAATTTGTGTAAATATAATACTCTCCTATTTGAATTTTGTTTTGAGCATTTTTTTATTTGTGGGGTATTTGTTTCAAAATTGTATTTGTTTGCAAATAATAACCTTATGTTAGGTAAAATCTGCTTGTACTGGATGAGTATTGCCGTGGAATTTATGTTACCATGGTTATTGGTTAATGTGATACTAATACCTATACATTACAAACATAAGTCAAATGCAAAAAATCTTATTAGGTCACCGCTGTATTTATTGTTTTAGCGACTACTAGAAAATTTGGACATTTATCGAAGAGTGTAGAGATTATGAAGCTTTTCAATGACCTTGTGAAGGCCCCATAAGTTGCTACTACAATGTTAGAGTTTAGCAGAGAAATGATTAAGGCAAAACACTTCATAAAAATAGATATACTTGCTCTTAAGTCTTACTTAACTCGGCTGTGTTTTAGAGCTCCTGTGGTATAATTTATTTTGTAAAAATATAAGATAAGGGTTTCCATTTGGTGCTATTTTCGATGAGCTTTAAATTATGCCATCATACCCATTCATTTGCGTCCATGTATAATTGAATTTTAATGGAATGGGTTTTCGAATTTCTTCTTCTATAATTAGGATATGTGAGTGGTCACTTAGGAATGATAAAAAAAAATTAGTTATAAAGTT
Source organism: Allium cepa (assembly GCA_030765085.1). Taxonomy (NCBI): domain Eukaryota; kingdom Viridiplantae; phylum Streptophyta; class Magnoliopsida; order Asparagales; family Amaryllidaceae; genus Allium; species Allium cepa. Next base: position 76,130,881 of record CM060941.1, on the reverse strand, counting down.
TGGAAATTTACTTTGAAATTCAAAGTTAAAAAATGTTCTGTCAATTTTGCTGTATGTCGAGAAATACTTTCCACCTATGCATGTGAAATAGTTGCCAATGTACTGAGATTTTTGCAGCCATGTAGTTGCAACAGTTTCATAAAAATCCTCACCTGCATTTTAATTGTTGTTATTAGACCTAACTCTTTCATTTTTTTTGAAATGAAAAGGTTATTTACTAATGACGTATTAGAACCAATAATAGAAGGATTCGCCTTTTAAAAATCCTTACCGTTAGGTAAGGAAAAAGAGCACGACATCCGCTATATAGACTGTCTTCAATACAGGGATTTATAAAACATTGCAGAACAAAACAACTAAGACTTTTAAAAGAAAACAAAGCATAAAAATCGAGCTCAAAATAAGTTTGGCTAAAGTAATAACACCTTTGCATCCTTCATGCAACCCGGTCCAGCCCACAACATCAAAAGAGAACATACGAGACCCTAAAAGCCCAATCATATCTCAATGCGTCGCCATAATCCATTATCTTGCAACTCGATCCCCCAACGAAGTAAAATAACTATCTCTGCCGATGTCACATGTCGATGATGAAGTCGTCGTGATAGTTGTAACCGAACATCGATCTCCAAAAGTTTCCATCTAACCTCCTCGAGTAAGTTTTTTTTCAAAACGTCGTCAAACTCTTTCTACCCAAATGTGATGTATAAGTGTGGATACTGCTACGAAACTGAAGTCGCGGAGCTTGGAAAGGTAATCTTATAGTGAATTGGCAGCAAAAGGTGGAATTGCGAGTTGAAGTAGTAAATAATCCCACGGATAAGTACTGTACTCATAGTTCGAAAACAAATGTTGATAATTTTCAGTATGTTCATTACAAAGTTCGCATCCAGATTCAGTATTAATACCCCAATATAAAAGTCGATCGGCTGTAGGTAATCGCTGTATATAAGCCATGTATGAAGTATACGAAAATTTCCTGGCTGTTTTATTGCACCATATCACTTTAAAGTTATCATCTCTATCAATTGCTAGTCTAATGCCATTCCATACTTTGGAAAACATGAAATTCTATTATCACAAATTTTCCAATAACCGGTAGTGTTGTCAGAAAAAGTATGCACATGCTTAATTTGAGTTGTGACTTCCCTAGTATGTGATAGTAACTAAGGTTGAACTTGGCCATCTCGTATAATATACCTGACTTTGCATTTAGCCGTGTTGCTTAACTGAATTCTATTCCAGCCTAATAACTCAACAAATGACTTATGATTTATCCATGGATCAAACAACAAATCTGTGTTTTCCCCGTTGATAATAACTCAAGTCATAATAGAGGCAGTTGTGTCACGTTGTCTCAATATTGATTTCATTGTACCGGAGTAGTATTATCAATGGGTAGGACCTAAAATTTGCCTTTGACATGTATTTAATCCTCATCCATCTAGACCATACGCTATCGGTTGTTAGTGAGTTCCAAAGAAGTTTAAGTCTGGCAGTTTTGTTCAAGTCTGTGAACTTGCGTAGTTCAAACCCTCCTTCGATCTTAGGTTCACATAATGTCTCCCATCAAAATTTTATGTAGCTTACCTTTCCAACAAAAATCATCACATAGCTTGTCAATTTTGTTCAACACTGATTGGGGCAGATTATAAATTAAAAGCCAGTACATAAAAATGGGGGTTATGGTATTGTGAATTAATTTTGCTCATCCCGCAGTTGTAAAGAAATTACAGTCCCACCCTTCTAACTTACTACTGATTTTGTGTGGCAGGGGCAAACAGTGTGTGGCATGAATATAATCCACTGAGAGAGGAACACTAAGGTACTTCATAGGTAGCTCATGTTCTACAATGTTTAAAATGCTAGAAATTTCTGACTTGTAAATTGTGACGACCCGTAAATTTTGATAATTAAACTAGTTAATTTAATAAGATTTTGTAATTAAATTTAAAAAGAAAGAAAAAAACTTTATAATTTATAATGAAGTGAGTGTTAAAAATGAAATGTAAATTAAAGGTTATAGTAACGGTTGTAAGTTACTATTTAATTGGTCTATTAATGTAGTTGTAACTGTTACATTTCGGTATAAAATTGAATATAAGTAAATAAATGTATGGTAATTGAATGAATTCAACATTACATAAGCAATTCTGATAATTAGTGGAAATAATAAAATTGAGTGTAATATAAAGTTAGTGATGACATTTATGCAAGTCAACTTTTATTTAGGCTGCTAAATTCAGAGTAGGAAATCAGTTACATTTAAATGTAGGTAAATGTTCATTAATGTGAGATAGGACTATAACTGTAAAGTGTGAATGTAATGACATAAATGGAAATGTATATTTTATTAATAAGTTGAAATAAAGGAATGAAACCAAGTTGAATAAATTGATTGAGGTTTTAATAATAAAAATTGTATATATTTAGCAAATTCAATATGATTGAAAATAAGAGTTATTACAAAAGAAAGATGAAAATTTGAATATATATTTATGTAATGAAAGATAAACAAATAATAACTAGGTTCATAGAGTGATAATAGATTTAATAAAAAGAGTAGAATTGAAGCAAGGCAGTTATTGGGAATAAATTAATTAGAATTCAATCCGTAATAGATGGATTTATTGTAGGTGAATGAAATTAAATATTATGTATATTGAAATCTGGATGAATTGGGAAATTATTAATGTATTATTATATAAGCCAATGTTAATATTACCCATAAGAGGATAAATTAATAGTTGATTCAACAACAAGATTGAGAAACCAAATATATAGATTTATTAGGAATTTAAAACTTATATTTTTTAAATTAGATAATGCACAGTGTTTTACACGCAGTTATTTTCTGTATTTTAATTTCTATTTTTCTATGTTCATTCCTATATTTTTATTTTCTATGTTATTTTATTTTAGTTCGCACTTTGATCATTTATTGGATTTTTATTTGTTTATATCTTTTTATAAATGGTTGGAGAAAATCAAGGAGTCATAGGTTACACGTTTTAATTTCTTGCCTTTTCATTTGCATGGCCTCTTTCTTACTAGCTTAGCCGTGTATTTATTTTCCCTAGCCGTGAGCAATTATTCCACAAATCACGTACAAGAAGATTTATTTCTCATTTCAAAACTCCTCTCTTTCATTTGCATTTAAGAATAAAATATATACAATTTTCTTTCTCCTTTACTTGTTGCCTTTTCTTTTCTTGCCTTCTCATCTTTCCTTAGCCGTTCAGTTTTATTTGTAAACCCTAGCCGCCACTCCATATCAAATTTACGTATAGAAAAACTTCTCATCTCATTTGCGTTCCAGAAAAAAAAATACAGAAATCTATGGCTTCCTCCTCCATTTCCTCTTTTATATTTTTGTTTTTCTTTTGTTTCCTTCATGCCTAGCTAGGCCTCACCCTTATAGCCGACCACTACACCATCTCCACCACCACCATCCAAGGCCGTGACCACCATGAAGACAACATCACCAAAATTTTGACCAAACCAAGCCATGTATTGATCACCATGCTTTAATTTATAAAGGTTATGTCATTTTATTTCCTATCTTTTCATTGTTGTAATCTATATTCTTTGTATTGAATCATGTTCTTATGTTTGTGATATTTGTTTGCTTTGTTTTGTTATGTACAAGATGTGGATTTTGGCTCTCTTTTCACTCAAGTTTGCAACTTGCTTTGTTTCAAAAGGTTATGTCTCTTTGATCCATATTGTTCATTTTTTGATTCATAATCTTGTATGTTGAATTTTACACTTATGTTTGTGTAATTGTTTGTATACAAAATTTGGATCCGACTCTTCATCCACTCAAAAGAATATAGTCGTGTTTTGTCGTGCCTTTTCGTTCTTTGCGGAGTTTAGATTTGGATTTGAATTTCAATCTTAGCTTTACAAAGGTGAGTTATTCACTCTAAACATTATGTACTTATACAATTGTGAAATGATGACAAGTGAATTGTAGAATTTAATATGCTATGTTCATACCTGCCTGTGATATGTTTATAGATATTAAATGCTGTTTATATACCTGTTACATCATCTGATATGATATTGTATGCTATACTGTTATTTTATTTCCTATTTATCACACTGCAAGTTCCTTATCACTATGGGTTGAAATGATACATACCCGAACAAACTGTAGAATAAGGAAAAATCATTATAGACTGAAATCATAGGCTCGAGTGATTTTTATTGTATTTATTTTACTTGGGATTGCGGGTTTGAAATGATAGAACCCGGATTTTTCTTTTTAAATTACGGATTGAAATGATACATATCTGTATCACTTGATCTAGGTTAGAAAATTTTACACAGGCCCATGGATAATTTTTTTTAATAGTTCTCTAAAATTATTAAGTATTTTGAATTTTAAATATATGGAATTTTGATTAAAAGGTTGATTTAAGGATTTGAATATAAAGAGATATTGAGATATGGGTTTCCTATAAGTTAAAATTGTATGAGTTGATAATTGGTTTAGATTGTAATTTAAAAAAAATTATTTGGTTTTAAATTGTAATATAAAGATTTTATTTATGATCAATATTTTAATAATTAAGTTTGATTTAATTTGGAATCTAAAATCTAACCTAGAAATCTAATAAAGGTTATTTCTTGAAATAAATAAGTTTTATATAGTAAATAATGTACTTTGAGTGGATAAAATGAACTGCAGTTTTGATTGGACTTAGTAATAAATTTTATTTAATTTGGAATCATAGTTAATTGATGTTTGGATGAATAGATTTATAAAGAGGATTGGACTGTTATATTAACTATGAGAAAATATTTGATTTATGGTTATGTTTTGTAAAAATAAATGATTATGATTTAAATGGAAAAATTCAACTTAAAATGACTTAACTTGATAATTGGAAATTTAGTTTTCAAATGAAAGTTAAGTAAATTTAGTGATAAGGGTATTTTATTTGTGGGATGGATATTTTAAAATAAAGTGTAAAGTTATTTGTTAAAAATAAAAGTTAAGTAAAATAGGGTAATTTTGACTTATTAATGAATTATAGTTTAATTTGGATATTTATTGATAAAATTTTATTTTATTAAATATAAGTTAAATGATATCCAAATGAATATTTTTGAAGCGTGAAATGTGATTTTTATAAGTTAAATTGGCTAAAATTTGAAATTTTAATGTAGCTGAAATAGACAATGTTTTGGAAAGTTATAATTGAATGAATAGACTTAGAAATGCTACAACTTTGAAATGAATATTATTTGACATTGAATTTAAATGGTTAAATGAATCTTGTTTGAAAGATATTAACATTGAATTTAAATGGTCTAAATAAATATGTTTCAAAGTGTTTGGTTTCAGAGTTGTTAACTTGAAAGTAATATGGCTTTGGAAATGAATTTATTTGAAATTGTATTTAGATAAGAATTGTATTTAAATATATAAATTTGAACTTATTGAAATTGAAGATTTAAGGATATGACTTTATGAAGTGGTTTGATTTAAGATGATTTAAAGGAATATTTCAAGTTTAATAAATTGAAGGAAATATTCAGTGATTTGACATTTGGGTTTTATTTAAATAATATATTGATTTGGTTTTGGAATGTAAATGAGATATCATTACTTAGGTTTTTGGAATGGATATGATATTTTGGTTTTAAAGTACAAATGATTTTGAAATAAATATCCATGGGTTATAATAACGTTGGGTTGTTAAAGAGACCGGGATCGAAAGTTGTCATACTCTCTGCCAACCCCGAAAATCACTTTAACAACCGTGTACGCGGTGGAGATTCCAGAATGAAGTAGGATGGTGATGACGTTCCTTAAGGTATATACGTGGACCCAACTCCCGTGAGTTGGCATAAGGTGGATAAAACAGGAGCTATCTCGGGCCAATGAGGTCATTCCTCTTAATGGACACACTCATTCGATATTATATTCTGACACTGAGATTGATTTGTTGGCCACTTTTTATTTTGATTTTTGGGGGTGTGGCTCGAGGTGGGCGGTAGCTGCACGCTATGCGTCACCACCAGCCCGGATGCGTGATTGATATATCTACCCTGACATTGCCTAGTTGTGCCGTGTCACCTACCCTATTAAGCCTTGTAAGAGTTTGATTTTATCCCGTAGCCCATGGAGTATCCTTTGGTGGCTTCCCGATCAGGAGGGACCATGATACTGGATGGACTACTGGACTATTACGTGTTAAGGTGGAAAATGTAAAGCCTTAACGCTATTAAAAAGTAAGTTTATTTTACTTATAGACATTATTATAATAGCGAAATATTATTACATTAGTAAATAGTTTAACGGATCCTTAGAGGATTGGCGGTCCCAAGCATCCTTTAAGTTACTTGTACCTTATATTACAGTTCACTTGAGTTGGTTTACATTGTATAAGTATGTATGTTCTGACTCGAGTGTTTTGTGTTTTGCTTTACGCTCGGGTCAGACTGAGTGATACAGTATTAGAGACTCACCTTCAGAGTTGGAGCTTTGCTTGAAGATCCAGCTATCTATTTCTCTTTCATTTGTTCAGTTGATTCCAGTTATCTAGTTGATTCGAGTGATGCATCCAGATTTGTACTTGATTATCATCTTGTTATTTCGGTTGTATCTCGTTACTCTTGTTGTATCTTGTTTAACTCTGATGTATTTATATAGTAGCTTCATGAACTACTATTTCTTTGCTTTCGCTGTATTATATTACTTTGTGTCTGTGATTCTGTAATTTATTTATTTGCTGTATATTTTGAGAGTTGCCAAATTTATTTTACAATTCAGTATTTTGAGCAATTCAAGTCCGACATGTGCGGACACGAATGGTTGAAAATATCGGATCGTTACATAAATTGACCCACTGCTGATAAAAACTTGAGATTTCGTTTGATTTATCTTTAAACCTATAGTCTTCTCCATTATAGCAAAAACATTGTTTATATAGGTAGCATTGCTTATATTAGCTGATAGGAAAATCATTACGTCATGAGCATATAAAAGATGTGTGATAGCAGGTTGAATATTAGATATAGGCTATAGATGTCCATCAACAATTCCCCCTTCCATTAATAGTGTAAAAAATTCCATGGCTATGCAAAATAAATAAGGGGACAGAGGATCTCCCTGCCAAAGCCGTCTGTTGGAAGGAATAAATCCTTCCGGTCTCCCGTAAATCATAATCGAAAAGGTAGGCATGGAAACGCATTCATAGATAAGCTTTAGTAGAGGCATAGGAAATCCCATAGATGAAATCATATGAATTAGAAACTCTCGATTAACCATATCATATGCTTTTGGAGATCGATTTTAATACACACTTTTTGTTTACCTCGCTTAGAAAAATTTCGAATAAGTTCATGAGCTAGTAGAATGCTTTAACCAATGTTTATCCCCGGTATAAAAGACAGTTGATTTTCTGCAATTAAGAAAGGAAGGAACCATTTACTTCGGTTACAAATAGACTTTTGAAACTATTTTATATAACACATTAGCATAATAAATAGGTCGAATATCAGATATGGTTTGGGGCTTATCTTTCTTAGGAACTAACGTAATAAAATTATGATTAACTCCCTTTGGAAATTTTTTGGTATGAAATACTTTTGACACAGCGTTAAAAATGCTGTCATGTAGGTCTTTCCAATGCAGTTTATAGAATTTGGGTGGGAAACCATTAGGGCCTGAGCTTTTAGCATCGTCGATTGAGAACAGAGCCTGTCTAATTTCATCCATTGTGACTGAAGAAGATAAGTATTCTCTCCCTATATCATTTATTTGCATTCTTGTGCTAATAGTGGGAAAAAAATTCGTAGATTCCCCATTAAAAAGCATTTGGTAATAATTAATGGCTTTATCTTTATACTGTTATTAACATATATGTACTGTCCTTAAGCATCCATTAGAGCTTGAATTTCATGCCTATGTCGTCGCATCGACATTTTGGCATAGAAGTACTTAGTATTACTATCACCCGGTTGAAGCCATAATACTTTGCTTTGTTGCTGAAAAAATTCTTGTTGCTTCACAAGTAGAGCGTTTAAATTCAGACCAATCTGACACATACTACCATATATACAGCAGTTATCCGGGTCTTGATTCGCGAGGTAGAACATTGTTTCAACTTCAAATTGCTAATTACATATATTGTTGTCCCTTGCTCTTAACTTATGTAAAGCTTTTAATTCGGTTGTAACTGCTTTAAGTTTGGAAATCAATCTGTAAGGGTGAGAACCCCACGTATCCATTGATAGTCCATTAGAAATGCACTGATCATATCCTTCCCTGTAGCACCAGTTATTTATATAATGAAAAGGAGCTCGTTTTTAGTACTTATGTTGCGGGCTAAAACATATTAGGAGAGGGTATGATCGCTAATAGATGAGGGTAAGGCAATCGTGCCGAACTGTGGAAATATAGACATGAAGTCATAATTCACAAGAAATTTGTGCATGTTTGTTGCAATTCCTCTACGCCGCCATGTAAACTTACAACCCTGTAAATTAGATTCAACCAAACCACAGTTAAATAAACAATTTTTAAATGTATTTAAGTAGGAGAAAAGGATTGGAAATCCTCCATTTTTGTCCTTCGGGTTAAGAGCATTATTAAAATCCCCATTACTAGCCAAGGAGATCCTATACTTGAAGCGTCGATGCATAGCAAATCCCATAACTTTTGGCGTTCGAAAAACGAGTTACTGGCATATATACATGTGCGGTAGCATTGTAAACCTCCTTTATTGATGAAGGGGCATTTCATTAGAATGACAAACTTTGCATCCAATTAGTTTCTAGGACACACATCCACATAAATTAATTTCAAGGCCAAATTCAACAGAATAATTATTTTTAAGGACAAAGTCAGCAGTCTAATTACTTTCAAGGACATAATTTCATTGTTTTTTAGGCCTTAGAAATTAATTATTTTACATTTTGTCCTTAAAAGTAATTATTTCAGTTGTGTGTCCTAAAAACTAATTGCACTTGCTAAAAAGGCTCTTATGGCTAATTTCCACTTTGATAAAAGTATGGTAATGTGTTAATGTGATTTATTGAATATAATTTGCTCCCAGAAATTTGTATCTAGTAAAATCACAATTTTGCCCTTTACTGCCTTCGAAGTTATTGTGTATAGTAGTACATTTGGGTAATTTCAACTATAATTTTTCTATGCTTTTAGTAGATAACTTGGTCTCAACTAAGCTTATTAAAGTAAGCTTATGAGATTTTAGAAGTGTGAATACCTGGCTTACTTTATCATCGGTATTCATACCTCTGCTATTCCATGTCATGATGTTCATTTTCCCGTCGTAGTACTCCTTATTGTTTTTTTAGGAGGAGCTTTGCATTTTGTTGTGGGATTTTCCTCTGTCACACGCTTTTGAGCATATGTAGGATTCTTCGATGCCATAGGGGAGACATTTATAGTAGGAATAGATGAACTGCCAATTTCTTGAATTTGGTTTGCAATATTCTGTATATAATTTTCTATGGCTTTATGATTGTTGTTGGTTTATCTTCAAGATGTACAGAGGGGTCTGTGAGGTCAGCTGCAAAGTCAGTAGTCGGGGAAACATGGCTTGGCGCATGTGCTGGGTCTGTCGAAGTGGAAATGGTAGCAGGTGGACTGTCAGTAGGCCTGTCAAACGGGTTGGGTTGGATCAAAATGGGTTGGGTCGAGTTTGACCCAACCCATTTATGATCCATTCTCTTTTATCCATTTATGACCCAACCCACTTAATAAGTGGGTTACCCATTTAACCCATTTAAAGATTTAAATTTAATTTGACTAATAAAAAACAAATAAATATAAAATAATTCTAATTCTAATTTTTATGTTTTGAGATCCGACAAAAATTTAAAATTTTAATTCTAATTTTAATCAAAGTTCAAATATGAGGATGAGGTGGCTTATTATTTTCTAAGTACAACTGTTAGTCCCCTTGGAGAACTACAGTGTGCATTCGCACGATAAAGTATCTAAGTATTCCATACTATCCATAATTTAGGTGGTAGTTAATCGGTCGAAGTCCCGTCTGATCTCGAGTTAGAACGAAGGAGTTATTGTAGTCTGAACAAAAAAATAGCGGCTTCTGCACTAGGCGGAGTTCAATATGCAGATGTGGTAACCTGTTATTTTCTTAGTACAACTGTCAGTCCCCTTGTAGAACTACAGTATGCGTTCACACGATGAAGTATCCGAGTGTTGCATACTGTCCGTAATTTAGGTGGGAATTTATCGGTCGAAGTCTCGCTTGATTCCGAGTTAGAACGAAGGAGTTATTACAGTCCGAACAAAAAAAAATAACGACTTCTGCATTAGGCGGAGTTCAAATATGAGGACGTGGTAGCCTTTTATTTTCTAAGTACAACTGTCAGTCCCCATGGAGAACTACAATGTGCGTTCACACGATGAAGTATTCGAGTGTTCCATACTGTCCGTAATTTAGGTGGGAGTTGATCGGTCAAAGTCCCGCCTGATTCCGAGTTAGAACGAAGGAGTTATTACAGTTTGAACAAAAAAAATAGCGGCTTCTGCACTAGGAGGAGTTCAAATATGGGGATGTGGTAGCCTGTTATTTTCTAGGTACAACTGTCAGTTCCCTTTGAGAACTACAGTGTGCGTTCACATAATGAAGTATCTGAGTGTTTCATACCGTCTGTAATTTAGGTTGGAGTGGATCGGTCAAAGTCCCGTCTGATTCCGGGTTAGAACGAAGAAGTTGTTGCAGTCTGAACAAAAAAATAGTGGCTTCGGCACTAGGCGGACTTCAAATATGCGGATGCGGTAGCCTGTTATTTTCTAAGTACAACTGTCAGTCTCCATGAAAAAGTATAACGTATGTTCAAAATTCTTATTTTTCAAATTTATATTAAAATTTAATGTTTTTAATAAATGGGTGAACGAGTTATCCATTTATAACCCTTTTAAGAATGGGTCAACCCAACCCATAACCCATTTAATAATATTCATAAATGGGTTGACCCAACCCATTTATAAGTATGGTAAATGAGTTGGATTAATGGGTTGCGTCAAATTTTGACTGGTCTAACTGTCAGCGAGTTGACCAGGAAAGTCATTGAGTGCTGAGAATGAGTTATGAGTAATTATGTTTGAATTGTCATTTTGATACTTTGTACTTGTATGTAAAACAGCGAAACTCTGTAAGTTAGAGGACGTAATAACTGTGTCTTCTTTTTGCGATGCCGAATTTGTTTTTCCTTCCGATGTAACTATCATAATACTGCATGTAGTTTGGTCTTTAGGGCGCCATTCTTGCGAAATGACTTTGGTACAATTTGATCGTACAACATAATTAAAATCTCTAGTGATACTCCATGAAATATATGTGTGTTATTGTAGATGCATCCTTGGCTGCATTTCTGTCTTTGTGCATGCACGTGAAGTCCATACGCCACTATTATGACAATGCTCATTCCTCTTTATTTTGAAGTAGTGATGTGATGATTTGGTTACCGCTAAATAAAACACTTTTGTTACATAAGATAAGGTCTCAAAAGAATAATTATCAGCTCTTATTGTTTTCATCTTTCGTGTATGCCCACTGCAGTTTAATGCTTTTAATAAATGAATGAATGGCATTCTCATCTAGTATATGCTCAAGTAAACCAAGAAATAGTTTGAGTCCATTTATGTGCTCTACAACACCGAATTTTCTTGTAGGGGAATTAATTCCCCTTATGTTCCATATAAGGAACATCATTTAATTTTCAGCGTTTGTATTTCATTTAGTTTTAGAGTAGCTAAGGAATCCACTCACTTTACTTCACTTGCTCTTATGTGCTTTTGATTTTATCTATGAAACTAGGTTGGACCATGCTGGATTATCGATGACTTCACTTTAAGTGGCTTTGAATTCTCCTCAGTTCTGTCTTCTGGTAAGTATTGTTGGGATATATGCATTATTTGCTTTCTCAGTACATACTTTGTTGTCAATAGCACTGCTTATTACTAGATCAATCTTCGCTTGATTTTTTCTTCTAGTCTTTGCAATCACTACAGGAAACGCCTGGAATAGCGTCGGACAGGGGCAACGGCTAAAAAAAGCGGCCGTCGCTAGCCGTTGCTCGACCTGTATATCTGCCAACCCGAGCTTCCTTCTTCCACATTCAGCAAACGAAAAAAAAAACACACCAAACCCTACCCGTCGCCCCCCCGTCGCCCCGTCGATTCGGTGCTCAAAAATTCACTCCCTACCTCCCAAATTAATCTGGTACATGTTCTAACCCTATTTTGTATTCAGTTAGGGTTTAATTTGGGTTTATTTGCATGTTAATTGGGTTTATAAATTGGTTGTTAATGGCATGATTATGAGTTTGAGATTGGTAGTTATGTGGTATATGTATGGTGATAGTAGTATTGTAGGTTGATTTGAGAATAAAATCATTTTATTTCGAAGTTGAAAACGATGATTAACGCATACTATTGTGATGTTGGTTATTGTAGAATTAATGATTGGTGATGTGATTTGGATTAAGATGGTGATAACATGTTTAAGATGCTTATTTATAAGTTTATGCAATGTTGGTTGTCGATTAGGTGAAAATTTAATTATTTAGCATGCGTTAGTTATAAGTGTAAGTACACTATAATTGTGTATTTTGTTCAAATATATCATTTATGCTCACTTGCAATGGTCATGCTAAAGTACTCATAGCCTAAAAGAATTACAATGATTCACTTTTGTCTCATTGTGGAATTTCCAATTAAACGTATATTGTTTAAAATAAAAATAATTCAATTTATTATAAGTGCTAACTTCTAATTTGATTTAGAAAAATTTGTTATTTAAAATTTGACTTAGTTAGCCAAATTTTAAAGTACGTGTCAAAATGTGAAATTTAGTTGACAAATATTTATTGAACGTATTATTAAAAAATTTATAGTTGTTAAAATATAAATTAGAAAATTTGTTTTATTTGTGTGAACCCCTTAGACAATTTTTGGCCCCGTCCGACAAGTGTTGTATATGATCGTTATATGGATGTTCATTTTTACACAGAACGGACATCTGTATTCATCTGATACAATATTTGTTGGATTTGTCCCAGTATTGGACAAGTTACAAACGCAATAACGTAATCGCAGTTTATAAATCATTTCAGTTTAAACGGTTAACGAAATTTCGATGGCACTTCCTTTTTTCCATGTGTACATGCATTTGTGTACGATACAGGGAATAAAAGAAAGTGCTGCCAAAATTTTGTTGAAACGTTTAATCTGAAATGATTTATAAAATATGATTACGTTATTGTGTTTGTAATGGGAAGTAGGATGACCGGCCGTTAAACAATAAATTTACTAATAAATTTAATTTAAAAGTTAGTTTGAAACTAATAAATTTGTTCAGTCTAATTTATTAAAGTTTGTTTAAAATTTACTAAAGTTAGTTTAAAATTTACCAAATTAATAAAATTAGTCTAATTTACCAAATTAATAAATTTACTAAAGTTCAGTCTAATTTGTCAAATTAATAAAGTTACTAAATTAATAAAATTTACTAAATTTCAGTCTAATTTGTATCAGTGAAGTGTTTGTTTGAATTGTCTAATATAATTTTTGCAAATCAGGAGATATGTTCGATTATTTTCTCGATCGTAGTTGGATGTATGAATCCCGAAAAGGTATGAAAGGATCAATAAAGGAACATTTTGTTAACGGTGTACACGAGTTTATTAGATTTGTTAAATCTAATAATGGAAATAACGTAGACATTCGTTGTCCGTGTGCTAAGTGCAAACATCCATCTGGTGATTTCAGTAAACAACTTGCTGGGTGGTTTGCAAGCTATGTTCACGATTCGAATAACAGTGTTATTGACGAAGGAATACGACACCTTGCTATCGGAACAAGAAGAAATGTCAAGACCTATCCTATATACTTCGTCAACGGATTTAAATTTAACACCAAAGATTATGGAGCTGAAAAATCAACGTATAACAGCGGTGTATTTGTCAAAGGCAGCGATGATCCAGAAGAGCATATAAAAGATTTTTATGGCGTCTTAACACAAATTTTAGAGTTAACTTATTATACACAACCGCTAGAGAAAGTTTTTTTATTCAAATGCAACTGGTTTAGCAACGTTCCCGGTTCTGGAATTAACGTACATAAGGATTATAAGTTAATTGAAATAAAGCATACGTCACATTACTATAAATATGATCCTTTCGTGTTAGCTAAGCAAGCATTACAAGTTTATTTTGCTCCGTATCCATCCTTAAAAAAAGATAAAGCAGACCGGTGGGCTGTTTTTAAAACAAAGGCAAGATTTACATTTGATGGAAATAATATTCCAGATGAAGCAGCGTATCAAGCAGATCTTGAGCCAAATACCGAAATAATAATAGCCGATGACATCGATGTAGGATCGTTGAATGATGAAGCGAATGTTTTAATAGATGCATTTGTTAGTAACGAAGAAAACGATATAGAGTACGAGACCGAGTCTGAATCAGAAGATGATGAAGAATGATCACAGATGGCATCGTTTGTTGTATTATGTGATGTACTATATTAAGAGCTATGTATCTAGTTATGTCATGTGTTATATTGAGCTATGTATTCACTTATGCAATGTACTATTCTGAGCTATGTATTCACTTATGCAATGTACTATTCTGAGCGATGTATTCACTTATGCAATGTACTATTCTGAGCTATGTATTCACTTATGCTATGTAATATTTTGAGCGATGTACTATTCTGAGCGATGTATTATTCTGATTTATGCGTTATCGTTTTATTGTATGATTATGTGATGCTCATTTGATCATTATGCTTTTATATATAATATATGATTGTGGCAGATATGGCTGATAGAAGACGTAAGAGTACATCTCAGCCTTCTCCATCTCAGTCTCCTGGAGCTGCAGCGGGTCCTAGTAGCTTAGAGGCAGATACACGCCGAGTTGCAGAGATTATTCCGAAGAGTGTTGGGTAAATGTCAAATTTATTTCAATTATATTATTTAAAATATATAAATTATGCACGTTAACAATTACAGGGTGTTCGAGGTGGAACCATCACAGTTTATTTTAGATGTCTCGAAGAATTCATATAAGAGTCGGATGTCAGCAGCTTGGACACATTGGGATAGCATTCCAGCTCATATTAAAAATGCTATATGAGCCGACTTGATGGTAATTACAATTCATATATTTCTATTGAAAATAATAAGCTGTATGTAATTCAAAATAAATTCAATATGCAGGTTGTTGTACGAGTGGAGCTGCATGATTTAGATGTTTTTAGCAATAATTGGAACCAAAAAATGCGGAAGAATTATAGAGAGACAATATCAAAGGCGAAGAAGGCTGGCAAAAAGAAGGTTGGATGAGCGATGAAGTCTGGAACGGATTTCTCACATATTGGGAGTCAGAAGCAGCTAAAGTAAGCTATGATGAGAATGCTTACAATTATGTTAGTTGCATTATTTTAATCGTGTATCTAAATTAATAGGAAGTAGCAGTAAGAAACCAAGCCAATAGGAATAAGAATCCTGCTTTACATCGAGGTGGCTCTAAATCTTTCCAACAGCATAGGAGAGAATTGGTAAATATAAAATATATTTAGCATATGGTGATGCATATCTTCATGTGTAACATTTATGCTTATTTTCAATATATCTTATTCGTGTATATCTTCAGTTTGCAAAGTACGGAAGGGAGCCTACAATGGCTGAGGTTTTTAGAGCCACACACGCAGTTGAGTCTGTTGATGATGAGGGGAATGCGACCTATGATTGGACCGACAGAAATGCTGAAGAAGCGATGGTAAATATGCTAACTCGTGATTCAAATTGTATATATGTAAATTATATACCAATTGTTTCAAGATTATGTTTGTAATTGCAGGGGCGATATGAGGCAAAGGCATCGGCATTGACACAGGCGAGTGGAAGAGCAGAGCTTACAGTTGAGGAGTCCAACAGGATTTGGGATTCCGTTATTGCACCGCCTACTCGAAATAGGTGTTATGGTTTCGGCAATCAGGAGGTAAACCATTTCACTAACTTCATATTAAAAGATCCATATTATTCTCACATCAAAAGAATTATTTATATACTATCCAATTCATTCAAAATTCATGTAAAATGCTATCGTATTAACTTCAGTTATTTCACAGGCTGTTAATTTCCAAAGAGCTTATAGCAAATCGATGGAGGAGGAGCGTATTGCTCAGATGCAGAGGCAGCTGGATGAGCTCAACGATTGGCGAAAGGGCCAATTGGCACAGCAGATAGATGAGCGCATTGTAGCATTTTATCAGGAGCACGGCTCTATGCCTGATGAGCAGGGAGATGGACCTGATGATGCCGAGGATGATGAGGAGGATGATGATGCATAGTTTTACTATTCTTGTGGGTATGTATTTATGTACATATTTAGACTAGATTTGATACTTGGGCTTGGATACTTGGTATTTTGGATGATGTTTGGGTTTAGTTATATTTGTATTTGATCCTTGTACCTTGATACTTGGTTTGGTTTTGTATATTATGTTGGTTTTGTTGGTTTTTGTGTTTTTTTGGTTATATTGTTGAATATTGATGTTGTGGGTATTGTTGAGATGTGTTATTATTAATATTATTGAGGTTTGAGATGAGGTTTGAGGTTTAGGATGAGGTTTGATGGAAGAATAGCTGCTGTGTGCACAGCAGGTTTTGCCCAGAAAAGCGACGGCTAGCAACGGCTTTCTGGTCAAATATAGCGAGGGCCAATGACGGCAAAGAAGCGACGGCAAGTAACGGCAAGTAACAGACTTCCGGAAAACAAACTAACTGCCACGTGGCGTTGACACGTGTACGTTGTCGTTGCTTGCCGTCGTTTTTTTAGCGACGGAGCCGTCGCTATTGCCGTTGCTTTTCCTGTTGCCAACGGATTAAATAGCGACGGCTAGCAGCGGCCGCCGACGCATATTAGCCGTCGCTATACGTTGCCTTTGTTGTAGTGAATGTCCTCCCTACCTTTACTTGTTGAGTTCAAAGGGAATTTGGTAGATAACATATTTGTAGGTTCCAGAAATGATTGCAACACCACATGCACATTTTTTGAGATGCAAGTACTCATTGGATTAATTAAAGTAAAAAAATTAGACTAGTATGAAAGATTAATAACAGACATTGCTTGAGTATATAGATGTATTACAACTTTACCCTGTATGTATTTGTTTATAGCTATAGACTTGTTGTTGTAGCAGTATCCAATATTATAGTTGGAATATTTGTAAATATCAACTTGTTGATATACATGTATTACCATGGTAAAAGGGCTCAGGTCTTGTATCATGTCAGATTTTTTTTATATGTTAACATATACGACAATATAGAGAAATACCATCTGCAACCATTGATCATGTTGATAACACCATTTGTAAATCGACATATTATTTCAGTTGCCACTTCTCTTGTTT
The DNA here is from genome assembly GCA_030765085.1 of Allium cepa. NCBI lineage: Eukaryota > Viridiplantae > Streptophyta > Magnoliopsida > Asparagales > Amaryllidaceae > Allium > Allium cepa. Next base: position 76,113,447 of record CM060941.1, on the reverse strand, counting down.
AATTAAGGCACAAAATTTAGTTAAAATATCAACTTGTTCTCCCTAGGGTCAAGTTCACCAATAAACTGAATAATAGTATGTAAATAGGATTATAGATTTCTTAATGTAGTAATTAGCAACGGCTCAAAGCCATTACAAATGCTAAATTAGCAATGGCTTAGAGCCGTTAAAAATACCAAATTCGCAACGGCTCAGAGCCGTTGCGAAATTTAGCCGCTGCCCGTTCATAACGGTTTAGGGTCGTTTCAAAATGATTTAGCAACGGCTTAATGCTATTGCAAAATGGCTATTCTTGTGTAGTGATGACTAACACTCCATTTTGATGCTTCCTACTCAAAGCGTCGACAACCTTGTTCCCTTTTCTTAGCGTATATTCTATCCCGAAATCATATACTACCCAGAAATCTAACAAATTCTGCTATCTCATATTCAACTCCTTCTGAGAGAATAAGAACTTAAGGGATTTTAGAACTCGAACCATTCTCCCAACAAGCAATGTCTTCAAATCTTCAATGCAAACACTATCGCTGCCAACTCTAAGTCATGAGTCGGATATCTAACTTCATGTGGTCTCAACTGCCTTGATGCATAAGTTATCACTTGCCTACTTTTCATCAGCACCGCCCCCAAACATGTTTCACAAGCATCGATGTACACTACCAAATCCTTGTTCCCTTCGAGCATAATCAGCATAGGAGCATTCATCAATAATTTCTTTAACTCCAAAAATAACCTTTGCATTTATCTATTCACTCGGACTTCTCATTCTTCATGGTAAAATTAATCAATGGTGCTACTATATACAAGAAATCCTTAATGAATCTGTGGTAATATCCAGTCAATTCTAAGAAACTTCTCATCTTTGTGATCGTCTCTGATCTCTTCGAACCATTAATAGTTTCTATTTTCGATGGATCCACCGCTGATCCATTATCTGAAACAACATGCCCAAGGCACTTCACCTCTTATTTCCAAAAATGGCACTTCAAAAACTTCACCTTCAACTTGTGCTGTCTCAATATCTCCAACACAAATCTCAAATGGACTTCATGGTCTCTCTCATCTCTATAATACACCAAAGCGTCATTTATGAAGATGAACACAAATCTATTCAACCAATCATGAAAGATTTGATTTATAATATCAACGAATAATGCAAGGGCATTGGTTAGTCCAAATGACATAACTAACCATTCATATGAACCATATCTTATTCAAAACACAGTCAATGGAACACCATCTTCTACTACTCCCAATTAATGGAAAAAATTTGCCACGTCAAGCTATGATAACACCCGAGCTTCACTCAACTAATCAAACAAATCGTGTATCCTATGCAAAGGATAACGATTCTTGATCGTTAGCTCGTTCAACTTCCAATAACCAATGCACATTCGTAAAGATCCATCTGAATTCTTTACGAATATCGCAGATTCTCCCCACAATGAACACTTGGCCTAATGAAAATTTTACCCTCAAGTTCCACTTGCCGCTTCTTCCATTCCTCCATCTCCTTATGCGGCGCTCTGCTAGGTGGTCGACTAACAGGCTACACCATTGACATCAAATCTATTTGAAATTCAATTGCTCTTCTTGGCGATAATCCCAATACAGGTTCGAAAAAATTTGTAAATTCTCAGACTACACGTACTCTATTGACCTTATCTTCTTTATCTTCCATAGCATATAACATCAAGTCTGAATTCCTTCATTACTTCAAACGCTACCGTAATTCTTTCTCCTCCCTTTAGATTTCGTACAACGATAATTCTATTCGCACAATAAATCCTAGCATCATAATGCACTAACCAGTTCATACCCTAAATCACCCCATACTAGACAAAGTCAAACATATATGGGTCATAGACAAACAGATGTTCACACAAGTCAAACTTAACGTCGATGCACCTTAATCCGAGAGTGGCGTACCCATCTATCAGATTAATTAGACGTAAGGACGTAATCAAATAGGTAGTGTCCAGTTCTATCCTAAATACCAGATCTCTTGCAACGAAAGAATGAGTAGCACCAGTGTCAAATAGAACTCTAACTAATATATCAGAAATCAAAATCATACCTCCAAGCACACCCTTTCTTTTCTTCTCAACGGTCGGTCCAAACGAAGGCATAAACCTTTATCTGCTTCGCTTTTGGGAAATTCCTTTTTGTGGCCTATCTTATTACAGATAAAGCACTTAGCCCTATCATTGTTCTCTAGTTGGGTACACTTAGTACAGTAGTGCCCCTTCTGGTCGTAATTAAAATAAGTGATATTAGCTACCTTCGGATTTTGAGTCCTTCCTCCAAAAGTCTTTCCTCCCTTCTGGTTCTTTCTGTCCTTTTGATACTGATTGAATCTTTTCTTCTACCCACCCTTGAGTCTAACATCAGCTTTCCTTTCTTCCTGAAATAAGCGATCAGACCTCCTTGCCATTTCCACCACCATGTTTAATGGAGCCAATAGATGAGCCATCACCCTATCATTCAGCCCCTTCCTCGAATCTTCAAAAATTTCTCATTCTTTTTCAACGGATTGTTGATATGCTCCTTTCCATACTTTGAAAAAGCATTAAAGAGCTGAATGTACTATGCCAACGTCTTCTCTTCCTGCTTTAAGTCGAGAAAATCCCTACACAAAACACACTTCTGAGATTCGAGAATAAATCGAGTCTTGAATCGCTCCGTAAACGGCTTCCAAATTATCTTATCCTCTGGGATTTTGGTAAATACAACCTCCCATAAGTCTGATGCATCCTCCTACATCTGACCAGAAGCCAATCGTCACTTTTGAGCATTATAATATCCAAAGTCTCCGAAGATAAATTCACATACTTTCAACTAATTCAACATCTCCAAGGCAGACTCCTTCCTCGTGAACTTCTTTCCTACATAGCTCTTGAATTCTTTGTTCATCATAGAAAAGTTTGCTTCTTTTGCTACCTCCTATCTTGGGTCAATAGATCTAGCTATTCATTGCTTCATCATCCCCATCATAAACTGGAGGAACACAACATTCACATCCATTCGTCCTTCGGCTAGGATAGGCACTTGACTACTGGTTTTAGTATGAACTTCTGGGTTCTCCTCCCCTCCTTGGCCATTAGTTTGCATACTGTCATCTCCTCTACTAGCATTTTCTCTTATACTTCCTATGGCCAAAAGCCTATTACGTATATCCATTCTAGCCGTCTACATAAGCAAGGATTCGTAAGAAATAAAAGTAAAAAGTGTGAGGTCAATCTGAAAGGGGTGGATATAGTCTTATATATATTTATATTAAAAATACAAATACGATATGCATACATACATACATATACACATATATATCCTTCCCTAAGGCATTTGTTTTCTACTAATAAGTTTCTACTTAACTCTATTTTACTTGAGTGTTTCCCTAACCTAAGCTCAGATACCACGTTGCAACATTCCTTACTTTGAAACTTGAAACTAGACGTCGATGATGTTGTAATCATCACCGAAATCATTTTCTAATAACAAAGTAAGTTCAGTATTATTTTGCACAACATAAGCAAATTGAGCAGCCAAAATGGCTTTTTCATTACATTGATTCGAATTACATAATTCATTACATCATTTTAACCCAATCAGCTTACGCAGGGAAAAATATAAATAAAACATAGATAGAGTAGTGTTGTGTCCAACATATGAATATGTCGGCATAACAGACAAGCAGTTGCAGATGGTAGTTTTACACTGTGGAATTTCAAAATAATTTTTATTTTAAACAGCAAGCCTCCTGGTTTGTCTTTGAAATCTTTATTCATCCTTCAAAAAATACCTTTCTAATCCATAAATTCGACTTACTCGAATGAGTACCCATGAGTTTATGAGAAAAAATAAAAATACAGGTCAGACATAAAGCCTGGTATGAGTAAAACCTTTAGTCTAGTCATCCATAGTGAGACATCTCTGCTAACGTGGAATGGATTTTCCCCTCACTTTATCAATATAACATAGTATATCACATCATGTAAACAAATATTACATAAAAAGCAACCATGGGCATATCCAATCAAGAAGTGTACCCTACACTTACAATCCATTTACAAACCATGTCATGTATCAATTCAAGTTAAGTATACCTCATAATTCTCATCAGTCGTGAACCATATCATATAATCATTAATCATTCATTCAATCATCACCCGATCTCTTTGTTTAGGTTTTCATCGTTAAGTTATCATTAACTTATTTAGCGATTACATCCCTAGGCCTATCCATCACTACTTAATCTTTTATCAAACAATCACCTGATAAAATGAATACTCATTTCATAAATGGGAGCCACCCTAACTAGAGCCACCTTGACTCTCCTAAGAGGTTGAATGTAGGCACCCTGAATACATTCCGGTAAATGTCCTTACTAAACATCATAACCCCTCTTAGTCCCTTAACCGCTATCATTCACATTACTGATTTGTTTATTTTAGTTGTAACACCATCCTGATGTTTTTGCGGCCTGCCTTAACTAACATTTAAAGTTTATACATCTTTTAGGATTGAACCCTATCATGATATCCTGTCATATACTATTGGACTTTAGACTAATAATCAAGGCACCCTACCATCCACTAACTCCATGAGCCGATATATCTTTATGATCATAGTTTAACCCATTTCATTCATTCATTTACAGAGCACCCTACACTTCCTTTTGATTAAGCAAACTTTATCTTTCATATAAATGATACTCTATCATTTATTAGCTTCTCTAAGCTTGCTTCCATTTTAAAAATAAGTTAACATCATTTTAACTTATAAAATCTTTCATTTATTTCATCCCTATGAAATAGTTCAATAACACTTGAAAACTGACTTCCAAAGTGCCCTAAGCAATTTCTCATTTTACTTAGAAAAATATGGCATTCCATGCCTTCGTGAATTATTATTAATCATTATAAGTTAGCTATCCCATAGCTTCCAAACACATTAGCCTAGATATCGTGAAATGACTATCCTATAGCCATCGAGGGTTAATTATCCTGAACCATCACATTTTGATATTATTTTATTTATTATGTCAACTTCTCAAAGGATTTCACGAGTAGATAGCTTCGCAACTATCTTTTATTTAACTTTGAATAGCGATGGTGGATAATCTTCCCTATAACCATTGCACTTAATCTATCCATAGCCTTCGCATCCTATTTCCCGAAGCCATTGTGTGCTATCTCATCCATAGCCATCATGAGCCATTCCTCCTATAGCCTTCGTGGCCTATCAATGGCCTTCATATGCTAGTTCCATATTGAGCTTTTGTGTGCTAAGCTCAATAGAGCTTTTGTTTGATAGCTCTCACAAAGATATTATGGGTTATATGTATTAAAGCCTTCGTGACTTATAATATATATTAATATATAGGCCTTCGTAATTAGATAACTTCAATGTTATCATGAATGTACTTGCTAATAGCCATCGTAGGTTATTTCCATGGGTGGCATTGCATGTAATTTTATATATGCTCATGTGAGTTAAAATGATGATCTTGTAGTTATGTTGAAAACCGATTCGCTGTCTTATTTAGTATTAACTTTACATCAAATTTCATTTGGTTTCAAATCCTCATTGGCTAATATTTTTCTTCATAGGTTACTTTTCAGAAATGGCTAACTACATCTTCCATTAGTTAATTAATTAGTTTCCCCAAGCCAATTAATTCATATAAATTATAAACCCATCTTTATTCAAAAAGTTAACTTTATAAAGTGTCCAACACTTAATTAATCAAATCTCCCTTCGGCAATTCTTATAATTAAATTATCTTATTTATTTCTTTAATTATTACTAGTTTAATTTAATTTTCTATATTATGGACCCTTTAAATTATGGGATGTTACATTTGACATTTCAGGTATTTAATCAATATCAAAGTATAGCCTAACTACATAAGATCAACGGTACGTTACCCCTTGGTTATGATCATGTGTAAATCAGCATCTATCGTACAAAGAATGTTATATGCATTAGTTTCATCGGATGTATCAATATAATTTTTTCAATACATATTGACTAGGGACATTTAAGGAGTTAGTATTTTGTATATATCCATTCATTAATTATGGTTATGAACGCGTTCATAACTGCAATCGATGAAACACTTCTCTTAAGGATTTTCTTCTTATACGTTTAATGTAATTAATTTACTTTTTATATCATTATATAATAACACTTATAACAGAAAATAAAACCAAAAGCATGCTTTATTAAGAACTAGATTGTTTACAGAATCAAGTATGTATAAAAGATTATATAATTTCATCTAGGCACACCCTTAACTCCATCAGTAAGAGCATCCTCCGCTAACTCCTCAATCTTTAAGGCGATAATTTTTTTCAGTTTCTTCTGATCCGAAGCAACCTTAGAAATCCTTTCTTTCTTCAACACCGCCCCATCTTCGTCTTCCAAGTGCCAATGTCTTATTTTCCATCAAATCTAGTGACAACATAATTGTCAAGTTTTGAATAACTTGTTATTAATAACCAATCTAATATCAAAGACAATGTTGCTCTGCTACCAATCCATTATGCAAAATCTAACTTGGAAGCTACAAAGGTCTATCTTGTCCACTGATTATTAATAGCTCTAAAAAATTCAACAAACCACCGAATAAAATAAGAATAATGGAAAGAAAAGCACAAAGGATTTAATGAGGTTCAACTATACCTACTTCCTCGGATCCAATAAGAGATGAGAAGGGAGAGAGATTACAAACATCTCAAATTGTTTAAACACTCAAAGCTCTAACTAAATTAGATATATAAATTAGAGTTTAAGAAAGAAGGGATAATAGTGGGATCCTACTTTGACATAATGAAGAAGAACTAGTGTCTTCATATATATAGATTTAGGAAAAAAGGCTTGTCTTGGAGGTCAAACTTAATTGCCCAATATATTTGAGAAGCTTTTTATATTCACTTGATTTGATTTGTATATGATATCACTTTCATATTATCCTTATTCATATTCTTCTTTTCTCTCATTGCACTGTCTATTAATTAAGTCAATCAAGTGATTAAATTTCTTTCATTATTTCTTTCCTCATATTTGAATCATATGATTTTAACAATATTGTGATTAACTTAGGGTGTGTTTGCTACAAAATCAAACGGGGCATTTGAGCCGGACATTTAAGCAGGGAAGTTGAATGAACGGGAAATGCGTTTGCGGTTACGAACGAGGTATTTGAGCGTGGTACTTAATTTAATTTATTTATTGTTTATTGATTAATTATTTGTTTTTAATAAACAATATGTGACAATAATTTACAAAAATAAATAAATAAATAATAAATTGAAAAATTATAGATTACTCAGACTCAGTTCAAACCGTCTCCATAATGTAGAGTACTTTGATACGATTGTAACATATAAAACCGTGTTTCAAACGAACCTCATTTGCACAAATTATTAATTTGAAAATTTTATAAAAATACAAATTTTATTAAGGGGTTTTTAGACTCATGCAAAAAGTTGAAGAAAAAATTAGTTTTAAGGAAAAGAGGTTTGCTTTTTAGGCTGAATGACACTTTTTAGTGCAAATCACAGAATGATAGTTGTAACTATCATTTTTTGTTTACACTAAAAAGTGTTCTTCAAACTAAAAATCAAACTTGTTGTCCCTAAGACTAATTTTTTTATAACTTCTTTCATGTGTCTATTTTCCTGTTTTATTAATTTATATAATTAATCCAGCGAACGTAGTAAAAATTATCATTTAGCAAAATGAGGAATGAGACCCGTTTATGTTTGTGACATGTCACTAACGTGAGCGGACTAAAAATTTCATGCGAACTCACAGTTACCGTTGACTCGAGATATTGATATTAACTCACTTAGATCGACAACCTCAATACAAATCTAAACTCGCTCCGGGAAAATCTATTACTTGAAAGTTGCTATTTTGAGGCAAAACTGAAAGGATACTTTCTTTGATCCATCCAAGACAACAACTACAAGGGCTTGATACTCAAGGATTATTGCTTATTTTAAAGTAAGGGGACTAAATTTGTGAAATTTGGTGAAGAAAATTGAAAACCGCCATGAAACATAATGAAGTGGAATAAGCACAAAAGAGGGAGATAAGCCAATGGATGAGGGTTTACCTTATAGGCTTATAAGTTGTAGGCAGAGTTAGTCATTTGGGTTGGGATATTTCATAAGCAGTCCATCGCCTTGTTTAAAACTAGAAAATACACATACTGGTGCAACCGCACAACGGTGGGAAAACCGACCGTTTAATTGTGTAATTTTGAAAAGAAAACATTTGGTGTACTTTTTCATTGATTACCATTGAGTGCATAATGAAAATAACCACAAACGAAAATTATTTAAATCATTGCAAAACAAAATATAGTAAAGAAATGTATAATTAACAGTTGAATGCTAAAACTGATATATATAGAAATTTTCGTCATAAAATTAGAAATCCTAGTAAATGCAGGGAGTACATACTATCAGTATGTCCATGTACAATTAACATAATTAATAAAGGACAACGATGAAGCATAATAATAAAATGAAGAAACTTCAAATAAAAGTATATATACTTGATGTAAAATTAACTAATGCATACATATAGAACAAAACAACGTCTAAATTAACCATTATATCAAACCAATATGCATGAACCTGCTTCGCACGTGTGCAAAAATACATTGAGCATCTTTTTGGCCGGAGATTGACAGCGGTAAATCATGCAATCAGAAAATTTAAACAATTCAAAATTAATATGCAACAGTATAACAATGTCTTATTATTTATATTAATGGATACGATATAGATAATAATGATATGCAATAATAAACATTAATGACGATGATATAACTAAAATGATGCAACTCATATATACAACTAACAGTTTTCATTTTATTGTTCTTTTAGATAAGTACTAGATAATATCTATAAAACTTGAGACATAACTTTATAAGTATACAAACTATATAAGTATACACACACATAAAAATCATTGTATTTGATAAAAATCCTATCTACTTTCTTGGCATATAACTTTGTGTATTAAATACAAAATTGAGAAATTCCCTCAATATAAATTTCCTTAGGTATAATCAATATGTATTTTGCAGGACAAAACAACACATAAACTTGTAAAAATTCTTCTCCTCTATAATTTTTAAGCTAGACATAAATTTTTGACCATGTTCGCTTCTATAAAGGATCAAGGCATGGATTTATATGCAATGGATATTTCCATTTTGAGCACAGTAGATTCGTCTCTGCAAAACCATCAAAATCAACACCAAATATTCATCAAACATCTAAGTAGGATTTTACTAAGATTGCTAAAATGTAAAAAAAAAAATGGAAAAGAGATTACAAAACTGGAACAAATTTAACGAAAAGGAGAATGGTACAAATACTTTATTTATTTATTTTTATTTGTTTTGAAAATCCAAGAGAACCCGACGGGCCGGTAAACTCCTGAGAATGGTATAATAAAATCGTCCACTCTACAAATACAAAAGAAAAAAAAGTAGTAATGATGGTTGTTGCACAGTGGCTGCAGCCATGAATCAATTTTGATAACTTGGTTTCTAAATTTACCTTCTTGGTCATATTTAATCTAGAATCAAAGGACAAATGTTAAGTCATATGAAAATCTAACTAAGTGATTAAAAAGGTGTTAGAAAACAGATCCAAGATTAAGTAATAGAACTCTAAAACTGAAATATCACAATAGATCAAAGTTTCAAATACACAAAATTGAGGCACCCATTGGTCAAACTTTTATGTAAGTTTACATTTGATTGATATTTTCCCTTAGTTGGAAATTTTATATTTCAAGTTCAAAACTGTAAATGATGACATGAATAGTAAGTTAATACCTCGGATCACATCAAGAAATGGATGTGTTATATTTACCATTTTTATTAACCAACAAAAACAATAAAGGCAAATTCAAAAAATTAATATAAGCCCTAAAATATAGCCGAATGATGAACCGTGCGATATTGCTCTGTCAAAGTTTGGTCGAATATCAACTGATCAACGTTGGTTCCCCCGCATCCGAGATTAAATGGAATCATATTGTTATTACGTAGAATCGTGTTCCGTTAGAAGTGTCAGACAAAAAGTGGCAGTCAATGGCGTATCAGTCGACCATGAATGTCTGTCATCACCCTACTTCGGATTGGAGAACCGCTATTTTTTATTTGGTTAAGTGTCAATTCTATGAATAACGAGTTGGGATTACGGTTTGGAAAAAATGAATTAGGGGTTTTGATTTGGTTGGCTCTGTCAATTGATTGAGAGTAGTATAGATAAATTTTACAAAAATTAGAATTTAATTTGATTTTGTCCAAATAGTTGTTGATGACGCAAAAATCAATGAGAAATTATATGAGAACTAGAGAATAAACAGAAGTGAAAAAAGAGGAATTGGGGATTTAGGATATAAAGAACAAGTAAAAAAAAAAAGAGGAGTATCAAGAAGTAAACAGGGAAAACACTAAGCTGTTGCCGTGTGTTTTTCGGGTTTCGGACGAAATTGATTTTCAGTGACAAACCTCGTACGGTCGGTTTGATTACATCTCCAAATGATTTTTAATTTAAGGATTTATCCACAATGAATAAATAAAGTTTTGCAAATTAAACGCTAATCTATGACCTTTAAGGTTGAAAGAAATTTCTGACATTTTCACTTTATTAAATGACGAAAAAATTAATTGTATTAGATGAAGTTATATATTATTTTTAAACAAGATGAACTACGACTATTAATTTATTTATTTTATGAATTATTTTATATTATAGTGGTGGTGGCCCATCCCAGTGATCAACACTTATTTCTTTTTTAACATGCACGTTAGGATCCTTTGAATCAACCATGTAGAGCACTTGATGTTTCTATTTTTTTTATTAGTCAAAGACAAAAAATTTGAACCTTATAACAAATATCATTATTATAAAATAACTAATCGTGAAATAAAAAATGTAAAATACAGAATAACAACATCACTATTCCTCGTAACATGATAATAATCTTAATGCACTAGTTAATTTACATAAGGCATGTATCAGAATTAAACATCCAGAAAATTAAATTTGCTCAATAAAAGAGGAGCCTTCAGTTATCATTTTATATGGGCCTATTGATCACTCTAACAAAAAAGGCCTTAATGATTCTAAAACCGATGGCCGGCCCTTAGTGAGAGCGGTTAATGGAAAACAAGTAGATGTCTGTGGAAAGCTCCAGAAGAGATGGAGAGAAGAATGTCCAGAAAGATGAAGAAAGAAATGGAAACATCGTTGTCACCCATTCCGATCAATTTGATAAATACCCCGCCTTTTTCCATTGTCATTCATCAGTTCAACCCAACCAATAACGACGAGAAGAACAAAAACATCGATCATCTAAAAAGCAGCGATTACTGCTACACCCACCGCATCGAACAACAAAAGAAGAAAAAATCGTGTGCGTAGATACGATCATTCTGATACAGATTCGTAAGTATTATTTTGTTCTTTTCTTCTTTTAAGTTGTTGCTAATTAGTATTGAAGTAGCGATGCTAATGTTTTAGGGTTAATCAATTTGATAGGGTTAATTTACCGATAGAGAGATAAGAAAGAAAGAATAAAATGTATCCTTTCGATTACCCACACAACCGCTATAGTCCAAGAAATTGCAACCCTATGCCTAATGGTAAAGAGGATGATCAACATTCTTCACCACATTTCAATTATCCGCCATATCCGAGTACTTATCATCCTCCTTCGTATTACCATTATGGATCACCTCATCTACCTTATGTTCAACCACCTCCTGCCCCTCTTCCGCCTTATTGTTATCCCCATTATTATCCCCGTTGCCCTACCTACTTCGTTCCTCCTCCACCTCCGTGCAATTACCCCATGGATCATCACCATCCCTGCTATGATGATTACTACAAACATCAGAACAACAGAACTCACTGTTGTGGCTGTTCTAATCACATGTGTCAGCCTAGGGATGATGCTACTTCTTCACTGAGGATTCAAGAGGAACCTTTTAACCAGCCTGAGAGAAAAGAATCGGATGATGCGACGCCTCCTTCAAATTATGCCCCTCCCATTATTTGGCGGCTTCCTTCCTCTGATTCAGTCAAAGCTAATAGTAACATTAATGATAAATATGTTGGGAAGGCATTGGAAAAGGATGAAGTTGGGAAGAAAGATTCACAGTCACCATCATATCCTGTTATTTGGCTGCCTGGCAATAGTGGATTTGAGGAGATGGCAAGAGATAAAAATCCTGCTGCTGCAAAACCAACACAAGAATGGCCTTCAAATTTTAAGTTTGTTCCTTTGAAACTTTTGGAGAATGGAAGCCGTACAGAACCAGAAAGTGAAGTGCAGCGTGTTGCTCCTGCTGTGGACAAAATGTCCAATTTAAGGACTATACCCGTTAAAATAGTTGATGATGGAGAAGGCAATATAAAAAAAGCAGTGGAAGGAGAAGCTAGTAATCAGTCATCTTATTTTAAGAATATTCCTTTGAAATCTGCAGATAATGGTGAGGACAGAATATTGGAGAAGGATATTCAACAAGAAGCTCATGATCCTGTAGAGAAAAAAGGAATCAAAGTGAGAACTATACCCGTTAAGCATGAGGAAAGCTCCGAGAAAAGTTGTAAAATGGCGTCTAATGAAGACAAGAAAGAAAACAAGATAGAAGGAAAAGAGGAGAGTAAAAAAAGTAGCACTTCAGAGAAGAAGAAGCTATCCACTGGCAAATCATCAAAGCTACCTCCAGTTTGTTTAAGGGTTGACCCAAGGCCGAGGAAAACATCAGCAAATAGTAGTAGCACATCAAAATCTACTGCTGCTGCTGCTACTAGTACATTGGGTGCCAAAAATAATAAGGAGAGCAATGGTGGAAATGAAGAACCAATTCGTGAAAAGATGATGCCTGTTAAAGTTGTAAATGCATGCGATCAAAATGAACCTGCTGTACCCGTTAACACTGTAAAAGAGAATAAACCGAGTCAGGATGAAAAAGAGCAAGTGTCTGAAGAGGGCGTGACTGTTGCTTCTCCTGAGAAGAATGCTTTCATGGATGATTCTTCAAAGGTCAGCGAGGTAATTTCTGAAGAAAGCAATGTACAAAGCCTTGAAAAGAGCATGAAGGAAAATCATATTAAAACAAGGGAGCAGAAGACAAATGTGGATGCAGAGAAGGCTGTAGAGTCAACTGGAAAGATAGATGAGAAGACAAGCAGTAAAAGGGTGTTGTCCGAGACTGATGCAGCAACTATTATTCAATCTGCTTATCGAGGATTTGTGGTTAGAAGGTGGCAACCATTGGAGAAGCTTAAAAAGATTGCAAAAGTTCGGAAAGAAACAGAAAACGTCAGAAGGAAGATAGATGATATTGAAGCATGTCCTCCTCACCAGCTGGATGCAAAGAAGAAGGTTGTTCTTGGGGAAACCATAATGAATCTCTTACTTCAGCTTGATACGATTCAGGTAAATATCTGTATAATCTATACGTATGATGTTCCTTGTTGTTTTATCCCTCCTTGGGCAACTATAATTTAAGCTTGAAAAAATGGCAACTATCATTCTTGAACAAAAAGGATGCGTGATGACTTATTTTACCTTGCTGCCCTTTAGTTATCATAAATTAGCTCGTTCTGCTAACTATCATGTTATGGAAGGATCATGAACTTAGTCAATGATAATTTCTGTTATATTATTTTTGTTACTAATCTTATCGTCATAATCAGGAATAACCTACTCGTTTTTACAGTTAAATAGCGCTAGTGCTGATCTATTAAATTTGCATTTTATAACAGGGTTTGCATCCCAGTGTCAAAGAGGCAAGGAAAAGTTTAGCAATGGAACTTACTTCCTTGGAAGACAAATTGGATTCTATCTACAGCCGAAAAGCTAAAGAGGCGGAGAGTTCAAAATGTGAGACCAACATTGTCTGCTCTGCCACGGATACTTTGAAGCTAGAATCCTCTGAACCAGATTCAATGGGAGTTAAAGTCACTGCTTCAGATGCTGAACTACAAACCAAGACTGATGATGGGGCAATTGATGTCACATCCTCAACTCTTGTATGTGAAGCGGCGGCTCACGAACATGATGTGCAGGTAGATGATAATGGCACGAAGAACAATGAAACTACTCAAAAAGAAAAGTCGTCATCTTCAAAGGACACAGGTGTGGCAGAAGAAACGAATGAAGTGGTAAAGCACCCATGTTCTGAAAGAAACATGGATTCCACTGTTTCAACCACATTATCATCAAAAGAGCCATTCAAACCTGCTTCAGAGGAAGATGCAAGTCTGTCTAATGTGCTTGTGCATCAAGCAGAAGACGAACACGTTTCCTTGGAGCAAGACAGTGTTAATCTTCAAGACAGTGATGCTTCAGATTCAATAGTTGGTGAAATATCTACTTCAGATGCTGAACTACAAGGCAGTAACAATGTCAGTGTGGACAGTTCATCTTCTGGTGATAATGCGGCAGCTGATGTCCCATCTTCAACTCAACATGATTTGCAGGTAGATGATAATGCCATTAAGAACCTTGAAATTGTTGAAGAGGATAAGTTGCAATCTTCTAATGAGAGAGTTGAAGGGGTGAAGCACCCATCTTTTGAAAGAGAGATGGATTCCGCTGTTTCATCTGCTTCAGTGGAGGACGTGAATCCATCTGTCATGCTTGAGCATCTGGTGGAAGATAAACATGTCGCTTTGAAAGAAGACAAGGTCAGCGGCCTTAAAGAAGAAAAGGGCCACTCTGAAGAAAACAAAGAAACTGGATCGATTGTTGAAAGGCCTGCAGATTACATAGAACCAAATATTGCTTCAGATGAACTTCATAGTAGTAATGATGCTAGTAGTAGAGTGGTGGAATCTATGGATGGTGAAGAAGAAACGTCAAGTGCCATTAAAGCCAATGGAGAATCTATTTTAGTTGGTAATGAGTCGGAGAATGCATGGGAGGCTGCTGTGGTTGATGAGGATAAACAAGTCGTTTCTGAAATATTTGATGCACCAAGAAATATGGAAGATGTTTGCACTGAAAATGTTGAAATAGACTCTAAAAATGAAGTCTTTGTTTCAAATGAGGACTCTAATGCGACTATTGGCAAAGAAGGTGATGAAATGAAAAAAGAGGAGGTGCAACCGATGGAAGAGAATGAAAGCCTAAGGAAGATGATTGAAAAGCTAGTTCAATCTGGAAACAAGCAGTTGGATGTCATTAATAATTTGAATGGAAGGGTGAAGGATTTGGAGAAGAAGCTGCAGCAAACAAAGAAGAGAAGGATGAAGGTGAGAAGGAACAGGGCAGTTAAGAACCAGTCGAATGAAGTTAAGGATAATTAGTTTCACAAGGTTTTAAAAAAAAAGAGGACGACGGTTCAGTTCTTTTATGCCCCTTTAACTTGCTGTAATCTGCAACCAACAGTTGTGCTGTTTTACAAACCTATAATTTGTGATTTTGTGATATATATCAGAATAAAAAATCTCATTGTTGTTCCGAATCTCTTGTTAAACTTGTTATTCAAAAATGGACAAGGACCGTCCAGCGTTGTTAATTTTTTTATTAATATTTTTACACACTTTTTTTTTAAATATTTCTACGTACTTGGGTTGAAGTTTGATCTCTGTTTTTCTTTTCAAAAAGATTATTCTGTAATTGTTTATATATCAACTTTGTACTGCTGATTTTGGTTTGTGAAAAAATGCGACTTCCCGAGTTGAAGATGCTGTTAGTTTTTGGTTTAAAAACTAGATTACGGGTTTTCTTTTTTTAAATATGTGTGTGAAATACGCGAGAAGTGAGGATTGAGGTCATGGATGGAAATGAAGAATCGATGGAGAGAATGGAAAGATGAATTGTGTCTTGTGCTTTTTTTTATTTTTCAAAGCACGGAAAATAAGAAAGAGTTGTTTTCTATTTTGAATGTTAATTTTGTTTGCTAAGATCGTTGTCGACAATATACACGAGTCTTGCATATTTCGTAAACAGAAAATGACAAACCAAACATATCTTAAGGATTTGTTTGGTTTATCATTTTTAGTTTTGTTTTTTGATCCAAAAAACATGCATACGATGTATGTAATTTTGAAAATGAAATTTTTTAAAATATGAGCCTAACAAGTAAAATAGAAAACAAATTTATTTTGTTTTCCATGTTTAGAGAAATAACAAAAAAACAAAAAATAATTCATCCGTCGTCTCTCCATTTCCATGCACATTTCCCGTCGTCGTGATGATACTAAACTTTTAAAATTTTCTTTTATTATCCTTATATTTCGTCATGAACATTGCAAACACAAAACACAAAATGAAACCAAATAAAATCTAAATTGTCGTTATTTTGATATTTCCAAACTGAATTGCTAGGTTAATTTTAAAGGTGGTCCCATAATTAATTAAAAATTATTATAGAATAGAAGGAATTAAGAAGCCATTAGAGGAAGAGGAAGAAAATATTTTACTTACTACAGAGATTAATCATGCATTGTCATTGCATTAGCTCTTTCATATAAAGGACTATGAGTTTGGATAGAACTAATTCCACGATGTAGGACTAAACACAAAAGCAGTATATAGCATATTCACTATTTATATTTATACATATTATAACACTTCCTTTGAATATGCGTCTTCAAAATCTTGAATCCTCTGATAGCTTGAAATTGTCTCTTTTATAACGTGTATGATGGTTGCTCTCCTTCATTGGTATCTTGTTTGCATTTATTCATTCAGTCGACATTGATATTGTCCATTGCCTCAATAAGAAACCCTGTTCGGAAAACCCAGTAGGAAAATCTTGAACGTGTAAAAGAGTATAACTTGTAAAATCATATAAAAAATGATATTCTTTCTAAAAGGTTTAATACTTCAGAATCAAAACAATGCCTCATTAAAATCTTACTAAGAAAAACCCTATGAGAAAAATCTTAGTAAAAGAAAAAAGAGTACAATATAGTATGACATATTTTACAATATAGTATGACATATTTCAATAATTTATTGTATTAAATAGAGTTTGATACTTCTGAATCAATATAGTACTTTATTAAAAACCTTACAAAGAAAAACTCAATGAGAAAAACCTTAATCAAGGATAAAAATACAATTTAACTTAAATAATATATTTGAGATATTATTTCTTGATAAGATGTTTGATTCTTCTACGTCAAGATAATACCTCGTTAAAACCTTAGTAAAAAAACCCAGTGGGAAAAATCTTAAATAAGAAAAAAAAAGTACATTATAACTTATTTTAAACGTTATTAGGGAGTTGATACTTCTGCATCAAAATAATGCCTCATTAAAACCTTACTAAGAAAAACCCAGTGGGAAAAATCTTAGTAAAGGAAAAGAGTGCATTATAACATTCTTGTGGATGTCGCCTTATGTTAAAAGTGTAACGACCCTATATTTTTAACGATTTTTTATAATGTAATTAACTGAAATTTAGCTTGAATTTTAAATAATTTAATTTGAAAATAGAAGTTTGATATTTGGAATATGTCTATTTTAACATAGCAAGTGGAAAAAATTTATTGGAAAATTTGAAAATAAATTTTGGTGTGTGATTTTCACTTTCAATTTAAATCAGTTTGATGAAAATAAAATATTTTTAAAACCCGAATATTTTTATACAATAAAATTGTAAATTATTTTCTGAGTAAGGCGTCATATTTTGTTTTGCAAAATTCGAACTTCTCTACCTCCATTTATCTTATTTTCAGCGGATTTGCAGCATTTTCGGCACTAAATATCGACTTTTGATAGGATGATCATATCACTCATATCTGTGTACCATTTTGATCATCTCGTCGTACTAATCTCCGTAATTTATTCATTTCCATATTTCGGTATTCAGTACACGATGAAATTGACAAGACAATTTGCCATACAGGTTCCGTAATTGGACCATTGGGTTTTCTATGCCCTTTCATCTATCTACCGTGTCAATCAATACCCATCTTCTTTATTTATTTTCAGAATTTAATATTATGGCTTTTAACATTCTCATATATTTAATATTTGATTTTCAGTTCCGTCCTTTCAATCTCCATTTTTTCTTCCTCTTCATTTTGTTTCTCCTCTCTCTGATTCATTGTTTGTTCGTTTTGGAAAGAAAAAAAATAAATGATAATAAAACATGTTTATGTCTCTGCTTGTCATCTTTTGAAGTCTACAAATAAAATAGAATTTATATATTCAAGCTTGTTTTAAAAAAAAATTAAAGCTGCACTTCCTCCTACTCGTTGTCGCACCAAGATTCCTCCACCCGCCTTTGCTAACAACCATCCACGTCGTGACAGCCATCATCCGAAACCACTCGCCCCAGCCATGGATCGCCTCCCGCCATCTCCTAGTCTCCGCCCTCCTGATCTGATATCCGCTTTTCACCCACTTCACTTTCTGCCGTCGAGCCACTCCGCTACCTTGACCTTTGTTCCTCTTGCATGACCGCCCAAACCTGCCAACCTCCGCCCATTTTCCTAACGCTGTAGCAGCCCACGAAGCACAGCAGACCGAGCCCGACCAACGGACCCGAGCCTTCTCCCCTCCAGACACCTTGGCCGTGCAATTTGGTTTTTGTTTAATATATATATATATATATATATATATATAATTTAATACATAAAAGGTACGCATATATACACACACACACACACACATATATATATATATGCTTGCTGTCTTCTCCATTTGCTTGAAGCCTTTCTCCCAACTTATCCTTGCGTAACATGTCGATCAATTTCACTGTTTATATATATAGTTTATATATATACACACACTTTTACGTGACCAGTTTTATCGATTTACCTTTCCTCTCTATATATATACGAGTGTAATGGCACGCGCTATGCGCGTGAATTGTTTTTCTTATAAATTTTATATGTTTAAATCAGTCAGAAAAATAATTTTTTATTTTCAAGTGATATTTTGTAAAGAAGTATTTTGAATCCGTAAATAAGGTTTAATTTTAGATCCTATTTTTAGAAGCGTTTTGAATTTTAAAGCATGTTTAGTTATTAGATCCTACTTTTATGGGCATTTGAATTTGTAAACGAAATTTAGTATTCGATCTTATTTTTAAGTAACTAAGATTAGATAATATATAGGGGGCATTTTTGGTAGTTCACGTTGATACCGAAAAAGTGTGACACCAAAGCTATTACAACTATTATTAAAGATATATATATATATATATATATATATATATATATGTATATATAAGCTTTCTCATCTGGTATAAAAAAATCAAAGTTTATAAAGAATATATGTATGTATTTATGTTTGTAAAATAATAAGGTAAGTCTATATAAGATGAATTTTTTCTAGTGTAGTGTTGCTGTCTATATATGTAAAGTAAAGTAAAATTTTATACAATGTAAGTGTTGTGTTCAAAGAAGGAAAAAAAAGTGTGTGTGTGTATACATATACTTCAAACATAGTTTGTTTCAAGCTTTATTTTGTTATATTACAAATACATATATACTTTGGTTTTAAATATATGAGTAGTAGAGTAAATAGATACAGTCTGCATATGTGTTTGTAAAATAGCTAGCGCACACACACACATATATATAATCTACATATGTTATAGATATTTGTTTACATATGTATATTAAAGTTGGCAAGCATGTTTCCACATACATGTTGCATTGAGTAACAGGAATATGTATACCGTGTTGCATATATATGTTACAGTCGTACATTCTGCATATGTGTATGCATATATAGTGACCTATATATGTGTGTGTGTGTGTATTCTGATATATATATACATATATTGCATAAATATATTTTGGTGCATTTATATGTTGAATTCGTAAAGTCTACATATGTGTATTCATATATAGTAACCTACATATTTGCAAATTCTCTCCTCTATTATAAAATAAAACAATATATATATAATATAATACCGAGATTTATTTTTAT
Organism: Allium cepa; assembly: GCA_030765085.1. Classification (NCBI taxonomy): domain Eukaryota; kingdom Viridiplantae; phylum Streptophyta; class Magnoliopsida; order Asparagales; family Amaryllidaceae; genus Allium; species Allium cepa. The sequence goes on along the minus strand of CM060941.1, from coordinate 76,093,500 downwards.
ATGTGTTTAAATTAAATATTGAAAGAAAAAAAATTCGTCGAATCCAGTTCATCGTGCCTTGCTTTTGTTTCACATTGTCTCGTATTAGCTTTTGCTTGCTCGTGCCCGTATCCGTGTGCGTGTTCGTGTCTCATCTTCGCCATCATCGTTTCTCTAGTCTCGAAAGGTGAGCAATCGCTCACGATTAACATTCTTATATTTAATAATTTAATTCACACTGAAATGACAATTGAAATACGTTGTTAAATTTGAACTGTTTATTTTTTATTGCTATTTACGATATGACGTTTTCTGCAATTGTTCACCTATGACATTTGACACCATCGCCGATTATTTATATTATATTTTAATTTGTTACCGATGATATATGCCTATTGTTGATATATTATATTTTATCATATTTATCCCCACTTTGCAAGTTCTCTATTAGTTTAGAATTACCTACGGGTTGATACATACCCGAACGATATTCTAGACTAGGGGAAAATCGTTATGGGTTGAAATAATAAAGCCAAGCGATTTTCATTGATTTTTTGAATTTTTGGGATTGCGGATTGAAATGATATATAACCATAGATATTTAAATTACAAACCGAAATGATAAATATCCGCACCATTTGACCATAGAATAGAAAATTATATAAGGACACCGTTGGTCTATATTTTGAAAAATGATTTCCAAAGTTTTGAAAGGAAATATATGGTTTAATAAATATTGATTTTAAAATATAATGTATGTAGGCTATTTTTATATAGTATAAAATCTAAAATTTTAAAATAATATATTATAGAAATTTTAAATTTATTAGTTAGTTTTGAAAATATAATTTTTAAGATTTTTCTTACAATTTTATTATTTTAAAAATATATAGAAATAGATTTAATACAAAATACATTTAATAATAAAATTTAACTTAATTGGTTCATAATATGTTTAAGTATTTATTTAAATTTATATTAACATTTTGAAAATGGATTTTTATGACTTTAATAATAAAGGTTGGGAAGATAAATTAATGTTGACTTGGGATTTAAATTGGTTAATAATTGAATTTAAATAAGAATTTATCTGAACTTATTGATTTTTAGATGTTGAAAAATATGATTTATAACTTGATTTGATGAAAAGTGATTAAATGAATATTCTCAATTTTAAATAAAATTGATGTTGAATATTTAATTATTGATTTAAATTTATAAATTGGGATTTTAATAAATTTTTATTGAAATAATTCAGCGAATAATTTCCAATTTGAATAAATTTAAAGTTAAATGTTGAAATATAAATGAAATTTATATTGTAAATGTTTGAATATTTAAACTAGAGTCTTATTGGAATTAAAGTGATAGTTCAAACTAGGATTTGAATTCAATATAAAGTGAAATGGTTTATTAAGAATTTGAATTGAATCTTTATCCTTCTAATTGGAAGTAGCGTACGAGGATTGATTTAAACTGAATTTTGAAATTTAAACTGATTTGAATCGATTGGAGAAATTGGAGGAGACTATTTTTATTATATAAAGTATTTCTAATATATATATTATTTTAATATATAAATTATTTTAATAGATTAACTAATTTGATTTGCAGCTATTTTAATATATATATACTATATTTTCAATGTCTAAACTGTTTAAGTCGAAAGTGTTATGATTTCAAAGTGCTATGATTTCAAAGGCGCTATGATTTCAAAAGTGTCATAATTTTTAAAGTATTACGATTCTGGAAATGAATATTTTTAAATGAATAAGGATATCAAATTGATATGGTTTTGAAATGAATATGATATTTGATATGAAGTATGAACTTTTGAAATGAAATGACCACAGTGTGAAATAAGCGTGTGGTTGTTAAAGTGACCATGATCGGATATTGTCATACTATCTTCCAATACTGAAAACCACTTTAACAACCGTGTACGTGGTGTAGATTCCAGAATGAAGTATGATGGTTGGCCACGATTCTATATTGTATTTACATAGCTTTGACTCCCGTGAGTCAGCTTGATGTGGTTAAAACGGGAGCTATACCCGGCCAAGTGGAGTCATTCCCCCGATCGGGCACATTTCTTAGATATCATTCTATTGCTTTTGTGATTTAATTGGGTGCCTTTGATTTGGGATTGTGTTACGAGGTGGACGGTAGTAGCTGCTATGCGTTACCACCAGTGCGAGAGTGCAAATGGTATATCTACCCTGGCATTGCCTTGCGTGCCTTGTCACATGTCATATCTCGCCTTTTACGAGTTTGTTTTGTGTCGCATCTATGGAGTGCTCCTTGATAGCCCACTTGCGAGTGGTGTTTACAGTATCTGTATAGACAACGGCATTATATAAATTGTGTTAAGGGGGATATGGCTAACGCCTTAACACTATTTTAATAGTTTGCTTTACTATAGACATATTATAATAGCGTATATTACTACATAGTAGATAGTTCCATGGATCCTTAGAGGATGGAATCCCAAACATCCATTAAGTTACTTGTATTTCAGTTGAAATTTCACTTGTGTTGAATTTACTGATATAAGAATGTTAATCTTGACTCGATGTTTTGTATTCTGCTTTATGCTCGGGTCAGACTGAGTGTCACAGCATATGAGACTCGCCTTTGGAAATTAGACCTTTGTTTGAAGATTTATCTATTTAGCTTTCAGTTATCTCAGTTTATTCCAGTCATTTATGTTCAGATTTGTCAGTTGCTTATGTATTAGAGATTCATTGTATTTGAGATTCTGTTGTATGTTGTTTCGGACTCTGATGTTTTATAGTAGCTTCATGAGCTACTATTTATCTATTCCGCCGCTTATTGTTATTACTCTGTGTCTGTGATTTTATGATTGATTTATTTACTGTATATGCCGAGTTTTGTCAAATACAAATTAACAATCTGTTATTTTTAGCAATTCAAGTCCGACATGTGCGGATGTGAACGGTTCAAAATGCCAGGTCGTTAAAAGTGGTATCAGAGCCAGGTTTAGGCAAAACTTAGCATATGGAGTAAAAGTTAATTACAAAATCATATTCGTCGAGATTGAAATTCTTCGGTAGGATCCGCCTGAATTAGAATTTCTTTCGGATTGTGGGACTCCCTTTTTTCTGAAATTCATCCTTGTCTCTCCCTATTCGTGTTCTTCTTGATACTTGAGCATCCCATGGCTTCATTTCTGTCCTGCCAACCTAAATATGATTTGTAAAGGGGTGAAACTTATTTGCAACAAGCATCGATTCATCGGAGAATTCTATATCCTCGGTTGATGTTGTTATCCCTTGCTGGGCCCGAACCGTCCTCCAGTAGATGACCGGGGTAATTCTCTTGTGATCAAATGTCGATTGCCTTAGTATTATGCAGGAAGTTCCATCTGCTGGATTCTCAACCTAGTAATCTGAACTCCACCCAATAGTCAAGGATTATCCTGATGTTTTGGTGAAGTTATTTCTCTTCCCTCCAAGCAGGAAATTGAATTTCCACATCGATCTAATTCTGGAATCTCGATTGACCCGGTTAAGGTCATCCTGATTAATATAAGTTCATCCCTCTTTCCTCTTTTGTAATTTAATTACCTTGTCTTCCTTTTTAGCCTACCTTGTTAGTTAGAATTCTCTTTGATTTGGATCCCTCTATACGTGAATCTCTATCTATTCTTGAATCATCGAGTAAGAGAGTGTATTTGTATTTAGAATAAAAATATTTTGCATTGTGTTGCTTGAGTTCTTAAGTTGATTTTGGATTTCGATCGATTCGTCTGGCCAGCGCCATCGATAGAAAATCGAAAACACTATAACATAGCAAACCTATATTATTTTGAATTTTGATAAATGAAGTAATTTTGTATGATTATATTTTATATATAAAAAGGTATAATTTTCTAAAAATTGATAGTTAGATGAATTGGTTGTTAGAAATGATAATATTGGATTATCGTTTATGGTTTGGTCAACCGTTTCTAAACCTTAACTACCGTTGAATTTTAAAATATGGTTTAAAAACCTGATTTGAAAATGAAATGAATTTAAATTTAATATTTAATGATTAAATTTCCAGTGCCTTTCGAAATTTGGTTTTCAAAGTTTTGAAATTTTATTATTTGAAACTATTTTTGAATGAAAATTGTTTCCATAGAAATTTTAAAAGAAGTGAATCAGTACTCTCTTCATTTGTTGCTGGAAAATAATTTCGGTGATGGCTGCAGCATCATCGAAATTCATTTTCGAGTCTCAAAGTGGAGAGACCATGTAGCAGCTTTGCTACACTTTTGTTTTGAAAAAGGAATTTGATTTGAATTTTTGAATATGATTTGATTCACAAAATATATATGTATATATTTATTTCAAAATTGTTTGAAATGAAATTGGAAATTTAACTCTTAAAATTCTATGTTAAGTAATGGTTTCCAATTATTAAATTGAAGCTAAAATTTTGAATAGTTGGGGGGTTAAAATGAGAGATGGAATTTAAATGACTTGCCTGAATTATTCAAAAATTTAAAATGTTAATGAAATTTGTAAGTGAAAGCTATACGAGGAAAACTTAAGTAATAAAATGTTCGAATTGAGATTTTACTTAATATAAATGCTGCAAATAAAAGGTAAATTCGTAAAGTATTTAATTTCACTCAGAACCTTAATATAAATTACCTAGAAATCGTTAAATGTTAATGAGAATAGTAATTGAATAGCATACAATAGGATGTCAAAATGAAATTTTGTTAAGGATTTTATATAAAAAAAAATAATGGTCATAATAAATATTGATACCCTTAGTTTATGTGATAAGACATGTTAAGTGAAATAAATTGAATAATAAAAAAAAGTACTATTTAAGTAAATAAATATGAATATAGGAATAGTTGAAACTGAAATTTTAGTGGAATCAACTCAATTGAAGATAAATAGATTTAATAAATGATTTAAATCAAATAAACTTTTGTTTTGAAAGAAACTTTTGTAACTAATATTGATAAATTGAAATAAACGAAATTGAATGAAAATAGCTTGAATTTAAATCAACCAAAAATTTGAATACAATGAAATATTTATTGATTAAATAAAATGAGTTGAAACCAAAATTGTTTAATAAACAAGAATGAAATCGTATGGTTTTAAATTTTATTATTGTATTTAGCATTATATATTTCTAATCTATATTTCCTCCTAGTTAATTCTGTTCTCCTCTCTCGTTCCTTTTTGGGGATGAAAAGTTTTGAGGGAGGAGAGTATAACGGCCCTAATTTTTAACAATTTTTTTTAATGTAATTAACTGAAATTTGGCACGAATATTGCATAATTGAATTTGGAAATAAAAATTTGATATTTGGAATACATCTGTTTTAACAGGCAACTGGAAAAAAATTATTGGAAAATTCGAAAATAAATTCTGTTGTGTGATTTTCAATTTCAATTTAAATCGGTTAATTTGATGAAAATAAAATATTTTCGAAACCTGAATATTTTTATATAATAAAATTATAAATTATTTTCTAAGTAAGACATCATATTCGTTTCGTAAAATTTGGACTTCTCTACCTCTATTTATCTTATTTTCAGCGGATTTGCAGCATTTTCGGCACTGAATATCGACTTTTGATAGGATGATCATATCATTCATATCTATGTACCATCCTGATGATCTCCGTAGTATATTCATTTGCGTATTTCGGTACCCGGTAAATGGGGAAATTAGATGATTTGCTGTGTAGGTTCCATAATTGGACTATTGGGTTTTCTATGCACTTTTATCTATCTACCGTGTCAATCAATACCCATCTGCCTTATTTATTTTTAGAATTCAATACTCTGGCTTTTAACATTCCCATCTATTTAATATTTGATTTTCAGTTCCGTCCTTTCAATCTTCATTTTTTCTTCCTCTTCATTTTTTTCTCCTCTCCCTGATTCACTGTTTATTCGTTTTGGAAAGAAAAAACAAATGATAATAAAACATGTTTATATCTCTGCTTGTCATCTTCTAAACAAATGATATAAAATGGATTTGTATAAGTATAAAGTTGGTTTGAAATCTATTGATTTGAAAGGCACTCAATTTGGAAAGAGAATTTTATATAATCGAAGTCTATATAAGTGTGATTTGATATACTATTGATTTGGAAAGTATTCGATTTGAGAATGAAATCCTATATATAATGGACTTTATATAAGTATGATATTTGAAAAGGGATTTGAAAAGGTACTATATGATATATATTTTCGAAGTAAAGATATGGAAAGTGCCTTCTGCTTGATATCCGCTTTGTGGCCACATTGTGTATTCATTCCATCGATATTATTCTCTTTGATTTTTGGTTTTCCGGATGTGATACTCGAGTGTTCCCACCGTGGCGTAACCTATGGGTTTTTTTCTCTCGCGACTGCGTAGCGCAACTGCCTGGCTGAGTTTGGCCTAAGAGTACAGATTGTTTCTTGGGGGATCCAGGCGTAACCATCGTGTATCCTGCAATCTGTGTAGGTCGCATTAGTAGCGAAACTGCCTGGCTGAGACGGCCTAGGGATACAGATTGTTTCCTGGGGGACCCAGGCGTAACCATTGTGTATCATGCACCCTACTAGTCAACATGGCGTAACTCGCAGGGCTGAGAAAGCTTACGGATACGGATTGTTCCTGGGGGATCGAGGCGTAACCATTGTGTATCAGCGAACCATGGTTGGACAAAGGTTTTGGTTTGATTGTTTTGTTTGGATTGTACTTTCCATATCTGTTTTTTAAGGTTTTTCAAGTATTTTCACTGGGTGTTGAAACAGGTCTACCAAGTACTTGAAGAATTCTATCTTTGCGCCTGATCAACGCATGGCCAGAGTCTGCAAGAACGAGGATAAACTTATTGAAACATCGAGTTATAAAAGTATTTTTGAAGGAAAAATTCGTTTCGATATAAAAGTATTTTATTATAAAGGTATTTCCAACAAAGAAATTTTTTATTTATGGTTTGATTTGGTTATTCGAGCCCGATACTATCCCGTTGAACCTACCTTATCTGCTCAGCTTTATTTGTTCACCTATATTCCGTTTTTTCGAATCTGCCCTACTTTCCTTTTTGAATATAATCTTTAAAATATTGTTTATTTATATACTACATAGTTTAATAGTAAATCATTAGTGTCATTAATATTGCAGAAGTTATTAATTTAATATAACATATCTAAGAAATGAGTATTAATTTATCTATAATGTTGAAAGTGTCTTAAGATAAATTAGTAAATTTATAAACTATGGATTTAATGTTGTCAAATAACTTCCTTGAAAATATAACCAAGGATGTGAATAACTGTTTCCAAATAGTTTTCATATATATTTAAGTGGGTGTTATTTAAAACTTATAAATGGTATTATTAAGGAAGCAAGAAATTTTACAAATGGGTTTGAATTTTTTTTTAAGTATTAAAGAAAATTTAATTTCAAATGAAGCTTTCAAATGAATATTTCAAGTAAAATTTATATGGTCTTAAATTAATTGTTTATCCTTGTCTTTCAATCTATTTATCTTTCTGGTTGTTTCTATTCTCCTACCTTCTTCCTTTTCGGGGACGAAAAGTTTTGAGTGGGGGAGAGTGTAATGATCCGTAAAATTTTGTTAATTTTTAATGGTTTTATTTAGCGTATTTAATTTGATTTTTGAGAAATTTTAAATAATAATATTTGGAAATAAAATCTTACATTTGGATTACGTATAGTTAAATGTGGCAAATGATAAATTTTCATCAAAAATTAAGAAAGTATATTTTAGGGTGAAAATTTTATTTTTCTAACATTTCCTTTCCTACGCTTCCTATTTCCACTTCTTTCATTATGACCGTTCATTATATATATACACTACAGCTGGAAAGTTATAAACGTATAAACTTAGATACTTTTTGTATCTATTAAAAATTTACCTTTAATTGTGACCTTTTGGTTTCCTTGCTTTCAAAAAAATTTGAACCATAGCCACGATAATAAATTATTATAAAATTTTCAACTTAATCTAAGATGACCGTTGCTACTAGAATCGTTACTTTTCTAATATGTTCATTCCTACTTTCACTGACCTTTTATTTCTTCATTTTTCCACCGTCTAAAAAAATAAAAATAAATGGTTATTCGTTTTATTTTATTCAGTAATCAGCGTGACCCTTGTCATTTACACCGCACCATATTTGACTGTTGATTTTCGTTCAGCATTCTTATTTTAAAAATATACCAAAGAGTAACATTGCCTTCACAATTCAAAAAATTGCTTTAATAGCTTTTGAATAAATGTGTGGCTGTTACTTTGATAATTTTCCGGAATTGTGACTTTTCTCTTTCCTTCCGTTCAAATTTAAAACGTGCTACCATTTATTTGCTTTGATTATTTTCCTGAATCAACATGAATATTTTGCCTTAAATCCTCCACTGAATCATAGCACGTGATTGTGCTATTTCTTTGGTTACTTTTATTAGTCGTTTCCATTTACTTCTGTTTGTATTTTCTTTCCTTTTTTATTGCTTCTTCCCAGATTTCTCTTCTTTCCCTCTCTATTGTTTCTTCCTCTTCTATATAAACTTTCCTGGCACTACAAATTTCGGCCTCTCCTTCACCTTTTCCAAACTCCGCTCCTCCACCGAACCCACTCTTCCCCTTGCGCAATATCCATCGAAGACGCAGCGACCCTCCTCTGATTTCCTTTACTGTTCACATAACCAGGCATAGGTAAGTTAAGTTTATATTTGCAAGTATTATTTATGTATATATTATATATAGTTTTATATTTAGCTATGATATGGATGATTTTATCAATACACGTCCCCTGTACGTGCTTTTGATGCATATTCTAGCATTCAAAGTTGGTACGCATATTTGTTTATATGGAGTGTAGTTATGATATATTGATAGTGGTATAAAAATATAAGATGCATACATATAGTGGTTTATATAAAGTTGTTAGATTTGAATACATACATATATCAAACGTGGTTTCCATTTTTTTTGAAAAGTTTGTTTTGTTTCTAGAAGTGCATGCATATTTAATATGTGTGAGTTGTGTTGGATCTGCAAATGGAGTCTGCATATTTAGCAAGTAGATTTATATTTATTTTTGTTTTAACATTGAGTCCATATATGTATATTTTACAAACCATATTGTATGATTTATTTTATATGTTTTGTAAATCCGTTATTATATATATAGTTTTATAATAAACAGGTTTATAACTTTTATTGAAGGTCAATTTACATCTTATTATTATGGAAGTTGTATAGGATTTTTGAAGTTGTTTATTTTCCTAAGTTCGTATATGACATATATTTATATAAAGTTATAATAATTATAGATATATCTTTATGGCCTTATATATATATATATATATATATATATATATATATACTGTGCATACACTTATGTATGGAGTTAGTTTTCTAATAAATAAGTTTTTCATTTCAGTTGGCATGCATGTTTGCATAAAAGTTAAGGGTGTATATGTGTTTTAGTGTAGACCAGTTGCTTTCGCAAAAAAAATAGTTGCTATTTATATATATTGTATAAAGTTTACATTCTAACTTATACTTTCGGTCTGCACATGTTACAGTATTATATATATTTATAAAATAAGTTATAATATAAGTTATATAAGTAATTCGTACGTCCGTTGTCTAAAATTTTATATAAGTCTGTGTATAGGCTTTACTATTTATGTATGGGAAGTTATATATTAGTTTATATATATGGGTAAAGTGTTTAAAATTTATAATTGTATTGTGAAGTGGATTTCGTACCATATGTATATAGTAGTTTATAAATGAGATTTGAACAGTGTAATTTGTTGAAGTTTTATATATTAATCTTATTTTAAAATATAAATATTAATGATATTATATACATAGGTCGTATAAGGTGGTTTGGGTCATAGATTTGTAAATAGAAATTTAGATCTGTGTGTAAAAATTAAAATGGTTTGGAAAAAATTATAAGGATTTTTATTTAACATATATGTTTTATTTCAAATGTTAAAACTATTGGTTTATGTATGAAAAAAAAGGTAATATATATATGTGTGTGTGTGTGTGTGTGTGTGTGTGTGTGTGTGTGTGTGTGTGATTCGACTTTAAATTTTTCTTAAGGATGCAATTTGATTTTTGTTAAAATAGCAAAAATTTATGTATATATCAGACTGATTCTGATTCAATTTATAAATTCTTGATTATCAGCCTCGTTCGTCCAATTCGTGCCAATCCTACTTTGCTTCGAAATTCGTGCTCGGATTTATAATTCAAATTTCAGTGTCCGTATCAGTGTGCTTATCCATGTCATCTTCTGTATTATCTAGCCTCGAAAGGTGAGCAATCACTCACGATTAACATTCTTTTATTTGTTAAATTTGATTAAATTGAAACAACAATTGAAATATGATGTTGTAGTTATTTAAATTGTTATATATGCTATTATCTGTAACTGTTTACTTATGGGATATGACACCATATCCTATTGTTTATATTTATTTTTGATGATATATGCCTATTGTTATTATTATTTTCATATATGTTATCACTCTGCAAGTTCCCTGTTAGTATAGAAATCACTATGGGTTGAAATGATACATACCCGAACGTATTTTAGAATAGGAGAATTTCGTTATGGGTTGAAATGATAAACCCAAGCGGTTTTCATTTGAATTAAATTTGGGATTACGGGTTGAAATGTATCCACCCGTATATATTTAACTTACAGATTGAAATGATAAATATCTGTATCCCTTGTACATAGAATAGAAAATTTTACATCGACGTCGTAGTCTATATGAATGTTTTGAAAATAATTTCTATGGTCTTGAAAAGAAATATATGGTTTTAATGAATATTGATTTAAAGTATTATATATAAAGGTTATTTTATATATAGATTTAATATTAAGATGATTTAATTAAGATTGATTTTATTAATATGAAATATGTTTAAGGATTTATTAAATTTGTATTTCTGAAATAGATTTGTGGAATACATTTTATAAGCTAAGGTTTGAAGATATATTTGGGACTTATTTGAATTTGTCATTAATTAAGGATTTTATTTAGTTAAATCAATTTTAAACTATTAAATTCGAACCTTTAACATATGATCCTATAACTTGAATTTTTGTTTAAGAAATTTAATGGATGATTCATGTCTAAAGAAATCGAAGGTAATATATAGAAAATGTAAATTTAAGGTCATATAAATAACATTGAATTTATTAAGTGAATATTTCAAAACTAAATAATAGTGAAGTCAAGCTGGGAGATAAACGCAACTATCAAAGTTTAGTCTTTGAAATGTTGAATATTTAAAGCTCCGAAATATATTAACTTCAAATTATATTGAAATTTAAATGGTTTATTTTGTGGTTCAAATCCGTATTTAATAAAAATAAAATTTGAATTAGTTTAGTTAGAAACTAAATTGAATGGAAATTGATAAATTTTGATTTAATTAAATTTGAATGGGAAGGTCGAGTTGATTTTTGAAGCGATTTGTGAAGTTTGAGGAAATAAAAATACTATACTTCATAAATTATTGGATATATATATATACACACACTAATTTGGAAAATAGAGATATTTGAAATGAAAATGATATTTTAGTTTTGAAATATAAATAAAATTGAAATGGCCACGGTGTTATAGTGTATATTTGTACCTTGTAGATAGTTCCTTGGATCCTTAGAGGATGGGTATCCCAAACATCCTCTAAGTTAATTATATTTCAGTTGATATTTCACTTGAGTTGGATTTATAGATATAAGAATGTTAATCCTGACTTGAGTGTTTTGTGTTTTGCTTTACGCTCGGGTCAGACTGAGTGATACAGCATTTGAGACTCACCTTCAAAGTTGGAGCTTTGCTTGAAGATCCAGCTATCTATCCTTTCAGTCATCCAGTCGATTGGTTCAGAGAAGTCATCTGCCCGTACTGGAGATTTCACTGCATCTGGGATTTTCTTATGTATTTTATTTCTAACTTTGTTTACACAGTAGCTTCATGAACTACTATTCATTTATTCCGCTGTGTATCATTGTACTACTCTGTATCTATGATTCCGTGATTGATTTTTTTATTGTAGATGTTAAGTTTTGCCAAATTTCAATTAACAATATGATATTTTGAGCAATTCAAGTTCGACATGCGTGTCTGCCATTGCACTTGGAGGGTGCAACATGATAGGGGGTTCTCGCTTCCTGGTTTGGTAGCGAACGGTTGACTCTTACTCCTACATGTCCCCGCGGGGGTTGGTGGTGCAATCGAGAGGCTGGCCGTAAAGGCAGAACACAGGTACCAGTGTATGCTACGGTGGGCGTTACCCCACTGGCGCGGTCGTTACAGTTGGTATCAGAGCTATGGCTCTAGGCAAAACTTAGCATATATGGTAAATTTATTTACAGAATCTCTTTCGTTCGAGTTGAATCTCTTCCTTTTTGACTCGATTTCCTTTGAATTTTGGAATGTCCCTCGGTTTCGAAATTCATCCTTGTCTCTTTCTATTTATATTCGTTTGATTCTGGAGTATCCCATAATTCCACTGAATGTTTTGTAAAGGGGGTGAAAACTCCTTTACAATTGGCATTGATTCACCGAAGGTTTTTGTATCCTCGGTTTACGATGCTGCTATATCTTGATATGGCGAATTCTATCTCTTGCAATCGAATCTCGATTTGTTTTGGAATTCCGCATCGATTATAATCCTGAAGTCACGGTTGACCTGATTAAGGTCGCCACGATTTATAGAAGTATATCCATCTTCTATTTTGTAATTTAATTATCTCTTCTTCGATCGAGTCTATCTTTGAATAAGGATTCTATTGATTGGAGTTCCTCTAATTCAAATCTCTATCGTGCTTTGAAATCAATTCTTGAATCATCCTTTGAAAATCGGGTTATGTTTGAAATTATTTTTATATATCAAAATTATTATTTGGATAACTATGATTTTATTCTATATATAAAAGTGAAATGTCATTCTATATATAATAGTTTTGAAAATATTTGAAATTTTGGAAATTTATAAGAAATTGATTTATATAAAAATCATTTATAACTGAAGGGTAAAATTTGAAATTCGAGAATTGAATTCCGGTATTTTGAAATTGGTTTTAAGATTTTGGAAAATATATAAAAATAATACGATTTAAAAGTATTTTCCGAATAAGAAATGTTTCAAATGAGTTCAAATGAATTCCAATAATTTTGAAGAAATTTCAAAGAAGTTTTTAAGAAAATAGAAGTTCAGAACTCACTTATGTCGCTGGAAAATAATTTCGGTGATGAGTGCACACATCATCGACATTGATTTTCGAATTTCAAAGTGGGGGAGAGGCCACTTTAATAGCTTCGCTATGCGAGTGATTTTGTAAAAACATTTTTGATTTCAAATTTCGAAGTAATTTGATATTTTCGAAAGATATATGTATATATTAGAAACAATTTAAAGTGAGACCGGTATTCAGTCCTCGAGTTTCGGATTTGATTTGTTATAATCCTATCTATTGAAATTGATTTATTGATTTATTGTTGGTTTTCAACTCTTGAATTGGAAATTTGATTTCCCTAACTATTTTGAATGTTCGAACACTTCCAAATTGAGGTTAAATTTTCAAAGCTAAGAAATTTCGAAGAGGATAAAATATTTGATAAAGCATATAAGTTTAGTTTTGTATGTTTAAGTTTGAAACCTTTTGTTAAGTAAATGAATATGACTATTTTGAATTATACTAATATGGAATTTAGTTTTGAAATGTTTTGAGAAAAAAATCTAAGTTTTAAATAATGGTTTTCAGAAAGGTAAATTGGATATTTCAAATAGAAATAATTAGTTTAAAGGTTTTAAAGGGATAATTATAAATTTGGAAACCATTTTGAGTAAAATTGATTATGAGAAAAATATTTGGTTTTGAAATTTGATTGGAATTAAAACCAGTACTTATATGGTGATTTTGGAAATGAATTTGTTGACTTGAATTATGTTAATTTGGAAACTGAGATTATTTTTCTAAACCTATTATTTTGGGAACTTTGAAATTTAGATATTTAATTTGGAAGAAAATTTGGTGAAATCATATATGATTTTGAAACTGAATTGATATTGAAATAATTTGAAATTGAGAACCTTATACTATTAAGTACTTGATTTGGGAGTGGTCGAACTTATATAAAATGTATTTGTATAAGTATAAAGTTGGTTTGAAATCTATTGATTTGAAAGGTACTCAATTTGGAAAGAGAATTTTATATAATCGAAGTCTATATAAGTGTGATTTGATATACTATTGATTTGGAAAGTATTCGATTTGGGAATGAAATCCTATATGTAATGGACTTTATATAAGTATTGTATTTGAAAATGATTTGAAAAGGTACTATATGATATATATTTTCGAAGTAAAGATATGGAAAGTGCCTTCTGCTTGATATCCGCTTTGTGGCCACATTATGGATTCATTCTATCGATATTATTCTCTTTGATTTTCGGTTTTTCGGATGTGATACTCGAGTGTTTCCACCATGGCGTAACCCATGGGTTTTTTTTCTCTCGCGACTGCATAGCGCAATTGCCTGGCTGAGTCTGACCTAGGGGTACGGATTGTTTCCTCGGGGATCCAGGCGTAACCATTGTGTATCCTGCAATCTGTGTAGGTCGCATTAGTAGCGAGACTGCCTGGCTGAGACGGCCTAGGGGTAAGGATTGTTTCCTGGGGGACCCAGGCATAACCATTGTGTATCCTGCACCTTACTAGTCAACATGGCATAACTCGCAGGGCTGAGAAAGCTTACGGATACGGATTGTTTCCTGGGGGATCCAAGCGTAACCATTGTGTATCTGCGAACCATGGTTGGACAAAGGTTTTGGTTTGATTGTTTTGTTTGGATTGTACTTTCCATATCTGTTTTTTTAAGGTTTTTCAAGTATTTTCACTGGATGTTGAAACAGGTCTACTAAGTACTTGAAGAATTCTACCTTTGCGCCTGATCAACGCATGGCCAGAGTCTGCAAGAACGAGGATAAACTTGTTGAAACATCGAGTTATAAAAGTATTTTTGAAAGGAAAAATTCATTTCGATATAAAAGTATTTTAGTATAAAGGTATTTCCAACAAAGAAATTTTGTATTAATATTTGAGATTAAAATTTTATGGTTTGATTTAATTATTCAAGTCCGATACTATCCCTTTGAACCTACCTTATCTGCTTAGCTTTATTTATTCACCTATATTCTGTTTTTTCGAATCTACCCTCCTTTCCTTTTTGAATATAATCTTTAAAATATTGTTTATTTATATACTACATGGTTTAATAGTAAATCATTAGTGTCATTAATATTGCATAAGTTATTAATTAAATATAACATATTTAAGAAATGAGTATTAATTTATCTATAATGTTGAAAGTGCCTTAAGATAAATTAGTAAATTTATAAACTATGTATTTAATGTTGTCAAATAACTTCCATGAAAATATAACCAAGGATGTGAATAACTGTTTCCAAATAGTTTTCATATATATTTAAGTGGGTGTTATTTAAAACTTATAAATGGTATTTATAAAGGAAGCAAGAAATTTTACAAATGGGTTTGAAAATCATTTTAAGTATTAAAGAAAATTTACTTTCAAATGAAGCTTTCAAATGAATATTTCAAGTAAAATTTATATGGTCTTAAATTAATTGTTTATCCTTGTCTTTCAATCTATTTATCTTTCTGCTTGTTTCTATTCTCCTACCTTCTTCCTTTTCAGGGACGAAAAGTTTTGAGTGTGGGAGAGTGTAACGACCCATAAAATTTTGTTAATTTTTAATGGTTTTATTTAGCGTATTTAATTTGATTTTTGAGAAATTTTAAATAATAATATTTTGAAATAAAATAATACATTTGGATTACGTATAGTTAAATGTGGCAAATGATAAATTTTCATCAAAAATTAAGAAAGTATATTTTAGGGTGAAAATTTTATTTTTCTAACCTTTCCTTTCCTACGCTCCCAGTTTCCATTTCCTTCGTTATGACCGTTCATTATATATATACATTACAACTGGAAAGTTATAAACGTATAAACTTAGATACGTTTTGTATTTATTACAAATTTAAAGATTACCTTTAATTGTGACCTTTTGGTTTCCTTGCTTTCAAAAAAATTTGAACCATAGCCATGGTAATAAATTATTTTAAAATTTTCAACTTAATCTAAGATGACCGTTGCTACTAGAATCGTTACTTTTCTAATATATTCATTCCTACTTTCACTGACCTTTTATTTCTTCATTTTTCCACCATCTAAAAATAAATAAATAAATGGTTATTCTTTTTATTTTATTCAGTAATCAGCGTGACTCTGGTCATTTACACCGCACCATATTTGACCGTTGATTTTCGTTCAGCATTCTTATTTTAAAAATATACCAAAGAGTAACGTTGCCTTCACAATTTAAAAAATTGCTATTAATAGCTCTTGAATAAATGTGTGGCTGTTACTTTGATATTTTTTCGAAAATGTGGCTTTCCTCTTTCCTTCCGTTCAAATTTGAAACGTGCTACCATTTATTTGCTTTGATTATTTTCCTGAATCAACGTGAATATTTTGCCTTAAATCCTCCACTGAATTATAGCACGTGATTGTGCTATTTCTTTGATTATTTTATTTAGTCGTTTCCATTTACTTCTGTTTGTATTTTCTTTCCTTTTTTATTGCTTCTTCCCAGATTTCTCTTCTTTCCCTCTCTATTGTTTCTTCCTCTTCTATATAAACTTTCCTGGCACTACAAATTTCGGCCTCTCCTTCACCTTTTCCAAACTCCGCTCCTGCACCGAACCCACTCTTCCCCTTGCGCAGCGACCCTCCTCTGATTTCCTCTACTGTTCGCATAACCAGGCATAGGTAAGTTAAGTTTATATTTGCAAGTATTATTTATGTATATATTATATATAGTTTTATATTTAGCTATGATATGGATGATTTTATCAATACACGTCCCATGTACGTGCTGTTGGTGCATATTCTAGCATTCAAAGTTGGTATGCATATTTGTTTATATGGAGTGTAGTTATGATATATTGATAGTGGTATAAAAATATAAGATGCATACATATAGTGGTTTATATAAAGTTGTTGGATTTGAATACATATAAACACCAAACGTGGTTTCCATTTTTTTTTGAAAAGTTTGTTTTGTTTCTAGAAGTGCATGCATATTTAATATGTGTGAGTTGTGTTGGATCTGCAAATGGAGTCTGCATATTTTGCAAGTAGATTTATATTCATTTTTGTTTTAACATTGAGTCCATATATGTATATTTTACAAACCATATTGTATGATTTATTTTATAAGTTTTGTAAATCCGTTATTATATATATATAGTTTTATAATAAACAGGTTCATAACTTTTATTGAAGGTCAATTAACATCTTATTATAATGGAAGTTGTATAGGATTTTTGAAGTTGTTTATTTTCCTAAGTTCGTATATGACATATATTTATATAAAGTTATAATAATTATAGATATATCTTTATGGCCTTATATATATATATATATATATATATATATATATACACTTTGCATACACTTATGTATGGAGTTAGTTTTCTAATATATAAGTTTTCATTTCAGTTGGCATGCATGTTTGCATAAAAGTTAAGGTGTATATGTGTTTTAGTGTAGACCCGTTGCTTTTGCAAAAAAAAATAGTTGCTATTTATATGCATTGTATAAAGTTTACAGTCTAACTTATACTTTCGGTCTGCACAGGTTACAGTATTATATATATTTATAAAATAAGTTATAATATAAGTTATATAAGTAACTCGTACGTCCGTTGTCTAAAATTTTATATAAGTCTGTGTATAGGCTTTACTGTTTATGTATGGGTAGTTATATATTAGTTTATATATATAGGTAAAGTGTTTAAAATTTATAATTGTATTGTGAAGTGGATTTTGTACCATATGTATATAGTAGTTTATAAATGAGATTTGAACAGTGTAATTTGCTGAAGTTTTATATATTAATCCTATTTTAAAATATAAATCTTAATGATATTATATACATAGGTCGTATGGGGTGGTTTGGGTCTTAGATTTGCAAATAGAAATTTTGATCTATGTGTAAAAATTAAAATGGTTTGGAAAAAATTATAAGGATTTTTATTTAACATATATGTTTTATTTCAAATGTTAAAACTATTGGTTTATGTATGAAAAAAAAGGTAAATTATATATATATATATTGTGTGTGTGTGATTCGACTTTAAATTTTTCTTAGGGATGAAATTTTGATTTTTTATCAAAATAGAAAAAATTTCTGTATATATCAGACAGATTCTGATTCAATTCATAAATTCTTGATTATCAGCCTCGTTCGTCCAATTCGTGCCAATCCTACTTTGCTTTGAAATTCGTGCTTGGATTTGTAATTCAAATTTCTGTGTCCGTATTAGTGTGCGTATCCATGTCATCTTCTGTATTCTCTAGCCTCAAAAGGTGAGAAATCACTCACGATTAACATTCTTTTATTTGTTAAATTTGATTAAATTGAAACGACAATTGAAATATGATGCCGTTGTTATTTAAATTGTTATATATGCTATTATCTGTAACTGTTCACTTATGGGATATGACACCATATCCTATTGTTTATATTTATTTTTGATGATATATGCCTCTTGTTATTATTATTTTCATATCTGTTATCACTCTGCAAGTTACTTGTTAGTATAGAAATCACTATGGGTTGAAATTGTAGGATCTAGATTAACCCTAGAGGGGTGGAGGGCGAATAGGGTTATAGCAAATTTTCTCGATTTAAACACAGAAACAAACTGCGGAAATAAATATGCTGAAAAGTAAATCACACGCAAAATTTACCCAGCTTCGGCAACCCCTGCCTACTGCTGCATTCCCAGATTTCTATTAGAATTAAACAGTATCCCGCTTACAAACACTCTAACAGACTCGCAAACCCTTGCTCCCGCTCACAAACACTCTACTAGACTCGCACCCCCCGCTCCGCCTATAGAGTTTTGCAAACTCGCAAACTCTGCTCCCGCCTATAGAGTTTTACAAACTCGCACACCCTGCTCACTGAACTAATTCTAACTAGACAATCTGACACTACCTACAACCTAGGTGGTGATTTACCAATACTTTGACTCAAAAAAAAAAACAGATTTCAAAAATAAAAGCAGGAGCAAAATTAAAATACAAACTTGACCCCATATTTTTTTCTCAAATAAAACTCAAAACAAATTTAACAAAAAAACCTTTTAAAATAAACCCCAAATAAAAACCCCTTTAAAAATAAAACAAGGCCCGGCCCTTTTATCTTTAACCCGATCCTTTTCTCTGACTTGTGAAAGAAATGTCGGCTTTTGTTACTTCTTCGTTCGTCCAAATTAGGGCTTTATTCCCTACAGAAATTAGGGCTTCGTTTTCTTGTTCGCGGCTCTCTGATAATCGATGGTTTGCATTGCTTGCCTCGTTCGTAGGTGCTCCTTTGATTGTTTTATGAAATTTGGACTTGGTTGCTTCGAGACGATCGAGTTCACTGTTGCGGTATGTAATCTTTTTCGTTGCTGGTTTGATTGTTTGCTTTTTAACTCGATGCCAATGATGATGATTTGGGTTTGGTATTTATATGAATTCGAATACACTTGAATTTGTTCGTTATCAATTCACACTTTCCTAATTTTTGTGTTCTGATGCGCACGGCTTTCCTGATACAATTTTGACTTGATGCTCACGACTTTGATTTTGATGCATTCGATATTTACTTGATTGATACGGCAAAAAGCTTTCCTCTTTTACTTTGTGACTTTTTCAAAGATACGAACACTTGATTTCTGACTTTGATTTTGCGTCTTGATCATCACAGCACTGTTTTGATTTCGTGAATCATATCCACTCCACGACTCTGCATTACGTCGACCATCACTGATTTCATCCTTGCGAGCTTCGTCTCTGGCATTGACATTGACATTGTATCACTGTTTGATTTTGTTTTGTATCTGCATTGACATTGTATCACTTGTGCTATTGACATGATACTCGACTGTTGTACTTGGTCTGCTGTCATGTTTGCTGTGATGTCATGTCTTTGGTGCACTGTGTCTTGTACTTGCAGTCTTGGCGTGCATCTTGATGCAGTCTTCATTAGCTCGTGTACCTGAACTTGATTCACTTGGTCATCTTGTATTTGTGCATTGCCCTTGTGTTGCTCACCATGTTGCAACTGCATGCTGTAGCTGTCTGATTTTGGTCTTGTTTCATGTTTGAACATAGCATTCATATTGTTGTTGGATACTTAGAACTGTTAATAACAGTTCGACTTCGACTTGGTCTTTGGGCATTGCATTGTTCATCTTGACTTGTTCTTGTACCCACTGTTCTCACATGTAAATGCTTCATGTCATACTTCCATACTTTGGTTTTGTAGTTGTTTGTGTAAGTTGCATTGAGTTGGTATTTGTATTTCTCTGGTCTCTTCATTGTAGTTAGCTTGTGGTCTGTACTAGGTTTGGTTGTAGCCTGATTGCTTGGTACATTCCTGTAGCTCTATCTTGACTTGGGCTGTTGATTCATCTCTATGCATTTGGTCTGATTGCTTGTGGTCTTTGACATGTCATC
Organism: Allium cepa; assembly: GCA_030765085.1. Taxonomy (NCBI): domain Eukaryota; kingdom Viridiplantae; phylum Streptophyta; class Magnoliopsida; order Asparagales; family Amaryllidaceae; genus Allium; species Allium cepa. The sequence goes on along the minus strand of CM060941.1, from coordinate 76,072,885 downwards.
TGAATTATATTCCATTGTTCTCAGCTGCATTGTTGTGTTTGCTTGTTGCACTCTAGGTTCATTTTGTTGTACACCACTCTTCATTCACTTCAGCATTCTTCACTGTTGTATACGTTGATTCCTTTACTGCTATTGCATGCACTCTTATGCTGTTTGCTTGTATTACTGATCATGATAGTCTGATCATTGATTGCTTGTGACATGTGTTCCCTGTTGAGTCTTTGGTGGTGCTTCCACTTTGAATTTGCTTGCAAACTGTCTTGTAATTTGCACTTGTGAACTTTGTTGTGTCTTGTTCATTGGGCTGTGTTTGGTTTGCTTTTATTGTTTTGTTGTTTTCTGTTGCATCCATGTTGGTTTAGTCGTGCACTTGTGTTGAACCCAGTTTTAAAAACTCGGGTTTGACCTTGTGCTCGTGTCGTGATTTTGAATATATTGCACGTGAGTTGAACCCGGCTTTTCATTTGGGTTTGACATGTGCTCACATGTCCCTGTAAATCGATCAAGTGTATATCGATGTGCACGGCCTTGTGGCATGTACAGTGATACACTGTGCATGTCACATTGTTCGTGTATGATGAATTCAAATGTAAAAGATGACGAACAACCCAAATAACTGAGGCAAATAATATTTTCAAAAATCATATTTCATTTTATATTGCAAAAATATTTCTTTTTCAATTTTACTGCGTTAGTGAATATTTTTGCAGATTGCTCAGATGCTGGATTCAAACTGGAATGCAGTTGAAGACAAAATCGAGTGTGAGTGATATGTAGTGAGGTTATCTGTACATATGAAATCGTGATGTATTAAAAATTGTATATGTATAGTGAGAGCTTGAATTTGTACTATTCAAGATTGTAATAAATATTTGTTTGAATAAAATTTCTGTTTGAATTCAAATTCCATTCAAATTCTGTGTAATTTATTTTATTCAACAAATATTTATTTAATCTGTGAAAAATAAAATAGTACATTAACAAATACATTTAAATGAATATATATATATATGTTCATTATCATCAAACAAAAATCATATACTCACATATTCCACAATCTCCCACTTTTGATGATAACAAACATATATTTAAGATTTTGACCGTGTTAAATGTATTTGATCAATGATATACTCTAATTGCTCCCCCTATTTAAATGCTTCCTCTCTACATGATGCTCCCCCTACCTATATGCATACAAATAGAAATACATAAATGAGCCTAGATGCAAATGGAAAATTATTTGACCTTTGCTTGATTCTATTTGACAAAATCTTAACTTTTCTCTCCCCCTTTTGTTATCAGCAAAAGAATAATAGTATTAGAGAAAATAGAGATAAAGTGATCAATATTAATCCAACATTAAATTCAAATTGAATATAAATATTTAAACTTCAATAAAAATCAAACAAAAAGCATAACTACCCTTGTTAGGTGCATATTCCACTTTTAGAATGGTGGAAATGCTATACTCGTATAAAATCACACAGATGTATCTACTTGTGGTACATTTATATCAGGAATTTGAATATCCACTAATCATGCATAAACGTTAGGACTTTTAAATGAGATTAGTAGTATTCCAATTTAATTTTAAAAAATGAAATCAAGTATCTTCTAACCACGCATGACCGTGAGGACTTTTAGATGGGATTAGAATCAACTTGTCTATTTAATCAATTAATTTTGATATGCGTTCCATACATGCATAACCGTAAGGACTTTTAAATGAGCATGGAAGCGCATAATCAAAAATCCAAGTAATTCACTCATGCATAACTGTGAGGACTTTTAAATGAGAGTGAATACTTTGGATATTTATTTATTTTTACAAAAAAAATGTGACATGAAAAACAAATGATTCCTGATTATAGTACCACATATCGACAAACTATATTTAATATTTGATAAACAATGGTCGATAGAAATATGATAGATATAGAAATGGTCATGGAATCTTTACCCAACAAAAAGTTTTATAACTCTTGTTTCAATTCCTAAAGAAATTTTCCAAATATACTCTCTTGAGTAATGTATGTTAAATATCAACACTTATCACCTTTTCAATCACTATTTATCTTTTTGATAATTAGTAGGGAGTCGGATTAGTCAAAATTTGTCATTTAAAATCAAATAAAAATGACTAATCTGAAAATATGGTCAAACAATTATTTTCTCGAAGGGGTTATATGAAAAAAAATTCTGCTAAACGAAAATTATTTGTAATGAAAAGTATGTAGATATTTTCTTTAAAAAACGATGCAGTTACTAAATGTCTCAAAAATCACGTTCAACTAGTAATTTTTCTATCAACTAGATTACCAGTGTAATCTGCATCTGAGTTTCTCTTTCAATCCAAAATATCACTAACTAAAATTGATAAACCAGACCATGAAGTGTGCATCAAAAATTTCAAACTCAACTTTAACAACAATATAAATGACATTCTTTGAATTTGAATTGAAGCCATGTAAACAATCAAAAACTGAGAATATAGAGTTAGCCGAATTATGACCAAATGTATCCAACAAAATACAATGTTTAATCCAAACAAATATGTATGAAGTAATTCGAAGAATAGTGATTTTGGCATAAATGTAATTGGCCAACTATGTCGAACAAGCCAGAAAAGATCATCTCTTTACAACATCTCAATATTGGCTGATTTCATCCAAAATATGGTGCATATAATCACATTTAATTTATCAATCAAATAAATATATCTTTACCTGTTTTACCTTTACGATAATTTCTCGTGGTTGCCCATTGTGATTCTGTCATCTTTGTACTAGGCTAAGGAACTTTTGCTTTGTTGCCCGTTGTGTTTATGGAACAACCAAAATCCAGAAAACACTGTTGTTGTTCCTTAGCCTGCCACCACACCTACACGGGAAAAGATTTATGTGACCTATTTGTTTTTATAGGTCCATGGTTGTTAGTGGCAGAATATTTGTGAATAAACAAACCCTTTGGAACCCAAACTTGTTTAGTCCTTTCATTCTTGTTCCAATAGACATGAAATTTGTTTGTAGAATTCTTAGGAACCCAAACTTATATAAATTTTGTGTGCTTGTTCCTATGACTACAATTTTCAACACAATGTCCAATTATTTCGCATCTACCAAAGACACTTTTACATTTTGCATTATCCTCGACTTGTGTTTTCCCAAAGCCTAGTCCTTTTCCGTTGTTAGCAAAAATTTGATTTCCCAATAGCATGGTGAAAGATTTTTTGCCTCTTGAAAAGTTATTCAGAGATTTCTCAAGATTTTGGACTTTGGTTTTTAGTGTTGTGTTTTCAGTGACAAGTGAGGTGCATCTATTTATAAAATCCTTTTTCCTAGTGTCAATGGTTTTCTTAAGACTCAAGTTTTTTTTTTCAAGATTCTCAAAGTTATTCTTAAGTCTTGATAATTCTGAATCTAAAACTTTACATCTTTTACATTCTAGGTTTTGAATATTTTCAAGTTCAGCTTCTAGCCTAAAATTTTCACGAGCAAGTTCTCTCCTATCAGATTTCAGTTTTTCAATTTTAGATTCAAGAGAGTCAACTTCTTTAGTAAGATCGAGACACATAAAAACAAGTTCTTTATAAGAATAGTCACCTACCTCACTAGATTCCTCTGAGCTTGTTTCTGAATCCGATTTTGCCACAAGACACAAGTTAGCCTCTTCTGAGCTACTATTCGAAACTTCCTCTCCTTCTTCATCATCCCAAGTCGCTGCAAAGGCCTTCTTTTTCTTTTTCTTTCCTTTGTCGTTTTTGAGAAATGGGCATTGTTGTTTGAAGTGGCCAGGATTATTGCAGTTAAAGCACGTCGATTCATTATCGGAATTGTCAGAATCTTTTGACTTATTCCGACTTGTTTTCTTCTTGCGTGGCTTGAATCTTGATCATTTTCTAAGATTATTGATAGCCATTGCAAGCTCTTCAATTGGATCTTCTTCATCTTCATCGCTCTCTTCTTTGCTTTTTAATGCAATCGTCTTCTTCTTTGGTTCGGAGTTGTTGCGTTCTTCCTTTGCTTTTAGCTCAAGCTCATATGTCATCAAGTTACCGAACAACTCCTCCATGCTTAGTTTACTCAAATCTTTCGATTCTTGGATTGCCGTGACTTTTGCCTCAAAGTTCATCGGTAAGACTCGTAGCACCTTCCTCACAAGCTCTACCTCAGTGAATACCTTCCCAAACGCTCTAGCGTTGTACACCAATGTTGAAAAGTATCCAAACATGTCCTTTATGCTCTCGTCTTTGTCCATCACAAAGTTCTCGTATTCATTGCTGAATAGGGCTAGATGAGACTCCTTGACTTGAGAAGTTCCTTCATGTGTCACCTCCAAGGTATGCCAAATTTCCTGTGCTGTTTTACAATGAGAAGTTCTATTAAATTCATTCTTATCAAGAGCACAGATCAAAGCATTCATGGCTTTAGCATTTGTGGTTTTTAATTTCTTATCGTTAGCATCCCAGCTATCCCTAGGTTTAGGAATCTCAGTATCACCAACGGTTATAGTGGGAGATTTATAGCCAGTTTCAATAATATCTCAAACATCATAATCAACAGAACTAAGATAAATGCCCATCCTAACTTTCCAATAAGTATAATCATTCCCGTTAAACATGGGTGGCCTAACAATAGATAGCCCCTCAGAAAAGGCATTATTTGATGAATTCATGACTCTAGAGTTAAAGAAAAATATCGTGCTCTGATACCACTTGTAGGATCTAGATTAACCCTAGAAGGGGGATGAATAGGGTTATAGCAAATTTTCTCGATTTAAACACAGAAACAAACTGCAGAAATAAATATGCTGAAAAGTAAATCACACACAAAATTTACCCAGCTTCGGCAACCCCTGCCTACTGCTGCATTCCCAGATTTCTATTAGAATTAAACAGTATCCCGCTTACAAACACTCTAACAGACTCGCAAACCCTTGCTCCCGCTCACAAACACTCTACTAGACTCGCACCCCCTGCTCTGCCTATAGAGTTTTGCAAACTCGCAAACTCTGCTCCCGCCTATAGAGTTTTGCAAACTCGCACACCCTGATCACTGAACTAATTCTAACTAGACAATCTGACACTACCTACAACCTAGGTGGTGATTTTCCAATACTTTGACTCGAAAAAAAAACAGATTTCAAAAATAAAAGCAGGAGCAAAAATTAAAATACAAACCTGACTCCATAATTTTTGCTCAAATAAAACTCAAAACAAATTAAACAAAAAAAACCTTTTAAAATAAACCCCAAAGAAAAACCCCTTTAAAAATAAAACAAGGCCCGGCCCTTTTATCTTTAACCCGATCCTTTTCTCTGACTTGTGAAAGAAATGTCGGCTTTTGTTACTTCTTCATTCGTCCAGATTAGGGCTTTGTTCCCTTTATAAATTAGGGCTTCGTTTTCTTGTTCGCGGCTCTCTGATAATCGATGGTTTGCGTTACTTGCCTCGTTCGTAGCTGCTCCTTTGATTGTTTTATGAAATTTGGACTTGGTTGCTTCGAGACGATCGAGTTCACTGTTGCGGTATGTAATCTTTTTCGTTGCTGGTTTGATTGTTTGCTTTTTAACTCGATGCCGATGATGATGATTTGGGTTTGGTATTTATATGAATTCGAATACACTTGAATTTGTTCATTATCAATTCACACTTTCCTAATTTTTGTGTTCTGATGCGCACGGCTTTCCTGATACAATTTTGACTTGATGCTCGCGACTTTGATTTTGATGCGTTCGATATTTACTTGATTGATACGGCAAAAAGCTTTCCTCTTTTACTTTGTGACTTTTTCAAAGATACGAACACTTGATTTCTGAATTTGATTTTGCGTCTTGATCATCACAGCACTGTTTTGATTTCGTGAATCATATCCACTCCACGACTCTGCATTACGTCGACCATCACTGATTTCATCCTTGCGAGCTTCGTCTCTGGCATTGACATTGACATTGTATCACTGTTTGATTTTGTTTTGTGTCTGCATAGACATTGTATCACTTGTGTTATTGACATGATACTCGACTGTTGTACTTGGTCTGCTGTCATGTGTGCTGTGATGTCATGTCTTTGGTGCACTATGTCTTGTACTTGCAGTCTTGGCTTGCATCTTGATGCAGTCTTCATTAGCTCGTGTACCTGAACTTGATTCACTTGGTCATCTTGTATTTGTGCATTTCTCTTGTGTTGCTCACCATGTTGCAACTGCTTGTTGTAGCTGTCTGATTTTAGTCTTGTTTCATGTTTGATCATAGCATTCATATTGTTGTTGGATACTTAGAACTGTTAAGAACAGTTCGACTTCGACTTGTTCTTTGGGCATTGCATTGTTCATCTTGACTTGTTCTTGTACCCACTGTCCTCACATGTACATGCTTCATGTCATACTTCCATACTTTGGTTTTGTAGTTGTTTATGTCAGTTGCATCGAGTTGGTATTTGTATTTCTCTGGTCTCTTCATTGTAGTTAGCTTGTGACAGTACTAGGTTTGTTTGTACCCTGATTGCTTGGTACATTCCTGCAGCTCCATCTTAACTTGGGCTGTTGATTCATCTCTCTGCATTTGGTCTGATTGCTTGTGGTCTTTGACATGTCATCTGAATTGTGTTCCATTGTTCTCAGCTGCATTGTTATGTTTGCCTGTTGCACTCTAGTTTCATTTTGTTGTACACTGCTCTTCATTCACTTTAGCATTCTTCATTGTTGTATATGTTGATTCCTTTACTGCTGTTGCATGCACTCTTATGCTGTTTGCTTGTATTACTGATCATGATAGTCTGATCATTGATTGCTTGTGACATGTGTTCCCTGTTGAGTCTTTGGTGGTGCTTCCACTTTGAATTTGCTTGCAAACTGTCTTGTAATCTGCACTTGTGAACTTTGTTGTGTCTTGTTCATTGGGCTGTGTTTGGTTTGCTTTTATTGTTCTGTTGTTTTCTGTTGCATCCATGTTGGTTTAGTCGTGCACTTGTGTTGAACCCAGTTTTAAAAACTCGGGTTTGACCTTGTGCTCGTGTCGTGATTTTGAAGATATTGCACGTGAGTTGAACCCGGCTTTTCATTTGGGTTTGACCTGTGCTCACCTGTCCCTGTAAATCGATCAAGTGTATATCGATGTGCACGACCTTGTGTCATGTACAGTGATACACTGTGCATGTCACATTGTTCGTGTATGATGAATTCAAATGTAAAAGATGACGAACAACCCAAATAACTGGGGCAAATAATATTTTCAAAAATAATATTTCATTTTATATTGCAAAAATATTTCTTTTTCAATTTCACTGCGTTAGTGAATATTTTTGCAGATTGCTCAGATGTTGGATTCAAACTGGAATGCAGTTGAAGACAAAATCGAGTGTGAGTGATATGTAGAGAGGTTATCTGTACATATGAAATCGTGATGTATTAAAAATTGTATATGTATAGTGAGAGCTTGAATTTGTACTATTTAAGATTGTAATAAATGTTTATTTGAATAAAATTTCTGTTTGAATTCAAATTCCATTCAAATTCTGTGCAATTTATTTTATTCAACAGATATTTATTTAATCTGTGAAAAATAAAATAGTATATTAACAAATACATTTAAATGAATATATATATATATATATATATATATGTTTATTATCATCAAACAAAAATCATATACTCGCATATTCCATAGAAATGATACATACCTGAACGGATTTTAGAATAGGAGAATTTCGTTATGGGTTGAAATGATAAACCCAAGCGATTTTCATTTGAATTGAATTTGGGATTACGGGTTGAAATGATATCCACCCGTATATATTTAACTTACGGATTGAAATGATAAATATCTGTATCCCTTGTACATAGAATAGAAAATTTTACATCGACGCCGTGGTCTATATGAATGTTTTGAAAATAATTTCTATGGTCTTGAAAAGAAATATATGGTTTTAATGAATATTGATTTAAAGTATTATATATAATGGTTATTTTATATATAGATTTAATATTAAGATAATTTAATTAAGATTGATTTTATTAGTATGAAATATGTTTAAGGATTTATTAAATTTGTATTTCTGAAATAGATTTGTGGAATACATTTTATAAGCTAAGGTTTGAAGATATATTTGGGACTTATTTGAATTTGTCATTAATTAAGGATTTTATTTAGTTAAATAAATTTGAAACTATTAAATTCGAACCTTTAACATATGATCCTATAACTTGAATTTTTGTTTAAGAAATTTAATGGATGATTCATGTCTAAAGAAATCGAAGGTAATATATAGAAAATGTAAATTTAAGGTCATATAAATAATATTGAATTTATTAAGTGAATATTTCAAAACTAAATAATAGTGAAGTCAAGTTGGGAGATAAACGTAACTATCAAAGTTTAGTCTTTGAAATGTTGAATATTTAAAGCTCCGAAATATATTAACTTCGAATTATATTGAAATTTAAATGGTTTATTTTGTGGTTCAAATCCGTATTTAAAATAGATAAAATTTGAATTAGTTTAGTCAGAAACTAAATTGAATGGAAATTGATAAATTTTGATTTAATTAAATTTGAACGGGAAGGTCGAGTTGATTTTTGAAGTGATTTGTGAAATTTGAGGAAATAAAAATACTTTACTTCATAAATTATTGGATATATATATATATACACTAATTTGAAAAATAGAGATATTTGAAATGAAAATGATATTTTAGTTCTGAAATATAAATAAAATTGAAATGACCACGGTGTTATAGCGTATATTTCTACCCCGTAAATAGTTCCTTGGATACTTAGAGGATGGGTATCCCAAACATCCTCTAAGTTAATTATATTTCAGTTGATATTTCACTTGAGTTGGATTTATAGATATAAGAATGTTAATCCTGACTCGAGTGTTTTGTGTTTTGCTTTACGCTCGGGTCAGACTGAGTGATACAGCATTTGAGACTCACCTTCGAAGTTGGAGCTTTGCTTGAAGATCCAGCTATCTATCCTTTCAGTCTTCTAGTCGATTGGTTCAGAGAAGTCATCTGCCCGTACTGGAGACTTCACTGCATCTGGGATTTTCTGACGTATTTTATTTCTAACTTTGTTTATATAGTAGCTTCATGAACTACTATTTATTCATTCCACTGCGTATCATTGTACTACTCTGTTTCTGTGATTCTGTGATTGATTTATTTACTGTAGATGTTAAGTTTTGCCAAATTTCAATTAACAATCTGATATTTTGAGCAGTTCAAGTCCGATATGTGCGGATGCGAATGGTTGAAATATCAGGTCGTCACATATAACCTACATATCTATAGATATTTGTTTACATATGTATATTAAAGTCGACAGGCGTGTTTATGCGTACATGTTGCATTGAGTAACTGGAATATGTATACTGTGTTGCATATATATGTTAAAGTTGTACATTCTGCATATGTGTAGGCATATTAAGTGACCTACATACATACATACATGCATACATACATACATATATATTCTGCATAAATATATTTTGATGCATTTATATGTTGAATTCGTATAGTTTACATATGTGTATGCATATATAGTAACCTACATATGTATATCTAATCGTGTATATATATAGTGTTTGCATGTGTATATTTAGTCTGCATATACTTGTTTATGTATATTTGTTTTCTAGTTTGCAAATTGTCTCCTCTATTATACAATAAAAAATATATAATATAATACCGAGATTTATTTTTATAAGCGTTTAAATTAAATATTGGAAAAAATGTTTTCGTCGAATCCAATTCATTATGCCTTGCTTTTGTTTCGCTATTGTCCAGAATTTGTCGCATCGGCTTTTGCTTGCTCGTGTCCGTATGCGTGTCTGTGTCATCGTCTTCGCCATCATCGTTTTCTCTAGCATCGAAAGGTAAGCAATCACTCACGATTAACATTCATATATTTAATAAATTTAATTCACATTGAGATGACAATTGAAATATGCTGTTAAATTTGAACTATTTATTTTTTTGTTGCTATTTGTGATATGACATTATCTGTAACTATTCACCTATGACATCTGACACCATCATCGGCTATTTATATTATATTTTAATTTGTTACTGATGATTTATGCATGTTGTTGATATGTTATATTTTATCATATTTGTCCCCACTCTACAAGTTCACTGTTAGTTTAGAGTTCCCTATAGGTTGAAATGATACATACCCGAACGATATTCTAGAATAAGGGAATATCGTTATGAGTTGAAATGATAAACCAAAGCGATTTTCAATTATTTTTTGAATTTTTGGGACTGTGGGTTGAAATGGTATATACCCGTAGATATAAACTGCGGATTGAAATGATAAATATCTGTATCACTTGACCATAGGAGAGAAAATTATATACGGACACTGTTGATCTATATTTTGAAAAATGATCTCCAAAGTTTTGAAAGGAAATACATGGTTTTAATAAATATTGATTTTAAAATATAATGTATGTCGGCTATTTTTATATCGGCATAAAATCTAAATTTTTAAAATAATATATTTTGCCAATTTTAAATTTATTAGTTAGTTTTGAAAATATAATTTTTAAGATTTTTCCTACAATTTTATTATTTCAAAAATATATAAAAAAGATTTCATACAAAATACATTTAATAATAAGATTTAATTTAATAAAAATTTAACTTAATTGGTTCATAATATGTATAAGTATTTATCTAAATTTATATTAACATTTTGAAAATGGATTTTTTTAACTTTAATAATAAAGGCTAGGAAGATAAATTAATGTTGACTTGGGATTTAAATTGGTTAATAATTGAATTTAAATAACAATTTATATGAACTTATTGATTTTTAGATGTTTAAAAATATGATTTATAACTTGATTTGATGAAAAGTGATTAAATGTATATTCTCAATTTTACATAAAATTGAGATTGAATATTTAATATTGATTTAAATTTATAAATTGGGATTTTAATAAATTGTTATTAAAATAATTAAGCGAATACTTTCCAATTTGAATAAATTTAAAGTTAAATGTTGAAATATAAGTGAAATTTATATTGTAAATGTTTGAATATTTAAACTAGAATCTTATTGGAATTGAAGTGATAGTTCAAACTAGGATTTGAAATCGATATAAAGTGAAATGGTTTATTAAGAATTTGAATTGAATCTCTATCCTTTTAAATCGGAAGTGGTGAACGAGAATTGATTTAAATTGAATTTTGAAATTTAAACTGATTTGAATCGATTGGAGAAATCGGAGGAAAATATTTTTTATATAAAGTAATTTTAATATACATACTTTTTTAATATATAAATTATTTTAATATATAAACTATTTTGATTATAATTATTTTAATATATTTATACACTATATTTTCAATGTCTAAACTGTTTACGTCGAAAGTCTTATGATTTTCAAAAGTGTTATGATTTCAAAAAGCTATGATTTCGAAAGTGTCATAATTTTTAAAGTGTTATGATTCTAGAAATGTATATTTTTAAAGTGAATAATGATATCAAATTGATATGGTTTTGAAATGAATATGATATTTTGATATGAAGTATGAACTTTTGAAATGAAATGACAAAAGTGTGAAATAAGCATTTGGTTGTTAAAGAGACCGTGATCGAATATTGTCCTACTCTCTACCAATACTAAAAACCACTTTAACAACTGTGTACGTGGTGGAGATTTTAGAATGAAGTAAGATGGTTGGCGACGATTCGATATGGTATTTACGTAGCCTTGACTCCCGTGAGTCAGCTTGATGTAGCTAAGACAGGATTTATACCGGGCCAAGTGGGGCCATTCCCCCGATCGGGCACATTTCTTCGATACCATTGTATTGCTTTTGTGATTTGATTGGGTACCTTTGATTTGTTAGTGTGTCACAAGGTGGGCGGTAGTAGCTGCTATGCGTTACCACCAGTCCGGAAGTGCAAATGGTATATCTACCCTGGCATTGCCTCGCGTGTCTTGTCACATGCCCTATCGCACCTTCTACGAGTTTATTTTATGTCGTACCTATGGAGTGCTCCCTGATAGCCCACTTGCGAGTGGAGTTTATAGTATCTGTATAGACTACGACATTATATAAAATGTGTTAAGGGGGATATGGGTAACACTTTAATGCTATTTTAATAGTTTACTTTACTATAGACATATTATAGATAGTTCCACGGATCCTTAGAGGATAGAATCCCAAACATCCTTTAAGTTACTTATATTCCAGTTGACATTTCACTTGAGTTGAATTTACTGATATAAGAACCTTAATCCCAAATCAAGTGTTTTGTGTTTTACTTTATGCTCGGCTCAGACTGAGTGTCACGGCATTTTAGACTCACATTTGGAGATTTGAGCTTTGTTTGAAGATCTATTTATCTAGCTTTCAGTTATTTCAGTTTGTCATGGTCATTTATATTCAAATTCGTCAGTTGCTTTTGTATTAGAGATTCGTTGTATTTGAGTTTCTGTTGTATTTTGTTTCAGACTCTAATGTTTTATAATAGCTTCATAAACTACTATTTATCTATTCTGTTGCTTATTGTTATTACTCTGTGTCTGTGATTCTATGATTGATTTATTTACTATATATGTTGAGTTTTGCCAAATATAAATTAACAATCTATTGTTTTGAGCAATTCAAGTCCGACATGTGTGGATACGAACGGTTCGAAATGCCAAGTCGTTACAAAAAGTTTCCTCTAAATTCGTATTTATCTTTCGATAACTCAAATTGGTTATAGATACTTCTGAATCCATAAATATGTATCTCATTAATAATACAATTTATTAATAGTTTTCTTCGATACAATCAAATTTTTCAAGATTGTTTCTTCCAAATATGATTTGCATCTTATGCATTTTATGCATTTTGTTTGCTACCTTTATGAAAAACACATTATGTGCTTTCATTTTTGTGCTTCAAATTGGTTTTTCATATTGTAACTACGTCTTTGATGAATATTAAAAGTTTCATCACAACAATACTAAAAAGCAGAAAGTAATCTACTCATCTTGAAGTGCATTAAGATTTTCATTACAACAGTACTTAGAAGAATGTTGTAATCTACATTCCATGTTCTCTCCATTCTTTATAATCATCAAAGTTATTTATATTCTTTAGGAACTTATATATTTTAATAATTTTTGCATATCGCAACTAACACTTTAATGGGTATTAAGAGTTTCATTAAAACAATACTTAAAAATAGAAAATAATCTACTCATCATGAATTATATCAAGATTTTCATTACAACAATAATTAAAATAGGCTGTAATCTACGCTCCTTGTTATTTACATTCTTTATAACCATGAAAGTTATTTATATTCTTTAGGAATTTGTATACTTTCATCATATATGATTTAAACCATATGTATACGTTAAGCATTTCAAGCATTTTCACTACTTTGTGGACTACATGTCCATATTTCTCTATTAGTAAAGAATTTTTGATGGCCAGTTATGTTTTCCACTAATTCAAGATCTTTAATCTATTTATAAACATCAGAGCTTTATTATTTATAAATTATCATCAATGGTTATTTCTTGTCAGTTCTAGAATGATTTATTGAGATCTCTTTTATTATCATGTTTTAGGTACATAAACCACTTGTAGAGTAATTTGACAATCATGTCGTTGATCTCTTCAACGACACTCTTAAGTGTTTCTTCAAGAACACTTACCTCCATTGTTTGGCATCTTTGTTATTACTCCAAAAATATTTCGAACTGACTTCTCTACCACACTTCAGATGTGATTTATACCATTTTTGGTTCATCTAGGATTTCAACTTATATTGGAGCAAGTATACTAGGGATATTGTCAATAATAATTCAAGTTACTTAATATTTTGCAACCAATATTTTATTTTAACTATCAAAATGAACTTTATCTGTAACATTCCTATTTTTAAATCAAATTCAAATTGGAAGTCAATTTAATTTTTGAATTAAATTGTGAATTAAATTGAATTTTCTTTCCAAAATAAAATAAATTATTTGTTTGTTTATTCATTTATAAATACAAATTAATTGTATATTAATTTGGAATTTTTAAATTTAAAAAAATTTGAATATATGTTGGATTTGAAAAAAAACTTGTTTTGTATTTATGATGATTTGAAAATTTTATTTTGAATTGATATAATTATAATTTGCTTAAGTTAACCAAAAGTTTAAAATACTTTTTCTTTATACTTGAAATAAATTAGTTTTACATATTTAAATTTGTCTTGGGTATGAAAACATTACATTTTAAAATTTGTTATATATATGTGAAAGAAAATGGATTTTTTTTTTAATTGAAAATATAAATAGGAAATATAATATAAAGTTATATTTAAATACTGTAAACATAAAGATTTAAAATGTTTAAAATATAATACATATATAAATAACATGTTTATAAAAACATGATTTATAAATAAATTAACATAAGGATTTAAAATGTAAACAAATTAAAGTTTAACAAGGATTTAAACACAAATTATAAATAAATTAAATGAAAGGGGTTTGAAGACAATTTAGTCACAAAAGACATTTGTAACATGATTAAACAAGTAAAGTACAAGTGTAACTAAATTTAATTCATAAATGAACAAGTGGCACTTATCTTTTAAGTTGAATTAGATAAAACATTTTGAATTTGAGATGAAAATCAGGTTACTTTCATTCTCTCAAAACTTTTAATATCAAACCTGAAAAGCTTCAAACCTGGCTACCAAGAGCAAACCAGAAAATAAGAAGTAAAGTAATCAAAGTAAAAATCATCTCAAACTCTGCTACAAATCTGAAAACAAGTTTCAGATTCAAATTCAAATGCTTATGCAAAGCAGATGTATAGTTCAAGTTCAAAATCTAAAACCAGTGCAAAAGCAAAGATGCAGATTAAAAAGAAAATCAAAACTCAAAACCGCATTCAATTTGAAAACTTGGAAATAAGCCATAAACATGACGCTAGCAAGAGTCTTCAACCTGAGAAGCAACCCAACAGCAGACAAATTCAAAATGAAATGCAAGAATCAAGCAATTAAACAACTTCCTCTGTTCAAACCTGGAAATAAAAGAATGTTGTAAATTCAAGAAGAAAATTTAAGTTTACATTCGAGGCAGCAGATCAAAATCATAACAGATCAACTCACATCCATCAAAGAAATAAAATTTCAGGATAAGAACATTGAAAGCAAGAACAAAAATTTCAGCCTTCAAGTTTTAAAATCCAGACAGTTCTCTATTTTTAAATTCCAGTCCTCTATTGAACTTCAGGTGAGAAAATTATCTCTTTTAAAACCCTTAGCATGGTTTAGTGATCTGATGTTTATGAGTATGTTTGAAGTTTGATTAGAAATTTTGCTGATCTGTTTATATGTGTAAGGATTTAGGGGTGCATGTCTGAATATCATATATATTCATATCTATGTTAGTAACACGTTATCAAGTTTTAAGAAAAAAATCCATATCTCCTTGTTTAAACCGATTCAAGCCTTAAATCTTGAAAAGAAAATGTTGACAACATCATAGAGTTATTTTTAAAAATAATTCCAAGAAAAAAATATGAAATAAATATGGTGAAAATGGAAATTACAACAATGAGTATTTTTAAATTTGAAAAATCAAGCATTAAAATTTTAAGTTTTAATTATACCATCAGATTTGAATATAAAACTATGATTTTTAAAACAAATATCATGACTTTTAGCTATGTGCAACGTGAGGTATCGGAAGTTGATCAGAATCGAGAATTTGCTCGATTTCTGATGATCGCGTAATCATTCAACCTCGGGATTTTTACTCGAGGAGGCTGAAGGTATGGGGATGCGGAGAAAAATGTTCGCATAATTTTTAGTTCATCGTGGATGATGAACGAGGTTGATCTAGGGTTTAAAACTGTTTTTTGGGTCAACTTCGGAGTCGGCATTGTTACGTCATCGTCATGACAATTCAGTTCATCGGACTTGGGAAATTTTTGCGTCGCCGTATGTTGAAGCTTTGGATGAAATGGCAGATTTTCTTATGGCCGATCTTGTCGTCGGCGAGACATTTTGAGTTGGCTGGGTTTGAATGCCTGTGTGTTTGAACTGTGCGATTTCAGTTCTCTATCTAATTCAACAATCTGGGTTTTTGTGATGATGGAATAGATGATCGGTGATGTGTGGGTGGTTGTGGCTCTGGTGGGAGGCGACCAGAATAGTTGTGCATGTGTACATGCGAAGTACTGTGCATATATTTTTGGGTTACTTGTGAAGATTTGGGGAAGAAAGCTTGTACCTGGGTGTCGTCTCGGGGATGATAGGGGTTTAACTCGGAGCTGTTTTGATAACGTTTCACTCGAAAAGATGATCGGGGTAATTGCTTGGTTTCCTCAGTATTTGTCTCGGGTTGTATTTGTTAGTAATCAGATATAAGGAAAATGTTTAGTGAAATGTACAGGCTTATAAAGAGCAAAGGTTTTTAACAATCTTAAAGTTCTAAATAATCTAGTTTTATAAAGAAATGTTTAGTTAAGTTTAAAGTATGTTTTAATTAAATATGTTTATAAGTAAATTAGTTTACAAGTTTTGATTTAAAAGGAATAAAAAGTTTTAAAATTTAAATTTAATCAAGGTTAAGTAATTTATTAACCATTTCTATTAAAATTAATTAATGTTTAAAATTAAGATGGAACTTGTTAAAGGTTTGAAAGATAAAATTATTTGAGTTTAAAAAAAAATGTTTTTAATATATAACCTTTGTTAATAAAAAAATAAGTTATTTTAAACTTAATATTGTGATTAAGTAAATGATTAAAGAATGAAGTATTTTAGTTCATGATTTAATTTAGAAATTTAAATTAAGTGTTTAATGATAATTAATTACAAGATTTATTAAACAAGGATTAAATGATAATTTAAGTAATTAGTAAAGATAAAATGATTTATCTTTTAATTAATTAAGTAATTAATAATCTAATAATAAAATTACTTAAAGAATAATTTTAATTAATTAAAGGTTAATTAATTAATAATTAGGGATTAATTCATAAATAATTAAGGGTTAATTATTAAGAATTAAGGTAAATTAATTACATGATTAAGGTTAATTATATAATGTTTTGAAAGTTAATGTAAGTGATTAAAGAATGATGAATTAATTAAGGGTTAATTAATGTAATTAATTAAGGATAATTAATTAAAGAATAATTAAAAAGTAAGGGTTAACTATTTAATGATTTAACGCTGAATAATTAATAATCAAAGGTTAATTAATTTATCATTAAAGGTTAATTAATAAGATATTAAAGGATGATTGATCAAGATGGTTTGTAATTAATTGATATTAATTAACCAAGATTAGCGATTTATTCATAAGTAATTTATCTGATTTAAATTTATCAGAAAATTAATTGACTGTACTTATGGATGTTTGAATTGTATGAAATGCTTTGAATTGTTAGTTATCTCTACTGTGTGACGCTGTGTGATATAAATTGTTTTAATTCAAGCTATGATGAATGTAATTTATTTTATCTGTGATAAATGTATATTATTTATCTATTAATCTGTGAATGGAAGATAAGCGTTATAGATTATACCGCTTATCAATATTGATATGATTGGATCTATGATGATTGATGTTGTTGCACTATTGTGTAAAACCCCTTGACTACACCATACACACACAAATATGGTTTTCCCGGGAAATATATTAAGTCACAGATATTTGAATTAAATATTTTAAAATGATTTTAAAGTTGAATTTTGAATCCAAATGATTTTGGAAATGAAAATGAGTTAAATATGAAAAGCTTTTGAAAAGGAGTTTTAAAGATGAAAGTTATTTTGAATGACTTGATAAAGTATTTAAATTAAACAATTTGATTTGAATTTGAATTCAAGATTTGAAATTGAATTCTATGTTGAGAATTTTGGTGTAAAAATGTTATACAAGTTATAAATGTATTTATATGGATTTAAACCATTTTGATAGTATTGTTTTGAGAATGTGAGTTTAACCCAAGGGCTTTAACTTGTACAAAATTAATCCGATTTTTTCCGAAACGAGAACAATTTGTTTTCAAATAATAAAAGCTTTCATATAAGGAATGAATTTCCAGTTTGTGTAGGATTTCCAGTTTGAAATGAAAATGGTTTCCAAGTTATAAATGAATCCTTGGAAATGATTTTGAAGGCTATGAATTTAATCTTTGATTTAGAGATTTGATGGGTTAATCCAATTTGGAGCGGAAGTTGTTTTGAAAATTGTGAATTGAATCTTTGTGAAAAATGATTGAACTTTGTTTGAAATTAAAGTAAATTTTAAATGATGTATCTTTTGTATAAAAGATTTGGAAGGGAAATTGTTTTGAAAGCGATGAATTGAATCTTTGATTTAAAGATTGGACGAGTTAATCCAATTTGAAATGGAATTGTTTTGAAGGGCTATAAAGGAATCTTTGTGTAAGATTGGTAAACTTTGTGAAGTAAATATTTTTGTTTAAAAGATTTGAAATGGTAATTTGTTTAAACCATTTGAAGAAAAGTTTTTGGGTAATAAGTTGTGACTTGACTGAAATCTCAATACCATATGTTTTCAAATATTACGCTCATTATTCGGTTTAGCCAGGAGAAGACCTTGTGTCATATAACCCATTCCGAATAATGATACGATGTTATGGATAGCATTTGAAGACCGATGGTGAAGATCGGATATTTCCGAAAGCGAAAGGATAACTCGTCGAATTTCTCTATAACCCATTCCGAATAATGATACGATGTTCTGGCTCATTTTTAAATATGGGATTCAACTAGCCAAATTTCTTGAAATATAACCCAATTGAAATTGTACCAAATTTTTCTAAAATAAGCTTATGGCTTTCAATTCTAGAAATAATACAAAGATATTCTTTATTGTTTTCATTTATAGTTTCAATATGATAACCATTCATTCTTATATTCTTAAAGCTCAGCATATTTCTTTTAGAATTGCTTGAGTGCAATGCATTTGGAATGAAGATATATATACCATTTGGTAATACTATATGGGATCTTCCGGACCCTTCAATTATACTAGCAGATCCAACTGTGGTGGAAACTTTAGCTGAAATCTTTTCAGATAATTCAAAAAGAAACTTCTGCTTTTTCAAAATCATACGAGTACTTGCATGGTCAGTAGGCATATTTCATCATTCAAGTATTGGCGGCTCATACCTTAGGTGTATTATTTAGAGAAATTGAGTAGATATGTTCTTTAGCTCTCTAGATATTACATGGAACATTAAGAAGGATGAAGACACACCAGTTAAAGAAAATATGAGCATTGTAACATCCCGCCTTTTTATACGTTTTAAATCGACGATAAACCACACACGTCAGACTCAAAACCATACAAAAAGACAGATTGTTGTGGGATAAATAAGAAAAGCAGAGAAAGAAACAAAACAAAACAAAACAGAATCTCACAGCGGAACGATAAAATATAATAATCAAATAAACATTTCATGAAGCTGTTTACAAAATATTCGATTATACTTATACAATACAAATCAGAGAATAATAATTAAAGCATCGGAATAGTATGAATGCAGTGGAATAATATAATAAATAATAGTAATACAAATCTTCGTCTTCGTCCTCCAGAAATAAAGTCTTCAAATCTTGAAATGCTCAGACTAACCCGAGCGAATTGAAAAGACAAAACACTCGAGTCAAAACTAAAAGATCTTACGTAAGTTAAATAAATGGTAAATAATATGAGTGGAACGGCGTCAGAGATGTTTATGGAATTTGACATCTCCTATCCAGTGTCTAATATGCGTGCAGTAACTTAAGAGATGCTCGGGATTCACATCTCCTAAGAATCTGTTAAACTATTTACTATATAGTAATATTTCGCTATTATAATAATGTCTAATAGTAAAATAAACTTACTTTTAAATAGCGTTAAGGCTTTACATTTTCCACCTTAACACGTAATAGTCCTAATAGTCCATCCAGTATAATGGTCCCACCTGATCGGGAAGCCACCAGAGGATACCACACGGGCTATGGGAGAAAACCAAACTCGTACAAGGCGTGCTAGGGTAGGTGACACGGCACACAAGGCAATGCCACGGTAGATATACCAATTACTATCCGAACTGGTGGTGATGCATAGCGCGCAGCTACCGCCCACCTCAAGCCACACCCCCAAAATCAAAAATCAAAATTGGCCTCCAAATCAATCTCAAAGTCAGAATATAATATCGAAGGAGTGTGTCCGATAAGAGAAGCTACCTCACTGGCCTGGAATCGCTCTTGCTTTAGCCACCTTATGCCAACTCATGGGAGTCGGGTCCACGTTCATACCTCAAAGGAATGCCGTCGCCATCCTACTTCATTCTAGAATCTCCACCACGTACACGGTTGCTAAAGTGGTTTTTGAAGTTGGCAGAGAGTATGACAACTTTCGTTCCCGGTCTCATTAACAACCAAACGTTATTATAATACCGCAGTCATTTCAAAATAATTATACCGCAAAAACCCAGAATATCATTGCTTTTCAAAACCAAATCAATACGATATCAATTTCTTTTCAAATATATACTTTTCAGAAATCATAACACTTTCAAAATTATAACATTTCGAAATCAAACACTTGAATATCACACTTTCAAATTATACTACTTGGAAATGTAACTTACATCAGTTAAATGGTTTAAATATTAAAATACTTTACAATAAAATAGCTTCTTAAATTTCACAAATCAAATCCAACACAATTCGAATTTCTACATCTTATATTTAACCAAATCCCAAATCATAAATTTCAATTCAATTCAGTTTCCAAATAAACTATTCCAAATTTATCAATTTTAGAACAGATTTGACCCACAGAATAAACATTTCAAATTCAATATATTTCAGCCTTTATGTGTTCAACAATTTCAAAATTGAGTTTGAAAATTTTCATATATATCAAATTAAATTTCTATCATTTAGTTTCGAACATTTACTTAATAAATCCATTGCCATTTAAATAAATCCCAAATTTACAAATAACTAAATATTTTCTTCAATTTATTTATACTTGAAATATTCATCTAATTCACCTTAACCCAAAATCAAGCTGTAAATTATGTCTTTAAAATTTTCAAATTCAATAAATTTTACATCAGCTTATTTGAGTTTAATTCTTAAATAAATTCAATTTCAAATAAATTTCCAATTTATCTTCCAACCTTAATGTACTTAAATCATTATAACCTCTATATTAAAATAAAATTCAAATACTTAACCGTATTTTATTTTAATAACATCAAACTCTATTATTAAACTTATTTTTATTAACAAATTTATACATATCTTAAATTCAAGAATTTAACTATATATAAAATAATATTTATATAATATCAAGATCAACATTTATTAAATCGTATATTTCTATCCAAAACCATTGAAACCATTTTTAAAATATTTATATATAGACCGACGGTGTCTGTATTTAATTTTCTATCCTATGGTCAAGTGATACGGATATTTATCATTTCAATTCGTAATTTAAATTAAAAATACGGTTATATATCATTTCAAACCGCAATCCCGAATGAAATAATATCCGTAACAACTTGTAATTGATAACAATATAAATACAATATCCATTCATCCAATATCAATCATCAAACATTTATCACAATCATCATCTAATTTAATCAATTACATCAATATAGAACAGATAATAAATAACAGGTATTTACTGGCAGTTTATATTCAATAATAAATTAAATAACAATTTAACTGACTGTTTATATGCAATAATATATTAAATAACAATTTAATTCAATAAATTCAATTTAACTGAGATGATGATTAAAAATATGCCAAACAGTCATAAATAAATTTCTAATCACATCAAAAATTAATTTAACACACATAAACAATTTTAGAAGTTGCGAGTGGGTTAAAACACTCACCTTTTGAATTTAAATAGAATTTAAATCCAATTTAAATCCAAAATTTGTACAGTCTCAGAATTTGTCCAAACCATCGACAAATGTCCGGAATTCCAATACGATCCTAGCGGAGAAAACCACGCATGAAATGGACCTCGTACGTAAAAGTTATGGGATTCAGAACATTTGAATTTCAAAATAAAATAAAATTAAAATAAACAACCCAATCCTCACCGTACACGTCAACAACGGCCCTTCCCCCCCCCCCCTCCCTCACGTTCACGAGACCAAGAACCTAACAAGTAGTCAACCCTCGATTTTGACCATGAAATTTGCGCACCTCGGGCCACCGTAATGCTCCAGACCACCTTCAGTCCCCTCACCACGCCGAGCCGCGTCGACCTGCACCATCGTGGCCTCCTATAGCAACGCCACTGCCGCCGCCCTTTAGGGTTTTTGAAACCCTACGTCGTCGATTACGGGCGCCAAAACCACGATCTGGTCATGCGACCACCTCCAATTCACTCCAGCCATCGAGCACGACAAAGCCCCTCAACCAATTTCATGGATTGATGCCAAAATCAAACGCCCCATTTTTGACTTTGACCGTGATTTCTGGTCAGTCCGATCACTATCTCAAAAAACGAATAGCAGACGTAGGTTCGCATCATTGAGATCTTCGATATATATTTTTCTAAAATTTTTTATGGAGTTTGAATTTTTGACTTTGAATTTTATTCCAAATTGCAATTGGAAATTTTGGTTTTGTCTGCCATTGAAAGAGGAAAAGCAAATAGAATTGCACATATAGAAATGAAGAATAAGAAGTAGACTAGGTTTTATAACGACATATTTATAGATGGATCAGAAAATAGAAACAATTGGATTGAATCGGTTTGAAAGTTGAACGCTCCACGGTCTAAAAAGCCCGTTTCGACTCCGAAACGAAAATGGGTCAAGCCATATATCAAAATAGATATTTTAAAATATTTTAAAGTTAATGGAACAGGTTTTAGGTCCAAATTCCATCGTATGAAGAAGTTATGCTAAAATCAAGTTATTTCAAATTGATTTCAATTAAATCAATTTCTAGGCGCATCGAGCCCGTACGATCAAATGACAAGTCCGATCGCTACAAAACTTAAAATCCTATAGTAATTCACCGTTACGGATCTGATAAAACTGGTTTCGTCGAAATCCGAGTCAATGGCCAAAATGGCTATTTTCTAGTTGATTAAATAAATTTATATTAAATTAATTAAATCAAATTTCAATTCAAATTTAATAAATCACAATTTCTCTCATTTTAAATTACTTGGACATCTACCATAATTTAACACAAATTTATATGTCACTTTAATGTTGATTCATTCATAAATTTCAAGGTTAAATTTTATTTTTACCTGAATTCAGAAATTATAAATTTAATTTCCAATAATTCCATTTAACTTACTTTTCATTCTTATTCAATTCATTGTCATCAAATAGATAAAATTAACGTTGATTCATGGTTTATTACATCAATATTCTCAGATTTCATCTTAATCTCTATTAACGTAATAATTAAATATTAAATTTCATTTATTTGCAATTTATCCAATTATTGAAATTTTAATTTCAAATAAATTAATAAATCTTGATTTTCATTCTTATTATTTCCACTTATCACATTATTGAAAATAGAATTAACATTATTTCCAGTTAATTCCTTAATTTACACTAACATTGATTTTATCAAATTACAGCTTACTACATATTATTTCGTCAATTAATGTAACTTTGAATTTTAATTCCTAATTTGCTATTTATAATCAACTATGACCTTGCAATTGTTTCAATTAATTGGGTTAGCACTAAGTTAGTTATTTATTAACTTACATTAACATTATTACCTTTATTTTAGTGATTTCATTATTGAATTACAGATTTGTTTATTTTCTTTCCGAGTTAAATTACTAAGACTTATTAAATTAACAAAATTTTATTATCGAAAATTACGGGTCGTTACAAGCATGATACACAAAAATGATATAATACGCATAGCATAAGGTACTATAAAAGAATTTTTTTTCCAGCCATGTAAAGAGAAGCAAAAATTAAACAAGAATAGTACTTAATAAACACTTCAGTCTCATGCACAGAAATGCACAATGAATATGCAATAAGGACATGTACAATACGGTACATGAACAACAGCCCATATCATGAGCAATTCACAAAACCATAAAACAAGCAAGGGTTTTCGAGTGCAACATTGTACCATGCCCGAAGTACAAATGTACACTTGTAGGAAATTGGATATCAAATGCTTTGATACACACTAAATCACACACAAGTGATCAAGAGCATCATCAAGTACACAGCAAGAACGATGGAATTATTCAAGCTATGAATGAAAGCCACAAGCTATAAATTGTTAAAACTAGAATTTCTACAACAACATGAACCAAATCAAAGCTGCAGGCCATAAAAAGATAAAACCAAGTCAGAGCATAAACAATTTTTTTTAAAAGTGATAAGTAAACTCAAAACTAAGTCAAAATCTGATCTTTAGACAATTCAAATGCACTGAGCCAACATTAATGCATAATTAGTCATGTTATATGTATTGTTATATAACATATCATCCATTTTATATCTGATTTTTCAAATCATTTTCTTCCGGTTGCACTTCAAGTTCTTTACTGTAATAAATATTCAAATTGGGATATCCTAGTTCATGAAATTTCCAAATTTTCAAATCTATAAGAACATTAGGTTCTTAACCCTTTTGGACTCTAGTAATCCACTTTAAGTGTTAAATCAAAACTAATAGTGAATATCTAATATAGTGTTCCAAACACATGTTATCATGATGCTACTAATGTATTTGCTATAAGACATGTTATACATGTACCGGTTTTAAGCAATCGCAGATATCTCTTTTGGATATGGCTAGTTCAATATGAAGCTGCAAATTTTTGAAAAATTCGAACTTCAGGTTCAGAGACCTTTGGAATTTTTGGATTTTCAGACATTTAGAACTTGACGTTCTTGATTAATCGATTATGTGAAGTTGCAAAACCACAAGTGCATCATTATTGCTAAATCAAAATTATACCATACTAAACTAAACACAGACCTAACTGAACAAAATGTAGGAATAAAAATAATAGCCAATGCCAAAGTTTTAGTGCTATTGTTATTTAATTTTATTTTTCAAAATAACTAAGAAAAGAAGAAGAAGAAAAACCGATTGGAAAAATTAGAAGAAGATAGTAGAGTATAAAATAGTAGATACCATTTACCGTAAACCCAAACTTTTAGAGTTTTTAGCTTCAATTAAAGTTAAGTCATTAGAGAAGTTTTTATCCCTATTGAAAACATTATTAAGGACCATAAATAGGAAGCAATGGGTCATGGTTGCAAATTATGAATCCTGTAACCGACCCAAATAATGAACATCGGTGAGACAAAAATTATTGATACCATCAGCACCAAGCAACTCAGCCAGTTTCTTTTGTTATTAATTGAAACCAAAAAATGATATTGGGAACATGAAGTTGAACATAAGTAAAAAAACAAGATTGTGGCAAAAAATAATGATGTACTAACACCAAAAATTAATAAAATAATAGATCTAAACTAGTTTAAAATACATCCAAAAAGTGTTCGTGATAGCATGGAGTCAAAAATAAAATACTTTATAGCTAGGCTACAATTGAAATATTTAGAGAAAAAAATGGAAATCAATTGGATTTAAACTCAAATATATCATATATGAAAGATCTGCAGGAAATAAATTAACAGTTATGAAATTAGAAGCTGAGTTTTATCCAATCTACAAGTAATTAAATCAGCATTACTAGATCTGAAACAAATTTACAAATCCATTGATTTTAGAATTGCAAATTGACAAATCTAAATTAACAGTTATGACATGATTATTGTGGACAATAGATATTTAACTTCAAGTATATATTATGTGTTTTAGAATCATCAAATTGCAACTCCAAATAGATGTTCACCAATCACTGAACCCTCCTAAATGTTGATCTGTGAGATGTCTAAAGCATATAGATTGCAATCCAGTGATGCATACGTTTAGTTCACATATACATTTTAAGATTTAGCAGCATTAATGGACTAAAATTAGAGTACGACTTGCAATACAACAATACAGTGCCTCAGATCTAATTAAATTCAATCAAACAAACCCAGATCTAAATGAAAAAAGAAAATCTGGATCTAAACTAACAACGTCGACCTCAGCTTCAAACACAGACAATAATGTAATGAAGATCAATCAAATAAAATGATGACTAAATCGAAATGATTCAAAATTAAAGTGAGAGAAGAGGTATATAAGTTCATTTACGGTCTATAAGTGAATCCTTATTAACACAGACCTAAAAATTCTTGATTGAAAACTAGAATGTATCAATCTTCCACATAAAATTATGCACATGTCGGTTTCATACTTCCATTTGCCACGGTTGCATAATTATTAATATGAACTAATCCAATATGGAAAAAAAATTCATGAATAATCTGAGAGTCTGAATTTTGACATGTCAGCCAAAACCTCAAACTTTGTTTTCAACAATAAAATATATACGATGAGTAAATACTTATTTGTATTTGCCCACCATGACCACTAATCATGTCAATCATTTTAATATATGAACCTTCTTCGACTGGTTCATAGATCATTTGTGACGACTCAGAATTTTGAACATTTAAAATTAAAAATATTTAATTGATTTTAAATATTTGATGTTATTTTAACTTGAATTTCAAATATAGCTACGAAATTGACAATTAAATTTGAATTTAATTTATTGAAGGGGTAAAAATTTGAATCTTTAGTTTTAAGCTAATTAAAAAATATTTCAAAGGTTTGAAAAATTTATATTGATGATACTGAAGGTAATGAAAGCTCAGAATTGAATTTGGAAATGCTTTATTCGGTTTTGAAATTATATCATTTAAATCGATATTTAAAAATAGCCTTCCGAGGCATAGTCTCATATTTCGACGAAATCAGTTTCACTGGATCTGTAATAGTGTTTTATTATTGGATTTCAATTTTCATAGCATTTGGAGTTGTCATGTGACCGTACGGTTGATAAATGCGCTGAAAATTAAATCGAAATTTAAATTATAGCTGGTTTCAAAAAGCTATCTTCTCCATAAGATCGAATTTGGACACGAAACATTTTCCGTTGTGTTTGGAATAGGGGTACAATCGTATGAATGCCTGGCGGCACGCCTCGATTGAAGATCGAGATTTTGAGTTACGAAATTGAACGATTTAAATTTGAATTTGAATTTGAATTTAAAATGATATATATTTGCGTATTTAATATAATATTATTTCTCAAGGTAAATTAAACGTTTCATTTTTTTCTTACACTTGGTAAAAGTTGAAACACGCTTTCGTTTTAAAATTTAAAAAAATATATAAAATATAATGTCGTCTTCGCTAGAAAAAAAATGAAAGAAAGTTTTCGCTCGAAAAAAAATCAAAAGCAAACCATGGCCGCAAGAAAAATCATCTCAGGCTAATATAATTGAAATCCCTCATTCCTCGTAAAAAAAAATTAACCCAATTCGAAAACCAAATCTACGGCCGCGAAATCACGGGCCGATATCACGATCGATTGGAGGGGGATTGCGCAGCGAGGTCGAAGTCTAGTCTAGATTTGGGGAGGGTTTTGCATCGCGGCGAGGCGAATTGTGCTGTGGGTTCGTAGTTCCGATCGCACGAGCAAAGTCCGATGTCGAAGGCCAGGCTTCATTGCGATGTCGAGCTTGAGGTCACGAGCGCAAGAAGGATCAGCGGCATGTCAAATCGAGGGTTTGTGATCGACATGACTGCTTCGTTCGATGTGATGGTGCCGCGATGTGATTCGAGCATCTCGAGTTAGGTCTACGAGTCGAAGTCGCGAGTTCGAGTCAATGCTTGGCAATAAGGTATATTTTGATTTATTTTAATTTACTAAATTATATATATACAGATAGACAAGTTTAAGCTGCAATTATACTTTTTTAAATTTTTATTCAACGCGTCTATAGATATACAGTAAAAGATATTTTTAATATGTAGAAAAGAAAATAATAATATACATATATGAATTTTCATTTACGGATTCAATTTTAATGGTGAAGATTTGTTTGTTTAATTGGATCTAAATTATCTTAGTTACCAAATTATTTATAAAAAGAAAATTTGTTTGCAATTTAATAATTTGCTTAAAATAAAATTCATTGGTTAACTAAATTTATTAAATGGAAATTTATTTTTAAATTAAATAGTTAGTTAATTAAAACTATGAAATGGAAATTAATTATTCGATTAGAGAAATTAATTTGTTTAAATGGTTCATTTTATTATTATCATTATAAAAATATTTTGGTTGAGAAAATTTAGTTTTAAATTTAATTTTTAATTAAATAAATTTGTTAAAAGGGAATTTGTTTAAAATTAAAAGTATTAGTTTAAACTCAAATCAAGGGTTAATTAAATTATTCAATAGGAAATTAATTGTTCGATTTGTTCGAATATTGACAAAATTATAATTGTTTATACAAGGTCGAAATTGCAAAGAAAACAAGCCGCATTGAAAATGGGTTGCATGCGAAAGCAAAGGTGGGATCTTCTCACTCAATTAGATTTTCCGATTTAATTTTAAATAGTTAAATTTAAAATCATTGATTATGTGCTTGGATGTTAAATTATTATCAGCTTTATTGGATTAGACCCTATGCGCCGCATAATAGCGGAGGATATTATATAAACCACATACCGTGATATTCTACCTCGAAGTAGAATTGGTGTTATATATATATATATATATATATATATATATATATATATATATATATAATGGAGCGATTGATTTCCCGCATTATATAGCGGATGAGACCCTATGCGCCGCATAATAGTGGATGATTTTATATAATCCCATATACCATGATATTTCACCTCGAAGTGGAATTGGTATTTAATTGTAGTGCTAACATCTGTGGTTGTAGGAAAACCGGTCGGAGGGATCCAACTGGATTCCTTAAGTATTTGAATTTGTTTTAATGTTGTGTGTTGATTTATTTACAATTTGTGTTTATTTATGATTGAAATCGTTGAGGGCTATAGTTTAGCCGAATATGTATTTGGTATCGTAGGATACCAGAAATAAATAAAGTTTGATTTTTGACATTTAGGTACAAAGTTTATAGTAAAATTAATTTTTGAAATTGGATAAATTTAAAAGATGGAATTTTAAAAAGGATGAAGATTGATTTTTGTAATCCTATTGAATAAAATTCCAAAATATAGGGAAAAGGGTTTAATAATGGATTTCGAGTAATATATTCAAAAGTTGAAAATTTTATTTAAAATACGGATTTAAATAGTTTGGAAGAGAGAAAGAAATTTATTTTAAAAGGAAATAAACTTAGAAATCAATTTAGAATTTATTTGGTTTGAAAGTGAATATTTGAAAATCGATTTGAAAATCGTATATCAGTGGATATTTGAAAATTTAAATCCACGATGGAATTTATAAAGGAAAGGAAAATTTATTTTAAAAATAAATATCATTTTATTTTTAAAAGTATGGAAATAAATTTACAAATTCGAAATGTAAATTAAAATAAATCAAGAAGGATTTATTAGTTGATTTAAATGGACCATTTTGAAATGGAAAGTGTATTTTCCCTGGAAAGCCGAGTATATTTTCAAAGTAGCTTTTAAATTATAAATTAAAAGTTATAGAAATTGGTTTTGAAAGAATATTGTTGCAGAAGTTATTTTCAAAAATTGCTTTTAATCTTTAAAGCAAGGATTTATTTAGTTAATTATAGAAGTGATTATTTTTAAAGATTCAATTGATATTCGATTTAGAAAATGGTTATTTAAAAATTTACACTCTATTTAATAATTTTATTTTAAAATTATTTTGGACTTAAGTTCATATGAGATATTAGTATTATATTTTCATAACTAATATTTAAGCAAGCGTTTTAAAATATTTTATTTTAAATATTTCCATGTATATAGGTTTGGATATGTAATTTAAATTATTTTTAAAGAATTTGAACTCAGTAGATTTGCGGTGGAAATGAATAAATATTTGGAAAAATATTCCGCGTAAGGAAAATGATTTGAAATTTGATTTCAAAGGATTGAAATATGGAAAGTAATTTGAAATTTCTTTTCAAAGGATTGAAATGTGAAAAGTGAACTGAAATTTGTTTTCAAAGCGTTGAAATATAAGAAAAAAATATCTTGCGAAGATATTTTGAAAATAAATAATTTGGGAAAAATTGTTTGGGATTTGGTGATTGTTGTGAATATTGATTGATAGTTAAATAACCGATTATCAATATTGGCCTTTAAATGGTGTTTGAATTTCGATGCGACCGGGGGTCGGATGCCGAATGGTTATTCGAAAACCACATTGAATCTTTGTGATGGATCTTTTATTTAAAAGATCAAAGTGGAAATTTGTTGTGATTTGTTCGAAATATGAATGTAACACTTATTTTTGAAAATAAGCGCTCATTATTCGGATTAGTTAGGAGGGTACTTTGTGTCATAAAACTCATTCTGAATAATGATACGACGAAATAGGATTGCATTTGAAGATGGTGTTGAAGACCGAGTATTTTCGAAAGCGAAAGGGTTACTTGTCGAATGTCTCTGCACCGGGTTGCTCCGGTATAGAGATTTTATCACCCTTTGCGATGGGAAGTTCAGACATGATTAGTGATTATCCGTATTTTCAAGGGCTTCTTTGAAGTGCCTTCGGTTCTGTTCGATCTCGGAACGGACTTGTATGGATGTGTGTCTGACGTTACACTTTGGGATGTAAAGCTGGTTTCTATCAAATACATTTCTGTTGGTGGAGGAGAATTTATTCTCCTAGCTTAACACCCTTCTCTGAGACGTACAAGCTCAGAGGTTATGTAGTTGATTGTTACCAGTGACACATTTTCAATTTGGTAACGTGGCATATGAAGTGCTGCCGATCATTTGTTGATCAAAGCATGGCTTTGTGAAAAGCATTGCTTTGTGGACGAGACTTCGTGGGACCTCACACCTCGGAAATTGTCAAAACCGAAAGAATGCTGCAAGGTTATGAGGTTCGCGCCCTTTAGGGTATGTCATTTCCTTTTGGAAAAGGGTGGTATCATGGTATGGAGCCCAGATATTTTATCTATGTGGTAGCTGCAGAATTTTATTACTTTTTGGTTGTTGCTTTGTGGTTGAGGATCCTCGGATAAAGGTCGCTAACGACCGAGGGATGGCATACACGTGTAGTATTACCTAGTTACAGAGGTAATCCGGCCTTGTATTGGCAGAGATCCGGTTAGGTTCTCGGGGCGACCCTCTAGAGGCATACTCATGTGACAATAGGAAGTTCCTTAGCCTGACCATTTGTTGGAAATCCAAAGAAATAATTCGCACCCTGTACGGTTTTAGTTGTATAACCTGCCATGGAATGTGGCGTTAACCTGCTATTGAACATGGTAGCTATGGTAGGCATACAATAATGGTTGTATACTGGCTAAGAATAATATTATACTTTTGAAATGTTTTCCACGCTGTGCAATAATAATAATATCAAAGATATTAGCGTATCAAGCATGTTTGACTATCATAAGAAGAAATCTCCTCCAATTCTGTATTTGCATTGTGTGTGTGGCGGGAGGCGTTATGATTGTTTCATTTTCCAAAAGCATAGCGGATTTCTTTTTATTTTCTTTGTGAAAATAAATACTTTTTAAGATCTCACACCAGTCTCATGACTGACTTGGAGTTTATTATTCCCTTTCTAAACTCTGGGTGCCCATATTTTTCCACACAGGCAGCCTAGAGTCAGGTTATCAATTATTCGGGAGTGAAGTCAAGAAGTATGCTGTGGAGATCTGGAGTTCAAGCTGGATGTCGATGCGTATCACTAGTTTATAATATTTCTTTTTTGCTGTTGTGCTGTTGTAAACTCTGATAATGTGATATATGTATAAATCGATAATAGTTCTTTGTTCTAAAGATTATTCATCTATCTATTATATTTGTTCCGCTGCAAAAATGGAAGATTCTGTTATTATTTTTGTTTCTTCTTCTATCTTCTTCATCTTTAAACCCGAACGGTTCGGTTTTTGGGCATTGTGCGGCATTTGATACAGTGGATATATTGATATCGACTTTCGGACATCGAAAAAAATCGGGTCGTTACATCATTCGGCTGGTTCATAGATCATTTTGAGATCGCGTTGATAACATGTTATAGAATAGAAGAAAATAAGAAGACATTAGAGAAATAAAAAGAAAATATTTTGTTCACTACAGAGATTAATCATGCATTTTCATTTCATTAGCTCCTTTATATAAAGGCCTAGGAGATTGGGATAGAACTAATCTCACGATGTGGGACTAAACACAAAAACAGTATATAGCATATTTACTATTTATGTTTACATATATTATAGCAAAAATATTTTTTTGACGGCACTTGTCATCCGATGACAGTGTAAGAATAAAAAGCGATTAGAAAAAAATCAGTGCTTTTAGTAAGGTCGTGCCCTTAATGTTCTTGGTATTGCATTATTTTTCACTTAAGGCTATTAGAATTTTTATGCTTTTGCTCAACGTCGAGATTAAACAAATCTACATCATTTATTTTTAGTTTAGTTATTTATCAAAATTAAATAATTAGGAGATTAACAAGTGATTTCAAAGCGATTCGCGCAGAACCATGAGGATATGGGAAAATGAGACAGATGGACTATTTTCGGTCCTAACTTTATGAACTACAATAGATAGCAATTATGACTAACATTTACATGAATTAGATAGAAATTAGGAAAGATGTACAATTTGGAAATAAAAAATCATCGCAAACGCTAGAAGGAAAAGAAACAAAAGTTGGATAAGATTATCCTTTGTTGAAATAGAACTTGATTGCAGAGACCATTTTGTGATGTCGTATCCAATTAGGATTGTGTGCATCTAACGATAATGTTGGAGTAGGAAAGTAGAGTGTTCCAATAGTTGGCCAAAGTTAAACATCATTTGTACTTTTTATTAAGCATAACCACACTTTCCAGCTTCATTAACGATCCATAAGAGCATTTCCAATGTGTGGGGTTGGTCATGTCGGTTTGAGGGGGTCGAATGAAAACCCACCCCCAACGCGAGGGAAGAAGCACAAAGTGCTTCTCCTTAGTTGGCTAAATCATACTAAGGGCGAGGTTATGGATTGTAATCCACGGTCGTTGGATTGCAATCCACGAGAGCTATGGATTGCAATCCACTACGTATGCTTTGTCGGCTTTAATTTAGCCGGCAAAGTGTACGCGGGGTAATTGACTATAAATTAGTCGGTTACTCCATTTCCTTCCATCTATCATTCTCCTTCTGCTTTCTTTCTTCCCAGGTCCCATTTTTTCCAGCAACCGAGGGCTTCGAAAAAAAATCCAAAAAGGTTTAAAAAATGAGAAGAGCATTGAGGGAATTCGAGCAAGTGGCAGTCGCAGCGGTGCAAAAGTTCCACGGCCATAGAAAATGCACCTGTCGAAGAAAGAGCAGATGTACCAACGACGGGTAATGGAGGTCGAAGAACCACAGTGGTTAAGCGAAGACGTGCGGGTAGAATTACAGCAAATACGGTTCTGGATCCTCACATCGACCAAAATTTGGGACCCAACAACGATTTGATTAATTTCCAAATATTCCTGGACGACGAAGTAAACGCTAGCACGTGTTTAAAAAATTCTGTAAATTATCTACCTTCAAATTATGTTTTTAGTTAAAATTGTACAATAAAAATTGAATATGCAACCTATTTTAAATTAGGCTCGTTGCGAGCGCATCCATAGCTTTTGGGTTAGTGTAATCCGTGTATATAGAATGATCCGATCTTATGATGCTGACGACATTATTCATGCTTTTGTTCGAGATATAGGATTTGGAGATTTCTTGAGTACATAATTACTCTGTTTTATTTAATGTTTTTTAGCGCTTTCAAGAACCGTAAATTGCTTTAATAAGTATCGATAATCTTCTAAATTTGGATGTTCAGTTATGTGATGTTTTAGTCGCATGTTAGTCGAAGACCACTCATACATTCCACTTTAGTTTTTGGAGAGTTGGATTTTACCCTGTTAGACTTTACTATGCTTACTGGTTCAGGCAATGGAAGGGGGGAGACCTTACCATATGACGAGGAGTACCAGCACTTTCACCGTTTATCCAGTGTACTACCTCATCTTGACTTATAAGATGGACCGTCCTTCGGATTGTAGATTAGATGCTCTTACATTAGACAAGCAATATATGAATTGATACATAGTCGTAGCACTGACAGCCATTTGGAGATCGTTTGACTGTTTATTCTGTACATGATGAAGAACTTATTATTTAAAAATGCATCGAACATGTTTCTGGGAGGATATGTTGCAGTTGTAGCAGAGTTTTCGTTTATTAGTCCAATTGCATATGATTGATGGACTCCGATATTAGCGTACTTGTATCACTCTTTGGATCATCGGTGCGTCGTTAGGGGTAGATCCACATCCATTACAGGTTTTTGGGAGATTTTACAGTACTGCTACTATGAGTACTTTCGCAACATGATTTATCCGATGTTGGACTCCACATTACCCCTTTTCTTCCACTGAATAAGAGCATGGGCCCAAGATAACCGCAGAATGGTTCCAGGAGTGGAGGCACATCATATATTTCCTGTGGCCCCTAAATCAGATCAATTCGCGAACCACACGAAAGAGTATTGTTTGGCATCCTTATGATGGTTTGCCTTTTATGATCGACCCTATCTTAGTGCATGCTGCATTCTTACCTGCTAGACGTTTTCCATTGGTATCATCCCTATCCAGCTTAAGATGTTATTGTTTCCTTGGTGGGCGTAGTTGGAGACAGACGTTAGATATTGATTTTCTTCCTGAAGATCCACATCCGAATACACCTTTTTGGAAGGTGTATGACAACGCTGCTTTGCAAGAGTATGCAGGGAAGTGGTGGTCTGTTAATTACTTCATCATCAAAATTTTAGATTATGCATCCTTTTAGCATCGGTTTTACACTCCACCGCATACGGCTACTTTTGTTCATGCTGCATCCTTTGATTTGGTAGGGTCTTCAGGCATCTGGAATGGTGTTTTCCACCCTGTTTTACAGGACCTTACACAGAGTACTCAAGTATATCATGCTCCATAGCCATCCCAGATAGGAGATTATGGTTGGATAGTCGATATACCGACAATGTCGGGAGTTGATAGATATGTTGATATTTCTCGGCTTGAGATTTCGCAGTATCCAAACCAGTTGTGTTTTCATATGAGGATTTGTTTCAGATACAGATGGGAATCCACCAGGTTATGTACGTCGAGGATCGACGGAGCACAGATGAGTTGATTGCTCGTATTAACGAGCATACAGCTGATGAGTAGCGATATCATCCTACACGTAGGGTAGATGATGATGATGGTGTTGGTGATGTAGTTGGTCTTTTTGATGATGAATACCAGTTTGATTAGTCATAGTGGTTATATGTACTATTATTATTTGTATATCCTATCAGTGTGTGTATAAGTGTATTATCAGCGTTCTACTAGCAGAGTTTGTATCGGTGTATTTTCAGTGGTTTGTATGTACTAGCACTATTTGTATTAATGTATTATCGTTGTTTTTTTATTTACTAGCAGTGTTTGTACAAGTGTATTATCCATGTTCATACTTACTAGTAGAGTTTGCATAAGTGTAACAACTTTGTATTTCCTATTTTGTTTGACTATGTGTATTTAACTATGTGAAGGAACAAGCACAGTTGCGTTCGTTTATATTTACATTTGTGGATGCTTGCCACGTAGTTGATTAGATGGCACTTGATTCACAAGACGCAGATTGTAGATTAATTCGAAGGATTTTGGAAACTCGAAGTACTTTTGTCACGTTTACTAGAGCTTGTTGAAGATATAGAATCATTATAAATATAGTGAAGGAAGAAGATCTATTTCAGTTAACACGAGCTACGTTTGATTTCCATTATTTATAAGGGTATCACGTTGATTTTATTGGCTATGCTGGATATAATCTCTGGGTTGGATATTTAGACAATTTGAATGACGTTTGGGTTAATTAAGTTTTTAAGTTAATTACCTTCAGCTAGTTCTTTGCACTATTAGTAAGTTTTATGTACTTTCAAATTCAAGTAAAGTCTGTTTTTTCAAAATCTACTACGCACTCAACATAACAACAACATTTAACTAATGGAAAACATTAACAACCAAGACATAACTTGTAACGACCCTAGATTTTGGACATCCCGAGTTGTGAATATTAATTTATAATATTCAATAATATTGTATTTTTATGTACAATATTTCCATAAATTAATGATTAATAATCTTATGCAATTTTCCAAATCAACATAATTTGAGTTTTCAAGTCTATATTAAATTATAGATTGGTTTAAATGGAATTTCTTACATATATACATATTTTGTTTTGAAGAAAAATAAAATATGTGCAGATTGTTTTGGAAATATATATGCATTTTGTTTAGAGATAAATGTGTATATTTTAAACTATATTAAAGGATATAAACTTATTAAAATCAAGTAGTCATATATATATATATATATATCGAAAACAATAAATTTACACATAATGAGAATAGAAATTTATGACATTAAATTAAATCGAGATCTTTGTAGGATTTGGATAAAATTCATAATGAAATAAAAGTAAAAAAAAATTATTTTGGGTATATATATATATATATATATATATATATATATATATGTTAACTAAATAGAAGTATTAAGATTCTAAAATAATGATATATTGAATTAGAAAAGTGTAAATGTGTAATGATAAGTTGAAAAAGAAAATTTAAAATATTTAAATTTACGGAATGTTATAAATAAAAAGATGTGTATATGAATCAAATAAATAATTATATACACATTGTATAAGGAATTTTATAATATTTAATGGATAAAACATTATAAATAAATTTAGGTGTATAACAACCACTTAAGGATAATAAGAGGGGTGTATATAATTGAGAAACTATATACACATAGATAACAAATGATTTAAAATATTTGTAGATAATATATGTCTATATTATAAATGAAATTTTGGATATGGTTATATATATATAAGAAAGATTTAAAAATAATTTTTTTTACTACTATGAAATTTTATTACACACCGAGTATTTAATATTGATCGTCATTCTATTTGTAACTTATGTATATGGGGTATTTAATATAGAATGTTACGTTCTGTTTAAAAACCCTATGTATTTTTATAAAAACAAATGAGACAAGAGGTTATTTTAATTTCCTGAATTTTCACCTTTATTTCATCGTATGAACGACAAATACAAATTTAAATTAAGTCAAAAGCAAAGATAAAACTTTAGCTATTTTGCAGTCTTTGATTAAATTAACATATATATATATATATAGGATAAATTAATTAACAAATGTTATTTCAATATAGTTTCTGATTTTTATTTTTATTTTTATTTTTAAACGTATAGCAACAATACAAATATCACTTTGTCCAATCATGTGACTTATGAGCCGTTTAAATTTTGAATATATTTGCATATGCTTTTAATAGTGTATGATTTACATTATTTTAAAAATATGATAAGAAGAAGGCTGTAAATTATTCACTGTAAGTAAGAAACTAGAAAATAATAACGAATAGCAGTTATTTATCTTATCAAAAGAAACAAGAAAGAAAGAATAATATAATAAATAAATATTAATTTAAGTCGAGTAAGCCGGAAAGAACTAGGATACTAATTTAATAGCCTTTCAATTTTTCATTTCACCCTAAAGGAAAACCTTTATTTCAACAATCAAGAGATTATTTCCATTCATATACTTAAAAATAATGCACACATATATTTGTCTTACACTTAAATATAGCACATACATATAATTGTCTTTGTTCAAATCTAAATACATATACATATATTTGTCTTTATGATGGTTCCTGTCAGCACCTGTCTCTGTTCAAATCTAAGTACAAATGTTTCTGTAAACAAGAAGCGGCAACATAATTACGAATTTAGCAAACCTATTACTGTAAGTAAATAGAAGAAAGGAAACTGGCTAATGTAAGGATTAGGAAACAAACAAATATCACGGCAGTAATCTTGTCTGATGAAAGGAGGGGATATCTAACAAATCCATAATTCTTTCTCAAAATTTTCAACAAAAAGTAAAAAAATCAAACTTGCAGACCAACAAAATGGCAACTCCAGCAAACAATTTGTCTACCCTGTTCACTGTTCTTGATTACAGCTACTTGTATATAACTGAACCATCTCAGGTTCGAGTTATTGTAGATTGTAAGCACATAATTAGAGAAAAATAAAGCTATGTTAATGTCTTAAGCAATTAAAGATTTAGAAGAAGAAAGCAGTGTTTTGTTTAACAAGAAGAAACAGTTTGGAGTATTTGCTATTCAAATTCAACACAGGAATTTTAAGAAGTTGTTCAAAATTTGATTTCAACTTTTAGTCAAGATCTCAACTTCAAGTTTTGAAGCTTCTGGAATCGATGTGGAAGGTGAGAAACTAAGTTTAAAAACCTAAAAATTTAAACTTACTCTGTATTGTAAATATAATGTTCAATCTGCCTTCAAAAACCTTAATCTTTTCACCTAAGCTATATTTTATGTTGATGTAAACTAGGAGTTTGTTCACTTTTGAGTATGTTTTGTGAAAAAATAAATTTGTGTAGAAATAGTTTGTGTAGCTCGATAGAGTACTGTTTTACAGTGGAAACCCAATTATGGTCAAAATTTAATGTTTTTAGTTTTAAGATTTAAGTATGTAATCTCGATTCTTATAAGAAAATATGAATTTTAGTGGTTAAATCATAATTTTTAATGATAATTATTTTGAGAAATTGAAAGATGATCAGTTTTCAATCAAAAATATTTTTTCGACGATTTAGTTGCAGAGGGGTGACGTGGTCTGTTTTGATAGAAGTAGGCGATCATGGTGGAGGCTTCTACCGTAGCCGATTGTCGATTTTGGGTTAGGTTTAGTGGTTCGAATCGAATTTAGGGTTTAGTGAAGTTTATGGAAGGGGTGGGAACGGAGTTGATTTTTGGGTTCTGATGGCGACCGAGTGCTTCGATTTTGGGAAGGAAGTAAGTGGAATGGAGAGGCTTTCGATCGTGATAAGCGGCATACCCAGTAGTGGCCGGTGGTGGTCGCGGTGGGTCGATGTGTGGGAATATGTTAATTTTCTGGTTACAGGAAGTGGTGCCAATGGTCGAGTTTTTGATCAAACAGTCAAAGGACTTCGACGAGGCAGTGATTGGGTTCTAGGAAGGAAGTGTGACTGGTCTAAGGTGTCGCGTCAAGCATTTGTTGTTGACATAGTTCATACATGTGCACGCCGTGCATGGGGAAGAACTCTGAGTCGTTCGAGATGAGAATGGAATCTGGGTTTGATTCCTGTGCGTGGCGAGTTGCGTGAGCAATAGGGTTCAAGTGCGATGCTGAGTCGATCGAAGTTGATGCTCCGGCGAGGCAATAGGATTGGGGTGTTTGATGGAAGTATGTCGTCTGGAGGTAAGAATGTAGAAGAACAAGATGGTTTGGGTTTTGTTTGCCAGGTGTTCTGTCTGGACTTGGCCGTTTATGGTGTTTATAATAAGTAGGAGGGTTTGTTGCTTTGGATTTGGTTCCAGCCGTAAGTTTAGTTTGCTATAAAATTGAATTAAATAATAATTGTGATAATAAGTTAATGTAAAAGTTAATCACAGCAAATTATTGTCCAAGCATGAAATCAAGAATTGACCAGAGCATAGGTGGTGGATCAAACCCTTTGTTTATTTTAAAAATGTTACTTATGTTTAAATAAATAAATAAAGAAACAAAGAAATCTAGAAAACAAGCTTGATCGATTTTGAATTTTTATTTAAGTTATTTAAATAAATTACTTTGTTATAAACTAGGCGAGCTTTTAAAATTAATAATTTATTTAGTGACCCTCTAGTTTATTTGTAAGCGAGTAAGTATATTGAATAATTAAGGGAAATAAATGTTTATATCGTTGAATTAATACAAATTCTTAAGCATTTCTATAATAATTATTTAATTTCCTATAGGATGAAAAGTTATTAAGAAGATGGTTCGTAACAAGGGATGATATGCCGTCATTCTATCCATTATGAAATTAGAGAAGTGAAATTGTATAAGATTTGTTCAGTTTGAATTTAATTATCATTCAATGAATAAATGCCATTGTTGATTCGTACAACTTGACTGTTAAGTCGTTTTCCAAACTGAAGAGCCGTGTAGATTGCAGATTTACTATGCTGGTTGACATTTGGATGGCGGAAACAGACATCATTCCGCTAAATAGTTAATTAATATGGATAACATAATTCACCTATCTGATTTTATTTGTAAAGTTGTTTATAGCTATGAAAATCTACGATCTGTCAATTATGCATACATCTGTTATTTGCCTGTCAATTTATTGAGAATATAATATAATATCGATCTATGGAAGCTGATTGATTGAATATTTGAAATTGTGAAATGTGAATGGTGAATTGATAAGTACCATTGAGTCTGATAAGCCTTATTCTGTTTTAATTGATTTTGAACCTAGTTTTGTTAAAAAGATAAATATTTTTTTTAGCATGTATTAAAAGAATTAAATAATATTTTGAAAAATCAAACATAGATTATATATTATTGTGAAAATCATTTTAAAAGGTATAATTTCTATAAGTATGTATTATTTAAATTATATCAAGTATTAAAACTATTTGAATTGGTTCCTTAAATGATATTTTTTATTAAAATAATATTCAAGTATATTTTCTTCAACATACATCTATTTTATATAAATGTTGTTTAATTAATATTTTAAAATAACCTTATAAAGAGTATTTTATTTAACTTGTGAAGAATATTTGGAAACTTCATAAGTATGATTTGGAAAGAAATGGTTATAAATATATGTATCAAATGGAATAAGCTTTCTTAGTAAATTTTAAATCTGTTAGAATTTGAAATATGAACAAGGCTTAATGGTTGCAATGGAAAATAACTTGGTTGTATTTATTGATTATTTAATAGTTAAATAACCGACTATCAATATTGGACAATACGCTAATCATTTCGAAGAGACCGGGATCGAGATTAATTTCTCGAAAACCACTTCGATCTGGTTTATACATTTTCGTGAGGAAGACGAGTTCGGAGTCGAAGATGGAGCAGTGAAGTGCAAGGGCTAGTCGCTACTAATCCTGAGAATGTTTCCAAAATGGATGTAGTAGGAATAGTGCCTTCGGTTCCGTTCGAACCCGAGACGGACTTGTATGGACGAATGCTTTCATAACATCGTCATGTGGACGATGAGAATTCTAAGGAATATGTGCTAAAAAGGTAACGCTTAACCTCAAGCCTCATCAACCGGGAATGACTGAAAATCAGGGGTTATGCAGCAAGGCTAGGTGGTAGCACCCATTGCAGGGTGAGGTCATCCCTGTCTAGATGTCCCTTTTATTTCGGCTTAGTGGTGCGGTTGCTGATCCCAACCGTGGGGTGATCTTACTCGGGATTATCCAGTAAGGGGTAGTCTCAGTCTTGTGTTGCAGGGGATCGGGAGTGATCCTTGGTACAGTGATCTAGGCCACGTACCGTGACAGGTGGTACCCCAGTGCCTAGTCATTAGTTGGAAATCCATTCTCCCTACGTGCCTTTTACGAATTTTTTTTGTATTACCCACTCTGTGGCTAGTAGTTGAAATTTAATAATGTAACAATTTCGGCTATTTTAATAAATATTTGTAAATAGACCCTATTATAATATCAGGGAATTTTAATAAAAATGTTTTAGCTATCGTAAGGTAAAAACCCGACATGTTTATTTGTGTCGTGATCTTACGAGATGCTTTGTTTTCAAAGGATTTTCTAACTTTAAAAATCAAGTTGAGTGTGTTTCTCACGCTGGTTCATCAGACTGACCCGGGCTTGGTGTTTTTCATATATACTCGGGTCAGACCGAGCATATGTATCCCAGGTTTAACTGGAAGAGTGGAAGCTGTTCAAGGGAGGAGCTGGATCAATTACGTATTCTCGTAGATGTTTATATGTAGTCTTTTGGTCGTGTGGTTATGATTGTAAGGACGGGATTGATATAACTGTCCGAGTTGTATGGTTGTAACGCTGATGTAAAACATGTATATGTTATATAAAGTAACAGTTTTGGTTTCTTGTAAAGATTTGATTATATTATAATTTAGTCGATCCGCTGTAAGATTCTAATTTGTTCTCTTTTGTCCTTTCTTCTTTATATTTCTATCTTCTTTCTTTCATTATCCGTCTTTCCGAACGGTTCAGCTGACAAGAGTGGTTTAATGTCGGTTTAAATCGGTGCGGGAAAATGGGTCATGACAATGTGGTATCAGGGCCTAGGTTGAGTGAATACCTAGGTTCGAGCGAGTTGCTCCTTAAGGAATAGGGTATGTAGCAGCTTGTTCAGTCTGGGTATATATATATATATATATATATATATATATATATATATATATATACGAGAGCGCGTACTTGTTAATAATATAAAAATGGTTTTATATTGTGTTAATTGATCGGTTAAGTGGCATATGGATTCTGGTCAATACGAGTGGCTAACGTTATTGATAGGAATCTCTAAACACTTGAACTAGGCCAACAGACACAATATTGTTTTTTAAAGGGATAAATGAAATAATTTTACCCAAAATATTTTTGCTATATAAAGGACATGTTTTTTCTAAATATGTATGGAATTTAAAAAGTTTGGTTGTGATGATAATAATTCATCATCTAGGATTTAGTGGTCTTAGTTGTCAACCTTGTGTATTTTCATGGTTTGCCCTT
Source organism: Allium cepa (assembly GCA_030765085.1). NCBI lineage: Eukaryota > Viridiplantae > Streptophyta > Magnoliopsida > Asparagales > Amaryllidaceae > Allium > Allium cepa. Next base: position 76,030,079 of record CM060941.1, on the reverse strand, counting down.
CTTGAATTGAACATACCCTTAGAAATAGGACTCTTTAGAATTCAAATCTTTGGAAAAAGAATTTGCTGAGTTTATTTACTAAATAAATTTGGAATTTTAAACTAGTAAATTTTTTTGGGAAACCTTTCACACTTTAAAGATAATTTTAGAATAATGGGTTTCTAAAGAAAACAGGATGTTGAAATTTAAAAACCCTATAACAATTTAATTGTTAATTGTATATATGGGTTTATGAATTGAAGAAATAAGTTGTTTATAAGACTAAATATATGAAGGTGTATTTTCTCCATCTGATAATCACTTTTAATATGTATTTAAATTATTTTGAAAGGATGATTTTATAAAAATCTAGGATAATAGAATTCAAAAGGGTGGAATAAAATTTTGAAATATAACCCTTGATGTATTCTTTAGTTTATAAAATTATAAAACCTTAGAGTCTCATATTTGGGTTTTGGTTTTAATTATAGAGAACCCGTAGCATTAACCGGGGTGGAGCAATCTTTAAGGCCAGAAGGGATGGCAATTATGGTTTGGCTGGGAGGTCTTAGGAGGATCCGAGGGAACCGTCAATGTCTGAGGAAATGCCAATGGAACCTATCGAACAGCCACAACCTCGAGAAGAAGAGCCTAGGGAGGTGGCTGAAGAAGAACCAGAATAGGAGTTTTAGGCTGAGGAAGAACCTGAGGAAGTATTTGATGATGAAGAGGAATTTGAGGTCAAAGAGGATGGAGAGGAATTTGAGGTCGAGGAGGAAGAGGAGTTTGAATATGAGGAAATTTCGAATCAGAAAATGAAGACGCGGTTATTTGGGATCTTGATAATGCTGTTGAGGAGCCATATGGTGTAGGTTTCATTCCTGGAGAGCCTGATCCAGAGGGTGCTTGGGTACTAGATAATGATGCAGAGGTCAGGGAATTATCGGGACCGGAAATAGAGGACTCTGACAGTGAGGGTCAGTAGTTAGTTGGGTTGTTTTCTCTTAGTAAGGTGTGCTTTTTGTAGGTGTTTATGACCCATGGACGTCATGGTTGTTTGATATTAGATGTTTGATAGGGTAATATATATATATATATATATATATATATGTAAGGTCTAATGGATGATGATAACAGCTGTAGGAATATTCTAGATGATAACTAATGTAATGTATGTTTTGATAAACAGTTTGAATCTATGTATTTACTGGTTAGGCTTGTTATTGATCTGTTCTAATCTACGTAGATAATTTTACTAAATTAATTATGGAATTTCGGGGACGAAATTCATTAAAGGGGGAAGGAATGTGACGACCCGGGATTTTGAACATCCCGAGTTGTGAATATTAATTTATAATATTCAATAATATTGTATTTTTATATACAATATTTCCATAAATTAATGATTAATAATCTTATGCAATTTTCCAAATCAACATAATTTGAATTTTCATGTCTATATTAAATTATAGATTGGTTTAAATGGAATTTCTTACATATATACATATTTTGTTTTGAGGAAAAAAATACATATGTGCAGATTGTTTTGGAAATATATTGCTTTTTTTTAGAGATTAAATGTGTATATTTTAAACTATATTAAAGGACATAAACTTATTAAAATCAAATAGTCATATATATATATATATATATATCAGAAACAATAAATTTACACATAATGAGAATAGAAATTTATGACATTAAATTAAATTGAGATGTATATAGGATTTGGATAAAATTCACAATGAAATAAAAGTAAAATTTTTGATTTTGGTGCGTGTGTGTGTGTGTGTGTGTGTGTGTGTGTGTGTGTGTATATATATATATATATATATGTTAACTAAATAGAAGTAATTAGATTTCTAAAATAATGATATATTGAATTCGAAAAGTGTAAATGTGTTATTTCAATATAGTTTTTTATTTTTATTTTTATTTTTAAACGTATAGCAACAATACAAATATCACTTTGTCTAATCATGTGAATTATGAGCCGTTTAAATTTTGAAATAATTTGCATACGCTTTTAATAGTGTATGATTTACATTATTTTAAAAATAAGATAAGAAGAAGGCTGTAAATTATTCACTGTAAGTAAGAAACTAGAAAATAATAACGAGTAGCGGTTATTTATCTTATCAAAAGAAACAAGAAAGAAAGAATAATATAATAAATATTAATTTAAGTCGAGTAAGCCGGAAAGAACTAGGATACTAATTTAATAGCCTTTCAATTTTTCATTTCACCCTAAAGGAAAACCTTTATTTCAACAATCAAGAGATTATTTCCATTCATATACTTAAAAATAATGCACACATATATTTGTCTTACACTTAAATATAGCACATACATATAATTGTCTTTGTTCAAATCTAAATACATATACATATATTTGTCTTTATGATGGTTCCTGTCAGCACCTGTCTCTGTTCAAATCTAAGTACAAATGTTTCTGTAAACAAGAAGCGGCAACATAATTACGAATTTAGCAAACCTATTACTGTAAGTAAATAAAAGAAAGGAAACTGGCTAATGTAAGGATTAGGAAATAAACAAATATCACGGCAGTAATTTTTTCTGATGAAAGGAGGGGATATCTAACAAAATCCATAATTCTTTCTCAATCTTTTCAACAAAAAGTAAAAATCAAACTTGCAGACCAACAAAATGGCAACTCCAGCAAACAATTTGTCTACCATGTTCACTGTTCTTGATTACAGCTACTTGTATATAACTGAACCTTCTCAGGTTCGAGTTATTGGAGATTGTAAGCATATAATTCGAGAAAAATAAAGCTATGTTAATGTCTTAAGCAATTAAAGATTTAGAAGAAGAAAGCAGTGTTCTGTTTATCAAGAAGAAACAGTTTGGAGTATTTGCTATTCATATTCAATGCAGGAATTTTAAGAAGTTGTTCAAAATTCGATTTCAACTTTTAGTCAAGATCTCAACTTCAAGTTTTGAAGCTTCTGGAATCGATGTAGAAGGTCAGAAACTAAGTTTAAAAACCTGCAAATTTAAACTTACTCTGTACTGTAAATATAATGTTCAATCTGCCTTCAAAAATCTTAATCTTTTCACCTAAGCTATATTTTATGTTGATGTAAACTAGGAGTTTGTTCACTTTTGAGTATAGTTTGTGAAAAAATAAATTTGTGTAGAAATAGTTTGTGTAGCTCGATAGAGTACTGTTTTACAGTGGAAATCCAATTATGGTCGAAATTTAATGTTTTTAATTTTAGGATTTAAGTATGTAATCTCGATTATTATAAGAAAATATGAATTTTAGTGGTTAAATCATAATTTTTAGTGATATTATGTTGAGAAATTGAAAGATGATCAGTTTTCAATCAAAAATATTTTTCCGATGATTTAGTCGAAGAGGGGTGACGTGGTCTGTTCTGATAGGAGTAGGCGATAATCGTGGAGGCTTCTACCGTGGCCGTTTGTCGATTTTGGGATGGGTTTAGTGGTTCTAATCGAATTTAGGGTTTAGTGAAGTTTATGGAAGGGGTGGGAACGGAGTTGATTTTTGGATTGTGGTGGCAACCGAGTGCTTCGATTTTTGGAAGGAAGTAAGTGGAATGGAGAGGCTTTCGATCGTGATAAGCAGCGTACCCGGTAGTGGCCGGTGGTGGTCGCGGTGGGTCAATGTGTGGGAATATGTTAGTTTTCTGGTTATAGGAAGTGGTGCCGATGGTCGAGTTTTTGATCAAACAGTCAAAGGACTTCGGCGAGGCAGTGATTGGGTTCTAGGAAGGAAGTGTGACTGGTCTAAGGTGTCGCGGCAAGCATTTGTTGTTGACATAGTTCATACATGTACACGCCGTGCATGGGGAAGAACTCTGACTCGTTCGAGACGAGAGTGGAATCTGGGTTTGATTCCTGTGCGTGGCGAGTTGCGTGAGCAACAAGGTTCGAGTGCGACGCTGAGTCGACCGAAGTTGATGCTCCGGTGAGGCAATGGGATTGGGCTGTTTGATGGAAGTATGTAGTCCGGAGGTAAGAATGTAGAAGAAGAAGATGGTTTGGGTTCTGTTTGCCTAGTGTTGGGTCTAGACTGGGCCGTTTATGGTGGTTATAATAAGTAAGAGGGTTAGTTGCTTTGGATTTGGTTCCAGCCGTAAGTGTAGTTTGCTATAAACTGGAATTAAATAATAATTGTGATAATAAGTTAATGTAAAAGTTAATCACAACAAATTATTGTCCAAGCATGAAATCAAAAAGTGACCAGAGCATAGGTGGTGGATCAAACATTTTTTTATTTTAAAAATTTTACTTATGTTTAAATAAAAAAAGAAACAAAGAAATTTGGAAAACAAGCTTAATCGATTTTGAGTTTTTATTTAAGTTATTTAAATAAATTGCTTTATTATAAACTAGACGAGCTTTTAAAATAAATAATTTATTTAGTGACCCACGAGTTTATTTGTAAGAGAGTAAGTATGATTGAATAATTAAGGGAAATAAATGTTTATATCGTTGAATTAATACAAATTCTTAAGCGTTTCTATAATAATTATTCAATTTCCTATAGGATGAAAAGTTATTAAGAAGATGGCTCGTAACGAGGGATGATATGCCGTCGTTCGATCCATTATGAAATTAAAGAAGTGAAATTGTATAAGATTTGTTCAGTTTGAATTTAATTACCATTCAATGAATAAATGCCATTGTTGATTCGTACAACTTGACTGTTAAGTCGTTTTCCAAACTGAAGAGCCTTGTAGATTGCAGATTTACTATGCTGGTTGACATTTGGATAGCGGAAACAGACACAATTCCGCTAAATAGTTAATTAATGTGGATAATATAAGTCACCTATCTGATTTTATTTGTAAAGTTGTTTATAGCTATGAAAATCTCTGATCTGTCAATTATGCATACATCTGTTATTTGCCTGTCAATTTTATTGAGAATATATTATAATATCGATCTATGGAAGCTGATTGATTGAATATTTGAAATTGTGAAATGTGAATGGTGAATTGATAAGTACCATTGAGTCCGATAAGCCTTATTCTTTTTTGATTGATTTTGAACCTAGTTTTGTTAAAAAGAAAAATATTTTTCTTAGAATGTGTTAAAAGAATTAAATAATATTTTGAAAAATCAAACGTAGTTTATATATTATTGTGAAAATCATTTTAAAAGGTATAATTTCTATAAGTATGTATTATTTAAATTATATCAAGTATTAAAGCTATTTGAATTGGTTCCTTAAATGATATTTTTTATTAAAATAATATTCAAGTATATTTTCTTCAATATACATCTATTTTATGTAAATGTTGTTTAATTAATATTTTAAAATAACCTTATAAAGAGCATTTTATTAAACTTGTGAAGAATATTTGGAAACTTCATAAGTATGATTTGGAAAGGAACGGTTTTATATATATATGTATCAAATGGAATAAGCTTTCTTTGTAAATTTTAAATCTGTTAGAATTTGAAATGTAAACAAGGATTAATGGTTGCAATGGGAAATAACTTGGTTGTATTGATTGATTATTTGATAGTTAAATAACCGACTATCAATATTGGACAATACGCTAATCGTTTCGAAAAGACCGGGATCGAGATTAATTTCTTCAAAACCACTTTGATCCGGTTTATACGTTTTCGTGAGGAAAACGAGTTCGGAGTCGAAGATGGAGCGGTGAAGTGCAAGGGCTAGTCGCTACTAATCCTGAGAATGTTTCCAAAATGGATGTAGTAGGAATAGTGCCTTCGGTTCCATTCGAACCCGGGACGGACTTGTATGGACGAATGCTTTCAGAACATCGTCAGGTGGACGACGAGCATTCTAAGGAATATGTGCTAAAAAGGTAACTCTTAACCTCAAGCCTCATCAACCGGGAATGACTGAAAATCAGGGGTTATGCAGTAAGGCTAGGTGGGTAGCACCCATTGCAGGGTGAGGTCATCCCTGTCTAGATGTCCCTTTTATTTCGTCTTAGTGGTACGGTTGCTGATCCCAACCGTGGGGTGTTCTTACTCGGGATTATCCAGTAAGGGGTAGTCCTGGTCTTGTGTTACAAAGGGTTGGGAGTGATCCTCGGTACAGTGATCTAGGCCACGCACCGTGACAGGTGGTACCCCGGTGCCTAGTCATTAGTTGGAAATCCATTCTCCCTACGCGCCTTTTACGAGTTTTGTTTGTATTACCCACACTGTGGCTAGTAGATGGAATTTAATAATGTAACAATGTGGGCTATTTTAATAAGTATTTGTAAATAGACCCTATTATAATATCAGAGAATTTTAATAAAAATGTTTTAGCTATCGTAAGGTAAAAACCCGACATGTTTATTTGTGTCATGGTCGTACGAGATGCTTTTGTTTTCAAAGGATTTTCTAACTTTAAAAATCAAGTTGAGTGTGTTTCTCACACTGGTTTTCCAGACTGACCTTGGCTTGGTGTTTTTCCTATATGCTCGGGTCAGACCGAGCATATGTATTCCAGGTTTGACTGGAAGAGTGGAAGCTGTTCAGGGGAGGAGCTTGATCAGTAACGTATTCTTGTAGATGTTTATATGTAGTCTTTTGGTCGTGTGGTTATGATTGTAAGGACAAGATTGATATAACTGTCCGAGTTGTATGATTGTAACTCTGATGTAAAACCTGTATATGTTATATAAAGTAACAGTTTTGGTTTCATACAAAGATTTGATTATATTATAATTTAGTCGATCCGTTGTGAGATTCTGATTTGTTCTCTTTTCTTCTTCCTTCTTTCTATTTCTATCTTCTTTCTTTCATTATCCATCTTTCCGAACAGTTCAGCTGACAAGAGTGGTTTAATGTCAATTTAAATCTGTATGGGAAAATGGGTCATGACATAACTTATGAAGGCAAGAAGTAATATACACATAAAACTTCTTAGAAAAAAAACAAGAAAAAAATAGTAAAACACGACAACATCGTGGAAAACGAACAAGGCAACAAAAAGAAAACCGATGATTAATGAAACTGCCTTCGACCACCTGATAAGTTAATCAAAACCAACCTCCTTTGAAGCATCTGAATTTGATTTTCAAGTTCGTTAGCAAATACAACTGTTCGATGAGAAAGAGGATCGTCAATTCATTGCGAAAGTCCACAATCATTTGAAGAATTACGGCATCTATAGTGGTGCCAACCGATGTTAGTTTCGTTTCTTACAACAGCATATAGTACAGAATCTCCATAGTTACAATAGATCTCCTAAGAATTAACATCTTGTTTTGTGCTAGGTACTTGGTGTCGTATTTTATTCCTTTGTTCTCTTATTCCGTTAAGGCTACGTCGATCTTCTCTTTGACGTCTACCAATTTCCAGTTGCGTACGCTCTTGCACTTCCAACTCATGCTCTCTTACATCGGCATTGTGTCTTTCCTCCATTTCAATATACCACTCGATTGGTGGTTGAGGGAAGGATGTATTGGTTGGGCTATTATGTTGTAACAAACCTTCGTACGAGTATGAAGAGGGCAAAGAAATATGATTGTAATCAACCATTTTAATATACAACTGTACAATAATAATGAAAAGAAGTATGGCAAGAAAAACGTTATTTATATTGCAAATACATTGCCCGTATAAAGTAGTGCAATGTGGACACAGTGGCTGATTTGACCCGACAATGCTGTCATTCTCACTCCACATCCATTAGCTTTAGTCTGTGTAAAGCAATGAATAGTGGCTATATTGTCCGACGTAACCCGACACTGTGTCATTCTGACTCCAGAAGACGAAGCTTTAATACTTCTACGGCATCTTGACAAATGTTTGCTGCGTATAAAACAGTGCATCCATTAACCTTAATTCTATGTCAGACAAGATCCGACCTTCTATCATTTTGTAGCCACTTGAAAAATCTTTAATGCATATAAAACAATGCATTGTGGCTACAATGTCTAATGTGACCCGACGTATTTCCATTCTTCAATCCGTATGACTGGATCATGTGACTTTCCATATCCATTAAACAGCAATAGCTTATAAATAGAATTAAGGATGTCGAATAATATACTGATTAATACTTCCAAACTATTCACCACCATTCTTCTACCTATATTAAATGAGTTCTCTAAAAAGTTTGTAGTGCTTCACATCCTCACCTTTGCCATCCTCATCATTTTTCGATAATTTTATTGAAATTGTATTACTCAACAAAGAATGTTTGCTACTGAAACGAGGGATTTAATGGCCCATGAAATTGCTAAAAGCTCTACGCAATCCATGGAGGTAGCGTTGTTAGAAGGAAAGACTTGCGTTATGGACGAGATTATGTTGGCTGTCATAATCAATTGATCAAGGATTATTTTACGGCAAACCCCATATTTACAAGGACGTGGATTTTAGATGAATATTCTGTATGTCGAAGAATATCTTTAATAGGGTTTTCGACAAATTAACCAAAAAAATATATTTTTTTCACCCATAGAAGAAATGGAATCAACAAACTTGGAATTTCTCCACTGCAAAAGGTTATGGCTGCACTTCGCATGATATCAGATGAAACTTCTGGTGATTCGCAAGATGAAAAAGTGTGGACTAGAGACTTAACAGCAATATTATGTATGAAAGAATTTGGTAAAACCATTATTTGTATTTTTGGTGAAGAGTATCTTCGGTCCTTGCCCCTCAAGACACCGATAGATTGTTAGCAATGAGATCTCAACGTGGATTTCTAGGTATGTTAGGTAGCTTAGATTGTATGCATTGAAGGTGAAAAAACTATCCAGTTGCATTGCAGTGCCAATATATAAGACATTGCAAAAAGGCAACTCTGATCTTAAAAGCTGTTGCTTTGTTCGATTTGTATATATGGCATGCTTTTTTGGAGCACCAGGTTCATTGAATGATATTAACATTCTACGACAGTCATATTTATTTATTGACTTATCTAATGATATATCACCTCCATGTACTTACAAAATAAGAGATAAAAATCATTCCATGGGTTATTATTTGATAGATAGAATCTACCCGAAATGAAAAACACTTGTGCAAGCATACAAAAGACCAAATAACATAAAAGAAGCCAGGTTCACCAAACAATAAGAGAGTTTGAAGAAAGATGTCAAATGAGCACTTGGAGTGCTTCAAGCTAGGTTTCATCTATTAAGAAAAGAGGCAAACTATCATGATCCAGTGGTATTATCTGATATCATATATTGTTGTATTATTTTACATAATATGATTGTCGAAGAAGAACATGGTGGTGGGTATGAGCTTCAACTGAGAAACTATCTAGAAATTGCTGTGGCATTTCAACAAAGCTTTTAAGGACCCAAATACTTACGTTGAATACTTAAAGAATACAAGACATTTGAGATCCACAAGGTCATCTTGATCTAAGAGAAGAACTTATGGAACACTACTGGAAACATATAGGAAACCATTAGTATAAGTGATGTTTAGATAGTGCTTGTGTTTCACTTATCTATTGTAATAAGTTATTGTTGACGTTTTATAATAATGTTTGTGTTTGAATTTGTTATATATACTGTAATAATTTGTCATTGATGTGTTAATAGTAATAGCAACAGTGAGAACGAAAAATCAAGGTGAGATTGAAATTATAACAGTAGCAATAACAAAAAAATGACAGCAATAACATTACCAATAACTGCAACTTATACAGCGGCAATCACATTAACAACAACAGTAACAATGATACAACTAACACTTAGGAGACCGATATTGTATATGCACTTCTAAATTACATTGTAGGAACCTAATTTCCTACAAACCCTCATGACGTCTATGGTACTCCTCAAGTTGCTTTTCTATATACAACCTTTGCACTAGACTGGGTTCGTTTAAGTTGCAAAGAGCCATATCATCAGCTCTTTGTTGTCGAGCTAATTCTTGCTTTCTTAACTTTAGCTCATCAATTCTTAACCTTTATTTTTCATCGTGACGTTGTTGTTTTTCCTTTGCCCTTTCAAGTCTCTTCGTTTCTTTTGTTTCTATGTATAATTTATTTGCATCTTTAGCGGTCGCCATTCTCTCACCAATATGTTCATACTGTATGCTATAATCGGTGATGGTTTTTTTTCCTCCTCTTGAACTTCCCTAGAGCCCTACCATATGTACAAGTTGTGAAGGTGGTGTCTTCATGTGGATCAGAACTACCAGGACTAGATTCATCGCTCAGCTTTCTAGGAAGAAAGCACATTACTGAATGTTCTAGTCGTACCCAGCTCCATTTTTCCTCTTTTGTGAGTATGTCATAGCAATGGTGCATGTTGAATGGTTTATTATTATGTTCAGATATATACACTACATTTGCTTGATTGAGCTGTAGATGAAGAAGTACTAGAAGAAAAATAAATTATAGAACTTGATAATTTGAACTACAATTTTAAAATCATTACCACGTCTATGTCGTTTGTCCCACTTTGTTGTCTTGAATGCAGGCCGACCATTATTTCTTTCCGACATTGACAAGCGGCATATATTCTTTTCCAAGACTGCTTCAAAAAATCAATCATTCTTAGAAGACTATTTAGACTTCGAAGCTTGAACAAATTGTGTATAGAATTCCAAAAAGAAGTTTCACTTTGGCTCGTACCTTTCTTATTGTCTCTAGAATATTCAACCCAGCAGAATGCTAATTCAGCTTGCTCGTCTGGTGACCATTTAACCATTTTTACGGCTTTTGGTTCTGCATTTGCAGATTCATCAATGTTGATTCTCGTTGTTTGATTTCCCTAAGTTTGAGCAGAATATAAACTAGAATTCCTATAAACATCTTCTTCTTCGACAGTTTCATTGCCATCGAATTTGATTTCTTGGTTTTCACATCTATTATCTCCAAACTGAATATTGAGATTTTTTTGATAAATTTTATGACTGACAAGACAATACTAACTGTTGTTGGCTATTGAGAGAAATGCAGTTTTGATCGTAGTTATAGTTTTGTGGAACGAACTGTTCTGCAAATAATTCGAAATTTGGTATGGTTCGAATCTTGTTAAGAATGAAAGAAATTTTGATTTTATTGTGGATGATACGAATTTGGAGCTTGTTGAGAATGACACTGATTTTAACCATGTTGAAAATTAAACATATTCTGATTGAATTATGTGGGATTCTGATTATTCGATCTTAGTCAAGGTAGAAATATAGGCGATGAAATTTTTTGAGATTTTCCTTTGGGATTTTTCGACATTACTGAGATTGTTTGAAGAAAATTTATTAATGAGAGTAATAAATGTAAAATAAATGGAGTAAGTAAAATTTTGAAATTGTTAATTTATATAGATGGGGATGGAGAGAGACAGGCGACGACCATTTACATGACCGTTGGCACTTAGTCGGCTATAATATAGCCTGCTAAGTGGCAACAGTCATGTAAATGATCGTTGCCAAAATCGGTGCTTAGCCGACCATAATAAAGCTGACTAAGGTTAGCAGGCTTTATTATGGCCGGCTAAGCACTAACCTCCGGGTTGCTTTGGCAACCCTTTAGAAGAGCTCAAAGGACCCCCTATTGGGGGTTGGTTGCTTCCTAACCGACACTCGGTTGGGAATGCTCTTAGTTCCTAAATATCTAACATTTACATGTATAAACGTACAAAACATATTATTATACCATTTTTGAGCATCTTGGTAGAGTGGGGGAAAATAGTTGGAGAAAGTTATAATAAATATCTAAAGTTTCAAGTTTTTTTAATGAAAGTGGGATAAAAAGGGTGAATTAATGTATTTGTTTTTCTATTAGTGTTTAAAATAATAATTATTAATAATTTAATTTGTAGTTGATTTATTTTAATTTTATATTTTAATATTTTATGATATTCATATTCACAATATGAACATCAGAACAATTGTAAATAAACAAACCCAGGGGCGAGAAAATTGGCCATTATATCCTACGGTTGAATATGTCATTTGCAATGAAAAGATGTCAGTTTAATGTCATCATGTAAAATCGTATTCATACTAAATAACTAATTTTTTTCAAGCATATGAAATTTCATAAATAATATCTTTTACTTAAAATTATATTTATATATGCATATACAATGTATATAAATATAATTTAAACTATGTACAGTATATATAATACATTATTGTAAAATAATTTATTTTACAATAATAAAAAATAACTTTTTTAGTTACTTTAGATATCGGCAATATATGTATATGGATATATGTGTGTGTGTGTATAAACTTTCTTTTAATCTAAAACAACAAAGATTAAAATTGAAAATAATTTCTTTTTAAATTTTAAAAATCCAAGAATTGTAAGTTTTGAACTAATTTTAAAAAAAAATCAACTTTTTAAGTATATATAAATTTTAAGTTTTCTTAAAATTAAAATTTGATAATTATATGTATATTCAAAATTATATTTATATTTAAAAAGGTTTTATCAAAATAATATATAATTTTTAAAAATATTCCTTTTATTTTAAATCGGTATAGCGTAGTAGCGGTATAATGGTTAATAAGATAATAAACATGAATATATGTGTGTGTGTGTGTGTGAATATGTAAAGATAAAAAGGTATATCTTTCGCCAAAGTAATCATATCGAGAGAGCTTAAAATATTTTTGATCAGAATTTCCTCTTCGAGCTTTACAGTTTCCTTATTAACTTCAGTTTGCAACGCCGAATCAAGGCATCATCAATAGGGTATTAGTATGAGTGAGCCTTTGAGAAAAATTATGCTACATTCGTAGTTCATTTTATGTTACATTGTCAATGCAAAAATTCACTGTCTATTGTAATTATTTGGCATGTTTAAACTTGCTTCAAAAATACGTCATGACAATAATATGATGTATTAATTTTTTGAATTTTCTTTTTGTTTAACATACCTTATGCACAATATGGGTCCATACTAGTTGAGATTAACAATTGAAATATAATGTGTTACTTATTTGTATCAAGTTGGGCATCAATAAAATCATTTCCACCGATATAAACCCACAAAAATAGTAAAATCAAAGAGGTGAATGTAGAATGTGAATGCAAATAAAGGTAAGGATATTAAAATTTGGATGCTAATTATCATTTATCAGATGTGCGAAGGTCATTCCCAACCCTTTACGAAGCAGTTAAGTTGCCGCTTAGGGTCCTAAAAAAATTAGAACCCCATTTTCCCAACGTAGAACAGAGCGACAAAGAAAAACCAAAATCGTGAATTGCGATACAACAAAAAAGGAAAAAGAAAGAAGTGAACAAGCACCAACGACACCTCGCGATTGGCGACAGGCGGGTAGGTTAAGGAGGTGACAAATCTTCGGCTCATCTCCTCCAAATCAATCAGAACATAGTGACCCACTCATCTCCAACTCCAAAGACTCCAATATACAGTGAAACTTGAAAAGAAAAGGTACTACTTTTCTATGTTTATAATTTCTAATTTTTAGTTAGTTGAAGGTATTCTGTTGTAATTTGTGAACAACATCTATGTTCTATGATGCATGCTAATTCAATTTTGATCTTGCTATTCTAATTTTAGGTTTGATTAAATCCTTGGTAATATAATAATTTAATCCTGTCAATGTTGATAATTATATAACGTTCTGGATCCTATGTTCAAATTATACAATGTATGTCAACTAACCATTAAAAAATATATGATAATTTTATTAAATAACAATTATGTTAAAATCCTATCGATGTTATACAATTATGTTAAGGAATATTCAATCCTTAGTATATTCAAATTATGTCAACTAACCGTTAGAAAATCGACAGGCCTAGACCATATGTTCTAAATTAATCCTTGTTATATAACAATTAAACTTGATATATTCAAATTGTTATTTGACATAATTATTTAATAACGATTTATCTATTCTATTATGTATAAAAGAGAATAAGTGACTATTTGAATTCTTGCTTCTCATTCACTCTCATTCAGAATCCTCTTCTCCCCTTAAGTTGAGGAAAAAATTTCACATACCCCTACAAATTATTCATCATTTTGAATTTACAAATAAATTTCCATTATACTTTAAAAACCATAGCAGCATGACCTTTCATTTTCTATTTCATCTTATCAGAAATAGCTTCTACCTTCATTTTTCAATTCTACTTTCATTTCTTTATCTTCTTTATTTAATTTCATCCACTCAAATGTATTTTTCACTTTCATCTCCCCATTTTTATATCCATTTTCACCTATTCTTATCATTAATACTATTATCTCTTTTGTTTTTTTGCCTTTACATACAAGTGGAAAATTTTCCACCATTGTTGGTTGAGTTTTCTTCTGACTTTCGTTATAATCGTAGAATTACATCTTCGATCATTAATGGCAGGATGTTAGGTACGTAACATTTTATTATATTCCATGTTAGTTGGTTCAGGAGATTAGGGTGGCTTCTTAAAGGAATTAATATGTAAAATAAAACATTGCTTAGTTTCCAACAAGTGTCAAGTTAAAAGATATCATTTTCTAAAACGTTATTATAATTGTCTTCTTTAATTGTAGGTAATTTGTTCGTTGTGTCAAAGTAAAGAAATTGGAAGGGATTTTGATTCAATATCTATGATAATTTCTCTACACATGTTTTTATTTGATTATGAATTTAATACATTTTTGTATCAATTTTTCATCAATTTTAATTGCTTTAACTTTTGTATCGTTCAATTATGTTGTTGTATCTATATTATTAACTTTTTCATAATTCACAATTTTTCATAATTTTATCTTATCCAAGTGGAAAATTTTCTCCTTTGGTTGTTTTTGTTTTCTTCTAACTTTGGTTGAATTCTCTCTTCTACCTTTCATAGCATGCGCCATGATTTTGGATATGTAATATTTTATGTTCCTCTACATTAGTTTGTATTATAGGGATTAGTTTGACTTCTTAAGATACTATGTAAAATAAAACATAATTTAGTCCGCATCAAGTGATCATTTTTATAGATCATTCTTTCAAAGAATTTACATAGTTTCTTTTCTTTAATTGCAGGTAATTTGTTTGTTGAAATGTCAAAATAAAGAAATTGGAAAAGATTTTGATTCAGCTCCATGGTAACTCTAGTATACATTGAATTATTAAATTTTTATATCAATTCTTCATCAATTCTTATTTCTCACATTTTTGTATCTCTATTCAATTATTTTGTAATATCTACACTATTCATGTATATGTGTTAATTTATTTTCTTTTTCAGTCCTTAAGTGCATAAAATAGTTTCATATTTTAGCATAATGTGGTTGAACTTACTATTCTTTTTTTTTATTACTATAGGTATCCTTCTGTAGCGATGATCGCTATTCTATCATGTGAAGGATAACCTATAAGACAACATGTCTACCTTGAAGTGTGGGAGGTATAATTTGATTTCCATAAGAATATGTTTTACTAGTAGATAACTTATGCTTAAGTCTATTTGTTTATTACTGATATAATTGATACTTTTTTATAAATGAATCTATTCTGTTATATAGATAGATAAAAGTTCGATCGTATGACCATCTATATTCTTTTTCTTTCATAATTTCAAGAACAAAATCCAAATATTATACCATTTTAACTCTTTATTATACATATTTCACATTAAAAAATTATACATTTTCATTCTCCACACTTTTTACCTTAATTATACCTTAATAATCCAATAGCATGTTTCTTTCTCTTCTCCACACTTTCAGTATAATATTTTTTGGAACTTCTTAGCTTATTTTTTAGATTAACCTTTTCTATTTCATGTTTCATATTTTGTTCTGATTTTCTCTGCTTTCCAATTTAATCTTCATATTTATAACACAATTCAAAAAAATTTATTCTCGATCTATATCGAACTAAGAACTCATTCCAAATAATTTTTGATTAATCTTATAAGTTTGCAATCTTAATAGAATTTAATTTAATTATTCAATAGTACATCACTTTTTTTACTCTCCTCGAATTTCGTATGATTTTGGTTTTTTTCATACCTATTGTTTTTAAGGATTGATATTTATGAAAACAATATTTAAAAATAAAAAATATATTTGTTTATCAGGTCAATTTAGCATAATTTGGAGGTTTGGTCTTCATTTTTTTGTTTATTTGTCTATTTAATTTATGGTTATTTTTTTCTTCTAGATTTAAAAATTCAAGTATTTCTTCAAGTTTTATGTTTGAAAATTTACTTTATAAATTAATATTTTTTCAATTAATATGATAATGAATTTGGTTTCCTTCATTTATTTTTATAGTAGGTTATTGGATTATAAATACATGGATGCATAAAATCTTCGGTTATTCTTTAAAATTTGTTAAAAGTAAGGTTGAATTATTATTTTCATTCTCAACTTTTATGTCAACTTTTAATTTTATCTTATATGTATTCCATTAGTGTGATTACGAATTTTCTTACTTCGTTATTTTGTAGGACCTTATTATATTATCAATCTTTAGGTACCAAAGAACTCCAATTGTTTTGAATAATTCATTAGAGAAAAAATTAATCCATTTTCCTATTATCAAACACAAGTATATATAAAATCAAGTTGGGCGATAAAGATTCATTCAAACCACAAATTTTCATAAAATACTTTAAGGAAGTATATAAATTTATGTGCAATGGCTTTGGTGCAAGAGGTCACAAGTTCGAAACTTGCTTTCGAACATTTATTGACATGGGATATGTTGTCTCAATGATTTGTTGTATATAAAGTACTATTTCCAAAAAAAAAAATTATGTGCAACGCTTTTGTACTACTTACTGTAATTAAGTTTAAAATTTTAGTTCTAAATATGTGTTTGGTAAATTTATTTCTTCTTTAAACTCTATGTAGTCTTAGTCCACCAAAACTTATATTTTATAATATATTATTATCCATAATAATCAACATCGAATATATAATATATATTTATGCTACCACCTAATTCTTAGGTACCTTATAGAAAAATTTGATGATTATATGCAATTCTCAAAAAAAATCTACTGTTGTGCTATTTTCAACTTTCTGGGTTTGAGATGTTAGGATATAATCATATACAGAAATATGGCTTTTTATAAATGTTTATGTAGATACCAACTCCAGCATCAAGATTATATCACTAAAACTAATAAAAGGAATTAGTTATAACCCATTTTGTAAAATTTGAATTGAATTTTATTGGAGGATTAATTATAATAAATTATCTTTAATTCAAATTTAGATCGGCGAGAGAATCTAAAATTAGTTAAGGAATTAATTTTAACATATTAGTCCATATACAATTCATAAAATTTCAAATCTATTGTAAGTTCCAAATATTTGAGGGAAGATATAAATTTTGTTGTTATGTACCTTTAACAAATCGGTCCTTACTACCTATTACTATAAACAAATTATTTTCTTTAACAAACTTAGCATGAGAATCAATAAATGAGAAAAAGATGGTTTGCAAATAAGTAAAAAACTTTCAAAAATATTGTTTGGATAATCATTGATTGTGCTTTGATGCAACATTACATTTTGCACATTTCTTTATGCTTGAAAGGTAATATCATGTACTCATTATATTATAAACCCTAATTATCATTTCCACTTCTAATGCATAGAAATTGTATATACTATGAATATTATATTGTGTCATGATGAATGTAGTATTAAAAATATGACAAGCATTGTTATCAATGTTGGATTAATGCGTCAATGAAAATTTATGGTCAGTGTCCTATTACGACGAAAAAACTCATGGTGAATATTAGAAGTCACTGTATTATAAAAAGAGGAAAAAAAGAAAAAGTGGTTAGTCATATGATTAAAAAGAAGTAAAAGGATTAAATTATAAAATAAGGCGTCAAATTTAAATGAACCTATGTTCGGGTTAAAGTTTGTTTGTTGAAGGGGTGGTATGATAGATATATTTTTTATCTAATTCGTTTTAGAAAGAATTCAAAAAAATAAAGACGATCTTTGATATACATAGTTGATATGCAAGTTTTGTCTTGTTATTTGTTGAAAAATGACATAATTTATTTTTAAGCAAATCAAGGTTCCTATAGTATTTAGTTCATAACAAAAAAAATATTGGTAATTTCTTGCATTTTCTATAATTATTATTTTACTAAATATCATTTCTAAATTCATTAAATATTTCTTGTTTTTATTATAGGTACACATTTTGTAAATTATTTTGTTATGTTCTATAATAAAGCCTACTACAGAAAATTTATTCCAACCATGACAAACAGTGTTTGGTAGTTTAATTCATTCCAATAGTAATGATTAATTTTTAGTAGTTTAATTCATTGACTATACTTATCATATTGTCATCTTCAGCGAATATCTTCTAGGGTATTTTTTTATATGTGTTCACAAACATTTTTCCTTATGGTAATATACTATACCATTTTTGATTATTCTACTTGATTTATTGTTCAAGTTATTTTATTTATATAAATGCTTGATTAAAAATAGTTTGATTGTTTAGAAATTCAAAATAAACAATGTTTATACCATAGTACATTTTCCATATCATTTTATCTTAGATGTATTTGAAAACATTATGTTTTAAAGTTATTATTTTTTCCAAGCCAATTTATAATGGACGATGTTAAAAAGTGTGCTAATGTAATTCTTGCAATATTGTTCCTTTAAAATACACTTAGACAATTTCATTTTCACAACAATTTCTTTGTACAAGATTTGTTATACTATTATCATATATAATTGTGTACATATTCAAATTTATATGTTAAAATTATGATAAACCCGTTTGAACTATGTCTCTTGCATTCAAAAATTAATAAGCAAGCTTAATATATAATTCTTATCAAGTTAGGAATACCGATAGTTAGTGTTGGTATTTTTTGTATAAAAATGTCATGCTCAAAGAAATAAGTTATAATTTTTCTGGTTCGTGATAACATAAGCATTTGTTTGAGTATGTTATAGTTTATATCACTTTTTGAAGACTCCTTGTGTGTAATACGTGTTCGACTAGTTTGGTTATAGTTAATGGATTTTTTAATGGTTAGTTAACGTTAAATTTGTCGATAAATAACTATGTTTTCGTAGGAATTTGTAGTTAATATTTTCCTTGAATCTATTAGTCAAAAATAATTTTACTTTAGATTATCGTTGGAAATATCTTTGATAAATTGTAACCAGTAGATTAGACACTCATAATTTAAAATGTTTTTATTATTTTAATAATTATTAATAACATTATCATTTGATGTTTTATAGTATTTAAAAATGCATAAACATGAATATGGACACGCTAGAAGGGTTAGAAAAAGAAGGCTAGATGAACTCACTAATTCATAGAAAGGCGCTCTTAATAAATATTTCATCAAAACTAGTCCAATAAAAGGTGGATAATGTCCCCTTTATAAATATGAATAATGATGATATTTTAGCGAGTGAACATGACAATGAAATATGAGCAAAGAGGAAGCAAAAATTGATTCATCATCACATGTGGAGAATGTTAGGGTAATGTCAAATAACCCTGATACATAGAAAAATATTGATCAAAATTTGCGAGGCTTGCAGGTTGAAAGAGATACTTTTGGAGTATTAAAAGATAAAGACTCTGATTTTCCAAAATATTTTATAAATAAACATTTTTCCTCTATGTTATATATTGCGTAAAGGGTATAAACAAGATAGGAAATGGTCTGTATATTCAAATTCAAATGATAAAGTATTTTGTTTTTATGGTAAATTATTCATGAATCAAATAATGCTTAGTAATCTTGCTAACGAAGGAATTAATGATTGGCACAGTCTTAGTTCTATGTTGAAACAACATGAAAGTAGTAAAGATCATCTTCTGAATATGAAGTAGTTGGATTGAGTTGGAAACAAGATTGAAAGTTAAAGCAACCATAAACCAAAGTGTAATAGATCAAATAAATAAGGAAAAAGAACGTTGGAAGAAAGTGTTGATAAGAATAATTGTTGTTGTGAAAACACTTGCTACCAATAATTTAACATTCCGTGGAACGAACGAAAGGCTTTATGAACAGAATCATGTCTTTTTTGTAAATTAATTAAAATGGTAGCAGGATTTGATCAAGTAATGCAGCAACATATTGGACGAGTTTAACAAAAATAAATTCATATACATTACCTTGGACACAAAATTCAAAATGAGTTAACACTCACATTGGCGAATGTAATTAAAAATGAAATTCTTAAGAAAATAAAAAGGACCAAGTATTTTTTAGTTATATTAGACCGCACTCCATATGTTAGTTGTGTTGAATTTATGTCTCTTGTAATAAGATGTGTTAATGTTTCAACTAATCCCACAAAGGTGGAAGAGTATTTTATTCAATTTCTTAAAGAAGATAATACTGCTGGACTTGGACCATTTAATAAGCTTAAAGAAGTATTATAAGATATTAAGATTGATATTTACAATATTAGAGGACAAGGTTATGATAATGGATCAAATATGAAAGGAAAACATAAAGGGGTGCAATAAAGACTATTAGAAATTAATCCAAGAGCTTTACACACATAGTGGTTGTCATAGTCTTAATCTTTTGTTATGTGATTTGGCTAAATCATGTCCTAAAGCGTCAAATTTTTTTAAGATGATCCATAATATTTAATATATTTTCTTCATCTACACAAAGAAGGGAAGTTTTTAAAGATCATGTACCATGTTGTACTGTTAAACTATTATCAGACACACATTGGGAAAGCCACATTGAAGTAGTAAAATCTATAAGATATCAAAGCGTGGAGATACGAGATGCTCTAATTTCCCTGTCAGATAGCAGTAAGGATTCTGTTGCTCAAAATTTCACAAAAGTTTAATAGGGCATGACGGCCTTACGTAGGAAGATAAATGCATCAACCAAATTAATTCGGGATTCCTTGGGAACCGAACGACCCAGGGGCCAACCGATTTATATGCATGGGTTCCTCTCAAATAAAGATAGAAAACTGGCCGAAGTGGATCTAAGGAGAGAAAATGGTCAGATCGGTAGAGAAAAGTATATGTACTAAAGTCTTGCCACCTTAGAAAAACGCTAATATAGCCGCCCTACCACCAACTGCTTCCACCTGACGTGGAAAGTAGGAATAAACTATGAGTTAGGCTGCCTGACATCCTATAAAAGAAGCAACCAGAGTACAAAAAGATAGTTTGTCACCATATATGCATGTATCCCTACCAACCCTTTAGTTGACAACCATCCCACCGTCTGAACCATCCCATGGTCTGATCTATCGTATGGACCGTGAATATCCTTAGGAAAAATCAACCGCAGATCAAAGGAGGCTGATTCATATATATATACTCTAAACACTTCACCAAGCAAGTGATCAGATTCGTAAAAATTAGAAGGATCGCACTTCCCATCATACTCTTATCATCTTCAAGCATTCTATATCATCTCCATGTATCCATTGTAATATACATATATGTATGTATGTATAGCGAGAATAATATATGCAGTGGACGTTGGCATTCACCTAAGCCGAATCACTTTAAAATACATGTCTCTTTATTACTAGCATTCCATCATTAATTCACGATCATATATTGAAAGCTAAAAACATCGTTAAAACCCCGCTTTCCTATAATTTTCGAGGTTGATTAGTCATTCAGTCTCGCTAAAGGAATTTTTAGTCAACATTTTAACGCTAGAATGATGGCCCCTCTGCAACTCACCAGCTCCCTTCAACCATGCCTAGAATTCACACCCAACATGGAGGCGAATGGTGTCAATGCGAATGACAACTCACATGATCGAGACTCCAATGATAAAACACTAGCTATTATTCCCTGCCTTTTCCCCAGAGTCAGTAGTGAATTTTGAGAGACCATGTCCAATCACATCATTAGGAGGGGAACCCTGAGCCAAGAAGTAAATGGCCTAAGGGCCGCACTAGAAACTCACTCCATTACGGGCCCGGGACAACCATCAACTCAGCCGGTCAACAACTTCCCAACACCGCCATCATCTGAAGCACTTGCGTATACGCGAGCCTCTAGAGTGCGCGGTTGACATCCGAAACCACCATCCACATGGCTTTAGAGCCAAGAGATAACAACATGGTTGGGGGAGAGCCGAACTGTTATCAGGATATTGAAATTCGCGGGCTACGTCTTGAGCACCCAAGCGATCAAGCTCAAACCGCGACATGGACCTCGAGTCGCCTCTATACACTCCCGCCCACAAAGTGAAGTGCTTCATCCTATGCCTGGGGGTGAACAAGCCTGATCGTCACGGTCACCTCTGTCATGTAGAGGATCTCTTTCCCTAGGTCGCTATCGTTTATCGTATTCCCCTAATCACTCGACAACCACCAGGAGCCTCCACCTATCGATGCAAGGTCATTTCCACAATAGGTGGAAGCCAGCCTCAGGAATAAAATGATCCACTTGCGCCAACTAATCAACTGACTACAGGCCCACAACATCGGGGGCGGCAACCTGGCCAATGACGAGGATGGAGAACCATTCTTCATAGAAATCCTCGGAACCCGCTTCTCAAGACGGTGCATGCTACCGCAAATAGAAAAATATGATAGGAGCATGGATCCATCGGATCATTTACTGCTTTCAACTTAATCCAAGAACCGAGAGCTAACCGGTAGTGCAAAGTGTTTGCTACTCCCATCCACACTTGTTGCGTCGGCATCTCGTTGTTTTTTACGCTTAGCACCCGTCAGCGTCTTATCTTGGGCACAACTATGCTCTGAATTCAAAACTAGATTTTTTGCATCAAGAACTCATGTCATGATGATCAGCAAGCTTGGCAATATTAGCCAGGGCTCATCGAAAATTCTTCGGAACTATGTCAACTGATTCAATCGGGAATCAACCCGAGCCCGTGGGGCTGACAGGAACAGTCTGATGGTCGCCCTATGCCTATGTGTGCGATACAAATTTTGAACGTGGAAACAACTTTAGAAGAGAATGGCCTTGTCACTTATTGATTTCTATCAGTGCGCAAATGGAATCATAAGGATGGAAGACGTAGATTTGTCAAACAGCGATACGAGGGATGACGCTCCTTTAAATTTCATTAAAAAGGAAACCCTGACTGAAGAGAATGGAATTGGCAAAACCTTGCAAAGAAAAAACGTGACAACAACCTAAGGTACCGGGCTCGATATGCTGGCTATACTCTCCTGAATAGAGACATGGAAACCGTCTTCTCGCAATCAGAAATCAAGTGCCCTACCGAAGGCCATAGAATGGCTGGGCGAGGGAACCGCCCTATAGCAATAATCAATATTGTCTTTTTCATCAGATCAATGGACATTCCACTAAAAATTGCCATGTTTTAAAAGGATAAAATCGCGAAACAGATTGGGGAAGGATCGCTTGTGGAATGTGTCAGACAACAAGTAGATAAGAGGATGGCCCATGAAAACCGTCCGACCAACCTTGCCCACAATCAGCCAGGGGTGCTATGGCCATGACCGACGTTGTTACCATATGCGGAGGGCCACACATAGTAGGGAGCGGTTGGAGGGTGCCCACCCGATATCAAGAGGAAGTCACCACCTCCGACCAAGTATATTCAACGGAATAACGTGCCGTTAAGGCTCTAAGAATGGAAGGGGAAGCTCATCCAATCACCTTCCTAGCTCAGGATCGGGGGCAGTGATGTACCCCCACCACGATGCAATGTTAAGAACCGTGTCGATGGCTGGCACCAGCGTCCATCGAGCTTTCATTGAAGGGGAAGCTCGATCAACGTCATGTTCAAACAATCCTATGACGTGCTGAGGCTTTCGTCCTCCCATCTTGCACCTTGTGTATTACCTATTTATGGGCTCGACGTAGTTGGGATAATCCTCATGGGGTAGATACTCTTATAACTACCTTCGGTACAAAACCCACCATAGCAAAGATTCAAGTCAGTTATGTGATCCTCGACTGCCCATCTGCTTACAACTTATTCATCTGGCGACCGGCCCTGGCCGAATTAGATGCCATCGTGTCATACAGCCACCTCATAATGAAATTCCCAATGCCAAATAGGATTGGGGAGGCTTAGCGAGACCAACAGGAAGCAAGGAAGTGCTATGGGACTTCCCTCTGCTGGGCAGAGAAGGGTGTCCTAATGATTTAAGAGGAACCCACCACCGGTGCCAATACCCCACTGGAAGCAGAGAACGTGACTCTCTCAAGCGCAAACCTAGGGATGTGCGACCAAGTCATCAACATGGTAGGTGGTCCTGGGCCCGCTGGAGAAACCAAGGCTTTGGGGTCGATTTACCTTGTGTCCCTTGAGAGGAAATGGGAACTCATCTCCAGTTGGCACAAACAGGTAGCCCTATAGTGGCTACCTAGGTCGACCGACAACACTCTAGTGGGAAAATCCATCGATGGCGGGCATGCTGCAGTCAGTCCGGCATAAAAATATCTCTCTAACCCGGCCAAAGAAATGATGGAATGCATGATCTACGCTTTGGACCAGTGTGACATAGAGATAAACATAAGTATTGAAGACGACCAGCTAGATCCATGAATGGAGGATAAGGTGCTCGATGGGGACCAGGCGCCCGATTGGGGCCCTACGGCCCCTTTGGAATACGTATCCGTTGATGAAAGTAATCCAACCAAAATCGTCAAAATTGGGACTCAGCTGAGTCCGAGGGTCGGGGAGATCTAATTAGTTTTCTCAAACAAAACAAAGATTTCTTTACTTAGGGGAATGCTAGTCTGATCGACATCGATCCTCGTATAATCTGTCACGCGCTAAACGGCCTGAAAGCAACCCCATCAGATAGAGTGAAGAACCTTAAACCTCGAAACATACAAAGCATTGAAGGAAGAAGTAGAGAAGCTGCTCACTAATGGCTTCATAAGGGACGCGGACTACTTAGTTTGGGTTGCGAACCCAGTCTTAGTCTGCAAATTAAACGGTTCATGGAGGACATTCATTAACTTTTCGGATCTTAACAAAGCGTGTCCAAAGGACAGCTTTCCTCTGCCCTTCACCGACTAACTTATGGATGTAACTAGCGAGCATGAACTCCTTACTTTCATGGATTCCTATTCGTCCTATAACCAGATCTCTATGCATGGCCTTGATCAAGAACACACTTCTTTCATCACCAACACCGGGCTGTATTATTACCACGTCATGCCTTTTGGTTTGGGAAATACGAGGCAACCTACTAGCGTTTAGTCAACAGAATGTTTTCAAAACAACTAGGTCGTTCGATGGAAGTGTATGTCGACGACATGCTGGTAAAATCGGAGAGGGCCGATGGCCATGTACCCAACCTCGTCGAAACTTTCAACATCTTAGGAAAGTACAACATAAAGCTAGCTGCATCCCAAGAAGTGCTCATTTGCGATCTGATCTGGCTGATTCTTAGGGTATTTTGTGAGCGCTAAAGGAATCGAGGCCAACCTGGATAAGATTGGGGCTATTTAAGAAATGCATGTTCCCCAAACGATGAAGCAAGTATAGAGCCTTAACGGAATAGTGGCCGCTCTAGACCATTTTGTTTCAAAGGCTACGGATCTGTGCTTGCCCTTCTTCGACCTCGTCAAGAAGGGGAAGACCTTCGCCTGGGACAATGAATGCACCAAGGCTTTGAATAATTGAAGCAACACTTAGCCACCCATCCAATTTTGTCAAAATCTATTGACGGAGATGATCTTTTCCTCTATTTTGGTGGTCATCAACCATGCAATCAGCGCCGCACTCGTCAGGGAAGAGGAAAAGGTGCAACAGCCAATTTACTATGCAAGCAAGCGATTGACCAGACTTGAGATAAGGTACACGAGAATCGAAAAATTAGTCTTCTACCTCATGATGACGGCTTGGAAATTGCGACCATATTTTCAAGCTCATCCTATCAAAGTTCTAACCAACCAACCACTTTGAAAGATCCTGAGTCGCACCGACAAAGTGGGGAGGCTCCTCAAATGGTCCGTCGAGCCGAGCCAACACCACATCCATTTTCTTCCACAACCATCAATCGAAGGACAAGCGGTGGTCGACTTCGTAGATGAATGTTCCGACCCGGGTAACGAAGGAGAGAAGGAGAATCCCCAAACTAACTTGGCACCTGCATTTGATGGTGCATCCAACGAGAAGGAGGTAGGAGCAGGAATGGTCCTGGTTACCCCTGATGGGAAAGACCTCTGCTTTTCCATATGATTTTCCTTCAAGACCATGAACAACGAGGCCAAATATGAAGCCCTCTTGGCTGACCTAAAGATGGCGAAAGAACTTCATGTGGAATCACGACATGCCTACAGTGACTCCACCATGAACGTCGACCAAATGAATGACCACTTTTAGACAAAGGGGAAGATTCTAGCACTTTACGTCACTAAGGCCTGGAGATTTACCAAAGCCTTCAAAAGAATTCAGACTAGAACAAATCCCCAGAGAGCAAAACGGTAAGGCAGACCAATTAGCAAAAGCAGCAGGCGAACCGGGAGAAACTCTCCCATGGGTACCACTGGACACTCGGAGCACTCCTAGCTTCGAGCTGGGGGCAACCATCATAGAAATTGATCAGCCTTCTAAAGGAAATTGAATGATGGTCATATATGTGTGTATCATGAATAATAAGCTACCAACTGGCTGTAAGGACGCCAGAAAAACTATGCTTCATTCACCACATCACATGATCGTCGAAGGGAAGCTTTATAGGCAAGGAAACTCAACCCCGCTGCAACGTTGTGTGTTTGAAGATGTAGCTGCATAGATTTTAGAGTAGTTGCACGAGGGCTTCTACGGAGATCACGTCGAGGGAGGGGGAAGTCTAGAAAAAAGGGTCGTTCGGCAGGGGTACTATTGGCCCACCATGGTAAAGGATACTATGAACTATGTCAAGGAATCCGACCAGTGCCAGCGATTCTCGAAGGTCCCCAGGGGCTTCCCCGGAACCTCTGTTCTCCATGACGTACCCCTTGCCATTTGATATAAAGGGGATTGATCTGATCAGGGAGCTCCTAAACGGCAAAGGCGAATACAACCACGCAATCTTAGCCATAAATTATTTCACCAAATGGATTGATGCAGAACCTCTGATTGGGTGCCACAGCTCCAAAGGTTCTCAACTTCATTATCAAGAACAACGTTTGTTGCTTCGACCTCCCAAAGAAAATCATTATGGACAACGGAACCCAGTTCGGAAGCACGATGTTCCAAGAGTTATGCGACAAAAATGGAATAGAAAAGAAAAGGCTTACCAAAGAGAAAGGAAATTGGGCAGAGGAGCTGTCCTTGTACTATGGTTATCTCGCACCTCACCCCAAACTTCAACTGGACACACACCCTTACCCTTTTCATACGGACATGAGGCTATGCTACCTTTCGAGGTGGACGTCCCATCCCCTCGTATAGTGACTTATGACCGTAAGCAAAATGACGGGCTCCTTAGGATTATCCTGGACCCACTCGACGTGCGGAGATGGAAGCAAAAATCTGCGCCTAGTATTATAAGAGAAAAGTCATAAAACATTACAATGCATGGGTGAAGCTTCGACAATTCACCATCGACGACTTAGTTTTACGTTGTGTGTTTGAAAACACCAAGGACCCAACCAATGGGGCGCTTAGCCCGAATTTGGAAGGTCCACATGTTATAAATTCCATGCTACTAATGGTGTAGATTATCTATCTCGCCTCGGTGGGACCCATGTATCTCAGACTTGGAGTCCAGAACACCTACGGGCTTACTTTATATAACGAAAGTACTCCATAAATAAAACCTTGGAATGTAACCGCTTCTTTTTGTAGGGATCAACAGAAGGTCATCTCTCTTTGCCAAGACAATGTCAGCCATGCAAGTTCGGGACACCTTGGATAGGGATGGGTTCTTACATGCTCGCTCACTCGGTCCGGCGACATCCCACATCCTATCAAGGGACCGCGCGAGCCACCGCTCTCCTCCCTGACAGAAGGACGCACTCAACAAGGGTGGATTACTATTCATCCACTCCTTGGGCACATCAGCGATGTCCAACGACCTACAGGCCATCCAGATGCTACCTGACCCACTCCGATAGGAAACCATGATATAAACTCTTGCCTCCTGAGGTGCATCGGCGAGCTAGGTGGCAATCGCAACGGTCCGATTCACCTTTCTCGCGAAGTTCCTCATCCCAACGGGAAGAGACACTATTGTCAAGACCGACACATGATAAATTAGCACACGCCATGATAGTATATCCATGGTCCGACATCCGTAGTATGCCCGTAAGAAAATAAGCCGAGCTTCATTTTAATGCTCAGGTGTCAAAAAGGGCGCCTATAAGCAAATAAGCCGAACCCTTCTGCGCAAACCCCACGAGCTTCAAATCCAACCCTTGGGTGTCAGAAAGGGAGCCCACAAACAAATAAGCAGGGTCCTTCCATGCAAACCCCGCGGGCCTCTACTCCGCCCGTTGGGTGTCGGGAAGGGCGCCCTCAAGCAAATAATTCAGATCCTTCCGTGCAAACCCCACGGTCCTCAACTCTAACCACTTGGTGTCAGAAAGGGCACCCACATGCAAATAAGTCGAGTCCTTCCATGCAAACCCCACAGGTCTCAACTCCAACCCATGGGTGTCGGAAAGGGCGCCCGTAAGAAAATAAGTCGGGTCCTTTCGTGCAAACCCCATGGACCTTTACTCCAACCGTTAGGTATCGGAAAGGGTGACCGCTAGCAAATAAGCCGGTTCCTTTTGTGCAAACCCCACGGGTCTTAATAAGGCCTCAATCCCTCGAGCCGAAACATACTCGCCACAACATACCTTGTGCTTTTCTTTTATTTACAGATACAATAACAGAAAGTGAGAATATCAAACACCACATTATGCAAAAGGAAAGAGTTCATAACAAATAGGGGGCACGACACACACCCACCGTGCTAGGCACAATCAACATATTACAACCAAAAAAGGAGGGAAGGGAAGAGAAATAATAAAGACAACTAGGCTACAACTAACAGTACGCGAACCTCCTTACTCATTTGGTCAGGCCAGAGAGTCAATCTGCTCAGCCGTCAAGATAGTTGGCATAGGCTTACCCTTTCTGGTCAATTTGGGAGCTGCCTTCTCCTGGTATCTCTGGGCCATAGCGAGCGTCACCTCTAGGATCACAATAGGAAGGTGAAAGTTGTTCATGAAAGTGCCCATCGCCATGTTAGCTAAACTAGCTGACTAGTGAGTTTCACTTTCTTGATGGACACTCTCTTTCAATCCCTCGACATCGTCCAGTGGCAATCAAGTCCGATGGCCATCCAAAAGCCCTCGAAGACTCCCGACCTCCTGCTCAAATCTTATAACAACCCGATATTTTCAGCATTCGTATCCACACATGCCGAACTTGAATTACTCAAAGTACCGCATTGTAAATAAATTTGGAGCAAATGAAATCAAATACACAGAATCACAGACACAGAACAATCAGAATAACTCGCAGCAGAAATTAAAATACCATAGTAGTTCATGAATCTACTATAACAAACTCTCAAAACAAATACATAATATCAGTTTGAAAAAAACATATACAATAGAAATCTCAAATACATAGAAGTTTATAAATACCAGAGCTGAAATAGAACAACTGAAGCTGAAAGGAAATAGACAACTAGACAAGCAGAATCTCCAATGGTTCCTAGCTCCAGAAAAGAAACCTAAAGCTAAGCTGTAAATACTCAGGCTGACCAGAGCGGAAAGTAAAACACAAAACACTTGAATCAGGACATACATACATATAAAGTGTAAACCAACTCAAGTGAACTATAGTAGTAATGCACAATAGCTTAAAGGATGCTTGGGATCGCTCATCCTCTAAGGATTAGCTAAACTATGAATTAAACACATCCCGCGGTTAAAATTCCAAAATGGTATTTTATACTTCTAAATTAAATATCATAAAAAAATTCAGTATCATTTCAAATTCATTTAAAATATCAAAATATCATATTTTTCCAAAACCACATTCATTTTATTTAATTTAAATACCATTTCAAATCACATTTCAAAATATCAAAATATTTTAATTTAAAATATTCCATTTAAATCATTTAAAAATGAAGTTATTATATTTAATAATCAAATATCCAGTTCTCAAAATTTTACCATTTTTAGAATTCATTTATTCACTTAAATTTATTAAAACAGTGAAAATTCAACTTTCGCAGCACTTAGAAAATGCTACGAAAAGTTATGTTTAAAAACAATTCAATTGGCAAAAGTCAACATTTAAAATGTTGTAATAGCTTTTAGATTTCAAAGAAAACTTTAGTTAAATTTAGCAACTACGGCACTTACAAAGTGTTGTAATAGTCCTTAGTTCATTTTATATCAATTACAGCATTTCCAAAAATGCTGTAATATCTTTAACTTTAGAAATGATAGCATTTCAAAAATATTGTTAAATTGAATTCCAATTTTCAATAAAATTTCATAAACAATTAAATTTTTATTTAAACACGTTTTAAGTTATAAAATCATATTTTCACACTTTTAAAATGATCATTTAAATACTTTTTAATTTATGATTTAATAAAGTAAAATTTCACAAATAATTATCAAATTTTAATAATTCACTTATAAAAATAATGTACAATTTTATAACATTTCATTTACTTTACATTTAAATTTAATTTACCATTTCATAAATTAAATTTTAAATTCCATTTTATTTTTCTTAACTTTTATTTTTAAAACATATTTCACATTTCCAAGTTAAGTTTTTCAATTTTTTTAACATTTATGTATTTAACTATTTTTAATTTATAGAAAAATCAATAACTCTTTATAAAATCAATTTATATTCAAGTTTAAATCAAATTATCATATTTTCATACTTAACTCAAACTTCATTTAAAACAAAATCATAAAATCCAAAATTAACTTATATTTCGAATCCTACTTTACCATTTATTTATTTCACTTATTTAACTTGTAAAAAATCACTAATATTTATAAATATCATTTTTAATTAAATTAAAATTAAAATATCATAATATTTACATTTTATAATATTTTAAAATTTTTAGACAAATATATATTAACCATGGGTCTGGATATAATTTTCTAACCTAAGTCAAATGATACTGATAATATATCATTTCAATCCGTAATTTACAAAGGAAAAAATCTGGGTTCTATCATTTCAAACCCGTAATCCCAACTTAAATGAAATAAATGAAAATATTTCAGGCCTATCATTTCAGCCCATAACGATTTTTCCCTATTCTAAAGTCCGTTCGGGTATGTATCATTTCAACCCACACTGATTCTAATCTACAGGGAACTTGCAGTGTGATAAACTGATATAAATAAACAGAATAGCATTATATAATAATAACAGATGATATGATAGGTGTATAAACCGGGTGAACATCATATGATCATAGCATAGGTAATTATAACATGGTAATAATATCTACAGATTCACAGGATGTCAATTTACTAATTATATAAGTACAAAATGTCTAGTGAGAAATACTCACCTTTACAAGCTGGAGATAGCAAATACAGACACATAACAGAGATCCAAAAAGGCACAAAAGCACGATACGATTCGAGTGTGGGAGAGCCAAAGTTATTTGTCCTGTCACATAGCAAGCAAAACAAAATATACAACATAAATTTTCAAACCAAAATATTGTTAAACAAACTAGAAATACATGCACAACGTATAGCCAAAACTCTTGCACTTGCATTCAACAACCCTATGCTCAGCCATAGGTTAAAACAGACGGCCATGGTGTAGATTTGGATCAGGTTTTGGGTTCATATAGGTCGGCCATACATAGATATGAAGGAGTATAGGTGATGTGTGCATGAATTTTCAACACAAGGCAACAAAAGTGGTTTTCCAATGCAACAATGGTTCGGCCACAAGCATGAACAAGCACGACCAGGTCTGGTAGTGGACTGGAGGTGATGTGGCAGAGGTCTTAGGTCAGCAAGTGGCTGGTGGTAATGATGTAAAGGTCGGCCAAGGTGATGTGGTGAAGTGGTGAAGCAAAGGGTAGCTCGGTTATGAAGTTTCCATGGAATAAAACAATTTTTGGTGGAGTTTGGCAATGGAGTGGTGCACGGCTACGGATGGGCAGTGGACTGGAGGGGGTAGCAGCTGGTTGTGATGGTGGTGGAGCCGGCTATGGTGATGGAGGAGGGAGGTTGAACAATATAGAGTTGAAGCAAATGCAAAGAATCATTACAAAACAAAGGAAAAAGTGAAAAAAAAATGAAAATTTTATCGAAGTTTTTGCTCAGGATATGGCCGAATTTTTTTTTGAGTTTGAGAAAGTTTTTTGTGCATGAAAAAAATGAAGGAAAGTCGGCTGAAGGAAGGTGATATGGTCAGGAAAAAAAATGGATGTGGTGATTGGAGTGAAAAGGCAAAAATGAATATGAAAAGACAATGCATATTAAAGGTCCAAAACCCTTCATATTTCCAAATTCTTTTTTGCAATTTAAAATACATATGAAAATGCATATAAATAAAATAAAAACACAAACATATAATGAATGAATAAAAATAGATAAATAAATTTTAAATAAATATAATTAAATTAAGAAAATAGCTTAAAAATAGAAATTAGATTATAAAAATTGAAAATAAATACAATAAGTTTGGAGAAAATTATAACATCACTTTAAAAATGTTTTAAAATGAAATATATACCTAACATGTCATATAACACATACTAGAACATTATATGACAAATAAAAATATATTTATATAAATTAAAACAAACAATTTTATTAAATAAATCAATTTACATACAATATGGTAAAAAGCATAATTTTCAGAATATAAATCGGATTTCAACGAAGCGAAAAGCAGTATTCTTAAAATTTAATCTATTTCCATAATAAAATTATTTTCAAAAATTCAAAAATTTAAATTTTAAATTTAAAAGTCAAAGTTTGACCAGATTAACCAAAAATCCACTTTTTTGGAAAAATATTCTATTTATTCAGGTTTGAAATTATAATTCACATAAAAATCAAAATATATATTAAAATAAAAAAATTTATCCATTTTAATAAATATAATAAAGTTTTCAAATAAAATAATCAAAATAAACAATTAAAATAAATCACAAAATTCAGCGTTGTTTCACTCTCCCCCTCTCAAATCTTTTCATCCTCGAAAAGGAACGAGTAAGGAAAATAAGAAAAAGGAAGATAGAAAAAGCAAACAGTACCTGAAAAAAACAATTCTGGATTCGAAGCACGAATGCTTTCCTCCGTCTCCCAGGTACAATCTCAACCATTAGTGCTCCACAGTACTTTAACCAGAATAACAGATTTCCTTCTTAGCTGCTTCATACCTCTGTCGACAATACGAAGTGGCTTACTCTCGACAGTCAGATTAGGCTAAATATCCAAACTATCAAGAGCAGAAGGCTGAACAAAAAGAGATGGGTCATGAAGATACCAGAGAATTTGTGAAACATGGAATACATCATGCACTCCAGAAAGCTTCTCCGACAAATCCAAACGATAAGCCAAAGAACCAACTCCTTCCATAATACAGAAATGACCCTCAAAGAAGAAGGTAAATAGATAGAAGGGAGAATAGGTTGAAAGAAAAGGATGAACCATATTTAAAACTATATAAGTTTCAATTTAAAATTTTATATTAACATTTTAAACATTTTATAATATGATGAATAGTCATTTGATTCAAATTTGATAGTTCGAAGTAAACAATATTTAAAACATTTTTAAATTATTTAGACAAATAAAATAAATGATCAAAATATCCTTTATATAATAATTCATCAAAATACTTTTATAACTCGATGTCTTAACAAGTTTACTTTCGTTCCTGCAGACTCTGGCAATGCGTTGATCAGGCTCAAAGTTAGAATTCTCCAGGTGCTTAGTAGACTTGTTTCAACACCTAGTGAAAATACTGGAAAACTTTTTAAAACAATAGATATGGAAAGTACAATCCAAACAAATCAACCAAACCAAACATTTGTCTAACCATGGATTGCGGATACACAATGGTTACGCCTAGATCCCCCAAGAAACATCCGTACCTATAAGTTATCCCAGCCTGCGAATTACGCCATGATAATTAGTAGATCGCAGATACACAATGGTTACGCCTGGATCCTTCAAGAAATATCTGTACCCTTAAGCTATCTCAGCCAGCGGATTTCGCTACTAATACGACCTACATAGATCGCAGGATACACAATGGTTACGCCTGAATCCCCCAAGGAAACATCCGTACCCCTAGGCCATCTCAGCCAAGCGAATTACGCTATGCAGTCGCACTCATAAGACCATGGAGATCGCTATGGAATTCGATGGACACTCGAATATCATATTTGGGAAACCCAAATCAGAGAGCATAATATCGATAGAATGAATTGATAGTGTGGCCACAAAGCGGATATCAAGCAGAAAGCACTTTCCATATCTTTACTTCGAAAATATGTATCATATCCACCTTTCAAAATCACTTTCAAATATCATACTTATATAAAGTCCATTATATATAAGATTCCATTTTCAAATCAGTACTTCCTAAAATCAATAGTATATCAAATCTCACTTATATAGACTTTGATTATATAAGATTTCTCTTTCCAAATTGAGTACCTTACCCAATTAATAGTTTCAAATCAACTTCATACTTATACCAAATCCATTTTATATAAGTTCGATAACCCCCAAATCAAGTATGTAGTAAAACAAGGTTCTCAATTTCAATTCCTTTCAATAATGTTTCAGTTTCAAAATCATATATGATTTCGCCAAATCATTTCTTCCAAATTATATATATTCAATTTCAAAGTTCTCAAAACAACAGGTTTAGAAAATAATCCAAATTTCCAAATCAACAAAATTTAGATCAAACAAATTCATTTCCAAAACCTCATATAAATACTATGTTTAACTATCCAATCTATTTCAAAACCAAATATTTTCTCAAAAAAAATCAATTTATTCCCAAAATGATTTCCAAGTTTAATCCCATTAAGACCCTTTAAACTATTTATTTCAATTCAGAAAATCAATTTACCTCTTTCAAACTATTTAAAAACTAAATTTTATTCAAAACATTCCAAAACTAAATTCCATATCAGTATAATCCAAAGTAGTTTTATTCATTTACTTAACAAAATAGTTTCAACTCATTTACCTAATCGAATGATTTATATTTTTTTCCAGGATTACTTAGCTTTGAAAATTAACCTTGATTTGGAAATGCTCGAACTTTTAAAATATAGTCGAAGAAATCATATTAAAAAATCAAAAGTTGGAAATCACCAACAAATCAGTAGATCAATTCCAATAGATAAGGTTATACCAAAACAAATCTGAATCTCGAGGTCTGAACACCGGCTTACTTTAAATCATTTCAAATATATATATATACAGACACACACACACACATATATCTTTCGAACATCAAACCATACTTCGAAATCTGAAATCAAAAATTTGTTTCACAAAATCACTCGCATAGCAAAGCTACTAGAGTGGCCTCTCCCCCACTTAGAAACTCGAAAATCAATGTCGATGATGCATGCATTAATCACCGAAATTTATTTTCCAACGACATAAGTGGGTTTTGGACTTTATTTTCTTTAAACTTCTTTGAAATCTCTTCGAAATCATTGGAATTTGTTCGAATACATTAAAACACTTCCTATTCGGAAAATATCTTAAAATCATATTATGATTATATATATTTTGTGAAATCTTAAAACCAATTTCAAAACACCGGAGTTCGATTCCTTGAAATTCAAATTCAAAACCCTTCAATGATAAATCATTTTATATAACTCAAATTCTTATAAAATTTTCAAATTTTCAAATCCTTTCAAAGCTTCAAATTTTCAAAGAAATAAAAATATATAATCCATATCGAAAACATTTCACTTTCATGTATAAAATGGGGTCATCCTTATCAAAATAATAATTTCGATGTATGCATAATTTCAACATACAACTAAACACAATTTTTCAAAGGATGATTCAAGGTTAGATTTCAAACAAACAGAGATTCAAATTTCATATCATACGAATACAGGAACATAAATATCTTTAGTTTGACAACTTAGCAAAAGATACAATAGAGTTCACCGAATGCAACCTAACAACTGCTAAAAACAAACATAACCACAAAATACCACCCTACATAAACAAAGCATCGGTATTAATTCTACCGGGTGGTACTTCAACGGGTCCAGAACACTCCCCCTCAATATGCCCCCAACTCCTACACTTTAGGCATAAATGCACCACACTCCCATCTTCCTTCTCGAACTGTGGGTATGCAGCTTTCTTTCTGTGCTGCCTCACAGGACAATCTCTGGCTATATGCCCAGCCCTCCTACATTGGTAGAAAATGGTTGATAGGATAATTGATGTAGGAAGTGCAGGTGTCACTTTCTTCACCATCTGGCAGCGACTTGAAAAGTGACCCCTCTTCGGCATTTAAAACAGAAAATCTCGGATCGAAAGCGCTTACCCTCACTCTTCTTACCTTTATCTCTCTTCCCACACATGGCTACATAGTGTCCCTTCTCCTGACACCGATAACAAATGACATGGTCATAAGGACCAGGTCCTGCCCTTTCCCTCCACGGCCCTTCCCACTTCTCCATTACTTCCTTACGGGCTAGTGCTCTTCGAGCTCGACGAGCTGCCTTCTGCTCTTTTGATCTTTCCATAACTACAATAGCTTCCTATCAAGAAAAGAGTCTGGAACAACAAGATAAAATTTTCAAATCCTAGTGAATCCTAACCAAAGAAATTACTAACAAGGTGGATATCGAAGGAATGAAGTTTAGAATATCTTGATTTCAAAATAAAAAGATTTTTATACCCATATAATCTTTGAAAAATATCCTTTGAAATCATTTCATACTTCGTAAATACGTTCTGTCACAAAGAAATGATTCTGAGATTGATTTCACTCATTCTAGGGTATCTCTACCCTATCTCTAATGAGTATTTGCTCCACGGGCTAAGGTTTGCCTAAAAACCAAAGCTCTGATACCAACTGTACTGGGTCGTGCCATTGGGGTAATGCCCACTGCAGCATACATCCGTACCTGTGTCTGCCTTTATGGCCAACCTCTCGACTGCACCACCAACCCCCGCGGGGACATGTAGGAGTAAGAGTCAACCGTTCGCTACCAAACCAGGAAGCGAGAATCCCTATCACACTGCACCCTCCAAGTGCAATGGCAGACACACATGTCGGACTTGAATTGCTTAAAATACCGCATTGTAAATAAATTTGGAGCAAATGAAGTCAAATACACAGAACCATAGACACAGAACAATCAGAATAACTCGCAACGGAAATTAAAATACCATAGTAGTTCATGAAGCTACTATAACAAACTCTCAAAGCAAAAACATAATATCAGTTTGAAAAAAAAAACATATACAATAGAAATCTCAAATACATAGAAGTTTATAAATACCAGAGGTGAAATAGAACAGCTGAAACTGAAAGGAAATAGATAACTAGACAAGCAGAACCTCCAGAGATTCCTAGCTCCAGAAAAGAAATCCAAAGCTAAGCTGTAAATACTCAGGTTGACCGGAGCGTAAAGTAAAACATAAAAAACTCGAGTCAGGACAAACATACTTATATAATGTAAACCAACTCAAGTGAACTGTAGTAGTAATGCACAATAACTTAAATGATGCTTGAGATCGTCCATCCTCTAAGGATTAGCTAAACTATAAATTAAATACATCCCGTGGTTAAAATTCCAAAATGGTATTTTATACTTCTAAATCAAATATCATAAAAAAAAATCAATATCATTTCAAATTCATCTAAAATATCAAAACATCATATTTTTTCAAAAACCACGCTCATTTTATTTAATTTAAATATCATTTCAAATCACATTTCAAAATATCAAAATATTTCAATTTAAAATATTCCATTTAAATCATTTAAAAACGAAGTTATTATATTTAATAATCAAATATTCAATTCTCAAAATTTTACCATTTTCAGAATTCATTTATTCACTTAAATTTATTAAAACGGTGAAAATTCAACTTTCGCAGCACTTAGAAAATGCTACGGAAAGTTATGTTTAAAACAATTCAATTAGCAAAAGACAGCATTTAAAATGCTATAACAGCTTTTAGATTTCAAAGAAAACTTTAGTTAAATTCAGCAACTACGGCACTTAAAAAGTGCTGTAATAGCCCTTAGTTCATTTTATATCAATTACAGCATTTACAAAATGTTGTAATATCTTTAACTTTAGAAATAGCATTTCAAAAATGCTGTTAAATTGAATTCCAATTTTCAATAAAATTTCATAAACAATTAAATTTTTATTTAAATACATTTTAACTTATAAAATCATATTTTCACACTTTTAAAATGATCATTTAAATACTTTTTAATTTATGATTTTATAAAGTGAAATTTCACAAATAATTATCAAATTTTAATAATTCACTTATAAAAATCAATGTATAATTTTATAACATTTCATTTACTTTACATTTAAATTTAATTTACCATTTCATAAATTAAATTTTAAATTCCAATTTATTTCTTAACTTTACTTTTATTTTTAAAACACATTTCACATTTCTAAGTTAAGTTATATTCAAATTTCAATTTTTTTAACATTTATTTATTTAACTATTTTTAATTTATAGAAAATCAATAACACTTTATAAAATCATTTTGTATTCAAGTTTAAACCAAATTATCATATTTTCGTACTTAAACTTCATTTAAAACAAAATCATAAACTCCAAAATTAACTTATATTTCAAATCCTACTTTACCAT
Organism: Allium cepa; assembly: GCA_030765085.1. Lineage (NCBI taxonomy): Eukaryota > Viridiplantae > Streptophyta > Magnoliopsida > Asparagales > Amaryllidaceae > Allium > Allium cepa. Next base: position 75,991,454 of record CM060941.1, on the reverse strand, counting down.
TTATTTATTTCACTTATTTAACTTGTAGAAAATCACTAATATTTATAAAAATCATTTTTAATTACATTTAAATCAAAATATCATAATATTTACATTTTATAATATTTTAAATTTTTTAGAAAAATATATATTAACCACGGGTCTGTATATAATTTTCCAACCTAAGTCAAATGATACAGATAATATATCATTTCAATCCGTAATTTACAAAGGAAAAAATCCGGATTCTATCATTTCAAACCCGCAATCCCAAGTTAAACGAAATAAATAAAAATCATTCAGGCCTATCATTTCAGCCCATAACGATTTTTCCCTATTCTAAAGTCTGTTCTGGTATGTATCATTTCAACCCATGGTGATTCTAATCTACAGGGAACTTGCAGTGTCATAAATTGATATAAATAAATAGAATAGCATTATATAACAGTAACAGATGATACGACAGGTGTATAAACAGGGTAAACATCATATGATTATAGCATAGGCAATTATAACATGATAATAATATCTACAGATTCACAGGGTGTCAATTTACTAATTATATAAGTAAAAAATGTCTGGTGAGAAATACTCGCCTTTACAAGCTGGAGATAGCAAATACAGACACACAACAGAGATCCAAATAGGCACGAAAGCACGACTACGATTCGAGTGTGGGAGAGCCAAAGTTATTTGTCTTGCGACATAACAAACAAAACAAAATATAGAACATGAATTTTCAGACCAAAACATTATTAAACAAACTAGAAATACATGCACAACATATAGCCAAAACTCTTGCACTTGCATTCAACAGCCCTATGCTCGGCCATAGGTTAAAATACACGGCCATGGTGTAGATTTGGATCAGATTTTGGGTTCATATATGTCAGCCATACATAGATATGAAGGAGTATAGGTGATGTGTGCATGAATTTTCAACACAAGGCAACAAAAGTGGTTTTCCAATGCAACAATGGTTCGGCCACAAGCATGAACAAGCACAGCTAGTTCTAGTAATGGACTGGAGGTGATGTGGCAGAGGTCTCAGGTCAGCAAGTGGCTGGTGGTGATGATGCAAAGGCCGGCCAAGGTAATGTGGTGGAGTGGTGAAGTGAAGGGTAGCTCGGCTATGAAGTTTCCAAGGAATAAAACAATTTTTAGTGGAGTTTGGCAATGGAGTGGTGCACGGCTATGGATGGGCAGTGGACTGGAGGGGGTAGCAGCTGGTTTTGGTGGTGGTGGAGGCGGCTATAGTGATGGAGGAGGGAGGCTGAACAATACAGAGTTGAAGCAAATGCAAAGAATCAATACAAAACAAAGGGAAAAGTGAAAAAAAAAATTACCCAAATTTTTGCTCAGGAGATGGCCGAATTTTTTTGTGAGTTTGAGAAAGTTTTTTATACATGAAAAAAGTGAAGAAAAGTCGGTTGAAGGAAGGTGATATTGTCGGCAAATGAATGGATGTGGTGATTGGAGTGAAAAAGGCAAAAATGAATACGAAAAGACAATGCATATTAAAGGTCCAAAACCCTTCATATTTTCAAATTCTTTTTTGCAATTTAAAATACATATGAAAATGCATATAAATAAAATAAAAACACAAAAATATAATAAATGAATAAAAATAGATAAATAAATTTTAAATAAATATAACTAAATTAAGAAAATAGCTTTAAAATAGAAACTAGGTTATAAAAATTGAAAATAAATACAATAAGTTTTGAAAAAATTATAACATCACTTTAAAAGTGTTTTAAAATAAATATATACCTAATATGTCATATAACACATGTTAAAACATGATATGACAAATAAAAATATTATTTATATAAATTAAAACAAACAATTTTATTAAATAAATCAATTTACATACAATATGGTAAAAAGCATAACTTTCACAATATTAATGGGATTTCAACGAAGCAAAAAGCAGTATTCTTAAAATTTAATCTATTTTCATAATAAAAATGTAAAATTCAAAAAATTTAAATTTTAAATTCAAAGTTTGACCAGATTAACCAAAAATCCACTTTTCTGAAAAAATATTTTATTTATTCAGGTTTGAAATTATAATTCACATAAAAATCAAAATATATATTTAAAATAACAAAATTTATTCATTTTAACAAATATAATAAAGTTTTAAAATAAAATAATCAAAATAAACAGTTAAAATAAATCACAAAATTCAGGGTTGTTACAAGTCTCTCCTCCACCCCCCTTCAGCCATGTAACATCTTCCTCGAGCAATCCCTGCTTAGCAATAGCCTCGGTGTCGGCCCTGCGGCCGTTGGCTTCTGTCATTTCTTTCTCAGCCAACTCTCTTGCCCGAACTGCATCCGTTTGAAGCACGATCTCTGACTTACGATCCTTCTCGGCCACATCTTTGGCCGCAATAGCCACCTCATGCTCATCAACAGCCAGCTCAGCTGCCACCCGGGCTACTTCAACCTCCTCCCTCAAGGGAGTCAACCTATTATGATTTTCCCCCAGTTCACCCACGGTCCTCACCATCTACCGAGGACCACCATAAGAAGACTCCCCCACTTCTTCTATGGCCTGCCCTCCGGTAGGTCTTGGTTGCAAATTAACAACCTTATCGCGGACCTGCAACGTGTATGCGCCCGCCTGAAAATAAGATAGTCTGAGTTATTGGCACAAGGAAATGAGAAAGTAAATGGATCTTACTATAGCTAGTTCCTTGCACAAGCTATCAATAACTGCCTATAATCCGTGACCTGACCATCCTGAGCATAGCCGGTGGGAAATCCCTAAAGAATAAGCAGCAACCAGTTGGAAGTTTCACAAGAGTCTGTCCAAGCCCTTCATGTCATATCGCAGACTGATCTGCATGGAAATTGTCCCAACTTTCTCTTCATCATCTGCATTAGGCCCACGATACATGGAAACATCAACATCGTCTTCATATGATTTACTATGACCTACCCATGTTTTATCCACCACGAGCTCCTCTCCTTCTATGCCCCCATCGATCCCTCCTCGTCTACCACTCCAGTCCTTTCCTATTTGCTACCTGGGGACTCCTCATCACTAGACTCTTCATCAATATGAATCATGGAGTAAGAAGCGTCAACCGCCACTTCGAGGGTTGACGAAGGAGAGACCATCACAGCTTTCACCTGGCATCTTGCCTTGGAAGATCCACGGGGGGATCGTTCGCATCATCCAGCTCCTCAAAATTGATCTGGCCCAATGAAACAAGGAAACGTAACAAGTTAGATAACAAGGAACCTGTTGTGATAAAGATAAACATAATTAATTACTACGTGGAGCGTTTCGATTTCGATTCCTAATCAGAAGTGCATAAGGTTCAAAATCATTCCCTTTAGAGTCTGTGGGTCTTGCTCTTCCTACGCTTGACGGTCCAGCATTACGACCCCTATTTTCACTGGGACCATCCCCTAAGGAAGAAAGTCCATTTTCTCTAAGGGCCACAGGCAGTGGCTGGCCAGAAGTTCCATCATATTTCATCGGATCATATTCCTACCATTCTCGGGGGTCAGCCCTCGGCATCCCCCTGACCAGCGTAATCGTCCGTACCGATGCACCCCTTACCGGTCGTAAGAAAAAGTGTGGATTCATGTAAAGAAGATAAAATGAGGCGACTACCTACATGCTTCTTCGAAACCGTCTCTTTCTTTTTTCTTTTTCGGTTGGTTTCTACGTCTTTCTCTATTTTTGTGGGAGCACAAATGGACCGACCCTCCGATAGTAGCCCAACTTTTCAGAGCATCTCGTCAGTCGCTAAGTTGTCCAAATCTCAGAGGGTATCGCCCCCCCCCCCCCCCCCGGAAGGCCCAACTTGCCGCTCCACTAGTGTCGCCTCGGCCTGGCTCAGGGTTGGGGATCCTGCAATGGGCTAATTACAAGAACGTCAAAAAGGAAAAATAAAAGGAAGGGGATAAAAAACACAAAGACAGTCTCACCAAAAGGTCGAAATGACCAAAAATGCAACCCCTCATTCACAGCTCAGGGATAAAGAAATACCAAGATTTCCAACTGGAGACGCCTTTCTTTAAAACCCTAGTAAATGCCACTTCTCTCTTCTTCTTCATTTGGAGGTAGTAGTAGGTCTCGGGGCAATGACCAGACTCTTTGTTAATGTTAAAGAGGCGGGCAACAAGGCCCATAGGAGGTGTCCCTAATTCTAAGCGATGGCACGCTAGGCAAAGGCCCACTAGATAATGAAAAGTCATTGTCTATAACATGAGAAATATTTGAGTCGTAATTTGCACTCTGATATCGATGTAATGAAGCTATTTTCAGAATTCAAAGTATTGAAGATTAGTTTGTTAAAGGAAAAAACAAAAGCAACTAAGTTGCTGAATTTCATAAATTTTTGCTGGAGAGAGTTTAATTTAGTTAATACTTGGATTGCATATAGAATAATTTTGGCTATTCCAATTCCAGTTACCTTGCTTGAAACAAGTTTTTCAGAGCTAAAGTTGATAAAGTCATATTCATTTCACTATGTCACAAGAAAGATTAAATGGATCGACATTTTTATCGATTGAACAAGATATGATTGATGAACTTGAATATGAAATATTATTAGTAATTTTACAAGTCAGAAAGCTAGAAAATTGTTCATAAGTAATTAGTGTTAATTTGGTTGTATAACTTGAATTACTGTTACAAATAAAGTTATTTTTTCCCTCCTCATTATTTATAAACATTGTAAATTATTTCGATGATTTAACTAACGATAATAATATTAGTTTTTGTATAAGAGCTATGGTTTCGTAATTGGCTTTAGATACCAAAATTTCTAAGACCGGCCTTGATGAAGGCTTTTAATTTGTGTTGTGTATACATTGCTGTTGATTCTAATATGCGTACTTTAAAATTAATATTCATAAAAGTAAATTAAATTAAACTTCGACTTCAAAATGTGTCGGACCTTGTCTAAATGTAGTGACAATATGTGCTTGCACAAATTTATTGGCTGGGATTACTATATTTGACAACTCTTTTAACGTCACGCATTGAACACGAATCGAGTAAGGGGTGTGGTAGAAGGCAAATCCAACTTGATCTACAAAGTGATAAACATAAAAGTCCAAACCTTTGGCAACATGGTTTCGTGGTGTAGTTGGTTATCACGTGAGTCTAACACACTCAAGGTCTCCGGTTCGAACCCGGGCGAAGCCAATCTTCCACGACTTTTAACATTTCTTTCCTTCCACTTTGATGTTTTGTTTATCCATTTTATCAACGTCTACTTTGTAATTTACGATTTAGCTTCTGAAAATGAGAGTCAAGGGATTTTATGTGCCACAAGTCTTTGGTCCATCATTTTGCTTAACCCTTCCACAGCTTAGCCTTTTTTCCCCCCTTTTTAAAATAATAATCTGAATTTAATACATAAAAGAAAATAAGAGTCTATGTCTATCGGATCATTTGATGAAGCTACAATCAGTGAAGAAGACTAGATACAGTGGGAATCCACAAAATTCATATGGAATAAATACATCATCGATCCATCATAAATTTATGCAGTTCAATTTAGTTTTTCTATCATGTTATAAGTTTCAGAAGTTTGCTTAAGATAGCAGGGCATATTGCTTTATGAAATATATAAAGGCATTGCCTTCCTACGTTAATCAATTTGTACTAATCAGATATAAAATATGTTATATTGGTACTTATTTGCATTTTGCAACTCCAATTACATAACACATGATAGTGTGGTCATGTCTCACAATTGCAGATAGCAATATAAAGTTTATGATACTTGGTCCTAGTTTTCTATTTCTTATGCTTCCACAACACTAGTTTAATCATTTTCACATGAGTAACAAACATTTACATATACATACATATATGCGAATGCCTCTTGCATGCATATAATTTGAACGTAGTACATCCAACACTGTTATATTCTCACAATATTTCATAGAAATTTCATCATTCTGGTTTATATTCTTTTATAAGTACTTATATAATGTTTATATTTTCAGCTATGTCATCTTTTCTGCGCTGCTGATTTTGGTTTACAATGAAATGTTATATCATGTTTTGAAGAAGCCATTGCGATTCTAGTTAAGAATTGATATTCCTGTTATCTTTATAATTAATAAATCTAAGTTATACATTATGGTCGCAAGTTGCATAATCATCTTCAGTGACTTTATCTACTGCACAAACTAGTCGCCTATATAATTTACGTTTGATCACCGACTTTTTTTTCTTTTTTCTTTTTTAGGTGAAAGTAGTTGTTTTGGTTTTTCTTTTAATTTTAATACTTTCATTATACTTGCTTGCCGTATTTTTGTCTTTTCAATATTGCGCATGGTTTGTTAGTAAATATGTTATTGCAATTTTACTTTTGGCTTTGTGCATAAGTGATGGGGAACCGCATATTGGTCCAAGCATTCCCACACAAATCTCTTTTCTATTAATAATTTAAATAGAAGGGGTGAATAGTTTTGAAAGTATAGCAAAATATCGCCAAATATTACTTAACATGCGATGTATTTGGACTTCTATCCTTGTATTTTATTTTACAAATACAAAGGGTGAATACACCAATACATGTTACATGCGTTATAGTTTACTTTGAATATGTTAGCAACTGTGAGCTTTATCTACGCATCATTGAATTTGATTTATGTGGGTATTTGGTTTATTGATCAAGATTCATGAAAAACATTCTTTCCGGTAAAAATGGCAAAACTGCATACAAAATGTCCACTTAATCCCACTCAAGTGGAAGTTTTTTGTATTAAATGCTTAGGTATTGTTTGGTTTATAAACGAATCGGTTTTCAATATGTATATTAAACATGAGAAGAGTGGGAGGTGACGGAGGGAATGAAAGAAAGATGGAGGGAAGAACGAAAGGAAAAGAGTTACAATGGAAGAATAAATTATTTCTCATGCTTGTGTTATTTTTCAAAACAAGAAAAATAAAAATAAAAAGTTATTTTTTATTTTGTATGCTAATTTCATTTTCTAAATTGATTGTTTTCAGCAATATACATGCATCGTGTGTGTTTTTGTATGTACGAAAACTCAAAACTAAAATTAACAAACAAAACACTGTCTTAATATTTGAAATAAAAAATAGCGTATTAGAAATCCATATGGTCGTTCAAGTATCTACACAACTTGATACGATACTAACTAGTTTGAGGAAGAAGTCGGAGAGATTTATTTAATTCCAGCCTTCCACTTTCATCTCATTTCACGCAACTTAAAGAAAATACATAACCTGCTATTTCCTAACAACCCTATAGCTGGCTCAATTATTGCTGGACATGTGTACAATAATAAGCCAATACCTTTTTAACAGAATTGTACCAAAGTAAATATTAAGGGTGTGTTCGTTTTTTTAAACGAAAGAAGCAAACGAAAGGGGCTGGGAAAGGGGTATTACGCGAAAAGCGAATGCGTTATTTTTACGAAAGAGACAACGCGAAAGGAGCAAAATTATTATGTATATTATTATTTTATTTGTGTTAATTATTTTTAAATAAAATAGATATGTACCGAATACATAATACCGAATACATAGTTCAAAATTCAAAATGCAGAATACAAAATGTGAATTACAAAGAAAAATCTACAAATACAAACTACAGAATGAAGAATGCGTAATAAAAAACAAAAACATTTCTTAACGTAACCCGGCAGCAACTAGTTCATTTTGTATGGTATCTCGAACTAATGCTATAACAGCTTTTGTTGCAGTTCTTTGAACTTGTTCACGATCATTATTTCCACTGTTCTGAATGCTATAATACTCTTCCAGATAATTTTCGGACACCAGATCCGAATTATCGTCATATGCCATAAAATCAGGATCTCCGGCGTTTTACCTTCGTATGAAATTGTGAATAGTCATTGTAGTTTGTACCTTGTTTGCGTAAAAAATGGTCGCAAACACCCAAAGTCGTATGAGTTGGTTAATTTTATGTTGTATTTAGTGATTTTGGTGATTTATGCAAATATATAAAAAGCAGGGACTAAACTGTAAAAGACACACAGATTTATAGTGGTTCGGCCAGAACGTGCCAACGTCCACTTTATATGTTATTCTCCTTTTTTTTCTTTAGATTACAAGTACAAAGCTTTGGTTACAAGTATCTAAAGTTGTTTGAGAGTTCCTTCCAGGCTTGAGCTCTCAAACTTCTCTGCCAATGTTGTACCCCTGCCCCTCTATTTATAGAGTGAGGCTGGAGGCAGGGGTCTTGGATGTTTATAGGTGCTGGTGGGCTTGGGCTGAAGCAATCTGGTCTGGCAGCGTTCTGGTTCGGCGAAGCTTTGGTTCGGTCGTAGCTGGGATGGTTGGACCGGTGGTAGGTTGGTTCGGCGGTGGTTTCCTTGCTTCTGGTTCGGTGTCGATATTCGGTAGTGGATGGAAGGTGGCTGGTTCGGTTATGTTGGAGGTTGAGAGGGTGGTCCGGCACCGAATGGTCCGGTGCCGAATGGTGGGTTGGAGCTAGGAATGCCGAATGAGCTCTTTGGAGTTTCAAATGTCGAATGAGATCTTGTTTCATACTTGAGTGAAATCCCTGACTTATGCACGCTCGCTGGCTTCTTCTTGCTCCGGTCGTGGTGGAAACGCACACAACATTGATATTCCAGTTTTGTCCAAAAATTGGGATAACACTTTGCCCCCCAAAATATGCCTTGCGGTAGGAAGGCGTGTTTTGTAATGCCATGAGCTGGATGTTCATATCCTGTTGACAACCTGTAAAGAGCTTGATGTTTTATATGGCCCAAATGACGACCGTTTGGGATCGACCTATTTGGGATGAAGCGCGGCCGTTCATGGTCAAGCGCCTAACTTCAAATGACGATCGTTCGTGATCAAGTCATTTGAGGTGAAGTGCGACCGTGCGCGGTCAAGCGCATAAATCCGTGCGTCGATCGTTCGGGATCGAGTCATCTGCAGTGAAATGTGACCGTTCAAGGTCAAGCGCTTTACTTCAAATGACGACCGTTCGGGATCGAGTCATTCGAGGTAAAGTGCGACAGTGCGCGGTCGAGTGGGGACCGTTCAAGGTCAAGCGCTTAACTTCAAATGACGATCGTTCGTGATCGAGTCATTCGAGATAAAGTGCGACAGTGCGCGGTCAAGTGGTGGTCCTCAAATGACGACCGTACGCGATCAAGCCATTTGAGGTAAGGCGTAACAGTCAGTGATCAGGTAGCGGACCTCAAATGACGACCGTTCGCGATCGAGCCATTTGAGGTAAGGTGAGTTGTGCCGTTCGAGGCGAGTTGTGCCGTTCGAGGCGAGTTTGTGACCGTTCGCGGTCGGGTGCCGTTCGAGGCGAGTTGTGACTGTTCGAAGTCGGGTGTCGTTCGAGGCGAGTTGTGACTGTTCGAAGTCGGGTGCCGTTCGAGGCGAATTGTGACTGTTCGAAGTCGGGTGTCGTTCGAGGCGAGTTGTGACTGTTCGAAGTCGGGTGCCGTTCGAGGCGAATTGTGACTGTTCGAAGTCGAGTGTCGTTCGAGGCGAATTGTGACTGTTCGAAGTCGGGTGTCGTTCGAGGCGAATGAGTGTGCCCGGGGGGGACTTAATATTATCAGTGTTGGAGTCATTGTTTGGGGGAATTTTTCGAATCAAAGACTTCGGCAGTTCGTTGCCATGCAATAGGTGCTCGTGGACCGTTCGCGATCCAACGGGCATACAAGTAAATAATTTTTTCATAGAATTGTAAATGTTAAAGCAATAGTACCTTATAGTAGAAATGTCCAAACAGGAAGAATTCAAATGTTCAAATCGAAACAAAAGCAAAGCAAGGATGTCAAAGTGTAAGTTCCCACTCCGAAGCAGTCAATGATCATTCAAAGCATGCCTGAAGATCGTTCGCGATCTCGTACATGTGTAAACGATTTAATTGCGTTAGTGGAAGCTTACGACCTGTTCATCGTTATTTTAATCAAGCAATCAATGGATAATCAAATGGTGCCTTGATCTAGGGTCACCTCTAGCTGACGTAGAGGGCGGTCGCTCTGGCTCCACCGCTGGAGTTCGCCTCCTCACATACTGAAGGAGCATACCGCTCCTGATATGCCCTTCTGCCTCGTCCTTCAAATGCCTACAATCATTAGTGTTATGACCATTCAATTTATGAAATACACAAAACTTATCTGATTTTCTTTCGTCATAGGTTGGATCCCTTCGCATTGGTCTACGATACGGAACCTGCCCCTTGGTATCCTGATAAATCCGTTCCAAACTCTCATTCAGCTCTGAATAGGTGGTGAAGCGTGGTTCTCTTCGTAGCCACTTTGTCCTGTCATCATTATCCTCAGCCTTTCTTTTTCCTTTGCTAGTCTCCGCACCCTTTCCAGGTGGGTTTCCGCTCTTGATTACGTAAACGTCATCTTCTTCCTCTCTTTCTGCACTAGCATCTTCCAAACGCAGAAACTTTTCAGCCTCATGATAGAACTCTCCCAGATTCATAGGCGGGTCCTTGGTTAATGAATTCTTGAACTCTGTATTACCAGCTATTCCAGATACAGCCGCCATCATGACCATAGATGGATCTGGTCGATCCACTGATGCTGCCGCCGCATTAAATCGCGTTAGAAAGCTCCTCAAAGTCTCTCCAGTTTTCTGTTTCAAGGTTGCCAAAGTCATCACATTCTTGGGTCTCGCAATATGAACCCTGAATTGCCTCATGAATCTCTCAATTAAATCTGCCCATGTTCCTATGGAGCCGCTCTCCAGTTGCCTAAACCATAACGCTGCAATGTCCGTCAAATACAGTGGAAAGCACCGGGCCATAACCTCCTCTGATGCCCCCCAGCACTTCCATATGTCTCATATACTTCGTTAGATGGACCGTGGGGTCCGTTTTCCCGTTGTACATGTCCAATGATGGTAGCTTGAATTCTGGTGGGTTCCTAGCCATCCTAATCGCAGAAGAAAAAGGACTCATGTTTACATCTTCCAAGTCTCTGTTTACTAAACCGCCTCTCATAGCTCTTCTAACCATCTCTGCTAATCTGTCATTGTCTCCAAGCTGTAGTTCTCGTTCACTGCCTTCGACCTGCCCCCCAAGTCCGCGGGAGTTTTCATGTGTATGCCTCCCTGGCTGAACGTTCATTCCTCTATTGCTACCAGGTGGTTCGGATGCCCCCATCTCACTTCCCGGGGTCGGATCAACATGCTCTGCGTGAGTCCCCCCTAGCTCTGGTGCTGCGCCAGATGGTCCTGCCCCGTTCTGAACCCCAGTTGCTCCTTGGATTTGTGCTCCAATTTGCCCAATTTGTTGAAGTAAGTTCTGGATCATCTCTTCTTGTCTTCTCATCATGGCCTCCATCTCATCCCTAGTGATGAAGATCGACGCTTGATTCCCTCCTGAGGAAGCCTCTTGACTTCCTTGGTGTTCACTTCTCTCTGCCCTTTGCCTTCTACTTGTTTGTCTCGTCATAACTCTTAGATCTGAACTCTTAGATTTTCAAATTCAACTTCTATCCGATGTAGCGGGAGCTGCTTCGCTCTCAATGAAAGCACCAAAATGTTTGCGTAAAAAATGGTCGCAAACACCCAAAGTCGTATGAGTTGGTTAATTTTATGTTGTATTTAGTGATTTGGGTGATTTATGCAAATATATAAAAAGCAGGGACTAAACTGTAAAAGACACACAGATTTATAGTGGTTCGGCCAGAACGTGCCTACGTCCACTTTATATGTTATTCTCCTTTTTTTCTTTAGATTACAAGTACAAAGCTTTGGTTATAAGTATCTAAAGTTGTTTGAGAGTTCCTTCCAGGCTTGAGCTCTCAAACTTCTCTGCCATTGTTGTACCCCTGCCCCTCTATTTATAGAGTGAGGCTGGGGGCAGGGGTCTTGGATGTTTATAGGCGCTGGTGGGCTTGGGCTGAAGCAATCTGGCCTGGCAGCATTCTGGTTCGGCGAAGCTTTGGTTCGGTCGTAGCTGGGATGGTTGGACCGGTGGTAGGTTGGTTCGGTGGTGGCTTCCTTGCTTCTGGTTCGGTGTCGATATTCGGTAGTGGATGGAAGGTGGCTGGTTCGGTTATGTTGGAGGTTGAGAGGGTGGTCCGGCACCGAATGGTCCGGTGCCGAATGGTGGGTTGGAGCTAGGAATGCCGAATGAGCTCTTTGGAGTTTCAAATGCCGAATGAGATCTTGTTTCATACTTGAGTGAAATCCCTGACTTATGCACGCTCGCTGGCTTCTTCTTGCTCCGGTCGTGGTGGAAACGCACACAACATTGATATTCCAGTTTTGTTCAAAAATTGGGATAACATACCTGAACATTATATGGGTATGTTGGCATGTTACGTTAGATTGCAAAATTTTCTTCCAAATTCCGAAAGTTTTTTCAACTGCCATACGCAAACTCGAACAGTAATAGTTGAAACTTCATTTTCTGACTTTGGTTCATTCTGTGTATCATTGAAATCTAAAATATGGTATCTTAAACAGCGATAAGGAGGTAAATATCCTTCCATCAGTAGATACCCTGAATCCACTAAATAATATTTTCCTCTTGGCGGATGCGGAAAATTCAAACTTGGAGTATTTACAACTTCACGAAAGATTCTAGCATCATGGGCAGTTCCTTCCCACTCTGGCCTTACGAACGTAAAAGTTAAGTCAAAGGCACGTGCATCCATTATATTCTGTATAGGAACACCTTTACATATTACAAATCGTTGCATATTCACTTGAGGAACATGAGCCATTACATGTGTACCATTAATAGCTCCAATACAATTTCTAAAGAATGGGTAATATCGTGGTGATGAATTGATTTGTTCTAGAATTCTATTAAATTGAGGATCTATCGGCCTAATAATATCCACAGACATTAATAATACAAAATCCAGAACTTTATGAAAATAACGGCTAACTGTGACGACCTGATATTTTGGACCATTCAAACCGACAATAACCCACATATGTCAGACTTGAATTGCTCAAAATATCAGATTGTTAATTTAAAATTTGGCAAAACTCAGCATATACAGTAAATAAATCAATCACAAAATCACAAACACAGAGTAATATAATGCAGCGGAATAGATAAATAGTAGTTCATCAAGCTACTATATAAACATTAGAGTTAGAAATAAAATACAGCAGGATAACTCAAATACACTGAAGTCTCGAATACAAACAGATGACATCTTTGAACCAATCAACTGGAAAAACTGAAAGCTGAATCGATAGTTGGATCTCCAAACGTGCTCCAAACTCCAAAGGCGAGTCTCAAATGTTGTATCACTCAGTCTGACCCGAGCGTAAAACAAAACACAAAAAACTCGAATCGGGATTAACATTCTTATATCAATAAATCCAACTCAAGTGAAATATCAACTGAAATACAATTAACTTAAATGATGTTTGGGATAACCATCCTCAAAGGATCCGTGGAACTATCTACAATGCAGAAAATATACACTATAACACCGTGGTCATTTCAAATTTATTTATACTTCAAAACTAAAATATCAATTTCATTGCAAATATATTTATTTCCCAAAATAATATATATGTATATATTAAGTAATTTATAAAGTAAAGTATTAGTAATTTCACGAATCGCCTCAAAATCAACTCGGCTTTCCCGTTCAAATTAAATTCAATCTCAACTTATCAATTTCCATTAAATTCAGTTTTCTAAATAACCGATTCAAATTATATTGATTTCAATTACAGATCTGAATCACAAATTAACCATTAAATTCCAGCATATTTCAAAGCTTAATATTCAACATTTCAAAGTTAACAGCTTCCTATAGATCTCGATTTAACCTTATATTATTTAGTCTTGAAATATTCACTTAATAAATTTAGTATTATTAAATAACCTTATTTTACCCTTAGACTAAATATTCCTTCCGATTTATTTAAACTTGAGATATCCATTAATCACTTTAAATCAAAAATCAAGTAAAAATAATCAAAACTTAAACTTCAAGTTCAATAGTTCAAATCGATTTAATTAAGTAGAATTCTTAATTAGATACAATTTTAGTTAATTCAACCTTATCTTCCTTAACTTATACAAATCCTTGAAAAATCTGTTCAAAGATATAATACTTAGACATATTATATTAATTAAATCAAACTTTAATAGATTAAAGTTTATTATTGAATCTACTTTATACAAAATTTAAAAATATTTCCAATATTAAACAAAACCCTACATATATTCCCTTTCAAAACCATAAAAATCATTTTTAAAATATTTATAGATAGACCAACGGTGTCTGTATATAATTTCTTATCCTATGGTCAATTAATAAAGATATTTATCATTTTCAATCCGTAATTTAAATATATACGGTTAGATATCATTTCGACCCGCAATCCCAAAACAATTCAAGTGAAAATCGCTTGGGTCTATCATTTCAACCCGTAACGATTTTCTCCTATTCTAAAGTTCGTTCGGGTGTGTATCATTTCAACCCATAGTGAATTCTATGCTAACAGGGAACTTGCAGAGTAATAACAGATATGATAATAATATAACAGATAATAATATCATAGGCATATATCATCAGAAAATAAATAAAATATAAATAATAGAATATGGTGTCATATCCCACAGGTGAACAGATACAGATAATAGCATATCTAACAATAAAAAAAAATTAGCAGGTCAAATTAGCAGCATATTTCAATTGTCATTTCAATTGAAATCAAATTTAATAATACAAGAACGTTAATCGTGAGTGGTTGCTCACCTTGGAGGCAAGATAGATTTGACAAAGAAACGAGCTATGAATCCAAGCACGAATTTCAAAGCAAAGCACGATTGAACACAAATTCAACGATCAAAGCTGAAAATGAGGAATCGAGGAGAAAATCAATCATTTTAATATATATAGAATATATATATATTATTATTATTTTATAAAAATCAATATCTTAATTTCAGAAAAATATTAAAATAATATGTATATATATACAATTAAATCACTATCTTTAAAACACATAATTTTAAAATATTATAACCAAAATCTTATATATATATATATATATATATATATATATATATATATTCAAACTATATATAATACAGTATATATGCATACCCCTATTTTAATAAATATATGTAGTGCGAATATACATATATGCATAACAAAAGAAGAGAAAGCTTTATATTCAATATACAAATATGCATAGATATTAGAGCTACATACTTTACTGTATCCTAAACATATACTATATGTATATAATATTGGGAAAATCCACATTATATGTAGCAGCAATTAAAAATAAAAGAGAAGAATCAAAACAGCCTAAAATTCACATACTTATGAATATATAAGTTGCTGATATAAATCTCATATACCCTAACAGACGTGTTATATAATTTTTTAATATAAATACCCTAAGCAAATTTTTATTACACATCTAAATAACTCACATATTTATGCGTATAGGCTTTTACATAATGAATAATGAATGATATAAACTTATACAGTATATGCAAACTATATATATATATAATATATCAATACCAAAATCTGCTATAATACAACCTATCATAAAATGCAAATATTTGAAACACAAATATAGTAAAATTATATACTTTGAAACAGCTTTAGATACATATATGTTGTAAATATCCTGAAACCACCTACCAAATATATAACACAAAAATCACAAAAATCTTCAGATCTGACTTAAATAAAATCAAGTAACTCATTTTATTAAAGCTTATATCCATTAACCGATCCAATACCAACTTATAAAATTTATGTACTTTAAAATAATAATTTAAAGCATAGATTGACAGAGAAATATATATACATAAACCCATTATAATTTTACACGTACCTCTATATATACACACACAGAGAAACACGGCAAGGACAGATGTGGAGGATGACGCGGCACACGAGGAGATGGGTGGGCGAAAAAGTTGGTGGTGGTTGAGGCTGAGCTAAATAAGAGGAAGCAAGGCAAAACCAATGGAAAAATTAATAGAAAAATGAAGAGAAAAAGTAAAATTGGAGGAAGCCGTTACCTATTTTCTTTTGTGGCCGTGAGAAATGAAGATGGAAAGTAAAAAAATTCACGTGAAAAAATGATATAGGCGGCTAGGGTTAAGGAATGTGCGGCAAAATTTGTGGAGAAGTTACGGTAGGAAATCAAAGGGGTGGAAAGATATAAAGGCAAGAAATCAAACGTAACATATGCCTATAATTAAAACATGTAACGTATCTTAATTGATGCGTTTCCTATATATTAAAGAAAGATATATACAAAAAACTTCACTAAACAAGTAAATACAATAACGTTTAATAAATACATTTTAAAAGATATGCTCTTTAAGGCAATAACGTATATCTATTTAAAATTTCTTTCCAAGAAATAAATAAGGAATCTAAACACTCAACCATTTAATTAATAAATGAATATCTAAATAGAAAAATAAGTTCGAGATAGATATTATGAAAAATAAATAAATAGTTTTAGTAAAGGTAGGAAATAAATAAAAAAATACTCTATTTAATGGAAACTAGAATAAAAATTGTAAATAAAATTCAACCGACTTTGAAAATTTTCAACAACACTTCTAAACAAATAAAAGTCAAGTAAATAAAATAAATGCTGAACAAAATAAAGTGTAAATGAAAATAAACTAATATCTTAAGAAAATAGAAAAATAAATAAAGAATTACTTTAATTAATTGAAACTAGAAATTAAAAATTATAAACAAAATACGACTGACATTGGAAAATTTCAATTACACTTTTAAAAATATTTTTAAAACTAAAATACATACATCACATGTCATGTTACACATGTAAACATAAATTAGAACGTGACATGACAAACAAAAATATTATTTATATAAAAATAAAATAAACAATTTTGTTAAATACAACAAATATAGTATTTTATTTACTTTCATAAAATAAAGATAAAATTTTAAATTTTAAATTTTAAATTTTTTCAAAACTAAAGTCAAAGTTTGACCATATTGACCAAAATTCACCTTTTTGGAAAATATTCTATTTATTCACGTTTGGAATTCTAATTCACATCAAAATCAATATTTAAAATAACAAAATTATCTATTTTAATAAATAAAATAAAGTTTTTAAATCAAAAATCAATTTAAAATAATTAAAATATGCAATTAACATAATCATAAAATACAGGGTTGTTACACTAACCGTGTTAAGTGATCATTGAAATCTTTCAGCAACCTACCATACAGGAATAGCCAAAGAGATTGTATATAGAAAGATGGCTACCATTTCTCTAACTGTAACGTACGCCGCCGGCTGCAAACCATAACTTTCCAACCGCTCACACAGACGTAAAACAAAGCCTCTTCATTCGAAAATTTCGTTGACACCGTTCTGCATGGCCTGTAAGCATACCATTAGCCCAATAAATACCGGTAACTTCAAAATCATGTATCCGGCTCCTTTGAGGTCCATATGTGACATAATATAGTTTAAGGAACTGGATATCTTGCAAATCTTCAAAACCAGAATCATCACTTTCTTCATTTGGATCTGCCATTAAGGATGAAGAAAGTGGGAGAGAAGAAAGTAGAATGAGATGATGAAGAAACGGAAGAAAGTAGGGAATATATTGGAGAGGTGGTTCGGATGAACCGTTGTGGATAGCTGTTCGAGTCCACGTCGCGTCCGACGCATCGGACGTAAATAACTCCCCAACAACGGATAACCCAAACCAGGCAAACTGGTAGGTCCCACATTCGTTGTATCCGATGCAGATGCCAACTTCACCTGGCCATTTCAGCAAAAGAACGGTACCTAATAATAAAAGAACTTAGCTAATAACTATCATTAGTGCTGGATAATATCTTCGCATATTATAGAAGCTTCCAATGTCATTTATTGTTTTTTTACTCAGTCCATATACCTTGCAGGTAACTTGTTTACATGTTTTAGACATGCAATGCCTTGATGCGGGTTAGTATAACCTGGTTTGCATCAATACTCCATATCACAACTCTACATGAGCTAGGAGGGTTTATATCATTTTGTGGCTCCTCGTTGCAGACCATCTAATCTTAAATTTGTGTCTCTCAAATTAAAATTACATAGTGCCTTTTTCTGACATGTCTCGCACCTTCAATTTTCAAATGAGAAAGAAAGTTCATCAATCTAGTCCAACTTTTTTCTTCAACTCTCCTTCAAATCTTTTATATAAGAAATTCTTTCTTCGGTTTAACTCCAACTCAAATTCATAGCTCTTTATATTACAACGTAATACAACTATTTTATATTACAACTGTCGCTTAACTAATTCTATTCTTGTACACACTCTTAACACTTTTGACTTTAACATGATCAACTCAACCTTAACCATGGCTACTACTGGTACTGAACAATCTTAGGTTCCAACAATCTAGTGATGATAGAATTTTACTTAAAAATATTTTTACTATTACTTATTGGTATATATGGTTTAAGATGAAAGAAGGTTTAATAATGTTGACAATATTACCGATAACCTGATTTATGTCATCATGATGTTCATTTACAATTGGATCTGACCAGGCTTAGAAGTATAGACCAACCAATCTATGAAGTTTGCTTGTTTGTTGGATTGGTTAGGATGGAGTCAAACTGAATGTGCGCTAGCTTGGACTGGGCCAGGCTTAGAAGTGTTGGCCAGCTTGGAATGGGCTAGGCATATGAGTGCTTACACGTTAGTGAGAAATTTGAGCAACATTTTGCCTCCCAAGCCCATCTCTATGAACATGGACGTGTAAGTCCTGAAGATCCTGGCGATCAGGCTTCTTGTCATGAATGCAATGCATGTACTACGTGTCAACACATGATTGGTCGATATGATTTCTTTTTCAAAGCAATACTCTGATAATTCAGTAGTGAGGACCATCAACATGACAGTATCATTAATTATATCTATATGTCTAGAATTTTCATGCCTTTTGAATCAGATGGTTGTGATTGTGGGAGTGAGTATATAAATACCCATATCCTTCTTCTTCCTCATTCTTTATTAAACCCAATACTTTCTTCCATTAAAATGCTCAAGCTTTCAAAACTTTTAGTGCTTCCTACTTTGCAAGAAATAGAAAGTTTCTTCCCCTTTTAATGCTTCTTCATCTTCAAATGCTTATGATTTTCTTTTGCCGCTGAAAAGGCGTCTTTTTGATTGATTTTTTGTTTTGCTGTTTGAAAGCATCTGATTTTGAGTCGTTTCTGTTCCTGTGCTTGGCTAAAACTTGCATTTTCTGATCATCCTTTGGACGTTGATCGAACATCACTGCCATGACGATGGTGATCGATCGATGTTGGCTAACCTTCCGATGACCTGCTAATTTGAAAAATGTATTAACATCTTAGCCCATTGTTTTAGGCCTAAAGTGGTAGCGTTGGGCTTTAAGCCAAAAAAGAGTAGTAGATATGGGTCATGCGACCTATTCCTTAGCATAGGAGTGTACTTTAACTATGAGTCGACCTCTCTGGGATGCTTGGCATGGCATGCCGTGAAGCCGGTCATCCAATATCCTGCCCTAGGGAGATCCCCATGGGTCTTGCTAGACTTAGGTGTTAGGCGATTTATAGTTCAACTTAGGCTGCTTGTGTTTCAGATAGCTACTTCTGGATCCACCTGGGCCAGCTCTTTTAGTCATAAAGCATCTAAGATAATTGGGGAGAAGTGAACTTGGCTAAACGTCTGGCCAAGCACGAGTGCAACCTTGGAATGGTATGATACCCCACAGTTGATCCCCCCAGCTACTTTGCTTAGACTGTGGGCTACTTCAAAGTTGGGGCCTTTCTTCCTATTCACCCCTTCCTTGTCTTTGTTGGCTTAAATTAAATGTAAAATGGTAAAAAAAAAAAAAATTGTGCTATTAGTATCAATAAATTAAAATATCAAAGAAAATGCACAATAGTGAAGAAGAATGTATGTGCCTACAAAGACACACACACACGGGTACACAAATAATATCAAAAGCGAGGAGGAATTTGTGGATTATAAAGTCGAAAAGCAAAAAGACATCAGTATAATATTTTTTGGATGAAATAGAAATCCTCAAACTGAGGAGAACACTCCTAGGAATTTATTATTATATAGCCAAAACACTACTAACAAGCCTAGCAGGCCGAGCGGTGCTCGTGAAAATGTAAGTAATCCATAGCCTTTCCCAAAATTGAAGAGTATAGCATAAAAACAATGATCATCCCAATAAATAGTAAGGTTAAAAACTATATAACTATTATGTTATCATTATATGCCAACACATCCTAAACAAAAAAAAAAATGCTAACAAATCAAAAAAAGGAACCACCTAATGATGGCTTGAGGCATGTTGGTGGCATTGGACATTTAACATGAGCTGAAATTGGTTGAGTATGCAAAAGTAAAATGAAGCAAACTGAATTTAAATAAAACAAAGTGAACCAGTCCAAATTCGAGTGAAACTGAAGCTAACCGAGCCATTGAGGTGCACCACAAATCATGCACGAACTTAAAGCAAACTGACACTAACCTTGTAAATAGGCGGTGAACTAGGATTATGATAGAGTGTAGTACATCAACTACTAAGGAAAACTTGAGTGAAGCATTTGACATAGTATGAGAGAACGAACTGATTCATCATATTGTATTCATACTCATAACAATTACAAATGCAGGCTTATGTTGTTGGGCCAACCCGCAACCCATTTCCATATAATTTGTATCATCGTATAAATAACAACTGAAACTATATCAGTTATGTATCAACTTTCATATGCAATAAAGAATACCATTTCTCTTTCATTTTACTACTTAATTTCATCACAGAATCTAACATGTTATCAGAACCACCAACTACTTAACGGCAAAGTGCCTCGCCAAAATCCTCAACAGAAAATTCTCATCATCTGAGAACTGGCTGCATGATTTTTTCTCATCAGATTTGCATCATCATTTGAGATTTAATAAAATCACAGTTTACAAAAGTCTGTGTTCAAGAATCTTGAAAATATTCAATTTCCTCCATTTGATTGCAGTGCCTTGCCGAGCCAAAGGGTGTCAGCGATTCATCATCTACCGTCTGACTCGCTACATCTGAAACCATCAAAGAAACTCAATATCATTCAAAAGTACCTGGTTTTCCACTGCCTGAAAGTTGAATCGGAGAGTATTTCATCATTTTCACATATCATATTGTCTCATCCTCCGTTCTTTATTCTTGATACCATTTGATCTCATCATGGCCAAAGAAAATAATGCAGGATCATCATCTACAACACCAAGAACTACTCAAACCCAATCCAACATCACCCAAGAACTTACAAATTCCATCATTAAGCCACAAAGTCAAGTTTTCACCATTCGATTGGAGGAATCCAATTACTTGCTCTGGAAATTTCAAATGGAAACTGCAATTAGAGGATATGGGCTAGAGAATTATGTTCTTGGTACCCTGTCTCACCAAAATTCACTGTAGATCATAAAGGAAAGTTAGTGAGTAACAAAGATTCACATCAAAGACAAGATAGTTTAATCAATTCATGGTTGCTATCATCTATCAGTGCTAGTCTGCTACCACGACTATAGGATACAAAACAACTCATGAGATACAGCATACAATTGAACAAGTTTTTAGTTCACAATCTACAGCAAGAATCATGCAGTGAAAAAGGCAGTTACACAACTTAAAGAAAGACAACCAGAGTATGAGAGAATATCTATCAAAGGCAAAAACATTGTGTGATCAATCAGCCTCTACTAGACACAAAGTGTCTGACTGAGCAAGTTTTATCTATATTAAATGGTTTAGATGAAGACTATGAAGAAGTGGTGGCAGTAACATCTTCAAATAAAGTATGACTATCGCTACAATATGCTCATTCCATACTTCTTTCCCATGAAGGCATATTAGAACAAAAAAAGTCAATTACTCAGAGTATTCTATCAACTATGTTGCAAATAGCACAAACAGAAATCAAGAAAGAAGCTATGGGAATAGAAATCAATCAAACAACAATCAAAGGGGTCCTCAATCTAACAGGTCTAGAGGCAGGTGTGGTGGGTGGTATTACAACAATAGATCAAGATGCCAGATATATGAAAAATATGATCATATTGCAAATAGATGCTACTTCAGATTTGATACAAATTTCATTCCAACACAACAAGGGGGTAACAGTTTAAGAACTCAAAATCTCAATGCAAGTATGGTTAATGCACAACCAGAGGTCAAGCCTGAAAATGCAAGTAATGACATGGCTAAAGTTGAAGATATATATGATGACAGTTGGTACCCAGATTCTGGAGAAAAAAACCATGTGCCTCGCAATTTAAGTAATTTGAATCTTGACAACAGAGAATACAAAGGTACACAATTACTATACTTAGGTAATGGCAAACCTGTTCACATCTCTCATGCTGGAAATGCAAGTATAAAAGGTGCAAGAAAACTTTATCTCAACAATCTATTGAGAATTCCACTAATTCAAAAAAAAATTAATGAGTGTATCTCAATTTGCAAAAGATAATAATGTTTGTTTTGAATTTTATTCAAAATATTGTTTTGTAAAAGATATTCTAACAAAAGAAACTCTCTTTCAGGGTAGAGAGTGTAGCTAGAGAGTGTAAGTGGTGATATAAATTTGATGTTGCAAATTCAAGAAATGCTGGATGTAAAGAAAACCGGTGTCATCTTTCTAAAATGAAAATTGTAAGAAGTTTAATATCTGGCATTGTAAACTGGGACATCCCAGTATAAAGATTTTGAAGCATGTTGTAAACAACTGTGATGATATTTCTATTGATAATTCCAAAATCTTACACTTGTACGTATTGCCAAATGGGTAAAAACACAAGCTTGCATTTTCAGATTCAGAGACTATATATTATAAACCCTTAGAACTAATTGCCACTGATCTATAGGGACCAGCCCCAATAAGCACTGATTATGGTTACAAATATTATATTTCCTTTATCAATGCTTACTCTAGACATGTTTGGATATACCTTTTAAAGTCAAAGTCTGAAACTAACAATGTAGTTTATAGCTAATGCAGAAAGACAAACAGATTGTCAGGTGAAAATTATTCAGATGTATGGTGGAAAAGAATTTTTGCCACTAAAAGACTACTTTTTGGAAAAAAGAGCATCACTCAAAGGACAACTCGTCCCTACACTTCAGAATAAAATGGTCTTATTGAAAGAAAACATAGACATATTGTAGAAACTAGTTTGACTTTGTTGGCACAGGCATCACTATTCCTAAAATTTTGGCCCGATGCCTTCTCTATAACGGTCTTTTTAATTAATAGATCGCCCACAAAGGTTTTGAAATACAAAATAGAAATATTAACTAAAGTTAAACCAGATTATCAAAATCTAAAGGTGTTTGGATGTCCATGTTTTCCTTATTTAAGACCATACAATACACATAAATTAGAATTTAGATCTCATCCATGTACATTTCTAGGATATGCAGCAAATCAAAAAGGATTCAAGTGTCTTGACAACAATGGAAGAGTGTACATATCAAGACATGTGATCTTTAATGAACAAGAATTTTCTTTCAGCAATGCACAATCAAGACAACTCAAAAGATGTACAATTCTAGATACTCATTACCTCCAATAACCTTTTTCTCCAAAGAGACTGTACCAATTCAAAATGCTAGCAATTCAAAATTCTAGCAATCAGGAAAGAGATGGCTTCGGCCCTCCTCCTATTATGTCCACAAGTGAACCATGTCATGAACAAAATGAAGTGCTTGGAAGCCCAAGTCATACACCTCAGTAAGCACCAATCAGTAGTCTGACTCATGTCAAATATTGGATGATACTCAATCACCCGATACTCAAAAGGAAGTCATTATAGATAATAACGATCAACCTGCTCCACCTGCAAACACTGGACATCACATGATAACAAGGGATAAAAGTGGTATATTTAAGCCAAAAATTTACGGTGTTGTATCTGAATTTACTGAACCCCAGCACATATCAGCAGGCATTACAAGATATCAATTGGAGAATAATTATGAAAGAAAAATATGGTGCATTAATAAAGAATAAGACATGGGATCTTGTATCTTTACCAATGCATAAGAACGTGGTTGGATGTAAATGGACATACAGACTCAAAACGAATTCAGATGGTTCAGTTCTTAAGTACAAAGCAAGACTAGTGGCAAAAGGGTACTTACAACGGAATGGTTTTTATTTTAATGAGACATTTTCTCCTGTTGTAAAGCCCTCTACCATTAGAATTATTCTAACTGTTGCTTTGCATAAGAACTGGACTGTTAGACAATAAGATGCCAATTATGCTTTCTTAAATCGTGTCTTCTAGGAGGAAGTATACATAGAGCAACCACATGGATTTATAAAGAAAGGCAATGAAAAACTTATATGCAGGCTAAACAAAGAAATCTATGGTCTCATGCAAGCACCAAGAGTGTGGTTTGAGAAGCTAAAATCAACACTTGCCAAACCTAGATATAATTCAACAAAACTCTATATTTCTCAAATTTTCTAGCAGTATCATCACTTATACATTGATTTATGTCGATGACTTTATTATTACATGTAACGATAATTCAGAGATTGAAAATGTCATACAATATCTAAACAAGGAGTTCTCCATCAAGAATCTAGGAAACCTGAATTACTTCCTTGCTATTGAAGTTAAAAGACTGTCAAGCAGTGAAATGCATTTGCAGAGAAAATATATTTCTGAGATTCTAGTGAAGGCTAAAATGGACAAAGCAAACCCACTTCCTACACAATGACAAGCAACTTGCATTTATCAAAATACAAGGGTGAACCAATAACTAATGACAAGCAATATAGAAGCATAGTTGGAGCTCTACAATATGCTACCATAACAAGGCAAGACATCTCTTTTAGTGTAAATAAAGTAAGCCAGTTCATGTAAAGGCCCTTAAATGAACACTGAAAAATAGTTAAACGCATTTTAAGATATTTCAAAGGCACAATAAATCAAGGTCTACTCATGCAATCAAGAAAATCACTAGATATCAATGCATGTGCCGATGCAGACTGGGCAACCGATCAAGATGATAGAAAATCAATAACTGGGTACTGATTTTCCTAGGAAAAAAATCTAACATCATGACGTGCAAAGAAACAATCGACAGTTTCAAGATCAAGCACAGAAGCTAAGTACGTGAGCATAGCTAGTACAACAGCCGAGATCATGTGGATACAATCAATACTAAAGGAACTACAAATCAACATTAACAGCAAGACAACTATATGGTGTGATAATATCAATGCTATATCACTCACTGTTAATCTAATATTACATTCACGAACCAAACATATGGAACTCAATCTCTACTTCGTCAAAGAACAAGTCATGAAAAACAAACTTAAAGTTGATTGCATACCTTTCACTTACCAAAAGGCTGATGTATTTAGGAAGCCTCTCTCATGGTAGAACTTCATCAAATTTAAACACGAGTTGAACGTGGATGTTGCAGATGTTAACCAGAGATCTCAGGTTTCGATCCACATACCAGAGGCTATTCGAGAGTACAAAAGGTAGAAGAACATCACCGAAAGGCCTCAACTTGAAGTTGTCTGTAACCATATTATTGTCTATACTCAATCCGCCTTTCAATTTACCATCTTGAAGCCATCAAAGGACCGAAGAGTCGTGTAGATTATCATTGCATCAAAGTCTGACTTTGATTTGAAGAAATTTTTGAAGAAATTTGATGGCGGCGGATTTTAGAATCGTTCTCACAAACCCTAGCCGACATTACGTTTAAAGGGGGGGCATAAGAGAACGAACCGATTCATCATATTGTATTCATACTCATAACGGTTACAAATGCGGGCTTATGTTGCTGAGCCAACCCGCAACCCATTTCCATATAATTTGTATTATCATATATAAATAGCAACCGAAACTGTATCACCTATGTATCAACTTTCATATGCAATAAAGAATACATTTTCTATTTCATTTTACTACTTCATTTCATCAAAAAATATAACACATAGGATCAAACTGAAGCACAGTGAAGTAATCTTATAAGTAGGAGTTGAGCCAAATATATGGAACGAAGATATCCGATGCAAACTAAGGCGTAAGCCGAATCTAACAATGCAACAAAATATTTAAACGTACATAATATGGAAGAAAGTGCACAGAGTTAACGTTGTTGGCCTAAAAATGCAGTATAAACAGAAACTGATGATCGATGTAGGCAACAAATAACTGCAGAAGTGTGTTGATGCTCATGACTGATGCGAGCAGAGATACAATAAGACTGTACTATTGAATAGGCATAGCTAATTTTGCATCGAGAAACCAACAAACATAGGGGTGTGCATGAACCGCACCGCTATACGGAAACCGCCCGCACCGGACTGCAAAAGCGGCGCGGAAGCCCGCACCGAATCTTCTAACCAAAGCTGATAATCCAAACCGGACTGACCCGCATCGATACGGTTCGGTTGCGATTTGGACGATTAAACCAACCATATTAAACCGGACCGAACCAAAAATTTATGTTAGTAATCTTATGATAAAAATATAAAAAAAATCCTATCTTATTTTAGATTCCATTGATGTACATTCTATTTTTAGCGTATGTTGTTGTTATATTAATAATAATCGCTGACATAAATGAAGAAGTTATAGTTTGGTGTAATATTTTTCATCTCATTTTGTTTGTGAATAAATGCTAATTATAATCTTATTCTAGTCATTTTCCTTAATGATTGTATATTGATTAATGTTGATGTTTGGTTAATCTACCAAAAAAACTCACTTGTAGGTAAATGTCAAATTGAAATATTCATACAATTAAGAACTAATCTTTCATTTCGATATAACATTGTGTGTTAACCTTTAAATGTAAAAGTTTCACACAGTTGCCTTTGTAAATGCTGATGGAAGTAATTCTTTTATTTTATATTTAATACGGGTTCAAATCGGATCGGACCGAAACCGAACAGTTTTACATTCAAACCGGACCGAAACCGAACCGTTTAAAGGATTGGTATAATGGTTTGTATTTTTGATTAACCGTTTGATGAGGTGCGAAAGCGGTTTGAACTCCAAACCGTACCAAACCGACCCACGCCCACCCCTAAATAAACCAATATGTGAGAAGTCATCATGAATGAGTTGTAGCAAAGCAAAACCTGATCGTGATGATGTCTTCGTTAAAATCACTTCTCCATGATATTGTCCAAAAAACAAATATTCCAAACAATCAAGAAGGCTAAGAATGTATAATTTCTATATAAGTTCTTGAAAACACTTTGATTTTATTCAATCTATAAACACCAGCTAATTAGTATGAACAAAAGAAAACACGTTACCAATTAGAAGAATTACTACAAGTATATTGTTTGGAGTAAACGGAAGAAGTAGGACTATCAATAGATACCTGAAAATCCCGAAATCCATCTGCATACGCATCCGAAAATCGGATAAATAATCGATACCCGAAAAACAGATGTTGCAACGAAGACATCCGCATCCGAAAGTTATCCGTTCGGTTTTTGTTAAGATTATGGTTCAAATTATGTGTATTTTAGCGTGGTAAAAAATATTTGTTTATTATTTTATTAAGTTAGTAGTTTATATTATTTGCACTTAATGCTTTTTAACTGCTCGAAACCAACTTATCATCATCATATTTGTTAATTTTTAACACTTTTATAATCAATGGATTGAAAAATATTTATGTTAAACTAATTTTTTTTTTATAAATCTTGATTTATTGTCGTTAGCGGATAAGATAATTATCCGATATCCGTCTGTATACACGAATGCGGATATCGAATATTCAAAAATGATTTCGAATGCGGATATGAAACCATCCGCATTCGAAAGCATCCGTTGAGAGTCCTAGAAAAAAGAGACACTAGGTAGCTAGCTATGATGTATTACACACAACTAAGGTTATGAGATAAGCAATGTCGTACAACTAAGGTTTTAAGATGAACAAGATGTCTCGTGTACCTGAAAGAAAACATGAGGTGTGCTAAGAGAAAGAGGTCAGCAATGTCACGCTATAGACAAATAAAATAGGCTAGAAAGGAGGAATTCAACGGTTTTAATAGTTTTTGTTTATGCTACAAATTGTCCAAGTTTCTTTAGGACCTTGTACCTTTTAGTCTGATTCGCTGCTCGACTTGGACGTTTACAGATTATTACAACTTACAATTCGAAATGCGTTGTGCTGCGAAAGTTTCTCTGAAGCCCAGCCCATTCACAAAACCCGGACACCAAACCTCCCTATAAACTCTAGTTCAGAATAACCCGTTCATGTCCGCGTACATCTTCTTCCTCCCAAATAAATCCCTCTTTTTCTCTCCAATCACTCTTCTTCTTATTTATTTCCTAGTTCCATCCGCCTCCACTCAAATCCTAACCCTAATTTGGTCAATCCACTAATCTATTCTTAGAGGATCCATGGCGACTCGTCGCGTCCTCTCTTCTCTCCTTCGCTCCTCCCGCAAATCCACCTCCCGCATCATCTCTAACTCCAGATCCCCCGCTCCACCTCTCTCCCGTCCAAATCCCACAGGATTCCTCCTCTCTCGAGCTGTCGAGTACGCTACTTCAGCAGCAGCTCCCTCGACTCCGGCTAAAGCGCCGGCCACGCCAGCAGCAAATACGAGTGGTAAGATCACTGACGAGTTCACAGGAGCTGGATCGATAGGAAAGGTGTGCCAGGTGATCGGAGCCGTTGTTGATGTTAGATTTGATGAAGGTCTGCCCCCTATCTTGACGGCTCTTGAGGTGCTTGATAATTCGATTAGGTTGGTTTTGGAAGTGGCACAGCATCTGGGTGAGAATATGGTGAGGACAATTGCCATGGACGGGACTGAAGGGCTTGTTAGGGGACAGAGGGTTCTGAATACTGGATCTCCTATTACGGTGTGATTTTTTTTTTCTTTTTTTTTTTTCCTTTTCAGTTTTGAGTTGATTTAAGATTTGATTTTTTATTGATTGGTAGGTTAAAAATTTGCTATTCTGATGTCGGTCTAACTTGAATTGATAGTTTAAAATGTATACGCTCTTAAAATATAACATACATAGTTATTTTTATTAGTTATATTGGTCAAACGCTGAAACTATTGCCAGGACGGCTTACATTACTTGTTCATAGCAATTGCCATGGATGGGACATTACTTGTCTTCCCTTTTTACTATTTATTTGTCCAGCACAGCTTACATTACTTGTTCAATATTAGGCATAAGTTAAATATGGCAGGTTGTATCAGTAGTATTCTAATGGTTTATCTAGATTAAACAAAACCCTTACAACATGATTATGTGAACGACAACCTCAGAATATTTGGGTATATGAATAAAATTAATGTTTTAAACAAATATTCTTACTTAGTTTCCGATTTGAAAATAATTTGGTTTTGATTACTGTGTATTACCGTTAACATTGATGAATAGTTTCATATCAAGAACCATAAAGTATGCCTCAACAAGATAATTCTATCTGTTAAATGTGTTTTCCTTGTCCTGTCAAAACAACTATGTAGCTAGGCATTCCTTGCCGATGCCATTCTGCTACTGTCAGTTAGTCACTCACATAAACTGTAATTTATTGTAGGTACCTGTTGGTCGTGCTACTCTTGGACGAATCATAAATGTCATTGGAGAGCCGATCGATGAGAGGGGTGATATCAGTATGTTTTTTGATAATGTAAATGCAAGTTATTGTTTACATGATGTGAGAATTTACGTACTTGTTTTTTTTTTCCTTTCTTCCTGGCAGAAACAAACCACTTCCTTCCCATCCACAGGGAAGCCCCTGCTTTTGTTGAGCAGGCTACCGAGCAACAGATCCTTGTCACTGGAATTAAGGTATTGTTTTGTATGCAGTGTATGCTAGTTATTTGTTGATTAATTTCGTGCTGTACCGTATTTTTACTGTATTTTTTTCCATGATTTCATATGGCGTCAATGGTGCACTATTTTACCATATTTCTTGTTTTAAAACTCTTTGGAAGTGATGTAATATTTTAACCCCTTTTTGTCTTGAGTTGTATCTTCTACATTGTTGCTTGGAACTGTAGGTTTTAAAATGGCACTGGAAAATATAATCATGTTAGTCCAAAATTTGACAGTTTACAACGAGATACATGATTTAATTTTAAACTATCAATATTCTTGGACGCTTAAGCTTATGAGGTTACATTTTATTTCCTATTATGAAATTATGATTTGTTGCCATCTTATGACTGGTTTCTAACTGCTATTTTTTTAAATGTTGGAATGTGGTTTATTTATTAGCTTTTGTAATGCTTTTACGTTTGGCATTTTTGCAGGACTACTATTTCACTACACATTTTGCACCTATATAAATCTAGTTACTCTAATGTTCATAATTGTTCAGATCAAGGTTAAAATTCTGAGTAGGGATGACAACGAGCGGGTCTAGAGTCCAAACCCGGTTTACCCATCCCTGTTTTGGCCCATCCAGTCCCACCCTATTGGGTCATCGGAGTGGGTAGACAAATGACCCGTTTTTTAGAGCTCCGGGTTTAGGGTCGGGGCTTGGCTGATCCGCCCAACCCGACCTGCATTACTGAGATCTCATGGAATCGCTTTAGTATTTAATGATGATTCGTGTAACATATGCATATTTTTTTAACTGTTTTGTATGCCACATTTTATTATCTTCCCTTATCTTGTTAACACATTGTTATTTGTATTTAATGTATTATCTACTAACAGTAAATATAAATATGTATACATTATCACACAATTTTGAATTAATACAAAAAACCTCACCGGGTCTCGGGGCGGGGCATGTTTACCCTGACCCATACGAGTTTCGGGTCGGGGCAAAATTTTGGACCCGCAATAGGTCTACGGGGTGGGTCTGGGACGGGGTTTAAAACACTCGAGGCGGGTTTGGGGCATAAAAATCCTGCTCCATTGCCATTCCTAGTTCTGAGTAGAACCATGGTCTTTTTTTTTTGTATTTGGGGGGGGGGGTGGTGTGGGGTGCAAATTTAGGTTTTGTTATGAAACCTTTGTATATAGGTTGAAATAAATGGTTTTTGCTGCATTTAGCATGCCATCAGTTTACACAAACTAAATATGGTTATATATCTTTGGTGTTCATAATAGGTCAATATGGTTTTTATTGGTTTGACCTGGCCAATATATATTTAAATAAAATATTGACCATGCTTAATAATTGGGCCCTGTTTAATCATTTGACTCCACTCGCAAATTATATAAAATTTGATTATTCAAAAACAAAGTTTATTAATTGTTTTAATGTTTTGAACGTATTATTCACTTTTCACCAAAACTGAAATTGGTATTCAAAATTTTGAAATCACCTAAATAACCAAATATCTAAAATCATGGAGGGAAGACTGTATCAAAACCTTTATTCGTCGGTCAATTTATCCACTACAACTGTTACGAGTTACGAGGGAGTACTTGCACTATTTATTATATATGTCTAGTAATCACTGTTTAACTGAATTATTTACTGACTTTTGTTCTCCAGGTTGTAGATCTTCTTGCTCCTTACCAGAGAGGTGGAAAGATTGGGCTGTTTGGTGGTGCTGGTGTCGGGAAAACTGTGCTTATCATGGAACTTATTAACAATGTTGCTAAAGCTCATGGTAGGTTACAAGTAGTACTTACTTGTTGTTGCCTTATTGTATCAAACCAACTGCTTAGTTAACCAAAGATATTACTTCATAGGTGGTTTCTCTGTCTTTGCTGGAGTTGGTGAGCGTACCCGTGAAGGTAATGACTTGTATAGAGAAATGATTGAAAGTGGTGTGATCAAGCTAGGAGAGAAACAGGTCAGAAAATAATAATAATAATATATTACATGGTTTGTGTGTTCTCCCTTGGGAAACTTTTATCTTATTATTATATATATAATGTTGGCTTAAATAGGCTGAGAGCAAATGTGCTCTTGTGTACGGTCAAATGAATGAGCCCCCTGGTGCACGAGCTCGTGTTGGACTTACTGGGTTGACTGTTGCAGAACACTTCCGTGATGCCGAAGGACAAGACGTGCTTCTCTTCATTGACAACATCTTCCGTTTCACCCAAGTAAGATTGCTTTTTCTCTATTCCACTTTATTTTATCTATGTTTCAATATTTACAGTCTAACATATATAATATTAGGCAAATTCGGAAGTGTCTGCTTTGTTGGGACGTATTCCATCTGCTGTGGGTTACCAACCAACACTAGCTACTGATCTTGGAGGACTCCAAGAAAGGATTACAACTACAAAGAAAGGTTCAATTACATCTGTTCAAGCTATTTATGTGCCTGCTGACGATTTGACAGATCCTGCTCCTGCTACTACCTTTGCCCATCTCGATGCCACAACTGTGCTCTCTCGTCAGGTTTGTTTATGTTTATCAATGTTATTATGTCATTTATTATTTGTGGATTTATGATAACCATTTTATACTTAAAATATTCTCATTTTACCAAATTGCAATGAAGGTCCAATATTGAAACTGTTGAACGTTTATATGCTAAATCAGCTTGGCATCGCTCTACTGCATTATAAATGGTTACATGTGTGGCTTTAGATGGTTGTTATTGTTGAGAACTACCAATAATATATGATTACCCGACTTTTGCTAGATTTCTGAATTGGGCATCTACCCTGCTGTGGACCCACTTGACTCCACATCTAGAATGCTTTCTCCCCATGTTTTGGGAGAGGATCATTACAACACTGCCCGTGGTGTCCAGAAGGTTCTACAAAATTACAAGAATCTTCAAGATATCATTGCCATTTTGGGAATGGATGAGCTTAGTGAAGATGACAAACTGACAGTTGCACGTGCTCGAAAGATCCAGCGTTTCTTGAGCCAGCCTTTCCATGTTGCAGAAGTCTTCACTGGTGCTCCTGGAAAATATGTGGAATTGAAAGAAAGTGTAAACAGCTTCCAGGTAAAATACTGTCTTCAGATTAGAATGCTTGGAATATAGTTAATTACACCCATTAACTGAGAACTACCAGTGTATGCTACATTTTGCATAACCAGTTAATTACACCTATTGATATATGCCCTTTTTTTGTGTGTTTGTGTTAACAGGGAGTTCTTGATGGCAAATACGATGACCTATCAGAACAATCATTTTACATGGTTGGAGGAATTGACGAAGTCATTGCTAAGGCTGAGAAGATTGCCAAGGAGTCGTCCTCTTAGAGAAGTCGGTATTTATTTCCTGAACAAACAAGATGATGTAATAATCTTATGGATTTTTGCAACCTTGCATTCGAGAATGAGTCATTTTTTCTTCTTCTAAATTTGCAAACAAATTAGTTGTCAATTGTTGTGCTTTTTTGTTCTGGGTCCCTTTATATTTCAAAAGGAAGCATCTGCTTGCTTAATAAAAATGCAGAACTTTGTTTTTATTGCATGTATTTCTATTTATGTAACAGTACCTTTTGTAATTGAACTGTTTGATCATTGTAATCGGAAATCTATGTTCAGAATTTCTGATATGTGGCAAGAGTGTACAGTCGTCTTTGTCATTTAAAATGTACCATGAATTGTTTTTGGTACCTTGAAGGGTGTGTTCTGAATAAGTTCAATGATGGAAGCCTCGACATGTTGAGTTTGGTTTTTGGTTGAGCTGATAAGATACAGGTTATGTAATTTTATTTTATTATTGCTTTTGCTATTAATAATTGAATAATGGGGATAAATTTCAGCTTGTAAATTTATTATTTGAAGTCTTAATGTCAATTCAAATGCTCTGACAGTGACTTTCGTCCTTCAGAATCATCCTTCCTTTTCGTAACATAACTTTGGCTGTAAGTTTACCTTTACCTTGATCTGACAATTACCGAAACTAGAGTATATAGACCCCTTCCCTTAATGTATTATCTATTTAAATTTTTCTTGTAATTTTTTTTATGCAACTGCTGCTAACACACACAATAAGACACAAAATTTTATACAAATATGGATCAATAATTTTATTTGGTCATATATGGAGTGAGGAAGTCAGAAAGATATCTAATGATTGAGAATGTCTTACTTTGTGTTTAATTGAATTTCTCTTTCTTTATAACCAAACCAACGAATAAATTAAATTTGATAATATAAGCACCGATCGAACATAATAGTTATATTTTAATAAATTTAATGATTAATATTCTAACTAAGTTAATCAATTTTTCATTTTATTGTTCAAGTTTAATATTAGTAATTAACTAATTTAAACTTGTTGATTAGTAATTTAAGTTTAATAAATAATTATATGCGCTTGCTTCATCGAAAATCGAACTTCAAACACCTTTGTAAGCTTCCGCTATTTATAACTGCGGTGAAAACCCCGTGTGTCAATCCTTGTGTGAACCGTTTTATTTCTCGGAACTTGAAGAATGATTAAGTTCTTGAGGTCTATGATACCATGCTCGTCATCAATAGAGGTGTCATGTACGTGTCATCTCTCCCAACAAACAATATAAGAAGTGGTGGTAGATTGACAAAGAGAAGAAGAGCTGACAATATGCATGTCATCCTTATTTAACAAGTTGCATGTAATCCAAACTTTTGGTTGGTCTTTGTTTTTTATATGCTTTTTCCTGTATCGGTGAATGTCAAGGATAAGTGGAAGTTTAGCAGAGTTTATGATATTGAGTGTAATTGTGCACGAGATTATAGAAAGAAAAGCAGAATTTATTTAATTGATAAAACTGATCATTGTTGTACATACTGATTTGCTCTGCTTTTATAGAAGAAAATACATTGTGTACATGAGTCTGATTGAGTCCGACTGTCAGTACCCGCTTTGCCTTGTTTTCTAATAATAATACACGCCGTATTATTTACAACCTTCATTTCTATTATTCATTTGACTTTCGATCTTCAAATCGCTTCTTTATCTGACGAAATTCTTTGCTGAAAGTGCCGTTGTAAGTACAACTGCAGGATGTTGAGTGGCAGATATATTAGTTATTGGCAATTTTCCTTTAAATTTTGCTCTCGAACAAAAAATTGATCGATTTGCATATGTTTTGTTCTCGAACGAAGAATATGATTTGCTGATAAACCTACTGCACTTATATTGTCGCACCATATGATCGGTTTGATGTTTTTGCTTATTTCAAGTTCATTCAGTAATTAGTGTATCAACATAATTTTGGCAGCAGCACTAGCTATACTCTTGTATCCAGCTTATGTGCTGGATTTGGAGATTGTGTTTCTTTAAGCACCATTGAATGGGGTTGTCTTCAATGTATAAGCAGTATACTGTTGTAGATCTTCTATCGTCAGGATCTGTTATTCAGTCTACATCAGCATATCTAATTATGTTGAGATTTTTGCACATCTTTAATGTTAGTCCATAATATGCAGTCGCTTTTAGATATCTTAAAATCCTCTTGATTGCTTTTCAATGTTTATCCAAGAGTCTCTGCATAAATTGACATACTTTGTTAACATTGAATGAAATTTCAAGTTTAATTACATATTGCAAAGCACCAACAATGCTTTTATATTGTTTATTATCAAATATGAATTCTCCTCTGTTTTTGAGAGATGTTAATTGCTTATCATATGTGTAGCTGAGAATTGGTACATCCATCTTAGATTTATATAGAAGCTCTGTAATGTACTTTTTTTAGGATGAGAAAATTTATGAATTTGATCTCCTTTTGACTTCAATTCGTAGAAAATAGTTTAAGCCACCAAGATCTTTAATTTAAAATTGCTTGTCTAAGTATTGAATAAGATTGTTGATTTCTGTTTCATTATCACCTCTAATAATTAAATCAATAACATATATTAGAATATGAACAGTAGAAACTTTGTTGATCATAGTAAACAGAGAGTTATCTGATTTGGTAAACTGAAACCCTAAGTTAAATTAAGTAGTTTTCAGTTTATCAAACCAGTTTCTAGACACTTGCTTGGGGCCATATATAGCTTTGTTTAGCTTGCACACATATTTACTATCTTGTTTGTAGCCTCGTGGTCGCTCCATGTGCACTTCTTCCCCCAGAACACTATTACAAAATGCATTATTAACATCTAAGTGCCCGATGTTCCAATTTCTATGTAATGTTATTGTGAGGATAATTCTCATTGTTGTTGGTTTCATCCCTAGAGAAAAAGTTTCACTAAATCAAAACCATGTTGTTGTGTGCATCCTTTTGCAGCTAGTCTTACTTTTTATCTTGCAATTGTCTCTCTGGATTTTTCTTTAACTTATAAGTTCATCTGTATCCAACTATATTTTTATGCTCTAGTGGATATACAAGATCTCATCCTTATTCTTGTAACGACTCAATTTTTCAACGCCCGAAAGTCGACATCAATACGTCCACTATATCAAATGCCGAACAGTCGAATGTCGGAAAACCGAGCCGTTAGGGTGAAAGAAGAAGAAGATAGAAGAAGAAACATAAACAATATCAGAATCTCACATTTCGCAGCGGTACAATATATAATAGATAAAAGAATAATCTTTAAAACAAAAACACTATATTAGTTTATAAACCACATCACATCACATCACATCATCAAAGTGTTACAACAACAAACAACATAAAAAAATATAACATATACAAGTGATACGCCTCGCCATCCAGCTTGAACTCCAGATCTCCACAGCATATTTTTCTGACTTCGCTCCAGAATAATGATAATTTGACTCTAGGCTGTCCGTGTGGAAAATTATGAGCACCCAGAGTTTAGAAAGGGAACAATAAACTACAGTCAGTCATAGGACTGTTGTGAGATCTTGAAAACAGTTATTTTCACAAAAAAAGAAAAAGAAATCCGCTATGCTTTAGGACAATGAAACTACCATAAGGCCTCCCCGCACACACACAATGCAAGCGCATAATTGGAGGAGATTTCTCCTTATGATAGTCAAACATGCTTGATACACGAAATCTCTTTGATATTATTGTTATTAGTGCATAGTGTGGAAAACATTTCAAAAGTATAATATAAATCTTAAGCAGCATATGTACCATTATATTATACCTGCTATAGTTACCTCCTGAGGAGGCAGATTATACAATTGCAATCGTAAAGGGCTCGTATTGTTTCTTTGGATTTCCAACAAATGGTCATGCTAAGAAACTTCCTATGCCACATGGGTACGCCTTTGGAGGGATGCCCCGAGAACTTAACCAGCTCTCTGCCAACACCAGCCTAGGTTACCTCTGAAACTAGGTAACTACTACACGAGTATGTCATTCCCGGGTCGTCACCGACCTTTATCTGAGGATCCTCAACCACAAAGCAACAACCACAAAGTAATAAATTTGCAGCAACTGCATAGATTAAATATCTGGGCTTCATACCATGATATCACCCTTTTCCAGAAGGAAATGGACATACCCTAAGAGGGGCTACCATTACCAAATTGGGAATGTATCAATAGTAACCACCAACTACATAACCTCTGAGCTCGTATGTCTCAGAGAAAGGTGTTAAGCTAAGGGAATAAATTCTCCGCCATCAACTGAAATGTATTTGATAGAAACCAGCTTTACATCTCAAAGTGTAACGTCAGACACACATCCACACAAGTCCGTTCCGGGATTGAATGGAACCGAAGGCACTTCAAAGAAGCCCTTGCAAATCCGGACATTCACTAATCACGTCCGGACTCCAGATCACAAAAGGGTGATAAAATCTTTATACCGGAGCAACTCGGTGCAGAGACATTCGATAGGTAATCCTTTCGCTTTTGAAAATACCCGGTATTCAACACCATCTTCAAAAGCAATCCCATTTCGTCATATCATTATTCGGAATGGGTTTTATGACACAAAGTCGTCTCCCGGCTAATCCGAATAATGAGCGCTTATTTTAAAAATAAGTGTTACATTCAGATTTCAAGTATAAATTTTCACTTTGGTCTTTTTAACAAAAGATCCATCACAAAGATTCGATGTGATTTTCGAATATCCATTTGGAATCCGACCCCCGGTCGCATCGATATTTAAATGTCATTAAAGGCCAATACTGATAGTCGATTATTTAACTATCAATCAACATTCACAACAATCACCAGATTTCAAATAATTTTTCCCTAATTATTTATTTTCAAAATATCTTTGCAAGATATATTCTCACACTTCTACCCTTTGAAAACAAATTTCAAACCGCTTTCCTCACGTGGAATAAATTTTCAAATATTTATTTCCACTGAAAATTTGCTGAGTTCAAATACTTTAAAATAATTTAAATCATTTATCCAAAATATACTTGGAAACATTTAGAATAAAAACTATTTCTAAACACTTATTTAAATATTAGCTATGAAAACATTATGCCAATATCTCATATAAAACTTCAAGTCCAAACTAATTTTAAAATAAAATTAGTAGATAGGGTATAACTATTTAAATAACCATTTTCTAAAACAAATATCAATTAAATCTTTAAATAATCACTTCTATAATTAATTAATTAAATCTTTACTTTAATGATTTCCAAAATAACTTAAGAAAATAATTTCTCCAAGATATTCTTTTAAAACCAACTCCTGAACTTTTAATTTATGTTTGATAACTACTTTGAAAACATACACTGCTTTCCAGGGAATACACTTTCAATTCCAAAATGGTCCATTTAAATCAATTAATAAATCCTTCTTTATTTATTTTAAATTTACATTCCAAATCCGTAAATTTATTTCCACACTTTTAAAAACAAACCCATATTTATTTTTCAAAACAAATTTCCCTTTCCTTTATAAATTCTCATTGTGAATTTAAATTTCCAAATATCCACTGATGTATGATTTTCAAATCGATTTTCAAATATTCGCTTTCAAACACCAAATCAAATTTATAATTGATTTCCAAATTTATTTCAAACCCCAAATAAAATTCCAAATTGATTTCTTAAACATTTATTACAAATACCAAACAATTTCCAAATTGATTTCCAAACATTTATTTCAAAACCCAAATCAAATTCCAAATTGATTTCATAAATCGCTACCTTTTAAAACAAATTCATTTATTTCTTCCAAACTATTTAAAATCTGAATTTTAGATAATTTCTTCAACTATTAAACAATATCACTTAAAATCCCTTTATAAATTTTTTCCATATTTTGGAATTAATTCGATGAGATTTCAAAATCAAACTTTACCCATTTAATTTTCTTCTTATAAATTCACTCAATTATTTAAAATGAATTTACTTACAATTTTCTACTTTAATTTCAAAAAATTTAATTTTTATATTTCTGGTATCCTACGATACCAAAAATATATTCGGCTAAACCACAGCCTTCAAATAAATTCCAACTATCAATATAATCATTCACACCAATATAATCATTCACAGATTATCACATCACAACATATACAAATAAATTCATAAATGTGAGGAATCCAGTTGGATCCCTCCAACCCATTTCCCTACATCCACAATTGTTAACACAACAATTAAATACCAATTCTAGTTCGAGGTGGAATATCACGGTATATGAGATTATATAACATCATCTGCTATTATGCGGCGCATAGGGTCTCATCTGCTATATAATGCGGGAAATCAATCACTCCAAATACACACACACACACACACACACACACACACACACGCTACCACAACCAAACAGTCAATAAATAACTGAAATTTCAATTATTTAAATTTGAGTGAGAAGATCTCACCTTTTATTTGCAATCCATTCCATCCCATTTCCATTCCGGCTTGTTTCTTTATTTTAGACCTTGTATAAATTATTCATGATTTATTACTATTTGAATTAATCAAACAATTAATTTTCCATTCAACAAATTTACTTCAACTAATAGTTTGGGTTTAAACTAATTTCCTATAATAAATAAGTTTGTAACTAAAATAATTAAATTTGTTAATTAAACCAACTGCCATAATACACTATTTAAAAATAAACTAGCGCATTTAAACGGTGCATTTGATATATTTTTTTCAAATCGAAACTACATATATACTTTTATAAAAATACATTATAGATTTCAAAAAAAATCAAATTTTATATCAACTTTCAACGTTTTGAAATTTATTTTTTTCTTTCAAAATGTTCTATATATATTAAATTAAAACAAAAATGGTTTATATATATCATATTGTACATATATATATTTTTCTTCCCTGTATATTTTATTAAATCAAAAATAAATTTGTAAAAATAAAACAAATCTGATTTTTAAATTCTTCTCTGCAGGTACTATAGTTTCAAATATATATTTACTTAATTTAAGAAAATCGTTACCTTACGCATGCCACCAGGACACAGCTGCAGCCACGCCATCGACGAGCATCATTGCTGTCATCGCGTAGCCCTGCCCACGCACCGCTCGACATCGCCTGTCGTCGAACCACACCGAATACACGACATCGTGGCCGCCTCTACATCACCGCGATGCCCTAGACACGCGACCCCCAATCTCGCATACCCTGCTGTTGCAACTCGATCGCAATCTCCTTCAGCTTCGACCAAACCCGACCTCGAACCCCAAATCGCCGATCCTCAAACCCTAGCCGCCAATGCTTTGTGCCTCCCCTTCGACGATGCCTCGACCTTGCGCGAATTTTAGCTGCCGCCTTCGCCATCTCGGCATCGCGACTGAGTCGCGAGCCATCCCTATTTTTTTATTTTGTTTTGATCGATTTTTTTTTTCGAGTTCGGCTATTGTTTCGATTTTGAACGAAAGAGGATTCTTCGTTTCTTTTATTCTTTGAATGAGATAATAATTTTTTTTCTTCAACGTGTGTTCGTTTTGACAGAGAAAAGAAGCCAGGTGTTTGAAATGATGAAACGTGCTGAATCAACAGTATTTTATTCTTGACCGATTAAAATATCAAATTAAATTTGAATTTTAAATTTAAACGACTTGAAATCGAGCCGAAAATCTCGACCTCCAAACGAGGCGTGCCGCTGGGCATTTATAATGTTAAACCCCTATTCCGAACGCGATGAAAAAGGTTTAAGTCCAAATTCGATCATATGGAGAAGATAGCTTTTTGAACCCAGTATTTATATTGAATTTCCAATTAAAATTCAACGCGTTTATAATCCGTACGGTCATATGACAACTCCGAATGCTACGAAAATTGAAATCCGATAATAAAATACAATTACGGATCTAATGGAACTCATTTCGTTGAATTCCGAGACTGTGCCTCGAAAGGTTATTTTTTTAAATGCCAATTTAAATCATATAATTTCAAAACTGATCAAAACACTTTCAAATTCAATTCTGAAGCTTCCATTATCTTCAGTATTATCAATATAAATTTTCTAAGCCTTCAAAATATTTTTAACAGGCTTAAAACTGAAGATTTAAATTTTTACCCAAATTTCTATAATTAAATTCAATAATTAAATTGCCAAATTCATAGTTATAATTGAAATTCAAGTTAAAAATAACCTCTAAATATTTAAAATCAATTAAATATCTCAATTTAAAATGTTCAAATTCTGGGTCGTCACATTCTTCCCCCCTAGAAGAATTTCGTCTCGTAATTTCTAGTTAAAAAGAATGATCTTTAACCCATTTATCATTTTTCCAAAACCAAATAGTTTTAACAACTTGCCAAAACAAATCTTTTTTTATTAAAGATCCCTTATCACTTTAATTAGCTTTGCAAAATCTTCCATAGTTTCCAAACAGCATTATTTATTCCACAATTTAAATTTAAATTCATATTTTAAACTTTCAAAATTTTCTCAAAATTTTTCTAACTCCCTAAATTTTCGAAAAATTTCGCCAGTTTCTCCTTTACGCGGCTAGCTCAATACGAATGCAAAATGCCACAATGGGCCCCCCGATTTCAAAAAGAAAACGAAAAGCCAAGCGGCTCGGCAAGAAGGTCATCAAATTTCATACTGAAATTTAAATACATACATTTTTCGAGCAATTCAAATTATCTTCGAAATCAAATCCCAATTTATCTTTTGCCTTTAACACACCTGCATATCATGCTTATCAATTTGCACATTCTTTACAAAAGTTTCCACATTCATTCAAATCCATAGGATGCACTTATATCATTCGTATGCAATACCAAATTCGATCGCTCACTCGATCATACAATTTCACTTCCAAACTAGTATCGTCCCCCCGACTTTATAGTGCGGACATAGATCTGATTTCTTGATTAGAAACCGTCATTCTTCTTGCATAGCCGTAAACTATGATAGAGAATTTCTAGAATCAACCAAAAATCCATATCCAGGGTTTGCCGTCGAAAATCGAGTGAAATATCCCAACTCGGATCAATATAACTATTTCGAAAATCTACGCTCGAATTTTGGATCAAATTGCTATGCGAAAATAATATACGTATATCATACGTATTAATTCCAATTGATTACTAGATATATCAATTTTTTTTATTTTATTCACACTGATTTTCCATTCACTTATTCACAATTACCATTTTACGATTTCCAGTTTAACCTTCATTCACTTTTTAATTTACAATATTTTCTCAACTCTAAATTTTTTACTTAAGAATTACACCAATTATTTTCTTAAGTTCAATACAAGTATTTTACATACTTCCCACATTTATTTTCAATTTGCCACTTCGGTTAAGATCTTCAATTAGTTTCACTTACTAATTTTATTTTAACACTTTGTTTCTTTTAGTCCAACTTGACAAATTTTCCATTTCACTTAATTAACTTAATTCAAATTTAATTTCAATGTTTAGCTTGAATTCCATTTACTTACCATAGTAAATTCATTCATTCATTCACAAATTAATTTTCTACCTTAATAAATTTTATTCCATAATTATTTTAAATAGGATTCCAAAGTCTTTCTATCTGTTCAAAACCATTTTTGAAATCAATTCAAATTATCTTTTGAATTTTCAAAACCAAACCCCAGTTTTCCAAACAACTTCAATTTTTAAATAATTTAGCAGCAATTCCTCTCTTGGAAACTCGAAAATGAACACCGATGATGTCGCGATCATCATCATAATTTTTTTCTAACGACCGAAAAGAGTTTATTGCTTTTATCTCTCAAATTTTTTTCCAAAACCTTTGAAAACTATTTTCAAATCAAAGGGATTTAAACTTTTCACCAAAATTTCATATTTCAAATCCTTCAACTTAATTTTCAAATAGTACTCTAGAATTCTATTTCAAATTATATTTTCAATCTCATTTGTATATGAATTTATTTCTCAGATTTTAATTATGATTTCAATTTTTATACAATTTCAATGATAATAATTTAATATTATCACTTCCTAACAATTAAGCAACCATATATTATAATAATTTCTGAATTTTTTTCCTTTATATACAAAAATAATATGGGTAAAATTGTTTCATTTATCCTATTTTAAAACAATATCGTGTCGGTTTATCTTGTTTAAGAGTTTAGAAACCCCTATCGATACAGTTGGTCAAACTGCACCGACCAGAATCTATAAACAATCAACCGATAAGTCAACACAATATGGAAC
Source organism: Allium cepa (assembly GCA_030765085.1). Lineage (NCBI taxonomy): Eukaryota > Viridiplantae > Streptophyta > Magnoliopsida > Asparagales > Amaryllidaceae > Allium > Allium cepa. Next base: position 75,948,081 of record CM060941.1, on the reverse strand, counting down.
CATTTTATATTCACTAACAAATACACGCTAATATCTAATATTACACTCAAACTCATTCTAGAGTACAACTGACTCTATCTCTAATGAGTAATCCCAACCAGAGCCAAGGTTGTCGCTTAACCAATTGCTCTGATACCAATTGTAACGACTCAATTTTTCGATGCTCGAAATCGACATCAATACGTCCACTATATCAAATGCCAAACAGTCGAATGCCGGAAAACCGAACCGTTAGGATTAAAGAAGAAGAAGATAGAAGAAGAAGCAAAAACAATATCAGAATCCTACATTTCATAGCGGTACAATATATAATAGATAAAAGAATAATCTTTAAAATAAAAGCACTATATTAGTTTATACACCACATTACATCATCAGACTGTTACAACAACAAATAGCGGAAAATAATATAACATATACAAGTGATAGCCTCGCCATCCAACTTGAACTCCAGATCTCCACAGCATATTTTTCTGACTTCGCTCCAGAATAATGATAACCTGACTCTAGGCTATCCGTGTGGAAAATTATAGGCACCCAGAGTTTAGAAAGGGAACAATAAACTCCAGGTCAGTCATGGGACTGGTGTGAGATCTTAAAAACAATTATTTTCACAAATAAAGGGAAAGAAATCCTCTATGCTTTTGGAAAATGAAACTACCATAAGGCCTCCCCGCACATACACAATGCAAGCGCACAATTGGAGGAGATTTCTCCTTATGATAGTCAAACATGCTTGATACGCGAAATCTCTTTGATACTATTATAATTAGCGCATAGTGTGGAAACTATTTCGAAAGTATAATATAAATCTTAGCCAGTATATGTACCATTATATTATGCCTGCTATAGCTACCTCCTGAGGAGGCAGGTTATACAATTGCAGTCGTAAAGGGCATGTATTGTTTCTTTGGATTTTCAACAAATGGCCAGACTAAGGAACTTCCTATGCCACATGGGTACGCCTCTGGAGGGACGTCCCGAGAACTTAAACATCTCTCTGCCAACACAAGGCCGGATTACCTCTGTTACTAGGTAACTGCTACACGAGTATGTCATCCCCCGATCATTACCGACCTTTATCCGAGGATCCTCAACCACAAAGCAACAACCATAAAGTAATAAATTTACAGCAACCACATAGGTTAAATATCTGGGCTCCATACCATGATACCACCCTTTTTCAGAAGGAAATGGACATACCCTAAGGGGCGCTACCCCCAATAACCTTGCTGCATCCTTCTTGTTTCGACCATTTTCGGGTTGTGAGATTCGACGAAGTCTCATCCACAAAGCTACGCTTTTCACAAAATCCATGCTTCGATCAACAAATGATCAGCAGCAATTCGCATGCCACATTACCAAATTGGGAATGTATCACTAGTAACCATCAACTACATAACTTCTAAACTCGTACGTCTTAGAGAAGGGTGTTAAGCTAAAAGAATAAATTCTCCGCCACTAACAGAAATGTATTTGATAGAAACCAGCTTTACATCTTAAAGTGTAACGTCAGGCACACATCCATGCAAGTCCATTCCGGGATCGAACGGAACCAAAGGCACTTCAAAGAAGGCCTTGCAAATCCGGATATTTACTAATCACGTCCGGACTCCCCATCTTAAAAGGGTGATAAAATCTCTACACCGGAGCAACTCGGTGCAGAGACATTTGACAAGTAATCCTTTCGCTTTCGAAAATACCTAGTCTTCAACATCATCTTCAAATGCAATCCCATTTCGTCGTATCGTTATTCGGAATGAGTTTATGACACAAAGTCCTCTCCCGGCCATTCCGAATGACGAGTGCTTGTTTTAAAAATAGGTGTTACATTCAGATTTCAAGTAAATCACAATAAATTTCTATTTTGATATTTTTTATAAAAGATCCATCACAAAGATTCAATGTGGTTTTAGAATATCCATTTGGAATTTGACCTCCGGTCGCATCAAAATTCAAGTGCCATTTAAAGGCCAATACTGATAGTCGGTTATTTAACTATCAATCAACATTCACAACAATCACCAGATTTCAAATAATTTTCCCCAAATTATTTATTTTAAAAATATATTCGCAAGATATATTCTCACACTTCAACCCTTTGAAAACAAATTTCAAATCACTTTCCTCACGTGGAATAAATTTCCAAATATTTATTTCCACTGAAAATTTGCCGAGTTCAAATACTTTAAAATAATTTAAATCATTTATCCAAAATATACTTGGAAACATCTAGAATAAAAACTATTTCCAAACACTTATTTAAATATTAGCTATGAAAACATTATGCCAATAACTCACATAAAACTTCAAGTCCAAACTAATTTTAAAATACAATTAGTAGATAGGGTATAACTATTTAAATAACCATTTTCTAAAACAAATATCAATTAAATATTTAAATAATCACTTCTATAATAATTAATTAAATAAATCTTTACTTTAAAGATTTTCAAAATAACTTAAGAAAATAATTTCTCCAAAATATTCTTTTAAAACCAACTCTAGAACTTTTAATTTATATTTGATAACTACTTTGAAAACATACTCGACTTTCCAGGAAAAATACACTTTCCATTCCAAAATGGTCAATTTAAATCAATTAATAAATCCTTCTTGATTTATTTTAAATTTACATTCCAAATCCGCAAATTTCTTTCCACACTTTTAAAAATAAATCCATATTTATTTTTTAAAACAAATTCCCTTTCCTTTATAAATTCTTATTGTGAATTTATATTTCCAAATATCCACTGATATATGATTTTCAAATCGATTTCTAAATATTCACTTTCAAACACCAAATCAAATTTCTAATTGATTTCCAAATTTATTTCAAACCCCAAATCAAATTCCAAATTGATTTCTTAAACATTTATTACAAATATCAAACAATTTCCAAATTGATTTCCAAATATTTGTTTCAAACCCCAAATCAAATTCCAAATTGATTTCAAAAATCGCTACCTTTTAAAACAAATTTCTTTATTTCTTCCAAACTATTTAAAATCCGAATTTTAAATAATTTCTTCAACTATTAAACAATATTACTTAAAATCCCTTTATAAAAATCTTTTTCCATATTTTGGAATCAAATCGATGAGATTTCAAAATCAATCTTTACCTATTTAAATTCCTTATTTTAAATTCACCTAATCCTTTAAAATGAATTTACTTACAATTTTCTACTTGAATTCCCAAAAATTCAATTTTTATATTTCTGGTATCCTACGATACCAAAAATATATTCGGCTAAACCATAGCCTTCAAATAAATTTCAATTATCAATATAATCATTCACACCAGTATAATCATTCACAGATTATCACATCACATACAAATAAATTCATAAATGTGAGGAATCCAGTTGGATCCCTCCAACCTGTTTCCCTGCATCCACAAATGTTAGCATAACAATTAAATATCAATTCCACTTCGAGGTGGAATATCGTGGTATATGGGATTATATAAAATCATCCGCTATTATACGGTGCATAGGGTCTCATCCGCTATATAATGCGGAAAATCAATCACTCCACATATATATATATATATATATATATATATATATATATATATCATCCAAACAGTCAATCGATAACTGAAATTTCAATTATTTAAATTTGAGTGAGAAGATCTCACCTTTTATTTGCAATCCATTCCAACTCATTTCCATTCCTGCTTGTTTTTTCATTTTAGACATTGTATAAACAATTCACGATTTATTACTATTTGAATTAATCAAACAGTTAATTTTCCATTCAATCAATTTAATTCAACTAATAATTTGGGTTTAAACTAATTTCCTATAATAAATAAGATTGTAACTAAAATAATTAAATTAGTTAATTAAACCAACTAATCACCATAATACACCATTTAAAAATAAACTAGCACATTTAAATGGTGCATTTGATATATTTTTTTTCAAATTGAAACTACATATATAGTTTTATAAAAACACATTATAGATTTAAAAAAAATCAATTTTATATCAACTTTCAACGTTTTGAAATCTTTTTTTTCAAAATCTTCTATATATATTAAATTAAAACAGCATGATTTCTATATATTCTACTATACATATATATATATATATATATATTTTGTTAAATCAAAAATAAATTTGTAAAAATAAAACAAATCTGGTTTTTAAATTCTTCTCTGCAGGTACTATAGTTTCAAATAAATATTTACTTAATTTAAGAAAATTATTACCTTACGCATGCCACCACCCACAACTGCAACCACGCCGTCGATGAGCATCATTGCCGTCATCGCGTAGCCCTGCCCACGCGCCGCTCGACATCGCCTGTCGTCGAACAACACCGAATACAAGAAATCATGGCTGCCCCTACATCACCGCGATGCCTTAGACCACGCGACCCCCAATCTCGCATACCCTGCCATTGCGACTCGATCGCAATCCCCTTCAGCTTCAACAAACCCGACCTCGAACCCAAATTGTCGATCCTCAAACCCTAGCCGCCAATCCTTGCGCCTCTCCTTCGACGACGCTTCGACCTTGCACGAATTTTAGCTGCCGCCTCGTCCATCTCGGCATCACGACTGAGTCGCGAGCCATCCCCATTTTATTTATTTATTTTGTTTTGATCGATTTCTTTTTTTCGAGTTCGGCTATGGTTTCGATTTAGAACGAAAAGAGGATTCTTCGTTTCTTTTATTCTTTAAATGAGACAATAATTTATTTCTGCAACGTGTGTTCGTTTTGATAGAGAAAAGAAGCCAGATATTTGAAACAATGAAACATATTGAATCAACATTATTTTATTCTAGACTGATTAAAATATCAAATTAAATTTGAATTTTAATTTTAAATGACTTGAAATCGAGCCGAAAATTTCAACCTCCAATCGAGGCGTGTCGCTAGACGTTTATAATGTTAAACCCCTATTCCAAACGTGATGGAAAAGGTTTCTAGTCATATGGAGAAGATAGCTTTTTGAATCCAGTATTTATATTGAATTTTCAATTTGAATTCAACGCGTTTATAATCCATACGGTCACACGACAACCCCGAATGCTAGGAAAATTGAAATCTGATAATAAAATACTGTTACGGATCCAATGGAACTGATTTCGTTGAATTTCAAGACTGTGCCTCGAAAGGCTATTTTTTTAAATACCGATTTAAACGATATAATTTCAAAATTAATCAAAACACTTTCAAATCCAATTCTGAAGCTTCCATTATCTTCAGTATTATCAATATAAATTTTCTAAGCCTTCAAAATATTTTTAATAGGCTTAAAACTAAAGATTCAATTTTTTACCCAAATTTCTATAATTAAATTCAATAATTAAATTTCCAAATTCATAGTTATAATTGAAATTCAAGTTAAAAATAACCTCCAAATATTTAGAATCAATTAAATATCTCAATTTCAATTGTTCAAAATTCTGGGTCGTCACAATTCTTTACGAGTGCATGATATTCTTAAACTGTAGCTTCTTTTCAATTTTTATCTTTTGCAGCTTGATCAAATGTTTCTGGCTTTTCTGATAGTGTAGTTGTACTGTGTATCTTCGGTTTGAATATCCCATTTTTTGCTCTAGCAATCCTATGATGCCCAGTATTAGCTTGTGGCTCATCATGTGGTGATTCTGTTATATTGACTTGGTCAACATATTTCCTTGATTGTTCTTGCTGTGTACTTGAATAATCTTGGCTGATGCTTTAGAGGTGATTAGTTGAGTCGGCAGGTGTTTGATTAAGATGATCAGATAGTTTTTTGCCAGTTCATTACCCGATTCATTGATCACTGTGAGTTATGAAACATGGTTTCTTGAATTCTTCTCAACCCCTTCTTGATTCCACACAGTTAAATACAAAAGTATGGATGGCATTGATACATTTAGGTTATAAACATTTTGAGTTGTCTTTATATCTGCAACAGAGAAAGGAAATATATGCTCACTAAACACAACATGCCTACTTATAAATATTTTTCCACTATTGTCTAGGCATTTATTCTGTACCCTAAAAATGTACATGGTGTACACCTAAATTTTAACTTGTGAGTATTATAAGGTCTTGTAAAGAAAACATAAATATTCAAAGGTTTTCAGACTTTTATAGTCTGGTTTTGTATTGAATAATTTTTCTGTTGGACTCTTACTTTCTAATACTTTAGTTGGCAGTTTATTAATTAGATTGCAATACTAAAAGAGTCGGGCCAGAATGTAGGAAGAGATACTTGAGCAAGTAATGTAAGACCAGACTCAATTATGTGTCTGTGTTTCGTTTCAACTAATCCATTTTTCTCATATGTGCAGGGACATGTAGTTTTATATGATAGAATTTTGGCTATATCCTATGAGAAATTATATAGTTTGTTACATATATCTAACTCGTTGACTAATCTTGTTCGAAATAAACGTGGTTCCTTTCTATTATATAGTTGATATAATGTAGTAATATTAATTAGTTAATTAATTAAAGGGATATTTAATAGAAAATATATAAATGATATGCTTTTTGATAGTAGTTAACCGTGAGTAATTTATCGTAAAATAAATAAATATACCATTTTAAATGTTCCTAGTCAATATGCATCGAGACCGAATATTAATGTACTCGTTTAAACTAGAGTACGTAATGTTCTCCAAATGTTGGGCAATGTATCACTCACGACTGCTGGAGGCACTTAGGGGTTACTTACTAATAGTTATTGGATAATTATAGAATGACTCATTCGATAGTTTTCTATTGGTTATAACTAAGGTCAAAGAGAAAATATCGATGTGAATAATTTACACAGTTCTTTCGACTTGAGAATACTGTGAATCTTCAATATGAAAGCTTCGCTTTAGTTATGGTTAAATCATGACACGAGTCCATCGAGTGACTATAGTTGGACTGAGTGGAAGTATTGTAAGTGAAGCACTATTCAAGAGTGAATTCGTCTCCTTAGTTATATGAGGTTAGTATCACAGTCAACTCAAATAAACCCAAAGTCAAAATCTTTGGATAGAGTAGTTCGGTTAATAATAATAATTATTATTGAACCAATGACTTTGTCTTTGGACTATAGAGTTGATTGTGGACGATGTTGGAATTTTTGACCATTACTAATTTCAGTAAGTCCAAAGTGATGTAGTTTTGACGAAGAGAATTAGTGTAAATTATTGTCACAACTGGGTAACGCTTATTAAATTAAAATAAATTTTTTTTTGAAAACGAGTGAGTGATAAATTTGGCCATATTGTCACCCCACTTGCTAAGTGAAGTGTGAACGTTAACATTTGTACAGTTCGACGTTAATCCCTGGCTGAATTTACACCCAAGAGTACACAACGAAATTGATGAATTCTCTTAAGACCAAATGATCTATTTAGTTTATAATTATTATAAATTGCTTAGATTAATTAATATTTATATAATATTAATTATAAAATTTGGATATTGAGAAATAAATTTGTTGCATGCATTTATAAAAGGTTATAAATATGTTGATTGATATGAGATATTGATAACAAATTTAGTTGTATATAATTATGCATATCTAAATCGGGTTAAATGGGCTCACAACCCATGAATTTAGGGGTGAAGTCATCGGTGTTGATAGCGGAAGAGGACAACTACTATGCATGAGATTAGGGTTTTGAAGTGTGTGGTTGAGATCATTATTTGCTTTCTTATGCTACCCATATAAAAGCTAATCTCAAAACCCTAGTAAATGGTTTATTCATTTTTGAGCCGCCACATACTTCTTGACATCAAATATTTTCTAAAATTACCCCAAAAATTCTCAAATCCAGTTTAAATTAAAAATACTAATTTATAGTAGAAGGTCTTCTATCTCGGATTTGCAACCTGGTGGATTGAGAATTGTTCTTAGAAGAGAACTCGTTGTTCAAATGGACTCAAAGGCTTCATTAAGAGGCGAATTTTTATTTATTATTATTTTTTGATTTCAAGTTCATCATATGATGTTGATTTACATCCAAATCACTTGTTTGTACTCAGATATATTTATTCTTTAGATTATGTGAGATTTTTGCAGGTATATGTGCTTATTACAATTGGATTGGTTATGTGCTTACCGTAGTATTTTGTTTATTGATTTACTGCTATTTTTTCTAAAAAATTAATTTTGATTTATATTAATATATATATATATATATATCTGTGTGTGTGTGTGTGTGTGTATAAATAGAAACAAATTAAATGTATACAAAGTTGCAAATTTTCCATATGTATAATTGTATATATGTTTATCTCTAATATATATTTAATCTAAAAAGTTTCTTATGATGTTTTATACATATTGTGAATCATAAAATATAAAATTTTATTAAATATGTATATGTATATATATTATTTAATGATTTTGTCAATTGTTTGTTATGTACAAAATTATTAATGGTTCAAAATTTCAATTTTATATTTTTTATATATTCTGTACCATGTAATATGCTTATTGTAAAATTTTAAGATTTTTTGAACTTAATTTATTACTTTCTAAAATTAATTTACTTTCAGCCTACAATTAATTATTTAATTAAAAATACAAATTCAATTCATAAAATTGTAGAAATTTTTCAAAAGCACTAGAATTTTCACAGGTACCTTTAATTTTTTTTATTTTTAAAACTTAATTCAATATTTTTTATAATGAATTTATTTTCAAACTGCAGTTAATTATTTAATTAAAAATATAATTTCAGTTGAGAAAATTCTAAAAAAATTTCCTAAACCCAAAATATATCTTCTTTACCTTAGAAAAAAGGTTTAGAATTTTTCAACTTGATTTCATATTTTTAAGAACTAATTGGTTAAGGGCTATTATCAACTATTTAACAATAAATATTATTTTGGTTAAAATATTCATAAATTATTCTTAATCCAAGATACGTTTCCAGATTTTGTAAAATTATAAACTTTTATTTTTATCATGTGATTATTTTACGTTAATCTGTTATGGCAGAAACTGGTTTATTTAATAATTTATATGTGTGTGTATATTCGTATACATAATCCTGTTTTGACATATTATACAAGCATATATTTGAACAAATTATAGTACATACAAAAAGAGCTAATGTGTCCGTTGCAATGTAAATCCCAACATTTATATACAGACACATTATACCCTTCACAGATTATGGTGTTGCGCATGCATACACACACACACACATATGTGTAAATAAATAAATCTCTAACTATAATTTGTACATTTAGAACATATGAACATGGTAATAAATCTTGCCATGAATAAATTATCAATCAATGACATTTAATGTATCAGTCAATTCAAATTAAAGAGAGAAAATGAAAGCTTACTCTCTTCATTTGATGCAATTAATATTCACAATTATTTTTTATTTTAGGAAAAGAAATGAAAGGTTTCATTCCCTATACATTAACTAGATGGTAGTTGTATCTGATACACTATACATATGAAATTAAAAAATTTCCTTTGACTAATTTAAATAAAATAAACGATTTTATTTAAAACAAATTTAGAAATTTTCTAAATAAATTAGGCTTCATAGGCCCAACTAAGATCCAATAAGGTATATTTTTTGAAATTCATCCATTTCTTCTGCTGCGAGTTAGCTCAATTCCTTCAATGGTATCAGAGTCCAATAGCCAATGCAGTCTAAATTAGTCATATTAAACCTAACTAATTAACCTTGCATACTTAGTACGATGTCTAGAAAGTTAATGTCTAGAATTAAAATTGGATAATCAAGTACCGTGTCCTACCTGGTTACCAGCCTGACCTGTAAGATGATGTGAGCCTAAAGGTTGCCCCTAATAGAAAATACCCAACTTGAATTGGGATTCAAAATGCCTTGAAAATCAAAGTTAAAATTTTTAAATTTAATTTAAATTTAAAATAAAATACGTTATATTATAAAAGATATAATATAACATAAATTTTCAAAATATTTGAAAAACAATTCACATTAATTTTAAATTTTAAATTTTAAAATTATTGATAAGATTAATAACAGTAAATTAATTAAATAAGTTAATTAATTAATAAACATGTGCATGTATTATATATTGAGATTTATGTTATGTTGTTTTTAAATTGTTTAAAATAAGATAAGTATACATGTAAGTATGTTAACTGAATTTTGAAATTAATATAATTTAATTAAAATATTTTAATTTTTTAATTAAATAAATTAATTAAAGGTTAATTAATTAAAACACACATATATAAGATATATGTGTTATACTATAAAGGTTATAGCATACACTTTAAAGGTTGTAGTAGATATGTCTAATATAAAAGTTATATTGGATTACTAATATAAAATTAATTAAAGAGTTAATTAATTAAAATTAATTAAATAATATTTAGTTAATATAATGTTATATATAAGACTATTATATAAGTAATATGAAATATAAAAGTTATATAATATATAAGATGAATGTATAATTAAAGTTGGAACATTAAAGAAAACCCTAAATAGACTTAAGAAATAAATACACACATATATGTATGTATACCTGATTTGTGGTGTGTTTGACACTTGAATGATGAGAGTATTTCATGAGAAATACATTATTCCATAAGTTGATATCACTCGATATAATATATTGATGATAGTAAAGCTTTAATATAAAATTGTCTTATACCATATATACATATGGTTATCTTACCTCGTCTATTCGTTATATTGATAGTACTACTCATAACATCTCTAGCTTGAGTTTGCTCAACAGCTAAGGAGTATGCAAGATATATATATATATATATATATATCTTGCATACTCCTTAGCTGTTGAGCAAACTCAAGCTAGAGATGTTATGAGTAGTACTATCAATATAACGAATAGACGAGGTAAGATAACCATATGTATTTGTTGAGCAAACTCAAGGTAAGTATTATACTTAACCATCGTGATATGGTAGGTATGAGTGAATAATCTCTTTCATTTGTTGAGCAAACTCCAGGTCGAAATGAGATTAGTACAAGGTAACATGGGTTAGGAGTTGTATGTGATACAACCGACAAGGAGTTATCCATCAACCATGGAGCTCTGACTTTTTGAGCAAACTCAAGATAGGAATTTCAAGATGGACGAGTGCAAACACCTACTAGTGAAGTTGAAAGACTTCTATGTTTTACTTACGGTTTGGTGAAACATAAAAGACTTGTGGATGCCTTATTAGGAAAATGAAATGATAACATTTAACCTTTCCAATATTATAAGAACATATGCTGTATAATGTTATAATAATCTACATTGATAAATTTGTACATTTGATAGGATCAATAAAATGTTTATCAATTGAGATATACAAATGAAATGAAGATTGACAAAAGAAATATAACAAATACCTACCAATAATAGATTATTGCATATTAACGTTTCAATACCCATGCAAGTGCCTAATATTACAATTACTAAATACATTCGTATTTTGTTCACTTACGCATTTATTTGGTCCATACCATGTATTACATCCTATGACTTTCGAACTCTAAAAGCAATACCAGACTGGATATTTAATCCATATACAATCACATATAAATGTTATATAGTGAACGGTTAGAGTTTGTAATGTAAAATATTTCGATGAAATTATCGAAAAACCAAATAAACCTTAGTGCAAGAGAAAGTATATAATTTTATTGATTACAAAGATCATATTGTGTTAGATATAACACTAGACCAAAACTATAATATAAATCTAAGAACTTGATCACTGAAATGTTAGTTTGATCAGTTTACGCAGAGCGTAAACATATTTGATGTTCTTAAAAATTAAGGATAATTGAATGTGCTTTTGTAAAGGGTTCATTAGGATATTGTAGTAAGGATTTTCTTTTTAATGGTTTGACCATTAGAAAGAAAAACGAATGTACAAGAGTAGATGTGATTTAATGCATAGTGGGACAGAGAGAGCGAACAGTCACTTCTGCTTCATAAAGAAACATCAGAAACGAGAATTGTAGTAATAATGATACTTAATATTGAAATAAGAAATATGATTTATATTTCGAAACATATTTTCATATAGAAAATTGTTTTCTATGATATTTATTTCTCTTAAGTTCAAGATATTTGATTGAAGAACTCTTTGTGGGAAACTAGTTTGAGTATGTGAAATAAACAAATCTATATTAAGTGAATGATGGACCTTCGAATATAGTACGCTATTATAGTAATGGCGGAAATAGTGAGAGCGTACCGTATAAAATATTTGATTGCATTGTATTATGAATTCGTTAAACATACCGAACATTATTTATGAAATAATGACTATTCTTCGGTATCGATTGAGAAATAGACATAGCTATATTTCAATATGAATATCATGAATATCGGTTGTGAAATAAAACTATAATGTGGCATTTTTTTATAACAAAAGTGATGCATTGGAAAATACAGAAGTATCTAATGTTATTTACTGTTATTTTAGAATTATAAACCAAGCCATAGTTTTGAGAATTTAATTTTATTATATGATTTTGAATCATGTGATATTGGTTAGTTATATCTAAAATAATTAAGGACTATTCACCCATTCAGTAGAAGCATCATAAGAGTTGATGAACTCTTCAGATTGATACATATTGATGTTTGCAATCGTAAGTCCATTAATAGAAAAACGGTTCCACGTACTTCGTCATATTCACAAATGAGTTGTCATAAATGAGGACATATGTATTTGATACACTTGTAATATGTCTATGGTAAACTCATAGATTATAAAACAGAAGTAAATAAAATAACATGCAATAGAAATGATTTGATTCGATCGAATGAGTGAGTATATTGGAAAAGGTTTCGAACGTACCTAAAAATGAATAAAGATTCAATCTCAAAAGTCAATCATCCATGAGATACATAATGATGCATCGATAAGACGAACTTTGTTGGACAATGTACGATCAATTATGAGTGAAGTTGAGTTAGTTTATTTCTAGGTCATGTACTTAAAATAGCACACAAGGTTAATATTATTTCATCTAAATAATAGTTTACAAAATCACACAAGATAAGGGTTTATAAGAAACTCTTGTCAGAAAAGCGGATTACGGATCTTAAGGCTAGGATTAACACTAGATGGAGGGGTGAATAATGTTTATAAAGAATTACTAAATCTTTTTGAGTTTATGTTAATTTAGACACGGATGTGTGCAATATACAGACACATATATGATCACAGAAACAAACACAGATGCAGAAATAAAATAAAAAACAGTAAAGGAAAGAACACACTAGATTTTATACTGGTTCGGAATTACCCTACATCCAGTCCCGCAATACAAGTATGGATTTCCTTTCAAAAGCAATCTTTACCATTACACCCTCGATTTCAAGGCTACGAGGTACACCCTCCAGAATCACAATCCTCTGGGTAGAGATACTTGATTTTCCGGGCAACAAGTTCACCCACTTGATTTTACAGGCAACAAGTTCACACAATTGATTTCCCAAGGCTACAATCACACCTTATCTCGCTTGATTGATTTTTAAGGCTACAATCATACCTTTTCTCGCTAAGTTGATTACAAAAAGCCTATAACTCTAAATAGCACTGAGGATCTTGTTGAGATAGTGATAGAGAATCAAACTACGAATGATCGAGTTCGATTCAATGTTGATTTCGGCAGAGTAATGGTAAGAATATGTATTAAGAAAAGTGGAAGAAGAAGAGGAGTGAAAAACCAGAAAATATGATATAAAATTCGTTGAAATTAACCCCTATTTATAGAAGAACAACAGCCATGTCCATTCGTGAAGAGTTTTGACGAATATACACTTCTTTTGAAATTTAAATTTTGAACTCAACTGACACTATGTCGACATGGTCACCATGAGTATGTCGACATCCCAAGGCAATTTTTGATGATTTGATTTTCTTTGAAAATAATCTTTATCTTATATGAAAACTATTTTAAACTTTATAAATATACTTGACTATAGTTAAAATTCATAAGTAAATATAGAGAATAATATATATAGAATTCAACTATAATTTTATATTTTAAATCTAAGTATAAATATTTAAAAGTTAATTATATTAAAAGATAGTTTAAAATCAGCAGTAATTTGACTTTGAAATTAAAGATGATTTTGAGGCTAAAATTATTTAAAATCAGGATAGAGGTTTTTGAATCTTTTAAAAGGAAAGTTTTGAAATCATTTGAAAACAAGATAATTTTTGTAAAATCATTTGAATAAAAATTAGCGGATACAAAACTATATTCCACTAGATTTTTCGTAGGTTCCATCCTACTTAGGGTTCCATCCCTTTAACGGGCTCGAAGTGGATTCCATTCCACGAATAAATTGTATTTTAAGATGTCAGTGCTTTTCTAGGAGTTTTAACAAAATTCCTAATTAAAATACTTATTCTTGAAGTCTTGAACTCTTGATAATCTTGATACTCACAAGTCTTCAATCTTGATATCTTGAATCCCTATACTGCACAGTCTTCATTCTTGGTACCTGCATGGTTAAATCCTGCATATACATATATATCTAAACTTATAATGTTAGTATTTATATTTTATAATCTATTCTAAGGTTGTTGTCATCAAAACCATCATCTCACGGACTAACAATCTTCCTTTTTTTGATGATGACAACCTTTGTTTATAAAATATTACTTCTATCCTAATAACTCCGCCTAAAACTAATAACTCCCCCTTAATCTATGCCCTAATTACCCTATTTTGTACTTCTCCCCCTTTGTCATCAACAAAAACAAACTCTAAACTTTATAACTTCAAACTATATAACTCCCCCTAAATCTAATACCCTATGATATGTGATTATAATGATAGTGTTATCATAAGTAATCAGCACTTAGATCTAAAGCTATAACTTACTACTAACTATTCTAACTAAAATCCATGATAATACTTATAATTAAAACATATAAGAACACACATTACGTGTAAAGTTGTATTTACATGAGCGTTTAGAGAACATAAAGAAACACAAACAACAATGGAGAAGAAAGAAAAGAAACTAAATAGGAGATCTATGAATCGAACAACGCGGATAGTGGAAACAGAAATTTCCACGTTGTTCAACATGATTCCCATCTTTATCATAGCACACTTCTCCAACGCAAACGACTTTGTCGTCATCTTCCGCTTGTGCTTCTTCCATGGGTTCTTCTTCTTCTTCTTCGCTGGCCTCTTGTTCTTGATCGTGTGAAGAATCTTCATCAATCAAGATAGGGTTGGCTTGATTATCCATTAGAAAATTTTTGCAAATTCCTAAGAATCTTGTCTTGCCTCTCTTGTTCCTTTGCCATACGGAGTTGAATCACTTGAATTTCAGTCATCATCTGAAGTGCATCCTTCAGAGACTCCTCTATTTTTCTAACACGAGCGAGAGTAGTACGTTGAAATGGACCAAAAGTAGTAGAGGGGAACGAAAATGTTGATTTTATGATTGATTTGGAAGATGATGCCATGATTTTATTTATTTAAGAAGATAGAATAGAAAGAGAACAGAGAGAATGATCAAAAATTCGAGAATAAGAAGAATATATAACCAATTTTTTTGAATTTTGGCGGGAAATTTTTTAGAAAATAAAAATGTTATATGTCGACATGGGTATATGGGGGATGTCGACATGCTCCATTATATTTTTACTATTTGATTTATTTTAGTATTAATTATATATTATAATGGATATTTATATTTTATATTTCAGTTATTGAACAAATACCTAATTATCTTCTTAATTTAGTAAATATTGATTCATTTAAGGGTTTTGTTAAAATATCAACAATTTGATTCTCAGAATTGATATAATCAAGAGTAACTACTTCCTTACTTATATTATCTTTGAGAAAATGATGTCTGATATCAATATGTTTAGTTCGAGCATGTTGAGTGGTATTTTTGGATAAATTTATTGCACTAGTATTATCACAATAAATTGGTGATTTCGAGATATTTAAAGCATAATCTTTTAAAGTTTGTTGCGTATATATTACTTGAGAACAAGCCAAAGCAATAGAAATATACTCTGCTTCAGTTGTTGATAAAGAAACTGTGTTTTGCTTTTTACTAAACCAAGAAACCAGAGAATGCCCCAAAAAGTGACAAGTCTCACTTGTACTTTTTCGGTCTGATTTACAACCAGCATAATCAGCATCATAGTAAGATATTAAGTCAAAAGAATCATTTTAGGGTAAAATAACCCATAATCAGATGTGTGTTTAACATATCTTATGATACGTTTGACGGTTTTTAAGTGGGTCTCTTTAGGTTGGGATTGATATCTGGCACAGAGACAAACACTATGCATGATATCAGGTCTACTAGCAGTAATATAGAGTAGTGATCCAATCATCACTCTATATAATTTTAGATCTACATCTTTCGAGAGATCTTCTTTACTAAGGTACTCATTGGTTTCCATGGGAGTGGGTTTTCCACTTGCAGTAGTCAAACCAAATTTACTAATTAGGTCTTTAGCATATTTTTCTTGACTAATAAAGATACCATTATCTAACTGTTTTATTTGTAATCCTAAAAAGAAATTTAATTCACCCATATGACTCATCTCAAACTCTTTTGTCATTATTTCAAAAAATTCTTTATTCATTTCAAAATTTTATTGTAATAAATAAGATCTTAGTCTATCATACCAGGCTCCTGGAGCTTGTTTTAGACCATATAAAGCTTTCTTAAGTTTGTAAACATGATTTGGTAATTTATCATTTTTAAAAAGTGGTGGTTGTTCAACATATACTTCTTCTTTTACAAATTCATTTAAAAAGGCACTTTTAACATCCATTTGAAATAATTTGAAATTATTATGATTTACGAAAGCAAGTAGAATCCTAATGGCTTCTAATCTTACTATGGGAGCAAAGGTTTCATCAAAATCTATTCCTTCTTCTTGACAATAACCTTGAGCGACTAATCGAGCTTTATTTCTAACTACCTCTCCTTTTTCATTCATTTTATTTCTATAAACCATTTAGTTCCAATTATAGTTTTATTTTCTGGTCTAGGAACAAGTTTCTAAACATCATTTCTAGTAAATTGATTTAATTCTTCTTGCATAGCCAAAATCCATGGATCATCAGTTGATGCTTCTTTTGGATTTTTGGGTTCAATAGTTGATACAAAAGCTACATTACTCATTTGACTTAGTTGATTTCTAGTATTAACAACAAATTACATATCTCCCAGTATATTTTCTATAGGATGATCTTTTAAAAGTTTAGTCCTTTTATTAGGACAATTAATTTCATTATTAGTCTCAATTGATTCTTGATTTTGAGTGATTAAATCCTCTTCATCATTTGTATCTTCAAAAATTTTGAAATTTTCATCAATTGAAACATGCATTGTTTCTTCAATGGTGTTAGTTTTTAAATTAAACACTCTGTATGCTTTACTTCTATTAGAGTATCTGATAAAGATTCCTTTGTCGGATTTATGATTAGCTTTATCTAAATTATCTTTTGTATTTAAAATAAAGCATTTACTTTCAAAAATTCTGCAATAAGATACCTTAGATTTCTTTGAATAAAGAAGTTCATAAGATGTCTTATCAGTTAAAGGTCTAATTAAAATTCTATTTAAAATATAACAGGCGGTAGCAACTGCTTCTGCCCAAAAATTCTTTGCTAAATTACTATCTGAAAGCATAGTTCTCGCACACTCTTGAATCGTCCTATTTTTATGTTCTACTACTCCGTTTTGTTGTGGAGTTCTCAAAAATGAAAAATTGTGAGTTATTCCTTTTTTATTGTAGAATTCCTCAAACTTTTCATTTTCAAATTCTCCAACGTGATCACTACGAATAGTTATAATTTTTAAAGAAAATTGAATTTGAATTCTTTTTGAAAAGTTCTTAAAACATTCAATAGTATCACTTTTATGTTTCAAAAATATTGTCCATGTAAATCTAGAATAATCATCTATAATTATAAAAACATATTTACTATGATTTATTGACAGAATTTGAGATGGACCAAATAAATCAAGATGAAGTAATTCAAGAGGTTTTGAAGTTGAAATCATATCTTTTAATTTAAAGGAACTTTTTCTAAGTTTTCCTAATTGACAAGCATCACATAGACTATCTACTTTAAAATTCATTTTAGGAAGACGTCTTACTAGATCATGTTTTGACAGTAGATAAGAGTTTGAAATTCAAATACCCAAATCTCTTATGCCAAATCCAAGGGTCACTTTTATTTGCCAACAGACACAGGTTATCGTTTGAAACTTTCATACTAAGAATATAAATATTCTTTTTCCTGACTCAATGGTTGAATTATTATCTTTAATGTGACATTTATCCTTTTCAAATTTAATTTTATATCCTTTATCGCAAAGTTGACTTATACTTAGCAGATTATGTTTCAGATTCTTAACTAGCAAAACATTAGTAATAATAGGGGTTTTAGAATTACCGACTTTGCCGATGCCAATCACATATCCTTTTGAATTGTCTCCAAAATTAACCAGTCCTCCGTCTTTGTATATAATATCATTCAGTATATCTGGATTGCCAGTCATGTGTCTAGAACATCCACTATCAATTATCCATTTGTTCTTTCTGATCTGCACAATTTGTCCGTTGTGGATCGATTCCTCAACAGCCATAAAGCATGATTACTGCACATCAAACAATTTTGGTAGATAACTTGAATTTGAATATTGATTATATGTGGACTCATGAAACAATGATGGTTTGAATATTTCTAAACTAGTATCAACAAATATATCCATTTTAAAAGCTTTTTCAAAAATCAGATTATGAAACTTTGAAAACCTTGCTCTGATACCAATTGTGAGAAAAGCGGATTACGGATCTTAAGGCTAGGATTAACACTAGATGGGGGGGTGAATAGTGTTTATAAAGAATTACTAAATCTTTTTGAGTTTATGTTAATTTAGACACAGATGTGTGCAATATATAGACACAAATATGATCAAAGAAACAAACACAGATGTGGAAATAAAACAAAAAATAGTAAAGGAAAGAACACACCGAATTTTATAATGGTTCGGAGTTACCCTACATCCAGTCCTACAACAGAAGTACGGATTTCCTTTCAAAAGCAATCTTTACAACTACACCCTCGATTTCAAGGCTACGAGGTACACCCTCCAGAATCACGATCCTCTGGGTAGAGATACTTGATTTTCTGGGCAACAAGTTCACCCACTTGATTTTATAGGCAACAAGTTCACCCAATTGATTTCCCAAGGCTACAATCACACCTTATCTCGCTTGATTGATTTTCAAGGCTACAATCATATCTTTCTCGCTAAGTTGATTACAAAAAGCCTATAACTCTGAATAGCACTGAGGATCTTGTTGAGATAGTGATAGAGAATCAAACTACGAATGATCGAGTTCGATTCAATGTTGATTTCGGCAGAGTAATGGTAAGAATATGTATTAAGAAAAGTGGAAGAAGAAGAGGAGTGAAAAACCAGAAAATCTGATATAAAATTCGTTGAAACTAACCCCTATTTATAGAAGAACAACAACCATGTCTATTCGTGAAGAGTTATGACGAATAGACACTTCTTTTGAAATTTAAATTTTGAACTCAACTGACACTATGTAACAACCCTGAGATTTTATAATTAATTTTCGTTGTTAAGCGATTAATGTTGGCAGATATTCGTTGTTAGGAGTTTAGATTTGGGTTAAAATTCTTTTGAAATTTGTTTAAGAATTTTATGGGCTTTAAAAATTTAATCTTGGTCCACGTTTTAAATTGGGCTGCCTTGTTAATTATCGTGTTATAACCGGTTACCCTTATCCAATTTTCATCAAAAAAACCCTAACAAAAGCATACGAGAGAAAATGGTGGCGGCTTCTATCTCGTTCGCTCTCCCTTTCAAATTAGGGTTTCTGCAAGCGGCTTCTTCAATTCGTTTGTGTTCGACTTCGATGGTCTCTGCTTCAATTTGGCAAAGCAAGGTGAGTGATTTCTAATTCACTCACATCTGATTCGACTTGGTATTATGCCTTGCGTTTGATTTGGTTTCATTGTAGATGATTTATCTTACTTAAGCAAAAATCGTATAACCCTTTTTACTTGATCTTGTTTCGTATGAATTTACTATCATCGGCTGATTCTCTGTTGCTTTGTCATTTTCTTGTGGACTTCGGTCATTTTGATGGGGTGATGATTCCCTGGCTCACCTGTTTCTAAAAATTTTTGAAATTTAATTTTTGTTGACTTCGACATTGCTGTGACTTCGGCCATGATGATTTGTGATGATAGTTAACTTCGGTCATTTGGATTTTGATATCACTAGACTTGATTTTACGAGTGACTTTTGTATGCAAGCTCATTCCTATAGCATACTTGATTGGTTGATTTTTACTTGACGTTCCTTGCTGACTATCACTGCATATTTTTTTTTGCATATCTGTGCACATTATGTTGTTCCTTCATTTTTGTCTCTGGTGCTTGTTATATCCATGTACACTTCGCTGTGTTCATTTGAGTTGGGCATCGCTTTATACTTGGGGCTGCCTGGTTGATACTTGCAGTTCACTAACAGTGGTATCATTTTTGCTTTCCATTATCATGAGTTCATATTGAAGTGTCCTTGAGTTTGGGCACGTGTGCTTCATGTAGTCCTCACTTGCCTCATGACTTCATGTAGCATTTTTCTGTTATCAGATGGCATTGGGTCTTGACATTATACTTCACTGTTTTGATCATTGTCTTTGAGAATTGGTGAGAACTTTGCTTATAATTTCTGATGTTGTCACTTTGAATAATCGTTGCACTGCCCTCAGTGATGTTCGTCACTGCACTGCTTTTTTCTTTATTGTAACTGAATATGTACGGGTAAAATTTTCCCTTGTAAACTCGAGTCTGCATTGTTATGTCGTATACATATGAACTTGGTTCAAATGTTTGTGGTGCATTTGTTTTCAAGTGTTTCTACAATGTTTCCATTGTTGCTGGGTGCTTGTGTTGTATGACTCTGGCCATATCTTTAGAACAGTTTCATTTTGAGGCTTATGTATTGTTCGCACTTGCATTCCACTGTTGCATTAGTTGCCATTTACATAGTGCAGTAGTTTACGCTGTGCATTTGTTGAGTGTTCACTGATGCAATACTTGTTGCCATTCACTTAAAAATCAGTTGTATTTCTCTGGTTTGGCGCAGTTTCATGTTGCCACCTCTACTTGCATAATTAGTTCGTTTGTCTTGAGCACATTTGTAAATATGATACTTTGCATGCAAGGCAGTGGCATTTATAATCTGAATCTACTGCCGTGGGGTCATCCACTTGTGTACCCATGATTTTCTGACTTCGGTCAGTGCATTGCTTTGTTTTGCTGCAGAGCTTGTTTTCGTTTATGACTTCGAGGCATGTTGAATCTCGTTTGTCTCTGTTGCAGCCACTGTTCTCTATTGATTGATTTGAACTCGGGTCGAGACTTGATTTTATGTCTTGACCATTTCATTTGAATTTGCATTTGTGTTGAACCCGACTTTTTCTTGGGTTTGACCTGGTGCTCGTTGGTGAATTTTCACTGAGCTTTTGTGAATATCTCATCACTGTAGTGGCGAGGCAATGCACGCGTGCGTGTACTGCAGCCACACAGTATTGACGGTTTAATTGATATTTCTATTGTTTGAATTGCTTTGTTTATCCAATTCAATATTTGAATCTTCATTGATTTTGGTTCATTGATTTTTGGGTACATCATCACCATAGTGGCAAGGCAGTGCATGCAAGCGTGAACTGCAGCCACACGATATGGCTTTTAGGATATTCTGTCTTGTTTTGATTATTTGATCTTTTGCATATTCCATATGCTGTAGTGGCGAGGCAGTGCACGCGTGCGTGTACTGCAGCCCTACCCGAATTAATATTTTAATTGATATTTCAATGGTTTGAACTGTTTTGTTTATTCAATTCAATATTCTGAATTGTATTCTGATTTGGTTTAATATGCTGATTTGTTGTTTAACACTGTTACGTGTTATATTTATCGTTATCCGATTTCTTTATTTAAGGATCGGATAGACGAGATTTATTGTGACTGTCGTCTATTCATTATTTAATTATTATTGCTTCTGTGCACTAATGACTGAGTTTGAATTAGACTGACCCGTGTATTATTTTCTTTTGAATGTAATACTCGGGTCAGACCGAGTATTTACAGGTTGTTGATATCTCACTACGGGTTGCTGTTAGAGCTATGAAGTCTTTTCATATTTTTGGAGTAGTCGTCATTATTTAAAGTAGTCAGTGTATCTGTATAGGATGTTGTATATTCACGCATGTTATTCACGATAATGTACTTGTATATGTAACTTCCAGAGTCGACAGTTGTAGTTGTATCATATGTACTGTATCACATGTATTGTAACTGACATCAGTTATTATATATATATATATATATATATGTATATATGAGATTTTTGTTTATTAGTGTTCCGCATTTGAATTATCTGTGTTATTATTATATCTATTGTTCTAAACTATTATGAACCATCGTAGTTCGTTTTACACTGGAATTGGATATGCTGATGGGAGTAAACAGATAAGAGATGAAAATTTAAAAATATATACCACTCCTATCGAGATAACCAATACTAGTGTAAGGCCTAAGTACGGATGGCCGCTCCTATCCAGCCTTATTCTTCGTAATAACGGACAATATTTCTTTTAATACTCTTTGTTATTGTGAGCATAGAGGTGGGGCATCACACACTATGTCGACATGGTCACCATGTTTATGTCGACATCCCAAGGTAATTTTTGATGATTTGATTTTTTTTTTGAAAATAATCTTTATCTTATATTAAAACTATTTTAAACTTTACAAATATACTTGACTATAGTTAAGATTCATAAGTAAATATAGAGAATAATATGTATAGAATTTAACTATAATTTTATATTTTAAATCTAGGTATAAATATTTAAAAGTTATATATTAAAAGATAATTTAAAATCAGGAGTAATTTGACTTTGAAATTAAAGATGATTTTGAGGCTAAAATTATTTAAAATCAAGATAGAGGTTTTTGGATCTTTTAAAAGGAAATTTTGAAATCATTTTGAAAACAAGATAATTTATGTAAAATCATTTGAATAAAAATTAGCGGATACAAAACAATGTTCCACTAGATTTTTCGTAGGTTCCATCCTACTTAGGGTTCCATCCCTTTAACGGGCTCGAAGTGGATTCCATTCCACGAATAAATTGGATTTTAAGATGCCAGTCTTTTTTGGGAGTTTTAACAAAATTCCTAATTAAAATACTTATTCTTGAAGTCTTGAACTCTTGATAATCTTGATACTCATGAGTTTTCAATCTTGATATCTTGAATCTCTATACTGTACAGTCTTCATTCTTGGTACCTGCATGGTTAAATCCTGCATATACATATATATCTAAACTTATAATGTTAGTATTTATATTTTATAATCTATTGTAAGGTTGTTGTCATCAAAACCATCATCTCACGGACTAACAACTCCAACAAATCCTTGGCCAAGAAGTTGATAGGTTGTGTGAGTCAAAAGATTGCACATAATAATTGTTCATGTGGGATCTTGTGTGAATCTCTCCAGAAGGATTTTGTGAAAGACTATCATTCGATGACATGCTTTGCACATAAGTTTGTTAACTAAAACCAAATCAATATAAATAAAGAAATTCATAAAATGTTCATGAATACTTGTTCTGTTGCATTGAAAAATAATTATTGTTTGCAAAAATACCAATTCAACTGTGAAGGAATTTCTTGAAGAATTATTGGTAGTAAAATGGAAGTAGATACGATCCGTAGATAAAACTGATTAGATAAGATGAAAAAAATTTAACTAACCCAAGCAAAAACATTGCATCAGAGTGTCTAGTAGGTATTCTCGCACATTGAAGAGAAAATATGAGTTTCTTATCAATGTCGAAGATATATAATCCTCGGTTGTTTTATGATCTAGCAATATGCGCAAATTCAAAAGAACTCCAAATATGCCATCAAAATATAATTTTGGTAGTCATAACCGAAAGGATGTAATCCATCGGCCGCGATTGTGTCTTTATGAGCAAGAATAATGTAGTTGGAATGTAATGAGCAACTTTGATAAAAATATTCTCGAAAATTTCAATTGTTGAAATTAGCGTAATATATTTGTTATTCAACCTATTCGTGTTATTTCAGATTTATTTGTAAATGTATCGCTTGATAAGACCTAGTGTTTTGGTATATATGCTGAAATAGAAAATTCTAAATAATAATTTAGAATAGTCTACCTGCACATAACGATTAGAGTGTCTCGAAGTCAGTGGAAGTGATATAGAGTTTGTGAGTTTTTGAATACGATCCAAGAAATGATATAAAAGTACCATTTTTATAAGCATCAAAATTGAATAACGATATTGATAGAAATATCAAATAGTTTGATTTTCAATCAAAGTGCAGAGAAGGGGGTTTTCGTTAAAATGTACATTGATATATCTAGTAAAAAACACGTTGTTTATTTTAACGATGCCTTCTGTTAAATCAACCTTAGTTGCTTTAATACTCAACTTTGGATTGTAAATGATGTCTTTTATAGCGAGTATAAAATATATTAGGAATGTCCCAAATCAATATGTAAAGGCACCTTATTAAATTGTTTAATACGGAACATGTGAGATGAGTTCCTTATGCATTGGTAATAAGAATTATCATACATTTTATGTTGTCTACAATATCATGACTTGTTTATGTATTTGATATACTAAGAAAATATCAAATCCAAATTGATATCACTAAATAGTTGTTTGTAGTGTTTTCATGTATTTATGAAATACTAGAGAATTGTTTACAGAAACAAAAACTCCTTTTGAAGGAGTGTACAGATCCAAACTTTATAAGTGCTATTGAAAATAATATGTCAATAATAAATTCAAGTTAAGATCTTTAAGTTTAAAATGTTCCAAATGAAAGACCGTGGCCGATTCAATGAAAAATGCTGAGTACATCGCCTTGAATAGTGTTACAATAAAAGCATGCATATATGTGTGTGTGTGTGTTTATATATATATATGCACAAATTTATAACTGAGCTGATTCAAATGTTGAGAATCCCATAACATTGTTACATGATTACAATATCGCGATATAGTTCATGAACAAAACTTAGAGCTCACTGGAAGTCGGGAGACATACTTCAAATTGTTCCACATGATAAAACAGTTTATACCATCAAAGAGAATTGATTGCCAGATTAGAAAATTGAAACATAGCATATCCGTCCACTGAGAGACTAACCCAACTGGTTTTGAGAAAACCGATTGGAGAAGTAGGAATAAGACTTCATAATTGACCCTAAGTGCAAGTGGAAGATTGATAGAGTTTGGGGTATGTCCCTGGGGCAATTATGTAATTTGTAACGTATATCTAACTTGTCCACTAATCTTGTTCGAAATAAAGGTGTTTCCTTTCTATTGTATACTTGATAAAATGTAATTAATATTAATCAATTAATTAAAAGTATATTTAAAAGAAAATCCATAAATGGTATGTTTTGCGATAGTAGTTATAAAATGTTGTAACCTCGAGTAATTTATCACAATAAAAATAAATATACCATTTTAAATATTCCTAGTCAAGATGCATCGAGATTGGATAACGATGTATCTGTTGAGACTAGAATACATAACTCTCTCCAAATGTTGAACGGCGTATTACTCTTGACTGCTGGGGAACCTAGGGGTTACGTACTAATAGTTATTGGATAACTATGGAATGACTCATTCGATAGTTTTCTGTTGGTTAATATAACCAAGATCAAACAGAAAATATCTATGTGAATAGTTTACAAAGTTCTTTCGACTTGAGAATACTGTGAATCTTCAATATAAAAGCTCCGCTTTGATTATAGTCAAATCATGGTACGATGTC
Organism: Allium cepa; assembly: GCA_030765085.1. Classification (NCBI taxonomy): domain Eukaryota; kingdom Viridiplantae; phylum Streptophyta; class Magnoliopsida; order Asparagales; family Amaryllidaceae; genus Allium; species Allium cepa. The sequence goes on along the minus strand of CM060941.1, from coordinate 75,922,206 downwards.
CATTGAGAGACTATATTTGGTCTGAGTGGAAGTATTGGAAGTGAAGTACTATTCCGGAGAGGATTCGTCTCCTCGGTTATATGGGGTTGTTAAGTTAATAATAATTGTTATTATTGAACCATGCACTTTGTGTTTGGACTATAGAGTTGAATGTAGACGATGTTGGAATTTTTGACCATTACCGAATTCAATAAGTCCAAAGTGATATAGTTTTGACGAAAAGAATTGGTGTAAATAATTATCACAACTGGGCAATGCTTATTCAATTAAATTAAGAATTTCCAAAAATGAGTAAGCGATAAATTTGGTCATAATGTTACGCCACCTGCTAAGTGAAGTGTGAACGTTAACGTTTGTATAGTTCGACGTTAATTGCTGACCGAATTTACACCCAAGTGTCACACAACCGAATCGATGAATTCTCTTAAGACAAAATGATTTAATTAGTTTATAATTGTTATATATATTTATGAAATATTAGTTATAAAATTCGGACATGATTCGAGAAATAAATTTGTTGCATGTATTTATAAAATATTATAAACATCTTGATCGGTATGAGATACCGATAACAAATTTAGTTGGATATAGTTATGTATATTTTAATTAGTTTAAAAGGGCTCGCAACCCATAAGGTGAAAGTCGTTGGTTTTGATTGAGGAAAGGGGCAACTACTATAGATGAGATTAAGATTTTGAGATATGTGGTTGAGATTATTATTTGCTCTCTTATCTTACCCATATAAAAACTAATCTCAAAATTCTAGTCAAAGGCCAATTCTTTTTTTAGCTGCCACTTTCTTCCCCTTCTTCCTCATTTTAACCGCAACAACTCTCCACTAAAATCATCCCAAAAATTCTCAAATCCATTTTAAATTAAAAATACTAATTTGCAGTAGAAGGTCTCCAATCTTGGATTAACAATCTGGTGGATTGGGAATTGTTCTTAGAAGAGAATTATTGTTCGACATGGACTCAAAGGCTTTATTAGAAGGTGAAATTTTATTTATTATTATTGCTTTGATTAAGTTTATCATATGAATGTTGATTTACATCCAAATCACTTGTTACTCAGATATGTTTATTGTTTAAATTAGGTGAAATTTTTGTTGGTACATGTGTTTGTTATAATTGGATCGGTTATGTGCTTATTGTAGTATTTTGTTTATTGATTTATTGTTGAATTTTTTTCTAGGAAAAAAATTAATTTTGATTTATATTAATATATATAAATAGATCTAGATTAAATGTATATAGATTTGCGAATTTTCTATGTATAATTGTATATATGTTTATATCTTGTATATATTTAATCAAAAAAATTATTACGATGTTTTATACCTATTGTGAATCATAAAATGTAAAATTATTTTATTAAATATTTATATACAAATTTTATTATTATTTAATGATTTTAGGAATTTTTTTATTATGTATAAAATAACTAATGGTTCAATATATCTATTTCATATTTTTTTTTACCATGTAAGATACTTACTGTAAAATTTAAAGATTTTTAAACTTAATTTATTGTTCTTTAAATTAATTTACTTCCATTCCGCAATCAATTATTTAATTAAAAATATAAATTCAATGATGAAATTCTGAATTTTTTAATAAGCATTATATGTTTCACTGGTATATTCAAAAATAATGTACGAATTTTATAACATACCTTATTATTTTTTATAATTAATTTATTTTTTAATTGTAGTTAATTATTTAATTAAAAATATAATTTTAGTTGATAAAATTCTAGACAATTTTCCTAAGCCCAAAATATGTCTCATCTACCTTTAGAAAAAGCTTCACATTTTTTACTTGATTTAACATTTTTAAGAATTAAATTGATTAGGGGCTATTATCAACTATTTGATAATAAATATTTTTTTAGTTAAAAAAATTCCATAAATTAATTTTAAGGTCAAAATATGTTTCCAGACTTTATAAAATTATAAATCTTATATTTTTATCATGCCGTTATTTTACATTAGTTTATTATGGCATAAACTGTTTTATTCAATAATATATATATATATATATATATATATATATTTAACTATATATTCATATATATATATATATATATATATGTATATGTATATATATATATGTATGTATGTATTTTGTTTTGACATATTATACAAGCACATATTTGAATAAATTATAGTACACACAAAATGTGCTAATGTGTCCGTTGTAATATAAATCCTAGCATCTATACACTGGCATATTATAGCCTTCGAGGATTATGATATTACATACGCGCACACACATATATGTGTATATATATATGGTTCATATATGTGTATATATATTTATACTTATATGGTTCATATATGTGTATATATATTTATACTTATATGAATAAATAAATAAAATTAAATAAATCTCAAACTACAATTTGTACAGTTAGAATACATATGGACATAATAATAAATCTTGCCATGAATAAATTATTAATTAATGACATTTAATGTATCAATCAATTCAAATTAAAGACAGAAAATGAAAGGTTACTCTCTCCATTTGATGCAATTAATATTCTCAATTAATTTTTGTTTTAGAGAAAAAAATGAAAGATTTCATTTCTTTTACATTAACTAAATCTTATGTATAATTGATGCACTGTACATATTAAAAACTTCCCTTTGACTAATTTAAATAAAATAAATGATGTTGTTTAAAATAAATTTAGAAATGTTCTAAATAAATTAGGATTCAAAGGCCCAACTAAGATCCAATAGGGTAAAATTTTTGAAATTCATTCATTTCTTCCGCTACGGGCAGTGTAGTGGTGAATTTACACAAATAAATGCAAATTAACCCTAATACATGCGGAAACAATACGATCATGTTGTGGTGCGACAAAACAAACACAACTTGAGAATAAAATAGCAAATCAACCAATCACACAAGAAAATAAATAGAGAATTCGTACACGAATTTATAGTGGTTCCACTATAGCAAGATAGTGTACATCCACTTGGGGAGAGAAGATTATATTACTTTTAGAAAGAAGAATTACAAGATTGATAATGGAGAGAAGATGCGACGACCAGGAATTTCAGGCAATATCAATTTAATTATCTGTATTAATAATTAAACTGGTTTGATAATTTTTCTTTATAATTTCAATTTAATTTGGTAAGTTTAATCTTTTAAAGGTTAATAAATTTTTAATTTAGCAATTTTGATAAGAATTGTTTTTCAAAGCTAATAAAATTTTATTCTATTTATAATATATATACTTGATATATATTGTGGATAGAAATATCTTTTGTTTTAAACTAAAGATGAATTTTCAAATTGTAATATATATGTATGTATATGTTATAATTTGGAATTGTTTTGAAATTTATTTTAATCTATTAATAATTTATATATGTATGAATTGTGATTTAAAGCTTTGTTTTAAAATTAATATTTTTCAAAAGATAATTTAAGTTTAATTCAATTGTTTTCAAATATAAGATAATTGTTATTTTAAATATGATAGTTTTGTAAAGAATTTAAATTAAAGTGTTGTTTTGTTTTCTTTAAAGTGCTTAATATAAAACGGTTATAAGTGTATAAAAATAAATGTTTTAGATTTTTAAAATTTCATACATAAGGATTTATTTGTATTATAACCAGCTTTATAATATTTTCTTTAAAAGATTTCATACTTGTATAGTTATTTGAAAATTCAAAGTTTATTTACATAAAAACGTTTTATATGCATAAAAACATTTCATAAATACAAATATCCATATTGCATAGATATAAAATATAATTATTATTTTTATAAGGTTTTAAAAACAATTTTGCAAAGATCTTTAAACACTTGTAAACTTTTTAAATCATGCTTGAGACACTTGTTCAATTTTATAACAAGTGGCAATATTCATTTTAATTTTCAATAAATAATTTTAGAAGAAAACTAGTTTCTTTTACATAACACTTTCGTTCTTTGTTTTCTTTTTTAACTCAAATTAATGGCAATCAGTAAACTACTCTCAAATCTGAAAATTTAAACCCAAAAGCAAAAATCAAATATGAATTCAAATGGATGTTCAAATTGCAAATCTGCAAAGAGCAAATCAAAATCTGAAGTAAAATGAAATCTGCAAATTCAAGGGGAGTTCAACTGCAACTTTCAAACCTGAAATTCATGAAGATCATCAGTTTCAACATTTTTAATCAATCAATTGTAAGCATGCAAAGATTTCAAACATGCAAGTGTTTCAACAACAAAGAAAAATTTGACCTGCAGTTGTTCAGGCCTGGGATGAATCAAAATCTGCCCTGCTCTGCATTAATAAGGTGAGTAAATTATTTAAAAAAAAAACAGTTTATTCTGGATTTTAACCACTATGCATGTGATGATATAGCTTGTATTGAAGTTCGTTGCCTTGAATTTATATGAATTGGTATATTTATGATGTGTGAACCTGATTATTTCTGTTCTCTATTGTCCAGTGTGGGTGTTCTACTTCAAAATTCAATATCTATGAATCGAATCCATACCAGCCTTGGGTATATAAAGGAAATTTGTTTATTGATGTATAATGTAGATTGTAAAAATAGTTTCATAATGTTAAAAGCTATAAATAATTATAAAATAGGGAGTTTACAGTAAAATTAGAATTTTGTTAAAAATCAACCGTCTTTAATTTGAATTTGAATTGCATGCATGAAATTATGATGGAAAATCATGATTTTAGATGATACTTTCATAATTTTTAATTGGGTATTTAATATAAATTTTGGGCTTGAACGTTTTTGGAGTTTTTGGTGATTGCCGTCGATCTATACAATAATATAATTTGAAATCTTAGTTGAAGCTTGTTTAAGGGTTGTTGATTAAGGGAAAAATGCATATGAATTTTTCCAGTGGATAAATTGTTCGAATTTGAAGGAATTAGGGGTTTAGCTTGTTTGGGTTTCGGCTTGGCTTTAGAGGGCTTCGCGACTTGGATATGGTGCCGGAGTCGAACGCGACGTAGGGAACGGGTGCACGAAGGTACAGTGATGTTTTGGGAAGGTCGCTGGAGTTGCCGGTGGTGGCGATCATCGGTAGCGTTTGGATTTGGGGGTTGAGTTGTTTCAGATGGCCAAGCTTTTGATCGTAATTTTGTTTTGCAAGTTCTTGTTTCGATCTGGGTTTGGTTTCCTTCTCACGTGGGTTCATGTCACCGACGTCGATGGTCGCGACGACCAAGTTTGGCCGGAGATGGTCGCGCACGTGCACCGTGCACGTTCGTGTGCACTGGGATTTTGAAGTGTTGGGGAAGAAGGGTTTTAACTTGAAGGAAGCTCGTGTTTTATTCGGCTTGGACTCGAAGTTGAGAGGAGTTGGGGGTGTCTTCGGGGCAGTCGCGTGTGATTTGTAGTGTTTGTCTAGAGTTTTGGTAGGATTTGTTCTGTGTAGTGATTAGGTTTGCAAAATTTAAATCTGTAGATTGAAATGAATTTAGATCATGTTTTAAATTATAAACAAGTTTATAAGAAAAACAACATACTAAGTTTAAACTTGTTATTTTGGAAAAATATGTAAATCAACTTTAAAAGGTATTAATTGAATTTATTTTAAGTTTAAATTTGTTTAAAATGATTTCTTTTTGAAGTAATTAACTTCATTTAATTTTGAATGTTAATTTAAAAAGGAAATGTTTGAATTTAAATATTAATCAAAGTTTTAAGTAAATTGTTAAGTAATGTTTTCAAATTTATTTTGAAAATTGATAAGTTTAAATTAGATGTTTAAAGTATTTTAAAATTTTAAAATTTGATTCCTAAATGCCTTATCTTCAAAATAAGGTTATTGTTATGATTTTGAAATCCAAATAGTTTGTTTTGAAGTTATTAAAGTTTGATTAATTTCAAATAATTTATTTATGATAAAATTAAGGTTAAATTATTATTGATATGAATTTAAGAATACTTAATTAATATAATTTGTTAATAAGTAAAGATTAATTGAGATTATTGATTTCTTAATTAATAAAGGATTTTGAAATATTAAGAAGTTAATTAATTAATTGTTTAATTAATTTTAAATAATTAGCTAATTGTTTGTTTAATTTTTAATAAAGTAATCAATGGTTAATTATTGAATGTAATTAAGAATGGTAATTACTTGTGAAAGTAATTAGTGGGAAATTCCTCATGGGAGTAATTAAAGTGGAAGTGATTGATGGTTAATCACTTGATGTTATTAATCTAAGGATTGATTAATATAATTGTTTTGAAGTAAATTAATTAATTATGGAGTAATTAATTAATTTAAGAATTAAGAATTATTTAATGATGAGATTAATTACTTGTTAAGTAATTAATTAAGAGAGTAATCAAGATTTATTAATAGAAGTAATTAGGAGATAATTACTTATGTAAGAAATTAAGGGTTAATTACTTAATTAATTTAGTTAATTAATTAATGTGATTAATTAATTAATGAATGTGATTAATTTAAGATTAATTACTAAGTGTAATTAATTAAAAATGTAATTAATTAATAAAGTAATTAATTAAGGATTATTTATTAATTTAATTGAATAATAATTACTTAATGAAGTAATTAAATATTAATTAATTAGATTAATTAATCAAAGGGTTAATATAATTAATTAAGAAGTTAATTAATAAAGATAAGTAATTACAAGTTGTTAATTACTATTTAAATGAGATGATTAATTACAAGTTAATTATTAATTAATAAGGATCATTAGTTAATTAATGAATTAATCAAGGTTGATTAATAAAAGTGATTAATTAAAGTGTGATTAATTAATTGTAATTAATTGAGGTTTAATGTAATTAATTATAGTTGATTAATTAATGGAAGCAAATGAAGGATCATTAATTATTGTAATTAACGATGGTAATTAAAGGTTAATTACTGAATATGGTTAAGGCTAATTACTTGAATGTAATTAAAAGACAAATAATCAATAGAGATTTATTAAAGATGATTAATTTATTTATTAGGAATAAATAAATAAAGAAGGATTTAGGTAATCCAATTGATTAAGAGTTAATCAATTCTTTTTATGGATGATTGATTGATATTGGTTGATTGATTAATATTGGATGATTGATATTGGGTGATTGGTTGATACTGGATGATTTGGATATCTATGTTATGTGATATGCTGCTTTGTGAGATGAATATTTGATATGAATTATCTGTTGTGATAATATGATTCATCTATCTGTTTATATCATCCTGAATATAAGTTTAAACTGTTTAAACCCTTAAAACAACTTGGACATTAAAATGGCGTTTGGTTTCGGTGAGACCGGGATCGGGTTTCCATATTTGGGATCCGAAAACCACATCAATTCCAATTAAACATTTGGTCGTGAATCCAAGTGGAGCTTAGTGAAGACTCGGGGTATAAGAACTATACGTCAGTATAACTCTGTGGGTGATTCCGTGATGAGTTTGACGGAAATAGTACTTATAGGTTCGAGATGGTGATTTAGAGTGCAAGGGCTATGGTCATTGACTCTGAGGGTGATTCCAAAATGAGTGCAACGAGATAGTGCCTTCGTTTTCGTTCGAACCCGGAACGAACTTGTATGGATTGAATGCTTTCAGAACATCGTCAGCTGGACGATGAACATTCTAAGATAGATGTCTTCTATAAAGGTAATCGCAGCCTCAAGCCTCATCAACCGGGAAATGGCTAAAAAAGGGGAGGTGCAGCAAGGCTAAGTGGTCGTGCCCAAGTAGGACGAGATTTTCCCCTGTCTAGAAGTCCCTTATTATTTCGGCTGTGTGGGCATTTGTTGGCCACAACTGCGGGGTTGTCTTGTTCAGAGCTGTCCAGTAAGGGATGGTTCCGGCCTTGTGTTGCAGGGGAGTTAGGGTGACTCCTTGATACAGTGATCTAGGCCCCGTACTGTGACGGGCGGTACCCCAGTAGCCCTGCCATTGATGGAAATCCATTCTTCCTACGAGACCCTACGGTTTTGTTTGTATTACCCACTTTTGTGGCTAGTAGCTGGAATTTAATAGATGTAACAATTTCGGCTATTTCTTATTTACTTGAAAACCCTAGACACTATTATAATATCACTGGATTTCCATCAAATGTTTTGGTTAGCGTAAGGTAAAAACTTTTCCATGTTTATGTGTGGGAAGTCTTCCGTGATACCTTTTCTTTGCAAAGGATTTTCTAAAGTTAAGCAATTTTAACCCGTTTACTCACACCAGACCCCTGTTTGACCCGAGTGTTTATTTTCTGTTTTATTAAACTCTTGGGTACTCATATTATGTATGAGTATTCAAGTGATTCAGGTTAGCTTGATGAATTCTGGAGGAGATATGGAGCAGGAGGCTTCCACGTGTAGATATATTATGGTTCCGCTGTGTTTGTGTTGTATCTGTATCTTGTGTTCTTTAGTTGTATAGTTAGACAGATGTTTATAACTGTCTAATATGTGTTGTTTAAGTTGTGTACTCTGATGTAATATGATACTATGTAATATTTTATGTGATATATTATACTTCATTCGTTCCGCTGTGAGTTCTCTGATGTTGTTCTGTTTCTTCTTTCTCTTTCTTTTCTTCTTCTATCCCTTTCTTTGTTCATTAATGATGCGACTTTCTGGTGTTAGAAAGTCGGGTCGTCTCAGTTGGTATCAGAGCATTAGGTTGAGTGAATACCTAGGCTCTGGAGTGGTGTCTTTATTGAGAGAGTGTACTTGTATTTATATATATATATATATATATATATATATATCTACCTAATTTGTTGGGTTATCTGTTCGGGTTTTCCAACATAAATTTTAGAGGTAGGCAGAGTAGTGGTGTGTGTGTATAACACGTCTACCACTGATGGAAGAGGTCCATATGTTTGAGGTTGGAAGTATATTTGTCGAGACTGTAGACCTAATACCATCTCGAGTGAGATTTTTAGTTTGGAGTAAGGATTTATCTGATATACGAAGGAAATCTTTTTAAAAGATTCGGAGTTTATCTTTGAAGTGTGAGTTTCGATCTGTCGGAAGTGCAGGAGTAAGTGATGGTATCTCAATAACTGCATGGTGAGATGCAGTATCCATGGATATTTCCGAAGATGTTTTCTCTTAAAGCAGTTTTAGAAGTGGTTGAGGAGCAGTCTTTACCTGCCGCAGGGAAGATTCGTCTGTATAGAAGTTGTCTGGATCTTTAGCATGGAAGTTGGTTGTTTTGGAATTTGAGACTAAGGTCTATGAGTTGTTTCGCTTCGGCATGGTCTCATTTGTCATTCCTTAAGGAGAGCGAGATGTTGATGCTTGGTTTGGAGCCCGAATTTCTTGAGAGGTTGTCTACCATCTCGAAGTCTTTAGTGTGGTTTGTTGATGGTTTTGGTTTTCGAGAAGCCTTTGGATTAGAAGTTTTTGGTTAGCAGTGATAGTAGTGCAACTCGAAGTGTTCGGTGTGCTGACGAGAAGGTCTTTTAGCTCTGCAGTATCATCGAGGTAGAGTTTGGAAGAAGCAGTGTGGCCGTTTCTCCGATGGTTCAGGAATCTTTGTGATTCTTCTATCAACAGTCCGGGCAGATGGTGAATGTTTTCTTGAAGGGTTAACCTTGTTTGAAAAAGCTTAAATCTATTCTAATTGGTAAAGTGAGGACAGTTTCTTTGGAATCGGAACTAGGTTGGACCGCAAAAGTGACTTGCGATTAGTTTGAGAATTTTTCTTGAGCAATCTTTTGTTTGAGACTGAGGGTTCTCATGTGGAAGTAGGAGCTACTAAGGTAATCAGAAGATTGTCTGCATCTGGAGTTGATTTCCATATTGTTTTGGTTCCAGAAGCGGTACTGGTAGTTAGCCTGGTAGTAGGATGGTTCTTGTAGCAGGAAGAGTTGGTGTAGCAGCTCATAAATTTTTGGAATTTGGATTGGTCAGATTTAGTTTTTGAGTTTGGATTTCTGTTATAAGGTTGTGTGACTGAGTCAGATGGGTCACTCAGATTTTATGGATTTGATGAACAAATTTCCCGGATATATTGGATAAGTTTGTACTCGTGTTCATCAACAGTATTCTCATTTATCTCAGAATCAGAGTTGTGCGGCGGAAGCGAGGTAGCAGCTGTGCAAGCGAGGAAGCGAGTTCAGTTTGCTATTGCTTGAGAAGTAGAGCTTATGTTCTGGATTTCGACGGATTTTGGAAGACTTTTCTGTTGGATAGGATCCATAAGCTGGTTTGCTTTGGTCTAGTTGCTTTTAGAAGCTTCAGCATAGGTTGAGCTGATCAGGAAAAGATTGGCAGCCCAGGATTTGTCTATTGAGTTATGCTGATATGAGATAAGGAGTTTGGAATTCGAAGTTGGAGACTTCATTGTTCTTAGGATTTCTCTGGTTAAGAGAACAGGGATTGGATGGCCATTTCTGAGGTATTTGAGATTTCCTATCTCTGTTTTTGATAGATAAGATTGAATTGCCAGTTTGGATAGCTGGAATTCATTGTATATCACGTATCTCTGAGGGAGTACGTGTATGATTCATCGTTGGTTGTAGAATCTGTAGTTCAGTTGGATTTGGAAGTTGAGCTGGACTTGAGTGTAGTCTGATGTTCTGTTCAGATTGATGGATCTAGATATGAGAGGAGCTTTGGTTTTTGGTGGGGTAGTTTGTTTAGCTTCTGTAGAGCGAGTCTCCCAGTGATTTGTAGTTGGGAAACTCTAGTTAGTATTAGAGATTTATTCTGATTTGTGTCAGGATAATTAGTTAGGTTTGTTTGTTTGATTGATTGCTTTGGTTGTTAGTAACTGGTTGATAGGTATGCTTTGCTGTTTGAAATTGAAATCTTTGCCGGGTTATTAAATTACCTTTGCTTTAAAATTTCGGGGACGAAATTCTTTTAAAGGGGGAGGAATGTGACGACCCAGAAATTTAGGCAATATCAATTTAATAATCTGTATTAATAATTAAACTGGTTTGATAATTTTTCTTTATAATTTTAGTTTAATTTGGTAAATTTAATCTTTTAAAGGTCAATAAATTTTTAATTTGGCAATATTGATAAGAATTGTTTTTCAAAGCTAATAAAATTTTATTCTATTTATAATATATATACTTGATATATATTGTGGATAGAAATATCTTTTGTTTTAAATTAAAGATGAATTTTCAAATTGTAATATATATGTATGTGTATGTTATAATTTGGAATTGTTTTGAAATTTATTTTAATCTATTAATAATTTATATATGTATGAATTGTGATTTAAAGCTTTGTTTTAACATTAATATTTTTCAAAAGATAATTTAAGTTTAATTCAATTGTTTTCAAATATAAGATAATTGTTATTTTAAATATGATAGTTTATAAAGAATTTAAATTAAAGTTTTGTTTTGTGTTCTTTAAAGTGCTTAATATAAAATGGTTATAAGTGTATAAAAATAAATGTTTTAGATTTTTAAAATCTCATATATAAGGATTTATTTGTATTATAACTAGCTTTATAATATTTTCTTTAAAAGATTTCATACTTGTATATTTATTTAAAAATTCAAAGTTTATTTACATAAAAACATTTTATATGCATAAAAACATTTCATAAATACAAATATCCATATTACATAGATATAAAATATAATTATTATTTTTATAAGGTTTTAAAAGCAATTTTGCAAAGATCTTTAAACACTTGTAAGCTTTTTAAATCATGCTTGAGACACTTGTTCAATTTTATAACAAGTGGCAATATTCATTTTAATTTTTAATAAATAATTTTAGAAGAAAACTAGTTTCTTTTACATAACACTTTCATTCTTTGTTTTCTTTTCTTAACTCAAATTAATGGTAATCAGTAAACTACTCTCAAATTTGAAAATTTAAACCCAAAAGCAAAAATCAAATATGAATTCAAATGGATGTTCATATTGCAAATCTACAAAGAGCAAATCAAAATCTGAAGTAAAATGAAATCTGCAAATTCAAGGGGAGTTCAACTGCAACTTTCAAACCTGAAATTCATGAAGATCATCAGTTTCAACATTTTTAATCAATCAATTGTAAGCATGCAAAGATTTCAAACATGCAAGTGTTTCAACAGCAAAGAAAAATTTGACCTGCAGTTGTTCAGGCCTGGGATGAATCGAAATCTACCCTGCTCTGCATTAATAAGGTGAGTAAATTATTTAAAAAAAACAGTTTGTTCTGGATTTTAACCACTATGCATGTGATGATATAGCTTGTAGTAAAGTTCGTTGCCTAGAATTTATATGAGTTGGTATATTTATGATGTGTGAACCTGATTATTTCTGTTCTCTGTTGTCCAGTGTGGGTGTTTTGCTTCGAAATTCAATATCTATGAATCGAATACATACCAGCCTTGGGTATATAAAGTGTGACAACCCAGAATTTTCGAGCAATATCAATTTAATAATCTGCATTAAAAATTAAATTGATTTGATATATCTTTGTTAATTAGATCTGAATTGATACTTTTCTTTTAATAAATATCTAATTGGTAAATTTTATCTGTTAAAAATTAATTGAATTGTTTTCTATTTATAAATGTATATATTTGTATACATTGTAAATAGGGAAGCTTTGTTTTACAATTTAACTAATAAATTATGTTTCAAATTCTAATATACATTTTAGTGAATTGGAAATTATGATTTATTTAATATAAACTTTTCAAAGCTAATTAAATAAATAAATATGTGATTTTAAATACATAAGATAAATGTTTAAGTAGTTTAAAACTTATTTTAACTTAAGTTTAGATTTAAATTTATTAACAAAAAGATTTGTTCTCTTTTCTTTTTAGTATAGCTTGATAAAAATATGGATTTAAAATTAGATATGAGTTTTAATGCAATTTTTGTCAAATGGCACATTAATAAAATAAGCAGTTTATAACAAAAAGATAATTTCTTTTATAAATCATTTCAAATTGATAAATGTGTTACTTTTAAATAATGTTAATAAATAAAAATACAAGACTATAAGATAAATTGGGAAAAATATAAAGTAAGTACATTGGCTAAATTTAATAACATAACAACTATAAAATTCATTTAGATTTCAAACAACAAAACAAAAGAAATAACATTCACACACATTTCAAAAATATAAAAACAAGACAACATTACAATATGAATATAAAATCTGGCTGGTAAGAAGAAACAAACAAAATATACATAAAGCTATAGATTATTAGTTAAAATACTGTATGTAATAAGTTAAAATAAGAAGTAAACATATAGGATAAATTCATAGATTATAAAGCTAAATATAGAACTTCACAAAATAATAACAAGACAACAATTAAACTAGAAACAAATAATCTTCAAGTTGTAGACTAACATAAGAAAACTGCAGCATATACAAGTTTAGAACAAACAAGGATGAATATGTGTGCAGGCTGAGATTTCAAAAAGGAAATAAAAATATAAGACAAGTAACATATTTATTTCATAACACATGAATAGGTAAGTAGAAACAAACAAAATAACTAGGCAACAAATAACATCTAGAAGCAAAATCAAATAAGTGTGCAGGCTGAGATCAAGAAGAAAATAAATATATTAAGGACAATAACATTTAATGCTAGCCTCAATGTTCTTATCTCAGCCACCAAAATAAAAATAAGTATATTTGTAGGCTTGCATAAGTAATATACTCAAGTGTGATAGGCATGAACCTGAAAGTAAAAAGACAGTAACAAAAATATACTAGAATGTATAGGATAGGTATGCAAACAAGACAAGCATCATGTGTTAGCTGCAATATTTCTTGTATCAGCCCCCAAAGTTAAGTGAATTATTATCAGGTATGGTACAAGTGTACACAGTCTTGTACAATAATATACAACATTAAAACATAAAAATAGGTACCCTGTCTTCTTTCTTTTCCACATATCTTCATATCAGTTTCGAATATAATCTGAAAAGCAAGATAAAAATAAAATAAAAATAAAATAAAAAAAATTATGTGAAGGCTTACTAAGGAAGACAGTATTATGTATTCTTAAACAAACAAACAAAAGTAATTAATGTAAATCTTTCTAGCACACAGTACACTTCATATCAGCCTCCACCCTAAACAAATATCTCTGTTTTAAATTTGTACAAACAAGATTTTTATGCTGTATTGTACAAGTATTGTCACAGTTATATGAAACATAATAATAATACCCTGTCTACCATCCTTTGCTATATATCCCTGTTTCTCATTTCAGTTCGAAAAACCAAAACTAAAATCTAAAGTAAAAACCTATTTCAAACTAAAACAAAGTTCTACTTGAACATAAATCAAGATGCAATCCAACAGAGGATCAAGATGAAGAGTTCAGCCTGAGAATTTTCAAACCCGTGCCCATTTGAAGGCTCTGTTCTTTTTACCAGTGAGTAACTTTATTTTTATATAAAAAAAAAAATTTAAGAAATGAATCTGTTGTATATATGCCTGTGGACAGTATGTGTATATATCTATGTATATATGCTGAATCCTCTGCCTATGCTTGTAGGATGTTGTGGTGTGTGCAGGCTGTAACATGTATTCACTATTTTGAATTCTAAAACAAACTTTGCTTTCAAAAATCATTCCTACCCAATCTTCCTGAAATTTGGAACTAGAGTTAAAACATATATTATTTGTTTGACATTGAACTGAATTTTAAAAATATGTTCAAACTAAAATAACTTAGTAGCAACTCTGGAAAACCAGATGTTTGAGCACAACTCCAGATAAATCAAAATTTGAACCCTTTAATTTTCGAATTCAGGTATACAAGATGAATCAGTGAACACTAACATGATTTTTAAGGGTTGAATCATAATTTTCAGTGGTATGTTTTGAGAGAGGTTTGTGTTTATCTGTTTTGGGCTTTTCAAGTTGTTGTGGGTGATCTAGTTGACTGAAAGGGTCGGGTTTTTGTCTGGGGATGGAGGAGGCTACCGTGGGTCAGGGAAAAATGGTGGGTGGCGGCGCAGTGGGTCATGGAAGCGGCGGCGTAGGTTTAAATTTTTTAAACCTAATTTTTACTGTGCTTTGAGTTTTGATCACCACGGCCAGTCCAAGCGTTCGAGTGTCACGCCGTTTTGAGTGGAGGTAGAGGGGAGATGGACGATGTTGCGGCCGGAGTTTGGTGGCCTCCGGTGGTCGGAGCATCGAGCACGTGACGTTGCCAGGTTTGAGGGGAAGTGGGTTGTGTTTCCAGGTTTTGTTTTTCTCGTATTCGTTTTCGCGCGCATGGGGGAAACTCGAAGTAGCCAGTTGTTTTCTCGGGGAAACTTCGTGTGTTTACTCGAAGTAAACAAGATGGGGGCTCGGGTTGTAGTTGTTCAGGTTTTAAGCCTGTAACAGTTTTAACAGTTTTTAACACTTCTGTTTTAAAATTTAAAATCAAAGTTAAACCTAGTTTTAAATCAAAATTTAATAGTGATTTCAAGTTAGTTTTGAAACAAAGTTGGAAATAATAAAGTTTCATAATTTAAATTATTTTAATAACTTAAAAGTTCTTAATATTTAAGTGTGTTCAAAAGAAGTTGAATTCAAAAATGAAATATTATAAATTGTTAAGGGAAGATTTAAACAAAGTTAACTCCTAAATTGAAATCAGGACTTAGATTTGAAATTCTAGATTTGGAAATAAAATAAAGTTTTATAATTTAAAATGATTCAAATAAGTTTTAAGTGTTAAAATATGCTATTAAACTTGTGAGTTTTAAAAGCGTTTTGAAGAATTAGTTTTAAACTTTATTAAGGATAAATTGGAATTTATTTAGGAAGTAATTTAAAATAAATGTTTTAAACATATTGAAAGTGAAAATTTAATCAGTAATAAGAATAGTTTACTTTAAGTAATGAAGGTTTAGAATTTATATTCATTAACCTTTAAGTTAATTAAGTATAAATAATTAATGATTGATATCAATTAAATTAGTAATTCCAAGTTTAAATGTATTAATTAAAGTTTAAATAATGAATTAATTAACTAATATGTAATTAAGAACCATAAATTAGATTTTTATTTAAATTAATAAATTTTAATGGTTAATCAAACTTATAATTAATAATGATTAATATAAGTTAATTATTTAGAAAAATAATTAAATAAGTGTTAATAAAGATCATTAACTAGATCATTTTATAATTAATTAATGTGATTGATTTTTATATAATTAATTAGATTAATTAATTTAATAACAATCATTGTAATAGTTTAAATGTAATTATTTATTTGGAAAGTAATTAAGAAATTAATTACTTATTAATTGAGTAAATTGATTTAATTTGAGTTAATTAATTTAGTTTAATTAACTGATATTTTGGAAGTAAATTACTTAGAGAAGTAATTGATGGATAATGACTAGATGTAATTAATTGGATGATGTTGTTAATGGAAGTAATTGGAGTATAATTACTAGTTTGAAATTAATCAAGGGATTAAGCTTGTTATTGAGAAGTAATTAATTAAGGACGGTTAATTACTGTATGTTATTAATCAAGAAGGTTAATATATGTGATTTGAAGAGTTGTATTCTTAATATAATTAATAAAATAACAAGTGAAAATGTAATTAGAAATCATTAATTAATATAATTAATGATGGAATTAGAAATTGATTAATTTGGAATAATAAATCAACAAGGTAATTAAATTGTAATAAATCTATCTAAATGTAATTAATTAATGGATTTATTCAAAGATTAATCTCTGTAAATGAATGAAAGGAAACTACTATAATGTAGCAAAAGTTATTTAAATCAAAGATGATTAATTGGAATACATAAGTAAGTGATGATAAGATTAAATTAAGTTAAGTAAACTAGTTTAATTAATTTAAGAAATCATTTAATGATTTGGTATGTGAAATTACTTAGTGTAATTAATGGAGTAAATTACTTAGGAAAGTAATTAGATGATAATTACTTGATGAAATTAATGTAAGATAACTTGTAAGTGAAGTAATTTGGGTAATTTCTTTTGTAATTAATCAAAGGATTAATTTATAGGAATAATTAATCATGGAATGTTTAATTTGTTATTAAGTAATTAAGGGTAGTTAATTACTGGTTTGTTATTAATCAAGGGTGATTAATAATTGTGTTTAAATAAAGATTAATCACTTAATGTAATTTAAATAAAGTAATTTAATATAAATTAGAGGTCATTAATTAATATAATTAATGATGTAATTAAGAATTGTTTAATCATGGAATAATTAAATGGGGAAGTAATTAAATTGCTATGAATGATTTAGAATAATTCATTTGAGAAATTAATTAAAGACTAAATCACTTATTGAAATTAGAGAATGATTAATTAATTTGAACTATAATTAATTAATGGTTGTGAGAGCAGGATTTATGGAATGAATAATTAATTTATTTTAAATTAATTAAAGATAGAAGTAGTTAATTTAATTCATTTTAAATTAATTATAGCTTGTGATTCATAAATCATTGCTTATGGATGATATTGATATTTCATTGATTGATTGTGATCTCAGATATGAGATGGATAATATCTATGTGATATGGATGTATGGTTTAAGTATGATAATATTTAATTATCTGTTTGGATGATGATATTAATTATCTGTTATGATGATAATGTGATTATCTATTATGAGATGTGAATTATCTATCTGTGTATATTAATGATATTGAATAGACTATTAAGACTAAATAGACAACTTGGCCTTAAAAGATACGTTTTGGATTTCGATGAGTCCGGGATCGGATTTTCCATATTTGGACATCCGAAAACCACATCGATCCAAATTAACGATAGGTCGTGAATCTGAAGTAAAGATGAAGATTCAGAATGCAAGGATTATCGTCGTTAACTCTGAGGGTGATTCCAAAATGAGTGTAACGAGATGATGCCTTCGGTTTCGTTTGAACCCGGAACGAACTTGTATGGATTGAATGCTTTCAACACATCGTCAGGTGGGCGATGAGCATTCTAAGAGATATGTTCTATAAAGGTAATCGTAACCTCAAGCCTCATCAACCGGGAATGGCTAAAACAGGGGAGGTGCAGCAAGGTTAGGTGGGTCATGCCCAAGCATGACAAGATTTCCCCCTGTCTAGATGTCCCTTTTTATTCGGCTATGTGGGCAGTTGGTCTGCAGCCAACTGCGGGGTTATCGTGTTCGAAACTGTTCAGTAAGGAATGGTTCCGACCTTGTGTTGCAGGGGGTTGGGAGTGATCCTCGGTACGTTGATCTAGGCTACGTACTGTGACGGGCGTTACCCCAATAGCCCTGCCATTGTATGGAATCCACAATCCAATAAGTGCCAACGGTTTTGATTTATTACCCACTTTTGTGGCTAGTAGCTGGAATTTAATAGATGTAACAATTTCGGCTATTTCTATTTACTTGAAAACCCTAGACCTACTATAATATCACTGAATTTCCTATCAAATGTTTTGGTTAGTGTAAGGTAAAAGCTTTTCCATGTTTATTTGTGGGAAGTCTTACGTGATACTTTTTGTTTTCAAAGGATTTTCATGAATAGGTAAGTAGAAACAAACAAAATAACTAGGCAAAAAATAACATCTAGAAGCAAAATCAAGTAAGTGTGCAGGCTGAGATCAAGAAGAAAATAAATATATTAAGGACAATAACATTTAATGCTAGCCTCAATGTTCTTATCTCAGCCGCCAAAATAAAAATAAGTATATTTGTAGGCTTGCATAAGTAATATACTCAAGTGTGATAGGCATGAACCTGAAAGTAAAAAGACAGTAACAAAAATATACTAGAATGTATAGGATAGGTATGCAAACAAGACAAGCATCATGTGTTAGCTGCAATATTTCTTGTATCAGCCTCCAAAGTTAAGTGAATTATTCTCAGGTATGGTACAAGTGTACACAGTCTTGTACAATAATATACAACATTGAAATATAAAAATAGGTACCCTGTCTTCTTCCTTTTCCACATATCTTCATATCAGTTTCGAATATAATCTGAAAAGCAAGATTAAAAAAAAATAAAAAAAATAAAAAAAATTATGTGAAGGATTGCTACGGAAGACAGTATTATGTATTCTTAAACAAACAAACAAAAGTAATTAATGTAAATCTTTCTAGCACACGGTACACTTCATATCAGCCTCCACCCTAAACAAATATCTCTGTTTTAAATTTGTACAAACAAGATTTTTATGCCGTATTGTACAAGTATTGTCACAGTTGTATGAAACATAATAATAATACCCTGTCTACCATCCTTTGCTATATATCCCTGTTTCTCATTTCAGTTCGAAAAACCAAAACTAAAATCTAAAGTAAAAACCTATTTCAAACTAAAACAAAGTTCTACTTAAACATAAATCAAGATGCAATCCAACAGAGGATCAAGATGAAGAGTTCAGCCTGAGAATTTTCAAACCTGTGTCCATTTGAAGGCTCTGTTCTTTTTACCAGTGAGTAACTTTATTTTTATATGTAATTTTTTGTTAAGAAATGAATCTGTTGTATATATGCCTGTGGATAGTATGTGTATATATCTATGTATATATGTTGAATCCTCTGCCTATGCTTGTAGGATGTTGTGGTGTGTGCAAGCTGTAACATGTATTCACTATTTTGAATTCTAAAACAAACTTTGCTCTCAAAAATCATTCCTGCCCAATCTTCTTGAAATTTGGAACTAGAGTTAAAACAGATATTGTTTGTTTGACATTGAACTGAATTTTAAAAATATGTTCAAACTAAAATAACTTAGTAGCAACTCTGGAAAACCATATGTTTGAGCACAACTCCAGATAAATCAAAATTTGAACCCTTTAATTTTCGAATTCAGGTATACAAGATGAATCAGTGAACACTAACATGATTTTTAAGGGTTGAATCATAATTTTCAATGGTATGTTTTGAGAGAGGTTTGTGTTTATCTGTTTTGGGCTTTTCAAGTTGTTGTGGGTGATCTAGTTGACTGAAAGGGTCGGGTTTTTGTCTGGGGATGGAGCAGGCTACCGTGAGTCAGGGAAAAATGGTGGGTGGCGGCGTAGTGGGTCGTGGAAGCGGCGGCGTAGGTTTAAATTTTTTAAACCTAATTTTTACTGTGCTTTGAGTTTTGATCACCACGGCCAGTCCAAGCGTTCGAGTGTCACGCCGTTTTGAGGGGAGGTAGAGGGGAGATGGACGATGTTGCGGTCGGAGTTTGGTGGCCTCCGGTGGTCGAAGCATCGAGCACGTGACGTTGCCAGGTTTGAGGGGAAGTGGGGTTGTGTTTCCAGGTTTTGTTTTTCTCGTATTCGTTTTCGCGCGCATGGGGGAAAATCGAAGCAGCTTGTTGTTTTCTCGGGGAAACTTCGTGTGTTTACTCGAAGTAAACAAGAGGGGGGCTCGGGTTGTTGTTGTTCAGGTTTTAAGCCTGTAACAGTTTTAACAGTTTTTAACACTTTTGTTTTAAAATTTAAAATCAAAGTTAAACCTAGTTTTAAATCAAAGTTTAATAGTGATTTCAAGTTAGTTTTGAAACAGAGTTGGAAATAATAAAGTTTCATAATTTAAATTATTTTAATAACTTAAAAGTGCATAATATTTAAGCGTGTTTAAAAGAAGTTGAATTCAAAAATGAAATATAAATTGTTAAGGGAAGATTTAAACAAAGTTAACTCCTAAATTGAAATCAGGACTTAGATTTGAAATTCTAGATTTGGAAATAAAATAAAGTTATATAATTTAAATTGATTCAAATAAGTTTTAAGTGTTAAAATATGTTATTAAACATGTGAGTTTTAAAAGGGTTTTGAAAAATTAGTTTTAAACTTTATTAAGGATAAATTGGAATTTATTTAGGAAGTAATTTAAAATAAATGTTTTAAACATATTGAAATTGAAAATTTAATCAGTAATAAGAATAGTTTACTTTAAGTAATGAAGGTTTAGAATTTATATTCATTAACTTTTAAGCTAATTTAGTGTAAATAATTAATGATTGATATTAATTAAATTAGTAGTTCCAAGTTTAAATGTATTAATTAAAGTTTAAATAATGAATTAATTAACTAATATGTAATTAAGAACCATAGATTAGATTTTTATTTAAATTAATAAATTTTAATGGTTAATCAAACTTATAATTAATAATGATTAATATAAGTTAATTATTTCGAAAAATAATTAAATAAGTGTTAATAAAGATCATTAACTAGATCATTTTATAATTAATTAATATGATTGATTTTTATATAATTAATTAGATTAATTAATTTAATAACAATCATTGTAATAGTTTAAATGTAATTATTTGTTTGGAAAGTAATTAAGAAATTAATTACTTATTAATTGAGTAAATTGATTTAATTTGAGTTAATTAATTTAGTTTAATTAACTGATATTTTGGAAGTAAATTACTTAAAGAAGTAATTGATGGATAATGACTAGATGTAATTAATTGGATGATGTTGTTAATGGAAGTAATTGGAGTATAATTACTAGTTTG
Source organism: Allium cepa (assembly GCA_030765085.1). Classification (NCBI taxonomy): domain Eukaryota; kingdom Viridiplantae; phylum Streptophyta; class Magnoliopsida; order Asparagales; family Amaryllidaceae; genus Allium; species Allium cepa. The sequence goes on along the minus strand of CM060941.1, from coordinate 75,900,807 downwards.
AAACTAATCAAGGGATTAAGCTTGTTATTGAGAAGTAATTAATTAAGGACGGTTAATTACTGTATGTTATTAATCAAGAAGGTTAATATATGTGATTTGAAGATTTGTATTCTTAATATAATTAATAAAATAACAAGTGAAAATGTAATTAGAAATCATTAATTAATATAATTAATGATGGAATTAGAAATTGATTAATTTGGAATAATAAATCAACAAGGTAATTAAATTGTAATAAATCTATCTAAATGTAATTAATTAATGGATTTATTCAAAGATTAATCTCTGTAAATGAATTAAAGGAAACTACTGGAATGTAGAAAAAGTTATTTAAATCAAAGATGATTAATTGGAATACATAAGTAACTGATGATAAGATTAAATTAAGTTAATTAAATTAGTTTAATTAATTTAAGAAATCATTTGATGATTTGGTATGTGAAATTACTTAGTATAATTAATGGAGTAAATTACTTCGGAAAGTAATTAGATGATAATTACTTGATGAAATTAATGTAAGATAATTTTTAAGTGAAGTAATTTGGGTAATTTCTTTTGTAATTAATCAAAGGATTAATTTATGGGAATAATTAATCATAGAATGTTTAATTTGTTATTAAGTAATTAAGGGTAGTTAATTACTGGTTTGTTATTAATCAAGGGTGATTAATAATTGTGTTTAAATAAAGATTAATCACTTAATGTAATTTAAATAAAGTAATTTAATATAAATTAGAGGTCATTAATTAATATAATTAATGATGTAATTAAGAATTGTTTAATTAAGGAATAATTAAATGGGGAAGTAATTAAATTGCTATGAATGATTTAGAATAATTCATTTTAGAAATTAATTAAAGACTAAATCACTTATTGAAATTAGAGAATGATTAATTAATTTGATTTATAATTAATTAATGGTTGTGAGAGCAAGATTTATGGAATGAATAATTAATTTATTTTAAATTAATTAAAGATAGAAGTAGTTAATTTAATTCATTTTAAATTAATTATAGCTTGTGATTCATAAATCATTGCTTATGGATGATATTGATATTTCATTGATTGATTGTGATCTCAGATATGAGATGGATAATATCTATGTGATATGGATGTATGGTTTAAGTATGATAATATTTAATTATCTGTTTGGATGATGATATTAATTATCTGTTATGATGATAATGTGATTATCTATTATGAGATGTGAATTATCTATCTGTGTATATTAATGATATTGAATTGACTATGAAGACTAAATAGACAACTTGGCCTTAAAAGATACGTTTTGGATTTCGATGAGACCGGGATCAGATTTTCCATATTTGGACATCCGAAAACCACATCGATCCAAATTAACGAGAGGTCGTGAATCTGAAGTGAAGATGAAGATTCAGAATGCAAGGATTATCGTCGTTAACTCTGAGGGTGATTCCAAAACGAGTGTAACGAGATGATGCCTTCGGTTTCGTTCGAACCCGGAACGAACTTGTATGGATTGAATGCTTTCAACACATCGTCAGGTGGGCGATGAGCATTCTAAGAGATATGTTCTATAAAGGTAATCGTAACCTCAAGCCTCATCAACCGGGAATGGCTTTAACAGGGGAGGTGCAGCAAGGTTAGGTGGGTCATGCCCAAGCAGGACAAGATTTTCCCGTGTTAAGATGTCCCTTTTTATTCGGCTGTGTGGGCAGTTGGTCTGCAGCCAACTGCGAGGTTATCTTGTTCGGAACTGTTCAGTAAGGAATGGTTCCGGTCTTGTGTTGTAGGGGGTCGGGAGTGATCCTTGGTACGTTGATCTAGGCCACGTACTGTGACGGGCGGTACCCCAGTAGCCCTGCCATTGTATGGAATCCACAATCCAATAAGTGCCAACGGTTTTGATTGTATTACCCACTTTTGTGGCTAGTAGCTGGAATTTAATAGATGTAACAATTTCGGCTATTTTCTATTTACTTGAAAACCCTAGACCTACTATAAAATCACTGAATTTCCTATCAAATGTTTTGGTTAGCGTGAGGTAAAAACTTTTCCATGTTTATTTGTGGGAAGTCTTATGTGATACTTTTTGTTTTCAAAGGATTTTCAAAATTAAGCAACTTTAACCTGTTACTCACACCAGACCCATGTCTGACCCGGAGTTTATTTTCTGTTTTCCTTAAACTCTCGGGTACTCAAATTTTTACGAGTAGCAAAGGGATTCAGGTTGGCTTTGACGAATTCTGGAGGAGCAATGGAGCAGGAGGCTTCAGCGTTCGTAGATATAGTGATCCGCTGTGTTAGTATCTCTGTGTTGTATTGTGTATTGAGTTGTATAACTAGACATGTGTCTGTAACTGTCTAGTATGTGATGTATTATATGTATAACTCTGATTGATGTTATATATTATGTAAATACTTATGTGATTAATATAATTTATTCATTCCGCTGTGAGATTCTGATGTTGTTGTTCTTTCTTCTCTATCTTTTCTATTTTCTCACCCTTTTCTTTCTTAAAAACGATACGTCTTCCTGGGCGTAGGAAGTTGGGTCGTTACATAAAGGAAATTCCTTTATTGATGTATAATGTAGATTGTAAAAATAGTTTCATAATTTTAAAAGAAATAAATAATTATAAAATAGGGAGTTTACAGTAAAATTAGAATTTTGTTAAAAATCAACCGTCTTTAATTTTAATTTTAATTTGAATAACATGCATGAAATTATGATGGAAAATCATGATTTTAGTTGATACTTTCATAATTTTTAATTGGGTATTTAATATGAATTTTGGGTTTGAACGTTTTTGGAGTTTTTGGTGATTTCCGTCGATCTATACAATAATTTAATTTGAAATCTTGGTTGAAGCTTGTTTATGGGTTGTTGATTAAGGGAAAAATGCATATGAATTTTTCCAGTGGATAAATTGTTCGAATTTGAAGGAATTAGGATTTTAACTTGTTGGGGTTTCGGCTTGGCTTTAGAGGGCTCCGCGACTTGGATATGGTGCCGGAGTCGAACGCGACGTGGGGAACGGGTGCACGAAGGTACGGTGATGTTTTGGGAAGGTCGCTGGAGTTGCCGGTGGTGGCGATCATCGGTGCTGTTTAGATTTGGGGGTTGAGTTGTTTCAGATGGCCGAGCTTTTGATCGTAATTTTGTTTCGCAAGTTCTTGTTTCGATCTGGGTTTGGTTTCGCTCTCATGTGGGTTCATGTGACCGACGTCGATGGTCGCGACGACCAAGTTTGGCCGGAGATGGTCGCGCACGTGCACCGTGCACGTTCGTGTGCACTGGGATTTTGAAGCGTTGGGGAAGAAGGGTTTTTAGTTGAAGGAAGCTCGCGTTTTATTCGGGTTGGACTCGAAGTTGAGGGGAGCTTGGGGTGTCTTCGGGGCAGTCGCATGTGATTTGTAGTGTTTGTCTCGAGTTTTGGTAGGATTTGTTCTGCGTAGTGATTAGATTTGCAAAATTTAAATCTGTAGATTGAATTGAATTTAGATCATGTTTTAAATTATAAACAAGTTTATAAGAAAAACAACACACTAAGTTTAAACTTGTTATTTTGAAAAAAAATGTAAATCAACTTTAAAAGGTATTAATTGAATTTATTTTAAGTTTTAAATTTGTTTAAAATGATTTCTTTTTGAAGTAATTAACTTCATTTAATTTTGAATGTTAATTTAAAAAGGAAATGTTTGAATTTAAATATTAATCAAAGTTTTAAGTAAATTGTTAAGTAATGTTTTCAAATTTATTTTGAAAAATAATAAGTTTAAATTAGATGTTTAAAGTATTTTAAAATTTTAAAATTTGATTCCTAAATGCCTTATCTTCAAAATAAGGTTATTGTTATGATTTTGAAATTCAAGTAGTTTGTTTTTAAGTTATTAAAGTTTGATTAATTTCAAATAATTTATTTATGAGAAAATTAAGGTTAAATTATTATTGATATGAATTTAAGAATACTTAATTAATGTAATTTGTTAATAGGTAAAGATTAATTGAGATTAATGATTTCTTAATTAATAAAAGATTTTGAAATATAAGAAGTTAATTAATTAATTGTTTAATTAATTTTAAATAATTAGTTAATTGTTTGTTTAATTTTAAATAATCACTTAATTATGATTAATTAAGTGCGATTACTTAATGAAGTAATCAATGGTCAATTATTGAATGTAATTAAGAATGGTAATTACTTATGAAAGTAATTAGTGGGAAATTACTTATGGGAGTAATTAAAGTAGAAGTGATTAATGGTTAATCACTTGATGTTATTAATCTATGGATTGATTAATATAATTGTTTTGAAGTTAATTAATTAATTATGGAGTAATTAATTAATTTAAGAATTAAGAATTATTTAATGATGGGATTAATTACTTGTTAAGTAATTAATTAAGAGAATAATCAAGATTTATTAATAGAAGTAATTAGAAGATAATTACTTATGTAAGAAATTAAGGGTTAATTACTTAATTAATTTAGTTAATTAATTAATGTGATTAATTAATTAATGAATGTGATTAATTTAAGATTAATTACTAAGTGTAATTAATTAAAAATGTAATTAATTAATAAAGTAATTAATTAAGGATTATTCATTAATTTAATTGAATAATAGTTACTTAATGAAGTAATTAAAGATTAATTAATTAGATTAATTAATCAAAGGGTTAATATAATTAATCAAGAAGTTAATTAATTAAGATAAGTAATTACAAGTTGTTAATTACTATTTAAATGAGATGATTAATTACAAGTTAATTATTAATTAATAAGGATCATTAGTTAATTAATGAATTAATCAAGGTTGATTAATAAAAGTGATTAATTAAAGTGTGATTAATTAATTGTAATTAATTGAGGTTTAATGTAATTAATTATAGTTGATTAATTAATGGAAGCAAATGAAGGATCATTAATTATTGTAATTAACGATGGTAATTAAAGGTTAATTACTGAATATGGTTAAGGCTAATTACTTGAATGTAATTAAAAGACAAATAATCAATAGAGATTTATTAAAGATGATTAATTTATTTATTAGGAATAAATAAATAAAGAAGGATTTAGGTAATCCAATTGATTAAGAGTTAATCAATTCTTTTTATGGATGATTGATTGATATTGGTTGATTGATTAATATTGGATGATTGATATTGGGTGATTGGTTGATACTGGATGATTTGGATATCTATGTTATGTGATATGCTGCTTTGTGAGATGAATATTTGATATGAATTATCTATTGTGATAATATGGTTCATCTATCTGTTTATATCATCCTGAATATAAGTTTAAACTGTTTAAACCCTTAAAACAACTTGGACATTAAAATGGCGTTTGCTTTCGGTGAGACCGGGATCGGGTTTTCATATTTGGGATCCGAAAACCACATCAATTCCAATTAAACATTTGGTCATGAATCCAAGTGGAGCTTAGTGAAGACTCGGGGTATAAGAACTATACGTCAGTATAACTCTGTGGGTGATTTCGTGATGAGTTTGACGGAAATAGTACTTATAGGTTCGAGATGGTGATTTAGAGTGCAAGGGCTATGGTCGTTGACTCTGAGGGTGATTCCAAAATGAGTGCAACGAGATAGTGCCTTCGGTTTCGTTCGAACCCGGAACGAACTTGTATGGATTGAATGCTTTCAGAACATCGTCAGCTGGACGATGAACATTCTAAAATAGATGTCTTCTATAAAGGTAATCGCAGCCTCAAGCCTCATCAACCGGGAAATGGCTAAAAAAGGGAAGGTGCAGCAAGGCTAAGTGGTCATGCCCAAGTAGGACGAGATTTTCCCCTGTCTAGAAGTCTCTTATTATTTCGGCTGTGTGGGCATTTGTTGTCCACAACTGCGGGGTTGTCTTGTTCAGAGCTGTCCAGTAAGGGATGGTTCCGGCCTTGTGTTGCAGGGGAGTTAGGGTGACTCCTCGATACGGTGATCTAGGCCCCGTACTGTGACGGGCGGTACCCCAGTAGCCCTGCCATTGATGGAAATCCATTCTTCCTACGAGACCCTACGGTTTTGTTTGTATTACCCACTTTTGTGGCTAGTAGCTAGAATTTAATAGATGTAACAATTTCGGCTATTTCTTATTTACTTGAAAACCCTAGACACTATTATAATATCACTGGATTTCCATCAAATATTTTGGTTAGCGTAAGGTAAAAACTTTTCCATGTTTATGTGTGGGAAGTCTTCCGTGATACCTTTTCTTTGCAAAGGATTTTCTAAAGTTAAGCAATTTTAACCCGTTTACTCACACCAGACCCCTGTTTGACCCGAGTGTTTATTTTCTGTTTTATTAAACTCTTGGGTACTCATATTATGTATGAGTAGTCAAGTGATTCAGGTTAGCTTGATGAATTCTGGAGGAGATATGGAGCAGGAGGCTTCCACGTGTAGATATATTATGGTTCCGCTGTGTTTGTGTTGTATCTGTATCTTGTGTTCTTTAGTTGTATAGTTAGACAGATGTTTATAACTGTCCAATATGTGTTGTTTAAGTTGTGTACTCTGATGTAATATGATACTATGTAATATTTTATGTGATATATTATACTTCATTCGTTCCGCTGTGAGTTCTCTGATGTTGTTCTGTTTCTTCTTTCTCTTTCTTTTCTTCTTCTACCCCTTTCTTTCTTCATTAATGATGCGACTTTCTGGTGTTAGGAAGTCGGGTCGTCTCACAAGAAGAATATGAAGAAATACAAAAGAGAAGATAATTCGTTTTTAATGCTTCTATTCATCCTAATCCCTACCTTTATATAGGGATTATTGCTTGAGGTTGAAGTAATTGATTTATGGCCATAAATCAATACCTAATCAATTCTCCAAATCATACGGGAAACGTTTACCATTTTATTCCAGTTTTCCAAAATTAGCACGCGTTCGATAAGATTCCTTCTTTAATCATTAATGTGCACGTAAATATGCATATTTTTACTTTCATATTTAATCTAATTAAATTAAATAAATTATTGTATTGGGTATTTTAACATGTTTAAACCAAAATTCAAATTATTTTCAAATTGTCATTTATTCATCTTCATTTAGAGGCAAAATGACCGTTTATATGTGTTAATTAATTTGAGAAAATTCACTAACACATTTTATTTTTGTTATGGAAAATTGATGGAAATTAGAAGAGGCTTCATGTATTCATGCATGCACACAAGAGAAGGAAGCAAATGAAGATGAAAATAATCCATTTCATGCATCACGGAGGACCCCATGTACCCACTTACCACGATCCCTCTTAAGTGCTAATGCACATGATTAAAGCTACCCACACATTTAAATGGAGGGTTATGATAATGCTAATGATTACTTCGAGGTTGCATTTTCTAAGAGATTAGTTTGAGTAGTTTCCAAAAATTGGATTATGGTTTCAAGCTTGTATAAATACCCCTTATGCTTAATGGAACCCTCTTTTCTCTTAGGCTCTCTTCTCTTAGGCTCCTCTTTTAGGCTATCTTCCTCTCTTCTCTTAGGCTTTCTTTCTCTTAGTTTAGTCTAGGCTTACAAATAAAAGAAAGCTCTCTTTCTCTTTTCATGGCTATTTAGCCATTTTTATTTTATGTAATTTTCTTTCTTTTTTATGCAATTTAATACATGCTCTTTTCTTTTACATACTTATTTACATTTCATGTTAGTAGTTTAGATTTACTTTTTATGCAAGTAGCTTAGTTTTTCTTACATTTAGCTCTCTTTTTCCTTTCCATTTTATTCTATATTGCATGCTACATATGTTGACATTATAACAAATATGAGAGACTACACCCTTCAATTTAAGGGTAATGAAGCTCTCTAATCATGTGGTTTCAACATAATATGATGTTTATGCTTTCTTTTATGCTTAATGAGAATGCATGAAGTAGCTAACTTGTTGTTGTTGCTTTGAATTTGATAGCCTATATTGTTGACACCAAATAGGCTATGCTTATACAATCACAAACAATAATTATCTCTTCATCTACATATGATGTTGATAATGAAGTGAATGTTGAAGTTAAAATTTGATGGTCTATATTTCTAATTCATATTTAATAGGTCATACTTAAAATAGATTTCATTTTCAACTTGTTATCATTTTTCATGAGAATTAAATAGTGGTTTAGAGGTTGTGTTAAAGTTTGATGACTTATGTTGGGCTTATTAATAGCACAAGTATGTCATACTTATGATAAGAACATCATTTAAATTCACTAATGATCAAAAAAGAGATATCATAATTTCATAATTGTTGAACTATATGATCTAGAGAGTGGAATTATCTCTAAATTGTCATTTAAATCACATATTTTTATCACTTTCTTTTTGTTAGTTTCTTACATTTTTCGCTTAACACTATCTTGACTTTGGTATAATTCGATTGAATAGAGATTTAGAATCAATAATTCCCTATGAATCGACCCGTACTCACTACGTACTACGATAGTACGTCATGCACTTGCGGTAAATTTTATTATTAATTCGTTCAGCTAATTTTCTAACTCGATAGAATTTGACCGATGAACAAGATTTTGGCACCGTTGTCGGAGAGTTGATTTGATTTTTAATTACTATTCTTCACATTTTTTGTTGTTTGATTTTTGTGTGTTTTTATTTCGTGTGTTTGTTTGCATATTTAAAAAAAAATTTGTGCGTTTGTATGTGCTGATTGTGTTTCTTGTTTTTTAGTTGCATTTGCATACACGTTTCTATTTAAAAAAAGAAAGAAAAAGAGCATATACAGTTTCAAAACTTAAAAAAAAAATTCTATTTCACTTTTCGGTTACATTTCACATTTTTACAATTTTCATTTCTCTATTTTCATTTCCCTTCAATATCATCAAACACTCCCACACCATTCATCAAACCCCCTTCAACCCACTGCCTTGAACTGCTACTGCAAAGCCCACACCTCTGTGCATTCACCCCCTCATCCACCTCCAGCAACTTCATCAAACCAAAAACCACATCCAAGTCACTGCTTGCATACATACCAGAACATCCCTACATCACCCGCCAATCCTCATCACAGTACAAACTGTCACATACATTTCATCCCTCCACTGCCTTGCCTGCCATTCCCAACCTTGAATCACTCATCCAGCCACTATTTCACCCCCGTTTCAGGTGCATGCAACTCCATCCTCTCTGGCTCATTGACTTCACCACAATCTCCTTTACTCACTTCACTTCTCAAAATAGCAGCAGCACTTTATTAGCTCCATCACTGCACTGCAAGTATTCCATCGGCATCTCCAAAGCACACAGTCAACTTCTGCTCTCGACATCACTACCACTCCTCCATCATAAACCATTCTACTGACCATCCTCCTCACCACTGACCACATCCCCTTCTTACTGCCATAAAGTTTTCAACACAAACTTAAACCATCCTTGCATCCATCACACTTGCCTGCACATACCATTATTCCACAGTCTGCTTCGTACTGCAACATCAACCTCCCCTACACCGAACTGCTGCTTCTTGCCTTACACTGCACTGCCATTTCAAACCACATCATCCTTCCCCTACCTTCTCACTGGCATCACTGCTGATCATCAATCACAGCATACAACAAATACCCCACATCCATACCTGCCTTCACTACTTGCATTTCCTACCTGTCTCCACTGTCAAAAACAGCATACAACACAGTTAAACAAAACTGCCGCACTGCATATCCACCTGACCATCCCTGTACACACTTCATCCACTGTCATTACTACCCCATCCATTCATTCAATCAACATACCATACGCATACATCCACATCCCTCTAACTGCTGCAAGTTCACACTCCAACCTATCCACCCTCCACTGAAAACACAGTTCGTAACCAACACAACACAACAAACAAATACAAGCCTCTGTCAACTAGCTGCTTACCTCCATTTCCCTGCAATCGCCTGCAATAGCCACTGTAATTCACCGACTCCACATTGTACATCTCCTATGCCACCAGATAATACCCTGCATTTCATCAAACAGCTGAACTTCAACACATCACGGCTGTCCACAAGCCACAATTGACCACCTGAACAAACTGTTGCCTCATTACTCCTCTTCATAGCTACTATCACCAACTTCATCACCTTTGACAATTTTCACGAACCATCACCAACCCATCAGCCTGCCTTCCTAACCGAATCAGTTAACAACCCACCATCCAACCACGCCGAACCACAGCAGCTCCACCTTCAAACTTCAACATTCCACCGCTTCCAAAATCCAACATGCGATAATCGCCTTGCCTCGAACAGCATCACCCAGAAACGCGATCATCATCACAGTCAAACTCGACTGCAAATCGAACGCCACCGGAACCATCAATCGAACGAACCCAATCATCACCGTGCCTACCTCCATCAATCACCGACTCGACCAAAAATCCTCATTTTAGGCGCTGATCAGAGTTCGATTGTAGTTCTGAATTTGTAATCTAGTTTGGAATCAGAGATTTGGGAATTCGATGATTTCGAAATGAGGAAATTAAGAAGTGTTTGGGTCATTTTTTTTCTTTTCTTCTCATCAGAAACATTTCGGGTCTTAAGCATATTATTGGGCCGCAGTAAATTTGCTTTTTATTTATTGATTAGTCGTATTAAATTTTAGTTTGTTTGTTTAAGTCTCTTTAAGAAAAAAAAAAATCTGTTTTATTTTTTTAGGAAGCTTTGTTTTGCTTTAAAAAAAAAGAGAAAAAAATTTCCATTGAAATTTTCTTTTGTTAATTTTTTTGTTTTTTTGGTCAAGTTTCATTTTATTTTGTTACACTTTTTTTGCCTTTTGTGTTTGCCTTAAAAAAAGAAGAAAAAAAAAGGTGTGTATACATAGATCTTGTTTATATTTTTCAGGTTGTAGGCGGCAAAAGTGCTTCCTAAAAATAAATTGCTTTGCTTGCTTAAAAAAATTCGCTGCTTCAAAAAAAATGCTAATAAATTTTGCACGCTCTAGTATCATGCCCCTTTATCCGTTGTTTTTATTTTGATTTGCATTTTGCTTGCATTTTATTAAAAAAAATTCAAAAATTCAAAAACGAAAATAAATTTTATTCGTAGCTGTATTGTTAATACACGTTTAATTTCAGTTTTGCATTTCATCTTAGAGTTTGATTAATAATAACGGTTAGACATCGATAACGCTTAATTATATATTAACAAATTGTCTTCTTTGAATAATTTAAATTCTCGGTGTCTAGGCTACGGCAAAGCAATAACTATTTATAAATATTATGGTGATTCGTAAATATTATAGTGGTTGTTTCTATGAAGGTACTTAAACCTTCGGCTGCATTGCTACGGTTATTCGTGGTGCACCAACAACCTCTATCCTTTACCTGGCTGAGAACTATCTTGTTGATCTAAGTCAAAGTATGATTATACAATTTTGGGTTAGAAGCTATTTAGGTTAGAAAATTCGTAATTAAACCTTTGCATTCATTTAGTCGCTTTAGTTCATGCATATTTAAAAAAAAAAATCAAAATCCAAAACAAAAAAAAATTGTAAATATTTCTTAACTAAGTTTTTTCTTTTGAATTTTTTTTAAGTCAAAATCAAAAATCCAATAAAACAAACAATTTTAAGTTAATTTTTTATAGAAAAACCAAAAAAATATAAAATCTTTTCAAAAACAAAAAAAATTGAAAATCCAAAAATCAAATTTCCCTTTTGAAAATAAATAAATTCCTTTTGGTAAATAGTTTTCTTTTATAAAAAAAAAAATCCAAATAAAAACATTCTTGAAAATATCTAAATTTTCATATTCACTTGAATATTACAATAGTTGTGAAAATCAATATAATCCATATGATTTCACACCAAATTCTTATGGATATTTTAATGACAACTTTTGTATAAACAATTCCATTTTGATACCACAAAATTTCCAAAATGAAAAACCTCCCTCGACTCCTGAAAAAAGCATCGAAACGATTTCTTCTTTACTTGAACCCTCTACACAACAAAATCAAGAGATACATGATTTGTGTTTGGGAAATGATTCAAGTCAAAGTTTTCAAAGTAATCAAGATTTGAATTCACTTCAAAATTCAAATGGTTTCGAGTGTAACTCATGCCAATTCAATTTCAATCATCAAAGTGAGTTTCAAAGTCAAAATGAAAATGGAAACAACTTTTTAAACGAATTTGGCAATGTGAATAATCTAAACTATGATGCGATTGAAAATTCTTGTTCTTAACAATTTCAAATAAAAATTCTCAAGTTAATAATTATAAATTGGATTTTGTTGAGCAATTGGACGAAATCTACAATGATCACAAGGATTTGTTGTTTGAAACATATATGAAACAAAGTGAGAAATAAAATCAAATCCAAACGTGTGACGAATCAAGTAATAATCCATCTTTTGCCACAATTGACGATTCTCAAATAACAACTTTTAAAATTGGTAATGACGATCTTAAAGAAGTTGTTGAAAATATGGTAATTGAGTTGGATTTCAATTCTTTTGAGGGTGTGAAACTTAATTCAAAATTCGATCTTCCTTTTTTCGATTTTGAAAATTTGAAACAACAACTTTGGATTTTGAATGTGATATATGCGATGGTGTTCTTAATAATCCAACAAAGGAAGATGAATTTTGTAAATACGAATTTTGTGGACTTTTCGACGACGAGTTGTTTGATTCTGAAGGGGAAGAGTTAAAACACCATTTCGATTTTGAAATCGATAATTCTGAAAATATTTTCAACGATGAACTTGAATTTCAATTTGGTGAGAATAAACTTGAACTTCAATCAATTATTTTATCAACTCCGAAAATCATCAAAAATAAAGCAACTCGAATGATTTTTAATAAAACGACATTCATTTTTCCAAATCAACATTCAACTTCAAAATATTTTACATTTTCGTTTTCTGAGCTTAAGTTGTGTCTCGCATACTTAATGAGACAAATGAATCGGTCTTTGGAAGACCATTTCATTTACTTTTTGACGATATACTTTCTTATCTCATGTAAATACCGTTCATTTTCATGTACATATAGATCGTTTTTTATTTTTGTTTTATTTTTCTCCTTCCACTTGGGTTGATTGTGGGGACACAATCAAATTCAAGTGTGGGGGGAGTCTCATCTTCATTTTTAATTTTTCATGGTTCATTTTTACATTTTCTTTCCAAAACTTAGAAAAAAAACAAAAAAAAATCTTACCTTTTTAAGCATTTTTGATTTATTTTTAAAGAAACACAATAGGATAAATATATGGTTTCGGTTTATTAAATTGAAATTTTGTAAAATTTATTTGTCTTAAAAAAATAAAAATAAAGTTTGACTACAAATAACAATGGTTTAGCTAGTATATAGGAAGATTCATTCGCGTTGATTATGAAATACATCCTAAGTGAAAATCTTTTTTTTAAATGGTTGATTTAAAGTAAAGATATAACATTTTTTTTTTGTTTTCTAAGTTAAATGGTGCTAAGATGATAGTATGAAACTCTCTCTTCTAAAAAAAAAATTCCTGTATATATGTATATTTTTTAATAATTAACTTGTGTGTTCACTCGCCACACTTTGTATTTCTCTCACATCAGTCCGCAAGGCAGTGCACGGATAATATATATGGCATCAGTTTAACTGAGTTAGGCATATGTAAATATTGTAAATATCAATAAAAATTTCAAACAAATAGAGAGAGTAAGAAAATGAAGACAAGCACCATTGTCTCAGTGGTTAAGTGATTTGACTTTGGTGCAAGAGGTCACAAGTTTGAAACTTACCTAACGTGACTCGAACGTTTATTGACATGTGATATGTTGTCACAATGATTTGTTGTACATAAAGTACCATTTCAAAAAAGAAAAAGAAAATGAATCCAAACACTATTTTAACTTGTTTGATTTGACTTATTATTGGAAAGAAATGAAAATACCACTTTGATAAATTCTGATAATCAACTAAGGATTCATTTCATAGTTACACTATGTTATCAACCGAAACAACGAGTTAAACTATAGCCTATTTGTTATGATAACTTTATTTTTATGGGATGTTTTGACGAGTAAATGGCTTAAATTTTCAAGATAATAACCAAAACCTATATTTAACTTATCCGTGTTAATTTAAAAGTAAATCCTTCATTTGTAAATATTTTCAAAAACTTGCATTCATCCCATTGTAAATTAATCCTGCATTTTGTAAATATTTTCACTTTGCATTTGGATTTTGAGAGTGGTATCCACTAAAAACCCTTACGAGACAACACTCGTCCTATTAGAGACACCCAGAGATTTAATGGTTGTTGCATACGCTGAATGCAATTGTGCTCCCTACGAAAACAGATTTATTTTAGTTTTTTTCCCTTTATTCGAGGATGAATAAAAAGATCAAGTGTGGGGGTATTTGATATGCACATAAATGTGTATATTTTTACTTCCATATTAAATTAAATAATTGATCATATTGGGTATTTTAACATGTTTAAACCAAAATTAAAATTATTTTCAAATCATCATTTATTCATCTTCATTTAGGGGAAAAATGGTCATTTTTGTGTGTTAACTAATTTGAGAAAATTCACTTATACATTTTATTTTTATTTATAGAAAAATTGATGGAAATTAGAAGAGACTTCATGTAGTCATGCATGCACATAAGAGAAGGAAGTAAATGAAGATGGAAATAATTCATTTCATGCATCATGGATGACCCTACCTACCCACTTACCATGGTCCCTCTCAAGTGCTATTACACATGATTAAAGCTACCTGCACATTTAAATGAAGGGTTATGCTAATGCTTATGATTACTTGGATGTTAGATTTCCTAAGAGGGTAGTTTGGGTAGTTTTCAAAAATTGGATTAGGGATTCAAGCTTGTATAAATACCCCTTATGCATCATGTAACCCTCTCTTCTCTTAGGCTCCTCTTTTAGGCTCTCTTCCTCTCTTATCTTAGGCTTTCTTTATCTTAGTTTAGTCTAGGCTTACAAATAAAAGAAAGCTATCTTTTTTTTCATGGCTACTTAGCCATTTTTATTTTATGTAATTTTCTTTCTTTTTTATACAATTTAATGCATGCTATTTTCTTTTACATGCTTATTTACATTTCGTGTTAGTAGCTTAGATTTACTTTTTATGCAAGTAGCTTAGTTTTTCTTACATTTAGCTCTCTTTTTCCTCTTTTTTATATTCTATGTTGCATGCTACATTTGTTGAAATGATAATAAATATAAGAGGCTAAACTTCTTCAATTTAAGGGTAATGAAGCTCCCTAATCTTGTAGCTTCAACATAATTTGATGTTTATGCTCTCTTTTTGTGCTTAATGAGAATGCATGAAGTAGTTAACTTGTTGTTTTTGCTTTGAATTCGATATCCTATATTGTTGACATCAAATACGCTATGCTTAAACAATCACAAATAATAATTACCTCTTCATCTACATATGATGATGGTGATGAAGTGAATGTTGAAGTTAAAATTTAATGGTCTATATTTCTAATTCATAGTTAATAGGACATACTTAAAATAAATTTCATTTTCAACTTGTTATCATTTTTCATGAGAATTAAATAGTGGTTAGATGTTGTGTTAAAGTTTGATGGATTATATTGGGCTAATTAATAGCACAAATATGTCATACTTATGACAAGCACATCATTTAAATTCACTAATAACCAAAAAAGACATATCATAATTTTATAATTATTGAACTATATGATCTAGAGAGTCAAATTATCTCTAAATTGTCATTTAAATCTCATATTTTTATCACTTTCTTTTTGTTAGTTTCTTACATTTTTGGATTAACAATATCTTGACTTTGGTATAATTTGATTGAATGGAGATTTAGAATCAACAATTCCCTATGGATCGACTTGTACTTACTACGTACTACAATAGTACGCCGTGCGCTTGTGGTAAATTTTATTATTAATTCGTTTGGCTAATTTTCTAACTCGATATAATTTGGCTGATGAACATCATCTACTTAGAGAATTAACTAATTCTTTTTAAATATTTCTTCCTCTTATGTAGCTAATCCATTGGCCTCTTTAATACGTATAAAAGAAACAATATATTTGAGCAATTATCTCTATCTTTCAAATCTTCTTAAGTATGGAAATATTATATCAAATCTAACAATCTCCACCTTGATACCATATTTCCCCACATGCCTACCAACTCCACCTACATTCTTTTACTCCAAGCAGCTCTCGAACTAGGCATCATCGATACTTTCCCAATGAGCTTCTGCATGGTCATCACCCATTATACTTCGTCAACGAACTCCGGTAAGGTCACCGTCCGCCAACAAAGTGTTGAAAATACCTCATCCATGTAGGACCTATCAATCTTCATAATAAACATATCCATATACTAACTTACTCTTCCCCTGTATCACCGAGTAGCACCAAACACTTTAGCAAGCGAATTAAGTTCGGGCAATGCTCGAACTTTGCAACAAGTCTAGCCTTGTATCTTCCATCATCCTTCACCTTATATACCCACTTGCATCCTATGGCTCGACTTTCTTGAGGTGGTGGTACCAATTTCCAAGTCTGATTCTTCTTCGAATCCATCTCCTCTTCCATAGTATGCATCCATTTCGAGCAGACACTCGAATTCATAGCTTCTTCAAGGTCAAAAGGCTCATCTTGCACTATATGCAGTGCATAATCAAAATGATCATCAAGGCTAAGGTTTTCATAACTCCAGTCTCCATACCTATTTGGTGTCCTTCTAATTCTAGAACTAGCCCAAATAGGTGTAACTTCGCCTAAACTCCTGTCAACTCCACCTTGAGATGAATCATCTCTAGCTTCACGACCATCACTATCATTGCTAGAGGAATTCTATGGACCTTCATGTGATGTATCAACAACTGCAATTACTCTATCTTCTTTTTCATCTCTGACTCTTCTACTAGGCTATTATGTGGGAGTAGTTTCCATCTCCTTAGGCTTTTCAGCTTCTGAATCTACTAAACATGGTGGATTCTCCTTGGGCTTGAACCTAGCAGACTCATCAAATGTGACATGTCTCAAGTGCACTACCTTCCTATCAACAGGGTTCTAGATGTGATAACCTTTGATACCTTCTGTATAGCCAAAAAATATGCCTTGATATGCTCTAGCCTCCAACTTGTCATTTCCTGTATGGTGAACATACATGGGGCTACCAAATATATGAAAATAACTGATATGTATAGATGTACATGTCCACCTTTCCTTAGGAATCCTCCCATCAATGGTTGAGAACGGAATCCGATTGATAATATATGCTGTAATTGATAAAGCGTCAGCTCAAAAAGCCTCTAGACAAGCCCGCCGTCAATCTCATGCAACGGGCTTTCTCCCGTATAGTTTTGTTCATATTTTAGCAACTCCGTTTGATTGCGGATCACCAGGTGCTGTAAAATGTCTCCTAATTCCATGTTATCTATAGAAATATATGAACTCCGTAGAAACAAACTCATCGCCATTGTCGGATCTTAGCATCTTCAACTTCCTTCCTACTTCCTTCTCTACTAGTGCTTTCTAAGTTTTAAACTTTTCCAATGACTCTGACTTAGCCTTCATCATATACACCCAAACCTTCCAAGAGTACTTATCAATAAAAGAGATAAAATACTTAGCTCCTCTGATAGAAGCTGTAGCTACTGGTCCTCAAACATCCATATGGACATACTCTAGTACTCCTTTGGACTCATGTCTACCAACACCAAAAGAAACTTTTGTCTGCTTCCCTAACACACACTCCTGGAAGAATTCTAAACGGTTGAAGGTTTCACACTTGATCATCTTCTTTCTTCGAAGAAGCTCCAAACTTTTCTTTGAAACATGACCTAATCTGAGATGCCAGAGTCTGGTGGCATCCAATGCTCGTGAACTATCAACTCCAACACACGTCTCTCCCAGAACTGTAGATCCTTTCAGCAAATAAAGATTCCGGATCATCATTCCTTTCATCAATACAAGAGCATCATGTGTCACCTTCAAGCCATCCGACTCTATCGTAATCTTGCACCCGAAAGATGCTATCTGACCCAAGGACATAAGAGATTTTCACAAACCTGGAACATAACGGACTCCAGTGATAGTGCGTACCGCACCATCGTGCATGCAAATATGCACTGATTCTTCTTCCAATGACTTGCAAGTAGCATCATTTCCCATTTATATGGAACCTCCCTCCTTGTCTACATAAGAATATAAATCCTCATTCCTAGGCATCATATGGAAAATGCCCCTGAATCTAGCATCTAATGGTCTGATACATCGAAAACAGATGCAGTCAACACATCATCAGAAAAAACATTATCCACCGTAATAGATGAAGAACCATCCGCTTCATTTCTCTTCCTCAAATCTGGACAATCTTTCTTCCGGTGGCCATATTTCTTACAATGATGACATCTATTGTCTCTATACTTACCTCTCCAACAACTTTCAGGCTTCCTTGAGTTGGAACGCCCTCTAAAATTATTCTCCTTCTTCTCCTTTCTTACTCTCTCCACAAACAACCGCTGACTACTACTAGCTTCTCCATATTTGCTCATATTCTTCATTCGGTCCCTCATTTCTTCACTTAGAAGTTCCGTTTTTACATCTTCTAATGACAGCATGCTTCTTCTATAAATCAAGCTGTTAACAAAAACCATGCATAGCTCAGGAAGAGTGTACATTACCACCATAGCCCTTTGCTCCTCATCCATATTCAAATCTATAACTTTCATCTTCATCATCAAATCATAGAAAAAGTTCAAATGGGCTTTCAATGACGTACCTTCCGTATCTTATATATGGAAAAAGTCTTCAATAGAATCAGCCTATTCATGAACGACTTCTTCATGTAGAGCTCCTCAAATTTCTTCCATAAGCCTCTAGCAATAGTTTCACCACTAATCTTTGGAATGACATTCTCACCCATGGCCCATTGGAGGGTAGTAAAGGCCCATTCTTCCATCTCATTTCTTTCCAATTCTGAGATATCTACAGGCAACGATTCTATGTCAAATACAAACTGATGAACACGATTTTTTCTCAATACCGCAATCATCTCCCACTGCCACTTCTCAAAATTATTATCTCTGTTCCACTTCTTTATAGCCAACTGCGAACCTGATGCTGCATATGAACCCCTAATGTAGGTTGCATATTCCTGGATAGGTCTAACCTTCTCATATTCAGGTCCTGCCATTTTATCGAACACCTTCAAACCCTAGGCTTCAAAAACAACCTTCAAAGCTCTAATACCAAACTGTAGGGGTAAATTTACAAAAATGATTGCAAATCAACCCTAATACACGAGGAAGCAATAAGATCGTGTTGTGGTGCGACAAAACAAACAGAACTTCAGAATAAAACAGCAAATCACATAAGAAACTAAATAGAAAGTTCACACATAGATTTATAGTGGTTCCACTATCGCAAGATAGTGTATATCTACTTGGGAAGAGGAGATATTATTACTTTCAAAAAGAAGAATTACAAGATTGATAATGGAGACTAAGAAGAATATGAAGAAATATAAAAGAGAAGATGATTCGTTTCTGATGCTTATATTCGTCATAATCCCTAGATTTATATAGGGAATATTATTTGAGGTTGAAGTAATTGATTTATGTGATCATAAATCAATACCTAATCAATTCTCCAAATCATACGAAAAACATTTTATTTTTCCAGTTTCCCACAATTTGTATGCGTTTGATAAGATTCATTCTTTAATCATCTAGTTAGAGAATTAATTAACCACTTAACTCTTTTTCAAAGATTTGTTCATCTTATGTAGCTAATCCATTTTCCTCTTTAATGCATATAAAAGAGGCAATATATTTAAGCAACTATCTCAAATATCTTTCAAATCTTCTTAAGTATGGAAATATTGTATCAAATCTAACATGTTGGCCTAGTTCCTTCACTATGAACTGTTCTCATTTTATGAAAGAAATTACTAAGTGATTTATACTCAATGCCATCATCAGATTGGACGATTTTAACTTAATGACTAGTTTTTTTCTGCTTGTATTACAAAATGCATCACTGCATTATAAGTTTCTAATTTTTTTAGGAAATAAACCCAAGTATATCTAGAGTAAGCATCAACAAATGATATGTAATATCAAAAGCAATAGTCTGAACTGATGGGCGCTGGACCCAAAGATCAGTAGCTACCAAATCTAGAGGTTTATTATACTTAATTAAAGAATCTGTAATAGAAAGTTTGTGACTTTTACCCGTTTGCAGTATGTAAAAACATTGGGTAATGTAATTTCTTTAAAAGAAAATTTATTTTCAGTTAAAATTTGTCTTACAGTACTTTCATTAGGATGACCTAATTTATAACACCACAAATCAAAAATACTTCTACTCCTTTCAGTTTGAGACATCTTAGAAAGATTACAACACTTCATCATTTTTTCATAATTTCTAGAATTAACAAGATTAAACTTGTATAGTCCATTGACTGCATCAACCTGCAAAATAATTTTCCTTATCAGTACGTCTCTAACTAAAAAGTATTTAGGATAAAATTCAAAGTGAAGTAATTTGAAAATTGTGATACACTCATGAGGTTTTTTTTATTTGAAGCACTCCTAGTAGTTATTAAGATAAAGTTGTTTTTATCTTTGATGAAGACAATTCCAGTATCAACAATTTTAATAGACTAACCATTTTCCATGTGTATGGACAGTTTACCTCTGTATTCCTTGTTGCCAAGATTCAGATTGTCTAGATCGCTTGTGATGTGTTGGTTGCTCCTGAATCTGGGTACCAACTCTCATCTTAAATGTGTTCAGGACTGGTGATTTCGTTCAAGTGATGGTTTCTTGAATTATCAGATAGGTTACTTGAATCTTACTACACTTGAGCAATATTTTCACTGGGACTATTTGGTCTTTGACTGTTTGGATTCTGATTTGGTTTATAACTTGCATTAAATCTAAAATAACATCTTAGTGGAGTGTGACCAACTATTTTACATATTTGACATTTGGGGATGTTGTTGTCCCATTTTCCTCTGCCTCTTGCTCTAATAGATTGTCCTCCTCTTTGATATGGTTGATCAGTTTTATCTTATTTTTGATTCTTGTTCTTGAAATTGACTGCATAATTGATTGAAAAGTCTGAATCTAATGGTTTCTTGTGATCAGTTCTCCTTTCATGTACAAGAAGAGTTGAGTGGACGTATTAATTGATGGAAGTGTTTCTTTAGATGATATAACTGCTATTACTGCTATTACTGCTTCCTATTCTACATCGAGACCATTTAAAATTGTCAATAATTGTTCAGTATCAGACACTTCGTGTCTTGCTGCTTCTAGTAAGTCACAAGTCGTCTTAATCTTTGCTAAGTACTCTCTGATTAATTGATTCTCTTTCTTGATGTTTTGCAGTTGTCTTTTGTAGTACATTACTTTAGCAGCTTTTGCGAATTGAAAACTTACTCAATTATTGTTTAGATTTCGTTGGATGATCTATATCCAACGATTTATGGTAGCAAATTGGTGCTTTTAAAAGATTATAGTCATGAACTATTAATCTGTCTCGTCTCTGATGTTTTGTGTAATCATTATTACTTACCATCTTGTTTTCTTGGTCAGTAATAAATCTCGATGGAATTAGAAGTATGCGATGAACAAATCTCTCAAGGTTATATCCTCGGATTGCAATTCCAATTTGGAATTTTCAAAGAAGATAATTGTCTTCATCAAGATGCACTGTGATGAGCTGACTTTTAGGACCGATAACTGTTTTGATTAGATCTTCTATTGCTGTTGTAGTTTATTGCTGAGAGTTTGCAGTGTTTCCTGATGTTTCTAAATTACCATCACCTTCAGGCATGCTAAGATAATGCTAACTAATAACCTCGAAGATTCTGATATTGATAGATTGCAAGAGATACTTCGAACACAGGAGAAATTAGGTTTGTTGTAGCCAAAAACTCAGGCGATGATAATGTTCAGATGAGTTCGACATTTACTTTCTTGCTGTTTTGTAATGAATTTCTTGCATTTTGATTCTGGTTTTTTGAATTTTCTTGCTATGAATTTGGTTATTTGTGATGAAAAACTTGATGCGGCAAGAATTGACAATTTGTTGGCATGGTACTTGTTTTCTTGATTATCTTTCAAGCAAATTCTTTAAAGCTCAAATTATTTAATCTTTTCTGATGAATTTATGAAATATCAGATGATGATTCTACTTTGATGAAATTTGGATTGATTTCAATTTGATCCTTTGTTGCGAAATTTTGATCCTTTATATCAAAGCGATTGTTGTTAGGCCGGATATTCTGATACCATAAAAGAGTTTTTGATATTGAGCATAATTGTGCACGAGACTATAGAAAGAAAAGCAAAATTTAATTTATTGATAAAATTTATCATTGTTGTACATACTGATTTGCTCTGCTTTTACATAAAACTAGTGCAAATCTGTGCTTCACACATAGACCGTAGCTATATTTATTTTTGTATTGTTGTTGAACCTTTATGTTATTATAGGATTATCGATAATTAAATTGAGTATTTCTCGCTTCTTGATAGATGCTTAAGATATTGTCCAAAAGGTGATTTTCTTTAGCATTTGTTTCAGTAGAAATGTCAAATTATGTTCTAATCAATGCAATAAAATAAATATATCAATTTTTTATGCTCATGAAAGTGGCATGAAGGCAAAGATATAACCATGCATGTTGTTTACAAAGATCCTTCGAATAAATCAGGTAAATAAACCAATGAATCAAGTTACAATATTAAGTTCCATATGAAGAAAATTATTATTTACGGTACTGTTTTATAATCCAATGTAAAATATTATTATAAAATCTGTTTTAGCTGCATTGGATATAAATATCTAATTTCATGTTCTACCTCTAAAAAAGTTTAACATTAGATTAATGATTGCTAACTAAAATGGAATGAAAGATGTAAAAACTTGGATCACAAACAATAATGTAATGAATTACACTATAATATACTACACATAATGAGCAACCTTTCTGGACAATTGAGCTTCATTCTACATTAAAAAATTTCATATAATCGAAGTACATATCATTGTAAACCAATATCTATTCATATAGCAATGATACGTTATTAATCTAATGAATCCCATATAGTCTGATGCGTTATTACAACAAAGCTACAACTTTTCAATTTGTAAGATATATGTCAATATTAAATATAAATTCATAAAAATAGAAACAATAATCTATGCAGATATGTTTATATTTTTTTGAACAATACTAATTAATGTCAGTGAGTTTCAATTCCAAGATCTATGAATCAAACAATCAAAATATTAATCACCATCCATTACTGCTATTATTTAACAAAATCTTTATTCTATTAGCACATCTCAATAAGTTTAACCCCTCCTTCGTAATACAATAAAGAGTTCAAAGTAAAAAGAAAGAAAGTAAGTTTTAATGTTGTATGAGATTACTTATACCAGAAGTTGTATGTTTGAAAAATAACTTACCGATAGAGATAAATGCAACTTTTGACATGAGTGTCACTATTGGCATTTAATACGGTTATTAGCCATGTCATAAGGTGCATTGCATTCAATACAATCAAATCATTAGATTAACCTCATAAATTGATATGATTTAGTAATATCATTTTAGAGCATGTACCGAAAACTTGAAACTAATTTTTGAGGCAGCACCATATTCTATCCGATGATATCTGTAGTATGCCTATATACTGCTAAAGAATTTAAAAAACAATGCTAAGGATAAACTTTGTCAATACTAAAACATCTGGGACTTACTCAATTTGATGATGTCAAAAGTTAGAATAATGTTTCCAAACCCATTTTTTCATCAGCCAGCTCAGCCTACCTATAACACTGAAGAAGTTTTATGATCAAACAAAAGTTTATTATAACCTGATACAACATTTACTAATTGAAAACATAACTGTTTGAAGAAATGGTTGAAGATTTATATTAATAAAATCAAATTTTATTATACTAAGCTCATAACCCATGAGAAAAGTTTCAAAGCCTCCATCCAAACTTTTTGTGGGTTCAACTTTTGCTATGCAAAAAAGTAGAGTTGGATTGCTCACTTTCCAAAGATTAGTTTGTCCATTTGCATAAGAAGGTAGTGCATATGGTCTCACCAAATATTTAGTTACGGTACTTCACACTAATATATTAATACACAAATTTATTTCTCCTGGTATGTTGGTAAATGTTAACTTTTGAATTCAAGAGTTTGCATAAAGTACAAAAAGTAAAATCAATTTGCTAAGAGTCCTTAAAGGTTAATTTCAACTAATTTAAGTTTGTAATTGTAACTAAAGAAAAATGTAGATTTGACAATAAAGAGAACCAAAAGAAATGTATTATCACCTACAATTATATAAATTTAGAGATTAATGATCTAGATTTCCAGAATCGGTGTAAATGGACTAGTAAAAAGTTTAATCAACAACCACATTGTAAAAGGTATTTATGTACGTTTATGTGATTAAAGGGTTCCAAATTCTTTATTCTCCGCTGACAATACCATTTCGTTCATAATTTGTTATTTGATTTTCAACCAATTAAATGCCATTGAATCATATGCAATTCAATAATTTCCTAATTCCGAAATTTTAACCACGGCTAAAAATATATAAAAATGAATGGTACGCATCGCATGCATAGTAAAATATCGGAATAAATAAAATATGCGATATAAATGGAGATTTCATATGCAAATTTATTTTGTAAAATATAATGAATATCAATTTATTTTATATTGAAGACTAATATACAATTTTTGAAAATAATATAATCTTGATTTCAAGTCCTAAGTGGCCATGTCATTAGTTTCAAGAATCTAATATAACTACAAATTTAATATTAAATTAATTATAAGTTTATATATTGTAGATACTATATCCTAATAAAGTTAAAATTACTGGAAGGTCATGGACTAAATAAGACCATAATCCCAAATAAAATGAGTACAAAAAGTCCAATCCATTCATATTTGCATGACAATATTCAATGATGCATACCAATAGATATTGTACCTGCTCTATTTATGCTTTCCATGGACGATAACACACCTTCGTGATATTCGTTACTTCAATCACCCTGCGTATAAATAAGAGCAAATATGTTTTCAACTATTCAAGTTATAGTAGTTTAAGATACATCCTCATTTGATGTCATATATGATCAATGCTTAAGAATATGTTAAATATAAGTTTAATGCATGAAAATAGGCAAAAGAAATCTATTTCTATAGATTAACTACCTTACATTCATTATCCACTGCCACATCATTATTAGTTTTGAATGCTATGACAATAAATTAAGTTGCATGTATCTTTGTAGGAATTTATTTATTGTTATTTCTATACTTTTTAGTGGAAAATTTGAAAATTGAAACCTCTCGTGAACTAAGAATACTTAAAAAATGATAAAAAACTATAAAGAATGTGATTGTTGGAATATGACTTACTTACAACAGTAAAATAATAGAAATCAAAGAAATTAGTTTGTACATGATATTATGATTTAATCTGATCTGATCAAATATTATATCAAGATAATTAGATGACATGAGGACATCAAAGTAATCAAAAATTCAAAATTCAAAAATATAAATTTTGCATTAAAATAGTAAAAGAATTAATTTCATCGTTTTTTAATAAATCATGATAGTGCATAAGTTTATCATTAAAGGCGATGTAACGATTTATTAGGTCTTTGAGTTTGTAAATTGATGAAACAAATATAGCATTAATAGTTTATACGGATATGATAATGAAATATTCATATGGTTATTAATTTACATAATCAATTAAAATAATTATAGCTAGTGGAATATAATGATGGTCACCTTTACACTATTATGGAGTAATTACATTCAGTTTAAATTTAGGAAAAAGTGATGCATAAAATTTACAATTCTTCACCCTACAAATTAATAAAATATATACAGTGTTAATAGTTAATGCAACTATAATTATTGATTTCGTATATGGTTAGCTTTAAAATAACATAATCATTGAAAAAATTATTGTTAATTAAATATGATGGTGGTCTATGTTATATGAGTATAGAATAATAATATTTCTCATGATTATAGCTATATAGTTTATACATGGTATCATGATTTAGTCTGGTCTGATCAAATTTTATATCAAGATAGTTAGATGACATGAGGACATCAAAGTAATCAAAAATTCAAAATTCAAAAATATAAATTTTGCATTAAAATAGTAAAAGAATTAATTTCATCGTTTTTTATAAATCATGATAATGCACAAATTTATTATCGTATATATTACTATAGCTATATTTCTATATGGATAGCCATTCCTTGTTTCTATAAAGATGTAGTTTCCATAACAGTGCTTCTACGTAATTATAATTGTTATACAATTTCATAGTAGGCTATTTATTGAAAAACATGTTGTAATAATTTCATTGAGAGAATCAACATATTTTTAATAGTTTATAGTAAAGCTAACACACTAACACATATTTAACATATATATTATTCAAAGAAGAAGAAATAATTCATATTAATTATCAATAAATCTCCAAGTCTTTCTTAATAACACGTCTAGATCACCACACCAAAACAGGCAAATTCTAACATTTATAAGTGTTACAAATAATTTCAGTAACACTTTTTAAGTGTTACTAATGGACTGTGAGGAATGGAGCGGCCGAACTTGTAACACTTATAAGTGTTACAAACATACGTATTACTAACACTTATAAGTGTTGGTACCTAAATATACGGTAACGCTTATAAGTGTTGGTAACGAAATCTACGGTAACACTTATTAAGTGTTGGTATAGAAATATACGATAACGTTTATAAGTGTTGGTAATGAAATATACGGTAACACTTATAAGTGTTGGTATAGAAATACACGGTAACGCTTATAAGTGTAGGAAAATGATTATTTAGTAACACACATATATATATAACAAAACTTAAACGCAAAGTTTAAAAATAAACACACTGCAAATAATGGTTTCCATATCACAAAAAATTCATCATACATATTCAATGCAAAGTTTAAATGCTCTGCAAATGTAGTATAATATATCACAAACAATTATTTACATATCTAAAATACCACAATGTCATATATTCAGATATTATTACAACATGAGCTTCAAAAAATATATTTCAAAATACACTTAAAGTTTAACTTACTGTTAACCTAACCATTCCTGATCATCCACTCCAAACTCTAATTGTTTTGAATATTCTTCAACGTCCAATACAACAATCCAAAGCATCCTTCTTCAAGTTCCTGCATTTAATATAAACACTCGATAAAAACTTTTTTTTGTGATATGTTCAGTATCTCACTAAACTTTTTTTTTTTGGTTATTAGACCATGAAATCCTTAATCAAATAACTCTTAGCTACTAATAGATGAATAGTCGAACTTACCACGAAATTATATACAATACATGAATATGCTGAACCTGATCGACATTTATACAACCTGGATATTATCACAAATATAAGGGTGCAGTCTGTGTATACACCCAGACGGTAACAAGCACAGATAATTTGTGTATAATTGCATTTAGTACCAATGAAAATGATTCTTTGTCAAATAAGCATATTATTTGTAGTTTTGTAAAAATGCAGCGACATACATACAATAATAAATAACAAGGAATGGGCTAACGAAAAATGAAGACATTAACTCGAATATATAACTGAACGTGAGCTAAATTGATAGGTATCGTCATTTTACGTTAACTTAACAAAATTGCTCAAAATTTCTTATAGAATTCCCTGCACGAAGTGTAAATAAGGCATGTTTAAAATGAATCTTAGAGGGGGAAAACAATGCTTAGGGCATAACTTAACAGATTTTTTTTCCTTTCTACTTGCATTTTGCCTTATAGTCCACAGGTAAAAATTATTATATACTTAAATATAAAAGCAAAGTAAACTCAGGAAATATAAAGCAAGACGAATTTCAATATTGTTGAATAACTAACCTCAACAATAGGATGGGATGCCTGAACACAAATGGCAGGTGAAGTGAGTACAATGCCGTTTATGCAAGCTTCTAATTTTGGATCTAATACTGCCTTCATATAAACAAATATTTAGAAGAAAACAAATGGAAATAGATGTATAAGGAGACAAATTCTATATACAAAATAATAATAAAATAAAAAGTAATATCACCTTTAGAAGAATGGCTGCTCCTGTAGAGTGTCCAAAGCTAAAGCATGGTAACCCGAGATTTGCAGTCAATACTCTATCCAAAAATTCCTTCTGTTTATAGATGTTAACTTACGTTTCATAAGTCATAATCAGAACATTGGGCGTGCTTAATGAACTACCACTTTAAAACTGAAATATAAGTTCATTCATGTTACCAAATCATTAACTGCATAATCAAGAGAATGCACATAGCCATGCAATCCATCACTTCCACCATGTCCAAACAGATGAAAAAAAGAGTGTAGATTTATTGTTATAGAAAGGCAATTAAGTTGAAGCGCTAGTTTTCTAAAAAGGCATTAAATTTTAGTCAACTTAAATAGAAAATTTATTACAATATAATTTAGCAGTAAACTATCAGCGCGCGCGCACACACACAAAGGCCAATCTGTAACCATCCATGGCCTTACCACGTCAACTTCCTGATCATCTACCCTTGCTCTCAACTAACCAGAATTACTGCATCCCTGAAATCAACCTCCTATGGAACATCATTTTACAGCCTCAGTTCATCATACATCACCACATCAATTACCTTCTACCCTCACAGTCTTTCACTGCTCCACTGCATACATACTTCAACAAACCCAGCACCTTCAAACTGATACCATTCTCACTACTACATCAAATACATCAAACTGCAACTTCAAAACTCACTCACTCTTCAAATTCCAATTCCACATCAAACTACATCGCATTTCTGCTATTTTCCCTCTGTCCAGAACTACATACATCACTGCAGCATCACATCAGAACTTGCTCTGCCATTCATTGACTTGCGAACTTTATCAAGTTTATCCTAAACCATTCATTGACTAATCGCAAACTGAAATCAGGGCAATCACTAACTAAATAATGGAGGAATAACCAGAGATTGAAAAGGGTGTGTGTGTGTGTGTGTAAAGTATGACAATTTTCATATAACAACACAAAAATCAGATTGTGAAAATTTTAGATCTAAATCTAATAAATGAAACATAAGAAAAGAAGGCTACAGAGATGGAACCTCAAGTATTCATGACCATTGTAGCCACCCGCAGCATATACTACACCATTGAGTTCTGCAGCAGCTGAAGCAAACCTCTGAACCAACAAATATATAGATGTACAATAAGATTCTTAAAAAAAAGACTTTTACCACTTAAAGATCGTGAAACGAGTAACTAGACAAACTTGCAAGAAACATCAATCATATTTAACTATTCTGATATATGTTCTTGAACAATAAAGTTAGAGATATCTAATGGCTAACTTCTATTCTGAGATCTTTTAAGTTTTATACAGAATCGTTTCAGGGTTAGCATCCCAAGTGCAAACTTTTGTACTTTTATGAAAAATGATAATCAAACATTTCAATTTGCTTCATTAGAAGGACATCCACCGTAACTAACAAAACGATATTAAACATCAAACCTTGTTGAGCATTGGCGTAGTTGCAGACCACTTCCCATATTTATGATCAAGCATCTCAACATCAGATAAGAATTCTCTGTCATCTCCTCCACCAATAGCATATACTTTTCCATTATAGGTTGCTCCAGATAGACTCGCTTTCTTATTAAGCATAGAAGGACACGTGATCCACTCATCATCCCTTCGATTATAATATTCAACTACAGAGAAGTTCAGATTTTTGTTAATAAAACAAAGTCATAATATAGAGACACCGATAGGCTAATAATTGTGTTGGCAATAGTATTCAACAGAAACACATTTCATGGACTAGGTCAAAATATCAGTATTATCCATCCAACCCCAATATTTTTTATTTTAAGACTACACGATCAAGATGATTAGCATATTATGCTTGCAATAAGATAAAAAATTAATAAGAGTTGAAGTTTACATAACCATATACAGATCATGTTATGATTTATAGGGGTTATGGTGGGAGACAATAATACCTGTATCAGAACAAGACTTTCCATTTCTGCCTCCAAATACAAATATACTGCCTTCCAAGGAAACAACAAATGCAATGAACGAGCATAGCTCATTGGCTTTAATGATGTGATTATGCCAAGTAAAGGTGAAAAAGAATCGAAGGATGATAACCATGATGAGCTATTAAAACCTCCAATAAGATAAATAACATCCTATGAAACCAAAAATTACTTTACGAAAGTGTCCAAGGACTCATCAACATGTTTTGATCGATTAGCTTTGAGCTCAAGCTCTTTAACACGATTTTCTAAAAATTCTATCCTTTTGCAAGAGTACGATAATTGTGTCTTTAACAGTTGAATTTCATGGTGCGATCCAGCCTGACATGGAGTCAAATCAAGGTTATAGAAACAAGCAAACAATGTTTTTAGGTCATTTACGCAAAGGAAGCAGAAGGGTGACTTCACAATCACATGACAAATATGTGTTATCAAGTATTAAAATGAATAAACACAATAATACATGTTTAAGGTATAAAAAGATATAAGACAACCACTTCAGCATTCAACTGCAACTGCTGCTACTGCTCCATCATCCCCTACTTCACCGCAACTCCTTTTAACCCACTGCCTTACCTGACTGCTGCAACTTGCCTTGACTGCAAATTCAAACTGCAATGACCATCTTCAACATCACTTGAGAATTCCCATACCATCCACTACATCCCCATCAAAACACCACCATTGTCGAACCAAATCACTGATAAGCTTCCAGCACCTCACCATATACCACCATTCATCAAAGCATACCATCCACCAGTCCATTCCAAAAGAAAGAAAAGAAAAAAAACCCAGACTGACCATAAATTCGAACTATCCCAAAGTCTCCTCATACCCAAAATCGCCGGTTTCAATCTAACCTCGCAAGTCAAACGCCTCAATCTGCAATCCACTCAAAGTCACCTCTGGCCTCATCGACTCCACAATAATTCGCAGTGGCCACATCATTCGAATTCCACAACCACTTCAATCACCTGACAAAATCACGAATTGACACGACCCAAATTGCAACAGTTAACCACCACAAACGAAATCACCTAGAGCCCGAACCACAAAAAAGGAGACAGGTTTTTGAATTGCGCAAATAAACTTGATTCGAGATACAGGAGATTCAAAAAATTTGAGAAATAAAAATTGTGATTGAAGGAGAAGAAGAACGTTGGTTATTTTGTGAGGAAGAGCAAACCCTAAATTAAATTTTAGGCGGCCAAAATCTGTTTAGGAATGGGCAAGCATGGGAAAAGGGATTGTATTTACAAATTACAAAAGACTCCTTTTGTTATTAAATTATTTACATTTTTACCGATTGTTGTAACACATATATGCGTTAGCAAAATTAATACAGAAGACTATTTATTTTTACCAACACTTTTTAGGTATCCTAACACTTTTTTACTGTTAGCGGTCTGTGACATTTATAAGTGTTAGCAATTGACAGATATAAAATGTTGCACTTATTTGGTGTAGTGGATGTTACTACCACTGGTTTTATCGCATCGGGAGCAACCAAAACATAATTGTAACTTTAAGTCATGCTAATAACCTTTAAGAAAATTATATTGTTTAGTGATCTTTAAAATAGGTTTAGAAAAAATGAAATGGCCATTTAATGAATGCACTGATGATTGCAAGCTAATACCAAGGAAGTAAATTGAACACAAATGATCTGACAGCTATGTCCATTGCAAATAGTATTCCATTGTGTATTCAATGAAATAATACATTTGTTAATAGCTAATACTAAAACAGACAGAAATCATTTAGTGACACTGTCCGTTTATGTTATTTAGCAAATAATGTTTCATTGTGTTACTTAATGAAATAACATTTATTATTAGTTTCTTGAACACTCAATATCTTTTTATGAAAAAATAACAACAATGAAATCAACTAATAATAGGCGAACCGGTATATCTATATAAAGTATAACCAAACTAAATAGTAGCTTGAAAATGACACTAGTCCAAATACAATAATATTTATTTGTACCCATTGAAGCATGTTTTAGGAGAAGTGTTATTCATGGTCATTTTATTTACATTACTATACGGCGTAGCTAAAATGTTAAAACTTGAGAGTCTCATATCAGGATAAAGCACCGGTTATTTTAGAACATGTCTATTATGCATTTTTCTAGTTGTACATACATGACTAGACTCTTGCTCATTACCACGAGAATTGTTCTAGAATACCTTCCTAAATATAATTACACAAATTCTTGTGATGGTAAACATGAAGTTTACAGCAAAATGGAGACGAGAATGACAACTAAATGCTTCCACAAAAGATGGTTTGGTTTTAAGTTATCATGTATTATGTTCCAGTTTTCTTCTCTTTTTTCCATGCAATATAATAGCTTATTGATTGAATTTAATAAAAACACTTGAATTTTAACATTGTAAAAAAAAATCTATATACACAAACATTTCTAATCAGCTAAATTACATTATATGACATATATAGGACTCGTGAAACTAAAAATCAAAAAATAGCCTAAGATAAATTATAAACATAGTATTTACGTATAAAACCATACCTTATCATTAACTTATTATCCTTTCTATGCATATACAGAATTATAGAATGACCTGAAATAAATTATCATCGTGATATTCTAAATCAACAAAGTTTTGCATCCTTCCTATGAATCTTTAAAACAGTGGAAAAAATTGTAAACCAAAACCAACAGAAATGAAGAAAGCTGTTATATTCACCCAAAAAGTTAGAATAAAAACAGAAAACAAGAAAAAAATAGGTATTAGTAAGGGAAAAAGGCTCAACCTGATAATAATAAGTATATACACCAGAAAGCATGCAAATACTGAAGAATGGAACAATTACGTTAAATTCCAAAGTTGCAAGATGAATATCCAAATTAGATATACATAAATATAATCATTTTATGAGAAAATAAAACATTACAGAAGAAACTACTCAGTTTTCCATCCTAGTTCGACTAAAAAGAGAAACATCATTATATGAATATATGGTTAGTATGGTAATTGATACTTTAAAATCGTAAAGCTTGATTAATCAATTTTCTTTTTAGATTATAGCGAATATATAAATCTCTAATAATTACGTATCAGTAGCAAACATGGATTATTTCTTCCCATTCTACTACCGACACACTTGAGTTGAACCAAGCTTTCGATTGATGTCTAATAGTACATTTATAAAAACATAGTGAAATATCATTACATTGTCAAATATTGTGCATCATTTTACTACTATCCAACTGACATAGAGAGTGTAAATAAATACAGAAATGTTAAAACATCCCAAGTACAATATCGATGTAGTATGCACTCTTTCTTTGAAAAGGCATTCATTGGATTATAACAGTTAAAAAAATGCATAAATGATAATTTTGAATAAAGCAAAAAAACAATATTATATAATTTGCAAATGAACAGTACTTCTATTTATAAAAGATGGCAAATGATACAGTGCAAGGAAGAATGCATGGAAATTTATAGTGTAGAACTATGTCATATCTATCAAATTTAAATCAATTTTAATATGATCATCTATTAGACGTAAGGTAAAAATTAGTTTTAAAACGTCTGATGCTGAAATAAAATTAAATGATAATATTATTAGTCATAATTATATATACTAAAATAAAATGCAATATAAAATAAGTTGTCTTTAATATTTTTAATAATACATGGCTTATAAATCTTTAACTTTGACATGTAACTATGGTTTTAAAGTACGTCAATAAAATTTCTAATTATAGCGAAATTGATACTGCTTTCCTTCTATGTTTCTTAGAGTCGTTTTATTTCGCTACGCCACTCTGTGTGTTTATTTTAATTTCAGATCTATAAGCTCGGAGTTGAAAAGATCTTATTGTTATTTGTATGATGTTTAAATAGGGAATTGGCAATGAACGATTCCATTTTGTACTATAAAAAAGCCTATTTTACTTCAGCTACACTTGCACCTTCCTTACTTGATATACCAGTAGTCACACAATAAGTGCCTAAAAAGCTATATGTATGGATATAAATAAATACATATTAATTTTGAATAACTAAAGCTATCTTAAAATGGTATAGTCAAGAACTTGAAGGTAAATAGTGCTACTCGAAACAAAATTATAGTAATTCTTTTGAACGCCTCGTATTATAATGTCTTATAGTTATAGTGCGCATCTATAATATCATTTGATGGCACTTATTCAAATAATTTTGTTCATTTAGACATTTAAAGTAATCTAACCAAACAAAACATACATCACACATTAGTACAAACACAATTGCTATATTTTTATTGTTAATTCAACAAATCATAAAATAATGCACTCAGAAAAACCTGATGTCTTACAAATTCTTTTTACTTAAGCAAATGTAAATCTCTATGTCGATTCTTATAATACTTAGATTAGTTATAACTTTAGAACTTCCACAATTGTTATTCAACATACTTATATTAAGATAGCTACTTTTTGCTTTATTTGTTACATAGAGTTATCTCTTATGATAACAGTAAGAAGACGTTAAAATAAAATCTTACTTGCTATGTAGCGGCTGAGCTTAAAATGCACTTCGTTGTAGGTTTTCCATTTTATTGTTAAGGTTTTTCATTTTTATTGAAATTATAACTAAAAATAAATTCGAAGAACATGTCTCAAATCATTCGCTTTGTCTTCCAATTAATCGTGGGAATACAATTATTAATAATCTATGCAGTTACTATAAAAAAACAAATGAAGTAACCTTAATTAGAGTAACCTCAAATCATCTACATATCTGACTGTTCCAGCCAAATCTTAAATCATTATGCTCTAAATATTAAACCAATCCAAATCATCATCAAATCTAAATATGGATAACATAATAATTAAAAGAGTTGTAAAGAAGGATAACGATACCTGAAATATAGATGAAGAAAACCAATGAAGCAACTACGTTTGTTCTGAAGGTTAAGAAGGTAAAGTAAACAATGAAGACATAAACAAATTAACAAATCAAGGAGTTAAATTAGGTTTAAAAATCGAAAACAACAGATCCAAAGAATTGAAAATTACTTAAATAATTAGGGGATTGGAGGAGAAATACGCAAACGGGAAATTATGGTGCAAGTTTTCATACAAAGAAGGAGAGAAGCAATCATTGATTTCCATATCGGTCGATATTGATGTTCATTATTTTTTGCGTTAGAGTTTTGTGGAATAGGCAGGAAGTAACTTACGTTTTTTTTTAATTAAACGTGAGTAGGTTTAGACATAAATAGAAAGAATAAACAAAATAAATTACGTGACTGTTCATTTTATAAAATACTCAAAAGGCTTGTGATTGTGAGATTTTGAAATATAACTCAGTAATAATAGTATAGTAAATAAAATAAAAATGAAGCCATGCTGTGTTTGCTATAGGTTGCTTAAACGGAAATTGACATTCTCCTGCATATATGCGATGAACTTTTATCAGATATTTCTGCGTCTCAAAATGTGTGTTCCTCTCTGCTGTTCAACACAATTTCATCTAGAACTTTTCAACGTGTGTACGTGTTCATGTCGACCTAGAATGTCACTACACGTAAGACAACAAAGCTGTTGGTAATTCTGGTTTGCTTGATGTATGCAGACAGACAATTCACATAACTACCTAAAATAGGTAAAAGAAATTTTCAGTCCTCTTCATTTCTTAATTAGTTCTTCTTCTCTAATCATTTAGTTCTGCTTGCCAACTTTAAAACCTCACCTACAAGCAATTTTCTCATTCAATACCCTCTAGATTACTTATTTATTCAGCCATTGCCATTAGACTAACTTTATAACATAAGCATGTATTAACAAACCAAGTTAACAAGTGTCAAGAGTTCATATCATGGACCCAAATGTGCAATATACAGTCCAAAATATGAGCTGGCCTCAACCATTTTCTTTAATTGATTGAAAAGCAATCCTGATACTGCCAGCTTATTCCTGAAAAATTTAAGGTTAAACCACACAGATAAGTTTGAATTCTCTTCACAGGTACATAAGCTAATACATACACTCTGACACTAGTTCTTTAAAATATACATATTAGCCTGGCCTCACATACAACTCAATAGCCACTCACTCCAAAATCTCTCTACCATACAAATCATTACCATTTGCTGGCACCAGATTACATTCATACATACATGATATATCAACTATATAAACAAAACATACATACTTCCTTTTCTCCTCCCTTTCTATACTTTATTTTGGAAAATAAACAATGGGAAACAATGCATCACTTACAGTTATAGCAAGCAATGGCACCTCACAAGTGTTCAAGCATCCAATTCAAGCATCAGAGATCGAGGTACAAAATCCTGGGTATTTCGTTTGTGACTCCAAGAAGTTAAGAGTTGGTTGTAGGATAGCTAGTGTTAAATCGGATCATATGCTCCAAGCAAATGGCTTGTATTTTCTTCTTTCAATGGATTTGCTGTACTCAGTGTTAACGGAGGAGGAGATGGCTGCTTTTAGTTATATGGCATCCAATACTAAGAAGTGCAAGAGAAAAGGTCGGAAGAAAATAAGAAAAATTGATCAATATAGAGAGCTGTGCAGTAGCGTTTCAGAAGAGGAAGGTGCTGTTGAGGGTGGAGATGAAGGATGGAAGACGAACGATGATGATGATTTTGGTGAATATTGTAGAAGATGGAAACCTGCATTGGCTACTATTGAAGAGTACGTCATTTGATACGGTGTGAGTTTTTGTTCTTTTTTCCTTCATGAATTTTGATCCATGAAAATCAATAGATTAGTGCTTTTTGGTGATTGGGCTGAATGAATTTGGTAATTGAAATGAAGGTTTTGTTATCCGGATCTTTACTTCTGTTGAAATAAAAGCATATGGTAGCTCCATGATCAAGTGGCCTGGATGTCTCCATGTGGAAATGGAATCCCAGCAAGGAAAATCTGTCTAAGATCTTTGTTAATATTCCAGAATGGAGTTGAGTTGTGTATCAAAAGAAAATGTAATTTTTAGTTTGACTATGGTAACTTCCAGCGAGCATCGAAACAAAATAATGTAGATATACTGATTTTGTTGATAAGCCATACACATATAACGTTACTGTTAATCAAACACCATTTGACGTATGGAATGTTGATATAATAATAAACTGATAATTTACCATTACACCTTTGTTAGTAAATTAATGTTTGTTTAAAAAATGAAAATCGATACGTTCCTTTACTAGTTCTTTTATGGTGCAAGTTTGAAATCAAGAATTTTTTTATTACTTTGCTAATGTTTGCAGACATTTCCAATAAAAACGTCTAACAGTAGTACTTTAACAATGATTTTTAGTGATATTTGGATACTACTTGAACTGTTCCACTTTTACTTATGTTAGCATAAAAAATATTTTATAGAAGTTATTACATCCACAACGGTGTCTCCGTCCAGATGAATTATAATTATTGATGCTTCCTAATTTTAATATAATCAACCTAATTTTTTATTTGAATTATTCAAAATGATGATTATCTAATAAAATTTTAAAATTTATTATTAAATTAGTTAAGGTATGTGCGTAAGACACAGTCTATAAAAGTTGGTATTTGTTGTGCTTTAATTACATACAGCATCATAAATTTTATCGTGTCACTTAATGAAAAATATTAACGAGAAGGAAAAAATATGCAATTGTTGAGACTTGCATTTTTTAGAGCTTTGATGATACAATTGTGCGCACATATGTGTCTATATATTGCACAATGCTATTTATTTTCTATAGGATATTCTCGACGGGAAGACAACTTGCTAATAAATACAAGGATTGAATATCATACTGTCAAAGTAACATTGTCTTTGTAAGTCCAGAAATATATGTACACCTTTGACAATCACAAACATTCGAGCATATTAGAAAAATATTTTTTAAATCATATTCTTAAGTAAAATTCTATTTCTTAGAAATTATCAGAATTCAGACCTTAGACAAAATAGTCCAGACGTCTGATTATAAAAATAAGTTAAGGTTTATATTAAACCAGGCATCCGATCACAAAATCTAAACGTCCAAGAAATTCATTTTTAGCCCAAAATATCTCGGGGTGATACCCTATATAGATTCAGACGCTTGAATTAATTATTCAAACGTCTGAAATACTTTTCAATTTTATATACTGAACCAAGTCAAATGTTTGATAGGTTCAACCAGACATCTAATGAGGATATCAAATGTCTGGTCAAATCTATCAAACGCTTAACCTCTTATAAATAACATAACTCAAACGTCCTAACTTCTAGGCCAAACACCTGAATCGGGTTCAAAATGAATGTATTACCTTTGGAATACATTCAAACATCCGACGTAGAATACTCAGATGTTTGACTCGTTTCAAAACAATTTTTATATAGCTAATCAGACGGCTGATTCTTCAGCTCAGACGTCAGAGTAATAGAAAACGATTATATTTCGAATAGACACTTATTTTTGAAAAAGAGCGTCTATTCGTATAAAGTCATGTCTCCTTGAAAGATCATCACCTTCCAACAGACCTCTTCATCCACACACACACACACTAACTTCGTTGATTAAAATCATCTAATTCTTGTTCTAAAATCTATATTCTATCTATTGCTTTCTGAAATCCAAAGCAATCAAATTCTTCATATTTGCTTCGTATAACGCTACATATACAATTCACAATCATCAAACGATATTACAGAAAGCGTACAGTGAAGTGTGGCTTATTTATATTATTGAGAACACATAGAAGTTGTGATTAAAGCTTTTTTTGCTTTAAAATTGGTGGAAGTTCTGATCTTGTGCTCAAACAATGTTTGTAAACCCGTTCCTTTAGATGGAGTGAGGAATGTTGATAGTGGAATTCCTAAGTGGAGCTTAGGAACTAGACATAGGACAAGAAGTCCAAACCAGTATAAAATCCCGGTGTGATTTTATTTTTTCTTCTTCTGTGATTCGTTACTTAGCTATCTACCAATACTTACATATAAGTCCCAAGATCCATATTAGTAAAGATTCCACTCACTTTCATTTGGCATCAGAGTAAAGTCATCACTGAACCGTAATAAAATTTATGATTTTTTAATATAGATAACACTATTGCAACATTTGTCGAAGAGCAATCCACTCCATGACCATCATATTTCACTGGTTCAAACTATACATATTGGTCTATTAGGACGAGAATATATATGCAAGCTATTATTTATAAAATAAATATCGCATAAGTTGAATATACTATACCTACTACTGAATATATTACTTGGACTATTCCACAAAAAACTGAATACTAACAATGCTAAAGCCATGAATATCTTAGTTTGCTCATTAGATAAAGATGAGTTTAATAGAGTTGGTGTGTGCGAAACTGCATATGAGATTTGGCGTATTATACAAATTACTCATGAAGGAGTAAATAAGGTTAAACAAAGAAAAATTTCCATGCTTAAGAATTAGTTCTTAAGTTCTCCAATTTTAGGACGAAACCAAATGAAACAATTGCCGATATGTATTCAAGCTTTAAAGACATTACTCATTCTCTAGTAGCACTGGGTGAAATTTTTTTAGATTTTGATATAGTATAAAAAATTCTCAACTCTTTGACGGATGAGTGAGAAAGAAAAGTATTGGGGATTGAAGAAACTAATGATTTTTCAACACTCAAATCAGAAGAGTTGATAGAAAATCTAATGTCATACGAAGTAAATTTGCTAGCAAACATGATACAAGCTTAAGAAAGGAAAACAATAACTTTTCAAGCTGAGGATGATTTTAGTATTAAGGAGGATGATTTTTTTTTCTTGCCAAAAATTTCAAGAAAATTTTAAAATATGACAAGAATAAACGTTTTACGAGAAACAACAACAACTCATCTTCCTTAAAGTGCTATGAATGTAACAAGATTGGTCATCTCAAGAGAGATCATCCAAATCTTCAAAAAGAAAATCAAAGTTAAAAAACAAAAGTGATAAGCAATTTAGAAGGAAGGAACAAGCTTTTCAAGTAACATGGGATGATTCAGAGTTTCTCTCATCTTCTCTGAGAGCGAGAG
Organism: Allium cepa; assembly: GCA_030765085.1. Classification (NCBI taxonomy): domain Eukaryota; kingdom Viridiplantae; phylum Streptophyta; class Magnoliopsida; order Asparagales; family Amaryllidaceae; genus Allium; species Allium cepa. The sequence goes on along the minus strand of CM060941.1, from coordinate 75,860,668 downwards.
AGATACCAAGCAAGCCAAGATGTTTTATGGCAACAACAAATGATGTAAGTTTCAAAATACCTTATGATGATTTGTCTGAAATTAATCTTGAACTTGTTGAAAAATTTAAATCTTTTAAGTTATAAACAAAGAAATTACAGCAAAACTCAATAGAGCTGAAATAATTATGCAAAAAGATGAGAAAATTATCTTAGATGAAGAATTACAAGAGTCACAGGTTTCTTGTGATAACTTAAATCCCAAATTACAATGTTAAACGATGAACTATTATTATATAAAAATGAGAATGTTAAGTTAGCTAAAGAAAATTATGGGCCGAATTCTTATAATGATGCCCTTACCAATAAGGCAAAAATATTAAAAATAACTTCGAGAAAGTCTCTTCAAATGTTTCAAATTTTAACAAAGGAAGAGAAAATGTATCGGAAATAACAAAAGCTTCTAGACCATCCTTTGGTAAAAGTGGTTTAGGATTTAATAAAAATCACAAAAGAAAATCTTCAAAAATTAGTCCTTAAACACTAGATTTTTAAAGGAAAATAATTTAATAAAACGAAGGAAAAATACTATTATAAGGTATGAGTACCAAAATCCAGTGATAAAAAATCTAAAAATAAACACATAAAGGAAATTTTATGCAATGTTCATAATAACCAAAATTTTATTTTCAAAAGAAAACCAAACCCACTTGGGTATGGTTTTTTCTTAGATCTGACTCTTAGGATCCTAACGTAGGAATTGGGTACCAATTCAAATTAATATTTTTTGTTGGTACCCAACAAGTAAGAGAAGAGATTGATTCCTAATCGAGGGTGCCCAAGCAAATTAGTTGCCCCAGCCCAATAAGTAACAGCAGTGTAAAAATTAATGCAACATGCCAAGATTTGAATCCAGATTACCCCGCTCAACACAAGATGATGTTACCACCAAACCACAAAGTCAAGTAATAATATCATGATACAAAACATTGTTGCTAAATCCATCACCATCTCCAACCATTGCTCCTAGCAGACCAGCTGCCATATGCGGCTGTCTTGCTCGCCTTGCCTTGTGGCCAGGCCTGCTTAAAGCACATGACTAGAAACATGAACATGCTTACAAATATCACACACAAAAATGGAGGCATCGTCGACTTTGGAGGTAACTCTAAAAAATATGTCATTGGCATCGGGGACATCTCCTACGAGGGTATATCTAAATCTCCTTTAATTACTAATGTTCTACTAGTTGAAAATTTAAAACATAGTCTTCTTAGCATTATTCAACTTTGCAACAAGGGTTTTACCATTTGAGAAAGAAAAATGCAATATATTTTACCAAAAAAAAAAAATTTAATTTTTGAAGGAATCAGAAAAGGGATTATTTATATTTTAAATATGAATATAAAAATGGTAATAACTTATATCTCTTAACCAATAATCATGATCCACGACTATGCGTAAGAGATTTGGTCACATTAATTTCAAATATATCAACAAACTTGCTAGAAAGTTTACCTAAAATAAGCTATAAAGTTTATAATCTTTATAACGCATGTCAAATGAGAAAATTAACAAAATCATCTTTCAAGTCTAAAAAGGTCATTTTTACCTTACAACCTTTAGAATTACTTTATTTCGACCTCTTTGGCCCTACTCAAGTTAGGTCACTTAATCAGACCAAATATATTTTTAATAGATCAGCCAATTGATGCGCAAATGCTAGAAATTTACTAATAATAAGTTGATCAATTATCAAGAATCTTACACAAGCACGCTATAAAAAAACATATAATGATAAAAAATAAAGTGGTTAACACAAGGAGATAGGATATCTCAATTTTATCGCTCTAATTTCTCTGATACAAAAACAAGAACAACTTGCAAATGATGGTGGAGGACCAAGGAAATTGGGTCGACGCAAATGAGAAATTGAACAAGGAAGCGATTCGATAATTCATTAATTTATTTAACTTTTTGTCTTTAAACTATAATTTATCGCAAATCACTTTAAAAAAATACTTACTGATAAAGCCATTAAAGCAATGGACATCCCTTTTGACATAGGTGAAGCTAAAGAGGCTGTGTTCTAGATTAGTGACAATAGCTCTCCAGGTCTAGATGGTTTCAACTCAAACTTTTACAAATTGCACTGGGAATTAATCAAAGACGACATTCTTCATGAAATATTGGTCATTCAGTGGTCATGTAGAATTATGAAGGAAATCAATCATACCTTTATATGCTTAATCCCAAGAAACTGTAGACTACAGATTCATATTACATGCTGATCTCTTTATGTTATGAGATATACAAAATTTTAGCCAATCTACCATGTAATAGGATGAAGCATTACCTTAACAACTTAATGTCTACAAATTAAAATGCTTTCATCCCAGATTGACTCATCATGGAAAACCTCTCCTAGCATACAAGATGGCGAGAGGGTTTAATAGGAAACTGGCAAACAACACATACATGAAAGTAGGATTGCATAAAGAATATGAAAAAATTAGTGGGAAATTCATATATCACATGTTGCTATGTATAGGATTTTCCCACAATTTGCATATCTGATATAAGAATGTATATCCACTACCACATTTTTAATGCCTTGCAGATGGAAGCCCTCTAGGCTTATTTAATAGTAAATAGAGGCATAAGGCATGGAGACCCATTGTCTCATTTCCTCTTTTCTATTGCAATGGAATATTTTATGATTTATTAGACATGGAATACTATGAGATCAAAATCAACCTGATTCTTCCTATTGAACCTACCCTCACTCATCTCTTATACGTCGATGACATTCTAGTGCTTATGAAATCAAGCGCTAAAAATGCAGAAAGCATTGCCAAATCATGAAAATATTAAAGAGCCTATGGGTTTAGAAATGAATGAACAAAAAACCACACTTTATTTTAGCAAAGGGGAAAAGTTTAAAGATCTAACCATCATCATTTTGAATTTAAATGCGGAACATTTCAGTCACATAATTGGGAATCCCCTTATCTTACAGCAAGCTATAATCAAGAGACTTCAAAATGCCATTAGATAAAAATTGTAAGAAAATAAACACTGAAAAATAGGATGTTGAATGTAGCTGGCAGAATTGAACTAATTAAAATGGTGATCTACACAATGATCCCATTTTGGAATCAGTTCTATCAGTTACCAACATCGATTATAAATAAAATCAACTCAATTTGCTCAAACTTTGTTTGGAAAAACAAACACCACAACATGTCATAGCACGGCTTATGTGAGCTGAAATTTGAAGGAGGTGTAGGATTAAGAGAACTACATAAAGTCATAAATGCAACCGCTCTGAAACTCTTGTGGATATTTATTCAAGGTTTATGTTTATAGGCTAAATGGATGAGAAACAGATACTGCAAAAACAAAAGAATGGAATATTTCTGAAGACAATAACCCATCATATACATGGAAATTGCTACTCAATAACAGAGTGCAAGCCAAAGATACCATAGAAAGGAAGATTTCCAATGGAGATAACGCTAGCCTTTTTTTAATCCTTGGATTAATCGACAATCAATAAAAGATTTGTTGGATGGAAGTACATTACGTGGCCACAACAAGAAATTCGCTTCTCTCATTTCCAATGGACAATGGAGAGAAGAAAACCCATGTTTGCCTCCTCATATGACCTAATAAATCCTCAGTATTCCAATTAGCAACAGCCATACCAAAGATTATTGAGCATGGAGATTACAAAGCAATGGGGATTTCACGTTTAGATCATCAAGGAATCATGTTAGAGAGAAGAACAGTGAACTGCAATGGTGCAAACACATTTGGAAATAGCTTGCTCACCTAAAATATCACTTTGTCCCTTTGCTGGCAAAATGTAACAAACTTCACACTAAAGACTAAATTACCAAATGGAACGAGATTATAAATGTGGAATGTGTGCTATGCAGGAAAGAGGTCGAAATCGGTTATCATTTGTTTTTTCAATGCACCTACTCAAACACATTATGGAAAAAAATCAGAGACAAACTACAGCTACCAAGCATAATCAATAATGATATTATTAGCAGTGTCACTAGTAACAGTCATTTAGTAAACTAATCGACATTGGAATCACGATGCTAGTTTGGCACATTTGGGTGAAGCGCAATGTTAGTGTGTTTCAAGGCATTGAAATCCTGGCAAATTTCAGATTGGAGATCATAATCTCATACTATAAACAATTACTAAAACATGTAAGCATCAAAGACGAGGAGACGAATGGGAAAGAACTTATCTTTAGGGAATTTAGGTATGAACCTCTCTCACCACATCAAATCGAAAGGAGAGATCAGGTAATCTCAACTTCGAGAGAACAAGTCAATTCCAACCTGGATGATAATAGCGGCGGTGTCATGCATAGTTAGCAGTATCAAATCTGAAAGATATTCGATTTTGGATTTGGCAACAATGATTGCCATTTTCTCTTATACGGACTTGAAATCATATTAAATGATGAAAGTTTAACAACTCGCCTTTTCAACCCTCAAATGTCGACACTAATACAACCACGGTCTTCATGTACCGAGTATCCAATCACCGGAAAGACAGATTGTTAAGGTAAAATAAAAAACAGAACAAGAAAGAAGGAACATGATATCTAATCTCACAGTGGAACGATAACGTATAATATCAAAAGACGGTACGAACTATAACTCTAAGATACACAACATTTTAGAGTTATAATCCTAAATACTATCATAAGCCTGGACAGTTATAACAACATGTCCTCATAAATGCGAATATATACAATAATAATGCAGTCGAAATAAGAATACTACGGTAGGTGAAACATCCAGCTCATCTCCATAAGCTCCAAAAAACATAAAAAAAAAACTATCTTTTTCAAACTACTTGAAAGAGCATACGAGAAATTCAAGAAAAACAAAAGCCACGCATCAAACATAAGCCTGGTATGGGAAACTCAAGAAATATATAGCAAGCATATAACAGTACTTTTGAGGCCATTCAAAAATGGTTATTCCCTCAAAAGAACCACCATATAATAAGTATATAAGGTGATATAATAGGTAATATCTAGGACGAAGAATATAAATCATATCAAATAGCTGTGATGCTTACATTGGCCATACTGCAACATATATAGGGTACAATCAAAACCAATAAGGAACGTTGCGTATTAGATTTTCCGTTGAAGACATCCTAAGAACAACCTAGGCCAGCCTCCCGACAAGGGTCAGAAAATACTCCGAGCGTATATCTTTAGATAAAATATACCATTAAGGTAAACATAGTTGGTCCACTCACAAACACTCATGATCACAAATACCATCAACTCATAAGCGCAACATATCAAAAGCATAATTTAGATATGGAGATGAGATACCCTATGGGTTAGCTATACCCCGATGGCTACGCTCCTGCTCTATTTTCTTTCATTTTCGATGTCGAGTTATGTTTGACATCTCTCACATGTGTCTTCATCACTCGAACAAAACACAGATCTCCACAAGAACCCCAACATCTCAAACAGTCCTCAGATCTCCATAAGGTCCTAGCATAAATCGTCCGATAAATGCTAACACTACGCTTTACCTTGGAATTAACCCTAGAATAGATAGTTCAACGTTATAGCATTTCACTTCACAACAACTTCCAAAACATAGAAGTCATATCTCAGTTTTGAAGTGGTATTCGATAAGTAAAACACTTACCGATCACGATCTCTTCAAAACTAGTACGATGAATTTCCAATCAAGTTCGATAATCGACCAACCGACTATCGAGTTTAAAATAGACGATCACATATGAAAACCAAGTCTTATATGCTTACTACGTTCCAACCTTTATGTCTTATACTATCCCTCGGTCAAGATTGAAATCGGTAGGTTAGAGCACTATTGCTTATATCCCTACTCGAACATAAGTGTTAACTTCCACAGACGGACAAGCCTACTTCATCGGCTTTTAGTGCTAAGTATACGACTAAATACTTTCCATAAATGAATAAACACAGAACACACAATTAGGTCACACAAAGCATGATTAAGTCACATAAGTGACTTCTAATCACATTTTTGATTAATTATAAATTTATTAATTAAAACCTCTTTTATTTGCAAAACTTCTTTTATCTAATAAAACTTCGTTTATCAATTCCCACTATTCATTTATACTCTTTCAATACTTCAATAAGTATACATATACTTATTTCAAATGGTAAAAGTATATTCACAAAAAATTAACAAAATTTCTAACTTTAAACCTATACTTTTTCTATCTTTTTCCTATCCATACTTATAATTTCTTTTAAAATATCCATTTTAAGTATCTTAGTTCTTCAAAAAATCTATTCATAAGGTTCAAAACTAATGTTACTTAAACATTGTTACTACAAACCCAAAACCATTTCACTTATGTTTATCTTTAAAGCATTCTGTTTAAAGACCTATTTACATTCAATAAATAATCAAAAAGGGTTAAAAACCAATGTTATTAATAAATTGTCACAACAAACCCAAGACCAATTCTATACTTGTTACTATCTTTAAAAAAATTATCTAAGCATCTAACTTAATATTTAATCAAGTTCTATTCGACTAATCGACTATCCAATCAAAAGTTTTGCTTATAGAAATCACGGTTCGTATACTTAACTCATTTTCGACATTCCAACTTATACCATCCCTCATTCAAGAATGAATTCAGGTAAGTTAGAGCATTAGTTACATGTCAAATCCTAGCCTAAACACTTCATTCTTGACACCAACAGATAGATAAGTCTACCTCATTGGCTTTTAGTGTTAAGTATAATGTTAAAGACTTTCATAAATGAGTAAGAAGTCAAAACGATTAACACGTTTTTGATATTCATGACTAAAATATTCCTCGGTCAAGAAGGAAGCCGGTAGGTTAGAGCACTATTACTTCTATCCCTGCTCAACCATCAATCTTATCACTCACAAATAGATAAGCCTGCTTCATCGACTTTTAGTGTTAATCACAGTTAGTTACCTTTTCAAAACTTATATATATAAGTACTTTAAAAGTATTTATAAATATGTTTTAAATATTTATGTATAATAGTAGTTGAAAATAACCAATTTATAATTTGATGAAAATAATTAAAACCATGTTTTATAATTTAAAACCCCTTTACTTCCAAAATTCATATATAAATATTAGAAATATATTTAAACTTCAAACCAATTTTAAAATACTGAAAAATATGTTATAAAAATCCCTAAAAAGATTAGGAAAAAATACCAAATTTGTAACATTCCTGGAATTTAGCTAAAAATAATTTGATAATTGATTTAATATTTGGGATTAAATCTTAAAAAGATATTGGTAATCAAATTTATTTTGGATTTGATTGTAAATTTATTTAGATTTATTGACATTTGAAATATAAAAATAAAAATTGAATTCATCAAATTTAATAATATATATGTTCATACAAATGAATTATAATTTGGAAATTTAAATTTGAAATAATATAAATATAGATAATTATTTATTTAAATGGTATACTAGTCTTAATTCAAAAATGAAATAAACTAAGCTTAAAAATAATATTGGTTCAAAAAGTAATATTATAAAATTGATATAAATAAATAAAAAATTTACAAAAGCTATTTCAGAATTTTAATTCAACCCTATTATATACTTTTTTATTTGATTTGATTAAAAGATTTAAAATACATCTTCTTCTGGAAAAGAATATAGTTTTATATTTCCAAAATTTGAAATGTAAAAATATTACAAATGTTAGGAGTATGAAAATATAAATAATACAAATCACTGCCATATTTACAAATCAATAATACAAAAGGGGTAGAACATGAAAATATATATATTGTACATATGTATATGTACAAACAATGTAATCATACCTTTAGATCTTACATGTTTACATACATACAAATAGCATCATTTCTTTTGTTTAAAATAATGAAATAAAAAAAAAACAAAAATACAAGAAACTTCACATCTTCCCATATGCCATCATATAGTATCTTAGAAAATCTGAAAAAAAAATAGTAGAAAAAGATTTGGCTTCACATCTTTCAAAGCCATAAAGCTGTTCAAAACATAAGATAAGAAAAAAAAAACAATTCAGTTTGAACTCAAAACAAAAGAAAAACCCAAAATCTTCATTCTCAAACCATATACAAAACTGCATTTCTCAAAACCTGATAACATATGCATTCAATTCCTCTTCATAATCAAGCAAATATTCAAACCTGCATTTCAAATCTGAAACCAAACAACTCCTCTTTTCCTAAATTTCTGCCTGCATGTTTTTTTGCATATGAAAACAAATCTGCATCATTATGAATCAAAGACCTGCATTTCAAATCCAAATCAGTAAACACTCCTCTTTTTCAAAACAAAGACCTGCATGCAATTTCTTTGAACTCTGCATTCACGAAATCTTCATAATCTGGAACAAGAAGCTAGAAGCCTGCATGTTAAAACAAGTTAAAGCTTTGCATATCATTTACAAACAAAGAAGGCCTGCATGCATCATTTAAAAGCAAGACAAAGTGCCTGCATTTCACATTTTCAAAACTCTGGAACCTGCATAATGAAATATGCTCTGCACTTTGAATAAAGGTGAGTAACCTTTCTTTTAAAAACTTAAGGTTACAGTTTATTGCATGCTAAAATAAATAAATGATCATGTGTTATATACTTACTGTCTGATATATGCATCTTAAATTGCTTATGTCCTGTTTTGTTTCCTAGTTCAGGTTATTAATTAAATTCTATATCTTAAATTTGTTTGTGTTAAATTTTGAGAATTTAACTATGAATGGTAGGCCAGTTTCATAGTTTACATTCTAGGATTTTATTAAGGTAAAATTCAAATTTAACTTAATGGAAAGAAAATACAGAGCATAGGAAAAAAAATGACAGTCATAGTGTTGTTAAAAAAAATTACAGTATCAAAATGTATGTATTTCCATTTTTGGTCAAGTTCAATTAAAGCTTGCATTTGTTTGGGTTGAAATTATTTCTGGTGATAGTATAGTTATCATTGATAATGATAAAATTACTGAATTTTTATTGAAATTCAATAAAAATATTGTAAATTGGGATTTAGGTAGTAGAACCCTAGTTGTATTGAGTTTAAGGGAGTTGGGTGCTGTGGCTTCTTGAATGAATCGAGTTCTATGATTTTGTGGGTATCGATAGATGGTGTAGTGATGGAGCTACCACCGGAGTTTGGATGTTGATGGTGGTCGAGAAGTGGAGATATTGGTGGTGACAGGTTAGGCAGTGGATGGAAATGTTGGTTTCAGGTTTGTTTTGTTGTGGTCCAAGTGTTTCAGGTTTGACTTTAACTTGAATTCTCCAAGTTGAAATTGTGGGGAATCTGGGAGATCTTAAGTTGAAGTGTGGTCTCTGATAGATAGGGGATGGTCGGAGAAGATAGTCAGAGGTGACTGGAGTGGGGAAGTGGATGCACAAGTGTATGTGCATGTTGATGATGAGGTAGTTTGATGTTGTTGGTTGCAGGAATTTTTGACTCGGGTTGGTCTAGGGGGAAATGGGAAATAACTCGAAGTAGAAGGGGATTTGACTCGAAGTCGAATAGGGGTCTGTGTGTTTTGGGTTTCAGGGCTTAGCAACAGAACCTGTTATGTTTTCTGAAATTTAAAAGCCAAGTTTAAATTTAAATCTGAAGTTGAATGAAATTTGAATCTGAAAATGAATTCAAAATATTTGAATTCTGATTTTGAAATAATGTAAATGCAGGAATTCAAATTATTTTAAAAAAAAAGAAAAAAAAAGAAATAGGAAACTGTTTCTGTTTTATAAGATTTGAGTGCAAACTTAAAATGTGACTTAGAATTTTGAAACTGAATTTGAGTTGAATTCAAATAAGTTTGAACTCTGTTTATTTTGAAATAGTTTAAATTCTGGAGATTTCAAAATTTGATTTTTTTTTTTAATAAAACAGAACTGTTTCTGTTTTAAAATGTAAAAGGGTAAGTTTAAGTTTTTAAGTGAGATTTAAACTGAGTTATATCTGAAATTTGAATATGAATTCAAATTTTGACTGTCTGAAATTTGAAATCAATTATGTTTTTAAATTTAAATTTGATTTTTAACTCTCAAATATAAAATGCATTGTTGTTTTGCATTTGAAGTAAAAGGTTAAGTATTTAATTTAGGAATTCAAATGAATTCAAATCTGAAGTTTTAAAAATCTGGATTTTAAATTTAAACTTCAGTTTTAAAGTAAAGGATTTAAATTTAAATTGCTTTCAAATGATTTGCATTTTAATTGAAGGTGTAAATTATAGAAAGAGTTTTAAAGAATTAAAACTAAAATAAGTTTGAAAGTTATATTTCAAATTTTGAAATTTAAAGATATTTTTAAATTGATTTGAATTTGATTTGAATTGAAATTTAAATCCTTTTCAACTTATTAATTAAGTACATGTTTCTTGTAAACATATAAGATTAAGTTGTGTATTGTTTTAAACTCTTATTTAAGACAAATTTGAGTCTTGAGTTTAAAGAAAATGTTAAATGGAATTTCATGTAAATTTAAAAACATTTTGTTTTTAAATGCATAATTTAAATAAGGAATGTTTATTTAAAGATAAAGAAAAGTATAATGATCTGTAATTCATTTAATTATTAAGGTAGTACAAATGGATAATTAATATAATTAATTAATTAATGAAATGGATAATTAATTAAAGTAATTAAGGGTTTTAATTTGATTAATTAAAGTTTAAGATTAATTTTTCTTAGAATAATTAATTTGTAATTAAGAAATCATTAATTGAATGATATTAGATTTTAAATTAATAATTGAAGATTTATTAATTGAATAAATATGGATAGTTAATTAATTAGGAATAATAAATGAAAGTAATCATATAGGTAATAAATTTAAAACCACCCAGTTTATTCATCTTAATTGTAGATGCTGATTGTTATTGAATGTTGTGTGATGGATTGATATATTTGATATGTGATGTGATGCTATGTGATACTTTGTGCTGATCTGCTATATTTGTGATGAATATACTGTCGTATGTATATGAAACCCTTTGACCCGTAAAACGACATTTGAATTTCGATGCGACAGGGAGTCGGATTCCAGCTGGTTATCCGAAACCCACATCGAATCATATTAGTGAATTTTTGTGATTGATAATTTACTTTATCTATGAATCTATGAATATAGATAAGCGCTATGGGTTATACCGCTTATCTTTATGATTGAATCTGTGATGATGATGTTGTGCACTATTGTGTTAAACCCCTGGACCACACTTATACACACACAAATATGGATTGCACGTGGAAATGGGTTAAGTCACAGATTTTGAAATTGTTTTAAAATTTGAATTTTTGAATCCAAAATAGTTTTGGAATTAGAATTGAAGTTTTTGAAAAAAAATGAATTTCAAAAATAAAAGTTATGTGAATAACTTAATTGAGTTTTGAAATTTAAATAATTTGAGTTAAGTTTGAATTCAATAATTGAATTGAATTCTATAATTTGGGAACTAGGGTTTAAAAAGTTATCCAACTTATAAATGGATTTATATGGGTTTTTAAACCAATTTAAAAGTGATGTTTTGAAATTTAAAATTAACCCAAGATTCCAACTTGTATAAATCGGACTTTTCTGAAACGAAAACTGTTGTTTTCCAATAATAGAGCTTTCATATAAGAAATGGATTTTCAATGTGTGTTAAAAGGAATTTAAGTTGAAATGAAAATGGTTTTCCGAGTTATTAATAAATCTTTGGAACGTGTTTTGAAAGCTATAAATTAAATCTTTAATTTAAAGGTTTATTGAGTTAATCCAATTGAAATGGAAGTTGTTTTGAAATCTATGAATAGATCTTTGTGAAATTAGGTGAAACTTTGTGAAATAAATCTTTTTGTTTAAAGATTTAAAATGGTAATTTGTTTAACCATTTGAAAGAAAAGTTTTGGATTTTATAAGTTGTGACTTAACTAAAATCCCATATCCATATGTTTTAAAATATGGCGCTCATTATTCGGTTTAGCCGGGAGAGGACCTAGTGTCATATAGCCCATTCCGAATAGTGATACGACGTTATGGATAGCAATTGAAGACCGGTGGTGAAGACCGGATATTTCCGAAAACAAAAGGGTAACTCGTCGATTGTCTCTGCACTGGCTGATCCCCGGTATAGAGATCTCCATATTTGATGGGAAGTCCGGACGTGATTAGGGATTATCCGGATTTGCAAGGGCTTCTTCGGAAGTGCCTTCGGTTCTGTTCGAACCCGGAACAGACTTGTATGGTTGTATGTCCGACATTACACTTTGAGATGTTAACTGATTTCTATCAAATACATTTCTGCCTGGTGGCGGAGAACTTATTCTCTCAGCTTAACACCCTTCTCTGAGACGTACGAGCTCAGAGGTTATGTAGTTGATATTTATCAGTGATATATTCCCAATTTGGTAATGTGGCATGCTGAGTGCTGCTGTGTGATGATCATTGGTTGATCATTTGTGATATGATCATTTGTTTGATCATTTATCTTTGTGATCATTGCTTTGGTCATCTGTTGACCCAAAGCATGGCTTTGTGCCAAAGCGTAGCTTTGTGGACGAGACTGCATCAGGACCTCACTCCCCGGAAATGGTCGAAACAGGAAAGATGCGGCAAGGTTATGAGGGTCGCTCCCTTTAGGGTGTGTCATTCCCTTCTGGTAAAGGGTGGTATCAGGTATGGAGCCCTGGTATTTAACCTATGTGGTTGCTCCAATCTCATTTACTGTGTGGTTGTTGCTTTGAGGCGCCTCGGATAAAGGTCCCAAAGGACCGGGGGATGGCATATTCGTGTAGTAGTTACCTAGTTACAGAGGTAACCCGGCCTTGTGTTGGCAGAGATCTAACCGTAACGTTAGTTCTCGGGACGTCCCGCCAGAGGCGATCCCATAGACAGTAGGAAGTTCTTTAGCCTGACCATTTGTTGGAAATCCAATCAAAACAATACGAGCCCTGTACGGTTTTAGTTGTATAACCTGCCATGGAATGTGGCGGTAACCTGCTATTGAACATGGTAGCTATAGTAGGCATACGACGAAATGTCGTATGCTGGCTAGGATTTATATTATATTTTCGAAATGGTTTTCCACACTTTGCACTTATAGTAATAATATCAAAGAAATTTTCTCGTATTAAGCATATTTGACTATCATAAGGAGAAATCTCCTCCAATTCTGCGTTTGCATTGTGTGTGTGGCGGGAGGCCTTATGGTAGTTTCATTTTCCAAAAAGCATTGCGGATTTCAAATCTAAATTCTGTTGTTTGTTTTAAAAGACCAAATGTTTTTGTTTGCTCATACCAGTCCCATGACTGACCTGGAGTTTATTGTTCCTTTCCTAAACTCTGGGTGCCCACTATTTTCCCACACGGGCAGTCTAGAGTTGGGGTTTTCAGATAATCAGTAGTAGGTGTAGATTCGATAGCTTTCAGCCTTAGGATTTGGCAATCACATTTTGGATCGAGTTGCTTCTCTTCATCTTGATTTGGGAGTTCGAGCTATTTCTGGATTGGTGCCTTGGAGATGGAGATTACCGATGCTGGAGTTCTTTCTTGAAGACTATTTTGGAGATTTTGTTCCGCTGTTAGTGTTATCTTTTATTTCCGCTGCTATTCTTTGTAACTCTGATGTATATTGATGTTTATTGTATCAAATGTTGTACATTGATATATGTTATTCATTTCTTCCGCTGTGTTGTACTTAATGTGTTATAAGCTCCGGCGACTCGAATTTGAACGGTCGAATCTACGGCATTCGAGTACAATGTAAAGTATGGATGTCGATTTTCGAACGCGAAAAATTCGAATCGTCACATTTGGTATCAGAGCTGAAGGTTAAAACTTTAGCTCAGGAGTATAACACATTAAGTAACTCATTAGAGATAGGGTGAAGTAAACCCTAGAATGAGTATATCCCTGAGATATCCGTTCGAATGCCTCAGTAAATTTTCTTACTATCCACTGATAGTGAGTATGAGTGCGAGAAGAGAACGAGATAGGGGACAGGGGAGTACCACTACAAATGGTCAATACCCTGCAACAGTGGGAATATCTTTTCTCTATCAATCTCCTTTGATTCGATTTCGAATTCTTTTGATTGCTTCGTAGCTGCTCCAGAAAGAAGTTTCGGTGTGATGATGGCCATACGTATTGTTGTAGGAAATTCTTACTTCGTATCTTCATCGGTTTCTTATCAGCTTTTCGATCTAAACTCTAATGAATTTGAAATTGAAAATATTAAATAAATTGGAAATTTTAAATTAGTAAATTGGTTAACTAATATGAAGATTTGATCCATCTATCTATTTTCTGGGATCCGATATATTCTACGAACGATTAGTTATCTCTTCGAACTAGTCAATGCCCTTGCATATTCGTAGACCGATGGACCCAAATATCTTGTGTAATATTATATGAGATTGTTCTCATATCTATTGTTGATATTCTTATTTGGTAAGCCAAATACAAATTGTTATCCAGTTCGATTTGGAAAGGTATTTCTCTATCTTTCATCTTTTCTTTTCGTCTTCCTAGCAAATTTCGAGGACGAAATTTCTTAAGGAGGAGAACCTGTAACATTCCTGGAATTTAGCTAAAAATAATTTGATAATTGATTTAATATTTGGGATTAAATCTTAAAAAGATATTGGTAATCAAATTTATTTTGGATTTGATTGTAAATTTATTTAGATTTATTGACATTTGAAATATAAAAATAAAAATTGAATTCATCAAATTTAATAATATATATGTTCATACAAATGAATTATAATTTGGAAATTTAAATTTGAAATAATATAAATATAGATAATTATTTATTTAAATGGTATACTAGTCTTAATTCAAAAATGAAATAAACTAAGCTTAAAAATAATATTGGTTCAAAAAGTAATATTATAAAATTGATATAAATAAATAAAAAATTTACAAAAGCTATTTCAGAATTTTAATTCAACCCTATTATATACTTTTTTATTTGATTTGATTAAAAGATTTAAAATACATCTTCTTCTGGAAAAGAATATAGTTTTATATTTCCAAAATTTGAAATGTAAAAATATTACAAATGTTAGGAGTATGAAAATATAAATAATACAAATCACTGCCATATTTACAAATCAATAATACAAAAGGGGTAGAACATGAAAATATATATATTGTACATATGTATATGTACAAACAATGTAATCATACCTTTAGATCTTACATGTTTACATACATACAAATAGCATCATTTCTTTTGTTTAAAATAATGAAATAAAAAAAAAAAAAAATACAAGAAACTTCACATCTTCCCATATGCCATCATATAGTATCTTAGAAAATCTGAAAAAAAATAGTAGAAAAAGATTTGGCTTCACATCTTTCAAAGCCATAAAGCTGTTCAAAACATAAGATAAGAAAAAAAAAAACAATTCAGTTTGGACTCAAAACAAAAGAAAAACCCAAAATCTTCATTCTCAAACCATATACAAAACTGCATTTCTCAAAACCTGATAACATATGCATTCAATTCCTCTTCATAATCAAGCAAATATTCAAACCTGCATTTCAAATCTGAAACCAAACAACTCCTCTTTTCCTAAATTTCTGCCTGCATGTTTTTTTGCATATGAAAACAAATCTGCATCATTATGAATCAAAGACCTGCATTTCAAATCCAAATCAGTAAACAGTCCTCTTTTTCAAAACAAAGACCTGCATGCAATTTCTTTGAACTCTGCATTCATGAAATCTTCATAATCTGGAACAAGAAGCTAGAAGCCTGCATGTTAAAACAAGTTAAAGCTTTGCATATCATTTACAAACAAAGAAGGCCTGCATGCATCATTTAAAAGCAAGACAAAGTGCCTGCATTTCACATTTTCAAAACTCTGGAACCTGCATAATGAAATATGCTCTGCACTTTGAATAAAGGTGAGTAACCTTTCTTTTAAAAACTTAAGGTTACAGTTTATTGCATGCTAAAATAAATAGATGATCATGTGTTATATACTTACTGTCTGATATATGCATCTTAAATTGCTTATGTCCTGTTTTGTTTCCTAGTTCAGGTTATTAATTAAATTCTATATCTTAAATTTGTCTGTGTTAAATTTTGAGAATTTAACTATGAATGGTAGGCCAGTTTCATAGTTTACATTCTAGGATTTTATTAAGGTAA
Source organism: Allium cepa (assembly GCA_030765085.1). Lineage (NCBI taxonomy): Eukaryota > Viridiplantae > Streptophyta > Magnoliopsida > Asparagales > Amaryllidaceae > Allium > Allium cepa. Next base: position 75,844,476 of record CM060941.1, on the reverse strand, counting down.
AATTCAAATTTAACTTACTGGAAAGAAAATACAGAGCATAGGAAAAAAAATGACAGTCATAGTGTTGTTAAAAAAAATTACAGTATCAAAATGTATGTATTTCCATTTTTGGTCAAGTTCAATTAAAGCTTGCATTTGTTTGGGTTGAAATTATTTCTGGTGATAGTATAGTTATCATTGATAATGATAAAATTACTGAATTTTTATTGAAATTCAATAAAAATATTGTAAATTGGGATTTAGGTAGTAGAACCCTAGTTGTATTGAGTTTAAGGGAGTTGGGTGCTGTGGCTTCTTGAATGAATCGAGTTCTTTGATTTTGTGGGTATCGATAGATGGTGTAGTGATGGAGCTACCATCGGAGTTTGGATGTTGATGGTGGTCGAGAAGTGGAGATATTGGTGGTGACAGGTTAGGCAGTGGATGGAAATGTTGGTTTCAGGTTTGTTTTGTTGTGGTCCAAGTGTTTCAGGTTTGACTTTAACTTGAATTCTTCAAGTTGAAATTGTGGGGAATCTGGGAGATCTTAAGTTGAAGTGTGGTCTCTGATAGATAGGGGATGGTCGGAGAAGATAGTCAGAGGTGACTGGAGTGGGGAAGTGGATGCACAAGTGTATGTGCATGTTGATGATGAGGTAGTTTGATGTTGTTGGTTGCAGGAATTTTTGACTCGGGTTGGTCTAGGGGGAAATGGGAAATAACTCGAAGTAGAAGGGGATTTGACTCGAAGTCGAATAGGGGTCTGTGTGTTTTGGGTTTCAGGGCTTAGCAACAGAACCTGTTATGTTTTCTGAAATTTAAAAGCCAAGTTTAAATTTAAATCTGAAGTTGAATGAAATTTGAATCTGAAAATGAATTCAAAATATTTGAATTCTGATTTTGAAATAATGTAAATGCAGGAATTCAAATTAGTTTAAAAAAAAAGAAAAAAAAAGAAATAGGAAACTGTTTCTGTTTTATAAGATTTGAGTGCAAACTTAAAATGTGACTTAGAATTTTGAAACTGAATTTGAGTTGAATTCAAATAAGTTTGAACTCTGTTTATTTTGAAATAGTTTAAATTCTGGAGATTTCAAAATTTGATTTTTTTTTTTAATAAAACAGAACTGTTTCTGTTTTAAAATGTAAAAGGGTAAGTTTAAGTTTTTAAGTGAGATTTAAACTGAGTTATATCTGAAATTTGAATATGAATTCAAATTTTGACTGTCTGAAATTTGAAATCAATTATGTTTTTAAATTTAAATTTGATTTTTAACTCTCAAATATAAAATGCATTGTTGTTTTGCATTTGAAGTAAAAGGTTAAGTATTTAATTTAGGAATTCAAATGAATTCAAATCTGAAGTTTTAAAAATCTGGATTTTAAATTTAAACTTCAGTTTTAAAGTAAAGGATTTAAATTTAAATTGCTTTCAAATGATTTGCATTTTAATTGAAGGTGTAAATTATAGAAAGAGTTTTAAAGAATTAAAACTAAAATAAGTTTGAAAGTTATATTTCAAATTTTGAAATTTAAAGATATTTTTAAATTGATTTGAATTTGATTTGAATTGAAATTTAAATCCTTTTCAACTTATTAATTAAGTATATGTTTCTTGTAAACATATAAGATTAAGTTGTGTATTGTTTTAAACTCTTATTTAAGACAAATTTGAGTCTTGAGTTTAAAGAAAATGTTAAATGGAATTTCATGTAAATTTAAAAACATTTTGTTTTTAAATGCATAATTTAAATAAGGAATGTTTATTTAAAGATAAAGAAAAGTATAATGATCTGTAATTCATTTAATTATTAAGGTAGTACAAATGGATAATTAATATAATTAATTAATTAATGAAATGGATAATTAATTAAAGTAATTAAGGGTTTTAATTTGATTAATTAAAGTTTAAGATTAATTTTTCTTAGAATAATTAATTTGTAATTAAGAAATCATTAATTGAATGATATTAGATTTTAAATTAATAATTGAAGATTTATTAATTGAATAAATATGGATAGTTAATTAATTAGGAATAATAAATGAAAGTAATCATATAGGTAATAAATTTAAAACCACCCAGTTTATTCATCTTAATTGTAGATGCTGATTGTTATTGAATGTTGTGTGATGGATTGATATATTTGATATGTGATGTGATGCTATGTGATACTTTGTGCTGATCTGCTATATTTGTGATGAATATACTGTCGTATGTATATGAAACCCTTTGACCCGTAAAACGACATTTGAATTTCGATGCGACAGGGAGTCGGATTCCAGCTGGTTATCCGAAACCCACATCGAATCATATTAGTGAATTTTTGTGATTGATAATTTACTTTATCTATGAATCTATGAATATAGATAAGCGCTATGGGTTATACCGCTTATCTTTATGATTGAATCTGTGATGATGATGTTGTGCACTATTGTGTTAAACCCCTGGACCACACTTATACACACACAAATATGGATTGCACGTGGAAATGGGTTAAGTCACAGATTTTGAAATTGTTTTAAAATTTGAATTTTTGAATCCAAAATAGTTTTGGAATTAGAATTGAAGTTTTTGAAAAAAAATGAATTTCAAAAATAAAAGTTATGTGAATAACTTAATTGAGTTTTGAAATTTAAATAATTTGAGTTAAGTTTGAATTCAATAATTGAATTGAATTCTATAATTTGGGAACTAGGGTTTAAAAAGTTATCCAACTTATAAATGGATTTATATGGGTTTTTAAACCAATTTAAAAGTGATGTTTTGAAATTTAAAATTAACCCAAGATTCCAACTTGTATAAATCGGACTTTTCTGAAACGAAAACTGTTGTTTTCCAATAATAGAAGCTTTCATATAAGAAATGGATTTTCAATGTGTGTTAAAAGGAATTTAAGTTGAAATGAAAATGGTTTTCCGAGTTATTAATAAATCTTTGGAACGTGTTTTGAAAGCTATAAATTAAATCTTTAATTTAAAGGTTTATTGAGTTAATCCAATTGAAATGGAAGTTGTTTTGAAATCTATGAATAGATCTTTGTGAAATTAGGTGAAACTTTGTGAAATAAATCTTTTTGTTTAAAGATTTAAAATGGTAATTTGTTTAACCATTTGAAAGAAAAGTTTTGGATTTTATAAGTTGTGACTTAACTAAAATCCCATATCCATATGTTTTAAAATATGGCGCTCATTATTCGGTTTAGCCGGGAGAGGACCTAGTGTCATATAGCCCATTCCGAATAGTGATACGACGTTATGGATAGCAATTGAAGACCGGTGGTGAAGACCGGATATTTCCGAAAACAAAAGGGTAACTCGTCGATTGTCTCTGCACTGGTTGATCCCCGGTATAGCGATCTCCATATGTGATGGGAAGTCCGGACGTGATTAGGGATTATCCGGATTTGCAAGGGCTTCTTCGGAAGTGCCTTCGGTTCTGTTCGAACCCGGAACAGACTTGTATGGTTGTATGTCCGACATTACACTTTGAGATGTTAACTGATTTCTATCAAATACATTTCTGCCTGGTGGCGGAGAACTTATTCTCTCAGCTTAACACCCTTCTCTGAGACGTACGAGCTCAGAGGTTATGTAGTTGATATTTATCAGTGATATATTCCCAATTTGGTAATGTGGCATGCTGAGTGCTGCTGTGTGATGATCATTGGTTGATCATTTGTGATATGATCATTTGTTTGATCATTTATCTTTGTGATCATTGCTTTGGTCATCTGTTGACCCAAAGCATGGCTTTGTGCCAAAGCGTAGCTTTGTGGACGAGACTGCATCAGGACCTCACTCCCCGGAAATGGTCGAAACAGGAAAGATGCGGCAAGGTTATGAGGGTCGCTCCCTTTAGGGTGTGTCATTCCCTTCTGGTAAAGGGTGGTATCAGGTATGGAGCCCTGGTATTTAACCTATGTGGTTGCTCCAATCTCATTTACTGTGTGGTTGTTGCTTTGAGGCGCCTCGGATAAAGGTCCCAAAGGACCGGGGGATGGCATATTCGTGTAGTAGTTACCTAGTTACAGAGGTAACCCGGCCTTGTGTTGGCAGAGATCTAACCGTAACGTTAGTTCTCGGGACGTCCCGCCAGAGGCGATCCCATAGACAGTAGGAAGTTCTTTAGCCTGACCATTTGTTGGAAATCCAATCAAAACAATACGAGCCCTGTACGGTTTTAGTTGTATAACCTGCCATGGAATGTGGCGGTAACCTGCTATTGAACATGGTAGCTATAGTAGGCATACGACGAAATGTCGTATGCTGGCTAGGATTTATATTATATTTTCGAAATGGTTTTCCACACTTTGCACTTATAGTAATAATATCAAAGAAATTTTCTCGTATTAAGCATATTTGACTATCATAAGGAGAAATCTCCTCCAATTCTGCGTTTGCATTGTGTGTGTGGCGGGAGGCCTTATGGTAGTTTCATTTTCCAAAAAGCATTGCGGATTTCAAATCTAAATTCTGTTGTTTGTTTTAAAAGACCAAATGTTTTTGTTTGCTCATACCAGTCTCATGACTGACCTGGAGTTTATTGTTCCTTTCCTAAACTCTGGGTGCCCACTATTTTCCCACACGGGCAGTCTAGAGTTGGGGTTTTCAGATAATCAGTAGTAGGTGTAGATTCGATAGCTTTCAGCCTTAGGATTTGGCAATCACATTTTGGATCGAGTTGCTTCTCTTCATCTTGATTTGGGAGTTCGAGCTATTTCTGGATTGGTGCCTTGGAGATGGAGATTACCGATGCTGGAGTTCTTTCTTGAAGACTATTTTGGAGATTTTGTTCCGCTGTTAGTGTTATCTTTTATTTCCGCTGCTATTCTTTGTAACTCTGATGTATATTGATGTTTATTGTATCAAATGCTGTACATTGATATATGTTATTCATTTCTTCCGCTGTGTTGTACTTAATGTGTTATAAGCTCCGGCGACTCGAATTTGAACGGTCGAATCTGCGGCATTCGAGTACAATGTAAAGTATGGATGTCGATTTTCGAACGCGAAAAATTCGAATCGTCACATTTGGTATCAGAGCTGAAGGTTAAAACTTTAGCTCAGGAGTATAACACATTAAGTAACTCATTAGAGATAGGGTGAAGTAAACCCTAGAATGAGTATATCCCTGAGATATCCGTTCGAATGCCTCAGTAAATTCTCTTACTATCCACTGATAGTGAGTATGAGTGCGAGAAGAGAACGAGATAGGGGACAGGGGAGTACCACTACAAATGGTCAATACCCTGCAACAGTGGGAATATCTTTTCTCTATCAATCTCCTTTGATTCGATTTCGAATTCTTTTGATTGCTTCGTAGCTGCTCCAGAAAGAAGTTTCGGTGTGATGATGGCCATACGTATTGTTGTAGGAAATTCTTACTTCGTATCTTCATCGGTTTCTTATCAGCTTTTCGATCTAAACTCTAATGAATTTGAAATTGAAAATATTAAATAAATTGGAAATTTTAAATTAGTAAATTGGTTAACTAATATGAAGATTTGATCCATCTATCTATTTTCTGGGATCCGATATATTCTACGAACGATTAGTTATCTCTTCGAACTAGTCAATGCCCTTGCATATTCGTAGACCGATGGACCCAAATATCTTGTGTAATATTATATGAGATTGTTCTCATATCTATTGTTGATATTCTTATTTGGTAAGCCAAATACAAATTGTTATCCAGTTCGATTTGGAAAGGTATTTCTCTATCTTTCATCTTTTCTTTTCGTCTTCCTAGCAAATTTCGAGGACGAAATTTCTTAAGGAGGAGAACCTGTAACATTCCTGGAATTTAGCTAAAAATAATTTGATAATTGATTTAATATTTGGGATTAAATCTTAAAAAGATATTGGTAATCAAATTTATTTTGGATTTGATTGTAAATTTATTTAGATTTATTGACATTTGAAATATAAAAATAAAAATTGAATTCATCAAATTTAATAATATATATGTTCATACAAATGAATTATAATTTGGAAATTTAAATTTGAAATAATATAAATATAGATAATTATTTATTTAAATGGTATACTAGTCTTAATTCAAAAATGAAATAAACTAAGCTTAAAAATAATATTGGTTCAAAAAGTAATATTATAAAATTGATATAAATAAATAAAAAATTTACAAAAGCTATTTCAGAATTTTAATTCAACCCTATTATATACTTTTTTATTTGATTTGATTAAAAGATTTAAAATACATCTTCTTCTGGAAAAGAATATAGTTTTATATTTCCAAAATTTGAAATGTAAAAATATTACAAATGTTAGGAGTATGAAAATATAAATAATACAAATCACTGCCATATTTACAAATCAATAATACAAAAGGGGTAGAACATGAAAATATATATATTGTACATATGTATATGTACAAACAATGTAATCATACCTTTAGATCTTACATGTTTACATACATACAAATAGCATCATTTCTTTTGTTTAAAATAATGAAATAAAAAAAAAACAAAAATACAAGAAACTTCACATCTTCCCATATGCCATCATATAGTATCTTAGAAAATCTGAAAAAAAAATAGTAGAAAAAGATTTGGCTTCACATCTTTCAAAGCCATAAAGCTGTTCAAAACATAAGATAAGAAAAAAAAAAACAATTCAGTTTGAACTCAAAACAAAAGAAAAACCCAAAATCTTCATTCTCAAACCATATACAAAACTGCATTTCTCAAAACCTGATAACATATGCATTCAATTCCTCTTCATAATCAAGCAAATATTCAAACCTGCATTTCAAATCTGAAACCAAACAACTCCTCTTTTCCTAAATTTCTGCCTGCATGTTTTTTTGCATATGAAAACAAATCTGCATCATTATGAATCAAAGACCTGCATTTCAAATCCAAATCAGTAAACAGTCCTCTTTTTCAAAACAAAGACCTGCATGCAATTTCTTTGAACTCTGCATTCATGAAATCTTCATAATCTGGAACAAGAAGCTAGAAGCCTGCATGTTAAAACAAGTTAAAGCTTTGCATATCATTTACAAACAAAGAAGGCCTGCATGCATCATTTAAAAGCAAGACAAAGTGCCTGCATTTCACATTTTCAAAACTCTGGAACCTGCATAATGAAATATGCTCTGCACTTTGAATAAAGGTGAGTAACCTTTCTTTTAAAAACTTAAGGTTACAGTTTATTGCATGCTAAAATAAATAAATGATCATGTGTTATATACTTACTGTCTGATATATGCATCTTAAATTGCTTATGTCCTGTTTTGTTTCCTAGTTCAGGTTATTAATTAAATTCTATATCTTAAATTTGTCTGTGTTAAATTTTGAGAATTTAACTATGAATGGTAGGCCAGTTTCATAGTTTACATTCTAGGATTTTATTAAGGTAAAATTCAAATTTAACTTACTGGAAAGAAAATACAGAGCATAGGAAAAAAAATGACAGTCATAGTGTTGTTAAAAAAAATTACAGTATCAAAATGTATGTATTTCCATTTTTGGTCAAGTTCAATTAAAGCTTGCATTTGTTTGGGTTGAAATTATTTCTGGTGATAGTATAGTTATCATTGATAATGATAAAATTACCGAATTTTTATTGAAATTCAATAAAAATATTGTAAATTGGGATTTAGGTAGTAGAACCCTAGTTGTATTGAGTTTAAGGGAGTTGGGTGCTGTGGCTTCTTGAATGAATCGAGTTCTTTGATTTTGTGGGTATCGATAGATGGTGTAGTGATGGAGCTACCACCGGAGTTTGGATGTTGATGGTGGTCGAGAAGTGGAGATATTGGTGGTGACAGGTTAGGCAGTGGATGGAAATGTTAGTTTCAGGTTTGTTTTGTTGTGGTCCAAGTGTTTCAGGTTTGACTTTAACTTGAATTCTTCAAGTTGAAATTGTGGGGAATCTGGGAGATCTTAAGTTGAAGTGTGGTCTCTGATAGATAGGGGATGGTCGGAGAAGATAGTCAGAGGTGACTGGAGTGGGGAAGTGGATGCACAAGTGTATGTGCATGTTGATGATGAGGTAGTTTGATGTTGTTGGTTGCAGGAATTTTTGACTCGGGTTGGTCTCGGGGAAAATGGGAAATAACTCGAAGTAGAAGGGGATTTGACTCGAAGTCGAATAAGGGTCTGTGTGTTTTGGGTTTCAGGGCTTAGCAACAGAACCTGTTATGTTTTCTGAAATTTAAAAGCCAAGTTTAAATTTAAATCTGAAATTGAATGAAATTTGAATCTGAAAATGAATTCAAAATATTTGAATTCTGATTTTGAAATAATGTAAATGCAGGAATTCATATTAGTTTAAAAAAAAAAAGAAAAAGAAAAAAAAAAGAAACAGGAAACTGTTTCTGTTTTATAAGATTTGAGTGCAAACTTAAAATGTGACTTAGAATTTTGAAACTGAATTTGAGTTGAATTCAAATAAGTTTGAACTCTGTTTATTTTGAAATAGTTTAAATTCTGGAGATTTCAAAATTTGATTTTTTTTTTAATAAAACAGAACTGTTTCTGTTTTAAAATGTAAAAGGGTAAGTTTAAGTTTTTAAGTGAGATTTAAACTGAGTTATATCTGAAATTTGAATATGAATTCAAATTTTGACTGTCTGAAATTTGAAATCAATTATGTTTTTAAATTTAAATTTGATTTTTAACTCTCAAATATAAAATGCATTGTTGTTTTGCATTTGAAGTAAAAGGTTAAGTATTTAATTTAGGAATTCAAATGAATTCAAATCTGAAGTTTTAAAAATCTGGATTTTAAATTTAAACTTCAGTTTTAAAGTAAAGGATTTAAATTTAAATTGCTTTCAAATGATTTGCATTTTAATTGAAGGTGTAAATTATAGAAAGAGTTTTAAAGAATTAAAACTAAAATAAGTTTGAAAGTTATATTTCAAATTTTGAAATTTAAAGATATTTTTAAATTGATTTGAATTTGATTTGAATTGAAATTTAAATCCTTTTCAACTTATTAATTAAGTATATGTTTCTTGTAAACATATAAGATTAAGTTGTGTATTGTTTTAAACTCTTATTTAAGACAAATTTGAGTCTTGAGTTTAAAGAAAATGTTAAATGGAATTTAATGTAAATTTAAAAACATTTTGTTTTTAAATGCATAATTTAAATAAGGAATGTTTATTTAAAGATAAAGAAAAGTATAATGATCTGTAATTCATTTAATTATTAAGGTAGTACAAATGGATAATTAATATAATTAATTAATTAATGAAATGGATAATTAATTAAAGTAATTAAGGGTTTTAATTTGATTAATTAAAGTTTAAGATTAATTTTTCTTAGAATAATTAATTTGTAATTAAGAAATCATTAATTGAATGATATTAGATTTTAAATTAATAATTGAAGATTTATTAATTGAATAAATATGGATAGTTAATTAATTAGGAATAATAAATGAAAGTAATCATATAGGTAATAAATTTAAAACCACCCAGTTTATTCATCTTAATTGTAGATGCTGATTGTTATTGAATGTTGTGTGATGGATTGATATATTTGATATGTGATGTGATGCTATGTGATACTTTGTGCTGATCTGCTATATTTGTGATGAATATACTGTCGTATGTATATGAAACCCTTTGACCCGTAAAACGACATTTGAATTTCGATGCGACAGGGAGTCGGATTCCAGCTGGTTATCCGAAACCCACATCGAATCATATTAGTGAATTTTTGTGATTGATAATTTACTTTATCTATGAATCTATGAATATAGATAAGCGCTATGGGTTATACCGCTTATCTTTATGATTGAATCTGTGATGATGATGTTGTGCACTATTGTGTTAAACCCCTGGACCACACTTATACACACACAAATATGGATTGCACGTGGAAATGGGTTAAGTCACAGATTTTGAAATTGTTTTAAAATTTGAATTTTTGAATCCAAAATAGTTTTGGAATTAGAATTGAAGTTTTTGAAAAAAAATGAATTTCAAAAATAAAAGTTATGTGAATAACTTAATTGAGTTTTGAAATTTAAATAATTTGAGTTAAGTTTGAATTCAATAATTGAATTGAATTCTATAATTTGGGAACTAGGGTTTAAAAAGTTATCCAACTTATAAATGGATTTATATGGGTTTTTAAACCAATTTAAAAGTGATGTTTTGAAATTTAAAATTAACCCAAGATTCCAACTTGTATAAATCGGACTTTTCTGAAACGAAAACTGTTGTTTTCCAATAATAGAAGCTTTCATATAAGAAATGGATTTTCAATGTGTGTTAAAAGGAATTTAAGTTGAAATGAAAATGGTTTTCCGAGTTATTAATAAATCTTTGGAACGTGTTTTGAAAGCTATAAATTAAATCTTTAATTTAAAGGTTTATTGAGTTAATCCAATTGAAATGGAAGTTGTTTTGAAATCTATGAATAGATCTTTGTGAAATTAGGTGAAACTTTGTGAAATAAATCTTTTTGTTTAAAGATTTAAAATGGTAATTTGTTTAACCATTTGAAAGAAAAGTTTTGGATTTTATAAGTTGTGACTTAACTAAAATCCCATATCCATATGTTTTAAAATATGGCGCTCATTATTCGGTTTAGCCGGGAGAGGACCTAGTGTCATATAGCCCATTCCGAATAGTGATACGACGTTATGGATAGCAATTGAAGACCGGTGGTGAAGACCGGATATTTCCGAAAACAAAAGGGTAACTCGTCGATTGTCTCTGCACTGGCTGATCCCCGGTATAGAGATCTCCATATGTGATGGGAAGTCCGGACGTGATTAGGGATTATCCAGATTTGCAAGGGCTTCTTCGGAAGTGCCTTCGGTTCTGTTCGAACCCGGAACAGACTTGTATGGTTGTATGTCCGACATTACACTTTGAGATGTTAACTGATTTCTATCAAATACATTTCTGCCTGGTGGCGGAGAACTTATTCTCTCAGCTTAACACCCTTCTCTGAGACGTACGAGCTCAGAGGTTATGTAGTTGATATTTATCAGTGATATATTCCCAATTTGGTAATGTGGCATGCTGAGTGCTGCTGTGTGATGATCATTGGTTGATCATTTGTGATATGATCATTTGTTTGATCATTTATCTTTGTGATCATTGCTTTGGTCATCTGTTGACCCAAAGCATGGCTTTGTGCCAAAGCGTAGCTTTGTGGACGAGACTGCATCAGGACCTCACTCCCCGGAAATGGTCGAAACAGGAAAGATGCGGCAAGGTTATGAGGGTCGCTCCCTTTAGGGTGTGTCATTCCCTTCTGGTAAAGGGTGGTATCAGGTATGGAGCCCTGGTATTTAACCTATGTGGTTGCTCCAATCTCATTTACTGTGTGGTTGTTGCTTTGAGGCGCCTCGGATAAAGGTCCCAAAGGACCGGGGGATGGCATATTCGTGTAGTAGTTACCTAGTTACAGAGGTAACCCGGCCTTGTGTTGGCAGAGATCTAACCGTAACGTTAGTTCTCGGGACGTCCCGCCAGAGGCGATCCCATAGACAGTAGGAAGTTCCTTAGCCTGACCATTTGTTGGAAATCCAATCAAAACAATACGAGCCCTGTACGGTTTTAGTTGTATAACCTGCCATGGAATGTGGCGGTAACCTGCTATTGAACATGGTAGCTATAGTAGGCATACGACGAAATGTCGTATGCTGGCTAGGATTTATATTATATTTTCAAAATGGTTTTCCACACTTTGCACTTATAGTAATAATATCAAAGAAATTTTCTCGTATTAAGCATATTTGACTATCATAAGGAGAAATCTCCTCCAATTCTGCGTTTGCATTGTGTGTGTGGCGGGAGGCCTTATGGTAGTTTCATTTTCCAAAAAGCATTGCGGATTTCAAATCTAAATTCTGTTGTTTGTTTTAAAAGACCAAATGTTTTTGTTTGCTCATACCAGTCCCATGACTGACCTGGAGTTTATTGTTCCTTTCCTAAACTCTGGGTGCCCACTATTTTCCCACACGGGCAGTCTAGAGTTGGGGTTTTCAGATAATCAGTAGTAGGTGTAGATTCGATAGCTTTCAGCCTTAGGATTTGGCAATCGCATTTTGGATCGAGTTGCTTCTCTTCATCTTGATTTGGGAGTTCGAGCTATTTCTGGATTGGTGCCTTGGAGATGGAGATTACCGATGCTGGAGTTCTTTCTTGAAGACTATTTTGGAGATTTTGTTCCGCTGTTAGTGTTATCTTTTATTTCCGCTGCTATTCTTTGTAACTCTGATGTATATTGATGTTTATTGTATCAAATGCTGTACATTGATATATGTTATTCATTTCTTCCGCTGTGTTGTACTTAATGTGTTATAAGCTCCGGCGACTCGAATTTGAACGGTCGAATCTGCGGCATTCGAGTACAATGTAAAGTATGGATGTCGATTTTCGAACGCGAAAAATTCGAATCGTCACAAAATTTAAATATCATTTTTAAACACATTAAAAAATAAGCAACTTATTGCAACATTTATAAATGTTGTTAAACTCCTTGTTAAAGAACAACATTGAAAAGCATGAAATTTGTGGCCAGTTTTAGCGAATTAAACAAATGATTTAAGACTTGAAACTTTTATATTAGGTACCACCCTTAGGTTACTTAAAGAAAGGGAATGAAATCCCTAAGGATTTTTTCCAGTTTATTTACAAAATTCCCTAAAACAGGACATTTCAAAGTGCTCATATAGCGACTTTATTCTCGCTATAACATTTTGCAACTTTGGTTACAGTTTCTATAACTATCTAAACCATTCCTATATTGTCTAATACATCAAAATATGTGTATAGAACAAATAAATCAAATTATCCTAAGTTAAGATCATAAATCCTCCATTTATACAAGTTAAAGTTAAGGGATATCGAAATGCACTTATACCGACTTTTCTCGCTTCAATCATTTTCAAACATACTTCAGTTCAATACATATCAAATAACCATTTAAAAATCATTAAGGCTATGCCACATGTTTAAGAAGGTAATAGAAGTGATGTTATACAATATAAATTGTCATTTGCTTTCAAAAGCAAGATGAGTCCAAAGTTTATAATTTTACTTAGTTCATATCACTTTAACTCTATATTCCAAGCACATAGCAGATATACACAATATATACATAAAAGATAGTGATGTAGCTCGCTTAGATCTAAGCCAAACACATGCTCGAACACTCACAAAGCCAAGAACACTTTCTACTATCACCAACATCCAAAGATCCAAGCTTTAGCACTTACGAACCAAGGCAAGACCTCCCCCTTTCTTCAATGTTCACAGCCATACCCATGCTCCCTCTTTTCTTCCATATTTCTCCACTTTTGAATTTAGATCTAAGCTTTCTAAGGTCTTAGTGAAATTTTGGTGGAGTTTGGAGTTGATTTGAGTTAATTAGAGAAAGTTAGTGAAGAACAAAGTGGATTAGTGCTAATCCACTTCCACCATTTTCTTAATTTTTAAAAATGATCAACCTTACCCTTATGGGTGTATTTATAGAATTTTTCAAGAGTTCATTACCACCTTCTACCTTCCATGAAAGGTCACAAAGGAGCCTCCCTCTCACATTCCACTTTTACACCTTATTTTCATTACTTAATATGTAAGACTTTCTATAAAACCTCATTTAAAAAATATCTTCTATGACATCACCCATAACATCATCAAAAAATTTATTATCCATAAATAGAAAAATATTTATTTCATTTTAATGTTCTCTTAAGCAAATTATGTGTATATAGAAAAAGTTTGAACAACTTTCAACGAGTAAAATGCTGTTTATCGATAAAACTATTTCTGGTCACATTACCGATATTTCTTCAAAGCATTTATTTTCTAAACATTTTTCCAAAACAAGCTTATCTTCATTAATTACAATTTAAAAGGGGCTAGCAAGGTTATTAAATCATTTTAATAACATACGGCCCGAGATTCAAATATTTAAATGATTCAGATAGTTAAATACGAAGTGTCTGAAATTTTGGGTCTTTGTAGAAAGTAAATGAAGCGTCAAGTATCAGTAAAGGAAACTTGTAGTTATTAACTATTTTTGGCTGGGAGTTATTGTGGGATTCTTACTTCGGCTCTTTGTGTTGCTATTTTAAACATAGGCATAATGGAACCTACAATGACTTCTAGGTTGGAATTGATGTGGAATACTCTTGCCATGGTTTTTTTCATGAATGCCTTCTTTTTTTATAACTCTAACATTTTAATAAATGAAGTACAGGTTTCCAAAAAACAATCACGTATCAACTGCTAGAAATTAAGCATCAATAGATATCATCTCATTGCTTACTGACTTTCTTAAATATCAACATATTTTCTGTTTTACTTCATTTCAACTTCATTTATATGTTTGTATATCATAACTACTATCATCCCATTGTCATTAAGCTATTAGTCTCTAATTGCTTGCTAACTTTTTCGAAATCCACATTTTTTTATTCGACACCACTGTCCCAATGGTTAGATGCTCTGGAATTTGTCCATGAGATCATATGTTAAAATCCCACATAGCATGTGATTTCAACCCTTGGATATATGACATATAGTATGTTGCATACTACCTAAGATTTGTAGTATAACTATGTGCTATCACCCTAAGGTACCCAATTTAAAAAAAAAATCCCACATTTTTATCATTTACATACCATGAAATGATTTCAACTTGCTTGTAAATCCCAAACCATACTAATTTTAACTGTATTGCAATGAAAACCAACCTCAAGCATTTTATTTAACATTTCATAGCAAAGCATGCATCTTTATTAACTACAAGCTACAAGTTTTGTGTCCAGTCACATGGTAACCATTAGCAACCCTAAAGCAATAAGAAACCCTTTCTCTAGCCTTTTTCTCTCTTCATGGTCGAAAATCAAATCACCTCAAAATGCTCAAATACTAGTAGAGTTTGTGGAGGAAGGAAGAGAGGAATTTTGGTGACTTTATTAGGATTTACTGAACTTATTTAAGTGTGTTTTGAGAGTTTAAAGAGAGAGGGTTTGAAATAGAGTTGTAATTAAAAGAGAGTGGAAATGAAATGAGTTTGATAGAAGTAGAGGGAGAGTGGTAATCTCTTTATAAACATGGGTTTTAAAGCCCATTTTCCTCATTTTCCACAAGGCTTGTTTTGTTCATAGCTAAAAACCCATAACTCTAAACTCCTTGATATTTACACTCCAAAGATTTGGAAATATTATTCAAGACATAATGGAAGTATCCTTGAGCGTTAAATCCCTCATGTGCAAAAATTAGCATTTTTGATCACTTATGGAGCGAGTCCTAGCTCTTGATCCAAAATCTGTAACTTCACATATATTGTAGCTTATACTTAAAAGGCTCGAAAACAACACTCCGAACATAATGAAAAAGGTCCAATGACCTAATTCACTCATATGAAAAGTTAGGTCTCTGGGTCATTTATCCATTGACTCCCAATATCTAATGCAAAATCTGCAACCCCAAACGTATTGATGTTTATACTCAAAAAGATGGAAAATGGCATTCCTAAAACAATAGGAGTAGTCTCGACTTCTAATGCCACCATCTCCATAATATGACTATTTAAGTCATTAATTAATTTTAATATTTAAATAAATCATTAAAATAGCTATACATTCAAAAATATTGGTTGTTGCATCTCCATTACTTAAGAATTTCATCTATGAAACCTTATAGAGAAGAATAACACAACCCAACACCTAGTACCCCATAACAACACCAACTTGTACCAAAGTAAAACACAAGCAATGCCAACAATCAATAAACATGACAATAAAACGAATTTAAAGAAAATAACAAACATGTAACAACAAAGCAAACTTAAAGCAAAAAAACATGCATAAATAAAATAAACAAACAATTCAATAAGTACTACGCCTAAGTCATGCAACTCTTCTCATGTGAGATACATGGTAAACAAAGTGCACCCAACTATTAGGAAGGCAAGTTGGCACAATATATTGGATTATCAATTTCCATAATTATCGAGTAAATACTATAATCCCCCGACTAACTTCCCTATCCTCCCTCATACAACTCATCCTTCTAAAGAAGGAAGCTTAACCAAAGCTGACTTATCGTTTCCTTTACACTCTTGCTTAGGGTCTGCTCAGTTTCAAACTTGCCTCCGTTGCACAATGATAACAGAGAGAATTTACTAAGTATACCATAATGCTCATCGTAATTAGCCCCTAATCAACACTAAGAAGATTATCCAAGTCACCGCGAAACTCATTGAGAAGTCCTTATTTGACTATCCCTAATCTAAATAAATTATAAATTTTAACAAATCATCCTCAATGAGAAATACTTTTGATCTGTCTTGTTTGACTGTTAGCATTATGAAAATAGACTACTAACCTATGTGCATCAATCCTATAGACAATGCAACACTTTAGAGTTCTATCTCCTATCTTGCTTTAGTACTGCATGAATACATCGCTAACAACAAATCAACTATAATGATCTCTAAGATACCAAAGTTAGAGTCCTACCTGCTAGAATATATTTTCATTCAAAACGCAATTTGAATAATCCTATTACCTAAGGTTTGATAACTCAAGACTAGACTCCCCAACTAAATCGACTCTATCCCAAAAACATGAGCCATTGGCTCACTAGCTCATTTATCAGCTACAGTTGGACAACTAATGATCCCTATTTCGAATCTAACTCCAAGTACCCCCAAACAGGACAATGCCACTCAAATTCAAAGGCTAATGCACATAATCTAAATTGTAGTATCTTACGGTCCATTCAACGTCTCATCCCAAAGCTACAAAAATCAAATGGTCTTTTAGTGGGCAACTAATTCACTTTGACATGTTGATGCCACCGATAACAATTTTGACTCAGTTGCATGAGTAACACAACCTAACACCCTTCTGGAAGCCATTACACTTTTTTAGTGGTTATAAGGTCAACATACTTTAGCTTATCGGCTAAAGCTTATCTCAAATTATTTTCAATACGCCTATTATACCTCATTTACAGCCATTATGGACCCAGACAAGCGTGTCCCCTTTCTTCAGAATAGCTCTCGAAGATCCAATAGAATAGTTTCTGCATTGAAGATTCTAACACCTTGGTTTAGTTTCTCATCGAAATCGAAGAGAATCTAGACAGATCTAGAATATAGTCATGTAGTGACTCAATGACTACATAGCTTGTTAGATCTATGTGTTCATTTTGGTTTTCCCAAGAAAGACGGAAAATATCACAGCTTAGAAAGCAAGAAATTTGAATGACAAATGGTGTACACTTCAAATTCCTTTCAAAAGGAAAAGTGCCTCGTACTTCTTCAACATGCACTGACAAGTTGCTGGCTCTAACTTATGAATTGGACCTTCCCATTCATGTGCCTTGAGGTGGAACAACAACCCTTGTGCGTATAAAGGTCCAAGTTTTGCACCATATGGATCTACATACATACAGCTAACTTTAACTGGTGATCAACCAAAATTTCAAACATCATTATCCAACACGGCAACTCATTGAGTGGACCTTGAACTTTTGGCACACAAGACCACGCTGAAACATGCGATGTATGGTTAGCCTGATCGGAATAACTAAACATACGTAGAACTCAACTAGATTCCTACCGATACACCATCACAAATAACTATTCATAAAAATTGCTAATTACATTTACATTAAAAAACTATGTAACACCACTGTAACCAAACAAACCACCAATGCAAAATCATGGATGTTTGCTCTTTCGAGCCTACCATGTATATGAAGTCATATAATGTAACAACCCAAAATTTTAGTCATTTGATTTTAAATGTAATTTATTTTAAATATTTAAAATAATTGAATTTTGGAATATAATAACTTATAATTCAAATATAGGGTATATTTAAATATTTGGATTGTGAATTAAATGTTAATTAAATGGATTTAATATTTTTATTTAACTCCTTTTAATTAATTAATAATATCGGTAAATTCAATTTGTAGATTTATTTACAAATATAAAGATAAAATAAATATCGATAATTAAATATTTAATCTGCGAAATTAGCCTTCCAAGGCACAGTCCCTGATTTTGACAAAACCAGTTTCATCAATTTCGTAACAGTGAATTATTATATGTCATCAAATTTCATGGCGATTAGACGAATCGATTGGTCATGCAAAATCGAAACATGTTAAAAAGAATGTCATAAATTTAATATAATAACTGGGTTAAAAACCTATCTTCTACATACGATCGAATTAGGCCTCAAGACTAGTTCCGTTGTGTTCGGAATAGCGGTATAACATATGGAATGCCAGGCGGCATGCCTCGTTTGGAGTTCGAAAATTTAGTGAGTGAATAGTGCCATGGAAATTTTTCTATATAATGATCCATGCCTTCATTCCCTTGCCTTAACCTAGATGATAGAACCTTAGCTGCCATTATTTTCAAACCTAAACCCAGAATCCTATGACCCACGTTCGTTTGAGCCACCAGGGGTAGATTTAGGTCTTGACTCTAGCTTGGAAGTGGTGCGTCTTGTTGAGAGAAGCATTTTGGTCGGTTGGAATGAAGCATGGCGGAGGAAGGCGGTGTAAGCGAGGGATTAAACGGTTTTTGGCTTTATTCTTTCGTTCTTAGTAACAGTGGCATGGTGAGGGACTAGGCTGGTGCTTGTGGGTCCATTGGGGCCAACGCTTCCTTCTGGTGGAGTAGGTGAGGGATGGTGGCTTACGGCAGTGGTGGTGAACGTGTAAAGCAGCGATGTTAAGTGGTTTAAGGAACGGCTTGATTTTGACGATGGTGGGATTAGTGTTAAACTGTTAATTAATTAATTTAATTAGCTAATTAATTCATCAAATGTTTATTGACTCGTAATTTGTTCATACGAGGTTGGATTCGAGCACGGCGAGTTGCGTTGCACTCGTGAAAGCATTCTCTATGTTATGGAATTGGACTGAAGGAGTTTGGAGCTTGTTGAATTTTGTGCTAAAAATAACGTCTGTTCGATTTTAGTTCAAACCAAATGCTTCACCGATAACTGGAATTATTGTGAGTTTAACTCACATTTAATTTTATTATATCATATCAATGATGCTATAAATGTTTATTGATTGCTTATATGTTAATTAAATTATTGATTGCTTGTTTGGTTGAATTTTCATTTGGAAAATGTATGACATATTAATTTGATCGTTATAAACCCATATGATTTTATATATATTATCCATAACCATTGTTTTGCAGGAAAAATTTGTAGAGAGACCTAAAGGGGTTTTAAAATTAATTAAAAGATATTGATTTAAGTATTGATTTAATAAAGATTTTGAGACTGATTTACCAATTTAATAAATAATGTTTTAAAATTTGTTTATCTTTAGATTTGATTAATCATTTTTGCTAATGATGCTTATATTTCGTTTTAACTAATGATTATTTGAGTTTAATTAATTATTTTAATTAATAATAATGGTGTTTATTAATTGATTAATTATTTTAATTAACGATAATTGAAATTAATAATCATTTTGATTAATGATATTTAGAAGTAATCATTCATTTTAAATAATGATATTTGAATTTAATTAATCAGTTTAATTAATGATTGTTTTAAATTTAATTAATTGTTTTAAATAATGTTATTTGAATTTAATTAATCATTTTAATTAATGATTGTTTTAAATTTAATTAATTGTTTTAAAAATGATATTTGAAGTTATTTGATCATTTTAATTAATGATTGTTTATATTTTAATTAATTGTTTAACTAATGATATTTAGAATTTAGTTAAATCATTTTAATTAATGATGTTTGGTAATTAAATAAATCATTTTAACTATGATATTTTAATTAATCATTTTAACTAATGAAGTTTGAATTCAGTTAATCCAATTAATTTACGACTATTTGAACTTGATTAGTTATTTTAATTAACGGAATTTAAAATTACTTATCATTTAATAAATGATATTTGAGATGACTTGTTCATTTTTAACTAATGATTATTTGAGTTTAATTAATCATTGTAATTAATCAAATTTAAAGTTAATTAATCGATTTAATAAAAAGTGATTAAAGTAAATTAACTAGTATAATAAAATTGCTTTAATCAACTGATTTAATAGAGATTTTAAAGTTTATTTACCAATGTTATATAAGAGTTTGGAAATAATTATCGATATTATTAAAGATAATTGATTTGTTTATTTAAAAGAGATTCTAGTTTGATTAATTATCTCTCAGGATAATTAATATAGTTTAAAAGTTATAATAAGGGATTGGAACTCGATATTGGGATGTTAAGTTGGTTAATCTTTTGGATGTTCGGTTTGATGTTGGTTTAGGCCTTCGGGGTCGCGCTCTTGGAAAAATTATTCTAACAAACTAAAGTCATCACAACGTGCATCCTTTCTACATCTCATCTAAACCTAAATATCAATGGTATGGTCTCATATTCCTAAGTAACACCGGATACACATTTAAGACTTTGTTTTGTTATGGGGCTTTCCACAAGATTTGGAAGGAATTCATATGACTCTATACAATTGACTCTTGGCATGGGACCTCAGTAATTCTCTCATCCATACTTTTGTCATTTGAAACCTCTATAGTGGAGTAACTTGCATTATTCCCACCATAATAGGTCACGTAACGCTTGGACGTCAATGGCTCTTCTCATAGAGGAAGAGCTATCACTATCGTACTGCATCTTCGATATTCCTTGCTATAGCACTTCGGAGTATATCTCCTCTCTTTGTTGCTACTTCTCATGAAATACCAATAGTGACCCAAAAGAGTAAATAAGGTTTACAATGGATGTATGCTTATATATTAAAAACATCATTTATCAAAAAAAACAAGTACACGCT
Source organism: Allium cepa (assembly GCA_030765085.1). Classification (NCBI taxonomy): domain Eukaryota; kingdom Viridiplantae; phylum Streptophyta; class Magnoliopsida; order Asparagales; family Amaryllidaceae; genus Allium; species Allium cepa. The sequence goes on along the minus strand of CM060941.1, from coordinate 75,823,693 downwards.
CACAATATTCTATCCATCATAGAGTATCTATATCTTAAGTGACCTCTCCATCCATATGTAATTCTTCCTCGAGTGTCCATACGACGTTGCTCGAAGATACAGTTTTACATATAGCTCAATGGATTCATCCATGTACTCCTAGAACATACAACACTATAGCATTGTCTTGTAATTCTCTAATCGAGTAACCTAAGTTCTGATACCAAGTAACGACCCTCCTTTTACCATGCCTTGAATATATGGCGACCAACAAATATATTCAAAATACCATAGTTGAAGAACCATTTGATAAATTTATATAAAAATAAACTCTAAATTTCGACACGACCTTTGCACGTAACTCACAATAGAAAGAACAATATATAACATGATAAATATATACTAGTGCTCGACAACACGATCAATACATAAAAGGCATGATAGTTTAATGCTCAAAGGCATGATAGATATTTGATATACATATCTTATCTTATATATATCTCTATCATGCCTTTAAATATTGATCGTTCCATCAAGAACTAATATATATTTGTCGTATTATATATTATTATTTACATTATTAGTTATGTGCAAAGGAAATGTCAAAATTCCGAGTTTTGTTTCTTTTAAATTTTCCTAACAGTACGTCTACTGTGGTATTGTGAATATATGTGTTGATAAACATGTATTCAAACCTTCATAAAGGCGGTCATTATAAGTCTCAACACATTAACCTTTCGGGTGTTGGTTTCCAAAAATTATCACACATTACGTTCCAAACTATCAAGTCTCAAGTGATGTGGTCATCTAAATAATGACGATAGCTATAGGAAAAATCGATCGCAACAAACGACGAGTAAGTATCGATATGGGCTGTCACAACCAGTGTTGAGTGCTATTGCAACCGACAAATAAACGTTATTTCTATAGATGATGGGTGTTATCATATTTAACTATTGGGTGTCATCGCATTTAACCAAACAGTACCATCTCCCTTAATGATGGGTATTATTGCATTTGACCAATAGGTGGTGCCGTAAATAAAAATTTGTGCTATCATGTTTGGCTAATGGGTTTTATAACAAGTGATGGGTGCTATAGCGTATACTTAATGGGTATTATCGCAATTATCCATTGGGTTCTACCCCATATAGGATAGTAAAATAAGTGTTGAACTAATTTATTACATAACAAAGTGATAATTTTGACTTAATTTTAATATTTGTCAAATTCTCATTTTCCCTTTTCAAACTAAACGGTCTAGCCTGTTATATCCAATAAGAATTACTCAATTATCTCTCCTACTAATTAATTATTTCGTAAATTGATTCATTAATTATGATAGTTAATATCTCTACCATTTAATTTATATCAACTCTGAAACTTGTAAGCAAATTTTTAAAAAATTCACTGAAAACTCTAACGCATTTTTACCTCTAGTTAAAATTTGAATCAAAATATTAATTTACATATTTATTAATATTATTTTATACATGGATACCTTATTTTCCTCTTAAAAAATTCATAGATTATTTATTCATAGGAAAATTATCAAATTAAAATCCATCTCATAACCATCGATATAAACATCATATAAAAATTTCAAACCATGAAAAGATGATTTATCGTATTTCTCTATTAATTTGGTTATTTACTTAAATCTAACATCTAATCTTATTTAGGCTCATTCAAACATATAGGAATCATGCTTTTACATGTTAGAAACATCAAATAACAATAAGATTCTTACCTAACATGGCTAAAATGGATAAGGAGATAATATTGCTCACCTAAATGATGAAGAATAGCTTAATTTTAGTCTTAACTTATGGATGAAAAAAAATTCTATTTGTATTTGATTTTATGAAAATCTTTTTCTTTTACATAAATGCTTGGATACCATTTTTTCTTTTGTTTAGGTTTATAGCTTAATGGATTTAGGGTTTAATTTCATGAGTTTTGGGCTCTTCCTTACCTAATTAATTAATTTATTAACAAAAAATAAAAAATATTCATTGGACAAACTTTTATGTATATTTATTCATGTTAAATTTTATTAATTTTATAATATTTGGTTCAATTACCCATATAAGTGTCACCACACATTATTATCTAGAAAATAATTGAGAAAATAAATTTACTTAAAATTAGATTATTTTAGCAGTTAACAATATGCTATAATATTTCCATAAATTGGCCTTCCAAAATATAGGGCGAAAAAGAAGGAACAAAAGCCGATTCCTCAACAATAGTAGTGTAACAACCCATTCTTAAAGGGCATAAATTCTGACCCAAAAGATACCCATTTCAAAGCTGGCTGTTGGTTGGTATAAAGAACAATACATACCTATTTATCTACACATGCAGAACTCACAGCGAAAGAATAAAATATAATAAAAAAATAGTACCCATTTCATTTAAAACTCAAATGTCATAATAATCCATTGCACAATATCAATAACAACCTCACATTTTCATAGCACAACGATTAAAAAATATAACATTGTTTTCAACGGATACATAAGAAACTAACATGAATAGATAAATAGATAACTACCACAAGTTCCTCCTCGCCTCCGCCTTCAGCATCGTCTTTCTAACATGTGTTTGTGAGAAATGCGGATTACGGATCTTAAGGCTAGGATAAACAGTAGAGGGGGGTGAATAGTGTTTTATGGGATTATTAAATCTTTTGAGTTTTCATTAATTTGAACACAAATGTATGCAATATTCAGACACAGATATGATCAAAGAATCAAACACAAATGCAGAAATAAAGTAAGAGCAGTAAAGGAAAGAATACACCGGATTTTACACTGGTTCAGAGTTACCTACATCCAGTCCCGCATACAAGTACGGATTTCCTTTCAAAAGCAATTGTATAATTACACCCTCGATTTCAAGGTTACGAGGTACACCCTCCAGATTCACAATCCTCTGGGTAGAGATACTTGATTTCCCGGACAACAATTTCACCCAATTGATTTCCAAGGCTACAATCACACATTTTCTTGCTTGATTGATTTCCAAGGCAACAATCACACCTTTTCTCGTTTAATTGATTACAAAGAAGCCTATAACTCTGAATAGCACCGAGGATCTTGTTGAGATAATGATAGAGAATCAAACCAGAGATAATCTAGTTAGATTCAATGTTGACTTCGGCAGAGTAATGGTAGGAATATGTATAAAGAAATGTGGAAGAAGAAGAGAAATGAAAACCAGAAAATATAAATAAAAATTCGTTGAAAACAACCCATATTTCATATTTATAGAAGAACAACAGCCATGTCCATTCGTGAAGAGATATGATGAATAGACATTTCTTTTGAAATTTAAATTTTGAAATTAACTGACACTATGTCGACATGGGTATATTGAGTATGTCGACATCCCAAAGGAAATTTTAGTGGTTTGTTTTTCTTTGAAAATAACTTTTATCTTATATTAAAACTATTTTAAACTTTTATAAATATACTTAACTATAGCTAAAATACATAAATAAATATAGAGAATAATATATATATAATTTTACTATAATTTTATATTTAAATCTAAGTATAAATATTAAAAGTTAAATATATTATTATTAAAGATAGTTTTAAAACTAAGGATAATTTGATTTTGAAAATAGAGATTGTTTTGAGGCTAAAAGTATTTAAAATCAGGATAGATGTTTTTGATTCTTTTAAAGGAAGGTTTTGAAATTATTTTCAAAACAAGATAATTTTGTAAAATCGTTTGAATAAAAAGTTACCGGATACAAAACAATGTTCCACTAGATTTTTCCTAGGTTCCATCTTACTTAGGGTTCCATCCTTTTAACAGGCTCGAAGTGGATTCCATTCCACGTTTCTAGGAGTTTTAACAAAATTCCTAATTAAAATTATTTATTCTTGAAATCTTGAACTCTTGATAATTTTGATATTCTTGATACTCATAAGTCTTCAATCTTGATATCTTGAATCTCTATATTGTACAGTCTTCATTCTTGGTACTTGCATGGTTAAATCCTGCATATACATATATATCTAAACTATACTGTTAGTATTTATATTTTATAATCTATTCTAAGGTTGTTGTCATCATAACCATCATCTCAAGGACTAACAATCTCCCCCTTTTAGATGATGACAACCTTTGTTTATAAAATATTACTTCTATTCTAATAACTCCCACTGAATCTATGCCAAACTATCCTATTTTATATTTCTCCTCCTTTGTCATCAACAAAAACTAACTCCAAACTATATAACTCCTCCTCATTCTTGAACTAAAGTACCTGCACTAATAAACAATACAATGGAGTATACAATAGATAGATTAACAGATAATTATACTGATAGACATGATAACTAATTAAAGATCATACAAATATCAATGCATATTTATACATGTTTTTCACACCAAATATCAATCCAAATAAATTCAAATCAAATCAATTCAAATCAAACAATTCAAATCAAATCAAATCAAATCAAATCAAACTATTCAAATCAAACAAACCAATCAAATCAAACATTACGAGGTACTTCCACCCATCCTTCTTCTCCAAATATAGGGTCTGCTTTAATAGCATCCCAATTTTCATTATCATTAGTGAGAGAGACTGGAGGATGTGCTTTGTTATCATCCTTGTGCAGGGAGGAGATCATCCATCGTATTGCATCGAAATTCCTTTCTTACTCTTTAATCATCTGCATTTGACTCAAAAATAGTTAAAAATCCGAGTGAGATAAATTCCATGATACAAAGTATTCTCACCCATTTCAAGATTTTTCAGACAAAGTTCATCCAAAATAACTTACGCCCAATTAATATCATAATTTTCAAAAATAGCAAAAAGTGCTTTGCAAACTTTTGAGGTAGAATTATTAAAATTTCCCGATCTTGGGGTCAAAGTATGTTGTAAATGAAGATTGATAATTCTAGCTTTTGGTCGAAAGTTTCGATTTTTGAATTCAAAATTATCATTTCCTTCGAAAATGTCATGAAATATGTCACGATCATTTTCATCGATTTTAAAACTAGAGAGATCCATTCTCGTACTCTTGCAATTGAGAATGGTACCCAAAAGATCACAATTCAAAATAATTCTAGTGCCTTTGACACCACTCCAAATTTCATCATCATTTCCAATATAAAATCCAAGGTTTAAATTTGCATAGAAAATTTTAACAAGATTTGGATAACAAACAAAATCACTTTGTGAAGCATCAACAAGACTAAGAATTTGATTGTTTGCAAAAAGAGAATCAATTTCATAGGAAGAGAAATCCTGAAATATAGCAAACTTTCAGGATGGACTTTTGCAAAGTTAGCATAATTGATGTATGCTTTTATTGCCTCTGGATCATTAAAGAGTTGCACTTTTATCTTTTGGAAATTCTCATGGTGGAGGGGTTGGTTGAAGAAGCCATTAGAGTAGAGAGTAGGAAACTTGAAGTTTTGAAGAGAGAGTTTGAATTTGAAAATGAGAGTGAAAAGATGTGATAAAAGATAGTGAATAAATAGATCCTTAAATGACATGTTCTCTGGTCAAAAGATGCCTTTTCAGAGAATTGAATGAAGTGAAAAGGTGGAGGGAAATTCAACCATTTGAATTCCAATTTTGAATTTCAAATTCTATACCCATGTCGACATGTGTCTTTGAATTTCTATGATTTGTTTTTCCTAAGTATTCTAATATATATACTTATTATTTTTAATGTTTATATATATATATATCTAGAATAATTCTGAAATTATAATATATTCTATAAAATATTATAATACTATTAAAATTAAAAATAAAAATAATAAAATAATTGTAAAAATTTAAAATTCAAATAGCACATCAATTCAAAATCAATCAATCAAGCAATCAAGCATCCAATTCTAATCATGCAATTTCAACCAATTGTATTGTAAATGCGTACCTTTTTCTGAGTCTGTTTCTCTGAATTCGTTGGAGTCATGAACTGCTGTTAAACACATATTTGAATTATCTGTCTTCTGATCATCATCGCTTGAGGACGAGTCTGAGTCATTTAGAGTAGCATTAAATGCACGCTTCCGTTTCTTTACTGAATCATTGTTTATAGGAGGATTTTCCCTATTTGGATACAGACAGTCTCTTTTGATAGGTCCTAGTTCATCACAGTTGAAACATTTGACATTGTTTGGAACTACATTCTAATTTCCAGAGTTCTTATAGTTGTTTCTCCTGAGATTATTCATTTTTCTGTACTTCAGAAATTTCTGAAAATTCTTGGTCATAAAGGCTATCTCTTCTCCTTATCGCTGTTTGAGTCTAATCCATCTGTCAATGCATTGAATGCCATTGATTTCTATTCATATGCTTTGCTTTCTCTTCTCCCAATCATTTAGACTTCAAACGACATTAGATTTCCAATTAATTCTTCTATCTTTAAGGTACTGATGTCATTTGCCTTTTCGATCGCAAGTGTCTTTTGATCCCATTCTGGAGTAAGAGAATTTAAATTTTTTCTGACTTGATCTTCTTCCGAAAATTCCTTTCCCAAGGATATTAGAGAATGCACAATATCCTGAAATCTACTATACATATCTGAAATAGACTCATTAGAATTCATTTTAAATAATTGAAACTGATTTGTGAGCATGGAAATTTTGGTATGTTTAACTTTGCTTGTTCTTTCGTGAGTAACTTGCAAAGTTTTCCAGATTTCATATGCAGACTTACAAACTGACACTCTATTAAATTCATTCTTATCAACTGAACAAAACAAAATATTCATTACTTTAGAATTATTTTGTGCAACGGTCTTTTGCTCAGCGGTCCACTGTGCAAAATCAGTTGTGGGTTCAGAATATTTAGTTTGTGCGATATTCCAAGTGTCTAATCCTACAGATTGTAAATATATTTTCATCCTACATGCCCAATATGCATAGTTACTACCATTAAAAAATGGTGGTCTGACAGTAGACTGACCTTCTACAAACTAATCAGTGACAGGGATACTAGTGTTAGTAACAGTACCATTGTTGGTAGCCATTTTGAAAAACTTTTCAAAATTCAGATTATGAAACTTGGAATACCTTGCTCTGATATCAAATGTGAGAAATGCGGATTACAGATCTTAAGGCTTGGATAAACACTAGAGGGGGTGAATAGTGTTTTTAGGGATTATTAAATCTATTTGAGTTTTTGTTAATTTGAATACAAATGTATGCAATATTCAGACACATATATGATCACAGAATCAAAAACAGATGGAGAAATAAATTAAAAGCAGTAAAGAAAAGAACACACTGGATTTTATACTAGTTCGGAGTTACCCTACATTCAGTCTCGTACACAAGTACGGATTTTCTTTCAAAAGCAATTGTACAATTACACCCCCGATTTCAAGGCTACGAGGTACACCTTTCAGATTCACAATCCTATGGATAGAGATACTTGATTTCCCGGGCAACAAGTTCACCCAATTGATTTCCAAGGCTACAATCATGCATTTTCTCGTTTGATTGATTTCCAAGGCTACAACCACACATTTTATGATGACCCGGATTTCTTTAGCATCATGTAATTGTATAATTATCTGATTTAAAAATATTGAAAATACTATTTTATAGATTAAACAAATAATGTGATAATCTCCTTTATAGATTATTTATAATTGGCAAAATTGTTATTTTCAAACAATGGTAATAATGTAATGATTTTCAAATTAAATTTGTATTGTTTAAATATATACATATATTAGATTTGATTCAATTTGGATTTTTAATTGAATTCGGATTTGAGTTTGAATTAGAATTTGAGATTAATATATATATATATATATATATATATACATTATAAAACATAGTTACATATATATTTGTGAACATAATGAATAATTATAAATACTTAATTTAAAAGGGTTAAAAAAATAATTATTAAGTTAAGATAAAAGGAGGACTTAAACATAAAGATGCTCATTTTTAATAAGTGTAAAAGATTCCAACCATGCAAATACATGAGTAACTATGAAAATAACATGTGTTAAATAGTTAAGTAGAGTAAACATTATATACATTTAAATGTAAAACATAAATGCATATGTACTTAAATAATTTAATGAAAAGAAGAATTTTATATAATAAAAAGAAGTTTAACACTTGAAAACATATTATGGTGGTTTTAAGACACTTGTAAAAGTATATGAATATGTGTAATATAATTATACAGTAAATGACAAATGTAAGTTTTTTTTACATGTGTCAATCTTTAATTTTACTTTCTTTATATTTTTAATAAATCATACTTTAATTTATAAAGGCATATACTTCTTCTCTTCCAATTCTTTTAATTTCTATTCTCAGCTAAAACAAAGAAAATTTAGATCAAAATCTGTAAATTACTTCAAACCCTAAACTGAAATTCATTTCTAATTTCCAAACTCAAGGTTTTACAGCCTGAAACCAAGCTCAAAACCCAATCTGCAATACATTTCTTCCTGTAACCATTATTTGTAAGCCTGTAATCATTTTCAAGAGTTTAAGTAATAAAATCTGAAGCAAAGATAAAAAAATAAAAATCAAAAGCAGATCTGGGAAGCTAGATTAGAAGTCTCAGTTTCAACCTGAAGTAAAGGCAACACCAACCTAAAACAAATTCAAGTTGAAAACAGATTCAAGATTTGTTTCAAAGCAAAGATTCGGCCTCAAAGCAAAAGAGCAGATAATCATAATTTTCCAGGCTCTGTTCTATGCTTTTACAAGAACAGGTGAGTAAAACAAATGCTTAAAATTGTTTTACTCTGATGCATGGGAATGGTGTTTGGAAAAATTGATGTGTTAATAGTTGTGCATGAGTTGAATTATGTTTGCATAATAAAATAAAATAAAATAAAATAAGAGATTGTAAGGTGCATGTTTGTATTCACAAATATAACTCTGTTTATGGTTACAGTTAAAGATTTTAGATCAAATCATTATTATTTTTGTATAATCTATGATAGGCTTTGGATTTTAAACAAATTATGTTTTGTTTGGACCTAAATTAAGTTTTAAAAACATGCTTAAGTGCTAAGAGTTGAAATATCACCTGAGAATGGCAAAAACAGTGAAAATTTTGAAAATCATGTTAAAATCAGATATCACAATCCATTGATTTCCCTACATAATCCGATTTTCCATCGAAAATCATGATTTTTAAGGGTTGAATTATAATTTTTAGTTTACCTTCTAATGTGTAATTTGTGGTTGATCGGAATTGGAGTATTGAGCATTTCCTGGTGATCAAAGTAGATAGGATGGTTGTAGTTCTGGTCAGAGGTGTCTTGAAGGTCAGGGGTGATGGGAAAAATGTTAAGGAATTTTTCTTCGATCTATGGAGGTTGGGCGAGGCGGAGTTAGGGTTTAGACCCAAAAATTTGTTGATGCTGTAGAAGGAATGGTGTGATGGCATGGCAACGTCGAGTTGACCTAAGGTAGGGGGAAAAGGAAGGTAAGTGTTTAGAGTAGCTTCAAGTGAGGTGACGCTGTATCAGATGGTTGATAGCGGCGGTGAAGGGCCGATATGGCGATCGGTACCGTTATCAGAATATAGGTGGGTATGCCAGATTTTGATTTCATGAACTTCGGGGAGTTCTGAGTAGTGACGTTGATCAGGTTTGGCAACGGCGACTTGGGAACGTCGTCGAAGTTGATCGGTGTCGCCTCGACCGTGCGTACACGTGCACAGGAAGAAGAGGAAGTTTCCTCGGAATGAAACTTGGGATAAATTGGGTTGTCTCGGGTGCAAGTTCAGGTTGCTCGCAAGTATTAAATTCTTATAACTGTTTTTATTGTAAAGTGGTTGACGGGTTTGGGTAAGTTTTCCCGGGTTTGTCTCGGGTCAAAGGGTGAGGATATCTTCGAGTTTGAAGTTTAGCAAAAATCAAGGTTAAATCTAATTTTCTTAAAAGCTATTTAACTTAAATAAATTAAGGTTTTAAGTTAGTAGGTTAATGATGTTTTAATTCTAATATTTATTAAAAGGAGATTTGAATGAAAATTTGTATCAATGGATTATCTTAGAAATTATTAAGATTTGGGTGATTTAAAAATTGATTAATTGATTAAATTAATTAAGGAGTAATTGATTAATTGATTGATTAATTATAAAGGTTAATTAATGGAAGAAGTTAAAGATTTACTATTGACTAGTTAATAATAATTAAGAATTATGAATTAATTAATTAGAGGGTTAATTTGTTAAGGGTTGATTAATTAAATTAACAGTTAAAGGTTAAATTAATTAATGATCGGGGTTGATTAATTGAGAATAATTAACCAATGAGATAACTGCTTGATGAAAGTAATTAAAGGTAAAGGGAAGTAATTAAAGGATCTATTAATTAAAGAAATTAATTAAGGATTGGTCAATTTGTGAGTTTGATTAATTGAGGAATAATTAATCAATGAAAGTGGTTATAAGGTAATTAATTGAATAATTACTTAAGGATCATTGTGATCAATGTGATGGGTTAAGGTTATTTAATTGGAGGAATTAATTAAGGAATAATTATTACTTAATTAATCAAGGATGATTAATTAATTTATTTGTAAATTTATTTATGCTATAAAAGCAGGATTTAAAGGAAAAAAATTTAATTAATTAATTTAATTTATTAAATTTATTAGAAATGTGACTAATTAATCTTGCTTAAGAAATGATGGGATGATATTGAATGCATTGGATTATTTGACATTTTTGATAGTTGATTGGTGATGCTTTGTGATATGATATGTTTGAGTTGAACTGAGGAAAATACGGTTTGTCTATCTGTAACGAATAGTTATGTAAATATGAAATTTTTGAATATAAATGGAATTGTTTAAATCATAACAGCTTTGCTTTTATGATGATATTGAATTCGAAGAGACCGGAGTCGGGTATTAGTTAATACCCGAAACCACTTCGATTCTTTATAGATTGATATGTGAAATCAATCAGATGAAATGGAATGATTTAGGTGAATTGGACTATTTAATCAAATTTTTGGTACCTAGAAATTGATGTGAGTAATAAGTGATGTCTAACAACTTATGAAGTTGAAAATTGATATAAGTTACCCCAGGTTTTTTCAAGTTGTATTCTTTTTTGTATTCCATGTTAGATGGGTTTACTCACGCTGGTTTTCCAGCCTGACCCGGGTGTTACTTTGATGTAATGCTCGGGTCAGACCGAGTATTATAGATTTTCAGGTAAGGACGTTCTGGAGCTTAGAAGGCGAGCTGGATGGCTGTAACGTATGGAGTATTTACCACTGTGATATATTATTGTATAATTAGGACATGTTGTTTAAAACTGTCCAGTGAATAGTAATGGTTGTAACTCTGATGTATAAATATAAGTGTATTGATACAGTTCTTCTTTTAACTGTTATTATGTGATATTATATTTTGATCCGCTGTGAATATGAGGTTTTCTGTGTCTTATTCCCGTTTCTTCTTCTTTCTCTTTCTTTTCTTTCTAACTATCTGAAATTTTCGGGATCGAAATTTCCGAGTCATTACACATTTTCTCGTTTAATTGATTACAAAGAAGCCTATAACTCTGAATAGCACTGTGGATCTTGTTGAGATAGTGATAGAGAATCAAACCAGAGAGAATCTAGTTAGATTCAATGTTGATTTCGGCAAAGTAATGGTAGGAATATGTATAAAAAAATGTGGAAGAAGAAGAGAAATGAAAACCAGAAAATATAAATAAAAATTCGTTGAAAACAACCCCTATTTATAGAAGAACAACAGCCATGTCCATTTGTGAAGAGATATGACGAATAGACACATCATTTGAAATTTAAATTTTGCATTTAACTGACACTATGTCGACATGGGTATACTGAGTATGTCGACATCCCAAAGGAAATTTTGGTGGTTTGTTTTTCTTTGAAAATAACTTTTATCTTATATTAAAACTATTTTAAACTTTTATAAATATACTTAACTATAGTTAAAATACATGAATAAATATAGAGAATAATATATATAAAATTTTACTATAATTTTATATTTAAATCTAAGTATAAATATTAAAAGTTAAATATATTATTATTAAAGATAGTTTTAAAACTACGGATAATTTGATTTTGAAAATAAAGATTATTTTAAGGCTAAAAGCATTTAAAATCAGGATAGAAGTTTTTGATTCTTTTAAAAGGAAGGTTTTGAAATCATTTTGAAAACAAGATAATTTTGTAAAACCATTCGAATAAAAAGTTAGCGGATACAAAACAATGTTCCACTAGATTTTTCTTACGTTCCATCCTACTTAGGTTCCATCCCTTTAACAGGCTCGAAGTGGATTCCATTCCACGAATAAATTAGATTTTAAGATGCCAGTGCTTTTCTATGAGTTTTAACAAAATTCCTAATTAAAATCACTTATTCTTGAAATCTTGAACACTTGATAATTTTGATATTCTTGATACTCATGAGTCTTCAATCTTGATATCTTGAATCTCTATACTGTACAGTCTTCATTCTTGGTACCTACATGGTTAAATCCTGCATATACATATATATCTAAACTATATTGTTAGTATTTATATTTTATAATCTATTCTAAGGTTGTTGTCATCAAAACCATCATCTCAAGGACTAACAGTGTTGTAACGAGGAGGAAGTCAGAAAAACCTAAAATCAAAAGCCTTATTATTATTATTATAGTATTTGGACAGTATAACTTAAATAGGAAAATGTCTTTTATACTCTGTCTACATAATAAATCTTGTTAAATATAAGCCTAAGGCTTTCCAAATATAAATAAAAAAGCATTCCAAATACAAGCCCATGGCCTTACGCTTTCAATCCAGTAACTCATATCTATCATTAATAATTTCCTATCAATGTAAGAGATGGTACTCAAGTCACATAATACCTATGAGAACTAGGCAGACTCCGACCATTTAATACCTCATTTAAGGCAGGCCTCCGCCATTTAATACATGTCCTAAGGCAGACACCACACTGGTAGCTATCTAGTTGACAGTGCATGGAATATCTTCAGCTACTTAATACTTCTTATCGAAGCAGGCCTTTCCCAAGATATCCTCTACCATTCCTAACTATTATCCCGACCATTTAGTACTTCCTACATAGAGAAGAGGCGGGCCCTCACATAGCCACTTAATACCTTCAATCTCTAAAGCGGGTCCTTCATATTATGACCCGTACCCCTCATCGACGTCTCACATTAGTCCAACTATTCATAGGTGCTAGTAGCCAGATTAGCTAGACAAATTTACATTACAAACTTTGATACTAACCTCGCGTCATTCGTTGTTCCTTATTATTGGCGATGTCTCACATCAGCCTCAAAGTCACACTGTCAGATTAGCTGGATAGACTTCTGTGCGCTTTTGACTGGCATTGCATCCCTATAACTTAGCTATATAATTCATAACACGCTATATATATATATATATATATATATATATATATATATGTAAGTATGTATGTATATGTACATATTATCGCATATCTCACCAAATCATTGTTTAGGCCTTATAAGAAGTCTTTCTTATTTCGCCTCTACAATTAATTACTTCCTTCCGGGGGATTGAATAACAATTAATAGCCTGTTAACTATGCAATTAATATGTTATCATTATACGTCATCTATGTTAGTATATGTGTATGTGTGTGTGCGTGTATAAATAAGTGCCCAGCAATTTCTAGGTGTGTAGAGGTTACGCCCTAAACTAGTGTTTAAATGTCAACTCTTTCAAAATTATACAAGTCCTATTTTTGTATTATCAATATGCCATAAATCCAATATCCAAAAATCCAATCAACATGCTTGTATACAAATAAAATTCAAACTCAACCTATTTTAGGCTAAAACAATGGGATAAACCAATAACAGTATATGCTTACAATTTCAATATTTTAATGCTATATACAACTTCTTTTTACATAAACTTAGATAAGGGAATTTCTATTCAAATTGTGGAAATAAGCAGTGCGAACTACGAATAAGAATTCGTACCTTACACACCATTTTCTAATCAAAACTCTTAATCAAATTCAAATAAAAAAGAATAAGAAGTGGAATAGAAGATAAGGCACTAAAATTACAAATCTACACAATTTCCATTATTTTAATATAAACAATTGAGATTCCAACTTAAGAATTGACATTTTGCTTTAGGGGAATTTTAGAGATTTTTAACATGATATTTTCGTAAACCAAAATTTCCTAAGGCATATATCAAATCCAAACTATTCAATTACTAAAATAAAACGACTAAGATTTCCACTCACTATAGGTCCTTAGCTCTTCCTTTTTTTGGATTTTTCACGCTTTCAATTATCTCTTTCGGATATCCCCTTTTAGGTATATACAACAAGGAATTTGAATATACATATTAGATTTAGAAATTAAGGGATTGGAGGTGTACAGAATTAGAAATAAAGCAATAAACATCTAGAATTTGTTACCTAAAACCTTAAAAAACTTTTCTAAATCTTAAGAGAGAGGCTGAAGAGCTTTGTTAGGTTCTCCAAAATAATGTGTGAATAAAAATGAGCGGGCTAGGCTCTTATTTATAGTAGTTGGAATGCAATAGATCTCTTAGAATTAAGTCGATTTAAAATAATAAAATCTGAAACGTCCACTGTGCAACAAAACCCTGACCGCCACTTATCCACCGGTGGACCTATATTTCTTGTCCACTCGATTCACTTGTTGTTGTATATTATTTAATACCTTAATTAATTATTTAACGTTAATGTTTATTTTACACTTAACCCCTAAGTCTAATTGTTGTTAACTTTCAAATTTCATATCTAGGAATCATTTATTTATTTGAACTTGAATTCTGTTCAAATTATTTTAAATTCGAAAACTTCGAACGTTCATAACTTATCCGTTTGAGCTTGATTTTCAGCATATCTACTAAATAATAGTAAAGTAAAAGAATTTGAAGCTCTATGATTGATTATAGGAGTTATCTCTATTCTCCTTAATTTTCTCTAAATGGATATTTATTTTTAAAATCCTACAATTTATCACTTTACAGTTATTCTACTAAATTTTTAACACTATTTTAAATTCAATATCTAATTTTAAAAGAATTTACAATTATTTACAAATCTTCCATGGTTCTCTTCCAAATTTTACATTATAGTCCGCACATTTAAATTAATTACATAATCAAAAATTTAAACTAATTGATAAACTTAGTCAACTTATATTTGTTCATAAATCCTTAAAGATGAAATTTTCAATATGTATACTACATGCACATCAATAAATTGGTAAAAGAAAATTCATTTAGATATAAATATATATAAATCACATAAAATAAATTTTACATTAATGACAATAACAAATTTATTTTATAATTTATTTACTAAATGAACTTATCATACATTCCACTATAAAATTCTATTAACTTCAAATACCTAAAATTTTATTTTTTTTGCAATTACTTAGAATTTATTCTCAATTATCTTCTAATATCTTACAATCAAGTCTATAAATTAAACTAATTGTGTAATCTTAACTTTAAAATATTTAAATAAATACGATTAACTGATATTTATTAATCTATCAAGTAAATCCTAAATATACGAGGATTTCCATACATATAATATTCATGTATATGAGAAAAATGATAAAATTATTTCTTTTGTATTCAGATATATAAAAGTATTTAAATCATATAACATAAAATGTATATGTAAATAATAGCAACTCTTTTAATTTTTAATTCATTTATCTTAAAAAAAATTATATGTTACATAGCATAATTTCATTTTTAACAACCTTTAAAGGTAAATTTATATTTTACAACAATTACGATGTGAATAACTAGATTACAGTAATAAAATTAGATTATATAAACATTCTCACTTTCAATGTATTATCGAACCATACCCAACTCATAACTCAACTAAATGCTACATAATATTATTTTGCAATTATCAAATTTGTAAGCACGATCCTCCTACAATAACATGAAATCTATGGTTAACTACAAGGACAAAATTACATAAAAATGAAAACTTAATAATAAATAAAAATTCACACGTTTGGTTCAGAAAAGTTCATATGCATATAAGCTAATCATAAGATCTACGCTCTTCTCAATTACAAATTTGTACAAAGTTCTTAATGTTCTTCAACTTTTTTACATTTGTCTCCTTATATTTAATTACTTATGTTGATCATTAATTAAAATTATTCAAATAAATTCAATTATTTAATGTTCATTAATCAATTTATAAATCCATTTAAAAAGATGACAATTCAATATATATACAACAATCATATTAACAAAATAGAGAAGTTACTTATTCACTCATACGTATAAAAATCATATAGCATAAATTATTTCTATATATATATATAGTATTAATAATTTCAATTTATAATTTTTATGAGTTAGGGCATTAATTTTTAAAGAGATGTGTAATTAGCGAGTATTGAACCATCAATATTATATATGAGCATTGTAAGTCATTTCAGTTTATGATTAATGTATCAAAATAAATTTATCATATATTGCGTAATAAAATATATTTTTAGCAATAATTATAATATAAATATTGTTAACAATATTACCTGTGCAACGCACAAGTTACACACTAATTATCTATAGAAATTGGTCGGAAAATTGCCACGAATGTAATAACATAACTTTCGTGCTCAAATTCTGAATTTTGAAAAATTTCTATTTTTAGCCTTATCTTATTATATTAATTTATCTAATTTATTTATTTCTTATTAAATTTTATGAGGTGTTACGTTCTCCATCTTAAAAGGATTTCGTCCCCAAAATCTTTCCAAGGTGCGAACAACATAACGCGTAATAATCATCCATGTTATACAACCAAGTTACCTATACAACCATCCACTCCACCAAAGTGTAATGTTATTACGTGTGCAGACATACTATAGGTGAACTCATTCCTAGTGTGAGTGCATGTGTCATGACATATAGGCATGTAAGCAAGCATCCTAAACATGCAAAAAAAATTCTATATGAGTGCAAAAGTGATAGTAAAAGTGTAGCAACCATTTTCTACCATCCAATCTAGCAACCACCATGCAACCAATGCCTAATTTTAGAGAGACAAGTTTTCCAGTGAAAAACTTAGAATGAGAAGTCCACATGCTTCTCGCCAGTTTTTCCTTTATTGTACTCGAACCAGCCTAATTTCTTTGTTGCGGAGTTTCCTAGTTCCGTACTCCACACTGCGTGCAGTAGCACTACTTATAGTGGCATAGGATGCTATTCGCTCCATCTTAATATCCCTCAATTGATAAGGCTCTACCATAGTGGTTGTGCTATAAAGGCATTTCCTCAAGTGCAAAACGTGAAAAATGTTGAGGACTCCTGCCAACTTACCCAGTAGCTCTACGTGGTAGACAAGTCTTCATATTCTTTCTAAAATTAGGAAAGGCACAACAAATTTTGGTGCAACTTTTTTGACTTTTCTATTCTCATGGACTTTCTAAGAGGGGGAACTTTGATAAACACAATATCCCCTACTTTAAACTAAATAATTCTTTTCCTCGCTCCGCATAGGATTTATGGCAATCTTGTGCGGTCTTCATTCGCTGCCTAATCGATATTGTCCTTTTCATTTTGGCACGTCAGACACCCAGCGGCAGATTCTGTCACCCTTTTTCTTCATCCTTATCCAATAGAAAATTCTCTTCATATCCCTATTCATTTTATCCCCTCTGGGGTGAAGGGATATCCTTAAATAATGTCTCTCTGTAAGCTAAAATTTATTTTTTTCCAAAATCCCAAAAATTTTTGGGATTAAAGCTTCTTTATTCCTAGTTATTAACCAAATTTCCTCATTAACTTTCAGTCTTACCTACAGTTTATTACTAGCTAAGTGTCCCTATGAAATTTCCTTATTTATGTTGTTCCTCCATATATATATATGTGTAAGTGTCCATGTGTGTGTGTGTGTGTGTGTATATGGCGGTCTAATCCCATCCATAAAATCAATCCAATGATAAAACAGGAACATATCTTATACCATGTATATGCTTTTCCTATAACATTAGGAAGACAAATAGCGATAACAATCTCAAAAATTCTAAATGAAATTTTTGATGGAAGTTGTCGTTTATCATCAACTGATGTTAGTGATGTCGAAGCCCTGATAATCCTTACTAAACTAAGATGAACATTCTTAGTATGTCATTCCACTTAATTCTCCATCTTCCTTAATTTTCCTTCCTAGTTTCTAATGAATGTGGTCCATTTATTACATCATTTAATATACCTTTAAAAATTGATCATTACTATCAAAATTGGACCATCTCTAATAAATCCTTATTTAATCACTTTTCTTTTAACCATTTCAATATCCCTCTGTTATACCAATTCAATTCCTCCATAAATGTCATATTAAATTCCCTAATCAATCCCCATTTATTTCCTTCCATTAATTACAAATTTATTGCTCGTAAAATTTGTAATTAATGTCCATAAATCCTAACCCTTCAATTGCTAACTAAAACGTATATTGTCATTTACGCTATTTATACATTATTATTTTTATATGTTAAGTACGGTTATATGTGTGCATATATATATTTCTTATTTTTAATCATTAATCTCTAAACTAGAACATTAGTTTTCACATTTTAATTTATAAAAGTCATCCTTGTAAAATGGATTTCCGTTATAATTTTTCATAAATTTACCAAAGTGAGATCTTTGCATTGTTTGAAACTGTAAAGAATTATTTCTTCCTTATAACGAAATAGATAGTGTAAACTATGGAAAAGAATACCCATACCTTACACATCTTTTTACTTTTTTGGCATATTCCTTATTAGTTCAAACGCCGCACTATTATAAATATTTTGGAATTGGAAAATTTATGGAAGTTATATGAAAACCGCTTCAAATAAATCAAAACATAAAAATTCACATTCCATGTCAACTAGGGCAACCAAACTTACAACTGAATTATAAATATGGAGTAACTTAACAACTTTACCAATATTCTATAATTAGATACCTAGGACTGATTTAAAATTTCCATATCAATTTGTACATATTTTTCGTCTTCTATTCTTATCCTAAAACATTTACCATGTCTTACCTAGGTAGTGATCCCTACTTACTCCCAAAAAAATTAGTTTAGTCCTTACCATTTTTAAAACTAAATTTCACAATTATAAAGTATCTTATTCGAAACCTTTGTCTTTAAAAATATAAATTTAAAAACCATTTTTGTCAATAATTAAAAAATTATGTAGTTTCCAAAAGGAGTTGTAACACCCCGCACTTTTAGATAATTAAACAATCAAATAACAATGTATAGTGAAAAAATATTTTTGGAATTGTCAAAATATGGCCTCAAAACTTATATCATTGTGTTCGTGGCAATTTTTGATCAATTTTCATGTATAACTTATCGAAATCCAAGTTATTACGAAGAAGTTACAAAAAGAACAAGAAAGCAGAAAAAAATATAAATATATATGGGTCGACCCATAATGCCACAGGTCGACCCTAAGGTCGACCCAAAGAGAACACAGGTCGACCTATATGTCGACCCGCGTTTTCCCCTGGACGTTAAATCATCCAGGGACTTGCTGAACAAAATAGATTTGATTTTTTATTCAATCGGAGCGATACATTGATGGATCTGATGGCTCCAAACAACCCTGTGACGTGGTCTCCATATTCAATCCAAAAATCTGACGGTCTGAGATCCCAAGCTGCACTTTAAATAGAACCCTAGGCCTAGCTATTTTCTTACAATCATATTTTCTCCTAATTAGGTTCGTTGCCTGTGATCCCTAAATAGAAATATTTCCGGGGAGAAGATCTTCTTAATAAAAATATTAGACACCTTAGAAACGGATCCAAGAAGGCCACGGAGTAAAGCTAAGACCATGTAGCAAAGCTAAGGACAACTTGTGAGTGGATTTAAATTATACATCTTTTACGTTTATAATATATTATCAATAGATTTCCGTTAAATATTTAATTCAGCACTTATTTTTAGTAATTAGTCCTATTAATTAGTTATGTTGAAAACTGTAAATTTTATAAGAAAGATTATATTTATTTATTATTTATATGGAAAATAAAGAAAGAAATCCAATTAAATATGAATAATATTAGGCGTACCAGTTATAGAGAAAGGCTTAAGCCTAAAAGAAATAAATTTACAGTAAATTATGCTAAAATGGGAGAAATAAATTAAAAAGGGGAAAATCTAATAAGTTGATTTGGAAGTTAGTGATATATTAGTTGGTCGGTTCAGAAAAGATAATACATTTTCATAGTTTAATATTGCAAAAATAACGATAAACGTAATTGTGAGAATTAAAGAAAGAAAAAGGGAATTAGTATAAAATAAAGACATTTTCGTATTTTACATTACTCAATAGTTAAAGAAAAAATAAAAGAAATATCTTGCAATTTTTAGTTATTTTTATAACATTATTTGATATTAATGGATTTTCAGCACAGTTTTTGTAATCAACCAAATAGAATAGAACTACCACTTCCTAGAATAAAAGAGAATAAAGTGAAGATTTAAAGAAAGTAAAGAAGCAATCAAGTTAATTATTTGACAAGACTAGCAACAATAAAGTAGAATGTGCCCAGATCTGCATTTACTACGTAGATAGTAGAATAAAAGCAAAGCAGTTATTATAATAAGTAAATTTGTGAAAATCGGGCGTAGTCCCAAGCCAAGATTGTCATATAATATAAGAGAACTAAAAAGAATTCAATATCATAATAAAAGAAGACTGACTATAATAGAAAAGAGACACTTGCAATTATATTTATAACATGTTGAGTACAAATGAATATAAAAGTAACAATTGCAAGTATAATTATAACATAGGTTATAATTAGAGATAACAGAAAAGGCTTATTTTAAAACTTACACTAAGTTAATAAGAAAGCACAGAAGAAAGGCCCATACCAACAACATTTCCTTTAAGTCAAGAACTGATGGTCTCACAACAGTTAGGCGAGACTGAGACATGCTTATGTTGATTAGGGTAAATAAGTAGCCAATAGAATAAAAAAGTAAACTAAACACATAATAAAAGATTAGACATAGGGTTTAATAAAATGGTAAGATGGGTTTAGAGCAGCCTAAAGGATGAAGACCCTAACGAAGCATTTCATCACAGATTTCAGCACAAAAGAAGCACGTCCAACTTAGTTATTTTGGACTAGAAGGAAGTACGAGACTTCAACAGGACGTGAGGGTACTCTATGATGGCCCTTTGGAGTAGGCCTAACGAAGCTGCACCCTTGGAGGCAGGTTTGTAGGAGTTCCATCAAGAGAGTATTCCTTGAATTCTTTTGCATTGCAGGCCTAACGAAGCAGATCTTTATAGGCGGTCAAAAGGTTGATGAATGGAGTACGATATTCGTATGACACTGTACTCTGACTAGCGAGTAGGTTTTAGGGGGCGGGACCCAAAATGATAGTCGCATGTAAAGATCAAGCCATCATCATCAACCAAGAGAGAGTTCGGGAAAGACTAGAGTTAAATCAACATGCCAATGATTCTTTCACTATCGAGACATTGGATGAGAGGCGCAGCCAATTGGATTTTTAGATTGTTTGCAGCATGCCACAACTACTTAGCTCTTTAGAGGTCTTTTGATTAGTTAAGGGGTGGCTGCATTGGGCCATAGCCACGATGAGAAAAGAGACAGACCAAGTAGAATATCTGTATTGTAGGCCCAATGAATTGGTCCTTTACAGATATAGAAAATCCCCGACTGAGTTCCGTACAAGGTAGACCTTGTTAAGCGGGATTCAGGGAGTAGACAGAACGATTATGTATAGTCTTCAAGGTATGCACTGGGTGGTACATTATGGACATCCGAGCATTAGGATAAGCTAGTGCGTTTCGAAGTTTTATGTTTTCATAGTAGACGATGGAACATCTGTATTGTAGGCCTCACAAAGCTATCCTTTACAGATGTAGTCACAGAACGCTCTAGGAGCAAGATGATCGAGTCCTTTTTGAGAAGGATACGGAAGGTGCTATGGGTAGTACGTAGGACCAATGCGGTTATTGGGCATATAGCTACATATATATTAGATATTAGGTTTTAATCTACTAGGGAGTAGATGGGTATGATTCACACAAAGAAGCGAGAGTATTATAAACCTAGTAAACCTAATATAACAGAAAATGGAAATAAAACGGTATATGTAGAATTAAGCTTAGAAGCGTATAATTTGTCCATTCACCAGAACTTTAGTTCTGACCCCCTCCTCATAACATCCTACAAGTTAGATAGATGGAAGAGACTTTCCAGCTTTGAGACACTTGTTTAGAAAGTGTTATTATCATGGTGAGTATTTACTTACTATTATATTCAATTTCGCTGTGAGATATTTATTCGAGCTCTAATATATTTGTCTTTTCCTATTTGCAGGATACCAGATACCCTACTCGGGTTTCAGTGGGCTTGGATTTTAGCATTTTTGCGAAAAATCCAAACCCACTGCAATTCAGGTTGTTACAGAAGCCATGAAATTTTTTTCTTTTTCTAACAAACTTTTCCTTTTAAAGGACTTTCTACAATAGAGATTTATTTCTTTAAAAGTTGGACTTATCATTCAAAACATTTAAAACTCAACTATTAAACCAAACACTATTAAATCAAAAATTCGAAAATTGCTTGATTCCATAAAGGAGTAAAATAATTTCCCTTCTCAAAAACCTTCTACAACATACAAAATAATTTTCAATAAACTCTTTTCATACAATAAAATATTTATATTAAAACTGAAATCAGCATTTCTTACTCCAAGAAATTATGGCCTATGCTTGGGAAAAGTTCATTGGCTGCCATTTTAAGGTTGTATTATTATTATAATTATATTATTATTATTACTATTCTAATTTCAGGTTGTTTTATTATCTAAAAAATCTATTGCTTTATTACTCAAAATGTGTTGTCACTTAATTAAATACTTTTTTATATCTTTGTTTAAGTCTTATTTAAACTCTTATAGTCTTTCGCGATCGTTTTCTTATCAATCCCAAGTTATTTCTCTTTCATTTCCATTTTAAACTCAATAGTATTTTATTATCATTCAAACAGGTTCTAAATAGAAAAATGAACATATAAAATTCTCGTCCTCACATAAATACTTTTCCTTATAACATTCACAAAATTATATCAACTCATTTATTAATTGTCATCACTTAACTCTATATAATTGTAAATTATTTTTGGTTTAAAAACATCTTCTATAACCTTAAACAATGAAAAGTAGAGTAGACAAGGATAACTTCTATACTATTAATTTTTAACTAGAATATTGATCATGTTTTATATGAATTCCTAATGCTATTCCTATCCAAATATCCCAATATTGCCTCTATTTATATTTCACCTAACTAATTGGCTCCTACTACAGCTGTTATTCTCCATATTTTCCTTATACGGAAATGTTCCTCCTGTCCTAGTTATTGTTATCCTTTTATTCGCTATTCCTAGATTTAATTAATTTCCATGTTTATTTATTCCCCTTTTTGGAAAGAATCTTAAAAAAGGGACGCCTAAATTTATGAAATATAAGAAAAATCATCAGGTCCAATCTGTGCTTTATTTTACATTTATTTTAAAAAACCTAGAATCCATTTCTCCAAAAATCGAAAACTTTTTAACTCAACCAATCTTAAACTAGAATTTCGATAATGAAAAATCCTTTTCTTACCCAAAATCTTTTAATCAGAAGCTTTTGACTCAACAAATTTTTTGAATTATGAGTTTCCAAATTTTCTTACTTTTCAAAACAACTTCCCAATCAATCCTTTGAAAACTTATTCAAAATATTTCAAGGAATTTTTCAAAAATCGTTTATCAAGTGTATTCACGTGAAGTTGGATTTAAAAATTGACTTTAACAAGTCCATTTATATCATTATTAAATTCTTGTAACTCCCTAATTATTGTATATTTATTGCCTTACCAACTTTGGAGATACAATCCTTTTCTTCTACATTTCCTAAGGTAGTATTATATGTTGAAGTAAAGACTTGCTTAATTTTTTTGCATACATTTAAAGTAAGTGTATATATATTTATGTATAGTAGGATTTTTGAAAAACAATTTTAAAAATAACAAGTACGCCTCTCATACGTATACGTACCCCGTTGATCTGGTAACCTCACTCTAATACCAAATGCAACGATAACATTGTCTTCAATGGGAACATCAGAAAATAATGTGCATAGATAAATAGATAACTGCCATAAGTTTCCTCCTTGCCTCCTCCTTCAGCATTTTCTTTCCTAACCTGCATTGTAATGAGGAAAGAGTTAGAACAACATATGTCCGGTGAATAAAAATCTCAAGCCTTACTATTATAGTACTTGGGCAGTGTAAATTAAACATGAATATTTCATTCGTACTCTATCCACATCATAAATATTTCTAAATTCAAGCCTAGAGGCTTTCCAAATATAAATAAGAAGGCTTTCTAAATATAAGCCCATAGCCCATACACTTTCAACTCAACAACTCACATCTATCGTTAATAATGTGCTATCAATGTGAGAGATAGTACCCACGTCACTAAATACCTTTTAATGGGAACTAGGAAAACTCCGACCATTTAATACCTCATTTTAGACAGATCCTCGTCATTTAATACATATCCCAGGACGGACTCCTCACTAGCAGCTATATGGCTAGCTATGCATGGAATCTCTTAGCCACTTAATACTTCTTATCAAAGCGGACCCTTAGTCGAGATATCCTCTATCATGCCTAACCACTAATCCTGACCATTTACTACTTCCTATATAGAAAAGAGGAGGGTCCTCACATAGCCACTTAATACCTTCAATTCTGAAATAGGTCTTTCGTATTATGACCCGTACCTCATAGTGACATCTCACATTTGTCCAACCAGTCGTATGCACTAGTAGCTAGATTAGCTGGCCAGATTTACTCTACAGAATTTGAAACTAACCTCATGTCATCCTTAGTCACTAATTATAAGTGATGCCTCACATCAGCCCCAAAGGTACACTATTGGTAGCCAGATTAGCTAGGCAGACTTCTATACCCTTTTGACTGAACTCGCATCCCTATAACTTAGCATAATTCATAACACTACACACACACACATATTATCATACATCTCACTGAATCCATTATTTAGGCTTATAAGAAATCTTTCTTATTTTATTTCTACAATTAATTAGTTTCTGTTACAGAACCACATATTATCACAAAACCAATTGGTAATGTGAAGGGAGGACTCTTAGTATTTATGCAGAATTCATATTGTAAATTGCCCGATGTGGGACTAATCTCAACACGCCCCTGCACGTGTGGCGTATCATTTGCCAAACACGTGGATATTCATTGAGGGTGACGTGTGACACAATTAAAACCCGCTCTGATACCATGTTAGAGAACCACATATTATCACAAAATCAATTGGTAATGTGAAGGGAGGTCTCTTAATATTTATGTAGAATTCATATTGTAAATTGCCCGATGTGGGACTAATCTCAACAGTTTCCCAAAGGGGATTTAATAACAATGAATAGCCTATTAACTACGTAATTAATACGTTACACGTAATTTGCACACAAATATATATATATATATATATATATATATATATGTGTGTGTGTGTGTGTGTGTGTGTGTGTGTGTGTGTGTGTGCATGGATGTATGTATGTATAAGTACTGTAAGGACCCGATTCTTCGTCTTTCGAAAATTCAACATCGATACTCACTTTATCGACTGTCGAGAAATCGAACAACGGAAAACCGAACACTTAGGGTTTTAATAAAAAGAAAAAGCAGAAAAAGAGAGAAAGAAGGTAGAGAGGAAAGAAAATAGGAAATAGAACGGAACAGAAAACAACAGAACAACATCAGAATCTCACAATTCGCAGCGGAACAACATATAATAATGAATGAATAATCTTTAAACAAAGAACTATATCAGTTATTACATTACATTACATTACATCATATTATCATTACATCAGAGTGTACAACAACAAACAGTGCAGCGGAAAAAGAAATACTATATTCTAGTAATACGCCATGCCATCCATCTTGCCTCCAGCAACTCCAGAATATCCATAATATCCTGATAAACCTAACTCTTGACTGCCCGTGTGGAAATTGGTGGGCACCCAGAGTTTAGGAAGGGAAACAATAAACTCCGAGTCAGTCATGTGACTGGTGTGAGAACTCAAAACAGTTTATTTATCTTTAAAATCAAAATAGAGGAATATTTTTAAGTCAATTCGCAATGCTTTTAAAAATGAGACTACCATAAGGCCTCCCGCACACACACACAATGCAAACGCAGAATCGGAGGAGATTTCTCCTTATGATAGTCAAAGATGCTTGATACGCATTAAAAAGAACATTTGATATTATTACTAGTGCATAGTGTAGGAAAAATTCATTTCGAAAGTAGAATATAAATCTTAGCCAACAGACGACCATTATCGTATGCCTACTATAGCTAACTATGTTCAATAGCAGGTTACCGCCACATTCCATAGCAGGTTATACAACTAAAACCGTACAAGTCACGTATTGTTTCTTTGGATTTCCAACGAATGATCAGGCCAAGGAACTTCCCATTGCCACATGAGAATGCCTCTGGATGGACATCCCCGAGAACCAAACCGGATCTCTACCAACACAAGGCCGGGTTACCCCTAACTGAGTAACAACTGACCGAATATGCCATCCCCCGGTCCTTTGGGACCTTTCACCGAGCGCTCTTAATCAATTCACACAATCATAACAAAGTGTTTTCAACATGAGTAAGCATCTGGGCTCCATACCATGATACCACCCTTTTCCAGAAGGAAATGCACACATCCTAAAGGGCGCTACCCCTCATAACCTTGTTGCTTCTTTCCTGTTTTGACCATTCACGGGGTGTGAGGCTCGACGAAGTCACGTCCACAAAAACATACTTTATACAAAAGCCATGCTTTGGGTCAACAAATGATCATAGAAATGATCACTAAGATAGACGATCAAACAAATGATCCTATCACAAATAATCAACACAATGATCATTTCACAGCAACATTCAGCATGTCACATTACCAAATTGGGAATATATCGCTGATAACATTCAACTACATAACCTCTGAGCTCGTACGTCTCAGAGAAGGGTGTTAAGCTAAAAGAATAAATTCTCCGCCACCAACAGAAATATATTTGAAAGAAATCGGCTTTACATCTCAATTTGTAATGTCAGACATACAATCCATACAAGTCTGTTCCGGGCTCGAACAAAACCGAAGGCACTTACAAAGAAGTCCTTGCAATCCGGATATTCACAATCCTGATCGGATTCACCATCACATATGGAGAACTCAATACCGGAGCAACTCGGTGCAGAGTCAATCGACAGGTCATCCTATCGCTCTCGCAAATACCAGGTCTTCAACACCGATCTTCAATGCAATTCACAACGACGTATCACATATTCGGAATGGGTTATACGACCCCATGGTCCTTTCCCGGTTAACCCGAATAGTGAGCGCTTATTCAAAAATAAGTGTGGCATTCAAATTCAAACAATTCACATCAATTACCCATTCAAAGGGAAATATTGATAGTTGGTTATTGAACTATAAATTGATATGCACACATCACCAGACTCCAAATAATTTTCCAAATTATTTATTTTCCAAAATATCTTTACAAGATAAAAAATTTTCACACTTCAAAAATAAATCAATATTTATCTTTAAACAAATTTCCTTTCTATTCATAATTCCATAGTGAATTTATATTTCGCAATATCCATACATATACGATTTCAATTATTCATTTCAATTTATCTTCAAAAAGATAAATTCTCAAAATATTCACTTTATATTGGAAAACATTTCCATACTTATTTAATAAGTAATTCTCAAATCTATCTATTTTCAACACTTAGAAAATATTCAATATACTTAAATCGAGATTAAGTATATATTTCATTCTTTAAGGAAATCATTCTCTTAAACATATTTATTTGGGCCTAAACGAATGTTGCGTAAAACATCGTTACGACGTCCCAAAATCACTAGTATAGGGATTCGAAATTTAAATAGATATATAAATCCCAATACTATTCAAAACATTTCCTTTCGGAAATCATTTACTATAACAACAGTGTTATAGTCCACCATTTCCTTTTATTTCTCGAAAACGTCAATTTCAACAATAAATGTTGAAATTTATGGTTTCGAATCTCAACACATTTTAAAACATCATTAGATCGTTTTAATTTTATTTAAAACATCAAGTCTAAAATAATTTCTTTAACATATTATTCACTATTCAAAACGTGAATATACTTGTTAACAAATTTCATCCTTTCTATTTATCTTATTTTAAAGGATTATTCACAGTCAAAAATGTGAATATAACTCCATTAATAGGTTACAACAATTTACTTATCAAAATTAGTCATTGCGAATTTATAAAACAACGTTTATAAATTCTATTTCTATTTATTTTATAACAACTTCCTTTTATAAATTTTCTTTATTAACCTATTCGATTTATAACTCAATTTTAAACTAAAGGTTCATATTATAAGTTATACACTTATAAAACGATTATTTTACAAAATCGTTCTTTTAACTTCCCAAATTATAAATCTTATAACTTATAAGATTGTTTATTTATCCAAAATTCATTCTTTCAATAACTTTATAAATTTTATAAACCTACTGTTTATAAAATTTCATTTATAACTTCACCGTTTAAAATTCTATAAATTCCATTCAATTATGAAGTTCATTTTCACTTCATTCAAACACTTATAAAAACTCGTTTTATAATTCCAACGTTTTAATTTATAAATATCCATTTATAAATCTCTTATATAAATCAATTTATATTATTATTTCAAAACGTCTTTAATCTCCTTTATAATTTTACCATTTTGATTTATAAAATAATTAAATTTTATAAATCCTATATTTAGACTTTTCACAATGAATTCTAAAATCCCGATTAAACTATTTTATAAAATCATTAGCATCATATTCTCAAAAATCAGTTTTTAACTATTTTTCTCAAAAATCATAATTTTTATAACTTTAAAAACTATAACGTTTATTTATATATAAAATGGATCAATTCTAAAAATATTTTATATTTTCAAAAATCACTTTAAAAATCATTTTAAAATTCCAAATTTGGTCCAATGATGCTACACACCAAATAGTCAATCACGATTACAACGATATCACATATCGTATATGATAATCAACGAATATCAAAATCTCTGCAATCAAATAAAAACTGTTGAGGAATCCAGTTGGATCCCTCCAACCTGTTTTCCTGCATCCACAAACATTAGCACAATACCAATTTCGCTCCAGTACGAAATTATCGCGGTATATGGGATTTATAATATTATCCGCTTAATAGACGGCGCAATAGGGTCTCATCCGCTAAACAATGCGGGAAATCAACAACTCCAATATATACATATGCCAATATATATATATTGCTATTATATATATAATACCAATTTCACTGTTTATGAAATATTCGCGGTATATGTTTTTAATAAATAACATCCGCTTACTAACGGCGCATAATGTCTATTTTAACAATCAATAGATAACAATCATCATTCAAACATGCGTTCAAATATTTTAAATCTAACTATTTAAAATAAAATCGAAACTGATTCGATTGAGTGAGAAGTTCTCACCTTGATTTTATTTTCGTTTTAGCGATTTATTTCGAATAAAATTAAACGGACGTTTAATTTTACCCAAAATTCTCACTAACTCCAAACGACTCCAATCCAATTCCATAGCGTAGTGCTCGTCCATACGATTCCAACGCAACTGGTTTCGCGCGTTTTCGACCTCGTATGAAAAAGTTATGAATTTTTGAACTTACACGAATTTATATTATATAAATTACAACATATATTATAATTTTTATAACCACACTAGCTCACTGCCGTTCGATCCAACATCATGCCATCATGGCCGCACGTATGCTTCTTCCCTTCCCCCATTCGAACGCGTTCTACAGGTGATAGCCGAACCCATACGTCGATACTAGGGTTTGATTTTTCACCCTCCATGTTGAACTTGAACACGATCAAGCACCATAGCATCGAAGCCCTTCACGACCTCAATGCACGGCCTCAACCACTTGAAGCTCGGCCTTCATCTGTGCATGAATTTGCGTGCGCAACTTGCCACGGCCGGCCTCCCCTATCTCCCCCTACGTTGCACCAAAACCCATCAAATCCGTATAGATTTCAAGATCTCATCGTGCTCTATAATGTTGTAGTTAACAACTTTGGCTAAAAACGAGTATATTGAGAAAGATTGAGGGAGGAAGGAGATTGTTTTCTGGCCGTTTATCAGGGAGGTGGCGGCTAGGGTTTAGAAAATTAGGTTTTTCTTTTTTTTTTAATTTTATGAAGAGAAGGGTGCTATTTATAGAGTTTTGAACGACACTATTCATCCCGGAAATTCCGAACTCCGATTTACGCGCCGTAACCAGCGTTTCTAGGGTTTATCCCGCGTTCCGGACACAATGGAACAGGTTCCGAAAGCTAATTCGGACATCTGTGCGAGTTATGGCTATAAACGTTCAATTTAAATTAAACCGATTTAAATCGATTTTTAGGCGTTTTAATTTGTACCGGACAAACGGTAAATCCAATTGACACGAAATTTGAAACCTTACAATAATATCACATTACGGATCCGATGAAACTTGTTTCGTCGAAATCCGAGACTTTTTGAAAAATGACTATTTTAACTCGCCAAATTAATATTAAAAACAATTCGATGCGTTTCGAGCTGCCACGATCAAACGGTAACTCCGATTGACACGAAATTTGAAATCCGGTAATAACTAACTATTACGGATCCAATGGAACTATTTTCGTTCAATTCTGAGACTGTTCAAAAATTGACTATTTTCACTAGTCGATTTTAATATTAAAATATTCAATTTTCACAAATAAACTTTTAATTTGATTTTAAAAGTTCTAAAATATCGTTCTAACTTCCATATGATAAAATAGAATTTTACAAATCATTTTCAATCATATTTAACTCAATTTTCAATTATTTCCAAAATTTAACGTATTAAATTATTGATTTAATTATTCAATTAAATCCAATAATTCAAAATAAAAATTTATTTGACTTATAAATTCACTTATAAATATTTAAAATTAATTAAATATTCAAATTGTAATTATTAAAAATCCTGGGTCGTTACAATCTTCCCCCCTTAAAAGAATTTCGTCCTCGAAATTATCAAGTAAGAAAAGTTATAGAATTCATTAACTTTCCAAAATCCATAGTTAAACTTTTTACAATAACTTACTAAGTTTTCAAATCATACTTAGTTATCTTTTCAAAAACAACTACTATTGTTTAACTTTCAATTCCAAATCAAAGTTAAAGTTTTCAAAAAATTTCCAATTTTCTCAAATTTTTTCTAACGCCTTAAATTTCCGGAAAAATTCGCCATAGTCTCCTTTGCGCGGCTCGATCCGAAAATAAAATGACAGTATATATATCACAAATATACATATCATCAAGTAATGAGGCATCCCGAAGAGAAAAAAGTATAAAAGTACGGTATTTAATCCGAGATATGTACCTTATATTTTATTAGCAAGCATATACGGCTAATATAGCGCGAAAGCGAGCTCCAAATGCGAAGCAAACGCGATCCGCACCTACTAAACACTCAACAAACAACATGAGAACATGTATGTAGACAATAGTATCGATATACAACATATAGCAACATAATAACTACATATGCCAACATAGTAATTGCAATAAAAGCAATATATTCAACCATCAACCAACTATCATCCATAACCAAATCAATATTCATTTATATTCTCATTAATATTCAATGAATTGGTTTTCAATTTAATCACATTTGATTCATTAACAGTGGATGTTCTTACTAACATTTATTTTCAATTAGTTTATATTCACTAATTCATATTCAAGTTGGTTCACTTCCAAATCAAATTCAATTCAATTTAAGATTTACTTAACTTCAAATTGGATTTTAATCACTTTAGCTTTCAATTTCATTAATTCTTAATGAATTATATACAATCAATCAACTAACAACCATATAACAATCAATGTATATTCATTACAACCAAATTACTTTGCTTACAATTGGTTTAATTAAATTGATTCTCATTCAATTATTCAAATTCAATTGATTTACGTTTAATCCATTAATTCAATTCAATTTCTAAAGTTGAATTTCATTTACATAACTTAAATTCACATTTATTTAATCCACTTGATTCTATTAATTTACTTTGATACTAATATCAACTTCATTCAATATCACTTAAGTTATATTCCATTTAACTTTAAATTCATTTTTATTTATAACTCATATTCATAAATATATTCATATAGTTTCACTTCTTATATATATAAGTTTATTTCACAATTGTAATTCACTTTAATTATAATTCAATTCTTATAATTCATTTGCTTATACAATTATTCTTTTATTTAGATTATTTTAAACAACTAAACAATCAACTTATATACACTTTAATAATTCTAAAAAATTATTCCTTTATATATAAAATATAATCAAGGTAAAATTATTTCATTTACCCATTTTAAACAATACTGTGTCGAACTGTTCTGTACAAGTGTTTAGAGATCCCTACCAACAACGTTAATTACTCGTATTAACCAGAATCTATATACCACTCAACAAACCAATCATCACAATATAAAACAATTTTATATATACACTAACAAATACGCTCTCATAGCTATTATTATACTCAAACTCAATCTAGAGCACTACTGACTCTATCTCTAATGAGTAATACCCAACAGAACCATGGTTGTCGCTTAACCATATGCTCTGATACCAGATGTAAGGACCCGATTCTTCGTCTTCCGAAAATTCAACATCGATACTCACTTTATCGACGGTCGAGAAATCGAACAACGGAAAACCGAACACTTAGGGTTTTAAGAAAAAGAAAAAGCAGAAAAAGAGAGAAAGAAGGTAGAGAGGAAAGAAAATAGGAAATAGAACGGAACAGAAAACAACAGAACAACATCAGAATCTCACAATTCGCAGCGGAACAACATATAATAATGAATGAATAATCTTTAAACAAAGAACTATATCAGTTATTACATTACATCACATCATATTATCATTACATCAGAGTGTACAACAACAAACAGTACAGCGGAAAAAGAAATACTATATTCTAGTAATACGCCATGCCATCCATCTTGCCTCCAGCAACTCCAGAATATCCAGAATATCCTGATAAACCTAACTCTTGACTGCTCGTGTGGAAATTGGTGGGCACCCAGAGTTTAGGAAGGGAAACAATAAACTCCGAGTCAGTCATGTGACTGGTGTGAGAACTCAAAACAGTTTATTTATCTTTAAAATCAAAATAGAGGAATATTTTTAAGTCAATTCGCAATGCTTTTAAAAATGAGACTACCATAAGGCCTCCCGCACACACACACAATGCAAACACAGAATCGGAGGAGATTTCTCCTTATGATAGTCAAAGATGCTTGATTCGCATTAAAAAGAACATTTGATATTATTACTAGTGCATAATGTAGGAAAAATTCATTTCGAAAGTAGAATATAAATCTTAGCCAACATACGACCATTATCGTATGCCTACTATAGCTAACTATGTTCAATAGCAGGTTACCGCCACATTCCATAGAAGGTTATACAACTAAAACCGTACAAGTCACGTATTGTTTCTTTGGATTTCCAACGAATGATCAGGCCAAGAACTTCCCATTGCCACATGAGAATGCCTCTGGATGGACATCCCCGAGAACCAAACCGGATCTCTATCAACACAAGGCCGGGTTACCCCTAACTGAGTAACAACTGACCGAATATGCCATCCCCCGGTCCTTTGGGACCTTTCACCGAGCGCTCGTAATCAATTCACACAATCATAACAAAGTGTTTTCAACATGAGTAAGCATCTGGGCTCCATACCATGATACCACCCTTTTCCAGAAGGAAATGCACACATCCTAAAGGGCGCTACCCCTCATAACCTTGCTGCTTCTTTCCTGTTTTGACCATTCACGGGGTGTGGGGCTCGACGAAGTCACGTCCACAAAAACATACTTTATACAAAAGCCATGCTTTGGGTCAACAAATGATCATAGAAATGATCACCAAGATAGACGATCAAACAAATGATCCTATCACAAATAATCAACACAATGATCATTTCACAGCAACACTCAGCATGTCACATTACCAAATTGGGAATATATCGCTGATAACATTCAACTACATAACCTCTGAGCTCGTACGTCTCAGAGAAGGGTGTTAAGCTAAAAGAATAAATTCTCCGCCACCAACAGAAATATATTTGAAAGAAATCGGCTTTACATCTCAATTTGTAATGTCAGACATACAATCCATACAAGTCTGTTCCGGGCTCGAACAAAACCGAAGGCACTTACAAAGAAGTCCTTGCAATCCGGATATTCACAATCCTGATCGGATTCACCATCACATATGGAGAACTCAATACCGGAGCAACTCGGTGCAGAGTCAATCGACAGGTCATCCTATCGCTCTCGCAAATACCAGGTCTTCAACACCGATCTTCAATGCAATTCACAACGACGTATCACATATTCGGAATGGGTTATACGACCCCATGGTCCTTTCCAGGTTAACCCGAATAGTGAGCGCTTATTCAAAAATAAGTGTGGCATTCAAATTCAAACAATTCACATCAATTACCCATTCAAAGGGAAATATTGATAGTCGGTTATTGAACTATAAATTGATATGCACACATCACCAGACTCCAAATAATTTTCCAAATTATTTATTTTCCTAAATATCTTTACAAGATAAATAATTTTCACACTTCAAAAATAAATCAATATTTATCTTTAAACAAATTTCCTTTCTATTCATAAATTCCATAGTGAATTTATATTTCGCAATATCCATACATATACGATTTCAATTATTCATTTCAATTTATCTTCAAAACGATAAATTCTCAAAATATTCACTTTATATTGGAAAACATTTCCATACTTATTTAATAAGTAATTCTCAAATCTATCTATTTTCAACACTTAGAAAATATTCAATATACTTAAATCGAGATTAAGTATATATTTCATTCTTTAAGGAAATCATTCTCTTAAACATATTTATTTGGGCCTAAACGAATGTTGCGTAAAACATCGTTACGACGTCCCAAAATCACTAGTATAGGGATTCGAAATTTAAATAGATATATAAATCCCAATACTATTCAAAACATTTCCTTTCGGAAATCATTTACTATAACAACAGTGTTATAGTCCACCATTTCCTTTTATTTCTCGAAAACGTCTATTTCAACAATAAATGTTGAAATTTATGGTTTCGAATCTCAACACATTTTAAAACATCATTAGATCGTTTTAATTTTATTTAAAACATCAAGTCTAAAATAATTTCTTTAACATATTATTCACTATTCAAAACGTGAATATACTTGTTAACAAATTCCATCCTTTCTATTTATTTTATTTTAAAGGATTATTCACAGTCAAAAATGTGAATATAACTCCATTGATAGGTTACAACAATTTACTTATCAAAATAAGTCATTGCGAATTTATAAAACAACGTTTATAAATTCTATTTCTATTTATTTTATAACAACTTCCTTTTATAAATTTTCTTTATTAACCTATTCGATTTATAACTCAATTATAAACTAAAGGTTCATATTATAAGTTAAACACTTATAAAACGATTATTTTACAAAATCGTTCTTTTAACTTCCCAAATTATAAATCTTATAACTTATAAGATTGTTTATTTATCCAAAATTCATTCTTTCAATAACTTTATAAATTTTATAAACCTACTGTTTATAAAATTTCATTTATAACTTCACCGTTTAAAATTCTATAAATTCCATTCAATTATGAAGTTCATTTTCACTTCATTCAAACACTTATAAAAACTCGTTTTATAATTCCAACGTTTTAATTTATAAATATCCATTTATAAATCTCTTATATAAATCAATTTATATTATTATTTCAAAACGTCTTTAATCTCCTTTATAATTTTACCATTTTGATTTATAAAATAATTAAATTTTATAAATCCTATATTTAGACTTTTCACAATGAATTCTAAAATCCCGATTAAACTATTTTATAAAATCATTAGCATCATATTCTCAAAAATCAGTTTTTAACTATTTTTCTCAAAAATCATAATTTTTATAACTTTAAAAACTATAACGTTTATTTATATATAAAATGGATCAATTCTAAAAATATTTTATATTTTCAAAAATCACTTTAAAAATCATTTTAAAATTCCAAATTTGGTCCAATGATGCTACACACCAAATAGTCAATCACGACTACAACGATATCACATATCGTATATGATAATCAACGAATATCAAAATCTCTGCAATCAAATAAAAACTGTTGAGGAATCCAGTTGGATCCCTCCAACCTGTTTTCCTGCATCCACAAACATTAGCACAATACCAATTTCGCTCCAGTACGAAATTATCGCGGTATATGAGATTTATAATATTATCCGCTTAATACACGGCGCAATAGGGTCTCATCCGCTAAACAATGCGGGAAATCAACAACTCCAATATATACATATGCCAATATATATATATTGCTATTATATATATAATACCAATTTCACTGTTTATGAAATATTCGCGGTATATGTTTTTAATAAATAACATCCGCTTACTAACGGCGCATAATGTCTATTTTAACAATCAATAGATAACAATCATCATTCAAACATGCGTTCAAATATTTTAAATCTAACTATTTAAAATAAAATCGAAACTGATTCAATTGAGTGAGAAGTTCTCACCTTGATTTTATTTTCGTTTTAGCGATTTATTTCGAATAAAATTAAACGGACGTTTAATTTTACCCAAAATTCTCACTAACTCCAAACGACTCCAATCCAATTCCATAGCGTAGTGCTCGTCCATACAATTCCAACGCAACTGGTTTCGCGCGTTTTCGACCTCGTATGAAAAAGTTATGAATTTTTGAACTTACACGAATTTATATTATATAAATTACAACATATATTATAATTTTTATAACCACACTAGCTCACTGCCGTTCGATCCAACATCATGCCATCATGGCCGCACGTATGCTTCTTCCCTTCCCCCATTCGAACGCATTCTACAGGTGATAGCCGAACCCATACATCGATACTAGGGTTTGATTTTTCACCCTCCATGTTGAACTTGAACACGATCAAGCACCATAGCATCGAAGCCCTTCACGACCTCAATGCACGGCCTCAACCACTTGAAGCTCGGCCTTCATCTGTGCATGAATTTGCGTGCGCAACTTGCCACGGCCGGCCTCCCCTATCTCCCCCTACGTTGCACCAAAACCCATCAAATCCGTATAGATTTCAAGATCTCATCGTGCTCTATAATGTTGTAGTTAACAACTTTGGCTAAAAACGAGTGGATTGAGAAAGATTGAGGGAGGAAGGAGATTGTTTTCTGGCCGTTTATCAGGGAGGTGGCGGCTAGGGTTTAGAAAATTAGGTTTTTCTTTTTTTTTTAATTTTATGAAGAGAAGGTTGCTATTTATAGAGTTTTGAACGACACTATTCATCCCGGAAATTCCGAACTCCGATTTACGCGCCGTAACCAGCGTTTCTAGGGTTTATCCCGCGTTCCGGACACAATGGAACAGGTTTCGAAAGCTAATTCGGATATCTGTGCGAGTTATGGCTATAAACGTTCAATTTAAATTAAACCGATTTAAATCGATTTTCGGGCGTTTTAATTTGTACCGGACAAACGGTAAATCCAATTGACACGAAATTTGAAACCGTACAATAATATCACATTACGGATCCGATGAAACTAGTTTCGTCGAAATCCGAGACTTTTTGAAAAATGGCTATTTTAACTCGCCAAATTAATATTAAAAACAATTCGATGCGTTTCGAGCTGCCACAATCAAACGGTAACTCCGATTGACACGAAATTTGAAATCCGGTAATAACTAACTATTACGGATCCAATGGAACTAGTTTCGTTCAATTCTGAGACTGTTCAAAAATTGACTATTTTCACTAGTCGATTTTAATATTAAAATATTCAATTTTCACAAATAAACTTTTAATTTGATTTTAAAAGTTCTAAAATATCGTTCTAACTTCCATATGATAAAATAAAATTTTACAAATCATTTTCAATCATATTTAACTCAATTTTCAATTATTTCCAAAATTTAACGTATTAAATTATTGATTTAATTATTCAATTAAATCCAATAATTCAAAATAAAAATTTATTTGACTTATAAATTCACTTATAAATATTAAAAATTAATTAAATATTCAAATTGTAATTATTAAAAATCCTGGGTCGTTACAAGTACATGCGTAGCAATTTCTATGCATGTAGAGATTACGCCCTAAACTAGCGTTTAAATGTCAACTCTTACAAAATTATATAAGTTTCACTTCTATATTATCAATATACTAAAATCCAATCAACAGACTTGTATACAAATCAAATTCAAATTCAACCTATTTTGTACTAAACCAATGGGATAAACCAATAATAGCAGTAACTTACAATTTCAATTATATTATGATTTATTCAGCTTCTTTTATATAAAATTTAACAAGGGAATTTCTATTCAAATTGTGGAAATAAGCAGAGAAAACTACAAATAAGAATTCATACCTTACATACCATTTCCTAATTAAAACCCTTGATCAAATTTAAAGAAATAGAATAAGAAGTGGAATAAAAGGTAAGAAACTAAATTTACAAATCTACACAATTTCCATTATTTTAATATAATATAAAACAATTAAGATTCCAACTTAAAAATTGATATTTCACTTTGGTGGAGTTTTAGGGGGTTTTAATGCGATGTTTTCATAAATTAAAAATCCCCAAGGCATATATCAAATCCAAACTACATAATTCAATTACTAAAATAGAAAGAGTAAGTTTTCCACTCACTGTAGGTCCTTAACTCTTCCTCATTTTGGATTTGTCATGCTTTCAATAATCTCTTTCAAATCTCCTCATTTAGATATATATAACAAGGGATTTGTATATATGAATTAGATTAAGAAATTGAGGGATTGGATGAGAATAGAATTAGAAATAAAGTAATAAACACCAAGAATTTGTTACATGAAACCCTAAAGAACTTTTCTGAATCTGAAGAAAGAGGCCGACAGAGCTTCGCTAGGTTCCTTAAATTAATGTGCAAATAAAAATAAGGGGGCTATGCTCTTATTTACAGTGGTTGGAGTGTCCTAGAACCATTGGATTTCAGTCGTTTGAAAAAATAAAATCTGAAACATCCACTGTGCAGCAAAACCCTGGCCGCCACTTATTCTTCGGTTGGCGGATAGACCTGTTTCAGGTCCACTCGATTCACTTGTCGTTCTATATTATTTAATACCTTAATTAATCATTTAATGTTAACGTTTAGTTAACCCCCAAACCTAATTACTGCTAACTTTCAAATTTCAAATTTATGAATTATTTATTTATTTGAATTTGAATTCCGTTTAAATTATTTTGAATCTAAGAACTTCAAACGTCCATAGCTTTTCTGTTTGAGCTCCGTTTTCAACATATTATACATAGAAATTTATTATAAAATCACCGTGAATGCAATGACATAACGTTCGTGGTCAAATTATTACTTTTGCAAAATTTCATTTTAGCCTTATATTATTTAATTAATTTATCTGATTTATTTATTTCTTATTAAATTTTACAGGGTGTTACAAGTAGTGCCCTCTAATAGATAAATATTTTCTTCCCTTGGACCTTTCGTAACAATCAAAGAATCCTTCGTCACCTTCAACCTTTGCCCCTCAGCAACAAGCCAAATCACCTCAAACCATAACAGAATCAAGCTTCTCCACAAATCAAACACATGCCTATCATTATTAATAGTCCTTACGACACCATTGATATCCTAAATCATTACGGTAACACACCCACCATACATCATGAAGCATTTTTAGCTATCATAACCCCTCATACATCAGCCTTATATTGGGTTGAAAAAATAGTCCCTATCAAGTGACATATGATAGGATGCACCAAAATCAGTAATGCATAAATTACTCTTCGTAAAAAGAAAAAAGTTGTAAATACATCGGTGCCAGTCTTTGTCCTAATGTCTCTATTTTGATGTTGAAATTTTTCTGTTTTATTTTCCCGTTATAGATTTAGACATTTTGCAATAATGTGTTCAGGCTTCTTGCAATAATAGGGGTTGACTTTTCTTTTGCCGTTGATAGGAATTCTCTTATTAAGAATCTATAAATCAATTAAAACCTCAGATTCATATGCAGAATTGCTCCATCAGGATTTCACTCATTGTTAAAAATTCCCCCGCACTGCTTCCCATAGAAGTCTAAGTCATGTCTCGGTCCTAGTATGGATGATCATCCTCTCGAACCAGCATTAATATGTTTGCTTGTGTTAATTATGTTCTATCGGAAGAATCGATGACTACATCTTTGATGCATTGCTAGTACATCATCAAAGATTTCTTAATTGGCTTATTGTAAATAGAATGATTGATGCACTATTGGAAGCGAAGTCCTGGTTAATATGAAGCGCACGGATCCAAATTATATTTGAAATGAAAGAAATTCTAAATCAGCTTTATTTCAAGAATTGAACTCTCTGAGGTCGAATCTCCCATTGTACCTCAGTAGCTTGGTGGTAGAGTGATCGGCTGTTAATCAATTAGTCATAGATTTGAATCCTACTTGCATGTTGGAACAAATAACCATCTTTCGGATAACCTACTGTACGCCTATGTTGATATTCCTTTACTCTGACAACATATAAGGTTCCTCGAATAATGTGATATCTTAAACTAGATAAATCCTTAACCCTTCCTCCTCGACCTTGTTGTCATAAGAACTATTAATTTATGAGTTGCGATGTGCTTTTATTCGTAGACAAAAAAGAAGTGGTAGACGTTTTCTGAAGTGAGGGAATTTATATAATATGCTTGTATTGTGTAACTTAAGAACAGAAAAACTTAAATTATATACTAAGTCATAATTTTTTTATATTTTACATAAAATGATTTCTTTCACTTCTATATCCAAAATAATTCATTTTCCCAAATAAGGTAGATACTTTCGACTACACTTAAATGAAATGAAAGATATTATTGATGAATAGAAGCACATCTTGTTCATTAATATCCCAAAAATATTATGCCAATGTTATTTCTTTTATTTCAAACTTGTTGGGATTTGAATCACTGATGTCTCCTTCTCAAGTCCTTCTTCTATAAGCTAAGTCGCTAATTATAGCGATTACAGTGGTTGAAGTTGGAAAAAAAAAATATCTACCGTGTTCAATCGATCTGACCAAAAGTACCAAAAAAAAGTAGTAATAAAGGAATCAAAATTTTCTTTTCTTATTATTATTACAATAAAAAACAAAAAATTAATAAAAACTACGTCTTTCTAGAAAAGACTTCATTTTCTTTTTTGTCTCTTTTTAGAAAAGTGAAACATAGTTCACTTACTCATAATCCTTGTTTATATACTTGATCTTTTGAAAAATGTAGAGGGATGCTCGGTGAATAGGCATGTCTATGAAGAACCCAAATACCTGCACCTGGAAAGAATGACTCTATGAAGATTTATTATTCCTTAGGATTGGCTTTAGGTTTTTCCTGCCCAGCTCAGGTGGAATGCGAAGAAGGCCTCTTCCGAGGGGCCCGAGCCATCAATGGAACCATGGAAATCCATTTAAAAAGCCAAAATGGGTATTATTCCTGGTGCTTGGAATCCTGATAGAAGTGAAGAAAAAGATGTGAAAAAAAAAACATTTTTAGGTAGAGAGATAGTAATAGGTATAGTTTCAATGATATCGATATTAGGAATATTTGGAGCTTGATATCTGATAACCCTTTTTGTAAGGGATTACAATAGTGATGGTTCATTTTTTCATCTCAAGAAGTCATTGATTGAATCAGAAGTTGGATCAGCATTCAATGTAGGTTGAAGAACACGGCTACTCGGTTGATTAAATGTTATTAATGAAAATAATAATTCATTCTTCTTAACAACAGGTTTAGGAGATTTTTTGGTTCATCATGCAATTGTTATAGGTTTTCCATGAATCCTCTTGAAAGAGAAGGGTGCCTTTAGGAATGCTTCTAATGAATCTTGAATCTGTACAGTAAGGATGCTTTGGTCCGATCCTTCCCCCTTCATTTCTCTTGAGTTGGGGCCTTATTTTATAGCAATAGTAATTAACCGTTGAGATAACATTTCCTCATGAATTTATCTTGAATCAAGATGTTTTATGTCAACTTTTTCCCCGTTTTGCAAAGGAAGCAACCCACCTTTTTACTTTGAATTGATCAAAAAAGGCAAATTTTTTGAGTTTTTGTAGACGATTGGATCCAATAAAAGGAGAAAGATTTCGAATAATAGGACATTTTCAATTTTTTTAGTAAAATAAAAGATGTTAAGCTTTTTATCATTCTGGCATTAAGCTATTTTTCCATTGGA
The DNA here is from genome assembly GCA_030765085.1 of Allium cepa. NCBI lineage: Eukaryota > Viridiplantae > Streptophyta > Magnoliopsida > Asparagales > Amaryllidaceae > Allium > Allium cepa. The sequence continues at coordinate 75,781,119 of CM060941.1, read as the reverse complement.
CCTCCTTATTTTTTATTTTATCAAATTTTATTTTATTTTATCATTTTTCAAGCTCTTTAATTAGGCCCTCGAGACTATAACCTTGTTTGGTTTGTTTTACCTCCATCGCACTTGGCTTACTCTTGATGCCACCTTTCTATGTAGATAAGCTTTCTGAATCACTATCTAAACAAGTACTAGCCAATCTTTCCCTCAATATTATGCAGACCATCTTTTCTATTTAATAATATAATCTTACTGTGCCCATATATCAAAAAAATAACAAACGTAGTATACTCCTTGGGCTTGCAACATAAAATAATCACCACTTCGGCTTCTTCTGTAATATCAAGATCGTCCATCTTCAAATTCATCAAAAAAGTGGTAAGGGCATCCACATGTTTCATAAAGTTAGCATCAAACTTCATCTTGAAGGAATATAGTTGTTGTTGAAGAATGATGCAGTTGATTAGATACTTATCCTGATAGGCGTTAGATAATGCCCAAAGTTCCTTCATCTTCTTCCTATGAGAGAATTTAGTAGCTTCATATAACAAGCTTAATTGGATAGTTGTAACTGCTTCTTCTTCTCATCTCCGCTAATACATAAACTTCTAGGTTTTTCACCATATCAAGGTCAATATTTTTAAAGGTTTTCTCCTTTTTCAACACAGCCTTCAACTTCTTTTTCATGTTATAAAACGTCATTTTCCATAAAATTTGGTGATTACATAATTTTGCTGGGTATACGAACATTTTTTTTCAAAATCCATCATTGATGCCTAATCTCAAACAGGACAGCTAGCTTTGACCAATATGTAGTGAGTTGTTATCAACTAATGCGGAACACCAAGAATCTAGTCTAAAACAAATCAAAATAGGTGAAAACGAAAAGAGACAAAGGAGATTAAACGTTGTTTGCTCACCTCCCTCCATGGAAGCCGAACAACTTCTTTATTCGCTTCAACAATTACAAGAGTTTACAATCACTAAACTAAATATAAGAGATTACTATAAGGAATAGAGAACCTCTCTAAATTTAACAAAAAGGCAAGGAATTGCACCATGCACTTAAAAATATTAAACATACCTCACCCACGCCCACCCCACCCCTCCCCCATACCCAAAAAAATTGATAACTATAAGGTTATGGTTTTTGATATCTAATGATTTTGTAGAAATTCTCATTAGTTTTGATGGAGGTAACTAGATGTTTTCATCGAAGCTTTGGTTACCCAGAAACATTGGATAAAGACCAGGAAATCAATACTGTTTTTAGTTTCTATCGGTGAACTAGATTTCACTTCAACCTTCAAACTTCAATAATTTTCATGCCATAGCTACAACACACGTGATTTCTTCCACTGCAAATTCCTTGAACTCCTCTTTAAATATTTGTAATATAACCAAGTCTATGGAATCTATATACTAAAAATGAATTGGTTAATTACTTTCATTGTTGATTTGGATAAAATGCCACTAATGTTTTTATCATTAAAATTGGTAAATTTATCATAACAATACTAATTGCTTTGATATACTAACTTATCCAAAAATAAAGATCAATGGGTCCGTAATTATATGGTTATTGATTTTTCAACTCAAATATGTGCCAAATTGACTAGATTTCATATACGAATTCAATACAAATTATGTTATTATTTTGCACGACTTTCTTTCACATTGACAGATGACTCGATGAAATGTATCATATGGTACATCATTATAGCTCAACAAATCCAAGAGTTTACAATCACCAATTCTAATACTAGAGATTTCAATAAGGTGGAGAATCTCTTTAATCTTACTAAAATAACAAGAAATTAGAATGAGCACTCAACAATATTGAAACAAAATTTGGATGATGATAGCATTAGGGTTTCCAATTTTTTTTTAATATTTTGGGAACTCTCTTTAATTTTATGAAGGGTATTAAGATGTTTTTATATGATCTTTGGCAAGTCGAGGGATGATGACTAGGAAATGAGCACCATTGATATGGAGAAACTGTTTGGATTTTTATAGGATCCATACAGAGTTAGATCTAAGAAGAGATAAGAAGTGAGAAAAAAACAATGACAGATAGATTCCACTAAACAAAACTTTTATTAATTCACCAAGTGAATATAAAAGAAAGCTTAAAATTTGAGAAGAAATCTTATTCCCTAAAACCTCAGAAAATAATAAACTTTTTCTCACACACATCTAATGAACCATGACATGCCTATTTATAATAATCTTGATAAAATGTTTCCTTAATCAGCTGTTGTTTTTTTCCATCTTCCAAAATAAATCCTACCCATGCAGATAATTATTTATCTTCTTTAATGCAATAAAATAGATAATTAATCACTCTCCAAAATCATAAAAAAGTCAATGTATTTGAGTCACAATTCCACATTGTCTCAAATATCTTCAAAAAATACTTAATATGGAATATCGTATAACCAAAATCTAACAATCTCCACCTTGATACGATATTCCATAAATGTCGTCTAAGCTTCACCTAGAACCTCAAACTCCAAACAATCTCCAATATTATCATGGAAACAAATGTCTCCATTCCAAAGAAATAGCCAACCTCCAAACCACCAGATTATGCATGTCCTCGAATTTAACATGCATATCATCAATAAATTAGAACTATTGTAATACCACAAAGGTCTCCATGTGGTCTTTGCGGCTTTCCGTTGTTGACTTCACCTTGATTTAGATAGATTTATCTCTCCAACACCACATTGAGAAGTCCATTCGTTCTCCACCATTCTTTCAAGAAATTTGTACACATTGTTGCTTCCCCATTCTATGTACAACGCCTCCCTATTACCCCTCCGAACCCTTGAAACTCCACCCCAAGTCAGAAAGTTATAATCTTTTCTTTCCAATTGTCCCACGGAAACAAGATTCTTCTTAATTTTTGGGACATATCTAACTCCCATGAGTTCAACCTCCCTTCCATTATATATCTTCAGCCTGACCGAACATATACCCTTTGCCTCAACATCTCCACCAGTAGTAGACTCCACCTTACTCTCTTGCTCTTTATAGTCAGTGAATGCTTCCTTTTGGTGATACACACACACACACACACACACACACACACAAGTATGAATCCGAATCAAGCACTCACCCATCTCTTTTTCTTCTATTAACACAAAGAATGTCATTACTAGTACCAAAATTCACCTCATCATCGTTGCCTTAATCAACTTTGTCTTTGTCATTCTCTAATGGTTTCATTCTTTCTTTTTCCCTTTTAAGCTTTTTGCAAAATCTTAGTTAGTGATCAGGTTTTTCACAGTAATAATAGATGAAATCTCTTTCCATATTCAATCTATTTGACCATCTTTCCATATTCATATGGTTATCCCTTCTAGCAAGATTGACCTTTTCAATCGGATTTTCACTTTCCATTTCCTCCTTCTCCTTTCCTTTCATTAGCTTCATCTTCTACGTCTCCTTATTAAGCGGTCTATTAACCACCGATCCTATTGAAACAACTCCATCTGAATCTGAGTTGTTCAATGCAACCGTAAGCATTTCCTAACTCTCTGCTAATGAACTCATCAACATCAAGACTCGTATTTCATCATCCGCCTTGTAATTTACGGTCGCCAATTGGTTCACAATTGCTTGAAAATCATTGATATTATCTCCAATTGTCCCACCTTCCTTAAGCTTTAGATTTACCAACCTTCTCAGTAGAAGTGACTTGTTTGTTGCAGAATTCTTTGCATGATTCCTTTCGGTTTCTTTTAAATTCCAAAAGTAGGTGTTTCATTAGCAATAATATGAAAAACCGTATTCTTCGTAAAATACCAAATAACCATCATAGCCTTCCTATCCAAAGTGTCTCATTTTGCTTTAGATACATTACTAGGTTTCTCTACTTTGTTCTCAAATGGTTAAAAAAGATCATTGAGATACATAAAATCCTCCATCGTCGCCTTTCTTAATCCCTAATTTCTCTCTTTAATTTTTTCAACACATATCTTCTGGATAAACAAAACTCTTTTCAAAAAATTTGAGTAGTAAGTTCTGATACAAAGTGTTAGGGTTTTTTTATAGGATTTGTAATGATCCGTAATTTTATCACTTTGAATTGAAATATTTAATTAATTATAAATATTAAAATAATTTTTTAAAATGATGAATAATTCACTTTAATTATTATATAATGATAATAACTCATTTATAAAATTATAAATATAAACACTTATTTGATAAAGGTATAAAAACTTCATCGCATTCTGGCAGGTCGACGTTTTATAAATGTATTTTAATATTATCTAATATGGATTTATGGCTTAAATAATCTTATTTTGATTATTTAAAGATAATAAGAAATTTAGTCCCAAGTTTTGTTTACATAAATAAATAGTTTGATTAAAAAATAAAAATATGGCTAGAAATCAGATTCTAGATTTACAACGGTTTGACGAATTAAAATTATTTTAATTTGCAGAAACCTTGTTTAAACATGTGCACACTTGCATATACATGCATATATACATATAAATGTGTATCACAATTAGTCAAATCGAAGCCAAAACAAATATCGAAACATATATATACATATAAACTCCTTATGTATAAACAATGCAACAAGAAAAATCAAACTTAAAATCAACTCACCGTCACTTACATACCTATACACCTATGACATCACGAAGTGATGGAAAACACATGGAGGGGGGAGGGGGTTCGGCCGAACTATGATGGAAGGGGAGGGATATTTTGGTAATTTCATGCACAAGGATTTCTGCCCTATAAATACACATGCATATCCTCTTCCTTTCTTCACAAATTCAATTCACTTCTCTTCTTATTCTTCCCGTGCTCTCTAATAGCTCTTTTTCAATGACTTCCTAAATAGTAAAAATATTTCAACACCGCGTCGAAGTTTTGCAAAAATTGTTTACATACACATACGATATCAAATCTCTTCAAAAAGTTAGCCAAACTCCACCTCTTCCTCACTAAAGTGCACATCCCACACCACCACCATCTCAAAACCGAGCTTCCACCACCGCACAAGCTTGGCCGAGCATCACTAAGGTCCCGGGTTAAGTTCTATAAGCTTCGGTGTGGAGAAAGGGATCGTTTTGTCGATTAAAAAACACTTAGAGTCAGATAGCATGAAAGTGCGAACACTACTTCTATCTTATTTAACTTTAACTTAAAATTATCTATGATTGATGCTATGCAATTATACTTAGTTGATTAGCATAGTTTGGATGCTAAAATGATTGATTATTGGTTGCTTGTGTTTCATATATTGACTTGGTTGAGTTATGTAGAATTATTTTGATAACAATGTGAAAATCATATCCATCAGAATTGAAATAATCACTTTAAATAGCCATGGTAAATTCATGAGAAATAATCCCTATTATATTCTGAAATAATATGTGTATAAGGAGTATCAAGCCCCTTTTGAATTTTAAATAAAAAAGATAACGTTTTTGGAAAATAGAAATGGTTTTGGAAAAGTAAAGTGGAGTATTTAACTTATTTTGGGAAAGAAATAAATCAAATGGTTTGATTTTGAAAATAATAGTTTAAAAGGTGGAAAATACATGGAAAAATTTCATATGTTTTAATATAAAAGAAATTTGAATTAAAAAGATGGAAATTAAACATTATAATAATATAATATTAAAAATATGGAATAAAATGAAAATGAGATTTAGATAAAGTAAAATAGTGCAAAATTGGTTTAATATTGTTTATTATGTTAATAAAATGATTTAAAAGTGTTTCGGACATGTTTTACAAAATTTGACTAAAAGGTGAAAAAGAAGCCACCGCGTTCAACAGTCCGCGACCTGAAAAGTTAAATGGATGTGTGGTATAAAATATAAGTTAGAATTCTTTGAAATAAGAAATTTTCAGACCCGGTGGGTATGGTTTTCAAATGAAAGAGAAAAATCAAGATTTCATTCAGTAAAGTTTGAGATATCTCTATATTTAGTTTTTAAAATCGTCGTGTTATGGCAGTTCGTAAAATATTGTTTTCAACCCTTTAAAATGGATGGTTTTAAATCTTTAAAAATATGAAATAAATTTCATAAATTTTTAAAAATGTTTTAAAAGGAATTTGAATAATAAAAATGGGAATATATGCAATGAAATTGATGTTTTAATCTATAAAACTTTAAAATCAACTTTTGTTGACAATTTAGCAATGAAATTTGGTAACCGTTGAATAAATGATTTGAACTTGGGTTTTCTTTCGAATCTTTTTGAAATATTTTTCAAATGATAAATCAAATACTTTTAAAATATTAGAGTCGATAAAATTACTTGACCGCCTTATGAATGACAGAGAGATAGTCTCTAGGTTGGAGTATGGAAAACCGGTTGTCTCCTCTCCCTAGCAATTCGGACTGGCCCGACGGAGGGGATAGTTGATTTGATCGAGTTGAATTTTCTTAAGAAAAGAGATTTTGAGTTTTCCAAAAAAGTTAAACAAAATTTAAAATAGGATTTTGATGGTAAAGAGAGCTTTTTAGTCAAACTCAATTAAATTCCAAGGATGGAACTTGTACTATCCGCATGAATTTAAAATGTAATTTCACCATTATTCGACGAATAGATAGGTTGAATACATAAATTATTATTGAGTATAAATAATCTAAATATACAAATCCTTTTTACGCAATACTAAGTGATTTGGATTTACAGTTTACGATGTCTTAAATAACGTTGTTTTTGACCCATTTAAAACATATTCCGAAAAAATGAAATCTTTATTCATTATGCTGATAATAGAATATGAAAATATTTTCCTTAAGTAATTAAAAGGAAATGATTTGGTATTTCCAAAGCTAAAAAGAGGTTTAATAATTCTGTATATCCCGAAACAGAAATTGTTTAAAGATATATATCTTTAGAAGATATTTTACTGGATAAAAAGTTATCATTCAAAGTTAAATAATATTTTGAGTAAAAGAAGAAAAGAGGATTTAACCAAAGAGGCTTAACATTTCTTTATACACATATACACATCTTTTTATCGATAATTGGTTTGGAGAGACCGAGATCGGATTTGGATGATTCTTATTCGAAAGCCACTTCGAACCAACGTACGCGATTAAAAGTGAAGACATATTGAAGACAATGATTTTGAACACGAAGATCTTCATATTGTAGGGCTGCTTGCCACTACCTCATGATTCCCATATTATATACATATGGTGGCAGTAGTACCTTCATTTTGAAATGTTCAATGCAAGGACTGCTCGCTACTAATTCTATGGTGATTTCTAGACATGATGTAGTAGGAGTACCTTTGGTTTGTCCTGTTCCTGGACAGCTTGTATGGACGAATGTATGACATTGCATTTCTAAAACCACGTACATTGGTTTTTACAAACGTACATCTGTTTGGTGGTGTAGGAGGTAACCCCTTTTATACTTAACATCCTTCCATGAGATATATGAACTCGGGGGTTGTACATTTGTGAAAACTAATTAGTGTGTCATCGAAAATGACAATGTGACATTCAAAGTGGGAATTGTCATGTGAAACGTAAAACGTTACCTCAAACCTCACACATTGGTAATGGTAAAAAATGATAGATGCGGTAGGGCTATGTGGGTTGCACCCATTAGGAGATGATCTAATATTTCTAGATTACCCTATATATTTTGGATTTGTTGTGTATGCTGTGGCTATAGATATGTCAGGAATGACCGGGGTGATGACATATTTGATACTATCTACGATAGAGGTGGGCCGATTCTGTGTTAGTGGAGGGCAGCGTGGTCATGCCTCGGCACATTGTTCTAGAGAGGTACGGTTGGAAGGTAGTCCCTTACATTGTCGTTGTTGGAAATCCATTCTCCAATACATACCTTTACGGACTTGATTATATACCTAAATATACCGTCGAATTTAACAAATGTAACAATTTCGGCTATTTTAATATATATGTTATTTGAAAGGATTTTCAAAGCTATGTTATTAGAAATAATATCAAATGATTTGATAAAAATGTTTTGATTATCATAAGGTAAAAACTCATCCGTGTTTATGTGTGGCGTGGTCTTATGAGATACTATTCTTTCCAAAGGTTTTGTTTGGCATCAAAGTTGATCTATGACACTATCATATAAATTTATGATTTGTGTTTCTCACGTTAGTTTGCTAGGATGATCGGTTTAATTTTAGTATTCGAGTCAAATCTGAGTAGTTTCAGGATTAGTTGAAGACGTTTGGATTTTCCAAAGAAGAGATGGAGATCTTCATCAACATATGGATATAGTTTATTTTTTCTGTTGCGTTTGTTGTTTTAAGCATTTGTAAAGATAGATATTTATAACTGTCCAGGCTGAGCTTAGGATAGACTTCGATATATGTATTTGAAAGTTTTTCCAGTGTAAAGATTATTGAAATAATATATGTTATTCCATTCGTGTGAGATTCTGTTTATTCTTATTTTTATTTTTGCCCTTAACGGTCATCTTTTTCGTTTAATTTGGATTAGACAAGTGTGGTTCATTGTCAACCTAAAATATACGGAAGTACGGGTCATCACATTTTGGTACCAGAGCTTAGGTTAAGCAAACACCTAAGTCTGATAGGGGTAAAGTCTCATCAGAGGTATCGTTGGTAATACCCTATAATGAGTAACTCATTAGAGATAGGGTAAGTGACACCCTAGAATGAGTTGAGAATATTATATATGAGTGTGTATTTGTTAATATATATAAATGATTTTTTGTTTTGGAAAATTGGTAAATGAAATAATTTTACCTAGGATTATATTTTAAATATAAAATAATATCTTTCAAATGATATAGTTATCTGTGTAGTGTTTGGTTGTTTAGGAAATGATAATATTCAGTTATTATCATTTATTGATCTATTGTTTGATTTAAAAGTTTAAATACGAACATCTCGTGAATTTAGTTTCATAGTTTGACTATATAGCGTTCGATAAATAATATTATTTTAAGGTTAAAGAAATTTAGTCAAGATAAATGATTTTATGAATGTTTTATAAAAATAATTGATTTTATAAATTGGATTTATAAAACGTGTTATAAGGAGATTTTTGAGAATTTAAATCCCGGTATTTATGAAAAATATTCTGATGGTTAACTAGTTCGAGTGGCTCGAAAGTAACTTAAAATGAGCAGAAGATGTGCTCGGATGGTAAACACTTCTCTGAAGTATTACCCTTCTTGTTAGGGGAATATATGATACTATTGGCAGTACCTAGTTCCTCGGTATCATTTTTGAGTTACTCGATCTATATAATTTTTTAAAGTTAAAATGATAATGTAAATCATTAATTGATAGATTAATTAGCGATTGTTAATTTTTATTAAGGTGTTTGTATTTAATATTGGTTAAAGAGAGTATATTATAATATAAGGAGTTTATTATAATTTTAGAAATAAAACATAATTTATCTTTTAAATTGAAACGGTTTCTTTGGAAAGAGGATAAAAATTTTTGGTGAACAAATTTTTAAAGTGATTATATATAAAGAAGCATCTTTATAGAAAATGTTTGAATAAAGTTTTACGGAAGGTTTTTCACAAAATTTTTGAGGAGGTTAATAAGTATGTATAATGTACATAGATCATTTCGTTGCACGATATTGATCTAAGATTCAAGTACAAGACTTTGAAGTGCTTACACTGGTCTGAAAAAGGATTTATCACTCGATTCTAGACGACGAACATTGATTAGGGTTTGTGGTTGGGTACTTGCATTTTCTATCATAGTTGAGAGCCATGTAAAGAAAACAGAGGTTTCTGATCAAGACGTCTGATCATAGTCCACACTAGAGGATCAAGGGATCAATACTAGTTCGGAAGTAAAATTGTGGATTCGAATAGAAGATCGAATCGAATATTACAGATGATCTGTGTATATCATATAGAATTAAGTTTAAAGACAACATTTTGGGTAAACACTTTTGGGTTCGGAGTTGTGGTTAAATTTCGGGGACAAAATTTTTTTAAATGGGGAAGAATGTAATGATCCGTAATTTTATCACTTTGAATCGAAATATTTAATTAATTTTAAATATTCAAATAATTGTTTTTAAATGATGAATAATTCACTTTAATTATTATATGATGATAATAAGTGATTTATAATGGTTTTAAATATATATATAAACTTATTTTATAAAGATATATAAATTTCTTCGTTTCTGGCAGTTCAACGTCGTATTTTTATAAGTGGATTTTAATGTTATTTAATATGGTTTCATAGCTTAAACAATGTTGCTTTGATCAGCTAAAGATGATAAGAAATTTATTTTCAAGTTTTGTTTATATAAATAAATAGTTTGAGTAAAAACTGAAAATATGACCAATAATCGGATTCCGAATTGAAATTATTTTAAGTTGTAGAAATCTTATTTGAACATGCACATACACATATACATTTATATACACATGTATATGTGTATAGTCAAGCCCGACCCTAGGGTAAGACTGCTAAGGCAGCCGTCTAGGGTAGCAAGCTCGGGAGGGGGCAACTATACAAGGTTTTATAGAATTAGTAAGGTTTCAGTGACAAAGTTTTTTCAAAGTAGTTGTGGTTGAGTGGTTGTATGCTTGTTATGCGAATTGAACAACCCAGGTTCAATTCATATTTTGCTCATTTATAAGTATTTGTTTTGTTTTTTTTATGTGCGGTACTTTGTGATTGCCTGAGGCAACAAGTCAGTAAAGATACCACTCAACCACAACCACTCAAGTCAGTTGGACCGCTGTTTGAAATTTGTCCTCCTCAACAAATTAATCGACGCTGTTACCTCTGTCACAAACTAAAATTTGTTTCTCTAAGCTTAATCCGCTCCCCCATTTCCTCCACGCACCCACTATTTTTGTTAAAAACCCTCTCTTATAAGCAGTTACAATTCCATTAAAACCGCATCAATTTGTTTCTGCTTCGTAAGTTTAAATTTTTAAAGATCATAATATCTGAATAATAGAAAAATATCTGTGCAATCAAGCAGTGAAGAAATGCTATCAGATTTGACATAAATTGCGCAAAATCTTAAATTCATGGCAGCATCCACCCATTTCTTCCAAACATGATCCTCCTTTATGAATCAACATCAAAGCGCTGCTTTTATATTAGGGATTTTCAGAATTTAGCCACAAATGGTTATTTCTCTTTTGTTTGGTGTTAAGATGCATGTTGTGAAGGTTAGATTCGAATTTAATTTACAGTGCTGATTTTATGTAGTTAGAACATTATGTATGTTTTTGAGTTTTTCAATAGCATAGATGAGATATTTTTTATTTTCGTTCAATACTGTTGTACATAAGGCTGAGTCATGTATCTTTTGGTGGTCTTCCTTTTTATGCCAACTAACCGATCCCTTAGAATTATTCCACTTGACTTTCTCATTTATTTTGTTTGCAGATGCATTTTAATATGTTTGTTGAAATTACAAATTATTATTCTCACTATATTTTCTTTAGCAGTTGGTATATATTATCTATTACGGAAGCAAGATGTATAAGTTTGTACAAATCATAGTTTAAATTTGTTATCAATACCGCTACTACTTTTGTTTGTACGGTTATTCTTGGTATAGTAAATTGAAAGTGAACATTTTGTGTGGTTAGTATATCATGGTCAGTTAACTACCTTTAAATTGTAATTTTTTTATTGAAATGTTACAAATAAGTTGTATTTCATTTTACACTACTTTGCAGAAAAGAAACTTCTCTTGACAAATGCAAATAATATGCAGATTTTTCCATGTCCTCTCGGTCCGTTGTTATATAAGTTTATAATGCATGCAACATGTTTGTTTGACTGCTTGCTTCCAATGGTTTTGTGCATTATTGTTTGTTCATAACCAGTGTTCATTACTAGAACACATTCATTTAAAACATTAAACTGGTGGAAGCAATATCTTTCTCAACCAAGCGTTGGAAAGGAAATGGATCTAATGATGGATTAAACAACTAATGCAGAGCAATCTTTGGTATGTTTGCATGACATTCCTTTTTATTGTGCAATCAATAAGCCACCATGACCACCTATGCCATCTCAAATGCCTAGGGTACACTGATGTGGGAAAATTAGGTGTTGTCTTCTAAGTGACTGCTTGCATTGGTTGACTTCTACGTAAGCATATATTGCATATCATGGACTATAACTAACAGAAGCATTAATATTGTGTTTCGTACAACTAATATGTAGGTTTACCGAGAAATATTAACGAGTCCCATGTCTTAACACACACACATATAGTTTCTCTTAAATGGCCATATTCAATTTTAAAGGAGAAGATAGAATATGATGATAATTAATTTTATTGCAAATTTTTTCTCTGATTCTACAAGCTTTTTGTACATGATTATATATAGTTTAATTCTAATAGCCGTCGCTTATTTCCCAAATATTCTACTAGCCGTTGCTTATTTTTTAAATTATAATTGTCTAATTACACCATGCTCATAACAAAGTACCAAGTATAGCTAATAACTGTACAATGGATGCTAGCCTTTTATTTGTTTTCTGTTTTCAGTCTAGATGAAATATTCTGAGGCAATCATTTCTATTTCTCAATACTCTCCCTCAAGTTGGATTCGAATAAATTTATAGAACCCAACTTGTCAAGTATGTTCAGTTGGCTGGTCTTGTCGAGTGCTTTTGTGAAATTATCTGTCAGTTGCTCTTTGCTTTTGACAAATAAAGTTTCTATTTTCCTCGATTGCACTTTTTCTCTAACAAAGTGACAATCTACCTCTATATGTTTTGTTCTCTCGTGGAAGACAGGATTGGATACGATATGGTATAGAACATGATTATCACAGTGCATTTGCATTGTTTTTGTGTGCTCTATCTTCATGTCACCAAGCAACTGCTTAATCCAGATAAGCTCACTTGTTGTGGATGCGTCTCGTGAGATATAAAGTTAATAATTTTTTGGATTATAACATTTAACCCTTTATTCGGGATGAGCATCCTAAAAATACGGCTTTAATAGCATTTTTATCCAATTTGTCATGTCTTTTTATGTGTACAAAACATGTACATCTAAAGTCTCTTATGTGATCATCAAGATTTATTTTTCTATCCTTAAGAATTTCTAAGGGACTCGTATTTTTAAGCATGGCACTTGACAATCTGTTTATGAGGTAAGTTGCAGTTAGCACATCTAACCAATAAGATTTTGAAACGTTGGTTTGAAAAAGAAGCGATCTAGCTAGTGACTTCAAGTAAATGTCGATTTTTTTCTTTTTGAAACTCCGTTTTGTTCAGGTGTATTAATATAAGTAAATTGGTGAAAAATTCCTTCTTGTTTAAAGAATTCTATGAAATCTTTGTTTACAAATTCTGTCCCATTATCAGATCGAAAAAATTTAATTTTTGCATTATATTTATTTTCTATAAAACTGTAAAATTCTTGAAAACATGAAAAAACTTCATTTTTCCTTTTAGAAGGTAAACCCAAGTAGTGCGAGAAAAATCATCAATAAATGTGATAAAGTATTTAAAATGATCATAAGAATCAACATGGCCTAGACCCAAACATCATAATGAATTAAATCAAAGCATTTTTCAGATTTATTAGTAGATAAAGAAAATGGTAATCTAGTTTGTTTTGAAAGCTTACAAATATCACAATTTTTGGAATCTAATTTATAAAAAGTTTATTCAAAATTTGATCTGATGGATGACAAATCTCCAATGCAGCGATTTATCACGATCTACTAAATTTAATGACACATGACGTTTATTGGTGCTTTCATCAAGATAATAGAAGCCATTTTCTGGACATCTCTCACAAATCTTCTTCCATGATTCTCGATCCTGAGAAAGGTCACTTTATACGGTGAGAATATAACATTGCAATTCAATTCATGGGTTATTTTACCAATTGATAATAAACTTTGAATTAAAATTTGGTAAATATAAAATATTTTTCACATCTTTTGTATGAAAGTTTGTTGTACCAAAACCATGAATTTGGACTTTATCTCCATTAGCAATCTTTACATGTAGAGGGCCTTTATTTTGTGTAACATTGGTTAATTTCTTTTTGTCCTATGTCATGTGATCAGTAGCACCTGAGTCGAACCATCTATTTGTATTTTGACGCATTTTTGTTATTTCAAAATTGTTGTTGACTTTCGATAAATTAAAAATTGTAACGACCCAGATTTTTCGTCATTTGATTTTGAGTTTTTAAATGGTTTAAATATTGAATTTGGAATTATAATTTAGCTAGTAAGATTTTAGAAATAAAATTTCAAGTGATTTCATAAAATTTTGAAATCGTCGATTTAATCGACGCGTTAAAATAGCGATTCGATGCATAGTCTCGGAATTCGACGAAACTAGTTTTATTGGATTCGTAATATTGTATTATTATCAGATTTCAAATTTCGTAGCGTTTGGAATTATCGTTTGGTCGTACGGGATAAAAACGCGTTGAAATTAATATGGAAAATTTAATATAATATTTGGGTCCAAAAAGTTATCTTCTCCATACAACCGAATTAGGACTTGAAAACTTTTCCATTGCATTCAGAATAAAGGTATAACATTGTGAACGCCTAGCATTACGCCTCCCCCCCCCCCCACACACACACACACATATATATATATATATATATTCAAATCAAAGTCAAATTCGAGCCGCCCTCAAACCCATTCAAACACGCTAGCTCAAATCACGTGACATCCCCTTTTTCCTCCTTTTAATCACGTCCCCTCCCTCTATCAAATTTCCAAATCCTCATATATAAAAAATGGAAACCAAGATACTCTGCTATATATTAAAGCGCGTACGCAATTTCCTTCCTTCCTCTCAAAGATTAAAATCGTGTATGCTTCTCAAAAGGAAAAAAAGAAGAAAATGAATTAAGGGCTCGCGATGATGGCCGAGATGAGGCGGAGGGTGTCGCGACAATAGGTGGTGTGCGCGTGATACAAAGGGTGGCCGGCGTCGATCGGTGTTGGACGAAGTCGCGGCTGCGATTGGTGGGAATCGATAGTCATCGAAGAAGCAAGAGTGTCTCGTTTAGTGCACGATGTGGTGGCACAGAGGGGTGTAGGTGACGATGGTGGGTGAATGGGGAGTTGTCGCGTTTTGGGTAAATGTTCGGGAGGAAATGTACACGTGCGAGGGAAGTGGAGAAGGCAGCGATTTGGGTGGTTGGCACGGCTAGGGTCGATTGAGAGAGGGAGGGAGCGACGATAGGAAGTCAGTGCGTAGCAGGTTATCAGCATTGCAGTTGATGGTGGAGGTCATGATTTTCCGGTTTGGGTTCGCGTATGTGTGCGTGTAGCATGAAATTGATAAGGAGGGAAGTTAATTTAAACCTTTTTAATTTATGAAATCATGGTTTAACTAAAAAGGGAGAATTCGTTAGTAAGTGGTTTAAATTATGTAATTGGTTGATTAAAATTGTAGTTGTTAATTCGTAATGACGTAGGCTACACAATGGAACTAATTTGGAGTCTTTTGGAAATAGCTGGGATTTTAGGTTAAATCGAAAGTCGAAGCAATTTAGTCGAAAACGAGCATTCAGCAAATTAAAATCAAGGTGAGTAAATCTCACTCCTTTTGGATTTCTAGATTTTAAATTTTGAATAGTTAAAATTAATTCTGGATGTTTGGTTAAATTGATTATCTGTTGAATGATATTATATTATATATATAGTGGTATATATATATATATATACTAGTATTTGGAGTGATATTCCGGCACATTATAGCGGATGAGACCCTATGCACCCCCGCATAATAGCGGATGACCTTATATACTGCGATATCCTCTCAAAGTTGGATTGATATTTTTTATGTTGTGTTAACATCTATGGATGTAGGGAAACAGGTTGGAGGGATCCAATTGGATTCCTCAAAATGTTGATTTTAATTTCATATATAGTGTTATATGATGTGTGCGAATAATCTATTATAAATTATTGTAGTGATTTTAAATTATTGGATGCTACTGTAGCACTGGCCTGAATTTTGATATTTTAATAACATAAATATATTTTTAAAATTTAAGGAATTATAGGGAATTTTGATATAAAAGTATTTATATTGGAAGTATTGTAAATAAATAAAAAGTGAGTTAGAAAAAAAATATAAATTTGATTTTTGTTATACTTTTAAATGGAGATTTTAAAAATAAATTATATAAAAGAATTTAGAAATGATATTTTGAAATATAAAAAGAAGTTGAAAAAGGTATTAAAAATAGATTGGAAGTTATAAACGGAATTTATAAATGATTGGATTTATAAAAATGAAATTTTATAAATAAGATTGTTTTTATAAACACGTAAAACTCAAAAGAGTTATAATTTTTTTTATAAACGATGTTTATAAATAAAGGAAATCGATATCAAGATGATAAATTGGGAATATAAAATTCATAGGTGAATTTATATTAGAATATAGAAATAAGGTGAGGAAAATAGTGGATACTATTTTTGAAAAGTGAAAATGGTTAAGAAAAAAACGGAAAGGAAGTGATATGATAGAAATCGGGAGGAATTTATAAGTTGAATTGGTTATTGAGATTTTGAAAATATATTTTAATTTAAGGAAGTATGTTTGTTTTTGAAAGGAAAATTTTATTATTTAAACTATGAAATTTTAAACTAGTTGAGATTGAAATACTTCGGTAAGTAGGTTTTAAAATATTAAGTATTTATTTAATAAATTCTAACTTTTAAAATTTAGCTTTGGAAATTTATTTGTTTATCTAAAAATGAGTTATTGATGTTTATAAAAGTGTTTTCAATATTTTAAATAATAACTTAAACATATTTTAAAATAAATTACTATTCTTTAAAAATACTCGTTATATATGTATAGTTTTGAAATGATTGAAAATTTATTTATAAATTCTCTCGAGATGTGTAGATGGGATTTATTAAAGGATGAGATTTTATAAGAGAAATCATATAAATGGAATTCTAGAGACTTAAGAAAATTTCCAAAGGTTTAAATACGATAACTTCGAAAAGAATTTGAATTCATTAAAGAAGTATAAATGGTTAGATGGGATTGTAAATAAATATAATCGAAATTCTAAGAAGAAATTTATTAATATTTTCTAAAATGTAAGAGATAAGCTAAGAAAATTCCTAAGTTTGATACTTGAGATGATTTTGGGAATGGACTTAAAATATTTTCCTAAGGGTTGAGATGGTTTGGAAATATCCTGTTATGGATTTAAAAATCTGAAACTGTTTTTCAAATACTGGGAAAAATGGATATATCTTATAAAGATATTTTGAAATAAACATTTTGGGGAAAAGTTTATACTATGGCTGAATGACTGCTTATGAATGCTTTATTGATAGTTAAATAACCGACTATCAATATTAGCCAATTTCGTTAGTCGTTTTGAAGAGACCGGGATCAGATTTAACTATCCGAAGACCACTTCGATCCAGTTTGAACGTTACGAATGAATACCGTGAAGATGATGAAGACGAAGATTCGGTTTGTCCAGACCCAGAACAACTTGTATGAACAAATGCTATCAGAACATTATCATTGGAGGACGACGAGCATTCTAAGTCGAAGTTGTTTCTTGAAAGGTAACGTTTAGCGTCAAGCCTCATCAACCGAGAATGACTAAAACATGGAAGATGCAGCAAGGCTAAGTGGGTTGCACCCAATTAGGGTATGTTATCACTTTTGTAGATATCATCGAAAACCTATATATTATGGATATGGTTGTGCATGGAAGAAGGATCGCTCGATTTGTAAGGGTGGGAACACCCACAGTGATAACATATTCGGTCTATCTAGACCAGAGGGGATCCTAGCGAGGTCCTCGGTACATTGTTTTAGAGGTGTACTGTGATGGGCGGTACCCTAGTGGTCCAGTCGTTGTATGAAATCCATTCTCCAATAAGCGCCATAAGGTCTTGATTGTGCCCAACTATGCTGAAACATGAGATGCAAACATTTCAGCTATTTTCTATTTACAGTCTATAGACACTACAATAATATCAGATGATTTTGATTGAAATTGTTTTGGTTATCGTAGGGTAAAACCCATCGTGTTTATACGTGGCGTGGTCTTACGAGATACCTTTGTTTTCAAATGATTTTGAGAAAAGCTAATAATTCAAATTGAGTGTGTTTTTCTCATGCTGGTTTTCTAGACTGATTCGTGTGTTATTTTATTATAATGCTCGGGTCAGACGAAGTATTACAAATTCATGTTAGAAGCTCAGGAGACGAGGTAGACGACAGAGACATATCTCCGTACTTGGTTATATTTCTGCTGTGTGAGAACAAGTTATTATAACTGTCCATTTTGATGTATTGAATTGTTGTACTCTGATGATTGTAAGTATATAAACTATTACATATTCTTTTGTATAAAAAAGTTGTTACTATATATTTTGTTCCACTGCGATTGTGAGATTCTGTATTGTGTTTTATTTTTCTTCTATCTCTTTCTTCTTCTTTACCCTAGTTGTTCGCTCTTTCGTAAAGTTTGGGTTGAGTAGGAGTGAATTATTATCAACTCAAATGGTACGGAACTGTGGGCCGCTACAAAAATAGCATTAGAATGTACAAAACCTAAAGTTTGTTGGTGCAACAAATTGTTTAATTGAGTTAGCAGTTGATTCAATTACACCGTTTGAGTCACAACAGATCTCGTCGAATTGGAGATGTTATTAGTTCATTGAGCCGATTCAGATCCATCCCCTTCTACCTCTGCTTCTTTACTAAAACCACAGAATTTTTTCTCCTTTTTTGCGTCGCCCCAATTACCTGCTTTGTAGCCCTTCTCTCTGACGGGTCGAAGGTAGGGATGGAGGAACCAACAACCATCGCAGTTATGCCTTGCTTTCTTGCAGTGGTCGCACTGCTCGGTGCTCGAAGCTCCCTTTCTTCTTTTGATGTCCCTAAAACTAAGGTTTGAGTGTTTTACTTGAAACTCCTTGTTCTTTTGATTTTTCAACCGTCGTGGGTTCATGAGGGCCCGCCAAGATTGCTCTTTCTCAATTCTTGCCATTACATCATTAAAACTTGGCATCTCAGCTGATGCCAATTGAGACCCGATCGATTCATAGCTTGGATCAAGAGCCCTTAGGTATATGAAAATTAATTTTTGTTCATATCTTTTTTGAGTTTCAACTAGGTCTATTGTTGGTGGGAGATAGACATCGAGTTCTTTCCGTTTTGACATAATTTCGGTCACTATTTCGTTATTTCTTTGGTTATTTTGGGCAAGCAATTGTTTAAGGCTAAAGATATGAGTAAAAAAAAATTGTTGGCCATATCTTGTTTTGGTTTTGTTCCAAACCTCCTGTGATGTACTAGAGTACATGCGTATGTTTGAAATTTGGAGTTCCATTGTGCTGAGAAACCATGACATGATTATTTGATCGGTTGTCTTCCATTCTTCTATTTTTGCTTTCTCTTCGAAAGTTGTCTTATTTGGCTATACTGCTTTGGGTTTCCCCTTCTTGCCATTGACAAAGCTTAATTTTTCTTTGCCACCGAGACCAATTGATACTGATCTTGACCATGGAATGTAATTTTTGTTGCCATTGATTATGATATTTCTAACATCCCGCCTTTTCGCACACTTTAAACCGACACACGTGCCAATTAAAAGCATACGCAAGGGCGGATTGTTATGGGGTAAATAAGAAAAACAGAGAAGAAATAAAAAAAAATAGAATCTCACAGCGGAAGGATAAAATATAATAATAAATATACAGTTCATAAACGGTTACAAAATAGTTAATTCTTCTTTATACAATAAATATCAGAGTTACACATACCAATACAAACAATGCAGCGGAACAGTATGAGTGTGGTGCCATACTATAAATAAAATAATACGACTCCTTCGTCTTCGTCCTCCAAAGCTAAAGTCTTCGATCCTGAAACGCTCGGACTGACCTGAGCGAATTTGAAAAGACAAAAACACTCGTGTCAGAACTAAAAGGTCTTATGTGAGTTAAATTAACAGAAATAAATATGAGTACAGTAACTCAAGAGATGTTCGGGATTTACATCTCCTAAGGATCCGTTAAACTATTTACTATGTAGTATATTGCGCTATTATAATAGTGTCTATTTATAAAATAAACTTACTTTTTAATAGCGTTAAGGGGTTACCCATATAGCCCTTAACACAAATAATGCCAATAGTCTATACAGTACCGTAATACCTCCTGATCGGGAAGCTACCAGAGGATACTCCATAGGTACGACACAAATAGAAACTCGTAGTAAATGCTCGGTATGGTAGGTGACACAGCACAACTAGGCAATGCTAGGGTAGATATACCAATTGCTATCCAGGCTGGTGGAAACGCGTAGCCGCAGTTACCGCCCAACTCGGACTAACTCCCCAAAATCAAAATATAGAAGTGGCCACTGAATCAATCCAAAATCAAAGTATAATATCGAAGAGGAGGGTCCGATCAGAGGAATGACCTCATTGGCCTGAGAATCGCTCCTGTTTTAGCCACCTTATGCCAACTCACGGAAGTCGGGTCCACGTATTTACCTTACAGGAAACGTCACCACCACCTACTTCATTCTGGAATCTCCACCGCGTACACGGTTAGTCAAAGTGGTTTTCGGTATCGACAGAGAGTATGTCCATATCCGATCCCGGTCTCTTTGCCAACCCATCGTTATTATAACACCGCGGTCATTTAAAAATAGGTTATACTTTAAAAATCAGAATAAACATTCCATTTCATAACCATGAATACGATATCATTTCAAAACCCAAAACCATATTTTATCACTTATCCCAAATATAATTCTTTTCCAAAATCATAATGCTTTAACTTCATAACGTCTGAAAATCAAATATTTTCAAATCATAATATTTTGAAAATCATAATTTAAAACCATAACTTCTATAAAAAAAACTTGAATGGTTTGGACATTCAACGGTATATGAATTAAATGGTTTAACTTAAATGTTACTTTGTAAAGAAAATAGTTCTCATGGCTTTACAAATACATTTCTTTATTAAAGTCTAAACCAAAATTTATATTATCTCTCTCAAGTTCCAAAACCACTTCAATTTATTTATATATACGTATATCCATTTTGAGTAACAATATTTCAAACTAAAATTGGATTTTATTCTTTCAACAGATCAATTGTTCTATTAATTAGTCTTGAATATTCACATAAAATCCATAAATAATAAGACTTCAATTTCTAGTAATAAAATATATATATTTTCCCAATTCAAATTATACTAGAATATTCATTTCAATTTATCTTGGGAAAAATCCAATTATAAATATCATATCTTAAAATTTTCAAACTTAATATTTAAACATATGATATAAATTATTAAACTCCATTTTCTTAATTTTCTTCCATTTTTAATAAAGATTTTTATACACCTTTTAATTCAAATTTTTCAACTTCATATGTATATATATATGGAAGAAAAATATTTATACAATATAAAATTTAAGATTATTATAAACCGTATTCCATCCAAACCATAGAAATCACATTTAAATAGTTATATATATACCGCGGTGCCTGTATATAATTTTCTATCCTATGGTCAAGTGATACGGATATTTATCATTTCAATCCGCAATTTAAAAGATATAAAATTTTGCGGTTATATATCATTTCAAACCACAATCCCGAATGAAATGAAATATGCATGATAATTTGCAATTTAATGATATACAATAAACATCCATTCATCAACATCATCCATCATCCAAATCGCAATCATCAATCAATATCAATCAATAACAATATTATTTTTGGTACTACATAACAGGTAATACTGGCAATTTTATTCAAATTAAATTTAACAGCTATTAATCTACAGTCTATATTCAGTAATAAATTATATAACTGTTAGCTAGCAGTTCATATACAAACAAATAAATTTTAACTGTAAATTAATACGCAATAAATAAATTAAATTAACAGTTAAATTAAATAAATGCAATTTAACAGATATGATGAAATAAACACGCCAAATACTCATAAATAAATTTCTATTCATTTCTAAAATAAATTTAACAAACATAAAAACTTCTAGTAGTTGTGAGTGGGTTAAAACACTCACCTTTTGAATTTAAATCGAATTTAAATTCGATTTAAACCCAAAAATTCGTCCGTCTCAGAATTCGTTCAAACCAGCGTCACCAAGTCCGGAATTTTAATACGATCCTAACAAAAAAAATCTCGCGTGAATCGGATGTCGTACGAGAAAGTTACAGAGAAAATTGCGAGTTGAAAATCAAAAAAATAAAAATAACAAAAGAACACAATCACCTTTAATAATTTGGCCACGTCATCACACGTTTTCTCCCCCCAGCACAGTGAAACGCGCACGTATACCCCAGCCGAACCCATCTCGGCAATGATTGACCGATCTTTGACCATCTCTTGCCACCAACTCTGGCCACTTTACCAACGCCGACCACCGCCTTTCTCTTGCCATCGCCGAGCCGCACGCCCCACCAAAGTCCGGTCGCCCTTAGTGCCCCCGCCGCCGCCGTTTTAAACCTAGGGCCGACCCCTAATTCGACCATTCCAGTAAATCTGGTCGTTGATTCGCGAAAACATTTACATAGATCGACGCCCCTCAGTCCCCTCTACAAAACCCAGAAACCGTTTTCCGATCCGACTACTTTTTGAAACGTCGTGATGAACGGTCGTAACTGTTTCAATTTATTCTGGGTAAACGGAGCATCGATTCGAAAAACGAATCGCACCATCAGATTACGTATCTCGAGAACATCGACATATATTTTTGTGGAATTTTTCTGGAGATTTTGAATTTTCATTTTGTTTTTGAACTGACTGGATCTAGGGTTAGCTCCCATTGAAGAAGAAGAGAAGCTTGAAGAAAATACGCGCAGATAAATGAAATTAGGCGGAGGCTAGGGCTGAATAGCTGGGTTTATATAGAGGGTTAGAGGTAGCGTAGATAGACCGTAGAATGAACGTGCAGAACAAACTATGGCCCAAAAAGCCCGCTATGTCTCCGGAACGAAATTTCGTAAATCTATATATCCAAATAGGTAATTTAAAATATTCTGAACGCGATGGAAAAAGTTTCATGTTCAAATTTGATCGTATGAAGAAGTTATGCTGAAAACAAAATTTCCAAATTGATTTTATTAAAATTGATTTCAAGGCGTTTCGCGTCCGTACGATCAAACGACAGGTCCGATCGATACGAAACTTGAGACCCTATAATAATTCACCGATACGGATCCGATGAAACTGGTTTCATCGAAATCCGAGTCCGTGACAAAAATGGCTATTTTTAATATTCATTAAATAAATTAAATAAATTATAAATTCCAATCTTGTATTAATATTCTAAAATTTGTCCCAATTTTATTGCCTATATAAATTAATCAATTTCAAATGATTTAACAAGCTTGGATGTAAATTAAAATTGACAAGATATCAAATTCCAGTGTTCATTTCTGCACTTTCTTATATTTAAGAATTTTATAAATTATATTCTCAAAAACCCATACTTTAGACTTTTAACCTTTATATCCTCAACTTTCACCTAAAATAAAGACGTTACTAACATTAGTTCAAGATTTCACTCTAATGTTCACAAATTCCGTTTTATTCATCAATTCAAATGTGAATTCTTAACTTCAATATTAATTCCAATTTTAATAAATTGAACATTATAAGTTTGATTAAATTTATTAAATTCACTTCCTTTCTATTATTCAAGGTTATTGATGTCAATTTAATGAAACTATCATTGGCTCAATATCTATACATTAAAATCTCAATTCTAAATTTAGATCTCAACTTATGAAATAGTTAAAAAATAAATTCCATCTAAATCTACATCTTCCTACTATCTAAATATTTAGAAAAATTACTTACCACTTTTTATTGTAAATTTCTAAACTAGTAGATTTGTGTCATTTCTAGCCCTCTGGATATTTTATATTAACTAAAAGCAAATTTACATATCATTTCCATCGTCAATTATTTTAGTGAATAAATCTTCAAAGGTTACTGCAATTAATCCCCTAAATTGCAATAAATTCTAATAAATTTGACTCTATTTGATTACAACTCACAAATAAATCAATTATTCCCCAACTACAAAGTTACCGTTTCTTATATATATATTACTACAGTAATACTTCCAAATGTTCATCTTTTGTTTGCATAAATTACTGTATTCAATTGAATTGTAATATTGTTAACTTACACATAAATAAAACTTAACAACTAATAGAATAAATAACTTACAAAATTTGTTGTCATAAATATATTTTATAAGTCTACACTTAATTATTATCTTACAATACGTTTTTACGTTACTATAAAATTTATACACTCTTCCGTTACCATATTAATAATTACTAAAGTAACGTTCATTCTTAATAACAACGTTATACTATTCAACATATAAAAGGACTCCATTTCCCAAATACATTCATTTATATTTATTCTCTTAAAGTTCTCCTTTATTGACTAGACACATTAATTTAGATTCATTTACATCGAATGTCCTTCTTACCTATATACTCAATACATGTTAAATCTACATAATTTTTACCCTTTTATTCAAATTCACTTATACCATCAATAACAAAATGTTGCCCTAAATTTAGATTCAATTATATACATTAGATAAATGGGTAAACTTTTGTAATTATCCCATATATGAAAATATTTTTATGCATAAATTTCCACTTACTTACTATGCATTCATTTATTAAATTACTAATTGCCTTAGTCAACTTATTCCTTATTTACTACCAAATTTCTCACTTGGTTATAGTTTATCAATATATATACATACCTAGGCAAATCAAGTTCTAGTCCTTTTGTTATTTATATTATATTAGGTATGCACAATTAAGTTGTTAATTAACTATTTCTACAAAATTATCTTCATACATTCAGTTCCAAATCTTATAGGATTAAATTCTAGTTACTTACACTAAATCCATGAATTTAACATTCTATCCAAAACGTGCTTTTAAATCCTTTTTACTCTAAATAAATTTATTCAATGTTAACATCCACAAAAATCCAATTCACTTCCATAAATATGGTTGCACTTAAATTCAGTTATTATTACATTAATACTATTTCAAATTTTATTCTTTTAGTATTAAGAAAACAATCGTATTAAATTAAGAGGTTATAATGATTTTCACTATTTATATACACTCCATTTAAAACCCAACAGTCGTTTCAAACACCTTTGTATTGCATTATATTGGTTTCTAAAAATTAAATCTCTTAACAAAATGTGACAAATTACATTATCCAAATCTATTATCAAAAAAATTTATTGTTACATTAAATTCCAATTACTATAACAAATTACTACATTTATTCTCAATTAGATTAGAAATTATATTAATTCAATTCATTTAATATTATTAATTTAACGGGTCGTTACAATCCCCCCCACTCAAAACTTTTCGTCACCGAAAAGGAAAAAGAAGGGAGAAGGAAGAATAAACAGTACATCTTATTTCAAATATTATTTATAAACAATAATTTACTAAATTTATTTTCTTAAATAAAATATACCTGTTTATAATCATTATATTCTTTTATACTTAGATTATTAAAGCTGGAAAACATTTTCACAAAATTCTAAGTCCAAAATTTACGGAAAATTTTGGCATAGTCTCCTTTGTACGGTGAGGCTCGGGAGAAAATATAATATCAAAATATACAAATATATTACATATATTATCAAAATATTATATCCCAACACGGGAAAAATAGCGCTTTAAACGTAATCCGAAAACGTACCTATTTGTCGGGCAATATACGCTTATTATTATGGAACCAAAAGCAGTAACAGTTGCTTCCATCACCTGTATTCACTTATATAATCTAAAAGGTCAAATATTTATATTAAAGTGAATTATTCAAGTGGATTCAATCATTAATCAACCAATCAAATCAACCATCAGCCTTACAAACAGCATACATACACAAAGCAAAGCAACCATTTAATCCATCAAACAAATAGTTGTTTGGGTTCAAAACTTGAAATTTGTATGAAATGAAATTAACTATCAAGTGCATCCTTTACTCAACAGTCTTAAATGGAACAAAGATAGATTATTTATTCATCCAACAATTTCAAATTCCTTACCCTACAAACATAAATCAAACAATAACAATTCAAACCAACAACCAAATTACTTATTATACATTTATTTCATGCTTCAGTGGTTTGGTTTTCTTTCTTTCATTAATGGAAGGATTTCTCTATTTCTTACAATTTTCATTTTCCATTTATTACAAAATTCATTATATTTGTATTATAAATTACAATTTCGACTTACCTTTAATCTCATTCATTTATTTAATGTTGAAGTTTCCATTATATTTAATTACAGTAACCCTCTACTTACACTTAATTTATTAACCTTATAACTTGCATTCCTATAAGTGAAAGATTTTACTCATTCATTAACTATGGATTGCAGTCATTTATATTTTTCCTACTTTCCATTATATTAGAATAGGGGGAAATTAAGGCGTACTTAAGTTAATAACCCTACAATCAAACTTTATAAATTAAGGAATTTCATTTTTTACTTAAGTTTAAAATCACCTATTTATATTACTTGCCTTAAAATTTTAGTAAAGTTTCTATTATAACTTAAGTTTATACCATTAGATTATTATTTAATATAGCAATTCATTGAATACTTCATTATTTCCAAAATTTCTACTTGTATAGTATTCTATTCCAATCCCTTATTTAACATTTCAACCTTTCATATTTGGTAAGTTATATATGTTTAAAGAGAAATGCAATTGAACTTATACTAGTTTAATCTCAATTCTTTTAATTCATTGATTTTCCAATAAATCTTTACCATTATTTATAATTTAAATTTTTAACTTCCTTTATACTTAGCATTAATTCTCTTACTTATTAGAGGTTTTCAATCCATTTATTACTTACTTTTTTTTTCCACTAAAATTTAACAATTAATTAATGGAAAATTTTAGAATTAAATTCCGGGTCAAATTTCAAAATTTCTTTAAAATAATAGATAATTAATTTCTTACAACTTTTATATCTCTAATTACCTTTAAACAATTAAAATTTTAAATAATTTCAAAACAAATCTGTAGTAGAATTTACTACAGTGGCCTTTCCCTTCGAAACTCGAAAATGAAAGTCGATGATGCGGCCCCATCACCGAAATTATTTTCCAGCGACAGAGGGGAAAGTACAAAATTTATCTTTTCCAAAATCCTCTTTTAAAACAATTCTTCTGAATTATACTAAATATTTATATAAGAAATTACCTATAAACCAAATCATTATATTTCACAAATCCTTTGAAAGAAGATTTTCAAAAATCCCGGACTTAAGTTCTAAAATCTCCAATTTGATTTATTATAATTTCAACTTAGCTTCAATTTATTACAAATATTTTTATTTCCTAACACCCAATCTATAGCAACCAAATATATATATATATATATATATATATATATATATCTTTATAAAAATATTTTTATATATAGAAAATATAATAGGCAAAATTATTTCATTCACCTATATTAAAAACAAATATTATGTCGGTCTGTCCAATTAAGTGTTTAGAAATCCCTATTGATGACATAGCGTCCCATGCATCAACCAGAATTTATAAATACAAAGCGGAACAGATTAACACAATATCAAAATCTTTTATTAATACTAACAAGTACGCTCTCTCATATATATACACTCAGTGACTCCCATAGGATATTACTACCCTATTAACAAAGAGTCAACCCCACAAAGCCAAGATTTATCGCTAAACTAAAGCTCTGATACCAACTCTAACATCCAGCCTTTTCGCACACTTTAAACCGACACACGTGCCAATTAAAAGCATACGCAAAGGCGGATTGTTATGGGGTAAATAAGAAAAACAGAGAAGAAATAAAACAAAATAGAATCTCACAGCGGAAGGATAAAATATAATAATAAATATACAGTTCATAAACGGTTACAAAATAGTTAATTCTTCTTTATACAATAAATATCAGAGTTACACATACCAATACAAACAATGCAGCGGAACAGTATGAGTGTGGTGCCATACTATAAATAAAATAATACGACTCCTTCGTCTTCGTCCTCCAAAGCTAAAGTCTTCGATCCTGAAACGCTCGGACTGACCCGAGCGAATTTGAAAAGACAAAAACACTCGAGTCAGAACTAAAAGGTCTTATGTGAGTTAAATTAACAGAAATAAATATGAGTACAGTAACTCAAGAGATGTTCGGGATTTACATCTCCTAAGAATCCGTTAAACTATTTACTATGTAGTATATTGCGCTATTATAATAGTGTCTATTTATAAAATAAACTTACTTTTTAATAGCGTTAAGGGGTTACCCATATAGCCCTTAACACAAATAATGCCAATAGTCTATACAGTACCGTAATACCTCCTGATCGGGAAGCTATCAGAGGATACTCCATAGGTACGACACAAATAGAAACTCGTAGTAAAGGCTCGGTATGGTAGGTGACACGGCACAACTAGGCAATGCCAGGGTAGATATACCAATTGCTATCCAGGCTGGTGGAAACGCGTAGCCGCAGTTACCGCCCACCTCGGACTAACTCCCCAAAATCAAAATATAGAAGTGGCCACTGAATCAATCCAAAATCAAAGTATAATATCGAAGAGGAGAGTCCGATCAGAGGAATGACCTCATTGGCCTGAGAATCGCTCCTGTTTTAGCCACCTTATGCCAACTCACGGGAGTCGGGTCCACGTATTTACCTTACAGGAAACGTCACCACCACCTACTTCATTCTGGAATCTCCACCGCGTACACGGTTAGTCAAAGTGGTTTTCGGTATCGACAGAGAGTATGTCCATATCCGATCCCGGTCTCTTTGCCAACCCATCGTTATTATAACACCGCGGTCATTTAAAAATAGGTTATACTTTAAAAATCAGAATAAACATTCCATTTCATAACCATGAATACGATATCATTTCAAAACCCAAAACCATATTTTATCACTTATCCCAAATATAATTCTTTTCCAAAATCATAATGCTTTAACTTCATAACGCCTGAAAATCAAATATTTTCAAATCATAATATTTTGACAATTATAATTTAAAACCATAACTTCTATAAAAAAACTTGAATGGTTTGGACATTCAACGGTATATGAATTAAATGGTTTAACTTAAATGTTACTTTGTAAAGAAAATAGTTCTCATGGCTTTACAAATACATTTCTTTATTAAAGTCTAAACCAAAATTTATATTATCTCTCTCAAGTTCCAAAACCACTTCAATTTATTTATATATACGTATATCCATTTTGAGTAACAATATTTCAAACTAAAATTGGATTTTATTCTTTCAACAGATCAATTGTTCTATTAATTAGTCTTGAATATTCACATAAAATCCATAAATAATAAGACTTCAATTTCTAGTAATAAAATATATATATTTTCCCAATTCAAATTATACTAGAATATTCATTTCAATTTATCTTGGGAAAAATCCAATTATAAATATCATATCTTAAAATTTCCAAACTTAACATTTAAACATATGATATAAATTATTAAACTCCATTTTCTTAATTTTCTTCCATTTTTAATAAAGATTTTTATACACCTTTTAATTTCAAATTTTTCAACTTCATATGTATATATATATGGAAGAAAAATATTTATACAATATAAAATTTAAGATTATTATAAACCGTATTCCATCCAAACCATAGAAATCACATTTAAATAGTTATATATATACCGTGGTGCCTGTATATAATTTTCTATCATATGGTCAAGTGATACGGATATTTATCATTTCAATCCGCAATTTAAAAGATATAAAATTTTGCAGTTATATATCATTTCAAACCACAATCCCAAATGAAATGAAATATGCATGATAATTTGCAATTTAATGATATACAATAAACATCCATTCATCAACATCATCCATCATCCATATCGCAATCATCAATCAATATCAATCAATAACAGTATTATTTTTGGTACTACATAACAGGTAATACTGGCAATTTTATTCAAATTAAATTTAACAGCTATTAATCTACAGTCTATATTCAGTAATAAATTATATAACTGTTAACTAGCAGTTCATATACAAACAAATAAATTTTAACTGTAAATTAATACGCAATAAATAAATCAAATTAACAGTTAAATTAAATAAATGCAATTTAACAGATATGATGAAATAAACATGCCAAATACTCATAAATAAATTTCTATTCATTTCTAAAATAAATTTAACAAACATAAAACTTCTAGTAGTTGTGAGTGGGTTAAAACACTCACATTTTGAATTTAAATCGAATTTAAATTCGATTTAAACCCAAAAATTCGTCCGTCTCAGAATTCGTTCAAACCAGCGTCATCATGTCCGGAATTTTAATACGATCCTAACAAAAAAAATCTCGCGTGAATCGGATGTCGAGAAAGTTACAGAGAAAATTGCGAGTTGAAAATCAAAAAAATAAAAATAACAAAAGAACACAATCACCTTTAATAATTTGGCCACGTCATCACACGTTTTCTCCCCCAGCACAGTGAAACGCGCACGTATACCCCAGCCGAACCCATCTCGGCAATGATTGACCGATCTTTGACCATCTCTTGCCACCAACTCTGGCCACTTTACCAACGCCGACCACCGCCTTTCTCTTGCCATCGCCGAGCCGCACGCCCCACCAAAGTCCGGTCGCCCTTAGTGCCCCCGCCGCCGCCGTTTTAAACCTAGGGCCGACCCCTAATTCGACAATTCCAGTCGATTTGGCCGTTGATTCGCGAAAACATTTATATAGATCGACGCCCCTCAGTCCCCTCTACAAAACCCAGAAACCGTTTTCCGATCCGACTACTTTTTGAAACGTCGTGATGAACGGTCGTAACTGTTTCAATTTATTCTGGGTAAACGGAGCATCGATTCGAAAAACGAATCGCACCATCGGATTACGTATCTCGAGAACATCGACATATATTTTTGTGAAATTTTTCTGGAGATTTTGAATTTTCATTTTGTTTTTGAACTGACTGGATCTAGGGTTAGCCCCCATTGAAGAAGAAGAGAAGCTTAAAGAAAATACGCGCAGATAAATGAAATTAGGCGGAGGCTAGGGCTGAATAGCTGGGTTTATATAGAGGGTTAGAGGTAGCGTAGATAGACCGTAGAATGAACGTGCGGAACAAATTATGGCCCAAAAAGCCCGCTATGTCTCCGGAACGAAATTTCGTAAATCTATATATCCAAATAGGTAATTTAAAATATTCTGAACGCGATGGAATAAGTTTCACGTTCAAATTTGATCGTATGAAGAAGTTATGCTGAAAACAAAATTTCCAAATTGATTTCAAATTGATTTTATTAAAATTGATTTCAAGGCGTTTCGCGTCCGTACGATCAAACGACAGGTCCGATCGATACGAAACTTGAGACCCTATAATAATTCACCGATACGGATCCGATGAAACTGGTTTCATCGAAATCCGAGTCCGTGACAAAAATGGCTATTTTTAATATTCATTAAATAAATTAAATAAATTATAAATTCCAATCTTGTATTAATATTCTAAAATTTGTCCCAATTTTATTGCCTATATAAATTAATCAATTTCAAATGATTTAACAAGCTTGGATGTAAATTAAAATTGACAAGATATCAAATTCCAGTGTTCATTTCTGCACTTTCTTATATTTAAGAATTTTATAAATTATATTCTCAAAAACCCATACTTTAGACTTTTAACCTTTATATCCTCAACTTTCACCTAAAATAAAGACGTTACTAACATTAGTTCAAGATTTCACTGTAATGTTCACAAATTCCGTTTTATTCATCAATTCAAATGTGAATTCTTAACTTCAATATTAATTCCAATTTTAAGAAATTCAACATTATAAGTTTGATTAAATTTATTAAATTCACTTCCTTTCTATTATTCAAGGTTATTGATGTCAATTTAATGAAACTATCATTGGCTCAATATCTATACATTAAAATCTCAATTCTAAACTTAGATCTCAACTTATGAAATAGTTAAAAAATAAATTCCATCTAAATCTACATCTTCCTACTATCTAAATATTTAGAAAAATTACTTACCACTTTTTATTGTAAATTTCTAAACTAGTAGATTTGTGTCATTTCTAGCCCTCTGGATATTTTATATTAACTAAAAGCAAATTTACATATCATTTCCATCGTCAATTATTTTAGTGAATAAATTTTCAAAGGTTACTGCAATTAATCTCCTAAATTGCAATAAATTCTAATAAATTTGACTCTATTTGATTACAACTCACAAATAAATCAATTATTCCCCAACTACAAAGTTACCGTTTCTTATATATATATTACTACAGTAATACTTCCAAATGTTCATCTTTTGTTTGCATAAATTACTGTATTCAATTGAATTGTAATATTGTTAATTTACACATAAATAAAACTTAACAACTAATAGAATAAATAACTTACAAATTTTGTTGTCATAAATATATTTTATAAGTCTACACTTAATTATTATCTTACAATACGTTTTTACGTTACTATAAAACTTATACACTCTTCCGTTACCATATTAATAATTACTAAAGTAACGTTCATTCTTAATAACAACGTTATACTATTCAACATATAAAAGGACTCCATTCCCCAAATACATTCATTTATATTTATTCCCTTAAAGTTCTCCTTTATTGACTAGACACATTGATTTAGATTCATTTACATCGAATGTCATTCTTAGCTATATACTCAATACATGTTAAATCTACATAATTTTTACCCTTTTATTCAAATTCACTTATACCATCAATAACAAAATGTTGCCCTAAATTTAGATTCAATTATATACATTAGATAAATGGGTAAACTTTTGTAATTATCTCATATATGAAAATATTTTTATGCATAAATTTCCACTTACTTACTATGCATTCATTTATTAAATTACTAATTGCCTTAGTCAACTTATTCCCTATTTACTACCAAATTTCTCACTTGGTTATAGTTTATCAATATATATACATACCTAGGCAAATCAAGTTCTAGTCCTTTTGTTATTTATATTATATTAGGTATGCACAATTAAGTTGTTAATTAACTATTTCTACAAAATTATCTTCATACATTCAGTTTCAAATCTTATAGGATTAAATTCTAGTTACTTACACTAAATCCATGAATTTAACATTCTATCCAAAACATGCTTTTAAATCCTTTTTACTCTAAATAAATTTATTCAATGTTAACATCCACAAAAATCCAATTCACTTCCATAAATATGGTTGCACTTAAATTCAGTTATTATTACATTAATACTATTTCAAATTTTATTCTTTTAGTATTAAGAAAACAATCGTATTAAATTAAGAGGTTATAATGATTTTCACTATTTATATACACTCCATTTAAAACCCAACAGTCGTTTCAAACACCTTTGTATTGCATTATATTGGTTTCTAAAAATTAAATCTCTTAACAAAATGTGACAGATTACATTATCCAAATCTATTATCAAAAAATTTTATTGTTACATTAAATTCCAATTACTATAACAAATTACTACATTTATTCTCAATTAGATTAGAAATTATATTAATTCAATTCATTTAATATTATTAATTTAACGGGTCGTTACAATATTTGTAAGTTTAATGTTGTCGGATTGAGTCATATTGAACTTACTGCATTTATTTGACATCTGCAGCAATTGACGTTGTTGTAGAAATTTTAAGTCAGGATTTGACCTACTCTGATACCATATTGAATTTTAGAGGAGACGAGAGGATATGATGAATAATTAATTTTTTTGCAAATAATTTCTCTGATTCTACAAGTTCTTTGTATATGATTATATATAACCTAATTCTACTAGTCGTTGCTTATTTCCTTAATTATAATTCCACTAGCCGTTGCTTATTTCTCAGATTATAATTCTACTAACCGTTGTTTATTTCCTAAATTGTAACTACCTAGTTATACCATAATTACAACAAAGTACCAAGTATAGCTAACAATTGTATAATGAATGCTAGCATTTTATTTGTTTTCTATTTTCAGTCCAGATGAAATATTCTGAGTCGATCATTGCTATTTCTAAATAGGACATGAAGAAGCAACTTTTTTTACAAGATTTTAATTAACTGCATCTAAACAATGCATACACATCAGATTAATAAGTGGTAATTTTGGCACCTTGAGCATAACAACTTAACGCATGTATATTTGTTATAATATTGTCCAACGTATTGTTTTTATTATATAGACCAATATTTCATGACAATTATGGTATACTCCATAATGTGATCGAGACACTAGATAGCCAGACATATCTCAAAGTCTATCAAAAGACCATGCTGCTTCAATATGCATATATATCCACTTTTGATTTCAATTGCAGCACATTTAATTGAAAAAATTGGAATAATTGGCATGATATGGGAACAAGCTTTCCTTTACCAACTATTTTAGTGTTCAATAAATGGTTAGCGTGCCATTAAGATATTGCAACCAATTTAGTCTACCATCCGCAGTTTTATTGCTCATGTGTATCAATGGCTTTGGTTATGTAGTTTTTCAAGTTTTGGTATTATAAAAATGAACTAGTGTGAAACCGTGTTCCGCACACGGGTTAGTGAGAGTAGTTGTATAAAAAGATGAAATGGTCAATAGTTTGAAAGCACTATAAGGAACTCAATTATCAAATATTTAGTGGTTGCAAACTTTGAGCAGTAATTAATAGCATTGCATTTATTTACCATTTGAAACTTGTAAAATAGGGGTATGCTCTTTGTTGGCTAACAACGTGTTATTTATTATTCTTTTGAAAAGCAATTAGGATCCAATGTAAAGAGTTCGATAGGAAAAAATATCGACTGGAACATTTAAAAATATTTGCTAAAAAATGAAAATGAATGATTTGGTCAAGTCTATTATCTTCAGCCAACTATTTTACTATGAAAATACAAAAAGATTCAACGATAACCACAAAAAAGTAATACTCGCACGATAATATTTTCTGCTACATGTAATTATTATATTATTTCTTTATCTTTTTTATTGCAACATAGTGTGTGTATCATAATAACATAAACTCGTAGAAAAAGCCGTTGAATATCAAATCAATCATGTAAAGAGGCTTGGGCAAAAAAAGAGTAGAATACAAAATACAACTTTACTTTAAGTTGGGTACTATATTATTTTAGTCTGAAACAGCTTCCAAAAGAAAATATTATCAGATGTTTAAAGGCTAGGTTTTGTTATCTGCAAACATTGAAAAATAGGTTTCAAATTCAAAATAGTTTCCGAGATGCCAAATGCAGAAGTACAATATGGAATTTAACATAGAAACAATCAAAAGACCGTTGAAACAGGCCGAGTAAAACATCCAAGAATATGAAAATGTGAAGTTCATCAATATGTTGGATGTTCAGTATTGAATAACAAAACTACAGCTTGTTTTACTGTGGAAGAGAGGAAAAAATGACATGAACCGAGAGCAGGATATTTCTTAAAAAGGGGGAAAAAGCAGCAAAACATTACATTTGACGCATGGAGAATTCTATATGCAAAGTTATGCAAGGACAACAGCCCAACCAAACACGCTGTCGTTAGATGCATAAGATAGTATTTGAATGTTGAGTATTCTGATAACTAATCCTATCCTAAACAATGCTATGATTGAATGACTTTGGTGTTGTATTTTAGTGACCATGGCTATAGATTTTAAACACAAAGGTAGAGAATGAAATTTAAACGTATACAGAAAATAAGTCTATTTAAACATTCATATACACAAAGAGCAAAATATTCATATGTACTAAAATAAAGAATTTGTATAAGCGGGTGTGGTGAATCTCTTGACAATGCATTTCATAGTCTTTGCAGTAGGCAAAACAAAAGGAATGAAGTAATGGCTATGTGTTTAAATTAGGTAACAAAAAATTCATTCAATAGATCAGGTGAGTATAAAGGATTACTGCCATAAAATTTCTCTAGAGTAACTTTCATAGATCTACTGTGAGAAATCAACAAAAAGACGGTAACCAAGTACATCAATAAGAATAATGCATGTACACAAAAAACAGTTAGCAATCAATTTCTATTTCAAATTTTATACTAGCTTTGGAGCAAATGATTTAGTTGTTATGATGTAGTCTGGAGCAATGCAAGCCTGACCATTATTGCACCCCCACTTACCTATAGCAACCTTTTGGTCGCGACCTTAAAAAATAAATTAGCATATCAGCTTTATTCTTAAAAAGGCATCGATCGTTGTAAATAAATAAAATAAATTGTACATCAGAGTAAATGATTCGGTTCTAATTTTCTTTTTGTCTATCATACTTATTTTTCACATTTGTATTAATTACATTCTCACAATTTGAGCGCCTACTCTAGTTTCTATATAGGAGATACAGCCGCTTTTTATACAACATTGATTAAAATAGAATCATTTTCCATTCAAAAATAGTACTATCTACAAGTCAACATTTGAATCGACAACAACAGGACCTCCATGATTACTGGTGCAAGGTGTTTGGCAGCAGCCGTCGTCACAATGCGAGCAACCTTACTAATACCTTGGTTGACAAAAGTGATAAAGAGAATTAGGCTTGGTTAACCTAATTAATTGACTTTTCAAATAATCTAAAACACAATGGATTTTAACAACTAACCAATGTATAGTATTTTGTCCCGCTTCTGTTCCAAAAGAGCAATTGTTTTTCGTACTGCACCTTCAACTACTTTAATGTAAGAGTTATCCACGTAATCTGATGAAAGTTTTGCGAATAATGATGATGTTGGAGGAGATAGTTCGGATGGCTTCAAAACAATAGTGTTTCCAGCAGCAATTGCTCTAATTACTGGATCAACAGACAGAACTGGGAAAAAAGGGATTGGTTAAGGAAACATACAAATTGAAGTTTTCTTCTTCCTAATTTCTGATATCATAAAGCTCTCTAAGTAAACTTTCATCTTATTCGAACCTTCTTCCTTAAATGATTGGTACTTGTTCAAAATATCATGAATTTCTGCATGATTTTCAAGCCAAATGTCTGATGTTCCACTTAAATCAAAAGAGATGAACATTGTTGGAAAGTTGTAGGAAATTGATAATTTATGTGCAGTCTTCTGTAATTCTTCTACCTGTCTGCGATACACTACGTTTCTCAAATCTCCTTTTCAATTAGTTTCGGCTGTACTTTCCATCCTTCATTGCAATAGCTTATTATCAAAAATATACTTGTACCAATTAATGATAAGTTAACTTAGTGTATATGATTTAGATTTCACTTATATACTTCATTCTTTGTATAATTCGTAATTAAATACAAATAGAACTAAGGCTAATATACAACAACAGATTTGCACATAATAAAATTGTGATAGATTAAAATATTACCGAAAGTTGAGAGAGATTTAGTACCTTGATAAAGATATCAAATCATGTTGATTAGATCTTTAAATTTTTTTAGTGATATCAGTAAGGATTCCAATGGTAGATGAGGGTTTGGTTTTGAGAAGAAACACAGGGCCGAAGAAAGAAACACCGACTTATATCACAAAGTAAACCATGTTTAACCAATGCTGTGTTCACCGAGTCCCTATGCACTTTCCATTTATTAACTGTAAGTAATAAATTCAAATTTGAAAGCTTTCCTATTTTATAAGTAATAAATTCAGATTTGAAAATTCTATTTTAAAAGTTTGAATTTCAAATTGAAACTACTCTTTGGACCGTATGCAATTTTTAGTTAAAAACTGAAAATCCTAAAAAACTTTCGGAGCCGATCACATAATTTTTGACCAAAAATTTTCCAGCACTTGCATACATCTCATTTTAGATTCAAATTTTCCAGTCGAATATAATGGGATATTCTAAATCATTTTAATCAAAATTAAGTATTGGTTTTTCACTGTATGCAATTCTGAGTACAGTGAAAGATAACAAACATTAATCTATGAACACTATTGAGCATCTAGTGTCTTGTATCATTTATTCGCAAAACATGTTTGTGTTTTTATGATGTAATGAAATATATTGGCAAAAATCATCAATCAAAATCTTCATTTACTTCCATTTTGAAAATATAAAGTGCAATGAAAACATTAAAATTGTATAATATCTAAAGTTCCATTTGGTGATTTTCTAATAACATGGGTTATATTCTTAAGAACAGGTGTTATAATAATACAATAATCATAATCACATGAATAAGTAGTCATGGCTGAAGGAAAATCCTTTTGAAATTTTACCTGTTATAATAATCTAAGAAACTTACTTCTGGTTTGGCTAACAATCTGAATATGCAAAATCTAAGCTTCTGTTATATTGCCTGTTTTAAAAGGAGGCGTGCCATAAGTTTTACAAATAGAATAAATGTTACATATTGAGCAATATAGCATCATCATTAAAAAGTGCGTGTACGTGCGTACTTATATATTAAACAATGTGAGAAAATGAAATCCGTCGATAAGCAAAGCAGGGGTTAACCCACTATCCTCATTTCAAGACATTGGTGTATTTCAACAAAATTTTAACTACTAGTAAGAAACTAGATTCTAGATCTAAATTTCTAGCATAATATGTAAAACCCTACTTTAAATTCCTTTTTTGTGTCAATGAATATGACGCATCCCAGTACACACCAAATGGAATAGTTTTATATGTTTATCCTTTTGTAGTAGGTTTATACTACATGACTGATTATTATATGAAATATACATCTGTCCTATTGTATTTTAAACATTGAAAGAGATCTTTTCTTATTTAGAGATGGAAATGCAAACCGCTCTAATATTATCTCTATTTTTTGAGAGTGATAATTTTTTTTACAAAATTCATATCGGCGGTTTTGCTAAAAATCACACATGGTATAGTTTATGCAAAATACATTTGTGGATCTGTAACGGTTATCCAAATATTTGATGCAAAAAATTGAACAAACTTAAATTTGAATGTTAGTCTTTTGTCTTGTGGAAGAAAGAGTACAATGTGTAAGTTAAATCAACCTAACATTTAGTTTAATTAAAGCTCATTTTTCATGA
Organism: Allium cepa; assembly: GCA_030765085.1. NCBI lineage: Eukaryota > Viridiplantae > Streptophyta > Magnoliopsida > Asparagales > Amaryllidaceae > Allium > Allium cepa. The sequence continues at coordinate 75,742,064 of CM060941.1, read as the reverse complement.
AAAATACAACTAACTGATTTTCTTTTTATACTTTTCATAGATGTAAAATCACATGGAAGTAAAATCATATTCAATACTATAGTCTTACTTAGTCTATACTCTTGTACATTTACGTATGAGTTGAGGATGCAAATATTTGAATAATATATACTATTTTGTGATATGACGGCATACAATTATAATAAGTGACAGTTCAAACCATAATATATAAGTTAGACATATAAATTGATAGGTCCAATTATTATGAAGTCAAAATGGTGGAAGGCAACTGTGACGACCTGACTTTCAGCTCCCAGAAAGTCGCATCATCTTTAAGAAAGAAAGGGATAGAAAAGAGAAAAGAAAGAAGAGAAAGAAAAAACAACATCAGAATCTCAACAGCGGAACGAATGAATTATATTAATAACATAAGTATTACATAGTATACAATAATTATCAGAGTTACATGGACAATACAACACATGCTAGACAGTTATAAACACTTGTCTAGTTATTACAACTCAAAACACAATACAGAAATCACTCAGAGATACCAACACAGCGGAAAACTATATATCTATACACAGAAGCCTCCCGCTCCATTGCTCCTCCACAATTCGTCAAAGCTAACCTGAATCCCTTGGCTACTCATAAAAATTTAAGTACCCAAGAGTTTAAGAAAAACAGGAATAAACTCCGGGTCAGACATGGATCTGGTGTGAGTAACAGGTTAAAGTTGCTTAACTTTTGAAAAGAAAAGGTATCACGTAAGACTTCCCACACATAAACATGGAAAAGTTTTTACCTTACGCTAACCAAAATATTTGATAGGAAATCCGATGATATTATAATAGGTTTAGGGTTTTCAAATAAATAAGAAATAGCCGAAATTGTTACATCTATTAAATTCCAGCTACTAGCCACAAAAATGGGTAATACAATCAAAACCGAGGGCACTTATTGGATTTTGGATTCCATACAATGGCAGGGCTACCGGGGTACCGCCCGTCACAGTACGTGGCCTAGATCACCGTACCGAGGATCACTCCTAATCCCCTGCAACACAAAGCCGAAACCATTCCTTACTGAACAGTTTCGAACAAGACCACCCCGCAGTTGTGATCAGCAACCGCACCACAAAGCCGAGATAAAAGGGACATCTAGACAGGGGTAAATCTCGTCCTACTTGGGCATGACCCACTTAGCCTTGCTGCACCTCCCCTGTTTTAGCCATTCCCGGTTGATGAGGCTTGAGGCTACAATTACCTTTATAGGACATATCACTTAGAATGCTCATCGTCTACCTGACGATGTTTTGAAAGCATTCAATCCATACCAGTTCGTTCTGGTTCGAACGAAACCGAAGGCATTATCTCGTTACACTCATTTTTGGAATCACCGTCAGAGTTAACGACAATAACCCTTGCACTCTGAATCTTCATCTTCACTTGAGATTCATGACCTAACGTTAATTTGGATCGATGTGGTTTTCGGATATCCAAATATGGAAACCCGATCCCGGTCTCACCGAATCCAAAACGTGTCTTTTAAGGCTAAGTTGTTTTAGAGTTTAAAACAATTCAATTCATTATCTATATACACACAGATAGATAATTCACAACACAATGGATAATCAATATTATCATCATCAATAGATAATCCATATTAGCATTATAAACAGATATCCATATCATCATCACAGTGCAACCACTGCATCCATTTCATATAACATTACTCATCTCATGGCTGAGATTACAAACCATACATGGCAACCAATATCATCCATCAAATTATAAGAAATGATCTAATAATCACCCCATTTATAATTAATTTAAAATGAATTAAATTAATTAATTTAAAATGAATTAAATTAATTACTTCATCATTATAATCCTGCTTAACTTAACCACTAATTGATTACAAATTCACCATCTCATTTGTCATTTCAATTAATCATTACTGGTTAACAATTCCCTAATTACAATAACTAATTAGCCTTTAAATTAATTACACAAGTTAATTAAACTTACGCTATACAATAATTAACTTTTAATTGCTTAATCAATTAATTAACTAAAGTTAATTTCACTTATCCTTTATTAATTAATTACTTCATTTATTAATTATTCCATAATTAATCAATTCATCATTAATTTTATTAATTAATGATTTCTAATTACAATTTAATTAATCTCTCTATTAAAATTAATTGCATTAAGTAATTAATCTTCAATTAAACCACATATATATTAATCACCCTTGATTAATAATATCTAGTAATTAAATATTCTTAATTACTTCATTGAATAAATTACTCCTTAATTTATTATCTCAATTAATCCTTTGATTAATTCCAAAGTAATTTAATCTAAATTACTTCCATCATTAAACATCTTTAATTACATTCAATAATTATCAATTAATTTCTTCCCTAAGTAATTACAATCCCATTAATTACATAATGTGATTATTCATTAATCAGCAAGTGCTTTAAATTAATTAAACTTAATTAATTAACCTAAACAAATCACATTAACCCAATTAATTACATCAAGTAATTAATTTCTTTAATTACTTCTATAAGCAATTAAACATAAACAATTACATAAATGATTATTATTAATTAATCTAATTAATTATCAAAATTAATCACATTAATTAATTGTTAAATAATCTTAAGTTAATCACCTTCATTAACAATTCTTTAATTGCATTATTAAGAAATTAACTCAGATTAACCATCATAAATTACAAATTAATTAATATTTAATTACCAGTTAATTAATTACTAATTATTAAATTAATTAAGTGTTAACTACAATCTTAATTAATCCTTAATCACTTGATTAATTAATATTTAATCATTTATTAAAATTTAATTAATAATCCCTAATTATAGATTAATTAACCTTAATTAATTAATCTTAAGACTTAATTAATTAATTTAAAAATTCTTAATTATTTAATTAATTAAGCAATTAATTGAGTTTAATTTGATTAGATTAAGTTGATTAATTTAGTTTAATTAATTTTACTAATCATTTGGTGATTTGTGAAGTATAATTACTTAATGTAATTTAATGAAGAGAAATTACTAAGGATAGTAATTAATGGGTAATTACTGGATGTAATTAATTGAAGGTGATTTGTTGATGAAAGTAAGTTGAGTATAATTACTTTGTGAATTAATCAAGGGATTAATTCGAGATAATTTATTAAGGAGTAATTTAATTTATTTGGTAAAGTAATTAAGGGTAGTTAATTACTGAATGGAGTTAATCAAGGGTGATTAACAATTATGGTTTAAATAAAGATTAATTACTTAATGTAATTAATTTAAATAGAAATGTAATTAGAGATCATTAATAATTATAATTAATGAAGTAATTAAAAATAGATTTATTTATAAATAATTAATAAATGAAGGAATTAATTAATGTAATTAATTAAGAAGTAATGTAATTAATTATAGTTAATTAATTGAGAAAGAAATTAAAGGTTAATTACTGTATTTGGTTAAGTATAATTAATTTGAGAAATTAATTAATGGATAATTACTTGAATGTAATTAAAGGTTAATTAATCAGGGATGATTAATTAAAATGAATAATTGGTTGATGATTAATTAATTGATTGATAATTAATTAATATTGATGTAAGCAAGTTTGGTAATGATGAAGTAATTAATTTAATTTACTTTAAATTAATTAGAAATGATGTAATTGATTTAATTCATTTTAAATTAATTATATTTGGTGTGATTATTAATCATTGCTTATATATGGATGGATGACATTGTTTGCCTTGAATGGTTTGAATCTCAGATATGAGATAAGTAATGTTGAGTGATATGGATGCATTGGTTGCATTGTGATGTTGGTATGGATTATCTTTGATAATGATAATAGGGATTATCTGTTGTGATGATAATGTTGATTATCTATTGTGAATATGTGATTTATCTATCAGTGTATATAGATAATTGAATTGTTTTAAACCTTTTAAACAACTTAGCCTTAAAAGATACGCTTTGGATTTCGATGAGACCGGGATCGGGTTTCCAGATTTGGATATCCGAAAACCACATCGATCCAAATTAACGATAGGTCGTGAATCTCATGTGAAGAGTGAAGACTCGAGGTGTAAGAACTATTCGTCAGTATAACTCTGAGGGTGATTCCGACATGAGTTTGGCAAATAGTACTTTCAGATTCGAGATAAAGATTCAGAGTGCAAGGTTTATCGTCGTTAACTCGAGGGTGATTCCAAAATGAGTGTAACGAGATAATGCCTTCGGTTTCGTTCGAACCCGGAACGAACTTGTATGGATTGAATGCTTTTAGGACATCGTCAAGTGGACGATGAGCATTCTAAGAGACGTGTTCTCTAAAGGTAATCGTAGCCTCAAGCCTCATCAACCTAGAATGGCTAAAACAGGGGAGGTGCAGCAAGGCTAAGTGGGTCATGCCCAAGTAGGATGAGATTTTCCCCTGTCTAGAGGTCCCTTTTCATTTCTGCTGACATTGTATGGAATCCAAAATCCAATAAATGCCAACGGTTTTGATTGTATTACCCACTTTTGTGGCTAGTAGCTGGAATTTAATAAATGTAACAATTTCGGCTATTTCATATTTACTTGAAAACCCTAGACCTATTATAATATCACCGGATTTCCTGTCAAATGTTTTTGTTAGCGTAAGGTAAAAACTTTTCCATGTTTATGTGTGGGAAGTCTTACGTGATACCTTTCTTTTCAAAGGATTTTCAAAGTTATGCAGCTTTAACCTGTTACTCACACCAGACCCATGTCCGACCCAAAGTTTATCTTCTGTTTTCTTAAACTCTTGGGTACTCAAATTTTTACGAGTAGCCAAGGGATTCAGGTTAGCTTTTGACGAATTGTGGAGGAGCAAATGGAGTAGGAGGCTTCTGCGTTGTAGATATATAGTTCCGCTGTGTGTTCTCTGTGTGGGTATCTCTTTCTTGTATTGTATTGAGTTGTATAACTAGACAGGTGTTTATAACTGTCTAGTATGAGATGTATATGTTGTGTAACTCTGATTGGTGTTGTATACTATGTAATATTTATGTTATTAATATGTTTATAACTGTCTATTATATGTTTATAACTGTCTAGTATGAGATGTAATTTATTCGTTCCGCTGTTGAGATTCTGATGTTGTTTCTTCTTTCTTCTCTTTCTTTTCTCTTTTCTATCCCTTTCTTTCTTCAAGATGATGCGACTTTCTATGGTTGAAAAGTCCGGTCATCACAGGTGGTATCAGAGCGCTAGGTTGAGTGAATACCTAGGCTTTGAAGTGATTTTTTTCTTAAGAGAACGTATTTGTAATTTTAAATATATATATATATATATATATTTACATCTACCTATTTGTTGGGTTACCCATACAGGTTATCCAATATAAGTTATAAAGGGAGGTAAGGTTGTGAGGTGTGTAACACGACTACTACCCATGGTTGGAGTTTGAGTGTTGAGGTTGGAAATGTATCTGTCGAGACTGTAGATCTAATGCCGTCTCGAGTGAGTTGTGCAGAGTGTAGAGATTTCATAGATCTCTGAAGGTAACCTGTAAAGGTTCGGAGTCTATCTTTGAAGTTGAATGAGTAGAGTTTGGATCTGTCGGTTGGGCAGAATAAAATAATGGTATCTTGATACCTCAGGAATTAGTAGATGTGTGATGAGACGCAGTGACTATGGATGTCTCCGAAGATTTTTCTTTGAAACAAGTTTAGGAAGTATGTCTGCTTCGATGTTGTGGCTGGGTTCAGCAGGATGTTTTTGTCTGGTTTGAGGTCCGAGTTTCTCGAAGAGCTTTGGATTTGGAAGTCTCTAGCGTCGGTGTCAGGAGTGCAGCTCGGAGTGTTCTTTGTGCCAGCAAGAAGGTCTTCTAGTTAGCAGTTTTCTAGAGATGGAGTTCAGAAGCAGCAGAGTGGATCCATTTCTTCGATGGATTGGCTAGATAAGCATAAGCTATTCTAATTGGTAAAGAGAGAACAGTTTTCTTTGTATATTGGACTGGTTAATCGCAAAAGTGACTTGCGGTAGTTTGAGTATTCTCTTGAGATCCAGAGGTTTGGTGAAGCAGCTTAGGATCAGGTGGGACATCTGAGTTTTCTTTTATGGATCCGTTGAACCATATTTCTGAGATGTGTTGTCCATTTTGTGCTCGAGTTTTTCTTCTATTCCAAGTCAGAGTTGTGCAGCGGAAGCAGTTTGGGAGTGCTTTTGTTTTATCTTTTCCGGATAGGAGAAGTAATTTCAGTCTTCTGATGTTTGTGGAGTAGAGTTTGTGTTCTTGGTTTGGGATTGATCTTAAGGAGATCATTCTGTTGGGTTGTTTTGGTCCAGTTTGTTTCTAAAGACATCAGCAAAGTTTGAGCTGATCGGGAGAGGTAAAGGCAGCCCAGGGTCGTCAGAAGTATTTTGGGGATAAGAGACAAAGGAATTTGGATTCCGGAGTCGGAGATTTGATTTTGGGTAAGTTTTCTTCGATCTAAGGAGCTTTAAGATTAAGTAAGATTGGGTAAGTCAGCTCCAAAATATTTTGGATCTTTTCTGTGTCCTTGTGAGGATTGGTGTTTGATTTTCAAGGTTGAATTGCCAGTTTGGATAACTGGGATTCGATGTGTTTCACGTATCTCTGAGGGAGTACGTGTATGGTTTATCTCTGGTTGTGGAACCAGCAGTTCAGGAGGATATGATTGTTGAGTCAAACCTGTTTGTAATCTGATATCGTGTTTAGTTTTGTAGATCTAGTTGGATAGGAGCTCTGTAGCTTAGTAGTATTGATTGTTTAGATTCTGTAGAGTGGGTATCCCGGTATTTATACTTGGGAAACTCTAGGAAATTCTATCCAGAATTTTGTCTGGATAGTTATATTTTTTTTTGTTTGAATGAATTGGTTGCTATGATTATAAGCATAAGATTGATATATGCTCGTGTTTTAAAATAAAATCTTAAGATAGATTATTAAATTACCTTTGCTTTTAAATTTCAGGGACGAAATTCTTTTAAGGGGGGAGGAATGTGATATCCCGGAAATTTGGCAATATAAATTTAATAATCTGTGTTAAAAATTGAATTGATTTGATAATAAATTTTTGAATTGATCTAATAATCATCTTTTAATAAATATTTAAATTGGTAGATTTTATCTTTTTAAAGCAAATAAATTGTTTTTTATTTATAATATATATATAATTGTAAATATTGTAAATTGATAAACTTTGATTTAGAATTTAGTAAATAAATCAATTTTCTAATTTTAGTTTATTTTTGGTAAATTGAAAATTTGGATTTAAATTTAACATTTAACTTTCAACACAATTTAATAAATAATTATATGGTTTATACTTAAGGTAAATCTGATTTTTTTTAAAATTATCTTTAATTAACTTAAATATGAATTTATATTAGATTAAGATAAAAGCTTTGTTTTATTTTCTTTTTAAAATATTGCTTGAAATTATATATAAGAATTAAAATACAATTTACAAATGATCTTAATTTATTACGTAATAGAAGTGATTTATAATCTCTTTTATAAATTATTTAATTTGTTAAATTTATTATTTTCAAATAATAATTATAATACTTAGTTTTTATAAACATAGATAGATTTTTTAGAAATAGGATTTGTTATTTTTAAATTCTTTAATAAGAGTTATATATGCATATATATATATATAACTTTATTTTTAAACTAGGTTTTATAATTTAATTTAAATTTGGATTTAAATGTTTTGAAATTCAAAAGAATAAACACTTAAAAATATTTGAATAAGCTTATATTTATAATTTGTTTGTTTCATTTCTTTTTAATTAAAAAAGGAAAGAAATATATATATATATATATACATAAGAAATAATAAATTTAGATTTAAAATTTTTTATAAACAATTTAAATTAAAATTAAAATACTTAAATTTACAGGCGTAAATCTCTTAACATCTTAATGACATGTGTTAAGCATGGAATAAACATCTTGACAAATGTTAAAAACTAAGAAACAAGTGTCCTAATTTATTTTTCTTTTTCTTTTGTTTTTATTAAATCAAAAGCTACTTACATAAACACATCTCCTTTAAAATCATTTTTCCTTTCTATTCTTCTTTTTCAAAACTTGATTAATCTTCAGCTGTAAAAATATGCAAACTCCCTCTAACAAAATCAAAGCTAAAAATCTGAAATCTAAACACGTCTTCATTCAAAACAGAAACTTTTGATCAAGCCAAAATTCTGTTCATAAGAAATTCCTTCAAATCCCCTCAAAAACTCAACTGAAACCAATGTTTCCTCTAAACTAAAAGCTATATGAAACCATCTTCAAAACTGAAATGCAAGTATAACCTAAAATGCAAATCATCCTCACACCTATAGCCTCTTCAAATTCATAAACCTAAAATCATTCTGCAATCTAAAACCTGCATGCAACTACAAAGCTCAATCCATGCTTGCATTTCCTTTCATCTAGAAGCATGTAGCTGTAAAATCAGGGAGCTTAAGCATTTGCAGTAAAACAAGATTAAAGCTTTAAAAAGCAAGCAAGCATGCATGCAATTGTTAGCAGGAAGCAAATCATTTTAGTGAATCAGGACTAAAGTCTTTAAAAAGCAAAATAAAGAAGCAACTCAAAGTTTTGGGAATCAAAGCAATTCAGTTTCATACTTTTCAAAAGTGCTCTGCTCAAAAATTCAGTGAGCAACATTTTTTTTAAAAACTTAAGCAAATATAGTTGCTTGAATTTTTTTTCTTGTGATAATCATGTTTTGTGTGTATATATATGATGTAATTCTATGTATAAGAATGTCTGAATGCATGCTTATATTGTGATATGTCTTGCCTGTTCTAGAATTTAGATTTAAATCCAGATCAAAATTATGATCTCATGATTCAAATCTTTGTTAAGGATTTAGATTTCAAACAAAATATAGTTGAGTAATATAAGTTTAAAGTTTAAATTTTATATAAATAAATTAAGAACCTGTAATGTCTTTGAAAACACAAAATTTAACAGGACAAACTTTTGTAATTAAAATTTTAACCTTTTAGATTATTTGGTTCAAGTGTATAAACAGATTACGTGATCAAAAACTTGAATTTTAAAACTAAAATTAGAATTTTTAGTTTGTATTTGATTAAGTATTTCTAGTTTAACCAGAAATGGTGTTTTGGGTTGGAACTATCAACCTAGAAGGTCGGGGTGGCCAGGGTTTTCTTTGGTGATGAAATGATGATCAAGTATTCAGGGAAAAATGGATGGAGGTGGATCTGAGCATTGAGGCAGTGGTAATTGGGGATTGAAATATTTAACCCTAATTTTTCTGTGATCAGAAAATTTATTGACGCGACTTATATAAGTGATCGAGTTCTTCCAGTTTTGAGTGGATGATTGATGGGGTTTGGAAGTGTTCATGGCCGGAGGTGAAGCCATTCTGGTGATCGGAGATGAGCGATTTTCGGTGATTTACAGTTTCGACATTGCTTCCTGTTTTGGAGCTCGAAGCTCGTTTTTTATTTTTAGATTCTGCAAGTTGTTTGATGATCAGAATGGTATTGGGTGATGATTGATGACTTGCGCGAGTGGTCGCGAGAGGCCGGAGGTGATGGCGGGGTTGGTGCAGGTGCACAGTGATTATGGGTATCAGCTGATTTAGGGAAGATGTTACTCGAGTTTGTTTCGGGTTGAATCTTGTTCTGCTCGAAGCAGGGGTGTGTTGGACTCGAAGTAGATGTTGAGTGGGCTCGAGTGTAGGAGTGTTACAGGTTTATGTGTAAACCTGATAGTACTGTAAAATTTGAATGTATTCAAATGAATGTGTTACTCGAGTTACTCGAGTTGATTTTGAGTTTTCTCGGGTTAGTTTTATTCGGATTAGAAACTTGCCCTGTTTTCAAAATTTAAACTGAATTTTTAAGTGTTAAGCAAGAATTTAAAATGAGTTTTAAATCTAATTTTCAATTATGAATTCAAGTTAATTTGAATCTTAAGTTGGAAATGAATGAAGTTTTTAAATTCAAATTTTTTTAAATAACTTAAAAGGGATTAAGTGTTTAGAATGTTTTTAAAGAAATTTGAATTTAAATTGGAAATTGAAATGTAAGAAATGTTTTAGACAAAGTTTAAACTGATTCAAATCTAAATTTGAATCTTTGTTTCAAAATAAATTTAAGTTTCTATAAATTTAAGTATTTTAACAATTGTAAATGATAAAGTAAAATTTAAATGTTTTGAATTTAAAAAGAAATTTGTTTTAACTCTTGTAAAATTTCTTTTATAAAAGAAGGTATTATTTATCATGTAAATTTAAAGGTTTTAGATTGATTTTTAATTTTATTGAAGATAAATTGAATTTCATTTTAAAAACTTGAATTTAAAATGGAATTTGAAATTAAGTTTGGAAATGAATGTTTTCAAAAATATTTGTGAAATGATAAAATCACAGATAAGAAAAATTTATCTTAAATTAATTTATAATTTAATGAATTGTTATTCATTTAATTATTAGGGTAATTAAATGGACAATTAATTTATTTTATAAATTAATGAAAAGGATAATTCCTTGAAGTAATTAAGGGTTTAATCTTAAAGGTTTAAGATTAATTATTTTTAGAATAATTAACTTGTAATGTATGAATCATTAATTAAATAAGATTTGATTTTAATTAATGATTATTAATTAATTAATTAATCAAGTAATAAAGAATTAATTAAGTTACAGTTAACACTTAATTAATTAGATAATTATGGGTTAATTAATGGGCTATTAATGATTAATCAATTTGTAACCAATAATGATTAAAATAAGTTAATTACTTTAGAAAAATAATTAATGAATTGTTAAATAGTTAATGAAGGTCATTAACTAAGGATTATTTATAATTAATTAATGTGTTTAATTTTAAAAAATTAATTAGATTAATTAATTTAAAGATAATCAATTGTGTAAATTGTTAAGTATAATTACTTATGGAAGGAATTAAGGAATTAATTACTTCTTGTAATTAATTGAGTTTAATTTGATTAGATTAAGTTAATTAATTAATTTTAATTAAATTTAAATAATCATTTGGTGATTTGTGAAGTATAATTACTTAATGTAATTTAATGAAGAGAAATTACTAAGGATAGTAATTAATGGGTAATTACTGGATGTAATTAATTGAAGGTGATTTGTTAATGAAAGTAATTTGATTATAATTACTTTGTGAATTAATCAAGGGATTAATTAGAGATAATTTATTAAGGAGTAATTTAATTTATTTGGTAAAGTAATTAAGGGTAGTTAATTACTGAATGGAGTTAATCAAGGGTGATTAACAATTATGGTTTATATAAAGATTAATTACTTAATGTAATTAATTTAAATAGAAATGTAATTAGAGATCATTAATAATTATAATTAATGAAGTAATTAAAAATATATTTATTTAGAAATAATTAATAAATGAAGGAATTAATTAATGTAATTAATTAAGAAGTAATGTAATTAATTATAGTTAATTAATTAAGAAAGCAATTAAAGGTTAATTACTGTATTTAGTTAAGTATAATTAATTTGAGAAATTAATTAGTGGATAATTACTTGAATGTAATTAAAGGTTAATTAATCAGGGATGATTAATTAAAATAAATAATTGGTTGATGATAATTAATTGATTGATAATTAATTAATATTGATGTAAGCAAGTTTGGTAATGATGAAGTAATTAATTTAGTTTACTTTAAATTAATTAGAAATGATGTAATTAATTTAATTCATTTTAAATTAATTATATTTGGTGTGATTATTAATCATTGCTTATATATGGATGGATGACATTGTTTGCCTTGAATGGTTTGAATCTCAGGTATGAGATAAGTAATGTTGTGTGATATGGATGCATTGGTTGCATTGTGATGTTGATATGGATTATCTTTGATAATGATAATAGGGATTATCTGTTGTGATGATAATGTTGATTATCTATTGTGAATCTGTGATTTATCTATCTATGTATATAGATAATTGAATTGTTTTAAACCTTTAAAACAACTTGGCCTTAAAAGATACGCTTTGGATTTCGATGAGACCGGGATCAGGTTTCCAGATTTGGATATCCGAAAACCACATCGATCCAAATTAACGATAGGTCGTGAATCTCATGTGAAGAGTGAAGACTCGAGGTGTAAGAACTATTCGTCAGTATAACTCTGAGGGTGATTCCGAGATGAGTTTGACAGATAGTACTTTCAGATTCGACATAAAGATTCAGAGTGGAAGGGTTATCGTCGTTAACTCTGAGGGTGATTCCAAAATGAGTGTAACGAGATAATACCTTCGGTTTCGTTCGAACCCGGAACGAACTTGTATGGATTGAATGCTTTCAAAACATCGTCATGTGGACGATGAGCATTCTAAGAGATGTATTCTCTAAAGGTAATCGTAGCCTCAAGCCTCATCAACCGGGAATGGCTAAAACAGGGGAGGTGCAGCAAGGCTAAGTGGGTCACGCCCAAGTAGGATGAGATTTTCCCCTGTTTAGAGGTCTCTTTTCATTTCGGCTGTGTGGGCGGTTGGAACGTACGCCAATTGTGGAGTTGTCTTGTTCGGGACTGTCCAGTAAGGGATGGTTCCGGTCTTGTGTTGCAAGGGATTGGGAGTGATCCTCGGTACGTTGATCTAGTCCACGTACTGTGACGGGCGGTACCCCGGTAGCCCTGCCATTGTATGGAATCCAAAATCCAATAAGTGCCAACGGTTTTGATTGTATTACCTACTTTTGTGGCTAGTAGCTGGAATTTAATAGATGTAACAATTTCGGCTATTTCATATTTACTTGAAAACCCTAGACCTATTATAATATCACCGGATTTTGTATCAAATGTTTTTGTTAGCGTAAGGTAAAAACTTTTCCATGTTTATGTGTGGGAAGTCTTACGTGATACCTTTCTTTTCAAAGGATTTTCAAAGTTATGCAGCTTTAACCTGTTACTCACACCAGACCCATGTCCGACCCAAAGTTTATCTTTTGTTTTCTTAAACTCTTGGGTACTCAAATTTTTACGAGTAGCCAAGGGATTCAGGTTAGCTTTTGACGAATTGTGGAGGAGCAAATGGAGTAGTAGGCTTCTGCGTTGTAGATATATAGTTCCGCTGTGTGTTCTCTGTGTGGGTATCTCTTTCTTGTATTGTATTGAGTTGTATAACTAGACAGGTGTTTATAACTGTCTAGTATGAGATGTATATGTTGTGTAACTCTGATTGGTGTTGTATACTATGTAATATTTATGTTATTAATATAATTTATTCGTTCTGCTGTTGAGATTCTGATGATGTTTCTTCTTTCTTCTCTTTCTTTTCTCTTTTCTATCCCTTTCTTTCTTCAAGATGATGCGACTTTTTGTGGTTGAAAAGTCGGGTCGTCACAGGTGGTATCAGAGCGCTAGGTTGAGTGAATACCTAGGCTTTGAAGTGATTTCTTTCTTGAGAGAGCGTATTTGTAATTTTATATATATATATATATATATATATATATATATTTACTTCTACCTATTTTTTGGGTTACCCTTACAGGTTTTCCAATATAAGTTATAAAGGTAGGTAAGGTAGTGGGATGTGTAACACGACTACTACCCATGGTTGGAGTTTGAGTGTTGAGGTTGGAAGTGTATCTGTCGAGACTTTAGATCTAATACCATCTCGAGTAAGTTGTGCAGAGTGTAGAGATTTCATAGATCTCTGAAGGTAACCTGTAAAGGTTCGGAGTCTATCTTTGAAGTTGGATGAGTAGAGTTTGGATCTGTCGGTTGGGCAGAATAAAATAATGGTATCTTAATACCTCAAGAATTAGTAGCCGTGTGATGAGACGCAGTGACTATGGATTTCTCCGAAGATTTTTCTTTGGAACAAGTTTAGGAAGTATGTCTGCTTCGATGTTGTGGATGGGTTCAGCAGGATGTTTTTGTCTGGTTTGAGGTCCGAGTTTCTCGAAGAGCTTTGGATTTGGAAGTCTCTGGCGTCGGTGTTAGCAGTGCAGCTCGGAGTGTTCTTTATGCCAGCAAGAAGGTCTTCTAGTTAGCAGTTTTCCAGAGATGGAGTTCAGAAGCAGCAGAGTGGATCCATTTCTTCGATGGATTGGATAGATAAGCGTAAGATGTTCTGATTGGTAAAGAGAGAACAGTTTTCTTTGGATATCGGACTGGTTAATCGTAAAAGTGACTTGCGATAGTTTGAGTGTTCTCTTAAGGTCCAGAGGTTTGGTGAAGCAACTTAGGATCAGGTGGGACATCTGAGTTTTCTTTTATGGATCTGTTGAACCATATTTCTGAGATGTGTTGTCTAGTTTGTGCTCGAGTTTTTCTTCTAATCCAGGTCAGAGTTGTGCAGCGGAAGCAGTTTGGGAGTGCTTTTGTTTTATCTTTTCCGGATAGGAGAAGTAAGTTCAGTCTTCTGATGTTTGTGGAAGGCATTCTTTTGGAAATAAGCTAGATATTTAAATTAAAGAAACAAAATAATTTAGTTTTTGAAGGTTATTTTCTAGCTGAAAGGCATTTGCACTTTTATAAATCATACATGAATCTTTTGCGTTATAGAATATAAGATGGTTTGTATACCCATTAGCATGATATGCGTTACCAATATCTATGAATATGAAATGAATTTTGATGAGAATGATTTATTGAAACAGTCTTGATTTCTGTGGAGATAATGGTATTTTTAAAAGATTGTATATGCAATAACATTGTTTGATTCTGATATTTGTAGATTGCAAAACATGAATTGGGAATACTTGGTGGATGCAAAAGGGCAGGAATGTGAATCCCTTCTCACACATACATATATATTAGGGACATAAAGTTGAAGAGCTAAGCCTAAGGATATGTAATAGAAAATGAAAAATGAATAAAATAACCATTAAATTTTTCTCCAAACTGAATAGCATACCTGAAAACTATGCATGTCTCTGTCACCAACTGAAAAGTTGAAAGCGTATTTCTATATATAATAATTTTGCATATCATTTGTTTCTTTCATTCTTAGTAGTCAGAAACTGGAGACATCTATAGATGGAGAATTTAAACATGAGCTACCATAAAAAATTTAAACATGAGCTACCACAACTCCATGATGGCTCATAGCATAGAGACGAATAACATCATCTTCACAAAAAATATCATTGCTGCAGCTTGAACAAAATGTTAAAAAACGCTAACGAAGCTAGAAAATAACAATCGAAAACAAAGGTTTTTACCTCAAATGAGACAACATCTGGATCAACCGCATTCTCGCGTTGAAAATTAAGAAACCTGCATCTTTTGTTCTTGACAACCAACATACGATAAAGAGAGAATGGATCAAAATTATATTTTACATCCAAGACTTAGAAGAAGGCGATAATAAAATTACCGAATTGAGAAGAAAAAAAGTTAACTCAAAAGCAAGGATTTCACCCAAAAATATGACCAATCGATTATCTAATCTTTGGCAGAGTTGAATAAAGATAATTGCATTATAAGTGGGAAGGATCCAAATAGATGATTGGAAAAAATGCAATTTGTTCGAAAGTGTCATAACTTTGTTATAGGTAAGTGATTGACTGTTAAAATAATTTATTGTTTAAGTGAAAAAATGCTATCTACCATAAGGATTGCGCACATGCAATAGTAAAGCGTATGGGTTACCTCATACTCTTCGGGTGGATCTGGGCTGAGTATTTCAGCGACGCTCTAGCCATCGACCACAGAAGCTTGTCTTTCAAATGGGACAGCCTCCATCGTTGATTGTAGGTTGTTTCTGTTAAATTTTGACAACACTATATGGTGATCTGTAGAGGTCGGAAGTAGCTTCGTAACGGAGAAAACGGTTCGCAAATCGGAGTTTGGAGGTGGAAGTTATAAGGGAAGTGGTGAAGTGCGCAGAATTGACAGAGGTCAGACGTCTGACCATAAGAGTTGCAAATTGCATCCAGAGACTTTGGTTAGACGTCTGACCAAATGGTCAGACGTCTGGGCTGAAAATAAACTTTTTCCAGAGACTAAAGTCAGACGTCTGAGGCGACTTTCGCCTGTTTTTCACGTGTGGACTTGGCATGAAGATTTGTGATATTTGCAGGGGCAATTTCAGAACATTGCATAGGGTTTCTATTCTCCTATATAAGCTAGATTCAGGTTCCAGATTTAGGTGAAGCGTGCGAGCAACTGTAAGAGATTAGCCTCCACCAATTAGGGTTTATCAAAACCTAATTTTCTTCAATTCTCTTCTCTACAAATCAATTTTTAATAGAATTTTGATTATTGTATTCAATCTCTTGTACTCTTCTCATCAATATTAATAAAATCTATCTCTTAAAGTGGATGTACACTAACACAACGTTAGTGGAACCACTATGAATCGCTGTGTGATTTATTGTTCATTATTGCTTTGATTTTTGAATTACTTGTTTGGGACTGTGATTGCTTTTGGATTGGTTGAGATGGAATTGAGTCGTTGATTGGTTGTTTTTACACTTCATACCACGATCCTGTCTTCCACTGTGCTTGTGGGGTTTCGATTTGAGTGGTCTCGAGTTGGAATCCCGCCCTAACATTTGGTATCAGAGTTTTGTCATTGGTAGGTGGTTGTAGAAATGCCTGAATCAAGTAGTAACTCAAGTAGTTCCTCAATGGGTAATCCAAGTAGTGTAGCACGTTATGTATGTGGTTCGTACGTAGCTTCAGGATCACAATTGGTAATAGACAAGTGGAATGGCAATAATGATTTTGAAAAATGGCAATGGAAGATGAAAGCAGTTCTAAGGAGAAATCGGGTGTATCGGGTAGTGTTTGGCACACATTTGTTACCAGCAGACATCTCAGATGTTGAGAGAGAGGAGATGGAAGAGTGGGCATTTACTACACTTCAACTTGCTATGGGAGAGAATGTTATTTCTGAAATTAGTGGTGAGACAACTGCTAAGGGTATTTGGGACAAGCTGGAGGAGTTGTATACGTAGAAGTCATTGACAAATCGTTTGATCTTATTGCGAATGTTCTTCACATATAAGATGAAGGAAGGACTTCGTTAAAGGCGCACTTAAACATTTTTGATGACTTGCTAATGAAGATGAACACGATAGATTTGAAGATTGAAGAAGAGCAAAAGGCGATGATATTGTTGTGTTCATTGCCTAATTGCTATACAGGTTTCTCAAATAGTTTGATCTATAGCTGGGATACATTGACTCTTGATGATGTCAAGACGGGTCTTCTTAGTGAGAAGTTGCAGGATCAAAAGAAGGAGTTAGGTGATGGAAGTACTGGTGCTGGTAATGGTCATGGTTTATTTATGGAGAAGAAGAGGTAAATGAAGAAGGATAGCCGAGGGCGTTCTAAATCAAGGAACCCTGGTTGGAGAGGAAAACCGAAGGAAAGAAAAGGCAAGTGCTATATTTGTAGGAAGCCCGGTAATTGGAAGAATAAGTGTTCAGACAAGGAGAAGGCAAAGAAGGAAGTAGCATGTTCATAAGTAGCGGTGGAGAGTGGAGTTGGTGAGGGAGATGTAGATGTTTTGTCGGTGGTAGCATCGGATGTTTTGGGTCGCGAATGGGTGCTCGATTCAGGGGAGTCTTATCGTATGACGCCAAATAGGAATTGTTTTTCTTCTTACATCGACAAAGAAGGAAATTCAATTGTTATGGAAAATGATACTATTTGTAAGTCGAAAGGCATTGGTTCCGCGTAAATTTGGATGTTTGACGGAGTGGTTCATACCCTCACTAATATGTGCTATGTTCCAAGACTTAGGAAGTCCCTTATCTCTTTGGGGCAGCTAGATTCTTTAGGTTGTAAGATCATTATTGAAAGTGATAGCTTGCGGGTTTCGAAGGATGCGCTTGTGGTGATGAAGGGTGCTAGGACTCATGGTATTTATTTGCTTCAAGGAGTGACTGTAGAAGGTGAAACTTGTATAGGATTTGATAGTTCTCGTCTTGGATGCAACTAGATTGTGTAGGTCATGTCTTGGAGAGGAGTTTGGATGTTCTTCGGAAGGGAGAATTGATCGATGGAGAAAGTTTCAACAATTTATAGTTTTGGTGAAGAATGCGTCATGGGGAAGCAAATTAAAGTTTCATTCGGTGAGGGAAATCATGAGTCGAGAAGGGTTCTTGAGCCACACAGATGTTTGAGGACCGACACTTGTAGCTTCTTTAGGTGAAGCTCGCTATTATATTTCCTCTATAGATGACTTTTCTCGGAAAGTTTGGGTGTATGTAATGAAGGCCAAATCGGTGACATTTGCAAAGTTCAAAGCATGGAAGGCTCTTGTTGAGAATGTGAGTGGAAATTCTTTGAAGGTTCGATGGTCTGACAATGGCGGAGAGTATGTTTCCAGAGAATTTTTAGTGTTTTGCAAGCATCATGGTATTCGGAGGCATTTTACTACAATTGGAGATCCGCAGTCGAATGGTGTTGCGGAGAGAATGAATCGTACTCTACCTGAGAAAGCTCGATGCTTGAGATTGACATTGGGTTTGGCGAAGGTATTTTGGGCTGAAGCTTTGTCAACCGCAGTGCATGTTATTAATCGAATTCCGTGCTCAGCTATTGGTAACAAAATTCCAGAGGAAGTGTGGAAGGGAAAGAGCATTGACTTGAGTTATCTTCGTGTGTTTGGCAGTCCAGTTTGTGTGCATGATCCGGGAAATGATAAGGTTGAACCTAGAGCTTTGAAGGGGATTTTTCCTGGCTATACGGATGGAGTAAAAGGCTATCCGATTTGGAATCCAGAAATGAAGAAGGTAATGAATTCTCATCATGTTACTTTTGATGAGTCGGCGATGTTCAAGGAGAAAGTGAGCTCATCGGACGTTTCGGATTTGGTTCATGGTGAATCAAAGGAGAAGGAAATTATTTCCACATTTTGTCCAAGGAGAAGAGAGAGTAGAGTAGTTGGAGATGCTTGTGAGGAAGTAGCGGTTGATGTTACATCACATAGTCCACAGGGTGCCTCTAGTAGTGTTGATGATGCACATGATTCTAGAGAAGATTTGGCTCAAGGTGGAGCTGAAGGGAGTTTGGATGATGGTAGTGCTACTCGGGTTGGTTGTCGTACTATAAGACCACCCGAAAGATATGGTGATTGAAACTATCTTTGATTTTGTGATAATTTGGACTATGCTCTTCATGTCATCCAAGATGAGATGATGGACCTTGATGATGTCATGAAGTCGAGTGATAGCTCGAAATGGATTTGTGCCATGGAGGAAGAGATGCAATCATTGCTGAAGAATCAAACTTGGGATTTGGTTCCTCTTCCTAAAGGAAACCGTGCTATTTGGTGCAAATTGATATAGAAGGTGAAGGACGATGGAAGATACAAATCTAGGATAGTGGCTAAGGGGTTTTCACAAAGGAAGAGAAAGAAGTATGATGAGATATTCGCACAGGTTGTGCGCCGTACTTCTATCCGGATATTACTTGCTATAGTTGTTATTCACGACTTGGAGTTGGAGCAACTTGATGTGAAAACCGTCTTCTTGCATGGGGACTTGGATGAAGACATCTACATGGAGCAACCGAAAGGTTTTTTTGTGGATGGTAAGTCAAATTTGGTTTGAAAATTGAAGAAATGACTATATGGTTTAAAGCAATCACCTAGACAATGGTACAAGAGGTTTGATCATTTTATGCTCGAAAATGGTTTTGATAGAAGCATCAAGGATGCTTGTGTTTATTTCAAGAAGTTAAAAAATGATTGTTGGGTGTATTTACTCTTGTATGTGGACGACATGCTCATTGCTTCTAAGGATAAGAATGAAATCAACAAGCTGAAACTGAGTTTGAAATCGGAGTTTGAAATGAAGGATCTTGGAGAAGCAAGAAGGAATTGGGCATGGAAATTGTAAGGGGTCGAAAGCATTTTGAGTTTAAACTAACTCAAAAGGAGTATATTGAGAAAGTTCTTTGCCGTTTTAGCATGAAGAATGCAAAGGCGTCAAATACACCTTTATCTTTGCATATGAAGCTTTCGAGTAAATGATCACCTATCTTGGAGGAAGACAGGACTTATATGGCAAAGGTACCATATGCTAGTGTGGTTGGAAGTCTAATGTATCCTATGGTGTGTACAAGGCCCGATATTACAAATGCCGTCGGGATGGTTAGTAGATATATGGCTAATCCGGGGAAATAGCATTGGGAAGCTGTGAAGCTTATATTGAGATATCTTAGAGGCACATCATCTCATGGTCTTGTTTTTGGCGGTAGTAAAGCGATGGATTGCAAGTTGGTTGGTTATTATGATGCGAATTACACCAGTGATAGGGTTCAAAGAAAATCAACTTCGGATATGTCTTCATACTTGGGGTTACAACCATAAGTTGTAGATCTAGATTGTAGACCGTAGTTGCTTTATCCACTACGGAGGCGGAGTTGATAGCCGTAGTGGAGGCGGTGAAGGAGGCACTCTATTTGAAGTGATTGTTATGTGACTTGGGATTCGGGCATGATAGTATTGATGTTCGATGTGATAGCCAGAGTGCTATTGACTTGGTAGATAATTTGGCGTTTAGCTCACGAACTAATCATATTGAGGTGAGAGAGTCATTTCTAGTAGCCATAAACAAAGATAAGCAAGTATATCTTCGGAAATTGCACACAAAGGATAACGCAGCAGACATGTTCACTAAGGCATTGCCGGTTGGGAAGTTCGAGCACTGCTCGAACTTGATTCGCTTGGAGAAGTGCTAAGTGCCACGGGGTGCCACGGTTAAGGGAGGAGATTGGTGGTAGACGAGGAGGAGTATCGGTGAGAGATTGAGGTTCTATCTTCTTGGTAAGTGTTAGTCTTTGGTGAGATTTCTCAGGATTTGGATGTTTTCAACATTTCATTAGCGGGAGGGGGCTTTGCCTAAGCTCATTGGCGAAGTGCAATGGGCAGTGGCTTTGCTGGAGCTCATTGGGAAAGCATTCATGTTTGGTTGAAGGTGGAAGTGATAGTTGGTGCTATCGGTTGTCATTGATGGTATGGTACCATTGGAATTGGAGATAGATGTAGTGTCGAGGTAGAGTGTTAAATTTTGGCGACACTGTATAGGGGTCTGTAGAGGTCGGAAGTAGCTTCGTAATGGAGAAAACGGTTCGAAAATCGGAGTTCGGAGGTGGAAGTTATAAAGGAAATGGTGAAGTGCGCAGAATTGATAGAGGCCAGACATCTGACCAAAAGGGTCAGACATCTGAGTCTGTGCAAATTGCATCTAGAGACTTTAGTTAGACGTCTGAGCTAAAAGTAAACTTTTTCCAAAGACTAAAGTCGGACGTCTGACCATTTTTTTCAGACGTCTGAGGCGATTTCCGCCTGTTTTTCACGTGTGGACTTGGCGTGAAGATTTGTGATATATGCAGCGGCAATTTTGAAACATTGCCTAGGGTTTCTGTTCTCCTATATAAGCTAGCTTCAGGTTCCAGATCTAGGTGAAGCGTGCAAGCAACCGCAAGAGATTAGCCTCCACCAATTAGGGTTTATCAAAACCTAATTTTCTTTAATTATCTTCTCCAACAAATCAATTTAATTAGAATTTTGATCATTATATTCAATCTCTTGTACTCTTCTCATCAATATTAATAAAATCTCTCTCTTAAAGTGGATGTAAACTAACACAACGTTAGTGGAACCACTATAAATCGCTGCGTGATTTATTTTTCATTATTGCTTTGATTTCTGAATTGCTTGTTTGGGATTGAGATTGCTTTTAAATTGGTTGAGATCGAAATTGAGTCTTTGATTGGTTGCTTTTACACTTCTTGCCACGATCCCATCTTCCGCTATGCTTGTGGGGTTTTGATTTGAGTGGTCTCAAATCAAAATCTTGCCCCCAACAGTTTCCTTTTATGGAAGCTGACACATGGCAAAGCGGCAAAACCATGTCAGAGCCACAAGATGGATCTCGAACATAATAGTGAGTAACCGAGGAAAGGGTGCTTACTGTTTGAGCAGCTCGTGCCCTTCGCTAACTTCCGAATGCAAGCTACCTTCTTAAAACCGGGGTAATGTGCTTACTGAGGAAAGGGTGCTAAAAATACAAAATTGTGAAATGCATGATGTCTGCTTTAAACTTGAAAATTCATTTTATGAATTTAGAATTTCCATTGTCAGCACTTTGCCAAGCTCTTTTATAAATTCTATATTCCTTGTAAATCAGACTAGTACGTGGAGAAATTGTATTGTTTGTAGAAGAAATGTATGTGTTTGTGGTTGCCTGTGTATATTCATTATTTACTATGGAAACAGATGATGCTACTAGCAGCGATTTAGTTTATCTAAGCTTTTCCAATAACATGTAAGACCTAGATTTATTACTCACATGGTGTACTAATATTTACTAAACTAACCATTGTGTAATAACCTTAGGGTATAGTTGATAAATTTATTTGTGGAAGTAAATTAGCACATAAGCTAATGAAGCCAGTTTCTTTCATATAGAAGTTAGTAGATAATTTAATTCAAGAATATATAGAAATAATGGATGTATTAAGTCAAACTATTAAATTTATAATTGCTACAACCTGAAAACTAAAATGATTAAAGGAATAAAAATTTACCCACTGCGCATTTCATAGCTATCTACATCTCTGTCTATGTCATCTTCATTGTAGTAAGTTTTAGTAATGTTTTCCTAAATAATAATAATAATAATAATAATATTGGAATCACACAAGAAAACTGATGGTACAACATACAACAAAAAATATATAAATTTGCAAAAGCCTAATATATGTTCATTGCATAATATGAAAACAACCAAAGAAAATGAACAGAGAATTAGTCATTCGGGGTCTGTAGTATTGTTTGTAAAAACACACATCCATAATTAATGGCACAATTTATGCCATCTATGGACCAAGTAAAAATGTTTTGATTAAAATCTTATTTGTGTGGAAATTGATCAGCAACAATTGTACGAATTCCTAAAAAAAATCATGGTAGCAAAATGTGTATATTGTTTTCATTTCATGCACTGTTTGTTTTCTACTTCCTTACCATTATGATAGGTAAAAGGATGATGTATATTGTCTAAGGTAATCCTTTTGTGTTTTCCATCCAGAGTTTATTTAGTGTCTTTCCTTCCAAAAGGATAGAGTGTGTTGCCTTCAGATTTCGTTCCAAGAAGGAATCATAATACGTTAATAATAGATTGAATGAAACTCACTACTATCCTATAGGAAATTATAGCAAATATGAATTTTGCTAGAGTTGTCATGTCTAATGAAAATTTTGCATGTAGAAAACAAAATAAATAAAATCAATCGTGAAGTCAAAATCAATCAAACCAAAAAAGCTTCCTAATTTATGAATGTTTACATATTTGCAACTATTGAAACGATTTCAAGTAATGGTATGATTTTTTTGAATACAACCAACCAAAATAAGAAATTCAATCATTAATCAAATCTCTCATACACAGATTGGTGTTGCAAATAGCTTTTTTCGTTTTATTTTGTTTCTTAATAAAAAAGATTACTCGGAATATCTTAATTCTAAATAAGAGACAAATCATACATGGTCAACTGAAAAAAAATGGAAAAAAACTTGTAATGGATGATGAAATTTAGTACAGTTCTGTAAAAGCATAGAAATTACACTAAAGCCTCTATCATGTGGGAAGAATCCAGTTGTGTTGCACAGTTCCATATAAAAATTTATTCCGCCCATGATGCCCAACACCCATTCATAAAACTCACTTCAAGCCCTAAAGCTTGAAATTCATGTCCACCCGATAAATCTAGATAAGATATCTATGACGACCCGGGTTTTGAACGTCTGTTAATCGGGAAATTATCTGATTTTATTTTTGGAATATTAATATTTATTAATCAAACAAATAAATTTCTGATAATTAAAGATATTTGAATATGTATGTTGATTTGGAAAATAAATAAACATTGAATTCAAATATATATTTATATATAAAGATAAAAATATAGACAAGTCTTATGATGTTCAAATATAAATATACATAAGTAAGTATGTATGTATGTATATATGATAAATGAAGTGGTGGAAGTGATAAAATGGAAATATACAAATGATGTATGTATGTAATGTAAATTAGTACATATAGAATGTAGATATATATGCATAGATATGTTTACAAGGGGACATAGCATTTAATGCATGTCCTCTCAAGCTCTCAATACATCAAATCTTATCAGGAATTATTGACCAAAAGAAAACAAAAAGAAAGAAAAAGCAAACAAAAGCTTACTGTAGAAGGCAACCACTTCTCTACATATACCTACACATATCCTTATCATGTTTATATCATTCGAGAACATTCAAAATAATATATATAAAAGCTTGCTGTGTACTGCAGCTTATACTCCTTATATACCTCCACTTGCCCTTTTTTTCCATTCATTCGAACTAAAAGAAAGAAAGAAAAAAATATAAAGCTTGTAACAAACTAGTAAACAAAATCCTGGAATTTAATCAAACCAGAAATTAAGGTAATCGGGCTAGATCAAGGCATGTAAAATTCATCTCAACAACAACTACCTGAAGCAGACCAAGATTCAAATTCAAGTCTTAAATAAGAAGATAAAAAGAAATTCTAGCAGTAGTTTAAATCAAGAACAGGAAACAAATTTAAATTTCCAAAGAAGACCCAGACTTCTCTGATTCTTTCAGAAGGTGAGTAATCATTTCCTTTATAAAACTTAAGATTGTTATCCAGGTTCATACGATAAACTAAATATGTTTCTGATATGAAATATATGTTGCATGAATGTATTTAAAATCGATCTGTTCTGTTTTGTTGATATTCATGACTATGTACCTATATAACCAGCTCTGTTATATTTTCTGGTTCATCAATCCACTATAAAAATTCATACCTCATTTTATAATTAGTATTATGTGATGATTCCTAAATAAAATTTGTTAGTAATAACTAAAATCGATTTTTAAAAATATTTTTAAGTTTAAATAATAAGTATAATCTTCGGAAATCAAGAAACCACAGTAAGAATAAATTTAAATCAGAAAATCAAATGTTTCAATTTCTTGAATTGAATTCATAAACTGATTTATCATTGCAAACGATGATTTTTGGGATGTAAAACATGATTTTTAATTTGGGATTTAGTGTGATAAACCGAGTTGTTCAGTTTTGGAATTTTCGATGGCTACCGATGATCTATGCCGAGATGAAGCTCGGGATTGTGATCAAGAATGGCTTATGGGTTGTCGAACATGGGAAAATTGTCGAAGTTGTTTAACGATGGCTAGGGTGGTCGAAAATTGATAATCTAGGGTTTAATGTGGCTTTTGGTCGTATGGAGTTCCGAGGCGTTCTCGACGACATTGTCGCATCGGACATGTTTGCGAGCATTGGAACGGGTGCATGGGTCAATGACAAGACGGATGACAGAGGGACGTGGTTTACAGTCGCCTGGATCGTCGTGGCGAGCACCTTTATGGTTGAGATGGTTTGGGTCTGGGATGTTCAATTGCTCGATTTCGATTCGAGATAGAATGGTGAGATCTGGACGATGGGAAGGTTTAGTGAAGTCATCGGTGATGTGTGGGAGGCTTCGCAGTTGGTTGGCGTCGAGTGGTTCGCCGTGTACCATGCACACGTGTCTATCTATCGCTATTGTTGGACTTCAGGGTAGATCGAAGTTTTGCTCGAAAATGTCGCGTGTTTTACTCGAAGAGGTAAGGGGTACGTATGGCTCGAGATTGGACTGTTCGACTCGGGGAAGAAACGCGTAGGACTTGGTTTTTTTTTAGTTGCCAGTTTAAGTTTTTGTAATAAACTTCTATTGTTTAAAGAAATTCTAATAAAGATAGAACCCAGTTTCCTAAAACAAGTAAAGACTATGTTTTAGATAGAAGATTGAATTAAGTAAGGTAAATTATAAAGTGGGTTTTATTAAACATAAGGATACAAAGTTTAAGATGTTAAAAATTGAATAAGTTTTTAAAAGGAGTTGATAATTAAGTTCAAAGAATAAGAATTTATTTATTAAATAAGTTCGAATAAGTTCTCCAAGGATTTTTAATAATAAAATTTAGTGTTTAAATAAAATAAGCATAAGTAATTGGTGAATTGTTAATGATTGTAATTGATATAAAGATCATTAACTGGTAACTTTGATGATTAATTAAGATAGTTAAATTAAGATAATTAATTTATAAATTACTCATGGATAATCACTAAGGAAATTTATTAAGTATAATTACTTAATATAAAGGGATTAATTACTCTATGTAATTAATTAATATGATTAGTTTAAGTTAATTAATTGGTTTAATTAATTTAAATAATCACTTGATGATGGGATTGAGTATAGTTACTTAATGAGGTTTATAAAGTGTAAGCACTTAGTGAAGTAATTAGTAATGGTAATTACAGGGTGTAATTAATTGAAGATTGGAAGTGGTTTGGGTTAATTACCTGGTGTAATTGATATGAAGAATAATTACTTAGTAGAAGTAATTAATAATTAATTACTTAGTGTAACTAATTTAAGAATTGACTAATAAGAGTTATGGGAAGTTAATTAAGTGATGTAATTAATTAAGAGTAATTAATTACAGAATGAGATTAATCAAGGGTGATTAATAAATATAATTAATTAAAGATTAAGTATAATTACTTAAGGTAATTAATGAGGTGTAATTCCTTAATGAAGTAATGAGTGGATGATTACTGGATGTAATTAATTAAAAGGAAATATCTTAATGGAAAGTAATTAAAGGATAATTACTTAGGGGAAGTAATTAAGAGATAATTAATCGATGTAGTTAAAAGATTAATGTAATTAATCAAGGAGTTGATTTAATGGATATAAGTAATTAAGGGAAGTAATTACGAATGTGATAGACCAGATTGATTAATGAATGAAATTATTTGAGGATAATTAAATTGTAAAAAGAGACATCTTGTATTTAAAGTTGAATTGTAATTGGGTTAAGAGGGTATTAAACTCGAAGAGACCGGAGTCGGATAGTAGTAAATACCCGAAACCACTTCGATTTCTTTAAAATTGATATGTGAAATCAATAGGCTAAAATGGAATGGTTTATGCGAATTGGACCATTTAATCTAAGTTTGGTACTTAGAAATTGATGTGTGATGTAAGTGATGTCTATAACGACTTGCGAAGTTATAAATTGATACAAGTTACCTCGGGTTTTATGTAAGATTTATGCTGTTGTACAATTCCATGTTAGTTGGGTTTACTCACGATGGTTTCCAGTCTGACCCTGGTGTTACTTTGATGTAATACTCGGATCAGACCGAGTATTACAGATTTTCAGGTAAGGACGTTCTAGAGCTCAGGAGGCGAGCTGGATGGCAAGAACGTATGGAGTGTTTCCGCTGTATTATATTGTTGTATATCTGAGACATGATGATTGCGTTTATCCAGTACCTGCAACTCTGATGTATTACAAATGTATTTGACAGATCCAGAATTCCTTTGTATAACTGATATATTATTTGTTATTATATTTTATCCGCTGCGAATGTGAGATGTTGGTGTTTTCGTTCTTCTTATTCTTCTATCTCTTTCTTCTTTTTCCTAACTATCGGGAAATTTCAGGATTGAAAATTTCGGTTCGTTAAAGTTGGTATCAGAGCTAAAAGGTTAAGCGAGAACCTTGGCTCTGGTGGGATTACTCATTAAAGATAGGGTCAATAGTACCCTAAAATGAGTTGAGTGTGTATGTGTCTATATATATATATAAGAGCGTACTTGTTATTTTCTTATATAAAGGTTTTTAAATGATTTTAAAGGTAAATGATTTTATATAAGATTATATTTTGATATATAAAGTAATATTTCTTTCTAATAAATATTAGGGTAATTGGTTGTTAAATTATTGGAATTAAATTAAATGGTAATAGAAATACAACCAAATTGAAATTAAATAAAGGTAAGTTTGAAATGGATTCAAACTAAAATTAAAATCTTGAATTGAAGAAGAATTTCAGAATAAGATAATAATGAATTAGTTTTCAAATACGATAATCTTGGTTATTATCATAAATGATAAATAAGATGTGTATTAATGAGTAAGCAAAATGAAATGTTTTAGGTAAGTAAAACATTTAGGTAAATATGACTTATAAATTTGAACCGGAGATGACCTAAATTGTGAAGTTTTAAATCTGGGTCCAGAATTTGAAAATTGTTTCAAAGTGATAAAGAAATAATAAATGTACTTAAATAAAAGGGTCATGTTTCAAACAAGTATTGTTTGAAAATTTAAAGGAATTTGTTTCGAATTAAAAACCAAAGGTGGTTTAAAATTTAAGGATAACTTAGTGTGTAAAGAAAATAATATATATATATATATATATATATATATATGAGGAATATACATAATATCAGAAATGGTTTGAAATAAACACTAAGTGTTGAGTTTTAAATTTGAAATGAGATGTGATATCCAAGGTGATAAGTTTTGAACTTATAAGATTATTAATGTGAAATTTAAATTTTGAATTGGAAATTTGTGTGATCTCAAAATGGTTTTGAGATCTGGAAATTGGAAATGGAAGGATGTTTTAAAATAAATTAGATGATATCATCCTATTGTTATTAATAACCCTTAAATTGTGAATTGGATTTGTTTAAATGAATGAGAAATGAAGTGTGGTGATGTATCCATTATTGAGATAAAAGGGAAATTAAACTTTAATTTGAAATTAAGGATATGGAATTACTTTGAACTGAAAATTTTAATGTTAAGAATTGAATTTGTAAATTAAAATTGATTAAGAACTGGTTTTAAAACTGGAAGATAAAATGGGGTAATAAATTGAATTTTAAAGATAAAATTGTTTTGAACTCTCAATTAAACTTTGAAATAAGTTAAGTAAAGATAATTTAAAATGGAATTTTGAGAATTGGAATCAGAATTAAGTTATTTAAAGATTTGGATTATTGATTTAAAAATAAAGGTTAATTTGATTTAAGGGATTAAATCAACATTTGAAAATTTAACTCGAATTTATATAATTCGAGATGGTTTAAAGTTGAGATTTAGATTTCGTTAGTTCAAATTGAATTTAGTTTGAATTAATTAGCATTGAAGATGGATAAGTATAAAATTCAAATGAAAATATGAATTGGATTACTTTGAGATAAAAATTGAAGATTTAATGAGTTCGAATTCAAATGGAAATTGGGATTAACTCATATAGAAATTGAAATGATTTGGAATTGAAGTGGATTCAATTTGAAATTGGTCTAAATTAGTTTGAATAATTTGGAATTGTAATTAAAGTGAACATGTTTAAAATCAAATAGAATTTGATTTGAATTTGGAAAGAAATTGAGGTTAATTCAACTTGAATTGGGATTAAATCAATTTCAGTGGAAATTGAAGTTATTTAAATTGGAATTGAGTCAATTTAAATGGAAGTGGAAATTTAAATTGATTAGAAATGGAGGTTGGGAATTGAACAGTTTGACTCTGGACTATTTTCAAAATAAATTGTTTAGTACAAATCTATTTTTCCAAGCTATTTATTATATATGCAACCTTTCTTATTGTTTGCGCAAAAAATGGGCAAACACCTCCAATCCGTATAATTTAGTTGATTATATGTTATTTTCCAGGTTTTAGATTACTTATGCAAATATGAAAAAAGCAGGGGCTAAACTGTAAAAGACACACAAATTTATAGTGGTTCGGCCAGAATGTGCCTACGTCCACTTCATATGTTATTCTCCTTTCTTTTTCAGATTACAAGTACAAAGCTTTAAGTACAAGTATAAGAAAGTTGTTTGAAAGTTCCTTCCTTGCTTGAGCTCTCAAACTTGCCTGCCATTGTTGTACCCCTGCGCCTCTATTTATAGAGTGAGGCTGGGGGCAGGAGTCTTGGATGTATATAGCTGCTGGTGGGCCTGGGCTGAAACAATCTGGTCTGGCATATCTGGTTCGGCGAAGCTTGGTTCGGCCGTGGCTTGGTGGAGTTTGATTCGGTGGTGTGTAGAGGGTTGGTTTGGTCTTGGTTTGGTTCGGTAGTTGTGGTGAGAAGTAGGTTGGTTCGGTGGCATGTCGTTCGGTGGAGCATGGAAGTGGAGTTTGGTTCGGCAGGTAGGGGAGGCGAGCTGGTTCGGCGAGGCTTCATTCGGCATGGAACTTGGACCGGTGATGGAGTGGTCCGGTGATGGGTGGTTCGGTGGTACGAGGAGGATGTGTTGGTTCGGCTGTACGTGGTCCGGTGGGTGATAGAGAGGGCTTGGTTCGGCAGGCATGGCCGAAGTGGTTGGTTCGGAGGTGCAAGGGAATATGGTTGGACCGGTAGTGCTTCCTTTCCTTGATTCAGTAGTGCCTTTCCTTGTTGGTTCGGTGGTGGTGTAAAAGCGCCCAACATTTGCCCCCCAAAGTGGGGCATATGCCAGCATATGTCGCGCTTTGTTTTTGGTTATCCTCATTCGGTCCCTATTTGCCGAACCAGTTGGTCCGGTACCCTGTGTTTGCCTATAAATAGGGGCGTTAGGCCTTCGTTATTCCTTATTGAACAAAATAGCCGAATCAGTTATTGAACAGCCGAATCAATTATTGTGCCGAGTCCATCTTAACTACCGGACCAGGTGAGCTCTCTTCTGCCGAATGATTTTAAAGACTTTCAGTACCGGATGAATTTGGAACCTTCAACACCGAATGAACCTTCATCCTTTAACACCGAATGAAACTCGATCTTTCAATACCGAATGGAATTTAAACTTTCAATACCGGATGAAACTTGACCTTTCACTACCGAATGAAACTTGAACTTTCACTACCGAATGAAACTTGAAAACTTTTATTTCTGCGAATGAGTTTTGAATTGTGAGCAAGTCTCCTGGCTGCATGTACCTATGGGTTTACATTTCCATGCTCCTTGTTCTAACGATGTGCTTTTGCTTTGGTGTTGCAGATAAATGTCTCAAAGAGTGGAAACCAGATCAGAAAAGAAGAGATCCCAAGACAGAGAGGGGCCTTCTGCCATGCTCCCAGCCCAGTCAGGACCTGAACGTCACGGACCTGCCCCAAGGTCGTTAGTAGACGGGTATGGTACCCAGGAGCTTCTGAATTCTCCGCTCGACTGTTTCCCTAGCTCCCTTAAAGAGGAGCAGCTTGACGTTATATCCCGTTCCTTCGGGATAGATAGAGCGCTTATGCGGTTGCCGGGGGATGGAGTGATGCCGTATGACCCCCCCGAAGGCTACTTTTCTTACAGCAGATATCATTGCATGTGTGGTGCTATCCCGCCTCTCAACGCTTGGATAGTTAGCTTTATCACATATCTGAAGGTGGCTCCATTCCAGCTTCAGCCTAACTCCTACGCCATTCTGGTGAGTCTTTTCGTCATCTTTCAGAGGAGATATGGGCGTCCACCTTCCAACCGGGAGATCCGATATCTGTACAACTTGAGAGGCTACAAGAAGGGGTCTCCATATATCAGTTTGGAAGCGGTCGTGCCCTTCAAGCCTGTTCTGGATTTGTACTCGAAGTTTAGTATGTTCAAGAAGGAATGGTTTTTCATTAGGGATGACTCTGTTTCTTTCCGCCTTTTCACTTTCGGCTGTAAGTTGAACTTCATTTATATTTTTCTTGTCCCGATCACAATGCTTCTTCTTATATGCTTTTATTTCTTGCTAGCAACAGGTGGCTTTGCGGTTGTGGAGACTGATTCCTTGGCTCGGATGGCTACTGAAATAAAGGCCATTTCGGGAAGGGATAGATCGGCTTCTTTCCTGATCAGGAACGCCACTCTCCTGGAGTATAACTTGATTTTGCCACATCAATCTGTGGTTAAACAGAGAGATACAGCCGAGGAGAGGGCTGCTAAAGCCAAGGATGGGGCTACTGTGAAGAGTAGCAAGAAGAGACCTTTCTCGGTGCCTCCAGCCGTTGGGGGAAAGAAGCTTAAGAAGTCTGATGGACCCTCTCCCAGTACATGTCCAGATATTCCGGAGGAGGAAGGTGGAGAGGAGGAAAGAGACGAAGAGGAGAGCGGAGGAGATGGAGAAGGTGAAGGACAGGGTGGTAGTGGTGTCGGGGCTTTGTCTTCTGAGCAGGCAGGGGAGATACAGGAGTGGACGGATGATGCCTTCTGCCAGGCTTTTGAAGGGTTGGAGGAAGGATCAGCCTTGGTGAAGAAGGCAAAGGAGGTTGGCAAGGCTGGGGCTGGCGCCGATCCATTCCCTAAGAGTTCTTCAGCTGAGGTGGCTCCAGCGATTCAAGGTGAACTCTTGACTTCTGCAGATTCCATTTATGATAGGGACTTAGGAATATTTTATGGTTCGCTTCCGTTCTGGACTGAGATTCAGGACTTATTGCAGTATTCTCCTTCTCCGCAGGGTTTGTATAACAGACGTGCCTTCTCATTCTTTTTAAGTTAACATATTTCTTGAATTATGGACCCTTGTATGTTCGTAACACTTGTTCTTTATTACAGGGGCAGGCGAGGTGGCCAAAACTTCAGACGTTCGACACCGCCTCGAACAATTCAAGTTGATGAGAGCTTCTACTAAGCCGAAGCCGCCAACCGGCCGTTCAGGGGATGTAGTTAGATATCGCTCTCTTCTTGGAGTCATTGAGGAAGGTATCCAGCAAAGGAAGAGGAGGCGATCCTTGTTTGATTCACCACCTGGTCCTCAGCCTTCTACTCAGCCTTCCCGAGATACCGCGGAGGAGACCACAGAGTTTGCCCCCTCTCCGCCTCCTTCCGAGAATCCTACCCTTATCCGCCTAAAACGTCCCGACGTGTCTCGCAATCCCTTTGCCGGCCACCCGGATTTGGACCCAATATCTCAGGATATATTATTTGACGATGCCACGGGCGAGCATCTTCTCCCCCGCAATCCCATGGTTCAGATTCTTGACGAGGCTAAGTCCCTAGATTTGGATCTGCTCACTACTCGGATAGCTGCTATGGGGGACGAAGCCAAGGCCAACATTGACCGGGTCGCGGAGTAGGTCAAGAAGTTGATGGAGCATCATGCTCGACTGGCTAGGGCTGGGGAGGAAGTCAGGAGTACTAACATCCGGCTGCGGCTACAGGTTTCTGATCAGGCCAAGCAGCTTGACGATCAGGCTATCCAGATTTCTCAGCAAAGAGGCAGCCTCTAGGCAGTTGAAGGAGAATCTGGAAAAGGCCAGCAGGGCAGAATTGCGAAAAATGGAGGCTGCTTGCAAGGGGCGGATTGATATGGCCATTGCGACGGTGGACGAGGTTCGGAATGCGGTTCTTGAGCGGATTGAAGAGTTGTCTGGGAGGCTTGAGACCGCAGAGCTTGCTCAGGCCAAGCTAAAGAAAGAGATGGAGGAAATGAGGAGGTCTCTCCAGGCTGACCGCTTGAGATATCGATCGGAGAGGGATGCTGCCGTCGCTAAGTTGTTGTTCTCCGAGGCCCGGGTGAGGGAGTTTGAGGAGAATGAGGGGATGATGGATGAGATGTTGCAGGATATGTACTTCCGTACCTGGAAGCAGGGTAATCTATCCTGGATGGATGACTATCCCCGGATCATGGCTAGGATATATCTCCGGGCTTTGGAGGAGGCCAAGGCCGATGCGGATAAGGAAGGTGGAGCGGCATTCAGGATGGACGTGGTAACCGCCCAGTTCTCAAAGGAGGAGAAGGTAGCAGTGAAGGAAGGGATGCGACTGCTTGCTACAGAGGAAGCGGGTGTGCAATTGGCTGATGAGGATCAAGCGGCGGACGCTGGTGAGTCTCTTTTCTCTTTCTCTTTTCTTTTTGGATTTTCATAACTTGATCGCTTACTGTTCGCTTAATGAATTCCTCTTCTGAATTGGACAGGTGGGACTTCTGGTCACCATGTTGGGAGCTCCGACCCTACGGTTAAGTAGGCTTGGGGAGTTGGTAGGATGAGGGCGAAGCGTGAGCGCAGCTGGTCACCTTTTGATTTCTTTTTATTGTTGTTCATGTTAGTCCAAAACATTGATGTAACTGTAATAATATTGTTTGTGATGAATGACGTTTTGTAATTTCATAATATAAGCTGATTCCTTTATGTTGGAATGTTATTGCTATTTTTCTGTGCTGTGTAAGTGATGTAACTATGCATGTTACTAGTGACTTGACTGTGCCTGATGCCAAGTTTTTTGCTTAAAGTATAATTTTCTCATTTTGCAACGTAAATGTGATGTGTGAATATGAACTGCAGCTATGCATTAATGTATAAAAGTAGAAGGTACCGCCCTTCATGTTTCGGCTGTGGACGGCAACTTCGTGCGCCCTGTAAGACTAAGCACGGAATGCTGTTGAGTGTCTCGTTATCCAATTGTAAGTTTCTATTACCATTAGCGGACGTTCCCTATTTCATGTCCTGTACTTTCAAGCACCGTTACTGAGAATAGGAGAAAAGTTTTAAATGAAATTGAAATATAGGAAAAGTAAAACTTCCAGTCACGGAAGGCCGTCGATGCGCTTAATTTCGTGGCAAACGGGTTTTGTAGTCACTTTCCCTAGCTGTGGGTCTTGGAGACATTTGTCACCCATCTTACGCCTCTGCGGGGAGTTTTCTTTTTTACCACAGCCGCACTTAAGACACATCGGAGCCGATCGCGCACAGTAACTACCCGGGCCATTATGGCCCGTAATCGTGGGTATTATTCGATTTACTGTGGCCGGCTAGCGTGGGGGCCGATCGTCAACTGTGAACTGCCCCTGGCTGGCCACACCTTATGTTGGGGCTTATGATCAGTTCACAGTTGCCGGCGAGCCGAATCGCTGTAATGAGCTGCCATCGGCTATAGTCGGCCTTTTTTTTTGATGACTTATACTCGGCTTATTACAGTCGGCTTTAAGGGCCGAGGCAAACAATGAGTTAACTCACGGTAGAGGGATACCGGAGCAAAGTGTCTCATTGGCGAGGGCATAGGAGCGCAGCGTACCTGTTAGATTTTGTTCAGGTGGAGTTGTGTTGTGAAGCTCTGGATTGAAATGTCATCTGCAAAGGATTTTGTTCAACAGCAAAGGATAAAGCTTAATAAGTAGCCAAGATATAAAGGAACAAGTTAACAAGAGCCAAGTTTTTTTAAAGTGGTTCGGCACGAAAATGCCTACATCCACTAATTCTCTTTGTTAATTCACTTCATATGGGCAGTACAAGTTAAGAAAAGTATCGACGGAGGTGTCGGATGTTCCATGCCCTCTGGAACACCTCTCCGTCCATTGTTGATAAAATATAAGCTCCGTTGTGGAGATCTTTATGAATTACATATGGTCCGTCCCAGATGGGGTCCAGTGCCCCGGGGCGTGGAAAGATTCTCTTGAGGACAAGATCTCCTTCTTGTAAGCTGCGATGTTTGACTTTGGAGTTGTATACTGCTGCCACTTTTTGTCCGTGAGCTGCTGCTTTGAGTGCTGCATCATTTCTTCTCTCCTCAATTAGATCCAAAGACATGTGGAGGAGTTCTTCGTTTTCTTCCGGGTTGTAGCGGATCCTACGATGGGAAGGTACAATAGTTTCAACTGGGAGCATGGCCTCTGATCTGTATGCCAAAGAGAACGGAGTATGCCCTGTCGATGTTCTGAAAGAAGTGCGGTAGGCCCATAGTGCTGTAGGAAGTTCGTCCACCCAAGCGCCTTTTGACTTTTCAAGCTTCTTCTTGATCAGAGTCTTGAGAATTTTGTTGACAGCTTCGACTTGGCCATTTGCCTGGGGATAAGCCACGGATGAGAAGCTCTTGTGAATCCCGTGCTCTTGGCACCAGTCGGCAAATTCCTCGCTGTCAAATTGAAGCCCATTGTCTGGTATGATTCTGAGTGGAACTCCGTACCTGCACAGAACGTTTTTGATCAAGAAGTTGATAACTTTAGCTGAAGATATTTTATTCAGAGGCTCCGCTTCCACCCATTTGGTGAAATAGTCAACTGCCACTATGGCATGTCTGGCCCCGCCTCGGCCCATCGGCAGTTCACCAGTCAAGTCAATTCCCCATACTGCAAAGGGCCAAGGGCTAGTCATTTGAGTGATCTCATTTGTCGGTAGTCGAGGAATTTTGGCAAATTTCTGACATCTGTCACATCTTCTGACGAAGTTTAAGGCGTCTTTGTTCAAGGTGGGCCAGAAATACCCATATCGGAGTATCTTTTTTGCCAGGGCCTGCCCTCCGGTGTGGTCTCCACAACTTCCCTGGTGGATATTGGATAGAATTTCCTTGGCTTCTCTTCCAGCAACGCACCTCAATAAGGGGTTAGAGAAGCCGCGCCAATAGAGGATGCCTTCTTGCATTGTGTAGCGGGAAGCTTTCCTTAGAATTTTCTTAATTTCACTTCGCCCGTCGGGTAGGGTGCCGTTTTGTAAGTATTCACGGATAGGGGTCATCCATGTTTCTTCTTCGGTTGCAGCTATTAGGTTTACTTGCTCGAAACTCGGGGTTAGTAGCCTTGAGACAGTTATCGTTCCAGAAGTGGTATCATCTCCCATGCTAGCTTGCTTTGCCAGCTCGTCGGCTTCTTGATTTTCTTCTCGAGGAATGTGTTTGATCGAGTAGTGATCCAATTGATTGAGCAGCTGCTTGGTCTTTTTCCGATATGCTGTGAGCCGCTCTCCTCGAGTCTGTAACTCCCCTAGTATTTGATTTACGATGAGTTGCGAATCACTGTGAAGACATAAGGAACTGACTCCGATCTCCAAGGCAAGCTCTAATCCGGCTATTACTGCTTCATATTCGGCATCATTGTTGGTGGCAGCGAATTCCAATCTTAGGGCGTAGTGCAGCTTCTTTCCCCTGGGGGTGATTATCACGACACCTGCCCCGGAGCCTTGTTCGTTCGACGCCCCCTCTACGAAGAGATTCCATTTGACGTCTTCTGACACCTCGGATTGCTCCCTACCTTTACCGGTGGTGAATTCGGCAATGAAATCGGCCATAGTTTGTCCCTTGATGGCAGTGCGGGGATGGTAGGTGATATCATATTGACTCAATTCAATGCACCATTTAAGTAACCGTCCAGAGGTATCGGGACGATGAAGTACTTGCCTTAGTGGTTGATCGGTTAGAACTCGGATGGAATGAGACCGGAAGTAGTGTCGCAGTTTCCGTGACGTGATTAGTAAGCAGTACGCTAGCTTCTCAAGTTTAGGATATCTGGCTTCTGCTCCCGTGAACCTTTTACTTATGAAGTACACTGGCCGTTGTGTGCGATTTTCTTCTCTTACCAGAGCGGCGCTTAGAGCATGAGATGACACAGTAAGATATAGGTATAGTTCTTCGCCTTCATTCGGAGTCGAGAGTACCAGTGGCCGTTGGAGGTGCTCGATTAGGTTAAGGAAAGCCGCTGAACATTCGTCGGTCCACTCGAATTTTCCTTTGTCTCTTTTTAGGGCTTCAAAGAAAGGGACACACTTGTCAGTTGCTTTGGAGATGAATTTGCTTAGGGCGGCCACCTTCCCGTTTAGGCTTTGCATTTCTTTCCGAGTGGATGGTATTTTGATATCTTGCAAGGCTCGGACTTGTTCGGGGTTTGCTTCGATCCCTCTGGCATGGACGATGAATCCCAAGAACTTTCCTGATGACACTCCGAAGGAGCACTTTAGAGGATTCAGCTTCATTCCATATTGGCGGAGTACTTGGAACATCTCGTCCAGGTGGCTTACATGATTGTTGGCTTTTCTTGATTTAACCAGCATGTCATCCACATAGACCTCCATAGTCGTCCTATCAGTTCTGCAAACATCTTGTTGACGAGGCGCTGATAAGTAGCTCCGGCGTTTTTAAGTCCAAATGGCATTACCTTGTAGCAGTACAATCCTCGGTCAGTGATGAAGCTAGTGTGGTCTTGATCGGGGGTGTGCATAGGGATCTGGTTATATCCTGAGTATGCGTCCATAAAGGATAAGAGTTCGTGTCCGGCAGTGCTGTCCACGAGTTGGTCAATTCGGGGGAGTGGGAAGTAGTCTTTCGGGCAAGCGTCATTTAAGTTGGAGAAATCGATGTATGTTCGCCACTTCCCATTAGCTTTCTTTACCAGTACCGGGTTGGCGATCCATTCCGGGTAGATGGCTTCACGTATGAAGTCATTGGTAAGTAAGTTCTTTACTTCTTCCTCGAGGGCTGCAGATCGTTCTGCCCCCATACTTCTCTTCTTTTGCTTTACCGGTACCTTGGTAGGATCGATGTTTAGTGCGTGGCATGCTATGTCCGGGGAGATTCCAGTCATATCAGCGTGCGTCCATGCAAATACATCCATGTTGTGGCGAAGAAAATCAATGAGTTGATTCTTTAATTCTCTTTTTAACTGAGATCCGGCTCTCAGCAGTTTACTTGGGTCGCGTTTGTCTACAGATACGAATTCCATAGCCTCTGCAGGCTCGGCGGTGGCCTCCTCCTCTTTGTCCCTGGGGTCTACTTCATTGAAAGGATCACTGGTATACCGAAGAGGAGGGGCTTTCTTTAGTTGCTATGCTTCCAAGCTTTTCATGCAGAGAATAGTCTCTGCATTTTTCCCTTTATCTCTCCTGCGATTATTGTGAAGTTCGGTAACATAGCAGTCCCGAGCGGCGTCTTGATCCCCTTCTACTTCTCCCACTCCATTATCCGTTGGGAACTTCATCTTCAGGCACCATGGGGCAAGGACAATTTGGATGTCGGACAAGGCTGGTCTTCCTAAAAAGGCATTGTAGGCCGAGTGGTTGTCTATTAGCACGAATGTTTGTTTCCGAACGGCGGAGCGGGGATGACTTCCCAATTCAACAAAGAGATCCAATTGTCCGAGGGGCATCTTTGCTTCTCCAATGAAACCGTGTAGTGGTTTGTTGCAGGGGGATACATCCTTCGTTGACAACTTCATTTTGTTGAAAGCATGCTTGAATAAGATGTTTACTGAACTTCCAGTGTCTATTAAAATTCGGAAAACTTTGGCTGGACCGAACCAGGCAGAGATGACCATAGGGTCCATGTGTGGGTACTGCCTTCCTTCTAGGTCGCGCCCACTGAATGTGATGTCATGATTTTCCTTCCGCTTAGGGTGGCGTTCCTCCATAACGGAATTGACGCAGTCATTCTCGCTTCTGAATGAGTTTCCATATCTTTCCAATTCTGCCCAGCTCTTGTCGGCGATGTGTGGCCCTCCGGATATTGTATGGACCACTATCTTCTCTTGGCTAGAGCCGCTGGTGTTGCGGTTTCCTCCGCCTGTCTCTGGGTGGAGCTGCCCTGGGTTTTCCTTGGCAGGAGCTGGGGTCCTGTCCTGTCCCTTCACATAGCGTTCTAATTTCTTTCTCCTGATGTGTTTTTCAATTAGGTCTCGGAGATGGCGGCATTCATTGGTATCGTGCCCATGGGACTCATGGAAACGGCAGAATTTTCCGGACTGGATTGCGCGATCTGACTCTTTCTTGTACGGGGGGGCGCTTGTATGTGAGTTCGTCCTAAGTGGCCAGGAAGATGTTCTCGACTGTTTCATTCAAGGGAGTGTAAGCGTCAAATCTCGGTCCTGGTCGGTACAAGCGCTTTTCTCCCTTCTTGCCCCCTGCATTGTCTCTGGAGTTGTTTCTCCGAACGTCTTTCGCTGCGGCGGGGGCGTTTCCATGAGCCGTCTTAGCCTGTGGTCCTGTCTGCCTTTCAGTGGCAGCCTCTTCGAGTCTCATGTACTTCCCAGCTTCATGGAAGAAATCGGGCAAGGTAGCTAGTTTTTCTTTAGTTAGTCTTCTAGCAAACTTGGTATCTGGGTGCACACCACTACAGAGGGCCATTAGGGTGAGTTTCTCATCGGCATCTTGGACTGCGGCCGCTGCGGCGTTGAACCGGGTTAGATATTGTTGCAGTGTCTCTCCGGATTTCTGTTTGACATTGGATAGAGAATAAGCATCCTTGGGTTGTTCCACATGAATGCGGAACTGGCTAATGAACTTTTCCTTCAACACTTCCCATGAACTGATGGATCCTTGGGGTAGATGGCAGAACCAGGAGGTAGCTAGATCTGTTAAAAATAGTGGAAAGCATTTGCATAATACTCCTTCCGTTGCCCCGCTCATGAGCATATGTTGTGTGTATCTTTGTAGGTGTATAACGGGGTCGGAAGTTCTCTTGTACGGTTCCATCGTCGGCATTTTCCATTCTCGAGGGGTGATGGCGGTTTCGATGTCGCGGGTGAAAGGGCTGGTTACCCTAGCGCCTATCCCTCGATCTCTTTGCTCCCGTCGGACCCATTCCCGGAATAATCGTGTCATCCTTTCATCAGAATTTGGAGCAGACAAAAATGAGCTTGGTTCTTCTCTGCGGGATCGATCTCGTCCAGATGACCTGTAGGGATGGTATAGCCTATCACTTCTGACGTTATCCAGTGGCTGCTCGGATGCATGCTAGGACCAGCTACAGCTGCCCCCTGCCTTGATCTTCCCCTGTGGGGTTCTGCTTCGAGCATTTCCATGGGGTCAACTTCGGGATGGGTTCTAGCTCGGCTCCGTTCAGCGGGGTTTCTATGATTCGGCGGCATGACCGGGTCAGCTACATCCGACCCTCGCCTGGTGCCTCCCCCATTGGGTTCGGTTCTAAGCGCTTCCTCGAGTCGGAGTTCGGGCTGAGTCCGGGCGCGGCCCCTATCATTGTTGTTCCTGTTGATAGCTTCTTCGAAGAGGGAAGACCTTTGCTGTCTCTGAGATCCTCCAGATTGAGACTCACCCCATGATTCAGTGTTGCGGTTGGATTCTTCGGCATCCCTCAAGCGTGACATGAGTTGGTTCACCAAAGCTTCTTGTTGGGATGCGAAGCGGTTAGTTACTTCAGTCGCAACTCTGTCTAGATCTTCTCTAGTGATTGCTGCCGGTTGTTCCACGGCAGGGGCTGTCGGATTTGCCTGATCTGCGGTCGTAGTGGGATGGTTCTCTTGATCTGGATCCACGGGATCTGGAGCGCTGCTGGTTGCAACGTTCTTTCCCTTATTGGTGTCTTTTCTCGGCCTGGAAGTCATGTTTCCTAGGCAATGAAGGGTGCTATTAGGAAAGAAGGTTGAATGAGGGAAGCTGAAGCTTCGAATTCCAAGTTCTCAGTGAAAGCACCAAAAATGTTTGCGCAAAAAATGGGCAAACACCTCCAATCCATATAATTTAGCTGATTATATGTTATTTTCCAGGTTTTAGATTACTTATGCAAATATGAAAAAAGCAGGGGCTAAACTATAAAAGACACACAGATTTATAGTGGTTCGGCCAGAATGTGCCTACGTCCACTTCATATGTTATTCTCCTTTCTTTTTCAGATTACAAGTACAAAGCTTTAAGTACGAGTATAAGAAAGTTGTTTGAAAGTTCCATCCTTGCTTGAGCTCTCAAACTTGTCTGCCATTGTTGTACCCCTGCCCCTCTATTTATAGAGTGAGGCTGGGGGCAGGGGTCTTGGATGTATATAGCTGCTGGTGGGCCTGGGCTGAAGCAATCTGGTCTGGCATATCTGGTTCGGCGAAGCTTGGTTCGGTCGTGGCTTAGTGGAGTTTGATTCGGTGGTGTGTAGAGGGTTGGTTCGTTCTTGGTTTGGTTCGGTAGTTGTGGTGAGAAGTAGGTTGGTTCGATGGCATGTCGTTCGGTGGAGCATGGAAGTGGAGTTTGGTTCGGCAGGTAGGGGAGACGAGCTGGTTCGGCGAGGCTTCATTCGGCATGGAACTTGGACCGGTGATGGAGTGGTCCGGTGATGGGTGGTTCGGTGGTACGAGGAGGATGTGTTGGTTCGGCTGTACGTGGTCCGGTGGGTGATAGAGAGGGCTTGGTTCGGCAGGCATGGCCGAAGTGGTTGGTTCGGAGGTGCGAGGGAATATGGTTGGACCGATAGTGCTTCCTTTCCTTGATTCGGTAGTGCCTTTCCTTGTTGGTTCGGTGGTGGTGTAAAAGCGCCCAACACTTATTAAACCCAAAACTATATTTTACTTATTTTATAACTACTTTTGGAATTATTTAACTATTTTACAACTGTTTTGCAATTATTTAAAACTTCTATAACTATTTTATCAATACATAACTATTTTATAGTTATTTTACAAACTAATAGTTATTTTTCAACTAATTGTCTATTTATAAAATTTTCAAGCTATTTACTAAATATAAACTGGTCGGAATTCAAACTGTTATTGATTAAATACCCAACTGAGGTAAGAATTGAAGTGATAATCCAAATGGGGATTAAGGCAAATGTGAATAAGTGAATAAAATCGAAGTGAGGATGAATAGAAAGGGATTTGATTTGGCTAATAATCAATGAAGTTAGATACGTAGGATGTACGTATATTATTCTATTCATATAGTGATTTGATCCAGATTCTAGCACATAATTTCGAGATAGTAATATCGATTCGAGTTGGGATTTTTCACTCGGTTTCCCATGGCGAACCTGGATATGGATTATTGATTGGTTCTGGATATTCTTTATCATAGTTATGGCTATGCAAGGAGAATGACGGTTTCTGATCAAGGAACCAGATCTGAGTCCGCACTAGGAAGTCGGGTGGACAATACTAGTTCGAAAGTGAATTTGTGTGATCGAGTGAGCGATCAGATTGATATTGCATACGGATGATATGTGTACATCGTACAGATTGGAATGAAGTTAATATTGAAAGTTTGTGGATAAGTACTATAAAATGGTTTTTGAAATGAAAAGTATATTTTGTGAAATATATGATGGAAAAAGTGGAAATTGGATATTTCTATGGTAAAAGAGAAATATGGTTAATAACTTTTTAAGAGTAATCAAATTTGAATACTTGATTTGGAATAAAATAAAGTTATATATCTTTGTTATATAAGATAAATCTCCCCTTGTTGAACCTACTGCCGGAAGGAAAGGATTTTGAAGGTGTTTGAAGTATAAAAGGAATTTTATACAAGTTTGAAATGATCCAAAGTTTTTAAAATATATATATATATATATATATATATATAAAGGATCTTATGAGGATTTTGGAAAAAGGTTTTGGGAACCTTTGAATTTGGAAAGGCTTTTGATTTTTTGGGTAAACTCAATATTGGATTTGGAAATCCTAGTTTGAGAATTATCGATTTTGTGTAAAGGAGCTTTGTATGAGATCATACTATGTGTACGATTTGGAGGATACTATATGTGTATAGTATAAAGTGTTTTAAAAATGGCTCTGGAGAAAAAGATGCTCCCTTGAAATGAACTTCTCAGGAGTGTCGTTGGCTGGTACTGCCTTGAACCATAAGGGGGGTTCTAAAGTTGATCCTGTGAAGAGTCCAGGCAAAACTAGTTCCTGAGAATTATGAGTAGTGTGCAGCGAAATTCGAGAGGCGCTGATGCCCACAGAGGCATTTGGGTTATGCTGTGACAACATTGTAACTCGATGTCACTGCGATCTACTGCAGACCATAGCGAAAGTCGTGTGTGCCGCTGAGAGCCAACAGTCTGCGTTTGATTTTACATCGGTAGACTGCGACTTATGTAGGAGTGGAGAAGTTTCATTTCGACAGCGAAAATCGAGGGTGCTGATGCCTACAGTTACATGGACTTTTGCTGTGATGGTAACGTAACCCTGCAATGTAACTGCGATCTGTTGTGGGTTCCATGGCGTAATCGAGGGGCGCAGAGTGCCTTCAGTTACATGGACTTTTGCTGCGATGGCAACGTAACCTAGGATGTAACTGCGACCATGGATGGGAGTGATGATTTCTAGAGCATTCTCACCAAAGATATTTCCTCTATTTTCAAAACTGTTTTCTATATTTTCAATAAAATTATTTTCCCAAGTATTTTCACTGGGTGTTGAAAACGGATTTACCGAGTACTTATAGATTTTTCAGTCCTACGCCTGATCAACGTCTGACCGAATTTCTATAGGAATAAGGATGGACTTGTCGAAACAACGAGTTATAAAAGTATTTTTATAAGAACTATTTTAGTAATATTATATTGATTTTTAAAGTAGTTCAAAGAAAATTTATCCGATTTTAAGCATTTTAATAATTCTGGCTTCGTTCCGTTT
Organism: Allium cepa; assembly: GCA_030765085.1. Taxonomy (NCBI): domain Eukaryota; kingdom Viridiplantae; phylum Streptophyta; class Magnoliopsida; order Asparagales; family Amaryllidaceae; genus Allium; species Allium cepa. The sequence continues at coordinate 75,698,136 of CM060941.1, read as the reverse complement.
CGAGGACGAAAAGATTCAAAGGGGGAGGAATGTGATGACCCGGGTTCTTGAACGTCTGTTAATCAGGAAATTAACTGATTTTATTTTTGGAATATTAATATTTATTAATCAAATAAACAAATTTCTGATAATTAAAGATATTTGAATATGTATGTTGATTTGGAAATTAAATAAACATTAAATTCAAATATATTTATATATATAAAGATAAACATATAGACAAGTCTTATGATGTTAAAATATAAATATACATAAGTAAGTATGTGTGTATATATGATAAATGAAGTGGTGGAAGAAATAAAATGGAAATATACATATGATGTATGTATGTAATGTAAAACAGTACATATATAATGTAGATATATATGCATATATATGTTTACAAGGGGACATAGCATTTAATGCATATCCTCTGAAGCTCTCAATACATCAAATCTTATCAGGAATTATTGACCAAAAGAAAACAAAAAGAAAGAAAAAGCAAACAAAAGCTTGATGTAGAAGGCAGCCACTTCTCTACATATACCTGCACATATCCTTATCATGTTTATATCATTCGAGAACATTCAAAAAAAAAATATAAAGAAGCTTGCTGCGTACTGCATCCTATACTCCTTATATACCTCCACTTGCCCTTATTTTCCATTCATTCGAACCAAAAGTAAGAAAGACAAAAATACAAAGCTTATAACAAACTAGTAAAATCCTGGAAATTTAATCAAACCAGAAGTTAAGGTAATAAGGCTAGATCAAGGCATGTAAAATTCATCTCAACAACAACTACCTGAAGTAGACCAAGATTCAAAATCAAGTCTTAAATAAGAAGAGCAAAAGAAATTCTAGCAGCAGTTTAAATCAAGAACAGGAAGCAAATTTAAATTTCCAAAGAAGACCCAGACTTCTCTGATTCTTTCAGAAGGTGAGTAATCATTTCAAACTTAGGATTGTTATCCAGGTTCATACGATAAACTAAATATGTTTCTGATATGAAATATATGTTTCTGTTTTATTGATATTCATGACTGTGTACCTATATAACAGGCTCTGTTATATTTTCTGGTTCATCAATCCACTATAAAAATTCATACCTCATTTTATAATCAGTATTGTGTGATGATTCCTAAAGAAAATTTGTTAGTAATAACTAAAATCGATTTTTAAAAATATTTTTAAGTTTAAATAACAAGTATAATCTTTGGAAATCAAGAAACCACGATAAGAATAAATTTAAATCAGAAAATCGAATGTTTCAATTTCTTGAATTGAATTCGTAAACTGGTTTATCATTGCAAATGATGATTTTTGGGATGTAAATCATGATTTTTAATTTGGGATTTAGTGCGATAAACTGAGTTGTTCAGTTTTGCAATTTTCGACGACTACCGATGATCTATGCTGAGGTGAAGCTCGGGATTGTGATCAAGAATGGCTTATGGGTTGTCGAACATGGGAAAATTGTCGAAGTTGTTTAACGATGGCTAGGGTGGTCGGAAATTGATAATCTAGGGTTTAGTGTGGCTTTTGGTCGTGTGGAGTTCCGAGGCGTTCTCGACGACATTGTCGCATCGGACATGTTTGCGAGCATTGGAACGGTTGTGTGGGTCAATGACAGAGTAACGTGTTTTACGGTCGCCTTGATCGTCGTGGCGAGCACCTTTATGGTCGAGATGGTTTAGGTCTGGGATGTTCAATTGCTCGATTTTGATTCGAGATAGAATGGTGAGATCTGGATGATGGGAAGGTTTGGCGAAGTCATCGGTGATGTGTGGGAGGCTTCGCAGTTGGTCAGCGTCGAGGGGTTCGCCGTTCACCACGCACACGTGTATATCTATCGCTGTTGTTGGACTTTGGGGGTAGATCGAAGATTTGCTCGAAAACGTCGCATGTTTTACTCGAAGAGGTGAGGGGTACGTATAGCTCGAGACTGGAGTGTTCGATTTGGGGAAGAAACGCGTAGGACTCGGGTTTTTTTTAGTTGCCAGTTTAAGTTTTTGTATTAAACTAGTAACTTTGATGATTACTTAAGATAGTTAAATTAAGATAATTAATTTGTAAATTACTCATGGATAATCACTAAGGAAATTTATTAAGTATAATTACTTAATATAAAGGGATTAATTACTCTATGTAATTAATTAATATGATTAGTTTAAGTTAATTAATTGGTTTAATTAATTTAAATAATCACTTGATGATGGGATTGAGTATAGTTACTCAATGAGGTTTATAAAGTGTAATCACTTAGTGAAGTAATTAGTAATGGTAATTACAGGGTGTAATTAATTGAAGATTGGAAGTGGTTTGGGTTAATTACCTGGTGTAATTAATATGAAGAATAATTACTTAGTAGAAGTAATTAATAATTAATTACTTAGTGTAAATAATTTAATAATTGACTAATAAGAGTTATGGGAAGTTAACTAAGTGATGTAATTAATTAAGAGTAATTAATTACAGAATGAGATTAATCAAGGAAGATTAATAAATATAATTAATTAAAGATTAATTATAATTACTTAAGGTAATAAATGAGGTGTAATTCCTTAGTGAAGTAATGAGTGGATGATTACTAGATGTAATTAATTAAAAGGAAATTTCTTAATGGAAAGTAATTAAAGGATAATTACTTTGGGTAAGTAATGAAGAAATAATTACTCAATGTAATTAAAAGATTAATGTAATTAATCAAGGAGTTGATTTAATGGATATAAGTAATTAAGGGAAGTAATTACTAATGTGATAAATCAGGATTGATTAATGAATGAAATTATTTGAGGATAATTAAATTGTAAAAAGAGACATCTTGTATTTAAAGTTGAATTGTAATTGGGTTAAAAGGGTATTGAACTCGAAGAGACTGGAGTCGGGTAGTAGTAAATACCCGAAACTACTTCGATTTCTTTAAAATTGATATGTGAAATCAATAGGCTGAAATGGAATGGTTTATGCAAATTGGACCATTTAATCTAAGTTTGGTACTTAGAAATTGATGTGTGATGTAAGTGATGTCTATAACGACTAGCGAAGTTATAAATTGATACAAGGTACCCTGGGTTTTATGTAAGATTTATGCTGTTGTATTCCATGTTAGCTGGGTTTACTCATGCGGGTTTCCAATCTGACCCGGGTGTTACTTTGATGTAATGCTCGGGTCAGACCGAGTATTACAGATTTTCAGGTAAGGATGTTCTGGAGCTCAGGAGGCGAGCTGGATGGCAAGAACGTAGGGAGTGTTTCCGTTGTATTATATTGTTGTATATCTGAGACATGATGATTGTGTATATCCAGTGTATGTAACTCTGATGCATTACAAATGTATTTGACAGATCCGGAATTCCTTTGTCTAACTGATATTATTTATTATTATATTTTATCCGCTGCGAATGTGAGATGTTGGTATTTTTGTTCTTCTTATTCTTCTATCTCTTTCTTCTTTTTCCTAACTATCTGTAATTTTCGAGACCGAAAACTTGGGGTCGTTACATATCACAATTGACACACTAAAACAATATTATGAAAACGCCTTTAGTTGTTTATAAAATAACATGCCAAAACATTTTTCTATTTACTCATTACATCTTAGTTCAATGATTGATATAGAATGCATCACTACAAGAAAAGTTTATTCCCTTAGCATATGGGCATAGCATTTTTTAGCGGGTTGCTATAAAAGGTATGATTTGATGGTAATTTGTGTTAACCTAACATCATTCACGCTGTGTGAAATTAAAGGTGATAAATTGATTTACTTCCCTCCATTTCTACAAACTCCGGTTTGACAAAAGCTTCCCCAAAATTTCAATTTCCCCATTCAAATTAATCATACCTTCATCCGATAAATAATTTCACATGTCCGGCTTGTTCTTTTGTCCTTGTCGCCATTGCAATCCTTCCTATTGCAAGGCTCATCCCCATCTCCATTGTAGGCTCATTAGTGAAAGCGGCCTCCCTAGCTCCAGCTGCAGTCGATGGACGCGAATTGGTTGCCATCATCCCCAGCAACCCTTTGTCCCCTAAGTACTAGAGTAAGTTGTATTATTGTGTTTAATTGGCTATAATCATTGTTAAGCATAGTTTATAGTAGATTCTAATTATTTTATCGTTGATCTTAGTTATATTTGGTATCCACAAGTGGGTAAGCTAAATGGCATAGTTAGGGCTGAAATTTTTAAATTAACTTTTTCAGTTTCCTGTTGATTCTTTCTTTTTTTCACTTTTTCTAAGGAAAAAATACAAACAACTTATTTCATGGTATTTCAATTTTTATCATAATACTGATATGGTATGGTTAATTTACTATGAAAAGTCTGGTGGAATTTCAGACTTGTATTCACTTACGAGGATATTTATATTATCTGTGTTGATTCCTTATAATCTTTTACGTTCTTAATAATTTTGTCGACCAGTTACATATGTAGAAACTTTTTTTAGTCTTCAATATATGATGATCAATCAACATATAATTCAAATTCATATCACATAGATTGATCTGAAATCTGCATAGTTGCTATATTATAATTTCTAGAAGTAAGTCGTATACAGTCAACTAACTCTTAAATGATATGCTTGGAGGTAAGAAATTAATGTGTGTTAAGTAAGAAATTAATGTATGTTAAGTAAGAAATTAATGTAAGTTAACACTTAAATGACACTTAAATAGAATTTTCCCTAAATTAGAATTTCCTTAATGTATGTTAAGTAAGAAATTAATGTATATAAGATTTATACATTATACAAGTAAGAAATTTTCGATCCTAAAATAGAATATCCAGTCATATACAGTTGTAGTTGGTATATTATAATTTCTAGAAGTAAGAAATTAATGCATGTTAAGTAAATTTCGGACCTAAAATAGAATTCGTCGTGATTGCATGCTTCTTCTGTGCTCATTTTATGTAAGATCTGTAATTTTGTGCTCTGGTTAGATTAAATGTTATATTTTTTATATCTTGGGTTTGTTTGTATCTTCATTTTAAAATTAAACCAAAAATAAAGTTTACTTGTTATAAGTCTGTTTTCTAGCAAGTGCACATAAATATACATATAATTACCTTGGTGATGTTTTATTTGAATGGGCGATGATATTGTTAATTATATGAATAATATTAGTTCTTGAAAATACTTCACGCATAAGTTTTAACAGCTCCGTGCAGACATAATTCTTTATATCTGCATATATTTGGTTATATATCAGATTGCGGATACAACCATTCACTGTTATTTTGGTATGGTTCCCATAACATTAAAATTCGGGTTTTCTTACTCTTTAATGTAACAAATTCAATGTTATTTTATCTAAAGAGATTGCAAATATGACTGTTCTAGAATTTTTGGATGTCCATAACTTAGTATCACTAGGGAAATACCTTATTGGTTAGGAGATCTTGTGAATCTTGACCAACATAACCTTAGAGGGAATAAATTTTTAGGGGAAGTTTTAGACAGCTTTGGTAATTCAGTTACTTCAATAAACTTAATATGAGCAACAATTGCTTTTTGGGAGACCTTTAAAAACTTTGAAGAATTCATTGAAACTCACGTTACATGATTTAGACTAACTTTTTAGGTCTAATAAATTAATACTGTTATTCTGTGGAAATTGTTTTATTAGTTTAAACTTGAGTTCAATAAGTCTTTTTGAGAAATTCAGAAACGGTTTTATCAAACAATTTTCACAATATGGCAGTAACTGCTTTTTTCAAGAGCATCACTTGTCTTTGATTTATATATCGATGGGTACTGGATACAGAAACAATAACGGGGACTATTTATATATGAGCATTGCTATTTAATATATCCTTAAGAAATAAAAAGGAATCAATGTACTGTATTACGACCGTATTTAAATAACAAGCAGTTGGTCCAAAGAATCAGCTTTAGATGAAACATTTTATGTACGCTACGTTCTGTAGTAGTTTGCTTCCAATGTTCTACAAATTATGTGTATTTTCGAGTATTCTTGTCCCTTTGCACAAAATCCAAATCATCAGACTTATTTTTTCTCTTATAATTTATAGCAATTCTGTAGTCTCGCCTTTGATTTCCAGCACACCAGTAATCTCACTCGATTTTATATGGATAAATACATAAAAGAGTTGTCATATATGAGAAATGCCGACATGTGCATACAATTGACTATTAAAGCATAAGGTATGACTGATTGGATACCATATTTTGAAACCAAAAAAGTGAAACGATCGCTCCTACATAAATTTACAGTTTATTATAGCATTTTTTATTATGCTATTTCAATGAATTACTACTATATTATGATGGAACTTGCATGAAACCTTGTTTTGAAATTGTTTACCTTTTCATTTTGTTGATGCATGGATAGGAAATGTAGTGAATGATGTAGACTTTAGACCGATTTATTGATTTTTTTGGTAAATTCTTTTCTACAGCACGTTGAAAATTAGATATTTGTTGTATGATTAAGTGTGGTTAACTACATTATAATGTTCTTGTTTTATGTTCATCCTATACTTATCAAAATAACAAATTACAATCATTTATATTTTTAACAAATTGTTATTCAACAAAAAATATGTCATGTAACACCAAAATGTGATTATTATCTCTGTATAGGACATCACACTATACAGTAATGCTCAAAAACCTGTGTTGCAAAAGACCCAGTGCAACACAAAAGCTGTGTAACACGTAGCACAAAATCAGGAAAGTTAGCAAAATCAAAAGAAAATAGTTAGACATACATACATATTACATGAATTTTTTAATAAATTACAAACATAATCATAGATAATTAAGCTAACTAGTTGATTTTTTTTATTTATTGTATTATTATGCTAACTTCTCTGCTAACTTTACATTATATATACTCAATTTTAGTCTTAAATTTCTATTTTTTTGATTTTACTGGATTTTTCTATATTTTTGGTTTTTATTCTATGCTTTCTTTTGTTGTCAATTAACACGGTACCATCTCTAAACATCATGCACCATGGCATATTCTTCTGGATATCTTTTTTAATTTCATCAAAAACTAATACATATAGATATGGATCCAGAACCGATCCTTGATTAATCCCACCTTTATCTAAAGCTCGATAGTCCTTTTAGGTGTTTTCAAACATATATTAATTGAGTTGAACTAAGCTAAAATTCTTTTTTTACTTGGCATCCAGCAAATTACATCAGTTATACTCGATCACACATTTTTGTGAAATCCATGAATATCATTTATAATTCTCTCTATTTATCTCTAGATAATTCTATTGATCGTCTTGTTACATTTATAGTTTCAATTGTTGATCTATGTGGCAAAAACCAAACTAGTTATCAGTTATACTAGTTTCATGTTAATTCATCATTGTTGTTCATTTCATGTTAATCCTTTGGATTGTTTATATTTTTTAGGTCTGAAAATTTTGAAAAAGCTGGGTTATTTTAAAAGGACAGGATCTTTAGTTTAGTTTTCATTTATAAACTCATATTGATTTATTCCTTCCTTAAATTTAATAATTTCTTTATTGTTCGAGTTTATTTTTGACTACATATAAGAAGTGAATAACATATAAGACGTTAACGGCATATATGGTAGATCCTGCCCTACTTATTAGTAGTTTCGAGTTGTTTGACTACATGTAAGAAGTTAACAACATGCTTGTAGTTTTGTTTCTTGTATGTTGTGCATTCCATTGTCCTTTGATGAACTATTGGTGTTAATATTTTTTCCTTATGTCGTGCTATGTTATAATTTTGGAACAATCTATATGTTTTTCTTAAATCAGTACCTATTGTTATACATCAAAATAAGTATGAATATCAGCTGGTCCCTTGTTAAGGTTGTAAATAAGTCCATATGTTTTTTGTAAAAATTTGAGATTTGAGCATGAGACATTAAATGAATAATTCATCATCTTCTGTATACATGAAACATTAATTAAATATTCGGCAAATGATTTCAATTTATGAAAAAATTGGTTTGGATAGTATGTATATTTGCTGCTTCCATCATTGACGAGGAAAAGATAAATTATACTTTTTGTGCATACCTGTAATTTTATACAACAGTCTTAAAAGATAAATTGGTTTGGATTAGTAAATATTTAAAAAAATAGAAAGAATTATAAAATTATTTATTAGATCAACATTTTGGTAAGTTCATTTTACTGACGTGATTATGTTTTTCCAAGTAACCCAATGCATTGCTCCTACTAAAGTCAATGACCAACATACGACTAATGTTCTACTGAAAATCAATTCCAAGGTGCAATTTTATTTTGTACTTTACTCAATGATTATACGAATGTTAATAGATTTGAATCTCACCAATTACTAATTGATTCTCAAATTCTGTGACAAAACATAATTAAAATCACAATAGATATAATAATTCAGTATGTGCCAAAATAATAATATTTCAATGTACAATCATTAAGTTTTCTGCTATTTTTCTTGATTTTAACATATTTTTTTTTTAATTTGCAGTTATTAGTATGTAATTAAGCCTCTATACAATTGTTTTCCTTACTTTTCATGCGAGTCAGATTTTAGATTGTAACACATGATAAACTTATATCTGCTGATGGCGGTGGACATTTGATTTATCAGGGACGGTGTGAGCAAATATTAGTTTAACTAGGTTCTGAATATTAAGCTAAACTAAATCTACAAGGTCTGTAAAATTTCTAATTTATATGTTTAGTTGTATAATTATTTGCTCTAGCTAGATATTTAAAATAAAGTTATTTTTTTGGCCTTTTACCATCTAGGTGAAACCAAACTTTCGAAGTTTGCTCTTATTATGGCAATTGACTCCAAAACTCGTATATTTCAAACTCAAATCCAACTCTTTCTTTTGAACTTTGTGTGGGGATTCTTTTGTGCCACAATAAGAGTAAACTTCGAAAGTTTGGTTTCACCTAGGTGGTAAAAGGCCTAAAAAATAACTTTATTTTAAATATCTAGCTAGAGCAGAAAATTATACAACTAAATAGATAAATTAGAAATTTTACAGACCTTGTAGATTTGGTTTAGCTCAATATTCAAAACTTGGTTAAACTAAGATTCACTCACACCATCCCTGATAAATCAAATGTCCACCGCCATCAGCAGATATAAGTTTATCATGTGTTACAATCTAAAATCTGACTCGCACGAAAAGTAAGGAAAACAAATTGCATAGAGGCTTAATTACATACCAATGACCGCAAATTAAAAGTTATTTTACGTTAAAATCAAGAAAAATAGTAGAAAACTAGATGATTGTACATTGAAATATTATTTCTTTTAGCATAAACTGAATTATTTCTATCAACTGTGATTTTAATTACGTTTTGTCATAGAATTTGAGAATCAATTAGTAATTTATGAGCTTCAAATCTATTAACATTCGTACAATCATTGAGTAAAGAACAAAAGAAATTGCACCTTGGAATTGATTTTTAGCAGAACATTAATCATATATTGGTCATTAACTTTAGTTGGAGAAATGCATTGGGTTACTTGGAAAAACATAATCATGTCAGTAAAATAAACTTACCAAAATGTTAATCTAATAAATAATTTTATAGGTATTTCTTTATTTTTTTAAATAATTACCAATCCAAACCAATATTCTTTTAAGACTGTTGTATAACATTACAGGTATGCACAAAAAAGTACAATTTATCTTTTCCTCATCAATGGTGGAAGCAACAAATATACATACTAATCCAAAACAATTTTTACATAAATTGAAATCATTTTGCTAAATATTTAATTAGTGTTTCATGTATACAGAAGTTGATGAATTTTTCAGTTAATATCTCATGCTCACATATCAAATTTTTACAAAAAACATATGGACTTATTTACAACCTTAATAAGGAGCCAGCTGGTATTCATACTTATTTTGAAGTATAACAATAGGTACTAATTTAACAAAAACATATAGATTGTTCCAAAATTATAAAATAGAACGGCATAAGGAAAAAACATTAACACCAACAGTGCATCAAATGATAATGGAATGCACAACATACAAGAAACAAAACTGCAAGCATGTTGTTAACTTCTTACATGTAGTCAAACAACTCAAAACTACTAATAAGTAGGGCTGGATCTACCATTATATGCCGTTAACATCTTATATGTTGTTAACTTCTTTTATGTAGTAAAAAAAACTCGAACAATAAACAAATAATTAAATTTACGGAAGGAAGAAATCAATACGATTTTATAAATGAATACTAAACAAAAGATCCTATCCTTTTTAAATAACCTAGCTTTTCCAAAATTTTCACACCTAAAAATTGTAAAACATTCCAAAGGATTAACAGGAAATGAACAACAATGATGAATTAACATGAAACTAGTATAACTGATAACTAGTTTGGTTTTTGCTACATAGATCAACAATTGAAATTATAAATGTAACAAGACGATCAATAGAACTATCTAGGGATAAATAGAGATAATTAGAAATGATATTCATGGATTTTAGAAAAATGCGCGATCTAGTATAACTAATGTAATTTGGTGGATGCCAAAGGAAATAAAGAATTTTAGCTTAGTTCAACTCAATTAATATATGTTTGAAAACACCTAGAAAGACTACCGAGCTTTAGATAAAGGTTGGATTAATCAAGGATCGGTTCTAGATCCATATCTAAATGTATTAGTGTTTGATGAAATTAAAAGGAATATCAAGAAGAATATGCCATGGTGCATGATGATTAGAGATGATACTGTGTTAATTGACAACAAAAGAAAGTGCAGAACAAAAACCAAAAAAACAGAAAATCTAGTAAAGTAAAAAAAAAATAGAAATTTAAGACTAAAATTGAGTATATATAATGTAAAGTTAGCAGAGAAGTTAGCATAATAATACAATAAATCAAAAAAAAATCAACTAGTTAGCTTAATTATCTATGATTATGTTTGTAATTTATTAAAAGTTTCATGTCATATGTATGTATGTCTAAGTATTTTCTTTTGATTTTGCTAACTTTCCTGATTCTATGCTACGTGTTGCACAGCTTTTGTGTTGCACTGGGCCTTTTGCAACACGGTTTTTGAGCATTACTGTAGTGTGATGTCCTATACAAAGATAATAATCACATTTTGGTGTTACATGACATATTTTTTGTTGAATAACAATTTGTTAAAAATATAAATGATTGTAATTTGTTATTTTGATAAGCATAGGCTGAACATAAAACAAGAAGATTATAATGTAGTTAATCTCACTTGATCATACAACAACTATCAAATTTTCAACGTTCTGTAGAAAAGAATTTACAAATAAAATCAAAAAATCAGTCCAAAGTCTACAACATTCACTGCGTTTCCTATCCATGCATCAACAAAATGAAAAGGTAAATAATTTCAAAACAAGGTTTCATGCAAGTTCCATCGTAATATAGCAGTAATTCATTGAAATAGCATAATAAAAAATGCTATAATAAACTGTAAATTTATGTAGGAGCGACCATTTCACCTTTTTGGTTTCAAAATATGGTATCCAATCAGTTATACCTTATGCTTTAATAGTCAATTATATGCACATATCAGCATTTCTCATATATGACAACTCTTTTATGCATTTATCCGCATACGAGTGAGATTACTGGTGTGCTAGAAATCAAAGGCGAGACTACAAAATTGCTGTAAATTATAAGAAAAAAATAAGTCTGTTGACTTGGATTTTGTGTAAAGGGACAAGAATACTCGAAAATACACATAATTTGTAGAACATTGGAAGCAAGTTACTACAAAATGTAGCATAAATAAAATGTTACATCTAAAGCTAATTCATTGGATGAACTGCTTGTTATTTAAACACGGTCGTAATACAGTACATTAATTCCTTTTTATTTCTTAAAGATATATTAAATAGCAATGCTCATATATAAATAGTTCCTGTTATTGTTTCTGTATCCAGTACCCATCGATATATACATCAATGATAAGTGATGCTCCTGAAAAAAGCAGTTACTTCCATATTGTGAAAATTGTTTGATAAAACCATTTCTGAATTTCTCAAAAAGACTTATTGAACTCAAGTTTAAACTAATAAAACAATTTCTACAGAATAACAGTATTAATTTATTAGTCCTAAAAAGTTAGTCTAAATCATGTAACATGAGTTTCAATAAATCCTTCAAAGCTTTTTAAAGGTCTCCTGAAAAGCAATTGTTGCTTATATTAAGCTTATTGAAGTAACTGAAATTACCAAAGCTGTATGAAACTTTTCCTAAAAATTTATTACCTCTAAGGTTAAGTTGGTCAAGATTCACAAGATCTCCTAACCAATAAGGTATTTCTCTAGTGATACTAAGTTATGGACATCCAAAAATTCCAGAACAATCATATTTGCAATCTTTTTAGACAAAAATAACATTTAATTTGTTACTTTAAAGAGTAAGAAAACCCGAATTTTAATTTCTTGGGAACCATACCAAAATAACAGTAAATGGTTGTATCCGCAATCCTGATATATAACCAAATATCTGCAGATATAAAGAATTATATCTGCATGGAGCTGTTGAAACTTATGCGTGAAGTATTTTCAAGAACTAATATTATTCATATAATTAACAATATCATTGCCCATTCAAATAAAACATCTCCAAGATAATTGTATGTATATTTATGTGCACTTGCTAGAAAATAGACTTATAACAAGTAAACTTTATTTTTGGTTTCATTTTAAAATGAAGATACAAACAAACACAAGATATAAAAAAATAAAACATTTAATCTCACCAGAGCTCAAAGTTACAGATCTCATAAATAAAACAATACATAAAATAAGCACATAAGAAGCATACAATCACGACAAATTCTATTTTAGGACCGAAATTTACTTAACATACATTAATTTCTTACTTCTAGAAATTTTAATATACCAACTACAACTGTATGTGACTGGATATTCTATTTTGGGATCGAAAATTTCTTACTTATACAATGTATACATCTTATATACATTACTTTCTTACTTAACATACATTAAGGCAAATTCTAATTTAGGGTAAATTCTATTTAAGTGCCATTTAAGTGTTAACTTACATTAATTTCTTACTTAACATATATTCATTTCTTACTTCCAAGCATGTCATTTAAGTGTTAGTTGACTGTATACGTCTTACTTCTAGAAATTATAATATAACAATTATGCAGATTTCAGATCAATTTGTGTGATATGAATTTGAATTATATGTTGATTGATCATCATATATTGAATACTATAAAAGTTTCTACATATGTAACCGGTTGACAAAATTATTATGAACTCAAAAGAGTATAAGAAATCAACACAAATAATATATATCCTCATAAGTGAATACAAGTCTGAAATTCCACTAGACTTTTCATAGTAAATTAACCATACCATATCGGTATTATGATAAAAATAGAAATACCATGAAATAAGTTGTTTGTATTTGTTCCTTAGAAAAAGTGAATAAAAGAAAGAATCAACAGGAAACAAAAAAAGTTAGTTTAAAATTTTCAGCCCTAGCAATTCCATTTAGCTTACCCACTTATGGATACCAAATATGACTAAGATCAATGACAAAATAATTAGAATCTACCATAAACTATGCTTAACAATGATTATAGCCAATTAAACACAATAATACAACTTACTCTAATACTTAGGGGACAAAGGGCTACTGGGGATGATGGCAACCAATTTGCGTCCATCGACTGCAGCTGGAACTAGGGCAGACGCTTTCACTAATGAGCCTGCAACGGAGATGGGGATGAGCCTTACAATAGGGAGGATTTCAATGGCGACAAGGATAGGAGAACGAGCCGGACATGCGAAATTATTTATCGGATGAAGGCATGATTAATTTGAATGGGGGAATTGAAATTTTGGGGAAGCTTTTGTCAAACTGGAGTTTATGGAAATGGAGGGAAGTAAATGAATTTACCACCTTTAATTTCACACAGCGTGCATGATGTTAGGTTAACTCAAATTACCATCAAAACATACCTTTTACATCAACCAGCTTAAAAACGCCATGCCCATATGCTAAGGAAATAAACTTTTCTTGTAGTGACACTTTGTGTTTGAATCTATGTGAAAAAATTAAACAACCTCGAAGTTCAAATTTCATGTCCACTCAACTTGTTTATAGTGAATAGCACAGTTAACACATTGAAATATTGTGCAGAGTCCATTATTTGTTTATTTATTTATGTAGACTTACTAAAGTACATTACTATACACGTATACAACAACATGAAACCAAGTGATAAGGCATAGGACTCACTATAAGATATTTTTCTTAGTCTCCATCCAATTTGGGTATGGTTCTACAAAATAGATCATACAACTCACACAAAAAGTTCTGCCCAGTTGAAATTAATATTCCGATTTTACACTACAATGCATACAAATAAGATTCCAAACTTAACTGTAAACAATTCATGTTCATCATTTGAATATAGGTTGTTCTCATAGGTAGAAGCATATATTTCAACACCACAATGAAGTTCATGGGGGTTTGCACTATGCATACGGTGTCAGTGTTAGTCCTTGAGATGATGGTTTTGATGAAAACAACCTTAGAATAGATTATAAAATATAATTACTAACAGTATAAGTTTATATACAGGAATCAACCATGTAGGTACCAAGAGTGAAGGCTGTACAATATAGAGATTCAAGATATCAAGATTGAAGACTCACGAGTAACAAGAATATCAAGATTATCAAGAGTTCAAGAGTTCAAGTAATTTATCTTTTAATTTATTAGGAATTTTGTTAAAACTCCTAGAAAAGCACTGGCATCTTAAAAATCTAATTTATTCGTGGAATGGAATCCACTTCGAGCCTATTAAAGGGATGGAACCCTAAGTTGGATGGAACCTACGAAAAATCTAGTGGAATATTGTTTTGTATCTGCTAATTTTTATTCAAAATGATTTTTACAAAATTATATCTTGTTTTCAAAATGTTTTCAAAACCTTCCTTTTAAAAGCATCAAAAACATCTATCCTGATTTCAAATACTTTTAGCCTCAAAATAATCTTTAATTTCAAAATCAAATTATCCATGGTTTTAAATATCTTTAATAATAATATATTTAATTTTTAAATATTTATATTTATATTTAAATATAAAATTATAGTAAAATTTTGTATATATTATTCTATATATTTACTTATGTATGTTAACCATAGAAAGACATGGAGAGAGATGTTTTTATGTCAGCAACAAAAGCCCAAGCTCATGACATTGTTGATCTTATAGCGGTTGAAAATGAAACTATTGGGGATTTAGCCTACAAGTATATTTATAAAGTTTAAAATAGTTCTAATATAAGATAGAAGTTATTTTCAAAGAAAAACAAACCACTAAAAATTCCTTTGGGATGTCGACATGCTCAACCTACCCATGTCGACATAGTGTCAGTTGGTTTCAAAATTTAAATTTCAAAAGAAGCGTCTATTCGTCATATCTCTTCACGAATGGACATGGTTGTTGTTCTTCTATAAATAGGGGATGTTTTCAACGAATTTGAAAATAGATTTTCTGGCTTTTCACTCCTCTTCTTCTTCCACATTTCTTTATACATATTCCTACCATTACTCTGTCGAAATCAACATTGAATCTAACTAGATTATCTCTGGTTTGATTCTCTATCATATCTCAACAAGATTCTCAGTGCTATACAGAGTTATAGGCTTCTTTGTAATCAATTAAACGAGAAAAGGTGTGATTGTGGCCTTGGAAATCGATCAAGCGAGATAAGATGTGATTGTAGCCTTGGAAATCAATTGGGTGAACTTGTTGCCCGGGAAATCAAGCATCTCTACCCAAAGAATTTTGAATCTGGAGGGTGTACCTCGTTGCCTTGAAATTGAGGGTGCAATTGTAAAGATTGTTTTTGAAAGGAAATCTGTACTTGTGTGTGGGACTGGATGTAGTGTAACTCCGAACCAGTATAAAATCCGGTGTGTTCTTTCCTTTACTGCTTTTACTTTATATTTGCATCTGTGTTTGATTCTGTGATCATATCTGTGTCTGAATATTGCATACATCTGTGTTAAAATTAACAAAAACTCAAAAATATTTAATAATTCTCTAAAACACTATTCACCCCCTCTAGCGTTTATCCTAGCCTTAAGATCCTTAATCCGTATTTCTCACATTTGGTATCAGGGCAAGGTTTTCAAAGTTTCATAATCTTATTTTTGAAAAAGTTTTAAAATGGCTACCAACATTGGTATTGTTACTAACATTGGTATCCCTGTCACTAGTTCATTTATAGAAGGTCAGTCTACTTTCAGACCACCACTTTTTAATGGCAGTAGCTATGCATATTGGGCATGTAGGATGAAAATATATTTATAGTCTGTAGGATTATTTACTTGGAATATCATACAAACTGAATATTCTGAACCCACAACTGATTTTTCACAGTGGACCGCTGAGCAAAAGACTGTTGCATAAAATAATTCTAAAGCAATGAAATTTTGTTTTGTTCACTTGATAGGAATGAATTTAATTGAGTGTCAGTTTGTAAGTCTGCATATGAAATCTGGAAACTTTGCAAGTGACTCACGAAGCAACAAGCAAAGTTAAACAGACCAAAATTTCCATGCTCACAAATCTGTTTCAATTATTTAAAATGAATTCTAATGAGTCTATTTCAGATATGTATAGTAGATTTTAGGATATTGTGCATTCTCTAATATCCTTGGGAAAGGAATTTTCGGAAGAAGATCAAGTCAGAAAAATTCTAAATTCTCTTACTCCAGAATGTGATCAAAAAACACTTGCGATCGAAGAGGCAAATGACATCAGTACTTTAAAGATAGAAGAATTAATTGAAAATCTAATGTCGTTTGAAGTTCAAATTATCGGGAGAAGAGAAAGCAAAGCATCTGAAAAGAAATCAATGGCATTTAATGCATTAACTGGTGGATCATACTCAAACAACGATAATGATGAAGAGATAGCCTTTATGACCAGGAATTTTCGAAAATTTCTGAAATACAAAAGATGAATAATTTCAAGAGAAACAACTATAAAAACTCTGAAAATTAGAATGTAGTGCCAAACAATGTCAAATGTTTCAACTGTGATGAACCAGGGCATATCAAAAGAGACTGTCAGTATCCAGATAGGCAAAATCCTCCTATAAACAATGATTCAGTAAAGAAACGGAAGCGTGCATTTACTGCTACTCTAAATGACTCAGACTCGTCCTCAAGCGATGATGATCAAAAGACAGATAATTTGAATTTGTGTTTCACGGCAGTTCACAATTCCGACGAATTAAGAGAAACTGGCTCAGAAAAAGGTACACATTTACAATACAATTGGTTGAAATTGCATGCTTAGAATTAGATGCTTGATTGATTGATTTTGAATTGGTGTGTTATGTGAATTTTAAAATTTGTACTATTATTTTATTATTTTTATTTTATTATTATTATTTTTATTATTTTTATTAGTATAATAATATATTATTGAAAATACTACAATTCTAATAATATTCCAGATATATAAACATTAAAAATAATAAGATATATATATATTAGAGTACTTAGGAAAAATAAATCATAGAAATTCATAGGCACGTGTCAACATGGTCCCTACCATGATGTCGACATGGGTACTAGAATTTGAAATTCAAAATTTGAATTCAAATGGTTGAATTTCCCTCCACCTTTTCACTTCATTCAATTCTCTGAAAATGCATCTTTTGACCAGAGAACATGTCCTTTGAGAATCTATTTATTCACTATCTTTTATTATATCTTTCCACTCTAATTTTCAAATTCAAACTCTCTCTTCAAAACTTCAAGCTCTCTACTCTCTACTTTAATGGCTTCTTCAAGCAACCCCTCCACCATGAGAATTTCCAGAAAGATAAAAGAGCAACTCTTCAATGATCCGGAGGCAATTAAAGCATATATCAATTATGTTAACTATGCAAAAGTCCATCCCGGAAAGTTTGCTATCTTTCAAGCTTTTTCTTCTTATGAAATTGATTCTCTTTTTGCAAACAATCAAATTCTTAGTCTTATTGATGCTTCTCAAAATGATTTTGTTTGCTATCCAAATCTTGTTAAAAATTTCTATGCAAATTTAAACCGTGGATTTTATAATGGAAATGAGGATGAAATTTGGAGTAGTGTCAAAGGCACTAGAATTGTTTTGAATTGTGATCTTTTGGGTACCATTCTCAATTGCAAAAGTATGAGAATGGATCTTTCTAGTTTTAAAATCGATGAAAATGATCGTGAGACATTTCATCACATTTTCGAAGGAAATGCTGATTTTGAATTTAAAAATTGAAATTTTCGACCAAAAGCAAGAATTGTCAATCTTCTTTTGCAACATACTTTGACCCCAAGATCGGGGAATTTTAATAATCCTACTTCAAAAGTTTGCAAAGCACTTTTTGCTATTTTTGGAAATTATGACATTAATTGGGCTCAAGTTATTTTGGATGAACTTCGTCCTAAAAATCTTGAAATGGGTGAGAATACTTTGTACCATGGAATTTATCTCACTCGGATTTTTAACTATTTTTGAGTGGATTTCAAAGGAGAAGAATTTATTTCTAGAAAAGTTTTCAATCATTCCAACATTTCGCTTATGAAAATTCCATTTGTTTTTCAACCTTATGAGACTTTTGCCGAAAAGGAAGAGCGTTTGGCTCATGAGGAGACGGAAGAAGAAGAATAAGGGGATGAAATGAAAATTTAAGAAGAAGAAGGTGAAACTTCTTTGAAAAGCATCGACTATCCTTATAATCCATCCAACAAAATCCTTCTCAAAAACTAAAAGACCATTGTTGAGAATCAACGGATTCTTAAACGATCCGTTAGTAAGAAGTTGGACAAAATTTCATCCAAGATGAACAAGTTTATTTCCAAAGTCAACAAGAATCTGGGATTATCCTCATCATCATCATCCTATAACTAGTTCTACCTTTTCATATCTTGTTGTATTTGTTTTAATTTGAAAGTTCATGTAGTTCTTTATGACTAATCGTTGTATCGTCTTAGTATGAAATGAAATGGAATTTCTTTTCTGTTATCTAGCATATCTTATCTCCAGAATAAATGTATATACACACACACAATTATTCATAAAATCAAAATAAGTCATAAAAATTCACTGCCCCATGTCGTCATACCCCCTGTGACCATGTCGACATGTACTGGTCAGAAATGACACTTTATTTTTGAATTTGAAATTTGAATAACTAACATATGTCTATTCATTTCAAACGAATTTATACACCTATAAATACTTATTTCTTCCATAATTCATCAATGAATATTATTTCTTATCTACTATATCTCTCATTCTTCTCACAAATCCAAATATGGCTAATCCAATTCATAATTTATCCGAGAATCTTGAAGAAACTCTTAATTCGTTCAAGAATATTCTCTCGTTCATTCTTCGTAACCAGCGACACTTAGAATTGAGTCAATGCAGATGATCAAGGAGCAAGAAAGGCATTTCGATGCAATACGATGGATGATTTCCTCCCTGCACAAGGAGCGAAGCACATCCTCCAGTCTCTCTCACCAATGACAACGAAAATTGGGATGCTATTAAAGCAGACCCTATTTTTGTAAAAGAAGGATGGGTGGAAGTTCCTCGCAACGTTTAATTTTATTTGATTTCTTTGTTTGAATTGTTTGCTTTGGTTGATTTGATTTCATTTACTTTAATTTGGTTTAATATGAATTGATATTTGGTGTGGATTGATGATTGTACAAAACATGTATAAATATACATTTGATCCTTGTTTGATTATCAAGTCTATTAGTTTAATTATCTCTTAATATATCTATTATATACTCCATTGTATAGTTTATTCATGCAGGTATTTTAGTCCAAGAATGAGGGGGAGTTATATAGTTTGGAGATGGTTTTTTTGTTGATGACAAAGGGGGAGAAATATAAAATAGGGTAGTTAGGCATAGATTAAGGGGGAGTTATTAGGATGAAAGTAATATTTTATAAAAAGGTTGTCATCATCAAAAAGGGAGAGATTTTTAGTCCTTGAGATGATGGTTTTGATGACAACAACATTATAATAGATTATAAAATATAAATACGTATAAGTTTAGACATATATGTATACGTAGGAATTAACCATGTAGGTACCAAGAATTAAGACTGTACAGTATAGAGATTCCAGATATCAAGATTGAAGACTCATTAGTATCAAGAATATCAAGATTATCAAGAATTCAAGAGTTCAAGAGTTCAAGTAATTTATCTTTTAATTTATTAGGAATTTTTTTAAAACTCCTAGACAAGCACTGACATCTTAAAATACAATTTATTCGTGGAATGGAATCAACTTCGAGCCTGTTAAAGAGATGGAACCCTAAGTAGGATGGAACCTACGAAAAATCTAGTGGAACATTGTTTTGTATCCACTAATTTTTATTCAAAATGATTTTTATAAAATTATATCTTGTTTTCATTTTTTTTCAAAACCTTCCTTTTAAAAGCATCAAAAACATCTATCCTTATTTCAAATACTTTTAGCCTAAAAATAATCTTTAATTTCAAAATCTAATTATCTGTGGTTTTAACTATCTTTAATATATTTAATTTTTATATATTTATACTTGGATTTAAAGATAAAACTATAGTAAAATTTTGTATATATTATTCTATATATTTACTTATGTATTTTAACTATAGACAAGTATATTTATAAAGTTTAAAATAGTTTTAATATAAGATAGAAGTTATTTTCAAAGAAAAATAAACCACCAAAAATTCCTTTGGGATGTCAACATGCTCAACCTACCCATGTCGACATAGTGTCAGTTGGTTTCAAAATTTAAATTTCAAAAGAAGTGTCTATTCGTCATATCTCTTCAAGAATGGACATGGCTATTGTTCTTCTATAAATAGGGAATGTTTTCAACGAATTTGAAAATAGATTTTTTGGTTTTTCACTCCTCTTCTTCTTCCACATTTCTTTATACATATTCCTACCTTTACTCTGGCGAAATCAACATGGAATCTAACTAGATTATCTCTGGTTTGATTCTCTATCACTATCTCAACAAGATTCTCAGTGCTATTTAGAGTTATAAGCTTTTTTGTAATAAATTAAACGAGAAAAGGTGTGATTGAGGCCTTGGAAATCAATCAAGCGAGATAAGGTGTGATTGTAGCCTTGGAAATCAATTGGGTGAACTTGTTGCCCGAGAAATCAAGCATCTCTACCCAGAGGATTGCGAATCTGGAGGGTGTACCTCGTTGCCTTGAAATCGAGGGTGTAATTGTAAAGATTGTTTTTGAAAGGAAATCTGTACTTGTGTGCGGGACTGGATGTAGGGTAACTCCGAACCAGTATAAAATCTGGTGTGTTCTTTACTTTACTGCTTTTACTTTATATTTGCATCTGTGTTTGATTTTGTGATCATATCTGTGTCTGAATATTGCATACATTTATGTTCAAATTAAAAAAAAAAACTCAAAAAGATTTAATAATTCTCTAAAATGCTATTCACCCCCCTCTAGTGTTTATCCTAGCCTTAAGATCCTTAATCCGCATTTCTCATAGTCGGTTCATGCATATCACACATTATAACACTTATAATCAAAAATAATAATTATAATTTTAAAAGATTATCATCCTTCATTCATCGAAGCACAATATATATATATCTAATAATGTAAGTTCCATCGACAAGCACCTTTGTCCAAGTGGTTAATTGATTTGGCTTTGGTGCAAGATGTCACAAGTTCGAAACTTGCTTTCGAACGTTTATTTGATATGGGATATGTTGTCCCAATGATTTGTTGTATATAAAGTACCAGTTCAAAAAAAAAAAAAAAAAAAAAAAAAAAATGTAAGTTCCATCCACTGTATTCAACCGCGTCTTTTGGAAATACCCAATATACCATCCGCTTCCATTTACGTTTCAGCTCCGTAAAACCTAATCCGTCATTTCTCCCCTAATACATCCATATTCCCAAATTCGATTCCTCACACCCTTGATTCATCGCTGCCAAAATTCCTTACCAATTTAAATTCAACCGTTGTTAAGAGCTGCGTTGATGATGATGTGGGCTCGAAGTCTAAATCTGGAAGCACGAAACTGGGAGGAATTGGATTAAAGGTCGGATCTGAGGTGGTTCAGAGTTTTATGATAAAGGAGGTTGGCTCTTTATATGGATGTTGGGTTTGATGATGTTTATGTGGACGTTGGTTGTTGATGATAGAGAAGTCATAGAGGTCGGAAGAGACTAAGTATCAAGTTGAATGTGAGGTGGGAGAAGGAAGCGATATTGTGGTGTTGCTATCTACGGTTGTTTGCAGATGCTGGTATAAATGGTTTTTTCTGCACTTCTAGCTTCTTGATTTTTTTATGCTAATTAACATATGTTTGTTCCACAAAGTTAAATTTTAAGTTTTCAACACATCAATTACGGTAATTTGATTTGATCCTTACCCTAAAACCCCAATCTTTTGAAGCTTGATTACGACTTTACACAATTCTTTGAAGTCGAATTCTATTTTAAAAAGGTTCTAATCATACCTGATTTGCTAATTGAATTGATTTTGATCGGTTTCCCTATATTTGGTACTTATTTTAATACGTAACAAGTTAGAAAAGATGGTACTTTGGAAAAATGGCAAAAAAGTTAAGGTAACTTAATCAGTTTTATCATTCTCATTTTGTATAGGATCTGAACCTTTATGATATATTGGATGTTTCACACTTATAACATTTGTTAGAATTTGCTTACTATAAGTCGAATAGTACAAGAAATACCTAACATTCCCTGTTGTTTCAGTAATACATAATCTGGCCTAATGCAACCTTTGCACCGTAATAACATGGTACGAAACATAATAGGACAACGCAAGTCGAAGTACAATTTCAAATACTAATTTCTATTTCAAATGGGATTCTCATGGTTCCTTAAATTTTTCAGAAGCTTTCCAATTATTTTACGAATTTGAATAGTTCTAATTCATTTTATTTTAAGGATTTTCCACACTATATTTGCTTCGGTTAACAATATGTTTATTTTTGATGAAATCGATCAGGTGCTTAAAACAACAATTTTACTGTATCAAAAAGCTTGTTATTCTCATCCTACCAGACACGTAATCTAATTGTTTTCTGCTATTTGCCTTAAACCAATAAACATATATGATTTATTTTATTTTCTGTTTTTCAACTGTTATTTGAATATTTAATCAAATATAATTCTATTTGCTAGAAATAAGCTTAGTAAGAAAAGCATGTAACCATTGTCGTCTTCTACTCTAGCTAATTCTGAAGTTAATGTCTTTTAACTGAAACATTTTTAAATTATTATTACTATTATTGTCGTTGTTATAATTATTTTTATTATTTGATTTTTTATATCAGACTGTAGTGTGATAATACACAGATTGATTGGATATTAGAAGCTTAGGCGAGATACTTTGGTCGGTATGTGTTATATTTCTATGTTTTTTATGGTTTTCTTTTGTCTGTCTGTTTGATAAATTGTTAAGCTAGGTCATAAGATTTAATGAAATAATACCTCACTAAACACATTTGTTATACTTTAAAAATGAAGTGTTTTACTGGATGTTGAAGATGCATATACTATTGCAAAGTTTTACTCATCAGTTTGGTTCATACGAGTCTAATTTCAACTTTTTATTCAAATATTACCCTGAATACTATTTTCAATAAATCATACAGACTAGAGATGCCATAAAAAGCAAGCAATATGTTTTTGTAAGTCTAATACTGTTATTATATTACACAAGGTGATCAATTTATTTCAAACATATTTTTTTGTCTTTATAGATAAAATGTCTTCCTAGGTCGAGGCACCTGATGCAAATGTCGGAATTTTCTGTGAAATATGCAAGTTTTATTGTCAAATATACCATCGTTTGCCATTGTTCGAATGTTTGTTAAGAGGGCTGTTAATAAAGATGTTAAAGGGACTTAAAATTTATTTTTATGAAGTTTAGTACATATAGACTGTGTGTTTTCTGTTTTCTGTTTTTTTAATGCTTTTATTATTTTTATAGCGAGAGAGAAAAAATTAACGTTGTCTATCTAAGCAATAGGAAGATAACCAAAACATATGTACTATGTCTATAATATAATTCATAATTAAACATGTGTTGTTGACTATGATTAAATTTTTAGCTGATAAAAACCAGTAGGAGAAAGTTTTGACAGTAATAAACTACTACGACTAGAAAGTTGCACTGAAAAATAAAAGAACAGAAAAATGCTTCCACGGTCAAAGAGAAATGTGTTAAGTATATTGATTCTGTTGCCTTAGTATAACTACAATAAATTTGGTTTTGACAGTGTGAGTTTGAAATTTTTATACTGTAGCTTAAAAGGTACAACATTAGTAATTGCATTTACCCTTTTGGTTTCTAATCATGGCTTATCACTTTTATAAGTAAAATTATCTCCTGATGTGCCAAATCCGTTCATGTTCTGTTTTGATAGTTCAAACTGGTTGGTTTCATTACAATATGTTTCACTATATTTTTTTAATTTTACCTATAATACTAAGATCCAATACTAAATTCTAATAAGCAAATCATACTTTAGTAAATCATCACAGTAGAGAATTCAAGTCCTTTTAGTTGGCTGGTCTTTTCCATTTCTATGCCTATAGAGTAATTTTATCATAATATTATACATTGGAGCTGGAATCGTATTAAATATGTATTTTCTTACCCTGTCTCTGAAATATTAACCTTTACCACTTCATTAGGTTCTGATGTACATAAGTATTAAGTTACATTCTTAAATTATTATAGGTGTAACGTTTTTGATGACCATAGAGATATATGTTTTTAACTCTATATATAAATTTTACTACTTACTAGGTTTAAATTTATGCGCAATAAGATCAATATTATATTTGACATTTAACAGCTATTATAGTAAAGTTACTAATGGCGTTATTTTTAAACTGATGCTAGCTCAGCGTAGGTTGTTACGTATAATAATTTCTTTAAGATTAATAAATTTATAGGTTATAGGACAAATTTTCACTTTAGGCTTCATAAAAATACTTAGTTCACGTTTAGGCATGGTTCAAAAGTAATCGCAAAAATAGGTCTGCTTTCATATAAGCTATATTTTTTTAAAAAGAAAATTTGAGTTTGCGTATTTTTGAAATGCGTGGGTATAAATATAAATATGTAAGAAAAAAGAGGCTCTGGTTTTTTCAGCCTCAAAAATGTATTTGCGCATTTTAGAAACATGCAAATACAAATTTATAGTTTGCACATTTATGAAATGCGCAAATTATATATTTTAAAAAAACAAAAATATAATTTGCGCATTCTATAAATGTGCAAAACCATGCCTATTTTTACAAATAGTTTTGAAAAGGGCCTAAACCTAAAATAAGTTTTTTTTCATAAGCTTAAACTGGAAATTTGTCCTACATTATATTACATACATGTCCATCCTTCTAAGTTCATGGGTATGACCATAATTTAGTTTCGATTGTTTTTTTAGTACTTTGTCTATTCTGTCAACATGTAATCTCTGAATTATTTGTAATTCTTTGAACATTAATCAGTGGTAACATATGGGAAAAATACAACAACAAATATGAATCCACTGAAATGAATTTTTTCCTATTACAGTATGGATATATTATGACTGAACCAGGGACATATGAGTAAGGATCTGCACTCAAACCATGTATAAATGTAGAAAACTCCATTAAAACAATTTACTTTTAAATTTTTATTTAATTTTAAAATTGAACAAATTGACATGTATTACTCTATTTAAGAATTTAACACATAAAACTAACTTCCTCGCACGGGCCAACACAAAAACTGTTATATAGTGCAGAACATAGTCTGCTTTACCTATTAAATTTTTTTATTCAGCATTGTGTTTGCTGTGGAAGTTAACCTAATATGGATATGGTTATTGACCAATGGTTAGATAGATGATCAATTCCACTTTCTGAAATAATTACACCCACTTTACATAATTAAAACCATACCTACAAGTGTAGTAATTGTGTACTTGACCACTATACATAACCGGTGCTCAATTTACACTCACATTTTATGTCCCTTTTAGCTTAATATACAACCAAATGTCCTGTTAGTTTTCAAAAAATCAACAACAATTAACTAATGTTGTAACGATCCCAGTTTAATGACGAATTTAAATTTATAATTTAATCGAATTTTTGGATTAAATTATGGATTTGTTTGAAATTTTCAAATTTAATAAGATGTATATACTAATATATTTTAAAATTTGGGTTTGAAGCTCAAAATAAATGTTTTCAGTTGAATTGAATTATAAGTAAAGTGTTTAAAATAAAATAGACTAAAACTACTTATCAATATTTTTTTTTGAATTACCTAGAGAACCAAGCTTCGCTTGTAAACTCTACGGAAGTATGTGCTTATCAATGTTGAATATAAATATAAAGTGTAAAATAAAATATATGTATAAATTTAATACCTGATAGTTAAACCATAAATATAAATCAAATTTAAGCATTTATGTTAATAATAAAACTATAGGATAATAACAAAAGAAATACAAAGAAAAATCTAAGTACATATGAATTATAGAGCAAGAGGAAAAAAAATAGAATACAAAGCATGAAACAAATATGAAAAGTAAGTGAACAAAATGAGAAACACAAAACTGCAAACATACATAATTTAAACAAGAAAAAAAAAGGTCATCGCAGTAAACAATTGTCTACAATATAAAACTGCAAACATATGAAACTAAATAAAATCAAATGAATTTTTATACAAGCATAAGTACATACAAATAGAATAGGCTGTAACTAAGAAAGGGAGCACCTGCATTTAATGCTTGAATCTTTAGCATGCCATAATGTATTTATCAGCCCCCAAAACATGATCTTTAGCCACCATAAAATCATTTTAGCTGAGAAACAAAATGTATTAAGGCTTGCAAATGAATACAACAAACAAAATATAATATCCATAAAACTGTATATGCATGATTCACATAGCCTAGTTGTAAATAAAGACAATTAAATTTAATGCTTTCATCTCCTTAACACAAAACATATCTTTCAGCCGAAATAAGATATGCAAAGCACAAGCTTGTAAAAGAAGATAAAATAAAAAGATTAGTATAGCTTGTACACCTAATAGCTTATGCATTTAATGCCAAATCTTTTCAGCATGTAAAAGATCTTCCCAGCCGAAACAAAGCATTGTTAGTCAACAAAAGAAAATACTTATAGCCTTCCCCTATACACACTGTCCTCTCTCTATATATTTATATGCTTATGTCTGCCTTATTTCATTTAGTTCAAAACCAAATTTAGCAAGCTAAAGAAAAATGCAAACTTAACATTGCTCCTGTTAAAAAAAAAAAAGCAAACTTGAAAAAATATATCAGTTACACCTGAAAGCAAAGCAAAAGTTGCAAATCACCATTTACAAGTATCAAAGGAAAAGCAAAGACAAGATTCAAAGAAACTCAATACTGCAGTTTTAAAAACAGGAAGCAGCCTCTGTTTCAAAACTTTTCAAGTGAGCAAATTTTTAAAACCTATATGTACTTTGATTTGTATGCGATCAGTGTTAGATGGTTGCTTGAGTAAGATGTTAGTATGAGTGTGAAATGCTTGAATAAATATATATGATTGTGGATGCATTTATGTCTGTTTACAGGCATATGTCTTTGGTTTCAAAGTCTCGGGTTTTAAACTCAATTGAAGAAAACTCGTAGTTCATCAACTAATAACATTTAGACCATGATATTTGAAGAAAAATTGTTCATAATACTCTAATCTAAAATTTTAAAAATAATTTTAAGAGAAAAAAATTAAGTTAATACTGTATAAAATATTATTTACAGTAAAATCAGCATGAATCAGTAAATTTGAGTATTTTAATTTTGAATTCTAATCATACAAGCATGTTCGAATTGTAAAATGATGATTTTAGGTGCAAACCCCATGATTTTTAAGTTGCTAAATCTCGAATATGAGTGGGTTGAATGAAAATTACTTTTTTGTCAAATTCATTCAATCGGTGAAATTAAATCCTTTGAATTTTGGTTAGAAGAAGGACTCGGCATCAAGTATCATGGGAAAAATATTGAAAAAAATTTCTATTTCATAAATTGATGAGTCGAGAACAATGTAGGGTTTAAGGATTGCGAAAAGTGGCAGTTGGGTTTCGAGCTCATGCACGCTCATCAATGCGTCGAGCGTGGCCGAATCTGGAGGGGAGATACTCGAGACATGGACAGAGGCGTGGATGGAGTGGAGGCAGTGCTGGTGGTCAGAGGCTAGGTGGCGAGTCAATTCTTTGGTTGGAGGTCTGGTTCGAGTGGTTCGAGCTATGCTCGATTTTGATTCCCAGTAAAATTTAGGAATTTGCATGCTCGCGATGCTTGGGGATGCCATCGATGACGTGATGGTGATCGGAATGACAATCGAAAGGGTGGCGGTCAACGGTGCACGTGCACGCGTGCTAGTTGGGTATCACGTGTATCAGTTGTTTTCCCAGAAGATGATGGAAGGAGAAAAACGAACATACAGGGAGGGGTCTCGGGAGATTTGTAAAAGAACTGATGTGTTTACTCGAGTTTGTGAGTTGATTACCTGATGCGTTCGTTTTAAAATTAAGTTCAAGCTTAACTCACTGGGAAAAAAAAATAAGAGAGAAGAAGAACGCGAGAGGGGGACGGGAAAGACAGCGGGGAACCCGAATTTGAACTCGAAGCAGGACATGGGATGTCTCGGGTAGTTTTTCTGACAAACTGGAAAGTATGTTTTGTTTTTAAATAAAAATATATCAAGTTAAGCACTCGTTTCTCAGTCAGAAAAAAAAAACACTGTAAATTCAAATTGGTGTTTAACAATTAAGGTCGGAACTTTAACACAGGTTTTAACTACTTTAGTTAATGCTTAACCGTGTTTTAAAACCTTGTTAATATTTTAATTAAGTAATAAATTTAATTAGGTATAAAGTAATTAACGATTAAGTTTAGTAGTTAATAATGAATTGATTTTCAACTTTAAAGGAAGATTTTTAAATGTTAATCAAGTTGAATGATTAATTACATTATAATTGTATATAGGGATTTATTAATGGTTAAGTGATAAATAAAGGGTAATTAACCACTTAAGTAATTTAATGAATGGTTAAGTTATTTAATGAATGATTAATAGTTAATTAAGTAATTTAATTTAGAATTAAATAAATGAATAATTAAGTACTTAATTAAATAGTGTGAATAAAGTAATTAAGTAATTAAGACTTAATAATTGATTTAAAGATTGATTTGTTAATTTACTAATTTGGAATGAAACAAGTAATCGATTGATAATTAATGATCAAATTTAAACAAGGTTAAATAATTAATTTTCAAGTAATAAATTTTAATTTTAATTAATTACAATAAAAAAATTTAAAGATGATTACTTATGGATTATATATGTAGGATATATGATTCGTTGTAAAATGAATTGATATTTCTGTTTGAAATTGTGATGCCATGAGATGTGAATTACTATGTGCTGGATTTTGATTGGTGATTTCTTTTTATATGTCAATGTGAAAACCCTTAGCCTGTAAAACGGCATTTAAAATTTCGATGCGACAGGGAGTCGGATTCCAGTTGGTTATCCGAAATCCACATCGAATTATAATGATTAATCTTTGTGATTGATAAATTTATTTATCTATGAATCTGTGAGTGCAGATAAGCGTTATGGATTTTACCGCTTATCGATATTGATTAAATTTGTGATGTTTGATGTTGTGCACTATTGTGTGTAAAACCCCTGGACCACACTACACACACACAAATATGGATTTCACATGGAAATCAGTTAAGTCACAGATTTTTTTTAAAATAAGTTTTGAATTTGAAATTTTAAATTCAAATAGTTTTGGTAATAAATCAAGTCTAATATGAAAAGCTTTTGAAAAAGCTATTTTAAGAATAAAAGTTATTTTTGAATAACTAATAAAGATTTGAAAATTTAATAATCGGATTTAAATTGAAATTTAAATATCTGAAATTGAATTTTATATTCAATACTTATGATTTAAAAAGGACTTTGCAAGTTATATGGGTTTAAACTATTTTTTTTAAGCATTAATTTGGAAATTTGAATTAAACCAAAGATTGTAACTTGTATAAATGGAATCGGGGTTTTTCTGAAATAAAACTGTTGTTTCTAAGTGATAAATAGCGTTTATATGGGTAATGAATTTCCAATTTATATTAAAGGGATTTCAAGTTTGAATTGAAAATGATTTTCCAAGTTATGGACGAAGCTTTGGAAACGAGTTTTGAAAGCTATAAGTTAAATCTTGATTTTAAGATTTAATTGAGTTAATATAATTGAAACGGAAATTGTTGTGAAATTCGGGAATGAATCTTTGTGAAAACTGAGTGAACTTTGTGAAATAAATCTTTTTGTTTAAAAGATTTGAAATGGTAATTGGTTTAAACCATTTGAAAGGAAATTTGAATCATTAAGTTGTGACTTAATTGAAATCCCATATCCATATGTTTTTAAATGTTGCGCTCACTATTCGGTTTAGCCGGGAGAGGACCTTTGTGTCGTATAACCCATTCCGAATATGTGATACGTCGTTATGGATATCATTTGAAGACCGGTGGTGAAGACCAGGTATTTGCGAGAACGATAGGATGACCTATTGATTGTCTCTGCACTGAGTCGCGCCGGTATAGAGATTTCCTAAGTGATGGGAAGTCCGATCGGGATTGTGAATACCCGGATTTGCAAGGGCTTCTTTGGAAGTGCCTTCGGTTCTGTTCGAACCCGGAACAGACTTGTATGGATTGTATGTCTGACATTACATTTTGAGATATAAAGCAGATTTCTTTCAAATACATTTCTGTTGGTGGCGGAGAATTTATTCTCTTAGCTTAACACCCTTCTTTGAGACGTACGAGCTCAGAGGTTATGTAGTTGAAGGTTATCAGCGATATATTCCCAACTTGGTAATGTGGCATGCTGAGTGCGGCTGATCATTGGTTGATCAAAGCATGGCTTTGTGAAAAGCGTAGCTTTGTGGACGAGACTTCGTCGAGCCTCACAACCCGTTAATGGTCGAAACAGGAATTGTGCGGCAAGGTTTCAGGGGTAGCTCCCCTAGGGTATGACCATTCCTTCTGTAAAAGGGCAGTATCATGGTATGGAGCCCAGATACTTACTCATGTGGACACACTTTATTTATTACTGTGTGATGTTGTTGGTTAGAGAGCTCTCGTATAAACGTCCCAAAGGACCGGGGGTGTCATATCTGAGGTTCTGTATATTCCCCGGGAAGGGGGGTAGCCGACCTTGTTTGGTAGAGATCCGGTTAGGTTCTCGGGGCGTCCCGCCAGAGGCGTTCCCATGTAGCAATAGGAAGTTCCTTAGCCTGACCATTTGTTGGAAAATCCATTCATCCAATACGAGCCTTGTACGGTTTTAGTTGTATTACCTGCCATTCACTTATGGTGGCGCCCCACTGTTTGGATGGTAGCTATAGTAGGCATAGTTCGAAATGTCTATGCTGTCTAAGATTAATATTCTACTTTCGAAATGCTTTTCTGCACTTTGCACTTATAATAATAATATCAAAGAAATTTTTCTACGTATCAAGCATGTTTGACTATGATAAGGAGAAATCTCCTCCGATTCTGCGTTTGCATTGTGTGTGTGGCGGGAGGTAGTTTCATTTTCCAAAAGCATTGCGATCTTGAAATTTAAATCTTTGATTGTGTTTAAAGACAAACTGTTTTCGTTTGCTCATACCAGTCCCATGACTGACCCGGAGTTTATTGTTCCTTTCCTAAACTCTGGGTGCCCACAAATTTTCCACACGGGCAGTCTAGAGTTTGGTTTTTCAGATAGTTAGGTTCAGTAGATTATATGGAGCTAGTTCAGTCTTTTGGATATGGACTACACTTGTTTATCTTGGAGCAATCTGGATAATGGATCGAGCTAGGAGTTTTGGAGCTTTAACTTTGGAGTTTGGTTTGGTGCTGCAGTATTAGGATTCTGTGAAGACTTATTTCATATTGTATCATGTTCCTTTGTATTTTGTATATGTATATTCTCTGATGTTGATGATTATCATTGTATCATATTGATGTATCGGATATTGTATTCATGTTGTATCAGTGATATCATCTTATTTTTCCGCTGTGATATTTATCATCTAATGGGTGTTGCAAGCTCCGGCGATACGAATTCAATGTTGCTATCGGATATCGAGTTCGGGTCGTCACAAATGTGCTCTTTCAGAACAATGAAGATGACCTGGTTGGTAAACTCTTCAACAGCTTAATAGGTTTAGTGGCTTATTTAGAATTCAGACCTACTAACTATGACATAATAAATCATGGAAAGACATTGACTATGAGTAGAATTTTAAATATGCATCAACCCTATGGGCCATTAACTCAAGGACCTGAGACAATGGAAGGGGATGAGACAAAGGAAGTTGAAGCTACAGAACTAACTGTAGAGTCAAGCATAGTTAGGATAATGAGTAGAAATCTCAATCACAGTAAATGTATTACTATGTCACGTGGATTATAATTTATTATAACTGACGATGATGTTCATACTTTACTCAGAATTGGAGCTTAAAGGGAAGTATAAAGTTGAGCAGGTTTCTACATCAAAACACACTCAAAATTGTATTCTAATTTTCAACATAACTAATAGACGTATAAAACTACAATCGTGTAGGAAACCGATGAATTTCTGCATAAAAAATCTGAAAATGACGACACTATTGGATCTGGAACTACGGCTCACTATGGCATAGTGATCAGGGTAACGATCTAATTATGATCCTGTCTGATAACCTATATACAAATGGACTAATATCTCAATCTAATTTTCAGGCTGAGGCAAAAAAGGTTGCTGGTAAGCAAAAGATCCGTGGAAGAACTTCAGAGAAGAAATAAAGAAGTATGCATGGAAATGGTTCACCGCAACGTCAAACAACTTCTGGCAGCAACATCTTCAGACTGCCCTATGTTGTTTCTATTTTTTTGTACATTCTGCGATTTACTTAGTTTTTGCTTTTTTCTCTGAAAAGAAAAGGCTACTTGCTTTCTGTACTTTGATTTTTGTTCGAAAAATCTTGTATATTTGTTTTTGTACCATCCTTTGTCCATGTAGCATTCACTTTGTCAACATATTACCATGTTACCATTTCAAACTCTATCCATTTGATTCAAACTGCATTTAGTTACACTTCTATCTATACGTTATTACAGTGAAGCATTTTTCACCTCACCGTGTACTTCAACTTTATAGACTTTGGCTTCGAATTTAGTTGTCAACCGTCACTAACTCTTAATTGTTAACATATGTTCGTGACATGAATATTACTATTCTCTTTTAAATTATTAACTAAACAAATAAACATTGTGCAAATAGTTCATATACACTGTCCAACTTAAATTTCTGCATTGATTAAAGCTGAGATCCATTTTATGCAATGCTAATAGGTTTAACATAAGTTGACAGTACCATCAATTTATAGTGTGCTAAATTTTTACATTTTCTTCTCTCTATTTCAAATGCCCCTGTGCTATTTAACAGTGAGGTGTGACTATTTGAAGATAACAACACAAGATCAGTGAAACAGTTGAAACCCGCGGTTGTTTTCTTTCTGTAATCTACATTTGTAAACAACAAGTACTCACTACTCACACACTGACATAGTACAAAGATACATTACAATGCAACAACCATAGTAGAATAGTTTAATATTTCAAGCTTTCTGTACAACTTTAAATTGTACATAAGTACTACACTACGTTTCTATATTATTTAACTATCTCTATCCACGAGCAGTAAATGGCAACGGCTGTCAACATCTACTTTTCATTCATGCAGGAAGTAACTTACATAGCTTCAACATACTTTCACATGTCTAACACATAATAAACATAAAACATTGTTCCTGGCATAACAACCAGTATTGAATACGCAGTAGAGTACAATGGTAAATATAAGTGATGCATATTGTTGCATACTTGGACAATGAATGATAGATAATGATGCTTATTCTAAATATACCACAATGTTTCCGACACACATATGGAAAGTCCAAAATTTTTGTTCAGCCAACTCATTTGATACGAACAACTCTTCAAATACAATCCTTTTAGTTATTTCATACGTAAGTGTAACAAAAAATTAAATAACTTACTACCATATGTCCTTAACTGACAACCTCCACACCAAAGTTGTCTAACAATTCCTATGTGTGTAGCACGGGCCACACACTGCGTAAATACTGCATAAATTATCAATTTTTTTTCAAACTAAACCATGTTGAACAACAATCAAATATTTATGTGTACAAAGCTTTAAAGACGAATAAACATACACATGCTATTTTGAGTAAATATTTCATTGGGAAACTTCCAATAAAGTATCAATGCTAACGTCTTTGTCTTGGAGAGAATATTAATTAACTCTATCATGGAAAACTATAGGTAACAAACATTATTTCACATTGCACTTTGCACATTGAATATCAAGAAGATAAAATAAAAATAGGCTTGCTTAAAAGAAGAAAATAGGGTTGACCTGAAAATAGGATTTCTAAGCGGTGTGGTTATTCTTACCAGAATGAGCAGGATTTAGTGATGATGCATTTAAGAGTTGATGTGGTATTTCTTTTAATTCTTTATTTTGTATTGTTTGTGTGTTGTTGTTAGATGACTGTAATCGTAATGGTCTGTAATTTGTTAGTAAACAATATGCTCTTGAACTGACACATTATATTGTCTTTTTTTATATCATAGATTTGAGAAGAAAATACAAAATTGTCCTATTAAAATAAGTAAACGGAAAGTACTGTTAGAATAAGTAAATGGAAAGCAGCTTTGCTGATGAAGCCAGTGGTGTACTGTTCCAGTCTTCAAACAACCATCTGCTAATAATATACTATAACAATGATAGGCGGATTTTAAGTTAGAAATTATTAGTTCTACTAATTATAAGCTTAGAAAGTTAGAAGCGTTAACCACTGAAATATACAAAGCATGAAGCTTTACACGTTGTGTGTAAACTGTAGTGAGAAATTGAATCATAGAGATTTAAATGTGGATAATTTGCAAGGGTTTGAGTTGAATTAGAATATACCATATTGATTAATGTTAGTTTGTGAATTATGATTTTATTATTTTATATATATTTCTACGAAAGGATAAGGGTGACTATGCACGTTTCGATATTTCCATCAACCAACTTAATAATCCTGTGAAGTGAACATTTTGAGAATGACGTATAGAACCGTGTATTTATTTTATTCCTTTAATAGAAGCATTGTGAGTTTCTATCACTTAAATGAATTTTCTTATGAGGGTCAGTCCAACTAAAGGCAGGATGCATCTGTCGATGTTAATTTGTACATGGCTCCTCTCAACATTATATCATTTTTAACAGAGCCATCCCTAAAATTGGGTTGCCCTAGGCCAAAACTATTTTGATTGCCCCTAAATAATTTTTTATTTTTTTGTTAATTTTTTTATGTTTAAAAGTAAGCATGCCATCAAATAAAAAAGATATAACATACAACGCAATAATTTTCCATACAAAAACCACTAAACCAAGTAAAGCTACATAAAGTTAAATTAACTTTTCATACACAAATCATTACATAAAGTGGAGAAATATGAAGTTCCATATAAATATAAAACTTGTTCAAAAAAATATACTTTGCCTTGCATTTTTTGTAGCGAATTCTTCAATCAAATTGTCACTATCTAATTTCTCCAAAAACTTACTTTCAATTGAGATAATTGCTAATCCATTCAATCGCCCTTGTGACATGGTCGTTCAAAAATAATTTTTGATTAATTTCAATTTAGAAAAACTTCTCTCTGCCGAAGCAACGGTAACCGAAATTGTAGTAAAATCTGATAAGCAACCCATGCATATTGAAAACCATCATCATCTACATAAGATTTTATAAAATTAAGAATGTCAACCGACTTAGTTATTTACTTTGGTAACATACTTTGCAAAGCTCTTAGATCTTGAAATAGATCTTTTCCAAAAATAACGCATTGTTGGTTGTGTTTCAAATAACCTTCTAAGCAAATACAATGTTTCATCAACTCATCTTTGCTAATATGCATGAACTTTGCATTGAATAAAAATCTAAATTTTTTATCTTAAAGAGTTTAGGGATTGACTAGAACTTAGTGACTTTTTTTGTTTTTGCATTAAGGAGTTGAGAGATTGAGCCCACCATTGATGAAGCCATTGTCAGTCAACAAATTGGATAAAACGTTAGTAATAAATCCATTTCTATTTCAGCCACTAATTTAAAATTAATGAAAATAGTCAATTGCTTCAGCAATATTTGTTTTCGGTAATATTGGGATTCACTAAATTGGATTTCCGCAATATTGGATTTTATTATTTCAGCAACATGAAAACAATCGGTGCAATTTCAATCTTATGTCAAAGACTTAAACCTATAGACCGATTACGGTAGCTTCAGCAAATCAATATTGGGTTTCACTAAATAAAAGAAAATCAAAATCACCTAACTTGATAAGAAGAGGCAAGAGCAATAGCTTCAGGCTTTCAAAAATATTGGATTCTATTTTTTGGAAAACAACAGGCAGGCGGAGGAAGCAACAGGCAGGCGGCGAGCAGAGGTGGCAGAAGGCAAGCGAAGGTAGGCGACAGCAGCAGACTTGCGGCAATGGAGTGGACTGTGGACGGAAGCCCTAGGTTTGGTGAATTGATAAGCTGGTGAATCGACCAACGTGATTTTAGATTTGTAATTTTTTTTTGTGGGCTTGTCAGAAGAAAAAATTGTTGCCCACCCCTAGGTGGGTTTCCCCAACCCAGGGGCTTAGTGGGCTTGCCCCTGGGACGGCTATGATTTTTAAATGTCCACACACGTTACTAAATTAATGCATAAGCATTGTGATAAGATGCAGGTCCATATGGATGTGCATATATACTCGTGTGTGTGTGTATTTGTGTGTAATATAAAATACGACAATTATAGTTAACTAAAACAGTCCATTTAGAACCAATTGCCCTCAAGATACATCTAGTTCCAAGTTTATGCTAAAAACTAAAGACATCCCGATATATTCAATCAATATAACTTTCTTAGTTATTAAGATACATATGTGCATTGTACAACTTATACGTTGCTAATTGTTATTTGGAATATTAGATCCACTGAAGAGCATATGTAACTATTTCTATCTAGATAATATCTAAAAATTTCCATCTCTACACCATACTCTTTTCTAGTATATTTCTAAATGGATGGTATATTGGCATTTGTAGTGGATCAAGAAAGACCTTCCTTATTCTTATCTAATTGTTGTGTCAGTGTTTTCCTTTATGTGTGAAAACATTGTTTCCAACCTAGAAAATAAACTGTGATGGTTCACAGAGGAAAAAGACAAAAACAGTGTCTGATACGAGAAATGCATCTGAATTGGTTTCCATATTGCAGTAATGATTCACGAAGTGGTTGGGAAACATAAATCAATTTGCTTGTTGGAACATTAACAATACAAATGAGAAGGTGAGGAAATAAATTGAGATAGTTAACTACATATAACATGAGAACAAAATCGAAACATGAGAACAATATATAAACCAAAATTTGATAGTAAATTAAGTATAGCAGAGGAAAGGCAGAATGAAAAATGAAATTAGCCATTTGACTGCAAAAAATAAAATTCGTAAACTGCAAATTGGAAATGTTACCTCTTAAGTAACAGCAGTATCAGATTTCTGCCGAATCCTAGAGTGACGTAAAGGCACAAATGATGGGATTAATTGAGGTGCAGTGAAACAATATGAAATCCCCCAAACTGAAGGAACACATGTGTTAAGAAAGCATAGCGCCAGAGGGAAGAAGAAGAAGAAGTGCTTACACAGGGAGAACTGGCAACTTCGAAGAAATCCAGTGTATGAAACACTTTCCAGCAGTCGTATGGGGGCCGGAGATGGTGACAACTTTGGAAAAATCAATGGGAGAAATGGAAAGCAAAGAGAGGGAAAGTGACTGGAAGTCCTTCTGGCAGGTGCGACGACGGTAGAAGGGAAGCATGAGGGCTACTAAGCGGGATAGTCAGAATTTGTGCTTGAGTTTCTTATCTAAGGTGAACGAAATAAGAGGAAGAGGAGAGCAGCGATAGCGAAGGAAGTAAACGCGACACGCGACGGTGGAGTTTAAATTTGGAAAAAAAAATTGTATACGCCTGTACGCTTTTGAAATCCAACTCGGTGATAATAGTATAGTATAGATTACAAATTAAAATGCCATGCATATATGCGAATAGCACACACGCTTAATTTAAGCTTATAGAGTTTGTTTTTTTTGTAAAAAATCTTATTGTACCTCAACAGGACGACCACCTTGCTTTATCCCACAATTGCAATGGCAAATTTGAGTGGAAGAAGGTTTGTAATATGTGATTAAACGGATTTTCATACCTGTTCTACCCTAATTATGTTGTATTCATGTGTCAGGCTCCAAAGATGTTTTATTATATAGAATTTTTTTTTCACTGCATAATCCACTGTTTTATTTTGTGGTTTTGGCATGTAAAACCATGTACCCAACATGTTGTGAAACCATGTACCCAACATGGTCGCTAAATGTAGTATGCACTATACCATCGGCAAATTGGATAAGGTGGTGAGGAATTTATTTGGATCACATACTTGTACTATATATCGTATACTTTTGAATTATTTAGATATCAATGTAACCCAATAGACCTAAAAATCTGAAGCTCACAACATGATATAAAAAAGAAAAAAAAAGAAATGGTGAGCAAGTTTTTGTACTGTTATATTTCTATATATCTGGACACAAAATTCCTTTTCACCTGCAATTACTAAAGTCAGTTACAATTTATTTTTCATAAAACCAGCAGAATTCAAAAGCAACAACTCATAGAGTGATAGAAGACGACATTGGCCATATTCACAGAACTACTTGTTCACGCTTACTGTCTCTATTCACACTGATTCACAATCGTAGAACCTAGTGTTACAAAACAGGATGAACAGTAGTAAATACGTACCGCTAATGCAGTTCCGTAGTAGTATGATGATTGTCCGAGTCCAGTATCATATACTGTTCCCTTAAAGCAGAATTGCTCCCCCACAGTGGCGCAAAGGGGTTGATCAGCAACCGCTTCCCAAGGTAAAACGGATCAGGTTCTACAAGGCCGCGCAAGCGATGCAGAATAACGGCGAACTCAAGCGAAGATTTGTGGTAAGAACAGAGCGCGGAGGAAAAAGAAGATGATCAGAGAAAAAGTATTAAAAAAAATTATATTCAAAATTCTCGGATCTGCTATTTATAAGAGTAGTACGTGACCGTTAGGAAAGGTTGCGATCCTTTACCAATTGGCGTGTCATTTCTAACAGTTATTACTGTTGGATTCAAACTATTTCGGCTCCTAAAAATATCGTGTGATGCGAACCAATTCCAGTAGCCCGAATGCCTAATGCCAATTGCACATTGCAAAGTGCTAAATGCCTACAAGACACCTCAAACGCTCATTTGCCTACGCCGCGCGTGCGGTTGCGGATGTGGATGCGGGTGCGTTTCGGGCTCGGGCACGGGCACGGGGGCGAGCGCGCGCGTGCGGGTTGGTGCGTTGCACCACCCGCCAAGATGGTCATGCTCATGTGTCTCTTGTTGTCTCATTGTAATTATAGTAGAGACCACATCTTAATATATATATAATATGATGGTTATTATATTATAAGACGTGGGACTATTCATATTCTAAGACAATAAATACTTCATTTTCCAATGCACTATTCATTAATACTCATTCAATTTCCAACAATCCCCCACATGAATGAGTATTACTTGTTCTTAAGCTTTACGAAACATTTATCATATCGGTTTAAGTAGCACATTGGCCTTGAACTTATCCTAGTGTTTATCTTCTTGACTTACTGGCGAATCAGTAGACTTAGGTTGTCTTTGAACTGTAAGCCTTTTGTGTAAATCAAAATAGACAACACGTGATAAATGTTTTCTTGTCTCCCTTGGTTCTCTGTTTGTGTTTGTTTTTTCCATGAACACCAGCTTGGTCTCATGAGTGCTTGGAGAATTTGGCCTTACAATTCTCTTTGAAGCGGCGCCTTCGCACTCACGTAGGTAATTCTATAAAAGGTTCCTTCTAATTTTCCAAGTACAGACATCATTAAAAGTATCGATACTTATCCTATTTTCCAACATATAATGCACCGACTTATCATAGGAATGGCTTAAGAGTAACGGTGCTTTCAAGTTTCTCTTAAATTTAGTTGTCCCTTTGAACCTAGATCTTGGGATCTTTATTCAACTAGGTGGGGTTTCCATTTTAGAAAAACTTTTAGTTTATAGGCCTTAACCCCATTCCCATCGATAAGATTTGAACTCTCTCTCTTGGCAAGCCTTTTGTCAGTGGATCCGCTATGTTATCTTTTGACCTTATGTAGTCTATAGTGATAACTCCATTAGAGAGTAGTTCTCTTATGGTTTTATGTCTTCGACGAATATGCCTAGATTTTCCATTGTATAGTGTACTATTGGCTCTTCCAATAGCTGATTGACTATCACAACGTATGCATATTGGAGGCACGGGATTGCTCCAATTTGGAATTTCTTCCAAAAAAATTCGAAGCCAGTCTGCCACTTATGGGGTTTTATCTAGTGCAATAAATTCGGATTCCATCGTCGATCTTGCTATGCACGGTTATTTGGATGATTTCCATGAAATTGCTCCATTTCCTAATGTGAATACGTATCCACTTGTGGATTTTGTATCATTTGAACCAATTATCCAATTTGCATCACTGTATCCTTCTACTACAGAAGGATATCTTATGTAATGTAGACCATAGTTTTGCGTATACTTTAGGTATCCCAAAACTCTGATTATTGCTTTCCAGTGATTTTTACCAGGGTTGCTAGTATATCTACTTAGCTTACTTACAGCGTATGCAATATCTGGTCTTGTGCAATTCATTACATACATTATACTTCCCAGTATACGAGAGTATTCTAGTTGGTAAATCCCATCACCAGTATTTTTTACCCAATTTTGGTTCATATCTACTGGTGATTTTGCAATAGTTATATCATACTTTTTGAACCTTTCAAATATTTTGGCAATATAATGTGACTGGGATAATGCATATCCCTTTGATGTCCTTAATATTATCACTCCTAAAATCACACCAGCCAATCCAATATCTTTCATATCAAATCTAGATGATAAAATGTCTTTTGTTGATCTTATTATGGCATTATTATTGCCTAATATCAACAGGTCGTCAACATAAAGACAAACAATGACATATCATGCATCTATACCTTTTATATAGACACATTTATCTGATTCATTTATTTTGAATCCATTTGACAACATAGTTTCATCAAATTTTTCATGCCATTGTTTTGGCGCTTGTTTGAGACCATAAAGTGATTTTACCAACTTAGGCACCTTATTTTCATTTCCTGGGCTTACAAAGCCTTCAGGTTGTTGCATGTATATTTCTTCCTCCAACTCACCATTCAGGAACGCGGTTTTTACATCCATTTGATGTATTTCCAAATTTAGTATAGAGGCAATTGCGCATAAGCATCCTAATGGATGTTATTCTAGTTACTGGTGAGTATGTGTCAAAGTAATCTAGATCTTCCTTCTGTCTAAATCCTTTGACCCCCAGTCGGGCCTTATATTTGTCTATTGAGCCATCAGCCTTTAGTTTTTTCTTAAAGATCCATTTGTACCCTAGGGTTTTTGATCCCTTAGGAAGATCTACTAGTTCCCATGTATGGTTTTGCAGAATGGATTCTATTTCACTATTGATTGCTTCCTTCCAATAAGGAGCATCGGGAGATGACATTGCTTGTTGATATGTTAGAGGTTCATTTTCTATCATATATGTATAGAAATCGGGTCCAAAGGTTTTTTGACGTCCTTTGTCGTTTACTCCTTCTTGGTTCCTCTAACTCTATTTTAGCATTTCTTTTATTCGATCTTTGATCAGTATTAACCTCTAGAGGGTCTATATCCCTTGCTCTCTTTTGAACAAAAGTCTCATCAGAGGCTTTCAATGGATAAATTTGTTCAAAGAATCTAGCATTTCGAGACTCGATATTGGTATTTTCATGAATGTCATCTTTTTCAGATTTATACACCAAAAATCAATATGCACTACTATTATGAGCATACCCAATGAATATGCAATCTATAATTTTCGGACCAATTTTGACTTTTTTCGGTTTTGGTATTTCTACTTTGGCAAGGCACCCCCATACTCTTAAGTATTTGTAGGAAGGTGGTCTTCCTTTCCATAATTCATGGGGTGATTTGAAAGTCTTCTTGCGAAGCACTTTGTTCAGTATGTGATTAGCTGATAGTACTGCTTCTCCCCAAAAATTGTCTGGTAAACCAGAACTAAATAGCAGGGCATTCATCATTTCCTTGAGAGTTCGATTCTTACGTTCTGCTATTCCATTAGATTGTGGAGAATATGGTGCTGTAGTTTGATGAATTATACCATTTTGAGCGCAAAATTCCTCGATTGGAAATTCATATTCACCACCTCTATCGCATCGCAAGGTTTTTATCCTTTTGTTCTGTTGATTTTCAACTTCTGCCATGTTTTGTTTAAACATTTCAAACGCTTCATCTTTGCTTCTTAGTAGGTACACATAGAAGTACCTAGTGCAATCATCGATAAAGGTAATAAAATATTTTTTACCACCTCTGGTTTGACACATCTTTAGATCACACACATCTGTTTGTATTAGGTCTAAAGGCTCGATATTCCTTTCAATATGATGAAAAGAAGTTCTCGTCAATTTTGATTCGGCACATGTTTCACATTTGTAATTGGAATCAATTGCAAACTTAGGCATAAATTCTAAGTTAATCATTTTTCGCAATGTATCAAAGTTAACATGCCCTAATCTAGCATGCCATATATTAAATGACTCAGAGATATAAACAGAAGAATCAGTTTTATTATGAATCTCCTTTGGTACAACAGTCATTACATTCATTTTAAACAGACCATCACTCACATACCCTTTACCTACATATACTCTGTTCTTAGACAAGACAAATTTATCAGAAACAAAGACCAACTTGAAACCATTCTTACTCAACAATGATCCAGAAACTAAGTTCTTGCGGATATATGGAACATGTAGGGCATCATTCAGAGTAAGTTCTTTTCCGGATATCATTTTAAGGACTATTCTTCCTTTGCCTTCAACCTTTGACGTGGAGGAGTTTCCCATAAAGAGTTGCTCTTCTTGCGTCACTGGTTTATAGTTGGTGAACATCCACTTGTTGGCGCAAATATGTTTCGTAGCACCAGTGTCAACGAACCATTCTTTCATGTTGCCAACCAAGTTACATTCTGAGATTACTGCGGATAGATTCATTTCGGAGACATCTTCTAACTCCACAACATTGGCTTGGTCTTTCATTTTGTTCTGATTCTTTGGACCTCGACATTCACTTGCCTTATGTCCTTTCTTCCCGCAATTATGACAGTTTCCTTTGAACTTCCTCGTCTTCTTTACATTCAGGTTGTTTTCCCTTTTTCTTTTGTAGTTCTTTTCGGTTTCGACCACATTTGCCTTTTCCACCATAGTATTAGATGTTTTTTTTGGATTTTCTGTTATCTTCTTCAATTCTGAGTCGAACAACCAAATCTTCCATTGACATTTCTTTTCGTTTATGCTTCAGATAATTCTTGAAGTCTTTCCACAATGGGGGCAACTTCTCTATGGTGGCTGCTACTTGAAATGATTCACTCAGAGTCATTACTTCGTCATGTATTTCATGAATAATGACCTACAATTCTTGAATTTGGCTGATAACTGTCTTGGGGTCTATCATCTTGAAGTCCAGAAATTTGCCGACAATGAACTTCTTCATACCAGCATCTTCTATCTTGTATTTCCTATCCAAAGATATCTAGAGTTCCTTCGATGTCTTCATTGTGCAGTAGACATTGTACAGACTGTTATCCAGTCCATTGAGTATGTAATTTTTACATATGAAGTCTGAACTCTTCCAAGCAGTGAGTGTCTCAGCCTTGATCGGGTCGGGCTCTAATTCGTCGACTGTAGGAGGATCTTCTGTGAGAAATTTGGCCAAGCCTAATGTGGTTAAGTAAAAAAACATTTTTTGCTGCCACCGCTTAAAATCGACACCAGTAAATTTTTTTGGCCGTTCTCCATGCGAGAATGGCACGGTCGGTGCCACCATTGGTGCAATTTGAGAGGTGGTCATGACGGGTATGTTTGCCGAAGTATTACTTTCTTGAGCCATCGCCTGAAAGCAATAGAACAGTAAGCACAAACTCACACAAATTCTGCTTTAAGATTGTTCACGCTTACTGTCTCTATTCACACTGATTCACAATTGTAGAACCTAGTGTTACAAAACAGGGTAAACAGAAGTAAATACGTACCGCTAATGCAGTTCCGTTGTAGTATGATGATTGTCCGAGTCCAGTATTGTATACTGTTCCCTTAAAGCAGAATTGCTCCCCCACAGTGGCGCAAAGGGGTTGATCAGCAACCGCTTCCCAAGGTAAAACGGATCAGGTTCTACAATGGCGCGCAAGCGATGTAGAAT
Organism: Allium cepa; assembly: GCA_030765085.1. Taxonomy (NCBI): domain Eukaryota; kingdom Viridiplantae; phylum Streptophyta; class Magnoliopsida; order Asparagales; family Amaryllidaceae; genus Allium; species Allium cepa. Next base: position 75,653,502 of record CM060941.1, on the reverse strand, counting down.
AACGGCGAACTCAAGCGACGATTTGTGGTAAGAACAGAGCGCGGAGGAAAAAGAAGGTGATCAGAGAAAAAGAATTAAAAAAATTATATTCAAAATTCTCGGATCTGCTATTTATAGGAGTAGTACGTGACCGTTAGGAAAGGTTGCGACCCTTTACCAATTGGCGTGTCATTTCAAACAGTTATTACTGTTGGATTCAAACTGTTTCGGCTCCTAAAAATATAGTGTGATGCGAACCAATTCCAGTAGCCCAAATGCCTAATGCCAATTGCAAAGTGCCTACAAGATGCCTCAAACGCCTATTCGCCCATGCCGCGCATGCTGATGCGGATGCGGATGCGGGCTCGAGCTCGGGCTCGGGCACGGGTACGGGCGCGGGCGCGAGCGCTTGCGGGGTGGTGCTTTGCACCACCCGCTAAGATGGTCATGCTCATGTCTCTCTTGTTGTCTCATTGTAATTATAATAGAGACCACATCTTTATACATACATACATACATACATACATACATATATATATATATATATATATATATAATATGTTGGTTATTATATTATAAGATGTGTGACTATTCATATTCCAAGATAATAAATACTTCATTTTCCAATGCACTATTCATTAATGCTCATTCAATTTCCAACACTACTATCCTATGTAATCTATTTTCCAAGTCAGCATGTACAAGTAGGATGTTCTGCAATGTATCAGTAGGATGTGCTTAAACCTATGTCATGAATATCTGTACCTATATTCACCTTTACAACTTTTTACTTACAATTTTTGTTATCCCCATTAGATAAATATGAAATATGTAATCATGGTACATCCTTAATTTTGAATATAGTCCCACCAAATAATATTGTTTACTTATTTATTCGCCTCAGAAGTTAATTCATGTACTTTTATACACAAGTACGTACATGCACATACATGCCACATCATGAATAATGCTGACATTCACACTACTATTTTCAATTTATTTTTGTGTTTACTCATTTGTATCTTAGGCTCATTATTTATTTTGGATTAAGGTTGATTTCAATAAAATGGACCCACTTTAGTAGCTAGTATCTTTTTAAGTCCACATATGTATTAATGTATATTCGTACAAAGTTCCAAATTTAGATATCATGTGCATTGAATACAATAAATCAAAATAAGGTGATAGTTCTTATAGACTTCATAATGGTTATTTACCAATAAAAAGCTGCATATTAACATCAACTAAACTAAATTTTAAAATATAAACACAAATTGAAAACTACTTCAGATCAAGTCATACATATACTATTCATTATTTCACCTTTAGTGTGAAATTTGACTATCAAAACAACACTTTAAGAATGATAAATAACTTATATTAGAAATATTCTACCCGCTCAAAGGTTTTTTTTTTTTGAAAACACAAGAGAACCCGATAAGCCGGTAAACTCCTGAGGAGGGCACAGTAAAGCCGTACGCTGATCCTGGGTAAATTTATATAGGATAGTGAAGCGCATGCTAGGAATCAAATTTGAGTCTTTTTACTAGAAGCCAAGCCTCCTTTTCACTGCGCTGCACAGCCTCCTTTTCACTGCGCTGCACCCGCGGACTAGCTCAAAGGTATACATACAGCTGTTGTAAAATAATAGTTATATGTCCACTATATATATTCCATCAACCTATTCACACCTTTATGGTACAACTCTTGGTAATCAATAGACCCATGCAACGCACAACTTTCCGCTTGTATATATATATATAAACTCCTTATGTATAAACAAATGCAACATGTAAAAACAAACTTAAAATCAACTCACCATCACTTACACACCTAAGACATCATGAAGTGATGGAAGACACATGGAGGGGGGGGGGTTTGTTCGGCCGAAGCTATGATGGAAGGGGAGGGGTACTTTGTTAATTTCGTGCATAAGGATTTCTACCATATTAATACACATGTATATCCTCTTTCTTTCTTCACAAATTCACTTCTCTTCTTCATCTTGAGCTCTCTAATAGCTCTTCTTCAGTGGCTTCCTAAATAGTAAAAATATTTCAACACCGCATCGAAGTTTTGAAAAAATTATTTCCATACACATACGGTTTCAAATCTCTGCAAAAGGTTAGCCAAACTCCACCTCTTTCTCACTAAAGTGCACGACACACGCCATCACCATCTCAAAGCCGAGCTTCCACCTCCACACAAGCTTTACCGAGCATCACTAAGGTCCGAGGGCAAGTTCCATAAGCTTCGGTGCGGAGAAAGGGATCGTTTTGCCGATTAATAAACATTTAGAGTCGGATAGCATGAAAGTGAAAGCACTACTTCTATCTTATTTAAAATTATCTTAAAATTATCTATAATTGATGCTATGTAGGTATTCTTGGTTGATTAGCATAGTTTGGATGCTAAAATGATTGATTATTGATTGATTGGTTGCTTATGTTAATCATATATTGACTTGTTTGGTTAAGTTGACTTATTTTGATAATAATGTGAAAATCATACCCATTAGATTTGAAATAATCACTTTAAATATCCATGGAAAATTCATAAGAAATAATCCCTATTATATTCTGAAACAACGCGTGTATAAGAAGAATCAAAGCCTCTTTTAAATTTTAAATAAAAAAGATATCGTTTTTGAAAACAGAAATGGTTTTGTAAAAGTTAAGAGGAGTATTTATTTTTTCGGACCCTGGTGGGTACGGTTTTCAAACGAAAAAAATCAAGATTTTGTTTAGTAAAGTTTGAGATATGTCCTAATCAAGTTTTTAAAATCATCACATTTTGGCAGTTCGTAAAATATTGTTTTCAACTCTTCAAAATGGACGTTTTTAAATCTTTAAAAATATGAAATAAATTCCATAAATTTGTTAAAATGTTCTAAAAGGAATTTAAATTATAAAAATGAGCACATATGTAATGAAATTGGTGTTTCAATCTATAAAGCTTTAAAATCAGTATTCACCGACAATTTAGTAATGAAAATTGGTAACCATTGAATAAATGATTTGACCTTGGGTTTTCTTCTCGAATATTTTTGAAATATTTTTCAAATGATAAATCAAATACTTTTAAAAGTTTAAAGTCGATCAAATAACTTGACTACCTTATAGGTGATATAAAAATAGTATCTAGGCTTGAGTTTGGAAAACCAGTTGCCTGCTCACCTTAACTATCCGGACCGACCCGACAAAGGGGATAGTTAACTTGATTTACTTGAATCGTATTTTATTAAGATAAAAGAAAAGAGATTTGGAGTTTTCCAAAAAGGTTAAACAAGATTTAAAATAGGATTTTGATGGTAAAGAGAATATTCTACTTAAACTCTATATTAAATTCCAAGGAGGGAAACTGTACTATCGACGTGAATTTAAAAGTGATTTCACCGTTATTCGACAAACCATACAGGTTGAATACAGAAATTAGTATTGAGTATAATTAATCTAAAATCTAGGAATCATTATTACTTAATACTAAGTGATTTGGGATTACAGTAAACGATGTCTTAAATAACATTGTTTTTGACCCATTTAAAACATGTTTCGAAAAAATGAAAACTTTATTAAATATGCTAATAATAGAATATGAAAATATTTTCCCTAAGTAATTAAAAGGAATGATATGGTATTTCCAAAGTTAAAAGAAGGTTTAATAATTCTGTATATCCGGAGCAGAATTAGTTTAAAGATATATATCTCTGAAAGATATTTTATTGGATAAAAAGATATCTTTAAAGTTAAATAATATATTGAGTAAAAGAAGAAAAGAAGATTTAACGAAAGAGGCTTAACAATGTTGTATACACATATAACACATTTTTTTCGATAACTGGTTCGGAGAGATTGGGATCATTCCTTTTCAAAAACCACTTGGAACCAATATAGGCGTTCGAAAGTGAAGACACGTCGAAGACAATAATTTTGAAGACGGAGATCTTCATAATATAGGGCTGCTTCCCACTAACCTCGTGATTCCTATATTATATATATACATATGGTGGCAGTAGTACCATCATATTGAAATCTTCAATGCAAGGACTTCTCATTACTAATCTTAGAGGTGATTTCCAAACAGGATATAGTAGGAGTACCTTCGATTTGTCCTGTTTCTAGACAATTTGTATGGACAAATGTCTGACATTACATTTTCAAGACCACGTACATTGGTTTTTACAAATGTACATCTGTTAGGTGGTGTAGGAGGTAACCCCTCTTAAACTTAACAATTTTCCCTGAGGCGTATGAACTCAGGAGTTGTACTTTTGTAGAAACCAATTAGTGTGTCGTCGGAAATGGCAATGTGGCATTTATAGTGAGATTTTTCATGTGAAAGGTAAAATGTTATCTCAAGCCTTGCACATCGGTAATGGCGTAAACATGGTAGATGTGACAAGGTTATGTGGGTCGCATCCATTAGGAGATGATCATCACCTTTCTGAATTGCCCTCTATATTTCGAGTTTGTCGTGTATGTTGTGGCCACAAATAGGTTGGGAACAATCGGAGTGATGACATATTCGGTACTATCTACGGTAGAGGTAGGCCGGTTCTGTGTTGGTAGAGGGCAGTGGGGTTGTGCCTCAGTACACTACTATAGAGGTGTACTGTAGGAAAGTAGTCCCTTACCTTTTCATTGTTGGAAATTTATTCTCCAATACGTATCTTTACGGACTTGATTGTATACCTAAATATGCTGTCGAATTTAACAAATGTAAAATTTCGGCAATTTTAATATGTTATTTGAAAGAATTTCCAAAACAATGTCATTAGAAATAATATCAAATGATTTGATAAAAATGTTTTAGTTATCATAAGCTAAAAACTTGTCCGTGTTTGTGTGCGGCGTGGTCTTACGAGATACTCTTCTTTTCAAAAGTTTTGTTTGACATCAAAGTTGATCTATGACGCTGTCATATATATTTACGATTTGCGTTTCACATTGGTTTGCCAAACTGATCCAGATATTTTTAATTAGATCAGATACGAGTAGTTCTAGGATTAGCTGAGGACGCTCAGGGTTTCCAAAGGAGAGCTGGAGATCTTTATCAATGTATGGACGTTGTTTACTTTTCCATTGTGCTTGTTGTTTTTCATCCTTTGTAAGGACTGATATTTATAACTGATTAGGCTGAGCTTAGGATAGACTCTGATATATGTATTTAAAAGATTTTCCACTATAAAGATTATTGAAATAATATATGTTATTCCATTCGTGTGAGATTCTATTCTGTCTTCTTTTTCTTTTTACCCTTAACAAAGTCCATATTTTCGTTCAATTTGGGTTGGACATGAGTAGTTCATTGTCAATCTAAACTATACAGAAGTGCGGGTCATCACAGGGTCCTTACATAATTAGATTTTAGAAGAAATAAGAATTGAAGAAAAAACAATGGAAAATAGGTTCCGTTGAACAAAACATTTATTAATTCACCAAATGATTACAAAGAAAGCCCAAAAATTAAGAAGAAATCTCAACCCCCAAAACCCTAGAAAATAATAAACTTTTTCTCACACACATCTAATGAACCATAATATGCCTATTTATAATAGTCTTGATAAAATATTTCTTTAATCAACCGTTGGTTATTTCCATCCTCCAAAATAAATCCTTCTCGTGTAGATAATTATTTGTCTTCTTTAATGCAGTAAAATTGGCAATTAATCACTCTTCAACATCTACAAGATCTATAAAAGAGACAATTTATTGAGTCACAATTCCACCTTAGATCAAATATCTTAAAAATCTACTTAAATATGGAATATTATGTCACCAAAATCTAACAGAAACCCTATCTAATGAATTTCTACTCTTGAACTTGATTTTCCTTCAACCTTCAACTTTATAGATTTCACTCCATAACTGCAAATCACCTCTTATTTCTTCTATTATGAAGTTCTTGAACACTTCTTCAAATAATTGTAATACTACTAACTCTATGGATATCCATATATCATGGATTGGTAAATTACCATTATTGTTGATTCGGAAAAAAGTGTTTCCAATGCTTTTATCATTAAAATGTTAAGCCTCCCATAAATACAGACTGTACCGATATACTAACTTATCTCAACAATGATAACAAATTGACCGGTATGAAATGATTGTTGAATTTTTTCATTCAAATATGTGTGCGTTGACCAGATTTGGTTTAGGAATTCAATGCAAATGGTGCTAATTATTGAAAGCGAGTGGAATCTTTACCAATATGGATCTTAGGATTAATACATAAGTATTGGTAAATAGCTAAGTAACTAACCATAGAAAATAAGAAGATAAAATCACATCGAGATTTTATACTAGCCTAGACCTCTCATCCTATGCCCAGTCCCTAAGCTCCACTTAGGAATTTCACTATTGACAACCCGCACTTCACCTGAAGGAACATGTTTATAAATATTGCTTGAGTGCACGATCAGGACTTCCACCAATTTCAAAGCAAAAAAGCTTTAATCATGTCTTTGATGTGTTCTTAGTAACACAAATAAGCCACACTTCAGTACATATTTCCTATGATATCCTATGATGATCGTTGTATGTGTAGCGTTATAGAAAGCAAATATGAAGAATTTGATTGCTTTAGAATTCAGAGAGCAATGGATAGAATATCAGTAGAATAAAGATATTAGAACAAGAATTAGATGATTTTAATCAACGAAGTTAGTCTATATTTATAGGGATGAAGAGGTCTATCGAAATGGATGATCTTTCAAGAAGACACGACTTCATATGGACAAACTTTTTATTCAAAAATAAGTGTCTATTCCAAATATAGTTATTTTCTATTTCTTAGACATCTAAGCCGAAGAATCGGACTTCTGATTAGTTATATAAAAATTGTTTTGAAACGAGTATGATGTCAGAGTATTCTAGGATAGACGTCTGAATGTATTCCAAAAGGGAATACATTCATTTTGAATCTAATTCAAATGTCTTGCCTAAAAGTTAAGACGTCTGAGTTACGTTATTAAAAAGCAAAATTATAAGGGATCAGACGTCTAATAGGTTTAACCAGACATCTAGTACCTTCATCAGATGTCTAGTTTAACTTATCAGATGTCTGAGTTGGCTCAGTAGATAAAATTAAAAAGTGCTTCAGATGTTCGAATAATTGATTCAGATGTGTGAATCTACACATGTTATAATCTCGAGATATTCTAGTCTAAACAGACGCCTGGTTCAGTATAAACCTTTTGGATTATTATTTTCAGACATTTCAGTTTTGATAAGTTTTACGAAATAGAATTTTACTTAGGAAGATGATTTAAAAATTATTTTTCTAGGTTTAGTATAGACCTTAACATATTTTTACAATCAGACATTTGGATTATTATTTTTCAAACATTTGAGTTTTGATAATTTTTGCGAAATAGAATTTTACTTAGGAAGATGGTTTGAAAAATATTTTTCTATCGTGCTCAAGTGTGTGTAATTATCAAAGGATAATATACATATGTTTCTAGATTTACAACGACAACATTACTTTGACGGTATGATCTTTAATCCTTGTATTTATTAGCAAGTTATCTTCTTGTCAAGAACATCTTGTAGAAAATAAGTAGCACTGTGCGACACACACACACACACACACACATATCTACGTATATTACACACACACACATATATAGTTGTATCGTAAAAACTCTATAAAGGCAGGAATTAGCATTCTTCCCCCTTTTGATGATGACAGCTATATATATTTATAATATAACGTGTACTCCCCTTATCACCGTGTCTTGTATAATTCTTCCCCTTGTCATTATAAAAAAGAAGTAATAATATATCAACTTCACTAATTGTAATGACCCGTAAATTTTAACGATTTTTAATAATTTAATTAATTGAAATTTCCATGAAAATAAATTATTAAAATTTGATAATGAATATTTGATACTTGGAATGCGTCTATTTAAATGTAGAAAATGTCAAATTTTCATCGTAGTATATGGAAGTTAGTTCTGTTGTGTAATTTCAACGTCAATTTTTAATTTAAAATTTGATGAAAATAAAACATTTTCGAAACTTAAATATTTTTACATGATAAAAATGTAAATCATTTTCTGAGTGGAACGTCATATTTCGTTTCATCAAATTTGGATTTCTCTAGCTCCGTTATCTTATTTTCGACGAATTTGCACTAATTAGACAGTGAAATATCGAATTTTGATAGGATGGTCGTATCGCTGATATCTATGTACCATTGTGTTCGTTTCATCATGCCGATCTCCATAGTATATCCGATTATGCATTTTGGCATTCGGTACGCAGCGAAATGGTTCGCCGTATCGGTCTGTTCGTGTCCTTTTGATTCCATGTGTTCATTCGTTTATTCCGTGAGAAACCATGGGTAATTTTCTATAAATATTTCCATAAATTCGGCAATTGACTTTTGCTTTTCTCTGTTTCCAATAGGTTTCTAGTCCGTTCCTTTCCTCTTCCCATTTTAATATATTTTCAAGCTTATATTTTATATATTTATTTGCCTGACACGATCGCATGCTTTCTCCTTCTTCTTCTTTTTTATTCTGCTCGTATCCACCATTGAAGCCGAAGCCACTTATCCCCTCTACATGGCCGCATCCTCCTTTACCTATGCCACAACTGCCATCGTTCTCTTGCCTTCACCTTCGAACGACAAAACCCCTCTCTCTCCTTTGTTCAACCGCCGCTCAACAAACTCCCCTCCAACTTCGTTTGTCGTGAATACCCAGACCCTCCTCCGCCTAATTTTCCATCACCGCGACTCCTCCGACCTAACTACAGCCTCACGCATACCCAACTCCATCTCCGTAGAACCACCTTCCAACAAATCCACCCACCCCTTGAAACGCAGCCACGTCTCCATGCTCCACAACCAAAGCCGCACCACGTCCTTACCTCTACGCACATGGGATGCAGCCGAACATCCAACTCCACCATGGAAGGCTGCAGACCCGCGCCCCTCCTTCCAGCCAATGACCGCATCCCCTCACAGAGCCTCCATGCGTATGCGGAATACAGCAACACCACCCATTTCCCTTGCACATGAACAGCAGCTCCGCCCTTCCATAGCCCGCTGCCCCAGCCTTGGCCGTAGATCCACTTACCCTGCTTGCTTTGCCCGACTCGATCTGTGGCCTTAGCCTTTCCCTCCTTCATTTAAAAAAAAAGAAATTTAATAATATATAGTATGATTTTGTTTTAGTTTGCAAATTTTTCAAAGAATCCTGTCCTTTTGATCTTTTTGTGCATCTTCTCATGCAACTCACCATATCTCGACTTAGAAACTAGCAGACCCTCCCTCCATTGCTCTGTCATTTGACCAATAGCCTCACAGCCTCGCCTGAACTGGCAGCCTTCTTGTAAAAAAAAGAAAAGAAAAAGAAAAAACATATATGTGTATAAGTCTGCATATATATACTTTGGAAAGCCTGCACTTTCTTCCACCGCTTCACTCTATTTGCCGCGGCAGCTTTCCGCCTTCCCCTATCTTTCCATGGAGCGCAGCAGCAGTAACACTAGGCCTGATTTGCTTCGTTGTTTTGTTATATTATACAAATATAATATATATAATGATTTGATATGTGTTTTAAGAAATTGTAACATATAGAGATTTTGATTTTATTAGAATTGTTCTAAGAAAAAAATGATTTTGAAATATCAAATATTGGTTTTAAAATATAATATATATGTAAGTTTATATATTAGTTTATATATATATAAGTATACATGAGTTTTAGTTTTGAAAATATAATGTAAAGGTTTTATTTTAATTTTAATACGTGTTTAAGTAGTAACGATTTGAAATATATATATATATATATATATATATATATATATATATATATATATATATATATATAAAGATTTTATTCTCTACGTGTTTGAATTAAATCTTGATTTGAATAACAATTTTATTTTAATATGTGTTTTTAAAATTGAATATTGGTTTTTGAAAAGTAATATACATATATTTTGTTTCCATTTATATCAAGCTAGTTCTGGTTTGTTTCCTATCGATTCTAAGTTATCAACTTTGCTTTGCTCGTCAAATTCGTGTTCATCGTGCTGTGCATTGGAATTTGTACTTGGATTCTTATCTTGTCGTGTTGTCTGATTTCTCTAATCTCGAAAGCTGAACAATCACTCACGATTAACATTTTTATATTTAGTAAATTTAATTCACATGAAATGAAATTAAAATATGCTACTAGATTTGAATTGTTATTTATTTAATTGTTAAATATGATCTGCCATTATCTGCACTTGTTTACCTAAGCATATGCACCACAACCTATTGTATATATTATATGTAAATTGTAACTGATGATAAATGCCTGTTGTTGATATGTTATATTGTTATCATATTTGTTCTCACTCTACAAGTTCCATGTTAGTTTAGAAATCTCTATGGGTTGAAATGATACATACCCGAAGGATCTTGTAGATTTGGGAAAAATCGTTAAGGGTTGAAACAATAAACCCAAGTGATTTTCATTGATGTTGGATTTCGGGATTGCGGTTTGAAATGATATATAACCGTATATTTAAATAAATTACGGATCGAAATGATAAATATCCGTATCACTTGACCATAGGTTAGAAAACTATATACGGACATCGTTGGTCTATTTTGAAAAATGATTTCTGGAATTTTGGAAAGGAAAATATATGGGTTTTGATAAATATTGATTTTAAATTATAATATATATATATATTGATTTTTAAATTTATAAATTTAGACTTTAAATTTATATGTTTTGGAAATTTCAAATTTATAAGTTAAGTTTTAAAATGCAAATTATAAAAAATTTCTTATAACTTTATTATTTTTAAATTATATAAAATAAGATTTAAATAGATTTAATAATAATAAGATTTAATTTAAATATTTATTTAAATTTATATTAACAATTTAAATAGATTTTAGTAATATCTTCAAGTAATAGAGGTTGGAAAAGTAAGTTAAATAAGAATTGACTTGTAATTTAATTTGTTAAGAATTGAATTTAAATAAGAATTAACTTATAATTTAATTTGTTTAAAATTGAATCTAAATAAGGTTGGATTGTAACTTATTGGTTTTGAAATTTTGAAAGGTATGATTTTATAACTTGATTCGATGAAAATGATTAAATGAATATTTTCAACTTTAAATAAAATTGAAATTGAATGTTTGATATTAAGTTAAATTGTGATATGAGATTTTTTTTAAATGTCATTAAAGATGAATAAGTGAATATTCTGAAATTTTAAATAGGATAAAGTTGAATTTTGAAATATAAATGAATTTTATCACTTTGAGTTATTGTAAATTGTTTGAATATTTAAACTTTGAGATCCATTGGATTGGAAGTGGTTTAAACTTGAAATCGATATAAATCAGATATGGTTTAATGAGAATTTGGATGATTTGTGCAATTGGAGGAACCAATTCTAATTTGAAACTATTTTCTATATAAACTATTTTAATATGTAAACTATTTTAATTTATAACTATTTAAATATATATATACACACCATTTCAATATTTAAAGTTGGAAAGTGATGTGATTTCAAAGGTGAGTATGATTTCAAAAGAGATGTGATTTTGAAATAAATATGATATTTCTATACGAAGTATAAACTGTTTGAAAAATAAAATGACTAAGGTGTGAAATAAAAGTTTGGTTGTTAAAGAGACCGGGATTGAATATTGTCATATTCTCTGCCAATACCGAAAACCACTTTATCAATTGTGGATGTGGTGGAGATTCCAGAACGAAGTATAATGGTTTGGCGGCGATTCTAGATGAGGTATTAACATAGCCCTGACTCCCGCAAGTCAGCTTGATGAGAACAAGAGCCATGCCAGGCCAAATGAGGTCGCACCTCCAATCAGGCACATTTCTTCGATACCATTCTATTACTTTATGATTTGATTGGGTGCACCTTTGATTTGGGAGTGTGTCTCGAGGTGGGAGTTAGTAGCTATTATGCGTTACCACTAGTTCGGATCTGCAAAACAGTAGAATACTACCCTAGGAATTGTCTCGCATGCCTTGTCACATGCCTCATCGCGCCTTCTACGAGCTTTGTTTGTACCGTACCTATGGAGTGCCCTCTGAATAAACCGCCAGTTTCGTGGAGCTTACGGTACTGTATAGACTACGAGAATATGTAAAATATGTTAAGGGGGATATGGGTAACGCCTTAATGCTATTTTAATACTTTACCGATAGGCATATTATAATAGCGTATCCACATAGTAGATAGTTCCACATATCCTTAGAGGATGGAAATCCCAAACATTCTTTAAGTTACTTGTATTTCAGTTGATATTTCACTTGAGTTGAATTTACTAGCATAAAAATGTTAATCCTGACTTGAGTGTTTTTTGATTTGCTTTATGCTTAGGTCAATTTGAGTGTCACAGCATTTGAGACTCACTTGGAGATCGGAGTCTTGTTTGAAGATCTATCTATCTAGCTTTCAGTTATTTCAGTTTATTTCAGTCATTTATGTTTAGACTTGTCGGTTGCTTATGTATTAGAGATTCATTTATATTTTAGATTATGTTGTATTTTGTTTCAAACTCTGATGTTCTGTAGTAGTATCATGAACTACTATTTATCTATTCCGTTGCTTATTGATATATTACTCTATGCCTGTGATTCTGTGATTGATTTATTTACTGTATATGTGGAGTTTTTCCAAATATAAATTAACAATCTGTTGTTTTGAGCTATTCAAGTATGACATGAGTGGATGATTTTCGATTTGAATAGTTCAAAATAGCACGTCGTTATAAGTGGTATCAGAGCTCTGGTTTAGGCAAAAATTAGCATATGGAGTAAAAATCATTAGAGATAGGGTAGTGTTACCCTAGAATGAGTAGAATTAATTATAGAATCATATTCGTTCTAGCTTGAAATTCTTCGTTAAGGTCCTCCTAGATTAGGATTTCTTTCGGATTTCAAAACTTTTCCTTTGTTTTGAAATCCGTTCATGTCCTTTCCTGTTCGTGTTTTTTTGATACTGGAGCATCCCATAGCTTCATTTTTGTTGATCTCTGCAATGAATTTGAACCCATCTTACAATCTCAATTTGCAACTTCGTTCTTTTGTGCAACTCATTCCATCGGCGGTCCCGCCAATTTTGGTATGATTTGTAAAGGGGTGAAACTCCTTTACAATAGGCATCGATTCACCAGAGATCTCTACATCCTCGGTTTTGATGCTGTTTTTTATTGCAAAGCCCGAACCGTTTCTCTAGTGGATGAGCGGGCTAATTCTCTTGTAATCGAATATTAATTGCCTCAACATTTTATATGCAGTTCTATCTATTCACTTGATTCTCACCTAGTGACCTCGTCTCCACCTCTATTGTCCAACTACTTTCGGATGTCTTTGGTGAAGTGACTTCTCTACCTCCTAAGCGGGAAATTGAATTCCGCATCGATCTTATTCCTGAAGCTCGACCTGTTGTCCTTCCTCCCAGACGAATGGTTTCTATGAATGGTTAGTCATCCCTTTTTGGATTAATCTTCTCTTGCCTTCTTCGTTGATCTCATGAATCACGCTTCCCACGATGTTCTCAACCAGTTGTCCTAGTTTTCATTGAGGATATTCTCATCCTTTCTAAATCTAGGTTGACTGGTTAAGTTCGCCACGATTCATATAAGCCTATCCATCTTTCCTTCTTTTGTAATTTAATTTTCTTATCTTCCTTTAAGTCTATCATCTTGTATAGAATTCTCTTCAATTGGGGTCTCTCTAAATTGGTATCTCTATCCTTATTCTAGAATCCATTCTTCAATCATCCTGTAAGAGAGTGTATATGTAATTAATATAATGATGTTTTATATTGTGTTGTTTAAGTTGTTAAGTTTGATTTGGGTTTCGATCGATTCGTCTGGCCAACGCTATCGATAGGAATTCCAAAACACTTGAATAGAGCAAACTGCACAATATTATTTTCGAAATTGGTAAATGAAATAATTTTATGTATGGTTATATTATATATATATATATATATATATATATATATATAAGTACAATTTTCTGAAATTAGATAGTTAAATGAATTGGGTGTTAGAAATGATAATACTAGGTTATTATTTATTGTTTTGTCAACATTCCTAAACCATTAACTACTATTGTATGTTATAAGGAGATGAATTTTAAAACATGGTTTATGAATCTGATTTGCAAATGAAATGAATTTAAATTAAGAATTTGACAATTAAATTTACGATGCTTTTCAAAATTTGGTTTTCAAAATTTGAAAAATATATTATTTGAAAGTATTTTCTAATGAAGATTTGTTTCCAAAGAAATTTAAAGGGAATAAGTTGGTACTCTCCTCTTACTTCGTTGGAAAATAATTTTGGCGATGACTGCAGCATCATCGACATTCATTTTTGATTCCCAAAGTGGAGAGACCATTTAGTAGCTTTGCTACACTTTAATTCTTAAGTTTTATGTTAAGTGATGGTTTTCAATTATTGAAATAAGCAAAAAATTTGAATAATTGGAGTGTGTAAATGTAACAGCCTGGTATTTCCAACCATTCGCATCAGCACCTGTCGAACTTGAATTGCTTAAAATATCAGATTGTTAATTTATATTTAGCACACTCAACATATATATTAAATAAATAAATCACAGGATCACAGACACAGAGTTATATAAAAATAAGCAGCGGAAACAAAAGAATAGTAGTTCATGAAGCTACTATATATATATATATATATATATGTATGTATGTATGTATGTATAACAGAGTTAAACAAGATACAAAAGAAGTCTCGGATACATAGAAGTCTCAATACAATAGTCAAATACAAGATCAGAATATATCACTGGAGTCAACTGAATAACTGAAAGATGAATACATAGCCGGATCTCCAAGCGAAGCTTCAACTCCGAGACCCGAGCGTAAAGCAAAACACAAAACACTCGAGTCATGATTAACATTCTTATATCAATAAATCCAACTCAAGTGAAATATCAACTGAAATATAAGTAACTCAAAGAATGTTTAGGATAACCATCCTCTAAGGATCCGTCAAACTATCTACTATGTAGTAATACACGCTATTATAATAATGTCTAAAGTAAAGTAAACTATTAAAATAGAGTTAAGGCGTTAACCATATCCCCTTAACACATTTTTATATATTCCCATAGTTTATACAGTACCGTAACTTCTCATAAACTGGGCTTATCAGAGGGCACTCTGTAACATCCCGAAATTTTTGAATTTAAAATTCGATAAATTATTTGAACTTTGGAATTTAATTAGTGAAATTCAGCCTAAATTTAATATTGTTGAGATTGATATTACAGGTTGGATGGAATTAAATAAAATTTGATAATAAATTTTAAATAAATAATAAAAATAATAACAATAATAATTAAAGAAAACAACACTAATCAACAAGAAATTGTTTACAACAATAAAATAAAAAAATGAACAAATGAAATGTTTCAGTTAAAACCTTTAAATAGAACTAAATCAAATTTTGTAATAGAATTCATAGAGTTATAAAATGTTAATAACTAAAACAAATTCCTTACCTTAGTAAAGCAAACTTGTACTTGCAAAAAGAATATACAAACCAGTAAGTAGTTTGCCGTGAGTTGTATGCAAACAAGAAGATAGCATAGAAAACAAAATCTATGCAAGAAAGTATTTTTAAAACAAAACACTTTTATTTTATAAAGTAAACTAGGAAATAAGTTAACCAAAGAAAATAAGATATGCAAGATCTGCCAAACAATAATAATTAAAAAAAACACCTTTATTTAGAAGTAAAACAAGAAAGCAAGTATTTTAAATAGAAAAAATATATAAGAAAATAGTACTTACAGAAAATGCAAATCGAATAGCATGCTGAAAATATACAAAACATGAATACATGCTTCCATTTAATGCTTTCATTAAATGTTTTCATATTCAACCATACATAAGTACAACAGAATAAAATAAAAAAAAGAAGAGAAGTCTTGCCTCAGCCGCACTCAAGTAAAGCCTGCACATCTCCTTATATACATGACCATAGTTCCATTTGTTCAAAGTAAAACCCTAACAAAGAAAGAAAAAAATATTAGCAAAGATCAGAAATTTAAAAGGAAAAAAGAATCACTTTATTGTTAAAGTTGAAAACAATTTACTGAAAATAAAAGAAAGAGCAAAACATCACTTTATCTTCAAATTTGGAAACAAAATTACTAAAGAAAGAAGAGGAGAAGAAGATCAAAACAGTTTTTCAAAAACAGGAATATTTACAGGTGAGTAAACCTTTAAGCTAAAAATCAGTAACTAATATGTGTTGTTTATGAATCACAGTGTTGATGTTTGATGTGCATAAATGTTTATATGTGAGTAAAACATAAATCTTCAAACAAGGGTTTAAGTTTATTTAAGACAGTTTAAAAACTTCATCTTTAAACTATTGAGCTTATACTTCAGTGAGCATATGATTTTAATATGCTCTGTGTTCTTTGAGAGTTGTTACAGACTCCATTTTTTCTGTTCAAACATTTAACTATTTTGTTTAAAACATTTTGTAAGCATGAAGCTCAGTGTATATGTATTTCTATAATAGACAGTACTGAAGCATTATTTTTTTTCTCTGTTCTGGCTCACAGGGGGGATTAATCAAATAAATTAAATTTCTTACCATCCAATTAGTATCAAGCTTTGGTTTTAAAAGCGAATATGTATGTTTAAGTATGAATTTTAATTAAAAAATGGTTTGAAGGAAGATAAGGATATACAGTATGCAAAAATTGGGTTTTTTCCAAAGGAAATTCAACTTTGAATAAATTCAACTATTTTAGAACGTTGTTTTGATTTCATAACCTGAATAAACATGCCAAAATATGATTTTTAAAGGCAATATCATGAATTTTACATAAGTAATTTAAGAGTAGTTCGAATTTAAACTAAATTTATATTTTTTCGAATTACCAGTGATTGATTTAATTATAAATGTTGAAATTTGAATGGAATCTAGTTTGAACTTCTATAATGACGAGAAAAATACAAAATAATTTTTCAAATGTGTGAATTGGCCGTTCGAACCCAAAGTAGGGTTTTAGTTGGAGTTTTGCAGTGGGCCGAAAGCACGATGATTTCATCACCTATGGGTGATCGAGTCGCACGCAACGATGGGGGAAGGCAGTTTGGGGTGTTGACGTGACGTGGCAGAGGTTACGACATCTCTGATGGCCAGAGGAGGTGGGATGAGTTCGATTTCCGGTGGTGAGCTGATGGGTTCATTTGATCGAGCTACACTCGATTTTGATTGAGGAAGAAATGGAGTTTTTCGTTGGTACATGATCGACGTCGAGGTCAATTATGACTTGTTGAAGGCTTTCTCGATCGCTAGAGAGGCGTCACTGTCGTGTACACGTGCACGACTTGACCTCTGTGTCAGTGGGAGGATGGTCTGGGAACTCGGTGATGTTTTCGGGCATATGGGGTTGGAACTCAGGGTCGAACTCGAGCAAGTGGAGAAGGTTCATTTCCAGTTTTGATTTATAAGCTTTAATATAAAAAAAAAAGAGAAGGAACAGACGCGGGGAAGAAGAAGATGCTTCGGGGAAAATTGGTGGGATACTCGAGTTTTGACTCAAGTAAAGCCTGGGTATTCTCGGGCTTTATAAAGTTACAGCAAGTGTTGTGACAAAACTTTAGTACTAAGGAAGTAACTAATACTTGTTTAGCTTAAGCAAGAATTTATTTCAAGCAAACTTGATTTCAACTCTGTAGTTAGTCATAAATTGGTTTTTTAAAGTTTAAAGAAAATTTTAAATGTTAATTAAGATGAATAAGTTTTGTAAATTAATGATTTTGAAAAGAAATTAAAAAATGATTTACAAATTGTAATTAAAATTGATTAAATAAACAAATAAGTGTTCAAATATAATTGAAATTGAGAATTTGTTATTCAAATTAATTTAAGTTGATTTATCAAAAAAATTAGCAGTTAATTTAAATAACAAATTTTGAAACGATAAATCGAGTAAATTAAGATTTAATTTATCGATCCAAATTTTTATCATTGATTTAAAATAATTATGTGGTGAATTTATTTAAACCATATTTGAAAATAAATTAACTATTGCTGTGCACTATATTGATATTTCTGTTCTGATTGTGATACTGTGTGATGCACTGTGACTATGATTTATTCTGTATTGATGTGAAAACCTTTATGCCGTAAAACGACATTTAAACTTCGATGCGACAGGGAATCGGATTTCAGTTGGTTATCCGAAACCCACATCGAACCTGTGAATATTTGTGAATGACATCCACATGTTTTAAAATTTGACACTCACTATTCGAACTAGCCGGGAAAGGACCTTTGTGTGATATAACCCATTTCGAATATGTGATTCGACGTCATGGATAACATTTGAAGACCGGTGTTGAAGACCGGGTATTTGCGAGAGCCATAGGATGACCTGTCAATGACTCTGCACCGAGTTGCTCCGGTATAGAGTTCTCCATATGTGATGGGGAATCCGATCGGGATTGTGGATATCCGGATTGCAAGGACTTCTTTGGAAGTGCCTTCGGTTCTGTTCGAACCCAGAACAGACTTGTATGGATTGTATGTCCGACATTACAAATTGAGATATAAAGCAGATTTCTTTCAAATATATTTCCGTTGGTGGCGGAGAATTTATTCTCTTAGCTTAACACCCTTAGAGGTTATATAGTTGAAAGTTATCAGTGATATATTCCCAATTTGGTAATATGGCATGCTGAGTGTTGCTGACCATTTGTTGATCGAAGCATGGCTTTGTGAAAAGCGTAGCTTTGTGGACGAGACTTCGTCGAGCATCACACCCCGGAATGGTCGAAACAAGAAAGATGCGGCAAGGTTATTGGGGGTAGCACCCCTTAGGGTATGTGCATTTCCTTCTGGATAGAAGTGGTATCATGGTATGGAGCCCAGATACTTAACTTATGTTGATATCGCAGATATATATATGTATTACTTTGTGATTTGTTGTTGGGGCCCCGGTTAAAGGTTGGTTACAACCGGGAGATGGCATACTCGTGTCAGTAGTTACCCAGTTAGGGGTAACCCGGCCTTGTGTTGCCAGAGATCCGGTTAGGTTCTCGGGTCGTCCCTCCAGAGGCGTACCCATGTGGCCCAGGAAGTTCCTTAGCCTGACCATTGTTGGAAATCCAATTCCTAATACGAAACCCTGTACGGTTTTAGTTATAGAACCTGCCATTTACTTATGGTGGCGCCCCACTGTTTAAATGGTAGCTATAGTAGGCATAGTTCGGAATGTCTATGCTGGCTAAGATTAATATTCTATTTTCGAAATGTTTCCTCACTATGCATTAGTAATACTATCAAAGAATTTCTTTTCTCATACCCAGCATATTTAACTATCATAAGAAGAAATCTCCTCTAATTCTGTGTTTGCATTGTGTGTGTGGGGAAGGTCTTATGGTAGTTCCATTTTTAAAAACATACCGAAAATTCTTTTATAAATCTAGTTTCTTTAAAAGTAACTATTGTTTTTATTTACTCATACCAGTCCCCTGACTGATCCGGAGTTTATTGTTTTCTTTCCTAAACTTTGGGTGCCCATTATTTCTACACGGGCAGCCTAGTAGCAGGTTTCTGTATTTTGGAGTAGCAGTATTTTGGAGCTCTTATCTAGGAGATATCTTGGGAGCTTTTGGAGATTTCAGGTGTTTAGCTTTTGGGAGTTCGTTATCACCTCTCTCATTTGAGGACTTTTGGATATATGATCACTGTTGTATTATCATGATGTTGTATTTGGAGTTGTGGTGTATGTATTATATACTCTATTGTAGTATGGATATTATGTTGATGTTGTAACTGTGATGATATTTATGATATTGATTCTGTTCCGCTGTTTTATATTCATCTAATTGTTGTTATAAGCTCCGGCGATGCGAATTTGATGTCGTTTATCCGACATCGAGTTTGGGTCGTCACAAGTGGTATCAGAGCTGTTGGTTGAGTAAGATCTTTAGCTGCGGAGTATAACACATTAGATGGCTCAGTAGAGATAGGGTGAATTATACCCTAGAATGAGTATAACCGAGACAGAAACTCTAAATTTATTAGTCTATTTCTTTTACTGCTGATATTCCTTAAGATATTTTGTTCGTGTATTTAAATCAATTTTCTTACTAATTACAGATAGTAAGAAATGAGCGGACGAAGGGGAAGAGTTAGGGGTCAAGGAGGTGCCACAACACCTGATCAAGGTCCCCCAACGGCAATAGCGGCAGCTCAGCAACAGCCGAATCGGCTAATTTACATAAAAGTTTCTCGAGACTTGGTGGTAAGCCGTTCAACGGCACAGAGTCGATTGTTGAGGCACAAGCCTGGATAAGATCGTGTGAGAAAATCTTCAGAGGGCTAAAATTGGAAGACGATCAGAAGCAACTCATAGCTTCTTGGCAACTGCAAGATGAAGCTTCAGCTTGGTGGGAGACAATCACGGTAGATAAGTCAGAAGACGAGTTTTCTTGGGAAAATTTCAAAGAAGTGTTTGAGAAGCGATATTTGCCATCAGCTGGAATTTCTCGAATGTATCAGGAAATCATGGACCTGAAGCAGGGAAGTTTATCATTTGAAGAGTATCTGAACAGATTTAATGAATTGTCTCGTTTTGGTCCCGAATTGGTGAATACGCCTTTAATGATGAACGAGAGATTCATTCGCGGGATGAATAAGAAATTCCATGAAAGAACGACGAGCCACGTTAAGGAATCTTTTTTAGATTTAGTTGATATGGGGTACAGATACGCTACCCTTGATGTGCAAGAAGCCCCGGAAGAGAAAGGTAATTCAGGCAATCAAAATTGGAAGAAGCGGAAATTTGGAGGCAAGAAACCTTGGCAAGGCAACGAGAAGAAGAAGAGCATTCAGGGAAGCGCGGCAGAAAATGTCACTTGTTACAACTGCAAAGAGAAGGGCCATTATTCAAATAGCTGCCCAAAACTGAAGAAGCAAGTTAAGAAGGAAGAAACTGTTAGAGGAGCAAAAGAATGTTATAATTGTCACAAGCCTGGACATTTTATTAAAGATTGCCCAGTGATGAAGCCAGCACAGGTGGCAAATGTTTATGCGATAAAGAAGGACCCCTCAACTTCGAAAGCTGATAAAGGAAAAAGGGTTTTGGAAGGTAATCTTACTATTTATGATAGAACTGTTAGAGTTTTATTTGACACAGGAGCTTCACAAAGCTTTATCTCTCAACAAACCATAAATGAATTAGGACTTGAAACTAAATTTGTTAACGATCCTATTTGCGTGAAAAATCCGGTTGGAGGTCCCGCAAATCTTTGTTCATATTGTAAGAGAGTTCCTATTTCATATACTAGCTATCGATTTCCTATCAACCTTTTTATCCTTGAATTTAATAAATTTGAAATCTTACTCGGTATGAACTGGTTATCGAGATACGAAGCTATATTGGATTGTAATAATCGAACAGTTTTAGTTAAAACAAGTTTTGGAAATTTTATTGAAATCTCTTGTGAGGATCCAAGTCCAAGGAGAGATAGGTTGATGTATACTTTGGGATATCTATCATGAACCCACGTTGCAGTCTATACCTGTTGTTCGAGATTTTTCCGACGTATTTGAAGAAGTGAAATATTTACCTCCTCACCGAGAAATAGAATTCCGAATCGACTTAGTACCCAATGCTCGTCCTGTTGTTCACGCAAGTCGCAGGATAGCACCCAGGGAAAAGATTGAATTGGTTCATCAAACTGATGAGCTACGAGCAAAAGGATTAATTCGAACCAGTGTTTCTGAATGGGGCTCAGCCGTCGTATTTGTTGCTAAATCGGACGGATCTTTGACATTGTGTGTAGATTACCGCGATCTAAATAAACAAACTCTCAAGAATAAATTTCCACTGCCTAGAATTGATGATTTATTCGACCAACTTCATGGCGCTTGTTTCTTTTCAAAAATGAATCAAGCCCAGGGATTCCATCAACTACGAATCGCCGAAGATTGTGTTCATTTAACTACCTTTAGAGGTCCTGATATGTTCTACGAATGGTTAGTTATGCCTTTCGGGCTAACCAATGCTCCAGCATACTTCGTAGATCTTATGACTCGTGTGTTTCGGGAAGTTTTGAATAAATTTGTGCTCGTATTCATTGATGATATTTTGATCTATTCCATGACTAAAGAAGAGCATGCCGTACATCTTAAAATCGTATTGGAAATATTGAGGAGAAATGTTTTATATGCAAAATTTTCGAAATGCCACTTCTGGGTCAATGAAGTCAAATTCCTTGGCCATATTGTTAATGAAGAAGGAATTTCGGTAAATCCTAGCAAAACTTCCGCTATTCTTGATTGGAAACAGCCCACTACTCCAAAAGAAGTTCGAAGCTTCTTGGGTTTAGCAGGCTATTACTGGAAATTCGTTCAAGATTTTTCTAAGTTGGCTAGCCCATTGACTAAGCTAACAATGAAAAATGCAAAGTTCATTTTGGCTCCAGAATGTGAAGAAGTTTTTCAGGAGTTGAAAAAGAGATTGACCACTGCTCCTATTCTCACTGTTGTTAACGGGAACCAAGGCTTATCTGTCTATACTGATGCATGTGGTGATGGGGTAGGTGCAGTATTAATGCAAAATGGAAAGGTAGTTTCCTACACTAGTAGACAATTACGTCCGCATGAGAAAAACTACCCGACGCACAATTTGGAACTTTTGGCTGTTGTTTTCGCTTTAAAAGTATGGCGACACTATCTTCTGGGTAAGAATCTTTTCAGCTTCCTAACAATTTATGAAACTAACTTAACTAAAGAAATATACATAATAAATTCTCTTTGTTTTAGGCGAAAAATTCGAATTATTCACCGACCATAAATCTTGGAAATATCTTTTCACCCAGAAGGATCTGAATTTGCGACAACAACGTTGGTTGGAATTTCTGGCATCTTACGACTTAGATATTTTGTATACGTCGAGAAAGGCCAATGTAGTTGCAGACGCCTTGAGCAGAAGACATGCTGTTCTCGCATATCTAGTTATCACTCCAACTCTTTTTAAAAAGATCGCGAATAAGCAATATGAAGATGAGTTTCTTCGAGGAATTTATAAAAGAATTTGCCAAGGAGAAGACACTAGTTTTGAGATGGATAATAGAGGAGTAATAAGATTAAAAGGCAGGATTTGTGTTCCAGACTTTCCTGATCTGAAACGTGAAGTATTGGATGAATGTCACAAGTCCAAATTCAGCATCCATCCAGGAGTCAACAAAATGTATCGAGATATTAAAAGAACATCCTGGTGGAAAACGATGAAAAGAGACATATCGATTTATGTGAATCGCTGTGCTACTTGTCAGCAAATCAAAAGCGACCAAAAGAAAGTAGCCGGTTTACTTCAACCTTTGAAAGTACCGAAATGGAAGTGGGATCATGTATCGATGGATTTCAACGACGGATTGCCACGAACCAAGAAAGACAATGAAGCGATTTGGGTTATTGTGGACCGTCTAACAAAAAATGCTCACTTTATTCTAGTTAAATCCACTCGGACTGTGGCAAGCTTGGCAGGTATATATATAAAGGAAATTGTTCGCCTCCATGGTATTCCCAGCAGTATAATGAGTGATCATGATCTGATCTTCACCAGTAGAGTTTGGGGGGCATTCCAAGACGCTTTGGAAACGAAATTAAATTTCAGCACTGCTTATCATCCACAATCTGATGGACAGACTGAGAGAGTTAATCGAATTTTAGAAGACCTACTGCGTGCTTGCGTTCATGATTTTGGTGGTTCTTGGGAGGATCATTTGCATCTGGTTGAATTCTCATATAATAACAGCTATCAGGCCAGTATAGAAATGGATCCTTTCGAAGCTTTATATGGTCGTCCGTGTCGATCACCTACATGCTGGATCGAATCAGGTGGTAGACTTGTTCTTGGACCGGATATGATAAAAGAAGCCACTGAGAAGGTAGATTTTATTAGAAAGAAGTTATTAACTGCCCAAAGCCGTCAGAAGAGCTATTATGACCGCCGATGAAGAAATTTGGAATTTCAAGTTGGAGATTCTGTATTTCTGAAAGTATCTCTGATGCGGGGAGTATTGAGATTCGGGAAAACTGGAAAGCTAGCACCGCGTTATATTGGTCCTTTTCCTATTCTAGAAAGGATTGGTCTTCTAGCATATCGAGTGCAGCTGCCCAGCTGGTTGTCCGGCGTACATGATGTGTTCCACATTTATAATCTTCGAAAATATGTGCACGATCCAGATGATATTATTGAAGAAGCTGCTCAGCAGGATCTAGAGATCACTCCTAACTTGGCAGTTAAAAGAGAGCCGATAAAAATTGTAGATCGTGATGAGAAGCGATTAAGAAACAAGATTGTGAAATTGGTCAAAGTTAAATGGAGTGGCGATCCAAAGGACTGTACTTGGGAGACTAAAGATAATATGAAGAAATCATATCCCAACTGCAGAATTGACATCTCGGCTTAATCTGTAAGTCATTTCCTTTTTTTTATAAATTCGTCTATTCTTTGTTTGCGTTTCTCTCTCTTTCAATTTCGAGGACGATTTTTTTTTAAGGAGGGGATATTGTAACATCCCGAAATTTTTGAATTTAAAATTCGATAAATTATTTGAACTTTGGAATTTAATTAGTGAAATTCAACCTAAATTTAATATTGTTGAGATTGATATTACAGGTTGGATGGAATTAAATAAATTTTGATAATAAAATTTAAATAAATAATAACAATAATAACAATAACAATTAAAGAAAACAACACTTATCAACAAGAAATTGTTTACAACAATAAAATAAAAAAATGAACAAATGAAATGTTTTAGTTAAAACCTTTAAATAGAACTAAATCAAATTTTGTAATAGAATTCATATAGTTATAAAATGTTAATAACTAAAACAAATTCCTTACCTTTAGTAAAGCAAACTTGTACTTGCGAAAAGAATATACAAACTAGTAAGCAGTTTGCCGTGAGTTGCATGCAAACAAGAAGATAGCATAGAAAACAAAATCTACGCAAGAAAGTATTTTTAGAACAAAACACTTTTATTTTATAAAGTAAACTAGGAAATAAGTTAACCAAAGAAAATAAGATATGCAAGATCTGCCAAACAATAATAATTAAAACAAACACCTTTATTTAGAAGTAAAACAAGAAAGTAAGTATTTTAAACAGAAAAAAAAATATAAGAAAATAGTACTTACAGAAAAAGCAAATCGAATAGCATGCTGAAAATATACAAAGCATGAAACATTACATGCTTCCATTTAATGCTTTCATTAAATGCTTTCATATTCAACCATACATAAGTACAACAGAATAAAATAAAAAAAGAAGAGAAGTCTTGCCTCAGCCGCACTCAAGTAAAGCCTGCACACCTCCTTATATACATGACCATAGTTCCATTTGTTCAAAGTACAACCCTAACAAAGAAAGAAAAAAATATTAGCAAAGATCCGAAATTTAAAAGGAAAAAAGAATCACTTTATTGTTAAAGTTGAAAACAATTTACTGAAAATAAAAGAAAGAGCAAAACATCACTTTATCTTCAAATTTGGAAACAAAATTACTGAAGAAAGAAGAGGAGAAGAAGATCAAAACAGTTTTTCAAAAACAGGAATATTTACAGGTGAGTAAACCTTTAAGCTAAAAATCAGTAACTAATATGTGTTGTTTATGAATCACAGTGTTGATGTTTGATGTGCATAAATGTTTATATGTGAGTAAAACATAAATCTTCAAACAAGGGTTTAAGTTTATTTAAGACAGCTTAAAAACTTCATCTATAAACTGTTGAGCTTATACTTCAGTGAGCATATGATTTTAATATGCTCTGTGTTCTTTGAGAGTTGTTACAGACTCCATTTTTTCTGTTCAAACATTTAACTATTTTGTTTAAAACATTATGTAAGCATGAAGCTCTATGTATATGTATATCTATAATAGACAGTACTGAAGCATTATTTTTTTTCTCTGTTCTGGCTCACAAGGGGGGATTAATCAAATAAATTAAATTTCTTACCATCCAATTAGTATCAAGATTTGGTTTTAAAAGCGAATATATATGTTTAAGTATGAATTTTAATTAAAAAATGGTTTGAAGGAAGATAAGGATATACAGTATGCAAAAATTGGGTTTTTCCAAAGGAAATTCAACTTTGAATAAATTTAACTATTTTAGAACGTTGTTTTGATTTCATAACCTGAATAAACATGCCAAAATATGATTTTTAAAGGCAATATCATGATTTTTACTTAAGTAATTTAAAAGCAGTTCGAATTTGAACTAAATTTAATTTTTTTCCGAATTACCGGTGATTGATTTAATTATAAATGTTGAAATTTAAATGGAATCTAGTTTGAACTTCTATAATGATGAGAAAAATACAAAATAATTTTTCAAATGTGTGAATTGGCCGTTCGAACCCAAAGTAGGGTTTTAGTTGGAGTTTTGCAGTGGGCCGAAAGCACGATGATTTCATCACCTATGGGTGATCGAGTCGCACGCAACGATGGGGGAAGGCAGTTTGGGGTGTTGACGTGACGTGGCAGAGGTTACAGCGTTTCTGATGGCCAGAGGAGGTGGCCCGAGTTCGATTTCCGGTGGTGAGCTGATGGGTTCATTTGATCGAGCTACACTCGATTTTGATTGAGGAAGAAATGGAGTTTTCGTTGGTACGTGATCGACGTCGAGGTTAATTATGACTTGTTGGAGGCTTTCTCGATCGCTAGAGAGGCGTCACTGTCGTGTACACGTGCACGACTTGGCCTCTGTGTCAGTGGGAGGATGGTCTGGGAACTCGGTGATGTTTTTGGGCATATAGGGTTGGAACTCGGGGTCGAACTCGAGCAAGTGGAGAAGGTTCATTTCCAGTTTTGGTTTATAAGCTTTAATAAAAAAAAGAAGAAGGAACAGACGCGAGGAAGAAGAAGATGCTTCGGGGAAAATTGGTGGGATACTCGAGTTTTGACTCGAGTAAAGCCTGGGTATTCTCGGGCTTTATAAAGTTACAGCAAGTGTTGTGACAAAACTTTAGTACTAAGGAAGTAACTAATACTTGTTTAGCTTAAGCAAGAATTTATTTCAAGCAAACTTGATTTCAACTCTGTAGTTAGTCATAAATTGATTTTTTAAAGTTTAAAAAAAAAATTAAATGTTGATTAAGATGAATAAGTTTTGTAAATTAATGATTTTGAAAAGAAATTAAAAAAAAATGATTTACAAATTGTAATTAAAATTGATTAAATAAACAAATAAGTGTTCAAATTTAATTGAAATTGAGAATTTGTTATTCAAATTGATTTAAGTTGATTTATCAAGAAAATTAGCAGTTAATTTAAATAACAAATTTTGAAACGATAAATCGAGTAAATTAAGATTTAATTTATTGATCCAAATTTTTATCATTGATTTAAAATAATTATGTGGTGAATTTATTTAAACCATATTTGAAAATAAATTAACTATTGCTGTGCACTATATTGATATTTCTGTTCTGATTGTGATACTATGTGATGCACTGTGACTATGATTTATTCTGTATTGATGTGAAAACCTTTATGCCGTAAAACGACATTTAAACTTCGATGCGACAGGGAATCGGATTTCAGTTGGTTATCCGAAACCCACATCGAACCTGTGAATATTTGTGAATGACATCCACATGTTTTAAAATTTGACACTCACTATTCGAACTAGCCGGGAAAGGACCTTTGTGTGATATAACCCATTTCGAATATGTGATTCGACGTCATGGATAACATTTGAAGACCGGTGTTGAAGACCGGGTATTTGCGAGAGCCATAGGATGACCTGTCAATGACTCTGCACCGAGTTGCTCCGGTATAGAGTTCTCCATATGTGATGGGGAATCCGATCGGGATTGTGGATATCCGGATTGCAAGGACTTATTTGGAAGTGCCTTCGGTTCTGTTCGAACCCAGAACAGACTTGTATGGATTGTATGTCCGACATTACAAATTGAGATATAAAGCAGATTTCTTTCAAATATATTTCCATTGGTGGCGGAGAATTTATTCTCTTAGCTTAACACCCTTAGAGGTTATGTAGTTGAAAGTTATCAACGATATATTCCCAATTTGGTAATATGGCATGCTGAGTGTTGCTGACCATTTGTTGATCGAAGCATGGCTTTGTGAAAAGCGTAGCTTTGTGGACGAGACTTCGTCGAGCCTCACACCCCGGAATGGTCGAAACAGGAAAGATACGGCAAGGTTATTGGGGGTAGCACCCCTTAGGGTATGTGCATTTCCTTCTGGATAGAAGTGGTATCATGGTATGGAGCCCAGATACTTAACTTATGTTGATATCGCAGATATATATATATATATATATATATGTATGTATGTATGTATTACTTTGTGATTTGTTGCTGGGGCCCCGGTTAAAGGTTGGTTACAACCGGGAGATGGCATACTCGTGTCAGTAGTCACCCATTTAGGGGTAACCCGGCCTTGTGTTGGCAGAGATCCGGTTAGGTTCTCGGGTCGTCCCTCCAGAGGCGTACCCATGTGGCCCAGGAAGTTCCTTAGCCTGACCATTGTTGGAAATCCAATTCCCAATACGAAACCCTGTACGGTTTTAGTTATAGAACCTGCCATTTACTTATGGTGGCGCCCCACTGTTTAAATGGTAGCTATAGTAGGCATAGTTCGGAATGTCTATGCTGGCTAAGATTAATATTCGATTTTCGAAATGTTTCCTCACTATGCACTAGTAATATTATCAAAGAATTTCTTTTCTCGTACCCAGCATATTTAACTATCATAAGAAGAAATCTCCTCCAATTTTGCGTTTGCATTGTGTGTGTGGCGGGAGGTCTTATGGTAGTTCCATTTTTATAAACATACCGAAAATTCTTTTATAAATCTAGTTTCTTTAAAAGTAACTGTTGTTTTTGTTTACTCATACCAGTCCCCTGACTGATCCGAAGTTTATTGTTTTCTTTTCTAAACTCTGGGTGCCCATTATTTCTACACGGGCAACCTAGTAGCAGGTTTCTGTATTTTGGAGTAGCAGTATTTTGGAGCTCTTATCTAGGAGATATCTTGGAAGCTTTTGGAGATTTTAGGTGTTTAGCTTTTGGGAGTTCGTTATCACCTCTCTCATTTGAGGACTTTTGGATATATGACCACTGTTGTATTATCATGATGTTGTATTTGGAGTTGTGGTGTATGTATTGTATACTCTGTTGTAGTATGGATATTATGTTGATGTTGTAACTGTGATTATATTTATGATATTGATTCTATTCCGCTGTTTTATATTCATCTAATTGTTGTTATAAGCTCCGGCGATGCGAATTTGATGTCGTTTATTGGACATCGAGTTTGGGTCGTCACACACTCCATAAGTATGGTACAAACAAACTCGTAGTGGTCTCGCTAAGGTAGGTGACATGGCACGACTAGGCAATGCCAGGGTAGATATACCAATTACACTTCCGGGCTAGTGGTAACGCATAGTAGCTACTACCGCCCACCTCAAACACACTCCCAAATCAAAAACCAAGGGTGGCCACAATCATAAAGTCATAACATAGTGTCGAAGGAATGTGCCCGATCGGAGGAATGACCTTACTTGGCTCGTCGATTTCTCCTGTTTTAGCCACCTTATGCTAACTCATGGGAGTCGGGTCCACATATATACCTCATATAGGATCGTCGCCACCATCCCACTTCATTCTGGAATATCCATCGCGTACACGGTTGTTAAAGTGGTTTTCGGTATTGGTAGAGAGTATGACAATATTCGATCCTGGTCTCTTTAACAAGCTAACGTTATTATAACACCGCGGCCATTTCAAAATAATTGATACTTCAAAACCAAAATATCATTTCCATTTCAAAAACCATATCAATACGATATTATTTCAATTTCAAAACAATATCAATACGATATCATTTTCAAAATCATAGCACTTTAAAGTTATAACACTTTCTAAATCAAATCACTTGAAATTATAACCCTTAGGAAATCATAACACTTCGAAATCATAACACTATGAAATCATAACACTTTGAAATCATAATACTTTGGAAAACCATAACACTTTCCTTTAAACAGTTTAGATATTAATAATAAAATATTTTATAAAATAAATAGTTTATATTAAAATAGTTTATATTAAAATAATTAGTATATTAAAATAGTTTATATTTTTTTTGAGAAAAATGTGTGATCCTCTACGCATAAAGGAGAGCACACATGTGAATATATATATATATATATATATATATATATATATATATATATAACACGAACATAAGGAGCTACCAACATGCCTGGGAGGTAACAAGAGCAAAAATACATATAGCTAATCTTAAATACTCCTAAGATGAGTTCCGGCAAGGCCACCACTCATCGCACCTCAATGTCAAGCTCCGGCATGGCCACCGCCCGATATTAAGATGTTAGAAGTTCCAAAAAGGCTAAAGAGAAAGACAAAACACTGAGTGACGACTCAAACTAATAAGAAAGCTCCAAAAGTCTAAATCAGAAGAAGTGAATAAGCATCTACTCTGAAGAGGATCCGTTGAATAGAGAGACCATTCTGAAGGCTTTGAACAAGAAGAAGGAGTGCCAAGTTGTTGAATAGAACATCCTGAAAAAGTACTCCATAATGAAGATAGCAGAATCCTATATCTGAGGGTATAACTGCAAGAAGTCCTGGATGAAGAAACTCTGCTCTGATGAGCTCTCTACAATCTGATATCCAGCAATCTGAAGACAAGAGAAACTTGCAAAATAAACCTGATATCCTATCTCCCAAAACCTGTATCTGAAACAAGACTAGGGAAAAAATTAGAATGATACATATATATGTATATTTATATAGTAAATATACATATATATGTATTTATAAGGAATGAAATAAAAACCTAAATAAGACTAACAGGACAAAAACTAAAGGAATGAATAAACTGTAAACAAAAACCAAACAGAGACTAGAACAAAAATTGAGACGGATCAAATTTATTTATCTTTAATCATAAGTAAGCTATGATTTAAAGTGAGATTATCATATAAATTTGGAAAAATATTAATGATACTATTATTAGTGCTATAAAACCTATTGTTATGTTTAAAAAAGTTAATATTATAACTAACCTTGTTAAGATACCGTTTGAAAAGGATATTTTTAGCTAATTTATATTTGGGATTAGAAATCCAATTAAAAAAAAATGTAGAAATTGAAAAAATCAATTTTTTACAATGATTATTATTATTATTATTAAAAATTCTTTTATTTCTCTCAAACCAAATAGACCAACTAATAATAATAAATAAAGTGTCTAGTAAAAATCTAATATTTTTATTGAATTTGAATCTATAATTTTCCAGTAGAATTCACAATCCTAAATTTTATTTATTATATTAAAGTTAAAAATTTTAAGAGTATTAATTAGGATGTAATTAGAGTCCAAAAAATCATAATATAAATGATTTATGTCCTCAAGATGAAGATTGAAAAAAATAACATTTATTATCATTTTGAATGTTTTTTCTCTTTAAAAATTCTATTGTATTAAGTTTTCCATGAAGTATTAACCACATGTGAATTTTTAATTTAAGAGAAGCATTAGATTTCCACATGTATTTAAAAGACTTATTTAAAGTACCTGAAAAATTAATAAATCTATAAAAAGAATTTGGAGTATATTTCTTACTCTTATCACATTCCCAACTAATAAAATCATTATCATTGTCAATGTTATAAAGATTTAATCTAGCATAATGCAAAGAAAGTTGCCTAACGATAGATCCTATTAAAATTCTGTTAAAACTGAAATTCTAAGTAGGATCATTCTCCGAAGAATAAACTTCATTAGTTAAAGCATGCTTAAAGTTGCAAATATCATGCAATTCCTTAAATTCAAAATTAAGAGGTAATATCGAAATCCAACAGTCATGCCAAAAAGAAATACAATTTCCTGAATGTACTATTGTCCTAGTTCCTAAGTTAAAAATCTCATAACATTTTAAAATGCTTTCCCAAAAATTAGAAAAATTATGGGAAAAAGAATAATCAATTTGGTGTAAATTGAAATTATCATTATAATAATATTTGAAAATGATCTCTTTCCAAATAGTGTTATCATTTATATCTTTAAACTTCCAAAGCCATTTACCTAAAAGAGACAAATTCATGTTGCGCAAATTTATAACTCCTAAACCACCCTCCGTTTTAGCTTTACAAATAGTTTCCCAGTTAACCAAACATTTTATATTATTATTAATATTATCCCCCTCCATAAGAAATCTCTTCTAATTTTATCGATTTTATTAATAACCCAATCTGGAAACAGATGCATAGACATCCAATAGATCGGTAAGGCTTATAAAACCGAGTTTATTAAAACAAGCCTACTTTCTCTAGATAGAAATCTCTCATTCCAATTAGATATCTTACTTTTAATTTTATCAATAATAACAAGCCAATCATCATGCTTGAGTTTTTAAGATCTAATCGCAAACCCTAGATATTTAAAAGGAAAATTCATACTTTTGCAATTTAGAGTATTAGCTACTAAGTTTTCTACTTTTTCAAAATCAATTAAAACTAGAACTAAACTTTTGTCAAAATTAATTTTTAAACCAGATAAAAGCTCAAAACTATAAAGAATAAACTTGAGAGTAATAATGTGTTTAGGAAGATGAGAAGAAAAAAGTAAGGTACCATCCGCAAATTGCAGAACCGATATACCACTATGCGATATGTCATTTCCAACACTTCCTAAAGATCCATTATCCACTTCTCTCTTAATAATTTTAGCAAAAACATCAGCGGCTAAGTTAAACAACAAAGGTGATAAGGGATCCCCTTGCGTTAAACCTCTCTTTGACTGAATTTTATTACCTACAATACCATTAACCATAATACTAGAGTTTTCAGTTTTAAGCAAAGTCAAAATCGAACTAATCCATCTATGTCCAGAACCTCTAGCATGAAAAATATCTACAAGAAAATCCCAATCTACTGAATCAAAAGCTTTAGCAAAATCAAGTTTTAAAATCGCACAGGTTATGTTGTTCTTACAACGATAATTAATATATTCTTGAACAACAGCCACTCCATCAGTAATATTTCTTCCTTTAATAAAAGCCAATTGTGAACAATCAATTAAATCGTTCATTCTTGTACTAAGTCAATTAGCTAGAACTTTAGAAATGATTTTTACTGAACAGTTAATCAAAGAAATAGGTCTAAATTTTTTTAAGTTGTATCTCCTACTTTTTTATGCAGCAAAATAACATTTGCAAAATTAAATATCCCTAATTGCAAATTACCATCATAAAAATCATTAAACAAATTAACTAAGTCAAATTTTAAAACATCCCAAAAAGTTTGTAAAATAAAATAGGAAACCCATCAGGTCCCGTTGATTTATCACTTGGAATATCATTAATTGCTTTCCTAGTTTCCTCTTCTGTAAAAGAATTATCTAACTCTGATAAATCAACAATAGAATCTGATGGATACAGATCTGTCCATCTAACATTGATTCTATGTTTGATTATAGAACCAAAAATATCCTTATAATAGTCTGTAAAAGCCTTGTTGAGGTCTCCTTGATCAACTAACCCTATATTGTTAACAAATATAGAGTTAATTGTATTAGAACATTTTCTACCATTAGCAATATTATGAAAAAATTTGGTATTATTATCACCTTTGTTGATCCATTGAATTCTGGATCGTTGATTCCACATCATCTCCTCTTTTTCTAAAATATAATTTAGTTCATCTTTTAAATTAGAAAGAACATTACGTTCATCTAGATTTAGAGGTCTAAATTCTTCTATCTTGTTTATTTTAAGCATTTCATTAAGAATATTATCTTTTTTAATTTTTAAATTGCCAAAAACATTTTTGTTCCAATTTTTAAGAAAAATCCTAAGATCTCTAAGTTTAGAAATAAAAGCTTTTGCAGAATTTTCCTTATTTTTGAAATCATGGAAACTCAAGGAATTCCATTTACATATAACTAAGTTCACAAAATTAGATTCTAAAAACCGCATCTTTTCAAATTTAAAATTGTTTATAATAACTCTATGATACTTGCAAGAAAGGATAATAGGAAAATGGTCAGAAAAGGTATATGGTGAGCCATTGACTCTATAGATTGGAAATTTGTCCTCAATTTCATCACTAACAAAAAATCTATCGAGAAGATCCATGGATGGAACTTCTAGCGTTACTCCAAGTAAACTCTCTATTAGAGAGAGGAATTTCAATCAAATTAGAGTTAAAAATAAATTGATCGAATTCCTCCATATCAGAGTAATCCCCTTCCCTACGCTCACCTATGAAACACGTAACATTAAAATCACCCCCCTTAATCCAAGAACCCGGGGCTAGGGATCTAAATTCTAGGCATTCGTTCCATAAAATTCTCCTATTAATTTTAGAATTAGGCCCGTAAACATTAGAAATATTTAATAAAGAGTTATCAGAAAGATTAATAAGAATAACATGAAGAGAATGTTGCTTAACAATACACTGAAGTAATTTAAAATGACTATCTCGCCAACCTATCATTAATCCCTCAAAAGAGCCAACGGAAGGTAAAAAACCCGTTTTCTAAAATGATAACCACCTAATCTTCTAAAGAAACGAACATCAGGACAGTTAATTTTAGTTTCTTGAAGTAAAGCAATATCTATAGAGTAGTATTTAAAAAATACTCTAACCTTATCACATTTGTTTAAATCATTCAAACATCTAACATTCCAACTAATGATCCGCATAGATGAACTGAACTAGCCCTCTCTAATTCCTTACATCTAATATACTCCTGATCTATCTCAATATCAGTAAAAATAAAAGATGTGTCACGAGCTAACTGACTAAACTCAGCATAAGGAAGAATACCTAAAGCATAAGTAAAAAACGTATTACCCAGAGTAGAGCTCATACCTGAGCCTGGATACGTAGTACCACTCGTGGCACTCGATCTAGGTAACTCTCCTTTAGGAGAAGATTGACAGTTGCGGATTCTAGCACTTCGGGGAGCTAAACCGCTAGAGGCTACTGATCGCTTACGCTTTCCTCTCTTCGAAGATGCGGAGTTAGGGATAGAGAAAATATTATTCCCCAACCTGTCAAACTTCAAAGCATCTGAAGCAACTATTGCTAACTCCTCTTTCATTTCTGGTTTAGAAAGACATACTGGTTCTCTCCGCATACGATAGAATCATGAAAATAATCTAGAGAAGCAGATAAAGTATTAGTAAAAACATCAGAAAGACTGGGCTCTAACTCAGTAGCAACTTCATCAATTTGATGATCGAAGGACATAAGAAAATCCAGTTCATCAAACTCTGTTTCAAAATTGTAAACATTCCTGTCAACGACTGATGGAAATGAAGCGTCACTAGAATATGCTACTGCCTGATCGATAAAAAATTCCTCAACTGGAAGTGAAAACTGTGCACCATGCACACCATCTACAGCATGCACATCAACAAATGGAACCAAGGTTGAATTATCAAACATAGCAGAAATGCAAGGCCCAAGATCAGAAGATAATTCATCCTCCTTTTGCTTCTCAAAAATCAATATCCAATCTCGAAAAGCTTCAAATTCGAACAAACGAATATCTCCTGAAACACCTACTTCATCTGTAAAAGCAGGTTCAAGAACAGAGTGGCACCTAGAAGCATTGTTGTCGAGAAAGGCTAAATTCTTTTCTACAGATGAAACTTTCATAGATAAACTTATTGAATCCAACTCTATATCAAGACTCACATCAATCCTCGAATAATCATCAAACTTCTCGATATCAAAAGTCACAAGATCATCAGAAATGTTACAGTCTAACAAATTGTTAACCTACTTGTTCGAATCAATCAAATTATCATTGCCAGATTGCTCGGAGATAAACACCAAACCCCCATCAACATCTGAACTATCATAATCTGACCTCGAAGAGAGACAGTCGAATTTATTGGATAAAGCTATCTCAAAACTATCATAAACGTAGGCTTTAAATTTACGACATTTATAATTAGAAAAAATGAAGTCATCTCTCTGTTCAACAACTTCTAGCTGCTCATCAACAATATCCAAGGCATTCAGTGTCGAAGAAATCACATCAGAATAAGCAGAAACATCTGGATCTAATAGCATAGGATCAAAATCCGAGATGACTTCTCTAACAATAAGCTTTATAAGAATGATATAATCAATTATGGTATCCTCGGTGAAATCAAATTTAATCAAGTCTACATAATTACCCTCTATCACATTGATATTACCAAATTTTTGTTATATCCCATACTGATATTTGGCAGATTTATTATGTCGAAATGATAATACAGTTCATCAAGAAGCTTAATTCCTGCCTCTTTATCATACCAGAGATGATCGATCAAGATTCCCTTGAGAAATAATTTTTTTAAAAGCAAATTGAAAACCATGATTAATTAAATTTGAGGAAGAGGATCGCCTATTAACATCACGCATTTCTGATTTTCCAAAAAAATCTTCTGGGTTACCAAATTTTTCTTTATAACCTTTTCCTATGTTTGGCTCATTTACAATGTCGAAATGATTCAGTAATTCTTCCAGGTAATTGATTCCAATATCTCCCATATACCATTGATAATCAAGTAACTGCCCCTTCAGTTTCAAGAATTTCAATACAAACAGAAAACCATGATTGATCGATGGCGAAGAAATTTCAAAGGAGACCGATTTCAAAAGACAATCCTTTTTTTATGATCGAATACACCACAATCAAAACATCTAATTGGGTTACGGAAAATTTTTGCAACATGATAGAGATCTCCACATCTGAAACTAAAGTTTTTCCTTTTCTCGAATCGATCCAATTGATTTTTGGATTACGAATATACTAAACTTGAGATTGAGATGGTAGATGGTTCTTGACGGCTTGGGTATAAGAATAAGGTAGTGAAAAGCAATTGATCAGTTTAGAGCAATTTTGGGAAGAATGAAATCTAGTATACAGACGATTACAAAATCTAGTATTAAAATAGTTTATATTAAAAATGATTTATATTAAAATGTTTATATGAAAATAATTTATAAAGTAAAATATATAAATAGTTTTAAATATAATTTAAAAATACTTTATATAATAAAATAGCTTCCTTAAATTCCACAAATCGATTCCAAATCAACTTAAATTCCAAAATTCAAATTTTATCCAATCTCAAATCATCAATTTCAATTCAATTCAGTTTCTCAATAAACCATTTTGATTTATATCGATTTCAAAAACAGATTTGAACCATAAAATAAACCATATCAATTTCAATATATTTCACAGCTTTAAGTATTCAACATTTTCAAAATTAAATTTGATAATTTCATATATATATATATATATATATATATATATATCAAATTCAATTTACTATTATTTAGTTTTGAAATATTTACTTACTAAATCCAATATCATTTAAATAAAACCTCAAATTTCAAATAACTGAATATTTCTTTCAATTTATTTAAACTTGAAATATTCATTTAATCATCTTAAAGCAAAATCAAGTTATAAAAATCATATCCTTTAAAATCTCAAATTCAGTAAGTTCCAAATCGATTTGATTAAATAAATTTACAAATTTCAAATAAATTCAAATTTATCTTCCCAACCTTAACTTATAAAAATCATTATAAAATCTATTTTAAAATATAAATTTAAATAAATACTTAAACATATTAATATTAGATAAAATCAGACTTTATTAAATTAAATCTTATTATTATACTTATTTTATATATATTTCAAAATAGTAAAATTATAAGTAAATCTTAAAATTTATAATTTCAAAACTAACTTATAACCTTTAAAATTTTCAAACATATAATTTTAAAAATAAAAAATTTAACTATATATAAAATAACATTTATATATAATATTTAAAAATCAATAATTATAAAAACTATATATATATATATATCTCTTTAAACGTTGGAATATCATTTCACAAATATATATAGACCAATAGTGTCTGTATATAATTTTTTATCCTATGGTCAAGTGATACAGATATTTATCATTTCAATCCGCAATTTAAATATATAGGATATACATCATTTCAACCTGCAATCCCAAATTTAATTCAATGAAAATCGCTTGGGTTTATCATTTCAACCCATAACGATTTTCTCCTATTCTATAAGATCGTTCAGGTATGTATCATTTCAACCCATAAGGAATTCTATACTAACAGGGAATCTACAGAGTGACAATAGATATGATAATAATATAACATGCATATATCATCAATATAAATAACGGATAATGGTGTCAGATGTCATAGGTGAACAGATACATGTAATAGCATATATATAGCAATGTAAATAACTAACAACAGCATATTTCAATTGTCGTTTCAATTGAAATCAAATTTAATAAATATAAGAACGTTAATAGTGAATGATTGCTCACTTTTCGAGGCTAGAAAAGATAGACAATACAACAAGCTACGAATTTCAAAGTAAAGCTAGATTGGCCAAATTCGATGGACAAACTTATAAATAGAAATTGTCGAAATTAGATCAGAACTGGATCGATGAATAAATTGGTATAAATGAACTTATATATATAACTATATAAAGTCATATTCTAAATTTAAACACATATTAAATTAAATAAATTTTTGTGTGTATATATATATATATTTCAAAAATGATTGGTCTAAATTAAACACATACAAAAAATCAAATCTATATACATATAAAAAATTATTAATATATATATACTTAATGAAATTCCAAATACTTACATATATAATGTATTTAATTTGAAAAGATCTATATGTACACTAAATAATCAATTCTACCATATCTCAAAATTCAAACTTAAATTCAAACACATAATCAAGGTCTCAATATATATAAACTTTGACACACACACAGTACTTTTATATATAAGATAACAACTAATATATATATTTAAACATATAACTGACATGACTTTATAATATATACAGCATATTGTACATATAACAAATAAAATATTATGTGAATACTGTACGTATAACAAATTCCTAGATGCAAAATTTCAACCACTACATATATATACACACCAAAAACAATGTTCAAAGCCGATCTCTTTTTTAAATAAAATATAAACTTTTATAAATGAAAGGATGAGAACTAAAAATCTATATATAGTACTCTCAAAATATAATATACAGCAAAACAATACATAACAATATTACCTATAGAGTTTTATACGCATATCCATGAATATATATATACTCACATACATCCCTGTAGTTGCAAGCTAGGAGAAGAAGGACAGTTGGGGGAGAGAGGGGAGGAAGATGAAGCTGCGGGCAAAGGGGTTATCGGCTATTGGATGAGCTGCGGCAGGTGGTGGGGAGAGGCGAACGTGGCTAGAGGAATGGGTGTTGTTGGTCATGTGGATAAATTGGGGTGAAGTGGTGGAGTTATATGGTGGCGGGTGTGGTTTTTGGCTGTGCGGGTTGGAGATGGCTTTGGCGAAGTGATGGCTGCTTTGCTCGAGAAGGTGATCGATGATGGATGGTTTGCTGGGGTAGTTTTGGCAATGGAGAACAGTAGGGCGGAGCACAGGGTGAGGTGGCGCGTCGGGTTGCGGAGGAGATGGAGGATACTGGATTGGCTAAGGGAGAGAAGAAGCCGAGCAAGGTGGTGGTCAGTCGGTTGCCATAGTGAAATGCAGGCGCGAAGGTAGCTTTATCGAGGCTTGGCGTGGCTGTGGCTGATGACGATGCTAGCGGAGGAAGAGGTTGAGGCAAAATGGAAGAGAGAGTGAAGAGGTTTGGATGGGGAAATGGTGAAATGTTTGATGATTTCAAATTTAAGGGAGGCAGAACTTATTTAGGAAAACTGTATATACAATATAAACTCTTATAATTTCTTATGCAAAGTAGACGTATAAATCAAAGAGAAGAGGAAGATTAGTAGCCATCGGCTATCATATCCAACAGTTGGGAATATTAATAGCCATCAGCTATCAACTTTATCTGATGACAATGAAAGGACATAAAACCCAAAAGGCTCAAATATGGAACAAGTTTGGCAAATCGTTCCATAGATTTCACCGTCTTTCGGACTTCAAAACACAGAAACGAATAAGTTGCAGAGATCGGCATGATGAGATGATCAAAACGGTATGCAGATATCAGTAATAGGACCATCCTATCAAAAGTCGATATCGGTATCGAAAATGCTGCTAATCTGTCAGAAATGAGGTAAACGTAGCAACAGCAGTCCAAATTTGAAGAAACGAAATATGACATCTCACTCAGAAGATGATTTACAAATTTATT
The DNA here is from genome assembly GCA_030765085.1 of Allium cepa. Taxonomy (NCBI): domain Eukaryota; kingdom Viridiplantae; phylum Streptophyta; class Magnoliopsida; order Asparagales; family Amaryllidaceae; genus Allium; species Allium cepa. The sequence goes on along the minus strand of CM060941.1, from coordinate 75,613,182 downwards.
GTATAAAAATATTCGGGTTTGAAATTTTTTTATTATTATTAATTTTTAACTGATTTAAATTTAAATAGAATTTACACAAGAAAATAAACTTCCATATTATCAAATGAAAATTTGCCATTTGCTATGTTAAACTAGACGTATTCAAAATATCAAATTTTTATTTCAAAAATTAATTATTTAAAATTCCACAAAATTCAGTTAATTACGTTATAAAAATCAATAAAATTTGCGGGTCGTTATAGTAAAATGAGAAATGGAATTGAAATAACTTGAAACTGTTGAACTAGGATAAAACTTATTTGTATAATACTCAATTGCATTCTAAAACATATATAACTTACCTGAAATATTCAAACTAAAGTTTGCTTAATAGAAATGATGTAAAAATAAAAGGTAAATTTATATAGTGCTTAATTACAGTCAAAACATATATAACTGACCTGGAAGAGTTGAATGTAATGAGAATATGTAACTGGATAATATATAATATAAAATGTAAGTAATAAAATGTCCAAAATAAAATTTTGATAAGGGAATTTATAAATAAAATTTGGTGGCTATAATAAATGTTTATACACTTAACAATTCTTATAACATAGATTAACTGAATAAATCGAATAATAAACGAGTTAAGTAAAAAAAATTGGAAGAAAATTTTGTAACAAAAGTTAATAAATTGAAGGCAAATCAATGGAATGAAAATGCATGGAATTGTAATCAATAAAATATGAATACAATGAATAGTTATTGATTGAATAAAATGGATTGAATCCAAATTTGTTGAATATTAATCAATTTAAAAACTAATGAAATATATATGGTTTTAATTAATTGTTGTATTTTCTACTTAAAATATATCTTCCCTTTCTATTATTTCTATTCTCCTATCTCGTTCCTTTTCGGGGACGGAAAGTTTTGAGTGGGGGAGAGTGTAATGATCCATAAATTTTAACGATTTTTAATAATTTAATTAATTAAAATTTTCATGAAAATAAACTAATAAAATCAGATAATGAAAATGTGATACTTGGAATGCGTCTATTTAAATGTAGCAAATGTCAAATTTTCATCAGAGAATATGGAAGTTAATTTTGATGTGTAATTTTTAATCAATTGAAATTTGATAAAATAAAGTATTTTGGAAACTTGTTTATTTTTATATAATAAAAATGTAAATCATTTTCTGAGTCGGACATCATATTTCATTTTGTTAAATTTGGATTTCTCTAGATTTGTTTATCTTATTTTCAGCGAATTTGCAGTATTTTGACAGCGAAATATCGACTTTCGATAGGATGGTCGTATCGCTGATATTTATATATCATTTTGTTCATCTCGTCATGCTGATTTCCGCAGTATATTCAATTTTGCATTTTGACGTCCCGTACGCAGCGAAATCTACGGAACGGTTCGCCGTATCGGTTCCTACTTGTACTTTTGATTCCTTTTGTCCATTAGTTTGTTCCGTGAGAAACATGGGCCATTTTCTATTAATATTTCCATAAATTCAGCAATTGACTTTTTCCTTTTCTCTGGTTCCAATATGTTTCTGGTCCGTTCCTTTCCCCTTCCCATGTTAATATATTTTCAATCTTATATTTATATATTTATTTGCCTGACACGTTCGCATGCTTTCTCCTCCTTTTTTTATTCTCCTCGTATCCACCATTGAAGCCGAAGCCACTTATCTCCTCTGCATGGCTGCATCCTTCCTCACCTACGCCACAACTGACCCCTCCTCTCGCCTTCACCTTCGAACGGAAAAACCTCTCCCTCTCCTCCGTTCAACCGCCGCTGAACAAAATCCCCTCCAACTTCTTTTGTCGTGACACCCAGACCATCCTCCATCTAATTTTCCACCACCGCTACTCCTCTGACCTGACAACATCCTCATGCATACCCCACTCCATCACCGTAGAACCACCCTCCCACAGATCCACCCACCCCTTGAAACGCAGCCACGTCTTCATGCTTCGCAACCAAAGCCGCACCACATCCTTACCTCCACGCACATGGGCTGCAGCCGAACAACCAACTCCACCAGCAAGACTACAGACTCGCGCCCCTCCTTGCATCTAACAACCGCAGCCCCTCACAGAGCCTCCGTGCCTATGGCGAACACAGTAACACCACCCACTTCCCTTGCACATGAACAACCGCTCCACCCTTCCATAGCCCGTTGCCCCAGCCTTGGCCATAGATCCGCTTACCCTCCTTGCTTTTCCCGACTCGAGCTGCAGCCTTAGCCTTTCCCTCCTTCCTTTAAAACTAAATAAATTTAATAACATATAGTATAGTTTTGTATTAATTTGCAAATTTTTCAGAGAATCATGTCCTTTTGATCTTGCCGTGCATCTTCTCACGCAACCCACCATAGCCCCCTTTGCTCTGTCACTTCACCAATAGCCTCATAGCCTCGCCTGAACAGGCAGCCTTCTTATTAAAAAAAAACAGAGAGAAAAATATTTGTGTATAAGTCTGCATATATACACACACACACACACACACACACACACACACACACACACACACACACACACACACACACAGGAAAGCCTGCACCTTCTTCCACTGCTTCACTCCATTTGCCGCAGCAGCTCTCTGCCTTCCCCTATCTTTCCATGGAGCGAAGCAGCAGTAACGCTTGACCATTTTGTTAAGAATTTACTTTAAATAATAATATATAATATGTTAAGTATTTATTTAAATTTATATTAATATTTTAAATAGAATTTTGTAATATCTTTAAGTAAATGGAAGTTGGAAAGGTAAGTTAAATAAGAAATGATTTGTAATTTAATTTATTAAGAATTGAATTTAAATAAGAATTGACTTGTAATTTAATTTGTTTAAAATTTAATTTAAATAAGTTTGGACGATAACTTATTGGTTTTGAGATTTTGAAAGGTATGATTTTATAACTTGATTCAATAAAAGTGATTAAATGAATATTTTCAACTTTAAATAAAATTGAAATTGAATGTTTGATATTAAATTAAATTGTGATATGACATTTTATTTAAATGTCATTAAAGATGAATAAGTGAATATTCTGAAATTTTAAATATGATAAAGTTAAGTTTGAAATATAAATGAATTTTATCAATTTGAGTTATTGTAAATTATTTGAATATTTAAGCTTTGAAACTCATTGGATTGGAAGTGGTTGAAACTTGAAATCGATATAAATCAAATATGGTTTAACGAGAATTTGGATTGATTTGTGCAATTGGAGGAAACAATTCTAATTTGAAACTATTTGATATAAACTATTTTAATATATGAACTATTTTAAATTATAGCTATGAATATATATACTATTTCAATATTTAAACTGCTTAAGTTGGAAAGTGATGTGATTTCAAAGGTGAATATGATTTCGAAAGAGATATGATTTTGAGATGAATATGATATTTTGATATGAAGTATAAACCGTTTAAAATATAAAATGACTAAGGTGTAAAATAAGCGTTCGGTTGTTAAAGAGACTGGGATCAGATATTGTCATACTCTCTTCCAATACCTAAAACCACTTCAACAACTGTACACGTGGTGGAGATTCCAGAATGAAGTAAGATGGTTTGGCGACAATTCTGTATGAGGTATTAACGCAACTCTGACTTCCGCGAGTCAGCTTAATGCGGCTAAAACATGAGCCATGGCGGACCAAGTGAGGTCACACCACCGATTGAGCACATTTCTTCGATACCATTCTATTACTTTGTGATTTGATTGGGTGCACCTTTGATTTGGGAGTGTGTCTTGAGGTGGGCGGTAGTAGCTGTTATGCGTTACCACCGATCTGGATCCGAAAAACGGTAGAATTCTACCCTAGGCAAGTACCTCATGTGCCTTTTCACATGCTTTATCGCGCCTTCTATGAGTTTGATTTGTACTGTACCTATGGAGTGCCCTTTGAGTAAACCACCGGTTTAGTGTAGCTTATGGTACTGCATAGACTACGGGAATATGTTAAATGTGTTAAGAGGGGTATGAGTAACGCCTTAATGCTATTTTAATACTTTACTTTACTAGTAGACATATTATAATAGCGTATATTACTACATAGTAGATAGTTTCACGGATCCTTAGAGGATGGAAATCCCAAACATCCCTTAAGTTACTTGTATTTCAGTTGACATTTCACTTGAGTTGAATTTACTGGTATAAGAACGTTAATCCTCGCTCGAGTATTTTATGTTTTGCTTTATGCTTGGGTCAGACTGTGCGTCACAACATTTGAGACTCACCTTTGGAGATTGGAGCCCTGTTTGAAGATCTACCTATCCAGCTTTCAGTTATTTCAGTTTATTCCAGTCATTTATGTTTAGACTTGTCATTTGCTTATGTATTTGAAATTCATTTGTATTTGATATTCAATTGTATTTTATTTTAGACTCTAATGTTCTGTAGTAGCTTCATGAACTACTATTTATCTATTCTGCTGCTTGTTGATACAATACTCTGTGCATGTGATTCTGTAATTGATTTATTTACTATATATATGAAGTCTTGCCAAATATGAATTAACAATCTGTTGTTTTGAGCTATTCAATTCTGACATGAGTGGATGATTGTCGATTTGAATGGTTCGAAATAACATGTCGTACACTAATGCAGACGAAAAGTAAAAAAACTAAACAAAACGATATATATTACATTAACATAAATACGAACTAAGATTTTTAACAAAGCACACAAACAAGTTCAAAAGTACACAACCAAACTGCATAAATTCCGAAACTATATCAACCTAAATAACAATTAAAACATATTTTTTTCTCCTTAAGGTCGTAAACAAGCAACATAAATAGGCACACGGGACTGATGCATGTATGCAACATGAACAACCAAGCAAGATAATACCAAGCAACACCTTCTAGCAAACTGCAAATGACATATATAAAAATGTTTTTACTATAAAAATAGTACAAGAAATATAAGATGAATAATAAGTTTTACAGTAAGTTTACTCCAACCCACAAAGTGGTGATAATCCCCTATCACCCTCTTCACTCTTCATTTCATACTCACTCCCACTTTCCTCACTAACTTCCATGGTTGGTTGGACATTTGATGGTCTAGTTCATTAATGTGATGGTGGAGGTGATGGAGTAGTAGGAGATGGTAACCTGTATTTTCCTGATAATTTCTTCAAAAATTTTCCCAAGAAGTTTTTAATACTTGATAACTCTTTCTTGATTGATTTCATTTTGGAATTACTTTTATAAAGACTTCGTTTAAGGATCTTTTGGTTTTGTGATAGAATGACTTAGGTTTGATGGACTTGTGGCATGCCAAAGTTAGAAATTTTGGAATGGTGTAATTTTAATTGATTCGTCACTATTATCATTGTCATCTTCCTTGCTATCTTCTTCCTCAATATCACGAATTTTTACACCTTTTCCTTTATCGGTTTCGCTTGTGGCAGAGGCATGTTGGTGTAGTCGTTACAAATATTAATCGTATGAAATATATTGAAGGACGCATGAAGGTAATGCATAAGAAAGAAGAACATTTTGCCCACATTAGTAACAGATTCAGGATTGTCAAGCATTAAACTGATATTTCTGGCTAATAAAATATGAGTAATGTATGGCCCGTTGAAAATGGTTTTTCTAGTATAGTTAAGAAAGGATAACATCTCATCTTGAATAATTTTTCCCAGTTACTTCAATACCACCAATTATAGCATATAATAATGTATGAGCCATATCATAAATTTGCTCAAAAATTTCCAAAAGTCTTGTTCTATAGCATAAATATTTAGAAGTTTGTTTTGTAACTTCATTTTTCCATATGTGATGGCCTATAGTGTTCTTATGATTTTCCGTATCAACATCTTGAAGTTCAATTCCCTTATAACTGTGTTTAAGATTTTTTTCCTAAAGTGATTATAATATAATTTAATCACTTTTCCATAAATGCTAGTCCAAAGATAACCTTCATCTCTATGAAGAGTTACATCTTTTATAACCATGTTAACGTAAAAAATTAATGGCAAGAGTATGTGACAACCCACCTCCTCGACCCTTAGAAATTGATACTAATAAATCCTCGGTATTCACATGCCATAAATTCAAGTGCTGATGAGGCAGATTAGCATGGGATAAAGAAATAAAGATAGAAGATAAGACAATAATTGACCCTCACATCGTATTCAACACATAATTATACATATGAGTATACATGCAATTACTCCAAATTATTCCATCGGAGTTACGACAAGTATTAACCCAGCTAGGATAGTTACAATGGCCTATCCTTACAATGCTGGTAGGTACTAATACGTAATACAGACACAACAGAAAGTGATAGATGACTTCAACAAAAGACCTAAAATGCTCCAGGCTTGCCTAACTAGTGGCTATCCGGGAAAATTAGGGCACCTAGACTTTAAGGGATAAGAAAAATAAACTCTGGGTCAGTCATGTGACTGGTATGAGAAACTCAAAATTCATGTTTTGAAAACAAAAGGGTATCTCATAAGACCATCCGCACATAAACACGGAACGGATTTTTATCTTATGATAACCAAAACATTGCTACGTAAAATTCATTTGATATTATTTTTATTGACATTCTTTTGAAAACAATTGCAAGTAAACTTATGGTTCTTAGCTGGTTACATTATTAAATTCCAGCATACTAGCTACAAAGTAGGTTCTACAATCAAGTTTGATGGCACTTAGTGGAGAATGGATTCCATACAATGGCAGGTAAAGGACCACCTTCTATACAATACACCTCTAGAGGGATGTACCGAGGATCGATGTTTTCGAAACCTCTTCATCTGGCAAGACCGACCTACCTACAAACTGTACTAGTGGTGGATAGAACCGAATATGACATCACCCGGTCATAACCGACATATCCAGGATCCCGAAAAAACATAACCAACATATTCGATATATAAAGAGTAACCTAGAAGGGTGATGACCGTACCTTTATGGGTGCGACCGACATAGCCTCATGGCGTGCCATGTTTAAGCCATTTTCGGGTGATAAGGATCGAGGCAACGATTACCTTTCACATAGCACACCCACTTTGAATGTCACATTGTCATTCCTTAATCACACAACTGATTCTATAAACGTATAAATCTTGAGCTCGAATGTCTCAGGAAAGGGTGCTAAGCTAAGAGAAGTGGCCTTCTCCACCACCGTATAGATAATATGTTGATAGAGATCAATTTATATGATCAGAAATGCACTATCAGACATTCGTCCATACAAGTTCGTTCTAGAACTGAACGAAACCGATGGCACTTCTGCTACTACCATTAGTAGCGAGAAATCCTTTCAACCCGAAGAGCTTCGGAAATGAAGGGACCACTGCTACTTTGTTATTTAGGAGCTAACCCGAATTATTAACAAGCAGTCCTTCTACCCCGAAGATCTTCGGTCTACATTATCTTTATTAGGTATTTATTTCTCGAACACATACATTGGTTTGAAGTGGTTTTCAAATAAGAATCGCTCAAATTCGACCCTGGTTCCTTCGAACCAATCATCGATAAAAAGATGTTTAGTAAATAAGGAATTATTCTTCGATTGATTAATTCTTTTCATCAAATATCTTATAGAGATATATATTTTTAAAACATTCTTTTTGGTATATATAGAATCATTAAACCTTATTTATAAAATCCTTTGAATACTTAAAACCTTTTTAAATTCCAAATCATTTCATTGAAATCTTAACAATGATTTCTTAATTAAAAATACAAATTTTGATTGAGGTAAAACCATGTTATCTAGGATTTTGATCCAAAACCAGTAAATACTAAGTGGGCAAAATATATAGAAATAATCTAATGCTACTCAATATTAATTCACATATTCAAAAAGTACTATGGGCAAATAATGGCGAAATTACCTTTTAAGTTCCACGAATAGTACGAGTTCCCTCTTCGGGCTTTAATACCAAGTCTAAGAAGATTATCCCCAAAAAATCCAAATTATTAATATTTAGGAAAATATATCCTTTATACTTTGGAAATTTTTCGATCCAAGTAAATCAAATTTACTGTCCCATCTGTCGGACTAGTCCGGGTAGTCAGGGGGAGCAGGAAACTGGTTTTCCAAACCCAGTCCTAGACACTACCACTTTGACACCCATAAGACGGTCAACTAATTTGATCGACTTTAAATCGTTGAATATTTTACCATTTTATAAATCTTTTAAATCAACTTTAAAATACTTTATTAATCATTTGAGAATATTTACAAAAGTTTTGGAAAAGAATGGTTGCGTTAAACTATATTTCAAAAGTCATAGAAAAGTTCTGCGGAAAAATGCTACGGAAAGTGCTTTTTAAGCTTTACTGATCAAAACGATTTTTTATCATTTTGAAATCATTTTTATAACTCAAATCGATTTTAAAACATTTTAAAATATTTTTATAATTTATTTATATTTTTAAACAATTTTAAAATATCATTTTTAATGAAACCTCTTTGTGGATTCCGAACTAAAAAACCACGATTATTATTAAAACTTGTTTTACTCATAATTTGAAATCTACTGAAAGAAATCTCGACCTTTTTCTTTCATTTGAGAACTATGATTATAAGAGTTCGGAAATTTTTTCAAAGAATCCGACTCCGAATCCATCGTATAAGTGGATTTAAACTATTACGGCGTGAAATCGCGAACTACCGTTATGCGACATGCCTATTTTTACCAATTTTCCATTTTCTTTTCAAACTTCATCGAAACACTTTTAAATGTTTATAAACGATATCTAAATCATTTTAAACTATTTTTTAACAGGTTTAAACATTCCATATACACCATTTCATTAATAAAAGGAAAGTGATTTCCTCTATGATCATCGACGTGTATTAAACATGACTTGTTAATACAATTAAACAACAATATTGAACAATCAAACTTGACGATCAAAGCATATTAAATATCCATTTCAAACATCATATCATCATTTCAAAATATAATGTAAGTAAGAGTTTCGTATCTTGGATTAAACGATTAACTTAAAAATGGCTATAGTTTCGCTAACTCGAAATCTAAGCTCACGATGACTTGGGCTCTTGCCTTTGGAGGGCTCGGCCTTGACTAGGGGCTCATGACCTTGGTTGTAGGGGAGCGAAGGCTCGACTATGGTGGTATGTGGTGGTGGCCCTGGGTAAAGAGAATAAAGAGGAGGAGTTTTGGTTGAATTTTGAGGTGTTTTACACTATATGTGTACTATATAATTTTGGTTTCTTTTGAAATGAATTTAGCCATTATTTCTTTTAGGGTGGAAGCCATTAAAGAGGAGGATAAAAGATTTGAAATTGAAGAAGAAGAAAAATGAAAATGAAGAGGAGAAAGGGTGGTATTTACAGGGAAGAAGAGGAGAACATTATCTAAGATATTTTATACATATACATCATTATCCATCACCTCCACATGCACCACCTCCATCACCCACATGGCTGAATTGGCCCCTCCGTCCATGTGCTTTCATGATGCATGTACTTGCGTGTAAGAAGGTTGACTTTGTGGTTGCTTAAGAGGTAATGATGTAGATAATATTTTTAAATATATATATATATATATATATATATATATATGTATATGTATATGTATATGTACATGTACATATGTGCGTTCATGTGTATGTGAATGTTTTCATGTATGTGTACATGTATATATGCATATATAATCCACAATATTGTACAAATTATTCACGTTGAATTGTTATGAATTATGATTTCGATTTTCGGTCATATTTTTACTTTTTGGTTAATATACACATTTTTGTAAACAAAGTTTAAAAATAATGTTTCTATCATTATATAATAAATTAATGATCTTACTTAATAATTAAAATAATTATTAAATCATTTAAACTGAATTTAAATTCAGAAATCAATTAATTGGAAATGATGACATCATTAATGATGTCATAAATACGTTTAATTTTCCATAAATAAATAAATTATTTTATTTCATATTTGCATTCATATACACAAAGGAGTGTATGTATCCAGCTTAGCGTGTGATGTTGAATGACCGAAGAGCTGTTTACCGATAAAACAATTTTTGGTCATTTTATCGATTTTTACCCAAGTGTATATTTTATATATATATTTATTCAAAATAAGATCATCGATCTTATTTATTATTTAAAACATCATTTATGTTTTAAAAATCCTATTTTTTTAATATTTTGAAAAAAATTGAAGTGATAAATTTACGGGTCGTTACATACTTCTCCCCTTAAAAGAAATTTCGTCCTCAATATTTAGGATATGAAGAAGATAACTCGAATATATATATATATATATTAAGATGAAATATATATACATGGAAAGTGACTACACCATAGGCTGATGAGTACACTACATCTTTACAACACATAACTATGTATCGAAGCTAAACTCAAGATGTGCTTTTCGCATCCTCTCTTATGTTCCCATGTGCTGTCTTCTGCATCACCGCTCCATTGGAATTAACCAACCTTATAACCTTCTTTTTTAATCGCTTTTCATCATGATCCACGATTCACATTGATTGCCTAATAACTGCCAAGTTAGGTTCAAGTTCTAAATCTTCTTGGGCAATCGTTTCTATAATTTGTTCTGGACCATGCACATATTTTCATAGATGAGATATGTGAAAGACATTATGCACACCAGACAATCATTCGGGTAATTCCACACGATAAGCTAATGGGCCAATCCGTTCGAGAATGGGAAAAGGTCCAATATATCGAGATGCCAATTTTCCAACTCTCCCAAATTTCACCACTCCTCTCATTGGGGAAACCTTCAGGAATACATAATCTCCAACCGAGAATTCCAAATTTCTACGCCTCCTATCCACCTAACTCTTTTGCCTGCTCTGGGCTTCTTTCATCTTCTTTTTTATCATGCCAACCTTTTCTGATGCTTCCCTAATCATGTCAAGACCCAGTACTAATCGATCTCCGGTCTCGATCCAACATGGTGGATCTACACGGACGACCATACAATGCTTCATACAGGGCTATGCCAATACTAGCATGATAGCTATTATTGTAGGAGAACTCAACAAGATGAAGATAATTTTCCCACTATTTTCCAAAATCTAAGATACAAGCTCTTAGAAGATCTTCCAATACTCGATTTACTCTCTCAGTTTGCCCATTGGACTGGGGTGATATGCAGTGCTTATGTTTAGCTTAGTTCCTAAAGCTATTTGCAATGCATCCCAGAACTTACTGGTAAAGATAGGGTCTCGATCACTGCATATACTGCTGGGGAAACCATGCAATCGAACTACTTCCCTCATGTATATTTCTGCCAGACTTGAAGCAGTTCATGTTGGCTTTACAGGGCTAAAGTGTGCTCTTTTGGTTAATAGATCTATAATAATCCAAATGCCCTCATTTCCCTATCTTGATCGAGGTAAATCTGAGACGACCCGACTTTCCACCACCAGAAAATTGCATCATCTTTAAGAAAGAAAGGGATAGAAAAGAGAATAGAAAGAAGAGAAGAAAGAAACAACACATCAGAATCTAACAGCGGAACGAATAAATTATATTAATAACATAAACATTACATAGTTTACAACCATTATCAGAGTACACAGATATACAACACATACTAGACAGTTATAAACACCTGTCTAGTTATAAACTCAATACAACAACTCAGAGAACACACAGCGGAATACTATATATCTAACGCAGAAGCCTCCTGCTCCATTGCTCCTCCACAATTCGTCAAAGCTAACCTGAATCCTAACCTGAATTCCCTTGACTACTCATAAAAATTTGAGTACCCAAGAGTTTATGAAAAACAAAATAAACTCCGGGTCAGACATGGGTCTGGTGTGAGTAACAGGTTAAAGTTGCTTAACTTTTAAAAACCTTTTGACAAGAAAGGTATCACGTAAGACTTCCTACACATAAACATGGAAAAGTTTTTACCTTACGCTAACCAAAACATTTGATAGGAAACCCGATGATATTATAATAGTGTCTAGGGTTTTCAAATAAATAAGAAATAGCCGAAATTGTTACATGATTAAATTCCATCTACTAGCCACAAAAGTGGGTAATACAATCAAAACCGTTGGCACTTATTGGATTTTGGATTCCATACAATGGAAGGGCTACTGGAGTACCGCCCGTCACAGTACGTGGCCTAGATCAACGTACCGAGGATCACTCCCGACCCCCTGCAACACAAAGCCAGACCCATTCCTTACTGAACAGTTCCGAACAAGACAATCCCGTGGTTGTAGCTAGCAACCACCCACACAGCCGAATATAAAGGGACTTCTAGACAGAGGTAAATCTTGCTCTCCAGTGGATGTGACCCACGAAGCCTTGCTGCACCTCCCATGTTTTAGCCATTTCCGGTTGATGAGGCTTGAGGCTACGATTACCTTTATAGGACATCTCACTTAGAATGCTCATCGTCCACCTGACGATGTTCTGAAAGCATTCAATCCATACAAGTTCGTTCCGGGTTCGAACGAAACCGAAGGCATTATCTCGTTACACTCGTTTTGGAATCACCCTCAGAGTTAACGACAATAACCCTTGCACTCTGATTCACCATCTCGAATCTATAAGAACTAATTCCGTCAACTCATTACGGAATCACCCACAGAGTTAAACTGACATATAGTCCTTACACCTCGAGTCTTCACAAAGCTCCACTTTGAATTCACGACCTAACGTTATTTGGAATCGATGTGGTTTTCGGATATCCAAATATGGAAACCCGATCCCGGTCTCATCGAAAAACCAAAGCGTGTCTTTTAAGGCCAAGTTGTTTCAAAGGTTTAAAACAATTCAATTACAGTATCTATATACACACAGATAGACAACTCATAAATCACAATTGATAATCAACATTATCAAATAACAGGTAATCCATATTATTAATATCAAATAAATATTCCATATATCACCATTGCAATAGATAACCTATGTTATCATCACAATACAATCCAAGCATTTCATACCACACAATATCATTTATCTCATTACTGAGATCACAAAACATCCAAGACAATCAATGACATCCATTCACACATAAGCAAAGATTTACTCATACCATAATATAATTAATTTAAAGTGAATTAAATTAACTATCTCTATTACTAATTAATTTAAAATGAATTAAATTAATTTCTTAATCTTTAATTAATTTAAAATAAATTAAATTAATTACTATCAATATAAACCTTGCTCACTCAATCATTTAATTGATTACAATCAATTAATCATTTATTATTAATCACCTTAATTAATCACTCTTGATTAATTACTCTTAATTACATTCATGTAATTATCCTTAATTAATTTCACAAATTAATTATTCTCAACCAAACAGTAATTAACCTTTAATTACTTCAATTAATTAATTAATCATAATTAATTACATTAATCCTTAATTAATTAATTAATTAATTACCTTTAATTACCTATTATTGATTAATTAATCATAATTAATCAACTTTAATTACATCATTAATTAAAATAGTTAATGATCCTTAATTATTAATTACCTTAAGTAATTAACTTATAATTATTAATCATCACAGATTAATTACATTTAGTAATTAACTAACTTAATTACTATATTTAAACAAATTAAATTATCCTTAATTAATTTCTTAATTAATCCCTTGATTAATTATTAAGTAATTAAACCAATTTACCTCATACTTAAACATCTCCATTTAATTACAATCCTGTAATTGTTAAACAATTACTTAACTGAGTAATTTCCAAATCATTAATTACATAAAGTAATTATTTATAAAACCCAAGTGTTTAAAATTAATTAAACTTAATTAATTAAAATAAACAATCACATTAAATTAAATTAATTACATTAAGTATTAACTCCTTAATTACTTCATTAAGTAATTATACTTATACCATTCATAAATGATTATTATTAAATTAATTAATCTAATTAATTATAAAAATTAACTACATTAATTAATTGTTAAATAATCATGGTTAATGACCTTCATTAACCATCCTCAAACTATTTTATAAAGTAATTAACTTAAATTAATTATCATTTAAATTATCTTTAGTCATTCATTAATTAAAGTTAATTATTAAATTAATTATCCTTAATTTAAAACTTAATTGCATAATTATTACTATTCATTCATCATTAATTAATAATTTAATTAATGATCTTAATTATGAATTGATTAATCATTAATTAATTATTATTTCCAAATTCAATTAATTAATTAAATTAATTAATTAAATTAATTAATTAATCTTAATTACCTTTTTAATTAAATTCTAAAACATAAATCTTAATTTGAATTTCCAGATAAAACATAACTTAATTATGTTTAGAACAATTTAATTGAAACAAAGTATTTTTTTAATCTACTTTTAAATTTTCAATTTAAAATACAGGTTTAAATTAAAAGTAATTTAAACTTATCAAAGTTTGAAATTTTTTAAAACTTATTTAAATTTCAAGACAAAACAAAAGTTTGTCTTAAAAAAATGGAATCATAAAAATTTGAAGTTTAATTCATTTCAAAGTTCAGCAATTTCAATTCATCTTTAGATTAAAACTTTCAAATTCAAATCTTCTTTTAAATTTAAAATTGAAGTTCATTTTCAAAATTAGATTTTCAGATTTCAAATTAATCTTTAAATCTTACTCGTATTTTTAATAAACTCATTATTGAAAGTTTCAACTATTTACCAAAATGAAATAGTTAATTTAGTTAAAATTTGAAACTTTAATTTTAATTTAAAAACTGGGATTTTAATTCAATTCAGAAATTCAAACTTGAATTAAATTTTAAACCTAAACCTTAGTTTAAACCTAAACTACAGATTTAAAAAGTTTTAAAACCCAGATTTAAAAATACAGTTTCTATAACCTGTAACTACAGATTTTAAAATTCTTAAAACCCAGATTTAAAAAGAAAAACAGGTTTCTGAAACCTGGATATTTTCAGGTTCAACCCGAGAAAACCAAATCCTACTTCGAGTTTACAGCTTGCCTACTTCGAGTCTTATATCTACTAACTTCGAGCCAATTACTGACTTACCCTTCAACATCCAAAACCCTATATACATCACCAGAACCTCATCGCCGTGCATATGCACGATGACTCCAGCCAACGTTGATCACCAAGAACGATCGCTGCTCACCAGAATCCCATCCTACAACCCATTACGAACATCCAAATCAAGCTACATCCACGAAGTCAGATTTAACCCCTATTCAAAACCTGTAAAACAGAAAACAGGTTTTTGTCAAAACCTGTCAACGGCGACAGTTCGCCACTCCGGTCACTTAGCGTTCAACCCCTCCGGCCTCCAGTCCCTCTACACACCAACTATCCACACACCAAAAACCAAATCACTCGATCCATCCAACACTTCACACTGACCCAATCTTTAACCCCTGTTCAAAACTAGGGTTCATACAAAAATTTCCCAACTGCAACCAATCTAGCAATTCATATCCACTTTTTTAATTTTTCTGAGTATCTTCAATACCTACTCCATCACTCAGAAGAATTCCAGAATTCCTTAATTCAAAAAATCAATAGAATTTGCACAAATTCCTAATTTTTTTCAAGAACAAACTGCTACAGAAACAACACTTAAAAATCCCGATACTTAATTTAAAACTCAAGTTTCAGTTTATAGGTTTGATTTGTATTACTGAATTACCATATTATTTTGATTGGGTTTTTAAAAAAAATAAAAAATAAAATAAAAATAAACATGCATGATGTTTTCTGGTTTTACAGAGGCAACAACCTGCAAATAACTTCCTAAAAACCTTCAAATGTTAACTTAAAACAACTTTGCTTTATTATTTCATTATATCAGGAAAACAATTTTAGTAATAAGTATATAAATAAAATTATGGGTGCTTGAAAAATCAGAGAAATAGAACAGGCAATTAAAAAAAAAGAAACAGCATGCATACCATACATATTCATAACAACAGTTATTCATAACATAAGAATTTAGCTATTTCATTTCAATAAACTAGCATGCAACCTGTTTAAAATTTAAAGTTCAAAGTTACTCACCTTTTATTGAATGCAGATTTTCTGTTGAATTTTGCAGAAAACACAAAAATGCAGGCTTGACCCTTTGTTTAATATCTGAGTTGCAATCCTGATGAAATGCTCATGCTTATAATCTCAGCCTAAAATACTTGCATGCAAATGTATTTGACAAGCTTCAAACTGAGGTTGCTTTGTTTGATTTAAAACTGCTGCTTGCTATTGAAATTCTGCTTTTGAACAGGCCTTACTTTGAAAAGGTGTTATAAAAATGCAGGTGCATGCAGACATCATTGCATATTAATGATTGAGGTAAAGGTGAGTTTGATTTTGAAGAAGAGTGGAATATGCAGGGTTTTGATATTGAAGAGGAGGGATATGCAGATTGCTTGAATTTGAGGTATGCAGATTAGAACATGGTTTTGGAATATGCAGATTTGTGTATTTTTTTAGGAAATGCAGACTTACTTGAATTTGATTTTAAGAAGTTTGAAGATTTTCTTTTAATTAAGGAAAAAAATGAACATGCAATATGAAATGAAAATGCAAACTTAAACAAATGAATTTTTTTTTTAGATTTTATAAAAGAAAAGAAGAATAAAAACTAAAATTAACACTTGTCCATTTTTTTACAACACTTGTCAAAAGAATGCATATGAATCTAACACTTGTTTCTCTTTTAAAAGTAATTTATTTTTAATTTACAAACTAAAGTGTGTATTAACTTAATTTAACTTGTTAGTTTATTTTTAAAATATGTGTATAAATTTACAAAAGAAATAAAAACAAACAATGTTTTACAAATTGAAACTTATACATATTAAATATTAAAACAATTAAGATTTTATACCTTGAACTTAAATTCAAATTAAATTCAAAATCAAACAATTTCAAATCAAGTTATGAATATAAATTCAATTTTGAAATAAAAATTACAAATCCTATTCAAGCTTATTTATAAAGACAATTCAATATTAATATTGTTTTCATAAATATCTTATTAAAATTATTTTACAAGAAATTATATTTTTATTAATAAAATATCCATTTTATTAAGCCATAAAACCATTTTTTGAATTTATTCTAAATTTAAAACTCAAGCCAATTTAATTTAAACACTTTAATATTTTTCTTATCAATTTTAAAATCATATATTTATTTATGAAATAGTTTTAAAAACTCAATACAAATTAAAATCAAAATTTCCAATTTATAATGTATATATTAGAATTTTAAAACATGGTTCAATTATTATTTTAAACCAAAATCATTTATTAAACTTTGAAAAGCTTAAATATTAAATAAAACAAATTTTCCAAATTATTGAAACTAGAAATTATGATTTACTTATTAAAATTAAAACAATACCAATCTATTAAAAATATAAACCCTATATTTGTATTGTAAATAGAAATCAATTTATTATTTTTAAAAGATAAAATGACCAATTTAAATATTTATTGAAGAAGATTATTAAATCTATTTGAATAATTATTAACAGATTATCAATATCAATTTAATTTTAACTACAGATTATTAAATTGATATTGTTAAAAATTCCGGGATGTTACAAAATCGTTGATGAAATCTATTGATATTTGGTACCATTTCCAAGTCGAAATATCAAGAGGCTGGAGTACCTGCAACTTTCTATTGATCACTCTTTATTTGTTGACAATACGCACATCTGCTAACATGGATAGAGATATAACTATTCATATTTCCCCTCCAAAATGTCTATGTACATTTTGTGAACTCTTGGGTGAATAATTAGCTTGGATTGATGGCATTCGGTCAACACTTATTGTCTTAATTTATCAACATCGAGAACACAAATTCTTCCCTTTAATCGTAATACCTTTGGTTATCGACTTCAAAGCTTGAATCATACCCTCTATGTATATCTTTAATTATCTTCTTTAGAAATCGATCTTCTTTTTTCTTACTAGAAATTCTTTCTAGAAGAGTCGGGGTAACTACAAGATTAGCTATAACGACATGCTTTCTACTCAATGCATCTACTACGACGTTGGCCTTCCTGGGTGTATATAAGATATCAAGATTGTATGATGCGAGAAATTCTAGCTAACATTGCTGTCTCATATTTAAGTCTTTCTGAATGAAAAGATACTTCAAGGATTTATGATATGCAGAGAGTTCGAACTTTTCACCTATTTAAAGAAGGAATATTATTTACTCGAGTCAACTAAATTGTATTAAAATAAACTATGAGGAATTCTTACCTAGCAAACAACGTCTCCATATTTTTAATGCGAGCACCACGGCTAATAGCTCCAAGTCGTGTGTTGCATAATTTCACTCACGAGTCTTTAATTGCCTATTGGCATAAGCGATAACCTTCCCATGTTGCATTAATACAGCACCCACTCCTTCTCCACAAGCATCAGTATAAACGGTTAGACCGTTGCTTTCATTAATAATAGTCAAGACTGGAATGGTAGTCAACTTCTTTCCGAGTTCATGGAATGTTTCTTCACATTTCAAGGTCCATTCAAATTTGTCATCTTTCATAGTCAGCTTTGTTAGGTGATAGGAAATTTTGGAGAAGTCCTGAATAAATCTTCGATAATATACTGCCAATCCTAAGAAGCTTCGAATGTCCTTCGGAGTTTGTGGTTGCTTCCAATCCAGAATGGCTGTAATTTTCCCTAGATCAACTGAGATTCCTTATTTTGACACAACATGCCCCGTGAACCTTACCTTCTCTTCCTAAAAGTGGCATTTCGAGAACTTGGCTTTGAGTACATTTCTCCTCAATATTTCTAGCATAATCTCTAGATGTTTTTCGTGTTCTTCTTCCGTCTTTGAATATATAAGAATATCATTGATAAAACTAACATGAACTTATGGAGCACTTCTCTTAATACTCTATTCATAAGATCCACAAAATAAACGGGCGCATTGGTTAGCCCAAAAGGCATAACCAACCACTCGGAGAAATCATTTGGTCCTCTAAATGTAGTTAAAGGAATGCAATCTTCTGTTGTCCTTAACTGATGGGATCCTGTAGTTATGTTCATTTTTGAAAATACTCGAGCATCATAAAGTTGATCAAACAAGTCATCAATACGGGGTAGAGGATATTTGTCTTAATTGTTTGTTATTTAGGTCTCGTTAGTCTACACACAGTCTCAAGGAGCCATCTGACTTTGCAACGAAAACTACCACTGAGCTCTAACTTAAGCGGCTTGGTCTTATTAGTCCTTTCATCAATAATTCATCAGCTTTTTCCTTAATTCATTTTCTTCTTTATGCCATCTTCGAGAAAAGTGAAAAACAGGTCTTGCATACGGAATCAAATCGATTCTAAACTCAATTTCCCTATGCGGGGGTATACTTTTAACTTCCTTAAAAACATCTGAAAGTTCCTTAACAGTTAGTATTTCTTCTAGATGTTTTTGAAACGAATTTAAGGCATACATAAAACTATCCATTACTTGACTTATTTTTTCACATGTTATTTTGAAAGGTTCACCACTTTTATTTTGTAATTATACCATTCTTTTGACACAATCTAGAATAGCTTTATTCTCAGATAACTAATCCATATCGAGTATAATATCAAATCCAATAAAGTTGAAGACGATTAGATCACATGAAAGGTTTTTGGCTAGGTAGGCAACTTGTACTTTTTCATAAACTATACATAGATTAGTTTTACCACCTATAGGGTTGGAGACATATATAGGGGTGTCTAATATCTTTGTGGTAAGTTTGATTTATCAACTAATTATTTTGATATAAAACTGTGGGAAGCCCCAGTATCAAATAACACTCTACCTAGATTTTCATTCATGTAGATATTACCTTCTAGGATTTTCTTTCCCTTAACATCAATCGAAGTCGAGGGTTGATAGAAGAAAACCAGACCAGTTCATCTTTCTTGATCAGTGGGAAATCCTTCTTCTGGTGTCTTGGCTTGTGACAATTGTAGCAGGTTCCATCCTGAGCCCTAGGATTCTTACAGGTGTTAGAGTAGTCGCCATTCTGTCAGCAATTAAAACAAGTAATATGTTTCAACCGATTTCTTCGGGATCCTCCTTTCGGCTTACCTTGCCTTGGCTTCTTCCCTTGCTAATTAAACTTCCTCTTCTTCTAATTATTGTTGCTGCTCTGAGTTGTGGGTGGATTCTTCTTATCCAGAGTTCCGTGTCGAAAATCCATGTCTACCAAATCTATAAAAGTCCCCTTAACATGTGCCATCATCCTATCCTGATATTGTTCCTTCATTCAAAAGATAAACATTTCATTCTTCTTCAAAGGAGTATCTATCAGACCTGGTCCAAATGAGGGAAATTCATTGAACTTGTTAGAATAATCCTCTATAGACGTCTCTCCTTGTTTTAAATCCATAAAACTCCTATGAAGGCGTGCGTTTCCAGCTACGGGCATATATTGTTCTTTCAAGACCTCCTTGAATCGTGCCCCAAAAAGATTGTACTCTAATTCATTCATAGTAACGGACTCCCACTAGGCGAGAGCCCTATCCTGTAGTTGCCAAGAAGCTAAGAATCTGTTCTTCTCATCTCCAATATTCAACCCTTTAAAAATTCTTTCACAAGAGCCGATCCAAGCTTGAACTTTTATAATGGACTCAGTTCCGTCAAATGGTTTACCACCCAAACTGGTATAGTTCTTCATAAATTTGCGAAATTGATTTAGGGTTGCACTGGAATTATTACTTCTTCGATTACTGTAGTGGTAGGAGTTTGACCATTTGTGTTTGTGGTACTGCTACATCCCCTGATCCGACCTTACCCCCTTCTTCCACTCATCTCGTACAATCTGTATATAGTAAGGAAGTATCTTTAGAATGCATAGACGAGATATCTTAGGGAATTGGCATAAAATTCGAATATACTTATTCGGATAAAACTTAAAATATGCGCTCTTAGAGACTAAACTCATTGTAGGATATTACTAAACCTAATGAGTTGACCTCATCGAGGCTTAGGTATTCGATCAACCATAAGATCTGATACCAAATGTTAACCAAATTTATGGTCAACACCCCAAAAGACACTTCAACAGAAATAGAAAAAATAGTTTAGATAAAGGGCAAGATATCCTTAAGAATTGCTTTTGCGCTTAGCCTCAATGGTTGCTGATTTTTGATTTGGACCTTTCGGCGTAGTCGATGGGTTTGGCTTTCTCAGTAGAGAAATTTTTACCTAGATAGGTCTTGTAGGGAATTTCATGGAGATTTCCTTTATGGTATAAATGATTATTCACCGAAATATCCCTTTAAAGTTGATCATTAATGTTCCCGAAAGTTTTGGATGATTAATATCTTTAGCAGTAGGTAAGTCAATAAACTCCTAAGGGGCGTATAGGAACTCTTGGTCTTGCCAAAAGGTTTGATCACTTATATGAAGTCTGTTTCAACTTATCGAAAGGTATGGGAATGCTCACCGTTGGATTGGGTCTTATATTCCTGAACTTAAACTTTACTGAAAGGTTAGGTTGCATAGATGGAGATCGTGAAAGGTTTTGGTGCTGTTAAAATATAAGGACCTATCAACTTAGTTGAAGGATTCAGATCATAAAGCGAATGACTTCGAAAGGTTACCGCTCAGGTTACAGGGCAGCTAGTCGACAAGAACCATTTGGTGGAGTTAATCCTAAAAATACAAGTTAATCTAACGAGGATTTAAGAAAAACAAAAACAATATGCAATTTAACAAAAGATAAGAATTCCCTTTTTATTCAAGATCGGCTCTTTTACAAATCCCCAAATTGATTCCCAATTAGGGTTACAGCACATTTCTTCTGATATTACAAGAATGAGGTGAGGGAAAAATTCACCTCCAAAACCGGGACCCTTGGGTCCTATTTATAGATGCAGGCGGCCCTCCTTTTGGCCTCATGCCTTTGGCCGAGCCGAAAGGTTACCCTCTATATACGGCTACCAACCTTTCGACCTGGTCGAAAGGTTTTGTGGACCTTCAGACATTGTTGAAGGGTCTATATTCCTTTATGCCTACATAAACCTTTCACGGTCGTTGAAGGATTTCCCTTACATATGCTTTCATAAACCTTCCGGCCTTGTCGAAAGGTTGCTTCTTTACTTTTTGCTAACTCATGATCGTTGCTTTATTCATAAACCTTTCGACATTGCCAAAAGGTGTCTTGTATGCTTCTCAACTTGTTCGAAAGGCTTGGTATATTTACGAAAAGGTCATTAAGTAATTTCTTTCACTTGCTTTGACTCATTCTTCCCCTTCGAACTCCTCAAATACTAGAGGTGGAACCTTTCGATCCTTTTGAAAGGTTTTAGTTAGTAAATTTCAATGGCTGCATCCCTTCGGATGTTTCAAAAGGTTTGAGCTATGCCTTTCTTTTCCTTGAATGTTTTAGGACCTTTCTCCTTAGCCGAAATATTAGTTTTTAGTGTAACGTTTGCCACCCCTCATTCGAAGTGATGCTCTTCACTTTCCTAGTCATCCTTGCCTAAAGCTTCAAAATTTTCCGAATCTTGATCTTCCCGCGTTGATCCAGAATGTCCTCCCAAATCTAATCTGACGGTTAAGAATTTAAATGACTTTTCTTTATATAATCTGCTGCTCCTCTTTCTTCCACTCTTACCTGAAATAAATATTAGTGCAAACAGGTAAAATATTCTCAAAGAATTTCTAGATCTCAACTCACTGCAACAAGGTATTCTTTGAATTTACTTTATAAATATTAGTTTCATCTTCTCCGTTTTCTAGTCAGGTTTTCAATTTGTCAAATTCGAAATGGGTTTTTTGTTCTTTTCAATCGGCGTTTGGATGAACTTTATCTATGGTTTCGAAAACCCCCCCTTTTACAGAGTTTAATTTTATACCTAAAACATCTAAATTCAACCTTTGGCTTTTCAAGGTTGATTTTTATCTATTAACAATATTATGCTTTTCTTTGGAATCGAATTAATTTGATTTCAGATGGGAACAAATTTTCCAACAGGTTTATATTGCTTGTCCTTCAAGAAAAAATTGAAATCGCATTTATTATCGGGTATGGGATTTCTTAAACTTGACATGGTAACCTAGGCTCCACTAGCACACAATTGGGTGATGCAAAATAACTTTCTTACCCTTTCGAAAGAGTTTGAGGCGGAAAAAATTAGGTTTACCTCTCCCGCATCTTTCGACGACATGGGAAGGTATTTTTGCATCACCTTACCATTGTGGTTGGAAGGTTAAGTAAAATCATGGTTAAACCTTCCAACCAAGAGATTTCGACAAGATTAAAGGGTTTAAACCTTTCGTCCTCATGCCTTCGACAAGGTTGAAATCCTTTAATTCTCAAAGTATATTTTAACACCCTTGTCCATACCTTTCCATAATATTAATGATACTCATTTTTTTTCTCATTTAGGAGATTTTATATTTCCAAATTTATTCATGCCGAAAGGTCTTTCCATTTAATTTTAAGTTGTGCTTGCAATTGGCCTAGGTTTTCATAAAAACTTTAGTAATGTCGAAAGGTAGCAACTAAGCAAACATCTCATTTTTTTCGACCTTGTTAACAACTTCAAGAAAGTTACAATTTTGCTTAGTTCTAAATTTTGTTAGTGCATAATGGTTAAAATTGAGGTCATTATTCTCTTCTTCATTATCGAAAGTTCACTATTAGCCCTTCGACATTGCTGGTAGCCATTGTCATATTCCTTTCGACTTCGTCAGAGGCTTTTGCTGTAACATTTCGGTACTGCTGAAGGCTTAAACTAGCTTTGTGTATATTTTCATGCTTAATCTATTTGAGTAGATTTATCTACTTTTATATTCTTGATAGCCACCTACATCTGTAATTGGTTAAGAGTTTTTAGTTAGAACGTTTTCACCTGGCAGAACAATGAGTTCCCTAAAAGTTGAAGCCATTGCTAAGCATTCTCTCATTGAAACTCAAAGTGACGTAGACGCCATTTTGAAAGAGTTTGGAATCACCAGAGTTGAAGCCATTCCTCCCAACTCCACTAATACTATTGGTAACCCTGCAGCGGGTACTTTGCATTCACTACCATTCACATATTGTACGGTGGTTTCCTCCCATTTTCTGCATTTCTGCGCTCCTTCCTATCTTACATTGGAGTTGCTCCAATACAACTTTATCCTAACATGTATACCTATCTTCTGTCTCTTGAAATGCTAGCATTGGAATCTGGACTTCCTTCGCTTGGCCCTAAAATTTTAACTTCCTTGACCAAATTGGCAAGGTCGAGCAAGTCCAACAAGCAGATTTACAGCGTGAATATATACAAGAAATTGATATTGGACAATATTAACAGTTTAAGGATTGGGAGGACCAATTCTTTTTTTTCCAAGTGCTTTCCAGATGTCCATAGGGCCTTTTCTTCTCCTTGGAAGTTCATTTCAACGTCGCCTCTGCTTTCCTCTATGCTTCTTGTTAACCAATCTTTAATCTTTTTCAAGTGAGCCCTCCAAAACACTCAGTAATGCGGACCCCAAGAAATTATCAACTCATTAAATGCAGCTTCGAAACGTCTTAGGAGCAGGTTGACGCTCTTGACCATTTCAAATTTAAGGAAGCATTCCTTATTACCACTGGTCAAAAGATCCTTGGTACTTCGCCTACCATCATGTACAACTTTCGGGGAAGTCGCTTCTATTCTCCGGGCAATGCTGATCATTTTACTTCTTTGTCGCCAATTGGTTCTGACGCTTTAGGTATCCCATTAACTTAGTGTTATCTTTCTATTAATTCTCGATTTTTCTTTATCCGATTTATATCTTCTGGAATTTGTCATAGCTCTTTCTAAGGCTGTCGTGCCTTTAAGGGAAATTGCTCCTCCTTCCTCATCCACGGATGTCATACAAGTTATGAAACTTTTTGCTAGCTCCAAAAAATCCTGGAAAAGAAAACTAGCCGTGCCTTCTAAGGAGGCCCCTCCAACCAAAATAACAAAGATAATTGATGTTGATGAGGGAGAAGAGGACATATCTTCGGAGAAAGCTTTGGAAAGTCCAATTGTGGATGCTTTAGAAAATATTGTGGAGCCAATTCCTCCTTCTCCTGTTCCCATTGTGCCTATTTCAATTTTTGTTTCACCAGCTGCATTGACATAGATGCAGATTGCTCTTTTTGGGACTCCTTCCAAGTCTCACACTCTTCCAGAATCATCATCTTCCATTTCTTTGCCAACTGGTTTTGATGATCTTGTTAAATCTATTCTTTAGTCAAAATCCTTTACCTCCTCTTCTCTGTCGTCTTTTAATCCATACTTGGTGAAAAATCATCGCTCTCTAGTAGAGTAACAACTCTTGGTAAGCTCCTACCCCATGAATTCTATTAACATTGGGGTCTTTCTAATTGTTAGCCGACGTTTCTTCTCTTGTCACAGATTTCTACGAACTGGGTTTCCCTCAACAAGCATGTCTCCAAACTTTCCGTTGGATCTTCCAAGCTTGAGGAGAAAATTCCAAGTTAAAAAGTCAAATATCTTTACTGACAACCGCTCGAAATGACTCTTCTTTCGAGTTGGAACTAATTAAGGCTTCTCTTTCCAAGGTTGAAGCTGACCTTAAAGTAGAGAGGCAAGCTCATCGGCTTACCTCCGATGAGAAATTTGAAAGGGAGCTTGCTCTGAAAGACTAGGATGATGAGAAGGCTCGCTTAATTTCCAAGAATACATTGCTGGTAGACAAACTCAAGAGGTCAGAGCTTCGCTTAAACATGCTTTCAAACTCTCTCCAACTTCTAAAAGCATGTTCCTGATTTCGTCGACTACATCCTGGGGCCTATGATGATCCCTCATGCTTGCTTATACCGATAATTGTGATAAGTGTCCTGACTTTGGTTTTCGTTCACTTAATCCAACTATAGCCCAAAGAGTCATGGACAAAATCGAGCGAGTCAAGCATGGCTCTGAGTCTGAGAGTGAAGAAGGGATAGTTGACATCAAGAAAGCCCTCTCTTTCGACATCCGATCATTTGATATTGAGTCTAACTTTGAGGAGGAGGATGACCAAAATAAAGATCCCAATGAGAAGGAGGATGATGACCTTATAAACTGGGATACTGATGATGATAATAACCATAACAATCGTCTCGGAGGTCAGGACCATGACAGTGACAAGGGAGGTCACTTTGATGCTCAAGAGCACGATGGCGGCTCAATCAAATCCCTCGAAAAGGAGCCATCACCCATAAAGATATACCTCCATCATCTCCAGGACTAAATGCTCCTTTGGAGGAGGAAACTGTTCCTGTCCATTCCGAGGGTCCTTCAAGGAAAGAACAAGTTCCTCAAGTTTCTATCCTGGTTTCTCAGGTATGGGCTTCTCTATTTAAATTTTTTAGACTTGGTAGACAACAGTTAGTGATACATCATTCGTTTTTAGATAAAGAAGAAGTCGAAATTTCCCTTTAGTACAAAACTTGAGAGAAAACAACCAGAAATTAACAAGCTATTTAAGGAATTAGACAAATTGATAATGGAGCATAATGCCTTGTCTGAGAAATATCACAGTCTCGATAGGAGAAGCTTTGCACTTGCGTCTTTTAAATTTTAGAGAGCGGCCCTTTTATTATAGAAAGCGCTTCTCTGATACGACGCTCTATTGAAGGAAAATAAAGGTTAATAGCCTTATTCTAGATGGTGATTGAAGAAATGGACATTTTGATTAATCTCTTGTATAAAGTATACTGCAAACATTCAATCATAGATTTCTCATACTTAGGTGAATTCAGTGGGAATCTACTTAGATATTTTCACAAAAGGTATTTAGACGAATTTGGATCTGACTTGCATCCCGAGGCATGTTGGAACCTAACTCGGGTCAAACAGGCTCCATAGGATCTTCCTATTGAGAAGCTTAACTATTATAGGGGCAAATTTATTTCGAAGATTTTCTCTTAATCTGCTTTGTACGAACAAGATGAATAGTTGTAGATGTGTAACAAGTAATTGTCTTATGAACACATGTTTTTTGCAATGCTTCTACGCTCAGCTTTATTTTTCCTTTATCGTGTCATTTCAGAATATCAGTTCTTAGGTCATGTTATCTTAAGAGACACCCTAAGTCAATATGTTAACCTAAGAAGGTTCTATTCTAAAAAAGCATCACTCCTAAAGATTTAGAAGTTAGCACGATATTGCTTTCTTTGAGACCTACAAAAATTACCTTCGTCTTCGCTTTGACTTCCTTGGCGAAGAGAAAGAAACTTTCTTAAAGGGAATTAGAACATTCCACTCAGAGTTAATTTGCGGTCATGATAGTCCCCCGGCTGGAAACTGGGATTACAGTAAGTGTCCTCTAGTTATTACCCCTGAAGGAGTCACTATTCCATTTGACTCGACAGTAACTTTCGGTGGACACTCTAGGAAAAGTTAGGAATGTAGTCCCCCAATTTTAAATGTGAATGGATTGATTATTGTATGCTTTAAATTTTCCTCTATATGAGATGTAATCCATTGCTATAGTAATAAAGTTACCTCTTTTCTCAATTCTGATTTTATTTTATTTCATTTGTTTAAATAGGAACCCCAGTCGTCTTCAACTTTTCCCATTTAAAGTTTAATATCTCATGTTGATATCATAAGGGTAAGGCTATTGACTGAGAGTGGAGCAATTGTGGTTTAAGATGAAATATTACTGAAATGTTTTGGTGGCAACACCGAATCTATGCAATGGTATAAAAGACACCTTAACTAGAAAACCATCGTCGAAAGTTGTAAAGATTATGCCGACCGTCTTGAGGCCAAAATTAGAAAGAAAGACGAGGCGATTACTTTGCTTAAATGACAAGTAAAGTTGAATCCTTCAATTTACATTGATGAGAAGATGTCTAGGCTCATCCAGCAAATAAGTAACTTTAAGTTAAAATTGAAAGATAGCCAGACACAATGCGACTCTCTATAATTCATTTTAGATGATAAAATTTCAAAGATCAAACTTCCGGTCCTACAAGCAACCTCTTCAACTGCAAAGGCTACTAGATCGAAGTCTCTCGTAGCTCAAAAATTTCGTTCCATGGTCAGTCCTCCCCTGGGCATGGATGACAATGTGGTGGGTACATAGTGTCGGAGAGTAATATTTGAAATTTCTCAGTACTTTAACAAGCAACAGAAAGTCAAGTATTCCCAGAACATCAATGATTACGCTGCCAAAAATCAAAAATTGGAATATGACATCTATTTGCTTAACAAACATGTCGTAGAGTTGGAAAGGGAAAATAGTACCCTTAAAGCAATGAAAAGGGCCTTTAATCGTTCCCTAAAGACTAACATTGAAGTAATTGATGACAAAAACACAATCAGGGAAATAGAGAAGAAACTTAAGAAAGTTCTTCATACCGTAATTAATCATGTTGCTAAACCTTCTGTGGCTGAGACCCTTAACATTTATAATCAGTGTGTTTAGGTCACGTAAACTTATCTCATATATTATTATGTTGTGTGTAAATGACTTTGTAAATTACGATAATTTTGTAAATATCACCTGATGTGTGATCCTTTGTAATGTAACCTTTAATACGCCTCTAAGTTGTCTGTTTGGTGACTCTTATTCTTGTTGAGTCTCCTACCATCCCTTGCCATTCCATTTTTCCTGGTTTAGTAGTCAATGTTTGAGATTTTGAAGTAGTAGCTTTCTCGTCCATCATTTTAATATTTCCCAGCCCAGATTCAAGCATTTGAAATTAATAGTAATTTAAAATCTTTGTATCCAAATTAGGGTTTAAATAAGTAGCAGTCTTTGATACCTAGATTCAGGTATAATAAATTACCGTTTGCTAATAATTCGAAGCCCAGATTGGGGCCCTTAATAGCTGGTGCTTAAAGGTAAGAATTTTGAAACCCATATTCGGGTATTAGACTTTGAAATATGGGGATTTTGAAATTTGGAATACTATTTTCAGTAATGAACAATCTGGTGATCTAGTATTAATAGGAGATCAAAAGGCCGCTTTTAAGCCGTAAGTATTAGAAAAAAAAAACCAAGCTGGAAAAAGAAGAATGGAGGACCAATTCGGTAATAAGTAATAAAAGATTGGAATATCATTCTCTGTAATAGAGGACCAGAATACCCATATGGAAAACGTTCAAGAGAAGAAGTCTGTGACTTTTCTCTAATTTCCTTCTCGAGTGAGCCATCTTTAGGACTTGACGATGTTTCGCATGATTTTTCTTTCTCCGGCCCAAGTTTTCTTTGTCCATTTGTTTTGGCCTATTTCAGGCGATGACTCTTTTGTCCAATTTTGTGCTTCTTTAAGCAGAGCCCATTTCAGGCTATTTGTCATTTAGACACTGTCAATCTTTTGATAATTGCTATTTTAGGCGGTGCCCATTTCAGGCGTGGACTTTTTTAGTCCGTCGGACATTTCATCCGAGTTTCTAGTGCGCTCGGCTAGCTTATTCTGAAGCAAGGCTCGAGGACTTACCCGACCTCCCTCTAGGAGGCACGTTAACCTAGCCATAGCGTGTATACGGTTAAGGGTTGTTTGGTACCTTAGCCAAGCCATAGCGTGGTAGGACCAAGGGATTACCCGTCCTCCCTCTAGGAGGTGCCTTATCCTGGCCATAGCATAACGTGGATAAGGGCTTGTGCTGCTTTAACCTGGCAATTTCTGACTTTGGTGCGGATAAAGGCTTACACTCTCCCTCCATGAGGTGCCTTGACCTGGCCATCTGGGAACAACCAAGGTCTTCCTATCATTATTGATAGCCTACCGTATTAGGTAGTCCAAGTTTTAAGGAGAATTTCTTTCCCGATCATATAGACTCTTCTTATTTTGAAAATAAACTTTTTATTCCACAGTTCGTTCAATCCTTTACAAAATGCTTAAGTTTTCCTTGTTCTAGGAAGTGCAAGACTATTGATTTGTTTCATGTCCATTTAGCAGGTAAAAATTGCAATGAAATCTTTTAAGTTTCTTTTCACATCTTGACTTATTTTTCTGAGAAGCTATTATTTCAATTCCTTTTTGGGTTTGCATGTAGGTATCTTCAACCGTAGAGGTAGGATTATATTCTTTAAGGAGTCTTAGCTTTTTAGCCGATTTGACTGGCATCTAATCCTCCTTTGGCACGATTCAAATACTCCTTCTTAAGAGGTAGGTTTTCTTCTCATTATTCGTCGATCCTCTTCCATGGATTTTCCTTTTACTCTTAAGTTTTCGGTTGGAAATTTCTCAGTAATCTTTATACTCCCTCTTGGCGATTCATTTACTATCCTTAGCCCTTTGGTTGTGAACTTTTCTATGCGTCCATGGCTTTTCCTTGAGGGATGGACTTCATTTATAATCTTATTCCATCTATATACAAAATTAAAATAATCCTTTACCATTTTCCTTTCAAATATACTTACGTAGGGATACTACTGAATGGCCCCTCTCATTTGTTGAAATAGACCTTTTTCCTTGAACTCTCTCTTTTTGAAGCAAAGGTTGGGGCCGATTCCGAATGGGCCTGATTGATATTCCATTCCCATGAGTCACGGGGTATAACCTATCTTTTCCTCTCAATCACTTGTAGTGCTCGGAAGCGAAGTGTTTTCTCTTTAATTAAGTGTTAGCTATAATTCATTCAATAATTAGGATTTATATCCAGAGGTTCCGTTGATCCTTGAAATAATCCTTCCCTACAAAAGCTTTCTCTTGCTTCAAAAAGAGGAATCGGTAGGTCCTAAGTGTGTTTCCAAGTAGAAAATTTGATGAGTTATCTAATAAGTCGAAGGTTTGAGCCCTCCTTCTAGCGCCAAAAATGTTAACCAAATTTATGGTCAACACCCCAAAAGATACTTCAACAGAAATAGGAAAGATAGTTCAGATAAAGGGCAAGGTATCCTTAAGAATTGCTTTTACGCTTGGCTTCAATGGTTGCTGATTTTTGATTTGGACCTTTCAGCATGGTCGATGGGTTTGGTCTTCACAATAGAGAACTTTTTACCTTGATAGATCTTGTAGGGAATTTTGTGGAGATTTCCTTTACGGTACAAATGATTATTCACCAAACTTATCCCTTTAAAGTTGATCTTTAATGTTCCCAAAAGGTTTGGATGATTAATATCTTTAGCAGTAGGTAAGTCAATAAGCTCCTAGGTGGCGTATAGGAGCTCTTGTTCTTGCCGAAAGGTTTGATCGCTTATATGAAGCCAGTTTCAACTTATCGGAAGGTATGAGAATGCTCACCATTGGATTGAGTCTTATATTCCTGAACTTAAACTTTGCCGAAAGGTTAGATCGCGTGGATGGAGATCGCGGAAGGTTTGATGTTGTCAAAATATAAGGACCTATCAACTTAGTTGAAGGATTCAGATCATAAAGCTAATGACTTTGATAAATTACTGCTGAGGTTAATCTGGGGCAGCTAGTCGGTAAGAACCTTCTGGTGGAGTTAATCCTGAAAATACGAGTTAATCTAACAAGCATTTAAGAAAATCAATAAGCAATTTAAGAGAACATAAGAATTCCCATTTTATTCAGGATCGGCTCTTTTACAAATCCCTAAATTGATTCCCAATTAGGGTTACAATACATTTCTTATGATATTACAAGAATGAGGTGAGGGAAAAATTCACCTCCAAAACCAAGACCCTAGGGTCCTATTTATAGATGTAGGCGGCTCTCCTTTCGGCTTCATGCCTTCGGCCAAGCCGAAAGGTTACCCTTTATATACAGTTAACAACTTTTTGACTTGGTCGAAAGGTTTTGTGGACCTTCGAACATTGTTAAAGGGTCTATTTTCCTTTATGCCTTCATAAAACTTTCGCTGTTGCCGAAGGGTTTCCCTTAGTATGCTATTGTAAACCTTCCAGCCTTGTCAGAATGTTGATTCTTTACTCTTTGCCGACTTATGATCGTTGCCTTCTTCATAAACCTTTCGACATTGCCAAAAGTGTCTTGTATGCTTCTCAACTTGTTCGAAAGGCATGGTATGCTTTCAAAAAGGTCATTAAATAATTTCTTTCACTTGCTTTGACTCCTTCTTCCCCTTTGAACTAGGGATAGAACTTTTCAATCCCTTCGAAAGGTTTTAGTTAGTAAATTTCCACGGTTGCATCCCTTCGGAAGTTTCGGAATGTTTGAGTTACGCCTTTCTTTTCCTTGAATGTTTAGGGACCTTTCGCCTTAGCCGAAAGATTAGTTTTAGTGTAACACCAAATGTGATGACCCACCTCCTCGGCCCTTAGAAATTGACACTAATATATCCTCGGTATTCATGTGCCGTAAATCCTGTCGAAGAGGCAGATTAACATGGTGTAAAGAAATAAAAATAGAAGATAAGACAATAATAGAATCTCACATCATATTCAACATATAATTATACATATGAGTAGCACATGCAATTACTCCAAATTGTTCCATCGGAGTTACGACGGGTACTAAACCAACAAGGATAGTTACAATGGCCTATCCTTACAGCGCTGGTAGATACTAATGCATAATAAAAACACAGCTGAAAGTGATAGATGACTTCAAAAAATGACCCAAAATGCTCCATGCTCCTTGCTACATTCCAAAATGCTCCAATCTTACCTAACTGGTTCGCTCTAAAATGCTCTATGCTCCATGCTACACTCCAAAATGCTCCAAGCTTACCTATCTAGTTGGATGCCCAGGAATATTAGGGCACCTAGATTTTAAGGGATATGAAAAATAAACTCCAGGTCAGTCGTGGAACTAGTGTGAGAAATTCAAAATATGGGTTTTGAAAACAAAAAGGTATCTCATAAGACCATGCGACACATAAACTCGTAACGAGTTTTTACCTTATGATAACCAAAACATTTATTATGTAAAATTCATTTGATATTATTTTTATGATATTCTTTTGAAAACAATTGCATGTAAACTTATGGATCTTAGCCGAAAATTTTATATTATTAAATTCCAACATACTAGCTACAAAGTAGATTCTACAATCATGTTCGATGACACTAATTGGTGAATGGATTCCATTCAATGGTAGGTAAGGGACCACCTTCCATATAATACACCTCTAGAGGGATGTACCGAGGATCGACGTCTTCAAAACCTCTTCACTTGGCCAGACCGGCCTACCTATAGACCCGGTTGGTGGTGGATAGAACCAAATACGACATCACCCCAGTCGTAATCGACCTATCCAGGATACCGAAACAACGTAACCAATATATGTGAGTAGGATCACTTAGCCATGCTTCATAATTGGAAAAACGGGCGCCATGGAAGTACATACCACTCAGCCAAAGAAAGATCACGGAGAGTTGACCGAAATGAGCACTAAATACTTTTCGAGAGATCTCCTCCAAATCACTGGTATGACTATCAAAATATCGATATATAGATAGAGTAATATAGAAGGGTGATGACCATACACTTATGGGTGCGACCCACATAGCCTCACGACATGCCTTGTTTAAGCCTTTTTCGGGTGATGAGGCCTGAGGTAATGATTACCTTTCACATAGCACATTGCACTTTGAATACCACATTGACATTCCTTAATGACACAACAAATTTCTACAAACGTATTACTCCTGAGCTCGAATGTCTCAGAAAAGGGTGTTAAGCTAAGAGAAGTTGCCTTCTCCACCACCAAGCAGATAATAGGTTAATAGAGATCAATTAATATGATCAGAAATGCACTATCATACATTCGTCCATACAAGTTCATTCTGGGACTGAACGAAACCGAAGTCACTCCTCCTGCTACCATTAGTAGTGAGAAGACCTTGCAACCCGAAGAGTTTTAGAAATGAAGGGACCACTGCTACTTTAGTTATTTGGGAGCTAAACAAAATTATCAACAAGAAGTCCTTCCACCCCGAAGATCTCCGGTCTTCATACTTCATTATCTTTATCAGGTATTTTTTTCAAATGCATACATTGGTTCGAAGTGGTTTTCAAATAAGAATCCCTCAAATCTGACCCCAGTTCCTTCGAACCAATCATCGATGAAAAGATGTTTAGTAAGTAGGAAATTATTTTTTGACTGATTAATTCTTTACATCAAATATCTTCCGACGATATATATTTTTAAAACATTCTTTCTAGTACATATGGAATCATTAAACCTCATTTATAAAATCCTTTGATTACGTAAAACCATTTTGAATTCCAAATCATTTCAATTAAATCTTAACAAAGATTTCTTAATGTAAAATCAAAATTTTGATTGAGTTAAAACTATGTTATCTAGGGTATTAATACAAAACCAGTAAATATTAAGTGAGAAAAATCTATAGAAATAATCTAATTCTACTCAATAGCAATTCCCGTATTCAACAAGTACTATGGGTGGAATAACGATGAAATCACCTTTTAAATTCCACGGATAGTACGAGTTCCCTCTTCAGGCTTTAATACCAAGTATAAGAAGATTATCCCTATAAAATCCAAATTATTTATATTTTGAAAATTATATCTGTTATACCTTGGAAATCTTTTGATCCAAGCAAATCAAATTTACTATCCCATCCGTCGGGCCAGCCTGGATAGCCAGGGAGAGCAGGAAACAGGTTTTCTAAACCAAAGCCTAGACACTGCCGCTCTAACACCCAAAAGGCGGTCATGTAATTTGGTGACTCTAAATCATCTAACATTTAACCATTCCACAAATCCATTAAATCATCTTTAAAATACCTTATTAATCATTTGAAAGTATTTACAAAATATTTAGAAAAGAACGGTTGCGTTTAAAACTACATTTCAAAAGTTATAGAAAAGTGCTATTGCGGAAAGTGCTTTGTAAGCTATATTGATCAAAGCGGCTTTTTATCATTTGTAAATTCATTTTTATAACTCAAATCACGTTTAAAACATGTTAAAAAAAAATTAGAATTTATTTCATAGTTATAAACAATTTTAAATATCATTTTTAAAGAAATCCCTTTATGGATTCCGAACTAAAAAACTACGATCATTTTCAAAACTTGTTTTAGTCATAATTTAAAATCTACTACACCAAATCTCGATATTTTTCTTTCATTTGAAAACTATGATTGTAAGAGTACGTAAAATTTTATTTCAAGGAAATCCGACTTCGAATCCATCGTATAAGTGGATTTAAACTATTATGGTGCAAAACCGCGAACTACAGTTACGCGACGCGCCTATTTTTACAATTTTTCATTTTCTTTTCAAACTTCGTCGAAACGCTTTTAAATGTTTATAAAAGATTTGTAAATCGTTTAAACCATTTTTTAAGAAGTTTAAACATTCCATATACATCATTTCATTAATATAAGGAAAGTGATTTCCTTTGTGATCCTCGACATGTATTAAACATGACTTGTTAATACAATTAAACAACAATATTAAACATTCAAACTTGATGATCAAAGCATCTTAAACATCAATTTCAAACATCATATCATCATACAAAAATATAATATAAGTAAGAGTTTCACACCTTGGATTAAACGATCGACCTAAAAATGGTTGTAGCTTCGCTAACTCGAAATCTAAGCTCACGTTCACTTGGGATCTTGCCTTTGGAGGGCTCGACCTTGACTAGGGGCTCACGGCCTTGTTGTAGGGGAGCAAAGGCTCAGTTATGGTGGCCTATGGTGGTGGCCGTGGGTAAAGAGAATGAAGAGGAGGAGTTTTTGTTGAGTTTTAAGGTGCTTTACACTATATATATACTATATAATTTTAGCTTCATTTTGAAATGAATTTAGCCATTATTTATTTTAGGGTGGAAACCATTAAAGAGGAGGATAAAACCTTTGAAAATGAAGAAGAAGAAAAATGAAAATGAAGAGGAGAAGGGGTGGTATTTGTAGGGAAGAAGAGGCAAAAAATATCTAAGATATTTTACACATATACATCATTATCCATCACCTCCACATGCGCCACCTCCATCAACCACATAGCCGAGTTGGCCCCTCCGTCCACGTACTTTCATGATGCA
The DNA here is from genome assembly GCA_030765085.1 of Allium cepa. Lineage (NCBI taxonomy): Eukaryota > Viridiplantae > Streptophyta > Magnoliopsida > Asparagales > Amaryllidaceae > Allium > Allium cepa. Next base: position 75,577,303 of record CM060941.1, on the reverse strand, counting down.
TGTACATGTGTGTAAGAAGGTTGACTTTGTGGTTGCTTAAGAGGTACCGATGCAGATAATATTTTTGATATTTTTGAATATATATACAAATATATGTACATGTGCATATGCGTGTTCATGTGTATGTGATTGTTTTCATGTATGTGTACATGTATATGTGTATATATAATCCACAACATTGTACAAATTATTCAGGTTAAATTGTTACGAATTTCGGTTTTGATTTTTGGTCATATTTTCACTTTTTAGTTAATATACACATTTTTAAAAACAAAAAATAATATTTCTATCACTATATAATAAATTAAAGAGATTACCTAAAAATTAAAATAATTAAACTAAATTTAAATTCAAAAACCAATTAATTGGAAATGATGACATCACTAATAATGTCATAAATACATTTAATTTTGCATAAACAAATAAATTATTTTATTTCATATTTGCATTCGTATAACAAATAAGTGTATGTATCTAGCTTGGCACGCTATGTCGGATGACCGAAGAGCTGTTTATCAACAAAATGATTTCGGTCATTTATCGACTTTTACTTAAGTGTATATTTTTCTTTTATATATATTTATTCAAAATAAGATCGTCAATCTTATTTATTATTTAAAACATCATTTATGTTTCAAAAATCCTACTTCGCTCCACATTATCAGAGTTTACAACAACAAACAGCGGAAAAAAATAATAGTACATAGAAGTACGCTTCGCCATCCAGCTCATCTCTTGAGCTCCACAACAACTCTTTTCTGACTTCGCTCCCGAATAACTTATAACCTGACTCTAGGCTGCCCGTGTGGAAAATTATGAGCACTCAGAGTTTAGAAAGGGAACAATAAACTCCAGGTCAGTCATGGGACTGGTGTGAGATCATAAAAATAGCTATTCTTTTACAAAAGAAAACAAAAGATTTAAAAGAAATCCGCAATGCTTTTTGGAAAATGAAAATACCATAAGGCCTCCTTGCACACACACAATGCAATCGCACACTTGGGAGAGATTTCTCCTTATGATAGTCAAATATGCTTAATACACAAAATCTTTTCAATATTATCATTAGTGCATAGTGCAGAAAACATTTGCAAGTATAATATTAGTCTTATCCAGCATGCGTACCATTATAGTATGCTTACTATAGCTACCATATAAGATGGCAGGTTCTACAACTAAAACCGTACAAGGCGCGTATTGGTGATTGGATTTCCAACAAGTAGTCAGGCAAAGGAACTTCCTGGACCACATGGGTACGCCTTTGGTGGGACGCCCCGAGAACCTAACCGGATCTTTGCCAACACAAGGCCGGGTTACCTCTGCAAAAATAGGTAACTACTGACACGAGTATGTCATCCCCCGGTTGTAAACAACCTTTATCCGAGGATCCTCAACAACAACAATCACAAAGTAATATATATTTGCGATATCCACATAAGTTAAGTATCTGGGCTCCATACCATGATACCACTTCTATGCAGAAGGAAATGCACATACCCTAAGGGGCGCTACCCCCTATAATCTTGCAACATTCTTCCTGTTTCGACCATTCCGGGGTGTGAGGCTCGACGTAGTCTCGTCCTCAAAGCTACGCTTTGTCACAAAAGCCATTGTTTGATCAACAAATGATCAGTAGCACTTCGTATGTCACATTACCAAATTGAGAATGTATCACTAGTAACCATCAACTACATAACCTCTGAGCTCGTACGTCTCAGAGAAGGGTGTTAAGCTAAGAGAATAAATTCTCCGCCACCAACATAAATGTATTTGATAGAAACCAGCTTTACATCTCAAAGTGTAACGTCAGACACACATCCATACAAGTCCGTTTCGGGATCGAACGGAACCGAAGGCACTTCCAAAGAATCCCTTGCAATTCGGATATTCACTAATCACGTCTGGAATCCCCATCACAAAGGGTGATAAAATCTCTATACCGGAGCAACCCAGTGCAGAGACATTCGACAGGTAATCATTTCGCTTTCGAAAATACCCAATCTTCAACACCATCTTCAAATGTAATCCCATTTCGTCGTATCGTTATTAGGAATGGGTTTTATGACACAAGGTCCTCTCCTGGCTAATCCGAATAACGAGCGCTTATTTTTAAAAATAAATGTTCATTCGGTTTTCAAACAAATCACAACAATCTCCACGTTGATCTTTTAAACAAAAGATCCATCACAATCACAAAGGTTCGATGTGGGTTTCGAATATCCAGTTGGAATTTGACTCCCGCTCGCATCAAAATTCAAATGCCGATTAAAGGCCAATATTGATAGTCGGTTATTTAACTATCAATCATCATTCACAACAGTTACTGGATTTCAAATAAAATTTTTCCCCAATTATTATTGCTTTCAAAAAATCTTTGCAAGATGAAATTTTACTTTTCAACACTTTGAAAACAAATTCAAATAAATTTTTCACACTTCAATCCTTTGAAAATAAATTCCAAATCAATTTTCTTCCTTACGCGGAAAGCATTTTCAAATATTTATTCATTTCCACTGAAAATCTGCCGATTTCAAATATTTTAAAATAATATAAAATACTTATTCAAAATATACTTGGAAACATTTAAAATAAACTATTTTAGAATATTTGCTTAAATATTAGTTATGAAAAATATTATACTAATATCTCGCATAAAAATTCAAGTCCAAAACTAAATTTAAAATAAAATTAGTAGATAGAGTATAAACATTTAAATAACTATTTTCTAAGTCAAATATCAATTTAAATCTTTAAAATAATCCCTTATATAATTAATTAAATAAATTTTTTCTTTAAACAATATCCAAAACTAATTTCTCCAACAATATTATTTTAAAACATAATCTTGAACTTTTAAATTTTATTCAAAAGCTATTTTAAAAATATACTCGGCTTTCCAGGGAAGAATTCTTTTCCCATTACAAAATGGTCCGTTCAAATAAATTAATAAATATTCTTGATTTATTTTAATTTACATTCCAAATTTATAAATTTCTTTCCACACTTTAAAAATAAACAAATATTTATTTTTAAACAGTTTCCCTTTTGTTTACAAATTCCCGTTGTGAATTTACGTTTCCAAAAATCAACTGATATACGAATTTCAAATCGATTTCCAAATATCACCTTCAAACCAAATCAAATCCCAAATTGATTTCCAATTTATTTCAAACACAAAATCAAATTTCAATTTGATTTTCCAAATTAATTTTCAAATATCAAATCAATTTCAAATTAATTTCCCAAATTATTTCCAAAACTCCAAACCATATTTCCAAATCGATTCCTAAGGTTTATTTTAACTCCAAATTAATTCCCGAATCGGTATATTTTAACTCCAAATTAATTTCCGAATCGATTTCTAAAATTAATTTCAACTCCAAATTAAATTCCAAATTTAATTTCTAAATTTATTTCCTTTTGAAATAAATTTCTTTATCTTTTTCAAATATTTAAAATACTTATCTTAAATAATTTCTTCAACCATTAAACAATATTACTCGAAATTTCTTTATTAAAACATTTTCCCATATTTTTGGAATTAATTCGATCGAATTATAAAAATCAACTTCAATACTTTAATTGTAACGGTCTAGTCTTTTCTACTTTAATTTTTAAAAATCCAATTTCATATTTCTGGTATCCTACGATACCAAAAATATATTTGGCTAAATTACAGCCTTCGACGGTTTCAATCAAAAACAATCACACACGGATTATAAATAATCATCAACAACATACGAAACAAATAAAATATTTGAGGAATCCAGTTGGATCCCTCCAACCTATTTTCCTGCATCCACAGATATTAGCACAACAATTGAATACCCTTTCCACTTCAAGGTGGTATATCGCGGTATATGGGATTTATAAAATATTATCCGCTATTATGCGGCGCAATAGGGTCTAAACTAATATAACTAATAATAAATTAATTATTCAAGAACACAATCAATCACTTTTAAATTTAACTGTAAAAATTAAATCAGCGATTGAGTGAGAAGATCTCACCTTTGCTTATGCATGCAATCCATTTTCCAATCTTACTCATTTTCTCGATTTATAGACCTTGTATAAACAATTTATGATTTTTATTAATATTCGAATCAATCAAATAATTAATTTCCATTTAATAAATTAAATTTCAACTAATGATTCAATTTGAATAAATAATTAAATTTTAAACTAGCTTGAAAAATCCATTAGTATTTAATAAATTAAATTTACTAATAATTGGATTTAAACTGATTCCCTTTTAAAAAAAAATTATTTTTAGTGCCCTAAATAAATTAAATAAATTTATTAACAAATCAATTACTAATATAAATTGTTTAAAAATAAACTAGTAGATGAAAATTGGTATATGTATATTTATTTCCTTTTGAAATTACATGCACCAAAAATATTAACCTAACCGTTATACTTTTTTTTTAAATCAAATCTTTGTACAAAAATAAACTTAGAAAATAAAGATGGATATTTGTAAAGTATTTTATTTTCCTTCCAAACTATATATATATATATATATATTAAAAATAGAATTGTTTTTCTGTAAATATTTTTCCAGCATGTATATATTTTAAACATATAAATTTAATAAATAAACCATTTTAGATTTAACTATTTAAATAAATAAATAAAACAACATCTATACCTAAACTGTATATACCTGCAGCAATTACTTCTGTAAATATTTTTTTTCTGGTTGCATATATAGATAATTATAAACTAGGTTTAATTGGATAAAAACGAGAATACCTCGCTGACATTTATTTCTCCAACCGCCATCGATCCACCTACTCTGCTTCGAACGCCCCGGCCTCAACGACTTGCTTGCGAACGAATCCACAGTGCCTTACCTCTGTCTCATTGCGATCGCCCACGACCCATTTTCGCTGACGAACCCACGACCATCACCTCGCTGCCACATACGCCGCCTCATACCTCGCGACAACCCAAGCTTCGTTGCAACTTGGGTCCACGCCGCGCCTTCTCCCTCCAGCGAGCGTCGCCGATATGCGAGATCTGCTCCTGCCCTTGCGACATTGAGTCGCGATGCGCTACCATCTAACTCCTCGATCGATTCGCTCGCTGCTTGCCAAGCCCTCTCGAACGCGTGCGCACGCAATTCCAAAACTAGCTTCCCTCCATGCGGCTCGAACGATTTGAAGCTGTTTTCTAATTCGTGAATTCGATTGAAAAGGGGGAAACTTCTTTCTGATTTTTTGGAACGAATTTGTTTTTAAAAGGTGGGCGGCCATTGTTTGATTTCGTTTATGTTTCTGAAATAAAACGTTTCGCCCCTTTTTTTTGTTTCCTTCGAAAACAGGGTGCTCGGCTAATTGTAAAAGGAGAATGGGGGACCAAAGTTGAAACATGTTTGATTGATCATTGTTAAAAGGACACGTGCTTGAAGAAACGTGAAAGTTTTTTATGAAACATTATCATATTTAAATTTTAATTCAAATTCGAATTGCTTCGATAAACACAACAAAAATATCAACCTCCAATTGAGGCATGCCGCCAGACATTTATAATGTTATACGCCTATTCCGAACGCAATGGAAAAGGTTCCGGATCCAAATTCGATCATATGAAGAAGATAGCTTTTTGAACCCAGTTATTTAATTAAATTTTCGATTCAATTTCAACGCGTTTTCTTACCGCATGGCTAAACGATCATTCCAAACACTACGAAAATTGAAATCCGATAATAGTACAATATTACGGATCTAATGGAACTAGTTTCGTCGAATTCCGAGAATGTGCCTCGGAAGGCTATTTTTAAATATCGATTTAAACGATATATTTTCAAAACTGAACAAAATAGTTCCAAATTCAATTATGAAGCTTCTATCATCTTCAGTATTATCAATATAAATTTTCTAAGCCATCAAATTATATTTATCAGGCTCAAAATTAAAGATTTACAATTTTACCCAAATTTCTATAATAAATTTCAAAAATTAAATTGCCAAACCCATAGTTATATTTGAAATTAAAGTTAAACTATCATTCAAACATTCAAAATCAATTAAATATTACAATTTCAAATGTTCAAAATTCTGGGTCGTCATAGAGTATCTGTTGGAATGTTATTTAGGGCAAATTAAATAAGTGAGATGATTTTTGCTCTATCTATCAAGGCATGTAAGTTATAAGCTGGGAAATGATCAATATAATAGAAGAATCCATTAAATTCATTTCAGTAAGCAATCTATACCTTTTAATGCTTTCTTCGTCATAATAGAGCCAAGTTTTTAGTTGTTCGACAATGACGGCTGATGGTTGCTCCGATGAAGATTCGACTATTTTTTTTTTTTTTTGATTTTTGGATTTTGAAATAGGTTTGGCTACCAATGAATTAGAGAAAAACTAAGTTTTTTGAAAGCTGGATAAAAGCAAAAATGAGTTGGAAGAGTAAAGGAGATGTTAGAAACAGGAGAGACGGAGTTAGTGGGGTAGTTGCACAAGAAATAATCAAATAAATTTCAATTTTTCTTTCAAAAAAATTATCGGAATTTTCATCAAACATCTGATAAGTTATAAACTGACATCAGATGCATTGTTCGGACGATTGAACAAAATTGTCAGACATCTAATTATTTATAGATAGTAAAAATTATAAAATTTACATTTACTTTTAATTTTATTATATGTTTATGTATACATACATAATATGACAATATTTATTGATCAAACCACTTTCTCCAATCATGATAGACAGGTTGGGTCGTAGGATCGGATTTAGATACCGACATCTTTGTGGATAATATATTTCCAAGTATCTAGAGTTAATCGAGTGGTTGCTGATTATGATATTCCTTGTTTATGCGTTTCTACAAAAGACTGAAACCATAGTACAGAGATAATAGCATCATTCTGCCGTTTTAGTTTTTTTTTAGTGTTCTTAATTATTTCAAATTTTCTGTCATGCCTTCTTATCAAGTAACCATCAAAAGAGATTTCCTCCTTGACTCTCTTTCCTTTCAGTGTATATTCATTTGATTCTTCAGAGTAAGCCATTTTACACAAAAGAAATTGTTTTTGTTTTTAGGGTTGCAAGTCATACTATACACAAGTGTAAAGATTAGCTAAAAATAACTATTTTTCGGAATAATTTGTGTTATTTTATTTGAGATTACTTTGAAACTAAACAATTTTAAGTAGACAAAAAATAGTCATTGTTTTTTAGTTTTCAGATAATGTCATTTTGTGAACAAATTCCTAACATTCTTCTTAAATGATTAAATATATTTTTAGCAGCAGGTTTAGTGAAAATATTGGCAAATTGATTTTCTGAATTTACAAATTCTAAAGATACGATTCTTTTCTCAACATTATCACGTAGAAAATGATGTCATATATCTATATGTTTTGTTCTTAAATGGTTAATAGGATTTTTAGAAAGATTAATAGCGCTTTTATTATCACAGTATATAGTGAATTATTTAGATTAACGCCAAAATTCTGTAAAGTTTATTGCATGTAAATTACTTGAGCACAAGCCAAAGTAGTATAAATTTATTCTGCCTCATACGTCGAGAACGAAACACAATTCTGCTTCTTTCTAAACCACAAAACAAAAGATTGACCAATGAAGTGGCATGTTCCGCTTGTACTTTTCTTTCTGTTTTGCATCCTCAAAATCAACATCACTATATGATATGAGTTCGAAGGGCCAATCTTTTGGAGAGAAAAGTCTATAATTTCTTGTGTTGGTTAAGTAGCACAAAATTGTTTTTATGGCTCGCAAATGTGATTCTTTGGGACAGGATTGAAATCTTACACATAGGCAAACATTCATCATAATATCTGGTCTGCTAGCCGTCAAATATAGTAGCGATCCTCTCATACTTCTATATAGTATTTGATCTACATCCTTTCCATTTTCATATTTTTCTAAATGTAGACTAGTGCTCACTGGTGTTGGCTTACTAGATATATTATCCATTCCAAATCTGTTTAATAAATTATTCCAATATTTTTCTTGATAAATACAAATTCCATTATTTGATTTTTTTTATTTGTAAGCCAAGATATTAATACAATTAACCCATATCTGACATCTCAAATTCCTATTTCATTATATTTGAAAATTCATTACATAAGTTTTCATTTGTTGATCCAAAAATAATGTCATCTACATATATTTGGACTATTAAAATATCTTTATCTTTCTTCTTGATAAATAATGTAGAATACACTTTTCCAATCTTAAAAATCCAATTCTAAAATATATGTTTTCAAATGATTATACCAAGCTTGGAGTGCTTGTTTAAGACCGTAGAGTGCTTTCTTAAGTTTATAAATATGATTTGGAAAATTTTCATGTTTAAAAAGAGCTGGTTGTTCTAAAAATACATTTTCTTTTATAAAATCATTTAAAATGCATTTTTAGCATCCATTTAAGAGTTTAAAATTATAGTGACAGACAAATGCATGTAAGATTCTTATTGCCTCAAGTTTAGCGATGGGAGAGTACGTTTCTTCATAGTTGATACCTTCCTCTTGATTATATCATTAGGCTACTATGCTTATTCCTTATTATATTGCCATTCTCATCAACTTTGTTTTTAAAATCTCATTTTGTACCAATTACAGCTTGATCGTTTGTTCTTGGGGCTAATTCTCATACATCATTTCATTTAAACTGATTTAGCTTTTCTTGCATAGCTAATATTTAAAAATCATCTTTAGATGCTTCTTTAACATTCTTTGGTTCTATATTAGATATAAATGCAACATGTCCTATTATATTTAATTGATTTTTTGTTCTTACTCTATTTAATTTTCCCGATTACATTATCAAATGGATGATCTTTTCGAATACGAGGTGATGTTGTTATAGTATTTCATCAATATTGTTTTGAGGGGGATTTTCAAAACAAGTGGATGATTGATTTATTAAGGAATTATCATCTTCATCATTAACAATTTTATAATTTTCGTAAAAAAGATACATGTAGATTTTCTTCTATAATATTTTTTTTTTATTAAATATTCTATATGTTTTACTTCTTTTCAAATAACCGACAAAAATACCTTCATCGGCTCTCCAATCAAATTTTTCTAAATTATCTTGTATGTTTAATATATAACATTTTGCATAATATTATTTAAAATAGGAGACATTTAAATAATTCATATGGAATATATTTAGTTAACGGTCCAATAGGGACATGATTTAGAACAAAGCGAGCTGTAGCCATAGCTTTAGCCAAAAAATTCTTTTGGTAACTGGCTACTACTTCATAATGTTCTTACACATTCTTTCAATGTTTTACTTTTCTGTTCTATAATACCGTTTTGTTGAGGTGTTCTAGAAATGAAAAATTGTGACTTATCCCTTTCTTATTACGAAAATCATTAAATAGTTCAATATCAAATTCAACACCTTGATCACTTCTAATATTCTTAATTTCTATATTTTGAATTCCTTTAGCAAAAGCTTTAAAAACTTCTAAAGTATCACTTTTATGTTTTAAAAATATGGTCCATGAAAATCTAGAAAAATCATCTACAATGACAAGTTAAAGTGGGCAGCGTCTAACTTTACCCTAAATGTCTCTGTGAAGTTTTCTCTATTGTTATTCTCTTTACTCCAGCTTTGATGGTGCTCCTTTATTTTCTTTAGTTTTGTCATCCATTGAAAAGAAGATTCCCAACATACATGTTTTCCCATTCAGTTTTTACCACTTCCTGATATCCCATCTTGTAGTTCCATAAGTACTGTGCTTGACGGAGATTCCTTTTCTGTTTTGTGTCAAAGTTGTCAAATTAAAAATGATTGGCGTATGATCGCTAGTCGAATGATTAGCAAAGTTAACCGAAATGTTAGGAAACTTAACAAGGTATTCATTACTAATGAATATTCTATCTATTTAACTATGCACCGGTAACTTCATAGAAACTAGTAAATTTGAACATTTCGTCTTTGAATATCGAAACTTTTGAAATATGGTTAAGTTCATACATGTCTAAATAACATAAGAAGATAAAAATTATTTTCACTAAATATGGTTAACTAAATCACTTAAGAAAGCTTTTAGAAGGAATGATATATTTGTGAACGGAGATATTTTGAAGAAGATATTTTCTATGGCATGCGAGGAGGAAAGTTGATCACATGGAGCCACATGAAGGGTGAGGCTTGGATGGCTAAAGAGGGCGAAAGGAAGGGCATTCTAACCACTTAAAAGCCCACACAAGTTCACTCTTGGTTCATAGAAACACTTCCATAAATTTTAAGCAAATAAAAACTATCTCTTCATTCTAATTCTCTTTATAAATTCCTAAACAGAAAGCAACTTAAGTCAAATCAAACTTGCACCAAAATCAAGTACGAGCCATACAATATCATAGCAACACCTTTCATCAACTTGAAGCTAGAAGATTTTGAGAATAATAACCCAAACCACATCAAGGCCGTGAGATTCGAAAGGCTTTTTAGTGTAGCTCATGTGTAGATGGGTGAGGTAGGAAGAGTTTTGGGAGCTTGCAAGGTTGTGGTAGGAGATAGACACTTGGCTTGGCTGTTTACTCATTGAACGGTGAGCCAACTCACCATTTGAATGAATATTAAGTGTATAAATGCTTGTATTTAATTACAATACGTTGCTTGAATATATATATATATATATATATATATATATATATATATATATATCTCATTATATCTTGTTGTGATTCTAGCTTTGGAAAACAAATGGCATATGTGATTGATGTATTTGAACTTGTATATGACTTTCTATGACTTGTTGCATAGATTGACATAAAGCATATAGGGTTTGATTAAACAAAGATTTAATCGAACTTGAGTTTGGAAGTGGTTCTATAGCGATAGTCGCTTTAGAAGCACTTAAGAAATGCCTAATGTTTGACATTTTCTATTGAATTTCATAGAGGTACCTTAGGGGTTTCTGACCATGATTGTGATGTCTATTGAGTGTATTGTTTACTATAAAAAGATTAGATGCTAAAAAGTTTGTTAGCATATCGAAAAATGGAAAAAAAAAATTAAGTACATAATACTGCCCCAGTTCATAGTAATTTACAACACTCTATGGTAGCACTTTTTGGCCGTTGTCTTTGCTTTGAACCCTCTTTATAGTATTTTGCAAATGCTATAGTCTTTTTTTGAACTTTAAATGTTTAAAACTGACTATTAATTTAAGCATTTTACTTCAACCTTTTTATATATATATAGTCTTTAGAGTGTTTTAAAAGTGGTTTGGGATTATATATATATATATATATATATGTATTAATAATTATTATGAATTATTAAAGTAAAAGGTTTTTAAATAAAAGAAAACAGGCTTTTTGAAGTTTTTAAATAAATTATAAAATATATTTTTTAAGTAATATTTTAAATAAACATTGAAACCATAATTATAAGCATTTTAAAATATATTTTATTTATATATAGTTTTATAGAAAATAAGTTAATTATTTTATTAACGTACTATAAATCTTATATAATATAATATCTTTTAAAAAGTTTTTAAATTTTTATTAAATATCTTAATTCATAAATAAACTAGTACACATACATGCATACATTTATCATTTTTAAAATAGTTTTATATTATAAAATAATATTTTTGTAACATTCCCGTTTTTAAATCAAATTCAAAATTGGAAATTAATTTAATTTTTGAAATTAAACTATTAATTAATTTGGTATTTACCAAAATTAAATAGATACTTGTTTGTTTATTAATATAAATGAATATAAGTATGATTTTAAAATAGAATTTCTAATTGGAAATTTAGAAAAAAATATTTTTGAATAATATATTAATTATAAATTTGATTGTGGATTAATTTGAAAATTTTGAATAAATATATTTATGAATATATATAGATTAAAAGTTAAATTGTAAATAAAATCTTGATTTTGGAAAATTCAAAATGTATATTTTTATAAATAAATTGGATGTTGTAAATTGAGATTCTAAAATAAATAATTTGAATTTGAATACTCAATGATTTAAAACTAGTAAAAATTTATCTTGGAATTATTATATACATATGTGTATATATATTTTGAAAAAGTTTTATTTCGAATTTGATATAGATAATTTTCAAAAGCTAATTAAGTTAAATTCTGTATTTTATAGCATGTGTATTTATTTATTGAAATATAGATAGTTTTAAAAAATCATCTTTCTTTAAAATTGATATAAGTATAAATAACAGGAAAATGAGTTAATATTTGAAATATAGTTTGTGACATTTGTAAATATAATATATAAATAAAGGCTTAAACATAAAATAAATTGTTTTAACAACTGTAGATTAAAGTGAATATGTATTAACAAGTGTTAAGGTCTTTAATTATGTAAAGACGAGTGTAGCCATTTTATTTTCTTAATTAATAAGTGTCCTTGGTCTTTTATTTTCAAATTTATAAATAAAATGTAAAACAAGCATATATACATCTTTACACCCCTTCTCATTTTCTTTTTTTCAAACTGATTTCAAAAAATCCAAAACCAGATCAAAAGAAGAAGTAAACAAATCCTCACAGATTTTTTTTAAATCTGAAAATAAACTCTTCAAAATCAAAACCTTAAACAAGACCAGGATCAAACAATTCAAAAGTTTATCAAGCAAATAACTGATTCAACTCAGATCAAAACCTGAGACAAAGAAAAAAAATTAAAGATTTCAAATCTGGAAAAGAAATTTCAAACCTGGAAATGCAGATAAAAATCAAAGAGCTCTGTAAAAATAAAAAATGCATGCAAGAGTCAAGCATCAACAAACCAAACATGGAATCAAATTCTGGAATCAAGCATCAAATCCAGGATTTCAATTCAAACAGATCAATTCTTCTCAAAAATTTCCAGTTTCAAGTTCAAACTTGTCCTCTGTCTTCATTCTAGGTGAGAAAACCCTATGTTTAAAACCAAATCTTCTTGATTTTATGCCTGTGGTGGTGATGATTTAGAAATGTGTTTTCACAGATGAAAATGCGTTGTATATGTGTGTGTGTATAAAATATATGTAGGCAGGTTTGAATATAGGTATATACAGATATACCTTTGTCAAAAAAAAACATACAGGTTATAAACAATTTCGATAATTAATATCTCTTCTTCCAATCCTTTATAGGGTTTAATCTTTAAATGAAAAGTGTTAGTATTACCTCGAATTCATTTTTAAAAATAATTTTAAGCAACTATATTGAGCAATTAATTCTAAAAATAGATATCAAGGGATAAACCAAAATTAGTCAGAAAATCAAATGATTCAATTTCACCTTTTGATTTTATAAATTGATTAGTGATTGAAAATGATGAATTTTCATGATAAATTTATGATTTTTAAGTTAGGGATTGTCGAGAATTTTTATGATGAATGGAAAACTTGTTTTGGGCAAATATCGTCGATTGGCGGGTTTGTTTTCATCGTGCTTTGGTCAGATGGTGGTTCGATCATCAACGGTCATCAGATAAATAATAATAAAAAAAAAAGTTGTTATGGTGGCCATTCGACGGTGATATAGGGTTTAGTGACCAAATTTAGTCGAGGTTGTTCTCGTGCTCGTGTAGAATCAGGGGTTGATCGAAGTGATTAAGACCAAGGGGATCGAAGCATAGTTGAGTGGAGATGCTCTGGTCGAGGAGGCGTGGTCGATGATGGCTGGAATCGTCGGCGATGGGATAATTTTGTTGACTGGATTGGTTCTAAGAAGGAGCAGATGTGCTCGATTTTGTTTCTGGTGATGTTCGATGATGTTGGCTATTGGGGATGGTCAGAGAGATCATCGGCCATAGATCGAGGCCGTTGTAGATGGTCAAAACAATCTGAAGTCGCTGTGCACGTGCACTATGCACGGTTGTGTTTCTGGTTGATCGCCAGGTTTGGGAAGGGAGTTTTCTTGGGTGTTGATCGAAGTAGATCTTGGGTATTTTTGAATTTGGCTCAGGATTTTGTAAGGGAGCTCGGGTTGTTCAAGTGTTAAACTGTACAATAGGAAATTTTAAAAATAAAACAAAGCAAAATAAGAAGAAGGAGGAAATGGCTCGAGAAAGGATCGAGTATTTTGGTGGTTTACTCGAAGTTGGGTTTGGGTTTTCTAGGAGTCATCACGGGTTTGCCTTGAATCGGTTTTGATTTCTAAAATTTAAACAAATTTCCAAATGATTAAAATTTATTAAGTTTAAAATATTTTCTTAATTAAATGTTTTATACCCGTTTTGTTAAATGATTAAAGTTTAAGTTAATTATTTTATAATTAATTAAGTTCAAGTTCAAAAGAATCCTTAAGTTTATTTTAAATTTAAAAGGTACAATTAAGTAATTAAAAGATAATGGTTTTTAATTAACTTTAGTATTGTAAGTTAATCCTTATGTAAATGGCAATTAGTTTAAGGGTTACTTAAAGCTTTGAATAAAAATTAAGAAACCAATTAATTAAGGGGTTTATCTTAAGTTTATTAAGATTTTAATTAATTAACAGCCGTTTAATTGATGTGATAATTTGAAGGTTAATTACTTAATGAAAGTAACTAAGGACAATTTATTTAATGATTAATTTGAAGGATAATTAATTAATATGGTTAATTAAATAAAGTAATTAATTTGAAGATAATTAATTAAGGGTGAATTTATTAATTAATTAATCAATTAAGGGTAATTAATTTAAAGGAAAATTAAATAATTAGGGGTTAAATTATTTAATGATTAAAAGTTGATTAATTAATTAATTAAAGTTGCTTAATAATTAAAGGTTAATTAATAAATGATTAAAGGTTAATTAATGATTAAGGTTTGTAATTAATTAATGTCCATTAACCAAGATTAGTGATTTATTCATAAGTAATTAATCTGATTTAAATTAATCGGAAGATTAATTGATCGTACTTATGGATGTTTGGATTTTATTGATTGTTGAATTGTTTGGTATCCCTGATACGTTATGCTTTATGCTATGAATTGTTTTGGTGTGATCTGTGATGAATGTAATTTATTTATCTGTGATAAATTTATATTATTTTTCTATGAATCTGTGAATGGAGATAAGCGTTATTGGATTATACTGATTATCAGTATTGATGTGTTTGAATCTGTGATGATTGATGTTAATGCACTAATGTGTAAAACCCCTGGACTACACCATACACACACAAATATGGATTGCACGAGAAAATTGGTTAAGTCATAGATTTTTGAAATGGTTCTAAAATTGAATTTTGAAGCCAAATTGTTTTGGAAATGAAACTGGGTTAAATATGAAAAGCTTTTGAAAAGGAATTTTGAAGATAAAAGTTATTTTGAATAACTTGATAAAGTATTGAAATTTAAATGGTTTGATTTGAATTTGAATTCAAGATTTGAAATTGAATTCTATGTTTGGAAATTATGGTTTAAAAAGGGTATACCAGTTATAAATGTATTTATAAGGGTTTTAAACCATTTTAAAAGTATTGTTTTGGGAATTTGAATTTAACCCAAGTTTTATATTTGAAAGGCTTTAACTTGTGCAAATGTAATCGGATTTTTCCGAAACGAAAACTCTTTGTTTTCAAATGATAACGACTTTCGAATAAAGAAAAGATTTCCAGCTTTGTTGAAAGAGTTTTAAATTTGAAAGTGAATTGTTTTGAAAGCCATAAAGTGAATCTTTGTGAAAGATGGTTGAACCTTGTTTTGAAATTGAAAAGGATTTTAAATGGTGTATCTTTTTCATATAAAAGATTTGAAATGAGAATTGTTTTGAAAGTTATGAATAAATCTTTGGAAATGGTTTAAAAAGCTATGAATTGAGTTTTTGATTTAATGATTGGATGAGTTAATCCAATTTGAAAGAGAAATTGTTTTGAAAGGCTGTGAATGAATCTTTGTGAAAAGTTGGTGAACTTTGTGAAGTAAATCTTTTTGTTTAAAGATTTGTAAATGATAATTTGTTTAAATCAATTGAAGAAAGGTTTTGAGCTATTAAGTTGTGACTTAACTGAGATCCCAATATCCATATGTTTTTAAAATATTGCGCTCATTATTCGGTTTAGCCAGGAGAGGACTTTGTATCATACAACCCATTCCAAATAATGATACGATGATATGGATAGCATTTGAAGATCGGTGGTGAAGACCAGATATTTTCGAAAGCGAAAGGATAACTCGTCGAATGTCTCTGCACCGGCTGATCCTGGTATAGAGATTTGATCACCCTTTGTGATGGGGAGTCCGGCCGTGATTTGGGATTATTCGAATGTGCAAGGGCTTCTTCGAAAGTGCATTCGGTTCTGTTCAAACTCAGAACAAACTTGTATGGATGTGTGTCTGACATTACACTTTGAGATGTAAAGCTGGTTTCTATCAAATACATTTCTGTTCGGTGGCAGAGAATTTATTCTCTTAGCTTAACACCCTTCTTTGAGACGTACGAGCTCAGAGGTTATGTAGTTGATGGTTACTAGTGATAAATTCCCAATTTGGTAATGTGGCATATAAAGTGTTAATGGTCATTTGTTGATCGAAGCGTGACTTTTTTGAAAAGCGTAGCTTTGTGGACGTGACTTTGTCGAGCCTCACACCCTAAAAATGGTCGAAATAGGAATGTTGCGGCAAGGTTTTTAGGGGACGTGCCCCTAGGGTATGTCCATTTCCTTCTGGATAAAAAGTAATATCATGGTATGGAGCCCAGATATTTACTTATGTTGATTTTGAAAGTGGTATCATGGTATGAAGCCCAGATACTTTACTTATGTGGTTGTTGATTGTTGGGGCCCTGGATAAAGGTCGGTAACGACCGGGGATGGCTTACTTGTAGAGTCACTTCCGGGCCGGGGTAACCCGACCTTGTTTTGGTAGGGAACCGTTTTGGTTCTTGGGGGTGTCCCTCTAGAGGCATTCCATTCGGTAAGGAAGTTCCTTAGCCTGACCATTTGTTGAAAATCAAAAGAAACAATACGCGCCCTTACGGTTTTAGTTGTATAACCTGCTACCTTAGGTGGTAGCTATAGTAGGAATAATATAATGGTACCTATGCTCGCTAAGATTAATATTATACTTTCAAAGGGTTTTTCTACACTATGCACTAATAATAATATCAAAAGGATTTTCGCGTATCAAGTATTTTTTACTGTCATAAGGACAAATCTCCTCCAAGTGTGCGCTTACATTGTGTGTGTGGCGGGAGGCCTTATGGCAGTTTCATTTTTCAAAAAGCATTGCAGATTTATTTTTAAATTCTTTTGTTTGTTGTTTTTAAAAGATAAAACTGTTTTGTTTGCTCATACCAGTCCCATGACTGAGCTGGAGTTTATTGTTCCCTTTCAAAACACTGGGTGCCCACAATTTTCCACACGGGCAGTCTAGAGTTGGGTTTTTCAGATGATAAAATAGTAGGTATAGATTCGGTAGCCTCCAGTCTTCGGAAATCTTCTTCAATCTTTAGATGACTGACGTTGTTTAATACAACTTGATTGGGAGTTCGAGCTATTTCTGGATTGGTTCTTTGGAGATGGAGATTGCTGATATTGGAGTTCCTTCTTTAGAGTTCAAGTTTATGTAATTGTTCCGCTGCTGGTATTGTGTATCTTCTGCTGTGATTTGTAGTATCATATCTCTAATATATGTTGGGTGGTTGTATCATAGTTGTATATTATTGGATATTGTATTCATTTGGAGTTATGTGATATTATTCCTTTTCTTCCACTGTGTTGTACTTAATGTGTTATAAGCTCCGACGAACCGGATTCGACGTTTGGATCTGTGGCATTCGAATACGAGTGAAGTATAGATGTCGGTTTTTGAACGCGAAAATCCGGGTCGTCACAAGTGGTATCAGAGCTGAAGGATGAAACTTTAGCTCAAGAGTATAATACATTAGGCAACTCATTAGGGATAGGGTGAAGTATACCCTAGAATGAGTATCCCTAAGATATCCGTCCGTATGCCTCAGTAAATTCTCTTACTATCCACTGATAGTGAGATGAATGCAAGAATAGGACGAGATAGGGGATAGGGAAGTACCACTTCCAATGGTCGTTGCCCTGCAACAAAGGAAACAACTTTCTTCGTCAATCTCCTTTGATCCGATTTCATTTCTTTGATGACTTCGTGGCAGTTACAAGGAGAAGCTTCAGTGTTGTGGTGACCCTACGAATCGTGTAGATAAGATCTTAAGTCGTATTCTCTTCAATGATTTCCTGTTAGCTTTTCGTTTTAAACTTTAATGAATTTGAAATTTATCTGAAATAAATTAGTGAATAAAATATGAAGATTTGTATCGATAGAACAATTTCGATTAAAACCAAATTTCAAATTCTATTGTAATTCCTTGTGTTGATCAAAGTCCAAAGAGGGACAAGTTGATGTATACTTTGGGGTATTTCGACCTGAGTTTGGTATTCATAACTAGTGTTCGAAAATTATTGAAGATTAAATCCATTTATCAATTGTTTGGTCCGGATATATTCTACGAACAGTTAGTTATCCTTTCAGACTAACCAGTGCCCTACTTATTTCGTAGATCTGGTGACTCAAGTATCTTCTGTAGTATTGAATGAGTTTGTTCTCAAAATTATTGGTGATATTCTGATTTGGTGAGCCAAATGCAGAATAAATATTTAGTTTGATTTGGAAAGCTATATCTTTGCGTGTTCATCTATCTTTGTTGTTTCCCTTGCAAATTTCGAGGACGAAATTTTCTTAAGGGGGAATTTGTAACATTCCCGTTTTTAAATCAAATTCAAAATTGAAAATTAATTTAATATTTGAAATTAATTGTGAATTAATTTGGTATTTTCCAAAATTAAATAGATATTTGTTTGTTTATTAATATAAATCAATATAAATATGATTTTAAAATAGAATTTCTAATTCGAAATTTTAAAAAAAAAAATTTGAATAATATATTAATTATAAATTTGATTATGGACTAATTTGAAAATTTTGAATAAATATATTTATGAATATATATATATATATATATATATATATTAAAAGTTAAATTGTAAATAAATTTTTGATTTTGGAAAATTCAAAAAATAAATTTTTATAAATAAATTGGATGTTGAAAATTGAGATTCTAAAATAAATAATTTGAATTTGAATACTCTATGATTTAAAACTAATAAAAATTTATCTTGGAATTATTATATACATATGTGTATATATATTTTGAAAAAGTTTTATTTTGAATTTGATATAGATAATTTTCAAAAGCTAATTAGGTTAAATTCTATATTTTATAGCACGTGTGTTTATTTACTAAAATATAGATAGTTTTAAAAAATCATCTTTCTTTAAAATTGATATAAGTATAAATAATAGGAAAATGAGTTAATATATGAAATATAGTTTATGAAATTTGTAAATATAATTTATAAATAAGGGCTTAAACATAAAATAAATTGTTTTAACATGCGTAGATTAAAGTGAGTATGTATTAACAAGTGCTAAGGTCTTTAATTATGTAAAGACAAGTGTAGCCATTTTATTTTCTTAATTTTCAAGCGTCCTTAGTCTTTTATTTTCAAATTTATAAATAAAATGTAAAAGAAGCGTATATACATCTATATTCCCCTTCTCATTTTCCCTTTTCAAACTGATTTCAAAAAAGCCAAAACTAGATCAAAAGAAGAAGCAAACAAATCCTCACAGATTTTTTTTTTAAAATCTGAAAATAAACTCTTCAAAATTAAAACACGAAACAAGAGCAGGATCAAGCAATTCAAAAATTTATCAAGCAAACAACTGATTTAACTCAGATCAAAACCTGAGACAAAGAAGAAAAAATTGAAGTTTTTAAATCTGGAAAATAAATTTCAAACCTGGAAATGCAGATAAAATCAAAGAGCTCTGTAAAAAATCAAAAATGCATGCAAGAATCAAGCATCAACAAACCAAAACCTGGAATTAAATTCTGGAATCAAGCATCAGTAGCAGGATTTCAATTCAAACAGATCAATTCTTGTCAAAAATTTTCCAATTTAAGTTCAAACTTGTCCTCTGTCTTCATTCTAGGTGAGCAAACCCTATGTTTAAAACCAGATCTTCTTGATTTTATGCCTGTGATGATGATGATTTGGAAATGTGTTTGTGCAGATGAAAATGCTTTGTAAGTGTGTGTATATATAAAATATATGTTGGCAGGTTTGAATATAGGTATATACGGATATACCTCTGTGAAAAAAAAAACATACAGGTTATAAACAATTTTGAAAATTAATATCTCTTCTTCCAATCTTTTATAGGGTTTAATCTTTAAATGAAAAGTGTTAGCATTACCCAGAATTCATTTTTAAAAATAATTTTAAGCAGCTGTATTAAGCAATTTGTTGGTAGGCACCTTGGGCCGGCTACAGAACGACAGTTGAAGATATTATTATTAGCACTAGACAAGATTCTGACCAAGAAGAGCTTGGAGGTATAAGGGTTTGATGCAATCGACATGTTTCGGCATCCCTGGCACGGTGCAGACTGGAGGTATTAGCAAGTTGTCAGGCCCACAACAAAGCAAGAGCGTTCGGCCTGCATGCCCCGGTGCGCAGAAGTCACCTACTATGGGCCAAGGTACCTTGTTCCTAACCCCATGAGGGAAGTCCAACCCATCTTCGTCTATAAATAGAAGGGCAGCGGCATAGTGAAAGGGTCCTTTTTTGGAGAACACTGGGGAGACCCTGCCATTTTTGATACTCTCCTCTTTTTAATTCAAACTTATATGCAAGTGATTGGTTACATATTGTATCTGTATTCAAGTGATTGAGAAAGCAATAAAGATTAAACTCAAAGTGGACGTAGGCAATTACGTCGAACTACTATAAATCTGGTGTTCTCGTTTTAGTTGTTCTTTTTGCATTGAATTACACTATTCTTCTGTTCTAATTTACTCTCTTCATTAATCTCTCTACATAACTCTACTCAAGGGTGTTAGTGACTAATTCTGGTGCTAACACAATTAATTCTAAAAATAGATATCATAGGGATAAACCAAAATTTGTCAGAAAATCAAATGTTTCAATTTCACCTTTTGATTTTATAACTTGATTAGTGATTTAAAATGATGAATTTTAGTGATAAATTTATGATCTTTAAGTTAGGGATTGTCGAGAATTTTTATGATGAATGGAAAACTTGTTTTGGGCAAATATCGTCGATCGGCAGGTTTGTATTCATCGTGCTTTGACCAAAGGGTGGTTTGATCATCAACGGTTATCAAAAAAATAATTGAAATTTTCTTAAGTTGCCGTGGTGGCTATTCAACGGTGAAATAGGGCTTAGTGACTAAATTTAGTCGAGGTTGTTCGTTGTGCTCGTGTAGAGTCAGGGGTTGATCGAGTGATTAAGACCGGGGGAATCGAAGCATGGTCAAGTGGAGATGCTCTGGTCAAGGAGGCGTGGTCAATAATTGTTAGAATTGTTGGTGAGGGAATAATTTTGTTGACTGGAATGGTTCCAAGAAGGAGCAGATGTGCTCGATTTTGTTTCCGGTGATGTTCGATGATGTTGGGTATTGGGGATGGTCAGAGAGATCATCGGCCATCGATCGAGGCCGTTGTAGATGGTCAGAATGACGTGAAGTCGCCATGCACATGCACTGTGCACGGTTGTATTTCTGGTTGATCGTCAGGTTTAGGAAGGGAGTTGTCTTGGGTGTTGCTCGAAGTAGATCTCGAGTATTTTTGAATTTGGCTCGGGATTTTGTAAGGGAGCCCGTGTTGTTCAAGTGTTAAACTGTTCAATAGGAAATTTTAAAAATAAAACAAAGTAAAATAAGAAGAAGGAGGAAATGCCTTGAGAAAGGATCGAGTATTTTGGTGGTTTACTCGAAGTTGGGTTCGGGTTTTCTAGGAGTCATCTCGGGTTTGCCTTGAATCAGTTTTGATTTCTAAAATTTAAACAAATTTACAAATGATTAAAATTTATTAAGTTTAAAATATTTTATTAATTAAATGTTTTATACCAGTTTTTTTAAAGTTTAAGTCATAATTTTGTAATTAATTAAGTTCAAGTTCAAAAGAATCCTTAAGTTTATTTTTGAATTTAAAAGGTATAATTAAGTAATTAAAAGATAATGGTTTTTAAGTAACTTAAGTATTTTAAGTTAACCCTTATGTAAATGTAAACTAGTTTAAGGGTTATTTAAAGCTTTGAATAACAATTAAGAAACTAATTAAAAAAGGGGTTTATCTTAAATTTATTAAGATTTTAATTAGTCAGCAGCTGTTTAGTTGACGTGATAATTTGAAGGTTAATTACTTAATGAAAGTAATTAAGGATAATTTATTTAATGATTAAAGTTGATTAATTAAATGATTAATTTAAAGGATAATAAATTAATATGGTTAATTAATTAAAGTAATGAATTTGAAGATAATTAATTAAGGGTGAATTTATTTATTAATTAATCAATTAAGGGTAATTAATTTAAAGGATAATTAAATAATTAGGGGTTAAATTATTTAATGATTAAAAGTTGATTAATTAATTAAAGTTCATTAATAATTAAAGGTTAATTAATAAATGATTAAAGGTTAATTAATGATTAAGGTTTGTAATTAATTAATGTTAATTAACCAGGATTAGTGATTTATTCATAGGTAATTAATCTGATTTAAATTAATCAGATGATTAATTGATCTTACTTATGGTTGTTTGGATTCTATTGATTGTTGAATTGTTTGGTATCCCTGATATGTTATGCTTTGTGCTAGGAATTGTTTTGGTGTGATCTGCAATGAACGTAATTTATTTAACTGTGATAAATTTATATTATTTTTCTATGAATCTGTGAATGGAGATAAGCGTTATTGGATTATACCGCTTGTCAATATTGATGTGTTTGAATCTGTTATGACTGATGTTGTTGCACTATTGTGTAAAACCCTGGACTACACCATACACACACAAATATGGATTGCACGAGGAAATTGGTTAAGTCATAGATTTTTTAAATGGTTTTAAAATTGAATTTTAAACCCAAATAGTTTTGGAAATGAAATTGGGTTAATTATGAAAAGCTTTTGAAAAGGAATTTTGAAGATAAAATTTATTTTGAATAACTTGATAAAGTTTTGAAATTTAAATGGTTTGGTTTGAATTTGAATTCAAGATTTGAAATTGAATTCTATGTTTGGAAATTATGGTTTAAAAAGGATATACCAGTTATATATGTATTTATAAGTGTTTTAAACCATTATAAAAGTATTGTTTTGGGAATTTGAATTTAACTTAAGTTTTATATTTGAAAGTCTTTAACTTGTGCAAATGTAATTAGATTTTTCTGAAACGAAAACTCTTGTTTTCAAATGATAACGACTTTCGAATAAAGAAAAGATTTCCAGCTTTGTCGAAAGAGTTTTCAAATTTGAAAGTGAATTGTTTTGAAAGCCATAAACTGAATCTTTGTGAAAGATGGTTGAACCTTGTTTTGAAATTGAAGAAAATTTTAAATGGTGTATCTTTTATATATAAAAGATTTGAAACGAGAATTGTTTTGAAAGTTATGAATGAATCTTTGGAAATGGTTTTAAAAGCTTTAAATTGAGTTCTTGATTTAATGATTGGAAAAGTTAATCCAATTTGAAAGAGAAATTGTTTTGAAAGGTTATGAATGAATCTTTGTGAAAAGTTGGTGAACTTTGTGAAGTAAATCTTTTTGTTTAAAGATTTGTAAATGGTAATTTGTTTAAATCATTTGAAGAAAGGTTTTGAGCTATTAAGTTGTGACTTAACTGAGATCCCAATATCCATATTTTTTTAAAATATTGCGCTCATTATTCGTTTTAGTCAGGGAGAGGACTTTGTGTCATATACCCCATTTCGAATAATGATACGACGATATGGATAGCATTTGAAGATCGGTGGTGAAGACCAGATATTTTCGAAAGCGATAGGATAACTCGTCGAATGTCTTTACACCAGCTGATCCCCGGTATAGAGATTTGATCACCCTTTGTGATCGGGAGTCCGGACGTGATTAGGGATTATTCGGATGTGCAAGGGGTTCTTCGGAAGTGCCTTTGTTCGAATCCAGAACTGACTTGTATGGATGTGTGTCTGACATTACACTTTGAGATGTAATGCTGGTTTCTATCAAATACATTTCTATTTGGTGGCGGAGAATTTAATCACTTAGCTTAACACCCTTCTCTGAGACGTAAGTGCTCAGAGGTTATGTAGTTGATGGTTACTAGTGATACATTCCCAATTTGGTAATGTGGCATACGAAGTGATGCTGATCATTTGTAGATCGAAGCATGCTTTTGTGAAAAGCGTAACTTTGTGGACGTTACTTCGTCGAGCCTCACACCCCGAAAATGGTCGAAACAGGAATGTTGCGGCAAGTTTTTTAGGGGTCGCGCCTCGAGGGTATGTCCATTTCCTTCTAGATAAAAATTAATATCATGGTATGGAGCCCGGATATTTACTTATGTTGATTTTGAAAGTGGTATCATGGTATGGAGCCCAGATACTTTACTTATGTGGTTGTTGATTGTTGGCGCCTAGGATAAAGGTCGGTAACGACCGAGGATGGCTTACTTGTTGGGTTACTTCTGAGCAGGTAACCCAGCCTTGTGTTGGTAGGGAACCATTTTGGTTCTTGGGGGCATCCTTCTAGAGGCGTTCCATTCGGTAAGGAAGTTCCTTAGCCTGACCATTTGTTGGAAATCCAAAGAAACAATACATGCCTTTACGGTTTTAGTTGTATAACCTGCCACCTCAGGTGGTAGCTATAGCAGACATAATATAATGGTATCTATGCTGGCTAAGATTAATATTGTACTTTCGAAGGGTTTTTCTGCAATATGCACTAGTAATAATATCAAAAGGATTTTCACATATCAAGCATTTTTGATTGTCATAAGGAGAAATCTCTTCCAAGTGTGCGCTTGCATTGTGTGTGTAGCGGGAGGCCTTATGGTAGTTTCATTTTTCTAAAAAGCATTGCGGGTTTCTTTTTAATTTCTTTTGTTTTTTTGTTTTAAAAGATAAAACTTTTTTGTTTGCTCATACTAGTCCCATGACTGATCTGGAGTTTATTATTCCCTTTCTAAACTCTGGGTGCCCACAATTTTCCATAACGGCAGTCTAGAGTTGGGTTTTCTAGATGATCAAATAGTAGGTTTAGATTCAGTAGCCTCCAGTCTTTGGAAATCTTCTTCAATCTTTGGATGACTGACGATGTTTAGTACAACTTGATTGGGAGCTTGAGCTATTTCTGGATTGGTGCTTTGGAGATGGAGATTGCTGATATTAGAGTCCTTCTTTGGAGTTCAGGTTTGTGTTATTGTTCCGCTGCTGGCATTGTGTATCTTCTACTGTGATTTGTAGTATCATATCTCTGATATATGTTGGTTGGTTGTATCATAGTTGTATATCATTGAATATTGTATTCATTGGAGTTATGTGATATTATTCCTTTCCTTCCGTTGTGTTGTACTTAATGTGTTATAAGCTTCGGTGAACCGGATTCGATGTTTGGATCTGCGGCATTCGAATATGAGTGACGTATGGATGTCGATTTTCGAACGTGAAAATCCAGGTCGTCGCAATTTTACAAAAGGGTTTAGATTTGCTTAAGTAGATTAATCGTGCTTTGTTTTGTTTACTTGTTTATAAAAAGTAATTAATATTGTACTCACCACTAAAAGCTAACAAAGTAGACTAGCTATTTGTGAGAGTTAAGAATGAAGTTCCAGTAGGGTTTAGAAGTAATAGTACTCTAACCTTCCGACTTCACCCTTGACTAAGGGATAGTATGTTGAGAAGGATGGAAATGTGTTAAGTATATGAAACTGGATTTCCATAAGCAACCATTTTTAGAGCTAGATAGTCGATTAGTCGACTAATCGATCTTGACCATTTAACTTAGAAAATACGTGAAAGTGTCACATATAGCTTCATTTGGTTTAAGATCCCCAAGGGAGGACTCATTGGTATGAAACATCTCTAGTTTTAAGGATTGTGTATATACGAGATCTCCTAGGGAGGACTCTTTTATATACAATTCGCTTACTTCTAAAAGAATCAAAATTGAGTTGTCCAGAAATTCATTGATTTAGTTTTGAAGAGTTTGGGATTGGATAAGTGTATTACTTATCGAATATCACTTCAAAAACTAGTATATGTGTCTATGTTTTGAAAGAGGATATGAAATCGAACATTATAGAGTTGGACTATATATCCTAAGGTTAAGTCCAAGGAAGAGGTCAGCATTAAAATTTCAGACTAATTCTATAGAGTTGAACTGTCTATCCTTAGGTTAAGTCCAAGTGAGAGGTCAACATTAGCATTTGTCAAACGACTTGTGCTAAAATCCGTAAATGGATTCTGTAACAACCCGCAAACCCTTACCCCTTAAGTCAACGCTATTTTCCAACATATCAACTGAAGGTGAACAGAAATACGAATCGTTAAGGTTAAAGAAGAATGAGGTAGAAGAAGAAAATAGAAAACAACATCAGAATCTAACCATCGTAGCAGAATAAAATATAATAGATAATTACACAAAAACAAATCTGTTTATATATTACATCATCAGAGTATACATAACACATAGCTTGACGGTAATCATAACCTATCCCCACAAAACTGAATGCACAGCTAATCAACACGGCGGAATATTTCATACAAGTACGGAAGTACGTATCGCCATCCAGCCCATCTCCTGAGCTCCACTGCATCCTTTCCTGTATTCTATAATACTCTGTCTGACCCGAGCATTATAGTGAATTAACACCCGAGTCAGTCTGGAATACCAGCGTGAGAAAACACACTCAATTTGATTATTAAAGTTTCAAAATCCTTTGAAAACAAAAGCATCTTGTAAGACCAAGCCACAAATAAACATGTTGGGTTTTTACCTTACGATAACCAAAACACTTTTTATCAAATCCGTCTGATATTATAATGTATCTATAGAAAGTAAAATAGAATCTAGCTGAAATGCTTGCATCTCACGTTTCAGCAATAGTTGGGCACAATCAAAACCATAAAGGCGCGTAGGGAGAATGGATTTCCAACTAATGACTAGGCACTGGGGTACCACCTGTCACAGTACGTGGTCTAGATCACCGTACCGAGGATCCACCCTAAATCTCCTGCAACACAATACCGTAACTACCCCTTACTGGATAATCCCAAGTAAGATCAACCCGCGGTTGGGATCAGCAACCGCCCACACAGCCGAAAAAAATGGACATCTAGACAGGGATGACCTTACCCTAATGGGTGCTACCCACTTAGCCTTGCTGCATAACTCCTGATTTTCAGTCATTCCCGGTTCATGAGGCTCAAGGCAAAGCGTTAGCTTTTTAGAACACATCTCTTAGAATGCCCACCTTCCACCTGACGATGTACCGAAAGCATTCATCCATACAAGTCTGTTTCGGTTTCGAACGAAACCGAAGACACTACTCCTACTACATCCATTTTGGCATCGCCCTCAGGATTAGTAGCAACTAGCCCTTGCACTTCACTGCTCCATCTTCGACTCCGAACTTGTTTTCCCCATGGAACGTTCAAACCGGATCGAAGTGGTTTTTGAGAATTTAATCCCGATCCCGATCTCTTTGAAACGATCAGCGCATTGGCCAATATTGATAGTCGGTTATTTAACTATCAATTAATATTCACAAACAACCATCAAACAATAAATAATTTTCCCAAATTATTTATTAACCTCAAAATATCTTCACAAGATATATTTCCACTTTTCAACCCTTTGAAAACAGTTTTCAAACCACACTCTTCTCATGGAATGAATTCCCAAATATTTATTTTCACTGTAAACACCAAGTACAATACTTTAGATTTTTAAAATAATTTAAATCACTTTATTATAAATTATAATTTAAAAAATTTAAAATAAAAACTACTTTAATACCTTATTCAAAAATAGATACAATAAAAATATCTAAAAAAAAGCTACTTTATAAAATATAAAACTAAATTTTTCTCTTTTAGAAACATAGTACCAAGCCACCTTTAAATAATTACTACTATAATAAATTTGAAAAATACTTACTTTAAAATTTAAACATTTGAAAGTAATAAATTTTCTAAAACATACTTTTTAAAACAACTTTTAACTTTTAACTTATACTTATAAATTTGTTTTGAAAACGTACTTGGCTATGCAGGGAAATACGCTTCTCTTTCACAGCTTTTAAAAATAAACCACTATTTATTTTTAAACAAATTTACCCATTCCTTTAATAAATTCCCACCGTGAATTTATTCTTCCAAATATCCACTGATATATTGCTTTACTTTTATAAACCCAGTTTATAAATGCCGTAGTCTCATTTCCCTTTAAAATTCCAATTTCAAACACTTAAATCTATTTTCAAATTGATTTCACTACAACAAAAATCATATTTAATTGCAAGAGCTAACAGCATTCGAATTATATTTGTTGTTAATCTGTTTTAGGGTTTTAATAAACAGCATAAGCCACGCTGTCTGTCACATTGCGCCCACGCCGAAAAACTTAAGCGGCAAAACATTTTATCTTCCCTCTCATTCATCTTTCTCTACCATTCTACAACATAACCTCTTAGCATCGAATCCCTAAGAAAAAACACAACTTTGCTCATTTCTTCACCGTTCATACCTATTTCAGTTCACAGTGACGTCCTGCAGCCTCCTTTCTTCACCAACCAATAACCATATCATCGGGACTTCCCTATCCTTGGATTTCTTACAGGTAATTCTTGATGCATAATTTTGATAGTTAGCCAACTATTTTCAACGTAAGTTCCCAATTGTTGCATTTCGCCTTTCATTTAAAGCATATTATATTTATTTCATGTATTTCAAATGCTTAAGCAGTAAAGGAGGGAAGTCAATGAATAGACTTTTAGATATTAGAGAAACAAGCCAGGTAAGTAATTTACATTTCGGTGGTTTTGGTAATTTGTAATCTCTTAATTATTGAATTGGATAATTTATAAAATGATTGAGGGTTTCAAGTGTTCAAATCATTTTCAGTAATTTCGGTAATTTACAAAATAATTTACAAAATGATTGGATAATTTTGGTGATTTTATTTGTTCAGTAAATCCTTTTCTAGTATTGGTGAAGCTGCACACCATTATTTTGCTTAGTGTCCATGAACTGAATCTCTGTTTTTCAACTCATGTTGTCATCTTTTAGCTTTGGCACTTATTTTACAAGATGCATGAACATATATTTTATTATATATGTTTTATGTGTTTAATAATCAAGAAAATAGCCTTTGTAGCTTATATTTTAATAGAGGGGAAGAAACTCTTATTTGACTGGGTTCTTCAGTGGTAGCTTATATTTTAAAGGGGATAGTTAAATAAAAATTTAAGTTAAATTTAAACTATTACACTAAGTTAAATTCAAGTGCTCATCATATCACATTGTCTCTTCACTGTATAAGATTTGCTCTCATTCTTTTTGTGGCTCTCCTATCTAATCAGCTATAGATTTGGATGTCACACTCAATCGCTCTTAGTTGAATACTTGAATACAATTAGTTGAAGACTGTATATTCTCTGCCTCAATTCCACTATGCATGTTCATTCGTCTCCACTCAGTAGAGAAGCTATCTCTTAGCAGCAGTCACTGCAGCAACAACAGCTATACTGCAAAACCAATGCTCGATGGACGGGTGCTTTCAACTCCTACATGCTGCACTTAGCCTCCCTTTGCTATAGGGACAGAATGGCTAGCTCTACTCTCAGATGAGTGTTATACATGCTGTAATTAACCGATATTTTTAATCTTTAACTTTTTTTTTTGTTTCTTATTTAGGCGCTTCATAGCTTTAGAAATGATTATATTTGTTCTTCCTATTAATACCGTCTCTATTGAATTTATTTCTTTGTTTAGATTTAGGTGTACATAGTTTAGCCCATATACGACTATTTTTACATTATTCATTCCTCTCCCAAAAGAGCCATTTACCCTACTTGATCTTCTGCTTCCTTAAGAAAAATGTCTGCAAGTATAAAACTATGCACTTATGTTTTCCTATGTATTTAGCTATAAAACTATATATAAAGATCGTTTGTGTTACACGTTGTAATTTATTTATGTTGCAATTACTGTAAATATCTATTTATTTTGTACGTCTGCCTCTTTGTTGTATTTATTTTTTCGATGACAGAAATGGTACTTAAGCTTCATGAATGCATATGCATTAATTTAGTAAGAAATAAGGAGAAAACACAAATACTAAAGAAGCACTAATTCGATAACCAGCAGTGAATATATTGTTTATTTGTAACCAACTAAAATATTTTATTGTCTTCAAAGTAAACCAAGACGAACCAATACTTCAAAATAGCGCATTGCTTCAAACGGAACTAAATTTGCATCCATACAAAGTAATAGTGAACAACATCAGCATGTTCACATGTCTGTTAAAATCTTTGTACTATTTGAAGTTTTAAAAGAAGCCGCAGTAAAAAAAAATAAAAAAATAACATTTCCAATCAACTTTGCAAAAGTTAAATATGTGTAAAAAAATTGATGCTAAATAAGCATGTTCAAGTAAAACAGTGCACAACAAACAATCTATGTATTTTCTGAATAATCAATGCTCTAAATATGTTTGGAGAGTAAATTGAAATGATGTGTCGGGCAGCAAATTTTATGTTCATATGTACAAAGGAGGATCAACTCTCCTAATCATACGCGAAAACAGAAACCCAATTTTTTTTACCCAACCTTAGATTGTAAAAAAGTGTGAATGGACAGTAGTAATGAATCTATTGTCTTGAATTGTAGACACTACTGAATACATGAGCCTTATAAGCTCTTTAACAACATAGCATTTGATTTTGTAAAATTAGCAATCAAACATTTGATTTTATAATATTTGTTAAAAATTAGAATCGCCTAACTATGAGTTTGAGATAAATCACTACGTTAGATTCACAACATACATTATACCAAGGGATACACAAAAAAACAAATGGAACAAACATTGCAGATAATATCAGTCGGTTTTATTTAGTTATTTTAACCATATACACTTTCCTGAAATGATAACATTCCAATAGATTACATGTTTGGACTCAATAATACATATGTCATAAGTATATTGCACAAAATATTTGATCAGGAAGAAGGACGTTGACACATTGTCCTCTAGATGATATATGCAGCTAACATCATATACTGATCAAGCTATTTTTTGTTTGCTATCGTATGCTACATATACTTCATTCTTTTGTCCAGTAAATGTCAAATTATTCAATTATATTGGTTTGGATTCATCTTTGAATTAATGTGAAAAAGGGTAAACATGACACATGGTGTGCCAAATATTGTGTCAGTTAGAACATTTAAAAGATTAAGGAGTAAGATCATAATATGCAGTCAACTACTATGTTTTGAAACCAACCATGCAATGAATGTTCTAATTGTCGGTTCTATTACTGTGCACTCTTTTTTTTTTCTCCATTTGAATTATTATTTCACCTCTTCCGAAAGTTTACTCTCCTTGTAATATATGCAAAAAGGCATGTGAAGGTCATGGGGAAAATAATCAGGAAGACATCCACAAGCAAACAGTGATCGATGGAATAATAAGTTGAGGAAGCTAGCTAATTGATTATTTATTCTTCAATTCATTTAGGCTTGAAATAATACAGAAACCTCCAACATATTGAAATTTTCAATGTATTAGACCACCCTTGGCAGCATTTTGTGCAAAAGATCTGATCCGTCTACCTTTTTTTATTTTTCCATGCTCTAGCAATCAGAATTCGAGTAATAAAGCAAAAGGTTTGAACTATTTCTATACGTTTTCTGAAGTGATAGAGATAATCTGTCTTCTAAGATCCATTTAGCATCTAATCTAATAATTTTCATTAAACCGTTTAGATAGTAAACGGTTTTCATTAAACAGAAAGAAAATGTTTACAAAATTGCCTTTTCTCTTTTAAGTTTAGTTATGTGTAGGAAAGTAATCGTATAAATGATTTTATTTTGTTTTTGTACTAAAAAATAAGTCAATTATGCTTGTTAATTAGTATGTTGTATTTTCGTGTCACTTTTTTAAATTAGCTCCTCATGTTTGTTAATTAGTATGCTTGTTAATTATGCTTGTTAATTAGTATGCTTGTTAATTAAGTTTGGGTTAATTATGCTTGTCAATTAGTATGCTTGTTAATTAAGTTTGGGTTAATTATGCTTGTTAATTAGTATGCTTGTTAATTATGCTTGTCCAATATTCATGAACTTACCATACCTTATTCATGGTTTATGTTAGAAACTAAATAAAAGAATTTACATAATATTCTTCATCTTCTGCAAAATTAATGGCTTCTTCTTGTGCAATTTATAAAATAGGCATTTTATGTTGATTTATAACTATTTTTATTTAACCATAACTTAAATTTTCTCAAGGTGAAAACTATGAAACGTCACATAAAAGATTTATGTAGTCAATAAAAGAAGTTTCTTAACTCCCCTTATGTATCATTCGAGTATTTATTTGTAATGAAATTTCATCTATTCCAAATTTGAAACAAGAAAGATGGTTTTCAATAATAAATTATGCAGCATGGAAAATGTATTACTAGTCTAAATATTTTAATATGTTTTTTCTTGCCAATTGATGCAAACTTTTGAAGAATAATATCATTGTCTTGTATGCTAGTAGTGTTTTGAAGAAAAAACTAGTATATTGTTGTTTATGTTTGTTTCCCTTCCTCAAAACATTTTCATCTTGAGTTGTATTTTAGTTGTATGTTTCAATCTTTTCAACATTTACTTCACGGAAAGGTTGTTCAATTATTTCACTGTTATAGCTTTTAATTTGTTTTGATTGCCTATATAAATAAATGTGTGGAAACTGATTTTAGTTCATTTTAAATACTTATTGCATAGCGTTATGTTTTAACATTATATTTTAGTTTATTTTTAATGTCTCACTAATTAAAAACTCTGAATTTAGTATTTTACTCTAGAGTGTAAGTTAGAATTCTGCTTTAGGTTTTAAGTTGATCATATTAACTATGTTCAAACCATTATGGAATTGAATAACAACCGACTTTTTCATATGTTATGCCGTTTACTCAATTATTGTTCTTCCTTCATTTTTTGTTATTTAGATAAAATCAGGGGAATATTGTGACTTGAAATCCAGAGGTATCCAAAATTGTTGTTTACGGTTATTTTCTTTACTCTTACCGCCTAATATTGTGATGCCATACTAATCCAAGGACTATTGTGCAATTCTCAGGTTCAATCCAACAATGCAACAGGTAATATCAACAGCTTTAGCAATAGCAGTCCATCACAGCCTATGTTTGTTGATTCATTTCTTAAGTTGAAAACCAGGTGTCAGCAACATCAGACTTGTCTTACATCTATACACTATCAGGTCTTGAACATGGAACACTAGTTCACCAGAATGTTGATAGCCTTTGAACTACGATGTTTTAGAAAATAACAGAGGAGGCTACCAATCTTTGAATAATTCAACAACCGGGAATGGTAGTTTAAGTAATTCCTCTAGTGTGGGAAGTGAAGACTGCACTCCTAGGCCTAGTGCCTGCTTGGGATATCATGAAGGCTATTCAATTTATAGTTGATGCTGCACTCACTACATATTCTCATGGAAAGCTATTTCGTCGTGAATTGGCTATAGGTTAGTGTGCATGTTCCCCTTTTTTTGGACATAATCTATTAATTACATAATTCCAGGTCATGTTGACCAAGAATTGATATTTGTTCTTAGTAAATAAACAAATGCATGAAATCCTATGTAATATACACTAGAAAATTTTATTTATGAAACTAAGCTTTGACATTCATTCTAAATCTGTTACACAAAACTTAAAATTGTTGTCTTTTGAGGAATATCAAACTAGGTATATCACAGCTTACTTTTGTATTGCTAACAAAAAACAACAGTCTTAAATTTATGTTTCAGTCTTAAATGTTGTTTTAGATTTAATATAATCAATCACGTTAAGTATAAACAATTTATATTCAGTAGGATTGCCTAAATTTATATTGCCATATCAAATTTCTACCAGTATCTTATAGCAGGTAATTTATATTCCCTAGATTTAACCAAATCTTGGTCTTATATTTGGTAATTTAGATATATATCCTACTGTATTTAAATCTACCATATAATATTATCTGTAAGATATGGTAGACTTTAATCAAATCGTGTATTGATATATCCTATAAGCTATAATCAAATCTACCATATGATATTACCTGTAGGATTTGGTAATCTCAGTTTCTTATGTCATTAGGATATGGTAGACTTTAATCAAATCTTATATTTGGTATGGTAGAAATTTATATTCTTTCAGAGCAGCAATATTAAACATGTGTAGCATGAATTTTATTTTCGTAGGATTGCTTAAATGGAGTCAATCCAATAAGTTTTGAAAGCAGACCTATCAAAATTCTTGTGTAGGATGTTGGGTTGTCTGTTTCTTGAAAAAATGTTGTGGACAATATTATACTCCACTTCCTGTTACATGACATCAAATCTGGTTGGACCACAAAAAACCCCTACGATTAACTAATTTAATTATTAAGAGATTTGGAGCTGCGTCAAATATTATTGGGCAAAAGTGGAGCAACCAGATTTGGAGACTAATTTAATGATTAAGAGATTTGAAGACTTGGTTTCTGTTGGGTTTATGAAGGCTGTCTGGGCGAGGTCTGGGTGGATGGAGGTCTGGGTGGATGGTCAGGTTGCATTTGGAACCATTTGCCACTTGGCAAATTCTATTTCAAAATAGATAATTACTTAGTAGTCCCCCTAAAACAAATAAAATTTTAAAGACTAAAATACCCTTAGAAAGTTGCGTACTTTCTTTCTTCTCAATTCCATTGTCAGTTTCTTACTATCGAAACCATCGCTTCTTCAAAACCCTAGTTTCTAAATCAGCGAAGAAAAAAATTCAATTTTTCACTACGAAGTTATTTTTGGGTTTACAGACTTTTTTAACCGTAGTTCTAAAGAAAAATATGAATTGGGTTTCTAAATCAGTGAAGAAAAAAAATTCAATTTTTCACAACTAAGTTATTTTTTGGGATTATAGACTTTACTAAGAAAAGATTCAATTTTTCACTATTAAGTTTCTAAATCAGTGAAGAAAAAATTCAATTTTTCATTAAGAAGTAATTTTTGGTTTGCAGACTTTTTTAATTGTAGTTCTAAATAAAATATGAATTGGGTTTCTAATTCAGTTAATGAAAAAAAATCAATTTTTCCCTACTAAATTATTTTTTGGGTTTACAGACTTTACTAAGAAAAAATTCAATTTTTTACTACTAAGATTCTAAATCAGTGAAGAAAAATTCAATTTTTGCCATTTTGCATAATGGGAAGGGTAGTTTTGGAAACGGTAGGGGGCTACTAAGTTATTTTTTGGGTATGCAGATTTTTTTAATTTTTGGGGGGCTGCTAAGTAAATACTCGGGTTGAAATAGAATTTGCCTTGCCACTTTATTGTCTCCAAAAGTATTTATGTTTTATTTTAAAATATATAATTGTTCTTTAGTTCATAATTTATTTGTTATCCAGATAAAACAAGAACTTGGGTATCAGACTTTCCTTACAAGATATCAAGTGCACATTTTTATACTAGAACTTGGGTATCAGACTGTGAAACCGATTAAACATGGCTGGCTGTTTCTATTGTTCCTGTATGTTAGTTTAAGAAACATTCAGTATAATCAGTCTATATTAATTGTATATTGGTTATTTTATTGTCACATTTGTTCTAATATAGTTTTAAAACAGAATTGCAAAATCATAAAATATATTGATTATTTTATTGTCAAATTTGGGTATCAGCCTTGCTATGTCTGACAAGTGCAGCCTTACCATGTTTGTTTGGATAATTATTCGACTTTTAAATTTGTGTTATGCATTGCATTGACAGTTTTCGTTTCCTTATACTTGAAAAGTACTGAATCTCTTACATTCTTTATGTTTATGCATTTCTTTAACACTCAGATAAACTTTATTTCAGACTTTCAATGTAGGCGTGGTGCTGGTTCTGGATGACAGGGCCTAGTTGCTTATATTACTCTTGGAAGTTATTACTTAATTGGAGTTCCTAATGGGCTTATATTCAGATTGGTATATGACCTTCAAGTAGAGGTATGTCCCAATCATATATACTTGATATTTGAGGAGCAAAATGTGTATATGTGTGAAGAAATTCTCAATAGTATTCTTGGTTACATATTTATGATCACAAAATCAATCAACAAAGCAAGTATTATGGATGTGTAAACATTATTATAACTTGTTAGTGTTGGCTAGCTTCAGTAGTATGACGGTATTGTTAATTGTTGGTGATTATAGTCAAATTATTATTTTTTAAGTTTGTTCCTGACTTTCGATAAAAGTGTTGTCATTTATTAACTCTTTCTTAATAATATTTTCTTATTGTGACGTCCCGACTTTTCTATGCCCAGAAAACCATTTCGTCATGAAGAAAGAAAGGGGTGAGAAAATAGAAAAGATAGAGTAGAAAGAACAGCAACATCAGAATCTTACAGCGGAACAAATAAATTATAATAATCACATAAGTTTTTACATAATATACAACATAAATCAGAGTTATACAGATAATACATCACATACTAGACAGTTATAAACACCTGTCTAGTTATACAACTCAATACACAAGTCAACACAGAGATACCAACACAGCGGAACTATAAATATATATATCTACAACGCTGAAGCCTCCTGCTCCATTGCTCCTCCAGAATTCGTCAAAGCTAACCTGAATCCCTTGGCTACCCGTAAAAATTTGGGTACCCGAGAGTTTATGAAGAACAAAAATAAACTCCGGGTCAGACATGGGTCTGGTATGAGTAACAGGTTAAAGTTGCTTAATTTTGAAAATCTTTTGAAAATAAAAGGTATCACGTAAGACTCCCCACACATAAATATGGAAAAGTTTTTACCTTACGCTAACCAAAACATTTGATAGGAAATTCTGTGATATTATAATAGGTCTAGGGTTTTCAAGTAAATAGAAAATAGCCGAAATTGTTACATGATTAAATTCCAGCTACTAGCCACAAAAGTGGGTAATACAATCAAAACCGTTGGCACTTATTGGATTGTGGATTCCATACAATGGCAGGGCTACTGGGGTACCGCCCGTCACAGTACGGGGCCTAGATCACCATACCGAGGATTACTCCCTTCATCCCCTGCAACACAAGGCCGGAACCATTCCTTACTGAACAGTCCCGAACAAGATAACCCCGCAGATAGCCGTCGCTACTGCCCACTAAGCCGAAATAAAAAGGGACATCTAGACAGGGGAATATCCTTGTCCTGCTTGGGCATGACCCACCTAACCTTGCTGCACCTCCCATGTTTTAGCCATTCCCGGTTGATGAGGCTTGAGGTTACGATTACCTTTATAGAATACATTTCTTAGAATGCTCTTCGCCCGCCTGACGATGTGTTGAAAGCATTCAATCCATACAAGTTCGTTCCGGGTTCGAACGAAACTGAAGGCATTATATCGTTACACTCATTTTGGAATCACCCTCAGAGTTAACGACGATAACCCTTGCACTCTGAATCTTCATCTTCACTTCAGATTCACGACCTATCGTTAATTTGGAAACGATATGGTTTTCGGATGTTCCTAATGCGGAAAACCCGATCCCGGTCTCATCGAAATCCAAAACGTGTCTTTTAAGGCCAAGTTGTCTATTTAGTCTTAACAGTTTAATTTAATATCATCAATATACACACATATGGATAATTCATAATATCACAATAGATAATCACATCATCATAAACAGATAATTCATATTATCATCAAAACAGATAATTAAATATTATCATACTTTAAATCAAGCATCCATATCACATAGATAGTATTCAAGTCAGACCTGAATGCACAACCATCAAATAAAATATCACTATCATTCATCCATAAGAAATGATTTATAATCATACCATTTTGTAATTAACATTTAATTACTTTATTTATAATTAAATACAATTAATTACATTATCTTTAATTAATCACTACATTATTTATTATTTCATAATTCAACTATTCTTAATTTCATCATTAATTACATTAATTAATGATCTCTAATTCATATTTAAATTAAATTACTTTGTTTAATTTAATTACATTAAGTGATTAATCTTTAATTAAACACAATTAATAACCATCTCGATTAATATCAACCAGTAATTAACTACCCTTAATTACTTATATTAATAAATTAATTATTCCATAATTAATTATCTTCATTAATTAATCCCTTGATTAATTACAAAAGTAATTATCCCAATTACTTATTAACACGTTATTTTCACTAATTACATTCAGTAATTATATTAATTACTTCCTCAAGTAATTATGCTCCATTGAATACACTAAGTGATTACACATATCAAATCATCAAACGATTTCTTAAATTAATTAAATTAAATTAATTAACTTAAATAAATCATTTTATCAAATTAATTACAATAAGTAATTAATTTCTTCATTACTTTTATTAAATAATTACATTTATCAATTTATAATAGATTAATTAATGAATCTAATTAATTATCCAAAATTAATCACATATATTAATTAATTAATAATACTTAATTAATTATCTTCTTTAATTTATAACTTTTCTTAATCTACTTCTTACTTGATCTCTAATTATAAATTAGTCTAAATTATTAATTTATAACTTAAATACATAAGTCATTCTTAATTAACCTATCATTCGATTATTTTAAATATCTTAATTATCCCTAACATAATTCATTTTTTATTTATGACTTTATTAATATCTAAGTATTTCAGAACATTACATTTCAAATTTAAATTCAAATTTTCATTTTGAATTTAAGATTCAAAATGGTTCTTATTCAAACATTTTCAAATTTTAATTCAATTTAGAATTCTATAAATAACATTTACTTCTCATATATAGACTTATATAGGAAAGACCCATAACTTCAACTACTTGAATCTTAATTTAAATTTAAACTTGCAAATTCCCAAGTTAAAACAATTTATTTAACTCCCATTCAAAAGACCTTTGTAAAAACCAATTCAAACATTTATTTGAAAACAATCACTTTTAAAACGAACTATTTGAATTTAATTTTTCTTTATACATTTAGATTTTAAATCTGATTTATTTTTCAGTTTTGAGTTCATTAATTTGATTTGGGTTTAACACTTTTGATTTCATTAGTCTAACTTTGAATTTAAAATTTGGGTTTAACTTGCTTTTGGAAAACTTGATTCGTAATTCTAAAAAAAATTCAAATTTATTTCTAAAACTTATATTCAAAAGTTCACTTGAATTTATATTTTGAACTTTTAACTTCAAACACAGTTTAAGTTTTGATTTAGATTTTAAATTACATTTAAAACCTGAAACTGTCAGGTTGAAACCCATATTTGATTGTTTTAAACTTTATTTTTATTTAAATTTGAATTCAACAGTAAATTTGTTTTCAAACTTCATCTAGATTTACACTTTATTTACTTCCATTACTTATTTATAAATAGGTTCCAGTTGAATTTGTTTTTGAAACAATGCTACTGCAGGTTTACAAAAAAAAAACTGGAAACAAATCTGACCCGAGAGATGCAAAAACTGCTTCGAGTCTCCCCTACCTCTACTTCGTGTCAAACCCTGGAATAAACTCGCATCTCCCCGAGTTAAAATCCTCTCACCACCAAAGAAAACCCAACACACTTTACCGGCACGGTGCACATGCACCGTGGCCCCAGCCATCTCCGACCACCCTCATATGCTCCACCATGCCACTGACTACCACCAGACTCCACCACGACCCCCAAAATCCAATGCTACGACCTCAAATCAAAAAAGAGCAAAAACCAAAACCTGGAATTAAAACACCACATCCCCTACCAAACCTGTCATCGCCTCCCTTTGCCAACCCCGACCACCAGATGGTCCATAACTCCGGCCATGGACTCGCCTTCGACCAATCTACCACCCTACGAAGTCTCGTGCAACTCGATGCACAGTAGAGGGCACAACGATCAAAAATTCAAACACCCTAAAAACTAGGGTTGCAGACAATAAATCACCGCCACCATCGCCACCGTGTTCAGACCCATCACCGAGCATTTTTCCCCACACCCTGGTAAGCTCCTCCACCTTCTCACCCAACCTGACCTCCTCCAGTTGCATAGAACACCAAGAATCACCCAAAAACCAATTTTTGAACAAAGGCAGCCTGCACCTAAAACACTTGACTAGAAATCATAATATTAATTTTAAAAATCATATTATGGTATGTGTATTTGATTCATAACCTTGAATTCATAAATTAAATTCATTGAGATTTAACTTAATTTAGTTTCTTCTGTAGTATGATATTTTTTTACAGAACTAATACCATTATTTTATCCTTAAACAAGATTTAAATTCAAGTTTCTATTTTTACCAGCATCTATGTCAAACTTATAACTTGCCTAAGCTTGAATTAAGAACAAAGCATGAAATTTTGTTGAGGATCTTTAACCTGGAACTAAAGCAGAGGGAAAACAGGAAATACTTAATACAACACTCATGCTTAGCACAGAGCAATGCAACTGAAGTTCAGAGAAAAAGTTACAACAGAACCATAATATACTTAAACCATTTAAATCTTGATGTTGCTTCCCTTTAAACAGAGGTGATTGCAGAATGTCACACCCACACACATACAGTAACACATGAACACAACAATTCATCAAGATAAATGCACATATCAGATCAAAATTTAACAACATATAAATATATAATTAAGCATTTAAATGAAAGATGTTACTCACCTTGCTTGTGAGAAAAGAATGAACAAAGCATACTTGCTTGAAAATCTGGATCTTAAAAACTGTAAAGTGGTTTGCCTGCATTTCCTAAATCTTCCCTTGCTTATCTTCAGTTGTAAATACAATTGAGTTTGTCTAAATGGAAGTGTCTGTTGTTACTTCTTTGTTTCAGGTTTTATATTTTTTTATGATCGAACTAAAACAAGATGTATATAAGAAGTTTCAGGGGGGAAAGGTGATAACTGGATCAGGTGTATGTAAGTACACTGTAGACATTTTGTTTTATCAGGCATAATCTTTTAATTAGGGCTGAAAGATTTTTTTTAGCAAGTTGAACAGATTAAAGTTGTGCTAGCATTTAATGCTTGAGTACTTATGTTCCTACATACTCTGATATAATTAAATTCTTTTGACATTTCTCTTACCTGCATGTTTTTAGCTTGCTTTATAAACTATTCTATATGCTAAACATACACACAGATATTTCTACTTAGTTTTGTTTTGCATTCTTACTTACAGACAGCAAAAATTATTTTGTCTGGTGACTTTTATTTATTTTGTTTTCATACTTATCTGAAATCTTAGTCTATAAGCTTCTTGTATTTTGTATATTTTATTTCTTTTTTACCAGCCCATATACTCACTTTGTCTTGCATTTCTTTACAGGTTGTATTCATGTGTACAAGCCTGACTTTAACTTATACATTATGTAGCATATATACTTGCCTGCCTAGCTATTGTTTGTATTACCTATGTACATATATACTTCCTTCTTTTACACTAGTTCTTACTTTTATATTTATTTTATTTAAAGTTGTTTTCAGTCTTTGTTATAAATTTTAACGTATATATTTATTTACTTATGGGATTCCTTTTATTTTAAACTTAAACAGTTAAATGCTTATGTTAAGATTTACAAAGTATTATTTTATTTAACTTTTTTGAAAGTCTTTATTTTAAATTTACATATCATAACTTCTTTGCAAAAATATACATATATTAAAATAACGACTTCTATTTATATTAAAAACCCATTTTCAAAGATATTACAATATTGATATAGTTTAAATATAACTTATTATTAAATTAAAATAATTTACAAAAG
The DNA here is from genome assembly GCA_030765085.1 of Allium cepa. Lineage (NCBI taxonomy): Eukaryota > Viridiplantae > Streptophyta > Magnoliopsida > Asparagales > Amaryllidaceae > Allium > Allium cepa. Next base: position 75,535,429 of record CM060941.1, on the reverse strand, counting down.
AACTATCCTCTATAATATAAGTCACTTATTTTATCAAGCTATAAAACAAAACAAATTTTTATTTAAATTTAAACTCTAGGCTAAATTTATTTCTAAACAAATTAAATTTATCTTGAGTATTTTAAGATCATATTATTACTTATTCAATATTAAATAAAATCAAATCCCTAATTTTCCAAAAATATTAGAATTAGAAATCATGTCTTTATTTTATTCAACTTTAAACAAAGGTTATTTATTTACAATATATATATATATATATATATATATTATAAATAGAACACAATTTAATTGGCTTTTAAAAGATAAATTATCAGTTAATCATTTATGTAAAAGAAGATTATTAAATCAATTCAGATTATTATTAACAAATATTATTAAATCAATTTAATTTTTATCACAGATTATTAAATTGATATTGCCTCAAATTTCCGGGATATCACATTCTTCCCCCCTTAAAAGAATTTCGTCCCCGAAATTTAAAACAAAGGTAATTTAATAATCTAATTTAAGATTTAATTTTAAAACATAAGAATATATCAATCATATGCTAACAACCATAGCAACCAATTCATCCAATCAAACAAATTCAACTATCTAGACAGAATCCTGGATAGAATTTTCTCGAGTTTCCCCAAGTATAAATACCGGGTTACTCGCTCTATAGAACCTGAACAAACAATACTATTAAGCTACAAACTTCTACTCATCTAGATTTACAAAACAAGACAGCATATCAAACTACAGAAAAGCGTGAAATCAACAACTAAAACTCCCTGAACTGCTGGTTCTAAAATCAGAGATAGATCTTACTCGTACTCCCTCAGAGATACGTGAAACACAACTCTATTCCAAATCAGAAAATAGAACTCACTTCTCGCATCTAGAAAAGATTAAACAGGTGCACTCCAATCTGGCCTCAGATCCTGAAAAATTTCCTATAGAACTCTCCAAATCAAACACTTCAACATCTAATTGCTTCTAAACCAAAAAACTACCACCATGCTTCCACTGCGCAACTCTGACTGAATAGATGAAAATGCTGAAGTCGAACACAAATTGGACAACACACCTCAACATATCCAAAAGTAAAACTCAGAAGTTCCTCCAAAATCTGAGCTACTTCCCCAAACTCAAAAATCATCCTATTACTAAGCTGAACCAACGGTACTACTTCTGAAATTCCGTCGATACCAAATTCAATCTTCAGATGCTGACAAACTCTAATTTCCTGAAGACATCCAGAAAAAAATTCACAAGAGAATACTCAAACCATCGCAAGTCACTTTTGCGATTGATCCAGCCTAATTCCAAAGATACCGTTCTCTCTTTACCAATCAGAACAGCTTACGCTTATGTGGACAATCCATCGAAGAAATGGAATTACTCTACTGCTTCTGAAATCATCCAAGAAAACTACTAAGCCAGAAGACTTCCTAATCCAAAGCTCTTTGAGAAACTCGGACTCCAGAGCAAACAGAAACATCCAGCTGAACAAAGCCGCAACACTGAGCAGACACACTTCATTAACTTGTCCCAAAGAAACATCTTCGGAGACATCCATAGTCACTGTGTCTCATCACACAGCTACTACACCTTGATATACCAAGATATCATGACTTACTTCCGTCCAATCAACAGATCCAAACTCTAGCTCATCCAAACTACATTCCAAAATGAACTCTGAACCTTAACAGATTTCCTTCAGAGATCAATAAAATCCTTACACCATCCAAAACTCACTCGAGACGGTATTAGGTCTACAGTCTCGACAATTATACTTCCAACCTCAAACATTGGTAGTCATGTTACACACACCACTACCATATCTACCTTTATATCTTATTGGAAAACCTGAACAGGTAACCCAACAAATAGGTAGAAATGAATAAATAAACATATATATATTAAAATTACAAATACGCTCTCTCTGGAAAGAAATCACTCAAGAGCCTAGGTATTCACTCAACCTAGCGCTCTGATACCAACTGTGACGTCCCGACTTTTCTATGCCCAGAAAACCGTTTCGTCTTGAAGAAAGAAAGGGGTGAGAAAATAGAAAAGATAGAGAAGAAAGAACAACAATATCAGAATCTTACAGCGGAACGAATAAATTATAATAATCACATAAGTTTTTACATAATATACAACATAAATCAGAGTTATACAGATAATACATCACATACTAGACAGTTATAAACACCTGTCTAGTTATACAACTCAATACACAAGTCAACACAGAGATACCAACACAGCGGAACTATAAATATATATATCTACAACGCTGAAGCCTCCTGCTCCATTGCTCCTCCAGAATTCGTCAAAGCTAACCTGAATCCCTTGGCTACCCATAAAAATTTGGGTACCCGAGAGTTTATGAAGAACAAAAATAAACTCCCGGTCGGATATGGGTCTGGTATGAGTAACAGGTTAAAGTTGCTTAATTTTGAAAATCTTTTGAAAATAAAAGGTATCACGTAAGACTCCCCACACATAAATATGGAAAAGTTTTTACCTTACGCTAACCAAAACATTTGATAGGAAATTCTGTGATATTATAATAGGTCTAGGGTTTTCAAGTAAATAGAAAATAGCCGAAATTGTTACATGATTAAATTCCAGCTACTAGCCACAAAAGTAGGTAATACAATCAAAACCGTTGGCACTTATTGGATTGTGTATTCCATACAATGGCAGGGCTACTGGGGTACCGCCCGTCACAGTACGGGGCCTAGATCACCGTACCGAGGATAACTCCCTTCATCCCCTACAACACAAGGCCGGAACCATTCCTTACTGAACAGTCCCGAACAAGATAACCCCACAGATAGCCGTCGCTACTGCCCACTAAGCCGAAATAAAAAGGGACATCTAGACAAGGGAATATCCTTGTCCTGCTTCGGCATGACCCACCTAACCTTGCTGCACCTCCCCTATTTTAGCCATTCCCGGTTCATGAGGCTTGAGGTTACGATTACCTTTATAGAATACATTTCTTAGAATGCTCATCGCCCGCCTGACGATGTGTTGAAAGCATTCAATCCATACAAGTTCGTTCCGGGTTCGAACGAAACCGAAGGCATTATCTCGTTACACTCATTTTGGAATCACCCTCAGAGTTAACGACGATAACCCTTGCACTCTGAATCTTCATCTTCACTTCAGATTCACGACCTATCGTTAATTTGGAAACGATGTGGTTTTCGGATGTTCCTAATGCGGAAAACCCGATCCCGGTCTCATCGAAATCCAAAACGTGTCTTTTAAGGCCAAGTTGTCTATTTAGTCTTAACAGTTTAATTCAATATCATCAATATACACACATATAGATAATTCATAATATCACAATAGATAATCACATCATCATAAACAGATAATTCATATTATCATCAAAATAGATAATTAAATATTATCATACTTTAAATCAAGCATCCATATCACATAGATAGTATTCAAGTCAGACCTGAATGCACAACCATCAAATAAAATATCACTATCATTCATCCATAAGCAATGATTTATAATCATACCATTTTGTAATTAACATTTAATTATTTTATTTATAATTAAATACAATTAATTACATTATCTTTAATTAATCACTACATTATTTATTATTTCATAATTCAACTATTCTTAATTTCATCATTAATTACATTAATTAATGATCTCTAATTCATATTTAAATTAAATTACTTTGTTTAATTTAATTACATTAAGTGATTAATCTTTAATTAAACACAATTAATAACCATCTCGATTAATATCAACCAGTAATTAACTACCCTTAATTACTTATATTAATAAATTAATTATTCCATAATTAATTATCTTCATTAATTAATCCCTTGATTAATTACAAAAGTAATTATCCCAATTACTTATTAACACGTTATTTTCACTAATTACATTCAGTAATTATATTAATTACTTCCTCAAGTAATTATGCTCCATTGAATACACTAAGTGATTACACATATCAAATCATCAAACGATTTCTTAAATTAATTAAATTAAATTAATTAACTTAAATAAATCATTTTATCAAATTAATTACAATAAGTAATTAATTTCTTCATTACTTTTATCAAATAATTACATTTATCAATTTATAATAGATTAATTAATGAATCTAATTAATTATCCAAAATTAATCACATATATTAATTAATTAATAATACTTAATTAATTATCTTCTTTAATTTATAACTTTTCTTAATCTACTTCTTACTTGATCTCTAATTATAAATTAGTCTAAATTATTAATTTATAACTTAAATACATAAGTCATTCTTAATTAACCTATCATTCGATTATTTTAAATATCTTAATTATCCCTAACATAATTCATTTTTTATTTATGACTTTATTAATATCTAAGTATTTCAGAACATTACATTTCAAATTTAAATTCAAATTTTCATTTTGAATTTAAGATTCAAAATGGTTCTTATTCAAACATTTTCAAATTTTAATTCAATTTAGAATTCTATAAATAACATTTACTTCTCATATATAGACTTATATAGGAAAGACCCATAACTTCAACTACTTGAATCTTAATTTAAATTTAAACTTGCAAATTCCCAAGTTAAAACAATTTATTTAACTCCCATTCAAAAGACCTTTGTAAAAACCAATTCAAACATTTATTTGAAAACAATCACTTTTAAAACGAACTATTTGAATTTAATTTTTCTTTATACATTTAGATTTTAAATCTGATTTATTTTTCAGTTTTGAGTTCATTAATTTGATTTGGGTTTAACACTTTTGACTTCATTAGTCTAACTTTGAATTTAAAATTTGGGTTTAACTTGCTTTTGGAAAACTTGATTCGTAATTCTAAAAAAAAACCAAATTCATTTCCAAAACTTATATTCAAAAGTTCACTTGAATTTATATTTTGAACTTTTAACTTCAAACACAGTTTAAGTTTTGATTCAGATTTTAAATTACATTTAAAACCTGAAACTGTCAGGTTGAAACCCATATTTGATTGTTTTAAACTTTATTTTTATTTAAATTTGAATTCAACAGTAAATTTGTTTTCAAACTTCATCTAGATTTACACTTTATTTACTTCCATTACTTATTTATAAATAGGTTCCAGTTGAATTTGTTTTTGAAACAATGCTACTGCAGGTTTACAAAAAAAACTGGAAACAAATCTGAACCGAGAGATGCAAAAACTGCTTCGAGTCTCCCCTACCTCTACTTCGTGTCAAACCCTGGAATAAACTCGCATCTCCCCGAGTTAAAATCCTCTCACCACCAAAGAAAACCCAACACACTTTACCGGCACGGTGCACATGCACCGTGGCCCCAGCCATCTCCGACCACCCTCATATGCTCCACCATGCCACTGACTACCACCAGACTCCACCACGACCCCCAAAATCCATCTCTACGACCTCAAATCAAAAAAGAGCAAAAACCAGAACCTGGAATTAAAACACCACATCCCCTACCAAAACTGTCATCGCCTCCCTCTGCCAACCCCGACCACCAGATGGTCCATAACTCCGGCCATGGACTCGCCTTCGACCAGTCTACCACCCTAAGAAGTCTCGTGCAACTCGATGCACAGTAGAGGGCACAGCGATCAAAAATTCAAACACCCTAAAAACTAGGGTTGCAGACAATAAATCACCGCCACCATCGCCACCGTGTTCAGACCCATCACCGAGCATTTTTCCCCACACCCTGGTAAGCTCCTCCACCTTCTCACCCAACCTGACCTCCTCCAGTTGCATAGAACACCAAGAATCACCCAAAAACCAATTTTTGAACAAAGGCAGCCTGCACCTAAAACACTTGACTAGAAATCATAATATTAATTTTAAAAATCATATTATGGTATGTGTATTTGATTCATAACCTTGAATTCATAAATTAAATTCATTGAGATTTAACTTAATTTAGTTTCTTCTGTAGTATGATATTTTTTTACAGAACTAATACCATTATTTTATCCTTAAACAAGATTTAAATTCAAGTTTCTATTTTTAACAGCATCTATGTCAAACTTATAACTTGCCTAAGCTTGAATTAAGAACAAAGCATAAAATTTTGTTGAGGATCTTTAACCTGGAACTAAAGCAGAGGGAAAACAGGAAATACTTAATACAGCACTCATGCTTAGCACAGAGCAATGCAACTGAAGTTCAGAGAAAAAGTTACAACAGAACCATAATATACTTAAACCATTTAAATCTTGAGGTTGCTTCCCTTTAAACAGAGGTGATTGCAGAATGTCACATCCACATACATACAGTAACACATGAACACAACAATTCATCAAGATAAATGCACATATCAGATCAAAATTTAACAACATATAAATATATACTTAAGCATTTAAATGAAAGATGTTACTCACCTTGCTTGTGAGAAAAAGAATGAACAAAGCATGCTTGCTTGAAAATCTGGATCTTAAAAACTGTAAAGTGGTTTGCCTGCATTTCCTAAATCTTCCCTTGCTTATCTTCAGTTGTAAATACAATTGAGTTTGTCTAAATGGAAGTGTCTGTTGTTACTTCTTTGTTTCAGGTTTTATATTTTTTTATGAACGAACTAAAACAAGATGTATATAAGAAGTTTCAGGGGGGAAAGGTGATAACTGGATCAGGTGTATGTAAGTACACTGTATACATTTTGTTTTATCAGGCATAATCTTTTAATTAGGGCTGAAAGATTTTTTTTAGCAAGTTGAACAGATTAAAGTTGTGCTAGCATTTAATGCTTGAGTACTTATGTTCCTACATACTCTGATATAATTAAATTCTTTTGACATTTCTCTTACCTGCATGTTTTTAGCTTGCTTTTTAAACTATTCTATATGCTAAACATACACACAGATATTTCTACTTAGTTTTGTTTTGCATTCTTACTTACAGACAGCAAAAATTATTTTGTCTGGTGACTTTTATTTATTTTGTTTTCATACTTATCTGAAATCTTAGTCTTTAAGCTTCTTGTATTTTGTATATTTTATTTCTTTTTTACCAGCCCATATACTCACTTTGTCTTGCATTTCTTTACAGGTTGTATTCATGTGTACAAGCCTGACTTTAACTTATACATTATGTAGCATATATACTTGCCTGCCTAGCTATTGTTTGTATTACCTATGTACATATATACTTCCTTCTTTTACACTAGTTCTTACTTTTATATTTATTTTATTTAAAGTTGTTTTCAGTCTTTGTTATAAATTTTAACGTATATATTTATTTACTTATGGGATTCCTTTTATTTTAAACTTAAACAGTTAAATGCTTATGTTAAGATTTACAAAGTATTATTTTATTTAACTTTTTTGAAAGTCTTTATTTTAAATTTACATATCATAACTTCTTTGCAAAAATATACATATATTAAAATAACAACTTCTATTTATATTAAAAACCCATTTTCAAAGATATTACAATATTGATATAGTTTAAATATAACTTATTATTAAATTAAAATAATTTACAAAAGAACTATCCTCTATAATATAAGTCACTTATTTTATCAAGCTATAAAACAAAACAAATTTTTATTTAAATTTAAACTCTAAGCTAAATTTATTTCTAAACAAATTAAATTTATCTTGAGTATTTTAAGATCATATTATTACTTATTCAATATTAAATAAAATCAAATCCCTAATTTTCCAAAAATATTAGAATTAGAAATCATGTCTTTATTTTATTCAACTTTAAACAAAGGTTATTTATTTACATTATATACAGATATATATATATATATATATATATATATATATATATATATATATATATATATATATATAAATTATAAATAGAACACAATTTAATTGGCTTTTAAAAGATAAATTATCAGTTAATCATTTATGTAAAAGAATATTATTAAATCAATTCAGATTATTATTAACAAATATTATTAAATCAATTTAATTTTTATCATAGATTGTTAAATTGATATTGCCTCAAATTTCCGGGATATCACACTTATTATGCAGTTAAGAGGGTCATGGAAATTTATATGATATGGACATCGTACATATTGATTTTGAAAATACATACCCTATGGCATGCAGTACTCATTCCTGTGAAATCAATAGTTTTCGGTGTGCTGAGGTCTGGTACTTGAACGATTTTTATCTTTCCTACTATTTTTATTTGTCTATATTTGTATGAAGAGAAAATTTGATTTTGGCACATGCTTTGAATATAGTATTTCAATATAAGATTGTATTTATGAATATATGGTTAGAATATTTAATCAAGAATGTATTTTTATAAATTTCTTTATTGTAAAATTGTTAAAAAAATTCAATATGTTAGGTAGAAAAGACAAACATTGACAAACAAAGAAAATGACATTTAGGAAAATGACAAATAAAAAAATTCAATATATTAGGTAGAAATGACTTTTTTCGTATGTAACACAAAGAACTACCACCATGTATAATTATTTAGCACAAACAAGAAATGAAAATGATTGCACGACACATAGACATCAACCAAAAATGATCACACAATACCAATATTATAGGTTTAAACATTTATAAGTTAAAAGTTGTCATAACCACTTGTTAAAGCACAAAATATTCTTCATTTTTGAGTAAATCACAAAATGTTTCTCATCTTTCACATTTAACAAAACACAAAAATTACATTTATAACTAAAAGTCACTACAACAAAACTTACCTTTTATTGCAATCATTATCAGCGTTTGAACATTAAATGCGGTAAACGTTGTTTTAAAAGGAAATTTTACGCTCGAATGTTGAGATAGGTTTTTGGTTGGTGCCCTGTCTCATTATATTTTAACAATTAAAATTCATTTTCCCTCTTCTAACTTTTGTCCCTCTGTATTCCTAAAAATTCCATTCTATCCCTTTATCGCTCAAAGCAAAACTTTAATCTTCTTAGAACTTCGATTTTTTTCAATGGAGTTGGGCAACACTATTTCCCTATCATTCGCCTGTACTTTGGTTTTGTTAGTTGCCTGATTACTCATTTATATTATGTTTATTAGATTCATTCGATTTCATGTTTGTTGATTCACTGATCTCAACTCTCATCCTAATTTAGGTACTTCGCCTAAAATCAAACTTTGTTCACTCATTTTGCCAGAATTCGGATGTCACACATGCAAAGAGCACCTATGATGTCACAACATCTAAGGCCAAACTTGCAAGTTCAGATGGGGCAATCTCCTGTTAGAAGCATTTTTGATAGTGGTTTGTGAAGAAGGCTTATGCAGTACATGTATCCGCAGGGTCAGAAACTAACTGTAAGTTAGATCTTCATGTTTCACATTTGCATCTGCATAGGGTCATTAGATTTTGTTCCATGACATAACTAGGATTTATGTTTGCATATTAGGGTATAGATTGATCATAATAACAGGTTCATTAGGGGTTATGCTAGTTTCAGTAACTTAGTCTTTGGCGATGCATCTTTTGTACTTATACATACTTGTATATATTGACTAACATATGTATGTTTGTGTTTCTTCTTCATAGGTGTTGTATGATGCTTTTGAGGTTGATACATGATGTCGCACTCTTTCTTTTTTAAATCAGTCATGCTTATCGACGGTCATTAAAATATTTTTATTATGTATCGTTTTGGTATGCTACACTCAATTTATGTACTTATGTTTAATTTTTATCACAAATATTTTTGTTTAATTCTTCATGCATGAAATATTATGGATATATATATATATATATATATATATATATATTGTGATTTGGCTTATGACTCAATTTGTGTACTTATGTTAATGTGATGAATGTGGTTTTTTGAGTTATAATATATAAATAGAATTGAAAATTGTAAGCTTTGAATGTTATGACAGCAAAAAATGTGCAATAGAATTTTTTTATAGCGTTCTAACTATGCAATAAAAAGAAAATTTGTTCAGCTTTGTTATATTATAGCATCATGTTAGTGATATACAAAATATTTTGCAAAGAGCAAATAGTTTTCATAGCAATAAGACGGTGCTATAATAGATAGATATGAATTTTCTATAGCATTTCAATGTGTCATAAAAGGTTGACACAATGATTCCATAGCGTGTTCAAATGCTATAATAATATAGCATGTCGATATATTTATAGCAACTAAAATGCATCATAAAAAGTTCTATAACACGTTTCATAATGCTATAAAAAAGCAGTTGAACCAATATGCCTATTTTAGATGGCAAGAAAAATACGTTTTCCATTGCAAGTATGACACGCTATAGTATCTACCAGACTTTTTACAATATGTTGATCTATGGCGATTATAAAATCGCTGTAGAAAGTTTTATAGCGGTTTTTACACGCTATAAAAAGTCCTTTTTGTTGTAGTGTTTCCAAGTTACTCCATTTTGAAATAAATTCTCTTCCTTACTCAATTTATTTCAAAACCCATTAACTTTAAATTTTATTTCTTAATTATGATTTAAAATCTTTTTAACTGAAAATACCAACTTTATATTTTCAAAATTTGTTCTTTATCCTTTCAAATAAATTTAAACCTTGAATTTTAAAGTAAATTCTTTTATTCCTTCAAATAACATCTCTTAAGTTTAAAATTCATTATTACTCTGTTTATTCAAAATCCCCCTTTCCACACTCGAAACTTATTTATTTGAATTATAAAATCACTTTCATTCTTTTCCAATTCATTCTTTAATTTATCCCTAATTTTCAATAACCAATTTATTTACAAATTCTCTCTTTTAATTTTCTTTTTAAAAATCCAATCTATATATTTTTGGTAACTCAGTACACCCAAATATTTTCAATCAAACATAGCATCCAACAGTTCTGTTACCAATATAATTTATCATAGATTATCAATGGCCAAATCAAAAAATATTAAAACATTCTAAATAAATTTGAGAAATCCCGTTGGATTCCTCCAACCTGTTTCCCTGCATCCACAGATGTTAGCACAATATAAATACCAATTCCACTTCGAGGTGGAATATCGCGGTATATGAGATTTATATAATATCATCCGCTATTATGCGCGCATAGGGTCTCATCCGCTATATAATGCGGGAAATCAATCACTCCAATATATACAATATACTACTATATATAATATAGCGCATCAAATCAATTCAATCATTTAACCAATTATTTAAATTTAACCATTTAAATTTAAATAGCAATCCAGAAGAGTGAGACTAACTCACCTTTGATTTTATTTGCAATCCAATTTAACTGGTTTTTCCTTTGAATAATTTTTTTTAGTAACTAAAATCAATTGAATAAATTAATTAAACAAGTTAATTACCGTAACACATACTTTAAAAATCAAATAGTAGGTTTATAATCTATATTTAAAATTAAAGATCTAATTTTTATACAATTCTTCAACATTTAAAATTTCTGTACTCTTCCAAAATCATATATACATATATACACACTCAATTTTTATAAAATTCCTCTCAAGCCTATATGTATATTAAATCAAAACAGAATGGTTTTTATATACTTTACTATAAAAAATATATATTTCTCTTCTCTGAATGTACTTTAAATCTTAAACAGTTCATTGATGTATTATATATATTTTCAAATTTATATATCAAGACTGTAGATTTTCCTTTTCTGTTAGTTACCTACATTAGCATTTAAAAGAAAATAATCGATTAACTACTAAAATTAACCAGCTAACAAATTACAGGAAAGGATAAAATAATACCCTAACGAAGACCTGATGTCGAACGACGTCGATCGCTGCAAACATCGGCCCTTCCAGTTGCTCGCGAGTGACACCATGCTGACAACCCTACGCGCGCCTCCACCCACGCACTTGTTGCTTCGTCAACGAGCCCAATCGCCGCCCAGATATACCTCGACCCATCATAGAAGCCGACGCCACTGACTGCGCACCTCCCACTTCAACGCGCGCGCACGAGCGCCTTCGCCTCCGTACCAGGTCGACATTCGCGTGATCTAGCCACCAAACGTGACTTCGCCTCCCTATCCCCTTCGTGATACCATATCGTGTTTGCTACTGCATACACACCTCGATTCGTGATTCGATTCATTTCATTTTTTTGAATAAGCACTGCTCGATTTCGATTTTGGAGAGAAAGGAAGTAAATTTGAAGAGGTACGAAAATCGATTCCGTTTTAAAAAACAGAAGAGGGAGAATGACTTGAACTGGGAAGCTTCGTTTACTTTTTTTCTAAGTGATGGCCATTATTTCTTTAAAGCTTTTCATCGTTTAAAATTTTATCTGATGCGTGCGTTATTTTAAAAAGGAGATGGGGGAGACAAGAAGCGATGTTGGCGTGGAGTAGAAGGCTGTAGTGATTTGAAATAAAGGAAAAGCTGTTGAGGGAAAAGTTTTGACGGTGAAAGAATTTCAATTGATGGAAAGAAAAAGTTAATGGAAAGAATTTGACCAGTCAAACCAAACATATATATTCTACATTTAAATTTTCAAAATTTAAATTTAAATTGACTTGAATCCACAACTTAAAATCTTGACTTCCTATCGCGGCATGCCGCTAGGCATTTATAATGTTATTCCCCTATTCCGAACGCACATTCGCGTCCTAATTCGATCGTATGGAGAAGATAGCTTTTTGGACCCAGTTATTAAATTAAACTTTCGATGTAAATTCAGCGCGTTTACCTACCGTACGCTCTTACAATAACTCCAAACACTACGAAATTTGAAATCCAATAATATTACACTATTACAGATCTAATGGAACTGGTTTCGTCGAATTCCGAGACTGTGCCTCGGAAGGCTATTTTTAAATATCAATTTAAACGATATATTTTCAAAACTTAACAAAACACTTCCAGATTCAATTTTAACACTTTTACTATCTTCGGTACTATCAATATAGATTTTACAAGCCTTTAAATTATTTTTAACAAGCTCGAAACTCAAGATTAAATATTTCACTTAATCTTCAATTATTGAATTGAATAAATTATATTATTCAACAAATTGCTGCATCTACATTCTGAATGGATAAATCCAAGTTTTTTATATTTAAAACCAATACTATATTTAAAACCATTTAAATATTCCATATTCAACGCTGAAAAATCCGGGTCGTCCAGATTTGAGATCTGTTCGAGTAATGAAGATCATATGAGAGATGCCATACGTGATCTTACCATTAGAAATGGCTAAAGACAGAGTTGGATGCATATTCTAAGGCTTATCTAACCCAAAGTGGTATATCAACTCAATATCTAGGGAAGCTTATCGATGTTGCTAGCAGAAGTTGGTAATACTTGGTTTCATGTGTTACGGAGCATGCAGGTTGTATTTTCCTTATGATATATTTTATCTAAAGAGATACGATGATTGGAAAGTAACTTATGATCCTTGTGCGTAGGGTCGGCTTCAGTTTACCAAGGGGACCTCCATGGAAAATCCATATGCAAACATACCTTAGCGGTTTTAGATGTAATTCTAATATTGTTGTGTTGTTAGTTGCAAGCAGTACAACTATTTCCTGATTTATATTCTATACCCTAGACACTATCTATTATATCCCTTTTGTACATATTAGATAGTTTGGTTCCTTTTGAGGAAAAACTATTACGGTGATTTGTACAGTCTCAAAAGTTACTACTATATAGATGCATGTTGCTTGAGTTTCTCATACCAGACTTATGTTTGACATGAGGTTTTTATTTTCCCAAAATTTCTCATGTACTCTTTCGAGTAGGCAGAGTAAAGTAGGTTTGACTTTGGACGCTTAAGAACTTTAGGAGATAAGCTGGAGGCTTATATTTATCTTTCTATTTCTATTTTTGTTGCGCTATTACTATGTATGTATCAGTGTTGTGAGGACATGCGGTTATAACTATCCGAGCTGATGATAGTACTTAGGTCATAACTCTGAAATTGCTCTGTATTTTGGAGTAACCGTTTGTACTATTTTTTTGGATATTGTATATTATCATTCCGCTATAAGATTCTAATATTGTATTCTTTCTTTCTTATTCCTTTTCATTTTCCTTTTATTTTACCCTAACAATCTATCTTTTCAGCACTTTATGTTCGACACACGAATACCATGGATGTATTAAGGTCGACATTCAAGGGTTGAAAAGTCGGGTCATTATGTTTGGTATCAGAGCGAAGATTTAGCGAATAACTTGGCTTTAGTTGGTATGGCTCATTAGAGATAGGAAAGCGACACCGTAGAATGAGTTGAGTGTGTGTGTGCATGTGTCTATATATAGGAGAGCGTATTTGTATTTTTTACAAACGCAACCCTTTAGAGTATTTCCTTAGGAATAACTCTTTCATTGAAATAACTCTATCCTTAAGTATCCTAAAGATGTTTTGCTATGTATAGGTAGTAAGAACTGTGAGCATTAGAGCAGTTATTGTTAGAGGAGGAGGTAGAGGTGGAAGGAGTAGTACTATCACTAATGGTGGGAATCGAGCACCAAGGAATGCTGCTCTTATCGAGGAACCAATGGTGAATGTTGTGGAAGAGGCAAGCTGGTTTAGCCACAGATGAACTTTTGCTATGCCATGACTTTGAGAGATTGGGTGGTAAGAGGTTCAAGGGCACTGAGTCTACCATCAGGGTTCAGAATTGGCTTAGTTTGAGTGATAGGATATCAGGAGACATAAATTTGAACGATGCAATAAAGCGTCATTTGGCATCACAACATCTGACTGATGTTGCTATGGATTGGTGGGGTTCGATAAATGCAAATTTCTAGGAGAACAACTTCTCTTAGGCCCAATTCAAGGAAGTGTTTGAGATGATGTTTGTCTCAAAGGCTGGAAAAACTATGTTGTTTAGGAGCTTCCTTGAGCTAAAGCAGGAGGCTATGTCAGTTACTGAGTATGAGAATATGGTCAATGCATTATCTCGGTTCGGGCTTGGGTTGGTAGATACACTGCGGAAGAAGAACGAGATGTTCATTGCAGGTATTCGTCTAGATATTTAGAGGGACACGATAAATCATATCGAGTGGTCATTTGTGAATTTAATAGGTATAGGTTTGAGGTTTGATTGTTTAGCTCCAAAGCCATCTATATCTGCACCATCTAGGAACAACAAGCGTAAGTTTCAGCTGCCAAAGGATGTTCCAGTTTAGCTTGCTATAACTATGGACAAAAGGGATATTTTTATAGGAATTGTATGTCGGGTGGAGGAGGGAAAGTAGGTAAAGCACCGATATTATTTAAAGCATCGATTGCAAAGGTACCAAAGCATGAGCCATAATCAACTAAAATACAGTTTGCACCGAGGAGTCGTTTCAACTACCCCTCAGCCAGGTCAATTTGTTAGGGATTTTCCTATGCTATAGAAAGGACAAAAACTTAGGGTTTTCACTCTTGCTACAACACCTTCCACTTCTACAGCTGCAAAGGGAAAGCATGTTCTTAATGGTATACTATATGTTTATTGCATTCCTGTTCGTGTTTTGTTTGATAATGGCACTTCTAACAGTTTTATATCCTGTAATCTTGTTGATAGACTGAAACTGGAGCCAGTTATGGCTTTTGACTCTATTTGTGTGTCTAACCAGTGGAGGGCTCGACCAATATTAGTATGATATGTTTAGGTGTTTTGGTTACTTGTTTGATCGACTCCTTTCATATATGTATGTTGTTAGGTTTCTAGGTTTTGATATTTTTCTTGGCGTGGACTGGTTGTCTCGGAATCATTCAGTCTAGATTGTGTTAAGGGAACTGTGATATTGAAGAAAAGAATGTAGGTTTTGTTAGTGCCTTGAGAAGGCCCTAGCTCCCTTATGTGTAATTTTCTTTATTCTCATGATATAGGAAAAGAGGAGTTGGATTCAATCTTTGTTGTGCAAGAGTTTGCAGATGTGTTTGAGGAGGTCTCGAGTTTTCCACCTCATTGTGAGATTGAATGTTGTATTGATTTGATTCGGGATGCTAAACCTATTACATTGCCTATTCATAGGCTATCGCCAAAGGAGAAGTTATAGTTAGCAAACTAGGTCAGCGAATTGTTGCGTAAAGGATTGATCTGACCTAGTCGGTCAAATTGGGGAGTGCCAATCATCTTTGCTACTAAGGCAGATAGTTCCTTAAGACTTTGTGTGGATTACCGTGAGCTCAATTGTAACAACCCTATATTTTGTAATTATTTTATTGTATATTTTAATTATTTTTAATGTAAGATTTTGATTTAAAAACTTATTTTACTTATTTGAATTGATTAAATTTATTATTTAAATATAATCTTGATTTTTATATGAGTTATATTCCAAAATTTTGTAAGTTGAATATTTGCCTGAAATGCTGATTTTGGTCAAAATGGTCAAACTGTGACTTTCAACTTAAAATTTTATAAGTTTAAAATTTTAAATTTTTTCTTTTATTATGAAAGTACATAAAATTATAAGAACACCACTTTTCGTTTTGTTGAATTTGGATGTAAATTGTTAAAGTTATACCCTTTACAATATTGTGCGTATATAGAGTTATTTAACAATGACTATTTTAAATTGTATAAATTACTTCTTCTTGGTTATATTTTATTTTAATATGTGATAATATGTTTTATTATGTATATTTTGACTTTTAAATATTTTTAAATGATAATAGAATTTTTCCAAAATTTACTGTATTTATTTCCTATTTTTAAAGGCTGTTTTCTAATTTTCTATCATTTTCTTCATAATAATTATATTTAATAATTTTTTTTGAATGCACTTTTATTTTTTTTGTTAATTTTTTTTGTTATAAATATTTTACAAGTCCATGAAGATTTTCTAAAGTTCATTTGGATTTATTTCTAATTTTAAAGCCCAGTCTACAATTTTAAGCCATTTTCTTATTTTAATTATATATAATTAAATTTTATTTATTTATTTTTTGCACTCACTTTTATTTGCTGTGTTTTACTTTATTTTATTCATTTTGCATGTATTTAAATTTAAATAAATTTTTTCAAAGTGTATTGAAGTTATTTCTAATTCTTAAGTCTAGTTTTCATTTTTCTGTGCTATTTTTCTTATTTAATCATATCTAATTAATATTTAATTTTTAATATTTTGTTTATCTGTTATATTTTCGAATTTTAACTGATATTTTAATTATTTTTAGTTATTTGGATGTATATAAATATATATGAGAAATTTGAAAGGGTTAAAAGCTAAGAAACGGAAAAACGTTTTGTCCGTTTCTTTTGCAGTTTCTTCTGTCATTAATACATCAATTCATCTTAGCCATTCCTTTCCCCATCCTTTGCAGCCGACTTCCTCTTGTCATTCATGAATTTTTGATGCCCCAAAACCCTAAAAATCACGGCCTCCACCTTGAAGAAAAAAAATTAGGTAAATCCCTCTCCTCTTTCTACTTTTCTTACTTTTCTATGCAATTTTGCCTTGTTTCTCTTCTAAGTTTGGATCGGCCTCTTCTCCATAGCCGCAGCCACAAACTCCTACATCTCTTCCATGTCTCCAACACCATCTACTCCACCAACCATGACCATGGCCGAGCCATCTATGGTGGCCAAACCCTTCAAATTGCAACCTACATGCCTAAAAACAATGTTTTTGACCATTGTTGCCTCATTCCCTTCATCTCCACTTGTTGCCTTGCCTATATGATGTTAAACCTGACCTATATGATGTCATACCTGAGTCAAAGCATCATCATAGCCAAGCATAAGTGTCCCTTAGGCCAAGCATTGAAGTGGTTGAAGCAAGGTCCAATCTATCTTGTTCATTTCGCTTTGTATTTCAAAATTGTTTCAATGTTATTTTATGTTGAATGTTTATATATTGTCTGGTTTGTTTTTTTTGGGTTGATAATACAAAATCATATCTTGGCTAACTTTCAACTCAAATCAAAAGTCGTGAAATTGTGCTTGTCGTGCCTTTGGAGTCGTGCTTGTATGTTGTTTTGGTCTCTAGCTTTGAAAAAGGTGAGTCTTTCTCACTCTGTCATATATACTTATGAAAAGTGGATTGATGACAAGTGTTTAGTAATGTAAAATGATTATGCAAGTTAATGATGATCATATGATATGCTATTCCATGTTATTACCATGTTATTACCATGTTAAAACTGTTAATTTTCACCTGACATCTGATATATGACTGTATATTGTGATATTGACTTTGTTTATATTATTTCTGTAAATGATCACACTGCAAGTTCCCTGTTAGAAAAAATGTTATGGGCTGAAATGATAGGCCTGAGTTATTTTATTTATTTATTTAAACTTGGGATTGCGGGTTTGAAATGATACCCGAATTTTTACCTTTTAAACTGCGGATTGAAATGATACATATCTGTATCACTTGACCTAGGTTAGAAAACTATATACAGACCCGTGGTTATTCTATAAAGTGTTTTGAATATTTTAAGTATTTTAAAAATTATAAATTTATGAAATTTGGTTTAAATAGATTTTGAAAGGTTTTAAAATAAATAAATTATGATTTTTTTATGTGTTAAAAATGTAATTTATGAATGGATTAACTGGACTTTTGAAATATAACTTATGTTTGGAATTTGGAATTTTGACTAAAAATGATATTTAAGTTACATGAATAAAATGGACTTTAATTTTATTTGGAAAATGGTAAATATGATAAATTGATTTATATTTGAATTTAAGTGATTTATTAAAGAATTATTGATTTTCTATAAATTTAAGTGGTTGAATAAATGACTGTTGAAAATGAAATTTTAAAATATAACTTGACTTGAAAATGTGAAATTTGAGTTTTAACTAAAGATGTTAAATTAATAAAATGGAAGTGTAGTTAAATTTGTGAAATGGTAATATAAATCTGAAATGTTAAGTTTTAATTTATGAAAGAAACGTATAGGTTTTAATTTATGAAAGAAACGTATAGGTTTTAATTTATGAAAGAACGTATGGTGTTCTAATTAATGATAGGAACATGTAAATTCCTAATTAATGAAAGAAAGGTATAAGTTTTAATTAATGAAAGAAACGTATAAGTTTTTAATTAATGAAAGAAACGTGTAAAGTCCTAATTAATGAGAGAACATGAAAGTTTTAATTAATGCAAGAACATGTAAAGTTTTAATTAAGAAAGAAACATGTAAAATTTTAAGTAGTGTGGTATTGATTTAAATTAATAAATGTTCATTATTGTAATAGGAATATAAAATTTAAAACGTACATTTGACACGTAGATTTTAATCAATGTGATGGTGTATTTTAAATTGATTAAAATGATAAATGTTACTTACTGTAATAATAAAATGTAAGTTGATAACGTACATGTGATAAGCAAGTTTTAATTTATGTGAATGGCATACTTTAAATGATTAAAATAATAAAGTTTCTTTATTGTAATAATAATGTAAGTTAATAAGGTGCTTTTAACTTAACATAAGAATTTCGGTTTAAATTGTATATTACAGTAAGAAAGTTTATTTAACTACAAGGCTATGATAAATTGACATGTTAAAATTTTAAGCTTATCAATACTTTGATTATATACAATGTAAAGTGGAAAGTAGTACATTCCAAAAATGCTATGATTCCTTAAGGTAACATTTCCAAAATGCTATGATAATTTAAAGGAATATTTCAAGTTTAATAAATTTAAAGAAATATTCAATGATTTGAAAATTTGGGTTTTATTTGAATTATATAATATTGAATTATTTTTGAAATGGAAATGATACAATTGTGATATTGTTTTGAAATGAGTATGATATTTTGGTCTTGAAAGTATAAATTATTTGAAAAAAATATCCATGGGTTATAATAACGATTGGTTGTTAAAGAGACCGGGATCGGATATTATCTTATAGCCGGACAATACCGAAAACCACTTTAACAACTGTGTACGCGGTGGAGATTCCACAATGAAGTAGGATGGTGGCGACGTTCTCGAGGTATGTTACATGGACCCAACTCCCGTGAGTTGGCATATATGACTAAAACAGGAGCTATACCGGGCTACACAAAGAGTCGCACCTTTTCATCGAGCATGCTCCATCGGAAACTATTCTATTACTGTTGTGATTCGATTCGGTGGCGCCACTTTGATTCGGGGTTATTGTTCGAGGTGGGCGGAAGCTGCTGGCTTGCCGTCACCACCGGTCCGGAAGTGCAAACGGTGTATCCACCCTGGCATTTCCTCGCGTGCCGTGTCATATCCTTATATCGAGCCCACTACGATTTTGGTTTTAAAGATCCAACCGCGTTAAGGTTCACCATCCCCTTAACGCTATTTTCTATATAATTATACTTTACTGATTAGACACTACCGTATATAGCGTATATTACTACATAGTAAATAGTTTAACGGATCCTTAGAAGATGGGCGACCCCAAGCATCCTTTAAGTTACTGATGCATTTGGTTACTGTTCACTTGAGTTGATTTACAGTTTATAAGTATTTATGTCCCGACTCGAGGGTTTTGTGTTTTGCTTTACGCTTGGGTCAGATTGAGTGAGTTAGCATTCCAAATTCACCTTCGGCGTTGGATCTTTCCTTGAAGATCCAGCCATCTATTTTGTTTCAGTATCCAGTGGTTCAGTAATGTATCTGATTTGTACCTGATGTATCCTGTTACTCTTCTGTTGTACCTTATTTAACTCTGATGTATCTCATATTTATATAGTAGCTTCATGAACTACTATATCTTTTCCTTCCGCTGCATTTTTATATACTCTGTGTCTGTGATCTGTGATTTTTATTTACTGTATATTCTGAGATTTGCCAAATTTTTATTTACAACGCGGTATTTTGAGCAATTCAATTCCGGCATGAGTGTCTACCTATACACTTACAATGGATGCGAATGGTTGAAAATACCGGGTCATTACATCAATAAGTGGACAATTAGGAACAAGTATCCTTTGCATATGATAGATAACTTGTTCAATCATTTTCATGGTGGTCAGGTATTTTCTCAGCTAGAACTTGCCATAGGGTTTCATCAGTTGAGGGTAGCAGTGGAAAGTGTACCTTTGACAACTTTCAAGTCTGATAAGTTTTATGAGTGGTTAGCTATGTCGTTCTCCCTAACTAATGCTCCAACATATTTTGTGGACTTGATGAATCGGGTTTTCCAAGAAGTGTTGAATAAGATTGTTTTTGTGTTTATTGATGATACTCTGGTCTACTCTAAGATCAAGGAGGAGCATACTTGCCATTTGAGGATTGTACTTGAAACACCGAGAGAGCATGTGCTGAAAGTTAAGTTCTTAAAGTGTCACTTTTGGTGGTTGGAAGTTGGGTCCTTAGGACATGTTGTCTCAGCGTAGGGTATTTCTGTTGACCAACAAAGGTAGTGGATTTCAAGATTAAAAGAGGTCGAAAAGTGTAACCGAGATTAGGAGCTTTTTAGGATTAGCTGGTTATTACAGGACGTTTATTCAAGATTTCTCAAAGATTGCTTCACGCTTGACGAATTTGATGGAGAAAGACGTCAAATTTGGTTGGATTAATAAATGTGAGCAGTTTAAAGAGTTAAAGGCAAGGTTGACTAGCACTTTTGTTCCGACTATTCTAGATGAAGGTGAGGGTTTAACTGTTTATATAGATACTTGTAAGACAAGTTTAGGTGTAGTGTAGATGCAGCATGGAAGTGTTATTACTTATGTAGGCCGGCAACTCAAGCTGCATGAATTGAGGTATCTGACCCATAACTTGAAGTTGTTAGCAGTTGTTTTTGCATTGAAGATAGGGAGGCATCACTTGCTTGGTGAGAAGTTCGAGTTATACACAGACCATAAATCGTCGAAGTAACTTTTCACCAATAAGGACCTAAACATGAGGCAGCAATAGTGGTTGGAGTTTCTCATGGCTTACGATCTTGACATTTTATGTAAGCTAGGGAAATAAAATGTTGTAGTTGATGGTAGAAAGTATATAGTTATGGCTGATATAGACGTGCATCCAACCCTGATTAATCATATCCAAGGAAATCCACTAAGAGGTATTCGTATTGCTAGGATATCTAGAATTTTGAGTAGGAATGAGGCAGCGGAGAGGTGAACGAGATTCGAGGTAGATAGCTGCAGTTTAGTAAGGATGAATGGAAGGCCCTGATATTGATGAGATTAGGCAATAGGTATTGACATAGAGTCATCATTCACGACTTATGATACCTCTGGGAGTTATGAAGATGTACCAAAATATGAAGCAGACTTTCTGGTGAAAAGGAATGAAGAGGGATGTTTTCATATTTGTGAGTCTGCGTTCTAACTTCCAATAATCCAAAGGCAGCCTTCAGAAGACAACTGGGCTGCTTCAGCCACTTGAGATTCCGAAGCAAAAGTAGGAGCATATATCCATGGACTTTGTAGATGGACTACCTTGGTCGAGGAAAGGTAATGAAAGTATTTGGGTTATAGTGGACCAATTAACTAAGATCCCACACTTCATACCAGTGAAGATTAAGAGGATGGCATCTAGTTTAGCTAAGTTGTATGTTAAAGAGATCGTCAGGCTTCACGGAGTTCACTGTGATATCGTGAGTGATAAAGATGAAATATTAACAAGCCAGTTCTGGAAAGAGATGCATGATGCCTTAAGAAGAGAGCCAAATTTGAGTATGGCTTACCATCCTGGCCAAAAGAGAGGATTGAACGTGTCTTGGAGGACGCGCATTAGGTTTGTATATTAGATTTCAAGGGTTCGTGGGAAGAACATTTGCCTCTTGTTGAGTTTTCATACAATAACAGTTACCATGCTAGCACCCAAATGACACTTTTTGAAGCATTATATGGAAAGCCTTGCAAATCTCCATCGTGTTGGGTGGAACTTGGAGATCGTTTATTGCTTGGACTGGATATGATTCGCACGGTATTGGATAAGGTAACAAAAATTCGGAAGCGGATTAAGGAAGGGCATAATCGACTGAAGCTATGAAAACGAGACGTGTAGGGACTTGGAGTTCTCATTTGGGGACTTTGTGTTCATAAAGGTTTCTCCAATAAGAGATGTTGTTCGATTTGGAAGGATGAGGAATTTAGATCAACATTATATAGAACCATTTCCTATACTAAAGAGGGTTGGTGTGACGACACGACTTCCTATCTCCAGGAAATCGCATCATTTTGAAGAAAGAAGTGGATAGAAGAAGAAAAGAAAGAGAAAAAAGAAAGACAACAACATCAGAGAACTCACAGCGGAACGAATGAAATATAATATATTACATAAAATATTACATAGTATCTTATTACATCAGAGTACACAATAAACAACACAGATTAGACAGTTATAAATATCTGTCTAATTATACAATTCAAGTACACAAGAAACAGATACCAAACAAACACAGCGGAACCATAAAATATCTACACGTGGTAGCCTCCTGCTCTATATCTCCTCCAGAATTCGTCAAGCAAACCTGAATCACTTGACTACTCATACATAATATGAGTACCCAAGAGTTTAATAAAACAGAAAATAAACACTCGGGTCAGACAGGGGTCTGGTGTGAGTAAACGGTTAAAATTGCTTAAATTTAGAAAACCTTTGAAAAGAAAATGTATCACGTAAGACTTCCCACACATAAACATGGAAAAGTTTTTACCTTACGCTAACCAAAACATTTGATAGGAAATCTAGTGATGTTATAATACTGTCTAGGGTTTCAAAATAAAATACAGAAATAGCTGGAATGCTTACATCTCACGTTCCAATATAGTTGGGCACAATCAAAACCGTACAGACACTTATTGGATTTTGGATTCCATCAATGGCAGGACTACTGGGGTACCGCCCGTCACAGTACGTGGCCTAGATCAACGTACTGAGGAGTACGCCCACTCTCCTGCAACACAAGGTCGGGACCATTCCTTACTGAACAGTCCCGAACAAGACAACCCCGCAGTTGGCCGCGACCCAACTGCCCACACAGCCGAATAAAAAGGGACTTCTAGACAGGGGAAAATCTTGCTCTCCAGTGGGAGCTACCCACGAAGCCTTGCTGCACCTCCCTTGTTTTAGCCATTCCCGGTTGTTGAGGCTTGAGGCTGCGATTACCTTTACAAAACACATCTATCTTAGAATGCTCATCGTCCACCTGACGATGTTCTGAAAGCATTTGATCCATACAAGTTCGTTCCGGGTTCGAACGAAACCGAAGGCACTATCTCGTTGCACTCATTTTGGAATCGCCCTCAGAGTCAACAACCATAGCCCTTGCACTTTAAATCACCATCTCGAATCTATAAGCACTATTCCGTCAACTCATTACGGAATCACCCACAGAGTTATACTGACGTATAGCCCTTACACCTCAAGTCTTCACTTGCTCCACTTGGATTCATGCCCTAACGTTTAATTGGAATCGATGTGGTTTTCGGATTCCAAATAAGGAAATCCGATCCCGGTCTCACCGAAACCAAACGCCATTTTAATGTCCAAGTTTACTTAGGGATTTAAACAATTTATAATTATATTCAGGATGATATAAACAGATAGTTGAATCATATTATCACAATAGATAATTCATAATAAACATTCATCTCACACAACAGCATATCACATATATCAGAGATATCCAAATCATCCAGTATCAACCAATCACCCAATATCATTCAATATCCAATATCAACCAAATCATCCAATATCAATCATTCATCCATAACAGAATTGATTAACTCTTAATTACTTGGGTTACTTAAATCCTTCTTCATTTATTTATTCCAGATAAATAAATTAATCATCTCTAAATGATCTTCTTTAATTAATCTTCCTTGATAAATCCTCCTTTAATTACATTCAAGTAATTATCCTTAACCATATTCAGTAATTATCCTTTAATTACTATCATTAATTACAATAATTAATGATCCTTCATTAATTAATTAATCATAATTAATTATATTAAACCTTAATTAATTACAATTAATTAATCATACTTTAATTAATTACTTTTGTTAACCAACCTTGATTAATTTCATTAATTACATTAATTAATAATCCTTATTAATTAATAATTAACTTGTAATTAAATAATTAGCTTATAATTAATCATCTCATTATCATAAACAGTAATTAACAATTTATAATTACTTATCTTAATTAATTAACTCTTTAATTAATTATATTAATCCCGATTAATTAATCTAATAAACTAATCTTTAATTACATCATTAAGTAATTATAAATTAATTAAATTAATAAATAAATCCTTAATTAATTACTTTATTAATTAATTACATTTTAATTAATTACACTTAGTAATTAATCTTAAATTAATCACATTCATTAATTAATCACATTAATTAATTAACAAAAATAAATTAAGTAATTAACTCTTAATTACCTACATAAGTAATTATCTCTAATTACTTTCATTAATAAATCTTACTTACTCTCTTAATTAATTACCTTAACAAATAATTAATTCCATCATTAAATAATTCTTAATTCATTAATTAATTAATTATTCCCTAATTAATTAACTTCAAAATTAATTATATTAATTAATTTCTTAGTTAATAATATCATGTGATTATTCATTAATCACTTCCACTTTAATTACTCCCATGAGCAATTACCTCCTTAATTTCATTCAATTATTGACCATTAATTTACTTCATTATGTAACTATACTTAATTAGTCCATAATTAAGTGATTATTTAAAATTAAGTAAACAATTAACTAATTATTTAAAATTAATTAAACAATTAATTAATTAACTTATTATATTTCAAAATCCTTAAATAAACATTTGTCTTAATTAATCTTTACCTATTAAGAAATCATATTAATTAAATATTCTTATATTCAAAACAAAGATAAATTAGCCTATTTATCTGCATAAATAAATTATTTGTAATTAATCAAATTTTACTAACCTTAAGGACAAATTTATTCAATTTGGTTTACTTAATTATAACTTAAACTTTATTTGGGAATAAAGTATTTAGAAACAAATTTCAAATTTAAAACACTTTAAATTATCTAATTTCAAACCTATTTATTTAGAATATGAATTGAACTTAGTTTTTAAACATTACTTAAAATTTTATCTTAAAACTTTGATTCAATATTTAAATTCAAAACACTCTTTTAAATTGAATTTCAAAATTTATTTAAGATAATTACTTTCAAAGAAAACATCTTAACAATTTAAATTTGAAATAAATTCAATTATCATCTTTAAAAGTTTGATTAACTTTTCTTCAAAGGACAAACTTTTAACTTTGTAGATCTATTTCCTTTTTATAAAACTTGTTTAAAATTTAAAGCTTACTTTTATTTATCAACATCAAGTTCTAAGCTGGAACTTCGTCACTTAATTTTGTTACAGTACTCACATTAAACAGAACTAACAAAAACAAACAACCCCAAAATCTCGAGTCGAACACTGCAAATACTCGAGCCTGCCCCGAGTAAACCCAACTACCTCCCCTCTTCGAGTCGACATCAGGAATACACGAGCATTACTCCGAGTCGGCCTTCATCTTCTTCAAACACATGTTACCCAGTGCACAAAGTGTACACGTGTGTACGTACCCCACCGGCTCCGGCCACCGTAGGCAACCACGACCATCGCCAACGACCACTCGAATGCACACGAACTCGACCCAAAACCCAGATCGAACCCCAACTACACGAATCACAATTTGACCATCAACTCGAAAATCTGCAGAACCAATCTTCCACAAAATCACCCACGACCAACATCACGACACCGTTAAGCCACCGCCGTCCTTACCAAAGAAACGCCACAACCCCGAGCTTCAACATCCCCACGTCGCGATCGAACTCGATCCATCATTCATGTCGCAAAAACCTCTACAATAAAGCCCAAACTAAAACATGCTAAAACCCAATCGTGTTCGAATTCGAACATTTCACACATTAGAAAAAATCCACTTGTATTTTTCCCTTAATCTACAACACATAATCAAGCTACGACCGAAATTTCATCTCGAATCAATGCGTGAATAATCGGTAATTCACCAAAGTTCCCAAAATGAACAAAATCCAAATTCTCATGACTCATCAAACTAAAAATCATGAAACATGTATTAAAAATCATGATTTCTAATCACTAATACGTTCATGTAATCTAAATCAGCAAACAAGATTATTTATTTTCCATGTGTAACAGTATTTTACTGTAATTTGGAAATTCTGAGTAACTCCTTCAATTTAAAATCCTATAATTATTTTTAAATGATATACTATGTGTTTACAAACAACTTTCATTAACACACCACTGTCCAATTCATGATAAAAACCAAGTTATTTAGATTTTTTTGAAAGAGTTGGACTGTTTTTATTAAATACAGTTTTCATTTTTACAACCTACAGGCAATTTAAATATTTCAATCCCACATGCAATCTAATTTAAATAAAATTTTCCAGATAACATCATGATATCATCATAAAATCAAGATGAAGTCTAAAATTAAACTGTTTTAAAAATAGTTTACTCACCTGTTCTTATATGCAGAACAGACTTTTAATTTTGTAGGCCTTTGACATCTGAAGAAACTTGAATGCATGCCTCAAAATCTTAGATTTTAAAATGTTGAAACTTCAGAGTTGAATTGCTGAATTGATCTAAACTTGAATTGCATGTTGAAGCTTTAATTTGCAGATTTTCACTTTGCAGTTTGAAGTTGCTGATTTAAATTGTTGTGAAGAACTTTGGGTTTTCAATTCCAGGTTTGGTTTGCTTTAGTGATTATGAATTTCAGGTAGCATTTGTTTTTAGTTTTGGTTTTAGTTTCCATTTTCAGGTTTGGAATAATTTCTGATTTTTCCATTAACATTTTAAAGAAAGAAAAACAAAGAAAATGAAATGTTATGTTTATAAAAAAAAAATGAAGACACTTGTTATTAATTTGAACAAATGTCAAATATAAATTTCTTTAGCTTACAAGTGTTATTAAGATATGTTTACACATGTCTTTTTTTAGTATTAATAAATTCTTATTTAATTTAAATGCAATTATAAACTTACATAATTAAGTTACTTTGTTAATAAACGCTTACTTATGTATTTATATGTATTTATGAAATGTTTATACACATTAGTGAAATGTTTTTATGAAAATAAGCTTTTGAATTTTAATAAATACAAGTGTGAAATCTTTGTAACCCTTTATTTTATAAATAGCTTACCTTTTAAAGAAAATATTATAAACTAATTATAATACAAATAAATCTTTACACATGTTTATATAAACATTTAACTTTAAACACTTTAAAAAGAAAATAAAACAAAACTTTGATTAAATCCTTTATAAACTAACACACTTAAAATAAGAAATTATCTTATATTTTTGCAAACAATTGAATTAATCTAAAGTAACTTTTTTAAAATATTAATTTTTAAACAGAGCTTTCAAAAAAACAATCAATACCAATAGATTAAAATTAAATTTCCAAAACAACTCAAATTATAACATATACATACATATATATTACAATTTGAAAATTAATCTTTAATTTAGAACAAAAGATCTTTTTTTTTGGCAAAGCCAGCGGGATTAACTGGTCCCCTACCAGTTTATTGCAAAAACAATAAAAGTTACAAAAGAAACAAAGAGATTAAATGGAAGAGAAAGCAACAAAACACATCAAAAACAAACAAAAAAAAAAGGAAAGAAACAGAGCTCATTCCCAGGGTTGTATCAGATCAGGTGTGAAAACAGATTGGCAGTACTTCAGTTGGCAAAGAATAGCATTCTTCACCTCATGCCAAAGAGCATCCCCATTTTTTCTTTGATTTTCAAAAAAAATTGCATTTCTTTCCCTCCAAATAACTGTCATGTATATCTTCAAGCATACTGCAAGGATCCTACCCTTATCATCTCTCTTCTCAGCAGAGTTGAAAAAAACTTCCCACACATCTGTTGAGCTAGCAGGTTGAAAGCAATGGCCAGTTTTAATTCCAATTCTATTAAAGAGAAATAGAAGAGCAGGGCAGTCAAAGTATATGTGATGTGCAGACTCTTCAAATAGGTCACAAAACAAACACTTCAGAGTGCAACTCATGCCAAATTTGTTCAGTACATTCCTTGTTAGCAAAGCTTCGTTTATCACTTTCCATAGCATCATGTTGTGGTTTGGTTGTGAATCAGATGTCCATATTACAGAGTTCCATTTTGTTGCAGGCAGAGGGGTAGTGTCAGTGATATGGTTGTAAACTCCTTTGATTGTATGAGGCTTCATGTTCCAAACTATACTGTCATGTTGAGTAACAGGAATGAAAAGCTGGTGCATTTTATTCCACATCTGTCTTATTTGTTGATTACTATTGTAGGGAAGCACAATTTTCCCATCTTGTATATAGTCAATAGCCTTTGCATTCATGTGTATACCAGACTGCATAATCTGGTTATAGTCACACAATGAAGACAGAATAAGGCCTTCACTGACCCATGGGTCATACCAGAAACTGACATTTGAGTTAACTCTGATAGGATATTTTACCATAGGAAGGACAACATTCCTCAACTTCAGTAAGTTTCTCCAAATCCAACTACTGGACTGCGGATTTTCCATACACCAAATTTTTTTTTTCTTAATATTGTACTGCCATGCCCAGTCAACCGATAAACTAGCTCTGTTGTTGATTAAGTCATCAATATGTTTGGTCATAGCTGCTAAATTCCACTTCTTTACATTTTTAACCCCAAGTCCTCCCAAATTCCTGGAGACTTCAAACTTTGAAAAGGAACAAGGCAACAATTTTTTATTATGTGTGCTTCCTGTCCAAAAAAATCTGTTCATAGCAGACCTGACTTGTTGCAATAGCCTTGTTGGAAGAATCATTGCACGTGCCCAGTAAACAAGGGAGGAATATACAGTAGACTTAATAAGCACTAATCTACCACTCTGAGACAGCTGCCTATTTTCCCAAGCTTTCATAACTAAAGTGATTTTGTTGTAGAGTGGAAAACAGTCAACTCTAGTAATTCTTTTTGTTATTAATGGAAGACCAAGATACTTCATGTCTGTGTTCATAAAAGAGAATCCACTTGCTCTTTGTAAGGCATTTCCTTGTGAAGCACTGACTCCAGAAACCAACAAGGAAGATTTGTTATGATTTATTTTGAGACTGGTCATTGCATAAAATTCTTGAAGAGCCTCAGAAATGGAATTTAAGGAAAGTAACTCAGGCTTTGTAAACAACAACACATCATCAGCGAACATGATAGAAGTAATATGTAGTTTAGCACACTTAGGATGATACTTTATTGCTTTCAGAGAATACCTAATTTGCAGTATGACAGTGAAAACTTCCATGACAATCAAGAATAAATATGAAGAAATTGGGTCACCTTGCCGTATACCTTTACTGCTTCTGAAGTTGCCAACTGATCTACCATTAATTACAATAGAAAATGATGGAGTGGATATGCACACATAAACCCAGGATACAATTTTTTTTATAAATCCCATTTGTGCCATAACCCTGACAATAGAAGACCAGTGGATGGTATCATAGGCCTTGGTTATATCAATTTTAATAGCTGCCGCTGTGGGTACCTTATTTTGACCATATCCTTTCAGTAATTCTTGTGCTAGCAGTAGGTTATCAAGGATACTTCTTGTAGGAATGAAAGCAGCCTGATTTCTTGAAATAACCGAGGGCAGAACTTTAACTAAACGTGATGCAAGTAATTTAGAAATGCATTTGTATACTACATTACAACAAGAGATAGGTCTGAAATCAGTGACACTTGTAGGATTATTGACTTTAGGAATAAGTGCAATGTTAGTACAGTTTACTTCACCTAACAACTTACACTTGTTGAAAAATTTATGAATGGCTCTACAGAACTCACTACCCAAAACACTCTAAGTTGTGATAAAGAAAACCACATTTAATCCATCAGGCCCTCCTGATGATTGTTGATTCATAGCAAAGAGTATTGTTTTAATTTCTTCATCAGAAACAGGAGTAATAAGGGATGCAGCATCCAGGGTTGAAATACTAGGTAGAGGAAGAGTTGAAATGAGATCAAGATCAGGTATAAAACCATCTGGATTTCCAAGCAAATTAGAGAAGAAGTCAATAAATGCTTTATCCATAGATTCAGCAGTTGAACAAGCAGTACCTTGTTCATCAAAAATGTTATATATGTTCTCTCTTGCATGCTTAACCTTTATAGAATCATGAAAAAACTTGGTGTTTTTATCTCCTTCGGCAATCCATTTTATATGCAGTTGTTGTCTCTTCATGCTTGCTTCCAAGTACAATGCATTATTAACCTCTTTAAAAAGTTTACTTTCTTCTTCAGCAGCTTGAACATCAAGAGGGTGCTCCATCATGTACTCCTGTTGTTTCCTTAGTTTTTCCTTTAGGCCAGTAGACAGCATGCCACCAGTGCCAAATGTTGAGTTTGCCCATTGTTTAATCTGCTGCTTTATACATTTTAGCTTCCTGCAAAACCTAAACATTGGATTACCATAACATGAAAATTCAGAGCTAACTTTTGTAACTAAGGGAATGAAATGATCATGTTTAACCCACGCATTATAAAATTTAAAACTTCTCTTTTCCTTTTTAAAATGGAGACCAAGAGTCAAGATTAAAGGGGAGTGATCAGACATTATAGGCTGTGGAAGGTAAACAGATAGGGTAGGCCAGTGAGTGATAGCTTGAAGGTTGCAAAAAGTATGATCAATTGTTGTGAAGGTGCGAATACCACTGCGACTTCTATTGTTCCATGAAAACTTGGCTCCAGATTTGTTAACCATAATCAAATCAGATTCAAAAATAGCTTGGTTGAGAGGATCAAGTTCATTTGATGTAAGAGGAGCACCACCAGATTTGTCACTGAATTCATAGCAGGAATTAAAATCTCCCATCACAATCCAGGGGTGAGTGGATTGTCTTAAAGGTGGCAAAGCATCAAAAAAAACTTTCCTAGAATTGGCAGAATTGTCTGTATATACAAAGGTAATATAGTATGAAGAAAGGGAATTTATTTCCTGCACATGAAAGTGGATGTACTGCCTAGTAGATAGAAGGGGGGAAAGATAAAGTACAGTAGGATCAAAGATAATCAAAATCCTACCATACGAGGCACTATCCAGATTGTGATGAAAAGACCAGGTAGGATTTATATATGATACAGCTTTGGTAGATAAAGATATGTTTAGCTTTGTTTCAAGAAGACCAAATAGACAGATGTTGTACTCATTGATAATTCTTTTCACTTGATCAAACTTCAAGTTACTGTGAGCTCCCCTAAGGTTCCATGATGCAATTTTTTTAAACATTAAAATTATTGAGGAAAGGAAATGTTATTTCTTCTCTTAGCAGAAAGAGATCTCGTTTCTATGATCCTTTTAGACTGTGATGTTGGAGAAGGTGGTTGGGAACAAGATAGGGTGGAGATAGGATCAGGAGGAGGAACTAAAGAAGTTTGGAGATTGGTAGTACATGCTGGCCATCCTGGCAAGTCAATAGAAAAGTTGTATTGTGTTGGAGATGTAGCTTGGTCTTCCACTGGGATTTCATACATTGTTTTAATTATTTGTGTAACTTGTTGCTCAAGGTTTGTGCACCGATCTTTGTCCATTTCTGATACAAGTGTATCAGAGGTTTCATGCTCTACTTGTTTACCAGTTGTTGTTGTGTGGCCAAATTCAGAGCTGTTTGCTTCATTTGTAAACAAAGTTGTGTTCACAGCAGTTGTTTTCAGTTCATTAACTAAAATATCTTCACCAACACTCTGTTCTTCACCAACATTTGTAGGGGCACTGCCTTTGTAACCAACACCACACTGTTCTACTGCAATTACTTCAGTTGTTATTTCACCTTCCTCAACATCAATAATTTCCTGTGTGTCCTCCTCATCCACTTCAGATTGTAGCAAGTGGAACTTATTATTAGTAGTAACAGGGCATGCTTGTTCAACACTTTGAGCATTATGCACATCATTTTGCACTCTATTATTTGTCACATTTGCATCTTTCTCAGAAACCATCTTTTCTTTTTGCAGCATCAAGTCATTTACTCCCACTTCTTCACTCCCATTTCTTCTTTTATCTTTACTTTTGTTTACTTTTTGCCAAACTTGCTTAACTCTTTCTTGTTTCTCAGTTGCTCTCCCTTTTTTCATCTTATTCTTTTTGTCTCCAGCATGTTTATGTTGTTCTTCAGCTGTACATTGCTCTTCATTCTCATCACCTTCATTATTCTTGCAATTCTTTTTCATGTGCCCAAACTCATTACATAAGTACATATCTCCGGTTTCCATAAGTATTCCACTATCACAACTTGTTCCGTTCCATCTAGCATCATCACAGAGAAACTATCTGGTAGTTCTTTTTTTGGAGTAACTTCAACTAAACATTTAGCAAAGGATAAGCGCTCAAATTTTTCAGTTGATGTATCCATACAAAGAAGCTTACCTACTCTGGCAGATAACCAATTAATTCCCAAAGGTAACCATGCATACAAAGGTATATTGGATAGTTTTATCCACACAGGCACTGCTTTTATACTACTACAGCTGTTCCCTATATTTTCATCCCACGACTTCACTATGAATAACTTATTTCTCATAACAACTGGATCAGCTTCAGATATATTTTTCCTATCCTCATCATTAGTAAACTTAAACAAGAACAGGAAACCGTCAGATTTAACAGTAATTGACCCCCTAATCTTCCAAGCATGCTTGAGGTAGTAAAGAACAGTAGAGTACGACAGTGGTTTATCGAGGAAAAAACCAACGAGATAATCACACCACATTGAACTACCTGGCTTGATAACTTCAGCAGGTGGCACAATAGCTTCACCTTGAAATTCAAGATGTATATCACATGGAACGTAAGTGCCAGCATTGTTAGGTCTCGCTTTGAAAAGAGTGTTCCAAGCTTGCGGTAGTTTGTTCAGGGAAGGGGAAGATAAAGTTGAGTTTGAGTGTGGAGGAGGTGATGGTGGTAGAGAAAACTTGGACGAGGCATGAACAGGAAATGGTGGGGCAATCTGAACACTTACAGTGGATGGGACAACATTTGTTATGACAGGGAGAGGAAGAATGGGAGTTTGACAAGGTTGAAATGAAGATGATGGATGGGATGGGTTTGCTGGATGAACAGGGAGAAGCTCGACACAAACAGGGAGCGGTCCCCATTTCACAATATATATCAAATGTATATATAATAAACAGAATAAAATTTCATTAACTTTGACAAACAAATCTTATCAATATTGCCATATTAAAAATTCATTAACCTTTAAAAGATTAAATTCACTAATTAAATTAAAATTACAAAGAAATTTATCAAATCAATTTAATTATTAATGAAGATTATTAAATTGTTATTGCCCAAAATTCCGGGTCGTTACAATCCTCCCCCCTTAAAGAATTTCGTCCCCGAAATTTAAAAGCAAAGGTAATTTAATAACCCAGTACAGATTTCAAATTTCAAACAGCAAAGTATTCCTAACAACCAGTTACTAACAACCAGAGCAATCAATCACACAAACAAACCTCACTAATTATCCTGACACAAATCAAAATAAATTTCTAATACTATCTCGAGTTTCCCAAGTATAAATCACTGGGAGACTTGCTCTACAAAAGCCAACAAACTAACTACACTACCAAAATCCAGAGCTCCTCTCATCTCTAGATCCATCAATCTGAACAGAACATAAGATTATTCTCAAATCCAGCTCAACATCCAACTCCAACTGAACTACAAATTCCATAACCAACAATAAACCATACACGTACTCCCTCAGAGATGCATGAAATATAATGAATTCCAGCTATCCAAACTGGCAATTCAATCTTATCCTATCAAAACACAGATAAGAAATCTCAAATGCCTCAGCACTAACCAACCAATCTTATCCAATATCTGTTCTCTTAACCAGAGAATTTTAACCACTCTGAAGTCTCCAACTTCGAATTCCAAAACTTCTTATCTCATATCTGTAACTCAACAGACAATCCTGGGCTGCCAAACTTCTTCCTGATCAGCTAAACCTATGCTGATACTTCCGGAAACAACTAGACCAAAGCAAACCAGTTTCTGGATCCTATTCAACAGAAAAGTCTCCAAAGATTCATCAAAATCCAGAACACAAGCTCTACTACCCAAACAATAGCAAACAGAACTTACTTCCTTCCTTGCACAGCAGCTTCCTTGCTTCCGCTGCACAACTCTGATTCTGAAATAGATGAGAATATTGCCGATGAACACGAATACAAACTTATCCACTATATCCGGAAAACGTTGTTCATCAAATCCATAAAAACTGAGTGACTCATCTGACTCAGTCACACATCCTTATAGCAGAAATCCAAACTCATAAACTAGATCGAACCAATCCAAAAATATTTCTGAGCTGCTACACCAACTCTTTTCTCTAAGAACCATCCAACTATCAGGCTAACTACCAAGATTGCTTCCGCAACCAAAACAATATGGAACTCAACTCCAGATGTAGACAAACTTCAGATTACTCCAACAACTCCTATCCACATGAGAATCCTCAGTCTCAACAAACGATTGCCCAGATAAATTCCCAAACTAATCGCAAGTCACTTTTGTGATCCAACCTAATTCGGATTCCAAAGAAACTGTCCTCCCTTTACCAATTAGAACAACTTTAAACTTTTCCAAACAAAGCTAACCCTTTAAGAAAACATCACCACCTTCAGCCCGGACTGCTGAAGGAGAACCACAAGATTCCTGAATCATCGGAGAAACAAGCCACACTGGTGCTTCCAAACTCTACCTCGATGATACTACAAAGCTAAAGAACCTTCTCGTCAGCACACCGAACACTTCGAGTTGCACTGCTACCACAGCTAACCAAAGACTCTAATCCAAAGGCTTCTCCAAAACCAAAACCGGCAACAATCCACACAATGGCCCCCGAGATGGCAGACAATCTCTCAAGAAACTCGGACTCCAAACCAAGCATCTACACTCGCTCTCCTTAAGGAATAACAATGAGACCATGCCAAAGCAAATAACTTATAGACCTTAGTCTCAGGTTCCAAAACATCCAACCTCCATGCTAAAGATCCAGATAACTTCTACACAGATGAATCATCTCTGCGACAGGTAAAAACTACTTCTCCACTACTACTAAAACTGCTTCAAGAGAAAACATCTTCAGAAAATATCCAAGGATACTTCATCTCATCATGCAGTTACCAAGATATCATTACTAATTTTTGCACTTCTGACAAATCCAAACACTAGAATAATTCGCTTACCCGAGCGAAATTCAAACTTACACTTCAAATACGAACTCCGAATCTTTAAAAGATTTCCTTCGGATATCATAGAAATCCTTACTCCAAACTACAAATCTTACTCATGACGGTATTAGGTCTACAGTCTCAACAAATACTTCCACCCTCAAACATATGGACCTCTTCTATTAGTGGTAGTCGTGTTACACACACCACTACTCCATCTACCTCTAAATCTTATGCTGGAAAACCCGAACAGATAACCCAACAAATTAGGTGTATATATATATATAGTTATATATAAAAATTACAAGTACGCTCTCTCAAGAAAGACACCACTCCAGAGCCTAGGCATTCACTCAACCTAATGCTCTGATACCAAATGTGACGACCCGACTTCCTATCTCCAGGAAATCGCATCATCTTGAAGAAAGAAAGGGATAGAAGAAGAAAAGAAAGAGAAAGAAGAAAGACAACAACATTAGAGAACTCACAGCGGAACGAATGAAATATAATATATCACATAAAATATTACATAGTATCTTATTACATCAGAGTACACAATAAACAACACAAATTAGATAGTTATAAACATCTGTCTAATTATATAATTCAAGTATACAAGAAACAGGTACAAAACAAACACAGCGGAACTATAATATATCTACACGTGGAAGCTCCTGCTCCATATCTCCTCCAGAATTTGTCAAGCAAACCTGAATCACTTGAGTACTCATACATAATATGAGTACCCAAGAGTTTAATAAAACAGAAAATAGACACTCGGGTCAGACAGGGGTCTGGTGTGAGTAAACGGTTAAAATTGCTTAACTTTAGAAAACCATTGAAAAGAAAAGGTATCACGTAAGACTTCCCACACATAAACATGGAAAAGTTTTTACCTTACGCAAACCAAAACATCTGATAGGAAATCCAGTGATATTATAATAGTGTCTAGGGTTTCAAAATAAAATACAGAAATAGCTGGAATGCTTACATCTCACGTTCCAACATAGTTGGGCACAATCAAAACCGTACAGACACTTATTGGATTTTGGATTCCATCAATGGCAGGGCTACTGGGGTACCGCCCGTCACAGTACGTGGCCTAGATCAACGTACCGAGGAGTACGCCCACTCCCCAGCAACACAAGGCCGGGACCATTCCTTACTGAACAGTCCCGAACAAGACAACCCCGCAGTTGGCCGCAACCCAACTGCCCACACAGCCGAATAAAAAGGGACTTCTAGACAGGGGAAAATCTTGCGCTCCAGTGGGAGCTACCCACGAAGCCTTGCTGCACCTCCCCTGTTTTAGCCATTCCCGGTTGTTGAGGCTTAAGGCTGCGATTACCTTTATAGAACACATCTATCTTAGAATGCTCATCGTCCACCTGACGATGTTCTGAAAGCATTCAATCCATACAAGTTCATTCCGGGTTCGAACGAAACCGAAGGCACTATCTCGTTGCACTCATTTTGGAATCACCCTCAGAGTCAATGACCACAGCCCTTGCACTTTAAATCACCATCTCGAATCTATAAGCACTATTCCGTCAACTCATTACGGAATCACCCACAGAGTTATACTGACGTATAGCCCTTACACCTCGAGTCTTCACTTGCTCCAGTTGGATTCACGTCCTAACGTTTAATTGGAATCGATGTGGTTTTCGGATTCCAAATATGGAAATCCGATCCCGGTCTCACCGAAACCAAACGCCATTTTAATGTCCAAGTTGTACTTAGGGATTTAAATAATTTAAACTTATATTCAAGATGATATAGACAGATAGTTGAATCATATTATCACAATAGATAATTTATAATAAACATTCATCTCACGCAGTAGCATATCACATATATCAGAGATATCCAAATCATCCAGTATCAACCAATCACCCAATATCATTCAACATCCAATATCAACCAAATCATCCAATATCAATCATTCATCCATAACAGAATTGATTAACTCTTAATTACTTGGATTACTTAAATCCTTCTTCATTTATTTATTCCAGATAAATAAATTAATCATCTCTAAATAATCTTTTTTAATTAATCTTCCTCGATAAATCCTCCTTTAGTTACATTCAAGTAATTATCCTTAACCATATTCAGTAATTATCCTTTAATTACTATCATTAATTACGATAATTAATGATCCTTCATTAATTAATTAATCATAATTAATTATATTAAACCATAATTAATTACAATTAATTAATCATACTTTAATTAATTACTTTTGTTAACCAACCTTGATTAATTTCATTAATTACATTAATTAATGATCCTTATCAATTAATAATTAACTTGTAATTAAATAATTAACTTATAATTAATCATCTCATTATCATAAACAGTAATTAACAATTTATAATTACTTATCTTAATTAATTAACTCTTTAATTAATTATATTAACCCCGATTAATTAATCTAATTAACTAATCTTTAATTACATCATTAAGTAATTATAAATTAATTAAATTAATAAATAAATCCTTAATTAATTACTTTATTAACTAATTACATTTTAATTAATTACACTTAGTAATTAATCTTTAACTAATCACATTCATTAAATAATCACATTAATTAATTAACAAAAATAAATTAAGTAATTAACTCTTAATTACCTACATAAGTAATTATCTCTAATTACTTTCATTAATAAATCTTACTTACTCTCTTAATTAATTACCTTAACAAATAATTAATTATATCATTAAATAATTCTTAATTCATCAATTAATTAATTATTCCCTAATTAATTAACTTCAAAATTAATTATATTAAT
This sequence comes from Allium cepa, assembly GCA_030765085.1. Classification (NCBI taxonomy): domain Eukaryota; kingdom Viridiplantae; phylum Streptophyta; class Magnoliopsida; order Asparagales; family Amaryllidaceae; genus Allium; species Allium cepa. Next base: position 75,496,511 of record CM060941.1, on the reverse strand, counting down.
TAATTTCTTAGTTAATAATATCATGTGATTATTCATTAATCACTTCCACTTTAATTACTCCCATGAGTAATTACCTCCTTAATTTCATTCAATTATTAACCATTAATTTACTTCATTATGTAACTATACTTAATTAGTCCATAATTAAGTGATTATTTAAAATTAAATAAACAATTAACTAATTATTTAAAATTAATTAAGCAATTAATTAATTAACTTATTATATTTCAAAATCCTTAAATAAACATTTATCTTAATTAATCTTTACTTATTAACAAATCATATTAATTAAATATTCTTATATTCAAAACAAAGATAAATTAACCTATTTATCTTCATAAATAAATTATTTGTAATTAATCAAATTTTATTAACCTTAAGGTCAAATTTATTCAATTTGGTTTACTTAATTATAACATAAACTTTATTTGGGAATAAAGTATTTAGAAACAAATTTCAAATTTAAAACACTATAAATTATCTAATTTCAAACCTATTTATTTACAATATGAATTGAACTTAGTTTTTAAACATTACTTAAAATTTTATCTTAAAACTTTGATTCAATATTTAAATTCAAAACACTCTTTTAAATTGAATTTCAAAATTTATTTAAGATAATTACTTTCAAAGAAAACATCTTAACAATTTAAATTTGAAATAAATTCAATTATCATCTTTAAAAGTTTGATTAACTTTTCTTCAAAGGACAAACTTTTAACTTTGTAAACCTATTTCCTTTTTATAAAACTTGTTTAAAATTTAAAGCTTACTTTTATTTATCAACATCAAGTTCTAAGCTGCAACTTCGTCACTTAATTTTGTTACAGTACTCACATTAAACAGAACTAACAAAAACAAACAACCCCAAAATCTCGAGTCGAACACGGCAAATACTAGAGCCTGCCCCGAGTAAACCCAACTACCTCCCCTCTTCGAGTCGACATCAGGAATACACGAGCATTACCCCGAGTCGGCCTTCATCTTCTCCAAACACGTTTTACCCAGTGCACAAAGTGTACACGTGTGTACGTACCCCACCGGCTCCGGCCACCATAGGCAACCACGACCATCGCCAACGACCACTCGAATGCACACGAACTCGACCCAAAACCCAGATCGAACCCCAACTACACGAATCACAATTTGACCTTCAACTCGAAAATCTACAGAACCAATCTTCCACAAAGTCACCCACGACCAACATCACGACACCGTTAAGCCACCGTCGTCCTTACCAAAGAAACGCCACAACCCCGAGCTTCAACATCCCCACGTCGCGATCGAACTCGATCCATCATTCATGTCGCAAAAACCTCTACAGCAAAGCCCAAACTAAAACATGCTAAAACCCTATCTTGTTCGAATTCGAAGATTTCACACATTAGAAAAAATCCACTTGTATTTTTCCCTTAATCTACAACCCATAATCAAGCTACGACCGAAATTTCAACTCGAATCAATGCGTGAATAATCGGCAATTCACCAAAGTTCCCAAAATGAAAAAAACCCAAATTCTCATGACTCATCAAACTAAAAATCATGAAACATGTATTAAAAATCATGATTTATAATCACTAATTCGTTCATGTAATCTAAATCAGCAAACAAGATTATTTATTTTCCATGTGTAACAGTATTTTACTGTAATTTGAAAATTCTGAGTAACTCCTTCAATTTAAAATCCTATAATTATTTTTAAATGATATACTATGTGTTTACAAACAACTTTCATTAACACACCACTGTCCAATTCATGATAAAAACCAAGTTATTTAGATTTTTTTGAAAGAATTGGACTGTTTTTATTAAACACAGTTTTCATTTTTACAACCTACATGCAATTTAAATATTTCAATCCCACATGCAATCCAATTTAAATAAAATTTTCCAGATAACATCATGATATCATCATAAAATCAAGATGAAGTTTAAAATTAAACTGTTTTAAAAATAGTTTACTCACCTGTTCTTATATGCAGAACAGACTTTTAATTTTGCAGTCCTTTGAAATCTGAAGAAACTTGAATGCATGCCTCAAAATCTTAGATTTTAAAATGTTGAAACTTCAGAGTTGAATTGCTGAATTGATCTATACTTGAATTTCATGTTGAAGCTTTAATTTGCAGATTGTCACTTTGCAATTTGAAGTTGCTGATTTAAATTGTTGTGAAGAACTTTGGGTTTTCAATTCCGGGTTTGATTTGCTTTTTTGATTATGAATTTCAGGTAGCATTTTTTTTAGTTTTGGTTTTAGTTTCCATTTTCAGGTTTGGAATAATTTCTGATTTTGCCATTAATATTTTAAAGAAAGAAAAACAAAGAAAATGAAATGTTATGTTTATAAAAAAAAAAGAATGAAGACACTTGTTATTAATTTGAACAAATGTCAAATGTAAATTTCTTTAGCTTGCAAGTGTTATTAAGATAAGTTTACACATGTCTTTTTTTTAGTACTAATAAATTCTTATTTAATTTAAATGCAATTATAAACTTACATAATTAAGTTACTTTGTTAATAAACGCTTACTTATGTATTTATATGTATTTATGAAATGTTTATACACATTAGTGAAATGTTTTTATGAAAATAAGCTTTTGAATTTTAATAAATACAAGTATAAATTCTTTGTAACCCTTTATTTTATAAATAGATTACCTTCTAAAGAAAATATTATAAACTAATTATAATACAAATAAATCTTTATACATGTTTATATAACCATTTAAATTTAAACACTTTAAAAAGAAAATAAAAAAAAACTTTGATTAAATCCTTTATAAACTAACACACTTAAAATAAGCAATTATCTTATATTTTTGCAAACAATTGAATTAATCTAAATTAACTTTTGAAAAATATTAATTTTTAAACAGAGCTTTGAAAAAACAATCAATACCAATAGATTAAAATTAAATTTCCAAAACAACTCAAATTATAAGATATACATACATATATATTACAATTTGAAAATTAATCTTTAATTTAGAACAAAAGATCCTCTATTCACAATATATATCAAATGTATATATTATAAACAGAATAAAATTTCATTAACTTTAACAAACAAATCTTATCAATATTGCCATATTAAAAATTCATTAACCTTTAAAAGATTAAATTCACCAATTTTAAATTAAAATTATAAAAAAATTTATCAAATCAATTTAATTATTAATGCAGATTATTAAATTGTTATTGCCCAAAATTCCGGGTCGTTACAGTTGGTACACTTGCATATAGGGTCGAATTATCAAATAGACTATTGGGAGTTCACAATATGTTCCACATATCGCATTTGCATAAGTATGTGCATGATCCTTCTTTGTTAGTGGAAGCGTCATAGGAAGAATACCTAGAGGCTGAGCTTAACTTGACTATACTAAAGCATCATGTTCGCATTATTTATCGAGATGCAAAGCGATTAAGGACTAAGGTCATCAAGTTAGTTAAGGTACAGTGGAGAGGGGATGCTAGGGATTGTACTTGGGAGATGGAAGATAGTGTGAGGGAGTCCTCTCTAAAGTTTCTTCTAGATTAATGGTTTATTATCTTATAGTATAACTTTGGTAGTGCACTCGCCGCTAAAGGTGGAGTCACTTTGTATGCATCTTAGTTTACATTTTGGTTTGTATATTGTTTCAATAGTACTCTATATATGTACTTGTTTCTTCTGTCCTTCTTTTATTGTTGTTCTTATTTGAATTTCGAGGACGAAATGTCTTAAGTGGGGGTGATTGTAGCGACCCGTAAATTCAAATACTTTGTCTTTGAATGTTAGAAAATTTAAATATGGTTAAGCATTATAAAGGTGATTTTATTACCTTTTTAAGCTCCTTTTAATTAATAACTATTGATAATAAACTTGTTTTTGGATTTTGTTTACAAAAATAAATACTTTGAAGAAATATTGAAAATGTGACCGAAAATCATTTTATCGAAAAACAACGTTTTATCCAGTATATGCTATTCGACATTTTCATACATGTCTAAATAACATAAGCAGACATTAATAACTACAAAAATATTTTCATTATATATGATTAAATAAATCACTTAGGAAAGCATCTAGAATGAATTAGATATTTTTGAGTGGAGATAATATATTTTCTATGGAATGTGAGGTAGAAAGTTGATCGCATGGAGACACATAGAAGGGGGTGAGGCTTGGCTGGCTAGAGTGGGTTAGGGGAACGGCAGGCTAACTACTTGAAATCCTATATAAGTGCACCCTTGGTTTATAGAAACACTTCTACAACTTTCAAGAAAATAAAAACTGGCTCTTCGTTCTCATTGTCTTCATAGATCCCTAAACACAAAGCAACTCAAACTTGCACCAAACTTTAGTATAAGCCTTGGACATCATAGGAACACCTTTCATCAACTTGAAGCTAGAGTATTTGGAGAACAATACCTCAAACCACTTTAAGATGGTGAGTATTGGAGGGATTTTTAGCCTAGGCCATGAGCTAGTGAGCGAGGTAGGAATGGTTTTGGGAGCTTGCAAGGTTGAGGCAGGAAGTGGAAGCTTTTGCTTGGTTGTTTACTTATTAAAGGATAAGCTATTTCACCATTTGAATGAATATGAAGTTTGTAAAGGCTCGTGTTTGATTATAGTATGTTGCTTAAATATATATTGCTGTATCTTATTGTTATTATTGCTTTGGAAAGCAAACGACATATTTAGATGATGTATTTGGCCTTGTATGACTTTCTTTGACTTGATGCATAGCCTTGACAAAAGTACATATGGTTTGGTTGAAAAAAGGTTGAATCGATCTTGAGTTTGGAAGAGGTTTTATAAGGATAGTCATTATAGAAGCACTTAGGAAATTCCTTTTGTTCAATATTTTCAGTAAATTTTTATAGAGGAGTCCTTAAGGTTTCTCATCATGATTGTATGTACATTGAGTGTATTGTTTACCGTAAAAAGACCAAATGCTAAAAAATTTGTTAACATATCGAAATGGGAAAACTTTTAAGTATGTAAAACTCCTAGGCATTTACATCAATCTACAATAGCACTTTCAGCCACTATCATTGCTCTAAACCCTTTTTATATCATTCTGGAAAAGCTGTGGTTTCTGTTATGAACTTTAAATGTTTGAAAATGACTTTTAATTTAAATATTTTACCTTAAATCCTTTTATAGTATTTTCTAACTTATATTAGAAAATTTTAAAAGTGATTTGAAATTTTTAATATTTTTAATAATTAATTATGAATTATTAAAATAGAAGGTTTATTTTTAAATAGAACAAACATGCTTTTTTAAGTTTTTAAATAAATTATAAAATAGTTATTTTAAGTAATATTTTAAGTGAATGTTTACACCATAATTATAAGTATTTTAAAGTGTATAGAAATTAGTTAATTAATATAATATTTTCTAAATTATTTTTAGAATTTTATTAGCTATCTTACTTTATAAATAAATTAATATACATATACATAATACAAAAATACATATATCATTTTTAAAAGGGTTTTAAATTATAAACAAATGTTTTACAAAGGGGTTAGGAGTTGCTTAATTTGCTTAATCGTGCTATGTTTTGTTTACTTGTTTATGGAAAGTAATTAATACTATAATTAGCGTTAAAAGCTAACAAAGTAGACTTGTCTATCTATAAGAGTTAAGAATGATGTTTGAGAACTAGAAGCGATTATGCTCTAACCTAGCGGCTTCACACTTGACCGAGGGATAGTAAGTTGCGACGGTCGAAAATGTGTTAAATATACGAAACTTGATTTCCATAAGCGATCGTTTTTAAAATTAGAAAGTCAATAAGTCGACTAATCGAACTTGACCATTTAACTTAGGAAGTATATGAAAGCTTCATGTCTTCGTGCGGTTTGAGATCCCTCGGGAAGGACTCATTGGTAGGAAACATCCACTACAAGAAAAAGGCAGAATACCGACAGCCAAGACCGACGGCTTCCGACGGCCATTTTCCGAGGGCTTTCGACGGGCCGTCGGCGGCCGTCGGAAGCCGTCGGAAATTTGCGATTATACCTGCCAGCCGAGCCCTTTCTTCCTCCTCCATTCCATACGAAAATAAATCAAAAAACCCCCCAAATTCAACCCCCAAGCTTCCAATCCCTAATTTCTAGCTTCCAGATCTTCCAAGGCTCTCTAATCAAGCTTCATTACTCTTAATCTCAGGTATAATCTCTTATTTTTATGAAAAATTCAGTTTTTACCCTAATTATAGATTTGCATAAATTGATAAATTAGGGCGAATTAATGATTGCAATTGTTTCCACTAGCGTAATAACGGTTTATAGCATCACATGGTATACCGATTTCATCTTTTATCGTGAAATTGTGATAAACACGTATAATTTGTGCTTGTTCATGTATATGTATTTTGTTGTGTATGCCTTGATTCGACGATTGTATACGTTATTTGGAATAAGATAAAATGATTGAATGAACTAGGAGTATTATATTGTGCACGTATTTACTTATGACACAAAAAAAATGCATTACTCTAAATTATAATTGTGTGTATTGGAAAATGACAAAATGTTAAACCAGCCCTAAGTTGATGCGTAATACGTCGAATAAATGTGTGAAATTAATATATAAATGTGAACAGTGAGTAAAACTGTATTTTTGAGTAAAATGCGCGCATGTTAACCGACAAATGTCCCTTAGAGAGTTTTTGGCCCCGTCTGACGAGTGTTGTACATGATCGTTGTATAAATAGTCGTTTTTTTCGAAAAACGACCATTTATATTCATCTGGTACAATGTTTGTCGGATTTGTCCCTGTATTGGACAAGTTATGAACACAGTAAGAATTTACATTTTGTATACTATTTCGTCTCAAACGGTTCATAAAATTTCGCCCTAACTTTTCTTTTTTGTTTCCTGCGTACACGCATTTGTGTACAATGCAGGGAACAAAAGGGAAATGCTGCCGAAATTTTATTGAATCGTTTGAGACGAAGTAATATACGAAATGTAAATGCTTACTGTGTTTGTAATGGGAAGTAGGATGTCTGACCAATGAAAAAAAATTATATATATTTTTAATCGTTACGTACGTTAAAAAAATGAAATGTGCCCTATTTGAAAATATTTTTAAATTTGTGAAGTTGTTCTTTAAATTCAAAATATTATACGAACATGAAAATAATCTTTTTCGAATATGTATTCTTCAAAATAAATATTAAATTTTGAACTTCTCATTTTGTCAAATAGGAAAAATGATTGATTATTTTGTTGATCGAAGGAGATGGATGTACCAAAGAAAAGGACTGAGGGGCTCAATAAAAGAAGATTTTTATAATGGTATAAACGTGTTTGTTGAATTCGCCTTAAGTAATAACGGAAACGATCCAGAAATTCGTTGTCCGTGTAGTAGGTGTAGACATTTGAAGTTTTTGTTACCAGATATTGTGAAAGTTCATTTGTGCCAACACGGTTTCACACCCGAATATTATGTTTGGGATCGGCATGGAGAAGTTGTAGCAAATACTTCTGTAGAGTCTGAAAGTGTCGTTAACGAAATAGTTTCAACGACCCGTATAGAAAATATGATCGAAGATGCAGCACGATCAATGTTTCCTATGGTTGAAGTTGACGACGATGATGTAAATGTTGAAGAACCAAATATTGAAGCTAAGAAAATTTATGATTTACTAGATGCAGCTAAGAAACCTATTTGGGATGGTTGTAAAAGCGGCACGCAGCTGTCAGTAATCGCAGAATACATTGCGATGAAGTCAAAATACAACATCACTGAAGCTGGGTTTACGGCTGTTGTACAAGCTGCAAAAAGACATATGCCGCCCGATAATCTAATGTGTGAAAATCACTACGAAGTTAAAAAACTTATGTCGGATTTTGGTTTACCGTATCAGAAAATAGATACATGTTTAAAAGGATGCATGTTGTTTTGGAAAGAAGATGCAAACCATAGAAATTGTAAAGTTTGTAACCAGGAGAGATACAAACCAAGAAAAAAGAAGGGTAAGGAAGTTCCGTACAAGCGTATGCACTACTTACCCATAACTCCAAGACTTCAAAGATTATATGCATCTTCTGTAACTGCGTCTAATATGAGGTGGCATAGCGTGAGAACGGAGGAAGAGGGTACGTTGACACATCCGGCCGATGGAGAAGCATGGAAGCATTTCGATAAAACGTATCCAAATTTTGCAGCGGAGAGTCGAAATGTTAGATTAGGATTATGTACGGACGGTTTTTCTCCATTTTCTCAATTTGGTTCTAAATATTCATCCTGGCCCATTATCGTCACACCGTATAATTTACCTCCATGGATGTGCATGAAAACGCAATATATGTTTCTTACTGTTGTCATTCCTGGCCCCGACGATCCGACACAAGGAATCGATGTATATTTACAACCGTTGATTGAGGAGTTAAAAATACTGTGGAACGAAGGAGTAGAAACATACGATGTGTCAAAGAAGAAAAATTTTCGTATGTTTGCTTCTTTGTTGTGGACTATAAGTGATTTTCCTGCCTATGCAATGCTTTCGGGATGGAGTACTGCCGGTCGTCTAGCATGTCCATATCGCATGGATGAAACACGAGCGTTTTCTTTACCTCATGGTAAGAAAATTTCATGGTTTGACTGTCATCGATATTTTCTCCATGTAAATCATCCCTTCAGAGGAGACAAGAAAAACTTTTTAGCTAATAGAGTAGAAAACAGACAACCACCGACGATATGGTCAAGCGAAGACATATATGAACTTGTTGAGGACTATCCAAAGATATATGAAACGGGGGAGCAAACAGAAATTGAAGGCAAATCAGTTGTTCATAACTGGTGCAAACAAACTATTTTTTGGGAGTTGCCGTATTGGAAACATCTTCTGCTTCGCCATAACATAGATGTGATGCACAATGAGAAAAATGTATTTGATAATGTGTTTAACACAATTTTGAATGTGAAAGGGAAGACGAAGGATGATTTGAAATCAAGACGTGATATAGAAGAATTATGCAAACGTCCCGAGCTTCATATGAAACCAAATGACAGTAAAAAACCAAAAGCTTATTACGAATTAGATAATAATCAAGTTAAAGCTGTGTTAAAATGGGTGGAAGGGTTAAGATTTCCTGATGGGATATCATCAAATCTTAGTAGATGTGTTGACTTTAAAAATGGTAGATTGAGCGGAATGAAAAGTCACGACTGTCACATAATGATGGAAAATTTATTTCCCGTTATGTTTAAAGAACTACTGCCGTTAAAAGTTTGGAAGGTAGTAACGGAGCTTAGTATGTTTTACAAAGAGCTTTGTTCGACTTTAAAAGTGCAACGTTTACGTAAACTTGAAGTGGACATTCCTATATTGCTTTGCAAATTAGAGAAAATATTTCCGCCAGGTTTTTTTAATGTGATGGAACATTTACCTGTTCATCTTCCATCTGAAGCACGACTTCGAGGTCCTGTCCAATACGGATGGATGTATCCATTTGAGAGGTATGTAATATGTTATAACGTAATTTAATTGCATTTGAAAGATGAAGTTAATATAAATTAATGTTGCATAGATATTTGAATCATCTGAAGAAAAAAGTGAGACAAAAAGCACGAGTTGAAGGTTCGATATGTAAATCTTACATCGAAGAAGAAGTTTCGTTCTTTTTCTCTCACTATTTCAGTGACCATGTGAATATTTCATTTCAAAGTGTTCCTCGTAATGATGAAGGCGACGAACAAGAGTCCTCTCAAGCAATGTTATCTATTTTTAGACAACATGGTCGGCCTTCTGGAAAATGTGTGGAAATATGGCTAGACGATAGAGATCTTCGTGTAGCACACACTTATATTCTTCTAAATTGTGCCGAGGTTGCACCGTTTGTTAGGTATTCTGAAATAATAATTTTTGTTTTATTCTTTTCTGTAATGCATGCGCGTGTATAACCTAATGTAATAATTTGTTTATATAAACAGTGTTTATGAACGGGAACATCCGAACGGAGATCTCAGTAAAGAATTTTCCCGTTGGTTTTCAAATTACGTTTATGAGCCGAAAAATTGTGTTATTGACGAAGGGTTGAAACATCTTGCAATGGGACCAAAAAGAGTGGTCAAGACATATCCAATATATTTCGTCAATGGATACAAATTTAACACCAAAGAATACGGTGCAGAAAAATTAACAAATAATACTAGTGTATTTGTTAAAGGTAGTGACGATCCAGAAAACCATTTAAATGATTTTTATGGCGTTCTAACACAAATTTTGCAACTGACATATTTCTCAAGACCCACGGAGGAGGTGTTTCTATTTAGATGCAATTGGTTTAGCAATGTTCCAGGTTCTGGAATTAATGTGCATAAGGATTATAATCTTATCGAAATAAAGCATACATCGCACTATCACAAGTATGATCCTTTTGTACTAGCCAAACAAGCATTGCAAGTTTATTACGCTCCTTATCCGTCTCTAAAAAGAGATAAAGCAGATTGGTCTGCAGTTTTTAAAACAAAGGCCAGATTCACATTCGATGGGAAGAATATTCCGGACGAACAAGCTTATCAGGCAGATCTTGAGCAAAATAACGAAATAATAATTACAGACGATCATACAGATTTTGGTCCTTTGATCGATGAATCAAATGTTTTGGTAGAAGCGTTTGACAGTGCAGAGGAAAATATCGTCGAAAACGAGACCGAATCTGAATCAAAAGACGATGATGACTGATATAAATTTGAATCTGTTTTTTTGCAATTGATGTAACTATGTTGAATTCTTGATGTATTATGAAATTGATGTAACTATGAAACTAAATCCGTTTACTATTGTTTTATGTTATTTCAATTTGTCATTTATTTAGCAATTTTTATTAAAAATGCAATGAACTCTGCTTATCGTAGGAAGAGTACACCCATTATGAATCAGGTATAACAAACTTACATTTCTATTTACATTTCAGTCACTATAATTAAGCAATTTATACCGTTGATGTCATGTTCATATGAAATATATTTCATTATCATGTTTTTATTCTCTTATATAATGATGTGTAAACGTCACAGGTTTATCATTATGTCACATAGAGGGAGGAGCTCTTCCCGTTCTTCAGGAGGCGATGGCAGTGGCCCATCGCAAGCGCCACACCATCCAGTTGTTACGTTAGTCCCCAAAGCAGATGGGTAAAAATTAAATCTTATTCATCATCTTATTTTTTCTATACTATACGTACGTACTTATCTGTATCGTACTTAAAAACAGAGGGTTCGAGCTACTACCCACTAAGGTAGTGTTGGACGTCTCCAGAGCAGCATATCGTAGTAGGATGAGTGCGTGCTGGCCGAAGTGGGATACCATCCCTCCGCACGTCATAGAGTGCATATGGCAGGATGTCCTAGTATGTGTAATTTTTATGTTTTCCATTTTTAATTCGTTTTTGTCGTTTTTCTGCCATTTATCGTTTAAAGTGTAATCTTTTTTTAACACAGGCTGAGATAGACATCCAGACAGATGATATGCAGCTGGCACGAGCATACTGGATGAGGAAGATGCGAAAGAACTACAGAGACACGATATCTGAGGTTAAGAAATCCGGGAAGAGACCACGGTGGATGGGGGAGAGCGTGTGGCAAGCTTGGTTGAGCTACTGGGAGACGGACGAGGCGAAGGCAAGTATACTAATTTTTTTTGAATTATTAATTTAACGTGATTGGAAAATAATGTATCAAATTTTGAATGTACAGGCAGAGTCAGATAGAAACTCTGCAAATAGAAATAAGAATCCCGTTACTCATCGCGGAGGATCGAAGTCGTTTCAGCAGTATCGGCAGGAGTTGGAAAATATAATTACTGAATAATAAATGTAAATAGTTTATGCTATATGATTTTAAATGTATAATAATTGTATGTAACAATCAACTTCAGGAAGCCGAGGCACATGGTCCTGTCAGCTATATGGACGTGTTCACTCGTACGCATGCTGTCGAGCATGTTAATCCAGACGGGACTGTTTCGTACACATGGCAGGACGATAAATCCAGTAAAAGCCATGTAAGCATATTTTATTTTATTCAGTATTAGTAATTGTTTTAGTTGTCAAATTATTATGAAATAAGATATGATATTATTAATTTGTCAATGCAGGAGATGTTTATGGAGCAGCGACAGAAACTCCTTTCTGATACGGGTCGAGAGCAGCTGACGACCGATGAAGAGGACGTTATTTTTGAGTCCGTTATGAGTCCACCAGAGCATGGTCGACGATGCAGATTTGGCAATTTAGCGGTAAATAATTTAATTTTTCTTAAAATACTTAAAATATGATATTCTTACCTTTTCAAAACAATAAACTTTGATTTTATTTATTTTTCAATTATTGCAGTCCAGTAGTCAGAGTAGAAGACGGCGGAGTAGACCTCAGAGCGAGCTAGCAAGTATAGAAGAATTGCAGACTAGAGTTCAGCAGTTGGAGGAGCAGAACCGCCAACAGGCCATGCAGACGGCACAGTTATTTGAGTACATGCAGCAGTTTGGTGGCCGCTTCCCTTCATCGGCTGGCTCTGGATCTGGGGCAGATTGATTCATTGCTTTCTGATTCGTTCGTGCAGGTATGTTTAGTTTTAGTTTACAATGATTTGGTAGATAGAACAATTAATTGTTGATATGTATAATTATGTATAATACACTTGGTTCTGTAGCTGTATCAGGATATGCATGATTAGAACAGTTATTGTTAGTATTATTGTTAATGTTGGAATGTTATGTATATTTTGTATTTTATTTTTATTCCAATTTTGTTTATTTCTGTGTCTATTGAATATTTTGGAGTATTGGTTTGCATGTTTGGTTGGATTATTGTTTATTGGATTGTGCAGTATTGATATTGTAGTGTTTGGAAGAGAAATGTGGTTGGAAGGCTCTATTTGCAGCAGATTTAAAAAAAAAACAGCAGATTTCCGACGGCTTCCGACGGCTCCCGACGGCTTATAGGTCGAAATTTTCATCGGTTACCGACGGCTCCCGGCGGCCTGATTTCCGGCGGTTTCCGACGGCTTCCGACGGGCGACGGAAGCCGTCGGAAACCGCCGGAAGCCGTCGGTAATCTATACGGCAGCACCCGTCGGTAGCCGTCGGAAACACTGCTCCCCGACGCCGTCATTTCCGACGGCTTTTTCCGACGGCCGCCGACGGCTTCCGACGGCCGCCGACGGTTTTCAGCCGTCGGAAATCCCCCTTCCCCTTGTAGTGATCTCTAGCTTTAAGAATTCTATATATACGGTATCCCCAAGGAAGTTCTCCTTTATATATAGTTCGCTAACTTTTAAAAGAACTGGAATTGAGTTAACCGAAAATTCATCAATTTAGTTTTGAAAATTCTAAGATTGGATGAGTGTATTACTTACCAAATACCACTTCAAAACTAGTATGTGTACATTTTGGAAGTGGTTGTGAAGCGGAATGTTATTAGTTGAACTGTCCATCCTAAGGTTAAATCTAAGGGAGAGGTCAGCGTTAACATCCCAGACCAATGCTATAGAGTTGAACTGTCTATTCTAAGGTTAAGTTCAAGGAAGAGGTCAACGTTAGCATTTGTCAGATGACTTGTGTTGGAATCCATGAAAGGATTCAAGATCTATTCGAGTGATGAAGAATCATATGAGAGATGCTAAACATGACCTCACCATTGGAAATGGCTAAAGAAAAAGTGATGCACAATATGATGTGTAGCTAACTCAAAGGGGTATATCAACTCTGTATCTATAGATGCCTATCAATGTTACAAGTGGGAGTTAATGATACTTGGTTCCACATGTTAGGGCATGGCCAGTTGTGTTTTCCTTATAGTGTGTTTTCTCCAGATATATACGATGCTCAAAAGGTAACTTCTGATTCTTGTGCATGGGAGTCATCTTCAGTTTACTAAGGGGATCTTCATGGGAAATCCATATGTGAACGTACCATAGCAGTTTTAGATGTACTTCTAATATTGTTGAGTTACGAGATGCAAGCAGCACAGCTATTTTTTGATTTATAGTCTACACCTTAGACACTATATATTACTTGCCTTATGTACATATAAGATAGTTTGGTTTCTTTAAAGGAAAAAACGGTTACGATGATTCATACGGTCTCGAAAGTTACTATTATATAGATGCATGTAGCTTGAGTTTCTCATACCGGACTTATGTATGACACATGGTTTCTATTTTTCCTAAATTTCTCTTGTAAGCTTTCGAGTAGGCTGAGTAAAGCAGGTTTGACTTTGGACGCTTCAAATCTTTAGGATATGAGATGGAGGCTTCCTTTTATTTAGCTATTTCTGTTTTCTTTGCACTATTACTATGTATGTGTCAGCATTGTGAGGACATGCATTTATAACTGTTCAAGCTGATAATAGTACGTAGGTAGAAACTCTGAAATTACATTGTATTTGGAGTAACCGTTTGTACTCTCTTTTGGATATTGTATATTATCGTTCTAATGTGAGGTTCTAATGTTGTGTTCTTTTTTCTTATTCTTTTTCGCTTTTATTTTATTTTACCCTAACTATCTATATTTTTAGAACTTAGGTGCTCGACACACGAATACCGTGGATGTATTAATGTTGATATTCGAGAGTTGAAAAGTCAGATTGTTACAAATTTATTCTCTAATAGTCCTACTTATGAGCTTGTCTCTATTTAGGATATTAGCTACATCTAGTTATTTAGAGGGGGAGTTTAAACCCCTAACATTTCATGATATCAAATTCATTAGGTACTATTAACAAGATCATTCCCCTAATTAACGTGAGAGAGAATGCTCACATTAGACTTTATACACTTTATTTTCTTTCCTTTTGATTTTAATGTGTAATTATGTTTTGCCATGTAGGGTTATCAATCACTTCATTGTGTTAAATTGTAGTGAATTCAAATGGAGCCTATTCTGTATTTTCCTGGAACGTTTGGATCTTGTGCAGCGTCTAATGCTATCCAGTAACTGGGTCTTTGGGTAATCCATGTGTATTCTTTGGTTTTACATTTCAAAACTAGGAACATCACCTATGTCGGTAGTGTCTTCCTACATTGTACAATTATTCCTTAATTTTTCCTATTGTGCACTATTTAAACCAGAATTTTGAGATGAAGTTGTAATAATCTAAACATCTGCATTATGTGATTTCTGTAATTCTGTAGTTAACTATGAGTCAGTCTCTGAAACTGGAAGGGACTCAGAGCATTCTAGCTCAATGTCATTGATAGTACTGAGTATTGATATTGTTTTATCCTTGTTTGAAGATTGATTTGTATAACCTTTCAGCTTAGCAGTATTAAATTTATGTGCACTATTATTATTGCATTCCAGTATTTGTTCTATGCTCACTGTGTCTTGTACTTCAGTTTCCATATGGTTAAATTTTTGGGTATTAGCCGTTGGGGTTTTGGCAACCCATATCCTTTTGAAGTTACAAATAGGTGGCTAAAGCGTTCGCCATTTGGGCATACAATAGGTCTCCATTCATACTAGACAGGTTGTATGAACACATCATTGTATCATTCATTATTGTGACTTCATTTGGGAATTTTTGAATCATTGTTGATCACTCTCCGAACCCAATCATATGAAATTTTAATCGTACCCTTAGCAAAGTGATAAATTTTCAATGGGTTACCCAATATAGAAGAAATTCTACTGATTCCATTTTTGGACCAAAATTGCTTTAAACCCAGAAAGTGAACACACATCAGAATAGATTGTAACATTTCTTTTGGTAAGCTAAGGTCCAAAGTCCATTTCTTCATCTTCATCAGCTTCTTATCATAGGAGTAAGGGACACCTGCTAGTATTCTCTCGCAATCATCTTTGTTTTCAAACTTAATAACATAAATTCCATTTTTCCTGGTCGGAACGAAAATACTCTAACTGGTTGCCAAACCCGTTCAAATATATGTTCTAAAATAGTGGTAGTATAGACGCCAACCCACCACATAAACAAAAATCAAATTATACCAATACTTTTAGCCACTTCCATTATAGAACTCGTCATTTTTGCAGATCTCTTTTGGTGAGATCTATAGGGTTATAAATTTTAAAGGAGTGTAGAGGGGAATATCATTCGTGGTGATAACTGCCTTCCATGTTCTAGTGGTAGGCTTTGTGGGAAATTTGTCTTTCAATTATGGACTAGGGATTGTAGTCGAGGGAATCAAGGGCTTATCCTGTGCCTGATAGAGGAAATGATAAGGAAATCCCGAAGTGCTAGGCGAAGGATACTTGGGCTTGCATGGAATTTGGATGAACTTGTTAGGCAGTTCTAAGGAAACTTTTATTGTCTTCTACTCCTTTTGCTTTTTCCTAGCATGTTTAACGTTGTGCCTTGATATTGCTTTTGTAAATCCATTTTCATCTTGACCTTTCAAAAGAGGAGGAAACACCAGATCAGGCGGTGTTGGCAGATTGAATGGTGGTAGTTGGTAAGGGGATGGCTTAGGGCTTTTTATGGCAGCCATTAGGGTTTACCTTTGATACGTGATTGTTACTAATGAGATATGAAGTATTAAATATATTAAGCTATAATGTGTTGGAAAGAACCACTTTGATAACTTGAAGATAAAGTAATAACATTTGTAAGAGCTAGTAAAATAAATAAAGTGGTTATTAGACTCATTGAACAGTTAAAGCTTATGGTTTGGCATTTGTATGTGCCATATATTATTGAATAATAGTTAATAGCATATAAATAGGAAGTACATTGTTGATACAATGACAATGGACATTGTTAATAATGATTTAGATAAGTTAATAATGGTTAGAAACTTACTTACATGTTATACTTAATTCTCAGATAATAAATTAAGTAAAGTGAAGCTTTAAAGGGATTTATAGACGAGTGTCATTTTTATAAAACAAATATGAGGTTTTTATAAGAAGATATGATTTTTGAAAGAGAAGTTTGATTATAAAAATGTAAGTTTAATATGAATTAAGTATCAAAATTAAATGATATGAATGGTAGGTAAATTATTGAAATTGCATGGATTTTATCTTTATAAAGTTAGAAAGCAAGAAGTTATAGTGGTTTTATTGAATATTAGTTAATTGGTGAAATTAATTAACATATTCATGCTTAGTAGTAGATCAAGAATTGAGACCATAACAAATCTAATGAAAACACCCCTATAACCTATCTTTGAGCAAAAAGTGGTATGTAAGGTGAAACAAAGCAGTTAAATGGAGGAAGGCAGGGGCCTCTAATTCTCATGGTACCATACTCAAACAATGACACATGAGCGTTGCTATGTAAACACAACAGTGCAATTGTTGTGCAAGTGCACAACAACATAGTTTATGGTGACAAGAACAACAGTATGTTGCAGCGCCTTGCACATTAGTGCAACATTGTGGATCAACCTCGCTTTGGCCTTGGTAGAAGAATGACGAGGACCAATTTTATGTAACAACCCAAAATGTTAGTAAATTTATTTTGAAATATTTAATTGATTAGATAATGAAATATTGTTTTACGAGTCAAGCAGCTTAATTTTCAAATATAGGGAATTTTTTGAATATGCGAATTTTGAATTTGTGACTCTTGGGTTTAACATGGATAAAAATGTTCTTATAAACTTATTTAAATTCTATTTAAATCAGAATGAAGACAATAAACTTCAATTTTTATATTATAACAATTTGAACTGTTTTAATAATAATCCATTTTAAATTACCATACGAAAATAGCCTTCCGATGCACTATCTCCGATTTCGACGAAACTAGTGCCACTGGATCCGTAATAGTGTATTATTGTATGTTAACGAATTTCATGGCGATCGGAAAAATCGTTTGGTCAAACGCTTAGAAACTAATTACATAAACTAATATAATATAACTGGATTTGAAAAGCTGTCTTTTGTATATGATCGAATTAGGTCTCAAGACTAGTTCCATTGAGTTCGAAATAGGGGAATTACATATAGGACGTCAGGCGGCACGCCTCAATAGGAGTTCGAGGTTTTTCGAACGTATAATATCAAATTTTATTAAATTAAATAATATGTACTCATTATCTCACCATATCCCATACTGTTCAAACCATCCTTCTCGCATACAATGCTCATACCCATGTCTTTTTCTCTTTTATATAAACATCCCTAGTAAACTAAAAAAATCCCTTTCAAAAATAAAAATCAAAGCCAATAATTAACTAAAACTCATGAAATTGGATTCATTAGAATCGAGTTATTGAGGGCTTCGATTCTATGCCTAAATTATTGGTGTTCGTTTGTTCAAGGATTGGAAGGGCCCGGTTGGTCATGCTTGCTGGCCATGGCAATTGATTAGAAAACTGGAAAGAATGAACTGAGTTGGGGAAGAAGATGATTGAGAAGGTGATGGTAATGTTCTGTGCACGTGCACAGGGGTTGAAGACTTTAGAAAAGAAAAGAAGAAGTATTGGGAATTAACAGATTGCAGACATTTAAAAACACTAAGAATTTGATAACTTGAAGGAGAAGTCAGGGAAGTTACAGTTTCCTCTGGACAAAGACAATTTCAGTAGTACCAAGAAGGTTTGCACATGAACTTGAACAAGAAGCAACAAATTATAAAGAAACAAATTCAAGATCTTCAGATTTTCATGTACTGGTTCAAGATAATTTTTCTTTGTAAGAGGAATTAACAAGGGATAGTTACAGAAAACTGGTAAATGGCCAAAAAAGAACAAAAGAGGGATAAAAAATTAGAGAAAATTATATCAGTAAATTGAATTAACAAGATTGATTGATTAACAGTACTGCACTTGAAAGGAAATGAGAAAAATAAATGTGAACCGAACTTAAAAGAAGTTGAAAACTGAAGATAACATGCTAACTAAAAGGTAAGAAAATGTAACAAGAAAATGAAAGATCAAGAACAGAGAATTGCAAAATGAATCAATATAAGAAAACTGAAGCTTCTGTATGCAATTTGAAGATAAAGAACAAGGAACTGGAGCATGCTACAAACATGAAATGGTAAAGAATTAAAGTTTGCTTCAAGAACAAGAATCAAGAATAAGAAAAATAGAACAGAAATAGTATATGTTCAGAGATACTAACTGGAAAACTGAAGAAGCTTGCAACTAAATGATTAAAGATAGTAACTATCAGCAAAATAAAATGTCACTAAGCAGTTAAGTAATGGATAAAAGAAAAAAATACAAGAAAGAACAACTGAAAAATGGAAGAAGGATAGTAAACTGCAACACAGTAGCACAAAGGAAAATATGATTTTATTTCTTGATTCTTCCCCACATAACAACAGTTATCATCAGTATTTATAGATTCTTAACAACACATACTCGGCCCAATTACAATTCAAACCTTGCACACAGTAGTAGCCCATCAATACTGATATGCTTTGACACATACATACCCAGATTACAAACAGACACATACATACTGAGACTCCCAGGTTTCCATGCTTCCTTCTGATGAACCATTGTTATTCTTCGACTGCTGTTGCCTCGTGCGGTGAACAAAATTCAGTTGCAACCCCTTCTCTTTTCTCAGTCTTCTCACCGCAAGCCTTGTTGAACATAGCCTTCAGGTTATGGTTGTTACATCTCCCCTGTACTTTAAAAACAGACCTTGCCTCAAGGTCTAGTGTAGGAAACCTCTTGATCAATGGCCAATAATCCTCCCACGTAGCCTCTTCTTCAGTTCTGTCCTTCCACTTGACCAAAATCTGCACCACCACATCATTGTTTCGGGGAACCGTTCTTTGATCAAGTATTCTCTCTGGTTGTTCAACTATCTCCTTTGTAAAACTGGGTAGGCCATCTTGGATGATTACAGCATCTCCTACTTTCTTTTTCAACTGCGATACATGGAACACATTATGGATTCGAGTGTTCTCAGGAAGTTGGAGTCTATAAGCTACAGATCCTATCTTCTCTATGACTTGATAAGGACCAAAAAACTTAGGAGAAAGCTTGTGTGTCTTGTACTCTCTAGCTGTGATCTGTTTATAGCAATTTGAGATATACCCAGTCCCCTACTTTAAACTGTCACTCAGTTCTTCTAAGATCGGCATACCTCTTCATTCTGTCTTGAGATACCTTCAAACTATCCTTAAGAAATTGAATCATAATGTCTCTAGTGAATAATTCTTCTTCAACTTGCTCAACCTTGGCAGTGGCAGGCACATAAGAAAGCAATGTGGGTGGATCAATACCATACACAACTTTATAAGGAGTAGTTTTTGTAGAGGTCTTCCAAGTAGTGTTATACCAGTATTCAGCTAAAGGCAGCCATTTAAACCATTCACTGGGCTTGTGACATACATAACATCTTAGATAACATTCAAGAATTTTATTTACTACTTCGGTTTGGCCATCACTTTGGGGATGATAAGCTGAGCTGAGTTTAAGTGAACTTCCTTGGAGTTTGAAGAGTTCTTGCCAAAAGAGACTTGTGAAGATAGGGTCCCTGTCACTTACAATAGACTTTGGTAGGCCATGTAATTTGAAGACTCCCTGGAAAAAAATCAAGGCCACATCCTTTTCGATGTATGGATGTTGAAGCGGGAAGAAGTGAGCATATTTACTTAACCTATCTACTACCACAAATATGACAGTGTATTTGTGACTCTTAGGGAGGCATGTAATAAAATCCATCGAAATGTCAGTCCAAATATAGTCAGGTATGGAAAGAGGCTGCAGTAAACCTGGCACTAGAATATTCTCATGCTTGTTTCTTTGACATTCCTCACAAGCTTTGACAAATTTATCAACACTTGCTCGTATTTTCTTCCAGTGAAAAACATGCCTTAGCCTTTGCAAAGTTGCCTTAATGCCAGAGTGGCCTCCTAAAGGAGATGAGTGATATTCCTTAACAAGAAACTGTGTCAGGGAGGTTAAGTGATGGTCAACCAAAATTTTTCCTCTTTTGAAAATCAAATCTTCAACTCTCCTGTATTTACCTTCTGGTAATTCATTTGCTTGTACCTTCGACAATAGCTGCTGATACCATGTAGAATTGTGCAGAGCCTCTTTGAGTTTTGATAACCAAAGAGTTTGCACAGTAGATATAGCTTGGACAGTCACTTCAGTTACTTCACCCTCACTTCTCCTGGATAATGCATCAGCCACTTTATTTTCCTCTCCACTTCTATACTCCACCTTGTAGTCAAATGCATGGAGTTTAGCCAACCATTTTCCTTGTATACCAGTGTGTATTTGTTGTGTTAATAAGTACTTCAAACTTTGATGATCAGTTCTTATCACAAACTGTCTACCCATCAAATATTGTGTCCATTTTTTGGTAGCAATGATAATAGCAAGTAGTTCCTTCTCATAAGTTGATAATGCATGATTCCTTCCATGGAGGGGTTTACATAAGTAAGCTATAGGTCTTTTGTTTTGAAGGAGAACAGCACCTACCCCTTGACCACTGGCATCACACTCCAAAATGAAAGGTTGAGTGAAATCTGGCATGGCCAATATTGGTGGCGAAATCAAGCATTGTTTCAACTGTTCAAAGGCCTCCTTTGCTTCAATACTCCATTGAAAAGCATTTTTCTTCAACATTGAAGTTAAAGGTTTTGCAATTATACCATAGCCTTTAATGAATTTACGGTAATATCCAGTAAGACCTAAAAAAACCTCTCAAAGCCTTCAAATTCTGAGGTAGTGGCCAAGTAAGAACTGCCTGCACCTTACTGGGATCAACAGAGAGACCTTCAACAGATATAACATGACCCAGATAGTCAATTGATTGCTTGGTAAACCTGCATTTGGAGAGTTTGATTACCAAAGCATTTTTTTGTAAAAGTTGAAATGCCACTTTAAGGTGCCTGACATGGTCATCCCAAGTTTTACTATATATAAGTATATCATCAAAAAATACCAAAATAAATTTTCTCAAATAAGCTCGAAATATATCATTCATTAGGGATTGAAAAGTGGAGGGGGAATTTGCTAAACCAAAGGGCATCACCACAAACTCATAGTGGCCATCATGGGTTCTAAAGGCGGTTTTATGGATGTCTTCTTCAATCATTCTGATCTGATGATACCCAGGCCTTAAGTCTAACTTGGAATAATATTGAGAACCATGCAACTCATCAAAAAGCTCTTCAATAAGTGGAATAGGGAACTTGTCTTTAATAGTTTGTGCATTCAATCTTCGGTAATCAATGCATAATCTCCATGACCCATCCTTCTTTCCCACCATAACAACCGCAGACGAGTAGGAACTGTGACTAGGTATAATAATGCCAGATCTTAACATGTCTTGAATTATTTTCTCCAATTCGTTCTTTACTTGATGTGAGTGCCGGTAAGGTTTGAGACAAACAGGTTTAGTATTTGGTAATAGGGGTACTCGGTGGTCATGGGATCTGGTGGGTGGTAAACTGGGAGAAGGGTTAGTGATCGGTGGAAATTGTTGTAGCATGGTATCAATTTCAGGGGGAATAGTGTCACTATCATCTTCTAAATGCATGGATTGGCAACAAACCATCATAGCTATCTGGCCATGTACATATTCTTTGTTTAATTTTTTCTTGTCAACAATTTTCAACTCATCTTGCTTCAGTCCTTGCCATACATATGGCTTGTCATTATAAACAAATTTCACTTGTAGCTGATCTAAGTTGAGAGTTATTTCACCCAAACTTCTCATCCACTGTGCCCCTAGCACCACTTGACAACCATCTAATGGAAACAAAAGTAGATCTACTGTCATGACATAGCCTTGGCATTTCAACACTACATCATTACAAACCCCAGAACTAGCTAACCTCTCTCCATTAGCTACCATCACTTCAAACATTTTAGTTCCATCAATTTTTAAGTCCAGCTTTCTAGCAAGTTTGTCATTGATGAAACTATGAGTAGAGCTCGAGTCAATTAGGATATGTACTGGTTTGCCTTGGATACTGCCTTTTACCTTGATAGTGGATAATGCAGGGATTCCACATTAAGCTTGCAATGTGATTGCTAAAGTCTCTTCTACTTGTACCTCTGATTCAGTTGTGGATAACTCACTTTCATTAGAGTCTGTATAGTTGTGTAGTGGCATCATGCCTTCCAGAACATAGATTTGAGAATTTTTACATTTGTGGTCTCTTGACCATTTTTCTTTAAAACCATAACACAAATTTCCCTTCTCATCTCAATGATTTGATTAGGGGTGAGTCCCTTATTTTTCGCCAGTGATTCAAGCTGAGTGTCCTTAGAGTTAGTGGTATGATTATATTGGGAGGAAGTAGTTGATTCTTGGACTGATTTTGACAGTGGAAGCTGATTGGGTTTGGAACTGGTAGATGAAGTATTGGGTGATGGATACTTGAGTTTTTTGGTCTGAAGACATTTACTTTCAAACATCTTTGCAAGAGAAACTGCTTCTCTGAAATCAACCGGTCGTGAAGTAAAAACATCATATCGAATCTCTTCTTTTAACCCTCCAATAAATCTATCAATTAAGTACTTTGGGGGAAGAGCTTCCACTACGGCTTGTAATTGCTCAAACTTGCTCAAGTAAGCTCTTAATGTGGTATGTTGCTTGAGTTTAGACAGGGTCTCAAATGGTCGCTCTATTTCCTCTGAATTAAATCTAACCAGTATTTCTTCTTTAAAAACGGTCCATGATTCATTGTTATTGACTGTGTTTACATACCAATGATACCATTGCAAAGCCTCTTTTTTCAAGGCAAATGAAAAAATCTCGACCCACTGATGTTCCTCTGTACGGTGAAACTTAAAGTATTGTTCCACTTATCTCAGCCAGTCTGCTACACCTTCTTCTCCGGAAAATGTAGGAAAATCAAGTTTGATGATAGGGAATGGTAGATGATTAGGATAATCAAGGGTTGGGTTTCTGGGTTGCTGAGGAAATAATGGTTCCTGAGGATATCTTGGAGGAGTATTAAAGAGGGGTACATTCCTAGGTGGCATCATAGGAGTTCGGTGAGGTTGCGAATAAGTTCTAGGTGGTGGTGGTTGCATTGGGTGTGCAGAATGTATTGGAGGAGGATAAGGTTGAAAAGTGGTATGGGGTGGTTGAAAAGGGTTTCGGTCATGGCGATTTTCATTAACGTGGGAAGTCAACATATTATGGACGCCTTCAAATTTCGTATGCAAATCCTTGGCAGATTGATCGATTTTTTTTTTCCAAGTTTTGAACAGTAAGCTCCAAGTTTCTGGTAGTGATCTCCAAATTTCTTAAGGTATAAGTTGTTCAGTTGTTAATTTCTTCTTGACGTAGCCATGGATCATCAGAATTGAGATTTAGGGTTGGGTTTGGATCTTGGACTTGATCAAGATCGAGGGTGGAGAGGTTGTTAACTGTTGATGTTTGCTCTGATACCAAATTGGAAGGGCCCGGTTGGTCATGCTTGCTGGCCATGGCAATTGATTAGAAAACTGGAAAGAATGAACTGAGTTGGGGAAGAAGATGATTGAGAAGGTGATGGTACTGTTCTGTGCACGTGCACAGGGGTTGAAGACTTTAGAAAAGAAAAGAAGAAGTATTGGGAATTAACAGATTGCAGACATTTAAAAACACTGAGAATTTGATAACTTGAAGGAGAAGTCAGGGAAGTTACAGTTTCCTCTTGACAAAGACAATTTCAGTAGTACCAAGAAGGTTTGCACATGAACTTGAACAAGAAGCAACAAATTATAAAGAAACAAATTCAAGATCTTCAGATTTTCATGTACTGGTTCAAGATAATTTTTCTTTGTAAGAAGAATTAACAAGGGATAGTTACAGAAAACTGGTAAATGGCCAAAAAAGAACAAAAGAGGGATAAAAAATTAGAGAAAATTATATCAGTAAATTGAATTAACAAGATTGATTGATTAACAGTACTGCACTTGAAAGGAAATGAGAAAAATAAATGTGAACCGAACTTAAAAGAAGTTGAAAACTGAAGATAACATGCTAACTAAAAGGTAAGAAAATGTAACAAGAAAATGAAAGATCAAGAACAGAGAATTGCAAAATGAATCAATATAAGAAAACTGAAGCTTCTGTATGCAATTTGAAGATAAAGAACAAGGAACTGGAGCATGCTACAAACATGAACTGGTAAAGAATTAAAGTTTGCTTCAAGAACAAGAATCAAGAATAGGAAAAATAGAACAGAAATAGTATATGTTCAGAGATACTAACTGGAAAACTGAAGAAGCTTGCAACTAAATGATTAAAGATAGTAACTATCAGCAAAATAAAATGTCACTAAGCAGTTAAGTAATGGATAAAATAAAAAAATACAAGAAAGAACAACTGAAAGATGGAAGAAGGATAGTAAACTGCAACACAGTAGCACAAAGGAAAATATGATTTTATTTCTTGATTCTTCCCCACATAACAACAGTTATCATCAGTATTTATAGATTCTTAACAACACATACTCGGCCCAATTACAATTCAAACCTTGCACACAGTTGTAGCCCATCAATACTGATATGCTTTGACACATACATACCCAGATTACAAACAGACACATACATACTGAGACTCCCAGGTTTCCATGCTTCCTTCTGATGCACCATTGTTATTCTTCGACTGCTGTTGCCTCGTGCCGTGAACAAAATTCAGTTGCAACCCCTTCTCTTTTCTCAGTCTTCTCGCCGCAAGCCTTACTGAACATAGCCTTCAGGTTATGGTTGTTACAAGGATGGTCGTATATCCATGGCGGACTAGGGCTTAGAAATTGGTGGCCATTTAAGGAAAAATAGGTGAAGTGATGGGTAGATTCGAGCTCGGTACACATATGGTCGAAGTTTGGGGTAGTCCGAGCTCGTTTAAAAAATGGCGACCTGGGCGTGGTTTATTTTGTGGGGATGGTGGTGTGGAAATTTCAAGGGGGCAGCTGTAGTTATTGAAGGAGGTGTCGATCAGGCATGGGATGAGACGTCGGTTGGCGAGGTCAGATTGTCATAATGGGTAAGAGATGCTTTGTGTCACTAATACGGGGACGTGCACGTTTTACTGGAAGGAAAAGGTGAATAGGGGGAAGATGGATTAAGCGGCTAATGATAGTTAAGGTTAATTGAGGATTAACTTTGTAAATAAAGAAAATAATTTTATTATTTAAATCATGAATCTTATAAAATGTATAATTCTTTCGTACGAGGTCCAATCGAGAGGTGAATTTTTGCGTTGCGCTCGTGATGATGTAAGCTTCACAGTGGAACTAGTTTGGATGAGATTGTGGAAATTTGGTTAAAATCGAACGCCGTTCAATTTTAGTTCTAAACTGGAACACCTAGGCAACAACTGGAATAAACGTGAGTTAAACTCACATTTTTGGTTAACTAGTAATATTATATAGTTGATAAAATTGTTGATTGGATGTTTAGATGATTACAGTTTTATCAGTTGGTTTAGATTTATTTCCGCCCTTGGAGCGGATGACCTTTCACACACACACACACACATCCGCCCAGTAGCGGATGACCAATATTATATAATT
Source organism: Allium cepa (assembly GCA_030765085.1). Classification (NCBI taxonomy): domain Eukaryota; kingdom Viridiplantae; phylum Streptophyta; class Magnoliopsida; order Asparagales; family Amaryllidaceae; genus Allium; species Allium cepa. The sequence goes on along the minus strand of CM060941.1, from coordinate 75,470,104 downwards.
ATATACTATTTGTGATACAGGGAACACGTTGGAGGGATCTGACAGGATTCCTTGGCACTGTTGATTTTAATAAGCTGTGATGTAGAGGGTAGCTTGAAGGGATCCAACAGGATTCTTTGCCATTATTGATTTTAATTTCATTAATATACCTGTCATATGAATTATGAATTGGATATTAAATCTGATGGTTGGCACTATTGATTATGACATTATTATATGTTTAGCTTAACCTATAGTGGCAGAAAATCAAAATCGATATTGGTTAAGCGCTTGGTAGCTATTGGCTTCAAATTAGTATTTTAAGCTTGCTATTTGAGTTGAAATTGGTTTTGAGATAATAAATGATTTTAATTCCAAATTTGGGTTTTGGAAATATTTTGTTTTTAAAGTATTCAACTTCTATTTTACTTCAACCTTTCATCTGTCTTTTCTAGATTACTTATTGATATTTAATTTATAATTAATATTGTTTTAAAGTTAGTTACTTATATTTAAATTGCTTTAACGTTTTTTATCAATATTTTGAAAAGCTAATTATTTAAATGATTACTATGGATTGAAATTAATAGTAATGATTATTAATAATGTTTTGGAAGTTAATTTTTTTATAATAATGGTGATGATTTATTATTATTCTTTGTTTAATAATATTTTGAAATTATTAATTATTAGTTTGAGATGTTTTAAAATTAGAAACTACTATTTATTTACAATGTTATTATTAATAATTATTATAATATAATAATGTTTTTAAGTAAATGATTAGAATTCATTTATAAATATTTTCGAGATTTATGAATAGAGGTTTATAAACAGATTTGGGTTTATAAGAGTAGTTTTATAGAATGATATGGAGACTTAAAGAGAAATTATTTATATGATAAAAAGAGTTTTATAAATGATTTCAGATATTTATAAAAGAAGCTTGGAAATAGGTTTATAGATTTATAAAAGAAGTTTTACGAATAGTTAATGGATTTATAAAGGGGTTATAAATGCTTTTAGAAATGGCTTCAAATATTATAAAATGGTCTATAGGCTTTTAGAAATTTATAAACGATTTCAGAATTTCATAAAAAGAAAATCTTTCTCGGTTTTGTAAATATATTGAGATAAGTATATGGATATTTTCCAAGTATTGGAAATATAGGGATTTGTGGATATATCTTTTTAAAAGTATTTTTATGCAAGTATTATTAAATGATTTCTATTAATGAAAAGACTAACTAAAAAGAGGCTAGTCGTTACTTATGTGCTTAACCAATGTTGGTTTTCCCTGTGGAATTAAATCCTTGATTTGAATGTGTGTTTGTTGATACTTAAATAACCGGCTATCAAATACGGACCCAAAACTTAACTTTGGAAATATCTAGGAGAAACACGTGAGTTATATGGCACAATCATCTTCAATGATGCTGTATTATGCGTATAAATCTCATTTCGTTCTCCCAGGACAAATAATAAGGAAATATATTCTCTAACTGTTAGGAGGTGATCTTCGCTTTTATCTTTGGTTGTTTATTTCTTGAAGAATTGAGGTTGAGTTTATCGAAAACTATCAAATTTTGTTTCGATGAGATCGGAACCGAATATGCTATCCGAAAATCACTTCGATCCAACTCAAGCATTTCAAAGTGAAGACATCTTGAAAATGATGGAATTGAAGATGGAGCAATCAAGTGTTTCATTCAGTTCTAAAACGAACTTGTACCAAAGAATGCTAACATTGCATTGTTGCTTGGTGGGCAGTATTAGCATTCCAAGTGTGAAGTGCAATATAAAAAAATGTAGCCTCAAGCCTCATCAACTAGGAAATGACAAAAATCGGGCATGTAGTAAGGCCAAGTAGGTCGCTCCCATCAGGGTATGGTCATTCCAAATCTTGATCGATTACTATCTACTCATGTATGCTTCGGGGCCCATTAAACAAGGGGTGATCATATTCTTTACACTAGTCATGTGGAAGGGGTACAAGATGTTCTTGTACGATCTCGTTGCATTTTATCTAGAGATGTAGCATCGAACGTATTTTCTTACCTTGTCATAGTATGGAATCCATTCTCCAATAAAAGCTTTACGTACTTAGTTGTGCCCAACTATGCTGAAACATGAGATGCAAGCATTTCAGCTACATTTGAATTTTACTTTGACCCCTGGACACTATTATAATACCAATGGATTTTTTATAGAAATGTTTTGGTCATCATAAGGTAAAAACTCGTCCGTGTTGATGTGCGGCAGGGTCTTACGAGATACTTTTATTTTCAAAAGATTTTTGAAAATGTTAAAATTTAATTGAAGTGTGTTTTCTCAAGTCGGTTTTCCAGACTGACTCGGGTGTTATTTTATTATAATACTCAGGTCAGACAGAGCATATTACAGATTTAATTTGGAAGTTTTGGAGCTTCAAGAGACAAGCTGGAGGCTCAGAGACGTCTTCACGTATATGGTCACTTTTTCGCTGCATTCGTTGTTGTATTTATCTACAATCGTGAGGACAGGTTGTTATAACTGTCTGGGCTGAAATAGGTTAGTATACTCTTGTTGATGTCTGTATATACACATATTACATTTTTTGTGTAAAGATTTGATGTATATTATAGATTATTCATTCCGTTGTAAAATTTTATGTTGTTTAGTTTTTTTTAATCTTTTTTCTTCTTTCTTTTCCTTAACTATATGCCTTTCCTTTCAGTTTGAGTGGATCATGTGTGGTTGATTGTCCGCTTAAACTCTTAGGAAAAGTGGTTTGTTATAGCTTGGTATAAGAGCACAAAGTTAAGCGAGAACTCTAGTGGGAATTACTCATTATAGATAGGATCATAGCACCCTAGAATGAGTTTGAGTGTATAAGCATATGGCGCGTTTTGTTAGTGATATAAAAATGTTTTATGCTGTGTTGATTGATCCGTTGTGTAGTTTATGGATTCTGGTCAATACGGGTAATTAACGTTATTGATAGAGATCTCTAAACACTTGAACAGAGCAATTCGACATAGTATTGTTTTGAAATTTGGTAAATGAAATAATTTTATCTTAATTATATTTTTTATATAAAGGAATAATTTTTCAGAAATTATTATAGTATATATGGTGTGTTTGATTGTTAATGAATGATAATATTTGATTGTTACTATTTGTTTTTTATTTGTATTCTAATAAAAATTGTTATTATGATAATTAAAACAAAAATAAACAATTAAGAAATGGTTTTATATATAACTATAGTGAAATTATATATAAGGGAAATTTATAAATACGATTCGTAAATAAAAAGGATTCAAAAGTAGAGAATTTAAGAATTTAATTCCCTTCGATTTTGAAAAATGTTTTTCAAAGTTTTAAAGAAATAATAATGATATTATTTTGAAAATGTTTTGACTAGAAATATTAAAAAAAGGATTTAAAGGAGATAAAAAGCACCGAACTCACTTCGGTCACTGAAAAATAATTTCGATGATGGCTGCAGCATCATGGACGTTAATTTTTGAGTTTCCATGAAAAGAATTGCATCCATATGAGATTTGTTATGGTAAACAATTTTTGATTTAAATCCCAAATACGATTGGTTGTACAAAAAGAGATATATATTGTATTGTGTATTATTTCAAAATAGAGTTGAAATAAGAACAAGGTGTTTAAACTTCGAATATTTTCATTTAAATATTTTGTGAAAATAAGAGAAAATAAGTTTTATAACTAATATATTTTGATAATTAGAAAGTTAAAACAAAATTTTAAATTTGTTGAATATAAATGTTAAGAAAAAAAAAATTCAAATGAAATTTAACCTAAATTAAGTTAAAGGAAATGATTTTTGAAGTGAAATTGATTGTGTTTTGAAATGAATTAATGAAATGAACTAATTAAATAAAATAGTAATTGAATATGGCTTAGAATGTTGTTTGATAGAAATGAATAATGAAGTGAAGTAATGAAATGAGTCAAATGAAACTGAAATTGATTTGAAATGAACATGAACTTAAGTTGTAAAGTGATAATAACATGAGAAGTGTTGTATAAAATGTTTATAATAAACTTAAGAAAAATTTGATGGAATGGTTCTTAAGCGATATTAGTATTGAAAGAATATACTAAGCAATTAATGGATGTAGATAAAAGAATGAGATATAATGAGAAATTGAAATAAATATGTAAGTTGTACGTATATTATTTTATTCACATAACTGTTTGATCCAAATTCGAGTACATGATTTCGAGATGATTTACATCAATCCGAGTTAGAATTTTTCACTCGATTCTCGACTGAAAATACTATCATAATACATGGATATACAAGGAGAATGGCGGTTTTAATCAAGGAACCGGATCTGAGTCCACACTATAGAAGTCGATTGGACGATACTAGTTTGGAAGTAAAATTGTATAATCAAATGAGCGATCAGATTTAATAAAGCGTAAGAATGATATATGTACATCGTATGGGCATTAGTAAATAAAATGTTGTCAATTGAAAAATGCAAAATAATATGATTATGAATTATATGATTGGATATCAATGGTAAATAAGGTGCAAGTATATAGAAGCAAAAGGCTAGTTTATGCCTTTGGTTTCACGAGCAGAATTTGGTTGCTCGAAAAATAGGTACTTATTTATATTGTTGTATGATTTGATGGTGTTATGGTTAAGCCACTTGGCTTTTGTTTTCTTTAGGTTGTTTAGGCCCATAGTGGCAATCCGTAGTTTGTTTGATCGAACCACGCAATGGAGATGTTGGTAAAATTTTCCACGAATTTAAAGAGTTAGAAATTATTTTGAGAATTTTCATAAATATTAAATTTGATTTTATTGTTATAACTTGGAATGATATTAGTTTATATCAGTGAATGAAGTTAAAGCCTTAAAAGAATTTGGTAATCTATTTCAACTAATTGGTTTTGAAAAGTTAATAGGTTTGGGGCATTTTCTTACTTGCTAATTTCGAGAACGAAATTATTTTTAAGGAGGAAGAATATAAAAATCCAAAATTTCAGTAAATTTATTTTGAAATATTTAATTGATTATAAATATTGAAATATTGGTTTTACGTGTCAAACAGCTAATTTCAAATATAGGGATTTATTTGAATATGTGAATTTTGAATTTGTGAATCTTTGCTTTAATATGGATAAAAATGGTCTTGGAAGCTTATTTAAATTTTGTTTAAATAAGAATAAAGATTGTAAACTTTAATTTATAATATTAAAGCGATTTGAATTGTTTTAATAATAATTCGTTTTAAGTTAATGTGTGAAAATAGCCTTCAGAGGCATTGTCTTCGATTTTGACGAAACCAGTGCCATTGAATCCGTATTAGTGTATTATTGTATGTTAATGAATATCATGGCAATCAAACGAAGCGTTTGATCGTGCGACCTTGAAACGCTTAGAAACTAATTTTATAAATTAATATAATATAACTGGATTTGAAAAGCTATCTTTTATATATGATCAAATTAGGTCTCGAGACTAGTTCCATTGAGTTCGGAATATGGATATTATTTGTAGAACGCCAGATGGCATGCCTCGATAGGAGTTCGATATTTTTGAACGTATTATATCAAATTTTATTAAATTGAATAATATGTACCATTATCTCACTATACCCCGTACTATTCAAACCATCCTTCCCGCATACAAAAGCCGATACCCCTATGTCTTCTTCTCTTTTATATAAACCATCTCCGGTGAATAGAAAAAAAACTCTTTCAAAAATAAAAATTAAAGCCGATACTTAACTAAATTCATGAAATTGGATACGTTGGAACTGGGTGATTGAGGGCGTCGATCCTCTGTCTGAATTGGCGGTGTACGTTTTGTTTGGAGATGGCCATACATCCATAGCCGGCTAGGGTTTGGAAATTGGTGGTGATTTAGGGTAGATTAGGTGAAGTGATGGGAAGATTCGAGCTCGGAAAGCAGAGTAGCACCTATGGCCGAAGTTTGGGGTTGTCTGAGCTTGTTTAGAAAATCGCGACCTTGGCATGGTTTTTTTTGGGATGGTGGTGTCGTGATTTCAAGTGGGGATGCTAGAGTTATCGAAGGATGTGTCGATGGGTTGAGCATACGAGACATCGATTGGCAAGGTCAAATGGTCAGAAGGCTGAGAGATGCTTTGTGTCACTGATATAGAGACGTGCACATTTTACTGGAAGGAGAAGGTGAATAGGGGAAAGATGGATTAAGCGGCTAATGATAATTAAGGTTAGTTAGTGATTAACTTTAAAAATAAATAAACTAATTTTATGATTTAAATCATGAATCTTATAAGATGTACCACTCTTCTGTACAAGGTCTAATTGAGACGTGAAATTTTGCATTGCGCTCGTGATGACGTAAGCTTCGTAATGGAACTGGTTTGGACGAATTTAGAGACTGTAGAAATTTGACTAAAATCGGATGTCGATCGATTTTACTTCCAAACCGGAATGTCTTGGCAGCAACTGGAATAAATGTCAGTTAAACTCACCTTTTTGGTTAAGCAGTAATGTTATATAGTTTATAAAAATTGTTGATTGTATGTTTGGATTATTTACTGTTTTTTCAGTTGATTTGGATTTGTTCCCGTCCTTGGAGCGGATCGCCTTATATATATATATATATATATATATATATATATATATATATATATATCCGCTTAGTAGCAGATAACCCATATTATATAATTATATACTGTACGTGCTATAGGAAATAGGTTGGAAGATCTAACAGGATTCATTACCACTGTTGATTATAGATGTATGTGTGTGTGCCAATATATATAAGCTCGTCCTTTGCACTGTCTTTGCTTACATCTAGACATGTTATCTAGTTTACCCATTTAAGAGTACCCAAGATAATAAGAAGCAAAACATATAACCTCGAGTAAGACAACAGTTTGATGTGAGTGATAAATGAATCTCAAAATACTATACAAGTCGATATAATAAGGAACGAAAGGTATAAGAGTCATACCTGACATGTCTCTACATCCAAAGAGTGCTAACATCTATAATATGCTACTCTACTATCATCAAAAAATGTACTACATCATAAGTACAAAATTGGGTATCTAGGTATGCATGTTCTAAATACCTACATAAAGTGACCACCGTAGAGTGATAATCGATTAGTATAGAAACGAAAACAAACATAGTATCCATCAAACAATCCTCGCTATCACTCAAGTGCTTTGGATATATGATAACTCATGTGACCGTCCTACGCCAGAGACAAATGGAAAAGTCTCGGTTTCTTAGTGCTCGAAATCCATACCACTCAGTAAGTTAGGAAAACTAAACTGCACTTCCTACAAGTCCATGATATATGGATCATGTCTTAGATCCACAGGTATATGTCCTAATACCAAATGAGTATCCTTACCTACCCCTGCTTTACAAGTATACTGGAACACTTTGAGTATCAAAAATTCCTTCGCACACGTCTTCGAACCCATCTTAGTTCGATTCATTCCATTATCTACATTTTGGCAAATAATTTTTTTCTAAAAATTTCAAGAACGTAAAATTATTTGAGTTAGAAATTTTTAACTCAACTACTTTTATGAATTATGAATTTTTAGTTTTTTTTGCTCTTTCAAAGTAACAACTTCCAAATTTACAAAGTGAGAAAAATCATCGTGTCCAATATACGCCTTATTTTGCATTTATTTCAAAAATTAAGAATCCAAAAATTGAAAACTGTTTAACTCAACTAATTTTAAACTATAAATTTCAAAAATGAAAAACCACCTTTTCCCACTATTCAAATCATCAGATTTATAATTTTCTTTTTATAAGGTTTATCCACCATTTTGTTGTTAAAACGTACCACCACTTTTAAAATTACATCCTCTTTCCAGACTTTTCACAAAACAATTGGTAGCATATTTCCAAACCTGATTAAAATCATTTTCTTTCAAAAAAATTAAACTTTTGATAAATAAGATCTTCATTTTATAATCCTTTGGTAAGCACTTTCAGAACATTTAAAGGAATTTTCAAAAACCTTTTTATCAAATTCTTTCTCATGGGGTTGGGTTTAGAAATTGACTTTAATTATTCTTTCATTTGAACTTTCCTACTCAACCTTTAAAAATCCAGTTATCTTCTTGTGGTGATTAATGTATTCCTTCTTATGGAAGCTTGTTTCAGTCCTTCTTCACAATTATCTTCCAAATATTCATAGATATATTATCTTATAATATTTACTACCTAGCATGTTATTTTCTATTTCTATAAATGTCAATTGTCCATAATAAATGTTTACGATTCTAACAGACAATTCTTAAAGACATTTATTCATTCGTTCTACTTTTACCTATTATGCTTTCCTTATCTCGACATAATTTCCCTGATAATCTTTTTAATTAATCCATTTATATCTTTATTAGATTCTAGTAACTCCCTATTTATTCCACATTTATTGCCTTATTAATCTTGGAGCTACAACCTTTTCCGTTTACGATTTCTATCCCTATCATTTATTAAGTGATTTATCTTAATATTCTAATTATATCTACTGTGAACAACGATGTGTATTGTTCTTATAGAGTTCACCATTATAAGGAAGTCTAGGCCAATAAAGGAGTCAAGTATCATTCAGCTTCTGGGGTGCTTCCATATATCACGCTCATCCTCTCCTCAGTCTACTGCTTACGATACGACCTCTGCCCCATGGGTAATCAGAGTAGGAGTATAAATTTAACTTTATTTATTTTTCCTACTCATAGTCTCTTCACACATCCTTTCTAAATATGGTTGCAACCACTTCTATAGTTGGAATTTATATAGTCAGGCGTATCTTCAAAAAAAGTGTATATATATAGTAGGGTTTTTGAAGCATAATTTCAAAAATAACAAATACGCCACTCATACATATGCTTTTTTCCCGTTGACCAGATAACCTAAGCTCTGATACCAAATGTAACAACTTGCCCCAAAATAGGCCCAAATCCCCATCCAGGAAAAGCCCATCGAAACTTAGACCCATTCCAAGCGGGATGTTGGTTGGTAGAAAAAACAATATAAAGCTATTTATTTATTCATTAAGAACTCACACCGAAAGGATAAATACTCATTTTATTTAAAATTCCAAATGTCACAAATCATAACATAATATCAACAATAACCGTTACATAATCGTGTTCAAAAATACGTTGTCATCTTCAAATGGGTACATCAGAAAATAGCATAAATAGATAAATAGACGACTGCCACAAGCTCCTCTCATCGCCATCTCCATCTTAATCATCATCTTCTTCCCTAAACTATGTTGTAATAAGGAAGGAGTCTGAAAACAATGTTTGGTGAATAGAAATCTCGAGCCATTCTATATAAGTTTTTGAGCAGTATAATTTAAAAAAGGATATGTCTTTCGCATTTAAACTGTATTCGAAATCATTTAATACTTCAATTAAGGTTGGCCCTCATCATTTAGTACCTATTCCCTAGGCGGACTTCTCACAAGTATCTATGTAGCTGACATTGCACGAAAATCTCTTTGGACAATAAATATCTCCATTGAAGCAGACCTTTCCGAGATATCCTCAACCGTCCCTAAACCCCATCCTGAGCATTTAATACTTCATTTAAGGGAAAGAGGCGGACCTCAAAAAACCACTTAATACCTCCAATCTCCAAAGCAGGTCCTTCGTATTATGATCCGTACCTCATGGAGACGTCTTATATTAGTCCGACTATTCATAGGTAATGGTGGTCAGATTAACTAGGTAGATTTACCCTGTAGAATTGGGACTAACCTCACGTCATCCATAATTACTTATTATATACGACGTCTCACATCAGCCCCTAAGTCACAGTGCTCGTAGACAGATTAGCTGGGCAGACTTCTGTGTGATTTTGACTGATCTCGCATCCCTATAACTTAGTCATATTTCATAACACTCTCTAAGTATATTATCACACATCTCACTATATCAATTATTTATGCCTTATAAGAAATCCTTCTTATTTTGCCTTTACAAGTAATTACTTTCCTACGGGGATTTAAATGATAATTATTAACCTAATTAACTACGCCATAAATATGTTATAATTATACATTATGCACGCTAGCAGACACACACACATACATATATGCATTTATCGATTTCTATTGGTGCGGAGATTATGTCCAAAACTAATGTTTTAAATGTCAAATCCTCCAAAAATATACAAGTCTCATTTCAACAATAACATATACCATAGATCCAAGATTCCAAAATCAATCAATAGGCTGGTATATAGAATCCAAGTCCCACTTGTATCATCTTAAAACAACGAAATAAATCAACAATAGAAATTTAAAATTTAATTGAATTCATGCTCTATTCAACTTTCTTTAGATGAAATTAGACAACGGAATTGCTATTCAATTTGTAGAAATAGGCAGTGCAAACTACGAAGAAGGATTCGTACCTTATACACCATTTCTCAAATCGCTTAATCAAATACAAATCCAAAGAATAAAAATTGGAATAGACGGTAAAACATATAAATTGCAAAATCCACACAAACTATGCTATTTTAATATAAAACTATTAAGATTCCTACCTAAGGATTGACATTTCGCTTTAGGGGAATTTTGGAGATTTTTAATGTGATATTTTTGTAATCCAAAACTCCTCAAGACATATATCAAATCCAAACCATACATTCAATTACTAAAATAGAAAAACTAAGATTTAAAATTATAGTAGGTCCTTAGTTGTGCCTCCTTCTTAGATATGATACACCTATAATAATCTCCTTTAGATCTCTTCTTTTTGATATATACAACAAGGGATTTGTATATACGTTAGATTTAGAAAATTAGAGGTTTGGAGGAGAAGAGGTTTAAAAATAAGCAATAAGCAAGAATAGATATATATGATTTCTTACCTGAAACCCTAATGGAGTTTACTGAATCTATGAAGAGACGAACTAACTGAGCTTCGCTAGTGTTGCTAAAATATTTTGTGAATAAAAGTGAGGGGGTTAGGCTCTTATTTTTAGTAGTTGGAATGCACCAGAATCATCGGATTTAGGTCGGTTTAAAATAATAAAAATTAAGGTGTTAACTATTGCATAAACTCTAGCCATACCAATCGACCGCCTCCACCCACCAATCGACCGCTGGTAGTTGACCGGTAATGGTCAAGGGTCAGCTAGCCCCCTATTTTGGGAACATTTTGATTGCTGTTGATTTATTTTCATTTAATTCCTTAATTTTAATTTAACTTTTACGTTAACTTTAACATTTTCTTAACTCCCAAGTATAACTACTATTAGCCTTTGAGTTTCAAATTTAGGAATTTATTATTTATGTAAATTTGAATTCTATTTAAATTACTTTGAACCTGAAACTTAAAATGTCCATAACTTCCTCGTTTGAGCTCCGTTTTCTACATATAATATATAAAAATTGATCAGAATCGTCATGAAAGCAATGACATAACTTTCGTTGTCAAATTATGATTTCACAAAATTTTCATTTTTACCCTATTTTATTTAAATTAATTTGTCCAATTTATTTATGGTTGGTGTTACAGAAACAAGATACAAGTGAGTGTCCAAGAAAATGACCGGTTCCAGTTATACTTTTCGTTTTCAGTTTTACATCTAGCATAATCAGCATCATTATATGATATTATGTCAAATGAATCTTCTTTTGGATAGAAGAGCTTATAACTTAAGATGCATTTTATAGCTTTAAGATGTCTCTTCTTAGGTTGTGACTGATATCTTGCACATAGACATATACTATACATGATATCAGGTCTACTATCATCGATATGGAGTAAAGATCCTATCATACCTCTTTATAGTTTTTGATCAAAGTCTTTTGAATTGTCCTTCTTATTAAGCTTCTCACTACTTGCCATGGGCTTTGGTTTACAGATTGTGTTGGACATTCCAAATTTCTTTACTAATTCTTTTGCGTATTTTTCTTGACTTCTAATATTCCATTATTTAATTATCTAATTTGTAAACCTTGAAAGCACGCTAATTATCCCATGTGACTCATTTCAAATTCTTTAGTCATTATATCAGCAAATTCTTTATTTAGTTGTTCATTTTTTGACCCAAAAATAATGTCGTCTACATATATTTGTATAAGTTGAATATCATTATTAACTATTTTTATAAATAACGTAGTATCTACTTTACCTGTTTCAAAATTAGATTGTATTAAGTATGATTTGAGTCTTTCATACAAAGCTTAGGTGCTTATTTTAAAGCATATAACACTTTTTTAAATTATGTAAACATGGTCAGAAAATTTTTCGTCTTCAAAAAGAGGGGATTGTTCAACATGTACATCTTCTTTAATAAAACCATTTAAATATGCACATTTGAAATAATTTAAAACTACTATTGTTTGCAAAAGCGATTAGTATTCTTATGACTTCAATCTGCCTACATGGCAAAGGTTTCATCAAAATCTGTTCCTTCTTCTTGGCTATATCCTTATGCAACTAAATAAACTTTATTTCTTCTAACTTCTCATTGTTCATTTAGTTTATTTCTATAAACTCATTTAGTTCCAATAACAGATTAATTTTTCGATTATGGAACTAATTCCCAAACATCATTTCGAGTGAACTGATTCGGTTCTTCTTGCATGAAAAGAATCCATGAATGATCTAATGATGGTTCTTTTGGTTTTTTAGGTTCTTTAGTTGAAATAAATGCTACATTACTCATTTTATTTAATTGATTTCTAGTTTTTATAACTAATTGTATACTTCCTAGAATATTTTCCTTAGGACGGTCTTTCGAAAATTTTGTTCTTTTATTTGGATTTGAATTATTAGTGTTGTTATTTTCATTGTTAGTAGTTTCATTATTTGTAGTCATCGCAACAGAAAAGACCTTTTACAACGCATGATAAACGCTGCAAAAACATATAATAGCGTTAATAAACGTGGTATAATGACATGTTATTAAAAGTAAGCAACATTAACAGTGTAAAAAACCCTGTAGAATGTATATCTTTTACAATTTCAATAAATGTTGAGAATAATATTCTACATCGTTTATTATATGTTGTTTTAAATTTTCTACAGTGTTTATTATATGCTGAGAATACATATACGTCATTTTTATGTACTTTAAAACATCATTTAATAAACATTTTCTCTTGTTATTTACTACTATCAATTAAAATAATCTTCTATGTATTTTCACATCCCAATCTCACATTTGAATATTTAATGAGTGTATGTGTGTGTATAATGTGTATGTGTATAGTTCAAAATTAGTTGATATCTATAACATGCTCAAATTAGACAACAATCAAATCATCTAAAAAATCAAAACATGATATATTAATCACATTCATGTTTTCATATATTCAAAAATCAAGTTCATACGATTCCACAAACCTTGTTATCACAACATCCATACATCATGTTTTGACAATAACTGTACACCAAGTTTCGAGAAAATGCGTAAAGCCAGAAAACATCATTCGCTTACTACACTAAAAGGTTTTTCTACTTCGTTGCACCAAAATCTTCACTTAGTTGTAATAAATAAATAGAACAATTAGCGATCAAATGACAATAAAAAATGCTTTAGATTTTGCTACAAATATACTAAGGCGAATGATACCGAGAATTCTGAGGCAAATGGCTCATGAATTTTTAGATTTTATGAGGCATTTGCCTCGGTTTTTTCCATGATTTAGTAACATTTTCTCTGTTTTTTGCTTTCATATTAAGATAACTCCAAACTACAGGCTTATGCGATATATTTCTAACTACATAGTAAGAAAAAACTAGCACGCTTCAGCTTAAATTTTTAAAATTGAGGGAGGAGTTTATCCAGAGCCAGTAGGTAAATATTTTATACCAATAAGGGAATACAAATCATTTAATTAATGGTTATACTAATATATTTCAGTATCAAATTGTACTTCATATAAATTAGTGATTCTTCATATGGTTTCTTATTGGATTGGTGGTTGATATTTCAGGATATGTACACTAAAATAGATTATGAATCCAACAATCCTCTAATGAGGTAACTTAGTTGCAAAAATTAAACTTTTGACTGTAAAAGCATTCGTCCGATACTATATATTCCCTACATGTATTTTATCAGGATTTCACGCTTCATCCTTTCCCTAAAAATAATTTAACTCACAAATGATGGAGAGCCGAGTGGTTTGTAGCGAAGTAGAGAATGTAAATCGAATATTACAACTGACAACGATTTCACAAAATGTTTCTTCTCTTAATACAACTGATAATATTATTCAAAATAATTCATTTATGAATAATCAACAAATTTAATGTATATCTTTGCAATTCAATGTATGATTAATCAAAAAATTCAATTTGAAAGTATAAGCATGATGCAATTATGAAAAAAAGATTACAACTACATAAACTTGTAAAAACTCTAAATGCATGTATTATAAAAGCTATAATGCTACAGTAAGTCATATATGAATGTTTATGTCAGGGTTTGTGTGCACGGAACAATTTTAAATGACAAGTGGAAAACTGGATTAGGTGAATATATCTAGTATTTCTAAAAAAGAGATTGGGTTAGGTATGGTTAACATAATCAGTACGTACGATTGCATTGATAACATGTTTTTTCCTTGGCGGACTAAGTTGTCACTATTTCCTAATTATCACACTACCTAATCAAATTACTAATTTATTGAAAACATTATATTATTACTAAATAAAATAAATTATAGGTAGTTATTAATGTTGATCAACATTTATTGTTGTGTTGTGTAACAACCCGATATTTTCAGCCATTCGCATCCGCACATGTCGGACTTGAATTGCTCAAAATACCGCGTTGTAAATAAATTTGGAGCAAATGAAATACAATCACAGAATCACCGACACAGAAATATCAGAATAACTCGCAGCGGAAATAAAATACATAGTAGTTCTGAAGCTACTACGGCAGAGTCTCAAACCAAATACATAATACAGTCTGAAAACAACATAATAGAAATCCCAAATACATAGAAGTTCACTAATACATGAGATAAACTAGAACAGCTGAAACAGAGAGTAGATATAAATGTAGATAAGCAGAAACTCCAGCAAAGACCAGATCCAGAAAGAGAATCCAAAGCTATGAATACTCAGGCTGACCCGAGCGTAAAGTAAAACACAAAACACTCGAGTCAGGACAATATATACTTATATAATGTAAACCAACTCAAGTGAACTGCGGTAGAAATGCACAATAACTTAAAGGATGCTTAGGATCGCCCATCCTTTAAGAATCAGTTAAACTATAGATTAAATACATCCCGTGGTTAAAATTTCAAAATGGTATTTTATACTTCAAAATAAAATATCATTTCAAAATTCAATATCATTCAAAATCCATTTCAAAATATCAAAAATATAATATCTTCCAAACCACATTCATTCTTATTTAATTTAAATACCATTACAAAACACATTTCAAAATAGTTTATATTTCGAAACATATTACTTCCTTTTTAAATCATAAAATGAAGTTATTATATTTAATAATTAAATTATTAAATTTAAAAAAATTTAGTCTTTCAAAATTCATTTATCCACTTAATTTATTAAAACAGATGAAAATTCAACTTTCGCAGCATTTAGAAATTGCTACAGAAAGTTACATTCAAAACAGTTCAATTTAACAAAAGACAGCATAAAAATGCTGTAATAGGGTTCATTATTATCAACTACAGCATTTACAAATGCTGTGTTATCATTTACATTAGAATTAATAGCATTTCTGAAATGCAGTTAATTAACTTCAAATATTCAGTATAATTTCACAAACAGTTATATTTTTATTTAAATCATTTTTAGCTTATAAAATCATAAAATTTCACTTTTAAAACAGTCATTCAAATACCCTTATATTCATGATTTTATAAAGTTAAATCTCCATTCAAAAATCAAAATTTAATAATAATTCACTAATTAAATTCCAATATAAAATTTCAAATTCATTAAATTTAAATTAACACTTAAGTTTAAAATTTTAAAATATAACTTAATTTCATTTTTATTTACTTAACTTAGAATTCACTTTTAAGCCAAATTCCCAAATTTCCAATTTTAGTTGTATTTTCAAATTTCAACCTAAATATTCATTCATTTCACATTTAACTTTATTCAAAAATCATTAATGTATTACAAAATCATTTTAAATTCATTTGATTCAAAATATCATAAATTTATCATATTTTCATATTTAATTTAAATACCATTTATCACCAAATTATAATTTCCAAAATAACTTACATTTCAGATTTCTAACTTTACCCTTTATTTATTTCACTTAAAAATTTCAGAAAATCAATAATGCTTTACAAAAGTAATTTTAATCAAATTTAAATCAAAATATTATAATATTTACATTTCTAAAATAATTTAAATTTTTTTTAGAAAAACATATTTTAACAACGGGTCTGAATTTCATTTTCTAGCCTAGGTAAAGTGATACGGGTAATATATCATTTCAACCCGTAATTTACAAAGAAAACCCGGGTTTGATCATTTCAAACCCGCAATCCCAAGTAAAAGAAAATAATTGAAAATCATTCAGGCCTATCATTTCTGCCCATAACGATTTTCTCCTATTCTCAAGTCCGTTCGGGTATGTATCATTTCAACCCATAGTGATTCTAGTCTACAGGGAACTTGCAGTGTGATAAACTGATAAAAATAACAGAACAACATAATATAATAGTAACAGATGTCATAACAGGTGTATAAGCATGGGTGAATATCATATAATCATAATATAGCAGGTGTAACATGATAATGCATTTTACAGATTCAAAAGGGGTCAATTTACTAGTTATATATGTACATATTGTATGGTGAGAATAACTCACTTTTCTGAGCTGGAGACACAACGACGAATGCATGAGTGAGATCCAAACAAGCACGATGACACGACACAAAGATGAGGGGAAGAGCCAAAGATTAATTCTCCTTGGATACATGAGACAAAACAAATAAATAAAACATAAGTTTTCAACCCAAAATCAATTAAACAAAGCTAGAAATGAATACACAAAACATCACCGGAGTGTTTGCACTTGCTTTCTACCACCTATGCTTCAACTCCAGATCTGAAATGTATGGCTAAGGGGTGTGTTTGGATCTGGTTTTGGGTTCATAGGTCAGCCATTGGATGGATATAAAGGAGTAGAGATATATGTGCAAAGGCATGAGCATGACACTACACTACAAGGCAAAAAAAAATGGTTTCAAGGCAAAACAAGCCACGGCCAAAGGCAAGTGGTCACGGCCAGGTCTGGTGTGGTTAGTAAGAGGACATGGAAGTGGTGTCAGGTCAGGAATTTACTGGAGATGGTGGTGCAAGTGGCGGCCAAGGTGATGGTTTGAGTGGTGGAACAAGATTGGCGCTCGGCTAGATTGAACAAGTGGAGTGTTTGCATAAACTTTGGTGGATCTAGTCATAGATGACCACAGCATGGCTTGGTCAGTGGACTGGAGGAGATGGTGACCTGATGTGGTGATGGTGGAGGCGGCTATGGTGGTGGAGGAGCAAGGGCCGAACCATGGAAGGTAGAAAGGCATGTTCAAAAATCAAACAACAAGTAGAAAAAAATGGAAAAAGAAGATGAAAGTTTACCAAATTTTCTTTGTTCAGATGGAGGCCGAAAATTTTGAGGTGAGAAGTGTTTCTATACGTGAAAAATGAATAGGAATGCAGCTGAAAGAATGAGACATGGTCAGCCCCAAAATGAATGCAAGCGTTGGTGGAAAATGAAGAGGCAGGGAGGTGAAAAGTCTAAGGTAAATGAAAGGTTAAAAACTCTTCAAATTTCTCCATTTCTTTTGAATTTTTTTTATAACTGAAATATATTTATAAATACAGATAAAAAAACGAAAATTTAGTAAATAAACAAAAATAAATAAATAAATGTTAATTAAATATAATTAGATTAAGAAAATAGCTTAAAAATACAAACTAGTCTTGGAAATATGAAAATAAATGGAACAAACTTCGGAAAATTTCTATGTACTTGAAAATATTTATAAATAAAGGTAAGAACATAAAAATAAAATGCATACATAAAAATGAATAAATAAATTTTAATTAAATATAATTTAATGAAGAAAATAGCAGAAAAATGAAAACTAGCCTTTAAAAATAGAAAACAAATTCAATAAATTTTTGGAAAAATTCAAACATCACTTTAAAAATATTTAAAAGACAAAAAATATATAATATAACATATTACACACATATATATAAAAATTAAAACATTTTTTATATAAATTAAAATAGACAATTTTTTATTAAATAAATCAATTTACGTACAATATTGTAAAAAGCATAACTTTCACAATATAAATCGGATTTCAACGAAACGAAAAGCAGTATTCTTAAATTTTAATATATTTTCATAAAAAAGATAAAATTTAAGAATTTAAATATTTAAATTTGAAATTTAAAAATCAAAGTTTGACCCAAATTGACCAAAGTCAACATTTAAGGAAAATATTCAATTTATACCATTTGGAATTGTAATTCACATAATAATCAAAGTTTATATTTAAAAATGAAATGTTTGAAATGAAACAAGTTTTAAAAAAATTCAAAATGAAATAAAGTCAAAATTAAAATATACATAAAAATCTAGGGTTGTTACACTCTCCCCCACTCAAATCTTTTCGTCCTCGAAAAGGAAGGAAGCGGAGAAACAACAGAAAGAACAATAGGTTGGAATACATCCCCGAAAGGAGGTAGGGAAAAAGATAGCTAGGAGGTAAAGTAGGCTGAAAGGCAAGGATGAACCTTATTTGAACCATTATACATTTCAAATTTTTTTTTTTTAGTATGATGAATGGTCATTTGATTCAAATCTGATGGTTCAAAGTAAACAATATTTAAAACATTTTAAATTTAAAAGGGAAAATAACTGATCAAAATATTTTTTTATATAGTACTTTATCAAGATACTTTTATCAAAATACTTTTATAACTCGATGTCTTAACAAGTTTACTTTCGTTCCTGCAGACTCTGGCTATGCGTTGATCAGGCGCAAAGCTAGAATTCTCCAAGTACTTAGTAGACTTGTTTCAACACCCAGTGAAAATAATGAAAACACTTTTAAAAACAGATATGGAAAGTACAATCCAAACAAATCAACAAACCGAAACAGTTGTCTAACTATGGATCGCAGATACACAATGGTTACGCCTGGATCCCCCAGGAAACAATCCGTATCCGTAAGCTTTCTCAGCCCTGCGAGTTACGCCATGATGACGAGTAGAATGCAGGATACACAATGGTTACGCCTGGATCCCCCAGGAAACAATCCGTACCCCTAGGCAAGGCTCAGCCAGGCACTTGCGCTACTCTTCGCGACCTACACAGATTGCAGGATACACAATGGTTACGCCTGGATCCCCCAGGAAACAATCCGTACCCCTAGGCAAGACTCAGCCAGGCAGTTGCGCTATGTAGTCGCGATCATAAGACCACGGGGATCGCCGTGGAATTCGATGGACACTCGAGTATCATATGCGGAAAACCCAAATCAAAGAGAGAGAATAATATCGATAGAATGAATCCACAGTGTGGCCACAAAGCGGATATCAAGCAGAAGGCACTTTCCATATCTTTACTTCGAAAATATGTATAATATAGTACCTTTCAAAATCACTTCCAAATATCATACTTATATAAAGTTCATTTTATATAAGATTTCATTTCAAATCAAATACTTTTCAAAACAATAGTATATCAAATCACACTTATATAGATTTCGATTATATAAGATTTCACTTTTCAAAATTGGGTACCTTTTCAAATCAACAATTTTCAAATCAATAGTTTTCAAATCTACTGCATACTTATACAAATCAACTTTTTATATAAGTTCGATAACTTCCAAATCAAAGTATTTTTAAAAAAAAAAAGGTTCTCAATTTTAATTCATTTCAATAGTATTTCTGTTTAAAAATCATATATGATTTCACCAAATCATTTCTTCCAAATTACATATATTCAGTTTCAAAGTTTCTTAAAACAATAGATTTAGAAAATAATCCAAATTTCCAAATCTACAAAATTTAGGTCAAACAAAATTCATTTCCATTTCAAACATATATTCACTTCAAAAGTCATAATACTTTCAAAGTTATGAATCTTTTGAAACCTAAATACTTGAAATCATTACACTTTGAAAATCATTACATTTAGAAATCATGCATTTGAAATAATAAAACATTCCTTTAGTTCTTTACATTTCACAAATTTATTCAATTAAACAAAAATCTAAAATTTCTAAATTTTAATTCCACTCAAACCATCAGTTTCAATTCAATTTAGTTTTCCAACAAAACAATTTCAAATATTATCAAATTTCAAATATAGATTTGATTTACAAAATAAACTATTCAATCTTAAATATGTTTCAAGGCTTAAATATACCATATTTCAAACTAAATTTTATAATTTCATATATCTCAAATTTTACTTCATTATTACTTAGTGTTGAAATATTTATTTCATAAATCCATTATTTTTAAATAAACTCAAATTACATGTAAACCAAATATCCTTTCATACTAATATAAGCTTCAATTATTGATTTATCAAAATCAATGGTTTTAAAAATCATTTTATACTTACATAAAGTTATACATAAAGTTTATCTTATATAAGGATCAAAATTTTCAAAAAATAAATAAATAAATTTCGCTGCATGAAAAGCCATATGGGATTGAACATCTTTGCTTACTAATAGATTTTTAATTAAGAATAGTTTTGTATATAAATAGTTTGTATGAAAAATAGAATAAAACAGTTAGTTTAAGAAGAATAAAAGAAAAATAATTTTGAAAAATGGTTTTAAATTTGATAGTAGTTTTTCATGAAAGAAAAATTCCAATTAAATTACAAAGATATCCAACCCAACAACTTTCAATTTCAGCGTCAAGTATGATATTAGGATATAAGATGTACATATGTCAACATTTCGCAACATTACATTCGATCGCTCGCTCGATCACACAAGTTCGCTTTTGAACTAGTATTGTCCATTCGACTTCCCTAATGCGGACTTCGATATGGTTTCTCGACTAGAAGCCATCAGTCTCCTTGCATAGCCATATACTATGATAGAGAATTCTAGAATCAAGCCCAAAATCCATATCAAATATTCGCCATCAAGAATCAAATGAAAAATCCTAACACGAAATGGTGTAATTCACCTCGAACTTGTGTACTCAAACTTGGATCAGATTAATTATGCGAATGAAACAGCATACGTACAACTTATGTACCTTTTCCAACTTGTTAAATAAATAGTTTCATAAAGATGTTACTAAGTTAAAACATTTAAAACCAAATTTTTCTCAAACATTTGAAGACTAATTTTTATCCAAAACATTTCAAAACTAAATTTCATATTAGTATAATTCAAAATAGTCCTATTTATTTACTTAACAAAACAGTTTCAACTTATACAAATCATATTATTTCATACTTGAAACATACAAACTACACTTATATTCTTTATCAAATAACTTATACCTTTCAAATATATTAGCTTTGAAAAGTTAACCCTGATTTGGAAGTGCTCGAATCTTAAAATAGTCGAAGAAATCATATTTTCAATCCAAGAGTTGGAAGTCAACAACAAATCAGTAAACCAATTTCAAAAGATAGTGTTATACCAAAACAAATCTGAATCTCGAGGACCGAACACCGGCTTACTTTAAATCATTTCAAATGTGTGTGTGTATATATATGTATATATATATATATATATCTTTCGAATATCAAACCATACTTTGAAATCTGAAATCAAAATTGGTTTCACAAAATCACTCGCATAACAAAGCTACTAGAGTGGCCTCTCCCCCACTAAGAAACTCGAAAATCAATGTCGATGATGCATGCATTCATCATCGAAATTATTTTCCAGCGACATAAGTGAGTTCTGGACTTCAATTAACTTTGAAAAACTTCTTTGAAATTCCTTCGAAATCATTGAAATTCATTCAAATACATTTGAAACATTTCTTATTTGAAAAAAAAAATATCTTTAAATTATATTATTATTATATATTTTTCAAAATCTTACAACCGATTTCAAAACACCGGAATTCGATTGCTCGAAATTCAAATTCAGAACCATTCAGTTATAAATCATTTTTGTATAAATCAAGTTCTTATAAAATTTTCAAAATTTCAAATTCTTTCGAAATTTCAAAATTTCATTTTTGAAAGGTATATAGTCCTTATCGAAAACATTTCACTTTTATATATATAAATATGGCCATCCTTAATAATTTCGATGTATGCACAATTTCAAAATACAAACAAACAGAAATTTCCAAAGGATGGTTCAAGGAAGGATTTCAAACAAACAAAGATTCAAAATTAAAGGAACTCTAATCAAATAGAATTCTAGTTCGAAGATAAACTCATACGAAGATGAGATAATTTAATTACCAAATAGAGGATAGATAAGCCTACATAAATCGCGGGCGACCTTAACCGGTCAACCGAGACTTTAGGAATATAATAAATACGGAAATCTAAGGCAAATCGACCTTCGATCGCTAGAGATAGAATCCGGGTAGAGCAGGAGATAGATAGCATCGACATCCGAGGGTACAAAAATCTTCAATGAATTAATGCCAATTGTAAAGGAGTTTCACCCCTTTACAAATCATTCAAAGATTTACGGAATCACCGCTCTTTAGAGAGGTCATTCCAAAGTAGAGTTACAGAATGCAACAAAATTAAAAGGAAAAATGGGGAAAACAAGACTGGATTCCAGAACAAGTGGGAGTGTTCCAAAGTTCAAGGAATCCTAGTCGATAAGAAACTTAACCAAGAGATTTCTAACAAGGTGGATACCGAAGAGATGAAGTTTAGAAAATCTTGATTTCAAAATAAGAACATTTTTATACCAAAATAATCTTTGAAAATCCTTTAAAAATCATTTGGAAATCATTTTATACTTCGAAAATACGTTCTCTCACAAAGAAAGGATTCTGAGATTGATTTCACTCATTCTAGGGTATTTCTACCCTATCTCTAATGAGTTTTTGCTCCGCAGGCTAAGGTTTGCCTAAAACCAAAGCTCTGATACCAACTGTAACAACCCGATATTTTCAGCCATTCGCATCCGCACATGTCGGACTTGAATTGCTCAAAATACCGTGTTGTAAATAAATTTGGAGCAAATGAAATACAATCACAGAATCACCGACACAGAAATATCAGAATAACTCGCAACAGAAATAAAATACATAGTAGTTCATGAAGCTACTACGGCAGAGTCTCAAACCAAATACATAATACAGTCTGAAAACAACATAATAGAAATCCCAAATACATAGAAGTTCACTAATACATGAGATAAACTAGAACAGCTGAAACAGAGAGTAGATATAAATGTAGATAAGCAGAAACTCCAGCAAAGACCAGCTCCAGAAAGAGAATCCAAAGCTGTGAATACTCAGGCTGACCCGAGCGTAAAGTAAAACACAAAACACTCGAGTCAGGACAATATATACTTATATAATGTAAACCAACTCAAGTGAACTGCAGTAGAAATGCGCAATAACTTAAAGGATGCTTGGGATCGCCCATCCTTTAAGAATCAGTTAACTATAGATTAAATACATCCCGCAGTTAAAATTTCAAAATGGTATTTTATACTTCAAAATAAAATATCATTTCAAAATTCAATATCATTCAAAATCCATTTCAAAATATCAAAAATATAATATCTTCCAAACCACATTCATTCTTATTTAATTTAAATACCATTACAAAACACATTTCAAAATAGTTTATATTTCGAAACATATTACTTCCTTTTTAAATCATAAAATGAAGTTATTATATTTAATAATTAAATTATTAAATTTACAAAATTTTAGTCTTTCAAAATTCATTTATCCACTTAATTTATTAAAACAGATGAAAATTCAACTTTCGCAGCATTTAGAAATTGCTACAGAAAGTTACATTCAAAACAGTTCAATTTAACAAAAGACAACATAAAAATGCTGTAATAGGGTTCATTATTATCAACTACAGCATTTACAAATGCTGTGTTATCATTTACATTAGAATTAATAGCATTTCTGAAATGCAGTTAATTAACTTCAAATATTCAGTATAATTTCACAAACAGTTATATTTTTATTTAAATCATTTTTAGCTTATAAAATCATAAAATTTCACTTTTAAAACAGCCATTCAAATACCCTTATATTCATGATTTTATAAAGTTAAATCTCCATTCAAAAATCAAAATTTAATAATAATTCACTAATTAAATTCCAATATAAAATTTCAAATTCATTAAATTTAAATTAACACTTAAGTTTAAAATTTTAAAATATAACTTAATTTCATTTTTATTTACTTAACTTAGAATTCACTTTTAAGCCAAATTCCCAAATTTCCAATTTTAGTTGTATTTTCAAATTTCAACCTAAATATTCATTCATTTCACATTTAACTTTATTCAAAAATCATTAATGTATTACAAAATCATTTTAAATTCATTTGATTCAAAATATCATAAATTTATCATATTTTCATATTTAATTTAAATACCATTTATCACCAAATTATAATTTCCAAAATAACTTACATTTCAGATTTCTAACTTTTTTCACTTAAAAATTTCAGAAAATCAATAATGCTTTACAAAAATAATTTTAATCAAATTTAAATCAAAATATTATAATATTTACATTTCTAAAATAATTTAAATTTTTTTTAGAAAAACATATTTTAACAACGGGTCTGAATTTCATTTTCTAGCCTAGGTAAAGTGATACGGGTAATATATCATTTCAACCCGTAATTTACAAAGAAAACCCGGGTTTGATCATTTCAAACCCGCAATCCCAAGTAAAAGAAAATAATTGAAAATCATTCAAGCCTATCATTTCAGCCCATAACGATTTTCTCCTATTCTAAAGTCCGTTCGGGTATGTATCATTTCAACCCATAGTAATTCTAGTGTACAAGGAACTTGCAGTGTGATAAACTGATAAAAATAACAGAACAACATAATATAACAGTAACAGATGTCATAATAGGTGTATAAGCATGGGTGAATATCATATAATCATAATATAGCAGGTGTAACATGATAATGCATTTTACAGATTCAAAAGGGGTCAATTTACTAGTTATATATGTACATATTGTCTGGTGAGAATAACTCACTGTTTTGAGCTGGAGACACAATGACGAATGCATGAATGAGATCCAAACAAGCACGATAACACGACACAAAGATGAGTGGAAGAGCCAAAGATTAATTCTCCTTGGATACATGAGACAAAACAAATAAATAAAACATAAGTTTTCAACCCAAATTCAATTAAACAAAGCTAGAAATGAATACACAAAACATCACCGGAGTGTTTGCACTTGCTTTCTACCACCTATGCTTCAACTCCAGATCTGAAATGTATGGCTAAGGGGTGTGTTTGGATCTGGTTTTGGGTTCATAGGTCAGCCATTGCATGGATATAAAGAGTAGAGATATATGTGCAAAGGTATGAGCATGACACTACACTACAAGGCAAAAAAAAAATGGTTTCAAGGCAAAACAAGCCACGGCCAAAGGCAAGTGGTCACGGCCAGGTCTGGTGTGGTTAGTAGGAGGACATGGCAGTGGTGTCAGGTCAGGAATTTGCTGGAGATGGTGGTGCAAGTCGCGGCCAAGGTGATGGTTTGAGTGGTGGAACAAGATTGGCGCTCGGCTAGGTTGAACAAGTGGAGTGTTTGCATAAACTTTGGTGGATCTAGTCATAGATGACCACAGCATGGCTTGGTCAGTGGGCTGGAGGAGATGGTGACCTGATGTGGTGATGGTGGAGGCGGCTATGGTGGTGGAGGAGCAAGGGCTGAACCATGGAAGGTAGAAGGCATGTTTAAAAATCAAACAACAAGTAGAAAGAAATGGAAAAAGAAGATGAAAGTTTACCAAATTTTCTTTGTTCAGATGTAGGCCGAAAATTTTGAGGTGAGAAGTGTTTCTATACGTCAAAAATGAATAGGAATGCAGCTGAAAGAATGAGACATGGTCAGCCCCAAAATGAATGCAAGTGTTGGTGGAAAATGAAGAGGCAGGGAGGTGAAAAGTCTAAGGTAAATGAAAGGTTGAAAACTCTTCAAATTTCTCCATTTCTTTTGAATTTTTTTTTATAACTGAAATATATTTATAAATACAGATAAAAACACGAAAATTTAGTAAATAAACAAAAATAAATAAATAAATATTAATTAAATATAATTAGATTAAGAAAATAGCTTAAAAATACAAACTAGTCTTGGAAATATGAAAATAAATGGAACAAACTCCGGAAAATTTCTATGTACTTGAAAATATTTATAAATAAAGGTAAGAACATAAAAATGAATAAATAAATTTTAATTAAATATAATTTAATGAAGAAAATAGCAGAAAAATGAAAACTAGCCTTTAAAAATAGAAAACAAATTCAATAAATTTTTGTAAAAATTCAAACATCACTTTAAAAATATTTAAAAGACCAAAAATATATAATATAACATATTACACACATATATATAAAAATTAAAATATTTTTTTATAAATTAAAATAGACAATTTTTTATTAAATAAATCAATTTACGTACAATATTGTAAAAAACATAACTTTCACAATATAAATCGGATTTCAACGAAACGAAAAGCAGTATTCTTACATTTTAATATATTTTCATAATAAAAGATAAAATTTAAGAATTTAGATATCTAAATATGAAATTTCAAAATCAAAGTTTGACCCAAATTGACCAAAGTCAACATTTCAGGAAAATATTCAATTTATACCATTTGGAATTGTAATTCACATAATAATCAAAGTTTATATTTAAAAATGAAATGTTTGAAATGAAACAAGTTTTAAAAAAATTCAAAATGAAATAAAGTCAAAATTAAAATATACATAAAAATCTAGGGTTGTTACATGTTGTGTTTGAATTAGCTTTTCATTGAACAATATAAACTGTAAGATATCACAGAAACTTTCAAACTAAAAGGTCGGTGAGATAATAACACTAAATTAGCTCAACATTAGGAAATAGCAAATAATTTTCATTGTTTTGTAATTTTTTAGTTTAAGTAAGTTAACACAGATATCAAACATTACTTTTATGGCACTCACTACAGATATCAAAAAATATGCAACTTAACAAGTACATATACCTCTGTTTTACAGTAATATATGCACAAGTAAAATGGAATTCTCTAAGACATTCTTCCTTGAGCTCTAAAAGGTTGGCTAACCCTAGCTTACCATATGCTTCAGCTCTTTCATTAATCTGTATTGTGATTTATTCAACCCATAGAATAATAAATATTAATATTATATACATAATAATAAACATAAAAGAGCGGATAAGAAGAAACGAAAAAAGAGAAGGATAAAAGAATGGACAAGCTCAAGAGAATCTCACCTGAATCTTAACCAGCATCACCTTAAACCTGTCTAAATCAGTCGATTCAGGTCTCCTCTTCTGAAAAAATAATCTTCCTTCCCCAAGTACTCTTCTCCCACACATTCTTCACATCTATTCTCCAAATGTGATAACATGTCTCATAAGCATGCTTTAATAAAATAATGTAAAAAATATATGTAAGGAGATAACCTAGCATCAGCTTTTTCCACGGCCACAATGAGCACTTTCTTCTTTGGGGTTCTTGGTATTTTAATCCTAAAATCTATAAGGGACAGCCTTGTGAAGTTCATTTGCCTTTGAATCATGTTAGTGCATTAAATAGAGTCTGAAATAATTCAAAATCATCAATCATCATAGGCCATGATGAAAACTCATCCCAGATAATGATGAAAACTCAAATGATGCATTAAAGTTTCGTGATCATTGGAATACAAAGATAATATGTTTACAAACTCAGTAAAATTAAGCATCCATACATAGCATGAGTGCACATACATACATTGCATACAACTATTTAAGTTAGTACACCTAACCAATATGGTGGGATAAAAATATAGCTATGCTAGAAATGTAATAATATGATAGACTAAACCAAGTGAAAATTTGTAACGAACCGTGTTTTTTCGACCCTCGAAAATCAACATTAATACGTCCACTGTATTGCATGCCAAGCATTCAAGTGCAGGAATGATTGATCGTTAGGGGATCGAAAGAAGATAGTAGATAAGAAGAAACTAAACAGTCAATGAATCTTACAACGTAACGGAATAACATATATTAATCAACATAATTCTTTACAAAGTCGTTTTCAAAATGATACATCAGAGTCATTCCAATACAAATTTTACCCTAGGACATTTGTAACAGCATGTGCCTACCTAACTGATACAATACATATAAACAACGGAAATAAGATAATAACTAGCTATTAATGAAGCCTCCTGTTCCCAGCTCCTCCAAAATGCATCTATGGGAAACCTGTATTACTTGGCCACTCATAAAAATTTGAGCACTCAAGAGTTTTAGGGAAAGAAAATAAAACTCCGGGTCAGACATGGGTCTGGTGTGAATAAACTCAAAAACTGAATTACTATGTTTAAAACCCTTTTAAAATCAAAGCTATCTCGTAGGACCCCGCCGCACATAAACACAAACGGATTTTTACCTTACGATAACCAAAACATTTTTTATAGAAAATCCTGTAATATTATAATAATGTCTAAGAGGTCAAAATAAATATATGAAAATAGTCAAAATTGTTACCACTATTAAATCCAACACACCAGGCTCTACAAACAAAATCGTAAAGGCACGTATTGGAAATTGGATTCCATACTATGACAAGGCATCGGGGTACCACCTATCATGGTACAAATCTAGAAAATACCGAAGACCTAACCAAGCTACCCTACCAACACAAGACCGGCCTTCCTCTTACTGGATAGTGCCGAATATGTCATCACACTAGTTGCTTTACAACCCCTTTTTTTTATTGAGATCTCATGCACACCCAATCCATAAATATATAGATGTATATAGAAGGGTGGCGACATACCTTAATGGGTGCGACCGACATAACCTTGCTGCATCTCCCCCATTTTAGTCATTCCCGGTTGATGAGGCTTGAGGCTACGTTTTACCTTTTTGAATAGCAATCACACTTGGAATACTAACGCTGCCTTCTAGGCAGTAATGCAATGCGTGCATTCATCCATACAAGTTGTCTAAGAAAAGGACAAACCAAATGCACTACTTCTATTACTTCTATTTTGAAATAATCCTCAGGATTAACAGCAAGCACCTCTTGCACTTCAATGGCTTCATCTTTGGTCCCTGCTCTTCAAGATGTCTTCGTTTAGAAACGCTTGAGTTGGGTCGAAGTGGTTTACGGATAACATATCTTATCCCGGTCTCTTCAAAACAACTTCTGATAGTTTTCGCTAAACTCAACCTAGGTTCTTTAGGAAATAAGTAGACAAAAGATAAGAGCAAAGTTCACCTCCTAACAGTTTATGGACAGATTTCCTTATCATCTATCCTAGAAGAACGAAACGAGATTTATATGCACAGTACAATATTATTGGGGATGATTGTGCCATATAACTCATGTGTTTCTTCTAGCTATTTCCAAAGTCACATTTGGTCCAGATTTGATAGTCGGTTATTTAACTATCGAATAAACAATCATTCAACACTGATTTGGTTCTATATGGGATGTACCAAGCCTTTATTAATTAATCTTCCATTAATTAAAATACTTTGTGAAACTGATCAAAGATCTCTTTAAAACATTATTCCCAAAACCCCTAACGTCCCTTTTACACTTGGAAAACATTTATATACTTATCTCAATGTTATAAGTACATTACCAGAATATTTGGCAAATTTCCCCCTTTTAAATTCCTTTTTTTTCGAAAACATTACTTACTATAAAACCAAAGTTCTTGTCCTTTATAACAATTCCCTTTTTTAAAGCTCACTCCATAATTCAAAAAACTTATAAACTTCCAAAATAAATTTATAACTCACTTTTATAAGTTTACAAGTCAATTTACAAACCTCTTTACAAACCTCTAAAATCATTTATATAACATTCTCCATTTAAAACTCCTTTTATAAATCTTTTTTAAGAAATATCCTTTACAAAATATTTTTTCAACTCATCCTTTTAAATCGCTTTAAGTAAACCTTTTTATTTAATAAAACTCATTTTATAAACAAGTTATTATTTATAAATTCCTTTATAAAATAATAATATAACTTGAAAATCTTTTATAAACTTTAAACACAAATTGATTAATGAAATAAAGTTAACTCAAAACCATACTTTATAAATTCAAAAAGAGCTTAGCAATCCCATTGGTACTTATTCAAGTTACCAATTAGTCTCAATTTGATTCCAAGTCACCTGTTAATTATTTACATAGGCCAACATACACGTAAAGAAAATCCATTATCAAATCAGGGAATAACATATCAATACAACATATATGTCCAAACAACAAAATAATAGGATTATGATTTGTTCTGCTAAATAGATGTCTAAAAAAATTTAATCAATTTATAATAGAGCGGGAAATTATTCTGGTAAAACATATGTCCACACAAACAATAATTACATTATAGCAGAACGTTGATTTATTCTGTTATCACATGTCTACACAATCATACTATTACATCATAACTCATTCACAGTTATGTAGTTCTTTAATGGTATCGACACTTAAATCCTTTATATTCAAAATCATCTTTGAACAGAAGTTCCCTTTAACCACTTTTATTCTTGGAAAATAAAGGATTTTAAACTTTATACTTCTTTTTAAAATAATTAATTACAAGTAAACTCTTATGTAAATCATAATTAATCTTAATTTACTTTAAAATAAATTAACAATTAAGCTTTAATTAAATAACATTTGTATATAATTAACTTTAATTAAGCAATAATTAAGGAAATAACTAACCTTTAAATAAATTAAATAATTAACCCTAATAAATAACAATTAAACTTGAGTAAATAAAAATAATTGCCATTTTAACTTAATTAATCATTAATTAAAAATTCTTCATTAATTAAAACTTCTTAATTAATTAATCATTAACTTACTTAATTATTAGTAATTACTTAACTTAATTACTAATTAATTAATAAATAATTATTTTTAATTAATAAATTAAAGAATTATCAAACATACTTAATTGAACAATAATTAACTTTTATACTTACTAACTAAGTTCGAAAATGGTTTTTCAAAATCATTAAAAAAATTACTTTAAAACTTGAAAATCGTTCAAATTTTCCGAACTGCACCGCTATGGATGCAATAACTTAGAATTACTTTTCTAAGTCATCCTCCAAAACTTCATATTTTCACCTTTACTTCCCTTTAACCATAAGAAAAAAGATTTTGAAAACTTAAACCAAAGTTAGAAACTAAAATGGAAACATTTTATAAACTAACTAATAAACCGTTTTATTTTTGAAGGTGGATCTCAAGCCCTTTTAACATCTCAAGTTCCTAACTCCAAACCATTCAACCATAATTCAATCATATTTGTGTATACCAAATTACAATATTACCATATCACATCAAAGGTCACAACTTTATAGCCAAACATATCGCTTAAACCATTATTTTTAATCCAATGCCAAACTCCATATTGGCAATATGCATATCATTCAAACTGTACCATAATCCAACCAACAATGTTATATATATAACCATATAACCAACATGTATATAAAATAATATTCTTTCCTAAAAAGTTAGGAATTTACTCTCTATAAAGCTTTCAAAATCTTTTCTAATACTTGAAATAATTTAAAACTTGCAAAGCTTGGAAAACCAAAAAAACAACTAAAAATTGGGTCATCTTCCCTTCGACTTTTCGCCATGTTCTTCTTGTAATTTTAAAAAGTGGTCAAAAGAAAAGTTCTTAGAAATTATTTTCTCTACCATTTAAAAAAATTCACTTAATTTGAATTTGTTTTGAGGTAGACATGTTCAAAAGAATGAGTGCTATTTTCGGGCTTGAAATATGGGTCCGAAAATGAGTTAGATAAAATGTATTTTTGACCCAAAAATATTAGAAATTAGAAAAATTAATTCAGATGAAAGTTATAGCCACTGTACTTCTATGTGGTTTAAAAAAAGAAAATCTAGATTTGTGGAAGTCTAGAGGAAATTATGGTTGGATGAAGTTTGAGTAAAAATGGAGGAAGTGGAGTATTGAATGTAGAAGTGTTTTAGCAAGTTATGGAAGAGAATTAAATGG
Organism: Allium cepa; assembly: GCA_030765085.1. NCBI lineage: Eukaryota > Viridiplantae > Streptophyta > Magnoliopsida > Asparagales > Amaryllidaceae > Allium > Allium cepa. The sequence continues at coordinate 75,437,886 of CM060941.1, read as the reverse complement.
AAATACATGGATTTTAAAACTTGGAAAATTAGTATAGGAATCCATGGAATACCTGAAGAAGATGGAGGAGTTTCTATGAAGTGAGAAATGAAAGAAAAACGAGAAAGAAAATCATGAAAACCTCTTTTATATATATGCTACATTTAGAAGATTACCAAAATACCCCTTGTCCTTTGCCCTCCACTACACGCATGCCACGCCATCACCTCCTTTCCACCTCACCATTTCAATCCATAAAGCCTCCCCCTTTATTTTATGTCAAGGAAAACATGTTCCAAATACTTTTGTACTTGATGTCTCCTCTGACATGGCATTTTTCTTATTTTTTTAAACTTAATATACTTAGGTACAAATACATATATATACATACACTAATACATACATACATATATATTATAAGTTATTTATGAATGTATGTGACAAATGCGGATTACGGATCTTAATGCTGGAATAACATTAGAGGGGGTTGAATAGTGTGTTATGGATTTTCTAAATCTTTTTGAAGCTTATGTAATTTAATCACTAACAAATGCAATTCACAGACACATATATAATCAAAAAATCAGACACATATGCAAATACTAAATAAAAGCAGTAAAGAAAAAAAAACACCAGGATTTTATACTGGTTCGGAGTTACCCTACATCTAGTTTCGTATAATCATATAAATTTCTTATCAAAATAATCTCCAAGATTGCACCCTCGGTTTCAAGGCTACGAGGTACACCCTCCTGTATTCGAGTCGAGGGAAAAATCTCTTGATTTAACCAGGCTACAATCACACCTAATTGATTTCCGAGGCTACAATCACACCCAATTGATTTCAAGGCTCAACTGCACCTTTTACTTAACAGTTTGATTTACAAAAAATTCTATAACTCCGAATAGCACTGAGATCTTATGGAGAGAGTGGTAGAGAATCAAACAGGAGATAATCAAGTTTAATTCACTTGGTATTTCGGTGGAGTATAGTTTAGGATTCTTTAGAATAAATGTGGAAGACGAAGAGGAGAGAAAATAAATGAAATCTAGTAAAAAAATCATTTAGAACTTACTGGTATTTATAGTAGAGCAACAAACAAATCTATTCGTGAAAGGATACGACTTATAGACACTTCTTTTGAAAATTTAAATTTGAAAATAACGGACACCATGTCGACATGGGAGGTTGAGGGATGTCGACATGCTCAAGGCAAAATTAATGTTTTGATTTTCTTATTAAAATTGGTTTCTATAATTTGTCAAAATAATTTCTAAATTTGTAAATATATTTGAATATAGTTTAAACATATAAAAGAGTTTAGAAAGTAATTTTTAATATATATAATCTTAATCTATAAAGTGATTTAAAATTTGAGTATACAAATATTTTAAAGCTGAAATATTTAAAACAAGAGATGTTTAAAAACAAGGACAATTTTGAAATCAAAATATTAAAAATGATAAAAATAGTTTTGAGGCTAAAATATTTAAATCCAAGAGAAATGTCTTTTTGAAAAGAAAGTTTTGAAAACATTTTTTAAAAACAAGAGTTATATTTTTGAAAAGCATTTTTATAAAATTAGTGGATATCAAAATAGGACCACTATATGTTCCACTAGATATTGTCTTGGGTTCCTTCCCACTAGGGTTCCATTCCTTTAACGGGCTCGAAGTGGATTCCATTCCACGAATAAATTTCGAATAAAGATGTAAGTGCTTTCAAGAAGTTTTAACATAATTCTAGATTCAATACTTATCTTGTACTATTGAAATCTTGAACTCTTGATATCTTGATACTCATGAGTCTTCAATCTTGATATCTTCAATCTTGAATCTCTATACTGTACAGTCTTCATCCTTGGTAATTGCATGTTTATATCCTGCATATACATATGTATCTAAACTATAATGTTAGTATTTATATTTTATAACAAGTCCTAAGGTTGTTGTCATCAAAACCATCGTCTCAAGGACTAACAATCTCCACCTTTTTGATGATGACAACCTATGTTTATAAAATATACTTCACCTTCACTATAACTCCCCTAAAACTAATAACTCCCCCTTAATCTAAGCCAAACTACTCTAACTGCTCTATTTTATACTTCTCCTCCTTTATCATCAACAAAAACTAATTCTAAACTTATGTATAGCTCTCCGTTAATCTAATACTATCCAAACTAAATACTAATAAGGAAGTATAATAATTGAGACATAAATTTTATTATATACGATGTTATATTTACATAAATATATGGAACATAAACACGCAAATATATTTAAGTACATAAATTGCAAAATAACACTACTAACGAGAGTTTTGACAATTGGAGATTTGTGAATCAAACAATTTGGATAATGAAAACAAAAATTTCCACGTTGTTCCACCAAATTCTCATCTTTGTCAAAACAGACTTCGCCTATGCAGATCACGTTGTCGTCTTCTTCCATAGGTGCTTCTTCCTCTTCTTCTTCTTCTTCCTCTTTGTTGTTCTCTAGCAATTGTCCATAGGTGTTGGAGATGACCAGTTCGTCGGTGCATGTGCACGCGTGCACGTTGTGTTTGGAGTTGTTGTGGAGTTTGGGAAAGAAGGGTGTTCTCATGTTTGGCTCGGGTCGATCTCGAAGACATTTGCGTGTTAACTCGAGATAGGTCAGTTCGTGTGTTTTGCTCGCGAGTGACTTGGAGATTTTGTGTTTTGCCTAGGTTTTTGCTCGAGAATCTCGAGTGTGGGCTTGGGTTTTAAATGTGTAAGTAAATCTTGTAACCAGGTTTTAAAAAAATAAAGTAAATAAAACATGAACAGTTTTGTAAAAAAAGCAAAATGTTTTCAACAAGTTTAAAGTTTTAAAATTTATTAAAATGATTTAGTTTTCAAAAGAATTTTTAGCCATGTTGTAAAAGTGTATTTAAAATAAATATGTTTTCAAAGCAATATAAACCAAGTTCCAAAGTAAATTTATTAGACAAGTTTTAAACAAGTTTTCAAATATTTAAAATGTCAAAGCAAATGTTTAAAATTGTTTGTTTAATGATAATTATATTAGGTTAATTATGTAATTGATTCCTAAATGTTTTTCAAATGAAGTTGAATGATGTAATTAAGAAGTGGTTAAGATAAAGTGTATCAATTAATCAAAGAGTTTCAAATGATTTTTGTATAAATTAATTTCAAGCATTTAAATTAAATAAGATTTAAATGAGTAATTAATTAAGATAAAGAATTTATCTTTAATTAATTACGGTTAGGATTAATTAGGGATAATTAATTAGTGAAATTAACTAAAGGTAATCACTTGTTATAATTAATAAGGGTTAATTAATTAATGTTAATAATCAAAGGACAATTACTTAGTGTAAGTAATTAATGGATCATTAACTAGTGATTAAGAGTGATTAACTAGTGTAAGTAATTTATTAGACTAATTTAAGGATCATTAACTAGTGATTAAGAGATAATCAATTAACAAAATTAATTGGTTTAATTAATTAAGGATAATCACTTAATGAAATTGATTAAGTATAATTACTTAATGCAACTAATTAAGTATAATTACTTAATGTAATTAATAAAGTATAATTACTTAGTGTAAGTAAGTAACGGATAATTACTGAATGTAATTAATAATAAGGATAAGTACTTAATGGAAGTAATTAAGGATTAATTACTTAAGGTAAATTAATTAAAAGATTAATGAATTAAAGCAATCAATTAAAAGGTTGATTAATGTAAGTAATTTAAGGATAATTAATGAATGTGATTACTTAAAAGATAATTAATTAATGTAAGTGATTACAAAATAATTAGTTGGTGTAATTAATTAAGGATAATTAATTAATATAATTAATTATAGTATAATTAATTAATGTGAGTAATTAAGGGTTGATTAATGTAAGTAATTAAAGAACTTAATGTAATTAATTGACGGATAAGTGACATAAGCAATTAGGGATGATTAATTAAGATGGATAATTAAAGGATGATTGATTAATAGTTTGTAATTAATTAATGTTGAGTAAACATGATTTAAAAGTAATTAAAGTAATTAATTTAATTTATTTGGATATTAAATTAAATTAATTATAAATAGTGTGACTAATCAATCTTTGAGTTATATTGGATGTCTTGAATTGTTTGCTATCTCTGATATGTGATTTGTGATGCTATGTGATATGAGATGTTTTGGTTGAACTGTGATAACATAAGTTCTCCATCTGTGATAGAATTTCTATGTAAATATGTTATTCTAAATTAAATTGAATTGTTTAAACCTTAAAACAACTTGGACTTTAAGAAACGCTTGGATTTCGATGAGACCGAGATCAGATTTCAAATTGGATATCCAAAAACCACATGGATCCAAAGTAAATGATACGTCGTGAAATCTCAAGTGAAGATCAAGATGAAGATTCAAAGAGGAAGGGCTATTTGTCGTTAACTCTGAGGGTGATTCCAAAACGAGTTTAACGGAGATAGTACCTTCGATCAAGATGAAGATTTAGAATGCAAGGGCTATTGTCGTTAATTCTGAGGGCGAATCCAAAATGAGTGTAGCGAGATAGTGCCTTTGGTTCCGCTCGAACCCGGAGTGGACTTGTATGGATGAATGCTTTAAGACCATTGTCATCGGAGGACGGTGAGCATTCCAAGATATGTGTTCTAAAAAGGTAATCGTAGCCTCAAGCCTCATCAACCGGAATTGGCTAAAATATGGGAGATGCAGCAAAGCTAAGTGGGTAGCACCCAAGTATGATGAAATTTTCCCCTGTCTAGAGGACCCTTTTATTCGGCTTAGTGGGCAGTTGGTCGCGCCAACTGCGGGGTTGTCTTATTCGAGATTATCTAGCATGGGATGGTTCCAGTCTTGTGTTGCAGGGGATCAGAGTGGATCCTCGGTACTCTGATGTAGAACATGCACTATGATGGGCGGTGCCCCAATAGCCTTGCCATTGTATGGAATCCAATCTCCAATAAGTGTCGTACGTTTTAATTGTGCCCCACTATGTTGGAATGTGAGATGTAAGCATTCCAGCTATTTTCTATTTTACTTGAAAACCCTAGACACTCTTATAATATCACTGGATTTCCTATCAAATGTTTTGGTTATCATAAGGTAAAAAACTAACATGTTTATTTTGGCGACGTCTTACGAGATACCTTTGTTTTCAAATGATTTTCAAATTTAAACAACTTTAACCCATTTAATCACACCAGACCGATGTCAGACTAAGAGTTTATCTTCTATTTTCTTAAAAATCTTGGGTACTCAAATTTTTATGAGTAGCCAAGGGATTCAGGTTTGCTTTGACAAGTTTTATGGAGGAGACTTAGAGCAGGATGCTTCAGCATATACAGATACTATGGTTCCGCTGTGTTAGTAGCTTTGTTGTATTTTGAGTTGTATGATTGACAGGTCTTCATGACTGTCTAATGTAATGTATTAAGCTGTGTGACTCTGATGTTTGATGACTATTATGAAATACTTATGTGATGCAATATATTTTATTCATTCCACTGTGAGATTCTGCTATTGTTTAGTTCTTTCTTTCCTATCTTTTCTCTTTTCTATCCCTTTCTTTTTTGTTGACGATGCATCTTTCTATGGGATGAAAGGCGGGTCATCACAGCTGGTATTAGAGCTCTAGGTTGAGATAATACCTAGGCTTCGGAGTAATATCTATCTCGAGAGAGCGTACTTGCAGTAATATATATATATATATATATATATATATATATATATATATGCCTGCTTTGTTGGGTTACCTGTCCGGGTTCCTAACATGAGTTCTTTGGTTGAAGGGGCAGCGGTGTGAGGTAACACGACTACCACAAATGGAAGAGGCCCAAATGTTGAGGAGGAAGAGTATCTTCCGAGGCTGTAAACCAAATACTGCCCCAAATAAGCTTTGCAACATTGAGTAAGGATTTCACCAATCTCGGAGGGAAACCTTTTTAAAGGTTCGGAGTCCATCATGAAATGCAAGCTTGGTTGAGCTCGTGTGAGCGGATTTCCAAGTGTTTGGATCTGTTGGATGAACAGAAGCGAGTGATGGCATCTTGGCAACTTTAGGAAGGAGCAGCTGCGTGGTGGGATGCAGTAACAATGGATGTTCCAAAAGATGTTTCTCTTGGAGCCAGTTTAAGGAAAGTAAGGGAGTATGTCCGTATCGGAGTATGAAACTGAGTTCAACGAGTTGTCTTGTTACGGACCTGGTCTTATTGTCACCCCTTGAAAAGAACGAGATGTTTGTGCTTGGTATGAGGCCTGAGTTTCAAGAGAAGATGACTGCCCATCTCAAAGGCTCATTTGTGGAAATAGCTGATATGGCTTTGTGGTACAAGGAGCTTATGGATAAGAAGTCTTTGGCATCTGTGGCAGCACCCAGTGGGAATTCTTCCAATCAAGACAAAAGGAAATTCAATCCAATTTGAAAAAGCAAAGTTAAGGGAAACTGAGAGGTATCAATGCAGCTTGGAAGTGTTATGTGTGCCAGCAAGAAGGTAACCTGGCTAAGAAGTGTCCTAGAGGTGGAGTTCAGAAGCAACGGAGTGGACCCATTTCTTCGATGGTTCAGAAGACACAATGTTTCAATTGCCAGCAGCCAGGCATATGATGAAAGCTTGCTCACTTCTTCAGAAAGCTTAGAAGGATAAGGTGTTTGCTTTTAAAAGTTGACCGACAGCTTTTTCTGATAGGCAAAGGCGTTCTTGAAGGATTTGACCTTATTTTGGAAATTGATTGGAGAGATATGCATAAAGATATTCTGATTTGTGAAGAAAGAACAGTATCTTTGGAAACTGAGTGGGGTGGGATTGCAAGAGAGACTTGTGATAATTCAGGAGTTCACATGAGTAATCTTTTTGCATAGGATTCAGGCATCTCTAGTGGAAGTGGGAGCTAACGAAATGGTTAAAGATTTTCCAGATGTCTTCGAAGAAGTCAAAGGTTTGCCTCTGCATCAGGAGATTGAGTTCCACATCGACTTGGTTCCAGGAGCAATATCGGTGGTTCAACCTAGTAGAAGGATGGATCCTAGAGAGAGAGAGAAAAGAGTTGGTGAAGCAGACCTAGGATTTATCAGAGGAAGAGCATAAGCGTCATTTGGAGATAGTATTTGAAATCTTTGAGGAGACATGTCCTGAAAGCTAAGTTATCGAAGTGTCTTTTATAGAAGTCGGAAATAAGATTTTGGGACATATTATATCTGGAAAAGGTATTTCTTTGGATTCAGTCAAGGAAGCAGTTGTTCAAGAGTGAAGCAACCACAGACTCCTACGGAAGTTCGTAGCTTTCTTGGATTAGCGGGTTACTACAGGAATTTCATTTGGGACTATTCTAAGATTTCTTCTCACTTGACCAAGCTGTCTAGGAAGGGAGTTTAGTTCAGATGGACTTCTAAATGTGAAAAAACTTTTCAGGATCTGAAGGCCAGGCTGTCAAGTGCTCCTGTTCTGGCTACTCCGGATTGGAGAAATAAGTTCAGCCTACTGATGCTTGTTGAGTAAAGCTTGTGTTCTGGATTTCGGCGGATTTTGGGAGGACCATTTTGTTGGGTAGAATCCGGAGATTGTCTTATTCATGGTCCATATTTGTTTTGAGAGGCATCTTCATAGGTTGAGCTGACCAAGGAAGGATGAAGGCAGCCCAAGATTGTTAGAAAAGTTATGTGGATAAGAGACGGAGAAATTTGGAATTCGAAATTGGAGACTTTGTTTTTGTCAAGGTTTCTCCGATCAAAGGAGTAATCAGATTTGGTAAGACTGGAAAGTTAGCTCCAAGATATATTGGACTTTTCCATGTTCTTGAAAGGATAGGTACTTTGGACTATAGGATTGAATTGCCAATCCGGATGGCTGGAATTCACAGTGTATTTCACATATCTCATCTAAGGGAGTAGGTGCATGATCCATCACTGGTTGTAGAATCAACGGTTCAGGATGATTTGGAAGTTGAACTGGACTTGACTGTGGCCAGACATCCTATTCAAATTGTAGATTAAGATGAGAAGGGGCTCAGGAGTAGTGGCGATGCTAGTTAGGATTCAGTGGAGCAAGGATCCTAGAGATTGTACCTGAAAAACTCTAGATAGTATTGGGAAGGCCTATCCTGAATTGTCAGCATAGTTAGTTAGTTAGTTTTTTTGAATGAATTGGTTGCTATGGTTGTTAGTATATGGATGATATGTATGCTTTGTTGATTGATTAAAAATCTTTATTGGATTATTAAATTATCTTTGCTTTTAAATTTCGGTGACGAAATTCTTTCAAGGGGGAGGAATGTGATGACCCGGAATTTTGGAAATTGCAATTTGGTAATCTTTATTTATAATAATTTGTATTAGCAATATTGGTTCAATAATCTTCTTTTCTAAATATTTAATTTGGCAAAATTTATCTTTTCAAACTAATGGAAAAAAATGTTTTCAAATTTTAATATATAGATGTATATATATTGTGATTTGGAAGTTATGTTTTAAATTCAATATAATAGTTTTTCAAAGCTATTAAAATTTAATTCTATATTTTAAAAACACTTAAAATATTTATTTATTTAAAAGTAGTTTTGCTTAAGTTTGAAATTAAATTTGATAAAGAGATTTAATATTCTTTCTTTTTAAATTTAACATGAAATAAAGATAGTTTGTATATATATAAACATTTAAAAGCTAATTAATAAAATCATATAAAAATATAAACATAATATATAAATTTATAAAAACATAAGAAAACAATTAAATAATGGGTTTTGACATTAGTAAAATAATAGAAACATGCATTAACATGTGTAAGCTTAGTATCTTGCAATTATACAAGTGGCTTAATTTTCCTTTTATTGAATTATAAATAATTCATATATATAATAATCTTTTGAGAAAACCTGGTTGTTGAGTTCAAAAGCATTCTCTTTTCTCATCCTTCTTTTTCTCTTCATCTTTTCTACAATTAAAAGAAAAATGAAAACCAAAGCTAAATAAAATCCAAACAACTTTATCCATTTCAAAGCTTCAAACGTGAGCAAGGATTCAACTCAATATAAATCAAAATTTAATTCAACTCAACAAGTAAATCAGTCATCAAGCAGATTCAACATCAAAAATAGATCAAAATCAAACAGTTCCTGATCAAGAAAATAAAATCTATTCTCTGTTCTTCCAAAATAAAGTGAGTAAACAAAACTTTTCAAAGTTTAATCTAGTTGAATACTTGTTGCATGTGATAAACTTATGAAGTGATATTGAAAATATGATTTGCATGGTTGTTCTTAACTGGAATACTCTGTATATAAATATGAAAGCATGTGCATGTTTGTATATGTATATACATATGTCTTTTTTTGTACTACAGGATCTAACCTATTCAAAATAAATTCAATTTCTCTTTATATAATCTATTTTAGGCTATAATCTCTGAAGAGAAAATGATTATAACAATGTAATAACAATTTTAAAAATAGTTTTAAGTATTTAAATCTAGGAATTATTTCAGAAATAATAAATAACAATGATGATTAAATATAATTCAAAATCCAATAATCTTAATTGCAAATTTTGATTATAGAACCAGATTAGAATTAGAAAATGATGAATTTAGATAATGATTTTATGATTTTTAGATTTGTATATGCTGAGATAGTTCGAGTTGTTCGGGTTTTGGTATTTCATCGATTTTCGACGATCGGTGAGGTGATAGTCGATGTGATCGTTGTTGGAGGTAGAGGGAAGGATGGTGATAGCAGGAAAAATGGTGAGGGAATTTTTAGATGGATATGGTGGTCAGGCGATGTCGAACTAAGGTTCGATGTCTGGTTTTGGTCGAGGAGATTGTCGAGGCATTTGCAGCAACGTAGGAGTGTAGTGGCTGATCATATGTGGGGGAATTGATGCGTGGGGTGGTGACACTTTTTTGGACGAGGCTACGTGGGTTCCGGTGGATGGGATTGTCGATGGAGAGGTGATTAGTCGATCATGTTTGGGTTTCCTGTGTCCATCGAGTAGTTCAATTTTGATTTCCTGATGAATCGACGAAGCTAGGTGGTTGGGAAGTTCGTGGGGGACGTCATCGACTTGCAAGTGTCGCGACGAGGTGTCGGAGACGACTAGTTCGTCGGTGCATGTGCACGCGTGCACGTTGTATCTGGAAGTTGTTGTGGAGTTTGGGAAAGAAGGGTGTTCTCGTGTTTGGCTTGGGTCGATCTCGAAGATGTTTGCGTGTTGACTCGAGATAGGTGAGTTCGTGTGTGTTGCTCGCGAGTGACTCGGAGATTTTGTGTTTTGCTCGGGTTTTTTTTGGAGAATCTCGAATGTGGGCTCGGGTTTTAAATGTGTAAGTAAATCTTGTAACTAGATTTTTAAAAAATATAAAGTAAATAAAACATGAACAATTTTATAAAAAAAAGAAAAATATTTTAAACAAGTTTAAAGTTATAAAGTTATTAAAATGATTTATTTTTCAAAAGAATGTTTAGCCAAGTTTTAAAAGTGTATTTAAAATAAATATGTTTTCAAAGCAATATAAACCAAGTTCTAAAGTAAATTTTTTAAACAAGTTTTAAATAAGTTTTCAAAGATTTACTCTTTTATTTCATTCACATTCATATTGAATTTCATTCAATTATTCACAAATATCATTTTACACATCCTTATTAAACTTTCTTTCACAATTTACTTTGTATATTCCCTCAATTCCAAATTTTACCTTAAGAATTCCACCATTCATTTCTTAAGTTCGATATAAGTATTTTATATACTTCTTACAGTAAATGTTTAAAATTGTTTGTTTAAAGGTAATTATATTAGGTTAATTATGTAATTGATTCCTAAATGTTCTTCAAATGAAGTTTAATGATGTAATTAAGAAGTGGTTAAGATAAAGTGTATCAATTAATCAAAGAGTTTCAAATGATTTTTGTATAAATTAATTTCAAGCATTTAAGTTAAATAAGATTTAAATGAGTAATTAATTAAGATAAAGATTTATCTTTAATAATTAAGGTTGTGATTAATTAGGGATAATTAATTAGTGAAATTAGTTAAAGGTTAATCACTTATTATAATTAATAAGGGTTAATTAATTAAAGTTGATAATCAAGGGATAATTACTTAGTGTAAGTAATTAATTTATAGTTAACGGATGTAATTAATTTAAGGATCATTAACTAGTGATTAAGAGATAATCAATTAATGAAATTAATTTAAGATAATTATTTGGTTTAATTAATTAAGGATAATCACTTAATGAAATTGATTAAGTATAATTACTTAATGTAACTAATTTAGTATAACTACTTAATGTAATTAATAAAGTATAATTACTTAGTGTAAGTAATTAATGGATAATTACTGAATGTAATTAATAAAAAGGATAAATAGTTACGAAAGTAATTAAAGGATAATTACTTAATGGAAGTAATTAAGGATTAATTACTTAAGGTAAATTAATTGAAGGATTAATTAATTAAAGTAATTATCTAAAATGTTAATTAATGTAAGTAATTTAAGGATAATTAATGAATGTGATTAATTAAAAGATAATTAATTAATGTAAGTGATTATAGAATAATTAACTGACGTAATTAATTAAGGATAATTAATTAATGTAATTAATTATAGTATAATTAATTAATGTGAGTATTTAAGGGTTAATTAATGTAAGTAATTAAAGAAAGTTAATTACTTAATGTAATTAATTGAAGGATAAGTGATATAAGCAATTAAAGATAATTTATTAAGATGGATAATTAAAGGATGATTAATTGATGGTTTGTAATTAATTAATGTTAGTAAACAGGATTTAAAAGTAATTAAAGTAATTTATTTAATTTATTTGGATATTAAATTAAATTAATTAGAAATAATATGACTAATCAACCTTGCTGATGGATGATTCAGTTATATTGGATGTCTTGAAATGATTGATATCTCTGATATGTGATTTGTGATGCTATGTGATATGAGATGTTTTGTTTGAACCGTGATAACTTAAGTTATCTATTTGTGATAGAATTGCTGTGTAAATATGTTATTATAAATTAAATTGAACTGTTTAAACCTTAAACAACTTGGACTTTAAGAAATGCTTGGATTTCGATGAGACCGAGATCAGATTCCAAATTGGATATCCAAAAACCACATCGATCCAAATTAAACGATAGGTCGTGAAATCTCAAGTGAAGATCAAGATGAAGATTCAAAGAGGAAGGGCTATTTGCCGTTAACTCTGAGGGTGATTCCAAAACGAGCTTAATGGAGATAGTGCCTTCGATCGAGATGAAGATTTAGAGTGCAAGGGCTATTGTTGTTAACTCTGAGGGTGATTCCAAAATGAGTGTAGCGAGATAGTGCCTTCGGTTCCGTTCAAACCCGGGACGGACTTGTATGGATGAATGATTTCAGACCATCGTCATCGGAGGACGATGAGCATTTCAAGATATGTGTTCTAAAAAGGTAATCGTAGTCTCAAGCCTCATCAACCGGGAATGACTAAAATAGGGAAGGTGCAGCAAGGTTAAGTGGGTAGCACCCAAGTAGGATGATATTTTCCTCTGTCTAGAGGACCCTTTTATTCGGCTTAGTGGGCAGTTGCTCGCGCCAACTGCTGGGTTGTCTTATTCGGGATTATCTAGTAAGGGATGGTTCCAGTCTTGTGTTGCAAGGTATCAGGGTGGATCCTCGGTGCTCTGATCTAGATCGGGTACTGTGATGGGCAGTACCCCAATAGCCCTGCCATTGTATGGAATCCAATCTCCAATAAGTGACGTATGTTTTGATTATGCCCAACTATATTGGAACGTGAGATGTATGCATTCCATCTATTTTCTATTTTACTTGAAAACCCTAGACACTATTATAATATCACTGGATTTCCTATCAAATGTTTTGGTTATCGTAAGGTAAAAACTCCACATGTTTATATGTGGCGCGGTCTTACGAGATACCTTTGTTTTCAAATGATTTTCAAAGTTAAACAACTTTAACCCCTTTACACACACCTGACCCATGTCTGACCAAGAGTTTGTCTTCTGTTTTCTTAAACTCTTGGGTACTCAAATTTTTACGAGTAGCCAAGGGATTTAGGTTTTCTTTGACGAATTTTATGGAGAAGACTTGGAGCAGGAAGCTTTAGCGTTTATAGATATTGTGGTTCCGCCGTGTAAGTAGCTCTGTTGTATTTTGAGTTGTATGATTGACAGGTCTTCATGACTATCTAATGTGATGTATTAAGCTGTGTGACTCTGATGTTTGATGATTATTATGTAATACTTATGTGATGTAATATATTTTATCCGTTCCGCTGTGAGATTCTGATATTGCTTAGTTCTTTCTTTCCTATCTTTTCTATCCCTTTCTTTCTTATTGACGATGCGTCTTTCTGTGGGATGAAAGGCGACTCGTCATAGGACTGAACTAAATAATGGAAATAAAAAACTTTTCCAGGTTTGTAACTTGATCTTTAATGTTTCATTTAACATATGTGCTTAATTTTTGGTTATTTTGGTTACATAGAAGTCAACAACACTTTCGGCACCATCGACATACCTTCTAAAGGGTTTCTCAGTAATTTTCTGAAGAAAAAATATATAGGTAGTCTGATTTGACATATTCTCATGCTTAGACAATCTTGCATGTGACCTCACATGATTTGATTATAGACATTGTTGAGATCAAATAAGTATAATTGGATGATGGCCCTTGTATCATTGAAATAATTTCCAAGGCTTGGTTTATCTAGATAGAAGTATGAGAAATAAATAGCTGATGCCTTTTCCTTTATGTACAACATGAAGCTAATTAATTTATAGGTCATCTTATCGAGTTAGGTGGCAAATTAAGTCCAAAAAGAGCAATTGTTTTTCTCGTTTTTTGTGCAAATTACAGTAAGTACCTCTGTAACGATCCCGGTTTTTGTGTCAAATTTAAATTGGTAACTAAAATAAGTTTTTGGATTAGATTGTGAAGTAATTTGAATTTTTCACATTAAATAAGATATTTGTTTACATATGTATATGGATTGATTTTAAATTGAATTTTGGAATTGAAATTTAAGAATAAATATATTACAAAAAATATGTGTTTGTTTTATATATGTTATAGATAAATTGTTGATTTGGGAATTCAAAAAAAAAATACATTGAAAATAAATTGAATTTGAAAACTCTATTTGAAAGGTAATAACATTTGTTTTCTAATTTTAATATATATATATATATATATATTTGGAATTTATGATTTAAAATTAATATAACAATTTTCAAAAGGTTAATTTGAAAATATAATACATACGTAAATAATATATATGTAAATTTGTAAGTAATTTATAAACAAGGTTTAAAACATAAATTTTAAATTAATTAAAATATAGGACTTAAACATAAATTTAATGGTTTTTTGACAAATGTTTAATAAGTAAGATACAAACTTACAAGTGTTTACATCAATTTAACAATTGGCAAGATAACGTTTTTCTTTTAATTTAAGATTATACGAAACATGTATAAGGAAAGAAACCAGGCTATTCTTCAAAAGCTTCTCATATTCTTTTCTCAACTTATTCTTTCATCTTCATCTTCATATCTGAAAACAAAACAACAAAATCAAACCAGATCAAAACAGCTTCACAAATTCAATAAAAAGAAATCAAAAGCTAAGCAAGCAATCCATTTGTACAACTACTTCAAGATCAAGCCAAGAGCAAATCAAATAATCAAGCTTCAGATTCAAGTTCTAAGCTAAAGCAAATATATGGATTCAACTCAAAACAACTTGATTCAACTAAGCAACTCAAAGATTAAATTCAACAACCAAACAGATCATATCAAATGCAAGGATTCAGTTTCAAGTTAAAATAAAAGCACGGTCCTCTGTCTTCACTGATAGGTGAGAAAACACACTGACCCTATTATGTTCCTTAATGTTTGATCTATATTTGAAGTGCGATATGAATTGTGCTTGAATAACTATGTGAATATGCTTGTATGTCTCTGTATATATGTCTATATATGAAAATATATGTATGCATGTCTGTGTATACCCCGAAGCACCTCTCTGTTTTAAAATTCACAGGCTAACAATATGTTAAAATTCAATTCCTTTATCTCCAACAAGTTTTAAGCTGTGATTTCTAAATTAAAAATGTTTGTAATGGTGTAAATTTATTTTTAAAAATAGCTTACAAGCATATACGTTAAGCAATCAATTTTAATAGGATGAAACAGTGATGAGCAAACATTAGACAGAAAAACCAAATGATTTGATTTCACATTTGGATTCGATAACCTGGTCGGTATTTGTAAAATAAAAATAGAAATTAGGACTTTTAGTTTTGATTTGAGATACAAATTTCAAGATGAACGAAAAACATAATTTCGTCAATAACTAATGAAATCCTAGACTGTCAATATCGAGACCATCAATACTGAGACTGTCAATATCAAGATTAAATTACAAGATTAAATTACGGATCCGAGACATTCTTGAAATCTGAGACAGTGCCTCGAAAGGCTATTTTTAAATATCGACTTAAACGATGTATTTTCAAAGCTGAACAAAATACTTTTAAATTCATGTTTAACACTTTTGCTATCTTCAGTACTATCAATATAAATTTTGCAAGCCTTTAAATTATTTTTAACAAGCTTAAAATTTCAGATTCAACCATCTTCCCAATTTTCAATTATTTAGTTAAATAATTAAATCATTCAATAAAAAGGAATTTGAAATTCAAGTTAGAAATTAACTTTTAAATATTTAACATCAATTAAATATTCCAATTTCAAATGTCCAAAATTCCGTGTCGTCGCATTCCTTCCCCCTTAAAAGAATTTCATCCCCGAAATTGCTAGTTAAGAAGAATGCTCCCACCCGTTTACTATTTTCCCTAACCAAATAGTTTCAACTGCAACGACCCGATATTTTCAGTCAATCGTAGACATACACACCAGATTTGAATTGCCCAAAATACCAGATTGTTAATTTATATTTGGAAAAACTTAGAATATACAGTAAATAAAATAATCATAGAATCACAGACACAGAGTAATATAACAATAATGCAGCGGAAACAAGAGAATAGTAGTTCATGAAGCTACTATATATATCAGAGTTAAATAAGTTACAATAGAAGTTTCAAATACAGTAGTCAAATACAAGATCAGAATACATCACTGGAATCAACTGAGTAACTCCAAGCTGAAAAGATGTAGATGGATCTCCAAACGAAGCTCCAACTCCAAATGTGAATCTCAAAAGCTGTGTCACTCAGTCTGACCCGAGCGTAAAGCAAAACGCAAAACACTCGAGTCAGGATTAACATTCTTATATCAGTAAATCCAACTCAAGCGAAATAACAACTGAAATACAAGTAGCTCAATGGATGTTTGGGATAACCATCCTCTAAGGATCTGTTGTACTATCTACTATGTAGTAATATACACTATTATAATAATGTCTAAAGTAAATTACAATGCATTTAAAAATAGCGTTAAGGCGTTACTCATGTCCCTCTTAACACATTTTATATATTCCCATAGTCTATGCAGTACCATAATCTCCCCTATAGTGGGCATCGTCAGAGGGCACTCCATAGATATTGTACAAAACAAAATGGTATAAGGCGCACTTGGGTGGGTGACATGGCACAACTAGGCAATGCCAAGGAAGATATACCAATTGCACTTCCGGACCGGTGGTAACGCATAGCCGCAGCTGCCGCCCACCTCGAGCCACACACCCAAAAATCAAAGGTGCACCCAATCAATCACAAAGTAATAGAATGGTATCGAAGGACTGTGTACGATGAGAGGAGCTACCTCATTAGCTCGTCGATTGCTCCTGTTTTAGCCACCTTATGCCAACTCACGGGAGTCAGGTCCACGTATATACCTCAATAGGATCATCGCCACCATCCGACTTCATTCTGGAATCTCCACTGCGTACACGGTTGTTAAAGTGATTTTTCGAAGTTGGCAGAGAGTATGACAACTTCCGATCCCGGTCTCTTTAACAATGAAACGTTATTATAACACCGCGGTCATTTCAAAATAGTTTATACTTCAAAACCAAAATATTATTGCCATTTCAAAAACCATATCAATACGATATCATTTCCATTGCAAAACCAAATAGGATATCATTTCCATTTCGGATATATCCATTTCCAAAATCATAGTACTTAAAAGTTATAGGACTTCGAAACAAAAACACTTTAGAAATCATAACCCTTTCAAAACATAATACTTTGAAATTCGTAACTTTGAAAACATAACTTTCACCACTTAAACGTTTTAGATATTCAAATAGTGTATATAAATAATAAAATAGTTTTAAATTTAAAATTACTTTATAAAATAAAATAAATTCCTCAAATTTCACAAATCAATTCCAAATCAACTCGAATTCAAAAATTCAAGTTTAATCAAATCCCCAATCATTAATTTCAATTCAATACAGTTTCTCAATAAACCATTTCAAATTATGTCAATTTCAAATATAGATTTTTTTATCACAAAATAAACCATTCCAATTTCAATATTTTAAAGCTTTAAATATTCAAACATTTCAAAACTAAATTTGATAATTCATATATATATATATATATATATATATCAAATTCACTTACTATTATTTAGCTTTGAAATATTTACTTAATAAACCTAATATCCTTTAAATAAAACCCTAAATTACAAATAAACTAAATATTTCCTTTAATTTATTTAAACTTGAAATATTCATTTAAATCACCTTAAACAAAATCAAGTTATAACATTATATCCTTTTAAAAATCTAAAATTCAATAAGTTTTAAATCGATTCAATAAAATTCTTAAATAAATACCATTTCAAATCAGTTCCAAATCTATATTCCCAACCTTAATTTATCTAAAATCATTATAAACTCTATATTCAAATAAAATTTTAATAAATACCTAAACATATTATATTTAAATAAATCAACTTCATTATTAAATTTTTTTTTATATCAAACAAAATTATACATAGCTTAAATTTAAGAATTTAACTATATATAAAATAACATTTATATAATGTCTAAAATCAATATTTTATAAAATCATATATTTCTTTCTAAAACCCATAGAAATCCTTTTCAATATATATATATATATATATATATATATATATATATATATATATATATATATATAGACCAGCGGTATCTGTATATAATTTTCTATCCTATGGTCAAGTGATATGGGTATTTATCATTTCAATCCGCAATTAAATTTATATACGGGTATATATCATTTCAACCCGTAATACCAAATTCAATTCAATGAAAATCGCTTGGGTCTATCATTTCAACCCATAACGATTTCTCCTATTCTACAGATCGTTCGGGTATGTATCATTTCAACCTATAGTGAATTCTACACTAACAAGGAACTTGCAGAGTAATAACAGATATAATAATATAACAGGCATATATCATCAATATAATTAACATATAATGGTGTCAGATATCACAGGTGAACAGACAGCATATATATAACATGATATATGGCAATGTAAACAACTAACAGCAACATATTTCAATTGTCGTTTCAATTGAAATCAAATATAATAAATATAAGAACGTTAATCGTGAGTGATTGCTCATCTTTGGAGACTAGAGATAATTCGACAAATGGAACGAGCTAAGAATCCAAGCACGAATTGCAAAGCAAAATAGATTGGCACGAATTCGATGGACAAGCTGATAGATAAGAAAAAGACGAAATCAAATCAAACATATTTCAATTATATATATATGTGAATTTCAAAACATTTTTTTAAAATAAAATACAAAACAAACTAACATATCTACATAATGAACTTTGAAATATATATACTTGAGGAAAAATGCAAAATACTTACATATAATGTCTATTCATTTTGAAAATATCTATATATAAGTACAATTTCAAGCATAACCCAAACAAATCAAAAATCGTTATAGACAAGGATTTATAATATATATAAGTTTAAGACTAGCGTAAAAATATGCAGCCGGCCTTTATACAAATGCACGTATACATACTAATACATGCATACATACATACATACATACATACATACATACATACATACATACATATATATATATATTAAATGGTACAGATATATAAACTGGAACTGTAGCTTACCTTTAAAATATACTAATAGAATATCACTCATATATAAGTCGATCATTATATTATGTATGTGCAGACGATGAATAACTTACGAACTAAAGTAGTAGTTTACATTTGTATATAACCTGTACACTTTCATATTTAACAAAACCCAAATTATTATATAAATTAGAAAAGTATATACAAGATAACACTTTATGTGTATACATACATACAACCTGCACTATATAATATTAAAAATCAACATTCATGTAATACCATATATATATATTTCTTTTCAAAAGATAAAGACAATGTGTGTATGAATTTATATATATTACCAGTTATACTTTGTAACAAATTTTATTATATAGTCTAAAATAGTAACCATTCTATAGTTCATACAGACCTTTCATATAAGCTACTGTATAAATCTATATGACTTAGTATATTATTATATAACTAACAATAAAAGAAATCTTCAACCGAACATATATAACTTGATATACAAAGCAACAAATACTATATATATCATTTTAAATATATGTACACCTGGTCCTATTTATACTAAGACGCGATATAAACCAGGTATGGTGTAATAAAATTATAAGCAAAGAAACCAAAGCTTTACCACTACAATGCTTCTAACATATATATAACAATAATATATATAACTCGCATTTACCTATCAACTATATAAATCTGTATAATATATTCAAAAAACAACGTAAAACAAATATATGTATTTTATTTCAAGATTTCATATATATAATATATGTAATGCATATAAAACAATTTTAACCATCAAAATATATGCTGTTGTAACATATAAACTATAAATAGACAAAACTATATAACAATTTTATAATAAAATATAAAGTACTTTTTTGTAAGAAAATATACTAATGAACTGTAAACGTATAACATATTCGAGTGGAAAAATATAAAATATGATTAGAAATCCATACATTAGTAACTTATATATAATTTGATTTATATATACAGACAGCAATTTAATCTATATGAACTTACGCAAAGGAAAAGAGGGGCCGATGAGGCTGTTTGGCCAGGGGAGATGCAGCAGTGGGCGGCTCTCGACCATGGAGGAGTGACGGCTGTCCCAAACGGTGGCCACTATGAGGCAAGCGGAGACGTGCGTAGGCGGAAGGGTAAAAGCAGGTTTCAAAGGGCCTAAATACTTTAGACAGAAGAAGAGATATGCATGCATGCCTTCAAAAACGAGAGAATTTTGTTTCTCATATGCATTTTTCATTCATTTTTTTAGGAGATAGCGATTCGAATATTGGGGAAGAGGAAAGTGACGGGCAAGACGATGGTGAGTTGACTTCAAACTAAATTGAACGGAATAAAAAAATAACCATAGGAATTTAGACCGTCAAAATGCTGAATTAAGAGAAAAATTAATAGTTGGTGTCTACTGGATTTAAAGGTGGAATTTGAACGGATGCAAGAACCCAAATGGCTCAAAACGTATCAATACGTTAAACCATTTCACCGTGCATCGGACGTCGAAAGCGACAATTGAATATACCATAGCGATCAGCATGACAAGACGATCAAAACGGTATATAGATATCAGTGGTACAATCATCCGATCAAAAGTCGATAATCGGTACCGAAAATGTTGCTATTTTGCCAAAAATAAGAAAAACGGAGCAATAACAGTCAAAATTTGGTGAAACGAAATATGACGTCTCACTCAGAAGAGAATTTACAAATTTTCTGTATAAAAATATTCGGGTTTGGAAAACATTTTATTATCATCAAATATTAACTAATATAAATTGAAATAAAATTACACAAGAAAATAAACTTCTATATTATCTGATAAAAATTTACCAGTTGCTAAGTTTAATTAGATGTATTCCAAATATTAAATTTTCAATTAAAAATTTTATTACTTAAAATTTCACCAAAAATTCAATTAATTAAATAAATAAAACTACTAAAATTTACCGGTCGTTACATCAACCAACTCCCCAAACAATCTTTTTATTAAAGACACATTATTACTCTTACTAACTTTCCAAACTCATCCATAACTTCCAAACAATATTATTTACTCAACAATTCAAATTTAAATTTAAAACCAAACATTAAATTATCAGAATTTTCTCAAAAATTTTCTAACTACCTAAATTTTCGAAAAATTTCGCCAGCGTCTTCTTTACGTGGCTAGCCCGAGACAACTATAAAATGCCTCTATGGGCCCCCAAGTTTCAAAAGAAAACAAAAGGCCAAGTGGCTAGACCAGAAAACCATCAAATTTCATACAAAAATTTAAATACATACCTTTTATCGAGCAATTCAATTTATCTTCTGAATTCAAAACACCAATTTTCTTTCCTTCAAAACACATGTATATCCTACTTAGCGATAATATCCAATCATAGAATCCAAATCATTTTATTCACTCTCTTTTACACAATTTCAACATTTGCTTACCATAAGCCCGTACGATTTACATATATCATCCGTATGCAATATCCAATCCGATCGCTCACTCAATCACACAATATTCATTTCTAAACTAGCGTCGTCCACTCGACTTCCGAGTGCGGACTCGGATCTTATTCCTTGATCAGAAACCGTCATTCTCCTTGCATAGCCATTTACTATGATAGAGAATTTCCAGAATCAATCAAAATCCCATATCTAGGGTTCGTCGTCGAAAATCGAGCGAAAAATCCCAACTCGAATCGGTATAACTAACTCGAAATTTTATGCTCAAATCTGGATCAAATTGTTGTACGAATAAAATAATATACGTACATCCTACGCATTTATCTCAATTAATTATTAGTTATATCAATTCTCTTTTTATTCACATTTATTTGGATTTCCATTCACTTATCCATACTTATTATTTCACATGGCTTTATTAAATCTTCATTCATATACTAACTTAGTATATTTCCAATACCAAACTTACTTAAGAATTTCACCATTCATTTCTTAAGTTTAATATGAATATTTTATACAACTCTTATATTTATCTTCACTTCACCACTTTAGTTAATAACTACTTCTATTTAAATTGGATCTCCAATTTCCATATGAATTCAATTTACCTTCATCATTAAATATTGAATTTTATTCATCTTATCTCAAACCATATTTAATTAATCATTTCTTTAATTAGTTCTACTTACTAATTTATTTATTTTTTTAAAATCTCTATGGATTTTATTTCCAAACCTCTTATTTATTATCTTTAATTTACTTCGAACTAATTTTTCATCTTCTCTTTACTTTACTTTACTTTACTTTATATTAAATATCACTCCAATATTCAATTTCAATTTATTTGCTTACCCATTTAAATCAATTAAATTCCTTACTAATTTTATTTTCAATCTTTTGTTCATTCACAAATTTATTTTCAACTAATAAATTTTATTCCATTCCATTTAGCCTACTAGACTTTCCCTCAAATTCACTTTTATTTACTAGATTCAATTACACTCCCATTCAATTTAAAAATTTAAACTTCTATAAGTTTTCCAACTTATTTACACTTCATTCAATAATCTTTTTAATTTACTTCATCTAATTAGCTTACTTTCTAACTTATTTCATTTTCACCCTTATTTAAATTTTTAACTCTTCTTTAAGTTAAAATTTATTCTAAACAAATTTCTAATTTTATCAGCTATCAAACCTATTTATATTCCGTGGACATTTTTGTAAGATAAAATTTCTAGAGTTTAAACCATTGCTTAAACATTCCTAAACATTATTGAAATCATATATACCCAAAACAAATTATTCCTTGCATTCCAAAATCAAACCCAATTTTGCAAACAAATCCCAATTTAAAACATCCAGGCAGCAATTTCTCTCTTGGAAACTCAAAAATGAACACCGATGATGTCGCGATCATCATCGAAATTATTTTCCAACGACCGAAAAGCGTCTAGTGCTTTTACTTCTTTAAAAACATTTCCAAATATTTTTAAATCCAAATCCCACCAGATTTCACATCCGACTTAAAAATATTTCTGAATAATTCCACTATTATTCCTCCAAAACCTTTGAAAACCATTTTTAAACCCAAAGGAATTTAAACTTTTCCCAAAATTTCAAATTTCAAATCCTTCCAATCTATATTCAAACATTACTCTGGAATTTTGCCTCATTTCAATTATAAATCATGTTTATAATTTACATTTACAAATCTCATTTTGTTACATAAATTAATTCCTTAACTTTTGGTTATAACTTTTAATTCCTAGTTCAATTTCCTCACAACAATGATAATAATTTAATATTATCACTTTCTAACAACGCAGCAACCATATATATCTATACTAATTTCCAAAAATTATTCCTTTTATATAAAAAAAATTTGGGCAAAATTATTTTATTTACCCACTTTAAAAACAATACTATGTCGGTTTATCTTGCTTAAGAGTTTAGAAATCCTTATCGATATGTTTGTACTTCCCGTACCGACCAGAATTCATAAACACTCAATTGATAAGTCAACACAATATTAAAACAGTTTTATATTCACTAACAATTACACATTCATATCTATTACACTCATCTCATTCTAGAGTACCACAGACTCTCTTTCTAATGAGTAATTTTCCCCCTAAAGCCTAGGTTATCGCCAACCTAAGCTCTGATACCATTGTGACGACCCGCCCTTCTCGACCCTAAAAAATCAGCACAAATACACCACTGTATAATATGCCGACGATCGAGTGCGGGTTAAAGACAGATTATTGAGGGAAAAGAAGAAGGAGGTAATAGAAAACAATATCAGAATCTCACAATCGCAGCGGAACAATATATAATAGATAAATGACTAAATCTTTATACAAAGAATGGTATGTGTTATATACATTACATCATCAGAGTATAACAAAATTCTTAGCGCACAACTGGACAGCTATCATAATCTATCCTCACAAAAACTAACTATAACCATACACGGTGGAATATACATCATACGTCTCGCTGTCCAGCACATCCCCTGAGCTCCATAGCAGTCCATCCACAATCTGTATTCTATAATACTCGGTTTGACACGAGCATTATAATAAAATAATACCTGAGTCAGTCTGGAAAACCGGTGTGAGAAAACACACTCAATATAACTACTAATGTTTTCAAAATCCTTTTGAAATCAAAGGCATCTCGTAAGACGACGCCACAAATAAACATGCCGAGTTTTTACCTTACGATAACCGAAACATTTTTATCAAATTCGTCTGATATTATAATAGTGTCTATAGAAAGTAAAATAGAATCTAGCTAAGATGCTTACATCTCACGTTTCAGCAAGAGTTGGGCACAATCAAAACCATACAG
The DNA here is from genome assembly GCA_030765085.1 of Allium cepa. NCBI lineage: Eukaryota > Viridiplantae > Streptophyta > Magnoliopsida > Asparagales > Amaryllidaceae > Allium > Allium cepa. The sequence goes on along the minus strand of CM060941.1, from coordinate 75,413,461 downwards.
GTGCTTATTGAAGATTGAATTCCATACAATGGCAGGGCTACTAGGGTACCGTCTGTCACACTACCTGGTCTAGATCAGTGTACCAAGGATCCACCCTGATCCCCTGCAACACAAGAATGGAGCTACCCCTTACTGGATAGTCCGAATAAAATCACCCTGCGGTTGAGATCAGCAACCGCCCACACAGCCGAAATAAAAAGGAACATCTAGACAGGGGTGACCTTACCCTAATTGGTTGCTAGCCACTTAGCCTTGTTGCACCTCCTCTGTTTTAGCCATCCCGGTTGATGAGGCTCGAGGCTATGCGTTATCTTTTTAGAACACATCTCACTTAGAATGCTCATCGTCCCCCTGACGATGTTCTGATAGCATTCATCCATACAAGTCCGTTCTAGGTCCGAACAGAACGGAAGGCACTACTCCTACTACATCCATTTTGGAATCACCCTTAGGATTAGTAGCGATTAGCCCATGCACTTCACTGCTCCATCGTCCACTCCAAGCACTTGTCTTCCGTACGAAAACGTTCAAACCGAATCGAAGTGGTTTTCAGGAAATTAATCCTGATCTCGGTCTCTTCGAAACGATCAGCGCATCGGCCAATATTGATAGTCAGTTATTTAACTATCAGATAACATCTACAAACAACCATCAGGTGTTAATAATTTTCCAAATTATTTATTTCAAAATATCTTCGTAAGATATTTCCCACACTCCAACCCCTTTGAAAATAGTTTTCAAATCACTTTTTTCTCGTGGAATAAATTTCAACCCAATTGTTTTATTTCCACTGAAAAGCACGAAGTCCTTTAAATTAGATTTTTAAAGAAGTTAAACTACTTTATTCAAAATATACACTTAAAATCATTTAAAATATAAAACTACTTAAAACACTTTATTTAAAATACTAGTTGTGAAATTCTAAAACAATTTCTCATGTAAAACTTAAGCCAAAACTAATTTAAAAATAAAAGCTATTCTATAAGGTATAAATATTAAATAATTATCTTTTAAATTATAATACAAGTTAAACCTTTAAGATAATTACTTATATAATTAACTTAATAAATATTTAATTTTTTTTTTAAAAAATTAAACCATTAAATAATAATTTCATTCTAAAATATTAGTTTAAATATCACTTTAAAACCTCTGACTTATACTTGGAAATCTTTCTTTGAAAATATACTTGGCTTTTCAGGGAAATACACTTTCCATTTAAAATATATCCATCTTAATCATTTATAAATCCTGTTTGATTTATCACAATTTAATTTACGCCCTCATCCCATAAATTTCTTTTCCACGCTTTTAAAAATGAACCACCTTTTTATTTTTAAACCAAATTAACATCTCCTTATAAATTCTCACCGTGAATTTATACTTTCAAATTTATCCATTGATAAATGTTCAATTTATTTATAAACCCCATTTATAAATTTGATAATCTCATTCTCTTTTGAAATACTGTTTCAATCACTTAATCGACTCAAAAATCGATTCTCTAAATTTAATTCGCCATAGAATTTATTTCTCTAATTATTCAAAGTTATTTCAAAAGTCCATTAATTCTAGATTCACTTCTTAATTATGATTTAAAAATCTTTTTTAAAACTAAAAATATAAATTTCATACTTTATTTCAAAATTCTTCTTATATTTTTTCCTAATATTTTAAATCTTGAATTTAAAATAATTTCTTAAATTCTTAACAATATAACTTAAATCTTCAAATTCACTTATCTCCATTTATTCAAAAATCTTTTCCCATGCTCGAAATTTATTCGATAGGATTTTAAAATAAAGCTTTTTATTCTTTTCCAAATTCATCCTTTGATTTATCTAAAATTATTTTACTTAATTTCTCTCTTTATATCTCTTTCAAAAATCAGCTCTTTATATTTTTGATAACTCAATATACCCAAATATACTCAATCAAACTATATCATCCAATATTTTCAATTTCCAATGAAATCAATAATCTATCACAGATAATCAATGAATCATATCACAGAATATGAAATAAACTCCAAAATTTTGAGGAATCCAATTGGATCCCTCCAACCTATTTCCCTGCATCCACAGATATTAGCACAATATAAAAATACCAATCCCACTTCGAGGGGATATCGCGGTATAAAGGGTCATCCGTTATTATGCGGGGCGCCTGGGGTCTCAACCGCTATAAAATGCGGGAATCAATCACTCCAATATATATATACACACACACAATATATAATATCACTTCTAGACAAATAATAAATCATCAATTCAAGCAATTAACCAATAATTTAAATTTAAACTATTTAAACTTAGATGGTAATCCAAAAGAGTAAGATTAACTCACCTTTGATTTTTGCTTTGCAATCCGACCTAAACCGGCTTGTCTCCTTACAATTTTTAGACCTTGTAACAAACATTATAAGGTTTTATTAATATTCAAATTGATCGAACAAATTAATTACCATTTAATAGTTTTAATTTTAACTAATGATTTAATTTAAACAAATAACTAAATTCTAAACTAATCTCCTTTTAAAGATCTTTTAGTAACTAAAATAAATTAAATAAGCAATCAAATAAGTTAACCATCTTAATATTTATTTTTAAAATGAAATAGTAAGTGAATATATATATATATATATATATATTCTTTCTTTTTCTTTTGAAATCACATATATATACGTATAAAATAACTTATACAGATTCAAAAGTCCAATTTTAAAATAAACTCTTCAACATTTTAAAATCCTCACATATTTTTCAAAATCTTATCTTTGAAACTATATATATACACCTATAAAAATAATTTATATTACCATTTTAAAGTTTCTATTTTCTTAAATCACATCCTCATATATTCTTTTTTGTTTAGTGTTATTGTATCTACAAATCAAGACTTAAACTAAACCCTATTCAAACTTACAGTAGGTTCAAGTATATTTTTAAATTAAATTATAAAAAATAAAATAAACTGCTACTTCACTGCTTATCGAACACGACTCGACCCACATCACCACTTGCTGCCCTTCGCGAGACCCTTCCCATTCAAGTTCATCTCGCATCCCCTAAATCAATCGCTACAGACGAGCTCGCATTCAGACTTCACGATGATGGATCGCTTCGATTCCTTTTCGTGCCATGCGCTCGTTCAAATCGAGATGGTTGCATTGCCAGAGGAAGAAATTCGCGTTTGAGTTGTTCGAACGAGATACGGTTCGATTCAGCTTCCATTTTAATATATATGAACGGATCAATCTACGTCAGAAAGCACGCGATTTTGAAGAAGAAAGATTTCTTTTTAACAGTGGCCATTTTTTTTTGAGGATTCGATTTTGATTTTGAATAGAATTGAACTGGAGAGGAAATCGTTTCATTTGGTTTGTATTAATATATAGAAAAAAAGAAAATGAAGCATGTGTGACAGATGGCATGTTGGAGTCGATATATGAAATGTGTATGTTTCAAAAAGGAGGCGCCTGATTTGATTGTTAACTAGATTTTTATTCCAAATGTCCTAATAACATATAGAAAAATCCCGACTCCTTATTGAGGCGTGCTGCTAGGCCTTGATAATGTTATACCCCTATTCCGAACGCAATGTAAAAGGTTTCGAGTCCTAATTCGATCGTATGGAGAAGATAGTTTTTTGGACCCATTATTATATTGAATTTTCAATATAAATTTTAACGCGTTTACTTACTTTACGATCTCATGACAACTCCATACATTACAAAAGTTGAAATACGATAATAATACACTATTATGGATCCAATGACACTAGTTTCGTCGAAATCCGAGACTGTGCGTCGGAAGGCAATTTTTAAATATCGATTTAAACGATATATTTTCAAAGCTGAAAAAACAATTTTAAATTCAAGTTTAACCATTTTACTATCTTCGGTACTATCAATATAAATTTTACAAGCCTTTGAATTATTTTTAACAAGCTTAAAATTTCAGATTCAACCATCTACCCAATTTCCAATTATTTAATTAAATAATTAAATCACTCAATTAATGGTGGTATTTGAAATTCAAGTTAGAAATTAAATTTTAAATATTTAAAATCAATTAAATATTCTAATTTCAAATGTCCAAAATTCTGGGTCGTCACAAATCGCCAACTAACTTAACCAATATTTGGTGAAGGCGATTTTGAAATTTTACCTTCAGGTGATTTTTCAAAAATCGCTAACACTGATAAACCAATCAGCATCCAACGTGGCCAAAAACGGCCTATAAGTGTAAACACTTAAGAAAGTGGCTTAATCTTGTTATTTTTTGTAAAAAGTAGCCTAAATGAGCAAAATTTCCTTTTTTATGTTATGAATAAGGACTTCTCATTTAGTGAGTATGGTTATTCTCACCGGGATTAAGATTTCCTTCATCGTCCTTGCTAATGTTGGTAACTTTAAAATTTTCATCAAACGAAATATGTGAAGTTTATTCCTTAGTGTTAGTTCTAGTATTAAAACTCTATTGTCTTACTTCTATTTGAATAACCAATAAATATAACTTTATCCGATTTAGCATCAAATTTATCTAGATTATCTTTTGTATTTAATATAAAAAATTTACTATCACAAACTTTAAAATAAGATAGTTTTCTTATTAAAAAATAATATATAAGGAATTTTTTTAGTTAAGGTCTTATCAAAGTTCTATTTAGAATATAACATGTTGTAGCAACTACTTCAGCCCAAAATATTTTAAGTGAATCGATATGATTTTGCATGGTCCTAGCACATTCTTATATAGTTCTATTTTTACGTTCTATAACTCCATTTTGTTGAGGAATCTGGAAAAAAGAAAAGCTATTTATAATTCCTTTCTTATTACAAAAGTTTTCAAAATTTTCATTCTCGAATACTCCTCCATGATAACTCCATATTGTTTTAATTTTAACCGACATTTGATTTTGGATTTTCTTATTGAAAATTTAAAATGCATCACTTTTATGTTTAAGAAATATTGTCCAAGTATATCTTGAAAAATCATCTACAATTACAAAAAAATATCTACTATAATTTATTGATTAAACTTGTGATGGTCCAAAAATATCTGAATGAAAAAGTTTTAAGGGATGTGTAGTCAAAATCATGTTTTTTGATTTAGATGAAATTTTATGAAGTTTTTCAAGTTGACAAGCATCACATAGGTATTGACACTAAAACTCAATTTTGAATGCCCTCTTACAAATTCATATCTGACTACTTTGGATAAATGTTTAAAATTTAAATGATTTAATCGTTTATGCCAAATCCAAGTGTTACTAGATTCGGCCAAAAAACATAGATTATCATTAGACACTTTCATATTCAAAATGCAAATGTTACGTTTCCTAACTCCTTCAAAATTAATTCTAGACCCATTATCCTCAATGTGGCAAATGTCCTTTTCATATTTAATTTTGAAACCTTTATAAAATAATAGACTAATACTAAGTAGATTATTTTTAAATTCCTAACAAGCAAAACATTAGAATCAATAGGAGTTTTAGAGTTACCGATGTTGGAAATGCCGACGACGTGTCCTTTTGAGTTATCTTCGAAGTTAAGTGTTCTCTTCCTCCATCTTTGTAAACAATGTTCTTTAAGATCTTCGAATTTCTAGTCACGTGTCTTGAGCATCTGCTATCTAGTGTCCGTTTGTTCTTGTTGATTTATGATGCTTGGTTATCATGTGTCTCTTTAATATCTGTTATGTATGTTCTAGCAAATTTACTTATATGCTTCCGAATAATCAAGCAACTTTTCAATATTATTAATTCCTAATATATTCAAGGTTATTACAAGGATTTTATAACTTTGTTTTTCTACAAAAATGTTAAAAAATGTATTACCAATTTTACTTGCAATTTAGACTTTTCATAAGTCAAATAACGACTTTTTGAAAACCTACTACTCTGATACCAAATGCGGGGATTGTGTGAATGGATCTTAAGGCTACTTTAACACTAGAGGGGGTGAATCGTGTTTATAACTTATATGGAACTTTTCTAAATTATGTTAAGATTTAAATTCAAACATAGATAATCAACATAGATATATGTCATCGAGTAGTCACACATATATATAAATGTAGTAAAAGTAAGAGAGATGACACCGGGAGTTTTATATGGGTTTCGATTAACAAATCCTACGTCCAGTATTGTAACGACCTGTAATTTTACCATTTTGAAAAAGGAATATTTAATTAATTTTAAATATATCTTTATAAGTTAAATTAACTTGTTTTAGTTAGTTAAAGATGATAAGTAATTTATTTTCAAGTTTTGTTTACATAAATAAATAGTTTGGATTAAAAACTGAAAATATGATCAGAAATTGGATCCCGAAATTTCAATGGTTTGACAAATGGAAATTGTTTTAAGTTCTTGCAACATTGTTTATAGTTGTACACAGATACACGTACACATACGTATGTGTATCACAATTAGTCAAATCAAAGATAAGAAAATATCTAAGATATTTTTACAAAGAGTAAGTGAAAAATGTAACATCTAATCACTATTAAAACATGAAAAGCAAACAACAAATCCACCATTAACGCATGTCATTCTGCGCTTAAGATATTTTTGCAATATGTCTTATCACATTACATCTCATTAATGCATGCACTCGAGTATGGGGAAAAGGATTTGATGTTGAAGCGAAGAGATATCTTGATAATATCTAAGGGTAATTTAGTAATTTGCCACATTTTTCTAAGGCTATAAATAAGACCCGGAGGCTTCACACATCTCATTCCATCGTCTTCTTCTTCACCTCTACTTTAATTGCTTCCATCACCTCCATCCCCATATTCATAGGCCGAGTCGTCTAGAAGGAATAATCCAAGTGATCGTGAGCTAAAAGTTCGAGTTAGCAAAGTTATAGCCAATTTTTAGTTAGTCGTTTAAATCCGAGGTGAGTAAAATCCTAAACTATCATATTGTATGCTGTTGGATGTCATATATCTTTGATTGTGATTATTGATGATGGTTTTTTAATATTAATGTTGAATATATGTGCAAGTCATGGAAATACACGTTGATAAGCACAAAGGAAATCACTTTCCTTTATTTAATGAATTAGTGTATATGGAATGTTAAATCTCTTTAAAATTGTTTAAAAATATGAAATAAATTCTAAAAATATTTAAAATGTTTTAAATGTGATTTGAGTAATAAAATGAGTTGATAAAAAGTCGTTTTGATCAATATAGCTTAAAAAGCACTTTCTGCAGCACTTTCTACAGGACTTTTCCGTAGCACTTTTCCATAACTTTTGAAATATAGTTTTAAACGCAACTATTCTTTTCCAATTCTTTTGTAAATATTTTCAAATGATTAATAAATCATTTTAAATATGATTTGAAGGATTAACTAAATGGTTAAATTTTTAATGATTTAGAGTCAATCAAATTACTTGACAGCCTTATCGGTGTAAGAGAGGTAGTGTCTAGGCTTGAGTTTGGAAAACAAGTTTCCTGCTCTCCCTGACTATCTGGACTGGCCCGATGGATGGGATAGTTAATTTGATTTACTCGGATCAAAAATTTTCAAACTTAAAGGATATAATTCTCCAAATATAAATAACTTGAATTTTATGGAGATAATCTTCTTGTACTCGGTTTTAAAGCCCGAAGAGGGAAATCATACTATTCGTGGAATTTAAAGGGTGTTTTCACCATTATTCCACCCATAGTATTTGTTGAATACGGTAATTGATGTTGAGTGGAATTAGAAGATTTCTATAGATTCTACTTACTTAACATTTGCTAGTTTTGGATTAATATCCTAGATAACATGCTTTAACAAAATTAAAATTATGAATTTTGAATTAGGAAATCTTTGTTAAGATTTAAATGAAATGAATTGGAAATATTTTTCTAAGTAAATTTAAAGGATATAATTTTCCATGATTTAAAAAGGTTTAAATAAACCAAAAGGTTTGATAAATGAGGCTTGATGATTCCATATACTCTAAAAAAGATAAAGAACTATTTCAATGAATATATCTCTAAGGTTTATCTATGAATGAATAAAAATATGATTTAAATAGAATGATGATTGATAATCACATATGAACTTAACATCTTTTTAATCAATGATTGATTCAAAGGAAACCGGATCGGATTTGGGTAATTCCTATCCATAGACCAGTTCGAACCAATTTGCGTATTCGAAGTGAAGACATGGATATGATGTTTAGGATTTTCATATCGAAGGACTTCTTATTGATCATTTGGGGATAAACTCCCAATATACATATAGTAGCAGTAGTCTCTTCATTATGAAATATCCAATGCAAGGACTAATCGCTACTAATCCTAGGAGTAACTCCCGATAGGATGTAGTCGGGGAGTACCTTCGGTTTGTCCTATTCTTAGACAATTTGCATGGACGAATGTCTGGTGTTGTAATTTTAATTACATTGGTTGATCTATATGAACGTATCATCTGATTGGTGGCAGAGAAAGAAACTTCTCTTAGCTTAACACCCTTTCCTGAGACATACAAGCTCAGAAGTTATACTTTTGTAGAAATCAGTTCTATGATTATGGATTGGCAATGTGGCATTCAAATTGGAATGCGCTATAAGTAAGGTAATCGTTACCTCGACCCTCACCATCCGAAAATAACAAAAATAGGGTAGATGCGATAGAGCTAAGTGAGTCGCTCCCATTAGCGTATAGTCATCACCTTTCTAGATATATTTATTTTCGCTATGACGTCGATTTTAAACTAACGTGGTGTATGCAAAAAGAGCTCTCGGGTAGTTTGGGAATGACCGGATGATGACATATTCAGTACTATCTATGGTAAAGGCAGCCCGGTTCTGTGTTGGTAGAGGTTGGAGCCTCAGGTGCATTTTTCTACAGATGTACTGTCGGAAGGTAGTCTCTTACCTTGTCATTGTATGGAAATCCATTCTCTAATAAGTGCCTTTAGATTTGATTGTAGAGCTTAGTATGCTGGAACTTAATAATGTAACAATTTTGGCTAAGATTATGTATACTTACTCAAAAAGTGTTTTCAAAAGAATGTCACTAAAAATAATATCCATATATTCTACGTAGGAGTGGTTTTGATTATCATAAGGTAAAAACCAATTTCTTGTTTATATGCGGCGTGGTCTTATGAGATACCTTTTATTTTCAAACCTCGTATTTTGAGTTTCTCACACCAGGCCCAAGACTGACCCAGAGTTTTTTTTTTTTTCCCTTAAACTCTGGGTGTCATATTTTCCTACGCAGCCAACTAGTTTGGTACGCTTGGAGAATTTTGGAATGGAGCATGGAGAATTTTAAGTCTTTTGCTGAATTCATCTATCACTTTTCACCGTGTCTGTATTATATATTAATATATACAAGCATTGTAAGGATAGGTCGTTATAACTATCCTAGCTGGGTTAGTACCTATCATAACTTTGATGGAAAAATTTGGAGTAATTGCATGTACTACTCATATGTATAATTATTTGTTGAATAAGATGTGAGATTCTATTATTGTCCATCTTCCATCTATATTTCCTTACCCCATGATAATCTTCCTCTTTGGCACTTGGATTTACAACGCGTAAATACCAAGAATGTATTAGTATCAATTTCTGAGGGTCGAGGAGGTGGGACCTCACAAGTCCTATACTGTGTACGTATAGATTTCCTTTCCAATGCCTACTTTAAACAAGTAGCAAGCAAACTAGAATAGAGTCTCAATTTCAGGGAAACGGGATACACCCTCCTGATTTTTTTGAGTTCAAGGTAGACTTTCCTAATTGGGCAATAAGATTAGTCGCTTGATTTAAACGGACATAGGCACACCCATTAGATTTGAATGAGTGTTACTCGGTGGTTTGACCAGGCAATAAGAGACTTGATGTAGAAGGCTCGTTCGACATAAAGGGCCGTTCGGCACGGCTATGTCATTCGGCAAGGAAGTCTCGATCGGCATCCAGCATCGCTCGGCATCCAACATCGCTCGGCATCCAAGCGTCGTTCGACATCTAGCCTCGTTCGGCATGAACTTCGTTCAGCATAAATCTCGCTCGGCATAGAGCCTCGGTCGGCATAGCAGGGTCGATAGGCATCTGTCCTCGTTTGGCATAGAGCCTCGTTCGGCATAGCAGGGTTGATTGGCATCTAGCCTCGTTCGGCATTCTAGCCTCGTTCGACATTCCAGCCTCGTTAGGCATTCATGCCTCATTTGGCATTCCAGCCTCGTTCGGCATTCCAGCCTCGCTTAACATTTCTCCCCACAAAGCATAGCAAGGTCGTTCGTCATTTGTGGCTCGGCACGAAGAAGTCACTCGCCACGGACCGAGGTATCACACTCCTAGGCCCAAGAGGGAAGTCCAACCCATCTTCGTCTATAAATAGAAGGGCAAAGGCACGGTGAAGGGGACTTTTTTTGGAGAACACTAGGGAGACTCTACCGCTTTCAAATTTCACTCTATTTTACTTAGCATTTGTATTCAAGTCTTTATAGTATGGATTGTATCTGTATTTAGTCACTTATGAAAGAAATAAAGATCGAAACTTAAATTGGACGTAGGCAATTACGCTAAACCACTATAAATCCGGTGTTCTTGTTTTCTACATTTAACTTAGAATACAATTCTTTGTTTTAATTTACTTTCTTCATTAGTCTCTGTACACAATCATTCTTCATTAGGATTGTTAAAATTCTCCGATCTTGGGGTCAAAGTATATTGCAAAAGAAGATTGACAATCCTTGCCTTTGGTCGAGAATTTTGTTTTTTGAATTCAAAATTATCATTCCCTTCGAAAATGTGATGAAATGTCTCACGATCATTTTCATCGATTTTAAAATTAGAAAGATCCATTCCCGTACACTTGCAATTGAGAATGGTACCCAAAAGATCACAATTCTAGTGCCTTTGACACTACTCCAAATTTCATCCTCATTTCCATGATAAAATCCTCGGTTTAAATTAGCATAGAAAATTTGACAAGATTTGGATAGCAAACAAAATCATTTTGAGAAGCATCAATAAGACTAAGAACTCCATTGTTTGCAAAAAGAGAATCAAGTTCATAAGAAGATAAATCTTGAAAAATAGCAAACTTTCCTGGATGGACTTTGGCATACTTAGCATAATTGATGTATGCTTTTATTGTCTCCGGATCATTGAATAATTGCGCTTTTATTTTTTTGGAAATTCTCATGGTGGAGGGGTTGCTTGAAGAAGCCATTAAAGTAGAGAGTAGAAATCTTGAGGTTTTGAAGAGAGAGTTTCAATTTGAAAATGAGAGTGAAAAGATATGATAAAAGATAGTGAATAAATAGATTCTCAAATGACATATTCTCTGGTCAAAAGGTAGCTTTTCAGAGAATTGAATGTAAGGGAAAAGGTGGAGGGAAATTCAAACATTTGAATTCAAATTTTGAAATTCAAATTCTGGTACCCATGTCGACATCATGGTAGGGACCATGTCGACATGTGCCAGTGAATTTTGATAATTTATTTTTCCTAAGTTCTCTAAAATATATATATATAAATATACTTATTATTTTTAATGTTTATATATATATATATATCTAAAATATTTATAGTATATTTCAGAAAATTATACTATTAAAAAATAATAACAAAATAATAAGATAAAACATTAAAAAAATTAAAGTTCAAACAACACACCAATTCAAAATCAATCAAGCAACTAATTCTAAGCAAGCAATTTCAACCACTTGTATTGCAAACGTGTACCTTTTTCTGAGTACGTTTCTTTGAATTCGTCGGAGTCATGAGCAGCTGTGAAACACAAATTCGAATTATCTGTCTTTTGATCATCATCACTTGAGGACGAGTCTGAATCATATAGAGTAGCAGTAAATGCACGCTTCCGTTTCTTTGCTGGATCATTGTTTATAGGAGGATTTTGCCTATCTGGATACGGACAGTATCTTTTGAAATGACATGGTTCATCACAGTTGTAACATTTGACATTATTTGGCACTACATTCTGATTTTCATAGTTCTTATAGTTGTTTCTCTTGAGATTATTCATCTTTCTGTATTTCAGGAATTTCCTAAAATTTCTGGTCATAAAGTCTATCTCTTCATCATTATCGCTGTTTGAGTCTGATCCATCGGTCAATGCATTGAATGCCATTGATTTCTTTTTAGATGCTTTGTTTTCTCTTCTCCCGATCATTTTAACTTCATAAGACATTAGATTTCCAATTAATTCTTCTATCTTTAAAGTACTGACGTCGTTTTCCTCTTCGATAGCAAGTGTCTATTGATCCCATTCTGAATTAAGAGAATTTTAAATCTTTCTGACTTGATCTTCTTCAGAAAATTCCTTTCCCAAAGATATTAGAGAATGCATAATATCCTGAAATCTACTATACATATCTAAAATAGACTCATTATGATTCATATAAATAATTGAAACTGATTTGTGAGCATGGAAATTTTAGTCTGTTTAACTTTGCTTATTCCTTCGTGGGTAACTTGCAAAGTTTTCCAGATTTCATATGCAGACTTACAAACTGACACTCTATTGAATTCATTTCTATTCGGTGAACAAAATAAAATATTCATTGCCTTAGAATTATTTTGTGCAACAATCTTTTGCTCAACAGTCCACTGTGTAAAATCAGTTGTGGGTTCATAATATTCAGTTTGTGTAATATTCCAAGTGTCAAATCCTATAAATTGTAAGTATATTTTCATCCTACATGCCCAATACGCATAGTTACTGCCATTAAAAAGTGGTGGTCTGACAGTAGACTGACCTTCTACAAATGAACTAGTGACACGAATGCTAGTGTTAGTAACAGTACCAGTGTTGGTAGCCATTTTGAAAACTTTTCAAAATTTTGATTATGAAACTTTGAAAACCTTTCTCTAATACCAATTAAAAAAATGCGGATTACGGATCTTAAGGCTAGGATAACACTAGAGGGGGGGGTAAATAGTGTTTATAAAGAATTACTAAATCTTTTTGAGTTTATGTTAATTTAGACACAGATGTATGCAATCTACATATACAGGGATAATCACAGAAAAAACGCAGATGCAGAAATAAAATAAAAGCGGTAAAGGAAAGAACACACCGGATTTTATACTAGTTCGGAGTTACCCTACATCCCGTCCCGCAACAAAAGTACGGATTTCCTTTCAAAAGCAATTGTACAATTACACCCTCGATTTCAAGGCTACGAGGTACACACTCTAGAATTTCAATCCTCTGGGTAGACATACTTGATTTCCAGGCCACAAATTTACACAATTGATTTACCAAGGCTACAATCATACCTTTTCTCGCTTGATTGATTTTCAAGGCCACAATCACAACTTTTCTCGCTTAATAGATTATAGAAAAGTCTATAACTCTAAATAGCACTGAGAACCTTGTTGAGATAGTGGTAGAGAATCAAACTAGAAGTAATCAAGTATGATTCAATATTGATTTCGGCAGAGTAATGGTAAGAGTATGTATTAAGAAGTGTGGAAGAAGAAGAAGAGTGAAAAACCAGAAAATCTGATATAAAATTCATTGAAACTAACTCCTATTTATAGAAGAACAACAGCCATGTCCATTCATGAAGAGTTATGGCGAATAGACACTTCTTTTGAAATTTAAATTTCGAACTCAACTGACACCATGTCGACATGGTCACCATAGGCATGTCGACATCCCAAAGCAATTTTTGGTGATTTGATTTTCTTTGAAAATAATCTTTATCTTATATTAAAACTATTTTAAACTTTTCTAATATACTTGACTATAGTTAAAACACATAAGTAAATATAGAGAATAATATATATATAATTTAGCTATAATTTTATATTTAAATCTTAAGTATAAATATTTAAAAGTTAAATATATTATTTTAAAAGATAGTTTAAAATTAGGAGTAATTTTGACTTTGAATTTAAGGATAATTTTGAGACTAAAATTATTTAAAATCAGGATAGAGTTTTTTGATGCTTTTAAAAGGAAGGTTTTGAAAATATTTTGAAAACGGGATATAATTTTGAAAAATCATTTTGAATAAAAAGTTAGCGGATACAAAACAATGTTCCACTAGATTTTTTTGTAGGTTTCATCCTACTTAGGGTTCCATCCCTTTAACAGGCTCGAAGTGGATTCCTTTCCACGAATAAATTGGATTTTAAGATGTCAGTGCTTTTCTATAAGTTTTAAGAAGATTTCTAATTAAAGAATAAATTTACTTCAATTCTTGAACTCTTGATATTCTTGATACTCATGAGTCCTCAATCTTAATATCTTGAATCTCTATACTGTACGGTCTTCATTCTTGGTACCTGCATGGTTAAATCCTGCATATACATATTTATCTAAACTTATAATGTTAGTATTTATATTTTATAATCTATTCTAAGGTTGTTGTCATCAAAACCATCATCTCGCATACTAACAATCTCCCCCTTTTTTGATGATGACAACCTTTGATTATAAAATATTACTTCTATCCTAATAACTCCCCCTTAATCTATAACTCCCCCTTAATTTATGCCTAGCTAATCCTATTTTATATCTCTTCCCCTTTGTCATCAACAAAAATTAACTCCCCCTCATTCTTGGACTAGAGTACCTGTATTAATAAACTATACAATGGAGTATATAATAGATAGATTAAGAAATAATTATCCTTATGAACATGATAATTAATCAAGGATTATATACATTTCAATGTTTATATATACATGTTTTATGTAGCAACAATCAAACCAATTTAAGAAATCAATCCACACCGAGTATCAATCCAAACCAAATCAAATTAATTCAAACAAACAATTCAAACAAAGCAATCAAATAAAAATCAATCATTACGTGGAACTTCCACCCATCCTTCTTCTACAAAGATTGGATCTGCCTTAATAGCATCCCAATTATCATTGTCGTCGATGAGAGAGACTGGAGGATGTGCTTCGTTATCATTCTTGTGTAGGGGGGAAATCATCCATCGTATTGCGTTAAAATGTCTTTCTTGCTCCTTGATCATCTGCATTTGACTCAATTCTAAGTGTCGTTGGTTACAAAGAATGAACGAGAGAATACTTTGAACGAATTAAGAGTTTCTTCAAGATTTTCGGATAAATTGTGAATTGGATTATCCATAGTTGAATTCGTGAAAGAAATGAAGAATTATAAGATAGGAAATAATTTTCAGTAAAGAATTCTGGAAGAAATAGGTATATATAGGTGTAGAAATTTGTTTGAAATGAATAGACATATGGTTGTTATTCAAATTTCAAATTCAAAATCAATTGTCATTTCTAACCAGTACATGTCGACATGGTCATAGAGGGGATGTCGACATGGGTTAGTAAAAACTTATGACTAATTTGATTTTGTGAATAATTGTGTGTGTGTGTGTGTGTCTATATATATATATATATATATATATATATATATATATATTATACTAAAATTTATTCTGGAGATAAGATAAGGTAGATAACAGAAAAGAAATTTCATTTCATTGCATACTAAGATGTTAAATGATTAAACACACACCAAACTACATAAACTTTCGAGTTAAACAAACTAAAACACATACAATAAGATACGAAAAGATAAAACCAGTTAGAGGATGATGATGGTGAAGAAAGTCCAAGTTTCTTGCTGACTTTGGAAATGAACTTGTTCATCTTGGATGAAATTTTATCCAACTTCTTACTAACGGATCGTTTAAAAATCCGTTAATTCTCAACAATCGTCTTTTGATTTTTGAGAAGGGTTTTGGTGGATGGATTAGGAGGATAGTCAATGCTTTCCAAAGAGGTTTCACCTTCTTCTTCTTCAATTTCCATTTTATCCCCTTCTTCTTCTTCCTCTTCCTCTTCTTCCATTTCCTCAGGAGTCAAACGCTCTTCCTTTTCGGTAAGGGTCTCATAAAATTGAAAAAACAAATGGAACTTTCATAAGCGAAATGTTGGAATGATTGAAAACTTTTCTAGAAACAAATTCTTCGCCTTTGAAATCCACTCCAAAATAGTTAAAAATCCGAGTGAGATAAATTCCATGATATAAAGTATTCTCATCCATTTCAAAACTTTTAGGACGAAGTTCATCCAAAATAACTTACGCCCAATTTATGTCATAATTTCCAAAAATAGCAAAAAGAACTTTGCAAACTTTTGAAGTAGGATTGTTAAAATTCCCCGATCATGGGGTCAAAGTATGTTGCAAAAGAAGATTGACAATCCATGCCTTTGGTCGAAATTTTCGATTTTTGAACTCAAAATTATCATTCCCTTCGAAAATGTGATGAAATGTCTCACGATCATTTTCATCGATTTTAAAATTAGAAAGATCCATTCCCGTACACTTGCAATTGAGAATGGTACCCAAAAGATCACAATTTAAAACATTCTAGTGCCTTTGACACTACTCCAAATTTCATTCTCATTTCCATGATAAAATCCTCGGTTTAAATTAGCATAGAAAATTTTGAAAAGATTTGGATAGAAAACAAAATCATTTTGACAAGCATCAATAAGACTAAGAACTCTATTGTTTGCAAAAGGAGAATCAAGTTCATAAGAAGAGAAATCTTGAAAAATAGCAAACTTTCCGGGATGGACTTTGGCATAATTAGCATAATTGATGTATGCTTCTATTGCCTCCGGATCATTGAATAGTTGCTCTTTTATTTTTCTGGAAATTCTCATGGTAGAGGGGATGCTTGAAGAAGCCATTAAAGTAGAGAGTAGAGAGCTTGAAGTTTTGAAGAGAGAGTTTGAATTTGGAAATGAGAGTGAAAACATATGATAAAAGATAGTGAATAAATAGATTCTCAAAGGATATATTCTCTGGTCAAAAAGTAGCTTTTCAGAGAATTGAATGAAGTGAAAAGGTGGAAGGAAATTCAAACATTTGAATTCAAATTTTGAAATTCAAATTTTGAAATTCAAATTCTGGTACCCATGTCGACATCATGGTAGGGACCATGTCGACATGTGCCAGTGAATTTTGATAATTTATTTTTCCTAAGTTCTCTAAAATATATATATATATATATACTTATTACTTTAAATGTCTATATATGTATCTGAAATATTTATAGTATATTTCAGAAAATTATACTTTTAAAAAATAAAAAAAATAAAAAAAAATTCAAACAACACACCAATTCAAAATCAATCAATCAAGTAACTAATTCTAAGCAAGCAATTTCAACCAATTGTATTGTAAACGTGTACCTTTTTATGAGTCCGTTTCTTTGAATTCGTCGGAGTCATGAACAGCTATGAAACACAACTTCGAATTATCTGTCTTCTGATCATCATCACTTGAGGATGAGTCTGAGTCATCTAGAGTAGCAGTAAATGCACGCTTCCGTTTCCTTGCTGGATCATTGTTCATAGGAGGATTTTTCCTATTTGGATACAGACAGTCTCTTTTGAAATGGCCTGGTTCATCACAGTTGTAACATTTGACACTATTTGGCACTATATTCTGATTTCCGGAGTTCTTTACTTGTTTCTCTTGAGATTATTCATCTTTCTGTATTTCTGGAATTTCCTAAAATTTCTGGTCATAAAGGCTATCTCTTCATCATTATCGCTGTTTGAGTCTGATCCATCGGTCAATGCATTGAATGCCATTGATTTCTTTTCAGATGCTTTTTTTTTCTCTTCTCCCGATCATTTGAACTTTATACGACATTAGATTTCCAATTAATTCTTCTATCTTTAAAGTACTGATGTCATTTGCCTCTTCGATAGCAAGTGTCTTTTGATCCCATTCTGGAGTAAGAGAATTTAAAATCTTTCTGACTTGATCTTCTTCAAAAAATTCCTTTTCCAAAGATATTAGAGAATGCACAATATCCTAAAATATACTATACATATCTGAAATAGACTCATTAGGATTCATTTTAAATAATTGAAACTGAATTGTGAGCATCGAAATTTTGGTCTGTTTAACTTTGCTTGTTCCTTCGTGAGTAACTTGAAAAGTTTTCCAGATTTCATATGCAGACTTACAAACTGACACTCTATTGAATTCATTTCTATCCAGTGAACAAAATAAAATATTCATTGCCTTAAAATTATTTTGTGCAACAGTCTTTTGCTCAACAATCCACTGTGTAAAACCAGTTGTGGGTTCAGAATATTCAGTTTGTGTAATATTCCAAGTGTCAAATCCTATAAATTGTAAGTATATTTTCATCCTACATGCCCAATACGCATAGTTACTGCCATTAAAAAGTGGTGGTCTGACAGTAGACTAACCTTCTACAAATGAACTAGTGACAGGAATACTAGTGTTAGTAACAGTACCATTGTTGGTAGCCATTTTGAAAACTTTTCAAAAATCAGATTACGAAACTTTGAAAACCTTGCTCTGATACCAATTGAAAGAAATTCGGATTACGCATCTTAAGGATAGGATTAACACTAGAGGGGGGTGAATAGTGTTTATAAAGAATTACTAAATCTTTTTGAGTTTATGTGAATTTAGACATAGATGTACGCAATCTACAGATACAGGGATAATCACAGAAACAAACACAGATGCAGAAATAGAATAAAAGCAGTAAAGGAAAGGACACATCGGATTTTATACTGGTTCGAAGTTACCCTACATCCAGTCCCGCAACACAAGTATGGATTTCCTTTCAAAAGCAATTGTATAATTACACCCTCGATTTCAAGGCTACGAGGTACACCCTCTAGAATTTCAATCCTCTAGGTAGAGATACTAGATTTCCGGGCCATAAGTTTACCCAATTGATTTACCAACGCTACAATCACATCTTTTCTCGCTTGATTGATTTTCAAGGCCATAATCACACCTTTTCTTGCTTAATAGATTACAAAGAAGTCTATAACTCTGAATAGCACTAAGAACCTTGTTGAGATAGTGATAGAGAATCAAACTAGAAGTAATCGAGTGTGATTCAATATTGATTTCGGCAGAGTAATGGTAAGAGTATGTATTAAGAAATGTGGAAGAAGAAGAGGAGTGTAAAACCAGAAAATCTGATATAAAATTCGTTGAAACTAACCCTTATTTATAGAAGAACAACAACCATGTCCATTCATGAAGAATTATGGTGAATAGACACTTCTTTTGAAATTTAAGTTTTGAACTCAACTGACACCATGTCGACATGGTCACCATAGGGATGTCGACATCCCAAAGAAATTTTTGATGATTTGATTTTCTTTGAAAATAACCTTTATCTTATATTAAAACTATTTTAAACTTTTCTAATATACTTGACTATAGTTAAAATACATAAGTAAATATAGAGAATAATATATATATAATTTAACTATAATTTTATATTTAAATCTGAAGTATAAATATTTAAAAGTTAAATATATTATTTTAAAAGATAGTTTAAAATCAGGAGTAATTTTGACTTTGAATTTAAAGATAATTTTGACGCTAAAATTATTTAAAATCAGGATAGAGGTTTTTGATGCTTTTAAAAGGAAGGTTTTGAAAATATTTTAAAAACAGGATATAATTTTGAAAAATCATTTTGAATAAAAAGTTAGCGGATACAAAACATTGTTCCATTAGATTTTTCGTAGGTTCCATCCTACTTAGGGTTCCATCCCTTTAACAGGCTGAAAGTGAATTCCATTCCACGAATAAATTGAATTTTAAGATGTCAGTGCTTTTCTATGAGTTTTAACAAAATTTCTAATTAAAGAATAAATTACTTTAATTCTTGAACTCTTGATATTCTTGATACTCATGAGTCTTCAATCTTAATATCTTGAATCTCTATACTGTACAGTCTTCATTCTTGGTACCTGCATGGTTATATCCTGCATATACATATTTATCTAAACTTATAATGTTAGTATTTGTATTTTATAGTCTATTCTAAGGTTGTTGTCATCAAAACCATCATCTCACGGACTAACTTTAGTGACCAATTCTGGTGCTAACATTTTGGTGCTTTCACTGAGAGTCGAATTCTCAGGCTGATAGGAACTACTTTGTAGCTATTGGATTGAATAAATCCCCCAAAGGAGATCCGACCCACTCATATGACGTCTGTTTAATCTACTCAGAGTTTCTACCAACAACTCCACTATGGAAAGACTATGTACCCGATCAGCCTCTCACAATGCGGACGTCAACGAGACTGCTAGCGTGCAACAAGTTGGACTTGACAATCAACAAGCAAATTTAGGTGAAGGGACTACCGTCCAAACTCAAACGGAAGTCATCACCAGGACGGAGTTCAATGACTTGATGAGGGAACTCAGGGAAAGTAGAAGGCAACTTGCTGAGCAGATTCAGGCCAACGCTAATCTTATGACTCGGCTTACTCAGCAGTAGCATCAGAATGCTGGAGGTTACCATGCTCCTTATTCTTCATCTGATAGCTCGACTTCAGCCGGTGAACCTCCCAGGCATAGACGCCGTAAGATTGAAACTGCACAAGTAGGTGCCATCGATCGATCGACCAGGAATTGAGCATGTGAGGAGACCAGACGCCCGGCTCACTAAGATCCTAATGAAGCTGGCCTTCAAGATGCACGTTTGGCCCATCGCCAGTAGAGGGGACATCAAGCTGAGTGGTCCCGTAGAACAGAACCCAACCTTTCATCCTCCATACAAACTCCGGACTTATCTGCTATGGTCAGGTAGTTAATGAGGGAAGAACAAGGCCTAACCGATGAATATTGAGGGATATCCAGGAGTCATACCCCCTTCACAGATACTATCCTACAGGCCGAGTATCCCAGGAAGTTTAGTATGCCAACTACACTAGCCTACGAAGGGAAGACAGATCTCGAAGAACACATAATGAGATATGAATGGATGATGGATTCTGCCAGAGCGAATGATGCGACCAAGTGTAGGTGCTTCCTAATCACTTTATCTGGAATCGCTACTATGTGGTTTACTCGACTTCCCCTGCGGTCTATATCCAGCTTTGATGAATTGGCAATGAAATTTGTAGAGCAACTCAGGATACATGCTACTCGTCCAAAAGATGTGATGTCCTTATCAAGCGTAATCTAGACTCTAGGAGAGTCATTGAAAGCGTATTTGCAGAGATTTCATGTTGCGGCCACTGAAGTTAGCAACCCTAACGACCATGCAATTCTGATGGCGGCAATGTGAGGAGTAGATCCGGATTCAAAATTTGGAGATTGGTTGGCGAGAAAGCCCCCAACTACGTTGGAGCGTTTCTATACGAAAGCTCATCAATTCATAAGGAGGGAAGAAGCTCGATGGACAAGGCGAGATAAGGCATCGGGGACAGTTCAGGAGACTGTAAAAAGTAACATTGCCGTAAAGAAATCCAACGATAACTCGGGAAAGGTTCAAGTCAACGTCTAGAACAAGCCTGGGCAATCTAAAGGGTCCGGAGGAGAAAATCCTGGAAAGTAAAGAGAAGTAGGGAAATGGAAGCCGAGGATTCCAACCTACAACGAATACACCCCCTGAATGCGTATCTTGAAAATATTTATCTGTCAACCTGTAACACTTTTCAATAAAGAAAGCCACGCCCTAAGGAGTCCACAGAGGAACAGAAGTGGATGGGGAAGCATTGTCGCTTCCATGAGAATTACGGGAACAATACAGAGGAGTGTAGACACCTCTACGACGTCATAGAAAAGTTGATCGGGAAGAAGAAGATGCAGGAATTTGTTAAGAACCCACAAAAGGGTAGGCAAGGAACATCAGACCCTGGATGCGGGCCGGCTCCATACCATCCAGAGGAACCTGCCCGAACTGTGGGTAGATTGATCATAAACACTATAGTCGAAGGATCTCACCCCACAGACAAGAATTGGCAGGGGATGGAATGATATGCTACCTCCTTAAGGCATGCAGATTATGAATGTCGTTCGAATGTGGAAGATGGAACCCACGTAAAACAACAACGCATGATGACAGACGATATAGTGTTTAGGAGCAGAGATGCAAACAAGATGGAGGCTCCTACCATCGACCCGATGGTCATATCTGCAGCGATCGGGCCAGCATACGTCAAAAGAATTTTAATTGATTGTGGAAGCTCTGTCAACATCATCTTCAAAAAGGCATATGACCAAATAAAGATGGAGACAAAAGATTTAAAGCCATCTAAATCCCATATCCATGGCATTAATGGTGCAGCGACTGATGCAATGGGGTATGTTGAGTTGCCAGTTGAACTAGGAGAAGGTGAGCGTAGGAGGGTGCGAATCCTACCGTGCATAGTGTTGGATGTTGACTCTCCATATAATGTATTTCTAGGTCGTTCGGCCCTGGCGAATTTTAGGGCATCTTTGGCCCCATGGAGTTTGACATTAAAATTTCCGACAGATAAAGGAGTCGGTGTAGTGCATGGAAATCAGGCGACCGGTCGCACATGTTATGTGGCAGAGCTGAGAGATGTTCCGCAGAGAGAGAAAGGAAAGGTTGCGGACAACTCCGTCCGCATCCAAAATACTGACAATTGACAAGTAGTGCCCGAGCCCGGCTCGGGAGACATTCTCGGGTCTATAGAGACATAGATCCGAGAGATGATAATAGAGGACCCAGGGAAGCGAATGTAGCACCGATTGAGCTGACAATTGACATTCCAGTCAACCGGGATGGCCCGTCACGAGTACTTAAGATTGGATCGCAACACGACACGTCATTGGCTGAGGATCTTACCGATTTCCTCCGAGCGAACTTGGACATTTTCGCTTGGACACATTCTGATATGTGCGGGATTTCTTCCGCTATTGCGAGTCATATGTTGAACATAGACCCGAAGTACGTCCCAGTAAAACAGAAATGGAGAGGCATGGACCTGGAGAGGTCCGCCGCTCTCAGAGAGGAGGTGGACAAACTCAAAGCCAATGAGTTCGTCCGCGATGCCCTCGACCCTGAATGGGTATCTTACCCTATGCTAGTGAGGAAAGCGATTGAACAGTGGAGAACTTGCGTTGATTATTCTGATTTAGACAAAGCAAGCCTGAAGGATAGTTTCCCTTTACCTAGAATCGACCAGATGGTTGATTCAACGGCCGGACACGAGATATTGTCATTTATGGATGTGTACTCTGGATAAAATCAAATCCCGATGCACATTCCAGATCAAGAACACACCAGTTTTGTCACAGACGTTGGGTTATATTGCTATGTAGTGATGCCCTTCGAACTGAAAAATGCGGGAGAAACTTATCAGCGTCTAGTGAACTGAATGTTTAAAGATTAGACTGGTAGAACGATGGAAGTCTATGTGGATGACATGCTCATGAAGTCACGGCAGTCAAACGATCACATTCGAGACTTAGCAAAGATGTTTGATATACTCAGGCATTATGGAATGAAAATCAATCCTTTGAAGTGTGCTTTTGGCGTTGCATCAGGGAAGTTTTTAGGTTTCATTGTGAATGCATGGGGAATCGAAGTTAACCCGGAGTAGATTCAAACTACTTGGGACATACAAGTGCCCGAAACTATAAAGCAAGTACAAAGCTTGAATGGAAAGATGGCCGTGCTAAGTCAATTCATATCTAGAACTATGGATAAGTGCATTCCCTTCTTCGATGTGATAAAGAAAGAAAAGAGAAGTTTTGAGTGGACATCCGACTATGAGGAAGCATTACGAGCTTTGGTAAGGCATTTCGAAAGTCCACCGGTGCTATCAAAAACAATTGACCATGAAATGTTGTATGTGTACCTGGCTATATTCCAACATGCTAACAGTACGGCTTTGGTTCGCAAGGAGGACCGAGTTCAAAAGATAGTGTATTATGTCAGTAAACATTTGACGTGGGCAGAAAGAAATTATCCCAAGATTGAGAAACTAGCTTACTGCTTGGTGGTTGCATCACGCAAGCTTCGTCCATACTTTCAGGTACACTCAATCAGTGTTTACACTGATCAACCTTGCGGCAGGTACTCCAACGGCCAGAAAACTCTAGAAGGATGTTAAAACGGAATATCGAGTGAGTCAGTTCGATATTACCTACCTGTCACGAAGGACCATACAGGGGCAAGCGCTAGCAGACTTCATTGCTGAATTCACCGGGTCAGACGAATCAAACGGTTACAATGTCATACCTCCCGTTCGATGGAAGATGTACACCGATGGGGCATCTAACGACCGTTGTTCGAGGGCTGGCATAGTTCTTGTGACTCCTGAAAACCGATCAGTTTATTATGCTTTGAAGCTCGAATTCCCAGCAACAAATAACGAAGCTGGGTATGTAGCATTGATTGCTGGCTTGAGACTTATTAGAGAATTATGGTAAGATCGGTTGAAATCTTTTATGACACGCAACTGGTGGTGTACCAAGTTCGGGGGGACTAGCAAGCAAAGGGACAGAGACTTTCCCATGCCTGTCACGGGTTCAAGAGCTGCTAGCGAATCTGGAGTATTATGATGTTTCACATGTCCCGCGTTAACAAAATAGGGCAGCGATTCATTGGCAAAATTTGCAAGCACTGGCGACGCACAGCAAATGGGGTTGATTCCCGTTGAAACCCTACATGCTTCGAGTATAAATATGATGGAGGTAGATTTCGTGTTAGAAATAGAAATCGAGAAGGAATCATAGATGACCCCATTCAAGCAATACTTGCTACATGGGGCCGTACTCGAAAGAAGGATCGAAATACGATAAGTCATTTGTAAGGCTACACGCTATGTAATGCAGGACGGGATAATATATCGGAGGGGTTCTCGACCCACTTACTCTGGTGCATAGCCTACGATGAGATAAAATGAGTCCTGAACAAAGTCCATGAAGGAGAGTGTGGTAACCATACTGGGGGTAGACGATGGCAAAGAAAATCCTCCGCTATGGATACTATTGGCAAACTGTGAATCGGGATGCCGCAGACTATGTAAGAAGATGTAACAAATGCCAGAAATATGCAAAAATCCCAAGAGCTCCACCGACGGAACTCACACAAACGGTTAGCCCCTTGCCATTTGCAATGTGGGGGATCGACATAGTTGGTTCCTTACCCATATCCGAAGGTGGTGCGAAATACGCAATAGTTGCGGTCGATTACTTTACCAAGTAGGCAGATTCAGAGCCTTTGGCCACTATCACCACCAATAAGGTCATTAATTTCGTTGTACGAAAAATAATATGCCGTTTTAGCCTTCCACGGACTATCGTCACATATAACGGAACTCAATTCGAAAGCAATGAGTTCAAAGAGTTTTGCCAAAAATATGGTATTGAGAAAAAGTTTGCAACAGTTGTTCATCCAAAAGCTAATAGACAAGTTGAAGCCGTAAACAAAATAATTAAATCTGTACTGAAAAAGTGTTTGGAAAAGGCTAGAGGCAAGTGGGTGGATGAACTTCCAACAACGCTTTGGGCTTATAGAACCACCCACAAGTCTGCGACTGGCCACACTCCATTCGCATTGGCATATGGCATGGAAGCTGTTATACCCATTGAACTTGAAGTTCCGTCACATCGGGTAACTTCTTGCGACCCTGCATCGAATCGGGATCATTTACTGGAATCAATGGACTTCATTGATCAAAAATGTTACGAAGCTGATTTAAAAGCGGCTGCATACAGACACCGAGTCGCTCGATATTATAATGAAAAGGTCCAACCGTGAATCTTTGATGTGGGTGACCACATTTTGAAACGAGTTTTCGCGATCCCATCGCATATGAATCCCGCATGGGAAGGTCCATACGTCATTAAACGGAAGCTTGGAGAGGGAACTTTCAAGCTAGAGACCGTTGATGGTGCAACACTCCCCCGAGCATGGAATAGCGAGCATTTGCAACATTATTATACTTAGTCCATTTCTTTCATATGTTAGCTGTACTTATTTCCAGCACGTTTTTATTCTTAGTTTTCGGCATGTAATAAGACAATTTAGCTTATTTTCAATAATAAAGGCTTGAAGCCATATTTTTTCGATTATTGATGTTTCTGTGTATGATAATTCTATGGCAAACCACTGAAGTTACATTATTTTATCTGACGTACGAACGCGCACGAACACCCCAAAATCTCCAAGTCCCTTGAGTGCGGACTAGGGTACCCTGAGTCCCCTGAGTGCGGACCAGAGTATAAACGACTTAAAATCTCTATGTTCCCTGAGTGCGGACTGGAGTACTCTGAGTCCCCAGAGTGAGGACTGGAGTATAAACGACTTAAAATCTCCAAGTCTGCAGAGTGCGGACTGGAGTACTCTAAGTCCCTAAAGTGCGGACCAGAGTATAAATGACTCAAAATCTTCAAGTTCTCAGAGTGCAGACTGGAGTACTCTGAGTTCCCAAAGTGCGGACCGGAGTATAAATGACTCAAAATCTCTAAGTCCCCTGAGTGTGGACTGGAGTACTCTGAGTCCCCAGAGTGCGGACTAGAGTATAAACGACTCAAAATCTCAAAGTCCCCAGATTGCGGACTAGAGCATAAATGACTCAAAATCTCCAAGTCCCGAGAGTGCGGACTGGAGTACTCTGAATCCCCAGAGTGCGGACAAGAGTATAAACGACTCAAAATCTTTAAGTCTCCAGAGTGCGGACCAGAGTATAAATGACTCAAAATCTTCAAGTCCCCAGAGTGCGGACTGGAGTAATTTGAGTCCCCAGAGTGTGGACCAGAGTATAAACGACTCAAAATCTCTAAGTCCCCTGAGTGAGGACTGGAGTACTCTGAGTCCCCTAAGTATGGACCAAAGTATAAAAGATTTAAAATCTGCAAGTCCCCAAAGTGCGGACTAGAGTACTCTGAGTCCCCAGAGTGCGAACTAGAGTATAAACGACTCAAAATCTCTAAGTCCCCTGAGTGCGGACTGGAGTACTTTGAGTCCCTTGAGTGTGGTCCAGATTATAAACAACTCAAAATCTCTAAGTTCGCGGAGCACAGACTGAAGTCTTCTGAATCCCCAGAGTGCGGATGGAGTATAAATAGTCTAAATTATCTAAGTCTCCGAAGTGCGAACTAGGACACAAATGGCTTGAAGTCATCAAGTCCTCGGCATGTAGATTGAAAATTATTCTAAGTGCCCGAAGCATGGAATAAAGGATGTACAATTCCAAAGAGTTTCCGACTTAGATGAAGAAGAATTGAGAAGTTTATGTAACTCACAATAGCTTGGGTTTCGACCACAATCATACAGAAAGCCGAACGGTAAATGTCTTTCAAAGACAAAAGGACTATGCTTTATTTATTCAAAAATAAGTTTCTACTACAACTCCTCCAAAACTTGGAGTCAAAAGTTTATTTACATGAACTACGAAAATAAATAAAAATAATTACATAATCTAAACTAACTCTCGTTGAACGAGAGTAACAATTACTTCTAGGGTTTCTTCGACTTCTTTCCCTCCTTCGTCTTCTCAGACGACTCATCTCCCGTGCGTTTTCCCTTAGAAAATTTCTTTGATGGGGTGATAACAACCGAAGAAGTACGGGGAACCTCCAATGGCATGGACCCGCCAGGGAGGATGACCTTCAACGGCTTGTTCAGAAGATCATTTAGGTCCACGACTTGAGGCTCGACTTTGATTTCGGCCGTCTTTCTCTTTTCCTCCTCGAGCTACTCCTTCATGCTCATTTTAGAAGTATGTCAGAGGTGCATGTTATCTCTATTTCATAACTTCCCTCGATGGGAGATGAAGTCTCGGACTTATCCTTATCAAGCGCCCCAATCACCTGAGCATCTGGACCGGGAGACTCTCCTGTGTGAGTAGCCTCACTTGTTTTTTCCTTCACCTCCTTGGTATCATCACTCCTAGAGTGGGCTCGGGACCAGAACGGCCTGCGCAAAATCATGGAAAACAAACATTAGAATACAACAGCCTCTCGTCAAAAACAATGACTCTTGGAATGTTAAAATGAAGGGTTATCTACCAGCTTCTGGCTGACTCTCGGCCATCCGAGGGGTCTTACCCTCTGGAATGGGAGATAGAATGTAAACCCGAAGTCAGGGTCCTCCGGGTCATAGCCAATATGTTGCTCAAATGGATCAAATATCGGCCGATCGGCTGACTGAGTAGGAGCATGAGCTGGAGACTCGGTCCCGGATGGACTGGCAATAACATCTTTCCCTTTCGATGAGGAGGACTCGCCGCAGATAGGTTTGAAGGCTCATTCCCCTTAAGAAATTCTTTTATTAAAGCATCTTCATCGACCTCCTCGGTGCTAAGTTCGACCTTCCTGATTTTTCTTAAAGTCTCCCATGCCTCAACTAGGGATTCGAGGTAGCTCTCACCTAGAAAAGTTAAGTCCCGATGCATGAGGACGCGGGCATTGAATTCTACAATCAGTGGGTCGAATATGCATTTGACCTACTCCCTACTAGCCTCTTTACCCACCTCAAGGCAAGAGTCAATCTCCACAGATGCTATTTTATTTCCCTCTTCACGGGCTTCATCCTTTAGCATCCCGACTTTAGAAAGCTCATCATTAAGCTTTCCCTTCTAAAGTTGTGTAGCAACGATCTCGTCGCATTATCGTTGCGACTCTTCTTGGGCAGCAGTCTTCTCCCCTCTTTCTTTGCGGAGTTGATCCTCTAGTTATTTGACTCGGAGGGCAAATGCATTCCTTTCTTTCTGCACCGAGTCCTTCTCCAAAGACAAGGCCCCATAGCGTGGGACCGCCTCGTTGATTTCTTTTTTATGAGTTGACTCCAGGCGATTGACGGCTTCCGCAATATTTTTAGCACTTTATTGGGCGACTTCAAACTGAGATTTGTAAGAAGCGAGCTCTATGTCCTGAGCTTTAATAATATCTTTATCATGGATAGCCTCGAGCTTCAGCGATCAATTTCATGCTGACGCTTAATGGAAACTTCTGAAACTTTTTCGGCTAAATGCACGAATGCACCGTACTGAACATAAACAATATTAGTGCAAGCAATAATGCTTTGCTTGACATGTCCTGGAATCTGGTGAATCGTCAGAAGAAATTTTAAGCCATCGAAGCATATCTTTGGAGATGAGGCTTTAAGCTCAACAAGTCAGTCTGCTACCAATATATCAGAAACAGGAACGAGAGGAGTCTGCTTGGAGACCCAGGTGTTCTGTGGGGATCTCGAGATTTCCTGGTACTTGATGAACCTGAGTGTTTGATCTTGATGGGCCTCAGGCTGAGACCTCTTATATGCAGGTTTCTCTTTGCTGTGCGCCGGTTGAGAAGGAGGATCACGAGGGTAGGAGGGCTGACTATAAGTTTTTCTTCGGTAGGACGATTCTCGACGATGGTAGTCTCGATCACCGGAGTCGTCTCTATCTCGAGGCTTGCCGAAACCCGAATCCCATCCGGATTGGTGAAAAATCGACGAACCGCTAAGGCTGTCAAGTCCATGTATGCGCCCAATGTCACCTACACAAAGTTTAAATAACGATGAGTTAGTAAAGAGTAGGGTGATGACAGAAATTTAAGTGCAAGGTGAAGTGCATGTGTTTGTGTGTATCCTAGTGTTTCCCTCCGACGGACCAGTTTCTTTACTAATAGGAGTTTTTTCTCCCTGGTTTTGGGCTTGAGCGCTTGTATCGCCTCTCGCGGGTCAATGAAGCTTAAGGGCCTTTGGATCGTCGAAACCATAGTTGAGCAGATCGTCGGGTATGGTAAGGTTCGACAGACCTTTCAAAGAACTTTCCAAGTGCTGCGAGGAAGCTTCTTTCTCTACCGGAACAAGGGTAACCTTAGAAGTTCCACCCATTGTTTTCTTCCTCAGCTCGTATATCAGTTTCTTCTTCCCCTTCGTAGAGGAAGGCATCGTTTCAATGTCATGGACTTCGACTATCTCGAGATGGACTAATATTTTCGCCCTGTACTTCGGGTGTCTCCGCTTCTTTAATCTCCCCCTCCTCTAGTGTATCAGGGGGCGTTGCGTGCTGAAGACCTAGCCTGCTTTTTTGCTTTGACCGAAGCATGCCTGGTTAGTGTGACACCTTGAGGGCGGCTTATTCGGCGACCTTCCGCCAACAGCCTAAACTTCGTAAGCGACTCATTTGAAGTGAGAGATCTGATGCCCTGGTCTTCTATGGGGAGAGCTCAGATGGCTTCGACAGCTTCGGAATATTCGGGCCCCTCAGGACGTGGGTTGATACCTCTGAAAGTAGACGAAGAGTCAGAAAAGATGAAAATTTCACCGAATTCAAGTATTGATTCAGAAAAGGAACTTACTTCCTTCTACCCATCTCCTGGCAAAACCAGGAGGTCAACGCGCGTAGAACCACTCTTGCTTGTATTGGGCAAATTTGCTCCATGCCCCAGTCAGGATTTGGCATTAACTATGTGGCTCGAGGAATATAAAGAATGGGCCATTTGACCATCTCTTGAAGCGATAGATATAACGTATATCTCCCAGGGTTGGTAGCCTGAAAAGCACACTCATGAAGAGAATGCAAGTGCCATATATGAATACATGGCTGTTCGGAAGTAGTTGCGATGGGGCGATCTCGATATACTGCAACATGTCTCGAAGAAAGGAGTTGAATGGCGGCACACTATCGACCCAACACATGAATCTATTGCAAGCTGTATATCCGACTGGGGGCAAGTGAGGACGATCATGCCCCGATGGAACTAACACATCGTCGAAGGGGATTCCATGGACTGAGCATATCCAACGGAGCGTACTTTCGTTAATCTTCGAGGCTTGGGAATCGATTGGATCGTCCAAGAAGATCGCTGCCTCCAAAGCATCGAGAGCCAAGTCGACAGATGCAGTCGTAGGGCTCGGCAAGTCTTGTGCGGTAGTAGTTGATGGATTTGACGTTCCTACTACTGCTTATCGAGAGAATGGCCTGGTTCTGTCCGAGATCATAGCAGAGCTAGATTTCCTAGACATCTCTAATGAAGATTGAATCTGAAAAAACACCTGTTTGAACTATACTTGAAAAACAATCGACGTTCGACATAACAACAAAAATATTCCCCCGTGTGGTGTGTGAACTAGTGCGATCATTTTAATGTAAGTGCCAGGAAATTAAAAGTCACTGGGTTGGTGAAATAAGATTAAACTTCGAACTATCATCTTCGAAGACCGTCATCGCTGACCGTCTACCGGATCTTATCGTAAGATGATTATGTTTTAAACTCGGCATCGACACTGCAAATGGAAGGTTATTAACTGTTAAGTAAATTAAGTTCAAGTTTTCAGTTGTCTAAGCGCGGGAGTTATCTGTCTGGATTGTTCGATATGCTTGGTTGTTTAAGTCCATCCTTGTTCATTGTCACATATTCAGGCATAAAAAGATGTTAAGTCAACAATGTTCTAAGTCCAGGTTGAGATAGGTTTAACTATCGTGTGTACACCACTCTCCTACCATCCATCATTACCGTTCAGCATGCGGCAAGACATGCCGAACCGTAATCATGCCGAGCCACATTGTTCGGCACTCCACTCTACTCGCTCGCTTTTCCTCTCCATCGTTCGGCATAAGGGAGTCATACGGAACCGTAATCATGCTGAGCGGCATCGCTCGGCACTTTACCCTCAACAACTTTCTTCCAACACATCCTCCCTACTGCTCGGCACGGACAATTCGGCATATAATGCCTCGTTCGACGTTCAGGAAAAGACATTATCGAGAAAACAAAGCCAGGGCTCAAAGCAAAACACGGAGGACTCGTAATTCAAAATGCATCATATTCATCCACATGATGCACTTTGGGGGGCAAGTGTTACACGGTGGTTTGACCAGGCAACAAGAGACTTGATGTAGAAGGCTCGTTTGGCATAAAGGGCCATTCGGCATGGCTATGTCATTCGGCATTTCATATCGTTCGGCAAGGAAGTCTCGACCGGCATCCAGCATCGCTCGGCATCCAAGCGCCATTCGGTATCTAGCCTCGTTCGGCATGAACCTCACTCGGCATAGAGCCTCGGTCGGCATAGCAGGGTCGTTCGGCATCTGTCCTCGTTTGGCATAGAGCCTTGTTCGGCATAGCAGGGTCGCTCGGCATCTAGCCTCGTTTGGCATTCCAGCCTCGTTCGACATTCCATCCTCGTTCGGAATTCCAGCCTCGTTCGGCATTCCTGCCTCGTTCGACATTCATGCCTTGTTCGGCATTCCAGCCTCGTTCGGCATTCCAGCCTCGCTCGGTATTTCTCCCCACAAAGCATAGCAAGGTCGTTTGGCATTTGTGGCTCGGCACGCAGAAGTCACTCGTCACGGGCCGAGGTATCTCACTCCTAAGCCCAAGAGGGAAGTCCATCCCGTCTTCTTCTATAAATAGAAGGCTAGGGGAACAGTGAAAGGGACCATTTTTTGGAGAACGTTGGGGAGACTCTACCGCTTTCAAGACTCACTCTATTTTACTTAGCATTTGTATTCAAGGCTTTATAGTACGGATTGTATCTGTATTTAGTCACTTGTGAAAGCAATAAAGATCGAAACTTAAAGTGGACGTTGGCAATTATGCTGAACCACTATAAATCCGGTATTCTTGTTTTCTGCATTTAATTAAGAATCTTTGTTTTAATTTACTTTCTTCATTAATCTCTCTACACAATCTTTCTTAAGGGTGTTAGTGACCAATTCAGGTGCTAACAATAGGCAACAAGCATACCCACTTGATTTGAACGGGCAACAAGCACTTCCAAACATATTATAGTAGAGAGTTATTGATTTCAAATACAAACAGTTGTACTTTGGATACATAATATCCTATAGGCCTTTTGATAACACATTGATCTTTGAATTGATGAGAGAATACTTCCATACAAGTTAGTAGATTGAAGAGAATAAATGTAGTAAAGTAGAGATTGATTTTGAGTGAATTTGAAAAGTATAAAGAGTGGATATTGTGAAATATATAATGAGAATTTGACGTTAGAAGAAAGTAGAGAAAGTGGTTTATAAAATTCGTTTTCCAGTCCCCTTTATATAGTGTATGAAGGGACATGTCTATTTGCAAAGAGATGTAACCAAAAATCACAACTATTCAAAATTCAAAAGACACCTCTTCAACGACACATATATCGACATACCTATGTCGACATTTCTTTGTTTATTTTGAAAAAAAATCCATTTAAAATGTAAATAAAATTCTAATAATTTGTAAGAATGTTAAACATTGTTTTTAAATATATAAAACTCTTATAAAATATTTGTAGAACCATATTTTGAAAATAAATAAATATTTGATAATAAAATAAATAATTTGATAAGATAGTATTCGTAGAAGAGAAAGTTGCTATTCAAGGACTTTAACAAGTGAATCTATTGTCGATTAACTATAAATTATAGTCTTGAACTCTTCATGTCTTTGTCTCTAAACTCATGAGTCTTCAAATATCTTGATTATCTCTGAATCTTGGTATCTGGTCTTTTTATTGATTAGTCTTCAAACTTGATTATCCTATACTTAAGTAAACCTGTATAATATCCTGCAAACTATTCTATATAGCTTGAAAAAATACCAGTACATATATTTATATGGCTGTCATCAAAATCAATATTTGTGGTATTACCAATCTCCTACCATTTGACGATGACAACCATGTAAATATATTTGTTCTAAAATATAATGTAACTCCCTACTATTTTGTATAACTTTCCTTTAGTATATGCATATATTATATTTTATATTTTTCTCCCTCTTTGTCATTAACAAAAATGGATAAAGAAAAATAAAATCCCCCTAAATGTGACATATATTAAATACTATTAAATGTGATAATATTATAGAAAGTATCAAAATCAATACTAAGTGCAAAACAGTATTATAAATAACCATATATATAATTATAACTGCATATGATTTAACCATACTTTCAAGATATATCATTCATGTTAATTAATCAAACCAAACGATGTTATTAATCCAAGTTAAACATTTAAACACACCACTTACATAAGTTTAATTACAAACCAAACTATGCAATCAAACTTAAATAACCCTATAAAACTAAATAAACAATCAAACCTAAAATGAATACAAACCCAACCATTCGTTATTTTTACAATTTTAATGTTTTGATTTTACCATTGGAGATTTATGAATAGATAAATTTTGATAGTGAAGACAGGAATTCCCTTTCTGTTTTACCAAATTACCATGAGCATTGTAATGGACCTCTCCTATACAACATCTTTGTCTTCATCCTCATTAGCAACATTATCCGCTTCTTCGTCTTCCTCTTCATCATCTTGATCCATAGAATTATGAATTCAAGGACTCATTTGAGAGTCTTCTACGATGATGATTTTACCTGCTTCATTTTCTAGTGCATGCTTTTGTAAATTCCTTAATATTATCCCTTGTTTTTATTGATCATTTTTGAAACATCTTTGCAAGACTACGATTTCAGTAAGCATGGTGAGGACATGGTTTAATTCTTCTTAAATTTTGCCGAGTTTGGAGATTGTGAAGTCACGAAAGGGCTAGATTCTTTTCTAAGGCATTTGGAATTAGATGGATCCATTATTATTTTATTTTAAGTTTTTAGAAGGAGAAATATGAGAAAATAGGTGTCGAGTCGAAATCTTATGGTTATGTAGTTAGATTTTAAATTTTAAAAGAAGAAGGGAAAATCGATTTTTCTAAAAACGACCAGGTATGTCGACACAAGCTACCTTGATATGTCGACATATGCATGATATTTTTATTTATCATTTTTATTATTTTTAGATTTCTATAAATGAGCATATTCCAAGCTTTCTTCTCAATTTAATAAAATTATTTTATCCAAATGGTTTTGTTAAAATATCAACTATTTGATTTTCTGTATTTATAAATTCTATAATAATTTCTTTATTAACATTATCTCTTAGGAAATGATGTCTTATATCTAAATGTTTTGTCCTAGCATGATATGTTAGATTTTTAAATAGATTTATTACACTAGTATTATCATAATATATTGGTGATTGTTTTAAACAAAAACCAAAATCTCTTAGAGTTCATTGCATATAAATAACATGTGAACAAGCTAATTTTGTTAATATATATTCTTCCTCTATTGTGGATAAAAATATAGAATTTTAGTTTATACTATGCACATAAACAAATGAAAAATAAAATTAGAAACTCAAAAGTTGGATTTTCTTGTTGTACAAAGTATATTGAAGATATTAATACACGGTTTGGATGTTCATCTGAATTCGAAATAAAAGGACAAGAAATTTTGAAACAAGAACAAAAACAAAATATCGAATCACTAGGAAAAAATGAAAACTAGAATATAAAAAAAATTAGAAAATAAAATAAGTTTTCTAAGAAAAAGTTTATTAAAAGAAAAAATTTCCATAAGGGCTATAAATATTTTAAATGTAATAAAGAAGGACATTATGCTAATGAATGTCCTACAAATATACAAAATATTATAATATCAAATATCGAAGAATATGGTATTCATGTTGACACTATTGAAGATATATCTAGTGATGCTACTAATATCTTGAAGCTAAAGTTGAATGCAGAAAATGGAAATATACAGCAACAAAGTCTATTTGTAGAACTAGAAATTTTATTAATAGCTAGATAATATTAAAAATCTTTCAGATACAATATGAAAAGAGGAAAAGATATGAACAAGATTTTTTCTGATGTATCAAAAATATAACCTGATTCCGTTGAATTCTCAGATTCTTGTTCAGAATCTTCAAGTGAAGATAGTTCTTCATTTGTTTTATATTTAAAATAGTTTATCGTTGTTGAATGTTCTTCATAATAAGAATAAAATTCTATACTGTCAATTTCTCCTGTAAGTTCTTTTTCTTGAAGAATAAGATAATTTTGATAGTAAGTAGGATTAATTTCTTTAACATTTATTTTGTTATTTTCTTCAGAAATATAGTTGACCATTCTAATACTGTTTAGCGAATGGATTATTGGTGCATTTCGACCAAATCCCATGGTTGTCGTTTGTTTTTGTGGTTTATTACTTATGTCTTTTTCTTCTAATTTAATTTCTTGAAGTAGGTCGATCATAAAATTATGAATCTCATTTTTTGGGTTTTCTTATGTTGGGATATGAACTACATGCTCATATAGTTCGGCATTTAGATTAAATTAACACTTATACGTGTCAAGGATAACAAGCTTATTATATTCCATAAAAGAGGGTCTTTTGAACATAATTCAATTATGAGTTTTACAAAACCTTTGCAATATGATAAAAAAAATTATTCGAATAACAAATCTTGATTCACAAACCTATAGTTATTATATTAGTTTTGACCTTAGATTAAGCAGCTAGACACGATACCCCTTAATGCCTTCCTAGCATACCATCGTTTTATAGTTCAGCTAGTCCTCAAATCAACAATCACAAGCCCATAACGTTGCTTGACTTAAGTAGAGCACATCAATGGTTTGTTTCCTACTCCATTGCGTAGTAATCAATAACAATAGGTGGTCGAATTGACTTAAAATTTGAACTTTTCTTATCTGGCACAAAAGGTTTGCAGATTCATAACGGATCATGCTCAAAAGAATTGCTTAGGCTTTCATTTTAAAAATTTTACGATTTTGCACTCTTTTTTTTAGTTTCTTTAAGCTAAAGTTGAATGCAAAAAAGGGAAATATACGGCAACAAAGTCTATTTGCAGAACTTGAAATTTCATTAATACGCTAGATAATATTATAAAGCTTTCAGATACAATATGAAAAGAGGAAAAGATATAAGAATATTTTTTCTAATGATCCTTCTTCTGAGAGGAGTCATCCTTTTATAGTCTCTTCCATCCTTTATTTATTATTTAGTAGGCATGATATATGTCCATTCTAACAATATAGGTGTAATATGTGTCCTCCATTTTAAATATAGGCTGAGGATGTGTCCATTATTTTAGTCTGTAGAAGGAAAGCTGGTAAGGCTAGGGGGTGATATGTCACCCTAGTGTAGAGGCTAGATGCTTTGTCTCTTCATTCTAAGAAGTGGACCACCTTGATTCTGGTTTAATTTTGAATTTCTAGGCTAGCAAGAGATTCTTCACCGAAAGGGTCGGTCCCATAGTGTCCGTCATTATAGAGTCTTGTCTTAGCCTTTCCATTTCCAATTGCTATTCAAAATATTCTTCTTGTTCCATTGTGCCAACTAGGCCAATTTTGAGACTGTCTAAAAATCGTTGAGCCTTCATTATTCTGTCTGTTGATGGTTCAAAAGCTGATAGGTAGTCTAACAACAATATTGTTTTCCCTTCAATGGCGGAGTGCGATCCAACTTCACCTTTTCTAATGGCTTCAATGAAGAATTCTTGCACTACTAAGAGACTTTCATTTTCTTCATTAAATTCTTTTCGATTAAATTTAATGAATTCATGTTGGGGATTTTCTATTACTCTATGTAATTCCCATAATTGTATAGAGGGATAAAGACGTATGTATTGTAGTTCTTCCTACATGCTCCATATTTTGAACATGAACATAGTGAAAAACCTGCTTGAATGCTCAACAAGCTTTGCTGTACATATGTTTGGGATACAGTTTGAATATTCTTCATGACCGTTTGTGTTGACATAAATTTCATGCACCAAGCCGTTTTGATATGTTTTTTGTATTTTTATATTTTATAAAAACAAGCTATTAATCGTGGTCTTCTGTTGTTATTAAGGATTAAATCTTCATTTTCCAAGAGTTTTATTAATTCTGTGTCTTCTAATTTTTGAAGAACAGAAGAAGATTACTTTCATTGATTAGATGTTGCTGATATAGAGAGATCATAACTTATACTGTCATTTCGGCTTCCATCTCCTTAGTTTTTGTGTTATCTATCTCATAAAGTCTAAGTAATTCTAGAAAGTCTTGAATTCTTAAATTCACGAGATCAGATGTTTGCATTTGAGCACGTATTGTTTTCAAATGGCTATGTTCAGCTGAATTGTCAGTTAACAGTTCTGCTTCCTTTAAATCTAGAGCTTTAGACTTAGATGTAAAAGAATCTTGTGATAATTTAGATACTATTTTCTATGTGTCTTACATTTTTTTCTCTTTCTGCGATATTGTATGCTTTAATCCCAAATAAGTTATTTTTAATTGAGTTAACCAGAAATTTACATCTATATGATCTATAGATTGGATGACTTTAAAGCATCTGTTGAAATTGTCATATAAGGTAGGATTTGATGCTTTCATTTCTAAGTTGTACCAATCTTTGACCATAACTGAGATGTATGGTCTTTGCATTCCTGTGGGAGCAACTGCCTTTCCTTTGTTCATTGGAACAAATTTCTGAGTTATAGTGGAAGGTATTGCCTTGCTTTTGTTTCTTTGAATAGCTTTGTTGTGCCGGCCTTTTGTTCATTTACTTCTATGGGAGTATTGGTTCTTCGCATCCTTGTGAGGATGAAGCCTTTTTGGAGGTTTGTTTGGCTTTTTTGGATGATTTCACTTGTTGGAAATCCTCCCGTCTCTTCATTGTTTCTAATAATTCTTTGATTCCTTTTATATCATCTTCATCCATATTTCATAACCTGGTAAGAAGATCAGCATCAAAGTTAGTGTAGCCTGGAATGTATTTGACATCACAGTTATAGATTTCTAAATATATAGCTCATCTAATTCTCCAAAAATTTTCTTCTGGATTGTTTACGATTTTTTTTCCTTTAAGAATTGAGCAACAGATTTGTTATCTGTTTCGATTACAAACTGTCCATGTAAAAGATAAATTGGTAGACTTTTGATTGCTAATTTAATAGCTAGTGATTCTTTATCATAGGTAGCATATTTTGTCTGGATTTTGCTAAATTTTCCAAAGGAATACGCTACAACTTCCTTTTGTTTAGCAATTAATACTCTTGTCCAAAAATTGTGAGAATCATCAGTTTGTAGTGTAAGTAATTCTTCATCTAAAGGAAAATAGAAGACCTTTTAATCCTTTATTAGATCTTTAATTTTCTGTTTTTCTTATTCTTGTTGTTTATGTAAGGTAATAGGAATTTTGTCTGTGTTCCATCTTCTTGGTTGTTCCCCATTATATTGTTTATATTTTGCTTGTTCATCTGTGAGTTTTTTTTTATCAATTTTGGGTCTTAGCTGATAAATTAGGAATAAATTTTCTACTGTAGTTCAACAATCCTAAGAAGCTTTGGAGCTCTTTTAATGTTTTGAATGTATTGGGAAAATCCCTAATTTTAGTGTAAATGTGTTGTTGTAATTCTATTTGTCCATTTTTAATTATTTTTCTAAGAAAATCTATTTCTTTTTTAAACAACTCAATTTTTTTAGGACTTAGAATAACTCTATTCTGTAGTAATATTTGTACTACTGCTAGAAGGTATTGTTTATGTTCTTCCTCAGAATTAGAGAAATACGAATGTCGTCTATATAAACAGTTGCAAAGGTAAATGTCCGAACATAAAATTCATCCATTTTTCAAATACTTGTGGTGCAATTTTTAATCCAAAAGGCATAACTGACCATTCAAAATGTCCTTGTGGGCAACTAAAGGCAGTTAATTCTATGGACTGTTTATCAACAAGTTTCAATTGCCAAAACCCCGATTTAGTGTCAAATTTACTATAATATTTTGCTCCTTGGATCTGCTTAGTTTGATGCTTGGCAGAGGGAATAAAATATCCATCAAATTTGGTATAGCTATTAAGTTTCCATAGTTTATTACCATTCTTTCCTTTCCTTTTATAATTTTAGCATGGTTTCTCGTTAAGAAGACTGGAGAAGAATGAGTACTGAAACTTTTTTGTATTAATTTTAAATTTAATAGGTCTTTTATTTGTTTTGCAAATTCTTCTTTGTCAGTTGGTGATACCATAATACTGTTAACTCGGACTTTGGCATCTTTATATTGTTCCGTTAGCTCAATTTTACAATACCGTGGTGCTTTATCAAACCATTTTAATGGATTATCTAAATATAGGGGTTCTAACATATTGTGTATTAATATTTCAAATTCATTCATAGTTGGTATATTGTAAGTGCAAATTTTTGGTTGTATTATTTTTGGTGTTCTCACATTTTCAATTAATGTAACAATATTTTCACCACGCTGTTCTGCTGGAGTATAATGTGGTGCAATTGTAGCAGGTAGCGTTACTCGAGAAACGAGATTGCCATCTAGTTCAAGATAATATCCCCCCGAGCCAAGTGGAGCATGCATGAAAGAGTCAGATGCTTCTTCTATTTGTTGAATAGAGGTAGATGTCTTAGATTATCCACTGCAAGGATGCAATCACTATCAAATTCTTTTGGTAGTAACGCAAAATCAAAGTTGTATGTTTTATTATTTCCTTGTATATAAGGTATTTGTACCTGTAGACTTTTTTGCCTTATGAGTTACAAAGACTTGTCTTCCCATAAAGTCATTTAGCATTCCTCTTTTGTCTAAGGGCACCCAGAATTGCTGGGATATAAATATTTCTTGTAGTAAACTGGCTTCTACAAATCCAGCAACGCCTGCACCGTGAATTCTTGATATTCAAGTATACATATCGTAATTGGAAGATATATATATATATGTAATTGTTCATTTTAGATCAATGGATCTAATCATGATGTTTTATATCTTCTGTAGGAACCTTTATAACCATTCAGTTTGATTCCTATTCTTTTTGTTTTTCAAGTATTCTCATTGTTCTTTCTTCGATTGGATTTTCTTGTCTAAAGCTCATACGATGACTAATACCTTTTAATATATCAGGAGTTAACTCAACTTCAGACATTTTATTGTATGATTAAGATCTTTTTAGTGTGTTGGGTGAATTTGTATTTTCTTCATTATTTTTGGTTATGGTGGAAATGGATTTTTTGATGCTATAAAATATTCTGTAAGGTATCCTTGGTATAAAGGATTTTACAAAAACTTGAATTTCATCATCAAATTTTATATGTCCTATGTCGACTAGTCTAGGTTGGGTTGTTTTTCTCAATTCGAATTCAAATAGTTTAACAAATTGTTTGGGTGTAACTGATTTAAGTGTAGTAGTATCATTTAAAAGTATACAATATTCCCATTGTATGCGAAGAACTTTAGACCCTAGTAGAAATTTGATATTTTGTAAGTTTACTGATAGTGTACATGCCTTTCTATATTTTGATCATCAAGACTTATACAAAAATGGGATGTATATTTACTTCGAGTAATCTATTTTCTAAATTTGA
Organism: Allium cepa; assembly: GCA_030765085.1. Lineage (NCBI taxonomy): Eukaryota > Viridiplantae > Streptophyta > Magnoliopsida > Asparagales > Amaryllidaceae > Allium > Allium cepa. The sequence continues at coordinate 75,372,507 of CM060941.1, read as the reverse complement.
CTTAGCTCCCCCAAAAATACTATTTAAAGGATTATTGATAATTTTTTCATCCATACAGACTATCATTATTAGAGTATCAATTCCAGATCTAAATAATCCTGTTATTTATAGTTGTATTAGACCTAAATGAAGGTATTTTATTTTTGGGTATCTTTCTTTTAGTTTTTCTATTTTATTTTTATTTAAAAGACTTATAGAAGTAAAATATTCCTCTCCTTTTAATTCTACATTTCCTTGCATACACTAAAAAACATATGTATGTTGATGTAGAAACCTGGAAAAGTCAAAGGTTTATAAATATCTTTTCTGTCTGAGTGAGGGCTTGCCTCTTTTAATTTTTCTAAATCTTCGTCGATGACCTCAAATTGTTCTTCTGTGCTATCTTGTATTTGTAAGTTCAATGTTTCTTCACATGTAAAAGTGTTCATATATATTCTATATTCTTGATATGATTCTAACTCTTTATTTCTAGACGATCGGGAGGTGGAACCACTTAATGTAGTAAATGTATCATGATTATATATTTCTTCTTTTATAATTGCAAGATCTTCATATTTATGTAAAACAAGTAATCCTATTGGGTCTCCTTGCTATATAATATAATCTTTATCCTCCATACTAGTACTTTTAAATGGTATAGAAGGGTTATTTTTAGAAAGGGGTTCAATTAATCCATGTGTTATAAAAATATTTTCTTTTGTATGTTTAGATATATTATAAATTTGCCCGTAATATCCTAGTGGGATTTTTATTATTAGATCTAAAAATACTTCGGTTGTGAAGTACCTTCTAAATCTAGAGCATTTTGCTGCATATAATGTATAGCCCGGAGAATTTATTTTTTCCCTTTTTGGGGAGTATAGCATATATAGTTAATGGATAATTTCTATTTGATAATGCGTTTCATTGATTGTAATCATATTAATTTTAGAATTATCAAAAGAATCATTAATCACATCTACATTTTTAGCAGTGTCAGAATAGACTGATCCAATTTCATATACCGAGGAATTTGCATCACTAAATATATCTTCAATAGCGCCAACATGAATACCGTATTCTTTGATATTTGATTTTACAATATTTTATATATTTGTAGGACATTCATTAGCATAATGTCCTTCTTTATTTGATTTAAAACATTTGCAGCCTTAACGGAATTTTTTTATTTTTTAATAAATTTTTTCTTAGAAAACTTCTTTTCTTTTCTAAATTTTTTCTTATATTCTGGTTTTCATTTTATCCTAGTGATTCGATATTTTGGTTTTGTTCTACTTTTGAAATTTCTTGTCCTTTTTCTTTCGAATAAAGATGAACATCCAAACTGTGTATTAATATCTTCAGTATACTTTGTATAACAAGAAAATTCAAGTTTTGAGTTTTTAATTTTATTTCTCATTTGTTTGTGTGCACTTGCTTGCTCACAAACCCTTTCCATTGTATCCGTACATGCCTTTTTAAATAATCTCGTGTTATGATTTTCATCGGTAGTGCTTTGTCTTAAAATGTCATATCTTTCTTATATAATGTTATTCCATGGATATTGCACTTTTTTTAAAAAGCCTTTTACCCAGAAAAATTTTTGGTCACTATTATTTATATGAAAAAGTAGGCCTATGTATTTAGCAATAAATTTGTCTAACATCCATATATCACATAATTGTATTTTTAATAATTGTTTTTCATAATCAGTATCTTCTAAGAATGCTTCCCCTATAAAGTCTGCTAATAATAGTTTAGTAATACTCCAAAAGCTTCTTCTTTAGATTGAATATTCCTACTTATTTTTAATTGATTTAGATTTATTCTTTCAAGATTTAGTAACCAAGCTAAAGCATCTCTTATCTAATAACTGGTAGCGTAATGTATGAATTCCATTACACTCATATTCAGAGGTAAAAATAGATTGGTTCGTTTTATATATCAAAGTCATGTTATAATATATTTTCGTATTTTTCTATGTGGAAGTCTATCTATATTGAAAGTTAGAGTATATGGTGAAGAGAGTTTTTCACTATAAAAATCTTTTAATTGCTTTCGAGAAGAGTGAAATCTAATCCAATCTGACCTAGTACCATGTCTAAGCATTTCAAGGTAATCATTATGTGGACTATTGTATGTGTTTCTTCCTATTCTTGATCTTCCGTAATTATATCAGAGTTAAGATCGTTCATTATGGAAGCCTACTATCTGGTGTAGGTAATACCATTGCACCTCTACTAGATTCGGCTTCATTAGTGTTTATATTGAAAATAAGTTTATTTGATGTATTAGAAATATAACCTGATTCCGTTGAATTATCAGATTCTTGTTCAAAATCTTCAAGTGAAGATAGTTCCTCATTTGCTTTATATTTAAAATAGTTTATCGCCGTTGAATGTTCTTCATAATAAGAATAAATTTCCGTACTATCAATTTCTCCTGTAAGTTCTTTTTCTTGAAGAATAAGATAATTTTGATAGCAAGTAGGATTAATTTCCTCAACATCTATTTTGTTATTTTCTTCAGAAGTGTATTTGACCATTCTAATGTTGTTTAGCGAATGGATTGTTGGTGTATTTCGACCAAATCCCATGGTTGTCGTTTGTTTTTGTAGTTTATTACTTATATCTTTTACTTCTAATTTAATTTCTTGAAGTAGATCGATCATAAAAATTATGAATCCCAATTTTTAGCTTTTCTTTTGTTGGGATATGAACAACATGATCAAATTGTTCAGCATTTAGCCTAAATTGACACTTATGTCTGTCAAGGATAACAAGCTTATTATCTTCCATAAAAGAGGGTCTCTTGAACATGATTCAATTATGATTTTTACAAAACTTTTGCAACATGATAAAAAAATTATTCGAATAACAAATCCTGATTCACAAACCTATAATTATTAGATTAGTTTTGACCCTAGATTAAGCGGCTAGACACGATACCTCTTAATGCTTTCCTAGCATACTGTGGTTTTATAGTAGGGCTAGGCCTCAAATTAATAACCACAAGCCTATACCGTAGCTTCACTTAAGTAGAGCACATCAATGGTTCGTTTTCCACTCCAATGCGTAATAATCAATAACAATAGGTGGCCAAATTGACTTAAAATTTGAAAAAAAAATATCTGGCACAAAAGTTTTGCAGACTCATAACGAATCATGCTCAAAATTATATTGGAAGGTGTTGCCCTGCTTTTGTTTGTTTGAATAGCTTTGGTATGTTGGATCTTTTTTCATTTACTCCTGTGGGAGTATTGGTTTCCTCGAATCCTTGTGAGGATGAAGCCTCTTTGGATGTTTGTTTGGCTTTTTTGGATGATTTCACTTGTTGGAAATTGGTATCCTATCTCTTCATTGCTTCTAATAATTCTTTGATTCTTTTTATATCGTCTTCATTCATCTTTCATAACCTGGTAAGAAGATCAACAATAAAGTTAGTGTAGCCTGGAATGTATTTGACATCATAGTTATAGATTTCTAAATACATAGCTAATCTAATTCTCCGAAGATTTTGTCCTGGATTGTTTTACAGTTTTTTTCTTTAAGAATTGAGCAACAGATTATTATCTGTTTCGATTACAAACTGTCTGTGCAAAAGATAAATTCTATGTCTAGAGTAAATAATGTTAGAGTATAAAATAACTATCGTGGTATCATATATAATAAGTGATGCACATAATGATCATATCAAAATTTAATACAATTCCATGCTCATCCATTATTACCCAAAATAGTATACAAATATAACTGGCATCGAACCGAACATGATCGTAACTGGGTAAGGCAAGAAAATACGTATACTCAATCAAATATGCATCAAAGAGCTAGTCAGAACAAGCACATGAAAACTGTATAACAAAATAACTCCCGACCGAAAGCCCTTGTAGTGACTCTTAACCGGTAGGCTCTTAAAGAGTAATAATTAGGTAAATATGTATATTCAACAAAATGCATCACAAAGCTAGCCAAAGCTAGCGCATACAAGAAATACAACTAATAACTCTCACCTAGTAGATCTTAGGGAGGAATGACTCTCGGATAACAACTCTTGGTGACTAACATAATAAATTTACCGAACAGATCTCAACCAGAAGCTCTTAGGGAGGAATGACCTCGATTAGCAGACTCTTGGAGAGTAACACTCGGATTATCTCCCAATAATTTAACATTATGGATATGAGCACGCAGCTGGTATTGGGATTAGGCTATCAGAAGTAAATCTAAAATGACAGATGAGCACACAACAAACCTCTAGGTCATGATGATTTTAGCCGAATAGTGATCATCTATAGGGAGGTAATAATAGTATATTTATAGAAACTATATAGGAGACTGTTATGCACACAACAATGCTCCAGGAGTCTTAAAGGCACAAAACAATGCTCTTACAATCACTTAGTTAATCCCAGTCATCATGACACTTATATCCATCCACATGTCATAGCATGCTGCAAGTCTACACAATGCATGGTCATGACCCTACTTGCTTAATGGTAATAGACTATGGGCCTAGTGTGACTTTGGGTCAAATAAATCTAGTAGAGAATATAACTCTCAACCGTCAAATTGATGTCATGGATTCAGGGTGCGGCCTCATAATCAGGCCGTTAGAAAGGGTACTATCCTAATCTTATGAGTATTCACACATGTCGTGAACCTAATAAATATAATTATCATTTTGATATGCTCTAAAAGAGAAACAGTCTCAGTTACCAAGACCTTGGAGAATAATATGATAAATCCACAATATACTCTTAGCTAATAGATATTAGAGAGTACAAACTTTTGATGTCTTCACAAATTCCTAAACCCAGATGTAAATATAAAGTGACATTTACTTACAAGAAGTAGAATAAACATTGGCTCATGTGTCCCATACCACCTGGTGTTGCCCACTCTTCACTCAATGCTTGTAAACTACACTCAACATCACATGATATTCTATACAATGAGTCAAATGAATAACCAAAGAAGTATTACCAAACATCTCATACCGCTCCATATTATAACTCCATTTGTTAAGAATTATCATTACATAGAATCAACACGCACACCAATCTAATTCAATCAATTATTGATCCGAAGGGGTTTTATTAGAAAATTCACGATTTCCAAAATCTTCATGTCAAAACTCAAATATCAATACTAAATTCAAAGTGGTTTAAATTATAGATTTTCATTCTTTTCCAATTTCTTATTTGATTCCAAAGTCCATAATTAAAACCCTGTTACTTAATTTATAAGCAATTATCATTTCATACCTTTACTAAATTTCATAATCGCCGTCCTTTATGAAAATAATTCATACATCTGAAATTCCTCTTTAATACTTTAAAAACATTGATAAAGAAGTTTTATAATCCAAAAATTCTCTAAAAACACCAAATTCAAATTATATTTTTTTCCTAAATTGATTTTTAATCCAAGATATTATCAAAAGATCTAATATTTAATCTCAAAATACTTACTATAATTTTTTATCACTCTTTCATCGAAAAAAGTCATTATTAAAATCCTTACCTACTTTCAAATCCTTTTAATCCACTCTTTTGAAAAATAATTTGTCAAAATAAAATTTCTTTTCATAATATTTTTCCAAATATTTAACATTAAATTATCGATTTATATAATTTACTATAACCAAATTCTAAAATTTTGCTTTCTAAATAATTCGATTTAAACGCTTTATAAATATTTCCAAAAGTATATAATCCAAGTTTTCCTCTTTAGATCAATTTCCGACACAAATTCTAGCCTAATTTCTACCACCTAACAACATGCATATTTACACATACGTGCGCTCACGTATACATACACCAGAGCATAAATATCAATATGCATTTAAAAAACACAAGAATTAATTCCCAATTCAAAGCAATTTCAAAATTATTTTGAAATTTTTGAAGCAAACCATTTCAGCCAATATTAATTTAAATTTACCATAAACAACATGTAATTCAAGCATGCAATTCATCCTTAAATAATTGTAAGCATGTAATTACTCATCATAACAGCGCTGGTCCAACCCATCCCTACTGCCACCTGCGTCAACTGTTGCTACACACTAACGCATACAACCATTGATTAACTCATCTCCTCCAATGTAAGCGCAAGCACAACCGTCACTAGCCCCCCTCATCAACAAGATCTACTAGTCAGGCACCTTCTCGCACGCATAAGCCAACCAACAGTTATCATGTTCCCCTTGCTCCAGTCATGCACGAACATCTATTTCTTTCTGTCATTGTGATTTTCTACGCTTGAGATTTTATGACGAATAAAGAGAAATAGAAATGGTTTTGGTTAGTAATGAAGAGAGGAAGAAATGAATGAGTTTTTAGTTCGATATACAATTTACACTAAAGACCCAAGGCAAATACAATATTCCAACATATTTTCTATTTACATTTAAATATCTTAATCAATTATTTATAAATACATTTTCAATTAAATTTAAATTGGTCTTTAATATCTTTTATAAGTATATTTCGATAATTTTATACAAAATAATTAAATTTGATTTGATAATTTTTTTATCTTCATTGATTCATTGATTTTATTATTATTGGATAATACTTCCTTTAATCTATTTCCATCATATGAAGATCGTTTATAACATAATAACATTTTATATTTATTATAGATATTTTATTTGAGTTTGATGTATCTTCTAGGAAGAATTAAGTAATTAATTTAGTTTATTATAAATGTCCTTTATCAATAATTTTAACTAAGTAAAACATAATTTCAAAATAAAATTTACCCAAAATTGAAAACAAACACTATTTTAACAAAAATGTAATTGTATTAGGAACGCACCAAAAGTAGGGTTATTACAAAATATCAGCATAAAAATTTTCAAACACCCTCAAAAGAGTATGTAAAGCCAAAAACTTTATACGTAATCTTTGGCGGTGTATTTGTGAGTATTATAGTCCTTAATTTAGTGCATACGATAGCGTTATGTCGTAATATTAGATCAAATATTTGAAAATCAGTAGAAAAATGCAAATATATGAAGAAAAATAGAGGAAACACAAGAAATAAGAATTCATAGTAGTTCGGCTATACTTATGTCCACTATATTGATATTTTATTGTTGTTTACCTTAAGATCAAGAAGCAGATATTATTCCAAAGTCAAAATTCTATCAAAATTTTAATGATATAAATTCACCTTAGATATGTAACAATTTGCTACAATCCCTTTTCTGTTGCATTTAGACCCATATTTACAGCTGTAATTGGCTATTATTGGTTAAAAAGTTAATAGTATGCAATATGTAATCATTTACATATGTCTAACCGTGTAAGCAACCTTGTTCATAAAAAAGTTTTTGTCTTCTTATATTTACTTTGTTATGATATAATTAATTTAGTAATTGATTTAAAGTATAAAATTAATAAAATTCTTAAATAAAATATTATGTGGTTGCAGTTGACAATAGTTGCAATCATGAGAGATTAATCATAATATTAAATAACATTTTGTTTTAAATAAACCTAGCCAAGATGTATCGAGAAAGAATATCGATACATCCGTTGAGAACAGAGTACACAACTCTCTCCAATTATTGGGCAGTGTATTACTCGTGGCTATTGAGTGCACCAAGGGATTACGTACTCGTAGTTATTACATAAATATGGACCGACTCATCTAAGAGTTTCCCTTGGTTGATAACAACTAGGTCAGACATGAAATCCAAATGTGACAATGTTACACAATTCCCTCGACTTGAGAATACCGTGGAACTTCAATGTGGATACTACACTTTGATTTTGGTTAAATCATGGCATAACATGCATCGAACAACTATAGTTGGTTTTTGGTTGACGCATTGTGAGTGAAGCACTATTCAATAGAGAATTCATCTCCTTAGCAATATGACGGTAATATAATTGTCAACCTTATTCAACTCAAAGTCAAAATCACTGGTTGGTGTAGAATGGTAAATAATATATTTTTTTACTAAACCAAAGACTTTGTATATAGACTAATCAAGTTGAATTTGGATAATACTGGAATTTTTGCCCAGTACGAAATTCCACATGTCCTAAACTGATATAGTGTTGGCAAAGAGAACGTGTGTAAATTATTGTCACTAATGGTACCGTTTAAGGTGTGTAAAATATGATTTCACCAAAAATGTTTGTAAGCGTTGAATATGACTAAACTGACAGACCATTAGCTGAGGTAATGTGGGAACATTCATCATTGATATGTTCGATATTAATTATTGACTGAATTCACAACTTTGAGTCACACAATCGTATTTGTGAATTCTTCGACAAACCACATGATTTAATTGATGTTATAAATAAATTTAATTAATTAATATTTAAGAAATATTAATTATTATTTGATATTTGGGGTATTATAAGTAAGTGGGATGGCTCCTAGTAACTTTTTAGGTGTAATTAATGATTATTTGGATTTATATATAAAGTTTATATACACATATCGATATACGATATCAATATATATTTAAATGAGCTTTAAATATAGATAATTAATCAATGGATTTGGTGATTTTTCTCTCCATACAATTTCCATTATTACTCAATACAATTTCCATTATTCACGAGGAGCCATTCCACATTACCTGATCATACGGCTCACTTCTTTATGAGTTGCCATCTTCGGAACCTCCTTCCAATATGAGCCAATATCCAAAGATGCTTTTATCGTGTTGTTATATCATCATCCAACCTGATACGAACAAGCCACCACCTTCAGCGCGATCTATAGAACCTCAACAACAGTCCCTAGAAGTTCCACTGTCATATCACTCACTATGATAACTCGATACCGAATTATATGTATAACTTGGTGCTGAGTTATACACTTAGCCAACAGATGGCTAATCTCTCCTCCATGTCTCTAGTACTCCCCTTCCAATGCCTTGGACCCCGACTCATCCGCCTTTGATAACTCGGCCTTCAACCCAAAGTTTCGCTTCTAAGTGTTAGAGATAACTCAATATAATATCCAATCCTTAGCCAAATACCCTGTACCATGCTATAGACATCTCCTCTAGCCAACCTCTACCCAACCATAGTAACCACTGAGTCATAGCATCCTCTACCATCACTCAGTATCGAGTTATAAGAATAACTCGTTGTGCCAACTTATGTACCTATCCCCATTTGAGTTGCGACTTATCATGCCTCTTCCCACCACACTCCATAGTACATCTACCAAGTTTCATCAATTTCGACCAACTTAGCTTCCGATTTGCTCAATTCTCCAACCTATCTTCCTATAAATGTACACCACTAGAAAACATCTACCAAGTTTCATCCAATTTCGACCAACTTATCTTCCGATTTGCTCATTTCTCCGACCTATCTTCCTGTACATGTACACCACTAGCAAACAAAATCAAATCATATCATCTAAACATGGAATAACAAGAAATTTCATCCGATCAAACTTGCAATCCATCAAAGCAAGATAAACAAGGCAATTTCTAACATAGAGTTACGTATAGCATGAATATATGAACACAAATCAAGGTTATTTCTAATTAACCTATATCATATGTATGGGTTAACATGCCATTACAGTTAGAAAAGGTTTTTATGGCCAAAATCAATTTAAAACATTTGAAATCATATAATTCTACCTTATAAACATATGTAGTATAGTGAGAAGGAAAAAACCTTTCACCAATTACCAAATTCGATCAATATGAATGTAGATCCTATCCAGACAGCAATAGAATGCACTTAAAATTAAGCATATTGATGATATCTATCTTCTAGTTGATTACCTAATCACTAATCAACAATCTAATTGGATTTAGAGAGAAATTTGGATGAATTTAGGATGAATTTAGGGCTAATTAGGGTTTAAACCTGATTTAAAATGAGATGGAAAGTTTTCATTTTATTCCTGTAGTCCCTATTTACAGTTATTCTTTAATGGGACTAATGGACCAACTAACAGGCTTCACTATTACACACTAATTCTGACAAGAAGTTTTCAAACCTTAAAGTAGGCATAACTTTCTAACCATAAGTTAGTTTTCCAATTATGATCACTCTACGAAATAGGAAACCATCATCTGGAATCAATGGAACTGGTTTTAGGCCCTAGTTTAACTCCTATCAAATGTTATAGCATATAAGATTTTCAGGGTCAACATAGTCTTATAGAAATTCTGGAAAAATCATAGGTATGTAAAATATCTCTAATAGTCATATTCCAATATTATAGAATTATACGACTTAATATGAATAAAATAAAACATATTTTTTGATCCATTGATATATAAAATATAGGTCGTTACATTCTCCCAACTTAGGAATTTCACCCTCGAAATTCCCAAACAAATCAAAGTATAAGCAGTTATAATTATGCCGCATGCCTACCACTCATAAGCAACCGTCACACATATCAAACAAGAAGCCATGCAATTAATAGTATAGGTAACTTATCCTATCATGTGGAATACTAAACTAACAAATATAACATACAATAGTGAAAATGGATACAGTAAATAGTGGATCTTACCATTCAAAGAGCTCCAAACACAGTCCTCATGCTCTCCTCCTTCTTCCACGTGCAATCGTCATCACTTTCACTTCATTGTACCTTCACTAGCTTCACTGTCTTTCTCCTAAGTTGTTTTGTATCATACCCAACAATACGAAGCGACCTACGAGGTACAGAAACTTTTGGTTCTACCTCAACATATTCTAGCTGATCAGGAAGTGTTATCATCACGCTTGAGTTGTGCACAAACATCCGTAGATAAGAGACATGAAAAACGTTGTGCATGCCCGCCGTCTTTTAAGATAAGTTGACTCTATATGCTAGCTTTCCGATTCTCTCGTCCATTGGAAAAGCTCCTACGAATTTTGGCGCCGGCTTCCCCTTTCTATCGAATCAAACTACATTCTTTAGCGGAGAAAATTTTGCAAACACTGTCTCTACGATAAAACTAAGTCTTTTCTTCTCTTATCAGCTTAGCTTTTCTATCAATTTTGAGTAGCTTTCATTCGTTGCCAAATGACCTAAAAATCTTCTCCGAAGTCTCTCTAATCACATCTTGCCCAAGTATAAGTTTCTCGCCACTTCCCACCAACATGAAGGAGCATTACATGGCCGACCATACAACGCTTCATACAGAGCCATATCAATACTCGACTGATAGCTGTTGTTGTATGCAAACTCCACCAAATGCAAATGATCATCCCATGATCCACCAAAGTCTATAATGCATGCTCGTAAGAGATCTTCCAATATACGATTTACTTTTTCGGTCTGCCCATCTGTTTGCGGTTGATAAGCTATACGAAGATGCAGCTCCATCCCTAAGGCCTCTTGCAAGCTCTGTCAAAACGTACTAGTGAACAACATGTCTTGCTCGCTCATAGTGCTCTTCGGCACATCGTGAAATCATGCTATTCAGTTTACATACAACTCCACCAGCTTGGATGCCATTCTACTTGACTTAATGGGTATACACCTTGCACTCTTGGTCAATCGATCTACTATAACTCAAATGTCATCATACCCTGCTCAAGTCATCGACGGTCCATGTATAAAATCCATCGATACTAGTTCCCATTTTGACTCAGGAAGCCTACCGATTGCAACAGTCCACTAGGTTTCTTCTGGTCTACCTTTACCAACTGGCAGTTCATAAACTTCCAGATGAATTGCCCAACATCCCTCTTCATGCCTTCCTAGTAGTAAGTTCGCATTATATCTCATTATATCCTTTTACCGCCGAGATGAATATTCAATTTGTAGTGGTGGCACTCTCTTAGCACTTCATCTCGCAATCCATCAACATCGGGAACAAAAAACCTCCTATCTTTACGAAGCCAACCTTCTCGGTTGAGTTTGTATTGCTTCATATCTTCAAATTCTACTCCTTTCTTTATCTGTCCTATGATCTCCGCTAGCTTAGAAACTCGCTTCTGACTAGTACCAGTCCTTGGACTAATTGATATGCCTGCCAACATTTCAAGATCTAGCTCGCAATGGGGCCCGAAATCAAATCCAGCAATATATTATATCTGCTTCCATTCGAAGAACATTGCTCCCAACCCAGCATGTTTTCTACTCAATGCATCAACAACTGCATTCCTTTTTCATGGGGCATAGGAAATATTGAAATCATGGAAGGCCAAGAACTCTTGTTACCGTTGCTGTCAAAAGTTGAGACCTTTCTGAGAGGAAAGGTACTTCAAAGATTTGTGGTCCGTGAACAGCTCAAACCTTTCTCCCAACAAATAGTGCCTCCACATCTTCAAAGAAAAAATAATCACCGCCAATTCCAAATCATGAGTCGGAAAATCCCTTTTATGAGGTTTCGGCTATCAACTAGCATAGGCAATAAGTTTTCCTTTCTGCATCAACACCGTACCCAATCCAGTGCCACAAGCATTGGTGTATGCTGTCAACTCTTCATTTCCATTTGGAATGGGCAATGCTGGTGCACTCGTCAACCTCTCTTTCAGACTCATAAATGCATGCTCACACTTCACATCCCATACAAAGGTCTTATTATTCTTTGTCATATTGGTTAATGGTGCTGCTACCTTCAAGAAGTCCTTTATGAAGTGTCTATAATATGCCACCAATCCTTAGAAACTTCTCACATCTGTAGCATTCTAGGGCTGATTCCAATCTTAAACCATTGCTCCCTTCGTAGAAATTCACTGTTTTAAAATGACGTGCCCAAGAATCTCACTTATTCTCTCTAGAATTGACACTTATAGAATTTTTCTTTCAATTTATGCTTCCTAAATATCTCTAGCATAATCCTCAAGTGCATCTTGTGCTCCTCTTCAGTTCTGGAGTAGATCAAAATATCATCCATGAACACAAGCACAGACTTATTCAATTGGTCTTTGAAAATCTGAATCATGAGATCCATAAGTATGTCGAAGTATTGGTTAACGCGAATGGCATCACCAACCACTTATAGAAACCCGACGACATTCAAAATGTAGTAATAGGCTAACTCTCCTTCACTACTTTCAATTGGTGAAATCCCTCACCAATTCCACTTGAGGGAACACCTTCACACCATACAGCTAATTGAATAAGTCATTAATGCATGGGAGTGGGTACTTGTTCTTCTTCGTCACTTTATTCAGCTCACGATAATCCACATACAATCTCATAGGGCCATCCTCTTTTGTTGCAAATATTATAGTTGCGCCCCCACTCAGATATGCTTCTTTGAATGAACCCTTTCCTCAATAGATCATTCACTTGCATCTCCAATTCCTTCTGTTCTCTAGGTGTCACTTGCCTCAAAGGCAACTCTATCGGTTTGGCTTCCTTCACCAAGTATATCCAAACTCGATCTCTCTATACGGTGGCAATCTAGTCACTTCCTCAATAACACTTGGATACTCCCTAGCCATAGGCATATATGACAATCCCTTATATGGAACTCAAGCGAATATAGAAAGCTAACCATCACCCTATCCTCTGGTTGGCAACCAATCACTACTATTCAGCCATCCACATCTCCAATTGTCACCAACAGCTTCTTGCAATCCACTATGGCCACGTATTTCCTAAGCTAGTCATACCCAAGATAATCCCTAACCTAAAAAAGTTAAAAAAAACAATCATAAACCAAAGAACATCCATGACTCACTAAAACTAGGGCACAAAAAACCATGCAAAGATTGGTAGGGCCTCCAACTGGGTTCGTCAAATTTAGGTGTCAGTCTACTACCTTAGGTTCTAATCAAAATCTTTTTATTTGGTCACTACAGATGAATGATTGAGAAGCACCGACATCAAACAAAACTCGAACAAGATGATCATGAATAGAAAGAAAACCTTGGATGATGACTCCCTTCTCCTTCACCGAGGGAGCAGTTGACGAAGTTGGGCCAACGTTCAAAGCATATGCCTTCACCATATGCTTATCATTTACCGATCTGGACAATTCTTCTTCAAATGTCTAGGCTTATCACATTTGTAGAATTTCTTATTCTCACTTGTCTTATAGTCATTATAATTATGACATATCTTGTTGCATCCAAAGTAAGTAAGTTCCCATTTACCCTTCTTCTTGCCACCCTTACCCTAAGGCTGCTTCATCTTCCCATTCCACTTCTTCTTGCCTTCACAGCCTTGGTGCGGCTTTGGCTCCTCTTTCTCAGCGGAAACAACAATAGCAGTTTTAGCCCTAGGGTACAAGCTCTTATGACATAGTGTCTTCTCTACCAGCTTCTCGAATAGCTCATCTATATGGTCCACTAGCTTCTCTCCAAGGTAGTCATCCAATCCTACGATGAATTTATCATTCTTTCTCAAAGGAGTATTTATGAATGACATCCCATATTTTGATAAGGCATCAAACTCCACAACATATTTCAAGACTGACATTCTCCCTGCTTGAGATCAGCAAATTTTCAGACCAAAACTAAACTTTGGGCTGTCGGAATAAACTTCTCTTCAAACTCATCTTAAATTGATCCCAAGAAAACTGGTCATCTGAAGTAGCAATAGTGATAGTATCCCACTAATTCATGGCTCGGCCCTAAACCTGCCTCGAAGCCAACTTCCTCTTTATAGCATCTTCCACCTCAATATCGCCGAAAATGCGCTAACAAGTATCTAATCAATCTTGCACTTCAATGGTTGACTCGATCCCATGAAAGGGCTTCCCTCCAAGAGTAGAATAATCTTTGCTCAACTTGGCGAACTTAGCCCTAGGCGCTTGCACTGAAGCACCTCCATCTATCACCAATCCAAGAGCATTCCTCATCATATTGGCCATCATAGCATTAAACATGGCTTAGACATCAGGCGTAGCAGCTCCTTATCCTGCACCTTCCTCTACCCCTAAAGAAGAATTCCTTAGAGCGTTCCTTTTATGTCGGCACACTCTTATCTGTAACAAGAATGATCGATCTCTCGTAAAGAAAACCGTGTCCATAATGCTTATTTGCATGTGATTTATACTATATAATAGATTACTATATAGTTTTGAGAACCAAACTTATAACAAGTACGCACTCTCTCTATATATAGACATTCAAGATCAAGTCTAAGGCGATAACTCCTTCCCTATCTCTACTAGATTAGGTATCAACTCCAGTTAATTATGTAACCAAAGCTCTAATACCAAATGTGACAACCGCCCAATATCCTAGCACCAATAGTGTATAAATAGTGCGACGTTCATGACCAATCGATATAGGATGATCATCAAGGTTGAAATAAACCAATATAGCATATAACTTGTTGTATATCTTACAGCGCATGGACAAAATATAATGTCACATATACAATAGAAGAGACAATAAAAACAATATGAACAATACATCATCATTAGATTATAATATCCACCGAGATATACATTATTGGTAGAGTTTATACAACGGAAACAAACACAGTAACTATCTTCAATACAAATGGAAAGCAGCCACTGCTAAGGCTCCCCAGTGTTGCACAATGAAATAAGCATAGACTCCATATATGTATCTAATACGAGATAGCTCCATCCTATAACATAGATCTACATATGGCATGAATATATGGATAAATCAAGGTTATTTCTAATTAACCTATATCACATGTATGGGTTAAAACGTCATTAAAGTTGGAAATGTTTTTATGGCCAAAATTTAAAATATTCTAAATCTTATAATTATACTATATCTAGTATAGTGAGAAGTTATAAACTACTCACCAACTATCAAATTTGATTAACATGAATGTAGATCCAATCCGGACATTAATAGAGTGCACTTAATATCAAGCAAATCGATGATCTCTATCTTCAAGTTGCTGATCTAATCACCAATCAATAATCTAATTAGATTTAGAGAGAAATTTGGATGAATTTGGATGGGTTTATGGTTAATTAGGGTTTAGATCAGATTTAGAATAAGAGGGGAAATTATCATTTAACTCCTACGATTACCCGATATTCCAGCCCGGCTATATTGAACTAATTGCACGAGTTAGATCCGACTACCATCAAGGCCGTTGTTTCCAAAATGATAATTGTGGTGACCGAAAGTCAAGTACAGATGATTGTATAAAGTCATAATTTAATGGACTTGATGGATGTACAACGTAGGATGCTCAAAGCATGTAATATGGCTCAAGGAATGGAAGGGTTTGGCATAGGATGACACACTGTGAGGTATCGTTATACTTGATCAAGAGGGATCGATCTGCTTCACTAAAGAGGGATCGACATCCATCAAGGATCTAGTGCTTTATTGCATACAACAATCAATATCTTAGGATCTACATGTCCAAAGCCTATGGAATTTGGTGGGTAAGGTAAATGGACCCTAAGGAACCTACCCTAGGGGTCACACATCATAAGAACAACCTTCAAGGGATCGAAATACATCCTTATAGAGGGTTTGATCACAAGTATTGAAAAAGTGATATTAAGTCAAAGATCGAGTAATTACTTGATTTCCAATGGTCCAAAAGACAAGAGAATTGAAGGACAAACATATTTTAGCATGAAGAAGCCACCAAAGTTATCATTGCCCAAAAATCGACCAATGAAGGAATCGGTATCGATCCCTCCTCATTAGATATTGGGCCTAGCGATCCCTCTAGCAGGCCCATGTAGATTAGATGGTCCTTCAGCTGAAGTTTCAGAGAGATTGTGGTCGTCTTCACCATAAATACTGCCTAATGGGTCATTTTGAGGATCTTTACACTGCTTGTTACTCTAGGCTCTATTGTAATCAAGTGTTTGCTTTTCCTTACTGTTATAATCAGATTTATAAGTGATCAATGAAGGATAATCTTTAAAGTGGACATAGGCATTCAACACCAAACCATTATAAATCCACACGTCTTTGATTATTGTTTTTATTTGTTATTAGTTTAATCATTCCTCAGGCTGATTTTGATTTTCTTCACTTACTTCTCTACATAAATCTATTCTTGGGTGTTTATGACTAATTTAGTTGGAAATATTTTGGTGCTATTGTTGAGAAGCTTGATTCTCAGCTTGCTAGGATCCCTTTATTGCTACTGGATTGGATAAATCCCCTAAAAGGAGATCTGCAGTTATCTTCAAGAAGTTGCAAATACTACTCATATTTTTAGAAATCTAAGTAGAGCTATTAATAATGGTGAGGCATACTTGATCTACTTCTCAGAATGTGGAAGGAAAATAGAATACTAGCATTCGGTAAGGAGACTGAAATAATCAATCAACACACGTGAATGCTAATCTAGTTGAAATTCAGAATCCCACTTACTCTATTACAAGAGCTAAATTTATAATAAGAGATTTGATGGAGAGCCATCGACAATTAAATCAACAAATTCAGACTAATATCAGCTTGTTGAACCAAATCAATCAGTAGTAGTGGGGGAAAGCTAGGAGGGACCCCACTTTTTACTCAGCATCGAAGAGTTCTAGCTCATCAGACATGTATCATATGCATGTGTGTCATAGAATAGATGAATATCGCGTAGAAACTATGGGGCATCAACTGGCAGACCATCGTGGTCTACCATAATCGACCGGTGCTGACCCCTCCATAGTGATCGGTACCGATCCCTTCACTAAAAGAAGGAATTCATCATGCCTTTGGTAATCAAGCTGGAGCTGCTACGGTTGGTTTGGATGCTGGAGTTCAATTGAATCTTGACCAAGATCTTTCCCATAATCATGATGAAGCGAATTTACAAAATACACATCGGGAAGATGGTGAACCAAGAAGGTAAGAAATGGCCCATAGACACCGACCAGACCATTTACATAAGGTGGAGCGTGACCATCGCTTGGCACCATCCATCCAAATACCGGAATAACCGGCTATGGTCAGACATTTAGCAAGGGAGAGCCAAGGCTTTATCAATGATGACTAGGGAATCTCAAGAAGTCATATCTCATTCATTGATAGTGTATTACATGCATGATGTCTAAGAAAGTTCAACATGCCGTCAATGCTTGCCTACGAAGGAAAGATCGATCGTAGGCAGCATATATTGAGATACGAATGGCTTATGGATTCTATATGAGCTGATGGTACAACTATGTGTAGATGCTTTCCTATAACTCTCTTCAAAATAGCGACAATGTGGTTCACAAGGCTACCCCATGATCAATTTTTGGATTCGGTGATTTGGCAACCAAGTTTGTGGAGCATTTCGGGATGCACGCGACTCGTCCCAAAGATTTGATATCCCTTTCCAGTGTGATTCAGGCTCTAGGAAAGTCATTGGAAGATTATTTAGGGAGATTTCATATAGCTGTTTCGGAGGTCAGTAATCAGAATGACCATGCAATACTCATGGCCATGAAGGGAGGGATTGATCCGGAGTCTAGTTTGGCGATTGGTTAGTCGGTAAGCCGCCCGCTATATTGGAACACTTTAACGCAAATGTGGCTAGGTATTTGATAAAGGAGGAAGCTAGGTTCTCTAGGAAGTAGAATGTTGCAGGACCAAGTGGAGAGGGAGTACAGAGTAACATTGCAATAAAACAGTCTGGGATAGTTCTGGAAAAGTCCAAGTGAATGTCCAGAGTAAACCAAATCAACAAAAGGGAGGTGGAGAGAGGAACCATGAACAAAATAGGGATCTTGGACGAGGAAAGTTTAGGACTCTGATGTATAATACTTACATGCCATTGAATACGTTCTTGGAGAATATCTATCTGTCTACTTGCAATACCATGCAATAAAAGAAGCTGCCTCCAAAGGAATCAATAGAGAAGTAGAAATAGACCGGGAAATATTATCGGTTTCATGAGTTCTATGGGCATAATACAAATGAATGCAGGCATCTCTAGGATGTAATATAAAAATCGATTTGAGAAAGAAAATTACAGCACTTTTTGAAAGCCCCACGGGATGGTGGGCGGAGGATATCTGACCCTAACCGAGGACAAGTGCCGCGTAGGGTTGAGGAGCCTGCGCGGACTTGTGGAAGACTAGCGATAAATACGATAGTCGGAAGGCCGCGTCCAACAGATAAGAGTTGGCAAGAGATGGAGTTCTATGCTAGCATGATTAGGCATGTGGATTTTGAATGTTGTTTGAATATGGAAGATGGAGATTTGGCAAAACAGCAACGCATGATGGCGGTGTGCTTCGAAACAAAGACAGAGGTAATGTCGAGGCTCCGACAATCGACCCAATGGTCATTTCAACCATGATTGGCCCCACTTTGGTGAGAAGGATATTGATTGATTGTGGAAGTTCGGTAAATATAATCTTTAAAAAGCTTATGATCATATGAGGCTAGAAGCCAAGGACTAAAAACCGTACAAAGTTCATATACACGGTTTTAACGGCGCTGCAACTAAAGTTGTTTGTTATGTGGAGTTACCTGTAGAGTTATTTTGATTTTGCATCAGGGAAATTCTTTGGTTTTATTGTTATTGCCCGTGGAATTGAAGCTAATCCCGAGAAGATTCAGGCAATCCGCGATATCCAAGCGCCAAGGACTATTAAACAAGTGTAGAGTCTTAATAGGAAAGTTGCTGCCTTAAGTCGATTTATCTCCAGAGCTACCGACAAATGCATTTTTTCTTTGATTTGATTAGGAAAGGGAAAAGAAACTTCGAATGGACGCAGGATTGTAATAATGCATTTCAAGCTTTGATGAATCATTTGGAGAGACCCCCCGACTTGTCAAAGATAGTGAATTGTGAATATTTGTACATTTATTTGGCTATATCAGCATATGTTATAAGTGCCGCATTGCTTCACGAGGAGGTTCGAATCCAGAGGTCGCTGTATTACGTCAGAAAACGATTGATGGGAGCTAAAATCCAAAAATAGAGAAACTGGCATACTGCTTTCTGATTGTATCATGTAAGCTTCGTCCATATTTTCAGGCACACCCAATGAATATTTACACCGACCAGCCGTTATGACAGGTTCTACAGCGACCTGAGATGTCTGGAAGGTTACTCAAGTGGAATATCAAGCTCTGTCGATTCGATATTCCTTATCTCCCTTGGAGGGCTATCCAGGATCAGACACTAACAAATTTTATAACAGAGTTTACTATGCATGATGATTCTTCGAAAGTCAGTGAAATCCTACCATGCGGTGGAAATTGTATAGTGATGAAGCGTCTAATGATCATTGTTTTGGAGCTGGAATTGTGCTTGTAACTCCTGAAGATTGATTAATCTGTTATGCTTTAAAGCTTTAATTCCCAGCGAAAAACAACGAAGCTGAGTATGAAGCTATGATTGCTAGACTTAAATTCCTTAGAGTACTCGGAATAAAATCTCTTGAAATCTTCTGCGATTTCCAGTTGGTAATTTACCAAGTCAGGGGAGATTATCACACTAAGGGACAATGGCTTGACTCATATCTTACCCAAGTCCAAGAGTTGTTGGCAGAATTTGAGTACTATGACATTTCATATATTCCACGGGATCGAAATAAAGGGACCGATTCATTGGCGAAGTTTGCCAACACCGGTGATGGACAGTAGATGGGCTTGGTTCTAGTTGAAGAATTAAATGCCCCAAGTATGAACATGATAGAATTTGACCAGACACTGGAAGCGGAGCTTGAGAGGGAATCATGGATGACTTCAATAAAAGATTATTTGCTACATGGAGTCCTACTAAATAAGAGAAATGAAAAGCGACAAGTTCTCCATAAAGTTTTATGATATGTTATGGAAGAAGGGATTATGTACAGAAAAGGTTTTTCAGTTCCCCCACCTCGATGTATCGCTCACGATGAGATAAAATGTGTCCTAAAAGAAGTTCATGAAGGGGAATGTGGCGACCACAAATGGGGGCAAACTTTGAAAAAGAAAATACTCCTTACAGGTATTATTGGCCAACTGTCAATCGAGACGGCGCTGACTATGTAAGATGATGCGATAGATATATGCAAAAGTTCTAAGAGCTTCGCCAACAAAAATCATGCAAATGGTCAGCCCAAGACCATATGCTATGTGGGGTATAGATACTATTGATTCCTTACCGATCTCTAAAGGTGGCGCAAAGTATCCTATCATCGCAGTTGATTACATCACCAAATGGGCAAAAGCAGAACCCTTAGCCATGATCACGACCAAGAAAGCAATCAACTTTGTTGTCTGAAACATCATATGTCGTTTCGGTCATCTGCAAACTATTGTGACAGATAATGGGACTCAATTCGACAGTATTAAAGTCAAAGACTTCTATCGAAGGTATTTTCTTGAAAAGAGATTTGCAACAGTCGCTCACCCTTAGGCAAATGGATAGGTTGAAGCTGTAAATACAATCATAAACTCGATTTTGAAGAAGCGTTTGGAGAAGGCTAAAGGTAGATGGGTGGATGAACTCCCTACAGCACCGTATGCTTACAAGACTACCCACAAGTCCATGACTGGACATACTCCATTCGCTCTTGCTTATGGTTCTGAAGCCGTCATTCCTATTGAGCTCGAAGTTCCTTCTCATTAGGTGACATCCTATGATCCTAAAGCAAATAAAGATCTCCTCTTGGAGTTTCTCAATTTCATTGATGAGAAGCACGAGGATGCCGATCTGAGGGCAGTTGCACATCGACATCGAGTTGTCCGGTATTACAACATTAAATTTTGATCTAGAACCTTTGAATCGACGATCTCATCTTGAAACGGGTTTTTCCTATCCCATTGCACATGAATCAAGTTCAGAAAGGACCATATGTCATTGAACAGAGGCTTGGAGAGGGAACTTTCAAGCTAGCGACTGTCGATGGCATCACACTTCAAAGCGCATGAAATATCGAGCGTGTACGGTGCTATTTCACTTAGTTCATTTCTTCATTTCCATTGTATTTTCTTTCGGAATTTTGCTTTAGCATTTGATTTTCTAGATGTATAATAAGACAAATTATCTTATTCATTTCCATTTAACGAATAAAGTTTCGAACTTCCTTTGTATTTCCTGTAGCATTAGGTATTAGTTATGTGACGAAACAGATTGATGTCAATATGTATAAACATGATCCCATAGTTTGAAATTAATCAATAACGCTAATTCCCAACGGGACTAAACAAGATGAGCTTGGTCCACTTGTTCATTTGATAACTCCCATTCATAATCCAATGAACGGGATAAACCATGAAGAATAAATGTGGTTCGACCATCTGATGATCGAATAAATCCTGCAAAACTATGGAACTGAGATAAAATAAGAGCGACCATGACACGATCGATCACTCGCTAAGTCAAACCTTAGACCTCAGAGGGCAAATCAATCAATTAAGCAGAGTGTTGGAAATGCGGATTACGGATCTTAATGCTGGATTAACACTAGAGGGGGTGAATAATGTTTAATGGATTTTATGGAATTTTTGAAATCATTTGAAATTAAACACAGACAGATGCAATTCACAAACATAGAGACAATCATAGAATCAGACAAGGATGTAAATAGTAAATAAAAAGTAGTAAAAGAAAAAACATACCGGAATTCTATACTGATTCAGAGTTACCCTACATCTAGTCCTGCACAATTTCTTGTGCAGATTTCTTTCAAATATAATATTGATATTACAACCTCGATTTCAAGGCCATGAGATACACCTTCTTATCTTCGAGTCTAGGGAAAACTCTCTTGATTTAACCAGGCTACAAGATCACCTAATTGATTTATGGGCTACAACCACACCTAATTGATTTACGAGCCACAATCACACCGTTTCCAATCACACTTTGATCGAAAGAGACTCGATACACTTTGATCTTTGATTACAAATAATCATAGAACTCTGAATAAAGCTAAGATCTTTGAGAAAGAGTGATAGAGAATCAAACTAGAGATGATCAAGTTTGATTCACTTAGGATTTCGGCATAGTTTTGTTAAAATATAAGAGAATACTTGAGTGGAGAATGAGTAAAGAAATAAAGAAAAACTAACTCAAAATTTGTTGAAAACAACTGTTAATTATAGAAGAACAACAGTCATGTCCATTCATGAAAGGTTATGACGAATGGACACTTCATTTGAAAATTTCAAATTTCAATTTCTATGGACACCATGTCGACATGGGGGGATGGGGTATGATGACAACCTTTGTTTATAAAATCCACTCCACAAAACTCTGATTCTACTCTAACTCCTCCTTATTCCACCTACTCCCCTTTAATCTACTAACTCCCTATTCACCTAAGCCTATCTAAGCTATTATATTATTCTTTCGCTTTTTCATCAACAAAAACTAATCCTAAACTACATAACTTCCCCTTAAACTAATACTATTGCACTATATAGGATAATAATATAGTATAGTAGAATATAAACGAGATAGATAATCATATGAGTAAAATATAGTAAGATAAACGTGAGAGATATGAAAATTTCAAACATAATCAATCGGTATACTTATCAAACCATATCATTTCAATCATATATTACATACCGTGTTCAAATCAATTCAAACAACTCAAATCAAATCAGGTCAACCCAAACAATTCAAACCACATCAAATCAAGACAAAGTAAATCAAACCATGCATGTTAAATCAAACATTTCTTGGAACTTCAACCCATCCTTCTTCACCGAAAATAGGATCTGCCATTATAGCATCCCATTTTTCATTATCCTTGTTCAGAGTTCCTTCTAAATTTGGTTCGTGTTCTTCTTTATTGTGGGCTGAAATCATCTATCGAATGGTATCGAAGTGCCTTTCTTGTTCCTTTATCATCTGTATTTGGCTTAATCCTAAGTGACGTTGATTGCGAAGGATAAAAGCAAGTATGTTCTTGAAGGAATTGAGAGGTTTTTCAAGATAATCACTTAGACTATGAATAGGAGAGGCCGTTATTTGATAAAATATGAAGAAATTCAATAGAAAATAAAGAGAATTGAAAATATGCATTTTTCTGGAAGAAACAGAAATTTATAGGGTTAGAAAGTCATTTGAAATGAATAGACACAAGGTAGTTATGTCAATTTTAAATTCAAAACAAAAATTACTGTCTGAGCGTTACATGTCGACATAGTGGGTAGGGGGTGTCGACATGCCCTGTTAATTTTGGCAATACGCTTTGTTTCTTTATATTATGTACAAGTCTATAAATATAAACTTATATAATATAAAAGCAAGCATTCTAGAGATATTTTAAAGCTACTGAACAGAAATAAATGATTTTCATTGATAAATTTTAGTTAACATTACATAAACAATGCATAATATAGCTAATCGAGAGATACAAACTAGTATAACATGAAATGAAAAATAGAATTCGATGGAGGATGATGAAGATGATGATATAATCCAAGTTTGCGAATCACTCTCGCAAAGAACTTGTTCATTTTGGTGGAAATTTTTTCCATCTTTTTTCTAATGGATCTTTTGAGAGTCCATTGGTTTTCCACTATTATCTTTTGGTTTTTGTGAACTATCTTGTTGGGTGGATTATTAGGAGTGATAGGGCATTCAATTTTTTCCAATGTTGTCTCTTCCTCCACTACTCCTTTTTCTTCAACCTCCATTTCCTCACCTTTTTTCCTACTCCATATCTTCTTCTTCCATTTCTTCATGAGCTAATCTTTCATCGTTTTCAATAAGTGTTTCATGTGGTTGAAACACAAGTGGGATTTCCATAAGAGTTTTGTTTGCATGGTTAAACACTTTTCAAGAAACAAACTCCTCTCTCTTATAATCAACTCCAAAATAGTTAAAAATCCGAGTAAGATAATTTCCATGATACAAAGTGTTTTCTCCTAAGGTAAATTTTTTAGGACGAAGCACATCCAGAATTACTTGTGCCCAATTAATGTCATAGTGCCCATAAATAGCAAAAGGAGCCTTACAAACTTTTAAGGTCGGGTGATTGAAATTTCCCGATCTTGGAATTATGGTATGTTGCAAAAGAAGGTTAACAATTTTTGCTTTAGGACAGAAATTTCGATTTATAAATTCAAAGTTATGCTCTCCTTCATAAATGTGATGAAATGTCTCACGATCATGTTCATCAATTTGAAAGTCCGAAAGATCCATTCCCGTATACTTACAACCCAAAATATTTCCCCAAATCTCACTATTTAAAACAAGTTGTTTTCCTTAAACACTACACCAATCTTCCCCTTCATTACCATCATAAAAACCACGATTCAAATTTGCATAAAACATTTTAACAAGATTTGGATAACAAACATAATCATTTTGAGAATTATGAATTGAACCGAGAAATTGATTCTCTTCGAAAATAACATTGAGTTCATATGAAGGAAAATCACTAAAGATAGAAAATTTTCCCATATGGACTTTTCCAAAGTTTGCATAGCTTATGTAAGCTTTGATAGCTTCCAAGTTAATGTAAAGGAATTCTTTGATGGCTTTGGACAACATAATGGTGGAGGAAGTGCTTGAAGAAGCCATTTTTGAATAGAGTGGAGAGCTTGAGAGTTTGAAAGAGAGTTTGAATTTTGAAATGAAAGTGAATAGATAGGATAAAGTTAAGGAGATAAATAGATATTCAATAGTCATGTTCTCTAGTCAAGAGACACCTTTTAAGAGCTTTGGAGTTGGTGAAATCGTGGAGGAAAATTCAAAGATTTGAACTCAAATTTAATTTCAAAAATTGTAGGGATGTCGATATAAGAGGTAGGGCTATGTCGACATGGGTCCTAAAATACATGTGATTAATTTTTTTAATATATATATATACATATATATCCTACAATCTAATTTATATTTTATCTGAAATAATGTAGATATAATAACCCTTTATGCAACAACCCCCAATTTCGTACCATTCAAATCGACAATAATCCACACATGTCAGACTTGAATGACGCGAAATAACAGATTGTAAATAAATTTGGAGCAAATGAAATCAAATAATCAGAATCACAGACACAGAACAATCAGAATAACTCGCAGCGGAACATAAAATAACATAGTAGTTCATGAAGCTACTATAACAGAGTCTCAAACCAAATACATAATATAGTCTGAAAAACAACAGAATAGAAATCCCAAATACATAGAAGTTCGCTAATACATAAGATAAACTAATACAGCTGAAACATCAATAGAAATATATGTAGATAAGCAGAACCTCCAGTGAAAGACCAGCTCCAGGAAGAGAATCCAAAGATGTGGATACTCAGGCTGACCCGAGCGTAAAGCAAAACACAAAACACTCGAGTCAGGACAATATATACTTATATAATGTAAACCAACTCAAGTGAACTGTAATAAAGATACAAGTAACTTAAAGGATGCCTGGGACCGCCCATCCTCTAAGGATCCGTTAAACTATTTACTATATAGTAATATTTCGCTATTATACTAAAGTCTATAGTAAAATAAACATACTTTTAAAGAGCGTTCCGGGCTACCCATATCACCCTTCACACATAATAGTCCCAGTAGTTCATCCAATATCATGCCATCTCCACTCCGGGTGACTGTCAGAGGATACCACACGGGCTACGGAAGAAAAACAAACTCGTAGTAAAGGCTCGGTATGGTAGGTGACACGGCACACAAGGCAATGCCAGGGTAGATATACCAATTACGCACACGGTCTGGTGGTAATGCAGCAGCCACATACGCCCACCCCGAACAACACTCCAAAAATCAAGGGGTGCACCCAATCGATCACAACAGTAATAGAATGGTATCGAAGAAGTGTGTTCAACCAGAGGTGCTACCTCCTTTGGCCCGAGATCGCTCCTGTTTTAGCCACCTTATGCTTACTCACGGGAGTTAGGTCCACGAAATGTACCTTAGGAACGTCGTCACCATCCTACTTCATTCTGGAATCTCCACCGCGTACACAGTTGTTAAAGTGGTTTTCGGTATCGACAGAGAGTATGTCCATATCCAATCCCGGTCTCTTTAACAACCAATCGTTATTATAACCCGTAGTTATAATTTCAAAAATGGTATTTATTTCCCAAAATCCAATATCATTTCAGATCCATTTCAAAATATCAACTTATCATTTCATTTGAAAACATATTCATTTTATTCAATTTAAAAATACCATTCCAATTCACATTTCAAAATAGTTCAATTCCAACAAATTACTTCATTTAAATCCTTTAAAAGTGAAGTTATTACATTTAATAATTAAATTATTAAACTTCCAAAATTTTCAACTTTCAAAGTTCATTCATTCACTTAATTTTATCAAAAAGGTGAAAATTCAACTTTCGCAGCATTTAGAAATTGCTACAGAAAGTTATATTCAAAACAGTTAAATTTAACAAAAGACAGCGTTTAAAATGCTGTAATAGTGTTACATTAGTTTCAAAGAAAAACTAAGTTTAATCCAACAATTATAGCATTTATAAAATGTTATAATAGCCTTTAATTCAATTAGCTATTTAGTTCACTTATCAACTACAACATTTACAAATGCGGTATTTTCATTTATACTAGATATGATAGCATTTAAAAATGCAGTTAATTAACTTCAAATTTCAAATAAATTTCCCAACAATTATATTTTCTATAATTCACTTTTAACTTATAAAATCACATAATTTTACTTTTATAACCATCATTTAATTTTCTTTAATTTCATGATTTCATAAAGTTAAATTTCCATTTAAAAATTCATATTTAACACTAATTCACTTATTAAATTGCAGTGTCAAATTTTAAATTCATTACATTTAAATTTCAACCTAACACTTAAGTTAAAATTCTCAAATATAACTTAGTTTATATTTTTTATTTACTTAATTAAAAATTCACTTTTAAGTCAATTCCAAAAAAATTCCAATTTTAGTTATAATTTAAAATTTCAACTTAAATATTCATTCATTTCACATTTCAACTTTATTAAAATCATTAATATGATATAAAATCACTTTAAATTCCTTTAAATTCAAATTATCATAAATTTATCATGCTTTCATATGCTATTTAATTTCAATTATAATTAAATCAAATTTCCCAAAATAGCTTACATTCAAAATTTTCTAACCTTTTCGTTAATTTATTTCACTTGTAATTATTCAGAAAATCAATAATATTTTACCAAAATCTTTTTTAATTTGGTTTAAATCAAAATATTTTTATATTTACATTTCTAAAATAATTTTAAAAATTTTAGAAAAATATATATTAACTACGGGTCTGTATATAATTTTCTACACTAGAAAAAGTGATACGGGTAATATATCATTTCAACCCATAATTTACAAAGAAAATCCGTGTTTTATCATTTCAAACCCGCAGTCCCAAGTAACTGAAATAAATTTGAAAATCATTCAGGCCTATCATTTCAGCCCATAATGATTTTCCCTTATTCTAAAGTCCGTTCGGGTATGTATCATTTCAACCCATAGTGATTCTAATCTAAAGGGAACTTGCAGTGTGATAAACGGATAAAATAACAGAACAGCATAATATAACAGTAACAAATGTCATAATAGGTGTTTAAGCATGGGTGAACAACATATAATAGTGACATAGCAAATAATAATATAGTGATGCAGTTTACATATTCACAAGTGATCAATTTACTATTCATATAAGTATAAAACTGTCTGGTGAGAATAACTCACTGTTTTGAGTTGATGACACAACGACGAATTGCACAAACGGGACAAGCACAAAAGCACGACACAGATACGAATGGAGGAACCAAGGATTAATTCCCTTGAATACCAATCAAACAAAACAATATAGCAATTATAAGGTTTCAGACCAAAAATACGATAAACTATGCTAGAAATAACTTCATAAAACAAAGCTGAAATGCTTTGCACTTGCTTCCGACATTCCATAGGCTCGGCCAGAGGTGGAGTACAGGTCTAAGGCAATGGTTTTGGGTCAGGTCTGGGTTGCTAAGGTCGGCCTAACATGAGTTTGTTGATGGCAAAAATTATGGAGATGGAACAACAACACAACAAGGCATAACTACTAACAACATCACAAGTTTCACGGCCAAGGCTGCTGTGGTCACGGCCAGAGGAGTAGGGTCCACTGTGGTGATGTGGCATAGGGTGCTGGAGGTGCTGGAGGTGGTGGTGGTCATGTAGGTGGCGGCCATGGGTGGTGGAAGTGGTGGATGTGAAGGCTTGTGCTCGGCTAGGTCAAGATGTTGGAGTTTGGTGAATTTGGTGAAGGAACTACCACCTAGGGTGGTACGGATGGGGACGGTCAGTGAGGAGGAGGTGTTGGTGGCGTGCTTAGGTGGTGGCGGTGGCGGCAGGGGCTGGAGAGGGGCATGGCCGATCCTATAATAAAGAAGATCAAGTGCAAATCAAACGAAAAAAATCAACATAAGTGAACAAAAAGGAGATAAAAGAAAATAGAATTTTACCAACTTCTCAAACAAGTGATGGCCAATTTTTTTTCCAGAAATTAGGTGAGACATGATGTACGTGAATGAAGAATGAAGTGGTTGGATGAAGATGTGGAGAGTTATGGCTAATTGATGGCAAGAGTTTAGGAAAATGAAGAGGTGGGAAAATCAAAAGCCATTGGAAATAAAAGGTCACAAACCCTTTCAATTTACCTTTAATTATTTATAAAAGTTTATATATTCTGAAATAACAATATTATCAGATAAAATTTTGAAACTTTAACAAAATATAAAATATATATACCATTTATTAATTATATAGAGAAAAATTAAGGAAAAATAGTTAAAAAGTGAACTAGACAAGAAAATTTGAAAGTAAATGAAAAATGTAAAAAAAAATCATATGTGCTTGTAAAGTATTTTTAAACATAAATAATAACATAAAACAAAATTTTATTCACAAAATAAATATTTAAAATTTAATTTAAACATAATTTTTAATGCATAAAATAGCAAAAAAGGGGAAAACAGCCTTAAAAATAGGAAATCAATACAGTAAATTTTGGAAAAATTCTATTATTATTTTTAAAATATTTAGAGATGAAATTTCACAAATAAAACAAATTTAAAATAAATTAAAGAAATTTAAAATGAAGAAAATGGCAGAAAATTAGAAAACAGCCTTTAAATGTAGGAAATAAATACAGTAAATTTTGGAAAAATTACATTATCATTTTAAAAATGTTTAAAAATGATATCACACAAATAAAACAAATTTAAATTAATTTTAAAGTGAAATAAAGTCAAATTTAAATATATAGTCAAAATCTAGGGTTGTTACACTCTCCCCCACTCAAATCTTTTCGTCCTCGAAAAGAACGGAAAGGAAAAATAAAGAGAAACAAGATAGAGAAACAAAATAGTACCTGAAACGAATAGTTTCGGATTCAAAGCACGAATGCTCTCCTCCGTTTTCCAAGTACAATCTTGATCGTCAGTACTCCATTGTACTTTAACCAGATTAATAGATTTCCTTCTGAGGTGCTTCGTATCTCTATCGACAATACGAAGTGGCTTCCTCTCAACAGTCAGGTTAGGCTCAATATCCAAACTATCAAGAGCAGAAGGCTGGACAATAAGAGATGGATCATGGAGATGACGGCGAAGATGTGAGACATGGAATACATCATGCACTCCAGAAAGCTTCTCAGGAAAATCCAGACGATAAGCCAAAGAACCAACTCTTTCCATGATGCGGAAAGGACCAATGAACCTGGGAGAAAGCTTCCCTCTACGACCAAAGCGAATGACATTTCTCAAGGGAGAAACCTTAAGGAACACCTGATCACCAACAGCAAATTCCAAATTTCGCCTACGCCTATCAGCATATTTCTTCTGTCTATCCTGAGCGACTCTCAGCCTCTTCTTAATCTCC
Source organism: Allium cepa (assembly GCA_030765085.1). Taxonomy (NCBI): domain Eukaryota; kingdom Viridiplantae; phylum Streptophyta; class Magnoliopsida; order Asparagales; family Amaryllidaceae; genus Allium; species Allium cepa. The sequence goes on along the minus strand of CM060941.1, from coordinate 75,341,894 downwards.
TCAACTTTCTCAGAAGCTTCCAAAATCACTTCAGGACCAAGAACCAAACGATTACCGGATTCAATCCAGCAAGATGGAGATCTACAAGGTCGCCCGTATAAAGCAGCACATTTTGAGACTGGCCTGAATGCAAAGATGGAATGAGATAGATAAAAAGATCAAGAATAGACTGAAAACAGAAGATAAGATAATACCTGATAGCTATTATTGTAGGTAAATTCGGCAAGATGGAGATAATCTTCCAAAGATCCTCCATAATCAAGCACACAAGCACGAAGAAGATCCTCGAGAATCTGATTTACTCTTTCCGTCTGACCGTCGGTCTGAGGATGATAAGCAGTGCTCAGATTCAAACGAGTACCCAAAGATTCCTGAAAAGCCTTCCAGAACTGACTAGTAAAGATAGGGTCACGATCACAAACAATACTGAGAGGAACACCATAGAGACGAACGATCTCTCTCATGTAAATCTCAGATAAACTAGAAGCAGAACGAGTAGACTTGACCGGAATAAAATGAGCGGACTTGGTCAGTCTATCAACAATAACCCAGATACTCTCATTGCCTTTCCGAGTCCTCGATAAACCATCGATGAAATCCATGGAAACATGTTCCCACTTCCAATTAGGAATCTCAAGGGGCTGCAACAAACCAGGGGTCTTCTAGTGATCGGCTTTGACTTGCTGACAAGTCGCACACCGACTACAAAGATAGAGATATCCCTCTTCATCCCCTTCCACCAATAAAGCCTCTTCATATCCTGATACATCTTCGACACACCAGGATGAATAGAAAGTCTAGATCTATGATTTTCCCAAAGCAACTCCTGTCTTAAACTATCAACCTTCGGAACACAAATCCTGCCATTAATCCGCAAAATCCCTTTGTCATCAATCTGAGCTCCACTACTACCTCTACTACCACCAACTCTGCTACGAACATTCTCCTTCATCAATCTAAGCATCTCATCCTCATCATGCTTAGCCATAATCTGATCCAGAAGAGGAGAAGAAGAAACAACAAGCTGACACAACAAAGCCTTCTTCCGACTCAGAGCATCGGCCACAACATTAGCTTTACCGGGAGTATAGTTAATGTCGAGGTCGTAAGAAGCCAGAAACTCAAGCCAATGAACTTGCCTCTGATTCAGATCCTTCTGGGTGAAGATATATCTCAGAGACTGATGATCTGTGAAAAGCTCAAACTTGGTTCCAAGAAGATGATGCCTCCAAAGTTTCAAAGCAAAGACAACAGCAAGTAACTCTAAATCATGAGCAGCATAATTTGCTTCGTAGGTCTTCAACTGACGGCTGGCATAGGCAATAACCCTACCATCCTGCATGAGAACAGCACCCAAACCCTCACGACTAGCATCAGTATAAACTGTAAATCCCTCACTTCCATTCGGAACAGTAAGAACTGGTGCGGAAGTTAGCTTGCTGTTCAACTCACTGAATGCAGCCTTACACTTATCACTCCAGAAAAATCTGGCATTCTTCCGAGTTAAAGCTGTGAGAGGTGCAACAATCCGAGCAAAATTCTCAATGAATCTCCGGTAGTAACCGGCAAGGCCCAGAAAACTACGAATATCAGACGGAGTCTTTGGAGTTTCCCAATCCTGAAAAAGTGTCGGGAAAAAATAAGGACAATAGGAAAAATAGAATTATTAAAATGATAGAGAAAGAGAAGAAAGAAAGACTTACATTGATCGCAGCAATCTCAACTGGATCAACAGAGACTCCATTACTAGAAACAATATGCCCGAGATAACGGACTTCATCCTTCCAGAAATGGCATTTAGAAAATTTAGCCTTTAACTGATGATTTCTGAGAGTCTCAAGAACATATTTCAAATGCGACTTATGCTCATCCTTAGTCTTAGAGAAGACAAGGATATCATCAACAAGGACTAGCACAAATTTATTAAGCACATCACGAAAAATACGATTCATCAAATCAACAAAGAAAGCAGGAGCATTAGTCAAACCGAAAGGCATGACTAACCACTCATAAAATCCATTCTCAGTGCGGAAAGCAGTCTTGGGAATGCTATTCTCAGCAACCCTGAGCTGATGAAAACCTGTGGCAAGGTCAAGCTGAGAAAAAATAGTTGCACCATGAAGCTGATCAAACATATCATTGATACGAGGCATAGGATATCTATTTTTCATAGTGAGCTTGTTTAGCCCCCTATAATCAACACACATCCGAAGTGAACCATCAGATTTGGTGACAAAAACTACCGCAGATCCCCATTCAGAAAAAACTGGGCCTAATCAGACCTTTGGAAAATAAGTCTTCAATTTGCTTTCCCATCTCAACCTTCTCGCGGGGTGCCATTCTTCTAGGAGGAAGAACAATAGGTCGAGCACCAGGAATAAGATCAATCCGAAAATCAATTTCCCGCTTCGGAGGTAAAGAAGTGACTTCACAAAATACATCGGGATATAATCTAACCACAGGAGTTGAATCAATGTCACTGGGAGAAGAATCCAAAGAATAAATAAAGTTGCCAACAAAATCCTGAGGCATGCGGCACTGAATAATCAAGGAATTCCCTTGATCATCAACAAGCTGAACAGACCGGGCTTTACAAGAGATATGAGCATTATTATTCACTAACCAATCCTGACCAAGCAATAAATCAAAAGCATCGAAGCCCAGAATATAAAAATCACCACTAAAGCGATGATCAAAATGGAGAAGTTTCACCTCTCGACAAATCCGATTAAGGTTAGCAGGACCCCCAATAGGATTTGAAACACATAATGGAACAGAAGTATACTCAGGAGAAAGGAGATGTTCAAACTTATCACACAAATCAACAGAAATAAAACTGTGTGAAGCACCAGTATCAAACAACACACGAACGGGATGATGAAATAAAGTAAATGAACCCTGGAGTGTATCTTGGTCATCACTAGGAGTAGAGGCAGGTGGAGGAACTGGAGATGAGGCAGAAGTGACAGCAAATATACCAGAAGGAGTACCCCTCTGCTGGGTAGGGCAATCCTTCCTAAAATGACCGGGCTGGAGACAGATATGGCAGAGATCACGTCTAGCCGACTGAGCAGGTGGAGGAATTGCAGCACCAGATAATGTGGGACAGCTATTGGCATAGTGACCTCTCTGATCACACCTAAAGCAAGTGATGGAGGAGAGATCAACTGGTTGCCTCTGAGCAGGGGCATATAATGAAGATCCCAAACCAGGACGCTTCTGCCAATTCTTCTTCTGCTGCTGAAAATTAGGCTTACGCTTCTTGGAAACTGCAGAGGAAGACTGAGCACCAGAAACAACAGGACTTTTGGATGTGGGATTCTCATAGCGAATAGCCATATCCATAAGCTGGGTGAAAGAACCATAAACATGAGAAATAAGGCGACTATAATACTCTGCCGAGCACCAGCAATAAATTTCTCATTCTTCTTAAGAGGAGTATCAATAAGGCCAGGACCGAACTTGGAAAGTTCATTGAATTTCCTCTCATACACAGCAAAAGACATGGTACCCTGCTTCAGATCCATAAACTCACGATAAAGCTGAGATTTCCCGACTTCTGGCATCCATTTTTCCACAAAAGCCTCCGTGGAAAAGAGATACAGAAAACAAGCTTAAGATAGATTCAAAGAAAGGAAAAATAGGAACAAAATTAAGATAACCCAAAGGATACCTAAACTGCTCCCAAGTGAGACCAGCCTCGACGGTGTTAGCCGTAACGGACTCCCACCAATCTAAAGCAGAATCATGCAACTGCCAGGCTGCAAGCTGACGCTTCTGAGCATCAGTAATGTCAAGGCCAGTAAATATCCTCTCAAGACTCCGCAACCACTGCTGAGCCTCAATGATAGTCTCTGAACCGGTGAATGGGGTTCCACCAAGTTGAGAGAATTCCTTACAAAGAACAGTGAACCTGACTGGAGCAACAGGTTGAGGAGCTAGGGCAATACCGCGACCCCTAATTCTGGCATTTCCCCGATTCATCCTGAAAAATATCAAGAATGAATTTAGGATAAGAATAAAGACAAGCCGAAGACAAATTAAGATAAGGCAAGATCATACACTTGGATGAATATCTTAAAGAAAGAAAAGATCCTAACAAGATAGATACGAAAGAAAGGAAAGTTAGAAAACATTTGAAAATCCTTTGAAAACATTTTGAAAAATCATTTTATACTTTGAAAATACGTCTCTCACAAAGATATGATTCTGAGATTGATTTCACTCATTCTAGGGTAGAAATACCCTATCTCTAATGAGTTTTTGCTCCGCAGAGGCAACGGTTGCCAAAAACCAAAGCTCTGATACCAACTGCAACAACCCCCAATTTCGTACCATTCAAATCGACAATAATCCACACATGTCAGACTTGAATGACGTGAAATAACAGATTGTAAATAAATTTGGAGCAAATGAAATCAAATAATCAGAATCACAGACACAGAACAATCAGAATAACTCGCAGCGGAACATAAAATAACATAGTAGTTCATGAAGCTACTATAACAAAGTCTCAAACCAAATACATAATATAGTCTGAAAAACAACAGAATAGAAATCCCAAATACATAGAAGTTCGCTAATACATGAGATAAACTAATACAGCTGAAACATCAATAGAAATATATGTAGATAAGCAGAAACTCCAGTGAAAGACCAGCTCCAGGAAGAGAATCCAAAGCTGTGAATACTCAGGCTGACCCGAGCGTAAAGCAAAACACAAAACACTCGAGTCAGGACAATATATACTTATATAATGTAAACCAACTCAAGTGAACTGTAATAAAGATACAAGTAACTTAAAGGATGCCTGGGACCGCCCATCCTCTAAGGATCCGTTAAACTATTTACTATATAGTAATATTTCGCTATTATACTAATGTCTACAGTAAAATAAACATACTTTTAAATAGCGTTAAGGGCTACCCATATCACCCTTCACACATAATAGTCCCAGTAGTCCATCCAATATCATGCCATCTCCACTCCGGGTGACTGTCAGAGGATACCACACGGGCTACGGGAGAAAAACAAACTCGTAGTAAAGGCTCGGTATGGTAGGTGACACGGCACACAAGGCAATGCCAGGGTAGATATACCAATTACGCACACGGGCTGGTGGTAACGCAGCAGCCACATACGCCCACCCCGAACAACACTCCAAAAATCAAGGGGTGCACCCAATCAATCACAACAGTAATAGAATGGTATCGAAGAAGTGTGTTCAGCCAGAGGTGCTACCTCCTTTGGCCCGAGATTGCTCCTGTTTTAGCCACCTTATGCTAACTCACGGGAGTTAGGTCCACGAAATGTACCTTAGGAACGTCGTCACCATCCTACTTCATTCTGCAATCTCCACCGCGTACACAGTTGTTAAAGTGGTTTTCGGTATCGACAGAGAGTATGTCCATATCCGAACCCGGTCTCTTTAACAACCAATCGTTATTATAACCCGTAGTTATAATTTCAAAAATGGTATTTATTTCTCAAAATCCAATATCATTTCAGATCCATTTCAAAATATCAACTTATCATTTCATTTGAAAACATATTCGTTTTATTCAATTTAAAAATACCATTCCAATTCACATTTCAAAATAGTTCAATTCAACAAATTACTTCATTTAAATCCTTTAAAAGTGAAGTTATTACATTTAATAATTAAATTATTAAACTTACAAAATTTTCAACTTTCAAAGTTCATTCGTTCACTTAATTTTATCAAAACAGTGAAAATTCAACTTTCGCAGCATTTAGAAATTGCTACAGAAAGTTATATTCAAAACAGTTAAATTTAACAAAAGACAGCGTTTAAAATGCTGTAATAGTGTTACATTAGTTTCAAAGAAAAACTTAGTTTAATCCAACAATTATAGCATTTATAAAATGCTATAATAGCCTTTAATGCAATTAGCTATTTAGTTCACTTATCAACTACAACATTTACAAATGCGGTATTTTCATTTATACTAGATATGATAGCATTTAAAAATGCAGTTAATTAACTTCAAGTTTCAAATAAATTTCCCAACAATTATATTTTCTATAATTAACTTTTAACTTATAAAATCACATAATTTTACTTTTATAACCATCATTTAATTTTCTTTAATTTCATGATTTCATAAAGTTAAATTTCCATTTAAAAATTCATATTTAACACTAATTCACTTATTAAATTGCAGTGTCAAATTTTAAATTCATTACATTTAAATTTCAACCTAACACTTAAGTTAAAATTCTCAAATATAACTTAGTTTATATTTTTTATTTACTTAATTAAAAATTCACTTTTAAGTCAATTCCAAAAAAATTCCAATTTTAGTTATAATTTAAAATTTCAACTTAAATATTCATTCATTTCACATTTCAACTTTATTAAAATCATTAATATGATATAAAATCACTTTAAATTCCTTTAAATTCAAATTATCATAAATTTATCATGCTTTCATATTCTATTTAATTTCAAATTATAATTAAATCAAATTTCCCAAAATAGCTTAAATTCAAAATTTTCTAACCTTTTCGTTAATTTACTTCACTTGTAATTATTCAGAAAATCAATAATATTTTACCAAAAATCATTTTTAATTAGGTTTAAATCAAAATATTTTAATATTTACATTTCTAAAATAATTTTAAAAATTTTAGAAAAATATATATTAACTACGGGTCTGTATATAATTTTCTACACTAGGAAAAGTGATACGGGTAATATATCATTTCAACCCGTCATTTACAAAGAAAATCCGGGTTTTATCATTTCAAACCCGCAGTCCCAAGTAAATGAAATAAATTTGAAAATCATTCAAGCCTATCATTTCAGCCCATAATGATTTTCTTTTATTCTAAAGTCCGTTCGGGTATGTATCATTTCAACCCATAGTGATTCTAATCTAAAGGGAACTTGCAGTGTGATAAACGGATAAAATAACAGAACAGCATAATATAACAGTAACAAATGTCATAATAGGTGTTTAAGCATGGGTGAACATCATATAATAGTGACATAGCAAATAATAATATAGTGATGCAGTTTACATATTCACAAGTGATCAATTTACTATTCATATAAGTATATAACTGTCTGGTGAGAATAACTCACTGTTTTGAGTTGATGACACAACGACGAATTGCACAAACGGAACAAGCACAAAAGCACGACACAGATACGAATGGAGGAGCCAAGGATTAATTCCCTTGAATACCAATCAAACAAAACAATATAGCAATTATAAGGTTTCAGACCAAAAATACGATAAACTATGCTAGAAATAACTTCATAAAACAAAGCTGAAATGCTTTGCACTAGCTTCCGACATCCCATAGGCTCGGCCAGAGGTGGAGTACAGGTCTAAGGCAATGGTCTTGGGTCAGGTCTGGGTTGCTAAGGTCGGCCTAACATGAGTTTGTTGATGGCAAAAATTATGGAGATGGAACAACAACACAACAAGGCATAACTACTAACAACATCACAAGTTTCAAGCAAACAAAGCTCAGCCAAGGCTGCTGTGGTCACGGCCAGAGGATTAGGGTCCATTGTGGTGACGTGGCAGAGGGTGATGGAGGTGCTGGAGGTGGTGGTGGTCATGTAGGTGGCGGCCATGGGTGGTGGAAGTGGTGGATGTGAAGGCTTGTGCTCGGCTAGGTCAAGATGTTGGAGTTTGGTGAACTTGGTAAAGGAACTACCACCTAGGGTGGTACAGATGGGGATGGTCAGCGAGGAGGAGGTGCTGGTGGCGTGCTGAGGTGGTGGCGGCGGCGGTAGGGGCTGGAGAGGGGCATGGCCGATCCTATGATAAAGAAGATCAAGTGCAAATCAAACGAAAAAAAATCGACATAAGTGAACAAAAAGGAGATAAAAGAAAATAGAATTTTACCAACTTGTCAAACAAGTGATGGCCAAATTTTTTCCAGAAATTAGGTGAGAAACGATGTACGTGAATGAAGAATGAAGTGGTCGGCTGAAGATGTGGAGAGTTATGGCTAATTGATGGCAAGAGTTTAGGAAAATGAAGAGGTGGGAAAATCAAAAGCCATTGGAAATAAAAGGTCACAAACCCTTTCAATTTACCTTTAATTATTTATAAAAGTTTATATATTCTGAAATAACAATATTATCAGATAAAATTTCAAAACTTTAACAAAATATAAAAATATATATACCATTTATTAATTATATAGAGAAAAATTAAGGAAAAATAGTTAAAACAGTGAACTAGACAAGAAAATTTGAAAGTAAATGAAAAAAATAAAAACAAAATTCATATGAGCTTGTAAAGTATTTTTAAAAATAAATAATAACATGAAACAAAATTTTATTCACAAAATAAATATGTAAAATTTAATTTAAATATAATTTTTAGTGCATAAAATAGCAAAAAATGGGAAAACAGCCCTTAAAAATAGGAAATCAATACAGTAAATTTTGGAAAAATTCTATTATTATTTTTAAAATATTTAGAGATGAAATTTCACAAATAAAACAAATTTAAAATAAAATAAAGAAATTTAAAATGAAGAAAATGGCAGAAAATTAGAAAACAGCCTTTAAAAATAGGAAATAAATACAGTAAATTTTGGAAAAATTACATTATCATTTTAAAAATGTTTAGAAATGATATCACACAAATAAAACAAATTTAAATTAATTTTAAAGTGAAATAAAGTCAAATTTAAATATATAGTCAAAATCTAGGGTTGTTACACTTTAATTTTAAAAATATTATTAAAATATTATTATTTTGAAAATCAAAATTTTAAATTCAAATAGCATGCAAAAATAATCAAACATTCAAGCAAACAATTTCAACAAACATAATTTAAATGCGTACCTATTTTTAGATCCATATTTCTAAGATCATAAGATTCGAGAATAGTTGTAAAGCACATATTTGAATTTTCCGTCTTCTGGTATTCATCACTAAAGGATGAGTCTGAATCGTCTAGTGTTGCAGTATACGCTCTCTTCCTTTTCTTCGATGAATTATTGCTTGGAGGAAATTTCTGCTTATCCGGATGCGGAAAATCTCTTTTTAAGTGGTCTGCCTCATCACAATGGTAGCATCTGACGTTGTTGTGAGTCTCGTTATTATTTCTAAAATTATTAATGATCATTTCTCTTGTAGTTGTCCATCTTTATATATTTCATAAATTTTCTAAAATTCCTTGCCATCAAGGCTATTTCTTCATCATCGTCACTGTTTGAGTCTGAACCATTTGTTATTGCATTGAACGCCATAGACTTCTTTTCTGAGCCCTTACTTTCTCTTCTCCCTTGCATTTGTACTTCAAACGATATCAAATTCCCAATTAATTCTTCAATTTTCAAAGTACTAATATCATTAGCCTCTTTAATTGCTAGAGTCTTCTGATCCGATTCCGGAGTGAGTGAATTCAGAATTTTTCTAACTTGACCTTCTTTGGAAAAGTTCTTTCCTAATGCAATTTATGAGCACACGATGTCTTGAAACCTACTGTACATGTCTGAAATGGACTCAGGCAATAGACTGACCTTCGACAAATGAACTAGTCATAGTGTTGACATTACCAATGTTGGCAGCCATTTGAAAACTTTTCAAAAAACAGATTATGAAAACTTTGAAAACAAATGCTCTGATACCAAATGTTGAAAATGCGGACTATGGATCTTAAGGCTGGATTAACACTAGAGGGGTGAATAGTGTTTAATGGATTTTATGGAATTTTTGAATTTAAAATTAAACATAGACGGATGTAATTCACAAACATAGAGACAATCACAGAATCAGAAACAGATGCTAATAGTAAATAAAAAGCAGGAAAGGAAAGAACACACCAGAATTTTATACTGGTTCGAAGTTTCCCTACATCCAGTCCCACACAACTTCTTGCGCAGATTTCTTTTCAAACATAATATCGATATTACAACCTCGATTTCAAGGCCATGAGATACACCCTTCTATCTTCGAGTCTATGGCAAACTCTCTTGATTTAACCAGGCTACAAGATCACCTGATTGATTTATGGGCTACAATCACACCCAATTTATTTACGAGCCACAATCACACCGTTTCCAATCACACTTTAATAGAGAGAGACTCAATACACTTCGATCTTTTGAACTATGATTACAACTGATCCTATAACTCTCAATAGCACTGAGATCTTTGAGAGAGAGTGACCGAGAATCAAATTATATATGATCAAGTTTGATTCACTGAGGATTTCGGTAGAGTTTTTTTAAAATTATAAGAGAATTCTTGAGTGGATAAGGAGTGAAGAAACGAAGAAAAACAAAATTAAAATTCATTGAAAACAACTGGTGTTGATAAAAGAATACCAGTCATGTGCATTCGTGAAAGGTTATGATGAAAAGACACATCATTTGAAAATTTGAAATTTCGATTTCTATGGTCACCATGTCGACATAGAGGGATGGGGTATGTCGACATGCCCTAGTGAATTTTGAAAATTGATTTTTGTTTATAAAAGAGATTTTCTTTCCAAAACTTGTCAAAATAATTTCTGAAGTTTTTAAACCATTTTGAATATAGTTTAAACTTATAAAAGAGATTTAAAAAGTAATCTTAGAAATAAATAATCTATAATATAAAAGTAATATTAAAAACTAAGTATAGAATACATTTTTGAGATTTAAAGCTTATAATATTAAAACTAGGAGATGGTTTAAAAACAAGAGATGATTTTGAAATCAAAGTATAATAAAAATAGTTTAAGGCTAAAATATTTAAACTGAAAGAGATGACTTTTAAAAAAAAAATTGGAAAAATATTTAAAATAAATCATTTTGAAAATTTCGTGGATTCCATTCCACTAGAGAAGGTCGGGGATTCCATCCCACTAAAGATGTCATGGGTTCCATCCCATTACTAAAGTGAGAAGGTGGATTCCATTCCATAATTAAAATAAAAAGAAAGATATTAGTGCTATTATGAAGTTTTAACATAAATCTAGACACTATTACTTATCTTGAACTCTTGAAATATTGAACTCTTGATATCTTGAACTCTTGATAATCATGAGTCTTCTATCTTGGTTTCTTCAATCTTGAATTCGTCAATCTTGAATCTCTATACTCAGTCTTGAATCCTTATACTGTACTGTCTTCATTCTTCAGTACCTGCATATATATTCTGCATATACATATATATCTAGAGAAAAATATTATTATTTATATTTTATAACAAGTTGTAAGGTTAATGTCATCAAAACATCATCTTGGGAATTAACACAAGTACGATTCGACTGCTCTCCAAAATAACTCTAAGTTCCCAAAGTGCGAACTGAAATATATAAAAGAATGTATGGATTGTATATGTATATCTAATATGCAAGTATAATAAAATACTAACTTATAAACAACAGAGTAAAGTAAATATTAGTAAAGAAAAAATCACTCCAAAGTGTTTATACTGGTTCGGACCTCCCATCCTACGTCCAGTCCCACGGCTCTTCTTCGGCTTTAACTAATAAACAACTCTCATTTTGCTTGAAGGAATAGGCTCGATACAATAGTTCTTTCTAAGATAAGTATGTGTTCTAGGAAACGCTGATTTTGACTGCTCAATACAAATCTTTTTATAATCTCCTTTAAGTAGTATGTGTCTGTGAGGCTTTGACTTTAGAAAGTAATAAAAGCTGATATTATTTGCTTTTGGAATCAGAGTATGCAAAGAATGTAGATAAGGGACTCAGAAAATTCAGTTAATTTTAAATGTTAAAATCTTCGCATATATATAGATGATAAAGAGTTGTGATGAAAAGTAGTATCTTTTGAGTTTTCTGATTAAACTTATGGTTTCAACTATTGATAGAGAAGAGATGCAGTAAAGAGTTGTGAAAGGATCCATTCAAATGAAGAAAATGTCTTTTCAAAACTAAAGCCTGTTACCTAGCACAAACGACTAGGCATAAGTTCAAACATTCGAGCAGCTGTATATTTTTTAGATAGAGCATAGATATAGACGTCTAAAATATCTAACAAACGTCTGATGTTAGTTTGAATTTAAAAATAGAAACTATAGTCAGACGTTTGATATGTAATGTCAAACGTCTGACATTTGCAGTTTACTCTTATTCAGCCTTTTTTATAAAGAGTTTGAAAGAATTTTTCGTGCAAATGTTTAATTTTAAAAGTAACTACTAAAGGAGACTTTACAAGTCATATCTATGACATTAATATCACTATATTAACTTTGATGATTATTCTCTTTTGTTGAGCTATAATCAATTTAAACTATGAATTTTTTCTGCAAGTAGATAGACTATATATACTATATGTGTATGGTTGTATAGTTATTGTCATCGGAACCACAGAATAGTAGTTATAACATTCTCCCTCTTTTTGATGATGACAACTATACAATTGTTTTATAAACATATAACTCCCCCTAAATGTGATTCCTCCCTCTATAAACAAGTATTATGATAATTCTCCCCCTTTGGCATAATTAAAAAGAATATGATGTAGTAGAGAATGAACATAATTAAATAATAATGCATAGAATCATCAACTAAGAGAGTTTTGAACTAGTTACATAGTAATCCAAAGAGTAGAAATAGACAAAAAAGATACATAAAAATAATTAATTGTAATAAAAGCTTACAGATAGTTATAATAACCCCAAAATCTTGACGAGTCTTTATTGTATGAACCATGTTGCCATTGAGACTGTTCGATATAGTCCTTATCTTCTTGAATTGACATATGTTGAAATGATGCATAGTGGCAATTGCCTTGAGGATCATGTGACACATGTGGATCTTCAGAAGAGAAAGATAAGCCTTCACTCTCCTTAGTATCGAGAGAAATATGTTCTTTGCCAGGACGAGATGGATGTGGAGGTTTCTTTGAAGGCCTTGCTTCTGAAGAAGGTCCGGGTTGAAAGACCGACGCGGATGGTAGTGCATGAGAAGGAGAAGATGATGACCATGATGAAGAGCGACCATGAACTTTGTAGAGAACTTTTCCCAAAGTCGACATAACCTTCTCTAACGTCTTTTCTGCTCTTGTCATACCAATAGAAAAAGGGCGTTCCGACGTGACATCTTTTTGTCAAGCACTTGTTGGTTTAAGGAGAGAAGATGTTGGTTTTGTAACGTAATATCCCAGTAGTTCTCTCCTGTACCTGCTGCTATCCTAGCTTCCTGTATTTCATAATTAAAGCAATATTCTATAGCTACCGAAGCTCTAGTAGGTTGGGAAGGTCGAGCTAGAGGTGCTTGTTTATGTTGTTAAGGAGGTTGATATTAGGTAATGGAATAATGTGCAGTGGTATTTCCCGTAGATGCATTAAGGAGAGAATTCTAATGCGACTATTTTCGACAGGTATTTCTTCATATTGATAGAGATATGATGGAATTCCAAATGACCATAGAATTCTCATAATGTATGGTGCATAACCAATGACATATAGGTTGGAGTCCAAAAACTTTTAATTTGATCAAAAATATATTGAGCCCGATTGAGTTTTATGTGACCAAAAATAGTGTACAAAGCTTTATGATTATTACCGTAGATTTGTCCATGACTTCCTAATCGAGGGATAACATTGTCTATTATCATTCGGTTAAGAAGACGTGCTTGAGGACGAAAATTAAATGGTTTTAGTTTTCGAAAGTCATCGTCCCAAATTAGACGAGCGATTGCATCTCGGGCAGCGTAACTTTTATCAGAGATTTCTTGTAAACAAGTTCCTTCATATGAACAATTAAGTATTTGGCCAATCATTTCAACGCTTAGTTTAATTACTTGACCATAAACACTAGTCCATATCCAATTGTAGTCATCCAAAGGATTCCAAATAGAAATTGAACAAAAACTAATCAAAAATAGAAACACTGCTAGTTGGTCAATATTACCCGCATTGTCTTCATAATTGATCAAGTGATAGAGACCAGCATCTTGGAGTAGTTCACCGGCATCATAGTGAATAAATTTGCAGATAGGGTAGAAAGGACCAGTGTGGAATGGCTTCTTCTCTAATTCGTGAAGATGTGTCTTCCATTTTGTTTCACCAAGATCCATTCCTTTATATGATGGTCTGTGACCATGTGTTGAGATGGAGCTTGAGAATTTTGTACCGTAGAAGGCTTACGGCGCTTTGGAACTGGGTTTCTTGGTTTTGGAGCCATTGATTTTGGGATTTTGGAAGCAAATTAATTTGGGGTTCAGGTTTTTGTTTGAGGGCTTGAAGGAGTGAACGGTGAATAGGTAGAAGGGGGTAAAAGATAATTTATACTAGGGTGAATTGGTGGGGCAGAAAACCCGGTCAGACGTTTGGCATTATAGTAACATACGTCTAAGCGTAGAAGTATTCATACACAAAGAGTTTACTCAGACATCTGTACAGCAAATCAGACGTCTGTATTTGGGGTTGTTTGATTTCCAGAGAATGCGGACAGACGTTTGATAATGTATACAATCGTCTATGCCGAAACCACTTTTATTTGATATGTAACAGTGGGTTGGAATAGACGTCTATCTTTTATTTCAGACGTCTATGCTGAAGTGGGCAGATTTCCAGAGAGTGTTGAGAGATGTCTGATCATTTTGACAGACGTCTGTATGGAAAGTAAAAATATTTGTCTTTGTTGTTTAAAAATGTTACTTTCTTCTTATATGAATGTATATATAAAATACTATTGAAAGATGGAAAATACAAAAGATTGAAGCAAATTTATAACATGTATACAAAAATATAAACCGTTGAGAAAATTCTTCCTTAGTTGGGAGAGTTAGAAGATTTGTTCTGTCTCTCCCAAGAATTTGGTTCATCCTTGGTGCGCTCGTTCAACGGTCGAAGTGGCGACCAGTAAGAAGGCATGAGACTATGTTGAGCTTCCGACGTCCCTTCACCCCATAATTGTTGTGGAGTGACCGTTGCACTCTTGGAGGAGTTTCCTTTAAACGCAGTGACCGTACGTGTATGCAGTCCTTTGTCAATGAATGATCACATATGGCGAGGTTGCATTTTTCAAGGAAATTTAGGTGAGCTCCTCGGCTCCATTGTTCATAGTACATTTCTCTTTGTACGCCAATCATTTCTTGTTGGTAATGATGGATTTCGTCAACTTTGTCAGATAGGGAGGCTAATTGAACATCAATCTCGTGTTTGGCTTTCTTTCCTTTTGGAGAGTAGCCAGTATGGTACGTTGGTGACGGAATGATGTTAAGAAAAGGAGATGACTTTGGTATCACTTTAGTCAGAGAATTATAAGTACTTCCCAAGGAGGATGAGGCATAGTCTATAGCAAAGTATGTAAAGTCATAATCGGAAGACATTGTAGATATAAATTTTTTGAAAGCGGCATTAATTAAAAATTTGGATATGATTCTAATTAAGTTTCCTCATATATATATGAAGTTAATATAAAAGATGGCAGGCAAAAAGAAATGCTATTTTGGTTAAAAAAAAATAAGTGGTCTTTAAACAGTTGAATTTATAGATAGAAAATTTGTTTTGATAGAGAAACAAACTTTTCATTATATAATTTTTAAGGGAAACGATAAATTTTATTATAGACCGTCTAATGATAAAATCCTAGGTCACGTCATAACTTAATAAAATTTTGTTCGCTTAGAGGTTTTGTAAAATTATCTGCAATTTGATTTTCGGTGTTTACAAATTTTAAAGTTATTGCTTCTTTTTCAACATTATCTCTTAAGAAACGATGGCGAATATCTATATGTTTTGTTCGTGAATGATTAACTAGGTTTTTTGACAGATTTATTGCACTAGCGTTGTTACAAAGATTGGAGATTTGTTTATAATTTTTCTAAAATCTCTAAGGGTTTGTTGCATATATATTACTTGTACATAAGCTAAAGCGGCGTCAATATATTCTGCATAATAAGTTGAAAGTGATACACAATTTTGTTTTTTACTAGACCACGAAACTAGAGACTAATCGATAAAGTGACGGTTGCACTCGTACTTTTTCTATCAGTTTTACAACAGCCAAAATCTACATCGCTATAGGATACAAGTTCGAAAGAGCTATCTTTAGGACAGAAAAGACCATAATTTGTCGTTCCAATTAAGTAATGTAAAATATGATTAACTACCTGATAGTGTGAATCCTTGGGTTTTGCTTGAAATCTTGTAGACAGACACACACTCATCATGATATCAGGTCTACTAGCCGTTAAGTATAGAAGTGATCCTATCATACTTCGATATAGCATTTGGTCAAAATCCTTTCCTTTTTCATCTTTTTCTAAATGTGTAGTTGCGCTCATGGTGGTTGGTTTACTAGTTGTTTTTTCCAATCAAAATCGCTTTAACAAATTGTGGCAGTATTTTTCTTGATTTATAAAAATACCATTTTCTAACTATTTGATTTGTAATCGTAGGAAAAAATTCAATTCTCCCATATGCGAAATTTCAAATTCATTTTTCATAATATCTACAAAATCATTACATAGATTTGTAGTTTTTAATCCAAATATTATGCCATCAACATATATTCGAACAACTAAAATTACATTTTGATTTCTTTTGATAAATAAGGTTGTATCTGTTTTTCCAACTTGAAAACCATAATTTATTAAAAGATTTTTAATCTATCATACTAAGCACGAGGTGCTTGTTTTAAACCATACAAAACCTATTTTAGTTTATATACATAATCAAGGAATTTTTCATTATGAACAATAGGGGTCGCTCAACATATACTTGTTCTTTTATAAAACCATTTTAAAAAGCACTTTTTACATCCATTTGAAAACATATAAAACCATGATGGCATGTAAAAGCAAGTAGTGTTCGAATGGCTTCTAAACGTGCAATTAGAGCAAACGTTTCTTCATAGTCACTGCCTTCCTGTTGATTATATGCTTGTGTTACTAATCTTGCTTTATTTCGGACAATGTTTCCATTTTCATTAGTTTTATTTTTATATACCCATTTAGTTCCAATTACGAATTGATCTGTAGGTCTCGATACAAGTTCTCACATTTCATTTCTTTCGAATTGATTTTGTTCTTCTTGCATGCGATAATCCATGATTCATCGGTTGAAGCTTCTTTATAATTCGTTAGTTCAAAATTCGAGATAAATGCCATGTGACTCATTTGATTTAATTGATGTCTTGTAGAAATTATATTTAAATCACCAATTATATTGTTGATTGGATGGTTTTTCAAAATACAAGGTGGTGATCTTAATGAATTATTATTATCAGCCATACGTTCATAATTGTTATGTATATTTGAGTTATCTTCAGAAGGTTTTAGTAAAAACCCATCATTATAATTGTTTTTGGTAATGGAAAAATTTTCATCAAAAGAAACGTGTACACTTTCTTCAACGGTATTGGTACGTTTATTTAATATTCTACAAGCTTTGCTACGATTCAAGTACCCAATAAAAATACCTTCGTTATCTTTTGAGTCAAATTTTCCAAGATTACCCTTTGTATTTAGTATAAAACATTTTGAGCCAAATATTCAAAAATATTATACTTTGGGTTTTTCACCAAAAAACATTTCATAACAAGTATTTTTAGTTAGACGTAATGTAACATGATTCAATACATAGTAGTAGCTACAACATCTGTCCAAATTTTTTTTAGGAAGATTTCTATTGTTAAGCATAATTCGTGCACATTCTTGTAGTGTACGATTTTTCCTTTCCACAACTCCATTTTGTTGTGGTGTTCGTGGAAATGGGAACTTATGTGAAATCCCCTTTTTGTTACAAAAATTTTCAAAAAATTCATTTTTAAATTCACCTCCTTGATCATTTCTTATAATTTTATTTTAAGATTCATCGGAAATTTTGATTCTTTTAGCAGAAAATTTAAACATTTCAAAAGTATCACTTTTATGTTTTAGGAATAGTGTCCATGTGTAAGTGTAAAATCATCTACAATAACAAATAAATATTTGTTATGATTTAACAATCTTATTTGAGTAGGTCCAAATAAATCAAGATGTAATAGTTTTAAAGGTTGTTTGGTAGAAATTTCCTTCATTGATTTAAAAGAATTCTTTTTAAATTTCCCATATTGACATGCATCACATAAACGTTTAATTTTATAATTTATTCTAAGGAGACCTCTAACTAAATTGTGTTTAGCTAGTTTTTTAAAGACTTAAAGTTTATATGACATAATCTTCTTTGCCATATCCAAAGGTCATTAAAATCTATGGCTAGACATAAATCACTTGAGTTATAAATTTTCAAATTTAAAATATAGATGTTTCTTTTCCTTAATTCTTCGAATATCAGACTTTTATTTTTACAAAAATATTGCATTTATTCTTTTCAAAATCAATTTTAAATCCCTTATCATAAAGTTGACTAATGCTTAAAGGATTATATTTTAAGTTTTTTGACTAAAAGAACATTTATAATAACAGTTGAAGTGGACATACCAACATTGATGACATCTCAAATTCCTATGACAAATCCTTTTGAATTATATCCAAAAGTTATGGTACCCCCATCTTTGTATGCTATATTTGATAACATTTGTGCATTTCTAGTCACATGCTTGGAGCATTTGTATCGAGTATCCATTTCTCCTTGTTATTTGATTTTCTTTTGGGTACCTGCAAGTAAGATTTTAAATATCGGATTTCGGTCATGTTTCATCTCGGAATTTTTACACAAGTTATCTCGTATCGGGAGAGATCTTGGACGAGATGAGTATGTATCGGGTGTACATCTCGGATTGACATCTTGGGTCTTATAATGCATCTCGGGAATATCTTGGATGTACTTATGTGTTTAAAATTGATGTGTCAAAAATTTATTTAACGATTATAACTTTCTTAATAAAAATAAAAATGGTAACATACTTTATTTACATGGAAAAAGAAATATTTTTAGAAGAGTAGTAACTTGATTAGCTTAATTGATTTGGTAATGATTGTATAATATCCTTTTATTTGAACATAATAAAGAAGTGAAACCTTTCGCTATGACTCATTAAGATAAGAAGTAAAGAATATGTTCAAGAAGTTGGTAAATTATAATTGGATTGAGTAGTTTTTTTTGAATCAATATGAAAATAAAAAATATTATGGAAAATAAGAAAAATGTATAACTTCGGGTGAGATCTCGGATTGAGATTTTGATCCATATATCGGGTGAGATTTGATGTCTCATCTCGTTTAAGTGTGAAAATGAGATCTCGGGCGAGATCTCGGGCGAGATATAGGAGATTTAAAACCATGCCTGCAAGATAAAAATAGTTTAATTGGTACCCACTTCTTTTGTTAAGGTCCTAGGTGTTAAATAGAGAAGATTGTCATACCCAAGAGGATTTGGGACCTTTAAAAAGATAATTTTTATTATGAACAACATTTTTCAGATAGTTATCGATGTGTTTTTGTCTAATTAGTTTGTCATTCGATTTCGGTATCCATATCTTAATTATTTTGGTGTTAGACATCTTTTCTACAGTATCTGACTTCTTGAACTTGTTATATAGTGAACTATAGTTTTTCTATTTCAAATTTTTTTTAAATCCTTGCCCATTGCGATTTCCAGATAGTTTTGAAATTTTGATCAAGTTATCCAAGTTAGGTTTTCCTTTATTAAAAACATTGTTAGTAATTTTGTCTAACTTATCAGTAAGATGAGAAATATCGAATTTCAATGCTTCTACATCAGTTTTAATATGACGTTTTCTTTTCTAGTTCCATCATTTTCTAGTTTAACTTTTCTTATTTCACATAATAATGACTCATTTTGAATAGATAAATTTTTATATTTCTCTTGTGAAGTTTCTAATTCTTCTTCTAAAATTGTTTTCTCATCTTTTAATGGTCCTATTTCAAGTTCCAAACGATTAACTTTGGCAGCATACTCTTTATTTTTCTTTTTAATTTCTCTATATTTGTCATCTAATTCCATGCTGAGTTCTAAAATTTCATTATAGGTAAGATCAGGACATACCTCTTTAGTGTTTGCCCTAAAACAGACATTAGCCTGCTAAAAATCACTATTGCTGTCACTGTCTAATGATGAGGATGAACTGAGTCATCCTAGTCACATGAAAAGCCCGTTTTCTTTTCTTGAATTTCTCGAACTTGCCTTTCCTTTTGTCATTACTAAGCTTTGGACGTTGTTTCTTCATGTATCCGAACTTGTCACTCCCAAAGCATTTGCTTGAAGTTTGATTAGATGAATTTGAGTTTCCTTCATTTTGGGATCTTGTCATTTTCTTGAATTTTTCGTAATTTTTGGCAATAAATACAATCTCTTCTTCATCTAAGTCCGAGTTAGATTATTGGCTTGGAAGGCTATATTTTTCTTTTCATTGATTCTTGCCTGTAGATTTGCTTCATATGACATCAAATTTCTTATCAGTTCTTCAACTTTTAGTTGAGATAAATCATTTGCTTCTTCAATGGCCAATAGTTTTCATTTCCATTCATTTGTCAAGGAATTTAAAATACATGTAACTAAATCAAAATCTATAAATTTAACTCCAAGTACCATGAGGTTGTGTTGGATAGTTTGAAATCTAGTATACATATCACCAATAGTTTCATTTACTTTTATTTTAAATGAAGAAAACTGATTTTGTAAGATGGAAATCTTTGTTTGCATAACTTTGTTCGTGCCTTCATGAGTGATTTGTAAACTACGCCATATATCATATGCAGTAGTGCACAATATGACACGTGAGAATTCATTTTTGTCAAGTGAACAAAATAAAACATTCATATCCTTAGCATTACTTGTTGCTGTGTTCCTTTGGGCATCTGTCCAAGTGCTTACATTAGTTTCTAGTGCTACATATTGAACTTGTGTTGCTTTCCAAATTTCCAGACCATTTGCTTCCATAAAAATATGCACATGTGTAGACCAGTAAGCATAATTTGATCCAGTGAATAATAGTGGACGTGCAGTTGATTGTCCTTCTTGAAATGTACTTGCCATATTAAAAATATTTTCAATCATGAATTACTGTGAATTGAAATAACCATGCTTCAATACCAAATGAAAGATTATATGGATCGTATAAGTTTATCTAATATGCAAGTGTAATAAAATATTAACTTATAAATAGCAGAGTAAAATAAATAATAGTAAAGAAACAATTGCATTAGAGTTTTTATAATGGTTCGGACCTTCCGTCCTACATCCTATCCCGAAGCTCATCTTTGGCTTTAACTAATAAACAACCCTCGCTTTTTCCGGAGGAATAGGCTCGATATAGCAGTTCTTTCTAAGACGAGTATGTGTTCTAAGAAACACTGATTTTGACTGCTCAGTACAAATCTTTCTATAATCTCCTTTAACTGGTATGTGTATGTGAGGCTTTGATTTTAGGAAGTAATAAAGGCTGATATTGTTTGCTTTTGAAATCAGAGTATGCAAAGAACGTAGATAAGAGACTCAGAAAATTCAGGTAACTTTAAATCTTAAAATCTTTGCATATATAGATGATGAAGGGTTGTGATAAAAAGTAGTATGATTTAAGTTTTCTGATTCAATCTAATGGTTGTAACTATTGATAGAGAAGAGATGCGATGAAGAGTTGTGAAAGTATCTATTAAATTGAAGAAGTTGTCTTTTCAAAACTAAAGCCTGTTACCCAGCACATACATCTGGGCATAAGTTCAGACATCTGAGCAGTTGTATATCTTTTGGACAGAGCATAGACATAAATGTTTGAAATATCTAACATACGTCTGATGTTGGTTTGAATTTAAAACAGAAACTACAGTAAGACGTCTGATATGTAATGTTAGACGTCTGACATTTCAGTTTTCTCTTCTTCAGCCTTTTGTTATAAAGAGTTTGAAAGAATTTTTTCGTGCAAATGTTTAAGTTTAAAAGTAACTACTAAAGGAGACTTTACAAATCATATCTATGACATTAATAACACTGTATTAACTTCGATGATCTTACCCTTTGTTGAGATATCTTCAATTTAAAGTCTGAAAACTTTTTCCTACACGTAGATAGACTACATATACTGTATGTGTATGGTTGTATAGTCGTTGTCATTGAAAACATTGAATAGAAGTTCTCATAGTATAAACATAAGTCGGATGTGAATCGACCACCCACAACATAACTCTAAGTCCACAGAGTACGGATCAAAGTGTAAACATAAGTCGGGTGTGAATTGGCCAACCGCAAGATAACTCTAAGTCCCCAAAGTGCGGGCCGGAGTACAAACATAAGTCGAATCGACCACCCGCAACATAACTCTAAGCCCCCAGTGTGCGAACCAGAGTATAAACATAAGTCGGGTGTGAATCGACCACCCGCAACATAACTCTAAGCCCCCAGTGTGCGAACCAGAGTATAAACATAAGTCGGGTGTGAATCAACCACCCGCAACATAACTTTAAGTCCTTATAGATCTTAGGTTGTAACTTGATCATGAGTGAATTAGTTGATAGAGTGCGGACCGGAGTATAAACTCAAATCGGGTGTGAATCAACCACCGGTGAAATAAAGTCCGCAAAGTGCAAAGTAGAGTGTAAACATAGATTGGGTGTGATTTGACCATCCATCAACTAACTCTTATCCCCAAAGTATGGATATAAGCATAAACAAATAGCTGAATGATGTTCGACCATTCGCTATTCCATGAACTCCGGGTTGAAACCGATAGGAGGAGTATAAACTTGCTAAGGATCGAGTTCGACCATCCAACATCTAACCCAGCTAATCTAAGACTAGGGGTAGGAGTATGGTTACTCAAAAACCATCAAATTCGATATCGTAACATTATGGCTTGTGCCTAACATTTGATACCACTTAAGGCCACGACCACACAGAAGCCTTAGGATAGAGCTAGTGGATTGTTACTAGAATTAATGAAGAACGAATTACAAGTACATTGAATGCAAAGTAATAGTTCAACTACTTAAATAGTAATTCACACGAAAGCTCAACAGAAACAGGAAATTTTAACCACATGATAGTTTTTGAGATCGTGGTATAAGTTATTTCAAAAAACTGGGAATCATATCCGTACAAGCACAACTAATGAAAGAAATGACAAAAAAGCAGTTATGCAGATTATGCACATACGGAGTCAAAGTGATGGCTATTTCTTTGACCTCCTCTCCATTTTGGATTTTCGCAAGTGGTGCCACTTGAGCCCTCGATGCTTCTCTTCATTGATCCTTTGCCACCTTTTGTAGGAGAGCTTATAAAGTTAGGAGGGAATTCACTGGGAATCAACCCGCCAGGTGGAATAATTTGTAGTGGCACAAGAGTGGATCGTTGATGTCCACCTCAACGGGCTCAGCTTTAGCCTTTTTCGTCAGCAACTCCTCCTGCTTGATATGCTCTTTCGAGCTAATCTTATCAGTGCATTCGGAGGCGCCGGTAACCACAAAAAATGTTGAATTTATCAATTGGTAGCGGATCTTTAACCTTATCATCGTCAAGAGCTCTGATGCCTTAAGCATCAAGCCTCGGTACATCAGTGGCCACCATAATTTCTGCTATTTTCTCTTGTTGCTTCACAATAGCATCGCTTGTAGGAGTTTGACCGGGACTCAGAAGACTTGCAAATTTGTTAAAATAAGGAGATAAGCCTAAAACCATTGGATGCAAAGAAGAAAACGTTTTATAAATTGGAGGATAAAGTGGAATACCCGTTTCTTGTTGGCTCTCGGTGGTAGCTGGAGTGCCCTCTTCCAAAATTGGAGACAACATTTTGGATTGATAACCGGGCTTATCTGGATCATATCCCAAGTTCTACTTTGGGCCAAAGAAAACCGATGCACCAGCCGCTTGGAAAAAAGAGGCCCTTAGGATCAGCCTTCGATGATCCGGCAATATGTCTCCTTTGTCATACGGTGTAGAAATGTTAAAGTATTGGAGTTTCAGGGCAGCCAGATTTAAGGGTTCATTTCCACAAAGGATCACTTGCACTAATTTTTCTTCATCAAATTATGCTTTGCCTAACTCCCTTTTTCATCTCAACGATGTGCTCCCAAGCTTCAGCAAGTGATTCAAGATAACGTTTGCTAAAGTCGCGTTGGATGAGGACTTTGGCATTAATTTCGATGATCAATGGATCAAACAAGTCCTTGATTTCATTTGATCAGACTCTTTAGCATCTTCTTCTCGGGTTTCAATTTCTCCCATCATCTCCTTTCAGCCTTCCTCTCAAACCTCCTCTTTAAGAGCTTCCATCTTGGCGAACTGCTCAACGAGTTTAATTTTGAGGTTCCTAGCTTCAACACCCTCTTTGCAGTACCTTTGCGATTCTTCTTGGGCCTAAATTTTGTCTTCCCTTTCTTTCTTGAGAAGCTCCTCAAGTTCCTCGACGTATCAGGCTAAGACATCTTTTTCCTTTTGCAAAGAATCATTTTCTAGAGCGAGTGCCCAACTGTGATTGAGGGAAGCATCGAGTTTCTTTTCATGGGAAGCATCTAAACGGCTTACCGTCTCCGGCATTTCCTTGGTACTTTTCTCGGCCTCGGTAAGTTTTTTGTCAACCCTGACCGTTTAATGGTATAATTTTCTATCGGTTTAGAAAACCATCAATAAATTTTGAATCAAAATTTATACCGCAAACGCACGACATACAATTCTAGTACGTGGCGAGTACGGACCAATCCGTAGAGAATTGTTGATTTTAAATCTCTATTCAATCAAATTAACCAAAGTTGAAAGTGATTAGCAAGAAATTGTAAGAAAAATGACAAAAAAGAAAGTGATAAAAATATAAGAGTAGAAAAACAATTTAGAGATAAATTCACTCTCTAGATCACATAGTTCAACAAAAATGAAATTATGATCTCTCTTTCTTGGTCATTAGTGAATTTAAATGATGTGTTTATCATAAGTATGACTTATTCGTGTTATTAATTAGCTCAACTTAAGCCATCAAACTATTATACCCCTTAAACCACTTACCAACTCTCATGAAATGACAATAAAGTTGAAAATGAAATCTATTTTAAGCATGGCTTATTACTATTGTTTAGAAATATAGGCCATCAAATTTTAATTTCAACATTCACTTTATTACCATCATCATATGTAAATGAAGAGGTAAATATTATTTGTGGTTGTTTAAGCATAGCCTATCTGTTATGAACAACATAGACTATCAAATTCAACATGAAACAATAAATCACATCAACATTCATTAAGCATAAAAGAAAGAAGTAATTATCAAAATGTTAAAGCTACATGATTAGAGACTTCGTTACCCCTTAATTGAAGGGATTAGCCTCTCATTTGTGTTATCATATGACATATCAACACTTGTAGCTTGCAACATAAAACAAAAAGAAGAGAAAAAGAGTTAAATGAACAAGGAATAAAACAAATCTACTTGCATTAAAATCAAACTACACTACTAGCATGAAAGGAAATAAACAAGAAAAGAAAAGAGCAATGTATTAAAGTTGCATGAAAAATAAATTACATGAAAGAAATGGCTAAGTAGTTATGAAAAGAAAAGAGAAGCTTTCTTTATTTCTAAGCTAAAAAATACCTAAGAGGAAGAGGTGGTTTACATGAAGATATGGGGTACTTATACAAGTTAGAAACTCTGATTCATTTTTTTTAGGATTGCCCAAAATACCCTTGAGGTAGTGTAGCCACCAAGTAATCATTAGCATGTCTTAATCACCCACTTAAATGTACATGTAGCTTTAATTTCCATTAGCATAAGTATTAGTTCCTAAGTGTACATGAAGGTATGTCAGTTGGTGGGGTTCTCTATGATCCATGAAATGAATTATTTCCATCTCCATTCATTTGTATTCGCTCTTGTGCATGCATATATATTCGTGAAGCCACTTGTGCTTGAATTTAAATTCCTGCAAAATAACATAGAAATTTTCAATTAAATTTTAGAAAATTAGTATATGCATTAAAACGACCAATTTTCCCTTGAATGAAGATGAATATGTGAAGATTTGAAAATAATTTGAATTTTTGTTTAAACAAGTTAAAACACCCAATATGATCATTTATTTAATTTAAATAGATTAAATATGGTGGTAAAAATATGCACATTTACGTGCACATCTAATACCCCTACACTTATCTTTTTATTTGTCCTCGAATGAACAAAAAAAAAAGATAAATCCATTTTCGTAGGGAGCACGTTTGCATTGAGCGTATGCAACAAGCTGTTAAACCTCTGGGTGTTCCCAGTAGGACGAGTGTTGTTTTGTGAGGGTTTTCATCGCATACTACCTACAAAATCCAAATGCGAAATGAAAATATTTACAAAATACAAGATTTATTTACAAAGTGATGAATGCCAGTTTTTGAAAATATTTACAATGAAGAATTCACTTTTAAATCGACAAACACAAGTTAAATATAGGTTTTGATTATTATCTTGAAAATCTTAGTTATTTACTCGTTATATTTTCCAATAAAAACGAAGTTATCATAACAAATAGACTATAGTTTAACTTATTGTTTTGGTTGACAACAAAGTTTAACTATGAATGGATCCTTAGTTGATTATCAAAATTTATCAAAGTGGTATATTCATTTCTTTTCAATAACAAGTCAAATTGAATAAGTTAAAGTATTGTTTGGATTTCAATTGCTTACTCTCTCTATTTTTTTTGAAAATTTTATTTATATTTACAATATTTACATATGCCTAACTCAGATAAACTGGGGCCAGATATATTACCCATGCACTGTCTTGCGGACTAATGTAGGGGGAATACAGAGCGTGACGAGTGTACACACAAGTATGAACACTTATCGACTATATGCGTTATTAAAAAGAATTTTTATATACATACATCTAATTCGGATAAACTGAGGCCAGATCTACCAATCGAATGCACTACCTTTCGTGCTTACGTAAAAAGGGTATAGAGCATGGCAAGTGAACACACAAGTGTGAACACATTACTCTAGGTGTTAAAAGTATATACATATATACAAATGTTGTTTTTGACTTATATTTTTTTGCCTTTTTTTAATTTTTTAGAAAGAGAGACTTTTACAAATTCATCTTAACACCATTTAACCTAGAAGATAAAAATGTTATATCTTTTACTTTAAATTTACCATTTTTTTAAACAAAGATTTTCAATTAGAACATGCTTCATAATTAACACATATGAACCCTCCTATATACTAGTTAAACCATTGTTATTTGTAATCAAACTTCATTTTTATTTTTTTTAAGGCAAATAAAATTTCAAAAATTTCAGTTTATTAGCCAAAACCATATATTTATCATATAATGTTTTTTTAAAAATAAATCAATAAATGCTTAAAAAAAATTTGGGTTTTTTAGAGATCTTTTTTACTTTTTTTCTAAGTTTTGGAAAGAAAATGTAAAAATAAACCATGAAAAATAAAAATGAAGACGAGACTCCCCCACGCTTGATTTTGACTGTGTCCCTACAGTCAATCCAAGTGGAAGGAAAAAAAAAAAAAACCTATGTTTACATGAAAAAAATTATTATTTACAAGACATCGGAAAGTATACCGTTAAAGAGTAAATGAAACGGTTTTCCAAATATCGATTCATTTGTCTTGTCAAGTATACAGACACAGCTTAAGCCTGGAATATAAATCGTAAAAGATTTCAAAATTGAACATTGATTTTGAAAAACATATGTCGTTTTATTGAAAATCGTACGAATTGTTTTCTTTTCGATGATTTTCGGGATTGATAAAACGATCGATTGAAGTTCAAGTTTATTTTCACCAAATTGAAAGTTAAGCTCATTATCAACAGATTTTTCAAAATTATTGATTTCGAAATTGAAATGGTGACTCAAACCTTCCCCTTTAGAATTTAACAACTCATTTTCGAAAAGTCCATAGAAATCGTGTTCAATGAATTCGTCTTCCTTTATTGAATTATCAACAACTTTATTACATGTGTCAAGTTCAAAATCCAAAGTTGTTGTGTTCAAAATTTTAAAATCGGAAAAAGGAAGATCGAATCTTAAATCGGGTTTCTCACGCTCAAAAGAATTGAAATCCAACTTAATTACCGTGTTTTCAACAACTTCATTAAGATCATCATTTTCGATTTCAAAAGTTGTTGTTCGAAAATCGTCGATTTGGGTAAAAGATGGATTATCATTTGACTCGTCACATGTTGGGATTTGGTTTTGTTTTTCACGTTGTTTCATATATGTTTTAACCAACAAATCTATGTGTTCATCGTAAATTTCGTTCATTTGTTCAACAAAATCCAATTTATAATTATTAACTTGAGAATTCTCATTTGGATTTGTTGAGAACAAGAATTATCAACCGCATTGTAATCGAGATTATTTCCTTTGCTAAAATTATTTGAAAAGTTGTTTCCACTTTCATTTCGGTTTTGAAATTTATTTTGAAGTTCGAAATTGACTTGGCATGGGTTATACTCGAAATCGTTTGAATTTTGAAGTGAATTCAAATTTTTATTGCTTTAAAAATTTTGATTTGAGTTAACGAACAAATATGAATTACACAAATCATTTATTATTTGATTTTGTTGTATAGAGATTTCAAGTAAAGGCGACATGTTATTTTCAATATTTGAAGGTTGGTCATCATTTTAAAAGAAAAATTGATTTAAAATTTATATCGTTTAAACAATAGTTGTTGTTGAAATATCCATAAGAATTTTGAGTGAAATTATACGGATTAAATTGATTTTCACAATTATCGTACACTTCATGTGAGTAAAGAAATTCGGACATTTTCAAAAATTACAAATAGAATTTAATTTTTAAAAGAGAAATTAATTTTTTTAGTTTTTCAAATTTTTTCTTTGTTTTCGAAATGGTTTTTTAAATATATTTTTTTGGATTTTTGTTTCTCGAATCTTTTTGGACTTTTATAAATTGCAAAGGAAAAGGATTCAAATATTTCAAAGAAAAAGAAGAGGAATGTTTACAATTTTTTGTTGTTTTGGATTTTGAATTTTTTTTTTAAATATGCATAAACTAATGCAACTAAATGAATGCAAGGATTAATTACAAATTATTTATCCTAACCCAAAATTGTATAATTACACTTTTTCTTAAATCAATAAGATAGTTCTCAGCCAGGTAACGGGCAAGATTTATCGATGCACCACGAATCAGCGTAGCAATGCAGCCGAAGGTTTAAGTAACTTCAGAGAAACAATTCAGTATAATATTTACAAATCACTGTAATATTTATATCCGATTATTGCTCTGCCGTAGCCTAGACACCAAAAATTTAAATTGTACAAAGAAAACAAGTTGTCAATATACAACTAAGTGTTATCGATATCTCACCTTTATTATTAATCAAAATTCTAGAATAAAATGCAAAGCATAAATTAAAACGTCAATTAACAATGCAACTATAATGGATTTTTGTTTCTGTTTTTGTTTTTGAATTTTTTTTTAATAAAATGCAAGCAAACAACAATGCAAAAAAAAAAAAAAAGATAGGAGTTAAAAGTAGAGAATTTTTTTATGTGTAAGCAAACAGTTATTTTTTTTGGCAAGCTGAGCGAAACAAACTCTTCCAATCTGTTTTGGCAACCTGAAATTAATAACAAGATATATATAATTTTATTTCTTTATAAACAATTAAAAACAACTTAAACTAAACAATCAAAAACAAAACAATGAAAAACAAAACAAATTTCATTTAAAAATAAAACAAGGGACAAAGAACTTGCTTGCCTTTTTTTTTTTTGGAATTTTTTTTAATTAAAGGAAGAAAAGAAACTTGAAAAGATAACAAAAGACAAGAAATTTTTTTGTTTAAAACCGGCCAAATAAGCAAGCCGTGTTTCTGTCTTATGCAAAAAAATAAAAAAGGCACTTCTTTTTCGTTAATTCCTCGATCAACTCCGAAAATCGATCTTCAAATTCGAAAACAATTTCCTAGTTCGTAAATCCCCAATTCCAATTTTTGGCTCGTGTTCGTGGTTCGATTTGACGGAGGTTTGGAATTGGGCTCATGGGTTATGGAGGTAGGCGATTTGCAGTAAGGAGGATGAGTGGTAGAGTAGCGGGTTCGATGGCGAATTGTGGTGAGGGAAGGTTGGCGGTTTGAATTGCAGGCGATTGAGGTGTCGAGTCGATTGGTTCGATTTGGCAGAGGAAATTGTGGAGTGCACACAGAAGTGCAGTGCAAAATTGTGGAGTGTCAGGGGGAAATCTGTGGTGTGCAGCAAGGAGGAGGTTTGGCAGAGAATTTTGGTCAGGTGGTCGCGATGGAGTCGTGGTTGCAAAGAAGTGGATGTTTGTGATGGCAAAGAAGGATGACTGGCAGTGGTTGTCGCTTTGTAGTCAGTTAGCAGTGGATAGTGGTGCAGGCCAATAAAGGGGAGCTTGGTTGATGGTTGAAGTGCGGTTTGTGGTCGTTTGGCGGTTTGTATGGGTATGACAGTGGAAAAGTTAGTGGAAGTTGAAGTGGAGAAGTTTGTATGGTTTGTATGAGTAGGAATGCAGTTGTATGCAGTGCAGTTGTATGGCTATGTTTGGGCAGTTGTCGTGAGATGTTTGGTTGAATGCAGAAGTTTCCTGATGTTAGAACTGCGTAGTGGGGGAAGGGGTTGTAGGTGGTGGACTGATGTTTTTAGTTATTTATGAGGTGGGGAGTTTTGAGATGGTGGTGCTGTGGGTCAAGGAGGTTTGGTGGTAATTCAGAGTTTTAATGCGGACGAGGCAGTGGGAAGTGATTGTTATTTGCAGTGCAGGTTTGATATGGAGTATGATGTTGAATGGAGTGTTGTTGAAGGAGTGAGTTGTTATGTAGAGGGGAGATGATGGCAGCAGTTGATATGTATTTGTTGTGTAGGAGGGGTCTGTGGCAGATAAATGCAAATAAATGCAAGTGATATGGTGGCTGCTTGTATATGGTTGCTTGTATGTGGCAGAATTGTAGTTTTGTAGCAATGGAAATAATGGTAACTGTTATCAGTGATATGAAGGTATAACAGGTGATAGTAGTGCAGAGGTGAAGATGTCGTTGAACTGGGGAGTTGTTTGTGATTTACAGCAGCACTGTGATGTTTAGATTTTTGGTGGATGTTGTGAGTTTCGATGTTGTATGAAATGTTGAGGTGAGGATTAGAGGAGATGGTCAGGTTGATTGTGGTGATCAGGGGGTTTCTGTGCAGTTTGTGGATGATGTGAACTGTGAAGAAGGTTGAAATAAGTCAGAGGAGCAGAGGTGGTAGCAAAATATGTGCAGTGCACAGAACACAGTGCATAATTTTTTTTCTTCCTCTTAAAGGAAGACAAAAAATGTAAATGTAAAAATAAAATGTTAATGTAAAATGCAAATGCAATGAAATAAAATATTTTTGTTTTTGAAATGAACTTGTGATGTTTTTTCCTTCTTTGTTTTTAATATGGAAAGCAAATGAAAATGAAAATAGAACAACAACAAGCACACAACCAAAATTGAAAACAAAAAAATCACACAAACACACAAGGAAATCAAACAAAAATAATTTAAAGAATAAAAAATCAAAATCGAAGCAAATTCCTCGGTAACAGCGCCAAAAACTTGTTTAACGACGGAATTTTCTATCGGTTTAGAAAACCACCGATAAATTTTGAATTAAAATTTATACCGCAAGCGTACGACGTACAATTCTAGTACGTGGCGAGCACGGGCCCATCCGTAAGGAATTGTTGGTTTTAAATCTCTATTCAATCAAATTAACCAAAATTTGAAAGTGATTAGCAAGAAATTGTAAGAAAAATGACAAAAAAGAAAGTGATAAAAATATGAAAGTAGAAAAATAATTTAGAGATAAATTCACTCTTTAGATCACATAGTTCAACAAAAATGAAATTATGATCTTTTTTTTTTGTCATTAGTGAATTTAAATGATGTGCTTATCATAAGTATGGCTTATTTGTGCTATTAATTAGCTGAACTCAAGCCATCAAATTATAACACACCCCTTAAGCCACTTACCAACTCTCATGAAATGACAACAAAATTGAAAATGAAATCTATTTTGAGCATGGCTTATCAACTATTGTTTAGAAATATAAGCCATCAAATTTTAATTTCAACATTCACTTCATTACTATCATCATATGTAAATGAAGAGGTAAATATTGTTTGTGATTATTTAAGCATGGTCTATTTGTTATGAACAACATAGACTATCAAATTCAACATGAAACAATAAATCACATCAGCAGTCATTTAAGCACAAAAGAGAGTAATAATTATCAAAATGTTAAAGCTACATGATTAGAGGTTTCATTATCCATAAATTGAAGGGATTGGCCTCTCATTTGTGTTATCATATCAAAACTTGTAGCTTGCAACATGAAACAAAAAGAAGAGGAAAAAGAGCTAAATGAACAAGGAATAAAACAAATCTACTTGCATTAAAATCAAAACTACACCACTAGCATTAAAGGAAGTAAACAAGAAAAAAGCAATGTATTAAAGTTGCATAAATAATAAATTATATGAAAGAAATGACTAAGTAGTCATGAAAAGAAAAGAGAAGCAATCTTTTATTTCTAAGCTAAAAACTAACTAAGAAGAAGATGAGGTTTACATGAAGATATGGGTATTTATACAAGTTAGAAACCCTAATTCATTTTTTGAGGAATGCCCAAAATACCCTTGATGTAGTATGACCAACAAGTAATCATTAGCATGTCTTAATCCTCCACTTAAATGTACACGTTGCTTTAATTTCCATTAGCATAAGTATTAGCTTCTAAGTGTACATGAAGGTATATGGGTAGGTGGGGTCCTCCATGATTCATGAAATGAATTATTTCCATCTCCATTCCTTTGTATTCACTCTTGTGCATGCATATATCTTCATGAAGCCACTTATGTTTGAAATTAAATTCCTACAAAATAACATAGAAATTTTCAATTAAATTTTAAAGAATTAATATATACACAAAAATGATCATTTTGCTCTTGGATGAAGAAGAGTATGTGACAACTTGAAAATAATTTGAATTTTGGTTTAAACAAGTTAAAAAAACATAATATGATCATTTATTTAATTTACATAGATTAAATATGGTGGTAAAAATATGCACAATTACATGCACATCACTGACAGTTCGTCATCTTGGTGTTTGATTTTGTCTTTATCATGTATCGTCTCTAGCTTGAGACGATCTATTTCATATTGTCGCTTGATTAACACTTCAGAAATTTTTTTCCGTCCAGTGTTGAAACAATTCATGTTGTATGAACACGTCATTAACACACGTGAGGGAACTTGTTTTGGCATGCCCTGGGATCATATGTACTCAGGGAAGGAATTTAAGCCCATTGAAGCAAATTTTCGGAAAAGTGGCCTTAAGCTTGGCCAACTTCTCAACTGTAGAAGTGTCAAAAGTTGTAGCTGGCAAGGATGGATCAAAAGCGGCAATTGGATGCTTACTCGATCTACAGTCGCGAGATTGCTTTGAGCTCGAAGAACCAGAGTGTTTCTTATGTGATGTGACGATGTTTGGGCCGTCGTAGGGAAGCTGGTCTCCCTGGCGCGATGTCTGAGATCAGGATTTGAACTTGAAAGAGGAGGATTGCCTTGAATGATAGTTTCTTTCGGGTCCATCGCCTTTTCTCCTGCACCAGACTCTGAGTTACGACTAGATCGATGATATGTCGAAGTACTTCTTAAGCGATCAAAGATACAAGACTGAGTCATCGCACCTACAAAGAGCAAATGAGAGCATGTGAGTAACTGTCATGCAAAGGAATAATGAAGAGCTTGTAGTGCACATAGTTGTGGGTGTCCTAGTGTTCCCTCCTGACGGACCAGTGGCTGCAGCCTTGCTTATGGGTGCTCTCTCCTTTATCAGTAGGATGAATGCCTTCACCGCTCTTAGTAGGAGAATTGAGCCCTTCGATGTTGATATTAGAAAAGTCGTAAGTTATAATATCACCTGTAATTTGGAGGTTTGAAAATTCCTACGGTGAACTTTCCAAGTGTTGGGAAGATGATTCTTCTTCAATAGAAGTAATGACAAATTCTAGGATCTGCAGCAGTTTTTCTTTTACCAATTTTGTATGCCAGCTTCTACTTTCTCTTAGCTGGTGTTTGAGATTGCGCGCCTTGCGAAGGTTAGACCACAGGCGCCTTGCCTGGGCCAGCATCAGCGTCGCCGGATTTGTTGGCCTGGAAATCTCTAATCTCACCTTCTTCAATGTCATCCCGAGTCCCCTCGGCAGGAGATATGATAGGATTATTGGCATTCCTTTCTTTCTCTATAATGGTTATCGGCAATGTTGCGCTTCCGTAGATCCCAGTGCTACGAACCTCTTCTAGCAGCCCAAATAAAGATAGTAACTTGTCGATAACAAGAAGTTTAATATCCCTATCTTCGATAGAGGTAGCACGAATAGTGGCGACCGCTCTTGAAAAACTAACGCCTTCAGGATATGGGCGGACCTGTAGGAATTCTGGATGTTGATAGATTCAAAAATATGACTTGGATTAAAGGACTTAAAACAAAAATAAAGGTAACACGTACGTCCTTCCAACCATCTCCTCGCGAAGCCAAGTGGACATCGAACATAAAATGAGTTTATTCCAAGCGCCTGTTAAAACTTGGCAACCATGCGAAGGTTCGAGAAAAACGTAGGAAGGACTTTCTGGCCGTCGTTTAAAGTGTAGATGAATCTTATGTCCTCATGAGTTGGCGAACAAAATAGAACGCTCATAAATAGCAGGAATATTCCACGTAGGAAGTGTAACTGTTTGGATGGAGTTGAGTGTGAGCTATTCCAAGATATCTCAACTTTCTCGAGTAAACGAATTAAAGGGCGGTACGGATTCGGTCCACATTTGTTACACGCCGCGTACCCCTCCGAGGGCAAATGAGGCCTATCGTTTATTAAAGGAACCGGGGCTAAAAAATGAATTCCATGAATGGAACACAACCTATAAGAGGCAGCCTCGCCAATGTGCGAGGCTTGAGAATCTATTGGGTTATCTAGAAGAATGGCACCATCTATTACATCCCGAGCATGAGTTATATCCTTCACGGAAAGACAAAAACATCTGAAAAAAGGTTGACCGACAGACCAGAAACTTATGTCTATTCTTCTTAATGGCTGGGAGAAAGCCTGCTGGATATAGTCATAGAACTTGATTTTGCTTTATGATCGATATGTTGCATGGTCGATTCGGAAGACATACCAGCTAAACGCTCTGAGCGTCTGGAGTCCATATTAGCTATACTCAGCAAATAATCGAAGTTGAAAAAGTTTACTGGTTCTCCTCGTGTTAAGTATAAGCTAGTGCAGTGTAGTAACGTGTATAGCACAAATAAACAAGCTTAAATTCAGTAGACGAAGTTAAATGACGAAACTCTGGGTTTTGACTAGAGTAACCATCATCGTTGCCATCTCAACTGGCAGAGAGATCGATAGATTATAAAAGCTTTGGGATCGACTATCAGTATATCGAAGTGTGAAGTCTGTCGTTAAGTCCATATGCGAGTGTTTAGTCTATGCCAAAAGTTCTAAGGATTTGATTGTTCAATCTCAAGTTCGATAGTAAATGTGCATGTTTAAGTGTTCATCGTCATTATATGACCGAGTTCATCGGATGAATTAGTAATAACTGTTCAAACAAGTAAGGTTAAACTAGTCTATTAGTTCAAAGAACCCATACAAGTTCTTATATCGATCCCTGTATACCGAACCTACTTATTGATCCCTATCCCAAAAGCCTTTCTACCGATCCCCCTCTTCACCTAAGGCATACTGATCCCTTCTCTTCACCGTCTACTTCACCAATGTAACATCCCCCTACTTGAAGGCCCAAAACTAACGGCTATGAATGTTGTAGTCACCATAGTTATTAATCCTCGACGACCAAATAGGTGGTGTTAGATTCATTGATACACAGAAACACATGAATATGGAAAAAAATTTAAACATCAAACATGACCACATTCCATTTCAAAACATTTCCAATTCATTACATAATCTCACAATCGTTAACCAACATAAGCCAAGAGCGACATATGAAGATGCCCCCTTGGATGATCAGTGTATATACTGGCAATATAACAACTTTGCCATTAAAAACAACACAGTGGAATCAAATAAAAGAGAATAGTAGATATCTATCATGCCCCTTACACATCTTCGGAAGCTTTATTCGTCTAATGAGGTACCTAAAAACCTCAACTCTCAAACTACTCAAAATCAATTGAGTACCCGAGAGTTTAAGGAGAAAACATAAACTTCGAGTCAGACATAAAACCTCATATGAATACTAATCTACCATCTCAAAACATTTAGATATCTAGTGAGACCATGCCGCTTAGCAGAACGGGTTTTCCCCTCATTAGTATCCTAAAACCTTTTTAAAACCAAATACTATGCTCCTGCATCCACAATGGTTAAAACAATTCAAAACAATATGATATGATGATATGCAAAATAAATGAACCAATTTTGGATTACCCATCCCCATTCATTTTAACTATCTGTCTTAGTTATATTTTTCTAGAATTACTATTAACCTAATAGTTTTCATGGGCTAACTAATAACCGATAAAATGTATAAGGACTCCCTGTCCAATTACATAGTTTTCATAGGATCACTATGAACCTATTGGTAACTCCAATACTTTACACTTATCCTAGTTTTAATGGGTTGACTAGGAACTTATTGATAACTCCAATATCTTCACTTCTTATCCAAGTTTTCATGGACTAACTATGAACCTATTGACATCTATCAATATCTTAATGCAGATATAGTTTTCATGGGCTAACTACAAACATATTGGCCCCGTGCCAATATCAAAATCATAGTTTTCATGGGATTACTATGAACTAGTTTTTATGACATTTTCATTTACACATAATTTTCATGGGCTTACTATAAACCTATTGGTCCCTGCGAATATCTTTTTCAATACACAGTTTTCTGGGCTTACTGAGAACTATTGGCCCCTTCAAATATCTTTTCCAATACAAGTTTTCATGGGCTTTCTGAGAACCTACTGGCGCATACCAAAAGCTTTTCCTTTAATATTTTAGCATCCTATATTCTGGTCTTCCTGACCTCTTGAATGCAATTCTACTCATTCAAGAGTTAACTTGATTTATATTCACTATTGGGTCAACCTAGTTGGTTATTCCGCCCTTCATCAAAATACAGTTATGGTTCCATTACAATGTGAATATATACATATATAAAGATGCATATGTAATAACCTGGTTAGTCCCTTTAACCTTTTAATCAATGAAAACTTCTTCAAAAACTCCTTTTCAAAACACTTTATATATTTATGCCACGGTTTTCTTTCAAAAATGAGATTGGGTTATTTGCTTTGAAAACTAAGGCTGTCAAAACCTTCAAAACATTGATTTTGACTTCACTGGATAACCTCCTTCGAAAGCATATTAATCTCTTTTCAAAATATTAAGCCCCTGCCTTTCGAAACACTTTAAAACATCTTTTTTGAAACCTTTCGAATGTAATAAAGTATTACTTAATAACACCTAGAAGCATAGCTTCGAAACCATTGAAAGTACTTCTTTTGAAACCATTGGAAGTAACCCTTTCGAAATCATTAAAAGTCGCCCTTTCGAAACTATTGGAAGTAACCCTTCTAAAATCATTGAAAGTCCCCCTTTTGAAACCATTGGGTTTATACTTAAAATATTATTTGGGTCAAAGTTAATATCAACAAAAGTATCTCTTTCGAAACCATTGTTCATCATATAAAAATATAGGGGAAAACTTGATGGCGTCGGTACCATCCCTTTCGAAAGCTTCAAACCATTTAAACAAAACACTAAAGGATAGCCTCGAAACGCCCTTTCGAAGCCATTGCCTTCGAAACCCTTGGACCATCTTGAAAGCCTTTAGGAAGTGGCTTAAAACATCTTTAAAACAAGCATTACCATTCGAAAACATTAACGACTTCAATACACTCTAAAAGTTAATGAACGGTAGCAGAGCTTCGACTAGGTCAGAACCCCTTCTTTGGAAAGCATTATTTTATAAGTAAAGATACTCATTCGAAAATGTACTTTTTAAAACATAAGTTAATGGCAACCCCTTCGAAAGCATTTAGAAAACCTCTTTCGAAAACATATGCTTTGACTCCTTCGAAGGCTTTAATTAAAGCAGAAGCAGGCGCTTCACATTTCAAACGAAAAGGGTATCGACCCCATCGGAAGTTATGCTTTTGACACTAAGCCTTCCACCTTCCTCCAATCCATAATGTACCATCTAAGTGATACCTTATGTATTGGCTTTGGCTTAGTGCAGTTTCGTCTTAGTTGAAGGCGGAAGCTCTGAGTTGAAGGTACTTCCAAAGAAGGTGGAACAAACTTTTTTGGGTAAATCTGATTTAATACTAATTAAAGCATACACTTTCTAACTAACCTGTCTTGTGTAAACATAAGATTGGTTGCCTTAACTTTTCAAATTCTTCACTAAAAAAATGTCGCTAATTTCAGGTCTAAACCATGGTTAAGTTAGCCAATAAGCCCTTCCATTAAGCAAAACCAATATTGCAAAGAAATCCTTCTTTTAAAATAATCTAATTTGCATAGCAAATTTCTTAAAAAAAATCCCCAAAAATTCACTTTAATTATGTTATCCTACATATCAAAATTTTAGACCCAAATTCTCAATATATTTTGTGAAATAAATTTATAAAGCCAATTAACCAAATTTTCCTTTGAAAATTCATAGTAATCTTTCCATAGCTTGAAAAATTATCAGAATTAAACCCAACTTCAAAATCATGTTCTATACAACATAAAAAATTTCTATGGCATTTAAACATCAATATAAATCAGTTTTGCCCTAAAACCGCATCAATCTTATTTAAACATTCTTGTTTAAATCAAACAAATGTTAATTCAAGCATATCATCATCCAAATCATCATAAATATGAATTTACCCTTAAATCCAAACACATATGATTATAAAACAAATTAGAGATGGAATGAATTATTATTCACCTTGATTAAGATAAGGAGATTGGATTGAGATTAATTTCTCCTAAGCTTGAATCTATAGCTTTACTTTGATTTCTCTTCTCTTTGATTATGGCTAGCTCCTCTTCTTATGTTTTTATTTTCAAAATAACGTGAATGGGAATGAAATGGTAAGGAATGAGAATATATAAGGGAAAGGGGTTACGTGCAGCTAATTTCCATTATACCCTTATGTAGATTAGTTAACTTATAATTCATTCTTAAGCCCATTTAATTTATTTAGTACACCCATTTTATTATTTATTCAAATTTCAATCCTTTTATCACTTAACATTTATCTCGTATCGGGTGAGATCTCGAACAAGATGAGTGCACCTCGGTCGTCCATCTCGAATTTACATCTCAGTTTCTAAAATTCATTTCGGAGTTATCTCGAAGTATATGTCATGTCGAAAATTAGTTTTCATACACCTAAATTTATAATACTAGTCACTACCTTAAGGAAAATACTATGCACTTACCTTGAATATATCACACGCTTATCATTAGTAATTTAGTAAGGAAAAATATCACTTGTGTTATGTAAAATAAAATAATAGCTAGATTTCATGAATAGTGTTCAATATAATATCATAAGAGATAAAGTAGACAAGAAACAAACCATAACATATGCACCTTTACTTTGTTTGATCATTCACTTAACTTTCCTACACAATATAATGTCTCATTTCTATCTTGATTTATAGTGCTGCAAGGGAAATCTTAATTTTATAACTTCAAATGCAAAAGTCTACAAGTAGAATTAAGATATTATATGTTTGATTATAATATTTAATTATCAGCAAAGAAAATCTCATTAAGCAACTAATAGCATAGATATTTCAAACAAACATAGAAAATAGCATACATAGTGCAAACAATTTTCAAACATTTAGTAATAATATAAGAAAAGCAAAAAAATATGTACGAATGAACATGTAATCATCAAATGAAATTAATAGATGAAAGAGAATTCCTTTATTGCTTAAAAATAAGCCTTGACGAATAAAATTATAGCAGCAAAGAATAAATAAAATGAAATTGGGAATCCATTTGGAGCATAAAGTTAAATAAGTTAAGCCCAAAATTTATAGCCGCCAAAAAACAAGGTTAGGAAAAAAACTTAAGAAGGTGTCTAAAAAAGAAAAATGAAATCGGTTGTAAATTAATTTTCATCAAAAACCCAAATGAAAATCATAAAGTGAAATACTTACCATAATCAGTGTAGATTTTTTTATCTTCTTACACTCGTCACTGTTGTAAAATAAGAGATGAAGATTAAATAAGATTTATATAGGAAATAAGGGTTAAAAAAAGTACAATCAATAAGGCTTAAATTAAGGTAAAGGATAAGTCAGCCCAATACGGAAAAAGAGTTTATTTTTTCCAAGATCAATAACTCGGCCGATATCTCGCCGTTAAATCTCGCCCGAGATATCGGATGAGATAATGAAATATCGTTCGAGATTTGGGTCAGACGAGATTCAAAAGAAATAGCCTATTTCTAATCGCTCAGGCTTGAAAACGAGATCTTGGCCGAGATCTGGGCCAAGATGAGCGAGATTTAAAACCTTGGATATGATCCAAGAATAATACAAAAGTATCATTCGACGAGCATCATAATTGAGAAATGTTTTCACAAATAAATTACACGGTTTGATTTTCAGTCAAAATTCATAAAAAGCATGTGTCTGTAAGAAAGAACATTGATGGTACTCAAATATTTCTAGAATTAAACGTAAACGACAAACTTTTGATTCGTAATGATGTATGTGTACTAAAATTATGTTATTTTGGTTGTTTAGTTCTCGATATAGGATTTTAAAAGATATTTTATAATCGGTATAAAAGGACGTTGGGAATGTCCTAAATGATATTCAAACACCATATTAAAATATTTAATATGAAGCATGTAAGATGGATCCTTTATGCATTAGCAATAAGAATTATCTTACATAACGTATTGTTTATAATATCACAGTTTGTTTGTGTATTTGATACATAAAACAAGTATCAAATTCGAATTAAGTTCACTAAATGGTAATTAAGGGTATTCTTGGGTATTTATGACATATTAAAGAATTGTTTATAGAAATAACAAACTACTTATGAAGGAATATTCAGACTTTAACTTCATATGTGATTTCGAGTATAGAATATCAATTCTAAATTCATGATCAATCCTAGTTAAGAGGTTTTAAGTTAGAAATATTCTAAACAAGAGGTTGTAGCTAATTCAACCAATGGGCTATGTGTATCGCCTTAAAAAACCGCAAAAATAAAAACGATGTGTGGTATGCACGAATTTATAAGTGAGCTAGCAGAGATTGCTATGTAGAAAACCTCATGACATTGTTATATAATAACAATGCCGTGATACATCACGAATGAAACTAGAGCTCACCAGATGTCGAGAAACGTACTCTGAAAATCTCCATACGATAAATTTAGTTTATCGATGTTGGAGAGAGTTGATTAATATAGTAGATAAATAAAACGATATAGCATACCCGTTTATTAACATATTAACTCAATCACTTTTGAGAAAAAAGATCGAAGGAATGAGAATAAGATTCTATAATAGAACCCAGGTGCAAGTGAGAGATTGATATAAGTAAGGGTATACCCAAGGAGCAATTATGTAATTCGTTACATACATCTAACTCTACGACCAACCTTGTTTATAATACAAGGATTTGATTTATATCATATACTATGTTATATAGTGACATATTAATTAAGTAATTAATTTAAAGTATATAATTAAGCAAGAGAATCCTTAAATAAAATGTTATGCGATTGTAGTTACAAATAGTTGCAATCATGAGTAATTAATTACAATACAAGATAACATTTTATTTGAAATATTCTTGGTCAAGATGTTTCAAGAAAAGATATCGATTCATCTGTTGAGACCAAAGAATGTAATGCTCTTCAAATGTTGGATAGTGTATTACTCATGGCTACTAGGGGCACGAAATGGTTACGTGCTGATAGTTATTGAATAACTATGGAATGGCTCATCCAAGAGTTTCTTGTTGATTAATAATAACTAAGGTCGATAGGAAATATTGAAGTAACTATATTACATAGCTCTCTCGGCTTGATAATATCATTAAACTTCAATATGGATATAGATAATCCGCTTTAATTATAGTTAAATCATGGTGTAGGGACCCATCGAGCGACTATAGTTGGGTATAAGTTGAAGCACTGGAAATGAAACACCATTCAATTAAGAATTCTTCTCCTCGATTGTAACGATCTTCCTTTTTACTAATAAAGATGACCCTTAATACATTCTCGGTATTCGTGTGTTGATTGTTTAGTCGTCCGAAAGACAGGTCGTTAAGGGTGAAAGAAAGAAGAAAGATAGAATAGTATCTCACACAACATGACGAATAATATATAGTATAAAATCAAGTCTTTACAAAATGGAAGAACTTTAATTTCCACACGCAGATCAGAGTACAACACTAACCTATCAACATCCTAGGACAATTATAACAACCTGCACTAACAATTGTCTAAGGATACAATTATAATACAACGGAAATAAATATCTAGATAACTATGGAGCCTTGTGGTCATCCATCATCTTTAAAGAGCACAAAGAAACCTGCTACTCTCTGTCTACTCAAACATAATTGAGTACTCAAGAGTTCAGGAAATTAAACAACTCGAGTCATACAATAAGTCTGGTATGAGTAAATCTCAAAACAAAATGGTGGAAATAAATACAATACGTGAAACCATGCCGCCATCTAAGGAACGAGTTTTCCCTCACAATAACAACATCCAATCACAACAATGGATACAAATAATTAAACACGATGTACTCTTGACACTTTTTGATGTAATTAAGAAAGAGGTAAATTTGGAAATTTGGAATCAAAGGAAATAAGAGAAATTTTCCAACAATGACTAGGAGGGTGCACTCTCCGTATCGAAAGCATATCTCTAGAATATACTAGAGAACCACAATGACTCTTGGACAATACCAAGCCGGACCTCATTAACCTTTACCGAGAATCTGAGTATTTCACATCTTATTGCGCGTATAACCGAAACCGACCTAGAGTAGATTTGAAAATACCCTAATTGGAGCAACCCCACATAGCTTGGCTTCCACCGGTGCTTTGGTTTTAGTCATTTCCAACAAAGGATATCATTGCACAAATGAGCAACAAATTGCCTTAGATTAATGATACATAATGAAGAAAGGCAATTCAATAGTTAATAAATCAACTATCGAGAATAATTAAAATGATCGTATATGGAAATTAAATCCCATATTCTTATCACTACTCGTCGATTCCAAACAAGTGACATCGCTCGGCTGAAAATTAAGCCAGGCAAGTTAAGGAAGTGTTACCTCTAGGCTTTTCCTTGACGATATTTTTAACCTTCGAGATAGAAACAAGTCCATGCCTTGACGTTTAGTGCTAAAAGTATGAATACATCCTTTTCATATGAGAAATAGATTACGGAACAACTTTTCCATAATCGAATCGAACTTTTATGCTTTTGAAACCAAACATGTACTGGGGTTTCGTATTTAAAAATATTAACTTTAAACAACCTTATCAAAATGAATTGATTTATTTTAAACACAAACTAATTACCTTTTTAAGACTAATAATTTCCTTTATTATCATTAATTAAAATGATTAATCAACTTTAACCAATGGTTAATTATTTTCACATCTTTATTTAATAATCAATTAGCTTTAATCCTGATTAATTGCTTCAAAACAACACTAATTAGAAAGATTAATTAACTTTAAAACATCCTTGTTTAAATGATTAATTATCTTTAACACATCATTATTAAAACGATTAATCAATTTTAAAACACTATTAGTAAAATAATTAGTTGATTATAAATCCTTATTATTAGAATAGTCTATTAATTTTAATACCTATTGGCAAGGCCGGCCGGTTTTATAGTGGACCGTCCACTTTTATTACGAACGTA
Source organism: Allium cepa (assembly GCA_030765085.1). Taxonomy (NCBI): domain Eukaryota; kingdom Viridiplantae; phylum Streptophyta; class Magnoliopsida; order Asparagales; family Amaryllidaceae; genus Allium; species Allium cepa. The sequence goes on along the minus strand of CM060941.1, from coordinate 75,298,039 downwards.
ATAAAATTTGAAATACAGAAGAAAGGTAAAAACACCTTAACTACTAAGAAAAGGGAAAATAGAGCACAGGAGTGTGACAGAATGCCACAGCTACAATTAAATATGCCTAGACTAGGTCTCGTCCAAAGAAGGAGAAGCACCATCATCCACATTCACCCGGGCAGATACCAAGGGGACATTCCCAAAAAGACTAGCAAAGGGGCGGAAAAGGATAGCAAGACAAGGATCATAAACACCAACAATAGAAGTGTAAATAAAAGATCGATCCCAGGTAGTATCAGCAAGCATGTCAGAATTCAACTCCATGCACAATATCAGCAAGCATGTCAAATTTAATACCTTATTATTGAAATCATTAATTTATTTTAAACCATTTTTATTTAAAATAATTAATTATTTGTAAAACCCATGCACAATATCTGACAACATATTTCAAAGGGGATAACATTTCCATTCAAACATCATAAAACATAAGGGTGAGCACAAATACAAAGGAATGCAACATCTATACATAAATATAGAACATCACTTATCCAATATGAATTTATTATTATACAATTCAATGTCCCAATCAAATAATAGCAGAACAGGAATTTATTCTGCCAGGTGGATGTCTGAATAATCTACTTAATTTAATTATAGCAGAATGAGTATCTATTCTACTAAACAGATGTCATTTATATTTTATCTAATCAAATGATAGCAGAACGGTGTTTTGTTCTGCTGAACTGATGCCTAAAATAATATATTCACTAAAATGATTATAAATCAATTTTAAAACACCATTACTAAAAATGATTATAAATCAATTTCCAAATCATCAATAACAACTATAGCAAGTAATACCTGGATTGAAGTACGATACACAACCAATGCAAAAATCTCATCATACTCCATTCCCTTCCTTTGTAAAAACCCCTTAGCCATTAACTGGCTTTGTTTCTCCCATTGTCCTTCACCTTGTATATCCATTTACACCTAAAAGTGCGGTTTCCTTTAAGAAGTGGAACGAAATTCCAAATTTGATTCTTCAATAAAGATTGCGTCCTTCCGCCGTGGCACAAATCCATTTCGAGATACCACTCGAATCCACAACGTCATCAAGGTCCATCGACTCATCTTGGATTACTGAAGAGCATAGTCCAAATTATCACAAAAGCTAAGATAGTTCCAATCACCGTATCTTTTGGGTGGTCTTATAACATGATGACCAATCCGAGTTGCAATATTTCAACTCCACCTTAAACTCAGTCGTCTCTAAAGTCGTGCACATCACCAACACCACTAGAGGAAACATGTGGACTGTGTGATGTAACATCAACCGCTTCTTCATCACAAACATCTCCAACAACTCTACTTCTTGGATGAAAGAGGGAATAACTTCGATCTCCATTGATTCATCAAGAATCACATCTCGAACTTCCGATGAGCTCACATTCTCCTTGAACAAGGCCGACTCATCAAAAGAAGAATGGAAAGAATTCACCACTTTCTTCATTTTTGGATTTCAAATCCAGTAGCCTTTGACACAATCTGTATAACCAAGCATGATCCCTTTGAAAGCTTTAGGCACATGCTTATCATTTTTCGGATAATGCACCTAAACGGGATTACTAAACATGCAAGATAGATCAAGTCGATGCTCTTTCTCTTTTACACTTCTTCCAGAATTTTGTTATCCATAGCTGAGCATAGAATTCGATTTACAATATGCACAGCAGTTAACAAAGCTTTGGCCAAAATTCTCTCCATCAAACCCATGTCAATCATAAATATCAAGCTTTCTCAAGTAGATTATGGTTCATTCTCTCCGCTACATCATTTGATTGCGGATCCCCAAGAGTACTAAAATGCCTTCGAATACCATGATGCTTGTAAAAATATAAGAACTCTCCAAAAACATACTATCTCTCATTGTCAGACCTCAACACCTTCAAAGACTTACCACTCTCATTCTCAACAAGAGCCTTCCAAACTTTGAATTTAAAAAATGCCTCCAACTCGGTCTTTATTACATATACCCATACTTTCTGAGAAAAGTCCTCAATAAAAGAAATATAATAACGACTCGCCCAAAGAAGCTACTGATGTCGGCCCCCAAACATCCGTGTGAACATACTCAAGAACATCTCTCGGATCATGTTTTCCTTCATTAAATGGTGCTTTACTTTGTTTCCCCATGACAAATTTGTCGCAAAATCAAGTTTGTTGAAAATTTCTCTATCGATCATCTCCCTCTTCCGAAGAATATCTAAATTCCTCTTAGAGACATAACCCAATCTCAAATGCATTAATCTTCTCGCATCCCAGTCACGAGAACTATCAACACCTACACAAGTTTCACCTCCAATAATCACACCTTCAAGTGAATAAACTCCATGAACTTTAGCATCTTTAATCACCACAAGTGCAGCATATGAATCCCACAAACTATCACTCCCAACAGTGACATTTGTTGGAATCGGACCGGCCCATAGAGGAAGAAATTGGTAAATTTTGAAAAATTACCATTTTGGATCTTCAATGGGCCTATGAAGTATAAACATACTTAGAACCTTTCTAAGTTACTTTTAAATAAAATCAATATTTTATTTACTTTCATAACTAAAGTGTCGCTGTAATTTAATATGAATATAAATAAGAGTATATCACATATACTCTTATATAAATATTTGTGTGTGAAGGTGACATATTAAATTTATTTAGAGGGAGAAACTTTTCATTTCATTTCTCTTAACTTATTCAATTAATGATAAGGCATAAATTTATCTAGAGAAGTAAACTTTTCATTTCCTTCTCTTAACTTATATATACTATATTATGATTAGTCAGTTGGATTTCAAGAGCACACAAGCCCCTTTGAATTTTGGTAACTGAACAGTCTCTAAGTCTATATTATCTAGTGCCAAACTAATCGCAACAACTTAATACTTCCTTTTCCACTTCTTCTTCAACTGCCGCTTACTTTTTCCCTTCTCCGTTACCCATTATGTCTCTTCAATGGTCTCACCAAATCCTTTCATCCACTTATTATTTATTTACTTTCATCTCCATATTTCTTCATCCAACTGTCTTTTCTCTCCATTTGCATACACAAAAACCTGGATCCTTCTAATCGCCTCGCTTCCTTACCAACACTCACTTGCTACTTGCTGTCTTCGATTTCGGTAAGGTCTAACTTCATCTCATTTTTTATTTTAATTTTTAATCTTATGTGTTTATTTAATAATTACGAATATATGACATGGTAATTACCATTATTCTTTTCATCATCGTTTTCCAAAGCTTTTATTTAGTGGTTGGATACTGCTTTTCTTCTTTCAATCCTTATTTTACCCTCACTATACTTTGGAGTTGGAATTTGTCAAAAAAATTTGACATGACAAGTTATGTTAATTTTTCGGTCGTATTTTTCCAAAAGTTTTTGAAACAGTTGGAAAATTGCAATTTTAGTATTTAATTTGTGTATTTCCCTTCCTTCTCTGTTAATAATTTTTTTTCATCCTTTCTATAACCCATGTGTAAACTTTACTCTTTATGGTAAAGCAATATTACATATTTATTTTTGAGAAAGGAGCAACTGCTGAATTGAAACACTCTATGTATCTGTTATTAGGATCGATAACTTGAGTAATATGTACTCTAAATAATGTAAAATAACATTGACCCTTGATTGATGTAAACAACTTTAATTTTCGGCAATACATTATTTGCATGAAAAATCTTTGAAATTGAATTGGATGAAAATATGACTAGGACATGCTCTTTGACGACTTGAGGTTGTATATATTTTTGCAACTTCACACACACACACACACACACACACACACACACACACACACACACACACACATATATATAACTCTATAGCATTTTGTTGATTTTTCACTAAATAAGACCATCTATGTTTCCCTTTCGACTTCTTTTATCAACGTGTACTAAACGGGCTAAGATGGTTCTATGAACATAAGAGTATCTTCTGAAATAGTTTATGTAAAATATAATCATATTCCATATTGTGATCCTAGAAGGAAAGAATATATATTTCAAAATGCAGTATGTACGTTTAATTAAATGTTTCTAAAGAAAGAAACTTAGCTGCATTTTACATATTAAGATTTAATACTTATCATTGATGGATTTGATGTTACAGTCAACCAATAGATACGTTGGGGTGATGCTTTTTTGAGCTGTACCTATGAGATTAGCACTTTTTGCTTCGATTTTTTTTATTATATAGTAGTTTCAACTACTTACTCTTTGTATAATTTTTTCTCAATGATAAAAAATGTGAGCACTATATTTTAACATATACATTACACATAATATCGAAAAATTATTATTGAAGGAAATGAGTGATAAACGTTATGCTTTTATATCCATTATGACTCATATCTCTGACAAAGTTGTTTCAAAATCTGAACACGATTATCCTTCAAACCATATAATCTAATGTTATGCACATTTAAATATTATGAAGTTACAGCTACAAGTCATTTAAGTATGTGAATTAATTTTTGCAGCAATTAATTTCAATGTATTTTTATGGCATATTATTGAATCCTTTTATATCTTTTACTTTTAATGCCACACATTCAATATTAATACATCTTTGATATCTCAAAACACTCATGGATCACTTTAATAGCATTTCACAAAAGAAGCTTTTCACATCTTATATATTTAATCTAGACGTTCTCAAACAGTCACATGCAGCAACAAAAACAGTTATGGAAACTTTATTGGGTATGATGTTGGCTTCAAAGAACACTCAATTTATTACTGCCACTATTCTTATTAATTAATGGGGTCTATAAATTTGTCCTTACACTATTTCTTTTTTTGGTTTTTAATTCGTACTTACCACAAAATTTCCAGATGGATCTCAAAATTTCATACCATCCAATAACCATATAATAGCTTCATATATTTTATGATAGTATGTGAAGAAATCTTTGATCAATGCCACTTTCTTTTCTGGACTTGGTATTTCAAAATGATAGGACTTGATATTATAATAAAGAGAGACAATGGAGTAAAATGGAGAACGTGTCATTTATTTACACCTTTTTTTAATGAATAAATAGGATCAATAAATGAAGACCCAACCTGGAAATAGAATAAAAGCAAAGTTAGGGAGGAGAGCCTCCCTTATGGTCAGGTCAACAAGCCTGGCCGATAAACATTTGTTAAAACTTAGGGCTTGCATATTTTTTTAACATAATTTTCTCCATTAAATTTATTTTTCTCTATTTTTAGTGGTTCTTGAATAAACCTTTTCTTCAGTGTTTATTGTACTCTAAATATTCCTCTAAATTGTTTTATCATCAATCTGTAAGGGGAAATCTGTATGAATATTACAGTTGCACTTGCTCATGGAAAAAAGTTCAATTTCTCAACTTTGTTAAATTATGACTGTATGGCCAAATTTGCTACTGGCACAAAAAGTATGTATTTTACCGTGCAACTACTATAAACTTATGTATGGCACATAGTTTCATTAATAAATAAATAAAATAAATCTGCAATTTTTTTCATGGAACGCTACAGGCTTTTTTTCTATACATTTTTTGTAGCCCTTGAAAAATAACTTAACTAAAAGAAATGTCTACACTACTGAACATGAAATCAATAACCAACATCACATACTAAACACGCATGTTGTGTACTATAAGACCTATACATGATAAGCAACACTATGGCTAAAAACACACTATAGAAGCAAAATGAGATCGCTACAAGTACTGTCTCCCTAATTGTCTTATCTCTTTCCTTTAACTGATACAGGAGCAACAATCATTAAATATAAAATATGTCATGTTTAAGAATAAAATATACTAACTTAAATTGAATGGCTAATTCTTTTATTTGTTCCATAATGGAATGCATTCATGGGTGAGCTTATTATTTTGTTGTAGGCATTCTGCGTGACTATTGAATGATGCAATATGGACTAAATTTTTGAATGAAATACTGCTTTTGCTACTCATGTTTGAGTTTGTTTAGTTGTGATAATCTGATTTTCATTTTGTTTTAATGAAATGTCAGGCTGTGAGGGTAAATAATAATTTGCATGTCATTACTGATGTCCAAAGGAGAACTAAGACCATTGAAATTGAAAATTCATTGCTTCCAATGATGACACTGGTTAGTTCGGTTGTACATTCTCTTCAGTAATTGTAGAATGTAGTATTATTATAGACTTTCACATTAGGTTTACAAATGTAATGACAACTCTATAAGGCTCGCTTACGTCGTGGATGCTTTAATCTAGCTAGTAGAGAGTAACCATATCCAACCTTTTGATTCATGAACATAATTTGCTCAGTAGCCTGTTAATTATTCTATGTTTTTTCTTTAGAAGTATGATAAAGTCAACATGCTCACTAAACTTTGATTACACATTTGTTTATGATTGACTGATTGCTTAATCATTACACGACCACAATCTATTTTGATTTTTCTATGCCCGTGATTTGGTTTTATTAATAAGATTTCAAAATAAACCTAACACATTATTTATTATAATGGATTTTTTCTTTAACTATTATTCACAGATAAAATAAATAATGGTAAGGGACATAGGTTTCAGAATCTACAACGATAATGGGATTGCACCTGTATTTTTGGGATGAACATGGATGGATTTCTCAAATGTTTTCATGCAGATCTATACTGGATTTGGCGTCGACCAAACTGGACGATTGTTCTACGTTATGGGCATGCATCAACCATATACCATATATCATGTAGACTTTAGAATACGGGTCAACCAGTGGGGATGGTTGTTCTATGTTACAGTATCGCATCCGTCACATACCATATGTTAAGTAGATTTTTAAAATATTGGTCCGATTTTGAATATTCACGTTTGTCTCATGCACAAGTGAAAATGGATAGAATTGTTCAATAGCTTATTTCACTACATATGATTATCAAAATTTCATGTTTACACTACAATTTGTGAGCCCGGTGTTTTTAGTGAAATGTAATTTTTTGCTAATGGAACTGTAGAATGATTGATATGGGTAGCCTCAATTCCAAATAATGCTTATATTATGATATTGTTTCATTGACATAACTTTCTTAATTTTTTGGATTTTGTTACTAAGCAAGCATTTATTGTATAATTTAAAATTTCAGTATTTTTTATGGTGCATGTTGTCTCATTTGACACCTTGCCATTAAAATAGTAAGGTTTAGAGCTGAATTATGGGAGATATATCAAATCTAAGTTATCATTTAATGGAAAAAAAACAAAAACTATCGTGGTATATTCTTTGATAAATTCAACGTTGAAAATTGAAAATAAATTTGGTAGATCTCCGCTACATCTAAAGTGGCTGTAGCATGCAAAATATCACCGTTATGTTTCGAAAAATACAACATTTTATTATAACATTAGCATGCTGTATTTTACCATTTTTCACATTTTTTGTCTCACTTTGTTACTTCTTGTGAGCTGGCGGAAATGTTCCAATTATTCACATTCTAAATATTCTATTTTAAATAAAAATAATTCAATACTTAAGTTAATTTTTGGCTTAATTCATTGTAAAAGAAAGTTAATCTTAAAACACGCATCTATGGTTATACCACAAATGCAACTCATATTCAGTTTTTTTCTTTCCTCTAAACTGAAAATTATATCATAATCTAAATTTGAGTTCTTTTGATAGATTTTAATTTAAACAATTTTTAACAATGAAAAATTGAATTGAATCATTGTCGTAATAACAATTATACAAGAAAACGAATAAAGATTCACTGATAATATAGAATCAAAGTATAGCTACAATCCCGTGTGCGAAGCATGGGTTCGCACTAGTTCAATTAATAAGGGGGTACGTTATATAGAGAAGGAAACTTTTCATTTCCTTTCTCTTAATTTATTCAATTAACGAGGGATCATAAATTTAGTTAGAGAAGGAAGCTTTTCATTTCCTTATCTTAATTAAATTAAATAATTGGTTAATAAAATAACGTTAATGACTAATCTAAATATGACATGAATTGTAAATATATTCACAATAAATATTGTGCAAGTGCAATATACGGGGAGTGTGCATAGTCAGTGGTAATTGATATGTATACATAAAATAAACAAGAACAATTTAAATGGTTATTACATAGGAATTGAAATGAAAATAAATAAGGGATGACAAGGGTGATTGATATAGTTTCCCTTTTAGTAAACTTAATTAATGCAACATATTAGTGACAATCAATAGGTGCCATAATGTAAGAATATGAAAGGTAAACAATGAATTATATGTATATATTATTATCTTAATTAAAAAATAATAAAGTTGATATTTCTTAAAACAAGAATCGTTTCTCAATGTAACAGAATATGTATTTGTAAATGTTTTATGAGTTTATTTATTTATAAAACAGATTTGGTTTTAGTTTACAAAACTTATGTTTAAAACATTGTCTTCCAATGACAGTCTTCCAAAAACTCTTTTGGGGAGATTTATAAAAGATCCCTTACGAACAATTATTACATGCAATCTTTCGACTCGCACAACCTGCCAACTCCTTGGCTTATGATATGTTTAAGTTTCTTATAAACCCTTATCTTGTAAAGTTTTGTAAACTGTTATTCAGATGAAATAATATTAACCTTGTGTACTACCGTTAAGTACATTACCTTATAGAAAGAAACTAACTCAACTTCACTCATAATTAATTGTACATTGTCCAACAAAGTTCGATTACTCCATATTGATGCATCATTATGTATAACATGGACAAGTAATTTTAAGATCGAATCTTTATTCATTTAAGGTACGTTCGGAACATTTTCCAATATACTCACTCATTTGATCAAATCGAATCATTTCTATCGCATGTTATTTTATTTACTTCTGTTTTATATTCTATAAGTTTACCATAGACATACTACACATATATCAAATACACATGTCCATGTCGAGATAACTCATCAGTGAATATGACGAAGTATGTGGAACAGTTTTGGTATTTATAGAATTACGATTGCATACATCTGTATGTATCAATCCAAAGAGTTCATCAACTCTTATAATACTCCCAACAAATGGGTGCATAGTCCTTTATTGTTTGAGATATAATTAACAAGTTTCATTTGATTCAAAATCATACAATAAAATTATTTCTCAAAACTATAGCTTAGTTTATAATTCCAAAACAATTGTAAATAATATTAGACACTTTTGTATTTTCCAATGCATCACTTTTTTTATAATGAAATAATACCACATTATAGTTTTATTTCACAAAGAATATTTATAATATTCATACTAAAATATAGCTATGTCTATTTTTCAGTCGATACCAAAAATAATCATTATTTTATAAATAATGTATGGTAAATTTCACGAAAATAATTTTTGTACTATGATGCAATTAATAAGTGCTTATGGCATATTCCCACTATTTTCACCATTACTATAATAGTGTACTAAATTCAAAGGTCCATCATTCACTTAATACAATTTTTTTATTTCATATACTACAACTATTTACAATGGAGAGTTTGTTGATCAAATACCTTAAGCTCAAAGAAATAAATCTGATAGAAAACAATTTTCTATATGAGAATGCATTACGGAATAGAAATCATATTTATTTTAATATTAAGAATCAATTATTATTACAATACCCATTTCCAATGTTTCTTTATTAAATAGAAGCGTCTATTCATTCGCTTCATCCCTACTGTACCTTAAATTACATCTATTCTTATAGATTTGTTTTTCTTTCAAATGGTCAAATTATTCAAAATAAAACCTTACTAGAATATCATAACAAACACTTTACAAAAGCGCATTCGATTACCCTTAACATTTAAGGACATCAAATATGTTGCATTTTGCGTAACCCGATCAAAATGACATTTCAGCAATCAAGTTCTTAGATCCATCTTGTAATTTTTGGTCCTGTGTTACATTAATACAATATGATCCTTTTTGTAATCAATCGGATTGAATACTCAATCTCGCACTAAGGTTTATTTGGTTTTTCAGATGAACTAATTTAATCGAAATATTGTACATTACAAACTTTGACCGTTCACCATATAACATTTATATACAATTGTATATGGATCAAATATCCATAGTCTTGTATTATTTTTAGAGTTCGAAACTCATAGAATGCAGTACATGGTCTTGACCAAATAAATGCGCAAATGACCAAACCATGAATGCATTCAGTAGTTGTAAAATCTAGTACTTGCATGGGTATTGAAATGTTAACATGCAACAGGAATTTAATAATGGGTATTATATTTCTATTTGTCAACTTTCAATTCAGTTCGTTTGTGTATGTTAATTGATAAACATTTTATCAACCATATTAAATGCATAAATTTATCATTGTAGATAATTATAACATTATTTAGCATATGTTCTTACAATATTAGAAATGTTAAATGTTACCATTTCATTTTTCTAATAAGGCTCCCACTAATCTTTTATGTTTCTCCAAACTCTAAGATGAAGCATAGAAGTCTTTCAACTTTACTAGTGGGTGCTAGGACTCGTCTTTCTTGGTATTCTAACCTTGAGTTTGCTCAAAAAATCATAGCCCCACAAACGATAGATACCTCCTTATTGATTGTATCACATACAGCTCCTAGCTCATTTTTCCTTATCCTAATCTCATTTCGACCTTGAGTTTTCTCAACCAATCGAAAGAGACTATTCAGTCATACCTACCAATGGTAATGGCTTAAGTATAATATATGTACCTTGAGTTTTCTCAACAAATACATACAGCTATCTTACCTCGTTTGTTCAATATATTAATAATACTACACATAACATCCCCGGCTTGAGTTTTCTCAACAACTATGGAGTATGCAAGTAATTTATTAACATATATATGGTAGAGGAAAATATTATATTGAAGATTCATAATCATTAATATATAATATTAAGTGATATCAACTTATGGAATAATGTATTTTTATGAAATACCCTTGTGACTCAAGTGTCAAACACATCAAAAATCACAGTATATGTATATTTACGTATGTATTTGTTCCTTAAGCCTATTTCGGTTTCTTAAGTGTTCCACCTTTAGTATATACATTTGTATCATATAAGTTTTATTGTTATATAAATTTTATATTTCATATTACTCATATGATTGTCTTATGTATGATATTTTATTAGTTAAATCTTATTTAATTTATTTTAATTAATTAACCATTTAATTAACTTTAAATTAGTATTCCAATACAACTTTAATATTGGACATATCTAATATAACCTTTATAGTAAAACACATATATATCTTATATATGCATAATTTTAGTTAATTAACCGACCTTTAATTACTTTATTAATCAAACAATTTTAATTAAATTGCATTAATTTTGAAAATTTATCTTGTATAGATACATGTGTGCTTATGTTATCTTAAAACACTTTAAAATAACATAACATACATCAACATATATAATGCATGCATGTAAGTATTAGTTAATTAACTCATTTAATTGATTTATATTATTAATTTTATTAATAATTTTAAATTTTGAAATTAATATTTACATAGTTTCAAACATTTTAAACTTTTCATTACATTTTCAAACATTTACAGAATTTATGTTATATTATATCCTTTTATAATAAACATATTTTGTTTTAAATTTAACTTTTAAATTTAAAATCATATCTTAATTTTCAAGACTATTTTTAAAATTAGCCCACGGCCCAATTCAAATTGGGGCTTTTCTATTAGGGGCAACCTTTGGGTTCACATCACCTTTCAGGCCAAGTAGGTAACCAAGTAGGACGCGGTACTTGATTATCCAATTTCAATCCTAGATATTCCTTTTAAGAAACCATACTACGTGCACAAGCTTAATTAGTTAGCCCTAACAAGACTAATTTAGACCGCATAGACTATTGGGCTCTGATACCATTGTTGGAACTGGGCTAGTCCGCAGTGGAAGAAAAAGGTGAATTTCAAAAAAAATTACCATTTTGGATATTTAGTGGGCCTATGAAGTCTAAATAAACTTAGAACTTTTCTAAGTTTCTTTTAAATAAAATTTCACTGTAATTTAATGTGAATACAAATTACAGTACATCATATATACTCTTATGTAAATATTTGTGTGTGAAGGTTATATATTAAATTTATTTAAAGAATGAAACTTTTCATTTCATTTCTCTTAACTTATTCAATTACTAACGAGGTATAAATTTGTCTAGAGAAGGAAACTTTTCATTTCCTTCTCTTAACTTATTCAATTAATGAGGGGGTACATTTTTTAGGGAAGGAAACTTTTCACCACCTTTCTCTTAAATTATTCAATTAACGAGGGATCCTAAATTTAATTAGAGAAGGAATCTTTTCATTTCCTTCTCTAAGTTAAATTAATAATTGGTTAATAAAATAACATTAATGACTAATTGAAATATGACATGAATTGTAAATATATTCACAATAAATATTGTGCAAGTGCAATATGCAGGGAGTGTGCATAGTCAATGGTAATCGGTATGTATACATAAAATAAACAAGAACAATTTGAATGGTTATTATATAGAAATTGAAATGGAAATAATTAAGGGATGACAATGATGATTGATATAGTTCCCTTTTAGTAAACTTAATTAATGCAACATATTAGTGACAATCAATAGGTACTATAATGTAAGAATATGGAAGGTATAAATTATATGTATACATTATTGCCTAATTAAGAAAGAGAAACGATTTCTTACTATGACAATATATGTAAAAGAAATTTTTATATGAACACATACAAGAAGATCCAAATATGTACATATGGAATTCAATTAAAATTTTCTAATAATATAAATTAGATAATTATTACAGTCAATTTCAAAACTTTGATTTGTTGTTAAAATTCCTTTTATTCGTATGTAAATATTTAATGCAATAAAAAATGCAAGTAATATATGCAAACATGAATGTATTAAAATTCAAAACTAAAATTACTCTTTGTTATAAAAGATTAAAACATAGATCTACAATTGAAACATTATACTAATTCCATATAAATTTCACTTTAAATATAATTCAATCAATCAACATGAAAATGTAAATTTTTAGATTTAAAGAAAGGGAATTTAAATTAAATGTTGGAACATAGAACTAAAATAAAACATTGTATTTTAAAATATATAAATTCATTTTCAATTGAACAATGTAAAAAAGCAGCTAATCAATTCGAACATATAAACATTCAGATATGAAGAATAACATTTTAATTAAAATGTTTAAACACTTCAATGTTGTTTTAAAACATAAACATTAATTTTGATCTATCAAACGAAAACTCAATGATATCATTCAAGAAATAATGCAATCTTCATAAACAAATTTTTTAATTAAGATAAACAGTAACACATCATACAAATTATGAAAGTTAAATTAAATTTCCATAAAACATTGCAAAATCACTATCTATATATAAACAATGACATACCTTGCTACCCAATCCTTAAAACGTACCTAGTTGATGTTGTCTTTGATTTGCACCTTGAATGAAGAATGATTCTAGATCCGATTGAATCGCCTTACGATGTTGCCTAGAAATCACACCTTGAATGATGGTATCTCCTCAGATCTTCAATATCCACATCCTATTCTTACAAGAGATGGATGAACCATTTTGTTTTGTTTTATTTGATCTTTTTATTTAGAGTTGAAAGATTTTGAAATTTTGTTATCTTTTCTTTGCCATGAAAAGTTAGAAGGAGAGAAAAAGAAAGAACAAATGAGAAGGAAAATGAATTGTGCGTATAGAATGAATTAGAGAATAGTTTATTTGAAAGAATGAAACATTTCCCATTATTTAACTAAAAATTTCCCTAATTAGTTCCTTTGATTGTTTCTCTCTATCCAATCCTTTCTTTACATGTGATATGTCATCAAATGACATAAAATTTCCATAAATCATTTCATGCAATTACCTTTAAATTACATCAACATTGTATATCAATGCGTGCAAATATAACTTTTATAAATGCGTAAAAATAATTACAGAAAAATTCCAAACATCAAATAAATAATAATTAATATTTCTCAAATATCAATTAATTTAATCAATTTATTACATTTTATAAATTAATTGAATCATGTGGTTTTTCAGAGAATTAATCATAACGGTTGTGCGACTCATAGGTGTAAATTCAGTCAGCGATTAAAATCGAACTATTCGAATGTTAACGTTCACGTGTCACTTAGCAGGTGGTGTAACATTTTGGCCAAACTTATCGCTTACACACTTTGGTAAAATCCAATTTTACTTATTATAAGCGGTACCTAATAGTGATAATTATTTACACCAGTTCTCTTCGTAAAACCTATATCACTTTGGATTTGTAGAATTTGGTAATGGTCAAAATTCCAATATCATCCACATTCAACTCTACAGTCCAAATAAAAAGTCCTTGGTTCAATATTAACAATTGTTATTAACCGAAATGCTCTGGCTATATACTTTGACTTTGAGTTGACTTCAGTTTACCATGACACTAATGTCATATAACCATGGAAAAGAATCCTCCTTTGAATAGTATTTCACTTCCAAAGCTTCCACTCTACCCAACTATAGTCGTTCGATGGACGTCGTGCCACGATTTAACAATAATCAAAGCGGAGTTTCCACATTGAAGGTCAACAGTATTCTCAAGTAGAGAGAATTGTGTAAATTAGTCACATAGATATTCTCTACTTGACCTTAGTTAAATTAACCAACAGAAAACTATTGTGCGATTCATTCCGTAATTATCCAATAATTATTAATACGTAACCCCTATGTTCCTCTAACAATTAGGAGTAATACACAGCCCAATATTTGGAGAGCGTTACGTCTTCTAGTCTGAATGGATACATCGATATCCAATCTCGATGCTTCTTGACTAGGAACGTTTAAAATATTAAATTTGTTTCATTCTGATAAATTACTCATGGTTATAACACTTGTAACTACTATCACAAAACACATTATTTATGGATTTCCTATAAATTGTTCTTTTAATTATATTGGTTAATTAATATAACCATATTATATCAAGAATATAATAAAAAATACCTTTATTTCGAACAAGATTGGTAAACGAGTTAGATATATGTAAAAAATTACATAATTGCCCCTTGAGCATACCCCTAACTCAATCTATATTACAACCCAAAGAATCCAATTTTCCCAAGGACATATAAGAATTTCAAAGAATCGGAACATAATGTACATTAGTGAGCTCTTAAATTACTTAATCAAACATCCAAATTTCCACGGAACCAATTCCCATAGATGTACAAATAGTATTATTACTCATAACAATTAAATTTCCCTCTTTGTCGACATAAGAGGAAAAACAATTCTTATTATGTGTCATATGGTAAGATGCATCCGAATCGACCTCCCATTCGCCACCAATGCTACCACTGTCAATACATTTTCATCTACCTCACCAACATCGCTCTTCACCACCATCGATGAAAATGCTACTTCCAACTTGTTCTTATTCTTGTCTGGGCACTTATTCTTCCTATGATCGGGCTTTTTGCAAATAAAACACTGTCATTTCTGTACTTCGACTTACCTCTCCAACCGAGCATCCTTGATTTAGAATGACCACGATTATCCTTTGCATTCTTATTTTTCTTCTTCTCCATAGATAAACCGTGACCACTACTACTATCACTCAACTCCTTCATTTGATTCCATAACTCCTCATTAAGAAGACCCACTTTAATTCAAGTGCGCTTTTAGCAAAGTACCCTCCTTCATCTTGTAGATGAAGAATGTTTCCAACAAGATCAAATGACTAATTTAGTCATTTCTTTAATTAAGCCATATTCTTACCCACAGCAATTTTTAGTGTAAAGAATGCTTAGTCTTTCTCTCCACATCTGAATTGTTCATTGGCAACAAATGCGTATCAAACACAACCCGATGCACACGATTCCGCGTAAGAACCGTATTCGTCTTCCATTGTCATTTTCAAAATTATTATCACTATTCGACTTGTCAATAAGTGTTACCCGGCACCTTGGCCTGGACATAAAACGACAGTTAAAGATATTATCATTAGCACTAGGTAAGATTTTGACCAAGAAAAGCCTGAAGATGTAAGGGTTTGAAGCAATCGACATGTTTTGGCGTTTATGTGAAGTTCGCTGAGTACGGTTCGGTGTGTGTGCCGCTCGGTTTGGGTAACTCAGCACACGTCGCTCGGCCAAGATGGCTCGGCATGCATCGGTCGGTCAGGTGAGACATCGTCACTCGGCATGTACCGCTCAATCTAGGCAACTCGACACACATGGCTCGGTCAGATTGGGTTGGAACGTGTCGCTCGGTTAACAACGTAGGTCACATGTGGCTCGTCCTAGACAGGTTAGCAAGTGTTGGTCGTAGAAGGGGAGTCATTGCCGTTCGAATAGAAGTGGTTCGGCCTACGCATCCGGGTCGGTCTGCATACATGGCTCGACCATAATGGAAGGTTGTGTGTCGTTCGGCTTAATGCTACAGCATTCACTGCTCAGTTAATAGAACATGGGTTGGCTAAGGAGTTTTGTTCGGCCTTATCTTAGTGCTCGTGGTCTGGTCATGATAGTTTGACGTAACACATTCCGTGCGAGCAAGCGGAGTAGGTGGTCGTCGATTCCACTTCAACGTAGGGCGGGTTGTAGCATCGCTTACTTTGTGCCCCTAGGAGGATTGCTTCGAGCTATCGCCAAGATACCCTAGTTTGGCATTTTCCGCTCGTCCAAGGACGCTCGGCAAATGTGGCTCAGCCTGGTGTGCATGAATTGTTGGTAGTGGGCCGAAGTACTCTACTCCATGGCCCGAAAAGGAAGTCCAGCCTATTTTCGTCTATAAATAGAGGGGCAAGGTGGCAGTGGAAAGGATCTTTTTCGGAGAACACTGGGGAGACTCTGCCATTTTCAAGACTCATTTCTTTTCTATTAAAACTTGTAATCAAGTTATTGGTGTGCGGATTGTATCTGTATTCAATTATTTGAAGAAGTAATAAAGATTACACTCAAAGTGGACTAGTGCAGTTACGCCGAACCACTATAATTCCGGTATTCTCGTTTCTTACAGTTCTTATTGCATTCTACTATGACATTCCTCGGTTTTAATATACTTTCTTCATTAATATCTCTACACAATCCTACTCAAGGGTTTTAATGACCAATTTTGATCCTAACATTTTGGTGCTTTCACTGAGAAAAGCATTCTTAAGCTGTTAGGATCTTCTTTGTCGCTACTGGATTGTAGAAATCCCCAAGGAAGATACAAGTTCGTTCATAAGAAGTTCATAGATTCTACTCAGAGTTCCTGCCAATAACTCTACAATAGGAAGACTATGTACCAGATCAGCCTCTCACAATGCGGATGTCAACGAGACTGCTAACATCCAACAAGTAGGACCCAGCAATCGACAAGCTAATCCTGGTGTAGGGACCGCTACCGCCCTAAACCAAACAGAGGTTGTCACCATAATGGAGTTCAACGAGCTGATGAGAGACCTCATGGAAATCAGGAGACAACTTAATGAGAAAATTCAAGCGAACTCCAACCTCATGACTCAGCTTACTCAACAACAGCACCAGAATGCTGGAGAAAGTCCTATTGCCTACTCCTCATCCAACGGCTCCGCTTCATCTGATGAACCACCCTAGCATAGACGCCTTAGAATTGAAACAACGCAAATAGGTGCAGTCGAACGATCCACCAGGGATGGTCTAGGTTCCCTACCTAGAGCCATGGCCCCTCATTTACACTAGGGTAATCGTACTCAAGTGGGAACAGAAAATTTAGGATCTGGGGCATGAGTGGAAGCTGGATGACCGGTTCACCAAGGTTACAATGAAGCAAGTCCCTAGGACACGCATTTGGTTGATCGCCAACTGAGGAGGCACCAACCAGATCAGTCCCATAGGACAGATTCCAACTTGCCACCTTCCATACAAACCCCAGACCTATCATCTATGGTCAAACAGCCGATGAAGGAAAATCAAGGCTTATCTAATGATGATGGGGGCATATCTAGGAGCCATACTCCATTCACAGATGATATCCTACCAGCTGAGTACCCCAGGAAGTTTAAGATGCCGACTATTCCGGTTTACGAAGGGAAGACTGATCCCTGACAGCATGTAATGAGATATGAGTGGATAACGGATTCAACAAGGGCAAACAATACAACTAAGTGTAGATGCTTCCTAATAACTTTATCTAGAATCGCTACTACGTGGTTCACCTGACTTCCTCCACTGTCTATATCCAACTTTGAAGAGTTAGCGATGAAATTTATGGAACAGTTCAGGATTCATGCCACTTGTCCCAAGGACGTGATGTCCTTGTCCAGTGTGAACCAGGCTCCAGGCGAATCATTAAAGGAATACCTACAAAGATTTCACTTTGTCGCTACTGAAGTTAGCAACCCGAATGACCATGCTATTCTAATGGCCGCGATGCAAGGAGTAAATCTAGATTCAGAGTTTGGTGATTGGCTGGCAGGAAAACCTCCGACTACTCTAGAATGTTTTTATTCAAAGGTGCATCAATTTATAAGAAGAAAGGAAGCCAGGTGGATGAGGCGAGACAATGCACCAGGGCCTGGCAAGGAGACTGTGAAGAGCAATATTGCTGTAAAACTATCTGGTGATAACTCTGGGAAGGGCCAGCCAATGTTCAGAACAAGCTAGAGAAATCTAAAGGATCTGAAGGAGGAAATCCTAGAAAGAAAAGGGAAGAAGGAAAGTGGAAACCAAGGATCCCAATTTACAATGAATACACTCCTCTGAATTCATCTCTGAAAAATATTTACCTATCGACTTGTAATACCTTTCAATATTGAAAGCCACACCCAAAAGAGTCCATTGAGAAACAAAAGCGGAAAGGGTAGTATTGCCACTTCAACGAGACTTACAGACACAATACCGAGGATTGTAGGAACCTCCATGGTGCTATAGAAAAGATGATTCGACAGAAAAAGTTACATAAGTTTGTCAAGAATCCGTTGAAAGGCAGACAAGGAACATCAGACCCCGGTCGTGGGCAAGCTCCACGCCATCCTGAGGAACCTGCTCGGACTGTAGGTTGACTAGTCATAAACCAGATAGTTGGTGGGCCTCACCCTGTAGACAAGAATTGGCAAGAAACGGAGCGGTATGCTAATTCCCTAAAGCATGCAGATTTTGAATGTTATTCAAACACGGAAGATGGGACCCCAGCTAAGCAGCAGCAAATGATGACTGATGATATAGTGTTCAGAAGTAAAGATGCTGATCAGGTTGAGGCACCTATCATTGACCCGACGGTCATCTCGACAACGACTGGGCCAACATTTGTGAGAAGGATATTGATTGATTGTGAAAGTTCTATTAACATCATCTTTAAAAAGCATATGACCAGATGAAGATGGAGACAAAGGATCTAAAACCGTCTAAAGCCCATATTCATGGCTTTAATGGTGGTCCTACCATTCGTCGTTTTGGACGTCGAATCTCCGTGTAATGTGTTTTTGGGTTGACCGGACCTGTCAGAGTTTAGGGAAGCTTTGGCGCCGTGGTGTTTAACCTTGAAGTTTCCGACGGATAAAGAAGTTGGTGTTGTGCATGGAGATCAGGCGACTAGTCGTGCGTGTTATGTGGCTGAGCTGAGAGAGGCCAAGCGAAGAGAGAAAGGAAAGGTTATGGACAACTCCGTCCGCATCTGATTCACTGAAGATTGACAAGTAATGCTCGATCCTTGGCTCGGGCAACATGAATGAATTTATAGAGACATAGATCTGAGGGACGATGATGAGGAACCTAAGGAGGCAAAGGCAGCACCGGCTGAGCTAACGATTGACATTTCAGTCAGCCACAATGACCCATCATGGGTGCTTAAGATCGGATCACAACTCACTCTCTCGATGATTGAGGATCTAACGGATTTCCTCCGAGCAAACCTAAATGTTTTTTCTTGGACCCACCCTGATATGTGTGGGATTTCTCCCGCCATTGCAAGTCATATGTTGAACATTGACCTAAAGTATGTACCGGTGAAACAGAAAAGGAGACGTATGGACTTGGAGAGGTCTGCTGCCCGCAGAGAGGAGGTGCCTCTACCTGAATGGGTGTCTAACCCCGTGCTAGTGAGAAAAGCGAATAGGAAATGGAGAACCTATGTTGACTACTCAGATCTAAACAAAGCATACCCTAAGGATAGTTTCCCTTTACTCAGAATTGATCGGCTAGTCAACTCAACAGCGGGACACGAATTATTGTCATTTATGGATGCGTACTCAGGATATAATCAAATCCCGATGCATATTTCAGATCAGGAATACACTAGTTTGTCACAGACGTTGACTGTATTGTTATGTAGTGATGCCTTTCAGATTGAAAAATGCAGGAGAAACAATCAACATCCGGTGAATCGGATGTTTAAAGACCAGATTGGTAGGACGATGGAAGTCTATGTGGATGACATGCTCGTGAAGTCATGGCAGTCAAACAACCACATTCGAGACTTGGCGGAAATGTTTGGTATACATAGGTACTACGGAATGAAAATCAATACTCTGAAGTGTTCCTTTGGCGTTGCATCAGGAAAGTTTTTGGGTTTCATTATTAATGCATGGGGAATTGAAGCTTACCCGGAGAAGATTCAGGCTATTTGTGACATACAAGTGCCCAGAACTATAAAGAAAGTACAAAGCCTGAACGGAAAAGTGGCCACTTTGAGTCGATTCATATCCAAAGCAACGGATAAGTGTATTCCTTTCTTCGATGTGATAAAGAAAGGGAAGAGAAATTTCGAATGGACACCCGACTGTGAGGATGCCTTCCGAGCTCCGGTGAGACATTTGGAAAGTCCTCTAGTTTTGTCAAAGCCTGTAGACCATGAAGTGTTATATGTATACTTGGCTGTGTCTCAGCATGCCATCAGTACGGCCTTGGTTCGCGAGGAGGACCGAATTCAAAAACCAGTATACTATGTCAATAAACATCTAACGGGAGCAGAAAGAAATTATTCTACAATCAAGAAGCTAGCC
This sequence comes from Allium cepa, assembly GCA_030765085.1. Lineage (NCBI taxonomy): Eukaryota > Viridiplantae > Streptophyta > Magnoliopsida > Asparagales > Amaryllidaceae > Allium > Allium cepa. The sequence goes on along the minus strand of CM060941.1, from coordinate 75,277,013 downwards.
TATTGCTTGGTGATTGCATCACGCAAGCTTCGCCCGTACTTTCAAGCACACCCGATCAGTGTTTATACCGATCAACCTCTACGACATGTGCTCCAACGTCCCAAAACCTCTAGAAGATTGTTAAAGTGGAACATTGAGTCGAGTCAATTCGATATCACCTACCTGCCGCGGAGGGCTATCCAAGGGTAGGCGCTGGCGGACTTCATTGTAGGAATCACATATTCAGACGAGCGAGCCAAGCAGTAAGGATGTTATTCCCCACATTTGATGGAAACTATACACCGATGAGGCATCCAACGATCGTTGTTCTAGGGCTGGTATAATTCTTGTAACTCCCGAAACCAATCAATTTGTTATGCTTTGAAGCTCGATTTCTCAGCTACAAATAACGAAGCCGAGTATGAGGCATTGATTGCTGGCTTGAAATTTATCAGGGAACTTTGAGTGAAATCGGTTGAAATCTTTTGCGACTCACAATTGATGGTGTACCAGGTGCGGGGAGATTATCAAGAAAAAGGGCAGAGACTCGCCCCATACCTTGCTCGAGATCAAGAGCTGTTGAAAAACCATGAATATTACGGTATTTCACGCGTTCCGTGTGAACAAAATGGGTAAACCGATTCATTGGTTGGTGATGCACAGCAGATGGGATTGGTTCCCATCGAAATCTTACATGCTCCGAGTGTAAGTGAGATGGAGATAGATTTCGTGTTAGAAACAGAAATCGAGAAGGAGTCATGGATAACCCCATTCAAGCAATACCTGTTACATGGGTTTTGCCCAAAAGAAAGAATGAGAGACGACAAGTCATTCGCAAAGCTTCGCGATATATAGTGCAAGATGAGATAATGTATCGGAAGGGATTCTCGGTCCCCTTACATCGGTGCATTGCCCACGGTGAGATAAAACAGGTCTTAAAATAAGTTCATAAAGGAGAATGTAGCGACCATACTGGGGGGCATACATTAGCGAAAAATATCCTCCGCTATGGATACTATTGGCCAACCGTGAATCGGGATGCCATAGATTATGTGCGAAGATGCGACGAATGTGAAAAATATGCGAAAGTTCCAAGAGCTACACCAACAGAACTTACACAAATGGTTAGCCCTTGGCCGTTTGCAATATGGAGGAACGATATAATCGGTTTCTTGCCAATCTCTAAAGGTGGTGCCAAATATGCAATAGTTGCAGTCGATTACTTTACCAAGTAGACGAAAGCAGAGCCCTTAGCTACAATCACCACCAAAAAGGTAATTAATTTCATTGTGTGAAACATCATAGGTCTTTTTGGCCTCCCACGAACTATCATCACGGACAATAGAACTTAGTTCGACAGTAGGGAGTTCGAAGAATTTTGTCAAAAGTATGGCATTAAGAAAAGATTTGCAGCAGTTTCTCATCCAAAAGCCAATGGATAAGTAGAAGCTGTAAACAAAATAATCAAATCCATATTGAAGAAACATTTGGAGAAGGCTAGAGGCAAGTGGATGGATGGGCTTCCGACAGCACTTTAGGCTTATAGAACCACCCACAAGTCCGCGACAGGCCATACTCCATTCACATTGGCGTATGGCATGGAAGCTGTGATACCCATGGAACTTGAAGTTCCTTCTCATCGGGTTGCTCATTATGATCCTAGGACGAATCATAACCTCCTACTGGAATCACCGGACTTTGTTGGCGAAAAACATGAAGAAGCTGATTTAAGGGCGGCTGCATATAGGCACTGGGTTGCTCGATATTATAATGAAAAGGTTTGACCAAGAATTTTCGATGTGGGCAATCTCGTATTGAAGCGAGTTTTTCCAACCCCATCACATCTGAATCCCACATGCGAAGGTTCGTATGTCATCGAACGGAAGCTTGGAGAAGGAACTTTTAAGCTAGCAATCGTAGACGACGTGACACTTCCCCACGTCTGGAATAGCGAGCATTTGCGTCGTTATTACACTTAATCTATTTTTTCCATTTTAGTTGCAATTATTTCCAATGTATGTTTATTTTGTTGTTCTTAGTTTTCGACATGTAAAAAGACAATACAATTTGTTTCCATTTGTTATGATTAATAAAGGCTTGAACCCATCTTTTCCATGAAATGTTGATGTTTTCATATGTTATAATTCAGTGACAAAAATTAAATTACATTATTCTGCCTGGCGTATAAACGTGCATACAAACTCAAAATCTCTAAGTCACCAAAGTGCGGACTAGAGTATAAATGACTTAAAAAGCTCTAAATCCCTAGAGTGTGGACTAGAGTACTCTGAGTCTCCAGAGTGTGGACTAGATTATAAACGACTTAAAAATCTCTAAGTCCCTAAAGTGCGAACTAGAGTACTTTGAGTCTCCAAAGTGCAGACAAGAGTATAAACGACTCAAAAATCTCTAAGTCCCCAGAGTGCGAACTAGAGTACTTTGAGTCCCCAGAGTGCGGACTAGAGTATAAACGACATCAAAATCTCTAAGTCCCTAGAGTGCAAACTAGAGTACTCTGAGTCCCCAGAGTGCGGACTAGAGTATAAACAACTTAAAAATCTATAAGTTTTTAGAGTGCAGACTAGAGTACTCTGAGTCCCCAGAGTGCAGACTAGAGTATAAATGACTTAAAAATCTCTATGTCTCCAGAGTGCAGACTAGAGTACTCTGAGTCCCCAGAGTGCAGACTAGAGTATAAACGACTTAAAAACCTCTGAGTCCCTAGAGCGCGGACTAGAGTACTCTAAGTCCCCAAAGTGCGGAGTCGAGTATAAGCGACTCAGAAATCTTCAAGTCCCCAGAGTGTAGACTAAGTTCTAAGTCCCCGGAGTGTGGACTAAAAGTATTCTAAGTACCCGAAGCATGGACTAGAGGATCTACAATTCCAAATTTTTTTGAGTCATATGGAAGTGAATTGGAGTTTGTGTAGCTCACAAGATTTTGGATTTCGACTGCAAGTTATACAGTAAGCTGAACAATGAAAATCATCGAAAGCAAAGAAAAAAAGTTTTATTCATTAATCCAAAATAAAGTTCCTCTACAACTTCTCCTGAACTCGAAGCAAAAAGTCTATCTATAACGGATATGAAAATAATTAGAAATAATTACATGATCCGGGCCTATTCACATTGAACGAGGCATGACAGCTAATTTTCGACTTCTTTCTCTTCCTTGGTTTCTCTAAAGACTCCTCCCCTAGGCATCTTCTCTTGAACGCCTTGCTTTCTAGGTAAGCAGTGCTAAGGGAAGGGAGAGGAACTTCCAGTGGTGAAGTCCCACCGGGGAGAATAACCTTCAGGGGCCTATTCAGTGGATCGTCAAGTTCCACCACCTGAGGCCACTACAACAAAACAGTCTTTTTACAACGGGCAATGAGCATTGTAATATGGTTTTCACAACGGGCATGTGCCCGTTGTAATAGGCCTCGTTGTAATAGATCCACCACATTTTACAACGGGCAATGCTCGTTGTAAAAACCGTTGCAGTATACCTTTTTACAACGGGTTATGACTGTTGTAATAAACTATAATACAACGGCCATAACCCGTTGCAATAAACTAACCATACTAGTTGCATAGCCTTTTTCACAACATGTGTTGACCGTTGTAAAAATCTTATATAACAACGTGCAGTGACCGTTGTAAGAAGCTCATATAACAACGCATATTGCCCGTTGCAAAATAAATGCAAATTTTAAAAAAATTACAGCAGCATCCATGCAATACATCCATGCTAATACTAAATATTGTCGTAAAATAGTTAAAATCACATAGAAAAAGACTAAAGGCTAGAGTCATAGAATTCTAACACTCCAAAAAGTTAGATAAGTTTACATGCCAAATACATAAAGCATTAACACATAACAGTCTAATTCACAATCTACAAAAAAAAAAAAATCTCTGTACACATTTTTCTTACTGCTTTACATCTACAACTACTAATTTCTGCTAGTTTCTGTTGTCTACTGTCACTGTGCAACTGTAATACAGTGCACATCCTCTTCATCTACAACCCACTTCTGCCTCACTGTTTCCACAACACTGCCACAAACAACCATAACCTCCTCTACTACTTCTTCCAAACATCTCTGCCATCAACAATCCTATTCACCACCGAAACAACTTCCATAACAACAATTTGCTGTAGTCTCATCATGTCCTCCTTCATCATACAAGACCACAACTTCATACCACTACTGCAATTCACATACGCATCTTCCTCCTCCCGCAAACAAAACAACAGCATTCATCACCGCCCCATCCATTCATCATCATCCTATCACAACATCCATTGTACGCTCAATTTCTTTCCACTGCATATACATTCAACCCACCATACTCATCACTATGATACAAGTGCAACCACATTTCATCCATTCACAATTACTGCTGCTAGCCTACTGACTCCCCCACTTCACTCATTGTTATTCACAACATCAACATCTAACCACCACTCCAACCAAACTACAACATTTCCTATCTGCTGCCATCAACCATCACTGTTCTACTATATCACCATCCACTAACACTTCTTCCTGAACATCAAAAAAAACCACAAAAATTCACTGTTGCAGTCACTATTAACTACTCCTCCATGCACACCACCCTCATTACTGTCAACCACAAACTAAAACACCCACATTTTCACTGCCTTGCATTACTTCCTCTCCTACACTCATCCTACACATGTACTCATCTCTTCCCAATCACCCTCCCTCTCTAATCACAGACCAAGCATCATCTTCTTTTGAAAGCCGAACCACCCACTTCTTCTTCCATCTTCACACAAGCTACATGCTCCACAAACACTCTGTCTCAAACAAACTTCCTCTCCTTTCCAAACCCACCAATATCAGTGCATGGTGCCTTCTCCTGAACACTGATACAACAGCCATCTAAACCACAAAATGCATCTTCTAAACTCCACTCATACTCCTTCAAGCTGTGCACATACAGGTGCAAAACCAAACATACAAGTGCAAATCCTCAACACCATAGACCATCACAGATAAAAGAAAAAAAACAATCGAATCCTCTGCCTGACCTTTAAACCTCAGCCTCGACCCAGTTCTATCGCCTCCATCCACGAACTCAACTCAGAACCCAAATCGCGACCTCAAACAATCGGGCAACCCTTAAGAAATTCGCGAAGACCAACCACGAATCGAGAAAAAAATTTGCGTTCATTTTTTTAATTCGTTTCGTGGATTGGATTTGGTCAATTGTAGATAGAAGCGAATTTGATTTTTGTACTGATTTATTTGCCTTTGCTGACTTGTAAAGTCATAGTTTTCACTGATAGAATCATCTGAATGTCTGAATTTGAATTCGTATCTGCCTTGCATTTACAACTCATCGAGTTGGTTTTAGAAGAAAGCTTTAACAAAATATTTCAGGCTTGTTAAAGAATCCCAAGCATTAAACTGTCAGTTATAATCTGTTCATGTCACATGCCAATACTAAAAAATTGTTCAACGTACAAAACACGAAATTAAAGATTGCTTTATTCAACTAACAGTGCTGAAAAATGTGATTATCACTACTAAATCCTTGCTAAAATATATCATAATATTTTGGCACAAAGTGTTTCACAATTTATATACGAGAGGATAATCATAAATATAGATCAAAAATGAAATAAAAATATCCAAATCTAAACTAAGTGAACTAAAAAATCCATTACGTACCTTTTCAGATTGATATATATACTCCTTCGGCTCATTAATATTTTTTTAACCGTCATTAATCAAAACAACAAAACTATTATCCTTATTTCTGTATCCTTTCAATTCAAACTGATCAGCATTTTCATCCATATATTACCCAGTTCACCACCATCAAACATGACAATCTGTTTATCATTTGTATAATTATAACAAAATTGTTTATCACTTTTTTATACATAACTAAATATATTCAATGCCTTCCAAATTATTAACCAGTACAAATAACAAAAATATACAAACTTCTAAGTTATACTTATCATTCATTTATCAGTTTTCTAAACTTTGTTACGTACATTTACCACTTTCTTAAGTATGTTAACACACATTTACCGAGTTTTGAACACAGTTAGATGCATTCATCATTTTTCAATGTTAACACATTTATCGTTATTTTTAACTAATCGGATAAATGGTTTTATGAATCTTTCAGAAAATGGTACTAGCTATGAAAATCAGTTTTAATATACGCTATATATGACCATATTTTGAAATTATTCGCACTTGTTATTTTTGAAGCTAAAATTTTAAAAAGTAAATTGAAGCACTTTACATAAAAGACAATTCAAGCCTTTGAAACTAAATTTTTCTAATTTCAAGTCTTTATAACTAAAATTGCATATTAATATGTGTTTAGTTAGAAATTTAGATTTATATGATTATCAATTAGGACTAAATTAATTGTATAATTTGTTATGTCCTTAACTCATTAGCAAATCCAATCTCATTTTACAAGCAAGACAATCGGTCATGATCACCTAAACATTTTCTTGACAAAATGATAAACAAAACAATATAGATCTCAACCAATTTCGAACAATATATAATTTTTTTATTTTATTTTAATTGACTTCATGTTTCAAATATAACTAACCGTACTTAATACCCATTATAAAAAATGACAATTAGATAGAAATATAAATAGAAACATTTGCAACATACCAGACATGCTCTTGTTTATCATGTCCGCACCTTCTGTTGGTCTATAATAATCACATTCATGGTCCTTGTTGTAACATATATTCTTTTCTTTATCGTGCTTCCATCTAAATATTTCGAGAGTTTCTTGGCTTCTAAAGCTAATCTGAAAGCTTCATCTTCTAAACAAGCTTCGTACACTAGAATTCTGCCTTTAATCTTACCATTAAGCCAAACAGGTAAAACTATGCTTGAATCTTTCAAGCATTCACTTTTAGCCTGCACAAAAGCAGCAGTCATACATATGAGGTATAAAAGATATTGTATCTTGATTTGAATCTAGCACCAACAGACGCATATATCTTGAGCATTTTCTACCTTTTATGTCATTCACATGTTATAGCGAAAGAAATACATCATACTTTCTCTATTAAAGAATCATGTGATTTTAAATTAGAATAGAAATTATGGTAGAGAATTCAAAACTGACTGATTTTGTTTGACATATGCTTAATTAATTAACTGTAAAACAAATGGATGCATTAGTTTACCATGAGTTTATACATTATTAACTCAAAACTGACCGAATGTGTTTGATATGTGCTAGAATCAAATTCTACACCTAAAGGTAGAGAATTCAGGACTATATACACCAATTTCTACACTTCATTTAGCCATACTTCATACTATCCAGTAATAAAAATATACAAATTAAATTTATGAGTTTCTACCAAGCTCAATCTATTATTTTCCTCCAAATTAAATTTATAAATTTTAGTATATAATATGTGTGAAGTGTGAACATTATTAAGCAACAAATCTGCATGTATGTGCATACATTTTCATGTATGCTCTTTCATCACCAAACCATTCAAAAGTGCTAGCCGGTAATGTATTTGACCTGTACATACACTTCCTTGAACATATTTTGTGTTCACTTAATAGAGCCCTTCATTTATTTATTTGAGGAATATTTGTTTAAAAATCCACATATTCTATATGAATATGTTTGGTTTGATTCTTGGATCTTGGACCTAATAGCATTATTTGACTGAACATTACACAAACATCCCTAGCTAATTATTGGCTACTCCAACACTTAAGTGTAGTCATGGTCCAACAATTGTTTACAGCCCATATTCATCATGGGCCATGTCATAATGAAATGACTTTTGATCTATTTGTAATACAACTAATTTACTATTATACATCACTATAAATTGACATGTTATCATAATTCATCTATATAAGCATGTAAAACTGAACTCCCAAATTCTAGTATCATTTTACATCCTTTAGGGGCCTCTAAAATGTCAGGATCCACAAATACCATATGTTACTTTCATAAAGAATGACTTATCATAGAACTTAAAATTAACCTTGTTACTATTTTTACAAATAATATCTACTCAACCTCATCCTCATTTTGAATTGAAGTTTCGTCCAATGATGCTTAATAGGATAAACACTAAGACTAGCCTTCTCATCACATGTAAGAGAGTTGGACCATTAAGTACCACCAAACCGCATTTTACTACTACTACAAATATGTAGATGTGGTAGTTGAAAAGAGCACATTTTCATTAATTATTGCATCCTAACAGAGATTAACAAACCAACGTCAAGAAAATATTAGTATTTATTGTGTCGATAGCAACATATACTAGTACTTCAAGATAATAATAGAGGAGCGATATTAGGAAGCAAAAAAACTTATAGAAAAGGCAGAACCTGATGCATTAGTATGTATGCATAAACCATGTTGGTAATATCTCACCTTCACAAGCTCTACATCTGAAACCCATGACCGCCAGATCCGACTTGCAACTTGCGACCAACTGCTGCACCCAATTTTGAAGCAGCAAACACCGAATTTAGAAACTGTTATCTCTAGATCCAATTGCTACACTAAATTTGGAAACTCGCATCCGACTCACAACATGATATTTTCCCATGAGCCGATATGCCTGAGTGTATAGGTGGGTTCAATATTGAAAACTTTATTTCAATTCGATGACGAGAGGAGAGATTTGAGAATGAGGGTTTAGGAACGTGAGAGGCGGACTTGGGAACGTGGAAGTCGGGTTTTGTAACTAGGATTTCAGAAAGAGATTTTAGCGTTTAAGTGAGAAGAAAAGGACTGGCAGACGGAAAGTAGAATTTTGTGTAGAAAGGCGGGGATTGAAATTGTTGGGGGGAAAGTATATTACTGTTGTGTAGGGCATCTATTACAACGGGCCTAAAAGGACCGTTGTAATAGCATTATATTACAATGGGCAGTCAATGCCCGTTGTAAAAAGGGTGCATCTATTACAACGGGCCTAAAAGGACCGTTGTAATAAAATTCTATTACAACGGGCAGTCAATGTCCGTTGTAAAAAAGCGTTGTATAGGAATCTATTACAATGGGTCTAAAAGGACCGGTGTAATAGCATTCTATTACAACGGACAATCAATGCCCGTTGTAAAAAGGGAGTTGTAATAGGGTATTTTTGTTGTAGTGGGCTCAACCTTAATATCAGCCTTCTTCTTCCCCTCTTCGATGATTTTTTTCCTCCATGCTCAGTTTTGAAGTGTGTTCGAAGGCGCCCGTAATTTCAACTTCATCATGTTCTTCGACGGGCGATGAATTTTAAGATTTGTCTTCGCTAAGCGCCTCGATCACTTGAGCGTCAGGACCGAGAGTCTCCTCCGTTTGAATTGCCTCTCCCATTTTCTCCTCCATCTTCGTGGCGGCATCGCTCCTTGGAGTTAGCTCGGGATCAGAATAGCCTGCACGAATTCATAAGAGACAAATGTTAGAACACATTTACTACTCGCCAAAAATGATGGCCCTTTGAACTCTAGGAAGAAAAGTTATGTACCAATTTCCGGCTGACTCTCAACTGCTTGGGGAGTTTCACACTCTGGAATAGGAGATAGAGTGCGAATATCAAGTCCAGGCTCCTCTGGATCATAGCCAATATGCTGCCCGAAGGGATCGAGTAATGGGCGACCAGTTGGCTAAATAGGAGGAGGAACTGAGAACTCGATTTCGGATGGACCGGTAGTGTCATTTTTTTTGATGAGGAAGAGTCCCATTTGTAAAGAGCCTTTGCCGCAGATAGGTCAGTGTGCTCATTCTCGTAAAGCACTTCCTTCACAAGAGACTCCTCATCAACTTCTTCAGTTCCCAAGTCAACTTTTTTAACTTTTATTAAAGTGTCTCATGCTTCGGCCAAAGATACGAGGTAACCCTTGCTAAGAAATGTTAGGTCACGATGCATGAGAACTCGAGCATTGTACTCGGCAATGAGTGGATAAAACATGCACTTAGTTTCCTCCCTACCAGCCTCGGCAGCTGCCTTGAGGCAAGAATCGATTTCTGAAAGTGCCACTCTTTTGCCTTCCTCACGGGCTTCGTCCTTCAGCGCTTCAGCCTTGGAGAGCTCCTCATCTAGCTTTGTTTTTAGGAGTCATGCACTAACAATCTCGTCACAATCACAATATCGTTGTGAATCCTCTTGAGCGACAGTCTTTTCTTCCTTTTCTTTGAGGATTAGCTCCTTTAATTCTTTGACTCGTTGAGCGAGGAAATCTTTCTCCTTTTGAACAGAGTCTTTCTCTAAGGCTAAGGTACCACAGCGTTGAACCGCTTCATCGATTTCTTTTTTGTGTGTGGCCTCCAGGAGATTGACTGACTCAGCAGTTAGCGTTCTTCTGGGTGGCCTCAAGTTGAGATTTATATGAGGAGAGCTCTTCATCTTGGGCTTTGATAATATGCTTATCTCGGATGGCCTCAAGCTTCAGGCGTTCGATTTCATGCTTGCGCTCCATAGAAACTTTAGAAACTTTTAGGCCAAGTGAACAAATGCGTCATGTTGGACGTAGACATCATTGTTGCAAGCAATGACACTTTGATTAACGTGCCCTGGAATAGGATGGATCACAGGAAGAAATTTTAATCCATCAAAGCATGTTTTTGGAAATGTGGCTTTAATCCCGGCTAGCTTTTCTGCTATTGATGGATCGTGTGCAGGGGCTGAGGAAGTTTGTTTAGCCGAAACCATAGACTTCTTGTGAGGCTCGCAAGATTGCCTAGTGCTTGATGAACCAGAGTATTGGTCATAAGGAGCTTCAGATTGAGGTCCCCTTTGAGCCGATTTCTCCCAACTTTAGTTGAGGAGGAGGATCATTAGGGTACAAAGAATGGCTGTAAGTTTTCCTTAGAGACGACGATGAATCCCAGGGACGATAGTCTCTATCGCTATTTTTGTCCCCATCTTGGCGTTTATCGGACCCCGAGTCTTGGCTGGATTGATGGAAGATAGAGGACCCGCGAAGGCGGTCGAATCCGTGAGAGCGTCCCATATCACCTGCATAGACATTAAGTGAGGATGAATTAGCAAGAATAATATGATGGCTAAAGTTTAAGTGCAGGGCGAAGTGTAAATGTTTGTGTGTGTCCTAGTGATTCCCCCCGACAAACCAGTTCCTTTTGCTTCACTAATTGGGGTTGACTCTCCATGTCGACTGGCCGAATCGCCTACATCGCCTCTTATGGGCGAATTAGGCCCAATATCTCCCGGGTCGTTAAAACCATAATTCAGCAGATCATCAGGGATGGTCAGGTCTGAAAGACCTTTAAGTGAACCCACTAGTAGTTAGGGAGAGGACTCTCTCTCAACCGGGGTAATTGTCACTTTCGAGGTTCCGCTCATTATCTTCTTTCTCAGTTTGTAAGCCAGTTTCTTTTCCCCTTTGAAGGAGGAGTGGTTCATCAATGCTAGGTGCCTCAACCACCGATTCTGGAATAGGGCTTATATTCTCACCCGGCGCTTCTGGCACCCTAGTTTCTCCAATCTCACCCTCCTCAAATGTGTCCGGGGCACCACTTGTAGGAGGCACTGAAGATCCGGCCTATTCTTTACCCTTCTTCAACGCGGATCCGGTTATAGCGTTACCGGATGGAAGATTTGTTCGACGACCCTCCTCCAACAATCCGAACTTTGAAAGCGATTCTTAAAGATAACGGAGTTGATCTCTCGGTCCACCACAGGAACAGCTCGAATGGACTCGACGGCCTCAGAATAGCCGGTACCTTTGGCATATGGGATGATACTTGTAAAAAGAGAAAGAAGTTTAGAAACAATCCATTAGTGCCTTAAACAATTTCAACCATCTTCTCGCAAAGCCCGGGGGCAGCATACATAGAACCATTCCTGCTTATATTGGATGAATTTGCTCCATTCCCCTGTCAGTATCTGACACTTGGAGTGTGGCTCAAGGAATATGAATAATGGACTATCTGATCGTCTTTTGAAGCGATATATGTAGCAGATGTCACCGAGAGTAGGGAGCTTAAATAAAATGCTCATAAAGAAAATAAAAGTGCCATAGATAAACGCATAACTATTGGTATATAGCCGTGTTAGGGCGATCCCGATGCACTGTAGCACTTCGTGGAGAAAGGAGTTGAATGGTGGCACCCTACCGACCCAGCACATGAATTTATTGCAAGCTGTATATCCAGCTGGGGCCGGTGAGGACGATCTCATCCCGATGGAACTAATACATCGTCAAAAGGGATTCCGTGAATCGAACATAGCCGGCGAAGAGCAGTTTCATTGATTTTTGAAGCCTGGGAATCAATAGGATTATCTAGAACAGTTCCATTTATCACATTAGGAGCCGGGTCAATAGTTGCAGCCGATGGATTTGGGATATCCTCTGCAGGAGTTGTCGATGGATTCAAAGTTCCCACTACATCCTGCTAAGAACTTGGCTCAGGTTTATCTGGAACTATGGCGGAGCTCGACTTTTTAGACATCCTCAACGAGCGTCGAATTTGGATAAATACCTGTTAGAACTATACTTGAAAGACAATCGATATTAGATATAACAACAAAAATGTTCCCCCGGTGTGGTGTGTGGATTAGTGCAATCGTTCAAGTATAAGTGTGAAAGATTAATGATTTAAAGACTGATGAAGTATAATTGAGCATTAAACTGTCATCTTTGAAGACTATCATCGCTGACCATCTCCGAGTGCTTGTCTTATGATTGGAAAGTAGTGGTTTTGTAGTCGAACATTGGTATCATCGAGTGTGGAGACTATCTTTCTGTATTTGATCAGTTGAGTTTGCATTGAATAATATTCAGGTTATGGGGTAGGTAGCTAAGTTAAGTTCCGAAGCTAATATGCTTTGTTACTTGTCATTGACCGTTATTCAGTGCATGGTTGTAGAGGCAGATTGGACACATGAATGTTATGTTTAAATTCGAATAGTCTTGATTATGAATGTCGATCAACTGTCTTATGGAGTGACCGAACCACTATAACTCCCTCTCTTCCTAACTACCGAACCTCTATCCTTAACAACCGAACGGCCTCACCCGAACTTTGACCGAACCACCTTCCTAATTCCCTACCGTCCCGTGCTCTCCCTCAAGGCCGAATGACACTCTAGACCAGAGACACTGACCCACTCGCTCTTCTTCAACTCACTTCCTCAAATCACCTAAACACTCTCCTAGGTGCCCACCGAACCACAATCTTTCTTACACACTACTTCCACAAGGGACCTACCAACTAGTAGACTTCCACCCAACCTACTGATTCGTCATTGACACTCATCCTACACCTTCTAAATTTACTAACTCCAGCCGACCCACTTCCACTTCCTTCTCCCTCGTTCCCTATTAGCCGAACGACTTTGCACCAGAACACCAATTCAACTCTACTTCAATAACCTAACTACCACGCTCCCTCGCTCAGTGGCCCAACAGGAGCCTGCGTCCTAGAGACCACCATTTTACTTTCTCCTCTCTATCTCACCGGCCTCGAAATCAATTAAAGCTGTATCGAGTTCCAACCCTAAAGCATGTTCTAATCTCAGATTCGTTTCCCTTATCTACAATGTCTCCAACCGTCAGTAATCTAAAGAAAATTCGTAAATTCGAATTTTGGTACAAAACCCCTAATTTGGGAAAGTCGAACGAATGAGATATTCATACCTAAGAGAATGAATCGAAGCTTAAGGAACTATTAGATTTGGGAACTGAAGTTCGTTTAGACTTATTGATGGAAGGAATTGCGGAGCAAGCATCCTTGATTTGGGATGAGAGAAGAAAGCCGAAATAATAGCCGAAATTCAAGGGGAGGTAAGTTAGAAGGTCTTGGGAAGATAAAGTAAAAATGAAGGGAAAGGAAAGAGAGATTTTATATGTGCAGTGAAGGGAAGGCGAATAGACTGACGCCTTTAGAACCGGTCCATGCACCTTGGGTGTGTCGTGGGGAGTAAGTTATAGTTCAGGTAGGCAGAGTGGGTCAGTGTTGGCATGCCGATCCGCTTTGCATCAAGCTTACCGGACGAGCGGTTCGGTCTCTCGCCCACCGGTCCACACGTTTTATAAAGAAAAAAAGAAAAGAAGAAAAGATGCATGTATAAGTGTCTGCTGTGTAAAAGTCGGAAAATCCTCCATGATTCAACCTTCAAGTGGTTATATCCTCATAATTTTTGAAAAGTAAGAGGCATGACTTAAATGACAAATATTTATCGTTCCAAATGAGATAGCTTTTGAAAGCAGGAACTGATTATTAAATTAAACCGTATCGCATTGATTCACACGACACGCTTTGGGGGGCAAGTGTTACCGACACCTAGGCCTGGCTATAAAACGATAGTTCAAGATATTATCAGTAGGACTAGGCAAGATTCTGACCAAGAAAAGCCTGAAGATGTATGGGTTTGATGCAATTGGCATGTTTCAGTGTTTATGTGCGGTTCGGTGTATGCGCCGCTCGGTTTGGGTAACTCAACACACGTCGCTTGGCCAAGATCGCTAGGCATGCATCGGTCGGTCAGGTGAGACGTCGTCGTTTGGCATGTACCATTCAGTCTAGGCAACTCGACACACATGGCTCGGTCAGATTGGGTTGGAACGTGCGGCTCGGTAGTTCACGCGTGGCTCGTCCTAAACAGGTTAGCAAGTGTTGGTCGTAGAAGGGGAGTCATTACCGTTCGGTCAGTAGTGGTTCGGCCTAAGCATCCAGGTCAGCCTGTAAACATTGCTCGACCGTGATGGAAGGTTGTGTGTCGTTCGGCTTAATGCTACAGCATTCACCGATCGGTCAATGGAACATGGGTCGCTAAGGAGTTTTGTTCGGCTTTATTTTAGTGCTTGTGGTCCGGTCATGATAGTTTGACGTAACATGTTCGGTGAGAGCAAGCGGAGTTGGTGGTCGTCAATTCCATTTCAAAGTAGGGCGGGTTGCAGCATCGTTTACTTCGATTCCCTAGGAGGATTGCTTCGGGTTATCGCCAAGATACCCCGGTTAGGCATTTGCCGCTCGACCGAGGACGCTCGAAAAATGTGGCTCGGCCTGGCATATAGGAGTTGTTGGTAGTGGGCCAAAGTACTCTACTCATAGGCCTGAGAAGGAAGATTAGCCTATCTTCGTCTATAAATAGAGGGGCAGGGGCGCAGTGGAAATGGACCTTTTTTAGAGAACACTAGTGAGACTCTGCCATCTTCAAGACTCATTTCCTTTCTGTTAAAACTTGTAATCAAGTTGCTGGTGGGAGGATGATATCTGTATTCAATTATTTAAAGAAGTAATAAAGATTACGATCGAAGTGTACGTAGGCAGCTGCGTTGAACCACTATAATTCTGGTGTTCTCATTTCTTACAGTTCTTATTGCATTCTACTGTAATATTCCTCAGTTTTAATTTACTTTCTTCATTAATATCTCTACACAATCCTACTCAAGGGTGTTAGTGCCCAATTTTGGTGCTAAGAATAACCAACTAAGTACCCGGAACCACATATGATCCATGTAGATACGGTACTACATTACTTGGGCAAACCAATGAGGGACTATCCGAGATTTTTTTCAATTTCGGCATTTCCACAATCACCTTACAAACACCAACGTTCTGATACCAATTGTTATAAAACAAATTTGAGACCACTCTAATCGAAATTTCAAAACGCGGCGGAAAAATGAGATCATTGAAAGATGTGCAAAAGCAACCAATCATCGTACCAATAACAAAACTCAAAACCAACCCAAATAAACCAATCTCAGTCGCAAGCAAGTAAAATAAATAATAATGAAAGTAAACCACACACAAGATTTATAGTGGTTCCACTAATGTTGTATTAGTGTACATCCACTTTGGAAAGAGTTTTTTATTATCAACAATGAAAGACTACAGGAGATTTTCAATGATCACTCAAAATCATAGAATTTGATTTATCGAGATTAATAACTGAATAAATTTGATCCAGGAAACCCTTTTTCGATTTGAACGAACCCCACTTTATTTCTTGAAATATGAAAAAAGCTTTTATACGAACAGTTCTTGTTTTGGAAAATGCCAAATTTGCCCCTTGAATCTTTCACAATCGAAACGCAGTAGCACGAGCATAAAAGTCCAAGCAACCAGACGTTTGATGTCAATGCTCAGACGTTTGAATCCAACCATACAAGCAATCAGTCGTTTGACATCTTGCTTAGACGATTGACTTTTTCGAAACTAGACGTCTAACCCAAAATTTAGATGCTTAAATATGTCTAATATACATTGGAAATTGTTAGAATAATTTCCTGAGTTAATCAGATGTTTGAAGTGGTTATTCAGATGTCCGACTTGCTGTAGTGATTTTTTGCTTCTTCAAACTGCGGTATCTCTCATCTCCGAGCTCCGATACGCAAACCGTCCGAAGTAGTCTTGGGATTTCAACAGTAGTGGAAGTGGTAGCCCTCTTACTTTCTTTTACAATATAATTTATTACACACTTAACTTATTATTTATTTAGTTATCATTTCATATTGCTTTTAGTTATTATTAATTAATTAATTAATTAATTATTACTAATTAATTATTAATTAATATTTATTAACAGAAATTATTTCATATTTCAAATTAATTATCAATTATTATTATTTAATACCGATTATTAATAATTATATATTAATTTTTAATTATTATTATTTAATTATTAATTTTTTAATTAATCATTAATTATTATTATTAATTATTGTTTATAACTTATTTATTTATTGGAACATGTAAACTAAACAGGTTGTAGTAAGTATCTATTACAACTATAAAAAATTATTAAAAATTGACATCTATTGCAACTGGCAAAAGCAAAAGGTTGTAACTGACATCTATTACAACTGGCAAATGAAAAAAGGTTATGATAGATATCTATTACAACTAGCAAAAGAGAAGAGTAGTTGAAAATTAATATCTATTACAACTAGCAAAAAGAAAATTTTGTAATGGATATCTATTACAACGGGTATTTTATAACCGTTGTAAAAACAATTTAGTAATAAGCTCTTTTGTTGTTGTGGGGTATTATAGAAGTTATATGGGAGGAAAAGTAATCGTTTATAGTAGTCGTTGGATGACAACTATAAACATTAATTTCTTTGACATTTTTATAAAAGGGCAAAGTGATTGTCGTTGAATGCATATCAAATTAAAACGTCAATCACTTTACTAGTGTGATAATCAATCCTGGTTCAATGATCAAGATGACTGACTTGCTTTTTTGACCAAAAAATAATGTACATTTGGTTGCACCATGTCATGTTTAGTGCAATTATTTAAGCCATTATAAGATTTGCTCCATGACCATCAAAACATGGAATTGAGAGTTTCATGAAATTACTACCTTTTGCCTTTGTGAAATAACCTACATGTGTTGACCCGTTGTAAGAAAAAAACTTAGAATAATCAAATAGTTAACCTAAAACAAACTGTTATCTTTTTTATTACTTGGATTTGAGATGATTACAAAGCATTTATACTAAAGAAATACCTATATTGATTACATAAAATCAGTAACAAGCAAAGGCTACAAGGTAGAATGATATTATCTCTAACTTAAGAATCAATTAATGCAGAATAGTTTGTTTATAACAATTTGAACAATTATGACATGTTTTTTTGTGTGTTTAGCCTGAAATCTAGGGTTTCCTCTCAGACATGCAGGAAAATCAATTCCCTCACCAAATTTCCTCAAATCTCTTTAATTCTTCCTCCTTAATCGGACCATCTGAGGTTTCTCACATCAGAAAGCCATCAGGGGTTATCAAAAGAGATAACGATGGTTTTAAATTGGTAGAATCTAAGCAACAAAAGAGGAAAGAGGCCAAGAAAACTCAGGAGTTGCTACTTGTTCTCAATAAAATCAATCAAAAAGGTATAGATGGTCAAAATACAACCACCTAGATCATAAAAAAAAGGCAAAATGCGGTCGATACAAAGAAAACCGGTAGCCATCTCACTGAATAGAGAACAAGACCGAAAATCTTGGGTTGATATTATTACTTATCAGCCTCAAGAACCTGATGATGAAGAATGCAATCTAGAGCATATTGCACCAATCAAGATCAACAACAAGAAGTATTCAAGTGGCCGAGAAAAGTGCCTGCGTGCTTCGCGGCTGCGCCAATCGTACATCTAAAGAGTTTGGATTTCGATTGGTGAATTTGAAATTTTTACTAGAGAGAACGGGTTCTTTCTAATAAAGTTTAAAGAATCTCAAGATTGCAATTCATTTTTAAAAAACGGACCATATTTCTACGAAGACAAACTCATCAAGTGAGAAAGTGGTCCGATTCTCAGAAAATGGACAGAGACTTACTAGCGTCAATGCCGAATATAGGTAAGATTACCCTGTGTCAATCTGAATCTATGGGACAGAGAGGCCTTTAGTGCCATGAAAAATATCATAGGAAAACCCATTAAATGGATGCAGCCACAACTATGAAGACAAGATTGAATTATGCTCGCCTTCTCATTGAAGTGTCTGCAAATGATGAACTTCCCAATGAAATCTATCTTCCTTTGTATAATGGAAAGAAAATGACTCAAAAAGTTGAATATGAATAGGTCTTGACCAAATGTAATGTATGCAAATATTTCGATCACACTAGAGATCAATGTAATCCAAAACAGGCATGGGTACCCAAGAGCAATAATCAAGAAAGTCAAGATAAAGCAACTTCAAACTATGATCCAAGAAACTCTTCAATATCACAAAAATAGACTACATCATCTGAGGATAATGATCGAATCAAACAAAAGGGTATCATTTCTGATCAAAGAAAGAATGATAGTGTGCTCTCTGATCAAGATGATCAACTTATAACAAAGGAAGTTCATCATAGCGATATCGAAATCATATCAAAGGGAAAAACACAGAGCAATAAAGTGATGGGTGAAAAGAATATAGTGGTCTTAGTGTCTGTAACCCCACCAGTTACAGACCCTTGTTTAGTTACAGATAATTATGGTAAAAATAACAACAATGATAATGAAGATCATCTATAATCTACAACTCTGAATTCTGATAAATTCATTAAAACAGCCCCTTCACCTGAGCAGGCTGGACTGGCTGAGGAGTCTGACTCAGCCATGCCTCGCACTGCTGATCCGTTTGATATTTCTCTTATTAAAATCCCAGAAGTTGCTAATAATGCTGGAACAGAAATGGAAATGGTGGATGCTGTTGACCAGTTTGACATTTCTGAAATACACATTCCAAAAATAAGGTTACTGGTAAGAACAAGTGTAATAAAGAGAAGAAAGCTTTTAAACAAAAATACCTTTCTATAAATCCAGACTATGATGAAATGTCAACCAGGTTAAAAGATAAAAGTGTCGAGAATAAAAGAAGAGGTAAGAGTACTTCGGTATCAGGTACTGTTTAAACTCTTACTTTTATTTTCTGATTATGTTTATACTAGCATGGAATGTAATAGGTATGAATTCCTCTTCTAAACAATCAGATATCTCGAATATGCTTAGGTATACCTCTGTTATAGCATTCATTGAGAATAAATTGACTGAAGACAATTTTGAAATTTTTTGTTTTAAATTACCCAGAAATTGGAAAGCTATTAATAATAATGATTGTGGTTGTAAAGGCGGAATTATTGTTATTTGGGATGCCAATATTTGGAACATGTTCAATATTTATAAAGATAAATAGTTTATAGATTGTCAGTTTAAAAATATTGGTGGTTTTTCTCTACAAATTACTAGTATATATGGTAGCAATTTTGAAAATGTAAGAAATGGCATATGGAGTAGGATAAAATCTTTAATTTAAATTACAATTTCCCATGGCTTATTTTAGGGGATTTTAATACTGTTTTACATGCATCTAAAAAATTTGGGGGTAATAAAATCCCTAAAAGAAAATTAGATAGACTTAATAAATTTTTAATTGAGACTGGGTTAATAGAACCAGATACTAGTGGTAATAAATTTACTTAGAAATCCGGTATAGAAAGGAATATTCATTGTAAATTAGATAGGGCTCTTATCAATAAAGAATTTTCAAATGTTTTCCCCAAATTTCTTTGTTCTACTCTTGAACAAAATACTAGTGATCGTACTCCAATACCGATCACTCTTCTTGAGGATTTAAACTCTGGTAAAAAAATACCTCCTTTTAGATTTAAGAATGGGTGGGTTTTATATAATAATTATAAATCCCTAATGGGAGAATATATTAACTTTTCTTGTAATGGTACTAAACAATTCCAATTTAATATGTTTTTGAAGAATGCCAAAAGTAAACTCAAAGTCTGGAATAAAAATAATTTTATGAAGAATAATAAGCTGGAACTGTTAAGATAGGAAGGTAAACTTTTACAAGAAATAGTTGATAAAAATCCTAAGGATATTACTGCTGTTAAAAAATTCTTTTCCAATCAACAAAATTTATCAATGGAGCTATATGCTAATACTATGAATGCTAAGCAAAAAGCCAAGGTTGACTGGTTAACCATGGGTGATGATTGTAATAAAAAAATTTCATGCAAAAATAAGTAGTAGGAAGCATATAAATAACATTGGTAATGTTATTGACAAAACTGATAATCTAGCTAATGCTTATGATAAAGTGGCTAAAGATGTAGTTGATTATTATGAAAAACTTCATTTTTCTGAATCTAGTATTAATAGCTTTCCTCATATTATTTTCAAAATTGTTTTAAATGCTAATGCTTCTAATATATTGCTTTCTCCAGTTTCTATTGAAGAAATTAAATATGTAGAGTTCAAATCTGGTGACAACCAAAGTCCTGGCCCTGATGGTTTTAGTGAAATTTTTTATAAAAATCATTGGGATAGCATTAAAGGTCAGGTTCTGGATGTTGTAAATGAATTTTTTGATAAAGGCAAAATTCTTAAAAGCATTAACCATACTTTTATTACTTTAATCCCTAAAAATAAAAATCTCACTTGTATTGGTGATTATAGACCCATCTCTTGTTGCAATTTTATTTATAAAATTATTGCTGTTGTATTAAGTAATAGGATTAAAAAAATTACGCCTTTTATTATCTTTGAAAATCAGAGTGCATTTGTTCCTGGCAGACTTGTTTATGAAAAATCTCTTCTAGCCCATGAACTGGTTAGAAACTTTAATTCTAAAAATGTTGATAATGTTTGTATTAAAGTGGATTTGCAAAAAGCCTATGACAAAGTAAACAGACATTTTATATATCATATAATGAAATGTATGAGTTTCCCTAGTAAATTTTGCAATTTGATTTTTTAATGTAAACTCTCCTTCCTTTTCTATTCTCATTCAGGGTAAGTCAAAGGGTTTTATAAAAAGTAATAGAGGTATTATGCAAGGTGATCCATTATCACCTTATCTATTTACTATGGTCATGGAGTACTTTTCTATCTTAATAGAAATAAAAGCTATTAAAGGTAATATTACTCCTATGAATAAAATCCAACCTTGTATTAATCATCTTATATATGCAGAAGACCTTACGGATTTTACTACGGCTAATAAGACTAATGCAGATGCTATTAAAACCATTTTTGGCAACCTTTATAAATATGCTGGCCTCCAACTTAATGAATGCAAAAGTAAAGCTTATTTCAGTAAAAACAATAAATACAAAAATGAAATTTTAGAATCTCTAAATATAGCAGAGGGTAAACTTCCTATTAAATATTTGGGTCTGCCTTTATCTATTAACCAGATTAGAGATTCTGATTGCTCTATGCTTAGAGAAAAAAATCAAGAAAAATAGAAACTTGGTCTTGTAAACTTCTTTTTATTGTTGGCATAATGGAGCTTACGAAAACTGTGATTTATGCCATTATTTTATATTGGGTACGAACATATCATATCCCAGCTATTTCTATTAAAAAAATTGAAAGTACGTGTGCTGATTTTTTATGGAGGGATAAAAATCATAAAATCAGCTAGAAAAAAGTGTGCAGGCTTAAAAAAGAAGGGGAATTTGATATTAGGACATGAATGATCTCATTCTAACCTGCCACTTAAAACTATTTTTGAGATTTGTGATTGTAGACTCTCTTTGGGCAAGATGGATGAAGTTCAAATATCTCAAAAATGGTAATTTTTGGATTGTTTACCAAAAAATAATTAGTCTTATGCATTGAAACAAATTTTAAAATGCAATAATAATGGTAAATCTTTTTTGGAAAGGAAATTTAAACTAGGAGAACAAACTAGTTTATGGTTTGACCCCTTAGTGAGTCTTTTGTTAATAAAGTGTGTTGGGATAGTTTAGTCATTTGTGGTGGGGTTAATGATACAATGTCTATGATAATAAAAGATAATCAATGAAAACCACAATTGCACCATATTACAAACCCTCATAAGTATAGTATACGTCAAATTCCCATTGATATTCATGCAGGCAGTGATTGAGAGTGGAAAACAAGCACCAGAGGGAAATTTTCCTTTAAAACTACTTAGGAAAATATTAAAAATAAAATACCCACTATTGAATGGTATAATTGTATATGGAACAAAGTGAATTGTCCCAAGATGGCTTTTTGTACATATTTTGCGATTAATAACAGATTGTCAACTTGGGATAAAATATATAAATAGGGAAATTCAAACAATTTACTTTGTTTCTTATGCAATTTAGTAAATGAAAGTGCTAATCATCTATTTTTTGAATGTAGTTGCTCTTACTACATTTGGAATTAAATTCAAACCGTACAACATATTACCAATAATGGCCAGATGGATCTATTGCAAGCTATTCAACATATCAACAATAATTTTAAGGCTAAAACCAGCGAAAGAGATTATGTTCACATATTAATAACTATTTCTGTGTTTCATATCTGGAAAGAAAGAAACTCTCGAACACATAAGAAAAGCAGTATGAATAGAGGGCAGAAATGGATACTTATCGAGATAGATAGCAGGATTATTCTTCATAAATCAAAGAGAAAAGTCAAGGATCAAACCAAGTTCTATTTTATAGCCGATGAATGTAGCCATGAAGCTGGCAGCAAGCATTTAGAGCACTTTCTCGCCCATACAAAAGAATTCCAAGTCAATCAACAAACATTTGAAGTCAATGGCCTTAATCAGAGCTCAATCACAGGCGACAAAGACTTTCATGCTAACCAGTGAATTATCGAGGTCACTAGGATGAATCGAAGCTCATCTTTAGGCGAAACTACAAATATGGAGAGGGAATTAACAGATCTGACTCGCAATGACTTTAGATCAGCTAATTCCCCTTGGTTTTCACTTCATCAAAGAAGTAATCACTTTAAAGTGAATACTAGAGGGATGCGATGGGGCTTCAACGGTAGTTTATCATAATGGGAGAGAGAAGAGTCGAGTGGTGTAAAAAATGGTGGCAGTGAGACATAGATGGAGAATCGCCGATTCAAACTCTCTGCCATTTTTAGGGTTTCGATAGTTTGAGATTTATTGACTGTATATAGGCATATTAGGGTTGATGGGATATTAAGAGTAGATGGTTCGGGTTTTGTTGCGTTTATAACCTGCTATCTTTTGTAAACCGGGCTTGGACCATTTATCTTATTTAGAAAACAATTTGAACAATTGATAAGCTTCTGGCAATACATTCTTACTACTTTATCTTGTCCTCTTGGGCTTAGGGTGCATTTGATAAGAAAAAATATCCAGTTTGGGTTAGCATCGTGTCCCATGATTCACTTCTTTGGTCCATTGAGATGAACTAGTGAAATTGACCTGTTAGCGTGGACCTGTCAGATGCCAATAGTAAGTAATAATAATCAATCATTGCCGACTCTTTTCTATATAAATATTAATATCATGTTTCCATTTCCAACACAAATAATTTATACTTTCAAACATAATTAATAATTGCAAAACAATTAATTATCTTTCAAGACCCATTTTCTTTTTCTCCTTCTGTTTCCATTCCAAATACTTTTTTTCGTGTTGTTTTCGTGTTGCAGAATAACACATCTTTAGTTTTACTCAAGTATTCACAAACTTAAAATAGGGCCCCCTAAATTTTGGGGCGGCTCGTATTATTCAATTGAGATACTAAATCTGCAGCATATCGAAACATCATTTAGAGAAATTCCAGTAGCATGTTACATATTACAAAATGTGAAATGTAACCCCTAAACACTCTCCAACGGGGGTTATAGATTTTAATTGATTACAAAATTAGGTTGGGCGTTTGTTGAACAAGCCTCAACTATCAGACATTTGCTCAACAAGCATCCAACTCTTAGGCACTTGTTCAGTAGGTGTCTGAGAAATGATCCGTTGTTCTAAATCCAAATGTACCTAACCTGAAACATCTCGGAGGTAAAACGCCTTTGGAACAAGTACGTGAATAGGCTGTTGCACAACAGATTAGTCTGTTGAGATATAAAGCTCTTGCAAATCAGGAGAATCGATAACAGAATCCGATTCTCGAAGACGCTTCCGAAGCTGAGAGACGTGAAACACGTCATGAATGCCAGGTAGATGAGCTGGAAGTGAAACTCCATAAGCCACAGAGCCAATACGTTCAGTAATAGGAAATGGTCCTATAAAGCAACGGGACAGTTTTCCAGTCGTACTGCAGCGCATAACCCCTTTCAAAGGGGAAACACGAATAAAGACGAGATCACCAATCGAGAACTCGAGAGGCTTCCTACGGTTGTCCGTGTAGGATTTCTAGCGGCTCTGTGCCTCTTTCATTCTCCAATGAATAAGTTCAATCTTCTTAGAAGAATCACGAACAGAATCTGGGCCAAGAACAAGCTTCTCACCAGATTCTAACCAAAAAGAAGGTGAACGACATGGCCTTCCGTATAAGGCTTCGAAAGGAGGCATACCGATACTCGGCTGAAAACTATTATTGTAGGAGAATTTCACAAAAGCTAGGTGATCCTCCCAACAACCACCGAAATCAAGAATGCAAGCACGGAGAAAATCCTCGAGAATATGATTCACTCATTCAGTCTGTCCATCAGACTGTGGATGATATGCTATGCTGAAATTAAGGTTTGTTCACAAAGCTTGCTGAAGACTCCTCAGAAATGACTTGTGAATAGCGGGTCACCGTCATAAACAATCGAACTAGGAACTTTGTGATATCTCACGATTTCCTTGATATATAACTTATCCAAAAGAGAAGGACTGCTATTAGATTTAATAGGAATGAAGTGAGATGATTTGGTAAGGTGAGCAATAATAATCCAAATGCTAGAATGGCCCGATCTCGAACGAGGTAGGCCGAAATTTGATCTCATTTCCACAATGGAATCTTAAGAGGCCGAAGGAGACTAGAAGGGCGCTCATGTTCAACTTTAATACGTTGACAAGTCATGCAATTACTCACATAACTCGCCACGTCGCGCTTCATGCCTTCCCGATAATAAAGGCGATGCATATCGGCATACATCTTACTACTGCCAGGATGAATGGTATACTTAGAACGATGACAGTCATCGAGAATGTCATGCCTAAGTGAAGAATCAAAAGGTACAACAAGACGGTTCTTCTTGCGAAGACACGCATGAGAATCAATGTTGAAATCCCTCAATTCTTCGTCATGAGACTCAGACTCACAAATTTGGATAAGGTGCACAAGATCGGGATCACACCGCTGAGCATCGACAATACGATCCAATGAGCTGGGTCGAGCTACCAAACTGAATAATAGAATAGGCAAATTAGAAGATGGAGGTCGATCACGAATAATACAAAGAGATAAGATCTCAAGAACATCTCACTCGGCTAGCATCATAGAAATAGTAGCCGAATGTTTACGACTAAGCGCATCAGCAACACGATTTCCCTTACCAGGCGTATACTGGATATCAAAGTCATAGGAGGCAAGGAACTCGAGCCAACGTTGTTGCCTCATATTGAGCTCCTTCTGTGTGAACATAAATTTCAAGGACTTGTGATCGATGTACAGAATGAAGTGCTCGCCTAATAGATAATGTCGCCAAATCTTCAAGGCGAAGACATTAGCGGCTAACTCAAGGTCATGAGTGGCATAGCGTACTTCATTTGGTCGCAGGTGCTTAGAAGCATAAGCAACTACCCGATCCCTCTGCATAAGCACGACACCGAGGCCACACCTACTAGCATCAATGTAGATAACAAGATCTTGATTCCCTTCGGGAACCACTAGAATAGGAGCATTAATGGAAAGCTCCTCCAACTGCTGAAAAGAAGCTTCACACTTGTCAGACCAAATAAATCGAATGCCTTTCCGAGTAAGGCTGGTGAGAGGAAGCACAATACGAGAGAAATACTTAATAAATCGGCTGTAATAACCCGCCAATCCATGGAAGCTGTGAATCTCATGAACATTTTTAGGACTCTCAAAATTTTAGATGGATTCGATCTTTAAAAGATCGACTGAAATGCCTTCGGAAGAAACAATGTGGCCTAAGAACTTAACCTTATTCTCCCAGAAATGGCACTTGGAGAATTTGGCTTTAAGCCGATGGTGACAAAGAGTACCAAAGACAATTCTCACGTGATTAGCATGCTCGGCTTCAGACTTTGAATAAACAAGGATGTCGTCGATGAACACAAGGATGAACTTATCGAGATATTGCCGGAATACTCGATTCATAAGATCAACAAATAAAGCAGGAGCATTCGTCAAACCAAACGGCATAACGAGCCACTCGTAAGATCCATATCAAGTGCGGAAAGCTGTAAGAGGTATGTTATCTTCCACGAATCGGAGTTGATGAAAACCAGTGGCAAGGTCGAGTTGAGAGAAGACCTTAGCGCCACTCAGTTGATCGAACATATAATTGATCCTAGGCAATGTATACCTATTCTTGATGGTCAAATCGCTAAGCTTGCGATAGTCGATGCAAATCCTAAGAGTTCCATCAGACTTCTTCACGAAGACGACCGCGTCACCCTACGGTGAAAAACTAGATTGAATCAACTTCTAGGACTCAAGCTCTAAAAGCTGCTTCTTAAGTTCCTCATTTTCTTTTGTAGACAACCTCATGGGAGGATGACTAACTGGCTGTGCGTTTGGAATGAGATCAATGTGGAACTCAATCGCCCGCTTTGGTGGCAAACCCGAAACATGCTCAAATGCATCAAAGAAGTCACAAACAATAGGAATACGAGATAGATCATCATCATCTCATGAATCAAGAGAATATAAAGCCACTTCATAATTATTCACATTCCGAAGAACAAGTGATAGCTGAGTAGACGAATTAGGATATCGAAGATATAAAATTCTCTCAGAATAAATAATTCTGACATCGTATCGCACTAGCCAGTCCATACCTAAAATCATATCAAATCTCAAATAAGAAATAATGTGCAGATTCGCAAGAAAAGAAAATCCATATGAAGCAATCTCAACATCATCACAAAGCATGCTAAGGGTTGCGGATCCCCCGATAGGATTCACAATCCTCAATGAAGTAACCATACAAGAAACATCCAAAGACAAATCATCGATGAGCTTCTTCGATACGAATGAATGCGATGCACCCGTATCAACGAGGACTCGAATAGAACGATCACGAAACAATAACGAACCTTCAAGAATAAAAGGAGAAGTACCTCTGAGCTGAGAAGAACCTCCAGAAGCATCCACTACATTAAGCTTGCCAGATTTAGAATTATTCGGAGCAATAGGACAATTGGAAATACGATGGCCTTTCTTCTTGCAATAGTGGCAGAAGAGAGGCTTAGGACAATCTCGAATCATATGGTTAGGTGAACCACAATTGAAACACCCCTACCGAGTAGGAGGTGAACCACTAGGCTTAGAATTGGGACTAGATCCAACGGCCTTCTTCTTCTTGGAGGGAAAAAACTTTCACTTATGAAATGAGAACTTCTTCTTATTAGGGTTCTTGCGAAACTCAACCTCATCACCACTATCGCACTCCTTCTCGATGGCTTCGAGATGAAGCACCGAGTCAACCAACTCCTCGAAAAAAAGCTTGAGCTGGAGCATCAAAGACTTCTTCAAATACTTCTTAAAACTAGAGATAAACTTCAGGTTCTTCTTATAAGAGGTGCTAATGTATTCAAGACCATACTTAGATAAGGCCTCGAATGATGAAACATACTCAGAGATGGAGGACGTCTCCTTCTTCTGCTCAAGGAAGCGATGGGCCAATAAAGCTTTCTCAGATTCAGAAACAAATTTGAGCTCGAATCGTTCCGAAACCGAGTCCAAGAAAGAGTAGACTTGTCGAGCTCGGCTATGAGAAGCTCATACCAATCAAGGGCATGTTCTTACAATAAGCTAGATGCTATAAGAACTCTATCATGATCAAAAAGATCCATGCAAGAGAAGATGCACTTGCACATACGAATCTAAGCTTGGACCTCAAGAACAGACTCAGAGCTTTTAAACGGCTTTCCTCCGAGATGAGAGAAATCACTGCACAAGCGTGCAAAGACAGACTTGCGTGCAGGAGATGCTCGAGTAGGAGCTGGAGGCTGAGTGCTCCTAAATAGCTTCATAAACTGATCGGCATACATATAAACGTCGTCCGGATGTGAGCCACGGATTCCCCAGCATCCGAGTGTCGTCCTCTGCATCTTCCAGCTATTAGCTGAAAGTTAAGATAAGATAAAGATTATTCACATGGTAGATATCATTAATTCAAATATAGAATACTACGGAATTAAAATGCATTCCTAAACGTATTTTCAAACTTCTATCTACCCTAAAGGACACGAAAAGAACAAATGCACGATGATTTAGGGATTCATAACATTTGTATTACAACTTGATGTGCCGTAATATGTGTTTCTGTTTTGTGTTAATCATATTTTGTTTTAAACTCAGCTCTGATACCAAGCTGTGGCGTCCCTCCCGAGACCCACATTAATAAAGAGTATTATTGGCTAATACTGTCTGCTAATGCAGAGAATAAGGCTGGATAGGAGCGACCATCTATAGCCTTGTCTTAAATATCTATTGAATAAGTCGCCAATGCCATATTTTTTTTATCTCAAGTGGATCAACATATTCAGTAAATACTTAATACAAAGTCATAGGTGGCTATAGGATCTATCAGAATAAAATACAACAACTCAAATGTAAAACACATCACAGAACAACAGATAATTACATATACACACACATATACAGATACATCACAGAGTATATAAAATGATACATCACATAAACGGTATGACGATCACAATACAAATACAAGTCAAAAGAATATACATATCAGAGTAGCAAACCAAAAAAGACTACACAAAAAGCTATAACAAAACGAGCTAGTAGAATAGTCCATATGGAAGCAGAATATGCTAAGCTCAAATGTACCTAACCTGAAACACCTCGATCTGACCCGAGTAGTTATGTTCAGATATTTGTTCAACAAGCGTCCAGCACTTTCAACAAGCATCTTAAACACGGGTGTTTATTGAACAAGCGTCTGGTTCGATCTTTTGCTGGAAAATAGTATGGATTACATTTTTTAACTCAGTAAAAATGCAATATATAATCAAATTTCTGTTGCAGTTGCTCTTAACAATGACAATTTGTAAACGTGCATCAAATTTAAAAGCAACAGGTGAAAACTAAAATAGCTAGCATTAATAAATGCATTGTGGAACAGAACACATAGTTGTCTGGTCCGTATGGCAGACAACTCCTGAACTTGCTGACCCTCATGCAGCTCATCACGTTTCAACAGCACTGTGATATAAGAACTTGGTGAACTCCATGTGCTTTCCACGTTTTGTTCATTTTGTAATCAGCACCCAATGCCTTGGTACTCTTCCTACCAATGTAGACGATCATCTTATACACTTCTTGTATAAATAGATGCCTAACCTTCAAACTATAATCATAGCTTGAGCAGTTCAGTGGCATAAACAGATACAAGAATACAACTTATAATAATGGCCGGTGGAAAAGGAGGAGGAGGAAGTGGAGGCAAAGGAGGAGGTGGTGGCGGTGGAGGTAAGGGTGGCGGAAGCAAAGGAGGAGGTGGTGGTGGAGGTTCAACAGCAAAAGGCTCCAGTGGTGGAGGAAAATCAAGTAGCTGTGGCGAAGGTATGATGAAAGCACCAGGAGGTACAGGGTGCATTTCGAGATCGGGCTTCGAAAGCAACCCACAGGACTACTTTCAGGGTTTGCACCATGGTGGCGACACTCATGGATCAAAATGAGTGTTATATATCTACTTACGTACCAATCACCTTTAGTTATATGTAATCATAGTTGTACGCTCATATGCACATATGATAGTTATGTATGTATGCATGTACACCTACTGTGTCCGTGCAGTTATGTGTTTGCGTTTATACTAGTAACGTACGTTCTCCCCTATGTTTAATTATATATGTATTTGATACTCCTTTTGTTCTAGTGTGTAAATTTGTACCTTTTGCCTGAACAATGTTTCAGTTTTGTTCGCTTTCTACGACCATTGCTAGTCCACACATGTTAACATCTACACATTTTTACCCTTCAACGCTGAATATTTTCCACATATCATCAAAAATTTACTCCCAAGACCTCGTTCAAATATCAGTGTCAAACCATATACGTATAAATTCAACTCAGTTTCAGAAATACAAATTCAACATCAACACCTCTTTAATACAAAGAAACTCGAAAGGGAAAAAAAATCAAGCTGAAAAAAGCTTAGCATTTAAAAGCTCATTCCAGGTATCTTATAATCCAGGCAAACACCAATGCGCACAATCAGCATAGCTTTTGGAATTGGCAATTTGTTCGGGAGTCAGTAGCGACCATTGTTTCTTGTAAATGGAAGTATGTGCGTCTTTTCTATACTCTGAAAGTTGAGTTATGTTGAGCAAAGTGATTGGCACTTTTGATTTTGAGAATACTTGCATCGTGCTTTTGCTAGAGCTTCCCCAGTATGAAGGGTCCTCGATTGGCCTTGTTTCGTTATAGCAGTTACCATTTGGTTCCCCACCCCATTCCTCGCTTCTAATTTCATAACCACCATGAAATAATTATTCGGCTGTTGATATCCTGTCAAAACACATGTTATCTTCAATTACTTAGCCAAGTAGCTAGCTACTTTTTACTAAAACAAACAAACCTGTCACATTGACATCTACACCAATTCGTACGCCTAGTCCTTATAAATGTTATCAAAATATGCTTTCATCAAGTCAGTTAAAAATGGAACAAAGAAAAGGAAGTATCATATTGTATTAATTCATGTAGCTTGTCATGGAGCACGGTGTTGGGACAAGTTAGCAACTGACGCAGCGGATAAATCAAAACAAACTTCAATCGATGTAAGTAGCAATCGGTGAGTTGATAATACTGCAATGCCCAAATCCGTTGATCCAAAAATGCCGGATTCTAACTATCTTCGTCTCGTTGATCGCGTACGATACCGAGAAACAAAGATTTACGATTCTTCGACGTTGATCAAGCGCACTTGATTCCGCGAATCGGCTTCAACAAACGTTGATTCGAGCGCACTCGAACGACGTAGGTGGAGATATGAGATTTCACTCGACTACCAATTTAATGAAAGCACAAAGCTAACAAAGAAGAATTTTATTCAAATTTTCAACAACTTTTACAAATGACACGACTTGCCTATTTATAGGCTTACAACTCAATACACGACTTAAAAATTTACAACACAATGGGTACACGACTTAAAGAAAAGAAAATATACAGCGACTTAATGCTAACTCGGCTACGACTCATGTTAACTCGGCAACGGCTCATGGAAGGTATGCGCTTCATCAGCGATTTAACTGAGGCTTTACGCGATTTAAATTTCTTCACGCGACTTAAAATTGCATCAGCGATTTAAGGATTTTGAATGCTCGCGACTTAAAGAAGTTCGTTTACACCAGTTATGGAATGGCAGCGACATAAAGCTTTCCCACGACAAAAATAAGTCGGCCTCGACTCAAAGGCTGCTAGCGACTTAGGGTTAGAGAAACAAAACGACTTACTGGAATAGCATAATTCGTTCGCGATATAGGGTATCTCGCGCGCAACATATGAAGGAGGCGATTTTAGGTCGTGGAGAGATTGATTTAGGGCAGAGTCGCTGGGGGGGGGGGGGGTTGAATCGTGAGTCGCGACATAGGGGTTTTTTGAGTCGTGAGTCGCGACATAGGAGAGGTTGAGTCGTGAGTCGCGGTGGGTTGGAAATGAGTCGTGGATCGTGGGAAGAGGCGATGAGTCGTGAGTCGGTGGGAAGGCTGGGTCGCGGCTTCGAATGAGGTAACTTCTTCATCATCCTCCCCTTGTTGGATAGAATTCGTCCTCGAATTCACACTCTCGTCATCTTCGATGAAATCCTCCCTACAACACGGAATTAAATGTTTGACATTGAAAACATCAGAAGTATGAACATTTCCCGGCAACTTTAACTGATATGCATTATCATTAATCTTCTTCAGGATTTCTACTGGACCAATCTTTCGTGCTTTCAACTTGTTGTAAGTTCCAACTGGAAAACGATATTTCGTTAATACCGCGTAAACAAAATCACCCTCTTTGAAGACTACACTTCTTCGTTTCTTATCCGCCATTTGTTTATACTTCTTATTTGTCTTTTCCAATCGTTCCTGAACGATTCTATGGCATTCCGTCAACCCATTAACAAAATCAGCAGCCCGCTTAACTGTCCCCTTCGGTTGTGGTACTATTGCCAAATCCAATGACCATTTTGATAAGCTTGAATATACAATCTGAAATGGACTGAAACTTGTACTTCGGTTATTTGCATGATTGTGAGCAAATTCAGCTTGACACAACTTCACATCCCAACTCTTCAAATTGTCTTTCACGAGACATCTCAGTAAATTCCCCAACGATCGGTTAACCACCTCCTTTTGCCCATCAGTTTGCGGATGGTAAGCGCTACTAAAATTTAGCTTTGTTCCGACCATCTTCCACAAACTCAACCAAAAATGACTTAAAAATCTAGTATCTCGATCAGAAACAATAGATTCTGGTAAACCATGCAATCGATACACCTCTTTAAAGAATAATTGAGCAACTCGAACCGCATCCGCTGTCTTCTTACAGGCTATAAAATGTACCATCTTCGAAAACCTGTCCACTACAACGTATATAGAATCATTTCCTCTCTGAGTTCTAGGCAAACCCAAAACAAAATCCATGCTAATATCAACCCATGGTTTTGTAGGCACTGGTAATGGCATGTATAATCTCGCGTTTGTCGTTGTTCCTTTCGAAACCTGACAAATATGACATCGATCCACAAACCTTTCCACTTCCTTCCTCATTGACGGCCAAAAATAAGATTGAGAAATTAACTGCAAAGTACGATCTCGACCCACATGACCTTCTTCATGTAGCTCCTTTATAATCTTCATTCTCAAACTGCAATCCGGTACGCATAAACGATTTCCTTTAAACAGAAAATCATCCACCAACACAAACTCATCAGTGCTTCCTTCCTTTACTTTTTCAACAAATTTCACAAAGTAAGGATCTTCTTCAATCAGCTCTGGCAATAATTCAAACCCAGTCATCTCAACCTTCAATGTAGTCAACAAGTGATTCCTTCTGCTTAATGCATCTGCTACACGGTTCGCCACCCCTGATTTGTGCTTAACGACAAAAGTAAACTGCTGTAAATAGGCAATCCATGATGCATGTCTCGCCGAAATCTTGTCTTGGCCTTATAAATGCTTTAACGCCTCATGATCAGTATATAAAACAAACTCTTTCTAAAATAGATAGTGCCTCCAATGTTTAACAGCTTGTACAACAGCATAAAATTCAACGTCATATGTACTGTATCTCATCTTCGCTCCTGACAATTTCTCACTAAAGTATGCGATAGGACGCCCATTCTGACTCAACACTCCACCAATTCCCACCTTCGACGCATCAGTATGCAATTCAAACAACAACTGAAAATTTGGTAAAACAAGAATCGGCGCTGTCGTCAATAGTTCTTTAATCTTCTCAAAAGCAACCCCCGCTTCCTCTGACCATACAAACTGTTTCCCTTTCATGCAATCAGTAACTGGAGCCATCACGCTACTGAAGTGTGGAATGAATCTTCGGTAGAATGATGCTAGCCCATGAAAAATTCTCACTTCCGTAATTGTTTTTGGCTGTGGCCAATTCCTGACTGCTTCAACTTTATTCTAGTCCACCTGTATACCTTCTCCTGACACAACATATCCTAGAAATAAAACACTATGCGTCATGAACACGCATTTCTTCGTAGCAGCATAAAATTGTTCCTCACGAAGAATAATCAGCACTTCCCTCAAATGTTGAACATGCTCCTCCATATTCCGGCTATATATCAGAATATCATCGAAATAAACCACCACGAATTTCCCAATGAATTGTCTAAATATTTGATTCATCACCCGCATGAACGTACTAGGCGCATTTGATAAGCCAAATGGCATAACCAACCATTCGTACAACCCCTCTCTCGTCTTGAAGGCTGTCTTCCATTCGTCTCCAGGTTTAATCCGAATTTGGTGATAACCACTCTTCAAATCAATTTTCGAAAAGATAGTTGCCCCACTCAACTAATCTAGCAAGTCATCCAACCTTGGCATTGGAAATCTATATCTCACCGTAATCTTATTCAATGCTCGACTGTCAGTGCACATCCTCCACGTTCCGTCCTTCTTCGGTACTAACAAAGCCGGCACAGCACATGGACTCAAACTTTCCTGCACACGTCCCTGCTCAAGCAACTCTTCCACCTGCCTTCGCAACTCCTCATGTTCCTTCGGACTCATTCGATAATGTGGTCTATGCGGTAATACTGCTCCTAGAACAAGATCGATTTGATGTTGAATGTCTCTCAGTGGCGGTAACTCCTTGGGCAACTCCTTTGGAAATACATCCTCAAATTCTTTCAATACTGGTTTTGCTTCTTCTGGGATTTCAACCTCTTCACTACAATCTCGCCCAATCAACAGGAATACTTCAGGCTCCTCTTCAACTTCCTTAACAAACTCTTTCAACGATAGTAAAGTTTTTAGCTCTTCAATCTCCTCAGATTTACTCTCTCCCTGCTGTCTCTTCTTTGGAACTAAAATAATCTTAACGCCTTCAAACATAAAACTATAACTATTGGTCCGACCATCATGTTGCACTGCTTGATCATACTGCCACGGTCTTCCCAAAAGCAAATGACAAACATCCATCTCAACTACATCACACCAGATTTCGTCTTTATATTTCTTCCCAATAGAAAATGGAACTCGAACTCGCCTATCTACCTTTACCTCTCCTCCTTTTCTCAGCCACGCTAACTTGTAAGGATTAGGGTGTTTCTCCGTCTTCAACTTCAGCTTCCTCACAACTTCAGTAGAAATAATATTGTCACAACTTCCTGCATCAATCACAAACTTACAAACTTTTTCCAGAATAGTGCATGTAGATTGAAAAATGTTGCTCCTCAACCAACTAGCCTCATCCTTTTGTTTTGGTGTTAAACAAGATCTCCTCATCATTAGATTACACCCTTCGTCTCCCGATGCGATATCCTGTTCATTCTCCTCAACTGGACTATCTTCACCCTCAACAGCATCCTCACTTTCGACTTCAGCTATCATAGCTCGTTTCTTCGGTTTTGGACACTCGTTGCTTTTATGACCCATCTCCTGGCAATTGTAGCATTTGAAACCATTGTTAACCTTCGTCTTCTCACTCTCCTTTACTACGGGTTTACTGACAGGTTTAGAAACATTAGAACTTCCGCTAACACCCTTCATTTGATTGTTAGAATTAGTAAACACGTCACCTCCACGCCTTCCCTGCTTCTCCCAAGCCAACGCCTTTTGGTGTGCTTTCGCCACAGATCTTGGATCAAACATATTAACCATATCCTGGATCTGCATCCTTAGCCCTCCAACAAACCTAGCGGTCAGCTGCTCTTCCGTTTCCATTATATCGTTCCTGGCAATGAGTTGGTAAAATTCATCTGCATAGTCATTGACCGACTTCGTCCCCTGCCGTAGATTCTGCAATCTCTGGTACATGAGTGATTGATAGTTGTATGGCAAAAATGTAGCTCTCATCATTTTCTTCATCTTATCCCACTCTACAACCTTTGACTTCCCCATCCGTTCTCTGGTAAGTTTAGTTTGCTACCACCACGCCAAAGCTCTTCCCCTCAATCTAGTAGCAACCAACTTCACTCGACGATCTTTAGGAACCTCCTTGAAATCAAAGATCTCCTCAACATTAGACAACCAATCCAAAAATTCTTCGGCAACCATTCCACCTTTAAATTCTGGAATCTCCATCTTCATACCCGATTCCCAACGTCGATCATCATCAATAACCCGATACTGACATTGTCCCTGATCTCTATCTCTGAAATGAACATTTCCTCTTTCACCATCAAACTCCTCATCAAAGTCTGATGTATAGCGTTGTCGATTACGACCTCCAACATCTCTACTACCACTCCTTCGATCAACATTCCTATCACGATTATCAACACTTCTATGATCCTGATCTTCTCTTCTCTCTCATTCTGAATGTATCGAAGCTCTACTTCCCTCATGGTTTGATTCAGGTGAAACTCTTCTTCTACTTTGATTCATTTCAAGCATCATTCTCTCTAATCGACCAATCCCTTCATTCAACTTTTCAATAAAACTTTCATTGATTCGTTGCTCCATTTCATCGGCCTCTTCTCTTCCATACAAGGCATTAATATTGCGATGACGTTGAGCTCGTCTCGGTGGCATGATTGAACTTCACAAATAATTCAACAAATCAAACACAAAAATTCAACAAACAACAAGTCACGACTTCAATCTTCAAAATAAACTTCACAAGGCTCGGCTACTTCTCACAAGTATACACGGCCTACTTCAACTCTCTTCAAATTCAAACACCTTTCGTCTTTTGAATCAAGAGACTATGGATCACAAACTCCAAACTTGTTGCAACTTCACGATGAACACGATGAACAACTTCAAACTTCAATTACTTGGCTCCAAGACCCGATTTAGCTATGATTGGCTAAAACAAGCTCTGATACCAAACTGACGCAGCGGATAAATCAAAACAAACTTCAATCGATGTAAGTAGCAATCAGTGAGTTGAGAATACTGCAATGCCCAAATCCGTTGATCCAAAGATGCCAGATTCTAGCTATCTTCGTCTCGTTGATCGCGTACGATACCGAGAAACAAAGATCTACGATTCTTCGACGTTGATCAAGCGCACTTGATTCCGCGAATCGGCTTCAACAAACGTTGATTCGAGCGCACTCGAATGACGTAGGTGGAGATAGGAGATTTCACTCGACTACCAATTTAATGAAAGCACAAAGCTAACAAAGAAGAATTTTATTCAAATTTTCAACAACTTTTACAAATGACATGACTTGCCTATTTATAGGCTTACAACTCAATACACGACTTAAAAATTTACAACACAATGGGTACACGACTTAAAGAAAAGAAAATATACAGCGACTTAATGCTAACTCGGCTACGACTCATGTTAACTCGGCAACGGCTCATGGAAGGTATGCGACTTCATCAGCGATTTAACTGAGGCTTTACGCGATTTAAATTTCTTCACGCGACTTAAAATTGCATCAGCGACTTAAGGATTTTGAATGCTTGCGACTTAAAGAAGTTCGTTTACACCAGTTATGGAATGGCAGCGACATAAAGCTTTCCCACGACAAAACTAAGTTGGCCTCGACTCAAAGGCTGCTAGCGACTTAGGGTTAGAGAAACAAAACGACTTACTGGAATAGCATAATTCGTTCGCGACATAGGGTATCTCGCACGCAACATATGAAGGAGGCGATTTTAGGTCGTGGAGAGATTGATTTAGGGCGGAGTCGCTGTGGGGAGGTTGAATCGTGAGTCGCGACATAGGGGTTTTTTGAGTCGTGAGTCGCGACATAGGAGAGGTTGAGTCGTGAGTCGCGGTGGGTTGGAAATGAGTCGTGGATCGTGGGAAGAGGCGATGAGTCGTGAGTAGGTGGGAAGGCTGGGTCGCGGCTTCGAATGAGGTAACTTCTTCATCAGCAACACTACTCAAATCACATGGACATCAAGTCACAACCCCCTATCTTGCTGCTTCTGGAATCGATACAACAAGAGTAGAAGATTCAAGAAGCTTTGATGAATACTCGA
The DNA here is from genome assembly GCA_030765085.1 of Allium cepa. NCBI lineage: Eukaryota > Viridiplantae > Streptophyta > Magnoliopsida > Asparagales > Amaryllidaceae > Allium > Allium cepa. The sequence goes on along the minus strand of CM060941.1, from coordinate 75,239,006 downwards.
AGCCTTTGTGTGATATCTTGGAGTCGATTCCTAATGGAGAAAAGTTGTGCTTGTTGGATATAGTTTAGGTGGTCTACTATAGCAAAGGCCATGCAAATGTTCCATGACAAAATTCATGTTGCTTTTTTTGTTGCAGCCTTCATACCATAGATTTCTCATGCCTTTAATCCTACTTTTGGAAGGTAAGTATCATTTTTAATGTTCAGCATAAAAAGACAGACGATATTCTTAGATAAGTTATAAGCATAATTATATTTACCGTATGAATAATATGAAATTGGTTAATGAATTTATTTGCATTTCTATACTACGGGAGTTCAGTAAGGAAGAGATGTCAAAGAATGATACAATGGATAACAAAATGTTTTTTGGAGGAGAGAAGAAACAAAAGCTGCAACTTTTTTTTTCTACATAGTTCAAACTTTATGGCTTCTAATCTCTATCAGTTGTGTCCACCAGAGTAGATAATCATGAGTAAATATATATACATGTACGCACATGTACATATGTGTATATATACATTTACATACATGTGTGTGTATACACACACATACATACACACCTGTACGTATACACACATGTAGCTGTACATGTTAAAGCTTGAAGACAGAATTTGATACTTTTTATTGATGAAAGTTGTTACAGAGACTTGACACTTTTTATCATATTTACAAACGAACGGTATACAAAGTATTTATATTGCTTATTCTTGCTTTGGGCTTTAAATGGACCTGCATGCTTTTCTTTACCACATTTCTTCAGTTGAGATATATGATTTGGTTTCTCTGGATAGCCGCATACCATTCGTTATTTGCCACCCTCAGACCCAACGTTATTGTTAGGATTTGCGATCTGAAATTCTCAAATTTGATAATGCTTGAAATTCTTCCGATTAGCACAAATAATGTCGCCTCAAATCTTCTTTCTAAACATCTCTAATCCTCATTATCTCTCTTTGATATGTACCCGAGAGTGAGATCTGATGTTTTGAGATGCTCGTCTTACTTTGGCAAGTAAAATTGTGAGAAAGCTGACGACTTTGAGCTTGCTTTCTCTTGATTCTCCAAGCTTCTACCCAGATCTGATGACGCAGAGCTGGAATGGCTTTTGTTGTCTTTGATTCTCAAGTCTATGAAATTCCTTGACTATAAAGCCTTCGTGAGTATGTCTGCTCGTTGGTAGGTTGGAGGTATATGATTGAATTGAATTTTTCCTTTTTGTACTTACTCTCGAACAAAATATAAATCTATCTGTGTGTTTAGTTTGAGAGTGTAATATTGAATTTGCAGACATGCACCACAGAATTGGCTTTGATTTCTGAATTAAACTTTAGTTCACTTAGTGTAAACTGTAACCAGCTGATTTTTGTTGTAGCACTTGCTATACTTTTGTATTCAGCTTCTGTATTGGTTCTAGAGACAACTGCTTGTTTTTTTGAACATCATGATATTAAGTTATCTCCAATATATATACAATAATCAGTGACTGACTTTCTGTCATCTAAATCAGTAGCCTAGTCTGCATCAGCATATCCAATTATATTTAGACTATTACATGCTTTGAGTGATAAGCCATAATCTATTGTCCTCTTGAGATATCTGAGAATCCTCTTTATTGCTCTGCAATGTGTATCTAGAGGATTCTGCAAAAATTGAGAAACCATGATAACACTGTAAGCAATGTCAAGTCGTGTTATAGTGGTATATTATAATGCCCATACAACACTCTTATATTGTTAATATTATGCGTGTCTTCTCCCTTGTTTTTAGAGAAATGCTGACTGCTTATCATTAGTGTTGGTCGTGCTTTTGCATCACTCATCTTTGTTTTGTCCAGCAATTCTGAGATATATTTGCTTTAGCATAAAATTATTTTACAGTTTGTTTTTCTTTTAACTTCTATGCACAAAAAGTAGTTGAGATCTTCAAGATCCTTTATTTAGAATTGCTTGTTTAGATAAGATATGGCGTGGTTGACCTCATCATCATCATTACCTGTAATAATCAGATTATCAACATATATTGGTATGTAAATAATTAATGAGTTATTGATTCTAACAAACAGTGAATTATCTGATTTGGTAGACTGATGTCCTAAATCTGTTAATGTTGCTATCAGTCTGTCAAACCAGACCCTTGGAGCTTGCTTAAGGCCATATATTACCTTATTTAATTTGCACACATATTTTTTATTCTAACTGTAACCATGTGGTTGATCCATATAGATCTCCTCCTGCAAGATACCATGTAGAAATGCATTGTTGACATCTAATTGTCTTATGTTCCACCTTTAATTTAATGCAATAGTAAGAATGAGTCTAATAGTGGTTGGTTTGACCATTGAAAAAAAGTTTCATTAAAGTCAAATCCATATTGTTGAGTGTATCTCTTTGCAACAAGTCTTGCTTTGTATCTGCAGATTGAACCATTAGGATTTCTCTTTATCTTGTATGTTCACTTACATCCAACTATATTTTTATTATCTAGTGAACATACAAGATACCATGTCCTATTTTTTATAAGAGCATTGTATTTTTCATCTATAGCTACTTTCTAGTTTTTGTCTTTTGCATCTTGCTCATATGTTGTTGGTTCATGTGTACTTGGACTTGCTGTATATAACTTTGGCTTAAAAATATCACTTTTGGCTCTTGGAATCATGAGATGACTTGAGCTTACTTGAGCTTTAGTGTGAGGTAAGTCTCCTGTATTATTATGATCTGAACTACTTTGTGAACTGTTTTGATGAATGTTCTCTTTATCTTGATCCTTATTCTTCGATGATTTCATAGGTAAATGATTGGCATGACTGAGATCATCATCCCATTCATGGTCCTGTTGAATAGATGATGTGGGCGATATATTTTGATCGTCAATAGTCCTCTTTGCCTCCACTTGATGCTCAAATTCTAAATATATAGGTAATTCTAGTATTGATGTTCTTGGGTTGTAAACCTTACTAGTAGTTTTCATTTCTTTTATACTAAAGGGAAAAACACTTTCATTAAAAACAACATGTCTACTAATGAAAACTTTACCACTGTCATCAAGACATTTATATCCTATCTGATTTGTAGCATATCCCAAAAAAGTGCATGGTTTAGATCTGAAATTCAATTTATCGGTGTTATATAGTCTTATGTAGGATAAACATAGACACCTAAAGGTTCTTAGGCTAAGATAATCTAGTTTGATCTCATACATTTTTTCCATGGGGCTAATTCCTTTTAGAACCTTTGATGGCAATTTGTTGATTAGATATACAGAATATTAAATGCTTCATGCCAAAATTTTAAGGGTAAGGATGCATGAGCTAGTAAAGTAAGACCTAATTCTGTTATATGTCTATGTTTTCTTTAAACTAGACTATTTTGTTCAGATGTGTAGGGATATGTAGTTCTATGTATTATTCCATTCTTCTGAAAATAATTGATTTTTTTATATTCAGCACCCCCATCAAACTGGATGATCTTAACTTGAGAGTTGATTTGTTTTTCATCCATTGTTATGAAGTTTACAATTGCGTTGTATGCTTCAGATTTTTTGTAGAAAGTATATCCAAGTGTATCTTGAATATGCATCAACAAATGAAATGTAGTATTTAAATACAAAATTTGAGCATATAGGTGTAGGACCACATAAATTAGTAGCAACTAATTCTAATGGTCTAGAATATTGTGATGATGACTCATTAAATGCTAATGTATAACTCTTACCCATTTGGCAATGAGTACATATGTATGGTAAAGAGATATCATCAAATGTTGTTTTATTTTTAGTAAGAACTTATCTTACAACTTTAACAATTGGATGACTAAGTTTGTAGTGCCAAGATCAAATAAATTCCGATTATTCCTTTTTTCACATAGATTACAATGATTTTGTTCTTTTGTAAAACTGCTGCAATAAGAAGATTCAAACTTGTACAATCCTTTTTCTGCATCATCCTGCAAAAGAATATCTTTAGTTAGCATGTATTAAATTAAACAGTGCTTAGGATAAAACTCAAAGTATACATTATTGTCAAAAGCAAACTGAAGCACACTTATTAGATTCTTCTTGATTTTTGGCACTCTTAACAAGTTGTGATTAAATAATTGTCTCTTACCTTTAATATAAGCATTACCAATATGTGAAATTTTGACACACTTATCATTGCCTATACAAATTGTTTGTTTACCTCTATACTTCTTGTTTTCAAGATTCGAGTTATCAAGATTATTAGTGATGTGATTAGTTGCCCCTGAGTTTAGATACCAACATTCATCTTGTATATAAGTTCTTGCAGTATCACTTGAGTTGTGACCTTTGTTGTTGTGAGTCTGATTATAAATATTTTGTGCCATGTTGACACTGATGTTGCTGCTTCTTTGATTGCTGTTATTTTGATTTGAATATTCGAAGTAACACTTCATAGCAGTATGCCTATTCTTTCACAAATTTGAGACTTTGGTCTATTGCTATTGTTCCATCTGCCTCTTCCTCTAGATCTGTTAGAGCAACCATCTCTTTGTGTTGACTGCTCTGTTTTGTTGTTGTTTTGGTTTTTGTTTCTATGATTGGATGTGTAGTTGATTGAGAAATATGATTCTTATGGCCTTTTGTTATCAATTCTTATTTCATGTGCAAGTAAAATTGAATAAACATCATCAGTTGATGGTAAAACCTTTTAAGAGGTTATAACAACAACAGCTACTTCATATTCATCACTTAAACAATTCGGTATGGTTAGAATTTGTTCCGTGTTTGATACTTTATGATCTGAAGCCTCTAGCAAATCACAAGTTTCTTTGATCTTGGATAGGTATTCCCTCATAGTGTGATTATCTTTTCTGATGTTTTGAAGCTGTCTTTTATGATATATGACCTTTACTGTAGATTGAGTGTTAAAAACTTTTTCAACAGTTGTCCATATCTCATTAGCAGTTTTGCATCCTATTACATGAGATGGTAAATTTGTGTTTATTGATGAGAGCAACCATGAACATATTAGTCTATCTTGCTTCACATATTCTTCATTACTGACAACTTTATTTTCTTGGTCAGTGATGCATTTTGGTGGGGTTGGGATGGTTCCAGGGATGACAGTTTGAGACCACATCCCCGGATTGCAGTTTCAACCTGAAGTATCCACAGAAGGCAATCATCTTCATCCAAATGAACTTTCACAAGCTGACTTTGTGGGCTAGTGATATTCCTAACTAATTTCTCAGCAGTTGATCCAATCTGTTGAGAATTTCTTACATTATCAGATGTTACTGAGTTGATTTCATCACCCATGATGAATTTCCAAAACAAAGAACACTGATAAAGAAACCGTGAAAATTCAAAATAAAGTGAAACCAATGAAATTCAATCAATCTTGATCAAGTCTTATGTTTCTAAGACAACAGATGACCATTGAACATGGTTTGATGCAACCATGAAGTTTAAATGATTCTTAGATTCGGTCTGATTTGATATATTTTGCTAGATGGTACTTTCTTTGAAGTTTTGTGATCTGTTCTTGCTTTTCTTGATCTAAGAATTTTATTGTTTTCTTTGTTGTTTTCCTTTAAGATTCAATACAGTGGTGTTGATGCAGCCAATTTTCTCGAATTTGGCAGGGCATAATACTTCTTTATTGAATTGCCCAATCAAATGAAGAGATTTAAATCTCTAATGAGAACAAAACTGATATGATGAATATTATTTGATGAGTTTTTCTTTAATCTTTGAAAGACTTGCTGTTAAGAAGTTAAGCAGTTAAGCTCTGATACCAAGAAAGAATTGGATACTTTTTATTGATGAAAATTGTTGCAGAGACTTGATACTTATTATTATATTTACAAATGAATGGTACACAAAGTATTTATATTGCTTATCCCTGCTTTGGGCTTTAAGTGGGCCTGCGTGCTTTTCTTTACTCGATTCCTTCAATTTAGATATATGATTTGGTTTTTCTATATGGTCACATACCATTCATTATTTTTTGACACTGCACATTAATATAAAAGAGCAATGTAATCTAGTCTACCATGTGTTGGTGCTTGCAACGACATTTGTGTGGCCTTCTCCAACTCCTTTGCTAGAAGATGAGAACACACCGTTCCTTACAAAAGAATGATTGGATCAGTTAAGACTATGTATATTATGTGTTGGGAAGACAAATAATTTCAAAGAGCTTTCAAAACTAGATGATTCAAAATCATGGTGTTGATGAAGCTGTAGAGATCGAAATAGATCATATGGCGATGTTGTCTATGCCAAAGGAGTTCTGCAACTCACTCCTCAGGTTTATTGATACTATATAATAGTTCAAGCAATTAATGATTTTTATGCTCCAGAAATGAATATGACTATAATTTTTGTGTTGGCAAAGTGTGTACCTAAATATATTATCACTACCAAAGAAAGTGGGTGTACCACTAAGATATCAAATACATAACAATGGCAACACTTGAAAAGTGTTACTAAAAGTGTTGCTAGCATTACTTAATATGCAATTTTTGTAATTAGACTTGAGTGATTGAAATAAGAGCAAGAACTAACAATTGAAATGAATATATGAGTTGCTACAATAGACCTCTTGATATATATATATATATATAGTTTTTCTTATATATATATATATATATATATATATATATATATATAGTTTTTCTTTGTTGAATCAATGAAATTACATAAAATGGATACATATTTATACTTGATCAATGGATAAATTTAAATAGACACAACACATGGGTAAAGTCATTTAATGAAAAGTAACATATTTTGAAACCCAAATGATCCTTCAAGTGAAAGGTCATTAATTCCAAAACTCCTCCTTAATGCGCTTTCTTTACCACCCAATGAACTCTGGAAGATGACAAAATTTCTCTTTAGAAAGAGCTCTGCAGCTTGTTATTTTCATTTTTTAGGTATTCAAGTTGCATTCATCTATTTCAATGGTTTCCCTAATAAAATGACATTTGATAGTAATATGCTTTGAACGGTCATGGTTGACTAGATTTTTTTCATTAAAAATTGCTAATTTGTTATCACAATATAATATAAGTGCTTAATCTTGCTTTCTTTCGATATCTCCTAGATTTCTTCCTAGCCGTATTGCTTGAATTGCCGCTTTGTCTACTTTAACATGCTTTGCTTCTGTAGATGATAATGTCACCGTTTTTTTCTTTTTGAAGACCATGAACAAACTCAGAAACCAAGAGAAAATGCATAAGAAGAAGTGTTTTCCATGTCATCATGACATTCAACTTAATTGTTGTCAACGGATCCAATAAGAATCGCTGCTTCACATGACTTGTAAAGAATATCATTGTCCATCGTACCTGCTAAATATTTAAGAACTCCTTTTGTAGCAACAAAATGAATTTGACTTGGATCTTGCATATATCCAGATAGCATACTTGTCGCAAATATTATATCGGGTCTTGTAGCGGTGATATAAATTTGACTACCAATGAAACTTCTGTATTTAAAAAAATTGTAACAACGCGGACTTTAAGTAGTAATTAATTAAAGTTAATAATTAAAAATTAATTCATTAAAATGTATTTTTAAATATTAAACAAAAGGATAATTTTGTATTTGATTTAATAAATGTGTTCAAATTGTAAATAGGTGAAAAATAATTTGAAATAAGTGAAAATGTGTAAATAATTTTTATTCAAAAGTTATATAATTAACGTACGATATTGATTTGGAAAAGAAATGATTTTTGAAATATTAATTAATATTAACCTAAATTAAATAGAAAATGGTTATAAATGAAAGAATGAAACAAAAATAATATTTTGTTTATACCCAAGCCCAAGCCCAAAATCCATAGTTTTCCATTTTGAGATTTTTCTTCCCTTCACTGAACATTCACGCATATCCCTCACAATCAACTTTTCCTCCTTTCTAAAGTAAAAAATATGAAATCTTCTTCCTAAAATAAATGTAATAAAATTAAATAAATTGTAATAAATTACCAAATTTGTATGGGTTCCTCATCATATCATTATATATACATAGCAATGAAGAAATTCAGGGTTTGACTGAATACGGGAAGCCTAGAACCTTGCATTCGAATAGAGGATGGAGGAACGAGCTACAGATGAGTGTTTTCACTCACAAACCTATGTTTAACCATATATTTCATGATACACGTGTTGTTTTGGGTTGACGTTTGGATAATATACTAGGTGTGCATTGAACTGATGTTAACTCTGCATGAACAAGGAGGAAAGAGGTTGGAAGACGATCATGTAGGTTAACTTTTAGTTTTAGGAACGGTCGACCAGCTAGGTTTACTAGTCGACCGTAACAGGTCGTCCGTTGAAAGATGCACAGTCAACCAGTGGCCGAAGTTGAAAAAAAGAATAAAATAAATAAAAATATAATATATTATATACCATTAAAGTATAATAAAAATAAATACATAATATATTTTTGTGAGGTTTATAAAAGAATCCATAAATGTAATATGTATTAATTTCAAGAAATTAATTATTTAAAGAAAAAATTAGATTTTTCATTTTAAAAATCCTACAAAGGTTGAATATATACTTTGAAAAATAAGAAATATAACCTAATTAACAATTTAGGTATTTTAAAGTAAAATTGGAGATTAATAAAATTTAATTAGAGCTCTATTTTACATTTTCATATATTTAATAATTTAAAATTACGCAAACATTCAATTCAACTCTAAAATGATTATTATTCATTTCTGATGTTTTCTCTGTGCATCTCATATGCTTTCTCCTTGGCCCAGGGACATTTTCTATTCGTACAAATTCTTTGGTGCATCGACGCGTGTATATCGGGGTAATACATCTAACTAGCAAAAATACCGAAAATAAATTTAGATCAAAATCTTTCGATTGAAGTAATATGGGTTAAAATTGTAAATACTCGAAAGCGTTCAAAGTTATAGAGTCTTACGACCTTATTTGAATTTAAAAATAATAATTTACGATCCTCCAATGTATAAAATGCAGGTCGTTATAGGACCAGAGTACGTAACGCTCTTCAATTGGTAGTGTAATACTCATGGTTATTTGAGGCACCAAAGGTTTACAAACTAATGTTGAGACTTGGTTTTGATTCATGACACAAAGCTATCACTATGACATACAGATTTGATGACTGCTACAACAAAAAAAGAATATATACTACACGGAGACAAGACATCAAAATCAGTGCATCAATTATATTATCTTGTTTTTGAGTCTTAAGTCAATTTTGTTAAAATCTCTTCTAGATTAACGTATATATTAGCTTATATATAATCTTAATGATTTATACATATAAGCACAGAATATATATATATTATCAAAGTTTTCTTTAAAAATCATAATATATATATATATATTAGAAACCCTTGAAAATTGTGCTAATTGCACAGAAATCACCAGGTTAGTCGACTAATCTGGTAGGTCAATCGACTGACATGTAAATTTTTGTGCAACATGTATAGGTGCACAAACAAACAAATAAAACGTTTGAATATCCAGTCGACTGACTTAGCGGTTCAATTGATTGAATATCTACAACAGCTATATTCTGAAAAGACACGACTATCTGTGAAGAGTTACGAACCTCTACGAAAAAGATTTGGATGCAACACTTCAATCGAAACTCTTCATCAACAGTCGCTGCTTTTTATCCTCTATAAATACATACTCTAACTTGATTCCAAATCACTGAATTTTCTTATCCTTCTTATCTAACTCTCTTGAATCTATTTGCAAATATACTTTCAAATATTCTGCATTAAAGTAATATTATACCTTTCTATTCTTCATAAACTTCAAATATATATATATATATATATATATATATATATATATATATATAAACACACACACTCGAGGAGAAGTTTATAGGAAGGGTGTACTACAAGTGACAATCCGTGTTATTAGAACACACAAAGTCAAAATAATCTTTTGTATTTTTTTAAGTCCTGTTATGCTGCTCAGGCGTGTGAAGTCCTCTTCGGCTGCTGAGGCAAAATCCTGTTCTGCAGCTCAGATCCTTGTTCGGCTGCTCAAGGGTTGCATTGATCTATTCCTTCGGGTTAAGTGAGGGATGTTGTTTTGGTGAAATTCCAAAAGGAGTCTAGAACTAGACGTAGGACGGTGCTCCGAACTAGTATACAAATTCTTGGTGTCATTTTACTTTACTACTTTTATATTCTGCACTATTTACCGTATAGCTATCATCACTACACTCTGTATTAGCGTATATCCATATTACATGATCCATAGCACACTTTCATTTGGTATCAGAGCAAGGTCATCATGCAACCGTAACATAGTTATTTGATAATCTAATAATATGGAAACTAACACTACCACTAGCATTAACACTAGCTTCATCGAAGGACAATCCACCACATGTCCACCACTATTTAATGGCAAGAATTATAACTATTGGACCACACGAATGAGAATATATATGCAAGCAAATGGTTTTGATTCATGGAATATAACTCAAACAGAATATATGATTCCTACCAAAGAATATTCTACTTGGACAAATACATAGAAACTAGATGCCATAACAAATGCAAAAATCATGAATATGTTGTTTTGTGTCTTAGATAAAAATAAGTTTAACCATGTTAGCAAGTGCAATACTGCATATGAAATATGGTGTACACTCAGAGTTACACAAGAAGGTACTAACAAGGTTAAACAAAGCAAAATATCTATGCTCAAAAGTTAATTTCAAAACTTTAGGATGAAAGAAAATGAATCTATAATTGATATGTATTCAAGATTTCAGGATATCTACCATTCATTGGTAGGATTAGGAGAAAAATATTCAGACTTTGATATTGTGTACAAAATCCTTAACTCTTTAACGGATGAATGGGAAAGAAAAGTTCTCTCTATTGAAGAAGCGAACAATATTTCCAAAATAACTTCGGAAGAGTTAATAGAAAATCTAATGTCCTATGAAGTAAATTTGCAGGCTAAACGAGTTCAAGCTCAAGATAAAAAGAATATTGTATTCCATGCAGAACAAGAAGAGTCAGTTTAGACAAAGACGACCTAGCCTTTATTGCCAAAAACTTCAAGAAATTCTTGAAGTATAGAAAAGGAAACAAAAATAATGGCAAAAGAAGCTCAAACAGCAATGAACCACCGTCTTCATCAGTTCTGGAGTGGTTTAACTGTCACAAAAAGGGTATATACAGAAGGACTGTCCGATCAAAAGAAAGAATATCAAAATAAAAGAAAGGACGAATTCAGAAGAAAAGCCTTTTCAGTTACATGGGATGATTAAGATTCCTCCTCTTCTTCTGTAAGTGAGAGTGACAGCGATAATGAGCAAGCCAACGTATGCTTTATGGCCAAAGATAATGAGGTTAGTGATTTAACTTTTGATGATATGATAGAGATAAACTCAGAATTATTAGATACTTTAAAAAGTCTCAAAAGAAAATATAAAGAGGCTGTAGAAAATCAAAACAAGGCAAAATTTGAAAGAAAAATGCTTAAAGACGAGAAGAAAATATTAAAGAAGAACTTGAGAAAACTCAAGAATCTCTTTCAAATGTTAATTCTCACCTTATATTATTGAGTCAAGAAATTGAAACTCAAAAAGAAAAGAATGATGTTCTTGTTTCTAAAATCATGATTTAAAAACTAATATTAAAATGATAGAACTAGAAAATTCAAGTCTAAAGACCAAACTAGAAAGTATCACTAAAAACGTTCCAAATTTTAATAAAGGAAGAAAATATTTATCTTGAATTACTGAGAATTCACAATCTGTTAACAATAAAAATGGATTAGGTTATAAGAAGAAAGTCAAGATTTCAAAATCTAGTAATTTAAACAATATTAAGTCTAATATAACACTCATATCTTCAAAAAGACTAGTTTCTAAAACTATAAATATATGGGTACCTAAAACGAATAACAAGTTAATAAGGAAAAAGTATATTAGTTCATCATAGAAAATGTTCATAATAATAAAAATTATATCTATAAAAAGAATACTAAACCCACTTGGGTTTGGTTTCCTAAGACCTAACGCTTACGACCCTATTAAAAAAAGGTGGGTACCAACGTTATCTCATATTTTTTGCATGTACCCCTCAAGAAAAGAGGAAAATGGATACTCGACAGTGGTTGCTCAAAACACATGACAGGAGACAAAGATATGCTGGTAAACATTACATACTCAGATGGAGGTTTTGTCACTTTTGGAGATAATTCCAAGGGCTATATCATCGGCAAAGGCGATGTGAGCAATTGCAATACATCTAATTTACCTCTTATTACAAGCGTTTTATTAGTTAAGAATCTAAAATATAATCTATTAAGCATAAGTCAATTATGCGATAAAGGTTTTAAAATATCCTTCTCTTAAAATAAATGTAGTATCCTTGATCAAAATCAGAATCTTATTTTCGAAGGAAATAGAGATAAAAACACTTATGTTTTGAATATGAAAGTTAATCATAACTCAGACATGTGTTTAATAGCCAAAGAAAATGATCCCTGGATATGGCACAAACGATTCTGTCATATCAATCTCAAAAATATAAATAAAATTTCTAAAAATAATCTTGTAAAAGGATTACTAAAGATGAGTTTTAAAGTTAATAATATATGTGACTCGAGTCAATTAGGTAAATTAACCAAATCCTCGTTTAAATCTAAGAAAGTCAGTTCGACATTACAACCACTTGAATTACTTCATATGGATTTATTTGGACCTACCCAATTTCAATTCATAAATCACAACAAAAACGTATTTGTAATAGTTGATGATTTTTCTAGATATACATGGACTATCTTTATGAAAAATAAAAGCGATACTTTTGAGAATTTCAACACATTTGTTAAACGAATTCAAAATTTAAATGGTACTAAAATTAAAAATATTAGAAGTGATCACGGAGGAGAATTTGAAAATGAACAATTTGATAACTATTGTAAAAAGAAAGGAATATTCCATAACTTTTCGTTTCCTAGAAGTCCACAACAAAATGGAGTTGTAGAACGAAAGAATTGAACTCTACAAGAATGTCCAAGAACCCTACTAAATGAAAGCAAATTACCAAAACATTTTTGGGCAGAAGCTGTTGCAGCTGTCTTTTATGTATTGAATCGTGTTTCTATTAGACCTCTCACCAAGAATACACCTTATGAACTTTTTAACGGTAGAAAACCAAACATATCTTATTTTAAAATATTTGGGTCAAAATTTTATGTATTAAATACCAAGATCAGCTTGGCAAATTCAATTCAAAATGTGATGAAGGTATATTTCTTCGATATTCAAATCGAAGAAAAGCTTATCAAATTTTCAATAAATGAACTAATACTATCGAAGAGACACTTTATATATCTTTTGATGGGAACTCTAAACTTATTTCAAAAGCAAATAATGATGATGAGTTACTTAATAATAAAATGAATATAATAATAAACAATTTAAGAGAAGATGAAGATATTGTTTATAATTCTAAAGAAGATGAAAACATTATTAATAATTTAGAAAATAGAAATATTACTAATACAATAAGATCTCCTCGAAGAATCTTACGAAATCATCCTATAGAAAATATAATTGGAGAAATAAATTAAAATGTTCAAACTAGAAATCAACTAAATTTAATGGGTAATGTAGCTTTTCTCTCTACTATAGAACCTAAAAATACTAAGGAAGATCATCTGATGAAAATTGGATTATTGCTATGCAAGAAGAACTAAATCAGTTTGAACAAAATGAAGTTTGGGAATTAGTACCCAGACCGACCGATCAGACCGTTATAGGAACTAAATGAGTTTATAAAAATAAAGCAGACGGATTAAGAAATATAACCAGAAACAAAGCGAGACTAGTAGCATAAGGATATAACCAAGAAGAAGGAATAGACTACGAAGAAACGTTTGCTCCAGTCACTAGACTAGAAGCAATACGTATCTTATTGGCGTACGCATGTTTTAATAACTTTAAACTCTATCAAATGGATGTTAAAAGTGCATTTTTAAATGGTTATATTAAAAGAAAATGTTTATGTTGAACAACCTCCTTTATTTATTAATGAAACCCAGATCATGTTTATAAACTTAAGAAAGCTTTATATGGTTCAAAACCAGCACCACGTGCTTGGTATGAATGCCTTAAAAGCTATTTAATTGACTCAGGATTCGAAATAAGAAAAGTAGATCGAAATTTATTTATAAAACATTCTAAAAATGATATTTTGATAGTTCAAATATATGTAGACGACATTATATTTGGTTCAACTAATAATAAACTATGTAAAGAATTTTCTAAAATAATGACTAGAGAATTTGAAATGTCCCATATGGAAGAATTATCATATTTTCTAGATCTTCAAATAAAACAAGTTTCAAATGAAATATTTATAAATCAAGAAAGAAACTGTAATAATCTTATTAAACGTTTCGAAATGGAAAACACTTCTGCCAAACCAACACCTATAAGCACAACAGCACTTCTTGATAAAGATGAAAATGGCAAGAGTGTAGACCAAAAACTATATCGTAGTATGATAGGATCACTATTTTGCCTAACAGCGCATAGACTAGATATAATGACGAGCGTATGTTTATGTGCAAGATTTCAAGCTAACTCAAAAGAATCGCATTTTACGAGCCGTAAAACGAATATTATGTTATCTTAGTAATACTACAAATTTCGGACTTTTTATCCAAAAGAGTGCTCGTTCGAGTTAGTATCATATATTGATGCTGATTTCGGAGAATCACGAACAGATAAAAAAAGTACAAGTGCTACATATCACTTCATTGGTAAATCATTAATATCATGGCTTAGCAAGAAAAAAAATTGTATCTCACTATCAATTTATGAAGTAGAATATATTTTTGTGGAACTAGCTTGTGCGTAAGTAATTTATATGCAACATACACTTAAAGATTTCAGAGTCAATTTATCAAAATCAACAATTTACAGCGATAGTTCCAGTGCAATAAATCTATCTAAAAATCCAGTAAACCACTCTAGAACTAAACACATAGATATTAGACATCACTTTCTACGCGGTAATATAGAAAAAGAAGTGATAAATTTAGACTGCGTTCCATCTGAAAATAATTGAGCTGATATTTTTTACTAAACCATTGTTAGAAAATACTTTTATAAAATTACGTTGAGGACTCGGTATAATGTCAATTAAATATATATAAATGATAAAATATGAAATTTTGACTAAAAACTCAAAAATATTTTTTTTTTACAAAAATTCATTTTTCTGACCATGATGAGACTCGAACCTATGACCTATTATGAATAGCCCAAGTTTCTTAACCACCAGAGATATTAATTATTTTCATTACAGCCCAGGTCGGGGGCTCTATTATATGGTAACAACTATACACTAAATTATGTATAATATTTACCTTTATAAATTTATCTTATGCATATTGCATTTACATAGATAAATCACAATAACAGAAATCCAACGAAATAGCAACTAAAATTCCTAACTAACACCCTTTTATAGCTAAATTCAAGACAAACCGTTCGCTTCATCCTTCTTATTCTCAACATTAGGCTATAAATAGGTATTTCTATTCTATATTATTCATACAATCTAACAAAAATACAAACTAACTATCAATATGTCAACTTCTTCATCAACTGACTCCATTGAAATTTTAGCCTCTACTGAATCACCAAAAACTCTTGTCCGTTATACTACACCATCTTCTACCTATCATGATCATACCGGATATACTCCGAAGAAAAATAAAGGGAAGAAGATGATGGTTGATGTCTCTCCAAACACTAAACAAAAAATAGATGATTTGCATCACTATCAACAAGAATCGCTGATGCTTCAACGTGAAATATATTACGAGCAAAAGATCAACTTGAGACGTTTAGGGATTATCGAACACATTGCTATGAAATTTTGTGGTGCGTCAGCACATCCAATAGATGAACACACCGTTTCGTCTATTCAACAACCTTCTACTTCATCCTCGCAATGACCACTAGTCTCACCAAATTCATGGGATCGAAATGAAGCATCAAATGTTCGTCGCAAACAACTATAGGGCTACAAAACTCCTAGCCTTTCAAAATAAAAGTAGTTGTTATCATTTATATTTTTTTTCTAATAATTTAACTAAAGTATGTACTTTTTTTTTTGGAAAATTCATTTCTTCTCCTTCGTATTATCAATACATATACTAGTTTTAATATTCAAAAATAAATTTACAACTTTCATAAGTATGAAAATATATAAAATATTACTCATAAAAATTGATTGGGAAAATTCACCCAGGTCAGTCGACTGAACCAGGATACCAATCGACTGACACTGAAATAAAAAAAATTAAAACACAAGGCCAGTCGACTGTCACAGTGGCTTAGTCGATTGGACCAGAAGATGAAATGTATATAACCCAGATTCAGTCAACTGAATCAGGCATTCAATTGACCAAACCAGAAGTTTGATAATTTTGAATTTGAGGTTCAGTCGACTAAACCACTGATTCAGTCGACTGATTTGTGAATTTAAGCAAAATTAGTGCTCCTACCCATTCACTTTTAACCTTTTAACCTTCGCTTTCCTCTTCTCTCTCCTCTCTCATTTCAGATCTTCAACTTTTTCAAAACCCTAGATCTTCAAAAAACTCAATTTTTAACCTCCAAACAATCAAATTAATGGCTCCAAAGAGAACTTCATCCTCACAACGTCCTTCCAATGAGCAAATTCAATAATGGCTATTCGATGATACCACAATTAAAAGATGGAGGAGAATGCAAGATTCTCGCATCTTTGAAGGTTTGTTTATAAAGTTTGCCGATTTTTCTCCATACCATATACAAGAATTGGCTCATAGGTGCAATTTGGAATCTTCATTCAATATTGACGACAATAAGCATAAAATTAACCAAATTATGGTCAAACTATTCTATGCTTATCTTAACTTGGGTCATCAAAACGTTCAAAACCAAGAAGATTGTGTATGGAGTTTAGTTTGTGGAAAACCCATCTTTTCTCCTTAGATCGAATGGCTCACATTTTAAGATCTGAAAATGATCGTATAGAAATGAGCAATGTTGATTGTGATATGATCGTTCGTGACCGTATAAGTCATTTAGTTTTAGAAGACGATATGTATCAACTCAAGTCTATGTCCTTAAGACCAAAAGCTAGAATTATACATCGTGCATTAATAAAAACCGTAACTTCGCGAACCGAGAGTTATGAACTTGTTTATGAACATAACTTTAAAGCCTTATACGCTATCTTCAGAAATATCAAATTCAATTGGCTACGATTAATTCTTGATGAATTCTTAAGCTTTAACAATGTCGAATGAATGTCATCTACTATGGCGAATATATTATGTGATTGCTAAAAGCAAGTGAGATTCGAGAACCAGACTCACCGGTTTCTACCGTCGGGTACTTAAACTCTCGTACTTTAGCATTAATGAATCTACCGGTTGCTCGACCTCCTCCTACCATTACTTTTGAAGAATGGACTCAACGACAAGTTTCTCAAGATCAACCACAACAACAGCAAGGCGAAGCATCTCACCGTCCAGCTCGCCAAAGATCAACTAGTTGTCAACAAGACGAAATTCTAATTCCTAATAGGGGCCTTCCTCTACATGAGTCTATTTCTATGATATCCCGTAACCGAAAAATTCTTCAATCCCATATCACTAAAGTTGAAAAAAATCTTGATAAGATTAAAGGATTTTTTACAAAGTTGTGGCAAGCTATCTCATGTTCATCCGGCACTTCCACGGCTACACTAGGTGATCCGGGTAAGCAACCCTTTTTCACTTGGTCTTCCTCTTCCGATGATCAAGAAAGTAGTAGCGAAAATGGTGGAGATGGAGGCGATAGTGGCGGTCAAACATTGCATGGTGATAGGGGTAAGCAAAGAATGGCATAAGGTGTTATTTTTCTTATAAAAACATTAGTCTTCATTTCACAACGTTATGGCTTGTATTAAATAGCTACTCTATTCGTATTATTTCAAGACTCTTGTTTATAGTATTTTAATGTATGAATGGTTGGTTCCTTCATAATATCTATCAATGCTTCATACTTCTATATTCTTTATTCCTTTTTGTCGATGACAAAGGGGGAGATATATTATTACTAACATCAAGAATGCAGGATATAGAATGTCAAAGATTTAGGGGAAGTAAGTATTTATAATATATATATAGTCGAAATCTATATCTATTTACATGTTGTCATCAATCAAAAAGGAGGAGAATGTTGAGACTTGGTTTTGATTCATGACACAAAGCTATCGCTATGACATACAAATTTGATGACTGCTATGACAAAAAGAGAATATATACTACATGGAGACAAGACATCAAAATCGGTGCATCAATTATATTATCTTGTTTTTGAGTCTTAAGTCAATTTTGTTAAAATCTCTCCTCGATTAACGTATATATTAGCTTATCTATAATCTTAATGATTTATACATATAAGCATAGAATATACATATACATATATATTATCAAATTTTTCTTTAAAAATCATATATAATATATATATATATATTAGAAACCCTTGAAAACTGTGCAAATTGCACAGAAATCACCAGGTCAGTTGAGTGACCTATAAATTTCTATGCAACATGCACAGGTGCACAAACAAACAAATTAAACGTTTGAATACCTAGTCGACTGACCCAGATGTTCAGTTGACTGAATTTCTACAACAGTTGTTTTCTAAAAAGACACGACTATTTGTGAAAAGTTACGAACCCCTACGAAAAGATTTGGACGCAACACTTCAATCGAAACTCTTCATCAACAGTCGCTGCTTTTTAACCTTTATAAATACGTACTCTAATTTGATTTCAAATCACCAAATTTTCTTATCATTCTTATCTAACTCTCTTGAATCTATTTGCAAATATACTTTCAAATATTCTGCATTAAAGAAATATTATACCTTTCTATTCTTCATAAACTTCAAATATATAAATTTATGCTTGGGGAGAATATTATAGGAAGGGTGTACTATAAGTGACAAATCCGTGTTATTACAACACACAAAGTCAAAACAATCTTTTATATTTGTTGAAGTCCTAATCTGCTGCTCATGCGTGTGAAGTCCTCTTCGGCTACTGAGGCGAAATCATGTTTTACTGCATAGGTCCATGTTCGGCTGCTCAAGGGTTGTATAGACCTGTTCCTTCGGGTTAAGTGATGGTTTTTGTTTAAGTGAAATTCCAGAAGGAGTCTAGGACTGGACATAGGACGGTGCTCCGAACCAGCATAAAAATTCATGGTGTCATTTTACTTTACTACTTTTATATTCCACACTATTTACTGTATAGCTGTCATCACTACACTCTGTATTAGCGTATATCCATATTATGCGATCCGTTGCACACTTTCAACTAATAGTTACTAGATAACTATGGAATGAATCTATCCAGAGTTTCCTATTGGCTTATAATAACTAAGTTCAAATAGGAAATCTCAAATAATGATATTACATAACTCTCTCGACTTTAGAATATTGTTGAAATTCAATATGGATGCTCCACTTTGGTTATTGTTAAATCATGGCATAATGATCCATCGAGGGACTATAGTTGGGTTAAGTTGAAGCAATGGAATCAAAAACTAATCGGTGGAGAAATCATCTCCTTGGTAATAAGAGGTTAATATGTAGTTAATGCAAAGTCAAAGTCTTTGGACAAAGCAGTACAGTTAATAATAATTATTATTATTGAACCAAAGTTTTTTTGCTGGGACAAACCGAGTTGATTGTGGATGATATTGAAATTTTTACCAAAGCTAAATTCCGTAAGCCCTAACATGATATAGTTTTGACGAAGATAATTGGTGTAAATAGTCTTTACTACCGGGCTGTGCACTTAAAGTCACGGTAAAGTCCCAAAAAATCCTTGTTATAGCATGTAGCATTATTTGACCGCAATGTTATTTCAATTTAGTGCTATTAAACAATCAATTCACTTTAGGCCTCGCTATTTTTTGCTACACCCACTAAACCAAGGCTTTTTGGTACCCGCTTTAGCCACATTAATATACAATTGTTGGTTTGACTAGTTAGTTTTTAATCCAAATCAACAAAGTATAGGTAAATGCCTAATTTTAATTCACAAAGCTCAATATAAGTTAGAAATTTATTATAGTCACCAAATCTTGTCTGCATAAATCATGATATTCTTTGGTTTTATTACAAAAGATTAAACGATATTCCTTTTTCCTACACAAACGATGTGAAACTACGAATAAATTAATTTAAATATTTGTTTTTATATCTAATGAAATATTTTGCATCTCCTCTATTTTCCGCTATATCCCCACTTTATCTCGGCTATAACTTTTTGCACCTCCATGACTATATAACTGTAAAATGCTTTAACTGTATATCTATCGAGTACCGCTTAAAATAGTGAAATTGGATTTTACCAAAAAGATGATAAGCGGTAAATTCCACCAAATTGTCACACCACTATCATATGTGACATATGAATGCTAATATTCGAATTATTCGATAATCGATGATTGAATTTATACTTACGAGTCATACAACCATAATGAAGAATACTTTATAACACCCCACGATTTAATTAATCTATAAATGTTGTAAATTCAATAAATTAACTAATATTAATTATTAAATTTTATTTTATATTTGAATGCCAATAGTACTTAATAAAGTGCATATGTAAAAGTCGTATATATACGTATCGATAAATGATATCGATAAATATTTAAATTTAATTTAAATCTATTAAGTACTAAATGGGTTTTGGGGTTTTTTGAAGGCCATTCTATGACACATCATGGCTGGTCTACGTTGTACGGAGAGGAAGGTTGGAGTTTTAAAAAGTTATTTTGAAATGGTATTAAATGAACAAATAAAGGAAGGAGAAAGGCCCTATCCACCTTTTACTCTTCTTAAGTGCCTAGTTAAACACATTAGTTGTCATTGTTTGGCCTATCCTCCTTTAGTTTATTCCATCTGAAAATAATATAGCCAGATAGCATTTGAGTATTCAAAAACGCCTTGAATGGTATTAAATGAATAAGTGAAGGAAGGAGAAAAGTCCTCTACATTGTCCTCTTTTGAAATGTCTACTTAATTATATTATTTTCATTATTTTTGGCTCTTCTTTCTTGTTTATTCCAACCGAAAATTCCATGGCTCTGAATCCCTAGTTTTCCCAAAAACAAATCACAAAATCAAATTAATACAAGGTGGTGTTCATCTCTAGATCGTAGCAAAATCCAGAGGATGATTCGGCAAAATCTAAAATTTATTCAATTATTCAAGCTGTGATTCTTAAGCTACTTCATAAGGTAATTATCTAGTCTCATTTAATTTATACTGTAATGACCCGCCTTTCATTTCATAGAAAGACGTATCATCATTTAGAAAGAAATAGGTAGAAAAGAGAATAGATAGAAAGAAAGAACAACAATATCAGAATCTCACAGTGGAAACGGAAAAATATAATACATTACATAGCTATTACATAGTCGTTACACATTAGAGTCAATACAGTTACAATATCATCACATTAGACAGTCGTGAAGACCTGTCTTTCCATTACATTCCAAAATACAATAGACAAAAGATACCAACACGGCGGAAATAGATATATAGATGCCAAGACTCCTTCTCCAAGCTTTCCAAAATTCGTCAAGCAAACCTGATCACTTGGCTACTCATAAAAATTTGAGTACCCAAGAGTTTAAGAAAAACAGAATAAACTCCGGGTCAGACATGGGTCTAGTGTGAGTAAACGGTTAAGTTGTTTAACTTGAAAAACCTTTGAAATAAAAGGTATATCGTAAGACTCTCCGCAAATAAACATGGACAAGTTTTTCCCTTACGATAACCAAAACATTTTATACGAAATCTGGTTACATTATAATAGTGTCTAGGGTATTTCACATAGCCGAAATTGTTACATTATTGAATTCCAGAATACATAGGTATACAATCGAGTCCAAGATCACTTATTGGAGAGTGGATTCCATACAATAGCAGGGCTACTAGGGTACCATACGTTACAGTACGTGGTCTAGATCACTGTATCGAGGATCCACCACGATCCCCTACAACACAAGACCGGAGCTATCCCTTACTGGATAGTCCGAATAAGACAACCCCGTGGAGTGGCCAACAACCGTCCACACAGCCGAATAAAGAGACCTCTAGACAAGGGAAAATCTTATCCTACTTGGGTGCTACCTACTTATCCTTGCATGCACCTCCCTTGTTTTAGCCATTCCCGGTTGATGAGGCTTGAGGCTACGATTACCTTTTAAGAACACATATCTTGGAATGCTCATCGTCTTCCATTGATGATGGTCTGATAGCATTCATCCATACAAGTTTGTTTCGGGTATGAACGAAACCGAAAGCACTATCTTCGTTACACTCGTTTTGGAATCACCCTCAGAGTTAACGAAACATAGCCCTTGCACTCTGAATCTTCATCTCGATCTTTACTTGAGATTTCACGACCTATCGTATAACTTGGATCGATATAGTTTTCGAATGATCAAATTTGATATCTGATCTCGGTCTCGTTGAAATCCAAACGTTTCTTAAAGGCCAAGTTGTTTTTAAGGTTAAACTGTTTAATTCAATTCAGAACATTGTAATCATACAACAACTTCATCGCAGATAAATAACTTACATTTACCATAGCTATATCCAAAGTATTGCACATCATAGATCATCACCAGATTAACATAATATTGATCAATCCAAACATTCTATTCAATTCATCATCCCTAAGCAAGATTAACTAATCACATAATTACAATTAATTTAATTTAACCAATTAAATTAATTACTTATGAATTAATTACTTAACCCAGCTTAATTAACATTAATTAATTACAAACCATTTGTTATTGCTTAAATTAATTAACCAACCTTAATTATTTTTATTAATTAACTATCCCTTAACCACTTATATTAATTAGTTATCCATACTTAATTATGTTAATTAATTAACCTTATTGATTAATTAACCTTAATTAAGTATCCATTAATTAATCACACTAATTAATTATCCTTTAGTTATTAATTAATTAACCATTAATTATTAATTAATTAATCAATAATTAATCCTTAATTACTTTCATTAATTAATCTTTAATTATTAATGAATCAATTAATTACTCTTTAATTACTTTTATTATTTAATTAATCTTTAATTACCCGAGATCTTAAATAATTTTAAGATAATCCATTTATCTTAATTAATTACATAATTATCATTTAAAATCTTATTTAATAAATCTTGGAATTAAATATCATTAACCTATTAACTTAAAACCTTAAGTTTAATTAATGATTTAAAACCTTTCATCTTCTTAATTAACTTCTTAATTACATTATTAATTATGTTTTAAATAAACTTTAAGAATTAACTTACTAAGGTTAAAATAAATTATACAACCTTAATTAATCAAACATTTAAATAAACACTTATTATTTAAACAAACTAGTTAAGAATATTGTTAAAACTTGAATTTTGTTTAACTTTAAAACTTGTTAACACCCTACATTTTACTCGAGACAAACCAGAGTTTACTCATGCTCAAACCCGAGCCACCATCCTTCTTTCTTTTTCTATTTTTTTAACTTTATTTAAATTTTAAAACTGTTATAAGTATTAATACCCACGTTCACCCGAAACAAACCCCGAGCAAACCCATCCTTTCCCCGAGTTCCCACCCGAGAATGCTACTTCTTCCTCGAAAACAAATACCGATACACAACAAACCTCATGCACGTGCACGACTGATTGCCGGAGCTCCGGTCACCCATACCACCGTCGACAAGTCGTCGATGACCTTCCCCTTCGATCCCGACCACCCAAACTTCCAAATCGATTGCGAAATCAAAATTGACTTGATCAAACCCACTGGAACGAAACCCATCGACCAAGAACCACCTCATCCTGATGCCACCGATCACCAGAGTCTTCAAAACTCTGTCCCTAGCTCCGTCGTCGACCCACGCTTCACTTCCTTCATGACCGATCGTCTCCGATGCTCCATTGACGACCCAAACCCTCGTAAACCCAGTTCGATTAAAACTGGTTCAAAAACGCTAATATGACACCGACCGGCCACCACTATGGATGAGCAATTCTCCGACTATTTTTTCTATGACCCCCGACCTCCAAACCACCTTCAGTAACAAACTCGACCACCCAAACATCGTCGATCATCAAAAAATGCCCAAAATCCAAATCACGTTCAACTAGCACTTACTCTCGATTTAAAGGCTTAAGAATCATGATTATATTTATAAAAATCATAGATTTCAATAATAAATCAGTCTATGTACCTGAAACTACAAATCATTTATGTTGAAATTTAGATATGTTTGAATTTTTACTGTAATTCTTCCTTTATGTTAAAACTACTCTTAAATCTTACCTAGAAATATTTTTAGATCAAATATCTTGTTATTATAAACAAGTTTTCTTTATACATCTAAGTCTAAAAAGAATCAAGGAGAGAGAGAGATTGGATTTTTATCAAGTTTTAAATTCTATAAAGCTAGAACAGGGCAATCATGTTGATACACAGACATTCACACCAGATAAACAGACATGCAGGCATAATTTATATTCATGCAAATAATTTTTCAACATACTTTAAGTTTCTATCATAGGCAATCAAGGTTTAACAGATTAAAACTTTAAAATGTTAGTTTACTCGCTGTTTATTATTAAGCAGAGAAGCCTGGGGTGTTTAGACTTTGAACTGGAAATTTGTCATGCTTCTTTGATTTGAATTCTTCTTTGTTGAGTTGATCCTTGAATTGAACCTTCTTAGCTTAGCTTCAGGTTGTAGATTTAAAAAAGATTGATTGCCGTTTTGAATTTTCTTTTTCTTCCTCTGGTTTTAGTTTACAGGTTTTTGTTTCTTTGATTTGTTTTGAAAATGGACCTATAAAAGGAAAATGAAAGAGAGGGATGGAGAAATATATAGCCTAGCTTAATCTTTTATTAAAAATAAAAATAAAATAAAAAATTATGACACTTGTCAAATTGTATACACTTGTTAATTGCATGTATTCCTAAGCTTACATTTGTTAAATTGTATATATTTAACTTACATTTGTAATTTCCATGTATTAATATGTTTTATATATATTTATATCATATATCAATTTGTTGTTATATTTAAATATGTTTTTATGTTTTAATATTTAAACTTTTCCCTTATGTTAATATTTATAAAACCTTTAAAGAAAATGATTTTAAAACAAATTATACATTAATAAATAATTATATATGTATATATACACTAGTTTATAATATATAGAGTTTTTAATCCTAATTCATTTTGAAAATATTTGTCTCTTGAATTTCAAATTCAAGTTCAAATTCTATTTAAAATCTACTTATATATACATACAAAAACAACACATAATTTATTTGTTTGAAAAAGAATAATTTTACACACTTTAAATAATTTATAAAAGAAGATTATCACATATTTATTTGCCTGAAATTCCAGAATATCACATATAAATTACATTTTGTTAGTATAATTTAGATCCTATATCTTATACAACAAATTTATATGTTCCTGTGTTTTACAACACACTGCTTGTTAATATTTTAGAAATTAATGTTCAAAAGGGTAAAAAAAAACATTCATCCAACATTATATTGTAATTGTTTTTAAAAACATATTTAAATCATGTTAATTAATTAAAACAATTTGATAACATAATTTATATATGTATGTGCGTGTATAAGTAAACTACATACATTAATTATTTGAAGTCATTTTATTAAATTGAATGTAAGTTATATACATCTATGTTATTTTCGAACACAATTTTTTTTATTACTTACATATGCGCACACGTGCGCTCGTGTGCGTAATTTTAAATCAAAATTTATTAAAGGACATTTGTTTAAAATCATAGATCTAATTTTGAATTCTTCCTAAGTCAAAGTTAGTTATCAAATTATTAATTTTTATTTCAAAATAAATAAATTTGGTCAAAATTAATTTCAAGATCTATATGGATATAATTATTATTTTATATAATTTTATAATAAAACAATGGACAACAAAGACATATAAAGAGTGAATATTTCTACTATGGTGTAAATTCCAACACATATAACGTATGCATTAACTATGTACACAGTTTATATGTTGCACTTATAGTACAATGACATGAGTATATACAAAACCTTACTTATAAATATACTGAATACAAACTTTGTCAAGTCAGCAGTAGTAGGTGTAGCTCCTAATTATAGTTCCTAATTAATTGCACATTGATGACATTTATGACGTATTAATTTGTATCTTATAGGTAACAAGTTGATTCTTCACTCAATAAGTAACTGCTACCCACATATATACACAAGAGTATACTTGATATACTCCATTCTATGGAAATCAAATTGAACTAATAAATCAATTATTTAATCTTTTTTTAAATAAATATTATAAAAGAAAATTTAACTCGATGAGTGTTCTCCTTCTTTGGAGGATCACCCATTTCCTTAAAATAAATAAGATTTTATTTGAAACAATTTTAAATTGGATTCAAATTCAATTAAACTTCATAGATCCGATAAAGATTCAAAATGAATATTCTTTTTTGGAATATACCTCATTTAAACTACTTCCGACCAACCTGGTTCCTTTAGGAAAATGATATTTTCTATTGATGTGTGAATATTGGAGATTTGCTTTAAATCAACTCACATGGTCTAAATTCAAATTGTATGATATAAATCATTAACAAATTGATGCAAAGTGACTTCATAAGCAAACATTTATAAGCCAGCTCGCTAGGTGGCTTTCTGGGATGAGCTGCGACAACTTTACTAGAGAGGATGATGACTTGCTTGCGTCTGCAATAGCCTTTCTTTTGGCTGTGATGAGCATGCTAGGGACTGCGGTGGGGTTGATAAAGGCTATGATGGCCTTGCTAGGGGATGTGACAGGATTGCAGATGGTGGACAACAACTTGCTGGAGTGGTAGGAGGAGGACGTGTACGGTAATTTTTCTTGTGATTTGGTTTTGTATTTGTTCAATTTTGTGTTTAGAATGGGAGGGAAAGAGGTCGTGTTTGGTGTTAACTTAGGGGAAGGACTTGGTCGACTCCCTACCAATGCTATGGCGATTCTTGGCCTTTAGGAGTCCGTAGACTCTAGTCGGAGATTATCAAGTTTTTTGGTAGTCACTTGAATTTCCTAAACCTCTTCCTCTTCCCTCTCAACATCTTCTGCTACTTTTGTGCCTTTGTCTTTATCCTTGTATTCCTCTTTATCATCACTAGCTTCATTGTGGACAATATTCAATTCCAGATTAGAACATCAGGTACTCTATGATGCAAAAAATTATCTCATTAAGTTTCGGGTAACATTTTTATCTCGTTTAGCTATGACTTAAGCATTACGGGATGATACTCGAGGATGGTCATTTTGACTCAATAGTTGGCTGAACAAAGTTTGATTTTAGTATTGAAAATAATTTGGTTTTTGTCGTGAGGTAGGTAGATGGTAGTACCGTGGAGCCATATTGTAGTTTTTGTAGTATGATGCAAAATTTGCAAAGGTAGATTTCATTGAGGTGGATTTTGCCTAGTGGATTTCGTAGAGGCTGATGTTGTTGGGATGAGTATTGTGGGCAGTATATGATGGAGTAGTAAATTTTGTTCTTGATGGGTTGGTGGATCATGCGAATATTCAGTTGAAGGGTATGTTAGATTTTGTGGTTGAACAGACAAGGGATATAGTGTCATTTTCGGTTTCTTAGACGTGGCTTTCCTTCATCTGTTGTATATATTTGAATTGTGTAATGGAGTGGAAATTGTGGAAAAAGAAGAAAGTGTGGTGTTATAAAATTGTAAAGAGGGCACCACAACAAAATACTCATTTCAAAACTGACAATGTGAGTTGTAATAGATCTATTTTAACGAGCAGTCATCGGTTTTACGAACCTATAAAAGGGTTGGTTTAATTTGCAACTATTTTTGTTCGTTGCAAAACAGTCTTTTGCAATTATTTTTGTCTATTATAATAGAATATTTTACAATAGTTTTTGCCAGTTGAAATAGATTTTTCCGCAACTATTTTTGCCCATTGCAATAACGTCTTTTGCAACTGTTTTTGTCAATTCTTAAAAAATTCAAACAAAAACATAATATAAAAACTTCCGCGGTGCACCTGTAGATTTAAAACTAGTTTTCAATTGAATAACAACCACATTCATTCATATATACTAAAAATAATAAAAAAAACTCATATTTTAAAATGCCAAAAGAATTCACGTTTTCACATCATTAAATCTTGGCATAATTACAAAACTTCGTATTCAAGCCTAATCTAACATAAACATGTAGTACATACTAAAAATAACACAATATTTAAAATTTACATCGAACGACATCTTGTTCCAAAACGTACAATACACTCATCTACTTCACCAGCTACACAGCTCAGGCATTGCTTTATTCCATCATTCATCACATCCTAGCATGGAACTCAAATAATTTAAAGCAATGACATTACGTAAGAAATGATTAACAAACTAAAATTAAAACAATGACATGGGTAAATAATTTAAGATGGTACTAATAAAGACAAAAAAGGCATGGGTTAATAATTCAAGTTACAATGTTCAAGGATTTGAATGAAGAAGGGAATATAATCAGTTCAGACTCAACTAATTCTTTGTCCAATCTCTCACTATATGCAGAGCCGGCTCATGGGCCAGGCCCATCAGACGCTGGCCTGGGACAACCCCCCTTAGACGAGCAACCCCCACCAAAAAAAACCTACTTCAAAATCGCGACTCAAAGAAAAATTAAGAGCGATTCAAAAACAAAATCATCACTCAGAAACGCACCAAAAAAAGAAGAAGAAGAACTAACCCCAGAATAGAATCGGCGCCAGCACAACACAGCTCACAGCTACACAAACTGTCAAGCACAAGGCGGCTCTGCCTATCATAATTTTGCTGGATCGGCGTCGGCTCTACACAAGGTAAATGTTGCTCTTTTAATTTTGGTTGATCGATGATCTTACAATTAATTGTGAATTGATTTCATAATGAAATTGCTAAAAGCATGAAACAAGCCATGTTTTGCAATTTGCAGACATGCGGTTTTGCAATTTTATGTAGTTTGAGTTTGCAGATTTTATTGTTCTGCAATTATAAACAAGTCATAAAATTGTTTGAGTTTTGCAAAACTGCAACTGCCACAAGCCAGTTTTCAATTCATAATTTTTTTTAATTCTGAGTTTGAGTTTGCAGTTTTGCAATTTGAGTTTGCAGTTTTGCAATTTAATGCAGTTTGAGTTTGCAGTTTTTTAATTCCGAGTTTGCAGTTTTTATTTTTTTTTAATTTCAACTGCTACAAGTCATAGAATTTTTTAATTCAAAGAAAATATGAATGAATTTAGTATGCCTTAACTTTGAAATCAGCTAGTGAATTAATGGATACCTCTATTGATTTTAAGCTTTTCTGTATTATTAATTTGGTAATGCGTAGGAAAAATGACAAAAAATGAAGATGATAAAAATTGAATTAGATTTCGAAAGCAAAATTCCAGAGCTCATAATAGAAGAGTTAAAGGAAAAAAAGAGGAATTAGAAAAATCACTTATTGGCTCAATTTCTAATTTGTTTCAAGCAAAAATACGAAAATCACAATGTTCGACTTCAAATATTATTGAAGAAAGTAGTCATGATTATGATCAAAATGTCGAAATCAATGAAACAATTGATGAAAATGAAATTATTGAAGCTAATATTGATGAAGATGATATTGGTAATAGAGATGATAACGTGAATGAAGAAGACATAAATATTAATCGAAATGATATGGATGAAGGTGATGAGCTAATTGTGCTTGATCTTGAGAAAGATGTCGACTTCAACTATGATCCCGGTTTGTGGGGAAGGATAACCGATACTAAGAGAATAATGTTGGTTAAACGAGGCCCTATGAAAATTTCGAAAGAAAATGATAAATTTCCCAAAAATGAAGACGGTAGACATTTTTCTTCCAAGCATGAAAGAAAGTGGTTAGTTTATTCAAATGAAGTGAACAAAGTATTTTGTTTTTGTTGCAATTTATTTAGAAATACACAAAAGACATTCAAATTGGGAAATGAAGGAGTAAATGGTTGGCATAACATTTTGGCGATGTTACGGGAGCATGAAAATAATCCATAGCATATTTCAAGTCTTATTAGGTGGGTGGATTTGCACAAAGGCCTTCAACAAAAGGCAACAATTGACAAGAGTGTAGAATCTCTAATCGAGCAAGAGAGACAACATTGGAAGAAGGTGCTAGTGCGTATAATTGGTGTCGTAAAAACTCTTTCTCGAAATAACCTTCCATTTAGTGGTTCAAATGAAAAGATTTTAAAAAAAAACAATGGACTTTTTTGTCAACTTGTAGAATTTGTTGCCGAATTTGATCTGATCATGGAGGATCATCTTAGACGTGTGGTAATTAATGAAATAAACAATCATTATCTTAGTTATAGTATTCAGAATGAACTAATACTTTTGTTGGCTAAGAAGATCAAAGAAGCAATGCTTGTAAAAGTTTTAAAAGCAAAATACTACTTAATCATTCTTGATTGTACTCCGGATTTGAGTCATAAAGAACAAATGTCAATTATAATAAGATGTGTGGATGTTGAAGATGATATCAAAGTAGAGGAGTTTTTTTCTCAGTTTTATAGAGGTTGACGATACATAGGGACTTGGCCTTTTTAAAACCTTGAAAGTGTACTAAATGATCTTAAGCTAAACATTGATGATGTCAGAGGCCAAAGCTATGACAATGGATCAAATATGAAAGGTATGATATTTTCAATAAGAATAGATAAATTCATATTAATTATGTTATTTAATGTTATCTAACATAACTTGAATTAAATATATAGGTAAGCACCAAGGTGTACAAAAGAGACTTCTCGACATAAATCCAAGAGCAATTTATATTTCATGTGGATGTCATAGCTTAAATCTTGCTTTATGTGATATGGCAAAATCATGTGTGAAAGCTAGAAGCATTTTTGCATATGCTCAAAAGATTTATACATTATTTTCCGGCTCAACCCATCGATGAAAAATACTTAGAAAATATGTTAATGGTTTAACTCCAAAAGCATTATCGGCAACTCGTTGGGAAAGTCATATTGAAAGTTTAAGAGCTATAAGAACTCAACCATCGAAGCTAAGAGATGCATTGATCGATATTGAAAATAATTCTAATGATGATATGAAAAGAGTAGAAGCTAAAGGTCTTTGTCAAAATTCTTTAGAGGATTTTGCATTCTTAATTAGCTTATGTGTTTGGTACACTATTTTGGATAATATTAATAGGGTTAGCAAAATACTTCAAAGGAAGGAAATGGACATTGAAGATGCAATTATTAAAATAAAAGAACTCATTGCATTTTTTGAAAGTTTTAGAGAAAAAGGATATGAAAGTATGATAAATGAAGCAAGAGAACTTGCGGATGAAGTTGGCATTGAACCCAGGTTTGCAAAAAAAAGAGTTGTTCGTAGAAAGAAATAATTTAACGATGATGTAGAAGTTGATGCTAATGAAACTCAATCATTGAAAGAAAATTTTAGAATTACATATTTTCTTCATATAATAGACCAAGCTCTTACTTCACTTAAGGATCGGATTGAACAATTTGAGCTTTAAGAAGGAATTTATGGATTTTTGTTGAATGCAAAATTCAAGATCATTGACGATAAACAATTGAAAGAGCATTGTATGAAACTAGAGATTTTTTTTAAAACACAACAAAGAGAGTGATATTTGTGGGAAAGGATTGTATTTTCAACTTACTCAACTAAGAAGAATCTTGCCATCGGAAATAACCAAATCAACAAGCATTCTTGATTTCCTAAGATCTTATCGTGATATGAGTGGATTTCTTAATGTAAGGATTGTATTCCAAATCATTTTAACTATTCCGGTTACGGTGGCGTCGGAAGAAATAAGTTTTTTTAAGTTGAAGCTAATAAAAACTTATCTTCAACCACTATGCCACAAGAAAGATTAAGTGGGTTGGCGATGATTTCCATTGAAAAAGATTATTTGGATATGTTAGAACATGATGATTAGACGCGTTCGCTTCTAAAAACTCGAGAAGGAGTTGTTTTCGTTGAATGTACTATTGTCAAAGATGTGTGTGACATGTTTACATTTTGCTTGAATATATTATATATTTTGGGTGTTTTGTAATGAAATTGTGGAAAAAAATACGTTGTTGTTTTCTTTTCTTCTTTTCCTTGTAAATGGCAACAAAAATATTTCTTGCCTAGGGCAACCCAGTGATTCAAACCGGCCCTGACTATATGCAGCTAAAACTGCTGCAGCTGTTATAATTGATGGTCAAATGTCAGAAGTATACCATGAGATTGCAAATATCATGAGAATTAATTTATATGATTTGAAAGAAGTTTATCATTGCTTCATCTTGTCTCATATTTGTTTATATAGTTGCTAAGGAGACAAGCAACCAACGACCTCTATATTTTTTTCATATCCAAAGCAAATACTAAAACACTCGTGTAGGATTTCCCATCTCTAAATTAGGGTGGTGGACTACAAGTATAATATTTAGGTTTTGCATGGTGGCTCTAGCTATAACTATAATTTGAGCTCACACTGTCCACATACACGTTAGTTTCACATGACATGCTTAGTTGCCAACATTTCTTGTGTCTTCATCTTTTTTCAATTGTTCATGCTACATAAATTATGGGGTTTTGGTTTAAAAGGTGTCTCTTACTACACTTGTTTATATTTTAGACGGATGCTTAAAAGTATCATACTAAATATGTAAGCCTACCTTCAAAATCATATTATTACCACTCCACTTCATAAGTATTTAGCAGTAGATTGATCAAAATACATTATCCACAAAGTGTTTTTATAATCTACAATCAGCAAATCAAAGTATTATGCGCTACTAAGCAGACCTCATTTATTTGAAAATCTTGCAAGGAAAAGGGTAAAGTTATCATGTGATAAGCACAAATCTTGTTATCTCGTAAAGTGCAGCAACATAGAAGTATTAGAAAGGTTGAGAGGAAGAATACGTAGAAAACTGAAGAAACTTTTTTATCCAGCCATTTCCTTTACTTTCATTTCTGATTTTATATAAAAATATGTTTGGAATTTTGCGGTTCGAGACAAAACTGATGGCAATTGCGATGAAGATAATGCTGTACTTCCAACTTCAAGGATCTATGGATTAGATTCTTTTAGACAATAGTTCAACCCACCAGATACAAACGGGATATCGAACTATCGACTTTCAGGATTCAATGAAGCCTTATAACAGTGTAATCAGATTCAAAGTTTGTTCGCCTTTCACTGCTAGAAAATACTGCAGTTTCCTACGCAAAGTTTCCGATGTCTTTCCTACGCCAAAAGGCGGGGCGTATGGTAGGCGTAGGAAACTAGTAGAAAGAGGTAAAGGCGTAGGGAAGACGTAAGGAAATTTCTTACGCTTCTCCTACATCAACTTCAACATGTAGAAAAAAAATCGAGGCATAGGTAAAGTGTAGGAAATCGCCTACACTAAAATGATACTGTAGAAAAGGCGTAGATAATCTCCTACGCCATTGCCACGCCTCTGTTAATTTTATACAATTTCACATTGGCGTAAGAAAGACGTAGGAAATTTCCCACGCCATCCCTACACATGCACTAGGACAAAAATAGTTTTTTATTTTTACATTAATCACCTTATACTTTCATTCTCCTAACCTCAGTTTTTCACCGAATAAAAAACCTAATTCTACAATCGTCGATCATTTTGACGCTAAAATTTTAGGTAAATTATCTTCTCCTCCTTTTATATTTGTTTTGATTGGATTTCATCTTCTCCTTTCCTCTCCAATACAAAAGCCTAAATTTCACGCAACTATCAGTTACGCATTTTCTTAACGTAAATTAAAATTCGTACATGATTTTAATTATTACCGCAAAAATTTCTCAATATCAAATCAGTAATTATAAGATTAAGATGAGGTCGTGGAGCTTGATTTGGACTTCGAAGTGCTTACGGGTTTTGCGATTGTGGTGTTCGATTTGGGTGCGGTGAGGTTCAGGTAGATGGTTGTAGTATAGAGAGGTCGCGATGGGTTCTGAAGATGCTAGTGTTGATTGTCGACTTGGATTGAATTTCGATTCAGGTGCGTGGTTCGATGTTTTGGGTTGCGAATTTTAATGTACTGCTATGGTCACTTTGTAGCTATGAAGAAATCTGAAGCAATTTTTCAAGTTCGTTCCTGTTCTTAGTTAGCAGATCATCTCCATTAAAGGCCAGCATTTTCATGCTAATACATTTAAGACAATCTTTGAAATTAATGGGGTATAATCGGTCGTGTATTAACGAAAATAAGTGTGACATATAACGTGGCTCATGTTTGTACAAGCAATCATCTTAGTTCTGCTCGCTGATAAAAAAAATATAGCGACAAGAATCTGGATTATCTTATTGTTAAGAATCGGTAGCTAACTTGCCATTTTGGGAAATTTTCAGAAGTTTTATATAATTCCATTGGGCAGATACCCTATGGAACCGTATTGGATCCAATCCGGTAAATTGGTCTGGCTGATGTTTTGATTAGTTCAGCTCCGGATGGATGATAACATTAAGAAAAACATACATTTCAATGTTTTATGGTTCGGTTCTTCTTTGTTCGACGTTTGGGTTATCGGCTTTAATCGGCTTCAATTGAGCTCCATAATTCAATGACTATAAATAAGGTACGGTTACAAGATGAAAACATACTTAAATGACAAGCATACATGTTTGGAAAAGAAATTAATGGTGATTGTTGAAGAGGTTGTTTGAGTGGTGAGATGAAGTTCAGGTGTCTGCAGTTTTGGCTAAAGGAGCAGGAGGATGGTGATGGAATAATTTTGAGGTGAATGGCAGTGGAAGTAGATGGTAGGTTATTGATGCTTGTAAGGAGTAGTGCAGAGGATTGGAGAAGTTGGCAGTGATGAGGAAGGCAGAAGTAGGAGGCAGAAAAAAAGGCAAATCAAGGGAAGTTGAAATTAACCAAAAGGCAGCAACGTAACAAGTTTGAGGAGTGACAGAGTGGTGGATGAAGATGAAGTAGTGGTGTTGATGGGTGCATATGCAATATTGTATGGAACTGTTTGATGATGTTGTATGGCAGTGCAGTGCTTAGATGGTTGAGGGTTGATGTTTTATGAAACAGGAAGCAGTTTTTGGCTGAAGTAATGGGTATGGTCGTCCTTCACCTCTATTTACTATTTTTTTTCTTCTAAATGCTAAATACTTCCATCGTTCTAATTTGTATACAATTCCAAATCTCAAAATACCAACTAGAAAATATTGTAGCACAAGAAATTCAAACTGAAATATTAAGACTGATTTACAAATTGATGCTAACCTTAGATTTGTATCCGGCTTTGTCAATTACAATAACTTTCTAAATAAGCTATAAAAGATTTCTTATACTTTAAAAGACCTTAGATGTTCTATATTTTTTTTCAACCTTATCCCTCTGTTTATTAGCTTATTCAACTTTATTCTCAATTGAATCTACTTTAGGTTACACTGGCTGTTGTTTATTTAGTTAGCACAGAAGCAATTCAAACCATAAACAGACTACCATTAAATATATTTTTTCTTCTTTTCTTTCATCATCAAGCAAGCACTAATCAAATAGCTACAACACGTAAATTTAAGTTTTTTTTAGTGATGGGTTGGAGTTGCGAGTTGTAATGGCTAATGGTTGATGGTTGTGGTGAATTGAGTGGTATAGGTTGTTTGCAGTTTGCAGTTTAGTTAGTTGATGGTGGTGGCAGTATTTGAAGTGTTTAAGTTGCAGGAGGAGTTTGTATAGTTGCTATGTTTAATTTAGAGAGTGTTGTAAATTCACAAATGAACAACAGGATGTAGCTGAACAAAGTTTACAGATTGTAAATGTAGATGTAATGCTTGAATACAAAATGTGTGTGAATTTTTTTTAAATGAAGAATAGAAGTGAATAAAAAAGAAATGAAGAGATGAAAATAGAGGTGGAGAAGAAAACAATGAGATAGTGTAATGTAAAGAATGAAACAGAGAACAAAAAAAATGTAAGTTAAGTGTTCAAATTGCAATGTAAACAGCAAGCAAGACAGAAGTAAATATGTCCCTGAAACTTAATGTGTTGGCACATCCTAAACGTTTACATAAGTGAACAAGTATATAATATATATTTGTTCTTAATCTACAAATAGGTCATAATCTTTTGGATCAATGGTTTGTTTGCGTGGAGAAGTTAACAGATGAGCATCAACATTGCATTCACTCAATGGTTATAAGCCGAGACAGAATTCTACTTCAGTGCAGTGTTGATTGCATTGCCATTAAACTGGATTTCTGTTAACATACATAGGAAGAAGAAGCAAGCAGTAATAGTTGTAGCAGCACGACAATAGCAGTGTCAGAAAAACAGGTAGTTTTTCCCTCAAACTAGCTATGTTATAGAAACAGTACCATGTCAGCTTTGAATAACTCTCACTGGGACTGCTGGTTAAACTGAACCTTCAGAAGCTTGCTCATCTACAAAATAAATCTTGAATGGAAACTTATTTCATGTTACAAGTGCAAGCAATGGTGGATGAAGAGAAAGTTCTCTATCAGAAAGAGCCAGTACAACCAAACAATCTTGTGTACAATAAAGTTTGGGAAGAACCACCATATAATTGGACACATCATGACAAGTATGTAAATAATAGAGTTTCTATCCATTAGAAAATGTGTTAAAAATATAATCATTAAAAATCACAAGCACACGGCGTACAATTGTAGTACGTATGCAAATACGGAGGGGAATGTTGCAGTGTGTACGCGTGAATTTAAATATAGGCCACTTGCAAAAAGAAATAACAAATATAGACCACTTTCAAACTTATTTACAAATATAGACTTGTTTTTTGTTTTCTGGACTTTAAATTTCCTAAAATTAAATATAATTTAATTTATTTCTAATTATGCAATAAAAGATGGATTATATGAAAGTTCGAACTTGGACGTATGAGCCTGGATGGAAAAGAGGATCAATATCATTGCATTTTAGAAACGGCGTGGAAGCATTTCTAAAAGTGGCGTCTTGTAATAAAACAAAGATGAAAGAAATTCGATGCCCGTATATGAAATGCCATTGCATGAAACTTCAAGATTACGAAACTATAACTTTTCACTTGCATAATTATGGTTTTATGCCAAATTATTACGTATGGAGATATCACGGTGAATCAGGGACAAAGCATGATTCGACAGTGGTAGTTGAAGATGCAACCGAAACCGTCGATGCTAATTTTGATGATTATAGTATGGAAGATAGAATGACAGAAATGGTCCATGATGCTGCCGGTCCAATTATGTGGACTGATTAACCTGAAGCAGAAGAACTTGACTCGGAAGCTAAAAAGTTTTTTGATTTGTTAAAAGCATCGAAACAACCGCTTTATAAAGGCTTTACAATGACACACTTGTTCGCTACATCTAGGTTCATCACTATAAAATCCGAATACAATGCGTTGGAAAACATGATGAATGCGATTTTAAGTCTGTGTAAAGAAACGCTTCCACCTGACAATGTGTTGGCATGTAATTGGTATTCATTAAAAAAGGAAGTATCTGCATTTGGTTTGCCGTATGAAAAAATTGACACATGCCCAGGTGGATGCATGATATATTGGAAGGAAGATAAAAACCTTACGAATTGTAAATTCTATAATAAAAAAAGATATAAGTCTACCAAAACCAATGGAAAAGGTGTACCTTTCACTCGTATGCATTATTTTCCGCTTACACCCAGATTACAAAGGTTATATGCATCTTGTGCTACTGCAAAACACATGCGATGGCACAATGAACGACAACGAGAGGAAGGGATTTTATGTCATCCCTCTGATGGCGAGGCGTGGAAACATTTCGATAAAGTTTATCCCGATTTTGCTAAAGAATCACGAAATGTCCAACTTGGTTTGTGTACGGATGGTTTCGCGCCTTTTACGTCGTTCGGAAAACCTTATTCGACATGGCCAGTTATTGTAACACCTTATAATTTACCTCCGTAGATGTGTATGAAGAATTCATACATGTTTTTAATTGTGATTGTTCATGGACCAAAGAATCCCAAAAACGGAATAGATGTATATTTGCAACCTTTAGTTAATGAGCTGAAAAAACTGTGGATAGACAGCGTTGTTACTTACGACATGTCAAGGAAAAAAAATTCAGAATGTTTACTTCTTTTTATGGAAAATAAGTGATTTTCCAGCATATGGGATGCTTTCTGGCTGGAGTAATAGCAGCAAGTTCGCTTGTCCTATCTGTATGGATTCGACCGAATCCTTTCGATTAAAATATGGCGGCAAACAGTGTTGGTGGGATCGTCATCGTCGTTTTTTGCATCCAAACGACCATTTAGATATGATAAGAAAAACTTCAGGGAAAATACAACTATTACTTTAGAGCCACCTGACATTTTGAGTAGTGAACAAGTGTACGAGATCGTCCAAGATTATCCTAAAATGCATGAGATAGGAAGAGAGCCAAAAATCCCTGGTAAAGGACAAATTCATAGTTGGTGCAAACAAAGTATATTTTGGGAGCTACCATATTGGAAGAATCTAAAACTTTGGCACAATCTGGACGTAATGCATAATGAGAAAAATGTGTTTGAGAGCTACTTTAACATAATTATGAATGTTAAGGGAAAAACAAAAGATGATTTGAAGTCAAGGAAGGATATTGCATTCTACTGTAATCGTCCTGAACTAAAAATTGATAGTGAACGTCCAAATTTCAAACGTTTAGCTTGTTATGAGTTGGAAAATATTCGTCGTAAAAAAGTATTAGAGTGGGTAGAAAATTTGAAGTTACCAGATGGAATTGCTTCTAATATGAAAAACGATGTGTTGACATGAAGGACCTTCAACTATCGGGAATGAAGAGTCACGATTGTCATGTATTTCTTTAGACTCTATTTCCGATAGTTTTTAAGGAGCTATTACCACAAAAGGTTTGGATTCTCATAACTGAGCTTAGCTTAATGTACAAAGATTTATGTTCGACCACTCTTATTAAAGCTCATTTAGAGAAACTAGAGAAGGATGTACCAAAGTTATTGTGTAAATTGGAAAAAATATTTCCTCCTAGAGTTTTTAATAGCATGGAACATCTACCTGTACATCTACCAACTGAAGCTTTAATGCGAGGACCGGTACAATATGGATGGATGTACCCTTTTGAGAGGTATATATATAACTAAGGTGGACTTTTTTTTTCATATTTTCATCATATCATTAAGAGAATGTTATATTTAATATTTCATATT
This sequence comes from Allium cepa, assembly GCA_030765085.1. Taxonomy (NCBI): domain Eukaryota; kingdom Viridiplantae; phylum Streptophyta; class Magnoliopsida; order Asparagales; family Amaryllidaceae; genus Allium; species Allium cepa. Next base: position 75,199,620 of record CM060941.1, on the reverse strand, counting down.
CATATTAAGGTATCTTGGTCACCTTAAAAAAAATGTGAAACAAAAAGCACGTGTTGAAGGTTCAATTTGCCAAGCATACATTACTGAAGAAGCACCCACATTTTTCAATTGCTATTTTGAAGACCATATCAAGATTTCTAACAGTGGCCACCGTAATGAGGATGAAATGGATGATTCATCTGATATATCTCTATCCATATTTCAGAAACGGGGACGTCCATATGGTAAATGGAAAGATGGAGGTTTTCAGACAATTAAAGATTTTACTTTAGCTAAATCAACCGTGCTTCTCAATTGTGAAGAGCTATCAAATATTTGGTATGTAACACAACTTCAATCAATTAAAATGATTTATATTTTATATTATAAATTTTCCTTGGTAATTTTAATCGTCCAACAGTCAATTTGAAGAAGAAAATTTTGATGTTGAGCCCAGTAAAGTATTTGAGAAATGGTTTAAGAAATACATGAGCATGATTTATTATATATTAATCGTGTTTTATATCATAAATCTATATAATATTATAATGTATGTGAATTTATTTTAATAGGTTGATGATAATGGAATCACTGATGTTTGTTATGCAAAACTTGCATTTGATCCTATGATGAAGTATAGAAAATGTCCAATTATGTACGTTAACGGCTATAAATTTCACACAACTGAATTTGGAGCAAATAAAACAACTTACAACAGTGGGGTGTGTGTTAAAGGAGGCAACAGGGATGATGATCTAGAAGATTATTATGGCATGTTACAGGAAATAATTGAACTTACTTACTCGATGGCACCAGAGCTTAAAACCTTTTTGTTTAAATGTGAATGGTTCGACAATGGAAAAGATGTAGGAATACGTTGTGCACATAAAGATTATCCACTTATTGAAATAAATCACAAAAGACGATACCAAGGTTTTGATCCATTTGTGTTAGCGATGCAAGCGACTCAAGCTTATTATGTACCCTATCCTGCTACGAACAACAATAAAGCGGATTGGTGGGCTGTCGTTAAAACAAAGCCAAGATGGTCATTCAATTCGAACATGATCGTAAGCGAAGATCAACCATATCAGAATGATTTGGACCATAACGGACTACTAAAAATCACTGAAGACATTGACGACATCAGACCACTTCATAATGAAGTATTTGATGGAGTAGAGGTTGACGATGATGTCGAAGTTGATTATGATATCGAAGCTGATGAAAATGATATCGAAGATGAAAATGTCAAAGTTGATGAATGTGAAGACAAATATGATAGTGTAAATAATGGAAGTTATGATGATAATATTGATTGGTAGCATGCTTTCATTAATATACTTGTTTGATTTTTCTACTAGTATGAATTTTTACTTCAAATCACTCTTGTATGCTTAGTTATCTTTGGATATTTAGTCTTCATTTCATGTTGTTTTAATTGGTTTGTTGTATATTTAATTCTTCAAATCATATGTATTTATCTATGTTATAGTAATTGCATTTAACAGGGCATGTCTACTCAAGCTTATCGTCATCGTCGTTCCACGACACGACCTGCTCTACGTCTTTCTGGCAACAACACATCTGCCACAATACAACCTAGTGCATCTCCTAGCGGTCAAGATGGATCGGGATCACAGTCAGGAGAGCAGCATATCATGTCTCCCGTTGTTCATCCTACTTCCCTTGAAGTTGATGCAACCAATCCATCGACTAATGCATCCGTGTCGGACTCCTCCTCCGTAACAAGGGTCCGAGTTTTCTGGCAAGCCAATGTTGGGTAAGAATTCTTGCAAAATAAGTAATTGATGTTGACTTTTGTGACTCTGTTTAATTTACTTTGACTAGTTTGAAATAAGCTAGGTGAGAACATAAATTGTTTTTCTCGACACTATCGAATTGTATCCATTGTCAAAAACCACTATCATGCTTGAATGATATATCTCATACAAACAGTTTGAGTAATGTATATTCATGCTTTACATTTATATGTTTCAGATATGAGTTCACTTCCAGGGCTACATCTTATGCTATTCGAGTAGGTTTGTTAGCACGGGTTAACGAATTTTGGCCCAATTTTAAAAGTATACAAGATGATGTTAAGAAAGTGATGTTTCAGGAGTTTCTGGTAAAATAATATTAGTGTATTTGTGTTACATCTATTTTTTTGGTCATTACATTTTCCACTACATGTACAGGAGTCATTTCAATGGACAGATGATGCTTCACTAGCAATTGTGAAGTAGATATGGAATAGAAAAGCAAGTTTGAAGTATCGGGACTGGATTCACAGTATGAAAGAGTCAGGCAAGAAGCATCCGAACCTACCCCAGGAGATATATGAGCAGTTTTTGGCATATTGGGAGCTTCCTGAAGTAAAATCTCAGCAGAAAAAGCTGCAAACTCTAGGGCTCAAAACCAAAAGCGACATTGTGGTGGTTCGAGATCCTTTATGGATTATCGAAACGATTTGGTTTGATCTCTAAAATCTTGTTTTAACGTTAATTTACATCAGCTTATCACATTTTTACTCTATTTTTATCTTTCTTTTCTAGACTGATGAACTTAATAGGGAGCCAACTACTTGGGAAGTGTATTGCAGGACTCACAAGGTCACTTCGGACAGCGGATCTACCACTAGTGAATGGATTGAAGAAGCATCGACGGAATTTGCAGTAAGTTATTCTTATAGCTTGGTTTTAATAACTGGTTAATAGTTTAAAATGTGCAAGATTAGTTAAATTTTGTTAAAAGGTGCTTCAGCAAGTTTATTATGTCTTTCCATGAGTGAGCAAATCGACTTTTGATGGGCACAATGTGAATTCCAGATATGAGAACACTGTAGGACTATCATAAAAAGAATGCTCAAAGTTATGGAAGATACATTCAACTTCTACACTTTATTATTTTCAGTATGGCTAATTCTATTAGGGTGTACCCCTATCAAAACAATTTTTACACTACATTCGGAGCACCCTCATCGAATTTCAAACTTAAATTTGGCACACACCCACGAATTTAAGACTTAATTCAGCAGACCCCCGCCGAAACGCCCTCTTGTAACAAAATTTGAAGTGTCATTTAACAATGCCTTTCTATTAACTCTCCATCTTTTTCCTTACACACCCAGCAAAACTAAAAAAATATGTACTTATTAATTTACCCTTATTAATACTTAATCATAGTGTCTTTTCATTCCCTATTTTTTTATTGGAAAATGATGGAGAAAAATTAACATAAAAGACATGATAAAGTAACCACGTATTTTGAGAGTGAAAACTTCTATTATAATGAAGTAATTAGTTGATGAACCGAGTACAAATTAATTTGTGAATAATTCAATGCAACATAAAAATAAAAAAAATTCACGCAATAGAATCATAGTCTTGTGATTCCGTCCGAATCCAATGGTTTATTTATATGGAAATGAGCAATATACCTTTCGCTTAACAAGCTATGGATGGATAAAAATCAAGTCAGTAGCAAGCTAGAAATGAAAATGTAATGACCAAAAACTGAATATTTGCTGTAACATGTCCATCACCCATTTGATAGTCCTACAGTTTTCTGTAATATGTCCATCACCCATGAGTGAGCAAATCGACTTTTCATGACAAGTCCTACAGTTTTCTGTAATACGTCCATCACCCATTTGATAGTCTGTGCACTTTGAATAGTTGCTTTCCACACCATCAATGTATCATCTTCATATAAAAAGGTAAGTAATCATTGGTTGGATATTATCTATTGGCTGCAATTTGGTGTGTATCGACACTATTCATACTTTTCTTTCATTTTATATTCATGCACCTGACATATTGCATGGCTTCACATCGCTTCAATAGTAAGCTTTTGCTTAGTGCTTCATATTTAGCTAAACCAACCTTTTTGACCTGTTGCTTTCGTATATTTATATACATGCCTGAGTTTCTTAATTTTATATCTCTACAAATGTGTGTAAATGCATGCGTTTGTATATGTAGGCATATATTTCTATGTAGTGTGTGTGTTACTACTAATGCTCTCTTTTGGACATGTATCATCTCATAAGTTAATAAAGAGTTTTCCGATATAATCTTGCTCGAATAAAAGCACTTTGATTGCATAAGATTAAATCATTTTAAATCTTTTTATTCTGTTGCATAAGATATTAACAAGTATTTCATAGATATGGGAATAAGACATATAAATGCATGATTAATTTCAGTTATGAACTTCCCTGAACTCATAATTCCTTGCATAGCCTATAGAAAAGTTTGTTCATGTCCTCTCAATGTATCTTGGAAACTTTAGAACTAAAACCATCTGGTACATGATAACTTTCATCATCAATTTGAAAGATAGCTTGTCTCAATTCATCGATCTCCAGTGGTTTATCTAGTTGCTGCCTTGCTTGAGATGTATGAACCTTTTTGCAGATCACCTGTTCAAAAAATTGATCAGATACGTTACTGATGAACAAATTAAAATAGTAAGAAATTGCTTGTGCTACAATGTCTTCATGATTAGTTATAATGTGCCATCTTCATTTATGATTTGTTTGAGATGTTGCTTTAATTTGTGTATTGACTTTGGTGAAAGAATTCAGAGCATTTGTTTCCATCAACAAGCCATTTAAACTTTGTTCTGTATGAAGTTTTTCTTGCTTGTATCTGCATTAGATTGTAAGAGGAGAAGTCCTTCGTTATAAGCATTGGTCAATTCCATGCCGTCTGGATTATTTACTAGCTGCTTATATAAATCATCATTTTGTTGTCTTAGTTCATCACATTCCTTACTTCTGTTTATAAAGTCTTACTTTATATATATGTAACTAATGTGTTTAATTTGAGTTAAGTACAAGAACACAAAGGCTATATGGATTGGTATGCAGTGTAAACTTGCTCTCGCTCATATGTTATTATTGGTGTTTTCATAATAGTGCACTATTTGTTGTATCATTACAGTTATTCTTCTATCATTTCTAAAATGAATATCATATGTGCCATACTTAAGTTTGATACATCGTTAAAGTTATTCTTCTCATGATTTCTGAAACTGCATAGTGTGAGCATGTATTTATGTTTTTGTTCTTGTATTTGGAAAATCACAAATACAGGCACAATATCAAGCTAGAATTGAAGAATTGAAAAGTCAGGGCACAGTAATTTCGTACGAAGTCGAGGAAGAAGAATTCGACAAGCTTGCCGGTGCTATAGCTAAAAGAAAGGACCGTATGCCATATTATGGCAATATCCCTGGAATAAGTATTTAAACTTTCAACAGACATTATTTCAATTAGTTTAAAATGCACAAATTGATGCAATATTTGATAAAATGCAGAAATACAAAGACGCCACTTATAACATCAATAAGGGAGAAGCACAGACTAGAGCCAAACTAGAAGAAAAGGTGGAGCGTCAAGAAGGGGAGATTCAAATGCTAAAGATGCAGTATGAACAATTCACCGAGATGCTTCGACATCGATTTGATGAAGAGCCGAATGATCGTCGTGAGGGATGAGGGTATTGAAAACTTTTTAATGGTATCTGTATGATGTCATGTATCATGAACATATTATCATATTATTTTAACATATAGGAACTTGATTAATATTGTTTGACTTTGTAATATGAATGAGATATTTGTTTTTTGAATTAAAGATGAATGGTTTGACGTTAATCTTTTGTTAGAATGTGTATATATATAAAATAAGTTGATTTTGGTTTCTATTTAATGTAGTGAAATGAAATAGAATAGTAATATATCAAAATTGCTTCAGAAAAGACGTAGGGAAGGTGTGGGGAAGGCGTGGGTAAATGAAATATTAATGCAGCAAAAAGTCATGTGCATGGCGTAGGAAAAACATTAAAAGTACAGGTGTAGGTAAACCGTGGATAAATGAATGACGTAGAAAAGACGTAGGAAACGTAATATGTAAGAATGACGTAGGGAAAGCATAGGAAAACTGGGCATAGGGAAGACGTAGGTAGACGAATGACGTAGGAAAGACGTGAGTACTTAAAGAAGTAAAAATGTCATAACAAAACCGTAGGTACAACATGACATGGGGAAGGCGTAGGAAAATTATGGCGTACGAAAGGCGTAGGAAACAACTCAACGGATGGCGTAGGTAAGATGTAGGTGTTTTATTACCTACGCAGGTTTTACCCAAGGTAGAATTGGCGTAGGGACTACGCAGTTGCTGCATTCACCTGCGCCCCGCTTACGCCATATTGGCGTAGCTAAACTGCAGTTTTCTTGTAGTGTTTGATCCGACCGAGAACACTTTAGTAATGGCTTCTGATGATGCTATTTGTATAGAGTATAACGGAGAGGAAGAAGAGAGCAATTCTGCGACGACTTTTGAGTTTGCAACACCTTGGTGGCGTCACAAAACAGAGTAATGGTGGCGTAGTGTTTTGTAACACTTTCTGGTGTCGCAAAACTGCTCTGTGAAGAAGAAGAAGATTTAGAATTGTTTCTAACATTTTCTGGGCGTCACTATTTATTGTAGTAGAGAGGTGCCTATTCGCCAAGCTTCACAACCATTTGAAACGGTTCACAACTGTTACGAACAGCTTTATCCATTCAATATTTAAACGTCGCGTCTATTCATATTTGCAACGTTCAGAAAAATGTTACAAATTTCCCGCCCTTCATTTAAATTCAGAAATTTTGGTTCTGGGTCCTTAACGGGCTGAAATTTGGCCCGTTACTGTTCACATATGGTCGAAAAATATTATCGGATCCGAACCTAAACCCGTACCCGTACCCGACCCGGCCCGGTTCGGTCGGATGGACGGACAGCGGCGGCGCTCGTGTGGTGTTGCATGACTTCTCTCCTCACAATAAGGCAAACATGTGGGAGCCCTAAGGCCCCAACTTCCACATGAGAAAACTATATTTATACAAATATAGTCCTTGATTTTCTAGCATATGGGACTTCCAAATCAAACCCAAAGCCCCAAAGCAACATATTTGAAAATTTTACAACAATCTCCCCCAATTTTCAAAATAAATAAATAGGATGGCTGAATCACTAGAGTGACTTCCTGCATACTCAAGTGGGATCAAGCCTATGTAGTTCTAAGATCAAGTTTTGCATCATCGTGAAAACCAACACATAAATAAAAGGTATCTTTTGGATTTGAACCTTTACTTAGTGTAAACCATTCAAAGCCTTATCGAGATTCTATGGTGAACGAATCTTGAACCAAGTATCCCTAATGATAAAACCGGAGCGATCACACACGTTGATTTCCTTAGGTAAAGTGTTCTGTATTGCTCAGCACGTTAATGGACATGTGCTTAAATCTTGGTTCATGAGTCTACTTAGAAAGCGGTCTTACTTTCCTAGGAAACAGCCTAATTTCCATACTCATATAGGTAAGTCTCTTAAGTGTTTCTGCAATACACCTTTTAAGGTTTCTAGACTTATTAAGGATATATATTCATCCTATGTTCTTGCAGAATCCAACACTAAATATTGTGGGATTACCGATTTAGTGTTCCATAATCGTTCTCTTAACTTGTTGGTACCTATTGAACTTTGTCTATCCTTTTCAAGACATAAGTTGGGTTTCTGTTAAGGATGATCAACCTTCATTCACAAACCTTAGTCCCATTTCTTGTGACTTTATAGAAACCATTGTCTTTGGAAGACTCTTTGTAAGTGGGTCAACCAAGTTTTTTTTCATTTCTATGTAGTCAACAATTATAACTCCTCTTTTTGAGTAACTGTCTCACAATTTGATGCCTTAGACTCACATGTCTAGACTTTCCATTATATGTCTTATTAGACACATTGTATATCATTGCTTGATTGTCACAGTTAATCAAGACTATTGGAAATGGCTTCTTCCATAAAGGGATTTCCGTTAATAAATTCCTAAGTCATTCCGCTTCTTTACATGCGTCTGCTAATGCAATCAATTCTGACAACACTGTTGAGTCAGAAATACAGGTCTGCTTCTTGGAAGCCTAAGACGCAACAGCGCCTCCTAATGTAAAAATTCATCCAGTAGTAGATTTAGATTGGATTCTACATTGTTCCAGGTTGCATCACTATATCCTTCTATTATAGCTAAATATCATTTATAAGATAAACCATACTCAATGGTTCCTTTCAAATAAGCAAAAACTCTGGAAATAGCTTTCCAATGTTCGAAACCTAGATTACTCGTAAATCGACACAATACACTTATAGCATGTGCGATGTCTGGTCTAGTGCAATGCATAGCATACATGAGACTTCCAATAACACTGGAATACTCTAGTTGAGAGATAGTACGTCCAATATTCTTTTCTACTTTAATACTAGGATCTAAAGGAGTTGGTGCTGGTTTGTCATCATAATGACCATACTTTTTAGGAATTTCTCTATGTAATGAGATTAAGTTAGTAATAACTCCCCCTCTTTCCTAACAATTTTAGTTCTCAAAATTACATCAACCTCTCCTAGATCTTTCATACCGAATTTAGAAGACAGAAACTTTTTAGTTTCATTCACACAGGATATATTGGAACCAAATATTAACATGTCATCAGCGTATAAACATATTATAACACTACTGTTGTTATCCGATTTGCCATAAATACATTTATCAACATCATTAACAATGAATCCATATGATAGTGCAACTTTATCAAATTTCCCATGCCATTGCATGGGAGCTTGCTTCAGGCCATAAAGAGATTTCACTAATTTGCAAACTTTCTTTTCTTGGCCTAGGGTTTTGAAACCTTTAGGTAGTTCCATATATATCTCTTCTTCTAAATCTCCATTTAGAAAAGCAGTCTTTACATCCATTTGATGTATGACTAATTTATGAATTGATGCAAGTGCAATTAAATAGCGTATAGAAGATATGCGAGCAACTGGAGCATATGTATCAAAGTAATCTACTCCATGTCTTTGCTTATATCTCTTAGCAACCACTACAACAAAATTAGTTTTTAATTGCAAGTGGGGATAGCGTGGTGACTGTGTTGCTATATTTAATCATTAGGGTGCTAAATATATAGCATGCTTACACTGTCACATTGAATCCTCAATCTCGCTAATTAAAAACTTAAGCAGCAAAATATTTTATTTCCCTCTTTCCACCGCTTAGACCAAATCCCTCGTAATGTCTTCTTCTTCACAAAAACCAAACTTTTTCTCCTCTCTTCAATGGTCTAACTTCTGGCTTCACAATCCTCAGGCCAAGGTACCTTTTTGTGACCTCTTTTCTTCACCAATTTAACATCCAGATCCGATGACGTCTTGTTCCAGGCAGGGTTGGCCCTTTACCAAAGCAGCTAAAGCAACCGCTCTAGGCCTCATCAAAATTTAGGGCACCATCTTCCTACACCAGTGCAGCAACAGATTAAAAAACAAAATCACGATTTGCTTCTCGCTCGGCGGCGGCGATTCCATCTTCATCCAATCGACAATCGACAGCGATTCTAGCCCCATTCAATTGATGGAGGCGAGGTAACGGCGACTCCTCAACGCAGCTAAGGCATAGCCAAATAGTGGCATAGGATTGTGTTGGAAACAATGGCTAACTTCGGTTGAGTCGTGGACAAAGTCACTTTCTTGAATACGTTTCGGCGATCTGGTCAATGGTGCAAGCAGTTCGAATCAATCACCACCGCTTTTAGTATAAAACAGTTTCTCAAAGTTTATGGTACCGATTCGTTTGCACAGACGAAACGGTTCAGTTTGCACTCTCAAAATACTGCTCGAATTTTATGAAAAAGAGATACAAAAAAATGTTGTTCTTTTTGTTTTCGTCTTCGTATCAGTTAAGAAGATGGAGTAGTAAAAGAACGTTGCTGGTTGAGGGAAACGTGGTCTTAAAAAATGGATCTGAGAAATAACGGGTCAAGCAATGAACGTTGTGTAACGTTCTTCAATACGGTTTCCGGCCCGATCAAAAAGCGATTAATAAATTTATAGCAAAAATATTAGTGTTACACCACCACAAGCCCGAACCCGGCCCGGCCCGGGTCGGGTCGGTCGGTCGGCGCGCGTGCGCGTGTGTGGTGGTCAAGCATGGCCTCCCTTCTCACAAAAGAGCATCATTGGGTGCCCAAAGGGCCCAACTTAGCCTCTAAGAATTAAGTATAAATACTTGATTCTTTCATAAAATCCTACAATGTAGGACTATTCAAAAAGTCACTCTTCACACTTAGTCATTTTTTTAATAATTCACTTAATTTTTAAACACAATTTCCAACAATCTCCCACTTGAATTTTTAAAAATATTCTCGAGCAATTTCAAAAAAACATAAGATTGTGCATAAACAAATGTGTCTTTCGACTTGAACCTTTGCATAGTGGATAAGATTCAGTTTTTACTAGAGTGACACGTAGTCTTGAACTCTATTCCTGACTTCAGACCACATACAATCTTTCTAGAGTGCAATCAAATAAGCCCGTGCATTTATGGCCATGCACGTCTATCCCAGTTTAGTGAATGCTCTAGGAGTTTTGCCCAAAACTCCATAGGAAGCAGCCAAATTTCCATATTCACACAGGTAAGTCTATAAAAAGTACTCCTAAAGGTAGGTACTCCACTCCAAATAGAGTATAGATCTCATTAAGAGTTTCTATTAACTCATCCTCTAATCACTTCAGGAATACATGCTTCTATATATATGAAAAATAGCATGTTCAACTCATATCACTTCACAACTTGTTCTTACCCATTGAACCTAGTTCTTGGGATCTCCAGTCATTAGGTCGGGTTACCATTGTGCGTGACTCAACAATCTAAGGGCAATAGTCCCATTTTTCTGGAAGCCGTAAGGACTTTCTCTCTGGCCAATCCTTTCGTCAAAGGATCTGCCAAATTCTCATCACTGCGTATGCGATCCTCTCTAACAGCTTCTGAAGAGAGCAGCTCTCTAACAGTGTTGTGCTTACGACGTATCTGTCGTCTCTTACCGTTGTAATAACATTTCTGAACTTTTACAATAGCCGTGGTACTATCGCAATGGATCAACACAACTGGTATCGGTTTTTCCCATAAAGGAATCTCAGCTAGCAGATTTCTTAAGTACTCTGCTTCCTCACTAGCTGTGGCTAGTGCTATCTTCTCAGACTCCATAGTAGACTGAGTCAAAATAGTCTGTTTCTTGGATTTCCAAGAAACAGCTCCTCCAGCAATGCTGAAGATATAGCCACTGGTTGCCTTTGAGCCATCAGATAAAGTATTCCAGTCTGCATCGGTGTAACCTTCAAGAACAGCTGGAAAATTTTCATAATGTAATCCAAGGTTCATGGTTCGTTTTAGGTATCTCATGACCCTCTCAATAGCGTGCCAATGCTCTATACTAGGTTTACTAGTAAACCTGCATAATAATCCCACGACATAGGCAATGTCGGGTCTAGTAAAATCAGTTGCATACTGAAGGCTGCCAATGATGCTCGCACAATCAGACTGTCTTACACCTTCACCGGTGTTCTTAAAAGTTTTACACTAGGATCATATGGTGTACATGCAGGTTTACAGTCAAAGTAATTGTATTTCTTTAAGATCTTCTCAATATAATGAGATTGATCCAAAGAAAGTCCCTTTTCGGACCTAGTAATCTTAATACCAAGAATTACACTCACTTCACCGAGATCTTTCATATCAAAATTGGCACTTAACAAAGATTTAACAGTGTTTATGGCATGAATATTTGATCCAAAAATTAGTAGATCATCTACATACAAATATATTATAGTGCAAATGTCATTTTCAGATTTATAATAAATACATTTGTCACTTTCATTAACTTTGAAACCGTTTGTGATTATTAAATTATCAAATTTTTCATGCCATTGTTTAGGTGCTTGTTTTAAACCATATAATGATTTATCTAATTTGCAAACTTTATGTTCTTGACCAGGAATAGCAAAGCCTTCAGGTTGATTCATATAAATTTCCTCTTCTAATTCACCATTTAAAAATGCAGTTTTAACATCCATTTGGTGTATAATTAAATTATAAATAGATGCTAATGAAATTAGTACTCGAATGGATGTGATTCCAGTTACAGGTGAAAAAGTATCAAAAAAGTCTATATTTTCTCTTTGCCTAAAACCTTTAGCTACCAAACGGGCTTTATATTTTTAACTGTTCCATCAGGTTTTAATTTCTTTTTAAGTACCCATTTACAACCTATAGACTTACAACCAGGTGGTAAATTTACTAACTGCCAAGTCTTATTGGATTCCAAGGAATCCATCTCATCATTTGTAGCCTCTTGCCAAAAATCGGCATCTAAAGAAGATAAGGCTTCTTGGAGGTTTGTTGGATCCTCCTCTATAGTAAAAGTGCAAAAATCCAAGCCAAAATCTTTATCGACTCTTGCTCTTTTACTTCTTCTAGGTTCAGTTTCAAAAGATCATTAAGTTCTGTTCTAATTGGCACGGTGTTATTTGACGTGCCCCCACTATTCCTCAATTTAAAAGGAAATTTACTTTCATAAAAATCAGCATCAATAGATTCTACTATATTATGTGTATTAAGGTCATAAAATCTATATGCTTTGCTATTAATAGCATAGCCAATAAATACACATTTGTATGTTCTACTTGCTAATTTTATTCTCTTAGGGTCGGGTATACGAACATATGCCAAACATCCCCAAGTTCTAAAGTAAGATACATTCGGTTTATAATTTCTTAAAATTTCAAAAGGTGAAAATTTACTTTTTGATTTAGGGATTCTATTCAATACATAGCATACAGTAAACAAAATATCCCCCCACCAATGTTTTGCTGCACCTGAATTTAACAAAATAACTATAGCTAATTCGGTAAATGTCATATTCTTTCTTTCAGCTTTACCATTCATTTCAGGTGAATAAGGTGCAGTTCTCTCATGAATTATACCATTCAGTTTATAGAAATCAAGAAATGGACTAGATTCATATTTTGTTCCCCTATCACTACGAAGTCTCTTAATTTTCTTATTTGATTGATTCTCGATTTCAGTTTTAAATAATTTAAACATATCAAATGCATCACTTTTATTTCTCATAAGATATACATAAGTGAAATCAAAGGTATCATCTATGAAAGTGATAAAATAACGGTGTCAATGTCTAGTCAAAGTACCATCTAGCTCACATATGTCAGAATGAATCAAGTCTAAGGGTTCAGAAAATCTATCAACTGATTTATGGGGTTTCTTAGTGATTTTTGCTTGACTACAGAATTCACATTTATCAAAATCAGTTTGTGACATTTTAGGAATCAAATCTAATGTGATCATGTTATGAATTATACGCTTATTTACATGACATAATCTAGAGTGCCAAATATTAAAGTCACACAACATATAAGCAGAACTGGTTACTTTATTAGATTCAACATTAAGTTTAAACATACCCTCACAAGCATAACCCTTCCCTACAAACATCCCCTTATAAGTCAAAGTATACAAATCGGCCCCTATAACTTGAGTAAATCCAGCCTTTGTAACGACCCAGAAATTTCGATCCCGAAATTTCCAGATAGTTAGTGAAAAGAGAAAGAGAAAGAAGAAGAAACAGAAAACTCAAACTCGGAATCTCACATTCGCAGCGGATAAAATATAATAGCAAATAAAATAACAATTTACAAAGAAGAACTGTATCTTTACATTACATTTTCATCGATATATCAGAGTTACAGCATTCTTACACAATATTGGACAGATACAATTTAACATGTCTCAAACATATACAATATCATAGAGTAAACTCTCCATACGACCCTGCCATCCAGCTCGCCTCCTGAGCTCCAGAACGTCCTTACCTGAAAATCTGTAATACTCGGTCTGACCCGAGCATTACATCAAAGTAACACCCGGGTCAGGCTGGAAACCAACGTGAGTAAGCCTATCTAATATGAAATACACCAAAACAATATTCAATTTTTAACCCGGGGTAACTCATAAAAATTTACAAATCCACAAGTTTGGTATAGATAACACTTATTATACTCATTAATTTCTAAGTGTCCGAACTTAGATTTTATAGTCCAATTCACTTAAATCATTCCATATCAGTTTATCGATTTCACGAATCAGTTTATAAAGAATCGAAATCGGTTCGGGTATTTCCTAATACCCGATTCTGGTCTCTTCGAATCCAATGTCTTTTTGCCCCAAATTATTCAAATGGAACACAGTTCAAACTTCAAATACAGGGTGTCACCTATATATATTAAGTCATCATTGATGATAACCACATTATCTCGATTAAAACCCACATATCATCTCACAGTACATCACATATAATCATCAAAGATCTTCAAATCCCAAGTCACCCATTTTCATTCAATCATTATGAACAAGATTTAATGTATATATTTCTTAATTAATTTAATTAATCTCTAATTAAATTAATTACCAACTTTAATTCACTTGGATTATCTAACCATGCTTACATAACATTAATTAATTACAACCCCAATTATTTATCATTCTATATCATCCATATTAAATAATCACCCTCGATTGGTTATCTTTTACAATAAGTAATTGACTCTCAATTAATTACTCAATAGTAATTAATCTTTAATTACTTCCCATAAGTATTCAACATTGATTAAATCACTTTTAGTAACTATCCATTAATTACTCTCCTCAATTAATCACATTCAGTAATTGTTCTTAAATTTTAATTTTTATTATCATTACAAATTTATTTCATTAAGCACTTGCCTTTTTAATTGATTAAGTAATTAGAAATCCTCTAATTACTCTTATTAACCTTTAATTAATAAGTTAACCTTAAATTTATTCTTAAAATTAATTTTCTAATCATATAATCATTCACATTAAATAGTTAACCTTCAATTAATTATTGAAATTAATTCTTTTAGTTAATCATCTCAAGTAATTACCCTTAATTACTTAAGTTAAATAAATAAATCCATACTTAAATAACAACTTTTATATTAATTATCCATATTTAATCATTATTAAAGTTCATTGAAATCACACATAGAAATATAACTAAATAATTAACTTATTCTAAAATTATATTAACCCAAGCAATTCATTTTAAAAAAAATCGGTTAATCATTTACTTCCACTTCCTTTGGCTTTTTAAACTAGATCAAATCATCTGCTAGAAAACTGGGTTAAATCAAAATTAAAACATCAGCCCAAACAAATTCCCTAGCCCAATGCTTACGTAATTAGATACATCTCATCCCTTCCAATTCTGCTTCGAGAAAATTTCAATGGTTCCCGAGCTTAAACCCGAGCCCCAAACCTAATATACCCAGCTAATCCCGTATTACTCTCCCTCTCCTTCACAAGCTGACTCGCGTTCAACATCAAGTCAGATACGAAGCAAGACAACTATTTCCCCAAGCACCCACCTAAAACAAACATCTGATACATGCGACTTCACCGTGTACATGCACGACAAACTCCGGTCCCCTCCGACCATCTTCCGTCATTCAACAAACTACACTTGATCACGAAAGTCGACATGCCAACCCAGAAACCAAAATTCGAAGCAACACGGAAACGAGCTATATGGCCAAAATCTGGAGCCCACCATCATCGGAATTCCTTCGATCGCCGACAATCCCGACCTTGTTGACTCTCACTGACCTCATCACAGAGTTATCTCGACCTCCAACATCGATGTCCCAACCCGCAGTCAGGTCCGATTCTCCTCTGGAGACGCATTTCCCTTGAAAAGCCATCGACCATCCAACACAACGAAAACCCTATTTCTTTGATTTGCCAACACCACAGCATTTAGATAAAACCCTGACCATTTTTGCTGACACCATAGATCACCAAACTTGCCTCAGTCGAGACCCCGATCATCCTAGAGCCATGTGATCTCCAGAAATTCTTTTAAACCCATAATTCGACCAACAATCCATTTTCCCCAATTTACTATAATAAAAATCATGATTTTGTTTTTAAAAATTTTATAATTTGATAAATGATCTGATTATAATCCCAAATCAACAAATTAAACATGTTGGGATTTTGATCTAATTTTTTTTTTCCACAGTTTTCTTCCTGCTTGTTTAATTTAACTTCATGTAAATCATTGCTTCATTTTGAAAATTTATATTTTGATGTTACAAACAAATTTTGCTTGTATACTAAAGCCTAACAAGATTCAAAGAAGAAAATCTTGAATAATTCTCAGATTTGAAACCTGAACAAAGCAAAACACAGAGCCAACAGATCATATGACCTGCACATTCATCTATCCAGACATATTCAAACAATTCCATCATGCAACCAATGTTGCTTCCAACTTTGAAGATTTATTTATGCATCCATATTTAAGTCAAAAATAAATTTATGTTTACTCACAATTTTAGGGAAGAACAAAAGATATATATATATATATATATGATGTTATACAGACATTCACTTAAATACTTATAGACATGTTTACATTTAGGCAACATTTTAAGCTAATCATTCATCAAATTTTACCTCAAACATTCACTACCTTAATCAAGTCTAAATTGTTAGATTTTTTGAATTTATTCACTGTTCCAGTTATTCACAGAGGTTTATTTCCCATGTTCAGACATATATATAATTATTATCACACATATATGCTTGTAATCATCTTAAAACATCATGCTCAGCATGGTTCACATTATATTTTCAAAGATTTTCACATGCAATTCCAAAATAGACCTGAAGTTTTTAGAGTTACTCACCTTAAAAATATATGAACAGAGCCTTGATTTTTGCTTGAACCTTGAAAAACTGAATTACTGATCCTTTTTGAAACTTGAAAAGCTTGTTACTGCTTCGATTTAAACACTGGGAAGCTTTCGAAACTGAGGTGTCTTTGAATCAGATTGCATTTGAAAGTTACAGATTATTTAAGAATTTGTTACAAGACTTTGATTTTGGCTTGTAAAGTGTTTCACAGGTTTTTGATTTCTGTTGGTATATTTGTTTCCAAGCTATTGTTTCTTTGTTTAGAAAATGAAATATGGGAAAGAACTTAGACAGAAGATAGATATGTTTTATATAGATTTAGTTAGGAAAATAAAATGATACTAAACCAAATGGGTGACACTTGTTTTACTTGGAAGTTAATTTTCTTACAAATGTCTTTCTCAGGGTATAATAAACTTACACATGTTACATTACAATATTAAAATAATTACTCACTTGTTTATAAATGTATTTAAATTGATTTCTTATTTACATTATCATGTTTAAATGTTTATATAATGAAATCACCTTTATACAATTACACACTTAAATGTTTATTTGTATATTACAAAAATATATGTTCAAAGCTAAATTTT
The DNA here is from genome assembly GCA_030765085.1 of Allium cepa. Taxonomy (NCBI): domain Eukaryota; kingdom Viridiplantae; phylum Streptophyta; class Magnoliopsida; order Asparagales; family Amaryllidaceae; genus Allium; species Allium cepa. Next base: position 75,182,378 of record CM060941.1, on the reverse strand, counting down.
CAAGAAAGAAATTTAAAAAGGAAAAAATATTGAATTAAATCTTATTTCAAAGTTTCATATTAAAACATTTTTCTTTAATATATATGAACTAAACTTATTTCAAAAGCTAATTTTAAAGAAAACAAATTAAACTTTTTATTATATATATTATTTTAAACTATTATATTTTAAACAAAATAAATAATTACTTTAATTACTTTTGAAAACGTAAGATAGATTTTAAAATAAGCAATTGAAAAGTTTCTATATTAAATTCAATCATATTCTCCCATTACACATAATATATATTTAAGCAACACTTATTAAATTGAAATATTAATAAAAAAAATAAAATTTATAAAATAACACAAATTAAATAATTATTTCATTAAAAAATCAATTTATCTCTAAATTTAAAAACATCCTATAAATTTTATTTTGGTTATTTATATTTGAAGAAAACAATGTTATCCATTTTAAATAATTTAATTAAGGGATTATCACATTTTAATAGTTAAACTCAGATAATTATTCAATTATCTGATACCCAAAAATCCGGGTTATTACAGCCTTATTAAGGAGAAAATCAGAAACTAGATTCTTTCTCATCTCTGGAGTATGCATCACATCATTTAGAAGAACTGTCTTTCCAGAGGTAAACTTTATTTCCACATTTCCAATGCCATCAACTGTAGTGGTGTGAGAATCTCCCAACAGCACTTTCTGATCATCGGCAGCCGTGCATGTACTAAACATAGCACGATTATATCAGACATGGCGGGATGCACTAGTGTCTACCTACCAACCCTCTGATCACCAACAAGGTGAATCTCATAAATCATAGCCGTCAAAGGCTCCTCAGCCAGGTTAGCCTACGTTGCAGGGCCTGGTCTGTTCCTACACTTGCGTGCCATATGACCTGGTTTTCCATAGTTGTAGCACAGAAACAACTGTCCAGAGTCATTCTTTTGGGTCGGTTTCTGTTGTCCTTTTTGGTTCCCTTGCGGGTTCCAATTCTGTTTGTTGTGGTTGCGGTTCTGATTCTTAAAGTTTTTCGGATTTGGTTTCAGAACTGATGGCTTGGACTTTTTAGTGTTTTTGTTGGTGACAACAAGCACTTCCTCTTTCTGGTCCTGTTTCCGAGCCTCCTCCTCAATACGGAGGCAAGTGATCAAGCTCTCTAAGGAGAATTCCTTAGTCTTGTGCCTAAGCACATTCTTAAAGTCTTTCCAACCTGGGGGCAGTTTATCAATAATAACAGCAATCTGAAATTGTTCATCCAAACTCATACCTTCGGAGATGATCTCATGAGCAATTTTCTGAAGCTCATGAGACTGCATCTCTACTGACATGTCATCTGTCATCTGGTATTTCAGGTAGCGGCTGACTGCATATTTCTTCGCTCCAGCTTCTTCGGTATCGTACTTCTTTTGCAGTGCTTCCCAGATCTCTTTGGCTGACTTGTCAGAATTGTAGTAGTCGTACAGGTCATCACTGAGGCCGTTGAGTATGAAGTTTCGGCACATGTAATCTTGCTCTGTCCAGTTCTGCAACTCGTTTGATTTTTCTATCCAAGCTCGCATCTGATCTGCGTCTGCTTCGTCGTCTGGTCTACCGGGTAGCTGCGGTTTGTCGGTTGTCAGCACAGCCACCGCTTTTCTGGTGGTCAGGAAGAATTCCATCTTCTGTCTCCAGCGTTTGAAGCGGAGGCTCTCGAATCTGAAGGGAGCAGCAGAGACCATCGGGAGTTGGAAGAAGGAAGCGGGAGCGGCGGCATCTAGATCTGCAGTAGAAGTCATTGTTGTCGGTCGTCTTCAATTGTTGGAAACAATGGCTAACTTCGGCTGAGTCGTGGACACAGTCACTTTCTTGAAGACGTTTCGGCGATCTGCTCAATGGTGCAAGCAGTTCAGATCAATCACCGCTGCCTCTAGGATAAAACAGCCTCTCAAAGTTTGTGGTACCGATTCATTTGCACGGACGAAACGGTTCAGTTTGCACTCTCAAAATACTGCTCGAATTCGTATCAGTTAAGAAGACGGAGTAGTAAAAGAACGTTACTGGTTGGGGGAAACGTGGTCTTAAAATACGGATCAAGCAATGAACGTTGTGTAACATTCTTCAATACAGTTTCTGGCCCGGTCAAAAAACGGTTAATAAATTTGTAGCAAAAATATAAGTGTTACACCACCACAAGCCGGAACCCGAGCCCGGCCCGGGTCGGGCCGAGTCGGGCCGAGTCAGTCGGTCGGTCGGCGCGCGTGGGGGTTAGCCTCTAAGGGTGCCCAAAGGGTCCAACTTAGCCTCTAAGAATCAAGTATAAATACTTGATTCTTTCATAAAATCCTACAATGTGGGACTATTCAAAAAGCCACTCTTCACACTTAGTCATTTTTTTAATAATTCACTTAATTTTTAAACACAATATCCAACAGATTGGACAGTGACAAACTTGAGACTTCGATCGTTGGTGCTTGGTTATGATTACTGCAACACTACTACTGCCTGCTTGTTTTTGAAAAGGTAAATAAATTTGGTCTTTTGCATCTTCTGATACATATTTTGTTGTACTTAGTATTGTAATTTGCAAACAGCATAACTATGTTCTAAATTCTAATGCAAATTCAATTTTGATCCTTATGTTCTAATTTTGAGTTGGTTAATTGTGTATTAAGGATTGATTTGTATAATAAGGATCAAATCAAAATTGGTATGTTTAATTTGTTATTTGAGATAGTAATATAATAAAGATTGATTTAATAATAGTTAACGAATTTTTTTAATCGTTAGTTCATGTAAATTTAATCCCCAAATATCTAGATTTGTTTTCGTAGGAATTTATAGTTAATGTTTTTTAGTCAAATTTACAGTCAAAAAGAATTTTGGGTTCAAATTATCGTGAGAAATATTTTTGATAATTTATAACTAACGGACTAGATATTCATAATGAAAATAGTTTTTGTTATTTTAATATTCGTTAATAACAATATCATTTTGTTGTTTAATAGTTATGAAACTTTGGGATTTTTTAATTTGTTTTTAAGTCTCTCACTTCTATGATTACTTACTGAGTTTTAATTAGCCCATTTTATTCTTTTAGATGAAATAGTTTATGTAGGTTTGATTTGTGACTTGAGGTATGTGGACTGCCACCCTTTGTGAGCTAAAGTGATTAATGAGGAAATAATTAACTTTATGAAATTTTACTATGTTCTTCGTTTGACTTCTGGTTCTTTTTATTGTAAATTGGATGTTGAATTATTGTTACCGTTAATATACTGCATGTAAATGAAAATCATCCTTTATATCCAGGAGTTCTTTTTCTGTTTTATAACTGTGTTTTGAAGACAAATCAATGAATAAACTGGATTACACTCCTATAATACAAAATGAAATAGATTGTACTCAACCATTCAAATTACAATGCTATCCTTTAGTCTAAGTTCTGATAACTAATACTAAATTTTAAATCTGAACACATTGTCAGTTTAACCATTTGGAGATGTCAAATCTGATGTATCTGCGTTTGCAATCTATCCTTTACAACAACTGAACACTCAGGTTTGTGTAATTTATATCCATTTGTTTGTCTTAATCTATGAATTTATGAAGTGGAGTAGATGAGGCAGATTTTTCATTAAGGTATTGATTGAAATGTTTTAGTCGATCTTACTATTTTTAGCACTCCCATTGTCACAGTATATAGAAAACTTCCATGTGCTTTTCAGTGTAAAAATGGAGTGTATTTATTTAAAATGTTACACGGAAAATGAAATATCTATTCTATATAACCTTGCAAATTAGGGTCTTAAATCCATGTCCCTAAATTTAAACTGTGTGGCACTGCTCTAGTTCATTGGTCCATGAATAGACATGATATTTGAACCAGCATATTTCTTTCTTATTTTCTTCATTGGGGTTATGCTAAGATGCCTATTTTAAATTATAGTTCAATAGTGTTTCTATGTAGTTTGTATTTGATATTTTTAAGTTTTGGAGGAAATTTTATTCAATTCTAAACTAACTAATATAAAAGTGATATTTGATAAGTTTTTCCCAAGCTTTTATTTTCAGCTGTAATCAACTTAAAAAATCATTAATTTCTTATGCAACTTTTTTCTTTTATTTTGTTTTCCAGTACTTGTCATCTTTCAAAGTAGGTGATTTTTAGCCCAAGCATTCACATACTTTAGCTATTAAGGAATTTAGTACTTGTCATCTTTCAAAGCATGTGAATTTTATAATTTCCTGTAGTTGATACTTAACACTGATATCATGTAATTTTGTTTATTCTTTAGTAGTATTTTTTACAATAAGTTTATAAAAATAAACTAAGTTTCATAACAATTAATTAAATTTTGAATAATAATAATAATAATTTCTATAAATTATAAAATATTAATAAAGTTAGCTAAGTTTTATAAAATGTATCTATTCTTTTTTCCTTATTAAATTTAACTTTATCTGCGCTAACTAATTAAATTATTAAGTTAATTTGATAATGCAGTTGGCTAGTTGTAGTAAGGTGGTTACAGGATTGAAGAAGTGTGGAATTTCTACTTGATTCCATGCACATAAGAAAACAACGTCGCTCATGAGGATTATACCTTCAAATGTGTACCATGCAATCCCTTCTTTTATGACATCTCTTCCTGTGTTTGATTGATTTCTTGGTATTGCTTTAGCTGCCTATAATAGAATAAAAATACATTTTAACTCTATTCTTGCATTTTGCGTGATTTACAACTTAGTGGTAACTAGATAAGTTGAGTTGTTAATGTCAGTGCATTGTCTTCTGTGGAACTAACAAACATGTCAGCACCTTTAATATAGTGGGCGAAAAGGAGATATGTGTATATAACTTAGCTAGCTTCTTGCTTTGTCTAGAAATATTTTTCAAGCACAACGTGTGTATAATTTAGCAGTAATATATCGGTTAATACATCCTCCAAGCACCATATGTATTAAATGTGATGTTTTCCTCTGTTTTAATTCAGTACATTTACCATTTTTTACTGGATGAAGCATCTACCAATAATTGCAATATTTAGACGTTTCCAAAGTTTATATATCAGGTTTTAACTTAAATTCCATTTAAGTCTACATGTTTCTATCATTGTTCTTTTCATTCATTTTTACAGAGTAAGGAAAGTATCTTATAATGATGTAAATAGTCCGATTAAGTATTTTCTTGTGAAAGAACAACCTACTCATCTTGATGCAACAGAAATCACTACAAGAAAATTTACTACTTATGGCTCGATGAAGTTTTTTTTAAATAAAATAAATAATTAATTCGTTGAGTAGTTATAGGATTTTATGCTTGCTTAGCTTCTTTTTTTAAATTAGTCAATAGTTCCTTACCTTTGTTATCTTATTTTGGTGAAGTAATTATTGAATTTAATTCTTACTGCAGTTCCAAAAATGATATATCCTTACCGTCAATCTTTTTGGCAGTGATTCATGTGAAACCTGGAGTTGGGGCATGTGTAATAATGGACCTAATGCCAACAGAATCCAGTGTTTTATCTGCACTGTTAAGGTATCATCTTTTACTTGAGGCAAAATATTAACTTTTATTAGCTTAAAGTCGTCTTATGAGGTTTAAAATATCAACTGCAGCTTGCATTCCATCCACCCCTACTAATAGGAAGGGGTCTCGCAAGGGAATTATAGTGAGTGTAATTCATCTTCTCTTCATTTTTAATATATCTTCTTTCAATAATCTTAGTGCTCCATATACTATACTTGTTTGCAAGGATTTAATCTCTGGTAGTAAATTTAGTTTCACCTTTCTCAGTTGATATATAGCTTCAATAATTTGATCATTACTGAGTATATCAATCTATTTTTGATTATATAGCTTATATATACATATACATGACTTGAATTTTACTCAAGTTTAATTGTTTATTTAAATTTAATCCCTAAAAATAGAGAAAAAATTATAGGATTTAAATTGAATTTAAATCTAAAATCTAATGTGATGGATATTGACGATAAGTATATATGATATTTTGGAATTTGACTGTTGTTTTGTTCTTGCATAGCTTAACTTGAACACTAACGAACCTAAGGCAAAGCTCTTGCTGTGTCATTTTGCAACTTCTTGTGTTATATTATGAGTAACAATGAAGGACATTTATGCATAAATTAGTTGAGTTGGTTTATTTCAAAATTCGACTGTTTACTTTGTAATCTGAATATTGAGGACCTTGAAGTACGACCTTCATTGTGTTTACTTTGCATTTTTTTTGGAGTGTATTGGCAGCAATGTTGATGAACTTGAAACTGACCCCTACTATGTGTTTATTTTGAATTCAAGAATCTTGTTACATATCTTTAATTGATTCAGGTCCTTGACCCTGTAGTATACATGTGATGCCTTATATGTTCATGTCAATTGCCTATGCACCTGTGTCTCTGCGCCGTGGTTACATATTGTTTCAGTTGCTGTGTGATTTGTTTTGGGAATTCATTTGTTGGCTTGTTCACTTGTTTTGAACGATCTGTTGAGTTGCTTGGTCATAATACAATGTATGAAAACAAGACATGCTGCTAATCAAAATAGAACTAGATAAATATGGTTAGTTCATTTCAGCGACTAGTAGAAGAAATAGAAAGCCTGAACTTAGTTATAACATGTTTCCGGTTTGTTTACTGTGGCATGTATTTATGTTTAAAAAGTAAATAGCAGCAAGTATTATAGTTTCAACCTCAATATCATGTGGTAAATCATCAATTAGAATGTTTAAGTTGTTGTCTTCATAAGTGGTATCTATGTTTTAATTCCGCACGTCGTCTGATTTTTGTTGTGATGTTGTTTTTCCGGTTTCAGAATTTAAACGACAGTATCTACCATCAATTCTTAGCACTGTTGAAGCAGTTTCAAATTCAACTGCTAGTCCACTAACTTCAGTTTTAGGAATAGCTGAAGCAACTGAGTAAGATCCCTTATTCTGAGCACTTTGTTTATGTTTTTCATTGTCTTGATTGAATTTTTTCCTTGCCAAGTTGCCTTGTTTGCAAGATTCTCACCTAAATTAATAGTTGCTTTTGGCATCTAGAGTTGAATCTAGAGTTTAGTTGGGTCTGTATGAATGACATCTTAAATATAGAAAACTTTTGCTAATGTTTTTACTAGATGACATCTTAAACATTTAAAAAATGCCTTGGCATGTGATGATCCTTTTTTTGTTTTCATAGTGTTTAGTTGCTGGAATAAGAAATGCATCTTGATAGTTCCAAATATTCAAACATCCAAAGCATTTGGATGTCTTTTACTGTTGTGTTTATCGACCAAATATATAGGATCCAAGATTGTGAAGAATACGAGATGGATGTCGATTTTTTGGAGGATGCTAGCTATGTTAGGGAGGATTGTGAAGGCATATTGGAGAAAAGTTTTAAAAACCGTCATTGATTACGCTTGGAAACTATATGTAAACCTTACATGATTACATGGGGAAACATGTTCATTTTACAATATATTGTCTGCATTTGCATGAATATATGTACTTCTTTTTAGTGTCTGCATTGTTCACATGCTTTCCCACATACCTCAATGTCTTTAATTGTTCAACTTTCTTTCTTAGTGAAAATTAGGTGATAAAGGCTATCGATATAAACAGAGGTTGTAGAGTTTGCTATATTATATTTTGTTTAAACCTGTTAAATTAATGAAAAACATATTTATAAGTTTCAATTATTAAATATATGAGTTAGTCAATTTTTTCCCTCGACAAATTTTGAACTTGGAAGTTATTGTTGAGGTTGAAGAAATATTCGAAAATGTGCAAACATGTTTTTCAGTTGGTTTACACACAGTATCAAGTTAGTAGTTCAATCGAATACGTTAGTTTAGCTGTTAGTGTCAGTGACGTTAGTTCAAAACTTAAATTGATAGATTACTGTTCCTACAGTTAAAAGCATTGCCTTATGGACCTGAAGAGTAGACGACCATTTGCATGTCTAAATATTTTTAAACACTGATTTCAGTTGAACTATGAAAAGTATCCATGTGCAATACCTTTCGCTCTATTTGAAAATGATTACAAAAGTTTCCGCAATTAATCTTATGTTATCAGGTACATGTTTCCATTTCTTCAAGAGATAAGCACACACTTGAAATAGCACTACGTTGTTTACCAGAGGATGGTGATGGTCTTGGAGTCTTGGACTTCATAAAGTAGATGATAGAGGTTTTCTTGCCAAAGTCATGGCAGCTGGTTTCAAAGGTAGCTAATATGTTGTGGCTTCATATTAATTTCATAGACATCCTATGTTATTGTTTTTTAATTTCATGTATAACCTTCTTGTTACTGGTGAACTCAACCGGTCTCAATTAGGAGCGACAGTAGAAATATCGCGGATAGATGCATGGTATGCAGAAGAGCAGGGTAAGTTTCTAAACCCAATAACTTATATAGTAAAAGGGTTATGCCGCAGATGCTGCATACTAGAGTTGATTCTTCGATGCGTGCAGGCGAGCTCATAATATCTGAAATCAGTCACTGGTTGCGTTTGCCAGTTCATCTTTTTTTGTGATCTTCTATTGATGCTAATCACTAGTTAAAGAAACCAGTATATTATGGTTACTTTATCATCTTACTAGCCATAGATAAAGAAAACTAAAAATGATGAACAAGTTATCAATATAACAAGATTTGAGGCACAATCATAGCTCTAAATGTAGTTATTGAAGTATGATATATGCACATCTACTTCAAACAGTTCTCTGAAACATCATTTAAACTTCAAAATAAAAATTTCTTTCCTTTGTCTATATGACATGATATTTACTTGTGAGTTATTTTGCAAAGAGCAGACTGTCTCATTGGAGCAAGAATAAGCTTGTCATTGCATCATAGTCAACACTTCTCCCAATTTAATGTGTGAATCCATTTGGCAGGTATCTGTTTCTTTTGCTGAGATAGGTGAATCACCAGACCATCGTAATGAATTGATTGAGCTAGTTTCTTCTACGCAATCCGAGATAATGCAGTTATTTAGTCAGAATCAGCTACATGTACGCAATACACAAATTTGGTTTTGTATTATTTTGTATATAGATGAATCTTGCTTGCAGTTGTATAGACTATAAACCATAATGTGTAATTTTTTACTCTATTTCAAGAATTTTTATTGTTTGAAAGGGATTGCACTTTGTCTATGATGGAGTTTCAAGAAGATTCTTCCATGGTTGATTCCTAAACAATTTGGGCTAAGCTTACCAGGTAGCCCACCAATTCCTTTATTTTTCTGAATGACTTTTACTAATACATAGATATAACCACATATATTCTAATTTAGTTGTAACCTTTTAAGAACTTTGAAATAATGTATGTGTCAGTTAAAAATTATGCATACTTCACAGTAGTCAAACAGGATATGCTTATTCCTAATCCCACATTGTTCAGCCACTGAGTCATGTTATGTAATGTTAAATTATGCATACTTCACAGTAGTCTAATATCAAATCACAGATACTAGCATGATAATGTTATTTTCCTTTTTTAAGTGCAAAGTCTTTCCTTTAACTGAAAACTCAACCAAATCTTAATCAACCGTGAAGGCAACGTCTTGCCAGTTTTTATTTCACCCATTAATGGATATGACATGAGAGCTTTGTTGCTATTCATTCACAAGGATATATTGACCAAATATGCACTTTTTAAGTGGTTCTTATTATGCGTACCCACTAGCCGAAGCATTAGTTCTTGTCTAAGACAGTGAGAGAGGAAAAAGACATGACATCACCGATCAAGAGGTTATCAAGCATGCACGGATGAGCCATCCGTAGTTTGAGATAACTAGAAGCACATTGAATGGCTATAGTTCATCAACTGCAGCTTTAGCTAATTTTTACTGTAATAGCAGAACTGTCACGTATATTTTTATGTACCATATTAGGGTATAATTGATCACAAGAACAGGTTCATTAGGGGTTATGCTAGTTTCAGTAACATAGTCTTTGGCGATGCATCTTTTGTGCTTATACATACTTGTATATATTGACTAACATATATGTATGTTTGTGTTTCTTCTTCACAGGTGTTGTATGATGCTTTTGAGGTGATACATGATGTCGCACTCTTTCTCCTTTAAATCGGTCATGCTTATCGACGGTCATTAAAATATTTTTAGTATGTATCATTTTGGTATGCTACACTCAATTTGTGTACTTATGTTTAATTTTTATCACAAATATTTATGTTTAATTCTTCATGTATGAAATATTATGGATATATATATATATATATATATATATATATATATATTGTGATTTGGCTTATGACTCAATTTGTGTACTTATGTTAATGTGATGAATGTGGTTTTTTGAGTTATAATATATAAGTAGAATTGAAAATTGTAAGCTTGAATGTTATGGCAGCAAAAAATGTGCAATGGAATTTTTTTATAGCGTTCTAACTATGAAATAAAAAGAAAAATTGTTCAGCTTTGTTATACTATAGCATCATGTTAGTGCTATACAAAATATTTTACAAAGAGTAAATAGTTTTCATAGCAATAAGACGGTGCTATAATAGATAGTAATGAATTTTCTTTAGCATTTCAATGTGTCATAAAAGGTTGACACGATGATTCCATAGCGCGTTCAAATGCTATAATAATATAGCATGTCAACATATTTATAACAACTAAAATGCGTCATAAAAAGTTCTATAGCACATTTCATAATGCTATAGAAAAGCAGTTGCACCAATATGGCCTATTTTAGATGGCAAGAAAAATACGTTTTCCATTGCAAGTATGACACGCTATAGTATCTACTAGTCTTTTTACAACATGTTGATCTATGACGATTATAGAATCGCTATAGAAAGTTTTTATAGTGGTTTTTACACGCTATAAAAAGTCCTTTTTGTTGTAGTGAACTAATCTGGCTTTAAACTTATCAATGGATCCATTTGTAATCAACTTTTTCTTGAATATCCATTTATATCCTATAGGTTTAACACGAGGAGTTAAATCAGTTAAAACCCAAGTTTCGTTTAACAGTATGGAACTCATTTCATCATTGATAGCTTCTTTCCAGAAATTGGAATCTCTGAAACTCATAGCCTCAGAATAAGTTTTGGGATCGTCATCGATGTTCATTACATATTTAGTCATATTAAGGACTTCGTCCTTACTGCTTTCTACAAGATATGTAATGAAGTCAGAACCATAGTCCTTCTCTATTCTCACTCTTTTACTTCTACGTTGTTCAGTACTATTATCTGGTACTGATACTTCCTTGCTGTGAGCAGGAGCATAACCATCGTCATTGATATCATTAGCCATACTAGGTTCTGGACTAGATGATCTCAATGGGATCTTAATAGTTTGATTTTCAAAAAAAATTACATCTACAGATTCTACAACTTCTAGGGTGTCAAGAATAAGGAATCTATAAGTTATACTATTAAGCAAATATCCTATGAAAACAGATTTAAATGCTCTATTTCCTAACTTTGGTCATTTAGAGTCTGGTTTTCTAACATATGCTAAGCAGCCCCAAACTTTAAGTCTAGTTAGGTTAGATTTCCTATTAAACCATAATTCATAAGGGGAAATATTATTCTTTTTAAGTGGTACTCTATTTAAAATATAACATGCAGATAATATAGCATCACCCCATAGGTTATAAGGTAAATTAGAACTTATGAGCATGACATTAACCATTTCTACTAAAGTTCTATTCTTCCTTTCAGCAGTACCAATTTGTTCTGGTGCAAATGGGGCAGTACATTGGTGAATTATACCTTGTTGTTTACAAGTCAAGGTGAATTCATTCGAGAAATATTCACCACCACGTTCTGAATGTGATATTTTAATTTTAACTCCTAATTGTGTTTCGACCTCTGCTTTGTAAATTTTGAATTTATCAAAAGCCTCATCTTTAGTTTTCATTAGATATACATATGCATATCTAGTATAATCATCAATGAATGTTATATAGTATTGGTTACCACCGTAGGTGATATGACTTTTTAAGTCACTCACGTCACTATATACCAAATCAAGCAAACTAGTTTCCTTTCTACGGATTTAAAGGATTTTTGATGTATTTTTGCTTGAACACATATTTCACATTTAGAGATGGTATCGAATCACAATCATAAATTAATCCTAATTTATTCATATTTCTAATGGAATTATAATTAAAGTGTCCTAATCTACAATGCCATAAATTAATAGAATCCATAATAAACAATAGATTTCTTTATTAGATTCAACTTAATGATACCGTTACAAGAGTATCCCTGTCCAATGAATCTACCATTCTTAGCCAACACTAGCTTATCAGACTCATACACCATCTCCTCCTTTGTTAAGAAGGTATCCAGAGACCAAATTCTTACACATATCAGGTACATAAAATACATTGACTAGTGTAAGAACTTTTTCAGATGCGAAAGGAAGTTCTATAGTGCCTTTTCCCAAAACTTTGCTTGGAACCTTATATGCTCCAGTAACTTCGTCGGCTTCTCCTTTATTTTCTTCGTAACTCTTGAACAGATTACGGCCTTTGCAAATGTGAGTGGTTGCTCCAGTATCGAACCACCAATCATTATCATTGCCGCTAACGGAGTTCACCTCTTACACTACAGCCACAAGCAAGTCATTGACCACATTCACTTTTTGTTATTTCTTCCGCAAACGGCAGTCTCGGGCATAGTGGCCGGGTTTGTTACGAAAATAACAAGCACCTTTCTTTTTGTTGTTGGTTTTGGAATAATTTTTCTTCTTAAACCGTGTCTCATTCATTGGCTTTAACTTATCAATAATTTCAACATTATTTGCCTTAGAATGGGACTTAGTTTGCGGATTATCGTCTAGATTGCGTTTGCGAGAGTCTTCTTCAGTACGAAGATGACGTTGTAAACCATCTAAATCATAATATGTTTTCGCATGCTTCATCTTTTTCTTATAATCATTCCATCTATGCGGAAGTCTAGAAATTATAACTCAAACAACAAAAGATTCAGGGAGATCAATTCCATCATCTTTAAGTTGATTCACCAACAATAAGATTTCGCTTACTTGTCCAATTATGGACTTATTGGTGACCATTTTGAAATCCATAAAACTAGAAATTAGAAACTTTTTATTACTTGCCTCGGATATGCGGTACTTATTCTCCAGTGCAGTCCAGAGTGCCTTCGCTATTTTCAAGGTCCTATGAGCATTATATACTTTGCTAGATAGCGCATTCAGAAATGGCCTCTGCATAGAAAATCGTCCTCTTTGCGCTTTGCACATTTAGCTTTTAGAGCAGCATCATCCTTATCAGTTTTCTCCGGGATTTCTTCTAAAACATTTTCCAAAATGTAGAACAACTTGACGGTGACCACGAAAAATTTCATCGTCTCTTTCCAACGAGTGAAATTGTCGCCATCAAAACGCTCCAATCGAGTTAGATGCTGATTCATAACTTGTAGAGTGCTCGAACCTTCCATGGTTGAAGGATATTGTCTGAAATTTGTTGGGAATTTTGCGGTTCCTGACCAAATTGATGGCAATTGCGATGAAAATAATGTTGTACTTCCGACTTCAAGGATCTATTGCATAGATTCTTTCAGACAATAGTTCAACCCACCAGGTACAAACGGGTTATCAAACTATCGACTTTCAAGATTCAATGAAGCCTTATAACAGCGTAATCGGATTCAAAGTTTGTACGCCTTTGATCCGACCGTAAACACTTTAATAATGGTTTCCGATGATGCAATTTGTATAGAATAGAACGGAGAGGAAGAAGAGAGCAATTCTGCGATGTCTTCTGAGTTTGCAATACATTGGTGACGTCACAAAACAAAGTAATGGCGGCGCAGTATTTTGTAACACTTTCTGGTGTTGCAAAACTGCTCTGTGAAGAAGAAGAAGATTCAGAATTGTTTCTAACGTTTTCTGGGCATCACTATTTATAGTGGTAGAGAGGTACCTATTCGCCAAGCGTCACAACCGTTTGCAACGGTTCATAACTATTACGAATGGATTTATCCATTCAATATTTAAAGGTCGCGTCTATTCATATTTTGCAACATTCAGAAAAACGTTACAAATTTCATGCCCTTTATTTAAATTCAGAAATTTTGATTCTGGTTCCTTAACAGGCCGAAATCTGGCCCGATACTGCTCACATATGGTCCAAAAATATTTTCGGATCCAAACCCGAAACCCGTACCCGTACCTGACCCGGCCCGGCCCGGTCGGACGGACGACGGCGGCGCGCGTGTGGTGTTGCATGACTTCTCTCCTCACAACAAGGCAAACATATGGGAGCTCCAAGGCCCCAACATCCACATGAGAAAACTATATTTATACAAATATAGTCCTTCATTTTCTAGCATGTGGGACTATTTTCTTTCTTCTTTCTTAACTTCTTCTCTCTCAAATCAAAACCCAAAGCCCCAAAGCAACATATTTGAAAATTTTACAATAAAATACACACCATTCGTGCATAACAACTTCGTACAGCTGCATAACAATTTTATACAACTGGCAACCTATAAATTTCTAGATATTCTTTACCATAATTTTTATAACAGAAATATTAATGAAAAAAATAAAATATGTTACGCCCACTAGCTTTGCAAATTCAGCCTTTACTCCCTGTAGCGGCTTGGCAATGTAGTGGTCCTTCTAGGCCTTTCATACGCAATATTTGGGCAGCTATTTGCATGCACGGTTGATGTGAATGGAACAATCATTGTTGAAGGCATATCAGTATCCCCCCAGGAAGACCGAACTTGTCCAGGTTTGTAAGGCCTGATGGTAAAGGAATAGTCCAAAATATTTTTTGGATAATTTGTGTTGGTATTGTCAGACGGAAAGTTGACGGTACGGTTAAAGCTTCACGAAAACCCATGAACCGATGGAAAATTCTTTTTCTTGCTGGTGTTAATCCACATGGCTCTTCATTCTAGCTTGGGTTCATTGCAAGTTTAGTTTAAGTACTTCAAGAATTTGGTCCTGTCCTTATGCCCAGTCTTCAGCCTCTTGGAGTTGGGTGTCTCCTATGAGGTAGTCGAAGATAATCGACTATGGGCGTCCATAAACGGCTTGGTACGATGACATGCCGATAGAGGAATGTTTGCAGGTGTTATACCAATATTCGGCCCATGGAAGTTATTTAGCCCATTTTGAAGGTAGGTCGCTACATATCGCTTTCAAGTATGTTTCCAAGCAACGATTCACAAAACTCCGTTTGACCATCACTTTGAGGATGGTAAGCGCTACTCATCTTGAAAGTCTTACTATGGGGACAGAAAATCTCTCTCCAAAATTGACTTATGAAGACCTAATCTCGATCGAAAACTACGGACTTAGGGAAACCATGCAAGCAGACGTATTCTTGCACAAATAAGAAGCTAGATGTGTGGCATTTATGGAAGTCGGAAGTGTGCAAAAATGAGCATATTTGGAGAGACGATCGACGTTGACCCATATGCATGCTTTTTTGAATGACGGTGGAAGGTGTGTGATGAAATCCGTCGGTATATCTTTCCATATACGATGTGGGATAGGAAAGGTTTGGAGAAGCCCCTTCGCCGGTGTATTCTTATGCCTAGCTTGAAGGAAGATTGAACATCAAACTACATAGTCGTGGACGGACTGAAGCAAAGTCGGCCAATAAAAATTGCTAGAAATTTTTGCAACGGTCGCTTTAATTCTTGAATGTCCTCTAGTTGGCGAAGAGTGGAAGGCTTCGATGATGTTATGTCGTAGTGTTGGGTAGTGGGGAATGAACAGTTGAATGCCCTTGAGTAGTACCCATCTCGAAGAACAATTCCAGCTGAAGCATTGCTTGCTAGAAGGTGTTGGGCCATACAGTCATTCTGCAGAGCACTTCTTATGCATGACGTAAAGTCCATCGTTGGAACAAAAAAGGCAGCTATTGAAGCCTCTGAGATCCAACGAGAGAGCCCATCAGCTACACTATTTTCCTATCCTGGATGAAAAGGAATAACAAAATCAAAGCCAAGGAGTTTCGATAACCATTTTTGTTTTTTCGGAGTTTGTATTGTTTGGGTGAAGAGTTGTCGCAAGCTTTGATGATCGATAGTGATAGTGAACTGGCGGCCCAATAGATAGTGGCGCCATTTGTGGACAGAAGAGGTAATTGGATACATTTCTCATGCATATGCTGATGAAGTGTGGAGGAAACCATTGGCTGTGGAATGCTATTGGATGGCATGACTGGGAGAGGACAGCCCCACAAGCTGAGGTGGAGGCATCGGTCTGAATGTCAAAGGGGTTAGAGAAATCTGGAAGGGCATGGGTTGGTGTAGAGGTGATGATAGCTTTGAGATGAAGAAACGCTTGTTGGGCTTGGGTAGTCCATTTAAATGATGCATTCTTTTTTAATAATTCTGTAATAGGACTTATAATATGAGCATATCCTTTTATGAAATGCCTATAGTAGCCGGTGAGTCCAAGAAAACCGCGGATTACTGTCGCATTAGATGGGGTTAGCCAAGAAATTATTGTTTCAATTTAAATGGGTCGACTTGGACGCCTTGATGAGAAATTATGTGACCCAAATAGTGTAACACGGTTTAGCCAAACACGCATTTCTTCTTATTAGCAAAGAATTAATGTGATGTCAAAATGTCAAGAGTAACTCATAAGTAGTGGAGATGAGATTTCCATGATTTACTATAAACAAGAATATCATCGAAAAATACAAGTATAAATTTTCGAAGATAAGGGAGAAAGATATCTTTTATGGTAGCTTGAAATGTAGAAGGGTCGTTGGTAAGTCCGAAGGGCATGACAAGAAACTCATAATGCCCATCATTTGTTCAAAATGCGGTGTTTGGGATATCGGGTGGATGGACGCGAATTAGGAAGTAGCCACTACGTAAGTCCAATTTAGAAATATAAGTAGAGCCATGCAATTCGTCAGTAGTTCGTCGACGGTTGGAATTGGAAATCGGTCTTTGATTGTGATTGCATTTAGGTCTCTATAGTGAATGCAAAAGTACCACGAACATCCTCCTTTTTTACAAGAAGTACGGGCGAGGATAATGTTCTTGTGAAGGTTTGGATTATGTTGGAGGTGAGCATATCTCAAATTTGTAATTTGATCTCATTTTTTTGGAAGTACGGGTAGCAATAGGAACGATATTGATGGGTTGGGAGTTTGTGTGGAGTGTGATACGGTGGTCGCGGTCATGGTGTGGTGGAAGAGTTGTTGGTTTAAGAAAAATGTGGGGTATTGGTTTAGAAGTGTTTGAATTTGAGGGTGTATGGTAGGTTGGTTGGGAGTGGAAAGTCGGTTTTTGTCTATTGCCAAATCCAATAAAAATAGGAATTGATAGAAGTAGTGGATTGCAACCTTATGATCCGTTGAAGAGAAACTTCAGATGGGCTTGAATTGACATCTTAGCCCGGTAATAGAACTAATTTACCTTGATGAAAGAATTGCATAGTGAATTCTTTATGATCAGTAGTAACTGGGCCAAGATTTTGTAACCAATCCACACCAAAAACAGCTTCTGCATCTGAGATCGGCAATAGAAAGAAATTCACAACAAATTTGTGTCCTGTTACCTCGGTTAATACGCGTCGACAAATACCTAGACATCGGAGCTTCTCGCCGTTGCCGATAGTGACTTGGAATTCATGCGTGTTCTCAATTTGGAGGCCTAAAAAACCGGCTGCCTTTGGGTGGATGTAGTTGTGTGTGCTTCCTGAATCCACAAGGATTGAAATGAATTTATTGTTAATGAAAACAGGTAGATAGATGGATTTTGTATTTGAGGAGCCGACTAGGGCATGGAAGGAGATCACTGGTTCATTGCTTAGAGGACTGGCTGAAACATCTAAATCTAATGGGTCTGGAACATCATCTGGCAAGAGTAGCAGTGCCAGTTTCTTGGTAGCTGGCAGAATACTTCTCGTCATGGTGATAAGAAAGGCCTTGTGCTTTACGATTTTGGAGCACGGTTTGGGATAGTTTCTTGATTGGGTATGGAATATCGATTGTTTAGGTAAGGATGGTGTAGGTGGGAGAGACGATAATGAAGGCTGGTTTCTAGAGAAGGTGGGTCGATTGAAAAATTGTTTCGTATCATTGTGCTTGGTCTCGATTAATTTTGCTAGAGCGATGGCATTGGTAATGGTGGTAGGTTGAAGGGGTAACACGTCATTCTTGATTTGGGGTTTTAGGTTGGAGAGGAAGCATTGCAGAATGGCGTGGGGGGAAGGTTGGTGATTTGATTAGATAGTGTTTCGAAGTGGGATTGTTAGTCTTCGACGGATGTCGTTTGATGAAGCCTAAAGAGGATTGATTGTGGATGAATGAAAGGGGATGGGCCGAAACGATTTTCGATGGCATGGGTAAGAGATTGCCAAGAGGAAAGTTGGTTATTGTTATACATCCATTAGAACCACGTTAGAGCTTGACCGCACATATAAAAGCTTGCTAGTTCTATGCTATGTTCATCGAGAGTGTAGTGGTATTTGAAAAATCATTCGGCTTGGAAGATCCAATCGAATGGATTGGATCCATCAAATTGTGTTAGTTCGCATTTGGGTGAGCGAAGATTAATAGGAGTTGGAATATGGTGTGTGTTGATTGGAGTTGTGAGTAATGGAGGAGGAGGTGGTGGTTGTTGAGTGTATGGTGGTGGAGCTATTGTTGAGGCTGAAGTAGTCATGGAAGAGGGTGGCGGCGGAATTATGGGGGTTGTGGAGGAGAACTTAGCAGATAGATCGGCTATAACTTGAGTTAGGTTTTGGATAGCTGATTTGATATCGTGTATGTCTGCAATAGCGATGTCTTGTTTGGATATAGTGGTGTTGATGGAATCAATGGCATTTTATTGAGTGGTGAGTTGGGAGGTGATGTCGTCGAGACGAGTCATGGTGAAAGCAGGAAGGAGGAGTATGGATCAGCGAAAGCACCAATTTGATAAGCACAAAGCCCGTTATCTCGTAAATTACAGCAATAAAGAAGTATTAGAAAGGTTGAGAGCAAGAAGACATAAAAAAATGAGGAAGAAATTTTATCCAGTCATGTCCTTTCCTTTCATTTCAGAGTTTATATAAAGATATACACCATTCATACATAATAACTTTGTATAGCTGCATAACAACTTTGTACAGCTGGCAGCCTATAATTTGCTAGATATTCTATACCATACTTTTTATAACAGAAATATTAATAAAAAGATAAAGTTTGTTATGCCCACTAGCTCTGCATATTCAGCCTTTACTCCCTGTAGCGCCTAGGCAGTGTAATGGTCCTTCTAGGCCTTGCATGTGCAATATTTAGGCAGTTATTTGCATGCACGGTTGATGTGAATGGAGCAACGGTTGTTGAAGGCATATCAGCATGCATATTAGAAATTTAGAAATCGATTTCCCTTCAAATACCATTAAAATCTCATCTTCATACAGGTGTTGTGATATATGCATCATCATTGTGAGCATATTTTGTGTTTTCACCTATTTAAGTGAACGTTCTACAGGAACTTTAAACAACTAATCAAAATCAATATTAAAAATCCACTTAGCTGAAAATCAAAGATAATCTCCAAACATAATTTATATCACTCCGCAGTTCACATCAGTAAATTCAAAATAAAATCGAAAAAAACATAACAAACAATGATAAATCGGATTCTAAATTTGTAGAAAGTTGAATGCGCTTAATGACAACTCGTCTAGCTTGTAAAGGAAACATTTGGGTTTTATCCAAGGTTTTGGAACATTTAACAATAGCCTTAAAGTTGCTTCTTTTAAGTTTAATTTTGCCATAATTGGTTATGTATTTCGTTTTAATAATGACTAGACCACTTTTGATTTAGGAATTAAGAGAAACCCATCCCCTACCTCCATCGCCTTCGACGATTTTTTTCTACCAAACTCCATCACCAAAAGACCAACCAAACGGTCTTGGTCGTCGATGACAGTGTTTCGAATTGAGTGGGGAAAGAGTGGTGGATGAATCCGTGGAGAAATTATCAAAAGCAATGAGATTTGGATGTTGGGCTTTAGAGCATCTCCAACCCTCTTAAGTTGTAATGTCATGAATCAATTATGGGCATAGTTTGTTTAACATTGTGAAGAACATGTTGAAAGACTTCATTTCAAATTACAAAATTATAATTTTTTTTACTCCAATGCAATTTTAGTAAACTAAACTAATACTGATTATGTGTAATCATATTAGTCGTGCTTATTAATTGAAATTGTGAAGTAGAATGTCTACTCTAGACAATCTCTTTCATGATGTCTAGCAAAAGCCTTGACACATCATCGTTCACTTTACTCTATAATACCATTGAGAAACAAAGTTGAACAAAAAAATTAATTATCTATGTGGCATTGACGTTATGCTGTAATAACATTAAGATTGGAGATGCTCTTAGTTATGAGAAGTAGAATTTTGATTTGGGAATTAGGTTTTATTCAAATGAGATAACGAGAATTGGGGAATGTGGGTTTGTGGAAGAAAGAAGAGCGTTGCTTAAAATGTTTTGAGTTTGAAGTGGCGGGTCTGAAAATTTTGAGCGGAAATAATTGACGGGATGTAAAATTATCAATACGTTGTTATTGTTGTTGTTAATTATTATACTTCTTAGTATTTATTATTAATTAATTAACAGTGACTGTATAAAAAATAAATTATTAAATAGTAAATATTTCGTCTTTATTATTTCTTTGTTACTAAAAATTACTTATTAAGCATTAATTATAAAAAATGAATTATTAAATAGTAAATATTAATGATTACTTCTTAAGTATTTAATAGTTCTATATTATTATTAATTATTTCATATTTCAAATAAATTATTAATTATTATAAATTTATTTTTAATTGTTAGCACTTAATTATTATTATTTAATTATTATTTGTTATTATCTTTAATTATTATTAATTAATTAATTAATTATTAATTATTAATAGATATTATTTCATCTTTCAAATTAATTATCAGTTATTATTATTTAATAGTAGTCATTAATAAATATATATTAATTTTTAATATTCACTATCTAAGAATTATTTATTTTATTATTACTTTTTTAATTATTCATCAATTATTATTATTTATTTGTAAAAATTAATTGTTAATTATACTTATTTATTTATTGCAACTGGTAAATTGAAAAGGCTGAAATATGTATCCATTACAACTAAAATTTTTATATTAAAAATTGGCATCTATTATAACCGGCAAAAGAAAAAAGTTGTAGACATCTACTACAACTAATAAAAAAAGATAATGTCGAAAATTGACATTTATTACGGCTGGCAAAAGAAAAGAGTTGTAATAGGCATCTATTACAACTGGAAAAAAAAATTGCAATAGATATCTATTCAACTAGGTAGCACAAAAAAAAGAATTGTCGAAAATTGATATCTATTACAACTAACAAAAGTAAAATGTTGCAATATGTATCTATTACAGCGGGCATTTTATGACCATTGTAAAAACACAGTTGTAATAGCGTTTCTTGTTGTAATGAGTTATTGTAGAAGATATACGGGAGGAAAAGTAACCATTTATAGTAGTTGTTGGAGCGGCTACTTAAAACATCAAACTTTTTGACATTGTTTAACGACAAAGTGATTGTCATTTAATGCATATCGAGTTAAAATGTAATCTCTTTACTTGTGTAATAACCAATCATGGTTCAATGATCATGATGAGCACACATGGCTTGCTTTTTCAACTGAAAAATAATGTACATTTGGATGAACCATGTTATGTTTAGTGCAACTTTTTAATTGAACAAGCCATTATAAGTTTGCTCCATGACCATCAAAACATGGAATAGAGAGCTGCATGAAATTACTACCTTTTTCCATTGTTAAGTAACCTACATGTTTTGACCCATTGTAAGAAAAAGAACTTAGAATAATCAATAGTTAACCCAAACAAACTGTTAACGTTTTTATTACTTGGATTTGAGATGATTACAAAGCATTTTATAACAAAGAAAAGCCTATATTGATTACACAAAATCAGCAACAAGCAAATGCTATAAAGTAGCATGATATTAGCTCTAACTTAAGACTTACTCAATGTAAAACAGTGTGTTTATAACAATTT
This sequence comes from Allium cepa, assembly GCA_030765085.1. Taxonomy (NCBI): domain Eukaryota; kingdom Viridiplantae; phylum Streptophyta; class Magnoliopsida; order Asparagales; family Amaryllidaceae; genus Allium; species Allium cepa. The sequence goes on along the minus strand of CM060941.1, from coordinate 75,160,320 downwards.
GAACAATTGATAAGTGAATTTACTGTTGGCAATAGATTCTTACAAGTTTACCTTGTCATCTCAGTTTGGTAGGAAAAATGTCCCGTTTGAGTTGGCATCGTGTCTCATGCTTCACTTCTTTGGTCCGTTGAGATGAACTAATAAAATTGATCCGTTAGCATCAAACCTTCCAGACGCCAATAGTAATTAATAATGATTAATCATTTCTTACTCTTTCCTGTACAAATATTAATATCATGTTTCCATTTCTAACACAAATAATTCATATTTTCAAACATAATTAATAATTGCAAAACAATTAATTTTTTCTTTTAAATACACTTTTAATTTCCCATATAGACCCATTCTCATTTTCTCCTTTTGTTTCCATTTCAAATATTTTTCCCATGTTGTTTTCGTGTTGCACAATAACACATCTTTAGTTTTACTCAAATATTCACAAACATAAAAAATGGAAAAAAGAAAAGAAGGGTTCGCTAAATTTTGGGCGGCTCATATTATTCAATTGAGATACTAAATCTGTAGGATATCGAAACATCATTTAGAGTAATTCTAACAGTATATTACAGATTACAAAATGTTAAATGCAATCCCTAAACACTCTCCAACAGGGGTTACAATTTTCAATTGATTACAAAATCAGGTTAGGCATTTGTCGAACAAACCTCAACTCTCAGACTTTTGTTAAACAAGCATCCAACTCTCAGATGCATGTTCAATAGGTGTCTGAGAAATGAATCCTTGTTCAACAAACGTCAAACTCTTAGGCGCTTGTTTAACACGTGCCTTATGCTCAGACTTTTGTTTAATAAGCTCCTAGCACCTTCAACAAGTGTCTTAAACATGGGCATATATTGAACAAGCATCTAGTTTGATCTTTTGCTAGGAAATAGTACGGAGTAACAATTAGCATACATGCATCAAATTTAAAAGCAACAAGTGAAAACAAAAACAGCTAGCATTAACAAACGCATTGTGGAACAGAATACATAGTTGTTTGGTCCGTATGGAAGAGAACACCTGCACTTACTGACCCTCGTGCATCTCATCACGTTTCAATAACACTATGATATAGGAAATGTTGGAATTGAATGAACAGTTAAGAGGATTTGCATTGAGAAATGTGAGGCATTAAATGCATAGGAAGATGAATAGTCCCACTAGTAGAATATAATAAACATCATGTGTTTATATAGTACTATGTGGTTTCTAGTATAGTTACTATGGAATGAAGAGAGACAATAAAGCAGGCCATCCTAACGGGTGGTGCAACGCACCACCCGTACGCACGCGCCCGAACCCGAACCCGCACTCACATCCATGGCATGGGCAAATGGGCGTTTGAGGCATATTAAAGGCACTTAGGACTTCGCAGATGGCTATTGGCGTTGGCTTGGCCTGGCTTGGTTGTCCAATTCGGCCATTTTTTAAATCCGCTTCTAACAGTAAAAGGCTAACGGTCATGTCAGTTGGTAAAGGGTCGCAACCTTTCCAATAGTCATGACGTTCAAATAGACACCTCCTCCCAAATAGGCACCTCCCTTTGCCTATATATAAGCAGAACGAAAATCAGAAGAAAAAACACACCGAATAATTTCTGCATTTCTTTCTCCTCATTCTTTGTTCTTAATATTCTCTGTTGAGATTGTCATTGCTTTACAGTTGCCAACGCAGCATTGCAGAGATCGGTATGTTTCATCTTGAAAAACAGTTTCTCGACATCCCTCAAGTGCCATTGAGGGAGCAATTTCTGTTTCAAGGAAACAGTTTCACTGGACTCGGACAAAACTGAACGGTGATCTATTTACCTATATTACATATATTTGTGATAGTATAACAACATAATTGTGACATTTTTGTAACACTTTTGTTACGTTACTGTTACTGATTTCTGTATACTGTTTAGTAATGATTTTCTGACGTTACTAAATAATAATTTCGTAACACTTTTCTGACATTACGAATAACAATCTTGAAACAGAATTTATTTTTCAAATTCTTTGCAATTTTTTTATGCAATTATCTACTTGCATTTTGTTTGCATTTTACTTGCAATTTGTTTATCAGTCCCTAATAGGAATCACTATATCACAAATCATGACTCAAGGTAGTAGCGCATTGACAGTCAAGCCAACCGAGGCCACCCCTGAAAAAAGAACGATGCTTCCAACAACCACTGTAGCTTTGTCACATGGTGAGAGGCCGAATAAATTTACTGGAGTGGATTTCAAACGCTGGCAACAGAAAATATTGTTCTATCTGACTACACTCAACCTTGCAAAAAATCTTACTGAGGATGCTCCGGAAGTGGATGAACTAGAGTCTGATGCCAAAGTTGAAGCATTCAACATATGAAACAGTTCAGACTTCGTATGTAAAAATTACATATTAAATGGACTTAACAGTCTGTATAATGTGTATTGCACAATGAAGACTTCGAAATAACTCTGGGCTTCCCTGGATAAAAAGTATAAGACGGAAGACGTTGTAATGAAAAAGTTCATTGTCGGAAAGTTCCTCGATTTCAAAATGATAGATGCCAAAACCATTATCAGTCAAATCCAGGAGTTGCAGATGATAATACATGAAATCCATGATGAAGGGATGTCCTTGAGCGAATCATTTTAAGTGGCTGCTGCTATAGAAAAGCTACCCTCATCATCGAAAGATTTCAAGAATTATCTAAACATAAGCGCAAGGAAATGTCCATGGAAGATCTTATCATTCGACTCAGGATCGAAGAGGACAACAGAAAATTAGAAAAGAAAACAACTAATGCAACGGTGGAAAAGGTGAATGTAACGACCCGTAATTTTCGATAATTAAATTTTATTAATTTAATAAGTTTTGGTAATTTAATTCAGAAAGAAAATAAAAATTTGTAATTTAATAATGAAATCACTAAAATAAAGGTAATAATGTTAATGCAAGTAATAACTTATTTAGTGCAAACCCAATTAATTGAAACAATTGCAAGGTCATAATTGATTGTAAATAGTAAATCGGGAAATAAAATTCAAAGTTATATTAATTGACCGAATAATACGTAAAAAGCTGTAATTTGGAAAAATCAATATTAGATAATTAATTGTAATAATTGTTGGATGATAATAAAGTTTGAATAGGATAATGATTGATTGAATAAAAAGGAATGGGAATCAAGATTTATTAATTTAAATTAATCATTAGATTAGTTGGAATTAAATGAAAATTAATATTTAAATATTACGTAAATAGGAATTAAGATGAAATTGGGAAATATTAATGTACTAAGATATAAACCAATGTTAGTTTTATCCTGATTGAAATAAAAGACCCGAACAACAAGGCTTAAAAATTTAATAAGTGGATTTTTGGAATTTTGATTTATAATTTCTTAATTTAATGAAATTGAGATTAACACTGAAATTTGATAAATTAATCAACTCTAAACTGACATCTAAATTTGTTAAATTTGTGTAAATGATTAAGAAATTAAAAATGATAAGAATTGTCAATTATAGAATTGAAATTGAAATTTTGATTTAATTAATTATTAATTTATTTAATTAATGTAAAAATAGCCGTTTTGGCCACTGACTCGGATTTCGATGAAACCAATTTCATCGGATCCGTAATAGTGAATTATTTAGGATTTCAAGTTTCGTAATGATCAGACTTGTCGTTTGATCGTACGGGCTTGAAACGCCTAGAAATCAATTAAATTGAAATCAATTGAAATTAATTTGAAATAAAATGTTTTTAACGTAACTTCTTCATACGATTGATTTTGGACTTGAAATATGTTCCATCAATTTTAAAATATTCAAAAACATCTATTTTGATATATGGTTTGATCCATTTTCGTTCTGGAGTCAGAACGGGCTTCTCGGGCCATTTGTCATTCAACTTTCAATCGAAATCAATCCGTTCTTTCTATTTTCAACCCTACCTATATATATCTAGTTATAAAACCTAGCTGTCGTTCTATTTCTCATTTCTGTACGTACAAAAATTTCTGTTGCTCCTCTTTTCAGTGACTGAAAACCCTAAAACTCCTCAATTCATTCCAATTGAAATTTCAAATCCAAAAATCTAAACACCTAAAAAATATTCGAAAAAAAATTATATATCGAATATCTCATCAATTCGAATCTGCCTATTTATGCAATGGGTGCTCGAGCGGAACAGAAATCTCGGTCAAAGCTCGTAATTCGTGAACCCTAAGCGTCAAATTAAGGGTTTATGATTTCTTTGTTAATTGGCGAAATTGTCGTGTGGGTTTTGTGGAGATTGCTGCATGGAGTTGAATGGTGATGGCCGCTTGGCCTAGATCGAAGTGTGGTGGCCCGATTTTGCGTGCTAGGGTTTCGAAACCCTAAAAAGTGGCTGGCGGCATGACGAGCTTCGGGACGACGGAGCAGTAGGGGTTGGCGTCGTTGGACGCGGCTAGGCGCGATGAGGGGGCGTGGGCCGTGGCATGGTGCGACGGCGGGAGGGCGTGCGAATTCGCGGTCAAAGGGGTCGATGCATGGGTTGCTGCTGCTTCGTGTACTCTGGGTCAACGTGAGAGACAGGTGGCGTGTATTTGTTTATTTTTTAAACTATTTTTAATTTGTAATATTGAAATGTTCAAACCTTAATAACTATCGCGTACGATTCCCGATTGACGCGCAGTTTTTTTGATAGGATCCTATCAAAATTCCTGACATTTTGACGCTTGTTTGGACGGATTCTGAGACTGTTCAAATTTTGGGTTTAAATTGGATTTAAATTCAAAATGTGAGTGTTTTAACCCACTCACAACTTCTAAAATTTCTTACGATAATTAAATTGATTTATGATGTAATTAGAAATTTATTATGACTGTTTGACATATTTTAATCATCATCTCAGTTAAATTGAATTTATTGAATTAAATTGTTATTTAATTTATTATTGCACATAAACTACCAGTTAAACAGTTATTTAATTTACTATTGAATATAAACTGCCAGTAAAATCCTGTTATTTATTATCTTTTATATATTGATGTTATTTGATTGAATTAGATGTTGATTGTGATAAATGTTTGATGATTGTTGTTTGATGAATGGATGTTGTATTTTATATTGTTATAAACTGCAAGTTGTTATGGATTTTATTTCATTCGGGATTGCGGTTTGAAATGATATATAACCGTATTTATGTTTTAAATTACGGATTGAAATGATAAATATCCGTATCACTTGACCATAGGATAGAAAATTATACAGACACCGCGGTCTATATATAAAACTATTTTGAAATGATTTCTATGGTTTTGTAAAGAAATATATGGGTTATATAAATATTTATTTTAGATGTTATATAAATGTTATTTTATTATTGATTTTTAGCTATGTATAAATTTGTTTTGAAATATAAAATAAGTTAAATAAAAAAGTTTGATTGTTTTTATATAATATGGTTAAGTATCTGTTTAAATGATATGTTAATATATAGAGTTTATCATGATTTAAACAAATTAAGGTTGGAAGATAAATTGAAAATTTATTTGAAATTGAATTTATTTAAGAATTAACTCAAATAAGTTGATGTGAAATTTATTAAACTGGAAATTTTATAACTTGATTTTTGGGTTAAGGTGAATTAAATGAGCATTTCAAGTATAAATAAATTGAAGAAAATATTTAGTTATTTGTAATTTGGGATTTATTTAAATGATAATGGATTTATTAAGTAAAACATTTTAAAACTGAATAATAGAAAATTGAATTTGATATGTATATATGAAATTTCCAAACTCAGTTGTGAAATTGTTGAATATTTAAATTTGGAAATATATTGAATTGGGAATGGTTTATTTTGTGGATCAAATCTGCTTTCAAATCGATATAATTTGGAATATTTCGTTTGGAAACTGGATTGAATTGAAGTTTATGATTTGGGAATTGATTTGGGAATTGAAGAGGCTATTTTATTATATAAAGTATTTTATATATTTAAACCATTTAAGTGGTGGAAGTCATGTTTCAAAGTTATGAGTTTCAAGGTATTATAATTTGAAAATGTTATATTCAAGTGTTTTGATTTCAAAATGTTATAACTTTGAAAGTGTTATGATTTTAGAAAGGACATATTTGAAATGAAAAAGATATCGTATTGATTTGGTTTTGAAATGGATATTATATTCTGGTTTTGAAGTATAATTATTTTGAAATGACCGCAGTGTTATAATAACGTTTGGTTGTTAAAGAGACCAGGATCGGAAGTTGTCATACTCTCTGCCAACTCCGAAAACCACTTTAACAACCGTATACGCGGTGGACATTCCAGAATGAAGTAGGATGGTGGCGACGTTCTATTAAAGTATATATGTGGACCCGACTCCCGTGCGTTGGCATAAGGTTTCTAAAACAGGAGCAATCGACGGGCTAAGAAGGTAGCACCTTTTATCGGACACACTCCTTCGATACCATTCTATTACTTTGTGATTGATCGGGGCCCTTTTTGATTTTGGGGTGTGGCTCCAGGTGGGCGGTAGTAGCTGCTACGCATTACCACCGGTTCGGAAGCGTAATTGGTATATCTACCCTGGCATTGCCTAGTTGTGCCGTGCCACCTACCCTAGCATGCATTATACGATTTTGGTTTTGTACCATACCTGTGGAGTGCCCTTTGACGACGCCCAGTACGGGGGAGATTACGGTACTGTATAGACTATGGGAATATGAAAGTGTGTTAAGGTGGAAAATGTAAAGCCTTAACGATATTTTTAAATTATATTATACTTTACTGTAGACACTATTATAATAGCGTATATTACTACATAGTAGATAGTTTAACGGATCCTTAGGAGATGTGAATCCCGAACATCTCTTAAGTTACTACACTCACGTTAGACATTGGATAGGAGATGTCAAACCCCGTAAACATCTCTGATGCCGTTCCACTCATATTATTTACCATTGATTTAACGTACATAAGATCTTTTAGTTCTAACTCGAGTGTTTTGTTTTTTCAATTCGCTCGGGTCAGTCTATGCATTTCAAGATTCGAGGACTATAATTCTGGAGGACAAAGACGAAGTTGTGTTACTGATATTTATTGTATTATTCCACTACATTCATACTGTTCCACTGCAGTACTTATTATTCTCTGGTATGTAACTCTGATATGTGTTGTATAAGTATAATCAAATATTTTGTAAATCAGCTTCATGAGCTGTTATTTGATTATTATATTTTGTCATTCCGCTGTGAGATTCTGTTTTGTTTTCTTCTTTCTCTATTTTCTTATTCACCCCAATAACAATCCGCCCTTCTATATGGTTTGAGTCTGACGTATGTGGTTTATCGTTGATTTAAAGTGTACAAAAAGGCGGGATGTTACAGTGAATGCAGTAGAGGCTGAGAAAAGCAACAAATGTAAACGAGAATACAATACAAACACAAAGAAACTAAAGAAGTTCAAAGGAAACTGTCACAGCTGTAGGAAGAAAGTACATAAGGCCAGCGAACGTCGATGCAAAGAAAAAAAGAAGAAGGAAATATCACCGAATGTGAGAAACTCTCTAATGACATTTCTGAAATGAATTTGTCTACGGTGATTTTTGAATGCAACTTAATTGGCAACTCCAAAGACTGGTTTGTGGACACTGGTGCCACAAGAAATATCTGCACCAATAAGTGGATGTTCTCCAACTATAAACCTATGACAAATGAAGAACAACTGTTTATGGGAAATTCCTCTACATCAAAGGTTGAAGGAAAAGGCAGAATTATGCTAAAGATTACCTCTAGAAAAGAACTTACGTTGAATGATGTTTTACACATCCCAAACATTTAAAAGAATTTGGTTTCTGGTTCACTACTCAGCAAGAATGGATTCAAGTTAGGCTTTGTATCCGATAATTTTGTTTTATCAAAGAATGGAGTCTATGTAGGGAAAGGTTATGTGAGTGATGGCTTGTTTAAAATGAATGTAATGACTGTTGTACAAAAGGATTGTGGTAATAAAATTAATTCTTCTGTTTATATTGCTGAATCCTTTGATATATGGCATGCTGGATTGGGCCATGTTAATTTTGATACATTATGAAAAATGATTAACTTAGACTTTATACCTAAGTTTTCATTAGATCCAAGTTATAAATGTGAAACTTGTGCTAAAGCAAAATTGACTAGAACCTCATGTCATCATGTTGAAAGAGAAACCGAACCTCTATCACTAGTACAAAAAGTGCATATTGCTTCGCCTCATTTGCATCAGTTGAAGTAAAAACTGATGCAAATAGAAATATTTGCATCAGTTCCATCTTAATAACCGATGCAATTGGTACGTGAAAAGCAATAGGTAATAAAAAATCAAATTTGCATCAGTTGTCACCAACAACCGATGCTATTGGTACGTGCAAATAGTTTTAGTCGCATCGTTCAACTGATGCAACTACGTTGTTTTGCATTCATTTTCCATCGGTTTGCTACTCCAACTTTCACTTTCCCTCCCCTTAACTTTTCATTTCCTGCTTAGCTTTCATTTATCCCTCCACTTCCCCCGTAACCCGTTAAGAAGAAAACAAAAGCAACTTTATATTCGTTCAATTGAACGACTTCAAATCAAATGAAATCTAATGTCAATTTATAAACTCATGTCTCGATTCGAATTCAAAAGCAAATCTCAAAGCCAAATCAAAATTGACTCTCGTAAGCAATTCTCAAATTTAGTTGTGGATTCTAGGAGATTCGATGCGTTGAATTTGATTCGGGGATTTCAGTCGCTGGTGGGTTGGTCACGTGTAGTTGGTCCCAGTGAATTAGGAACTCGTGATTTGGAAATCATTGTTGGTGGAGGCGATAAAACTGCAGTGACGAGGGACATGTATATAACTTACCATTCTCCGTTTGCAGAGCAATTCTCCTCCCATTTTTAATCTCCGACGATAGCTTATGATACTCTTGCATTAATTAAAATTGCATCTTCTGACTACAACTCTGTTATTGTAGCAATTGCGGCAATCATCTTTATCAATGAATGTCAAACTTTTTCTCAGGTAAATAGAATTATACTTAGTGAATGTTAACTGTACTCTTAGGATGAAAATAAATAAATTCATGCCTGATTCTCTACCCATCCTCGCAGAGTAAACAATTTTCAACCTCACTTATGGTACTTATAAGGTATGCACTTCAGTCAACTTTGTTTACATTTCGCATGGTTTTAATGGAAGATGCAATTTAAAATGTATAGCAAGTCTTTCAGTCATTTATTTGTAAAATTCTCTTTTCAATGAAACCATTTACATGCAATGGAGGAATGCTAGCTTTTTATACATATAGAATCCTAATAGATGGAAACGCCAAGGAAGCAAATTCTGAAAACAGTTCAGAGGCATCAGAAAGCAATTGATAAATCTATATAATTAGGTGTTGTAATATTTTACTGTCTGATGTGAGACTAACCATGGGTTCATGTGTATTAATGAATTTACATGTTATAATCTTATGCATAACTGATAATTGTAACTCTCGTCAGTCAGTACAAAATCTATACAAACATAACTCTTGTTAGCCTGTTTAACACTACATCAATTGAATTATAACAAACCTTATTTATGGATATTGAAACTGAATCAATAGAATTGAAATAGAATCAAAAGAATTAAAATTGAAGTTGTGATACGTCTGTGAAAGAATTTCTAACTACAAAAATATGCATCTCTTTTGCTTCATAGTTTGCATAAAAGTAAAGTAAAAATAAAGGAGCATTTTAAACGTTGTTGTCTCATCATTATTGATTATTCACTATGATTTTCCCATTCAATATAGCCCAAAAAATAGTTATTGGCAAATAAATTATTGGTTGGAGTTTTGTCATAGTTTGGTAATGGTGATAGGCTTCTTGACATATTTGTCTTTCACATCTAAGGCTGAAGTCCTTGAATGATGAATGTGCTGTTAGTATAAATGTCAGTGATGAGGTGGTTCGTAGTGCGGTGGTTTGTAGTGTGGGGGTTTGTAATGGGGGCTTGTAGTGCGGTGGTTTATAGCGAGGTCGCTTGTAGTGTGGCCGTTTGTAATGGCCAGCTTCAACAGCCATTGCCATCAGCACAATACCAACAGTACAACAAGACTTATAAATTTCTGATTAATAGCCATTATGATTTATGAACTTGATTTTTTTTGACGAATTAAACATAGGTTATTTCTGCCTATTTATATTGGAATGTAGCCATATTGCCACATCATGTTATTTCCAAGTTTCTAATTAGAATAATCCATTATTAATTATATTTTAGGTGCATCAGACTTTGAAAAAGTATCTGTTAGGATAATGAAACATCAAGGAGAATTATATATAGATCTACATAAATCAATTTTGCGATGACGAAGAAGTATTCAATAGCACATTTTAAAAGCATATGGCTTAATATCTACATTTTTGGATATTCAGATTGATATGCATTGTAAACAAATGAATAACTATTCTGGCGAGTGTTGAAAGCTAGAAATAAGGCATTTTAAGTGGAACTCTATTTTACGTATATATTTTTCCAATGAAGATGATATTTACTATAATTAGTAAACATACTGATCTGTTTGTTATTTATTACATACGCGAATCACAGGCACGTGGTAAGAAGAAAAATTCATTAAGCCACTAGGTTGTTTTGCTCTTTACAGTATACCTTTTTATAACTCTAGTTCATACACACTTACCTCATAATTTCTTTTAATGCTTGTGAAATGGTCTTGATAAGACTAATCAAGTGTTCTAGCTACAGGATACCTATGACTTCTGACAATCCATATCCCATGATACAAGATGTAATTTTAATCTAACATTGATTCCTATTTTCCCCCTTTTTTTACAGACATTGACTATTGTAAACATAATTTTTCGTTCGCATTTACAACAGATCAGATATTTTGTATAGTACAGTTGTGCATAATTTATTTAATTTTGATAGTGGTGGATATAGGATCTTCAAAAAAATTGACTAATTCGTGTGTATGTGGTGATCAAACCAATTAGATACGCACTGCACTTGCCAAAATCAACATCCAAGTGATGCCTGAGCACTATAATAATTACCATGTCAATAAGATAAACTGTAAAACCTTGATTTGCATGATGTCAATATGTATTCATGCTAACATGCAGTATTTGGTGCTCTTCGATTAAATTCAGCTGTATGAAATTATAGATGGACCTATGCCTGGTCTCATGTAGCATATGTCCAAAACATTTAAAGTACCACGCCTTAGTTTAGACAGGTATAACCGAATATATAAGCGTACTTGTGCCTTTATCAATTTAAGTTGTGGGTTTATGACTACACAAATGAACAAACAATACAAAATTTTGTGGTGTATATAGCAATGCTTTATTTAGAAACAAAGTAAGAAAATTAAAAAGAAAATTTATGTTCAGATTACTGGGGAGACAGCAGGGGAGGTCAAAGCAGTTTCAGGAATGCACCAAAGGAAGGCTAAGATGGCTCAACAGGCTGATGCTTTCATTGCTCTACCCGGTATCTATTTTCCACTTTGAATAAACAAAGGACATGATTCTAGAAATATTCTAAATTCTAAATGTGCATAGCATGAAACATAATTGTTATTTACTGAATGGGTACACAGCATCAATTATTTTGTAGAAGATGGACTGTTCTTTATTACAATTACGTCGACCACTGTATACTCGTATATTGGACGGTGATCTAAGTATAGAAAGGGCCCTTGCACTATATCATTGATAAGTACAGTTTCATTTATAATGGAAATAGTTGTTGGTGGAGGCGATAAATTTGCACTTTTACAATTTCACACAACTGAAATATATAAATTGCCATAGGTTATATAAAGCTTTAACTAATATCAATGTATAAAGCTTTAACTCTATACACACACGTGTGTGTATGCATGTATAACTTCCCATAGGTTATATAAAGCTTCAACTAATATAGATAATAAACTGTGATAGGCCCTACGTTTAAAAGTCAGATTTCTAGAAGCATAAATTCAATAGTCCGGTATAAATACCTGTATAAACTTCCTAATAAATACTTGTAATAATATCATATTTATCACATTCAAGCTAGCATATTAAAACCACCAATAAAACAAAACCAAAGTATTTATTACATCTTCATTTGCTTTTGAGCTCTTAGCAATGTGGACAGCTCATAACATATATATTGGCTTGATGGCTTCCTATATTTAATCTTAATAAGATTGCATTCCAAAGTATTGCAGGTTGTAATATCAGGAATTGAGCTACTCATATTATTATTATTATTGTTATTATTATTATTATTATTATTATTATTATTGTTATTGTTATTATTATTATTATTCGAGACATTATTTAGAGTATGTAATACTCAAAAGAAAATAGAATAGATATGCCATGATGTAGTAAACTTTATGCACACCTTTTAATTATTTTAGTATATAATATTCAAAAACACTTACAGTCTTTCTTCAGTTTAGCTTCAGTTTTATTATTTCATAAAAAACTGTAAACGCACCTAATTACATTTGCATATTAAAGTACTCAAATGTAGTACTAAGGAATGGAGTATTTAATACTCAAAAGAGACACTCATCCACATATATGTATATATTGGTATATACATACAAGTGTATACACGCTTTTTTTTCCAGATCAGCGGCAAATTCAAACTGTCAAACCTACGACACACAAATTGTCATTGCTCAAAGGCTGAAACTGCCTCAATCCAAAGCATATGGAACGCACCTCTATGATTTAGCTAGTAGCACAAGTCCACTTGGGCCTTTGTAGCACATAGTATTCATATTCAAAAGACTCATTCAACTTTATATACGTATATCAATGCAGCACAGTTTATGTGCACCTAGATTTCGTACACCTTGAAGGCTCAGCTTATATGTATATCAATGCAGCAGAAGCTCTCTAGGATAGTTCATTTCCTCAGCCCTTTTCAGCACAGGGTCTTCGCAGCACAACTTAGCGCCTTGCACAGCACCTGTAACGATAACAAGCTCATACATTTCCGAGCACGGCACCTTGCAGCAGCACCAACCACTCCACTAGTAATCCACTCAGAGTGCATGTTCATTGTAACGACCCGGAATTTTGACAGCATATTTTAATGACAAGTTAATTTAATTTAAATTAAATATAAGCTTGTCAATGTTTAAATTGATAAGATCTTAATTATTTACTAGCATATATGTGTTTATAAAAGAAGTTTTGATTTGAAATTTTAAAATAGAACGTTTCAAACCCATTTAGAACAAAACTTGTCTTATTCAATAAAATCAAATCAAAGATTTAACATTTTATTATTTGATAATTTATATGGATACAATGTTAGTTTTTAAGATGATGAAATTTAAATAAAACAAACATGGAAATATTTGACATAGTAATATTAAACATAACATGGAAGAAAAAACAAGTATGAATCATAATTACAAACATAAGTATAAACCAAAAATTTAAAATATAAAATATAACTAAGTTATAAATTTACGAATATAATTTATAACTTGAACTGTATTAATACAAGTGTATGAACATGAGAACACTATAATATTAATATCCATGTAAATGAACAAATAAAAACAAAATCAAAATCAGGTTTCACTAAGAATCTTTATGCATTGCCTATGTACATACATTTGTACAGCAATTAAGTATTGTATCCAGAGGAAAAAAAATATAAGAAAACAAAGGTTTTACTTCAATATAAATAGAACAGATCATTGTCTTGTACAAGTTACAACTATCTGTATATCAAAACCTGTGTCTTACAAAACATATTGACCGAACTAATAAAACAAAGTGTTCACTTTAAAGTATAATAAAAACAAAACCTGAAATATCTTGTACAAGATATTTATGGTCAGTAAATACTAATTGGTGTGAACACATATGAAACATACAAGTACAAACAAAGCCTGCAATATCTTTGTATCTAATATTTGTGTCAGCCAATATTAATTAGTGCATACTAATTCAAAGACACAAACATTAATTAGCATACAATCAATCAAATAAAATCTTCCAGCCGAAATTTTTTTATGCATCTCAGGTTCTAGCACATGGAAAAAAATAAATATATAAAGCAAGATATTTTAGAATGAAAGCTTATTGAAGAAGGCACAGCTTGTTCAAGATATATATGTATTGAACATTCTTATTTCATTAGTTCAGTCTTTAAAAATCAATACTGAAAGAAAAAAAAAAGTAAAAGAAACAAACACAACCTTATATTTGCAAGTCAAAACAAATTCTGGAAATAAGAAAAGTTACTGAAATTTCAAACTGCATACTATCAAGCTTAATCAAACTCAAGCTTCATGTCTCCTGCATCTTCCAATACTAGTCTCTGTTACAGTAGTTTTTGGGTGAGTAAACTTGATTTTTCAAGCTTAAGTTAATTTAAATCAGTAGAATAATTCATGAAATACTTTTATCTGAGTTGTATGAATTTTATTTTCATATGAAACTGCAGTTTTCTTTCTCCATTATCAACCATCCTCTGTTTTTGGTTTTCAACTGCAATCTGGTGAGTAAACAAGTTTTTGTTTTAAAGTTTAAGTTAATTATAAGGCCATGATCCTTTAACCAATATAGTTTAGTTATGGTTTATGTTGAATATGAATCTGTATATGTTACTGCATATTTATTTACTCTATTATGTGGTTGGTGGTTACAGTTAGTTCTTCTTGTTCAAAATTCAAACTATGCTCATCAATATAGAAACCTGTGATTTTTTTTATCTCAACAAGATGCTAAACTAAATTAAAGTTTGATTTTTTTTAAGCAAATTCTAAATATGTTGAAGGGGTACCTTCTGTTACAGATTATACAAGTAATGCACATATTACTTGATAAATTCGAATGTTTAAATTTGTTAGTTTGGATACAAATCTTGAATAAACATGACAAAGTGGGATTTTTAAAATAAAGATCAAAATTTAAAACTTTATATTCAAGAAGCAGTTTGGGTTTAAAGGAAAATTGCATTTTTGCTTAACCCAAGAGATTGAGTTATTTTTAATTAATGAAACTTGGACTGAAGCAAGTTTATACATCAATTAACTCGGGAAAAATACGAATTAATTTTTCTATCGAGTGGAAATTGCGTACGTGACTGAAGTAGGGTTATGCAGGGAGTTCGTTCTTCTCTGTAAAACAAACGTGTACGGTACCTACGTGCGATCGAGTGGCTCGAGATCTTGTGGAATGGTGGTTTAACGTGATGACGTCGTATGGGTAAATTCTTGGGCACTGTAGGTGGATGGTGATGCGGTGGTGAAGCCGTTTGTTTTGTCAGATGTGAGTTTGGTTTTCGAGCAAAAGGCATTATTTTGATTTCGGGTGTTTGGGAATGTTTAGGGTTTAGATCTCGTGTTGTCACGAGATTTGGGGTTTGTTGGGCAGAATGGCTTACGCAGGTAGCGTGTCGTGCTGCCGTGCATGTGCACGGTGGCGTTGGAGTGGTGGTTGTCGTGTCAGTGTTGTCGTGGGCCGTGTTACGTGATGTGCTCGAGTCGACGCCTGATTTTCTTCGAGTTTAACTCGAGTTGAGCGCGAGAGAGAAGCCTGGTGATAATTTATTCCTGTGTTTTAAAAACAAACTTGCTGGAAGTTTTTTTTTTAAAAAAAAAGAGAGAGAAGAAGAAGGATGAGTTTCAAGGGAGGGAACTCAGGGAGAAGCGGGAAGCACTCGAAGTTATACCCGAGTATAGAGCAGGGAGGGTCTCGGGTTATTGGAGTTGGGGTAAACTGCAGTTTTGCAGTGATTTTGAAATTGAGTAGGATTGTTTTCCTACAATTTTTCATTTGATTTTAAACACCGTAAATCTGGGTAGTAGCTAACAGTTTAAGCCAAAACTCAGAGACAAGTTAATTACTTTAACTAATACTTAAATGTGTTTAAGCTCATAATTATTCAAATTAGGTAAGTAACATAAGTATAAATCTTATTAATACAAATTTGTAATTAGAGACAAATTGATTTCAAATCTTAAGAAGATTTTTGTTAACAGAACCACTAAGTTGAGAAATAAATATAAATTGTTTATTTTTAAGAAGAAATTAAGAATAATGAATTTGATTTTAATTAGTGGTGGATTATAATTAATAAATGAATTTATAATCAATTATTTAAGTTATGAATGGGTTAATAATGATTAATATAGAAAGTAGTAATTAACATCTGGCCAATTAAGTTTATTAAAGAACAATTAAGGTTATTGATTTATGATTGAAGAAAGGGTAATTAACGTTATGTAACTTGCTTAACAAAGTAATTATTTAATGGTGTGAAATAAAATTAAGACTTAATAATAAATTAAGAAAGTCATCAATTAGATGACTTGAAATGAAATAGTAAATTAATTATTAATTAATGATTAGTTAAATAGAGTTAAGTGATTAACTCTCAGGAAATTAATTCTAAATTTAATTAATTACAAACAAGATTTTAAGGTAATTGCTTATGAATTGTTGTGTATGTAGAATGTCTGGATTGTGATGTTAAATTGAAGATATTCTATGATGCTCTCTGATATGCTGTGATATATCCATGATGTTTGCATATGTTTTATCTATAATACATGCTATGTTAATTCAATTGTTGAGTGTAAATTATTTAAACTGTTAAGTTAATTAGACAACTTGGCCTTTAAAATGGCGTTTGGATTCGATGAGACCGGGATCGGAAGAATCAAATTTGATTCCCCGAAAACCACATCAATCCAATTTAAACGTTAGGTCGTGAATCTTGAAATGAAGATCGAGATGGTGTATTCAGAATGCAAGGGTTATCGTCGTTGACTCTGAGGGTGATTCCAAAATGAGTGTGACGAGATAATACCTTCGGTTTCGTTCGAACCCGGAACGAACGTGTATGGAGTGAATGCTTTCAACACATCGTCAGGCGGACGATGAGCATTCTAAGTAATATGTTCTTTAAAGGTAATCGCAGCCTCAAGCCTCATCAACCGGGAATGGCTAAAACAGGGGAGATGCAGCAAGGTTAGGTGGGTCATGCCCAAGCAGGACAAGATATTTCCCCTGTCTAGATGTCCCTTTTATATTTCGACTGTGTGGGCGGTTTGCTAGCTACGACCGCGGGGTTTATCTTGTTCGGGACTGTTCAGTAAGGAATGGTTCCTGCCTTGTGTTGCAGGGGATGAAGGGAGTAATCCTCGGTACGGTGATCTAGGCCCCGTACTGTGACGGGCGGTACCCCGGTAGCCCTGCCATTGTATGGGATCCAATTCCAATAAGCGCCGTACGATTTGATTGTGCCCGACTATGTTGAAATGTGAGATGTAAGCATTTCAACTATTTCTGTATTTTACTTGAAAACCCTAGACACTATTATAATATCACTAGATTTCCTATGAAATGTTTTGGTTAGCGTAAGGTAAAAACTTACCCGTATTTATTTGTGGGAAGTCTTACGTGATACCTTTATTTTCAAATGTTTTCAAAGTTAAACAACTTTAAACCGTTTACTCATACCAGACCCATGTCTGACCCGGAGTTTATTTTTGTTTTTCATAAACTCTCGGGTACCCAAATTTTTACGGGTAGTCAAGAGATTCAGGTTAGAGTTGACGAATTCTGGAGGAGCAATGGAGCAGGAGGCTTCAGCGATGTAGATATATATATATATATAGTTCCGCTGTGTTGGTATCTCTGAGTCATATTGTTTGAGTTGTATTAACTAGACGGGTGTTTATAACTGTCTAGTATGTGATGTATGTATGATTGTCACATGTATTGATATTGTATAACTCTGATATGTACAAACTATGTATTATTTAAGTGATATATTATATTTTGTTCAGTTCCGCTGTGAGATTCTGATGTTGTTGTTCTTTCTTTCTCTTTCTTTTCTATTTCTATCCCTTTCTTTCTTAATGATGATACGTCTTTCTGGTAGTAGAAGGGCGGGTCGTCACAGTTGGTATCAGAGCATAGGTTGGTGATAACCTTGGCTCTGGTAAGAATTACTCATAAAATAGAGTCAGTAGAACTCTAAAATGAGTTTGAGTGTATTAATAGATATGAGCGCGTATTTGTTAGTGAATATAAAATTGTTTTATATTGCGTTGATTGATTTATTGAGTAGTATATGAACCTTCATCGGCACAGCCTCGAAAACTGTATCGAAGGGGTTTCTAAACACTTGAATAGAGCAATTCGACACAATATTGATTTTTAAAGTAGGGTAAATGAAATAATTTTACCCAAATTTATATTTTGATATAAAAGAAATATTTTTCTGAAATAACTATATATATACTTGGATGTTTGATTGTAATAGTACAATCGAACAAAAATTTAAATGTGAGTGGTTTATAACCAAATAAAAATTATTTAAGAATGATTTTAAATAAAAAGGAATATAATTAACATTTGATTAAACCAGAATTTAAGTCCCGGGAACTTGAAAGTGTTCAAATGAATTTAAACAAAGGATTTGGAAATTTAAAAATCTTGGAAATGTTTGAAAAGTTTATCCAAAGATTTGAAGGGAATAATGGAATCTTGTTTTGGAAAATTATTTTTGGTTATGATATTGTTTGGGGTTGTTGGGTATGCAAGTTATTTTAAAATTTTCAAAAGGAGAAAATTTGTTTTGGTGAAAATAAGTGTTTGAAAGTTGAAAATTTGAGTTGATATACCAAGTACGTATGTGTAGTTATCATTTCAAATTGGTTTTGGAAATGGAGACCGGGCAATTGAATTTTAAGAAAAAAATTCTATTCAGATAATGTGGAAGGTTTAAATGGATCAACTATTGAATTTATAAAGTAAAGTTGATATTAATATGATGAAATTGGGAATTTTAATTCGGGAATTAAAATTTAATTTAAGTAAATGACAATAGGGAACATATTGGAGCTTAACCCGAGATAAAGTTAAATGAAATTGAAGTTCAAAATGAACTTAATTGGATATAATGTTTGAAGGTAAAATGATAATAAATTGTGAGGATGAAATTTATATCTTAAGATGCTAAGTGTTATATATATAATCTGAAATTGTGATTATAAGATGAAATGACCCAAATGAGTAATACAAACTTTAAGGGAAATAAATAAGTTTTGAACTCATATATTGAGAAATAGATTTAAATGGTTATGGTGTGAGTTGTAAACAAAATCTGATTCAAGCATAAATTGAATAACCGTATTATGAATAAAGCCAATATTGAACTGTTAATGTAAATTAAAATTTAAGGATGGATAAAAGAATAAACTAATCAGTAAGTAGTTGAGATTTGAAATAAAAGAAAATCAAATCAAAGATTTGAATGGAAATTGGTGGAATAGAATGAACTTAAGTTATTAAGTGAAACAGTTAATGACTTAAATAAATTGTGAGATGATTAATTTAAAATATGGGTTGTCAAATTTAATATAATGGTTGGAATCAAACTTTTGAAATAAAAGAAAATGCAACGAAAGGATTGTGGATAAATTAATTGAGATGGACTCAAGTATAAATTGAGTTGAAATCAATTTAAGATTTGTTATTAAGCTTGAGTGATTATTTATTCACAATGATATTATTAAATTACCTAAGGAAATGGGTTGTTTAAAGTAAATGAGAATTAGATAAATTTTACGAATTATTGGAAGCAAAATAAGATGATTTTGAATATGAGTTGGTTGTGCTTAAATGAATTATTTAAGCAAGTAAGTTGTACATTCCTTTTAATTAAAAGGGAATGGTTTGAAAATTGATTGGGATTAGTTGAGTTAAGGATTGGAACCTTACATATGTGCTTATGAAAATGTGTAATGGAGAATATGTCAAAACTTTTCAAAATTTGGAAAAAAAAAACATTTAGCAACCAAACAATTTCAAATTGAAAATTTAAAGTAAACTAATGAAAGAAACTAATTTGAAAATAAAAATAATAGGAATCTGTTTTAAAAGGAGATAGTCAATAAAGGTTCAATATTCAGAGTTGGAAATAAATTGAAATTCACAGGAAATTGAAAATAAGTGAATATAAGAGGATATAAAGGTTATAGTGATAGAGTAATAATATAAGGGAATATATAATGTTTATATCAAAACTTAAGAAATGGATGGTGAAACCCTTAAGTAAAATTTGATATTAGGAAAAATTTATTCCAAGTGGATAGAATCAAAATAATGTGCATAAAAGAAAATTGATATGGTTGATAATCAATGAATATAAATACGTAGGATGTACGTATATTATTTTATTCGCATAACGAACTGATTCAGATTCGAGCACAGAATTTCGAGATAGTTATATCGATCAGAGTTAGGATTTTTCACTCGATTTTCGACGACGAACCATGGATTTGGATTTTGATTGATTCTGGGAATTCTCTATCATAGTTGTGACTATGCAAGGAGAATGGCAGTTTCTGATTAAGAAACCAGTTCTGAGTCCGCACTAGGAAGTCGGGTGGACGATACTAGTTCGGAAATGAAATTGTGTGATCGAGCGATCGGATTTGATATTGCGTACGAATGGTATATGTACATCGTACGGGCTTGATTTAAAATAGATATTGAAATTCTGTAAAGAAGTCAATTAAATTTGGAAAGAGTTAATACTGTGAATTTCAGAATTTAATTTCTAGAATGGATGTCTGAAATTTATTGTGTATTCCTTATATCTCAGGAAAATTTATTCATGATTTATCATTAGTTGTTAAACCAGTAATTCAGAAAATTTGAAGTTGAGTCGAATTTAATTGTGGTCAGGAATCCAGTTTGGATTATTGATCATCGAGAGATAAACTCTCGATAATTTTAGGAAAACTTATCCGAACTTGTGTTCGGATAGCTAGTGTTATTTGTTAGAATAGACTGTTTATTTATTGTTAATATATAAATGATATGTATGTTTGGATGATTGATATAAAAACTTTTGAATTAACTGTTGTTTAAATTTCGGGGACGAAATTCTTTTAAGGGGGGAGGAATGTAACGACCCGGAATTTTGACAGCATATTTTAATGACAAGTTAATTTAATTTAAATTAAATATAAGCTTGTCAATGTTTAAATTGATAAGATCTTAATTATTTACTAGCATATATGTGTTTATAAAAGAAGTTTTGATTTGAAATTTTAAAATAGAACGTTTCAAACCCATTTAGAACAAAACTTGTCTTATTCAATAAAATCAAATCAAAGATTTAACATTTTATTATTTGATAATTTATATGGATACAATGTTAGTTTTTAAGATGATGAAATTTAAATAAAACAAACATGGAAATATTTGACATAGTAATATTAAACATAACATGGAAGAAAAAACAAGTATGAATCATAATTACAAACATAAGTATAAACCAAAAATTTAAAATATAAAATATAACTAAGTTATAAATTTACGAATATAATTTATAACTTGAACTGTATTAATACAAGTGTATGAACATGAGAACACTATAATATTAATATCCATGTAAATGAACAAATAAAAACAAAATCAAAATCAGGTTTCACTAAGAATCTTTATGCATTGCCTATGTACATACATTTGTACAGCAATTAAGTATTGTATCCAGAGGAAAAAAAATATAAGAAAACAAAGGTTTTACTTCAATATAAATAGAACAGATCATTGTCTTGTACAAGTTACAACTATCTGTATATCAAAACCTGTGTCTTACAAAACATATTGACCGAACTAATAAAACAAAGTGTTCACTTTAAAGTATAATAAAAACAAAACCTGAAATATCTTGTACAAGATATTTATGGTCAGTAAATACTAATTGGTGTGAACACATATGAAACATACAAGTACAAACAAAGCCTGCAATATCTTTGTATCTAATATTTGTGTCAGCCAATATTAATTAGTGCATACTAATTCAAAGACACAAACATTAATTAGCATACAATCAATCAAATAAAATCTTCCAGCCGAATTTTTTTTATGCATCTCAAGTTCTAGCACATGGAAAAAAATAAATATATAAAGCAAGATATTTTAGAATGAAAGCTTATTGAAGAAGGCACAGCTTGTTCAAGATATATATGTATTGAACATTCTTATTTCATTAGTTCAGTCTTTAAAAATCAATACTGAAAGAAAAAAAAAAGTAAAAGAAACAAACACAACCTTATATTTGCAAGTCAAAACAAATTCTGGAAATAAGAAAAGTTACTGAAATTTCAAACTGCATACTATCAAGCTTAATCAAACTCAAGCTTCATGTCTCCTGCATCTTCCAATACTAGTCTCTGTTACAGTAGTTTTTGGGTGAGTAAACTTGATTTTTCAAGCTTAAGTTAATTTAAATCAGTAGAATAATTCATGAAATACTTTTATCTGAGTTGTATGAATTTTATTTTCATATGAAACTGCAGTTTTCTTTCTCCATTATCAACCATCCTCTGTTTTTGGTTTTCAACTGCAATCTGGTGAGTAAACAAGTTTTTGTTTTAAAGTTTAAGTTAATTATAAGGCCATGATCCTTTAACCAATATAGTTTAGTTATGGTTTATGTTGAATATGAATCTGTATATGTTACTGCATATTTATTTACTCTATTATGTGGTTGGTGGTTACAGTTAGTTCTTCTTGTTCAAAATTCAAACTATGCTCATCAATATAGAAACCTGTGATTTTTTTTATCTCAACAAGATGCTAAACTAAATTAAAGTTTGATTTTTTTTAAGCAAATTCTAAATATGTTGAAGGGGTACCTTCTGTTACAGATTATACAAGTAATGCACATATTACTTGATAAATTCGAATGTTTAAATTTGTTAGTTTGGATACAAATCTTGAATAAACATGACAAAGTGGGATTTTTAAAATAAAGATCAAAATTTAAAACTTTATATTCAAGAAGCAGTTTGGGTTTAAAGGAAAATTGCATTTTTGCTTAACCCAAGAGATTGAGTTATTTTTAATTAATGAAACTTGGACTGAAGCAAGTTTATACATCAATTAACTCGGGAAAAATACGAATTAATTTTTCTATCGAGTGGAAATTGCGTACGTGACTGAAGTAGGGTTATGCAGGGAGTTCGTTCTTCTCTGTAAAACAAACGTGTACGGTACCTACGTGCGATCGAGTGGCTCGAGATCTTGTGGAATGGTGGTTTAACGTGATGACGTCGTATGGGTAAATTCTTGGGCACTGTAGGTGGATGGTGATGTGGTGGTGAAGCCGTTTGTTTTGTCAGATGTGAGTTTGGTTTTCGAGCAAAAGGCATTATTTTGATTTCGGGTGTTTGGGAATGTTTAGGGTTTAGATCTCGTGTTGTTACGAGATTTGGGGTTTGTTGGGCAGAATGGCTTCCGCAGGTGGCGTGTCGTGCTGCCGTGCATGTGCACGGTGGCGTTGGAGTGGTGCTTGTCGTGTCAGTGTTGTCGTGGGCCGTGTTACGTGATGTGCTCGAGTCGACGCCTGATATTCTTCGAGTTTAACTCGAGTTGAGCGCGAGAGAGAAGCCTGGTGATAATTTATTCCCGTGTTTTAAAAACAAACTTGCTGGAAGTTTTTTTTTTAAAAAAAAAGAGAGAGAAGAAGAAGGATGAGTTTCAAGGGGGGGAACTCAGGGAGAAGCGGGAAGCACTCGAAGTTATACCCGAGTATAGAGCAGGGAGGGTCTCGGGTTATTGGAATTGGGGTAAACTGCAGTATTGCAGTGATTTTGAAATTGAGTAGGATTGTTTTCCTACAATTTTTCATTTGATTTTAAACACCGTAAATCTGGGTAGTAGCTAACAGTTTAAGCCAAAACTCAGAGACAAGTTAATTACTTTAACTAATACTTAAATGTGTTTAAGCTCATAATTATTCAAATTAGGTAAGTAACATAAGATAAGTATAAATCTTATTAATACAAATTTGTAATTAGAGACAAATTGATTTCAAATCTTAAGAAGATTTTTGTTAACAGAACCACTAAGTTGAGAAATAAATATAAATTGTTTATTTTTAAGAAGAAATTAAGAATAATGAATTTGATTTTAATTAGTGGTGGATTATAATTAATAAATGAATTTATAATCAATTATTTAAGTTATGAATGGGTTAATAATGATTAATATAGAAAGTAGTAATTAACATCTGGCCAATTAAGTTTATTAAAGAACAATTAAGGTTATTGATTTATGATTGAAGAAAGGGTAATTAACGTTATGTAACTTGCTTAACAAAGTAATTATTTAATGGTGTGAAATAAAATTAAGACTTAATAATAAATTAAGAAAGTCATCAATTAGATGACTTGAAATGAAATAGTAAATTAATTATTAATTAATGATTAATTAAATAGAGTTAAGTGATTAACTCTCAGGAAATTAATTCTAAATTTAATTAATTACAAACAAGATTTTAAGGTAATTGCTTATGAATTGTTGTGTATGTAGAATGTCTGGATTGTGATGTTAAATTGAAGATATTCTATGATGCTCTCTGATATGCTGTGATATATCCATGATGTTTGCATATGTTTTATCTATAATACATGCTATGTTAATTCAATTGTTGAGTGTAAATTATTTAAACTGTTAAGTTAATTAGACAACTTGGCCTTTAAAATGGCGTTTGGATTCGATGAGACCGGGATCGGAAGAATCAAATTTGATTCCCCGAAAACCACATCAATCCAATTTAAACGTTAGGTCGTGAATCTTGAAATAAAGATCGAGATGGTGTACTCAGAATGCAAGGGTTATCGTTGTTGACTCTGAGGGTGATTCCAAAATGAGTGTGACGAGATAATACCTTCGGTTTCGTTCGAACCCGGAACGAACTTGTATGGAGTGAATGCTTTCAACACATCGTCAGGCGGACGATGAGCATTCTAAGTAATATGTTCTTTAAAGGTAATCGCAGCCTCAAGCCTCATCAACCGGGAATGGCTAAAACAGGGGAGATGCAGCAAGGTTAGGTGGGTCATGCCCAAGCAGGACAAGATATTTCCCCTGTCTAGATGTCCCTTTTATATTTCGGCTGTGTGGGCGGTTTGCTAGCTAGGACCGCGGGGTTTATCTTGTTCGGGACTGTTCAGTAAGGAATGGTTCCGGCCTTGTGTTGCAGGGGATGAAGGGAGTAATCCTCGGTACGGTGATCTAGGCCCCGTACTGTGACGGGCGGTACCCCGGTAGCCCTGCCATTGTATGGGATCCAATTTCCAATAAGCGCCGTACGATTTGATTATGCCCAACTATGTTGAAATGTGAGATGTAAGCATTTCAGCTATTTCTGTATTTTACTTGAAAACCCTAGACACTATTATAATATCACTGGATTTCCTATGAAATGTTTTGGTTAGCGTAAGGTAAAAACTTACCCGTATTTATTTGTGGGAAGTCTTACGTGATACCTTTATTTTCAAATGTTTTCAAAGTTAAACAACTTTAAACCGTTTACTCATACCAGACCCATGTCTGACCCGGAGTTTATTTTTGTTTTTCATAAACTCTCGGGTACCCAAATTTTTACGGGTAGTCAAGAGATTCAGGTTAGAGTTGACGAATTCTGGAGGAGCAATGGAGCAGAAGGCTTCAGCGATGTAGATATATATATATATATATAGTTCCGCTGTGTTGGTATCTCTGAGTCATATTGTTTGAGTTGTATTAACTAGACGGGTGTTTATAACTGTCTAGTATGTGATGTATGTATGATTGTCACATGTATTGATATTGTATAACTCTGATATGTACAAACTATGTATTATTTAAGTGATATATTATATTTTGTTCAGTTCCGCTGTGAGATTCTGATGTTGTTGTTCTTTCTTTCTCTTTCTTTTCTATTTCTATCCCTTTCTTTCTTAATGATGATACGTCTTTCTGGTAGTAGAAGGGCGGGTTGTCACATTCATCCTTCCTTCAGGTCTTGGTACTAACAGATCATCTTCGACATTCGAAGTCAGGATCGTTTTATGCTTTACCTCAAAGCCCACAGCTATTTAAGCAAATGTTGATGGTTTCAGGATTTGAGAGATACTATCAAATTGCAAGGTAAATGTATTCCTTTCTATTCATTTACCTATTTGTGTTATTACATAGTTGACCGATGTAATTTCTTTGCCAGCTATTGCATTGAGTTGTCTGCTTTGTCAAGCAATTTTTTTGTATTCTAAAAAAAGGAAAAAAGAAAGTAGAAACACCTTGTCATGACACTCTGTGATCTGTTGAAAGAAACCCTTGTCTTATAGAAAAGATCCAGGCTCTTAGATATTTCCTTATATTCATGTTGTGTGTAGTTCATAGTTGATAGTCATACTTGTATGAACTAATCCTCAAGTTGGCCTGCTATAGAAGTGAAGTGGTTTCTGTCAAATACATATTTTATACCTATATATGTTTACCTCTTCAGGTTGCAATTTTTCACTATAAGAAAAAGAGAGGCTTGGTTGTAGTCGTGATGTTTATGAAGACAATGATGAAGATCGTTGTGGTGATGGGGTGATTCAAAGGAGGTGGCAGTGGTGATATATGCAGTTAGTGGTGTGAAGCTGTTGTAGGAAATGTATGAAGGTAGTGTTGAATTGATGTGAAAATGTGTTTGATGTAGTGGTTTTGGAACTAGGCAGTGATGTGGTGGTTTGAGTTGCAATTTGTGGCAGTGAGAGGAAGACAGTCATATAGGATGGCAGCAAGTTGAAGAGGTATGATTGATGGTTGGTTAATAGAGATGGCGCTGGTATGTATAGATTATTAACACTATAATTATGTGTTGCCAACAAGAGATAGATGAATGTACAACTTAATGATTGTACTAAAGATCTAAATTATGCTGCTAAAATGAATGTATGAACCATTATTTTGTATAGATTATTAACACTATAATTGATGATATATGTTTATTTTGGTATTATGTTATTCAGTTTGTATTTGCCATCAAATTTAATTTTGAATGATTGTAATATTGCATGCAATAATTGTTTGTTATAATCAATAATATATATAGTCTATATGAGTACTATAATAATGGTTTCTGAGAATGGCTTTTTTGCATCAGGTATAAATAGCTGATGCAATAGAGGGATTAGTTTGCATCGGTTATTATAAAAAACTGATGCAATAGAGGTATTAGTTTGCATCGGTTTTCAACAACAACCTATGCAACAAGTTCCTTTGTTATATCGGTTTTCATTACAACCGATGCAACGTGGGGGCTGTGTCGAACCAACCAACCATGATATTTTGCATCAGTTATAGTAACAACCGATGCAAAAAGGACCTTTTTGCATCGGTTTCAGAACTGATGCAAAAGTGTTAAGCCTGTTGCATCGGTTGCTGAAAGGGGGGTAAACAGCCGATGCAAATGGCCTGTTTTGTAGTAGTGTATACTTAATACACACATATGTATGTGACTTAAAAATGTATCAAACTAGAGAAGGAAAAAAGTACTTCATCACTTTCGTTGACGATTGTACAAGATACTGTTATGTGTATCTTCTTAGCAACAAGGACGAGGCATTTGACATGCTTAAACAGTATAAAGCAGAAATTAAGAATCAACTTAACAAGAAATTAAAAGCTTTAAGAAGTGATAGAGGAGGAGAATATGAATTTCTCTTCGAGGTTTTGTGTGTCGAACATGGTATTATACACCAAACAACGACACCATATTCCCCTCAATCAAACGGTATAGCAAAACATAAAAATCGTACACTTAAAGAAATGATGAATGCTTTGCTCAAAAGCTTTGGTCTACCGGTGTAACGACACAGAATTTCTGTCAATTAAAATTTGTATATTTAATTGATTTTAAATATTAATGAGTGAAATTAAACAGTCGAATAAATTTTATTTCGAATATCTGGATTTAATTGGATAATTAAATCGATATTTAATATTTGAAATTACGTAAATAATTGAAAATTGGGTTTAATAAGATTAAAATTGATTTGTAAAATTTTAATAAATCATATTGAAGTTAGAATGATGTTATAGAACTTTTAAAATTGAATTAAAAGTCAAACTGTGAAAATTGAATATTTTAATATTTAATTGACGAGTTAAAATAGCCATTTTTCAAACGGTCTCGGATTTCGACGAAACCAGTTTCATCAGATCCGTAATGTGATATTATTATATGATTTCAAATTTCGTATCAATCGGATTTACCGTTTGTCCGGGGCAAGCCAAAACGCATAGAAATTAGTTTAAACCGATTTAATTTAAAATCGATCATTTATTGCCGTAACTCGCACAGATGATCAAACTGGCCTCTGAAACATATTCCATTGTGTCTGTAACGTGGGGTAAACCCTAGAAACTCCAGTCACCGCGCGAGATTTGGAGTTCGGAAAATTTCGAGTAAATAGTAATTTGGAATTTTCTATAAAAGGACCTCTCTAATTCACTTTTGCAAATAAAAAGAAACCCTAGGGTTTGAAGCCAGCCGCCGCTCTCTTATATTCAATGGCTGAGAATTCACCTTCTTCTTCTTCAAAATTCTTCAAATCCATCAGTTTTTAGCAAAATTTATCAACTACAAAGTTGTAGATAACGATGAGATCTTCCACTTCAACGGTCAAGACCGTAAAAGGAGCTACAGGTTGGCGGCAAATCAAGTTCAAACGCATGATATTAATTCACTTTTTTCAAAAAGGAAGCATGACCGAGCTTGGAGATATCTTGGTCGTAGATGGAGCTCGGCAGGGTCGTTCGAATTGTGGTATCTGATCATCTCCTCGATGATCATAGGTGGCTCGAAAATTTAGGGTAAGAGGCGGCGTTGGGTTCAACGTTCGGTCACGTTACCTGATGATTGAGGAAGAAGCAACTCACGGCTCTGATTGGAGGAAACAAAATCAACGGCCTGGATTGCATCTAGGGTTAGAAATGAAAATAAATTTTAAATTAATTTATATTAAAATTGTGTAAATATTTAAAATGTTATAACTTGTTCATACGAGGTCGAAAAATTACTAAACAAGTTGCGTTGGAATCGTATGGACGAGCACTACGCAATGGAGCTGGTTTGGAGTCGTTTGGAGCTAGTTTGAATTTTGGGTAAAATTAAACGCATGTTTAATTTTATTCGAAATAAAACGCTGAAACTGAATTGAAAGCAAGGTGAGAACATCTCACTCTATCGAACTGTTTCGATTTAAATTTTAAATAGTTAGATTTAAAATTTGTTGATTGTATGCCTGAATGATAAATTGTTATCTGTTATTGATTGAAATAGACATTATACGCCTTTATTAAGCGGAGGTTATTTATTAAAAACATATACCGCGATAATTTCACTGCAAAGTGAAATTGGTATTATTTATGTACTTGGAGTTGATTTTCCCGCATTATATAGCGGATGAGACCTTATTGCGCCGTATAATAGCGGATAATATTTTATAAATCCCATGTACCGCGATATTCCGTATTGGAACGGAATTGGTATTGTGCTAACATCTTTGGATGCAGGGAAACAGATTAGAGGGATCCAACTGGATTCCTCACCAGTAATTATTTGATTACAAATATTGTGATATTTGTTGATCATCATATACGGATATATGATGTCTTTGTTGTCGTGATTGACTATTTGGTGTTGTTGCATCATCGGATCCATTTTTGAAGTTTTAAAATAATGATTTTGATTTTTAAAAAAGAATTTTTTAGTGATTTTTGAAAGTATACGTTTTATTAAATTTTGAGTTGTTAAAATAAATAAACATTATAATTATTATTATTATAAAAGTTATATTTTTGGAAAATAGTACTTAAGTATGATTTTGGAGTTATATAAGTTTTAAATAACATTTTGTAAATTATTAAAAGGATTGGTTTATTTAAATTGAGATTTTTGAATTATTATAAACGGTTTATATAAAAGATTTCTAAGAATAATATTTATAAATTAAAAATATAGGAATTGTGAAACGAGTTTTATTAAGTGTTAAAATGAAGTATAAATGGATTTCTTGAGTGAATGAAATTTATCGATTTATAAATTGTGAAGTTATAAAATGAATAGATTTTGTAAAATAAAAGATTTATAAATAATTAACTTATAAATCGGATTTAGGGTATAAAGTTGAGTTATAAATTGAATTAATTTATAAAAGGGATTTTATAATTGAAGTTTGTATAAATAGAAATGGAATTTATAAACATTGTTTATAAATCTGAAATCAATTGAATTTGATAAATTTCATATAGAAGGTTATTAAAGGAGATATATTCGCGATTTCGGATAGCGAATTATCCTTGAAATAAAATGTGTAGAAAATATTGAATTTAGTTAGTGAAGTATATTCACGATTTTGGACAGTGAATATATTATTAAATAAAATGGAAATGTTTTGGGAAAGTGATGTTTTAAATAGAATTAAAACGATTTTAAAGATGTTTTAAAGTGTATTAAATATCGAAACCATAGAATTCAACATTCATTGTTGAAATAGACGTTTTCGAGAAATAGAAGGAAATGGTGGACTATAACAATGTTGTTATAGTAAATGATTTCCGAAGGGAAATATTTTGTATAGTATTGAGATTTATATATCTATTTTAATTTCGAATCCCTATATTAGTGATTTTGGGTCATCGTAACGATGTTTTACGCAACATTCGTATTTGACCCAAATAAATGTGTTTGAAAGAATGTTTTCCTTAAAGAATGGATTATATACTTAATTTCGATTTAAGTATATTGAATATTTTTCAAGTGTTGAAAATAAATGGATTTGTGAATTGCTTATTATTAATAAGTATGGAAATGTTTTCCAATATGAAGTGAATGTTTTGAGATTTTATCTTTCAAAGATAAACTGAAAATGAATATTAGAAATCGATTTGAAAATCGTATATTCATAGATATTTTGGAATTGTAAATTCACTATGGAATTTATAAAAGAAAAAGAAATTTGATTAAAAAGAAACGTCGATTTATTTTTGAAGCGTGGAAATAAATTTACGGATTTGGAACGTAAATGTAAAGTAAATCGGTAAGGGTTTATTTAATTGGTTTAAATGAACCATTTTGAAAATGAAAATGAATAAAGATTTGTGAATATATCCCGTGTAGGGAAACGATTTGAAATTTGTTTTCAAAAGTTGTAAAGGTGAAAAGTGATTTGAATTTTTTTTTTCAAATGGTTGAAGTGTGGAAATTATATACCTGGTAAAGATATTTTGGAAAAATAAATAATTTGAAAAATTATTTGGAATTTGGTGATGTTGTGCACGCCTATTGATTGTTAAATAACCGATTATCAATATTTACCTTTAAATAGGTATTTGTTGTGATTTGCTTGAATTTGAATGTCACACTTATTTTCAAAATAAGCGCTCACTATTCGAGTTAGCCGGGAAAGGACCTTGGGGTCGTATAACCCATTCCGAATATATGATACGTCGTTATGGATGCATTTGATGACCGTTGTTGAAGACTGGATATTTGGGAAAATGGAAGGATTACCGTCGAATGTTTCTGCATCGGATGATCTCCGTTATAGAAATTTATTACCCTTTGTGAAGGGAAGTCCGGTCGTGACTAGTGAATATCCGGATTGCAAAGACTTCTTTGCAAGTTCCTTCGGTTCCGTTAGATCCCGGAACGGACTTGTATGGATGTGTGTCTGATGTTACAGTTTGAGATGTAAAGCTGGTTTCTATCAAATATGTTCCCGTTGGTGGCGGAGAATTTATTCTCTTAGCTTATTACCCTAGAGGTTATGTAGTTGATGGTTACTAGTGATACA
Source organism: Allium cepa (assembly GCA_030765085.1). Classification (NCBI taxonomy): domain Eukaryota; kingdom Viridiplantae; phylum Streptophyta; class Magnoliopsida; order Asparagales; family Amaryllidaceae; genus Allium; species Allium cepa. The sequence continues at coordinate 75,128,653 of CM060941.1, read as the reverse complement.
TTCCCAAATTGGTAATGTGGCATACGAAGTGCTGTTGAGCATATGTGATCAAAGCACAGCTTTTGTATAAAGCGTAGCTTTGTGGACGAGACTTCGTCGGACCTCACACCCCGAAAATGGTCAAAACAGGAAGGATGCAGCAAGGTTATTAGGGGGTAGCGCCCCTTTAGTGCATGTCATTCCTTCTGGATAGAGGTGGTATCATGGTATGGAGCTCAGATATTTAACCTTTGTTGTTGCTGCAAATTTATTACTTTGTGGTTGTTGGAATCGAGGATCCTCGGATATAGATCGGTTACGATCGGAGAATGACATATTCGTGTCAGTAGTTACCCAGTTTGAAGGGTAACCCGGCCTTGTATTGGCAGAGATCTAACCGTAATGTTAGGTTCTCGGGTCGTCTTTCCAGAGGCGTACCCATATGGCAATGGGAAGTTCCTTGGCCTGACCATTTGTTGGAAATCCAAAGAAACAATACGATCTTGTACGGTTTTAGTTGTAGAATCTATCATTCACTTATGGTAGCGCCCCACTGTTTGGATGGCAGCTATAGTAGGCATAAGTGCGAAATGCCTATGCTGGCTAAGATTTATATCTTTACTTTCGAAATGTTTTCTACACTATTCACTAGTAATAATATCAAATGTTTCTTTTTAATGCGTATCAAGCATCTTTGACTATCATAAGGAGAAATCTCCTCCGATTCTGCGTTTGCATTGTGTGTGTGTGTGTGTGCGGGAGGCCTTATGGTAGTCTCATTTTCTAAAAAGCATTGCGAATCTATTTTAAAATTATTCCGTTCTTTGTTTTAAAGATAAACTGTTTTAGTTCTCACACCAGTCACATGACTGATTCGGAGTTTATTCTTTTCCTTCCTAAACTCTGGGTGCCCACCAATTTCCACACGGGCAGTCTAGAGTTAGGTTATCAGGATGTTCTGGAAATTCAGGAGTTGTTGGAGGAAAGCTGGATGGCAAGGCGTATTCACTAGTATATAGTATTTCTTTTCCGCTGTTTGTTGTTGTTTGTTGTTGTACACTCTGATAATGTAATGTAATGTGATGTAATGTAATAACTGATATAGTTCTTTGTTTAAAGATTATTCATTTATCTATTATATGTTGTTCCGCTGCGATTGTGAGATTCTGCCATTGTTTCTGTTGTTTTCTTTTTCTTTCTTTCTTCTTCTACCTTTCTCTTCTTCTTTAACCATAACGGTACGGTTTTCCGGCATTCGATTGCTCGGCAGTTGATACAGCGGACGTATTGATGTCGGTTTTCGAGCGTCGAAAAGTCGCGATCGTCACATTTGGTATCAGAGCATATGGTTAAGCGACAACCATGGCTCTGTTAGGAATTACTCATTAGAGATGGAGTCAGTAGTACTCTAGAATGAGTGTGAGTGTAATAATATATATGAGCGCGTATTTGTTAGTGAATATAAATTTTTTTTATATTGTGATGATTGGTTTGTTGAGTGGTATATGGATTCTAGTCAACACGAGTAATTAACGTTGTTGATAGGGATCTCTAAACACTTGTACAGAACAATTTGACACGATATCGTTTTAAAATTGGATAAATGAAATAATTTTACCTCGATTATATTTTGTATATAAAGGAATAATTTTTCATAATTATTAAGTGTATATCAATTAATTGTTTGGTTGTTGAATAAGTTAAATGAAACATATTGTAAAAGAATAAATTTTATAAGCGAAGAATTATAAGTATGGATGTTATAATTAAAATGATTTACGCTTGTGAAATAATCTTATATATAATAAGTGAAATTATATAAGTAAAAGATTTGTGAATGTGATTTATAATCTGAGAATAAAATTCCAGAGAAGTGTTTTGAAAGGATTTCATATTTTGGAAAATTGTTTTGGAGAAATTAAAGCTCCAAACTCTTTTCGGTCGCTGGAAAATAATTCCGATGATGATCGCGACATCATCGGTGTTCATTTTCAGGTTTCCGAAAGAGGGATTGCTACCAAGTAGTTTTAAATGGAAGTTGTTTGGAAAAATTTGAGTTGGGTTTTGAAATTCAAAGGATAATTGAATTGATTTCAAAAATGGTTTTGAAAGGTTGGAAAGACTCTGGAATCCTATTTAAAATATTTATGGGAATGATAAATGAGTTGATAACTTATACAATTTGAATTTTGATAGAATAAATTTAACTTAAAGGATGGAGTTAAATTAAAGTAAGTATAAGTAAATCAATAAAATCCAAGTGGTAATTGTTGAATATAAGTTGTATAACTTATGAAATGAGAAAATGAAAGTGAAACAAATTGTTAAAAATGGTAAAACAATTTTGTTAAGCAAAATAAATCTGAATTTAAACAAGTGATGAAAATTTGACTTTGGTAAAAGTAAATGGAATTTACTTTAGAAATAAAATCTGAATTGGATTTATAAGTGGAAATTTGGAATGGAATATAACTTAAATAATGTTGAATAAAGTTGATTTTGGTATCGAAGTAAATTAATAAAGTGAATTAAAAGAATTTGAACTTGAGTTATATAAATGAAATTCAACTTTATATTGTTAAAGGAATTAGCAATTGAATTAATTAATGGACTGAATGTTAATCAATCGAATGTAAAAGAATTAATATGGGATAATGAATGTAAGTGTAAATTCATTAAAAGCTAATGTTATTAAGAAATTGAATAAATTGAATGGAAGTCAATTTAATATCAACCAATTGGAGTTAAAAAGTGTTAAACCACATAGAATGTAAATTTAATAATCTGGTTATAATGGTTATGATTTGGTTGTTATATGATTATTAATTAATCGTGTATATTTCATTAAGTGTTAATGAAGTTGAATTGATAAAATTAAAAGCTATGTAATTGAATTCAAATTAGAAGTTAAGTGAATCTTAAATAGAATTGAATTTGATTTGTAAGAGAACCAATTTGAATATGAATTAGTGAATGTAAACTAATTGAATATGAATAAGTGAATGTTAGTAAAAACATCCAATGTTAATGAATCAAATGTGATTTAAATTGGAAAACCAATTCATTGAATATTAATTAGAATATGTGAATATTTATTTGGTTAGTTGGATGATAGTTGGATGATGGTTGGATTGTTGTTTTGGTTGCATTTGTTGCTTTTGTTGCATTTGTTATGTTGGCACATGTAGTTGTTATGTTGCTATATGTTGTATATTGATATTATTTTTATATATACATGTTCTCATTTGTTTGATTGAATGTATAGTAGGTGCGGATGGCTTATGCTTCGCAGTTGGAGTCACTTTCGCGCTATATTAGTCGTATACGCTCGCTAACAATAAATAAGGTACATATCTCGGACTAAATATCGTACTTTTACACTTTTTTTCCCTGCGGGATGCCTCATCACTTGATGATATGTATATTTGTGATATATATACTATCAATTTTTTTTCGGATCGAGCCGCGCAAAGGAGGTTATGGCGAAATTTTTCAAAAATTTAAGGCGTTAGAATATTTTTGAGAAAATTGGGAAATTTTTGGAAACTAAGTTTGGATTTGGAAACTTAGTAAAGATTTTGTAAGAAGTTTAACTAATGGATTTTGGAAAAGTTAAACACTTAAGAGATTTGCAAAATCTTATTGGAACGGTTTGTTTTGGAAAGTTAATGGATTCTGTAACTTTTTCTTACTTAGTAATTTCAAGGACGAAATTCTTTTAAGGGGGGAAGTTTGTAACAACCCAGAATTTCTGTCAATTAAAATTCGTAAATTTAATTGATTTCAAATATTAATAAGTGAAATTAAACAGTCGAATAAATTTTATTTCGAATATCTGGATTTAATTGGATAATTAAATCGATATTTAATATTTGAAATTACGTAAATAATTGAAAATTGGGTTTAATATGATTAAAATTGATTTGTAAAATTTTAATAAATCATTTGAAGTTAGAATGATGTTATAGAACTTTTAAAATTGAATTAAAAGTCAAACTGTGAAAATTGAATATTTTAATATTTAATTGATGAGTTAAAATAGCCATTTTTCAAATGGTCTCGGATTTCGACGAAACTAGTTTCATCAGATCCATAATGTGATATTATTATATGGTTTCAAATTTCGTGTCAATCGGATTTACCGTTTGTCCGGGGCAAGCCAAAACGCATAGAAATTAGTTTAAACCGATTTAATTTAAAATCGATTGTTTATTGCCGTAACTCACACAGATGATCAAGTTGGCCTCCGAAACATATTCCATTGTGTCCGGAACATGGGGTAAACCCTAGAAACGCCAGTCACCGCGCGAGATTTGGATTTTGAAAAATTTCGAGTGAATAGTAATTTGGAATTTTTCTATAAAAGGACCTCTCTAATTCACTTTTGCAAATAAAAAGAAACCTTAGGGTTTGAAGCTAGTCGCCGCTCTCTTATATTCAATGGCTGAGAATTCACCTTCTTCTTCCTCAAAATTCTTCAAATCCATCAGTTTTTAGCAAAAGTTATCAACTACAAAGTTGTAGATAACGATGAGATCTTCCACTTCAACGGTCAAGATCATAAAAGGAGCTAAAGATTGGCGGAAAATCAAGTTCAAACGCACGATATTCATTCACGTTTTTCGAAAAGGAAGCATGACCGAGCTTGGAGATATCTTGGCCGTAGATGGAGCTCGACAGGGTCGATCGAATGGTGGTATCTGATCATCTCCTCGATGATCATAGGTGGCTCGAAAATTTAGGGCAAGGGGCGGCATTGGGTTCAACGTTCGGTCACGTTACCTGATGATTGAGGAAGAAGCAACTCACGGCTCTGATTGGAGGAAACAAAATCAACGGCCTGGATTGCATCTAGGGTTAGAAATGAAAATAAAGTGTAAATTAATTTATATTAAAATTGTGTAAATCTTTAAAATGTTATAACTTGTTGATACGAGGTCGAAAAATTACGAAACAAGTTGCATTGGAATCGTATGGACGAGCATTACGCAATGGAGCTGGTTTAGAGTCGTTTGGAGCTAGTTTGAATTTCGGGTAAAATTAAACACACGTTTAATTTTATTCGAAATAAAACGCTGAAACTGAATTGAAAGCAAGGTGAGAACTTCTCACTCAATCGAACTGTTTCGATTTAAATTTTAAATAGTTATATTTAAAATTTGTTGATTATATGCCTGAATGATAAATTATTATCTGTTATTGATTGAAATAGACATTATACGCCGTTATTAAGCGGAGGTTATTTATTAAAAACATATACCGTGATAATTTCACTGCAAAGTGAAATTGGTATTATATATGTACTTGGAGTTGATTTTCCCGCATTATATAGCGGATGAGACCTTACTGCGTCGTATAATAGCGGATAATATTTTATAACTCCCATGTACTACGATATTCCGTATTGGAACGGAATTAGTATTGTGCTAACATCTTTGGATGCAGGAAAACAGGTTGGAGGGATCCAACTGGATTCCTCACCAGTAATTATTTGATTACAGATATTGTGATATTTGTTGATCATCATATACTGATATATGATGTCTTTGTTGTCGTGATTGACTATTTGGTGCTGTTGCATCATCGGATTCATTTTTGAAGTTTTAAAATAATGATTTTGATTTTTAAAAAAGAATTTTTAAGTGATTTTTGAAAGTATACGTTTTATTAAATTTTGAGTTGATAAATAAATAAACATTATAATTATTATTATTATAAAAGTTATATTTTTAGAAAATAGTACTTAAGTATGATTTTGGAGCTATATAAGTTTTAAATAACGTTTTGTAAATTATTAAAAGGATTGGTTTATTTGAATTAAGATTTTTGAATTATTATAAACGGTTTATATAAAAGATTTCTAAGATTAATATTTATAAATTAAAAATATAGGAATTGTGAAACGAGTTTTATTAAGTGTTAAAATGAAGTATAAATGGATTTCTTGAGTGAATGAAATTTATTGATTTATAAATTATGAAGTTATAAAATGAATAGATTTTGTAAAATAAAAGATTTATAGATAATTAGCTTATAAATCGGATTTTGGGTATAAAGTTGAGTTATAAATTGAATTGATTTATAAAAGGGATTTTATAATTGAAGTTTGTATAAATAGAAATAGAATTTATAAACATTGTTTATAAATCCGAAATCAATTGAATTTGATAAATTTAATATAGAAGGTTATTAAAGGAGATATATTCGCGATTTCGGATAGCGAATTATCCTTGAAATAAAATGTGTAGAAAATATTGAATTTGGTTAGTGAAGTATATTCACGATTTTGGACAGTGAATATATTATTAAATAAAATGGAAATGTTTTGGGAAAGTGATGTTTTAAATAGAATTAAAACGATTTTAAAGATGTTTTACAGTGTATTAAGTATCGAAACCATAGATTTCAACATTCATTGTTGAAATAGATGTTTTCGAGAAATAGAAGGAAATGATGGACTATAACACTGTTGTTAAAGTAAATGATTTCCGAAGGGAAATATTTTGTATAGTATTGGGATTTATATATCTATTTTAATTTCGAATCTCTATACTAGTGATTTTAGGTCATCGTAACGATGTTTTACGCAACATTCGTCTTTGACCCAAATAAATGCGTTTGAAAGAATGTTTTCCTTAAAGAATGGATTATATACTTAATTTCGATTTAGTATATTGAATATTTTCCAAGTATTGAAAATAAATGGATATGTGAATTACTTATTATTAATAAGTATGGAAATGTTTTCCAATATGAAGTGAATGTTTTGAGATTTTATCTTTCAAAGATAAATTGAAAATGAATATTAGAAATCGATTTGAAAATCATATATTCATAGATATTTTAGAATTGTAAATTCACTATGGAATTTATAAAAAAAAGGGAAATTTGATTAAAAAGAAACGTTGATTTATTTTTGAAGTGTGGAAATAAATTTACGGATTTGGAATGTAAATGTAAAGTAAATCGGTAAGGATTTATTTAATTGGTTTAAATGAACCATTTTGAAAATGAAAATGAATAAAGATTTGTGAATATATCCCGTGTAGGGAAACGATTTGAAATTTGTTTTCAAAAGTTGTAAAGGTGAAAAGTGATTTGAAATTTGTTTTCAAATGGTTGAAGTGTGAAAATTATATATCTGGTAAAGATATTTTGGAAATAAATAATTTGGAAAATTATTTGGAATTTGATGATGTTGTGCACGCTTATTGATAGTTAAATAACCGACTATCAATATTTACCTTTGAATAGGTATTTGTTGTGATTTGCTTGAATTTGAATGCCACACTTATTTTCAAAATAAGCGCTCACTATTCGGGTTAGCTGGGAAAGGACCTTGGGGTCGTATAACCCATTCCGAATATGTGATAATTCGTTATGGATTGCATTTGATGACCGGTGTTGAAGACCGGATATTTGTGAAAATTGAAGGATTACCGTCGAATGTTTCTGCATCGGCTGATCTCCGATATAGAAATTTATTACACTTTGTGATGGGAAGTCCGGTCGTGATTAGTGAATATCCAGATTGCAAGGACTTCTTTGGAAGTGCCTTCGGTTCCGTTCGATCCCGGAACGGACTTGTATGGATGTGTGTCTGACGTTACAGTTTGAGATGTAAAGCTGGTTTCTATCAAATATGTTCCCGTTGGTGGCGGAGAATTTGTTCTCTCAGCTTAACACCCTAGAGGTTATGTAGTTTATGGTTACTAGTGATACATTCCCAAATTGGTAATGTGGCATACGAAGTGCTATTGAGCATATGTGATCAAAGCACAGCTTTTGTATAAAGCGTAGCTTTGTGGACGAGACTTCGTCGGACCTCACACCCCGAAAATGGTCAAAACAGGAAGGATGCAGCAAGGTTATTAGGGGGTAGCGCCCCTTTAGTGTATGTCATTCCTTCTAAATAGAGATGATATTATGGTATGGAGCCCATATGTTTAACCTATGTTGTTGCTGCAAATTTATTACTTTATGGTTGTTGGAATCGAGGATCCTCTGATATAGATCGGTTACGATCGGGGAATGACATATTCGTGTCAGTAGTTACCCAGTTTGAAGGGTAACCCGGCCTTGTGTTGGCAGAGATCTAACTGTAACGTTAGGTTCTCGGGTCGTCTTTCCAGAGGCGTACCCATGTGGCAATGGGAAGTTCCTTGGCCTGACCATTTGTTGGAAACCCAAAGAAACAATACGATCTTGTACGGTGTTAGTTGTAGAACCTATCATTCACTTATGGTGGCGCCTCACTGTTTGGATGCTAGCTATAGTAGGCATAAGCGCAAAATGCCTATGCTGGCTAAGATTTATATCTTTACTTTCGAAATGTTTTCTACACTATGCACTAGTAATAATATCAAATGTTCCTTTTTAATGCGTATCAAGCATCTTTGACTATCATAAGGAGAAATCTCCTCCGATTCTGCGTTTGCATTGTGTGTGTGTGCGAGAGGCCTTATGGTAGTCTCATTTTCTAAGAAGCATTGCGAATCTATTTTAAAATTATCTTGTTCTTTGTTTTAAAGATAAACTGTTTTAGTTCTCACACCAGTCACATGACTGACTCGGAGTTTATTGTTTTCCTTCCTAAACTCTGGATGCCCACCAATTTCCACACGGGCAGTGTAGAGTTAGGTTATCAGGATATTCTGGAAATTCAGGAGTTGCTGGAGGCAAGCTGGATGGCATGGCGTATTCACTAGTATATAGTATTTCTTTTCCGCTGTTTGTTGTTGTGTGTTGTTGTACACTATGATAATGTAATGTAATGTGATGTAATGTAATGTGATGTAATGTAATAACTGATATAGTTCTTTGTTTAAAGATTATTCATTTATCTATTATATGTTGTTCCGCTGCGATTGTGAGATTCTGTCATTGTTTCTGTTGTTTTCTTCTTCTACCTTTCTCTTCTTATTTAACCATAACGGCACGGTTTCCGGGCATTCGATTGCTCGGCAGTTGATACAGTGGACGTATTGATGTCGGTTTTCGAGCGTCGAAAAGTCACGATCGTCACAACCAGATAATTTCTGGTTAGAAGCTATACTTTCTGCTAATCACATTCTAAATAAAGCGCCTAGAAAGAAGACTTCGAAATCTCTACATGAACCGTGGAAAGTAAACCGCCATCCTACAAATACTTAAGGGTGTGGGGGTGTCTTGCCAAAGTAAAAGTATCAAAACCTAAAAAGGTCAAAATTGGACCAAAAACTATAGATTTCTTATTCATTGGGTATGCTCATAATAGCAATAAATATCAATTTTTGGTGTATAAATTTGAAATTGATGACATTCATGAAAACATCATTATCGAGTCTCGAAATGCTAGATTCTTTGAACATATTTATCCTCTAAAAACTTCTATTGAAACTACTGTTCAAAAGAGAGCAAGAGATCTGAAAACTCTTGAGGATAATGCTAATCAAAGCATGCATGAAAGTAATTTTGAACCAGAGTTAGAGGAACCAAGAAGGAGAAAACGGAAAAGGACCTCTAAAACCTTTGGACCTGATTTCTATGCATATGTGATAGAAAATGAACCTCTAACATACCAATAAACAATGTCATCTCTCGATGCTCCATACTAGAAGTAAGCATCAATAGTGTAATTGAATCCATTTTGCAAAACCATACATGGGAACTAGTAGATCTACCTAAAGGATCAAAAACGCCAGGATACAAATGGATCTTTAAGAAAAAACTAAAAGTTGATGGCTCATTAGACAAGTATAAAGCAAGACACATAGACAAAGGATTTAGACAGAAGGACGATCTAGATTACTTTGATACATACTCACCAGTAACTAGAATAACATCAATTAGGATGCTTATTGCAATCGCATCCATACTAAATTTGGAAATACACCAAATGGATGTGAAAACTGCATTTTTGAATGGTGAACTAGAAGAAGAAATATATATGCAGCAACCTGAAGGGTTTCTATGCCCAGGAAATGAGAATAAAGTATGCAAGTTAGTAAAATCACTTTATGGTCTTAAACAAGCTCCAAAATAATAGCATGAGAAATTTGATGAAACTATGTTATCAAATAGATTCAAGATAAATGAATCAGATAAATGTGTATAGAAAACATACAGATATCGGGTATGTCATTGTTTGCCTTTATGTTGATGATTTATTGATCCTAGGTAATAATAAGGACATGATAAAGTCAACAAAGGATATGTTATCCTCAAGATTTGACATGAAAGACCTAGGAATAGCTGATGTAATTTTGGGTGTTAAAATTTTGAAGACATCACAAGGATATGCATTATCTCAATCACATTACATTGCCAAAATACTTGAAAGGTTCAAACAACATAATATAACTATTGCAAAATCACTAATGGATATGAATCAAAATTGGGTAAAGAACACTAGTGATGATATATATTAGCTTGAGTACTCTCGAATACTAGGAAGTATTATGTATGTCATGAACAGCACTAGGCCTGATATTGCATATGCTGTAAGCAAACTGAGTAGATATACCAGCAATCCTAGTAAAAATCATTAGAAAGCAATAATTAGGGTTCTAGAATATCTGAAGTATACACAGAACTATGTTTTGTAATATGAAAATTATCCTTCGGTACTAGAAGGTTACGGTGATGCAAATTGGATAACTGGTTCACATGAGACAAAATTTACAAGTGAATATGTGTTTACATTGGGAAATGGAGCAATATCATGGAAATCATCCAAACAGACTTTCATAGCAAGGTCAACAATGGAATCAGAGTTTATTGCTCTAGAAAAAGTCGCGGAAGAAGCATACTGGCTTCGAAGCTTTTTGGAAGACATTCAAAATTAGGGAAAACTAGTACCTCCATCATGTATACATTGTAACAGTCAACCAGCTATTGGAAGAGCTGATATTAGACTATACAACTGTAAATCTAGAAATTTTCATCATAGACAGAAAACCGTAAGACAACTTCTCTCTAATGGATTTATCACTATAGACCATGTAAAGTCAAAGGATAACATTACGAATCCACTAACTAAAGGCTTGCTTAGAGAGAAAGTTCAAACCTTATTGAGGGGAATGGGCTTAAGACCTATAAACTAAAAGTTTTCCTCAATGAAACTTAGCTGACTGGAGATCCCAAGATCTAGGTTCAAAGGGACAACCAAGTTGAGAATAGAACCTAGTTGCACCGAAAGAAATATTTCCTAAGATAAGTCTGTGCACAACCCGCGGGAGAGTATGATAAGCTTAGCTTTTAATGATGTCTATACCATGGAATTATAAAGAACCAAGTGGAGTATTGCGGGATACTCTTTATAGAATCACATATATGAGTGCGAAGGTGCCGCGTCAAGAAGAATTGTGAGGTCAAATTCTTCAAGCACTCATGAGACCAAGCTGGTGTTTATGAAAAAAACAAACACAAATAGAGAACTAAGAAGTTAAGGAACATTTATCGCATGTAATCTTTATAATCTTACATAAAAGGCTTACAGTTCAAAGGCAATCTAGTCCACTGATTCTCCAGTAGGTTATAAAGATAAAAACACTAGAAAAGTTGAAGGCCTTGTGCTATGTTAACCGATACGATAAAATGTTTCATAAAATTATGAATAGGTGAGAAACTACTCATTCATGTGGGGGATTGTTGGAATTGAATGAATAGTTTAAGGGGATTTGCATTGAGAGGTGTGAGGCATTAAATGCCTTGAAAGATGAATAGTCCTACATAATAGAATATAATAAACATCATGTGTTTATATAGTACTATGCGGTCCTGAGTATAGTTACCACGGAATGAAGAGAGACAATAAAGCAGGCCATCCTAGAGGGTGGTGCAACGCACCACCCACACGCGCCCGCGACCGAACCCGTACCCAAACCTGCACCCGCACCCACGGCGTGGGCAAATGGGTGTTTGAGGCATATTAGAGGCACTTAGCACTTTGCGGTCGGCTGCTGGCTGTTGGCGTTGGCTTGGCTTGGTTGTCTAGATCGGTCATTTTTTTAATCCGCTTCTAATAGTAAAAGGCTATCGATCATATCAGTGGTTAAATGTCGCAACCTTTCCAACAGTCACGACTGTTCAAACAGACACCTTCCCTCGAATAGGCACCTCCCCGTGCCTATATATAAAGGCAGAACGAATATCAAAAGAAAAAAACACACCGAATAATTTCTGCATTTCTTTCTTCTCAGACTCTTTTCTTAATATTCTCTTTTGAGTTCGTCATTGCTCTTCAGTTGCCAGTGCAGCATTGCATAGATGAAAACAGTTGCTCGTCATCCCTTCAGCACCAATGAGGGAGCAATTCCGTTTCAAGGAAACAGTTTCACTGGACTCGAATAAAACTGAACGACAATCTGTTTCCCTGTATTGCATATATTTGGGACAGTTTAGCAACATAATTGTGACAATTTCGTAACACTTTTGTTTCGTTACTATTACTGATTTCTGTATATTATTTAGTAACGATTCTGACGTTACTAAATAACAATATCGTAACACTTTTCTGACGATACGAATAATAGGAACTTGGTGAACTCCATGTGCTTTCCACGTTTTGTTCATTTTGTAATCAGCACCCAATGCCTCGGTACTCTTCCTAACAATGTAGGCGATCATTTTATGTTAATTCACTTCTTGTATAAATACATGCCTAACATTCAGACTATAATCATAGCTTGGGCAGTTCAGTTGCATAAACAAATACAAGAATATAACTTATAATAATGGCTGGTAGAAAAGGAGTAAGTGGAGGCAAAAGAGGAGGTGGTGGTAGTGGAGGTATGGGTGGCGGAAGCAAGGAAGGAGGAGGAGGTTCAATAGCAAAAGGTTCCAGTGGTGGAGGAAAATCAAGTGGCTGTAGTGAAGGTATGATGAAAACATTAGGAGGTACAGGGTGCATTTCGTGATCGGGCTTTGAAAGTAACGCATAGGGCTACTTTTAAGGTTTGCACCATGGTGGCGACACTCAAGGATCAAAATGAGTGTTATATATCTACTTACCAATTGTCTTTAGATATGTGTAATCATAGTTGTATGCTCATATGCATATATGATAGTTTTGTATGTATGCATGTACACCTACTGTGTTCGTGTAGGTATGTGTTTGCGTTTATACTAGTAACGTACGTTCTCCCATATGTTTAATTACATATGTATTCGATACTCTTTTTGTTCTAGTGTGTAAATTTTTACCTTTTGCCAGAATAATATTTCAGTTTTGTTCGCTTTCGATTCTACGACCATTGTTAGTCCACACAAGTTAACATCTAACAACAAGTGGTCTTAATTATTCGGCTCTTGATATCCTGTCAAAACACATGTTATTTTCAATTACTTAGCCAAGTAACTAGCTACTTTTTACTGAAACAAAAAAACCAGTCACATTGACATCTACACCAATTCGTACGCTTATCCTTATAAATGTTATCAAAGTATGCTTTCGCCAAGTCAGTTAAAAATGGAACAAAGAAAAGGAAGTATCATATTGTACTAATTCATGTAGCTTTTCATGGAGCATGGTGTTGGTACAAGTTAGCAACACTACTCAAATCACATGGACATCGGGTCACAACCTCCGATCTTGCTTCTTCTAGAATCGATACAACAAGGGTAGAAGATTTAAGAAGCTTTGATGAATATTCGAAGCCTTTGTATAATATCATGGAGTCGATTCCTAATAGAGAAAAAGTTGTGCTTGTTGGACATAGTCTAGGTGGTTTTAGTGTAGCAAAGGCCGTGCAAATGTTACATGACAAAATTCATGTTGCTTTTTTTGTTGCAGCCTTCTTACCACAGATTTCTTATGCCTTTAATCCAATTTTTGTTGCAGCCTTCTTACCAGACGATATTCTTAGATAACTTGTAAACATAATTATGTTTTGTATGAATAATATGAAATTGGTTAATGAATTTATTTGCATTTCTATACTACTGCACTTCAGTAAGGAAGAGATGTCAAAGAGTGATACAATGGATAACAAAATATTTTTTGGAGGAGAGAATGAGACAAAAATTGCAACTTCTTTTCTACTTGGTCCAAATATTATGGTTTCTAATCTCTATCAGCTGTGTCTACCAGAGGTAGATAATCATGTGTAAATATATATACATGTACACACATGTACATACGTGTATATATACATTTACATACATGTGCATATTTATACACACACACCCATACGTATCCACACATATTGATGTACATGTTAAAGTTTGACACTGCATATTAATATAAAAGAGCGTATGTAATCTACTCTAGCAAGTGTTGATGCTTGCTTGAATCATGAGTTGATGCTCGCAATGACATTTGTGAGGCCTTCTCCAACTCCTTTGCTAGAAAGTGAGAACACATAATTCCTTGCAAAAGAATGTTATGGATCAATTAAGACCGTGTATATCATGTGCCGGGAAGACAGAATAATTTCAAAGAGCTTTCAGAACTGGATGATTCAAAATCGTAGTGTTGATGAAGCTGTAGAAATCAAAACAGATCATATGGCGATGCTGTCTAAGCCATAGGAGTTGTGCAACTCACTCCTTGGAATTACCGATACTATATAAATAGTTCGGGCAATTAATGATTTTTATGCTCCACATATGAATATGACTATAATTTCCATGTTGGCAAAGAGTGTTCCAAAATATATTATTACCACCAGATAAAGTGAGTGTAGTGTACCACTAAGATGTACAATAAATAAGATTGGCAACACTTGAAAAGTGTTGCTAGCATTACTTAATATGCATTTTCTATATTTGGAGTTGGGTGATGGAAATAAGAGCAAGAATTGACAATGGAAATAAATATATCAGTTGCTACAACAGACCTCTTGATACACACACACACACACAAGTGGTAGCCTGTGCGATGCACGGATGCGTAGGTTATCGAATGGTTCGTCAGTATGAATAGGTTGATGGACCGTATTTGTTGGACATACATATCTTACAGCTGATTGTATTGCTCGATTGAATATTGGGTTTTCTACGTGAAATATATGTTCTAAATTGGTCCAATGTATTCATATATTTGCATTCATACATGAATTACCGCTTAACCTTCAACTACCTTTCAATTTTTTTTCTCTTGTGTATCCAGGAAGTTTGATGTGAATGACAATCCTTAGTGCAGATTATTCATTGTCACTGTAAAATGGTATGATTGAATTATGAAAACAGAAAGGTATATTAACAACTAATTTCCAGAATCTGTACATAAATAAGATATATACACACACCTTTGTATATATAAAATGGATACATATTTACACTAAATCAATGGACAAATTTTAATAGACACAACCCTTGACTAAAGTCTTTTAACGAAAAATAACATCTTTTTGAAACAAAAATGACCCTTCAAGCGAAAGATCATTAATTCCAAAAATACTCCTTAATGCACTTTCTTTACCACCCAATTAAATCCGAAAGATAACGAAATTTATCTTTAGAAAGTGCTTTGTGCAAGATGTCAGCTCGTTGTTTACATTTTTTATTTTTTAAGTATCCAAGTTGAATTCATCTTTTTCAATGGTTTCCCTAATAAAATGACACTTGATAGTAATTTGCTTTGAACGGTTATGGTTGACTAGATTTTTGTCAGTAAAAATTGTTGATTTGTTATCACAACATAAAATAAGTGCATAATCTTGCTTTCTTCCGATATCTCCTTGATTTCTTTGTAGCTATATTGCTTGAACTGCTGCTTTGTCTACTGCAACATACTGCTTCTATAGATGATAATGTCACTATTTTTTTGGCTTTTCTGAAGAACATGAACAAACTCCAAAACCAAGAGAAAATAGATAGAAAGAAGTGTTTTTCATGTCATCAAACATTCAACCCAATCGCTGACAGCAGATCCAATGAGAATCGCTGCTTCTCATGACTTGTAAAGAATATCATAGTCCATCGTACCTCCTAAATATTTAAGAACTCTTTTTGCAGCCCCAAAATGAATTTGACTTGGATCTTGCACAAATCCAGATAGCATACTTGTTGAGTTTGACTACCAATCAGACTTCTGTATTTAGCAGAATTGTAACAACACTGAATTTAAGTAGTAATTAATTAAAGTTAATAATAATAAACTAATTCATAAAATGGATTTTTAAATATTAAAAAAGGATAGTTTTGTAATCGATTTAATGAATGTGTTTAAATTGTAAATATGAGAAAATAATTTAAAATAAGTTAAAATGTGTAAATAATGTTTTACTCAAAAGTTATATAATTAATGTACAATATTGATTTGGGAAAGAAATGATTTTTGAAATTGTAATTAATATTTACTTAAACTAAATAAAAAATAGTTATAAAGGAAAGAATAAAACAAAAATAATATCTTGTTTATAGCCAACCCCAAGCCCAAAATCCATAGTTTTCCATTTCGAGATTTTTCTTCCTTAAAGTAAACGTTCACGCATATTCCTAACTATCAACTGTTCCGCCTTCCTGAAGTAAAAACTACAAAATCTTCTTCCTAAAATAAATGAAATAAAATTCAATAAATTATAATAAATTACCAAATTTCTGTCGGTTCCTCATCATATCCTTATATATGCATAGCAATGAAGAAATTTGGGGTTGGATTGAATCGGAAAGCCTGGAACCTTGCATGGGAACAGACGATGGAGGAACGAGCTACATGTGAGTGTTTTCACTCACAAACCTATGTTTAATCATATATTTCATGATACGTGTGTTGTTTTGGGTTGATGCTTGGATAATATACTAGGTGTGCATCGAACTGATGTTAACGGTGCATGAACGAAAAGGCAAGAGGTTGGAAGATGATCATGTAGGTCAACTTTTAGCTTTAGGAACGGTCGACCAGCTAGGTTCACTAGTCGACCGTGACCGGTCGACAACTGGAAGATGAACGGTCAACCAGTGGCCGAACTTGAAAAAAAAAAGAATAAAATAAATGGAAATATAATATATTATATACCATTACAGTATAATAAAAATAAATACATAATATATTTTTGTGAAGTTTATAAAAGAATCCATAAATGTAATATTTATTAATTTCAAGAAATTAATTATTTAAAGAATAAATTTGATTTCTAATTTTAAAAATCCTATAAAAGTTGAATATCTTTTTGAAATATAAGAAATGTAGTCGAATTAACATTTTAAGTATTTTAAAGTAAAATTTGAGAATAATAAAATTTAATTAGAGCTCTGCTTTACATTTTCATATATTTAATAATTTAAAATTGTTCAAACATTCAATTCAACTCTAATATGATTTTTATTCGTTTCTGATGTTTTCACTGTGCATGTCATACACTTTCTTGCCCAGGGATGTTTTATGTTCATCCAAATTCATCGGTGCGTCGGTGCATGTATATCGGGGTAATACGTGTAACGTTCGAAAATGCCAAAAATAAATTTAGATTGAAATCTTCCAGTAAAAGTACTATGGGTCGAAAATGTCAATAATCAACATCGTTCAAAGTTATAGAGTCATACGCCCAATACGAATTTAAAAATAATATTTGATGATCCTCCGATATATAAAATATGGGTCGTTATAGCCCAAGAGTGCATAACGCTCTCCAATTGGCTGTGTATTACTCATGGTTGTTTGAGGCATCAAAGGATTACATA
The DNA here is from genome assembly GCA_030765085.1 of Allium cepa. Taxonomy (NCBI): domain Eukaryota; kingdom Viridiplantae; phylum Streptophyta; class Magnoliopsida; order Asparagales; family Amaryllidaceae; genus Allium; species Allium cepa. Next base: position 75,111,067 of record CM060941.1, on the reverse strand, counting down.
CTATTAGTTATCAGATAATTATGGAATGACTCAATCGAGAGTATCATGTTGGCTTATAATAACGGAGGTCAAATAGGAAATCTCAAATAATGATATTACGTAGCTCTCTCGACTTGAGAATATTATTGAAATTCAATGTGGATGCTCCACTTTGGTATAGTTAAATCATGACATAGTGATCCACCGAAGGACGTTGGATTAAGTCGAAGCATTCAATACAAGAAAGCTCCTCATTCATGGCAAAATAGGTCAGCGTTCTGATGTCGTTGTTATTTTTTTTCCTTTTACTTTTGCTTCACCGAACGCTGTTGGATAACTATTTTAGTCGAAAGACATAATGGAATCCATTAATTTTTATTGGCCGCCCATTTCATAATTTACGCTTCCCTAATATTTTCATTTCCCTCTTCCATTGCACTAACCTAAGTTCTCATCATCCTTATTCACGTAGCAACACCTACCTCCTCCATCTTCACCTATGCCGGGTCCTGTTTTTGGGCAACCCTTAAAGACAACATTAAAAAAAGACCCTAATTACAAATCGCAACTTGCTCGGCTGATTCATCCAAATCGCACCACGCGGTCGGTGGCGATGCCACACTAGCTCCTATTGTGCTCCTCCAAAATTCGTGCCTACGAGCTAGTCAACTCTAGCTCCTGCCTCATCCGACTGCGATTTGTGAATATCTCAGGCTGTTGGCTTAATTGATGAATGAAAGGATGAGGTATATTTTCTATATTTATAGATTTGTTGAGAATTAGATTTCGTTCGCATGATTACTATATATTTATGATACATGAATTAGGTTAGCAGTCGACTTAAAGCACCTTAAATGTCCAGAAAGCAAAACGTGGATTGTAAAATAACTTGTATCGGCCACACTTCTTACAAAAGTTATTTCAACATAACTGATCCTCATCTTTGGTATTATGTTAAATTTTAATTTTTCTGTTACGCTCAACTCCAGCTATTGTACATCAATATTTTTCTGATCTTAAAGGGTATCCTCTAAATTCAAATATTTAGAAGCAATAGTACATACTTTTTTGTATTTTTTTCCTATCTATAGTTTATTTTCGGTTATCAATCTTTTCCTGTATAATTTGATTTCGAAATGTAAATAAATATTTCTAATTTACTTTGTGATAAGAATTCATGAGAATAAAAATTCTAATTTACCTTATGATAAATTTTGTAGTTATTTCATTTAATCTTTAATATATTTATCTGTTATTCATATTATTTTTTTATACAAATTCATTTAATTGAAATTTTACCACTCATTAACTTTTAAATTAACTATTTACATGAATTAGTACTATTCATTCAAATATCAAGCACAAATACAGTATTCCAGCATTCCAACATCTAAAAGTAAACATTTAACAACCTAGGATAGAATCTAGAGCAAAATATGATAGCGTAATGATATTTCAGATTATAGCATACATAAAAGGTTGCAAGTTATTGTCTTTTCTTACCATTTAGAAAATTAGTCAAACGAATTACCAAAAATACCCCATGTTTTCATTAAAGATGTTTGTGTATCTAATTAAAGGTTTGTAAACATAAAATCTAATGTAAATTCGGCTCATATTAAATCATGGAATTTGGAACTTAGTTTATTACTACATAATTATGGTCAAACCTTGTTACAAACAACGATTATATTAGTTGGTCTAATAATAAGCTTTTCTAGTGACAAAGACAGATTTCAAGGCCAAGGCTTTTCTCTTGGAATTAAAACAACATACAATGTCATTTCTATTTTCTTAAATTTTGATAGAATAAACTGTTTGTATATTATTTCAGTTATTCTTAGCCTGTCATCTCACCTAGTTTACGTATTTCTTCTTTAAAATTATGTCATGCTCATCAATTAACTAGTATTTTTTGTTAGAATTGAATATCCTAATTGAGGGACGATTATATAGTTACAAAATTGAGCTAAAGGTAATCATAAAATCTAGATTGATGCTTTTTTTATTAGATACTAAAATCATTTGATTGTACTTATTGAAAAACTTATTTTTGTTTTTGTTTTACTCATTTAATTAGATAGTTTTTCTTCATAGAAACAGAAAATTTATGGACAGGAATACAATTGAATCGAAATATGATTATTAATTATCACGGATCAAATATTTGATTTTGTAAAGCATCTTATTCAATGTTCTTGTACATTCCATATATGCATGGAGCGAACAAAGGGTCATTTATGTTTACTTGACCAAATAATTTTCAATTTAAATATTACCTTATTTGGACAATAAGTCCCTGTTAACAATTTTAATATCTAGAAAGTAAATTAGTAGAAAGTACTTTATCATAATTACTTATAAATTAGGCTTTTATCTATGTCTTGCTTTCATTACCAGTTGTTATTCTTACTATAATATATGATGTGTCGATGTTTTTTTTCATCACCAATTTGGACAATTGTTATTTGTATCCATGACTTGCTTTCATCATTACTGATACTTTGATATATCGATGATTCGTATACCGATAAGTTAGTCAGTGTCGGTTGATAACATGATTTTGAAAGTGCAAGCAAAAGGTAGAATTGATTTGCACCAAGGATTAATAATCTATGTATTTGATTTATAATATCCCAATATAAATCATTAGTCAATAATTGATATATAAGGTTACTAATATACATGGTTACTCATGTTGTCGCAATATTATTTGTTTGATGAGGTAAAGAAAGTGGGGTAGAAGCAAGCACACATCAAAAGTAATTGTCAATTATAAAACTATCGTGATATCATTTAAATTTCAGTAATTAATTCCATAACCATTATAATGTGTTTTTGGGACAAAGGATGCGCTCCTAAAATGTCTACGTGTTCGCTTCTGGCCATTAGAGACAAATTACAAACCAAAGCCAGAATTAGTAAATGGTCCCCTAATATGGATCAAAATTGTGTGTTGTGTGCTAATAACAACGAGGACAAAGATCATCTTTTTTTTCAATGCTCATATTCAAAGAATATACTGGATGATATCAAGCCCAAGCTTAATATTAAGCTAGGTTCCAACTACGACCTCAATTGCTTTCTGGTTTCTATTAAACAAGCTCAGGATAAATTTAATTTGTCTAATACATGTATTTATAGCATCATTTGTACTTCTATTATCTGGAACATTTAATGTGAACGAAATAATCATATATTTAATGGAATCGAACAACCGTTCAAATTGAGAACTCAACTAATATTTCTTAAGAGCATACATCTTATTCAACAGAGAATTCAAGCTCGTAATTTAAGCATTGAAGAGAAACTTATCTTAATGAAGCTCAACAAGGCAACTGATCCCCAAGATCGTTCTCGACCTCCTTGATCTCTAGCTGAATAATGATTAATAATAGTAACTAGTGACTACGGTTTCTGGTAGCTGTCCTTTTCATCTCCTTCCATTTTCTCTGATGGTTTGTGATCTTAGATCTATGGTTTTTGGGGATTTGATCTTCTCTCTCCTCTAGCTGATGTGCGTGTGAAGTCGAGACGTTCTTTTCCTTTTTTATTTTTGTTTGCTGTACTAGTCTCCCCTTGGTTCGGTGTTGTATTGGTATTTGTTTTTTTGTTTTTTTCTGGTGTAAGCTGCTCATACGGATGGTTTTGAGTGTGTCCTATACCATGTTTACTCCTCCATCTGTTTGACATCTTGGCTCAGATATCGGATTGTTGTAATGTTAATATACGGAATTGATATGTACTCTTTTTCCTTACATCGCATCCATTTAGGTTAGGGGGGTTGTAAGGTTTTAATGAGGCATATCATGAAAGTATATGATTTTCACTGTTTATTTATCAAGTACCTTTTTCCAAAAAAAAATGTGTTTTTGGTCAATTGTAGAGGAAGCATGACAAAAAGCATGATATATGTGATTTATTGGGTTGGTGTGGGACAGAGGAAATGAGAAGTGTCCCCTAGGATAGCAGTTAGTGACTATATAGCGCTTGTTTGGTATTGTTGTTTATCATACCGAATAAAGAGAAATCCTAAAACACTTGATATCACAATTATATTAATTTTATTGATAGCAGCCCAAAGCTTAATGAATACGTTGTAAATATTCAATGAGTCCACACAGTCACAAATCCTTATCTTAGTTTAACTTATCATACACTTAAATATTAAAATCCATGATATATTGAGGCGAAACCCTAGCCTAGCCGCCGGCATCTCCTTTTCGCTTTCGCTTACCCGCCCCTGATGATCGCCACTTTGTCGACCGATCCCCAGTCCAGTTGTCCTCTAAACCCGTCGTCTCCTGTCATGGAAACTCCGCCCGGTTTCCCCCTTATCCCCAACAGATCCTCCTCCAGATGATAATGAAGGCTTTTTAACTGTGGTATCTCGTAAATGGAAAAGAGTAATGAATAATTCACTTCAACCAAGATCTGGTAGCATGACAGACGAAAATCCTCAGCAAAAAGTGAAAAACCCTAACCGACAACAAAATCACCACCACCGCATCTCTACTAATAACGACAGCCACTCTCCACAATCTGCTATCAGATCCACTCCCAAAAAATGGAATTTCTCTACCACTGCTAGTCGGGCGTGGAGTGAAGTGGTTAAAGGCAATAACATACCTACTGCTATCCCATTAAAGTTCTATCAACCGCGTGAATTGAATTCCGTTCAATGTGCCAAAATGTTTGACGAGGTCGTGCTAAAAGCAAAAAAACAATGGGACAATGCAATAGTGGTATACGTCGTCGGCCCTAAACCATACTACCCTTTCTTCAAAGACTATATTCATAGAGTCTGGAAACCAGCAGATGAATTCTCGATTTATTCAAAAGAAAATGGATTTTATGTGATAAAATTCAATAGTAAACAAGATTGTGATAAAATTTTGGAAGGAGGACCATACTATTATAACAAAAAACTAATGATGATGAAGAGATGGTCTTTAGGAATGCAACTCAACAAAGAGCTTCTTCATTCAATACCAATCTGGATTCGTCTCCCTAATCTCCCTCTAGATTACTGGACAGAGGAAGGGATTAGCCATATTGCCTCGGTGCTAGGCACCCCAATTAGACTGGACAAATACACAGAAGGTATTATCAAAATTGCTTACGCAAGAGTCCTAATCGAGATCAAAAACTCCTTTAACTTCCCCTGTAAAATTCCTATTATAACGGAAAATGACAAACTGATATGGCAAGAAGTGAATTACGAATGAAAACCATCGATATGTACAAATTGTTCAAGTTTTGGTCACAATGAAGTTCATTGCCAATTTCTTAAAGCTTGGAAACCAAAAACAAATGAGAAACACTCACATGGAGGAGATGATGACATGGTTATTGACTTCGATGGAAATAATCTGAGACAAGACGAAAGCAAAAACCAAGAAACTTAAAATTTTCAGCTCAACTCTAATATGGCATCAGTACATGCAGAACCAGAGGAGTCCATTGAACAACAGCATACTAAGACAGACATAAATGTTACAGATCAGAACAGTACAGCAGAAGATCTCATTATCCAACCAAATACAGTCAGCTCGATTATTACTACTAATACAACTCAAACTGATTTAAACAAAGAAAATTACATAAGGTTACAGACAAGGACCACAAACTCAGAAAGTACAAATAATCAGTCAAATAACAGTAATGCAGCATGCACTGATATGGATACAGGAGGTGATTCTCTAGACAAAAATCCCATCTCTACGTTCAACTCCAAACAATGCAACACGAGAAAAATCAGAACTGACGAGGTCCCTTTCGAATTTAAAGCCATAGGACAACCTGACGTGGTTGACAATCCTGCTTGGATATCCATGGTTAGTCAACTAAAAGGAAAAGACAAAATTTTGAAGAAAGCAAAACTACTGGGGAATGCTACTCTCCCAGAAAATAGTAGCAAATCTGAAAGCTCTCAATAGGTGGAGTTCCTCTTCTGGAACATAAGGGGGATGAATGCCCCTGTCAAACAATTGGAGATTATATCTTTTATAAACAGTAATAGATTTTCCTTTATTAGTATTCTAGAGAATAAACTGTCGTTAGACAGCATTGATAAATTTATGAATAAGATACACCCAAAATGGAAGTTCACCCATAACATCTTAGATGACCAAAAAAGTCACATTTTTATTCTTTGGGATTCGACTCACTGGTCTAACATTATATGCCACACGAATGAACAGTATATCTCATGTATCCTACATAATGCGAGTGGTTTTAGCATGATATGTACATCTATCTATGTGTTTAATGAGGAACTGAAGAGACAAGAATTGTGGAACTATATCATTGAGCAATCTTTGAAAGTTAACCTTCCTTGGATAGTGGCAGGAGATTTCAATGCTATTTTAACCCCTACTGATAGATTAAATAATGGCATTCATAATGACAGAGGTGAACAGAATTTCTTGGATTGTATTAATAAATCTAATCTCATTGAACCAAATTTCTCAGGAAACTATTACACTTGGAGAGGAGGTATCAATTTCTCTATACACAGCAAAATTGACAGAGTGTTTGTTAATAAGTTATGGACAGATCAATTAAGCCACTTCGGTATAAATTTTGGCAATCATTCAATAAGCGATCACACCCCTATCATGGTTAAATTTTCTCAGATAAAAAAGAATAGAAATTCCATACCTTTCAAATACAATAATGCGTGGAATCTTCAATCAGCATACCAAAAAACTGTTCAGTTGGCATTGGAGCATGAATACGCAGGTAATCACCTCTACTCTCTCCTCTGTAAAATAAAAAATGCCAAGAATGCATTGAAAACCTGGGCATAAAAAAACTAACATATATTCTCAACTGGAAAAATTAAAAGAGGAAGCAAACTACATCTACAATCAATTAGTAAGAGATCCTCTTAATATCAATCTTTCAGAAGAATATATTGGTAAAAACACTCAAATTCATGAAATTATGAGATGTATTGCATCAGAAAATATTCAAAGAATGAAAATTAATTGGCTGACGAAAGGTGATAAGCCAATAGAATTTTTTTCTCCAAAATCAAATATATGAAATCTGGTAGGAGAAACAATCTTGTTCTTAATGATAATGGGTCTTGGTCTTCAGCATCAGAAAGTATAGCTCACATAGCTATAAACTATTTTTCAGATCTTTTCAATACGTCGAATATCACATTTCAATTTCCAGACATAATTTGCAAGAGAATATTGTCAGAAAATGCAAAATTTGATTTATGCAGACCCTTTCTGTTAGAGGAAGTGAAAAGTGCTATTTTTCAAATAAATGACAATGGCTCCCCTGGACCTGATGGCATGAATTCCAAATTTTACAAACTCCACTGGGAACAAATCAAACATGATGTATGCAATGCTATGAATGGGATTCTTCATACTGGAAAAATCATTAAAGAAATCAATCATACATTTATATGTCTTATACCTAAAACATCAAATGCGATAGATATGAGAGACTTCAGACCGATATCATTGTGCAATGTGTCGTATAAAATTCTAGCGAATCTTCTCTGTAATCGTATGAATAGATATCTGGATAATCTTATCTCTTACAATCAGAACGCCTTTATTCCTGGCAGAGTAATCATTGAAAATTCTCTTATGGCCTACGAAATGATCAAAAGCTTTAACAGGAAAAACTCTAACAACCTATGTCTGAAAATTGATCTGCATAAGGCGTATGATAGAATCAATAGAGAATTTATCCATCATATGCTTATTTCGATGAATTTCCCTCCCCAATTTGTGAATCTCATTTATGAATGTATATCTATCCCAACTTTTACGGTTCTAGTAGAAGGTACACCTTATGGGTTCATTAACAGTTCGAGAGGCCTTCGGCAAGGTGACCCCTTTTCCCCGTATCTATTTGCCATTGCTATGGAACTTCTAACTATAAAGTTTGACATGGAATTTTTTAAAGGTAATATAGAACCCATATATGCAACAGAACCGATGATCACTCATCTGATATATGCAGATGATATCTTGATCATATCCAAAGCATCCACTGAAAATGCCAAGTGCATCAAGCATATCTTTCAAGATTTAAACTGTATTGCAGGGTTGGAATTAAACAGCAATAAATCTACATTATTTCTTTGTAAAGGTGCTACAAACAAAAACCAAATAGCTAGCATTTTAAACTTAAGTATCGGTAGCCTACCAATAACTTATTTGGGCATCCCTTTATCATATAATAAACTAAGCGCAAGGGACTTCGGATTGTTGATAGATAAAATAAATAAAAAATTCAGCCAATGGCAGAGCAAAATGCTCAATATAAGTGGAAGAGCTGAATTAATTAAAAATGTTATTCATCCCATGATTCAATTTTGGCTGCAATTTACCCACATCCCTCTAACTGTTATACAAAGAATAAACTAATTGTGTGCCAATTTTCTATGGAAATCTAAATCTCATAATATGAGCTGGGAAGATATATGCAAAACTAAAAGTGAAGGAGGCTTTGGTATAAGAAAAATCTAAGATTTATCTAAAGCAGTGGCTGTTAACCTCTTGTGGAAATATATCAATGGTGAATCGCTATGGGCTAAATGGACAAAAAATAGATATAACAAAAAAGATAATTTCTGGTCAGCTATGATAAAATCATCTGATTCATTCATTTGGAAAACAATACTCCATGCTAGACAGTGGTGTAATGGCCTAATTAACAGGAATATTGTCAATGGAGAAACCACAAATTTATGGCAAGACCCTTGGATCAATGGATCCACATTACTTAATATAGTCGGCAGGAGGGACATGGATGGGGTAAATCAGTATAATGCTAAAGTTTCTATGCTAATCTCCAATAATAAATGGAAACAAAACATAAACATTTTCCCTCCTCAATTTCATGATTTCATCCATAATATCAACATCCAAACACACAAAGAAAAGGATTACTGGGTATGGAATCTAAACAGTAGTGAACAATGTTCAATGAAATCTGCATGGAATCATGTCAGAAACAAACACATAGAACACTTCTGGACCAAAATTATATGGGATAAGGGCTGTGCGCCAAAAATGTCTATTTGTGCACTCGTGGCTATACAAAATAAGTTAAATACTTTAGAGCGTGTGAGCAGATGGTGTTATCCCATTTTTGGTCAAAACCGGAATATCAACAAATTGGCAAGGAATGATGGAGATCAGTTGGAATCAAGGCTACGATCGATATCGCCAAAATTTGGTTGAGCTCCGATTGGGACGAAATTGATTGGAAATGATGATAAGGGCTAGGAAAGGCTATGTTTCAAATTTCAGGTTAATCGGAGTTCGTATGAAGGAGATATAACCAAGCCAAATGAAAGGAAGCACTGCCAAACCATCCATCCTCCACTCCCAAGCATTGCCGGTCCAAACTTCCCTTCCTAGCCGAACCAACTCCACTTCCCTTCCTAGCCGAGCCAACTCCACTCCCCTTACTAGCCGAACCAACACACTTCCCACACCTACCGGACCAATCCCCTCTCCACTAACCACTGAATCAACCTTGGCCGGACCAACCTCCACTGGTCCAACTCCATCCCCATGCACTGCCGGTCCACTCTCCACCGAACCAACCTCCTGCCGAACCAAACCATCTACCACCTACCACCGAACCAAGACGTACTGAACCAACACTACTAGGACAGATTGCATCAGCCGAAGCCCACCAGCAGCTATATACATACAGGACCCCTGCCCCCAGCCTTACTGTATAAATAGAGGGGCAGGGGTACAACAATGGCAGACAAGTTTGAGAGCTCAAGCACGGATAGAACTTTCAAACAACTTTCAGTTACTTGTAATCAAAGCTTTGTACTTGTAATCGGAAGAGAAAAGGAGAATAACATATAAAGTGGACGTAGGCACGTTTTGGCCGAACCACTATAAATCTGTGTGTCTTTTACAGTTTAGTCCCTGCTTTTTATATATTTGCATAAATCACCCAAATCACTAAAAACAACATAAAATCAACTAACTCATACGATTTGGAGGTGTTTGCCCATTTTTTGTGCAAACATTTTTGGTGCTTTCACTGAGAATTGAACTCAGGAGCGCTTTAATCATTGCCTCGCAAAGATTTGTTGAGAGACTCTCTTTAAGAACTAGAAGTCTATCCGAGATTATGGCTCTTGGAAGGAAAACAAGTAGAATACAGAGACCAGAAAGAAGTCAGCACGAAGGGAGTCAGGGGGCTTCCTCAGGAGAGAACCAAACTTCAGTCTTCATCACCAAGGATGAGATGGAGACAATGATGAAAAGACAAGAGGAGTTGATTCAGAATTTGTTTCAGCAGATTGGGCAACTTGGAGCACAGAATAGGGAAGCAGATGGAGTTCGGAATGGAGCAGGACCATCCGGCATAGCACCTGGATTAGGAGGCACACCCATGGAGAACATAGATCCAATTTCGGAGAGAGAAAGAGGAGCATCTGCACAACCTGGGAGCAGCAGAGGAGTGAACGCTCAGTCAAGCGGGCAGATCGCAGAATTCCCTCGTGGACTCGAGGGGCAGGTCGAAAGTAATGAACAAAGATTGCATCTCGGAGACAATGACAGGTTGGCGGAGATGGTTAGAAAAGCTATGAGAGGCGGTTTGGTAAACAAAGATTTGGAGGATGTTAATAGGAGTCCTTTTACTCCAGCAATCAGACAAGCTAGGAACCCACCGGATTTCAAGTTACCATCGCTGGACATGTATGACGGGAGAATGGACCCCACGGTTCATCTAACGAAGTATATGAGGCATATGGAAGTGTTGGGGGCATCAGAGGAGGTTATGGCCCGGTGCTTTCCACTGTACTTGGCGGATATTGCAGCATTGTGGTTTAGACAATTGGAGAATGGATCCATCGGAACGTGGAATGATTTAATTGAGAGATTATGAGGCAATTCAGGGTCCACATTACAAGACCCAATAATGTGATGACTCTGCCAACCCTAAAGCAGAAAACCGGAGAGACTTTGAGGAGTTACCTAACGCGATTCAATGCGGCAGCAGCTTCGGTGGATCGACCAGATCCATCCATGGTTATGATAGCGGCTGTGTTCGGGATAGCCGACGGAACAGAGTTCAAAAATTCATTAACTAAGGATCCACCCGTGGATCTAGGAGAATTCTATCACGAGGCGGAAAAGTTTCTACGATTGGAGGATGCGAACGCCGAAAGAGAAGAAGGAGAAGGAATTGATATTTATGCGATCAAAGGAGGAAATCCCCTTGAGAAAGGCGCGGAAACTAGTAGAGGTAAAAGAAAGACTGAGAATGACGGGGACAGGTCAAAGCGGCAACGGAGGGAGCCGCGATTCACCACTTACTCTGAGCTGAATGAGAGTCTGGAACGAATTTATCAGGATACTAAAGAGCAGGTTCCGTATCGTAGACCGATGCAAATGGATCCAACTTCTGACGAAAGAAAATCAGATAATTTTTGTGTATTTCATGAATTGAACGGTCATAACACTAATGATTGTAGGCATTTGAAGGACGAGGTGGAAGGGCATATCAGGAAGGGTATGCTCCTTCAGTATGTGAGGAGGCGAACTCCAGCAGTGGAGTCAGAGAGACCACCGTCTACATCGGCTAGAGGTGACCCTGGATCGGGGCACCGTTTTATTATCCATTAATTGCTTGATTAAAATAAAGATGAACAAGTTATAAACCTCTCACTAACGCGGCTAAATCATTTACACATGTGAGCGATCGCGCACGATCCATAGGCATTCTCTGAATGACTACCAGCCGCGTGATAGTAAGAGTTTACGCTTTAACATCTTCATTTTGCTTTTTGCTTTGATTTTGATTTGAACATTTAAATTCTGCCTGTTTGGACATTTCTGCTGTAAGGTTCATATGATTATTGCTTTAATATTTACAATTCTATGAGAAAAAAAAACTACTTATATGCCCGTTGGATCGCGAACGGTCCACGAGCACCTCTTGCATGGCAGTGAACTGCCGAAGTCTTTGATTCGGAAACTCCCCCAAACAATAACTCCGACACTGATAATATTAAGTCCCCTCGGGCACACTCATTCGCCTCGAACGGCACCCGACCTCGAACGGTCACAATTCGCCTCGAACGGCACCCGACCTCGAACGGTCACAACTCGCCTCGAACAGCAGCCGACCTCGAACGGTCACAACTCGCCTCGAACGGCACCCGACCTCGAACGTTCACAACTCGCCTCGAACGGCACCCGACCTCGAACGGTTACAACTCGCCCCGAACGGCACAACTCACCTCACCTCAAATGGCTCGATCACGAATGGTCGTCATTTGAGGTCCGCCACTTGACCACGCACGGTCGCACTTCACCTCAAATGGCTCGATCCCGAACGATCGTTATTTGAAGTTAGGCGCTTGACCATGAACGGTCGCACTTCATCTCAAATATCTCGATCCCGAACGGTCGTCATTTGAGGTCGCATAAAACTGTAAATTCCTTTGCAGGACATCAACAGGATATGAACATCCAGCTCATGGCATTACAAAACACGCCTTCCTATCACAAGGCATGTTTGGGGGGCAAAGTGTTATCCCATTTTTTGTCAAAACCGGAATATCAACAAATTGGCAAGGAATGATGGAGATCAGTTGGAATCAAGGCTACGATCGATATCGCCAAAATTTGGTTGAGCTCCGATCGGGACGAAATTGATTGAAAATGATGATAAGGACTAGGAAAGGCTATGTTTCAAATTTCAGGTTAATCGGAGTTCGTATGAAGGAGATATAACCAAGCCAAATGAAAGGAAGCACTGCCAAACCATCCATCCTCCACTCCCAAGCATTGCCGGTCCAAACTTCCCTTCCTAGCCGAACCAACTCCACTTCCCATCCTAGCCGAACCAACTCCACTCCCCTTCCTAGCCGAACCAACACACTTCCCACACCTACCGGATCAATCTCCTCTCCACTAACCACCGAATCAACCTTGGCCGGACCAACCTCCACTGGTCCAACTCCATCCCCATGCACTGCCGGTCCACTCACCACCGAACCAACCTCCTGCCGAACCAAACCATCTACCACCTACCACCGAACCAAGACGTACCGGACCAACACTACTAGGCCAGATTGCATCAGCCCAGGCCCACCAGCAGCTATATACATGCAGGACCCCTGCCCCCAGCCTCACTCTATAAATAGAGGGGCAGAGGTACAACAATGGCGGACAAGTTTGAGAGCTCAAGCACGGATAGAACTTTCAAACAACTTTCAGTTACTTTTAATCAAAGCTTTGTACTTGTAATCGGAAGAGAAAAGGAGAATAACGTATAAAGTGGACGTAGGCACGTTCTGGCCGAACCACTATAAATTTGTGTGTCTTTTACAGTTTAGTCCATGCTTTTTATATATTTGCATAAATCACCCAAATCACTAAAAACAACATAAAATCAACTAACTCATATGACTTAGAGGTGTTTGCCCATTTTTTGTGCAAACAGATGGAATCATAATATAGACAAACAATGTACTCTGTGCTCAGCATCATTAGAGAACAGAGATCACTTATTTTTTCATTGCCCATGCTTGAGAAGAATACTAGACAATATTATGAAGAAAATCAAGGTAGACTGTGATCGGAAATGTGATATTTGCCAAGTTATGGAATGTATCAGACAAAGACAAGATAAGAACACCATTCTAAGACAAATCACCAACTTAACTTTCACTTTCCTGATCTGGAACATATGGTGCGAAAGGAACAACAGAATCTTCAAAGGAATCGAGATGCCGGAGGATGTCAGAATCACCCTAATATTACAAGATGTTATAATTCTTTTGCAATATATTCTGAAAAACCAAGTGATAAAATCGGAAATGAGACTTATCTTGATTAATCTGAACTTCGAAGCGCATGTTCATAAGCATCAGCAACCCCCATGAAGGCTACTCGAGCTAGTCCTAATTGCTTCTGCATTTGCATCTCCCTCTTTTCTTGCCTTGAGCTCAAATCGAAGAATCTGAATTCTGGAATTTTGAGACTTCCGCCGAACCTTACTTCACCCATTTTTGATTCAGATCTAAGTGTGTGTTTTCTCTCTCCTGCTTACTGATTAACCCCTGTGATAGACCACTTCACCACAATTTGGAGACGTCGCACTTCTACACGTGAAGACCTCTTGCTGGCTCCATGTTTTTGTTCTCTTTTCCTATTAATATTATAATGATTATTAACCAAGGTGATTTTACGGATGGTTTTGAGTGCGTTATATGTTTAGTTTACTCCTCCATCTGTTCAACAGGTTGGTCTCAATAATCATGATCTTGTAATGTTAATATATGGAAGTGATATGTACTCTTTTTCCTTGTAAGGCACCCGTTTAGGTTAGGGGGATTGCAAGGTTTTAATGAGCCATATCATGAAAATATATGCTTACTTTTATTCTGTTAATAAAGTACCTTTTTCCAAAAAAAAAAACCTTAAATATTTCCTCTCCTCATGCATTCCCCAACGTCTAACCTTAATTTAATAATGCATTTTGATTCATACTTTGAAGAAGTTCTGTAATAATATGGAGAAGGGAGCCGAACAAAATGTTATGTCTATAAATTCTAATTCTATTAAGGGAACTGTATTCAATCTTTTCTCCAAAGGTTGTAGAAGTTTCTAAATTTGATAAGTGTGCGAAGGTGGTAGAATCAAATAATCATATAAATGTTTTGAAAGGGTAGTCGAATAAATATAATGATGTTGTTAGGTTGGAAAATTCTTCTATCTATTTGTTCTAGCTTTAATTGTTTTATGTTCAAGACAGTTGAGAGGACTGTTTGTTTTCAATTCATGTGAAGCAGATGCCTAAGGACTGGTAGATGGGTATGTTGATGATAGAATTTTAGTTAAGGGTGCGTTGATGATAAGTACTTGTTTTTGGATTCCAATGGGATAATTCTTTTAATACTCGACAATATAAGGGTTTTTGCAAGATGTGGATTGGGTTTGGGTGCTTGCGCCGAGGTAAAGAATTTTAATGCAACTGAATTTAGCTTAATAAACTTTGAAGCAAGCCATCATATCATGTCAAATTGTGCATGCGGAAGAGATAGAACAAATTGCTCTGCATTCTAAATTTTAGTTGTAATGGAACATTCTCTCCTGCCATTAGCCATCAGCCACCTATAAATTCTTTCCTGCCTTCTAAATTTTAGTTGTGATAGAACAAATTTGCAACACTAATTTAACTTGGACCAGTATTTTCATTTTTTTGATTTATCAAAAGCATATGACTATATATTACATATATATGGGTTTCTGTTTTTACACTCTTTCTTGGATTTATAATTATGTGTTTGATAATAACTTATTCTTACATTTGGTATACATTGAAGTTTGTATTTTCTTAATATGTTGAAGTTTGTATTTTCGTATAACTTCACAGTTCAATTATTTTTGTTTTCAGTAAGTTCTTAGTTCATAACCTGTCTTATCTACAACACTAAAAAGAAATGTTTTTTAATAATCATCCATGTATTTACTCATTGAAAATTGCAACTACTCTCAATAGCAGAATGCATTGGTTTTTGAAATTAAAACTCAACCTCTTATAGTTTTTTTCCTAAAGCTTTCTTCTTCTTTATTTGTTAATTTCAGTTGTATTTGCCATCATCCACATTGGTCGAGATCATTGTTGGATCATCATCTCTTAACCGTCCATATCTAAGTAGAAAAATAGGAAAATATGATCGTGTTTAAAATAGGAAAATGTTTCTGAAAGGGATGTTAGTATTGGTGGAGGTTTTGTTTGGGCTGGGGATGTTCCTGAAAAGGAATGTTAGGGCATGAAAGTAGTTGATAATTTGGTAAGGGATGGTAGGTTGGTTTCAAACATTGAAGATTTTGCAGTTGCTAGTTATTGTAATCAGAGCATTGTGTTTCACAAATATGTTTGTTTTCATACTCTAGTTTCGAAGAAAGTAGCAGAGTTCTTTGTATAAATGTTATTAATATACACGTGTTCTTTATTTCAGGTTGATACATTTATGGGTTCAAAAACCACAAAGGAGCTGCTTAAAATTTTAATTGAAGCTCACTTTTTAGGACTAAAACCTGAGATGATGAAATAAAAAAACTATCAAAATGAGAAGCCGACGACATTGTTTGCAAATGGACACAAAGAGCCCTTTGTTATAGGTGTGTATATAATAACCAATCAGCGGTACTTTATTTCAAGCTACCGTGTAGCTAATAACTAAGAAGGTTTAACATTAACCTACCATCATCAAAATTGAAGTTTTATTTTGATTTTAGTGCATTATATCTATGTTCATAGACTGATTTCAAGGTATATGAAAGTAAGTTACAAACAAAAGTATGCAAGTTAAGTTTTGATCCATGATATAATAGTTATGTTGCAAAGCAGGACTTTGCAAGATATTATACATATAGTTCAATTATGATGTGTGTAAAATTACAAATAGTCTAATAGTAAACCTTCTTTTTATGGTGTAACCTTTTATTTCTTAAATGTTAACTTGATTAACGTTTTACTCACTCAAATTAGTTTGGCAGGTGTGGCTGGCGTTGCATCTGCAGGAAAGACTACATTATGTGACATGATCATTAATCTGCTTCATGACCAACGTGTTGTTCTCATCAATCAAGTAATTCCTAGTGTAATTTTGGTAAAATTATGAATATCGCTCTTGTATTTGTTACATTAGAACTTAGAAGTAACTTGCAGATTAAATGCTTAATTTTGCATCTTTTTATCAGCAGCCTCCTTTTCTTTTTCTTCAGAAAGAAATTTGAAAATTTGGCATATATAGTTCATTTTCACACATCGAGTATTTATTTTTACACATGAACTTATTTTCATGATACCCTTTTTATTTTCAGTAGCATGGTTCTGATTTATTTAATCCAAGCAGGAAATTTCAAGCGGTTGTCTCTAAGGATGGCAAAGTACCATTTTTTTCTTGGTCGCAATCATTTACTTAAGTTTTGGATTTAAGCATTATATGAAATAGCTACAATGTATTATTGGCATGGATTCATGTATACTATTTTAAATCATACTTACAATTACTAATAAATTTATATGCCAATATCTTTTTGCACATCTCAACTTTGCATCATACCAAATGAATCCTATAAAAGTATGTTACCTTAAGGTGTTGTTAGATCATATATGGTATCTGTACAAAGTTTTGAAGTGTATAATTGTGACATTACAGGAATCATTTTATCACAGTTTGTCATAAGAGGAGTTGTCTAATGTTCATAATTATAATTTTGACCAACCAGGTATGTTATTTTTTATGTTAACTATACTCAACTGAGCTGGTTGTTTAATGCTTCCTAGTCCTGATTAGTTGAATATATATGCATGCTATCTAAAGTTTGGTCTTCTTATTTATTTCCACTATATGCAATGAAATATATTTACAAATTAAGTTAATCTCAGATGCATTTGACACTAAGAAGTTACTTCATTTTATGGAGTGCTTGAAGCATGAACAAGCTGTTGATATTCCAAACCACGACTTGATAACAGATCAGAGTATCTTGCCGACAAGAAAGGTGAATTAATTTTTTTGATATATTTTTACTGATATTTGTAGCACTTTGTTCAAGATATGTTATTTTTATACAATAAATAAATAAATATGTTTTATTTCTTCATTGTTTTGCATTCATTTGTAAAGTAATTTTTTAGAAACTTTCTTCATACATGTTTTGCGAACTTTTATGAGTTTTAGCTAGCCATGTGCTTTCAATCCTTGACCTTAGCCTGTAAATCTTTTGTGAGAAATATCGAATATTGATATTGAAAAAAAAAAAGATGATAACATTACATAGTTCCTTTCATTTAATGATTCTATCTACACATCTTTATTTTCTACAAAGATGAGATAGATCATAGAAGGATAATTTAAAGATCGGCTGTGTACGAAAGATTACTGGTGGTTTACTTTTGTTTTTTTATTATTCTCAACACAATGATGTTCATCCTCTTGAAACTTGAATGTTTCTGACATGTGTGCTTGTTGGTGGATGGAGTTTATTTATTTACAGTGTCCGCATACTAATAATGGCCTTGAAACTTTTGTTAGGTTAAGCCTTGTAAGGGGGAGGGGTGATCAATCCCTCTCAGCAGAAAAATAGGATCTTGCAATTTGGCGTGATAGAACAAACAGATAGTTATAGATCACAGAAAAAAAATATAGAGACAAGAGAGAACACACAGATTTATAGTGGTTCCACCATCGCGAGATAGTGTACGTCCACTTTAATGGGGAAGAGATTTATTACTATTTGAAGAGATTACAGAGTAAAGAAATGAAGAAAAATAAACAAGAGATTGTTATCTCATATCTGATGTCTTAACATTCTCTATACCTCTCTTTATATATAGAGAAAAGTTACTTAGGGATGAAGCAATTGATTTATGTAAATAAATCAATTCATGGAATAATAATATTCCCATTAATTGCCTTGCCATGTAATTGATTGATAATATTCCATTTTCTCCATCAATCAATTATTTCCCTATTTGATTCCTTTTATAAAATATGGCAATCAAATATATATGACAAATATCTCCACAACTCTATCTCTTTAATTTCTCTTTCCATTTCCTTCATGCACAGAACGGGTAACTAAATACTGAGAATATCTCCAAAATCTATTAATTTTGGAAATATTGTATCACCAAAAAAAATCCTAATAATCTCCACCTTGATACAATATCTCTTCCAAACCAAGATACTCCAAAATGAATGCTTCCCAATGAGTTCCTGCAAAAGCCACCTCTCATTGCACTTTGTTAATGAACTCCGGCAAGGTCACCGCCGACCAACAAAGTGTTGGAAACACTCAAAAAAATAAGGCAGACGTTGTGCAACCAAAAATAAACTCATATCTCTTCATACAAGAAGAATGTCACATCTTCTCTTAACTTCAATCAAGTTACTCTCTTCCCCATAGTGCCACCATGTGGCACCTAGCACTTCATCAAGTGAATCAAGTTCGAGCAATGCTCGAACTTAGTAGCAGGTAAGGCCTTCGTAAATATATCTACTGCATTGTCATTTGTATGAACCTTCTGAAAGCGAACTAACTTCTCTTCATTCATGGCTTCTTCAAGGCTTAATGGGTCATCATGAACAACATGTAAAGCATACTCAAACTGATCATCGAGGCCCAAATTTGCATAATCCCAATCTCCATATCTAATTGGAGCTCTCTTTGGTCTCTGACTAGCCCGGATGACTATATCGCCTGGCTCTCCTTCAGCTCCACCTTGAGCTCCATCTTGAGCTGAATCCTCTCTAGCTTCATGACCATCTCCATCACTACTAGAGGAAATCTGTGGACTATCATGTGATGTATCATCAACTGTTCTATCACTATTGCCAATAGTAATAGCTGTACTTCGGGTTTGAAAGTTGGGAATGTCGGTCTTTTCTGCCTTCTCATCAACTGAATCTGAACCGTCTGATAAACCTTCCAAAGGTTTAAACATCGCTGACTCGTCAAAAGTCACATGTCTGGAGTGTATAACTTTCTTCGTAACTGGATTCCAAATTTTGTATCCTTTTATTCCATCTGTATAACCAAGAAAAACACACTTGGAGGCCCTAGGCTCCAACTTATCTTGTCCTGTATTGTGAACATAAACTGGACATCCAAATATACGAAAATAACTTAATAAAGTGCTTTTACCTCTCCATAACTCCTCTGGAATCTTCCCACCAATGGCTGAGCACGGAATCCGATTAATAATATGTGCTGCAGTCGAAACAGCTTCAGCCCAAAAACCCTTAGACATACCCGCAGTCAATATCAAGCAACGGGCCTTCTCAAGTAGAGTCATATTCATCCTCTCAGCAACCCCACTGGATTGCGGATCACCAGGTGTAGTAAAATGTCTTCTAATACTGCGTTGTCTGCAGTAGTCAAGGAACTCTTTGGAGACATATTCGCCACCATTATCGGATCTAAGAATCTTCAATTTCTTTCCTATTTGGTTTTCAACAAGAGCTAACCAAACCTTGAAATTCTGAAATACTTCCGACTTAGCTTTCATTACATACACCCAAACCTTGCACGAGTAGTCATCAATGAATGAAACAAAATAATAAGCCCCACCAATGGAAGCAGTAGGGTATGGCCCCCAAACATATGAATGTACATAATCAAGTACACTCTTAGAAGTATGCATACCGTCACCAAAAGAGACTCTGGTTTGCTTTGCCAATACACACTCCTTGCAAAAGTTCAACTTGTTGAAGATTTCTCCCTTGATCTTTTTCTTCTTACGAAGCAACTCTAAGTTCTTCTCCGAAGTATGACCTAGTCTCATATGCCAAAGCTTGGTAGCATCCAAACTTTTAGAACTATCAACTCCAACACATAATTCTCCATGAACAGTGGTACCCATCAGCAAATACAGATTTCTTACCATAACACCCTTCATCAATACAAGTGCCTCTCTAGAAACTCTCAAACCATCTTTGACAATGGTTATCTTGCATCCCAATGATGCCAATTGGCCTAATGATATCAATGACTTTCGAAGACCAGGAACATAGCGAACATCTGAAAGTGTGCGAACAATCCCATCATACATGCGAATGCGAACTAAACCAACTCCCATAGACTTACATGTAGCATCGTTTCCCATAAGGATGGAACTTTCTTCTTTAGCATCAAAGGAAGAAAAATAATCCTTATTAGGAGTCATGTGAAATGATGCTCCAGAATCTAATACCCAGTGGTCTGCAACATCTGATACAACCGCTGTCAATAAATCGCTATCATCTTTCTCCATCGCAATAGATGAAGAACCTTCAGTCTTCTTCTCCAGATCTGGGCAGTCTCTTTTCCAATGGCCTGGTTTCTTACAATGATGACACCTTCCATCTCTTGACTTACTCCGCCAATGAGGCTTCCTAGAATTGGAACGCCCCCTGTAATTCTTCACTTTCTTCTCTGCTCTACCTCTCTCAACAAATAAACCTGAACTACTATTACTTCCTCCACTACTATCACCAACACCAAACTCTTTCATCTGATCTCGCAACTCCTCACTGAGCAAACCTGTCTTCACATCATCTAATGTCAATGTATCTCTACCATAGATAAGGCTGTTAGCGAAACCAGTGTATCGTTCTGGAAGCGAACACAACAGAATCATTGCTTTCTGTTCTTCATCAACTTTCAACCCAACAGACTTCATCTTCATCAACAGGTCATCAAACACACTTAGGTGTGTTTTAATTGAAGAACCTTCCTTCATTTTATAAGTGAAAAAAGTCTTCAATAGGATCAGACGGTTAGTTAGGGATTTCTTCATGTAGAGGTCCTCCAACTTCTTCCAAATGCCTTTGGCTGTGGTTTCCTGACTGATTTCAGAAATTACATTCTTTCCCATAGCAAGCTGGAGAGTAGTAAAGGCCCATTCTTCCATCTCTTCTAATTCCACTGATGAAATATCAGCAGGCAGTGTCTCTGTATCAAATACTACTCGATGAACGCAATTTCTCCTCAAAACTGCTTTCATCATCCATTGCCATTTTTCAAAATCTCCTTCACCATTCCACTTCTCTGTCGTCAACTGTGATCCTGAAGCCACATAGGAGCCTCTGACGTATGGAGCAACTACTGGCGCTAAAGTACTATTTGTACTATTTTCATCTCCTCCTGCCATTCTACCAAACACCTTCTTTGCGAATCTAGCTCTGATACCAGTTGTAAGGGGGAGGGGTGATCAATCCCTCTCAGCAGAAAAATAGGATCTTGCAATTTGGCGTGATAGAACAAACAGATAGTTATAGATCACAGAAAAAAAAATATAGAGACAAGAGAGAACACACAGATTTATAGTGGTTCCACCATCGCGAGATAGTGTACGTCCACTTTAATGGGGAAGAGATTTATTACTATTTGAAGAGATTACAGATTAAAGAAATGAAGAAAAATAAATAAGAGATTGTTATCTCATATCTGATATCTTAACATTCTCTATACCTCTCTTTATATATAGAGAAAAGTTACTTAGGGATGAAGCAATTGATTTATGTAAATAAATCAATTCATGGAATAATAATATTCCCATTAATTGCCTTGCCATGTAATTGATTGATAATATTCCATTTTCTCCATCAATCAATTATTTCCTTATTTGATTCCTTTTATAAAATATGGCAGTCAAATATATATGACAAATATCTCCACATCCCTATCTCTTTAATTTCTCTTTCCATTTCCTTCATGCACAGAACGGGTAACTAAATACCGAGAATATCTCCAAAATCTATTAATTTTGGAAATATTGTATCACCAAAAAAAATCCTAATAAGCCTTCATATGTTATCATTTTAGAAGGAATTCTAATTCCAAAATTCTCGTGTTAGGGAGTTGATGAACATGAAGATTTTTGTTGACACAGGTTTCATGCCTTATTCCAATATTAAATATTTATTTTTAAAGTCTTTGCTGATCTCTCCAAATTCTTTTGTATGCTTGGTGCAAATTCTTTTTCCACTTTATTTTACTTGTCAATTTCCTTTTCGTATATTACATTACGATTTTATTTATTTGTTACAACTAAGTTCTCTGTATGATCCATATACGGTTTTTTTTCTATAGATGCTGATGTTTGGTTAGCTAGGAGGATACGGGTAGGTACAACTGAAAAAAATGGAGATATTGGTATAGTACTTGAACAGGTATGGAAATTATTATGGTACAAAATATGTTCGTGCCATTAATATGTTTAGGTTTGTAAAGGTTTCAATGTATTGGTTATTAGTTTTAGATTGGAAAAATGATGATATAAAAAGCTAGGTTGCTGGTATTTGTTTATGTATAAATAGCGTAATGGATTACTTGCAACTTAGCGTGTAATAACTGAAATCTTCTAAAATACAATAATATACTAACATATATTACCCATTGATGCAGTATTCAAAGTTTATGAAACCTTCTTTTGATGACTTCATACTTCCAACAAAAAAGCATGCTGACATTATCCTTCCTCGTGGTGGAGATAATCATGTGGCTATTGACTTAATAATTCAACATATATGAATAAAACTTGAACAACATGACCTCTGTAAGATCTATTCGAATCTTTATGTTATTAATTCAAAGTTTCAAGTGTGTATCATCTCTTGATTATACTGTTGTCGTTTAGTTTGATCTGATTCAGGAATTTTAGCGATTGATATAATATTGTGTTTTGTACTATGTTATATATAGGTTTGTGGGATGCATACAATTATACGTGATGCTCAGACAGCGAAGTATGACTTTTTATTTATTCGGATCTGATAATCCATTTGGTTAGTACATTTGTTAAATTCAATTATTGATGTGCAGTATACATTTCAACCAATAAGTACTATTCAAGTTTAGGTTGTTCAACATGGTCTAGGTCATCTTCCTTTTGCAAAAAAACATGTTATCACACCAGCCAATAAGGTGTGATTTTAAGCTATGCGATCATAATAGCATTTTATTGCATATGAAACATTGAATACTTAATGAGCAAGAAAATAAGAAGGATGCTTTTTTGATGATTATATGATCTACTAATAAATTTATTTGAAGGAATCAATCTGAAAATTCCAGTAACTTTAAATTCAAAAAACGAAAAGCAAAGACATCTTTAATTATGTTGAAGTTAAAGAATATAATTCTAAACTGTTAGTTTTCTTTGGAAAAATTGTGTGATTGTGCTAAATTTCAGCATTTGTAGATACAATAAGATATTTGTAGATACAGTAAGATATATTTAGTATCATTCAGCAGCAGAATGTATCTTAAGCTAAACATAACTTTGACTAAATAGTGAAATTATGTTTGTACAAAACCTATAAATGCACTTACTATACGGTTACATATATCAAAACATCATACATTTTTAAACTTGTGTTTTTTATTTTTTTTTGGAAAAATCTTCTAGCTGAGGTTTGAGTATCTTATGTCGTAGCCATCTGCTCAAAACCAACACGAGTTATAAATATTGAGTAATAATCAGTTTGATAGAAAATTCTCTGTTAAGATGATGTAACTGCTTGCATTAGCTCAGATGAACTACTTTCATTTTGTCGACGTGGGCTTGTTCTAGAATTAGCCCATTAAGCTCATTAAAGTATATTCAATACAAAGGTTGAATTTAGTTTATACTCTGTTTGTTTGCTTTATAATTTAATACAAAGGTGGACTTTATTTTGGGACGGAAGGAAAAACACACATGCATATATATTTATTTCTCCCGTCTTAAATGAAAAATAATTCTTAATTCATAGTTTTATTTACAGTTGGTTAAAAAATAAGTATAACTAAAGAACTTGTACTTTGCAGGTTGATGGATATCTTTGGTGAAGTAGTAACATGGCACGACAAGTTAGGGATTCAAAATTTTACTTTTGATGCTAGAACTACACTTTGGTTTGTATGTTTATACGTATTACTACTTTTGATCATTAGCTTCTACTTGTTCTACATTATGAAATATTATGGACGGGTTATATATGTTTTGATGTAAGGTTATTGCATATGTTTATTATGTAATTTTAGATATTGATTGTGAGATATTTGATTAAATATTATATGTTGTTGATAATGAAATGTATGTGTTTATTTTATGGTGCTATATATAAATTATGACTGTCTATACAACTTGAACCTGTATGTGGGGAAATGTGCAGACCCTACACGACAGCGTTTTTAAAATGCTATGAAAGAAAACAACAGAAATGAAATACGTAATGGAAAAGTTCAATAGTGTTTCAAACCGCTATAATAAGGTTCCATACTAATGAAAAACGCTCATGGCAACACAAAACACGCTATAAATAACGCTCCGTGCAATACAAGAAATGCTATAAAAAAATAAACATGGCAACTACGAAAATGCTGTTAAAAGAACTCATAGCAATGAGAATACGTAAAAAAAGTTAGTTTAGCGGTTTATAACCGCTATGAAACATAATCGATAGCAGAAGTCAAACACTAAGAAAAATGATTTAGCTTTTCAACACAAACACTATGAAATGTTTTGACAACATCTTTAAAATGCGATAAAAGCATACTTTTTACAGTGTTTCCTTAATTGTTGTGATATGTCTCTAACCTATAATGGCATTTTATACAACGTAGTCAAAAACACTGTTAAAGGTTTTTATAATAGTTTTGAAACGCTATTAAAAGTCTAGTTTGTTGTAGTTATATGAAGTGAAAAATGTTCAGTAGAGAATTTGTCTCCTAGGTAATAAGAGATTAATATGTAGTTAATTCGAAGTCAAAATTTTTGGGCAAAGCGGTACGGTTAATAATAATTATTATTGTTGAATCATGGAATTTATGATGGGACTAACCGAGTTGGTTGCCAATAATATTGGAATTTTGACCAAAGCCAAATTTTGTAAGCCATAACATGATGTAGTTTTGATAAAAATAATTGGTGTAAATAGTCTTTACTACCAGGTTGTGCAGCTAAAGCCGCAGTAAAGTCCCAAAAATCTTCGCTATAGCACATAGCGTTCTTTGACCGCAATGTTATTTCAATTTAGTGCTATTAAACAATCGACCCACTTTAGGCCTTGCTATTTTTCGCTACACCCATTAAATCAAAGCCTTTTTAGTACCCGCTTTAGCAATATTAATATACAATTGTTGATTTGACTATTTAGAATATCAATATAAGTTAGAAATTTATTATAATCACCAAATCTTGTCTGCATAAATCATGATATTCTTCGATTTTATTACAAAAGATTAAATGATATTTCTTTTTCCTACACAAAATGATGTGAAACTACGAATAAATTAATTTTAAATATTTGCTTTTATATCTAATGAATTTTTTTGCATCTCCTCTTTTTTCCTATATATCCCCACTTTATCCCCGATATAACTTTTTGCACCTCCACGGCTATATAACTGCAAAATGCTTTAACTGTATATCTACAAAGTACCGCTTAAAATAGTAAAACTGGATTTTACCAAAAAGATGATAAGCGGTAAATTCAGCCAAGTTGTCACAACTCTAGCAAAGATGACATATGAATGTTAATAGTCGAATTATTCAATATTCGCTGATTGAATTTACACCTACCAGTCGTACAACCGTGATGAAGAAACTTTGAAACACCCCACGATTTAATTAATCTATAATTGTTGTAAATTAATTAATATTAATTATTAAATTTTATTTTATTTTGGAATGCCAATAGTATTTAATAAAGTGCATATGTAAAAGTTGTATATATACGTACGGATAGATGATATCGATAAATATTTAAATTTAATTTAAATCCATTAAGTACTAAATAGGTTTTGGGATTTTTGAAGGCTATTTTATGGCGTACCTTGGCCGACCATGGTTGTACTGAGAGGGAGGGTTGAAATTTTTGAAAATTATTTTGAAATGGTATTAAATGAACAAATAAAGGAAGGAGAAAGGCCCTATCCACCTTTTATTCTTCTTAACTGCCTAATTAAACATATTAATTGTCAATGTTTTGCTTATCCTCCTCTAGTTTATTACATCTAAAAGTAACATAGCTAGATAGCATTTGAGCATTCAAAAATTGCCTTGAAATGGTATTAAATGAATGAGTGAAGGAAGGAGAAAAGTCCTCTATATTTTCCTCTTCTAAAATGTCTACTTAAACACATTATTTTCATTGTTTTTGGCTCTTCTTTCTTGTTTATTCGAAACGAAAATCCCATGGCTCTGAATCCATAGTTTTACTGGAAACAAATCAAAACAAAATCAAATTAATACAAGGTGGTTTTCATCTCTAGATCGTAGCAAAATCCAGAGGCTAATTTGGCAAAATCTAAGGGTTATTCAATTATTCAAGCTGTGAATCTTAAGCTACTTCATAAGTTAATTATCCAATCTCGTTTTGATTATACATTACATTATGTTAGTATAATTTAGATCCTATATCTAGTACCACAAATTTATATGTGCCTGTGTTGTATAACACAATACTTGTTATTGTTTTAGAAATTAATGTTCAAAAGGGAAAAAACATTCATTCAACATTATATTGCATTTGTTTTTAAAAATGGATTTAAAACTACATTGATTAATTAAAACACTTTGATAACATATTTTATATATTTATGTGTGTATGTGTATAAGTAAACTACATACATTAATTATTTGAAGTCATTTTATTAAATTGGATGTAAATTATATACATCTATGTTATTTTCGAACATAAAGTCTATTTTGTTATTATTTACATATATGCACATGTGCATTCATGTGTGTAATTTCAAATTAACATTTATTAATGGACATTTGTTTAAAATTGTAGATCTGATTTTGAATTCTTCCTAAGTCAAAGTTAGTTTTCAAATTATTAATTTTTATTTGAAAATATATAAATTTGGTCAAAATTAATTTTAAGATCTATATGGATATAATCATTATTTTATATAATTTTATAATAAAATCATAGACAACATAGACATATAAAGAGTGAATATGTCTATTGTGGTGTAAATTCCAACATATACAACGTATGCATTAACCACGTACACTGTTTATATGTTGCGCTTACAGTACAATCGCATGAGTACAAATAAAACATACTCGCAAAAAATAAAAATTTGGTCAAATCAATAGTAGTGAGTGTAATTCCTAATTAATTACACATTGATGACATTTGTGACATATTAAATAGTATATCATAGGTAACAAATTGACTTTTCACTCATCAAAATAATAATAATAAACAATTGACTGTTACCCATATATATACACAAGAGTATACTTGATATACTCTATTTTATATAAATCAAATTGAACAAATAAATCAATTATTTAATCTTTCTTTAAATAAATATTATAAAATAAAATTTTACTCGATGAGTGTTCTCCTTCTTTGGAGGATCACTCGTTTCCCTAAAGTAAATAAGATTTTATTTGAATTTTTTTAAATTGAATTTAAAATCAATTAAACTTCATAAGTCCAATAAAGATTCAAAATCAATTTTCTTTTCTGGAATTTACCTCATTTAAACTACTTCCAACCGGCCTGTTTCCTTCAGGAAAGTGATATCTTCTATTGATGTATGAATATTGGAGATGTGCTTTAAATAAACTCACATGGTCTAAATTCAAATCGTATGATATAAATCATTAAAAAATTGATGCAACGTAACTTCATAAGCAAACATTTATAAGCCAGCTTGCAAGGTGGCTTGTTGGGATAAGCTACGATAACTTTACTAGTGATAGAGGACGATGACTTTCTAATGTCTGCATTAGCCTTTCATTGGGTTGCGACGGGCTTGCTAGGGACTGCGGTGGGACTGACAAAGGCTACGACAGCCTTGCTAGGGGATGTGATAGGGTTGTAGAAGGTAAACGATAACTTGCTGGAGTGGTAGGAGGAGAATGAGTATGGTAATTTTTCTTCAGATTTAGAGATTTGGTTTTGTATTCCTTCAATTTTATGTTTAGAGTGGGAAGGAAAGATGTTGGGTTTGGTGTAAATTCAAGGGAAGGGCTTGGTCGACGCCTTATCAATGCATGGCGATTCTCGGTCTTTGGGAGTCTATAGACTCAAGTAAGAGTTTATCAAGTCACTACAAGATTTCAAATGGCTCAAAGCCGTTTGCGGCAGCCGCGAGCCGTCGGAAACTCCACTGGAATACGAAACACGGATTTCGTCCATTTCCGACGGAATCGACATACGGCTTTGCGATGGCCTCTGACAACTTTTTTGATGGTAGTTCCAATGTTTTTTTCGATGGTGCTGACATCCATGTGGCTTAAAAACACGCCGGAGAACCGTCAGAAGCCATCGGAAATTTCGATCGGCAAACCGTCGGGGGCCATCGCAAATCATTGAAATATTTCGACCTATAAGCCGTCGAAAGCCATCGGTAACCGTCGGAAATCTGAGCAAAAAAAAATTTCTGTAGCAAAATAGCACATCAATATCAGTATATATCACAATATATAAAAATCAATATATATATATATGGGTTTTTTGGCACGGGAAAGAAGTTGCAAAAAAATTAGTCTCAGGGACAGCATGTTAGTTTTTTAGTCTGAAGGACACTTTGTAGTGTAAATCACAGAATGATAGATGTAGCTATCATTTTCTATTTACACTATAAAGTGTCCTTCAGACTAAAAAACAAACTTATCGTCCTTGAAACTAAATTTTTTTGTAACTTTTTCCTTGTGCCTATTTTCCTGATATATATATCAGATATATACGCTAAAATCAATATCAATAATAATATAAAACTCAAACATTACTATTTCAAACTCAAACATTTTCAATCAATACAAAACAAACCGTCCATCATCGTCCAACTGCAATATCTACATCCAACATCAACATCAATGTACATATATACATCCAACATCAAATTCCACAAGTCAACATCAAACACCACATGTCCACAAATCAACCTCACCATCTCTTATTGTGTATATATACATAAGTTTCAAAAACCAAAAACGACAAAACGTACCTATGACTCATCATCGGCTCCAAAACCACCGAATGAAGGGAATGCTCCATGACGCTCCACATACTTGGTCAAACGCTGGTTCAGTTGCTCCATTTGTGCTGCTCAGAGGCAGTCCTGCTCCTGCGGCTGTGCAATCTGCTGTCGAAGCTCATTAATCTCGGCATTGTCATAAGCTTTTTGATATTCCTTTTGTGAGGCCCGAGCCTACAAAACAAGTCAAAATATTTTTAAGTTATTGCTTAACTTTCATAAAAATTAAGCAATTTTTGCAACTTAATTAATTTTTATAAATTACCGATTTATTGTCGTAGCCATAACGCCTATTTCTCTGTGTCGGGCCCATAACAGAGTCGAAGGTTGCATCCTCCTCATAAGTGGTCAATTGCTCCCATTCCGAATACTCAAGCATCTGTGCATGTGCCTGCATAAATCTTTCTAGCAACGCGAAATTAAATACAATTAAATATTACATGACATTATTATAATATTTTATAACTAATTAATTAAAATGATCATTATTCATAACTTATAACCTAAAATATACTTACCTATGCGGCGTATGTTTTATCATCCTCATGCCAAGCATACGTCACTGATCTCTCGTCGGCGGTCTTCCTGACGGTATGGATATGTGCAAATATGTCCATATCTGAGACAGGAGCTCCACACGCTCTTTCCTGCAACAATTGGTGTAAATTATTGTTGTACATACAAATTTATACAAAAAATGTAATAGCTGTTAGTAATTGCAATTAATCAATTTACCAGGTCATTGTGATGATGCTGAAATGATTTCGAGCCACCACGATGTGTGATTGGATTTTACTGCCTGTTTGCGGAGTTTTTGTCTGACTCCACCAGCAAATTAAAAATTAAGATTATACTTTACAAGTATAAACTATGTATTCTCTACTTAACGAATTAAGGTGATGTATGATAGACTTATCCTGAATTCATCACTGCTTCACCATGCGACCGAAGCATCCTATACACTGGCGACTATCCAACTTAGCTTCTTCCCAGATTTTCTGATGTTAGACATCGTATCCCGGTAATTCTTTTCAACTTTAGAGTTCCAGCTACGCTGCCAAAGAGAAACATCCTCCTCTAGCAGGTCTACTGCCCCCTGTATATATGTTGAAAAAAAATATAAGTTACACATTTATACTTAGTCAGTAAATTGTAAAGTGATTATATATAATGATATATAATTTTACACTTACTATGAAGTCCTGCCAGATGCTCTCTCGGACATGCTCTGGGATACTACTCCATTAGGCCAGCGCGCAATCATATGGCTCATGTATCCCTGCTTAGATATGCTAAGAACCATATTTGAAGGCTCAAGCTTAAAACCCCTGCATTAAATATGATACAAACAAATCATGACTAATATATCATACAAAATAATTATAATGCTGAAGTAAATTTAATATTTTCAAGCCATATGCTTTTGTTAGCAATCTAACCACCGTACGCATGCCTCCTGCTATGGGCCGCTGTCATCACCTCCACTACGAACGGTCCCTGTCTGAGATAAAAAGGGGGAACTGGATAGCGAAGAACTCCGACGCTTAAAGAAAGACATATGTAATACCTCTCATATACATATTATTTTATGATAACGGAACATATCATTCAATTATGAGTAAACATATCAAGATTTAACATCAATAATCATATATAACATACAAAAAAAGTGTAACATCAATACTCCCGTAAATTACCTTTTTTCAACATGTACACTATTAAATCAGTCCTCGTCATTTTCTGATTTAGACTCGCTCTTGTACTCTATATTGTTTTCCTTTATGGTCTTAAATGCTTCTACTAATACATTTGGTTCATCATTTAGAGGTCCAAAATTGATTTGGTTATCAGTTATTGTAATTTTGCGATTATTCTCGATATTCGCTTGGTACGCTTGTTCATTTGGAATATTATTTCCATCAAATGTAAATCTTGCCTTCGTTTTAAAAACTGCTGATCAATCTGCTTTATCTTTTTTTAAGATGGATAAGGAGCATAATAAACTTGTAGGGTTTGTTTTGTTAGTATAAACGAATCGTACTTATGATAACGTGATGTATGCTTTATTTTAATTATATTATATTTTTGGTGCATGTTGATTCCATCACCTGAAACATTACTGAACCAGTTGCATCTAAACAAATAAACTTCTGCCACAGGTATGGTGAAATATGTTAATTGCAAAACCCGAGTTAACATGCCGTAAAAATCATTTATGTGATCATTTAGATCATCACTACCTTTAACACACACCGGTATTGTTAGTAATTTTTCAGCCCCATATTCTATGGTGTTGAATTTGTATCCATTGACAAAAAATATTGGATATGTCTTGACTTTTCTTTCTGGTCACGTCGCAAGATGTTTCAACCCTTCGTCGACCACATAATTTATCGGATCATATACGTGATTCGAAAACCAAGTAGCAAATTTTTTGCTGATATCGCCGCTTGGATGCTGTGATTCATAAATACTGCATATATAGATAATATATTGCACTATAATTAATATACACATGTATTATTCAAGTAAACAATTTTAGATGTGTTATATAATAATACCTAACAAATGTCGCAACTTTTGCACAGTTAAGAAGAACATATGTGTGAGCAACATGGTAATCTCTATCGTCTAACCATACTTCCACACATTTTCCAACAGGGCAACTCTGCTGTCTAAAAATAGATAGCACTGATTCAGAAGAACCTTGTTCGATGCCCTCATCATTTCATGTAGCACTTTCAAAATATAAGTTCACATGGTCGCTGAAATAATGAGAGAAAAAGAACGAAGTTTCGTCTTCTTCGATATATCATACATTTAAATTTTCGCAAATATATAATATTAATTTATCTAATTTTATTTTCAAACGGATTTATACAAATTATATGGTAATCTACAATTTTTAGGTTATTTTTTTACACTTTGATGGTTGGTCATGCTACTTCCATTACAAACACGTTGGTAATTATATTTTGTAAATCATTTCATTTTAAAGGGTTCAACAAAATTTCGACAGCACTTTCCCTTTGTTCCCTGTATTGTACACATATGCGTGTACATAGAGAACAAAAAAAGTGCTGTTGAGATTTTGTGAATCGTTTAAAATGAAATGATTTGCAAAATATTATTACTTTATTGTGTAACTTATCCAGTATAGGGACAAATCCGGCAAATATTATATTAGATGAATATAAATGTCCATTCTATGATGAAAACGAATATACATATAGTGATCATACACCATATTTGTCAAATGAGGCCAAAAACTATTTAAGGGATTTATAAAAAGTAAAGCGTATTGTCCGACAATTTTGCAATAATTTATTTACATTCTAAGAAAAGCATACGCTAAATCATCGTTTTCATCATCTTAAGAATGCATACACTAAATTCTGAGTATCGACTCTAATTAATCCAAACTGGCCCTAATGCTTGTATGCACTAATTAATCAATACATATACACCAAATTAACGTACATATACACTAAACAAATTATTTTTTTAAACATTTAAATGATAAACAATTATAATAACAACCAAATTAGTATTCAATAGGGTATAACAAACAATCAATGCAGTAGTCTAAACAACTATAACAAATTAACTCTAATTTACAAAATCAAAATCAAATAAGGTTTATAAATCAAACCTTCTTACCGAGAAATAGCTAAGGGAGAGAGTTGAAAATTGAGACTTGTTGACGGGGTGGAAGCTTGCTTACGGCGTGGAGGAGGAGTCAGAGGAGCTGAAACTGATTTGGGAAGAAGATGATAATGAACGAAACCGTTAGCCTGAGGTTAAGATATTTGCGACATTATGACGGCTTTCGACGGTCGCCGACCGCCGCCGCCGGCTTCATTTGCGACGGCCGCCGTCGGCGGCCGTCGGAAAATGGTGCCACAATTAACAGTGTTTCTAGTAGTGATATTAATTTTTAATATTTATTATCGAAGAATTATTTATTTAGTTATTTATTTTTTTAATTAATCATTAATTTTTATTATTTAATTGCAATTATTAATTATTACCTATTTATTTATTGCAACTGGTAAACTAGAAAGGCTGTAACATGTATCTATTACAATTATAAAAAAAATTGTTCAAAATTGGCATTTATAACAACTGGCAAAAGAAAAAAGTGGTATTAGACATCTACTACAACTAGCAAAAAAAAAGTTGGTGAAAATTGACATCTATTACAACTGGCAAAATAAAAGAGTTTTAATAGGCATTTATGACAACTGGCAAAAAAGTTTGTAATAGATATATATTCAACTAGTACAAAAAAAGAATTGTCGAACATTGATATCTATTACAACTGACAAAAGAAAGATGTTTTAATATGTATCTATTACAACAGACATTTTGTGACCCTTGTAAAAACATAGTTGTAATAGGGTTTTTATTGTAATGATATTGTAGAAGATGTACGGAAGGAAACATAACCATGTATAGTATTCGTTGGAGCGCCTACTTAAAACATCAACCATTTTGATATTATGTAACGGCAATGTGATTGTCGTTTAATGCATATCTCATTGAAACGCCAATCTCTTTACCAGTGCAATAACCAATCCTGATTCAATGATCATGATGAGCACACATGGCCTGCTTTTCCGACTGAAAAATAATGCACATTTGGGTGCACCATACCATGTTTAGTGCAATTTTTTAATTGAACAAGCCATTATAACAGTTGCTCCATGACCATCAAAACGTGGAATAAAGAGCTGCATGAAATTACTACTACCTTTTTCCATTGTGAAGTAACCTACATGTTTTGACCCATTGTAAGAAAAAGAACTTACAAGAATCAATAGTTAACCCAAAACAAACTGTTATTGCTTTTATTACTTGGATTTGAGATGATTACAAAGCATTTTATAACAAAGAAATGCCTATACTGATTACACAAAATCAGCAGTAAGCAAATGCTACAAAATAGCATGGTATTAGCTCTAACTTAAGAATTATTCAATGTAGAACAATGTGTTTATAACAATTTGAACAATTGATAAGTAAATTTACTATAGGCAATAGACTCATATAACTTTACCTTGTCTTCTCGGGCTTAGGGGGTGCATTTGATAGGAAAAATGTCCGATTTGGGTTGGCGTCGTGTCCCATGCTTCACTACTTTGGTCCATTGAGATGAACTAGTAAAATTGACCCGTTAGCGTCGGACCTGTCAGATGCCAGTAGTAATTAATAATAATCAATCATTGCTGACTCTTTCCTATACAAATATTAATATCATGTTTCCATTTCCAACGCAACTAATTCATATTTTCAAACATAATTAATAATTGCAAAACAATTAATTCTTCTTTCAAATACACCTTTAATTTCCCAAATAGACCCATTCTCCTTTTCTCTTTTTATTTCCCTTTCAAATACTTTTTTTCCATGCTGCTTTCATGTTGCACAATAACACATCTTTAGTTTTACTTAAATATTCTCTAACTTTAAAAAAATGTAAAAATAAAAGAAAAGAAGGATGACAAGTACCATTGTCCCAGTGGTTAAGTGATTCGACTTTGATGTGAGAGATCACAAGTTCGAAAATTACATAGCGTGATTCGAACATTTATTGACATGTAAGTTTTGATATGTTGTCTCAATAACATGTTGTATCTATGTATAATTTCAAAGGAAAAAAAAGGATTCGCTAAATTTTGGGGCGGCTCATATTATTTAATTGAGATTCTAAATCTGGGGCATATCGAAACATCATTTAGAGCAACTCTAACAGCATGTTACATATACAAAATGTGAAATGCAACCCCTAAACACTCTCCATCAGGGGTTACAACTTTTAATTGATTGCAAAATCAGCTTAGGCGTCTATTGAACAAACCTCAACTCTTATACGTTTATTGAACAAGCATCCAACTCCCATACACTTGTTCAATAGGTGTTTGAGAAATGAGTTCTTGTTCAACAAACGTCTAACTCTTAGGCGCTTGTTTAACATGCATCTTACGTTTAGACGTTTGTTCAAAAAATGCCTAGCACATTCAACCAGTGTTTTAAATGCAGGCATTTATTGAACAAGCGTCTGGTTCGATCTTTTGTTAGAAAAAAGTACGGATTACATTTTGTAACTCGTAAAAATGTAATATATAATCAAATTTCTATTGGAGTTTCTCATAAGAACAACAATTTGTATACGTGCATCAAATTTAAAAAAAAATTAAAAGCAACAAGTGAAAACTAAAACAGCTAGCATTAACAAATGCATAGTGGAACAGAGCACATAGTTGTCTAGCCCGTACGGTAGACAACTCCTGCACTTGCTGACCCTCGTGCAGTTCATCAAGTTTCAACAGCACTGTGATATAGGAGCTTGGTGAACTTTATGTGCTTTCCATGTTTTGTTCATTTTGTAATCAGCACCCAATGCCTCGGTACTCTTCCTACCAATGTAGACGATCATCTTATATTAATACCCTTCTTGTATAAATACATGCCTAACCTTCAAACTATAATCATAACTTGAGCAATTAAGTCGCACAAACAGATACAAGAATATAACTTATAATAATAGCCGATGGAAAAGGAGGAGGAAGTGGAGGCAAAGGAGGAGGTGGAGGCAAAGGAGGAGGTGGTGGCAGTGGAGGTAAGGGTGGCGGAAGCAAGGGAGAAGGAGGAGGAGGTAGAGGTTCAATAGAAAAAGGCTCCAGTGGTGGATGAAAATCAAGTGGCTATGGTGAAGGTATGATGAAAGCACCAGGAGGTACAGAGTGCATTTCGAGATCTGGCTTTGAAAGCAACCCACAGGGCTACTTTCAAGGTTTGCACCATGGTGGCGACACTCAAGGATCAAAATGAGTGTTATATATCTACTTATTAATCGTCTTTAATTATTTATGTGTAATTACAGTTGTATGCTCATATGCATATATGATAATTAAGTATGTATGCATGTACACCTATTGTGTTCGTGTAGGTATGTGTTTGCATTTATACAGTGTTTTAAAGACTGTGTCGAACTACGGTTCAACCGCGAAAAATCGTAGGCCATTTGAGTTGAAGGTCCTGAGTGGAGTTGAGCCGCTCACAAGCACGAACCGTTGGCTGAATCCAAAACTAGGGTTGAACCGCTTGAGATAACCCAAGTTTGACCGTTCTTTCTTTGTCACATACTTTTATTTGCTATTTTCATTTTTGGAGCCTATATCCAAAAGGAAAAAAAATCGAGCAAACCCTAACCAGCACTCGTCGTCGCAACTACCTGCTTGCCACCGCAACCAGATACTCGCCGCAACAAACCCCAACATTTGACGCCCACAGCCCCTAGCTTCAGCAACCGCTCTGACACCATATCTACTTTTGATTTGGGTCCATTCTATAGTAAAACCATAGATTTTCATTCAACTCAGGTATAGCTAGCTCTGATTCAGTTAATTTGTTTGGTATTATATGTTTAGCAACGATTAAATTTGAAAGTGTAAATGGAATTAATATATGTAAGTTCAACCTAGTATAAGAAAGGGATTGTCGTATTAATCTTTTTATATTACTGTTTCTTTGATACTCATTTACAAAAATTTCCTGATAGAAAAAAATCAGGAAAACAATACATTTTTTGATCTGTTGAGTGTTAGAAATGTTATCCTTCTAGTGTAGTATGTTTGTGAAATAGTGAACTAATATGTTGAATTATGGAAACGTTATGCTTTATAATTGATATATGTGAATTTATTATTATACATCTAGTATACCAAAACATAGACTAATCAATAATAAACTCGTCTCACAAGTTTACAAATCATATTTCCACTACTTTGGAATTCTGTATTAGCTATTTTTAACATTAAGTATGTTGTAATTAATTACAACAACAAACAAACAACTATAATAATAACTATAG
This sequence comes from Allium cepa, assembly GCA_030765085.1. NCBI lineage: Eukaryota > Viridiplantae > Streptophyta > Magnoliopsida > Asparagales > Amaryllidaceae > Allium > Allium cepa. The sequence goes on along the minus strand of CM060941.1, from coordinate 75,073,705 downwards.
CGATAAATCAAACGCTATACTATTTAAAGAAATAGTACAACGTAGAAATGAAAATGATATATATATATATATAAATCAACTTGAAATCTAATTGGTTGAAGAAGGAAATTTCTTCTTAGGCTTGTTGTAACAATTTCCTTAAGACTTTATTCAAAGTCTCCGAAGATACAACAAACGTAAGCAACCCGAGATTGTGATATGTATGATCTTCCGTGTGATAGGATGATTATGATTTTAAGAAATGAAGATAAAGAAGAGATAACTCGGTTTTTAAAATTCAGTAAGGAAAGTGATCGGTTTTTTTATTTATTCATAGCCCAATTCCCAATGGCTACACCTGTTGAGAAAAGTAGCACCGCTTCATTTGCAATGCCAAAAAGTGTTACTGTTCGTAACAGTCGCATCTGTTCGTTTGCAACACCAAAAAGTGTTATTGTTCACAACAGTCGCGTCCGTTCGTTTGCAACGCCAAAAAGTGTTATTGTTAGCAACAGTCGCGTCCGTTCGTTTGCAACGGTTCAGAACTGTTGCTTTTCATTGTAATGGTCGTCTGAAGAAATGGCGTCTCTTCATCGGTTTGCAACGATCACAACTGTTGGAAAATCCGTATCTTTTTAAACACACTTCTTTTTTAAAATCAGTGCATTTTTTAGGTAGCAAAAATATATAACATAGCCCAATCTTATTTGACCCGCACCCGACCTGTCCCGGGTCGGTCGGTCGGACGGGTGGACTTATTTTTGGCGATGAGGAATATATCTCATTCACTATTTTTTGAGAATACTAACAACCCCCCACATGAATGACGATATATGTCTCCTCCACACAAAGTGTAATATCACACAGTTCATATGAAAATAATGCTATATCGAGGATAAGTAGATATTTCACTTTGAACTTTCCCTAGTTAAAACTTATCGGATATACTTGGCTAATCGGTGAATTATTTCATCATGAACCGTCAGTCGTTATTGTACAACCAGACAATAAGCTTTACAAAGTATTATTCCCTTCACATCCAATCTCTTGGTTAGGTTAATTTTGGTCCTGAACAATTTTTGGTTCTGCGAGTGTTTATAGAAAATAAAAGCCTTTAATATTCTCATAGAGCCGACCCAGCTCACACTAACATATGTGATCACAACCATTAAGAGTATCCCACATATACCCCACTTGTTATTTTCAAGATATGATCATCATTAAAAAAACATAGTTTTATCCTTTTAATACTTATGTAGGCATGCATTTATATTGTGCACAATAGAAATGGAGCAGGACTAAGTCCAAACAAATGCATTACGTCTTGAGTTATTCAAAACTGATTTGCCTATTGATCCTAGTCCACGGGATCTCCAGTCGCTAGGATAGGTTTCCGTATAAGATAAATCTTGATCGTTTAGGCTTTTAAACCAATTCCCCTCGATGTGTAGTTAATTTTCTCTCTTGATAAACCTTTAGTAAATGGATCCGCCAGGTTATCATTTGTTCGCACATAGTTTATGTAAATAGTTCCATCTGAGAGTAACAACCTAACTGTGTTATGGCGTCGACGAATGTGTGGTGACTTTCCATTATATACAAAGTTTAGTGCTCTACTTAATGTTGCTTGGTTATCACAGTGTATGCATATAGCCGGTACATGTTTAGGCCAAAACAGAATATCTTCTAAAAAGTTACGAAGCCATTCTTCTTCTTCACCTTCTTATCTAAAGCGATGAACTCCGATTCCATAATGGATTGAGCTATGCATGTTTGTTTAGTAGATTTCCATGACACTGCTGCCCCTTCTAAGGTAAATGCATAACCACTCGTTGATTTTGGTTCCTCTGAATCAACAATCCAGTTTGCATCACTGTATCCTTCTAAGACGGCAGGATATATTCCATAATGTAAGGAATAGTTTGTGCTATTTTTTAAATATCCAAGCACTCTCATTAGTGCTTTCCAACGTTCCTTCCTTTGGTTGCTTTTATACATGCTTTATCGACTTACTGCTTAAGCTATATCTGGTCCTATGCAATTCATGAGATACATGAGACATCCTATTACACGAGAGTATTCCAGTTACATTACCTCTCATTAGTGTTTTTATGCAGTACTTCTGATGGATTATACGGCGTTCGCACTCCTTTAATTCCAAAATTTTGAAATTTTTCAATCACTTTTCAACATAGTGTGACTGAGATAATTCAATTTCATTAGGTGTTCTTATTATTTTGATTCCCAAAATAACATATGCAACTCCTAAGTCTTTCATATCGAAATTGTTGATTAACATCTGCTTAGTGGTCTCTATTACCTTAGTATTTGGACCGAAGATTAGCATATCGTCTACGTATAGACAAATCATCACGTATGATTGTCCAATTTGTTTGTAAACACATTTAGCACATTAATTTATACGAAACCATTTTTCATCATGACACTATCAAATTCTGCGTGCCATTGTTTTGGAGCTTGTTTTAGTCCATATAACGATTTGACTAATCTACATACTTTGTTTTCATTCCCTTTGGATATAAAAACCTCAGGTTGCTTCATGCAAATCTCCTCAAAGAGATTTCCATTTAAGAATGCCGTCTTACATCCATTTGATAAATCTGTAGATTATAGATGGATATAATTGCTATTAACATTCTTGTAGAGGTTATTCGTGTTACTGGTGAATATGTATAGATGAATTTTACAACTTCTATTTGACGATATTCTTTGGCTACCAATCTTGCTTTTTATTTTTTGATGGAGTCATCTGGTTTCATCTTCTTTTTGAAGATCCATTTACAACCAATTGGTTTATTTCAGTTGGAAGATCAACTATTTTCTAAGTTTTATTACTCAGAGTTGAATCAATTTCACTTTGGATTGCTTCTTTCCAATATGAGGATTCAGAAGATGATATTGCTTTCTTGTACGTTTGAGGTTCATGTTCTAACATATACGTTAAAAATTTCGAACCAAATGTCTTGGAAGTTCTTACGCTTCTTGTTGGTTCAACTTTCTTAGTTTCACGATGAATTTCATCTTCATGTGATTTACTCAATTCTTTTCTTGTCCTTTTGGAGATATTATTTCCTTCATTTTTTTGTGCGGAAACAGAGCTTCAAAGAATGAGGCGTCTCTTGATTCCATGATTGTATTTACATGAATATTAGTTATATCAGTCTTGAATACCAAAAATCTGTAGGCACTACTATTTTGGGTTGGCCCTAAATAGTAACAATCTATTGTTTTTGATCCAAGTTTGACTTTCTTGGAAGGCGGAACTGGAACTTTTGCCAAGCACCCTCACACTTTGATGTATTTAAAACATGGTTTGTGTCCTTTCCATAACTCATAAGGAATTTTTCCTGTTTTATTGTGAGGAACCCTGTTTAATATGTGATTAGACATATTTAAGGCTTCCCCTACAAGTTCGTAGGTAGGCCAGAAAGTAAGAGCATCGCATTAATCATATCTTTTAATGTTCTATTCTTTCTCTCAGCTATACCATTTTGTTGTGGTGGATATGGTGCTGTTATTTGACGAATTATACCATTTTCGAAACAGAATTGTTCAAATGGTGATTCATATTCTCCACCTCGATCAGATCTCAATATCTGGATCTTTTTATTTAACTGATTTTCTATCTCAGTTTTGTACTTCATAAACGATGTAATTGCTTCATCCTTACTATTTAAAAGATATACATAGCAATATCGTGTATAATCGTCAATAAAGGTAATAAAGTACCTTTTCCCACCTCTTGTAGGTAATGATTTGAAATCACATAAATAAATATGAACCAAACCTAGTGGTTCAGTGCTTCTATCAACTGTATGAAATGGTTTTTTGACCATTTTTGCTTCTATGCATGTCTCACATTTGTAGTTTTTATCTACTTGGAATTTCAGAATTAATCCCAAGTTTGATAGTTTTTTCATTTTTGGGAAATTTATGTGTTCCAATCTATCATGCCATAGTAAAATTTCATGCTCAAGCAAATAAGAAACTTCAATTTTATTAATAGCATAATCAGAATACATAGTTTTATTGCTGACAACGGCTACATTTACCTTAAATAGGCCATTGCATAAATATCCCCTTCGTATATACATTCCAGCTATGGACAAAATCATCTTGTCTGACTCGAAGACCATTTTGAATCCTTTCTTTGATATCATTAGACCATAGATGAGATTCTTGCGTATGTTTGAAAAATGGAGCATATCATTCAACTTCACAGTTTTTCTAGAAGTAAAATTGAGGATTACTATGCCACTGCTTTTGATCAAGGAAACTGCAGAATTACCCATATAGAGTTTTTCTTCCTAATCAAATTTCTGGTATGTAGAAAACATGGATTTGTTAGAGAAAACGTAACGAGTAGCGCCTGTGTCCACCCACCATTGGTTAGGGTTCTCAACCAAATTGTATTTAGATATAACTGCTGAAAAATTAGACTCGTCTACTTCCATGTTATCCACCATATTTGCCTCTGAATTACGTTCCTTCTTGTGTCTGCAATTTCTAGCGGCGTGTCCTTCTTTTCCACAACTCAACACTCGCTATTAAACTTCTTGGTTTGTTTTTTGTCTTTGGGTTTGTTTTTAGGCGCTTTTCTTTTTTGCAGGAATTTCTTCTTCTTGTTTTTCTTAAAACGCCCTTTGTTCTTTGACTCTTCTGCCATAAATGCTTCTTCGCTTTGTTTCATCACTCCGTGGTTTTCAGCCTTAATTTTTAGTCCGACAATAAGATCTTCTAAGGAATCTCATTTTACTTATGTTTCGGATAATTGGGTAGTCTTTCTAGGATGGTGGTAATTTACCTATTATCGCTTCAACAAGAAAGGATTCTCCAACTTTATGTCCTTCTGCATCTAGTTCACGAATTATGAGTTGGAGTTCTTGCACTTGACTAGTTACGGATTTGGAGTCAACCATTTTGTATTTCATAAACTTATCTACGATGAAGTTCTTCAAACTGACATTCTGCGTTTTGTTTTTATGTGCAAGTGTAGTCCATAAGGATTTTTCTATCTAGTGTGGCTAATATACTTTATATAGTACTTTATCCAGACAATTCAGAAGGTAGTTTCGACATAGGAAATCTGAATGCTTCCATGAGCCAATTCCGAGAAAAGCAGTTGCATCTTTTTCTCTAGTTTGTCCGTCTTTAGGCTTTGGTTCATCATCCTCGATAAACTTATGCAGCCCTAGCGTGGTGAGACAAAACAGCATTTGATTTTCCATGTTATGAATTCATCATCATCACCTTTGAACGGATCAGGCCTGTTGTAAGTAGTAACCTTTGTTGATAGTTCAGCTATTGCTAGTGAAAACATTAAAGTCTTAAGGTGGTATATGTCTAGTATACCAAAACAGAGACTAATCAATAATAAACCCGTCTCACAAGTTTACAAATCAAATTTTCACTACTTTGGAACTCTGTATTAGCTATTTTTAACCATAAGTATGCTGTAATTAAATACATCAACAAATTAACAACTATAATAATAATAACTATAGCGATAAATAAAACGTTACACTATTTAAAGAAATGGTACAACGTAGAAATGAAAATGATATATATATAAAAATCAACTAGAAATCTAACCGGTTGAAGATGGAAATTTCATCTGAGGCTTGTCGTAACAATTTCCTTAAAACTTTATTCAAAGTCTCCCAAGATACAACATATGTAAGCTGCTCGAGATTGTGTTGTATATAATCTTCCATGTGATAGGACCGACTATAATTTTAAGAAATGAAGATAAAGAAGAGATAACTCGGTTTTTAAAATTGAGTGAGGGACGTGATCAGGTTTTCTCTTTATTTATAGCCGAATTCTCAATGGCTGTACCCGTTGAAAAAAGTAGCATCCCTTCATTTGCAACGCCAAAAAGTGTTACTGTTTGTAACAGTCGTGTCCGTTCGTTTGCAAAGCCAAAATGTGTTAATGTTCGCAACAGTCGCATCCGTTCGTTTGCGATGCCAAAAGTGTTACTGTTTACAGTCGCATCCATTCGTTTGCAACGGTTTAGGACTGTTGCTTTTCGTTGTAACGTTCATCTGAAAAATCGCGTCTCTTCATCAGTTTGCAACGGTCACAACCGTTGAAAAATCCGTATCTTTTTAAACACACTTCTATTTTAAAATCAGTCCATTCCATTTTTAGATAGCAAAAAGTATATGACACAACCCAACCTTATTGGACCCGCACCCGCACTCGACCCGGGTCAGTCGGTCGGACGGGTGGACTTATTTTTGGCGATGTGGGATATATCTCGTTCTTTATTTTTTGAGAATTCTAACAACCCCCCACACAAAGTGTAGAATCACACAGTTCATACGAAAATAATGATATATCGAGGATAAGTAGATATTTCACTTCAACTTTCCCTAGTTAAAACTTATCGGATATACTTGACTAATCGGTGAATTGTTTCATCTTGAACTGTCAACCGTTATTGGATAACCAGACAATAAGCTTTACGAAGCATTATTTACCTTCACATCCAATCTCTTGGTTGTGTTCATTTTGGTCCTGAACAATTTTTGATTCTGCGAGTGTTTATAGAGAATAAAAGCATTTAGTATTCTCATAGAGCCGAAGCAGCTCACACTAACATAGGTGATCACAACCATTAAGAGTATTCTACATATGCCCCACTTGTTATTTTCAAGATATGGTCATCATTAAAAAACATAGTTTTATCCTTTTAGTACTTCTATAGGCATGCATTTATATTGTGCACCATAAGAATGGAGTAGGACTAAGTCCAAACAAATGCATTACGTCTTGAATTATTCAAAACTGGTTTGCCTATTGATCCTAGTCCGTGGGATCTCCACTCACTAGGATAGGTTTTCGTATAAGATAACTCTCGATGGTTTAGGCTTTTAAACCTATTCCCCTCAATGCACAGTTAATTTTCTCTCTTCATAAACCTTTAGTAAATGGATCCGCTAGGTTATCATTTGTTCACACATAGTCTATGTAAATAGTTCTATTTGAGAGTAACTGCCTAATTGTGTTATGGCGTCGACGGATGTGTCGTGATTTTCCATTATACATAAAGTTTTGCGCTCTGTTTAATGTTTCTTGGTTATCACAAGGTATGTATATAGCCAGCACTGGTTTAGGCCAAAACGGAATATCTTCTAAAAAGTGACGAAGCCATTCTGCTTCTTTGTCTGCTTTATCTAAAGCGATGAACTCTGGTTCCATAGTGGATCGAGCTATGCATGTTTGTTTAGTAGATTTCCATGACACTTCCGCCCTTGCTAAGGTAAATACATTACCACTCGTTGATTTTGATTCCTCTAAATCAGCAATCCAGTTTGCATCACTATATCCTTCTAAGACGGTAGGATATTTCCAAAACGTAAGGAATAGTTTATGGTATTTTTTAAATATCCAAGAACTCTCATTAATGTTTTCGTTGTTACTTCCCTGGGTTGCTTGTATACCTGCTTAATCGACTTACTACATAAGCAATATCTGGTCTTATGTAATTCACGAGATACATGAGACATCCTATTACATGGGAGTATTCCAGTTGTATTACACTCTCATTAGTGTTTTTACGCAGTACTTCTGATGGATTATACAACGTTCGTACTCCTTTAATTCCAAAATTTTGAAATTTTTCAATCATTTTTTCTACATAATGTGACTGAGATTCAATTCCATTAGGTGCTCTTATTATTTCGATTCTCAAAATAACATCTGCAACTCCTAAGTCTTTCATATCGAAATTGTTGATTAACGTCTGCTTAGTGGTCTCTATTACCTTAGTATTTGGACCGAAGATTAGCATATCGTCTACGTATAGACAAATCATCACGTATGATTGTCCAATTCGTTTGTAATAAACACATTTATCACTTTCATTTATGCAAAAACTATTTTTCTTCATGACACTATCAAATTTTACATGCCATTGTTTTGGATCTTGTTTTAGTCCGTATAATAATTTGACTAGTCCACATACTTTGTTTTCATTCCCTTTGGATATAAAACCCTCAAGTTGCTCCATGTAAATCTCCTCATCGAGATTTCCATTTAAGAATGTCGTCTTTACATCCATTTGATGAATTTGTAGATTATAGGTGGATGCAATTCCTATTAACATTCCTATAGAGGTTATTCGTGTTATTGGTGAATAAGTATCAAAGAAGTCCACACCTTCTTTTTGGTGATATCCTTTGGCTACCAATCTTGCTTTGTATTTGTTGATGGAGCCATCTGGTTTCATCTTCTTTTTGAAGATCCATTTACAACTAATTGGTTTTATTCGAGGTGGAAGATCAATTATTATCCAAGTTTTATTACTGAATTGAATCAACTTCACTTTGGATTGCTTCTTTCCAGCATGAGGATTCAGAAGATGATATTGCTTCCTTATACATTTGAGGTTCATGTTCTAACATATATGTTAAAAACTCTGAACCAATATCTTGGAAGTTCTTGCCCTTACGCTTCTACTTGGTTCAACTTTCTCGGTTTCACGATGAGTTTCATCTTCATGTGATTTACTCAATTCTTCTCTTGTCCTTTTGGGGACATTATTTCCTTCATTTCTTTTGTACGGAAACACATCTTTAAAGAATGAGACATCTCTTGATTCCATGATTGTATTTAAATGAATATCAGTTATATCAGACTTGAATACCAAAAATATATAGGCACTACTATTTTGGGCTGGCCCGAAATAGTAACAATCTACTGTTTTTGGTCCAAGTTTGACTTTCTTGGGAGATGGAACTGAAACTTTTGCCCAGCACCCCCACACTTTGAGGTAAAACGTGGTTTGTGTCTTTTTCATAACTCATATGGAATTGTTTCTGTTTTATTGTGATGAACCTTGTTTAATACGTGATTAGACATATTTAAGGCTTCCCCCACAAATTCGTCGGTAGGCTAGAAGTTAAGAGCATTGCATTAATCATATATTTTAATGTTCTATTCTTTCTCTCGGCTATACCATTTTGTTGTGGTGAATATGGTGCTGTTGTTTGATGAATTATACCATTTTCGGCACAGAATTGTTCAAATGGTGATTCATATTCTCCACCTCGATCAGATCTCAATATCTTGATCTTTTTATTTAACTGATTTTCTACCTCAACTTTATACTTCATAAACGATGTAATTGCTTCATCCTTGCTATTTAAAAGATATACATAGCAATATCGTGTATAATCGTCAATAAAGGTAATAAAGTACATTTTTCCACCTCTTGTAGGCAATGATTTAAAATCACATAAATCAGTATGAACCAAACCAGTGGTTCGGTGCTTCTATCAACTGTATGACATGATCTTTTGACTATTTTTGCTTCTATGCATATCTTACATTTGTAGTTTTTATCTACTTGGAATTTTGAAATTAGTCTCAAATTTGATAGTTTTTCATTTTTCGGAAATTTGTGTGTCCTAATCTATCATGCTATTGTAAAATTTCGTGCTCAAGCAAATAAAAAACTTCAGTTTTATTAATAGCATAATCAAAATACATAGTTTTATTGCCAACAATGGCTACATTTGCCTTAAATAGGCCATCACATAGATATCCCCTTCCTACATACATTCCAGCTTTGGACAAAACCATCTTGTCTGACTCGAAGACTATTTTGAATCCTTTCTTTGATAGCACTGGACCGGAGATGAGATTCTTGCGTATGTCTAGAACGTGGAGCACGTCATTCAACTTAACAGTTTTTTCAGAAGTAAACTTGAGGATTACTGTGCCACTGCCTTCGATCATGGAAACTGCAGAATTACCCATATAGAGTTTTTCTTCCCGATCGAATTTCTGGTATGTAGAAAGCCTGGATTTGTCAAACCAAACATGACGAGGAGCGCTTATGTCCACCCACCATTGGTTAGGGTTCTAAACAAAATTGCATTCTGATATAACTGCTGAAAAATTAGACTCGTCTACTTCCATGTTATCCACCATATTTGCCTCTAAGTTGCGTTCCTTCTTGTGTCTGCAATTTCTAGCGACGTGTCCTGCTTTTCCACAAATCCAACACTCACCACTAAAATTCTTGGTTCGTTTGTTGTCTTTGGGTTTGTTTTCTGGCGCTTTTCTCTTCTGTGAGAATTTATTCTTCTTGTTTTTCTTGAAATGCCCATTGTTCTTTGACTCTTCTGCCACAAATGCCTCTTCGTTTTGTTTCGTCACCCGCGGTTATCAACCTCAATTTTTAGTCTGACAATAAGATCTTCTAAGGAAATCTCATTTTTCTTATGTTTCAAATAATTGCGGTAGTCTTTCTAGGATGGTGGTAATTTCTCTGTTATCGCTTCAAAAAGGAAGGATTCTCCAACTTTATGTCCTTTTACTTCAAGTTCATGAATTATGAGTTGGAGTTCTTGCACTTGCCTAGTTACAGATTTGGAGTCAACCATTTTGTATTTCATAAACTTATCTATGATGAACTTCTTCAAACTGACATTCTGCGTTTTGTATTTATGTGCAAGTGCAGTCAATTGGGATTTTGCTGTCTGGTGTGGCTGATACACTTTATATAGTACTTTATCTAAAAAATTCAGAATGTAGTTTCGGTATAGGAAGTCTGAATGCTTCCATGAGTCAATTCCGAGAAAAACAGCTGCACCTTTTTCTTTAGTTTGTCCGTCTTTAGGCTTTGGTTCATCCTCCTCGATGCACTTATGCAGCCCTAGCATGGTGAGATAAAACAACATTTAATTTTGCCATGTTGTGAAGTCATCATCATCTCCTTTGAACGGATCAGGCCTGTTTTGAGTAGTAGCCTTTGTTGATAGTTCAACTGTTGCATCTTTGTTTTAGTGAAAACATTAAAGTCTTAAGATGTTATATGTCTAGTATACCAAAACAGAGACTAATCAATAATAAACTCATCTCGCAAGTTTACAAATTAGATTTCCACTATTTTGGAATTTTGTATTAGCTATTTTTAATAATAAGTATGTTGTTATTGATTACAAAAACAAACTAACAACTATAATAATAATAACTATAGCGATAAATCAAACGTTATACTATTTAAAGAAATAGTACAACGTAGAAATGAAAATGATATATATATATATATCAACTAGAAATCTAACCGGTTGAAGAAGAAAATTTCGTCTAAGGCTTGTCATAACATTTTCCTTAAGACTTTATTCAAAGCCACCCAAGATACAACAATCGTAAGCTGCTCAAGATTGTGATATGTATGATCTTTCGTGTGATAGGACTGGCTATGATTTTAAGAAATGAAGATAAAGAAGAGATAACTCGGTTTTTAAAATTGAGGAAAGTGATCAGGTTTCCTCTTTATTTATAGTCGAATTCCCAATGGCTGCACCCGTTGAGAAAAGTAGCATCCTTTATTTGCAACGCCAAGCGTTACTGTTCGCAACAGTCGCGTTCGTTCGTTTGCAACGCCAACTATTCGCAAAAGTCGCGTCGATTCGTTTGCAACGGTTCAGAACTGTTGATTTTCGTTGTAACGGTCATCTGAAAAAATTGCATCTCTTCATCAGTTTGCAACGGTCACAACCGTTGGAAAATTCGTGTCTTTTTAAACACACTTCTGTTTTAAAATAAGTTCATTTTTTAGGTAGCAAAAAATATATGACACAGCCCAATCTTATTGGACCCACACCGACCCAGGTCGATCATATGGGAGTCGCGCGCGTGTTAGTACATAGCCATATAGGTCTTCCCCTCGCATAAAATTATCTAACCCTAAGAGCCAAAATAGGGATTGATAGTACACTATTTAAACAAGAAAATGGACTTATTTTTGACGATGTGGGATATATCTCATTCACTATTTTTTGAGAATTCTAACATTTATGATATGTTGGACTTTTATTAGTAATTAAGATATGTTGTGCATTTGTGATATGTTGTGCAATTATGATATACTAATTTGTAAACAATATATAATAAATTTGAAAGATAATTTGCAATTGTGATATGTCTGTGTATCATTTTATTTTAATATTTAGGTATATATGTTATATTTAAATGTGATTTAAAAAAAATTCCACAGTTCTGACGGTTCGACCGGTTGAACCATCAAAACCTCAAATCTTGAGTCATCGCGATTCGAGTCGCGGTTATGAAAACTATGGTTTATGCTAGGAATATTCGTTCTCCCCTATGTTTAATTATATATGTACTTGATACTCTTTTTATTCTGGTGTGCAAATTTGAACCTTTTGCCTGAACAATGTTTCAATTTTGTTCGCTTTCGACGACCATTGCAAGTCCACACAAGTTAACATCCAACAACAAGTGGTCTTAATTAATCGGTTGTTATCCTGTCCAAACACAAGGAAATTTCATATCACTTTGTTATCTTCAATTACTTGGCCCAGTAGCTAGCTGCTTTTTATAACTAAAACAAACAAACCTGTCACATTGATATCAACACCGATTCTTATGCCTTGTTCTTATAAATGTTATCCAAATATGCTTTCACCAACTCAGTTAAAAATGGAACAAACAAAAAGAAAGTATCATATTATACTAGTTCATGGAGCTTGTCATGGAGCATGGTGTTGGTACAAGTTAGCAACACTACTCAAAGCACATGGACATCAAGTCACGACACCTGATCTTGCTGCCTCCGGAATCGATACAACAAGAGTAGAAGATTTAAGAAGCTTTGATGAATACTCGAAGCCTTTGTATGATATCATGGAGTCGATTCCTAATGAAGAAAAAGTTGTGCTTGTTGGACACAGTCTAGGTGGTTTTAGTATAGCAAAGGCCATGCAAATGTTCCATGACAAAATTCATGTTGCTTTTTTTGTTGCAGCCTTCTTACCACAGATTTCTCATTCCTTTAAACCTATTTTTGAAAAGGTAAGCATCGTTTTTAAGGTTCAGCATACAAAGGCAGACGATATTCTTAGATAACTTATAAATATAATTGATGTTTATGGTATGAATAATATGAATTGGTTAATGAGTTTATTTGCATTTTTATGCTACTGCAGTTCAGTAAGGAAGAGATGTCAAAGAATGATACAGTGGATAATAAAATATTTTTTGGAGGAGAAAATGAAACAAAAGTTGCAATTTCTTTTCTACTTGGTCCAAACTATATGGCTTCTAATCTCTATCAGTTGTGTCCACCAGAGGTAGATAATCATGTACATACATGTATATATACATGTACGTACATACGTGTATATATACACATACATACATGTATATATATACGTACACATCCGTACATATACACACATATAGGTGTACATGTTAAAGTTTGACATTGCACATTAATTTAAAACAGCGTATGTAATCTAATCTAGCATATGTTGATGCTTGCTTGAATCAGGACTTAATGCTCGCAACGACATTAGTGAGACCTAGTCCAACTCCCTTGCTAGAAGGTGAGAATTCATCGTTCCTTACAAAAGAAAGATATGGATCAGTTAAGACCGTGTATATTGTGTGCCGGGAAGACGGGATAATTTCAAAGAGCTTTCAGCACTGGATGATTCAAAATCATAGTGTTGATGAAGCTGTAGAGATCGAAACAGATCATATGGCGATGTTGTCCAAGCCACAGGAGTTGTGCAACTTACTCCTCGGGATTATTGATACTATATGAATAGTTCAGGCAATTAATGATTTTTATGCTCCAGATATGAATATGACTATAATTTCCATGTTGGCGAGTGTACCTAAATATATTATTATTACCAAATAAAGTAGGTGTACTACTAAGATGTCAAATACATAACACCTGGCAACACTTGAAAAGTGTGCTAGCATTACTTCATATGGATTTTCTGTTATTGGATTTGAGTAATGGAAATAAGAGCAAGAATTAACAATTGAAATATAATTATGAGTTGCTATAACGGAACTCTTTTATATATATATATATATATATATATATATATATATATATATATATATATATATATATATATAGACATTCTCTTTAGAAAGTGTTTTGCGCAAGATGTCAGTCGGTTTTTTTTTTTTTTTTTTTTTTTTATTATAATTTTAATTCAAGTTGAATTCATCTTTTTCAATGGTTTCCCTAATAAAATGATATTGATAGTAATATGCTTCGAACGGTTTGTTGACTAGACTTTTGTCGATAAAAATTGCTGATTTGTTATCACAATATAAAATAAGTGCTTAATCTTGCTTTTTTCCTGACATCTCCAAGAATACTTCGTAGCCATATTGCTTTGTCTGCTGGAACATACTCTGCTTCTGTAGACGATAATGCCATCGTTTTTTTCTTTTTTGAAAACCATGAATAAACTCCAAAACGAAGAGAAAATACACAGGAAGAAGTGATTTTCATGTCATCATGACATCCAGTCCAATGAGAATCAATATCATAGTCCATCTTACCAGTTAAATATCTAAGAACTCTTTTTGCAGCACCAAAATGATTTTGACTTGGATCATGCATATATCTGGATAGCATATTTGCTGCAAATATTATGCCGTGATATAAATTTGACTACCAATCAAACTTCTGTATTTAGCAGAATTGCAAGCACGTGGAATTTAAGCAGTAATTAATTAAAGTTAATAATAAATGGGCTTTTAAATATTAAAAGAGGATACTTTTGTAATTGATTTAATAAATGGGTTTAAATTGTATATACGTGATAAGTAATTTAAATAGGACATTATTGTGAAGGACAAAATTTTTCACCGTTTTAGTCTTAAGAACAGACCATCAGTATTTTAGCCTGAAGGACAACTTTCTTTAGGTATCAGTTTTTAGTTATTGATAGCATTTTTTAGGTATCAGTTTGTAGTTATCGATATCAGTTTGTATACAGTACTTGGTATGCATCGAACTGATGTTAACGGTGCATGAACGAGAAGGAAAGAGGTTGGAAGATGATCATGTAGGTCAACTTTTAGCTTCATGAACGATCGACCAGCTAGGTTTACTGGTCGACCGTGATTGCTGGAAGATGATCGGTTAACCGGTGGCCGAACTTGAAAAAGAAAAAGAATAAATAAAGAAAAATATAATATATTGTATACAATTAAAGTATAATAAAAGTAAATACATAATATATATTTATGAGGTTTATATAAGAATTTACATATGTAATATTCATTAATTTCAAGAAATTAATTAATTAAAGAATAAATTAGATTTTTAATTTTAAAAATCATACAAAAGTTGAATATATATTCCAAAATATAAGAAATATAATCTAATTAACATTTTAACTACTTTAAAAAAATTGAGATTAATAAAATTTAACTAGAGCTCTGTTTTTACATTTTCATATATTAATAATTTAAAATTACTCGCACATTCAATATAACTCTAAAATGATTATTTTTCATTTCTAATGTTTTCTCCGTGTTATTAAGTATAAGATGGTGCGAATGATGCATTATCAGATGGTTTGTATAATTTAAATGTGCAAGTTTATAAAGTGATATTTTATTCTAAATTTGAAATTATAATTTATTATATTTAAAAAGTTATTAACTTATCTAGAGCGAATGTATTATGGTTTTAAAGTGTTTATTCAAAAGTTATATATATATATATATATATATATATATATATATGACTAGTATTTTAAAGCATTATGTAAATCTAATTAACTTAGATAAAAATATTTTTTATCAATATATATCTTATACTATAAAGCAAAACCTTGGTCAAAGTGAAGTTTTTTTCGTATTCTTTAAAATAACCCTGCCCTTAGTACCACGTCAGAAACTTGCTAAGGACACTTCAGTCATTTTATCTTTCTTCCATGAAAGCAGATCTCTCTTTCCCTGAAAGTGGTTCCCTCTTTCTCACGATCAGTTCATTATCATTTTTCTTCTCCACTTTCCTCAACTATCCCTCTTATCACTCGCCTCAACAATGGCGATTGTCTCATTCCTATATACACATCAACCACTTTACCACGCACGACCACTTCTCAATTAAACGCGTCTTTTAATCCTAAATCCAAAATTTAATTTCTAATTTAGTTTCTTTTTTTTTTGTCAGATCTGCATTAAGCGTAAGTCTTGGAAGAGATGGAGGATGGCGATCACATCTTGACGTGGCAAGGTAGACTTCTAGGTTTGGGTTAGCTTCTATACACTGCTATTCATTTCACATCTAATTTTTTTTTTGTTGGTAATTCTATCCTGACATTTTGTCTCATTTTATTAATAATGCAGTATTATGTTTTAATGAAAATCTTATGATTCTGACAATGTAGAACCGAAGTTATCATTTAACTTTTTTGTGAAGACAAAAGGGAAGCTTGAAGACTACGTTTGAAAAGAAGAAGAAAGCCTTCCTATGTTAAGTTTTTGACTTTGTACTTATCAAAATACTTGATAAACATTTCTTTATTGTTTTTAACTATATTTTTTATTGCAGATAAATAATCACCTCTTGAAGTTATTTTGTTTCTACTATATGCAAGTTATTTGTGATGATGTATGTGTATGTACTGGATTACTTATCTAAAAGGTAAGTATTATGCTATTACAAATTTGTATCAAATGGAGTGATTATAGGTGGATTCATTCAGTTATTTCCTATTAAAGTTAATTTAGTGATAGATGACCCATTAATGAGTACGACATCTTTAACATTCCCATTAGAAAGTTGAATTTTTATTGAGCATATCTACCTTCAAACGATGGGAAAATTGGGATTGGACGAGGAGCAATAAATTACCAGAAAGATTGCTGATCACGTTGAAATAGGTTAGTTTATTTTATGTTTCTTCTATCAATTCTATTTAGAAGCATGCTTTCTTTTTAGCATATCTATCACATTTTTCATCTAGAAAACCTAACAAATTGCTATCAAGTACGTGATAAGCAGAAGAGTTAAGATGAATGAGTATATACAATATTCTTTCAGTTACCATCTTGAGGCTAACATTTCCTTTCTTAAACCAATGATTAAATAAATCTGATAAAAACCTTTTACTGAAAATCACATTTAATTTCTATTAGTAAAATTCGCAAAGAACATTACTTACAAAATCAACATCTTTTTATTACGAAAAACTTTGGTTTTGTAAACATAATTGAGTATAATTTTACATATCAAGTATTTGTTCTTGGGTTGCCTATTTTATATTTGGACAGTGATATATAGTCATTTTATTTTATGTATTGGATCAACTATGAATATCTATGAATAGCCAGGTAAGTTTGAGTGTGTGTATGCGTTTTAGGTGGGAAGCAATTTACTTCAAATTAAGGAAAATCTATCAGTTAACTTTCTTCAATTGAAAAATAGAAAAATGGCTCGCATCTACCTATTTGATATTTAGTTATTATTCTTTCTTCTCTTTATTGAGTACCTGAGAGAACATTATTACTTTAATGGATTCAATTCCTCGAGGAATTGCCAATTGATAGACTGAACATGGTTGGAATATTTAGATCCACTAAAGGTTTGATATCTTCCTTTGTTTACTCATCTTTTGTTTATGGTTTAAGATGAATAGTTCATCCAAGATTTAAGATGAGTCCGCGTTATTGTATAGATTATTCAGCCTTACAGTTTTACAATTTGGACAGTATCAAATAGAGTTTGTTCATGACTGATATTGCTACACACATTTCACTAATAAGGAAAATACAGAACCAATGGTTTCTTAAATTTTGGTTGTTCCGGTCAAATAGGAATATGGTATTAATTTTTTTTATGTTATTATTTATTGCCGAATATATTAAGCTTGCGGCATTTAAGCAAACGTATCTCAGTGCTATTGGATTTGTTGCCGAAAATTTGGTTGCAAGTTACGTTGAGTGCAGGGTTGTAATAAAAATACAATAACCATTGATTTAGCTATAAAATAGTATAACTTAAAACCTAGCTATATGGATTTTTAAATAGGGATGAGTGTGAACATATGTCATATGATCATGTTATTTTTTCTACAAGAGGGTATATTTTGTATTTTTATATATTAAATTGTATGTTTATGTGTTTGTTCACAGGAGCATGAGGGTGGGTGATTTTTATTTTAATGGCCACTATGATGACATGCCCATATCATAACAGTAATCATAAGGTCACACATAACTATTTTTTAACAATAAAATGATATATGGCTTATTTGAAACAATCAACATCTTTGAGTATGGCGAAGAACTATTGTCGCCTCTAATAATAATATTACTATGTTATTGCCATCAATTTTGAATCTAACTACAAAGTTCGCTCTTCTTCATTTATTTGCAGTTACTAAAATAATGGATGCTTCGGTGTTGACAAGTTGGCCTATGATTTTCCAATAGAAGGTATAATATTGTTGCCCGGCGTATCATACTTTCTATCATGTTATGATTCATGCATATAAAGACGTCCATGAAAGACTATAAATGCTTTTCAACAGGTAGCAGGTTGAAAAATTCTTCAAAAGGGTATTCACCATAGCATCATCAGTTGTAATGAAATGTCTTATACAGCATCATCCACTGCAGTTTTTAAATCAAAACCAAGTAGGTTTCCTTGTTGACAAATGTTTTTACAATGTTGGGTATGATATAGTTTTCAATTTTTCTTTTTGAGAAGATATAATTTGATTAAGTGTCCAATATTTATGTAGAAATTGTTATTTAACATTTTATTCCAAAAGTACTATGCGTGAAAATAAGATTAATATAACTACTTTAAACAATGGCCATTCAAATATTGCCTTTTAGCCCCAATTTTATGGCAACTACGAATGGAATTTTAGCTTTGATTTGTATATCAAACAAGTTTTACATGTAACCATAGGAGTTTCGATTGTAAGGTGGATTATATGTTAACTATTTAAGATAAAACATGTTTAAACAGACTAAACTTAAATTAATGGCACCACCATTTGGTACATTATAGGGTAACTATCAAATGTGTATCATGATCTTACTTTTTCACAGACTCATGTTTGGTGGATAACATCATCCTCTACGAGTTCAACATATATGTGGAGAACGGCTTGGAAATATCTATATAAATATGTTGTATATGTCATAGGTTATTTTTTTAATAAGAAAGCTCATGACTTCAAATTTACTAGACAAAAGTGGGAACAACGATCATGGTCGTAGCCTTGCTTTATGTGATGGAATTCTTCCTGAGTTATTCAAGTAACTATGAGAATGTGTACTTTGATATATGTGTGCATTCTATAATATGGACGAAATATAATATAGTATGCATTACTACATCAGTACATGAAATCACAGTGGAATTTATGTGTCCCTAATGATAGCTATTCTAAGCCTAAAGACCGCAGAAGCATGAATAGTTTCCAGAGGCTTGCTTCCATTTGTTCTCATTATAACTTAGTTAACCAATGATTTTCTACAGCACATTTATAATATATTTATGATTTTTCGCAATGTAACTACAACCATAAAAATTCCAAACTCATTAACTTCGTGATATCCATATTTTAAATTTCATCATTATAAATTTCTATGGTTCTGTTTCAGAGAAAAGAGATAAATGTCAAGAGAGTAAAGAGGAAGGCACATAATGGAGATGATTTGCTGTTATTAGTGACCACTTCATGATTTAATGTGTATATCAAAATATTGAACCTCTATCCACAAAAGTAAAGGGGGTTGTATTTGTTTGCAGTTTTGCAGATTCTTATATAGCTTTCTAAAAAAATCCATTAGGTTATACATGGAATTTTTACTATGGTGCACTGTGGGGATGAAGGTATTGTTTTTTATCATACGAAAAATGTGTATTATCTAAACAACATTTAATATGCTGACAGAAATTAATGCAATAAACACATTAATAAAAACAAGAACTATGTCACCTTATGCTGTTGGGTTTTGTTTTCTGAAGTGATGACAACTATGTGCTACATGTTTAGTCTTCTTACGTAGTACAATGAGGATAAAGTTATAGGCTAAAGGTAAGATAATGAAAAGTATATGATCCAAGATCATGCCGATCCAAGATTCCATGTGCCAATAAGTGAAGCACTATTAATTAGCGCATGTATGCACACTTGGAATTCACGGTATGAAGTGTTGCTTCAACTTACTAATATCAATATTTCAGGTTGAACAAATTTCAAGCGACTCTAAGTCAACTATGAAACTATTCCAACTTTATTACTAGAGTAGGATTGTAGTTAACATAAAAATTCCCTTATAAAACGTTTATAACTCCGCCAACAACATATCACTGATATCGGTCTCAATCTCGGGACAAGGAGAAGAAAAAATAATTACTACAATTGTACTCGGTTCTTATAGATTACTTTCAAGCTATTGCTGTTGCCAACAATCTAGAAAAGGCATGGACAAAAATTATTACATCAATTTAAGTCCTACCAAATTTTATAACAATATTTTGGTGAACGATAATTCAAAATCTATACACTTGAGTCAAGTAGTTTTATGCTTCAACTAATAATGAGCCTTCTTAAGAAATGAATATCATGGGAGGTGCGATCTTTATAGTTTAGAAAAATTCCTTATATATAAACATGTTGATTTATTGCTTTTTAAAATAGAGACGATGCAAGTTTTTTAAGTTCCAAACTATTGAAAATGCTAATTTTAATATTTATTACATTTCTTTATTGATGTAATGGTTGATTACTCTCTTTTCCCATTTAATTATTTCCTAAAGTAACTTATTCTCATTCATCTTTTGCTAAATAGTTAATTTGTGCATGTATGTACATATAAAATACAATATTCGTACACATCAAGTCATTTTGTAAGATTAAAAAAAATCCTACAAACTATGTTTCATAACACCAATTCCACCCGCGCACGTGCATCGCACTTGCCAATGTACTCGTACATATATATGACTGATAAGACTTTCCTAGCGTTTCTGATTTCTCATATCCTACTGATTTATTTGACATGATCGATTCACCGTTGATGCAGATTTAATTGGTGATTTGAGATGATATGGTAATGACATCCTTATTTGAGTTCGTAGTATTTAATTTTATTCGACGAGGAATCTAAATAAACGAAGTTTTAATACCGTTTGATATGAGACTTTTGATAATATTTTTGCGGTTATTCTTTGGACTCATTATATAGAATATTGAGGAGATTGAGTGTTGCTAATGAGTAGTAAATAAACGTTTGAGTGTCATGCGGTGGTATGTGACGCTATTGTGATATTTATTCAGTTATTCGTTGTAAGTGAATGGTACTCACGTAATAGGAATAATGATATGAGTGTGAGGTGATACACTTAGTGACAAGTATGGTTTCGTGCCTATTTTCAACGATTAAGGCTATGTGCCAACGACGAGAATGACTTCGTGTTTATAGGTATTAGTTCTATGTGCCACTATCATGATGTACTCCTTTTAGTAGCGTTGAGAGGACCAACTGGCTAGAATTCACCCTAGCGGTCTAATCGTGGGGTCGTGCCCCAAATCTGTGACACCACATATGTATAGCTTCATGCTTTTGCTATGTGTGTTCGCCCATGTGTCACATAAACCAGTAGTCTGTTACCTATAGGGGCAGGAGCAGTGTCGTGGCTTCTTAATCCTCGCATTGACGAGCACATCGGTGGATATGTGCCACGATACTGTGGAGGCAACTAAAGACCGTAGAGACTTCGTGACTCTAGATCCTGGTTCGTGCTATCAGTCTCCCTTCTAGCACTAACAGAGTGATAAATTGGCACATACTATTGATACACCTCACTTTTTGGGTTAGACGGCCCACATGTTGAGATGTCTGTGCGTGTACGTATCTACTTAGGACATCCATGTCTTTAGTACAGTCATTTACCGTCATGGTATATTTTGATAGTTCGTATATAAGGAGATGAGATTATACCTATGATAGATGTCCAGAGTATAGTGGATTCTCATGTCTTTTATTATATCATAGGCGGCATATCCTATTCTACACATATTGATGATGATATTCTATTTATTAAGATTAAGTGATATTTTTGAGCAAAGCTACGTGCTAGCCTAATTATACATAGTGATATCTCCTTTACGGTTGTTTTATGGATTTTGAATAGGATACATGTATATGTAAGATTCGCCCATTTAATGTTGATTCTATGATTTTCGATTCGACGTACTTTTATATGGGTGATGCCGACTGATGTGCGGATTTGTGATATCTGACATTCTGAGATATTATTGGATTGTTTATGATATTTTAATCATATACCAAACATTCATTACCACTTATATATCGATACTATAGTAGTTCTCATGAGTTTGTTGGATGATGTTAGTTTATCATTTCACACTGTACATATTGAGTTTCATGTGTATATAATCTCATGATTTAGACATAGTCTGACCCGTATATTATTCTGTAATACTCGGGTCGGTCCGAGACATTTCAGGTTCATGGACAATAGACCATCTTATGTCTCGTAGGCATAGTGGAGACATGATACTTAGGATTGTTGTATATTATTTGTAAGTACTAGTTAAATTGTGTGCATGTATTTTGATGTATATATTTTATACGCATTGTATTATATTGAGATAGTTGACATTTGAGATGTTTTGTATCCATACGGCCTTATATGTTGTGTATTATATTTTATCGCTATGATTCTAACTCTCTGTTCTTTGTTTCGCTATATATTGTGTATTGTTCTATTCTGAAGGCACATGTATTTATTACTTTGTGTTGATACTATGTACGTAGCGATGAGCTATTTATTTGATGTTTTAATACGTACTGGTGTTAGCCCAAGAAATTTTCACATATGTACCTCATATCGTCTCATTCTCCGTATTATCTGACAATATTACTCAGTAATACTGTTGAATAGTATGGGTAAAGGTGGGAGTGTTTACAAGAATCTATCTTTTAAGCAGCAATTATCTTATTTATTTCTCAATAACCATTAATGGAGTTGCAACAGGACTAAATCCAAGTAAATTAAACTTATTTAATGTTGTAATATCCATATTGCATAAAATATGCATCTTTCACAATACTTATTTAACGTTGTATAGGATGTTGTAAATAATATGTTTACAACAGTTTTTTTTACCGTGATGCATATCTTGTATATCTATTAGAAGGTTTAGATGATGGTTTCTAGATATTGTAAATAGTTTCTATAATGTATTATAAACATGATGAAACCTTTTTTATGCCATTAGTAAAATACTATATTTAGTTTTTTTAATGTTTTCCATACATTGTAAATATAATTCTAAAACAATATTGAAATGTTGTAAATATAGCATACACAACATTGACAACAAGTTGTGTTCAGATTGTATACAATATTTTTAAAACGTTGCTTAAAATCTCAATATAATATTTTTCAAACGTTGCTAAGTTATTTTAACCATGCTTAACAAACGTTGTGGACATATTTTTAACAACTCTATTTGATTATTATGAAAATAATATTTAAAACAAACCATGAAAGTAGCACACATTTTATACAAAGATTTACAATCATCGTAAACAATATCTTTACAATGATATATTTATATGTATTATCTGATGCCTAAGACTATTTGCAAATATTATTTATATAATTATGACAACGATGCATTTCTATTCTTTAATCCAACTTATCACAACAATCCAGTACATTATTGCTGCTAAAATGTCAAGAATGTTGCATGTGGAGATGTATAGTTTACAAAAAAATAAAAATAAAATAAAAAATAAGAAAATACACTCAAATTAACAAAAGTCTGTCGTCGCTATTACATATAAGAAAGTTCATGTGAAATTTTGAAATTCCAACCTTCTATTGATCAACCAAAAGGGATCTCCAGCTTGTGTGACTTACAATTGCTTTGATAAACTATAATGATAAAAAAAGCATGCAACTATATATACCTTTCTGCAGCTCCACATTGAACTGCCTAATAACTTTCTTGTAAATCTTTAGCATCGGTTGGACTATTTTGAAGACTTTTCTCTTTCTCGCTGCTTGAAGTAGACTTAGCTGACCTGATGCTTGCATATGCCCTAAGGTTTGGTTGGGTATTATCACCTCCAGTGCTTGCTGGATATATGTTATTCACCCACAGCATGTGTCATTGTGCATGATGCACAACAGAGAGAGGAAGACATCAACAAGCAGCAAGGAAAATTGTTGAGTGAGTAGCAAATTAGAGAAACAAAGAAGAAACTGAAAATGAAGGGCCTGCATGAAAGAATTGCATTGTGAAAGGAATCTTGGCAAGTGGTCCTAGGACAAGTGTCAAGCTAGCGAAAAATTGGTTGTCAACTTTTTTTCTTTTTGCACATAAAGAGTAGAAATGCAAAAATATAAACTATGTGTAGAAAGAGAAGATTTTACAGCTGCACTAATTTGATAATTTCTGTTTCTTTTTCTTCATATTTTGTTCTCTGTGCTCTCTTGCTCTTTGTATTTCTCTACCACAGCCAAACTCCGATCATCATGGTGAAGCCAAAAACCAAAAGCTTGAGCGAGCTCTCACAAGTGGTATCAGATTTGCCAACAGATCCACAACCACTTCTGCAACACAACTTAGATCCACCAGATCCAAAACAAAAGCAACCATTGCTATCATCTTTAAAGCAAGGACAGGAACCATCACAAATAACTGTTGAATGGAAAAACAAATAGGATGAATTCAATACAAGTATTGTGTTGGAAATCTCAGACATGAATTCAAATATATCACAAATGCAAGATGCATTGAAATCTATGATCATCAAACTTGTTAAAATGTCCATGTCAGATTCCTTCCTACCTCCTAATACTGCCACACACACTTGAACTTCAAACCCACATCCACCACCATCTTCATAACCCATCAGAACCAGACCCCCATGTTTTCCAACCTTGTCAACAAACCTACAAATAATTCATCAATCTGCTCCATTTCCGCAACCACATTCATTCTCACAATTCTCCTTACATCATCAACGAGCAAGTACTCAGGGTTTCACTATACCTCAGGTTGGTCTACCTACACAAACTCCTCATATTTTCTCTACACAACCCTCTCACTTACCTCACATATCGGTTATCAACACCACTCAAACTCCTCCAACCACAAACTTCTCACCACAACAACCATTTCCTCACATTCAACCTCAGTTTCAATACCCATACCCACCTTCTCTTGGCCCACTTCCACACCAACGCCACCACAATCAGGCCCAAGGAATCCATTAACATCCAAAAATTTTCAACACAAATCCCTAAAACTGGAGTTTCCAAGTTATAATGGTGAAGGAAACATATTAGGATGGCTAAGACAAGTTGAACAAGTTCTTTTTTATCATGAAATACCATTTACTGAATGGGTTCAGGTATGCGCCCTTCACTTAATGGATGAAGCATTACAATGGTTACTACACCAAAACAAGCAAATTCTAACATTTATAAGTGTTACAAATAATTTCATTAACACTTTTTAAGTGTTGTTAATGGACTGTGAGGAATGGAGTGGCCAAATTTGTAACACTTATAAGTGTTACAAACATACGTATTACTAACACTTACAAGTGTTGGTAC
The DNA here is from genome assembly GCA_030765085.1 of Allium cepa. Lineage (NCBI taxonomy): Eukaryota > Viridiplantae > Streptophyta > Magnoliopsida > Asparagales > Amaryllidaceae > Allium > Allium cepa. Next base: position 75,048,279 of record CM060941.1, on the reverse strand, counting down.
CTAAATATATGGTAACGCTTATAAGTGTGGTAACAAAATATACACTTATAAGTGTTGGTACCTAAATATACGGTAACACTTATAAGTGTTGGTAACGAAATATACGGTAACACTTATAAGTGTTGGTACAGAAATATACGGTAACGCTTATAAGTGTTGGAAAATGATTATTTAGTAACACACACACACATATTATACCAAAACTTAAACGCAGAGTTTAAATATAAACACTCTGCTAATAATGGTTTCCATATCACAAATAATTCATCATACATATTCAATGCAAAGTTTAAATGCTCTCCAAATGTAGTATAATATATCATAAACAATTATTTACATATTTCAAATACCACAATGTCATATATCCATATATTATTACAACATAAGTTTCAAATTTTTTTTTCAAAATACACTTAAAGTTTAACTTACGGTTAACCTAACCATTCCTGATCATCCACTCCAAACTTTAATGGTTTTGAATATTCTTCAACGTCCAATACAACAATCCAAAGCGTCCTTCTTCAAGTTCCTACATTTAATATAAACACTCGATAAAAACTTATACCTTCAAAATCAAAAGGTTAAAGACTGAGTTACAACTTAGGTTCTATTTTTTTTTGAAATGGTACTTTATATACAACAAATCATTATGACAACATATCACATGTCAATAAACGTTCGAATCACGCTAGACAAGTTTCGAACTTGTGACCTCTCGCACCAAAGCCAAATCACTTAACCACTGGGACAATGGTGCTTGTCAGGTTCTAAATTTTTTTGTATTTATGAATTCGCAAACTTAGTATGCAAAATACATGTTAATCAAACTCAATTAGCATTTGCGAATTGAGTTTGCAAACCCAATTTGCATCGATTCTACATGCTCAGTTTGTGTGTTCAGTTTGCAAGCTCGGTTTGTTTGCTCATTTTTGCAAACTAAGTTTGCATGCTTAGATTTGCAAATTGGTTGCATGCTTGGTTTTGCTCAGCTTCTCATACCGCTGCTATAGTGCAGCAACATAGTACAAAAAAGGCAAAAAAGAAAGGAAGTGTTAATCATAGTACTTATCAAGCATGTATAAAGAAATCTCGTAATTACTTTACCTTAGACAAGCTATGCTACAGCTGGGTGGTTTCTAATACAAAAATCTCATATTGAAATTGTAGTAGAGTTAGCAATTTGAACAACATAAAACATTTCTTAAACAACAAAAAAATAAAAATAAAAAATTGATAAACTTAATAGCTGTGTAAGTCATTGGGCCTTTTCAATGGAAAGAAAAAAACTACCAGTAAGGCTGCTGCAATATGCAGCAGCGCCCTTAAAAAAAGACCAGCAAATAGGCTGCTGCAATAAGCAGCAGCACATGAAAAATAAACGGTAATAGGCTGCTGCTACAGAGCAGTGGCACTAAAAGAAAAGAAAAGGAAAAAAAGGGAGTTAAAAGGAATAATGGCCCAGTGGTGGGAATAATATAAATAGAAGACAGAGCGTGAGAGAAGCAAATAGGCAACTAGCTCATGTACCAACACGAAAACATCATTCATTTATTGTCTAAAGAACTTCATATTTCAATGTCCAAATTAGATAACCAGTGAGTTATATACAGTATAACAAGTACCAGTATCAGATATTAAATTAACATACCAAACTGAGTTTTAAAAACCTTCAATAAGAGCTAGTACATCTATGTGTATTTGTATGTATACTTTATATATAGGCCTATAAATTTGAATATAAATAGCTGTTCATTTAATTAACTGTAAATAGATATACATACATATAAATTTTAATTCATAAGTTTGTATAACTACTAATAGTTAAGTAAAGGTAAATCCATCTATTTCATTGCTGTATCCAAAGACCATAATTATAAAATTAAAATTTATAAAAGATGAAACTATTCAAGAAGATATGAATAAGAGACACTCTTGCTGATTTCTCATGCTCTTTTGTGCTATTTCCAAATATATGAAATTGATTAGCCACATCGTATTAAAATGGATCCGCTTTTGCTTAGCAGCTAGAGTGTATATATGGTGCACAACTGCAATTGTAGATGTTGAAGTGAATTGTGTTAGTATGCAATAATGTTTACAGAATCTGAGTTAGTTTGCAGAATCTTCTATTTATCACCATTATATACAGTTTTTGGAAGCTTAGCTTTTTAGATAACTAGATTTTATTTTTATTTTATATTTTTAATAATAAAAAATCATAGTTCGGGGAAAAGTGGAAGTAGTTCATTATATGGATTAGGTAGTTTGGCTGAAAGTAGTGCATGTAGGCATCACTACCTCATACTAACTTCATGTAAAAGAACATGAACATAACTATAGGCCTGTGTATTCTTTTTTCTGAAGTAAAAAAGAAGAATCAAGTATGGAGAAGTACACACGTAAAATTTGAGTTTGGGTGGAAAACTTGTAATTAAACTGAAATTTTTAAGTAATGTTGTAGAACAACCAAATTTTATTAACAGAACCTGGGTTCAGATAACCAAGCGAAGAAGACGTAGACCTAAATAATCTAGGAAGTGCTTAATTAAATTATCTTGGTTTGGCATTTTTTATATTTATAGTATAATTTCGAAGACATTGCACAAAATAGAATGAGAGAAGCTGATTTGGAGTATTCCAGTAACAGTTCGTTGCACTTGTAAAGACAAAATTTGTTCAAAATTCCTTTGTATATTCCAATAGGAGAAAAATTACGTTCTACTCTTTTCATTTCACCACTATACTTAGTACACATCACGAAGTAAAGATAAAATACAAAATACTTCAATACAGTCTAGAACTTTCTAATACCATCCTATCTAAACTATATACTTCAAACACCGAGGTAAACTTATGACGCGAATCAATTTTTCCAGTTAAAACTAAAGAAGGGATTTGCTTAATTAAATCAACAACCAAATTAGAACTCAGCAGTTTAAATCAAATACATGCTAGAATAGTAGACGCTGTTTTACACCATATGTACCAAATCAAAATATATTCTTTCTATAGAAATTAATCACCTAAAAATACATGTGAATGAACACATTCATATTCTTCCCATAAACTAAACTAATAAACAATCATGGTAGTTTAGATCAGATATTGCTCCTCTTCTGTTGGCATTTGATAAACATACAAAAAACTCTAAATAACAGGACTACAAGCAATAATGCATTGGCTAACTATATATATTTATGAACACGGCTTGCATTCACATATCATAATCAACAAGTGATAAAGAAGAACACTTACTTAGTCAATAATGTGCACACTTCTCTGCCTTCTTTGTTTCTCTGTTCTCTAATTGAATAGAAAGTTCAACCTATAAAAATAATAACATATATTAGTTTAAATTATATGGTATACTGGTTGATCACACATCTAGCCTGGCAATGTACTGCCCAACAAACTGGCACCTTTCCTTTCTTTTTTCTTTCTTAATTCCAATACCATTATCAAGTCATTATTAAGTCATCGCTGAGAAATATTAGAATTTGAAAGAAAAACAAAATAAATAAGAATATTGAAATCTCAAAATACAAACACATTAGCGGTCAAAGACAATACTTGTCACCAAATATCAGTAAACGAATCTTATTAGAATTTAGACATCATATGATTATCATTTTTAGTCACATTCAAAATTTATGTGGTTAGCATTTCTCATTTATACACAATTTTGAATTCAAGTTTCCGAAAGGTGCGAAATGCACCCAATTTAAAAATGTAAAAAAATTGTTTAAAAACAGTTCAGAAATATTAAAGTTCCAAAAATATATTTTGAATTATATTTCATATGCATATTTCAAAGAACTTATCTCAAAGTTAATTCAAGGTTCAAAAATCATATTTGAAAATCTAATTTCAACCAAAATCCCATTTCAAACAATGTTTAAACTATATTTTTGAAACTTTGAAACAAATTTTTATGAGACAAATTTGCCTATAACAGAGAGGGGAAGAATTTGTAAGCGTCCATGCTCATCAGGAAGGTTTATTTCAACATGAACCTCCAGACGTCCTGGTCTAGAATCAAACAGAAACGTCGGATTCATATTTTTTCAAACAAATATAAAAGAGAATAACATATAAAAATCAATAATTCAGATTCAAGCTACTTTAAACAATCTAACAAAAACAATTTTCTCAGGTATACCAATCTCAACTTTTAGTAAAACTACTGCAATTTAACATATCGCCAGATTCAAGCTCATAATACCCGTTCTAGTACTAATATCGCCAGATTGACACAATATTAACATATCTGCCATATGTCCATGAAATATTGAGGTTTTTGTAATATCAAAGTTACACTCTTATTTCATCACACTCAACTTTTAGTAAAACTACTGCAATTTTCACAACATTTAGTCATAAACAATCATCTTATGCTACACCTACTATAATTTCATATCCACAATGCCAATACATGAACATGTAGAATATGAAATCAAACATGCAAGTAATAAGTAGAAATAATAATAACAATGATGCAAAGTACAAATAATCCTAACCATGACATGAGCATAATAAAACAAGATATTATAATGATCTCATGGCTAGGTGACCCTTACCTTACATATTGCATCAATTTCATCAAATATGATGACGTGTAAATCGCTTGGTCACCTGGTAAAAAGATGGAAATGTACATAACTTTATCAGGAAAAAAACATACAATTTAAAATAAATTTTGGATTCACAATCATTACCTCGGGCTCTCTGGTCATTCTCAGCATCAGCAAACAAATCCCTCACACTTTTCTCTGTTTCTCCAACATACTTGCTCAATACTTCAGGTCCATTAACAACCTAATTTTTTATAAATTGTAAAAGAAAATATGTAGTGTTTATACACAAAGAAACACTCATCAAGTTTTTAATAAACATTTTACAACATATAAACATGAAAAACACAAAAATATGCACATTACTACTATTTTTATACTATCTCGTACAGATGCATATAAAATAATATATTCATATAAAAATTATATATTCCTGTACAGATGCATATAAAAGAATATTAGATGTTAATTCAAAACTAATCTGCTTCCCCATATCCGTCTTTTAGATTGTGTGCATATACATGGCTCCAATATTGCTACAACGATGACATTTCCCTACTACATAAGTCTTTTAGGTTTTGGAAAATAACAATAGCTTGCTTTTGTCTGCATGTCTCAACATATAAGCATATTTATTTGTTTATTTCGGACATAATTTGTTGCTTCATCTTAAATTGTGAATGGTCAAATACATCTACTATTTATCTTAGCTTACATGAACCTTGATACACTTACATATTTGTAACAATTAGGACAGGTTAAACAATTTGGATCATTCAAAGCATGAACATAACATGGTTACTGCAATAGTATAGATGGGTAATTTCTGCCAAGGCTTCGATTAAACTTATTCAAAGCACGACTGGAACATGATTATAACAATAGCATAGATAGGTAATTTATCCCAAGGCACAAATTTATTTAATACAACTGTATGTGTAAGTTATGCCATGGGCCTCATGCAATCAACGAATTTTTTCTAGTTTCAACTAAAACAATATTTTGACCTACATGCAAGACATATTGTTTGGGCACATGTATGACTAGGCCTATTTAAGTCTTGTAAGCCTTAATGACTTCTCCAGAATTATGGTTTTATTGTAAAATGACTAAACTCTGTAATATGATACAATTGTGTTTTGCATTATCAAACTTGCTTATCTACACAAGCTTACAAGCTATGTATTCATAATATTTCTTTTTATGCACCAACGAACTAGCAACTAAACATTTAGATTAGCATGGATTGATTAAATACTATCAGTGGGTATAAACATCATTGCTGGTGAGGAATAACAACATCAATTAAGAGGAATCGAAATCGAACCTGATGTTGTTTAGAGAGATGATGTGCTGAACCTAAAGTCATGAAAGCAATCGACGCTGGTGATGTCGCTTGAAGAATCGACATGTCCCTGCTGAATCGTCCTTGAAGTCACCATGAGGATGCACCCAGAAAAGCCACTGATGTCAATGGAGGCGTCGAAAGAAACCGTCGATGTCGCTGGAGGCGCCGAGGGAAGCTGCAGCGGAAAGAGGAGAAACCCTAGCATTGAAATTAAAGGATATGCGACCGAAATGGGGATGGAAATGAATAAGCGTGAGAAAAATAAACTTGTACAAAATTACTAATGAGGGTAAGTGTTATTGAATTATTTACTGATTTACCAACCATTGTGACACTTGTCTATGTTAGCGAATATAACCAATGTGTTGCAAAGTTCATTCAGAAAATTATTTATTTTTGCTAACGTATTTTCAGGCATCCTAACGCTTTTTCAATGTTAGCAATTACTAACATTTATAAATATTGAAAATTGAAAATTATAAATGTTATAAAATCACCGATTTGGTGTAGTGTCAACTGATATTTAACAAATGTAGAAAATGCTGCATCATGGCCAGTTTTTCACTCGAAAATTCGAACACGGTTTGGATCGCCAGAAATGATAAGACCCTTTGAATCACTAGAAAATTTGAAACAAACAACATCTGTTAGAGAGTATTTGAACAAGTTTGAGCAATTAGTAGGACTCTTAGACAAGCTTCAACCAAGCTACTTAATTGATGAATTTATAGGGGGGCTAAAATAGGATATTAAGTTCGAAGTCTTAGCTGCTAGACCACAGTCTTTTAAGGATGCGGTTACCTTAGCAAAAACTTTTGAAGAGAAATATTTCCTCCAGAGGAAGCCATGGAAGCACCTAACATATAATCCTACATTTACAACTAACCAAACCCAAAATACCAACCAAGCCAAGCCAGATTGTAACATCCCGCCTTTTCGTACGCTTTAAATCGACGATAAACTTTACACGTCAGACTTAAACCATACAGAAGGGTGGATTGTTATGGGGTGAATAAGAAAAAGCAGAGAAAGAAATAGAATAAAACAGAATCTTACAGCGGAACGATAGACTATAATAATCAAATATACAGTTCATGAAGCTGTTTTACAAAATATTCGATTATACTTATACAATACATATCAGAGTTACACATACCAGAGAACAGTAAATAATGCAGCAGAACAGTATGAATGTAGTGGAATACTATAATAAATAATAATAATAAATCTTCGCCTTCGTCCTCCAGAAATAAAGTCTTCAAAATACTGAAATGCTCAGGCTGACCCGAGCGAATTAAAAAGATAAAACACTCGAGTCAGAACTAAAAGATCTTATGTAAGTTAAATCAACAATAAATAATATGAGTGGAACGGCGTCAGAGATGTTTACGGGATTTGACATCTCTTATCCAGTGTCTAACGTGAGTGCAGTAACTCAAGAGATGCTTGGGATTCACATCTCCGAAGGATCCGTTAAACTATTTACTATGTAGTAATATTTCGCTATTATAATAATGTTTAATAGTAAAATAAACTTACTTTTTAATAGCGTTAAGGGGTTACCCATATAGCCCTTAACACGTAATAGTGTCAATAGTCTATATAGTACCGTAATACCTCCTGGTCAGGAAGCTACCAGAGGATACTACATAGGTACGACACAAATCAAATTTGTACAAAGCGCGCTAGGGTAGGTGACACGACACAACTAGGCAATGCCAGGGTAGATATACCAATTACGCTTTCGGATCGGTGGTAACGTGTAGCGCGCAGCTACCGCCTACCTCGAGCCACACCCCCAAATCAAAAATCAAAAGTGGCGACCGAATCAATCCAAAGTCAGAGTATAATATCGAAGGGATGTGTCCGATAAAAGGGGCTACCTTCTTAACCCGTCAATCGCTCCTGTTTTAGCCACCTTATGTCAACTCACGGGAGTCGAGTCCACGTATTTACCTCAAAGGAAACGCCACCACCATCCTACTTCATTCTCGAATCTCCACCGCGTACACGGTTGTTAAAGTGGTTTTCGAAGTTGGTAGAGAGTATGACAACTTCCGATCTCGGTCTCTTTAACAACCAAACATTATTATAACACCGCGGTCTTTTCAAAATAGTTTATACTTCAAAACCAGGATATAATATTTATTTCAAAACCATATAAATACGATATCATTTCAAATTTAAAAAACCAAATCAATATGATATCCCTTTTATTTCAAATCAATATAATATCATTTTATTTCAAATATATCCCCTTTTCAAAATAATAGCACTTTCAAATTTTATACTTCAAAACCAACCATTTGAAATTTTAACACCTTTAAAACATAATGCTATGAAATTCATAACTTCGAAACATTTCAATTTCTATAAACATTTCAATTTCTATAAACATTTCAATTTCGATATATTTCAAGGCTTTAAATATTTCAAAATTTTAAGACTAAATCTGATAATTTCGATTCAATAATTAAATTTCCTATTATTTAGTTTTGAAATATTTTACATAATAAACCCCTTATTATTTTAAATAAAACTCATATTACAAATAACTAGATATTGCCTTCAATTCATTATACTTGAAGTAAACGTTTAATTCACCTAGACCCAAAAATCAAGTAATAATAATTATACCTTTTAAAATTTCAAATTTAATAAATTTCACATCAACCCTGTTGGTTTAGTTCTTAAATAAATTCAATTTCATAAAATCTCAAAATTATTTATATTTCAAATCAAATTTTATTCGAGTAAAATTCTTAAATAATTTATTTCACATCCATTTCATATTTTATCTTCCAAATCTTAATTTATTTAAATCATTATAACCTCTATATAAAATATGATTTAAATACTTAACCATATTTATTTTAATAAATCAAACTCCATTATTTAACTTATTGTCATTAAACAGGTTTATACATTGCTTAAATACATGAATTTAACTATATATAAAATATTTTTATATAATATCAAAAGGAATCAATATTTATTTAAACCATATAATTCTATCCAAAACGATAGAAATCATTTTCAAAATATTTATATATATATATAGACCGACGGTGTCTGTATATAATTTTCTATCCTATGGTCAAGTGATACGGATATTTATCATTTCCATCCGCAATTTAAAATAAAAATACGATTATATATCATTTCAAACTGCAATCCCGAAAAATAATGACAAATCAATAAAGAACTTAAAGATTTTGATGATATTAATAAAACATCCATTCATCCATCATAAAATCATTCGTCCATCACAACCATCATCCAAAACAATCAATCAATATCAATATATAACTGATAATATATAATAGGTAATTAACAAGCAGTTATATCCAATAATAAATTAAATAACGATTTAATTCAAATAAATGTAATTACTGAGATGATGATTTAAAAATATACAAAGCAGTCATAAATAAATTCCTAATCACAACAAAAATTAAATTTAACAAACATAAGAAATTTTAGAAGTTGTGAGTGGGTTAAAACACTCACCTTTTGAATTTAAACTGAATTTAAATCCAATTTAAACCCAAAAATTGAACAACCTGAGAATTAATCCAAATAAGCGCCAAAATGTCGGGAATTCCAATACGAACTTAGCAGAGAAAATCGCGCGTGAATTGATGTTCGTATGTAAAAGTTATAACGATAATTGTGTTAGAATTTAAATTTTAAAAATTAAAATAGAAGAACCATTTACCTCCCCCAACACTTACCACGTCACCCTTTATCGTGCGTACGCGTTTACCTTCCAATATTCGAACGAAAACCTAACACAACCGAATCTACCAGCCCCCACCACTTTCTTGCGCCGCGCCTCCAGAAACGGTTGCCGCCACTTGCCCCAACGCGAGCCGCCTCCAGCCATACCCAAATCGACGACGATCGACACCAGATTCGTGCAGCCATCGCCACCAGAAATAGGGTTTGCCGAACCCTAATTAGAAATTTCCCGGTGCCTCAGCCCACTACGCAACCTCCGACCACCATCAGACGACTCCATTCGACAATCTCCACGAAACCCCCCAACCAATTTCGTCGATTGACGACGAAATTAAAACACCTAATTTCGGCTTTGACTGCGATTTCTGGTTGATTCGAGCATCATTTACAGAAACGAACGCTTGACGTAGATTCGTATCGATAAGATCTATGACATATAATTTTTCTGAATTTTTTTTGAGAAGTTTGAAATTTCAATTTGATTTTAGAATTGCAATTGGATCTAGAAATGTCTGCCACTGAAATGAGGAGGTGAAGAGGAATTATACGTACAGACAATTTACAATGAATAACAATTAGGGTTTATAACAGGGTATTTATAGACAAAGCTGAAGGTAGAATAGATGGACCTGATCTATAAACGCGATGAACAATGAATGACCCAAAAAACCCGTTCTTACTCCGGAACAAAATTGGGTCAACCCGTATATCAAAATAGATATTTTAAAATATTATAAACGCAATGGAAAAGGTTTCAAGTCCAAATTCCATCGTGAAGAAGTTATGCTAAAATAAATATTTTTCAAATTGATTTCAATTTCATCGATTTCAAGGCGTTTCCTGTCCGTACGATCAAACGACAAGTCCGATCGCTACGAAACTTGAAATCCTACAATAATTCACCGTTACGGATCAGATGAAAATAGTTTCGTCGAAATCCGAGTCAGTGGCCAAAATAGCTTTTTTTACATTAATTAATTAAATTAAAAATCAATCAATTAAATCCAATTTTTAATTTCACTTCTACAATCGACAATTTTTATCACCTTTATTTTTCTTAATCATTCACATTAATTAAACCAAATTTAGATGTCAATTTAGAGTTGATTAATTTAACAATTTCAGTGTTTACCTCAATTTCATTGAATTCAGAAATTGTAAATTAAATTTTCAAAAATTTCATTTAATTACTTTTCATTCTATTATTCAGTCTATTATTATCAAAAAGGATGCAATTTACATTAGTTTGTAGTTATTGCATTAATATTCTCAAATTTCCTCTTAATTTCCATTAACGTAGTTTTTAATTACGTTTTATTTCAATGGATTTAAATCTAATTCAATAGATGAAATAAATGGGTAAACCATTAGTGACTATCACCAATTTGCCTAATTTAGTCTCATTCTTACTTTATTATCAATAACAAACATTGTAATCACTAATCTAACCTTGATTGTATCCATTTTACAATTTATTACGTATTGCTTCATCAGTTAACATAACTTTGAATTCACTCCCCAATTTACTAATTTCAATCAACTATAACTTACTATTTTATATGAATTCATTAATTGTCAATTGCTATCCAAATAAATCCATTCATTTGAATCTTTCCTTATTTTCCTTATTATGAATCAATATAAATTTACCATCTTAAAGATAATGTCAACATTTTAAATTATTAATTTACCTTTTATATCCCTTTATAAATTAATGCACACACATCAACTATTACTTTATGAATAAAATTAGCATTTCTTATTCATTTTTTTACATTTACAGTCTCCATTATTGTCTTAAACTTGCTAGTGTAACATTAAAGTTCATTTAATTCTAAGTGATTCCCCGTTTAAATTTAATTGACCAATTAAACAGGTAACTTATAACAATCGTTATCATAACTTTTAATTACACATATGAATTCACTATTCACAAACAAATGTTACAATTCTTACATAATATTGATTTTATTCAATTACCATTAACTATCTATTATCTCACTAATTAATTCATATTTACATCCACTTTCGTATGTCAATTTTGTAATCAAGTTATAACATTTACATTGTTTCACTTATTGGAATTACATCCAAGTTATTAACAATTAACTTACATTATACTATTGCAATTTATTCTAGTTATAATTTCCATTAATAATTCACTAAATTTTTTATTTCCTTCAATATTAAGTTACAAAAATCTTATTAAATTAAGAAATTTAATTATTGAAAATTTACGGGTCGTTGCACTCTCCCCCACTCAAAACTTTTCATCCCCGAAAAGGAAAAAAAGGGAAAAGAAGAATTAAGATATCAATATGTCTTACTTAAAATGTCAAATTTATAAACAAATAAATTTACAAAATTAGTTAATTTAAATAAAATATACTAATTTATAACCATTAAATCTTTTTATTCTTAAATTAATAAAGTTGGAAAACATTTTCAAAAATTTTCTAAGTCCAAAATTTACGGAAAATTTCGGCAGAGTCTCCTTTGTACGGAGAGGCTCGGGAGAAAATATAATATTAAATATAACAATATACAACATATTTTTCAAAATAATATATATCCCAACACGGAAAAAACAATATAATAACGCTATAAACCGTAATCCGAAAACGTACCTATTTATCGAACAACTAACGCTTAATTATGAAACCAAAAGCAGTAGCAATTGTTCCATAACCTATATTTCACTTATATAATCCAAAAAGGGTTAATAATTACATAAAATGAAATATTTAAGGTCGTTTCAATCATAATAAACAAATCAATATAATCATTAATCACTTGCAACAAGGCATACAATCATCACATAGAATCAACACAAAACAATCATTCATTCATATCAAACAAAATAAATAGTTGCTCGGGTTCAAAGACTTTAAATTGTACGGAATGAAAATAAACTACTAAGTACACCATTTACTCAACAGTCTTAGATGGAACTAATAGATTATTTATTCATCCAAACAAATTTAAAGTATCCTTACCCAAACAACCATAAACCAAACGACAACGATTTCAAACAACAGATGTAGTTTATCCTTATTAATTCCATTCATACATTTGTTATTTGATTTCTCTTTTTCATTCATATAATGGTTTATCTTTTTAATTTACATTTATTTCTTACAATTTTATTTAGAAATAACTTCAACTTATTTACTTAAGTTTAAAATTTCTTACTTACAATACATGCCTTCTATTATATTTAATTAGTATTATTTCAATTATACTTAAGTTTATAACAACTACAACACCAAATTCTTATTTATTAAAGAATTTCATTAATTACTTTCATTATCTCAAGTTTATTACTTGTATAATATCCATTAAATTTTCTTATTAAGCATTTCAACTTTTTATATCCTTTGGTAAGTTATATATATGCTTTTAAGGATGCAATTGAAAATCATACAAGTTTATCTTATTTCCTTTAACTTAATTAAATATTCCATAATTATATCTTTTGTTTAATCAGTTACAAATTCAACTTTCATTTAATCCCATAAATAACTTAGCATTAAATCTCTTATTTTAATTAGAGGTTTCAATTATTAATTAGTTACATTCCATTTTCTGCAATAATAGAAACTATTAATTAACGGAAACTTAAGAACTAAATACCGGGTTTAAATTTCAAATCATTTTAAAATAACAGATAAATATATACTTACAACTTATATATCCAATTATATATAAAACAATTTAAAATTCACTTTTGTTTATCAAAATACATCTGTAGCAAAACTACTACAGTGACCTTCCCACTTCGTAACTCGAAAATGAATGTCGATGATGCGTGCACTCATCACCGAAATTATTTTCCAGCGACAGAGAGGGGAGTACAAAACTTATATCTTTCCAAAATTTCTTTTTAAAACCTTTCTTTCAAATTATATTGAAATACTTATATCAGAAATACTTCTAATAATATTATTATTATATTTCAAAATCATTCAAAAGAATTTTCAAAACCCCGAAACTTAAGTTCTAAATTTCCAGTTTTCATTTATTTTATTTTCAATCTTATTTCAACTATTAGTTATAAATTTTATTACCTAACAACCAATATATTGCGACCAAATATATATCTTATTTATAAAATTTTATTTCATATATAGAAAATATAACAGGCAAAATTATTTCAATCACCTATATTCAAAACAAATATTGTGTCGGTCTGTCCTATTAAGTGTTTACCTTATTGATGTCATAGCGTCCCATGCACCAACCAGAATTTATAAATACAAAACGGAACAAATTAACACAATATGGAAACCTGTTTATAACACTAACAAATACGCTCTCTCATATATACATATACACTCAGCGACTCATCATAGGGTATTACTACCCTATTAGTAAAGAGTCAAACCCCACAAAGCTAAGGTTTATCGCTAAACCAAAGCTCTAGTACCAGATGCAACGTCCCACCTTTTCGTACGCTTTAAATCGACGATAAACCACACACGTCAGACTTAAACCATACAGAAGGGCGGATTGTTATGGGGTAAATAAGAAAAAGCAGAAAAAAACAAAACAGAATCTTGCAGCGGAACGACAAACTATAATAATCAAATATACAGTTCATGAAGTTGTTTTACAAAATATTCGATTATACTTATACAATACATATCAAAGTTACACATACCAGAGAACAATAAATAATGCAGCGGAACAGTATGAATGTAGTGGAATACTATAATAAATAATAATAATAAATTTTCGTCTTCGTTCTCCAGAAATAAGGTCTTCAAAATTCTAAAATGCTCAGGCTGACCCGAGCGAATTGAAAAGACAAAACACTCGAGTCAGAACTAAAAGATCTTATGTAAGTTAAATCAACAATAAATAATATGAGTGGAACGACGTCAGAGATGTTTACGGGATTTGACATCTCTTATCCAGTGTCCAACGTGAGTGCAGTAACTCAAGAGATGCTCGGGATTCACATCTCCTAAGGATCCGTTAAACTATTTAATATGTAGTAACATTTTTCTATTATAATAATGTCTAATAGTAAAATAAAATTACATTTTAATAACGTAAAAGGGTTACCCATATAGCCATTAACACGTAATAGTGCCAATAGCCTATATAGTACCGTAATATCTCCTGATCGGGAAGCTACCAGAGGATACTCCATAAGTACGACACAAATCAAATTCGTACAAGGCGCGCTAGGGTATGTGACATGGCACAACTAGGCAATGCCAGGGTAGATATACCAATTACGCTTCCTGGTCGGTGGTAACGCGTAGCACACAGCTACGGTCCACCTTGAGCCACACCCCAAAATCAAAAATCAGAAGTGGCCACCGAATCAATCCAAAGTCAAGAGTATAATATCGAAGGGATGTGTCCGATAAAAGGGGCTACCTTCTTAACTCGTCAATCGCTCCTGTTTTAGCCATCTTATGCCAACTCACGGGAGTCGGGTGCACATATTTACCTCAAAGGAAACGTCGCCACCATTCTACTTCATTATGGAATCTCCACCGCGTACACAGTTGTTAAAGTGGTTTTCGAAGTTGGCAGAGAGTATGACAACTTCCGATCCCGGTATCTTTAACAACCAAACGTTATTATAACACCGCGGCCTATTCAAAATAGTTTATACTTCAAAACCAAGATATAATATTTATTTCAA
Source organism: Allium cepa (assembly GCA_030765085.1). NCBI lineage: Eukaryota > Viridiplantae > Streptophyta > Magnoliopsida > Asparagales > Amaryllidaceae > Allium > Allium cepa. The sequence goes on along the minus strand of CM060941.1, from coordinate 75,032,960 downwards.
AACCATATAAATATGATATCATTTCAAATTTAAAAACCAAATCAATATGATATCCCTTTTATTTCAAATCAATATAATATCATTTTATTTCAAATATATCCCCTTTTTAAAATCATAGCACTTTCAAATTTTATACTTCAAAACCAACCATTTGAAATTTTAACACCTTTAAAACATAATGCTATTAAATTCATAACTTCGAAACATTTCAATTTCTATAAACATTTCAATTTCGATATATTTTAAGGCTTTAAATATTCCAAAATTTCAAAAATAAATTTTATAATTTCGATTCAACAATTAAATTTCCTATTATTTAGTTTTGAAATATTTTACATAATAAACCCATTATTATTTTAAATAAAACTCAAATTACAAATAACTAGATATTGCCTTCAATTCATTATACTTGAAATAATCGTTAAATTCACCTAGACCCAAAAATCAAGTTATAATAATTATACCTTTTAAAATTTCAAATTTAATAAATTTTACATCAACCCTGTTGGTTTAGTTCTTAAATAAATTCAATTTCATAAAATCTCAAATTTATCTATATTTCAAATCAAATTTTATTCGAGTAAAATTCTTAAATAATTTATTTCCCATTTCATATTTTATCTTCCAAATCTTAATTTATTTAAATCATTATAACCTCTATATAAAATATGATTTAAATACTTAACCATATTTATTTTAATAAATCAAACTCCATTATTTAACTTATTGTCATTAAACAGATTTATACATAGCTTAAATACATGAATTTAACTATATATAAAATATTTTTATATAATATCAAAAGGAATCAATATTTATTTAAACCGTATAATTCTATACAAAACCATAGAAATCATTTTCAAAATATTTATATATATAGACCGACGGTGTTTGTATATAATTTTCTATCCTATGGTCAAGTGATATAGATATTTATCATTTCAATCCGCAATTTAAAATAAAAATACGGTTATATATCATTTCAAACTGCAATCTCGAAAAATAATGACAAATCAATAAAGAACTTGCAGATTTTGATGATATAAATAAAACATCCATTCATCCATCATAAAATCATTCGTCCATCACAACCATCATCCAAAACAATCAATCAATATCAATATATAACTGATAATATATAACAGATAATTAACATGCAGTTATATCCAATAATAAATTAAATAACGATTTAATTTAAATAAATGTAATTACTGAGATGATGATTTAAAAATATACAAAACAGTCATAAATAAATTCCTAACCACAACAAAAATTAAATCTAAAAAACATAAGAAATTTTAGAAGTTGTTAGTGGGTTAATACACTCACCTTTTGAATTTAAATTGAATTTAAATCCAATTTAAACCCAAAAATTGAACAGCCTTAGAATTCGTCCAAACAAGCGCCAAAATGTCGGAAATTCCGATACGAATCTAGCGGAGCAAACCGCACACGAATTAGTGTTCGTATGTTAAAGTTATAGCGATAGTTGTGTTAGAATCTAAATTTTAAAAATTAAAATAGAAGAACCAATTACCTCCCCCAACACTTGCCACGTCACCCTTTGTCGTGCGTACGCGTTTACCTTCCAGTATTCGAATGAAACCCTAGCACAACCGAGGCTACCAGCCGCCACCACTTTCTCACGCCGCGCCTCCAGAAACGGTCGTGGCCACTTGCCCCAACGCGAGCCGCCTCCAGCCATACGCAAATCGACGACGATCGACACCAGATTCGTGTAGCCACCGCCACCAGAAATAGGGTTTGCCGAACCTTAATTAGAAATTTTCCTGTGCCTCGGTCCACTATGCAACCTTCGACCACCATCAGACGACACCATTCGACAATCTCCACTAAACCCCTCAACCAATTTCATCGATTGACGACGAAATTAAAACCCCTAATTTTGGCTTTGACTGCGATTTCCGGTTGACTCGAGCATCATTTGCAGAAACGAACGCTTAACATAGATTCGTATCGATAAGATCTACAACATATAATTTTTCTAAATTTTTTTGAGGAGTTTGAAATTTCAATTTGATTTTAGAATTGCAATTGGATCTAGAATTGTCTGCCATTGAAATGAGGAGGTGAAGAGGAATTGTACGTACAGACAATTTACAATGAAGAACAATTAGGGTTTATAACTGGGTATTTATAGACAAAGCTGAAGGTAGAATAGATGGACCTGATCTATAAACGCGTTGAACGATGAATGGTCCGAAAAGCCCTTTCTGACTCCGGAACGAAATTGGATCAACCCGTATATCAAAATAGATGTTTTAAAATATTTTAAGCGTAATGGAAAAGGTTTCAAGGCCAAATTTCATCGTATGAAGAAGTTATGCTAAAATCAATATTTTACAAATTGATTTCAATTTCATTGATTTCAAGGCGTTTCAAGTCCGTACGATCAAACGACAAGTCCGATCGCTACGAAACTTGAAATCCTACAATAATTCATTGTTATGGATCAGATGAAACTAATTTCGTCGAAATCCGAGTCAGTGGCCAAAATAGTTTTTTTTTACATTAATTAATTAAATTAAAAATCAATCAGTTAAATCCAATTTTTAATTTCACTTCTACAATCGACAATTTATATCACCTTTATTTTTCTTAATCATTCACATTAATTAAACCAAATTTAGATGTCAATTTAGAGTTGATTAACAATTTCAGTGCTTACCTCATTTTCATTGAATTCAGAAATTGTAAATTAAATTTTCAAAAATTTCATTTAATTACTTTTCATTCTATTATTCAGTTTATTATTATCAAAAAGGATGCAATTTACATTAGTTTGTAGTTATTGCATTAATATTCTCAAATTTCCTCTTAATTTCCATTAACGTAGCTTTTAATTACGTTTTATTTCAATGGATTTAAATCTAATTCAATAGATGAAATAAATGGGTAAACCATTAGTGATTATCACCAATTTGCGTACTTTAGTCTCATTCTTACTTTAATAACAAACATTGTAATCACTAATCTAACCTTGATTGTATCCATTTTACAATTTATTACGTATTGCTTCATCAGTTAATATAACTTTGAATTCACTTCCCAATTTACTAATTTCAATCAACTATAACTTACTATTTTATATAAATTCATTAATTGTCAATTGCTATCCAAATAAATCCATTCATTTGAATCTTTCCTTATTTTCCTTATTATGAATCAATTATAAATTTACCATCCTAAAGATAATGTCAACATTTTAAATTATTAATTTACCTTTTATATCTCTTTATAAATTAATGCACACACAAATTAAGATTTTAAATCACATTAATCATTTCATCTTGGTTCCATTCTTTTATGACATCAACTATTACTTTATGAATAAAATTAGCATATCTTATTCATTTTGTTACATTCACAGTCTCCGTTATTGTCTTAAACATGCTAGTGTAACATTAAAGTTCATTTAATTCTAATTGATTCCCCGTTTAAATTTAATAGACCAATTAAACAGGTAACTTATAACAATCATTATCGTAACTTTTAATTATACATATGAATTCACTATTCACAAACAAATGTTACAATTCTTACATAATATTGATTTTATTCAATTACCATTAACTATCTATTATCTCACTAATTAATTCATATTTACATCCACTTTCGTATATTAATTTTGTAATCAAGTTATAACATTTACATTGTTTCACTTATTTGAATTACATCCAAGTTATTAACCATTAACTTACATTATACTGTTGCAATTCATTCTAGCTATAATTTCTATTAATAATTCACTAAATATTTTATTTCCTTCAATATTAAGTTACAAAAATCTTATTAAATAAAGAAATTTAATCATTGAAAATTTACGGGTCGTTACACAGATCATAAACCTTTCCAATATCCAAAATTACGCCCCTCGGATATTATGAACAGAAGAAACAAAAATTTGTGTTATACTTGTGATGATAAGTGGTTTCGAGGGCACAATTGTCCAAACAAAAAAGTATTCATCATGGAAGGATTTTACTCCACTGAAGAAAGCAATGATCCATCTGATCAACAACTAGATGAGCAACATAACTCGCGTCTTGAACAAATTCCAGCAATATCACTTCAACCAATGTCAGGATTACCAGCTGCACATACAATAAGATTACAAGGAACCGTACTGAGCACTCCAGTTAACATTTTAGTAGACACTGGCTCCACTCATAGCTTCATTAATGATAAGTTGGCACATAAAATTAGGCTGCAAATAACACAGTCTAATGACTTTGAAGTTTTAGCAGCAAGTGGAGAAAAACTACAAGAAACTGAAACATGTCAAGGTGTCCCACTAAAATGTCAAGGGCTAGTTATGCCTATTGACCTATTACTCCTACCATTAGAAGGATGCCAAGTAGTTTTGGGGGTTCAGTGGCTTAAACAATTTGATGACATTGTTTTCAACTTCAAGACAGGTCAAATTTAATTATAATGGTCAAAACATATATGGCAAGGCATGAAAGTACCAATAAACAAGATTATGGAGCAAAAAGAAATAGACAAGGCAATGACAAATAATTCCCTGTGTTTCTTCCTACATATCCATCAAATACCCAAACCTGAGTTAGAAACACCTTTTCTCACACAAATTCAAAACCACAACCCACCCATTCCTCCTCCTATCCAAAATATCATCCTTCAATATCCAACCGTATTTCACAAACCATCATCCTTGCCTCCTCAAAGAGCCATTGACCATAAAATTCCACTCATTCCAGCTGCTCAACCAATTTCCCTGAAACCCTATAGATATTCCTACCACCTCAAAAATGAGAGAGAGAAATTGGTTGAAGAAATGTCAAATGCTGGAACATCATACATAGTCACAGCCCTTATTCTTCACCAGTAGTGATGGTTAAAAAGAGTGATGGCAGTTGGAGAATGTGCATTGATTATAGAGAACTCAACAAAATAACAGAAAAGAGCAAATTTCCTATTCCACTAATTGATGATTTATTTGATGAAATAGTTGGAGCAAAAAATTTCACCCAGCTTGATCTTATATCAGGCTACCATCAAATCAGAATGCATGACAAGGACATCCACAAAACTGCATTCACAAAACATAAAGGACACCACGAATTCTTGGTCATGCCTTTTGGCTTGACCAATGCACCGGCAAACTTTCAGTCCTTAATGAACACAGTTTTTAAAAACTATCTCAAGAAGGTCATTCTAGTTTTTTTTTGATGATATTCTTATCTATAGCAAAAACTGGAAAGATCACTTACATCACTTAACTTGGCCTTGTAGGTTCTCAAGGACAATCAACTAGTCGCCAAAATCTCTAAATGCAATTTTGCACAAGAACAAGTTGATTATTTGGGAAATGTAATCTCTCACAATGGAGTTGCAATTAATTTCTCAAAAATTCAAGCAATTAAAGAGTGGCCTACACCTACATCTTTGAAGTCACTTAGAGGATTTTTGGGACTCTCTGGCTACTACGGAAAGTTCATAAAGAATTACGGAATCATAGCAAAACCACTTACAGAATTATTGAAGAAGAACGCCTTCATGTGGAACTCTATGGCTCAACTAGCATTTTAACAACTAAAGGACAGCCTCACTCAACCACCTGTTCTAGCTATGCCTGACTTCTCAAAAGAATTTATTTTAGAGTGTGATGCATCAGGGAATGGAATAGGAGCTGTACTCTTACAAGAAAACAAGACAATAGCATTTATTAGTCAAGCTTTATAAGGGAAATATTTATTATTATCAACTTATGAAAAAGAACTACTAGCCTTAATTCTTACTACAAAGAAATGGTCTCAATATTTATTGGGGAAGAAGTTTGTAATTAAAACCGACCATCAGAGCCTTAAGTATTTATTAGACCAGAGATTGAATCACAACATTCAACACAAATGGTTAAATAAGCTTCATGGATTTGGCTTTATGGTTCAATACAAACCTGTAAAAGAAAATACTGTTGCCTATTTCTTATCAAGGAAATTTGATGATTCCAGCACTCAAAATGCACTCCATTTGCATGCAATCTCCATACTGCAAAGCCCATGGCTAGAGGAGATTAAGAAACTATCGACTACTGGTCCATTTTATATATCAAATGAACAGAAAGTGCAGGACCATGAATCTAAGTATAAAAAGCTAAATGGACTGTTCTTTTACAAAGGAAGAATTTTGATTAGCGCAGAAGCAACACAACTTAAAGATAAATTACTGCAAGAATTCCATGCTTCACCACTTGTAGGTCATTCAGTGGTTCAAAGAACATTACACAGAATTAAGCAAGTTTTTCATTGCCAAGGTATTAAAAGTGATGTTCAGAAATATATAGCTTCATGTGATATTTGTCAAAGAATGAAAGTAGAAAATATACACTCCCCTGGGCTGCTGCAGCCTCTTCCAATTCCTGAACAAATCTAGGATGATATAAGCATGGACTTCATTGTTCAACTTCCTAAAAGTCACTCTTATTCAGTCATTTTAGTAATGGTTGATAGACTCTCAAAATATGCTCATTTTCTACCACTTAGTCACCCTTTTTCTGCACAGCAAGTTGCTCAAACATCTTTTGACAATGTAGATAAACACCATGGCCTTCCCAGATCAATCATCAGCGATAGAGATTCAATCTTCACAAGCCTATTCTGGAAATAATTATATAAACTTCAAGGATGTAAATTGTCATTTAGCATGGCGTATCATCCTCAAAGTGATGGTCAATCTGAAGCAGTAAATAAAATATTGGAATGTTATCTCTGTTGTTTTTGCAGTCATAAACCTAAAGAGTGGAACAAATGGTTATCATTAGCAGAACTTTGGTACAACACAACATGGAAATCGAGCACAAATACAACACCTTTTGAAGCTGTTTATGGCAGGTAACCGCCGACAGTTCTAAGTTATGTCCCAAAAACAGCAAAAGTTCAACAAATAGAAGAAGCCTTATTTGCTAGAGATGTCACATTACAGATCTTGAAAGACAAGCCGACCTTAGCTAAAGAGAAAATGAAGCATTTTGCAGATAAAAAGAGAACATTTAGAGATTTTCAAGTTGGCGATTGGGTGTACCTTAAACTTCAACCTTAAAGACAGCTAACAGCAGGTAGTAGACACACCCACAAACTCTCTCCAAAGTACTATGGTCCATTTAAAGTACTTGAGAAAATTAGGACAGTTGCTTATAAACTACAACTTCCAGAGCACTCAAAGATTCACCATGTGTTCCATGTTTTCCAACTCAAGAAAATGATCAGAGCTAATATAACCATTCATTCAAACTTACCTTCATATGATCAGCATATTGTGGAAGAACCTGAGCGAAATTTAGCTAGAAGAATGGCCAAAATCAATAACACAAACACTACGCAAGCATTAATTAAATGAAAGCAAAGAGGTGAAGATGAGGCAACTTGGGAGAATTATTGGAATTTGGTAGCTAAATTTTCCATATTCGACCCGAGACAAGGTCGAATTTTATGGGAGAGGGAAGTTAGTACACACCCAAAGCATGTGTCAGTGTGCATGATGCACAACAAAGAGAGGAAGACATGAACAAGAAACAAGGCAAATTGTGGAGTGAGTAGCAAACTAGAGAAATAAAGAAGAAACTGAAAATGAAAGGCCTGCATGAAAGAATTGCATTGCGAAAGGAATCTTGGCAAGTGGTTCCAGGACAAGTGTCAAGCTAGCATAAAATTGGTTGTTAACTTTTTTTCTTTTTGCACGTAAAGGGTAGAAATGCAAAAATATAAACTGTGTGTAGAAAGAGAAGATTTTACAGCTGCACTAATTTGATAATTTCTGTTTCTTTTTCTTCCTATTTTGTTCTCTATGTTCTCTTGCTCTTTGTATTTCTCTACCACAGCCAAACTTCGATCATCATGGTGAAGCCAAAAACCAGAAGCTTGAGCGAGCTCTCACAATATATGATGCTACCACAAATGCTTCACCTGAAGCTTCAGATATTGGAGGTTTACTGCTAATGTTGAACTCAAAATTTTTATAACGTACATTTTCAGTTTTGGCAGTCATGCTACTGGTTGTAGTAGCAGCTGCTATCAGATGAGGTCCACCACATTAGGCCTCAATAAAGTTTTATTGTTATCATTTGAAGCAAGGTTCTAAATTCCGGCCGGCATGTCGAAATACCGGCGTTTCCGTTCCGGTTCCGGCATGGACCGGACCGGAATATTACCAAATTCTCGTTTCGGGATTTAACAAGGAAGAAAATAAATAAAAATGCTTAATGTTTGAAAATTAAATAGAAAACAACTGAAAATTACAAAATTACCTAGGTTGCAGCAACAACTTCGAGCAACACATCAAAATTAAATTCAGATTGTGCTTTTAGCCTTTTACCTTAATCGATTTTGAATTTCCATCGATACTCTCCTTTTTCTCCATCGAGATTTGATGAAATTCGGAGACTTATTGAAGTTAGGGCATGTATTTGCTGAAGTGGAAATGCGACCAAGGAAGAGAACGAGATTCGTTTCTGTTTTTAGCAAGGGTTTTTAATTGGGTTGGTTCATATTTTTTTATTTGGAGAAGTATCGCTATTAGAAGATGAGTTTAGGAGAGGCGGCTTCCATTTGTTGAAGATGATACCTGGAGGATTGGGGAAACTAGCTGATTGCGCCTTATGGGCCTGCATATTTAATAAACAGGGGGATGAGAGTTGGATTCAGCTTGCATATTAATTAATTATTTGCTTGGACATGACTTATCAGTTTGTGTATTTTCTTTAGCTCTTGCTATTTTATTTGTTTTGCAAAAATGTGTAATATACAATATTTTGAAGGAATGACTTGTTTTGTTCATTTTAAATATAAGTGTGCAATGTTTATCAATCTATTTATATAAAAACGTTGTTCTAAAAGTGATGAAATCCGGAACCGGAATTAAAACGGAATGTCCGGAATTTCCGAAACGAAACCAAAATATTAAAAATTTCTATTGACCGAAACGGAACCGGAAACCGGAATTTGGAACCTTGATTTGAAGGCAACTGTGCCAACCAATTTGGTTATTTTTACTCGATAGCAAAACACATCCTAACAAATGTAGCATTTTGTGCAGGGGTGTTTATGCTGGAAGGAATATTTTACTCGATAATTTTACTCGAAAGCTTTGATTGATGTAGAGTAATGCTTGAAATCCTGATAGCATTTCGCTATGAGCAGGTTCAGGTTTACCTATTTGAATCCAATTTTCAAAAGTCCATTTTCTGGGATTACAAGTTTTGGATCGCTCTTCGTTGTTTAATCTGAGAGAGATCTCTAAATCATTACCATCTGCAAAGTTGTAAGTGGACAATGCCTTTGGTATTCCAAATGATCTTGATGGGTCTGTAATGAATTTTTAAATAACCCTTGTGTATGAGAACAGTTGAACCAGGAGGGAAGGGTATCAAATTTGTTCAATTTCTTTTTTGTCGATAAACTGGGACTAGATTTGCAAGAGGTGATGCAGGTTCAGTTTTCCATGGAGAATCTATTTGGCATCAAGGGATAGATGAGTTTTCATCCCAACTTACCTTGTGGCATCTCCATTTTGATTTGGGGACAGCTGCTACTATCAGAATCTTTTATTCCAACTATGATGCCTGTGACGCTCTGTTTTAGGGAATCATCACCTTCAAATTTCATCTTAATTTCATTCCAATCAAGTACTTGTTCTTAAGAGACACCATATATTGATCATAGGGAATGACGAACTCAGAAGGACTCATCCTCGGATGATAATAGACTTTAAAAGGTGTTCTAGTGGTATAAGCAAGCCATGTAGTTGCAAGGACACTGAGATACGTACTGTGGCAAGAAATAACAACAGATGACACATTTGCATGTTGTCTTGTTGCTCTTCTCACTCCAACACCAAGGTCACTGTTATCACCCCTAAGGAAAATAAAAGCATCCCATGTTACAAGCCTCTTGGAACTGACAAACATACTCCAACCAATTTGAAGCAGATGCCTGCTTGGCTGACCTCAGAATATGTTATGGAATCTCCACTCAGTAACATGCAAATCTTGCTCATGTCCAAGGGTGGAAAACATTCATGACATCTCAATACTGAAAATCTACCATAGGTGATTGTATCTATTTATGCTAAACAAAAAACAATTCTTATCACCACACATGAAAAAAATTGGAGGCACCAACAAAACAAACGTTCAAAATTCAATGCATCCTAATCAATATGATTCATAGTCAAACAATCTAGGTAAAAAGAGCAAATTCTCCATGTATTACGATAATTTTCACGATGAAATATCATGACCAAGGCATAATATGAATGGGATTATTATGGAAAATAAAGAATAACTTGTAGTATTACAAAAATCTACAAATGAGCTTACCTCTCTTGAACGATAGTTGGCAAAAGCCTGATCTTTTGTTTCAACCTTGTATGGTTCCAATTGATGGGTCCTTGTAAGTCTGTTCAAGACAAATATATTTACGCAGAAACTAATTTTTGCATTCGATAAAGAAAATTAATTATATGAAAAATGTTAAAAAGTAAATTTTCTTACTTCTTAACGAGGAAGTGCTTCGTATTGGCCTCCTTAATCAGCTGTATATAAGCATCCTATCCAATACAGAAGGTTCATAATAATTTCATGCACTTACCTCTAGTATACTCACTTAGTACTATAACAGACAGCCGTTGTTCAGAAAAAACCTAAACATTCATTGTGCTATACCATGCTATGAGTTGATCTCAGTTGTTTATGAGTTGATCTCAGTAGTTTGGTCATTTGACAACTTATCAAGTATTTGCACTTGAAATTTTAATAGTTAACTTAAAAGCTTAAAAGAATTAGCATCTCAAATAATCAAAATCAACAACTTGCCTATGCGTTTGCATGGCTTGAGCTTGAGCTTCACTTTAATTCAAATTGATAAATGTTGAGAGTATGAACTCTTACTTTCAACAATAATAACACTTGCAACTTAAATAACAAAGAATTTCAAAACAAGGTTACATCACAAGCTTTAACATTATATTTTCAGCATTATGAAAGTCGATCAAAGTACCATTCCTTGATAATCATATAGTTTTAAAACAAAATCTACTTTTAAGTTAAAATATGATGAAATGGATGCAGTAAACATTTTTAAGTATAATAAGAGTATTTAGTATTTACTATAGTTATATTGAGTCAACTGTATACATTCAACATGGCCAACTATTCAACAATAATGATCCATCCAAATCATTAAATGTATGAAGTTTCTGAAATAAATTTATGATTGTTGAAAAAAAAAAGGAAAAAAAAATTTATTAACACCTGAACGCAAAAGTACGGCTGCAACAACTAATCGAGTACCCATTGTAGTGGAAACTTTATCATGTATTCAGCTGAAAGATATTTAACCCAGCTAGTGTGAATATTCCATTAAATGAGAAAATTATCACGAGCTTAAGAAAATTTTGAGTTTCCAAAAACCAGAATACAATGAAAGCTGTATAATTTATTTGAACCTATAATGTATAGCAATTCATATACAGTGTGGGCATAAATGCATCAGGGTGGTAAATGCTCTAACAGGCTTAAATGCAATGTGGATAGTATAATTTAAGAAGACTAAAAGTTCATATTAGCTTAGTGCAAGTTAACAAGGCTAGAAGTTTCTTAAGCTTACTTCCTGAAGAAGATGGCTGAGCAATAGATGTGGGTGACTGAGTGAAACCGAGCTAACATTCGAGTCTTGATGCTTCCATAACTTAGTGTTATCTCCTTCTCTATATGCTCCAGTTGAGTAGAGATTTTCCTCAACTAAAACCGCCTGTCAATTTATATAGACATTTAGCTGACGAGCAAAAGCATAGAGCACATCTAGACAAATTCTATCTAGTTTCAAATTGCAGAAGAGCCACACAAAGTTTCTCATTGTATTATAAATGGAAACAAGTCGTCTTAACAAAAACTTAGATCAGATTCATAAGGAGCAACTTCAGCGGAAGTAGTATACTATTTTTGGAATGAGTAGAATTTATAGTTAGATACATAAAAACATGGTAGAAACGAACTTTTTGTGGGATTGGATTATAGCATTTGTAGGCTTGGGGTTTTTTTAAAGCACACAGCACACAGAGACATATACATATATATTAATCATTATTTTAGGCCCTTTGATTGATGGTCGTTGCCTTACCTGCCTTATGGCAGGTCAGGCCTTCACACACACATGCACTTCTCAACTAATAGTCACATCAAAAAATATCTTTGTTTCGTAACATGGAGTAGCCAAGAGCAATTAATAGCTATAAAATTCACGCTAAAATGCAACTACCACTGGTTTTGTATTTGGTAAGAAATCGGTCAATCAATATAATCTTGTGAATTGGAGATATGAGAATTACCGTGACTTCTCTTTGTTTTGTAACATGTTAAAATAAAGGGCTTCATCATCTCAACCATCAATGCCACATCTAACGGCTGACAGGAGGCCACTGCATTTCTGAGTTATTTAGCATCTTGGGCTCTCTCTTCTCAAGGCCCAATTACACTTATATATATTACAACAGTATCGTGTACATCTACTTATTCTGAATTGAAAGAAACAATTGTATAAAACATTACAATATTTGTAATACAATTAGTAGTAAAGCTATATTTTCTTCATTCAGATATTCTCTGTAATCACAAATTTCAACTTGGTATCAGAGCTTATCAAGGCCTAATAGTCAATCATAGTTTGAAATTAACTCATCAGAGAAGATTCATCATCTGAGTTTAATCGCTCATCAGTAGACAGAGTCTCATCATCTGAACGAGGGTATTCATCTGAGAAAATCAAGTGCCACGCCAAGTTCAAGAACTGGACTGCATCAGGATTATCTCATCATACCCATACAGAAATCAAATCAAGAAAAGCTTCAGAAAACAGCAAAGAAATCAAGAATCATCACAAGAGAGAAAGTGCCATACAACAAGACTTATCAGAACTGAAAATCAAAACAAAGGGAAGACTTACTCATCATTTAAGTCCTGCCGATGCATTTAATCTGGTTGTGAGCAATTCTTGGTTCTTAATTCTTGATTTCTGTCTCTGTTTAATTTGTTGATATCTAGTTTTATCATCATTCTGTCTGTATATAATTTGAAATCATCATGACTGATGATACTGCCTCTGCCACATCTGTAAGTGTGAGCAATAATCATCAACCCAACACTATAGTTGAAAAACTTGTGAATACTGTAGTGAGTCCTCAAACTAATCTTGTGACAGCACACTTGAGCGAAGATAATTATCTTCTTTGGAAACTGCAGATTGAAACTGCAGTTCAAGGGTATGGACTAGAAGGTCATCTTCTTGGAACAATTCCAAATCCACCCAAATATGTAACTGTTGAAGAAAACAAAACAATTAATAATGAGGAGTATACTAAATATCACAGGCAAGACAGGCTCATCTGTTCTTGGCTACTATCTTCAATAAATACAAATTTATTGTCACATGTTATTGGATGCAAGACAGCAAATGACATATGGTCAACAATTGAAAAAGTGTTTTAACACACAATCAGCTGCCAAAGTTATGTACTACAAGAAGCAATTGCACAACATGAGGAAAGATAACAGTACAATGAGGGAATATCTTTTCAAAATCAAAACAACTTGTGATCATTTAAGTGCTGCAAATCATAAAGTATCAGAATTTGAGAAAATCTTGACCGTTCTAAATGGATTGAGTGATGAATATGAATCAGTGGCGGCTGTTATTGCAACACAGAAAGAGTTACCATCTATAGATGATGTCCACTCCATACTGCTTGCTCATGAAGCCAGAATTGACAACAAGAAACCACAAGACACTGACTTAAACATCAACTATACCACTCAAAACAAGAACAAATGCCAAAACAATAATAAGTCAGAACAGAACATACAAAGAGGAGGAAGTTCCAACAGATCAAGAGGTAGAGGGAGATGGAACAACACTAATAGACCCAGATGTCAGATATGTGAAAAAGTGGGTCATACTGCAGTAAAGTGCTACTTCAGATACTCAAATCAAGCCAATGGTCAAAGAAATAATAATCCCAGTGCCAATGTTGCTCAGGTCGACACAGAAACACAGACAAACTGTGATAAAAATCATAATTCTAATGACACTGCAAGGCCAGAAAGTGTACAGGATGACTGTTGGTACCCAGATTTTGGTGCAACAAATCATATCACAAATAATCTTGATAATTTGAATCTTGGCAACAGGGAGTACAGAGGTAAACAGTCAATTTGTATGGGAAATGGTAAGTGTATCAACATCACTCATATTGGCAATGCTTGTATTAAGGGCAAAAAGCAACTGTTCTTACATAATTTATTAAGAGTTTCCAAAATTAAGAAAAATCTTATAAGTGTGTCTCAATTTGCCAGTGACAATAAAGTTTATTTTGAATTTTATCCAAAATACTGTTTAGTTAGAGACATACTAACTAAAGATATTTTATTGCAGGGTAATGCAGAAAAAGGATTATATAAATTCAAATCTGTCAATAACAATGTGTACTCTGGCAACCAGAAGTACTGCAATATATGTGTTGAAAAAGATTCCAAAAGTGTATTTGATATATGACACTACAAGCTTGGTCATCCTAGTGTAAAAGTTGTACAACAGGTTCTTAATGAAAATAGAATACCTTTTAATAATGCTTCATTACCCTATGTCTGTACATATTGTCAATTAGGCAAGAGCCACAAGTTGCCATTCAATGACTCTTCATCTATTTACCCAAAACCATTAAACTTGATTGCAGCAGACTTATGGGGACCTGCACCCATAAGCTCAGATTTTGGGTATAAGTACTATATTTCTTTTGTTGATGCACACACTAGACACATTTGGATCTATTTTTTAAAAGCCAAAACTGAAACCTATAATGCTGTTATAAATTTTATTGTCATGGCTGAAAAGCAAACTGGAAATCAAGTTAAAATATTTCAATCAGATGGGGGAACTGAGTTCAAAACTTTGAGTAACTACTTTAAGGAAAAAGGCATAGTACATAGAATAACATGCCCATATACTTCTGAACAAAATGGGTTAGTAGAGAGGAAATATAGGCATATAGTTGAGACTGGTCTTACTTTACTAGCTCATGCATCATTACCACTAAAATTTTGGCCTGAGGCCTTTAATGCAGCTGTATATCTCATCAACAGGTTACCAACAAAAACAATTAATGGAATAAGTCCATTAGTGAAACTATGTGGGGTAAAACCTGATTATCATGGTTTGAGAATCTTTGGTTGCTTGTGTTTTCCTTATCTACGACCTTACAATGCAAATAAACTGAATTTTAGATCTAAACCCCGTACATTTATAGGATATGGTATTAATCAGAAGGGTTACAAATGTTTGGATGAAAATGGAAGAATTTTCATCAGTAGGCATGTGGTATTTAATGAAAATATTTTTCCCTATAGTAATTCAGAAATAAAAACAACAAATAAAGTGTATAACCCAAAATTTTCAATACCTGACTTACCAATTTACTCTGGAAATGAGAGTCAGAATGAAGGAGTGAGGTCTACTAAGGATCACTACACTCAACCCACTGTGTCCAGTCAAGATAACTCTGAATGGACAAGTGATCCCAGTCATGCCAGTCACTTCCTTACACAAACAGAACATGGGAAAAATCAGACAGAGGAAGATAATCAATCAAGCAACACAAGAGATATGGCAAATCAAGTAAATGAGGAAAGCTCACCTCACACTGAAACTCATACAAGACCCAGTCACCCAATGATTACCAAGGCTAAAAGTGGCATCTTCAAACCAAAGATATATAATGCCAGCATTATTCCTCAAGAACCAAAAACATGTGAGCAAGCTGCAAAAGACATAAACTGGACAGCAGCTATGGATGAAGAATACAAGACACTCATAAACAACAATACATGGACTCTTGTAGACCCTCCAGACAACAAAAACATAATTGGGTGCAAATGGACATACAAGATTAAGAAGAATCATGATGGCACAATTAACAGATACAAAGCAAGACTAGTTGCCAAAGGATATACTCAGGAATATGGGTTTGATTTCAAGGAGACATTCTCCCCAGTAATCAAACCATCCACTATAAGACTTATTCTTACAATTGCTTTGCACAAAGGATGGTGTATAAAGCAATTAGATGTCAATAATGCATTTCTCAATGGTATCTTACAGGAAGATGTATACATTCATCAACCACCAGGATACATCAAGCAGCCAGATTATGTGTGCAAGCTAAATAAAGCAATATATGAACTCAAACAAGCACCAAGGGTCTGGTTTGATAGACTAAAAGCAGCATTAACAATTATGAAATATCAGTCTATCAAATCAGACAATTCACTGTTTGTTAAAATTAATGATTCATTAACAGTTTATATACTTATGTATGTTGATGGCTTGATTGTTACAGGGAGTAGCAAGGATGAAATCAACAATGTCATCAATTATCTAAACAAAGAATTCTCAATTAAAGATCTGGGTGACATCAACTACTTTCTGGGAATAGAAGTTCCGAGAAAAGAAAATTCAGAACTAATGTTATGTCAGAAAAAATATATTCAGGATCTACTTGTTAGAACAAAAATGGACAATGCAAATCCACAACCAACTCATATGGTCAGCAATCATCAATTATCTAAAAACAGGGGAGAAGCCATACATAATATCAAACAATATAGAAGTGTTATAGGAGCATTACAGTATGAAACTATAACACGACCAGACATAGCTTACAGTGTTAACAAAGTGTCTCAATTTATGCAGGATCCTAAAGATGAGCACTGGAAGGCAGTCAAAAGGATACTCAGATATCTCAAAGGGACAATTAACTATGGACTATCATTTAAAGCATGCAGCAATCTAAACATAACTGGATTTTCAGATGCAGATTGGGCTGCTGATCCAGATGACAGAAAGTCAGTTAGTGGATATTGTATATACATTGGAGACAATCTAATATCATGGTGTTCCAAAAAGCAAACTACAATATCTAGGTCAAGTACTGAAGCAGAGTACAGAAGTATAGCTAATGCTACAGCGGAAGTGATGTGGTTACAGTCAATACTCAAGGAATTAAAATAGAGAATAAAGCAAAACCAGTGTTATGGTGTGATAATCAGAGTACGGTGTATATGACTGCCAACCCAATACTGCATTCAAGAACCAAGCACATAGAAATCGACATATTTTTTGTTCGTGAACAAGTTCAAAAAGAAAATTTGCAAATCAATCATATACCTGCTGCTTTCCAGAGAGCAGACACATTCACTAAAGCTTTAAGCATGAAGAACTTCGTGAAGTTCAGATCTGATCTTCAAGTGAAGTCCATCGAAGACAAAGCACTCAACAAGCAGCTGAACTCAAATAACTCTTCAAAGATCTCCAAGATCTGAGTTGAGTTCAGCCTTATTCAAGCTGATGCTCAATTCTTACTGCACGATTCATCTTTAAGGCTCAAACTTGCAGTGAATCATAGAATCAATACATCGAATAGAGCTGCGCAAAGCTAGTCTTGCCAATTTCTTTCTTTTCGAATCAAATCTGGTATAGATCTCTCCGATCGCCTTCAAACCCTAACCCTAGATGCTTTGGGTTTGAGGGGGGCAATTGGAGATATGAGAATTACCGTGACTTCTCTTTGTTTTGTAACCTGTTAAAATAAAGGGCTTCATCATCTCAACCATCAATGCCACATCTAACGGCTGACAGGAGGCCACTGCATTTTTGAGTTATTTAGCATCTTGGGCTGTCTCTTCTCAAGGCCCAATTACACTTATATATATTACACTAGTATCATGTACATTTACTTATTCTGAATTGAAAGAAACAATTGTATAAAACATTACAATATTTGTAATACAATTAGTAGTAAAGCTATATTTTCTTCATTCAGATATTCTCTGTAATCACAAATTTCAACTTTGTGCACATGCAAATTTGAAAGCCGATAATTATTTTTCATATACTATGCTGATAATTTTAGTGCCATAAAAATAGATTGCTAGTGCTATTACGACTGAGAAAATTATATTTGCTCTTTTTTAAGCCATTTTTTACACACAAACAGATCACTTTAGTAAACTCAAAATTTAGTTCTTGCCCTATGATATTGATTTGTGTAGTTGTTTATTTTCATCTCTATTATGAACAAATAATAATTAAGATCCACAAACTAAACCGTCGCACCATGAAATGACATCAATATCCCTACACATCTTTATCTCATTTGTATTTAACCGTTTATATTATCATCAAAGTTAAATATTCTATCAGAACATGTGCATGCTTATGCACTGTCATACTCTAGTAATAATAAGATAAAAGGGTAGGTAACAAATTTGTAAAGTACTATCAAATTTAATAATAATATATAGACTTAGCATTTCACAAAACCATCTCAATCTGTACTGAAAATAATACCAGCTATAAATACTTCCAGTGCATTTAAAAAACCATCTTAGATTCTATTCAACTTCCTCCGATTCATAATTCTCTTAATGTTTTCTA
Organism: Allium cepa; assembly: GCA_030765085.1. Classification (NCBI taxonomy): domain Eukaryota; kingdom Viridiplantae; phylum Streptophyta; class Magnoliopsida; order Asparagales; family Amaryllidaceae; genus Allium; species Allium cepa. The sequence continues at coordinate 75,014,439 of CM060941.1, read as the reverse complement.
AAATGTAAACTCGAATAAATTAAATACACACACACACACACACATATATATATATACACTACAAGAAATTTTTCTTAAACACAATTTTAAGACATTTTTTGGATGTAGGACAGTCCGCTTGTAATTTTATCTAAAGTGCAAATTATTGTATTTCCCTTCCGGCCCACTTTCGCATGCTTCTTCTTCTTATTTCTTTCATCAAATTTTCCGCGATTCAATATCTCTTTTGCAATCAAAATATCAATTAATATCGTTCGGGCATTTTAATTTCGTTCTTCTGAAAATTGTATTTTATCGATCAAAATTTTCTCACGCACGTTTGTCGGTCTCATTCTTTTCATATTTCTACCGTGATCTCGTTTTTCTTCAAATTGTATTAACTAAGTATGCTTATCTTATTCTATTTTTTGTTTTTTTCTATTACAGTTTAAAAATATTTGATTGCGATATCTAATTATGTTCGTTTTTTCAAATTATGTGCAGTGTTGTTTTTCTGATTGCTTGTTCATTCTTCTATGGCAACTTTTGAAATCAGCAGCAGGTTTTGGGCTTTATTTATTCATTTCTTTATGCAGTGTTGTATACTAATTTATATGATCTTGCATTAATGTTGGTATGATTGGAAAAGTATGATTGCTTGGTTGTATATAAAGTTGTGATAGAGTGTAAAGTATCATAGTTTAGGTTCAGTTTCTGGGTATTATTTTTATTTTTTCTTAATATCATTTTTTATCAGTAAGTAGGTATCAGTTTTGTAGATGGTATGTATCAGTTTTGTGAAATGAAAAAACTACCATTCTAAACTGAATACATTTTTACTAATGTTTTTATTTTTATTTTTTTGGCAGTGGCAATAACACTCTTCTTTGTCTGTTTGTGTGGAATAATAATACTTTTAGCACTCGATTGCCTATCGATTGCTCTTTGTATGATTTGAAGAATGAGATATGTCGATCTTGGTCTCAATTACTCCTTCTATTCAGATTTCTTATGTACTTGAAGACAAAGTTATTATGGTTGATACTGATTCTGGCATTCAGAGTATAATTTGTTTTCAGTTATACAATAAAAGTTCTTTTTTCGGTTTTACTATTAAGGTTAAGGGTTCTGAATTGGAATTTGTTGATGGTAATTCTATTTTAAGTTCATCTAATATTCGTGCTTCTTCATCTTCTACTTTATTTGTCTGTTCAAATGTTGTTGTTAATGGTAAAAGTTATTTAAAAGATATGTTGAGGAGAGGGTCAACATTATACATTTCCGATTTTGCTGGTTTTTGTTTTGGAGGAGCTGAGCATTTTAGAGAGCTTTTGATGGCATATCAAACTCAAAAAGGATATGAATTAGTATTTTTAAAGAATTGTACTACAAGAGTTACTGCAATTTGCTCTTCATACAAGGATGGTTGTCTTTTCAAAATCCATGCTTCTTGTGATTCTGGAGATTTGAAGAAGTTTTTTTATGAAAAATATAGTTGTTGATCATTCTTGTGGAGTTGGTTTTAGAAGAGAATACAATGTTTAGTTGTCTTACGGTTATGCTCATCATGGAAAACAACTTGCATTAATGGAGTTGCATGGTAATGATGCTTTGTCTTATAATGATTTGATTTGCTATTTGAAAGCAGTAAGAAATCTAATCCAAATAGTTTTGTTGAAATGGATTTGATCCTTGTAGTAATGAATTTGAGAGGGTGATTATTGCTTTTGGTGTTTGTTTACTTTGATTCAAGCATTGTCGTCCTATGATATTCTTAGATGCTACTCACTTGAAGGGACGTCCTGGTGTGTTGATGGGTACTACTGCAAAAAATGGTGATCAAGATATGTGTCTGTTTTCAGTTTTGATTTATTTGTATTGGGATCATAATAGTTGGCATTAGCATTAATATTAATTTGTTATCATAATTTGTATTATGTTGTTATCAGTTTTAAGATATGTACTTTACAGTTAGCAAGTTTGTAGTATCAGAATTTGCATTGTATTGAATTGTAAGTTTGTATTTGATATCATAATTTTATACTGGTTAGCATGAGATAAGTATCAGCTTATGTATAATGTCAGTTTCAGTTTCAAGTATGTTAATATATGGTATCAAATATAGCTGTGTAGTATTAGAATTTCCTTTGTATCATAATATATGTCAATGTTCGTTATTTTGTTGTGTTAGAATAAAGATTAATATGCATAATGTCGTGGCTATCAATATTATAATAATGATTAATCAGGTTTTTGGTATCATTTTTTTTACTGTTAGCATCAATTTCATGAATTGTTTTAGATTTATGGTCATTATTAGTTTTAGTTTTTTTTTACAAATTATTTTTGAATTTGCAGGTTTCTTCCCTTTAGCTATGAGTGTAGTTTCTATAGAAAATGTGGATAATTGGACATGGTTTTTGAACCATTTAAAACAAATGCTTCAAGAAAATCGTACTTTGGTTTTTATGTCAGATCGCCACGAAGGTTTGCTTTCAGGTGTTCGTGATGTTTTTCCTGCCGCTTATCACAGTTATTGCTTTTTGCATAGGGAACAAAATCTTATTTCAACGGTAAAAGCCAAAAACGCAAATGTGTCTATTGTTGATCTTTTCAAAATGTGTTCTAGAACTTCTAATCTATATGACTTTGAAGGTGCACATTCTAAGTTCTGTCAAATTGGTGGTGTTGCTGATGTGAATTTTTTAAAGGATAAGCCATTTGATAAGCGGGTGGATTTATTTTTTCCAGGGAAACATTATGGTGAATATAGTTCCAATGTCGCATAAAGTTTTAATAGTTGGATTTTAGATGAACGAGCATTGCCTATTACTTTGTGTTTAGATGGTATTCGTGTTAAGGTTATGAAACAAATGGTTAAAAGGAGAGAAGAGTGCCGTTTGTGGAAAAAAACTCTTTGTCCTTATATGGAATTGCGTTTAAGTGAATTGATTGAAGAAGGATTTGAATGGGATGTATATAAATCTTCTGATTTTTGTTTTGAAGTGAAATCTTCAAACTCTCATTGTGTTGATTTGTAGGAATGGGCCTGTAGTTGCAACCAATGGAAAATTACAGGATTTCCTTATGTTAATGCTATAAAGTGTATGAACAAGTTTAAGTTGTCTGTATATGATTTTGTTGAGTATTATTTCACTGTTGATGTTTATCGATGTTCTTATGCCAATGCTATAAATCCTATTCCAAATTATGGTAGGCCTATTGTTGATGGTAGCATTCAAGATGTTATCAAGCCACCAAAGGAGAAACGTGGCGCTGGCAGATTATCAATTAAGCACAAAGGAGGATTTTCATATTTTTAGAACAAGCAAAATAGATGTGGCGATTGCAAGCATTTTGGTCATAATAAACGGAATTATCAAGCTTTGAAGCGGATATGATTTGATTATACATTTTGAATTTGTTCAGATTAATAAGTGGATGTGTGACTTGTTTTGGTGGTTTACTGTAATTGAACCTTGTTATTAATTTGTATTCAGTATAGCATATTATCAAATTGATTTTAATTTTAGCTATTTAGTATAAATGGTAGTATCAGTTTTATTATTAGTTATATGTTTTTACAGTATCAGTTCTGGTGTTTATTTATTTATTTCAAACATTTGTTTTGATATTTGTTGCATACTATTTGTATCAGCTGTTTAGTATCATTTTACACATTCTGTTGGTATAAAATATGGTATCATTTTTCCATTGTGTGATATCAGTTTTGTTCAATTTTGTATATTTCACTTATTTATAACAAAGTTGATAGCATAGTATATGAGATCTGATAATCATTATGTAATTGACTGAATTGATACATGCTTTCTATTGGTTGGGGATAATATTTGTTTGATTGACAAGCACCATTGTCCAAGTGGTTAATTGATTCGGCTTGGTGCAAGATGTCACAAGTTCGAAACTTGCTTTCGAACGTTTATTGACATGGGATATGTTGTTGTCCCAATGATTTGTTGTATATAAAGGACTTTAGTATCAGTTTTGGTTAGTTTTTAATATCAGTTTCGTGTATTATTAGACGTGCTACAACTGACACTAGTACTAATAAATAATCATAATGATATGTTGTGTTAGCAAAAACTGATACTGGCACTAATTGTTATTTCATAAAGTATGTTAAGTGTCAGTTTTAGCAAAACTGATACTATTATTATTAGAACTGATACCTAGTTAATGTTTTGTATTGATATATGATATAAAATCTTATAATATTATTATGCAACTGGTACCTGCATCATAAAACTGATAATATTATGTAAGATCAATAGTTGCATGATAGAACATTCAATATATAATCTTGTTATAATATAAAAAACAGGTAAAGAAAAGAACATCAATTACAACAAATCATTCCAGCACATTATCATTGTTTTTTACAAGTAAGATCAGCATTGTTTTAAGAACAAAACATCATTACTTTACAAGTATCAAATTGCAATAGAGCATCATTACTTCATAATTATCAAATTTAATTGTGAAACAATACAATGATTTACTTTAACACAAAAAATTCTCAATTTATGCACCTTCTTCTTTGCTTGACAGGTTATCAGTTACATTTTTGCAAATTGTTTGATTTGGTTCATTTATCTTTCTTCTTCCAAACTAGACATGAACTTGGCTAAGCTCCAGCAGTGCTCTTTGTCAGTCAATATCTCATGTGCACTTCTTGCTCTAGATTTCAGCATTTGTTCAGGGGCTATTTTGAGTGGTATTTGACTTTTGTTCAATGATATGATGAATATCATCATGTATATACCACAATCAAGCCTATTTAAAAGAATATTTGCAGTATCAGTTTTGTGTATCTAGGTGTTACTTTAAAAGAAAATTTACAGTGTCAGTTTAACTATAAGTAGGTATCATTTTGAACAACATAAACAACTTACGTGTCCAATCCTTGTTGTGCACATGGTATCTGATGCATTTCATTTGCCTTCACTTCCTTATCCTGTATATTTTTCTTTTTTCAAATTTCTTTCAGCCTTTCTTCAATTTTATTTCTCTATTGAAAACAAAACAATACAAAGTTAGCTAATGCTCGATTTGTTTAATTAAATTATTTTGCTTCATAACAAAAATATATCATACCAATATCATTGTCTGCTTTAGACTGGGGTTATTTCTTTCATTAGAATTTCTTCTAGGACGTCTAGAATCTGGATGACTCCATTGCATTGTTGGGTATGTCAAAGTTACTAGTGTCCAATATTATTCATAATGAAATAGGAAATATATAGCATCTTTGTATTCATCATCCACAATTTATTCAAGGAAAGGTGGCACTAAAGATATTATAATTCCATGTATATTGAAAACTATAGATTGCTGTTAAATAAAAAAAATAAGTTAGAATTCAATATATATGTAGCATTTATGATATTCTTGCATATTAAAGTTTTATTTACCGTCATTATTGTTGTGAATGCATAGCTGTGCTCTTTCAGCCCACGTTTAGATAAATACCAGTCAATTATTTATATTAACAACAAGAAAATGTAAGTCTTTGTTATTGGTGAAAGAATATTCAATAATAATTAGTATCTTTTATTTTAATAGTGGTAATATATATTACCAATTACAAGAATAACTAAGCATGTAATATGATTAAACAGCTTCTGGGTATCATTTTTGCACTAACTTAGTATCATTTTTAAAACATGATATTAAATCAATTGCTGGTAGAAAACAAAAGTATGAATTGATATCAACTGCTATAATGAATTAATTTTGCACTATTTTGGTATTTATTTTGTCATACATGACGGTTAATACATAATTCAACTAATAGACCACTACTTTGTAATATATAGTAATTAGGTATCATTTTTGGTTATAAGTAGGTATCGGTTTTGATATAAATAGCACTGAAAATAGCTATTAGACATTATTTTTTGTAATTATTTTTATTGGTAGCAGTATTATTAAGCAAAAAAAAGAAGTGTTTACCGATCCATGTGTGGCATTTTCTTCAAGAAGTTGTCGTAGTACTTTTTTTTGTTATTGTATATCCTCCTCTAATTGTGTCTTTATCTATCCATGTTATATCTCTATTTTAAGAAAATAAGACACATACCAATTATACAATGTTATTTTAACCAGCAAAATTAGTATATATGTTTGTAAACTTACTCATTTGATGATGTCATAGCAAAGAAAGTTTTGATTGTATTTTATTATTCTATATTCAAGTATGCCAAAGTTTTTCTACAGTGTCCTAGTCCTAAATTTGATAGTGTTGGCTCTATTACTTGAGTTGTCGTTGGGATTGACTCTTTTGCACTTTCTTTTTCATCATTTTCATATTCTTCCAGTTTTTCTTCATTTTCATTTTCTTCATGTTTTTGTTTTTTCGCTGTTTTTTCCATTCTCTGACCGTATTCAAAGTTGGGGCTTTTTTTCCTTTCTCTTGTTTTTATTCTTTTCACATAAGAAGATGGCTTATGAACTGTTTGTTTTCTTTTCCGACCAGGAGGTTTTGCTGGTTTGTTTTCTTTGTCCTTTTCTATTATTCCCTCTTGCAACTGTTGTGTGATATTGAGGTCGAAAGATGGAGGTGTTAGGTCTAGTACTACATCACTGTATTGTGCAACTTTGCTCTCTTTACTGGTATCTTCTTCCATTTTTTGAGCCTCTTTTATTTCTTTTTACGTCGTTTTATCTTCATTTGTTTGCAACACTGCTTCATTTGTTTTGTTCAACATATCTTCACTTTTTTCTTTTCTGTCCATATCTTTATCTTCATATGGTTAGAGCACATTTTCATCCATTTGAGTTTCTGTTTCAGTCTTCATGCATGTACTTTCTTTTTCACTTGTTAGGTGCACTTGTTTTGTATTAGTGTCAGCAGTTGTGTCTTCAACTTCTTCTACATTTTTTTTCGGTTGAGAATCTATATTAACAATAAGACGCTATCAGATTTTGTTATTGGTGAATGAATATAATATTATTAGTATCAATAATGTCAATGTGGCGGTTTATAGGTAGCATTTTTGCATTCGTATCAGTTTTTCATACAGAAAGTAAGTATCAATTTTTCATACATATAGGTATCAGTTTTGATTTATTTAATACTGAAAACTTTGCCAACCATCTGTTCTAATCAAAGAATTGATACATATAAATTCTGCATTATTTTGGTATCAGTTTTCTACTAAATGATGGTCAACATAAATAGTTCAATTTACATACAATCAAGTTATAAGAAATGGAACGTAGGTATCATTGTTTAATTAATAAAAAATGGAACTAGTTTTGAAACTTTAGTTTTCAAAATAAAAAAATGATGCATAAAAACTAATAAAAATCAATGACTTACATTGTTTAATTACCGAACCCTCAAATCGGAAATAATTAGCCGATCGCACATAATTTTTCAAACCTTCCTCAACTCTTGTAGAAATATTGGCGCAAATCATGAAGGAGTGCAGGAGTGAGGTGGTAAATAAACCTTAGGGGGGAATGGAATCGTCTTTGGCGTGCCGTGTTATTGACGGAGATGTGGTAGGAAAATCAAGGAAAAGGAAGGAAGGGTATTTCATCATGACCGCCATAAAATAAGGAAAATAATTAGCGTGTTTTGTTTTATTTTTATCTAAAATGAAAAGAAAATAAGGTGTTTTAAGATATCATAGATCTTTAAGTTGGACTATTTGCAAAAAATAAAAATATAAAAAAAATATCATTTCATTACACTAGATATGTAGTAAATATGTATGAGTATGTGTACATATATAAAGTTGATCTTTCAAATGCAAATTCTAAAATTTGATATATTTCGACAAAATTAGATTATTTTTATGTATTGATACATTTTTAAAAATTTATTTCTTTAGAATTGTTCTTTTAAATTGTCTGAACTAGTAATCGTTGAATTGTTCGTTTGAATATACATAAGTGTGTACGTCCATGAACTGTATACATACACACACACACACGTGAATTTGTAGTTTAGCAATAATCAAAATAAACCTAGTTTTGTAACTAGAATTATCAATGGGAGTGTGTGTGCAAAATTGGTGAATGTTTGTGTAATGATATATACATATACATATATATATATATATACACATACCGGAATATTTGTATGTGTATATAAACATGTTATGAGCAATCTCACGTGGCCGTGGCGACCAACGGGTGCGCTGAGTTGCGTAGGAGAGTACCATATTAAGTAATTGCCCCGGTGAAGCTTGAAAATCAATAGGTGTAGAGATGTTGTTTACGTATACATGTGCGCATCGGCGTGCACAAATGAGTATATCAACATACGCATAAGCTAAGCACAAGGCAAGAAGGTCGATTTTTCGTTTGCATGTTAGAGGAAGCTGGGTCGCTAAAATCGCTCGTTGAACTCTACTCATGAAAAGAGTGGATTTGGAATCGAAATCGGTTTTCGAATACTTATGGAACCACTTTCAAAACGTCAACAAATGAAACCTAAAAAGGGTCCAATGGGGTTAGAGGCGGGCTTAATAAGCAAGGCAGCTCATTGGGCGAAGCATCAAAAGAAACGACACATGAATTGACAGCCGTTTTGGAGATTCCTCCCTGCCCTAGGCTCATTACCTGGAATCAGGCAGTATCAAACAACTGAAAGGAAATTCAACAGGCTGAATGAGTGTGAGAATTTGTCCTGATGGGGAGCCTAAAACAAAAGGCTGTGGGAGTTGCTTTCAATCACTTGGCTCAATTAACTGAACGATACCCGCAGTCGAATGAATACCTAGGCAGAGGATGTCTTCGGGGGATTTCTTCCTCGTTTGAGTTCGGTTCTTCGTGGGGTATTGGCATGACTTTGGACTACTCGGCAAAGTCGGATGCAAGGCGAGGCACGAGATTCGAATGTAGATGCATGGCTACTCTCGTGGTGGCTTTTAGGGGATGTTGACTATCTTATGCAGGATACGATGCGACATAGCAGCATAGATGGTTGTAGTAGGCGGTTGCAATGCGTTAGTGGTAAAGTATGGTCCAAAGTATGAATGAGAGACTTGGCATGGGCGTTGAACGGTATGGCTATGTGCAGAAGGGGTGGGGATACCGACCTAATTAAGTGGATTATTTGGTAGTGGGACCTTGTTGGACCCATAGAATCTATGAAAGGATGTCTGTGACACCATAGGGTGTAGATGGGGCATGCTTTTTTGTTGCTCTCTGATGGATGCATAGGATCATGCATACTCAATAGAGGCCTGACTCGGACTCTATTCAAAGGAATATAGATTCCCTTTTTGTATTGCGCTACATGTAGGTAGTATATGACGTTGCTTATGGCGTCTAGTAGACTTTTCTCATTCATATTACGCGCAGGTATTGTATTGCACAATTGTAGTGCATAGAGTTTACGTTGTTGACTCTTGTTGTATTTATTGTATTGCTTATTGTTATGATTGGTGTTGTATTAATTAGTTGATCTCTTCGTTGTGTACTTAAGATTAGACTTGCATTTTATCATCTATTACTATGTTATAATATACCATTAAGGATCAATCATATTGTATTAGTTATGCCGACTCATTGATGATAGGAGAAGAGCAGGGTATGGTATGATTTCCTATCATCCTATCACCCTGAGATAATTTTAACTTACTTAAATATGGACAATTCGGGTTACACGTGAGCCACTTTATGGAGAGGACTGGTTATGCCTCGGTATCATCATATTTGCTTGTATGTAGTATTAATGTACATTATTTTGAGATAGTTCCCCTTACATCGGACTTTATGTCCGACTTGCATTTTGTCGTTGTTTGTTTATGTCATGATAACTCTAGGTTACTCGATTGAGTGGTTTGATGGTTAGGTGCTTTTGGAGATATGCTTTCAGGATAGGTGGAGCATGCTACGAAGGTTGTTATACCGTAATTTATACAAAGTACAAATTGCTAATATTCAAAAGGAAAGCTCATTAAATTGTAATTTCGAGACCCGTCTTTTGATTTCCAATGGAAACGTGCAATCCAAGAGCACGAATCAGTGTGTCAACCATGGCTTGAGCTAAGAAGCCTAGATAGCCTGGGCCGGGACCAATGGTCAAGATGAATGGAAGATATCCAAAAGCTATATATAAAAGTGTCACATTAGCAATCCACGCCAAGTTACACTTAACTAATTAATGGCACGTGTTTGAATCAAAACCGCTCATAGCCATCCAGATCATCAATCCAAAGAGAAGGCACTCAATAAATGGCATCACAGCATACTGGCTATAAATAGGCAACAATCCCAAGGCACAAAGAATCTTTTTTGCTGCCCAAAGAACTAGCATAAAATCATATAGCACTTTCCTACATTGGAGCTCTACTTAAAAACTCATTAATGGCGGAAATGCTTAAATTCAATGTAATAAGACTCTCGGCTATATAAGAGTAACTATATAAGTAAATGATAGTGGACGTAGGGACTTTCTGCCCGAACCACTATAATTGTCTCGATGTTATTTACTTTCAACATCTTGCTTTTTTCTCATTCATCATCCTAATCCAGTAGTCTAATATATAGTAACTCCAGCAATACTACATCTCATCTCGTTATACTTATATTCAAAAAAGATAATCAAACCAACTTCCAAAATGATATCTTTATATCTCGAGGTGTTGGTGTAGACAAAATTCTACGCTAATAGAGGCGATGTTAATATTTTTGGATATGCTAGATGTAATTATAATACATGACATATAATTTTATATTTGTGACATGTACTATCAAATAATGTATTAAGAACCCCGCAGTTGATGTATTTTGATTTATCTATATTGATATTTATTTATCAGTTGTTTCTACCAATGCAGTCTTCTATATATTGTTTATTCAGTTCTGTTCCTGCATACTTAGTATGTTATATTTTATCTTTTCGATATGAAACTCTATCTATTGCCTTCGTTATGGTATTTTGTTCTAATTTTACCTCAATAATCTGCTTTTTGTGGTATTGGGGAGTCTGTAATTGTTACGAGACGATGACTTTTGGGTATCGTGAATGGCAGATCGTTACAAATTGGGAACGAAAAACATCTATTTTATAACCAATTTATGACTTTTTATGGATGTTTTACGACCGTTGTGTCATTTAGGGGAGATGGCAATCAGAAGACTGTACAGGGTTGGGCGACTAAGGATAGGAATCCAACTGGTGGCCAACCTCGCTTTAGCTTCTTGAAGCGGGGAAACCCAATTCAGTTGAATTGGGTTAGTTGGACATCGATAATTCAACTGTACCGGTTGCCTTTGAGGTAAATTTAAACATATCAATCTATACTAACACATATTTTCATAAATCATATAAATAATATCATCTCAAATTCGATTATCCAATAATTATTGTTTACCATTAAAAAAAATTGATGAAAAAGTGGCCTTCTAGCGAAGAGAGCACTATTTTTACCATTAAAATTTTGATATTTAATAAATGTTGTTACACACATCGCGTCTACATTGTTTGAAAATTGTTGCCCTAAATACAAAATTCAACAATATATGTTTATATTTAAGATAATGTTATGGAAATATTGTTGAAACAATAAAATTAACAATATCCCGTGAAAGTTATTAAACATAAATTTTTAACAATGTTAGAAAAAAACCTTGTGCTAATTATTAATTATTACAACATTACGTAAATATTGTGAATTATTTTTACATATATTTACAATATTAATATTCTATCATTGAATCAGTATCTATAACGCGTAACAAATATAGCTGAACGCAATAGATTTACAAAATTAAAACAAAGTTGTTAGATTTTGAAATTCAGCAACATCACATAAACATTATCAAAAACCTAAATGTGAAACGATGCAAAATAAACATTGTTAAATATTGTTTTTGACAACTATTTAAGTCAATGTTGTTGAAATTATTTTTATTATAACATGTGTAAAAAAGTTGTCATAGAAAACTTATTACAATGTTTTCTTTACCATAAGTTGTAAAAGATCTAACTTTACAACAATTCGTCGAACCGTTATGAACTCAATGTTGTAAAATGGTATTTTTCTTGTAGTGGAAATAATGCATATTTGGGTGCACCATGCCATGATTAGTGCAATTTTTTAATTGAACAAACCATTATATGATTGCTCCATGACCGTCAAAACGTGGAATAAAGAGCTTCATGAAATTACTACCTTTTGCTATTGTGAAGTAACCTACATGTTTTGACCCGTTGTAAGAAAAAGAACTTAGAATAATCAATAGTTTACCCAAAACAAACTGTTATCATTTCTATTACTTGGATTCGAGAAGATTATAAAGCATTTTATAACAAAGAAATGCCTATATTGATTACACAAAATCGGCAACAAGCAAATGCTACAAAGTAGTATGATATTAGCTCTAACTTAAGACTTATTTAATGTAGAGCAATGTTTATAACAATTTGAACAATTGATAAGTGAATTTACTATTGGCAGTAGATTCATACAACACTACTAGAATACTTTAAAATGGGGACAGAGCCTGGAGTCGGCTCCGTCTCCATTATGGAGTCGGCTGGTGACGATGCAAAATTCTATTGAAGTTTGCGTCGGTTGGGGATGGCCTGCAACGGCTCGAGTCGGCTCGCGTCACCTATTTAATTATTTTTTCAATCTAATTATTAAATACACGTATTTCGTTTGACAAAATAAAAAACACTACTGAAATGGCCAAAAAATAAAATTGACATGTAGGATTATTAATATTCACCCCATGACGGGTCGTGATAGGTTAAATTGGTATATTCGATGATATATATTCGTGTAATTCGAAAAGTTATCGTTGTTGACAATCGAACTTGCATGACAGTTCGATGTAACTTTTAGTCGATCCGTTATACAAATTCGATGAAGGTGGTTATATGTAACATTTTAAAGAATTAAAATAATTTTTTAAACCGTTGGGTAATTAATTATGAATTTTTAAATGTATTTGGTATAAAATATTATATAAAATAAAATATGCGGCGTAAAAATAAATTCTTTAGATCTTATGTGGATCTAAGGTAATTTGAACATGTTTCCAGAATCTGGTTTAAAAATACACGAATCAGGGGTGTCGAACTTGAATTTCAAATTTATGATCGTTCGTGGACTTTCGGACAAAAAATCCTTTGTTCGAAAGCCGAACGACCTTCAAACGAGAACAAATTTGAACCAGTGATCGTAGTGTTTTAATCGAATCCGTACGGTTGGGGATGCAAAAAATCATCACTACCAAAATTATCCAAGAAATATGTCATTTTCTAGGAGTTAGCTATAAGACTTGTAATATAAGTGTTATAGCTAACTCCTACAAAATGACATATTTCTTGGATAATTTTATTTTCGATGATTTTTTTGCGAATCCAACTATACGGATTCAATTAAAACACTACAAAGCATCACTGACTCAAATTTGGTCTCGTTTGAAGGTCGTTGAGCCTTCGAACGAAGGGTTTTTTGTCCAAAAGTCCATGAACGGCCATAAGTTTGAAACTCAAGATCGACACCCTGGATTCGTTTATTTTTAAACCATATTCTGAAAACGTACAAAATACCTCAAGTCGACATAAGATTCAAAGAATTTATTTTTACACCGCGTATTTTATTTTATATAATTTTATTATACCAAATTCATTTAAAAACTCTTAATTGATTAACCAACGGTTTAAAATATTATTTTAATTCTTGAAAATGTTACATATAACCACCTTTATCGAATTTGTATAACGAATCGACTAAAAGTTGCATCGATTGGTCGTGCGAGTTAGATTTTCAACAACGAAAATTTTCGAAGTATACGAACATATATCATCGAAAACATCAATTCGACCCATCATGATCCATCATTGGGTCAATAATAATAATAAATGTCAATTTTATTTTATATTGTTGTAGTTTTTTTTGTTTTTTAAATGAAATAGGTGTAAAAAAAGAATTTTAAAAAAAATACGGGCCGACCCTAAACGACTCAATCTGTCACTAATCGGCCGATGCTAACCGACGCCAGCCGACTCCAAATTGAGTTTACAGGTTTCAGCCAAGATCTTTTCTTCACTTTCTTTTCTTAATAAAAAAAAGACGATATTTTTTCTTCCCCGTCATCGATTCCGACCCTCTCCAGCAGTCACCCTCCGGCGTCGTCGCCGTATAAGCCTAGAACTCATCGGAACTCGCCGGAATCTCTTCTTCTTCTTGAATTTGGTAATTTTCTAAACCCTAATTTCGAATTAAATTGTTTGACTAGGTTCAAATGTACATTATTGTGATGATAATTGGGTGTAGGTATTGCTAATTTAGTGTATTAGGTTATTTTTAGTATGAAATCGTTGAATTTGAAAGTGTGAATTGGGAATAATTGAGTGTAGGTATTTAGAATTTGAAAGTGTGAAAATGTAAATTAGGAATTGGGAATTTGAAAGTGTGAAAGTGTGAGTTTGACTTTTATTCCCGATCGATCCCTTATATTTTATATTTGGCTTGAGTGAGGACGACTTGGTCGTCAGAGTGTTGTTTAACTGGCCTGTGCGCCTTATATTTGGATTGAGTGATGACGACTTGGTCGTCGAGTGTTGTTTGACTGGCATGTGCGCCATGTTTCTGTGTATTTATACCTAGAAAGTCTCAGTATCTTGTCCATTCAGGCTGTGCCGATATTATACGAAGGGCACATCGCCTCGATACGCTACCATTTATTTCTGGCGCCTAAGTGAAGCGACTATTTGCATGTTTATTGCTTTATATGCAATAAACATCTTAATATAAATGATTCAAAGGAAATATTTAAAAATAAACTTCTTACTTATTTTAGTATATCTCTAATTAATATAAATAAATTAAATGAAAATAAGACAGCAAAAAAACCTGTAGTCCTAGAAGGCTTTGGTAGATTAGAAAATACGATAATAATCACATAAAATTTTAGATGCAAAGTCTATATGCGTATAGGAATAGAAAAGAAATGCTGTCGAAATTTCAAATATATATATGTTTTTAAATTAGGAAAAATATTCAACTATTTTCTCGACCGTACCTGGTGTATGAAAGTCGAACAGGAAAGGTTCAACGAAAAAACATTTTAAGGATGGTGTATATGAATTTGTTAAATTCGCTAAAGCTAATATTGGAGAAGGCGGCACACAAATTCGTTGTCCGTCTCGGAAATGTCGACATCTACATTATCGAGAATCTGATTTAGTTATTGTACATTTGTTTAAATCTGGTTTTGTGCCAAACTATTATTTTTGGGATCGTCGTGGAGAAAAAATTGGTGCATCTAATTCTATATTGCCTGAGGCTGAGGTGAATAACAATAATGTTACGACGAATCCAATAGTAGATATGGTGGAAGATGCAGCATGGTCAATGTTCCCTACTATTCAAGTTAATGATGTAAATTTGGAAGAAGAACTGACCGAAGGGGTGAAAAGAATTTATGATTTACTGTATTCTGCGAAAAGACCATTGTGGGAAGCATGTAGTAGCGGAATGGAATTGTCAGTTACTGCCGAATACATTACTATGAAATCAAAATTCAATTTTACAGAAGCTAGATTTACAGTAGTTGTACGAGCTACAAAACGACATATGCCACCCAATAATCTGATGTGCGATGGCCATTGAAAAAACTAATGTCTGCTTTCGGTTTGCCCTACCAGAAGATAGATATATGTATAAAAGGTTGTATGTTGTATTGGAAAGATGACATTAATCTTAAGAAATGTAGAATGTGTAAAGAGGAAAGATACAAACCAAGAAAAAAAGGAAAGGAAGTTCCATACAAGAGAATGCATTATTTACCCATCACTCCCAGACTTCAAAGGTTATCTGCATCGTCTGCGACAGCATCACATATGAGATAGCACAGTGTGAGAACGCAGGAAGAGAGGACTTTGATGCATCCATCGGACGGAGAAGCATGGAAACATTTTGATAAGACATATTCCGCCTTTGCCGCAGAGAGTCGTAATGTGAGACTTTGTTTATGTACAGATGGATTTTCACCATTCTCTCAATTTGGTAGTAAATATTCGTCTTGGCCTATTATCCTTACACCTTATAATTTACCTCCATGGATGTGTATGAAAACTCCATATATGTTTCTTACGATTGTCATCCCTGGTCCTGATGATCCGACACAAGCAATCTATGTTTATCTTCAGTCGTTGATCGAAGAGTTGAAAACATTATGGTATGAAGGGGTGGATACATACGACGTGTTGAAAAAAAAAATTCGTATGTTTGCATCTTTGTTATGGACTATTGGTGATTTTCCGGCTTATGCATTGCTTTCAGGCTGGAGTACGGTTGGTTGTCTGGCTTGTCCTTTCTAAATGGAAGATACACAGGCATTTTCATTACCGCATGGAAGGAAAATTTCATGGTTTGAATGTCATCGATATCTTCACCATGTTAATCATACTTTTAGAAGAGATAAGAAAAACTTTGTAGTAAATAGAGCAAAGAACAGACAACGACCAACGACTTTATCACGTGAAGAATTATATGAACTAGTTAAAGAATATCCGAAGATACATGAAACTGGAGTTCAGACTGAAATTCCAGGTAAATCGAACTGGCATAATTGGTGCAAATAAAGTATATTATGGGAGTTACCTTATGGGAAGCATCTCTTACTACAACATAATATTGATGTGATGCACAACGAAAAAAACTTGGTTGATAATGTATTTAATACAGTTTGAATGTCAAGGGTAAAACTAAGGATGATCTCAATTCAACACGTGATATTGAACAATATTGTAAACGTCCCGAACTTCATATAAACCCTAATGATAGTAAAAAACCCAAAGCATGCTATGAGCTAGACATCAATCAAGTAAAAGTTGTGTTAAAGTGGATTGAAGGGCTGAGATGTCCTGATGGGATTTCTTCAAACCTCCGTAGATATGTTGACTTAAAAAATAATAAATTGAGTGGGGCGAAAAGTCACGATTGCCATGTCATGACGGAAAATTTCTTACCAGTCGTTTTTAAAGAAGTATTGCCCATAAAAGTGTGGAGTGCTATAATAGAATTACATCTATTTTATAAAGAGCTTTGTTCAACCACGTTAAAAGTTGAGCGTATTCGTAAACTTAAAAATGTCATCCCTATACTGCTCTACAAACTTGAGAAAATATTTCCTTCAGGATTATTTAATGTAATGGAGCATTTACCTGTTCATCTTCCATATGAAGCACTTTTTCGAGGTCCTGTGCAATATGGATGGATGTATCCATTTGAGAGGTAATTTTGAATATTTGAAATAATAATTTAAATTTGAAATTGACGTAAGTAAATTTTAATCGAATAAATTTTGTACTAGGTACTTGAATCATCTCAAGAAAAAAGTTAGACAAAAAGCACGAATTGAAGGTTCGATTTGCAAATCATATATCGAAGAAGAAGCTTCATTCTTTTTCTCTCACTATTTCGGTAACCATGTGAACTTATCATTTGCAAGTGTTTCGTGTAATGATGAAGCCGTTGAACAAGATTGTTCTGAATCAATGTTTTCTATTTTTAGACAGAATGACCGAGCTGCTGGAAAATGTGTGGAAGTATGGTTAGACGATAGAGATTACCATATAGCACACGCATACGTTCTTCTTAATTGTGCTGAAGTTGCACTATTTATTAGGTAAATATTGAACGATAATTCTCGATAATAGTACATATTTGCATTATTTAGGAGTTACCCAATTTAAATTGATTTTACACTTAATATACGTATACATATATTTTTAGTATTTATAAATCAGAACATCCACTTGGCGATCTCAGCAAAGAATTTGCTAACTGGTTTACGAGATACGTTTATGATTAAAGAAATTGTGTCGGTGATGAAGGATTGAAACGTCTTGTGATAGGATCAAAAAGAAATGTCAATACTTATCCAATTTTCTTTTTGAATGGATTTAAATTCAACACCAAGGAATAGGGTGCTAAAAAAATGACTTATAACAGCGGTGTATTTATCAAAGGGACTGATGATCCAGATGAACATATAAAAGATTTTACGGGGTCTTAACACAGGTTTTGGAATTTACATATTCTATCTATCTGCAGAGAAATTATTTTTATTCAGATGCAGTTGGTTTAGCAATGCTCCGAGCTCTGGTATCAATGTACATAAAGACTATAAACTTATTGAAATAAACCATAACTCACGTTACTCAAAGTATGATCCTTTCATGTTAGCCAAACAAGCATTATAGGTTTATTTTGCTCCGTATCCATTACTAAAACAAGATAAAGCAGACTGGTCGGCTGTTTTTAAAACAAAGGTAAGATTTACACTTGATGGAAATAATATTCCAGATGAAGCAGCTTATCAAGCAGATCTTGAGGCAAATAATGAATTAATAATAACTGATCTTCATGCTGATATAGGGCCTTTGAACGATGAATCAAATATTCTAATGGAAGCATTTGAGACTTTAGAGGAAAATGACGATATAGAGTTCGAGAGCAAGTCAGAACCAGAAAACGACGAAGATTGATTATTAATTAGTGATGATGTAATGTATATAAGATGGAAATTTTTATCGTTTGTTGTATTATGTCAATTCTAAAATCTGTGTTAATGTAATGGGAATTCATATCATTTGTTGTATTATTCTTTTATTATTCTGCTTTGAGTTATATGTATGTGATTATTAATCGGGCATGTTTCCAATTTATGAAATGATATATGTTTTTTCATTATATGAAATGATATATATATATATATATATATATATATATATATGCATGTTTCTAGCAGATATTATACCCCACAACAGGCGGTTCTAAGGTTTATGCGGCCCTGCTCTTGGCGAGGTTAGTAATGGTACGACCGATAATCGCCAGAGAGCATACTTAGTGCGGAAGACCAATGAAGGGTAAGTATTTAATTTACTGCAACTTCATTATATTATTTAGCGCATGCTACTAGTATATTTATGATTTATTAGCTGACAATATCAAAATGTATTCAGAGGTTTCGATTTACAGCCGTCCGAGTCCATTCTAGCTGTGTCTCGCAATAGCTACCGTAGTAGGATGACGGACTTGTGGGAGCATTGGGATAGGATCCCACTTTATATTAGAGATGCCGTATGGGCCAACCTCCAGGTAAGTATAAAATTCTAATTAATTTGAGATTGACATATTTGATCTTGAAAATTAATGTACAATTTATATAATTCATTTAAATTTCAACGTGCAGGAGTCCTTTATTGTGGATCTCGAAGATCTCGGGACGTTCAGGATGCACTGGGAGAGGAAGATGAGAAAAAACTATAGAGGTACGCTCTCCAAGATGAAAGAGGCCGGTAAAAAGCCAAACTGGATGAGTGAAAATTTGTATGCACGGTTTATGCAATATTGGGAAAGCGAAGACGCGAAGGTAAATTTTCTATTTTCATATGTCTGTAATTATAATTCATTTAAATGTTTATATAATAGTTAAATTATACAGGCGGTAGCATCAAGGAACTCCGCAAACAGACTTAGGAATCCTACAACACACCGCGATGGATCTAAGTCTTTTCAGCAATATAGGGAAGAAATGGTAAATATAAAAATTGTTATTTGTAATTTACTTATAACATTGTTTATTTATATATATATGTACATATGTGTATATATATATACATTGTTTAATCATATCTAATTTCAGACGAGGGAGAGAGGTGGTGTTGCACCGTCTCATTTGGACGTCTTCTCCCGAACACACACCGTTGAACATATAGATGAAGATGGCGTGGTAACATATGAATGGTCAGACGCCAAATCAACGAATATCCAGGTATAAAGACTATAAATTTTTTCTCTTATTTAACAATACATTAAATTTAATATTCATCTTCTCAAAATTATATTTCTAAACACAGGAGAGATGCAATCAGGAGATTGCTCGTGTGTTTGTAGAGTCTGGCATGGAGCAGTTGACCGTTGAGGAGACGGACATGATATTCGCTCGTATTACCGACCCGCCGACCAGAAATAGACAGTATGGATATGGCAATCAAGCAGTAATATTTATTGAATTTAATTAATTCATTAACCAGTTTATAACTGTTATTGAATATTACGTATAAACTATAACTATGAATTTATTAATATACAGGCCGCAACGCAAACCGCTTACAATAAACAACAGGCTAAAGAAACAATAGCGGCTATGCAAGCACAAGTCGTCGAGTTGAACGATTGGTGGAAGACTGGATTGAAGCAGCAACTAGACGAGGCGATTGCTGCTTACTTGGCAGAGCATAGGATGAATATGACACCATCACAGGGATCTGGCGCTGCTGATGATTGGGGCGAGTGGTAGTATGTTTTTACATATGTTTTCTGATAAACTTTGAAAGTCTTGTACATTTGATGAACTTTTGGTTGAATTTGTAAATATTATGGATATTTGTGATGATGGATGTTTGAAGATGTATGTTGATGTTTTGTGGGTCTTAGTTGGGCATATATGTGATGTATATTATTGTTTGGTGAAGTATATTTGAGGAATATATATGATTGTATGGATTGAAGTTAGAAATAGCTGTTGGAAATGCAGAAAAATTTACCCAGATTAGCGTCGGCTGGAGTCGGCTCGGGTCGGCCTATGAGTCATTTATTATTTTACACGTGGACTAAATTTAGCGTCGGTCGGAGTAGGCTAGCCGACTCTAGCCGATGCTAAACTAGTGGACGGATCTGTCCACATTCCCGTCACCATTTCACTTGGCGACGAGCTATTTAGTGTCGGCATATAGCATCGGCTCGAATCGGCCGGAGTCAGCTCGAGTCGGCTATATGCCGATGCTAAACAGTCTTCTCTTTGTAGTGCAACTTTGTCTTGTCATCTCGGGCTTATGAGGTGCATTTGATAGGAAAAATGTCCGATTTAGGTTGGCGTAATGTCCCATGCTTCACTACTTTGGTCCGTTGAGAGGAACTAGTAATATTGATCTGTTGGCGTCATACTTGTTAGATGCCAGTAGTGATTAATAATAATCAATCATTGCTGACTCTTTCCTATACAAATATTAATATAATGTTTCCATTTCCAACCCAAATAATTCATATTTTCAAACGTAATTAATAAATGCAAAACAATTGATTCTCCTTCCAAATACACCTTTAATCTCAAATAGACCCATTCTCCTTTTCCCCTTTTGTTTCCCTTTCAAATACTTTTTTTCCATGTTGTTTTCGTGTTGCACAATAACATATCTTTAGTTTACTCAAATATTCACAAAATTAAAAAAAGGGAAAAAGAAAAGAAGGGTTCGTTAAATTTTGGGGCGGCTCATATTATTCAATTGAGATACTAAATTTGTAGCATATCGAAACATCATTTACAGCAACTGCAACAACATGTTACATATTACAAAATATGAAATGTAACCCTTAAACACTCTCTAACAGAAGTTACAATTATAAAATCAGGTTAGGCGTTTGTTGAACAAATATCAACTCTCATACGTTTATTGAACAAGCGTCCAATTCTCATCCGCTTGTTCAATATGTGTCTGAGAAGTGAGTTCTAATTCAACAAACGTCTAACTCTTAGGTGCTTGTTTAACACGCATCTTATGTTTAGACGTTTGTTCAACAAGCGCCTAACACCTTCAACTAGAGTCTTAAACATGGGCATTTATTGAAAAAGCATCTAGTTTGATCTTTTGCTGGAAAACAGTACAGATTACATTTTGTAGCTCGTAAAAATGTAATATATGATAAAATTTCTATTGGAGTTGCTTTTAAGAACAACAATTTGTATACGTGCATCAAATTTAAAAGCAACAAGTGAAAAATAAAACACACTGCCAAGAATAGAAATAATAAAGGCGCTTTACCAAAGCCCTTAATACTATTAGTAGGGGCGAAATCTATTCTTCATGTGCCTCCAAAACTACGAGAGGAAAATTAAAAATAGTCCCTATAAGTGCTGCCTCCAATAACATATAGGGGCATTTTAGATTTTAAATTTGCCTCTAACCAACAAGTCCTTGCAGACGTGGACATAAAAAAAATCTTAATATAGGCTTAAAAAGTTGCCTCAAATAGTTACAATTCAGGCTAATAAAAGCTCTTGCAGCATCTTTGACAATTATTTATATTAAAGGCAAACACAAAAGTGCCTGTACTATGTATTATAAAATACAAAAGCAGCCTGCACTATATATTACTTGCATTATCAAATCACAACACTCAGCATATTTGCAAACATACTATAAAACACAAAAATAATACCTGTACTATTTATTACTTGCATTATCAAACAGTCAGCATACTTGCAAACGGTAAAACACAAAAACAATATATGTACTATTTATTACTTGCACTACCAAACAACCACAATTAGCATATTTGCAAACAGAGCTTATGGGCATTTAATTTATAATACGACATACATAATACTTTAAAATAATTAATGTAAAACCAAATTAAGAGGTGACATAGAAGAGAAAAGTTGCAGTTTTTATGCGGAATATAAAAAAATGTCCATATCAAAGAAATGTTATAACTTCTACCTAAACAGAACAATAAATGACTCTACAACCTAAGCTAGACATTATAGTACTATTTAAACACAAAATGGAAATGGTGGGCTGTTTACAACATGAAAGTGAAACCAAACTTGAAAAAAAAACATACTACAAATATCAAATTCCATCGACCAATTACTTACCCGAAGTGGAGCCACGAACCACGAACTGCAAAAAATACATATCATTAAGGGTGTCTTGCAGGATGAGACACTTGAGCATATAATGATAGATGATATGGATGTGGATAATAGAGAGGTCCACACTGTGGAAATGGTAAATTTTGTTGGAAGAGTGGTGGTTGTTGGCAGGATGATTGCTGTTGATTGGGCGGTTGATTTTGGATTATTGCAGGGCGACCTGTGTTAAGAGGCGCTTCTAGTGTAGACAATGGTTGTTCTGGTGGAGATTGAGGGGATGATAAATTTTGAGAAGATTGAATCATTTGTCGTAGCTCCTCTATCTCCTTTCCTTGTTTCTCATTAATACTTTGTTGTTTTTCAAACATTTCTTTTAGACTCAAACATTCAGATTACAGTAAAGCATAAGCTCGACCTCGGTGCGATGAACGAACCATTGATGTTGGTTGAGTTTCATGAACCCAAGGAACCATATCTGGTGTTATGACTTCTCCATAACCGCGAACTCTACCACCGGTCTCGAATCCCCTTGCTGATACATATGCTTGCAGCCTTGCCTTTGGTGTTGCATCGCCGTTAGTATCAACTAGTTCAGCCAACTTTTGTGATATGAGTGCCTACAAAACATTGTATCAACAAAAAGGTAATATTACTTTCATCATTCATGCATAATAATACTATAAAAACATTAGTTTAATGGTATATCAATATGTCATTTCTAGTAATGATGCCAATACTGCAGTCAAAGCCATCGATGAAGTAAGTACAAAAGATGAACGTGTGTATGGTGAAGTTTTTGTGGTGGTGACCCTGATACATAGGTTTCTTGAATGCAGCTAAATTTAGTTTCAGGTGTACTGATGGTTTTAGCATCAGTCTGTGAGCCTTTCTTAGTGATTATCACAAGTACAACTGCAATTTTGGAATATAATAGTTGCCAGTGCTCTTTATTGTCCAACTCATATTTTAAGGTATCATCGTCTTGAAATTCTGAACTAAGGGAATCTGAAACTACAGTCAAAACATTTTTCTTCAACATAGATGAATTGGAGTAAATACAATCAGGTAAGTCAAACTTGTTATATGCATTCAAGCAAACTATTAAGAAAAGACGATGATATGCATATACAATGCCTGAGCAAATGCATGCAGGTCATAGACATAAAAGCATGCACTCACTGTTATCCAGTGAAGAAATAAGTCACATGCCATTGGGCATCTGATAGAAAATAATACCTATATAGCTGTAATTATTTTACATCATTGATTGTGTTTCACATATGTGAATGATCGCATATATTAGCGCCGATAGACTATCTGTAATAAAAATATGCATATAAAGGTTTCAGCAACCATAAAATGTAACTTGGAAAAATCAGTATCATCAAAGCGATCTCTATTTTTGTGAAGCAGTGGATTTGCCAGTGCACCAATGCAGATTGGCAATAATATTAGTGGAGCCATATGAAAATCTTATGTGTGTGAGGTCCTTCTTTTCATTAAGTGAAGACTATAAAATTGTAAGAAGCACTTTGTATCGATGTTTTATTTCTTTTAAAATTGAATTTCACTCCCTTTTAGTTATATTTAGCTTCTCTCTGCATAACATTTTTCATTATATGTATGTTTGATGTCTTAGGTTTACAGATTTTGATAAGGAGGAACATTTTTGGATTAAATGTCTATAGCCATGTGATAGCTCAATATGATTTTGCTAAAAGACAAACATGAAGCGAATGAAATAACAAAGCAGTGACTAATAGAGATTGACTGTTATGAACACATTGTCACATTATTTGTTGATTGTTATGAACACATTGTCACATTAGTGTTTACAATTGAATATTCATGTTGTTTCAAAAATATTGAACCCTATGTACATTTAGATGAATAGCATATTTCATTTTTCATAAATATGATTACATGTAATCAGTTACCCATAGGTTATCTTTTAAGGTTCATGTAAATGATAAAATGGTAGTTATCTATAAATACCTTGATTTAAAAAAAAAAAATTCTTTTAGCGATTACCTATGAAGATTGACTATTTAATTTAGGCACGTAGTCAAACGGTACAATGTCCTTACATGTGTTAAATTATTGAAGAATTATCCAAGTAACTATTAAACATATTTGTAATTCAGATAATTGAATAATTTAAAGTGTACGTATTCTTTTCCCAGTGTCATCTCCTTAAAAGAAAACTAATACTACTGCACCACTTTTGTAAATTGATAATGGAAGTTTAATAAGTTCTTGTATAAAATTGCTAAACTGAGACATGTGGACATGGTTAAAGAATTTATAAATTATTGTTCAGTAGCAAAACACACCACAACTGAATAACAATCCAATAATCAATTGTAGATGACGAAATATTAAATAGATACCTTTCTTTTACAAGGGTAATTAAAAAGTTTTTTTGTAGTGGTAGATCTTTTGATTAAATTAGTATATAAAATGACGCTACATATAGCATAATCTGGAAAATATGAATAACATTTAAAAATAAACAAATTTTAGCTCAAAGGATATTAGACTTACCCCCATTTGTTCAGAAGCATGATCGACCCAGCTTCTTTGCTCATCCTTTCTCTTATGTACTAATTCATAAGCCTCAATTGGATCAGGTGAGTGGCCATGCTCTTTTTCCTATTGCAACAACGATACATCATAATCAGTAATGGTAACTGTACGGTGAACCAAAAATTTATTTCAACTGAAAATCTATTAGTATGATGATGGTAAGTCATAAATTATATAGAGTGATTATATGTTGGATGTGTGATTTGTAATAAAACGTATTCTCTGATGTATAGAGGACAAAACAAACGATTTAGTAAAAGGAAGGTTGTTTTATTTATTAGAAAAGGTGGAAACTACTCTCCTAAAATAAGTAATGAGTGTTTTATTTTTATAATTAAAGAAGTTAAAAGTTCATAAAAAATTATTTGTAGTTTGTTAAGTAAACAGTTATAAACGATCACAGTAAAAGAAATCTACACTAAAATAAAAAAGAGAAAACTCTTGATCATAAGAGAATAACACGATTAGCTCATTAAAATGATAGGAAGAACGTAGAAAATATGATTACTCACAAATATAGCATAGTGTCGCATGAAGCTCATCGATCCACCCGTGTGACTCATTTTTAGTTTCTTACGATTTGCAGTGTTTCTTTCAACCCGTACCTAATATTCATTAGCAATAGTGATAATAACAATTATATATCTATATGTACGCATATGAATTAAAAAGTAGTATGTGTCTCTTACTTTATTTTTGGAATCGTTATCTCAATAGTTTACAATTTGCCTCCATTGACCATTGTCTACACGATCATCTCCACACGTAAGATGCTATGGCGATCCTACATGTGGAGTGTAATACTTACCTTTTAAACTGGCTCGATTGTTTCTTACTCTTTTGGATAGTCTCTTTAGCAGTGAATGTCGAATTTTAGGAATATGGGAAATATCTTCGGGACGCCAATCAATAGTATCCTTGAAATGAACATAAATTGTGTTACGTTTACCATTCGTGTAATTGCATATAGAAATATGAAATATATTGTTATAGTAAAATAAATTTTAAAATAACTTCTGATTTCATTTTTGTAGGATCGATTTCACCTTAGAGGGGGTGAATAGGGTTATACTATTAATTATAAAAATTTATTGCGGAAGCTTATAAAATATTCAATTCAGATTTCAACACAGTTCACAGCAGAATAATAGCAGCACAAATATCGCAGAATATAAATAACAGAAACAGAACACAGAATTTACCCAGCTTCGGAAAAACCCTGCCTACGTGCTGCCCTCAAGATTTCTACTAGAATTAGTTAGTCAGACGCTTACACACGTAAAGTCGCGACACCCGCTATCGACTAAATCTAACTCTACGCTCAAAACCCTGCCACAACTTAGCCACTGAGTTGCGAATTCTCAAACTACGCCACATAGTTTGTCCCCTAGTCACATGACTAGAATTTATAACGGTTTAAAAGGAATTATAAATTAAAAAACAATTAAAAAACAAAAACACCCCTAATTTTAACTAAAGCCTTAAATAATAACTAGAGTAAATAAGCCGGCCCAAAATCACGCTCTCTTTTATTTTCTATCGACCCGCTCCTTTTTTGAGATAATGGCGGCTTGTTCTCGTCTTTGCAAATTAGGGCTACGTTCCTTCGTTCCAAATTAGGGGTATTGAAGCACTATTTTGAATTTTTCGATCGACACAGATGATTTTATCGATACTTGCTTGTTCGATCAGATGTTACTTTGAATTGCAGACAGCTGCTTCTACTTGATCGAGTTTGATATTTGCTTCGGTATGTAATTTATCCTTTTTACTTTCTGATTGAATGCTTGAACTCAATGGATTGAAATTGCCGATGATGAATGGTTTATATAGGGTTTGAATCCCTAGATTTGCGTTCATCTGATTCTTCAATAATTGTGCTTTCAGCCATTCGATTAATTTATGATGTTGATGATTTTACTGACTTAATCAAATTTGTATACTTGGTTGACACGATTTTGATTTTTAACTCGGTCAATTTTCTTGGCCACCACGGTAACGAATACGAATTGTTATACGCTTGATTTCTGACTTGGTCAAAATTGATTTTGGATTCATGAATTCATTGTACTGCCTTGGCCTTGTGAATTCATTGTACTGCTTCATCATGTATCATCTTCGGCCATCACCATTGCTTTGATATTTTCTCTGCTGTAGCATGGTCTTGGTTTTGAAGTCTTTGTCATTTGTCGATTTTGTTCTTTTCTTTCTGTGACTCCAGTCAGTAGCTTACGGTTTGTTCATGTGATTCCATGGTATTGTTGCAGACCACTTGATCACTTGTGTATTTGATGGTAGCTGTGACACTGTTGTGTCGATATTGATTTACTTCATTTCTGTAACATGTTGGAATTTGACCCTATTGTGATTTTTGTGTCACTGCAATTTGCACTTTACCACGGCATTTTATACTATAATTTCGATATTGTAGAGTCAAAGTTTTCAGTGTCATTTGCTTCTACACCTTGTCTTGTTCTTTATTGTAAGGTTGAATCACTGTCATTTGTTTTCGAGTACGATACTTGCACTGTTTCATGTGTGCTTGAACTCGAATACATAAATTGCCATTCCATGACTCTGCATATACTCTCTGAGTTTCTTTGGGCCTGTCGCATACATGTTGCTTGATATGTTGGTTCGGTCTTGTACCTGTAGTTGTATTCATGTACGCTCTGGCTGGTTGACTGTTGCATTTGTTCTGCCTATGTGCACTCATGTGTATTGGTCTGGTTCATTGTAGTAGTTGTTAGAATTGGCTTGTGGTCTTCGCTGGCATTACTGGTGCATGTGCTTAGTTGAGGCTTGTATTTTGATGTTCAAGTTGCAGTATCCTGCGTAGACTTGTTTCCTCCGTCTTTGATCGTCTCTGGTTTGAGGCTGTGCTTGCATGCTCTAACCTGATGCATATTTCCATGTGGTCTTTTGATCTGTTCTTTGAGTCAGTGGTATTGTCTATGTTGATTTTGGATTTTGACCATTTTATTGAGCTTGTACACTTACATTGCACCTGAGTTGAATCTAGCTTAAACGCTCGAGTTTGATCTTGTGCCCGTGTTGTGTCTTTATTTGTGTTGTATTTGAGTTGAACCCGGCTTTTCATTTGGGTTTGACCCGTGCTCACCTGTCCCTGTAAATCAATCAAGTGTATATCGGTGTGCACGGCCTTGTGGCATGTACAGTGATACACTGTGCATGTCACATTGTTCGTGTGTGATGAATTCAAATGTAAATGATGACGAACAACCCAAATAACTGAGGCAAATATTATTTTCAAAATTCACATTTTATTTTATATTGCAAAAATATTTCTTTTTCAATTTTACTGCGTTAGTGAATATTTTTGCAGATTGCTCAGATGCTGGATTCTAACTGGAATGAAGTTGAAGATAAATACGAGTGTGAGTGATATGTAGTAAGGTCAACTGTAAATGTAAAATCGTGATATAATTGAATTTGTATCAAAGTTGTATAGTGAATAGTGAGAGCTTGAATTTGTACTATTCAATATTGTAATAAATATTTGTTTGAATAAAATTTTTGTTTGAATTCAAATTCTGTGTTATTTATTTTTATTCAGCAAATATTTATTTAGTTTATGAAAAATAAAATAGTACAATAACAAATACATTTACACGAATATATATATATATATATATATATATTTTATTATTATCAAACAAAAATCATATAATCGCATATTCAACAATCTCCCCCTTTTGATGATAACAAACATATATTTAAGATTTTGAATATGTTAAATGTATTTGATCATAGATATATCCTAATTGCTTCCCCTATTTAAATGCTTCCCCTCTACACAAAGCTCCCCCTATATATTTGCATACAAATAAAAATATGCAAATGAACCTAGATGCAAATAGAAAATTATTTGACCTTTGCTTGATTTTATTTGACAAAATCTTAACTTTCCTCTCCCCTTTTTGTTATCAGCAAAAGAGTAATAGTGTTAGAGAAAATAGAGATAAAGCGATCGATATCAATCCAACATTAAAACTCAATTGAATATAAATATTAAATTTCAATAAAAAATCAAACAAAAATCGTAAATATTTTGTTAGGCGCATATTCCACTTTTAGAATGATGGGAATTATGTCATCATATAAAACCATACAGTTGTGTCTATTTGTGGTATATTTATATCAAGAATTTGAATACCTACTAACCACGCATAACCGTTAGGTCTTTTAAATGAGATTAGTACTATTCAATTTTATTTAAAAAAAATGAATTCAAGTATCTTCTAACCATGCATAACCGTGAGGACTTTTAAATGAGATTAGAATCAACTTATTTATTATCAACTTTTGTTATGCGTTCCATACATGCCTAACCGTGAGGACTTTTAAATGAGCATGGAAGCACATAACAAATTCCAAGTAATTCACCCATTCATAACCATGAGGACTTTTAAATGAGAGTGAATACCTTGGTATTTATCTTTTTTATTTTTTTATTTTTTTATTTTTTTTAAAAAGAAATATAAAATGAAAAACGAAAGATTCCTGTTTAAAGTACCACATATCGACAAACTATATAGAATTTTGATGAGTGATGGTCGTTAGAAATATGATAGAGATAGAGATGGTCATGGAATTTTTACCAACAAAAAGTTTTATAACTCTTGTTTAATTTTCTAAAGAAATTTACTAATTATACCGTCCCGAGTCATGATATATGATAAATATCAACACCCATCACTTTTTCGATCACTATTTATCTTTTTGACAATTATTAGGGAGTTAGATTAGTCAAAATAGTCATTTAAAATCAAATTCAAAAATAATTATGAAATCAATTTTTCAAAATGACTAATCTGAAAATATGGTCAAAAATGATTTTCTCGAGGGGGTTATATGAGAAAAATTTCTGCTATTTGAAAATTATTTGAAATGAAGTATATACAGATATTTTCTTTAAAAAACGATGCAGTTACTAAATGTCTCAACAAAAATCACGTTCAACTAGTAATTGTTCTATCAACTAGATTACCAGTGTAATCTGCATCTGAATTTCTTTTTTGCTCAAAATTATCATTAATTGAATTTGATCGACCAAACCATGAAATGTGCACCAAAAATTTCAAACTCAATTTTAACAGCAATTTAAATGACATTCTCTTGAATTTGAAATGAAGCCGTGTAAATAATCAGAAAACCGTGAATATAGAGTTAGCCATATTATAACCAAATATATTGTCCAACAAAACACTATTTTTAATCCAAACTATATATATATATATAGTAATTCAAAGAATCTAGAGATTTTTATAGTGTTTTTAGCATAAGAATATAATTGGCCAACTATTTTGAATAAATCAGAATCAAAATCATCATTTTTTTCGTCATCTCGTTATTGGCTGATTTAATTCAGAATATGGTGCAGATTATCACATTTAATATATCGTTCAAATAAATATACCTTTACCTGTTTTACCTTTATGACATTTTTCGTTGTTATCTGTTGTTATTCTGTCACCTTTATATTAGGCTAAGGAACTTTGCTTTGTCGCCCGTTGTGTTTCTGGAACAGCCAAAATCCAGAGAACACTGTTGTTGTTCCTTAGCCTGCCACCACACCTACACGGGAAAAGATTTATGTGACCTAATTTTTTTTATGGGTCCATGGTTGTTAGTTGTAGAATATATTGAAAAATAATTTTGTGAAGACCCAAAACTATTTATATATGTTCCTTTCGGCACCCAAATTTGTTTAACTTTGAGAGATTTTATATTTGTGCCTTTTGGAACCCAAATCGGTATAGTTTTCACATGTTTGGGTCTATACCAACAACTATTTTGAGCGTGTCCATATTTTCTACAAATCGTGCACATTGAATTTTCTTGATTAATCTTGCTTTCAACATTTTCAGATTTATTATATTCAAGTCCTTGTTTAACCGTATTAACAGTTTGCTTTCCTAATAGCATATTCAACGATTTTTCACTTTTTGAAAATTTATCTAAAGTCGTTGACAATTATTGGACTTGTGTTTTGAGAGATTCATTTTCGTTTAACAATTGTATGAACTTTTTGATAGAATTCTCTCTCCTAGTATTTTCACTTTCTTTCAAAATCAGAATTTCATTTTCAAGCGATTTCATTTTAATTTCTGATTTTTTAATTTCTTCTTCAAATGTTGGACACTTATCACACTTAGGTATCCTACTTTGATAGGTTTTAACTAATTGGTCAAGTTGTTCATTTAATTCTACCAAAGTAACTTTTTGTGATTCAAGTTTAGCATATTTCTCCCTAAGTCGTTCAAAACAGCCATTTACTTCGTGGAAATAAATAAGTAATTCAGAGTGAGTGAATTTTGATACCTCGCTTGGCTCATCATCGTCGCTATCAGTTATATTTCCATGAAGGCACATATCTGCTTTCTCACTCTCACTGCTAGTACTTTGATTATCTTCATCACTTGTATTCCACGTGGCTGTATCATTTCTCCGTTTTGATTTCTTTTCAAAATCGCATTGAAATAGGGGATAATTGGGCTTGATATCATAGGGTTTGTTGCAAATGATCCCGTGTTCTTCCGAGTTGTCTAGTGCTTTGATTATTCTGCTTTTTAATTTTTGATTTAGAGCTGGATTTCCATATTTGTGGTTCCACCTTTTGAATTTCTTCATTATTAATGCCAGCTCAGCTGCTCCATCATCATCATCCTCATCACAACTGCTTTTTACCAATCCTGTTAAGCACATTTCTTTAACTGAGTCAGTTGTGGAGGACTTCTCATTGTTGTTGACTTTTGCACCATATATTGCAATTAAAGTATTCCAGATTTCCTATGCAATTTCACAATGAGAGATGAAATTAAAGTTATCCTGATTAATATGAGAATATAATATATGCATAACAAGAGCATTAATCGAGATAATTTTCTCGTCATTTATATCACACCCATTTTCAATAATATTCCAACATTTAATATTAACAGATTTTAAATAAAATTCCATTTTCAATTTCCAATTCAAAAAATCTGTTCCATCGAAAATAGAAGGAATAATATTGGAACGACCCTCAATAAAGGTATTATTAAAAGAAGCCACTTTAAAAATGCAAATTTTTAAAACAAAAATTGGTTTTTGGAAAACGAATTTTTTAAAACAAAAGTTGACTTCTATTCCTAGCTCCGATACCACTGGTAAAATCGATTTCACCCTAGAGGGGGGTGAATAGGGTGATACTATTAATTATAAAAATTTATTGTGGAAGCTTATAAAATATTCAATTCAGATTTCAACACAGTTCACAGCAGAATAATAGCAGCACAAATATCGTAGAATATAAATAACAGAAACAGAACAACATAGAATTTATCCAGCTTTGGCAAAACCCTGCCTACGTGCTGCCCCAAGGTTTCTATTAGAAATTAGTTAGTCAGACGCTTACACACGTAAACTCGCGACACCCGCTATTGACTAAACCTAACTCTACGCTCAAAACCCTACCACAACTCAGCCACTGAGTTGCGAATTCTCAAACTACGCCACATAGTTTGTCCCCTAGTCACACGACTAGAATTTACAACGGTTTAAAAGGAATTACAAATTAAAAAACAATTAAAAAACAAAAACACCCCTGATTTTAACTAAAGCCTTAAATAATAACTAAAGTAAATAAGCTGGCCCAAAATCATGCTCTCTTTTATTTTCTATTGGCCCGTTCCTTTTTTGAGATAATGGCGGCTTGTTCTCGTCTTTGAAAATTAGGGCTTCGTTCCTTAGTTCCAAATTAGGGGTATTGAAGCACTGTTTTGAATTGTTTGATCGACACAAATGATTTTATCAATATTTGCTTGTTCGATCAGATGTTACTTTGAATTGCAGACAGCTGCTTCTATTTGATCGAGTTTGATATTTGCTTCGGTATGTAATTTATCCTTTTTACTTTCTGCTTGAATACTTGAACTCGATGGATTGAAATTGCCGATGATGAATGGTTTATATAGGGTTTGAATCCCTAGATTTGCGTTTGTCTGATTTCTTCACTAATTGTGCTTTCGGCCATTCGATTAATTTTAGATGTTGATGATTTTACTGACTTAATCAAATTCATATACTTGGTTGACACGATTTTGATTTTTAACTCGGTCAATTTTCTTGGCCACCACGGTAACGAATTTGAATTGTTCATACGCTTGATTTCTGACTTGGTCAAAATTGATTTTGGATTCGTGACTTGTTCTTTATTGTAAGGTTGAATCACTGTCATTTGTTTTCGACTACGATACTTGCATTGTTTCATGTGTGCTTGAACTCGAATACATAAATTGCCATTCCATGACTCTGCATATACTCTCTGAGTTGCTTTGGCCATGTTGCATACATGTTGCTTGATATGTTCGTTCGGTCTTGTACCTATAGTTGTATTCATGTACACTCTGGCCGGTTGACTGTTGCATTTGTTCTGCCTATATGCACTCATGTGTACTGGTCTAGTTCATTGTAGTAGTTGTTAGAATTGACTTGTGGTCTTCGCTGGCATTACTGGTGAATGTGCTTAGTTGAGGATTTTTTTTTTGATGTTCAAGTTGCAGTATCCTGTGTAGACTTGTTTTCTCCGTCTTTGATCGTCTCTGGTTTGAGGCTGTGCGTGCTTGCTCTAACCTGATGCATATTGCCATGTGATCTTTTGATCTGTTCTTTGAGTCAGTGGTATTGTCTATGTTGGTTTTGGATTTTGACCATTTTATTAAGATTGTACACTTACATTGCATCTGAGTTGAATCTAGCTTAAACGCTCGGGTTTGACCTTGTGCGCGTGTTGTGTCTTTATTTGTGTTGCATTTGAGTTGAACCCAGCTTTTCATTTGGGTTTGACCTGTGCTCGCCTGTCCCCGTAAATCAATCAAGTGTATATCGGTGTGCACGGCCTTGTGGCATGTACAGCGATACACTGTGCATGTCACATTGTTCGTGTGTGATGAATTCAAATGTAAATGATGACGAACAAGCCAAATAACTGAGGAAAAAATTATTTTCAAAATTCACATTTTATTTTATATTGCAAAAATATTTCTTTTTCAATTTTGCTGCGTTAGAGAATATTTTTGCAGATTGCTCAGATGCAGGATTCTAACTGGAATGAAGTTGAGGATAAATACGAGTGTGAGTGATATGTAGTGAGGTCGACTATAAATGTAAAATTGTGATGTAATCAAATTTGTATCAAAGTTGTAAAGTGAATAGTGAGAGCTTGAATTTGTACTATTCAATATTGTAATAAATATTTGTTTGAATAAAATTTCTGTTTGAATTCAAATTCTGTGTTATTTATTTTTATTCAGCAAATATTTATTTAGTTTATGAAAAATAAAATAGTACATTAACAAATACATTTACACGAATATATATATATATATGTTTATTATCATCAAAAAAAAAGTCATATAATCGCATATTCAACAATTTTAAACTAATATGAAAACTCGGTTTACATCCAAAATATTTAGTTTATATAATCTGTAAGATTAAACTTACAGATATTACTTTCCATATTTTGTCCGTATCTGCATCATTGTATGCTCTCCAATCTGTTGCAGATAGAGGAATAAGATTATAATTTCTCACCAAACTACCCAAGTACCTTGCTAACTTAGCATCTTTTGGAACAACACACAATCCATCCTTTGTGAACTCAATCTCTCCTTGACCAATTTGCCCCATTTAGGTTTGTCATAACTACGTCCTTTTCTCTTTATCGATCTAGTTAGGTAGACGGTAGTGTTAATCATTGTATAGACAGTAATTAATATATATATATATATATATATATATGCATGATAAGTAATTCATTATAAGTTGTGAGAACATACCATCATTTTGAGAGCCATCATTTTCTTGCATGTCATCACCAAAACTAGAATATCCAAAGGTGTTCATCTAATGGTCAATAATGTATTTGAAACGATAGAATCATGTACCGTTAAATTGAAAAAAAACTAAGAATTCTTTAATGGAACTATAACACCTCCGAGAAAAAGTAATCATTTAACTAATGCATAAGAAAATCAAAATTAAAACATGTCGTAAACAACAACAAACTCAGTTTCTGAACAGAACTAACATAAGAAAGCATGTCATAAATCTAAACATGAAATTTATTGATGTATTTCTTCGTCGCTCTCATTTTCAATCTCTTCTTCACTAGAGGCATCATCTTCATGTGTGGAAGCATATACCGTAGTCATCGGTAAAACTTTGTTAACATAAACACTGCAAGCATCCATCCTCATCTATAGCTCTTCATTATCCAAATTTGGATCATCAAGATTTGGTGTGGTGTAGTAGTTGTCAATGTCGACTTCGTCATTGTCTTGTATTAAATCATAGAAATCTCTCGGCTTTGTTTTAACCATAACACTCCAATCTGGCTCCTTCGGGTCAACAACATAAAAAACTTTGATGGCTTGTAATGCCAAAATAAACTTATCCTTGTTTTGTGCCACACGATTCAAATTCACTATGTTAAATCCATATATATCCCTTTTTTCCCTGAATTATTTACCCAATCGCACTCAAATAATATAACTTTGCAAGCTTGATCATCACTTTCGCTGGGAAACCTATAATCAAGCTCATAAATCTTCTTTAAAACCCCATAATAATCAACATTAGCAACGATCGGGCTGCAATTTTTTATGCTCGAATAACTTGAGGTTTCGGCATTCACAATGACACCACAATTTTGGTTTTTGTATCTATCATCCACTGATTTAGTTCGAAACCTATAGCCATTTGTAACATATTTCTTATATTCCTTAACGGTCATATTTGGACCATTCGCTAGTCGAAGTAAATCTTTTGATATTGATGAATCTCCCATGGCATAAAGGTTATTTACCTACAAATATTAGAATACGATATTAATATTAATAATAATTTAAACACACTATGTATAACTTGAGAAAGATAATTGATGATGTCGAAACCAAGTAGGAAGTTCTTTGTTTCTCAAACTCTCCACTTCTCGAATGGTTTTACGTTGATGAAATCTACGCAACTCCATCAACCTCTTACTGTCAAAAATGGAAGTCAAAGAAAAAAATAGTTGGACATTCATTATTGCAAGTAAAAGTGCGTAGTTGATATTATGAATATGATCTTACTCTAGAAAAAAAGCCACTTCACTGCAGTTGAATAAGATATAAGTGTGACATTGTTTCCAAACACTTTTTTCTGGATTACTTTCCATACATTTGCCTAAATGATGACCAGAGTTTGCAAAAAAAGATAGGCCCCCTTCGATATTGCGAGGCAATGATGTATCAACATTCCGACCGCGTCGATTATGGCGAGTTTCGACACCTGTCAAATACATTGAACAAAATGACACACATTCTTCTGCAAGGTATCCTACAACGATGCTTCCTTCTGGATTACTCTTGTTTTCCTTTTGGATTACTATTGTTGCGAACATCTCTTTTCAGTGTTTGCAAATACCTATGGGCAACAATAAAAGATTATTCTTCCAAATGGTATTTACGATGTTCACAAATATCTTTTTAGTGTCTGTAAAGACATAACTTTATGATGTATACCTTTAACAGGCGAATTATGCTTTTATATATTACCTTTCAATTAGGTACATCCAGCGATAATGCACCGGTCCAACAACTGCAACTTCATCGGCTAAATGAATAATTAGATGAATATATATGGTGAAGAAGGAAGGTGGGAACATCTTCTCTATAATGCATAAAGCTATTGCAACCCTATATTTAAGTTGATTAATTGATGAAGCATGTTTCTTTTTACTACATAGTTGTCTAAATATTGCAGATAACTCAAGCAAAACAAGAACGAGTGGTCTAGGAAAAACTCGTCGAATTGCAAGTGAGAGTAAATGTTGCATAATTACATGATGGTAATGAATTTTCAAGCTATGAAGTTTTTACTCCTTCGTATCTATGCAACGTGCAATGTTAGAACAATATCCATCAGGACGCGTGCATTTGAGAAAACTTTGCAAAGCAACTTTTTTTCCTCATTGTTTGTGAAAAATATTGCCGGAGATATATATGCCCTATTTCCTTCACGAATAGGCTAAAGAGATTTTCTTATATTTAAACTTTCTAAGTCAGCTCGAGCTTGAAGTCCATCCTTTCCTTTTTTGGCATACCAAGAATTGTCCCCAAAATATTTTCACTTGCATTTTTCTCCAAATGCATAACATATATGTTATGTTGAATTAGAAGATGTTGCCAGTAAGGTAAAGTAAAAAAAAGTATGTTTTTTTTCTTCCATGGTCCAATAACTTTTGGTTCCCTAGTAGAATTGATAATCCTTCGTCATTATTTCAATAATCTTCTCGGCTATTGGTGTTTTACCAACGCAAATTTTAAATTGGACAGTTGTATTAAACACTTAATTCTGGTTAATAGTTTTGGTGCAATATCTTCCTATTGCCTCCAATTAAATGAGTGTACATCAAACCGAAACCTATGTGTTAATGGTAAAAATCTTCGACTTCCCAAATAGGTTTGCTTTTTACTTTTTGGTAAGCATACTGAACTTGTTTTATGATTACAATGCGGGCATGCAAGCTTTCCAGATGTACTCCATCCTGATAAATTAGCATACGCAGGTAAATCGTTTATAGTCCATAAAACAGCTGCTCTCATATTGAATGTTTGTTTGGTTAAAACATCATATGTCTTTGTACCAACTTCCCATAACTCTTTTAACTCGTCCATTACGTTAGTCTTTGAAATGATGGTTTTGATGACAACAACCTTAGAATAAGATTATAAAATATAAATACTAACATTATAGTTTATATATATATATATGCAGGATCTAACCATGCAGGTGCCAAGAATGAAGACTGTGCCGTATAGAGATTCAAGATATCAAGATTGAAGACTCATGAGTATCAAGATTATCAAGATTTCAATAAAAAGTAATTTAAATAGGAATTTTGTTAAAACTTTTAGAAAAGCACTGGCATCTTAAAATCCAATTTATTTGTGGAATGGAATCCACTTGGAGCCTACTAAAGGGATGGAATCCTAAGTAGGATGGAACCTACAAAAAATCTAGTGGAACATTGTTTTGTATCCACTAACTTTTATTCAAATTGTTTTGCAAAATTATATCTTATTTTCAAAATGTTTTCAAAATCTTCCTTTTAAAAGAATCAAAAACATCTACCCTGGTTTTAATACTTTCAGCCTCAAAATAATCTTTATTTTCAAAATCAAAATTATCCTTGGTTTTAAACTATTTTTTAATAATAAATATATTTAATATTTATACTTAGATTTAAATATAAAATTATAGTAAAATTATATATATACCAAAATATTATTCCCTATATTTACTTATGTATTTTAACCATAGTTAAGTATATTTATAAGTTTAAAATAGTTTTAATAGAAGATAGAAGTCATTTTCAAAGAAAAACAAACCACCAAAATTTCCTTTGGCATGTCGACATCCTCAAGTACCCTATGTCGACATGGTAGCTGTTTATTTCAAAATTTTAGATTTCAAAGGAAGTGTTTATTCGTCATATCCTTTCACGAATGGACATGGCTGTTGTTCTACTATAAATAGGGGTAGTTTTGAATGAATTTGTATTCATATTTTTCTGGTTTTTACTCCTCTTCTTCTTTCACATTTCTTTATACACATTCTTACCAATACTCTACCGAAATCAACATTGAATCTAACTAGATCATTTCTGGTTTGATTCTCTATCACTATCTCAACAAGATCTCAGTGCTATTCACAGTTATAGATTTCTTTATAATCTATTTAGTGAGAAATGGTGTGATTATAGCCTTGGAAATCAACTGGGTGAACTTGTTGCCCCTGAAATCAAGTATCTCTACCCAGAGGATTGTGAATCTGGAGTGGTATACCTCATGGTCTTGAAATCAAGGGTGTAATTGTACAATTGCATTTGAAAGGCAATCCGTACTTGTGTGCGAGACTGGATGTAGGGTAACTCCGAACCAGTATAAAATCTGGTGTATTCTTTCCTTTATTGCTTTTACTTCATTTCTACATCTGTGTTTGATTCTATGATCATATCTGTGTATGAATATTGCATGCATTTGTATTCAAATTAACAAAAACTCAAAAAGATTTTGTGATTCCTTTAAACACTATTCACCCCCTCCTCTAGTGTTAATCCTAGCCTGAAGATCCGTATTCCGCATTTCTCACACACTATTGGTTACATGTATGCATCAATGTCCTTACCAGGTTCATGAGGTCCAGGAATCAATAGTGACATAAAAAGATAGGGTTGCTTCATGCACAACCATGGAGACAAATTATAAATAGATATAATAACTGGCCATGTGCTATGTTTGCTGTTCATGTGTGTAAATGGGTTAAATCCGTCACTTGCTTGTCCAAGTCGAACGTTGCGAACTTCCAAAGCAAAATCAGGATGTAGAGAATCTAGATGCTTCCAAGCTGGACTATTTATTGGATGTCTCATAAAACCATCATTTGAACTACCAACTGAATGTCATATCATTTGTTCCGCGGTATGCTTTGACATATATAACATTTTTAACCTAGGAATTAAAGGAAAATAACGAAGCACCTTAGCCGATACTTTCTTCCCATCATTTTTATCCTCTGCATTTACTTTGCATCTTGAAACCCCACAGCGAGAGCAAGCGTCTAAGTTCGATGTTTCTTTCCAGTATAACGTGCAACCGTTTATACAAGCGTCTATCTTTTCGTATGTTAGACCCAGTTCATCAATAATTTTTTTGCTTGGGCGTTTGATTTTGGCAAACAATTATTTTCGGGTAGCATATCTTTGAATGTTTCTAAAAACAAAGAGAATGTTGAGTTACTTACATTCCCTAAACGCTTGATCTGGTAAAGTTTTACAATCGCATCCAATTTTTTATACTTACTACCAACATACAACCTCTTATTGGCTTCATCTAACAACTTGTAAAAACGCTCTGCCTCAGGTGTTTGGTCTTCACAAGTAAAAGGATCCATTGATGAATCAACACTTTGTGTTGGTTGCATAAATGTTTCATTAAGAAAATCATGCATGTCACCTCCCGCATTTTCATCATTAACATCGCCCGATGCCTTATTAATCAAATTGACATAAGTTTCATCCTCTACATAAGACTCATCAAGATAAGTTTCGCCATGATGCGTCCAACGAGCTGTCATATATAAGGGATCCATTCCATACCAAAGAAGATGAACACCAACATTAACTCTGTCATTGAAATAACGATTGCAACACTTTTTACAAGGACATATGATCTAATTTTGACGAACGGATCTAGAAAATGCCTTGTCCAAAAAAAGATCCATTTTTCTTTTATATTCATATGAATTCTGATCCAAATTTACCCAACTTTTGTCCATTGATAGCACCAACTGCCATAATAAAAAATCAAAGCGAGCATTAAACAAAATTATATGATTTTGTAACTTTAAATCATACATAAATGAATTATTGAATTTTCCTCTAATTCAATTTGTAACCATTCTTTTTTAGTCCAATTAAGAATCACCTAATCTATCATCAAATAATTTCACTTTTCTATTTATTGCAGTTGTAGTATCCTAAATATATAATAATAGTGGTAGTGTAAATATGGCATATTACACAATTAG
The DNA here is from genome assembly GCA_030765085.1 of Allium cepa. NCBI lineage: Eukaryota > Viridiplantae > Streptophyta > Magnoliopsida > Asparagales > Amaryllidaceae > Allium > Allium cepa. The sequence goes on along the minus strand of CM060941.1, from coordinate 74,973,573 downwards.
ATTGTAATTAGGTATTAGTTAAAACTTATCATTTCACATCATCATAATTTTTAAATTTCACTAGTTTAACTAGATACATCCTTCCCCATCCTCGGATGGTATTTCTTTACAAATTTAGTTTAATCCATATTTATGTGTAAATACTTGTAGTGAAGAAGAGGTGGAACGCGATGGCATAAAAAGTTGTATAATTATATTGTATACACACAAAGGTAGATCAACTGTGACATATTTGTACATGCATAAAAATATGGATTAAAAATAGTGTAATGTGTAAAAGATGTTCAAAGTTTTGGAAGGGTGGATAGTTTATAAGGGTGGTTCGGTTATCAGAGATGGAGGGGAAGGTGACAGTGTTGGTGGCAGCAATTGGGAGAATGGTATGGTGATGACTGCAGCAGTAAGATTTTAGTTTTAAAATCAATGGTGTGTTGATGGAGGGTGGTCAGTGGAATGGTTATGGACAGAGCAAGATGGTATGTGACAGAGTCAGTGGATTGGTAGCAAGTGTTGAAATGTTTTAATTGGTGGTAGTTTAACCAGGGTAGTGTGCAGTGGCAACATAGCAGTCGCTAGGGGTAGCAAGCTGACTTGTGGCAGGTTGAAGTTGTGGTGGCTGGAGATGCGGCATAGTTTTGTCAGAAAATGGTGGTGGAATGTTTATGTGTGAAAATGTGGTGAGGTAAAGTCAGTGGTAGTGGTAAGGGGTTTGCTGTGGAATGACAGTAACGTTGATGAAGGAAGGTGAATTATAATCAGTGGTTGTGAAGTGAATGTATGCCATAGTATTGAAGTGGCGAAGAGGTGATTTTGTGTTAGGATTATATATTCGTTGCAACTCATTTACCCTGAAAGCATTTTTCTGACCATTTGTTTTGCCTCTGTACTTTTACTCACCCAAATAAGGAATGAAACTTTTTAACTCTAGCTACTTCAGTATCTTATATATGGATTCAAAAGTTCTGACATCTATTTATGATGCCATATTACCAATGTTAATTGCTTAATCGTTTTTAACCATTATTCTACTACATCATTTGCTAAACTCAAACGTTCAAACATATTAAAACTGTTTGTACATTAACCAAGCTCTGTTTCCAACCGTACTTGAAATATCATGTACTCAACTGCTACTAGGCTTTTAGTTCTATAAATCTAAAAATGAAAAATGATAGCTACACGCTTAACAACCAATGAAACTAAGGTGTTATCCTCATCCCGTGAAACACGTGTCTCATACTAGTAACTATAACATGTACACACATTAAAACAGTCACTTAATTGAATGCTCGACAATATAGTGTACTAATAATTTATTTCATGTTATTTATACTATCTCAATATCTATACATTTTAAGACCTTTTGAGATTATCACGTTATTTCAAGAAATTAGGACAACTTTTAATTGCCTTGGAAAAATTGAGGGCTCCTTTAAGTATTTTAAGACAAATAGACAGAGAAGCACATAATTTGCATAGTTTTTTAGTTGTCCTTTGTTATAATATTTTTTGATCGAACAATCTGAAGTGCCTATCATTTTTAGCAACTTGAGACCGGATGTTTGTATTAAACGGAAAAAAATAAGGGCCAATATAGTTGTTTAGCAAGTTGAATATTAATGAAAAAACAATGATTTGTTAATTTCTGGAGATTTTTTGTTTCTTATTTTAAACCTGTAAGGCAGATCTTTTGTGATAAAGCTACTAGTATCTTGAAAACATTCTCTTATTGCCAATAGCTGTGCAAGGAAAATAAGTATAGTTAATTAGGAGTATGTTTGACAACTTACATTAGCTTTTCTGTTAGCATTAATAAGTGCCAGGTTTGGCTAACATTGTATATAATTAAAGTAGGGTAATTCACTTGAAGGAAAAACTTTAAAGGAAATTTAGGCAGTGTTTGATTTGAAAACAAGTTGTGTTTTAAGTTTTCAATATTTGTATGTGTGAGAGTGGTGTACTTCGAACATCCTATTCAATCAAACAACGGGAAGAAGTGATGAGAAGATAGTTGTTGATATTTTCCAAAAGAAGAAAAACTTGAAAAAGACATTTTCAATTTTATATGTTAAAATCATTCCTCAAAACGATCGTTTTCCATCCGCTTTCGCTCTCCATGTATTTTCAAAGTATATATTGAAAATGCAAAACAAAAAAGCGAATTTTTAAACCAAACACTACCTTAATTTCTAGGGCACCACTGTCATAGGTTAGTCTCAAAGGACATATCTGCTTCTTCCAAAATTGACTTTCTCCTCCAAATCAACATTCCTTCATTTCAAATTTTTACCATGCCAACCTGCTACTTTACAATCGCAGTCGCAGCCACCTGCTCCTTTGTCTTGTCACCGCCTCCTTTTTCTTGCATCAACCTTGTCACCATCAACCTTTTTCTTCGCCTTAAACAATTTTACTAGCAGCTACTTAATGTTATACGAAAATAACATTGCACAAACAATGCTATATACAGTAGGTACGAAATGCTATATTGAGATGACATCAGGGTCGGCCCTATGGCAAGGCGAGCAAGACGGTCGCCTAGTGCAATGGATCCAGCAGAGGCAACCGGTGGTGGTGGTTGTTTAGAATTTTATGAAGATAAAAATATTTTGCAATAATTGAGTGTGTGGTGGAGTGGTAATTGCATTGTTTGCAGGGGCAACCTAGGTTTAATTCCCAGCAAAGTGCAATGATTTTGCTTATATTACTTAAAATCTGGGTTATGACAACCAAATTACTTGGACCGGCCCTGTATGATATTAAAAAATTTCAGCAACAACATCAAAGACCACTAATTCATGTAGTAAGGTTTCCAAACAATAGTTATGGAGGTCTTGGTTCGAATCGATATCAATATATGAAAATGGGTGCTCTTATTTAGTATTATACACACAAAAAGTCAGCAATAACAACTATGAAATGGTGTACAGAATTATACAAAAAAAAACTAAATGGATATAATGCCAGAAATGTTACTGTAAACATTATGCTGAAATGGTACAAATAATCTAATTGTTGAAATTATATACCAAATAGCTTTATATAAAAAAGATAATCCTTTCAATGCTACCTATGAACAAAATTACAGACAGGGCCGGCCCAAGTAATTTGGTTGCCATAGTCCAGATTTTAAGTAATATAATCAAAAACATTGCACTTTGCTAGGAATTGAACCTAGGTTTCCCCATTCTATAAACAATGCAATTACCACTCCACCATACACTCAATTATCATTAATCTTCTATAAAATATTTTTATCTTCATAAAATTCTAAACAACCATCACCGCTGTTGCCCCTACCGGATCTGTTGCCCTAGACGACCGTCTTGCTCGCCTTGTCCTAGGACCGGCCTTGGTTACAGAAACAATGCAATGAAATATTGTAAAAATAGTTACAGTTAATTCTTGATTACATAAAATAACCATATTAGTTACATTAACTGCAAAAAAAAATTGTTAATGAAAAAGATAGAATTAACAGCCTATATAAAAGTGTAATTAAATGCTATATGCAAATAGCATTGTAAGCTATCACATCTGTCTTTTTCATGAAATGATTACTTCATAGAATGTTATATTTAAGTTTCTACTATGTCGATGTTTTTAATTGTTTAGACTAAAAATTCTGTCACATGCACTATCAGTTAATCAGGAAATTATTGTTCAGGACAAAATTTGACAGCTTTTTAGCCTCAAGGACAAACCTTCAATATTTTATCCTGAATGACAACTTTCTGTAGGTATCAGTTTTTAGTTATTGATAGCAGTTTTTTGGTATCAGTTTGTAGTTATCGGTAGCAGTTTTTAGGTATCAGTTTTTAGCTCGGTAGCAGTTTTGTTGTCCTTATGAATAATTTTGGAAAATGTTTGTCCTTATGAATAATTTTTAGAAGAATGTTTATGCTCGTGGTAAAACTATTGAGGTCGTGTCTTTGAGGCAAAAAATATATAAATCTTTTTCCTTTTAAATTAATTCCTCATCAGTTAATACTGCGCCAATACTTGAAATTTGGACACACTATTAAACATGAATGCAATTTATTTGCTCCCTACAGCATAAATTAGGACAGACTAAGGTCATTTTTATAATATGCCTAATATTAATGGAAAAAAAGCTGCAATAAAAATACATCTGAAATCAAGCATGTTAAAATACATGCTGCTGACGACCACATCCAAATACGCCCTAGACTCAACCACTTCGATGTTTGCCCTAAACCCCCATCGACTGTTTGTTCATGATAGATCCAATTTCAATTGATTTGCACTTTATCAATTTATTTTAAATAAAATTAGATCGAGAAAAGATTTGGGGAAATAAGAGAGAATCAGAAATAGGATTAGAAACATACATCGACATGAAGAAACAGCAAGGAACTAATTGAAAAGTGAAAAGCTTTTCCATATCTGAGAGAGGAATTTGAAAAACTTATCTTTCAGAGTGGAATTATACACAAATTAGGTAAATCGTAACGGTAGAATAAATGAAACGGAACCGCTTTAAATTAATGATTATGAATTGATTAATTACTCGCAAATTAAGGATTAGCATCAATTCATTAGCAATAAAAAAATCGTACCTTGTCTTCTTTTGCTTTACGTAGAGCATTAGAGAAGATGGTGGAATCTTTATTTTGGTAAATGGAGGGGAAAGTAAATTCTGTGATCCATGTGGAGGTGAAATTTTACAAGTGTATTAAGGACAAATAGCTTTGCATTAATTGTTATTAGCAGCAGCTGATAATTATTTTGCCCTCAATTAGCTATTAATCGAGGCAAAGTTTTTATTTTGCCTCTAATTTGCCCTCAATTTGCCTCTAATTTAATATCAGTGATATCAATAAAGTTGGTAGCGACAGCTAGCATTAACAAATGCATTGTGGAACAGAACACATAGTTGTCTGGTCCTTATGGCAGACAATTCCTGCACTTGCTGACCCTCGTGCAGCTCATCACGTTTCAACAGCACTGTGATATAAGAACTTGGTGAACTCCATGTGCTTTCCACCTTTTGTTCATTTTGTAATCAGCGCCCAATGCCTCGGTACTCTTCCTACCAATGTAGGCGATCATCTTGTATTAATTTACTTCTTGTATAAATACATGCCTAACCTTCAAACTATAATCATAGCTTGAGCAGTTCAGTCGCATAAACAGATACAAGAATATCACTTATAATAATGGCCGGTGGAAAAGGAGGAGGAGGAAGTGGAGGCAAAGGAGGAGGTGGTGGCAGTGGAGGTAAGGGTGGCGGAAGCAAGGGAGGCGAAGGTGGTGGTAGAGGTTCAACAGCAAAAGGCTCCAGTGATGGAGGAAAATCAAGTGGCTGTGGTGAAGGTATGATGAAAGCACCAGGAGGTACAGGGTGCATTTCGAGATCGGGCTTTGAAAGCAACCCACAGGGCTACTTTCAAGGTTTGCACCATGGTGGCGACACTCATGGATCAAAATGAGTGTTATATATCTACTTACCAATCGTCTTTAGTTATGTGTAATCGTAGTTGTATGCTCATATGCATATATGATAATTATGTACGTACGTACACCTACTGTGTCCGTGTAGGTATGTGTTTGCCTTTATACTAGTAATGTACGTTCTCCCATATGTTTAATTATATATGTATTTGATACTCTTTTTGTTCTAGTGTGTAAATTATTACCTGTTGCATGAATAATGTTTCAGTTTTGTTCGCTTTCTACGAACATTGCTAGTCCACACAAGTTAACATCTAAGAACAAGTGGTCTTAATTATTGGGTTGTTGATATCCTGTCAAAAAACATTTTATCTTCAATTACATAGCCAAATAGCTAGCTACTTTTTACTAAAACAAACAAACCTGTCACATTGACATCTACACCAATTCGTACGCCTTGTCCTTGTAAATGTTATTAAAATATGCTTTAACCAAGTCAGTTAAAAATGGAACAAAGAAAAGGAAGTATCATATCATACTAGTTCATGGAGCTTGTCATGGAGCATGGTGTTGGTACAAGTTAGCAACACTACTCAAATCACATGGACATCAGGTCACAACCCACGATCTTGCTGAATTCTGGAATCGATACAACAAGAGTAGAAGATTTAAGAAGCTTTGATGAATACTCGAAACCTTTGTATGATATCATGGAGTCGATTCCTAATGGAGAAAAAGTTGTGCTCGTTGGACATAGTCCAGGTGGTTTTAGTATAGCAAAGGCCATGCAAATGTTCCATGACAAAATTCATGTTGCTTTTTTTGTTGCAGCCTTCTTACCACAGATTTCTCATGCCTTTAATCCGATTTTTGAATAGGTAAGTATCATTTTTAAGGTTCAGCATACAAAGATAGACGATATGCTTAGATAACTTATAAACATAGTTATGTTTTGTATGAATAATATTAAATTGGTTAATCAATTTATTTGCATTTCTATACTATACTGCAGTTCAGTAAGGAAGAGATGTCAAAGAATGCTACAATGGATAACAAAATATTTTTTGGAGAAGAGAATGAAATCAAAGTTGCAACTTCTTTTCTACTTGGTCCAAACGCTTCTAATCTCTATCAGCATTGTCCACCAGAGATCATGTGTAAATATATGTACATGTACACACATGTACATATGCGTATATATACATTTACATACATATGTATGTGTGTGTATACACATGTGTGTGTACACACACGTACACACCCGGACGTATACACACATATAGCTGTACATGTTAAAGTTTGACACTTCACATGAATATAAAAGAGCGTATGTAATATAATCAAGCATAATTTGAATCGATACAAGATACAAATGAATACAAATGAAGCCACCGCACACTACACCAAAACATGAAATTCCCAACAAAAATATTTCTGAGTTGCTAACAATCAAATGCCGTTATAAAATAATAACACTTAAATCCTGTTATAAAACTTTCAAAGCCGTTGTAAAAGAAGCTGTAAATAGTTTATCACTGCTTTACACCGTTATAAAATTTGGTAAAAACGAAAATAAATTGAAAACAAAAGGGTAAAAGATGGAAAATAACATGCGGACTCACAACGCTTAAACTCATTACGCTTCCCACTTTATTTGGCCGCCAAATCTCCAAATTATTTTCACTTTCCGCCAAATCCCTATTTCCTCCCCAAATTCGCGCTTCAGGATCGCTTTTACTTTTCTAATCGCAAAACCTTCTCAAGCAAAATTAAGGGCTAAATCAACTAAAGATATCAACGCTTTTAGTTTTTATTCAAATCTGTTGATTTTCTACTATTAGTTGCTTGAGTTTGAACTATTAAAACGTTTTGATTTCTTCGCTTATTTCTTGATTGCGTTTTAATTTTGGACATTTGTAGCCTAGCTTTGGTTAGTTAATCTTAGTTTAGCCGAGGGTGTATGCTGCCCTTTTTTTTGTGAAGGAGGATTGCGGTTGATGACTGCAGGTTGGAGGGCGATTGCTAGGTTTGGATGATGAGGGAAATTCGAGTTAGTTTGAGTTGTTGGAGGCAGTAGCAGGTTAAAGTGGACGCGTTTGTAGGCAGAGGTATGTTTGTTGTATGGTATTGTATGAAGTGGTGATGAACAGTTATGTGCAAGTGGTTGATGCTTTTCTAGTTTTAGTGAACTTTGGTGATGCAAGGTTGGTGAAGTTGTATGTCACTGGGTTGTTCGATGTTGATGTTGTGGAGTTCTTTAGATGGTCAGAGCAGTGAAGAATATGGATGATTTGCGTGTGGTGGTTTGCAATGTAGACAGGTTGTTAGGCAGTGGTATGAAGGGTGGTCTGAAGGGCTGTTATGGAATTTGTATGGTGAATGAATATGGAGATATTGGTGATGACCAGTTAATTTAGTGTGCAGTTCTTTAATTTCATATCAATCTATTTTTATTTGAGTTTTATTTCTTCACAAATCTTGGTTCATTATTAAAATAGTTTTTTGTTCTGATAGTATAATAATGTGCATTACCAGAATACAATCTTAAATAATAGCAAATGATTACTTAAGCACTTCGACAAAATAGTTTCCATTTGGACTGGTTTTTTCTTGAAATATAAATTAACGGTTCCATAGGCAAACTTTTTTTACACATGGAGCATCTAACTCGTCATACTTATTGAATGTTTCTATGAAATAACAACTCAAATGACAATATTAACTCAAACATTAAAGAAAATATATGGATGTTAATTGTCTAATAAATTAATATTAGAATATAAGGATGTATAAAGCAATACAAAATAAAACCAATATTTTAAGCCAACATAGGAGTGAGTATAATTTAAGAAAAATTTAATAAGGATGTGAACACAGGGCAGATTTAGATATACAAACTTATATAACCACCAATCTATAATCTAGTATAACCTTACGATCTGAACCATACTTATATTGTTAATCGATTTCATATGTCATCATGGAATATGTAGTCTTTGAACACTTCTATGAATAATCATTAATGCAAACTGGTGGAAACCAATAAAAGAATCAAGATTAATATCACTTGAAGAGTAGTAATGCTTTAAATTACTGAAAATAAATCAATGCTTATGTCATCAAACATATGAGAGTGATGTTTGGCAAGGTGGTGATTGGATGATGATGTGATCAGTTGTGTTGACTGCACTATTACACTTGTGGGTAGATGAAGAAGTGAAGTTGAGTCAGAGGATTGTAATGATAGTGTAGAAGTTGATATATAAATGGTCGGTGAGCAGGATTGTTATGAGTTGACAGTGATGGGTGGAAGTCCTGTGAGTGGTCGGTGAAGAGATGTTTGAGGAGCAAGGCAGATTTGAGAGCAGGGGACTAGTTGCATTGCAGTTCAGGGTTGCTAGTGGGTTAAACATGAAGATGTTGAGCAGTATGGTTTGTTAGTCACAGTGGTGAATTTGGAACTTGTTTGAAGTGTGTTGTAGAAGTGATGGCAGAGATGTAGTGAAGAGGGGTATGTGGATAGCAAGCGTGGTTTGCAACGTGATGTTGGACGTGAGGTTTGGTTGTGACTATGTGATTGATGGTGACTGGAAGTTTGGGTATGCGTGGATGTTTTGTGGACTGTGAAGTATGAGTAGTAGATGCAGTGAGGGTTGATGAGGATGATGGTTTCAGGGGATGGTAATTCTGAATTTGAATCTTATTTTGAGAACTTTGACTGAATATGAATCGTTGCGTCATTTTTTGCCGTAATGTTTTATTATATGTGCTTTTGCTCCATTCATATAAGAAACGACATTGAATCAACAATCTTTATTTTCATAATGAATTAGGTGATCCACGAGTTTTTGCTAATGTCAGAACCTACCTCAAGAGATTGGATCAGAATTCGACATAGGAACACAAACGAATATATACAAGGTGTTCGATATTTTATGAATTTCGTGAAGCGTCATTCACGACCTGATTTTGAAATATGCTGTTGTCCTTGTATAAAGTGTAGAAATTCTAAAAAATTGCCTTATGAAATAGTTGAGAAGCACTTAATTCTTTATGGTATGGATCCAGCATACATGAATGGTTTTTTCATGGAGAAAGTAATGACATTGAAGTAATGGTCAATCCTACACCCCATGTTGTCAATGATGATTTCGTGTCTCATCAATTTCAAGAGGAAAACCCGATAGAAGGTGGTCTTGGAAATCTTGTTGATGATGTATATGGATTATCTCATGGTACACAAGCAACTTTTGGTGGAACCATGAAAAAAAGTATAATGAATACAAAAGAAAAGAAAGTGAAAAATTATATCCTTCTTGTGAAGATGGTTCTTACAACATTAAGTGTCCTCAGAGAGCTTCATGGCTTGAAAAAAGAATTCAACTGGTCAGGAAATAGTATGACCAAGTTGTTGAAGAGGTTGAAACTATGGCTTCCAAAGAAAAATACACTACCCGATAAGTACCCTAAAATGAAAAAATATTAAAAGATCTAGGAATGAATGTAAAAGGAATACATGCTTGTGAAAATGATTGTATATTATTGTGGAAGGGGTATGAAGATGCATTGGAATGTCTGCATTGCAATACTTCGAGATTTAAAGTGAAAGAACATGGGAAAATAGTCGAAGTCACAAAACAATCAAGAAAAGTTTTGAAATATTTTCCCATTATTCCTAGATTAACTAGGTTGTACACTGTACCTTGGATAGCCCGAAAATTGTTATGTCATAGTGAAGCAAAGCCTTCTTGGGACTCCATGCGCCATCCTATTGATTCGGCTGAATGGAGATCGCTTAAAAATAGATGATCGGATTTTGCTACTAACGGAAGAAATGTTTGGCTTGGCATTGCTACTGATGGATTTAATCCTAGTGGAGCTCAATCTAATAGTTATAGTTGTTGGCCCATGTAAATGATCCCATATAATTTGCCCCCTTCATTATGTATGAAACCCGATTTTCAAATGTTATGTTTGTTGATTCCTGGACCTAGAGCACCAAGCCAAGACATTGATGTATACTTAGAACCTCTTATGGATGAGTTAAAGCAGCTTTGGATAGGAGTGCCTGCATTTGACATGGATAAGAAAGAGCAATTTACACTGAGAGCGATGCTTTTGTGGGGAATTCATGACTTACTAGCATTTGGAAATTTATCCGGTTGTGTGACACATGGTTACAAAGCATGTCCGGTTTGTACTACTGAGATCGAGTCAGAACGTAATGGTAATAAGATTGTTTATACAAAGTATAGAATATTTTTGAACAATGGTCATCCATATAGAGCATTGAAACATGGATGGTACAAAATGTAGAGTATAAGGAACCTCCCACACGATTGGTAGGATCGGCACTTTTGGAAAAGCTTGCTCATATCGAATATGTACCGGGTAAAAAAAAAATTTAAAACGTAAAGAATTTGATGATGGTGATGAAGATCATTTTGTAAATGAGAATGACAATGAAGAAAGACCAACGTGGTATAAGAAGTCGATTCTTTTTACCTTAGAGTATTGGAGTAGTCATAAAGTGCGACATACGATTGATGTGATGCATACTGAAAAGAATGCAGCAGAGCATCCTATTAACTTGTTTTTTGATAGGAAACAATCTTCCAAGTTTGCATTTGATAAGACTTACAAAATTCAATGATTCCAAGTCTTAAAAGGTGCAAAGCTTCCATCATGCTTTTCAACAAAGATAGGCAATTTAGTCAACGTTCAACCACCTAGCTTGAGCATTAGAAAATCATATGATTATCATATCATTCTTCAATATTTTCTTCCAATAATGGTTCAACATGCCTATCCAAAATATCGCGACTAAGACGTGCAATTTTGCAAGTATGTTTATACTTCAAAATTATTTGTTCGAAGGTTTTAGTTCGAGAGCGTGTCCAAGCTGCTAAAGATATGATTTCAGAGGCGTTATGTGTGTTGGTTCACTACTTTCCTGCTCACTTCTTTGATATAAGCATACATCTAATGTTGCATTTAGCTGAAGCATTACTTTGTAGACCTGTTAATTATATATGGATGTATCCGTTTGAGAGGTACGATACGTCTTTATAAAATTACTTGTTTTATATTTAAATATATATATATATATATATAAGGTAATATATTTTTTGTTTCTTGACTAGAGCTATGAAGGAATGTAAAAACATACCAAGTAACAAGCGATATGTGGAAGGCTCAATTTCCGAAGCGTATCTTGTTTCAGAATCTATTAGATATTGAATGGAGTATATGCCAAATCCACATGTGGGTAATCATAGTTCTACACAAGCGTCGTTTTTGGATGAGAATGACAATGATATATACGAATGTTCAATTATGGAAGGCAAAAATATCAGGTTACGTAGTGTGCAACGTACGCAGATTCGAAGATGGATACTTTTCAGAATTGACGTACCAGATCTAAATGATTATTATAGGTTTGTATTTTTTGTGCATTTCGTAAGGTATAACATTATATTTATTGAGAATATTACTTATAATTTGTAGCGAGTATCATTGTCCTTAGAAGATGCTCAGCGTGGTAAAAAAGACTACAGACAAAGGCGAAATTGGTAGTACAATCTGAATTTATTGATTGGTTGCACAATAAGGTTTGTCGAACTTGCTTCCTAGTTCATAGTTTAATAATAAAAATAATAGTGTTTAATATATTTCAGTGGATTTAATAGCTAATTGAAGAAAAAAGCATGGATTCAATGTTGTGGCGTTATGTTAGTGGACCACAATGGAAAGCTAGAACTCATCTTAAGTATAGAATCAATGGTTATATATTCTCTCCACAACATTATGATAACACATTATCAACCCAAAATAGTGGTGTTTGCATGAATGCGATCACAACATTTGTTGCAAGTGCGAAAGATGTAAATCCTATGGATGATGATACTACGTGGTATGGTGTTATCAAAGAGATTATTGAAGTTGATTATTATGAATCTCAACATGTAGTATTCTACCGTGATTGGATCAATGTAGCAGATAAATCAAATAGCTGTAAGATTTGTAGTGACTCCAATTTGTTAATGGTGAATCTAAGGAAATTGAAAAGCAGTAGTGGAGAATATGACGAGCCCGTCATTCTACCATCCGAAGCAAGTCAAGTCTTTTACATAAGCGACATGCATAATCCTAATTGGTCCATCGTACGACACTTGCCTAAGCGCATGACTTATAGCATAGATGATTATGAGATGCCAATGAGCTTTCAATCTATTTTGAAGGAGCAGCCTAATTTAACTGCATTGTTGAAATGTATCGAATCAAAATAGACACACTTGATTGAACAATAATTATTTTGTTTGTTTGTTACAATGTTGTATTGATTACTATACACTTGGGTATGTTTCTCTATCGTTGAATATTTTTGAAGTTATTACACTTGTCTTGAACGCATCATATTAATGCTATGATTTAATCTTTTTGTGTATAATTGATACCTTTTACAAATATGAATTGGTATGAACAATAAATAAACATGGATTAAGCTTTTGCTATGTTCTCCATCTTGGATGAGCCATTATCCTACAAATTTTCTTTTATGGTTTAATATGCATTCATCGTCTTTAAATTATTTGCATTGTAGAATGTCAGGCAATTGTAATGCCACGTCACTAAATACAAATGACGCAAAGGAAGTTGATGTTCCTCCTTCCCCTCCAGATAAAAAGTACTCAATAATTATGGACTTAGAAGTTGAAAAAGGCAGTGATGAAAAAAATGGGCCTCTCGTTGTGGTGTTTTGCTTCGTTCTCTCATTCCGATTGGTTATGAAGGATGGAATAATGTAGATGTTGTTTCCAAAGATAGCCTATGGAAAGCAGTAATGGTACGTAACTGTTTATTCGTAATATATTTAACTATTTATTCGTAATTGTTTATGCTTCATTATGCTTGAATCTATTTTGTCTGGTTCATCTACAACTTGTTTTTTTGTACTCTTGCCCTTTTTGTTTAGCTGTTGTGTCTTTAACTGTCTTTAACTTTTCAGGTTAGGAACCAAATTATGTTTAAAATATTGATGATGCTAAAAGTTTAAAGATCAAATAATGTCATTAACTTTTCAGGTCTCTCATTCAACACAAACCACTGTCTGCTCCATCCATTTTTCATATTTTCTCCATTGAATAACAAAAAATTGACATTTTTATTTGATTTTTTTGTTTCAATAGAAAGAGTTTGACTTGAATATCGACCCCATGGTAGCTAGATCAATTTGGAGAAGAAGTTTTCACAACGTTATCGAACATTCAAAGCAATGGTACGTCAGAGATTCCTCAAAAAAGATGGACAACTCATGCCCAAACATGTTGCACTTAATAGTCGTCCTGATGACGTTGATAAAGTATGGTGGCAGAGGTTTGTTGACATCGAATATAGTGACAAGAAAATGAAACAATGCAAGACAAATTCCGGAAACAAAGCCAAAAGTACTCTAACTCATACATTAGGAAGGAAAACTTATCTTAGACTATATGAAGAATCGGTATGTAAAAACATTTTTTAGGTTAATATTTCAGTGACAAAAATATACTTTATGAAATTATTCAAATGCAGGCAGCTGAGAATCCAGGATAGAAGATCACACGTACAGTGGCATGGAAAGTGACTCATACAAGTAGAAAAACGGGAAAGGTGATTCCATGTGCTGCCGAAAAAATTGTAAGTACTTCAACATCTATTCAAGACTGTATCGGTAACTGTAAGTGTTGCCTATTGGGTTTGAGAAATGGATTTTAGAATATGCACTTCTCTTAATAATATAGAGGTACAATAATTACCATGTTCTTGAGTTTACAGTTTTGATCACCCTTCAGTTCTTTGTATCATGAAGTTTACAGTTTAAGGCTTGTTTATGCTTCATTTTGATGTTGAAAAATAACTATCAGGTTTGAAATCTACAAATGCTAATTAATTAAGTTGAACAATGAAAAAATAAAAACGCACTTGATGAAAACAGTTTGTAGTTTGCACCTCCACACTTTCAATTTAATTTAATTTAAAGCGGTGATTTTTTAAAAGCAAGCAAGCAAAGCAAAGCGATTATTTTTTGCAAACGTTTCTTCCTTTGAATTTCTTCTTCTGCAACCCGAATACACGAATAAGATATTTGCACAATATAATTTTTTATGAAAACCAAAACAATTTGCAATTTTTTTTAGAAAGAAACAAACTTTTTTTTATAGAGATCAAAACAACAAACTTGTTTTTTTTATGAAGAGAAGAAAAGGCTTAAAGCATAAATGGACTTTTTTTAATTAAGATGGAAAAAAAAGAAAAAAAGAAAAATGGACTAAAAACATGGGTCCATTTATGCTTTAAGTGTGTGTTGGGGGGGGGGAGTCTCATCTTGATTACGAGTTTAATTAGGTTTGGAAGGTTGGCGTGTTGGAAGTCACGACGATTGGATGTGATTTTGATGGAGGCTTTAGTCTACGATGGTTGTGGGTTTTTGGTTTAGGGGATTACGGTTGCAAATTGCTGGTGAGGTGAGGTGGTTTTCTGTAGAGGGAATTTGTGAAGTATGCAGTTGATGGTTATAGTGAGAAGTTAGAGGATTGTGAAACAGAGGGGAATGCAGGGTGGTGGTGAGCTTCATGCGGAGAAGAAAAGCTTGCAAGAGGAAGGGGAGGAGGATATGCAGAGGTAAGAAATGCAGAGTTAGAAGCTTTTGTTGATCGAGCAGTTTGTGGTTCAGGTGTTTGATAGTGGGAAGTTAATGGTTGCCGCAAAGAGGTTTGACAGTGATGTGGTGAGGTGTTTGACAAGAATAGCAGTAGTCAGGTGGTCAATGAAGTATGTTTGAGATGATTTTGTTTGGGAGAAGAAGTAATGGTTTGTGTTGATCAGTATAGTGTTGTTGAATGGTTGATAATGTGATGAAGGAATTGCAGTGTGTGATGAAGTTATTATACTGGGTAGGTTGATGAATGTTGCAGAAGTGTGACTATGGCAAGAACGTGACAGAGAGGAAGAAGTTGGGGAAGGTAGTGATAGACAGCAGTTGATTATCAGCGTTGTAGAGGGAAAGCAATTGTAGGATTTTTTCAAACTGTTGTGATGGAAGGATGTGAATGGTCAATGTTAGTGTAGACTGTGGTGTATAGAAAAGTGTTGTATGACTGTTGAACTTGGTAGTGCAGAGGCAGGTTTCTAGTGAATGATGGAGAAGTATGGTTTGTTTGAGCAATAATTCAACTCTATTGGCAGTTGTAATGTAGAGGGTAGTGAAAGCCAGTGAAATTGCAATGGATTAAGGTGAGTGGAAGTTTGTGGATAGTGAAAGTTGATGTTGTTTGGAGTGTACACATAGTATTGTATGCGCAGTGCACTGATGTAAACTGTGTAGTTGATATGGGGGGTAAAAGTGGGTTTGTGCCGTGGTGAAGTATGGCAGAGGGTTTGGTGATGATGTATAGATGACAGTGATGCCGGCATATAGTGGGCAGTTAGAAGTGGGTTGTTATTGTGAAATTGTACACAATAGTTAGTGGCAATGTGGTTATAAGTGTCGATATAGGAGTATGCAGTTGGCAACACTAGCAGTTGGGAGGAATAGCAGAGGCAAGGGGTTGTATGTTGGCGAGGGATGAATGAGGATGGCTATATGGTGCAAGTGAAGTAAGAATATGGTGCAGGTGAATATGGTACAAGTGAATATGTTGTTGACAGTTGAAAGCAGTGAGTATATGTAGTTTGTAAAGAAGGATGACTGTAATGACAGGCAGAGGAGGAAGAGTGGTTATGTGCAAGGAGTAGATAAAACAGTGGAAGGGTTGTGATGTGCGCTGTACACAATTGGAACAGTAAAGTAGCTGTAGGCAGATCTGGTGAAAATTTGAAATGTACAATATCACTGAAAACATGTAATTGTAATCCAAAAAAAAAAATGAAATGGAATACATTTTTTTGCCTTTTCAAATTAAAACATGTGTATATACTGTATATTTTAATAGAAATGCAAATGCAACTAGAATAAGAACAAGCACCAAATTAAATGAAAAAAATCAACCAATATGCAAGATATTGATAGTATATTCTTTAGTTTATGCTTTTACTTTATTTAATATGCAAAATATTTTCAAGTTCAACTTTTGTTTATAATTTATTTGGGTATTATGCAGGCATTAGGTGAAGCGGTGGAGGAAAGACAAAAGGAAAACTCTAGTGTCAATGGTAGCAATGGAAGTAGAAGTTTTGAAGATTTTGAGAATGATCCCATTGCTGAAGTGTTTGGAAAGGAGAAAAGAAAAAACTATTGTCGTGCAATTAGCTCTACATCGACTATGAAGCAAGTGAGGCTTACACAAGCATCAAAAGCAATAGCTAATTTCAAGGAAGATGAAGACAGAAAATGGAAAGCAAAGATGGAGAACAATCAAAATAGACTAACCGAAGAATTTAGATCGATGCATTCGACTATGATGAGTATGCAACAAAGTTTGTTACAATTTATGAATCAGTTTGGAGGGAATGCAACACCAAGAAATGAAGTTGCTTCCAACAGTCAGCATGATAGTCCTAGAGCTAGCTTGGGTGTTCAATCCAATGGTGCTATTGGATCTTCCACAAGAGATACGCAATCTGTAGTCTTATTGTCGGAAGAGTTGAAAGAGGTTGCTAAGAGCCATCTTGGGACACATAAAATATGCCACTATAGAGAGGTGATGAATGGGGAAAAAGTTGTATGGGTGGAGAAAGTGTTTGATCCAGAAGCACCTATTTATGAAGCACCACAGAATGGTAATTACAAGCTATTTGATATAATTGATGGAGGTTTTGTTATTTGGCCTGAGTGTCGTGTTCGTTGTTTGTAGGATCTAGAATTTATTTTGAAGTAATGTTAGAACTTGTAATATTTTGATTTCATACTCGTTAGTTATGTATGATGAACTTGTGAAATTTCGAATCTTCCTTTAATTTGTTTCAAATATTTGTGCAATTTAAGTTGTATGTTTGGATGCGTAATTGCTTATTGTTATCGAAATTCTATAATTTTTGATATGTATGTACCTATTGTATTATAATAGACAGTTCTATAGTGTAAATGTTAGCAAAAATGCAGCTTTACATGGTTTGGTAGCTGTAACGAACATATTCGTTACTAAAGACGAAATTTATAACGAGCATAGTCATTACTATTGATGAAATATTTAATGAACAAGTGCGTTACTAATGATGAAATTTGTAACGGACAAGGTCGTGATAATTTAGAATGACAACCCCTTCTTCTACCATGAAAGGGAAACTAAGTAACGGAAAATACCCGTTACAAATCGATGCAACTAATAACAAACTTTTTCGTTACAAAAATTTAGCTTTCTAACGACAAAGTCCGTTGGTAAGTGATATATCTAATAACAGGTGGAGGCCGTTATAAATATTTGTAACGACATACCTCACGCCTGTACCGCTCACGACTATATCTGTTATAAGTTTCATTTGTAACGACTATATTCGTTACAAATACACCTTTTTGGTGTAGTGGCACATATTATCTACTGAGTATCTTTTTTGGGCTGTGGACTTTGTCTCTGGCCCAACAAGCATTATATCACTATGTATAAATACAGTGCATATGTCTGTATCAATCGTATCAGCCTGTATATCAAAAGCATAATCAATAAAATCTATTACATTTTTTCTTTAATTCTTAATATGGTATCAGAGCAGATGATCTTGCCTAACAGCAAATGCCATGCCATTAATCAAGATCGGTTTTAAAATCATCATATCAAGATCAGGCTGCATCTCCTGAATCATCTGAGAATCAAGAGAATTCTCATCATCATTATATTCTCTGTTTCGCTCAAGATCAGATATAATATCATCATATCTAGATCGAACTGCATCTCATCTAAATCACTTGAGAATCAAGAGAGTTCTCATCATCAGTTTTTCTGCTTTTGATCAAGGTCAGATTTAACATCATCGCATCAAGATTTAAAAGCATCTACTTGGAATCATCTGAGAAATATAACATTTCCCATCATCACAGTTTTTTTTACATACATGTATCAAGATTACTGATCAAATCCTCTGTTGTGCCTCGCCTAGGAACTTCCATTAGTCTTCCCATAACTAATCAAGAATTTCCTCGCTGCTCAGTTTCTCTGCTTTACAGCAATTTCAGTTCTTTAATCACCTTTCTTGATTTATGAATCAATGGCTGAAGGAGAACAAGACATCTCTGCCTCCTCCGGCACCTACTTCAATGCCAGATTCAATCCCACTGAAGAACTGCTGAAAGAGATTATCAAGCCTCAATGTCAGTTGTTGTCTATTCAACTTGATGAAACCAATTTCTTGCTTTGGAAGTTTCAAGTTGAAACTACAGTCAAAGCATTTGGATTGGAGCAATATATTCAAGGCACTATAATCATACCACCCAAGTATACTACAGATAAGGATGAAAAAATCATTAGTAATCAAGAATTCATAATGCATCAAAGACAAGACAGCTTAGTCAGTTCTTGGCTAATATCATCTATAAGTGCTAATCTACTTCCATAGTTAATTGATGCAATTCATCACATGAGATCTGGTCCACAATAAAATAGATCTTTAGCACTCAGTCAATAGCTAAAATTATGCACTACAAGAGACAATTGCAAAATGTTAAAAATGAAAATCAGTCAATGAGAGACTATCTTGTAAAGGTGAAAACATTATGTGATACTTATCTTCTGCAGGACATAAAGTGAGTGACACAGAGCATATTCTATCAATCTTTGGAGCGTTAGATGATGAATATGAATCAGTAGTAGCTGTTATATCATCAAAAGAAACTCTATCCTCAATTCAATATGTTCACTCTACCCTTCTAGTTCATGTAGGTAGATTGGAACAAAAGAAATCAACTATATCAGAAATGTATCTAAACTTCATCTTAAACAACAAAATCAAGAGTCAAGAAAAAGCTTCTAACAACAGAAATCAACAATATACCAATCAAAAGGGTGGTCAGTCCTCTAGATCAAGAGGAAGAGGTGGAAGATGGTTTAATAATAGTGGAAATAATAGACCCAGATGTTAGATTTGTGAGAGGATTGGTCATATTGCTAGTAAATGCTACTTTAGATTTGACATCAACTGCACTCCATCTCAGCAAAATAACAACAATACTAGAAACTATAATACCAGTGCAAATTTGATAAGTACTCAACAAGAAATTAGAGGTCAAAGTGACTGCAACAACAATGACAGTGCAAAAGTTGAAGACATTCATGACAGCAGCTGGTATCCTAATTCTGGGGCACCAAATCATGTCACTAACAACTTTGCAAACTTAAATCTTGACAACAAGGAATATAAAGGTACACAATCATTACTTATGGGCAATGGTAAGCTTATCAAAATTTCACATACTGGAAGTGCATATATATCAGGAAAGAAACAATTATACTTGCATAACTTATTAAGAGTACCATCTGTTAAGAAAAACTTATTAAGTGTATCTCAATTTGCCAAAGATAACAATGTGTTCTTTGAATTTTTTCTAAGTTACTATTTAGTAAGAGACATTCTAACAAAAGATATTCTCTTACAGGGTAGAGAAGTTAAGGAATTATATACTTTCAATGTTGCTAATTCAAGAACCGCGGGATGTAAAGAAAAATGGTGTAATAACTCTGAAATCAAAACTGTGAATGACTGTAAGAGCTTTGATATTTGGCATTGTAAGCTTGGACATCCTCATGTAAATATTGTTAAACAAGTGTTGAATGAAAATAATATTTCTTTTAACAATATTTCAACCTCATATATCTGTACTTATTGTCAAATGGGTAAAAGCCACAAATTGCCATTTGTGGACTCCAAAGTTAGTTACAATAGACCATTAGAACTTGTTACAATAGACTTATGGGGTCCAGCACCCATATCAATGGAATATGGGTGCAAATATTATATTTCCTTTGTTGATGCATATTCAAGATACATGTGGATATTTTTTTGAAAACAAAATCTGAAACATGCTATGCAGTTCAACAATTTATAGTGCAGGCAGAAAAGCAAACAAACTGTCAACTAAAAATACTACAGACAGATAATAGAGAAGAATTTTTATCCTTGAGGAAATTCTTTCAGGAAGAAGGTATTATACACAGGACAACTTGTCCTTATACATCAGAACAAAATGGTCTGATAGAAAGAAGGCATAGACATATAGTGGAAATAGACTTAACACTGCTAGCAAATGCATCATTACCACTTAAGTTCTGGCCTGATGCATTTGCTACTCCAGTTTTTCTAATTAACAGATTACCTACAAAAGTCCTAAAATTAAAATGTCCATTAGAAATTCTTTACAGTTTCAAGCCTGATTATCATAGCTTAAAGGTATTTGGCTGTCTATGCTTTCCCTATCTCAGACCATATAATTTCACAAGCTAAGCTATAGGTCATCACCATGCATATTTTTAGGCTATGCAAAAAATCAAAAAGGTTACATGTGCTTATCTAGTAATGGTAGAATGTTTATCTCTAGACATGTTGTCTTTAATGAACAAGTGTTTCCTTTTAGGAACTCGGCAATTAAAACTTCTTAGAAGGTTTACAATGCTAGGTATTCTTTAGTACCTATTCATGTGATAATTGACAAAGCAGCTCATACTTTTGGAGAGAAAGCTCAAGGCAATGAAAGTCCACGACACACAATGTCCTCTTCAAAACCAGGTCATGGACAAACTGAATCATCTATTACATTATCTCAAATGTAACAGTCAAATGCAGCAATGCTCAAGTCACACATTAGATGATTCAGAATCAACTAATGAGTCACAAGAAACTGAAGTGAATAACAACGATCATCAATAAATTTCTGAAAGAAATGGACATCATATGATCACAAGGGCAAAAAGTGGTATATTCAAACCAAAACTATATAATGCAGCTCTAGAAAATGAAGAACCAAGAACATACTGCCAAGCTATACAAAATGAAAAATGGAAGGCAGCAATGAATGAAGAATATGATGCTCTTATGAAGAACAAGACTAGGGATCTTGTTCCTCAACCTACTGATAAAAAAATAGTAGGCTGTGAATGGACATACAAATTAAAAAGAAATGCTGATGGGTCAATTTCCAAATATAAGCCAAGACTAGTGGCAAAGGGGTATTCACAACAAAATGGGTTTGATTTTACTGAAACATTCTCTCCAATTGTGAAACCTTCCACTATTAGAATTGTTCTTAGTATTGCCTTATATAGAAATTGGAATATAAAGCAACTAGATGTAAATAATGCATTCTTAAATGGTGTTTTGTAGGAAGAGGTTTATATGGAGCAACCTCATGGATTCATGAAAAAGGGAAATGAAAAACTAGTATGCAAGTTGAACAAAGAAATTTATGGTCTCAAACAGGCTCCAAGGGTTTGGTTTGAAAAAGTAAAGACAACCTTATTCAGACTGGGCTACAACTGCACACAGACAGTTCTCCTTTTACAAAATTCAATTCTGGTACCACCACTTATATACTAATTTATGTTGATGATTTTATTATTATTGGCAGTGATGATTTGGAAATCAACAGTCTTATTCAACATTTAAACAAAGAATTTTCAATCAAAGACCTTGGAAGTATAAGCTATTTTCTAGGAATTGATGTAAAGAGACTTCAAAATCCCTGATACATTTTAGTCGGAAGAAATATATCAGTGAAATTCTGATTAGAGCCAAAATGGATCAATCAAATCCAATCTCAACACCCACGATAACAAATGCTCATCTATCAAAGACTAAAGGACAAATGATCACAAAGACAGTCAATACAGGAGTATAGCAGGTGCACTTCAATATGCAACAATCACCAGACCAGAAATCTCATTCAGTGTAAATAAAGTAAGTCAATTCATGAAATGTCCAACAGATGAGCATTCGAGACCAGTCAAAAGAATATTAAGATATCTTAGAGGAACATTAAATTATAGCCTAACTATTGAAGCATGTCAAACTATTAGCATTACTGGATATGCAGATGCAGACTAGGCAAGTGATATAGATGACAGAAGATCAACGAGTGGATATTGCATTTACTTAGGCAAAAATCCAACTTTATGGTGCTAAAAAAAAAGACAACTGTATCTAGATCTAGTACAAAAGCAGAATACCGAAGTGTGGCTAATGTCGTGGCAGAAACAATGTGGATAGCGTCACTGCTGAGTGAATTACAAATTAAAACTAATAGCAAGACTACAATATGGTGTGATAATCTAAGCGCAGTGTCACTCACTTCCAACCCAGTTCTACACTCCAGAACTAAGCACATGGAGCTAGATCTGTATTTTGTTCATGAGCAAGTTGCTAAGGGAAAGTTAGATATTAACCACGTACCTGTCACTTACCAAGTTGTCGATATTCTAACAAAGCCTCTTTCAAAGATGAACTTCATTCGGTTCAGAGAAAAAGCTTAGGGTAACAGACCTCGAATGTCAGGCAAAACATGACGCTTCTCATCACTCTGTGCCAAAGAGGCAACAAGCATCATGAGTAGAATAATAAATGTTCATACTTCAGCAGCATGTTTGTTTATAAGCTCATTTTCAAAGCAAAGAACCAATTTTTATTTCTCCAGAATCAGATCTCACAAATTCGAGCAACTTGGAACCCGGTTGCTATTTCAATTTGAAGATAGGAAGAATATTTTGCTCAGATCTCACAAGTACAACAACTTGAGACTTGATTTTATCTTAATTAGAAGGCAGTAAGAATATTTCGCAAGAACATCTTACAAATTATACTCAAGCCAGCAAAAACTTGCATAGATGCTCAAGCGAAGTTGAAAAGAACTCAACTTTGTGTCAGATCTGAATTATTCTAGGTGATTTTTTGATGGCGGCGCATTTTTCTTTCATTTTCTGGAGAAGATCACAAACCCTAGCAGTAGAGCTAGGTTTGAGAGGGGTGTAATATGAATCGATACAAGATACAAATGAATACAAATGAAGCCGCCGCACATATTATTTACTGAATATCGATTTTGGGCTGCGGACTTTGTCTTTAGCCCAACAAGCATTATATCACTATGAATAAATATAGTGCATATGTCTGTATCAATCGTATCAGTCTGTATATCAAAAGCATAATCAATAAAATCTATTACATTTTCTTCTTTAATTCTTAATATAAATATATAATCTAGTACATGTTAAAGTTTGACACTGCACATAAATATAAAAGAATGTATGTAATATAATCAAGCATGTGTTGATGCTTGCTTGAATCAGGACTTGATACTCGCAAGGACTTTTCTGAGGCCTTCTCCAACTCCTTTGCTAGAAGGTAAGAACACATCAATCCTTACAAAAGAATGATATGGATCAATTAAGCCCATGTATATTATATGCCGGGAAGACAAAATAATTTCAAAGAGCTTTTAGAACTAGATGATTCAAAATCATAGTGCTGATAAAGCTGTAGAGATCAAAATAAATCATATGGTGATGTTGTCTAACCATGGGAGTTGTGCAATTCACTCCTCGAGATTATTAATACTATATAAATAGTTTGGGCAATTAATGATTTTTATGCTCCAGATATGAGTATGACTTTAGTTTCCGTGTTGGCAAAGAGTGTTCCTAAATATATTATTACTACCAAATAAAGTGGGTATACCACTTTGATGTCAAATACATAACATTGGCAACACTTGAAAAGTTTTGCTAGCATAACTTAATATGCATTTTCTGTAATTTGAGTTGAGTGATGGAAATAAGAGCATGAATTAACAATGGAAATAAATATATGAGCTGCAACAACAGACCTCTAGATATACATATGTGTGTATGTATATATGTATGTGTGTGTATCTTTCTTGAACCAATAAAATTACATAAAATGGATACATATTTATACTAGATCAATGGACAAATTTAAATAGACACAACCCTTGACTAAAATCTTTTAACGAAAAATAACATCATCTTTTAGAAACAAAAATGACCTTCAAGTGAATGGTCATTAATTACAAAACTCCTCCTTAATGCGCTTTCTTTACCACCCAATAAACTCCAGAAGATAACAAAATTTCTCTTTAGAAAGTGCTTTGCCTAAGATGTCAGCTAGTTGTTTTTCTAAGTATTCAAGTTCTCCTTAATGCACTTTCTTTACCACCCAATGAACTTCGGAAGATAAAAAAAATTCCCTTTAGAAAGTCCTTTGCGCAAGATGTCAGCTAGTTGTTTTCATTTTATTAATTTATTTATTTTAAGTATTCAAGTTGAATTCATCTTAAATACATATGGATTTTTGGACTGTGGAAAATCTCAATTCTCAGCCGTGGCTGCCATGAACATTCAAAATAATCCAATCTTTTGTGAAAACCCCGATCAAAATTCAAGGGTTCTTCCTCCCTCATCGATTCTCCGACTCCTCTTCGTCATCTTTCTTTCTCAAATCTCAAAGACAAACCTCCGAATCAAGAAAATGATGGATTTCAATTGGATAAAAATCGTCGCAATCGTCTTTTAGAGAAACCTCAGAGAAAAATTCAAAGGCCAATGATGCAGAATCAAGCAAGATCTTCACCTAAAGGGCCAAACCATAATCATAGAAATTATAACAATTAGATTCATAGCAGACCAGATTCAATGCCTCAAGAAGTCTGTCTAAAGAAACAATCAGCAAACCAGCATCTTCTTGGGCTGATCTAGTTAAGAAAGGAGGGCTTAATTCTTTTGCTGATTTGAGTTATTATGCACCAATGGAAATTGGTGACAAAAAAATTGTTGTAGTTAAGAAGAAATCAGTCGAAAAACTGAGGATAAATGAGGTAATTCAATAGTTGCTTATGTGTTGGTCCTAGGCCCTATTATCATCATTTTAAGGATTTCATTTGCAAAACATGGAACCCAGCAGACAAATTCAAAATATATACAATAAATAATGGGTTTTTCATCATCAAATTTGCTATTGAAGCCAACGGTAACAAGGTAATCCAAGGAGGTCCTTATTTTATCAATGGTAAGCTTGTCATATTGAAAAAATAGGATAAGAAAATGATTCTTGACCGTGATCTATTATCCACCTATCTAATTTGGATAAGATTACCAAAACTCAACCTCAGATTATGGGACAAAGAAGCTTTTGCTACGATAGCTAGTGCTGTAGGCATGCTAATTAAACACACTATGAATGGATCGCCTATATCAGCATGCACGATGGTGAGAATATCACTCAAGAAATAGAATATGAATGGATTCCTCTTAGATGTACGAAATTTGCCTGCTTCGGCCATCTCATGGAGGTCTGCTCATCAAAACTTGTTTGGAAAGAAAAAAAGAATTTGAATTCTAACGAGATTCCAAGAAAATCTGTTCCAAAAAAGTCAAGAAACATTAAAGATCTTTCAATTCAAGAAATGAATGTCGAGGTTTCTTCGTCTCAACGTGTAAATTCAGATATCCCAATCTTTCCTTTTAACATTCCGGTTCCAAACAAAACTCAGTCTTTTGACAAAAAGAAGAAAACCATTTTAAATACTGAGTTCGCAAATGATGACATGGAAATCATTAGCATTTATAAGCAAGCTGAGATGCCTACGCAAGTAGTTTCAATGAATTCAAATTATGTAGAAAAAGAAATCAATGTTGCCAAAGAAACTATACAGCAGAATAATGACTCTGCTATAAATATGGTTTCAAATGGAAAAAATATGGAAATCACAGAGAATACAACACAGAATTCAGGAGATAATAATTCACAGTTCATGGATCGTCCCCCTTCAAAAAGATTTAAGTTTAATTACAGGCAGTTTCATCACAAATAGTTCAGAAAAAGTAATCTCTAATATGTTACCCAAATGCTGTCTGCACTACTGCCTTGAGCCCTCTACAACATTAATCGAGAATGCAGGCCTATTACTCTCTTCATCTTCCTCCCATGTAAATAACATAAGGAAGAAAGCCAAGAAAAGGAGTATAAAAGAAATACTAGACAGTGACAATGATGAAACATCAACTTCAAAGAGCTTTGAGAAAAAATATATCATCAAAAATCCATATTGGGAGGAATTCCAAAAATTACAAGGGGAAAAGGAATATAAGAGTAGAGGAGGGAGAGCTATGAAAGCATTGAAATAAGTAGCTATTCACCACCAAAGTTTCTACATAACTGGAACTCTATTAATAATAACTCAATGGGGGGTAATGGCAGAATCATGGTTATTTGGGACCCCAACATATGCGATTTATGCTAATATTTCCTTAATTTTCAATACATCCATTGTAGTTTTAAAAACAAAAGGGGGCTCTAGCTAACTGTTACTTTTATTTATGCCTCCAATTTTGAGAAAGGCAGATTTTTATTGTGGGATAAGCTGGAAGCAATAAACAATAATACTAACAACTCTAGGAATTTAATTGGTGATTTCAATATTGTTATGAATGCTTTAGAGAAAAGAGGTGGAATTCCATTTCCTTTCAGAAAATTAGAATGCTTCTCTAACTTTATGTATAAAACAGGCTTAACTGAACCAAATATCAAAGGCAACAAGTTTAAAATCTGGAGAGTTTAGAAGTATTAATTGTAAATTGGATAGAATTCTAGTAAATCGTCATTTTATAAATAAATTTTCTAATTTTAAATGTTATACTTTACCCCAAGCAACTAGTGACCATACTCCTTTACAACTTATTTTTTGTCAAAATAATTCTACAAAACACAGTTTTCCTTTTAGATTTAAATATGGCTGGGTATATAATAAGGACTACAGTCTAGTTGTAAAAAACAGTTTTCAATCTTCAATGTGTGGTTCTACCCAATTTAAATTTAGAAGTTTATAACACCAAACTAAGGCATATTTAAAAACTTGAAATAAAAATAGAAATAACAATGAAATCAATCAAATTAGGTTGGAATGTGAGAGATTGTAGGATAACATACACTTAGATAGCTCAGACCCAAACCAAATTAATGAATTTTTTCATATGAAAAAAGGCTTGAAAACTCTTTACATGTAGAAGTAGCTAACCTTTGACAGAAAGCTAAAGTTGACTGGCTTTTTAGTGGTGACATCCCAAGTAAATTTTTCTGTGCCAAAATGTCTAGTAGAAAATACTGTAATGACATAGGAAAATTACTAAGTGGCAATGGGGTTACCACTAATGAAGCTTCACATTTAGAGAAGGAAGCTACTAATTACTTCTATGATTTGTACAACTCTATTGGAAGCCCAGGTATATTTTCTAAAATTACTCCTAAATTCTTGCTGCATGAAAATAGCAATGATATACTTCTTGCTCCTATTAGTCTAGATGAGATTAAAAAAATTATCTTTTCTGCTAAGGATGGCAAAAGCCCAAGCCCAGATGGCTTTGGGGCTAAATTCTACAAAACACATTGGATGAAGTTAAGGAATTTTTCTCCTCTGGTAAGCTTTTAAAGAATTTCAATCATACTTTTATTACATTAATGCCTAAGGTTAAAAATCCTAACTGCATTGGTTATTTTAGACCAATTGCTTGTTGCAATTTATTTTATAAAATCATTGCTACTATTTAAGCAACAGAATAAAAGTCTTTTTAAAATATTTAATATCTAAAAGCCAATGTGATTTTAACCCTAGTAGATACATTCCTGAAAATACTCTTTTGGCTCATGAATTACTTAGAAATTTTAACCAAGCCGGGAACCAAAGAATGTGTATTAAAATTGACTTACATAAAGCATTTGTTAAAATCAATAGAAATTTCATCATTTATATGATGGGTCAACTAGGATTCAATGAAAAAATTTGCAACCTAGTTAAAAAATGCATTTTTAATATATCATATTTCATTCTAATATATGGTTCCCCTTGTGGGTTTATAAAAAGTAATAGGAGAATTAGGCAAGGCGACACTTTATCTCCATACCTATTCACTATAACTATGGAATATCTTACATTACAAATGAATAAGGAGCAATTAACTAAAAATATAAAACCAATTAATTCAATCACCCCGTTTATTAAAGGGGTTTTAGACAAAAGGTCCATATTCTGAAAGCATATGCACAAAAAGTCTCTACTCATAAACCCATGTAAATTAGGTCCCTGTTTTGTTATTTTTTACCAAACTGCCCCTTCTAGAAAATTGACTCACCATTGAAATCAAGGACAAAAGTAGCATAAATTAGCCAAAAACTAAAAATAAGGACCTAATTTTCATTACTTTTATTGGAGACACTTTTCTTCCATCATCTTTCAATTCTAGGGACCTGGCAGCCTTTCCATGAATCTTACATTACAAATGGATAAGGAGCAATTGATTAAAAATTTAAAACCAATTAATTCAGTTACCTCTTTTATTACTCATCTTTTGTATGCAGATGACCTATTAATTTTTCTAAAAGCAGATGTTCAGAATGCAGTTATTATAAAGAAATTATTTGCTAATCTCAAAGAATTTGTAGGACTTCAAATTAGTGACAGTAGGTGCAAGATTTATTTCAGTAAGTCATGCAACAATATTTAGGAAATTCTTAGTGTTCTTAAGTTTCATCAAAGTGATCTACCAATTAAATACCTAGGACTCCCTCTTAGTTGCAATCAAATCAAAGACAAAGACTGTGCCAAGCTACATGATTTAATTCAAAACAAAATAGAAAGTTGGTCTAGCAAGCTTCTATCAATAGCAAGAAGAGTAGAACTCATCCACACTGTCATCACAGCTATAGTCATGTATTGGATGTAATCTAACAATATTCCAATTAATACAATAGAGAAAATAGAAAAGTTATGTGCCAATTTTCCATGGAGTGGAAAGCATCCTAAAATTTCATGGAATATTATTACTAAAACAAAAAAGGCTGGAGACTTAGGCATTATAAATTTTAAAGACTTAAGTGAGGCATGCAATTACAAGTTATTCTGGAAATTCTTAAAAGGCAACTCTCTTTGGGCAAAATGGATGAAAGCCAAATATGTCAAAAATAAGAAATTTTGATCTATTCCTGTGGAAAAATACCATTCTCATACTTGGAAAACTATATTAAATTATAGAGAAACTGGTATAAGATTGGTAGAAAGAAAATTCAAAGATGGCAAGAAAAGAAGTCTTTGGTTTGATCCATGGATTAATGTAAAATCTTTGATAAATTTGCTTGGTTGGAACAATATTTATCAATTTGGAGAAGCTAATGCAAAAGTGGAAAGTATTATTCGAAATTCTCTTTGGAAAACTCAGTTACAACTAGCTACTTCTATTTTCAACCCTTCAATTAGCAAAATAGAAATAGATACAAGTCTTGAAGAAGACAATGTATTTGTAAATTATCTAGTAAAGGAAAATATTCTTTTAAAAACCCATGGGACTTTATCAAAGGAATAGAAATGGATGTGGATTGAAATGTTTTGAATCGACTGCCAACAAGAGACAGATGTGCAAAATGGGATAAAAACAAAGTAAACACAAAATGTCTCCCGTGTCAGAAAGAAGTTGAAAGTATCAAGCATCTTTTCTTTGACTATTCTTATTATAGACACATTTGATTCATTTCGAAAAATAAATTAAAGCTCAAACAGCAATTAGTTCTCCAGAGTATAAGAGACAATATCAAGCAAATTCAAAAAACTTTTAAAGGAAAGAAAAAGGATTTTCATAAAGCATGTGTTGTTTTAACCACAACGGTTTATTTTATATGGAAAGAAATAAACAATAGGCTTCATTAAAACAAAGAAACAGATAGTACTCAACTTTGGAAAGCAATAGATATAGAATCTAATATCATTTTCCAATTGTCTAATAACTTTCTTAATCCAAGTATGCAAGGCCAAATCTTAAGTGAATTGGACAATTATGAAATAAGGATTGAAGTATACTTACAAAAGGGTAAATTATTTTATGAGAATTCCCTTCAATCAAACAATCATAGAAAGTTTGGAGCTATTGCAGGACACCAGGGCAAAAATTTCTTTCAAGTCAAAGCTGATGGTAGCCACTCCTCTGTCCAAACCAGAGAATCTCCCTGCAAAGGAAGAAAACAATTACTTATTTTTAGTAATAACAATTTCAATTATATTAATAAAATCTAATAACATGTTCTATTTACCTGATTTGAATAGAGGTGGACGCTCTTTTAACTGTGAGCTTGAGCAATATGATAATCCACAACCCACAAGTATCAACAACGGATTAAGAGCTCCCCAATCAAGAGATATCAATATGCTTAATAACAGTTATTTATCTGAAGAGATCAACAGAGTTGGTATATGCAACTACCCAAATGGATGCCTCCAGAACAATAGCATTACGAATGATAACTGCAAGGGAAGTATCAAGTCAAACACTAATAAAAATAATATTAATTTCAAAATTTTGAATTCTAATCATTCTTTACTTTTACTTGCTAATTCTGGAGGCTACTGCGCTTATAGCACTACAGGAGTAAAATCATCAGTCTAGTTTTCCACTTATCCAACCGGGAAAGAGGAAAAAGCAGTACGATGACAGAACTTGAGAGTCCAGCTAATACTGAACATAACAGCAGCAAGTTTAAAGCTCGTACTGCTAAAGCCATTAAAGCAATTTGCAAATCATCAAGTTGCGTCAATCAGCTTCAGATTTAAGCCTTGATAAAGCTCCAAGAAGCAAAGATCGACGACGAAGAATTGGAAGCCTCCTTGAGCCTTTAATTTAGGCATAATCGAGTTATTTTTGAGTTTCTAGCAGTGTTTTCCCTCGGCATTCCGCTATTTTTGATTTTTTTTCTACCATATGTTTGTGGAGGCGCTATATGCCCTAACTCTGTTAGGGTTTGATCATTTGTTTTGTTTGATTATGGGTTATACTGCTTTGGGTATACCCGAACTTATTCTGCTTTGTAACTTTCCAGGCTTGGCCCATTTATCAACTTTTAAAACAAAAGTTGAATTCATTTTTTTAGTGGTTTCCCTAATAAAATAACACTTGATAGTAATATGCTTTGAACGGTTATGGTTGACTAGATTTTTGTCAGTAAAAATTGTTGATTTGTTATCACAATATAAAATAAGTGCATAATCTTCATTTCCTTCGATGTCTCCTAGATTTCTTCGTAGTCATATTGCTTGAACTACTGCTTTGTCTACTGCAACATACTTCTTTTGTAGATGATAATGTAACCGTATTTTTGCTTTTTTGAAGACCATGAACAAACTCCAAAACCAAGAGAAAATACATAGGAAGAAGTGTTTTTCATGTCATCAGATGTTCAACCGAATCACTGTCAACGGATCCAATGAGAATCGTTGCTTCTCATGAGTTGTAAAGAATACCATAGTCCATTGTACCAGCTAAATATTTAAGAACTCTATTTTCAGCACCAAAATGAAATTGACTTAGATCTTGCATATATCTAGATAGCATACTTGTTGAAAATATTATGTCGGGTCATATAGCGGTGATATAAATTTGACTACCAATCAGACTTCTGTATTTAGTAGAATTGTAAAAACACTGACTTTAAGTACTAATTAATTAAAGTTGATAATAATAAATTAATTCATAAAAATGGATTTTTAAATATTGAAAAGGATAATTTTATAATTGATTTAATAAATGTGTTTAAATTTTAAATATGTGAAAAATGATTTAAAATAAGTTAAAATGTGTAAATAATGTTTTATTCAAAAGTTATATAATGAATGTACAATATTGATTGGGGAAAGAAATGATTTTTGAAATAGTAATCAATATTTACTTAAATAAATAGAAAATAGTTATAAATGATAGAATAAAACAATAATAATATTTTTTATAGCTAACCCCAAGCCCAAAATCCGTAGTTTACCATTTCGAGATTTTTCTTCCCTTTTGTAAACGTTCACGCATATTCCTCACCATTAACTTTTCCTCATTCCTGAAGTAAAAACTATGAAATCTTCTCCCTAAAATAAATGAAATAAAATTCAATAAATTACCAAATTTGTGTAGGTTCCTCATCATAACCTTATATATGCATAGCGTTGGAGAAATTTGGGGTTGGGTTGAATACGGGTAGCATGGAACCTTGCGTGTGAACATAGGATGGAGGAATGAGCTACATGTGAGTGTTTTCACTCACAAACCTTGAGCGTTTTCGTTCACGCATATTCCTCACTATTACCTATGTTTAATAATATATTTCATGATACATGTGTTGTTTTAGGTTGATGCTTGTATAATATATTTGGTGTGCATCATACTAATGTTAACGGTGCATAAATAAGAAGGAAAGAGGTTGGAAGATGATCATATAGGTCAATTTTTAGCTTTAAGAACAATCGACCATCTAGGTTTACTAGTTGACCGTGACCGGTCGTCCACTAGAAGATGAACGGTCAACCAGTGGCCGAATTTTAAAAAAAAGAATAAAATAAACAGAAATATAACACATTATGTACCATTAAAGTATAATAAAAATAAATATATAATATATTTTTGTGAAATTTATAAAAGAATCCATAAATGAAATATTTATTAATTTTAAGAAATTAATTATTTAAAGAATAAATTAGATTTTTAGTTTTAAAAATCTTATAAAAGTTGAATATATAGTCTGAAAAATAAGAAATACGATCGAATTAACATTTTATGTATTTTAAAGTAAAATTTGAGATTACTAAAATTTAATTAGAGCTATGTTTTACATTTTCATATATTTAATAATTTAAAATTGCTCAAACATTCAATTCAACTCTAAAATGATTATTATTCGTTTCTGATGTTTTCTCTGTGCATCTCATACACTTTCTCCATTGCCCAGGGACATTTTATGTTCGTCCAAATACTTCGATGCGTTGGTGCGTATATATCTGGGTAATATACGTAACTATTGCCGAAAATAAATTTGGATCGACATCTTCCGGTAAAAGTACTATGGGTCAAAAATGTCAGTACTTGACAATGTTCAATGTTATAGAATTATAGGCCCAATATGAATCTAAAAATAATATTTTACGATCCTTCGATATATAAAATACGGGTCGTTATAGGCCAAGAGTGCGTAACGCTCTCCAATTGGCTGCGTATTACTCATGATTGTTTGAGGTACCAAAGGGTTACATACTAATAGTTATTAGATAATTATGGAATGACTCAATCGAGAGTTTCCTATTGGTTTATAATAACCAAGGTCAAATAGGAAATCTCAAATAATAATATTACATAGATCTCTCGATTTGAGAATATTGTTGAACTTCAATGTGGATGCTCCACTTTGGCTATAGTTAAATCATGGCATAATGATCCATCGAGGACTGTAGTTGGGTTATGTTAAAGCATTGGAAGCGAATATTATTCAGTAGAGAATTTGTCACCTTGGTAATAAGAGATTAATACGTAGTTAATTCAAAGTCACAGTCTCTGGGAAAAGCAGTACGGTTAATTATTATTATTATTATTGAACCAAAGATTTTATGCTGGGACTAACTGAGTTGATTGTGGATGATATTGGAATTTTGACCAAAGCCAAATTCCATAAGCCCTAACATGATATAGTTTTGACGAAGATAATTGGTGTAAATAATCTTTACTACCAGGTTGTGCAGTTAAAGCCACGGTAAAGTCCCAAAAATTCCTCGCTATAGCACATAGCGTTTTTTGACAGCAATGTTATTTCAGTTTAGTGCTATCAAACAATCGATCCACTTTTGGCCTTGCTATTTTTTGCTACACCCACTAAATCAAGGCTTTGTAGTACCCATTTTAGCAACATTAATATACAATTATTGATTTTACTAGTTAGTTTATAATCGAAATCAACAAAGATAAGGTAAATACCAAATTTTTATGCATAAATCTCAATATAAGTTAGAAATTTATTATAGTTACCAAATCTTGTCTGCATAAATCATGATATTCTTCGGTTTTATTACAAAAGATTAAACGATATTTTGTTTTTCGTATGCAAATGATGTGAAACT
This sequence comes from Allium cepa, assembly GCA_030765085.1. Lineage (NCBI taxonomy): Eukaryota > Viridiplantae > Streptophyta > Magnoliopsida > Asparagales > Amaryllidaceae > Allium > Allium cepa. The sequence goes on along the minus strand of CM060941.1, from coordinate 74,939,279 downwards.
ACGAATAAATTTGTTCTAGTTATTTGCTTTTATATCTAATGAAGTTTTTTGCATCTTCTCTACTTTCCGTTATATTCCCAATTTATCCTCGCTATAACTTTTGCACCACCACGGCAATTTAACTACAAATTTCTTTAACTGTATATCTACCAAGTACTACTTAAAATAGTGAAATTGGATTTACCAAAAAGACGATAAGCAGTAAATTCAGACAAGTTGTCACAACACTAGCAAAGATGAAATATGAATGTTAATATTCGATTTATTCAATATTTGCTGGTTGAATTTACACATATGAGTCGTACAACCGTAATGAAGAATACTTTGAAACACCTCACGATTTATTATCTATAATTTTTGTAAGTTAATTAATATTAATTATTAAATTCTGTTTTATTTTTGAATGCCAATAGTATTTAATAAAGTGCATCTGTAAAAGTTATATATATACGTACCGATAAATGATATCGATAAATGTTTTAATTTAATTTAAATCTATTAATTACTAAATGGGTTTTGGGATTTTTGAAGGCCATTCTTGGAACATCATAGCCGACCTAGGTTGTATAGAGTGGGAGGTTCGGAGTCCTCAAAAATTATTTTGAAACGGTATTAAATGAACAAATAAAGGAAGGTGAAAGGCCCTATATACCTTTTACTCTTTGTAGGTGCTAGTTAAACACATTAATAATCATTGTCTTGCCTATCCTCCTCTAGTTTATTCCATCTGAAAACAACATGGCTAGATAGCATTTGAGTATTCAAAAATTGTCTTGAAATTGTGTTAAATGAATGAGTGAAAGAAGAAGAAAAGTCCTCTACATTTTCCTCTTCTAAAATGTCTACTTAAACAAATTATTTTCATTGTTTTTCGCTCTTCTTTCTAGTTTATTCCAAACGACAATTCCATGGCTCTGAATCCATAGTTTTATTGAAAATAAATCAAAATGAAATCAAATTAATACAAGATGGTGTTCATCTCTAGATCGTAGCAAAATCATGGGGCTGATTCGGCAATATCTAAGAGTTATTCAATTATTAAAGCTGTGAATCTTAAGCTACTTCATAAGGTAATTATTCAACCTGATTTTGAATATACATTACATTATGTTAGTATATTTGAGATCCTATATCTTATACAACAAATTTATATGTGCCTGTGTTGTACAACACACTACTTATTATCGTTTTTAGAAATTAATGTTCGAAAGGGAAAAAACATTCATCCAACATTATATTGTAATTGTTTTTAAAAATGGATTTAAAACCACGTTAATTAATTAAAACAATTTGATAACATTTTATATATGTATGTGTGTGTGTCTAAGTAAACTACATACATTAATTATTTGAAGTCATTTTATTAAATTGAGTGTAAGTTATATGCATTTATGTTATTTTCGAACATAAATTACATTTTGTTATTATTTACATATGCGCACACGTGCGCTCATATGTGTAGTTTCAAATCAAAATTTATTAAGGGACATTTGTTCGAAATCATAGATTTGATTTTGAATTCTTCCTAAGTCAAGTTAGTTTTCAAATTATTAATTTTTATTTTAAAATATATAAATTTGGTCAAAATTAATTTTAAGATCTATATGGATATAATTATTATTTTATATAATTTTATAATAAAACCATGGACAACAAAGACATATAAAGAGTGAATATGTCTGTTGTGGTGTAAATTCCAACACCTACAGCGTATGCATTAACCATATATACAGTTTATATATTGCACTTACAGTACAATCACATGAGTATAAATAAAACTTACTCGTAAAAAGTTACAAATTTGATCAAATCAATAGTACTAGGTGTAAATCCAAATTAATTGCACATTAATGACATTTATGGCATATTAAATAGTATCTCATAGGTAACAAATTGACTCTTCACTCGTCAAAATAATAATACAAAACAAGTAACAGTTACCCACATATATACCCAAGAGTATACTTGATATACTCTATTCTATATAAATCAAATTGAACAAATAAATCGATTAGTTAAAATTTCTTTAAATAAATATTATAAAATAAAATTTCACTCGATGAGTGCTCTCCTTCTTTGGAGGATTACTCATTTCCCTAAAATAAATAAGATTTTATTTGAAACAAATTTTAAGTTGGGGTCAAAATCAATTAAACTTCATAGGTCCAATAAAGATTCAAAATGAATTTCCTTTTTTGGAATTTACCTCATTTAAACTACTTATGACCGATCTGGTTCCTTCAGAAAAATGATATTTTCTATTGATGTATGAATATTAGAGATTTGCTTTAAATCAACTCATATTGTCTAAATTCAAATCGTATGATATAAATCATTAAAAAATTGATGCAAAATAACTTCATAAGCAAACATTTATAAGCCAGCTTGCTAGGTGGCCTGCTGGGATGAGCTGCGATAACTTTACTAGAGAGGACAATGACTTGCTAGCATTTAAAATAGCCTTTCAATAGGCTGCGACAGGCTTTCTAGGGACTGCCGTGGGGTTGATAAAGGCTATGCCGGCCTTGCTAGGGGATGCCACAGGGTTGAAGAAGGTGGACGACAACTTGCTGGAGTGGTAGGAGGAGGACGAGTATGGTAATTTTTCTTGTGATTTAGAGATTTGGTTTTGTATTTGTGCAATTTTGTGTTTAGAGTGGGAGTGAAAGAGGTCAGGTTTGGTGTTAATTCTGGAGAAGGGCTTGGTCGACGCCCTACGAATGCTATTGCGATTCCTAGCCTTTGGGAGTCTATAAACTCAAGTCGGAGTTTATCAAATCACTACAAGATACAAAGTGAGTTTAAACGGCTCAAAGCCATCGAAAATCCTGTCAAATTATAGAACACGGATTTCATCAATTTCTAATGGAATCGACAACAACTTTGCGATGGCTTTTTTGACGGCGGTTTTGATGTTTTTTCTTACGGTGCTAACATCCATGTGGATTAAAAACACGCCTGAGAACCATCGGAAGCCGTCGAAAATTTCAACCGGTAAACCGTCGGGAGCCGTTGCAAATAGTCGAAATATTTCGACCTATAAGCCGTTGAAATCTATCGGTAGCCGTCGGAAATTTGGGTAAAAAATAATTTTTCAGCATCCAAATAGCACATCAATATCAATATATATCACAACACATCAAAATCGATATATATATATATATATATCAGATGTATAAGCTAAAATCAATAATAATATCAATAATAATATAAAATTCAAACATTACCATCTCAAACTCAAACATTTCCAATCAATACAAAACAAACCATCCACCATCGCCCAAAGCAATATCTACATCCAATATCAATTTACAATATATACATCCAACATCGAACCCCATAAATCAACATCAAACACCACACGTCCACAAATCAACCTCATCATCTCTAATTGTATATATACATAGGTTTCAAAAACAAAGACTGCAAAACATACCTCATGACTCATCATCGACACTGAAACCACCGGACGAAGGGAATGCTCCATGACGCTCCATATACTCGGCCAAAAACTGGTTCAGTTGCTCCATTTGTGCTGCTCGGAAACACTCCTGCTCCTGAAGCTGTGCAATCTTCTGTCAAAGCTTATTAATCTCGGCATTGTCCTAAGCCTTTTGGTAAGCCTTTTGTGAGGCTTGAGCCTATAAAACAAGTTGAAATATGTTTAATTTATTAGGTAATTTTTATAAAAATTAAGCAATTTTTACAACTTAGTTAATTTTTATAAATTACCGATTGATTGTTGTACTATAGCGCTTATTTCTCTTTGTCGAGTCCATAACGGAGTCGAAGATTGTGTCCTCCTCGTCAGTGGTCAATTGCTCCCATCCTGAATGCTCAATCGTCTGCATATGTGCTTGCATAAATCTTTCTAGCAACGTAAAATTAAACACAATTAAATATTACATGAAATTGTTATAATATTTTATAACTAATTAATTAAAATGATCATTATTAATAACTTATAACTTAAAATATACTTACCTATGCAACGTATGCTTTATCATCCTCATGCCAAGCATACATCTCCGATCCCTCGTCGTCGCTCTGCCTAACATCATAGGTATGTGCAAATACATCCATATATGAGATAGGAGTCCCGTGCGTTCTTTTCTACAATAATTGGTGTAAATTATTGTTGTTAATACAAATTTAAACAAAAAATGTAATATCCGTTAATAATTGCAATTAATCAATTTATTAGGTCCTCGCGATGATGCGGAAATGATTTCGAGCCACCACGGCATGTGATTGGATTTTTCTGCCTATTCGTCGAGTTTCTGTCTTGCTCCGCCTGCAAATTAAAAGTTAAGATTATATTTTATATGTATAAATTATGTAATCTTTACCGAACAAATTAAGGTGATATCTGACAGACTTACCTAGAATTCATCGCTCCTCCACCATGCGACCTAAGCATCCCATATGTTGGCAACCATCCAGCTTAGCTTCTTTTCTAGATTTTCTGATGGTAGACATCGTATCCCGGTAATTCTTTGCAACTTTAGAGTTCCAGTGGCGATGGCAAATAGAAGCATCTTCCTCTTGCAGGTCTACCACCTCCTGTATGTATGTTGAAAAAAAGTAAGTTTTACATTTATACATAGTTAGCAAATTGTAAAGTGATTATATGTAATGATATATAATTTTGCACTTACCAAGAAGTCCTACCAGATGCACTCCCAGACATGCTCTGGGATCCTACTCCATTTCGGCCAGCACACAATCATACAAATCATGTATGCCTGTTTAGATATGTTGAGAACTATATTTGAAGGCTCAAGCTCAGAACCCTTGCATTGAATATGATACAGACAAATCATGACTAATATATCATATAGAATATTTATAATGCTGAAGTAAATTTAATACTTATGTGCTATCTGCTTTCAGTAGCAATTTAACCACCGTAAACGGCGCCTCTTACAATGGGCCGTTGCTATCACCTCCAATGCGAACGGTCCCTCTCTGAGACAAAGAGGGGGAACAAGACATCGAAGAACTCCGACGTCTAAAGAAAGACATTTTTAATACCTGTCATATACATAATATTTTATTATGGTAGAATAAATCATTCAATTATGAGTAAACATATCAAGATTTAACATCAATAATCGCATATAACATACAAAAAAAGTGTAACATCAATACTTCCATAAATAACCTATTTTCAATATGAACACTACTAAATCAATCCTCGTCGTTTTCTGATTCAGACTCGGTCTCGTACTCTATATCGTTTTCCTCTGTGGTCTCAAATGCTTCTACTAATACATTTGATTCATCATTTAGAGGTCTAAAATCAGTTTGGTCATCTGTTATTGTAATTTTGCCATTTTCCTCAATATCTGCTTGGTACGCTTGTTCGTTTGGAATATTCTTTCCATCAAACGTAAATTTTGCCTTCGTTTTAAAATCTACCGACCAATCTGCTTTATCTCTTTTTAGAAATGGATAAGGAGCATAATAAACTTGCAGGGCTTTGTTAGTATAAATGGATCGTACTTATAATAACGTGATGTACGCTTTATTTTAATTATATTATATTTTTGGTGCACTTTGATTCTAGAACCTGGAACATTACTGAAAGGTTGCATCTAAACAAATAAACTTCTTCTGCAAATCTAATGAAATATGCTAATTGCAAAACCTGAGTTAACACGCCGTAGACATCATTTATGTGTCATTTGGATCATCACTGTCTTTAACATATACACAGGTATTGGTGGTTAATCTTTTAGCCCAATATTCTTTGGTGTTGAATTTGTATTCGTTGACAAAGAATATTAGATATGCCTTGACTTTTCTTTTTGGTCCCATCTCAAGATGTTTCAACCCTTTGTCGACCACATAATTTATCGGATACTATATGTGCTTCGAAAACCAAGTAGTAATTTTTTTGCTGATATCGTCGCTTGGATGCTGTATATACATAATATATTGCGTTATAATTAATACACACATGTATTATTCAAGTAAATAATTTGCATCGACTCGATGTTTCGACGCTCGAAATCGAAATCAATACGTTCATTGTATTAAATGTCGAATAATCGAATGCCGGAAAACTAGACCGTAAGGGAAAGAAAAAGGAGGTAGAAGAAGAAATAGAAAACAATATCAGAATCTCACAATCGCAGTGGAACAATATATAATAGATATATAACAGATAAATGACTGATCTTTATACGAAAAGAACTACATCTGTTTTATACATTACATCATCAGAGTACAACACAATCAATAGTAAAATACTGGAAAGTTATATTAACTGGTCCCCACAAAAATGACTATGTAGTTAACCATACACAGCGGAATATACATTATATATGTGTGATACGTCTCTCCATCTAGCTCGTCTCCTGAGCTCCACAGCATCCTTTCCAGTATCTATAATACTCGGTCTGACCCAAGCGTTATAGTAAAATAACACTCGAGTCAGTATGAAAAACCAGCATGAGAAAACACACCCAATTGGATTATTAAAGTTTTAAGAATCCTTTGAAATCAAAGTTATCTCGTAAGACCACGCCACAAATAAACATGCCGGGTTTTTACCTTACGATAACCAAAACATTTTTACCAAATCCGTCTGATATTATAATAGTGTCTATAGAAAGTAAAATAGAATCTTGCTGAAATGCTTGCACCTCACGTTTCAGCAATAGTTAGGCACAATCAAAACTGTATAGGCACTTATTGGAGATTGGATTCCATACAATGGCAGGGCTACTGGGTTACCGTACGTCACAGTACTTGGTCTAGATCAACGTACCGAGGATCCATCCTGATCCCCTGCAACACAGGACCAGAGCTACCCCTTACTGGATATCTCGAATAAGATCACTCCGCGGTTGGGATCAGCAACCGCCCACACAGCCGAAATAAAGGAACATCTAGACAGCGATGACCTTAACCAAATTGGTTGCTAGCCACTTAGCCTTGCTGCACCTCCCCTGTTTTAGCCATTCCCGATTGACGAGACTCGAGGCTCTGCGTTACCTTTTTAACACACATAAACTTAGAATGCTCGTTGTCCTCTTGACGATGTTCTCACAACATTCGTCCATACAAGTCCCTTCCAGGTCCGAACGGAACCGAAGGCACTATTTCTACTACATCCATTTTGGAATCACCCTTAGGATTAGTAGCAATTACCCCTTGCACTTCACTTCTCCATCTTCGACTTCAAGTTCTTGTCTTCCTCACGAAAACGTTTAAACCGGATCGAAGTGGTTTCGAAAAATTAATCCTGATCCCGGTCTCTTCGAAACGATCAGCGCATTGGCCAATATTGATAGTCGGTTATTTAACTATCATATAACATCCACAAACAACCATCAAGCCTTAATAATTTCCCAAATTATTTATTTTAAAATATTTTTGCAAGATATTTTCCACACTTCAACCCTTTGAAAATAGTTTTCAAATCACTTTTCCCTCGTGGAATAAATTTCCACCCAATTGTTCTATCTCCACTGAAAATCATCAAGTCTTGATACTTTAGATTTTTTTTAAATAATTTAAATCACTTTATCCAAAAATATATACTATAAAACATAGAAAATAAAAATTACTTAAACACTTGATTTAAAATATTATTTATGAATTTTTATAATAATTTCTCATGTAAAACTTAAGCCAAAACTAAATTTAAAATAAAAGTTATTTTATAAGGTAAAAATATTAAATACTTATCCTTTAAATCATAATACTAGTTAAACCTTTAAAATAATTTGCTTATATAATTAACTTTATAAATGCTAGCTTTTAAAAATTTTAAAACCACTAAATAATAATTCTTTCTAAAATATTCTTTTAAAACCACTTTAAAACCTCTAATTAATACTTGGAAATCCTTCTTTGAAAATATATACTTGGCTTTTCAGGGATATACACTTTCCATTTCCACACCTTTAAAAATAAACCACTATTTATTTTTAAACAAATCACTCTTTCCTTATAAATTCTCATCCTGAATTTATACTTCCAAATTATCCACTGATAAATATTTCACTTAATTTATAAACCACGTTTATAAATTCCATAATCTCATTCTCCTTTAATTCAAGTTTCAAACACTTAATCAGTTTTCAAATCGATTTTCAAAACTAACTCCATTTTAAAATAAATTCCTTTACTTACCCAAATTTATTTTAAAACCCACTAATTCCATATTCACTTTTATATTTATGATTAAAAATCTAAAATATCTACTTCATACTTCATTCAAAATTCTACCCTTTTATTCCTTCCTAAACAATTTAAATCTTAAATTTGAAAAATACACTCCTTTAAATTTTTTAGACAATATCATTTAAGTCTCCAAAGATCTTTTATTTTCATTTATTTAAAATCTTTATCTTCATTTTCATACTCAAAATTTATTTAATAGAATTTAAAAATCAAACTTTTATACTTTTCCTAGTTCAATATTTAATTTACCCAAATTCGCTATAATTATTTTACTTAAAAAAAATTTCCTTTTTATTTCCTTTAAAAATCCAAACTTCATATATTTTTCATTTTCTCAAGATACCAATACATATTCAACCAAGCCATAACATTCAATAATTTCAATTCCCAGTATATTCAATATAATCCATCACAGATTATCACATAAATCATATTACTGAATATAAAATAAATAAATTCAACATTTTGAGGAATCCAGTTGGATCCCTCCAACCTGTTTTCCTGTATCCACAGATGTTAGCACAATATAAAATACCAATCCAACTTCAAGGGGGATATTGCGGTATAAAGGGTCATCCGCTATTACGCGAGGCGCATAGGATCTCATCCGCTATATAATTCGGGAAATCAAAAACTCTAATATATATATATACATACTACTATATATAATATCATCCAACATATAATAATCATCAAACTCAATCCGTCAACCAATAACTAATTTTATTACTTAAAATTAATTGCCGAAATTCCAAGTTGAGTGAGATTAACTCACGTTTGATTTTTGAATTGCAATCTGATCCAAACCCGACTTGTTTTCTTCACAGTTTTAGACCATGTACAACATTAAATGATTTATTAACATCTGAGATAATCTATAATAATTTACCATTTAATAAATTAATTTGACGAACAATTTAATTTAAACTAATCATTTATTAAAAAAATTAAACTAAAAATTTGATATTAAACAAATTTTCCTTCTAATAAATTATCTTTAGTAACTAAATAGCAAAATAAGTTTATTAAATAAATTATTCACCCTAAATACGTTTTTATCTTTGAAACTTCGTATATATAGTTATAAAATAATATATATATTTTAAAATTTTGTTTTTACATAAACTCTTCAAACATTGAAATCGCTATATATTTTCAAAATCTTATCTATACATATATTTACCGTCTTAATTTAAAATATGCATGCAGATGTAAATATATATTTGTCAAATTAAAAACTGAATAAACTTTTTCCTTACAGTAAATACTAAAAAAAAATTCCTATATATATACAAATTGATAAATCTGCATGTTTAAACCTTGGTGAAAAACAATATTTCTCTATCTGCATTTTATCTCTATTTATATATATATACATAAAAATTAAAATAGAATTTATACCTGTTGCTCAAACCCTCGTTCCACACATCACCCAGATCGAGCCTCCCATCGAACGAAAGACGAACGTGCCACTGACTTCCACCTTGCCAGTGCCATCACTGACTAGCCACCACCTGCCGAGCTCCAACTCGAGATTGAGTTTGGACCAATACCACATCGAGCGAATGCCAATCTCCATCAGTGCCGCAAATTCGTGTGCCTCTGACGCTTAGACTCTCGACACCTGAAGCCCCAGATTGCCTGCCGCCCCAATCGACCGTGTTCACGAGTTTTCCTTGTCGCAAGAATCATCTCCCGCTCGCATTGAATTCCCTCTTTTTATGAGGAACGAACGCCATTTTGATTTTGGGTAAAATGAATCGATTTTGAATGAAGAGAGCAGTTTTATTTTTCATGAATTATGATTGTCGAACAAGGCCCGCCCCCGATCCCTTTTTTATCGGCAATATCTCTACTTTCTTTCTTCCACGCATGTGATTTAAACCAAAAAGGGAAACACATGGAAAAAAGGCTACAATGACATTAAGGTGAAAGACTAAAGATTTGATGTGGAGGGAATGCAGTAGAGAATTGACCAGTTTATAAAAATAATATTTTTAATTAAATTCAAATTCAAATTGCCTCAATAAATGCAACTCAAAATCTTGACCTCCTATCGAGACGTGCCGCTAGGCGTTTATAATGCTATAACTAAATTTCGAGCACAATGGGAAAGGTTTCGAGTCCTAATTCAATCGTATGGAGAAGATAGCTTTTTGGACCTAGTTATTATATTGAATTTTTGATACAGATTTTAACTCGTTTATATACCGTATAATCACACGACAACTCCAAAATCTATGAAATTTGAAATTCGACAATAATACGCCATTACAGATCCAATAGAACTGGTTTCGTCGAATTTCGAGATAGCGTCCCGGAATGCTATTTTTGGGAACTAGGGAAGCATGTTCAATCACTACCGACCAGCGATTCCTGAACAGTAAACCTAGTGAATAGCCGGAAGGCCCGCCACAACCAACTATTCCGGGCAGCCAGACCTTTCGGTTGGCTTGGGGCAGGAGGCACGAAAATGAACCGGATACCTCCCAAGTGAAAAGTCGTTTCTCCTCCCACACAAGGTGGGACTCGAACCCCAAACCTCCCACTTGGGAGCCGCATCATCCCACCACCGCACCAAGCCCGCGGACAAAACTTTGGGTCCAAGGAAACTATGTTTGCCCTGGCCTTCGGTTAGACGGTTTTATAAGTGGCCGTGCACTATGTCTCATTATTGTGGCCGCTGGGATTCGAACCAGTGCCACTACAACCACATGTAGCAACTCCACTATATCTTAACCACTGGACCACTAGAACTTGACGCGGAATGCTATTTTTAAATATCAATTCAAATAATATATTTTTAAAATTGAACAAAACACCATTTAATTAAATTTTAACATTTTTATTATCTTCAGTATTATCAATATAAATTTTATAAGCCATTGAAATATTTTTAACAAGCTTTAACTTCTAGATTTAACATTTTCCCAATTTCTAGTTATTAAATACCAATAATTTAATTATCCGATGTATAGTGATATTTGAAATTCAAGTTAAAAATTAACATTTAAATATTTAAAATCAATAAAATATTCCAGTTTCAAATGTCCAAAATTTCGGGTCGTCACATTCCTCCCACCTTAAAAGAATTTCGTCCCTGAAATTACTTGTTAAGAAGAATGGTACAATACCCGTTACTATTTTCCAAATCCAAAGAGTTTTTTACAACTTCCCAAAACCAACAGCTTTAAAAATACCCAAACAATCTTTTTATTAAAGATACTATCACTCTTACTAACTTCCTAAACTCATCCATAACTTCCAAACAATATTACTTACTCAACCATTTCAAACTTAAATTTAAAACCAAATTTTAAATTACCAAAATTTTCTCAAAAATTTTCTAACTCTCTAAATTTTCGAAAAATTTCACCAACGTCTCATATGCGTGGCTAGCTCGGAACAACTACAAAATGCTTCTATGGGCCCTCAGGTTCAAAAAAAATGAAAAGCCAAGTTGCTAGACCAGAAAATCATCAAATTTCATACAGAAATTTAAATACATACCTTTTTGTCGAGCAATTCAATTTATTTTCCAAATTCAAAACACCAATTTCCTTTTGCTTTTAAAACATCTGTATATCCTACTTAGCAATAATATCCAATTACAACATTCAGAATCATTTTATACATTTCTTTATAAAAGTTTAGATATCTATTTCATTCAATCCCGTACGATGCACATTGACCGTATGCAATACCAAATTCGATCGCTCACTCGATCACACAACTTCACTTCCGAACTAGTATCGTCCACCCGACTTTCTATTGCAGACTCAAATCTGGTTTCTTGATCAGAAACCCTCATTCTCCTTACATAGTCATAAACTATGATAGAGGATTTTCAAAATCAATCAATAATCCATATCCAGAGTTCGCCGTCGAAAATTATGTGAAAAATCCCAACTCGGATCGATATATAAATATCTCGAAATTCTGTGCTCGAATTTGGATCAAATCGTTGTGCGGATAAAATAATATACGTATATCCCACATATTTATCTCCATTGATTTTTAGCTAAATCAATTTCCTTTTTATTCAAAATCATTTTATTTTCATTCACTATTCTCAATTATCCCATTTCACTCTTTACTTAATCTTCATTCAAATATTAACTTGGAATATTTTTTTTCCAATACAAATTTTTACTTAAGGATTTCACCTTAATTTCCTTAAGTTTATAAATATTTTATATAACTTCTTATTTTGATGCCCTCCTTATAACTTAAGCTTTTTATCCATTTTTTTTATTCAATTTACAATTTCAGTTCTATTTGAATTCAGTTTATCTTAAAATTTTGAATACTGAATTTTTATCAACTATCTTTCATTCATACCTAATCCATATCATTATTTTAAATTAGTTTCATTTACTATTTTTTTTACAAATTCCAATAATTTCTAATTCCCAGAACTTTTCTTCTTTTAGTCCAATCCGAACTAATTCTTCTACTTCACCTTATTTAACACAGTTCAAATTCAATTTCAATGTTTAGCTTCAATTGCATTTACTTACTCCTTTAAATTAACTTGTTCATTTATAAATTATTTCCAACTTAATTATTTCGTTTACTAATCTCTTTAATTTATTTCACCTAATTGGTTTACTTCCCTTGCTAAATATGTTTCACACTTACTTTAAATTTGAATTCTTCTCAAGTTGAATTTTATTCTGACCAATTTCAACACTATTTTATTTAGCCTGCTTAGGCTTAGATTTCCCATTTCCTATATTTCTCCTAGTTCATGTAATTATCATTCCAATTAATATTTTTCAAACTCTTATAAGTTTTGAACTTATTAATATCCCATAACCATTTTTAAATAAGATTCCAGAGTTTAAATAATCACTTAAGTATTTCAAAATCATTTTTGAAATCAATTACATCCAAAATCAAACTATTTCAAAATCAAACTCAATTTCGCAAACAATCCCAATTTAAAACATTCGGGTAGCAATTCCTCCCTTGGAACTCAAAAATGAACATCGATGATGCTGCGGTCATCACCGAAATTATTTTCCAGTGACCGAAGATAGTTCAATGCTTTTACTCTTTTAAAAACCCTTTTTAAAATTTTATATTCACTAACAAGTACGCGCTCAATCTATCAATACACTCAAACTCATTCTAGAGTACTACGGACTTTATTTCTAATGAGTAATCCCCACCAGAGCTAAGGTTCTCGCTTAACCTTCAGTTCTGATACCAAATGTAATGACCAAATTTTTCGACGCTCAAAAATTGACATCAATACGTTCATTGTATTAAACGTCGAACAATAGAATGCCGAAAAACTAGAAAGTAAGGGAAAGAAGAAGGAGGTAGAAGAAGAAATAGAAAACAATATCAGAATCTCACAATCACAGCGGAACGATATATAATAGATAAATGACTGATCTTTGTACAGAAAGAACTATATATGTTTTATATATTACATCATCAGAGTACAACACAATCAATAGCAAAATACTGGACAGTTATATTAACTGTCCCCACAATACTGACTATGCAGTTAATGAAAGTCTATAGTATGGTGGATCGATTACACAAATGAAAAGTATATAACTAATTTAAACTATAGTGGAACAATAATAGAGTATGTAAATAAGAATAATCACACCAGAGATTTTATACTGGTTCGGACCTTCCATCCTACATCCAGTCCTGAAGCTCCTCTTCAGAATTTCCTTTCACCAAATAACCCTCACTTCACCCGGAGGAACAGGTTTACAATATCAAAGTTTCTTTGTCAAGAGTGTGTTGTCTATTACAAGGATTTTGACTATATAGTACAATTGAACTTTCTATATCTCTTGAATGATAGAGTACAATATTGTTCGAGAAATATGGAAATGTATGATCTCAGATTTGCAGATTTTATAACAAGTGGATGATTAGGACAAGAGATGATTAAGATAGAGAGTAGAGAAAATTAGTAGAAAGTAAGCCAGTACTTTGATCCTTCTTGATTCTCGTTTATATAGTTGTAGAAAGTTTGTTCTAGCAGTTGCATCTCTTGCCTTTCAGTCTAGAGTCATCACTGTTCACTGGTGAAGAGTTGTGGAGGAGAGATGGAGTTATGTCTCTTCGAAGATGACATTTGTAATTTGAATTATCTTCCCCAATCCCAGTTTTAGACGTCTGAATGTCGTTCTTAGATGTCTGAGAATCTATTATTATTTTCATTCATCTTCTACGTTTAGATGTCTAAAGTTCTGCATTCAGACGTCTGAACCTGTTAATTTGATGTTCTCCTGGGTTTATTCTTGAGTGCATCTCTCTTCGATCTTCGTGTAACTTTGTAGATGAATCTCTTCAGTGCTTTAGTCTTCATCTTGTCATAGTAGTGGTTTGTCTTGCTTTGAGTTTGTACCTGCATAGTTGTATGATATATATGATTTTCAATGTATAGTTGTCACCGTCGAAATTGTAAACCAAGGGTTCTAACATTCTCCCCCTTTTTGATGATGACAACTATATAATGTACTTAGATAATAGTTAAGAAAGGTTCTCCCCATAAATATGATCCCCCTATAAATGTGCATATTTATTTTTCTACCCCTTTGTCATTATAAAAAACAATCGAAAAATATAAAAATAATCCAGAACCATACATAAATATAAAAAAAATTTATGATTACATCATTAAGTACATCCAAAAAGATGAACATTGATAGTGTTTTACCAGAATTTTAAGTACAACAAAACATTTACCAAATGAAATCAAGGTAGTTCATCATGAGAGGAGTCTAATTTCCCTTTCTCCTTATCGTCGATTTTTGACGATGTGTGAGGCGATAAAGAAGGTGTAGACCGGTCAAAAGAAGGTTAATGGGCTTGTTGAAGTGCATGATCAAGTTTGGAAACCGCTGAATTAAGAGAGCCTTCAACTTTGAAAAGCTGTGTGGACAACGTGTGATCAAGCTTTGCTATTTGTTTACCAAGGAGAATTTGATTTCTAGATAGGAGCACTTGGTTTTGTAAGGTTGAGTGAGCACTATTCTCAGTAGCATTAGGCTAAGTTCGTTGTTTCAAAATTTCCATATTGGAGTGATATTCAAACGAGGAAGGAGGAGGTGGAGATGGTTGCCTTGGTAGTTCAACATCACTTTGTTGTTGTTGTTGGTGTTGAGGAGGAGGAGGTTGATCTTGTGCATTTTTCCATTCTAGAAAAGTCATATAAGATAGAGGTTCTGTAACGACCCAGAATTTTTGATGACTTGAATTTGAATATTTAATTAATTTTAAATATTAATAAGTGAATTTTTGGAGTCGAATAAATTTTATTTTGAATTTTGGATTTAATTTTGCAATTAAATCGATTTATTTAATAGTGAAATTCCACAAATAATTAGATATTGGGTTAAATATGATTGAAAATGGTTTGGAAAATTTTGTCTTATCATATTTAAGTTAAAGAAATATTTTAGAACTTGTAAAATTGAATTTGGAGCTAATTTGTAAAAATTGAATATTTTAATATTTAATTATCGACTGAAAAATAGCCAATTTTTGAACAGTCTCGGAATTGAACGAAACGAGTTTCATTGGATCCGTAATAGTTAGTTATTATCGGATTTCAATTTTCGTAGCAATCGGAGTTGTCGTTTGACCGTGGCAGCTCGAAACGCATCGATATCGTTTTAATATTTATTTAGCGAGTTAAAATAGCCATTTTTCAAACGGTCTCGGATTTCGACGAAACCAGTTTCATCGGATCCGTAATGTGATATTATTGCAAGATTTCAAATTTCAAGTCGATTGGATTTGCCGTTTGTCCGGTACAAGCTAAAACGCCTAGAAATCGTTTAAATCGGTTTAAGTTTAAATTGAGCGTTTATAGTCGTATCTCACACATACTTCCGAATTAGCTTACGAAACCTGTTCCATTGCGTCCGGAACGCGGAAAAACCTTAGGAACGCCTGTCGGCATGCGTTGTTTGGAGATCGTTTGCAAAAGTGTTAAATTGGGTATTTTATTATTAAAATAATATGGGTATATATATCATTTTCTTGTTCAAAACCCTAGAATATTGCTCCAGCCGCCTCTTACACTTTAATGGCCAGAAATTTTCGAATTTCATTCCTCAAGATCTCTCAATCCATCAACATTTAGGAAAAACTCCCAACTACAATGTTGTAGAGCACAGTGAGATCTCCCTATCCAACGGTTAAGATCGAGATTGGAGCGACGGATTGGAGGCTAGGGACCCGCGTTTGCCACCAGGCCATGCGCGTGTATCGAGGCAGGGGGGAGGCCGCACGTGGCCGGTCATAGGCCGAAGGTGGTGGAGGTTTGGGGCTTCAAAATGGCACATCCTGATCGTCATAGATTCAAGCGCGGAGGTGGTGAAATCAAACCCTAGTTTGGTTTTGTGATGGGTTATGCGTGCGTTCTTGTTCCTGGGAACGAAGAAGGCCGTGCGCGATCAGGAAGAAGGAAAGAGCATGGGGCCCACGCACGTGTAGGGTTGGAGGTGATTTTCTTTTGTTTTTTTTTAGTTTAAAATTTAAAATTCAAATCGTGTAACTTAAAAACGTGATAACTTTTTGCTGCGAGGTCCAAATTGAACGAGATTTTTTGCGTTGGCTTCGTATCGCCGAGCTCTTCGCAATGCAGCTGGTTTGGAATCGATTGGAGCTCGTTTGAATTTCGGGTAAAATTAAACGTTCGTTTAATTTTATTCGAAACGAACGCCGAAACCGGAAATAAAATCAAGGTGAGAACTCCTCACTCAATCGAAAGGTTTTGTTTAAAATTTTAAATAGTTGGTGTTGATTGATGATTGCTGTTTGATTGTGCTAGTAGATATAGTAGGATATATACTATATATAGCGATATATATATATTGGCATATGTATATATCGGATTTGATTTCCCGCCTCGTATAGCGGATGAGACCCTATTGCGCCGTTATTAAGCGGAATATTTATAAAATCCCATATACCGCGATATTCCACCTTGAAGTGGAATTGGTATTGTGCTAACGTCTGTGGATGCAGGGTAACAGGTTGGAGGGATCCAACTGGATTCCTCACATATTTATTTGTTTATAAATATTATGTTGATTGTTGATAATCACATTGATATATGATGTTATTCCCGTGATTGACCATTCGATGTCGTTGCATCATCGGATTCTAATTTTTAAATTAAAAATAACGGTTTTGAATTTAAAAGGGGTTTTAAATCGATTTTTCAAAGAATAAGGGTTATTAAAATTTTGAATTGATTAAATTTTAAAATAAATAGATGGATAAATTTTTATGTTTTAAAAATTTATATTTTTATAAAATATAACTTAAAAGAAATTTTTAACAATAATAGGTTTTTATAAAATAGTTAAATTTGGTTTTTGGGAAGTTATTATTATTAATGGCTTATATAAAGGATTTTATAAATGGATGTTTTTAAATTAAATTTATTGAAGTTATAGAATAAATTTAGAAAGTGTTAAGTTGATGTATAACATGAATTTCACTAGGATTTATAGATTAATAAATGTGAAATTTATAAAACGAATGGTTATTGGAAAATTTTAAGTTTATAAGTTATTAACTTATAGAAATGGATTTGGGCATTAAAAAGGGGAATTTTATAGAAATTGTTAATAAATGAAGATTTCATTAGTTGAAATTATTATAAACCATAAAGAAATCTTGTAAGTGATAAGATTTTAAATTGGTGAAGTTCAAAGGAACGATTTGGTAAATAAATAATATTATAAGTATTTAACTTACAATATGGCTTTTGGGTATGAAACTGGGTTATGTAAATTGCATCGGATTAATAAAGGAATTTATAAAATTGGGGTTTATAATAGAAATGGAATTTATAAACTATGTTTATAAATTTGAAATTCATCGAATTTGATAAATTGAATATGGAATTTGTTAAAGGGGTTGTATTCACTATTTTTGAACGGTGAATGTATTATTTTATTAAATGAACGTGTTTTTGGAAAAGAACGTTTTAAATGGAATTTAAAACTAATTAAAGACGTTTTAAGATATATTAAGTATCGAAATCATAGATTTCAACATTGATTGTTGAAATAGACGATTTCGAGAAATAGAAGGGAATATTTTGAATAGTAGTGGATTTATGTATCCATTTTTATTTCAAATCCATATACTAGTGTTTTTGGGTTGTCGTAACGATGTTTTACGCAACATTCGTTTTTAACCCAAATAAATGTGAATAAAAGAATATTTCTTTAAAGGAATGAAATTAATACTTAACTATGGTTTAAGCATATGGAATATTTTCGAATTGTTGAAAATAAATTGAATTGTGAATTATTTATTTTTAAATAAGTTTAGAAATGATTTTCCAATATGGAATGGAACGTTTTTGTGAATTCACCTTTTAAAGGTAAATTGTAAGCGAATATTTTGGAATCGATTTGAAATCAATTATGAATGGGTATTTGGGATTTAAATCCACTTTGGAATTTATATATAGGAAGGGAAATTGGTTTAAAAATAAATGTTGATTTATTTTTAAAGATGGAAATAAAATTCACGAATTTGGAGCGTAAAATTTAAAAATAAATCGGTAAGGATTTATATGTTGTTTTGAAATTTGTTTTCAAAAGGGATAAAGGATGAATGGTGGTTTGAAATTTGTTTTCAAATGGTTGAGTTGTGTAATTTGAAATTTGTTTTCAAATGGTTAAGGTGTTTAATTTGAAATGGGTTTTCAAATGGGTAAAGTGTGGAAAATTTTATTGTGAAGGTGTTTTGGTAAAGCAAATAAATTGGGAAATTATTTGGAAATTGTGTATATATATCTTGTAAAGATATTTTGGGATTTAATAATTTTGGAAAAAATTATTTGGAATCTGATGATGTGGCGCATCTTTATTGATAGTTAAATAACCGACTATCAGTATTTACCCTTGGATGGTAATTGTTGTGATTGTTTGAAATTGAATGCACACTTATTTTTAAAATAAGCGCTCGCTATTCGGTTTAGCCGGGAGAGGACCTTTGTGTCGTATATCCCATTCCGAATATATGATACGTCGTTATGGATAGCATTTGAAGACCGGTGTGAAGACCGGGTATTTGTGAAAACGATAGGATGACCTATCGATTGTCTCCGCATCGTTAGCTACGATATGGAGATTTCCTTTGTGATGGGAAATTTTATCGGGATTGTGAATACCCGGATTGCAAGGGCTTCTTTGGAAGTGCCTTCGGTTCTGTTCGAACCCGGAACAGACTTGTATGGTTACGTGTCTGACATTACATTTTGAGAGATAGAGCAGATTTCTTTCAAATACATTTCTGTTGGTGGCGGAGAATTTATTCTCTTAGCTTAACACCCTTCTCTGAGACGTACGAGCTCAGAGGTTATGTAGTTGAAGGTTATCAGCGATATTTCCCAATCTGGTAATGTGGCATGCTGAGTGCTGCTGTGTGATGATCATTGGTTGATCGTTTGGATTGGATCATTTGTTGATCATTTATCTGTGTGATCTTGCTTTGGTCATCTGTGGACCCAAAGCATGGCTTTGTTGCACAAAGCGTAGCTTTGTGGACGAGACTTCGTCAGGACCTCACTCCCCGGAAATGGTCGAAACAGGAATATGCGGCAAGGTTATGAGGGTCGCGCCCTTTAGGGTATGTCATTTCCTTCTGGTAAAGGGTGGTATCATGGTATGGAGCCCAGATACTTACTCATGTTGAAACACTATATATATTTCTGTGTGGTGTTGTTGGTATCGAGCGCTCGGATAAAGGTCCCAAAGGACCGGGGGATGACATATTCGTGTAGTAGTTACCTAGTTACAGAGGTAACCCGGCCTTGTGTTGGCAGAGATCTAACCGTAACGTTAGTTCTCGGGACGTCCCGCCAGAGGCGATCCCATGTGGCAGTAGGAAGTTCCTTAGCCTGACCATTTGTTGGAAATCCATTCATCCAATACGTGCCTTGTACGGTTTTAGTTGTAGAACCTGCCATTTAACATGGCAGCTATAGTAGGCATAGTATCATGGTACCTATGCTGGCTAGGATTTATATTATACTTTCGAAATATTTTCCACTATGCACTAGTAATAATATCAAAGAATTTTTCTCGTAGTAAGCATGTTTGACTATCATAAGGAGAAATCTCCCCCATGTGTGCGTTTGCATTGTGTGTGTGCCGGGAGGCCTTATGGTAGTTTCATTTTCCAAAAAGCATTGCGGATTTCAAAATTTAAATTTTCTTGTTGCTTGTTTAAAGATAAACTGTTTTGAGTTCTCACACCAGTCCCATGACTGACCTGGAGTTTATTGTTCCTTTCCTAAACTCTGGGTGCCCACTATTTTCCACACGGGCAGTCTAGAGTTAGGTTATCAGGTTATTCTGGATTCGGGAGTTGCTGTGCAGATGTTGGAGGCGAGCTTGGATAGCGTAGTCTATTATCTATTGTATATAGTATTCTTTCCGCTGTTTTATTGTTGTACACTCTGATGATATGATGTATTGTGATGTATGTATAAAATGTATAGTTCTTTTGTTTTAATGATATTCATTTATCTATTATATGTTGTTCCGCTGCGATTGTGAGATTCTGATATTGTTTCTCGTTCTGTTACTTGTTTTTCTGTTTTCTCTTCTCTTTCTTTTCTTTCTTCTTCTACCTCTTTCTTCTTCAAAAACTCTAACGGTTCGATTTTTCGGCAACGAAAAATCGCGATCGTTACATTTGGTATCAGAGCATATGGTTAAGCGACAACCTGCTCTGTTGGGTGTTACTCATTAGAGATAGAGTCAGCAGTACTCTAGAATGAGTGTGAGTGTAATAATAGACGTGAGTGCGTATTTGTTAGTGAATATAAAATTGTTTTATATTGTGATGATTGGTTTATTGAGTGGTATATGAACCTTCGTCGGCGCAGCCTCGAAAACTGAATCGAAGGGGTTCCTAAACACTTGAATAGAACAATTCGACACAATATTGTTTTAAATTGGGTAAATGAAATAATTTTACCTCGATTATATTTTATATATAAAAAGAAAATAATTTTTCAGGAATTATTGAAGTGTGTATATAATTGATTGCTTGGTTGTTGTAAATGATATATATATATAAAATAATTAAAAGTTGTTTGAATAAGCTAATAAAAGCAACTATTGTAAAAAGAATAATGGTATAAACCAATGAATCATAAGATGAAATTATAATTGATAATGATTTACAATTGTAAGATAATCATGTATGTATATAAGAAGTAAAATTATATAAGTAAAAGGTTTATAAAAGTGATTTATGAATAGAAAGAAAACCTTTTGAAAGAATAATTAGCATTGATTTCACTATTGTCACTGGGAAATAATAAGGGTGATGACTGCAGCATCATCAGTATCATTTTCGAGTTTCTATGTGATGGATTTGCTACAAAAATGAATTTAAAATTGAAGTTTTGTTGTAATAAACCAATTTGAAATTAAAATTCAATTTGAAATTGATAAATATAAGTGAAAAAGGTTTTGAAGTTATAACATAAGTTAGAAGTTGAATAAAAGGTTTTATAACTTATAAAATGGGAGAATGTAAGTAAAACCAATTATTGAAATGGTTAAACAATTAAGTTAAATAAAATGGAATATGAATTTGAATATTGATATGAATTTGACTTAAGTAAAAATTTAATAGAATTTACTTTAGAATTGAAATCCGAATTGGATTGATAAGTTGAAGCTTTAGTTTAATTGAACAAATGATGTTTAATGAAATATAACTTAAGTGAAGTTGAATAAATTTTTTTTTTTTTTTTTTTTTTTTTTTTTGATCTTTGTATCAAAGTTAAATAATCAAGTGAATTAAATGATGTAAATAAAGTTGAAATGGAATGCAAGTTAAGTAATGTTGAAAGAATTGATGTTAATATCAAAATAAATGAATAAAGTGAGTAAATGAAATTGTTAAAGATGTGAACTTAAGTTATATAAATGAAATTCAATTTTATTTGTAAAAGAATTAGAAATTGAATTAAAGCATAGATTGAATGTTATTCAATCGAATATAAATAAGTTGATTTGAAAGAAACTATGTAAGTGTAAATTCACTTGAAAATAATTGAATGAAAATCAACTAAGTGTCAAAACTAATTGGATGTAAGTAAAATAATAATTTGGCTCTATTGGATATTCATTGGATGTTGTTTGTTTGTTGATTGATTATATGTAAATTCATTGAGTGTTAATGGAAATAAACTAGCGCAATTGAAAGCTATGTAATTGAACTCAAATTGAATGTAAAGTAAATGAATTTGAATAGAATTGAATTTGATTTGGGCTGAATATGAACCAATGTGAATTTAATTAGTGAATGTAACTAATTGAAACGAATGAATTGAATATGCAACTTCAATAATAAACTAAAAAATGTATAAGAAGCATGTATTGGAAATTTTGTAATTGAATTGGCCAATAGTTTGAATGTTGGAATTGGATACTATTACTAGTATGATATACAGGTATATAATGGAATTGGGATTTTGGTTATGAAGTTAAATTGAATCGCTCGACAAAAAGGTACGTATTTCAGTTTTTATATGAGATTTGGTGATTTCCTTCTCCAGCCACTTGGCTTTCTCTTTTCTTTTTGATTCTGAGGGGCCGTAGAGCCGTTTTGTAGTCGTACCGATCTAGCCGCGCAAAGGAGACTCTGGCGAAATTTTTCGAAAATTTAGGGAGTTAGAAAAATTTTGAGAAATTTTGAAAGTTTGAAATTTGAATTTAAATTTAAATTTGAATTGTTGAGTAAACAATGTTGTTTGAAACCTATAATTGAAGTTGGAAAGCTAATTGAAATGATAGTAAATCCTTAATAAAAAGATTGTTTTGAAAAGTTAGTAAAACTATTAGTTTTGGAAAAATAATAAACGGATTATGAATTATTCTCCTTAACTTGCAATTTCGAGGACGAAATTCTTTTAAGGGGGGAAGATTGTAACGACCCAGAATTTTTGATGACTTGAATTTGAATATTTAATTAATTTTAAATATTAATAAGTGAATTTTTGGAGTCGAATAAATTTTATTTTGAATTTTGGATTTAATTTTGCAATTAAATCGATTTATTTAATAGTGAAATTCCACAAATAATTAGATATTGGGTTAAATATGATTGAAAATGGTTTGGAAAATTTTGTCTTATCATATTTAAGTTAAAGAAATATTTTAGAACTTGTAAAATTGAATTTGGAGCTAATTTGTAAAAATTGAATATTTTAATATTTAATTATCGACTGAAAAATAGCCAATTTTTGAACAGTCTCGGAATTGAACGAAACGAGTTTCATTGGATCCGTAATAGTTAGTTATTATCGGATTTCAATTTTCGTAGCAATCGGAGTTGTCGTTTGACCGTGGCAGCTCGAAACGCATCGATATCGTTTTAATATTTATTTAGCGAGTTAAAATAGCCATTTTTCAAACGGTCTCGGATTTCGACGAAACCAGTTTCATCGGATCCGTAATGTGATATTATTGCAAGATTTCAAATTTCAAGTCGATTGGATTTGCCGTTTGTCCGGTACAAGCTAAAACGCCTAGAAATCGTTTAAATCGGTTTAAGTTTAAATTGAGCGTTTATAGTCGTATCTCACACATACTTCCGAATTAGCTTACGAAACCTGTTCCATTGCGTCCGGAACGCGGAAAAACCTTAGGAACGCCTGTCGGCATGCGTTGTTTGGAGATCGTTTGCAAAAGTGTTAAATTGGGTATTTTATTATTAAAATAATATGGGTATATATATCATTTTCTTGTTCAAAACCCTAGAATATTGCTCCAGCCGCCTCTTACACTTTAATGGCCAGAAATTTTCGAATTTCATTCCTCAAGATCTCTCAATCCATCAACATTTAGGAAAAACTCCCAACTACAATGTTGTAGAGCACAGTGAGATCTCCCTATCCAACGGTTAAGATCGAGATTGGAGCGACGGATTGGAGGCTAGGGACCCGCGTTTGCCACCAGGCCATGCGCGTGTATCGAGGCAGGGGGGAGGCCGCACGTGGCCGGTCATAGGCCGAAGGTGGTGGAGGTTTGGGGCTTCAAAATGGCACATCCTGATCGTCATAGATTCAAGCGCGGAGGTGGTGAAATCAAACCCTAGTTTGGTTTTGTGATGGGTTATGCGTGCGTTCTTGTTCCTGGGAACGAAGAAGGCCGTGCGCGATCAGGAAGAAGGAAAGAGCATGGGGCCCACGCACGTGTAGGGTTGGAGGTGATTTTCTTTTGTTTTTTTTTAGTTTAAAATTTAAAATTCAAATCGTGTAACTTAAAAACGTGATAACTTTTTGCTGCGAGGTCCAAATTGAACGAGATTTTTTGCGTTGGCTTCGTATCGCCGAGCTCTTCGCAATGCAGCTGGTTTGGAATCGATTGGAGCTCGTTTGAATTTCGGGTAAAATTAAACGTTCGTTTAATTTTATTCGAAACGAACGCCGAAACCGGAAATAAAATCAAGGTGAGAACTCCTCACTCAATCGAAAGGTTTTGTTTAAAATTTTAAATAGTTGGTGTTGATTGATGATTGCTGTTTGATTGTGCTAGTAGATATAGTAGGATATATACTATATATAGCGATATATATATATTGGCATATGTATATATCGGATTTGATTTCCCGCCTCGTATAGCGGATGAGACCCTATTGCGCCGTTATTAAGCGGAATATTTATAAAATCCCATATACCGCGATATTCCACCTTGAAGTGGAATTGGTATTGTGCTAACGTCTGTGGATGCAGGGTAACAGGTTGGAGGGATCCAACTGGATTCCTCACATATTTATTTGTTTATAAATATTATGTTGATTGTTGATAATCACATTGATATATGATGTTATTCCCGTGATTGACCATTCGATGTCGTTGCATCATCGGATTCTAATTTTTAAATTAAAAATAACGGTTTTGAATTTAAAAGGGGTTTTAAATCGATTTTTCAAAGAATAAGGGTTATTAAAATTTTGAATTGATTAAATTTTAAAATAAATAGATGGATAAATTTTTATGTTTTAAAAATTTATATTTTTATAAAATATAACTTAAAAGAAATTTTTAACAATAATAGGTTTTTATAAAATAGTTAAATTTGGTTTTTGGGAAGTTATTATTATTAATGGCTTATATAAAGGATTTTATAAATGGATGTTTTTAAATTAAATTTATTGAAGTTATAGAATAAATTTAGAAAGTGTTAAGTTGATGTATAACATGAATTTCACTAGGATTTATAGATTAATAAATGTGAAATTTATAAAACGAATGGTTATTGGAAAATTTTAAGTTTATAAGTTATTAACTTATAGAAATGGATTTGGGCATTAAAAAGGGGAATTTTATAGAAATTGTTAATAAATGAAGATTTCATTAGTTGAAATTATTATAAACCATAAAGAAATCTTGTAAGTGATAAGATTTTAAATTGGTGAAGTTCAAAGGAACGATTTGGTAAATAAATAATATTATAAGTATTTAACTTACAATATGGCTTTTGGGTATGAAACTGGGTTATGTAAATTGCATCGGATTAATAAAGGAATTTATAAAATTGGGGTTTATAATAGAAATGGAATTTATAAACTATGTTTATAAATTTGAAATTCATCGAATTTGATAAATTGAATATGGAATTTGTTAAAGGGGTTGTATTCACTATTTTTGAACGGTGAATGTATTATTTTATTAAATGAACGTGTTTTTGGAAAAGAACGTTTTAAATGGAATTTAAAACTAATTAAAGACGTTTTAAGATATATTAAGTATCGAAATCATAGATTTCAACATTGATTGTTGAAATAGACGATTTCGAGAAATAGAAGGGAATATTTTGAATAGTAGTGGATTTATGTATCCATTTTTATTTCAAATCCATATACTAGTGTTTTTGGGTTGTCGTAACGATGTTTTACGCAACATTCGTTTTTAACCCAAATAAATGTGAATAAAAGAATATTTCTTTAAAGGAATGAAATTAATACTTAACTATGGTTTAAGCATATGGAATATTTTCGAATTGTTGAAAATAAATTGAATTGTGAATTATTTATTTTTAAATAAGTTTAGAAATGATTTTCCAATATGGAATGGAACGTTTTTGTGAATTCACCTTTTAAAGGTAAATTGTAAGCGAATATTTTGGAATCGATTTGAAATCAATTATGAATGGGTATTTGGGATTTAAATCCACTTTGGAATTTATATATAGGAAGGGAAATTGGTTTAAAAATAAATGTTGATTTATTTTTAAAGATGGAAATAAAATTCACGAATTTGGAGCGTAAAATTTAAAAATAAATCGGTAAGGATTTATATGTTGTTTTGAAATTTGTTTTCAAAAGGGATAAAGGATGAATGGTGGTTTGAAATTTGTTTTCAAATGGTTGAGTTGTGTAATTTGAAATTTGTTTTCAAATGGTTAAGGTGTTTAATTTGAAATGGGTTTTCAAATGGGTAAAGTGTGGAAAATTTTATTGTGAAGGTGTTTTGGTAAAGCAAATAAATTGGGAAATTATTTGGAAATTGTGTATATATATCTTGTAAAGATATTTTGGGATTTAATAATTTTGGAAAAAATTATTTGGAATCTGATGATGTGGCGCATCTTTATTGATAGTTAAATAACCGACTATCAGTATTTACCCTTGGATGGTAATTGTTGTGATTGTTTGAAATTGAATGCACACTTATTTTTAAAATAAGCGCTCGCTATTCGGTTTAGCCGGGAGAGGACCTTTGTGTCGTATATCCCATTCCGAATATATGATACGTCGTTATGGATAGCATTTGAAGACCGGTGTGAAGACCGGGTATTTGTGAAAACGATAGGATGACCTATCGATTGTCTCCGCATCGTTAGCTACGATATGGAGATTTCCTTTGTGATGGGAAATTTTATCGGGATTGTGAATACCCGGATTGCAAGGGCTTCTTTGGAAGTGCCTTCGGTTCTGTTCGAACCCGGAACAGACTTGTATGGTTACGTGTCTGACATTACATTTTGAGAGATAGAGCAGATTTCTTTCAAATACATTTCTGTTGGTGGCGGAGAATTTATTCTCTTAGCTTAACACCCTTCTCTGAGACGTACGAGCTCAGAGGTTATGTAGTTGAAGGTTATCAGCGATATTTCCCAATCTGGTAATGTGGCATGCTGAGTGCTGCTGTGTGATGATCATTGGTTGATCGTTTGGATTGGATCATTTGTTGATCATTTATCTGTGTGATCTTGCTTTGGTCATCTGTGGACCCAAAGCATGGCTTTGTTGCACAAAGCGTAGCTTTGTGGACGAGACTTCGTCAGGACCTCACTCCCCGGAAATGGTCGAAACAGGAATATGCGGCAAGGTTATGAGGGTCGCGCCCTTTAGGGTATGTCATTTCCTTCTGGTAAAGGGTGGTATCATGGTATGGAGCCCAGATACTTACTCATGTTGAAACACTATATATATTTCTGTGTGGTGTTGTTGGTATCGAGCGCTCGGATAAAGGTCCCAAAGGACCGGGGGATGACATATTCGTGTAGTAGTTACCTAGTTACAGAGGTAACCCGGCCTTGTGTTGGCAGAGATCTAACCGTAACGTTAGTTCTCGGGACGTCCCGCCAGAGGCGATCCCATGTGGCAGTAGGAAGTTCCTTAGCCTGACCATTTGTTGGAAATCCATTCATCCAATACGTGCCTTGTACGGTTTTAGTTGTAGAACCTGCCATTTAACATGGCAGCTATAGTAGGCATAGTATCATGGTACCTATGCTGGCTAGGATTTATATTATACTTTCGAAATATTTTCCACTATGCACTAGTAATAATATCAAAGAATTTTTCTCGTAGTAAGCATGTTTGACTATCATAAGGAGAAATCTCCCCCATGTGTGCGTTTGCATTGTGTGTGTGCCGGGAGGCCTTATGGTAGTTTCATTTTCCAAAAAGCATTGCGGATTTCAAAATTTAAATTTTCTTGTTGCTTGTTTAAAGATAAACTGTTTTGAGTTCTCACACCAGTCCCATGACTGACCTGGAGTTTATTGTTCCTTTCCTAAACTCTGGGTGCCCACTATTTTCCACACGGGCAGTCTAGAGTTAGGTTATCAGGTTATTCTGGATTCGGGAGTTGCTGTGCAGATGTTGGAGGCGAGCTTGGATAGCGTAGTCTATTATCTATTGTATATAGTATTCTTTCCGCTGTTTTATTGTTGTACACTCTGATGATATGATGTATTGTGATGTATGTATAAAATGTATAGTTCTTTTGTTTTAATGATATTCATTTATCTATTATATGTTGTTCCGCTGCGATTGTGAGATTCTGATATTGTTTCTCGTTCTGTTACTTGTTTTTCTGTTTTCTCTTCTCTTTCTTTTCTTTCTTCTTCTACCTCTTTCTTCTTCAAAAACTCTAACGGTTCGATTTTTCGGCAACGAAAAATCGCGATCGTTACAGGTTCCTCGGGCAAATGGATAAGATTGAAAATATTTGTTCCGCTATATTTGATTGGTAACTCCTCAAAAGCAGAAATGTACTATGGGATGTTTAGTACTTTGAGAATTCGCATAATATAAGCCGAGTAAATGATTGTCTAGCGAGATCGATTCCAAAAACCTTTTAGTTCATCGAAAATGAACTGAGCCCAATTGATCTTAGTTCGATTAAATAGTGCATGTAGTGCTTTGTGTTCAAGATTAGTAATTTGTTAATGGCTACCTAATTGGGGGATAATAGTATTTGTAAGCATTCGGGTAAGGAGCCTAGCACGCGGTCTAAGGAATTTGGATGAAAATTGAGGCATTCGATTTTCCCATAATTGATGAGTTATTATATCGTGGGGTTTGAATCGTGTGTCCTCTATTTCAGATAAATTATGACCCGTATAAGAGTATTCTAAAAATCATCCAATTATAGCAGGGTTTAACTTGATTGTTGTCCCATAGACACTTGTCCTTAACCATTCTTCATCATTCTCAATAGTCCATATCGATGGACTATCCAGATTAGCGTAAAAAAGATATATAGCTATTTGGTCGATAGAAACATCATTGGCATTAAAAGAAATAAGAGTTTTCAATTCACCTTGCTCACATATGTCGTCCATATCATAAGAAGGAAACTGGATTTGGTTATATAAAGGACCTAGATGCATCCTCTTAATCTTTAAGTCGTCAAAGCATCATCTATTTATTGGATTTTGAAACAACCAATTGTTGATTTGAATATTAGTTACCATCAATGGATGAGAGGAAGATTCTTCTCCATGCTTCCTTTTTAACTCCCATCTTTTTAGTTCGTGGTTGCACTAATTTGATAAGAAATTCGAATTTAGAGACTTTGAGAAATATAAATTTTAAGTTAGAAATGAATTGAAGTGATGGAAAAGTAGTTGATCGATCGGGTATAGGGTTTGAAAAAACTGTCATTTCCAGTTTCAGACGTTTGAAATAGTCGATCAGACGTCTGAAGATGCCTAATTTAGAAAAAGAGAGTAAAATCAAACGTCTGGAATCAGAATTTAGACGTCTGAAAAGTTTAAATATAAGACGGAGAGTAACTTCAGACGTTTGGAAGTGAGTTCAGATGTTTGGGAACATATATAAGTTGTTCCAACTTCCTATTTTAGACGTCTGGAATCTATTTTAGACGTCTGAAAAACTCCAGATTAGCTTTTTGTTGATAGTTTTGTGAAGAAAAAAAATTATTTAATGAATAGAATTTAGTACACGCACATATGTATATATAATAGTTTACAAACATCATAGTTTATTTTTCTTGGTTCCATTCCTGATGATCTTATGAATTTGTTCGTAGGTGGGATCATGATAGTTGATTGGGGACTAGAAAGGAGGCTTGGGTGACGAAGTTGACGACTTGTATTTAGGAGTTTCAACAAAGCATGGAGATTTTTTATGTAAACACTTCTTTGTTGGAGAATGACCACATATAGCATATAGAGCCATTTCCAAGAAGTTCACATTTTTTATTGTTCCTTGCTGTGTATAGTACATTTCCTTTTGAACATCCATCATTCCAAATTGATAATGTGATATTTCATCAAGTTTTTCATGGATTGTAGACAATTTTCTCATTTGGCTTTCTTCAGTAGAGGTGACAATCCTCATCGACTTTTTGAGAAGTCAAGAGAGGGTAGGGAACGAGGAGGCGTGTAACATTCCCGGATTTTAGCCAAATATAATAAAGTGATAATTTAATTTTTGGAATAAAATTGTGAATTAATTGTGAATTAATAAAAATAAAATTAGTAGAAAGAATTTTTTTAATTTGGGAATTCTAAAATAAAATATATTGTAAAACAGAATTTGATTTGGAAATCTAAATATTTTATAAATAGATTATAATTTGAAATTTGAATTTGCAATTCAAATACATATATGTTGAAAATAAATATTTGAAAAATATTTATAGATTGTGAATGAATATAATATATATTTATAAAAGATATGTTTTGTTATTTATTTTTATTTTTAAATTTATTTTAAATAAAATCTTGGAATTGAAATTCAAAATTAAAAGTCTTATAAATATATTGGGTTTGAAAACATCATATTTTCAATTAATAAAGATTTGTTTTCCAAATTACCTTAAATAGACATTTTGATTTGGAAGTTATGATTTAAAGTTAATAAGTTATAAATATAGTTAAGGATATAAACATTTAAGAAAAACATGTTTTATAAATTAAAATAAGATTTAAGAAAACTTTTATATACTTTCTTTTCAAAATTGCTTGAGTTAAATTTGGTTTGTATATATATAAAAAATATACATATGAAAATATATTACATAATTTATAATTATATAAAAGATTTAAACCATAATGTATAAATATGATTTGTACTAGGATTTCAACATAAAAATACATTATTGAACATTTGTAATCAAATTAGCATGAAAAGAAAACAAGTGTTAAGGGTTTAAAATATGTAGAGACAAGTGGCAAAGATGTTTTCTTTTGAAAAGAAATAATGTAAATACAAATCAAATTGTTTAAACCAGGCTTTGCTTCTCAAATCCTGTTTTCTTCTCAAAAACCTGAAAACTGAAAAAAAATCAGAGAAGAAAATTCAAATTATCAAAGCAAGCATAGATTCAACAAAAGTAAGTAAAGATTCAAACCAAATAGCTTCAGTTGAAAATTTGTGAGCTAAAAAGAAAATTTAAAACCAGAGAACGAATCAAAGCAAAATATGAAAAACAAACTACAAACTCAACTTGAAGCAAACCAGAATGAAATCAAAGAGCTCTGTGAAAAATCAAAATTGCATGCAAGAATCAAGCATCAACAAACCAAAACCTGGAATCAAATTCAAGAATCAAGCATCAGATCCAGGATTCCAATTCTAACAGATCAATTCATACTGCAACAAACAATCAAGTTCAAACTCATCTAAAACAAAGTTGCAGATTAACATTAGGGTTTTCAGTTTTCAAGTTTAAAACATTTTCAGGTTCTTTGCTTTAAACAGGTGAGTAAAGTCCACTTTTAAGCCCAGATATTTTATATTGATCTGTGTTATGATGGATGAAATTAATGTTATTGTGAATATGTTGTATGGATGTAAATATGTTTATACATATATAAATATGACTGTGTACAGGCATATACTCTGGTATACATTATAGGGTTGGAAACTGTTAGAAAATTCAAATCATCATACCTAATTGATTTTAGGATTCGATCTTTAAATGAAAGGTGAATAAAATGATGTAATACTAATTTTAAAAACTAGTGTGAACCCGTGCTTTGCACACGGAAATTGTCAAATTAAAATATGTAATATTAATCAGTTTTTTTAATGATTGTCCCAATTTGTGGTTGGATGTTCGATATGGAACCGATGTTGATTCAGGATTATAATTGTCTACAGGTTAGTTCTTGCTATTTTAAATTGCTTTGTAATTAATGAAAAAAGCATGTGTATCTGAGTCAGATCAATTTTAATCCGAATTTCCGTAGGAGGTCCTGATGCAGATTAGATATTCATGCTCATGTTTCATCATTATAACATTCCACCAGACCAATGCCTTTTATTCTAATACCATGCCTTAGACCAATCCTATGCTTGAAACCGAAACACATTTAAACCATGATAACTTTCATGATACATCCCAATATATTAAAGAATGCTACTCAGGCTAAAGAAACAAACAATAATTTTTTATTTTCATCCAGTTCTATGAATTAAACTGGGAGGAAGAAAATGGGAATAGTCCATGTGGAAAAATAAATCCATCTGTTAATTGCGATTTTCCATAGACTCTACACCCTATTAAAAGTAGCAATTTCGTATTTAATTATACCACCACTATGTAAAAGCAGCCTCCAACATGAAATTTCCTTTATTAAATATGTATTCTTCTAAAGATGTTAAACTTTTAGGCAAACCGATTATTCAAAAAAAGAGGTTTCAGTTGTGTTGTCCTTACAAATAGGTATATTTTAATATATAGTCTAAAAAGGAATGCTTGTTTAAAAATATTTATTATTTCCAACGTAAAAAGTATATCAATGGCATGTTTTTGTTCATTTTCCAAAATATTGAACTATTCAAATGTAGTATTTGTTTGCATTAATAAGAGGATTATTTACGTTCAAACTATTAAATGAAATATACAATAACAATAAGTTCTTATGCCAAATAACTTGAGAAACCATAACATGTCAATAATAAATATCAGTAGTAGAAAAGTAACTTATATAACACTGCTATATGAAACAAAATATATGAAATATTCATAGGTAATGGATTAATCAATTAAATCAAATCAAAGGTTTTCCACTAAATATCAAAGAAATAAAATCATAGATTTCTCTTATACATTTTTTTGGAATGAAAAGAGATAGATACTACAAAAATATGATATTGAAATGAAAGAGGCTAATGTCTTGCACTATGATATATACTCATAAATGAAAAAAAAAACTTGATTTACATCCTACTGCAGGACCATTCTTCAGTTAAAAACTATTTCTAATTAAGTTATCAAGGTTATCAGATCAAGCTTGAGGCTGCAGCCAAGCATCATTCCATGCAGCAGAGGATATTATCATGTTGCTCCATTGTAACAGTTGTTTTGTATATTGTGCGTGATGTGCATACAAATGTCTGATCGCATTAACTAACCATCATTTGTTGTTGGCAACTCGCTGTTTATTAAAACTTATACCATATAATATATTTATGAAATAACATTAGGAATAGACTTTTTCTTGGTTGAACTCAAGACAAACACATAACCCTTAACTATCATGTTAACTGATAATTAGTGCAGAAAACTATTATTAGGTCATGGATTCGAGCCTTTGAGACAACATTATGAGTGCTGCTTGAATAAAGTATCACTCTTGTTAATTTTCCATGATACCCTCTTCCTCACAAACCACTGCTTGATGCCATAGATTTCGAATTTTAGTTTAGAGACAACACTGAGAATAAAATATCGGAGAAATTGCTAGTAAGAAAGACCTGTAGTTTCAAGGATAGAATTGTGGTGCTAATACTTCATTGTTAAAAAATATTATCTAATATTAATGATATATTACTTCCATAATGATTGTCTATTACTGACATGCTGCAAGCTACTAAAGCACCATGAAAACAGAAATCAATAAGCAAGCAAAATAAGGGGAAAATCAAGCTTTGGCTGATACAACTTATATTATAAATTGAAAATTGGTATGCCTAAAAGTAGCCATCTCTTCACATTAAAGGGTAAATTTTACTATAGTTTATTTCATGACATTAAGGGGGAAAAGCAGTCATTCCATCAACTATTGTACTTTGTCTGAAAATGCTAATAAAACTCTACATTTGACTAAATAGTTTTATTAATAAATTATAATATAGTAGTTAGAAGACAACTAAAGTAATCAATCAAAAACTAATCATTCAGCGATAGAGGTTTCCTTCATGGATAACTTAGTTTATATTATGCCATGGACAACCATTTCAAATGTGAACTTGATCACTAATGCAAATAACAATTAAACATCATTTTTAATCAAATTGAATTATAACAGAAACTAAAATGGTCAGTGACCTTCCATAGTTCTATATAAAGCTTTAAATATATGTATCGTATACATGTAAGAGTGCATATATATAAACATATAGCTCTAGACAAATACAAAGAATTAATCACCTTTTATGCTTATAAATATAAATACAACATAAGTTTAAATATTCCTACACAAATTCACCTATCGCCTTAATCACCATATATTCAAAACTCCCACTACCATATTATTTTCAACTGAAACCACAAAGGTACGGACAACAGTAACAGGTTTTTTCATAGGAAACACAGTTTCAAATATATAGATCGCCACCACGTCTATCAGTCTCAACGGTTCGCCCTGCCGGTAAATTGCAACAACATGGATCTTATGCAATGCGTCATTTTCAACAATCTACAGCAACATACTATACCACTGTTCATCCTTAGACCAGCCATACAACCAACAACAAAGTTGTACAAAGATC
Organism: Allium cepa; assembly: GCA_030765085.1. Lineage (NCBI taxonomy): Eukaryota > Viridiplantae > Streptophyta > Magnoliopsida > Asparagales > Amaryllidaceae > Allium > Allium cepa. The sequence goes on along the minus strand of CM060941.1, from coordinate 74,904,572 downwards.
TATAATTGGTCCTGGTTCGCATTATTGTCAACGGATGTGTTTCTTTAGCACTTCAGTTAGCACTCTTTAGTTCGCACTCTCGACACTTCAGCTCTCCAACTGCTTGACTCTGATTACTGTCAAGTGTCAACAATTGCTAGCCTTAGATGGACTTGCACGCCCATGTTGATTGAATGATTTTGGGCCAAATGCAGCTCATTGCTGATGTAGCAACAACATCAACTTCTCATCTCATCATTTGCTCATCCCAACAACATCAATGACAACATGCAACCTCAGTTATATCAAAAGAAAAAGCATCAACAGCCTCTGCATCATCTTGCATAACTTTGCAACACTTTGTACGCCCCAACTTGAAATCAACAAAAATCAAAAGCCTGATAAATGCCCCTTGTACGCACGCACGCCACTTAGATCCATCGCATTGAAAACCTGTCTAGCAGGGCAGCCATCGATATCTCCATTCTTTTAGTTACTGTTGTATTAATATAATAAAAACATGTTATATTGCTTAGTTTTCTATGCCTTTTGTCGATCATCATAGTGATGATCTTCTATATTTGTAACAACTAACTACCTGCAAGCTTTTGTACGAATTTTGATTTTTGTTTGATAAAATATGAGTGCTCTCGTCAAAGGAGGACCACTCTTTCATAAAAAAATGTTCACTGACTCAAAGTTCCACAAATTGATTGGAACCAATTATCCAAGCCTTTTGTCCGCATATGTGTTTTCATAAGTTATTATTTTTGTTGACTTGTCCAGAAACATAACTATAATCAACACTTGGAGCTATGGAAAGAAATTAGAATAACCATTATTATTTAACTAATACTGGATTCTTCTGGGAAAGTGTTGTGAAGTTCTTCCATGTATCCATATTCTAATCAAAGTATGGTTAACTATACAAAATAATTATCCGAACCATCAGGCCAAGTAAAGAACTTAACCAATCATTTATTAATCCCGACTACTACTTATTAAGTAACCTTTATATTGGCGTGCATACTAATGGGCATTTTACAAAATAGTTTGTTTTAAATGTACTATAAAATCTATAACATATAGAAGTGATTAAAAATAGCAAATGGTTTGAGAAGTGAACATATGTAAATAAATGTGGATGAATGAATGTCAAGATGATAAATAAAACTTTCCCCATTGTTTAATATACACTCCAAGTGATCCATGAGAACAACAAAAGGCGGTAGAGGGTCTACCCACTAGAAAAACAAAAAAAAATCTGTAAAAAAATGAAAAACTAAAATACTTCAACTATGTTGTAATAAGATAAACTATATAAATTTGAATAAATTGAGGCAAACCGATGACATTACCTTGCCAACAATTATGTTTTGTCTATAAACTATATTGCCACTTCCAATATCACCTCTTTAGAGTATTCAGTACTATGTTGAATCACGAAAAAAAATCATTAGTCATTGGTACTAAAAAATATAAGTACATGTAAAAATTTGTTTGACATACAAATCAAAACTAGAATTCCATTCACAATTATTCCAAAAGAAAAAAGGGAAAAAAGGTTCTTCTACATAAGTGTAATTTAACTATAAACTATTAAATTTCAAAATATGATTGATTTGCAATGTAAATTACCTTCCTCGTGTATTCTAAAGCCTCTTCGCTAACTTTAAATAGCTCTATACAGAGGTGGACACCAGAAATAAGAACTTCATGGTGCTTTTCCTTGAGTAAAGATGCTGCAGGGTTCATAAAGTTTTCTGCTAAATCTGGAACTTTTCTTACAATCCTTATCGAACATAAGGCAGCCTAAGAAATATTGAAAATTAACTGTTGAAAGAAATTGGAGATCATGGAGTCCAAGCATTCTAGTCAGAAACAAACATCAACTTAGCATCATTTAAGTCAAGAGATAATTAAAAATAACAACAGAAAAAAAAACAATGGTCTCTGTGTATGTCTTCTTAAACATTAACTTATTTCGCTTAGTGGCCAGCACAGTTCAAAGTTGCATGAACTTCATCCAACTCTTTTGGCAATTATGAGTCGGCTTCAGACCCAGACTACAGTAAATTCTTACGATTATTTGTTCGTAATTCTCATGCCATTTCAGCTTGATGGCATCATAATTTACATTGCTCTTTACATATACCACTTGCAAAAAAATAACAAAAATTGTAGATGCTTGCTGTCATCGTTTAAAGTTAGTATAAAAAATGTAATGAATAATTACCACATCCAAACAACTAAACAAATTGACTTCCAAAGTAGAAAAGGTGATCATATCATACATAAATCATAAGGTCTGCTGATTCGGCTTGTAATCGGTTACAATCGTACGGGTGACAACAATCTGTTTCAAATGGATACTCCATAATAAGAAATGATTTACCCATAAAGAAAGTACCTTTTTTTTAATATTTAGGTCTCTATTGAGCAATAGTCTTTCCACTTTTGGAGCAAGATCTCTTGCTATTTCTACTGAACATATATTCCCTAGTGCACAAAGAGCGAGTCCAACAATATACTGGTTGGAGTGATTCAGATCTCTAATGCAGTCAAGGAAACAAACACTCAAAAAAAACTGTATGATAGCATTGCAACTAAAACTAAAACTGAAACCAAAACTTCCAGCGAGGAGTATATTCAAAGACATTATGGGATAATGCTTTATTTCAAGTGGGCGAACCATAGCTCCCATAGAAGTTATACCATTATTTAACCTCATTTGCATATTTTTCTCTCATAGTTTGGGCAAAACTGGAAACCTCTAAAATGGTGAGAGAGAGAGAAATACACTATACAATAGCTTACCTAGTCATAATTATAGATTCAAAAAAGAAAGAATATGGCAGCATGCCAATGTTTAGTATTGAATATGATATATATTTTCATATGATGTTGTGCATCATAACCAGCCCTAATTTTTGGAGGCAGCAATAAATTTGATGAAAATATTGGCATATTAAAGGATATTGTTTCAAAGAATTAGTAACCAGCATAAGCACATCTTGCCTTTCATCAAGAAGCAGCATAAGACCCAGATATCCAATACGTTTCTCTGGAAACCCCGGGGAAGTTATTAATTTTATGCATTCCATTTGCTCGAAATGAGTGGGATAACCAAGCATTTGAATGAACATGAGTTTTGCAAGGTTACGATGCCGATAATCAACTGAATAGTATTGTATCCGAAAATGTAACCAGTAGTTGTGTGAGCACAAATTTTTTTGCATAGCTAATAATTATCCATAAAATTTACTTACTGTTTTAAATATATTGTCAATTGTTTGTTTATCAGATTATATGTTATTTTTCCTTAATGACCAACTGTATAAACAACATCTACAAATTTCCAACACTAAAGAGGGAAAAGCATACCACAGAATGTCAAAATCCCAAGCAGCAATGAAAGGATCAGTCTAAGACATGGATTATTCAATAGTTAACATCTTCTTTTGTTGGAAATTTAGTTCTTCCTACATTCACATATAAAACAAATTATGTTGGTTTTATAAATTTCATGGCAGTTATAACTGAAAATCTCAAAAAAACCAAAACCTCGTTGAACTTGAACCCCTACGATCATCAGCAGTTATGTCTTAAGCTACTTCGAAAAAGCTAGAAGAGAATCCATCCGGGCAAGAAAATCTATCTGTACTTATATATAACAATTGCTCGATATCTTTTATAGTATGTTGATAAAGATGAAAGGGTTCATTTTAGAGACATCGTTAGGACTCGGGAATTGCGTTGAATATATTATAAATGATCAAAACAAAAACCTTGAGAACAAACTGAAAGGGAAAAAAAATGTACCAATCTTTTTTTTTTGTTCTGGTAAGATCTTTCTCCTAGTTTTTATATGATGATAATTGGAAATAACAATTTTTATGTGGTTATTAATATAGTGAACATCAAACTAGTTAAGTGCTTTTGTCTCTCACATTCAAACTTTCAATTCCAGATTTGGCTTCGAGAAAAATTATATCCCCCTTCAGAAGAAATTTTTCCTGACATTTTCATGTCATATTTCACATGTTATTCAGTTCTAACAATGCCATCTACTATATTCCAGCACTAAATTAGATTAATCTAATTAAACTAAGATCGATATGGTGATATATGTCCAACTTAAAGAGTTTTCTCTCTCCTTGACAAAGCTATAATATTTTCATATTTTGAATTAGATGCTAAGATTTATAATTACATAAGTAAGAATGTTAAGGGTGAATTTGCTGCCTAGCAATTTAAAACCATAAATGCTATTATATATACAATTTTCATGCATCTTGATAGTTCCTACAACCAAATATTGAAAAAAAATTAATAAACTTCATATGACTTTTCCCCTGGATAGAAATGAGAACATGTTTATTGTTGCCTTTATGTTAATATTTATGGCGCAACTGTTGCAAGTATATAGCCCATTTAGCTGCTGACATTTTTGATATTAATCATTTAATTGCTTGCCCACATAATTACCTATTGTTTGGCAATTTTGCTACTGAAAATAAACATCTAAACCTATGCTGGATCCAAAAATAAACAAAAACCAACTACTCCCTATGAAAAATATATGTATGTGGACATCAAATTAACAAAATTAAATCATAAAAACCATTGTTCTTATTATATTAATTGTTCAGTAAATTCAATCTGAACGGAAATGACCTTGGAAGATAGCAAAAACTCCGATCTTAAATGTGTCCATCATTTTGAAAGCTTTGAATAAATTAATGAATTTTTACCAAGTCATCCTTTTTTTTATCAATTGAATATCAACCTAAAATGCATATTTAATTAATCACTGGACTAAATTTTGTATCCTCAAGCACTAAACACAAAACTACTATTCCAACCCTTCTATGAGTAGCTCTAATCACATATTTTAAACTCTAAAACCATCCATATATGTATAGTAAATGAAATGTAGAAAGCTAACATGCCGATGAACCAAAAACCATGCAATAAAATATAACAAATGTGGGTAGTAACATCTCAGTACCCTGGTATCCGTCTAATTCAAGCTCATAATCAGCACAATGATTATGAAATATAGTCTAACCAAGTTCCATTCCAAGGTGCTGAGAATAGATTAGTGTCATATTAATGTAGCTTGGCATGTGGGTGTACTTATTTATAAATATAGTTTAAACATAGTGGGTACAGTGTAAAATAACAAATGAAAATACTTAACACATTGGGTACACTTACCTTGACTGTTAACTAAACCATTATCACATAAATGCTTTAAAAGTTAGTGTTAAATATTCAAGAGTGCTTGATTATTTTTCCTGATTAAATCTGCAAGAAAAGTTAACAGCAATAGTTGGCATCATCTAATAATACCAGCTGAATTTTGGACACTCAAAATGCTAATCAAGAATCATGTGAAAGATAATAAATTTCTTGGTTGTAAGCCATATGACAATTGTTTAATTAATATCCAAAATCAAACATAATAATAATGGTAGTATTTTAAATTGTTAAATTATAACTAAAAATCACTTTGATAATTGGGCAAGTCTAAACTATAGAAGAATAAGAACAACTTTCAATTTTAGATAATTATAAAAATAACTAAAAGAAAAACGATATACAAATGAGATGTGATTAATGAATTCTCCAATCAGCTTACTAAAAATAATTAAATGAACTTATAGACTGTAGTTTTAGTTAGAAATTATAAACTTTCAAATCTAAAAAGAAAATCAAAACGAAAATTCAAAACTGACCAAAAATAATATCGGTAATATAAATTGGTGCTTTTGAAACTAAGGCAAACAGCAACAGCGATGGGTCTCGTACGGGAGAATGTAGCAAAAAAGATAAGAAGATTATACAGATAATGTTAAAATAATGATTTGATTGTATAGAAAATATTAGGAAGGTGATACAGCCTACTAAAGTTTTATCCATATCATATGATCAACGATATCTAATCAAATATTATGGTTAATAGCAAGAACTTGTGAACACCGATTATGATCTATGCATAACTAAAATAAGGTCACAAATAAACATCAGAAATGCTTGTTCATGATAATCCAATTTCCATTATCCACCATTCTTAGCAGAACTATGCGATTTACCACAGCCCTACCATTTTCAACAAAACAAACAAAATACTTAATTTTTCAGTTATAAAACTATCTCAGGAAATAACAAATTAAGTTACATATATGCACATGTGCACTACATGCACTTTAATATCAAAGAGGTTTCAATAAAAATATTAAAATAAAAAGAAAAAAATTTGAAACATCAATTATTTAATTACGGTCAAGATAGCCCGAAGTATAGACAATATGTATTATGTCACATAAAGAAAGTTAGAGAAGAATTAAAATTCATTTCAAACCCCAATCTTGCTATATAGAACATATAAATAAAATAAATACAGTGTTAACAAAATAATTCATACTAAACCAAATTAAGTAAGCTACCATTTTAGTTATTTCGAACTTATGCACCTTTATTTCTTTCAAAGAATAGTAAACAACAGTTAAGCCCGAAAGCATGGTATATTTATCACTAAACATGATATGATAATAAGGTGATAACTTCAGTAAACAACTGTTATAATTTACTTAACAATTTTGATTCATAAATAGTATAACATTGTTCCTTTTAAACATATTTACCATGTTCTCAAGTGAATCAACGTAGTACGTACGGAGCATAATTTATAAATAAAAAATATATTAGAAAGGTTTTAATTTTTTCATTGCTTAAAAGATTCAGTCAACATTGGTTCTACATTAAAAATTGAAACTAAATGTTCTAGTGAGTGGTAAAGGGATATGTAGAATCAAAATGAAGAAACAAATGAGGAATATTATTATTTATTATGGATTTGATGTTAAACTAAGCAATGGTATTGATAATATTCATTTTGCCATCACATGTGCCATGTGTAGTGGAGTAAAATATTAGGATGTTTGATCATCGATGCATTCAAAGTAAATACGATGAATAGCTAGACAACTGTAAATATGGAAACAAATGTAGCCATAGATATTTCGGTATGTTTATCAATATAACTAAAGAAAAAGCTTAATAAATCAATCAACAGAAAACCAAGGTTATTATTTTTATACAAAATATGCAGCTCTATTTAATGGAATAAAAAAATACATTAATGCTATCTTGTTAAAAAATATCATTCAACAATAAGAAGACAAAGTACAGTATAACAGAAAAAGCAAATTGAAAGTATAAAACGCTGCAAAGTTCTGTTCAGTATACATTGTCACCTATGGATATAAAACCACTATTTAGGTAGACATATCTAAAAAGTAAATATCATCCAAAAACCTCTATGATAAGGAGAAAGTACCAAACCAAATATCTATCGATTTGGTTTACACTGAAATTGCACAAGAAGAGCTATTGATCAAAAGAAAATTTGGGACTGTTATTTCAATGTTCTTGCAGGTGAAAGAAAATGAAAAGTAGCTTAGTCCCTCACGTGTAATGAATAGCCGGGCATAATGATGACTTCATATGGCACCCCTATGACTATTTAACCAAAAGGGAAACAATCAAAATGGCCACATTTGTTAGAATCATCAAATGATGAAATTGTTATACCCAAAGACTTCAGGTTTTTACTCAGATTCCTGAATTTGTCATGATTCCCAATTCAAATTTAACCTCACCATGCTGCAATTTCACCTTTACATTGTACCATGAATCATTGGAAAAGTTAACAAATAGGTGTTGCACTATGGGGTCAAACAGAGAAGGATACCAATGAACAGAAGAAAAATGTTAAAGTTTGATATAGTTTTCAATTACAAAACTAACATATAAACAGTAGGAAAATAGTCTGTTAAAGTAAGGAAAATTAAATCATGTTTCATAAGTCAGTAAGCACCAAACATGAATCACGAAATGCAGCATACCAGAGAGAACTTACGCCTGATGTATAAGGGCGACGAAGGCATGAAGCACGCATGAAGAACGATGGGAGGAAACGATTGGGAATAGCCGAGGTTGGTGTCCGTGCTAGCCTGTTCCATATTTGGTCGACATCTAGGTGCAGGTGCAGTTAAAAAATCGAGGAACAACGGTGATTTGAGGGCAATAAAGGGATTTAGTGTATAGGGTTAAGGTGGAGGAAGATCGAGGCGAGAGAGGACAATGGCATGCGAAGGTAGCAGGAATGGCGAACAGGCGGGAAAGCGGAAAAGCGTGCAATTGACGGAGAGGCGAAGGGAAAAAAATTTAAGTGGAGCGGCGGCTTGTTGTTTGTTCACGGAAAAGGAAGGGGAAGGAGAAAGGAGTAGTCAAACAAAATAGTATAACAATAATAATATAACACTATAGATGATTGGGAGACTGTTCGGTTGCCAAAATAAAGAAGGTCTGTGTGCTCTTGAAATCCAACTGACTAATAATATAATAGTATAGATTGTTTGTTCACGGAAAAGGAAGGGGAAGGAGAAAGGAGTAGTCAAACAAAATAGTATAACAATAATAATATAACACTATAGATGATTGGGAGACTGTTCGGTTGCCAAAATAAAGAAGGTCTGTGTGCTCTTGAAATCCAACTGACTAATAATATAATAGTATAGATGATTATAAGTAATTAAAGGGAAATAATTACATAAAGATAATCACTTAATTAAAAGTGGATTAATCAAGTGATTCAAGGATAATTATTCAGTGTAATTAATTTTTGATTAAGTGATTAGGGATAATCACTTATTGTAATAAATTAAGGATAATTAATTTAATGGTAATTAATTAAGGGTTAATTAATTTATTGATTAAGTAGCAAAGGGTAATTAATTAAATGATAACTGAATAATTAAAAGTTAATTATTTAACGATTGAATGTTGATTAAATTATTAATTAAGGTTGATTAATTTATAATTAAAGGTTAATTAATTTATTATTAAAGGATAATTAATTAAAATAGTTGTAATTAATTAATGTAAATTAACCAGGATTGGTAATTTATTAATCTAATTTAATTTAATCAAATGATTAATTGATCTTACTTATGGATGTTTGGATTCTATTGAATGTTGAAATTGTTCGATATCTCTGCTGTATGATGCTTTGTGATATGAATTGAGCTGTGACGAAAGTAATTTATTTATTTATCTGTGATGAATTTATATTTTCTATCTATGATTCTGTGAATGAAGATAAGCGTTATAGATTATACCGCTTATCGATATTGATATGATTGAATCTGTGATGATTGATGATGTTGCACTATTGTGTAAAACCCCTAGACTACACCATACACACACATGTATGGATTGCACAAGGAAATTGGTTAAGTCATAGATGCTTGAATATAATTAAATGGTTTTAAAAAGTTGAATTTTGAATCCAAAATGATTTTGGAAATGGAATTGGGTTAAATATGAAAAGCTTTTGAAATGGAGTTTTGAAGATAAAAGTTATGTTGAATAACCTGATAAAGTTTTGAAACTTAAATAATTTGATTTGAATTTGAATTCAAGATTTGAAATTGAATTCTATGTTTTGGAAATTATGATTTAAAAGATTATAGAAGTTATAAATGTGTTTATATGGATTTTAAACCATTTTAAAAAGTATTTCTTTGGGAATTTGAATTTAACCCAAGTTTTAGACTTGAAGGGCTTTAACTCGTGCAAATGTAATCGGAATTTTCCGAAACAAAAACTATTTTTTTTCCAAATAATAATAGCTTTCATATAAAGAAAGGATTTCCAATTTATATTGAAAGATTTCAAGTTTGAAATAGAATTGAAATTATTTTGAAAGCCATGAATAAATTTTTGTGAAAAATGTTTAAACTTTGTTTTGAAATTGAAGTGGATTTTTGACGCAGCGGTTAAGCTCTGATTCCAAACTAACGCAGCGGTTAAGCTCTGATACCAAACTGACGCAGCGGTTAAGCTTTGATACCAATAATGACGCAGCGGTATAACTCTGATAGAACGATAAATGCTCAATTCCGTTGATCGTGATGATACCGGAATCTAGCTATCTCCAACCCGTTGATCTCGCAAGATACCGTGTTGAAAGATCTACAATTCGATCGTTGATCACTCACAAGTGATACCGAGAATTGGCTTCAACTTCGTTGATTCGCGCACAAATAACCCGAAGATGGAAAGAAGAAGGAGATCAACTCAACTTCAACAATGGTGGCAAAAGCTCACACAATTTTTTTATTCAAAATCAACTCTTTTACATATGACATCATGACCCTATTTATAGGAATTTACAACACACACAGCAGACCTAACATCATACGACCCAACACAGGTGACACACGACCTAACACATACAGGTTACAACGACCCACGACATAACAACATACGACATAAGAAAATTACAACACGAATTACAACATCACACGACATAACGACATACGACATAAGGAAAATACAACACAACAACAATGCGACACAACATCATACAATATAACGACATACGGCCTAAAAAGATAGCACAGCTTCAGGGCGACTTAAGCGACATACGACTTAAGGAAACAGGCGACATAAGATGCAAGCGACTTAAGGTAGGAGCGACATAAGCAATGCGGCTTTGATTTCTTGAGTCGGCAGTTGACTTAAGAGTAGGCGACTTAAGGTAGGAGCGACATAAGGAATCAACATAGGTAAGCGACTTAAAGAAATGTGACGACTTAAAACAATGCGGTATAAAGAACTGCGGCATAAGATTCAGAACGACTTAAGGAAAAGCGGCATAAGATGCAGTAGATGTAACTCGCTAGGTCGTTCCCCTTACATAAGAACTTGTGTCTTAACTCGCTATGTCGCTCAGGCGACTCAAGGTTCAGGAACGAACGAGAACGTCTTAAGTAATGTGAGCGACTTAAGGCACACGAGTCATAGTCATCATGGTGCGCTGCATCATCCTCCCCTGTTTGAAAAGAATTCGACCCCGAATTCACACTTTCCTCTTCTTCGACATACTTATTCTCATGATATGGAATCAAGTATTTGATGTTGAAAACATTAGCAGTATGGATATGATCCGGCAATCTTAACTGATAAGCATTCTCATTAATCTTCTATACGATTTCCAAAGGACCAATCTTTCTAGCAGCTAGCTTGTTGTAAGCACCAATAGGAAATCGATCCTTAGTCAATACTGCATATACAAAATCTCCTTCTTTGAATTCAACATTTCGTCGTTTAATATCTGCAGATTGCTTATATTTCTCATTCGCCTTAAGCAATTGCTCCTGCACAACCTTGTGACACTCTTGTAACTCATTCACAAAATAACTAATTCGTTTGAGCACTCCTTTCTGCTGTGGTACTACAGATAAATCCAATGGTCCCTTAGGGATTGTTGAGTAAACGACCTGGAATGGACTGAACCCCGTGCTACGATTAACTACATGGTTGTGTGCAAACTCAGCTTGACACAGCTTGGAATCCCAACTCTTCAAATTGTCATTCACGAGGCATCTCAGTAGATTACCTAGGGATCTATTCACAACTTGTCTGTCCATCTGTCTGTGGATGATAAGCACTACTAAATTTCAGCTTTGTCCCGACCATTCTCCATAGACTCATCCAAAAAGGACTTAGAAAATGAGTGTCTCTGTCCGATACAATAGATTCAGGCAACCCATAAAGACGATAGATCTCTCTGAAGTATAACTGTGTGACATTAACTACATCTGTCGTCTTCTTGCATGCAATAAAATGTACCATTTTTGAAAACCGATCAACCACCACATAGATAGAATCATTGCCATGTTGCATCCTCGGCAAACCCAATACAAAGTCCATACTAACATCCACCCATGGTTTAGTAGGTATAGGCAACGACATATATAAAACTGCATTTGTTGCGGTTCCCTTTGAAACTTGACAAATATGGCACCTCTGAACGAACCTTTCAACTTCCTTCCTCATTGACGGCCAAAAATAAGACTTTGAGATCAATTGCATAGTACGGTCGCGACCCACGTGTCCTTCTTCATGCAATTCTTTGATGATTTTCATTCGTAGACTGCAATTTGGAATACACAACTGATTTCCTCTGAATAGAAAATCTTCAACCAGCATATATCCATCCATGCTTCCCTCCTTGACTTTGTCTAGGATTCCGGAAAAATATGAATCTGAAGTAAGCAAATCTGGAAGTAAGTCAAAACTCATCACCTCTACTCGCATGGTTGTTAGTAAATTCTCCCTCCGACTCAATGCATCGGCAACACGATTAGTTACTCCAGACTTATGCTTTATGACAAACGTAAATTGTTGCAAATAAGCTATCCACGTGCATACCTAGCTGCAATTTTACTCTGCCCTTATAAATGTTTCAACGCTTCATGGTCCGTATACAAAACAAATTCTTTGTGGAACAAGTAATGTCTCCAATGCTTCACAGCTTGCACAATTGCATAAAACTCCACATCATAAGTTCTGTATCTCATCTTTGCTCTAGAAAGTTTTTCATTGAAATAGGCAATTGGACGACCCTTCTGACTCAACACTCCTCCAATTCCAACTTTTGATGCATCCGTATGTAACTCAAATAGTAACTGAAAATCTGGCAACACTATAATCAGTGTTGAGGTTAAAAGTTCCTTGATTTGTTGAAAAGCATATCCTGCCTCTTTCATCCATGAAAACTGCTTCCCTTTCATACAATCAGTAACAGGAGCCATTACACTACTAAAGTGTGGTATAAATCTTCGATAAAATGAAGCTAACCCATAGAAACTTCTAACTTCTGTTATAGTTTTGGGCTGTGGCCAATTTCTGATTGTGGCTACTTTACTCTGATCCACCTGTATCCCTTCCTTAGACACGACATATCCCAGAAATAAAACACTTGGCGCCATGAACACGCATTTCTTCGTGGCTGCATAGAACTATTCTTGATGAAGAATAGTTAACACCTTTCGCAAGTGTTGAATGTGCTCTTCTGTGCTAGCACTATAGATCAAGATATCATCAAAGTAGACTACAACAAACTTCTCGATGTCTGAAAATTTGATTCATCACCCTCATAAATGTACTTGGTGCATTAGATAGACCAAATGGCATGACCAGTCATTCATATAATCCTTCCCGAGTCTTGAATGTTGTCTTCCATTCATCACATGGTCTTATGCGAATCTGATGATAACCACTCTTAAGATCGATCTTCGAAAAAATTACAGAACCACTGAGCCGATCCAATAGATCATCAAGTCTTGGCATAGGAAATCTGTATCTGACAGTTATTTTGTTGAGCGTCCTGCTGTCGGTACACATTCTCCATGAACCATCTTTCTTCGGTACCAATAAAGCTGGTACAGCACAAGGACTGAGACTCTCTCGAACACGCCCTTGCTCAAGCAACTCCTCAACCTGTCTCCTCAACTCTTCATGCTTTTTCGGACTCATACGGTAACGTGGCCTATGCGATAAAACAGCACCTGGCACTAGATCAATTTGATGTTGTATATCCCTCAATGGCGGTAATTCCTTGGGTACTTCCGTAGGAAAGACATCTTCAAATTCATTCAACACCGGTCTAACCTCCGCAGGAACTTCACGATCTTTACTTGCTTCATGCCCAATCAACACAAACATTTCAGCACTATCTTTCACTTCTTCAACAAATTCTCTTGTAGATAATAGACTAGTTGATTCCACTTTCTTCTCTGACTTGCTTTCACTTTGTTCACGCTTCTTAGGAACTAAGGTAATTTGTGTCCCTTCGAACATGAAACTGTAGCTGTTGGTGCGACCATTATTTTGTATAGCTCTATCATATTGCCATGGTCTTCCCAATAGTAAATGACACACATCCATGTCGACAACATCACACCATATATCATCTTTGTACTTCTTTCCAATAGAAAATATAACAAATGCTCGTCTTCCCACAGTCACTTCTCCACCTTTCTTTGGCCATGCCAGTTGATAAGGTCTAGAATGTTTTTTAGTCATCAACCCTAACTTTGTGACGGCTTCTTCAGAAATGATGTTATCGCAGCTTCCCGCATCAATAAAAAATCGACAAACCTTTCCCAATATAGTACATGTACATTGAAAGATATTGCTTCTCAGCCAACTAGAATCATTCTCATTCTTTGGCACTAAACAAGACCTCCTTATCATCAAATTACATCCTTCGTCTCCTAACACAACTTCTTCATCTTCATCAAACTTCGATGGTTGAGAATAGTCAACTTCAGCTTCCACATCCTCATACTCACATTCCTCTGCAACTAATGCTCTCTTCTTTGGCTTTGTACATTCATTACTATTATGGCCAAACTCCTGACAATCATATCACTTGATACTGTTATTGACCTTGGCTTTAGCGGCTTCATTGACAATTGGTTTATTGACTGCCTTGGAAACATTAGCACTGCTACTAGCACCCTTATTCTGGATGTTAGAACCCGCAAACACACCACTTCCTCGTCTCCCTGGTTTCTCCCAAGCTAGAGCTTTCTGATGTGCTTCAGCAACAGACATTGGATTAAACATATTCACCATGTCTTGAATTTGCATTCGTAACCCTCCAACATATCTAGCCGTTAGTTGTTCCTCAGTTTCCATAATATCATTCCTTGCAATCAATTGATAAAATTCATCTGCGTAATCATTCACTGTCCTCGTCCCTTGTCTCAAAATCTGCAAACGTTGATACATAAGAGATTGATAATTTTACGGCAAGAAAGTTGCTTTCATCATCTTTCTCATCTTCTCCCAAGTGACAACTTTTGATTTTCCCATTCTCTCCCGAGTTAGTTTAGTTTGTTGCCACCTGGGCATAGCTCTTCCCCTTAGTCTTGTAGCAACTAACTGGACTTTGCGATTCTCAGGCACCTCCTTGAATTTCAAAATTTCTTCAACACTTGACAACCAATCAATAAATTCTTCTGCTTGCATACCACCTTTGAATTCTGGAATTTCCATCCTCATACCTGACTCCCATTTACGATCATTTTCTGAATCCGGATATTGATTTCGCACTTGGCCTCGATTTCGATAATGAGTACTACCTCCATCACCATCCTCCTCAAAATCAGATGTATTTCGATATCAATCCTGACCATATACTTCCTACGACCATGTATGTCCCTTCTACCATGTCTTTCAGCATCATGATATGATTCATTTTCAAACCCACGTTGAGTTCTTCTCTCTTCATTCCGATACCCATGGTGATCTCGCATAATTAAAACTGATGAATCTCTCCTATCTCGATAAGATTGGGGCGACATCCTCCTTTCTCCCGAAACCGATGGTGAAACCCTGTTTCCACTTTGGTTCGAAACTGGTGACATTCTCCTTTGATTGTGATTCATGTCTTTCATCAATTTCTCCAACTTTTCAATACCCTCATTGAACTTTTCATTGATACGCTACTCCATCTGTTCAGCTTCCTATCTTCGATACAAATCTTCAACATTTTGATGGCGATTAGCACGTCTCAAAGGCATGATTATTAAACAATCTCATTTCTATCTCAGATCTAACTTTGATCTGGCTCTGATATGGCTCGACTTAGCTTTAACTTGGATCTGATACGGCTTGAATCTAGCTTTAAACTGGCTTGGATCTGATATGGCTCTGATACCAAATTAATGCAGCGGTTAAGCTTTCATACCAAACTGACGCAGCAGTTAAGCTCTGATAACAAACTGACGTAGCGGTTAAGCTTTGATACCAATAATGACGCAGCGGTATAACTCTGATAGAACGATAAATGCTCAATTCCGTTGATCGTGATGATACCGGAATCTAGCTATCTCCAACCCGTTGATCTCGCAAGATACCGTGTTGCAAGATCTATAATTCGATCATTGATCATTCGCAAGTGATATCGAGAATTGGCTTCAACTTCGTTGATTCGTGCACGAATAACCCGAAGATGGAAAGAAGAAGGAGATCACACTCAACTTCAACAATGGTGGAAAAAGCTCACGCAAATTTTTTATTCAAAATCAACTCCTTTACATATGACATCACAACCCTATTTATAGGAATTTACAACATACACAACCGACCTAACATCATACGACCCAACACAGGTGACACACGACCTAACACATACAGGTTACAACGACCCACGACATAACAACATGCGACGTAAGAAAATTACAACACGAATTACAACATCACACGACATAACGACATACGACATAAGGAAAATACAACACAACAACAATGCGACACAACATCATACAATATAACGACATATGGCCTAAAAAGATAGCACAGCTTCAGGGCGACTTAAGCGACATACAACTTAAGGAAGCAGGCGACATAAGATGCAAGCGACTTAAGGTAGGAGCGACATAAGAAATGCAGCTTTGATTTCTTGAGTCGACAGGCGACTTAAGAGTAGGCGACTTAAGGTAGGAGCGACATAAGGAATCAACATAGGTAAGCGACTTAAAGAAATGCGGCGACTTAAAACAATGCGGTATAAAGAACCGGGGCATAAGATTCAGAACGACTTAAGGAAAAGCGGCATAAGATGCAGTAGGTGTAACTCGCTAGGTCGTTCCGCTTGACATAAGAACTTGTGTCTTAACTCGCTATGTCGCTCAGGCGACTCAAGGTTCAGGAACGAACGAGAACGACTTAAGTGATGCGAGCGACTTAAGGCACATGAGTCATAGTCATCATGGTGCGCTGCATCAATTTTGAATGGTGTATCTTTTATATAAAAGATTTGAAATGGGAATTATTTTGAAAGATATGAATGAATCTTTGGAAAGGGTTTTGAAAGCTATAAATTGAGTCTTTGATTTAATGATTGGATGAGTTAGTCCAATTTGAAATGGAAATTGTTTTGAAATATGTGAATGAATCTTTGTGAAAGATGGGTGAACTTTATGAAGTGAATCTTTTTGTTTAAGGATTTGAAAATGGTAACTAGTTTAAACCATTTGAAAGAAAATGTTTGGATAGTAAGTTGTGACTTAACTGAGATCCCAATATCCATATGTTTTTAAATATTGCGCTCATTATTCGGTTTAGCCGGGAGAGGACCTTGTGTCATATAACCCATTTCGAATAATGATACGATGTTATGGATAGCATTGGAAGACCGGTGGTGAAGATCGGATATTTTCGAAAGCGAAAGGATAACCCGTCGAATGTCTCTGCACCAAATGGCCCCCGTATATTGATTTGATCACCCTTTGTGATGGGAAGTCCGGACATGATTAGGAATTATCTGGATTGGTAAGGGCTTCTTTGGAAGTGCCTTCGGTTCTGTTCGAACCCGAAACAGTCTTGTATGGATGTATATCTGACGTTACACTTTGAGATGTAAAGCTGGTTTCTATCAAATACATTTCTATTTGGTGGCGGAGATTTATTCTCTTAGCTTAACACACTTCTCTGAGACGTACGAGCTCAAAGGTTACGTAGTTGATGGTTACTAGTGATACATTCGCAATTTGATAACGTGGCATACGAAGTGCTGCTGATCATTTGTTGATGAAACCATGGCTTTGTGAAAAGTATTGCTTTGTGTATGAGACTACGTCGAGTCACACAACCCGGTAATGGTCGAAACAGGAATCGTGGCAGTAAGGTTATTTGGGGGTAGCGCCCCCTGAGGGTATGTCATTTCCTTCTGGATTATAAGTGGTATCATGGTATGGAGCCCAGATACTTAACTTTGTGGTTGCTGTAAAACTTATTGCTTTGTAGTTGTTGGTTGATAGGCGCCTCGGATAAAGGTTGGTAACGACCGCGGGGTGGCATACTAGTGTTAGTAGTTACCTAGTTACAAAGGTAACCCAACCTTGTGTAACAGAGATCCGGTTAGGTTCTCGAGGACGTCCCTCCAGAGGCGTTCCATTTTGTGTAGGAAGTTCCTTTGCCTGACCATTTGTTGGAAACCCAATCATCCAATACGTTCCTTGTACGGTTTTAGTTGTATAACCTGCCATTTACTTATGTTGGTCACCACTGTTTAGATGGTTGCTATAGTAGGCATAGTTCGAAATATCTATGCTGGCTAAGATTAATATTATACTTTCGAAAGCTTTTCTGCAATATCACTAATAATAATATCAAAAGGATTTTGCATATCAAGCATGTTTGACTATCATAAGGAGAAATTTCCTCCAATTCTGCATTTCCATTGTGTGTGCGGTGGGAGGCCTTATCGTAGTTTCATTTTCCAAAATTATTGCGGATTTCAATTTTAAATTCTTTTGTTGTTTGTTTTAAAGATAAATTGTTTTGTTTTCTCATACCAGTCTCATGACTGACCTGGAGTTTATTGTTCCCTATCTAAACTCTGGGTGCCCATAATTTTCCACACGGGCAGTCTAGAGTTAGATTTTCAGATAGTCAGCTAGTAGATATAGAGTCGATAGCATCCAACCTTTGGTTTTGGCAATCGCATCGAGATCGCATTTGCTTCACTTCAACTTGATAGTGGGTCGAGCTCATAGTTTGGAGTTTTGGAATGGAATTTCTGATATTGGCTTATTTCTATCTCTCTTTGAGACCAAGATGGAGATTTTCTTTCCGCTGTTATTTTTGGCTCTGATAATGATATTCAAATTGAATCATTGTTGTAAAGATATTGTATCAACAATTTTATATTAATGATATATTCATTATGTTTCTGCTGTGTTGTTATACTTAATGTGTTATAAGCTCCAACGAACCAAATTCGACGTTTGGATCTACGGCATTCGAATACGGTTGATGTATTCTGTGCCGATTTTCGAAGGTCGAGTAAGGGTTGTTATAATTTGTATCAGAGCTGAAGGTTGAAACTTTAGATCAGGAGTATAGCACATTAAGTAACTCATTAGAGATAGGGTGAAGTATACCCTAGAATGAGTATATCACTAAGATATTCGTTTGTGTGCCTCAGTAAATTCTCTTACTATCCACTGATAGTGAGTACGAGTGCAAGAAGAGGACGAGATAGGTGACAGGAGAGTACGACTACAAATGGTCGATACCCTACAACAACGGAAATAACTTTTCTCTATCTATCTCCTTTGATTCAATTTCAAATTCTTTGATTGCTTCGTGGCAGCTCCAGAAAGAAGCTTTGGTGTGATAGTGGCCCTACGAATCGTTGTAGAAAATCCTTACTTCATATCTTCATCGGTTTCTTATCAATCTTCCCGTTCTTAACTTCAATGAATTTGAGATATTATTTGAAATAAATTGGTTTAACATAATATGAAGATTGTATCAATAAAATGATTTTGGTCAAAATCAAATTTTGAAAATTTTATTGAAATTTCTGGTGTGGATCCGAGTCCGAAGAGGGACAAGTTGGTGTATATTTTGGGATGTTCCAACCTGGATTGAGTATCCATTGTTTGTTATATTGAGTCCAGATACCTTCTACGAATGGTTTGTTGTCCTACGAACTAACCAGTGCTATGTATATCTTCATAGATCTGGTGACCCGAGTACCTTGCGAAGTATTGAACAAGTTGTTCTTGAATTTATTGTTGATATTCTGATTTGGTAAGCCAAATGCAGAATAAATATTCAGTTTGATCTGGAAAGATATTTCTCTTTCTTTCATCTATTCTTTGTTGTCTTCCTGGCAAACTTCGAGGACAAAATTTTCTTAAGGAGGAGAATCTATAACATTCCCGGATTTTAGCCAATTATAATAAAGTGATTAATTTAATTTTTGGAATAAAATTGTGAATTAATTGTGAATTAATAAAAATAAAATTTGTAGAAAGAATTTTTTAATTTGGGAATTCTAAAATAAAATATATTGTAAAACAGAATTTGATTTGGAAATCTAAATATTTTATAAATAGATTATAATTTGGAATTTGAATTTGAAATTCAAACACATATATGTTGAAAATAAATATTTGAAAAATATTTATAGATTGTGAATGAGTAGAATATATATTTATAAAAGATATGTTTTGTTATTTATTTTAATTTATAAATTTATTTTAAATTAAATCTTGGAATTGAAATTTAAAATTTAAAATCTAATAAATATATTGGGTTTGAAAACATTATATTTTCAGTTAATAAAGATTTGTTTTCCAAATTACCTTAAATAGACATTTTGGTTTGGAAGTTATGATTTAAAGTTAATAAGTTATAAATATTGTTAAGGATATAAACATTTAAGAAAAAATGTTTTATAAATTAAAATAAGATTTAAGAAAAATTTATATACTTTCTTTTTAAAATTGCTTGAGTTAAATTTGGTTTATATATATATATATATAATATACATATGAAAATATATTACATAATTTATAATTATATAAAAGATTTAAACCATAATGTATTAATATGATTTGTACAAGGATTTCAACATAAAAATACATATTTGAACATTTGTAATCAAATTAGCATGAAAAGAAAACTAGTGTTAAGGGTTTAAAATATGTACAAGTGGCAAAGATGTTTTCTTTTGAAAAGAAATAATGTAAATACAAATCAAATTGTTTAAATTAGGCTTTTCTTCTCAAATCATGTTGTCTTCTCAAAAATCTGAAAACTGAAATAAAATCAGAGATGAAAATTCAAATTATCAAAGTAAGCATAGATTCAGCAAAAGTAAGTAAAGATTCAAACCAAATAGCTTCAGTTGAAAATCTGTGAGCTAAAAAGAAAATTTAAAACCAGAAAAAGAATCAAAGTAAAATCTAAAAAACAAACTACAAACTCAACTTGAAGCAAACCAGAATGAAATCAAA
This sequence comes from Allium cepa, assembly GCA_030765085.1. Lineage (NCBI taxonomy): Eukaryota > Viridiplantae > Streptophyta > Magnoliopsida > Asparagales > Amaryllidaceae > Allium > Allium cepa. The sequence continues at coordinate 74,883,912 of CM060941.1, read as the reverse complement.
GAGCTCTATAAAAATCAAAATTGCATGCAAGAATCAAGCATCAACAAACCAAAATCTGGAATCAAATTCTGGAATCAAGCATCAGATCCAGGATTCCAATTCAAACAGATCAATTCATACTTCAACAAACAATCAATTTCAAACTCATCTAAAACAAAGTTGCAGATCAACATTAGGGTTTCCAGTTTTCAAATTTACAACATTTTCAGGTTCTCTACTTTAAACAGGTGAGTAAACTCCACTTTTAAGCCCAAATCTTTTATATTGATCTGTGTTATGATGGATGATATTAATGTTGTTGTGAATATGTTGTATGGATGTAAATATGTTTATACATATATAAATATGACTGTGTACAGGCATATACTCTGCTATACATTACAGGGTTGGAAACTGTTAGAAAATTCAAATCATCATACCTAATTGATTTTAGGATTCGATCTTTAAATGAAAGGTGATTAAAATGATGTAACAATAATTTTAAAAATGATTATAAGCATATTTATTAAGTAAATATTTTAAAATTGAAAATTTACAGTAATAAACAATTTAAAACAGGAAAATCAAGCATCATAATTTCCAGTTTTGTTTATATATTCTGATTCGTAGTAGGAAATGACGAATTTAGGTAGTAGTTTCATGATTTTAAAACTTGGGAACAAAGAGGAATTTAGAGTAGGTTAGAATTGGCTTATTCGCCATTTTCTGACGAACGGTGATGGTTTGAGGGTCGAGCTTGGGGTCAAAGGAGGCTTGGAGGTTAGCGAACCTAGGAAAAATGCTAGGTGATTTTTTAAAACACTGTGGTGGCGATCATCGATAGATTAGGGTTTTGGGGATGGATTTATTCGTCGGGGTTTTCGAGGAAAATTCGTCACCGTGGATAAGTTATCGTCGATCGGACTTCGAGGAATTAGTGCATCATCGTGTGCGAGGTTGTGAATGGGGTGGTTCATTTTCAGATGATCGGAGTTGGCGTGGCGAGATAGTTTATGGCGAGCTGTGTTGTTCCAGGAAGAGATTGATAAGCTTGCCTTTGATTCTCTAGTGATCTTGTATAGTTGGGTGTTTAGATTGTTAAGGAAGGAGATTGTCGATACGCGGGTGATGGCATCGACGATTGGAGTCGTCGTGATCTGTAGTGCAGGTGCACGGGGTGTCATGAATGTCTGGTATGTTGAAAACTTTGAGGAAGACGAAGTTGCTCTCGGGTTTTTGTTCGTGATGAATGGTGTTTGACTCGAAGAAAAGAATGGCGGAGGGAAACATAAAGTAGGGATCGAGAGAGATACGGGTGGAACCTGAAGCAATGAAACGAACAGTTTTAAAAGTTAAAAGTTAAAAGAAAAGCAAGTTTTTAAATCTAGAATAAATTAAGTTTAAATCTATTTCTTAGAGTTTATCCCTTTATAAAATAAATGTTTTCAGAAGTTAAATAACTCGTTTAATTTTAAATTTTTTGAGTTGGAATTCTTTTTAAGCTATCTTTGAAACTTAATTTAGAAAATAAAATTAAGTGTTAAATGAGAAGATAAAATGTTTTTTAACTTATATGCTGATTAAAATTAAGTAATTTATAGAAATAAATTGGTTTATCTTAATAATATTTTGATTATTAATTAACTTAAAGGTTTTAAAATTTAATTTTTTGTTGATGATAATTTACTTTATTTAATAAGGTTTAAAAATATAATTAAGTGATTAAATAAGAATTATTACTTTGTGTAATCAGAGTAAAGTTAATACTTTGGGTAATTACCTAGAAGGATAATTAATTAATGTGATTAATTAATTAATTAATTTGAGGTCAATTTGTTAATGTTATTAATTTATTAAATGTTGATTAATTTATGATAAGTAATTAAAGGGAATTGATTACTTAAAGATAATCACTTAATTAAAAGTAATTGATTAATAATTAAAGTGGATTAATCAAGTGACTCAAGGATAATTACTCAGTATAGTTAATTTATGATTAAGTGATTAGGGATAATCACTTATTGTAATAAATTAAGGATAATTAATTTAATGGTAATTAAGGGTTAATTAATTTATTGATTAATTAGTTAAGTAAAGGATAATTGAATAATTAAAAGTTAATTATTTAATGATTGTAGGTTGATTAAATTATTAATTAAGGTTGACTAATTTATAATTAAAGGTTAATTAATTTATTATTAAAGGATAATTAATTAAAATAGTGGTAATTAATTAATGTAAATTAACCAGGATTGGTAATTTATTAATCTTATTTAATTTAATCAAATGATTAATTGATCTTACTTATGGATGTTTGGATTCTATTGAATGTTGAAATTGTTTGATATCTCTGCTGTAGATGCTTTGTGATATGAATTGAGCCGTGGTGAATGTAATTCATTTATTTATCTATGATGAACTTATATTTTCTATCTATGATTCTATGAATGAAGATAAGCGTTATAGATTATACCGCTTATCGATATTGATATGATTGAATCTGTGATGATTGATGATGTTGCACTATTGTGTAAAACCCCTGGACTACACCATACACACACAAATATGGATTGCACAAGGAAATTGGTTAAGTCACGGATATTTGAATTTAATGAAATGGTTTTAAAAAGTTGAATTTTGAATTCAAATGATTTTGGAAATGGAATTGGGTTAAATATGAAAAGCTTTTGAAATGGAGTTTTGAAGATAAAAGTTATTTTGAATAACCTGATAAAATTTTGAAACTTAAATAATTTGATTTAAATTTGAATTCAAATATTTGAAATTGAATTCTATGTTTTGGAAATTATGGTGTAAAAGATTATACAAGTTATAAATGTGTTTATATGGGTTTTAAACCAATTTGAAAAGTATTGCTTTGGGAATTTGAATTTAACCCAAATTTTAGACTTGAAGAGCTTTAACTCGTGCAAATGTAATCGGATTTTTCCGAAACAAAAACTATTTTTTTTCAAATAATAATAGCTTTCATATAAAGAAAGGATTTTCGATTTGCACCGAAAGATTTCAAGTTTGAAATTGAATTGATATTGTTTTGAAAGCTATGGATAAATCTTTGTGAAAAATGGTTGAATTTTGTTTTGACATTGAAGTGGATTTTGAATGGTGTATCTTTTATATAAAAGAATTGAAATGGGAATTATTTTGAAACATATGGATGAACCTTTGGAAAGGGTTTTGAAAGCTATAAATTAAGTCTTTGATTTAATGATTGGATGAGTTAATCCAATTTGAAATGGAAATTATTTTGAAATATGTGAATGAATCTTTGTGAAAGATGGATAAACTTTGTGAAGTGAATCTTTTTGTTTAAAGATTTGAAAATGGTAACTGGTTTAAACCATTTGAAAGAAAGGGTTTGGATAGTAAGTTGTGACTTAACTGAGATCCCAATATCCATATGTTTTTAAATATTGCACTCATTATTCGGTTTAGCCGGGAGAGGACCTTGTGTCATATAACCCATTCTGAATAATGATACGACGTTATGGATAGCATTTGAAGACCGGTAGTGAAGATCGGATATTTTTGAAAGCGAAAGGATAACCCATCGAATGTCTCTGCACCGAATGACCTCGGTATAGAGATTTAATCACCCTTTGTGATGGGGAGTCCGGACGTGATCAGAGATTATCCAGATTTGCAAGGGCTTCTTTGGAAGTACCTTCTGTTCTGTTCGAACCTGAAACAGACTTGTATGAATGTGTGTCTGACGTTACACTTTGAGATGTAAAGCTGGTTTCTGTAAAATAAATTTCTATTTGGTGGCGGAGATTTATTCTCTTAGCTTAACACCCTTTTTCGAGATATACGAGCTCAGAGGTTATGTAGTTGATGGTTACTAGTGATACATTCCCAATTTGGTAATGCGGCATACGAAGTGCTGCTGATCATTTGTTGATCAAAGCATGGCTTTGTGAAAAGTGTAGCTTTGTGGACGAGACTTCGTCGAGCCTCACAACCCGGTAATGGTCGAAACAGGAATCGTGGGTACAAGGTTATTTGGGGGTAGTGCCCCCTGAGGGTATGTCATTTCCTTCTGGATTATAAGTGGTATCATGGTATGGATCCCAGATACTTAACTTTGTGGTTGCTGCAAAACTTATTGCTTTGTGGTTGTTGGTTGATAGGAGCCTCAGATAAAGGTTGGTAACTACCGGGGGGTGGCATACTGGTGTCAGTGGTTACCTAGTTACAGAGGTAACCCGGCCTTATGTAGCAGAGATCCGGTTAGGTTCTCGGGGACGTCCCTCTAGAGGCATTCCATTTTGTGTAGGAAGCTCCTTTGCCTGACCATTTGTTGGAAACCCATCATCCAATACGCGCCTTGTACGGTTTTAGTTGTATAACCTTCCATTTACATATGGTGGTCACCACTATTTAGATTGTAGTTATAGTAGACATAGTTCGAAATGTCTACGCTGGCTAAGATTAATATTATACTTTCGAAAGGTTTTCTGCACTAGCACTAATAATAATATCAAAAGGATTTTGCTTGTCAAGCATGTTTGACTATCATAAGGTGAAATCTTCTCCAATTCTGCGTTTGCATTATTTGTACGGTGGGAGGCTTATGGTTGTTTCATTTTCCAAAAAGCATTGCGGATTTCAATTTTAAATTCTTTTATTGTTTGTTTTTAAAGATAAACTGTTTTTGTTTGCTCATACCAGTTCCACTGACCTGGAGTTTATTGTTCCCTATCTAAACTTTGGGTGCCCACAATTTTTCACACGGGCAGTCTAGAGTTAGATTTCCGGATAGTCAGCTAGTAGATGTAGAGTCGGTAGCATCCAGCCTTTGGTTTTGGAAATCGCATCGAGATCGCATTTGCTTCACTTCAACTTGATATTGGTTCGACCTCGTAGTTTGTAGTTTTAGAATGGAGTTTCTGATATTGGCTTATTTCTTTCTCTCTTTGAGATCAAGATGAAGATTTTATTTCCGCTGTTATTTTTGGCTCTGATAATTCGAATTGTATCATTGTTTTAAAGATATTGTATCAACTATTGTATATTAATGATATGTTCATTCTGTTTCCGCTGTGTTGTTATACTTAATGTGTTATAAGCTCCGACGAACCAGATTCGACGTTTGGATCTGCGTTATTCGAATACGGGTGACGTATTCAGTGCCGATTTTTGACGGTCGAGTCAGGGTCGCTATGAGATGGAGTACAAAGAGAAGGGGTGGATACGTTTGAGGATGGCGATCTAGAGTTAAACGAAGTTATTTCTTGAGATGACATTTTGATTTTAATATTTGTATGTTTTAAAGAAAAACTTCAGAAAGTTAGTTTTTATACCAATCCAAATATAAAAATAGGTAGAATTTTTATGGTGCAAAATTATTGGCTAAATTTTTAAAGGTTTGTAACAAACTAATAAACTTTGTGGATATAAGAAATTTTTCTTAGTTTAAAAGTTCATTAAGCGAACAAATGCCTAAGTCTCGTTGTAATTTTACAAAAGTTTGTTCATTTAATGGTTTTATAAAGATATCGGCTATTTGATTTTCAGTGTTTACATATTCTAGAGTTATAGTTCCTTTTTTGACATTATCTCTTAAGAAGTGGTGTCTTATATCTATATGTTTAGTTCTCGAATGATTTGCCGGATTTTTTGATAGGTTGATTGCGCTAGTGTTATCACAATAAATCAAGGATTTTTCAATTATTTTTCCAAAATCTTTTAAGCTTTGTTGCATGTAAATTACTTGTGCACATGCTAATGCCGCTGAAATATACCCGGCTTCACAAGTGGATAGAGAAATACAATTTTTGTTTTTTTACTAAACCATGAGACGAGAGATTGTTCACTGAAATGACATGTTCCACTAGTACTTTTTCTATCCGTTTTGCATCCTCCAAAATCCGCATCACTATATGATACAAGATCGAACGACGATCCTCTTGGATAGAATAGTCCATAGTTTTTCATGTTAGATAAATATCTCAAAATACGTTTAACGGCTCTTTGATAAGATTCTTTTGGTTTTTCTTGAAAAGTGCGCAAAGACAAACACTCATCATTATATCGAGTCGACTTGCAGTTAAATATAATAATGAACCAATCTTACTTCTATATAATTTTTCTTCAAAATCTTTCATGTTTTCATCTTTATCAAGATGAACCGTAGTACTCATAGGAGTAGGTTTACTAGATGTTTTATCCATGCCAAAACGTTTTAATAGTTCATTGCAATATATTTCTTGATGTATAAAGATACCATTCTCTAGTTGTTTTATTTGTAATCCTAAAAATAAATTTAATTCTCCCATGTGTGACATTTCAAATTTATTTTTCATTATTTTAGAGAATGTTACACATAAAACTTCATCAGTTGATCCAAATATGATATCATCGACATAAGTTTGAATAACTAAAATATCATTATTTTCTCTTTTAATAAATAAAGTCGAGTCAATTTTATCAATTTGAAATCCTAATGAAATTAAATGAGTTTTAAGTCTATCGTACCATGCTCTAGGAGCTTGTTTTAACCCATATAATGCTTTATTTAATTTAAAATATGACTTGAAAATTTTCATGTTCAAATAAAGGTGATTGTTCAACATAAACATTTTCTTTGATAAAGCCATTCAAAATTGCACTTTTGACATCCATTTGATATAAATTAAAATTGTTATGACAAGCAAAAGCGAGTGGTGTTCATATAGCTTCTAATCTAGCTATAGGCGCAAAAGTTTCATCGTAATCGATTCCTTCTTCTTGATTATACCCATGTGCTACTAAATGTGCTTTATTTCGAACTATATTTCCGGTTTCATCAGCTTTATTTTTAAATACCCACTTAGTTCCAATGATGGATTGATCTTCCGGACTTGGAAGGAGTTCCCAAACATTATTTCATTCGAAGTGATTTAATTCTTCTTGCATAGCTAAAATCTAAAAATCGTCTTTACAAGCTTCTTTATAGTTCTTTGGTTCAAAGTTTGAAACGAGTGGAACATGACTTATTTGATTAAGTTGATTTCGAGTTACTCTAGAATTCAAATCTCCAATAATGTTATCTATAGGATGATTTCTTAAAATCCTAGGAGGTGAAACTAGAGTATTATTTTGATCAATAACTTCATTATTATTGTGAGGCGTGTTAGAAGAATTATTTGGATGCCTTTCTTCTTTGTCATTACTGTGTAGTTACAAAATTTTCATCAAAAGAAACATGTAAACTTTCTTCTATAATATTTGTCCTTTTGTTATAAATTCTATAAGCTATGCTACGATCCTCATAGCCAACAAATATTCCTTCATTGGCCTTAGGATCAAACTTTCCTAGATTGTCTTTAGTATTTAATATGAAACATTTTGATCCAAATGTTCTAAAATATGATACTTAGATTTCTTACCAAAAAATATTTCATAAGGAGTGTTTTTTATTGGTCGTAGTGTCACTCTATTCAAAACATAACAAGCTATGACATAGCTTCAGCCCAAAAATGTTTTGGCAGATTACTACTGTTTAGTATTGTTCTTGCACATTCTTGTAATGTTCGATTTTCCGTTCAACTACACCATTTTGTTATCGTCTACGTGGAATTGAAAAATTATGATTAATTCCCTTTTTGTTGCAAATTTTTTTAAAAAGTTCATTTTCGAATTCTCCTCCGTGATCACTGCGAATAATTTTAATTTTCAAATTCACTTATTTTTAATTCTTTTAGCAAATATTTTAGACATACCAAAAGTGTCACTTTTATGTTTTAAAAACAAAGTTCATGTATATCTTGAAAAGTCATCAACAATTACAAAAACAAACTTGTTATGATTTATTGATCTTACTTGAGTAGGACCAAATAAATCTAAATGCAATAATTCTAATGGTTGTTTTGTTGAAATATTATTTTTAGATTTAAAAGAACTCATTTTTTATTTTCCAATTTGACACGCATCACACAAATTGTCTATTTTATAATTTATTTTTGGTAAACCTCTAACTAGTTCATGTTTTGATAATTTATTTATACATTTGAAATTCATGTGACAAAATCGTTTATGCCATAGCCATAGATCATCAAGTTTAGCGGTCAAGCATAAATCCAAATTTTGTTTTAAATTCATATTTAAAATATAAATATTTTATTTCGAAATCCTTCAAATAATAAATTTTTATTATTATCAAATATATTGCATTGATTTTTCTTGAAATTTGTTTGAAAACTTTATCACATAATTGACTAATGCTAAGTAAATTATGTTTGAAATTTTCTACTAATAAAACACTTGAGATAATAAGAAGTTAGAAATATCGATGTTATGACTTCTCCAATTCCGATGACATATCGTTTTGAGTTGTCACCAAAGGTTACGGTGCCTCCATCGGTATATTTTATATTTGAGAGCATCTTGGCATTCCCGGTCATGTGTTTTGAGCAGCCACTATCGAGTATCCATTTCTCCTTGCTTTTATTTTTGAGTACCTACAAAACAAAAATTATTCAATTGGTACCCACTTCTTTTCTTAGGGTCCTAAATGTAGGAGGGGAGGATAGCCATACCCAAGTGGGTTTGGGTCCTTTAAAAACATAACTATTATTAAATACAACACTTGATAAGAAATTATCGATATGTTTTTGTCTAATTATCTTATTATTAGACTTTGGTATCCAAATTTTTATATTTTTAGTCTTTACGTTTTTACTTAACTTTGGTGTCTTTTTGAAACTCTGATACAAGGTACTTGCTTTATAGTGTTACTTTTTTCTTTTTTGAATTCTTTTCAAATCCTAATCCATTTCGATTACTAGAAGGTTTTGTAATTTTAATTAAATTATCAAGATCTTGTTTTCCTTTGTTAAACTTTGAAACATTGTTAGTAATTTTTTCTAGTTTATCTTTTAAATTACAAATTTCAGTTTTTGAAATTTCTATATTACTTGTTAGTTCAATTTCTTTAATCAAATTATTTTTCTCAAGTTTTAACCTATCTATTTCATTAAGTTATGTATCATATTCGATAGATTTTTTACACTTTTCTTGTGAAATATCCAATTCTTCTTCTAAAATAATTTTTCATCCTTTAATAATTCAATTTCTAGTTCTAATCGAATTATTTTGGCTAGGTGTTCTTTATTTAATTTTTTGATTTGTCTAAACTTATCATCAAGTTCCATACTTAATTCTAATAGATCATTATAGCTAAGTTCAGGACATACCTCACAATGTTAGCCATAAAACATATATTAGCTTGTTCTCCATCACCATCACTATCACTTTCGGAAGATGATGATGAATCAGAATCGTCCCAAGTAACATTAAAAGCTCTTTTCTTCTTAAATTTCTCAAATTTGTTCTTTTTCTCATTGTTGCATTTAGGACAATTCTTCTTTATGTGTCCGTATTGGTCACATTCATAGCATTTGATTTGAGATAGATTTGTTGTGTTGGATTTCCCTTCTTTTTGGAATTTTGTTATCATTCTAAATTTCTTGAATTTGTTGTAATTCTTGGCAATAAAAACTATCTCTTCTTCATCCAAATCTGAGTCATCATTCTTTTGCTTGAAATGCTATGTTCTTCTTTCAACATTTTGTTCCTTTCATGCCTCTAAGTTAGCTTCATAGGACATTAAATTTCCTATCAACTCTTCAATCTTGAGAGTAGAAAGAACATTAGCCTCTTCAATAGCTAATACCTTCCTTTCCCAATCCGATTTTAAAGAGTTGAGTATTCGGGAAACTAAATCAAAATCAGTAAACTTAACTCCTAATGCCATAAGATCATGTTGAATAGTTTGAAATCTAGAATACATGTCAATAATAGTTTCATTCTGCTTCATTTTGAATGACGAGAATTAGTTTTGCAAAATTGAAATCTTAGTTTGTTTGACCTTTGTTGTACCTTTGTGTGTAATTTGTAAGGTACGCTAAATGTCAAACGCAGTTGTGCATAACATGACACGTGAAAATTCATTTTTGTCAAGAGAGCAAAATAAAACGTTCATAGCTTTAGCATTGTTTGAGGCTAATGTCTTTTGTGCTTCGGTCCACGTGCTCATAGCAGTGTCAGGTGCTTCATATTTATTTTGTGCAGCAGACCATATTTCTAGACCATTGGCTTCTACAAAAATATGCATACGGGTTGACCAATATGCATGGTTGGAGCCATTAAATAGTGAGGAACATGCGGTAAACTGACCTTCTTGAAAGATACTTTCCATATTAGCGATTCAAAAACTTGTTACAGTACTTTTGATCAAACTAAGCTCCGATACCAATTGAAAGTCTATAGTATGGTGGATCGATTATACAAATGACAAGTATATAACTAATTTAAGCAATAGTGTAACAATAGTATAGTATGTAAGTAAGAATAATCACACCAGGGATTTTATACTGGTTCGGACCTCCCGTCCTATGCCCAGTCCCGAAACTCCTCTTCGGAATTTTCCTTCACCAAATAACCCTCACTTCACCCGGAGGAACAGGTTTACAATAGCAGAGTTTCTTTATCAATAATGTGTTCTCTATTACATGGATTTTGACTATATAGTACAATTGAACTTCCTATATCTCTTGAATGATTGAGTACAATATTGTTCAAGAGAATATGGAAGTGTATGATCTCAGATTTGCAGATTTTATAGCAAGTGGATGATTAGAACAAGAGATGATTAAGATAGAGTGTAGTGTGAATTAGTAGAAAGTAAGTTAGTACTTTGATCCTTCTTGATTCTCGTTTATATAGTTGTAGAAGGTTGCTTCTAGTAGTTGCATCTCTTCCCTTTCAGTCTAGAGTCATCACTGTTCACTGGTGAAGAGTTGTGGAGGAGAGATGGAGTTGTGTCTCTTCGGAGATGACAGTTGTAATTTGAATTATATGCCCCGAGCCTAGTTTCATACGTCTGAATAGTGTTCTCAGACATCTAAGAATCTATTATTATTTTTATTCATCTTTTACGTTCAGACTTCTGAAGTTCTACATTCAGATGTCTGAACCTATTAATTTGATGCTCTCCTGGGTTTATTCTTGAGTGCATCTCTCTTTGATCTTCGTGTAACTTTGTAGATGAATCTCTTCAGTGCTTTAGTCTTCATCTTGTCACATTTGTGGTTTATCTTGCTTTGAGTTTGTATCTACATAGTTGTATGATAAATTTTATAGTTGTCAACGTCGAAATCATAAACTAAGGGTTCTAACAGTTAACCATACACGGCGGAGTATACATCATATAAATGTGATATGTCTCGCCATCTAGCTCGTCTCTTGAGCTCCACAGCATCCATATCTGTATCTATAATACTCGGTCTGACCCAAGCATTACAGTGAAATAACATCCGAGTCAGTCTGAAAAACCAGCGTGAGAAAACACACCTAATTGGATTATTAAGGTCTTCAAAATCCTTTGAAATCAAAGGTATCTCTTAAGACCACGCCATAAATAAACATGCTGGGTTTTTACCTTACGATAACCAAAACATTTTTATCAAATCCGTTTGATATTATAATAGTGTCTATAGAAAGTAAAATAGAATCTAGCTGAAATTCTTGCATCTCACGTTTCAGCATTATTTGGGCACAATCAAAACCGTATAGCCGCTTATTGGAGATTGGATTCCATACAATGGCAGAGCTACTAGGGTTCCGCCCGTCACAGTACCTGGTCTAGATCAGCGTATCGAGGATCCACCCTGATCCCATGCAACACAAGACCAGAGCTACCCCTTACTGGATAGTCCGAATAAGATCACCCCGCGGATGGGATCAGTAACCGCCTACATAGCCGAAATAAAGGGACATCTAGATAAGGATGACCTTACCCTAATTGGTTGCAAGCCACTTAGCCTTGTTGCACCTCCCTTGTTTTAGTCATTCCCGGTTGATAAGGCTTGAGGCTATGCGTTGCCTTTTTACCACACACACTTAGAATGCTCATCGTCCTCCTAACGATGTTCTGATAGCATTCGTCCACACAAGTCCGTTCCGGGTCCGAACGGAACGGAAGGCACTACTACTACTACATCCATTTTTGGAATCACCCTCAGGATTAGTAGCGATTAGCCCTTGCACTTCACTGTTCCATCTTCGACTCCAAACTCTTGTCTTCCTTACAAAAATGTTCAAACCGAATTGAAGTGGTTTTCAAAAAATTAATCCCGATCCCGGTCTCTTCGAAGCGATCAGCACATTGGACAATATTGATAGTCGGTCATTTAACTATCATATAACATCCACAAACAACCATCAAGCCTTAATAATTTCCCAAATTATTTATTTCAAAATATTTTCGCAAGATATTTTCCACACTTCAACCCTTTGAAAATAGTTTTCAAATAACTTTTCCCTCGCGGAATAAATTTCCACCCATTTGTTTTATCTCCACTGAAAATCACCAAGTCTTGATACGTTAGATTTTTTTTAAATAATTTAAATCACTTTATCCAAAAATATATACTTTAAAACATTAAAAATTAAACTACTTAAACACTGTATTTAAAATATTAGTTAAGAATTTTTATAATAATTTCTCATGTAAAACTTAAGCCCAAACTAAATTTAAAATAAAAGTTATTTCATAAGGTAAAAATATTAAATAATTATCCTTTAAATCATAATACTAGTTAAACCTTTAAAAAAATTACTCATGTAATTAACTTTATAAATATTAACTTTCAAAAATTTTAAAACCACTAAATAATAATTCTTTGTAAAATATTCTTTTAAAACTACTTTAAAACCTCTAACTTATAATTGGAAATCTTTCTCTGAAAATATATACTTGGCTTTTCAGGGAAATGCACTTTCCATTTCCATATCTTTAAAAATAAACCACTATTTATGTTTAAACAAATCACCCTTTCCTTATAAATTCTCATCCTGAATTTATACTTCCAAATCATCCTCTGATAAATATTTCACTAAATTTATAAACCCCATTTATAAATTCCATAATCTCGTTCTCTTTTAATTCCAGTTTCAAACACTTAATCAGTTTCCAAATCGATTTTCAAAACTAACTCCATTTTAAAATAAATTCCTTTACTCACCCAAATTTATTTTAAAACCAATTAATTCCATATTTACTTCTATATTTATGATTTAAAATCTGAAATATCCACTTCATAGTTCATTCAAAAAATTTCTACAGTTTGAAAAAGTAGCTGAAAATAATATGGGAAGAAAGGAATATTAGGTGTTTCGAAGGCAATATCAGGAGCCATGATGTGCTATGGTCTGCATTGAAACACAACATTTTGTTGGGAATGAGGGAAAGTGTGCATCTATTTCATGAGCATCTGATTGATCCTTCGATCAGTTAGTTTTTTTTAGGCTTTCTTTGTTTTCTTTTTTTTCTTTTTTTTCTCTGTTCTCTGGTTCTTCCTTGTGCTGTCTTCTCTTGTTTGTTTTCTTTTCTATTTAATAAATCTGGTAGGGGACCAGTTTAACCCCGCTTGCTCTGCAAAAAAAAAAAAATTCTACCCTTTTATTCCTTCCCAAATAATTTAAGTCTTAAATTTTGAAAATAAAATCCTTTATATTTTTATACAATATCACTTAAGTCTCTAAAACTCTTTTATTTTCATTTATTTAAAATCTCTATCTTCATTTCCATACTCAGAATTTATTCAATAGAATTTAAAAATCAAACTTTTATACTTCTTCAAATTCAATCTTTAATTTACCCAAATTCATGATAATTATTTACTGAAAAAATTTCCCTTTTTATTTCCTGTAAAAATCCAAACTTTATATATTTTTCATTTTCTCAAAATACCAATATATATCCAACCAAGCCATAGCATTCAATAATTTCAATTTTCAATATAATCCATCACAGATTATCACATAAATCACATTACTGAATATAAAATAAATAAATTTAACATTTTGAGGAATCCAGTTGGATCCCTCCAACCTGTTTCCCCACATCCACAGATGTTAGCACAATATAAAATACCAATCTCACTTCGAGGGGGATAACGTTGTATAAAGGGTCATCCGCTATTATGCAAGGTGCATAGGGTCTCATCCGCTATATAATGCGGGAAATCAATCACTCCGATATATATATATATATATATATATATATATATATAATATCATCCAACATATAATAATCATCAAACTCAATCCATCAACCAATAATTAATTTTATTACTTAAAATTAATTGCAGAAATTCCAAGTTGAGTGAGATTAACTCACCTTTGATTTTTGAATTGCAATCTGATCCAAGCCCGACTTGTTTTCTTTACAGTTTTAGATCTTGTACAACATTATATGATTTATTAACATCTGAGATAATCTATAATAATTTACCATTTAATAAATTAATTTGACTAATAATTTAATTTAAACTAACCATTTAAAAAAAAATTAAACTAATATTTGATATTAAACAAATTTTCCTTCTAATAAATTATCTTTAGTTACTAAGTAGCTACATAAGTTTATTAAATAAATTAATCACCCTAAATACATTTTTATCTTTGAAACTTCATATATATACTTATAAAATAATATATAGATTTTAAAATTTTGTTTTTATATAAACTCTTTAAATATTTAAAATCCGTAAATATTTTCAAAATCTTATCTATACATATATTTACTGTCTTAATTTAAAATATGCACGCGGATGTAAATATATATTTGTTAAATTAAAAATAGAATAATTTTTTTCCTTAAAGTAAATATCAATTTTTTTCTGTATACATACAAATTGAAATATCTGCATATTTAAATCTTACTGAAAACAAAATTTCTCTATTTGCATTATATATATATACATAAAAATTAAAACAGAATTTATACCTGTTGCTCAAACCCTCGTTCCACACATCGCCTAGATCAAGCCTCCCATCGAATGAAAGACGAACGCGCCACTGACCGCCACCTTGCCAGTGCCATCACTGACTACCCACCACCAACCGAGCTCCAACTCGAGATCGAGTTTGGCCCAATACCACATCGAGCGATGCCGATCTCCATCACTGCCGCAAATTCGTGTGCCTCCGATGCCTAGACTCTCGACACCAGAAGCCCTAGATCGCCTGCAGTCCTAATCGACCGTGCTCGCGAGTCTCCCTTGTCGCGAGAATCATCTCTCGCTCGTGTTGAATTCCTTCTTTTTTTAGGAACAAACGCCATTTTGATTTTGGATAAAACGAATCAATTTTGAATGAAGAGAGCAGTTTTAGTTTTCGTGAATTATGATTGTCGAATGAGGCTCGTCCTCGATCCCTTTTTTAATCGGCAATCTCTCTACTTTCTTTCTTCCACGCTTGTGATTTAAACGGAAAACGGAAACACGTGGAAAAAAGGCTATAGTGACATTGAGGTGAAAGAAGAAAGTTTTGATGTGGAGGGAATGCAGTTGAGAATTGACCAGTTTATAAAAATAATATTTTAATTAAATTCAAACTCAAATTGACTAAATAAATGCGACTCAAAATCTTGACCTCCTATCGAAGCGTGCCGCTAGGCGTTTATAATGTTATACCTAAATTTGAGCACAATGGAAAAGGTTTCGAGTCCTAATTCAATTGTATGGAGACGTTAGCATTTTGGACTTAGTTATTATATTGAATTTTCGATATAGATTTCAATGCATTTATATACCGTATGATCACACAACAACTCCAAAGTCTACGAAATTTGAAATCCGATAATAATATACCATAACGGATCCAATGGAACTGGTTTTGTCGAACTCCGAGACTACATCTCGGAATGCTATTTTTAAATATCAATTTAAACAATATATTTTCAAAACTGAACAAAACACTATTAAATTCAATTTTAACATTTTTATTATCTTCAGTATTATCAATATAAATTTTATAAGCCATTGAAATATTTTTAACAAGCTTTAAATTCCTGATTTAACATTTTCCCAATTTCCTGTAATTAAATTCCAATAATTTAATTATCCGATATATAGTGATATTTGAAGTTCAAATTAAAAATTAACATTTAGTTATTTAAAATCAATTAAATAATTTAGGGTCATCATATAATTTTAAATGTGTTATTTAATAATACCTAACAAATGGCGCAACTTTTGCATAGTTAAGAAGAACATATGTGTCGGCTACATGGTAATTTCTGTTGTCTAACCATACTTCCACACATTTTCCAATAGGACATCCCTGCTGTTTAAAAATAGATAGCACTAATTTAGAAGAACCTTGTTCAATGCCCTCATCATTTCGCGTAGCACTTTCAAAATATATGTTCACATGATCATTGAAACAATGAGAGAAAAAGAACGAAGCTTCATCTTCGATATACGATTTGCATATCGAACCTTCGACTCGTGCTTTTTGTCTTACTTTTTTCTTTAGTGATTTAAGTACCTGTTATGAATAATTATAATTAAATTTTATTATATGTAATTAAAATAAAATTTAACATACTCAATATCAATACCTTTCAAATGGATACATCCATCCATATTGCACAGGACTTCGAAGACGTGCTTCAAATGGAAGATGAACAGGTAAATGCTCTATTACATTAAAGAAACTGGAGGAAATATTTTCTTCAGTTTGCAGTGCAATATAGGAATTTCTTCCTCAAGTTTACATAGACGACCAACTTTTAACGTAGTTAAACAAAGCTCCTTATAAAACAACTAAGTTTTGTTACAACCGTCCAAACTTTTGTGTGCAACAGTTCTTCGAAAGCCACGGGTTATATGGCAGTCATGACTTTTCATCCCACTCAGTTTAACATTCTTATAGTTGACACATCTACGAAGGTTAGAGGAAATCCCATCAGAAAATATTAATCCTTCCACCCACTTTAACAGTACTTTAACTTGGTTACTATCAAGCTCATAGCATGTTTTGTGTTTTTTATGTCATTTGGCTTCATATGAAGCTTAGGACGATTGCATATTATCTCTAAATCATGTCTTGATTTTAGTCTTTCCTTTAACATTCAGAACTGTGTTAAATACATTATCGACCACATTTATCTCGTTGTGCAG
Organism: Allium cepa; assembly: GCA_030765085.1. NCBI lineage: Eukaryota > Viridiplantae > Streptophyta > Magnoliopsida > Asparagales > Amaryllidaceae > Allium > Allium cepa. Next base: position 74,866,960 of record CM060941.1, on the reverse strand, counting down.
CACGTCGATATTATGATGAATTAGGATATTCTTCCAATAAGGCAACTTTCAAAATATACTTTATTTGCACCAATTATGAATCGTCGATTTACCTTAAATTTCAATTTTTTCGCCGATTTCATGTATCTTTTGATAATCGTTTACAAGGTCATAAATATCTTCGCTTGACCAAATCGTTGGTGGTCGAAAGATTTCAATTCTATTACTCGTAAAGTTTTTTTTAACTTTTTTAAAAGGATGATTATTATGAAGAAAACACTGATGTCAGTCAAATTACGAAATTTTCTTCCTATGCGGTAAAGAAAATGCTCGTGTCTTCCATGCAATAAGGACAAGCTAGACGACCAGCCGTACTCCAACCCAAAGGCATTGCATACGTAGGAAAATCGCGTATAGTTCAGAATAGAGAAGCGAACATATGAAAATTCTTTTTTTTTTTGAAATTTCATGTGTTTCAACACCTTCACGCCACAACGTTTTCAACTCTTCAATCAATAGTCGTAAATATACATTGATTTCTTGTGTTGGATCAACAAGACTAGGGACGACAATAGTGAGAAACATATACAGAGTTTTCATACACATCCGCGGAGGTAAATTTTAAGGTGTAATGATTGGCCAAGGTGAATATTTTGAACCAAATTGAGAGAATGGTTAAAATCCATCTGTAAATAAAACAAGTCTAACATTACGACTCTCCGCTGCGAAAGCGGGGCATGTCTTATCAAAATGCTTACATGGTTCTCCATTAGTTGGGCATGTTAACGTACCTTCTTCCTGTGTTCTCACACAGTGCTATCTAATATGATGCGTGGTTATAGAAGATGCATACAACCTTTGAAGATTAGGAGTGGTGAGTAATTAATGCATACGCTTATACGGAACTTTCTTTCCTTTCTTTTTTCTTTGTTCGTATCTTTCTTGATTACATTTTTATAATTCATAAGATTGATATCTTCTTTCCAAAACGACATGCAACCATTTAAATATGTATCATTTTTTGATACGGAAAACCAAAAGCTGACATAAGTTTTTTCGCTTCATAATGATTTTCGCACATTAAATTATCAAGCGGCATATGCCATTTTGCAACTTGTGCTATAGCTGTAAACCTAGCTTCTGTGAAATTGTATTTTGATTTCATTGCAATGTATTATGTAGTTGTTGATAGTTGAGTACCGCTTGTACAACCATCCCAAAGGGGTTTCTTAGAAGCATCCAATAAATCATAAATTTGTTTTGCTCCAATGCTTGGTTCTTCTTCGACATTAATATCGTTACCATCAATACCAATAGCATGGAATGTTGAACGTGCTGCATCTTCAACCATACCCTCTATGAGATTCATCGGAACAATTTCACTATCCACCTCCTCCTCCAAATGTACGGGATTAGATGTTGTAAGTTCTCCATGATGATCTAAAACCAAATAATTCAGCTCGAAACCATATTGGCGCAAATGAACTATTAGCATATTCGATATCAAATGCTTCAATAATTTGCACATACTGCATGAACAACAAATTTCTTCATCGTTCCCATTATTACTTAAAGCAAATTCAATAAAGATGTATACAACATTTTGAAAACGTTCACTTATCGAGCCTCAAATTTCTCTTCTTTGTTGGTACATCCCCCTCCGATCGATAAAATAACCATTTTTCCTACTTTCATGCATAAAAAACGTATTAATCGTTTACATATTGATATTTTATTTTTTAATTAAATCATACATTTCAATTTTCACAAATATATAATATTATTCTATATAATTTTATTTCAAACGGATTTACACAAATTATTATACGAATATGATCAACAGTTTTCAGGTTATTGTTTTACACTTTGTTGGTTTTTCATCCTACTTCCCATTACAAATATAGTAGTAATTACATTTTATAAATCATTTCATTTTAAACGATTCAACAAAATTACGGCAGCACTTCCCTTTATTTCCTGTATTATACGAATAAGCGTGTACGCATGGAACAAAAAGAAAGTATTGTCGAAAATTTATGAAACTTTTAAAATGAAATGATTTGCAAAATATAATTACTTTGCTATGTTTGTAACTTTTCCAATACAGGGACAAATACGACAAATATTGTAATCAGATGAATATAAATGTCCGTTCAGTGATAAAAATGAATATCCATACAACGATCATTTACAACGCTTGTCAGACGGGGCCAAAAACTCTCTAAGGGATTTTTTTTTAAAAAAAAAAACTAATTATCATGTTTCACGTTTTAGAAAACACATACACTACATTATGCACATCTACCTTGATTAACCTAAGCTAGCTCTAATGCATATATGCACTAATTAATCAATGTACATACACTAAAAAAATTAATGTTTTAGACATTTAGATGATAACGACTGTAATTAGCATTCAATGGAGTATAGTAAACAATCAATGGGGTATTATCAAAAACTAGAAGAACAATTTAGCCCTAATTTAACAAATCAAAATTAATTAGGGTTTAGAAATAAAATCTGATTAGAGAATGATAAAGGGCCAAGGCTTGTCGAGAGTGGAGAATGATGAAGTTGGAGATGATCGGGGAGGTGCGGGGGCTGGATGATGACGGGGAGGAGGTAATGGAGTTATGGATGTGGTGAATTTGGGGGAAAGGGGATAATGAATCTTTTCTCAGCCTGGAGCCTGTATACACGTTTTTCCGACGGCTTGTGATACGTCGGTTTTCGATGGTTTACCATGGCCATTATATTTTATTTGCGAAATTGCCATGGAGATCTTCATCCATCAGTGGTCGTCGGAAGCTGCCGTCGCTATTTACTGTTGTTCTAGTAGTGAGTTTTTTAGTAGTGAGTATTGTGTGTAGTATATGATGGAGTAGTAAATTTTATTCTTGATGGGATGGTGGCACGTGCAAATATTCGTTTGAAGGTTATGTTAGGTTTTGTGGTTGAAAAAACAAGGGATGCAGTGTCATTTTCGATTTCTTAGGCATGGTTTTCTTTCATCTGTTGTATATGCGAATTGTGTAATAGAGTAGAAGTTGTAGAAAAAGACAAAGGTACGATGTTGTAAAACTGTAAAGGGGACACCACAACAAAAAACTTAACTCGCAACTGGCAATGTCAGTTGTAATAGGTCTATTACAACGAGCAGCCATCGGTCTTAACATGGAAAGCTATAAAAGGGTTGGTTTAATTTGCAACTGTTTTTTTTCGTTGTGATACAGACTTTTGCAACTATGTTTGTCTGTTGTAATAGAATATTTTACAATAGTTTTTGCCACTTGCAATAGAATCTTTTGTAACAGTTTTTGTCCGTTGCAATATGGTCTTTTGCAATTATTTTTGCCAATTCTTAAAAAATTCGAATAAAAATAATATAAAAACTACCGCAGTGTAGTTGTAAATTTAAAACTAATTTTCAATTAAATAACAACCACATTCACTCATATTTACTAAAAATAAAAATAAAAATTCATATTCTAAAATGCCAAAAAGATTCATGTTTTCACAGGGTTAAACCTTGACATGGTTATAAACATCGTATTCAAGCCTAAACTGACATAAACATGTAGTACATACTACAAATAACAATATTTAAAATTTAGATCGAACGACATCTTGTTCCAAAGCATACATATACTCATCTATTGGACCAGCTTCTCGACTCAGGCATTGCTTTTTTCCATCATTCATCATATCCTACAGTAGCATGGAACTTAAATAATTTAAAGCAATGACATTATGTAAGAAATGATTACTAGACTGAAATTAAAGCAACGACATGGGTAAATAGTTTAAGTTGGTAATAAAAAAGACAAAAACGGCATCGGTTAATAATTCAAGTTACAATGTTCAAGGATTTGAAAAAGAAGGGAATATAGTCAGTCCAGACTCAACTAATTCTTTTTCCAATCTCTCACTACATGCAGCTGCTATAATTGATGGCCGACGGTCAATGGTATATCATGAGATTGTAAATATCATGTATTAGCAGCAAAATTGGTCACTAATACCCTTTAATAGGATTGTGTGGAGAGAGTAATAAAGAAAATAAATTAAAACTGAGGAATATCACAATAGAATGCAGTTAGAACAGTAAAAAACGAGAATACCGGAATTATAGTGGTTCGGCATAACTGCCTATGTCCACTTTTAATGTAATCATTATTGCTTTTCTCAAAGATTTAAATATAGATACAATCTGTAAACTCCTAACTCAAATACAAGTTTTAACTGAAAGAAAGCAAGTGTAAAAAATGGCAAAGTATCCTCCGAGTTCTCTGAAAAAAGGTCCCCCTATACTACGCCCCTGCCCCTCTATTTATAGATGAAGATAGGCTGGACTCTCTGCACAGGCCGAAGGACAAGGTACCTCGGCCCACAATAGACAACTCCTGTATACCGAACCAGGTATACTGAACGAAGGTAGCCGAGCGATGCTTCGTCGAGCGGCGCTTGCCAAACGATCCCTCCTAGGACATCTCGACCGAACGATGCTTGCTGGACCATCCTGGCTGAACGACCTGTTCTCTGACCGAACAATATTCAAACAGAACTTTCCGAGACCGAACGAGATAATACCTCCCTCAGTCGAGCGATAAATGTTCTCCTCTAAGCCAAGCGATGAGTGTGCCTTCCAGGCTGAACAATGAGTTAACTGTCCACGCTGAACGACGAGTTTACCTTCCATGTCAAACGACGATTTTACTTTCCATGCCGACGAGTTTACCTTCTAGGTCGAATGACGAGTTTACCTTCCAGGCCGAACGGCGTTTAACAGAACTTCTCGAGACCGAACTAATATGTCGAACCATAATGACTGAATGAGGCATTATGAACAATTCAGACCAAACGAGGTGTTCCCTTCTTTAGACCAAGCCATGCGGAAACGCCGCAATACAACAAATGCACCAAACCCTCTACACTTCCAACCTTTCCTTGATCACATTCTTATATGGTGCCAGCGATCACATCTGCAACTGTTGTCTTATGGCTAGGCCAAGGTGCCGGGTAACATTATGAGAGTTAATTTATATGATATCAAAAAAAGTCCATCATTTCTCCATCTTGTCTTACATTTTTTATGTAGTTTCCGAGGACACAAGCAACCAATGACCACTATATTTTTTTCTTATCCAAAGCAAATACTTAAACATCGTGTAGGATTTCCTATCTCTAAAATAGAATGGTGGACTACAAGTATAATATTTAGGTTTTGAATGGTGGCTCTACAACCATAATTTGAGCTCACACTGCACACATACACGTTAGTTTCACATGACATGCTTAGTTGCCAACATTTCTTGTGTCTTCAACTTTTCGTAATTGTTCATGCTATATAAATTTTGGGGTTTTTCTTTAAAAGGTGTCTCTTACTACTACACTTGTCTATATTTAAGGCGGATGCTTAAAAATGTCATACTAGATATGTAAGCCTACCTTCAAAATCATATTATTACCCCTCCACTTCATAAGTTTTATTGGAAAACTTCAATATGTGGGCCACATATGTAAATAAATGTGTCGTGCTATTTTGGTGTAAAGCCTAATTAAAGTGATCAAATTATGAATTAAAGTTCAAAGGCTTACATGTATAATTATCATTGTATTAACGTATTGATACTAAAGTAATTCTATTTTGTTAAAGGGCCAAATTAGAAATGCTAACATTATAAATAAGGGGTTATGGTCCCCAAATTACATAAGCTTTAGTTATCCTCCAAATCTCTTCTATGGAAATAATCCACATCTAGGGTTTATGCCAATTTGGAAGATCAGATCCAATTCTCATCTTTAAGATCTGTCTCTTTCTCTTGATCAATTTATAAAAGAAGCAACTACGGATTTAGATCTAATATAAGATCTAGGGCTTGTATTCACTTGGAAAACCAAATCAAATTTACTTTTCCAATCAGCAACTATGATTTTAGGTATGGCTTCCGCTAATTTTTTTACTTTCCCCTGATTTCTTCTCAATCAAATCAATATAAATCACCTATTCAGATTTAGTGTTTCATGATTAATCAGTCTTAAAGTATATTGAAATCCTAACAAGTGGTATCGGAGCTGCTCATCATTGATTTCATTGGAAATTTTGTTTTTTGTTTTTTAATTATGAGTAAGTTTTGAATTGAACTTTTTTTAGAAGTTATGTAATAATCTTACTTAAGTTTTAGATCTGCTTGATCTATGCAGGAAGGACTTTTTGATGATGATTTTGAATTTGGTTTAGTATCGATTTTTTGTTGTAAATTGAAAGGCTAATTTATGAAATTTTTTTGGTGTAGAAAGAAAGATAGATCTAAATGATCTATACGTTATTGTGAAACAATTAGAATTTTGAAATCATTAAATTATGAGAAATAGTCAAACTTTCTCTAAATTGCGAAAACAACTTATATTGGTTAAGACATTCACATGTTTATTAATGTATGTTTTATAAATAAGTTGTAAAGTTTAAGGTGAGGAATGTTTTGGATCTGATATGTACGGTCATGTTTTAAATGTTTATAAATGGTGTAAACATATATATATATATATATATATATATATATATATAATTTAGAACCATTTATGCAAGAAATATAAATATGGTTCTATGGTTATTTTACCTTACTTAACTTTTGATTAAGTAATTTTGATATTTAAATAAGGTGTTTGAGTTATTTCTGAAATTTTGGTTAACTACAAATAAAGTATGCTCCTTTAATGTGTTTATGTTTATTTTTTTATTGAAAAATCAACATGACACTAGTTTACATTCTCGACCAGGTAGCGGTCAATTGCATTTATTTTTATCATTATTGCATTAAATGTGGTTGTTATAGTAATAAATAAATTAATTTAGTATCATAAATGCAGTAAATGCATCAGTTGCAATAAATTTAACGATGTAGCAAGTTTGTATTTGGGATAGGAAAAGACATATTGTTTATTATTTGATACATTTATATTTGATAGATGTAGATATTTTATATATATGGCCCGCTCATTAAAAATAAGTTTCACTTTCATGCTTTGGCTATCAAGAAATAAAAGGAGCGGCAGTTTTCATATTTTTCCAAAATGCATGGTTACTGACCTTAATTAAGTATTCAAATAATAAATTAAAGATAAAGTGGTACAGTAGCATTCTGTATAACTATCTTGTGGTTCAGATATACATTATAGTTATTACATTCATTCATGTTATTTTTTACGACATTTACCATGTCATTTATGTATAATTTATATGGCATTTAATTCTGGCATTTATCTGTGACATTGGTTATGTGATTTATTTATGATATTTTGTATCATACTTATTTAGAAAATGTCATGAATGTAATGACATACTTAAAATAAAAAACTATAATAGTTATAATTAAAATATGTTGTGCCACAGTTATAATTTTGAGATTTTCAAGTGTCATATAGACTTAAAATGCTTTTGGTAGTATTTTATAGCACTTGAAATATTGTATATACACTAAGAAATAAATTAAAATATATTTTTGGTCTCTCATTGCAAACTAATTGTAAATATCATACATTCCAAGTGAGCTAATTGAAATAACACGTCACCAAAGTGACCTCTCTTATTTTAGTTGTTCATGAAAATATTTGATATTTGTTTGTATTTATTCATGCAGATGTTAGCCAGCCCAAAGGAAGACTAATATTTGGCCGAATAACTTACACATGTGTGGTGATAAATATGTGATAATTACAAGGTTTTACAAGTGATTAACTAATCGGCACAAAGGAAGATTGTTATTTGACCTGAATTTATTATCAATGTTTGATTGTTACAGCAAGAGTACCACTTACAATTAGTATTACTATCCAAAGACTTGATATTAATATTGTGCTAGGTATCTTGAAAATAGACTTACCAATCGTTTGAATTTACTATAGCTGATATTTGGATATGGGCATATACGGTCAATCCTTAATTTTATGCAATTTTCAACTAATTTGACTAAAGTGTCTACCACTTTTAATGTTATGATCTTGTTTGGGACTAACTCAAAGGATTATTAAGAAAACATGTTGTTTGTTCTTAACTTTATGGGTTTAGCTCCTGCAATTAGGAGGGTCAGAACCACTCATATTATGGTTGAATGCACTTATAATGTCATGAAGAACATTCAAAGGTGAGACAATTCCAAAAGAAAGAGACAAAAGATCATAAAGTAAGATATTTTAGAAGCTTTCAAGGATGTGATATCCGTAGGGATAACCAATTTTAAGGAGTTCTTTACTGAGAATGAAAAGAGTTTTGTTAAAACGGTAAGGAGAAACAAGCACGCTTTATATTGCTTGATTCCATAAAGTCAAAATAAAGGAAACATAAATAAGTACTGTATCGAAAATATTGCTTCAAAAGTTAAAGGCACTCAAGTTATTATTATTTTTCTTGTGCTTACTTTATTCCTAGTATAACCATTTTAAGATTATTATTAATTTTCTTAAGAATAAAATGACCTTTATTAAGCTCATTTCACATTGTGGTAAAAGAAGAAAGATTGAAGCATGGTAAGATAGAAAGTACATATTTATCATACATTGTAAATAAATATATAAATAAGGATAAAGAAGCCGCTAAGGATCTAGAAGAAAAGAAATAACATATAAATATATTTATAGTTGTTTCTTTAATAAGATATACAAATATATAGAGTAATGTTTACTAGATAATTTTAATATATTATTGAGATTTCGGTAATATTGTTTGGATTTATTTAATATTTTTGTTATGCTATCGTTTATGTAGATTTTGATTTTCTATTTCTAATATGAACAAATTGGGTTATTATTGTTCATTTAGAAATAATAAGATTTATTTATGAATAAATTCAAACAATGTTAGAATTAAAGCTCTTAATGTTTAAAATATAGCTTATATATATCTACTTATGCTAAATATCTTTTATAATGAAGTCTCAAATTTTGATTCGATGATTAGTATGATTATTTGTTTCAGCTTACTAAATAATTGTAGATTGAGGCGCTAAAGATAGAAAATACTTTATTACTATTCTAAGTAACTTAAAAGCTACAAGTTTTATAAACCCACGCTAAGAAAAATATTATAAGATAGGAAATGCTACAATATTTGAGGATGTTGAGTTTGGGGGGAGAAATAAAGTACGGATCATTGTCTTTAAGGAGAATCATTATCTTCGATTCAATTACAGTTACTTCTTCGGATAATGTATAAGATTTGTTTTCTTTCATTAACAAGAAGTAAATTAAGAACCATAATAAGACAATGTTAAACAAAGTTTTAAGGTTGTATCATTGTCTTTAAGGAGAATCAATATATTTAATTCAACCGCAGTTACTTCTTTGGATAATATATAGGATTTGTTTCCTTTTATTAACAAAAAGTAGATTAAGAACCATAATAAGACAAGGACAAACAAAATTTTATTCAAATTAAGGTTATTGTTTCAAGAAAACAAACTCAATAACCTCAAAGTGCAAGGTCACTTAGGAAATCCACTTGAAAAGAAGAAATAATATTCCGATGGCTATATAGTATTTTTTTCATACAGATAAATATTAGATTGGTGAAGATGATTCTTTGGACTTGCATCAATCCATATAAGATATCAAATTTGAAATGTGGATTTAAGGTATGAACATATAGTCTAAATCTATAAGGATAATAAAGTTTGAAATCTTTTCCACCACATTAAGGTAACAAGATCATTGGTTATGAATAATTATTCAAAACAAAAATGGATCAAGTAAGTAATGTGGAAAGGTATAAGACTCATTACAGAAAAGACTATACTCAAAAGGAAAGCAATGTTTTATTTTTAAAGAGACTTTATCTTTGGTTTTACTAAAAGACTCTTTATAATTATTTTGAAACTTGTTGTAGATTATGATTTTAAGCAATATCGGAGGGATACTAAAGTTGCGTTACTCAATGGAGACATTGAAGAAACAACTAAGAAAACCACTTATGGATTACCTTTTTGTACTAGGGATTTAAATACACCATTATCATTCATGGAGTGCTATTTGGATTATCACAAAAGGGTTAGGCAGATAAGGCTTTAAAAAAAGGGGGTTTGGTATGCAAACTTTAAATCAATTCTCTTTTGCCAAAATAGACAACTTAAAGCTAAAGAAATGCAAAAGATTCCTTATGCATTTGTGCTGTGGAGTCTAATGCATGCTAAATCATATACACATATGGATATTGCATGTATTATTTGGATGATATCTTAATGACATTAAAAGTGGATCAATTGTTAGTAACCAAAATTATTATGAGATATCTTTAAGAAACTAAGGCTTATATGCTCAAGACAGATTGGTTGGAGATCATAAGGCCTTACAGTCCGAATATTTTGGATGCCAAGAGTACAAAAGATTCACTTTAGATAACAATAATATTACTGTTGTCGTTTTTAATTTTTTTGATGAAGCTATATAAGGAAAGCTGTCATACAGATACTTATAGCCTTCTTTGCTATTTTCCGTTATGGGGCATGCAACAATGTGAAATAATTGTATAATTTCGTCATATAGTAATGGACTATTGAATAAATAAATTGAAAGATCATTAAAATAATATTGTAACAATAAATAACATACTATTTTCCAGTAAAGGGAGAGTACAAATAGATTGTAATTTATAGAGCACATTGTGACAAACTCCACTATGGCGGATCCGCTTACAAAAGGTTATCACCTAAGGTCTTTCATGAGCATCTTGCTCAATTGTTGTAACTTTTATGTAAGAATATTTTGATTCAGGGGGAGCTTGTATTTGGTGATGTCATATGACACATTGCTCCATACTTTGTTACAGATATATATCAAGTTTCTGATCAGAAATAAAGTAATAAACTTTTGTTTGCCCTCCAGGTTGTTCAAATATTGAACGTTTTGATCTCACTAAAGTAGGGCCAGTTGGAAATAGACATATGTGGATCACATCTCATGTAATTTTCATGCTACACATCCATGATTGATCTATGTCATTTGATTGTGTTGGTAAATATGACCATTGATTTGTTTAGCTACAATGAAGGTAACGAAAGCCACTCCAACTCTTTTTCAACATAGTTAATGGATGGGATTGTTTCAGAAACACCTTATGTTATAAATAGCAAATTTTGGAGCTCATAAAGTTAAACACAGTTATAAGGTTATTACATATATGGCCTAGAGAAAAATTGTTATAAAACTTCAATACGTGGGCCACATATGTAAAATAAACGTGTCATTCTATTTTGGTGTAAAGCCCAATTAAAGTGATCAAATTATGAATTATAGTTAAAAGGCTTACAGGTATAATTTTCATGATATTAATGTGTAGATACTAGGACAATTCTATTATGTTGAAGGGCCAAATTAGAAAATGCCAACATTATAAATAAGGGATTATGGTCTCCAAATTACATAACCTTTAGTTACTCTTTTAATCTCTTCTATGGAAATAATCCAGATCTAAGGGTTATGTCAATTTGGAAGATCAGATCCAACTCTCATCTTTTAGATCTATCTCTTTCTCTTGATTAGTTTATGAAAGCAGCAACAATGGATTTAGATCTAATATAAGATCTAGGGCTTGTGTTAATATGGAAAATAAAATAAAATTTACTTTTCCAATCAGCAACTTTGAATTCAGGTATGCCTTCCGCTAATTTGTTTACTTTCCTCTAATTTCTTCTCAATCAAATCAATATGAGTCACCTATTCGGATTAAGGATTTTATGATTAATCAGTCTTAAAGTATATTTAAATCCTAACATTTAGCAGTCGATTGATCAAAGTACAGTGTCCACATAGTGTTCTGTAATCTACAATCGGTAAATCAGAATGTCACTCATAAGCATACCTCATTTATTTAAAAATCTTGCAAGGAAAAGGGTAAAGTTAGCATGCATATTAGAAATTTAGAAATCGACTGCCCTTCAAATACCATCAAAATCTCATCTTTGTACATGTTATGATACATGCATCATCACCGTGAGCATATTTTGTGTTTTCACCGACTTAAGTGAACATTCTATCGAAACTTTTAGACAACTAATCAAAATCAAAATTAAAAATTCACTCAGTTGAAAATCGAAGATAATCCCCCAAACATTATTTATATCCATGGTTCACATCAGTAAAATTTAAAATAAAACTGAAAAATGCATAACAACCCTTGATAAATCGCATTCTAAATCCGTAGAAGGTTGAATTTGCTTAATGGAAACTCTTCTAGCATCTAAGGAAACATCCAGGTTTTATCCAAGGTTTTGGAACATTCAACAGTAGCCTTAAGTTGCTTCTTTTAAGTTTAATTTTGCCGCAATTGGTTCTGTATTTCGTTTTAACATTGACCAGAACACTTTTGATTTAGGAATTAAGAGAAACCCATCCACTACCTCCATCAAATTTGGAGATTTTTTATACCAAAATCCATCACCCAAAGACCAATCAAACGGTCTTGGTCGTGGACGATAGTGTTTCGAATTGAATGGAGAAGGAGCGATGGATGAATCCGTGGAGAAATGATCGAAAGCAATGAGATTTGGAAGTTGGGTTTTAGTTGTGAGAAGTAGAGTTTTGATTTAGGAATTAGGTTTTATTCAAATGTGAGAACGAGAATTGAGGAATTCAGGTTTGGGAAAGAAAAAGAGCATTGCTTAAAATGTTTTGAGTTTGAAGTAGTGGGTCTGAAATTTTTGCACGAAATAATTGGCAGGACGTAAAATTATCAATACAGATTGTTGTTATTATTGTTCTTATTATTATTAATAGACTTCTTAGTATTTATTATTAATTATTTAGTAGTAACTGCTAATTATTAATGATTAAAAATAAATTATTAAATATTAAATATTCTTCTTTATTTCTTCTCTGTTATTAAAAATTACTTATTAAGCATCAATTATAAAAAATGAATTATTAAATAGTAAATATTAATATTACTTCTCTTAAGCAGTTAATAATAATTAATCAATATTAATTATTAAATATTAAATATTTGTTATTAATAGTAATAATGTAGTAATTGTTATTAATTATTTAATAGTAATTTTTCGTTATTAATTATAATTACAGAATATTAGATATTAGATTATTAATTTATTAGTTATTTGTTATTTATTTATTTGTTCATTTTTTATTGGTGTAAATTATTTCATATTTCAAATTAATTATTAATTATTATATATTAATTTCAATTTTTATTACTTTAACATTATTATTTAATAATTATCTAATTAATTATTATTTATTTTTATTTTTAGTTGTTATTAATTATTAATAGATATTATTTCATATTTCAAATTAATTAAAAATTATTATTTTAATAGTAGTTATTAATAATTATATACACTATAAGGCACACAGTGATTTCCGACGGCTCATAACTATCGACCGCCTTCGCGAGCCATCGGAAATCCCGTCGAAATACAGGACATGGATTTGGCCCATTTCCGATAGCATCTATGGCGACTTTGCGATGGTTTTTCAGACGGTAGTTCCGATGGTTTTTCCGACGGTGCCAACGTCCATGTGGCAAAAAAACCGTCGGACGTCGTCTAAAGCCGTTGGAATATTTGGTCGGTAAACCATCGGGAGCTGTCGATATTCATTGGAAATTTTGACTTATAGACCGTCAATATGCGTCATAAACGTAGGTAATTTTTTTTCTACATCCATACAGCACTTCGATATTAATATATATCACAACACATCAGAATCAATATATATATATATATATAAGCTGAAATCAATATCAATAATAATATAAAACTCAAACATTATCATCTCAAACTCAAACATTTCCCAATCAATACAAAACAAACCTTCCATCATCAATCTCACATATCCGACTACAATATCTACATCCAACAGCAATGTACAATATATTCATCCAACATCCAACCACAAATCAATATCAAACACATCTCTCAGCGATTCCTTTCCCCTATTTGATCAAGTAATCACGTTTGAGTTCTTTACATGTACGTACAATTACAACTCTTATTACTTTTGATCTTGCTAAAGGCATATTGGGCAAAGTTGCTCAACATGTGATTGGGTATCCCTGCGGTTACTGATTTTGTTGGGCGCCGGCTATACTATACTGCGCTACATGTCCATAAATCTCACCATCTCTTGTTGTATAAATACAACATTTTAAAAAACAAAAACTACAAAATGTACCTCATGACTCATCATCGGCTTTGGAACCACCAGGCGAAAGGAATGCTCCATGATGCTCCACATACTCGGCCAAATGCTAGTTCAGTTGCTCTATGCGCTGCTCGGAGGCGGTCCTAATCCTGCAGCTGTGTAATATGCTATCGAAGCTCATTAATCTCAGCATTGTCCTGATCCTTTTGATAAGCCTTTTGTAAGGCCCGAGTTACAAAACAAGTCAAAATATGTTTAAGTTATTACGTAACTTTTATAAAAATTAAGCAATTTTTACAACTTAGTTAATTTTTATAAATTACCGATAATTTGTCGTAGCTATAGCTCCTATTTCTTTGTGTCGGGTCCATAACGAAATCGAAGATAGCACCCTCCTCATCAATGGTCAACTGCTCCCGTCCTGAATGCTCAAGCATCTGCGCACATGCTTTCATAAATCTTTGCTATAACGCAAAATTAAATACTATTAAATATTACATAACATTATTATAATATTTTATAACTAATTAATTACAATGATCATTATTAATAACTTATAACTTGAAATATACTTACATGTGCGGCATATGCTTTATCATCCTCATGTCAGACATAGGACAGTCATCCATCATCGTCAATCTGCCTGACAGCATGGGTATGCGCAAATACGTCTATATATGAGACAGGAGCCACACACACCCTTTTTTGCAATAATTAGTGTATATTATTGTTGTTTATATAAATTTATACTAAAAATGTAATAACTGTTCATGATTGCAATTAATCAATTTACCAGGTCCTCGGGGTGATGCTGAAATGATTTCGAGCCACCACGGTGTGTGACTGGATTTTTCTGCCTATTCGCCGAGTTCCTGTTTGACTTCACCTGCAAATGAAAAATTAAGATTATATTTTACAGGTATAAATTATGTATTCTCTACTGAACAAATTAAGATGATATTTGATAGACTTACCCTGAATTCATTGCTACTCCACCATGTGACCCAAGCATCCCATACGTTGGTGCCCAACAAGCTTGGATTCTTCCCATATTTTCTGATGGTAGACATTGTATCAATGTAATTCTTTGCAACTTTAGATTTCCAGTGGCGCTGGCAAACAGAAGCATCCTCCTCTTATAGGTCAACCGCTCCCTGTATACATGTTGAAAAGATATAAGTTATACATTTATACTTAGTCAGCAAATTGTAAAGTGATTATATACAATGATATATAATTTTACACTTGTCAGAAAGTCCTGCTAGATACTCTCCCTTACATGCTCTGGGATCCTACTCCATTTCGGCCAGCATGCAGCCATACGGCTCGTGTATGCCTGCTTTTTTTTTGAAAACCCAAAAGAACCCAACTGGCCGGCAAACTCCTGAGGAGGGTATAGTAAAGCCGTCCGCTGATTCAAGCCCCATACCCCTTGGTAAATTCATATAGGATGTGGAAGCGTATGGTAGGAATCGAACGTAGGTTTTTTTACCAGAACCATGTATGCCTACTTAGATATGCTGAGAACTATGTTTGAATGCTAGAACTCAAAACCCCTGCATTAAATATGATACAGATAAATCATGACTAATATATCATATAAAATATTTATAACGATGAAGTAAATTTAATACTTACGAGCCGTCTACTTTTGGTAGCAATCTAACCACGGTGCCTCCAAGAACGGGCCGCTGCCATCACCTCCACTACGAACGGTCCCCCTCTAAGAGGAAGATGGGGAACCGGATTGCGAAGAACTCCGACGCTGAAGAAAGACATCTATAATACCTGTCATATGCATATTATTTTATTATGGCAGAACATATCATTCAATTGTGAGTAAACATATCAAGATTTAACATCAATAGTCGCATATAATATACAAAAAAATATAACATCAATACTCTCATAATTACCTTTTTACAACATGTATACTATTAAATCAGTCCTCATCGTTTTCTAATTCTGACTTGCTCTCGTACTCTATATAGTTTTCCTATATGGTCTCAAATTCTTCTAACTAATGCATTTGATTCACCATTTAGATATCCAAAATAGTTTGATCATCTTTTATTGTAATTTCGCCATTTTTTCGACATCTGCTTGGTACTCTTGTTCGCCTAGAATATTCTTTCCATCAAACGTAAATCTTGCATTTGTTTTAAAAACCGCCAACCAATCTACTCTTCTTTTTTAAAGATAGATAAGGAGCACAATAAACTGGTAGGGCTTGTTTTGCTAGTATAAACAGATCGTACTTATGATAACATAATATATGCTTTATTACTGTAATATCATATTTTTTGTGCATATTGATTCCAGAACCTGAAACATTACTGCATCAGTTGCATCTAAACAAATAAACTTCTTCTGCAGGTCTGGTGAAATATGTTAATTGCAAAACCCGAGTTAGCACCCCATAAAAATTATTTATGTGATCATTTGGATCATCACTACCTTAACATATACACTGGTATTGTTAGTTAATTTTTTAGTCCCATATTCTTAGGTGTCGAATTTGTAACCATTGACAAAGAATATTGGATATGTCTTGACTTTTCTTTTTGGTCTCATAGCAAGATGTTTCAACCCTTTGTCGACCACACAATTTATCGGATTTTATATGTGGTTCGAAAACCAAGTAGCAAATTTTTTGCTGATATCGCTGGTCGGATTTTGTGATTCATAAATACTACATATATAAATAATATATTGCATTATAATTAATTCACACATGTAGTATTCAAGTAAATAATTTTAGATGTGTTATTTACTAATATCTAACAAATGGCCCAACTTCTGCACAGTTAAGAAGAACATATGTGTGGGCTATATGGTAATCTCTCTCGTCTAACCATACTTACATGCATTTTTCAACAGGGCGTCCGTGCTGTCTAAAAATAGATAGAACTGATTCAGAAGAGTCTTGTGCAATGCCCTCATCATTTCGCGTAGCACTTTCAAAAGATAAGTTCACATGGTCACTGAAATAATGAGAAATAAATAACGAAGCTTCTTCTTCTTCTTCGATATATCATACATTTAAATTTTCGCAAATATATAATATTATTCTACTTAATTTTATTTTTAAATGGATTTACACAAATTATATGAATACAATCTATAATTTTTAGCCTACTGTTTTACACTTTGAAGGTTGGTCATGCTGCTTCCTATTACAAATACAGTATTAATTATATTTTGTAAATCATTTCATTTTAAACGATTCAAAAAAAATTGGCAGCACTTTCCCTTTGTTTTCTATATCGTACACATATGCGTATACACAGGGAACAAAAAGAAAGTGTAGCCGAAATTTTGTAAACCAATAAAATGAAATGATTTGCAAAAAGTAATTACTTTATTGTATTCGTAACTTGTCCAATACATGGACAAATTCGACAAATATTATATCAGATGAATATATATATCCATTCTATGATAAAAACGAATATCCATATAACAATCATATACAATACTTGTCAGACGGAGCCAAATACTAAGGGATTTATAAAACGTAAAGCTTATCGTACGATAATTTTTATGATAATTTATTTACATTCTAAGAAATGCACACACTATATCGTCATTTTGGTTATCTTAAAAATGCATACACTAAATCCTGAGCATCGACTATAATTAATCCAAACCGGCCCTAACGTGCATATGCACTAATTAATTAACACATATACATCAAATAACGCAAATATACACTAAACAAATTATTTTTCTCAATATTTAAATGATAAACATTATAATAAAAACATAATTGGCATTCAGTAGGATATAACAAACAATCAATGCGGCATTATAAACAACTATAATAACAAATTAACCCTAATTTAAAAAATCAAAATTAAACAGAGTTTATAAATTAAACCTTCTTACCGAAAAATAGCCATTGAAGAGAGTTGAAAATCAAAGGTGGAGACTTGCCGACGGGGTGGAAGCTTGTTGATGGCGTGGAGGATGGGTTGGAGGAGCTGAAACTGATTGGAAAGGAAGATGACAATGAACGAAACCGTCGACTTGGGGTTAAGATATTCGCGACTTTGCGACGGCTTCTGACGGCCGCCGATGGCTTCCATCGGCTGCCGATGGCTAGCTTATTTTATTTTCACTTATACCACAGCAATTGCTTGTCGTCGGCAACCGTTGCAAAAATATCGATGGGCCGTCGGCAGCCGTCGGAAAATGGCGTTGCAATTAACAGTGTTTCTAGTAGTGATATTAATTTCCAATATTTATTATCGGAGAATTATTTATTTAATTATTCATTTTTTAATTAATCATTAATTATTATTATTATTTAATTGTAACTATTAATTATTACCTATTTATTTATTGCAATCGGTAAACTAAAAAGGTTGTAATATGTTTTTATTACAACTACAAAAAACATTGTTAAAAATTGACATTTATTACAACCGACAAAAGAAAAAAGTTGTAATAGATATCTACTACAACTAGCAAAAAAAGTTGTTAAAAATTGATATCTATTACAACTGAAAAAAGAAAAGGGTTGTAATAGGCATCTATTACAACTGGCAAAAGAAGTGTAATAGATATCTATTAAAGTAGCACAAAAAAAGAATTGTCGAAAACTGATATCCATTACAAGTGACAGAAGAAAATTGTTATGATATATATCTATTATAATGGGTATTTTATAACCGTTGTAAAAACACAGTTGTAATAGGGTTTTTTGTTGTAATGAGTTACTGTAGAAGATATACGGGAGGAAACGTAACCGTTTATAGTAGTCGTTGGAGCAGCCTCTTAAAACATCAATCTCTTTAACATTGTTTAACGACAAAGCGATTGTCATTTAATGCATATCGTGTAAAAACGTCAATCTCTTTACCAGCGTAATAACCAATTCTGATTCAATGATCATGATGAGCACACATGGCTTGCTTTTTCCGACTAAAAAATAATGCACATTTGGGTGCACCATGCCATGTTTAGTGTAGTTTTTAATAGAAAAAACCATTATAAGACTTGCTCCATGACCGTCAAAATGTGGAATAAAGAGCTACATGAAATTACTATCTTTTGCCATTGTAAAGTAACCTACATGTTTTGACCTGTTGTAAGAAATTAGAATAATCAATAGTTAACCCAAAACAAACTTTTATCATTTTTGTTACTTGGATTTGAGATGGTTACAAAGCATTTTATAACAAAGAAATGCCTATATTGATTACACAAAATCAGCAACAAGCAAATGCTACAAAGTAGTATGATATTAGCTCTAACTTAAGACTTATTCAAATGTAGAACAATGTGTTTATAACAATTTGAACAACTGATAAGCGAATTTACTGTTGGCAATAGATTCTTACAACTTTATCTTTTCATCTAGGGCTTAAAGGGTGCGTTTGATAGGAAAAATGTCCGGTTTGGGTTGGCGTCGTGTCCCATGCTTCACTACTATGGTCCGTTCAGAGCAAATAGTAAAATTGATCTAGCGTCGGACCTGTCAAATACCAGTAGTAATTAATAATAATCAACTGACTCTTTCGTATACAAATATTAATATTTTGTTTCCATTTCCAACCCAAATTATTCATATTTTCAAACATAATTAATAAATGCAAAAAATTTAATTCTCCTTTCAAATACACCTTTAATTTCTCAAATAGACCCATTCTCCTTTTCCTTTTTTTTCCCTTTCAAATACTTTTTTTCCATGTTGTTTTCGTGTTGCACAATAGCGCATCTTTAGTTTTACTCAAATATTCACAAACTTAAAAAAATGGAAAAAGAAAAGAAAAGAAGGGTTCGCTAAATTTTGGGACGGCTCATATTATTCAATTGAGATACTAAATTTGTAGCATATCGAAACATCATTTAGAGCAACTCGAACAACATGTTATATATTACAAAATGTGAAATGTAACCCCTAAACACTATCTAACAGGGATTACAATTTTTAATTGATTATAAAATCAGGTTAGGCATTTGTTGAACAAATCTCAACTCTCATACGTTTATTGAACAAGCATCAAATTCTCATACGCTTGTTCAATATGTGTTTGAGAAACGAGTTCGTGTTCAACAAACATCTAACTCTTAAGCGCTTGTTTAACACGCATCTTATGTTTAGATGTTTGTTCAACAAGCGCCTAGTACCTTCAACCAGGGTCTTAAACATGGGTATTTATTGAAAAAGCGTCTAGTTCGATCTTTTGTTGGAAAATAGTACGGATTACATTTTGTAACTTGTAAAAATGTAATATATAATCCAATTTCTGTTGGAGTTAGCTCTTGAGAATGACAATTTGTATACGTGCATCAAATTTAAAAGCAACAAGTGAAAACTAAAACAGCTTGCATTAACAAATGCGTTGTGGAACAGAACACAGTTGTCTGGTCCGTATGGCAGACAACTCCTGCACTTGTTGACCCTCGTGCAGCTCATCACATTTCAACAGCACTGTGATATAGGAACTTGGTGAACTCCATGTGCTTTCCACATTTTTTTTCATTTTATAATCAGCACCCAATGCCTCGGTACTATTCCTACCAATGTAGATGACCATCTTGATAAGTTCATGAAATTTTTGAAGAAAGATAATATAACATTTCCATTCAAACTCGTAGAATATATAAACCAATATACAATCAATCATTCCAGGAAATATATCCTTATCAATCTCCTAAAACATATAACCAAATATACAACCAGTCATTCCAGGAAATATATCCTAATATAACCCAACATATTAAATATATCCTAATACAACCTGTTATATCAAATATATCCTAATACTCCCCTCAAGTTGGAGCATGCAAATCAAAAATGCACAAATTGTGTAACAAATAACCAAACTGTTGACGACCAAGGGCCTTAGTCAAAATATCAGCTAACTTATGACTAGTAGGTACATACGAAGCAGTAATATTTCCACCCTGCAACTCATCAAAAACAAAGTGGCAATCAACTTTAATGTGCATGGTTCGGTCATGAAACACCAGGTTCTTCGCAATATGCAAAGCAGATTGACTATCACAAAACAGCCGACGATGATTTTATCCACTTAAGTTCACAAGTCGTAACGACCATAGACGATATTCTACCTCCGCAGATGAACGAGAAATAGTCGGTTGCTTCTTAGTTTTTCAGAAAATAGGAGAGTGACCAAGAAGCACAAAATAACCAGACACCGAACGATGTGTCAAAGGAAAAGCTGCCAATCACTATCACAATAAGCTGTCAATTGCATATCACTAGGACGAAGCAAAATACCAGGTTGACTTTTAATTTATCGTAAGACACGGATGGCAGCATCCCAATGTGCAACCTGAAGATTACTCAAAAACTGAGCAAGAGTATGAACGGAATAACTCAACTCAGGTCGAGTAACAGAAAGATATACCAAGCGCCCCACCAAACGCCTATATTGCTCCAGATGCTCATAAGGATCATTCGCCGCATAAGCCAACCGATGATTCTGTTCCATTGGTGTATCAGTAGGTTTACAACATAACATACCAGTCTTTGTCAATATATCCAAAGCATACTTCCATTGAGAAAGAAACAAACCTTCATCACCATAGGCTACTTCAATCTCAAGAAAATATTTCAACACAACAAGATCCTTCATATGAAAATACTTACTCAAGTATTGCTTGAACCTCAAGATCACATCATATGAGGAACCTGCAATGATCAAATCATCCACATAAACTAGTACATGTAGAGAAACCTCATCTTGTTGATAACTAAATAATGAATAATCAGCATAGGATTGTGTAAAACCAAATTTCCATAAAGCACTAGATAACTTAGCAAACCACTGCCGAGGAGCTTGACGTAAACCATACAATGACTTGCGTAAACGACACACTTTCCCAGAAGTAAGACTACTATAACCTGTAGGAAGCTGCATATAGAGATCTTCCTCCAAATCACCATGAAGAAAAGCATTACATACATCCATCTGATGCAATGTCCAATTACGAGCAACAGCAAGAAAAATACGAACAATGTCCATCTTAGCAATTGGAGCGAAAGTTTCATTATAATCAATACCAGCAACCCCCGGTTACCATACACATCCAAACGTCCCTTAAGACGCTCAACATCACCATTAGCACGTCGCTTTATTTTATAAACCCAACCACTACCAATAGCCTTCTTACCAGGTGGAAAATTCTCTAATGTCCACGTGTCATTCCGTTCAAGTGCATCAATCTCTTCTTTCATTACCTGACGCCATCCTGCATCTTGACCGACCTCTTCAAAGGAAGTAGGCTCTTTTTAAGATGTAATTGCTACTAAAAATGCTTATGACTCATAGAAAATTTGTCATAATTCACATAACAAGCTATACTAAAAGGTTTACCTGAGGAAGGAGGTGGAGTAGGAGAAGTAGTATGGGGTCTATCTTGCACATAACTGTATTAGTAACATATCCTCGAAGACGAGACGAGGGAAGCTTGATGCGGTGCCCACGACCAAGATTGTCGCCATGTGAATCAATGCTTGAATTCTCCTGGACTCCACACCATCTAAATTAACTACCGTACTCCCCCTCAACTCCACACCATCACACTCGTGCGTACAAGGCTGTTGGGCAGCATGCTCCACGGCTACCCAAGCGGAATGGGTTGCTGCCTGCTGCTCACTCACACCACCTCTATCTTCAACCATAACATCCTCTATGATCTCGACATCTCGTGCATTACCCAAATCAAACATAACACCCAACTCATCATAATCATCAAACACACCATTCGTGAAATTCTAGGATAGAAACCGATTCAAATGCTCATTGGGGAAGGTGGAAAAGGAATCATGGGTAGAAAAAGGTAAGACGTGTTCGATAAATTTTACATCACGACTAATAAAATACACATGAGATTCTTACTCATACAAACACCACCCCTTTTCCCAAAGGATAACCAACAAAGATACATCTCCTAGAACGAGGGCCAAATTTATCCTTAACACGAGGCTGATTTGTAGCATAGGAAAGACATCCAAATACCTCTAAAGTAGACATACTAGGTGGACTCCAAAAAGCATTTCATAGGGAATTTTACCATCCAAAACAGAAGTGAGAATCCGATTAATAAGGTGATAGGCATTTAAGACACACTCCCCCCAAAAATCAATAGGTAAGTAAGCTTGAAAGCATAGGACACGAGCAACATTTAGAACATGTTTATGTTTACGTTCTACTCTACCATTTTGTTGGGGAGTATCGACACAAGAGTTTTTATGTAAGGTCCCCTGTTGAGCAAAAAAATCCTTTAAACATTTAAATTCTTGACCATTATCATTACGCAAAACCTTCACTGGTGTATCAAACTGTGTTTTGACCATAGCAAAGAAATTTTGAGTCAACTCGCCAACCTCATATTTACCGACCATCAAATATATCCATGTAGCATGAGAAAAATCGTCAATTATGGTCAAAAAATAACGAGCTCCACAACTAGAAGCAACACGATAAGGACCCCAAATATCATAATGTATTAAATCAAAAAAATCAGTTGCTTTACTTGTACTTAATGGAAAAGAGTCACGAGGTTGTTTAGACATAAAACAAACATCACAATTGTCATCACAAAATTTATTCGTACTACTACTACTTCCAACAGGTAATAAAGAACGGACCACTTTCGTGGAAGGATGACCCAACCATCTATGCCATAATTGAGCGGAGTCTGCAACTATGGATTTATTTACTTGAATACTACGAATTGGTCGGAAGAGATAGACCCATTACACTACTCCCCTGTGCCAATCAGGTTCCTCAAACTTCGGTCCTGAATAGTGCGTAGCTTGTTGGTGAAAAATACAACAAATTTTTGTTTTTCAAGCAATTGAGACACAGACAGCAAATTGCAATTAATCGTAGGTATATAGAAAACATTATTAAGAATTAAGTCATGACTTAATTTAATACGGCCTTCTTTAGTGGCAATGTCATGTTTTCCATTTGAAAAACCAACGGGTTCTAAAGCAATTTCTTTGATATCAACAAACAAGTCAAGATTATCCGACATATGGTTTGAAGCTCCTGTATCAATAATCCATTGGTTCGAAAATTTCTTACCATGCAACTTTGGAGTAGAAGACATGGCTGAACAAGTCTTGAGAGCTGCGATGAAATGCTACACTTGCGCATCAGTGAGAGTGGGTAACGAAGCACGATCCACCTCACTCATCGCAAAATCAAATCTTGTCTATACCGTGAAAAAGAAAACAAACCTCCGCTTGAAACATAAGCACACACCACAAATCACAGCACACAAAACTAATTTTCTGAAATACGGACCATGAACCAGAAAAAGAGAGGAAAAAACAAAAAAGGAACTATTTTTGTGCCTTGACTTAGAAGGCTCTGATACCATGATAAATTCAGAAATTTTTTGAAGAAAGATAACATAGCATTTCCGTTCAAACTTCTAAAATATATAACCCAATATACAATCAGTCATTTCAGAAAATATATCAATGTCCATCTCCTAAAATATATAACCAAATATACAACCAGTCATTTCAGAAAATATATTCTAATACAACTCACCATATCAAATATATCATAATACAACCTGTCATATCAAATATATCATAGTACATCTTATATTAATACACTTCTTGTATAAATACATGACTAACCTTCAAACTATAATCATAACTTGAGCAGTTCAGTTGCATAAACAGACACAAGAATATATCTTATAATAATGGCCTGTGGGTAAGGAGGAGGAGGAAGTGGAGGCAAAGGAGGAGGTGGTGCCAGTGGAGGTAAGGGTGGCGGAATCAAGGGAGGAGGAGGAGGTAGAGGTTCAACAGAAAAACGCTCCAGTGGTGGAGGAAAATCAAGGGGCTGTGTGGTGAAGGTATGATGAAAGCACCAGGAGGTACAGAATGCATTTCGAGATCGGGCTTTGAAAGCAACCCACAGGGCTACTTTCAAGATTTGCACAATGGTGGCGACACTAAAGGATCAAAATGAGTGTTATATATCTACTTACCAATCGTCTTTAGTTATGTGTAATTATAGTTGTATGCTCATATAGTCATATGCATATATGATAATTATGTATGCATGTACACCTACTGTCCGTGCAGCTACGTGTTTGCGTTTATAATAGTAACGTACGTTCTCCCCTATGTTTAATTATATATGTATTTGATACTTGTTTTGTTCTAGTATGTAAATTTGTACTTTTTGCCTGAACAATGTTTCAGTTTTGTTCGCTTTCTACGAACATTGCTAGTCGACACAAGTTAACATCCAACAACAAGTGGTCTTAATTATTCGGTTGTTGTCCTGTCCAAACAGAATTAAATTTCATATCACTTTGTTATCTTCTGATGAAGTATTTACCTCGTCGAAGCATCGGCCACCCATCATCGATTCATTGGAATCACTACTTCACCGACCCACGACTCAACCCACCAATGACTCACGACTCATCGTCCCCCCCACCGACTCACGACTCATCGCCATCTTCGCGATCCACGACCCACGACTCAATTACATTCCCAACCCACGACTCAATTACATCCCCGGCCAAAACCCTAAGTCGCGAACGACTTACTTCTTCCCCCCCACATCCATATGCCGCGCGCAAGCTACCCAGGAAGCGGCCGACCTAAAACCTAAATCGCGAACGACATTGGGTCGTTTCCCCAATTCCAGTAGGTCGAGAGTTTGTACGATCCATTCTTCTGAGTCGCGAACGACTCAAGTATAAGTCGCGGCCATTTTTTTTGTTGAGTCATTACCGAGACATTGATGAGTCGCGTAAAGGAGTTGAGTCGTCGTAGTTGAATCGAAGCCGTGTTTCATAAGTTGTATTGCTTAAGTCGCTGCATTTTTTGTTTTCTTAAGTCGTGTACTATTTGTGTTGTAATTTCTTAAGTCACTTGTGTTGAGTCATAAACCCTATAAATAGGGATGTAATGTCATTGTAATGGTGTGGAATATTGAATAAAATTTCTTGTTGATTGCTTTGTGCTTTCTTCTCTAATTGGTAGTCGAGTGAAATCTCTTATCTCCACCTACGTCATTCGAGTGCGCTCGAATCTTCGTTTGTGAAGCCGGTTCACGGAATCAAGTGCGCTTGATCAACATCGGAGAATCGTAGATCTTTATTTCTCGGTATCGTGCGCGATCAACGAGACGAAGATAGCTAGAATCTGGCATCTTTGGATCAACGGATTTGGGCATTGCAGTATTTTCAAATCACCGATTGCTACATTTCATCAATTGAAGTTTGTTTTGATTAATCCGCTGCGTCAGTTTGGTATCAGAGCGAGATTGCAAGGAGTTTGCATCATTTGGAGAATTGGGTTTCGAGAAGTTGAAGTTTAGAGATCGAATTTGCAAATTGTCGAGAAGTTTGGAGTTTGAAGTTTGTGTTCGTCGTGTTCATATTGAAGTTGCAATAAGTTTGGGGTGTTTGATCCATAATCATTTGGATCAAAGTGGGGGAAAGGTGTTTGAATTTGCGTGGGAGAGTTTGCACGCCAAAGTGAAGTTCGAAGCAAGCTTGAAGCCGTACTAGTTGATTTGAATTGTAGTTTGGAGTTGTTTTGTTTGAAGCTTTTTGAAGTCAAATTTGTTAAAGTTTGGAGATTTGTTGAATTATTTGTGAAGTTCAATCATGCCACCAAGACGAGCTCAACGACATCGCAATATTAATGCCTTGTATGGAAGAGAAGAGGCCGATGAAATGGAGCAACGAATCCACGAGAGTTTTACTGAAAAATTGAATGAAGGGATTGGTCGATTAGAGAGAATGATGCTTGAAATGAATCAAAGTAGAAGAAGAATTTCACCTGAATCGAGCCATGGGAGAAGTAGAACTTCGATACATTCAGATCAGGAGAGAACAGAAGATCATAGAAGTGTTGATAATCGTGATAGGAATGTTGGTAGTAGGAGTGGTGGTAGAGATGTTGGAGGTCGTGATCGACAACGATATACTTCAGATTTTGATGAGGAATTTGTTGGTGACAGAGGGAGTATGCATCGAGATAGAGAACAAACACGACGTCAGTATCGAGATGTAGATGATGATCGTCGATGGGAATCGGGAATGAAGATGGAGATTCCGGAGTTTAAAGGTGGGATGGTAGCTGAGGAATTTTTAGATTGGTTGTCTAACGTGGAGGAGATATTTGATTTCAAGGAGGTTCCGGAGAATCGAAGGGTGAAGTTAGTTGCTACAAGACTGAGGGGGAGAGCTTTGGCGTGGTGGCAACAAACTAAACTTACCAGGGAGAGAATGGGGAAGTCAAAGATAGAATCGTGGGATAAGATGAAGAAGTTGATGAGATCTACTTTCTTACCTTACAACTATCAATCACTTATGTACCAGAGGTTGCAGAATCTGAGGCAAGGGACAAAATCTGTTAGTGATTATGCTGATGAATTTTACCAACTCATTGCCAGGAACGATATAATGGAAACAGAAGAACAGTTAACTGCTAGATTCATTGGGGGATTGAGAATGCAGATCCAGGATATGGTTAATATGTTTGATCCAAGGTCTGTGGCGGAAGCACACCAAAAGGCGTTGGCTTGGGAGAAGCAGGGAAGGCGTGGAGGTGGTGTGTTTACTAATTCTAATAATCAAGTGAAGGGAGTCAGTGGAAGTTATAATGTTCCTAAAGTTGTTACAAAACCAGTTGTGAAGGAGACTGAGAAGGCGAAGGTTAACAGTGGATTCAAATGTTACAATTACCAGGAGATGGGTCATAAAAGCAACGAGTGTCCGAAGCCGAAAAAGAGAACTATGATAGTTGAAGCTGAGGATGAGGATGAAGAGGCAGAGTGTTCTAATTCATTACCGGTTGAAGAGGAAGACTTGTTGTCAGGAGACGAAGGATATTCACTAATGATGAGAAGGAGTTGTTTGACACCGAAGCAAGAGGAGGAAGACAGTTGGTTGAGGAATAATATATTTCAGTCTACTTGCACTATCATTGGAAGAGTTTGTAAATTCGTTATTGATGCTGGGAGTTGCGATAACATTATCTCTACAGAGGCAGTAAAGAAGTTGGAATTGAAAACCGAGAAGCATCCTAAACCGTACAAGTTAGCTTGGTTAAGGAAGGGTGGTGAAGTGAAAGTTGGAAGGAGAGTTCGTGTTAAATTTTCAATTGGGAAGAAATACAAGGATGAAATTTGGTGCGATGTTGTAGACATGGACGTATGTCATCTGTTGTTGGGCCGACCATGGCAGTATGATAGAGCAGTACAACATGACGGACGTGCTAATAGCTACAGTTTCATGTTTGAGGGTACTAAAATCATGTTAGTTCCCAAGAAGCAGCATCAGAAAGAAATCAAGCTGGAGGAAATTGAAGAATTGAAAACTCTGTTGACTTTGAAGGAGTTTGTTAAAGAAGTTGAGAAAGAACCTGAGGTGTTTTTGTTGATTGGGAGAGAGAGTAGTGAAGAAGTTGAGATTTCAGAAGAAGCAAAGCCAGTTTTGAAAGAATTTGAAGACGTATTTCCAGAGGAGTTGCCTAAGGAGTTACCGCCACTAAGAGACATTCAACATCAAATTGATCTTGTTCCGGGAGCAGTTTTACCACATCGACCACATTACCGAATGAGTCCGAAGGAACATGAGGAGTTTCTAAGGCAGGTGGAAGAGTTGCTGGAACAAGGACGTGTTCAGGAAAGCTTGAGTCCTTGTGCCGTGCCAGCTTTGTTGGTGCCAAAGAAGGATGGAACATGGAGAATGTGTACAGATAGTCGAGCTTTGAACAAGATTACTGTCCGTTACAGATTTCCTATGCCAAGGTTGGATGACTTGCTGGATCAGTTGAGTGGGGCAACTATCTTTTCGAAAATTGATTTGAAGAGTGGTTATCATCAAATTCGAATTAGACCAGGAGATGAATGGAAGACAGCTTTCAAAACCAGGAAAGGATTATACGAATGGTTGGTTATGCCATTTGGTTTGTCAAATGCACCTAGTACATTTATGCGGGTGATGAATCAAATCTTTAGACCATTCATTGGGAAGTTCGTCGTGGTTTATTTCGATGATATTCTGATTTACAGCAGGAGTACGGAGGAGCATGTTCAACATTTGAGGGAAGTATTGATTATTCTTCGTGAGGAACAATTTTATGCTGCTACGAAGAAATGTGTGTTTATGACGCACAGTGTTTTATTTCTGGGTTATGTTGTTTCAGGAGAAGGTATTCAAGTTGATCAGAGTAAAGTTGAGGCAGTCAGGAATTGGCCACAGCCAAAGACAATTACGGAAGTAAGAAGTTTTCATGGCTTAGCGTCATTCTACCGAAGATTCATTCCACACTTCAGTAGCGTGATGGCTCCAGTTACTGATTGCATGAAGGGTAAACAGTTTTCGTGGAAAGAAGAAGCCGGGATTGCTTTTGAACGAATCAAAGAACTGTTGACGACAGCGCCAATTCTTGTTTTACCTAATTTTCAGTTGTTGTTTGAGCTACACACTGATGCATCAAAGGTTGGGATTGGAGGAGTGTTGAGTCAGCAGGGGAGACCTATTGCATATTTTAGTGAAAAGTTATCAGGGGCAAAGATGAGATACAGTACATATGACGTTGAATTCTATGCTGTTGTGCAAGCTGTTAAGCATTGGAGACACTACCTATTTCAGAAGGAATTCGTTCTTTACACTGATCACGAAGCTTTGAAACATTTACAGGGGCAAGATAAAATTTCAGCGAGACATGCATCATGGATTGCTTATTTGCAGCAATTTACTTTTGTTGTTAAGCACAAATCTGAGCTGATGCTTTGAGTAAGAGGAGTCATTTGTTAACAACATTGAAGGTTGAAGTGACGGGATTTGAATTATTGCCAGAGATGATTGAAGAAGATCCTTACTTTGTGAAATATGTTGAGAAAGTCAAGGAAGGGAGTACCGATGAATTTATGTTGGTTGATGGATTCTTTTTTAAAGGAAATCAGTTATGTATTCCAGAGGGCAGTTTGAGAATGAAAATTATCAAGGAGTTGCATGAAGAAGGCCATGTGGGTAGAGATCGTACATTGCAGTTGATTTCTCAATCTTACTTTTGGCCGTCGATGAGAAAAGAGGTTGAAAGATTTGTGGAGAGATGCCATATTTGCCAGGTTTCGAAGGGAACAGCAACGAATGCAGGGTTGTATATGCCGCTACCTGTACCGTCTAAGCCATGGGTTGATATCAGCATGGATTTCATTTTGGGTTTGCCTAGAACTCAGAGGGGGAATGATTCTATATTTGTTGTGGTGGACAGGTTTTCGAAGATGGCACATTTTATTGCCTGTAAGAAGACGGCAGATGCTGTTCGTGTTGCTTAGTTGTTCTTTAAAGAAATCTATCGTTTACATGGGTTGCCAGAGTCTATTGTTTCCGACAGGGATACCAGATTTTTAAGTCATTTTTGGCTTAGTTTGTGGAAGATGGTGGGAACGAAGCTGAATTTTAGTAGTGCTTATCATCCGCAAATAGATGGGCAAACAGAAGTGGTAAATAGATCGTTGGAAAACTTGTTACGATGTCTTGTGAAAGATAATTTAAAGAGTTGGGATTTAAAGTTGTGTTAAGCTGAATTTGCTCACAATCATGCAAATAACCGAAGTACAGGATTCAGTCCATTTCAGATTGTATATTCAAATTTACCCAGGGGACCGTTGGATTTGGCAGTAGTACCACAACCGAAAAGGACAGTTAAACGAGCTGCTGATTTTGTTGATGGGTTGACGGAATGCCATAAAATCGTTCAGGAACGATTGGAAAAGGCAAATGAGAAGTATAAACAAATGGCGGATAAGAAACGAAGAAGTGTAGTCTTCAAAGAGGGTGATTTTGTTTACGCGGTTTTGACGAAAGATCGTT
The DNA here is from genome assembly GCA_030765085.1 of Allium cepa. Taxonomy (NCBI): domain Eukaryota; kingdom Viridiplantae; phylum Streptophyta; class Magnoliopsida; order Asparagales; family Amaryllidaceae; genus Allium; species Allium cepa. The sequence continues at coordinate 74,835,976 of CM060941.1, read as the reverse complement.
TTCCAGTTGGAGCTTACAATAAGTTGAAAGCACGAAAAATTGGTCCAGTGGAAATCTTAAAGAAGATAAATGATAATGCGTATCGGTTAAAGTTGCCGGAAAATGTTCATACTTCTGATGTTTTCAATGTCAAACATTTAATTCCGTATTGTGGGGAGGATTTCATCGAAGGTGACGAGAGTGTGAATTCGATGACGAATTCTATCCAACAAGGGGAGGATGATGAAGTATTTACCTCGTCGAAGCATCGGCCACCCATCACCGATTCATTGGAATCACCACTTCACCGACCCACGACTCAACCCACCAACGACTCACGACTCATCGTCCCCCCCACCGACTCACGACTCATCGCCATCTCCGCGATCCACGACCCACGACTCAATTACATTCCCAACCCACGACTCAATTACATCCCCGGCCAAAACCCTAAGTCGCGAACGACTTACTTCTTCCCCCCCACATCCATATGCCGCGCGCAAGCTACCCAGGAAGCGGTCGACCTAAAACCTAAATCGCGAACGACATTGGGTCGTTTCCCCAATTCCAGTAGGTCGAGAGTTTGTACGATCCATTCTTCTGAGTCGCGAACGACTCAAGTATAAGTCGCGGCCATTTTTTTTGTTGAGTCGTTACCGAGACATTGATGAGTCGCGTAAAGGAGTTGAGTCGTCGTAGTTGAATCGAAGCCGTGTTTCATAAGTCGTATTGCTTAAGTCGCTGCATTTTTTGTTTTCTTAAGTCGTGTACTATTTGTGTTGTAATTTCTTAAGTCACTTTTGTTGAGTCATAAACCCTATAAATAGGGATGTAATGTCATTGTAATGGTGTGGAATATTGAATAAAATTTCTTGTTGATTGCTTTGTGCTTTCTTCTCTAATTGGTAGTCGAGTGAAATCTCCTATCTCCACCTACGTCATTCGAGTGCGCTCGAATCTTCGTTTGTGAAGCCGATTCACGGAATCAAGTGCGCTTGATCAACGTCGGAGAATCGTAGATCTTTGTTTCTCGGTATCGTGCGCGATCAACGAGACGAAGATAGCTAGAATCCGGCATCTTTGGATCAACGGATTTGGGCATTGCAGTATTTTCAAATCACCGATTGCTACATTTCATCAATTGAAGTTTGTTTTGATTAATCCGCTGCGTCATCTTCAATTACGTAGCCGAGTAGCTAGCTTCTTTTTACAACTAAAACAAACAAACCTGTCACATTGACATCAACACCAATTCTTATGCCTTGTCCTTATAAATGTCATCCAAATACGCTTTCATCAACTCAGTTAAAAATGGAACAAACAAAAAGGAAGTATCGTATTATACTAGTTCATGGAGCTTGTCATGGAGCATGGTGTTGGTACAAGTTAGCATCACTACTCAAATCACATGGACATCAAGTCACGACACCTGATCTTGCTGCCTCCGGATCGATAAAACAAGAGTAGAAGATTTAAGAAGCTTTGATGAATACTCGAAGCCTTTGTATGATATGATGGAGTCGATTCCTGATGGAGAGAAAGTTGTGCTAGTTGGACATAGTCTAGGTGGTTTTAGTATAGCAAAGGCCATGCAAATGTTCCATGACAAAATTCTTGTTGCTTTTTTTGTTGCAGCCTTCTTACCACAGATTTCTCATTCCTTTAAACATATTTTTGAAAAGGTAAGCATCGTTTTTAAGGTTCAGCATAGAAAGGCAGACGATATTCTTAGATAACTTGTAAATATAATTATGTTTATGGTATGAATAATATGAAATTGGTTAATGCATTTATTTGCATTTTTATACTACTGCAGCACAGTAAGGAAGAGATTTCAAAGAATGATACAATGGATACCAAAATATTTTTTGGAGAGAATGAAACAAAAGTTGCAATTTCTTTTCTATTTGGTCCAAACTACATGGCTTCTAAGCTCTATCAGTTGTGTCCACCAGAGGTAGATAATCGTGTATAAATATATGTATATGTATATATACATGTACATACATACGTGTGTATATATACACGTACACACATGTACATATACACACATATAGGCATATAGGTGTACATGTTAAAATTTGACGTTGCACATTAATATAAAACGGCGTATGTAATCTAATCTAGCATATGTTGATGCTTGCTTGAATCAGGACTTAATGCTCGCAACGACATTAGTGAGACCTTCTCCAACTCCCTTGCTAGAAGGTGAGAACTCATTGTTCCTTACAAAAGAACGATATGGATCAGTTAAGACCGTGTATATTGTGTGCCGGGAAGACGGGATAATTTTAAAGAGCTTTCAGCACTGGATGATTCAAAATCATAGTGTTGATGAAGCTGTAGAGATCGAAACAGATCATATGGCGATGTTGTCCAAGCCACAGGAGTTGTGCAACTTACTCCTCGGGATTATTGATACTATATAAATAGTTCAGGGAATTAATGATTTTTATGCTCCAGATATGAATATGACTATAATTTCCATGTTGGCGAAGAGTGTACCTAAATATATTACCAAATAAAGTAGGTGTACCACTTAGATGTCAAATACATAACACTGTCAACACTTGAAAAGTGTGCTAGCATTACTTCATATGGATTTTCTGTAATTGGATTTGAGTGATGGAAATAAGAGCAAGAATTAACAATTGAAATATAATTATGAGTTGCTACATCGGAACTCTTGATTTATATATATAATTTTTGTTTCTTACAGCAATGAAATTACACAGAATGGATACGTTCAATGGACAAATTTAAATATACACAACTCTACTAAAATCTTACAAACATGACCTTTCAGGTGAAAGATCATTAATTCAAAAACTCCTCCTTAATGCGCTTTCTTTACCACCCCAATGGACTCCGGAAGATGACATTCTCTTTAGAAAGTGCTTTGCGCAAGATGTCAGTCAGTTTTTTTATTTTATTTTATTGTTATTATTATTATTATTATTATTATTATTATTATTATTTTCAATTCAAGTTGAATTCATCTTTTTCAATGGTTTCCCTGGTAAAATGATACTTGATAGTAATATGCTTTGAACGGTTTGTTGACTAGATTTTTGTCGATAAAAATTGCTGATTTGTTATCACAATATAAAATAAGTGCTTAATCTTGCTTTTTTTCTTGACATCTCCAAGAATACTTCGTAGCCATTGCCCATATTGCTTTGTCTGCTGCAACATACTCTGTTACTGCAGATGATAATGCCATCGTTTTTTTCTGTTTTGAAAACCATGAATATAACTCCAAAACGAAGAGAAAATACATAGGAAGAAGTGATCATCATGACATCCAGTCCAATGAGAATCAATATCATAGTCCATCTTACCTGTTAAATATCTAAGAACTCTTTTTGCAGCACCAAAATGATTTTGACTTGGATCTTGCATATATCTGGATAGCATATTTGCTGCAAATATTATGTCGGTGATATAAATTTGACTACCAATCAAACTTCTGTATTTAGTAGAATTGTAACCACGCGGAATTTAAGTAGTAATTAATTAAAGTTAATAATAATAAATTAATTGAGTAATATTGGCTTTTAAATATTAAAAGAGGATACTTTTGTAATTGATTTAATAAATGGGTTTAAATTGTAAATATGTGATAAGTAATTTAAAATGTGTAAAAAAATATTATATTCAAAAGTTATATAAATTAACAGGTAAATAGGCACAAGGAAGAAGTTGCGAAAAAATTTAGTCTCATGGACAACAAGTTTGCTTTTTAGTCTCAAGGATACTTTTTAGTGTAAACTGAAAATGATAGTTACAACTATCATTCAGTGATTTACACTGAAAAGTATCCTTCAGCCTAAAAAACAAACTTCTTGTCCTTGAAACTAAAATTTTCGCTAACTTTTTCCTTGAGCCTAAAAACCTCTATAATTAATGTATAATATTGGTTTGGGAAAGAAATGATTTTTGAGATAGTAATTAATATTTACTTAAAGTAAATAAAAAATAGTTATAAACGAAAGAATAAAATAAAAATAATATTTTGTTTATACCAAGCCCAAGCCTAAAGATTTAAGCCCAAAATTCAGAGTTTTCCATTTGGAGATTTTTCTTCCCTTCAATAAACGTTCGTGCATATCCCTCACTATGAACTTTTCCCCCTCCTGAAGTATAAAACTATGAAATCTTCTTCCTAAGATGATTAAAATAAAGTTCAATAAATTACTAAATTTGTGTGGGTTCCCCATCATATCACTATATATGCATAACAATGACGAAATTTGGGGTTGCATCGAATATGGGAAGCTTGGAACCTTGCGTGGGAACAGAGGATGGAGGAACGAGCTACATGTAAGTGTTTTCACTCACGAACTAATGTCTAATCATATAATTCATGATATATATGTTTTTGGGTTGATGCTTGGATATTGTACATGGTATGCATCGAACCGATGTTAATGGTGCATGAATGAGAAGGAAAGAGGTTGGAAGATGATCATGTAGGTCAACTTTTAGCTTCATGAACGGTCGACCAGCAAGTTTATTGGTCGAACGTGATTGTTGGAAGATGAATGGTCAACCGGTGGCCGAACTTGAAAAAGAAAAGGAATAAATAAATAAAAATATAATATATTGTATACAATTAAAGTATAATAAAAGTAAATACATAATATATATTTATGAGGTTTATGTAAGAATTTATAGATGTAATATTCATCAATTTCAAGAAATTTATTAATTAAATAATAAATTAGATTTTTAATTTTAAAAATCATATAAAAGTTAAATATATATTCTAAAAAAATAAGAAATGCAATCTAATTAACATTTTAAGTATTCTAAAGACAATTTTGAGATTAATATTAGAGCTCTGTTTTTACATTTTCATATATTTAATAATTTAAAATTACTCGCACATTCAATATAACTCTAAAATGATTATTATTCGTTTCTGTTGTTTTCTCCGTGTTATTAAGTATTAGATGTTGCGAACGAGCATTTTCAGATGGTTTGTATAATTTAAATGTGCAAGTTTATAAAGTGATATTTTATTCTAAATTTGAAAATATAATTTATTATATTTAAAAGGCTATTAACTTATTTAAAGCGAATATATTATGGTTTTAAAGTGTTTATTCAAAAGTTTTGTGTGTATATATATGTATGATTATTATTTTGAAGCATTATGTAAATCTAAAAAACTTAGATAAAAATATTTTTTATTAATACATACATACATACATACATACATACTTACATACATATATATATGATTGATAAGACTTTACTGATAAGACTTTACCTAGAATTTCTGATTTCTCATCTCCTACTGATTTATTTGACATGAGTGATTCACCGTTGATACAGATTTAATTGGTGATTTAAGATGATACAATGATGACGTCCTTATATGATTTCGTAGTATTTAATTTATTTGACGAGGAATCTGAATAGACGAAGTTTTAATACCATTTATATGAGACATTCGATATTATTTTTGCGGTTACTTTTTGGACTCGTTATGTAGAATATTGAGGAGATTGAGTGTAGTTTAGAGTAGTAAATAAACGTTTGAGTATCATGCCGTGGTATGTGACACTATTGTAATATTTATTCAGTTATTCATTGTAAGTGAATGATACTCACGTAATAGGAATAGTGATATGAGTGTAAGGCGATACACTTAGTGACAAGTATGGCTTCGTGCTTATTTTCAGCGATTAAGGCTACGTGCCTAACAATGAGCATGACTTCGTGTCTATATGTATTAGTTCTATGTGCCACTATCATGATGTACTCATATTATTAGCGTTGAGAGGACCAAATGGCTAGAATCCACCCTAGCGGTCTGATCATGGGGTCGTGCCCCAGATCTGTGACACTACATATATATAACTTCGCGCTTTCGCTATGTGTGTTCGCCCCTGTGTCACCTTGGTCGGTAATTTATTACCTATATGGGCAGGAGCAGTGTCGTGGCTTCTCAATCCTCACGTTGACGAGCACATCGATAGATACGTGCCACGATACTGTGGAGGTAACTAAAGACCGTAAGGACTTCGTGACTCTAGATCCTGCTTCGTGCTATCAGTCTCCCTTCTGATACTAACGGAGTGATAGATTGACATATACTGTTGATACACCTTGCTTTTGGGTTAGACGACCCATAAATTGAGGGGTGTGTGTGTATGGATCTACTTGGGACTTGCATGTCTTTCGTACAGCCATCTACCATCATGATATATTTTGATAGTTCATATATAAGGAGATGAGATTATACCTATGATAGATGTCTAGAGTATAGTGGATTCTCATATCTTTTATTATATCATAGGCGGCATATCCTATCCTATACATATTGATGATGATATTCTATTTATTGAGATTGAGTGATATTTTTAGGCAAATCTACATGCTAGCCTGATTAGGCATAGTTATATCTTCTCTACAAACGTTTTGAATAGGGTTCGTGGATTTGTAAAATTCAGCCGTTTGATGTTGATTCTAGGATTTTCGATTCGATATGCTTTTATATGGGTGATGACGACTGATGTGTGGATTTGCGATATCTCACATTTTGGGATATTATGCATTTATTTATGATATTTTAATTATATACCAAACATTCATTACCACATATATATTGATACTATAATAGTCATCATGAGTTTGTCTGATGAAGTTAGTTTATCATTTCACACTGTATATATTGAGTTTCATGTGTATATAACCTCATGATTTAGACATGGTCTAATCGTATATTATTTTGTAATACTCGGATTGGACCGATATATTTCAGATATATGGACAATAGACCATCTTGTGTCTTGTAGGCATAGTGGAGACATAATGCTTAGGATTTTTGTATATTATTTGTAAGTACTAGTTAAATTGTGTGCATGTATTATGATGAATATATCTTATACGCATTGTATTATATCAAGATAGTTGACATTTAAGATGTTTTGTATCCATATGACCTTATATGTTGTGTATTATATTTTATCGCTAAGATTCTAACTCAATGTTCTCTGTTTTCACTATATATTGCATATTGTTCTATCCTGGCACGCGTGTTTATTACTTTGTGTTGATACTGTGTAGTGGTGAGTTACTTATTTGACGTTTTAATATGTAATGGTGTTAGCCCAAAGAAATTTTCACATGTGTACCCCATATCGTCTCGTTCTCCATACTATCTGACAATATTACTTAGTAATACTCTTGGATAGTATGGGTATAAATGTGGAAGGGTTTATAAGAATCCATCTTTTTAGCACCGTCATCTTTTTTTATTTCTCAATAACCATTAATGGAGTTGCAACAGGATTAATCCAAGTAAATTAAACTTTTTCAAGATGTTTTCTGTACTCTTTTGTTGTGAAATAAATATCCTTGACTTGAATTGTATGGCATGGCTTATATTTCCAAGAAGTAACGAAGAATCCCTAAGTCACTCATTTCAAACTTTCTCATCATATCTTTCATGAATCATTTAATTATATTATTATCATTTCCCATGTATATTATGTCATTGTCATAAAGGGAAATAATGAGATCAAATTCATGTTTTTATGAAATATAAAGAGTGGGTTCACTTGGACCTTTTATGAAACCATTCTCTGCTAATTAATTACTAGTTTCTACATGCCATGTTTGAGGTGCTTGCTTAAGGCCATAAGGAGTCTTTTTTAATTTATATACTTTATTTTCTCCCTTTCAATAATAAATTCATGTGGTTGTTGGACATAGACATCTTCTTTCAACACTCTATATAGAAATGTTGATTTAACATCAAGTTGGTAGATTAGCCAAATATTTTGTGGAGTAAGAGCAATCAAAGTTCTTATAGTTTCTAGCCTTGCAATTAGTGCATATGTTTCTGAAAAATCAATACCAAATTTTTGAGAAGAATCTTTCACCACCAATCATGTTTTATGCCTTCGAATGCTACCATTTTGATTCGACTTTATTTTATAAATCTCTTTTACCCCAATGATTTCACGGTCTTTACGACAATCTGCAAGCTCCGAAGTTGATTTTTCTCTATCGTAGACGTATCTTCCTTCATCGCACTTATCGAAACATTTTGATCTTTAGCTTTTTTAAAATTTTCCGATGTAATACTAATGCAATTGCATGAGATGTATATGTCACTCAGCCTTTGTACTTTCAAAGGAGGACTCTCTGATGATGAAGTAGTTAGTAAAGGACTTGCATCGATATTGGTTGTCGAAGTTATACAAGTTGGAGGTGTTATTGGTGTTTGAGGAGTGATTTTTCTTTATAATCTCATTGACTTTACCATCTTGTATGTTCTTGAATAATAACATATCTCTCTTCTACTCTTCATTTATATTCCAATCCAAACTTTATTTTTCATTAAAATAATAACCCTGCTAATGACTAGCTTTTTTTTCCAATAATACAAAGATGATACCTTTGGTATTGTCATTATATCCCAAAAAAATGCACTTTTGACTTTTTTTTCCGTCAAATTTACTTTTTTATTAAGTTAGGATGAGAGCATAACAAATGCTACCAAAATTTTAAATGACTTATACTTGGTTTAGATCCACTTCATACTTCGTATGAAGTCTTCTTCTTAATAGTCTTTATTATAGATCTATTAAGAACATAAATAACTTTTTCTATGCAACAGCGTTTTAGCAAACTTTTTCTAGTCATCATTATTATATCCATCACCATGATTGTACAATATTTTCTTTTAGCAACACCATTTTGTCGCGGGAAATAACTTGTTGTAAGTTTCTTCCAAATCCCTTCATTTTGGTAATATGACACAAATTCATGAGAAGTATATTCATTTCCCCTTTCACTTCGAGTGACTTTTATGTACTATAATAGAAAATCATTTCTTCGATACCAAAATGGTGTCGATCTGGCATCAAAAAACATACTTTCGATGTCATACTGTTGTCTTTTTTGGCATCGGGAAAACTAGCATGGAAAAATATTTTTCGGCGCCTTTTTTGATGCCATGCATTAGAGGTTGTCTGATGTACCGACTCCTTACTGATGCTAAGACTTTCCGACGTCAGACCGAAACCTTATCAACACCTTATTTAAAATATAATTTTTTAATTTTTCCACACCTTACCGATGCTATTTGTAAAGCAATTGTACACCATTTTTGCTATATTTCTAACCTTCAAATTCAGCTTCAAATATATTCATTTCGACAATGCCAAACATGTAATGCAACATATATATCTCAATTAAAAAATAATATGACCATCAACATTATTAAACAACAAATAAACAATGACATGAGTAATGAAACATTCAGATAACATAGCATTCATAATATTATTCGGTACAACTCAAACTAATGTCACATACATGCACGTCTAAATGAAAATGATGTCCACTTTAGTGGATACACACACACATCATAATGTTTGAAGTAAATAAACCATAATCGCAGTGCATATCTAACAAAAAACCTCACTCATCTTCTACGTGGCCCTAACGGTGCTTGCCTGCTTGTCCACCCATGTGCTCCTCAACGAATTGGCTAAGCACTAAAAACATTCACTTCCATCCATGATCAATTAGCATTAACTACCTTCGCTTAATCTAGAAAGCTTGAAGACCGGATATCACTTTGTTGGTTGCACTGATGATAAAAAAAACTGTAAGTACCAATGTTTTCAATTGTATGTGTATAGTAGAAGATAAAAGAATTTAATTTGTCATAATAAATAAACGAACAAAGATATAATCGGTTACAAACTTTAGGAATCAATTTTTGTTGTAGCCTAAGGAATGCGACATATGTAGTAAAATTTGGCTACTTTGAACTATTTGTTCCATCCATGATCAAAGCAAAAGATGTTTGCATTGTTTGAACTTTGTTGTAAATGAAAAGGATTAACTCAAACTGTTTATGTTATTCCCACTATAGTTAATGCAAATTCATATAGAAAAATATCTGGATGTATAAATAATCACCAACAAGAGCTATTATAAGCTTTAATACTACTAAATTACTACCTACTTTGGTAAGCTATAGCAAGGGTAAAAAAAGTCATTTTGATGTATTGAGCAAGCTTGGCAAGAATAAATATAAAAATGTTACTTTTGAAAGTCTAAAAGCATCAAATAAATTGTAGGAAACTTATAAATGTTTCTTTTGAGCTTTAAATTTTGAACTGGGTGTTATAGAACTTGAGTAATAAATGATGGAGGTTATAGAGTTTATTTTAATATAAAGCGTTAATGGTCAATATCTTTGGTTTTTTCATTTGAATTGTTGTACAAACTTCAATCAGATGCTCTAGACTCTCTTCCTCCTATCTTAATCCAACTTCTATCTCCTTGCATACACGGCCTCCTCCATTTAAAGGGAAAATTATTTCTATAAAAAGATGAAAAATTGTACCTATGCTACCTATGCAACTGGTGCCTTATTTTTGTTGCCTAATGTGGCTGTATTGATCGTTTTTCCCTCGAACCAGAACTTGGTATTGCGGTAATGAAAAAAATCCTTTATTAATCCCTAACTAGTTTTAGAACATATAGCAGTAATCCATTATCATATAATGCATAAACAATACCATCTCCTATTTTTATATATCAAAATTGGATGGACATGTTAAATCCTAATGAATATACACTAACCTCATAATTAAATAGATTAAAGCAATAACACGTTTGACTCAAGGATATAATAGTAAAAATGTTTAAATAGTAACTAGAGAACACAAAATCAATACACGAAGGATGATATATAACAGAAAATATACAGTATCCCTTACTCATACAATACCTAAATCCAAATATACTTCAACAAGATATTATAGCATAATATAATAAAGTCCCATCCTCCTTCTATGCCCGAGCATCCTCAAATTGGTCAACATGTCCCTGAACCTGAAATATCTCGGACTGACCCGAGTATTATAAATAACATATGGGTAAAATATGTCTATATCGAAGGTTAGTATATCTATAATTCAATATATATATATATATATATATGTGTGTGTGTGTGTGTGTGTGTATAGATGTTTTTGAAAATGGGTTAGCAGATTTATTACTCATAAGGCTTTGCGGCCCAAGCCCATACAAAACAAATTCGAATATTACAATATACAATAAAAACACTACTAAAAAGTAAAACATTTCTCACTTTAGCTAATACCTTCCAAATTAGAGCAGCAAGCTAAATATTATTCAATATATATCGATGTGTATATATACAATAACACCCATAATATTGATAAATGCTTATATTAAGAACATCATAAACAATCTCAAATGTATTATACAACTTCAAATATCATAAAACATATATAAAGACATCATCACTCATCTTAAAGTAAATAAATTCAAAAATCACAAAATAACCTACAAATGGATGAATCATCAAAATACACATCAAAATCAAGAAATCATCAATAATGAGATATCATTATTACAGTTAGGCAGCTCACAACAATGCCAAAACATATCTCCCAATCTCAATAATAAAAGTACTATTATCAACATACAAAATAGGATAGGCTGCCTATCAATATAGTAAAAGATATGAGGATCCACCATACTCTAATCACCTATCCAAATATTATCTCATCTCCTCATATATGAATAAATCACAATAGTACGGATATAACGGGGACTGACCACACTTTAGACATATAGTCACAAACATAGTTAACTCATCGTAGGATAGTGAATAGTATATGTCAATCCATCACACACGCACTGGAACTAGATGGGAGATTGATGACCATATGCCTACTTTAGTAACCCAGGGTCTACTAGCCTCATGCCAGTAGCTGGATCTATTCCTACAATCATTAGTTACCTCGACGGACATCGTGAACTATATCCACCAATGGCTTGTCAACACGTAGCCTCAGTCATGACCCTGCTTTGCCCCTATAGTTAAGAAACTGTTGGCCTATGCGACAAAAGGGGCTATAAGGCGCATATCCTACCAAACTTGTGATGCACATCAAGTATAATATATAATAATGGCATCGTGGATCTAGGGCGCGACCCACGATCAGGACGTCGGGGTGAATACTGTCCAATCTGGTTTACTCCCAAAACATAAAGGGAGCTGGACACATGACTCTGTATATTAATCATATATATTAATCATATCCTATATCTCCACATAGCCGATGTAAGCCAAAACGCGACTCTGTATAATTCAACACATGATATGATATACAGGAGCTCTAATCTATGACGACCCGGAATTTCTGGATATTTGAAATTAAAATATTTAATTGATTTTAAATATTTGAAAAGTTAGTTTAACTTGAATTTCAAATATCACTGTTTATTTGGAAATTAAATTTTTGAATTTAATAATTGGAAATTGGTTATAATAGTGGATCTTGTTTTTTTAAGCTGGATAAAAATATTTCAACGGTTTGGAAAATTTATATTTACAATACTAAAGGCATACTAAAGTTGCTTAGATCTGAAGCACGTAGCCTCGCCTTGCCGAGTTCACCTATTCTCGAGTCGTGCTAGAAGAGATTGTCGTCGTGCTCTCTGGATGATATTGGAATAGTTTAAGACATTGCTTTGCTTTGATGAACTCAGGCTAGTTGTTGACCTAGTTGCATCTAAGGCTTGACTAAAGATGAAGTGCCTGATGCTTGCTGAGCTCGTCACTTTGCTGTTGCTACAACGTCTAAGTTCATGCTTGGAGAGATGAACAAGTTGCTAAGATAGGATGATGAATGCAAACCACTGTGTTGAGTTTTATGTTGTTGATGTATGGACGAGACTGGCTTGCTTTGCTTGTGTTGAATTACATGGCTTGGAATTAGATATAGAGTTGCTGGTGGCAATGGTAGCTGTAACTTCTGAGTGTGAAATGCACTAGACTGGAATTGTTCTGATGCTAAGTTCACCTGAAGCCGATGAGCTGAGATTTACATGTCGAAGTTCCTGAAACATGTTGCCTGGATGAAGATGAAGTATGATGGTTGGAGTTGTCCATGTTGTCGTTGCTTTTCTCAAGAGATAATTCACGAATCGCATCGCCCTTGTGAGGATCGTGAGCAAATCGAGAGGTGCGATGGTGAGGGAAGGAGGTAATCGCATGGACAAGGTGATTTCGAGCGGTGAGGTGGATTCTCGGCTGTCGAAATCGAGATGGGTGGCGACTCAGACGTATAATCCTTTTTTCAAATTATAAATATATACATGTATGTAGTTTCATAGGAAAAAAATATACATTTTTAAATTTACTTGTTTATTTTTTTAAAAAAAAATAGTGTATTAGGGAGATTTACTTAATTAATTGTTTTTGTGACTTAAAATTTATTTATTATAGGGAAAAAATTGTTCAATAAAATAATTAGTTAATTAAATTTATTTAAATGGAATTGACCACTTGATTAGTTCAAATATTAATGAAATCATTCAATGATTATACAAGGACAAAAACCATGAAGCCAAGTCAAGATTGGATCGGATTTCGAACAAAAATCAAAGGTGAGTTAATCTCACTCATTTGGAATACCATTAAATTTAAATAGTTAAAATTTAAATTATTGGCTTCTTGCTTGAAGTGATAATTTATTATCAGCTTGGATGTGGTATGTTATATATATATTGGAGTGATTGATTTCTCGCATTATATAGCGGATGAGACCCTATGCGCCTCGCATAGTAGCGGATGACCCCATATACTGTGATATTCCACCTCAAAGTGGAATTGGTATTTTGTATTGTGCTAACATCTGTGGATGCAGGGAAACAGGTTGGAAGGATCCAACTGGATTCCTCAAAATTATTTAGATTGTTTTAATATTCTGGGATATGGTTTATTTGATAATCTGTGATAAATGATATTGGTAATTAAAATAGTGGATGTTATGGTTTGATTGAATATACTTGGGTATACCGAGTTATCAAAAATATATAGATTGGATTTTTGAAGGGAGATTTCTTAAGTAAATAATTATAGAGGTTTGGATAAAGGAACTGAAAAAGGATAAAAGTTGATTTTTAAATTCTAATAAATAAATTCCAAGTATGGGAAAGGGATTTTTGAAAAAATGGGAACAAATGAATTTTTAAACTTAAGTAATATTATTTAAAGAAATAAAAGATTTTTTTAAATTCAGGATTTAAATGGTTTAGGAAGAAATAAAAGAAGAATTTTGAAATAAGCATGAAATTAGTATTTTCAGTTTAAATAAGATTTTAAATTATAATAGAAAAGTTAAATCTGAAATTAACGGGTTTTGAAATAAAATTGAGTGAGTAAAGGAATTTTTTTAAATGGAGTAAATTTTGGAAATCGATTTGGAAATTTGATTTAGTGTTTGAAACTATGTTTTAAAAGAAGGATGAGACTATAGAATTTATAATTGCGTTTATAAAGTGAAATAAGATATCAGTGGATATTTGAAAATATAAATTCACATTGGGAATTTATAAAGGAATGGGTAATTTGTTTTAAAAATAAATGGTGGTTTATTTTTAAAAAGTATGGAAAGAAAATTTACGGATTTGGGATGTAAATTGGGATAAATCGGGAAGGATTTATTAACTGATTAAATGGACTATTTTGGAATGGGAAGTGTATTTTCCCTAGAAAGCCAAGTATGTTTTCAAAGTAGCTTTTAAGTATAAATTAAAAGTTTTAAAGTTGGTTTTAAAAAGAATGTTATGGAAGAAATTATTTTTCTTAAATTGTTTAAATTTTTAATATGAACATTTTTTAAGTTAGTTATAATAGTAATCATTTTTAAGGATAAATTAGTATATAATTTTAAAGATAATTATTAAATATTTATATTTTATAAAGTAGCTTTATTTTTAAAAGAAGTTGGGCTAAAGTTTTTATTTGAAAAACTAGTATAAATTTCTTAACCTTTATGTTGAATAAAGTTTTTTAGGTATTTTTATGTTTTTAAAGTGTATATTTTTTTTTGGGTAAAGTGATTTAAATTATTTTGAAATCTAAAGTATTATGACTTGGCGGTTTTCAGTGAGAACAAAATAATTGGGTGGTAATTTATTTCCACGAGGGAAAAAGCGATTTGAAAAATATTTTCAAAGGTAAGTGTAGAAAATATCTTATGAAGATATTTTGAAATAAATAAATAAATAATTTAGAAAATTATTTAAAATCTGATGATTGGTTGTGAATGTTGTTTGATAGTCAAATAACCGACTATCAATATTGGCCAATGCGCTGATCGTTTCGAAGAGACGGGGATTGGGATTAATTTCTCGAAAACCACTTTGATCCGGTTTGAACATTTTCGTGAGGAAGACAAGAGCTTGGAGTCGAAGATGGAGCAGTGAAGTGCAAGGGCTAGTCGCTACTTATCCTGAGGGTGATTCCAAAGTGGATGTAGTAGGAGTAGTGCATTCGGTTCCGTTCGGACCCGGAACGGACTTGTATGGACGAATGCTTTCAGAACATCGTCAGGAGGCCGATAAGCGTTCTAAGTGAATGTGTGCTAAAAAGGTAAGGCATAGCCTCGAGCCTTATCAACCAGGAATGGCTAAAATAGGGGAGGTGCATGCAAGGCTAAGTGGCTAGCAACCAAGTAGGGTAAGGTCATCCCTTTCTAGAGGTCCCTTTATTTCGGCTGTGTGGGCGGTTGCTGATCCCAACCGCGGGGTGATCTTATTCGGACTATCCAATAAGAGGTAGTGTAGTTCCGGTCTTATGATACAGGGGATCAGGGTGGATCCTCGGTACAGTGATCTAGACCACGTATCGTGACGGGCGGTACCCCAATAGCCCTGCCATTGATGGAAATCCATTCTCCCTATGTGTCTTTAGAGTTTTATTTATAGTTACCACTTTGTGGCTAGTATTGCTAGAATTTAATAATGTAACAATTTTGGATATTTGAATAAGTATTTGTATATAGACACTACTATAATATCAGAGGATTTTATAACAAATGTTTTAGTTATCGTAAGACAAAAGCCGAGCATGTTTATTTGTGGCATGATCTTACGAGATACCTTTGATTTCAAAAGGATTTTGAAAACTTTAATAATCCAATTGAGTGTGTTTTCTCACAGTGGTTTTCCAGACTGGCTCAGGTGCTTTTTAACTATAATGCTTGGTTCAAACCGTGTATTATAGAGTACAGGAAAAAATGCTGTGGAGCTCAGGAGACGAGCCAGATGGCGAGACGTATCACACGTATTTGATGAATATTCCGTTGTGTTTGATTAACTGTATAGTCAGTTTTTTGAGGATAGGATATGATAACTGTCCAGTTGGGTGCTATGAATTTTTTTGTACTCTGATTATGTAACGTTTAAACAGATATAATTCTTTTTGTTTTAAAGAGTAGTCATTTATCTATTATATATTATTCCGTTGTGATTGTGAGATTCTAATATTGTTTCTATTTCTTCTTCTACCTCCTTCTTCTTTAACCCTAATAGTTCAGTTTTCCAACATTCGATTGTTCAGAATTTGATACAGTGGACGTATTGATGTCGATTTTCGGGCGTCGAAAAATCGGGTCGTTACACTTGGTATCAGAGCTGAAGGTTAAGCGAGAACCTTGGCTCTGGTGGGGATTACTCATTAGTATAGATTCAATAGTGCTCTAGAATGAGTTTGAGCATATTAATAGATATGAGCATGTATTTGTTAGTGTATATAATTTTTTTTATATTGAGTTGACTTATCGGTTGAGTGTTTATGAATTCTGGTCGATATGTGGAATGCCATGTCATCGATAAGGATTTCTACGCTCTTAAACAAGATAAAACGACACAGTTTTGTTTTAAAATAGGGTAAATAAAGTAATTTTACCTAAATTATTTTTGTATATATAAAAAAAGTAATTTTCCATAAAATATTATAGTTATAAATGGTTGCTTGGTTGTTAGGGAGTGATAATATTAAACTATTATCATTGTTGTGTAGAAATTAATGTTATAACCAAAAAGTTAAGAGATAAATTCATACATAATGAACTTGAAATGTAAACCAAAAAGTTAAGAGATAAATTCATACATAATGAACTTGAAATGTAAGATTGAAATTTCAGAATAATATATGAAAATAAATTAAAAGAATTTGAAATTTAAAAATTTGGAAAATTTAAATTCCTTTGAATTTGAAAATGGTTTCAAAAGTTTTGGGAGAAATAATAATAATATTATTTTGGAAATATTTTTGAACTGGTTTTGAAATCGGGTGAGGTTTGGAATTTAAAAATATTTGGGAAGGGTTTTTGGAAAGAATAAAAGCATTGAACTCACTTCGGTCGCTGGAAAATAACTTCGGTGATGACTGCAGCATCATCGATGTTCATTTTCAAGTTTCCAGGAGAGGAATTGCTGCCAAATTGTTTTAAATTGGAGTTGTTTGCAAAACTGGGTTTGATTTTGAAATTCAAAGGATAATTTGAAAATGCAAAAGAATAGTTGATTTGGACATATATATATGTTTTCAAAGTTGATTTTTAATGGTTTAAACTCTGGAAGTTTATTTACAATGTTGTGGAAATATAAATGGTTTGATAACTTAGTAAAATTCGAGATTTTCTAGAATAGAAAATTTAACTTGAAGAAGAGTTAAATTAAAATAAGTATGAAAACAAAATAAGCTGGTGAAGTAAACCAAATAAACAAAGTAAAAAGATTAGTAAATGAGATGTAATTAAATTTGAAAAACTTATAGAAGTTTAAATTTTTTAATTAAATCAGAGTGTAGTTAAATCTAGATAAGTAAAGATGAATGTAAAAAAAAATTCTAGGTGGACTAAGTGAAATGGTTACCTAAATAAAATTTATTAAGGTGGAAATAAATTTGTGAATGAATAAATGAATTTACAATTTCAAGTAAACGTGACAATAAAATAAGTTAGGAAAGCAAGTCAATTAAATGAAGTAAATTCAAGAGGTTGTGAATGGAATGTAAATAAGTTGAAAAACCTATCGAAACTTAAAATTTGGATTGAAACTGAACATTTGAATTATGTTAAATAAAGTGAAATGGAAAATTTTTCAAGTTGGACTAAATGAAGCAAAGTATTGAAATAAAATTTGTAAGTAAACAAATTAATTAAACTTGTAAATGGAATTGAAATTGAATATTAGGCTGTGTAAAGTAAAGTGAAGTTGTAGAATTAGTTCAAAGTAAACTAAAATAATAAAAGTTTGGAAGTAAAAATAGTTTGAGATAGGAATAAATTATTAAGTGGAACTAATTAAAGAAAATTAAGTATGGTGTGAGATGAATAGAATTCAATATTTAAATTCGAAGGTAAATTGAATTCAAATGGAATTGTAACGGCAAAGTGAATAGAAATGGTTATAAACTTCAGTAGTGAAGTAAAAATAAATATAACAAGTGAATAAAATACTTAAATTGAACTTAGAAGATGGATAGTGAAATTCTTCAGTAAAATTGGTATTGGAAATACTAAGTTAAAAATGAATGAAGGTTTAAAAAGTTGTGTGAGATGATAAGTGGATAAAAATCAAAATGAATGTGAATAAAAGAGAATTGATATAGTTAATATTCAATTGAGATAAATACGTAGGATGGACGTATATTATTTTATTCGCATATCGATTTGATTCAGATTCAAGCATAGAATTTCGAGATAGTCATATCAATCCAAGTTGGGATTTTTCACTCGATTTTCGACGGTGAACCCTGGATATGGATTTTTGGCTGATTTTGGAAATTCTCTATCACATTTTAGGACTATGCAAGGAGAATGACGATTTCTGATCAAGAAACCAGATCTAAGTCCGCACTAGGAAGTCGGGTGGACGATACTAGTTTGGAAGTGAAATTGTGTGATCGAGTGAGCGATCGAATTTGATATTGCGTACGGACGAAATATGTACATCGTACGGACTTGAATGAAATAGATATTGAATGTTGTGATTGGACATTATAGCTAAGTAGGATACACAGATGTTTTAAAAGCAAAGGAAATTGGAATTTTTGATTTTAGAAGATAAATGAAATTGCTTGACAA
The DNA here is from genome assembly GCA_030765085.1 of Allium cepa. Lineage (NCBI taxonomy): Eukaryota > Viridiplantae > Streptophyta > Magnoliopsida > Asparagales > Amaryllidaceae > Allium > Allium cepa. Next base: position 74,817,047 of record CM060941.1, on the reverse strand, counting down.
AAAGGTATGTATTTAAATTTCTATATGAAATTTGATGATTTTCTAGTCCAGCCACTTGGCATTTTGTTTTCTTTTGAAATCTGGAAGCCTGTAGAGGCATTTTGCAGTTGTACCGCGCTAACCGCGCAAAGGTGACGTTGGCAAAAAAATTCGAAATTTTGGGAGTTAGAAAAATTTTGATAATTTAAAATTTGAATTTGAATTATAATTTGAATTTGTTGAGAAAATAAGATTGTTTAAAAGTTATGAATGAGTTTAGGAAGTTAGTAAGAGTGATTGTGTCTTTAATAAAAAGATTTGTTTTGGGGAAGTGGTTGGAAACTGTTGGTTTTGGTGAAAATAGTTAACGGGGTATGGACCATTCTTCTTAACTATTAATTTCGGGGATGAAATTCTTTTAAGGGAAAGGAATGTGACGATCCAGAATTTCTGGATATTTGAAATTGAAATATTTCATTGATTTTAAATATTTGAAAAGTTAGTTTAACTTGAATTTCAAATATCACTGTTTATTTGGCAATTAAATTTTTGAATTTACTAATTGGAAAATTAGTTAAAATAGCGGATCTTGTTTTTTTAAGCTGTTTAAAAATATTTCAAAGGTTTGAAAATTTTATATTTACAATACTGAAGGTAATAGAACTTTTAAAATCGAATTTAAAAACAGTCTGTTTAGTTTTAAAAATGTATAGTTTAAGTTGACGTTTAAAAATAGCCTTCCGAGGCACAGTCTCGGAATTTGAGGAAACCAGCTCCATTGAATCCATGGTATTGTATTATTATCGGATTTCAAATTTTTTTAGTGTTTGGAGTTGTCATGTGGCCATACGGTAGATAAATGTGCAGAAATTTATATCGAAAATTCAACATAATAAATGGTCCAAAAAGCTATCTTTTCCATACGATCGAATTAGGACTCGAAACCTTTTCCATTGTGTTCGAAATAGGGGTTTAACATTATAAACGCCTGACAGCATACCTCGATAGGAGATAGAGATGGTGATTGCGATAATCAAGATGATTTAAATTTGAATTTAAATTTGAATATAAATAATATAATTAAAATACTGTTGCAAGCAAAGACACGTTGAGAAATCTTAAGCACGTGTCCCTTGCCTTTTCAAATTTGTGTACAAGTGTTTCCCCACTTTTGATTCAAAGGGCATGTAACAGTCTTTTTTAAAATATATGCAAATCAAAACAAACGAAGAAATAAAACTCTTAGAGAAGAAAATTAATGGCCGAAGCCTCTACGTTTATAAAAAAGAGAAAGAAAACCCAATTGAAATCTCGTCCACCTTTAAATTTTCGTTCAGACGAAAATCATTTTCTAGCTTAGCAAATAAATACTCTACAAAATCAAATCGCCTCCTAGCCTCTTCCTGTGAGAGAGAATGCCGCTGCCTTGACTGAAGTTGCTCAGATCTGAAGCTCGTAGCCTCGCATTGCCGAATTGACCTATTCTAGAGTCGCGCTAGAAGAGATTACCGCCGTGCTCTCTAGATGATATTGAAGTAGTTTAAGAAATTGCTTTACCGTGATGAACTCCAGCTAGTTGTTGACCGAGTTGCATCTAAGGCTTGACAAAAGATGAAGTGCCTGATGCTTGCTGAGCTCGTCACTTTGTTATTGCTACAGTGTCTAAGTTCATGCTTGGAGAGATGAACAAGTTTCTAAGATCGGCTGATGAATGCAAACCGCTGTGTTGAGTTTTATGTTGTTGATGTATGGACGAGACTGGGCTTGCTTTGCTTGTGTTGAATTGCATGGCTTGGAATTCGATATAGAGTTGTTGATGGCAATGGTAGCTGTAATTTCTGAGTGTGATATGCACTGGACTGGAGTTGTTCTGGTGGTGAGTTCACCTGAAGCCGATGAGCTGAGATTTACATGTCGAAGTTCCTAAAACATGTTGCCTGGATGAAGATGAAGTATGATGGTTGGAGTTGTCCACGTTGTTATTGCATTTCTCGAAAGTGATCTCACGAATCGCGTCGCCCCTGTGAGGATCGCGAGCAAATCGAGAGGTGCGACGGTGAGGGAAGGAGATAATCGCGTAGACATGGTGATTTCGAGCGACGAGGTGCATTCTCGACTGTCGAAATCGAGATGGGCGACGAGTCAAAGGTATAATCCTTTTTTCAAATTATATAAATATATATATATATATAGTTTCATAGGAAATAAATATACATTTTCAAATTTTACTTGTTTATTTTTTTTAAATAAAATAGTGTATTAGGGAGATTTACTTAATTAGCTATTTTTGTAACTTAAAATTTATTTATTATAGGAAAAAAAAATAGTTTAATAAAATAATCAGTTAATTAAATTTATTTAAATGGAATTGACCATTTTATTTGTTTAAATATTAATAAAATCATCCAATGATTATACAAGGACGAAAACCTTGAAGCCAAGTCAAAATTGGATCGGATTTCGAACAAAAATCAAAGGTGAGTTAATCTCACTCATTTGGAATACTATTAAATTTAAATAGTTAAAATTTAAATTATCGATTGCTTGCTTGAAGTGATAATTTATTATCAGCTTGGATGTGATGTGTTATATATATATTGGAGTGATTGATTTCCCACATTATATAGCGGATGAGACCATATGCGCCCCGCATAATAGAGGATGACCCTATATACCGCGATATTACACCTCGAAGTGGAATTGGTATTTATATTGTGCTAACATCTATGGATGCAGAGAAACATGTTGGAGGGATCCAACTGGATTCCTCAAAATTATTTAGATTGTTCTAATATTCTAGGATATGGTTTATTTGATAATCTGTGATAAATCATATTGGTAATCGAAAATATTGGATGCTATGGTTTGATCGAATATATTTGGGTATACTAAGTTATCAAAAATATATAGATTGGATTTTTGAAGGGAAAATTCTTAAGTAAATAATTATAGAGGTTTGGATAAATGAATTGGAAAAGGATAAAAGTTGATTTTTAAATTCTAAATAAATTCCAAGTATGGAAAAGGGATTTTTGAATAAATGGAAATAAATGAATTTTTAAACTTAAGTAATATTATTTAAAGAAATAAAAGATTTTTTTTAAATTCAGGATTTAAATGGTTTAGGAAGAAATAAAAGAAGAATTTTGAAATAAGTATGAAATTCGTATTTTCATTTTAAATAAGATTTTAAATCATAACAAAGAAGTTAAATATGAAATTAACGGGTTTTGAAATAAGATTGAGTAAGTAAAGGAATTTATTTTTTTAAATGGAGTAAATTTTGGAAATCGGTTTGGAAATTTGATTTAGTGTTTGAAACCGTGTTTTAAAAGAAGGATGAGACTATGGAATTTATAAACTGGGTTTATAAAGTGAAATAAGATATCAGTGGATATTTGGAAATATAAATTCAAGGTGGGAATTCATAAAGGAACGAGTAATTTGTTTTAAAAATAAATGGTGGTTTATTTGTAAAAAGTGTGGAAAGGAAAATTTATGGATTTGGGATGTAAATTGGATAAATCTGGAAGGATTTATTATCTGATTAAATGGATTATTTTGGAATGGGAAGTGTATTTTCCCTGGAAAGCCAAGTATGTTTTCAAAGTAGCTTTTAAGTATAAGTTAAAAGTTTTAAAGTTGGTTTTAAAAAGAATCTTATGGAAGAAATTATTTTTCTTAAATTGTTTAAAAAATTTAAGGTGAACATTTATTAAGTCAGTTATAGTAGTAATCATTTTTAAGGATAAATTAGTATTATAATTTTAAAGATAATAATTAAATATTTATATTTTATAAAGTAGCTTTATTTTTAAAAGTAGTTCGGCTAAAGTTTTTATTTGAAAAACTAGTATAAAATTTCATAACCTTTATTTTGAATAAAGTCTTTTAGGCATTTTTATGTTTTTAAGTATATATATTTTTTGGGTAAAGTGATTTAAATTATTTTCAAATCTAAAGTATTAAGATTTGGCGGTTTCCAGTGAGAATAAAACAATTGGGTGGAAATTTATTTCCACGTGGGAAAAAGTGATTTGAAAAATATTTTCAAAGGAATTTAAGTGTAGAAAATATCTTGTGAAGATATTTTGAAATAAATAAATGAATAATTTGGAAAAGGTTTAAAATCTGATGATTAGTTGTGTATGTTGTTTGATAGTTAAATAACCGACTATCAATATTGGCCAATGCGCTAATCATTTCGAAGAGACTGGGATCGGGATTAATTTTCTAAAAACCACTTCGATCCGGTTTAAACGTATTGTATAGAAGACAAGAGCTTAGAGTCGAAGATGGAGCTGTGAAGTGCAAGGGATAGTCGCTACTAATCCTGAGGGTGATTCCAAAATGGATGTAGTAGGAGTAGTGCCTTCGGTTCCGTTCGGACTCGGAATGGACTTGTATGGACGAATGCTTTCAGAACATCGTCAGGAGGACAATGTGTGCTAAAAAGGTAATGCATAGCCTCGAGACTCATCAACCGGGAATGGCTAAAACAGGGGAGATGCACGCAAGGCTAAGTGGCTAGCAACCAAGTAGGGTAAGGTCATCCCTGTCTAGAGGTCCCTTTATTTCGGCTGTGTGGGCGGTTGCTGATCCCAACCGCGGGGTGATCTTATTCGGACTATCCAGTAAGAGGTAGCTCCGGCCTTGTGATGCGGGGATCATGGTGGATCCTCGATACGGTGATCTAGACCACATACTGTGACGGGCGGTAGCCTAGTAGCCTTGCCATTGATGGAAATCCATTCTTCCTACGTGCCTTTACGATTTTGTTTGTAGAGCCCACTTTGTGGCTAGTATTGCTGGAATTTAATAATGTAACAATTTCGGCTATTTGAATTAGTATTTGTATATAGACACTACTATAATATCAGAGGATTTTATACGAAAGTTTTGGTTATCATAAGGTAAAAACCCGGCATGTTTATTTGTTTCGTGGTCTTACGAGATACGTTTGATTTCAAAAGGATTTTTGAGAACTTTAATAATCCAATTGAGTGTGTTTTCTCACACTGGTTTTCCAAACTGACTTGGGTGTTATGTAACTATAATGCTTAGGTCAGATCTATTATTCTAGAGTACAGGAAATAATGCTATGGAGCTCAGGAGACGAGCTGGATGGCGAGACGTATCACACGTATTTGATGAATATTCCGCTGTGTTTGATTAACTGTATAGTCAATTTTGTGAGGACAGGGTATGATAACTGTCCAGTTGGGTGCTGTAAATTTTGTTGTACTCTGATGATGTAATGTATAAACAGATATAATTCTTTTTGTTTTAAAGAGTAGTCATTTATCTATTATATATTGTTCTGTTGCGATTGTGAGATTTTGATATTGTTTCAATTTCTTCTTCTACCTCCTTCTTCTTTAACCTTAATGGTTCGTTTTCCGACATTCGATTGTTCGACATTTGATACAGTTGACGTATTGATGTCGATTTTCGGGCGTCGAAAAATCGGTTCGTTACATAATCCCTCGTGGATACACGGCTCTACGCAAAAGCCAACACATGGCCATAATATACTCACCGCAGCAAGTATAATCACATACACATGAGTAATTCCTATTTGAATTACATTTACTAACAAAGAATAACAATAAAAAATAATGTAACGGTGTCCCATACCATGGCATGTTATTCGGATAATTACTCAATGCTCATAAACTACACTTGATCCACAGATTCCACACTAGATATTTCTATATGACAAGTCCGATGTAACCTAAAATGTGTTACCAAAATTCTCATACCATAGGTATCACTAATCCATTTATTCAAATTTCTCGTTATATAGAAATGAGAATTGCACAAACAATAATAAAAGTAATAATATAATAATATATACATTATATTTAAATTCTCAAATAACATTATATAAGACAAATGATACAAGAGTAATATCCAAATAGATGTTTAAACACATTCCACAAGTCCATTATATAAACTTAAAATCATTATCAAACATCATAAGATCATTTGATAATTTAACATAGATTCACTAATTCTTTATAACTTTCCATTTGAATCGTAATATTATTAAAATACTTCATTCACTTAATAAACATCCTAAAATAACTTGTAAAAATAAATATTACTCATAACAGTCACTTCATAGTTTTTATAACTAAATACAATGATATAATAAATATATTAATGTCCAAAATAACTCCATTTTACTTCAAACCATTAGAATATACAATTCAAATCTTTCACTATATATGTTCAAAATCATTATTTACAATATTAGAATCACTTAATAACTTTTAAAAGTCATTTCATAATTTGATGATTATAAACTATTTTCAAATAAATTTATATTAAACAAAATAGGCTTTTAGAATGAAAACTAAACATTAAATCATAATAGCTTATATATACATTTAAATAAATCACTATACCTAATAAATAACTCTCAGAAAGTTCTTATTATAATATAAAGTAAATTTCAAAACCATTCATTAAATATAAATGAATAATTAATAGAAATATACAAAATAATATTTCAGAAAATTAAATACATATAGGTTTAATCGACTGGAGCCTTCCCTTAATCGACTGAAACAAGTGGACCAAAACCTCCAAGGTGTCGAATGACATTGGGTAGGTCTCTCGGATTTGGATTTTAAACTAGTTTAATCAACTGAATTTTATACTAGTCGATTGAATTTAGTCAACTAAATTTTATTTTAGTCTATTGAATTGTTAAAAGTCAGAAAATGACTTTCATACTTCTACCCTCCAATTCAACTAGATATCTCACTCTTGTTGGTGTTATTTTCCCATATTCTCTCATACTTCTTCTATACTTCAATCATACTTGATCGATTAAACTAAAGAAACACAATTCATACAAAAGGAGGTGTAATCACTACACTACCAATGTGTAACTTGATCATCTACTTATGACCAGTATTTCAATTCAAACATAGTTGTAAGTAGGAGAACTCACCTCGAATTGAAGCTTACACTAATCTCTACTTCATTCTTTTTTCCCTCTTTCCTTCTCCATAGGACTACTTTACTTCACTTGATTGATTATTGTAGAAGATTTTCTAAAAGATTGTATTTGATTGTAGCAATTTAGAGAGATTTAAATGAGTTTATTTTAATGTTTAAAGCGGTAGAAATTTGGTGGGAAGTCCAGATTTTCCATGTTTCAAAATGAGGGGTTTGGGTAGAACATATAAATGAAGGAGAGAACTCTAGATTTTAGAAATCTGTAGATTCTTGTTTCTTGAAACAATATTCATATTTTGGGTTTTGGTTAAACTATCTTGGGCTAAGTAACATTTGGGCCTACCTAAATTAATAATTCTATTTTCCTTTTAAGCTTTCATGAAAGTAAGCTCTAGATTCTTCTAACCTTCCTTATTAACATGAAATACAAATTAGGTCGGGTTTTGTGTAATGTTGGGCCTTGTTTTACATTTCTTTTTATTTCTTTCTTTTCTTTAGAAACTCATTTCTAATTAAACTTTGTACTCTTAAAATATCATTTTTTAGCAAAGCTAGCTGGCTTTATAGTAGGCCGTGCCACTGTATAAATAATGGAAAAATAGGTGTTCTGCATATGCATAGAACAACTAAACAGGCTCAAAAAGCCATGAAACAGAGACAATACAACACAGAAGCTAGGAAAAAAGAGCCTAAACTACTAAATAAAAATGACTACACACCGTACATAGAGGAAGGACCAGCACCAACAATAGCTGACGGGCCCATAACATGAACATACCCAGAGAACAGAGCAGCTAGGTTCTAATATTATCAAATTCAATCTAACATCAAAAATAAATTTCAACACTTTTATATTAAATATCGTTTGCTATGAATTTTTTTTAATCAATTTACTTCAAATAATAATTCATAACTTCATACTTAAAAATAATCAAATAAATTATTAAATCAATAATCTTTTCAAAATTAAATTCTTCCATTTTAATAAAATATTTTCCATCAAACTTTCAACTTATTTCCTTAATCATATATTAATTAATCCAAAATCCCATTGACATCATTAATAATTATTAACTATCATTATTAATTTATCACTTGACACGGGTTGTTACAGATTTCCCACTTAAGAAAATTGCGTCCTAGCAATTCCTACTCAGGCAATCTATAACTAGATAGATGAATTCTAGCTCATCCATACCATTTGTTAACTTGCATTCAAATTCATATTGCTTTATCATCAATATTACGGGCTAGCACATATAATGATATGCATCAACTCGACAAGTATATAAATAGAGCAATACAAATCAATGATTGGACCTTTCATCGGGCATACATAACTTAGAATATTCATTTTCTTTAATTTTAAAATCTCGTTTACTTAGTAAAAAATTATTCCAAAATACCTTTCTATTCTTCATAAATATTGAATTCACTTTGCTAATTAAAATCCAAAACCTTAATCTATTTAAAAAATTACTACATTTCAAAATTTTCCCATTGTCATAGAAGATTTTCAAACACTTTTACCAAAAATTCTCTCTACAAAAAGAATTAAATCTTTATTTCTTACCTAACATCTCTTTTAAGGTATAATTTTTATACTTCACAATCTTAAAAATAATTTTTATTACCAAAAGCTTGCTTATAAAATATTTCTTTCTATTAAAAGAAAATTCTCACAGCTTTAATTTCTAATCAACCTTTAAGTTTTCATTTCATAAATCTAGAACTGGTAAGGCTTATCAACTTGTAATAAATGACATAAAACAAAATGAGATTTTCTTCCCTTTAAATAAATCATTTATCAATTCAAAATTTATTTCTAAATTTAAACATCTATATTTATTAAAATAATCATTCTTGAAACCAATTGTTTATAAGTCTCTATTGCAACTCTAAATAGTTTGAGACATTATTAGTAGTAATAATAACACACAATTGCTAAAGAATTATTTTATCTCAAAGAATTTAATTCACAAAACTTATTTTAACAAATATTCCTTACTTACATAAACCAAAATATTTTTAATTTAACAATCAATTCTAAATGTAAATGAAATATAATATAAATAAGCACTTCTTTAAGAGGTTTTTTGCTTCAAAATTCTTACAAACGGTTTCATTAAAAACATACATTTTCCAATAATTAACTTCCCAAAACATTATTCAAAGTATTTAATCCTTAAAATCCTTACAAAACGTTATGTCTAAATGTCTCATTCTAATGTTTAGAAACCACAATCGATAATGTTGGTCAGTCACATCGACCAAAGTTCTTAAAGCACTCAATCGACAAATTAACACCGATCTATTTTAAAATTCCTTTAAACATTTGTTTCTTCATACTTTTGTAAAATCTTACTTTATAAAACATTCATCTAAATAAAACTTAATCAAATACCACTACTGTACTAACAGATTTTAGTAAAAGATTTTCAAATGAAAATATTTACTTACTTCCAAAATATTATGAATTTAAAAGTATAACTTGCTTTCACTGAAATATTTACCAAAACTCCCTTTTAAACAATTCAAATATCACATATCCTCAAATAATATAAAAAAAAATTACATTGCAAATTAATATCTAAAACTATAAAATATAAAATTATAGTAATGCTATAAATTACAACCTACAAAATTCCAGTGGTAACTTCACCATTGAAGGAAAACAAGGTATTAGAATAAAAAAAATTTAACAAAAGAATCATCTACAAACCAAGCTAAACAAAATTAAAAACAAATATTCAATATGCTCAGCAAAATGCATTTTATTGTTTCCAATGCGCACTCTAGACACTAATGGATAAGAATACAGTAACTCATATTGAGCCACCGTAGGTCAATCAATTTATTTTCATACTTAATAAATAGTATTAAAATATTTTATATATATATAGACACATACACGCACAAAATACAAAAATGTCCCCATATGATTACCCTAGTAATCATCGTATTCTAGATAATATATATTTACTCCTATTATCTCTTATTGTGGACTAAATTCCCAGCACACCCAAAGTGACAGGGACCTAATTCTTATCTAGGCCAATGACTCGTGTCTCATGTATACATTGTATTATTCTAAACCTTGCTCTGATCTCTTTTTGTAATACCCCCATTTCTATACCCATACTACTCAAGATTATTACTAAATAACAATAATTTCGAGTAATACGGAGAATGAAGTGATATGAGGGCACACATGTGAATATTAGACAAACACTGGTACTATCTCAAATATTAATATAACATACCATACTTGTACATGGTCACGGTACACAGAAATAACACGTGTACCTCCAAGACAGAGTAATACAAAATGTATAAATAATAACTAGAGAACATAAATTCAACACACACAGCGATAATATATAATAGTTATATACACTATCTCTTAATCATACGATACCTGAATCCAAATATACTTCAACTGGATATTGTAACATAATATAATACAGTCATATCCTCCTTTTATTCCCAAGCATCCTCAAACTGGTCAACTTGTTCTTGAACCTAAAATGTCTTGGGCTAATCCGAGTGTTATAAATAACAAACGGGTCAGACTATGTCTATACTGAAGGTTAATATATTTATAATTCAATATATATATATATATAGATATTTTTGAAAATGGGTTAACATATTTATTGCTCACAAGGCTTTATGGCCTAAGCCTGAACAAACCAGATCCGAATATTACAACACAAAATAAAGAAACATTTTACTAAAAATTCAAACATTCCTCACTTTAACCGATACATTCCAAATTTGGGAAACAACAAAAATATAATTCAATATATACACACACGCACATATATATATAGTAATATAATAACTCTCATAATATTGATAAATACATAATATATGTGTGTGTGTATATTGAGAATATAATAAATAATCTTAAATGTATTATATAACTTCAAATATCACAAAGCATATATAAAATATCGTCACTTATCTTAAAGTAAATAAATTCAGAAATCACAAAATCAACTACAAATGGATGAATCACCAAATCCACAAATCATCATCAAAATCAAGAAATTATCAATAATGAGATATCACTTAGTATAGTTAGTCTAGCTCGCAACAATGCGAAAACATATCTCTCAATCTCAATAATAAAAGTACCATCATCAACATACAAAATAGGATAGGCTGCCTATCATTATAATAAAAGATACGAGGATCCACATACTGTGGACACCTATCCAGATATAATCTTATCTCCTCACATATGAATAAATCAAAATAGTATGGATATAATGGGGACTAACCACATTTTAGACATCCAGTCTCTAGCATAGTCAACTCGTTATAGGATAGTGAATAACATATGCCAATCCACCACATGCGCTCATTATAGGATAGCATAGTCAACTCATTACAGGATAGCCTCAGTCAAGGCCCTGCTTTTGAAAGTGCGGTGTGTATACAATTATATGTGCTAATATAGTACACACGGATCGTGTAATATGGACAATAATATAAATGCGGAAAATAGATGATAGTAGCAAAGTAAAAATAAAAATAGAAAAAATCACACCAGAGATTTTTATACTGGTTCGGAGCACCGTCCTACGTCCAGTCCCAGACTTCTATCTGGATTTTCACTATTAACTACCTCGCTTCACCCGGAGGAACAGGTTTACAATACCCGAACAGCCGAACGGGATTTCACGCCTCTAATACACTGAGGACTTCAACACTTGCCTCTTACAACACGAGGACTTCAACAAAAAAACAAATACAATTGTTGTTGACAACTTGTGTTCTTGAAAACACGGATTTGTCACTAGTAGTACACCCTTCCTATAATCTTATCCTCAAAGAATATGAATGATGTTTTGTAAAGATTAAAGAAGGTATTTACTTATTGAATCAAAAGATATGAAATAATTTCAATGATTCAATAAGCTAAATTAATTTTTAGAATGCAGGAGTGTTAGAGATTAGATTAGAGAGCATATATGATCGTGTAAAAACTTGCGTTTGAATCAATGATTTAGATGAATATATATAGAGAAAAATAGTTGTAACTCTTTGTGAACAGTTGCCATTAAGAGTTATGATCATTGATGAAAGATAGGAGATGCAACCTTTGGAGAAGAGAAGTGTCTTTTGGAAAAGTTGCTTTCTGTTTAAAAACGGTCGACAGGTCAAAAATGGACCGGTAGACAGGAATTCAAATATATATACGTTATGTGCATGTGTGCATGTTATCTGTGCATTCTGGGCAAAAACGGTCGACCACCTTATTTTCAACCGGTCGACCGGTTTAGTCCAATTTGCACAGTTAATGTGCATATGTATATATATTGAAAGATTGAAGTTATATGATTATTTGAGGATAGATTTTAACATAAATTACTAACATACCAAATAATCAACCTCTAATATATGGAGCTCTTTGTGTTTCTTAAATGAATAACTTCTTTTTGTCGATCACGGCTTATTCCTTTGTCAGAAATCAAAACTCTATAAAAATCTTGACTCAACATTCTCCCTCTTTTTGATTGATGACAACATATTTATGAATCTCCCCCTGTATAAGATATCCCCCTGAGATTGTGTCCTGCATATATACTGTTAGCACAATTTTCTCCCCCTTTGTCATCGACAAAAAGGAGTTGTTTAAATGGAGGATGTAAAAAAGATTATAAGCAACATAAAACTACTACCATAGATCAAGAGTAACATTCTCACAAGATGATAATACACACAAGTCTAGTATGAATTAAAACACGGCAATATTTAGTACAAGTGCCAGATAATGTCTTTAAAGCTCCACCTAAGTATAACATCTCCCCCTAAGTATAATATCCCCCTCTATTTATATGCATATGAATTTCTCCCCCTTTGTCATTATCAAAAAGAATGAGGAAATATATAAAATTATATAAAATATCTTGTATATAACGAGATAAACTCATTATTAATTATGAAGGAAAAGTAAAATAAATTTTACCATATTTACCGAAGTCCATATTTATTTGTAAGCACGTAATTCTATTAAACATATGGAACATTCTTTGAAATTCCAAAATCTATCCTTTTCCTTTTGTTTCTCTGAGTACCTGTAAAAAATAATAATAATTTTCGGTACCCACTTACTATGTTAGGGTCCGGGGGGTTAGGTCTTTGGAAACCATACCCATTTGGGTGTGGTTGAACCTTTATAAATATAATTTTCATTACAAATTACATTCTTATAATAGTTGCTAATATAAAGTTGTTTATCATGATCAATCATATTAGCTGGAATCCATATCTTAATACTATTAGTCATTAGCTTAGTACTTGAAGAATAATTTCTATCATTTCTAAACAAAGTACTATTATGACTATAACTGGTTTTAAAACTATCTTGATTACTAGTACTAGCACTAGAGTTAGTATACATGAATGCATATCTAGTACTATTTTTACTTTTAGCTTGTTTATAGCCTACACCACTTCTATCATTGTGAGCTTTTGAATTCTTAACATAACCTAATCCCTTCTTATTTGAAGCAGGTTGAGAATTTTCAATAATCCTGGATAAATTTTCTCTCCCTTTATTAAAATTGGAAATATTTTTAGTAATGTCATCAAGCTTAGTTTTGAGACTAGTGTTATCTAACTCAACAATTTTAATTTTTGTTTTTAACTCATGATTTTCAGAAGCTAGAGCATTATTCTTTTCTTTTTGAGCTTCTATTTCTTGACTTAATAGAGCGAGTTGAGAATTGTCTGAATCTTGAATTTTCTCAAGTTCTTCTTCTAATATTCTCTTCTCGTCTTTAAGCATATCTCTTTCGAATTTTGCTTTCTTCTGATTTTCCAGTGCTTCCTTATATTTTCTTTTGAGACTTTTTAAAGTGTCTAGAAGTTCTGAATTTATTTCTATCATATCATCAAAAGTTAGATCACTAACCTCGTTATCTTTTGCCATGAAGCATTTGTTTGTTTGCTCCTTTGATTGTTCTTTATTGCTCTTCCTCTTCTTATTGCCTTGACTAGATCTCTTTGTAGCCATTTATTCTAGGATGTTGTTACGATCTCTAGAAAATCAGGCTCTGATACCAAATGAAAGTGCGGTGTGTATACAATTATATGTGCTAATATAGTACACACGGATCGTGTAATATGGACTACAATATAAATGCGGAAAATAGATGATAGTAGCAAAGTAAAAATAAAAATAGAAAAATCACACCAGAGATTTTTATACTGGTTCGGAGCACCGTCCTACGTCCAGTCCCAGACTTCTATCTGGATTTTCACTATTAACTACCTCGCTTCACCCGGAGGAACAGGTTTACAATACCCGAACAACCGAACGGGATTTCACGCCTCTAATATACTGAGGACTTCAACACTTGCCTCTTACAACACGAGGACTTCAACAAAAACAAATACAATTGTTGTTGACAACTTGTGTTCTTGAAAACACGGATTTGTCACTAGTAGTACACCCTTCCTATAATCTTATCCTCAAAGAATATGAATGATGTTTTGTAAAGATTAAAGAAGGTATTTACTTATTGAATCAAAAGATATGAAATAATTTCAATGATTCAATAAGCTAAATTAATTTTTAGAATGCAGGAGTGTTAGAGATTAGATTAGAGAGCATATATGATCGTGTAAAAACTTGTGTTTGAATCAATGATTTAGATGAGTATATATAGAGAAAAATAGTTGTAACTCTTTGTGAACAGTTGCCATTAAGAGTTATGATCATTGATGAAAGATAGGAGATGCAACCTTTGGAGAAGAGAAGTGTCTTTTGGAAAAGTTGCTTTCTGTTTAAAAACGGTCGACAGGTCAAAAATGGACCGGTAGACAGGAATTCAAATATATATACGTTATGTGCATGTGTGCATGTTATCTACATTCTGGGCAAAAACGGTCGACCACCTTATTTTCAACCGGTCGACCGGTTTAGTCCAATTTGCACAGTTAATGTGCATATGTATATATATTGAAAGATTGAAGTTATATGATTATTTGAGGATAGATTTTAACATAAATTACTAACATACCAAATAATCAACCTCTAATATATGGAGCTCTTTGTGTTTCTTAAATGAATAACTTCTTTTTGTCGATCACGGCTTATTCCTTTGTCAGAAATCAAAACTCTATAAAAATCTTGACTCAACAGATTTTATAGTAGTTTGAGATGACGTACCGCTCATACCAAACTGTTGTATGACCTAAGGTTTCATTCATTGATTTTATTACCTCGGGTACTCTTAAATGAGTAGATTAAGGATAATGGGTCTGGATAGTGCACGGAGCTGTATGAAGTACAAAAAGGAAGCTACGCTTCCATATATCTATATTTGGATCTTAGTATCGCTTATATTCTACTATGCAGCATTGTGGAGCTATACCAGTACTTGTATTACATTATACATAGTTTTAAGTTTATTCTGGAGATTTGGGATTTATAGACTCCACTATTTTAGTTTTTATGTAATCGGTGAACCTATTGCACTCTGATATTCTTATTTATGGTTCATTTGATTATATCACTATCTCGCCTGTTTTACATCTATATTATATATGTTTTCTATGTGTTTTGAGATATTTTATAGGTTCTGTGCTTCAATTTTTGTTTTATACATCCTTGGCTACCATCTTGCATCGACCGAGTACCTCCACAATGCATTATACATAAATATTGAGTACCCAAGGTATAGGGCGATAATCACATTTGGTATCAGAGCATAGGTTGCATAGACAACCTAAGTTGAGACATGGATCCATTATAGATGATAAAGGAGCTATTACTTTAGAATTGATCGAGCGATATATGAGAAAGCGTTACTTGTTATATTTCAGTTTTCAAAACTACATGGAAGCATATGATAGTAAGTCACATTGCATATTTGAATACCATCGATAAGGCTTCCCTCTATGATAGATTGATCATTCCTATTACAATATGTAAGAATGGATAGGCATACTAGAAGTTATGTGTAGGAAGCTAAGGATGAAAGGGTCATCGGGATAGCTAATGACCCAGAAGTGCAGGCAGTGTATATCCGTATGATGGCAAGTGTAATGCGAGCAGCCCAAAGAGGAGCTACATGGATAGTGGATAGTGTGCTAAAATGCAAGCGCGGTAGGTTGTTGTTCCTCTAGAAGAAGCTAAACCGCAAGTAGGACGAAGCAGTAAGAGAACGAGGAACAACAAAGGTGAAAAATAGCCCTAGGAGAAAGGTTACCGAAAGAAAGGAAAGTAGATATCGAGGTGCTTTATTTACAACGAGAGGGGTCATATTAATGAGGGCTGTAAGTACCTAAAAGATAGTGAGAGGAAGTGCAT
Source organism: Allium cepa (assembly GCA_030765085.1). NCBI lineage: Eukaryota > Viridiplantae > Streptophyta > Magnoliopsida > Asparagales > Amaryllidaceae > Allium > Allium cepa. Next base: position 74,800,771 of record CM060941.1, on the reverse strand, counting down.
CAATTGTGGTAGGGCTGGGCACGTTAAAACAGATAGTCCAAAACCGATATATGTGCAACTCCAAATGAAGCACGGTCCGATGAAGAGCAAATGGAAGCCTATTTGCAATGATTATACGAAGAAGGGCCATTTTGCTAAAGATTTTAAGGCGGGAGGAAAGGAGTGCTTCAACTGCAACAAGCTTGGGCATATCAAGAAGGATTGTGCGGAACTGCTTCAGAACAAGCAAGATGATTCTGCTTACACTTTGAGTGTTGTCCCGACTTCATAAATTGCTTCATCGACGAAGGAGGAAGGGAAGAGTGTCATTATACGTAGTATGTTTTCTATTTTAGATACACCTGTACGTTTTTATTCGATATCAAGGTATCATATTTCTACATATCTAGTGATTTGGTAGGTAGATTGAGATTAAAACTTGAGATAGTTGACCGACCTTTGATTTATGATGAACCCAGTTGGGGGTTCAACCAGCCTCTACATGGTTCTTTGAAACTTATCCTTATCGAGTCGTGAATGTTTATGTTAACCCACCTTTTAGCAAGGCATCACACGAACCCAATGGACTTCATGATTATCAGGGCAGAAAGCCTGGATGGATGGTTACCAGGATTGGAAATCGATTATGGACAAGACTATGAATGATAGACATATGGATTCATGCTAACAGCATTTTGGAATTGGCTAAGTATGAATTTCACACTTTAATTGAAAAACGATCGGGAAAAATCGTTTTCCAAAATGGATCGGCTATGATCCTTCTCCAATGGTTCAGCAATGGTCCATCTTCATTATGAATCGGCTATGATCCATCTCCAAAATGGATCCGCTACGATCCATCTCCAATATAGATCAAACAAAACATCTTCATTAATGACCGGTGTGAATTGATATGATTACTGATCACTTGGATTGACAATACAAATCAACATCAATCTATCAATAACTCAACAACCACAAGGGCGATCGACGAAACAACTTCAAAAACAGGAAGTAAAGGACACAAGGGACCCACCATATCGATCGCATGTCAAAAGGAGCCAACAAAACGATCGGCACTGATCATTTTGATGGTGTGAGATTGACCCCAAATTTTGTGGGCCAGGTTGTTTGGCTCTGGACGTTCTTCCAGCAAAATTTTAGTCTGATCCACACATGGCTTCACCTATAAATAAATCTGGCATGGCATTAGCAAAGGGATCTTCTTCTTTTTGCTTCACTTCATCTTCTATCTAGGTAATACTATTCCATTTTTGTTCTTGTATTTCACGGATTTGTAACTATAATAAGCAGTATAAACTAATAAAAGGAAAATCTTTGAAGTGGATGAAGGCCAGAGTTAGCCGAATCATTAATACGTGTCTCTCTTTACTTGCTTTCTCATTGTTTTAATTTTGTTCTTATTTTATTTCTCTTCATATTTCTATGATTGGATTTGTATTGATGTTTTGACACAACCAGATGTTGGTAGCCATTTTTGACGTTAACATTTTGGGGTTTTCACTGAGAGAGCTAGCCCCCGTAGATTTGGAATTTGGATTCAGAGTTTGGAAAATATCTAGAGGTCAGATTTGAAGCAATGGTTAGACAATCAACAAGGAGAGTGCTACTGAAAAGGAGCCACCATGGAGGAAGTCATGAGACTTCCTTAGGAGCTGGAGTTAATCAAGCATCTATCTACATCACCATGAATGATGATGGATGCTATGTAGGAAAGGATGCTGAAAAGACAGGAGGAGATGATGTAGAATTTACTCCTATAGATTGGATAGGCTAGAGCAAAAAACCAAGGGATTGGAGTAGCAGGAAATGCAAGAAATATGGATCGTGAAGTAGGAGCAGCATGAACTATGGAAAACCAGAATCAATATCATGGAAATGGAAAGCTAGACTAAGGAATGAAGTAGAGCAGCTGGGAGCACCTCTCGGTCAACGTGGAATTATCGACCTCGGTCCATCCATAAAGACGGTGTCAATTGATCAAGACTTCGGGGCATGCGTTTGGTCAGGTTGGATCGATCCCAGGCACGGTGTTGGACGGTAACATGCAGTTTGGTGCCAATCGGAGTTTGGTTGCTCGTTAGAGGAGTACATTTCGGAATTCCCTCGTGGACTCGAGGGCAGTTTGGAAATGATGATAGGAGACTGCTGCTGGAAGATAATGACAGGTTTGCAAAGATAATCAGGTGAGTTGTGCATGGAGGATTGGTAAATATGGATCTGGAGGATGTAAATTGAAGTCCATTCACTCCTAATATCAGGAATGCTAGGAATCCATAGGAGTTTAAACTACCAATTCTGGAAGTATATGATGAAAAGTCGCACCCAACTATGTATATAATGAGATATGTGCTGCACATGAAAGTATCGGGGGGATCAGAAGAATTCATGGCATGATGTTTTCCCCTGTATCTAACATATATAGCTGCACCATGGTTTAGGTAGCTGGAGAGCAGTTCTATTTACACATGGATGAAATTGGTCCAAAGATTTATGAGGTAGTTCAAGGTTCACACTTCGAGACCCAAAAACGTAATGAGTCTGGCAACACTAAAATAGAAGACCAGGGAGTCTCTAAGGAGTTTTCTAACACGATTTAATGCGGCCTTGGCATCGGTGGATCGATCAGATCCATTCATAGTTTTGATGGAAGTTGTATCAGGAACTACCGACGGCATAAATTTCAAGGATTCACTCGCGCGGGATCCACCTATGGATCTCAAAGAGTTTTATCACGAAGCAGAAAGGTTACTATCGCAGAAAGACACACGAGCCGACAAACCAGAGGTGAACGCTGTGCAAAGAGAAGGATCATCAGGAGATGCAAATAAGAGTGATAAAGGCAAAAATAAACTGGACGATGGATATGATGGAATGAAAAGGCGATGGAAAGAGCGGAGCCGAAGTTCTCCTCCTACTTGGATTTAATGGAAAGCCTAGAACGAATCTGGACACTAAGGAGCAACTCCCCTATCAGAAACCACAAAAGAGGGATCCCATGGAGCGGAAGTGTATGTTTGGAAAGTACTTCCTATTTCACGAATTGAACACGCATACCATGGATGAATGCAGACATTTAAAGGATACGATTGAGGAGCACGTCTGGAATGGCAGATTGCCGCAGTGCGTAAGGAATCAGACAATGTCAATGGAATAGGAGTAGCCACCATCCATATTAAATGGAAACAGGAATGGCCCTGGATCAGGGTCACGGATCTCCATCAACTATTCGTGATTGTAAGGGCCTAGTTTAGGAATTGGACTCTGGCCATAATAATAATAATAATAAACTCAATGATAATGCAGCTAAGTCATTTACATGTGTACGGGATCGAGGACTGTCCCTAGGCATGCTTTGAGATGATGATGAATCGTCATGCCCGAAGAGGCACGACTTTTGGTTATACGAACTCTTATTTGTTAATTTCTATTTGATCCACATATAAAATAGGTCATATATATTGTCCCGACCGGAGAGACGTGTCAAAAACTACATGGTGCGAGTCCCTTCGCCATAGAGCGAGTGGATGGTTGTATATCGATTACGCCCTTGACCGAAGAGTTAAGGCCGAAGAAAGGAAGTCAGTATTGAATTGATTGCTTTATGTCCCTAGCTGGAAAGTCAGGGACCAGAGTGCAAGAAGTGAATTGCTTCGTTAGAGAGCGACAAAATCAACTCACTTATTGTCATTCCCCCTTTCATAGGAGAGCAAATGGATGGGGTCCGGAAAGAACCTGGAGAGGCTATGATCTGCCTAGGAAGGACAAGACAACACTTAATGTTTAGGGACACTGACCTGAAGTACAGAAAATAACGTTGCTTCGCCAGAGAGCAACAAGATCGTCTTACCCGGATAGCGAGTATGGATTGTGCTCAGCAAGGACCTAAAGAGATCATAGATTTGGATAAAACGGTCCGAAGGGATTATGGATTCGAAAGTGAATATCGACTCGGAATGGTCATGGATCTCACTAACAATCTGGAGAGATCATGGATTTGGATTAGCAATGGATTGGATTTGAATTGGATAATATGGCTATCGATATGCATTATGGACTTCAGATTCTGGATTTATGATAATTAAAAATACACCTTCCTATCATAAGGCATGTTTTAGGGGCCAAAGTGTTAACTTGCCTTTTGGCAAGGCATTACAAAGGTATATTTAACCAAATGGACTTACTGATCATCAAGGCAGAAAGCCCGGAGGGATGGTTATAAGGATTAGAGATCGATTATGGACAAGACTATGAACGATAGTCATATGAATTCATGTGAATAACATTATGGAATTGGCTAAGTATGAATTTCAAACTTTAGTTGAAAAACAACCAGGTACAATCGTTTTCCAAAATGGATTGGCTATGATCCTTCTCCAATACGGATCAGCAATGGTCTATATTTATTATGGATCGGCTATGATCCATCTCCAACATGGATCGAATATGGAACATCTTCATTATGGATCGATGTGAGTCAATATGTATATGGACCGCTTGGATTGACAGTACAAATCAACGATTGTCGATCAATAACTGAACAACCATAAGGGCGATCGATGAAACAACTTTAGAAACAGGAAGTAAAGGACACATGGGACCCACCATATCTACCACTTGGCAAAAGGAGTCAAAAATAATCGGCACCGATCATTTTGATGGTGTGCGATCGACCCCAAATTTTTTGAGTCGGTACGTTTGGCTCTGGTGGTTCTTCTAGAGAAATTTTAGCCCAATCCATGCATGGCTTCATCTATATATGCAACAGACATGGCATTAGCAAAGGGATCTTCTTCTTTCTGCTTTACTTCATCTTCTACCTAGGTAATACTTTGTCATTTTATTCTTGGATTTCATGGATTTGTAACTAGCTGTATAAACTAATAAAAGGAAAATCGTTAATGTGGACATAGGCTAGAGTTAGCCGAACCACTATAAATATGTATTTCTCTTTACTTTCTTTCTTACTGTTTTAATTTTGTTCTTCATTTATTTCTCTTCATATTTCTAAGATTGGATTGGATATTGGTGCATCCACATAACCAGGTGTTGGTGGCCATTTTTGACGCCAACGGTTTATTTGTTTGTGATTACTTTGTTTTCGGTTTCGTGGGGTTTGTGTTATTCTAGGGATGGATTGGATGAGGAGGTACGAAATAGCGGTGGACTATAAGAGGCTGTCGATGACGATAGGGGTGGACGATGGGCGTAGATTGGAGATAGGCTATCTATTTGACGATTAGGTGATCGTTAGCTTTTTGTATTTATTCAAGATCCCTCACGGTGAGTCGTCATCTATGCCTATAGGTAGAGAATATCCAGACATTTGAGGAGGTGATTGGATTAATACCACATAAAGGGATCAAGTTTTGTGTAGACTTAGCGAAGGATGTCAGCCCGATAGTTATGCCCTTTTTAAGCGTATGACATTTAGAGAGCAGAAGGAGTTGCAAGTGTAAGTGAATGACCTATTGAGATGAGGGCTCATTCATAGGAGCATATCTGAGTGGAGCGCACTTGTAGTATTCACCAAAAGAGGCGAATGGCTGTCTGAGGTTGTGTGTAGATTATCGTGAGCTAAATAAGACGATGAAGAAGAACAAATATCCACTTCCATATATTGATGACTTGTTTGATCATCTCCACGATGCTAAGGTACTCTCTCAGTTGGAACTTGCGATGGGGTTTCCTCAACTGAGAGTAGGAAGGAGAGTGTGTCAATTACAACTTTCCGTAAGCCGTCTGGAATCTATGAGTAGGTGGTTATGCTATTCTAGCTAACCAATGAACCGACATACTTTATTGATCTTATGAACCATATTTTTAGGGATCGGCTAAATAAGTTTATACTTGTGTTCGTGGATGATATCCTTGTTTATTCGAGGATCGAGGAAGAACACAAGGAGCATTTGACGATTGTGCTCGAGGAGTTGAGAAAGCATCGATTGAAGGAAAAGTTTTCGAAGTGTTACTTCTAGAGAAGGGAAGTGCGATTTTTGGGTCACGTTTCTGAGCAGGGTATTGTTGTAGATTCTATAAAGGTGGCATTAGTATAGGACTGGAATCGACCCAAGACCGCTACAAACATGAGAAGTTTCCTTGGACTAGCGAGATACTATAGATGTTTTATCCAAGACTTCTCTAAGGTAGCAGTGCCGTTAGCTAACTTGATGAGGAAGAACCAGACTTTTATTTTGGGCGCAAGGTGCGAGCAAGCTTTCATGAGTCTGAAGGAAAGGTTAACAACCACACTAGTGTTGGTCATTCTGAGCAAGAATGAGGAGCAGACAGTATACACAGATGCATGTGGTACTGGACTTGATGTGGTATTGATGCAAAGGGGATAGGTTGTCGCTTAGGCTAGTCAACAGCTGAAACCACGCGAGAAGAAGTATCCGACTCATGGTTTGAATTTGGTGGCGATATTATTCGGTTTGAAGATATGGAGGCATTATTTACTTAGGGAGAGGTTCGAGTTGTATATGGACCACAAGTCGTTGAAGTATCCATTCTCCCAGAAGGATCTTAACCTTCATCAGCAGCGATGGTTAGAATTCCCAGCCTCCTATGACTATGACATTTTTATTTTACTTGTAAGGGAAATGCGATCGTTGATACTTTGAGTAGGAGACATGCTACCTTGGAGCGATGATACTAGAGTGGAAGCAGTTATAATTTATCACTGGCTATGATTTTAGACCCCGATGTGAGTTAGAGCTGGGAGTATTGGATGCCTTACGACCAGACCTACCTAAATTGAGCAAGTTGGTACTAGTTAGAGGCAAGGAGCTAAAATAGTGATGATCATGGAAAAACAGTGGAAGGAGTAGATTCTGAGGAGATGAAGTGGTACGGAATCAACCATGATGGTTGGCACCGTAAGAATGAGTGATTATTTTTCCTGATGTCGATGGGTTGAGGGATGAGGTGCTTTGAGAGTGCCATCATTCAAGATGATTGTACATCGTGGTAGCAATTAAAATGTACCTATAATATGTGGAAGATATTTTATTCGGAAGGGAAAAAGAAGGACGTTAGGGCATTTATCTTGAAATGCATGAGCTTTCAGTTGGTAAAGGTAAAGTAGAAGAAGTCAAGTGGTTTGCTGCAACCGCTCGAGATTCCTGAGTGGAAATGGGAACAGGTTTCGATGGACTTTATGGACGAGTTGCCGAGGACCAAACAAGGGTGCAATAGCACTTGGGTCATAATCGATAGATTGATGAAGAGTGATAGATTTAACGACCCGGAGTTTTCGATCCAGAAAATTCCAGAAAGTTAGGAAAAGAAGAAAAAAAAAGAAGCAGAAATAAGTCATAGAAACCTTACATACACAGCGGATCAAAATATAATATCATATAAATAACAGTTTTATAAAGAAGAACTGTATTAGTACACTTATATTTTTATACATCAGAGTAACAACCATTTCCAATCACTGGACAGTTTAAAACAACATGTCCTAGTTATACAATAATGTATCACAGCGGAAAATACTCCATTCGTTTCTGCCCTCCAACTCGCCTCCTGAACTCTAGAACATCCTTACCTGAAAGTCTGTAATACTCGGTCTGACCCGAGCATTACATTCGTTTAATCTAGTAGAATGGCATCCAAATTGGCCAAGCTGTATGTAAAGTGGGTTTTGTGATTCCATGGTGTGCTAAAAAGAACTGTAGCGACCGAGATCCTTTGTTCACTAGCGGATTTTGAAAAAGCTTACAAGAGGCATTGGGGATGGAGCTGCATCTTAGTACAGTTTATCACCCACAAACTAATGGTTAGACTGAAAGGGTGAATCATACTGTGGAGGATCTCTTACGAGCTTGCGTCTCGATTTCAGTGGCTTATGGGACGATCATTTAAACTCAGTAGAGTTTGCATACAACAACGGTCATCAATCCAACATCGGTATGGAAACATTTGAAGTATTATATAGCTGATTGTGCGGTGCTCCTTCATGTTGGTAAAAAGCAGGCGAGAAACTGACACTTGGGCTAGATATGATCAGAGAGACCTCGAAGAAGATCGAGATCATTCAACAATGAATGAAAGCCGCTTAAAATGGAAAGAATAGCTATGCTAGTAGGAGAAGATGTGATTTAGAGTTCTCCATCGGTAATAGGGTGTTTTTCAAGATCTCTCTTTGAAAAATATCATTCGATTCAGTAGTAAGTGGAAGTTGGCGCCAAGATTTGTTGGTCCTTTTCTAATACTTAAGAGGATTAAGAACCTGGCTTACAGAGTTGACTTACCTCAGAAGATGGTGGACGTGCACAATGTGTTCCATGTCTCTCATTTGCAGAAGTTTGTGCATGACTTTAGCTAATAGTTGAATCGAATCAACTTGATGATATCAAGATTAAACTAAAAGCATCGAGACCTTATAGGCCTATTTGTATCACCGGACATGATACGAAGTAGTTTGGATGAAAATGGTAGAATTGGTGAAGGTCCAGTGGAGTGAGAGCAAAGGAGATTGTACTTGGGATACCGAGGAGAGCACGATAACCGCTTATCTGGAGCTCATTACTTGGCAAGACTTCTAGTTATCACACTTACTTTCACTTTTGATATCATATAGGATAGTTTAGTATCTGGCATGCTAGATAGGCATATATATCATTTCTTATTTCCATGTGCATGTTTGATATGTTTGCTCGTGGATGTTAGGCATGTGTCGTAACTATGTTTGATTTTACCTTGTTTTTGTTGGGGATTTCTAGGGCAAAATTCCTAAAAAGGGGATCAGAGAGTGTCATGACCCATGTTTTACGTATCGAAGGATCGTAAAATATTATTTTTAAATTTATATGAGGACTCTATATAGTTTAAAAATGCCTTTTAGAGACATTTCCTATCTTTAGAATTATTCCGGAAGATTTTACCCCTAGGATATTGTAACGGTTATAATAGTTGATATAAGACGAACTAGCATCCAAGATCACTTCCATTAGAAAGGTATGATGGTTTCTTTTTTCGTAGAGCGATCATGATAGTAATTTGGATTGTCTAACTAGACGATACGACTATTTGAAGATTTGCAGTTTTTGGAGTAGCATAATAGGTAATTAGTGAGTTTGGGTGTAAGCCCAATAAACATGGGTTTGGAGACCATATTTGATTGAACCATCATTCCCAAATCACGTTTTCCACTTTCGAAATAGATTTGAGCCTCTGTTAACTCATTCTACATCTAAAACCTTCTTTTTTCTCCAAATAAAATCTAAATTATAGATTAAGGGTAGATTAGCAAGGGGATTCATTAGAGATTTTCAGAGCTATAATTTTGGTGAACGAAAAATCATATTTTGGCTGTTGATTTTCGGATTTGCCTAGATTTGGGTAAAAAACTTGGATTTTTGAGGTTTTGGTGAGTTATTTATCATCTCTTACCTTATTATATATATATATATAGGTTTTAACATGTTATGGGTCCATTTTAAAGTCAAAATTAAGTTTAAATGTTGTCCTAAAACCTAACCTGTAGTAAAAATGCGAGTAAATGGATTTTTGGTGTTCTAGACATGTTTTTTGATATGTGATTGCCTTTATAAATGCTAGGCTATGTTGTATACACCTTGTTTGATGATTGTTATGATTGATTGCGTGATTTACATGTTTGAATGTTTTTCGGTGCATGTATGGTATTTGTTTGTATGCTTGTATGGTTGAAAACACTCGTCTGAGCGAAGTTGAGATTGGAACCGTGAAATCGGACATCGATGGATAGGCTCTAGAGCATTTGGAGTCATATTATTACATAGGCGATCCATGAGGATCGAAATGTTGAGCGTAGCGATGAAATTAATGCAAAGTGGATGTGTTGAAAGGGCTACAGGTTTCGGTTCAGTGAAGCTTAGTCTACCATGGGGCAGTCCGGTTGTACGCTTCAGGAAGAGGAAGTACTAGTTCGAATGTGAATTGGCTCGATAGTGGAAGACCGGACAGGAAATCCTATCCAGTAGGAGCTTGGTTTGGCTAATGAAGGACCTGATAGGAAATCTTGTCTGATAGGAGTTGGTTCGGCTGGTGAAGGACCAGATAAGAGATCCTATCTAATAGTTGTTGGTTTGGTTTTAGGGAGCTGAATAGGAAATATTGTTCAGTGTTGCTTCTGTTTGGTTGGAGCATGGTTTCAGGCCGAATAGAGGGATGCCAAATAGAACATGGAGTAAGGCTTTTGGGGGTGTCAACTTCGAGGAAAGACCTGGGGTTACTTGGTGGTCTTGGGAGCTGGCTTGAGGTAAGGATGGAGGACCCCAAAATGACTTTGGAATGGAAACCAATAAAGTGCGACGACTTCGACGACTTAATGTGGGGAGTGACTATGGCATCCAGTGATAGGCCAGAAGGAAAAGTTATATGTGATAGCTCAAATAGTAAAACATAGGTTGTGATGGTTGTGAGTAGGATAGGGTAGTCCGTGTGTACCTAGGGTAGTTTTCATGTACCCATGTGTTTGGACGTCTGTGTGTATCTAGTCCTTGGCCAGTTACGTGAGCATGAGTTAAGCATATATGAGGTAACTCTACTATCGGTACGTGTGCTAAAGGATTAATGGGTAACTCTGAAGTTGTGGTGCTCGTTATTGGGCCAAGGTAGCCTTCGTGTACCCAGGGTAGCCTTCGTGTACCCATATTCTTGGATGTCTGCATGTGCCTAACCCCTAGCCATTTGCATGAGAATCTATAGGAGTTATCCTATATCTGAAGCACTTGAGTGAGAGATGTAGGTTGTGTGATGGATGCTATGTTTGTTGTGCGCTTGATGCACTGTGTGATGCTCATATACCACACATTTTCCTCTTTTGATAGTGTTTATGCGCTAACTCTTTGGATGGAAGGACCTGTCGGGTATAGTTATTCATACCATATGCCCATATTTAGTATACACGATTTTTATAGTATTTTGAAATGATGTATCGCTCACACTACACTTTGTCTGACCCAAGGTTTTATGCTTTGTTTCTTATTATCTTGGGTACTGTTAAATGAGTCGATTAAGGACAACAGGTTTAGATTGCGCATGAAGCTGCACGGAGTACAAGCGAAAGGCTATGCTTTCACATATCTATATTCGAAGCTTACTTTCGCTTATATTCTGCTATGAAGAACTATGGAGCTATACTAGTATGTTTTACATTATCGACAATTTTATAGTTTATTCTGGAGATTTGGGATGTATATGTTAGTGGCGGAATCATGGATCTTAAGTCTTAATTAAATACTAGAGAGAGGTGAGTAGTGTTTTATACCTTTAATGAATTTCTTTTTGATTCTTCTAAGATTATACTTAATTAACACAAAAAAATCACATATTCAAATATAAATATAAATGTGGTAAAGCAAAAGTAGAGAATCAAAGAGATGACATCAGGGATTTTATATGGTTCGAAGATACCCTACATCTAGTCCCATACATTTTATTGTACAGGTTTCTTTTCAAATGTCAAACTTTCAATGAGCAGAAGGAAAATCCGATACAATCTTTATTTCAAAACTACAAGGCATACCCTCCATATTTTCAGAGCTCTGGGTGACTCACTTGATTTGACTTGGGACACAAGCACACCCACTTGGACTTCCGGGACACCAATCACAACTAATTAATTTAAATCAGGGTGCAATCACACCCAGTCAACTATAACTAAAGTTTTAATTGTTTTTGTGAAGACAATATTTGACCTTTGGATACAATTGATCCTATAGCTCTTGGATAGCACTTTGATTTTTGATTGAGTGATGAAAATGATTGAAATCAGAGAGTAAATAGTAGAGAATCAATACAATGAAGATTGAATTGATTCTAGTTCGAATTTGAGAAAATTTGAATATATTTTCAACAGAAATTTTGGCAGAGCAAGAGGACAGAAGATAATAAGGAAGTAGTTGTTAAAAATTCATTTTGAAACCCCTATATATGGAGAACGAACAGACATGTCCAATCACGAAGAGTTACGATGAATAGACATTTCATTTCAAATTTGAATTTTGAAAACTGTGGCCTATATGTCGACATATGATCTGCCTATATGTCGAAATAGGTAGTGTATTTTGAAAACTTGTTTATTTAAAATGTTTTGAAAATCTAATGCTTTGTAAAATATTTTGTTACTTTGTAAAATAATTTAAACATAGTTTATAATCATTTGAAACTTGAAAAAACTTCTATAAGATATTTTTAAATATATTTTAAAAACATACTTTATTTTAAAATTATAGAATAAGAAAATGAGAATTCTATGACTTTATATACTATACCACAACCTTGAGATCTTCATATCTTGATATTTATACTCATGAGTCTTCAAGTCCAATTCTGGAGTCTTTATACTATACAGTCTTCAATTCAAAACTTGTATAATATCCTACATTATATATTATATAACTTGGCAAAATCATTAGTATCCATATTTTATGTGAACGTATATTTGTTACCAAGGTTGTTATCATTAAAACGGTATCTGTGATACAAACAGTATAACCTCTACTATTTCAGTTTTTGTATAATTTGTGAATCTGTTGCACTCTGATGTTCTTATATATGGTTTATTTGATTATATCATTGTCTACCTATTTTACATTGATGTTATTATACTATATTTTATTTATGCACTGTGAGATATTCTATAGGTTTTATGATTTGATTTTTATGCTTCACACCCTTAGCTACCGTAATGCATCGGCCTGGTACCCCCATTGTGCTTATACATGTATATTAAGTATCGGAGGTGTAGGGCAGTCGTTACACTAAGAAATAGAAATACATGGATAGCGTCCAAGTATATTTGTTTGCTAGTATGCTTCATAGGTAATTATCATCCTCATTTGTGTTTGTAGTATCATGTATTTTAGGTAATCATTATTATATGTTGGATGACTACCATGATGTATTTGTTTTTGAAAAATTCAGCAGTTATAATGTGTTTTAATTTATCACTTCATCACATTCTGTTGCACCCATATGCAACAAAAATTCATAATCTCAGCAAATTCATACAATGACGTTAAACTAGAAATATAACAACTACAACTAGTACAACATCCAACACTGGAAATAAATACATAATAATAATTTCCTTAGTACTCAACTATTACCTACAAAATGATGATAGTGGTCAGTTAGTTCTCTTTGCAAATCCATATGAGCCTCGGGATCTCTGATCTCCATAACTCTATTTATGTACTGTTCAAAGGTGTTTGGTTATTTAAAAGGAGGAGTCTCAAAAGCACGTGCTAGTTTTGGATGATTAAGCAACTATAGTTTATAACCACCCCTCTCTTCTTCAACAATCATGTTGTGAAGCACACATTCTTCCTAAGAATTTGGAATATATCTTGTAGAAACCTGAATGCATGCTCTAATCTTTTCTTAAACTGGCTTGCTATGCAGTAAATTTGTGTTCCTTCTCGTTACGAGGCTTTTTGAAACCTTTAACCAAAGTTTTTCGAGTAGGATATATTCCATAAACAAGGTAGTATCTCATATTTTTTTGTATATCCCCTATCATGTAATGATAAGCTGGTGTAGTATAATTAGATATTGAGCTAAATAAGTAAGACTGATGTAGCACATTAATGTTACTTAAAGATCCAGATATACCCAAAAAAGCATGCCATGTATATAAATCAAATGAAGCTACAACTTCCAAAATCATTATTGCCTTGTGGTAATGTCTGTTGTATTGTCCTTGCATTGCAACTGGACAATTGTTCAAACGCCACTGCATACAATCAAAGCTACCTAACATACCTAGAAATCCACATTGTTCACCCATAGCGAATAGTCAATTAGTGTCATTATCGTTTGGTTCTCTAAGGTATTCCACACCAAATGTTAGGACCACTTTTTTCCAAAATTATTTTAAGCATTCTTGGCAGTAGAATCTTCAATTTGGAAGTACTCATCTTGCCAGCTGTTTTCCCATATGCTAACATTCTTAAAGAACATGACATTTTTTGATGTGGCAAAAGACAAAAATTGGCTACACATATTACTTCATTATGTGAAATATAAGTTTCACTCCCCACCTTGTTATGACTCACTCAAATATGTTTTTGGACATTCGATGCCTTTATCTAAACTTCACCATGTCAAAACATGGATCATCAACGTAATTGTCATTGTTCGATCATGCCCTGATTGATAATTTCTTTTTTTTTGCAAATCTTTTCACCCCATAACACTACCACCTTGGGTTGGATGATTCATCCATCTTTTGTAACAAATATACTTTAGTGATTTGGATGTTATTGCTCGTTTGTTCAGAGTCTTCATGTACATGACTATTACCCAAAGTTGACGAAGATGAAGAAGAGAAGAAAAATAGCATTTTCCTTGGATTCATGTTTAACGTGTGTTTTACGTTTTAGCATTAACATCTATATCTAAGTAGTTACTATCGATATCAGATACGCATCGGTGAAGTACTGATATGAGATATTTTAAAATATCATGATAATATCATATAGTATCTGTAAAATATCGGACGTGTGTAGAACATGTTATAAATGATATTGTAATATGTTATAATGTTATATGAATGTTAAGTTTTCAAATATTTGGATAACTATTTTCATATTTGGATAACTATTGTCAAATTACTATCAAAGACTGATTACTTTTCCTTGCTATTTTCTTCATTTTATACTATATTTATTGTATATAGTCTTCTAACCATCTATGTTACTTTTCCAAAATTTTCATAATTATCATTTCTTCATTTTCATTTTCTTAATTTATTGAATAAGAAATGTTTATTTGATACCAACTACTACTTTAGATCATTTCTTATCGATATGTCGAATATAAGATTTTACCACTCCTCACTTTTTAATTCTTGGTGCATGATAATAACTAATAAATGAATTTTCACAAGCTAGCTTGCCAATTAGAAATGGTTAACAAATAACAACTAAAAAGAGAGTAGCTCTTTCACGATCTTGTTTTTAGTGGTAAAGTCTTCATGGATAATAAAAGATAAAAATAATGGAATAAGTAGAGTTTCTTGATTGAAAGGCAAATAAAGAAGACTAAAACTGTATAAACAAAAAATTAATGCATTGGGATTTCTAATATATGGTCTAAATATTGTCATTCACCATATACAAAAAAGAGATATTGAGAATATGAAGATATTTATTTATAAGTACATTTTCTCCAACACATATAATAATTAACGATATTCATCAAAAATATTGGGTAATTTACACTAAATATCGGAATGATATTTTAGCAAATATCAAATGATATTTCAGTAAAGATATTTTAAGCGATATTTTGAAAAAGTATCGACTTAGGAGCAATATACATATATAGGCGATATATCAGTGATATTATTTGATACTAACTATATAGATCTACATATAAGCTCTTTGATATTTATTATACCTTGTCCGTGAAGACCCATTTCTTCGACCTTCGAAAATTGACACTAATACGTCCTCGGTATTCACGTGCCACAAATCTAAGTGTCGGAGAGGCAGTTCATTAAAGGTAAGAAAGAAAAATAAACAGAACAAAATCTTACATGAATCGAATAACATATATTATTTTAATATATAATCTTTATAGTGGAATTTTAAATGCATTTATCAGATTTTAACTTATTTTCAATATGGACAGTATAAATTTCTATCCCTACAAATGCGGAATACAATAGAACATGAGTGTGGTGGAAATGGATAACAATCTTCAGAAGAATCTTCTAACTCCATGCTCCGAGCTTCTCCAGACTTCTTCTAACTAAACCTGACTACTATGCTACCCGAAAAAACAGGGCACCCAAAGTTTAAGGGGAAAGAAAATAAACTCCAAGTTAGTTATGGGACTGGTGTGAAAAAATCAAAACACGCATTTTTGAAAACAAAGGTATCTCATAAGACCACATCGCACATAAACACGGCACAAGTTTTTACCTTATGATAACCTAAACATTTGCTATGCACAATCATCTGAGAATATTATTTTTAATGACATTTTTTGGAAAATATTTTTCAAATAAACTTATGAATCTTAGCCGAAATTGTTACATTGATTATATTCCAGCATACTAGCTACAAAGTAGGTTCTATAATCAAATTCAAAGGCACTTATTGGAGAATGGATTTCCAAAAAATGGCAGGTAAGGGACTATCTTCCGTACGATATATCTCTAGAGAGATGTACTGAGGATACACAAACAATCCTCTACATCTGGCAAGACCAGTCTATCCTTTTTTGGAACTAAGACATAGCCTGGATAGAAACCGAATATGTCATCACCTAGGTCGTAACCGATGTATCCGAGAGCTTTCTTAGCATACATAACATACTCAACATATATAAAGTAATCTAGAAGGGCGATGACCATACCTTAATGGTTGCAAACCATATAGCCTTACGACATAACCTATTTAATCCATTACCGGTTGATTAGTCCTGAGTTAACGATTACCTTTCACATAGCACATTCCACTTTGAACGCTACATTACCATTCTATAATCACATAACTGATTTCTATAAATGTATAACTCTTAAGCTCATATGTCTCAAGAATGAGTGTTAAACTAAGAGAAGTTGCCTTCTCTGCTACCAAACAGATGATACATTTATAGAGATCAAACAAAATGATTGGAATTGCAACGTCAAACATTCATCCACACAAGTTGTCTAGGAATATGACAAACCTAAGGAACTCTCCTACCACATCCTACTGAGAATTACTCTTAGTATTAGTAGCGAGCAACCCTTGCATCAAAGATCAAATAAAGATACTGCTGCCATATATATATATATATATATATATATATATATGGTGAATTCCCCTAAAGGTCAGTGACAAGCAGACCATCATTTCATTTATTATAATTCCATGTCTTCATTTCGAATACGTAAATGGTTCGAAGTAGTTTTCAGAAAAGAATCACTCGAATCTGACCTCGATTTTTTTGAACCAATCATTGATAAAAAGATATTTAGTAAATATGGGTTTATCATTTGATTAATTACTTTCTTTTTTATCAAAAATATCTTCTAGAGATATATATCTTAAAACATTTCTTTCCGGTATATATGGAATCATTAAACCTCATTTATCAAATCTTTTGATTACTTAAAACCTTTTTGAATCTTGAAATAATTTCAAACAATTTCATCCTTTACTTAGGAATTTTTTCCAAATCATTTATTTAAATCTTTACAAAGATTTACAAATCATAACTTTTAAAATGGGTCAAAAACAATGTTATTAAAGACATAGTTTATTGTAAACCCAAAACAATTAATTTTAAGTAAAAGGATCCATAGGAATTAAAATAATTCCAAATCATTTATTTAAATCTTAACATAGATTTCTTATTTCAAATACATTTCTTTCTAATAGGTTGAAACCGTGTTATCTAAGATGGTAAATCTAAATTAGTCAATATTCGAGTAAAACGAATCCATAGAAATTATACTGATTCAACTTGACATTAATTTCCGCATTTAACCTTTACCATCCATCGAATAATGGTGAAATCATCTTTTAAATTCTCATGGATGGTACAGGTTCCCTCCTTGGAATTTAATACCAAGTATAAGAAGATTATCTTTTCAATCCAAGTTGTTTAAATTTGGAAAATTAAATCTTTTGTACTTGTCTCGTTTTCGACATTTCGACCTTATCTATTCCTCACACAAAAAAGAGGTAAGGTGAGCCAGAGTACTGGTTGCTCCTAAACATCTCCTTAGTTTAAGCACCTTACATCCGGATCACACGAATAGAAAAATCCAATCTACTAATCGACTTTTAGAGCCAAGATTAAATCGCTTCATTTTAATAGCTATTCTTTAAATCATTTATTTAAAGTTTTTAAAATAAATTATACAACCTTCAAATCATCTTTAAAATACTTAATTACTTATTTAAAAACAATTATAAAAGATACGGAAAGAATTGTTAAGTTTAAAATATTTGTTCAAAAGTTATTAAAAAGTGTGCAACAAGGGCTGCAAATAGTGCTTTCAAAAGATTATTTAATAATAAAAAATTATCATTTAGAAATCCATTTTCATAACTCAAATCTACTTTAAAACATTTTAAAAGATTTATAGAATTTATTTCATATTTTTAAAGAAATAAAATATCATTTATAAATAATTTTTCGCTTTGGTTTTCAAACGCCAAACCACGATTATTTTGAAAACTTGATTTTCTCATAAATCCAAATTTACTAAATGAAATCTTGACCTTATTCTTTTGTTTGAAAACTACGATTATAAGAGTTTGAAAAATTCTTATTGTAAGAATTATGGCTTTGAATCCATCATTTAAATGGACTTAACTTTCTACGGCGCGAACTCGCGAACTGCCGTTATGTGAAGCGCCTATTTTTGACTCAACCTTCAATGCTTGTCAAAACTTCATCAAATTGGATTTTAGTATTTATAAAACATTTATAAATCATTTTAAACTATTTTCAAGAGTTTTAACAATCTCATATATACCATTTCATTTACGAAAGAAAAGTGATTTCCTTTGTGATTTTCGATGTGTATTAAACGTGACTTGTTAATACAATCAAACAACATATAATCAACATCCAACCTTGATGATCAAACATAGTAAACATCCATAGCAGTCATATCACATCATCATATTACACATATAGATACAGAGTTTCTCACCATAATATCCACTATGTTACTTCCTACCAACATTCAAACAATCAATGTTTCGCTAAACATCTCTTAAACACCCAAAGTTCACTGCCATGCCCCTCCACCTTGCCTTCGCTCTCGGCCCAACCTTCATTCCCTTGCCAATCATGCTTCGCATGATGTCTTAGATTCAATACTAGAGTTTCGAAGAGGTTAGAGAAGTCTTGATTAACTTTTGAAAAAGTTAGAGAATAAAAATAGTGGAAGTGCTTAAGCACTTCCACTATTTTTAACCCTCCTGCTTTTTCTCAAGTTTTGATAAATAAGAGAAACTTCCATGGAAGCTATTAAAGAGTATTTATAAAGCTCAAGAATGAAAAAGACGAAGAAGAAGTGAAAGGTGTGTGGAAATAAGAAGGTATGCATGGGTATTTATAGCATTTCTAAGCCTTAGCCCTTAAACTAAGTGGAAAATATCTCCACCATCACCTCTAGCCATGCATTCCACTCTCTGTCACCCTTGTGTGCTTTCCCACACCCCCTCCATGTTCTTGGCTTGTGATGTGATGTTGTGCTTTGTTTTTATCTCTTGTTTACACATAAAAAGCTTGTATATATACGTATATATTAGGACATTTTCTTTGCTTGATTTGACTAATTCCTAAACATAATTAAATGTATATGTGTATACATTTGTATATATGTTCATGTATGTGTATATGCATCACAAAGTTGTATTGGTTTGTTTAAACTTTTATACGTTAAACCGTTACGAATTACAATTTCGATCTCCGGTCATATTTTTACATTTTAGTTAACATACATATATTTGTAAACAAAATTTTAAAACTAATTTCTTATCTTTTTAACTAATTGAAATGATCTCATTTGAATTATAAAACCATATAAATCAATACTAACAATTATTGACAAAAATTGCTATTATATCGATAAAACGATACGAATTTTCTTGCATTTTCAAATAAAATATATATTATTACAAATGATTTATTATCACTTTATAAATATTTAAGATGAATTATTATCATTTAAAACAATTATTATAATAATTATTAAATCACTAAACCTCAATTTAAAATCATAAATCAATTATTAAATATAAGGGCATCGCTAATGATGTCAAAAATAATTTTAATTTCCAAAAATAAAATAAAAAAATTTTATTTCATATTATTATTCAATATAAAAATAAGTGTATGCGTCTAGCTCTATGCGCAACGTTTTTTTCTTTTAGAGTTGTTCATCGATAAAACGGTTTTCGACCATTTTATTAATATATTTCTAAAGTATATATTTTCATAAATACTTATTCAAAATAAGATTACCATTATTATTTATTATTCAAAACATAATAATCTATTTGAATATTTAAAAATAAATATAATTTATCAAAGTGATAAATTTGTGGGTCGTTACATTGTCCCACCTGCTCAAATATTACTGAATTTTGTACTATATGTGTAGATATTTATTATACCTTGTCCCTACCTACTCAGATATTTATTGAAGTTTGTACTATATGTGTAAATATTTATTATACCTTGTCCCACCCGTTCAGATATTTATTGAAGTTTGTATTGTATGTTGAGATATGTATTATACTTTGTCCCACCCGCTCAGATATTTATTAAAGCTTGTACACTATATTTAGATATTTACTATAGCTTATCACACCCACTCAGATATTTATTACATTTTGTACTACATGTTTAAATATTTATTATAACTTGTCCCACCCACTTGGATATTTATTGATATTTGAAGTATACAATCAGATATTATATGGCAATGATGCAATATCTGACTGTATACTTCAAATAATGGCAATGATGCAATATCAATCATAGATAAATGATAGAATATAATCAAAAAAAGATTCATATGAATTATGTATTCATAATAGGCAGAGTACAACATGAATAACATAGGATATACTCCAAAACAAGTGGAACAAAATCTAATACGATACAACATAGTCCAATAAAAATACATAAAACTATAGTCCTAATACAAGTGCATAAATGAAAGAAACTAACAAACAAAACAAATTAATTAGTCATCATCATCATAATTATCCTCACCATCATCGTTGACATTGTTATAATATGGAATCTTGCTATCGGGATCAACCTCACTAATAACATGCATGAAATCTGCACTGCTTGAATCAACTGTTGTATATGGGCATGGAATGTTTCTAGGTTGGTGTTGGTATTTAGCCTCTTCCTCAACAGTCAAATCCTAAATACATCTCGTAAGATCTATAATTCTTTGTTCGTAATCCTCTATATTGTGTGTGTGCTCTCTATATGTAACATCCCTAAGTTCAACCTCCATTTGAAATAAATCCTCATACAGAAACAATGCTTGGTTTGGATAATCAGTGATCAACAAACATGGTATGCCAACATACCAATCTCGGCTGGAGGAAGTAGGTATAGTAATTGACCATCCATATGCTCCACTTGGAATCTCAAGTGGTAAAGCAATAAATCTCTGAGTGGTCTGAGATAAATCATGCACAACTGGTGGTGCAATACTGGGATGGATGATAGATGGCCGGACTATATCGGTATCTCCTCCATGTGTAAAATCCACAGATAGCGGTGCAGTATAGAATCAATGCCAAAACTAAAGATGATACAAGTGGGGAATAATGAAGTAACTCACTTTCTACCAGCCATTTTGCCATTGCAAGTTAAAAGAAATCCATAGAATACACTCTAAGAGTAGGTGTACAAGGATGAGGAAAATCAGGAACCATGTCTCCTTCGACTATCTGATGCCCACATCGCTCACCATTATACCATATACAACTAGCCGTCAGAAGAGATGATACCATTAGAAACCGTAGAACTGACAAAATAATGCGTATGAAGTACTAGGATATGTCATATATGGAGATCCACCATAAGACTGCCAAATAATGCCAAAACGTGCATGTCGTGACTCTATCTGGTTGCGTGCAACCGTGAAAACATGACTAGCCTCACCATCACGTACTCTCTGCCTATTCTGCGGTAACCATGCACAAATTTTTGGAAAGAATAATGATAACTGGTGGTATTTTGTTGGGTGAGCCAGATCGTGGCTATATTCATACCACCAATACCTTAAAATATCTCAAAAGTCACATAATGAAGTATCATGACTATTCATCACACACTGTAAGTCCAATGAATTACATAAGTATGCCATAATAACCATCCCCAATCATAAAGAACATGGGAAGAAAGATCAAAGTCCGTAATCGCTACAACATGTCATAATGGCAGTGTAGTGGATGGATTGGAAAATAAAAGGTTTTTCATCATGTATAGGACAAAGAGCCTAGCTATCTCCAAGTCATTATCAGAGTCATACTATCGAAGCGGTTCCCTTATAGTGTCCCTAAGGAAACCAGCTCTAATTTGTGTACCCCCTTATAAGCATGATAGAATAGGAATACCGAGCTAAACATGTAGAAGGTTAATGTGTTGTTAGTACTGCTCACCGTAAGGTAAAGGAATATGTAACCTGATGGAAATATCGGTAAGTATAACAAAATCTAATGGACTAATGCCCATCTCTTTAAAAGAAAAATGAAATGTGTGGGTAGTCTTCCACCAAAAACAAGCTAATACACCACGCAATTATGCACCAAAATTTAAAGTCAATTGAATGTTTATAATAAGAAATATGTAGGGATAAACAAAATTCAATATGGTTTTACATGTAAATATCTATAATAAAAACATACCAAAATAATCCTAAAATTGTATGTCGTCTAAAAGTCCTGTAATATATCGATCGACAGCGACTGCTATCCCTTTCCTTTCCTATTGAAAAAATTATTTTCGCCGTTAACTTCGTAAACTAAATGTATAACCATACTATTTATAAACTAAAATGTCTACAATTTAAACAAAACTAAATATAGAACCATATAATTAGTATAGAACCATATACTATATACAATATTTTTTTAAACACAGAAATAATTTACAATAATTGATGCTAATCATTATCGTTGTGTTTGAATTTAAAATTTTACTCACGGTGATGTCAACATGAGTAGAAATGTGTACTTTTTTATTGGTCAAAACACGAAAATTATCAACTCCTTCTACAGTCCGAAGTTTTGATTGATATTCTGAGCCAAAGCAGAGTCTTCAGAAACAACCCCTATACACCGTCTTCAAGCTACCGTTATTCCATCATCCCTATGTCTTCTTAAAGAACTAGAGCTAAGACCTTTACCTCCATCATCTCGACTGCCGCCAATATTTTGGAAAGATCTACCACTACTGCGTAGTGCACACGGTATTCTTCTCATTTTTGGGCAAAATTTTCGAAAACTATGGTATAAAATGGGTTGAAATTGTGTGGTTTTGGGGGTTTTTGGAACTAAAAAATAGTTTGGGAAAGTTGAGGAGAAGAGGAAGAATGGCCCGCTAAGAAAGAAAACTGACCATTCTATACTAGTTTATCCAGCATTTATAATATCAGATAAACTGGTGGCTAAGATTTAATAAACAACCTCACGCAGATTGCCATGTGGGGTTTGTTATTCGCTATTTTGTTATCCGGCATAATAAATGCCGGATAAATTAACAATTATTTTTACCATTGAGGCAAAGCGGGGGTTGGTCTCTGAAATTTTTCAACGTGGCACAAGTGACCGATCCCCTATTTGGGATGCACTAAGAAGCATAATATGAGCAAGAAGAAAAGTAACCCAGTTTATTTTGATGGTTTGAACTGATGGTTCAGATTTACTTTCAAAGTTGATACGGATCACGAATATAAAATAAAGGGTGTTGGAATGGCGTCGCAAAATACCAATTTTATTGCAATGCCTTTGCAATATAAGTCAAATTAATAATTAATGTCAGTTGATATTGATATTTTCTATTGCCTTAATATTTGGCATCAAAATGGCATCGAAAAATACGAATGCCCTTTCGACGCCTTTATTACATAGGTTGGTCTAATACTTGGCATCAGAATGGCATTGGTACTTTTCGACGTTATTCTGATGAGTTATTCCTTTTTACAACTTACCAATGCCATTCCATTCCCCGGCTTTACGGCGTCGGAAATTTCCTTAGCTATTTTCCATGTTTTCTAATAGTAATAGCATATTCGCTTTATTTCTCCACTATTGCTTGAAACTTTAGAAAACATTAAACATTTTGGTTTTTTCTTTCAATAAATATATCAATGTCATTTTGGATAATCATTTGTAAAGACGAGAAAGTATTTATTTTGATAAAATGATAGAATATGCATAGGTCTATAAATAATGGTGTAAATAAGCTCTAACAGTGACTTTTCTCTCCATAAACTTTTTATAGGAAATGAAAGCAGATGTTGTTTGCCTCTAATACATTCTTCACACATATAAGAAGTCGCTTTAGTATTTGGTGGCCACCATTTCTTTTTAAAAAGTAAGCCAAGACTTTGAGAATTACGATGACATAATCTCTTATGTCATAACCAAGTATTATCTTTAATATTTACTTTTATTGCTATCTTATTCTCATAATAAAGTTCAAGTGGGAAATTATGAATTGCTTCCATTTTGATAGCTTTAACAATATAATTGTTGTCGTTTTAATCATAAATAATGCTTATATTATCATCAAAAACAAGCTTGTATTCATTTTCCACAAGTTGACCTTTATGGATATATTTTATGCCCTTCTTTGTTTTAATAAGAAGTGTTTCTTTTTATTGTGCTTGAATAAAATAATCATCTCTCGATTTTGTTTTTGGAGTGACTTTTGTGTCCAGATGAAAGAATAACTTCTTATTTGAAATCTTATGGGTGTTGCGACCACTGTCAACGTAACATATATTGTATTCTTCATGGGCAGGCAAGCAAATTGATGCTATGCAGAGAGAGAGAAGATAAGATTCAGGAAGAGGAGCAGAGGGAAGACTAAGGAAATAGGAGGTAAGATATGAGAGAGAGTTCAGCAATTAATTTCTTCATCTCATTTCTTTTCTATTCTCGTACATATATAGCCATATACTGTAGCGATTCCATGACAACTCTTTACACGCGTCTGGCTAGGATTTTGTGCAGTACAACAAACTTTTGGCACTAAAAAAAATAACAGAAATGAACCAAGGAAAGAAAAAGAAAAATACATGTCGGCTTCCCTCTAACAAACTTGCAGCAGCTTTATCTTTTAGTCTATGAACCGTTTGGGTAGCTGTATCCTTCTTTTAGGCTGTGCACTGATATTTGTATTGCTCTTATGTGTAGGTTGGATATTGGTCTGCATATCATCACCCACCCCTTCAAGGTCGACCTTGTCCTCAAGGTCGTGTTTCTCTTCAATCAATGGCAGCTGCGTGGTGTGGCTGAGGTTGGGTGTGGGCATAGTTTGAGTAAGGATACATGGAAAACAGGGTGGATTCGGGCTTCAGGTGGAAGCTTGAGTTTGTAAGCTACCGGACCGATGCGCTCGATGATTTCAAAGGGTCCATAGTACTTTTTTGATAGTTTATGGTGATTGCTGCGAAGAGTGACTTGGCGATAGGGTTGAAGCTTGACAAAAACCCAAGAGCCAATATCGAACTGCTGATCACTACGATGCTGGTCTGCATGATTTTTCATTCGGCTTTAAGCTTTCTGCGAATTGGTTTTGATGATATGGAGCAACTGATCTCTTGATGCCGCCCGTGCATGCAGCTCTGGTATCGTGGCTGGTGAGGTGATGTAGCTGGATAAAGTTGGTGGTGGTCTGCCATAAACTACTTGGAATGGTGTCATGCTGATGGATGTATGTTTTGTGGTGTTGTACCACCATTCCGCCCAGGGAAGACATTTGAACCATTTTGTTGGCATATCACCTACAATAGCTCGTAAGTATGTTTCAAGACAACAATTCACAACTTCGGATTGGCCGTCAGTTTGCGGGTGATATGCGCTACTCATTTGTAGTTTTGTGCTGTGTAGTCGGAACAGCTCTCGCCAAAACTGGCATGTGAATAGACGATCTCTATCGGATATGATTGAACGTGGGAACCCAAGAATGCGGACATATTCTTGTAAAAAATAGGAGGCGAGTTGGGAAGTAGAGACCGAAGTTGGTAACGCATAAAAATGCACATATTTGGAAAGTATGTCGATAATAACCCAAATTGCTGTCTTGCCGGCCGATGGTGGCAAGTAAGTGATAAAATCCATTGCGATATCTTCCCAGATCTGAGTAGGGATTGGAAGAGGCTATAGTAGTCCCTTGTATGGGGTATTGTCTGGCTTCGTTTGGAGACAAGTGGGGCACTGCTGAATGTACTTCTGGACCGCTGTTGTCAATCTCGGCCAATAAAAATTGCTTGCAACTCGTGCTATGGTTCCCTTAATACCCGAGTGCCCTTCGATTTTTGATGCGTGTAATTCGGTGATAATTTGATTTTTCAACTCATCATTATCTGGTACATATAATCGATTTCCCCAAAACAATAGATTACTACGTAATTGAAATTTAGGGTTCGAGTTAGTACCTGGGCGCAGTTGAGTGATGATTGCTTGCACCGCAGGTTCTTCCTATAGAGCCGTGTGAATACGTTCCAGTAGGGAAATGCCAGCCCCAAAATTGCCTTTATGGTTGCAGCGTTGGTGAAGCGGGATAGACCATCGGCAGCGACGTTCAATTTTCCTGGGCGGTAGTGAATGGTGAAGTCAAATCCAAAGAGCTTTGTGAGCCATTTCTGCTGCTCCGACGTCTGAATAGACTACGATGTCAACTCATGGAGACTTTGGTTATCTGTGTAAATCTGAAATGGCCGACCTAATAAGTAATGGCGCCATGTTTTACTGAAGAAGTTATTGCGAACATCTCTCTCGAATAGGTTGAAGCTTTTTGGAGATTGCGAGGTAATTTTAGGCTAATATAAGCTATTGGGTGGTCGGGTTGGGCGAGCACCGCGCCGATTGCTGTAGCTGAAGCGTCGGTGGTGACTGTGAATGGTTGGTTGAAGTTAGGAAGGGATAAGATGGGGGTTTGAGTGACGGCTTGTTTTAATTTATCAAAAGTTATGTGGGCTTCTAGGCTCCAGGAAAATGAATTTTGCTTTAGTAATTTAGTGAGCGGGCTGGCGATTGAGGCATAATTTTTTATGAAACGCCGATAGTATCAGGTTAGCCCTAAAAATCCACGTACAGCCGTAACTGAATCTGGTGTTGGCCACTTTAACATTGCATCAATTTTGGACTGGTCGACGCGCACGCCTTTATTGGATATAATATGGCCTAGATAATCCAGTTCGGTGAGACCAAAGCTACATTTGTTGCTGCTGGCGAAGAATTGATGGTGGTCCAAGATTTGTAGGGATATATGAAGATGATTTAAGTGGTCTTCCCATGACGAACTATAAACGAGAATATCGTCGAAGAAGACGGAATGAATTTTCTCAAATGTGGACGAAATATATTATTCATTGTTGCTTCGAAGGTGGATGGAGTGTTGGTTAAGCCGAATGGCATGACCAAGAATTCGTAATGGCCTTTATGAGTATGGAAAGAGATTTTTGGGATGTCGGGTGGGTGTACACGAATTTGGAAGTAGCCACTTCGTAGGTCCAACTTTGAAAAAAACATAGCTCCATAAAGTTCATCTAGTAGTTCATCGACCGTAGGAATCAGAAAGAGGTCTTTAATAGTAATTGCGTTGAGTGCTCTATAATCAACGCAAAATCGCCATGAGCCGTCCTTTTTTACCAAGAGAATGGGTGAGGAGAACGGGCTAGTGGATGGTTGAATGATTTTGGATTGAAGCATGTCTTGAATTTGTCGCTTGATTTCATTTTTCTGAAAATAGGGGTATCGATATGGTTTGGTGTTGATTAGTTCGGAGTTAGGGATAAGATTAATATGGTGGTTAAGTGTGCGAGTTGGAGGGAGTGTGTTGGGTTGAGAAAAAACATGGTTATAGGAGATTAACAATTTGTGGAGTTGTGGGTCGGTGTGGTGTAACGGTGGATGTTCTGATTGGCATTGAGTTGGATGAATTTGTAGGAATAAAAACTTGGAAATTGTTGTCGTTGCTTGCAAACGTCGAAGTTGTTGGACTTATATAGGAACGGGCTAGCTAGTTGGGTTTATGCCTGCTAAAAAAACAGGCCGAGCATCCATAATAAATTGCATGGTTATGTTTTTATGGTCCATTGTTATTGGGCCCAGTTTCTCTAGCCATTGAATACCGCAGACCGCGTCTGATCCCACAATTTTGAGTTGGTGGAAATCAATATAAAATTCGTTCCCTTGAATTTCAACACCAACATTTTCACAACAGCCTCTGCTTCTTAACTTCTCACCATTACCCACCGTGACGGCGAACGAAGTACTCCTGTGTTTTTCAGGCCTAAGAACTTCGCTGTTTTCGGGTGTAAGTAATTATGCGTTGATCCCGAATCAACCAAAATGGAAATTGGTTTGCCCTTGATGGAAGCTGGTAGGAGGATGGCTCGAGGGTGAGTGGATCCGGTCAAAGCATGGAAGGAAATTTCTTGCGGTGGTTGTGGGTTTGGTTCCGAGCTTTCAAGAGGGTCAGAAATTGGTAGTGGGCTTTTTTTAGCTGAGGCGCCAGTATACTAATTGGGGAGGTATATTAATTCGGAAGGGCCCAATCATCGGTCAAGTTCATTCCCCTTTGTGCGCCTCACTAACGCTTGCCTTCTCTTCGCTCTGGACAGGGGCATCAGCGGATGAGTTATGGCTGGGGGTGAAATGCCACTTGAACCCAGAGCTAGCTGATTCTCCCCAAAATGCGTTGAGGCATAGCAGTTGACTGGACATCTAGGGGTAAAGCACTATTTCAGTGTGGGCCGCGAGAGCGGTACCAAATCGAGGCAAACTCCGAGGGTGAAGGGGAAGCTCAAGGCACTCGCTCAATTTGGCTCAAACCTCGATGTAGCGACTCAGGCTCAAATTCATATCCTTTTTAGTTCAACTCGTCTTTTAAATTCGGTTAGGCTCGGGTTATCGTCAGGGTTTGTATCGGGAATGATCATCAGGATATGGGTAGGCTTACAACGGTGGCCGAAATGGTACTTTTCATCGCAATTAAAGCACAAGCCTTGTTGCTTGCGATTATTCATTTCGGCTTGAGAAAGTTGCTTGATGGGTATGGATGGTTTTGATGATTGAAGGTTAGGTGTTTGGTGAAATGTCTGGGTTGTATGTGGAGTGCTGGTGGTGGACTTTTGGAGTGGAGGGTATTTTTTGTGAATGGGGATTTATTCAGGTCATTAAATTTATGCTCTATGAGCTTGGCTCCATCAATTGCCTCGGAAATAGCAGCGGGTTTAAGGATGTGGAGTTCATTTTGAATATTGGTTTTAAGGCCTGAAATGAAGCATTGGAGGATGGAATCGAGAGACAATGTGGTTATATGGTTGCAAGACTTCGAAGGTTGATTGATAGTTGTCGGCCGTGGTGATTTGTTTGAGTTTGAATAATGTGGCTTGTGGTTTTAGGAAGGTGGATGGACCGAAATGTTGTTCGATCGCTTTCGTTAGTACTGGCCAGGTGGATACTTGCTTATTGCGGTGCATCCATTGGAACCATGAAAGCGCTTGGTCTTGCATATGAAAACTAGCAAGGTCGATGCGTTGATCTTCCGGTGTGGCATAATAGGCGAAAAAACGATCCGCTTGAAAAATCCAATCGTGTGGATTCGACCCATCAAACGTAGTTAAAATGCATTTTGGTGTGCGAGTATTTGTAGGTGTTGATAATATGGGTGGTTGTCGGTTGTTAGGAGAAGGATGGTAAGCCGTGGACGTTTGATTGGTTGGAGATAGGGGTGTTTGGTTATTGAATTTGCGGTTGAGGTCAGAACTGGATTTGATGAGATCTTGAAGCGTGGATTTAATGTCAATGATATCGGCATATTGGGTTTCCAGCATGGAACTGTGGTTATTTTGGTTGTCTTGAATGGAGGTGATGGTGTCATGGTGTTGGGCTAGTTGTTGGAGAGCATCATCCATTCTGGTCATGGTTTTGAGGAGAAGTTGGATAGTTTGGAAGGAGGGAAAAAGAGATCAGCAATGAAAGCACCAATTGATGCTACGCAGAGAGAGAAGATAAGATTCAGGAAGAGGAGCAGAGGGAAGATTAAGGAAATAGGAGGTAAGATATGAGAGAGTTCAGCAATTAATTTCTTCGTATCATTTCTTTTCTATTCTCGTACATATACAGCCACATACTGTAGCGATTCCATAACAACCCTTTACACGTGTCTAGCTAGGATTTTGTGCAGTACAACAAACTTTTGATGCTAAAACAAATAACAGAAATGGACCAAGGAAAGAAAAAGAAAAATACACGTCAACTTCCCTCTAACAAACTTGTAGCAGCTTTATCTTTTAGTCTATGAACCGTTTGGGTAGCTGTATCCTTCTTTTAGGCCGTGCACTGATATTTGTGCTGCTCTCATGTGCAGGTTGGATATTGGTGTGCATATCACAAACATAGAAAAGATTCTTGTCTTTTTCTTCATTATCCATTTTTTCCAACAAAATTTACTTAATTACATGAGTTGAAACGACGTACTTTCTCGGTATGACCAAATCTTTTGCAACAAGAGCACTGAAGCTTTCCACGATTCCCACAATTTGTTGTAGAATGACCAAACGATGACAATTTCTACAGGAACTGTTGTCTCCATAGTTCACTCGTTTTCTATTATGAAACAGCTCCTTTTTATTTTTAGAACTTTTTCGATCATCTTTTCTTTTGTCCTTCTTCGAAAATTTATTTGCTTTTATTTACATTTTGATTGAAAAGAACTTTCTATTGCCTGCTCATTACCACTAAGTCTTTTTTGCTCGTGAGATTTTAAAGATCCCATCGGTTGTTTAATTGACAATGTATTGATATCATTGATTCTTTGATGGATGCTACAATCAAATCATATACTTCCGGTAAGCTAATCAATATTTTCTCGAAAAATTTCTAGTCACTTATCTTTTCACCACGAGTTATAATTTAATTATCAACCCAGTTATTCAAAAGAGGTAATTTTGGAGTCATTCAAATTCATTCATTTCCAGATTATAAAATTCTCACCGCAAGCCTTAAAGTTTGACTACTTTTGTTTTATTATCGCCTTGATACTCTCTCTCAAATCTCCCAAGCTTGTTTTACTGTCATTGCATAACTTATTATAGGAAAAGTAATTGCACTATCTCCATTTGAATTTTTGATAAAGCTTTGGCATCTATCTTCGAATCTAATTCATATTTTTCCTTTTGTCTTTGAGTCACTTCACCTTCAATTGTTGGTTCAATAATTCCATTTTGAACTATGCTCCAAAAACCTTAAGATTAAAGAAAAGTCATCATCTTTACTTTCCAAAATCATAGTTATCTCTATCAAAAATTAGAATAATCGAATAGGAAACTGATATGGTTTCTTTTGCAGACATTTTGCAAATGGTTAGGTTTTCGAAAGAAATAACTTACTTGATACCCATTGAGATAAAAGCAAGAATTGACAATGAAATAAAATATGAGTTGCTACAGCAGAGCCATTGATTTATTATGTACATTTTTCTTTCTAGAACGAATGAATGGTTACATAGAATGGATATATATTTATACTAGTTCGGTGGATATATTTAAATAGACATGATCATTGACTAAAGTCTTTTAATAAAAGAAAACGTCTTTTGAAAAGACATGACTCTTCAAGTGAAAGGGAATTAATTCAAACATTAAGCAGGCCAATATTTTTTTTACTTTTGGTTTCATTTTATCATTTCTGTAATTGGGATAAAGTAATCGACTAAACTAGAATATACATACATACATATGAGTAGTTAGTATCGATATCGTGTATGTACTGGTCAAGTACTGATATGGGATATTTCAAAATATCGCAATAATATCACATAATATCAGCACCTGTTATAAATGATATTCTACTATGTTATAATAATGGCTTAAAATTTCAAATTTTTTGCATATGTATTGTCAAATTACTACTAAAGACGGAGTCAATATATTTTAGAAGAGATCATAATTTATTTATGGGGATATTCTCTAATATACAATCATAAAATAAGTTTATAAAAACAAAATTCATATAATGTGCTTGTTTATGATTTTATTTATTTTTATACTATATTTTTTGGTTCTTCATTCATCCTTTTTATTTTCTTTTTTTCATATTTTACATAATTCATTTTCATGTTTACTTAAAGTATTGAACAAAATAATGTTTATTTGATACCGATTGCTACTTCTAGCCCATTCTTTACCGATATGTCAAATATATAAATTTATTTTTCTTGATGCATGAAAATAATTAAACCAGAACTTATATTTTCTTAAACTAACTTATCAGTTAAGAATAGTGAACAGAGAAAAGAACTAAAAATGAAGTAGCTCTTACTGCTCTTATTTTTAGTGGCCAAGTGTTCATACAAAGTAAAACATATAAATTAATGGAATATGTAAAATTTTCTTTATTGAAAGATTGATGAAGAAATCTGGAAAAGTATTGTTTAAACTAAAAAATTGGTGCAATGATATTTCTTACATGGTCTACATAATATCACTTACCGTATAAAGAATCAAATATTGTGAATGTGAAGATGTTTTTTCAATAAATATATTTTCTCTAACAATTGTAATAATGATCGATATTCTTTAAAAAAAATGTGGTATTCTATACTAAATATCAGAGCGATATATCAACAACTATCGGACGATATTATGATAATGATTCTTTAATGATATTTTAGAAAAATATCGACGAAAGAGCGATATGTGTTATATCGACGGAATATCATGGATACTGCCTAATAACTACTTGTACATATATCCCTCTTATTTTTATGTGTAAAAATAAAAATTTCCCTTCGTCTTCATGTGTAGAAACATTTTGGATCAAAGTGAGTTTTTATGTATATGTTATGTTCATAAGCATGATAATCTATGTAAACTATGAATTAGTCTAAGACCCTAGGCCCTTCAAAATAATATTTGTAATCCACCATTAACATAAATATTTTTGATGATTCACTTACAATTTTAAAAGGGTTAAAACGTTTCGAAATGATCGAAATTTTGCATAGATGATTTTGTTTAACACATACACATGCACAAAAATTCCTTCGATCAGAAATTTGTTTACTTAAAGAAACAGAAGAGGACGTAAAGGGATAAATAAGGGGGAATATTTTCATCCTTCATACACACACATTAGAAAATCATGGAATTACTAAGATAACATTAGGCAACAATAAAAGACATGGGTGGAAAAAGTTTCAAGCGGAAATTCAAAACAAAAATCAACTAAATTGGGTAACAATTCAAGATGTTATGCTACCATGAAAGTTGAAAAAAAGAATATAATTTTTATGCATAATGAAGTCTTGGATATATCATGAAACATATGGATAAATACACTGATATGTTCCATTTTTTTAACCTAGACCATCTAACTATCAATTTAGGGATTATATCGATAAAGTTTGGAAGCCAACATGTTTTGATGTTACAACTACAATAAAATTGATTTTTCATGATGCAATACATGCAATTGTGAATTTACAAGAGTTATTAACAAAGGCCCATACAGATATGTATCCTGATACAAAATCATGAAAGAATGGCATCTTGGAATGGACTTTACAACTAAAACACTGGGATGACGGAGCATTAAGCCGAATCAACAGTGTAGGTAAAATACCTTTGAGACTAGATGCAATTAAAGTGACGATCCTTTGAACTGCCTATGCTCAAATATTTGCGGAGATTGGTACATCTATCGGTTATCCTCGGGAAATAATAGTAAAAAAATCAAGGGAAATGACCAAAGTTAGAATTTCACATGAATTTAAACCCATATGTGCTACTAGCAAGAAATTTGGACATTCAACATAGAATTGCACTGAAAAACCAATTCCGATGTGCAAAGAAAAAAAATTATGAGAACGGCTAACTCTAAACATCATAACATAGAGATATATGGGTACAGATGTGGGTTCAACACAGTTCTTCAACCCGAACCTCTTTTCTTTTCTTTTGTATCAGTTTGGGCCGAAATCTGTTTAGCCCATCAATCTGTAATTAAATACATTTTGCTGCACAACCATTTGTATTATCTTTTCATAATTTCAATAAAGTCATTTCTTTCTATTTGCAAACAACTCAATTATATCAAAGCACAACAGCAATTTGAATTTCAACTTGGTATCAAAGCCATCATCGCCTAACGGCAAATCATCTGGGCTATTGAATTTGAATTATCATCAGATATTGTATCATCATTTGATAATCAGAATACTCATCAGAAATTCTTTGATCATCTGAGTATAGATTAGTGCCATACCAGAAGATCATTGATCTTGGTTGCAACTGATCAGATAAAAGCAAATCAGAAAGAAGTGCATCAGAAAACTCATCATCAGAGTCAAGAAAAACATCATGAAAATCATCAAGAAATCATAAGAAAGCTATTGCCTCACCAAGAATTCATCAGTCAATCATCACTTGGGTTCTGGCTGTAACTAACCTGTACCATTCGCTGTCTTGATCACTTCAGACTCTGTAAGTTTTTTCCAATTCATTTGTTGATCATATATCAGTCAAGATATCATGGCAGGAAACAATGACAACTCTGCCACATCAAGCACTTCCTCCAACTCTCGTCAGAATGCCACTGAAAGTCTCATAAGGACTGTGATAAGTCCATAGAATCAGCTAGTCGCTGCACATCTTGAAGAAGATAACTATCTTCTATGGAAAGTTCAAGTGGAGACAGCCATTAGAGGCTACGGTCTTGAAGAGTTTCTTTTTGGCACCATTATTGTTCCACCCAGATTCATAACTGACCAAGAAAACAAAACTGTCAGTACTGATGAATTCATAAAACATCAGAGACAGGATAGTTTAATTTGTTCTTGGTTATTATCATCTATAAGCATAAAGCTGCTACCACAGGTAATAAGAAGCAAGACAGCAAATGGGATCTGGTCAACCATAGAGAGAATCTTTAATTCTCAATCAGCTGCCAAGATCATGCATCATAAAAGATAATGACATGGTATCAAGAAAGATAATCTAACTACGAGTGAGTATCTGACAAAGATAAAAACATTGTGTGACATGCTTGAAGCTGCTGGTCACAAAATTCCCACCTCTGAGCAAATATTAATCATATTAAGTGGCTTAAGTGAAGAATATGAAGCTGTTGTGGCTGTCATATCATCATTGACACCCTCAATTGAGGATGTGCACTCAATCCTTCTTGCTCATGAAGGTAAAATTGAGTACAAGGAATCCAATGAAATAGATATGTCAGCAAATTATGCCTCAAGTTCCAAAAACAAAAATCAGTACAATAACAAACTAGATCAGAATCAACAAAGAAACAATCAATCCACAAGAGGAAGAGGAAGAGGCAGAGGAAGATGGAGCAACAACAATAAACCAAAGTGTCAGATTTGTGAAAAAATAGGTCACACAGCTGCTAAATGCTACTTCAGATTAAATTTAAACTATGTACCAGGACAGAATGCAAGTAATCAGAGGAATGGAAATCTAAGTGCAAATTTAGCACAGGCTCAACAAGATCAGAATGGTCAGTTGGATATATGTAGAAATCAGGTTATTAAACCTGAACACATTCAAGATGAATCATGGTATCCAGATTCTGGAGCAACCAATCATTTGACAAGCAATCTTGACAACTTTAATCTTGGAAACAAAGAGTATAAAGGTAAACAATCAATTACCATAGGGGATGGTAAGTGTATTAGAATAACTCATACTGGTAAAACTTATATTAAAGGTGCTAGGCAGTTATTTCTAAACAATCTATTAAGAGTTCCAAAAATAAAAAAGAATCTTATGAGTGTCTCTCAGTTTGCAAGAGACAACAATATCTACTTTGAATTTTTTCCTAAGTATTGTCTAGTAAAAGACATTTTGACTAATGAAATTCTTCTGCAGGGTGATGCTGATAAAGGCCTTTACAGATTCAATTTCGTTAACTCCATCAGTACTGTAAATCAGCAGAATAATTGTAATTTGACTGAGGCGAATCAAACAGAAGAGAATAGAAGTATTTTTGATCTGTGGCACTACAAATTGGGACACCCAAATGCAACTGTTGTTAAACAAGTTTTCAATGAAAACAAAGTTTCTTTTGAAAATATTCCCGATCCATATATTTGTACTTACTGCCAAATGGGCAAAAGTCACAAATTAGCCTTTAATGATTCTACTACTATGTACTCTGATCCACTTGAGTGAGTTGCTGCAGATATTTAGGGTCCTGCTCCAGTATGTTCTGACCATGGCTATTAAATATTACTTATCTTTTATTGATGCTCACTCTAGATATACATGGATTTACTTACTGAAAGCTAAGTCTGAAACATGCAATGTAGTGTTAAACATTATAACCTTAGTTGAAAAACAAATAGGTCATCATGTTAAAATTATGCAAACTGATGGGGGCTCTGAATTCAAGCCACCGACTAAATTCTTTAATAAAAAGGGGATAATACATAGGACCACTTGTCCCTATACTTATGAAAAAAATGGCTTGATAGAAAGGAAGCATAGACATACAGTGGAACTAGGACTTACACTTTTAGCACAAGCACATTTACCACTAAAATTCTGGCCAGACTCTTTTAACACAGTTGTATACTTAATTAATAGATTGCCCACAAAAGTGCTAAAAGGTGAAAGTCCTATAGAAAAACTGCTTGGCACTAAACCTGATTATCATGCATTAAAACCATTCGGATGTCTATGCTTCCCTAGTTTAAGGCAGTACAACACCAATAAATTAGATTTCAGATATAAACCTTGCACTTTCCTAGGCTATCCCAATAACCAAAAAGGGTACAAGTGTTTGGATAGTAAGGGAAAATTGTTCATTAGCAGACATGTAGTCTTTAATGAACATGTATTCCCTTTTGGAAACTCAGATATGGAAACATCTAAAAAGGTATACAACCCAAAGGTATCTATACCTGATTTACCTGTATATTCTAAAATCTGGGAACAAGAGACCGAGAGGACTGCAAGTACTAGTGATTCACAACCTGTTATGTCAGATGAACCAAGTCATGAACCAATAGATGGATCCAGCTATCTCAATCAGTCTCCTACCTGCTCAAACCATCAGGAGCAACAAATTAGTCATGCTACAGACATTCAACAGAATCAAAACAGAAGTAATGACAATGAAGCCCACACTGAAGATTTACAGACTAGGTCAGGTCATCCAATGGTCACAAGATCTAAGAGTGGCATATTCAAACCAAAAATCTACACTACTGTCATAACAATAGAAGAATCAAAAAAATTTGAACAAGCCATAAAGGATAGCAACTGGAAAACAGCAACGGATGAAGAGTACAATGCTCTTATCAAAAATAAAACTTAGGACTTAGTCAGTATTCCAAACAACAAAAACATTGTTGTCTGCAAGTGGACATACAGATTAAAGAAAAATGCATATGGGACTATCAGCAGATATAAGGCCAGACTAGTGACTAAAGGATATACAGAGCAATATGGATTTGACTTCAATAAAACCTTTTCTCCTGTAGTTAAACCAACTACTATTAGAGTAATTTTCACTATTGCCTTACACAAACAGTGGAAAATTAGACAGTTGGATGTTAACAATGCATTTCTAAATGGCACACTGCAAGAAGGAATCTACATGGAACAACCACAAGGTTACAATCAGAAACAAAATTATGTGTGTAGATTAAACAAGGCTATATATGGTCTGAAGCAGGCATCAAGGGTCTAGTTTGAGAAACTTAAAACCACACTTGTCAGACTGGGATACCAATCAACAAAATCAGACAACTCTTTGTTTATTAAAATCAATAAAGAATCTATTATATATATTCTAGTTTATGTTGATGACTTACTAATCACATGGAACGATGAAACAACAATCAGTGAGCTTGTCAGTATCTAGATAAGCAATTTTTTGTCAAGGATCTTGGTGATCCAAATTACTTCTTAGGTATTGAAGTCATCAGAAAATCAAAGTCAGAAATAATTTTAAGTTAGAGAAAGTATATCAATGAAATACTGCATGAATCAAACATGGCAGAAGCCAAGCCTCAACCAACACCTATGGTCTGCAATCATCAGCTCTCAAAACACAGGGGAGAACCAATATTTATCATCAAGCAATACAGAAGTGTTGTGGGAGCATTACAAATATGCAACCATAACAAGACCTGATATATCATTCAGTGTTAACAAGTTGTCTCAATTTATGCAGGAACCTCCTAATGAGCACTGGAAAGCTAGAAAGAGGATACTAAGATATCTGAAGGGAACAGCAACCTATGGTCTATCTCTAAAGACATGCAATACACTCAATGTGACGGGGTTCTCTGATGCTGACTGGGCAACAGACCATGATGATAGAAAATCTATTTCTGGCTATTGCATATATATTGGAGACAATCCAGTCTCGTGGTGTTCAAAAAAGCAGTCAACCATATCTTGATCCAGCACGAAAGCTGAATATAGAAGCGTGGCTAGCGCAACAGCAGAAATCATGTGGATTCAATGTTTACTTGGTGAACTAAAGACCAAATCCGACATCAAACCAGTGATATGGTGTGATAACCAAAGCACAGTTTATATGTCTGCTAACCCAGTACTTCACGCAAGAACAAAGCATATAGAGATAGATATCTACTTCGTTCGCGATCAGATTCTCAAGGGGCACTTACTTGTAAATCACATACCTAGAATTTACCAGAGAGCCGATGTACTTACCAAAGCTCTGACTTACAAAAACTTTGTAAGATTCAGAGAGGATCTAAAAGTGAAAGATGCAACCAATCACGATTCAGCTCTAGGCCATACCTCTGTCAAATCTGTAACATACATCAAAGCCTCAACCCAAGGATCATGCAAAGAAAGAAGTCCTGCCAAATTAGCCTCAAAGATCCAGATTGATTGCCGCAGCGCTCAGGTTCTCAAACCAGAATCAATTGAGAAAGGAAGTTGCTTTCACTCATGTTAACTGTAAATTTCAGATTTCTCTCATTATTTTTCTCAAAATTCTCATGTCAAAGAAAAAGACAACATGCCCTAGATTCTGGTTTGAAGGGGGGAGGAGAAAAGGATTTTGTGAGAACGGCTAACCCTAAGCATCACAACATAGAGATATATAGATACAGATGCGGGTTCAACACAGTTTTTCAACCCGAACCTCTTTTCTTTTATTTTGTATTAGCTTGGACCGAAGTCTGTTTAGCCCATCAATCTGTATTTAAATACATTTGCTGCACAACCGTTTGTATTATCTTTTCATAATTTCAATAAAGTCATTTCTTTCTATTTGCAAACAACTCAATTATATCAAAGCACAATAGCAATCTGAATTTCAACTGTGAAAGAAAAAACAAGGAGAATGGAAAGGAAAAGCAATTGGCAAGTCCAGAAATGCAACCGGAAAAAAATAACAGCATGAAAAGCTTAAAAGGAAGATGAAGGAATAAAAATGCAAAGAACCACTATTAACTTCAAGTCTATTTGAAGTGCTTAGTACTGATAAGGAAGAAATTCAATAAAACGTTGTAAAAGAAGAAGAAAAGGTGGAATTCTTACCATTTGAAGAAAATTTTGATGCAAAAATGAATTTGTTGAGAAAATTGTAGAATACATAAAAGAGTAGGTACAACAACTAAAAAATAATATCAACTTCTCAACTTTTTATTAAGAAAACCCATAATATGAGGTGAAAAACGAAGAAACCTCCGAAACAAATTAAATTGCCCCACCTAAAAGAAGCATTAAGACCAAAAAAGTGGTAGATGACTATAATTTCATAGATATAAAAAGTGTTAACACGTGAATTTAAAATGAAAGAAGTGTTAATCTTCCTTAAATCCAATAAACCAAGTATCATAGGTTTATTAAAGAATAAATTATGTATTTCTAGCATAAAGAAATTATTGAATAAATTAAACAAAAACTGGAAATTTCTGCATAACAATGATTTTGGTTGAAAAAGCAGAATATTTTGTTTATAGGATACCAATGTATAGGACTTAACTGCCCTTACAAAAAGTACATTAAAATAACATTTAAAGTAATTAATAAATGTGGTTTTATATTGTTACTAATTATTGCATAGGTAACCAACTTGTTTTTAGAAAGAGAATTATTATGGCAACAACTGATGAAATTTTCAAGCACAATGGACAAAGCATGGATGCTAATAGTATATTTCAATAACATGCTTAATCCTAAGGACAAGATAGAATGACTTTTGGTCTTTTTTCTCATCTATGAGGATTTACAAATTGCCTTCTCAGATGTAGTCTTGTAGAAGAAAAAATACAAGGACATGTCTTCACATGGAGAAGGAAAGAAATAGCTACACATAGTAAAGTACTTGTTAATGATGTCATTATGTACTACTTTCAAAACATAGCAATCATTGCCACTTCATCTATTCTTAATGATCATACCCCTATCTTTATCAAACTACACACAATACGTAATTAGAATAAAGGCAAGCCTTCTAGATATGTAAATACTTGGCATAAAATTAAAGGTTATAGGGAACAAATTATATATGTTCTTCAATATGAAGCTTGGACCAATTCTGTGAAGCAAATTATGGAAATCGAGAAATATAAAGCGAAGTTTAAGATTTGGAATTAAAAAAAGGAAGAAATATAGTTCTAACTTAAGGAAGCTTAAAGAGGACTTTACAAAAAAGATGTTAGAATGTGATAGAAAGGTAGAAATTATAGCATCGTCTGATGAGATGATGGAAACAAGTGTAAAACTTAAAAAAAGGCAACTAGAATATACTGATGTTGTTCGAAAATCAAAAATTAAAAGGCTCACACAAGAGAATTCCAATTTGAAAAAGTTCACTACCGAAATATCTATGAAGACATTCAGAAATAACATCAATGCTCTATATCACTCAAATGGAGAACTTGTGTTTAACATAGAAATCACACAACAAGCAATAGAGTTTTACACAACATCATACAATGGAGACCAATAAAATATAACGACATTTAAAAACATAAATTGGAAAAAAATTGTAAATGGAAGATGCAAAGAGTTATACTTCAAAAAAAAATATGAAGCGGAAATTAAGAACGTTTTTTCACTCAAACATGGCACTCTGATTGGGTCCATCCATAGAGAACTTCATTTCATAGGAAAAATTAAGAATTCCACGAAAAGGTATGTCCAAGAGGCTCAGTGGGAACATCGAATATTGTATCACATATGGTAGTCCCTTGCACAAGACACAATCTTCACTACGACTGATTCCGTAGGAGTGATTTTTGGATAACATGACACTTTGTAGATTTCAAAACGTAGTTAAGAAGGTTTTCATAGACTCAGGAAGTTCTATGGATGTTTTTTTAAGAGTGTCTTCGACCGAATGAACCAAACAACAGAGACGCTCAACTCCATCCCAAAATCAATCTTTGGATTCAACAATAGAACCACCATGGTGGTCTTCTAGCAAGACTCTTAGATATCTCTAGAACTACACCATTAAACACTTTGTTTTATGCAACTTTCCTAACCATAGATCAACCCTTACCATATAATGTATTCTTAGGAAAGCCTTCCATAGTAGAGATGGGAGTAGTTATTTCACAAAGGGGATTTCTTATCAAATACCGCACTTCACAAGAGGAAGCATTAAAGGAGAACATGTATTGGATAGGGAATTCTACCCATCCTAGTAATAAAATTACTTCTCTTATATTGTCGTCTCTCCTAATTAATGCAAAAATGTTAAATTAAAAAACTATAGCGAGCTAGATAAAGAACCTATACATAATAAGCCATCTCCCTTTAATGCTGCAAATTAGAATTTGAGCACAATTTGATTTCTGAAATTTATTGAAGAAGAATATGTGTATTTTGATCTTTATTGAAGAAACA
This sequence comes from Allium cepa, assembly GCA_030765085.1. Classification (NCBI taxonomy): domain Eukaryota; kingdom Viridiplantae; phylum Streptophyta; class Magnoliopsida; order Asparagales; family Amaryllidaceae; genus Allium; species Allium cepa. Next base: position 74,759,196 of record CM060941.1, on the reverse strand, counting down.
GTTTCAATGTAAAATTGATACAGAATGATACAAACTCTCGTTTCAGAGCAATTACAATTTATATGCATTTCAATATAAATGGGCCTTACTCACACAGCCCATTAAACTCAGCCCAACATAAGAATAGTTGTAGAGACGTGTTATATCTGGTTGATGAAAACATTCTGCTTCATTTACTCCCCCCCTCAACCAGATACTAGGCTTAGGGTTACTTTGTCTTTCATGGGCGATTCGATGTTCGGCCGATTCAATTCATTTCTAAACACCTTTCTGTAGCGACCCGACTTTCTATCACCAGAAAGACACATCACTAATTAAGAAAGAAAGGGATAGAAGTAGAAAAGAAAGAGAAGAAAGAAAAACAACACATCAGAATCTCACAGCGGAACGAATGAAATATAATATATAACAATATATTAGTATCATATACATCGGAGTACACAACTTTACTTCTCAATTTAGACAGTTATAACATTTCTGTCTAATATACAATACAAGAACAACTATACAGAATAACACACAGCGGAAACTCTATCTATATATCTACACGCTGAAGCCTCCTGCTCCAAAGCTCCTCCAGAATTCGTCAAGGATAACCTGAATCACTTGACTACTCATACATAACATGAGTACCCAAGAGTTTAATAAAACAGAAAATAAACACTCGGGTCAGACAGGAGTCTGGTGTGAGTAAACGGTTTAAGATTGCTTAACTTTAGAAAATCCTTTGAAAAGAAAATGTATCACGTAAGAATTCCCACACATAAACATGGAAAAGTTTTTACCTTACGCTAACCAAAACATTTGATAAGAAATCCAGTAATATTATAATAGTGTCTAGGGTTTTCAAGTAAATATGAAATAGCCGAAATTGTTACATTTATTAAATTCCAGCTATTAGCCACAAAATTGGGTAATACAAACAAAATCGTAGGGTCTCGTAGGGAAATTGGGTTTCCATCAATGGCAGGGCTACTGGGTACCGCCCGACACAGTACGTGGCCTAGATCACCGTACCGAGGAGTACGTCCGCTCCCCTGCAACACAAGGTCGGGACCATTCCTTACTGAACAGTCCCGAACAAGACCACCCCGCAGTTGGCTGTAGATCCAACCGCCCACAAAGCCGAAATAAAAGGGACATCTAGACAGGGATGAATCTCGTCCTACTTGGGCATGACCCACTTAACCTTGCTGCACCTCCCATGTTTTAGCCATTCCCGGTTGATGAGGCTTGAGGCTGCGATTACCTTTGTAGGACACATCTATCTTAGAATTCTCATCGTCCTCCTGACGATGTTCTGAAAGCATTCAATACATACAAGTCTGTTCCGGGTTCGAACGGAACCGAAGGCACTATCTCGTTGCACTCATTTTGAAATCACCCTCAGAGTCAATGACCATAGCCCTTGCACTCTGAATCACCATCTCGAACCTGTAAGTACTATCTCCGTCAAACTCATTACGGAATCACCCTCAGAGTTATACTGACGAATAGTTCTTACACCTCGAGTCTTCACTTACACTCCACTTGGATTCATGACCTAACGTTTACTTTGGATCGGTGTGGTTTTCGGATATCCAAATATGAAAACTCGATCCCGGTCTCACCGAATCCAAACGCCATTTTAATGTCCAAGTTGTACTTTAGGGTTTAAACAGTAGATATTCAGAATATCACTTAAACATAAATGGATGATTCATAACACACAGATAGATAATTCACTATTATCAAAATTCATCCATACATAACACAAAGCAGCATATATATCACATCTCAGATATATCACATTCATATCATTACATATCAATCAATGACATACGATATCGTCCAATATGATTAACTCATCCAATGATACTTATCAACCAATCATTCATCATCCATAACAAGTTTGATCCAAACTTAATTAATTTAATTAATCCTTAATTAAATTAATTCTTACTTAAGCACTTGGATTATCATCAATCCATCTTACTTTCATTAATTAATTACAAATTAATTAATAAACATCACATAATTATCCACTTTGAATTAATCATTCTTGATTAATTATCCCTCAATTACTTTAAGTAATTATTCCTTGATTACAAATTTAATTAATCATCTAGATTAATTACTTTTTAATTATCCAAGTAATTATCCCTTAATTACCCTTTTAAAATTAATCACACTTGATTAATTATTATTTAATTATCTTGATAATTAGTCCTTAATTATCCTTTAATTAATCATACATGATTAATCACCTTTTAATTAAATATTCTTGATTAATTACTTTTAATTAATCACACTTAATTAATTACTTTTAATTAATCACCTTTGATTAATTACTTTTAATTACATTTAGTAATTAAAACTTAATTATAAATTAATTATCCTTAAATTATCAATTAACAATTAATTAATTATTTCCATTAATTAATGATTACTTTCATTAATTAAATTCTTCTTAATTAATTACTTTAACAAGTAATTAATCACTTAATTAATTACTCTTAATTCTTTCATTAATTAACCATTAATTAAATATTTTAAACCTTTAATTAATTTTATTAATTAATTCTTTAATTAATAACTCAAGTGATTAACTCTTAACCACTTCCACTTAACTACCTTTATAAAGTAATTATCTTTTACTTAATTACCTCCAGAAATCAATTACTTAATTACTTTCCAAGTAATTACACTAAATTAATCCATGAGTGAACATCTTCAATTAATCACAAATTAATTACTTAATTAATTATTAATTAATATTTTAAATAAATTAAATGATTCTTTAATTTACTATATTAAAAGGTTCTTAATTAAGAAACATGTTATCTAAATTAAATTATTTATATTAATCAAAACACTTTAATAATTTATCATAATTGAAGTATTCCAATTATCTTCATATATTTGGTTATCTTTAAATTAAATCAAAGTTCTAAATTACTTAAGAAAATCTTTATTATAATTGATTTCCAAATTCTAATCATTACACTTTATTTAAAAATAAAATAAAATATTTTGGAAATCAATTTATAATTAAACACATTTTAAACTAACTTTTAATTTTTTTAAAACTTTTTCCATAGTTATTTAATAAAGTTTAATGCAAACTTTATTTCAAAATCCACTTATTTTATTTAAAACTTCAATATTCTAATATATAAAAGCTTGTTTAAAATAAAATTTAAAACAATTTATTTTTATAATAAACTTGTTTAACCTTTGTTTAAAACTTTAATCATTTACAAAAATCAAATTTTCTTTGTTAAAATTTTCTTTTAAAACATTTACTGTTAAATACTAAAAACCTGAACAACACCAATATATACAACACAGCAAACTCGAGCAACATCCATATGCTCGTACGCAAACTTGATCAATCCACTAGATTCCCCCGAAGCAAACACGAGACCTAACCTTCCTTCTCCTGCATCGAAAAACAACACCATATTCCCGAGATATACTCCGAGCTCCAATCTATCTTCCCAAAAACCCAATCTTCCTGATACACTTTGCACACGTGCATCGTGCACCGTCCCTCCGGTCACCAACGTCCATCGTCGTGACCTTGCCAAACCACTCTCGACCATGACAACAACTCGCGACAACCAAAATCCACGATTCAAACTAGAACCAAAAATGACCTAAAAACCCAAACTGCAAAAAAACCAAACTCAACGAAAAACGGTTCGCCGCCGACGATCCTTGCCACGAGACGCCACGTCCTCCTCCCCAAAGCCACGTCGCAACTCCCTGAACCTATCGCAACCCTCGCGATCGCCACCGTTCGTCCCTCGACGCCGCGAAACCCAAAGGAACACTCACGACAAATACAGGGTATAAAACCCTATTTCCTCGATTTCCGGTCAACACGATCACTAATAAAATTCCAAGGCAATTTTCTGGTGAACATCGTCACCCCCTCTACCTTCAAGCTCAACTACGATGCCCAGATCGTCGTCATTCACCTCCAATCGACCAAAATGCCCAAAACTAATAAACCGCGATTTCACTCTAAATATCAATCCAAAAATCATGATTCATGCTTTAAAAATCATGATTTCCCATTTGTAATCCAATTATAAAATCAAAACTAAAAATTGATTTGATTAATTTTTGACCCATATTAAGAATTCACTGTAAATTAAAAAAAAATGAGCTACTTATTCACTTTTAAAACTTACAATCATTTTTAGATGATAAGTTAGATGATTACAAACAACTTTTATTTACAAATCAAAAACTAATTCGAATTCAAAATTAAGTTATTGAATTTATTATAAAATTTAGACTTGCTATTTTACAGAGCATAAGTTTTAACTTCACAGGCAATTAACTATTCACATTTCAAAACATGCATTCACTTTAAATCAAATATTTCAGATAACATCAAGATATCATTCTCAAAACAAGATGAAATTCAGGTTTTAAAACTGCTTTTAAAATTCATTTACTCACCTTTGTTTGCAGAGGACAGAGCAGAAGTTAATGACTGCATTTTCCAGGTTCTTGAATTAATTTGCATGTTGAATTTTAATCTGTTGTTGCTGTATTTTTGTTTTGCATGTTGAAGTTTTTACATCCTGCTGTTGATTGAACTTAAACATCTTCCATTGATTTTGGAAAAACCAAATATCTTCTTCTTTTTGTTTCAGATTTCTACAGATTTTCTTTTTTCTTTGATCTTTGTTTAGCATTCAATTTGGGTTTTGGTTGAGAATGAATAAAAGAATTAGCTGAAAATTAAAACTCTTCTTTTTATTTTACAATTAAATTTTAAATTAAATTATTAACAGAATTACATTTGTCACTTTAAGTCCTTAGTTAGCTTACACCTATGCACAATAATACACAAGTGTCATTAACATAAATTAAAAAGTTAACAAGTGTTATTTAATGTTTCATTAATGTTTAACAAATGTTTTTAATGTTTAATTAATATTTTAAATGTTTTTTTCTCTTTTAATAACCTAATGAATGTAATTATGGAATATTTATGTACTTATCTTTTTTAATAAATATTCATGTGAATTCAAATAACTTATATTTTTGATTCAAATCTATATAACATGTGTTTATAAATTTGAGAAATTTAATTTAACTCTATATATAAAAAAAATTTAAAATAATTTATCTTATGATAAAATTAAAATGAAAGAATATTAAAACAAATGAACTTTTAATTTAAATCTTATTTAAAACTTAAGTACAATATATATATATATATATATATATTAAATAAGAAATTAACTTTGTTATTTAAATCTCAAATATTATTTTCAAAAGTATTAAGTCAGATTAACATTTCAAATTACAAATTATATATATAATAAGGTTTGTAAACATTTATTAAATCCAAATCAATATTTTTCCTATTTCTAATATATACAAATATATATATATATATTCATTTACATTACAATTTGAATATATAGCTTTATTACATTAAAACTTCCTATTTACAAGATATATCAATATATATATATATATATATATATATATTATAAATAAAAATATCCTGATTAGCCTTTGAAAAATAAATCTTATCAATTTTAATTTGCCAAAGTAAATATTTCCAAATTAAAATATTATAAATTTTCAAAAGAATTAAATTTGCCAAATTTTATATTGTTAAGAAAAATGTTGATTGATATTAACAAATTTTGTTTTTTTGTTTTTTTTTGGCATAGCCAGCGGGGTTAACTGGGCCCCTACCAGTTTTATTGCAAAGAACAATAAAAAAAGTACAAAAGAGAAATAAAAACAAGAAAATACAAAGAAAATGCAAGAAAGTACAGCAAAATCAAGTCCAGGCATCAATCAGGGATTGATGAAACACACTTGCACTATTTTGAAGTTGCCTATAAGTTTTGTTTCTAACTTCTACCCATACCAGATCATCATTTCTTCTAACTTTATCAAAGATTATGGCATTTCTCTCTCTCCAAATAACTGACATACACACTTTCAAGCATACTGCAAGAACTCTGCCCTGCACATTTCTCCACTTTGTTGCTTTATAGATTAAACTACATTGTATTCTTGATATTGAACATGTAAGATTAAAACCAGTAATGTAGTTTATCTTATCCATCAAGAATTGAAGGGCAGGACATGCAAAAAACAGATGCTCAGTAGTTTCATCATGTTGATTACAGAAAATACACTCAGCATAGCATGTCATACCATAACTATTCAACAAGCTTCTGGTAACTAAAGCTTGGTTGATGACTTTCCACATCATTAAGTTGTCCTTAGGACAAGAATCAGCTGACCAAATAATAGCTAACCATTTGGTAGCAGGCAGAGACACACTGGAACTAACATACTTGTAAACTGCCGCAACTGTATGATTCTTGTTAAGCCAGGTTACAGTGTCAACCTGATTTGTATTAAATGTTGTTTGCTGAATTTCTCTCCACAGTTGCCTAATCACCCGATTACTGTTATATGGCAACTGAATTTGATTAAGATGCAGAAAGTCCTTCACTTTAGCATGAAAGTGGATACCGGATTGTGTCATTTGAAAGTGATCACAAATGTTGGAAAGAATTTGACCATTACTAATCCATGGATCATGCCAAAAGCTAACAACATTGTTTGCGTTGATGGGATATTGTATCATGGGGAGGAAAACAACTCTGAGATTTAATAAACTTCTCCATGTCCAACTGCATACTTGAGGGATATCCATGCTCCAGAAGTACTTGTTCTTTATATTGTATTGCCATGACCAGTCAACCCATAAGCCACCTCTTTTGTTGATAATTGCATTAAAATGTTTACTCATAGCAGCTATGTTCCATTTCCTAACATCAAATACTCCAAGCCCTCCCAATCTCAGGGGAGACTCAATTTTAGAAAAGGAACAAGGCACTAACTTCCTGTTATGAATACTACCAGTCCAAAAATATCTGATCATGGCAGACCTAAGCATATGCAATAGCTTCTTGGGTAGAATTAGGGTGCGAGCCCAGTAAACAATGGAGGAAAAGACAACAGATTTTATTATAACAAGCCTTCCACTTTGAGTCAAATTCCTATTATTCCATGCAGACATAACCGATGAAATTTTGATGTAAAGAGGTAAATAGTCAGCTTTAGATATCCTTTTGGAAATTAAAGGAAGACCAAGGTATTTCATGTCATTTTCCATACAAGAGAATCCAGAATGTTGTTGTAGGGCAGTAGCTTGCAGTTCACTAACTCCAGTAACAAGCAGAGACGATTTGTCTTGGTTAATGGTGAGCCCAGTCATACAGTGGAAGGCCTGCAATGCTATCATGATACCATCCAAGGAGGATATCTCTGGTTTGGTAAATACCATGACGTCATCTGCAAACATTATAGAAGTAATTTGTTGAAGAGAGCACTTTGGGTGATACTTGATTGTCTTTTGGTTGTAGCTGGTCTGCAAAATAACAGTTAACACCTCCATGACCATCAGAAATAAATATGATGAAATTGGATCTCCTTGACGAATTCCTTTACTACCTCTGAAGTATCCCACTGGTCTACCATTTAATACAATTGAGAATGAGAGAGTAGAAATGCACACATAAATCCATGACACAAAAGTTTTAGGAAATCCCATCACTGCCATTATTCTAACAATAGAGTCCCAATGTATGGTGTCGTAGGCTTTAGAGATGTCTATTTTAATTGCAGCAGCAGGGGTGATATTACTTCTACCATATCCTTTAAGCAGTTCCTGGGCAAGGAGAACATTGTCAATTATATCTCTTGAAGGCAAAAATGCAGATTGATTCATAGATATAACAGTGGGCAAAACTTTGACTAAGCGTGAAGCTAGAATTTTGGAGATACACTTGTAGAGGACATTACAGCAAGAAATGGGCCTGAAGGAAGTGACACATGTTGGTGGGGATACTTTGGGAATGAGGGCAATGTTAGTGCAATTCACTTCCCCAAGCATTTTACATTTATTGAAAAAGTTGTGGATAGCTTGACAAAAGTCACCACCAATCAAACTCCAAGCGGTGATAAAAAAATTAACATTCAGGCCATCAGGTCCCGAATAAGATAACTTATTCATGGAGAAGAGGGTAGCTTTAATTTCTTCATCAGTTACAGGCATAATTAGAGAAGAAGCTTCTTGAGGAGATATGCTAGGAAGATCAAGAGAGGAAATTTGATCCAAATTTGGGGAGAAACCATTAGTGCTACCAAACAAGTTAGTGAAGTGTTGGATAAAAGCATGATCAACAGTCTCTGGAGTAGAAAATAGGGTTCCTTGTTCATTAGTGATTCTAAAAATATTTTCTCGAGCTTGCTTAACCTTAAGAGATTCATGAAAGAACTTAGTATTCTTATCCCCTTCATCAAGCCATCTTTTATGCAACAGCTGCATCTTCATGCTTGCTTCCAGGGATAGGGCAATTTTAAGTTCCTTGTGCAGATTAGTCTCCTCATCAGAAGCTTGAATATCAAGAGGATGGTCCATCATGAAGTCTTGCTTTATTTTCAGTTGTTCCTTTAATGCTGTAGAGAGTAGGGTTCCAGTACCAAAGGTAGTTGATGCCCATGTCTTGATAGCTATCTTGATGTGTTTTAGTTTCCTGCAAAACTTAAACATTGGGTTACCATAACATGTAAAATCAGAGGTCGCTTGATTAATGATATTAAGAAATTGATCATGCTTAGACCAAGCATTAAAAAATTTGAAACTTGACTTTTCTCTTCTAATATGGTTCCCCAGAGATAAAATTTGAGGAGAGTGGTCTGACATTATTGGTTGAGGAAGGTAGACAGAAAGAGAAGGCCATTGGTTGAGAGCTTGGTAATTACAAAAGGCATGATCAATTGTAGTAAATGTACGCACACCACTTCTACTACAGTTGTTCCAAGAATACTTGGTTCTAGTTTTATTCACTAAAGTCAACTCAGAATCATAAACAGAATGATTAAGTGGTTCAATATCTCTGAGATTGAGAGGTGTGCCACCAATTTTATCATCAATGCCAAAGCAGGAGTTGAAGTCACCTAGGACAATCCAGGGATGAGATGATTGTCTTAGGGGAGGCAATGCATTGAGTAAGGCATTCCTTGAAATAACACTGTTATCAGCATATAAAAAAGTGAGATAGAAAGAGGATTGGTTTTGGGCGACATGAACATGAAAATGAATAAATTGCCTAGTTGTCAGAATGGGTGTCAGAGTCAAAAAAGTAGGATCGAAGAGGACTAGAATTCTACCATATGAAGCAGATTCAAGATTGTGGTGGTAGGACCATTGGGGATTAATGTAGGAGGAGGCTTTTTGTGATAGAGAAAGGTTAAGCTTGGTTTCAAGAAGTCCAAAAAGACAAATATTAAACTCAGAGATAATGCATTTGACTTGATCAAGTTTCAAATTACTGTGGGCTCCTCTTATGTTCCATGATGCTATTTTCTTATTCATAAAAATAATTGTGAGAGTGTGGAGTTATGCCTTCTCTGTGCAGACAGAGATCTAGTTTCAATTTTCCTTCTTGATTTGCCAGGTGGGGAGGAAGGATGGGAGTTAGTTTGGGAGGAAGTAGGATCATTAGTAGAGGAAGGATGTGATTGTGTGGAAGGAATGCTTGTAGGCCATCGTGGTAACTTAATTGTAAAGTTATAATGTGTTGGTGCTTCTGAAAGTGGGATGACATCAATTTCTTGCATGGAGTTGATTAATTGAGAGATTTCTGTTTCAAATGTTTTACACCAGCTTGTGTCAAAATCAGATGCAAAAGACTTAGTGTTTTCTTTCATAACTGATGATTCCTTACCAACTTCTTTTGTAGTTTGTGAAGATTTGGTGTCATTTTTATCCTTAACCTGCACACCATTATGTAGTAACTTGTCAGGAGAATTTGAATCATTATGAACAACAGAAGGAGGAGATTTTGTGTTTGATATTTGGTTTAGAGGTATACCATTATTCAAAACATTTATCTCACCGTCCTCTTCATGAATCAAATCTATTACATTTTGCTCATTGACTTCAGTTTGGAGCAAGTTGTACTTGTTATTAATGGTAACATTACAGACATGATCCTGACTAGCAGGAGAACAAGCTTTATCTGTTGCCTTTGTGTTGTCTTCATTACAAACATATGGAGGCTTATCATTTTCACCTTTTTCCTTCATTGCAGTTTCAACATGTACTTCATAATTTAAAACTTTTTTCCCTTTGTTTTTATTGACTTTTTTCCACACTTGTTTCACCTTGTCTTGTTTTTCTAAGCTTGGTCCTTTCTTCATCATGTTTCTTTCCTCTGTATCAATTCTCTGCTGTTCATTCTTGTCACTTTGTTCTTCATTACCTACACAAACAACTTTCTTGCAATTGCTAACTGAATGCCCAAACTCCCTACATATAGTACAAATCTCTGGTTTCCATAAGTAGTTAACCTTAACATTCTGCTCAGAGCCATTAAGCAGTTTAACTGAAAAATTGTCAGGCAGTTCTTGATTTGGATTAACCTCAACTAAACATTTAGCAAATGAAATGCGTTCAAAATTTTCAGTTGAAGCATCCAAACAAAGTAGCTTCCCAACTCTAGAAGCTAACCAGTTAATTCCCAAAGGAGACCATGCATACAGGGGGATATTTGAGAGTTTAATCCATACTAGAACAGTTCGAATACTGCTGCAACTGTTGCCAATATTTTCATCCCATTGCTTTAAAATAAATAATTTATTTCTCATCACCACTGGGTCAGATTCAGCAATTCTAGATCTATCATCCTCATTAGTGAACTTGAACAAAAACAAAAACCCATCAGATTTAACAGAAATAGAACCACTAAGTTTCCAAACTCTTTTAAGGTAGTACAGCACAGTTGAATAAGGTAGTGGATTGTCAAGAAAAAAACCAACTAGATATTCTTTCCACATTGAGTTTCCTGCTTGAACAATTTCAACAGTTGGCACAATTGCATTACCTACGTAATCAAGCGGTATTTCACGAGGCACATATTTCCCAGCATTATTTGGTTTGGCCTTAAAGAGAGAGAGTTCCAAGGTCGTGGAGGAAGAGTTGACAGTGGAGGAAGCAAAGGAGGAGATGATAGGATTGGAACTGACACATTGGGTAAAGCAATTGGAAGTGGTGGAGGAACAACAGGAACACTGACAAAGGTACCAGAGGAGAGGAATGGGTCAGTTCCCATTATTACTATTAACCTTTAAAAAGAATTTTAACTTGTAAATTTATAACGTAAAATGATCAAATCAATTTAATTATTAACAAAGATTATTAAATTGATATTGCTTAAAATTCCGGGTCGTCACACTTTCTCTCCTTCAAAATTCTTAAATCATGTTGTTATGCTAAGATTGAGACTCAGATTGCTTTGCTTTGTAGATCTGAAGTAAAAATGACGATACCGAGAGGATTCGTCAGTTACTGCTACAACTTGACTCTGAGATTGGATTAGAGGACCAATACTACAGCAGATATGAAGTAGAGACCAGAAAGATGAATCTTCAGGTCTTGTCTGAATCGATGAAAATTCTTTGTAGATAATGCCTTTGTAAGTATGTCTGCTCGTTGGTAAGTCAATGGTAAGTGGTTTACTTCAAGTTTTCCTCTTTGTACCAACTCACGAACAAAATACAAGTCTATCTCTATATGTTTTGTCCTTGAATGCATGATCGGATTGGCTGTCATGTACACTGCACTTTGATTATCACACCACAATGTTGGCGTTATCTCTATTTTGATGTTCATTTCTGAAAGTAATGACTGAATCCAAGTAATCTCTGTGGTAGCGCTAGCTATACTTCGGTATTCAGCCTCCGTGCTGGACCTGGAATAGTTGTCTGCTTCTTTGAGCACCAAGAAATTGGGTTGTTGCCTAAATATATGTAGTAGCCTGTCACTGATTTTCTATCATCCACATCTGTTGCCCAGTCTGCATCTGCATATGTTGTAATGCTTAATTGTTTACACTTCTTTAGTATAATGCCATAATTTATTGTGCCATTGAGATATCTAAGTATCCTTTTGACTGCTTGCCAGTGTTCTTCATGTGGTTCTTGCATAAATTGTGAAACTTTGTTAACACTGAAAGATATATTTGGTCTTGTTATAGTGGAGTATTATAGGGCTCCTACAATACTTCTGTATTGTTTAATGTTTAATATTGGTTCTCCTCTGTATTTGGATAGTTGTTGATGATTGATCATTGGAGTAGGTTGGGATTTAGCACTGTCCATTTTTGCCTTAATCAGCAACTCCTTGATGTACTTCTTCTGGCTCAGAAATATTTCTGAGTCTGACTTTTTCTTTACTTCTATTCCCAGGAAGTAATTTAGTTCACCCAATTCCTTAATTGAGAATTGCTTGTCAAGATACTGTATTATGCCTTTGATTTCATTCTCATCATTACCTGTTATAATTAAATCATCAACATATATTAGTATGTAGACAATAAGGTTACTATTAATTTTGATAAATAAGGAGTTATCAGATTTGGTAGATTGATAGCCCAAATGAAATAATGTTGCTTTCAATCTGTCAAACCATACTCTAGGAGCTTGTTTAATCCATATATGGCTTTGTTTAACTTGCACACTAGATTGGTGCCTTCTTTGTATCCCTTTGGCTGCTCCATATAAATTTCTTCCTGCAAAACACCATTCAGAACTGCATTGTTTATGTCTAACTGTCTCAAATTCCAGTTATTATTTAAGGCAACTGTAAGAACTACTCTGATGGTAGTTGGTTTCACCACTGGTGAGAAAGTCTCACTGAAATCAAACCCATATTCTTTCATAGATTGATTGTCCTTCCTTATATTGTGTAACTGCCTTTTGTAATGCATTACTTTGGCTGCTGACTGTGTATTGAAGATTCTTTCTACTGTAGTCCATATTTCATTTGCTGTTTTGCACCCTATAACTTGTGGTAGCAACTTTACACTGATTGAAGATAGCAACCAAGAACTTATTAAACTGTCTTGCCTTTGAAATTTAATGTATTCCTCATTACTCACAGTTTTATTTTCTTGATTAGTGATGAACTTGGGTGGAGTGGCTATCATGCCAAGAATATATCCATCAAGACCGTATCCTCTGGCAGCAGTTTCGACTTGCACTTTCCAGAGAAGATAATTGTCATCTTCAAGTTGTGCAGTGATGAGATTGGAGTGTGGGCTAATTATAGTTTTGATCAAACTATCAGTAACATCCATAGATTGCAACGAAGTGCTAGTATCATTGCCTGATGTTTCATTGCTTCCTTCAGCCATGAAGAAATTTCTTCAAGAAATAGGATTGAGAATGAAATTAGAAAGTGAGTTCAGAATGAATCAGGAAATTCTTCCTTCAACTGGTATGTTGCAGTCATGCAAAGTGATGAGGCTTCTCTGATTGCCTCTGGTATGGCACTTACCTCTTTTTTTTTTAATGATGAGTTTCTGATCTCTTCTCTGTCTGGTTTTCTGATTTACTTTCTTGATTCTTGAATCTGATCTTGAGAAAATACTGCAGTCGATTGTTAATCTTGGCAAGGCAGTAGGTTCTTGTGCTGATTCCTTTCCCAAATGATGATAAGATGGATCTGATGGGTAAACTAATCCAAATGATGAGATTTCTCTGATGGATTAGTTTTGTATTAAAGTTGTTAAGCCTCTGATTTTGTGCTCTGATACCAAATTAGAATTTAAGCACAATTTGATTTCAGAAATTTATTGAAGAAGAATATGTGTATTTTGATCTTTATTGAAGAAATAGTTTCAATGTAAAACTGATACGGAATGATACAAACTCTCGTTTCAGAGCAATTACAATTTATATACATTTCAATATAAATGGGCCTTACTCACACAACCCATTAAACTCAGCCCAACATAAGAATAGTTGTAGAGACACGTTATATCTGGTAGATTAAAACATTCTGCTTCATTTACTATAAGCCAACTCATAGCTATATTGTTGACTCAACCTAAAAAAGGACTACTCCACATGATAGGAATAGACGAGTAGGCTTCAATCTATCCATAGTGTCTTGATCGTCATCCTTAGGTTTCTAATAGTTCATTTCATTCCCTCAAATCTTGTAAAGGAGAAAGTAGACCTTAGTTATAATAAACAACTAGATCCTAGTGATCTAACTAATATAGTAAAGGTAGGGAAAAACTTGTACATAACTTTGGTCATAATTCGTCAGTTTCTTAAAATGATTGGTGAATGTGTTTACATGGACACACTTAGATATGGTAGGAACCAATCCTTCGGTAATTTGTCATGCACTCAACATTGAACCAAAGGCGCATTTGGTACGATAGAAAAGACGATCCTTTAATCAGGAGCCCTGTAAGGCTTCATATGAAGTGAAGAAGTTAAAAGAAAATGAATTCATCAGAGAAATATGCTTCCGCAAATAGTTGGTCAATCCCATTCTAACCGAAAAGTTGAGAATTTGCCTGGATTTTAAGAACATCAATAAAGCATGTCCAAAGATCATCTGGTAGAAGCGACAAGTGGAAATGAAGTAATCATTTTCATGGATGCAGACTCAAATTACAATCAAATTCCAGCATTGAACCTCACTATGTGCATACAAGCTTTGTAATAGAAAAAAGGATTATATTTCTACGAAGTAATGTTTTTTTGATTGAAAAATGTAGAAGCTACCTTAGAAGGTTAATAAGTAAAATATTCTTTGAATAGATTGGATGAACTACCGAGGTATATGTAAATGACATGCTGGTAAATCCAACAAGGCCCCCAATCATACGCAGGATTGGATTGAAACCTTAGCAACATTGGTAAGGTTCAACCACCGGCATAAAGGCACATTTACCATAAAATTTGGAAATTCTTGGGATACATAGTCAATGCATGAGGAGTTGAAGCGAATCTTGAGAAGATAGAAGCAATCACCAAATGGAAACTCCAGTGAATCATAAGGATATGATGAGCCTAGATAGGAAGGTAGCCAAGATGAGAAACTTTGCCTATGAAGCCACTGGTAGATGTGCTTCCCATTATTAATAAGACGAAGAAGGGAAAGAATACCGAATTAAATTAAGCACGTAAAGATGCATCCCATGCACTAAAAGATTAGTTGACAACCCTACATATTCTCTCAAAGCCAATGACAGATGAGGATTTATTTGTATATGTAGCTATATATGATCAGGGTATTAGTGCAACATTAGTTAGAGAAGACAAAGGTGTCCAATAGCTAGTATACTACAACAACAAATGCTTGTCTAGCGCAAAGCTAAACTACACCATGATAGAGAAACTAGCATATAACCTTTTGTTAACGGCCATAAAATCATGCTTGTATTTCCAAGCTTATGCCATCAATGTGCTAATCGTTCAACCTTTGAAACAGATATTACACAAACTAGGGACGTTTGTGTTGGAACCGGGTCTGTGGAAAACAGGTAAAATATGTAGATTTTTTTTATAAAAAAAATCATGTTTTGAATCATATTGGCTCTATGAAGTGTAAAAGGTGGTATTAGATCCAACCTAACTAACTTAAATAAAATCCAATTTTATGTAATCTTCTAATTTATTTATATAATTAATTTAATTAATAAATATTTATACGGTTTATAAGTACATGGTTATATACTCATATGTGTATAACCAGTATGTGCAACATTGCGTAGGATGTACATAGTGAATGTATACGTACATAGATGTTGGGGTTTGTATATATATCATATACATTGGTCATTTATATGTGCGATGTTGTCAGATACACATATACACACACAGACACCCACATATATATATATATATATATATATATATGTATATGTATTAAATTAGTTTACGATAAAGTTAGGGATATGCATTTAGGACAATTATGTAATTTGTTACATATATCTAACTCCGGAAGCGATCTTATTTGTAATAAAGGTACTTGATTTCTATTATGTACTTTGTTATATAATGATATAATTTATTTATTTATTTAAATTGTGAAACAAGAAAATCCTAAACTGAAACGTTATGTGATTGTACTTACAAATAGCTGCAATCATGAGTAACTAATCATAATTTAAAATAACGTTTTATTTTAACTATTCGTGATCAAGATGTTTCGAGAAAGGATATCAATATTTCATTGAGACTAGAGTGCATAACGCTGTCCAAATATTAGACATTGTATTACACATAGCTGTTGGGGATACCAACTGGTTACATATTGATAATTATTGGATTACAATGGAACGACTCACCCGAGAGTTTTCTGTTGGTTAATATAACTGAGGTCAAACAAAGAATATATCGAAGTGATGATATTACATAGTTCACTCAACTTGGGACTATGTTAAACTTCAATATGGACACTCTACTTTGATAGAGTTAGAAGTATGCACTAGGGGTAATTATGTAATTGTTACATATATCTAACTTGATAACCAATCTTGTTCGAATTGAAAGGTTTTTTATTTCTATTATATATTTGATATAATGTGTTATATTAATTTGATAAAAAAGTATATTTAATATAAAATCAACAAATGGCATGTTTTGTGATAGTGGTTATAACGTGCTATAATCATGAATGTTTTATCATAATGAAATTAAACATACCATTTTAAGTATTTCTAGTTAAGATGTATCAAGACTGGATATCGATACATCCATTAAAGACTAGAGTACGTAATGCTTTCTAAATGATAGGTAGTACTCATGACTATTAGGGGCACCATGGGGTTATGTACTGATGGTTACTGGATAACTATGGAATGACTCATTATTAATTTTTTGTTGGTTAATATAACTAAGGTCAAATAGAATATATCGACGTGAAAAAATTACACAGTTCTCTTGACTTGAGAATACTGTTGATTTTTAATATGGAAGCTCCACTTTGATTATTGTTAAATAAAGGCATGACGTCCATCGAAGGACTAAGTTGGGTCGAATGGAAGCGTTGGAAATAAAACACTATTCAAGAGAGAATTCGTCTTATCGGTTATATATGATTGGTCAACTGAAGTCAACTCAAAGTTAAAGTCTATGGCTAGAGAATTTTGATCAATAATAATTGTTATTATTGAACTAACGACTTTATTTTTGGACTATAAAATCGTATATGGATGATATTGGAATTTTGACCATTACCAAATTTCATAAGTCCTAAGTGATATAGTTTTGATGAAGGGAGTTGGTGTAAATACTTGTCACTACAGGTTAATGTTTTATAAAGTAAAACTGGATTTTACCGATGTCAAGTAAGGGATAAATTTGGCTATAATGTCACATCATCTATTAAGTGAAGTGTGAATGTTAATATTTGAATTGTCTAATATTCATTGCTGACCAAATTTACACGTAAGAGTCACAAAACCAAAATGTTTAATACTACCGCTACCACTAGATTTAATTAAATTATAATATCAATAAGATAATTAAATTAGTTAATATATATGAAAAATTTATTAGAAAAATTTATTTGATGTGTGCTGAACAATATTAAATAGTGTGCATGTAATAGTTATATAAACACTAATCAATATATGATATCGGTATGCATTTAAACTAGATTTAAATGCAATGAATATTGTTTGGCTTGAAATATATTTTTGAGGCCTAGAAGGAGGCTTTGGTAGCCGGTTATAGATGGACATGGCGAGGTCGGCCATATAATGATACGATGAGTGGTTTTGTATTATTAATAAGGAGAGAAAGGATAAGAGAAAAAAGAGGATCTAAATTCACTTTTTGTTCCCTTATCTTTCATTTATATAAGCCACCTCTCCATCACTTAAAAAAGACATTTTTTTTACACTTCTACAATAGCAAAAAGGTGGTCAACCATTGCTTCTAATGACCCCAAATTCCAAGTACTAAAAATACTATAATCAAAATTTTGCACAAAATTTTTAATTTAAAATAAGAAAAATATCAAAAATGTTATAATATAGATCTTTCAAATGGTTTTGAAAATTAAAATAAAAGATTTAAATTTAAAAGTTAAATTCGAAATAAAACATATATATAATAATTATGATATAAATATTCAAATTTTTTGAAAATGTTATAAATTTAATTTTGAAAATATTATTTATTAGTAAGATTAATAAAATAAATGAATTAATTAAATAAGTTAATTAATTAAATATATATATACATGTATAATATATATAAATGTTATGTTGTCTTGATGTGTTTAAGGCAATATAAGTATAAATGAGTGTATAAAAGAAATTTTGAAATTAATAAAACTTAATTAAAGTAGTTTGATTAAATAAATAAATTAAAAGTTAATTAGTAAATTAAAATGCGTATTTATATATCTATATGTATATATATGTATATAAAAGATATACGTGTATTATTATAAATGTATAATATGTATATTCAATATAATATGCTATAGTTGAATAACATAATAACTAGTTAAAGTGTTAATTAATTAAATTGATTAAATAAGATTTAATTAACATAATGTTATACATAAAATGTTATATAAGTTAAACAAAGTATAAAAGTTATTATATAATAAAAGTAATATGATATAAGTGTATGCACTAAAGGTGGAACAATAAGAAACCCAATTAGACTTAACGAATAAATATGTAAGTATAGTACGTATACTGTGATTTCCAATGTGTCTAACACTTGAATTCCGAGGGTATTTCTTAAGAAATACATTATTTCATAAGTCGATATCACTCAGTTAAATATATTGAAGATTATGAATCTTTAACATAAGTGTTGTCTTCTACCATTTATACATTAATTAATTACTTGAATGCTCTCTGATTGTTGAGAAAACTCAAGCTAGAGATATTATGTGCAGTATTATTAATATATTGACTAGTCGAGGTAAGATAATTATACGTATTTGTTGAGCAAACTCAAGGTACATATATTATACGTAGGCCATCGCGAAATGGTAGGTACGCTCGAATAGTTTCTTTCTATTTATTAAGCAAACTCAAGGTCGAAATGAGATTAGAACAAGGAACCATTAGTTAGGAGCTGTAAATGACATAACCGGTAAGGAAATATCCATCATTTTTAGGGCTGTGACTTGTTGAGCAAACGAAAGGCCGAAATCCTAAGAGAGACGAGTCCTAACACAACTAGTGAAGTCGAAAGACTTCTATTTTTCATCTTAGGGCATGGAGAAACATATAAGACTAATGGGAGTCTTAATAGAAAACGAAGTGGCAAAATTTAACCTTTCCGATATTGTATGAACATATGCTACATGTAAAGTCAAATTAATCTACATCGATAAATTTGTGCAGCTAATAAAATTGATAAATATTTATTTATTGGCATGTACAAATGAACTAAATTATATTGGCAATACAAATATAAAATATACTTAAAATAAATTTTTACATGTTCATCCATGTAAGCGCTTAATTATATAACCAATAAATACGTTTGTAACTTAGTCACTTATGATTTTACTTGCCTTGGACTGTGTATTGTCTTTAATGAGTTTTAAACTCTAAAAGCAATATAAGGATATGGATATTTAATCTATATACGATTGCATATAAATGTTATATGTTGAATGGTCATAATTTGTAATGTACGAAACCTCAATGAAATTAGTTCACTGAAATAAGCAAGTAAACTATAATGTGAGATCATGTATAAAATATGATTAATTACAATAATAATCTCATTATGTTAAATGTAACGCTGGACCAAAGCTACAAGATAGATCTAAGAATTCAATCACCGGAATGTCAGTTTGACCAGTTTACGTAAAGCGTAATTTATTTGATATCCTTAAAAGTTAAGGATAACCAAATGCACTTTTGTAAAGAGTTCGTTATGATATTGTGGTAAGGATTTCCTTAAACAGCTTGACCATTTAGAAAGGAAATTGGATGTATAAGAGTGGATATGACTTAAGACACAATTGGGATGAAGAGAGTGTATGGTCACTTCTTCTTCATAAAAAAACATCGGAAAAGAGAATTGTCAAATAATAGCTAATACTTAATATTGGAATGAAAAATAAAATTTCTATTCCAAAATGTCGTATAGAAAATTATTTTCTCTCAAATTTGTTCTTATGATTTATGGTATTTGATCTGAAAACTCTTGACTGTAAAAATAATTAAAGTTGATGGAATAAATAGTTGACACTAAGTGGTTGAATGGACCTCCATATATCGTATGTTATTATAGTACTGGAAGAAAAAGTGGAAGCTTGTCATATAGCACTTATTGGTCGCATCAAGTCATGAAAATTATTTTTGTAAAAGAGACTAAACATTATTTCTGAAATAATAACCGTCTTTCAATGTTAAATAGGTTTTATTTCTATATTATTATTCATTATAAAATATATTATAACAGTGGAAATTGTGATGCATTGGAAAATACATTGATATCGAAATTTATTTGTAATTATTTTTGGAATTATATACTAAACCATGGTTTGGAGAGATAATTCTTTGATTATATATATATGAATCATATGATACTAATGAATTATATCTCAAACAACAAAGGGAAAAGCACCCATTGAGTGGGAGCGACATAAGAGTCAATGAACTCTATGGACTGATACATATAGATATATCTAATCAAAAGTCTATTAATTTGAAAATGGTCTCGCGTACTTTGTTGTACTCACCGACGAATTATCACAAACATGAACATGTGTATATGATACACATGTAGTATGTTAATAATGAGTTTATGGAATATAAAATAAAAGTAAATAAAACAACGTGTGATAAAAAATAAAATGATTTGATTTGACTGAATGGTTGAGTATATTAGAAAGAGTTTCGAACGTACCTGAAAATGAATAAAGATTCAATCTCAAAAGTGACTTCTTTCAACGATACACAATCACGTATCGGTAAGGAGTAATTGAACTTTGTTGAATGAAGTACAATTAATTGTGAGTGAAGTTGAATTAAATTCTTTTTATAAGGTCGTGAACTTAAGAGCAGTACACAAGGCTAAAATCAATTTCATCTAAAGAATGGTTTGCAAAATCATACAAGATAAGGGCTTATAATAAACCCCAATATATCCTATGCCAGAGAATTGATTGTGTGAATCGAAAGACTACATGTAATAATTATACATGAGGGATCTTATATGAATCACCAAACAAAGTTTAGGAACGATTGTCATTGGATGACCTATTTATGTTTTAAACATTAGTTTTGTAAACTAAACCAAATCAGTTTTATATAAAAGGAAATTCATAAAATGTTTATGAATATGTGTTCCATTACATTGAGAAACAATTGTTGTTCTAAGAAATACCAACTATGTAGCAAAGAAATTTATTTTAGAAATTATTGGTTGTAGAGTGGATTTGGATACGATCCAAAGAAGAAACTGATTATGAGGGAGGAATGAAATTAATGAAACATAAATGAACACAATGCATTACAATGTCTAATAAATATTCTCGCACATCAAAGAGAGACAATGATTTTCTTCTCAATATCAAGAATAGATCATCGTCTATTATCAATTAGACCATTAAGAGTATTAACTCTATAAAATGGTATGATGCATGAATCCGAAATAATTCAAAATATGTTATCAAATACAATTTTGGTAGTTGTACTCGAAGAGATATGATCCATTGGCCGCGATTGTGCCTTTAAGGGAAAGAATAATGCAACTGGAATATTGCTAGCAACATTGATTAGAATAACATTGTAAATTTCAATTGTTGAAACCAACGTAATAGATTCGACATTCGATGTGCTCAGGCTAATTCGAATTTACTCATAAATTATCACCTGATAAGACTTAATGTTTTGGTACATATATGTTGAAATGAAAAATTCTAAATACTGATTTAGAACAGACTGTCTGCACATAAAAACCAAAGTGTCCCAAATTATGTAAGAGCGAAATTAAACAGTAGGTTTCAAATATGGTCAAAGAAATAATACGAAGGTATCATTCTATAAGCATCAGAATTGAGTAGGCATTTTGCTAAAAATATCAAATAATTTGATTTTCAGTCAAAATGTAGAGGAAGCGTGTGTCTATTAGAATGAACCACTATAAGGTACATAGATATTTTAAGACTATAAGTAAATAACATACTGCTGATTGTTAACGATGTACTTACGTTAAAATCGATAATCGTTTGGTTGTTTAATACTTAATACTAGAGTTGTAAATTATATTTTTTATACGGGATGTTAGCAATGTCCCTAACGATATGCAAAGACATCTTAGTAAAATATTTAATAAGAAATATGTAAGATGGGTTCCTTATGCATTAGCAATGGGAATTATCACACATGCTATATTGTCTACATTATCTAAATTGATTACTGTAACGACCTGTTTTTTGACCCTCTAAAGTTGACACGAATACATCAACAGTATTCATGTGTTGAACATACAAGTTTCGGAAAGACAGATTATTAGGGTGAAAGAAAAAAAAGACAGAATAGAATCTCACATCGTGACGAGTAACATATAATATACACATGATCTTTACAAAAGAAAACTGAAATATACATACATCAATCAGATTAAACGAACATATCATTAGCCTGGACAGTTATAACAGTATGTCCTCACAAATGCTGATAAATACAAAACAAGAAATGCCGCAGAAATAAAAAATATGTGGATACATCTTAGAGGCATCCAGCTCATCTCTTGAAGCTTTAAAGCATCCATAACTAAATCTAAAATATACTCCAGTTGACCTGAGCATTATAAGAAAATAACGCCCGAATCAATTTGCTAAAAAAGTGTGAA
Source organism: Allium cepa (assembly GCA_030765085.1). NCBI lineage: Eukaryota > Viridiplantae > Streptophyta > Magnoliopsida > Asparagales > Amaryllidaceae > Allium > Allium cepa. The sequence goes on along the minus strand of CM060941.1, from coordinate 74,736,510 downwards.
AAACTCAAATCATATGGATTTCTAATGTTATAAAACCTTTAAAAAATAAAGGTATCTTATAAGACCATGCCGCAAATAAATATGATAATGTTTTTACCTTACGATAACCAACCCATTTTTATTAGAAAATCTAGTTATATTATAATAATGTGTAGGGTTAAAAATAAATATATAACATAGCTGAAATGATTACATCTCGCGTTCTTGCGTATTTGACGTACAACTAAGTCCATAAGGCATGTATGGGAAAATGGATTCCAACAATGACAAGGTAAGGGACTACCATCCTTACAGCACACCTCTAGAGAAAATGTATCGAGGTGGAAAACCTATTGCACATCTGCGAATTAGGAGTGGCCTATCTCTTCCTAAATAGTACTAAATATGATCATCCCTCGGCTGCCAACATGACGAACCATACAGGGGCCGAAGAATATGTAAATCCATAAATTTTGATCAAGATCAGGCGATGACATACCCGAATGGGAGTGATCCACATATCCTTATGGCATACTCCTGTTTTTGTCATTTTTGTGTGTGATGCTGAGGTAACATATTACCTTTTTAGCAAATCCCACTTGGAATGCAAACATTGCCTCTAGGCAACAATATAATGCCAGGATTTATCCATACAAGTTGTTCAGGATATGAACAAACTAAATGCACTACTTCAACTACATCCTTCTTGGAATCACCCTCATGATTAGTAGAAAATTCCCTTGCACTTCAAAGAACTCTATCTTCAATCATCTTCAAGATGTCTCCAATTCGAATGCTTATATCGTTTCGAGTGGTTTCCAGATAACTTATGCTTATCTGATCCTAATCTCTCCGAACCCACAATCGATAGTTTCAAAACTAGTCATGATTTGATAGTTGGTTATTTAGTTATTAAACACACAACCAATCAGATCAGAGATTTAATTTCATGGAAACCAAGCATGATTAATCACATAAGCAACTACTAAGCCTCTTTAATTAATCATATCATTAACTAAAACCACTTTATAAATACTTGTATTAAAATATTTTTATAAGGATATATGTATATATACTACACTTCCACTATTCATTTATACTCTTTCAATGCTTGGAAAAATATCCATATACTTATCTCATCGGTATAAATATACATTCACAAAACACTACACTTTCAATACTTGGAAAATATAACTATACGCTTATCTTGACTGTATATGTATATTCACAAAACGTTACACTTTCAATACTTAGAAAATGTAACCATATACTTATCCTAACTATATAAGTATATTTACAAAACATTACACTTTCAATACTTGGAAAACGTGACCATATACTTACCTCAACTACATAAGTGTATTCACAAAACATTACACTTTCAATACTTAGAAAATGTAAATATATACTTATCTCGACGGTATAAGTATATTAACAAAATCTTAAGAAAGATTTCACTTCCAAAGTCATACTTACTTGGGTTAAGACAAATGTCATTTAAAATATAGATAACAATAAATACATTTGGTGTAAGTAATGGATCACAGGAAAATTAGACCAAATATAATTACCGCCATTTTTTGATTTCAAACTTATAATATCCCTCGATTAATAATGTAGTCAGACAAGTTAGCGCACTATCCTTATCTCGACGTATATTCTTAATTCTCAGGATATGGACAAGTTTTCCTACCTTGGAATTTGGTTTTAAGTATGAAAAGAATACTTTCTATACTGTTGTAATTTAAAATAATCATTTATAGAAATCAAATCTCATTTCCTTTTATAAAACTCCTTTTTATAAATCTCATTTATATTTATAGAAATCCTTTTGTAAGTCTTCTAATTTCAAACCTCATATACTTTCATAAATCATCGATTTCAAAATCGAACTAAATACTTTCCATAAAATTCCACATATCACTATAAATTAACAAATGTGATTTATTTTTCCAATTTTATCAAAATGATATATTTTCCCTTTTATAAAATCTCATTTATAAATCTATGCTTTTATTTGTAAAATACCGTTTATAAATCTATCTTTTTATACAACATTTTATAAGAAACATTTCAGCATTATTTATTCCAAAATATTTCTATCTTCTTTTTAAACGTAACCATTAAATTATAAAAGATAAATTCCCGTTTTACTTTAAAACAAAAATTTCTGTAAAATAATTACTCCCCGAATTAGTTTTTAAAACATTCCAAAAAGGTTAGAGTAAAATAGAGAAGTTCAAAAACCATTTCTAAATAAAATTCCATAAAAAATTCTGAAAATCATATTTAAAATCATTCTCCGAATCAAAATAATTTTCAAACAAAAATAACAAATAACGGTATTTCCAAGCTACTACAATGACGCATAGAGTTACCACAACACTTAATAAGTGCTTTTAGCGATCCACACTAAAAGAGTTCAATTTTTATGAAATATTAAAACCACATCAAATAAGGTCAAACTACCAAGCTTTGACATTCAACAAATTATACGACAAATATGCAAATGAAATTAAAATCAACGGTGGTGAGGAAATCTGTATCCTCTACAATATTTCATGAGTTTCTTGTATTTCATTTTAAACGTTATCTGCTTTTCAAAACGGAAATTTAAACAAATCAAACAAATAAATTATTCAAGCATGAAAACAATAATTTATATATAACATATCATATAGTTTTAATCCAAAGGTGAGTTAACTCGCCAAAATCCCAATTGATGCTTAGGCATTCCTGCTCGATCTAAAATCGAACGACATTTGATTTTAGCTTAAAATATGACTTGCTTCAAACACGAAGAAATTAACTCTGGTGTGTAGATAATGCTCGTACGACCGCAACGCAAAAGACTACGTCTCGTATGTAGAAGATATCCATTTTACAAAATTTTGGAGTTAAATAATATAATTAAATTAACTAATTTATCAATCACCTTCCCTTGATCCTTCTCCTCCATACCCAAATCAGTAGTGCATGCACATGAACCCACCTCTCGTTGTACACTTACACCACTAACACAGAGCCATGATTAATGATTTGCCGAACGAATAATTGCGTTGCACTCCTCTACGCACGAGTTTTGCATCTCCACATCATGACAAGCTCGGCACACCTAAGCCAATCGTGACCATAGCAACCCCTTCCTTCGACCTAAGAAGTCACGAATCCACCTAGGCAGCAACACCACCCTATTCAATCACCACCACTTCGCCTTTACATGAGAAGTCCAAATCCATAAATGTCTCTGCCTATCGCCTCCGTAATCGCTGGAAAAGCCCAATCCTAACTCACGTCCACAAAGTTGAGCCTAGCAAATACATGCTGCACCTATCAGCGCTCACATAGATTTGAATCCCCTGCTCGTATGAACTTAACGGATCCGGCATCGCTCGATTTCACTGCCTATAGCTCTCAATTTTGATTTTGGTGGCTAGGCTAAAAATATTTACAGTACAAAAAAATAAAATAAAAGAGGGAAAGTTAAAAATGAGGGGGAGAAAGAAGTGAGAGTTGGTTTAATTTTAATTTTTCGAAACTTTGCTACATAATATCACGTTTGCGTACGAACCACAAACGGTATAAATAAAAATACGATCGCATACAAAAATACGACACGATCACAAAACAACAATAAAATACACTAATTATCTTATTCTTTGAAATTTCAAAAACACCAACTTTGCCGCAAAATGCACCAAATAATTTAAATATTTTCCAAATTAAAAATTATTGAAAAATCTTACAAATTCATTTAAAAGTACGTCATTAAAATCAAGTGGTTTTATTAACAACTGATTTTCTTATTATTTATTAAATTTGAATCAAATTTGGATATCTAAATAAATTAAATATTCCCATTTGAAATGTTAAAGATTGTGATTCGTTACACTCTTCCCTCCTTACAAGAATTTCATCCCCTAAATTCTCAAAGGAAGAAAAATGTCTCCAAACCCTTAAGATTCTTAAAATCCCTTATGTTACAGAAAATTTCAGTAGCACCTCCTTTGCACAGCTAGGTCCGAAAAAATCACAACAACAATATAAGCTCATGTCTGGGACCTTCCATATCTGGGGATAACGCAACAATAATATATGCGTATAATATACCTTATAGAGTGTGTATGTCACATAGCAAACAAACTCGTAAAGCATAAACACGTACCATTTTGTGAGCAATCTCTACACATAAAACCAAAAACATCAAATTCGTCTTTGCTTCCATATACCTAAATTTCACTTACATAACCCAATAGAGAGTTAAATACGACAAATGAAACAATATAACAACTCATCCATCATATATCCTGAATGAAGCCTACTAAATTATATATATATAACAATCATCTCACATTAACATGCCATATCCAATGCCATACCCCCACCATGTGTATGATGCACATTGACTATCGTTAAGCAGTATCAAATTCGATCACGTGCACAACTATACAAATTTCACTTCCGAATTAGTATCGGTCACTTGACTTTCCTAGTGCGGACTCCAATCGGGTTTCTTGATTAGAAACCTTCGTTTTCCTTACATAGCCATATATCATGACAGAAAACTTCAGAATTATATTAAGAATCCATATTATTGTTCACCATCAAGAATCAAGTGAAAAATCCTTGTTCGCATCGGTGTAAATCACCTCGAAATCATGTACTCGAATCTGCATCAAGAACAGTTATACGAATAAAGATCTATGTACAACTTACCTATTAATCCATTAGTTTCTTAGTTATACTAGTTTCTTTTTAATTTAAATCACATTCGTTTTCTTAAAGATCTTTTTTTATTAATACTAGAATTCATTTATGAACAATTTCATAAACTACTATATTTATTATAGAAACATTATATAAAGACTTATCTTCACTTATAAAACATTTCATTAAAACAAAATTTCATTTAAAACAAGTTTATATTCGTGTAATGCTATATTGCATCCTAAGAGTATATATACAATATAAGATTCTTTTTACTTAACTAGGATGTTCAACAAATTTTAAACTTGTTTTAACTTACTATCTTTCCATTCTAGAGTAAAAAAACTCTACTTATATATTTTCACAAACACTTAGCTTCAAGTTCTTAACTAATTCAGAAGTTTTTGGCTGTCCAAAATTGCAGAAAATTCCATTTCATTTAATAAATCAAAACCACCAAACAACATATCATAATAGGTTGCACAAACCAAACTAGCCCAATGTATAGGATGCATGTGTTCATAAAATAATTTAACATAAAACATAAGAACTAAATACTGGGTTTTATTTCAAATCATTTTGAAATAATAATATACATATCTCCTTTTGTATATCAAATCATACTTTTGGGATTGAATCAAAATATGTTTTACTAAAACAATCGTATAGCAAATTACTATAGTAGCATCCTCCACTTTTAAAACTCAAAAATGAATGCCAATGATGTTGCAGTAATCACCAGAATTAATTTCCAGCGACAGAAGTAAGTTCAATACTTTTTATCTCCTTTAAAATCCTTTTAAAAATATTTCCATTCATAAATACTTTTAAATAATACTATTATTATTTTCTCTAAAACTTTGTAAAAACAAATTTCAAAATCATCGAGATTTAAGTTCTCAAATTCTTAGCTTAAAACCTTTTTGTTTATAAAACATATTTATATAATTTCTTTTTCTTATATAAAATCATTTAACAATTGTATATATTTGTTTAGACTATAATAAACAACTTTTATCAACAAAAAGAAATTAACCCAATATTATCATCGAACGCCTTATAGTCAAATCATGATTCTTAATTCATAAGGTATTCGTTTCAATGTTCCCAAAATTACCATCTTCCTAATCCATGTTGTGAAAAGGCAAAACTGCTTATCAACTGCACGAGCACAATTCAAAAATCAACAAACAACAGTCGTTGCTCATAAACTGGCCAAGCACAACTAATCAAACAATAAATGTAGATAACCAAATATTATTATTTCCTAACAAACAAACACATCATAAATAACCATATCAATTTTCGAAACTTATTCTTTTATATATAAAATATAATTCTTGGTAAAATTATTTTATTTACCAATTTTCAAAAACAACACTGCGTCGGTTTGCCTTGTCCAAGTGTTTAGAAACCATCGTCAACACCGTGGCATCCCACATCTCGGTCAGAATTCATAAACCATTCATCAGACCAATCAACATAATATAGAATAATTTTATAGCATTAACAAATATGCTATGTTATATTAAACGCTAGGCGAGACGAGGTGAGGCGATAGAAGTATCGCTTCGCTTAAGCCCCTCTTAAGCATCGTTATTCGTATCAAAATAAATTTATGCAAAGAGATTATAGCCGGTGCATCATTCTCTATACGTGCACAAATTAATCACAAAGAAGTGAAGTTTTACTTCGAGATTAAGTTATAAATTCATAAGTTGCAAAAGTTGAATTTGACTTCTGTTATCCAAAAAAAGTAAGCATACTCGATTTGGGTACAAACCATGCACATTTATCTAATAAATATTCATATCTTAATGAAAAAAACTACTCAATATCCATCGGCCCATATAATTGAAAACCATAAAATTTTATTTTGGAGTGTCACTTTTATACCATAATCTCATTTCTTCTTATTTTAAAAATAATATAGTTTTTTCTTAGCAGCGCTTAATCGTTGCTTAAACTTAGGCAAAGCACACTTAAGCACCCATCGCTTAATTCTATTTCCTTTTCCTAAAATTATGTGTTATAAATGCATTTAGCGCTTAAGCAATTCTTAAGCGTGCTTTTCATATTATAGCTAATAAGCGCCCTCATTTATATAATATTTATATATATATAGACATACGCACACACTCAAACTTATTCTAGGGTGTTACTAACCCTATCACTAATGTGTTTGCCCCCACCAAGGCATAGGTGTTCGCTCAACCTAAGCTTGATACCACTATAGCGACCCACCTTTTCTACTCTCAAAAGTCGATACTAATACATCCACGTTATTCACTTGCCGAACATCCAAATGTCGGAAAGATGGATTATCGAGGTGAAAGAAAAGAAAGACAGAACATAATCTTATATCAAATGAGTAATATATAATATACACATGATCTTTACAAAAGAAAACTATAATATGCATACATCAATCAAAGTAAACTAACATATCATCAGTCTGGACAGTTATGACAAGTTGTCATCACAAATGCCGATAAATACGAAATAAGAAATGCGGCAGAAATAAAAGATACGTAAATACATCTTGGAGGCATCCATCTCATCTCTTAAAGCTCCAAAGCATCCATAACTAAATCTGAAATATACTAGGGTTGATCCGAGCATTTAAAGAAAATAACGTCCGTATCAGTCTAGTATACCAGCGTAAGAAGCTCAAATCATATGGATTTCTAATGTTATAAAACCTTTCAAAAATAAAGGTATCTCGCAAGACCACGCCGCATATAAACACGAACTATTTTTTACCTTACGGCAACCACCTTATTTTTATTAGAGAATCTTATTATGTTATAATAATGCTAGGGTTTAAAATAAATATATAACATAGCTGAAATGCTTGCATCTCATGTTCTAGTATATTTGGTGTACAACCAAGTCCGTAAGGCACATATGGGAAAATGGAACCCAATAATGATAAGGTAAGGGACTTCCTTCCATACGATACACCTCTAGAGAAAATGTACTAAGGCTACAAACCTATTACACCTCTACAAATCAGGACCTCCCTACCCCTTCCTAGATAGTACCGAATAAGATCATCCCTCGGCTGCCAACATGACAAACCGTATTAGGCCCGAAGCATACATAAATCCATAAATGCCAATCTAGATCGGACGATGATCATACCCAAATGGAAGCGACCCATATAACCATGTGGCATAACTCCCTTTTTTGTCATTCTCGAGTGTCAGGCTCGAGACTACATTTTACCTTTTAAGAAAATCCCACTTGGAATGCAAACATTGTCTCCAGGCAACAATACAACTGCAGTATTCATCTATACAAGTTGCTTAGGATATGAATAAACTTAAGGCATTACTTCTACTACATCCTTTTTGGAATCATCCTAAGGATTAGTAGCAAGTAGACCTTGCACTTTGAAAACTCTATCTTCGATCATCTTCAGGATATCCCCAATTAGAATGCTTATGCTTGGTCGATCCTGGTCTCTCCGAACCCACAATGATAGTGTTAAAACTGGCCAAGATTTGATAGTCGATTATTTAACTATCAAATACATAAACAATCAAATCAAATATTTAATTTTAAGGAAACCAAGCATGGTTAAGCACATAAGAAACCACTAAACCTTTTCATTTAATCCTTTCATTAATTAAAACCACTTTGTAAGCTCTTGTATTAAAATATTTTTAAAAAGATATATGTATGCATACTACAGTTTCACTATTCACTTATACTCTTTCAATGCTTGGAAAAATATCCATATACTTATCTCATCAGTTTAAGTATATTCACAAAACACTGCACTTTCAATAAGTAGAAATGTTACCACATGCTAATCTTAACTATATAAGTATATTCACAAACATTATGCCTTCAATACTTAGTAAATGTAACCATATGCTTATCTCAACTGTATAAGTATATTCACAAAACATTACACTTTCAATACTTAGAAAATGTAAACATATACGTATCTCAACTGTATATGTATATTCAAAAAAATTACACTTTCAATACTTGGAAAATGTAACCATATACTTAGCACAACAGAATAAGTATGTTCACAAAATCTTAAGAAAGATTTTACTTCCAAAACCATACTTATTTGGGTTAAGACAAATGTCATTTAAAAAATATATAACATTAAACCCAAAATACTTTTGGTATAAGTAAATAGATCGCAGGAAAATTAGACCAAATATACTTACCATCACTTTCCAATTTCAAACTTCTATTATCTCTCGATTAACAATGTAGTCAGATAGGTTAGCATACTATCTTTGCCTCGACATACATTCTTATTTCTCAAGATAGGGACAAGTTTCCCTACCTTGGAATTTGGTGTTAATATGAAAGAAATACTTTCCATGCAACCATAATTTAAAATGGTCATTTATAGAAATCAAATCCCATTTCCTTTTATAAACCTCGTTTTTATAAAAATCTTTGTATTTATAAAACTCCTTTTATAAATCTCTTTTATATTTATAAAACTCATTTAATAAATCTTCTAGTTTTAGATCTTATATATTTATCACAAATCTTGGATTTCAAGATCGGACTAAATACTTTCCATAAAAAGATCATTTCATATATCACCATAAATTCACAAATGTTATTTATTTTTGAAATTTTATCAAAATGATATTTTCCTTTTTATAAAATCTCATTTATAAATCTATGCTTTTATTTATAAAATACCATTTATAAATCCATCTTTCTATACAACATTTTATATAAAAAAGTTCACCAATATTTATTCCAAATTTTTTATATCTTCTTTTAGATAGAATCACTAAATTATAAAAGATAAATTCCTCCTTTTATTTTAAATAAAAAGCCATTATTATATTAACTTTTTTGTAAAATAAATAATTTTCAAAATACTTTTTAAAACATTTCCAAAAAAGTTAGTGTAAAATAGAGAAGTTCAAAAACAATTTCGATATAAAATGCCACAGAAAATTCCAAAAATCACATTTAAAACCATTCTTCGTATCAAAACCATTTTCAAATCAAACAACAAATAACAACATTTGCAAACTACAATAATGAGCTAGGCCTAGAATTACCACAACACTTAACAAGTGCTTTCAGTGATCCACGCTAGAAGAGTTCAACTTTTACGACATATCAAAGTCACATCAAATAAGGTCAAACTGCCAAGCATTGACATTCAAAAATTTATGCAACAAAGATATAAATGAAATTAAAATCAATAGTGGCAAGGAAATCAGATTCCTCTACAAAATTCTATGAGTTCCTGCATTTCATTTTAAATGTCACCCACTTTACAGAAAGAAAATTCAATCGAGCCACACAAATAAATTATTCAAGCATGTAAACAATAATTTATATCTATCATATATCATATAGTTTTCATCTAGAGGTGGGTTAACTCACCAAAACCCAACCAAAGGTGTTCCTACTCGATCTAAACTCAAAGGGCACTCAAAATTTGATTTATTCCAAACTTGACGAAATCAAGTCCAATGCATAGATAACGATCCAACGAGTGCAACGTAGAAGACCGTGTCTCGATTGGACCTCGTATTAAGAAGATATTCATTTTATAAAATTTTGGATTGATATAATATAATTAAATTAACTTATTTCTTAATTAATTAATCACCTTCCCATAATCCTTAATATAAAAGACACCATTTACAAATCCAATGTCGAGTATTAAAATAACTAATTCTTATTTCAACACAAGTACGTCATTAACAAGCGCAATGCGTTGTTTACTTATGGTATAGAAATATATATGTGTGTGTATGTGTACCTTTTAACATTCTTTCTTATGAGCACACGCTTTCTCTACATTCTAATTGATAATTAAACTATTTGATAACACTTATTCAATTTGCTTATCGAACAACACTTTCATAAGAGAGAAGATAATACAACAAAACCAAAGACTGGTCTCTGGTTTTGTTGTATTATCTTCTCTCTTAATACAACAAAACCAGAGTCCAGTCTCTGGTTTTGTTGAGAGAAGGTAATACAATAAAACCATAGACTAGTCTCTGGTTTTACTGTATGATCTTCTCTATCTATTCTTGGATCATTTCCAAAAACTCACAAACTCAATATCTCTTCTATTGACTTCGAGACACTTTGGTTATTATGTGTAAACGGTTTACTCTAATTTATTATTTAGAATTTTCTGTTTCAATACATACGTACCAAAACATAAAATCATATCGTGGGATAATTTTTCAAGTAAAATCCAAATCAACTTAAGCACATCGAATGGGGAATCTATAACGTTAATTTCAACAGTTGAAAATCATGGTTTTATTCTTATCAATGTGGCTCGCTTATTTCAAATTTCCATGTCACCCTTTTCGGGCTACGTTTCATACTCACTCCCACTTTCCTCACTAACCTCCTTGGTTTGTTAAGCAGTTGATGGTCTAGTTCCTTGATTTGCTGGTCGAGGAGATGGTGAAGGTGGTGGAGTAATGGGTGATGGTGACCTAAATTTTCTTGACAATTCCTTCCAAAAATTTCCCTAGAAATTTTTAATCCCTGATAACCCTTTCTCGAGTGATTTCATTTCGGAATTGTTGTTAGAAAGATGTCGTTCAAGGATCTTTTGGTTTTGTGATAGAAATCTTGGGTTTGACGGACTTGTAGCATGTCAAATTTAGAAATTTTAGATGGTATAATTTTGACTGACTTGTCACTATCACACTATCATCTTCCTCACTATCCTCTTCCTCAATATCATGAATATCTACACCTTTTCCTTTAATCGTTTCAGTTATAGTAGAAGTAGGTTGGTGTAGTCATTACAATTATTCTTCGTACGAAATATGTTGAGGAAATCGTGTAGGTATATGCATAACAGAAAAGAACTTTTTACCTACATTATAAATAGAGTTGGGATTGTCAAGCATTATGGGTACCTCTTCGGATAACATAAGACGAGTGATTTATGGCTCATAGAAAAAAATTCTAGCCTAATTAAAAAAGGACAACATCTCTTCTTGAATAAATTTTTTCCAGTTAACTTCTATACCACCAATTATAGATATTAATGCTTTATAATCCTTGTCATAAATTTGCCCATGACTACTGGTACGAAGAATTATTATGTTTGTAAGCATACGTTCCAAAAGTCTTAGCTTATGGCGCAAAATTAGAAGTATGTTTTGGAACTTGATTTTCCCTATTTGATGGCTTACAACATTTCTTTACGGTTTTCCCTACCAACATCTTAAAGTTTAGTTCCCATATAGCTCGTGTTTAAAATTTTCCCAAAGTGATTATCGTGTAATTTAATGACTTTTCCATAAATTCTAGTCCAAAGATAACCATCATCTCTATTAAGAGTTATTCCTTTCATACCCATATTTGCGTAAAATTAACAAGATGCTAGGGTATCAATTAGGATATTATTTGGAGAAAATTGTATAGGTGATGTGATTTGTGCTCTATCCGTCAAAGCATGCAAGTTATAAGTCGGGAAATCACCAATATTATAGAAGAATCCATTAAATAACTTCATCTGGGTAAGCAATTTATACTTTTAATTCTCTCTTCATCATGATGAAGCCACGCTTTTAACTGATCGGAAGTGACGCCCCTTTTTTTTGGATTTTTGGATTTGTAAATAGGTTTGGGTGCCATTGAAATAGACAAAAACTAGGGTTTTTGAAAATTGGGGATAAGTTAAAATTGAGTATGAAGAGTAAAAGAGATGGTATAAACTAAAGAGAGGAGTTAGTGGGTGGGTGCATAATAAAAGAGGGAAATAAATTTGAATTTTCTCTTTGTTATTTTAAAAAAAATGCTAAGAATCGCAGTCAAATGTTTGAGAAGGTCTAAACATTTGCTTGATGTATTGTTTACATGTCTGAATAGAAGGGTCAAATGTCTGACTGTTTATTATCAGCAAAAAAATATAAAATTTTATTTTCAAATTATATACATAAATGTAAAAGATGAGACAATATATATTGACCAAAAGATCTTCTCTGGATAGCCAGAGGGGGTTGTCGGATCAAATTCGCATAGCGGAAATATTTAAGGATTATATATTTTCAAAGGTCTGGAGTTAACCAAGTGACTGCTGCTCATGTTATTCCTTGTTTGAGTGTTGCCACAAAAGATTGAAACCATTGTTTAATGGTATTTCGTTGTTCCGAGCGAATTCTTCTTTGTTCGGAGATAATAGTATCATTATGTCCTTTAGTTTTTGTTTAGTTTCTTGATTTTTTCAAATATTTCCTCATGCCTTCTTATCAAAGAACCACCAAAAGAGATCGTTTCCTTTACTCTTTCTCCTTTTGATGTATATTCATTTGATTCTTCAGAAGATGAAGATGGCGAGGAGGTAATACGGATGGATGAGGATAAAATTTGATTCAAAGCCAAGTTATAAAAATAATTTTGTTTTTGTTTTTAGAGATGCAAGTCAGATTATAGATAAGTGGAAAGATTTGCTAAAATTAACTATTTTTTAAATTATTTGTGTTATTGTATTTAAGATTAATTTGAAACCAAATAATTTTTTAAGTAGGTTAAAGATAGCTATTGTATATAAGTTTTCAAAGAATGTCACTTTGAGAACAAATTCCTAACATTCTTCTTAAATTAGTAGAAATATTTTCAGTAAGATGTTTAGTGAAAATATTGGCAAATTTATTTTCTAATTCGCAATTCTAGAGATGCAATTCACTTTTCAACAAGAAAATGATGTCATATATCTATTTTTTATTCTTGAATGGTTAATAATATTTTTAGAAAAATTAATAGCGTTGTATTATCATAATAAATCTGTGAATTATGTAGATTAACATTATAGTCCCGTAAAGTTTGTTACATTTAAATTACTTGAGCACAAGCCAAAGCAGTAGAAATGTACTCCGCGTCACAAGTCGAGAGCAAAACATAGTTTTTCTTCTTGTTAAACCACAAAACAAAGATTTACTTATGAAGTGGCATGTTCCACTTTTACTTTTTCTATCCATTTTGCATCCTCCAAAATCAACATCACCATATGATGCGAGTACAAAGGGACATTCTTTTGGATAAAAAAGTTCATAATTTCTTGTGTTGGTTAAGTAGCGCAAAATTCTTTTCACGGCTTGCAAATATGACTCTTTGGGACAAGATTAAAATCTTGCATATGGGCTTAATGACTTGGATTTTTGGACCAGTCAAAATTGCTGAAAACCCATTTGTAAAAGAGTAAAATAAACAAATAACAACTACCATTTTAACATATCACAATTAAGAAAAAAATACATCACTACTGAATGTAGAGGATACAAATTTTCAATTCTATAACTTATCAAAGTATTTATTTATATATACTTGAACGTGCTTTAATACATACCAAACTCAAAACTATAAATTTTATCGTTGTGCAACTCTAATGCGAGAGATAGCAATATCCATTCCTGCGAACTCAAAAAACTTGTCAATGTGAAATAAATTGGAAAGCAGGAGAGATATATCAGCACAAAATAAATAGAAAACAATAAATAGAAAAATATTATAGTATTATAAGGGCTGCATCACTACCACTTGTGACTGCCTATGTACCTCTATCTATTTGGGTAGCTAATCAAATATAGGATCAAGCCAATGCAGTTCTCCTACCATGAATAGGACTCAAAGAGCCTATGATGCATTAACATAAATGCAATTCCCTAACTACATAGCATACAGCATGCAAATGTAGCTTTCGAATCTACCCACTTAGACTTAATCCTTCGTTAAACTATACTTAAAGCTTAGTTAAAATCTTAGCTTAACTGAATTACTAATTAAGAAATAATTAAACCTTTAACAAATAATTTATAATAATTTAAAACCCTTAATTAATTGATTATTATAAAATAATTAAACATTTAATAATAATTAATTAATAACTAATCCTTTAATTAACTAATAATTAATTAAAAATTAATCCTATACCCTACTAATGATAAATCAAAATAAATCTTACTTAGTTAATAATTACAAAATTACATTTACTTTAAAAGATAATTAATTAATCACTAATCTTGACTTAATGATAATAAATAAATCTTACTTAATATTAATTATCTATTAATTACCCAAAACTTAATATTTACTTAGTAAACACTTAATTAACTTCCTTAATACTTATTATTAAGCTTAGAAAACATTTTTAAATATATTTTAGTGTAAAATCTCTGTTTTGCAAAAAGGTTGATCTTTTACTAAAACTGAAACAACTATCGCTATAGATGCCATAACTTAAAATTTGTTTTTCTAAGTTTTTCTTTGAACTTTAACTCTTGGAAAAACTTTACTTTCTTTATTATAACATAAGATAAGTTCTAGGAAAATTAGAAATAAAGTTTTTAACTTGAAATGGTCTAGTATTTTTAAACTAATAACATAGTTTTCACATAAGGATTTCATGTCTCTTAAACAAGTAAAAATTCTAACTTTCTTAGCATACAATCGTATAATCATGACCACAAAATACAAAATCATATCACAACAACCAACTTAAGCAAATATCTCAACTTTATATCATTCACATCACTTTTATACTTCACTTGAAAGTCTAAGTCAAATTATCATGCAAGCACATACATACTCACATCCAAGCAACATAACTAGCCAATACATAAGCAATTTTCCATAGAATTAACAATCCAAACATATACGTATAATTTTTCCCAAAATAAATTAGTTTATACTCATATTTAACTAAGCTAAAACCAAACCAAAAGTATATTTAAAAAGGGAAAATTTTAAAGTAAGAGATCTCACTTTCAAAACAATTACAGCAATCAAATCAAGCATTAGATCCGAGCATCAACTTCCTACCATAACCAAACCCTCAAAGCTACCACCTTTAACCTCAAACACCCAAGACCAAGACTTTTCCACCCCTCCCTAGATCACACACATCCCAGGGACCCCCTTAGCTCATGCAATGGTTGAGCATACCCCTTACTGCCTCATCCTTAATTTTAAACAACATGGAAGTGTCTACTAAGTGTTTACTAGCTTAAGGAAGAATTTAAAGAAGAAAAGGAATGGGTTTCTTTAGGATATTTCGTGGATGAGTAGAGAAGAAGACAAGAAAAGAGAGAGCAAAAGTGGAAAAATGAAAGTGTAACCATGAAAAAGAAAACAAAGGAGGCTCTTATATTGAGATGGGAAGTGTAGCGAAGAAGATAAAGTAAAGAAGCGTAAAGGAAAAGCTTTGTTAAGGTGTAAAGGAGAGGCTTATTTTAGGTGTAAAGGAGAAGCTTGTGCCATACACTTCCCCTTCACTTTCCTTGGTACTTCACTCTTAATAGTTTTTCAAGAGAACTTATCGAACAAAGCTTCCAAGAGAAACTATCAAAGCTTCCCAAGGAAACTATCAAAGCTTCCAAGGGAAGCCATCAAAACAACGCTTCCAATAGATGCAATCAAAAAAAAGCTTCCCGACAACGCTATCAAAACAAAGCTTCCAGGAGAAGATATCAACCATTATGAAGTACATTTAAGAAGCCAAGGGCATATTCTAGAGTTAACAAGTCTCGATAATACCTTAATAAATCTTCGGCTTGTGAAATAAGATGAGCACATGAAATTCTTTTCAAACAATATATATTCTCATTTTTTTAGCATAGAAAGAAGTAAATAAAAATATATTATATTTCCTAACTATCACAAACTTTGATTAATTCCTTCTCGAAATTCAAGATTGTTACAATTAAATATTCGAATTATTACGACTTTTACGTAGGCAGACATTCACCATAATATCTGGTGTGTTATCCATCAAATATAATAGAAATCCTATCATACTTCTATATAGTTTTTGATCAATATCTTTACCATTTTCATCTTTTTCTAAATGGAGACTAGTGCTCATTAGTGTTGGCTTACTAAACACATTGTCAATTCCAAATCTTTTCGATAAATTATTGCAATATTTTTCTTGATAAATAAAATTTTCATTATTTAATTTTTTTTAATTTATAGACCGATAAAATAATTTAACTTTCTCATGTGTGACATTTCAAATTCTTGTTAATTATACTTGAAAACTCGTTACATAAGATTTCATTTGTAGATCAAAAAATAATATCTTCTATGTATATTTCGACTATTAAAATATCTTTACCTTTCTTTTTGTTAAATAATATAGAGTTAACTTTTATAATTTTAAAATATGTTTATAAGAGATATGTTTTTAAACGATCATACTAAGCTCAAGGTGCTTGTTTAAGACCAAAGTGCTTTCTTAGGTTTATAAATGTGATTTAGAAATTTTTCATGTTCAAAGAAGGTTGATTATTCTATAAATACATTTTCTTTTATAAAACCATTTAAAAATGCACTTGTAACATCCATTTGAAAAAATCTAAAATTATGATGATAGGCAAAAGCAAGCAATATTCTTATTGCTTCAAGTTTAGCAACGAGAGCGAATGTTTCTTTAGTTCGATTCCTTCCTCTTGATTATATCCGTGTGCTAGTAGCCTTGCTTTATTTCTTATTATATTACAATTTTCATCAACTTTGTTTTTGAAAACTCATTTCGTATCTATTACAGCTTGATCATTTTTTCTTGGAACTAATTCCCACACATCTCTTCATTCAAACCCATTTAACTTTTCTTGCATATCTAATATCCAAAAAAATCATCTTTAGGTGCTTCTTTAACATTTTTTGGTTTTATATTAGATATAAATGCAACAAGTCAAACTGGTTTTATTGATTTCTTGTTCTTATACTAGTGTTAACTTCTCCTATGACATTATAAATTGGATGATCTTTTAGAATACGAGGTAGTGATGTTACAGTATTTTCATTAATCATGTGAGGGGGATTTTCAATGCATGTTGGTTGATTTATTAGGGAATTCTCATCTTCATCATCGAAATTTTTTTAATATTCATCAAAAATATACGTGTAGTTTCTTTTATAGTATTTGTTTTCTTGTTAAATATTCCTTTGTTTTGTATAACCGACAAAAATTCCTTCGTCGGCATTCGGACCAAATTTTCCTAAGTTTTCTTTTATGTTTAGTATAAAACATTTTGAACCAAAGATCCTAAAATATAATACATTTGGTTTTCTACCCTATAACATTTTGAACCAAAAATCCTAAAATATAATACGTTTGGTTTAGTTAACGATCTTATAGACACACAATTAAGAACATAACAAGTTGTAGCCATAGCTTTAGCCCAAAAGTTCTTTGGTACTTTCAACTTAATATTATCTTGCACATTCTTGCAATGTTCTATTTTTCCATTCTCTACAACACCATTTTGTTGTGGTGTTGTAAGAAAGGAATAGTTGTGACTTGTTCCTTTTTGATTACGAAAATCACTAAAAAGTTCATTTTCAAATTCACCATCATGATCACTTCTAATATTCTTAATTATTTGATTTTTTTTCTTTTTGCAAATATTTTAAAATTTTCGAAAGTATCACTTTGATGTTTAAAAAATAAGGTCAATGTAAATCTAACAAAAATCATCTATAATACAAAAAAAAATGTTGTGATTAAGTGACCTAACTTGAGTATGTCCAAAGAGGTTTAAATGGCGTAATTCTAAAGGTTGTAGGGTATGAATAATCCTTTTAAATTTAAAAGAAGGTTTTGTTAATTTTCCTTATCGCTGAGCATCACAAAGATTATTTACTTTTAAGCTTATTTTAGGTAATCCTTGAGCCAATTCATTTTTAGCAAGCTTGTTAATATATTTGAAATTTATACAACAAAATCACTTATGCTATAATCATGGATCGTGATCATTGGCCAAGAGGCACACGTTATTATCATTATTAGTTTTCATGTTCAAAACATAAATGTTTCCTTTTCTTATCCCTTCAAAGATTAAATTTTTGTTCTACTAAAAAATGTTACGTTTATCATTTTCAAATGAGATTGTAAATCCTTTATCGCAAAGTTAACTTATGCTAAGTAAATTATGTTTTAATTTTTCTATAGTAGGACATTTGTGATTAAAGGAGAATTAGATATACCCTTATGAAAAACGTCAATCAATGCCAATGACATATCCTTTAGAGTTATATCTAAAGGTGACAGTGCCTCCATCATTGTATTTGATAAGCATGTTTATATTTCTTGTCATGTTCTTTGAGCATCCATTATCAAGAATTCATCTCTCCTTTTTCTTGTTGATACCTGCAAAAAATATTAACTTGAATTGGTACTTGCTTCCTAAGTTATGGTCCTAAGAGTTAGACCTTAGGAAAGAATATCCAAAAGGGTTTGGTTTTTCTTTAAAAATAAGATTAAGGTTATTATGAACATTACATAAAAAATCCTTTATATATTTACTGTTTTTATAGGAAAAATAAAAAATATTATTCTACACATGCAACCGGATTATAGTGGTCATACCACATGTACAAGCAAACACGGCTGTGAAGAAGTGGTATGTCAACAACTATATATAACTCACTCACATTGCAATACACGCTCAAAACACATAAATGCTATGAAATAAGACATGTAGCTAAAAATCACAAGAAAAAATATGAAGAATGCATAAGAGGATCAAGGAGGAGCATATAGAAGACACAAGGGCCCTCTAGACCATGTTGTAATCTATATTTTCATCTGTATCATTCGGATCAAGCAAATTAAGATCGATAGGGGTATGTGGAATATCCACCTATAGAGGAGATGGAGATGGAAGAGGAGAGGCGGCAATACCAACAACCTCATCAACAGGTGTGTAGGTGGGAACCGTAAGGCAAGCAGGGCCAGTATCAGTCGTTTCCGGTAATGCTTCAATTGTAGGGGCCACGATAGGCACCTTCAGCCATTCTCCAACAGGTGGTTTTTGAAGAGGGATCTTAGAAGGAAGGGGAATAAGAGATTCAAGAAGACTGATCATCGAAGAGTGTATACTAGAGGAGGCTTGGTGCCCAAAAGATCGACATGCGGTACAAAAGGTGGTTTCCACAAGAAAGAGACCACCACATGACCAGTAACATGCTCCAAAAGTAAAAGAGGAAGGAAAGTAGGAAGTTCCTTATCTGGGGTAATCTCAATCAACGCTCTAGCATCAACTAGTCTATCTCTGCATTCGATGGTCTCATCAAAAAACACCAGTTTCTCTAAGTGGCTGACAAGCCAATCCAAGCCTTCTTAAGTTTGGTATATAGAAGGAATATTGGTGTGCCTAACCTAAAATACGAATAGACTAAACTTATTGTCAAGCCGAATCAATTATGATGGACCATTTGGAGATGATAAAGATTTTATCAAAAATAATATATGGATCCAGTTCAAGGATTCTAGCTCTATCATCCAAACAAAAGAAATCAAAGAAAAACATGTTTGTGTCAAAAATTACTTTAACATTTCCTTTGAGTCTCCAAACCAAAAGCAGATGATTTTTTACAACTTTATATGGAAGATTTTTATCTAGAAAAAATTCCAACCAGGTGATTCTTTCAATAAGCTTTTCCAGCCTCAACAACTTCTTCATAAGGTGGAACAAGAATATTGCCATTGCATGCATTAAATTTTTTAGATATGTACCTACCCGCATTACACGCCAAGCAAGAAAACAGAGATGCCCAATTGTTTGCATCAAGAGAAGAAACATGATTTTTGTCTAGAGAAAATATATATAAAAATATATATTTATTTTAGAGTCTTTATCTACAGATTTTGGTGCACGTATCTCTACTATAAATAATGAGAATTCAGTAAACATGATTTCCATGGTGTCTTTTTGAAATTTCAAAAATACCCATATCCATTAGTGGAATCTCAACCCAATCTACAACATTCACTACCATCCTCTTCTCGACTACCCATCAATGAAATTTTACTACCAATTTGTCGCCGATACCACAAACAAAAACAACTTGAAATAAAAATATTGTGATTACCAAAACTTTTGCACTTACAACATGCATCTGTACAGTCTTTTTTTTATTAATTACAAAGTAAATATCTTTAAATATTGGATGCATGTACATGTGTCTTATACCATTTTTAATAGTATTTATCTTAAGTTTTACTACATGACTATTTTTTTATAAATATGGTTCTTAAATAACTAATTTTTGAAGTTTTTCTTATGATATTCTTATTATATTCTAAACCAAATTTACTAGATGATGATTTAGAACCCTTTATAATTTTTGAATAAATCTCTTTTACTTTATTAAAATATGAAACATTTGAAGAAAGTTTTTCAAAATAATCTTTAATATTGTTAATCTCATTTTTAAGAGCATCATTAGAGGATTTCAGTTCATAAATTTCTTTAGCCAATTTTACATTCTCATTTTTATATAATAGAAGTTCATTGTTCAAAACAATAACTTAAGATCTCAGCTTATCATATGAAACTTGTGAGTTTTGTAGTTCTTCTTCTAAAATAATTTTCTCATCTTTTAGCAATCCTAATTCCGTTATATTAGGTTTTCCTATAATTTCTTTGTTTATCTTTTTAGTTATCTTCTTAAGTGATTTAAATTTTTTCAAGAATTTCAAGGTTAATTTCAAACAAATCATCATAAGAGATACAAGGAATAACATCATTTGTTATTACCATAAAACACATATTGGCTTGCACATCGTCGCTATCACCATCTGATGAAGATGAAGATGAATCAAAATCATCCTATGTCATTTGAAAGGCTTGTTTCTTCATTGTAAAATATTTATCATCCTTGTTTTTGAAGTTTTTCTTTTCTTTCTAAAGACCAGGGCAGTTTTTTTCGGTGGTTAGTTGTATTGCATTAGTAACACTTCAAGGAGGAGGGGTTATTGTTAATTTTGGTGAAAAGTTTATTCTTACCATATTTTCAAAAAAAATTGAAATTTTTGACAAGAAAAACAAATCATCCTCCTTAATATAAGAATCATCTTCAGCTTTAAAGGATATAGTTTTCCTTTCCTGAGATTGTGTCTGTTTTGCTTGCAGATTTACTTTATAAGATATTAAATCTTCAATGGACTCTTGCAGTTTAAGTATTAAAAGACCATTGGCTCCTTCAATAGCCAATACTTTTCTTTCCCATTCATCCGTTAAAGAGTTGGGTATTTTTGATACAATGCCGAAATCCGAATTTTTTTCACCTAATGTTATTAGAGCATGTGTAATGTGTTGAAACATTGAATACATATCAGTAATTGTTTCGTTTGGTTTCATTCTAAAATGGAGCATGGAAATTTTACTTTGTTTAACCTTATTTTTCCTCCGTGAGTAATTTGCAAGGTACGCCAAATCTCATATGCAGTTTTGCATACATTAACTCTATTAAACACATTTTTATCTAATGAGAAAAATAAAATATTCACCGCTTTAGCATTGTTAGTAGCATCAGTTTATTAAGGAATAGTCCAAGCACTACATTCAGTGGTAGGTGGAGTATATTTAACTTGTGTCATATTCCATATTTCATAACCACTAGCTTGCATATATATATATATATATATATATATATATATATTCTCATCCTAGTTGACCAATATGTATAATTTGAACCAATGAACAATGGCGGTCGTGAGGTGGATTATCCTTCAACAAATGTTGCAATGGTGTTATCCATATTTAAAAAAGCACAAACTTTGTTACGGTTTAGTGATGATCTCACTCTGATACCCAATGAAAGTGAGTGGGATCTATAATAATATGGATCTTAGTACTTATATATATATATATAATAGAATATAGCTAAGTAATAATCATAGAAAACAAAAAGGTAAAATCACATGGGATTTTATACTGGTTTGGTCTCTTGTCTTACTTCCAGTCCCTAAGCTCTACTTAGGAATTTCTTAACCAACAAACCTTGCTTCATCCAGAAGAGTGGGTTTACAAACACCTTCTAGGCAACTGATCGTGGCTTCTACCAATTTCAAATTAAAAGGCTTTAATCATGACTTTGATGTGTTCGCAATAACACAAATAAGAAATACTTTAGTACACCTTTCCTATAATCTAGCCGATTGTGAATTGTATATGCAGTGTTATAGGAGGAAAATATAAAGAATTTGATTGCTTTAGAAATCAAAGAGCAATAGATAAAACATAGATTTTATAACTAGAATTAGAGGATTGCGATCAATGAAGTTTGACTATATCTATAGAGATGAAAAGGTTTGTCGAAAGGTGATGATCTTTCAAAAATAAATGACTGTGTATGGATAGGCGCCCCTCTTTAAAATAAGTGTCTTTTCAAAATATGGTCGTTTTATATTATTTAGGCGTCTGGACGGTATAATCAGACGTCTGATTAGTTTATATAAAAATTGTCTTAAAATGAGTCAGATGTCTGAGATCTCTGGATCAAGGTTTGAATGTATTCCAGAAAGGAATACGTTCATTTTGAACCTAATCTAGACGTATGGTCTAGAATAAGACATCTGAGTTATGTTTATATAAAAATAGAGTTCTAAAGGGTAAAACGTCTGATATGTTTAACCAGACGTCTGATATCCTCAAATGTCTGGTTGAATCTATCAGACGTCTGACTTGGTTCATAAGATAAAAAATATAAAGTGCATCCGATACATGACTAATTGATTCAAACGTCTGAATCTATACAGGGTTTCAACCCGAGATATTCTAAGCTAAAAATGAATTTCTCAAACGTTTGGAATTTATGGCCAGATGTCTGGTCCAGTAAAAAAACTTATACTATTTTATATACTCAAACATATGGATTGTCTTTGTCAGACGTCTGGATTCTGTTGATTTCTAAGGCAAAGATATTTACTTTGAAGGATGATGATTTATAAAAATATTTTTCTATCATGCTTGAGTATGTGTAATCATCGAAGAATATTGTACATATGCTATAAACTTACTACGACAACTTTTACTTTAAAGGTATGAACTTCAATCTTGAATTTATCAACAAGTTGCCTCCTTGTTGTAGATATCCTATAGAAAATAAATTTCTTTGTGCGATATATATAGTTGTTTCATCAAATCGAAAAAAGGCAGAGTCAATAGAAAACACCTTTTATTTTGAACAAGGTTGGCTATCAAGTTAGAAATATGCAAGAAATTACATAATTGCCTCTAGGCATACCCCTACTCTATTATTACACGAAGCAAATATCAAACCTAAATTAGGATAACTAAATGGCAGTTTAGAATATTCTCGAGTATTTATAAAATACTAGAGAATTTTTTGCTGAAACAACGAACTCCTTACGAAGATGTGTTCGGACTTAAACTTCATAAGTGCTATTGAGTATAAAATGTCGATATTAAATTATTGTTTAAATCTTAATTAAGAAGCTTTAAGTTGGACATGTTCCAAAAAAAGATTGTGATTGATTCAACGAAAAGGCTAAGTACATCGCATTAAATAGCGCTACGATAAAAGCAATGTATAAATATAAATGCACAAATTTAAAACTATGCTAGGTTGATTTCAAGTGTTAAGAATGCTACGTTATACTTACATGATAACAATTGTAATGACAAAAGCTCACTAGAAGTCAAGAAATATACTCTAAATAGTTCCGCATGATAAAAATGTTTTACTAGCATCAGAAAGTGTTGAATGACAGAGTAGATAATTAAACCAACATAGCAGATCCATTCATGAAGGGCTTAACTTGATCAGTTCTCGTAAAATTGATTGAAGGGATGGAATTGAGATTCCCTAAAGTGGGAGATCGATAGAGTTAGAGGTATGCCCTAAAGAAAATTATGTAATTGTTACATATATCTTACTTGATAGCAAATCTTGTTCAAAATGGAAATTGTTTCTTTCTATTATTGATATATGTGTTATATTAGCTAATTATTTAATTAAAAGTAT
Source organism: Allium cepa (assembly GCA_030765085.1). Classification (NCBI taxonomy): domain Eukaryota; kingdom Viridiplantae; phylum Streptophyta; class Magnoliopsida; order Asparagales; family Amaryllidaceae; genus Allium; species Allium cepa. Next base: position 74,712,066 of record CM060941.1, on the reverse strand, counting down.
GTTTAATAGAAAATCCATAAATGGTATGTTTTGTGATAGTAGTTATAAAGTGTTGTAATCAATGACTTATGATAATTAAATTAAGCATAACATTTTAAATATCCCTAGTCAAGGTGTATCAAGATTGAATATCGATACATTCCTCGAGACTGGAGTACATAATGCTGTCCAAATGTTGGGCAGTGTATTACTCATGACTGCTGAAGGCACCAAGGGGTTATGTACTGATAGTTTTTGGATAATTGTGGAATGACTCAATCGATAGTTTTTTATTGATTAATATAACTAAGGTCAAATAGAAAATATCGATGTGACAAAATCACATGGTTGTCTTGACTTGAGAATTCCATTAATCTTTAATGTGGAAGCCCCACTTTGATTATAGTTAAATAGTGGTATGATGTCCATCAAACGGGTATAGTTGGATCAATTCGAAGCATTGGAAGTGAAATACTATTCAAGAAAGGATCCATCTCCTCGGTTATATAAGGTTAGTATCACTATTAACTGAGGTTGACTCAAAGTCAAAGTTTCTGACCAAAGCATTTTGAGTAATAATGATTGTTATTATTGAACCAATGACTTTGTGTTTGGAATCTAAATTTGAATGTGGATGATATTTAAATTTTGAACATTACTAAATAGCACAAGTCCTAAGTGATATAGTTTTGGCGAAGCGAATTGGTGTAAATAATTGTCACTGCCAGATAACACTTAACAAAGTAAAATTCAATTTTACCGATACAAAGTAAGCGATAAATTTGGCTATATTCTCAAACCACCTGCTACGTGAAGTGTGAACATTAATATTCAAATTGTTCGATGTTAATCGCTGACCAAATTTACACCCAAGAGTCGCACAACCGAAACTTGAATACTCCTATTACTACCTGATATAATTAAATCAAAATTACTATAAATTAATTAATATTTTTTATAAACAAATTTTCTACAGTCTTCAAGCTGATTTAAACGAGCGAATTAGACTACAAACTAATGAAGGAATGGATTCAGAAGCTTAATAAGAATGACAAAACGAGGGAACTCAACAATTTTTGGCTAAGTATTAAATATACAAAACCTCTCATCAAAAATCTCTTATCACAAACTTCTCATCTGAAACCTCTCATCCAAAAACTCTAATCGAACATCTAGAAGTTGAAGACTAAGCAAGTATGGAGAAAGATTAAGAAGATAGAACATCTTAGAATCAACCAAAACTAGTTTGTACCAAGAGCTTTTTATCTATGTTCGGGCTCCAATGTTCACTTCTACATGTTGGACTTGGACCTAGACCTGGACTTGATATTTTATGGGCCCCTCGTTCTACTAGGTGGTTTCCCTATAAATAGAAGATCTAGAGCAATTAGAGATGGACATATTTGGCACATGATTTCTCTTCTATCTTCTTCTTCCCCAAATACTCCAAACACTCCTAGATCCAAGATCTACTACATTATGGTCGGATATAAGTTGTGATCGTTGTATTCCAAAGAGGATAAATCAAATAATAAGATTAAAGCGGACATAGGCTATAGAATTTGTCGAACTGCTACAAAAAGTGCTTGTATGTTCTTATTTTCTTCTGGTTTTCGTATGTTTGATTTGGAATTGTCTATTTTGGTGTATTTGTGCTATTTTTGGTGCTTTAATTGAGAAAAGGCTAGATTTGACAATTTAAAGCTTGGATCTGAAGTTTGGAGAAGAAGAGGCCTGACACTAGATCTATGTTTGGAGGAAGTCAACCAAAGCATAGGAGGCATCCAAGAGGTATCCTCAAGTTCTAATCAATCCATCTACCTTACCAAAGAGGACATGGAGAGAATGATGAAAGAGATGCAAGATGGAATAATGGTTCGATGGTAGGAAATGTTGGGTGGGTTTCCAAAAAGACGAGACAGCAAGGAATAGTCAGAGTGGTTGGAATTCAGAACCATAGACTAAAAACTAATGTAGGAGCATCCGAAGGTCAGATAGAGCAAATGAGAGTAATGTCGCCACAACCAGAACCGATTGGCACCAACCTGAATTAAGTCGGTACCAAGAGGAATTTACTCGAAGATGATATTGGTTTGAACTTAGGGCGAGCTAGAATGCCAGGAGAAAATAATTCTAAAGCCAAAACGCAAATGAGAATATGAATGCATAAAACCAAAGGAGTATGCGCCAGAGTTTCCCTCTGGGAAGGCATAATGAAGCTAGATGTGTGGATTCAAATGTAGATGTGCAGCTAAAGGAGTATGTGTCAGAGCTTTCTCATAGGAATGGACGGCAAAATGCAGCTATTGATTGAAGACTTCCATTAGATGATAAACAACTGAATAGCTGAGTTAATCAGAAGGATATTAAAAGGTGGACCACCGGACTATAGTTTGGAGAACGTAAACAGGAATCTATTTACCCCTAACATCTTATATGCAAGGAATTCTCTTGATTTCAAGCTTCCGATGTTGAAAATGTACGATGGAAATACGGATCCAATAGTTTATCTAATGAGGTACAACTGACATATAAAGGTTTTAGGTGCTTCGGAGGAAGTGATGAGGCGGTGTTTCCCATTATATTTAGTAGATTTAGCAGCAACATTGTATAGAAATCTAGAGAATGGGACCATAAGCATGTGGACTGAGTTAGTGAATAAGTTCATGAGACAGTCCAGGGTTCATATTTTATGACCAACGAATGTGATGACACCATCAACCATGAAGCAAAGGACTTGAAAGACCCTTAGAAGTTACTTGACTAGGTTTAATGTGACAGCCACTGAAGTTCATAAGTCGAATCCATGGCGGTTCTGATGGTGGCAATTTCAGGAGTCACAAGTACGATTGACTTTAAAATTGCTTTGGAAAGAGATCCGCAAATATATCTTATGGTGTTCTATCACGAGTCAAAGAGGTACTTGCATCAGAAGGACACTGAAGCTGAGAATGTTGAAGTAAATGTAGTGAAAGATAGAGGACCGTCCGAGCAGGATAGGGTGGAGTCAATTGAAAGCAAAAAGCCGAGGACAACTTCAAATGACCAAAGCGACAGAGGAAGGAATCAAAATTCTCTTCTTACACTAACCTAAATGAAACCCCAAAGAGGATTTACCTAAATACTAAGGGAAGATACCCTATCGAAGGCCAGCTAAGAGAGAGCCAATGAATCAGAAGAAAAGGTTTAGAAGGCTTTACATTTTCCATGAGATTGATGGACATGAAACGAATGAGTGCAGACACCTTCATGATTTGATATAAGAGTTGGTTCAGAGTAACTAGCACCACAATACATAAGGAACCAAAATGCAATGGTGCAACTGGAGCAACCATCGTTTGCAGCAAGTGCATCAAGACACGACCAAAGATCAAGCTCGAGATCGGTAATCCCATAATCAAGGAGGGCGGGAGTAGAGTTTGTTTCCCATGTTTTACTTTTCGTTTTGAAATAGATAAGACAACAATAACCTTGAAACACTTACACATGTATGAGACCTTGATTGTTCTTTAAGCATGCTCTGAGTTGGATGTCGGAGATAAACATTTAGGATGTTTTCTTGATTTCTTTGATTTGAAAGTTGTTTTTTGAAAACCACTTGAACACGATGACTAATATTGATTGAACATGGTAGTCCTGTCCGAAAAGACACGGCGATGACCATAAGGTACAGGTTCCTTTGTCGGAGGCAAGTTGATTGACTTGTATAGGAAAGTAAGTCTCCGTACTGAAGAGTAAGTGGATGGACTTACTTGGATGTTGAGTTACCTTTCTAAAGAGCGGCGGATTGGACTCGGAAAGGATGCAAAGAGATTGAATCCAAGGTTGAATGTTAAATGATCCGAAGAGGTCGACCTTAGATTGGATTTTAAACGATCTAGGGAGATCGAACTCCAGGTAGGATGACAAATGATCTGAAGAGATCGGACCCTAGTTTGGATGATAAACGATCTGGAAAGATAGGACCCTAGATGTTGACTTGACCTTCGGATTTAAACGCCTTATAATTAGACTAAATTAGATATATCCCGAACAAACGGGACAATTTTGATATACGATATGATAACTTCAAATGCAAACAGGCTGATTATGATTTATGACTAACACTTAAATAAGGACTAGAGTCCTTAGCCATGATGGTCTGGAATGACAATGGATTTGCAGGAGAATCCGGAGGAACCAGATGATTCACTGCAACTTGAATCGATGGATATCTGGAATTCTCGACTGGTAAAAGTCGACTACAACACAAACTTATTCTTGAGAAAAGCACACCTTACATTCACAAATTGTGCTTTGTAGGGAATGTATTATAACCAAATTTTACATTGTCTTTGAATGGACTTAAACGAGTGAATTGGGCTGCAAACCGATGAATGAATGGATTCATAAACTTAAAAACGATCATGAATGACAAAATGAGGGAATTCAACTTGAAGACTGAGAAAGTATCATTCAAAACCTCTTGTTGGAAACCTATCATTGGAAACCTCTCGTCAAACATTCAAAACTTGAAGACTGAGAAAGTAGGAAGCAAGATCAAAAAAAACATGTAGACAAAACCTCTCACCATCAACCAAAACCAATCGATACCGAGAGCTTTTTATCGATGTTTGGGCCCCAATGCTTACTTCTGTACTCTTGGACCTGGACTTGATATCACGTGTGCCTCTGGCTCTACTAGGCAATTTCCCTATAAAATGGAAACCTAGAGCAACCAGAGATGGACTTTACTGACACTTGATTTCTCTTTTATCTTCTTCTTATTGAAACTTGGTTTTGATTCATGACACGAAGCTATCACTACAACATACAGATTTGACGACTGCTACGACAAAAAGAGACAAGGAAACGAGATTTTAAAAACCAGTGCATCAACTATGGTATTTTGTTTTTAAGTCTTGGTTAATATTTGTTAAAATCTCTACTCGATTATGTCTACACTAGCTTATATATTTAATCACTATATTTACTGAATATTTTATACACATATAAGCGCACATTTAAATTATTAAAATAATATAAAGTTATATAAATAAATATATATTTGTAAATTGTGCAAACTGCACAAAAATGACCAGGTCAGTCGACTGACCTACAGAACCATACGACTGACACTGAAGTTTTTGTGTAGCATGCATAGTTACATAAATATATATGAATTAAATTTCAAATTACTTTTGAATCTTCAGTCGACTGAATTTCTATAACAGCCTTTTTTAAAAAGGACATGACCTTTATGAAGAGTTGCGAACCTTTAACGAAAAGCTTCTGGCTGCAACACTTCGATCGAAACTCTTCACCAACAGTCGTAGCTTTCTAACTCTTACAAATACAAACTCCAACTTCATTTCAAATCAGTCAATCACAATCGATTTCTCTTATCCTCTCATCTAACTTTCTAAAATCTATTTGTTATCGTACTTTCAATTATTCTGCATTAAAGCAATACTATACCTTTCTATTCTTCATATACTTTAAATATAAATATTTATATTCGAGGAGAAGATTATAGGAAGGGTGTAGTACAAGTAACAAATCAGTGTTATCAGAACACACATTAGTCAAACTATTTTCTGTATTAGTTGAAGTCCTATTCTACAGCTCAGGCGAGTGAAATCCTCTTCGGCTGTTGAGGTAAAATTCTGTTCTGCTGCTCAGGTCCCTGTTCGGCTGCTCAGAGTGTATAGACATGTTCCTCTGGGTTAAGCGAGAGTTGTTGTTTTAGTGAAATTCCAAAAGGAGTCTGGGACTGGACGTAGGACGGTGCTTCGAACCAGTATAAAAATCTCAGGTGTCATTTTACTATACTGCTTTTTATTCCATACTATTTATAGTATTATTATCATAAGTATACTCTACATTATCATATATCCATATTACACGATCCACACTGCACTTTCATTTGGTATCGGAGCAAATTCATTATATAACCGTAACACGGTTATCTAATAATCTAAGAATATGGATACTAACACCAGCACTAGCATTAACACTAGCTTTGTTGAAGGACAATCCACTGCACGTCCACCACTATTTAATGGCATAAATTATAACTATTGGTCCACACGAATGAGAATATATATGCAAGCAAATAGTTTTGAATCATGAAATATAACTCAAACAGAATATACTATTCTTCCTGAAGAATATTCATACAGAAATTAGATGCCATAGCTAATGCAAAAGCCATGAACATGTTGTTTTGTGCCTTAGATAAAAATGAGTTTAACCATGTTATCATGTGCAATACTGCATAATAAATATTGCATACACTCAAAAACACACATGAAGGAACCAACAAGGTTAAACAAAGAAAAATATCCATGTTCAATAGTCAATTTCAAAACTTTAGAATGATAGGAAATGAATCCATAAATGACATGTACTCAAAATTTCAGGATACCCATCGTTCATTAGTAGGACTAGGAGAAAAATATTCAGATTTTGATATAGTATCCAAAATCCTTGATTGTTTAATGGAAGAATGGGAAAGAAAATTTCTCGCTATTGAAGAAGCGAACGATGTTCCCAAAATAACTGTAGAAGAATTAATAGGAAACCTAATGTCTTATGAAGTGAATTTGCAGGCAAAAAGAGCTCAGGCTCAAGATAAAAAGAATATAGCATTTCATGCAGAACAAGAAGAATCAGACTCGGACAAAGATGACCTAGCTTTTATTGCAAAAAACTTCAAGAAATTCCTGAAATATAGAAAAGTATACGGAAATAATGGAAAAAGAAGCTCAACCAGCAATAAACCTCCGTTTTTATCAGTTATGGAATGTTTTAACTGTCACAAAAAAAGGCATATGCAGAAAGACTGCCCAGATCAAAAGAAAGAATACCGAAATAAAAGGAAGGACAAATTCAAAAGAAAAGCCTTTTAAGTCACATGGGATGATTCAGACTCCTCATCCTCTTCTTCGGGAAGTGAAAGTAACAGCGATAATGAACAAACTAACGTATGTTTTATGGCTAAAGCTAATGAGGTTAGTGATTTTACTTTTGATGATATGATAGAAATAAACTCTGAATTATTAGATACTTTAAAAAGTCTTAAAAAAAATATAAAGAAGCTGTAGAAAATCAGAAAAAGGAAGAATTTGAAAGAGATGTGCTTAAAGATGAGAAAAAAATATTGGAAGAAAAATTTGAGAAAACTCAAGAATCTCTCTCTAATGTTAATTCTAAACTTATATTATTAAGTCAAGAAATTGAAACTCGGAAGGAGAAGAATGATAGTTTTGTTTCTAATAATCATGTTTTAAAAACTAATATTAAAATGGTAGAACTAGAAAATTCAAGTTTAAAGAACAAACTAGATGGAATCACTAAAAATGTTTCAAAAGGAAGAGAAAATTTATCTAGGATTATTGAAAATTCACAATCTGTTGGTAATAAAGATGGTTTAGGATATAAGAAGAAAGTTAAAAAGTCACAATCTAGTAATTTGAACAAAGCTAAAGTTAATAAAACACCCACATCTTTAAATAGACTAGTTTCTAATACTATAAGTATATGGATACCTAAAACTAATAATAAACTAATAAGAAAGAAGCATATTAGTTCTTTCATAGAAGATGTTCATAATAATATAAAAAAATTTATAAAAGGGATACTAAACCCTCTTGGGTTTGATTTTTTAAGGCCTAACTCTTCGGACCCTATTAAAAAGGTGGGTACCAACGATATCTCATATTTTTTGCAGGTCCCACTCAAGAAAAGAGGAAAATGGATACTCGACAGTGTTTGCTCAAAACACATGACAGGGGATAAGGATATGCTGATAAATATTACATACTCAGATGGAGGTACTGTCACTTTTAGAGACAATTCCAAGGGATATATCATCGGCAAAGGCGATGTGAGCAATTACGGTACATCTAATTTACCTCTAATTACAAATGTTTTGTTAGTTAAGAATTTAAAACATAATTTATTAAGCATAAGTCAGTTATGCGATAAAGGATTTAAAATATCATTTTCTGAAAATAAGTGTAGGATTCTTGATCAGAATCAAAATCTTATTTTCGAGGGAAATAGAGATAAAAACATTTACGTTTTAAATATGAAAGTTAATCATAACTCGAATTTATGTTTAATAGCTAAAGAAAATGATCCATGAATATGGCATAAACGATTTTGTCATATCAATTTCAAAAATATAAATAAAATTTCTAAAAATAATCTTGTAAAAGGATTACCAAATATGAATTTTAAAATCAATGATATATGTGACTCATGTCAATTAGGTAAACTAACTAAATCCTCATTTAAATCTAAGAAAGTTATCTCGACATTACAACCACTCGAATTACTTCATATGGATTTATTTGGCCCTACCCAAATTAAATCCATGAATCATAATAACTATGTATTTGTAGTAGTTGATGGTTTTTCTAGATATACATGGACTATTTTTATGAAAAATAAAAGTGATACCTTTGAAAATTTCAAAACTTTTGTTTAACAAATTCAAATTTTAAAAGGTATTAAAATTAAAAATATTAGAAGTGATCACAGAGGTGAATTTGAAAATATACAATTTGATAACTGTTGTAAAAAGAAAGGAATATTTCATAATTTTTCATTTACTAGAACTCCACAACAAAATGGAGTTGTAGAACGAAAGAATCGAACTCTACAAGAATGTGCAAGAACTTTACTAAATGAAAGCATGTTACCAAAACAATTTTGGGCAGAAGCTGTTGCAACTGCTTGTTATGTTTTGAATCGTGTTTCTATTAGACCTCTCACCAAAAATACTCCTTATGAACTTTTTAACGATAAAAAACCAAACACATCTTATTTCAAAAATATTTGGATCAAAATGCTTTATATTAAATATTAAAGATCAGCTTGGCAAATTCGATTCAAAATGTGACGAAGGGATATTTCTTGGATACTAGAATCGAATAAAGCTTATCGAATTTTTAATAAACGAACAAATACTATCGAAGAATTACTCCATGTATCTTTTGATGAAAACGCTAAACTTGTTTCTACTACATTTAATGACAATGACTTACTTAATAAAAAAAAAATAAACAATTCGAGAGACGACGATGATATCATTTTATCTAGAGAAGATGAAAACATTGTTTATAATTTAGCAAATAGAAATACTACTAATATGATAAGATCTCCTCGAGGAGTTTTGCAAAATCATTCTATAGAAATTATAATTGGAGAAATAAATTCAAACGTTCGAACTAGAATTCAATTAAATTTAATGAGTAAAATAGCTTTTATCTCTACTATAGAACCTAAAAATACTAAAGAAGCTTCGTCTGATGAAAATTGGATTATTTCTATGCAAGAAGGATTAGATCAGTTTGAACGAAATGTAGTTTGGGAACTAGTACCCAGACCAACTGATCAAACGGTTATAGGAACTAAATGGGTTTATAAAAATAAAGCAGACGCATTAGGAAATATAACTAGAAATAGAGCAAGATTAGTAGTACAAGGATATAACCAGGAAGAAGGAATAGATTATGAAGAAACGTTTGCTCTAGTTGCTAGACTAGAAGCAATACGAATCTTATTGTCGTACGCATGTTTTAATAATTTTAAACTTTATCAAATGGATGTTAAAAGTGCATTTTTAAATGGTTATATTAAAGAAAATGTTTATGTTGAACAACCTCCTTTATTTATTCATGAAAATTATCTAGATCATGTATATAAACTTAAGAAAGCTTTATATGGATTAAAGCAAGCACCACGTGCTTTGTATGATCGTCTTAAAAGCTACTTAATTAATTCTGAATTCGAAATAGAAAAAGTAGATCAAACATTATTTATAAAACATTCTAAAAATGATATATTAATAGTTCAAATATATGTTGATGATATTATATTTGGCTCAACTAATAATAAATTATGTAAAGAATTTTCTAAAATAATGACTAGAGAATTTGAAATGTCCCATATGGGAGAATTATCATATTTTCTAGGACTACAAATTAAACAAGTTTCAAATGGAATATTTATTAATCAAGAAAAATACTGTAATAATCCTATTAAATGTTTTGAAATGGAAAAAACTTCTGCCAAACCAACTCCCGTGAGTACAACAACACATCTTGATAAAGATGAAAAAGGCAAAAGTGTAGACCAGAAACTATATCGTAGTATGATAGATCACTACTTTATTTAACAGCAAGTAGACCAGATATTATTATGAGTGTATGCTTATGCTCACGATTTCAAGCAGACCCGAAAGAATCACATCTACGTGCTATAAAACGTATACTACGTTATCTTAGTAAAACTACAAATTTTGAACTTTTCTATCCAAAAGAGTGTTTATTTGAATTTGTATCATACACCGATGCTGATTTTGGAGGATCACGAACAGATAGAAAAAGTACAAGTGGTACGTGTCACTTCATTGGTAAATCGTTAATTTCATGGTTTAGTAAGAAACAAAACTGTGTCTCTCTATCAACATGTGAAGCAGAATATATTTCTGCAGCACTAGCTTGCACACAAGTAATTTATATGCAACAGACACTTAAAGATTTTGGAATCAACCTATCAAAATCAACAATTTACTACGGTAATTCTAGTGCAATTAATTTATCTAAAAATCCTGTAAATCACTCGAGAACTAAACAAATAGATATTAGACATCACTTTTTGCATGATAATATAGAAAAAGATATAATAAGTTTAGACTACATACCATCAGAAAATCAGATAGCCGATATTTTTACCAAACCACTATTAGAGAATACGTTTATAAAATTACGACGTGAGCTCTGGATAATCTCAAGTAAGGATATATAAATAAAAATATAAAAAATTTAAACTATAAAGTCGAAAATCAAAAAATTTCGAAAAATTTGAAATTCTGACCATGTTATGATTCAAACTTGTGACCTGTTGTGAACAGCCTAGGTGTCTTAACCACCTGAGCTATTAATGATTTCCTAGTCTCTTATGACCGTTTTATTATAGTAAGAAGTATTTTATACTACATTATATGTCACAGTTATCTTTATATATTTTACATTACTAATTTTACAAATATTATAACTGTTCAAATTAGCTCAACCAACAGAAAACCAATGTCTCTACATTTTTTTACGCTGGAATTAATACAATCCACAAATTATATCCTATTTTTCCTAAAAATAAAACTATAAATAGGTGCATATTCCTTTTCCTATGCACTCAAAATAAAATAAAATACATCATTTGATTCTCTGAAGTAAAACATCAATTTACAGCAGCTTTTAAAACAATGTCAACTTCCTCTACAACCGACTCTATTGAAATCATTGGTTCGACCAACTCTCCAAAAACGCGAGACCATGAGGGTTCACCATCATCAGTTTACCACACCGGATACACTCCGGACAAGAAAATAGGAAAAAAGACCATTCATATTTCACCAAACACAAACAAAAGATCGACGATCTCTACCATTACCAACAGAGTCTCTAATGCTTCAACGGGAGATGTATTACGAACAAAAAATAAAATCAAGACGTATAGGTATAATCGAGCATATAGCGATGAAATTCTGCGGGGTTCGTCACACCCTATAGACGAAAATGTTTTTTCGCCTATCAGAAGCCCTTCTTCTTCGTCTCCTCCGTGACCACCATACTCACCAAATTCGTGGGATCGCAACGAAGCTTTGAAAATTCATCATAAACAACTGAAAGAATTTAAGACACCGAGTCCTAAGAAATAATCATAGTGTTTAATCCTTTTTCGTTGTATTTTTTAAATAAATTTTCTATATATGTGTACGTTTATATTTGAAAAAAATTTATTTACGGTGCAATAAATGACAACTCATATATAAAAATTGTTCACATTTAACAGCAAAATAAAGTTAGTTCTATATCATTCAGTAAAATAAAATTATTTATATTAGTAGAATAAACAAAATATACAGAATTCATATCATATAAAAATTCAACGTGCAAAATGCTACAGGTCGGTCAACTAGATTTGAAAATCAGTCGACTGACACTGCAAATTTTTTTAACTATATACACGGACAGTCGACTGTTGCAGGGTCTCAATCGACTAGACCAGAATGTTGAATATAATCAACCTTCAGCTTCAGTCGACTGACGTTGTAATATAGATGTTTATATAACAGGCCCAATCGGCTGTTGTAGGGCCTCGGTCGACTGGACCAGAAGGTTGAATATTCACAACCTTCAGCTTCAGTCGACTGAAGCCCTGCACTAGTCGACTGAGCCGTAGATCTGAAGGGCCTTTTACCTTTTCACCTACCCCCTTTACCCATTTATTTATCACTTTATCTTCTCTCCTCTTTTCCAATTCAGTTTTTCAAAGTCTTCAAAACCCTAAACTCTCCAAAAAATCAAAATTTTCTCCTCAAAATCAAAATCAAATGGCAATAAAACGTGGGGGTCAAGCCTCCTCCTCGTCTCAACCTCCATCTAATGAACAAATTCAGCGGTGGCTATTTGACGACACCGCAATGAAGAGGCGGAGACAAATGCAAGATTCAAGAATATTCGAAGGTTCGTTCGTCAAATTCCCTGATTTTTCACCCTATCACATTCAAGAACTAGCCCGACAGAGCAATTTAGAGCCATTAATTGATATCGACGGCAGTAACACAAAATCAACCAAATTATGGTGGAGTTGTTCTATGCTAATCTCAACTTGGGTCATTAGGATGTTCCAAATCAGGAAGATTTCGTATGGAGTCTCATATGTGTAAGCCCGTCTTCTTTACTTTAGACCGCATGGCTCATATTCTAAAAACAGAAAATGATGGAGTTGAATTGGCTACTATTGATGTTGATTTGGTTGTTCGAGACCGCGTAAGCCATTTATTTCTTGAAGACGATATGCGTCAGTTAAAATCGATGTCTTTACGACCAAAGGCATGAATAATTCATCACGCCTTAACGAAAACCGTAACTCCTAGAACCGAGAGTAATGAACTCATCTATGAACATAATTTTAGAGACCTTTATGCAATTTTTGGAAACATCAAAGTAAACTAGCTTCATTTAATACTTGACGAGTTTTTAAGCTTTAACAAAGGTAAGATGAATATAATTTATCACGGCGAATATATTATGCGTATTCTCAAAGCTTATGAAGTTTCGGAACCGGATTCACCGGTTTCTATCGTTGGTTGTTTGAACGCTCGGACCTTAGCCTTAATGAAATTACCGGTTGCCTGACCCCCTACTATAATATCTTTTGAAGAATGGACCCAAAGGCAAACAACTCAAGTCCAACCTGAACAACAAGGCGAGCCTTCTCACCGACCATCTCGTCAAACATCAACTCGATATCAACGAGAAGAAGTTACGATTCCAGTTTAAGGTCTTCAACCACGTGAGGCCATCAATATCATGTTCCATAATCAAAAAATCATTCAATCAAACATCCTCAAAGTTGATAAGAAGCTCGATAAAGTCAAAGGATTTTTCACAAAGTTGTGGCAAGCTATATCGTACTCTTCCGGTACATCTACTTCTGCTATAGGCGATCCAGGTAAGCAACCCGTATTTATATGGTCTTCTTCTTCTTCTGGGGACGATCAAGCTAGTAGTGATGATGATGGTAATGAAGGAGATGGTGGTAGGGGTAAACATCCGATGGAGTAAAATGTTCATTTATTTCGTTTAAGACATTTGCTTTTAATATGGCTTGTACTAAATAGCCATTCTAGTTTATTTATTTTTAAACACTCTTGTCTATGGATATTAGAAGTTTGGATGATTTTTCTTGGTTTTATTTCATATTATCATTCACATTATAATATCATATTACTTAGTCCTTTTTGTCGATGACAAAAGGGGAGAAATATTATTGCTACTAATAAAAATGCAGGATATAGAACGTCAAAGATTCAGGAGGAATAAGTATTTACGTTTTATATATATACAGTTGAAATCTATATCTATTTACAGGTTGTCATCAATCAAAAAGGGAGAGAATGTTGAGACTTGGTTTTGATTCATAACATGAAGCTATCACTACAACATACAGATTTGATGACTGCTACGACAAAAAGAGACAAGGAAATGAGACTTTAAAAACTGGTGCATCAACTATGGTATTTTGATTTTAAGTCTTAGGTTAATATTTGTTAAAATCTCTCCTCGATTATGTCTACACTAGCTTATATATTTAATCACTATATTTACTAAATATTTTATACACATATAAGCTCACATTTAAATTATTAAAATAATATAAAGTTATAGAAATAAATATATTTATGTAAATTGCACAAGCTGCACAAAAATGACCAGGTCAGTCGACTGACCTACAAAACCAATCGACTGACACTAGAATTTTTATGCAGCATGCACAGTTACATAAATATATACGAATTTAAATTTCAAATTATTTTTGAATCTTCAGTCGACTGACTATGTAGCTCAGTCGACTGAATTTCTATAACAGCCATTTTTTTGAAAGGACACGACTTTTGTGAAGAGTTGCGAACCTTTAAGGAAAAGATTTGGATGCAGCACTTCGATCGAGACTCTTCACCAACAGTCGTAGCTTTCTAACTCTTATAAATACAAACTCCAACTTCATTTCAAATCACTCAATCATACTCGATTTCTCTTATTCTCTCATCTAACTTTCTGAAATCTATTTTCTATCATACTTTCAATTATTCTGCATAAAAGCAATATTATACCTTTCTGTTCTTCATATACTTCAAATATAAACATTTATACTCAAGGAGAAGATTATAGGAAGGGTGTACTACAAGTGATAAATTAGTGTTATCAGAATACATATTAGTCAAATTATTTTCTGTACTAGTTGAAGTCCTGTTCTGCTGCTCAGGCGAGTGAAGTCCTCTTCGGCTGTTGAGGCGAAATCCTGTTTTGCTGCTCAAGTCCCTGTTCGGCTGCTCATGGGTGTATAAACCTGTTCCTCTGGGTTAAGTGAGGGTTGTTATTTTAGTAAAATTCCAGAAGGAGCCTGGGACTGGACGTAGGACGGTGATCCAAACCAGTAAAAAATCGCTAGTGTTATGTTACTATACTTCTTTTTATTCTGCACTATTTACAGTATTATTATCATCAGTATACTCTACATTATTATATATCCATATTACATGATCCACACTGCACTTTCACTTCTTCCCTATATACTCCAAACACTGCCAGATTTGAGATCTACTAGAATGTGGTGGAATCTAAGTTGTAATCACTGTATTCCAGAGAGAATCAATCTAATAATAAGATCAAAGTGGACGTACACCGAAGAATTTGTTGTACCACTATAAGAAGTGCTTGTGTGTTCTTAATTTCATCTAGTTTTTGTTTATTTGATTTGGATATATTTACTTTGGGGTGTTTGTTCCATTTTTGGTACAAAAAATATTTATGAAATATTAATTATAAAATTTTGATATGTATTGAACAATATTAAATAGTGTTCATATAATAGTTATATGAAAACTAATCGATATACGATATCGATATGCGTTGAAATTAGATTTAATGCAATGAATATTGTTCGGACTTGGAATATTTTTTTGAGGCCCAAAAGAAGGCTTTAATAGCCGGTTATATATGGCCATATTAAGATCAATCATACAATGATATGGTGAGTGGTTTTGAATGATTAATAAAGGAGAGAATGGGTAAGAAAAAAAAGGGATCTAGATCCACTTCTTACTCTCTTATCTTTCCTTTATATAAACCACCTAACCATCATTTAAAAAAAAGACTTCCTTTTGCATTTCTACAATATCAAAAAGGAGGCCAACCATAGCTTTAACAGCCCTAAAACTTCAAATACAAAATCACATCAAAACACTTTGATTTGATCTTTGATGGTAAAGCAGCTCGGAAGCTAGCATCTTCGAAATTGGAATCAGACTCAAGGAGTCTATTTCTTCGTTTCAAGTATGGAATTTGGGCTTTGGTAAATGGTATTTTGTTGGTCCATTATTATATATTAATGTTTATGTATTCATTGCCCCATACGTTTCTTAGTTAGAAATATCACGAATCGGTATATCGATGGATTGTCACATGTTGATGGTTTTATATATAAGTCCATGTATATGTTATCAAAAAAATATTATTTTCATATAATATATATGTTAGCTCACATTATTCTCACCGAAATAAATTTAAAAAAAAATTAGTTTTGAAATTAAAATATTTACATTAAATAATTTTAATTACTAAATCTATTTTTTTTAAATATCTATCATAATAAAATACATGTTTTAAATATTTACAAAAATTAATTATGTTAAACAAGCTTTGGAAATAAAATCGAATATATATATATATATATATATATATTTAAATGCAATTGTTTATTTTATTATGCAAATAAAATAATTATAAATATATACACATATACTTACAAAATTTCATACAATATATTTTAGTTAATTTATTTTCAAAATTATTTTTTTATTGGTTTCCAAAACGGTTTTATAATTAATAAATGTTTAATGATAAAATACATGAAACCCAAAAGGAAAATAAAAAATTTACCCAAGCAATGAGCTATACAGTAATATTTTTTTATCATTTTATATGTGTGCATTTTAAAAATAAAAATAAAAAGGTTAGCTGGTTTTACAGTAGGCCATGCCACTTATTCATATATGAAGAATAGGTGTTCAACACATGAACAGAACATCTAAAATGGTTTTAGTGGTGATATCACTAAAAAAATAAAAAATACAACAAAGGAGTCTGACAGCATGCAAGAACTGCTAAATAACATGACTACCCCCTTCAAAAGAGGAAGAACTACTACTATCATCATCTACGACAGGACCGGCAGGATGAACATACCCAGAGAATAGATAAGCAAGGTTGTGGATAAAATGGGCAGATGCCTCACAGTAAAATAATTTCCTATCCCATGATTTATCTAGAAATAACTTCCGATTCTCAACACCAACATCTCCTAGCGAAGTAAAGGAAAGTCCTTCACCCTCAATGTGACAGTAAAGACGCCTACTTTCATCAATATCATTACTTACATAAATTTGATAAGTATCACCATCAGGAGTGATCTCATGTCAGAATCATGATGTATCCACGCACAAGCAGCTGCATCCTAAGAAGTTGGAGGCTCGACAGGCAGAATTGCAATAGAAGCAATAACCTCCACAATAGGCGGCATAGGGATTTTGGCTTTGGGAGAGAAAGGGGAAAATACCGTAGGACAAGCTTTCGAAACCCACCTCCCGACCGGATGATGAGGAAGTAGGATTATATCAGATAGTAGAATTGGTGTAGCAATGGGGAAAGCCACCATAACAGGAGCAACTACTAGCCGAAGAGCACAAGAGTCCGAAAGGTGCCCAAAAGTCTGAAAAGAAGAACAAATATCGGGTTTCCAGCTATAACGAACTCTAACATCAGCATTGCGACCTTCAGCTACTCTGACCTTCACCAATGATGGCAATGGTTTGTCAGAAGTAATTTCAATCAAGGCTTTGCCATACACTAATCTCTTGCTAGCCACAATATTGGTATCAAAACAAACCATCTTGTCAACAAGGCCAGCAAGCCAATCGATACCAATCATTAGCTGTAGAATAGAAGGAATGTGAGAAAAATGGGCCAATACAGGAACAAATAATACTTGTTACTTTTCCACTGACGGACACCAAGAAGTGACAATAAAAGGTTTCCTATCAATAAGTATTGGATCAGCTTCTCGAACAAGTTTCCTTTCATCACTTCTCAAGAACTTGAAAAAGAATACCGCGTTATCAAAATGAATGCTAAGAGTATCCCTAGGCTTCCAAACCAAACTACAACGCTCCCTAGCCAGATGATAGGGAGGATTAGATTCCAAGAAGAATCCAACTAAATGATTTGACCAATAGTCTAATCCAGCTTTTAGAAGTTCGTCTGGTGGAACAATGATACCGTCAATCTCAACATTATCATATATATACGAGAAGAGTAGTCCCCCACATTGCACCACAATTTTCAAAAAAAAGAGGACCATTTAGGAGCAGTAGTAGGGCCAGGAGAAGACAGTGCATATCTGCACACGTTAAAACTACATGCATCAGTCGTGCACCCAACATGTCCATCCAAACTGCACGAAACTTGCTCTACAATTGAGTCAATAGCAACATTAAATCCAGAATATGAAGCACCAATGATGGTCTTATCAATACTAAGAGGAGAGATAGTCGTGATTGAGTCTATATTTTTAGAGGCCACCTTAGCTACTATTTTGAGCATTTCCTTTCCATACTCGCATTCATAAAAAATAGGATCTTTAATTACCCATGATTCTTTACTGAGGGCAGTAGACTTGAACAGAGGAGAGATGACCAAAGTTGAGGTAATTTTAACAATACATAAAATAATGCCAACATAAGATGGAGATGAGACGATCTCAACAACAAAATAGTTGAAAATGTTGTCACCATCATTGTCAACAGAGACAGTAGTAGGTGAAGACGAACCAGGTATACTAATGTCAAAGACATTGACCATACTAGAATTAGCTATTTCAACATCAAGAGAAACATCGCCCCAAATTTGAAGAGGAGGCGTCGAGAAGGAGCGACCATATCTGGTTTGGGAACTAGGGCGATTCTCAATTGATGCTGTTAAAGGAGATTTTGCCTTACGATTCTTGTTCATCGAAAAACGAGAAAGAGTTGTGGGAGGGTGTAAAGGAAGAGGGCGGCAAAGTTGGAAGAAAGCGTTAAAAATAAGCGGATCTGAGAACCCAAATCGCCTGTTACAAAGGAGAGACGCCATTATTTTGATTACAGAAAGTTGTGTGTTTATTTAGTTAATAACTAACAATACATATATATATATATATATATATCATATGTGTGTGTATTAATAAAAAAATATTGTTCACTTTTTATGTTATAATATATATATATGCTCAAAATTAATTTTTAAAATAATTTAATCTTTTAATTAATTTCATGCATACATACATACATATATATATTATAAATACTTTAAATAAATTATCTAAAATTATTATTTCAATGTATATATAAAATTATATTTTACATAATGTTATTTTCATAATAATTTGATGCACATATTATATACAATTCGATAATTTATTTGTATACATGAGGGGATAACATATCTGTATGTAGTGTAAATCCCAACATTTCCACAGGGGTATGTCAAACCGTATGCACATTATTCTATTGCATGTAAACACATACATATGTGTATATGATACATACATATATAATATTATACAAATTATATAAAGTAAAATTTTACTTTTAAATTTAAATAAACTATTGATTTTATTTATGAGAAATTTAGAAAATTTCTAAATAAATTTAGACTACATAGGCCCAATAAAGATCTAATAACGATTTTTTTTAAATTTACCAAATTACTCTATTGCTGGTTGGCCTGTTCCAACACACTTCATTATAGTTTAATCATGCATGGTGCTCATCGAGGGACTATAGTTTGGTCTGAGTTGAAGCGCTGGGAGTTAATTAATATTCAATAGAGAATCATCTCCTCTGTTATGTGTGGTTAGTGTCACGCCCATTTTTATTTAGTTTAAAGTCAAGGTCTTGAACCAGAGCAGTAGATTGATAATAATTTTTATTACCGAACCAAAGATTTTATGTTTAGACTAATCAAGTTGAATATAGACAATACCAAAATTTTGACCAATACTGTGACGCCCCACCTCTATACCCACGCTAGCCAAGAACACTACGGTGTAGTGCTGTCGACTAGCACGGAGAATAAGGCTGTTGAGGAGCGACCATCCGTGTAATTGCTTTGTGCGAGAACCGGTATGCCAGATAGTAAAAACGTGCATTTCATTTCAGGAGGAAATCCGACATGCCGATGCAAACTCAAAGCTACTACACAGTGGCTCGAATAGTCTAGGACAAAAATATAAAATAATAACACAGATAATATGAATGCGGAACACAGATGAAACAGAAAGTCTCATATATATATATAATAACTGCTGTCAGTTACAATACATTTGACACGGTACATGTGATACAACTACAACAGTCGACTCAGGAAGTTATATATACAAGTACATTAACGACTAATATACATGACTACATATCAACCTATACTATGACACGACAACTCCAAAAGATATGAAAAGTCTTCATAGCTCAAGCAGCACCCCAAAGCAGAATATCTACAACCTGAAAATACTCGGTCTGCCCCGAGTATTAAATTCAAAAGAAAATAATACTCGGGTCAGTCTAATTCAAACTCAGTTATTAGTGCACAGAAGCAATAATAATTAAATAATGAATAGACGACAGTCACAGAAATAAATTTACCTATCCGATTCTTAAGTAAGAAATCGGATAACGGTAAATATAACGCGAACCAATTCAAAACAATTGGAACATCAATTAAAAGGTCAACCAAGTAGGGCTGCAGTATACGCACGCGTATACTGCCTCGCCACTACAACATATGGAATACGAAATAGATCCATAAATCAAAAGCAAAAGAAATAACAATGAAAGCAGTACCGTGTGGCAGCAGTTCATGCTTGCGTGCACTGCCTTGCCAGTACAGTGATGATATACCCAATGAAAATTCACAAACAAACACAAGATCAAACCCGAGTCACCGGATTCAACTCAAGTGTAATTCAAAAATCAATCCAAATGCCATCAAGTGGTACAAGGCCACATATATAAATATGTAGAAAATGACAATAACTAACTCAGAAATGCAGTACAGTGTACCACAAAGTAAACCCATATGACATGCATACGGGGATTTCAAGTGAACTCAACAAGATTGTTGAATCCAAATGAACAAAATAATGCAAACCAACATCAGTGACACAGGTGCAAATATTGACCAGAAATGCAACTGCAAATTACATGGGGGATGACACTGTAAAATGAACCAAAGTTCGACTGAGAAATGAATAAGGCAAGCCGACATCAGTGACACAGCCTCAAAATGAAATGGTTATAAATAACCATATATGCGTACTGCAGCAAAGTCAAGTCAAGCCGTGGTTTATCAACCAAATGACACAAATGCATCAGCAAACACTAAAAGAAATTGGACAGTTACACAAGGTGCATGAACAAAGCATGCAACAACCGAAACAACAATGAAGATAGAAAACAAAACAATGCTCAATGCACAGCACAACAGGCTCAAGAAAGAATGGACCTGGGCCTATCAAGTGCAACTTCAAGTGACACAAGTGATACAAGACAAAACTACAAACTGCACGTGAATTACGTGAAGGCAGTAGGATGAAGGTGAGGGCACCAAAATTATGGCACCACAGCACACAACCAATTAAATACAATGGGCCAAATGCAAATGAATACAATGCATTAATGCAATGTATCAAACTCGAGCACTAACAAAGGCGATATAATTACAACTACGCAAACTGGCAACTATCAAATGGTTTTAACTGGGCCTTAAATGAAGTTATGACCAAAACACTAACTACTCATAAATATAGCAAATTCAATGTGCACAGAGAAATGTACACAGGGGTGTACATCAATCATCTACCCTGTTCTAAACTCAATACAGAAACTATGTGATGAATGGGTAGGCAAGTGAATGCATTTTGAACCAAATGAGGCACCAGTAATCAAATACATGAAACTGGATAATGCAAGCATCACAACCAAAAACAAAGCACATTGCCGAAGCAACAACAAAGGCCAGTAACTAACAGAGCACGAGCCGGTAACAACATAAAATGAGGACCAGGCTACAATATACTCAAGTGAAGTCAACAGCATCTGGGTGAATGTAAGTCAATGATCGAACAAATCGAACCAGTTATACTCATGAATGAACACTGGTGGTAAACGAGATAAAGACAGACAGAATTCAAAACAAAGTTCAGTGCTATGCAAGTGCAAACCCGAAATAACAAGAAATCGAACCAAACCAGATCAAAGAGTCGAACAAGTCAAGCCAAGATCAAAAGCAGACCCAAAATCAACTCAATGCAGAAAAGCATCAACACGAACAAATATCAAATCGAAGACGAAACAACCACGAAAACAAATTAAGCATACAAAGTTAATCAGTTTCGAATTAGAAGTGAGTAATGTAAATTACTCACCTTTGCTATGAAAGTGAAGACGGCTCGACCAATTTTGAAGTTGCCGTTCGAATTGGGGGATCGATTGCCGAAGCCCTAGCTACTGAAGACGTGCGAAGGCTCCATGCTCCATCGAAGATGAACTCGATTGAATTGAAGACGACCCCCCTGACTTTGAAACGCCCTAATTATCGAAGAGAACGAAAGGAACGGCCGCCATTATTTTCGTGATTTGGTTAGGGTTGGTGAACGAATGAAAAATGGATAAAGTGGGATCGGGTTTTATGCTTTGAGAATTAACACGGCCCAATATAAAAACATGGACCACTATTTAATTTCAAAGCCCAGAATTTCTTTTAACAATTTATAAAAGAATTTTAGTTCAAATTTAAAAACTTCAAATGGAAATTTGTGTCAATATTAATCGTTTAATGTCGATTGTAAATCGACGCGAAATACCGGGTTGTTACAGATTTCCCTCCTTAAAGAAATTGCGTCCTCGCAATCATAAGGAATAAATGGACAAAAGGTAACAACCGTAAAAGCATGTCATCATAAAATGACGAAATTTGAAAATAAGAAGTTCACCATATAGAGCATGAAAGAGAAAGCCTGAACGTGTTTGCTCGATGTCAAATCTGGTGAAACTTCAATCTCTTCAATAATACCGGGCTCAAGAATAAAATCGAAATCCCTAAGGCATTTCCGTAGAAGGAAGACGCGTAAAACACGTCATGAATAACAGAAAATTGAGCCGGTAATAAGAGGCGATGAGCCAAGAAACCAATACGTTCAGTGATAGGAAATGGCCCAATATATCGAGGCACTAACTTCCCCGACCGACTGAAACGCACAACACCTATTATAGGTGAAACACGAATAATTTGGAACAACGGCGTAGTACAATAACGATATGCCAGATGAATCAAAGCTTCATTAATTCGGAACGCCGACGTAGTACAAAACGGTACGTCCAATGAACCGATCAACATAAAAGAACATCAGACGTAAGTCCATAAAGGAAATGAGACGAAGCTCAATAAAATGAAATACATCAAAACGTCCGATGAACTTGGTAAAAAGATGATTCCATTCGGACATCATCAAAGAAACAACCACTTGTTGCCTACGAATAAGTGTATCAGCAACACGATTTCCCATCCGGGAGTGGTAAATAATATCAAGATCATAAGATGTAAGGAATTCGAGCCAACGTGGTTGACGCAAATTAAGTTCCTTATGAGGAAATAAATATTCCCAAGATTCATGATCAGGGTAGAGAACAAATTTCTCACCCAAAAATAATGATGCCAAATTTTTAAGAGCGAAATCAATAGCCAAGAGCACTAGATCATGCGTGGCATATCTAGTCTCAATAGGCATTTATGATTTAGAAACACAAGAGACAGCACATTCTCTTTTGCGAGAGAATGGCATGCAAACCAATACGATTAGCATTGGTACAAACGATAAAGTCTTGGTTCCCTCGGGAATCACAAGAATAGAAGTATCGAAAAAGAGTTGTTTTAAATAATATTCTTACCCGAAAAGCTAAAGCTTTCAAAATTTACAATTTACTTTATGTAATTATCTTTTCAGAAAAATTTACATTTTATAATTTAATTTATTGTGTCTGATTGTCTCATCAAAGCGTCTAGGAGATTCCTATCGATAACGTTGATCAAGCGCATCGACCAGAATTCTTAAAGCACTCGATGGGCAATACAAGCACAAAATCATCTTCTAAAAATGGATGAAATAAACTGAATAAATGCAATTATCAGTAATATTCAATTATCAGAAACGATAATCAAATTTCAAATCAACAAGATTATCAAAAAAACGATAATCGGAAATTTCAAATCACAAATATTTAATTATCCCAAATGGTAATTAAACCTCAAATACCTGATTATCACAAGCGATAAATCAGAAACAAGAAATATCTGATTATCAAAAACGATACTCAGAAATTACAAAATGAGTATGAAAACTCAAACGGGAGTATGAAAACTCCAGCGGGAGTATGGCATAGAATAAAAGATATGGCATAACATAAAATATCCATAATGACATACTACTATAAGTATGTAAATAATGATCAACAGGAGATCAACCGATAAGAGGTATGGCATAAACATGAAATATCCATACTGACATACGACTATATGTATGCAAATAATGAACAACAGGAGATCAACCGATAAGAGATAATCAATATCACAAGAATCTTCTCAAAGATGGAAAGGGGTATCATACCCTAGACTTGTATTCATAACAAGTCAATTACAAACGAATTCACCAATGCACAAAAATTGATAAAACTTTTCAATAGAAATCACAAAAATTGGTGAAACACAAATTCCAGAAGACTACACAAGAAATCCAGAAAATCACAAGATGAGAGTATGAAAACTCGAACGGGAGTATGGAAACTCGAACGGAGTATGAAAACTCGAAGGAGAGTATGCAAACTCGAACGAAGTATGAAAACTCGAAGGAGAGTATGAAAACTCGAACGGAGTATGAAAACTCGAAGGAGAGTATGAAAACTCACTTACATGCGAGCATGAAAACTCATCAACACATGTAACGCATAACGAGAACGGGAGCACGAAAACTCACCTACACGAGAGCATGAAAACTCATCAGCACATGTAACGCAAAGCGAGAACGGGAGCACGAAAACTCACCTACATGCGAGCATGAAAATTCATCAGCACGTGCAACGCATAACGAGAACGGGAGCACGAAAACTCACCTACATGCGAGCATGAAAACTCACCAACACGTGCAATGCAAAGCGAGAACGGGAGCACGGAATCTCACCTACACGTAAGCATGATAAATCATCAACATGTGCAACGCAAAGCGAGAACGGGAGCACGGAATCTCACCTACACGTGAGCATGAAAATCACCAACACGTGCAACGCAAAGCGAGAACGGGAGCACGGAATCTCACCTACACATGAGCATGAAAATCACCAACACGTGCAACGCAAAGCAAGAACGGGAGCACGGAATCTCACCTACACGTGAGCATGAAAAATCATCAACACGTGCAACGCATAACGAGACGCTATCTCATGGTTGCAAGCCATTAATTTTGACACACGAATGGCCCGAAGACCGTGGGGCGCTACCCCACATGTGTGAGTCGGAATCACACAGATTGAGGTCTAAACTAACCAAAATTCAAAAAGGTATGTGTAAGTGGAATCACACAAGTGGTGTCTAGTCTAACCTCGCAAACAAAAGGAAAGTATGTGTGAATGAAATCACACAAATGGTGTCTAGACAATCCTCAAAGCCCAAGAGATATGTGTGAGACGAAATCACACCGATGAGGCCTAGTCTAACCGAAAAGGTATCTGTGAACGAAATCACACAAATGGTGTCTAGACAATCCTCAAAGCCCAAGAGATATGTGTGAGACGAAATCACACCGATGAGACCTAGTCTAACCAAAAAGGAGACATCGCACAATTGCTAGTCTAAATTATAAGAATGATCGTCATGATCAACGAGAAGTGTCAATTACACTAAGTTAGTGAATATAAAAGTTTAGCTTCATGTCCCATAACCACTTGCTTAACTTAAATATTTACGAACAAACTGTAAATCTTCACTAATAAAATTGTCACAAGAGGTTCAATCGAATAAGTCCAAGAATTAACCGACGAAGCAAACGCAAGCGTTTCATACCACTTGTTTTACTGCCGTTTAATTAGATTTCTCATCCGAGTGAGGTAAAGGCTTGTATATACTAATAGATTGGAAAACGGTTTAGAAAAAGAGTTTTGTAGTAAAATAGTTTTGAAATCGTTTAGAGAAAAGGGTTTTGATATTTACTACTGGTATAGAAAACCTTTATATTTTTAAAGTGACAAATCACAAAAATGATTGTAGAAACAATCAATCACAAGAATTCACATACGAAGACGTGAATAGAATCCAAAGAAATCGATGCCGAATTCATCGAAAGGTATGTTCACAAAAATCCCGAAGAAAAGGTCATCAAAGTTGCTAATAAATGATAGCAACAAATCGGGAAATAATCAAGAATCGATTAAATTCGAAAACCAAATCAATTCACTAAGATTCACATTCGAAGACGTGAATAAAATCCAAAGAATTCGATTCCAAACCCATCAAAGTAGGAATACCCAAAAATTCCTGAAATAGAAGTTATCAAAGTCGACAGAAGTGATAACAACTAATCGGAAAAGAAGAATCGATCAACAATTGGAAAAACAAAGCAGAACGAGCATGAATGCTTGAATGACTTTAACAAAAGTATAAGTCAAGTCAATGTCGATATCGACAAGGCAAAGTCCAAGACAATTTCTTTTATACCAAAGAAATTTTAAAACTATTAGAGAGAGGCACATGAAAGCCAACAAACCATGGATAAACAGACAGAGTCGACAATTAAAATGCAATTTGTCTCAAAGATTGATACCCAAAAACCCAATTGTATGGAGACTGCATTAAGTACACGAATCAGAGATAAGAATGCATATATACAGCAGTTCGAATAAACAATGCGAGTTCAAATTGAAGTGGGTACTAGTTGCAGCAATATGCAACTTGGTAGAGCATATTCACAATGATGCTTAGTAAAGCAAACTTAAATGAGCAAGTGCAACAGAGAATAGCAGCAATGCTCATGAATAAGCGTTAGGAATTCATTCCTAACAAATCAAAGATGATCTTAAGCAAAGATGAGAGAGAAAACATCGACAAATAGTTGTAACACATGTACTATCTAAGTTATGTTTTATATTTGTTCTAAACCCCAAGCTTTGATACCAAGCTGTGACGCCCCACCTCTATACCCATGCTAGCCAAGAACACCACGGTGTAGTGTTGTCGACTAGCACGGAGAATAAGGCTGTTGAGGAGCGACCATCCGTGTAATTGCTTTGTGCGAGCACCGGTATGCCAGATAGTAAAAACGTGCATTTCATTTCAGGAGGAAATCCGACATGCCGATACAAACTCAAAGCTACTACACAGTGGCTCGAATAGTCTAGGACAAAAATATAAAATAATAACACAGATAATATAAATGCGGAACACAGATGAAACAGAAAGTCTCATATATATATAATAACTGATGTCAGTTACAATACATTTGACACGGTACATGTGATACAACTACAACAGTCGACTCAGGAAGTTATATATACAAGTACATTAACGACTAATATACATGAATACATATCAACCTATACTATGACACGACAACTCCAAAAGATATGAAAAGTCTTCATAGCTCAAGCAGCACCCCAAAGCAGAATATCTACAACCTGAAAATACTCGGTCTCACCCAAGTATTAAATTCAAAAGAAAATAATACTCGGGTAAGTCTAATTCAAACTCAGTTATTAGTGCACAGAAGCAATAATAATTAAATAATGAATAGAGGACAGTCACAGAAATAAATTTACCTATCCGATTCTTAAGTAAGAAATCGGATAACGGTAAATATAACGCGAACCAATTCAAAACAATTGGAACATCAATTAAAAGGTCAACACGAGTAGGGCTGCAGTATACGCACGCGTATACTGCCTCGCCACTACAACATATGGAATACGAAATAGATCCATAAATCAAAAGCAAAAGAAATAACAATGAAAGCAGTACCATGTGGCTGCAATTCACACTTGCGTGCACTGCCTTGCCACTACAGTGATGATATACCCAATGAAAATTCACAAGCAAACACAATATCAAACCCGAGTCACCGGATTCAACTCAAGTGTAATTCAAAAATCAATCCAAATGCCATCAAGTGGTACAAGGCCACATATATAAATATGTAGAAAATGACAATAACTAACTCAGAAATGCAGTACAGTGTACCACAAAGTAAACCCATATGACATTCATACGGGGATTTCAAGTGAACTCAACAAGATTGTTGAATCCAAATGATCAAAATAATGCAAACCAACATCAGTGACACAGGTGCAAATATTGACCAGAAATGCAACTGCAAATTACATGGGGGATGACACTGTAAAATGAACCAAAGTTCGACTGAGAAATGAATAAGGCAAGCCGACATCAGTGGCACAGCCTCAAAATGAAATGGTTATAAATAACCATATATGCACATTGCAGCAAAGTCAAGTCAAGCCGTGGTTTATCAACCAAATGACACAAATGCATCAGCAAACACTAAAAGAAATTGGACAGTAACACAAGGTGCATGAACAAAGCATGCAACAGCCGAAACAACAATGAAGACTAGAAAACAAAACAATGCTCAATGCACAGCACAACAGGCTCAAGAAAGAATGGACCTGGGCCTATCAAGTGCAAATTCAAGTGACACAAGTGATACAAGACAGAAACTACAAACTGCACGTGAATTACATGAAGGCAGTAGGATGAAGGTGAGGGCACCAAAATTATGGCACCACAGCACACAACCAATTAAATACAATGGGCCAAATGCAAATGAATACAGTGCATTAATGCAATGTATCAAACTCGAGCACTAACAAAGGCGATATAATTACAACTACGCAAACTGGCAACTATCAAATGGTTTTAACTGGGCCTTAAATGAAGTTATGACCAAAACACTAACTACTCATAAATACAGCAAATTCAATGTGCACAGAGAAATGTACACAGGGGTGTACATCAATCATCTACCCTGTTCTAAACTCAATACAGAAACTATGTGATGAATGGATAGGCAAGTGAATGCATTTTGAACCAAATGAGGCACCAATAATCAAATACATGAAACTGGATAATGCAAGCATCATAACCAAAAACAAAGCACATTGCCGAAGCAACAACAAAGGCCAGCAACTAACAGAGCACGAGGTGGTAACAACATAAAATGAGGACCAGGCTACAATATACTCAAGTGAAGTCAACAGCATCTGGGTGAATGTAAGTCAATGATCGAACAAATCGAACCAGTTATACTCATGAATGAACACTGGTGGTAAACGAGGTAAAGACAGACAGAATTCAAAACAAAGTTCAGTGCTATGCAAGTGCAAACCCGAAATAACAAGAAATCGAACCAAACCGGATCAAAGAGTCGAACAAGTCAAGCCAAGATCAAAAGCAGACCCAAAATCAACTCAAGGCAGAAAAGCATCAACATGAACAAATATCAAATCGAAGACGAAACAACCACGAAAACAAATTAAGCATACAAAGTCAATCAGTTTCGAATTAGAAGTGAGTAATGTAAATTACTCACCTTTGCTATGAAAGTGAAGACGGCTCGACCAATTTTGAAGTTGCCGTTCGAATTGGGGGATCGATTGCCGAAGCCCTAGCTGCTGAAGACGTGCGAAGGCTCCATGCTCAATCGAAGATGAACTCGATTGAATTGAAGACGACCCCCCTGACTTTGAAACGCCCTAATTATCGAAGAGAACGAAAGGAACGGCCTCCATTATTTTCGTGATTTGGTTAGGGTTGGTGAACGAATGAAAAATGGATAAAGGGGGATCGGGTTTTATGTTTTGAGAATTAACACGGCCCAATATAAAAACATGGACCACTATTTAATTTCAAAGCCCAGAATTTCTTTTAACAATTTATAAAAGAATTTTAGTTCAAATTTAAAAACTTCAAATGGAAATTTGTGTCAATATTAATCGTTTAATGTCGATTGTAAATCGACGCGAAATACCGGGTTGTTACAAATACCAAATTATATAAGAACTAATTGTTATAATTTCGACAAAGAGAATTGGTATAAATAATCGTTATTATTGGGTATCGCCTATAGTAGTAAAATAAGATTTTTTTTAAAAGATGCGTAAGCGATAAATTCAGCCAAAATATTACACCACTAGCTATGGTCGTGTAAACATTAATATTTGAATTGCTTAATAATAATTGCTGATTGAATTTACATATTTTAGTTGCACAACCATAGTAATGAATACTCCAAAAAACCATATGATTTAATTAATTTATAATCGTTGTAAATTGATTAATATTTGTGAAATATTAATTATAAATTTTTATTCAATTCCTGGATGTCATTAGTATTTAGTAAAGTGTGTACATAATGTATGTATCAATATACGTTATCAACAAATATTTTAATTTTATTTAAGTCGATTAATTACTAAATAGGTTTGGGAATTGTTAAAGGCCCATATAGCCTCAATCATAGTTGACCTACGGAGTAAGGAGATGAAGAGTTTGAGTGTTAATGGTATTAAAAGAGAGCAAACGAAGGAGAAAAGTCCTTCAGCTTTTCCTCTTCTTAAATTCCTACTTAAACACATTAATTGTCATTGTTTTGCACCTCCTTTCTTGTTCATTTTCAGCCAAAAGTTCCAGATCTCCAAGGCCATAAAAGCCAAAAGCAAATTGTATTCTCTCTCAGAGTTTTTCGATTTTTTAAGATGTGAATCTTAGGCTACTTCATAAGATAATTATTGAATCTTATTTTGAATATATCTTGCATCATGCTAGTATAGTTTAGATCTCATATCGTATATAACAAATTTATATATGCTAATGTTGTTCTATCTACTTCTTGCTGTGTTTTTAGAAATTAACATTTGATAATAAATTCATAATATATCATTCATAATATGTATATGTATATGTATATGTATATGTATATGTATATGTATATGTATATGTATATGTATATGTATATGTGTATGTAAGTACAATTATACTATATATATTAATTGTTTTATAAAACTGAATTTAAGTTATATGTTTGTGTGTTATTTTGAAATATAAAATTTATTATATATATATATATATATTTTAATTTAAAACTTATAAAAGGACTTTTGTTTAAAATCGTAGATCTAATTTTGAATTCTTCTTAAATCAAAGATATATTTCGAAATTTTAATTTTAAAATTCAAAACATATAAAATTAATTAAAATAATTTTAAATATGCATACATACATATAGTTGTTACTTTTATATAATATCAAAATAAAACAATGGACAACTGAGCCGTATATAAAGGACGATGTGAATATTTCGGTGTAAATCCCAACACTTATAAATGTGCACATTAACCATGTACATCATTTATATATCGCACTACACTCACAAAAGTATACTAAAATAACTCATTAACATATATAAATTTTGTCAAATCAAAAGCAGTCGGTCTAATTCCTAATAATTGCATTCATAACATTTATGACATATTAAATAGTATCTCATAAATAACAATTTCACTCTTCACATATCAAAAGAGTATATTTGATATACTCTATTTTAAACAAATACCAGTGTAACGACTCGAAATTTTTAACATTTGAAATGGAATGTTTTATTGATTTTAAATATTTGGATGTTAGTTTAACTTGAATTTGAATATAAATAAGAATTTAGCAATTAAATTATTGAATTTGATTTATTAATGATGGGTAAAAATTTGAATTTTCAATTTTTAGCTTGTTAAAAATAATTTGATGGCTTAGAAAATTTATATTGATAATACTGAGGTTAATGGGAGCTTCAGAATTTGATTTGGAAATACTTTATTCAGTTTTGAAATTATATCGTTTAAATCGATATTTAAAAATAGCCTTCCGAGGCACAGTCTTGGAATTTGACGAAACCAGTTCCATTGGATCCATAATATTGTATTATTATCGGATTTCAAATTTCATAATGTTTGGATTCACCGTTTGGTCGTTCGACTTGGAAACGTCTAGAAATAATATAGTTGAATTTAATTTAAATAGTCGATTTAAATAGCTATCTTCCACATATGATCAAATTGGAGCCTGAGATTTGTTCCACTGGGTTTGGAATAGGGATATAACATTATGAATGCCAAACAGCACGCCTCGATAGGAGTTCAAATTCTTTCAAAATCAAAAGGGATTTAAACTTTCCAAATCTCCAAAATTTTCAAATTCTTTTCAAAACATTTTCAAATACAATTCAATATTTAGAAGTTAAATTGAATCCAAACAGAATTGGAAGTGTAAATTGAATTCAAAGGAAATTGAAAATGCAGGATTTAATGATAATGGATATATAACTTCAATAATGAAGTAAAGATGATATCAGAAGTAAGCATTCAAACTTTTGTAATGAAATATGCAAACTCATATTTGAATGTTGTAATTGGATATTATGGCTAGTAGAATATATATGTATGTTACAGGAAAAAAGAAAAATTGGAATTGGGATTTTGAAGATAAAATTGAATTGCTCGACAAAAGGTATGTATTTAAATTTCAGTATGGAATTTGATGATTTTCTTGTCTAGCCACTCGGCTTTTTGTTTTATTTTTGAATCTGGGGGCCCTTGGTGTCATTTTGTAGTCGTAGCCGCGCAAAGGAGACGTTGGCGAAATTTTTTGAAAATTTAGGGAGTTAGAAAAATTTTGAGAAAATTTGAAATTTAAATTTAAATTTGAATTGTTAAAGAAACAATATTGTTTGGAACTTATAATTGAAGTTGGAAAGTTAGTTGAATTAATGATGGGTCTTAAATAAAAAGATTTGTTTTAGGCAAGTTGATAAAACTATTTGGGTTTGGAAAATATTAAACGGGTTAAGGATCATTTTCTTAACTAGTAATTTCGGGACGAAATTCTTTTAAGGGGGGAAGGATGTGACGACCCGGAAATTTTTAACATTTGAAATGGAATATTTTATTAATTTTAAATATTTGGAGGCTACTTTAACTTGAATTTCGAATATAAATATGAATTTGGCAATTAAATTATTGAATTTGATTTATTAATGATGGGTAAAAATTTGAATTTTCAATTTTTAGCTTGTTAAAAATAACTTGATGGTTTAGAAAATTTATATTGATAATACTAAGGTTAATGGGAGCTTTAGAATTTGATTTGGAAATACTTTATTCGGTTTTGGAATTATATCGTTTAAATCGATATTTAAAAATAGCCTTCCGAGGCACAGTCTCGGAATTCGACGAAACCAGTTCCATTGGATCCATAATATTGTATTATTATCGGATTTCAAATTTCGTAATGTTTGGATTCACCGTTTGGTCGTTCGATCTAGAAATGTCTAGAAATAATTTAGTTGAATTTAATTTAAATAGTCGATTTAAATAGCTATCTTCCACATACAATCAAACTGGAGCCCGAGATTTGTTCCATTGGGTTCGGAATAGGGATATAACATTATGAACTCCAAACAGCATGCCTCGACAGGAGTTCAGAATTTATAATTATTTTAAACGATATAATTTGATTTTAGTATAACATTTAAACTTCAAAGTCAAACTCTATTATCTCCTATAATCGGCCTTATACTAGAAGCCACTATTCTCCAATCTTATAAAGCATGATGCCTTGTCTCCTTTTTGGTGATCAAAAACATAAAAAAAAATGAATCAAAACCCAGTTCAAAAAAAGGCAGAGCCTCAATTCACGAAATCAAAATCCACAGTCGCTTTCGTTCATTTCTCAAGGTCGAGTTCGTGAGTTCGATTTGTTTGAAGCATAAGGCAGCAAGGGAATCAATTGAGGAGTTGGGTGGTAGCGCATCGCGACTCGATGTCACAAGGGCAGGAGCAGATCTCGCGAGTCGGCGGTGCTCGCTGGAGGGGGGAGGCACGGTATGGACCGAAGTCGCGATGAAGCTTGGGTTGTCACGAGGTGTGGCGGCGTATGTGGCAGCGAGGTGATGGTCGCGAGTTCGTCAGCAAGAATGGGAG
Source organism: Allium cepa (assembly GCA_030765085.1). NCBI lineage: Eukaryota > Viridiplantae > Streptophyta > Magnoliopsida > Asparagales > Amaryllidaceae > Allium > Allium cepa. The sequence goes on along the minus strand of CM060941.1, from coordinate 74,678,354 downwards.
CAGGGCGCTCGTTCGCGAAGGCAGTGGTTGGGTCGTGAGGTAAATTTAAGTCTTCAATTAAAATTCAATATATATCTACAGAGGAAATATAATACAGTGGGTTTCATAAAAACAATATTTTTTCCTTCTAACTTTGTAAATTTTATATGTATGTATATACGGTAAGGAAGATAATAATATAAATATATATGTATAAATATATACATACTCATTTTTTTAGATAAGGATTTGAAAAGAAGAAAAATATAATAGTAAATTTCATACATAGGGATTTAAACATTGAAGAATTTATAGAAATTAGATTTTTAGTATAGTTTATTTTTATAAATGTATATATATAGTTTCAAAAGAAAATATACACATCCATGTTTGAAATTTATATAGAAATGAGATTTTTGTTTAACAGTAAGGTATAAAATCAATTTGTTTTCAATTTAGTAGATATACATTTTAATTTATTGGTTGGTTTAAATTAACCTATTTAATTTTTCTAAGATACTAAAAGAATTTAAAAGAAGAATTATTAGTAAAGTTAATAAATGATAACTGAATTTTCGGCTTGTTCGAATATTAATAAACTGTATAATTGTTTACACAAGGTCAAATACAATGATGAAATCAAGTCAGAATTGGATTGGATTGCAAATAAAAGGGCAAAGGTGAGATCTTCTCACTCAGTCAACGGTGTTCTAATTTAAATTTTGAGTAGTTAGATTTAAAATTGATTAACTTTGTGCTTGGATGATTGATTTATAATAATTATTCACTGGATGATATTATATATATAGTAGTATATAATATATATTGGGTGATTGATTTCCCGCATTATATAGCGGATGAGACCCTATGCGCCGCATAATAGCGGATGATATTTTATAAATCCCATATACCGCGATATTCCACATCGAAGTGGAACTGGTATTTAATTGTTGTGCTAACGTCTGTGGAAGCAGGGGAAACAAATTGGAGGGATCCAACTGGATTCCTCAAATATTTGAATTTGTTTCAATATTGTGTGTTAATTTATTTAAAATCTATGTGTGATTATATTGTGATTGAAATCGTTGAAGGCTAAAATTTAGCCGAATATGTTTTTGGTATCATAAGATACCAGAAATAAATAAAATTGGATTTTTCAATTTAAGTAGAAAATCTATAGTGAAATCCTATTAAATGAATTCCAAAAAAAATGGGAAAATATTTAATAAAGGAATTCATAGTAATATTGTTCAAAGTTGAAGGATTTATTTAAAATTCAATTTTTAAAAGTTTTGAAAGAGATAAAGGAATTTGTTTTTAAAGGCAAAAAATTTGAAATCAAATTGGAAATTGATTTGGTGTTCATATACGATTTTTGAAATCGATTTCAAAATCATATATCAATGGATATTTGGGAATTTTCACAATAGGAATTTTATAAAAGAAAGAGAAATTTGTTTAAAAATAAATATTGTTTTATTTTAAAAAAGTGTGAAAGGAATTTACGGATTCGGAACGTAAATTTAAAATAAATCAAGAAGATTTATTAATTGATTTGAATGAACGGTTTTGAAATGGAAAATGTATTTTCCCTGGCAAGCTGAGTATGATTTTGAATTAGCCTATAAATATAAACTAAAGATTTTTAAGGATAGTTTTAGAAAGGATACTTTGAATAAATTATTTTCTTAACTGATTTCAAATCTTTGAAGTATGGATTTATTTATTTACTTATAGTAGGGATTATTTTAAAGATTGGAATTGATATTTGTTTGAGGAAACGATTATTTAAAATAGTTATACCCTATCTACTAATTTTATTTTAAAGTTAGTTGGACTTGAAATTTTATATGAGACATTTATATAATATTTTCATAACTAATATTTAAATAAATGTTTTAAAATAGTTTTATCTGTATGTTTCCAGTATATATTTTGGATAAGTGATTTAAAGTATTTTAAAGTATTTGAACTCGGCAGACTTTCAGTGCAAACGAACAATATCGAAAATCTTATTCTGCGAGTGAAAAGTGATTTGAAATTTGTTTTCAAATGGTTGAAGTGTTAAAAATATATATATCTTGCGAAGATATTTTGAAAATAATAATTGAAAAATTATTTAAATCTTGGTGATTATTGTGAATGTTGATTGATAGTTAAATAACCGACTATCAATATTGACCTTTTAATGGCATTTGAATTTCGATGCGACAGGGGATCGGATTCCAAATGGATATTCGAAATCCACATCGAACCTTTGTGATGGTGGTGGATCTTTTATTTAAAAGATCAAAATAGAAATTTGCGTGATTTGTTTGAAATTTGATTGAACACTTTTTTTTTTAAATAAGCGCTCATTGTTCGGATTAGCCGGGAGAGGACCTTGTGTCACAAAACCTATTCCGAATAATGATACGACGAAATGGGATTGCATTTGAAGACGGTGTTGAAGACTGGGTATTTTCGAAAACGAAAGGATTACCTGTCGAATGTCTCTGCACGGGTTGCTCCGGTATAGAGATTTTATCACCCTTTGTGATGGGGATTCCGGACGTGATTAGTGGATATCTGGATTTGCAAGGTCTTCTTTGAAGTGCCTTCGGTTCCGTTCGATCCTGGAATGGACTTGTATGGATGTGTGTCTGACATTACACTTTGAGATGTAAAGCTGGTTTCTATCAAATACATTTCTGTTGGTGGCGGAAAATTTATTCTCTTAGCTTAACACCCTTCTCTGAGACGTTCGAGTTCAGAGGTTATGTAGTTGATGGTTATTAGTGATATATTCCCAAATTGGTAATGTGGCATACGAGGTGCTGCTGATCATTTGTTGATCAAAGCATGACTTTGTGAAAAGTGTAGCTTTGTGGACGAAACCTCATCGAGCCTCACAAACCGGTAATGGTCGAAACAGGAAAGATGCGGCAAGGTTTCAGGGGTAGCTCCCCTAGGGTATGTCCATTCCTTCTGGAAAAGGGTGGTATCAGGTATGGAGCCCTGATATTTAACCTATGTGGTTACTGCAAATACTTTTCTTTGTGGTTATTGGTGTAGAGGATCCTCGGATAAAGGTCGCAAACGACCGGGGGTGGCATATCTTAGGTTTTATTCCCCGGAAAGGGGGTAACCGGCCTTGTGTTAGCGGAGAGCCGGGTAGGTTCTCGGGGCGTCCCTCCAGAGGCGTACCTATGTGGCAGTAGGAAGTTCCTTAGCCTGACCATTTGTTGGAAATCCAAAGAAACAATACGCACCATGTACGGTTTTAGTTGTATAATCTGCCATGGAATGTGATGGTAAACCTGCTATTGAACATGGTAGCTATAGTAGGCATAAGTACGAAATGCCTATTCTGGCTAAGATTAATATTATACTTTCGAAATGTTTTCTGCGCTATGCACAAATAATAATAATATAAAAAAATATTTTGCGTATCAAGCGTGTTTGACTATCATAAGGATAAATCTTCTCCAATTCTGCGTTTGCATTGTGTGTGTGGCGGGAGGCCTTATGGTAGTCTCATTTTTCGAAAAGCATAGCGGATTTCTTTTCCATTCTTTGTGGAAATAACTTTTTTTAAGATCTCACACCAGTCCCATGACTGACCTGGAGTTTATTGTTCCCTTTCTAAACTCTGGATGCCCATAATTTTCCACATGGGCAGCCTAGAGTCAGTTTATCATCATTCTCGAGCGAAGTCGAAAAAGGGATACTATGGAGATCAGGAGCAAGCTGGATGGCGAAGCGTATCACTAGTATATGTTATATTCTTTTCCGTTGTTTGTTGTTGTAACAGTCTGATAATGTAATGTGATGTAATGTAATAACTGATATAGTTCCTTGTTTTAAAGATATTCATTTATCTATTATATTTGTTCCGTTGAGAAATGTGAGATTTTGTTATTGTTTTCTTTTCTTTTTCTCCTACCTCTTTCTTCTTTAAATCCGAAGACTGACTCGTACATTTGTTCCACTTTGGGCTGAATTGTTGTGAGATTTTGCCAGCTTAAAAGGGGTACGGATTAGTTGTTACATTACATTACATCACATTACATCATCAGAGTGTTACAACAACAAACAACGGAAAAGAATATAACATATACTAGTGATACGCTTCGACATCCAGCTTGCTTCTGATTTCCACGGCATCTCTTTTGTGACTTCGCTCCAGAATAATGATAACCTGACTCTAGGCTGCCCATGTGGAAAATTATGGGCACCCAGAGTTTAGAAAGGGAACAAAAAGCTCCAGGTCAGTCTTGGTACTGGTGTGAGATCTTAAAAACAGTTATTTTCACAAAGAAAGAAAAAGAAATCCGCTATGCTTTTGGAAAATGAAACTACTATAAGGCCTCCTACCACACATATAATGCAAACGCAGAATTGGAAGAGATTTCTCCTTATGATAGTCAACATGCTTGATATGCAAAATCCTTCGATATTATTATTATTAGTGTATAGTGGAAAACATTTCGAAAGTATAATATTAATCTTAGCCAGCATACAACCATTATTGTACGCCTACTATAACTATCATGTTCAATAGCAGGTTACCTCCACATTCCATGGCAGATTATACAACTAAAACTGTACAAGGCGCATATTGGAGTTTGGATTTCCAACAAATGATCAGGCTAAGGAACTTCCTACGGCCACATGGGTACGCCTCTGGAGGGACGTCCCGAGAACCTACATCCCGAGAACCTACCCGTTTCTCTGCCAACACAAGGCCGGTTACCCCCTTCCTGGGGAGTAAAACCTAAGATATGCCACCCTCGATCGTTTGCGACCTTTATCCGAGGATCCTCTACACCAACAACCACAAAGAAAAGTATTTGCAGTAACCGCATTGGTTAAATATCAGGGCTACATACCTGATACCATCATTTTCCAGAAGGAATAGACCTACCCTAGGGGAGCTACCCCTGAAACCTTGTCGCATCTTTCCTGTTTCGACCATTACCGGTTTGTGAGGCTCGATGAGGTCTCGTCCACAATGCTACGCTATTTTACAAAGCCACGCTTTGATCAACAAATGATCAGCAGCACTTCGTATGCCACATTACCAAATTGGGAATGCATCACTAGTAACCATCAACTACATAACCTCTGAGCTCGTACGTCTCAGAGAAGGGTGTTAAGCTAAGAGAATAAATTCTCCACCACCAACAGAAATGCATTTGATAGAAACCAGCTTTACATCTCAAAATGTAACGTCAAACACATATCCATACAAGTCTGTTCCGGAGTCGATCAGAACCGAAGGCACTTAAAAGAAGCCCTTGCAAATCCGAATATTTACTAATCGCGTCCGGAATCCCCATCACAAAGTGTGATAAAATCTCTATACCGTAGCAACTCCGTGCAGAGACATTCGACAGGTAATCCTTTCATTTTCGAAAATACCCGGTCTTCAACACCATCTTCAATTGCAATCCCATTTCGTCGTATCATTATTCAGAATGGGTTTTATGACACAATGTCCTCTCCCATCTAATCCGTATAATGAGCGCTTATTTTTTTAAAAATAAGTGTTCATTCGGATTTCAAACAAATCACAACAAATTTCTACTTTGATCTTCTTAAACAAAAGATCTATCACAATCACAAAGTTTTGATGTGGTTTTCGGATAACCGTTTTGAATCCGACACCCGGTCGCATCGAAATTCAAATGTCGTTTAAAGGCAAATATTGATAGTCGGTTATTTAACTATCAATCAACGTTCACAACAATCGCAAGGATTTAAATAATTTTTCCCTCAATTATTATTTTCGATATATCTTCGTGAGATATAATTTTTTTAACACTCCAACCATTTGAAAACAAATTTCAAATCACCTTTCACTCGCAGAATAAGATTTTCGATATTATTCATTTCCACTGAAAGTCTGCCGGGTTCAAATACTTTAAAATACTTTAAATCACTTATCCAAAATATATACTTGGAAACGTTTAGATAAAACTATTTTAAAACATTTATTTAAATATTAGTTATAAAAATATTATATAAATGTCTCATATAAAATTTCAAGTCTAACTAACTTTAAAATAAAATTAGTAGATAGGGTGTAACTATTTTAAATAATCGTTTCCTAGAATAAATATCAATTCCAATCTTTAAAATAATCCCTTCTATAAGTAACTAAATAAATCCATACTTTAAAGATTTGAAATCAGTTAATAAAATAATTTATTCAAAGTATCCTTCCTAAAACTATTCTTAAAAAAATCTTCAGTTTATATTTATAGGCTACTTCGAAATCATACTCAGCTTTCCAGGGAAAATGTATTTTCCATTTCAAAATGGTTCATTCATATTTATAGGCTACTTCGAAATCATACTCAGCTTTCCATGGAAAATGTATTTTCCATTTCAAAATGGTTCATTCAAATCAATAAAAAAATCTTCTTAATTTACTTTAAATTTACGTTTCGAATCCGTAAATTCCTTTCACACTTTTTTAAAATAAAACAATATTTATTTTTAAAACAAATTTCATTTTCTTTTATAAAATTCCTATTGTGAATTTAAATTCCCAAATATCCATTGATATATGATCTTTAAATCGATTTCAAAAATCGTATACGAACACCAAATCAATTTCCAATTTGATTTCAAATTTATTGCCTTTAAAAATAAATTCCTTTATCTCTTTCAAAACTTTTAAAAAATTGAATATTAAATAAATCCTTCAGCTTTAAACAATATTACTAAGAATTCCTTTATTATATCTTTTCCCATTTTTTTGGAATTCATTCAATAGGATTTCACTATAGATTTTCTACTTAGATTTAAAAATCCAATTTTATTTATTTCTGGCATCTTACGATACCAAAAACATATTCGGCTAAATTTTAGCCTTCAACAATTTCAATCACAATATAATCACACACAGATTTTAAATAAATCAACACACAATATTGAAACAAATTCAAATATTTGAGGAATCCAGTTGGATCCCTCCAACCTATTTCCCCTGCATCCACAGACGTTAGCACAACAATTAAATACCAATTCCACTTCGAGGTGGAATATCGAGGTATATGGGATTTATAAAATATCATCCGCTATTATGCGGCGTATAGGGTCTATTTCAATATACTGATAGTTATTTATCATTCAAGCACACAATCAACCATTCAAAATTTAACCACTTAAAATTTGATGAGAAGAAAAAAACTGATTGAGTGAGAAGATCTCACCTTTTTATTTTGCAATCCATTTCCCTTCCAGCTTGTTTTCTTCAACGTTTTAGACCTTGTATAAATAATTTGATACAGTTTATTAATATTCGAAATAATCGAAGAATTCAATTTGCAGCTTCAATGACATAGCAAATATTGGATTTGCTCTCGGGTTAGCAGTAGAAAAATTGAATTTTGACATAGCTAACATCAAAATTACAGAAAACACAAAACATAAAAGTTGTTGCACATAAATTAAGCTTCCCGGAACATCCATAATTATCAAATTCCGATAAACAATGAAAAAGTTACGACTAAAACAATTTTCATATTTAAAGTTCACATCTGCTGTCATTTTAGCCTCGGGATAGCGTCATTAGAAGCAACTTTCGACCATTTAAATCTCAAAATTTAAAAAAATACAAAACAAAAAAGTTATAGAAGACAATCTAAGCTTTCCTGAACATCAAGAATCGTTAAATTTGGATATCACATAAGAAAGATATGCTAAAATTACCAACAATGTTAAGCACGGTTTTCCAATGACAGGGCAGTAAGTTAGTATTGGGGTTTTCGATACTTTATGCTCAATTAAAATTCTAATTCAACTAATAATTTAGTTTAAATTAACGATTTTAATTTTAAATGAAAAATTAAATTTTAACTTACCAATTCATTTAATTAAATCGATTTCCCTTTTATAATCTTTTAGTGACTACAATAAATTCAGTAAGTTAATGGATCATTTTTAAATCACCAAATTCATAAATTTAAAATTAACGGATAAGTTCAAAATGTGTATAGATATATCTATTTTATTATATATATATATATACACACACACACACACTATATTTTTCCTACTCCTGCATGTATACATACATATATATATATATATATATTTGAAAACTAAAAATCTGTTTGTTTTTTTTTTTTGCCTATAAAATTCCTAATTTATACATATATAGATATATATATATGTTAAAATTAAATTTAAAACCCAAATCAGATACCTCACTGACGTTTGCGAATCCAGGTCGCATCGACTTCGAACTCGCTACCCCTCACCGATGCCTCGCGCCTCAATGCCCTAGCCGCCATTGCCCCGACCTCCCAAGCGGTTCGAACTCGCCACATGCTGTCGTGATTTCCTTTGTTCACACGCGAAGTTGCATTCCCCTCGCACGAAAATTGGATGCCCTAATAGTCGCGAATGAATTCTCCTAATATGCCACCAACCAGCAGCTTTGCACAGTCGCACGCGCGCAACCCATGACGTTGGTGAGGATGAACTCACTCGCGATTGTGGAGCGAATGTAATCCGCCGTGATATTGAATTCGAGAGCCATCATTTATAAAATTGATTTCGTTTGGGGTATTTTTATTTCTTATGAAAGAAGGCGGCCATTGATTTTGATTTAGAACGATATATTTTTTTTGAACGAGAAATGAAAGTGAAGGCTTCGGCCATTGATTTTGATTCCTTCTATTATTTTTTTGAAATGATTTTGCGTAAGATTTGTAAAAGAAACGGGGAGATAAGGATGAGATGTTGGCATGTGGAGGAAGGAAGGGTTTGACTTTCTAATTGATTTTTATAATTTTATATTCAAAATATCTCGTTTAACCTAACTCGAAATTCCGAACTTCTATCGAGGCGTGCCGCCTAGCGTTTCTAATGTTATAACCCTATTTCGAACCCAATGGAACAAATCTCGGGCTCCAATTTGATCGTATGTGGAAGATAGCTATTTAAATTGACTATTTAAATTAAATTCAACTAAATTATTTCTAGACGTTTCTAGATCGAACGACCAAACGTTGAATCCAAACGCTACGAAATTTGAAATCCGATAATAATACAATATTACGGATACAATGGAACTGGCTTCGTCGAATTATGAGACTGTGCCTCGGAATGCTATTTTTAAATATAGATTTAAACGATATAATTTCAAAACTGATCAAAACATTTTAAAATTCAATTCTAAAGCTTACATTATCTTCAGTATTACCAATATAGATTTTCTAAGCCTTTGAATTATTTTAATCAGCTTAAAATTGAAAATTCAAAATTTTTACCCATCATTAATAAATTAAACTCAATAATTTAATTGCCAATTTCATAGTTAATTTTGAAATTCAAGTCAAACTAATCTCCAAATATTTAAAATCAATTAAATATATCGATTTCAAATGTTCAAAATTCTGGGTCGTCACATCCTTCCCCCCTTAAAAGAATTTCGTCCCGAAATTACTGGTTAAGAAGAATGTTCCTTAACCCATTTATTATTTTTCCCAATCCAAATAGTTTTAACAACTTGCCCAAAACAAATCTTTTTATTTAAAGACTCATTACCATTTCAACTAATTTTCCAAAACCAATCATGGTTCCAAAACAACATTGTTTTCCTAACAATTCAAATTTAAATTTAAATTCAAATTTCAAAATTTTCTCAAATTTTTTTTCAACTCTCTGAATTTTCGAAAACTTTCGCCAGCGTCTCCTTTGCGTGGCTAGCTTGGTACGACTACAAAATGGCACCACAGGCCCTCAGATTCAAAAAGAAAACAGAAAGCCAAGTGGCTAGACAAGAAAATCATTAAATTTCATACTGAAATTTAAATACATACCTTTTTGTCGAGCAATTTAAATTTATCTTCGAAAATCAAATCCCAATTCCATTTCCCTATACACATCTGTATATTATGATATCCATAATGTCGAATAAAAATCATTTCTTGTACATTTCTTTACAAAGTTTTCAATATATACTTCTTATACCATTTTTACTTTACTATTGAAGTTATATATCCATTTTCATTCAATCTTACCCTTTCAATTTTATTTAAATTCAATTTACCTTCTGAATATTGAACTTTATCAACTATCTCTCATTCTCAACTAATTCATATCACTATTTTAAATTTGTTTCTTTTACCAATTCATTACAAATTCCAATTCATGTAATCCCAAACCATTTTTATATTTCCACCTTTATTATCTTAGTTCACTTCGAACTAATTTTTACAACTTCATTTTATTTCACACAATTCAAACTGGTTTTCAATATTCAGTTTCAATTCCAGTTTTATTCTTTTGTTCATTCCCAAAATTTTTTTTCAGTTCACCATTTTGGTTTATAACCACTTATATTTAAACTGCATTTCAAGTTCCATATGAATTTAATTTACCTTTCGTTTATAATTATTGAATTCGATTCATTTCAAGTTATATTCAATTACGTCATTCCTTTAATTAGTTTTATTTACTAATTTTATTTCAATATTTCACTTTGTTTAATACAAATCAAATTCAATTCCAATTCTAGTTCTATTTACTTACAAATTCGAAATGAATTTCAAGATTCAATTCACTTTCATGTACTTGCAATTGCAAATTTATTTATTCATTCAAAATTTTATTTTCCACCTTAATAAATTTTATTCCATATATATATATATCTATTTTTAATAAGATTCCAGAGTCTTTTCAACTTTTCAAAAATCATTTTTGAAATCAATTCAAATTATCCCTTTAAATTTCTAAAACCAAACCCAGTTTGCAAACAACTTCCATTTAAAATAATTTGGCAGTAATTCCTCTCTTGGAAACTCGAAAATGAACATCGATGATGCTGCAGTCATCACCGAAGTTATTTTCTAATGACCGAAAATAGTATAGAGCTTTTATCCCTTCAAAACATTTTTCCAAAAACCTTTGAAAATATTTTTTCAAAATCAAAAGGGATTTAAACTTTCCAAATCTCCAAAATTTTCAAATTCTTTTCAAAACATTTTCAAATACAATTCAATATTTAGAAGTTAAATTGAATCCAAACAGAATTGGAAGTGTAAATTGAATTCAAAGGAAATTGAAAATGCAGGATTTAATGATAATGGATATATAACTTCAATAATGAAGTAAAGATGATATCAGAAGTAAGCATTCAAACTTTTGTAATGAAATATGCAAAATCATATTTGAATGTTGTAATTGGATATTATGGCTAGTAGAATATATATGTATGTTACAGGAAAAAAGAAAAATTGGAATTGGGATTTTGAAGATAAAATTGAATTGCTCGACAAAAGGTATGTATTTAAATTTCAGTATGGAATTAGATGATTTTCTTGTCTAGCCACTCGGCTTTTTGTTTTATTTTTGAATCTGGGGGCCCTTGGTGTCATTTTGTAGTCGTAGCCGCGCAAAGGAGACGTTGGCGAAATTTTTTGAAAATTTAGGGAGTTAGAAAAATTTTGAGAAAATTTTGAAAATTTGAATTTTAAATTTAAATTTGAATTGTTAAAGAAACAATATTGTTTGGAACTTATAATTGAAGTTGGAAAGTTAGTTGAATTAATGATGGGTCTTAAATAAAAAGATTTGTTTTAGGCAAGTTGATAAAACTATTTGGGTTTGGAAAATATTAAACGGATTAAGGATCATTTTCTTAACTAGTAATTTCGGGACGAAATTCTTTTAAGGGGGGAAGGATGTGACGACCCGGAAATTTTTAACATTTGAAATGGAATATTTTATTAATTTTAAATATTTGGAGGCTACTTTAACTTGAATTTCGAATATAAATATGAATTTGGCAATTAAATTATTGAATTTGATTTATTAATGATGGGTAAAAATTTGAATTTTCAATTTTTAGCTTGTTAAAAATAACTTGACGGTTTAGAAAATTTATATTGATAATACTAAGGTTAATGGGAGCTTTAGAATTTGATTTGGAAATACTTTATTCGGTTTTGGAATTATATCGTTTAAATCGATATTTAAAAATAGCCTTCTGAGGCACAGTCTCGGAATTCGACGAAACCAGTTCCATTGGATCCGTAATTTTGTATTATTATCGGATTTCAAATTTCGTAATGTTTGGATTCACCGTTTGGTCGTTCGATCTAGAAATGTCTAGAATTAGTTGAATTTAATTTAAATAGTCGATTTAAATAGCTATCTTCCACATACAATCAAACTGGAGCCCGAGATTTGTTCCATTGGGTTCGGAATAGGGATATAACATTATGAACTCCAAACAGCATGCCTCGACAGGAGTTCAGAATTTATAATTATTTTAAACGAGATAATTTGATTTTAGTATAACATTTAAACTTCAAAGTCAAACTCTATTATCTCCTATAATCGGCTTATCTTATACTAGAAGCCACTATTCTCCAATCTTATAAAGTACGATGCCTTGTCTCCTTTTTGGTGATCGAAAACATAAAAAAAATGAATCAAAACCCAGTTCAAAAAAAATGGCAGAGCCTCAATTCACGAAATCAAAATCCACAGCCGCCTTCGTTCATTTCTCAAGGTCGAGTTCGCGAGTTCGATTTGGTCGAAGCATAAGGCAGCAAGGGAATCGATCAAGGAGTTGGGTGGTAGAGCATGCGACTCGATGTCGCAGGGGTAGGAGAAGATCTCGCGAATCGACGGCGCTCGCTAGAGGAGGAAGGAACGGCGTGGAACGAAGTCACGATGAAGCTTGGGTTTTTGCGAGGTGTGCGGCGGCGTATGTGGCAGCGAGGTGATGGTCACGAGTTCATCGGCAAGAATGGGAGCAGGGCGCTCGTTCGCGAAGGCAGTGGTTGGGCCGTGAAGTAAATTTAAATCTTCAATTAAAATTCAATATATATCTACAGAGGAAATATAGTACAGTAGGTTTCACAAAAACAATTTTTTTTCCTTCTAAATTTATAAATTTTATATGTATGTATATACAGTAAGGAAGATAATAATATAAATATATATGTATAAATATATACATACTCATTTTTTTTTAGATAAGGATTTGAAAAGAAGAAAAATATAACAGTAAATTTTAAACAAAGGGATTTAAACGTTGAAGAATTTATAGAAATTAGATTTTTAGTGTAGTTTATTTTTATAAATGTATATATAATTTCAACAAAAAATATACACATCCATGTTTGAAATTTATATAGAAATGAGATTTTTGTTTAACAGTAAGGTATAAAATCAATTTGTTTTCAATTTAGCAGATATACATTTTAATTTATTGGTTGGTTTAAATTAACCTATTTAATTTTTCTAAGATACTAAACAAATTTAAAAGAAGAATTATTAGTAAAGTTAATAAATGATAATTGATTTTTCGACTTGTTCGAATATTAATAAATTGTATAATTGTTTATACAAGGTCAAATACAATGATGAAATCAAGTCGGAATTGGATTGGATTGCAAATAAAAGGAAAAAGGTGAGATCTTCTCTCTCAATCAACAGTGTTCTGATTTAAATTTTGAATAGTTATATTTAAAATTGATTGACTGTATGCTTGGATGATTGATTTATAATAATTATTCATTGGATGATATTATATATAGTAGTATACAATATATGTTGGGTGATTGATTTCCCGCATTATATAGCGGATGCGACCCTATGTGCCGCATAATAGCGGATGATATTTTATAAATCCCATATACCGCGATATTTCACCTCGAAGTGGAATTGTTATTTAATTGTTGTGCTAACGTCTGTGGATGCAGGGGAAACGGGTTGGAGGGATCCAACTGGATTCCTCAAATATTTGAAATTATTTCAATATTGTGTGTTGATTTATTTAAAATCTTTGTGTGATTATATTGTGATTGAAATCGTTAAAGGCTAAAATTTAGCCGAATATGTTTTTGGTATCGTAAGATACCAGAAATAAATAAAATTGGATTTTTTAATTTAAGTATAAAATCTATAGTGAAATCCTATTGAATGAATTCCAAAAAAATGGGAAAAGATTTACTAAAGGAATTCTTAGTCATATTGTTTAAAGTTGAAGGATTTATTTAAAATTCAATTTTTAAAAATGAAAGAGATAAAGGAATTTATTTTTAAAGGCAACAAATTTGAAATCCAATTGGAAATTGATTTGGTGTTCGTATACGATTTTTGAAATCGATTTAGAAATCATATATCAATGGATATTTGGGAATTTAAATTCACAATAGGAATTTTATAAAAGGAAGAGAAATTTGTTTTAAAAATAAATATTGTTTAATTTTAAAAAAGTGTGAAAGGAATTTACGGATTCGGAACGTAAATTTAAAATAAATCAAGAAGATTTATTAATTGATTTGAATGAACCATTTTGAAATGGAAAATGTATTTTCCCTAGAAAGCTGAGTATGATTTCAAAGTAGCCTATAAATATAAACTGAAGATTTTTAAGGATAGTTTTAGAAAGGATACTTTGAATAAATTATTTTCTTAACTGATTTCAAATTTTTAAAGAATGGATTTATTTAGTTACTTATAGAATGGATTATTTTAAAGATTGGAATTGATATTTGTTTTAGGAAACGATTATTTAAAATAGTTATACCCTATCTACTAATTTTATTTTAAAGTTAGTTGGACTTGAAATTTTATATGAGACATTTATATAATATTTTCATAACTAATATTTAAATAAATATTTTAAAATAGTTTTATCTAAATGTTTCCAAGTATATATTTTCGATAAGTGATTTAAAGTATTTTAAAGTATTTGAACGCGGCAAACTTTCAGTGGAAATGAATAATATCGGAAATCTTATTCCGCGAGTGAAGAGTGATTTGAAATTTGTTTTCAAATGGATGAAGTGTTAAAAATATATATCTTGCGAAGATATTTTGAAAACAAAAATTGGTAAAATTATTTAAATCTAGGTCATTATTGTGAATGTTGATTGATAGTTAAATAACCAACTATCAATATTGACCTTTTAATGGCATTTGAATTTCGATGCGACCGGGGATCGGATTCCAAATGGATATTCGGAACCCACATCGAACCTTTGTGATGATGATAGAACTTTTATTTTAAAGATCAGGGTAGAAATTTGTGTGATTTGTTTGAAATCTGATTGAACGCTTATTTTTTTAAAATAAGCGCTCATTGTTCGGATTAGCTGGGAGAAGACCTTGTATCACAAAACCCATTCCAAATAATGATACGACGAAATAGGATTGCATTTGAAGACGGTGTTGAAGACCGGATATTTTCGAAAACAAAAGGATTACCTGTCGAATGTCTCTGCACGGGTTGCTCCGGTATAGAGATTTTATCACCCTTTGTGATGGGGATTCCGGACGTGATTAGTGAATATACGAATTTGCAAGGGTTTCTTTAAAGTGCCTTCGGTTCCGTTTGATCCCGGAACGGACTTGTATAGATGTGTGTCTGACGTTACACTTTGAGATGTAAAGCCGGTTTCTATCAAATACATTTCTGTTGGTGGTAGAGAATTTATTCTCTTTGCTTAATACCCTTCTCTAAGACGTACGAGCTCAAAGGTTATGTAGTTGATGGTTATTAGTGATATATTCCCAAATTGGTAATGTGGCATACGAGGTGCTGCTGATCATTTCTTGATCAAAGCATGACTTTGTGAAAAGTGTAGCTTTGTGGACGAAACCTCATCGAGCCTTACAAACCGTAGTGGTCGAAACAGAAAAGATGCGGTAAGGTTTCTGGGGTAGCTCCCCTAGGGTATGTCCATTCCTTCTGGAAAAGGGTGGTATCAGGTATGGAGCCCTGATATTTAAACTATGTGGTTACTGCAAATACTTTTCTTTGTGGTTGTTGGTGTAGAGGATCCTCGATTAAAGGTCGCAAACGACCGGGGGTGGCATGTCTTAGGTTTTATTCCTCGGGAAGGGGGTAACCGGTCTTGTGTTGGCAGAGAGCCGGGTAGGTTCTCGGGGCATCCCTCTAGAGGCGTACCCATGTGGCAGTATGAAGTTCCTTAGCCTGACCATTTGTTGGAAATCTAAAGAAACAATACGCGCCCTGTACGGTTTTAGTTGTATAACCTGCCATGGAATGTGGTGGTAACCTGCTATTGAACATGGTAGCTATAGTAGGCATAAGCGCGAAATGCCTATGCTGGTTAAGATTAATATTATACTTTCAAAATGTTTTCTACACTATGCACTAATAATAATAAAAAAGATTTTGCGTATCAAGCATGTTTGACTACCATAAGGAGAAATCTCATCCAATTCTGTGTTTCCATTGTGTGTGGCGGAAGGCCTTATGGTTGTCTCATTTTTCAAAAAGCATAGCGGATTTCTTTTCCTTTCTTTGTGGAAATAACTGTTTTTAAGATCTCACAACAGTCCCATAACTGACCTGGAGTTTACTGTTCCCTTTCTAAACTCTAGGTGCCCATAATTTTCCACACGAGCAGCCTAGAGTTAGGTTAGCATCATTTTGAAGCGAAGTCGAAAAAGGGATACTGTGGAGATCAGGAGCAAACTGGATGGCGAAGCGTATCACTAGTATATGTTATATTCTTTTCCGCTGTTTGTTGTTGTAACAGTCTGATAATGTAATGTGATGTAATGTAATAACTGATATAGTTCCTTGTTTTAAAAATATTCATTTATCTATTATATTTGTTCTGCTGCGAAATGTGAGATTTTGTTATAGTTTTCTTTTCTTCTTCTTTAAACCCGAAGACTCGTAACATTTGTTCCACTTTGGGCTGAATTGTTGTGAGATCTTGCCAGCTCAAATGGGGTACAGATTTGCGGGCCTTCACAATCAGATTGATAAAATTAAATCAATTAATTAAACTCCTTTTAAATAATTTAAATGAAATTATATTTTATTTGAAATAAATTTTAGGTTGGATCTAAAATCGATTAAACTTCATAGGTCTAACAATGATCAAGAATAGATTTTTTTATTGAAATCGTCCATTTAATCTACTTCTGACCGGCTCGGATCCATCATTGGTATAAGAGCCTAATGGTTTGTGCGGACTAAATTAATAACTTTAAGATCAACAAATAAAGTCTACCTATCATTTGAGTATCTAGAATAGTAATGTCTATGCTTTGGGTTCGATAATCAAGTATTCTCCTCTTTCTGGTCAGTGGCCTGACTTAACGATGAAGTAAGTCCAAAAGCTTAGCCTTAGTTGTAAAGACCCAAATAAGTTTGGTCCTTAGGCTAATTGTCAAAATTAAGCTTTAAAATTTAAATTTTAAATCAAAGCATAAAAGAATTTTTTAAAAAAAGTTACAAAATGAATTCAAAATTGTTTTGAGAAACTGAAAAAATAAATTTGAAATTTTATTATATTTAATTAACTGAATTAAATTAAATAATTAACTAAAAGTAAATTAATTAACACATAAACACACGCATATATATATATATATATATATATATATATATATATACAGGTTGATATATGTATGTAGTTATGATTGTCATAATTATATATTTACCTTAAATTTTGTTTAAGGTGAATTATATTAAACTTTCAAATTAGATTTAACAAAATTATTTAGTTACACAAATAAATTTATTAAATAAAAATAAAAGTTAATTAATTAATATGCATACATATTTTGATATGTATATGTATGTGTGCACACACACACACACATATATATATGAAACTATAAATGTTATAGTTAGTTTTATCTTAAATCGTTTAAGATAAATAATATAAAATTTTAGAAACTTTGTATAAAATATATAAATTTTAATAACATTAAAATTATTTAGATATGATTTAGCAGCGAGAGTTAAAATTAATAAAATGTGATTTAATTATTAGGATACACATATATAATATAAGTTAATTAAATTATAAAAGTTATAAATCAACCAAAACTTGTATAACTATATCTGTATAAACATAAGTAGACCTATAAGAAATCCAACTTAAGTTTTTGGAATAAGTATATACATAAAGTATGTATATTGTGATTTCAAATGTGTTCGACTCTTGAATCACGAGGGTGCTTCATCAGATTTACATTATTCCTAAAATATATATATCATGCAATATAAATATATTAAAATTATGAGTCTCCAATATATAAAGTTGTCCTCTACCATTATATATTAACAAACCACTTTCTTATTATCTTGTTGTTGAGTAAACTCAAGCTAATTAGGATGTTGTGTATAGCACTATCCGTATATCGACCAGATAGGTAAGATCCATGCACGAATTTGTTGGACTTCCTCAAAATATGTACATTATACTTAGGCTATTGAAAAATGGTGGGTATGTGTGAATAATATCTTTTAATTTTTTTATCATCTTCAAGGTCGAAATGAGATTAGGACAAAGATCAAGGGTTAAAGGTTGTATATATAAAATTTACAAAGTGTTATCCATCACATATGGGCCTATAATTTGTTGGTGATCCTCATTGCCAGAATCCCAAGGCAAGTGAGTCCTAAACCCACTAGAGAAATTGAAATAAGTTAACATAGCTACTTTTTGGTAAAACTTAGCTAACATAGTTAGTCATTATAAAACTACGTAAATATGATTATTTTTTGGTAATACTTAATTAATTTTTATAATATCTTAGTTAAATTAATTAATTTTTATTTTTACAAAACTTAGTTACTATATGGTAACTATATATGCGCATCTTCCATCTATATTTTGATTTATTGGAGTGATAATTTTTGGGTTGATTGTTAATGGTATTATGTAAGGAAATATGGTTTTTCTAACTAGCAAAATATATGTATCTTGAGTAGCACATTGATGAAATCATGGAAGGGAACAAAACAAAAATGGATTAAAATTGACCTGTGGTAGAATAATATTTCATATGAAAACAAAAATGATACTCACATAATGAAAGGACTCATACCTTGAGATTAATTTGCTAAAATTATAGCGACATTGTTCCCAACACAATTAAGAGTAATTGTCCAGAAGAAACATTTACCCTAATTTTCATTCACTACAATCGCACCCTGCATTACTATATATGTGAAGCAATAAGATGTCACAATATATATTATTTACTTTGCTATGTATAAATGTTACTCTCACTTTAATACTACCAAATTTTGGAAATTTAAAATCAGTTTGCTGGAATAAAATTTTACAAATGTAACGAGTTGTGTACAACAGAAGCATAAACATTGATCACATTTTAGTATATACCGAAGAAAAATGGAGAGATATAAGGAGAGTTACATGAATTTATTTGTAGGTTGACTATGTTTCTTTATGATTTTGTTGACATGCAATCCAAGTTCTCGGGCACTACAGACAAAAAGACAAACATAGAAATTAATTACATGTTAATTAATAAATAAAAGCAAGTAGTTTATAAACACAGCCACTAAACTAACAAATGAGATGTATTTGTATATTTGTATGTGCGTACACACACACATAATATAATTTACTAACATGGATGAACTAAGAACCACCATCTAAAACATGAAACTAATGTACTTTGCTAATAAATGAATAACTTTTTTTAAAGCCCTACAAATGAAGGCCATAAAGGCAGTAAAGTAAACATGAGAACAATTAGCAACTATAATGTAGGTGTCTTGGGTGTAACCAAGCAAGGAGTCAGTAGATTCTTATGTTTTTACTCTTGGAGTAACATATGTGTGCTTGTGTGAAAGCATGTGTACAGTGCATAAGATGGTTGTAAGCACTTTGCGCATATGTTCGAACATAGATTGTAACATCAGGGATAAATCTTTTCAACCCATAAATATGCCTCTTGCATCCCATTTTATTTATAATATTAGGTACAACCAAACCCGAGCTCTCCCTACTTTACTCGTTACATGCCAATTTTGAGTAGATATAACCGTTTTATTTCAAATTATTTTTTGAAATATAGAATTTTGTTATTGGAGTTTTGAAAATTTTGAGCGGTCGTGAATTTAATAATCAGACTAAATTAGCATTTGATCATCTGAAGAAAGGTTATTTTTATAACTTCCCTTTTATTAGTGGTAGGTTATAGTCTAAGAGATATGCTAAAGAGTCTCATAGTTAATAGAAAAGGAAATTACTCAACTTTTTTTACATTTGAGGTTGTCATCTTTTATTCATATTGATGATATATCCTTATACCTTACTAAGTTGATATTAGAAGAAAACAAAAATTATGTGTAACATCCTTCTCAAAAAGTTGACATAAATATCTCGTCAAATTATGTCATAACCCGAAAATTGTTTATAAGTAAAAAAAAGATAATTTTATTTGGTATGAAAGGAGATTTAAGGTTTTAAAAGTATCTTAATATTTGAAAGAATATAAATAGTAAGTTAAATTAATTGGACAAAGAACTTGAACCAGTAAAAAAAATCCAAAATAAAACTTAGCTCTTTAATTTTTACTGTTATATATTATTTTTAGTTTTGTGGATCTAAAATGCATTTGCTTAGGTTCCAAAGAAACCAAAGAGTATCGCTTGCTAGTTTAAATATCCACCAATTAGTCTTAGACTATGATTTCTAATCAAGCCACACCTTATACATTTGTTGTTATCCAATAATAATCAATATAATGAAATTTGAACCTTGAAAAAGTCCAAGACTAATTTGCAGATATTTGAACCGAGCATAGTCGTATAAGGCATGGTTTGATTAGAAATGCTAATCCTCATTGAAGTTTCGACTACTATGCCAAACTCTCATTTCCAAATGGTGTTCTATGAATGGACATGGATGCACTCAATGAAGTGAAGTGTGACTGCATTAAATTCAAAAAAGGGTCTGAAAAAAATAAGGCATTATCACTAGCACTGTTATTTAGTTACATTTTAAGTGAATATACATAGATGTGTCAAATTATGCACCTAAACTGTAATCATATATGGATCAGTTGTATTTTTGTACCATATCTAGATTCAGTTTTAGCATTAGTTAGTCGTAATAGTAATTTTATACTAATAAGGTGTCACTAATTTCACTAAATATGGTTTTGAATTTCTAGGAGAATATGGCATTAATAAAGTTTAATATAATGTAAGTGTTTATGAACTATAAAATTTTGAGTGTTGATGCAAAAAAAAGAATTAAAACCCTTAGAATGGTAAAAAGATTAATTCACCATACAATTTAAAAAATAAAATTACATGAGTACCATTAATTTAATGCAATAATACTTATGTGTACACACATGTACATATACATACTATATATATGTGGTGTGTTTGTGTGTGTGTATATGTATGTGGCTGTGTTCACATGCGCATATAATACAAATGTACAACTATACATACCTATAAACATAAATACCCGACAAAAAATTAATATATTAAAGTTTGTTATAAAATAACCAACACTGTGTATAATAATAAAATATACAAATAGCTCTAATACTTATAATAGGCTCACTTGGACTTGTGTTTATTGTTGCATCAAATAACAAACACTATCATAAAGGAAAGTTTGAGACTGTATGATACAATAGGTTATTAAGTATACCAAATTATAATATAATAAAGAAAATTTTCCCAAACAGATAGTGCATATAGATTTTTTTCCTAAAAACTACAAAATATAATTATCGGTAAAAAAAATGTTTTTATACAATGCTAATTAGGATTCATCATTCCACTGCAACAAAACAGCCATTTTACAACGGACAATGCCCGTTGCAATATGGATTTCACAACGGGTATGAGCCCGTTGTATTGGGCCTTGTTGTAATAGGTCGACCATATTTTACAACGGACAAAGCCCGTTGTAACACACCTTTTTACAACGGACAATGCCCATCGTAATACATGATATTGCAATGATTTCTGACCGTTACAAAATAAATGCAAATTTAAAAAAAAATTACAGCAGCATACATCCATACCAATAATGAATAATTTAACAAGTAATAAATATTATCATAAAACAACCAAAATCACATACGAAAAGACTAAAATCTAGAGCCATAAAACATTCCAAAAAGTTAGATAAGTTTACATTGACATAGTTCTAATATACATATGACGACTAGTTTTATAACAACCGTTGAGAATTTCAGTTGTCAACCTACACTGAGCTTTGACAATACCATGTGTAACATGAGTTAAACATAATTCTTCTTAATTCTTACCATTTTTGGATCATAGACAACATATTCATTGTACTCAAGTGCGCTATCCTTGTACCCGAAAAACACGATGCTCCCATATGGCACTTTCACGTCATTCTTCCATGAGAAATGCTCAGCCTAATATAATTAGAATAAAATGACACTTTGTTTTCCCCTTTGCTCCTCTGTTATATTACAAAGTATGAATCAGTATGACAAAATATACAAGTGGCTATTTTCAGTATAGCAGCATACTAAAAATACCTGCAACAGAAGGATATAGAAGAGTACTCTGATCCCACTTAGGCATTGAAGGATCTTGATCTCCAGTTGTTTTTGCCATCACGTCACCAAGGCTGATTTCTCCTTGACCTCCTAAGTGTTCATCTCTTCCACCAACTAAATTCTTCGTCCCCACACTTTCATGGACTAGAATCGTAAGCAGACAAAGGTCAGTAGAGAAATTTCTCTTAGTCAATGTCAAATATAGAAGATATGATTGAGAATTACAAGTGGATGCGCTCCATGCACTGCAGGGTCGATTTGAACTTCTTCATCATCATACTTCAATGGTGCAACTGTGAGACTCTTCGTGTTCATCTTCATTGTCATGACCATGCTTCTTGATCATTTCTTTTATCCTTTTCACATTTTCTTTCACTTTCTTAATTATTGGTGTGTGTTCATGGTGTTGTTCTTCACCTTCATGCATATGTACATGCATAGTTCAGATAATCACTATATGTAAAATAACACATAATATTTCGAAGTACTCACCGTGTCCAACTTCGTGACGATGAGCCTGCATTTTTGTCCTGATTGAATACCTGTTGAATACAGAAAAAAAGGGAGCAATATAAGAGGGGGTTGTGGTTCTGTCATCTTAATTTTAAAGTTAGAAGCTGCAACATATGGACAAACGTGGAAGTGTGATGGATACAGTATATTTACAAGTTGACACGTAGCATTTTGCTGGGACACGTGCATTGTCATTAGGGTAGCTGGGTTGGATAGAATACGACTTCGGGTTCGGTTTTGATTTGACGAACCAGATATGAAGGTGAAGGAATTCAGTGCATACTTGCTGAATTCCTTGTGTTACAATATTTGATTCACTACAGGCATCCAAAAAGAAAAAACGAAGATAAATTTGACATTATAATAAGATTTAAATTACAACGAAGATTGAAGAATACATTTGATTGTTCAAAATGCTTATTCAAATTATTTATGATGATCAAAAGAAAGCAACTTAAAATTAGCACTCATTCTCAACAAATAATTTGGAATATAAATTTTGATACAAATTCAGGAAGAAATGAAAGACGTAATCTCAAGTTACGTAATACAAGTGCTGAACTGTAGAAATTTTATCATCATAAATATAACAACTGGTTAGCCCATCTGAAGTAGAAAAACAGCATAAACCTATTCGAGTTGCTCATGAGTACGACGTACTAATAACCATTCTTCACTCTAGTTAAACAAGATCTAAGCTTACAGGGAAAGATTCTTGATGCAGTAAAGGAGGAAGGATGGAAGTTACAAAAATTGAAAATTTGACGGCAACATCATAATTAAGTCCACAATTCAGTTTGATGTTGGTAATAATATATGTTGACCGTTAAAAACAAAACGGTTACAGATTACCATTAGAAGAAAGTCTAAAATTGATAACACCAAAATGATAGATTTATACAGTAGAGAATGATTTTAATTGCTTCCAAGTGATTCCCATAGAACGCCGAGGTCAACGTTGCCACCAGAAAGAACGATTCCAATTTTATTACAGTTTGCATATGCGTCATTTTTCTGAAACTGGTCTAAGAGAATAGCACTTTCGCTATTGTAATGCAAGTTTAAATAATATCTTAGTCTTAACTATATTAAACTTTTAACTACAACTAACAATAAAAGCTTCTAAGTCTCCTAATATAATTTTCTCAGAAAAATGACGTATAATTTCTGATAGAGATTCTCAACGTAACACCAGTTAGATTTATCCTAATATAATTTTCTCAGAAAAATATCAATTACATCTACTCATTCTCTTAGTTAATCAACATCTTAATTTCACTAATGTTAATCCGCAGTTCTAGTTTATTCATAGTTGGAGTACTTTTATCCCAACTTATCAAATGTGCTTGTTATAATGAGCTGAACAATCTAATTTTGTTGCAGGGTTTAATAAATACTTAATTAGTATATTCACTAAATTGGATACATATTTCTCAACAATTTAATTCCGCTACAAGGATCGACTACGACAAACCGGAATAAATCTACAGAAATGTATATTATCCACTAAATACTCACCTGTTCCGACTTCAATTGCAGGGTTCGACTTAGAGGATTGCAAAAACATTCACTTCAGCACTGCAGCTTCGATAGCTATTGCAGACTTTAGATTGAAGTTTTTTTTGGTCGTCGGTGAGTGGTGTAGTGTCAAAACGAAGGAAAACGGATTAATTTAAGAGAGTGGGAGAATTTTGGATGGGGGGAGATGATTGAACATGGAAAAAGTTTGTATGTTTTGAGGAACGTAAACTTAGGGTTAATTGATTTAGGAGGGAAAAAAAATTTGGGGGAAAGCGGGATGAAATGCCCTTCGCCACAACCCTCCACCATCTCCATGCACCAGCGCCGCCCTTCGACCGCCTCCAGTGGTCGCGCGCGCAATCCCTCTAACGTCTCCCCTCTCTCTCGCTTGCGTCTGGCATCGCGATGTGCTCAAATCGCACGTCGATTATTCTGAGATGGAAGAAATAAAAAGGGGGTAGGATTTGATATGAATGATTTTGGAGGCGACGTGTACGAGATAAAAGGGGTTTGATTTTACAATCGACAGGAAAGGATGTTGTAAAACTGGCATCTATTACAACGGGCATGAAAGGACCGTTGTAATAGCATTGTATTACAACGGGCAGTCATTGCCCGTTGTAAAGTAAAAAGGGTGTTGTATAGGGCATCTTTCACAACGGGACCGAATGGACCGTTGTAATAGCCTTCTATTACAACGGGCAGCCAATGCCCGTTGTAAAAAGGACGTTGTAATAGAGTATTTTTGTTGTAGTGTTCACTTGTGATATTCCATCACATGTCAAATTATTGAGGAAAACATGCTAAATATGTTTATTTCTATCCATGAACATATGGCATTTCCAAATGATAAAAGGCTAGCCAACCAACCAAAGTATTTCATTCAATTTTACACTTTTATTATATTATCTCAAAAAAAATGCATAGCCAACCAGATTAGCTCATTTGTTATTAAGCTTCAACACATTATCACAATAGATTAAAATAAATGTCTATTTAGTTATAACCAAATTTGAGTTCATCTTGTTGAATATTTTTATCACCATTATTAACCTCGAAGATATGTGACATTAATATTGCGCTGCCTTTTAAGATGGATGTAATGTCGTGCTTTATCAATGTCGTTCATTACCGCATATGGTCAATAATGCATGTTGCCGATACCGCTTCTCCTTGATGCCACCTCCTATCTATATTAAATCTCATTGATGTCACATCTTATCAATGTCGCCTTTCAGATGAGCGTCACAACTCACCAGTGCCGCACCAATAACTAACATTGGAAGTATGAAGTTTGATTATCATCGAAGGAATATAATGTCACGTTTCATCAATAAAAGGACTTTTACAATGTTGCATGCAACTAAAGAAGCAATGATATCGACTGCAATCAATATAGTAAGTCATTAATAAATGTCGACAGAACCTATGTCGCATCTCATTAATGTCGTCTTTCACCAATGTTACTCTCCAAAGTGATGCCGCTTTCCATCAACATTGCTCATTGTTAATGATGTTTGTTATTGAGGCCAATCATTGACCATATCACCACTCAAGAATGTTGATGCTTATCAACGCCTTTATTTATCATTGTCACACCGCACTTTAACAACACTTAGGAGATACCATCCATTTGTACATGCGATGTTCATGCCAAAATTCATCAACATTCATAGGAGTTATCAACGCCGACACCACTTCATGATGGTGCCACTCTATATCAATGTCGTCTCACATCATTGTAGCTTCAAATTAATGATGTCATCTACTAACTAAGAGGGTCGGTTATTATAGAGTAAGCCACTAACATCAAAAATCATTGATATTGAATGCCTTCACTATTGAAATAATGCCGAAGCTTTGCTATGCATCGAGGAATGTCGAAAATCATCATTAGAAAAGGCCTAGCACCATGTGGCATTATTGATGCCGAAGGATATGAATGCCGAAGTCAAGCTGCTAAGCATGCCGCATTTCCACCCCTACAAAATTGGACTTAAGGGCTTTGTAGAAAGGGCGAATCATTCTTGTAATTTAAACTTCTTACAACTTAAACTTTGTAACCCAAAAATTGATTAAGGATTTATAGCTGATTGTAGCACTTGAATTATTGGGCTATTAGACCTTATATCTTTGGCATTATATTGAATAAAAAACCAAGATTTCTTGAATTATGACTTACTTTCAAGTTCCAAAGCATATACGATTTGGTAATCAAGGATTGCTTTGAATTTCAAAAGTACTCATATTCTTGATTTCTATCTTTGCTTACAATTGCCTATACGAATTTACTTCATGAGCTTATAATCCTGCATGACTTTGCATATAACTTCACAATGGACTTGAGATTGCTCACTCACTCCTCTTAAGCCTTAACTCAACCAAGTATCACCTTGTGCCAACACTCCTTAAGATTAAATTTAGGCTCTCCAATCTCTACCATTTGCCAAGTTTCACTCCCTTGCACTTTTTGGGGTTAACAAAGAAATTCATTAATATTTTGACGCTAGAAGGAGGGTTTGAACCTCCATCTTCATTAAAACCCTAAGTGGAACTGTTCTAGCATGCATATTTAGCGCTTAAAAGACTTTCCCCTACCAAACATATCACATTCCATGCTAACCAACCTTTTGTTTTTAACACCAAATCTCCAAACAAAGATCCTCCAAGCCTCAAATGATTAGGCCAACTTACCAAATTACTAATGATCCTCGGCTTCATGAAGAGAAAATATTAAGGATCATAGCGCTACAAATCATGGAAAATAAGAGAAGACAAGTAGTTACAACCCAGATAGATGGAATTTAAATCCATTTCACATAGGGACAACATCGATCTTCGTCCTAGGAAAGCGGTAAAAAAGGATATTGTCTTCTTGAAACTTAGGAAGGAAATTCAACTCAAAGCTATGGGGAACCTTTTCGTAGGAGAAATAACGAAGGACTTTGATCGATTCACTAGAAAGTGGGAAAATACCCTTACCTATCCTCAAGAACCAAATTTAACTCGAAACTATTTAAAATGAAAGCTTGTTATGGAAGATAAAGAGCCCATCATGCATAAAAGAGCCAGAAGGATCAACTTCCAAAAGATCACAGCTTTCTAAAAATTGTTCCATTACCACCTCTTGCGAGAATATCTACTTCATGACTAAAGAAAAGCTCAACTATTGGCCTTCGCAAAAGAAGCGACCAAAGTATGAAAGGAATCTTGGAGGGTTATATTGTCATTACCATCGCTTTAACGGCCATGACACCAATCACTACCGAAACTTAGAGGGAATAATCAACAATCTCTTAGGGCAAGGAAAGCATGATGAATTTGTACAAAGTTATTGAACAAGCCAATAATAAAAAAAGAACTTCTTAACAAACAAATGTATCTACATGGTTGAGGAGTGAAACTCTCCTAAAATAATGGAAAGCCTAAACTGCTACCTAAGATAGTAGTAAGGGGCTAAAGCCTTTGTCCCTGCTAAGTTGGTCTGGTAAAATAACCTCCTAGAGGGAGGTTAGAGTAAGCCTTTGGTTCTGTCAGAAAAGGCCTAACCAAAGCATCTGCAAGATTTCAACCTCTTCCTCCGTGGCCTGGTTGAAGCGCCTCCTAGAGGGAGGACAGGTAGGCCTTTAGCCTGTCTAAAGCACCGAACCAGCCTTCAGTGTCGTCATCAAAGTGCTCATTGAAGCGCCTCCTAGAGAGAGTACAAGTAAGTCTTTAGCCTGTCAAAAGTGTCGGACAAGCCTTTAATACTGTCTCCATGACTTTACTAAAGTGCCTCCAAGAGGGAGGTCGGATAAGTCTACGGTTCAGCTAAAAGAAAGCTAGCCAAACAAACCAGACAATAAACCTAAATCATCATCTAAGATGGTGATAAGAGGTTCGATCCAAGTTGAGATCCTCACCTACAGTGGTGGCAAAAAGCAATCGAGTCAATCGCACTATATCTAAAAGAATGGATCAAAAACAGTCTTTTAGAGGAGGATAAATCAAATTGAATTTTATCCGAAAGAAGGACTAAGGCGGTCTTCTAGAGGAAGATCTATCAGAGTGAGCCAATTAGCACCCCGAAATAAAAACAATCTATTGGAGGAAGATCTACTAAAATATGAGTCGTCAAAAGTAAGTTAGCCCAAAAGAAAGAATTGCTGCCAGACAGGTGTTCTAGTCTTCCATTACTATCGCCAAACAGGTGTCATAGTCTTCCATTACAGTTGTTCTAGTCTTCCGTTACTTTTGCTTGACAGGTGTTTTGATCTTCTATTATCACTGCCAAATAGGTGTTTTGGTCTTTCATTACTATTGTCGGACAGGTGTTCTAGACTTCCATCACTATAGTCGGACAAGTGTTCTGGTCTTCCATTGCTATTGCTAGACAGGTGTTCTAGTCTTCCATTACTATTGCCGATCAAGTATTATGATCTTCCATTATTAATGCCAGATGGATTTTCTGGTCTTCTGCTATTAATTCCAAATGGGAATTCCAGTCTTCATTATAGCTATATGGATTTTCTAGTCTTCTATTATTAATTCCAGATGGGATTTCTGGTCTTCTTTGATTCTAGATGGATTTTTTTGTCTTTTACTATTAATCCCATATGATTTTTCTGGTATTCTTTATTACCAGATGGGTTTTCTGGTCTTCCTTATTAATTACCGAACGGGTTCCCTAGTCTTCTAATTGCACTATAACCAGAATGGTTCTCTGGACTTCTATTAAAATTATTATCAAAAGGATTTTCTAAAAGCTCAACTAGCAAGGTTCTTAGTCCTTTTAATAAGTAGAATATCAATTTATACATCGAAAGCTCAAAATATAGAAAAGCAAGATATTAATTGTCAATTAGTTTCAAATAAGAACCAATATTCAATTCAAGGCTATATACCATACATTCAAGGTAACATACGTTATGTACAAAGTCACAAGTGCAAAATTTGAATCACAAAAGGTTGTATCTTTAGATCTGCAAGCTATAAGTCAAAACCATGTGCTAACTTCTTCAGATCTTCAGCAACTAGGATGAGTTGGTGATGTGACTAATTGCCAAACATAGGAGTTGTTTAAGCTTCCTCTCCATTCACCAAATAGCATTTGAATCATCAATCAACGTAATCTGAATATTTAATACATGATCGAGAGTTTTATACGCTCTCTTTAAAATGTTGATCTTACCTTTCGATTTCTTAATTTCTTGATCGAAGGCGTGTTTTTCATGCTCGATTCCTTCAACCTTAGCTTCATAAGCGTTGAGATGAGTGGAAATTGCATACAATCAAACCTAACTCTTTGACTCCATTTAGCAATTTCGCTATCATCCAAGCTTGAAGGAGGATTTAAAAGAGCAGAAAAGCACTCTTGATAGGTTGGAGTAGAAAGACTGCATTCACCTCGGCTTGCGATAAGTCCCAAATATTGACAGTTCACCTAACTTTTTAGCAATTGCACCTCAAGGTCCAAAACTTTTTGATGTAACTGAACAATTTCGGCAGCAGCTTTGGTGTTTTGAGAAGAAAGCCTGGATTGGCAAATAACGTCTACTTTCCTGTTCAATATTTGAATTCTCGTATCCTTTCCTTTAATTTTTATTCTAAAGCGGAATTCACTTCTTTCACACCTCTAAATATGGACTTTAATTTATAGTATTTGTCATGCCACTTTTGCGCATTAGGATTATCTGGAAATCATAAAGCTAGAGTGCCTTGTTAAGAGTGTTTCTTCTTAAATTTTTGTCTTATGCATGTCCTTAACAGAGTCGATTTGGGCAAGGATATTTTGTGCTAACTGATATAAAGGTTAATCGTTTTTTCTAACAAAAAGGGAAAGTAGAAAAGAAAATTAATATATGAGAGAAGTATCAAAAGTTTACAAACAATAAGAAAATCTAAATTACATCGTAATTCTATTTTCGAACATTCAAGTAGCTAATTAAAGTTTCAAAACATCGATTTTGGCCTTTTCAAATGACTCAATAGATAGGGTAAGAGTAGAGTCAAAAGAAGTTTTAATCCCTTCTAGGTATTAACGGGAGGGAATCGATGATAGTCTCATTCCCCGACTGGAGAGCTAGCATAATCACATGTTAGTTTGATGTGATAAGTTCGAATTTCACCCAATAATTCATCCTTTTCATCATCCAAGACATCGAAGAAAAAGTGAGGAAACTACATGTAGACGTCTTGTAGGTCTTTAAGAAAGCGGTGTCTCACCAACTGCGATGTCTTGAGAATTAGAGATTTTTCTTTAAAATCATTCTTTAATTCAACATATTTACTTAAGCGTTCCATAGGAACAGGACTGCTTGAGATTTCTTTAATCTGTATGATATATTAAAATTAGACTGATAATAGTAAAACTAAAATGGTAAAGTTCATAAGCTACTCTGGTTACATATTAGAATTATACAATCATTCAGGTTCATACAAGATTGATTTCTTATACAGTTCAGAAATAAATCTCTTCCTATTATACTTGAGTTTTTCAGAGGGAAGAGAACGAGAAGAAAGATGGATAAAGACAACTCTCGAGAGATTCCAACATGCCTCGAGATGAGGATCGAACCTGTGTTCATTTAAGTATCTAGATGGAAGCTCGAAGGAAACCCTCATAGTTTTTGCCTAAATAGGAAAAATCAACAAATATACCCCTAGAGTAAACTTTTTAAAGAAATTCTTCCAAAGAACTCCTATCATCAATCGGCATCCAGAAGAGGGTTATTAGATCCACATTTTGTGCCAAAATTTTCTCCTGATGAAGTTGTGCCTTCTTCATCCGTGAAGAAACTTTCCAATCTTAATGTTGATGCACTGGTGGTGAGATTATTGCGTTTCTTAGACAATTCATTATACTATTTCAGTTGTCTATCCAACTCTCTATTCCATCGATATATTTCCATTTGTTTCTTTTCAAGCATAACTTCATAATGATATTTCAATTTTCTTCTTAACAAAAATAATCAACATATTAACCAAAAGCTGTTTGGTAATCTAAGACATTTAAATAAAGAGATCCATATCTGAGAGAGTGGAATTGAAGACGAAGGATTTTGTTCCTTCCTTTTGGGTTTGTGGCTTTAAGGATCGTTGTCCTTCTGAAGAGAACCTTTACTTTGAGAATCGAGAATTTCAGTAATGTCTGTTGCCAACTCCGAGTTAGCACCTCCCGATCCATTCTTCCCATCTACCGATCTAGAGAGACCCTTTCCATTACCACCACCATTGTCATCATTATCACCATCATTATTGTCATCATCATCATTGTGACCACTATCGTCATGTCATCATCATTTTTTTATTGTCATCATCATCCCCCTCCCCATTAGATTTTGTTTCTTCATCTGCTAGATGGTCGTCAAAGGCTAATAGTTTCTTGGCATCAATCTCCTCCTCCTCGAAAGATTCTTTTCCAGATGCAAGTATTTCCTTGGATATAGCTTTGAATTTCTTTTTAAACTTTGAATTCCAAGATGGAGGAAGAAAGGGGAAGTCTAAATATAGGCATCACTGGGTATTATTGGCATATGCTATGAAAAGTGCCTTCTCGTAGGATTTCTCAAAAATAGTATCGAGAATCATATCAACAAAATAAGACACCTTTTGATTTTTGTCACTAATTATGACAGTTGATTTTTTTAAGAGAATTATTTTCCTTTGCAGTTTCTCCTTTCAGAATCCATTCTCTTCTATAAGCTTGGCATCCTTTATACCGGCCTCCTCAAGCCCCATCTCTAAAGCGTTCACTTTATCACTTAAAATTTGATTAGCACTTCTTTCTTCATTAAGTGAAATTTTCACTTCGTCAAGTGAAGTGGCATGTTTCTCTTTCTCATTTATAGCCTCATCCTTTGTAGTTGTAATTTCGATTATGTGAATAATGAGCGAAGAAACATATTCCTTAAGCTTGGAAACTTCACTGGAAAATGCTAAGGCATTATCTTGAAATTGGAACATATGCTTAGCCGCCTAAAAAGTAAAAGGTATGAAGTAAAATATATGTATAAATTCAGGAACCTAAAATAGCCAAATGCGAAGGATACATGCTAATAAAAGCGGCTTAAGAATAGCAAAGTTGTGGTCTTGAGAATAAGATGAAGGCTGTTTGGCTTAAGATCAATAAAAGATGGAGACTGGAGGACCGACTGGAGAAGATCGTTGAAATTACTAGCAGGGGATGGAGAAAGAAACTTGGAAGAGAGCGGGTCTTCGGAAGAGATACACAATCTATGCTCCTTGAAAAGACAGTTCAGTCCCTAAAAGTAATTGGAAAAGTGATATGAAAGAGTGGGTCTTGAGACTGCTCCTTTTTAGTTATTTTATGAGTTCTTTTCCCAAAAGAGCCAAGGTTTAGGGCCCTAAGGCTTGAATCGATATCTATAGATCGTTCTTCCTCCACAATAAGGGGAGAATATATACCCTTAACCTTGAGCTTCTTGTTAGGAGTGGAAGCAGTAGCGGAACCATCGCTTAGTTTCCTTTTTATGGAATTAAATGAGCTAGCAATAACATCCCTGAGATATTGAGATTTAGGAGCCCAAGTCAAGGCAGAAATGACACCTTTACCTTTGTTTTCTTTAGGAACTTCACTTATAGTCTCCTTCTCCATAGAGATAGCTATTAAGGTGGATGAGCTTAAAATGAAAATAAAAGTTAATAAAACTATATTATTAGGAACTCTATATTAACTATATTGAAACTTACCGGTAGGCTCAAGTTGAACTAGAGAAGAAGTCGAGAAAACAATACGGTTGTTGGTAACCCATTTTGCCTGAGCATTTCCTTTCATTATTAGAGGCTCTCCAAAGATTATATGGTTTTCTTAAATCAATCAGTAATAACAGATGTTCACATCCATCAAGAGAATAAGCTTGTCGCCTATTTTCTCAGACGCTAGAGTTAAGGACTTAACGGTCTCGTTATCAGTGGGGCTTAACTTCTTAGGGGTTGTGTCTAAAAGAGAAAACATTTATTTTAAGGGAATGATAAATATAGTATAAGTAACAGAAAATAGAAACTTAATAATAACGGAGAAAATTCCCCTAATCTTCGACTAGCACCTAACGTAGAAAAACTGGCTTTCCCATCCTTTAGCCTTGTTTACCGCATTAATGATCAAGCTTTTTAGATGGGGACAAATGTGATATAGGGGATTTCCCAGCTGCTCACCTATCTTTGCAGGTCCAGCTAATTTTAGCACTAAGAGAGGTAAGCTTAGCTTCCCTGGGAAGAATTTCTAAACAAGTCAAATAAGTATATGAATTGGGAGTCAAGTTGATTGGGGAGATGTTTAGGTGCTCTAGGAACCTTAAAAGCCTGGAAAAGGAAGATATGTTGAGTGCTATGTGTGAATCGAGGTAAAAGCGAAAAATCCTTCTAGAGGATTATTGATTTTGCCAGAAGGACCGGCTGATATAGCTTCAGTACTGTGATACCAAATTGCTTAAGGATAGAATCCACTTCTTCTTGAGTGATAATATATGACAAATGAAGAAGATGGTCCTCTTTTTTTAGTAGACGAGGAAGATTCGGAACTTGTGCTAGTTATTTTGGAGGATTCCTTGCTTATCTCTGAACCTTCCATCTATCTGCCAGGTGATATTATTCCAAAATGTAAGAAATGATAATGTTTTTTTAATATAGAAGAATCACTACATGCTAAATCAAAATTATTATCCAAATAACCAATCTACTGACCAAGTGATGGTATCAAGATGCTTAAAGTATATGATAGTCATAAGTTAATAACCCTTAAATAACACATGTCAATTTTATTGAAAGACCAAACTCTAATTTTAATAAAGGAATTTAATGGAAAAACTATATAAAGATTAATTAAGAATGGATATGCGATGTTAGTAAGGTTATATTGATAGATATATCAATATCAAATGTCATGTAGCCTATATTATAAAGCGCTAGTAAACATTGCAACTATAACTAATGTTGAAGTGATGAGGTTGACGACATTAATGAATAGCGGCGATATGAATTGATAATGTGCTAAGAGTTAAACGGCTTATAACATGTTAAAACAGCTTATAACATGTTAAAACAGCAATATCGTAAGTGACGATATCATATAAAGCTCAATTTTTGATATTAAGATTAGCTATGGAGAACGGTGACAAGCAATAAGGCTATGGGTACTAAATCTTACCAATAGGGTAATGACAAAATTGAGCAACATCGTTTTCAACTAACGCCGAGCTTATTAATGTTGCATTTAGTTGGAATACATGTTTTCAATGATCATGTATTCCTAATAAGGGGTTGTCGCATTTCATTTCAATCATCAATGATGTGAAAGAGTTTTTGCGCTAAAGATGCCAGTTAGTCAATAAGTGAACTTTATCAACGTCGAATAACATGATAATATCGTAAGTCATCAGTGTCGACATAACACCTAGGAGGATAAATTAACATTGACTGTTATAACAATGTCATAAGTGATCGGTGCCAATGTAATGTAAGTCAACATCATGTCTAATAAGTTGTCTCCTTTGCTAGTGAATCAGTTTCCATGCTAGAAAAGATTAACCATAGAATTCACCCATATGACGTAGAAGTTTGACGCTAATTCAACATAATGTCATAACCAATATTTAACCTAATTACTAAGCTTCAAAGCTCCATAATCAATTCCCGATATCAATCTATAACTGAAGAAACCCAAACCAAACCCTAAAAGCAACTTCGATATTAAATTGATTAATTGAATTTATTAACTCGATCAATATAAAGTATAAACTGTATCTGAGTATTGATACGGACACATGAAAGATAAAAGTTTTGAGTTTCTTTGAGGTTTTTGATTTCTCGTTTGAGTTTTCATTTTAGGTAAATGAGGAATGAAAGAGAAACTCGTCTATTTATAGAAGAGAAAGAAGGTAAATGAGCACCATTGATTCAATTTGAATGGATAGCCAGATTTGCATGGGATACTAATAAGTGGTAAACTTGATGTCGACATTATTAACTTGAAAAGTCAATGACTCCTCTATACTAGGAGTGCAAATATTATCACCATTATTAAACTCGAAGACATGCGATGTGAGACCTGAATATGACATCGCCTTCAAAGATGGAAGTAATATTGTGCTTTATCAATATCGTTCGATACCACATATGATCAATAACGCATGTTGCCAATATCGCTTCTCCTTGATGCCACCTCCCATCTAAATTACATCTCATTGATGCCACATCTTATCAATGTTATTTTTCACGTGTGAAAATAAGATGAACGTCATAATTCATCAGTGTCGCACTAATGATCAACATCGGAAGTATAAAGGTGGATTATCATCGAAGGAATACGATGTTGCATTTCATCAATAAAAGGAGATATACAATGTCGTGTGCAACTAAAGAAATAATGGTATCGACTGCAATCAAAACAGTAAGCCATCAATGAATGTCGACATAACATACGTCGCATCTCATTGATGTTATCTTTCAGTAGTGTTGTAATGATCCTGATTTTGACTAACACTATTTAGAACATTTAATTAGATAAACTAAATGAAACAATTAGATAGTTAAGGGATTGAGATTTTTTTAACTAAAAACGACTTAATGAATGTATTAGAAAAAGAAAATCCAAAATAAGAAAGTAGGAGGAAAATGGTATGGGTAAAATAGTAATAGCTTTTGTTCATATAACCTAAACCCTTATATTCTTCATTCCTTGTTTATTTTAACATTCACATACAAAACTAAAAGCCTAAGGGAGCTCGACCGACTACAATTAAGGAGATTCAAGAAGAAGAAAAGCTAGGATTCAAGCCAAAAGCTTAAGCAAATTAATCAAAGGGCAAATATCAACCTTCTTAACACCAAGCTAAGGTGAATAATCTGATTTACACCTCACTTTTGATGATGATCTCGGTTTCAAGGTTTGATTCGAACTATTTTTCAAGTAATATGCCATGTTATGTTTGTTTAAATGGATATATATGCTTGTTGATAATTTATATGGTTTCATATGAATTTATGATATGTTTAAATTAGAGACTTATTAAATGACATCCAAATGTGTTACGGATATGATATATGGTCAAAAACATTATTTTAGAAATGGGTTTCAAGTTTCATAATTTTCTAGGTAATTGTGAATTTATTATGAATTTTCTATGAGATAAAATAGTTAATATTGGGTTTAAATTATTTAAGACAATTGTATAATGATTTCGGATCTAAAATTTATATATGTTACAAAACATATTAAAATGAATTATTGTGATTATTTTGGAATTTTATTTATTATGGTTATAAAATTATATAAGTTAAAAGAATTAAATGTTTTACATGTTTTGTTAAGGAGTACTTATTTTTTAAAATATTTTTAATTGTAAATTATTGAATTATGTGGCCTTCTTAGAAAAGATTGTGATAAAGAATTGGCAGCCAATCGTATTTTGACAAATTAGGCATGTTAGGTGAAAAGGAATTACTTTGAAAGGCTTAAAACCAGTTTTCTTTCGTTTTACAGCTTTTCCATTTCATTGCATGCTTTCGTCAACATGCCCAGAAGGCCTTTTGCATACATTCGGAACCAATGCACATGACATCAAGCAATTGGTACGTAGTGTATTGAAGAAAGGCGAAAGGGATTATGTTGAAGGCATACTTTCGAAGGGGTTGCTTTTATCTTGTCTTTGTTTCTTTTTTTTTAAAAAGAGGCCATCGAACAAGTTGTCGCTTGCCTTTGTTTTTAGAAAGGAGCTTTCGAAAGAGTTATCGCTTACTATTGTTTTAAAAGAAGCTTTCGAAAGGATGGCCGCTTTTGAACTTATTCAATACCCATGCTGCTGTATTAGACCTTTCGAATTAGTTAAGGCTGCTTTTGTAGGCTTAAAACAATGTATTCGAATGGGGTGCTTTCACCCTTTTTTACTTTGAAGCCACCTTCCCAATGCTTTTGAAAGGATCCATTTAGCCACTTTTAATCAATGGTTTCGGAGGCAATGATTTTGAAAGGGTGGGTTTGAAACTGTCCTCTTTCTTTTACTTAGGATGAATACTTTCGAAATCAATGTTTTTGCATCTGCTCTTTATGACCCTTTAGTTGTATAAACGGTTTAGCTCAATGGTTTCAAAAGGAATAATTTCAAATAGTTTCGAAGCAATGTTTCCACAAACCCTTACTTGAACCCAATGCTTTTGAAAGGCATGTTATAAGTGTTTCAAAGGGGAAGTCCCCAATGATTTCGGAGGGTATATTTTAAGTGTCCTGAAAGGTTTGTTTTAAATGTTTTGAAAGAAAGGTTTCAAATGCTTTCGAAAGACAAGTTTAAATGGTTTCGAAAAGGGATGTCTAAAATTTTATATAATGGTTTCGAAAAAAATGCTTTCAATTATTTTGAAAGAGACCGTTTAAGGTTTTAAACAAGGGTTTTGAAGGTATTTCTTTGGCTTTAAGACCTAAAGTTTTCTAAGTTAGAAAGGGGTATTAACTTATTTTAATGGGATAGAAAATCCTCTTGATTTAGATTTCATCAACATTGTTTTGTGTAAAGCATATACCACGACATAAATATTTTGAGTAAAGCAAAGAACATATTTTCCTTGTTTAGGTATGGTTTAAAATAGGTTAAATCATTTTGAAAGAAATGTTTTCAAGGAAATTTGGATAGGGTAGTTAACCCTAAGTTTATGACTCAGATATTAGAAGACCGGATGGGACTGGTGTAGGTCCATGCCATATACCTTAGCTAGTAGTCCCTAGCTAATATAAGTCCAAAATTCCTGTTTGTAGGGCTTTGTCACAGATAAGAATAAAATGATGTTATACACAGAAAGGAATACACAGAGTAAATGTAGGTTATTAGTGAGCCCGCAAAACTATTAGGATCGGTTGAATTTTGGAAAAGTAAGTTAAGAACAGATCGTCCAGTATCGTGTCTAATAGAAGTTTGATTATTGGTTATGTCTTGTAGGCCCAAGTCAGCCAGTGGTTAATAATCAAGCTGATAAAACTATATTGTTCGCACGGTGCATTGATTACTTGATTTGTATGCATATATCTATTTGCTGTTGTTATTATTATAATCAGTTCGAATGTAGGATTTTGATTTGAAAAGGATATGATTTTAAAAGGACATTAGTGAGAAGAAACTCATTTCACTAAGCGGCATAGTCTCACTTAATATCAGTAAACCGAGATGTAATAGTATTATTCACACCAAACTTTATGCCTGACTCGAAGTTTATGTTTTCCTTTTAAACTCTCGGTTGGTCAAAATTAAATTTGAGTGGATTGAGAGTTAAGGACTTTTCAAGCTTAGTAGGTTGGACGAATAAGCTTCCGAAGATGTACAAAAGGAAAAGCTAGCTATGTAGGAGTATTTAGTATTATTTCTGCTGTGATGTATTTATGACTAATATGTTTATCAAGTACTTTGATCATCCATGGGGCATCTTCATATGTCGTTTTTGGCATAATTTATAATGATTATATTTGATCAAAACATGGGAATCATTTTGGAATCATGTAATTAAATATGAAATATTGATTTGAAATGGAACCAGAAAAGTTGTTTTTGAAATCTATGTTGATTTTATTTCATATTCATATGCTTACGATACTATGGATACCATTAACATCATCGTATTTTATCACTGGAAGTTAATACTATAAATGATTGTAGCATCTGTAGCATTTAGCTTTGGGCCTTAAAGTTGGGGATGTTACAAGTGTCAATCTCCAAAGTGATGTTGCTTTCTATCAACATCACTCATTGTTATTGCTATTTTTTATTGAGGCCAATCATTGTCCATTTCGCCCCTCAAGAATGTTGATGCTAAAAGTCATCAACATTCACATAAGTTACCAATGCCAACACCGCTCAATGATGGTGCTGCTCTACTCCAATGTTCACTTAACACAATGATTATAAGCTATCCCACGTCTATTAAATTCAAATTAAGTAGGAATTACCAGAACACCTTTTTCAAAGATAGTCGATAATTTAGCATCTATTAATAGCAATCTTTCCAATCATGTCATCAAGAGTGAAAACTGACTTTCACCATTGGTTAACTTTTACCATTGGTTAATGTTCGCTAATATGATTTTTTAATTGTAAAGATTGATAAAGCATCCAAATAATGTGAGGATTTCATCCCACCCTCACCATTACTCCATCTACATCATATTTGGCTTGTCAACCAAAGAGTGTTTTGTGTTTTGATGATGTTTTAAAGGAAGAGGATGTAAGGAAGTTGCCTAAGTGTGGAGACGTATTTGAGCTATCTATATTGACATATGGCTGCTTTGCATATTCATTGTATTTACTTTAAATACCTATTATATTTCAACCCGTACGTCTTTTATCATTATACATATTCTAAAACACTACTTGGTTCCAACCCATTAAAAATTACTAGATATTCTTCCAAGCAAAACTTATGGATTTACATGTACTTAACTAGTTTTGTTTAGATTTAATTATATTGTTTAGTTATGAAAATTTAGCAATTTGATTCCTTAGATGATCAAATCGAACCTCCAAAGGGCATTCCATTGAATAAGGTCTCTATATAGAAACCACTTAACAGAGGTTCGAATCTTGATAGAATAATCCCCTTCGATGTACCTGAAGCATGTGTTAAGGGGTCAGTGCATGCTTCATTAGGATGTTATAGAAAGTGAACTCAAATTGACATCTGGTTTACCAGAATGTTCAAACAATAGTTCAAAATAAAAATATATACTCAAATTTCAAGTAAAAATTCTAGCCTAGTGTATATTTGATGAACTATATATGTGTGTGTATGCGCGCGCGTGCACACACATTGGGCTAATGAGTTTGTCAAAGTCTAAACGACCTAGACTATTCTTTTTAGCTATTTGAGCTTGAGTTAAAAATTAGTTGAGAAATGAAGAGTAAGACGACATTTTCATCATGAATCTTTATCTTATAATTTTCAATCTAATCTAGTAAATCCCTTTAAACACACACAGAGAACACGTGTTTTTCCACTCGACTTCTTTGTTGTTTTTTGTCGTCGTACTTCTCAATGTGCATAGGATGTTTAGCTTATGCTTTTTATTTTTTTAATGCATTCTTTGAATGGTATAATATTTATTAGATTTCAGTGATACAATATTTCCATATTAAAGAAGATTTTGAAGATATTGTTGATTTCGATGATACAATATTTTCAATTATATAAGATTTGGAAGATATTTAAGATAATAACTCAAATATATTGCCTCTTTTATTGCATTAAAATAGGAAATAAATTATCTATGAAAAGGAGAATTATCTGGAAGATTGCCGTAATCAAACAATCCCTAATCAGCTGATTAAAGAAGGATTTTTATCAAGCATGTGCAAATTGGAGAAAACTGAAAAATCAAACGGAATCGTTTTCCATATGAATAGGAGCATTGATGTGGCATTGATTCATAACCATAAATCAATTACTTCAACCCTCGGTAATAAACTCTACATAAAGATAGTCACTCTATAGAGATTGGAATCATCCTCTCAAGTTGTCTTCCTTATTCTTCTTCTTAGCCTTTACTATCATTCTTGTAAAAAATTATTTCTTAAAAGGTAATAAAGTCTCCTCTCTCCAAAGTGGACATACACTATCTCGCGATAGTGGAACTACTGTAAATTCATGTATGACCCCTCCATTTATTTTCTACGATTTGTTGTTTAGACTCTCTTGTTATTGTTTATTTTATGGTACTACAACTAGATCTTATTGATGTTGTGTTTAATTGGGTCAATTTATAGTCAGTTGTGTGAATTTACCCTAATAGTTTAGTATCAAAGCTTTGAAGGTTGTTGTTGAAGCCTAGGGCAAGAAGGTAATCGACAAAATAATAGGATCTAGAAATGGAAGTGAGGTTTGACCTACCCAGGAGTATGCACCCTACACTAGGGGTTCATATTTAGCGTTCGGTTCTCAATTGGATATACAGAAGTGGAAAAAAGATAACGATTCTGAGAAGTGGCAGTGGAAGATGAAGGCGGTGTTGAGAATAAATCATGTTCATCAGATTTTGTTTGACGCAAAATTGTTGTCAGAGAATATCTCAAAATTGGAAAGAAAGGAGATGACAAAATGAGTCTTTACTACTCTTTAATTAGCCATGGATGAGAACGTCATCTTAGATATTAATAGTGAAACTACTGCACGAGGCTTGTGAAGGAAACTAAAGGATTTCTCCATGAAGTGGTCGCTTACGAATAGGCTAATTTTATTAAAGGCTGTCTTCACTTACAAGATATGGGAAGGTATGACGTTGAAAGCACATCTTAACTTTTTTGATGATTTGATGATGAAGATGAAAGTTTTGATTTGAATGTGGACGAATATAAAAAGGCTATGGTGGTATTGTGCTCTCTTGCAGAGCGGTACACGATATTCGCCAACAGCTTGGTTTATTGAAAAAGCACGCTAGCACTAGATGATGTGAAGATAAGACTCCTATGTGTAAAGATGAGGGATCAGATGAAATTTGTGAGTAAAAGTGGAGAAGCTATCGGTATTCAAGGATGTTCGTAGTGAGGGTAAGAAAGGAGAAGAAGGAGAATAATTTCAGAAGGGATTCCAAGTTGAGGAAACCTGGAAATGGTTGGGAGGCATGTCTATAGACAATAAGTGTCATCATTATAAGAAGCATGACCACTGAAAGAAAGATTGTGCAGGTTTGAGAAAGAGAAATGAAGCGGATGATTCTTCATCTATTACAGTGAAGAAGGTTGTTGCTAAGGATGTGTTGGATGCATCTATTTTCGATGTTTTTGACCATTGGGTACTGGATTCAAGGGCGTCTTTGCACATGACACCTAGTAAGGAGTATTTCTATTTTTACGAAGGCAGGGAGGAAAGTGCCATATTGATGGAGAACTATGCTACTTGTAAGTCATTAAGAGAAGGATCAGTGCGTACTTGCATGCACGATAGTGTGGAGCGCACTATCGCTAGGGTTTGTTATATTCCAGGTTTTAGGAAATCTCTTTTGTCTTTAGGTCAGCTGCATCTTTGGGTTGTAGGATTATGATAGGGTCGAATAGCTTGAAACATGAAATGTGGTGCTCTTGTATTGATGAAAGGAGTGATGGTCCGGAATCTTTATCCATCGAAAGGATCTACGTTACTTGGAGAGTCGTGTGTCGGAGTTGATAGTTCATGAACTTTAGATGCCACCTGACTTTAGCATACCAGAATAAGTCCTGTTTCGAAGAAGAGCTTGTAGTTGCTTCATAGAAGGAAGATAATCAAGGTTGAAAGCTTTAACAGTTTGGAATTCTACAAGGAATGTGTATTGGGGAAGAAAACGAAAGTTTATTTTGGTGTTGGTACACATAAGTCCAAAGGAGTACTAGAGTATGTCAATTCATATGTTTGGAGACCAGTAGCTACAACTTCCATTGGAGGAGCTAAGTATTTTATCTCTTTTATCGATGACTACTCTCAAAAGGTTTGGGTGTTCGTTATGAAATCCAAGTCAAAGTCGGTTGAGAATTCCAAAACTTAGAAGCCATTGGTAGAGAATGAAGTTGGAAGGAAGTTTAAGGTGCTGAGATCCGATAGTGATGGTGAGTTTGTTTCTAAGGAGTTCACAGATTTCTATAAGCAGCATGGAACTTAGAGACATTTCACCAGACCCATAGATCCGCAATCAAACAGATTCGTTGAAAGGAGATTGTGACTCGAGTGGAGAAATCCCGTTGTTTGAGATTAACGATGGGTTTATCTAGAGGCTTTATGCTGAAACTTTATCGATTACAGCATATATTATCAATCGAATTTCATGCTCAACCGTTGATGGGAAGATTCCAGAGAAAAAGTGGAAAGATACATCTATACATATTAGTTATTTTCGTACATATTTGGTAGCCCTATATATGTTCATCATACAAGAAATGACAATTTGGAGGCTAGAGTCTATCAAGGTATACTTTTGGGCTATAATGAAGGCATCAAAAGATATCACATTTGGAATGAAGTTGGTAGAAAGATAGTGCACTCGAGACATGTCACATTCAATGAGTCCACTATGTTCAAATCAAAGGAGAATCCACCTAGTTTAGTAGATTCAAATGCTAAAAGGCCTAAGAAGATGGAAACTATCCCACATATCAGTCTAATAGTAGAATTAGAGCTGTAAAAGAAGGTAGAGTAATAGTAGTCATTGACACATTACATGAAGGTCCATAAAATTCCTCTAGCAATAATAGTGATGGCCGTGAAGCTAGAGATGATTCTGCCAAGATGGAGTTGACAAAGGCTTAGGAGAAGTTACACCTCAGGGATAGACTTGTTGCAAGTGGGTATATAAGGCGATTGACGACGTAAGATAAAATGCTAGACTTGTTGTAAAAGAGTTTCACAGAGGAAGGGGATGGAATATGATGAGGTGTTTGCTCTGGCCGTTAGACATACTTCTATCAGGATATTGCAAGCCATAATTGCAACTCACGACATGAAGTTGGAACTATTAGATGTAAAGACAGGCTTTTTACATGGAGACTTAGAGGAGACCATCTATATGAAACAGCCAGAAAGATTTGTAGAAGATGGAATGAAGGAATGAACTTGCAAGCTGAAGAAGTCGCTATATGGTTTGAAGTAGTCACATAGGCAATGATACAAGATGTTTAACTCTTTCATGCTTACTATTGGTTTTGATAAAAGGGTTAGAGACACTTATGTTTATTTTAAGCATATGAATGATGACAACGGGATATATTTACTCTTGTATGTAGACGATATGCAAATCACTTCTAATGACAAAGTTGAAATCGACAGATTATAATTGAAGTTAAAGGCAGAAGTCAAGATGAAAGAACTTGGTAGAGAGAGAAAGTTGAATATATTAAGATTGATGAAAAAAAATCCAGAAAGTGCTTGCTCAGTTCAGCTTGAAGAAGGCAAAGATAATCAATACTCTCATGCCTTTGCACGTTCAGCTTCC
The DNA here is from genome assembly GCA_030765085.1 of Allium cepa. Taxonomy (NCBI): domain Eukaryota; kingdom Viridiplantae; phylum Streptophyta; class Magnoliopsida; order Asparagales; family Amaryllidaceae; genus Allium; species Allium cepa. The sequence continues at coordinate 74,634,094 of CM060941.1, read as the reverse complement.
AGAGAAGAGCTCTCCGATCTCAGACGAAGACAAAGCTTATATGAAGAAGGTGCCTTTGCTAGTACAATTGGAAGATTGATGTATGCTATGGTCTGCATGAGACTAGATGTTGCATAAGCGGTTGGTTTGGTTAGTGGCTATATGGCTAATTCGGGTAAACCACATTGGGAAGTAGTGAAGTACATTTTGAGATATCTTAGAGGAATAATCGATTAAGGCTTGTTTTTTGTGGTAGGAAGAAAGATTTCAACTTGGTCGGATTTTGTGGTTCTGATTATGCTGGAGACAAAGATTGAAGGAAGTCAAACTCATGTTATGTCTTTACACTTGAAAAGACAACTATTTGTTAGAGAGCGAGGTTGCAGACTATAGTCGCCTTGTCTACTACAAAGGCGGAATTGATAATTGCTTTTAAAGTAGCTAAGGTCGCACTTTACTTGAAGTGGTTGTTGTGTAATTTAGGTTTTTTTCATAGGAGTATAGTTGTAAATTACGACAGTCAAAGCGCCATACATCTGGATGAGAATCTGAAATTTAGTTCAAGAACAAAGCATATAGAGGTAAGAGTGTCTTTTCTTATCTCTATGAATGAAGAAAGGCAGATACATCTTCAAAAGATTCACACCAAGGAGAATGCAGCAGACATGCTCACAAAGTCCTTGCTCGTAGCAATGTTCGAGCATTGCTCAAACTTGATTTGCTTGCCGAAAGTGCTAGGTGCCACTTGGTGGCACATCGGGTGAGTGTGTTGGTAGATGGAGACGTCTATGGAGATTGACAGGTTAGAGGGTACTTTCAGCACTTTGTTTGTGGACGGTGGCATTGTCGAAGTTCGTTGGCAAAGTCCAACGGGTGATGGTCATGCTGAAACTCTTTAGGGAAGTATCTATGGTGTCCCATCCGAGAGTTGATTGAAGTAAGAGGATGTAGGTGGAGTTGATATGCTTGGATAGAAATATAGTATCAAGGTGGAGATTGTTAGATCTCGATGTACAATATTTCCATATCAAAGAAGAATTGGAATAAATTGTAGATTTTGATGATATGATATTTCCAGCGGATGAAGACTTGAAAAACATTAGAGATAATGACCAAAATATATTACCTTTTTATTGCATTAAAGAGGACAATAAATTACCTCATGAGAAGAAGAATTATCTGGAAGACTGAAGTAATCAATGAATTCTTTAATTAGTTGATTAAAGAAGAAATCTTATCAAGCAAGTGCAAATTGGAGGAAACCGAAAAATCAAACGGATAACGTTTCTCATATGAATAAAAGAATTGATGGGGCATTAGTTTATAACCATAAATCAATTGTTTAAATCATAAATGATAATCTCTATATAAAGTAGTCATTCTGTAGAGATCGAAATCATCATTTCTAGTTATATTTCTTATTCTTTTTCTTAGTTGCTTTATCAACTTGTAAAATTTTCTTTTCTTATAAAGTAATAAAATCTCATCTTTCCATAGTGGATATACACTATCTACGATAGTGAAATCACTATAAATCTAAAAGTGAACATTGATTTACCGTTTGGATTCTCTTATTGATGTTTGTTTTATCGTACAACACAATATTATTGTTTCTGTATTTATTTGGGTTGATTTACAGTAATTTGTGTGAATTTAGCCAACAATATTTGTATATAATTTCTTACTACTCTGATTCTTCATTTTGTATTTATTCTAATCACATGCTTTCTTTCACAAAGATTAATCCCTATTTTGTACGATGATGTATATTGACATCCAGATTGATGAACGAAACATGAAAACATAGACACTATTCAACCACAATTGACAAAACTAATGGGTTGATAATACTTAGGTAAAACAAGTTATAAGTTAGAGGATAAAACAATGCACGCAGATTATATTTTTATGTAACAATTGTTTTCACATAATTATACATTGATGATTGCCTTTTATTGTCTTAAGTTGGAATATAACTTGAATCTGCTCTTTGAATCATTGCTACATCATTTTTACTTTGAATCTGTTGTGTAACGACGGTCAGAACAAACTCAATATATGGCGTACACATATGGGTTGGCACACACTTTGTTGTAACAAACGGAATCCCCAATTTTACGTGTCTACCAACTCATATTTATACAGTACTTGTCAATGTTATTTAGCGATGTGAGAATTTTTTCCAATCTGAATCGTTCCTCCATTAAACATGCGAGAAAAGCCTAACAGAATCTTCTTCTGTTTAAACTTTATTATTACATAATCTTAGAGATACTATAAAGATACCTTCCATTAGTTGCATCTTTTTTATGACTACTATCAGTAGTGCAGTAAAGGTTGCAGATTCAGGAACGTTGTCTTATTACTGATTTATTATTTTATGTACACTATGCGTGTTTCAAGTTTTGATTGCATGATTAACATGTACCTTAGCTCACAGTTCTTTATGAAAGCATAAATAATGTTTGGAGTATGACCTTTTAGTACAACAAAAACATCTACTCTTGCTCAATTACATAAAGGATAATGAGTTTGTGATTCTTCATCTTTAGAGTGTAATTTTTACTCTTCCATCTCAAATTTATTGGCCAAATTGAATAGAAAAGCATATTTTTATGATATGAGCTCAGATGGAAAAGAAGGGAAAGTAAAAAAAAACTCAATTACTACTATATTTTTCTCCAGGGTTGGCTACGTTAACAAGGATAGATAATAACTTTTCAATCAAAGTGAAAATTCATTGTAAACTTACAAGCACGCTTCAACTGTCTTATGACACAAAGTAAACTGTGGACTCGTTTGTTTTTTTATTTGTGATGGTTTACTTAAAAAAATTATTTCACATTATTTTACATCTTACCCAGTACCGTTTTCTTCTTCACAATAGCATATGATTAACCTTTGGTTATTTGTGTGCATCACAACAATTCCAATGTAGCAAATATCTGAACTTTATCATTGTTCAAAAAATAAGTTAGACTATTATCGATTTCCTAGTACCGTTTGTCAAAAAGTAATTGTTTAATATTCTCACGTTCATTATCATTAAAATAATACTTCTACAAGGTAAAAAATAAATTCAACGATAACTAAAAAAATTCCAAATTATTGCAATACGCGCTATACACGTAGTTGTACTAGTTAAAAACTGAAGAGTGATAGAAAACTTTGAAATGATATTTATAAATGTGATGAGTACAAAAATAAATTTAATTTGGACACGTTTATTGAATAAATGAAATCATCCGATGAGGAAACTATATTATTTATTCTTTATAAAGCACCAAACAACAATACTAGAACAACAGTAAATAGCGACAAAGCTTTTCGACAGCCGTCGACGGCTATTTTCGATGGCTAGCAATGGCTATCAACCTTCGTGACGTTTTCATAAATAAAATATAACAACCGTAGCAAGTAGTCGAAAACCGAAACAGTGAAGCAGTCGGCGGCCATCACCAACCGTCGAAAATTATCATGTATACAGACTTTTGATCGAGAGCTGCTTCATTATTTCAATCACATCCAAATCATCAAAAACCCTACCTCCACCACCTCCTCCCCATCATCAGCAAACCAACGCGCCTTTCCGAGCATCTTCAACTTCATTATTCTCCTCTCACTATAAGGAGAAGGCTGTTTAGCGTCGGCATATAGCCGACTCCGACCGATTCGAGCCGACGCTACATGCCGACGCTAAATAGCTCGTCGCCAAGTGAAATGGTGATGGAAATGGAGACGGGTCCGTCCCCTAGTTTAGCGTCGGCTAGAATCGGCTAGCCGACTCTGGCCGACGCTAAACGTAGTCCACGTGTAAAATAATAAATGATCCATAGTCCGACTCAAGCCTACTTCAGCTGACGCTAATCTGGGTAAATTTTTCTGCATTCCCAGCAGCCATTTCTATCTTCCATCCACACAATCATACATATTCCTCAAATATACTTCACCAGACAACAATATACATAGCATATATGCCCAACTAAGAACCATAAAACATCAATATACATCTCCAAACATCCATCATCACAAATATTCATAATATTTACAAAATTCAACCAAAAGTTCATCAAATATACAACACGTTCAAAGTTCATCTAGAAAACATATATAGAAGCTTACTACCACTTGCTCCAATCATCAGCAGCGCCAGATCCCTGTAATGGCGGCATATTCGTTCCGTGCTCTGCCAAGTAAACAGCAATCGCCTCGTCTAATTACTGCTTCAATCCAGTCTTCCTCCAATTCTTCAACTCAGCTGCTTGTGTTTGCAGAGCCGCTATTGTTTCTTCAGCCTGTTGTTTATTGTAAGCGGCTTGCGTCGTGGCCTGTGTATTAATAAATTCATAGTTATAGTTTATACGTAATATTCAATAAAATTTATTAACTAGTTAATGAATTAATTAAATTCAATAAATATTACCGCTTAATTGCCATATCCATACTGTCTATTTTTGGTCGGCAGGTCGGTAATACGAGCGAATATCATGTCCGTCTCCTCAACGGTCAACTGTTCCCTTTCAGACTCTGCAAGCACGCAAGCAATCTCCTGATCGTATCTCTTCTGTGTTTAGAAATATAATTTTGAGAAGATGAATATTCAATTTAATGTACTGTTAAATAAGAGAAAAAATTTATAGTCTTTATACCCGGATATTCATTGACTTGGCGTCTGACCATTCATATGTTACCACGCCATCTTCATCTGTATGCTCAACGGCGTGTGTTCGGGTGAAGACGTCCAAATGAGATGGTGCAACAGCACCTCTCTCCCTCGTCTGAAATTAGATATGATTAAAGAATGCATATATACACACATATATACATATATATAACTAAACAATGTTATAAGTAAATTACAAATAACAATTTTTATATTTACTATTTCTTCTCTATATTGCTGAAAAGACTTGGATCTACCGCAGTGTGTTGCAGGATTCCTAAGCCTGTTTGTGGTGTTCCTCGATGCTACCGCCTGTATAATTTAACTTTTATATAAACATTTAAACAAATTATAATTACAGACATATAAACATTTACCTTCGCGTCTTCGCTTTTTCAATATTGTACAAACCGCGCATACAAATTTTCACTCATCCAGTTTGACCTTATACCGGCCTCTTTCATCTTAGAGAGCGTACCTCTATAGTTTTTTCTCATCTTCCTCTCCCAGTGCGTCCTGAACATCCCGATATCTTCGGGATCCACAATAAAGGACGCATGCACATTGAAATTTAAATGAATTATATAAATTGTATATTAATTTTCAAATATCAAATATGCCAAACTCAAATTAATTAGAATTTTATACTTACCTGGAGGTCAGTCCGTATGGCATCTCTGATATAAAGTGGGATCTTATCCCAATGCTCCCACAAGTCCGTCATCCTACTACGGTAGTTGTTGCGAGACACAGCTAGAATGGGCTCGGACAGTTGTAAATCAAAACCCCTGAATATATTTTGATATTGTCGGTTAATAAATCATAAATATACTAGTAGCATGCACTAAATAATATAACGAAGTTGCAGTAAATTAAATACTTACCCTCCATCGGTCTTCGGCACTAAGTATGCTCTCTGGCGATTATCGACTGTACCACTACTACCCTCACCAAGAGCAAGGCCTCGTGAACCTTGAGACCACCTGCTGTGTGACATAATATCTGCTAGAAACATGCGTGTATATATATTTATATATTATTTCATATAATAAAAAAAAATCATTTCATAATTGAAAAACATGCCTGATTAATAATCACCTACATATAGCTCACAGCAGAATAATAAAAGAATAATACAACAAATGATACGAATTTTCATTACATTAACACAGGTTTTAGAATTGACATAATACAACAAACGATACAAATGCTTCTATTAGAATATTTGATTCATCGTTCAAAGGCCCTATATTAGCATGATCATTAGTTATTATTAACTCATTATTTAGTTCAAGATCTGCTTGATAAGCTATTTCGTCCGGAATATTCTTTCCGTCAAGTGTAAATCTTGTCTTTGTTTTAAAAACAGCCGACCAGTCCGCATTATCTCGTTTTAGTGATGGATACGGAGAAAAATAACATGTAATGCTTGTTTGGCTAACATGAAATAATCATACTTTGAGCAACGTGATTTATGGTTTATTTCAATAAGTTTATAGTCTTTGTGCACGTTGATACTAGAGCCCAGAACATTGCAAAACCAACTGCATCTGAATAAAAATACTTTTTCTATAGATTGGACAGAATATGTAAATTCCAAAACCTGTGTTAAGACGCCGTAAAAATCTTTTATATGTTCATCTGGATCATCAGTCTCTTTGACAAATACACCGCTGTTATAATCATTTTTTCAGCACCGTATTCCTTGGTGTTGAATTTAAATCCATTCACAAAGAATATAGGATAAGTGTTGACATTTCTTTTTGGTCCTATCGTAAGACGTTTCAATCCTTCATCACCGACACAATTTCTTTGATCATAAACGTATTTCATAAACCAGTTAGCAAATTCATTGCTGAGATCGCCAAGTGGATATTCTGATTCGTAAATACTGCAAATATATGTATACGTATATTAAGTGCAAAATCAATTTAAATTGGGTAACTCATAAATAGTGCAAATATGTACTATTATCGAGAATTATCATTCAATATTTACCTAATAAATGGTGCAACTTCAGCACAATTAAGAAGAACGTATGTGTGTGCTATATGGTAATCCTTATCGTCTAACCATATTTTCACACATTTTCCAGCAGCTCGGCCATTCTGTCTAAAAATAGAAAACATTGATTCAGAACAATCTTGTTCAATGGCTTCATCATTACGCCAAACACTTGCAAATGATAAGTTCACATGGTCGCTGAAATAGTGAGAGAAAAAGAATAAAGCTTCTTCTTCGATATATGATTTGCAAATTGAACCTTCAACTCGTGCTTTTTATCTAACTTTTTTCTTGAGATGATTCAAGTACCTATTACAAAATTTAGTTGATTAAAATTTACTTACATCAAATTTAAATTTAAATTATTATTTCAAATATTCAAAATTACCTCTCAAATGGATACATCCATCAATATTGCACAGGACCTCGAAGAAATGCTTCATATGGAAGATGAACAGGTAAATGCTCCATTACGTTTAATAATCCTGGAGGAAATATTTTCTTAAGTTTGCAGAGCAGTATAGGGATGTCATTTTCAAGTTTACGAATACGCTCAACTTTTAACGTGGTCGAACAATGCTCTTTATAAAACAGACTTAATTCTGTTATAGCACTCCACATTTTTACGAGCAATAGTTCTTTGAAAATGACGGGTAAGAAATTTTCATCATGACATGGAAATCGTGACTTTTCATCCCACTCAATTTATTGTTTTTTAAGTCAATACATCTACGGAGATTTGCAGAATCCTATCAGAACATCTCATCCCTTCAATCCACTTCAACACAATTTTTACTTGATTGCTGTCAAGCTCATAGCATGCTTTGGTTTTTTTTACTGTCATTAGGGTTTATATGAAGTTCGAGATGTTTATAATATTGTTCTATATCACGTCTTGAATTGAGATCTTCCTTAGTTTTACCCTTGACATTCAAAACTGTATTAAACATATTATCAAATGTGTTTTCTTCGTTGTGCATCACATCAATATTATGTCGTAGTAAGAGATGCTTCCAATAAGGTAACTCCCAAAATATACTTTGTTTGCACCAATTATGCCAGTTTGATTTACCTGGAATTTCAGTGTGTACTCCAGTTTCATGTGTCTTCGGATATTCTTTAACTAGTTCATATGATTCTTCACCTAATAAAGTCGTTGGTCGTTGTCTGTTCTCAACTCTATTTACTACAAAGTTTTTCTTATCTCTTCTAAAAGTATGATAAACATGGAGAAAACATCGGTGACAATCAAACCATGAAATTTTCCTACCATGCGGTAATGAAAATGCCCGTGTATCTTCCATGCAGTAAGGACAAGCCAGACGACCGGCCGTACTCCAGTCTGAAAGCATTGCCTACGCCGGAAAATCACCAATAGTCCATAACAAAGATGCAAACATACGAAAATTCTTTTTTTCGATACGTCGTATGTATCCACCCTTTCATATCATAATGTTTTCAACTCTTCGGTCAATGGTTGTAGATAAACATCGATTTCTTATGTCGGATCATCAGGACCAGGGACAACAATCGTAAGAAACATATATGGAGTTTTCATACACATCCACGGAGGTAAATTATAAGGTGTAACGATAATAGGACAAGATGAATATTTACTATCAAATTGAGAGAATGGTGAAAGTCCATCTGTACATAAACCAAGTCTCACATTACGACTCTCTGTGGCAAATGCAGGATAAGTCTTATCAAAATATTTCCATGCTTCTCTGTCCGATGGATATATCAAAGGCCCCTCTTCCTGCGTTCTCACACTGTGCCATCTCATAAGTGATGCTGTCGCAGACGATGCATATAACTTTTGAAGTCTGAGAGTGATGGGTAAATAATGTATTCTCTTGTATGGAACTTCCTTTCCTTTTTTTTCTTAGTTTGTATCTTTCCTCATTACATATTCTGCATTTCTTAAGATTAATATCATCTTTTCAATACAACATACAACCTTTTATACATGTATCTATCTTCTGGTAAGGCAAACCGAAAGCAGACATTAGTTTTTCACTTTATAATGACTATTGCACATCAGATTATAGGGTGGCATATATCGTTTTGCAACTTGTACAACTGTTGTAAATCTAGCTTTTGTAAAATTGAATTTTGATTTCATAGTAATATATTCGACAATAACATACAATTCCGTTCCGCTACTACAACCTTCCCACAACAGTCTTTTCGCAGAATCCAGTAAATCATAAATTCTTTTCACCCCCTCGGTCGACTCTTCTTCGACATTTACATCATTAACTTGAATAGTAGGGAACATTGACCGTGTTGCATCTTCCACCATATCTACTATTGGATTCGTCGTAACATTATTGTCATTCACCTCAGCCTCAGGCACCATAGAATTAGATGCACCAATTTTTTCACCGTGACGATCGCTGAAATAATAGTTTGGTACAAAACCGGATTTACACAAATGAACGATAACTAAATCTGGTTCCCGATAATGAAAATGTCGACATTTACCACATGGACAACGAATTTGTGTGCCGCCTTCTTCATTATTAGCTTTAGCAAATTTAACAAATTCATGTACACCATCCTTAAAATGTTTTTTCGTTGAACCTCTCGTTCCTGTTTGACTTTCATACATCCAGGTACAGTCGAGAAGATAGTTGAACATTTTTCCTAATTTAAAAACATATATATATATATATATATATTAGAAATTTCAACAGCATTTCTTTTCTATCCCTATACGCATATAGTTGCAGCTGAAGTTTTATGTGATTATTATCGTATTTTCTAATTTACCAAAGCCTTTTGGGACTAAAGGATTTGTTGCTATCTTATTTTCGTTTAAATTATTTATATTAATTAGAGATAGACTAAAATAAGTAAGAAGTTTATTTATAAATTATTTCCTTTAAATCATTTATATTAAGATTTTTACTGCATATAAAGCAATAAACATCCAAATAGTCGCTTCACCTAGGCGCCAGAAATTAACCGTAGCGCATTGAGGTGATACGCCCTTCGTATAATATTGGCATGGCCCGAATGGACCGGCTACTGAGACTTTCCAGGTATAAATACCCAAACATGGCGCACATGCTAGTCAAACAACACTCGACGACCAAGTCGTCCTCACTCAATCCAAATACAAGGCGCACAGGCAAGTCAAACAACACTCAATGACCAAGTCATCCTCACTCAATCCAAATGTAAAATATAAGGGATCGATCGGGAATAAAATTCAAATTCACACTTTCACACTTTCGAATTCCCAATTCCCAATTCACACTTTCACACTATCAAATTCAACGATTTCATACTAAAAATAACCTAATACACTAAATTAGCAATACCTACACCCAATTATCATCACAATAATGTACATCTAAACCTAATTAAACAATTGAATTCGAAATTAGGGTTTAGAAAATTACCAAATTCAAGAAGAAGAGGAGATTCCGGCGAGTTTCGGTGAGTTCTATGCTTCTACGGCGACGATGATGGAGGGTGGCGGCTGGAGAGGGTCGAAATCGGTGATGGCGAAGAAAAAAATTGTTTTTAGTAAGGAAAGAAAGTGAAGAAGAAGCTCTCGGCTGAAACCTATATACTCGATATGGCGTCCGCTGGCATCGGCCCGTTTAGTGACGGCTTGAGTCGTCTAGGGTCGGCCTGTATATATATTTTTTAAAATTCTTTTTTAACACCTATTTCGTTTAAAAAATAAAAAACACTACTACAATAAAAAAATGACATTTATTTTTATTATTGATCCAATGACTGGTCATGATAGGTTAAATTGGTATTTTCGATGATATATGTTTGTATAATTTGAAATTTTTCCGTTGTTGAAAATCTAACTCGCACGACCAATCGATGTAACTTTTAGCCGATCCGTTATACAAATTCGATAAAGGTGGTTCTATGTAACATTTTCAAGAATTAAAATAATTTTATAAACTATTAGGTAATCAATTATGAATCTTTAAATGTATTTGGTATAATAAAATATATAAAACAAAATATGCGGCGTAAAAATAAATTTTTTGAATCTTATGTCGACCTAAGGTATTTTGGACATGTTTCCCGAATGGTTTAAAAATAAACGAATCTGAGGTGTCGATCTTGACCTTCAAACGAGACCAAATTTGAACCAGTGATTCTTTGTAGTGTTTTAAAAGAATCCGTACCTTTGGATTCATAAAAAAATCATCGAAAATAAAATTATCAAAGAAATATGCCATTTTGTAAGAGTTAGCTATAACACTTATATATGTTATAGCTAACTCCTACAAAATGACATATTTCTTTAATAATTTTATTTTGGATGATTTTTTTGCGAATCCAAACATACAGATTCAATTAAAACACTATGAAGCATCATTGTCTCGTTTGAAGGTCGTTCGGCCTTCGACCGAAGGATTTTTTGTCCGAAAGTCCACGAACGGTCATAAATTTGAAATTCAAGATCAACGCCCCAAATTCATGTATTTTTAAACCATATTCTGGAAACATGTCCAAAATACCTTAAATCGATATAAGGTCCAAAGAACTTATGTTTACGCTGCATATTTTATTTTATATAATTTACTATAACAAATATATTTAAAAATTCATAACTGATTACCCAACGGTTTAAAAAATTATTTTAATTCTTTAAAATGTTACATATAACCACCTTTATCGAATTTGTATAACGGATCGACTAAAATTAGCAACGAATTATAGTGCGAGTTAGATTTTCAACAACAATAACTTTTCGAATTACACGAACATATATCATCGAAAATACCAATTTAACCTATCACGACCCGTCATTGGGTGAATATTAATAATCATACATGTCAATTTTATTTTTTTGCCCATTTTAGTAATGTTTTTATTTTTTTTAAACGAAATAGGTGTATATAAGAATTAGATTGGGAAAATAATTAAATAGCCGACGCTAGCCGACTCGAGCCGTTGTTGGCCGTCCCTAGCCGATGCAAACTTAAATAGAATTTTGGTCATCCCCAGCCGACTCCATAATGGAGACGGAGCAGACTCCGGCCGACTCCAGGCTCCATCCCCATTTTAAAATATTCTAGTAGTGCCTCTTAATAAGCCAAGGCCCTTCATCTATCTCCAATCAGGTTATATTCATAAATCCTAATTGATTTTGATTTGTTAAATTAGGGTAACTTGTTATTATAGTTGTATAATACCACATTGATTGTTTGGTATACCCCATTGAATGCTAATTAGGTTGTTATTATAATTATTTATCATTGAAATGTTGAGAGAAAAATTTGTTTAGTGTATATGTGCATTAATTGGTGTATATGCATTGATTAATTAGTGCATACGCACTGGGGCTAGTTTGGATTAATTAGAGTCGATGCTCAGGATTTAGTGTATGTATTTTCAAATGACAAAAACGACGATTTTGTGGAAGTGTTTCTTTGAATGTAAATAGATTATTGTATAATACGATTTAATTTTTATAAATCCCTTAGAGAGTTCATGGCCCCGTCTGACAAGTATTGTATATGATCGCTATATGGATGTTCGTTTTTATCATAGAATGGACATTTAAATTCATCGAATACAATATTTGTTGGATTTTTCCCTGTATTGGACAAGTTACAAACACAATAGAGTTATTATATTTTGCAAATCATTTCATTTTTGAATGGTTCATAAAATTTCGACAACACTTTCTTTTTGTTCCTTGTGTACATGCATATATGTACGATACAGAGAACAAAGTGAAAGTGCTGCTGAAATTTTGTTGAATCGTTCAAATGAAATGGTTTGCAAAATATAAATACTATTGTGTTTATAATGGGAAGTAGGATGATCAACCATCAAAGTTTATAACAATAACCTAAAAATTATAGATTATATTCATATAATAATTTGTGTAAATCCATTTGAAAATAAAATTAAATAGAATAATATGATACATTTGCAAAAATTTAAATGTATGATTTAACTGAAAAATAAAATGTCAACAAGTAAATGATTAAGACGTTTTTATGTTTTAAAGTAGGAAAAATGGTCAATTGTTTTACCAAACGGAACTGGATGTACCAACAACGAAGAGAAATTGAAAGCTCAATAAGTGAACATTTTCAAAATAGTGTACACGTCTTTATTGAATTCGCTTTAAGTAATAATAGAAACGATGAAGAAATTCGTTGTCCGTGTAGTAGGTGCAAATTATTGAAGCATTTGATACCAGATATGGTAATAGTTCATTTGCACCAATATGGTTTCGTGCCGAATTATTTTATGTGAGATCGTCATGGAGAACTTATAACACCTAAACCCGTACATTCGGAGAAGGAGGTAGATACTGAAATAGTTCCGACGAATCTCATAGAAGATATGGTTGAAGATTCAAGACGTTCAAATGTTCCCAACTGTAGAAGTTAATGGTAACGATGTTAATGTCGAAGAAGAACCAAGTATTGGAGCAAATTTTTTTATGATTTATTGGATGATACTAAGAAACCCCTTTGGAATAGTTGTACAGGCAGTACTCAACTATCGGTAACTGCATAATACATCACGATGAAATCAAAATACAACTTCATGGAAGCAGTGTTTACAACTATAGTACAAGCTGCAAAACGGCATATGCCACCTGATAATTTAATGTGCAAAAATCATTATGAAGTGAAAAAACTTATGTCTGCTTTTGGTTTGCTGTATCAAAAAATAGATACATGTTTAAGTGGTTGCATGTTGTTTTGGAAAGAAGACATCAATCTTAGGAATTGTAAAATATGTAATCGGGAAAGATACAAACCAAGAAAAAAGAAGAGAAAGGAAGTTCCATAGAAGCGTTTGCATTACTTACCCATCAGTCCTAATTTTCAAAGGTTATATGCATCTTCTGTAACCGCGCATCATATGAGATGGCATTGTATGAGAACACGGGAAGAAGGTACGTTAACACACCCAACTGATGGAGAAGCATAGAAGAATTTCGATAAGACATATTCTGCTTTCGCAGCGGAGAGTCGTAATGTTAGACTTAGTTTATTTACGGATGGATTTTCACCGTTCTCTCAATTTGGTTCAAAATATTCATCTTGTCCTACAATCACTACACTTTACAATTTACCTCCTTAGATGTATATGAAAACTTCATATATGTTTCTCACTATTGTCATCCCCGATCCTGATGATCCGACATAAGGAATCGACATATATTTACAGTCGTTGGTTGAAGAGTTGTAAACATTGTGGTATGAAGGTGTTGAAATATACGACAATTAAAAAAAAGAATTTTCGTTTGGTCGCTTCTCTTTTATTGACTATAAGCGATTTTCCTATGTATGCAATGCATTCAGATTGGAGTACGACTGGTCGTCTAGCTTGTCCTTATTGCATGGAAGCAAAACAAGCATTTTCTTTACCGCGTGGAAAGAAAATTTCATGGTTTGACTTTCATCGGTGTTTTCTCGATATTAATCATTCTTTTAGAAAAAACTTTACAAGTAATAAACTTGAGACCTTGCGACCATCAACGATTTGGTCAAGCGAAGATATTTATGACTGTTAACCATATTTTTGGTCGACACCCCAAACAAAGCTTCGATAGTAAAGAGGAGATTGGTTAAGTAGAAGGGAACGTTAATTTGTACAGTAGAATGTAGGCGGAAGGTTTAACCTTTCGAAAGGAAGGTTTATTACCAGAGGTAGGCTTGTTTTGAACCTTCTTCAAGCCTTTCCTTTATAACACAAATGTAAATTAACCAAATATTCTCTTTTAAAGTGAAAGGAATTGGTTTCCTTGGCAATAGGGTAAAGAAACGGATCCTGGGCCGTATGTGAGAACCTTTGATCTTGTCGAAAGATTTTATCACTTCTAGGAATTTGGTCTTAATCTGGCCGAGAGGTACTAGAATTCTAGCTGTTGGATCAAGCTGCACACTCTGCATTTAGACTATCCTTAAGGGCTTGATTGATTGGTTAATAACAGTGGGTGGTTGATTACTACTAGAATATAAGTATCTACTAATTTTAGTTGAAGAATTCCAACTGCAATGCAAGTAACTCTGGAAGATTATAGCTTATATTATTCCAAATTGGATGTCGGCCCTATCGAAGGGCAAAATAGAAAACTCAATATCTTTCATAACTTGAGATGATAGTTTCAATCAACCGATCTTCAGATTTATTGGCCTGAACCTTTCAGAGGAACTGATCCTGTAAATCGATGCCATAATAGTAAAAGGATAAGTAATTAATAAAACGATTCACAGAATCCAAAGTCTTCCCTTGCCATCCATAATAAGACTTCACTTTTATTGAATTTTCCAAATTAGACCCCCAATTAGGGTTATAGAATTATGACCAAGAAGTTAAAAGTTTCTCGAATGAAAAGAAAAGTCCCCTAAAATAGGACCCCTTGGATCTTATTTATAGATATAAGCGGCACTCCCTCCAACCTTATGCCTTCATCCAATACGGAAGGTTGCCTCTTGTATGCAGTTGCAAACCTTTTGTTCTTGCCAGAAGATTGTTCCTTGTACACGGTTGTAGGCCTCTCGTTATTGTCGGAAGGTTTGTTTATCGTATATCATCATGTTCAACTGAATACTGCGGAAGGGTCTTCCCTTCACTTATTTTAGGAACCTGTTGCCTTTATTGGAAGGTTTGTTATATGCACAACATGTGAACCTTCCGAAGGCACCGAAAAGTTTATAGCCTTTGTAAACCCTTTAGCTTCATTGAGAGGTTGCTTTTCCTTACTTGACTGCTGCCGATAGTTGCGTTTTCCCTGGATGATGGAGGAAGGTTGTTTTTTTACTTATGAACATTACTTTTACCTAAACTTTCGGTACCATCGAAAGGTGTATTGTTGTTGTATTATCCAGCCTGAAAGGATTATTACGCTTTTAAAAAGGTTGATGTAAGGTCATATGTTCTTGCTTTCGCCTATTTGCCTACTCCAAAGGGTATGGACTTCTTGAACATTGTAGAATTACACTCTACTTCCTCCATGAAAGGTCTTAAGCCGCTTCATATTATTGAGTACATCCCTTCGTTCTCTTAGGAAGGTCCGATCCAGATCCTTTTCTTTCTATCCTTTGTTTAAAGTCTTATGGCTTAAACAGAAGGTTAATTTTCTGAGTAACATTTGCCCTCCCCCCCCCCCAGGTGAAGGGATGCTCTTGACTTTTCAAGTCATCCTCTTCGAGAATCATGAAGTTCTCATCTTCATTTTCCTGCAAACATAAATTTCAAGTGCGGATAAAAGAGTTCTTTTAAGTAATTTGACCTTCCTCCAAATAAGGAAGTCATTTTCCAAACCTGATTTAAAACTTTTAGATTATCTTTCTTACTCCTTCATTCATCATCATTTTTTAAGATTTAAAACTGCTCCTTACGTCAAGTTAATCACATGACCTGAGATCCATTCAAATTCTATTTTAGCAACCTACGGTGTTTTTTTTGCTTCCTGGAAAGGAATTAAAGTTGCAGCACTAAACCTTCCAATGGGATCGGAGAGTATTCCAACTTTAATTTTCCTTATTGTCGATAGGTCTAATTAGCTTAATGCTTAGTCCTTCCGACAACAAGCTTTAATCGGAATTAGAAAATCCTAAACCTTTCGATTCTTGTATGTTCTTCAAAATATCACATAACTAAGTAACAAATACATAAATACATTTTCAACTATATAACATAACTTAATAAATTTAACTAAACACCCAAATATCCATATATATATATATGTGTGTGTGTGTGTGTGTGTACACATATATATGCATATACTACTTCAAATTACACTTTGAAAATGAGATATTACATTAGCATCCTAGAATTAAACATCGAAGATGACTAAAAAATAGCAAGATGACTTCTTCTCTTTATCTTACGGCTCTCCTGTAAAAGGTGGAAGGTTTGGAGCTGAGTGGATGAGATTGATGATAATGGACTCAACCCATATTGGCTTATATGGAGAATAAGCTATGAATGCAGGATTTTCTCCCGAGACATCCCAGATGGCTAAATCCATTCAGAATGTGTTCGTAGCTAGGTCGAAAAGCATATAGTACGTTGCTTTTATATGTGGATTAGGAAAATTTAGTTGCGGGTAAACGACATTATTGGATTGTGCGCTAGCAACCTCTTCCGCTTCTTATAGAAGGTTTAATATGCTTAATGCAAAGCAATAGCAACAATGGGGTGCTTCCGTATTGATGAAATCGGGATAAATCTGATGGAGGTTGCAATCGGCCATTGATTCTTTTTTCTCTTGTTTTGTTATTTTTTGAAATAAATGCCTATATAACGAAAATTGGAAGAGAGAGAAGGAGGATGATGAATGGATCGTGTCAGTGATCCTGGTGCAAAAAATTAAGACGCCCTTCTGTTCTCTATAAAAAAAATCATTAATGGATTTTTTCTTTTTATATGATTACTGCTTTACTTCTAATTTTGTTAATAATTCTTGGTTAAACCTTATTCGAAGGAAATCTGCAAACAACATTCTGATTCGACATATTATTATTATTATATTTTTTTAGAATGGTTCAAGTTTTATCAGTATGAGCTTGTTTTCAAATTTTCACTTAGGTCCATTTTATATAAACCGAAGGGATAATTATAAACATGCGACATGTAATTGTCCTCATCTTATATTTGCCTACTTTGTACTATGTTTCCCAAATCATCCGTCTCTTAGCTCAAGTTGCGTTGAGTAACCCATCTAGTCGACATGCCTAATAGGGGAAAACCTTCTTCAAAAATGACTTAGTATAGAGAATTATAGAGTAAATGGCTCTTGTACTAATTTTCAACTTGGAGCGTTCATCTTGGAAATAAGAATTTAAAAGTTAGCTTGGTACCACAAATCTTTAGAACTCATAATTGATAATCTTGTTTAGAGTGCCAATCTCATGATATGATATCTACTAGTTTCACATGAACGGTAAACCAAATCATAAGTATCTTAATATATACGATATATTCTCCATACCCTAATAAAACAATGTTGCATAGTAATGTGATGTTTGTAATATTGTACATACTACCTATTTTCTGGCTTTTCATTCACACCTTGTTTGTCTCTGATTCAAACATTCCCCTCGAGGATTGATGTGCTTCTTTGCTTTTCGCTTTAGTCCATGACTTTTCTCTTGATTGAGTGAATCTGAATCCCCTACCATTCTGATTTTTCTACGAAACATGTAGCACGTGGTATTTCTTAAGTGTTAGCTCGAAATTGACAAACAAACCTGAAAGGCATCATTGGCAAGATTAGCAAATCATTGTGGCAATTATATAAAAAGGAATTCGTTCAAAATGTTAAGGTCTCATCTTTTCTTATAATAGGGGATGATTGTAGATTTAGCTCCTTTCACTTGCTCGGCATTCCTAAAAGTAGCTAATTTTGAGCTGCACTTAATTATCTAAATCCAACATTCATTCAATAAAGACCGTGAGGGGATATTTATGACTAAAATCTTGACATGGTAGTTTTTAGATCTATTCCTCGTTATCGAGGGAATCTAAGAATAAAAAGGCTTGAGGTATCCTTTAGAAGATTCTTTTGGCAGCAATCTTTTCTCAAGAACATCTTTGACTTGGGTCAAATTATTTGAGTAGAAGTCCAAAGATTTCAAATTCAGATCAGGGCTTTCAATAATCAGTAGCATCAGGATCCAACCCTTCTGGTATTGATGATGGACTCTTACAAGATGTCATCAGACCCAGACTCGGGTATTAAGAGATATTAAAATAATACGACAGCCGCTCTTTGGTATATCAGTGTTATTTTCCATGATGAACGGCATAAGGACATAAACTTATATTTGCTGGTAAGAGACTGGGATCTTTAATCTGGAATAAATAGCGAAAGTCTGAAAAACCATACGTGGTAATTAAGTATCAAACGTCCAAAATTCCTTGTATAACACTAAATGATTAATAGAAGACCAGAAATTCACCCATATTTAGCAGTTAATAATGAAGGACTAGAGATTTAGCCTGGCGATGAGCAATAGAAGACAGAACTGCAGTTCTTGGTAATAAGTGATAAAAGACTAAAATGCCACTCTCAGAATTTTCATATTGGGAGATCATAATATCATTCTTCGATAACAAATGATGAAAGACTAGAGTATCATTTCTAGTAATAAGTATTAGAAGAACGAGAGTGTACACATCCTAATAATGACTGACAGAAGGCCAGTAATCCAATTCTCCGTCAATAATGTAAGTTCAATAGACCACCTCTGGTGATAAATAATTGTCGACCATAATATTGTTTGCTGACATTTGGTAGCAGCAGTTCAAAGCATCATTTTAGATATTAATGATAGAAGTACTGAAATCCACTTTTGGAAATTAATAATAGAAAACCAAGATACCGTTTCTGATAGTTCATGGTAGAAGATCAGAAAACCATTCCTGGCAATTAATAATAGAAGATCATAATACCATTTTTGGCAATTAATAATACAAGACCAGAATACCATAGAAGAAGACCAGAATACCATTTCTGGTAGAAATCCAAGAATTCACTCTGATTTTGTCCATTGAATATGCCATCCTTAGGCTCTTAAGATGTCTTTGCATGCTTTTGCTTTCTCAAGCCCAAGTTTTCTTAGTTCATTTGTCATTTGCTTTTGGCCTATTTCAGACAGGGACTCTTTTGTTCAATTTTTTGCTTATTTAAGCAGAGCTTATTTCATGCTATTAGTCATCTTTGAATATACCGACCTCTTTGGTGGTTTCTATTTTAAGCGATGCCGATTTCTGGCAGTGCTTACTTTAGGCATGGACTTTCCTTATTCCGCCGGACATTTCATCCAGGTTTTCGGTGCGCTCGGCTAGCTTATTCTAAAGCAGGGCCCGAGGACTTACCCGACCTTCCTCCAGGAGGCACCTTAACCTGGCCATAGCGTGACATGGTTAAGGGCTTGTTTGGAACCTTTTCAAGGTCATAGCATGGTGGGACCAAGGGATTACCTATACTCCCTCAAGGAGGTGCCTTATCCTGGCCATAGCGTGACACGGATACAGGATTGTGCCGCTTTAACCTAGCCATATCTAGTTCTAGCATAGATAAAAGCTTATGCCTTCCCTCCAGGATGTGCCTTGACCTGACCATCTTGGTGCGACCAAAGGCTTTCTACCATCATTGGTAGCCTAGCTTTTTAGGTAGTCCAAGTTTAGGGAGGACTCTTCTCCCGATCATGTAAACTTTTCTTATTTTGAAAATAAAGTCTTTATTTCATGGCGTGGCTAATCCCTTACAAGTTGTTTCAGCTTTCCTTGTTATAGAAAGTGTAGGACCATTTTCCCAAGTACTTTGCATTGGTTAGTATCACGTCCGTTCATGAGATGGAAATTGCAGTATGCTCCTTTAGACATTCTCTCAAACCCTGTTTTTTGCTTTTGTGAGTGCCAATAGTTCAATTCCTCTTTGGTTTTAATATAGATGTCCTCGACTGACGTTTTAAGATTGTATTCTCCAAGAAGTACAGATTTTTGAACCGTCTTTGACTGGCGTCTAACTCTCTTGTAGCCTGGTTCGAATACTTCTTTTTGAGGGATAGACTTTTTTTTCATGGTCCGTTGGTTTTCTCTAAATGCTTTCCTTCCAATCTCAAGTTTTCAGTTGAAAACTCCTTGGTAATTCTTATGTTCCTACTAGTAGCTCTTTTATCTGCCTCATTCTTCATCTGTGAATTTCTCGGATGCTCATAGCATTCTCTTGGGTGGCAGGCCTCGTTTATGATCATACTCCATTTGTTCGTGAAGTTATCATAATCCTTTGTCATTTCTTTTTCAAAGGTAGTTCCTTGGGAATATGACTTGATGATTTTTCTCAATTGGTTAAAATGTTGTCACTTCCATTTACTCTTTCCTAAGAATAAAAATCGGGATTGGTCCCACATGAAAGGGGTTCAAGCTCCATTTTTTAGGATCATAAGATTATGCCTTCTTTTTGTTTATAATCCTCAAGGCTTCAAGCCTTAACCGTTGCTCCTCATATTGACTAGAGTCTTTGATGTTCATGAAAGTAAGCTTTGTAAGATGTGGTTTAGAAGACCCTTTCTCAAATCACTTGAATCTTCTAGCCATGATTTATTCAGTGATAAATGAATTTGATGCGAATCTAGTTCGATGAGAATCAGAGAATTGTAGTGTCGAGAAAAAAAACAATTCTGTGGTTCGAGCCCTCCTTCTAGCGTCAAAAATGTTAACCAGATTTTTGATCGACACCCCAAACAGTGCTTCGATAGTAAAAAGGAGGTTGTTTAAGTAGAAGGGAACGTTAATTTGGACAGTGCAATGCAGGCGGAAGGTTTAATATTTCGAACGGAAGGTTTATTACCAGGGGTAGGCTTGTTTTGAACCTTTGTGAAGCTTTTTCTTTATGATACAAATGAAAATTAACCAAATATTCTCTTTTAAAGTCGTACTCTAGCAATTCCGAAAGTTTGAGTGATTCGTTTCCATGGTAATAGGGTAAAGAAACGGATCATGGGGGTATGTGAGAATCTTTGATCTTGTCGAATGGTTTTATCACTTCTAAGAAGTTGGTCTTAATCTGGTCGAGAGGTACTATAATTCTAGCTGCTGGATCAAGATGCACACCTCTGCATTTAGACTATCCCTGAGGGGTTGATTGATTGGTTAATAACTACGGATGGTTAATTACTACTAGAATATAAGTATATACTAAGTTTAGTTGAAGAATTCCAACTGCAATGCCAGTAACTCCGGAAGATTATTAGTTATATTATTCCAAATTGACCGTCGGCCCTATCGAAGGGCAAAAATAGAAAACTCAATATCTTTCATAGCTTGAGATGATAGATTCAATCAACCGATCTTCAGACTTATCGGCCTGAACCTTTCGGAGGAATTGATCTTGTAAATCAGTGTTATAATAGCAAAGAGATAAGTAATTAATAAAATGATTCACAGAATTAAAAGACTTTCCTTGCCATCCATAATAAGACTTCACTTTTGTTGAATTTCCCAAATTAGACCCCCAATTAGGGTTACAGAATTATGACCAAGAAGTTACAAGTTTCTCGAATGAAAAGAAAAGTCCTCAAAAGCAGGACCCCTTGGTCTTATTTATAGACGTAGGCGGCACTCCTTCTGACCTTATGCCTTCATCCGATACGGAAGGTTGCCTTTTGTATGTTGTTGCAAACCTTTTGGTCTTGCCGGAAGATTGTTCCTTGTAAACGGTTGCAGGCCTCTCGTTATTGTCGGAAGTTTTGTTTATTGTGTATCATCATGGTCTACTGAATGCTGCCGATGGGTCTTCCCTTCACTTATTTTAGAAACTTGTTGCCTTTACTGAAAGGTTTGTTATATGCACAACATGCGAACCTTCTGAAGGCACCAGAAGGTTTATAGCCTTTGTGAACCCTTCGGCTTCATTGGAAGATTGCTTTTCCTTACTTGACTGTTGCTGAAAGTTGCATTTTCCCTAGATGACGGTGGAAGGTTGTTTTCTGTTGACTTATGAACACTGCTTTTACCTAAACCTTTCGGTACCATCGGAAGGTGTCTTTTAGGTGTATTATCCAGTCTGATTACGCTTTTGAAAAGGTTGCCTTAAGGTCATATGTTCTTCCTTCCGCTTGTTTGCCTACTCCAGAGGGAATGGACCTCTTGAACATTTTAGAATGACACTCTTCTTTCTCCATGAAAGGTGTTGAGCCGCTTCGTATTATTGAATGTATCCCTTCAATCTCTTCGAAAGGTCTGATCCAGATCCTTTTCTTTCTATCCTTTGTTTGAGGTCTTATGGCCTAAACGAAAGGCGAATTTTCTGAGTAACAATGACCTTGTAAACATTACCCAAAGATACATGAAACTGGCGAACAAATGAAATTCAAGGTAAATCGACGATTCATAATTGTTGCAAATAAAGTATATTTTGGGAGTTGCCTTATTGAAAAAATCCCCTAATTCATCATAATATCGACGTGGTGCATAATGAGAAAAATGTGTTCAATAATGTATTTAACACAATTCTGAATGTTAAAGGAAAGACTAAAGACGATTTGAAATCAAGACGTGATATAGAGGCAATATGCAATCCTCTTGTGCTTTATATGAAGCTAAATGACATGAAAAACTCAAAGCAAGCTATGAGCTAGATAGCAATCAAGTTAAAGTTCTGTTAAATTGTGTGGAAGGATTAAGATTCCTTGATGGGATTTCCTATAATCTGCGTAGATGTGTCGACTATAAGAACTGTACACTGAGTGGGATGAAAAGTCATGATTGTTATGTAACGATGGAACATTTGTTACCCGTCGCTTTCAAAGAACTGTTGCCCACAAAAGTTTGGATGGTTGTAACAGAGCTTAGTTTGTTTTATAAGAAGCTTTGTTCAACTATGTTAAAAGTTCATCGTCTATGTAAACTTTAGGAAAAAATTCCTATACTGCTCTGCAAACTTGAGAAAATATTTCCTTCAAGTTTCTTTAATGTAATGGAACATTTATCTAGTCATCTTCCGTTTGAAGCACGTCTTCGAGGTCCTATGCAATATGGGTAGAAGTATCCGTTTGAAAGATATTAATATTGAGTATGCTAAATTTTAGTTTAACAATATGTAATAAAATTTAATTACAATCATTCTTAACAGCTACTTAAATCATCTAAAGAAAAAAGTGAAATAAAAACACGAGTTGAAGGTTCGATATGCAAATCATATATTGAAGAAAAAGCTTCGTTCTTTTTCTCTCATTATTTCAGTGACCATATGAACTTATCTTTTGAAAGTGCTGTGCGAAATGATGAGGTCATTGAACAAGATTCTTCTGAATCAGTGCTATCTATTTTTAGATAGCAGGGACGCGGAAGTATGGTTAAATGACAGAGATTACCATATAACCAACACATATGTTCTTCTTAACTGTGCAGAAATTGCGCCATTTGTTAGGTACTATTAAATAACACATCTAAAATCATTTACTTGAATAATACATGTGCGTATTCATTATAATGCAATATATTATCTATATATGCAGTATTTACGAATCACAGCATCCAAGCGGCCATATCAGCAAAAAAATTGCTACTTGGTTTTCGAACCACGTATATGGTCTGTTGAATATGCACTTATATGATTTTTGTTTGATGATAATAAACATATATAGATTCGTTTAAATGTATTTGATAATATACTATTTTATTTTTCACAGATTAAATAAATATTTGCTGAATAAAATAAATAACACGGAATTTGAATTCAAACGAATATTTTATTCAAACAAATATTTATTACATCTTTGAATAGTACAATTTCAAGCTCTCACTATTCACTATACAACTTTGATACAAATTCAATTACATCACTATTTTACATCAGCACCTCACTACATATCACTCACACTCGTATTTATCTTCAACTGCATTCCAGTTTGAATCCAGCATCTGGGCAATCTGCAAAAATATAAACTAACGCAGTAAAATTGAAAAAGAAATATTTTTGCAATTCAAAAATAAAAGATAATTTTTGAAAATATGATTTGCCTCAGTAATTTAGGTTGTTCGTCATAATTTAAATTTGAATTCATCATACACGAACAACTTGTGACATACACAGTGTATTACTGTATATGCCACAAGGCCGTGCACGCCGATATATACACTTGATTGTTTTACAGGGACAGGTACGCACAGGTCAAACCCAAATGAAAAACCGGGTTCAACTCACGTGCAATAACATTGAAAATCACGACACAAGCACAAGGTCAAATCCGAGTTTTGAAATTGGATTCAACATAAGGCGACATGACATGAATGCAACGAAGACCAACATCAAAATGGACTACAACAATCATGGCAGTTCACATACATATATACATGAGCAGATACACAAATATACATGTATGCGCTGACACAGCAGTTTTGAACAAAGGAACCAATACACAGTGAATTAAAGGAAAATGGAAAGCCTGCACCAAAATCAATATAACCAAGACCAAGATGCAGTATACAAGTACAAGACCAACTCAGTGATAATATGTATGGGGGCACTGGACTACAGCACAACCAAACCAACATGATGACAATGCAAGCAAGAACAACAGAGTTTCAAAAATCCAATGCTCAACATCATATGAATCCAAATCAACTGTACTGGACAATACAAGGAAATGAAGATTGCAGCAATATACAGATGAACAAAATGACCAACTGCAACAATGCAAACAATATAAACAGTGAAGAACATGGACTGCAACATTCAAGTGTATATTGAAAACAAGCTGCATGAATACAACATGAAGTACAGCGACACAAAGAGGCAACAAAGACCAAAGTGCATGAACACAGTGAACAACAAAATCTCAAACATATATCAGGTGCACATGGATGTCACAAGCAAAGACCAAGTGCAACTACATGATACAGCAAATACAAACTGCTACAACACCAAGTAAAGGAATCAGACAGTACCAAAATATCAGAGTGAACTATGAAGATCAACAAGTAAAGGCCGCACCAGAATGCATCAAAAGCAAACCGAGTACAGGCCATAACATGTCAATACAAGCACATGAGGTAATGAATCACTGAAGTGATGCATCCAGTACCAACCAGAAAAAGAATGGCCAGACACAAGGCATGGGGGCAGTACAACTAAACCAACATGATGACAAAACAGCATATATACATATGTGCAGCTTGAATACGAATACATCAAGTCACGGTAAACAACACTTTGAATGAAAATCAAAGCATGTACAAGTTGTACTATGCATATGATCATGCTATTATTCAACACAACAATGCAGCACAATTCAGGTAGCCAAAAATGCAATTCGAAGTAATATAACAGCAAGCTACAAGTTATATGAAATCAAGTGACCAAAGTCAAAGCATCAGAGGGAATCATCGATATTCAAACTACAGATACAAAGCTAAATGTATCGAAGCCGTATTTTTAACAAGTCAACAGAAAAAGGAACAAAAACCGTGGTCATCACGAAATTGATTCAAAAGCCGCGTCAACCAAGGAACGTGAAAGATACGCAATTGACAAAGTCAAGTAAATCATCATCGTTCAACAAATATCAGAGGGCCGATAGCATAAAATTGAAGAAATCAGACGAACGAGTTTTAGGAAATTAACTCCTATATAAACCCTAATCATCACATGCAATCGATTATGGAGTTCAATCAAGCATAACAGTATAGCATAAACGAAAATCACATACCGAATCGAAGTCGAACTCCATCAACAACAACGAAGCAGCCGAAGTGAGCAACAATCGATCAACAGTACACGCGAATAATCATCGAATCAATCAATATATTATCGGCGCTTCGAAAGCCCTAAATTGGATCGAAGGGACAAGCCCTAATTTAGCTTCAAAGTGGAAACGGCCGGCATCTCCAAATAAACAAAGGAAGATAATAAAAGAGACGGGCTAGAAGATAAAAGGGGCCGGCATTTTTTTAATAAGGGCTTTAAATTTAAAATTAGGGTTATTTCATTTTAATTGTTTTTAATTGTATTTTCCTTTTTTTTTTAAACCGTTTAAATTTCTAGTCGTGTGACTAGGGGACAAGCTACGTGGCATAGCTTGAGAATTCGCAACTCGGTAGTTGAGTTGTGGCAGGGTTTTGAGCGTAGAGTTAGATTAGTCAAAAGCGGGTATAGCGAGTTTATGTGTGTAAGCGAGGGACTATCTAATTTCTAGTAGAAACCTTGGGGGCAGCACGTAGGCAGAGTTTTGCCGAAGCTGGGTAAATTCTATGTTGTTCTGTTTTATTCTATTATTTATATTCTGCAATATCTGTGCTGCTATTCTGTGATCTGAATTGAAATTAATTTATAAGCTTCCGCGATTTTAATAATTTACACAATCACCCTATTCACCCCCCCCCCCCTCTAGGGTGAAATCGATCCTACAAGTGGTATCAGAGCTAGGAACAAAAGTCGTTTTTTGTTTAAATTTTTTTTACAAAAATCAATTTTTGTTTTAAAAATTCGTGTTTTAAAAATTGGTTTTTGTTTTAAAATTTTGAATTTTTGAAATGGCTTCTTTTATTAATACTTCTGTTGAGGGTCGTTCCAATATTATTCCTTCTATTTTCGATGGAACAGATTTTTTGAATTGGAAATTGAAAATGGAATTTTATTTAAAATCTGTTAATATTAAATGTTGGGATATTATTGAAAATGGGTGTGATATAACAGATAAGAAAATTATCTTGATTAATGCTCTTGCTATGCATATAATATATTCTCATATTAATCAAGATAATTTTAATTTCATTTCTCATTGTGAAAATGCACAGGAAATCTGGAATACTTTCGATGCAATATATGGAGCAAAAGTCAACAGTAATGAGAAGTCCTCCGCAACTGACTCAGTTAAAGAGATGTGCTTAACAGGATTGGTAAATAGCAGTTGTGATGAGGATGATGAAGATGGAGCAGCCGAGCTGGCATTAATAATGAAGAAATTCAAAAGGTGGAATCACAAATACGGAAATCCAGCTCTAAATAAAAAATTAAAAAGCAGAATAATCAAAGCACTGGATAACTCGAAACAACACGGGATCATTTGCAACAAACCCGGTGATATCAAGCCCAATTATCTCCGATTTCAACTCGACAAAGAAAAGAATTCAAAAAGGAAATTTGCAGCCACGTGGAATAAAAGCGATAGCAGTGAAAGTGAGAAAGCAGATATATGCCTTCATGGGAATATAACCGATAGCGACGATGACGAGCCAAGCGAGGTATCAAAACTTACTCACTCTGAATTACTCATTTATTTCCACGAAGTAAATGGCTGTTTTGAACGACTTAGGGAAAAATACGCCAAACTTGAATCTCAAAAGGATACTTCGATAGAATGCAATAAACAACTTGATCAACTAGTTAAAACCTATCAAAGTAGGATCCCTAAGTGTGATAAGTGTCCAACATTCGAAAAAAAATTAAAAAATCAGAAATCAATATAAAATCACTTGAAAATGAAATTCTGATTTTAAAAGAGAATGAAAATACTAGGAGAGAGAATTCTATTAAAAAGTGCACACAGTTGTTAAACGAAAATGAATCTCTCAAAACCCAAGTCCAACAATTGTCAACGACTTTAGATAAATTTTCAAAAAGTGAAAAATCGTTGAATATGCTATTAGGAAAGCAAACTGTTAATTCGGTTAGACAAGGACTTGGATATAATAGTTCGAAAATTGTTGAAAGCAATATTAGTCAAGTTAATTCCATGTGCACGTTTTGTAGAAAATTTGGACACGATCACAATAATTGTTGGTATAGACCCAAACATGTGAAAAGTATACCGATTTGGGTTCCTAAAGGCACAAATATAAAATCTCTCAAAGTTAAACAAATTTGGGTGCCGAAGGGAACAATTATAAATAGTTTTGGGTCTTTACAAAATTGTTATTCAAAATTTTCCGCCACTAACAACCATGGACCTATAAAAACAAATAGGTCACATAAATCATCGTGTGGGTGTGGTGGCAGGCTAAGGAACAACAACAGTGTTCTCTGGATTTTGGCTGTTCCAGAAACACAACGGGCGACAAAGCAAAGTTCCTTAGCCTAGTATAAAGGTGACAGAATCACAATGGACAACAACGAAAAATATCGTAAAGGTAAAACAGGTATGGTATGTTTTAAACGATATATTAAATGTGATAATCTGCACCGTATTCTGAATTAAAATCAGCCAATATCAAGATGATGATTCTGACTTATTCAACATAGTTGGTCAATTATATTCTTATGCCAAAAACACTATAAAAATCTCTAGATTCTTTGAATTACTTCATATATATCAGTTTGGATTAAAAATAGTGTTTTGTTGGATAATACAATTGGTTATAATATGGCTAACTCCTTATTCACGGTTTTCTGATTATTTACACGGCTTCAATTCAGATTCAAAAGAATGTCATTTAAATTGTTGTTAAAATTGAATTTAAAATTTTTGGTGCACACTTCATGTTTTGGTCTATAAAATTCAATGAAAGAGAAATTCAGATGCAGATTACACTGGTAATCTAGTTGATAGAAAAATTACTAGTGAAACGTGATTTTTGTTGAGACATTTAGTAACTGCATCGTTTTTTTTCAATGAAAATATTTGCATATTCTTCATTTCAAATAATTTTCAAATAGCAGAAAATTTTCTTTTAAAACCCCTGGAGAAAATCATTTTTGACCATAGTTTCAGATTAGTCATTTTAGAAAAATTAATTTCATAATTATTTTTGAATCTGATTTTAAATGACTATTTTGACTAATCTGACTCCCTAATGTTTATCGAAAAGAAAAACAGTGATTGAAAAAGTGATGAGTGTTAATATTGATCAAATATTATGACTCGAGACAGTATAATTAATAAATTTCTTTAGAAATTTAAACAAGAGTTATAAAACTGTTTGTTGGTAAAAATTCCATGACCATCTCTATCTCTATCATATTTCTAACAACCATCACTCATAAAAATTCTATATAGTTTGTCGATATGTGGTACTTTAAACAGGAATCGTTCGTTTTTCATTTTCACATTTTTTTTAAAAAAAACAAATAAATAAATAAATACCAAAGTATCCACTCTCATTTAAAAGTCCTCACGGTTATGCATGGGTGAATTACTTGGAATTTGTTATGTGCTTCCATGCTCATTTAAAAGTCCTCACGGTTATGCATGTATGGAACGCATATCAAAAGTTGATTTGTAAAATAAACAAGTTGATTCTAATCCCATTTAAAAGTCCTCACGGTTATGCGTGGTTAGAAGATACTTGAATACATTTTTTTTAAAATAAAATTGGAATACTACTAATCTCATTTAAAAGTCCTAACGATTATGCATGGTTAGTAGATATTCAAATTCCTGATATAAATATGCCACAAATAGACACAACTGTATGGTTTTATATGATGATATCATTCCTATCATTCTAAAAGTGGAATATGCGCCTAACAAAATATTTATGATTTTTGTTTGATTTCTTTATTGAAATTTAATATTTATATTCAATTGAGTTTTAATGTTGGTTAATATCGATAACTTTATCTCTATTTTCTCTAACACTATTATTCTTTTGCAGATAACAAAAGGGGGAGAGAAAAGTTAAGATTTTGTCAAATAAAATCAAGCAAAGGTCAAATAATTTTCCATTTTGCATCTAGAGTCATTTGCATATTTTATTTGTATGCATATATGTAGGGGGAGCTTTGTGTAGAGGAAGCATTTAAATAGGGGGAGCAATTAGAGCATATCAATGATCAAATACATTTAACATATTCAAAATCTTAAATATATGTTTGTTATCATCAAAAGGGGGAGATTGTTGAATATGCGCTTATATGATTTTTGTTTGATGATAATAAACATATATACATTCGTTTAAATGTATTTGATAATATACTATTTTATTTTTCACAGATTAAATAAATATTTGCTGAATAAAATAAATAACACGGAATTTGAATTCAAACGAATATTTTATTCAAACAAATATTTATTACATCTTTGAATAGTACAATTTCAAGCTCTCACTATTCACTATACAACTTTGATACAAATTCAATTACATCACTATTTTACATCAGCACCTCACTACATATCACTCACACTTGTATTTATCTTCAACTGCATTCCAGTTTGAATCCAGCATCTGGGCAATCTGCAAAAATATAAACTAATGCAGTAAAATTGAAAAAGAAATATTTTTGCAATTCAAAAATAAAAGATAATTTTTGAAAATATGATTTGCCTCAGTTATTTGGGTTGTTCGTGATAATTTAAATTTGAATTCATCATACACGAACAACTTGTGACATACACAGTGTATTACTGTACATGCCACAAGGCCGTGCACGCCGATATATACACTTGATTGTTTTACAGGGACAGGTACGCACAGGTCAAACCCAAATGAAAAACCGGGCTCAACTCACGTGCAATAACATTGAAAATCACGACACAAGCACAAGGTCAAATCCGAGTTTTGAAATTGGATTCAACACAAGGCGACATGACATGAATGCAACGAAGACCAACATCAAAATGGACTGCAACAATCATGGCAGTTCACATACATATATACATGAGCAGATACACAAATATACATGTATGCGCTGACACGGCAGTTTTGAACAAAGGAACCAATACACAGTGAATTAAAGGAAAATGGAAAGCCTGCACCAAAATCAATATAACCAAGACCAAGATGCAGTATACAAGTACAAGACCAACTCAGTGACAATATGTATTGGGGCACTGGACTACAGCACAACCAAACCAACATGATGACAATGCAAGCAAGAACAACAGAGTTTCAAAAATCCAATGCTCAACATCATATGAATCCAAATCAACTGTACTGGACAATACAAGGAAATGAAGATTGCAGCAATATACAGATGAACAAAATGACCAACTGCAACAATGCAAACAATATAAACAGTGAAGAACATGGACTGCAACATTCAAGTGTATATTGAAAACAAGCTGCATGAATACAACATGAAGTACAGCAACACAAAGAGGCAACAAAGACCAAAGTGCATGAACACGGTGAACAACAATCTCAAACATATATCAGGTGCACATGGATGTCACAAGAAAAGACCAAGTGCAACTACATGATACAGCAAATACAAACTGCTACAACACCAAGTAAAGGAATCAGACAGTACCAAAATATCAGAGTGAACTATGAAGATCAACAAGTGAAGGCCGCACCAGAATGCATCAAAAGCAAACCGAGTACAGGCCATAACATGTCAATACAAGCACATGAGGTAATGAATCACTGAAGTGATGCATCCAGTACCAACCAGAAAAAGAATGGCCAGACACAAGGCATGGGGGCAGTACAACTAAACCAACATGATGACAAAACAGCATATATACATATGTGCAGCTTGAATACGAATACATCAAGTCACGGTAAACAACACTTTGAATGAAAATTAAAGCATGTACAAGTTGTACTATGCATATGATCATGCTGTTATTCAACACAACAATGCAGCACAATTCAGGTAGCCAAAAATGCAATTCGAAGTAATATAACAGCAAGCTACAAGTTATATGAAATCAAGTGACCGAAGTCAAAGCATCAGAGGGAATCATCGATATCCAAACTACAGATACAAAGCTAAATGTATCAAAGCCGTATTTTTAACAAGTCAACAGAAAAAGGAACAAAAACCGTGGTCATCACGAAATTGATTCAAAAGCCGCGTCAACCAAGGAACGTGAAAGATACGCAATTGACAAAGTCAAGTAAATCATCATCGTTCAACAAATATCAGAGGGCCGATAGCATAAAATTGAAGAAATCAGACGAACGAGTTTTTAGGAAATTAACTCCTATATAAACCCTAATCATCACAGGCAATCGATTATGGAGTTCAATCAAGCATAACAGTATAGCATAAACGAAAATCACATACCGAATCGAAGTCGAACTCCATCAACAACAACGAAGCAGCCGAAGTGAGCAACAATCGATCAACAGTACACGCGAATAATCATCGAATCAATCAATATATTATCGGCGCTTCGAAAGCCCTAAATTGGATCGAAGGGACAAGCCCTAATTTAGCTTCAAAGTGGAAACGGCCGGCATCTCCAAATAAACAAAGGAAGATAATAAAAGAGACGGGCTAGAAGATAAAAGGGGCCGGCATTTTTTTAATAAGGGCTTTAAATTTAAAATTAGGGTTATTTCATTTTAATTGTTTTTAATTGTATTTTCCTTTTTTTTAAACCGTTTAAATTTCTAGTCGTGTGACTAGGGGACAAGCTACGTGGCATAGCTTGAGAATTCGCAACTCGGTAGTTGAGTTGTGGCAGGGTTTTGAGCGTAGAGTTAGATTAGTCAAAAGCGGGTATAGCGAGTTTACGTGTGTAAGCGAGGGACTATCTAATTTCTAGTAGAAACCTTGGGGGCAGCACGTAGGCAGAGTTTTGCCGAAGCTGGGTAAATTCTATGTTGTTCTGTTTTATTCTATTATTTATATTCTGCAATATCTGTGCTGCTATTCTGTGATCTGAATTGAAATTAATTTATAAGCTTCCGTGATTTTAATAATTTACACAATCACCCTATTCACCCCCCCTCTAGGGTGAAATTGATCCTACATGGTCTGGTAAATATTATAGTCAATGAAGGGTTGAAACATCTTGCGATGGGACCAAAAAGAAAAGTCAAGACATGTCCAATGTTCTTTGACAATGGATACAAATTCAACACCAAAGAATATGAGGCTGAAAAATTAACTAACAATACCGGTGTATATGTTAAAGGGTGATGATCCAAATGATCACATAAATCATTTTTACGGCGTATTATCTCGGGTTTTGCAGTTAACATATTTCACCAAATCTGCAGAAGAAGTTTTTTGTTTAGATGCAACTGGTTCAGCAATGTTCCAGGTTTTGAAATCAACGTGCACCAAAAATATAATATTATTGAAATAAAGCATATATCACGTTATCATAAGTACGATCTGTTTATACTAGCAAAACAAGCCCTGCAAGTTTATCATGCTCCTTACCCATCTCTAAAAAGAGATAAAACAGATTGTTCGGTATTTTTTAAAACGAATGCAAGATTTACGTTTGATGGAAAAAATATTCTAGACGAACAAGCGTACCAAGTGGATATCGAGGAAAATGGCGAAACTACAATAACATATAATCATATTGGTTTTGGACCTCTAAATGATGAATCAAATGTATTAGTAGAAGCATTTGAGACCATAGAGGAAAACAATATAGAGTACAAGACCGAGCCCGAATCATAAAACTACGAGGACTGATTTAATAGTATACACGTTGAAAAAAAGATAATTTATGGGAATATTGATGTTACACTTTTTTTGTATATGCTATTATTGATGTTAATCTTGATATGTTTACTCATAATTGAATATGTATTCTTTCATAATAAAATAATATGTATATGACAGGTATTACAGATGTCTTTTTTAGGCGGCGGAATTCTTCGAAGTCCAATTCTCCATCTTCGTCTCAAAGATGAACCGTTCGCTGCGGAGGTGACGGTAGCGGCCCATCACAGAAGGTGCCACGTACGGTAGTTAGATTGCTACCGAAAGCATATAGCTCTTAATTATTAAATTTACATTGGCAATATGAATATTTTGTATGATATATTAGTCATAATTTGTCTGTATCATATTTAATGCAGGAATTTTGAGCTTGAGCCTTCCAATATAGTGCTCAGCATATCTAGGCAGGCATATATGAGCCATGAGACTGCATGTTGGCCGAAATGGTGTAGGATCCCTGAGCATGTACGGGAGAATCCGGCAGGACTTCCTGGTAAGTGTAAAATTATATAACATTATATATAATCACTTTACAATTTGCCGACTAAGTAAAAATGTATAACATATATTTTTTCAACATATATACAGGGTGCGGTAGACTTGCAAGAGGAGAATGTTGCTCTTTGCCAGCGCTGCTGGAACTCCAAAATTGCATAGAATTACCGGGATACGACGCCAAGCATCAAAAAATCTGGTAAGAAGCCAAATTGGATAGGCGCCAGTGTATTGGATGCTCAGGTCTCATGGCGGGGTAGCGATGAGTTCAGGGTAAGTCTATCAGTTGTCATCTTAATTTGTTCAGTAGAGAATATATAATTTAACCCTGTAAAATATAATTTTAATTTTTGATTTGCAGGCGGAGTCGGAGAGGTACTCAGCAGACATGCAAAAAAATCCAGTCATACATCGTTATGGCTCGAAATCATTTCAGCATCATCGCGATGACCTGGTAAATTGATTAATTTCAATTATGAACAGTTATTATATTTTTGTATAAATTTGTATGAGCAACAATAATATACACCAATTATTGTAGAAAAGAGCGCGTGGGGCTCTCGTTTCGTATATGGACGTATTTACGCATACTCATGCCGTTAGGTAGACCGACGACGAGGAATCCGTGACATATGCCTGACATGAGAATGATAAAACATACGCCGCACATGTAAGTATATTTTAAGCTACAAGTTGTTAATAATGGTCATTTTAATTAATTAGTAATAAATTATTATAATAATGTCATGTAATATTTACTTGTATTTGATTTTGCATTGCATAAAAAATTTATGCAAGCACGTGCGCAGATGCTTGAGCATTCGGGATTGGAACAGTTGGCCATTGATGAGGATGACGCAATCTTTGATTCTGTTATGGACTCGACCCAGAGAAATAGATGCCACAACAATTAATCGGTAATTTGTAAAAATTAACTAAGTTGTAAAGCTGCTTAATTTTTATAAAAGTTACGCAATAACTTTAACATATTTCGACTTGTTTTGTAGGCTCGGGTCTAACAAAAGGCCTATCAAAAGGCTTAGAACAACGCTGAGATCAATGAGCTTCGACGGTAGATTGCACAGCTGCAAGAGGAGGACCGCCTCCGAGCAGCGTAAATGGAGCAACTGAACCGGCATTTAGCCGAGTATATGGAGCGTCATGAAGCATTCCCTTCGTCTGGTGGTTCCAGAGCCGATGATGAGTCGTGAGGTACGTTTTGCACTTTTTGTTTTTAAAACTTGTGTATATATACAATGAGAGATGGTGAGGTTGATTTGTGGAAATTTTGTGCTTGATATTGATTTGTGGGGTTTGATGTTGGATGTATATATTGTACATCGATGTTGGATTTAGACATTGTTGGGTGATGATGGATGGTTTGGTTTGCATTGATTAGAATATTATTGATTGATTTTAGCTTGTATATCTGATGTGTGTGTGTGTACGTGCGTGTGTATTGGCGTGTTGTGATATATATTGATATTGATGCACTATTGGGCTGCTAAAAAAAAAATTTACCCAGATTTCCAACTGCCATCGACGGTTTCTAACGGCTTATAGGTCGACATATGTCGACGGCTTCCGAAGGCTAACCGGTCGTATATACAGACGGCTTCCGACGGTTTTTCGGACGTGTTTTTAAGCCACGTGGACGTCAGCACCATCTGAAAAAACGTCGGAACTTTGAAGGCCATCGCAAATTTGTCTTTCGACGAAAGTCGTGTTCTATATACTGACGACATTCTGCCGGCTCTTGTAGTGCAACAAAAAGATGTAAATAGAAATGTCAAGATTTTCTCTAGATTAACCCACAGTACGAACCGAATTGGTGGAAAATGAAGATTCACGAGCTTTGTGTCTATCATTTGATATCAAGGCAGACATGATTATGATGACAAAGCATTAAATTCTTAAGAAGACTAATTTTGATGACTTAGTTATATTCTAGGACCATACTCACTATTCTAGATGCAAATTTTTTTTGCGTTGGATTAAAAGAATTGGAAAGATGTTAGTTCTTGATAAAAATAATAATGACATGCATTTTGTATAAAATAATAATGATATGAAGTTACTATTTAATTTTAATTGAACGTAAAGCTATGTCAAATTATTCTATGTCGGTAAGATGGTTAAAAGCCAAATGGATCATCGGGATGAGAAGTGGGCTTATCAGGGCCCATAAACAAATCTTAAACTCTGTGGGTTTCAAGCCCGGTTTAAATCGACACAAGAACCTGCATAACTACACTCTACGTTAATACCAGCCGTTGATTTCTCCCCAATTTTTGCATCCGAACCCTAGTCTCTTCTTATAAATCAATTCCTAGTTTCCTCTCACGTTCATGCAGCCGCTTTTCTTCTTCAGATCCAATCCCGAGTACTAACTTTAAGCTTTAGCTCTTGGCATGGAAATCAAATTCTAGAGTAGCCGTCATCGCTTTGTATGCTGGTTATCTCCATTCTACTTTTCATTTTCTCTACATTTTTTTCATCCCTTAACGTGATAGTAAAGTATGATTTCGCAATTTGTTCGAATTCATTTTTATTTCTTAATACTAATTTGCTTCATTATCTGGTCATTGTGGAAATTTGATTCCCTGTGAACTCGTTCCCTTGTAGCCACATAAATTTGTTGTGATTTTTTTTTTTTTAAATTCTTCCACGGTTACTTTTGGAGGAAGAAATGGGAGTTACATAAAGATTATATTTTAATTTTGTTTTTCAAATTAATAATATCATACAAAGGCGACTGTGATGAATAATGTTTACAGACCTGTAATGATTTGCGGAAATGATCGCGTTCATTGAACATCTAAGGGGCTGAGTTGCCTTTTTTAAAGTTTAAATTTATTTTGGTGGACTCTTTTAGTGTTCGCTTTGCATATAAGATTAACAGGCAAATCTGCTAATTTGATTTGGTCTGGTAAAGTGTGAAGCGAAAGCAATTGCTTCCCTCGCTATCCATTGCGATTTCTATCACACATGGACGTTGGGTAGCTACATTTTTTTTTTTTTCAAGTTTAAATTTATGCTCATGTTCTTGATACTTTTTTCTTATTATTTGATTGTGCTGTATATTTTTAAATTCAACTCATAAAATTATTTATTACATATAATCATCATAGTGAAATTGTGGTACCTTGGTCATTGAGCTCAGTGTCGTATTTGTAACATGAGAAACGTAGATTTAGTTGAATATTAATTTTTTTTAATAAATTTTGAATTTTTGGTCCGAAAAAAGTAGAAACGATCCAAAACACAGGTAATTGAATGGCACGTGCAAGCAAGTCTTTCCGCGTCCAGACGGCCCGTGCAGCAAAATCCCGTTCAGGTTCCATAACCAAGCTCTTCAAAGAGCTTCACATAACATATAATATTGATTACCTAGGCTGTGCCTCGAATTATTAAAAAGGAGATTTGTTAAAATATGGATTAATTTATTAATTCAATCCATTTAACCTACATTTAAATGGGCTGGTCCAATCTATTTATAAAATTTATTAACTGGGTTATGAATTTGGTTGATCAGTTTTTAAAGGGTTATAAGGAGGTAATTCATTTATCTATTTATTAAAAATATTAAATTTCAATATGAATTTAAAAAATAAGAATTTTAGACATATAATATTGTTTTTTCATGAAGGTTGATAGTTATACTTAGAAAATAATAGACCATTACATTTTCATATTTGAATTTTACATGCAGAAGCCGCTAATTTATTAACTCGAGTGAGATTTTTTATTTAAATTATGGATCATATGAAACACTTGGACATTTGATAACGCATAATGTAGTTCTTTAATGATATTGACAGTTGTACTTTGAAAATAACAGGTTATCATATTCTTATATTTGAATTCCGTTTAATGTAGAAGCTGTTATTTTTTTTTCTTCGAACTATAACGACTTCTTAGTATTGACTCGAATTAGGAAAGACTTGAATCGACTAACTTCCATTTAAATTATGGACACAGTATGTAACACTTGGATAATTCATTGTGTGAATGCATATTGTATGCATATTGTAGTTTTCAAATAGAACTGACAGTTGTATTTAGCAAATAACAAGTTAGCACAACCATATATATGAACTTCGTTTCGTGCAGAAGTCGTTATTTCTTTTTTCGAATTGCAATAATTTCTTCATATTGGTTCGAAATCAGACGAGACAGACTGATTAACTTACACTTAAATTATGGACAGTGTAACACTCGAATACTTTATCGTGTGAATGTACATTGTAGTTTTTCGAGCAAACTGAAAGTTGTATTTAAAAAATAACAGACTACTACAACTCTATATATGATCTCCGGCTAGTGTAGAAACCGTTATTTTTTTTTCATATTGCAATAACTTCTCATATTTACTGTAAATCAGACGAGCTTTCGACCGATTAACTTTTACTTAAATTACGGACAGTATGTAGCACTCAGATACTTCATCGTGTGAACACATACTGTTGTTTTTCAATGGAACTGAAAATTGTACTTAGAAAATAACAGACCACTGCATCTTCATGTTTGAATTTCACTTAGTGAATACGTCGCTATTTTTTTTGTTTGGACTGAAATAACTTTTTTGTATTAAGTTGGAATCCGAGACTTCGATTGACGAACTTACATCTAAATCACGGACAGTATGTAATACTCGGATAATTCATTTTATGAATGTATACTATAGTTTTTCAACAAGACTGATAGTTGTACTTAAAAAGTAATAGACTAGCACATCTTCATATTTGAATTTTGATAAAATTTAGAATTGAAATTTTAAATTTCTATCGGAATTCAAAACATAAAAATTAGAATAAGAATTATTTTATATTTATTTCGTTTTTATTAGTTAAATCAAATTTAAATCTTTAAATGGATAATCCGTTTATTAAACGGGTTGGGTCATAAATGAGTTGGGTTATATGTGAGTAAAAAGTAATGGGTTGGGTCAAACTCAATTCAACCAAACTCGTTTGACATGCCTATTAAAAAGGATGAAGGAGATGTTGAAGAAGCTGAACGAGAAGCACTTTACTTACTACATTTTTTAATTCGTTTACTTTTTTGTTTAAATTTATGTTCATGTTATTTGAGGTGCTTGAAATTTTCTGGATTCAACTCATATATCTTATATTATATATTATCACCATAGTAGAATGGAGGTACTTTGTCCATCTAGTGCAGCGTCGATATTTGTAATATACGAAATGTAGAGTTTAATTGAATGTTCATTTTTTTTTTAATAAATTATTGGTTTGTGATTTGAAGAAAAAATGAATATTCATAACTGCATTTGGTTTTCAAAGGCAACGACTATACGGAATGTTTGTTGGTTCAAGCTAATTTTCATTTAGTTGGGCTTATTTAAGCTGACATGTTGGATGAACCGAAAGATTATTACATTTGACTTTTCATTAAGATTATACAAATTATTAAAAAAAATTATTGCAAGAATGATAACTTATCTTTTTTAACATGACAAATCATTGGTTATCCGTGAGGATTATAGTTTAGTTTGGATACCAATGAAATGATAGAGATGTTGTATATATTTAAATGGTGTGAAATAATATTGAAAACATGATTATAAAAAGTTTACTCAAGGACTATCTGCATAATTTTACATTTCAATTTTTTAATTTCTACCGTAGTGTCGTCCGCATTTCTCAACTTTTTTAATTAAAAAGTTTATATTATTTGCTACTTTGATTTTTTTTCCAAATAGATTTGTGGATTTCCTGTCTCCGTATTGAATTGTTGAATTTGGGCATTTGCTTACGTATTTGTTTGTTGAATTTGCAATACTACAATCTTAGTAGTGATATTTAGTAATATTTGCAGTTTGGAGTTTGCAAATTTCAAAAGCAATTTTGTTGAGCATCATATCGTGTATAATCTATTTTTTTCAAATTTCTCAAGTACAAATGCAACAGTGTACAAAGATTTTCATGTTATATATTTCAAACATTGTTTATAAAAAAATTATTATTATAAGATTAAAAGTATGTTTTACAATTATTTAGAAGTACGAAGAGAGGGAATTAGAGAGAGTGACAAATTTTGAAAAAAAAATCAGACTGAAGGTAAATGCTAGTTATTACTATCATTATGTTCAATTTTTACACTATACAAAATACTAGTTATAATTAACATGATATTTAGTTTTACACTGTATAAAATACTAACTATAACTAACATTGTCCTTCAGTCTAACTTTTTTCAAAATTCGTCTTTTAATCAAAAAATGAAATTTATTGGTTTTCAGTTTATTTGTTTTAAAGTTTGTTCTTTTGTCTATTTTTCATTAGTTAAAATTACATGGAATTTATTTTTTTGATTTTAATGTTTGGACACATATGGAAGAGTAGATAATCACTATGTTGCTTACAGACATATAAAACAAATTCATTGACAAAAATATTGACCAATACGTTGAAACAAATTCAATATTTGAATTTTTATTTCTTCAAGTTGTGATGCTTTCAATTGAAATTTTTGGTTATGTCAATGGTTTCTATGAATTCAAACATCAACTTCTCTCTCTCTTCAATTTGACAGATTTATCGGCGAAACAAACCTTCTGCTGTTTAAATGTCAAGTCTTAATAAGACAGATTAGGATTGCAATAATCGTATTTTTCAAATTTTCTTTAATGAATGTAAGTAACATATGTTAAGACATAATAATTTAAAATAAACTTGTCTGAAACCATTGAAAGGTTTAAAATCGAGATATCGTCTAGTGAAAGATAGACGATTCTCGTTACAATGACATTTGCAAGTGCTATTTTTGATTTGTGCATCTATACTGTCCATGTAATAAAATTCTTACCACGTGTCACATCCAAGGCCTTCAAATTGCTTCAGATAAAGAAAGGGAAATGAACCTTCTCTAATTCCTGTAACATCTTTTCCTAAGTCCTCAAATAATGACAACCAAAATCCTTAAGTGCAACAACGTTTTAGTTAATTACTTTTCATAATTAGTTTAATATTAAATTAATGGCAAGTCATGCAGATTTAAGTGAGATGTTTTTTCTTTGAATATTATATTAATAGCTCAATTCCTTGGGTTGCAATAAATTTATTATAAAGGTGGTCATTTTGTTTATATAAATGTGTGATTTGTAATTAATTTATCATTATTAGATTAGTTGTGGTATAATTATTTTAGATATTAATGCAATTGAGGATCTAGATTGTGTCGTCATTTGAGGATTTAGAAGATCTAAACGAAGTTTCGATGGAGTTGGAGAAGATAGGTATTTTATCTGGGATAGTTTGAGGGTCTCTAGCTGTAGCCCCGGGATGGAGTTCTACTGCATGAGTAGTATGGATGCGGAAGATATGTTTGCACGTGCGATTGGTAAAGAGGATATTTTCCGTTCTACGATATCTCGGTTTCGGACCTTCTTTTAGAGATTTTATGTGAGTTTATTATGTTTTGATATATTTATCCCCATCTTAAAGTTGAATTTATAAAATTTGTTCTCTACAATCCTAATCTTGTTTTATTTAATACTTGTGCGAGTAGTACGATGTTTGTCTTGTCTGTCGATCTATAACTTGAAGTTAGCGAAGTTGATGTTTGGATTCATTCACACACATTGGCATGACCATAAAAATTCAAGTATAAGTTTCAACCCATAAAATTTAGTTTAATGAATCCAGAGTGTTTGTGTTTATGAGATTAGCTAAGCAAATTCTTATAATTTGCTCACACTTGGTGCGTTTACATTGATTTTTCAATCCAAAACGTCAATGAATTTTAGTGGCATAATATCATTCTAGTATAATGAGAAACTTAAATTTTCTTAGAATATTATATTCAGATAGTTGAGAAAAGGAATTTTAAGCAATGAAAAAATACCATGTGTTTATATGGATACAACTTTGTTAATATGCAGATTATATGAAACCTTATTCTTTCTGAAAACGGAGAAGGGTTCAAATTTATGCATTGTAACCATTGCAATATGTTTTTTATATTGACCTATAGGTGCTTCTGAAGAAAGGATATAAGATCTTTTCAAAGTGGTCCATGAAAACACTATCGGTTATTTTCATTAATGAAATAAAAGCATGTAGAAGGTACGTTGGGTGTGTAG
The DNA here is from genome assembly GCA_030765085.1 of Allium cepa. NCBI lineage: Eukaryota > Viridiplantae > Streptophyta > Magnoliopsida > Asparagales > Amaryllidaceae > Allium > Allium cepa. The sequence goes on along the minus strand of CM060941.1, from coordinate 74,592,028 downwards.
CTATTGAGGTGGTTGGTAATTCTTGTTGGTTGGTATGGTGTTGATGTGGTGTCTATTGCAAAATCTAAGACTGAATTCTAAGTGGTTCTTCAATGTATATTCGTTGCAGTTAAAAATATTTGTAAATAGACATTTTGAAGGCTAAATGGGGGAAGCTCCATGTCAACAACGTTTGAACATGATATGTTGATTTTGGTAGAAAACTCATAAATTAACACATTATCATACAAGCTTAGAAAGGGAATTTGGTTAAAAATTTTAAATTGATACGTGGTGTTTGGAAATGTTAGAAATTCTTGGGCAAAAAAATTTCTTCTGGTTTAATAGCATCCACTTTCGAAATGGTTTAATCTGCTGTAAGGTTAACTGGTATTAGGTTGTTCAATGAATTCTTTATAATTCATAAAAACTCAAAAGGTTTGACCGTTTTAATGTTTGGTTGTACTCATAATTGCCTAAGGTCTTTTAGTTAAATGATTTTTTGACTAAAAGAAAAAATACGATGACATAAAATTGTTAAGTAGATTTCTTGATTTGGGAACATAACTGTGAAGCTTTGGCTTGGATGTTCTAATGCAAACGTGTTAGTTGTTGATGGATTGCTAAAAGTACTTTTGGAGTGATAACAGAATAAATTGTTTCAATTGGGTTATGCTTTGAATATATGACACTTGCGAAACTTTCTAATAATTTGGATTGATGAATTGAATAAAACTGATAAGTAAAAGAATCTGATTATTTTGTTAAAACAAAGCATTGCAAAGCTTACATAATTTGATTTTTGTTTGGTGTGCATAATGTTATATTAAAGAAATCATAAGGTTTGGATAAGTAGTGAGTATAACTATGTTTCAATTAAGATAGTTGAGTGTTTAATCGTCGAATTATTGATGTGAATAAATATATTAACGAGATCCTCGTTGTTCATATCTATTATCTAGTGCAATCAAACTTAGGTAATGTAATTATTATTCATACATACACATATAGATATGTGTATGTGTGTGTGTATAATCACTGCATATTGTTTCATAGTAATATTATGAACAAAAACGGCATAAATAAAAGAGGAATTCGTTTATTGCTGTGTAAATCTCAGCATCTACAAATATACATATTAACTATGTACGTTGTCTATATGTTGCATTTTCACTACACTCATATGAGTATATTTTAATATGCTCACAAACACACCTAATATAAATTTGGTTAAATCAAAAGTAGTAGGTGTACTTCTAAATTAATTGCACCTTCATGGCATTTATGACACATTAAATACTATTTCGTAAATAACATTCTAACTTTTTACTAATCAAAATCGTAATACAAACAAGAAAATATCATAAGCTGATTAAAATAAATCAATTAATCAAACTCATTTTAAAACAACTTAAATAAAATAAGATTTTATTTGAAGCAAATTCAGATAATCCATTAGATTTTATATACCTAATAAAGATCCAAAATGGAATAGTTTTTGAAATTCATCTATTTATCCCATTTTCGATTGGGTCGAATCTTAAATGATATCAGGGAAAAATGGGTTGTGGCGTTCATCTAGTACGTTGGATGTCCCAAGTGCAACTAGCATGATATGGATACTCACATTGTGATTCGTGACGAAGCATAACCTCTTACCTCTACATGTCCGCAATTTCAATGCGTAGGACTTTGTCGATGTCGAGGCTCGAATTTTGGTTTAACCATAGAAAGGAACTCGCAGTAAATGAGCTCACCATCGATTTTCTTTTATTGGACATAAGTCGTCGGTATTTTTTTGTTGGAAAGAGATTTTCGATTATCTAGTTATATTTTTTGTTCGAGTTAGCTCGATATGTTTTTAGTTGGCATAGGAAAATTAATAGGTTCATAGTAATCTTGAAAAAACTATATCATGATATATTTTTATGGTAGTGATAAGTAATTAATATTGGATAATATTACTAATATATCGTCGATATATTTCATATCGCTTCTTAATCGATACTTTTTAAAATAACACTCAAAATATCGTAATATATCGACCGATGATTTTCAATATATCGCTCTGATATTTAGTGTTAGAAACTCGATATTTTTTCAGTGAATGCCGATCATTATTTTATATATTGATAAAATCATCTGGCATACACACACACTTTCGCATTCTTAAAGTTAGATTTTTAGTGTATGGTGAATGATATGTCAACCAAATTCATAATCTACATGCCAAAAAACTTTTAGTTTTATCCACATATTTTATATTCTCTTCACTAGTCTTATTATCTTACTTTTACACATTTTATTTTGTATAAACACATAACACTAAAAGAGCCACTTCTCTTTTAGTCATATTCTTTTTTATTATTCCTAATTTGGAAGATATCTAATGAAAATTCATTCTTTTGTTTTCATTTTTACTATGCCACAAGAACTAGAAGTCGAACAATAATAAAGTTATGTATTTGCACCGATAAAGAAGGAGATAAAAGTAGTAATTACTATCAAATCAACATTGCTCATTCGTTAATTCAAGTGAAAATGGAAATAAAGGAACTATGAATATTAATTTTAAATAAAAAAGATGATTGAATGACTAAAGAAACAAAGAACATAGTATTAAAACGAAGAAAATAAAAAAGATGCACATTATATAAATTTCTCATATTTTATATGTCAATTTTATGACTTGTATTTAATAGAATATTAATGTAGAGAGATCATAATCTTTAAACTATATGTTCGGTTTTTATTAGTAATGCATATCCAAATATTAAAAAACTTAACATAAATACACTATTACGGTATTTCGAAAATATCTCATATTGGTACTCGACCGGTACGTTCTCGATACTAATATTAACTACTTAGAATTGGGCAAGTTTAGGAATATGTGACTCGTTGACTTTGGTGAACGAAGAACAATTCATTGTAATCCGTTTGTGCATGATAATGATATTATGGTTATATTCTAATCGTGTTGGTTATATGATATGCTCTGATTGATATATAGATTATAAAAAATAGTGAGGGGAAACTCGTTCCTTGCTTCTATGGTGTGGTCACACTATTTGTCTATTTTTAGTTTGAGATGGACTACTATTATTCACAATAGGCTTTTTGTTTGGTCCAAACCTTTTGGTTTCCTCCTAAATTCTCACATACTCAATTGAAATTGAGTTAGACAAATAAGTTTCCAGAGACGTGCAAAATGTAATGTACTATTAAAGTTTATTTTCGACGTGTAGTTTTAATTGATTTTGTTATTACTGATTTTATGTAATGACTCGATTTACAACCCGTCTAGGTAGTTATGGCTTTGATCATTTAAGTGCGCACCTTTCACTTTTGGAATTATATTTGTATTAATTATATTTTATTTGAATGGTGGAATCATGTGGTAATGTAATTGAAATATCATTGAATTTGCAAATGGATGAATGAAAATGTTTTGTGTTCTTGATGTTAATGATACAATTACCTATCTTACTTTGTCATTTTGAATTAAGTCTAAGTATGATTGCAACATTATTAGTATTTATTTCAAATCTCAAAATGAGTAATGTTACAACTTTGTCTCAGAGCATAGTTTACGAAGACTTAAGAAGATTTTTAAAAAACATAACCCAAATAAAGTAAAAAAATAATAAAGTTTGGGAATGAGATGGCATTATAGTAGCATACTTATTATTCAATATATATATATATATATATATCTTACCTGCGTCTTAGTCCATTCTTCTATATCTAATGAAGACTAGTATGCAGATTACGAGAAATGAATACTAGAAGTGGAAGACTAAATTTAGGAGGCAGGAGCACCATAATCAATGGAAATGTTTGTGTCAATGCTAGAAATGCTTACAGAACCACCACCGCTAATGTGGATGTTGGAGTTGCAACATTTTACATAGAGAAAATGTATTAATTTTTCATTAACATAATGAAAGCGGGAGTAACAACTAGGTTGATTTGAGGAAACACTGTCAATGTGGGAGCTATTGTGCCTGAAGTGGCTATTTGCAGTAATTATGTCGCGTTAAGTCATGATTGCCTAGTTTGGAGGAAATAATTCTAGACAATTGAGAATGTCATTTAAGTAGATGATTGGCTTGTGAAAGAGGTTTTGCTAACTTGGGGTGAATGATAAAAGAGGAGATTGATGTCCAAGCAATTGCCAGGAGCTACTTTATACTGGTGGAATAGTGTGACCATGGCAGTACTGGAAGAGAAGCTTACTTGGGCCGATTCTAAGAAAGTTTCAAAGAGAAGTTTTTTCCTAAAGCAGCTAAGTCTACTTTTTTAGAAAGTTTTTGAAGTTAGTGCAAGGAGACATGTCTGTGCAGGAGTATGCAATGAAGTTTGATGAGCTGTTAAGGCATGGATAAATCATCATTAATACTCCGCTTAAGAAGAACGAGAAGTTCAAGTAATTGAAGCCGGAGATTATTAGGGAAACTATGCCGCACCTTAGAGACCCATTCAACACCTTAGAGATTCGTTCAATGTTATCATGGAAATGCCTCTAAAGAACAAAGATTTGCTCTCATAGTAGAAGAAGAAGAAGTTCGTGGAGACCATGCATTTCCAAGGTAAGAAGAGAATTTTCTTTGGCAAAAAGAGAAAGTTCTTTGACAAGAAGGGTGCTTAAGAGGTTGGAGTTTCTAAGAAAGAGAAGTCTTAAATAACTTGCTACAAATGTGATAAAAATGGACACTTTTACTGAGTGTTTCTTTGGAGAAAATAATAAAATTGTTGATAAGAAAAGAGTGAAGTTCTTCAATTGCAACAAGACATGGCATTTCAAGTGGGAGTGCCCTAAACCAATCAAAGCTAAAAGAGGAAAGGTTTTTTCTTTAGAGCCTACAGCTTCCGAACCTACTGCAGAAGAGAAGGGAAATGTCGTAATAGGAGGTACACTTCTTATATATAATGTTCTTGTTAAAGTGTTGTTCGATATTGGATCATCATATTCTTCTATCTTTAGATGTTTAGTTGACAAGTTAAACCTTGAACCGACATGCCTTCTTACTTCTATGAGAGTTGCCAATCCTATAGACTGCTATGAAACTCTTGAAATGAAATGTGGCTATGTGGAATTTGATTTAATTTATATAGTTATAATTTTGTCCGCAATTTGAATGTCTTTTATTTTGCTGGGTTGGGGTGATTCTGGGTATAGATTGGATAAATTTGTATAATGCTAGGATATTTTTTCGGGGTAGAATAATATCCTTAAGAAACCATGATTGTTACCTTGCACGAATGATATACTCATTAAAAGAATCAGGTTTCGATGTATGTGCATTGCTGGGTAGTATAGAAGGCATGAAGGATGAAATAAATCAGATTTCGTAGTAAGTGAATACAAAGATGTTTTTGAACCAGATACATAATTAACATCGAAATGTGCCATAGAGTTTCGAATGGATATCACTATAAGAGCGAAACTCGTAAGTAGGACACTTGGTAGAATGACACTTGCCGAGATGAAGGAGTTAAAGGTGCATTTAGTGGATTTAGATGAGAATAATTTTATTAGACCAAGAAGATCGCCTTGTGGAGCTACGATTTTGGTCAAGAAGAAATCGGATGGGTTATTGAGGTCGTGTATTAGTTATAGAAAGTTGAATGAGAAGACAATAAAAAATCATTATCTTTTGCCTAGGATATATGATTTTTTCAATCAATTGAGTGTGGCCAAGGTGTTTTCGTAGTTGGACTTAGCAATAAGTTTCCATCAATTGAGAGCGACGGAGGAAAGTATACTATTAACGGTATTTTTAACAAGATATGGTTCGTATGAATGATTAGTCATGCCTTTTGGACCGACCAACATTCCTGCTTTCCATGTAGACTTGATAAACCGGATCTTCAAAGAGCATTTGGATAGATTTGTGCTAGTGTTTATTGGTGACATCTTGATACATTCTAACAGTGAACGAGAACATGATGTTCATCTAGAATAGTGCTAGATATGTTGAGGCAGCATCAACTAAAGACAGTTTTCAAAATGTTATTTCTGAGAAAGAGAAGTGAAGTTTCTTGGACTTGTAGTTTTAGAGAATGTATTGTCTAGGGATCCATTAAGGATCAAAGTTATTAAAAGTTGGAAGAGACTCAAGACCGTAACTGAGATTAGAAGTTTCTTGGAGTTGGCTAGCTATTACTGAAGATTTATTAAATATTTCTCTTGTATACTAGCACTTATGATTAAACTAACAAGGAAGAACATAAAGTTTGTTTGTTAATAAAAGTAAGGAAGCATTTCAGAAGCTAAAACATTTATTGACCAACGTGTCCATTTTAGTTGTTTCAGATAGGAATCAAGGTCTAATAGTGTATACTGATGCTCGTGGAACAAGGTTAGAAGCTGTTTAGATGCAAAAAGGTAGAGTCGTTACCATAACTTCTTGATAGCTTCGACCGCATGAAGTTCGCTATCCTACACATGATTTGGAGTTGGCAATAGTAATATTTGCATTGATGGCATGAAGGCACTAACTTTTGGGAGAATGATTCGAACTGCTTAAGGGTCATAAGTTTTTGAGGTATTTATTCTCTCAGAAGAAATTGAATATGGAACAACAAGACATGAAATGGAAATAAAGTTGCTGATGCATTTAATAGAAAATATTAGAATGTATTTTTTGTGATGTTGGCTGAATTGAACGATTTAGCGGCATTGGATTTTTGTGGAGTTAGAATGAGGTCGACAATCAGTTCTACTTAAAGTACCACATGATCTCTTATTTAGAAGTTTGATCAGTACTGATCAAAAGAATTGCTGCAAAGAAAAATGATGACCCATTACTAGCCCAACATATTAAGAGACTGGAAATGGGAAATGAGATTGATGATTTAAAAGACTTTGCAGTTAACCAAAAAGGATGTTGAGAAAGAAGAGATGATTGTGTGTTACGAATGTGGATAATCCAAGGAAGGAGATTCTTAGATAATATCATCGATTGAAGCTTATTATTTATTCCGAAGGCACCGAGATGTACGAAGATATAAAGAGGAGTTTCTATTGGGAATGGAGGAAGAGAGATGTAGGCTTTTAGATAAAGCAATGTATGAATTTCCAACAAGTAAAGGCTAACCATCAAAAGCCAGATCGATTACTTCAATCTTTAGAAGTCCTGCCGTGGAAACGGAACTCTATATCTATGGATTTTGTTAATGGGTTGCCAAGATAGAATAGAGGAATGAAAGTATTTGGGTGGTAGTGGATTGTGTGACCAAGAATGCACACTTCATCTCCTAGGTGTCGACAATGAAGACACCTAGCTTAGCAAAGTTATTCATGAATAACGTTGTAAGACTTCATGGGATACCGAGTAGCATCTTAAGTAATAGAGATCCTTGGCTAACTAGTGACATCTAAAAAACCTTACCTGATATATTGGGTACCGGCTGAAGAATACCGCTTACCATCCGCGGACTGTTGGGCAGATATGAAAGTGTTAATGAGGTACTTGAAGATTTATTGAGAGCTTGTATATTAGATTTAGGGTTGTGGGAATACCATTTGCATTTAATTGAATTTTCCTATGATAATAGTTATTAGACTAGTGTAGGAATGGAATCTTCTATAGCACTTTATGGAAGGCTTTGCAAATCACCTACATGTTGGTTGGAGACAGATGATAAACCAATGCTTGGTCTAGATTTAGTGAAAGAAGCGACTGAAAAGACTGAGTTAATCCATGGAAGGTGAAGGAAGCTCGATTAAGGCTGAAAGGTTGCTTATATAAAAGCCATAAGGATTTGAAATTCTTAGTTCAAGATTATGCTTTTGTGAAAGTATCATCGACGAAGGGTGCTATACGATTTATGAAGTTGTGAAAGTTAGCACCAAGTAATATTGGTATATTTCTTATTATAAAGAGGGTCGGGAAACTCGCGTTTTGTATTATTGAATACTTTGGTATTTGGAGGATCTACTAGTTGTGCCTGATATGACTATAATTTGGCAACCTATCCATATAGTGGATAAAGATATGAAGTTAATTCTTGTATGCGGTGGGGGGAGGGAAGGGAGCCTGTAACTCCCAAATTTTTATAACATGTTATTTTGTAAATTTAATTAATTGGTAATTAAATAAATAACACGTGATTGTAAATTAAGTGTGCATAATTGCTAAAAAAAATTGAATTTTGAAAACCTAGATATGGAGTAATGATCTATGAGGAAAGAAATTAAGGGAATTAATTAAAATTAGAGATATATAAGGAATGAATGAGAAGGCATTAAATTATTTCCCCTAACTCTATCCCCTCCCTCTTGTATTTTGCCATTCCCTTATAATCCAAGAAAAAAACACAAAACCAAGAGAACTTTATTAAAATTTATTAAACAAAGAAGAAGAGGACGAAAAAGCTGAGGAGGAAGCTAAGACAATTATCTCCATACAAGTCCAATCTAAGGTGAATAATATCTCTATCTCTCATTTGTATAGTGTTGAGATTTTGCTCTATGATTAACATTGAATGATTATTTTATTTTATCGTGCATATGGTTTGGATAATTATTATATGAGTTATGGTTATCAACTACTAATTTCGTGGAATTTTCCTAAAGTGATTTTGAGTTAGAAACGTGGATTTTGATCTCTAAATGCTTTAAATTTTTGATGTGATATTTGGAATAATATTTTGAAGGTATGTTTTTATTTCATAATTTTACGAATTATTTTGAATTTAATATGAATTTTCTAAATTGATAAAATGACTGTTTTTAGATTTTAATTCTTAAAAATAGGGGAAAAAAATTATTTCTCTACAAAATTTTTATACATTGTAAAGAAGGTAAATTCTGATTTTTTTTTGGAATGTTTGGAGATTTTCCCATGCAGTTATTTATTTATTATGAATTATTTAGTGAAGGAGAGATTCAATTACTAATCACAATAATTAGTTAATAATGGAAGATAATCAAGATTTTATAAAGATAGAGAAATCATCTTCTTAATTTTACTGTAACATTCTTAAAAGTATTTTACTAATCAATGTAAATTTAATAAAGAAATTGTCTGGTAAAAAGATATTACTTTTAAAGGAAATAAATCAGGTTTATAGATTTTTACCGAAATACCATCTTAACTTACAATAGCAATATAATTGTCAATAGGCAATAGCTTAATAATTGTCAACATGCGATAACTTTTAAATTTTCAACCTCTAGTAGATTTTAAAAGTAAAAAGTGCGATACCATGAATTTGTCAACATGCGATAGCTTTATTTCTTCAACCTTCGATAGCTATAAAATTTTGAAATGCGATAACATCATTTTTTTCAACCCGCAATTACTTCATAACCAGAGACATCATTATAATTTTGAACATGCGATAGCTGGTAAGTGATGGCTTGATTTGATTGACATACTGTAGCTTATTTTTGTGCACGTGCAGTGGCTTACATAAGTTGACGTGCGATAGCTTTGGTTTCTGAAGTGCGATAGCATAAGCTTTTGACATGCAATCGTTTATGCAATTTTTGATATATTTAGGGGTATGCCTAGAAGCAATACTCTAATTTATGCAATTTTTGATATATTTAGGGGTATGCCTAGAAGCAATACTCTAATTTACTGTAAATTATTAACTATGCAATAAAATCTCGTTTCAGAATAAAAAATATTTTTCTTTCAATTATATGCTTATTATAATTATTATATTATTTATTTATTTATATAAGTACATTTAACAGAAAATCAATAAATGATATTCTTGGTGGTGGTAATTATAATGTGTTTTAATCATGATAAATTTATGACATTGAAACAAACATAGCATTTTAAAAATTCCTGGCCAAGATATATCCACATTTGATATCGATACATCCGGTTAGACTAGAGTATGTGACATTATCCAAATGTTAGACAATGTATTACTCATTGTTGTTAGGGGCAACAAGAGGTTATATACCGATAGTTATCGAATAACCATTGAATTACACACTCAAGTTTTCTGTTAGTTAATATAAGAAAGTCAAATAGAGAATATTGAAATAACAATATTACATAGTTCTCACGACTTAAGAACTCTATAAACTTCAATATGGATATTCCACTTTGATTGTTGTTGTCTTCATTTTTGCCAGAGCATGGAGAATATGAAAAGACATTAAGGAGAATAGAAAAGATCCCAAGGTCATGACATGCGTCTAGGTCAAAACCATGTCACAATCCGAGCTACAGACTGGAAGATATAATCATCTTAAAAATTTTCCGCAACCTAACTGACTTAGGCGCACCTTGGAGTGCTACTTCTAAATTCAGGCAAATAGAACATTCGGAGGCATTGGGATACCCTACTCAATGATACCAAGATATTGGTCTAAGTTTCATTCAGTTCTGACTTAAAATTAACAAGTTTTTTTTTTGAACTGGTACTTTATATACAACAAATCAATGGAACAACATATCCCATGTCAAATAAATGTTCGAAAGCAAGTTTCGAACTTGTGACATCCTGCACCAAGCCGAATCAATTAACCACTTGGACAATGATGCTTGTCTAAAAAATTAACAAGTTATATAACAAAAACGTGTAGTTCAAGTTGTTAAGCATCATGCTCTCAACAGAGAGGTCAGGAGTTTGATCCTTGGCAAGTGCCTTTTTTATGGAATAGGAGAAATGGTCCGATAGGGAACCTAACTATTTACTACTTAACCATCCACTACCTAACAAATCACTACTCAACTTTGCACTTGTAAATACCTCATGGATGGGCACAACCATAGGGAGGAGAATGGATGTGCAATAATGGTAGACAAACTTGGAGCTCTAGAAACTACTTAACCAATTCTATGCCTAACAGAGTCTTGCCTAATAGAATCTTTGAAGAACTCTTGGGCAACAAGGAATCATCTTAGCGTTATCCAACCGCCTTCAATCATCGAGTCCATCATCCAACATCGATTTGTGACAGAATTTAACAACCCCTTTCTCGACCATCGAAAATCAACACCAAATACATCCACGGTATTCAAATACCGAACATCTAAACGATGGAAAAATAGATTACTTGGGTAAAGTAAAAAGAAAAGAACAAAGAATAGGGAAATCCGAATCTCACAGCGGAATCGACAATATATAATATAACAAAGACAGTACAATCTATCACTCTAAAATACAGTGTACATCAGAATTAAAAATAAACCTTATCAGTTGGACAGTTATAAAATTCCAACCTTACAATTGCTGATAGGTATACACTATAATACAGCGGAAAATAAAATATTACGATAGGTGAACATCCAGGTCTTCTCCAATAACTCCATATAACAAAAGCCAGCCTGGGAAAATTTGGTCTGTTCTAAGCATTATAATAAAATAACACCCAGGTCAGTTTGAAAAACCAGCGTGAGAAAACGCAAGTAATATGATGAACATATAAAAATTCAATTAGACCACTTGCTAACGTAGAACGGATTTTTACCTTACAAGAATAACATCCATAAATGAAGAAATGGGAAATAAATTATAACAAAAATCCAATCAAGAAAGAATATAAATAAACAATAGAAACAATCCAAATAAAAGGATCGGTACTAGTAAAGAAAAAATCACATACTGAATGAATGGGCATAAACAATATCGAATTCCATATTTGAAAGAATGGTCACAAATAGTTGAACATAGATAAGTGCACAAGGCGGTTCTCCATGCAATTAAGGAAATAATTCAATGATTTGAATTAAGTAAGGAAAGATATTTTTTTCAATAAATGACTAGAAGGGTATACCCCGCTTACCCGCTCTTTGGTTTTAGTCATTTCTGGCAAAGGATAACAACACTCGAATGAGTATAAATCATCTTGGATTGACGTAACACAAAAGATTAAAAAAACCAATTCCAAGGTTTCAAATAGAAACAAGGGAAATGAATTTATCCAACATAACTAGAAGTGTGCTCTCCCTTACACCGAATGCATACCTCTAGATAAAATATACTCGTGAGTCAACGCCAAACACACAACACTCTCAGAAACTTCCAAACCGGACCCTGTTAAATCCACAGGTATCCGAATATGCTCACATTAAGGCATGCATGCTATCGACTTCTATGGATGAATGTAAATATACCCCACATGGCTTGGCTCCCACTTGCTTATTGGTTTTTAGTTTTCCACGGTGTTGGATGACAATGCTCAAAATGAGCGATAAATCATTTTAGAAAGATGAACCACAACAATGACTAGGAGGGTGTATCCCCCTTACCCGCTTTTTGTTTTAGTCATTTTCAACAAAGGATAACAAAGCCCAAATAAAGCAATTCATTATCTTAGAATGACGAAATACCAATAATATAGCGAAATCGTAATTGATAATCGGTAAATCAACTATCGAAAATAAAAAGTGATTTGTATATGGGAATTAAATCACATACGCTTTCCACTAATAAATGAATCAAACTTTTACAACATTTGGTCTATACTTGGGCTTGATTTCCACTTTTTAGATATTTGTACCATACATTAAAAATTCTCTTTCCAATATTCTATTGAAAATGGAAGACATAATACTAAGTGTATTAAAATGAGATGTTAAAACAAAATGTTGTTAAAACATTGTTTACTATAAACCCCAAACAATTTACCCTTAGCTTTACTTTTAAACAATTTATATTAAATGATTTTTCCATTTATAAACCAGCCTTTATAAATTTAAATAACACTTATTATACCAAAGGATAATAATCAATTTAAATACCTTTTATAAATTTAAAACAATGTTAATTTGTCCCAAGGGATAATTTATATATAGCTTTATAATCTTTTTAATAAGTAATTGATTATCTTTAAACATTTTTGGTCAAATTAGTTAATTAATTTTAAAACATTTTTATTAAATCAATTAAGTAACTTTAAGACACATTTATTAAATTAGTTGATTTATTTTAAACTCTTTTATTAAATTAGTTAATTAACTTTTAATAACACCATTGATTTTGAAATATTAACTAAAGTCAAATGATTTATTAACTTAAAACAACATTACTTAAAATGATTAATTAAATTCAAATACCATTAATCAAAATGATTAATTAGTTCTAAATATCATTAACCAAAATGATTTATTAAATCTAGACATCTTTGGTTAAAATGATTTATTAACTTAAAACATCAATACTTAAAACGATCAATTAAATTCAAATATCATTAATGAAAATGATTAATTAATTTTAAACATCATTAATTAAAACCATTTATTAAATTTAAATAATTATTAATTAAAATGATTAATTGAATTGAAATGTCATTAATTAAAATGATTAATAAATGTAAATATCTATATTGTCAAAATACAAGCTCAAGACAACAGACACAAAGAGTTTAGAATATGATATTCAACGATTGATGATATAACAAAAATTTCTGTGATGATACAATTTAAATTGAATATCACGATTCATTTCAACTAAATATCAATATAAGTAACATAAAGAAATAAATAATTATTTTTGGTGAGGAACCCCTCAGGGTCTCCCTACAAATGTTCCCTGCAAAACTATGGTTGCAGATCATATATATAATTATATGGGTTCACATCAATTAAGTTAATATGCCATCCATTTTCCTAAACGGGATTTCTAACCAAAATCCCAATCATACAACAACAATGATATCTAAAATATCAACCAAGCATTCAATAATAAATTTATAGCCACATATATTATATAGCTAATTTGAAAGTGAATAAACTCACAGAAATCTATCGTCGAATCTTTTCGGTTTGAACTAAAATCGAATGGATGTTCGATTTTAGCTTGAAATTCTACAATCTCCAACCTCCTTTAATCCAATTCCATAACGTTGATAATGTTTTCACGTGTACAACGTAACTTACCGTGTTCGAATCTGACCTCGAATGAAAAAGTAATTGATTTAATAAGATTTTGAATTGAATAATATAATTAATTATCTTACAATCATTGCCAACTAATTACCATGCTTTGCCAAACCCTAATCACTAGCAAATCAAGTCCGCCCATTTTCAAATCACGACCACCTGAAACTCAAACTCGTCATCACCGCATTTTCACCCACCGCCCCCGACCACGTCCCGCCGCCACACTGCTACAGGAGGCAGCCGCTGCCGTTCCTATCCCAACGACACCACTTCGGCCTCCAACCATTGCTTGAGGCTCCTCATTGAATCAAAAACGTTGGACAATTTCATCGCCAGATCTACGGTGCCTCGAGTCGATTCATGATGATCCAACCGTCTACTTCAGTTAACATGCCATGCCAAATGACTTCCTAGTTGGAACCTTCGCTTGAAACGACTTTTAGTGCCTCCGTTGATCAACGGTCGTTGGATGGAGCTATTGAAAAATGGTGGCCAATGTTTATTTTTTATGGTTTGGGCAAAGATGAAGGGTATGAGGGTCCTTATATAGGCATGCTCTAACTCTATTCACGTCCTAAAATTAACGAACTCCAATTAAGGCATGCTCACTGGTGTTCCTAACTAATTACCTCTATTCTAAACTCAATGGAACTGTTTTTGAGAGCTAATTCTATCATATACAGAAGCTAGCTTTTTAAATCAAATTATAATGTTATATTAATTCCTAAAATTAGTCATTGCACGTTTCTAGCTCACACGATCAAACGGTACTTCCGATCGTCATGAAACTCGTCGACGTACAACAATTATTACTCCGTATCTGATGACACTAGTTTCATCAAAATCCGAGGCAGTGCCCCAAAATGCTATTTTCATACATTTAAATATTGTTTGATATTTTTGATCCAATTATCGATATTAATCCGATCTATTTCTTTTTATAATTTAATTTACAAATTGAATTCACTACTATTGTTTATTAATTAAAAGGAGTTAAAAAGATTGTTAAATCCAATTAATTTAATATTCAATTCTCAAATTGAAATATTTAAGTGGTCCCTATATTTGAATAAAAGTTATTAAATTCCAAAATTAAATTATTTAAATATTTGCAATTAATTAAATATTTAAAATTCAATGACCAAAATTCAGGGTTGTTACATTCTCCACCTCTTAAAAGAATTTCGTCCCTGAAATTCCTAAGGAAGAAAATGACACCAAACCCCTAAAGTTGAAAAACTTATTAATATCAAGGAGTTATTAAACTTCTTACCTAATTAATTCTCAAATATTACACAAAAAATTCGGTGGCACCACCTTTGCGTGGCTCGATCTAAAAAACTACAAATTGCCTTTATGGGCCCCAAACCAATCAAAAGTAAACAAAAACCAAGTGGCCTTCCATATTTGGGGCATAAAATCATCATCCAATTCAAATTTCTAAATCTACTGCATACCTTTTTTCGTTTTATTTATATTTTGCTAGTAACTTATTATCTCGATGCTAATGCAGGTGTGCAAGCAATCAAGTAGGAATCTCTAGCTGACCTGTACTTACACAATTCAAAAGAGTCATACTGATAAAGAGAAATGTACTAGCTCTCTCTATCATAATCTCAAATAGCATAAGTAATATAACATTCATAAGCAACAAAGCAATATTTTTCAAAACAATTTTTTCCACAAATTCGTTTGAAATCACTAGGATTTGAGCCCTAATAAAAAACAATCCAAAACCTTTATTTATAAATTCAAACCTTATAAATAATGGTATACAAAATCTCACAACAAATCAAATCAAATCAAATTGCATATAGAAATAAACTAATACTTAACACCATTAAAATGTTAAGTGACTTATCAAATATGATTTAGGATTTTTGATTTTTTGCTTAAGTTCACAAATTTCCTTAAGTCACATACTAAGTATACAATTATAATGAAGTCTGTATGATGTACATAAATCATTCGCACGCTATATTTGATCTAATCACTTGCTCGGATACATACTTAATTCAATTGGTTTCTTAATTGCGCTAATCTCTTTCTACATTACTCATATTTTCCAGTTAGTATTTTATTCAGTACTAACATTACTTATGACTTATTTCACAATTTTTCACTTAAGTTTATCAACATTTTATAAAGTCTCGACTTTATAAAACATTAGACTAAAAATTATTCCACTCTTATTTACTTGTAGAACACTCCACTATATCCTAAGAGTATATACAAAACATCAATTTTATTTTATTTATTTGTTATTTACTTTTATTTTCCTCAAAATTTAATTGGAAGACCAAACACTATGTGGGTCTTTAAAACTGAGTCAATCCTTCGACCTCTTTACCTTAGAGTGCTCTAAGGAAAAATGTTCATGGTTTGGCACAACATTACTTAATAATTTACACAATTTATCTGATTAACAAAACCATGGTTTTTAATTATATAAATTTTACCAAAGCCTTTCTATCTAACTTAACCGATTTACAACTTGAGTTAAATTATCTCTTTTCTAATCAAAGAGTTTTTAAATTTTCACTTATCAAATATTATTCAAAATGACTTTTATTTTAAACCGATTTTCTTTAAGGAAACTTAAGACTAATTACCAAGATTTTTACTTCAAAACCCTTTTGAAATCATACTTATATTTCTTTATGAAATAACTTCAAACGGTTTATTTATCAAAACTCACTTTAGATTCATCCGGACTTGAACTCATTTCTTTCGCACAATAATAAGGAGAATATTTTACTAAGTCCCCTACAACATTCGTTTAAGCAAACATTTGATCGTCACTTAGAAGATTATTCAAATTATCACAAAACTAATCGAGATGATTTCCCCAAAGAAAAGGCATTCCATTTAAAATTTCTAATCCACAGTATTTATATTTTAGAAATACTTCCAAGAAATACCACTGTTATATATTTTTCATAAACCTTTTGTTAAAATTTCAAATAACTCTGGAATTTAAATTCAAAAAATCCTTTTTTAAAACACATTTTATAAATTAAATTTATATAAGGTTACCTTTATATAAAATCATTTCATATTATAATAATTCTCATTTATTACAATAAATATTTCTCAAATAGTTATTCTCTAAAGGTCATATCCTACCATTTAAATTATTTTAAAAAACCTTCGTTAAAAGATTACTTTAACTTAACATTTACTTCGAACACCTTACATTCAAATTGTAAAACTTAATTTACCAGGGGTTCATTTTAATGTACTTACAATTATCGAACAATATATGCTTATAAACTAGTTGAGCATGGATTAACAAATCCAAAAACAAAAGTCAATGCTCCTAAACTATCTGAGCATGACAAATCCAAGAATAATGATAATAAAGAAGTATTATCATTAACAAACAAACACTATAGAAAATTATATAAATTTGAAAATTATTCATTTATATATAAAATAGGGGTAAAATATTTTATTTACCAATTTTCAAAAACCAATATCGTGTCTGTTTGGTTTGTTCAGGTGTTTAGAAATCCTTATCGATACCGTGGCATCCCACACCTCGACCAGAATTCATAAATAAATCATCGGACCAATTAACACAACATATTTTATAACAATAATAAATACACTCTCATATATGTATAATACTCTCAAACTCATTCTAGGATGTCACTTACCTTATCTCTAATGAGTTACTCACTCTATGGTATTATCAACCCTATCTCTAGTGAGATATTCCCCACCAAAGCCAAGGTTCTTGCTTAACCTTCAGCTCCGATACCAAATTGTAATAACTCACCTTTTCGACCATCGAAAGTCGACACAGAATATATCCACGGTATTCAAATGCCGAACATCCAATCGACATAAAGGAGGATTGTTAAGGTAAAATAACAGGAAAAGAACAGAGAATAGGGAAATAAAAATCTCACAGCGGAATCAAAAACATATAATGTAACAATGACGGTAAAACTGTCACTCCAAAATATAGTATACATCAGAGTTGAAAACAAGCCTTATTGCTTGGACAGTTATAAAATTTTGATCTTACTATTGCTGATTGGTATACAATATAATACAGTAGAAAATAAAACACTACGATAGATGAATATCCAGCTCTTCTCCAATAACTCCATACCACCAAAGCCAACTTGAGAAAAACTTGGTATGAACTAACCATTATAATAGAATAACACCAGGTCGGTCTGGAAAACCAAAGTGAGAAAATGCAAGTAATATGATGAACATACAAAAGTTTTATGAGACCATGCCGCTAACATGGAATAGTTTTTTACCTCACAAGAACAACATCCATAAATGAAGAAATGGAAAACAAATCAAAAAAACAATCTAATCAAGAAAGAATGGAGATAAACGACATAAACAATCTAAATAAAATGGGTAGGTACTAGTAAAACAAATCCCATACTGAATGAATGAGCCTAAACAATATCAAATTCCAAACTTAAAAGAATGGCCACAAATGGTTGGACATAGAGAAGAGCATAATTCTCCATGCAATTAAGGATACAATTCAAAGATATGAATTAAATAAGGAAAGATAAAATTTTCAATAAATGACTAAGAGGGTGCACCTCCCCTTACTCGATCTTTGCTTTTAGACATTTCCAGCAAAGGATAGCAACATTCGAACGAAAATCGTCATGGATTGACATAACATAAAAGATGAAAAGATCAATTCCAAGGTTCTAGAAAGAAATAAGGAAATGAATTTATCCAGCATAACTAGGAGGGTTCCCCCTACACCGAAAGTATACCTTTAGATAAAATATACTTGAGAGTCCACGCCAAACACGCAACACTCTTTGGAACTTCCAAGATGGACCCTGTTAAATCCATAGGCATCTGAATATACTTACATCAACGCATGCCTGCTATCAACTTCTCTATATGAATGTGCGTATATCCTAATGGGTGCGACCCACATAGCTTATCTCCCACTCGCTCTTTGATTTTAATTTTCCACGTTGTTGGATGACAATGCTTAAAATGAGCGATAAATCGTCTTAGAATGATGATGCACAATAATGACGAGGAGGGTGCACCCCCTTACCCGCTCTTTGGTTTTAGTCATTTTTTACAAAGAGTCACAAAGCTCAAATAAAGAAAAACATCATCTTAGAGTGACGAAAACCAATAATATGATGAAATCGAAATCGATAATCGATAAATGAACTATCAGAAATAAAAAAGTGATTTTTGTATGGGAATTAAATTGCATACGCTTTCCACTAATAATTGAATCAAACTTTTACAAAATTTGATCTAAACTTAGGCTTGATTTTCACATTTCAAATATTTGTACCATACATTAAAAACTCTCTTTGAAATATTCTTTTAAAAGGGCAAATTATAATACTAAGTGTACTAAAACAAGGGTTAAAACAAAATATCATTAAAACCTTGTTTACTGTAAACTACAAACAATTTACACTTAGCTTTATTTTTAAAAAATTCTATTAAAAGATTTTTCCATTTATAAATCGACCTTTATAAATTTAAACAATACGTATTATCCCAAAGGATAATAAATCAGTTTAAATACCTTTAATAAATTTAAAACAATGTTAATTTATCCCAAAGGATAATTTATATACAACCTTGTAATCTTTTTAATAAAGAAATCGATTATCTTTAAACATTTTTGGTCAAATTAATTAATTAGCTTTATAACATTTTTATTAAATCGATTAAGTAATTTATAAACAAATTTATTAAATTAGTTGATTTATTTTAAACTCTTTTACTAAATTAGTTAATTAACTTTTAAAACACCATTAATTAAAAATATTAACTAAAGTCAGATGATTTATTAACTTAAAACATCATTACTTATAATGATTAATTAAATTCAAATATAATTAATTAAAATGATTAATTAATTAAAAATATCATTAGTCAAAACGATTAATTAAATTTTAACATCTTTGGTTAAAATGATTAATTAACTTTAAGCATCATTACTTAAAATGAATAATTAAATTCAAATATCACTAATTAAAACAATTAATTAATTTTAAATGTCATTAATTAAAACCATTTATTAAATTCAAATAAACATCAATTAAAATGATTAATTGAATTGAAATATCATTAATCAAAATGATTAATAAATGTAAATATCTATTTTGTAAAAATACAAGCTCAAGACAACGCACAAAAGAGTTTAGAAGATGATATTCAGTAACTGATGATATAGCGAAAATTGCTATAACCGTACTTAAACAATTTAAATAGAATATCATGATTAATTTCGACTAAATGTCAATATAAGCAGCATAAATAATTAAATAATTATTATTGGCGAGAAACCCCTCAAGGTCTTTCTACAAATGTTCCCTGCAAAATAATGGTTATGGATAATATATATAATCATGTGGGTTTACAGCAATTAAGCTAATATGTCTTCTGTTTTCCTAAACGGAATTTTCGACCAAACAACCAATCGAACAACAATAGCAATATCCAAACTATCAACAAAGCATTCTATAATAAATTTATAGCATTACAGATATTATATAGCTAATTTAGAGGCGAGGAAACTCTAGTTATCACCGAAGCGTACTAGTTTGAACTAAAATTGAACGAATGTTTGATTTTAGCTTGGAATTCTACAAGGTCTAATCTCCTTCAGTCCAATTCATAACGTAGATAATGCTTTCATGAGCATAATGCAACTCACCGTGTTCGAATTTGACCTCATATGAATAAGTAATTGGTTTAATAATATTTCGAGTTGAATAATATAATTAATTATCTAATTACAATCATTACTAACTAATTACCATGCTTAGTTTGAAATTATATAATTAATTACTTCTTATCGCCACAAAACTCATCGACATACAATAATTTATTATTTCGGATCCAATAATACTAGTTTTGTCAAAATTCGAGATAGTTCCCCGAAATGCTATTTTCACACATTTAAATATTGTTTTATATTGTCGATCCAATTATCGATATTTATCCAATTTATTTATTTTTGTAATTAAATTTACAATTTGAATTCAACAATATTATTTATTAATTAAAAGGATTTAAAAGATTATTAAATCCAATTAAATTAATATTTAATTCTCAAATTCAAATATTTAAGTGGTCCTCATATTTGAATATAAGTTATTAAATTCCAAAATCCAATTATTTAAATATTTAAAATTAATTTAAAATTTAAAATTCACCGATCAAAATTCTGGGTTGTTGCACAGGCTGACCTCAAGATCTATGGAATTAGAGAATCATCACATGGTCAAAGCACCGGGACAGGAAAGTGAGAAGATCGCGATATAGCATAAGCAAAATTGGAAGGAAAAGATGAACTTTTCTGAGACTTAGTGCTTGGTTCGGTAGTACACCGAATAGAAACCCTTGTTTGGTAGTCAGGTACCAACTATAATTTCTTTTCGATAGTCTACTACCGAACAGTGATTCTTTTTTGGTAGCCTACTACCGAACCGAAGCACTATCAAGCCAACGTGCTGGACCAACGTCCCCATTGAACACAGAGCACCATACCGATGCAATACCACACCAAGCTACTGCCGAACCAAGGCACAACCGAACATAAGCATCGTCGAACCAAGGCACCGTCGAGCCGAGCATGTCGAACATCACCAACCAGACATAAACTCCTTTTGGTTGACTAACATTGAACCCAAGCATGGCTGAACCATGTCATAAACACCTAGCTAACTACCCTCGAGCCAATTAGCACCAGACTAAATAGAGGATATATGGAAAGGAAATCTTGAATATATGGAAGTTCTGGAGCATATCTTAAACATACAGAAATAACTGAACTGAGCATGTTATATAGGAAAACTGCCTGTTTTATCGCCCAGACCTCCATATACCTTCACTCCCATAAAAGCCTAAGTTTCTAACAACAATTGAGGGAATTTCGACAGCCAAGCTCACAGTAGTAATGGTGGACAATTAAGAGAAATCCAAGATTAGCATAACCAGATTAGCCAAATAGGAATATGCTAAAAGGAACAAACAAATAGGATCGGCTTAACAAGATAAGACAAACAGGAACAGTCAAATAGGAAAAGGTAGGCAGAAATAGCTGAACATAAGTAGCCGAACGGACTTCTTTGGGTCTGTACCTTACTTTTTATTAAGGGATAAATCATAATATTTTATACCTTAAGCATCGCACTAAAGATCTATATAAAGGATAATAAAAATGGACAGTGGTTGTAGACATATTCTAGCTAAACCACTATAAATCTTTGGTTCTTTACTTTACAACTATTTACTTTCTGCATTACCTATAGGTGATTTGCTTTCTAAAAGTCACTAATAATACGAATATAACAACTGTGTTATACACCCCACATTCACAGCTTTACAGCAAATCAATTCGAGGTGTTTTTCCATTTTTTCTGCAGACATTTTTGGTGCTTTTATTGAGAGTTGATTCTCAAAATGCCTTAAAGATCAAAGAATAAGGTTGGTGCTACCAATTGGTATACAAGGAACACCAGCGCACCGAAATAGACACATGTTAATCTGGATAATCATTCAGCAAGCACTCCAACGCTAGTAAACGTAATTATAAGGGATAATCTGGATAGAGCTGTGGTAAAGATAAATGAATGTTTCGTTGCCCAACAGCAAGCCGTGGTGTACCAACTTATGACATGCATGGGGCAGCTGCAAACTATTGGTCGCAACACTTAAACACAAGGGCGATTCTAGTCTAGGGTATCCAGAAGATGAAGAGGGTCACACTTCGACAAAGAATTCGATCAAAAAGGTCAAAGAGATTGAAGAAGGAATGCTAGAGGGATGAAAAAAGCAAGATTTTATTCTTAAGCTAGACCCAAGAAGCGAATAGATGCAAGACCAGATAGGGATGATGTCGAACCAGGGGCAGCTACCCTAAATGCATCTCATTCCCTTACCAAAATTATGGTCAACAAAGGATAAAATAATCACTAGGACTGATCTAGGAGCCATAACCATGTTCATAACTAAAGATCAAGCCATAACCAACCAAAAATGCATTCCTTAGACTCATGTAGCAAGCAGCACTGATGCAGGTCCAAAGAGATTAAGTCAAGAATTTTATTGACAACCCATTAAGAGTGGATGCTAGGGAGTAGGTAAGGCAGAAAGGAGCCATGTAGATCTAGACTTTGACAAACCGAACTAGTTAGGGCTCGAACCAAATTGGCTCGATGTAGAACTAATTAGTACCGGAACAGCGAAATAGCCTACATCAAACAAAGAGAGGATGTCCCACTAGAGGTCAATGCTGATGATGGAACCATATGCTTGGATGCCGAAATGGGACCGCTTGAGGCAAACCGATGGGTACATAGGTGGTTCTTCCATTGAACATGGGCATGATGTGGCCAGTGAGCAACTTAAAGAAGCATTCCAACATTGGAGGAATGAGTCATTAGGCTAATATATCGAGTGTTAGGCGATTAGTGTGGGAGACCAGAGCTTGAAAAAAATGAACCATAGTAAGTTCACTCTAAATATAAGATATTTAGTCAATCCCTGGATTTTAAGACATTGGCCATGGAAAAATACATTAGAATAACCAACCCTTGAGCACATCTGAGATGCTGCATTCTACATATGGAAGCAGCTGGATCTATGAAGGGAGAAGATGTCGTTGTTTTCCTCTATTCATATCATACTTAAGACTATTTGGTTTAATCATTTGGGGTACTAATCCATTAACATTTGGGTACCAAGAAAAAGGATGGATAAAACTTACAGAACTATCTTAGAGGGTTCAACGCTACAGCAGTCGTAATGCGTCACCTTAATGAAAGGGTTGTCCATATGGTTAGTGCTTCAGGAATTAATAGGAAAACAAAGCTACACAAGAAACTTAAGAAGAATCCAACTACCAACTTGGAGGACTTATACTACCAGGCCTACACATTTATGCTTTTGGAGGATTCTAATATCGAGGAAGAATTGGCAAATGTCAACTAGGTTGGAAATGAAAAACCTTATGATAGAGGTAGGAAAAAGATGGATAATAGGATTGGCGAAGGGAAATACTTCAGAAGATGGGATGGGCTTTTGTGTTCATTGCTTACGGAGACTCCAGAAAGAATCTATCTCGCTACTAAAGAAATCGTGGATCGTGGTGAGTCAAGGACCAGAGAGTAAACAACAGCAAAGATGGGAATCGGCAAATATCACACATTCCATGAGGTTTGTGGTCAAAAGACCAATGAATGTAGACAAATATCATAGATATACTTTGAGCTAAAACCTAAGGTAAGTTCAGTGAGAGTGCTATAAACTATAGACTGTTTTCCCTCAATGCAGTTGGGTCCTTGTAGTGGAAGTGTATAGACCACACTTGATGGCATAATGTTGGATTCCCCTATGGACGTCAAAGCATATCATCTTACTAGATATCCAGAGATAGATGTGCATGAAAATTGTGAAGAATGGGTAATCAAACAGCGGAGCATAAACTTTTCAGTCTCAGAAATAGAGTTCAACTCCATTAAAGATAATAGAAGACTAGGTTCATCTCCTTTACAAATAATGGAGTCTAATTCTAACCCATTCCATAGAAGGGACCAGACATTACTAGAGATGGTGTAGTATAATATTTTTAAAAAGTCCAAGAGATAGAGTCAACTTCATATGAATGTGAAGTACGATACTACAAAGACTGAATACCCTCATA
Organism: Allium cepa; assembly: GCA_030765085.1. NCBI lineage: Eukaryota > Viridiplantae > Streptophyta > Magnoliopsida > Asparagales > Amaryllidaceae > Allium > Allium cepa. Next base: position 74,567,512 of record CM060941.1, on the reverse strand, counting down.
GAATGCGAGGACAACAATGCAAAGGTATGACTAACTTTAATAAATAAATTTCGCACAATATTTAATGGAAATAAACAAGGCATAATAACGCCATGCCACTTTACTATGTTAAATCCATAATATTGAGAGAGAAATACCAATGGTTGGGAAAGAACAGATGTTCTTAACCCCTACAGGTCCAATAGACCTCTTACCTTGTAGAGTAAATCGAACGACAAAGTACAATACACTAATAGCAGGATTAGAAATATCAAAAAAACTAGGAATCATGCTATTATGTATCTATAACGACCTGCAAATGGCTATGAATAAAGAAATTTGGGAGTTATAAGGCAAAGGAAAAAAAAATAGCAAAGGCTTTGCTTGATGCGCAAAAGTGCTATGTGGTTAAGCACACCCCATAGGAGAAAACTCAAGATGCTGAGAATTTGGAAAAATTGGAGAGCTCGGGAAATGGATCACCTTTTGGGTTGGTCTGAGTAAAAACTTCACCCTTAAACCGGAATGCAATAAGGAAGGTGATGCGGAAGGAGAATCGATACACCATATAGGATGACATCCTATATAAAAGAGTTTTCACTAACCCGCTGCTAATGTTCATGGATGCCAGAGAGGCAAAGGAAATATTGGACAATGTATACCAAGATGGTTGAGGGGACTACACTTCGGGGAAGACCCTATAATGTAAAATCTCACGATCCCTAAGAATATTATATGTAGTAGCATGCCCGCAGGCTAATGGACATATGGAAGCGATCAACAAGGTTATAAAGACCCTTATAAAGGAGAGGCTAGAAAAGGCAAAAGGAGCATGGGTGGAAAAACTTCCTTTGGCACTATAGTCTACTTCTTTCAAGACGGTGATAGGACATACTTCCTTCTCCTTGGCTTATGGATCGGAAGGGATGTTACCAGTGGACACATCAGTGCCATTATGCAAGAAGATTCATTTTGACTCGAATGAGAATGAGGAATTACTAAATATGTCACTAGATTTGATTAATGAAAGGCGTAATGAAGCTGCTTAAAAAGCTGAGGCAAATAAGTGAAGGATAGCCAAGCAATACAACTTTAAAGTCAAGCACTGCCTGCTCAAGAAAGGGGACTTAGTGCTAAATCAGATACTCCCTTTGGGTAGAGGCACCTATCCCGATCTAGGAACGATTATATCAACAGGGATCTAGGGAATGGAGCTTACATTCTCATTATCATGGACGAAGCTATATCTGAGCAAATATGGAATTCTCAAAACCTCTGTCTTGTTTTATATATATTAACTATTAAAAATACATGGGTTATGGATAGATGTATTGTCAATCGTTACAGTTTTACCAAACACCGTGGTTAAGGTGTGCGAAACCATGATAGATGGTCAGTGCTTCCAAACCACTATAAGTGCAACCATATCATGTCAGATAACTCCTCAATTTCTAGGACTATACGTGCAAGGCCATTGCATATCGAGTGGCACCTAACTCCGACACATCATGGAAAAATTGAAGAACCATTGGCTGACAATAGTGAACCGGATTTACCCATGATAAGAGCATGATTACGGAATGGGTAATTCACTATTGATGATCAACCCTAAAGCTTCTTGTCGACAATGGCAGACCGGACTGACCTAACCGGGTGTCCAACATTAACGATCGACTCAAACTTCTTACCGATAAGGCGGACCAGAGTGACCTTAACTAGGTATCCACCACCAACGATTCGCTCAAACATCTTACTGGCAATGCCTGACCAAAGTGACCCTAACTGGTGTCCACCATTAACGATCGGCTCAAATTTATTGCCAGGAATGGTAGACTAGAGTGACCCTAAATGGGCATCTACCATTGACGATTGGCTCAAACTTCTTGCCGATAATTGGGGACCAGATTGACCCTAACCGGTGTGCACCACTGATGATTGGCTCAAAAAATTCTTTTCAGTAATGGCAGACCAAAGTGACCCTAACTGGGTGTCCACCATTGACGATCGACTCAAACTTCTTGCTGGTAATTGCGGACTAGAGTGAACCTAACCGGATGTCCGCCAAAAACGACCAACTCAAACTTCTTGGCAGTCAGACCTTTTGTCGGAAATGGCAGACCAGAATGAACCTAACTTTTGTCCTCTCTTGATGATCGGCTAAAACTTCTTCCAAGAAATGGCATATTAGAGTGATCCAACTGGGTGTCCACCATCGACGATCGAGTCAAACTTCTTACCGACAATGACTTACCAGAGTGACCCTAACCAAATGCCCACCATTGGCGATCGACCGTAAGCTTTTAGGATGGCTATAGAGAACTCAAATTACCGACAATCAAGACATGACAGACACCTAGTCCGTTCAATTTGAACATTCTGCTTTGGATTTCTATCTTACCAAGCTCGCCCATAGTAAAATGTGACTGTCGGTTGCATGGCTTAGTAGAAGCAGTCCATACTGGAATTACCTATGAAGACCATCAATACACTTACACTATGACAAACTAGTTTAAAGTATGCTTGAAAGATGTATATGATGATAAACGAACTAGAATGATGAAAGTGCATGAAAAAATAAGGACAAATGAGACTGGACTACAAAGACACTCCACAAGAGATCGCTCACCTTAGCGAACTTAGTAGCGATTGATCCTAGGCAAATGTGCAAAGTAGCAATGAGAAGACCTTCCACTTAAGATCACTCACCTTAGCGAACTTGATGATGATTGATCCTAAGCAAATATGCCAGGGCAAAGGAGGAGTTCCTGGAAGAGCTAGGAAAATAACAAGGAACAACTTTACCAGTATGCCCACCTTACTGAACTTATCAGTGATTGATCTTGTACAAGTGCTAAGGTAGCAATGAAAAAATTGCTAACAAGCTAATGAAAAGCAGGATACTATACAAACATAAATGCAACAACTATCCTAATCAGGTATAATAATTTCATTTGAAATTTTTATAAGGTACATATATGCTTGTGTAAGTGATCATATAAGAAATATAAAACATGGGCCAAGGGAACCATAGGTCATAGTAATTGTGTACTTTATTGAATTTGTTGGCGATTGATCGTATACAAGTATGCAAGATAGTGGCCAGAAAGGTTTCTAATGGAACAAGAAAACCTAGCAATCATATGGAAAAGCATCTCATGACTACTAACTAGAAAAAGGAGAATATGGACATAAATGAATATTAGATGGGACAACCATAAACATCAAAAGAAAAATAGCTTCATAGCACAAGCGCATGATCAACCGATGCTTAAAACTTCAGTAGAAACCAATTACCTAGTAAACATTTTGGTGATTGATCTATACAAATATGCATGGAAGTGGAGAAAAAGTCACTAATAGAACAACTTGACGATTGTGTAGGAAATATTAATCACAAACACCGGTCTTAATTGGCCAAACTACAGTCAACACAACAGAATACACATCGTCAAGTCCACATACCACTTAACCACAGTATATTCCTTTCCCTAGGGAACCTCAATATTTTTGAAATGTTAATAAGAAACACACAGCCCTCAAGATCTAGGGGCAAAGAGGTGAACTAAAGAGAGAAAAAGCCTACCAGACAGAGATGAGAATTAACGAGAAATCATACTAGATGACTATACTACCAAGAAAGTGTTAGCTACATACGTCATATTAATAAAAGACATATTGGAATGGTCAATAAGCTTTCCTTGAGTGAACAAGGCATTCCGCAACATCCTAGTAGGAGATATTTACAGAAAGGACAGGAGTAAGGATATAGATATTCAAGGTTTGAGATAAGTAGCACATAAGAAAGAAAGATGATTTCGGATGAAACAAAGCATACGTTGTATTCTACGAAAGTATGATATGGGGGAAGTGTTATGGGAGTTTTCATTGATAGCATGGTAAATATAAAAAGATATGAAGAAGCATAGAAAAGATCCTAAGGTCATGACATGCTCCTAGGTCAAAACTGCGTCTCAATCCGAGCTGACTGCCTCCTAACCGACTAGGCCCCACCTTGGAGAGATACTGTAACAACCAGGTATTTTCAACCATTCACATCCATTATAAGTGTATAGGTAGACACTCATGCCGGAATTGAATTGCTCAAAATACCGCGTTGTAAATAAAAATTTGGCGAATCTCAGAATATACAGTAAATAAAAATCACAGATCACAGACACAGAGTAATAATAATGCAGTGGAAGTAAAAGAGATAGTAGTTCATGAAGCTACTATATAAATATATTAGAGTTACATAAGATACAACAGAAGAAATAAAGTACAAGAGAAGTCTCAATACATGGAAAGGACCAACAGGCTGAAAAGATAAAACTTGACAAGTAGATAATCTCCAGCGATTCCGATCTCCAGAAAGTGGAAATCCAAATCTGTGAATAACTCAGGCTGACCCGAGCGTAAATAAAAATACAAACACTCGAGTCAGGACATACATACTTATACAATGTAAACCAACTCAAGTGAACTGTAGTAAAGGTACAAGTAACATAGAAGATGATTGGGGCCGCCCATCCTCTAGGGATCCGTTAAACTATTTACTATGTAGTAATATACGTTATATACAGTAGTGTCTAATCAGTAAAGTATAATCATATAGAAAATAGCGTTAAGGGGATGGTGAACCTTAACGCGGTCGGATCTTTAAAACCAAAATCGTAGTGGGCTCGCTATAAGGAGATGACACAGCACGCGAGGCAATGCCAGGGTGGATACACCGTTTGCACTCCCGGACCGGTGGTGACGGCAAGCCAGCAGCTTCCGCCCACCTCGAACAATACCCCCGAATCAAAGTGGCGCCACATATCGAATCACAAAAGTAATAGAATGGTTTCCGATGGAGCATGCTCGATAGAAGGGTGCGACCCTTTGTGTAGCCCGGTATAGCTCGTGTTTTAGTCATGTATGCCAACTCACGGGAGTTGGGTCCACGTAATATACCTCGAGAACGTCGCCACCATCCTACTTCATTCTGGAATCTCCACCGCGTACACAGTTATTAAAGTGGTTTTCGGTATTGGCCGGCTATAAGACAATATCCGATCCCGGTCTCTTTAACAACCAATCGTTATTATAACCCATAGTTATAACTTTAAAACAATATTTTATACTTCAAAAATAAAATGTTATTTCAACCCAAATCTTTATCAAAATAAAGATTAAATCATTTTGAAACCATTTCAATATATCATCACACCATATCTTTCAATTCAAATATTTATCAAAATAAATATCAAGTCATTTCTAACCATTTCAATATATTAAATTATCATATCCTTTCAAAACTTCCTTTCAAATCATTTTAATATATCAACATATCATAACTTTTCAAAGCTTCATTTCCAAAATATCATATCTTTTCGAAACCACATTTCAATCATTTTAATATATCAAAATATCATATCTTTTCGAAACCATATTTCAATCATTTTAATATATCAAAATATCATATCTTTTCGAAACCACATTTCAATCATTATTCATTTTATTCAATTTAGAATACCATTTCAATTCATATTTCAAAACAGTTTATATTCCAAACAAAATCATTTTTTTTATCATTAAAATGAAGTTATCATGTTAATAATTAAACTATTAAATTTCCAAAAAGTTTCAACTTCCAAAGTTCATTTATTCACTTACGTTTATCAAAACAGTGAAATTTCACTTTACGCAGCATTTAGAGAACGTTACGGAAAGTTACATTCAAAACGGTTCAATTTGACAAAAGACAACATTTTAAAATGTTGTAATAGGGTTTGCTTAAATTTCAAATAAACTTAGTTAAATTCAAAAATTACAGCACTTACAACACTTTCCATAATAGTTTTTAATTCAATAGCTTTTTAATTCATTATCATCAACTACAGCATTTACAAATGCTGTAATATCATTTACATCGTAATTAATATCATTTCAAAAATGCAGTAAATTAACTTCAAATATTCAATATAATTTCTCAACCAATTATATTTTTATTTAAAACATTTTTTAACTCGTAAAATCATACATTTTCACATTTATAAACATCATTTAATTTTCCTCAAGTTCATGATTTTATAAAGTTAAATTTCCATTCAAAAATCAAGATTTAATAATAATTCACTTATTAAAATGCAATGTTCAATTTTAAATTCATTACATTAAATTTCAACTTAACACTTAAGTTCAAATTCTCAAATATAACTTAATTTTATTATTATTTACTTAACTAAAAGTTCACTTTTAAGTCAATTTCATAAATTTCCAATTTTAGTTATATTCCAAAATTTCAACTTAAAATATCCATTCATTTCACATTTTAACTTTATTCAAAATCATTAATATGTTATAAAATCATTTTAAATTGATTTAGATTCAAAATATCATAATTTTATCATATTTTCAAAGTTATTTAAATTCCATCAAAAATTAAGTCAAAATTTCCAAAATAACTTACATTCATATTTTCTAACTTCCCCATAATTTATTTAACTTATAGATTTCCAGAAAATAAATAATACTTTACAAATTATATTTTTATTTAATTTCAAATCAAAATATTATAAAAATTAAATTTCTAAAATATTTTAAATTTTTGTAGAAAAACATATTTTAACTACGGGCCTGTATATAATTTTCTACGCTAGGTAAAGTGATACGGGTAATATATCATTTCAACCCGTAATTTACAAAGAAAATCCCGGTGTTATCATTTCAAACCCGCAATCCCAAGTCAAAATGAATAACTTAAAAACCGTTCAGGCCTATCATTTCAGCCCGTAACGATTTTTCCTTATTCTAAAGTCCGTTCGGGTATGTATCATTTCAGCCCATAGTGATTTCTAACCTACAGGGAACTTGCAGTGTGATAGACAGATCAAAAATGAACAGTTTAACAATATACAATAGTAACAGGTGATGTGACATGTAACAGGTGATAAGACATAAAATTTAAAATGTTAACATCATATATATATAAAATCACATGGCAGTTATAACATCATAAATATTTCTACACATTCAGTTGTTGTTGTTTCACAACTGCATAAGTATAAATGTCGTGTGAGCTTTACTCACCTCTAATTGCTGAAGATGTCAAAACCAAAGGCACAGTAGAAAACAAAGCACGATGACACAGTTACGGACTTGAGTGGAGAGCGAATCCAAGCTACAACTCTTGTGTACAACCCAAAACAAACAATCAAAACAACACAATTCAATACGACTTTAAAATGCGATAACTTTGAAATAAAAGAGAAACGAATTGCCAAACTTTTTGCCTTGCTTCCTTAAACCTTTGTAGCGGCCTAGGGTATAGTTTGGTTCAGATTTGGTTAAGTTTTGGCTCAGGTCTAGGCTAGCATGGGTCAGGTTCATGTCATGAGCAAGGTGGAGTTTCATACATGAAGAGGTGAAGGGTCTTAGGCGAACAAATGGAGTTTTGGTTGGCTAGAGGGCTCGGCCATGGAAGTGTGCTCGGCCTGTGGGTGCACCATGACTGGATGGGTGCACCATGACTGGAAAGAGGTTGGAGGGGTGTGTGGCAATCAGGTCAGAGGTGGTGGTTGCTGCTATGGTGGTGGATAGGGTGGTGGTTGAAGGGGATGAGGCCAAAATGGTCAACAAACATTGTTTTTGGCATGTAGGTTGCAATTTTGAAGGGTTTGACCACCATGGATGGCTCAGCCTTGGTCATGGCTGGAAGAATTGGTGGTGGTTATGGCAAGGAAGAGGTGTAGGAGTTTGTGGCTGCGGCTATGGAGGAGAAGCATAGCAGAAAGCATGAGAAAACAAGGCATAATTTATAGAAAAATAAGAAAAAGAAAGGGAAGCCATTACCAAAACTTGCAAGATGGAGGCCATGAATTTTTTAGGGTTTGAGAAAGAGAAAATTTAGTGAAAAATAAGAAAGGGAAGTCTGCTGGAGATAGAGTAAGGAGTGGCTAAAATAACAGATGTATTGATGACAAAAGAAACTGTAAAAGAAACGTGAAACGACATTATGTTTCTTAGCCTTTTAACCTTTCAAATTTCATATATATAATTTGTAATTTTATAAATACATATGAACTGAGAAATAAAGATAAAAAAATCAGAAATAAGAATAAATATCTAAAATAAATAATTAAATTTTAATTAAATAGAATTTAAATTAAGAAAATGGCTTAAAATTGCAAACTAGGCTTTAAAATTGAAAACAACCCAAATAATCTTTGGAAAAATCTATTCAAATTTAAATACATGAAAAATGAATATTAATAAAGTAAAACACAGCAAATAAAAGTGAATGTATAAAATAAATTACTAAATTTTAATTATATATAATTAAATTAAGGAAATAGCAAAGAAAACAGAAAGTAGGTTAGAAAATTTGAAAATAAATGCAATGGACTTTGGAAAAATTTTATATACTTGAAAAATATTTATAAATAAAGATAATAACAAAAAAAACATTCACAAAATAAATAATTTTTTTATATTTAAATATAGCTTAGATGAAGAAAATAGCAGAAAAATAGAAACAGCCTTTAAAAATAGGAAATAAATACAGTAAATTTCGGAAAAAATCTATTATCTTTTTAAAAATAATTAAAAGTCAAAATATACATAATATAACATAAATATACAAGTTAGAACAACATATATCAAATAAAAATGTCATTTATATAATTTAAAATAAAGACTATTGCTGAATAACCCAATATACACACAATATTGAAAACAGTATAAGTTTTGCAATTTAAATCCGTTTTCAACGAAACGAAAAGCAGTGTTCTTAAAATTTTATGTACTTTCATAATAAAAGATAAAATTTAAATTTTCAAACTTTTAAAAATTTAAATTAAAAGTCAAAGTTTGATTATTTTGACCAAAATTCACTTTTTGGAAAATATTCTTTTTAGTCATGCTTTGGAATGGTAATTCATATCAAACTAAAGTTTACCATTCAAAATAAATAAAATAAGTTTTTAAATCAAAAATTCAATTAAAATAATTAAAATATACAAAAAAATAAATCACAAAATACAGGGTTGTTACACTCTCCCCCACTCAAAACTTTTCGTCCCTGAAAAGGAATGAGGTACGGAAAAAAACAAAAAAAGATAGAGTGAAACAAGATTAGGACAAGATGAAAAGGATAATGAAATTATACGTGATGACTATTGTTATAGGTAATTTTAACAAGGTGCAGATTATCAAAGATTATAGAAAGATTTCTAAACAGAATTTTTTTTATAGAAAGATGCCTATACCTGTCTATAGCAAGATAAGGATGATAAGGACAACCAAAAGATAGTTTTAAAAAAAAGAAATAAGGAAATAAGTTTGAAACAATGGAAATTTCAACTTAAACAGAAAATAATTTTTTTACACAAGTTAAATAAATCTTAACTATCCTAAATTTCATTATCTTATTATCCAATCATCTAAAATTAACAATTTTTAAAACCCATAAAAATAATCATTTATTGCACTCACAATGTACTTAATAAATTTAATTCTCTTTATTCCTCTCATTATATTTATCACTTATGTTAGGCATACTTACACTTATTATAACTGCTTTCTTTTATTCTTAGTTCTTTTAACATTATTTTATTGTAAGTTATTCAATTACCCTTTATTATATTTACCTTTGTTAGTCTCTTCTTTTTTTTTTCAACTAAAATTTAAGTGTATAACGTTTATTATAACCACTCAAATTTTATAAAATCTTTTTATATTGTATATTATCCAATTACATTGTTAACTTCTGAAATTAAGGTAAGTTATATTTGAATGCAATTGTATTATACAAATAAAACTTTCCAATTCAATCATTTCAAGCTTAAATAATTTATTCAAAAATTTTGATTTTCTTTTTTATAATTGAAATTATTCTTTAAAATAAAATTTAAGAATTAAATTTCCAATTTCTTCAAACCATTTAGAGATAAATAAATGTATGTACATAACTTATCGAATCAAATTTTTAAATCATATATCTATATTATATATTATAAATCAAGTCATATTTTAGAAAATTCAAATCAAATTGATTTCCAAAACAAAGATGTAGCAAGACTACAGAGCGGTCTCTTCACTTCGAAACTCGAAAATGAATGTCAATGATGCTGCAGTCATCACCGAAGTTATTTTCCAGCGACAATGAGAAGAGCGCTAATTTTAAACTTAAAATTCTTTGGAAACATATTCTTATTCGAAAGTACTTTAAATAATATACTTTAAAACTTAAACACAAGGTTTGAAACCATCGAAAATTAAATTCTCAAATTTCTTATTTTAAATTCATTTCAGTTCCCGAATAAATTTATAAACAGCTATCTATAAATTCATTTATAGAACAATAAATGATAAATCAAGTATTATCATTTCAAACGATCAATTTTAAATCAATTTATTAAGTTCCATAAATTTACTTATATATCAAAATTTATTTCATTAACCAAATTTTAAAATAATATTGTGTCAGTTTGTTCTGTCAAAGTGTTTTGGAAATCTTATCGATAGCGTTGATCAGACGAATCGATCGGAAACCCAAATCAGCATCAACAACTCAAACAACACAATATATAACAAAACATAGATTTACAAGTACAATACAAAATGTTTGAAGATAGGTTGGAAACCAAAGACAAGATGATTAAATAACAAAATAGGGAGGTGGATAAGCTTAAATAAATCACGGGCAACATTTACCAGGTCAACCGTGACTTAAAGAATAAGATCAGTGTGGATATTCTGGGGTAAATCTACATTCGATCTCAAGAGTCAGAGTTTAAAATAACAAAAGATATTAGCATCTAAACCAAGGATAGATAAGAATCTCTGGTGAATCGATGCTAATTGTAAGGGAGTTTCCCCCCTTTTTTCAATTCAATTTGAAATTGGCGTGACCGCCGACTCACTAAAAAGATCATTCGAAGCAGAGTTATGGAATACTCCAGAGTCAAAAGAAGATGAATAGCGAGGGATACGAATGGATTTTGGAACCGCATGGAACATTCCAAAATTCAAAGGAATCGAGTCAAAAAGGAAGAGATTCAAACTCGAATGAAAGTGATTCTGTAAATACATTCACTCCATATGCTGAGTTTTGCCTAGAGCTACCAAAGCTCTAATACCAACTGTAACAACCAGGTATTTTCAACCATTCGCATCCATTATAAGTGTATAGGTAGACACTCATGCCGGAATTGAATTGCTCAAAATACCGCGTTCTAAATAAAAATTTGGCAAATCTCAGAATATACAGTAAATAAAAATCACAGACACAGAGTAATAATAATGCAGCGGAAGTAAAAGAGATAGTAGTTCATGAAGCTACTATATAAATATATCAGAGTTACATAAGATACAACAGAAGAAATAAAGTACAAGAGCAGTCTCAATACATGGAAAGGACCAACAGGGTGAAAAGATAAAACTTGACAAGTAGATAATCTCCAGCGATTCCGATCTCCATAAAGTGGAAATCCAAATCTGTGAATAACTCAGGCTGACCCGAGCGTAAATAAAAATACATAAACTCGAGTCAGGACATACATACTTATACAAGGTAAACCAACTCAAGTGAACTGTAGTAAAGGTACAAGTAACTTAGAAGATGCTTGGGACCGCCCATCCTCTAAGGATCCGTTAAACTATTTACTATGTAGTAATATACGTTAGATACAGTAGTGTCTAATCAGTAAAGTATAATCATATAGAAAATAGCGTTAAGGGGATGGTGAACCTAAACGCGGTCGGATCTTTAAAACCAAAATCGTAGTGGGCTCGCTATAAGGAGATGACACAGCACGCGAGGCAATGCCAGGGTGGATACACCGTTTGCACTCCCGGACCGGTGGTGATGGCAAGCCAGCAGCTTCCGCCCACCTCAAACAATACCCCCGAATCAAAGTGGCGCCACATATCGAATCACAAAAGTAATAGAATGGTTTTCGATGGAGCATGCTCGATGAAAGGGTGCGACCCTTTGTGTAGCCCGGTATAGCTCATGTTTTAGTCATGTATGCCAACTCACGGGAGTTGGGTCCACGTAATATACCTCGAGAACGTCGCCACCATCCTACTTCATTCTGGAATCTCCACCGCGTACACAGTTGTTAAAGTGGTTTTCGGTATTGGCCGGCTATAAGACAATATCCGATCCCGGTCTCTTTAAAAACCAATCGTTATTATAAGCCGTAGTTATAACTTTAAAACAATATTTTATACTTCAAAAATAAAATGTCATTTCAACCCAAATCTTTATCAAAACAAAGATTAAATCATTTTCAAACCATTTCAATATATCATCACACCATATCTTTCAATTCAAATATTTATCAAAATAAATATCAAGTCATTTCTAACCATTTCAATATATTAAATTATCATATCCTTTCAAAACTTCCTTTCAAATCATTTTTAATATATCAACATATCATAACTTTTCAAAGCTTCATTTCCAAAATATCATATCTTTTCGAAACCACATTTCAATCATTTTAATATATCAAAATATCATATCTTTTCAAAACCACATTTCAATCATTTTAATATATCAAAATATCATATCTTTTCGAAACCACATTTCAATCATTATTCATTTTATTCAATTTAGAATACCATTTCAATTCATATTTCAAAACAGTTTATATTCCAAAAAAAATCATTTTTTTTATCATTAAAATGAAGTTATCATGTTAATAATTAAATTATTAAATTTCCAAAAATTTTCAACTTCCAAAGTTCATTTATTCACTTACGTTTATCAAAACAGTGAAATTTCACTTCACGCAGCATTTAGAGAACGTTACGGAAAGTTACATTCAAAACGGTTCAATTTGACAAAAGACAACATTTTAAAATGTTGTAATAGGGTTTACTTAAATTTCAAATAAACTTAGTTAAATTCAAAAATTACAGCACTTACAACACTTTTCATAATAGTTTTTAATTCAATACCTTTTTAATTCATTATCATCAACTACAGCATTTACAAATGCTGTAATATCATTTACATCGTAATTAATATCATTTCAAAAATGCAGTAAATTAAATTCAAATATTCAATATAATTTCTCAACCAATTATATTTTTATTTAAAACACTTTTTAACTCGTAAAATCATACATTTTCACATTTATAAACATCATTTAATTTTCCTCAAGTTCATGATTTTATAAAGTTAAATTTCCATTCAAAAATCAAGATTTAATAATAGTTCACTTATTAAAATGCAATGTTCAATTTTAAATTCATTACATTAAATTTCAACTTAACACTTAAGTTCAAATTCTCAAATATAACTTAATTTTATTTTTATTTACTTAACTAAAAGTTCACTTTTAAGTCAATTTCATAAATTTCCAATTTTAGTTATATTCCAAAATTTCAACTTAAAATATCCATTCATTTCACATTTTAACTTTATTCAAAATCATCAATATGTTATAAAATCATTTTAAATTGATTTAGATTCAAAATATCATAATTTTATCATATTTTCAAAGTTATTTAAATTCCATCAAAAATTAAGTCAAAATTTCCAAAATAACTTACATTCATATTTTCTAACTTCCCCATAATTTATTTAACTTATAGATTTCCAGAAAATAAATAATACTTTACAAAAATTATATTTTTATTTAATTTCAAATCAAAATATTATAAAAATTAAATTTCTAAAATATTTTAATTTTTTTAGAAAAACATATTTTAACTACGGGCCTGTATATAATTTTCCACGCTAGGTAAAGTGATACGGGTAATATATCATTTCAACACGTAATTTACAAAGAAAATCCCGGTGTTATCATTTCAAACCCGCAATCCCAAGTCAAAATGAATAACTTAAAACCGTTCAGGCCTATCATTTCAGCCCATAACGATTTTTCCTTATTCTAAAGTCCGTTCGAATATGTATCATTTCAACCCATAGTGATTTCTAACCTACAGGGAACTTGCAGTGTGATAGACAGATCAAAAATGAACAGTTTAACAATATATAATAGTAACAGGTGATGTGACATGTAACAGGTGATATGACATAAAATTTAACATGTTAACATCATATATATATAAAATCACATGGCAGTTATAACATCATAAATATTTCTACACATTCAGTTGTTGTTGTTTCACAACTGCATAAGTATAAATCTCGTGTGAGCTTTACGCACCTCTAATTGCTGAAGATGTCAAAACCAAAGGCACAACAGAAAACAAAGCACGATGACACAATTACGGACTTGAGTGGAGAGCGAATCCAAGCTACAACTCTTGTGTACAACCCAAAACAAACAATCAAAACAACACAATTCAATACGACTTTAAAATGCAATAACTTTGAAATAAAAGAGAAACGAATTGCCAAACTTTTTGCCTTGCTTCCTCAAACCTTTTTCACGGCCTAGGGTATAGTTTGGTTCAGATTTGGTTAAGTTTTGGCTCAGGTCTAGGCTAGCATGGGCCGGGTTCATGTCATGAGCAAGGTGGAGTTTCATACATGAAGAGGTGAAGGGTCTTAGGCAAACAAATGGAGTTTTGGTTGGCTAGAGGGCTCGGCCATGGAACTTTGACTGGATGGGTGCACCATGACTGGATGGGTGCACCATGACTGGAAAGAGGTTGGAGGGGTGTGTGGTGATCAGGTCAAAGGTGGTGGTTGCTGCTATGGTGGTGGATAGGGTGGTGGTTGAAGGGGATGAGGCCAAAATGGTCAACAAACATTGTTTTTGGCATGTAGGTTGCAATTTTGAAAGGTTTTACCACCATGAATGGCTCGGCCTTGGTCATGGCTGGATGCATAGGTGGTGGTGATGGCAGGAAAGAGGTGTAGGAGTTTGTGGCTGCGGCTATGGAGGAGAAGCCTAGCAGAAAGCATGAGAAAACAAGGCATAATTCATAGAAAAATAAGAAGAAAAATAAGAAAAAGAAAGGGAAGCCATTACCAAAACTTGCAAGGTGGAGGCCATGAATTTTTTAGGGTTTGAGAAAGAGAAAATTTCGTGAAAAATAAGAAAGGGAAGTCGGCTGGAGATAGAGTAAGGAGTGGCTAAAATAACAGATGTATTGATGACAAAAGAAACTGTAAAAGAAACGTGAAACGACATTACGTTTCTTAGCCTTTAAACCTTTCAAATTTCATATATATAATTTGTAATTTTATAAATACATATAAACTAAGAAATAAAGATAAAAAATCAAAAATAATAATAAATATCTAAAATAAATAATTAAATTTTAATTAAATAGAATTTAAATTAAGAAAATGGCTTAAAATTGCAAACTAGCCTTTAAAATTGAAAACAACTCAAATAATCTTTGGAAAAATCTATTCAAATTTAAATACATGAAAAATGAATATTAATAAAGTAAAACACAGAAAATAAAAGTGAATGTATAAAATAAATTACTAAATTTTAATTATATATAATTAAATTAAGGAAATAGCAAAGAAAACAGAAACTAGGTTAGAAAATTTGAAAATAAATGCAATGGACTTTGGAAAAATTTTATATACTTGAAAAATATTTATAAATAAAGATAATAACAAAAAAAATACATTCACAAAATAAAAAATATATATTTAAATATAGCTTAGATGAAGAAAATAGCAGAAAAATAGAAACAGCCTTTAAAAATAGGAAATAAATACAGTAAATTTCGGAAAAATTCTATTATCTTTTTAAAAATAATTAAAAGTCAAAATATACATAATATAACATAAATATACAAGTTAGAATAAGATATATCAAATAAAAATGTCATTTATATAATTTAAAATAAAGACTATTGCTGAATAACCCAATATACACACAATATTGAAAACAGTATAACTTTTGCAATTTAAATCCGTTTTCAACGAAACGAAAAGCAGTGTTCTTAAAATTTTATGTACTTTTATAATAAACGATAAAATTTAAATTTTCAAACGTTTAAAAATTTAAATTAAAAGTCAAAGTTTGATTATTTTGACCAAAATTCACTTTTTGGAAAATATTCTTTTTAGTCATGCTTTGGAATGGTAATTCATATCAAACTAAAGTTTATCATTCAAAATAAATAATATAAGTTTTTAAATCAAAAATTCAATTAAAATAATTAAAATATACAAAAAAAATAAATCACAAAATACATGGTTGTTACAGATACTATATACTTTAAGAAAATGGAACATTCAAAGGCACTAGAATACTTTACTCAATGATACAAAGCTATATGTCCAATTTGCATTCAATTCTGACTGAAAATGAAGAAATTATGACATAAAAAAGTGTGTAGCTCAAGTGGTTGAGCATCAAGCTCTTAATAGAGAGGGCAGGAGTTCGATCTTAGGCAAATGATTTTTTTTGGAACAGTAGAAATAATCCAGTAGGAAACCTAACCGTTTACTACCAAATTGTTTACTACCTAACAGATCTCTACCCAAACTTACACTTATAAATACCATATGGATTAGCACAACTATGGAGAGGAGAATGAATGTACAATAATGGTGGACAAACTTGGAGCTCTATAAATTACTTAACCAATTCTCTACCTAACAGAGTTTTTCCTAAAAGAATATCTGAAGCACTCCTAGGCATCAAGGAATCATCTGAATTTTATCCAATGGCCTTCAATCATCTAGTCCATCTTCCAACATCGAGTTATGATAGATCGACCTCAAGATTCCTCTTCCGTAGTATACTACCAAACCAAAGCACTATTAAACCCTGGGCATTGAACCAAAGCACTACCAAATCTAGGGCACCAAACCAATGTACTACAAAACCGAGGCATAGCTGAACATAAGCATCACCGAACCAAGCATCACCGAACATCATCAACCGAACACAAATTCATGTTCAGTAGACTACTAACAAACCCAAGCATGGCCGAACCATGACATAACCATCCGGCTAACTACCCCCAAGCCAATTACCACTAGACCAAACAGAGCACATATAGAAAGGCAATCTTGAATATATGAAAGTTCTGAAGCGTATCTTCTATATATGGAAATAACCGAACTGAGCATGTTATTTAGGGAAACATCCTATTTTACAGGCCAGACCTCCATATCCTTCACTCATATAAATACCCAAGCTTCTAACGACATTTAGGGGAATCCCCAAGAGCTAAGCTCACAACAGTAATCGTGGACAAGTAAGAGAAATCCAGGATCAGCCTAATATGCTAAACATGAACAACATAACAGGATCAACCTAACAAGATTAGACAAATAGGAATATGCTAACAAGAATAGGAACAGGAACATCCAAATAGGAACAACCAAACAAGAACGACCTAACAGGAATAGCCGAATTAGAATAGGTAGACAGAAATAGATGAATAGTAGTAGCTAAATAGACTTCTTTGTGTCTATATGATGTGCACGTAAATATATATATTTTTACCCACACACTTAATCTCATTTTAGTAAAATAAAGGTCATAATTGTGTGTTTTTACATGTTTAAAACCAAATTTAAAAAATGCTTTCAAATCATCATTCATGAATCTACATGGGGCAACACGGTAATTTTCATGTGTGAATTAATTTGATTTTTTTTATTGCTTGCACATTTTAACTTGTTTTGCAGGAATTTGGATTCAACTTGGAACTGGCTTTATGGAAATATGCATGTATAAGAGTTAGAAGCTAAAGAAATGAAGAAATAAGGGAATTTATGTAATCATGGAGGAACCCTACCTACCCACTAACCATGAACCACAATTAAGAGCTAATGCACATGTTAATGGGGATTAAAGGCACATACACATTTAATGGAGGATTAACTTTATGCTAGTGATAACTTGGAGGCCACACTGCCTCAAGGCCATTTTAGGGAGTTCCCTAAAAGTGGATTAGGGTTTTAGTCATATATAAATAACCCTCTTATGTTCACGTAATAGAGTTTTATCTTCTTATCATATTATGCAAGTTGTAGCCAAAAAATTAATGAGAAATAAAATGGCTTCGTAATCCTCTTCTTCTTTGCTTTTATTTTATTTTCATGCCTACTTTTATTTACATGATTTCTTCTATTTCATGTTAGTAGATTGGCTTTCTTTTCATTTCAATTAATTTGGATTTAAATTATGCAAGTAATTTAGTTCTCTTTTTATTTTAATTAGTTCCTACTTTCCTTGCTTTTCAATATTGCAATCTACATGTGTTGAAATGATAACGAAAATGAGAAGCTAAACCCCTTTATTTTAGGGGTATCTTAAATCATGTATATTCAACATATTTACTAATTTATGATCTCTTATTATGCTTCATGCATAGTTGGGTGTTGACGTAAGTTTATTAGTGAATTTGATAGCCTATGTTGTTTATCACAAATATGCTATTCTTACTCAAATAAAGACAATTTACATAAACATTTAACTAAATGATTTTGATCATAAAATTAAAATAGAATCAAAATTTGATGATCTATATTACTAATAAAAAAAAGCAAATAGATCATGCTTAAAATAGATTTTATTTTAATTTCATATTCATTTTCACGACATTTCATAAGTAGTTTTAGTTGTTGTAATAAAGTTTGATGGTTTAAGTTGTGTTACTTAATAACAAAAATAGACCATACATATGATAAATACATCACTAATTTTACTTAGATTAAAATGAGAGATCATAGATTGGTTTTCTGTTGATTTTATGTAAGAGTATGAGAGTGGATTTGCTACTAAATTGTTTCTTACTCTTGTATTTTTAATTACTTTTATTTGTAGTTAGTTATTGCATTTCTTTTTAGTTAAAACAATTTCAAACTCTTTAGGTTAATTTGATAGGATAGAATATAAAATTTAATTCACTTCCCCGTAGATCGACTCGTACTAGCATACGTACTATAATTGTACGCTATGCGATTGCGGTTATTTTTATTACATTTTCGATAATTTTCTAACCGATAGAAAATTCGTTGATAAACAAGTGTTTACACTGTTGCCGGGGAAATTAACATTAGATTTTTCATTCTAATCATCGAACTATTTTTATTTGATTTTATTGTGTGTTCATTTTGTGTGTCAATTTGCATTTTATAAAAAAAATTGTGTTGTGTATTTGTTGTGTGATTTGTGTGCTTTTTGTTTTTTCTATTTACATTTGCATTTGTAAAAAAATATTGCATTTCAAAACAAAACAAAAGTATTTTATTTCATTTTCATTTACAATTTACAATCCTATTTTCATTTACATAACAGTTACATTACAATACTGCCACCTACATTCCCAGTTCACCACTGCCTCTGCCTACATAACCGTGCAAACTGCACATCCTCCTCCGTGCACATTCCACTATGCACATACCATTGCCTCTGTGAATAACACTTCCCTACTTGCATATCAAACAATTACAAATACTTGCCTCTGTGCACGTTCCACTGCCCCACCTCCTTCCTATCCAAACTTCACCACCATACTTGTCATATCACTGTCCTACATATTTGACAACAACCACCCCCATTCCTTCTCTGCCATAACACTTCCTTCATACAGGCCCAGCCCTAGGGGTAGGCGAGCTAGGCAGCCGCCTAGGGCAACGGATGGGTAGAGGGCAACGGCGAAGGTGAATATAATTCTCTAAAAATAGTTAAAGTTAAATAATTCTATGTATAGCTTAGACGATAATTGTGTTACATCTCAAGTGGTTTACACATTGCTTAATGTGACAATTGATTGGAGTTCAATTCCTACTATATTAACTATTTTTAAATATCATTTTTTTAAATCGGTTAGGGCAACATTCTTGTTCGGGCCGGTCCTGCCTTCATACATCATACTCACAACTTAGACCATCACCCAAATTAGGGCTGTCAACGGATGCTTTCGGATACGGATAGTGCCATATCCGTATCCGTATCCGAAATCATTTTCGGATATCGGATATCCGTATCCGTTTAATTTTCGGAATCGGATATCCGCATCCGCTTAATTTTCGGATACGGACGGATATCAGATATTTATTCGCTCCGCCAATAATTGATAAATTTAAAGGTATAAACGAAAAAGTTTAGATCAACATAAAACATTTTTTGTACTATTGTTTATAAAAAAACAAAGAAATAAAAAATATGGTGATAAAACATTGTTTTATACTAATATATGTATGTGTATCCAAAAATATTCAAAAGTTAAACACTTGTAGCCCTATTTTCCTAGTTTAAATTATATAAATATGCATCAGTTAATCGGACGGATATTTTTCGGATACGGATACCACTATAACCATATCCGTATCCGAAAAGCTTTTCGGATATCGGATATCCGTATCCGCTTTTCGGATAACGGATATTTTTCATATTTTCGGATACGGATTCGGACGGATATCGATTTTTTGGGTACCCATTGACAGCCCTAATTCAAACAATACATACAAACTACATCCCTGTCAACTGCCTTCACCACTGACCAACCAACTTACTGCCTTCACATCCCCTTCACCAAATCCACTTCAACACACATACTGTCTACCCAGCCTCCGTAAACATTACACTGCTACTCATACTCCCCGCAACTTCAACGACCCAGTTATTTCATCCACCTTACCGTCACAATTCCACTAGAAACTGCCTCCTCACACTGACATACTACTACCACTGCAACATACAACCTGCACACTTCAATGTCAACTGGTGCATTATCCTTACTGCCTATTACATCCACTGCTACTGCCATACTTCTTCAACACTTCTTCCTGCCTCTGCCATATAGGCCACAAACATACACTTAAAACATCCTCTTCAACTCAAACTTCCCCATCAAAACGGCCCTACATCACCTGATTGCCACTTGGTTCTACTGCCCATCTCTCCACTGCTTGCTACATACTTCACCCATTACTCCACTTCCTTCTGCCTACACATCACTCCACTTCCATTTACATCCCCATCACAGTATCATCAAAAACTTCCACTTCCATCCCACTACAAACTTACTGCCTTACTTCCTCTCACCATATCAAAACTGCCACACCCTTCACAACCTCCTCTCTGACCACCACAGCTTCCAACAAAACTGCACAACATCCTACCACTCCATTCAACCTGCTGCAACTTGAAGCCT
Source organism: Allium cepa (assembly GCA_030765085.1). NCBI lineage: Eukaryota > Viridiplantae > Streptophyta > Magnoliopsida > Asparagales > Amaryllidaceae > Allium > Allium cepa. Next base: position 74,546,485 of record CM060941.1, on the reverse strand, counting down.
CTGCACCACTTACCATCCTGCTGCAACAAACTTCAACTTCAATCACTACACCTTCCCTATCCATACACATTGCCTCCACAACTTCCTCTGCCTCACAACTTCACCTCCATCAACAACACCTTTAGCAACCCTAGAAGTCACCATCCTCCTTGCTTTCCTCTACCACCCACCAGTGCCTCCATACAACTAACTGCCTTATTCGTATATACAACCAGTCATACCATGTATACAACTTCACTTCTACTTCCAATTTGTACCATAACCACTCATTTCACCCATTACTCCAACTTACTGCAACCGTTCATCGACCTCACGGCCACTGCTTTAAAACTTCTACACCATCAGTCACACCACCAGTTCACCAACTTCATTAACACTACTTTAGCTAACACATCACTTGCTACTATGCCACTGCACTGCACCTTCCTGCTTCTGCCATATAACATTCATCAACCAATCACTGCCTTCACCATCTCATCAATATTACTTCACCATCATCTCATTGCATAACCTTCTACCTGAAGCCATACAACACTACATCCTACTCACTTCATATACCATCTACATCCTGCTACTGCGCTTTTGCATTACAGTCTTCACAAACTTCATATAATTTCATACAACTCCTACCATATTTCTCCTACCATATTTCTCTATCCATTGATACTTCATACAACTCCTACCATATTTCGTTGTTATCAACTTGCATCTGGTTACTTCTACTCTATCACCACCACATCAAAAGCACATTTTACAATTTCATATTTCAACCTCTAGCAAACTACCACTGCTTTGCTACAAAACATCAAAACCATCCTCCTACCATCATTGCCAACACACACTGCACCTTTTCACACTCTTCAACAAACCATCACCCCAGCTTCAACCAACGCGCCAACCTGCACTTCCATCATACCGCCTTCTATCAACACCATCTCCCCTGCACATAAACACTACCGCAACATCAACTGCTACCCACAACTTGCATTGCAATCTACAACCTACATCTTCATCACCCATAACGATCATCACATACCTATTTCTCTTCCATGAACCATCTACCTGCCAAGCATAGCCTATTTGCATTACTACCACTACTGCCAAATTACACCTCTGCATCACCTGACTTCAGCCCCCCCTTCTCCCTGTCAACATAGACCATCACCCAAACTTCACAACTCCATATCAAACCAAGTACACTTGCACTACCATATATCCTTTCACTGCCACTTCCCCAATTCCACGACCATCCACCCAAATTCTCAAATACATTAACATAAAATAAACTGCCACCATTCTAATCCTAATCGAATTCGACTTTAGGAAACTCGAATCACCAATTCACAATTCCACGACCAAAACCTATTATCTTTGACCACTCGAAATTGACTCAAATCGCCAATTTTTTTCTCTTTTCTTTTTTATTTTCTATTCAAGAGAGAGAAGGGTGGCCACATTGCTTGTTTTAGTGTTTAACAGAGAAAAGGAAAATAATTGGGCTTTAGCTTATTTATAGGTCTGAGTTGATATTTGCTAAATTGTATATTGACAAGTTGTCTTCTTTCGACAATTTATATTCTTGGTGTCAAGACTACAACAGAGCAATAATCATACATAAATATTACAGTGATTCGTAAATATTATAATGATTGTTTCTTTGAAGGTACTAAAACCTTCGGTTGTATTGCTACGGTGATTCATGGTGCACCGATAACTCTTGTCCTTTATCTGGCTAAGAACTATTTTATTAGATTAAGACAAAGTATGATTATACAGTTTTGGATTAGTAGCTACTAAGGACAGAAAATTTGTAATTATACTTTTGAAAATCCAAAAGAATTTGAGTTGTTTTTTTAGAAAAATCCAAAAAATCTTTTCCAAAAAAACAATACAAAAATCAATCTTCTTTTTGAAAAATAAATCATTTTGGTAATATTTTTCCTCCTTTAGAAAAACAAATTTTCACTTCATTTCACCTTCTAAACCTTACTTCTTTCTCTCAAATTCAGTTCTCACTTATTTCTTTTCTCGACTTTTTCTTGTGCATGAGTGCTTGGACTCGTGACACAACAACAAATACTTGGACTCGTGATGCAACAACTAATTGTTTAACTCGGATAAATGATACTCCAACAATGGCGAACGAGAATGCCCCACGAACTCTCATGGATAGAATCTTTTCTGATAGAGTTTCTATTCCTTCTTGTATCACTTAGACCACCCCAATCGGTAACCATTTTGAAATTCATTCTAATCATATTGCCACGCTTCTGAAATTTGGCAATTTTGAATATGATGACCCATACATTTTTTTAAAGAAACTCGAACAAGTTTCTGCAACCATTAAACTCCAACACCTTTGTGATGATGGAGTCAAACTTCGATTAGTTCCATTCACTCTTATTGATTATGCTAAAAAATAGTTGTATAGCTTGCTATCTAACTCAATCAAAACTTGGAAAGTTTTCTTAAAAAAGTTCCACCCCTTGGAAAAAACAACTAAAATCCACAACGAAATCCTCAATTTTCATCAATTCAGGGATGAACCATTCGGAAAATATTTTGAAAGATTTATAGAGCTTTTTATAAAATGCCAGCACCATAATTTTAAAAAATGAACTCTTTGCCAAATCTTATATGATGGACTTGAAAATAGCTCACAAAACATGCTTGAATCGATGTGCCAAGGCAATTTTCTCGCCCAACATAACGACAATGCTTGGCAATTTCTTGAAAACTTGGCCGATAATTCATCCCAATGGGAACGCTATAATTAAAAATCCATTTACTCATGATCGAGCACACATTCGATAGGATCATCTTTGGCTTTGAAAGCTAAAATCGATGCAATGATTAATAAACCCGATAATGTTTTCTCATCCAACCAAATGAACCAAGCTTCCCAACCCATGTGTTATAAATGTAATGATCCGAATCACATAGCCGATCAGTACCCTAATTCGGTCGAATAACTCAACGCTTTCAATAAGGTTAAGAATGACCCACTTTCTCCAATATACAATCATGGTTGAAGAAATCATTTGAACTTTGCTTGAAACCAAAATTATTCCAACACGAATTTGGTTCATCCCAATTTTTAGGCATTTCCAAATAATGCTTCGAATCCTCCCTTTCAATCCAACCATTTTCAATAAAAATTTATGGGTCCGTCTCAAAATCAACCGCAACAATCTTTTTCTCCCTAAGATGATAAAACATGAAGTTCACTTGAGAAAAGTCTTGAAACATTGGCTAAAGCAACCACTCAAATCCTCCAATCAAACAGTAATTTGCAAAATTTGTTAACCTCATATAGGCAGAATACGAGTCAATCGATTGTTAAACTTGAAATAAAATGAGTCAATTAACCACATCCGTAAGTGAACGTAAATGAGGCACACTCCTAAATCAGCCAGTTTTGAATCCCATGAATCAAAACATGAATTCAAATCAAGCCCATGTTGTTCAAGATAGCAACGTAACCCAAATGAATGCTATCACGACTTTGCATTTCGATATACAAATCGATAATCAAGTTGTTAATGCAAATGATTTACTGAAAATCCCTCTCAGCACTTACAAAACAATAAACGATTCTAAACAAAATGTTGAGACAAACATCGAATCAAATTCCACTCCAAACTCTTCTTCTACTCAAGTACACCTATCTATCGAGCATCGTGTTCCGTTTCAACATCGCTTTCGACTCAAGAAACATTCTGACCAAATGGAAAAGATGTTGGAAATTTTTAAATAAGTTTTAACATCCCGTATCTTGATATCTTTTAGCAAGTCCCAACTTACTCTAAGTTTCTCAATGACTTGTGTACCCAAAAATGACACATTTATATACCTAAGAAAGTCTTCTTAGCTGCTGAACTTAGCGAAGTCTTGTACTAACCAATTCTTGTTAAATACAAAGATCCTGGATGTTCGACAATCTCATGCATGATAGGAGACAAAACGATTAACAAATGCTTATTCGATTTAGGTGCGAGTGTTAATTTGATTCCTTATTCAGTTTACTAGCAACTTCGCTTGGGTGAACTAAAACCGATAAAAGTAACTCTTCAATTTGCCAATCGTTTGATAAAGAAACCCGTGGGAGAAATTGAGATTGTACTCACCAAAATTGGTCAAGTCATATTCGCCATCGATTTCATCGTTTTTGAGACTTAACCCGTGAATAATCCAATGAGTCAAATTCCATTTATTTTAGGCCGACCCTTCTTAGCTACTTCAAATGCTTTAATCAATTGTCGAAATGGTTTGATGAAAATTACTTTTGGAAACATAACTTTGGATCTTAACATTTACAATCTTGAAATCAATCGAATGAATCACATGACCAAACACTGGAAGTCAGTTTCATTCAAAAAATTTTTAACAATGAAATAATTGACCTTAACAACGAACGAGAGACCGAATATGAAAAATTATTTCAAGATGAGCCTAACGAAACTGAAAATGCACTTCCGTTTGAACCCCTTACCGTTGAATCAGAACTTCAACCTAATTCTTTGATTGAGCAACCCCCGAGGTTGGTCTTAAACCCCTTCCCGATCACCTTAAGTACACATACATAGGTGACAACTATACGTTCCCCGTCATAATTTCTTCAACTGTTTCTCTTGATCAAGAAGCTTCCCTTCTTTCAATTCTTCGAAAAACAAAAAAGCAATTGGATAGTCGAGTCCCGCTCTTGTTCAACATCGCATCCATTTAATTGACGATGCCAAGCCTGTTCGTGACGCGCAACGAAGGCTTAACCCAAAAATGAAGGATGCGGTTCGTGACGAAATTCTTAAACTTCTAAATAACGGAATCATATACCCAACCTTTGATAGTTCACAGGTGCTAGCCCAATTCATATCGTGCTGAAAAAGTTTAGACTTTATCAAGAACGAATCAGACAAACTCATTCCAACACATACTCAAATGGGTTGGTGCGTTTGTATTGATTATCGAAAACTAAATGCTACAACATGTAAAGATCACTTCCCTCTTCCTTTTATCGACCAAATGCTTGATCGTTTAGCCGGTCACGAATTCTATTGCTTTCTTGATGTATATTCCGATTATAACCAAATTCCAATCGCTCCCGAAAATTAAGAGAAAATGACTTTCACGTGTTCCTTCGGTACCTCTGCGTATCGACGTATGCGTTTAGCCTTTGCAACGCTCTTGCTACATTTCAAAGATGCATTGTCAGCATCTTTTTCGATATGATCGAACGTTTTCTTGAAGTGTTTATGGATGATTTTTCCATCTGTGAAAACTCTTTTTATGAGTGCTTACATCATCTTGAGTTGGTTCTTAAATGATGCAAGGACAAACACTTAACGTTAAACTAGGAAAAACACCACTTCATGGTCATTCATGGCATTGCCCTTGGGCATGTCATTTCAAACAAAGGCATTGAGGTGGATAAAGCGAAATTTGATGTAATTTCGAATCTACCTATTCCCAAATTGGTCAAGGACATTCGTTTATTTCTTTGACACGTTGGTTTTTATCGATGCTTTGTGAAAGACTTCAGTGAAATTGCTCGACCTCTTATGAATCTTCTTAGCAAAGATGTTCCATTCTACTAAATTTTGACCATGTTTCTGCATTCTGACGTCTCAAAAACAAACTCATTTTTTCTCCCATCATTTGCTCACACAATTGGGATCTTCCTTTGAAATAATGTATGACGCTTCTAGCTTCGCGGTTGGTGTTGTTTTAGGACAACCCATCAACAAAGTTCTTCATGTCATCTACTATGTTGTATGATTCTTAAAGACGCTCAACTCAATTACACGACCATTGAAAAAGCTCTTCTAGCGATTGTATTTATGTTCGAAAAGTTTCGACCTTATTGATTGGTTCGCATATTACGATTTATACTGACCACTCCGCTCTTAGGTACCTTTTCGCTAAAAGGATGTTAAGTCTCGTTTGACCCGTTGGATCTTGTTACTCTAAGAATTCGACCTTACGATCAAAGATAAAAAGGATCCGACAATGTCATTGCCAATCCTTTGTCACGTTTTCCAAATGCACCATCTTCTTTACTGATCAATGAGAATTTTCCCGATGAACAACTCCTTTTTGTTTCCGTCGATCCATGGTATGCCAACATAGTGAACTATTTAGTCACTAAGAAAATCCTTCACTTTGGTCAAAACAAGATAAATCAATTTTTTCCCAATTCAAGTAATTCTATTGGGATGATTCATACTTGTTTAAGTACTATTTCGACCAAATCATTCAACACTGCATCCCGGATTGTGAAATCAAGAGTGTCCTTTCTTTTTTTCATGACATGGCTTGTGGTGGTCACTTCGGTCCTAATAAAACCGCGAAAAAGGTGCTTTAATGTGGTTTTTATTGGCCTGCGCTTTTCAATGATGCATTCGAGTTTTATAAAACTTACGATCACTACCAAATGTTAGGAAGAATCACTTGACGAAACATGATGCCTTTGAACCTCATTCTTATGATTAAATCTTTGACATTTAAGGTATTGACTTTATGGGACCGTTTTCCAACTCTTTCGGAAATTTGTGCATTCTTCTTGCTATTGATTACGTCTCTAAATGTGCTGAAGTCATTCCTTGTATAACAAATGACCATAAAGTTGTTGTGAAATTCATAAAAGAAGACATCTCTTCGAGGTTTGGAACACCACGCACAATAATGAGTGATAGTGAAACCTATTTTTGTAATTGTTCATTTGAAACTCTAATGAAATAATATTTGATAACCCACAAATTATCAACTCCTTATCATCCTTAAACTTATGGTCAAGTTGAAGTTTCAAATAATCAAATCAAACAAATTTTGGAGAAAACTGTCAACAAAAATTAAAAATATTGGTCTCATAAATTGATCGATTGGGCTTACCGTACCACTTTTAAAACTGACCTTGGGATGTCCCCATTTTGTTAAGTTTATGGAAAAGCGTGCCATTTACTAATTGAAATGGAACATAAATCGTTGTGGGCAATTAGGAACATAAACTTTGATCTTGAAAAAGCCGACAAAAACAAAAAATTGCAAATCAACGAATTAGAAGAGAATAGGAATGACATGTATGAAAATGAAATTTTTTAAAAGTTTTTCATGATAAGTCTATCCTAAGAAAAACGTTTTTGCCAAGCCAAAATGTTCTTTTGTATGACTCTGGCTTCACTTATTCTCTGAAAAATTAGAATCAAGATGGACCGAACCATACATTGTATGAACTATTTTTCCACATGGTGCAATAGAAATACAAAACCCTAGGGATGCAAAAATCTTCAAAGTTAATGGTCATTGTTTGAAACCTTACTTTGAGTTGCCGTGTGATCAAGAGGAGGAGCTTATGATTCTTTATGAGCCATACTACGTCTAGTAAGAAATGCTAACCCTCTTTTGTAAATATGTACCTATTTTTCCCCGTTACACTCATTATACCATGAATTGACTGTGGGGACACAATCAAAATTAAGTTTGAAGGGGAGTCTCATCTTCATTTTGATTTTTCATGGTTTATTTTTTCATTTTCTTTCCAAAACTCAAAACTTGAAAAGAAAAAAAAGAAAAAATCTCAAAATAAAATTTCTTTTTAGCATATTGATTTACTTTTGAAGAAACACTATAGGATAAGTATATGTTTTTGGTTATTAAATTGAAATTTTTGAAAATTTATTTGTCTCAATAAAAATAAAAATAAAGTCTGATTACAAAAAACTATGGTTTAACTAATATATAGGAAGGTTCATGAGTATTGATTATGAAGTATATCCTAATTGTAGTCTTTGTTTAAAAGAGTGGTTGATTTAAAGTAAAGGCGATAACAATTTTGATCTTCTAAGTTAAGTGGTGCTAAGATGATATTGTAAAACTCTCTCTTCTAAAAAAAAGCTTAAATAAACACCTAGTGTCTAGTATTCACATGCAATTGTGTACACCCACGATGCTCTATACCCTTCTCATGTAAGCTCGAAAGGCAATGCACGATCGGTATACTTAGACTCAATTTATCTGAGTTAGGTGTATGTAAATATTTTTTTAATAAGAATAACCACCTAGAGTCATTTGTTCATACGCAAGTGTATACACTTGCCATGCTCTGTACCCTTCTCACGTAAGTCCGAAAGGCAGTGCTTGATCTGTATATCTAGCCTTAGTTTATCCGAGTTAGGTGTGTAAATAATAATAATGTTAATACTTTTCAAAAATGGAGAGAGCAAGCAATTGAAATCCAAACACTATTTTCACTTAGTTGATTCGACTTGTTATTCAAAAGACATAAAAGTACCTCTTTGAAAAACTTTGATAATCAACTAAGGATCTATTTCATAGTTGCACTATGCTGTCAACCGAAATAACTAGCCAAACTAGATTCTAATTGTGATGATAACTTGATTTTTGTTGGAAGTTTTGACAAGTAAAAGGACTTAAATTTCTTGGTAATGACAAGAACTTATATTTAACTTATTCGTATCAATTTAAAAGTAAATTCTTCATTTATAAATATTAACAAAACTTGCATTCATATCTTTGTAAATAAATCTTACATTTAGAAAATTTTCATGTTGCATTTGCATTTTGTGGGTAGTATCCGCTGAAAACCCTCACAAGATGACAGTCGTCCAACTAGGGACACCTAGAGGTTTAAAGGCTTGTTGCATATGCTTAATGCAATCGTGCTCCCTATGAAAGTAGTTTTATCTTAGTTTTTCTTTATTCGAGGATGAATAAAAAGATATGTGTTGGGGTATTTGATGTGCACGTAACAATATATATTTTTAATTACACACTTAATCTCATTTTAGTAAAATAAATTTCATAATTGGGTGTTTTTACATGTTTTAAACCAAATTTTAAAAATGCTTTCAAGTCATCATTCATGCATCTACATGGGGCAAAAAGGTAATTTTCACGTGTGAATTAATTTGGAATAAAATTTATTTGCACAATTTAATTTGTTTTGTATGAATTTGCATTCAACTTGGAAGTGGCTTCATGGAAATAATGCGTGTACAAGAGTTAGAAGCCAAAGAAATGAAGAAATAAAGGGATTCATGTAATCACGGAGGACCCTACCTACCCACTAACTATGAACCACAATTAAGAGCTACTGCACATGCTAGTGGAGATTAAAGGAACATGCACATTTAATGGAGGATTAACTTCATGCTAATGATAACTTGGAGGCCACATTACCTCAAGGGAATTTTAGGGAGTTCCCTAAAAATGGGTTATGGTTTTAGTCATGTATAAATAACCCATTATGTTCATGAATGGAGTTTTATCTTCTTATCATATTATGCAAGTTGTAGCCACAAAATTAATGAGAAATAAAATGGCTTCTTAAGCCTCTTCTTCTTTGATTTTCTTTTATTATCATGCTTACTTTTATTTACATGCTTTCTTCTATTTCATGTTAGTATATTAGTTTTCTTTTTATTGCAATTAGTTTAGATTAAATTTATACAAGTAATTTAGTTCTCTTTTTATTCTAATCAGCTCTTACTCTCCTTGCTTTTTAATGTTGCAATCTACATGTGTTGAAATGATAACAAAAATGAGAAACTAAACCCCTTCAATTTAGGGGTAATGAAGCTCTCTTAAATCATGTAGATTCAACATGTTTGCTAATTTATGATCTCTCTTTATGCTTTGTGGATAGGTAGATGTTGATGTAAGTTTATTAGTGAATTTGATAGACTATGTTGTTTATCACGAATATGCTATTCTTGCTCAAATATAAACATAATTTACATTAACATCTGACTAAGTGATTTTGATCATGAAATTGAAATGGAATCAAAATTTGATGACCTATGTTACTAATAAAAAAATATGTAAATAGATCATGCTTAAAATAGATTTTGTTTTAGTTTCATATTCATTTTCATGACATTTAATAAATGGTTTTAGTTGTTGTATTAAAGTTTGATGGTTTAAGTAGTGTTAATTAATAACATAAATAGACCATGCTTATGATAAATACATCACTGATTCTACTTAGACTAAAATGAGAGATCATAGATTGATTTTGTGTTGATTTTATGTTAGAGTATGAGAGAGGATTTGCTACTAAATTGTTTCTTACTCTCATATTTTTAAGCACTTTTATTTATAGTTAGTTCTTGCATTTCTTTTTAGTTAAAACCATTTCAAACTCTTTGGGTTAATTTGATTGAGTGGAATTTAAAATTTAATTAATTTCCCTACAGATCGACCCATACTTGCATACGTACTACAATTGTATGTTGTGCGCTTATGGCTATTTTTATTACGTACTACAATCGCAAACATAAATGCAGCAATTAATCTTGATCTGGTATTATAATTTAGTTCGAAATTTTTATAAGATACATATACGCTCGTATAAGTGATCATATAAGAAATATAAAACATGGGCCAAGCGAACCATAGGTCATAGTAATTGTTTGCTTTATTGAATTTGTTGGCGATTGATCCTATACAAGTATGCAAGATAGTGGCCAGAAAGGTTTCTTATGGAGCAAGCAAACCTAACAATCATATGGAACAAATATCTCATGGTGCTAACCAGAAAGAGGAGAACATGGACATAAATAAGTATTAGACGGGACAACCATAAACATCAAAAGAAAATTAGCTTCATAGCACAAGCGCATGATCAACCTATGCTTAAAACTTTAGTAGAAACCAACTACATAGATGAACATTTTGGTGATTGATATATACAAGTATGCATGGAGGTGAAGAAGAAGTCACTAGTGGAACAACTTTATGATTGTGTAGGAAATATAAATCACAACCACCGGTCTTAATTGGCCAAACTACAGTCAACGCAACAAAATACACATCGTCAAGTCCACATACCATTTAAACATTGTATATTCCTTTCCCTAGGGAACCTCGATATTTTTGGAATGTTAATAAGACAACACACGACCCTCAAGACCAAGAGGCAAGGAGGTTGAACTAGAGAGAGCAAAGGCCTACCAGGCAGAGATGAGAATTATTGAGAAATCATACCAGACGACTATACCACCAAGAAACGGCTAGCTACATATGTCATATTGATAAAAGACATATTGGAACAGTTAATAAGCTTTCCTTGAGTGATCAAGCATTCCGCAACATCCTAGCAGCATATATTTACAGATAGGACAGGAGTAAGGATATAGATATTCGAGGTTTGAGATAACCGACATATAAGAAAGAAAGACGATTTCAGATGAAATAAAGCATACGTTGTATTCTACGAAAGTATGATATAGGGGAAAAGTGTTATAGGTATTTCCATCGATAGCATGGTAAATATAAAAAGACATCAAGAAGCATAGAAAAGATCCTAAGGTCATGATATGCTCCTAGGTCAAAACTGCGTCTCAATTCGAGCTATGGATTGGAAGATATGATCATCTTAAAATTTTTCCACCTCCTAAGCGACTAGGCCCCACCTTGGAGAGATACCATCTACTTTAGGCAATTGGAACATTCAAAGGCATTGGAAAACTTTGCTCAATAATACAAAGCTATATGTCCAATTTACATTCAATTCTGACTGAAAATGAAGAATTTATGACATAAAAAAGTGTGTTGCTCAAGTGGTTGAGCGTCATTCTCTTAATAGAGAGGTCAGGAGTTTGATCTTTGGCAAGTGATTTTCCTTTGGAACAGGAGAAATGATCCGGTAGGAAACCTAACCGTTTACTACCAAACAGTTTACTACCTAACGGATCTCTATCTAAACTTACACTTATAGATACCTCATTGATGAGCACAACTATGGAGAGGAGAATGAATGTGCAATAATGGCAGACAAACTTGGAGCTCTCGAAATTACTTAACCAATTCTCTACCTAACAGAGTCTTTCCTAAAAGAATATGTGAAGCACTCCTAGGCAACAAGGAATCATCTTAATTTTATCCAATCACCTTCAATCATATAGTCCATCTTCCAACATCGAGTTATGATAGATCGACCTCACGATTCCTCTTCGGTAGTTTACTACCAAACCGAAGCACTATTAAACCCAGGGCATTGAACCAAAGCACTACTAAACCTAGGTCACCGGACCAATGCACTACCGAACCAAGGCACAGCTGAACATAAGCATCACTGAACCAAGCATCACCAAACATCGTCAACCGAACACAAATTCCTGTTCAGTAGACTAATACCAAACCCAGGCATGGCCGAACCATGACGTAACCACCCCGCTAACTACCGCCAAGCCAATTACCACTAGATCAAAAGGAGCACACATGGAAAGGCAATCTTGAATATATGAAAGTTCTAAAGCGTATCTTCTATATATGGAAATAACCGAACCGAGCATGTTATTTAGGGAAACTGCCTATTTTACCATTCAGACCTCACTGTCCTTCACTCCTATAAATACCCAAGCTTCTAATAACAATTAGGGGAATTTTGGAGAGCTAAGCTCACAACAGTAATCGCAAACAAGTAAGAGAAATCCAGGATCAACCTAATATGATTAGCCAAACATGAACAACATAACAGAATCAACCTAACAAGATTAGACAAATAGGAATATGCTAACAAGAATAGGAACAGGAACATACAAATTAGAACAACTAAATGAGAACAACCTAACAGGAATAGCCGAACTAGAATAGGTAGACAGAAATAGATGAATAGTAGTAGCTGAATAGACTTCTTTGTGTCTATATGATGTGCACATAAAAATGTATATTTTTATGCACACACTTAATCACATTTTAGTAAAATATATGTCATAATCGTGTCTTTTTACATGTTTAAAACCAAATTTCAAAAATGTTTTCAAGTCATCATTCATGCATCTACATAGGGGCAGAACGGTAATTTTCATGTGTGAATTAATTTGGAAAAAATATTACTAGCACATTTTAATTTGTTTTGTAGGAATTTGGATTCAACGTGGTGTTGGCTTTATGGAAATATGCATGTATGAAAGTTAGAAGCCAAAGAAATAAAGAAACAAGGAATTCATGTAATCATGGAGGACCCCACCTACCCACTAGCCATGAACAATGATTAAGAGCTAATGCACATGTTAGTGGGGATTAAAGGCACATGCATATTTAATAGAGGATTAACTTTATGCTAATGATAACTTGGAGGCCATATTACCTCAAGGCCATTTTAGGGAGTTTCCTAAAAATGGATTAGGGTTTTAGTCATGTATAAATAACCCTCTTATGTTCATGTAATGGAGTTTTATCTTCTTATCGTATCATGCAAGTTGTAGCCACAAAATAATGAAAATTAAATGGCTTCGTAAGCCCTTCTTCTTTGATTGTATTTTATTTTCATGCTTACTTTTATTTAAATGCTTTCTTCTATTTCATTTTATTAGATTAGCTTTCTTTTCATTGCAATTAATTTGGATTTAATTTATGCAAGTAATTTAGTTCTCCTTTTATTTTAATTAGTTCCTACTTTCCTTGCTTTTTAATGTTGCAATCTACATGTGTTGAAATGATAAAAAAATGAGAAGCCAAACCCCTTCAATGTAGGGGTAATTAAGCTCTCTTAAATCATGTAGATTCTACATATTTGCTAATTTATGATCTTTTTTTTTGCTTTATAGATAGATAGATGTTGACGTAAGTTTATTAGTGAATTTTATAGCCTATGTTGTTTATCGCAAATAGGCTATTCTTATTCAAATATAAACACAATTTACATTAACATTTAACTAAGTGATTTTGATCATATAATTAAAATAGAATCAAAATTTGCTGATCTATGTTACTAATAAAAATAGTAAATAGATCATGCATAAAATAGATTTTGTTTTAGTTTCATATTCATTTTCACAACATTTCATATGTGGTTTTAGTTGTTGTATTAAAGTTTGATGGTTTAAGTTGTGTTACTCAATAACATAAATAGACCATATTTATGATAAATACATCACTAATTCTACTTAGATTAAAATGAGAGATCATAGATTGATTTTATGTTGATTTTATGTGATAGTATGAGAGTGGATTTGCTACTAAATTGTTTCTTACTCTCATATTCTTAGTCATTTTTATTTGTAGTTAGCTCTTGCATTTCTTTTTAGTTAAAACAATTTCAAACTCTTTGGATTAATTTGATTGAGTAGAATTTAAAATTTAATTCATTTCCCTATGGATCGACCCGTACTCGCATACGTACTATAATTGTATGACGTGCGCTTGTGGTTATTTTTATTACATTTATCAACGATTTTTTAACCGATAGAAAATTTGTCAACAAACACTATACCTTACTTTCCCTTGTGCAGTAATTCATCATATTTTGTATGCCAATCATTGTACTAAACATAATATTTGAAGGATAATGAAAATGGACAATGGATGTAGGCATATTCTGGTTGAAACACCATAAATCTTTGTGTTGTTTACTTTACAACAATTTACTTTCTACATAACCTATACCTGATCTGCTTTCTAAAAGTCAATAGTAATACAAATATAACAACTATATTATACACTCATGTTCACAACTTTACAACAAATCGATTGGAGGTGTTTATTCATTTTTTGTTGAAAAGGTTCTTCGCAAATCGTGTCATGGTGTCCATCGAACGACTGTAGTTAGGCCTAAGTTGGAATATTGGAAGTGAAGCACTATTCAATAGAGAATCCATTTCCTCCATTATATGATGTTAGTATCATAGTCAACGGTAGTCAACTCAAAATTAAAGTCTGCAGCCAGAGCAGTTCAGTTAATAATAATTACTTTTATTGAATAAAGAACTTTATGTTTGGATTATATAAGTTGAATATGGACGATAATGGATTTGACCAAAACTAATTTCCCTAGGTCCTATGTGATATAGTTTTAACAAGGAGAATTTGTGTAAATAATCGTTACTACTAGGGACCGCTTGATGTTGTAAAATTTGATTTATCAAAATTGTGTAAGCGATAAATTCGAACAAACTATCACGCTACTAGCTAGGTGACGTATAAACATTAATATTCGAATTGTTCAATATTATCATTGATGAATTTACACCTATGAGTCGCGTAACCGCAATGTTGAATACTCTGAAATACTACAAAATTAGATTAAATTTTAATTGTTATGAATTAATTAAATTAATCAGATTAATTAATATTTTTAAATATTGAATATAAATTTAATTTATTTGAATCTGTATTTAATATTATGATTATATAAAATTTACATATACACATATCGATAGACATTTAAATTAGATTCAAAATGCATTAAAATTAATTAGATTTGAGAATTGCATTTAGGGCCATTGACCCATCAAAGATGGCTGGTCATGCTTGAGGTAGGAGAGGGTGTGATATTTATTCGAAATATTAGGTTTTGAAATGGTAAAGAGATGTGGTATAAAAGGAGATCTAGATCCCTATTTTTACTCCTTTCTTTCACCTATTTAAACTTGCCATTCTTCTTCACATACGCTTTGCTTTTGTTTGCTACCTTATACCCCTTTGGCCGAAAGCATTAGACCTCTCCCCTTCTATGAAATAAAAAATAAATCAAAATGAAACAAAGGTCGGTGATCTCTTCAATTAACTATGTTTCTTGAAGAGTAAGGATTCGATCCATTGAGTTTTAGATTTGACAGTGAAGGTGCATATTCAAGGCCACTCAGTTGGTAATGCAGCGACCCGTGATCTTGAACACTTCATTTTGAATATCGAAACATGGTTAAATGTTATAAAATTAGTTTAATATCCATGTTAAACTATTTTCAATCAATAATGGTGATGATAAACTTGTTTTTAAAATTTGTTTACAAAATTAAACAGTTTGAAGAAATATAAATAATGTGACCGAAAATCATTTTATCGATAAACAACTTTCTTCTCGGTAAAACTTATTTGAACTTGTTGTGCTTTCCTAATATATGAATGTGTAATTAATTAGCAACTAAAAATATTTTTTATGGTTGATGGCAAACTAAATCATTGATTATGTTATGGATGGTGTCAAGTGGAGATATTTTAGAGGAGGGTTATTTTGGAAAGCCTTAAGGGCAAAGTAAAGTGAGAATGAGGTGGAAAGCAAGCACATGGAAGGGGCTTGTGACTAGAAGTAGGAGGTAAAAGGTAGTAATGACCTCTTGACCAAGTCTATATAAGGACCCTTAAGGCCTTGAAAAATGTTTTGCTAATTTATTCAATGTGGAAACAACAATCTTCATCTTCTTTTCTTTACATCTAAACCTCTCAAATTGCATAACACAACATCAAAACAAGGTTTAGCAACTCAAACTTGGAAGACAAGGAGCGCGCACCCGCCCTACACTTCTTGGTTATAAGTAAAGGGAACCTTTCTAGGCTAAAGGCTTATGTATTTGCAAAGTTAGGTTGAATTTTGGAGGTTGCTTTGGTTGAGGTAGGATGCGGTAGTATGGTTGGGGATTGTATTTGGTTTTACGGTTGGAAAAGGGTGGGTTAACTCACCATTTGATTGTAATGAAGTTATATAATATTGCATGTATACTTATAGTGAAGTTACTAACTAATTAAATTATATATTTGTACCTTACTTTCTTTTGAAAGAAAATGACAAATATTTATGGCATATCATCACTTCTATGACCTTTTTTAACAAGTGACGTGGCTTTAACATTGTGCATATATGCTTGATTTGATGGTGGTTGGTTTGGACTTGAATACGGAAAGGTTTCAATAGCGAATAGTCGCTATAGAGGTACTTTGAAATGCCTTGTGTTCAACAATTTCTATTATATTTTGTAAAGACACCCTCAGGGGTTTCTTGGCATAATTATGCTGAAATATGAGTATGTTACTTACTTTAAAAAAATTGAACTTTAAAACATATGTTAACATACCGAAAAATGGCCAAACTTTCTAGTGTTTATAATTACCCAGGCCAGTCTATTATAGCACTTGATAGTAGCATGTTTAGGCCGCTGTAGTAGCTCTAGACCCTTTTGATAGTATTATGAAAATGCTATAGATTGCCATTTGAAACTTTAGTCGGTTTAAAATGACTTTTAATTAGAGTATTTTTCTATGATCTTTTAGAAGTATTCAACAGAAATTTTATTTTTGGCTATGCACAAAAAACGCTCCAAAACTTACAGTAGTGTTTCAATGAACGCCAAACCCGCAATTAAAATTCCATGATATTTGGTGCATTTATTTCAATGCCACTATAAATACTTTTATTACAGTGTTTTTGAAATGCTAGCAACAATCGTTGTTTTAGCATTGCTAATATGCGACCAAAAGGCACTGTTCTATTATAAATATTTTGGTAGTCAAACCCTACAACGCATTTAATAAGTGCTACCGTATATGTTTTGGATGTTTGTTCAACACTATATATTTTTTTGTAGCGTTTATTTTTCCGCCATCATATCTTTAAGTTTTTACCACATGATAATTATGTAGCTTTTCTATTGGTGTTAAAAATATTCCACCTTTGCTACCTTATTTACCCTCCAATTCAATTTGTTTATAGCGTATATTATAGCATAATACATAAACACAAACACATTTAAGCATAAAGACATTCAACAACCACAAAATACATAAACACATACACATTTAAGCATAAACAAATTCAATAACCACAAAACACATAAACACATTCAAAAATCACAAAACACATAAACGCATACACATTTAAACATAAAAACAGTCAAAGAAACACAAAATACATAAACAACTGCACTAATATAAACATAACTAATTCATAACGAACAGTAGTTTCAAGACAAGATGTTAGCTGTACATGGAGAACTTTACACAACCGAACTACCACAAATAGTATGTCATAATAGTGCTACTGCTAAAATACCATAAAAATCTAAACTAAGCAAGTACAATAAACAACCTAACTACCTAACAAATACCATAAACAAGTAGTGTTGCTGCTACTCATTTCTTTGGAAACGCTAATCTACCTATAGACAAATAATAATCAATAACGAGACTCAAGTTATAATCAATATTGAGACTTTATCCAAATGTGATATTGCAAATGTGTAATGTGATATTGGAAATGTCATAATGGAGAATCTATCAGCAGCAATACTTAAAGCTATACCTGAAGATTCATCCAAAATATTAGCAGCAAGTCCTTATTTGCATAACACATCCAAAATGTAATAGGTCAGATAGAAATGGCATGCGTTCAGTGATAAAATAATATGAAGGGCATGTCAGACATATAATAGTTTCAGTAACGACCCCACATAATACATACATCAATACAACAAAGAAGGAATTAATGGCTGGTTAGACATCGATAATCTGAATTACCAATTATGAAACATACACATTGAATACTCTCCACACCTATTATTTAACAGTCTGCACAACATTTTGTTCGCAAACAGTATTATGATATTTTAAGGTCAAGATTAAATTGTAGATCAATGGTATCAAATGTCATCTTTGCATTTTTCACATGCTCATCATTTTCTGTTAATCGAAGATATAGAACTGAAAATGTGTACGGTACATATCAAAATTTGGTTTGGAAAAATAAACACGCATTCAACTGTCTATGGTTAGTTTAATGCAAAACAAAAGGCAAATCATACGTGCTCAATCTCGGGTTCAATGCACTTGCAAAATGGAAAAAAATGCTAGTGTTTATTGTGTACTAGAAACTTAGCATACCAGCAGAGAAAATAATGAATAAGGTATTGAAAACATAACAGGTACATGATATGCATACCCAAAGATTATAGGTAGAGGAGGTTGCTGTTATGAACTATTAATGTATTTTTCATGAGCAGAATCAATGACATTTTAAATTTTGGTTTTCATCAAAACAAAAATACCGTACAACACGCGGAAAATGATCAATTTTCTCGTTTGCCCATCATTTTAAATTTTGTTTTAAACCGCAGTGCTTGTAATATATTTTGAAAATGGTAAAACAAAACTCAAATTGAAACCAACATGCCATTACTTCGGGAATTGACAGCCAAGCATAATGGAAGACTGAACATACAAAAAATTTCAAGGCAACATACCATCTAAACTGACATGGACGATTGCAACTGACTATACAAAAATATTTCAAGGCAATCATTTTAAACAAATATTATGTCATATAAACTGACAAGGACCAAAATATTTCGATTACATACAGAATTGCATAGCTTTCACTTTGTTCCCGTAACGACTTTTTCAATCGGCCAAGCTATGGAAGTGCCAAAGGCATCTTCCATGCATGTCAACTCTGATGTAGTTCTCCATAGCTATGTATTTGGAACTCCCACAATTTCAACCCAAACTTTTGCAGCATCACGTCCCAATGAAAGACAATGGACCATCGTTAGTGGATCAGTTGAAGCGATAGTTCCTTCAGCCACTACTTCATTCATTTCACCCATAAATATCTTTTGCCGACTTTGCAATCGGCTGGAAAAAAGAGAATATTGTATAGAATATATACATGCACATAAATACTGAATATATATGTGATATTTATATACATACACATAAATAATGAATATAAATAAATCGACACACAAGAACCACAATATATTCATCATAAATGATAAAAAGAAGAACTCATCTGCATTCCATCATTCATTATGTATACTTAAGTTTGAAACCAACAATAAACATGAACCACTTATACTATAAGTCATGTTGCAACTTCACAAAATGATTAGAAACGAGGGCGGAATCATAAACGGTATTGACTATCATTAGAAGCTATAAATTTTAACATTATATCTTGAACAATCAAAGCCATAAAATTGCATGAAGAGTGGAACCGGAGCCAAATTAATAAGAAAACCAATCAATTAAATGAAACCAAAACAAAAATGATGAACAAAAAAACCAGGATCCAAAATAAAGTTAACTCAGAAAATAGATTCATTCCTGACATCCGAATCATTATATTTTGACATTGTCGTTATTTCAAATAAAAAAGTATACAATGCTGTTTAAATTGAACTCAGTTTAAGCACAACCTTCGAATTCAGTATTTAATAGCTCAGATATCACTAGTTAAAGTAAAATGTTAACATTATATGTTAAGATCGATCAATTATACAAATATCCTAATAATAATTTAATCCAAATTTACACCGAATGTGGTCACTTTTATAAATTGGCAGTTGCTTCTCCCTACTCTCCATACAAACAGCTCAACCAAACATCTCTTAGTCCCAACAATAACTACAGAGCAATAAATTCTCTTAAATTATTCAAGTTCAAATTCAATTTCAAACCGAAGAAATAAAAAAGTAAAAAGTAAAACATGGAGATGGAGAAGAAGACAATGGTGCAAAAACTGATTCATGGGGAAAACTTCATAATATAAATTAGAGAATATTTACTTACATATTCTTGTGGTTTCTTCAAGATTATGGGTGCAAATCTCAGGGGAGAAGTCGCACTATTTACATTCCCATTTAGATTTTATTTATCAACTCAACTTTTGATTTCGGGCATGCTACTTTCCTACCAACTGCATCTCTAATGCTCGACATATCAAATGCGGGTCGCCATAAGTAAACATCTCCATTTATTATATTATCCATCCAAATAGCAACGGCAGACGAACTGAGTGAAATTCCATTAATAATATGTTCTAGATCTCTGACGTAGATTCTTCCTTCGGCAACTACCCCCTCACCCTCATTCCAACCATAAATCTTGCAATTTTAATCATGGGCTCTACTGTTGCTCTAAAAAGGAGAAGTGTAAATCAAGAATTTAGTTATTAAGTGAAAATATTTTACATGACATAGTTTTAAATTAAATTTGTGGAAGACCTACGAAATTATTGTGAATTGTAAAATTTTACCGTACCGACTTCATTCAAATTTCCTCGCAGTGCCATCTTAATGCAAGTAGATGGCCATGCTACTACATTTTTCTCAGCATTTTCTAATACTGTCATATTTGGTGCGGGCCTCTATAAATAAGTATCTGGTTTTTCAACAAAATCTATAATGACGCTCACAGGTCCAATACGAATGCCTTCGACAACATCATTTGGGTCCTTAGACAATACTCCCTCATCGGTAACAACTTCAGAGGTTCTATTCCAATTCAACACCAAACATACGTCATCATTGCTCGATAATTATTCAATCGAAATTATATAATTATTAAAACTAAAGCCCAAATTTTATTTCTTGAGTAATATAATTATTATTTTTACCAATTCAGATGTGCTCCCTTCTCTCGAACTTTCTTTGTCGGCAAAGAACTAATATTAGGATACTTTAATTTTAGGAGCACTGAAGTGGATATGCACAATTAAATCACAAATAACTCACATTTGTATTGGACCAGTACATGTGAGTCTCTATGCACGATCACAATTAAATCACAAATAACAAACAGTCAGTAATTGTGAGTCTATGTACACCACTGTACATGTATTACACTCAAAATACTTCTATAAGACAAATAAAACCATGCTCTTTATTAGATCATAGTTATAGAGTTTTCAAAATATATTATCTAAACATGACCTAAGTAAATTTAAAGAGTCAATTATACATATTAGTAGTGTACTTCACTTCTTTATACTGTAAAATTAATCACCGCAAGCATAAAGAAAGCACTACAAAATTAAGCACTGCAAGCACAAAGAAAGCATTACAAAATTAAGCACTACATCTTAAATTTGTAAGACATTGAAATATCCCTTATTTTATATTTTACAAATATATTTGTAAAAGTTTACCTTCTAGTCCATCAACATTTGTACCATACTCTTCAACTCCACTATTTGTTGTTGACACTGAGATACTTGTTTATCTTTGGATTAGGCCACAACTAGCTTGGTTAAGGTGCAACGCCTTCCTAGTGCCCATAACCGTCCTGTTTTATCGTCCCAATACAAGTGCAAGAGCGTCTCTATTGACTTTCAACGATGAGCTGGACTGTGATAGACTACCAAATTTTTTATTTCCTCTTACATGAATAAATACATATAGATAATGTACGATGGTAAAATTATCATAGTTCCGGACAATGTTTTATATACCAATAAAATAAAAATTCTTACAATAGTATTTGCAGCTTCCATGGTCACTGGCCCATTTTTTTAACGTGAGATTTAATATAAACATCAGGACGATGGATCTGAACTTTTTTTCTTCTAAATTTAGAATAACATTAAATAAATAAACTGATAAGTATTAATAGTATTAAATGATGCTATACTTAATTAACCAACCATGTCCTCGGTCAATCTAGCCATTCCCCTACCACCAGATGTGTGTGGAAGTTGTTTATCCCTAAGGCGGAATATTTCTCACTTTGCTTCTGAAAATAGTGGAAGGTGTTAGAATTTATTATGAATACCATAAACATTCTTAAACTTGAGTAAATATGGGTACTTTGAATTTAAAAAATCCTAATATGCATAGCTCATCATATTTTCCTGTCAAAATGATTAAAATTTTGAAATTATGGATCATGATTGTAGAATCAAATTCCAACACACTTACAAGTTGGCCAAACATGGCAAAATAGTTGGCTCTAAAATCCAATGGCTAGTGATCACGGTGAGCTAGCTTGCTTAATTTGATTTGATTGTTACATATAAGCTATACAATAAAGAACAATACACAGGCAATCATTGGTTCAATTTTTGAATATGTATTATTATATTGATTGATATCGACATGTTATATGTTGCTTTACATTCAACATATAAATGAAAAATTTTCTTAATGTTACCTTAAACTCCAGACTTGTTTTCACTTTCACAAACTTTCTCCATTCGTTCATGCTTTTGATTTTGGTAGGTTTCATTCTAAGTCTTTCTATTCATTCTCCACTTTACTTAATTTTCGAACCAATTTTCTTTTTGAGGATCTCCAAATTGCTCCCATTTGTGTAAATACGACTTTTCTTTTCCAATCCTTTTCCAATTTAAATCTAATTTGCAACAATACATGAAAACATGATACTAACACTAGAAAACATGATAGTAACAATAACTTTATCAAGCAAAGGTATGGTTGAAAAAAATTTGAAGGAATATCTGCTAAAGCTTTGTGTTATTGTAAAACTATTACTATATACTATAATGAGATGAGGGAATAAATTATAGTTGGAATGCTCATGAAACGGTGTCACCATAGTTTGAAACACAAAGATTTCCATGAGGACAATTATCATGTATGAATAAAATTATAATATGAGAGGTAAAGTATATAAGTGAAAAGGATACACTCTTTCAACCCCTCTTTCAATGTTGCATCAGGCACATTTACCATCAAACATTTACTTTAGATCAATCAAGTCTAGAAACATTGATGACTTTAGCATACACATTTGAAGTCCTGATCACTGTACCTTATTATATGAAGCATATCTTAATGTGATAACTGTTCCTTATAATGTTATGAACAGCCATGTTAACATAACCATCTAGCTACAAAATTATTATAGGAATATATCAAAGGAATTATAAGAATGAGGAGCCACTCATTATTTTTGTTCAACCAACACATTGTTTAACCATGATAAAAAATATTTGAGAAAATTATAAAAAACCTACAAGCTACAAGAGTTTGAATATAGGAGACACAACGTCCGCACTTATGCTTAGGAAGCAAAAGGAAAAGTAAGCATAATTACAAAATAGAAAACCATATTTCTGCATAAATGTTATCTCGCTAAATTCAAGAATTATAGCTGTGTTCAGAGAAAAATGGATTCAACCAACAAAGATACCAGTAATGGTATACAAAAATAGAAGTAATAAACTGAGCTTTTCTTCTCTTAAAAAGAAAAAAGTTGCCATTTCAAAAGTTATCCTAATGAGTGTAATTATTTTCCTGTCCATACCTGAATCGATCGCTACAAAACAATTTTAAGTCATCACGTAGATTCCTCCAATCATCAAGTGTGTATGGAACCTGCTCCCGCATAAGCAAGAAAAGAGGATAAATATACCGATCCTGACCCTATTGGTACTCCTACATCATTGAACTCAACTTCAATTCAATCATGACTGTTTAATGGGAGTTTGTTTGCTTTTGTTTGACCTCTACTGCCTCTTTTTCGAGATGTGCTTGCAGTTTCAGCTTCATTTGCTCTCCCAGTTTCCATCTCAGCATCATTAGATGGGTCAGAAGGGGTTTCATTTTCTGAGCGGGGTTCTCCTTCACTTGGCTAAACTCTTTCCTCGTTTGGGTCAGAAAGGATATCATATAGTGCTTGTTCTTCGTCTTCATTGCAAGCACCGACTCATTTTTAGCATTGACTGCTCATTCTTGGCCTTCAATGCAAGCACCAGTTAGCTTCTTAGCATTGACTGCTTGTTCTTTCCATTTATTGCAAACACCGGTTAGCTTTTTGTTTGCCATTTGAATTATACTTCTGCTTCGTATTATACTTCCAGGATTCCTTTTTAGTCTTTTTGTAGTTGCGAGTACGTACAAAGCTTGGAAACATCTATTTTCCATAGAAACAAAATACGATATTGTTTAGATCTATGATAACAAAGGAAATAGAGGATAAAACATAAATTAGCTCAGTGAATCAAAAGGCACCTAAAAATTACTTCATAAATAATTTTTTTGACAATGAGCATAATATCCTTATGCTTGTAAAATAAGAGCTAACATCTTTTACATTAGTGATATCACTTATATGTAATGAACATTTTTTAAGTGCCAAAACATTTTCATGACTCGGTCAATGATGGGATAATTCAAAACTACTGGTTACAAATTTCTCTTCAAAATAGAGTACATTCATTTTTATCAAGAGCATTTATTTCCTTATAGCTCTCTAAAGATCAATTGGTTCACCTATGATCTCTAAAGATCAATTGATTCCATGAACTATATCTGTAGAAGTTACAAATTTTAGCACCGTATTGTATATTGAAACTCGGTACTTAACATGTCAACCAAAGAAAATTCGGATAGGTTTTAATTGTTACTTAACATTAGAAGACCATAAGCATGTCAAACTCTCTAGCAAATTAGGTAGTTTAATTTTCCACTAAATTATGATGAAGTAATGACTCCATATACCAATTCAATGACCAATACATATAGAATCATAGAAATCGAACAAAAACAAGCGTTTGAATTCATATACATGGAGAAAATGGCTACATGATATCCTATTCAGTATACCCAAACATTTTTAAATAAATGTGTTGCTTTAAATGTATCCTGTATAGTAACGACAAAACAAGTTGAATAAAATAATTATATAATTAGCTGCCATCTCCAAACAAAGCCATAATGGTAAGGGCAAAAATTATATGGATTTACATCAGCCTAAAGTAAATGTGCAATTTGAGCACACTATCAAGGATTTAGTAACCAACGGAAAAGGAGATATTTGAGCATGCCTGTAACTTTTATGGGACAATATGATGCCAAAGGCATATTAAACCAACCAACTAGACTGGCCAGCCTTGCCAGCCTTGCCTCAAAAAAATGTAGAAAGATATAGAATATTGATGTAAGGATACATCCTTTAAAATCACTATAGGATATTAGAGGAAAGAAAAACATAACTATATTCCAACAATAAATATATGTACATGGAATTCACAGTTCCTATTTATTTGTCTTGGTAAAAAAATATCAATTTGTACATGGAGTTCATAGTGCTATAGGCCTAAAAGCATAGCTTGGAGGTGTAAAGAAATATAATTTGACATATGCAGGACATCCAACCCACGTGTAAAGTATGCAAGCAAGACACCATGTGGTATATCCAAACACTACAAGAAAGTATGCTATTAATAACGCCAATCGATAACACATTAGTCTAATGCGTTATTGTTTACCCTCCACCATTTACTTTTTACTTTAGTTGTTCTCTTTCCTACACATGTAACACGTAACGTTTGGCCCCAGATCAAAAATAACCCTCCCAAAATTTTCATCTCCCTCTCAAAACACTTATTCAGTTCGTCTTCCTCCCAAAACCAAAATAACTACGCCTCCCTCCTAATCGTTGATCGCTTGGCATCTCTGATCTTCAATCCAACTCGCCATCTCCTTCATAACTCTCAGCAGTTCCGAAGCCAACGCGTCATCTAGAACCCTAAATCATCTGCTTGGATTTCTCATCTAGAACCCTAAAACATCCGCTCCAATTTCTTGGTTAGAAATTTACAGGTTATGTTTATCAACTATTTTATTTTGATTTATTGTTTGGTTATGATTTTAGAAATTTTTTTATCGTTGGGTTATGATTTTATGGTTTGGTTATGTTTCTATGTCATTGTCTCATTTTTTTTGTTCATACTCTTCCTTGATCATTCTCACGCCAATCGAGAAACAGCAGAATGATTGTATCTTGCCATGTACTTCTAATTTTATTGTAAGAAACTAAAATATGATAGATAAAAACATTGGTTTAATTCAAGCACAATTTTACAAGTAACACCCTTTTGATCTCTTTTTATTTCAGCGATTTTGTCCTGCTGCAGCTGCAGCTGATGGTGCTATCTATGCTGTTGGTGGATATGACGGAAATGAGCACTTGAGGTTAGCCCCATTTTTGTATTTGCTATCGTTTTCTATTGCAAAGTCATTATATTTGAACTCTACCTGTACTGCACGTATGTGTGTGTGTGTAATTCGATTTCATTAATCCACTAATTTAAGTTAAAATTCCACTTTATCTTTTGCTAATTTCTTATTAATCAGAAAACATGATTCACAAATTCTTAAGGCTGACAAATATTACCAAGACTATCGAAACCACTATGAATATATATGTATAACACTGGATACCACGAAAGGTCCAATTATATTTGAAAGATCTAATAAAAAGCATAAATATGCCAATGCTAGTGAGAGCATATCCAAGAGCAAGGTTGATAAGCTATATTTTTTGATCTTCTTTTTTAGAAAAAAAACCGTTGGGAGATTGATTTAAAGGGATGATTCTCAAATGTGGAATAGCCTCACATTGCCAAAAGTCTTGTTCATCCCAGCGTATGTATATGGTCTATTACTTGATATACCATGTAGAAGAACAAATATATATAGGATTGCATGGTTGTCGTTGTTAATACCCGATAGTTTCATCTTTGGAAAAAAGATTGTTGCATCTGGATAGTTATAACAAACAATCCGAACTTTTAAATTCGAATTGCCCCCTTTGCTCCCCCCTTCCCTCCCTCTACGCAGAACAATATTTTTAGATGCTCTTACCTAATGACATATTTACTATTGCTGGTCACTGAGTATTGATTTAACCAAACACTAATTGACAGTTTTCTGATAATATTTATAGCCATAATAGTTACATTTTAGACTTACCAAAAAATCATCATGGTGACCGTATACCATAGCCATACTAACCCTATAATAAAGTATAACTGTTGAGTATCATCATCTCATAACTAAAAAAATGAAACTAAATAACTGTAAATGAATATAGAAATAAATCAGTTTTATGATTTTATTAATTTAGAAACATGTAGTAGTTTACATGAAATGTTATATTAAGTTTAATCCATTGAATGAAAAATATACAACAATGTAACCACACATAACCATTGAGTATAATTTTAGCCCTGAAAAAGAGGAAATAAAATTTCAGAAAATGTAGAACCTCTATTGAACGTGTTTATGATCATGTCTCATTGGTTTGTTCTGCATCCTGATATAGTCCGTATTGAACCTTGGTTGTTGGAATACTTTTAGTGTTGTTATCCGATCTAAATTGAACCTTGTACTTGGCTTGGTCCAGATTTGAAATGTATATAGTTGGACCAGATAAAATCAACCATAGACACCTGAACATCTATCTAGAGCCAAGGTCGTTCACTCCTGATGGGATCTTATTGTCACTTCACCATCCTTGTTTATTATAGGGATGATATATTGGTAGAAATGCTGCTATTAAATTAACTTTTACGTGATATGTACACAATCATTCCTCGTGAAGGATTTTGGTGTGCAAGTTTATTAGAAAATGCTCATTTCTTTTTAGATCGGTCGAGCGACTTGATCCCTGTGAAGGATTTTGGGCTGAAGTTCCTAGCATGAATGTTAAGAGGGAGTGTCACTCAGTTGTAAATTTTAATGAAAAATTGTAAGCTCTCGTTTATCTGTATTTAACCTATACTGATTTATACTCGCTCTTAAATTAAGACATCATATGTGAAATTGGATTAGCATTTACATACCCGAAAATATAATTTAAACTACATATTAGAAATCAAAATGTGGCATGGGAGGATATGATGGTGAAAACATGGTTTCCAGCCTAGAGATATTTGACCCACGATTAAATCCTTGGATAATGGGTGAGCCATTAAATACCGAAAGAGGATTTGCTGCTGCTACAGTTGTTGGACATTACATTATTGCATTGGGTGGTGTCATAGATGACAATGTAATTGTGAATACGGTATGATTTTATATATGCCTTTGTGTAAATAGGATATTTAGCTAGTTTTTATTTCATTTTTTTTGCATGTATGTGCATTTATATATAGGTTGAATGCTATAGAGAGGGATCTGGGTGGATTGATACTCAATGTGAAGCTGTCGGAGGGAGGTGCTTTTGTTCGGCCGCTGTGATATGAGCATGTGCGTAAAAATTTATCTTGTTTTGGAGGTATTTATGTGCATGAAAAATACCTTTTACTACGTATAGTGTAGGCATTGCATAAAAAAATCAACTAATTACTTTTGGTAATTAGCTTTTAATTACCTAATTTCTAGTTTTTATGAAATTGATTGATTGGATTTCAATCCAATAACATAAAATATATCGGAAATCTTATAAAAATCCTAGCTCTTATATTCTAGAATTGAATGCAAAAACGTAAAGGATGAAAAACTGGAGATGTATCTTTTTGTGCATTGCTGTTTTGGGAGTGGAAAAGGCAGAAATTAATGATGTTGTTTTGATGACTGCCCAAAATCTTTACTAGCTTTAGCGTTTGAAGATATAAAATCCCGGAAAATTTAAAATCTTGTTTTGGTTTCATTATTGCATTTGTAATCGTTGATACATTTGTTATGCATGGAAGTATGCTCAACCTAAATGAACATTAATAAAAATCAGCATCATATCTTATAGTGTAATGTTGTGATCAAAATGATTCGTTTTTCAAATACATATATAATGCGAGTGACAGAAAATGTGGGGTTTTACTATTATCTGAAGCAGCGGCAGCGTGCAGATTCTCTTAAATTTGTATTTGAAAACGCTGGACAAATGTTTGCAAACCGGTTCAGTCTGCTTTTTGGATGGGCTGGGCTTTCAATACAAATAAGTTAAACATGCATACGGTCTGATAAAATGGCAGTTTTATCCAAAATAAATTTCCAACAGCTGAATTACAATCTGTAATGTTATCCTACGGCCGAATGACTACAAATTTGTAGCCGTGATTAAATGTCACTTAAACACGCATTTACATGTCTGTTTAATACTTGTCAGATCAACGATTCCTCTTTTAACAAATACCTTAGTGGTCATAATTTTTTACCTTTTTCCCTTGTTTCTTTATACCATTGTATCAATCATTTCAGATCTTGTGAGGCTGCGACGATTCGCAAATTACCCCGCCGAACTGAATGGTACTGAACTTTTATACATGATTGTAATTAGCTTTCCAGCCTTACTTCACTCGTTTTATATCAGACTAAGGCTGAAGTTCATCTGCAATTGATTTTAACATTGGTCCTAACTGTTTGTGCTTGGAATACTACATGTAGGTTCAAGAGTGGTTGAGGTTCAAGAGTGGTTGAGGTTTGTGTTATATTTGTTAATGAAGATGCTCTTGTGTTATATTATTTACCTATACCACAAAACATGAACATACATATTATTATTTTTTCCATCTAATGAATATTAGATTCCTGAATATGTGTACCATGACACGCAACTCTTATATATTCATTTATATACCAATCATATGCATATAAGGATATAAGTTCGATGTCTGCTTATTCTTTAAACCAAGTTAAAAACTAAATCTTAATCAATTATTCTTCATATATTATATTTGATCCTATAAAATCCGTGCTTATTTATTTGAACAAAATTTACAAAAGTTTATCATCTAGTTTTATATTAACAGTTGGATGAAAAATTCAGGAACATAAAAATGTACAAAATGAAGGCTGCATATAGTTTCGTAAAAATTTCCAACTATAGGGAACGCGTGAAAGCAAGGTAACAAAACATGGAGACAGCAAGTAATATATATAGAAATGAAACAAATTATTTAATCGTACTGGTTTGAAAAGGATCAAGGTAGTTAAATATACAATTCAAAATTTATTATATCCTTGACACATAGAAATGAAACAAATTAGAAACTTAAGTTTTAGATTTAGATGTAGAAGCTCAATCATCAAAATCAATTTCAAATTTATTAATTTGTACTATGGAAATAAGAATCGATACTTTTATATAGTTAAATGTCATTTAGTAATATACATATTGCAAAATTTCTAGCATTCAAGTATGTAAAATATGAGTTCTTTACATATATAATTCACGATTTAAATTCACTTACAATTTAAAGCTTGAACTTCAAGATCAACAATATGAATTTGAAAACGTTGTTTCGAACTCTAGATATGAGAGGTGTCACATTTTTATCTACAATGGTCAATAATTGCAACAAGAAAATAAGTGATATGCCAACTTCACCCTATATAACTTTGATCTCTCTAGAATGAAATCGGTCCTGGTCAGTAATATGTATGTTATAGGCTGAAGATCTCACCTGAGAACAAGTGAAGGCAATAGTAGTTGCGTTCTTTCAATATAAATTATATTTAGACCATGATGGACTACTATACCAATTTTATATGTACTCCAATTTCTTGTTATTATAGAAAAAGACGTATTATTAATGTTGGCTTTGCCAAAACAGTATTAGAAACTTGACCGATAAACATGCATATTCTACAAGCTTATATTATATAAGTTTATAATAAGAAATAAGAATTGAGAGGCTATAGCAAGGTCCATGCCTAAAAGTAGGCTTTATTACGCAAGCTGCTTCTATGATATTTAATTAGGATTCCATCGAAAAGTTCGTTCAAGAAAAAAAAAGAGTTACATATTTACCTCGGTGTCATGCAAACCCAAAAGGGAACCCAGGAAGAATGACTTTAGTTTTGAGACAAGGAAAATCTTATATGCACAAACTGAGATTTCTATTTTTGAAACTGCAATGCATTATGATATTGGCTAGTTTGTTTAAGGTCGTGTTCTGACTTGTCATTATTGTTTTAATTGTATGAATAAACTTATATAGTGGGGTAGGAATTTGAGATGAATAAACATGAAAGAAATATATTACGGCTTGAGAGAATAAGCTTATAAAGTGGTTTGATTTTTTTTTTCCAGAATCAATTCTTTTCTTTAGTTTGATTGTCCTTGATTCACTTTAATTTTCTCATGATTTGGTACAGGTGATATGCTAAAATATAAGCTTGGGAAGGAGGGAGAGATTATTGATGGGGAGGCCAAGAAAATTGAAGCTCCTGTTAAAATTATTTCGCTACATTATAAGTAAATTTCTTTTTAATTTTTTTTCCAGTTATGTTATTAGAGGAATTATTTTTTAGATGATAATTCATTTCAAATGTTAGTTAGCATCACTCTTAACATAGATTACACTTACGTAAAATATAACTGACTCGGACCAGTTAACCAAATATTGATTAACTTTAGAATAATAATAATAATAATAACTTATATAATACTAACTAAGTTAAGCCAGTTTTATAAAAATGAATTAAATTTATAAAATAATACAATAATCAAAATAAATTAACTATGTTTATAATAATAATAATACTTAACTAAGTTAATGGAAATTAAATAAGTTTATAATAAAAAATAAAAAATTATAAAATATTAACAAGTTAACTAAGTACTATAAAAAATAACTAAGTTTATATAATGATGATGATGATGATGATGATGATGATGATGATGATAATAATAATAATAATAAATTAACTAAATTTATAAAAATTTTAAAATGCGGATTATAATGTAACAACTACTACGGAATAGAAGCAACATCAGCCGACTACAGGTGCGCAACTCATTACATCACATTGGTCTAAGTTCAATTTATTATGAGAGTAATTCATGTAAAATACGACTGTGCAGGACAGGGTGAAAATGTACATGCAAGTTGGAAACCTGAGAAAAAGATGACAGTCAATGAATGAACTAATGACAAGTAGCAAAGCAAGGTATGCCATAATTATGAACATATTGTTCACAATAAAACATTCAAGTTTATTAATAGTAGTATAAAACATTCACTTATGAACATCACTATAATCTTAATGGTACTTGATCTGCATTCAACGCGGTGCTTGATTTGCATTCACGGTGGTACTTGATTTGCTTTGTACAATAAAACATTCAAGGTGGCACTTGGTCTGTTGACTTCCAGATTGTATGATATAATTTGGAAGAGAATAATAAAAGGTTTAAGAGATCAAAGAGGAGAAAGAATTTTTTAGAGAAATATTCGGTTACAGCATGCATAAACATATACTGATCTACATACATGTTTGACTAGGCTTACATGATAAAAATTTACCAGGCTTGCATGTTTTGTTGCCATGAGAAAATTATGTTGAGCCTTTCACATGTTATCAAGGTGTACTAGATTGTAGACTGGTAGCATTTGCTGTTTAATTGCATAGCGCATAAATTGGTTTAGTAGTTTAAACCACAAAACTAACTTGATTTTGCATCAATCTACATCACACACCATCGCGCACCACCTTTATTCATTTTTGAAACATAATTTTAGTGCGTTTTTCTTTTAGTTTTGTGCAAGTATGATTTGGTTTACATTATGTACACAGAGCTGGCGTGTTGAACTTAGCGATTCTTATGAGTCTCTACCAATGATCATACATTTTCTCTTTTATGACTTTACATATATTATCATGATTATTTTTTGATTTTTTGATGATATTTTTTTTCATATGTACACCTCTATGGTTGCAAAAGTAAAAGTGTTTTCAAGAAGAATTGGAATATTTTTTTCCATTCGTACTCCTCTAATGTCATCAGTAGTTTAAATGGTCAGTTGTGATATACATACAATACTGCAACCAAAACAACCTGATTTCAGAGGAAGGATTTATCCTCTTGAAGTGGACTCATCCAACAATCATGATTTTTGTTCTAATGAACTGAGTATGACGGTGATTGAAACCAATATAATTAGTTAATGAGTTTATATATAATCTTCACCCTCAGGTGTTGGTGTACATGGTTGTGGCTTATATTTTTCTGACAAGTTTAGGTAAATACAGTAAATAGTCTCATAGTGAGAAAAATTGTGTATTGGTAGTTTATACATGGGAGAAATTTTGATAACGTACCATGCACCACTTGATGCCTGCAACAACATTATAATGAGTTTGTTTGTTTGTGTGTCACTGTATCGGATCCTGAAATTTAGTCTATAAACAATATTGAAACCTAGAATGGTTGTCTATTGTTATTATTCTTTAGATTTTCTGAAATATTGATTATTAATTATATTGACGATTAACATATGCAGCTTTTTTTCAAATAAATTGTTTACGGTATTAGCATTTCATGTATTCGACTTAAGAACAATAAAATAATAAAAATAACAATTACAACGCTGACATATGCATTAGAAATTTCCTTTGCCTTAGATATTCTCTTGCTTTATCTTTTCCCAGCAAATCAATTTGTTTTCTTGTTATGTTGAAGTTGTCTACTTGTATGTCTATTCCCAGCCTATTAATCTGTATTAAGAAGTAATTTCATCCTTTATTACACATGAATTTTTTATATATCTTTCAACTAAAAATTGTATTGATAAAAAGAAAAAGAAAAAACTAAGAAAAAGAAAACAACCTACAAAGATTATGCCAGTGTCAATTAAAATTCCACCACCTCCAGAGGCATAATTCGCGCCTTGTAATATAACCGAGCCTGTTGTGTTTGGAGCTAGAAATGGGGGTGCATATCCTTTTAGTGCCAGTTTCTCAGCTACCTATATATATCAAACAAGTAAATTTCAGAAGTATTAATAACTAATTTATGATCATATTAAAATCAACTATATACAGCCATTTATTGCATACATTGCCTTCAAAAATAAAACGTTAAAAAAAAGTACATACCAACCATGTCAGCAATAGTTCAGCCATTGGTGAAGCGCCCAGCTGGCTGGCCACTAGAAGGTTTAAAATCAATACCATTTGGTGGTGAATCTTCCTTCAAAAGAGTCAATAAATAGTTGTTATTTCCAGCATCAGCTAGTGAGTCTCCAAACACAAATGATGCATGCATTTCACTATCATCTTCATTTTCTATGGCTTTAAACATAAACAAATAGCATGTAAGTAGTAATAGCATGTAATGCAACATGCAACATGCAACAAGACATTATCTTCATCCATTTAAGAAAAATTTGATGTCTAAAAAAGTTATGTAAATCGTTATCCATCTAACAATAGAAGGTACTACCAATAACCTGTAATTTTCATCATAGTTTTATATAATTAGTTTCAAATTGTTTTGAATTTTCAGGAAGTACTACCAATGACCGAAGACATGCATAAAGAAAGGCTTTGAGCAGTTCAAGTTTGAGATTGGATTTCGGTCTGCGTTGGGTTGTTTGATTGTGGTTGCTATGCTAGGCTAGTAGAGATGGTCGTGACTGTTGCGGCTAACAGAAGCACAAAGGCAAATGTTTTGTTTGATGATTTTCGATTTAAGGTAGGGTTTTTTTTTCTTTCTTTTTTTTTGGTTCGTGGTTTGGTGAGTTCTGGTCAGCAGTGTAGGCAGTTGGAATTGTGTAGTTTTGAAGAAGTATGGTTTGTAGTTTTGAAGAAGTACGTTTTGATGTGTAAATATTTGGTATGTTTAAAGTAATGTGTTACATCTCTATATTTATTATCTTTTATGATTATTATTGTGTTTTTTGATATTGGTATTTAATACTGCAGTTTATTAGTAGGATGTAGAAAATTTTTGAATTGTGAAATTAAATTATAGCACTTCAAAACCGCTATACTATTTAATATCGCCTAATGGCCGCTATCAAATCTGTTAGTATTAAAGATGCAGACCATAAAAAGCGCTATGGTATTACAAAAAGCGCTATAAATAATGACGAATGACAGGTCAGATAAGCGCTATAAAATAAGATATTATAGCAGAGTACAAGCGCTATTGTAGCTGACTTTTTATAGCGGCATATTGGAGTTGTGACAAGTCACCGTCTATAATAACCTGTTCAAATACAGCGCTAATAATTCGCTATCACCACTTTCTATAGCGCAATAATAGTGCTATCTTAGAAAAAACAAAAAGTATTTTGTAGCTAATAACGAATTTCATAGCGGGCTAACAACGCTGTGATATTAATCAATAACGCCTATTTTGCCGCTATAAAAATAAATAACATAGCGCAATATTTGCGCTATGAAATTTACAATTTTTATAGCGCTTTTTTTGCGCTATCTAATGTTGGTTGTTTTTAATCACATGTCGTTATACAGCGTTTATCGAACCGTTATAATATCCTTTAATAGCGTTTTTCGGGCGCTATCGTAGGGTCTTTTTGTTGTAGTGAAACAAGGCAAAATATAAAGTTTATCACAAAATCTTGAAAAATATCAAAATTCTAAACGCAGACATGCTACGATTGTAAATGGCCACTTTTTGTGACATGATAAATATAAGTTACTTTTAAAGTACAAATGAAACAACCACATCAACAGTATGAGTACCAACTATATCCCAAAAACAAATATATGTATTAGTAAAAATTGCTTCCAAAAATAGGTTTCCATCATATGTTTTTGATTAGCCTTTTGATCCAACTAAAAAACTAAGGTCAAATACAAAAATGTCAATTCAAAATATACAGTTTTTTCATATATGAAACTGAATTAAGGAAAAGCTGTTTTAGTTAAGATATTTATCATGCCAAAACCTTTAAATTTCAACTCATGCTTTACTTCACTTAACCATGATACATGAAACCTTAATGTACATTCAAATATGCATACAAACAAACATAATTGTTAACCAATAAACTAAATTTCAGTTTCATCTTTATGATATTCTAATTTTGACAGATTATAAATGAACCATCAATTGACAAGACATATTCATTGTTTTAAAAGGAATTATTATTTCTGACTTGGTTTAGTTAGTTAAATATAGCCAATTAAATTTGAAGGCACATAGACACAACAAGTAAGAAACTAATAAAGATGTTACAACTGACTTAAGTGGAGAAATGTAAAGGAATGCGTTAATATAGAAATAGCCAATACATAGGATAACGGTGCAGATCAGCAACAACCACCGAAGAAAATTAATACAAGTTCAAGTGAATTTCATGTCCAAATTTAGACTATCAAAAATTATTTACCATGTTCAAGTAGAACATATAATCTACTCAAGTATGCTTTTGCAATCCTCCCTAACATAGCTAACATATTCATCATCCATTTCAGTTATTTTGCAATCTTCCACGACGTAATCAAGTGTCCCTAAATCATCAAAACTTCTTGATGGTGCTTTCATCACAACATACTAATTAGAAACATCATTTTCTCTTGAATAAAATACTTTTCTCGCTTGATATACAAGTATGTATGGATCTCTTGAAAACGGTGCTTGATGTAAATTAACAAGAGTGAGCCCATCATCATCATCAACTTTTACTCCATTTCCTTTGTTCGTCCAACGACAGTTAAAATTAGGAACATCAAACAAATGATAATTTAATAAAATTATATTCGTCAATATTCCATAATAAGTGACCACATCAACCACACGAGACATATCTTTTGCACTTGCTTTACACATATTAGTTGCATCAAAAGTCACCATACAATTCTGAGTTTCTCTCCCTACATCTTTTATATGAAAACATTGCCCATTGATGATATATCCTTTGTAAGACATGGCATCAATTCTTCGGACCAAATCTTAGCATGTCATTATGATTCTTGGAGGTAATAGGTATTTACAGCAAATTCCATTTAGCATGTATATTTTAGAGTAATATTAGTAGTCGAATGAGAATATATTTAGAATATAACTAACCTTTCTTTTAATCCAATAAACGAAAAATGTTTGTATGTGTTTCCCAAAGTAAGGTCGAATTTTTTCTCATGCACTGGTCCGAATTTTCTAATTCCTTCAAATGCAAACTAGTATAGAATAAGTGATTATAAGTTATATTTAGCATTACGAATGCATCAAAATAATTAAAACAATGTAATATAAACTTACTCTATAAATGGTTCTGTTGAGACTTGGTTTTGATTCATGACATGAAGCTATCACTACAACATACAGATTTGACGACTGCAATAACAAAAGGAGACAAGGAGACATGACTTTAAAAACAGGTGCATTCTATGGTATTTTTCTTTTAAGTCTTTGGTTAATATTTGTTAAAATCTCTCCTCGATTATGTCTACACTAGCTTATATATTTAATCACTATATTTACTAAATATTTTATACACATATAAGCTCACATTTAAATTATTAAAGTAATATAAAGTTATAGAAATGAATATATATACACACATATATATATATACATATATATATATGTATGTATGTAAATTTTGCAAACAACACAAAAATGACCAGGTCAGTCGACTGACACTGGATTTTTTGTGTAGCATGCGCAGTTACATAAATATATACGAATTTAAATTTCAAATTACTTTTGAATCTTCAGTCGGCTGACTATGTAGCTCAGTCGACTGAATCTCTATAACAACCATTTTTTGAAATGACGCGACTTTCTTGAAGAGTTGCGAACCTTTAATTCGGATGCCACACTTTGATCGAAACTCTTCACCAACAGTCGTAGCTTTCTAACTCTTATAAATACAAACTCCAACTTCATTTCAGATCACTTAATCACAATCGATTTCTCTTATTCTCTGATCGAACTTTCTGAAATCTATTTGCTGTCATACTTTCAATTATTCTGCATAAAAGCAATACTATACCTTTCTATTCTTCATATAATTCAAATATAAACATTTATACTTGAGGAGAAGATTATAGGAAGGGTGTACTACAGGTGACAAATCAGTGTAATCAGAACACACATTAATCAAACCATTTTCTATATTAGTTGAAGTCCTTTTCTGCTGCTTAGGCGAGTGAAGTCTTCTTCGGGTGTTGAGACGAAATCCTGTTCTACTACTCAGGTCCCTGTTCGGCTGCTTAGGGGTATGTAGACCTGTTCCTTCGGGTTAAGTGAGGGTTGTTGTTTTAGTGAAATTCCAGAAGTAGTCTGGGACTGGACGTAGGACGGTGCTTCGAACCAATATAAAAATCTCTTGTGTCATTTTACTATACTGCTTTTTATTCCGCACTATTTACAGTATTATTATCATCATTATACTCTGCATTATCATATATCCATATTACACGATCCATAGCACACTATCATTTGGTATCAGAGCAAGGTCATCATATAACCGTAACACAGTTATCTGATAATCTAATAATATGGACACTAACACCAACACTAGCATTAACACTAGCTTTGTTGAAGGACAATCCACTGCACATCCACCACTATTTAATGGCATGAACTATAAATATTGGTCCACACTGCACTTTCATTTGGTATTAGAGCACATAGTTTTGAGTCATGGAATATAACTCAGGCAGAATATACTATTCCTACTGGAGAATATTCCACTTGGTCAAATACATAGAAATTAGATGCCACAGCCAATGCAAAAGCCATGAATATGTTGTTTTGTGCCTTAGATAAAAATGAGTTTAACCGTGTTAGCATGTGCAATACTGCATATGAAATATGGAGTACACTCAAAATCACACATGAAGGAACCAACAAGGTTAAACAGAGCAAAATATCCATGCTCAAGTGTCAGTTTCAAAACGTTAGAAATGAAAGAAAATGAATCCATAAATGACATGTACTCAAGATTTCAGGATATCTATCATTGATTAGTAGGACTAGGAGAAAAATATTTAGATTATGATATCGTATCCAAAATCCTTAATTCTTTAATGGAAGAATGGGAAAGAAAAGTTCTCGCTATTGAAGAAGCGAACAATATTTCCAAAATAACTCTAGAAGAATTAATAGGAAACCTAATGTCTTATGAAGTGAATTTGCAGGCAAAAAAAGATCAGGCTCAGATAAAAAGAATATAGCATTTCATGCAGAACAAGAAGAATCAGACTCAGACAAAGACGACCTAGCTTTTATTGCAAAGAACTTCAAGAAATTCTTGAAATATAGAAAAGGAAACATAAACAATGGCAAAAGAAGCTCAACCAGCAATAAACCATAGTCTTTATCAGTTATGGTATGTTTTAACTGTCACAAAAAGGGGCATATGCAGAAAGACTGTCCAGATCAAAAGAAAGAATACCGAAATAAAAGGAAGGACAAATTCAAAAGAAAAGCCTTTTCAGTCATATAGGACGATTCAAACTCCTCATCCTTTTCTTCGGGAAGTGAGAATGATAGCGATAATGAACAAGCTAACGTATGTTTTATGGCTAAAGATAATGAGGTTAGTGATTTTACTTTTGATGATATGATAGAAATAAACTCTGAATTATTAGATACTTTAAAAAGTCTTAAAACAAAATATAAAGAAGCTGTAGAAAATCAGAAAAAGGCAGAATTCGAAAGAGATATGCTTAAAGATGAGAAGAAAATATTGGAAGAAGAACTTGAGAAAACTCAAGAATCTCCCTAATGTTAATTCTCAACTTATATTATTAAGTCAAGAAACTGAAACTCAAAAGGAGAAGAATGATGGTCTTGTTTCTGAAAATCATGTTTTAAAAACTAATATTAAAATGGTAGAACTAGAAAATTCAAGTCTAAAGACCAAACAAGATGGAATCACTAAAAATGTTTCAAATTTTAATAAAGAAAGAGAAAATTTATTTAGGATTATTGAAAATTCACAATCTATTAGTAATAAACATGGTATAGGATATAAGAAGAAAGTTAAAAAGTCACAATCTAGTAATTTGAACAAAGTTAAAATTAATAAAACACCCACGTCTTTAAATAGACTAGTTTCTAATACTATAAGTATGTGGAAACCTAAACCTAATAATAAACTAATAAGAAAGAAGTATATTAGTTCATTCATAGAAGATGTTCATAATAATAAAAATTATATTTATAATAGGGATACTAAATCCTCTTGGGTTTGGTTTCCTAAGACCTAACTCTTAGGACCTTATTAAAAAGGTGGGTACCAACGATATCTTATATTTTTTGCAGGTCCCACTCAAAAAAAGAGGAAAATGGATACTCGACAGTGGTTGCTCAAAACATATCATAGGGGATAAGGATATGCTGATAAATATCACATACTCAGATGGAGGTCCATCACTTTTGGAGACAATTTCAAGGGATATATCATCGGCAAAGGCGATGTGAGCAATTACGGTACATCTTATTTACCTCTAATTACAAATGTTTTGTTAGTTAAGAATTTAAAACATAATTTATTAAGTATAAGTCAATTATGCGATAAAGGATTTAAAATATCATTTTCTGAAAATAAGTGTAGTATTCTTGATTAGAATTAAAATCTTATTTTCGAGGGAAATAGAGATAAAAATATTTACGTTTTAAATATGAAAGTTAATCATAACTCAGATTTATGTTTAATAGCTAAAGAAAATGAACCATGGATATGGCATAAACGATTTTGTCATATCAATTTCAAAAATATAAATAAAATTTCTAAAAATAATCTTGTAAAAGGATTACCAAATATAAATTTTAAAGTCAATGATATATGTGACTCATGTCAATTAGGTAAAGTAACTAAAACCTCGTTTAAATCTAACAAAGATATCTCGACATTACAACCGCTTGAATTACTTCATATGGATTTATTTGGTCCTACTCAAATTCAATCCATAAATCATAATAAATACGTATTTGTAATAGTTGATGATTTTTCTAGATATACATGGACAATTTTTATGAAAAATAAAAGTGATACCTTTGAAAATTTCAAAATATTTGTTAAACAAATTCAAAAGGTATTAAAATTAAAAATATTAGAAGTGATCACGGAGGTGAATTTGAAAATATACAATTTGATAACTATTGTAAAAAGAAAGGAATTTTTCATTTCCTAGAACTCCACCACAAAATGGAGTTGTAGAACAAAAGAATCGAACTCTACAAGAATGTGCAAGAACTTTACTAAATGAAAGCACGTTACCAAAACAATTCTGGGCAGAAGCTGTTGCAACTGCTTGTTATGTTTTGAATCGTGTTTCTATTAGACCTCTCACCAAAAATATTCCTTACGAACTTTTTAATGGTAGAAAACCAAACATGGCTTATTTTAAAATATTTGGATCAAAATGCTTTATATTAAATACTAAAGATCAGCTTGGCAATTCGATTCAAAATGTGACGAAGGGATATTTCTTGGATATTTGAGTCGAAGTAAAGCTTATCAAATTTTTAATAAACGAACAAATACTATTGAAGAATCACTCCATGTATCTTTTGATGAAAATGCTAAACTTGTTTCTACTACAGTTAATGATAATGATTTACTTAATAAAACGAAAATAATAACAAACAATTCGAGAGACGACGACGATATCATTTTTTCTAGAGTAATGAGTCAATTAAATTTAATGAGTAATGTAGCTTTTATCTCTACTACAGAACCTAAAAATACTAAAGAAGCATCATCCGATGAAAATTGGATTGTTGCTATGCAAGAAGAATTAAATCAATTTGACCGAAATGATGTTTGAAAACTAGTACCCAGACCGACCGATTAGAAAGTCATAGGAACTAAATGGGTTTATAAAAATAAAGCAGACGAATTAGGAAATATAACAAGAAATAAAGCAAGACTAGTAGCACAAGGATATAACCAGGAAGAAGGAATAGACTATGAAGAAACGTTTGCTCCAGTTGCTAAACTAGAAGCAATATGAATCTTATTGGCGTACGCGTGTTTTAATAATTTTAAACTTTCAAATGGATGTTAAAAGTGCATTTTTAAATGGTTATATTAAAGAAAATGTTTATGTTGAACAACCTCCTTTATTTATTCATGAAAAATATCCAGATCATGTATATAAACTTAAGAAAGCTTTATATGGATTAAAGCAAGCACTACGTGCTTGGTATGAACGTCTTAAAAGCTATCTAATTAATTCTGGGTTCGAAATAGGAAAAGTAGATCAAATATTATTTATAAAACACTCTAAAAATGATATATTAATAGTTCAAATATATGTCGATGATATTATATTTGGCTCAACTAATAATGAATTATGTAAAGAATTTTCTGACATAATGACTAGAGAATTTGAAATGTCCCATATGGGAGAATTATCATATTTTCTAGGACAACAAATTAAACAAGTTTCGAATGGAATATTTATTAATCAAGAAAAATACTGTAATAATCTTATCAAACGTTTTGGAATCGAAAACACTTCTGCCAAACCAACTCCTATGAGTACAAAAGCACATCTTGATAAAGATGAAAACGGAAAAAGTGTAGAACAGAAATTATATCGTAGTATAATAGGTTCACTACTTTATTTAACAACAAGTAGACCAGATATTATGATGAGTGTATGCTTATGTGAACGATTTCAAGTAGCCCCGAAAGAATCACATCCACGTGCTGTAAAACGTATACTACGCTATCTTAGTAAAACTACAAATTTCGGACTTTTCTATCCAAAAGAGTGTTCGTTCGAATTAGTATCATACAGTGATGCTGATTTCGGAGGATCACGAACAGATAGAAAAAGTACAAGTGGTACGTGTCACTTCATTGGTAAATCATTAATATCATGGTTCAATAAGAAACAAAACTGTGTTTCTCTATCAACTTGTGAAGCAGAATATATTTCTGCAGCACTAGCTTGCACATAAGTAATTTATATGCAACAGACACTTAAAGATTTTGGAATTAACCTATCAAAGTCAACAATTTACTGCGATAATTCTGGTGCAATAAATTTATCTAAAAATCCAGTAAATCACTCAAGGACTAAACGTATAGATGTTAGACATCACTTTTTACGTGATAATATAGAAAAAGATATAATATATCTAGACTACGTATCATCAGAAAATCAGTTAGCCGATATTTTTACTAAACCACTATTAGAGAATACGTTTATAAAATTGCGATGTGAGCTCGAGATAATTTCTAATAACGATATATAAATAAAAATATAAAATTTTAAATTAAAAAGTCAAAAATAAATATTTTAAAAAAATTCAAAATTTTGACCATGCTGAGACTCGAACTCATGACCTATTATGAATAGTCTAGGTGTCTTAACTACCTGACCTATTAATGTTTTCTATTCTAGTCTCTTATGGTCGTTTTATTAAATAGTAACAAGTATTTTATACTTCATTATATGCCACAATTATCTTTATAATTTACATTACTAATTTTGTAAATAATATAACTGTTCAAATTAGCTCAGCCAACAGAAAACCAATGTCTCTACACTCTTTTAGGCTGGAATTAATAGAACCACAAATCAATATCCTATTTTTTCTAAAAATAAAACCATAAATAGGTGCATATTCCTATTCCTATGCACCCAAAACAAAGTAAAATACATCATTCGATTCTCTGAAGTAAAACATCAATTAACAACAGTTTTTAAAACAATGTCAACAACTTCCTCTACAACCGACTCTATCGAAATTGTAATAATCCGTAAATTTTGGGTAATTAAAAATAGTTGACTTAATAAGATTATGTAATTAAAATATTAAAAGAAATATAAATTGGTTATTTAATGTGGATGTAATAACTAATTTGAATGGTAAAAAAAAGGTAATTAAAGCTAAATTTTTGATAAATTCAAGGAGATTTAAGAATGTGGTATAATATAATGAATGGAAATTGAGTAAGACCATAGTCCTGTAAGTAATTGTAATTTTGGTCTGTAGGCAATAAACTTATAAATGTAGTTAAAAGTAAACAGTGACAATTATTATTGTTACATGTTTATTTATTCTATTAAATTGAAATGAGAAGTCAATTTTTAATAAATATAAACAAAAGTTACATTTGTGTGAAATGTAATACAATGTTTAAAAGTTGTTAAATTAGAGTATATTAAGGAATGAATGGTTAACTAGGTTTGTAGTGTAGTAATGGACTTAATAAAAGTGAATTTTAGAAATTTTCCAATGTAAGTTTGGAATTTGTTTGTAATTTATTTTTCAAATGCAATAAATAAACAATTTTTGAAAATTTTATATTTTGGTCTAAATTGGGATTTTCAGTTTAAATAATTTTTTTTTGAATTTTTGAATTTTAATCTTTTTCTTTGTAAATGTATTTTATTTTAATATTTATCTTGCTTTTTGTTTCATGAAATTCCGATTTATACTTTTAGATTTGGATAAATTACAGTGTTTTACGCGCAATAAATTTATGTGTTTTCATTATATATATATATATATATATATATATTTCTATGTTTCATATTTTATTTCCCTATGTTTGTTTCTTTAATTTTTATTTTATTTTTATTTTAATTGTATAAACTTAGATTATATATATTTGATTTATCTATTTTAATTGGCATACGTTACATTTATTTCATTTCCTGCCTCTTTATTTGCCTATCTATTATTTTCTACCTCCTTAAATAATTTCTAGCCGTGCCTACCTAAAACTTTAGCCATTCATACCTTATCAATTCACATGAAAAAGCAAGTAACTTACCCCATTTTGTTCCATTGTTTCTTTTTATTTAATAGGAAATAAGTCCCTTCAAATCTCTAGCCATTTAAGCACTTAATTACTTGCCCATTCGTTGCACTTGATTTAGCATGAATAACTCCC
Organism: Allium cepa; assembly: GCA_030765085.1. Lineage (NCBI taxonomy): Eukaryota > Viridiplantae > Streptophyta > Magnoliopsida > Asparagales > Amaryllidaceae > Allium > Allium cepa. The sequence goes on along the minus strand of CM060941.1, from coordinate 74,501,667 downwards.
CTAGAAAATTTTAATTCACATACAAGAACTCTTTACCACATCTCATTTTCATTTGCATCTTCACGTGAGAAATTTTCTTGTAAGTAATGGCTTCTTTTTCTTTTGTTTTTCTATTTTTTTCTCTTCTATTTATTTATATATTTTCTTTGTCTTCCTTCAAACTAGGCTCAGCCTCCATCTTCTTATTTGCTTCTATGGTGTATATAAACTTTATTTATTTAGTGAAGGTTTCTTTTGTGTATGTACATCTATATTTATTGGATAAGTAACAGATCAATTAAGATATGTTTTAAATGTAGGCATACGTTTCTTAGTTCATTTCTTGCCTTTATATATTTCCCACCTTTTAATCTTCTACCATATCTATTCATAAATGCATAGATGTGATTTTCTCCTTTTCAATCACGTACAAAGTTATCAAACTCCTCTTTTCATTTGTTTAAGAAAAATATATACAAGATCTTTTCCTACTTAAATTGTGCATTTTTAAATTTATAATTAATTTCTGCGTTTCGTTTTTTTATTTCTATATCCATCTTTTTATTTACTTGTATGGTGTGTATAAACTTTATTTATTTAGTGAAGGTTTCTTTTGTGTATATACATCTATATTTATTGGATAAGTAACAAATCAATTAAGATATGTTTTAAATGTAGGCATACGTTTCTTAATTTATTTCTTGCCTTTATTATTTTCCACCTTTTAATCTTCTACCATATCTATTCATAAATGCATAGACGTGATTTTCTCCTTTTCAATCACGTACAAAGTTACCAAACTCCTCTTTTTATTTGTTTAAGATAAATATATACAAGATCTTTTCCCTACTTAAATTGTGCCTTTTTAATTTTTCTTGCCTTTTTATTTTCTAACTATTCCTAAACTTTAGCCATTCAAATCTTTTTGTAAACCTAGCCGCCTCTTATCATTCACATGGAAATAAAAGGTTTCTCATTGTATCATTTGCGTGAGGAAGGAAAAAGTCTAGATCCATGGCTTCCTTCTCTCTTCTTTTTCCACTTTCTTTTTCTCTTTTTCTTTTTGTTTTCTCCTTACATAGCTCGGCCACCACCACCACAACATTATCTCATCCTCACTATTAGACCATGGCCAAGCCCACTTGGTGGTTGAAATCAAGGTTATGTTCTTTGATTCATAATTGCATAGTTTAGTCCATCTTCTGTTGTGCTGAGTCTTATTCTTATGATTTGTGTATTTTTTATATACAAGATATGGATATTGACTCTCCATCTACTCAAAAGTTTGGCCGTGCCTTGTCATGCTTTGCGGAGTTTCAATTGTGTATTGTGAATTTGATTCTAGCTTTTAAAAGGTGAGTTTTTATCACTCTAGACATATGTACTAATATTATTGTGGAATAATGACAAGTAGATCTGTATAAATTAATATGTCATTTATACATGCCTGTGATATGTTATATGATGTCAAATGTTGTTTATATATTTATTGCATCATCTAATATGTATTTATATGTTATACTATTCATTTTATATACCGTATCTCACACTGCAAGTTCCTTATCACTATGGGCTGAAATGATAGGTTCAAATGATTTTTATTGCATTTATTTTACTTGGGATTGCGGGTTTGAAATGATAGAACCCGGATTTTTCTTTTTAAATTACGGATTGAAATGATACATATCCGTATCACTTGACCTAGGTTAGAAAATTTTATACAGGCCCATGGATAAAATTTTATAAAAGTTTTCTAAAATTATTAAATATTTTGAATTTATAAATATATGGAAATTTAAATAAAAAGTTGATTTAAAGATTTAGAATATAAAGAGATATTGGTTTTCTATAAGTTAAAATTTTATAAGTTGATTTTGGTTTTTAATTGTAATGAAAAAAAATCTTTATTTGGTTTTAAATTTGTAATTTAAAGATTTGGAATAAAATAAACAACTTAATAATGAAAATTGATTTAATGTGGAATTCTAAATCTAGCCTAGTAGTTGGAATGAATTTTATTCCATGAAGCGGATATGTTTGTATAAATAGGTTTACAGTGATTTTCTATAAGTTAACTTGTATAAGTTAATGTATAAAATATAATTTATATATATATGACTTAACTGATGATTGGAAATTGGTTTCCAAATGGAGATTTTAAGTTAAGAAAATAAGGTACTTTAAATTGAAGAAACACGTAAATTCTTAATTAATGAAAGAAACATGTAAAGTTTTAATTAATGAAAGAAAAGTGTAAGTTTTTAATTAATGAAAGAAACGTGTAAAGTCTTAATTAATGAAAGAAACATGTAAGTTTTAATTAATGCTAGAAACGTGTGAAGTTTTAATTAATGAAATAAAAGTGTAAGTTTTTAATTAATGAAAGAAACGTGTAAAGTCTTAATTAATGAAAGAAACGTGTAAGTTTTAATTAATGCAAGAAACATGTAAATTTTAATTAATGGAAGAAAAGCGTAAGTTTTTAATTAATGAAAGAAACGTGTAAAGTCTTAATTAATGAAAGAAACGTGTAAGTTTTAATTAATGCAAGAAACATGTAAAGTTTTAATTAATGAAAGAAAAGTGTAAGTTTTTAATTAATGAAAGAAACGTGTAAAGTCTTATTTAATGAAAGAAACGTGTAAGTTTTAATTAATGCAAGAAACATGTAAAGTTTTAATTAGTACGGTATTGATTAAATTAATAAATGCTCTTTACTGTAATAGGAATGTAAATTAAAACGTATATTTGATAATGTAAGTTTTATTAGTGTAATATTGATTAAAATGATAAATGCTCTTTATTATAATAAATGTAAGTTAAAACGTACATTTGACATATACGTTTTAATAAATGAAATGGTGTACTTTAAATTGATTAAAATGACAAATGTTACTTACTGTAATAATAAAATGTAAAGTTGATAATGTACATTTGATATGCAAGTTTTAATTTATGTAAATGACATACTTTAAATGATTAAAATAATAAAGTTTTCTTTATTGTAATAAAAATGTAAGTTAATAAGGTACTTTTAACTTAACATAAGAATTTCAGCTTTAAATTGGATATTACAGTAGCATAGTTTATTTAACTATAAGGCTATGATAAAATGACCATGTTAAATTTGTAAGCATATCAATACTTTGATTTTATAAAATGTTAAAGTGGAAAGTATTACATTCCAAAAATGCTATGATTCCTTAAGGTAACATTTCCAAAATGCTATGATAATTTAAAGGAATATTTCAAGTTTAATAAATTAAAGGAAATATTCAATGATTTGGAAATTTGGGTTTTATTTAAACGATATATTATTGAATTTGTTTTGAAATGGAAATGATACTATTGTGATATGGTTTTGAAATGAGTATGATATTTTAGTTTTGAAAGTATATACTGGTTTGAAAGAAATGATATGATTTGAAATGGATATGCTAGTTTGGTTTTGATAGTACAAATTATTTTGAAATAAATATCCATGGGTTATAATAACGTTTGGTCGTTAAAGAGAACGGGATTGGAAGTTGTCATACTCTCTGCCAACTCCGAAAACCACTTTAACAACCGTGTACGCGGTGGAGATTCCAGAATGAAGTAGGATGGTGGCGGCGTTCCTTTGAGGTAAATACGTGGACCCAACTCCCGTGAGTTGGCATAAGATGGCTAAAACAGGAGTGATCGACGGGTTAATTGAGGTAGCACTTTTGATCGGACACATCCCTTCGATATTCTACTCTGACTTTGGATTTATTCGGTGGCCACTTTTGATTTCTTTGATTTGGGGGTGTGGCTCGAGGTGGGCGGTAGCTGCGCTATCGTTACCACCGACCCGGAAGCGTAATTGGTATATCTACCCTGGCATTGCCTAGTTGTGCCGTGTCACCTACCCTAGTGCGCCTTATACGATTTTGTTTTGTACCATACCTATGGAATGCCCTCTGACGACGCCCAGTACGGAGGAGATTACGGTACTGTATAGACTATGAGAATATATTATGTGTTAAGGGCTATATGGGTAACCCCTTAATGCTATTTAAAAGTAAGTTTATTTTACTAATAGATACTATTATAATAGCGAAATATTACTACATAGTAAATAGTTTAACGGATCCTCAGAGGATGGGGGGTCCCAAGCATCCTTTAAGTTACTTGTACCTTATATTACAGTTCACTTGAGTTGGTTTACATTGTATAAGTATGTATGTCCTGACTCGAGTGTTTTGTGTTTTCTTTACGCTCGGGTCAGACTGAGTGATACAGCATTTGAGACTCATCTTCGAAGTTGGAAGCTTTGCTTGAAGATATAGCTATCTATTTCACTTTTGGTTATCCAGTTGATTCCATTTATCCGGTCGGTTCCAGTGATGTATTCTGATTCATACCTGGCTATCATGTTGAGACCTCCGTTGTATCTTGTTATCTCTATTGTATCTTGTTTGACTCTGATGTAATTATATAGTAGCTTCATGAACTACTATTTCTTTACTTCCGCTGCGTTTTATTACTCTATGTCTGTGATCTGTGACTATTTATTTACCATTTATGCTATGTTTTGCCAAATTTAAATTACAATTCGGTATTTTAAGCTATTCAAGTCCGACATGTGTGGATGCGAATGGTTGAAAATATCGGGGCGTTACAGAAATCATTGCTTCGACCAACTCTCCAAAAACACCGGACCATAAGGGTTCACCATCATCGGTCTACCACACCAGATACACTCCGGACAAGAAAAAGGGAAAAAAGACCGTTGATATTTCACCAAACACAAAACAAAAGATCGACGATCTCCACCATCATCAGTAGGAATCTCTAATGCTGCAATGGAAGTCATAGTGTTTAATCATTTTTGGTTGTATTTTTAAATAAATTTTCTATATATGTGTAGGTTTATATTTGAGATAAAATTATTTCGGGTGCAATAAATGACAACTCATATATAAAAATTATTCACTTTTAACAGCAAAATAAAGTTAGTTCTATATCATTCAATAAAATAAAATTATTTATATTAGCAGAATTAACAAAATATACACAATTCATATCATATAAAAATTCATTGTGTAAAATACTACAAGTCAGTCGACTGGATCTGGAAATTAGTCGGTTGACACTGCAAATACTTTTTAAAATATACACGGCCAGTCGATTGTTGTAGGGCCTTAGTCGATTGGAACGGAAGGTTGAATATTATCAACCTTCAGCTTTAGTCGACTGATGCCCTTAGCCAGTCGACTGACGTTGTAATATACATGTTTATATAACAGGCCCAGTCGACTGTTGCAGGGCCTCAGTCGACTGGACCAGAAGGTCGAATATTAACAACCTTCAGCTTCAGTCGACTGAAGCCCTGAGCCAGTCGACTGAGCCATAGATCGAAAGGGCTTTTTACCTTTTCACCTACCCCCTTTACACCTTTATTTTTCACTTTACCTTCTCTCTTCTTTTCCAATTCAGTTTTTCAAAGTCGTCAAAACCCTAAGCTCTCCAAAACTCCAATTTTTTTTCCTCAAAATCAAAATCAAATGGCACCAAAATGTAAGGGTCAAGCCCCCTCCTCGTCTCAACCTCTATCTAATGAACAAATTCGGCGGTGGCTATTTGACGACACCGCAATGAAGAGGTGGAGACGGATGCAAGATTCAAGAATATTCGAAGATTTGTTCGTCAAATTCCTTGATTTTTCACCCTATCACATTAAAGAATTAGCCCGATGACGCAATTTATTGTCGTTAATTGATATCGGCGACAATAAACACAAAATCAACCAAATTATGGTGAAGTTGTTCTATGCTAATCTAAACTTGGGTCATCAAGATGTTCCAAATCAAGAAGATTGCATATGGAGTCTCGATGTGGTAAGTCGGTCTTCTTTTCTCTAGACCGCATGGCTCATATTCTAAAAACAGAAAATGATGTAGTTGAATTGGCTACTATTGATGTTGATTTGGTTGTTCGAGACCGCGTAAGCCATTTATTTCTTGAAGACGATATACGTCAGTTAAAATCGATGTCTTTACGACCAAAGGCACGAATTATTCATCGTGCCTTAATGAAAACCGTAACTCCTAGAACCGGGAGTTATGAACTCGTCTATGAACATAGTTTTAGAGCCTTGAATGCAATTTTTGGAAACATCAAAGTAAACTGGCTTCATTTAATACTTGACGAGTTTTTAAGCTTTAACAAAGGTAAGATGAATATAATTTATCACGACGAATATATTATGCGTCATATCAAAGCTTGTGAAGTTCCGGAACCGGATTCACCAGTTTCTACCGTTGGTTGTTTAAACGCTCGGACTTTAGCCTTAATGAAATTACCGGTTGCCCGACCCCCTACTATAATATCTTTTGAATAATGAACCCAAAGGCAAACAACTCAAGTCCAACCTGAACAACAGGGCGAGCCTTCTCACCGACCATCTCGTCAAACATCAACTCGATATCAACAAGAAGAAATTACGATTCCAAATGAAGGTCTTCAACCATGTGAGGCCATCAATATAATGTGCCGTAATCAACAAATTCTTCAATCAAACATCCTCAAAGTTGATAAGAAGCTTGATAAAGTCAAAGGTTTTTTCACAAAATTGTGGCAAGCTATATCGTGCTCTTCCGGTACATCTACTTCTACTATAGGTGATCCGGGTAAGCAACCCGTATTTACATGGTCTTCTTCTTCTTCTGGGGACGATCAAGCTAGTAGTGATGATGATGGTGATGAAGGAGATGGTGGTAGGGGTAAACATCTGATGAAGTAAAATGTTCATTTCTTTCATTTAAGATATTTGCTTATAAATATGGCTTGTACTAAATAGCCATTCTAGTTAATTTATGTTTAAACACTTTTGTCTATGGATGTTGAATGTGTGGATGATTGTTCTTGGTTTTATTTCATATTATCTTTCACATTATAATATCATATTACTTAGTCCCTTTTGTCGATGGCCAAGAGGGAGAAATATTATTGCTACTAATAAAAATGCAGGATATAGAACGTCAAAGATTCGGGGGGAGTAAGTATTTATGTTTTATATATATACAGTCGAAATCTATATCTATTTACAGGTTGTCATCAATCACAAAGGCGGAGAATGCTGAGACTTGGTTTTGATTCATGACACGAAGCTATCACTACAACATACAGATTTGATGACTGCAATGACAAAAAGAGACAAGGAGATGGGACTTTAAAAACCGGTGCATCAACTATGGTATTTTGTTTTTAAGTCTTAGGTTAATATTTGTTAAAATCTCTCCTCGGTTATGTCTACACTAGCTTATATATTTAATCACTATATTTACTAAATATTTTATACACATATAAGCTCACATTTAAATTATTAAAGTAATATAAAGTTATAGAAATAAATATATGTACGTAAATTGTGCAAACTGTACAAAAATGACCAGGTCAGCCGACTGACCTACAGAACCAATCGAGTGACACTGGAGTTTTTGTGCAGCATGCAAAGTTACATAATATATACGAATTTAAATTTCAAATTACTTTTGAATCTTCAGTTGACTGACTATGTAGCTCAGTCGACTGAATTTCTATAACAGTCATTTTTTGAAAGGACATGACTTTTGTGAAGAGTTGCAAACCTTTAACGAAAAGATTCAGATGCAACACTTTGATCGAAACTCTTCACCAACAGTCGTAGCTTTCTAACTCTTATAAATACAAACTCCAACTTTATTTCAAATCACTTAATCACAATCGATTTCTCTTATTCTCTGATCTAACTTTCTAAAATCTATTTGCTATCATACTTCCAATTATTCTGCATAAAAGCAATACTATACCTTTCTATTCTTCATATACTTCAAATATAAACATTTATACTCAAGGAGAAGATTATAGGAAGGGTGTACTACAAGTGACAAATCAGTGTTATCAGAACACACATTAGTCAAACTATTTTCTATATTAGTTGAAGTCCTGTTCTGCTGCTCAAGCGAGTGAAGTCCTCTTCGGCTGTTGAGGCGAAATCCTATTCTGCTGCTTCGGGTTAAGTGAGGGTTGTTGTTTTAGTGAAATTTTAGAAGGAGTCTGGGACTGGACGTAGGACGGTGCTTCGAACCAGTATAAAAATCTCTGGTGTCGTTTTACTATACTGCTTTTTATTCCGCACTATTTATAGTATTATTATCATCATTATACTCTGCATTATCGTATATTCATATTACATGATCCATAGCACACTATCAGGTTCCACTACAGCCTTATTCATTAACACGGCTAAATGAGCACTTTCTTTCTCATTAACTGACAATGTAACTGCCTTGGACATCGAAATCGAACATCCCCCAAATATTACACTGCTTTCATAATCTTCATCTCTAGCTTCTTTCTCTTTTATATGTCCTCATTTTTTCAAAAATTCATTGAAAAACATCATGGATTCTTTCTGCAAGATAGGATTCTACATAACATCTCTCTGGTCGTGCATAGTTTCTTACATAATCTTTAAGTGTCTTCATATATCTTTCAAATGGGTATATCCAACGAAAAATAAACCAGTCCATACATCAGTGCTTCTTTTCCAAGATAAATTGACAAATGTACCATTATATCAAAAAAAGATGGTAGAAAGTTTTTTCAAGCTCGCATAAAACTTCAATAATCTTAGCATTGATTTGTTCTACCTTCTCTCTATCAAGAACACGTTGGCATAATTTATTTGCAAAAATAATCGAATTATTGCTTTTCTTGTCTTCTTTTTCATTAATCCTCTCGATGCTACTGTAGTATGTGTCGCATTAATACATGGTAATCACATGACTTCAATCTGTTAATATTGCAATCATGTAATGAAATCCGATTGCAAATTTGGATAGTAGCCATCAGGTCCTTTGAAAACGTATAATCTTTTGCAAAATATTTTTATATCGGAATTTAACAACATGTATGTAGTCGGTGGAAGATATGTTTTATTCCCACGAGGTTCTATCTTTTGATTTATTACCATGTAACATCGTGTCCAATAGGCTTTCACCAATATTTTTCTTTACACGCATCACATCTAAATTGTAACGTAATGGAAGTTCTTGCGAAAACAAAAACTATAATGCATTATAGGGTTTTTCTTCTGTTAAAATAGTGAAAAATTAATAGATTAACTACTAACCTCCTAATATGGAAAATCAACGAAAATCGATCTTTTTTCCACCTTGATAACTCCATTTTTGTATAACCATTAAAATTATCATCTACATCTTTTGTATATAAGCACACTTTCTCTTCTTACTTATCTTTTTTTTCTTTTCCAAAATCTTTTGGATAATCTTTCAACAATGCGTAAATGTTTTTCCCAGTTAGAATTTTAGGAGCACTACCTGTATCTATGTTGTTATCAAACAATGCCTTTTGTTTCCTCTATGAATCCGAAGTAAGTAGAAATCTTCTATGACCTATGTAAACATACTTTTGACTATGATTCAACCAACAAGAATGGGTATTGACTCTACATAATGGACAAGCTTTTTCCCTCTTCATACGACATCTAGCAAGATTCCCATAAGCTAGAAAATTATTAATCGTCCATAGCAAAACCACATTCAGTTTAAACAAAGTTTTACTAAGTGCATCATAAGCATCAACTCCATTACATCACAAATGATGCTAATCTTCCACCAAGGGCGCCAAATATACATAAATATCATTCCGGGGTTGCTTTGGGCCTGGAATAAGTAAATTTAACATAATATTTTCCTTCTTCATACACAACATAGGCGAGTGATTGTATGCCATAAGCATTACCAGCTAGCAACTTTATTTCAAACTCAACGCGGAAAATGGATTGAATCCATCTATAGCAAGCCCAAGCCCAAGCCCAAGATTGCATGGATCAGATGAAAAAGATTTATACGTTTCATCCACCATTTTCCATGTCATAGAATCCATGGGATGATGCCTTTTTCCATCATTTCTTGCATTATTAAAATGCCATCTTAAATCTTCTGCCATCCTTTGAGATCTATACATTTTTCTAAATCTCGAAATTATTGGAAACTATCTCAACATTTTGACTGGAATTGTGATGACCCGCATTTCAAAAGGTCTAAATCGACAATTATCCACATATGTCCAACTCAAACAATCCGGAACATAGATAATTAATGGAATTGATTAAGAAAAATAAGACAAGAAGAAAACAAACACAAAATCTCGCAGCGGAATGACAAATTATAATAATCAAATAAATAGTTCATGAAGCTGTTTATACTATACATTTGATTAAAAAAAATACAACGTCTATCAGAGTTATATATACAAAAGAACAATAGAATAATGCAGTGGAACAACTTGATGTAAGGAATAATACTAGTAATAATAATATACCAATCTTCGTCTTTGTCCCTAAAGAATAATCTTCAATACGCTGAAAACTCAAGGCTGACCCGAGCATAAAGTAAAATAATACACTAGAGTCAGGACTAAAATATCCTTATGCGAGTCAAATCAATATCACATATAACGAGAGTGTAATAGCGTCAGAGATGCTTGTGGGGTTTGACATCTCCTATCCATTGTATAACGTGCATGCAATAACTCAAGAGATGTTACGCGATTTTCCATCTCTCAAGGATCCGTCAAAATATCTATATATAGTATAATATGCTATATAAGTAATGTCTAATCAATAAAATAAATATTTTTTCTAGCATTAAGGCTTTACATTAATCTCCCTTAACGCGTTTTTAAGCATTATCGTACAGTTTGCAAATAACAAGACCAGTAGAACGTCGGTAGATCGGGATGCGCCATGATATGATAACACTAAACCAAACTCGTAGTTGTCTCATATAAGGATAAAAGTATGGCAAGGCATGTGAGGAAATGCCCAAGGTAGGATACTACCAGTTCGAGTCGTGAGGCTGGTGGTAATGCAACGCCATAACGATTGCCTACCCCGTCCACCCATCCCATATCGAGTCAAAGGGAGGTTATCCCAATCAAGGTGCACCAATCGAAATCCACAACAAAGGTAATAGTATGGACCGAGTCCATAAGAAAATCGAAGAATAGGTGTCCGTTAGGGGTAGCTAGCCCACTTGGCCTGGATCAAGCCGTCCTGTTTTATTCATTTCTAATTGATATAAGTTTCGGGTCTATCCATCATCGTTCTCTTTCTTCAAAGCTACCAAACGTGTACCAAAATAAATCACTTCATTCTAGAGTCTCCTCAATGTACATAGTTGTTAAAGTGGTTCCAATATTGACAAAGAATATGCAAATAAGAGGACTCGATCTCTTTAACAATCAAAAGTCATTTTACACACCGGTTCGTTCTTTTGCATTTCGAAAATGATTCATACTTGATATCAAATATCATATTCGCTTCAAAATATCATATTTACTTCAATATGTCATATTCACTTCAAAATATCATTTTATTCACTTCGAAATCAATTTCATTCAAAAATCATTTATTCGCTCCGAAAGCAATTTCATTTCAAAAATCATTTTTTTCTGTCCGGAGTCAATTTCATTTCAAAAATAATTATATTCAATTCAAAATCAATTTCATTTCAAAATATCATATTTACTTAAAATATGTCAATTTCACTTGGAAATCATTTCCAACGTCTCAATTTTACTTCCAAAATCGTTTCGAATTTCTACTTAGGTTATAACTTCAATTTAACCAATTCGCATCTAAATCTACGATTCAAATATAATTGTTCCCAACATGAATAGTTTGAATTTTTAGAAATAGTTTGAAATTTTTAAATAGTTAAAAATAGTTTAAATGGTTAAAATAGTTTAAATAGTTTGAAGATTGAAAATAATTTTGTATAAAATAGTTTGAATATTAAAAATGGGTTATGAATTCAAAATGGTTTGAAAATTTAAATAATTTGAAATTTAAAAAGATGAATTTTAAAATAGTTTATAGTAAAATGGTTTATAGTGAAAATAGTTTCAAATTTGAACTGTTTCTTTCCATTTCTAATAAATCTAGACTTAGGTCCACATTTCAATCAAACTGATTAAATATCAAATCTTCCAATTCAAATCATCTTCGATCTCAAATTAATATAAATCGACGTAATTTCGATTTCAATTCAAATCAACTTCAATTTCGATTTCTATTGAAATTAACTTCAATTCGAAATATCCATTTTTAACTTCAAATTCGATTCAACGATCCGATTCAATGGTTTAAATTTTAATCCAGTTCTTATTTTAAACCATTTCAATTTATATAAATTTCAAGTCCAATTTCCATTTATTGATTTGAAACACTTAAATCAAATTAAACTTCAATGTTCAATTTAAGGTTCAAATCCTTAAAATAATTCAATTTCGAATATTTTAATTCTGAGCCCAAGTTAGAAATATCCTTTTATATCACTTTTACTTAAATAAATTCGAAGTTCAAGTAAAATTCAAATCTTTAAAACAAATCAATTTCCAAAATTCAAATCATGGTTCAGTTGTAAGTTCAAACTTCAAATTAAATTCTTTAAACAATTTCTTTTAACCAATTTTAAATTCAACATTACAAAACTCGAATTCAAAATTAATTCAATCTTTACAAAATTCAATATTTATTTCTATAAAACAAATCATTTAAATAGATTCAAAATTAATAATTTAAAACCATTTAATTTAACCCATCCGGTGCCCGTATATAATTTTTTATCCTATGGCCAAGTGATCAGTTATTTCAATTTAATTTCAGGGATGGATATATATAATTTCAATCCAAATTGAAGTGTCATAGTTATATATCATTTCAACCTATTTTTTAATTTATCTGAAACAATTCAAATAATAGTTTCTATGCTTTCAAATAACATGCAAGGTGATAACAGGAATATATAAAATAAATAAACATCCAACCATCAAAATATCTACCAATAACTATCCATCACAATCAACGTCCAAATCAGCCAATAAATCATGGCAGTTAACTAGTTATCAATATTGGGTATTTAACTAGCAATTCAATTTCAATTTCAAATTTAACTGTCAATTTAAATTCCTACCAGTCAATTCATGTATCAGTTTACATGTCAATCAAATTACCAAACAACAGTCAATAAAATTAAATTACTTCATAATTTTAATTTAACTAACATCAAAATATTTTAGTATTTTATGAGCAGTTTGAAACACTCACCTTTATTTGAAACTGAAAATATTTCGGCTTTAAATAAATTCCTATCCCATTCCATGCTATATCATCATGGACACGATCGCAACACGACTCGTTTCGCTCAAAATGGACCTTGCGTGAAAAAGTTACGGATTTTTAAACATTATGAAATAATTAAAATTTAATTAACAAACTTAATTTAAAATTTAAAATATTAACCTAACCTTCTCTCTTTATACACGCGCGTGCTATAGGCTAATTAACAAACCCAACTACGCAGCTTAACCGCCACGTGCGCACGCCACCCAAGATCGCTGGGGATGGATCAGACCCCATCACTGCATGCGCATCGTCAGTATCCACCATTGCCTGCGACCCCGCTTCCTCCGCCTGTGATATCCCGGATTTCTAGACATCTGTAACTGATAAATAATTGGGATAATATTAATAGAATTACTGATTTATAGATTGAACAAATAAATCTGATAATAAATATATATAACTGGATAAATATTTATTTGCTAATCTCCTTTATTTATTATTAAAAAAAATTGTAAAATTGTTATTTACAAATAAAATAATAACGTGTTATATATATATATATATATATATATTTTAAATGAAATTATTTTATACAAGTTGAAATTTTTATTTGTTTAAATATATGTATATATTAAATTGATTTTTTTATTTGGATTTGAAATTGAATTTAAATTTGAAATTCAAAGGAAATATATATATATATATCTTAGATTATACTTTGGTTTTTAAAATGTACTTTCATAATTTTATTTGGAATGTAAATTGTTTTATATTTTTTTAAAAGGAATATATTTATATATGAATTTATAAATTAGGAAATTAATTTTTAAGGCTTTATGAAACATTTAAAAATTTATTTATGCATTTAGTGTTACATATGTTAAGTTATAAACCTTTTTAAATAACACGTGTTAGCAAATTTAATAAGGTAAAAGACAAGTGTCACATATTACAATCCATTTTCTTTAATTCTTTGTGAATCAAAGAAAAATTAACCCTATATAAACATACCTCTTTTCTCTTCTAATTCTTTTTCCTATTCTCTGTTAAAAACAACAAAGACTCAAAACCAAACTGTAAACCATCACCAGATTAAACTCAAAACTTTCCTCAAAGTTTATAATTTTTCATACCTAGAATCAAAACTCAAGCCTGTAGCAAATATTAAAGCAAGCTTCAACTCAAAATTTATAAGCCAAGCCTGTAACAAATTTTCCAAAGCAACCTGAGGTGAATCAAAGTCTTAAAGCATTCCAGTTTCAAAGTTTTAAACTTCCAGGGTGTTAATCAACAGTAAATCAAGTTTTTCAGATCAAATGAAATCAAGTCTCTGCCTTTTTAAAAATCTATGAGTAAACTACTACACTTTTTAATGCTTAATCCTGTTTGAAAAGTTATGCTTATGAGCAACCCCTTTCTTTAAAAGCTTAAATAGATCTAAATCTGTGCATGTGATTGTGGATTGGATTTGTGTTTTGCATATGTATATATAAGTATGAATCTCTGGATATTTGTGATTGTATTTGATCTGTGCAAGTTATAGAGCATGTTCTTCTCTGTTTCAAAAAGTACATAGTGTAAACATTTCAAGATTTTTTTTTTCAAAACTTCTTACCCAATCTCTGTTAGACTTAGAGTTTCAAACAATATAAGTTTATGAAATCATAATTCAAGTTTTAAAAACATGTTTAAGTATTTTTTAGTTTGCAAATCTTCTGAAACTATGTAAATACAGTAAGATTTTAATGAAAATGTTAAAATCAAACAATTTGTTTTGTGAATTCAATCATGCAATTTAAATCAACATTGGCAAACTCGATTTTTAAAACTAAAATCATGAATTTTAGTTTGGTGTTGGGTTTGCATTTTGGGGATGACCAATTTTTAGTTTTCGAGTAAGTTCCGACGATTGAGTAGTTTTGGAGGTTGGGGCTTTGGCTGGAGATAGATTGGCGATCGTTGAAGTTGGGAAAAATGAGGGAAGGGGTGCATGACCGCCATAGCGTCGGTGATAGTCCAATTGGGTTTTAAACCCTAGTTCTGTCGAGGTTTGAAAATTGGTCGTTGTGGTTTCTGTGGTGCATCGATCTGCACGTGGTTTGGTGAAGAGACACTGGAGTCGTGAACGAAGACGCTGGTGAAGTCTTGGTGGTTCCGGTGGCCGGAATCGCCTCATCGAGGCAGTTTTCAGATGGGGTTTGGTTTTCGAGTTTTAGCAGGAAGGCTCGATTTTGATTTGGGTTTTGTGGTATTGAATCGATGGCTGGAATGGATTATCGTGACGATGGGTGACTTGTTGAGGATGGTCAAGGGGTGCCAGAGCATCGTCGGCGTTGGTGCACGTGGACCTGATTTCTGTGTGCATTGACGTTTGGGAACGAAGGAGTTACTCGGGTTGAAGTTCGGGTTTGAGGGTAGTTTTTCTCGAGTTTATTCTCGAGATTTTTGCGAAAGAGATGCTCGGCCTTGTTTTTTTAAAATTTAAATCAAATAAGTTTGAAATTTTAGCAAAGCTTTTGGACGTGGAAGAAACTCGAGTATAGACTCGAGCTAAACTAGGGTAGAACCTAAAGTAGGAAAATGCAGTTTTTAAAAGTTTTGTAAAACAAGTTTTTAAAATTTAAATTGAATCTAATTTTAAAATTATTTTGTATAATACATGTTTTCTTAAAACATTTGATTTGGAAGATTTGTAATTTGTTTACTTAAAATTTGTTAAGTTAAATTGAAAGTTATTTTAATCTTAAGTTTAAATTTAAAAGTTTTATTTTAAAAGTAGAATGATTTAAATTGTATTTAAATTATGATAAGTGAGTCATGAATAAAGATAAAAATTTATCTTTAAAGTAAATCAAGAATTGATAATTAATGACTAATTAATTAAATGAAGTAATTAAGAGAAATTGACAAAATTAATTAATGATTAAGGGTTAATAATTTTATAATTAAAGATTAATTAATTAGGGATTAATTAATTGATAATCTAGAATTAATTAATTAAGTAATTAGAGGTTAATTAGTTTGTAATTAAGAATTATTAATTAGATAATTAGAAATAGTTAATTAATAAATTAATTAAGTTATAATTAGTGACTAATTAATTACTTAATGAAGTAAGTAAGGATTAATTACTTAGTGTAATTAATTAAGGATTGATTGATTAAGGATTAGTTAAAATAATGAGTATGATTAATTAAGGGATAATTGATCAATGAAGGGGTTATAAGATAACTAGTTTGAGTAATTAATTAAGAATCAATGTAATTAATATGGATTGGTAAAGGATAATTAATTTATGAAATTAATTAAGATTTGGTTACTTATTGTAATTAAAGGATAATTGATCAAAGATGATTAAGTAAGTTGGATAATTAAAAGGTGATTAATTAATTGGTTGTAATTAATTAATTTGGAAGTGATCAATCTTTCTTATGAATGATTAAATGATGTTAAATGCCTTGAATTGATTGATATCTCTGATATGAAATGTTTTGTGATATGATATGTTTGGGTTGACAACGATAATGTGGTTATCTATAGATGATGAATTGCTGGGTAAAAAGTGGCATCTTATATTTAAAGTTGAATTGTAATTCACTTGAATAACTTGTGTTAAGATGGAATTGAATTCGAAGATACCGGAGTCGAGTATTAGTAAATACCCAAAACCACTTCGATTCTTTATAGATTGATATGAGAAATCAATAGACTGGAATGGAATGACTTAAGTGAATTGGACCATTTAATCTAAGTTTTGGTGCTTAGAAATGATGTGTGAAATAAGTGATGTCTATAACAAATTGTGATTTTGTAAATTGAAATGAGTTACCCCGGGTTTTATGTAAGTTTTATGCTGTTGTATTCCTTGTTAGATGGGTTTACTCACGCTGGTTTCCAGCCTAACCCGGGTGTTACTTTGATGTAATGCTTGGGTCAGACCGAGTATTACAAATTTCCAGGTAAGGACGTTCTGGAGCTCAGGAGGCGAGCTGGATGGCACGAACTTATGGAGTGTTTCCGCTATGTTATATTATTATTTATCTGGGATAAGTTATATTTAACTGTCCAGTGTTTGTGTAAATGTTGTAACTCTGATGTATTTAAATATAATTGTCTGATACAACTTTCTTTGTAAAGAATATTATGTGATATTATATTTTATCTGCTGCGAATATGAGATTCTGAGTATGGTTTTTTTGTTTCTTCTTCTTCATCTCTTTCTTCTATCCTAACTATCTGGAATTTTCGGGATCGAAATTTCTGGGCCGTTATATTTGGTATCAGAGCTGAAGGTTAAGCGAGAACCTTGGCTCTGGTGGGATTACTCATTAAGGATAGGGTCAATGGTACCCTAGAATGAGTTGAGTGTGCGTGTCTACATATGTGTGTGTGTGTGTGTGTGTGTGTGTATATGAGAGCGTACTTGTTATTTTCTTATATAAAGATTTTAAATAATTTTATATAAGAATATATTTTGATATATAAAGTAATATTTCTTTTTAAGGTAATTGGTTGTTAAATTATTGGAATTAAATTAAGTGGTAATAGAAATACAAACAAATTGAAATTAAATAAAGATAAGTTTGAAATGGATTCAAACTGAAATTTAAATCTTGAATTTGGGAAGGAGATTTAGAATAAGATAATAATGAATTGGTATCCAGATATGATACTCTCTAGTATTATCATAAATGATTATTGTGTTTAATAATGAAATATTTGTTAATGAGGAAACAAAATGAAGTAAACTTTTAAGATGAAGTATAACTTCTAAATAGAAGTGGGTTTTAAAAATGTGAAATTTTGAATCCTAAGTTTAGAAACATCTAAAATTGTTTCGAAAGTGTTGAAAGAAATGATATTGTTCAAACTATTTTTGAATGAAATTTTATCTTAAATAAGAAGTTGTTTGGAAATATAAAAAAAAAATTGAATTAAAAACCAAAGGTGGTTTAAAATTAAGGATAACTTGGTGTGTAATGGAAATAAATATGTATAAATGAGAGATGTACATAATATCAAAGATGGTTTGAAACAAACTCTGAATAATGACTTTTAAATTTGGAATGAGATGTGATACCCAAAGTAATAAGTTTTTGAACTTATAAGTGGGAAGATTATTAATGTGAAGTTTATAATTTGAAATGGAAATTCAAATTGGGTAAAGTTGACTGGATTAAGTAAATTTAATTTAACTTTGAAAAAGTTAAATAAGTTTAGAATAAACAACCTGAATTGGAAATTTCAAGATGAAATTGGGATTTAACTTGGAAAGTTAAATGGTTAATTTGAATTGGGAGTTTGTGTGATCTCAAACTTGGTTTGAGATCTAAAAATTGAAAATGGATGGATGTTTTAAAATAATTTGAATGATACCATCCTGTTGTTATTAATAATCTTTAAGCTGAAATTGGATTTGTTTAAATGAAATGAAGAAATGGGGTGTGGTAATATATCCATTACTATGATGAAATGGAATCATTTTGGACTTAAAATTTGAATGTTAAGATAAAACTTCAAAGGTTTGGTTTCAAAATTGAAATCTGGTAATAAATTGAATTTCAAAGATTTAGTTGTTTAGAAAGGATTTGAATTATTATTTGAACTTTGAAATAGGTTAAAAATGGAATTTGGATTCAGAATTAAATGGTTTAAAGATACAAGTTGATTTGATTTAAAGGATTAAATCAACATTTAAAAACTTAACTCGAATTTATATAATTCGAAATGGTTAAAATTTGAAATTTGAATTGAATTAGTTTAAATTGAATTTGATTTGAATGAATTGGAATTGTGATTGAAGATGGATAAGTTTAAAAATTCAAATGGAAAATTGGATTAATTTGAAATGAAATTGAAGTTGAATGAGTTCAAATTCAAATGGGAATTGGGATTAATTCAAACCGGAATTGATATGAATTGAAATTGGTTCAATTTGATATTTATTTGAATGAATTGAAATTGTGATTAAAGTTGAATAAGTAAATTCAAATGGAATTTGATTTGAATTTAGGAAAGAAATTGAGGATTAATTCAACTTGAATTGGGATTAAATCAATTTCAATTGAAATTGAAGATATTTAAATTGGAATTGGGTCAATTTAAATAGAAGTGAAAATTTAAATTGAATTGATGGGATTGGAGATTGGGAATTAGGCAGTTTGACTCTGGACTATTTTCGACATAAATTGTTTTAATATAAACCTATCTTTCCAAACTATTTACTATCAACTTTTCCTTTTAAACCTAAAACTATCTTATACTTGTTTTATAATTATTTTTGGAACTATTTAACAATTTTTCAACCGTTTTATAAACTAATTACCGTTTTTCAACTGTTTTACAACTGTTTTACAACTAATTACTATTTATAACTATTTTACAATTATTTAACTATTTTATAATTACAGATATTTTACAAACTAATAATTATTTTTCAAGTACTTGTCTATTTTTAAACTTTTCAAGCTATTTTCTAAATTTAAGCTAGACAGAGTTTAAACTGTTCATGATTAAATACCCAATTGAGATAAGAATTGAGGTGATTATCCAAATGGGATTGTAGCAACTGTGAATAGGTGAATAGAAATTAAAGAAAATGTGAATATAAAAGGAGATTGATTTGGTTAATAACCAATGAAGATAAAAATGTAGGATGTACGTATATTATTCTACTCGCATAGTGATTTGATCCAGATTCGAGCACAAAATTTGGAGATAGTATATCGATCCGAGTTGGGATTTTTCACCCGAATTTTGACGACGAACCTGGATATGGATTATTGATTGGTTCTGGATATTCTCTATCATAGTTATGGTTATGCAAGGAGAATGATGGTTTCTGATCAAGAAAGCAGATCCGAGTCCGCACTAGGAAGTCAGGTGGATGATACTAGTTCGGAAGTGAAATTGTGCGATTGAATGAGCGATCGATTTGTGATATCCCAGAAATTTTGGCAATATCAATTAAATAATCTGTATTTAAAATTAAATTGATTTGATAAATTTTGTTAATAAAAGTTGACTTGATTTAATAATCCAATTAAATAGATATTTAATTGGTGAATTTTATCTTTTAAAAGTTAATAAAATGCTTTCTATTTATAATGTACATATATATATATTTATATATATTGTAAATAGATAAGTTTCGATTTGAAGTTTAATAAACAAATAAAATCTTGTTTTAAATTTCTAATATACATTTTGATAATGGGAAAATTATGATTTAATTTAATATAACTTTTCAAAGCTAGTTAATAAACAACTATATTGTTTGTAAATACTTAAGGTAAATATTAGTTTGTTTTAATTATATCTTAATTTAAGTATAAATTAATAAAAGGTTTATTTTATCTTCTTTTAAATATAGCTGGATAAATATAATTTGAAATTATATATGGAAGTTTAAAATATAATTTACATATTAAACATTAATCCATTTAAATAAGATAAGTGATAAGTAATTTATAATTTCTTTTATATAAATTATTTAAATTGATAAATATGTTATTTTCAAATAATAAATATATAAATATATAAATATAGATAGGTTTTAAAAGACAATATTATTGTTATTTTTAAATTAAACATGTTGATATAAATTAGCTTTAAAATTGGATTTTTAAATTTTTGATTTGATTTGAATTTGAATTAATTTTGAATTCAAAAGAAGAATTTTTTAAAATAATTTGGATAAGCTTTCATTTTTATATAATTTGTTTTATTTCATTTTCTTTAAAAAGGGAATGCACATATACATTTACATATGAAAATAATTTATATATATAAGTATTTAACAAATAAAGAAAAGGGTTTTATTTACTTTTAAATTAAATAAAAATAAGTAAAATTACGTATATAACAAGTGTTAATACCTTAAGTAACTATTGAGACAAATGTGAACTAATAATCTACCCTATTTGACAAATGTAGTAATATAGGACAAGTGTCCTTTTAATTTTTGATTTTCTTTTAATTTATAAATAAATCATTTTAACTTATATAAACACATACTTCATTCCCTCATTTTTCATTTTAATCTTGATTTTCAAAAACTAAAAAGACTTCAGCTGAATCAAAATTCAAAACAAATCAATAACCAAACTCCTCAAAACCAAAATCATGTTCAAATCCAAAATCTGGAAATTTCTCCTCAAAACAAATATAAATCAAAAGCCTGCATGTTCTAATCGTGTAATCCACTGTAAAAATCAAGAACATGCAAACACTTCCTCATAACCATTAGTTCATTTTCAAATCAAGTTTGCAAAGTTTTTCATCAACCTGTAAACAAATTTTCCAAAAGTAAATCTATAACCATTCTTTAATAACCTGGAATCAAACAAGAACAAGCCTACATGCAAGCCATTTTTCAAATCAAAAACTCCAGCCCGCATGCAACTGCAGTTGTAATTCAAGCACTAAAGTTTTCAAAGGCATTCAAGTTTTAAAACAAAGAAGCATTCCAGTCTTAAAGTTTTCAAGGGCAAATCAGTTTTTTTTTTAAAAGTTCAAAGGTTTTCTAGACTTTCAAAATAAATCTGGAAGCTCTGCTTTTCATTTCTTTCAGGTGAGTAACATCACACTTTTAAAAGCTTAATTTGATTCTGGTTGCATGTTAAGTTCAAGAATGTATGAGTGTTTGTAAGAATATATATATTTGGTGAAATTTCTACATATATATATGGATGTGTGGATATGTGTATATGTTTATTTCCTGTATCATCTCTGTTACCAGTCTTTCAAGCTAAAGACTAATTCAAAATCATTATCTCTTAATCTGAATTATGTTAGTGTTTAAGTCTTAAACAAAGATTGTTTGTTTTATCATAAATTAAGTTTAATTAAGTTAAAACAACTTTAAATTGCTCTGGGAAAATACCAAATGAACAGAAGTTTGGGTTTTGTTTAAAATCCAAACACCCTAATTTCTTGTTTCAGGCATATGAACTAAAACATTGTCCAAAAATCATGATTTTTGGAAGAGAAATCATAATTTTTAATTATGTTTTGAGTGTGTAAATCTGGGTTGAACAGAAAATGGAAAATTGGTGGTTTCTGGTGATCTACTTGATCGTAGAGGTCGGGATCTTCAGTGTTGATGGAGGGATGATAAGGGATTAGAGGAAAATTGTCAGGACAGTGCCCAAAGCACTGTGGCGGTAATGGAAGATCGGAGATGTTTGTAAACCTAGTTTGGCTAGGTCGGAAGTTTTTGTTCAACGCGACTTCTCTGGATGATCGAGCCACATGAGATTTTGGGAGATGAAAGCTTAGAAGACGGCGAAGTTGAGGACGAAAGCCAGGGTACTCTAATGGTCGGAGATTCGAATACGAGGCGATTTCAGGTTTTGACGAGGTGGTTCCTGGATTCTGTTATTTTGGTTCCAGGTTTGAAGTTGAGTACTCGAATTCGATTTCGAGTTTGAAGTGATGATCTGTTGAGCGTGATCAGGTTCGAGAGCGATTGGCGACTTGAGGGATCATTGTTGATGATCGGAGTGGAGCAGCGTCACCGTGCATGTGCACGGTGCACTGCTTGTTTTCTGGTGATGTTGGTTGAGCAGAGGAGTTGTCTTGAGTTTTTCCTCGGGTATTCGATGATTTGCTCGAAGATTTTTGGTGTTGGCTCGAAGTAACTTGAGGGTGGCTCGGGTATTATGATGTGTTACAGGTTTTAAAAGAAAATCTGCCTGTTTATAAATTTTAAATTGATTTTAAAATTTTGAAAACGACATTTAATTAAGTTTAAATGAAAGTTTTAAATCTAGATTCAAATCTAAATTTGTATCCTAGTTTTGAAATAAAAGAAAGTTTTTAAAAAAAATTTAAAATGTTTTAAACAACTTTAAAAGGGTTTAAATAGTTTAATTTAAAAGTAAAGCTTTAAAATAAAAGTAGAGATTTAACCTAAGTTTAAATCTGGATTCAAATGCAAATTTGAATCATTGTTTTGAAATAAAGGAAGTTTTTAAATTTAAATTGTTTTAAAACAACTTTGAATGTTTAAGGTGTAATTTAAAATATATTTTAAAATGAATTTGGGTTTAAATTCCTTTAAACTTATTTATAAAATAAGAAATTCTTTAGCATAAGTTTTAAAGGGGTTTTAAAGTGTTTTTAAACTTTGTTAAAGTTAAGTTTGACTTCATTTTAAATCTAAAATTTAAATTGAAATTTGAAAACAAATTTAAAGTAAATTGTTTTAAATTGCTTTGTTAATGATAATTTAATCATTAATAAGAAATGTTTTTATTTTTAGTCAATACAGATTTAATGATTTTTATTCATTAAATTAGTAAGGTAATTAAATGGATAATTAATTAATTTATTTAATTAAGTAATTAAGGGTTTGAATAAATTAGTTAAGGTTAAGTTAAGTAATTAAGATAATTAATTTGTATCTAATAATAATTAATTTAAGTTAATTACTTAAGAAAAAGTAATTAAAGAATTGTTAATAGTTAATGAAGGTCATTAACTTAAGATTATTTAATAATTAATTAATGTGATTAATTTTGATAATTAATTAGATTAATTAATTTAGATAATCATTTATGGAATTTGGTTAAGTATGATTACTTTATGAAAGTAGTTAAAGGTATTAATTACTCATTGTAATTAATTAATTAATTTGATTAGTTTAAGTTAATTAATTAAGTTTAATTAATTTAGAATAATCATTGGATGGGTTGATAAGTAATCAATGAAGAATAATTACTTAGAAAAGTAATTAAGATAAGTAAATTACTGGAGGTAATTAATTGAAGTATGGAAGAGTTTTGGGATTAATTGCTTTGTGTAATTAATATTGAAGGTAATTACTTAGTGAAAGTAATTAATAATTAATTACTTAGTGTAATTAATTTAAGAATTGATTAATTAATTCATTTAAAAATAATTAAGTAATGTAATTAAATAAGGGCAACTAATTACTAATGAGATCGATCAAGAGTGATTAATAAATGTGGTTTAATTTAAGATTAATTACTTAATGTAATTATTTTAAATTAGGATAATTTAAAATTTTAGTTAGGGATCATTAATTTATATAATTAATGATGTAATTAACGTTGATTAATTAAGATTAATTAATCAATAATAAGTGATTAATGAAGTAACTAATTAATGTAATTAATTAAGGATTAATGTAATTAATTATAATTAGTTAATTCATGAAGTAATTAAAGGTTAATTACTGTATTTGGTTAAGGATAACTGATTTGTGAAATTAATTAAAGGATAATTACTTGAATGTAATTAAAGGATAATTAATCAAGGATGATTAATCAAGGGGATTAATTAATTGATTGATTTGTAATTAATTAATGGTTATATAAGTAGGATTTATAGAATGAAGTAATTAATTTAATTTACTTTAAATTAATTAGTGATGAAATGATTAATTTAATTTATTTTAAATTAATTATAAATGGTGTGACTATTAATCCTTGTTTATATATGGATGATATAGATTTCCTCGAATGGTTTTGAATTTCAGATATGAGATAAATAATGTTGTGTGATATGGATGCTATGGTTGCATTGTGATGATAATATGAATTATCTACTTGTGATGATAATATAGATTATCTATTTGTGATGATAATATGGATTATCTGTTATAATGATAATGTTGATTGTCTATTGTGATGTTGTGAATTATCTCTCTGTGTGTATATAGATAATAGAATTGAATTGTTTTAAACTTTAAAACAACTTGGACCTTAAAAGATACGTTTTGGATTCAGTGAGACTGGGATCGGGTTTCCAGATTTGGATATCCGAAAGCCACATCGATCCAAATTAACGATAGGTCGTGAATCTCAAGTGAAGATGAAGATCCAGAGTGCAAAGGTTGTTGTCGTTAACTCTGAGGATGATTCCAAAATGAGTGTAACGAGATAATGCCTTCGGTTTCGTTCGAACCCTGAACGAACTTGTATGGATTGAATGCTTTCAGAACATCGTCAGGTGGACGATGAGCATTCTAAGATAAATGTGTTCTATAAAGGTAATCATAACCTCAAGCCTCATCAACCGGGAATGGCTAAAACAGGGGAGGTGCAGCAAGGCTAAGTGGGTCATGCCCAAGTAGGACGGGATTTTCCCCTGTCTAGAAGTCCCTTTTTATTCGGCTGTGTGAGCAATTGGGTCGCAACCAACTACAGGGTTTTCTTGTTCGAGACTGTCCAGTAAGGGATGGTTCCGGCCTTATGTTGCAGAGGATTGGGAATAATCCTCGGTACGGTGATCTAGGCCCCGTACTATGACGGACGGTACCCCAGTAGCCCTGCCATTGTATGGAATCCAAAATCGAGTAAGTGCCAATGATTTTGATTGTATTACTCACTTTTGTGGCTAGTAGCTGGAATTTAATCATGTAACAATTTCGGCTATTTCATATTTACTTGAAAACCCTAGACCTATTATAATATCACCAGATTTCCTATCAAATGTTTTGGTAAGCGTAAGGTAAAAACTTTTCCATGTTTATGTGTGGGAAGTCTTACGTGATACCTTTCTTTTCAAAGGTTTTTCAAAAGTTAAGCAACTTTAACCTGTTACTCACACCAGACCCATGTCTGACCCGGGGTTTATCTTCTATTTTCTTAAACTCTTGGGTACTCAAATTTTTATGAGTAGCCAAGGGATTCAGGTTAGCATTGTCGAATTATGGAGGAGCAATGGAGGAGGAGGCTTCTGCATTGTAGTTATCTAGTATTCCGCTGTGTTGGTTTCTCTGAGTAGTTCCTTGTATTGTATTGAGTTGCAATAACTAGACAAGTGTTTATAACTGTCTAGTATGTGATGTATAATCTGTGTAACTCTGATAATGATTGTATACTATGTAATACTTATGTTATTAATATAAGTTATTCATTCCGTCGTTGAGGACGGGTCGTGACAGTTGGTATTAGAGCGCTAGGTTGAGTGAATACCTAGGCTTTGGAGTGTTTTCTTTCTTGAGAGAGTGTATTTGTAATTTTGATATATATATATTTATATATAATTATTTGTACCTATTAGTTGGGTTACCTGTTTGGGTTTTCCAATATAGGTTATAAAGGTAGATAAGGTAGTGGTGTGTGTAACACGACTACCACCATTGGTTGGAGTGAATGTTTGAGGTTGAAAGTGTAACTGTCAAGACTGTAGACCCAATACCGTCTCGAGTGAGCTTTGCTGTGGTGAAAGGATTTCATCGATCTCTGAAGGAAACCTATTAAGGTTCGGAGTCTATCTTTGAAGATGGATGAGTAAAGTTTGGATCTGTTAGTTGGCAGAAGTGAGTAATGGTATCTTGATACCTCAGGAAGTAGTAGCTGCGTGATGAGATGCAGTGATTATGGATGTTTCCGAAGATGTTTTCTTTTAGAGCAAGTTTAAGGAAGTGTGTCTGATTCGGTGTTGTGGCTGAGTTCAGCAGGGTGTTTCTGTTTGCTTTGAGGTCCGAGTTTTCCCAAAGAGCTTTAGATAAGGAGGTTTTGGGCATCTGTGTTAGCAGTGCAGTTCGGAATGTTCTGTGTGCCGGCAAGGAAGTTTTATGGCTTAGTGGTTTTTTCTGGAGGTGGAGTTCAAAAGCAGCAGAGTGGATCCATTTCTTCGGCTAGAAAAGCGTAAGCTGTTCTTAATGGTAAAGGGAGAACATTTTTCTTTGGATATTAGTCTGGGTTGATCGCAAAAGTGACTTGCGATAGCTGAGTGTTCTTTATAGTTATTGAAGATTTTTCTGGATGTCTTCTAGGAAGACATAGGTATGTCTGTATCTGGAAATTGAGTTTTCTTATCGACTAAGATTCTAGGATTGGTACCGGTGGCTCAGCTAGTTGAAGATGGTTCCTTGAGATAAGGTTTGGTGAAGCAGCTCAGGTTTTGATGGAACTTCTGAGTTTTCTTTTATGGATCCGTTGAACCATATTTCTGGAATGTGTTGTCCAATCTGTGCTCATGTTCTTCATCAGCATTTTCTTCTATTCCAGATCAGAGTTGTGCAGCGGAAGCAGTTTGGGAGTGCATCTGTTTTGTCTTTTCCGGATAGAAGAAGTAAGATCGGTCTTCTGATGTTGGTGGAATAGGGGTTGTGTTCTTGATTTGGATTGATCGTAGGAGGATCATTTTATTGAGTTGTCTTGATCCAGTTTGTTTCCTGAGGTATCAGCAAGAGTTGAGCTAATCAGGAAGGATGTAGGCAGCCCAAGATCGTTAGATGATTTTGAGGATAAAGAGACGAAGGAATTTGGATTCTAGAGTCGAAGATTTGATTTTGAGTAAGTTTTCTCCGATCCAAGGAGCTATAGGATTGGGTAAGTCTGGGAAGCTAGCTCCGAGGTGTTTTGGATCTCTTCTGTGTTTTGGTAGGATAAGTGTTTTGATCTGCAAGGTTGAATTGCCAGTTTGGATAACCGGGATTCGATGTGTTTCACGTATCTCTGAGGGAGTACGTCTATCTCTGGTTATGGAACCAGCAGTTCAGGAAGTATTGGTAGTTGAGTCAAACTCGTTTGTAGTCTGATATCCTGTTTAGTTTTATAGATCTAGAGGGGTAGTAGCTCTGTAGCTTAGTAGTGTTGATTGTTTTGATTCTGTAGGGCGAGTATTCCGGTGTTTATACCTGGGAAACTCGAGGAAATTTTATCCAGAATTTTGTCTGGATAATTAAATTTGTTTGATTGGATGAATTGGTTGCTATGGTTGTTAGCATATGATTGATATATGCTTGTGTATTTAAATTAAAATCTTTAATGAGATTATTAAATTAGCTTCGTTTTAAATTTCGGGGACGAAATTCTTTTAAGGGGGGAGGAATGTGATAACCCAGAAATTTTGGCAATATCAATTTAATAATCTGTATTTAAAATTAAATTGATTTGATAAATTTTGTTAATAAAATTTGACTTGATTTAATAATCCAATTAAATAGATATTTAATTGGTGAATTTTATCTTTTACAAGTTAATAAAATGCTTTCTATTTATAATGTGTGTGTATATATATATATATATTTATATATATTGTAAATAGATAAGTTTTGATTTGAAGTTTAATAAACAAATAAAATCTTGTTTTACATTTCTAATATACATTTTGATAATTTGGAAAACTATGATTTAATTTAATATAACTTTTCAAAGCTAGTTAATAAATAACTATATGGTTTGTAAATACTTAAGGTAAATATTAATTTGTTTAAATTATATCTTAATTTAAGTATAAATTAATAAAAGTTTATTTTATCTTCTTTTTAAATATAGCTGGATGAATATAATTTTAAATTATATATGGAAGTTTAAAATATAATTTACATATCAAACATTAATCCATTTAAATAAGATAAGTGATAAGTAATTTATAATTTCTTTTATAAATTATTTAAATTGATAAATATGTTATTTTCAAATAATAAATATATACATATAGATAGGTTTTGAAAGACAATATTATTGTTATTTTTAAATTAAATATGTTGATATAAATTAGCTTTAAAATTGGATTTTAAATTTATGATTGGATTTGAAATTGAATTAATTTTGAATTCAAAAGATAAACATTTTTAAATAATTTGGATAAGCTTTCATTTTTAGATAATTTGTTTTATTTCATTTTCTTTAAAAAGGGAATGCACATATACATTTGCACATGAAAATAATTTATATATATATAAGTATTTAAAAAAATAAAGAAAAGGGTTTTATTTACTTTTAAATTAAATAAAAATAAGTAAAAATATGTATATAACAAGCGTTAATATCTTAAGTAACTATTGAGACAAATGTGAACTAATAATCTACCCTATTTGACAAATGTAGTAATATAGGACAAGAGTCCTTTTAATTTTTGATTTTCTTTTAATTTATAAATAAATCATTTTAACTTATATAAACACATACTTAATTCCCTCATTTTTCTTTTTAATCTTCATTTTCAAAAGCTAAGAAAATTTCAGCTGAATCAAAATTCAAAACAAATCAGTAACCAAACTCCTCAAAACCAAAATCATGTTCAAATCAAAAATCTGGAAATTTCTCCTCAAACCAAATATAAATCGAAAGCCTTCATGTTTTAATCCCGTAATCCTATGTAAAAATCAGGAAGATGCAAACACTTCCTCAAACCATTAGTTCATTTTCAAATCAAGTTTGCAAAGTTTTTCATCAACATGTAAACAAATTTTCCAAAAGTAAATCTATAACCATTCTTCAATAACCTGGAATCAAACAAGAACAAGCCTACATGCAAGCCATTTTTCAAATCAAAAACTCCAGCCTGCTTGCAACTGTAGTTGTAATTCAAGCACTAAAGTTTTCAAAGGCATTCAAGTTTTAAAACAAAGAAGCATTCCAGTTTTAAAGTTTTCAAGGACAAATCAGTTTTTTTTAAAAGCTTAAAGGTTTTCAAGACTTTTCAAAATAAATCTGGAAGCTCTGCTTTTCATTTCTTTCAGGTGAGTAACATCACACTTTTAAAAGCTTAATTTGATTCTGGTTGCATGTTAAGTTCAAGAATGTATGAGTGTTTGTAAGAATATATATATTTGGTGAAATTTCTACATATATATATGGATGTGTGGATATGTGTATATGTTTATTTCCTGTATCATCTCTGTTACCAGTCTTTCAAGCTTAAGACTAATTCAAAATCACTATCTCTTAATCTGATTCTTGTTAGTGTTTAAGTCTTAAACAAAGATTGTTTGTTTTATTATAAATTAAAGTTTAATTAAGTTAAAACAACTTTAAATTTCTTTGGGAAAATACCAAATGAACAGAAGTTTGGGTTTTTTTTAAAATCCAAACACCCTAATTTCTTGTTTCAGGCATATGAACTAAAGCATTGTCCAAAATCATGATTTTTGGAAGAGAAATCATAATTTTTAATTATGTTTTGAGTGTGTAAATCTGGGTTGAACAGAAAATGGAAAATTGGTGCTTTCTGGTGATCTACTTGATCATAGAGGTCAGGATCTTCAGTGTTGATGGAGGGATGATAAGGGATTAGAGGAAAATTGTCAGGACAGTGCCCAAAGCACTGTGGCGGTAATGGAAGATCGGATATGTTTGTAAACCTAGTTTGGCTAGGTCGGAAGTTTTTGTTCATCGCGACTTCTCTGGATGATCGAGCCGCATGAGATTTTGGGAGATGAAAGCTTAGAAGACGGCGAAGTTGAGGCCGAAAGCCAGGGTACTCTAATGGTCGGAGATTCGAATACGAGGCGATTTCAGGTTTTGACGAGGTGGTTCCTGGATTCTGTTATTTTGGTTCCAGGTTTGAAGTTGAGTACCCGAATTCAATTTCGAGTTTGAATGATGATCTGTTGAGCGTGATCAGGTTCGAGAGCGATTGGCGACTTGAGGAGATCATTGTTGATGATCGGAGTGGAGCGGCGTCACCGTGCATGTGCACGGTGCACTGCTTGTTTTCTGGTGATGTTGGTTGAGCAGAGGAGTTGTCTTGAGTTTTTCCTCGGGTAGTTCGATGATTTACTCGAAAATTTTTGGTGTTGGCTCGAAGTAACTTGAGGGTGGCTCGGGTATTATGATGTGTTACAGGTTTTAAAAGAAAATCTGCCTGTTTATAAATTTTAAATTGATTTTAAAATTTTGAAAACAACATTTAATTAAGTTTAAATGAAAGTTTTAAATCCGGATACAAATCTAAATTTGTATCCTAGTTTTGAAATAAAAGAAAGTTTTTTAAAAAAATTTAAAATGTTTTAAACAACTTTAAAAGGGTTTAAATAGTTTAATTTAAAAGTAAAGCTTTAAAATAAAAGTAGAGATTTAACCTAAGTTTAAATCTGGATTCAAATCCAAATTTGAATCATTGTTTTGAAATAAAGGAAGTTTTTAAATTTAAATTGTTTTAAAACAACTTTGAATGTTTAAGGTGTAATTTAAAATATATTTTAAAATGAATTTGGGTTTAAATTCCATTAAACTTCTTTATAAAATAAGAAATTCTTTAGCATAAGTTTTTAAAGGGTTTTTAAAGTGTTTTTAAACTTTGTTAAAGTTAAGTTTGACTTCATTTTAAACTAAAATTTAAAATGAAATTTGAAAACAAATTTAAAGTAAATTGTTTTAAATTGCTTTGTTAATGATAATTTAATCATTAATAAGAAATGTTTTTATTTTTAGTCAATACAGATTTAATGATTTTTGATTCATTAAATTAGTAAGGTAATTAAATGGATAATTAATTTATTTATTTAATTAAGTAATTAAGGGTTTGAATAAATTAGTTAAGGTTAAGTTAAGTAATTAAGATAATTAATTTGTATCTAATAATAATTAATTTAAGTTAATTACTTAAGAAAAAGTAATTAAAGAATTGTTAATAGTTAATGAAGGTCATTAACTTAAGATTATTTAATAATTAATTAATGTGATTAATTTTAATAATTAATTAGATTAATTAATTTAGATAATCATTTATGGAATTTGGTTAAGTATGATTACTATGAAAGTAGTTAAAGGTATTAATTACTCATTGTAATTAATTAATTAATTTGATTAGTTTAAGTTAATTAATTAAGTTTAATTAATTTAGAATAATCATTGGATGGGTTGATAAGTAATCAATGAAGAATAATTACTTAGAGAAGTAATTAAGATAAGTAAATTACTGGAGGTAATTAATTGAAGTATGGAAGAGTTTTGGGATTAATTGCTTTGTGTAATTAATATTAAAGGTAATTACTTAGTGAAAGTAATTAATAATTAATTACTTAGTGTGATTAATTTAAGAATTGATTAACTAATTCATTTAAAAATAATTAAGTAATGTAATTAAATAAGGGCAACTAATTACTAATGAGATTGATCAAGAGTGATTAATAAATGTGGTTTAATTTAAGATTAATTACTTAATGTAATTATTTTAAATTAGGATAATTTAAAATTTTAGTTAGGGATCATTAATTTATATAATTAATGATGTAATTAACGTTGATTAATTAAGATTAATTAATCAATAATAAGTGATTAATGAAGTAACTAATTAATGTAATTAATTAAGGATTAATGTAATTAATTATAATTAGTTAATTTATGAAGTAATTAAAGGTTAATTACTGTATTTGGTTAAGGATAACTGATTTGTGAAATTAATTAAAGGAAATTACTTGAATGTAATTAAAGGATAATTAATCAAGGATGATTCATCAAGGGGATTAATTAGATGTTAATTAATTGATTGATTTATAATTAATTAATGGTTATATAAGTAGGATTTATAGAATGAAGTAATTAATTTAATTTACTTTAAATTAATTAGTGGTGAAATGATTAATTTAATTCATTTTACATTAATTATAAATGGTGTGACTATTAATCCTTGTTTATATATGGATGATATAGATTTCCTTGAATGGTTTTGAATTTCAGAATGAGATAAATAATGTTGTGTGATATGGATGCTTTGGTTGCATTGTGATGATAATATGGATTATCTACTGGTGATGATAACATAGATTATCTATTTGTGATGATAATACGGATTATCTGTTATAATGATAATGTTGATTGTCTATTGTGATGTTGTGAATTATCTATCTGTGTGTATATAGATAATAGAATTGAATTGTATTAAACTTTAAAACAACTTGGACCTTAAAAGATACGTTTTGGATTCGGTGAGACTGGGATCGGGTTTCCAGATTTGGATATCCGAAAGCCACATCGATCCAAATTAACGATAGGTCGTGAATCTCAAGTGAAGATGAAGATCCAGAGTGCAAGGGTTATTGTCGTTAACTCTGAGGATGATTCCAAAATGAGTGTAACGAGATAATGCTTTCGGTTTCGTTCGAACCCTGAACAAACTTGTATGGATTGAATGCTTTCAGAATATATCGTCAGATGGACGATGAGCATTCTACGATAAATGTGTTCTATAAAGGTAATCATAACCTCAAGCCTCATCAACCGGGAATGGCTAAAACAAGGGAGGTGCAGCAAGGCTAAGTGGGTCATGCCCAAGTAGGACGAGATTTTCCCCTGTCTAGAAGTCCCTTTTTATTCGGCTGTGTGGGAAGTTGGGTCGCGACCAACTGCGGGGTTGTCTTGTTCGAGACTGTCCAGTAAGGGATGGTTCCGGCCTTATGTTGCAGAGGATTGGGAGTAATCCTCGGTACGGTGATCTATGCCCCGTACTATGACGGGCGGTACCCCAGTAGCCCTGCCATTGTATGGAATTCAAAATCCAATAACCGCCAACGGTTTTGATTGTATTACCCACTTTTGTGGTTAGTAGTTGGAATTTAATCATGTAACAATTTAGGCTATTTCATATTTACTTAAAAACCCTAGACCTATTATAATATCACCAGATTTCCTCAAATGTTTTGGTTAGCGTAAGGTAAAAACTTTTCCATGTTTATGTGTGGGAAGTCTTACGTGATACCTTTCTTTTCAAAGGTTTTTCAAAAGTTAAGCAACTTTAACATGTTACTCACACCAGACCCATGTCTGACCCGGAGTTTATCTTCTATTTTCTTAAACTCTTGGGTACTCAAATTTTTGTGAGTAGCCAAGGGGTTCAGGTTAGCTTTGACGAATTGTGGAGGAGCAATGGAGGAGGAGGCTTCTGCATTGTAGTTATCTAGTATTCCGCTGTGTTGGTTTCTCTGAGTAGTTTCCTTGTATTGTATTGAGTTGCAATAACTAGACAGGTGTTTATAACTATCTAGTATGTGATGTATAATCTGTGTAACTTTGATAATGGTTGTATACTATGTAATACTTATGTTATTAATATAATTTATTCGTTCCGCTGTTGAGATTCTGATGTTGTTTCTTCTTTCTTCTCTATCTTTTCTCTTTCTATCCCTTTCTTTCTTAATTCATGATGCATCTTTCTGGGCTAAGGAGGATGGGTCGTGACAAGATTGATATAGCATACGGATGATATGTGTATATCGTACGGGTTTGAATGAGATTGATACTAGAAATTTATGGATAAGAAATGTGAAATGGTTTTTGAAATAAAGGTATATTTTGTGAAATATATGATGAAGCAAAGTGAAAATTGGATATTTCTATGGTAGAAATTTTCTTTGTGGAAGTAAGTAATATGGTTAATAATTTTATTACAAAAAAGTAATCAAATTTGAATATTTGATTTGAATAAACAAAGTTATATATCTTTGTTATATAAGATAAATCTCCCTTGTTGAATCTATAGCCAGAGGAAAAAGGTTTTGAAAATATTTGAAGTATAAAAGGGTTTTATACGAGTTTGAAATGATCCAAAGATTTTTCAGGTATATATATATATATATATATATATATATATAAAGGATCTTATGAGAATGATTTTGGAAAAAGGTTTGGAACCTTTGGATTTGGAAAGGCTTTTGATTTTTGGGCAAAATCAATGTTGGATTTGGAAAGCCTAGCTTGAGAATTATCGATTTTGGGATAATAGATTTTATGAAAAGGAGATTTATATGGAATTCATACTAGGTGTATGATTTGGGAAATACTATATGTGTATAGTATAAAGTGTTTTGAGATTGGGCTCTGGGGAAAAAGGCGCTCCCCTGAAATGAACTTCATTAGGAGTGCCACAGGTTGGTACTGCCTTGAACCCTAAGGGGGGGGGGGTTCTAAAGTTGATCCTGTGAGGAGTCCGGACAAAACTAGTTCCTGTGGATTATGTGTAGAGTGTAGCGAAAGTCGAGGGCGCTGATGCCTACAGAGGCATTTGGGTTATGCTGTGACCACAGTGTAACTCGATGTCACTGCGATCTACTACACACCATAGTGAAGTTCGTGTGTGCCGCTGAGAGCCAACAGTCTACGTTTGATTTTATATCGGTAGACTGCGACCTATGGTAACATAGAGAAAGTCGTGTGTGCCGCTGAGAGCCAACAGTCTACGTTTGATTTTACATCGGTAGACTGTGACCTATGTGGGAGTGGTGAAGTTTCATTTGGCAGCGAAAATCGAGGGCGCTGATGCCTACAGTTACATAGACTTTTGTTGTGATGGCAACGTAACCCTGGAATGTAACTGCGATTTGCCGCGGATTCCATGGCGTAATCGAGGGACGCGGAGTGTCTACTGTTACATGGACTTTTGCTGCGATGGCAACGTAACCCAGGATGTAACTGCATCCATGGATGGTGATGATCTCCAGAGCATTCTCACCAAAAGTTATTCTCTCTATTTTCAAAATGTATTCTATATTTTTAATAAAATTATTTTTCCATGTATTTTCACTGGGTGAAACGGGTTTACCAAGTACTTATAGATTTTCAGTCATATGCCTGATCAATGTATAACCGAATTTCTGTGAGAACGAGGATGGACTTGTTAAGACATCAGGTTATAAAAGTATTTTTATAAAAACTATTTTGATAATATTATATAGATTTTAAAAGTGTTTTAAAAATGATAAAAGAAAATTTAACTGATTAAATATTTTATTAAATTCTGGCTTCATTCCATTTCGAGGACGAAAAAATACAAAGGGTGGAGGAATGTGATATCCGGGATTTCTAGACATCTGTAATTGATAAATAACTGGGTTAATATTAATAGAATTACTGATTTATAGATTGAACAAATAAATATGATAATAAATATTTATAACTGGATAAATATTATTTGGTAATCTCCTTTATTTATTATAAAAAATTGTAAAATTGTTCTTTACAAATAAAATAATAATGTGTTATATATATATATATATATAGATTTTAAACGAAATTATTTTATACAAGTTGAAATTTTTATTTGTTTAAATATATGTATGTATTAAATTGATTTTTTTTGTTTGGATTTGAAATTGAATTTAAATTTGAAATTCAAAGGATAAATATATATATATCTTAGATTATATATTGGTTTTTAAATGTATTTTCATAATTTTATTTGGAATATAAATTGTTTTATATTTTTTTTAAAAGGAAGATATTTATATATAAATTTATAAATTAGGAAATTAATTTTTAAGGCTTTATGAAACATTTAAAAATTTATTTATGCATGTAATGTTACATGTGTTAAGTTATAAACCTTTTTAAATAACACATGTTAGCAAATTTAATAAGGTAAAAGACAAATGTCACATATTACAATTTATTTTATTTAATTCCTTGTAAATCAAAGAAAATTAACCCTATATAAACATACCTCTTTTCTTTTCTAATTCCTTTTCCAATTCTCCGTTAAAAACAACAAAGACTCAAAACCAAACTGTAAACTATCACCAGATTAAACTCAAAACTTTACTCAAAGTTTATAATTTTTCATACGTGGAATCAAAACTCAAGCCTGTGGTAAAGATTAAAGCAAGCTTCAACTCAAAATTTATAAGCCAAGCCTGTAGAAAAATTTCCAAAGCAACCTGAGGCGAATCAAAGTCTTAAAGCATTCCAGTTTCAAAGTTTTAAACTTCCAAGGTGTTAATCAAAGCAGTAATCAAGTTTTTCAGATCAAATGAAATCAAGTCTCTGCCTTTTTATAATCATAGTCAATAAGACGTACTTATACAAATTATTTTCAAATTTCATTTTATAAGTAAAACGTTCATTCTTATTCAATACACAAATGTTTTTATATTAAATACATAGATTATATTATGCTACACTACTTTATTTAAAGTATTCCAAAAATCCAATTTCGATGAATTCCAATATTAGAATTTTAATAAATTCCAATATTAGATTTCAAATGAATTTTAGTTATCAAATAATTAATTTATTTTCATCTAAATAATTCAACATTTATTATTCAATTCTAGTTATCGACTTCAACACATTAAATATATTGAACTTTTTTCCAACACAAATAATTTCCTTAAATCTTATCGAAATTTTTATTTCAAAGTTTTATTCAAGTTAGTATTCAATAAGCTACATTAATTTTTATTTCTAACCATTTTTTTTCAATAATTATATTAAATTTAATAATTTAAAGTAGTTAAAAATTACGGGCCGTTACAATCTCCCCCACTCAAAACTTTTCGTCCTCGAAGTAGGGTTAAGTAGAGAATCAAACCTTTGATATATTTTACTAAAATAATCAATTTATAAACATTAAAATCTAATTTGCAAAACCTTTACTACGCTTCCGCGAATCCATTCTGATATCAGCTTTATGGAAATTACAACTTATTCATAAAAACAAGCTATTAAATTTTAAAATTTCAATTTTTTTCTAATATCTGAATAACAGAAAATTTCGGCAGCGTCTTCTTTGCACGACTCGATAGAAAATTTTTATAATACATATTTATAACACATATATACATCTCGTCTCAATGATGAGGCATCCCGTAGGGAAAAACATAAAAGTATTGTATGTAATTCGAGATATGTACCTTATTATTTTTAATATGAGCGAATTCGCTCATATTAAGCAAGCAAAAGAAAATCAAACCGCATATACGTCCAAACGGCCTTCTATGTACTTATCTAAAGTCAAATTAGAATATTAGTCATTTATAAAAAGATATAGAAAGCATGTATGAGTTTAATAGAGCTATATAACATGAATTCTGAATCCAAATCATACACAAGCACCAATTCACAACATAACAATCATATGTAACCAAAAGCAATAATAACAATGATTTACAACAAAAGAAACCATCCAACAATTAATATTCATCCAACTAATTCATAACTATATGAATTTACATTATCCAATGTCCATAGCTAATATATACACTTCATTTCTTATTAACATCAATTATTTGTTAACATCTAATTGGTTTGCTTCAAATTTATTTACATCTATTTCATTTACATTCAATTTATTCAAATTTCAGTTTATTTCACTTTTTGTTTAACACATTTCATACTAAATTCATTTATGGACCATTTTATATAAATATGGATAGGTTGAAGGGCTTCTAATTTTAGGGTAATAAGTTTCAAGGACATCACTTTTGAATTACTAGGTTTAAAGACAATTTACAGGATAATGATAAATTCAATTATCTTTTTAAGTTATATTGGAAAACGATAAATACTTTTATCATTATTTTTGTATAACTGAAATTGATAAATTCTTTTATCCTTTTCCTGTAAATTGTCCTTAAAACTAATTTTTCAAAAGTAATGTCCTTAAAGTTTATTACCCTGCACAAATAAGCCCTTAAAGTGAAAATCCCCTTTATAAATCATTTATTTAATATTATTTAAGTTAAATTTTAATTCATTACCACTTAGGATATTCGTTTTAATACTAATATCATTTATAAAGCATTTCATAAAACCATTTAAGTTTATTATAAACCTTTTATAAAACACAACTCATGTTTATTATTATTTCATAACTTAAGTTCATATTGATTCATTGATTCACTTCATTAGTTCATTTCATTAATTCATATCATTAACTTTACTTAAGTAAATTTTATTTTATAACCCAAATTCCTATTAACAAATTTTTATTTTTATCACATTCAATTTCATTCAACTTTTCTTAAGTTAAATTCATCTTATAATTCATTTTGTTAACTTAGTTCATTAATTCATTCCATTTAACTTGACTTAAGTAAAATTTCATTTCATAATTCAAGTTTCAAGTTTCTTATTTCATTAATTATTTCTTAAGTTTATAATCATTTTACATGAATGAATCTTCTTTTACACAATATTATTCAAATTATAATTATCTCAGAAAGCAACAACTAAATCTTAAAACATCGTTTGTAAATTTATTTATTTATCAAAAAATTTACAAAGATATGATTTAATTTATTATTTGTTTACCCTCTCTTAAGTTCATATCTATGACGACCCGTAATTTCGCTACTTCGAAAATAAGAGATTTCGTATGTTTTAAATTTAAAAGGGTTTCAAAACTTAAATAAATAAGTTATATATAATAGATAATAATGAAGAAATTATTTATGCTCATAGTTAATAGTTAAAAAGTATAACAAATCAACAAAAGTTAAGTTTTGTTAAAAATAAATAAAGGCATAAATAAATAGGTTTAAAATTTTATTTAAAAAGACAAACCATATTAAAAACATCTAATAAAGATAATAAAAGAATATTAGAAGATTAAAAGTATGTTAATAATCGTTTTACAAAAATAATCAAAATTTTGTCACATTTTCTCAGTTTTACATACACTGTAAAATTAGAGATTTTGATATTAATTAAATATGATTTTAAAATATAAATTGACATGTTTTAATTTATTTAAAAAAGTAAAAGTTTATTTTAAAGTTTGATTTACTTCAATATATAGCTTAACAAAAACATCGAATTTTGACTGTAAAATTTATCAACAAAAACACCATTTTCAACCAAAACAAGCCGTCGTCAAGTTGTTGCAACTTGATACATATTCTAACATACACATATGCATAAATAAAACTTTACAAACTTTTAAAAACACTTTACATTTTGCACTAAAAAAATGTTTATATTAGGAAAGTTTAAATAAATGTATAAAAAAGTAAAAAGGTATGATTTGACTAATTTTATTTTTAAACTTTATTAACAACATTATTACTTATATCTTATCTCATTAATGAGATGTTATACATATACATATAAAAGGAGCAAATTTATATGTTTAAATAATTACAAATCATAAGAAGGTGACACCTCTTCATTCCTTAACACACTCTTCCATTACCATCATTCCACACATTAAATGCAACTTAAATCAAGGCTAATCAAAGTTCAAAAGTAAATAAGGTTATTTATGTCATTTACCACTAAATTCTCCACTTATAAATACAAGTTCATATTACTTAATTTTAACTTCATTTTCATTCTACAAAATTTCTAAACCTCCATTTTTCTTCCACCTTCAAGCCATTCACCTCCACATCACCAAAATCAAGCTACATCACCACCCCGCAGCCTTAAACCCATGGCCAAACACTTCCACACCACCCTACATGCCTCAAATACCGAAGGCCAAGCCTCTAGCCGAAGCACACGCCCATACACTCCCTCAAACCCACCTACCTGAGCCCCTATGCCCCACGATCGAGCCCTATCCGCCAAACCCAAGCCCAATACCCCACTTATCCGCCTACCTAAGCCTTTACACACCTTTACACCAGGCCGTACCCTCTATTCAAGCCACGACAACACCAAAATAAAAAATAAGAAAGAAAGAAAGAAAGAAAAGGGCAAGAAAGGAAGCAGCGAATTCGAAGGCGTTTGAAAATAGCACGTTGGCTCAAGAGACACGTATCTCACATAAATATTTGATGGAGTGGATATGAAGGTGAGAAAATTCTCACCGCTATATAATTTATATCGATTGTTGAATTGATTTGCTATGATAGATAATCACCGTTTTATGATATGGATGTTTAAATAATTGTTGAATTTGGATAATCTACAGTAATTTTATGACATTTATCATACTGTACCCATATTCAAAATGTTAATGTCATATGATTGTTTGTACGGTGTAATGTTAATATGGACATAAAATTTCTATCATTTTTGATTAAGTGATCCCTTTGTTAAAAAGACCCAATTTTAGTGATATGAGATACTTCGAAAAAATAAATCTCTTTTCAATTAGAATTGGAATTAAAGTAGAAAAAAGAGAATTTAAAATTTGAAGTGAAACAAGATTAAAAAGCATCGTTAAAATGAAATTGAAATTAAGATGAATAGTGAAATCGAAATCGAAATTGATTTTGAAAATTGAAAGTGAAATTAAGGTTGAATTGAAGTTTAAATTAAAATCAGATTTGAAATCTAAGTTTTAATTGAGTTTAATTTGAAGTTAGAATTGAAATTGAATTGGAATTTAAAATTTAATATTAAAATAATAGGAATAAAATAGTATTATAATATGGGAATATTGAAAATACATTTTTAAATAATTAAAAAGTGAAATATTGATTTAAAATAATTTATAATAATTTTATAAGTTATAACATCCATTTTGAATATATTAATTCAAATATTGAAAAATAAATTAAAACTAGGTGCATCGCGCAACGGTAATTCGCGATTTTGCGTCGAATAATTCAAAGGAGTGTATAGAGTGAAACATAGCTCGGAATTCTTCGAGATAAGAAAATTTTGGGCTATTATATCCATATCTTATAAACGAAGAAATAAAATCAAAATTTCGATAATTAAATTTTGAATTAAGTCCAAATCAGTTTTTTAGAAAAATAGCGCTAGTGTAGTTAAGTGACCATAACAGGAAATCTGCTTTAATAGACATTTTTAATTTTGAAAAAATGTAGAATAAATTTGATAAATCTATTTAAATAGTTTAAGAGATTTGGAATGGGAAATATAAATTTTCAGATATTAAAAAGTGGTTTAAATCAATTAAGCTTATATAGCACTTTCCACAGCACTTTTATGTTGCGAATTGTGTAACTTTTGAATGTGAGTTTAAATGCAACGATTTTTCCTAGAATCAACTGTGAATGCTTTTAGAAGGAAAATTAAGTGTTTAAAAGATAATTTGAAATCTTTATAATCAATTTCGAAATAAAGTTGGTAACTAAGTATGCGGAAACGACTAGTGCATTTGTCCCGCTTGTGAGGTCTGGGATGATAACATAATGTGTTTAACTAAGATTAGGGATGGAGCAACCAGTGCCCCGAACTTACCTGGCCTATGTTTTCTTTTCTTAGGTGGGGTGGAATAGATTGAAAGGAAAGCTAGGATGCTCGAAAAAGATTGTATTAAGTTTCTGAAATAAAAGAAGATCGGTATTATCCAAAATTTAAGCAATCTCCAAAATGAATAAATTATGACTTGGATTGCATAAAGATAATATTCTTATACTTGGTATTAAAATCCAAAGAGGGAACTCATCATATTCGTGGAATTTAAAAGGTGTTTTCACCGTTATTCCGCCTATAACACGTATTGAATACGGAAATTGATGTTGAGTAAATTAGAACGATTTCTATGATCCTATTTACTCAAAAATGTTTGCTAAAATTGATTTTAGGGTTTATCATAAATGATGTCTTAAACAACATTGTTTTGACCCACCTAAAAGTTAAGGAATTTAGATCGCGAGTTAAGTGAGGAAATTTGAGATATTATCCAAAGCAAAAGAATAAATTACTTAGAATTATTTTAAGTCAAAAGAAAGAGATTTCGAAATCATCCGAAAATAATTAAAGTGAAAAGAGACTTAATAACATATTCACTTTTTTATCGATAATTGGATTTCGAAGGAACCGGGGTCGGATTTGGGTGATTCCTATCCGAAAACCACTTTGAACCAATGTATACGTTCGAATGTGAAGAAATGTTGAAGATGATGATTATCGAAGACTGTGGATCTTCATGGCGTGAGGACAGCTTGTTGACATGCTCTGGGTAGCTCCTATTATAGAGTTATTTATAGCAGTAGTCTCCTCATTGCGGAGATTTTTCGGATTGCAAGGACTACTCGCTACTACTAGTAGTAGGAGAGTACCTTTGGTTAGTCCTGTTCCTGAACAACTTTTATGGACGTTTGTCTGACATTGCATTTCTAAAGATTATATACATTGGTATTTACAAACATACATCTGTGGCGGCGGAGAAGGTAACTTCTCTTAGCTTAACACTTTCCTTGATATACGAGCTTAAGAGTTGTATTTTATGGAAGAAAATTAGTAGTCAATGGAAAAGGCAATGCGGCATTCAAAGATGTGATATGTGCTATGTGAAAAGGCAATCGTTGCCTCAAGCCTCATCAACTGGAAATGACCGAAACAG
Source organism: Allium cepa (assembly GCA_030765085.1). Taxonomy (NCBI): domain Eukaryota; kingdom Viridiplantae; phylum Streptophyta; class Magnoliopsida; order Asparagales; family Amaryllidaceae; genus Allium; species Allium cepa. The sequence continues at coordinate 74,458,847 of CM060941.1, read as the reverse complement.
GGTTAGATGCGGCAAGGTTAAGTGGGTCATTCCCAATTAGGGTATGATTATCCCCTTCTAGATATATTTCTTCTCACTATGGCATTCTGAATATAAATTAATATGGTGTATGGAGATCGAGCGCTTGGATAAAGGTCGGTAACGACCGGGGAATGATATATTCGGTACTATATAGTTATAGAGATAGACCGGTCTTGTGTTGGTAGAGGTTCCTTTGTGATGTTCCTCGGGGCATCCATCTAGAGGTGTACCCATCAAAAGATAGTCCATTCACCTGGTCATTTGTCTGGAAATCCATTCTCCAATAAGAACTTGTGGTTTTGTTTGCATTAGCATAATTTATAGCCGCGAAATGCTATATGGGTAACCATTTGGGATAAGATTAATAAGTTTATTTGCAAATGTTTTCAAAGATACCTCATTAGAAATAATATCAAAGGTTTTGATATACAAGTGTTTAAGTTATCATACGGTAAAAACCAGTCTGTGTTTATGTGTGGGCGTGGTCTTATGATATACTCTTTATTTTCAAAGGATTTCATTTAAAGGCTGATATATGACACTATCATTTATTGTTGAGTTTTCTCATGCTGGTTTATCAAGCCAGATCCAGGTATTTTCAATACTAGGGTCAGATCCGAGTAGTTTCAGGTTTAGTCAAAGATGGTTGGAGTTTCCAGAGGAGAGCTGGAGATATTCATCTACGTATGGACATATTCTATTATCCTCTATGCTTTGTTAGTTTTAGTTTGATGTTTGTTAGCAATTGTAAGGACAGATGTTTATAACTATCCAGGTTGAATTTAGGTTAGACTCTGATATATGTATGTAAAAGTTTTCTACTGTAAAGATATTTGCTTAATATTATATATTATTCCATTCGTGTGAGATTTTGTTTTGTTTTATTTTCTTTTTTACCCTTGATCGTCCATACTTTCATGCAACTTGGGTCGGATATGAGTGGTTTATTGTCGGCACAAAGGGTACGAAATTTTGGATCGTCACATTTGGTATCGGAGCTTTTGGTTGAGTGAACACCGAAGCCTGATAGGGGTAAGTCTTATCAGGGATAGGATTATAATATGCTAGGATGAGTAACTCATTAGAGATAGGGTTAGTAACACCCTAGAATGAGTTATGAGAGTATTATCTATACGAGTGCGTATTTGGTAATTTTATAACAAAATGGTTTTTCTTTAAAAAAGTGGTAAATAAAATAATTTTATATTGGGTTTATATTTCAAATATACAAAGGGGATATTATTATTTTTGGTTAGAAATTAAGGATTGTTTGTAATTTTGCATAGTAAAACTAAATATAAATATCTTGTGATTAGAATTGCATGATTGGACTATAAGATATTTCATATAGAATCAATTGGTTGAGAACTAGAATTTAGAACTTTTATCATATAAACCTAGACATTTAGTCTTAAGAAATAATAACGATTTGATGAGTATGAAATGGTTAATTTAAAACTGGACTAAGAACAAATACATTGTGAATTAAGTTTCACAATTTGACTATAAGTATTTGATGATAATGTGTAGAAAAATGATATTCTTTTTAGGAAAGACCAAATCCACTAAACTTCGCTTCACTTTGTCGTGAATTTGAGATCCTAAGTCAAAGAAAGTTTTTAGGATCACAAAAGATCATGGAAGTTAAGGATTGGTTAAACAAGTGTGATGAGCTCCAGCATAGCATGGTAAGCTTAATCCATTGTTCATTTAGGAAGATAATAAACAATGCCCTGAAATTCGACAATGTTGTTCCACCGCCAACTACTGAAGTAGCAGCCAAGAAGAAAAAGGATAAGGACAACAAAGTTTGTTGTTTCAAATATAGAAAAAGAGGTCACCTTGCAAAAGAATGGTGACCAGGAGTAAAAATCAAGACCTTTAAGAAAGCTATCTCGAAGAGTTGTTATTTCTGCCATATTATAGGACATGTCACCAAAGACTGTCTAATGCTCAAGATGACAGAGCAGCCTACGCCTTTTGTTACCCTTACTCGTCCACTTACTGTAGCAGAAAAAGGAAAGGGGATTGTGGAAGAAAAAGTTAATAGGCATGTATTATTAAACACCATCTAAGTAATTTAACCATATGTTGTAAAAACTTTTTGAGTGTACTTCTTAGAAATCACTTAGTATGAATATATTTTGGGAATCAATATATATAGACTATCATTTTGCTCCTTTATCAATACCAAATTCTATTAGAACTTATTAGAAAAGCTAAAAAGATTTAATCCCATTTAAAAAGAATGAAAAGAGAAATGACAATAATTAAGTAAGAAGCACTTAATAAAATGAGATGAAATAAATAAAGCTGAGATGGGATCTTTGATAAGAAATGATAACTGATTTTAAGTTCTTTTATAAAATTGTAGAAAGTAACCAAGGCAGAAAGACTAGCAATTAGGCAGAGATTTAGGGAAGCCTTGTCTAAATACGAAGACATAGAAGTTTTGGATACACCGATTTTGAGTGATGAGGAGGATATGCAAGTGGGAGCCCTCGGGTATAGCACCAGGATCATTCAACCATCCGATATATATCTCAGAGGATAAGGATTTGATAGTTGCTTCAGATGAGGAGGATGTCTTGTCAGTAGGCATAGATATTGATACAGGGGCAGAGGCCGACGATGAGGCAGATGATCGGATGTTGGATCCATTGAGTGAGGATGAGGAGCCTAAGGAAGAAGAGCCTATGGAGGAACCCATGGAGATCGAGCCACTGATAGAGGAACCCGTGGTAATGGAGACTAAAAACTCGATGATTTACGATGCATGGTTATATGAGGATGATGATTCAGAGAGTGATGAGAAGATCATTTGGGAGATGGGTACGTCCATTCAGGAGATAGGATCTTCCGTTCCAGAGATCGCCGATGATCTCAGTTTAGAAGATATTGATATGGAGGGGCATGAGCCATGTCTGGGAGGCCAGTTGTGGAAGATGCTAGGTTAGGACATGGCTATAGAGATGATAGATGATTAGGAGCTAGTTGAGGACGGGGAGGAAGTGGAGCATCAAGTAGAGATCGACTTGGAGGCACCATCAGAGGGTTCATCCGATGTGTAGTGTTTCACACTTAGGGATATTTTGGGTTTGTATTATAGCAGCTGTTATTCTCTTAAGCATGTAGTACATGCTAAGATATGGGATTTAGTCCTTTAGTATGATATTTTATTTGATTGATGTAGATAGTTGACTTATGACTATGTATTTACCTCAAGTGTGAGTACGCACTCAGGTTGGGACTAGGATTGATGATTGTATTTCATGATCAGTATGTAGTAGTACTATTTCCTTTACCTTATATTGTTGAACTTTATAGTTCTTTATCTTTGATTTCATTTCGAGAACGAAATGCTTTTAAGTAGGGGACAATGTAACGACCCGTAATTTCGCTACACTGGAAATGAGCGATTTCCCTTGTATAAATTTAAAAGGGTTCAAAACTTAAATAAATAAGTTATATATAATAGATAATAATAAAGAAATTATTTATTCTTGTAGTTAATAATTAAAAAGTATAAATTTGAATTTTAGAACAAATCAACAAAAGTTAATTTTGTTAAAAATAAATAACGTCTTAAATAAGTAGGTTTAAATATTTATTTAAAAAGATAAAACTTATTGAAAACATCTAATAAAGAATGTAAAAGTACATTAAAAGATTTAAAAATATGTTAATAATCATTTTACAAAAATAACCAAAATTTGTCATGTTTTTTCATTTTTACATGCACTGTAAAATCAAAGATTTTGATATTAATTAAATATGATATAAACTATAAAGAGACATGTTTTAATTTATTCAAAGAATTAAAACTTCATTTTAAAGTTTGGCTTACTTCAATATATAGCTTAACAAAAAGGTCAAATTTTGACTATAAAATTTGTCAACAAAAACACCGCTTTCAACCAAACAAGTTGTCGTCAGGTAGTTGCAACATGATACATTTTCTAACAAACACATATGCATAAATAAAATTTTACAAACTTGTAGAAATACTTTACATTTAGCACTAAAAGACAAAATGTTTATTTTAGGAAAGTTTAAATAAATGTATAAAAAGTAAAAAGGTATGATTTGACTAATTTTATTTTAAACTTTATAAACAATATCATTACTTATATCTTATCTCATTAATGAGATGTTACACATATACATATAAAAGGAGCAAATTTATATGTTTAGATAATTGCAAACCATAAGAAGGTGACACCTCTTCATCTCTTAACACACTCTTACATAACCATCATTCCATACATTAAATGCAACTCAAATCAAGGCTAATCAAAGTCAAAAAGTAAGCAAGGATATTTATGTCATTTACCATTAAATTCTCCACTTATAAATACAAGTTCAAATCTCTTCATTTTTCACTTCATTTTCATTCTACAAAATTTCTAAACTCCCTCTCTTCCTCCATTTTTCTTCACCTTTCAAGCTATTCACCTCCACATCACCAAAACCAAGCTACATCACCACCCTACACCCTTAAACCCACAGCCAAACACCTCCAAACCACCCTACACGCCTCAAATAACCACGGCCAAGCCTCTAGCCGAAGCCACACAGCTATACACTCTCTCAAACCCACCTACCTGAGCCCCTAAGCCCCATAGCTGAGCCCTACCCATCAAACCCGAGCCCAATACCCCACTTACCCGCCTACCCAAGCCTTTACACACCCCTACCCCTAGGCCGTACCCTCCATTCAAGCCACGACCACACCAAAAAAAAGAAAAAGAAAAGAAAGAAAAGAAAAGGGGAAGAAAGGAAGCAGCGAATTCAAAGACGTTTGGAAATAGCACGTTAGCACGAGAGACGCGTATCTCACATATGTGATGATAAGAATTTTTCACGTTCGAAAATCGACATCCATACTTTACATCGTACTCGAATGTCGTAGATTCGACCATTCAAATCTGAGTCGCCGGAGCTTATAACACAATTAAGTAAACAACACAGTGGAAGAAAAAGAATAATACATTGATATACAATATCTGATACAACAGATGATACAATAGATATCAATATACCTCAGAGATATGATACAATAAAATAACAGCGGAAAAGAAAAATAGATAACACCAGCAGCGGAACAAATAGCTCTAAGATGATATTCAAGGGAGAACTCCAACAGCAGCTCGAACCAACATCACGATACACTAAGGCAAGCAAGTCTCGTCCACATCCAAAGATTGAACTAGCTCCAGATAATCTACTAAACCTAGCTATCTGAAAAACCCAACTCTAGACTGCCCGTGTGGAAAAATTTTGAGCACCCAGAGTTTAGGAAAGAATCAATAAACTCCAGGTCAGTCATGAGACTGGTATGAGTAACAAAAACAGTTTATCTTTAAAAAAAACAACCAAAGAAATATTTTAAAATAGATTCGCAATGCTTTTAGAAAATGGAACTACCATAAGGCCTCCCGCACACACACACACAATGCAAACGTAGAATCGGAGGAGATTTCTCCTTATGATAGTCAAACATGATTGATACACAATTTTTTTTTGAGATTATTACTATAAGTGCAAAGTGCAGAAAAATATTTCGAAAGTACGATATAAATCTTAGCCAACGTACGACCATTATCGTATGCCTACTATAGCTACCATGTTCAATAGCAGGTTACCGCCACATTCCATGGCAGGTTAAACAACTAAAACTGTAAAGAGCTCGTATTGGATGAATGGATTTCCAACAAATGGTCCGGCAAAGGAACTTCCCAAGTAAAATGAAATGCCTCTGGAAGGACGTCCCCGGATCCTAACCGGATCTCTGCTAACACAAGGCCGGTGTACCCCCTTCCCGGAAGTATCACCTCAGATATTCCATCCCCGATCGTAACCAACCTTTATCCGAGCGCTCGGTACCAACAACCACAAAGCAATGTATTTGTAGTAACCACATAGGTTAAATATCTAGGCTCCATACCATGATACCACCTCTATCCAGAAGAAATGGACATACCTTAGGGGCGCGATCCCTGAAAACTTGCTGCCACGATTCCTTGTTCGACCATAACCGGGTTGTGAGGTTCGACGAAATCTCGTCCTCAAAGCTACGCTTTTCACAAAAGCCATGCTTTGATCAATAAATGATCAGCAGCACTCAGCATGCCACATTACCAAGTTGGGAATATATCGTTGATAACCTTCAACTACATAACCTCAGAGCTCGTATGTCTCAGAGAAGGGTGTTAAGCTAAGAGAATAAATTTTCCGCCACCAACAGAAATGTATTTGAAAGAAATCTGCTTTATATCTCAAAATGTAATGTCAGACATACAATCCATACAAGTCTGTTCTGGGTTCGAACAGAACCGAAGGCACTTCCAAAGAAGTCCTTGCAATCCGGGTATTCACAATCCCGATCGAACTTCCCATCACCTAGGGAATCTCTATACCAAAGCAACTCAGTGCAGAGACAATCGATAGGTCATCCTATAGTTCTCGCAAATACCGGGTCTTCACCACCGGTCTTCAAATGCTATCCATATACGTCGAATCACATATTCGGAATGGGTTATACGACATAAAGGTCTTCTCTCGGCTAAACCGAATAGTGAGCGCAACATTTAAAACATATGGATACGCGATTTCAATTAAATCACAACTTAATAATTCAAAATTTTCTTTCAAATGGTTTAAACAAATTACCATTTCCAATCTTTTTAAACAAAAAGATTCATTTCACAGATTTCACTCAATCTCACAAAGATTCATTCATAGATTTCAAAGCAATTCCATCTCAATTGGATTAATTCATTTAAATCTTTAAATCAAAGATTTATCTTATAACTTTCAAACAGTTTCCATAACTTGAAAAGTCATTTTCATTTTTAACTTGAAATCCCTTTTTAACACAATTTGGAAGTTTACTTCTTATATGAAAGCTTTTATTATTTGAAAACAAATAGTTTCATTTCAGAAAGATCCAATTTTATTTACACGAGTTAAAGCCTTTGAATTTAAATTCAAATTCCCAAATCAATACTCCAAAATAGTTTAACCCATATAAACTCATTTATAAGTTGAATAGCCTTTCTAAACCCTAGTTTCCAAATCATAGAATTCAATTTCAAATATTGAATTCAAATTTAAATCAAAATATTTAAATTTCAAAACTCAATCAAGTTATTCAAAATAAATTTCATCTTTGAAATTCCATTTCAAAAGCTTTTCACTTTAAACCCAATCCATTTCCAAAATATTTGAATTCATATTGTCTACGAAAAAAAATCATTTCAAAAATCTGTGACTTAATCGATTTCCTCGTGAAATCCATGTTTGTGTGTGTATGGTGTGGTCTAGGGGTTTTAACACAATAGTGCAACATCATTCAATCATCACAGATTAAAACACAGAAATATAGTTGATAAGCGATATAAACTATAACGCTTATCGTTCATCCACAGATTCACAGATAATATACAAATGTAAATAAATGAATAAATTATACACAACTCAATCCACAGAATAAAAGATCACAGATCAGATAGGACAACCAATTCAAGGCAACTCTTATCATATGATCATTAAGTAAGGTCAAGTATTCAATAGTCATTTATAAGCAGAATTGATTAATTATTTAAATCCTAATTAATTCATTTTATTTCCAAGTAAATTAATTACTTATGAATTAATTATCCAATCCTGATTTATTAATCACAAATCATTTGATATAGATAAATAAAACAAGCACTTTGATTAATTATCCTTAATTAATAAATTATTCTTAATTAATCACATTAATTAAATCAACCTTTAAACCAATTACATAATTAATTAACCTTAATTAATCAAAATATCCAAAATTAATTATAATAAGTGATTAATCCTTAATTACTTTCTTAAGGAAATTTCTTAGATTTAATCATTTTTAATCATTTCTAATTAATTTAATTTATAAATTTATAAATAAAATAAATCATTCTTTAATTACCTTATTAATTAAATTATTTTAGTTACCTTACCTATCTCTAAGATAATCCATTTCTTTATTAGTGACTTAATTAATATTTACATATATATTTTAAACATTTTACTTTTGAACTTGCAATTAAGTTCCATTTTGAATTTAAGATTCAAAATGATTAACCATTTAAATTTTACATCAAATTTAAAAATTACTTTATAAATCTTAAAATAAATATAAAGAACATTCATTTCTTATATGAGAAACTTATATAAGGAAGGTTTAAACTAAATTACTTAATTATGTTAAAAGAAATCAAGCTTTAAAATAAATTGATTATTTAACTTCCAAATCTAAGTTAAACACTTCATAACTTTTCATTCAAATATTAAAGGAAACCTTTTATAAATTTTTTATCAAGTTTAAACATTTAAATTTACAAAACTGATTTAAATTCAAGATTTGGATTCATAGTAACTTAAATCCATATTTAGACTTGATTTAAACTTTCTCACAATTTAAGTTTTATTTACATTTTCTTTAATTTTTAAATTTACCGTCAGGTTTTGTTCAAAACCTGTAGCAAGACAAACAACTCGAGCTTCACCAATTTACTTCGACTTCCACACCCTAAAACTTCGAGTAGATAACGAGATAACTCGAGTAAAAACTCAAGTCACCAACCCTGCTTCATCCGAACTCCTGCGCATGAAGACAATCGTGCGTGTACACGTGTACCATCACCGGAGCTCCCTCTGATCACTCCGATACATCGCCTAATCACGTAGCAACTCAAAACGATCACCCAAACTTTTGCGCGAGCCTCGAATCGAAATCGAGCATAAAACCCCAAACCTGGAAACAAAACCAGTAATTCCTCCCCAAACCTATCAACGCCACTTCCTCAGAGCTCCGACCACCAGACGTTCCGCCACTCCGGCCATGCCCTCGTCATCCACCCAGCCATCACCTCCCAAGACCACGTGCAACTCGATGCACCGTGGAGGACGAACGAATTGAGATACCAACGCACATCCAAACTAGGTTTACAGAAAGAAATTGCTCGCCGCTGTCGCCATAGTGGTCTACCGTCGCTTCCTCCATTTTTCCCATAGTCACTGCCCACTTCACTATCACCAGAAAAGTCCCCTACCCTTCAGACCATCGAGATCGCCAGAGGCAACCCAAAACATCCCAATTGAACAAACAAGAATTTCTCTTTCCTTCTAACACTAAAAATTATGATTTAAATTTTAAAAATCATGTTTTTGGATGGAGTTTCAGTTTACATACCTGAAACATTGAATTGGAATGTTTGAAATTTTGACAAAAATATTTGTTACACTGCTTCTTTGGTTCTCAGAGCCATTTCAAGTTTAATTTTAACTTAACTAAATTTTAAAACTTTAGTTTATGGTAAACAAACTATTTTTGATTGAAACCTCAAATCTGACGAGGATTTGTTCAAGAAATAGTGATTTCTTGTTTAAATCAGGAGCCTGGAAACAAAATACAACACATACACTTACTAATTTACATTCACATATGTACACAGAAGGATACACTTGACAATTTTCACATAACATACTCAGTCCAGATATCGTTCAAGCAACCAGGTTCATATACTTAAGATTTTAAACAAAATGTTACCCACCTGATTAAGAAATGGACAGAGCACTTCTATTATTTTGAAAGCCTGCAGTATTGATTTTCTTGAATCTTTTTTGCTTTTCTTTGAACTTGAAATTTTTTTTTGAGTCTGCTGATGGTAATGTTTACTTTTTTTTCTGGTTCCCTTTTTGTTTTCCAAGTTCAAACTCTTTTTTTTCTTTCAGCTTGCCAAGCTATTTTCTTGAATGAGTAAGGACTAGATGTATGCATATAAATACAGAGAGAACAGCGTGTATAAGGGAAGGCTAGTATCTAGTTAGGCTTACTTCTTTTTGTTGACTAAAGATATTATTTTATAAACTGAAATGAAGTGATCCATTTCAGTTGAGATGAAATCAATTCGTGCGGAGGAGATGTGGCATTAAATGCAAGTCCTATTTTGTTTACAAGCTTATACTATTTGAATTATGTATGTACAGTTTGCTTGTTTACAACTTTATGCAGGCTGAACTTTGTATATATTTTATATTCTTTCTTTTATACATACTTTTTTTTTCTTTAGTTATTGGTTATAGATCTTAACTTATGTACAAATATATTTTATTTTGTTTCTTTCTTTTGTTTTATACTTTGAAATATGCATGAGTTCTATGATGTTAGATTTTAGTTAATATGTTTACTTTGTTTATTTGTACATATTTGAACATATTCCTTTTGCTTTGTCTTCTTACTTTATACTCTAAACCATTTCTATTTTAATTACGTTGTTGAAATTTTAACTAATTTTTTTAATGTGTATGTTTTATATTTTATTATGTTGTTATAATTTCTCCAATGTAGTCACATTATAATTTTCAAAGTTTATTATTATGATGTTTGAATTTTAACTATGTGTATTTATTTATTTATTTTATTAAATTTCCCATATATCTTAAACTTTTATTTCTTATTTTACCTTTGCAATAAAATAAACACACACATTTTTATTTGAATATAGAGATGCTCAAATTAATTAATTTAACTTAATATTCTATATCAATTACAAATTATTTCATAAATTTTTATTCAAAAATGAAATAAATTATCAATTTAAAATTAATTAATTTAAATTCGAGATCGTTACAGATTCCCCTCCTTAAGAAATTTCGTCCTCGAAATTTGCAGGCACGAAAACAACAAAGATAGATGAAGAATATTTCATCAAATTAAACTGAATATCTATTCTGTATTTGGCTTACCAAATCAGAATATCTCCAATATGAGAACAAACTTATTTGATACTATACAGGATACTCGGGTCATCAAATCTACGAAATATGCAAGGCATTGATTAATTCGAAGGGTAACTAATCATTAGTAGAATATATCGAGACCCAAACAATAAATAAATGGATTTAATTTTCCATAACTCTTAAACATTAGATATGGATTCCAAACTCAAATCGGAATACCTCAAATATATATCAATTTGTCCCTCTTCGGACTTCGACCAACCCGAGAAATTATAATAGAATTTCAAATTTGGTTTTAAACGAAATCGTTTTATTGATATAATTCAAATTTAGCTTCATATTCTGTCAACCAATTTAACTCAATTTAAAATTTCCAATTTATTTAAAAATTTTATTCCAAATTTTTCTAATTTATTAAAGTTTAAATCAAAAACTGATAAGAAGCCGATGAAGATACGAAGTAAAAATTTTCTACAATGATTCGTAGGGCCACCATCACATCGAGACTTCTTCCTGGAGCTGTCACGAAGCGATCGAAAAATTTTTAGGAAGACGAATCAAAGGAGATTGATAGAGAAAATTATTTCCACTGTTGCAGGGTATTGACCATTTGTAGTCATATTCCCCTGTCCCCTATCTCATCCTCTTCTTGCACTCATACTCACTATCGGTGGATAGTAAGAGAATTTACTGAGGCATTCAAATGGATATCTTAGGGATATACTCATTCTAGGGTATACTTCACCCTATCTCTAATGAGCTACTTAACGTGTTATACTCCTGAGCTAAAATTTTAACCCTCAGCTCTGATACTAAATGTGACGATAAGGATTTTTCGCGTTCGAAAATCGACATCCTTACTTTACATCGCACTCGAATGTCGTAGATTCGAGCGTTCAAATCCGAGTCGCCAGAGCTTATAACACAATTAAGTAAACAACATAGCGGAAGAAAAAGAATAATACATTAATATACAGCATTGATATAATATCTGATACAACAGATGATACAATAGATATCAATATACATCGGAGATATGATACAATAAAATAACAGCGGAAAAGAAAAATAGATAACACCAGCAGCGGAACAAATAACTCTAAGATGGTCTTCAAGGGAGAACTCCAACAACAGCTCGAACCAACATCACGATACACTAAGACAAGCAAGTCTCGTCCACATCCAAAGATTGAACTAGCTCCAGATAATCTACTAAACCTAGCTATCTGAAAAACACAACTCTAGACTGCTCGCGTGGAAAAATTTTGAGCACCTAGAGTTTAGGAAAGAAACAATAAACTCCAGGTCAGTCATGAGACTGGTATGAGTAACAAAAACGATTTATCTTAAAAAAAACCAAAGAAATATTTTAAAATAAATTCGCAATGCTTTTAGAAAATGGAACTACCATAAGGCCTCCCGCGCACACATACATTGCAAACGCAGAATCGGAGGAGATTTCTCCTTATGATAGTCAAACATGCTTGATATGCAAAAAATTTTGAGATTATTACTATAAGTGCAAAGTGCAGAAAAACATTTCGAAAGTATGATATAAATCTTAGCCAACATACGGCCATTATCGTATGCCTACTATAGCTACCATGTTCAATAGCAGGTTACCGTCACATTCCATGGCAGGTTATACAACTAAAACCGTAAAGAGCTCGTCTTGGATGAATGGATTTCCAAAAAATGGTCGGGCAAAGGAACTTCCCAAGTAAAATGGAACGCCTCTAGAAGGACGTCCCCGGATCATAACCGGATCTCTGCCAACACAAGGCCGGTGTACCCCCTTCCTAGGAGTATAACCTCAGATATTCCATCCCCGGTCGTAACCAACCTTTATCCGATCGCTCGATACCAACAACCACAAAGCAATGTATTTGCAGCAACCACATAGGTTAAATATCTGGGCTCCATACCATGATATCACCTCTATCCAGAAGAAATGGACATACCCTAGGGGCGTGATCCCTAAAACCTTGCTGCCACGATTCCTGTTTCGACCATAACCAGGTTGTGAGGTTCGACGAAATCTCATCCACAAAGCTACGCTTTTCACAAAAGCCACGCTTTGATCAACAAATGATCACCAGCACTCAGCATGCCACATTACCAAGTTGGGAATATATCGCTGATAACCTTCAACTACATGACCACTGAGCTCGTACGTCTCAGAGAAGGGTGTTAAGCTAAGAGAATAAATTCACCGCCACCAACAGAAATGTATTTGAAAGAAATCTGCTTTATATCTCAAAATGTAATGTCAGACATACAATCCATACAAGTCTGTTCTGGGTTCGAATAGAACCGAAGGCACTTCCAAAGAATTCCTTGCAATCTGGGTATTCACAATCCCGGTCGGACTTCCCATCACTTAGGGAATCTCTATACCGGAGCAACTCAGTGCAGAGACAATCGATAGGTCATCCAATCATTCTTGCAAATACCCAGTCCTCACCACCGATCTTCAAATGCTATCCATATACGTCGAATCACATATTCGGAATGAGTTATACGACACAAAGTCTCCTCCCGGCTAAACCGAATAGCGAGCGCAACATTTATAACATTTGGATATGGGATTTCAATTAAGTCACAACTTAATAATTCAAAACTTTCTTTCAAATGGTTTAAACAAATTACCATTTCTAATCTTTTTAAACAAAAAGATTCATTTCACAGATTTCACTCAGTCTCACAAAGATTCATTCATAGATTTCAAAACAATTCCATCTCAATTGGATTAATTCATATAAATCTTTAAATCAAAGATTTATCTTATAGCTTTCAAACAGTTTCCATAACTTGAAAAATCATTTTCATTTTTAACTTGAAATCCCTTTTTAACACAATTTGGAATTTTACTTCTTATACGAAAGCTTTTATTATTTGAAAACAAATAGTTTCATTTCAGAAAGATCCAATTTTATTTACACGAGTTAAAGCCTTTGAATTTAAATTCATATTCCCAAATCAATACTTTAAAATAGTTTAACCCATATAAACTCATTTATAAGTTGAATAACCTTTCTAAACCCTAGTTTCCAAATCATAGAATTCAATTTCAAATATTGAATTCAAATTTAAATCAAAATATTTAAATTTCAAAACTCAATCAAGTTATTCAAAATAAATTTCATCTTTGAAATTCCATTTCAAAAGCTTTTCACGTTAAACCCAATCCATTTCCAAAATATTTGAATTCAAATTGTCTATAAAAAAAATCACTTCAAAAATCTATGACTTAATCGATTTCCTCATGAAATCCATGTTTGTTTGTGTATGGTGCGGTCCAGGGGTTTTAACGCAATAGTGCAACATCATTCAATCATAAACAGATTAAAACACAGAAATATAGTTGATAAGCGATATAAACTATAACGCTTATCGTTCATCCATAGATTCACAAATAATATACAAATGTAAATAATGAATAAATTATACACAACTCAATCCACAGAATAAAAGATCACAGATCAGATAGGACAATCAATTCAAGGCAACTCATATCATACGATCATTCATAAGCAAGGTCAAGTATTCAATAGTCAGTTTAAGCAGAATTAATTAATTGTTTAAATCCTAATTAATTCATTTTATTTCCAAGCAAATTAATTACTTATGAATTAATTATCCAATCCTGATTTATTAATTACAAATCATTTGATATAGATAAATAAAACAAGCACTTTGATTAATTATCCTTAATTGATAAATTATTCTTAATTAATCACATTAATTAAATCAACCTTTAAACCAATTACATAATTAATTAACCTTAATTAATCAAAATATCCAAAATTAATTACAATAAGTGATTAATCCTTAATTACTTTCTTAAGAAAATTTCTTAGATTTAATCATTTTTAATCATTTCTAATTAATTTAATTTATAAATTTATAAATAAAATAATTCATTCTTTAATAACCTTATTAATTAAATCATTTTAATTACCTTACTTATCTCTAAGATAATCCATTTCTTTATTAATGACTTAATTAATATTTACGTATATATTTTAAACATTTTACTTTTGAACTTGCAATTAAGTTCCATTTTGAATTTAAGATTCAAAATGATTAACCATTTAAAATTTAAATCAAATTTAAAAATTACTTTATAAATCTTAAAATAAATTTAAAGAACATTTATTTTTTATATGAGAAACTTATATAAGGAAGGTTTAAACTAAATTACTTAATTATGTTAAAAAGAAATCAAGCTTTAAAATAAACTGATTATTTAACTTCCAAATCTAAGTAAAACACTTCATAACTTTTCATTCAAATATTAAAGGAAACCTTTTATAAAAAATTTATCAAGTTTAAACATTTAAATTTACAAAACTGATTTAAATTCATTTCGATTCATAGTAACTTAAATCCATATTTAGACTTGATTTAAAACTTTCTCACAATTTAAGTTTTATTTACATTTTCTTTAATTTTTAAATTTACTGTCAGGTTTTGTCCGAAACCTGTAGCAAGACAAACAACTCCAGCTTCACCAATTTACTTCGAGTTCCACACCCCAAAACTTCGAGTAGATAATGAGATAACTCGAGTAAAAACTCGAGTCACCAAACCTGCTTCATCCAAACTCCTACGCATGAAGACAATCGTGCGCGTGCACATGTACCATCACTGGAGCTCCCTCTGATCATCGATGATCACTCCGACACATCGCCTAATCACGCAGCAACTCAAAACGATCACCCAAACTTTTGCGCGAGCCTCGAATCGAAATCGAGCATAAAACCCCAAACCTGGAAATAAAACCAGTAACTCCTCCCCAAACCTGTCAACGCCGCTTCCTCATAGCTCCGACCACCAGACGTTCTGCCACTCCGGCCATACCCTCGTCATCCACCCAGCCATCACCTCCCAAGACCACGTGCAACTCGATGCACTGAGGAGGATGAACGAATCGAGATACCAACGCACATCCAAACTTGGTTTACAGAAAGAAATTGCTCGCCGCTGTCGCCACAGTGGCCTACCGTCGCTTCCTCTATTTTTCCCATAGTCACTTCCCACTCCACCATCACCAGAAATGACCCGACCCTTCAGACCATCGGGATTGCCAGAGGCAACCCAAAACATCCCAACTGAATAAACAAGAATTTCTCTTTCCTTCTAACATTAAAAATCATGATTTAAATTTTAAAAATCATGTTTTTGGATGGAGTTTCAGTTTACATACCTGAAACATTGAATTGGAATGTTTGAAATTTTGACAAAAATATTTGTTACACTGCTTCTTTGGTTCTCAGAGCCATTTCAAGTTTAATTTTAACTTAACTAAATTTTAAAACTTTAGTTTATGGTAAACAAACTATTTTTGTTTGAAACCTCAAACCTAACGAGGATTTGTTCAAGAAATAATGATTTCTTGTTTGAATCAGGAGCCTGGAAACAGAATACAACACATACATATACTAATTTACATTCACATATGTACACAGAAGGATACACTTGACAATTTTCACATAACATACTCAGTCCAGATATTGTTCAAGCAACCAGGTTCATATACTTAAGATTTTAAACAAAATGTTACTCACCTGATTAAGAAATGGACAGAGCACTTCTGTTATTTTGAAAGCCTGCAGTATTGATTTTCTTGAATCTGTTTTGCTTTTCTTTGAACTTGAATTATTTTTTTAAGTCTGCTGATGATAATGTTTATATTTTTTTTTCTGGTTCCCTTTTTGTTTTCCAGGTTCAAACTCTTTTTTTTTCTTTCAGCTTGCCAAGCTATTTTCTTGAATGAGTAAGGACTAGATGTATGCATACAAATACAGAGAGAATAGTGTGTATATGGGAAGGCTAGTATCTAGTTAGGTTTACTTCTTTTTGTTGACTAAAGATATTTTTTTATAAACTGAAATGAAGTGATCCATTTCGGCTGAGATGAAATCAATTCGTGCCGAGGAGATGTGGCATTAAATGCAAGTCCTATTTTGTTTACAAGCTTGTACTATTTGAATTATGTATGTACAGTTTGCTTGTTTACAACTTTATGCAGGCTGAACTTTGTATATATTTTATATTCTTTCTTTTATACATACTTTTGTTTTTCTTTAGTTATTGGTTATAGATTTTAACTTATGTACAAATATATTTTGTTTTGTTTCTTTCTTTTGTTTTTATACTTTGAAATATGCATGAGTTCTATGATGTTAGATTTTAGTTAATATGTTTACTTTGTTTGTTTGTACATATTTAAACATATTCCTTTTGCTTTGTCTCCTTACTTTATACTCTTAACCATTTCTATTTTAATTACGTTGTTAAAATTTTAACTAATTTGTTTAATGTGTATGTTTTATATTTTATTATGTTGTTATAATTTCTCCAATGAAGTCACGTTATAATTTACAAAGTTTATTAATATGATATTTGAATTTTAACTATGTGTATTTATTTATTTATTTTATTAAATTTCCCATATATCTTAAACTTTTATTTCTTATTTTACCTTTGCAATAAAATAAACACACACATTTTTATTTGAATTTAGAGATGCTCAAATTAATTTATTTAACTTAATATTCTATATCAATTACAAATTATTTCACAAATTTCTATTCAAAAATGAAATAAATTATCAATTTAAAATTAATTAAAATTCAGGATCGTTACAACATAAAAGTTTGACGGAATGGATACGAAGGTGAGAAAATTCTCAACACTATATAATTTATATTGATACTTGAATTGATTTGCCATGATAGATAATCACCGTTTTATGATATGGATGTTTGAATAATTGTTGAATATTGGATAATCCACAGTAACATTATGACATTTATCGTACTATGCCCGTATTAAAAATGTTAATGTCATATGATTGCTTGTATGGTGGTAATGTTAATATGGACATAAAATTTCTATCATTTTTGATTAAGTGATCCCTTTGTTTCAAAGACCCAATTTTGGTGATATGAGATACTTCGGAAAAATAAATCTCTTTTCAATTAGAATTGGAATTAAAGTAGAAATAAAAGAGAATTTGAAATTTGAAGTGTAACGGATTAAAAAGCATAGTTAAAATGAAATTGAAATTAAGATGAATAGTGAAATTGAAAAATTGAAATTGATTTTGGAAATTGAAAGTGAAATTAAGATTGAATTGAAGTTTAAATTGAAATTACATTTGAAATCTAAGTTTTAATTGAGTTTAAATTGAAGTTAGAATTGAAATTGGAATTTAAAATTTAATACTAAAATAATAGGAATAAAATAATTTTACAATATAGGAATATTGAAAATACAATTTTAAATACTTTAAAAAGTGGAAATATTGTTTTAAAATGATTTGTATTGATTTTATAAGTGATAAAATCCAATTTTAATAGATTGGTTCAAATATTGAAAAAAAAGTTAAAACTAGGTGCGTCACGCTATGGTAGCTCGCGATTTCACGCCGAAAAGTTCAAAGAAGTGTATAAAGCGAAATATAGCTTGGAATTCTTCGAGATAAGAAAATTCTGGACTATTATATTTGTATCTTCTAAACGAAGAAAGAAAATTAAAATTTCAATAAGTAGATTTTGAACTAAGTCCAAATCAATTTTCTAGAAAAATCACGCTAGAGTAGTTAAGTGACCATAACAGGAAATCTACTTAAGTGGATGTTTTTAATTATGAAAAAATGTGGAATAAATTTGATAAATCTATTTAAATAGTTAAGAAGATATTTGGAAATATGAATTTTAAAATACTAAAAAGTGGTTTAAATCGATTAAGCTTATATAGCACTTTCCGCAACACTTTTATGCTGCGAATTGTTTAACTTTTTGAATGTGGGTTTAAATGTAACGATTTTTCGTGGAATTAATTGTGAATGTTTTTAAATGAAAAATTAAGAATTTAAAAGATAATTTTAAATTTTTATAATCAATTGCAAAACAAAGTTGATAACTGAGTACGCAGAAACGACTAGTACATTTATCCCACCTGTGAGATCTCGGAAGATAAAACAAGGTATTTAACTAAGGTTAGGGATGAAGCAACCAGTGCCCTGAACTTACCTGGCCTATATTTTATTTTCTTAGACGAGGGGTGGAATAGATCGAAAGGAAAGCCCGGATGCTCGAAAAAGATTGTTTTAAGTTTTTGAAATAAAAGAAGATTGGTATTATCCAAAGTTTAAGCAATCTCCAAAATGAATAAGTTACGACTTGGATTGCATAGAGATAATCTTCTTATACTTGGTATTAAAATCCGAAGAAGGAACTCATCCTATTCGTGGAATTTAAAAGGTGCTTTCATCGTTATTCCGCCCATAACACTTATTGAATACGGAAATTGATGTTGAGTAAAATAGAATGATTTCAATGATCCTATTTACTCAAAAATGTTTGCTAAAATTGATTTTAGGGTTTATCGTAAGTGATGTTTTAAATAACATTGTTTTGACCCGCCTAAAATTTAAGCAATATGGATCGAGAGCTAGGTGAGGAAATTTGCGATATTATCCAAAGCAAAATAATAAATTACTTAGAATTATTCTAAGTCAAAAGAAAGAGATATCGAAATCATCCGAAAAGAGTTAAAGTGAAAAGAGATAAATCCTATATACTCATATTCACTTTTTGAATCGATAATTGGATTTCGAAGGAACCGGGGTCGGATTTGGGTGATCCCTATCCGAAAACCACTTCGAGCCAATGTATACGTTCGAATGTGAAGAAATGTTGAAGATGATGATTATTGAAGACCGTGGATCTTCATAGCGTGAGGACTGCTTGTGGACATGCTCTAGATAGCTCTCATTATAGAGTTATTTGTAGCAGCGGTCTCCTCATTATGGAGATTTTTCAGATTGCAAGGACTACTCGCTACTAGTGGTAGTAGGAGAGTGCCTTTGGTTTGTCCTGTTCTCGGATAACTTGTATGGATGTTTGTCTGACATTGCATTTCTAAAGATTACGTACATTGGTTTTTACAAACATACATCTGTAGTGGCGGAGAAGGCAACTTCTCTTAGCTTAACACCCTCCTCAAGACATACGAGCTCAAGGGTTGTATATTTGTGGAAGACAATTAGTATTCAAAGAAAATGGCAATATGGTATTCAGTGATGTGATACGTGCTATATGAAAAGGTAATCATTGCCTCAAGCCTCATCAATCGGAAATGACCGAAACAAGGTTAGATGCGGCAAGGCTAAGTGGGTTATTCCTAATTAGGGTATGATCATCCCCTTCTAGATATATTTCTACCCTCTATGGCGTTCGGGATGTAAATTAATATGGTGTATGGAATCGAGCGCTCAGATAAAGGTTGGTAATGATCGAGGGATGATATATTCGGTACTGTCTAGTTACAGAGATATGCCGGTCTTGTGTTGGTAGAGGTTCCTTTGTGATGTTCCTCGGGGCATCCATCTAGAGGTGTACCCACCGAAAGGTAGTCCCTTCACCTGGTCATTTGTATGGAAATCCATTCTTCGATAAGGACTTGCGGTTTTGTTTGTATTGGCGTAATGAATTGCCTCGAAATGCCATATGGGTAACCATTTAGGATAAGATTAATAAGCTTATTTGAAAATGTTTTCAAAGATATGTCATTAGAAATAATATCAAAGGTTTTAATATATAAGTGTTTAAGTTATCATAAGGTAAAAACCCGTCTGTGTTTATGTGTGAGTGTGGCCTTAAAAGATACTCTTTCTTTTCAGCGGATTTCATTTAAAGGCTAATATATAACACTGTCATTTATTGTCGAGTTTTTCATGTTAGTTTATCTAGCCTGATCTGGGTATTTTCAATACTCCAGTCAGATCCGAGTAGTCTCAGGTTTAGTCGAAGACGATTGGAGTTTCCAAAGGAGAGCTGGAAATATTCATCTACGTGCGGACATATTCTATTATCCGTTGTGCTTTGTTAGTTTTAGTTTGATGTTTATCAACAATTGTAAGGATAGATGTTTATAACCGTCCAAGATAAATTTAGGTTAGACACTGATATACGTATTTAAAAGTTTTCTTCTGTAAAGATATTTGTTCAATATTATGTATTATTCCATTCGTGTGAGATTCTATTCTGTCTTATTTTCATTTTTACCCTTGATCATCTATTCTTCCTTGCAACTTTGGTTGGACATGAGTGGTTTATTGTCGGCACAAAGGGTCTGGAATTATGGATCTTTACAATATTTAAATAGTATTTTCTCTTTACTACTCAAATTATTTATTTAGCATTTCTTTGAACATTAACTAACTGTATAACATTTCTTATAACAACTTAATTTTTTATAAACATTTCTTTAAACATAATTTCAATTTGAAACATTTTTATTACTTAAGTTCAAACTTGTATAATTTTCTATTACATATCCATATTTAACATTTCAACCTTTCAAACATTTCTGGTAAGTTTATATATTTTTAGAATGTAATTGATTGTTATATAAATTTATCTTATTCATTTTAGTTAACAAGATTTTCAATAATTCTCGTTTTGTCTGATAATTCTTGCTCTTGTTTGATAATTCATTTTTATTATGGCGTCTTTTTTTAAAACTTTCCTACTTCCTCTTTCATATTTGATAATTCTCATTTCTCCAATCTTTCCAGAGATTTTTCCCTTATCGATTTCAATTCTTTACCCTTACATTCATATGCTCAAGCGGTCAAAAGTTCGATTCTTGCTCCTTTGCAAGTTCTTGGTTAGAAACCAAAAATAAAGAGATGGATTGAATCAAGAAAGGGGAAAAGACTATGCATTCGATGCAGAGATTTTCAACCCTTAGCAAAAGGTTGTAGAGATCCTTTTAGATGCTTTGGATGTGGTTTGTTTGGCCATAAATTGATCAACTATTCGACGAAATTGAAACCATCATCTGGCGATCAAAAAAACATCTCTAACACACACCATGGTTGCGAATTCGTATTGAAATGTATGAAATTGAAAAGAATTCTATTAGATCACCTCTACATTCAAAGACAAGAAGGCACAAATTTTTTGGAAGAACTATTCAGACACTTTGATGTTCTTAATTCAGTTAATAGTGGTAGAAATTACACTAAAAAGTTTGGAGATCCAAAATTTACTTCAGGGATTATGCTTCTTCATCTTTCAGTGATAACTTGGACGAAAGTGTTAATGTTGAGTTGCCAATTTCCAATAGTGGTATTGGTGTTCCGGTTTCTGGCTTCAAAGATAATTTGAATTTTCTTGTTGTTGAAAATAGAAAGGAATTGTTTTCTTTTGATTCTATGTTTCTAGATCTCGTAGTTTCACAATTCAATATGATTCCACAAGAAACCGAGGATAAAGTAATTGATAATGGATTCGAAGTTGGTGTTGTAGTCTCTGATGTGAATAACAAGTTTATCCATATTCAAATTAAAAAATTTAAAGCCATAATTAATCATTTGAAATTTTTTGAGCTTGTCACTTCAAATATTTTCAACTGTCTTAGAGCATTTGAAGATGAAGAATACGATTTTAATCAAAATGCTGCTTCTGGCAGTGGTTTGTATGGATGTTGTTCGGAGGATAACTAATCTAAGGTTGATAATGTTGCTTTTGCTCATTCTTCGAGAGATACATATAAGTATTTTAGGGTCTCTAATGGTGCCTCTATATTGTCTTCTTCTTCTACATCCTTGATGTTGATCCTTGCTCGAATAATATAGCCTATGAGGATTTTTCTTCTTCCTTTGATAATTGTCATAAACTGTTAAGTGAATGTGATGTTGGTAAGGAGAATTCCAATGTTGATTCATCAGATGTTTGGTTGTGAGGGATGTCACATTAAGGAATCCAAATGTTTTAATGTTTAAGCTAAAAGTAAATGATATTAATATAGGACTTAAAGTAGTATTGGAGGATTTATTTAATTCAGTTGGCATAAAGTTGGATGCACAAATTGATGAATTTAATATGAATGCTTCAAAAACAAATACTGTTGATTCTTTTTCTGAAAATTGGAAAGTTTATGAAATGGAGGATACATGTGTAAATCCCCATGGTAAAGGTGATGATAGAGAGATGCAACATATCAATGCGTGCATGAATTCAGGTTCATGTGTGATTGATAATGTGAAGTTTAATTAAGTTTCTTTGGTTAGATATGATATGGTGACTATTAACTCACTGTTTGCTTCTAGTACAATTTCAAAGAAGATAGTGAAGGCAATTCTTATGCTTCAGTAAATGCACAGTCTAGATTTGGAAAGGGCGATGTAACAACCCGCACATTTTATGATTGTATATTTAAATATTTTATTTAAATATAGCATCGTTAGTCGGATTAAAGTCCGAAATGCTACTTTTTGTAAACAGTCGAATTAAGACTCGACACTATATCCATTGGGTCCAAAGTGGTGTTTGCGACCTTTTTTGTAGTATAAACATCAGTATGTTTGGAGTTGAGTAGAATTTTGCTATTTTTCTATTGGGCTTTGGGTTTGGGTTTCAGCCCATGAACTCATCTAATACCCTAACTCCTCCTCCAACTCCTCTTTATTATTTCTATTATTTCCTAACACTCGAGCTAAATGAAAATGAGGGAAAGAAAGGGAAATTAAAATTCCTAAACCCTAGATTACTAGGAAATTCAAGATTCAAGCTACAAATCAAAGAGAAGCTTAGATAAGCATCCTCTTCTTCTTCTCCACATTAATCTCTCTCCAATTTCTAGAAAATCCTATAACCTAATTTAGGTAATATTTTCATTTGATCATAGATTGAGGATTCTTGAAATTAAGTGGAGGAGTGATTGATCTTGCCTTGTTTTAAAGCTTCTCATTCATTGTTTTTGTGTTTAAAGGTGAGTTCTTGAACTCACATATATGTCTATACCTTTGACAGTTGCTAGGTATAAATTCCTAACATCTATTTCATGTCCATTTGCTTTTGAATTGAATTGGTTTGGCGAATTTTCCAATTTTTGGTATTTTGAAGTCAAAATCTATAAAAATCCATATATGGATGTTTGGACATGTTGTTCGGAGTGTATTGGTGAGTCTATAGGGCTTGGTTGTCGTTTGGCATAAATCCCTAGCTATCGTCGCTCGTCCGATCGTTTCCGATATGATTAGGCCATCATTGGCCTAGGATGATTTTTGCCCAAGCTTCAGCTCAAATGTCTGGTATAATTCTCAAACGTCTGGACCATCGGAATAAAAATTCCAGATGTACAGCTCAGGCATCTGAGCTTACTTCCTAGACATTTGGGCGATCTGGAATGAAAACTCCAGTCTTTTAGCTCAGACATTTGGGATAACCACCAGACATCTGGAGCTGTTAAATTCAGCCAATTTGCCTGTTTTATGTGGCTTTCCATTTTATATCGATTCTTGGTTGATCCGGTTGGTTGTTGTCATTTATTGTCGACTTTTATGACTTCTTTTTTTATTTTTGGGAATATCCATTTGATGGATTTGATATCGATTTCTGTGGTTTTGATTCGCGTCATCAAATGTGAATTTTTGGTGATTGGTTGTTTTTACAATCATTTCTGTGATTTGTCACGTTAAAATACAAAGGTTTTTATACTAGTAGTAAATACTCAAATTCTTTTACATAAATGATTTCAACGTTACTGTTATTACAAAGCTCGTTTTTAAAAACCGTTTTTCAATCTATTTGTATATACAAACCATTACCTCATTCATATGAGAAATTCTATTAAATGACTTAGCAAAACAAATGGTATGAAATTCTTGCATTTTCTTTTTCGGTTAATTCTTGGACTTGTTCGATCGAAATCTTGTGACAATTTTTGAGTGGAAATCTACAATTTGTTCGTAAATATTTAAGTTAAGCTAGTGGTTATGGGACATGAAGCTAAACTCATTTATTTACTAGCTTAGTGTAATTAACACTTTTATTGATCAATGGTGATCATTTTATGGTTTAGACTAGCGATATGCGATGTCTTTTTACCCATGTGGGGGACTGTACCTCGATTTATTGAGCTTCGTCTCATTTTTATAGGCTAGCGACCTATGGTAATTATTTTTGTTTGGTTCATTGGGTGTACCGTTGTACTACGTCGTTATTCTAATTATTGGAGTTCGCTTCATCAGGCGCACAGTTGTACTACGTCGTTGTTCTGGCTTATTAGGTTCATCGGGCGTACCATTGTACTACGTCATTGTTTCGAATTATTTGAGTTTCAGATTCCTTGGGCGTACCGTTGTACTACGTTGTTGCACCAGCTCTATGGTTAGGACCATGGGATAGCGTCTCGTTTGTGATACACGTGTTGGTGAGTTTTCATGCTTCCGTTTTTGATAGGCCTCCTCCTTTGTGTTTTATGGATTTTTAAGTATTGATTTCTGGAATTTGTGATTCACCAATTTTGATGATATGCACTGATAAGCTCTACCGATATTTATGGTTTGGTGAATAATCTAAAGAATATGACATTCTTTTTTGTGTTTGAGAAAGTTTGAGATATTGTATGATTTTTGCTGTAATCGTATGTTTCTGTTATATCTCTTACCCTATCTCATTTTATATGATATTTATAGCTAGACAGATCCATTTATTATTTTCTTTCTAAATAATACTCGGGTCAGACCGAGGCGTTTCAGGTGCTTCTTCTTGACTTCTTATCAGGGTCTGTCATCTGACTTTTAGTTAACTACTTTAGCTTAGTAGTTTTTAGTTATTATACATTCGAGATGGATACTCCTTGATGTATACATATTCTTTTTTCTACCACTTGTACTTATTATTTTGTGATGTAGTGGATCTTATATGACCACTACTTTGATGTACACTTTTATGTGTTGTATTCATATCTATTTCCGCCTTAGTGATATGAATATTTATGACTAATTTTGTGTTATGCTTATTTTGTATTTATTTCCAAAGACCATAGAACCACTGTGTAGTAGCTTTGAGTTTGTATTGATATGTCGGATTTCCTCTTGAAATGAAAGTGATATTTTATTTGGCATATCGATACTCGCACAAAGCAACTACACAGATGGTCGCTCCTCAACAGCCTTATTCTTCGTGCTAGTCGACGACATTACTTTGTAGTGTCCTTGGCAAAGTGTGAGAATAGAGGTGGGATTTCACAACATGGTATCAAAGGCAAACTTCGAAACAATATAGAATAATATATCAAGGATCATGTCTTTCTTAGGAATCATGCTTTAGGATTTATCCAAGTCTTAGGACACGTTCTATCCTAATTTCTTTTATGATGCTTTGTTTTATCCATCAAGTTTGTTTGATATTCGTTCCAAGAATAACATTTTTCCTCTTCTTTCTTTCTTTCTTAAAGAAGAGAAATGGCTAGACCTGGTTGTCTCAACGTCGGTCAATCCAGTACTACTCCTCAGGATGGTGTATTCATGTCAGCCCAAAACCTTTTGGATCTTTACAAGAATTCTCAAGCTGCCAGACCCATTCCAGAGCCTACTCATCTTAAATCTGGGTTTGCACATTTGTGCAGTGATTATACCAATTTGGGTGGAAGACCATTCAAGGGTTCCGAAAGCGTTATAGAAGTCCAAGCTTGGCTTAGATCATGCCACTGCATCTTTAATCGCATGAATCTTATAGATCTACATCGTGTCCAAGTGACTTCTAACATGCTCCAGGAAAGAGCATTAGATTGGTATGAGATTTTGGTTTCAGAGATTATCGAAGCGGATCTTACTTAGGAGCAATTCCGGAAAAGATTCGAGTTAAAGTTTGTGCCGGAGGCTGAAAAGGTAACTTTAGCTTGGCGCTTTACTAACATTGTTCAAGGTGGATCTTCTATGACAGACTATGTCACATCTTTTGAATCTCTCTTTAAATATGGGGTCAAGTATATTAATACCCTATTGAAGAAAAATCAGAGGTTTGTTTATGGGTTGAATAAGAACCTCAAAAAGGCTTTACTTCTGAAACTGGGAGTTTCTTTTGATCAGCTTGTTGATATCGCTCTTCGACTTGAAGAGGCCGATAAAGAAAGTGATGTTGAAGTTGTGGGTGCCAAACAGAACTTCAACATCAACAATAAGACGCCTATTAAATTCAAGCCTAATCCCAACAAGAAAGGGAAGCAAGCAACTTCGGCAGCAAGGACTCCTACCTCTAGTCATGGACAATGCTACAATTGTGGTTCTAAGGACCATTATGATAATAGGTGTCCGAAAACCCTTTTTTTGTAAGTTCGGGTCATCTTATATTTTCATGTCCCGAACTTCAAGGCAAGAAAGGGGGAAAGCTAAATGTTGTGCAAGCTCCTAGTAACACTTCTCTTTGTCGAGTTATCTCTCATTCTACCCTTGATGGCATTATTATGTTTTGTGATCATCATATTCGAGTTCTTTTTGATACGGGTGCATCTCACTCTTTTATATCAAAAAAAATTCTTGATACTTTTTCTTTAAATGTTATGGGCTTAATGACTACACTGAGAATTGCAAATCCGGTTGGTGGATACACAACAGTCAGTTTATTTTGTAAAGATGTCAAGATTATTTTATGTGATTATGCTTTTCGAGCTAATTTGCATGTTATGCGTTGCTTAGATTTCAGAATGATTTTGGGAATGAATTGGCTTAACCGTTATGAATCCCACATCCTATGTCCCGAGGGGACTATATATCTTCGACATCCTCAATCTATTAAGAAGATTTCTATTGTTCTTAAAAATTCTGATTCTAATTCGGTGGCATCCTTATATTCTCTAAATCCATATGATGACGATAATGATGATGAGGAAGATATCATTTCCCTCATTCACATTATTCGTGAATTTTCCAATATATTTGAGCCCGTTTTAGGATTATCACCTAAGCAAGCAATCGAGTTCAAAATTAATCTAATTCCTGGAGCTTTACCTATCACTCGTCCTCCTTATCGTATGTCCAATAAGGAAAATGAGGAGATGCGTAAACAATTATCCGAATTGGAAACAAAACAGTTTATTCATTCTAGTTCCTCTCCATGGGGAGCTTCAGCTATTTTTGTGAAGAAATCCGATGGTACACTTAGGCTTTTCGTTGACTACCGCAAGCTTAATGATCTCACCATCAAGAATAAATATCCTTTACCTTGTTTTGATGATCTATTCGGTCAACTTATGGTTCTAGAGTCTTTTCACATTTAGACTTAGCAACCGATTTACATTCAGCTTCGTATTGTAGAGGATAGCATTCCTTTGACGTCGTTCTGTACTCGTTATGGATTTTATGAATGGCTTGTTATGCGATTTGGTTTAACGAATGCTCCATCTTATTTCGTTGACCTTATGAATCGAGTTTTCAAAGACCTCCTCGATTGATTTTTTCTCATCCTTATAGATGATATTCTTGTTTATTCTAAAACCGAGGAAGAGCATGAAAAGCATCTTCGGATTGTGTTGGAAAGTCTTAGAAGCAACCAATTGAAAGTAAAATTTTCTACCACTTTTGGCTATCTCGTGTGAAATTTTTAGGACATATTATTTCTGAATTCGAAATTTCCATGGATCCTTCAGAGATCGAAGCGATTCAAAATTGGAAGAGACCGGAGAGTGTGACGGAAATTTGTAGCTTTATTGGATTGGCAGGCTATTACCATCGGTCCATAAAAGACTTTCCTAAAATTTCCGTGCCTCTTACTAGTTTGACATAGAAGGTAGTTAAGTACATTTGGTCATAAAAATATGAAACTTCTTTTCAAAATTTAAAAGAACTCATTTCCGATGCTCTTATTCTTGTGAACCCCAAGGGGAACCAAGATTTTATTGTTTATACCGATGCTAGTCGTGTTGGTTTAGGAGCCGTTCTCATACAAAGGGAACGTGTTATCGCTTATGCTTGTAGACAACTAAAGCCTGCCGAGACTAGATATGCCACTCGTGATTTAGAACTCGCGGCCATTGTTTTTGCCGTTAGAATTTGGCGTCGTTATATTTTGGGAGAGAAATTTGTTCTCTACACTGATCATAAATCTTTGAAGTATTTATTTTCTTAAAAGGAACTTAATTTGCATTATCAATGTTGGCTCAAGTTCCTTGCGTCTTATGATCTTGATATTCTTTATACTCCCGGAAAGGGAAACCGTGTTGACGATGCCCTTAGCAGTAAGCAACAAGCGATTGTTTCTTTGATGATATCCGAATGGAATAATCTCGAGACTTTGTCTACTTATGAGATTCGACATCGTGAATCTGATTCATGTTCATCTCTTGTTTTATGTAGCCTTGAGGCTTATCCTTCTCTTTTTGACCGCATTCTTGAAGCTCAAAACCATGATCCCGAATTGGCTCATCTTAGCCAAAGTTGTAAGGATAGAAATGTTGATGTTTTGAAAGATGTTGAAATCGATGCTTGTGGCGGTATTCGAAAATTTGGTAGACTTATTGTACCAAATATTAATAATCTTCGTAAAGACATTTTATAAGATTCTCATCGTTCTAAATTTACCATTCATCCCGGTAGTAGTAAAATGTACGCGGACATGAAGTGACTTTATTATTAGGATGGAATGAATCTGATATTGCTAACTTTATTAAGTGTTGCATGACTTGCCAACTCATAAAGGCCGAGCATCAAAGGCCCGGTGGGTTATTGCAACCTTTAGACATTCCCGTTTGGAAGTGGGATCAAATTTCCATGGACTTTATTGACGTTCTTTCCTGTTCTCGTTTGGGTCATGATAGTTTATGGGTAATTGTAAATAGACTAACAAAATCCACTCATTTTATTCCCATTCGGTCTAATCAGACCATGCCTCTTTTGGCCAAACTCTATGCTAGAGAAATTGTTAAATTGCATGGAGTTCCTACTTCTATTATTAGTGATCATGATCCATTATTTACTAGTTGATTTTGGAAGAGTCTTCAAAAAGCTTTGGGAACAAAGCTTAATTTTAGCACCGCTTATCATCCATAGTCCAATGGACAAACAGAGAGTGGGAATCAAACTCTTGAAGATCTTCTTCGTGCGTGTGTTCTTGATTTTGGTGGAAGTTGGGACTATCATATATTTCTTGTTGAGTTTTCCTATAATAATAGCTTCCAATCTAGTAATGGTATGACACCTTTCGAGGAACTCTATGGAAACCATACCGATCTCCTTTTCGTTAGCTTGAGGCCGGTGAGAAGCTGGTTTTAAGTCCATATTTTATTAGCGATTCCACAGAAAAGATTGACCTTATTCGTCATAGGATAAAAGAAGCTCAAAGTAGACAAAAATCCTATGCCGATAACTGAAGAAGGAAACTAGAATTTTCTGTGGGAGATTTTGTGTTTATTCGTGTTTCATCTATGAAGGGTGTTGTGCATTTTAATCGATCGGGAAAATCAGCACCTCGATATATTGGTCCATTTCCTATCAGCGAACGCATTGGTTTCATGGCTTATCGCCTCTTCTTACCGGTGCAATTTTCTGTTATTCACGAAGTATTCCACGTCTCTCAACTACGGAAATGCCTTTGGGATTCTGATTCTATTCTTGAGCCCGGTATTATTGAAGAAATTGAAGTTTCACCTAATTTGACTTATGAGCAACATCTTATTCGTATTATTGCAACAGAGGTTAAACTCCTTTGAAATAAAGATGTTCCTCTTGTGAAAGTTCGATGGTCCTCAAATCCTAAGGATTGCTCTTAGGAATCCAGAGAATTCATCGAGCGAACACATCCGGACTTACTCTCTCATGCTCCTTAAGGTGAACTTCTCATTTCAAAATTTCTTCTTTTGTGTTGTTATGCCTTAGTATGGTTGTTACTTTTTATTTTCTTCTTAATTATTGAGAGACGCAATTTCTATAAGGAGGGGAGTCTGAAACAACCCGCATATGCTTGTATATTTAAATATCTTATTTAAATATAGCATCGTTAGTCAGATTAAAGTCTGAAATGCTACTTTTTCTAAACAGTCGAATTAGGACTTGAGACCTCTTCCATTGAGTCCAAAATGGCTTGCGACCTTTTTAGTATAAACATCGATATATTTGGAGTTGAGTAGAACTTTGTTATTTTTCTATTGGGCTTTAGGTTTGGGTTTCAGCCTACGAACTCATCTAATACCCTAACTCCTCCTCCAACTCCTCTTCATTCATTCTATTGTTTCCTAACACTCAAGCTAAGGAAAATAGGGGAAAGAAAGGAAAATTAAAATTCCTAAACCTTAGATTACTAGGAAATTCAAGATTCAAGCTCCAAAATCAAAGAAAAGCTTAGGTAAGCATCCTCTTCTTCTTCTCCACCTCAATCTCTCTCCAAGTTCCAAAAAATCCTATAACCTAATTTAGGTAATATTTGCATTTGATCATAGATTGAGAGTTCTTGAAGTTGGGTGGAGGAGTGATAGATCTTGCCTTGTTTTATAGATTCTCATTCATTTTTTTGGGTTTAAAGGTGGGTTCTTGAACTAACATCTATGTCTATACCTTGATAGTTGTTAGGTATAAATTTCTAACATCTATTTCATATCCATTTGTTTTTGAATTGAATTGATTTGGAGAATTTTTTAATTTTTGGTATTTTGAAGTCAAAATCTATGAAAATCCTTATATGGATGTTTGGACATATTGTTCGGAGTGTATTGGTGAATCTATAGGGCTGGGTTGTCGCTTGCCATAAATCCCTAGCCATCATCGCTCATACGATCATTTCGATATGATTAGGCTATCATTGGCTAGGTTGATTTTTGCCTGAGCTTCAGCTCAGACGTCTGGTATAATTCTCAGACGCCTGGGCCATCGGAATAAAAATTCAAGATGTACAGCTCAGACGTTTGAGCTTACTTTCCAGACGTCAGGGCGATCTGGAATGAAAATTCCAGTCTTTCAGCACAGACGTCTGGGATAACCACCAGACGTCTGAAGCTGTTAAATTCAGCCAATTTGCCTATTTTATATGTCTTTCCATTTTATATGGCTTTCCATTTTATATCGATTCTTGGTTGATCCGGTTGGATGTTGTCATTTATTATCAACTTTGATGACTTCTTTTTTGGATTTTTGGGAATATCCATTTGATATCGATTTCTACGGTTTTGATTCACATCATCGAATGTGAATTTTTAGCGATTAATTGTTTTTACAATCATTTCTATGATTTATCACGTTAAAATACAAAGGTTTTATACTAATAGTAAATACTCAAATTCTTTTACAAAAATGATTTTAACGTTACTTTTAATACAAAGCTCATTTTTAAAAGCCGTTTTTCAATCCATTTGTATATACAAACCATTACCTCATTCGTATGAGAAATCTAATTAAACGACTTAGCAAAACAAGTGATATGAAATGCTTGCGTTTTCTTTATCGGTTAATTCTTGGACTTGTTCGACTGAAATCTTGTGACAATTTTTGAGTGGAAATCTATAATTTGTTCGTAAATATTTAAGTTAAGCTAGTGGTTATGGGACATAAAGCAAAACTCATTTATTTACTCTCTTAGTGTAATTCACACTTTTTATTGATTAGTGGTGATCATTTTATGGTTTAGACTAGCGATATGCGATGTTTATTTGTCCACGTGGGGGAACGTACCTGATCGATTTATTGAGCTTCGTCTCATTTTTATAGGCTAGCGACCTATGGTAATTATTTGAGTTCGGTTCATCGGGCGTACCGTTGTACTACGTCATTGTTTCGATTATTGGAGTTCGGTTCATCGGGCGCACCGTTGTACTACATCGTTGTTTCGGCTTATCAGGTTCATCGGGCGTACCGTTGTACTACATCATTGTTCCGAATTACTTGAGTTTCAAGTTCCATGAGCGTACCGTTGTACTACGTCGTTGCACTGGCTCTATGATTAGAGACCATGGCACAACATCTCATTTGTGATACACGTGTTGCTGAGTTTTTGTGCTCCCGTTTTTGATAGGCCTCCCCCTTTGTGTTTTATGAATTTCTAAGTATTTATTTCTGGAATTTGTGATTCACCAATTTTGATGATATGCATTGATAAGCTCTATCAATATTTGTGGTTTGGTGAATAATCTAAAGAATATGACATTCTTTTTGGTGTTCGGGAAAGTTTGAGATATTGTATGATTTTTTTTGTTATCATATATTTCTATTATATCTCTTACCCTATCTCATTTTAAATGATATTTATAGCTAGATTGATCCGTTTATTATTTTCTTTTTAAATAATACTCTGGTCAGACCGAGGTGTTTCAGGTGCTTCTACTTGACTTCTTATCAGGGTCCGTCATCTGACTTTTGGCTAACTACTTTAGCTTCAGTTTTGTTATTATACATTCGAGGTAGAGACTCCTTGATGTATACATATTCTTTGTCTAGCACTTGTATATATTCTTTTGTGATGTAGTGGATCTTATATGACCACTATTTGATGTACACTTATATGTGTTGTATCCATATCTGTGTTCCGCCTTAGTGATATGAATATCTATGACTAATTTTGTGTTATGCTTATTTTATATTTGTTTTCGAAGACCAAATAGTCACTGTGTAGTAGCTTTGAGTTTGTATTGGTATGCTGGATTTCCTCTTGAAATGAAAGTGATATTTTATCTGGCATATCGGTACTCGTAAAAAGCAATTACACAGATGGTCGCTCCTCAACATACTTATTCTTCGTGCTAGTCGAAGGCATTACTTTATAGTGTCCTTGGCTAGTGTGAGTATAGAGGTGGGGCATCACAGGCGATCATTTGTTTGGTAATGAAGGAAACTGTCTAACTAATTTGCTCATTGATGATACATAATTTAAAGATAAATATCAGTGTGCGCATATATCTGGACTTACACAGTGTACAACAAAAGGAGATTTTCAGTATATTGGTGTTGTTTCTCATGGTAATGATTTTGTAAGGATAGTTTTATGGGTTCGGCTGATGTGGTTAGGTAACCAGAGGTGATGGATATTTTAAATAAGTATGATATTTTTGACATGCACCATGATACGATTGGATCAGCTGAATTTTATTCTGAAGTTGTGGGGTCACAAAATGAGGTTATGAGTGATTTGGAGAATGTTGTGTTGGGCCGTCCGTTATTCATAACAAATTTAGAATCTAGCGATTTCGGTAGCAAACCAGCATCGTTTTCTACATCATCGAGGGGAGGTAGGGGTAGGAAATTTGTGGCTTTAAGTGAATCTATACGAAGTAGTGCTAGGATCCATAGTAGCCATTTTCAGTCTATGGATGAGTTACTTGATACGAGTGCCATGAGTGGTGCTACGAATTTAGGCTCAGGTATGATTTATGATTTGGGTAGCACGTATTCATCATATACTTTAGGTAGCTTGTCTCCTTCTGAGTTTGTCAGTTAGCTTGTTATCCACTTTTGTTTTATTTGATGTTGAGGTAGATTTAGCGCATATTAGAAGTAGGGAATTAGAAAGGGCTAGGTCTATTGGTTCATGAGGATTATTAGCTAGAATATTAGGGGTTTAAACGATTTAAATAAATATGAAAAAAATTAAAGCATTTTTAAGGATTATTTTATAGATATTGCACTATTACAGGAAACTAAAATTTAATTCCCTGACATTTGTTTTTATAGAAGATTAGGTGATTATAACTTTAGGAACTGGGCTTGTTCGCCTTCTGTAGGTGTCACGACCCAAAATTCAACATTCAAAAAATCGACATCAAATACCTCACTTGTATTCGACTACCGGAGATTCGAACGTCGAACTCTAGTTCGGATGGAGCTTATAACAACATTAAATGAATATAAACAGCGGAAACAAAATGATCTGCCATAAATCAACATCACAGATACAACGTCATCATAATATCCATTGTAACATCATCACCAACATCAGAGCATTTTTATACATATAACACAACTTCAAAATAGAACGCATCACAGCGGAACAACAAGATATCACACTTCAAGAAAGGCTTCGAAAAAAAGAGAGCGATAGCGAGCATCCAACTAAGCACCTTGAAATCCAAAAAGCTTCCAAAAGATCACCAAGTCAAAAACCTTCAAAAAATACGATAGCTTCCAAACCAAAAGACTTCAAATTCCAACTAGCACCAAAACACGGAAACCTACTTCTAGGCTGCCCGTGTGGAAATTATGGGCACCCAGAGTTTAGAAAGGGAACAATAAACTCCAGGTCAGTCATGATACTGGTATGAGTAAATAAAAAAACAGTTGCTTGTACAAAAATAGTTTATAAAAGAAAAACCGGTATGCTTTTGGAAAATGAAACTACCATAAGGCCTTCCGGCACACACACACACAATGCAATCGCACACTTAGGGGAGATTTCTCCTTATGATAGTTAAATATGCTTAATACGAGAAAAATCTTTTAATATTATTATTATTAGTGCATAGTGTGAAAAAAATTTCGAAAATATAATATTAATCTTAGCCAGCATAGGTACCATTATATTATGCCTACTATAGCTACCATTTAAGAATGGCTGGTTATACAATTGAAATCGTACTGGGTTCGTATTAGTAATTGGATTTCGAACAAATGGTCAGGCTAAAGAACTTCCTGGGCCACATGGGTACGCCTTTGGAGGGATGCTTAGAGAACCTAACCGGATCTCTGCCAACACAAGGCCGGGTTACCTCTATAACTAAGTAACTACTACACGAGTATGCCACTCCCCGGTCGTAACCAACCTTTATCCCGGGATTCACCAACAATCACAAAGTAATAAATTTGCAGAAACCACATATGTTAAGTATCTGGGCTCCATAACATGATACCACCTCTATCCAGAAGGAAACGAAAATACCCTCAGGGGGTGCTACCCCTAAATAACCTTGCTGCATCTTTCCTGTTTTGACTATTCTAGGTTGTGAGGTTCGACGAAGTCTCATCCACAAAGCTACGCTTTTCACAAAAGCCATGCTTCGATCAACAAATGATCAGCAGCAATCAGCATGCCACATTACCAAGTTGGGAGTATATCACTGATAACCTTCAAATGCATAACCTTTGAGCTCGTACGTCTCAAAGAAGGATGTTAAGCTAAGAGAATAAATTCTCCGCCACCAACATATATGTATTTGATGTTCCGGGTTCGAACAGAACCGAAGGCACTTCTGAAGAAACCCTTACAATCCAGGTATCCACAATCCCGATCAGACTCCCTATCACATATGGAGATCTCTATACCGGAGCAACTCAGTGCAGAGTCATTCGACAGGTTATCTTATCGTTCTCAAAGACACCCGGTCTTCACCACCATCTTCAAATGCTATCCATTTCATCGTATCACTATTTGGAATGGGTTATATGACACAAAGGTCTTCTTCCGGCTAAACCGAATAGTAGGCGTCAATTTAAAAACATGTGGATATGTCATTCACAAAGATTCACAGGTTCGATGTGGGTTTCAGATAACCAACTGAAATCCAACTCCCTGTCGCATCGAAATTCAAATACCGTTTTACGGGCCAATAGGTTTTTACATTCACACTGAAATATATTCATCACAAAAATCACAGCTCAGCATAAAGCAATTCATATCACATAGCATCACAATTACATATCAGAGATATCAATCAATACACAGCATACAATAGTTATCAATCATCTATAATTAAGATGGATCAATCGTGTGATTTAAATTAATTAATTGCATAATTACTTTTATTAATTATCTTTAACCAATGATTGGTTATCCTTAATTAAAATTAATTAAATCTTAATCACCTTCATTAATTAATTATTCCTTAATTAATTATCTTAATTAATTAATCCTTAATTGTTAATTAATTGAATCTTAATTACTTTTATTAATTAATTATTCCTTAATTAATTATCTAAATTAATCAATCCTTAATTATTAATTAATTAAATCTTAATTTCTTTTAATAATTAATTATTCCTTAATTAATTATCTTAATTAATTGATCCTTAACTGTTACTTAATTAAATCTTAATTACTTTTATTAATTAATTATTCCTTAATTAATTATCTTATTTAATTAATCCTTAATTGTTAATTAATTAAATCTTAACTTTTATTAATTAATTATTCCTTAATTAATTATCTTATTTAATTAATCCTTAATTGTTAATTAATTAAATCTTAATTACTTTTATTAATTAATTATTCCTTAATTAATTATCTTAATTAATTACAATTTAATTAACCTTAATTATTTACTTTAATTAATCTTTAATATTAAGTAATTAATTAAGTAATGACTTTTTTAAGTAATTGTATTAACAAATCATTCATTGTTTAAAAAATTAAAAGATAATCTTTTTATCTTTATTTATTTACTTTGATTATCCTTTAAACCTTGTTTAACAAATCATCCTTATCACATTTATTACTTTAAAAGGTTAAGATAGTTTGAATAACATTTTTATCTTAATTACCCTTTTAAATTACATTATTTATTTAATATAAATAAGTTTATAAAATAATGTATCAAAATTAACTCAATTAAAATTTGATTACTTTTGAAAATATCTTACTTATATCCTTAATTAATTCAAACTTAAATCAAAAACATCATTTTGAAAAGGATTAAAAGTTTGAATTTATTTTTAAAGTAAATCTGTTTCATACTACCGACCCGAGGCTACTTCGAGTCACACCCGAGCAAAAATGCTCCTCGCTTCGAGTCGTTTGCCAAATCCACTCGTGTGCCTTATATTTTTTCTACTTGAATTCGTCTAAATACGAACCCGATACGCACAGGTAAATACACGAGCTTAAACTCGAGCTATCTACCCATCTTCTCGAAAGTTACTTCGAGTCCTATCCCTTCTTCCCTCATTCAATATCGCTGACATCCTTTAATTCATTATGCAAATGCATAACTATTTTGATCACCTCTGATCAATGCTATGATCATCGATCAGTCGACGATCATCAACTCGACACACCAAAACACCCAACGTTGTGAAACTTTAACGAATTTGCAATTTAACTGTGCGACCGAGATTCGAACAAAATCGAGCCACCATTAAATGCCTCGTTATCCCTCCTCTGATCATCAGACGTCACGATACTCCACCTTAAGCTCCGCCAGCCTCCCACGCTTCCGATGGCCCCGGTCCGATGATCTCCGATGGCCTAAAGACGGCGTATTGATCACGTTTCTAACCTCGACTCATTTTAGACCTTAAACCCTAACTTGATCA
Organism: Allium cepa; assembly: GCA_030765085.1. NCBI lineage: Eukaryota > Viridiplantae > Streptophyta > Magnoliopsida > Asparagales > Amaryllidaceae > Allium > Allium cepa. The sequence goes on along the minus strand of CM060941.1, from coordinate 74,421,028 downwards.
AAATCAACATCCACGTTAATCTAGAATTTTATCAAGCATTTTTTCCTAACTCTACGGTCTTCCAGCTAGCTCTGGTTACGAACACGAAGTCCATCGCCTTATCGATCGCCAAAAATTCGAGAAAATGACAATTCCATTCATCCCTCTCTTTCTCAGCGAATACTAGATAAAAAAAAGTTAATTTTACTTTTTAAAATCAACAACTTCGAAGACAATTCAATTTATGTATTCAAAATCTGAAATCATGTTTGATGAAATTTCGGTTTATATTGGGTTTGCCTATAATCTTATGTTTCCACGCAAGATTTTTTGTTTAATTTTCTTAAATTTGTTTTTAAAACTTTGAGCACAATCATACAAACATATTTCTTTTTGATTTCAAAGACTAAAAACAATCTAATATAGAGCTTTTGGATTTTGAGACAGGGTTTTGAGCCTGTAGGCATGGAACAGAGTTTATTTTGATGTGCACAGACATGCATCTTTATTTTCATGTATAAATCTGTACATGCAAACACACATTTATCATTCAAACTTCAGTATTGTTCACAGCAACAAGTTCAAGTTCAAATCAAGGAATTTACCCACCTGTGTAGTTGAACGGAGAGCTTTCTGTCTGGTTTTAAAAAAAATGAAAGCCTGGAAACTGTTTTTCTTTTCTCAACTTGATCTTGGATTTTTTTTTTATCTGCAACTAATTTATGAAAACTTGTTTAATCTCTGATGGATTTTACTTACTTAATTTCTCAATAACGAACTAAAATTCAAACTTACTTACAGTTTTGTTTTTTTATGAAACAGAGAAAAACTTTGATCTGCTACTTGAAAACTTGAGTTTGCAAAGTATTTGAGTTGATCCTGATTCTTGTTTAATTGTTGAAGTTGACTCCTGCTTGATGTTGAATTATTTGTTGAAGACTTGAAGTTGTTCTTGAGATTCCCTTTCTGGCTTGAGAATTTGAAAAGAATGGTTACATATTTTTTCTGGAATTTTAGCCTTGATTTAAAATGTTGAGGAGGTTATGCTTTGATTACTTGTTTTGATGATTTTATTCTCTGGTTTAAAGATTGTACAGGGTTTTGAAATGAATAAAAGGTGTATGAAGAAGGAGATAAAATGGATTATATAACTATATTTCCATTTTTTCTGAATTTCTAAAAAAAATGAAAATGATGTAATGACACTTGTTTAAATTCTTTCTACATGTTCAACACTTGTCTCTATATTCATTACTAGCTTAACATTTGTAATTTTTTATATTAGAAAGATACTTTTTACATTATTTAAATTGTTTTTAAATTTACATTTTCCCATTTCCTAAAGGCATTTGCTTATTATTAATAAATACTATTTAAAAGAGAATTTTGAAATTAAATATACATTAAATAAATTACTTAGATATATATTTACAAATCCATATTATTTTACTAAAGCATTTATTTAAAATTTAAATTCAAATTCAAAGTCAAATATACCCATATATGCACACAAATATATATATATATATATATATATATATATAATTTAAATTCAAATGATTTTAAAAACATTTATTATTTTAAATTTTAAATTCAAAAGAATTTGAAATTTTATTCAAATAAATTATCATTTATTTTATTTGTTTTGAAACTTTTCAAATTATTTTTCAAATTAAATTCCAAAAGTTCAAATAAATACCATATTTAAATTGATAAATTTTGGGATGTTACAGATTTCCCCCCTTAAGAAAATTTCGTCCTCGAAATTTGGAAGAGAGAGAAAAGCAAACAAAGAATATACGAATTCAGAAAAAGATAGAGAAATGACTTACCAGTTTAAGCCTAGATATTCACTCTGCAATTGGGATAAGTCTTTTCCATACTGTCCTCTGTTTCCCAAGTACAGTCCTTTGGATCACCGCTCCACTACACTTTAACTAATTTCAAACTTCGTACCTTAATTATTTTTCATCACGATCGATTATTTTCAATGGATATCTTTTAACTGCTAAGTTGGGAGTGATTTCACGATCCTGCCGAGCTGCCTCTTCGATAACACTGTCTGGATCGTGCACATACTTTCAAAGATGTGAAACGTGAAATACATCGGGTATGCCAGATAACCAGCTAGGTAGTAGCACTCGATATGCCAGAGGACCGATCCTTTCTAGTATAGGAAAAGGACCAATGTATCATGGTGCCAGCTTACCAGTCTTCCCAAATCTTAACACACCACTTATTGAAGACACTTTCAAGAAAACGGAATCTCCAACTTGAAATTCTAAAGCTCTTCTCCTGCGGTCGTAATAACTCTTTTGACGACTTTGAGCAGTTATTAACTTCTTTCGAATAAAATCAACTTTTTCAGTGGCTTCTTTAATCATATCTGGTCCAAGAACGAGTCTATCACCAGACTCAATCCAGCATGCCGGTGATCGACACGGACGACCATATAAAGCTTCAAAAGGAGCCATTTCGATACTGGCTTGATAGATATTGTTATATGAAAATTCGACCAAATGTAAATAGTCTTCCAATGAACCACCAAAGTCGAGAATACAAGCTCGCTAAAGATCCTGTAATATTCGATTTGTCCTTTCAGTCTGCCCATCAGACTGTGGGTGATAAGTAGTGCTGAAGTTCAGTTTTGTTCCCAATGCGGCTTGGAATGCCTCCAAAAATCTACTGGTGAAGATCGGATCACGATCACTCACTATACTGCTGGGTATACCGTGGAGACGGACAATTTCTTTCACATATAACTCAGCTAAACTTGCTGTTGTACGGATAGATTTCACGGGTATAAAGTGGGCTGTCTTAGTCAAACAGTCTACAATAACCCAAATTGCTTCACTCCCCTTTCGAGTGCGGGGCAATCCGTCAATGAAATCCATCGATACTTGATCCCATTTCCACTTGGGTACCTCCAAAAACTGGAGTAAACCTGCCATCTTCTTCTGATCGCTTTTAATTTGTTGACAAGTAACACATCGACTCATGTATATAGATATATCACTTTTCATTGTCTTCCACCAGAAAGTTCTTTTAATATCTCTATACATCTTATTAACTCCTGGATGGATACTGAGTTTAAGATTGTGACATTCATCCAAAATTTCACGTTTTAATTCTGGGATATTTGGCACACACAACCTCCCTTTTAATCTTACTATTCTATTCTTATCGACCTCAAAACTGGAATTTTCGCTACGACGAATTCTTCTATAAATTTCTAGAAGAAACTTGTCTTCATTTTGCTTGTGGGCGATTTTCTCAAGAAGAGTAGGAGGGACACAAGATGAGCAAGAGTAGCATGCTTCCTACTTAAAGCATCAACAACAATATTGGCTTTCCCGGTCGTATAAAGAATATTTAGGTTATATGACGCTAGAAATTCTAACCATCGTTGTTGTCGTAGATTTAAATCTTTCTGGGTGAAGAGATATTTCAAAGATTTGTGGTCGGTGAATAATTCGAATTTTTCACCTAGAACAAGAAGGAGTTATTAAGTATATATCTTAAATTAAATAAGTTTTTTTAAAATTTTAGTAAAGCTGAAAGAGATTTTACCCAGAAGATAGTGTCTTCAGATTTTAAAAGCGAAAATAACAGCTAGAAGCTCGAGATCATGAGCTGGATAATTTTTCTCATGCGGTCGTAATTGTCTACTCGCGTAGCTAATTACCTTCCCATTATGCATTAGTACCACACCCAAACCTTCTCCACAAGCGTCGATATAGACAAATAAACCTTGGTTTCCATTAATGATAGCGAGAACGGGAGTTGTAGTTAATCTCCTTTTCAACTCCTAAAAAGCTTCATCACATTTTGGAGTCCAATCGAATTTATCATTCTTCATTGTTAGCTTAGTCAATGGACTGGCCAACTTGGAAAAATCTTGGACAAACTTTCTATAATATCCCGCCAAACCTAGAAAACTTCAAACTTCTTTAGGAGTAGTGGGTCGCTTCCAGTCTAGAATAGCATAAATCTTTCCCTAATCAACAGAGATTCCTTCTTCATTAACAATATGGCCAAGAAATCTGACTTCTTTAACCCAAAAATGGCACTTATAAAACTTTGCAAACAGAATGTTCCTCCTTAATATCTCCAAAACAATTCTAGGATGCTTAGCATGCTCCTCTTCGGTTTTGGATTAGATTAGGATATCATACATAAACACAAGTACAAATTTATTCAGCACTTCCCGGAATACACAGGTCATTAAGTCTACGAAGTATGCCGGAGCATTAGTTAGTCCAAAAGGCATGACTAATCATTCGTAGAAAATGTATGGACCCCTGAAAGCAGTCAAATGAACATAGTCTTAGGCTATTCGTAGCTGATGGAATCCCTGAGCTAGATCCATCTTAGAAAAGAATCGAGCGCCATGAAGTTGATCGAATAGATCTTCGATTCTAGGTAAAGAGAATTTTTTTCTTAAGAGTTTGTTTATTGAGATCGCGGTAGTCTACACACAATCTTAAAGATCCGTCCGATTTAGCCACAAAAACGATAGCTGAACCCCATTCGGAAACATTAGGGCGAATCAATCCTTTTCCCAGCAAATCTCGAGTTTGATTGACTAATTCAATTCTTTCTCTGGGTGCCATCATGCGACTTGCGTGAATGACAGGACGAGCATTGGGTACTAATCCAATTCTGAATTCTATTTCTCTGTGTGGAGGTAAGGATTTTACTTCTTCAAATACGTCGGAAAATTCCCGAACAACAGGTATGGACTCCGGACTGGGTTCAGGATATCCCAAATTATACATCAATTTATCTCTCTTAGGACTTGGATCCTCACAAGAGATTTCAATAAATTTCCAAGATTTGTTTTGATTGAGATCGTTCGATTATTACAATCTAATTTGGCTTCGTATTTTGTTAGCCAATCCATTCCAAGTAAGATTTCGAATTCATTAAAATCAAGGACAAAGAGACAGATAGAGAATTGGTAACAAGAATACGAGATAGGAATGTCTCTACATCATAGACAAAGGTTTGAAGGACCACCAATAGGATTTTTCACATAAATAGGCTCGTTAACAAAATTAAGTTTAAGTTTTAATTCATTTATGGCTTGGTGTGAGATAAAGCTATGTGTAGCGCCCATGTCAAACAAAACTCTAACAACTTTATCATAAATAGTAAGATTACCTTCTAGAACACCTTTTTCTTTATCTGCCCTCGAAGTTGAAGGATCTTCCTTTATCACATAGACATTTTCCACTTGTGCTTGCTTCATTGCCGGGAAATAATTAACTACATGTCTAGGCTTGTGACAATTATAGCATTCTCTAACTCCCTGAACATTCTTCATAGGTTGTTCTTTCCTAACTTGCTTCTTCGGATACTTGCAGTTGTTTGAATAATGTCCTTTTTCTTGACAGTTGTAACAAGTTATATCTCTAGCCGGATTTCCTTGATTGTTCTTCTTATCCTTTCCTTGATATGGTTTCTTGCCCCCAAACTTTCTTTTTTTCCAATTTTGATTGCTCGAATTTCCTCCTTCCCTCGGGACTTCCTGCATATCCAGGGTAGCATACCTGTACCCCATATCGATAAGATCAGAAAAAGATTCTTTGATGCATGTTGTCATCCTTTCATGGTACTTCTTGTTCATCCCATGAATGAACCTCTCATTTTTCTTTAGAGGTGTGTTCACCAATTCCGGACCGAAACGGGATAGTTCGTTGAATTTGTTTAAGTACTCCTCAAATGACAAACTCCCCTGCTTTAAGTCCATAAATTCCTGGTACATTCGGGAAATGCCAGCCGGCGGCATATAGCGCTTCTCAAACACCTCCTTAAAACGATTCCAAGTAAACTCTTCTTCTAGTTCATCTACAGTGACTGTCTCCCACCAGGCTAAGGCTTCTTCTTGAAGTTGCCAAGAAGCTATGAGTCGCATTTGATCGTCTTCTAACTTTAGCCCTTTAAAAATTCTTTTACTCGATCTAATCCAAGCTTGAGCCTCAATAATAGATTCCTTGCCAGTAAATGGCTTACCACCAAGCCTCGAGAAGCTTTTATACAAATCAGCCAGATTCGGCTGATGCTGACTAGGTATTGCTGCTTCTGCTGTTGGGGGAACTTGACCAACTGTTGTGGCATTTCCTTGACCCCTAGCTCTTCCTCTTCACCCGCTCATTCTTACTATCTGTAATTAGTAAGAAAAATTGATTTAGATATACAGACGAGATATCTTAAGGAATACAGCAGTTAAAAGAAATAGACCAAGAAAATTTAGGGTTTTGGTCTCGGGTTATACTCATTCTAGGGTATACTTCACCCTATCTCTAATGAGCCACCTAATGTGTTATACTCCGTAGCAAAAGTACTTACTCAACCTTTAGTTCCGATACCACTTGTGACAACCTGAAATTCAACTTTCAAAAAATCGACATCAAATACCTCACTTGTATTCGACTGCTAGAGATTCGAACGTCGAACTCCAGTTCGGATGGAGCATATAACAACATTAGATGAATATAAACAGCAGAAACAAAATGAACTGCCATAAATCAACATCACAGATACAACATCATCATAATATCCATTACAACATCATCACCAACATCAGAGCATTTTTATACATTTAACACAACTTCAAAATAGAACGCATCACAGCGGAACAACAAGATATCACACTTCAAGAAAGGCTTCAAAGAAAAGAGAGCGATACCGAGCATCCAACTAAGCACCTTGAGATCCAAAAAGCTTCCAAAAGATTACCAAGTCAAAAACCTTCAAAAAATCCGATAGCTTCCAAACCAAAAGACTTCAAAATCCAGCTAGCACCAAAACACGGAAAGCTGCTTCTCGGCTGCTCGTGTGGAAATTATGGGCACCCAGAGTTTAGAAAGGGAACAATAAATTCTGGGCCAGTCATGGGACTGGTATGAGTAAATAAAAAAACAGTTGCTTGTACAAAAAAAGTTTATGAAAGAAAAACTGGTATGCTTTTGGAAAATGAAACTACCATAAGGCCTCCCGGCACACACACAATGCAATCGCACACTTGGGGGAGATTTCTTCTTATGATAGTCAAATATGCTTAATACGAGAAAACTCTTTTAATATTATTATTATTAGTGCATAGTGTGAAAAACACTTCGAAAATATAATATTAATCTTAGCCAGCATAGGTACCATTATATTATGCCTACTATAGCTACCATTTAAGAATGGCAGGTTATACAATTGAAATCGTACTGGGTTCGTATTGGAAATTGGATTACCAACAAATGTTCAGGCTAAGGAACTTCCTGGGCCACATGGGTACGCCTCTGGAGGGACGCCCCGAAATCCTAACTGGACCTCTGCCAACACAAGGCCGGGTTACCTTTGTAACTAGGTAACTACTACATGAGTATGCCACTCCCCGGTCGTATCCAACCTTTATCCCGGGATTCACCAACAACCACAAAGTAATAAATTTGCAGCAACCACATAGGTTAAGTATCTGGGCTCCATACCATGATACCACCTTTATCCAGAAGGAAACGAACATACTCTCAGGGGGTGCTACCCCCAAATAACCTTGCTACATCTTTCCTGTTTCGACCATTCCGAGTTGTGAGGTTCGACGAAGTCTCGTCCATAAAATTACGCTTTTCACAAAAGCCATGCTTCGATCAACAAATGATCAGCAGCACTCAGCATGCCACATTACCGAGTTGGGAGTATATCACTGATAACCTTCAACTATATAACCTCTAAGCTAGTACGTCTCAGAGAAGGGTGTTAAGCTAAGAGAATAAATTCTCCGCCACCAACAGAAATGTATTTGAAAGAAATCTGCTTTATATCTCAAAATGTAATGTCAGACATACAATCATACAAGTCTGTTTCGGGTTCGAATAGAACCGAAGGCACTTCCGAAGAAGCCTTTGCAATCTGGGTATCCACAATCCCGATCGGACTCCCCATCACATATGGAGATCTCTATACCGGAGCAACTCGGTGCAGAGTCATTCGACAGGTTATCCTATCGTTCTCGAAGACATCCAATCTTCACCACCATCTTTAAATGCTATCCATTTCGTCATATCACTATTCCGAATGGGTTATATGACACAAAGGTCCTCTCCCGGCTAAACCGAATAGTAAGCGTCAATTTAAAAACATATGGATATGTCATTCGCAAAGATTCACAGGTTCGATGTGGGTTTTGGATAACCAACTGGAATCCGACTCCCTGTCTCATTGAAATTCAAATGCCATTTTACGGGCCAATGGGTTTTCACATTCACACTGAAATATATTCACCACAGAAATCACAGCTCAGCATAATGCAATTCATATCACATAGCATCACAATTACATATCAGAGATATCAATTAGTACACAGTATACAATAGTTATCAATCATCTACAATTAAGATGAATCACTCGTGTGATTTAAATTAATTAATTGCATAATTACTTTCATTAATTATCTTTAACCAATGATTAGTTATCCTTAATTAAAATTAATTAAATCTAAATCACCTTCATTAATTAAATATTCCTTAATTAATTATCTTAATTAATTAATCCTTAATTTTTAATTAATTAAATCTTAATTACTTTTATTAATTAATTATTCCTTAATTAATTATCTTAATTAATTAATCCTTAATTGTTAATTAATTAAATCTTAATTACTTTTAATAATTAATTATTCCTTAATTAATTATCTTAATTAATTAATCCTTAATTGTTAATTAGTTAAATCTTAATTACTTTTAATAATTAATTATTCCTTAATTAATTATCTTAATTAATTAATCCTTAATTGTTAATTAGTTAAATCTTAATTACTTTTATTAATTAACTATTCCTTAATTTATTATCTTAATTAATTAATCCTTAATTGTTAATTAATTAAATCTTAATTACTTTTATTAATTAATTATTCCTTAATTTATTATCTTAATTTATTAATCCTTAATTGTTAATTAGTTAAATCTTAATTACTTTTATTAATTAATTATTCCTTAATTAATTATCTAAATTAATTACAATTTAATTAACCTTAATTATTTACTTTAATTAATCTTTAATATTAAGTAATTACTTTTTTAAGTAATTGTATTAACAAATCATTAATTGTTTATAAATTAAAAGATAATCTTTTTATCTTTATTTATTTACTTTGATTAACCTTTAAACCATGTTAATAAATCATCATTATCACATTTATCACTTTAAAAGGTTAAGATAGTTTAAATAACATTTTTATCTTAATTACTCTTTTAAATTACATTATTTATTTAATATAAATAACTTTATAAAATAATGTATCAAAATTAATTCAATTAAAATTTGATTACTTTTGAAAATATCTTACTTATATCCTTAATTAATTCAAACTTAAATCAAAAACATCATTTTGAAAACGTTTAATAGTTTGAATTTCTTTTTAAAGTAAAACTACTTCATACTATCGACCCGAGGCCACTTCGAGTCACACCCGAGCAAAAATGTTCCTTGCTTCGAGTCGTTTGCCAAATCCACCCGCGTGCCTTGTACTTTTTTTGCTTGAATTCATCTAAGTACAGACCCGATACGCATAAGTAAATACACGAGCTTAAACTCGAGCTATCTACCCATCTTCCCGAAAGTTACTTCGAGTCGTATCCCTTCTTCCCTCATTCAATACCACTGACATCCCTTAATTCGTTGTGTACATGCACAACTATTTTGATCGCCTTTGGTCGATTCTATGATCACCGACTAGTCGATGATCATCAACTCGACATACCAAAATACACAGCATTGTGAAACTTTGATGAATTTGCAATTTGACTGTACGACCGAGATTCGAACAAAATCGAGCCACCATTAAACGCCTCGTTCTCCCTCCTCTGACCATCAGAGGTCACGATACTCCACCCCAAGCTCCGCCAGCCTGCCACGCTTCCGATGGCCCCAGTCCGATGATCTCCGATGGTCTAAAGACGGTGCAGTGATCACGTTTCTAACCTCGACTCATTTTACACCTTAAACCCTAACTCGATCAAAATCAACATCCACGTTAATCTAGAATTTTATCAAGCATTTTTCCCTAACTCTATGGTCTTCCAGCTAGCTCTGGTTACGAGCACGAAGTCCATCGCCTTATCGATCGCCAGAACTTCAAGAAAATGACAATTCCATTCATCCTCCTCTTTCTCAGCGAATACTTGATAAAAAAAATTTAATTTCACTTTTAAAAATCATCAACTTCAAAGACAATTCAATTTATGTATTCAAAATCTGAAATCATGTTTGATGAAATTTCTGTTTATACTGGGTTTGCCTGTAATATTATATTTCAAGGCAAGATTTTTTGTTTAATTTACTTAAATTTGTTTTTAAAACTTTGAGCATAATCATACAAACATATTTCTTTTTGATTTCAAAGCCTAAAAGCATTTTGAGACTTTTGGATTTTGAGACAGGGTTTTGAACCTGTAGGCATGGAATGGAGTTTATTTTGATGTGCAGAGACATGCATCTTCATTTTCATATATAAATCTATACATGTAAACACACATTTATCATTCAAACTTTAGTATTGTTCTCAGCAACAAGTTCGAGTTCAAATCAAGGAGTTTACTCACCTGTGTAGTTGAACAGAGAGCTTTCTGTCTGGTTTTTAAAAAAATGAAAGCCTGGATCTTCGATTTTTTTTATCTGCAACTAATTTATGCAAACTTGTTTCATCTCTGATGGATTTTACTTACTTAATTTCTCAACAACAAACTAAAATTCAAACTTACTTACAGTTTTTTTTTTATGAAACAGTTAAAAACTTTAGTCTGCTACTTGAAAACTTGAGTTTGCAAATTATTTGAGTTGATCCCGATTCTTGTTTAATTGTTGAAGTTGACTCCTGCTTGATGTTGAATTATTTGTTGAAGACTTGAAGTTGTTCTTGAGATTCCCTTTTTGGCTTAAGATTTTGAAAAGAATGGTTACAGATTTTTTTTCTGGAATTTTAGCCTTGATTTAAAATGTTGAGGAGGTTATGCTTTGATTACTTGTTTTGATGATTTTCTTCTCTGGTTTAAAGACTGTACAGGGTTTTGAAATGAATAAAAGGGGTAAGAAGGAAGAGATAAAATGGCTTATATAACTATATTTCCTTTTTTATGAATATCTAAAAAAATGAAAATGATGTAATGACACTTGTTTAAATTCTTTCTACATGTTAAACACTTGTCTCTATATTCATTACTTGCTTAACATTTGTAATTTTTTATATTAGAAAAATATATTTTTTACATTATTTAAATTGTTTTTAAATTTACACTTTCCCATTTCCTAAAGGCATTTGCTTAGTATTAATAAATACGATTTAAAAGAGAATTTTGAAATTAAATATACATTAAATAAATTACATAGATTTATATTTATAAATCCAAATTATTTTACTAAAGCATTTATTTAAAATTTAATTTCAAAGTCAAAGTCAAATATACTCATATATACACATAAACATATATATATATATATTTATAATTTATATTCAAATGATTTTAAAAACATTTATTATTTTAAATTTTAAACTCAAAAGAATTTGAAACTTTATTCATATAAATTATCACTAATTTTATTTGTTTTGAAAATTTTCAAATTATTTTTCAAATTAAATTCCAAAAGTTCAAATAAATTACCAAGTTTAAATTGATAAATTTTGGAATGTTACAGTAGGATCTTCTGGGGGTTTACTTATTGGGTGGAAGGATAATTCTTTTAAATTGCTTCAATATATTTCTAAGCAGCATTCTTTGCACATTATTCTCATCAATTTTAGCAAAAATTCTATTTTAACTATATCTAATGTTTATGTCCCAAATTTAAAACACGATTGTAGGGTTCTATGGAATGAATGTTTAGAATTTAGATCTTTAGTTCCCGGTTCTTGGACTATGGGGGGCTTCAATGTTACATGTTTTCTAGGCGAGCGTTCACCACGAGAAGGTGATTTCTCTTCTATGGAAGAATTTGACAAATTTATACTTAATTCTAATTTTATTTAAATTCTCTTGGAGCAATACTAGAGATCTCCCTCAATGGCCCTTTTAGATAGATTTTCTGTTAGTGACATATCGAGGATAAATTTCCTATTTGTAGAGTCTTGGATTTGCCTTACACTTATTCTAACCTAATGTCATATAATTCTTACGTATGATCATCATAAGACTGTTTTTAAATCTTTTAAATTCGAGAAAATGTGGTTATTTGAATCTAATTGCTCAACTCTAATTAAAAATAAATGGATTTCAATGTATTTTTGTAATAACCGAAATTCGGATAATTTTGCAAACAATTTTGTTTTAAAACTTGGAGGTCTTAGGAAATTTTTTAAAGATTTGGAGTAAAAATGTTTTTGGAAGTATTAAAATTAAAAAAGAATATATTCTTTCTGAAATTCTTAAAATAAATAAGATAGAAGAAACTGGACAACTAAATCTAGGTGAGCATAACGTTCTCGCTAATTTAAAAGAAGAGCTTAGTTCAATTTTAGAAAAGGAAGAGGTTATGTGGAGACATAGATCTAGAATTTAAAGGATTAATGAAGGTGATGATAATACAATTTTTTTTTCATAATATGGCAAGTGGTAGAAAACGTAGTAACATGATAAATTCAATTTTTGTGAATAATGTAGAATTCGTTAATCAAAAGGATCTTAATATGGATTTTACTGATTATTATAGTGATATATTTGGCACTAAGAATAAAAATAGAATTAACGTTAGACGGAATGATATTTACCCTACTGATTCCAGAATTGAGCTTTCTGAGTTCGATAATCCTCTTTCTAAAGAGGAAATTTTGAAAGCTATTAATGACATGCCTAGTGATAAAGCGCTGGGCCCAGATAGGTTCCCTATTTTATTTCACAAATTATTTTGGTATGTTTTAAAATTCGATTTAATTTGCATGTTTAATGATTTTATAAAGGTAAATTACAATTATGAAGATTTAATTTTGCAAATGTAATTTTATTACATAAAAAATTTGGCGCTAATACTCTAAAAGATTTTAGACCTATTTCTTTGGTTAACCGCTCTGTTAAAACTATTTCAAAAGTTTTAGCTAATAGACTCAGTAAGAAAATGAATGATTTAATTGATTGTTCACAAAAAAATTTCATTAAGGGTAGAATATCACAGATGGAGTGGCTGTTGTTCAAGAATACATTAATCATTGTTGTAAAAATAACATTACTTATGCTCTTCTTAAAGTGGACTTCGCGAAAGCTTTAGATTTAGTTGATTGGGATTTTCTATTTGATCTGTTATTAGCAAGAGGTTTCAGGCACAGATGGATTAGCTGGATAATGACTTTACACAAAATGGGTAACTCCAGTATAATGGTTAATGGTATTTTAAGTAATAAAATTCAATCTAAATAAGTTTTAAGGCAAGATGATCATTTGTCGTCTCTTTTGTTTAACTTAACCGTAGATGTTTTCGCTAAGATAATTAAAAAAGCGGTTGATAATGGGTCTTTTGGGAATGTTGGTAGTGAAATCTCATGGAATGGTCTATCTGTCCTTCAATTTGTGGATGATACCTTACTATTTACCTCTCATTTGCCTAATCATGTTATTACCTTAAATTTATTTTACATAGTTTTGAACATCATTTGGGTTTAAAAATAAATTTTGATAAAAGTTCAGTTTTAGTTTTAAATGATTTTAAAAATGTTGAAGATTTAGTTGCTAATATGCTTAATTGTAAAAATATGAATTTTCCTTTTGATTATCTTGGTTTTTTTTATTAGACCAACTAAACTTCAACATGATGATTGGCTTATTACCATATATAAAATTAGAAATAGGATAGCTGATTGGAATGGGGGATTTTTATCAACAGTGGGTAGATTAGTTCTAATAAACACTATTTTATCACTTCTCCCGATCTGTTGGATGTCTATGCATCTTCTTTGAGATTGGGTGATTAACAAAATTGATAAAATAAGAAAGGGCTTTTTATGGAGTAGGGATAACTCTAACGGTAGTTTAAATGTTTAGTAAATTAGGAAACTGTTTTTAAATCCAAAAAAGAAGGTGGATTAGGATTCATTAATTTGCATAATATGAATTTGTCTTTACTAGGAAAGTGGTTATGAGAATTTAAGGATATAAATGATAATTCTCTTCGGAAGAAATTATTACTAAACATTACTATAATGGAAGTAATAATTTACATCAAATTACACCTATAGTTATAAATAAATTGTCTAATTTTTGTAAATCATTTTTAAAATGTCATGATATTTTTAACCTTGGTACTAATACAATAGTTCATTTAGTTAATAGTACTTCTTTTTGGCAGGATTGTTGGATTCCTGTTATTCCTCTTAGGATAAAATTTAAAGAGCTTTACGAAATTTGTAACTTTAAGAATGCTTTAATTATAGATGTTTTTTCTCCTGAAAATAACCTTCCTTGGAATTTTAGTTTAATAAAATTTTAGTAGTTATAACTCATAGGTTACCATCTTTGCTTTGTGCTAGATTGAATCTATATAATGTTGATAATGAAAATGATAATATTGGTTGGGAATAGGATAAGAGTAAGAAATTTACTTCTAATTTTTTTTATAAATTTCTTAATTTCTTGGATGTAGCTAATAACTCTTTTAAATCTGTTTGAAAAATAAATGCTCCTCTTAAGTCGAAAATTCATTTGTGGTTAATCATGAATGGTAAACTAAATATTATAGAATTTTTAAAAAGAAAAAATATGCAGGTTGATAATAAATGTTATTTTTGCAATCTGCATTTTGAAGATATTGAAAATATGTACTATGATTGCATGGATACTTAATACATTCTGAATAATATTCTCAAAATATTTAACTTTAATCTTACAACTAAAGTTACGAATTGCAAATATTATTAGAATGATTTATGATTTAAGTTTAAAAAGAAAAATATAATTTTTCTTTATACTTTATTCATTATAATTTGTTGGTATATTTGATTTGAGAGTAACCAAGGAATTTTTAATAATAATAGTCATTTTAATAAATTGCTTTTTATAATATATTCATTTTTTGTAGTTGGATCTCAAACCCTAAATATAAATTAGCTAAAAATAATCATTTTAAATAATATCTTAATAAGGTTAGTAATAATATTAAGTTATTTAAACATAGAAACAATTTTTTTGACACTAATAATTGTAGCGTTAACATTTTTTCAAAAGTAAATGGTGATTTCGCTGATTATCATAATATCCTTTTGATCAAACGAGCATAAGGATAAGTTTTTTTATTTGTTTTAGTTTTTGTTATAACTTTAGTTTGTTTTTATTTTAATTTATAGATTTTCAACTTCTTTTGATCATGGATTCTTTTTAGTCCTTTTTCTAATTTTTACTGTATTATGTCATATTATCCTAGCTTTTGTATCATTACTTTTATTTTTTTAGTACATATATATGTATATAAATTTCATTTATATACATATATATGTATTATTCTTATAGTTCTCTTAGTTCCTTTTATAGATACAGGTTTAGCCAGAAGTGGTGTTAGATTCTTTTTGCATGGTTCACATGATTGCTGATGGCAAGATTACTGTTCGTTGCGAAGAGTTCTTCTTAGTCCCTCTACATCTTCAGTGGGGCTTTCTACTTTTTGGATGATTCACTTTTCAGCGAGGCGCTCTCTCCAATTCTACAAAGTTTATAAAGTGGCATTTTTCATTCTAGATCATTCGCATTTCCAATTTCTTCGTAGTCTACAGCATGGCGTTTACTTCTCAGATGGAGCTGTCTTCTAGTATCATTGGTGCTGAGTTGCTTCATAGATTTTTTAGGTACTTCTAACACCTCAATACCGGGCGGTGGCCTCGCCGGAGCTCAATATTGAGGTGTAATGGACGGTGGCCTTGTTGGAGCTCATTCCAGGGGTACTTGAGTTCTTTTCTTTGTTTTTGTACTATGATTAGCTGCCTACCAAGCATGTTGGCAGCACCTTGTATTCTATGATATATACATATTTACATGTATGCTCTCCTCTATTCTAGAGGATCACACATATTTCTCAAGAAAGAATGTTCAATAATTTATGCATGTTTAAATTTCCATTATCTCAAAATTTAAGAGTTATAATTTAAATTCTCATATTTCACTTAAACATTTAGCTTCAGTTTCTTATTTCTCATTTTAGAAGTTTCCAACTATTCAAAAAAATCGCTTATTCCTACAACTGAAAATCATTAATTAACAGGAACTTAAGAATTCAAATATCGAGTTCATTTCAAATCATCTTGAAATAATATATTTACTCATATCTTTTATATGTATCAAATCATATTTAGAAATTTTAAATCAAAATATGTTTATCGAACCAAATGTGTAACAAAGCTACTAAGTGGCCTTCCCTACTTTGGGACTCGAAAATGAATGTCGATAATGTGGCCATCATCATCGAAATTATTTTCCAATGACAGAGGAGGGGAGTACATGACTTATTTACTTTTAATTCCTTTTGAAACACTTCTATTCATAATTATTTTTGAATAATACTAATTATTATATCACAATCTTAGAAAACAATTTCAAAAGCACCGGGATTATAGTTCTCAAATTCTCAACTTTTAAATCCTTTCTATTTATAAGCAATAAAAATACTTATACAATTTCATTACCTTATTATGAAAACATTTCGTTACTTTAATCTTTGTTATCGCAAATAATTCTTATTGTAATTAGATTTCAATTCAATCTAATTATTGAACGCTTTGCGAAATAGAGTTCACAAAGTATTCATTTTTAGTTTAATTCAACCAATAATCGATGATAACTAAATATTGTCATCTCCTAACAACTAAAATCCATAAATAAATTTGTGTTTTCATAAACCTATCGATAACATGGCATCCCATGCACCGATCAGAAGTCATAAATAACTCAACAGATAAATGAACACAATATAAAACATTTTATAAAAACTAACAAGTACGCGCTCTATATATATATATATTCAAACAGTCTTATTCTAGGGTATTACTACCATATCTCTAATGTGTCAACCCCCACAAAGCTAAGATTATCGCTAAACCAAAGCTATGATATCAACTGCGACGACCCGCATTTCACAATGTTTAAATCGACAATATTCCACACATGTCCAACTCAAACAATGTGAAACACGGATAATCAATGGGTTAATTAAGAAAAATAAGAAAAGAAGAAAATAAACACAGAATCTCGTAGCGGAATAGCATAATATAATAATCAAATAAACAGTTCATGAAGCTGTTTATATTATACGTTTGATTAAAATTTTACAACATCAATCAGAATTATATATACAACAGAACAATAGAATAATGCAGTGGAACAACATGACGCAGGGAATAATACTAGTAATAATAATATACCAATCTTCGTCTTCGTCCTCTAGAGAATAATCTTCAATACGTTGAAAACTCAAAGCTGACCCAAGCATTAAGTAAAACAATACACTCAAGTCAGGACTAAAATATGCGTATGTGGATCAAATCAATATCACATATAATAGGAGTGTAATAGCGTCAGAGATGTGGTTTTACATCTCCTATCCAGTGTATATCGTGCGTGCAATAACTCAAGAGATGTTACGAGATTTTCCATCTCTCAAGGATCCGTCAAAATATCTATATATAATAGAATACGCTATATATGTAATGTCTAATCAATAAAATAAATATTTTTCCTAGCGTTAAGGCTTTACATTAATCCCCCTAATGCGTTTTTCAGCATTGTCGTACATTTTGCATATAACACAACCAGTAGAATGTCGGTGGATAGGGATGCACCATGATACGACAACACTAAACCAAACTCGTAGTTGTCTCGTATAAGAATAAATATATGACAAGGCACGTGAGGCAGTGCCCAAGGCAGGATACTACCGATTTGAGTCACAAGGCTGGTAGTAACCATCGCCATAACGACCGCCTACCATGTCCACCCATCCCATATCGAGTCAAAGAGAGGTTATCCCAATCAAAGTGCACCAATCGAAATCAACAACAAAGGCAATAGTGTGGACCGAGTCTGCAAGAAAGTCAAAGAATAGGTGTCTGCTAGGGGTAGTTAGCCCACTTGGCATGGATCAAGCCATCATGTTTTTGTCATTTAAATTGACATAAGTGTAGCGTCTATCTATCATCGTTCTCTTTCTTCAAATCAAGCAAATGTACACCAATTCCAACCACTTCATTATGGATTCACCTCCGCGTACACATTTGTTAAAGTGGTTCCAATACTGACAGAGAGTATGGCGATAAGAGCCCCCGGTGTCTTTGACAACCAAATGTCCTTTTACACAATAGTTGACTTTTTTACATTTCGAAAAACAATTCTACTTGATATCACAATATCATTCGCTTTAAAATATCTTATCTACTTCAATATGTCATATTCACTACAAAATATCGCTTTATTCAATTTAAAATATCGTTATATTCACTTCGAAATCAATTTCATTTAAAAAATCATTTTATTCCATTTAAAATCAATTTCATTTCAAAAATCATTTTATTCACTTCGAAATCAATTTCATTTCAAAAACTATTTTATTCCGTTCGAAATTAATTGCATTTCAAAAATCATTTAATTCACTTCGAAATCAATTTCATTTCAAAACATCATATGTACTTAAAATATGTCAATTTCACTTGGAAATCATTTCCAATATCCCAATTTTACTTCCAAAATCGTTATGAATTTTTACTTAGGTTATAACTTCAATTTAACCAATTCTCATCTAAATCGACTTAAATTTAAATAGTTCCCAACATGAACAGTTCGAATTTTTGGAAATAGTTTGAAAGTTTTAAATAGTTAAAAATAGTTTAAATAGTTTGGAGATTGAAAACAATTTTATATAAAATAGTTTGAGCATTGAAATGGGATATAAATTTAAAATGGTTTGAAAATAATTTAAAATTTAAAAGATGAATTTTAAAACAGTTATTGTAAATTAGTTTATAGTGAAAATAGTTTCAAATTTAAACTGTTTCTTTCCATTTCTAATGAATCTGGACTTAGCTTCACGTTTCAATTAAACCGATTAAATTTCAAATCTTGTAATTTAAATCATCTTCGATCTCAAATTAATTTAAATCGACTCAATTTCGATTTCAATTCAAAATAACCTCAATTTCGATTTTAATTAATTAACTTCAATTTCGAAATGTTCATTTTTAGCTTCAAATTCGATTCAACTATTCGATTCAATGGTTTAAATTTCAATTCAATTCTTAATTTAAACCATCTCAATTTATACTAATTTCAAGTCCAAATTCCATTTACTGATTTAAATCACTTAAATCAAATTAAACTTCAATGTTCAATTCAAGGTTCAAATCTTTAAAATAATTAAATTTCGAATATTTTAATTCTGTGCCCAGATTAGAAATATCCTTTTATATCACTTTTATTTAAAAAAATTGGAGTTCAAGTAAAAATTCAAATCTTTAAAATAAATCAATTTCCATAATTCAAATCATGTTTCAATTATAACTTCAAATTCCAAATTAAATTCTTTAAACAATTTCTTTTAACTAATTTTAAATTCAACATTTTAAAACTCGAATTCGAAATTAATTCAATCTTTAAAAATTCTATTTTTATTTCTTTAAAAACGTCATTTAAATAGATTCAAAGTCAAGAATTTAAAACCATTTAATTTACGTGTCCGTATATAATTTTCTATCCTATGGCAAAGTGATCGGTTATTTTAATTTAATTTCAGGGATGAATATATATCATTTCTATCCAAATCGAAGTGTCGTAGGCTTATTTCATTTCAACATATTTCTTGATTTTTACTAAATAATTCAAAAAACAGTTTATAAGATATCAAATAATATACATGATGATAACAGGAATATATGAAATAAGTAAACATCCAATCATCCAAAATATCAACCAATAGTCATCCATCACAATCAACATCCAAATCAACCAATAAATCATGAGAGTTAACTAATTATTAATATCGGGTGTTTAATTAGCAATTCAATTTCAATTTCAAATATAACCGTTGATTTAAATTCTCATCAGTCAATTATACGTCAATTTAAATGTCAACCAAATTACCAAACAACAGTCAATAAAATTAAATTACTTCATAATTCCACTTTAACTAACGTCAGAATATTTAGTATTTTGTGAGCGATTAAAATACTCACCTTTATTTGAAACTAAATATATTTCGACTTCAAATAAATCCCTATCACATTCCATGTCGTAGCCTTCGTCGGCACGATCGCAACGCAACTCGTTTCGCTCGAAACGAACCTCGCATGAAAAGGTTATGGATTTTTAAATCTTACAAAATAATTAAAACTTAAAACATTAAACTAACCTTCTCTCTCTATACACGCGCGCGCTCCAAGTCGAGCAGCGAACCCAACTACGCAGCTCAATCCATGTGCGCACGCCACCCAGGACCGCCGAATTCCGATCAGACCCAACAACCATGCGCGCACTGTCGATCTCCACCATCGCATGCGACCCCTCTGCTTCCGTTGCCACCTTGCCTGAAACATTCATAAACTGCACGGTCTTTCCAAGTCGATTCTGGCGAGTTCGGACACCCCGATCTCGATCCAACCATTGGATGTGTAAAGGAGATCGAGCTCTCCATCCTCCGTGTTGAAGCCAAGACAAGATTGTAAGCGGACTGAGAGAAAACAAGAAGGGAAGGGAAAATGATTTCGGCCATTAAAATTGCGAGAGAGGAAGCGACCGAAGTTTGTAAGTCCGGATTTGCAGAAATGCACATACAACGCGGCCTTATATTTAATTTTCCGACACTATTCACACACATATTTTTCCTACTCCAAACAAAGCATGCCGTCTGGTATTCTATATATTATACCCCTATTTTGAAAACAATGGAACATGTACCGAGAGCCAATTCCACCATATTCAGAAGATAGCTTTTCAAATCAAATTATTTCAATCAAAGGTTTGAAAATAAATTCTATGTGTTTCAAGCTCGCACGAACAAAGGATAAGTCCGATCGCAATGAAACTTGAAATCGTATAATAATTCACTATTACGAATCCGATGAAACTGGTTTCATCGGAATTCGAGACAGTGCCTAAAAGACTGTAACGACCCGCCTTTTTGGATAGTTTAAACCGATGATCGAATACACATGTCGATTCCAAACCATTCAAAAGGGCAGATGGTTATTGGGGTAAATAAGAAAAGAAAAGAAAGAGAAATAAAGGAAATGAAACAACACAGAATCTCGCAGCGGAACGATAAAATATAATAGTCAAATAAACAGTTCATGAAGCTGTTTACTATACTTTGACAATTATTTATACAACATTTATCAGAGTTATACATATACAACAGAATAATTAAAATAATGCAGCAGACAGCATGATGCACAGATAATAATAGTAATAGTGTACCAAATCTTCATCTTCATCGTCCAGAATAGATCTTCAAAAATCTGAACTCAGGACTGACCCGAGCGTAATGAAAAGACAAAACACTCGAGTCAGGACTAAAATATCCTTATGAAAGTTAAATCAATCGTAAATAAATATGAGTGTAACGGCGTCAGAGATGTTTACGGGGTTTGACATCTCATATCCAGTGCCAACGTGCGTGCAATAACTCTAGAGGTGTTACGGGATTTTCCATCTCTTAAGGATCCGTTAAACTATCTACTATTGTAACAACCCGATATTTTCGTCAATTTTCAAATTGAAGGTTTTAAATTTTAAATTACAAATGGTTATAAAGTTTGAGGGGCTTTGATTTTTAAATAGTGGTTCATTTGTTTTTGGACCGTGAAAATTTTAAAAACCCAATACCCTTTCCTTTTTCTTCGACTTAAACCCGATCCCCTCTTTCTCATTTTCTATTATTCGTTCGAAACCTAAAACCACCGAGAGAACAAAAATGGTGGCGGCCTCGTGCTCCATCGATCGTCATCACCAATTTGGGGGTTTCGATTCCGATGGTTGCTCGTCTCTCGTGGTGCTCGCGGCCGCTAATTTCGTAACCATTTCTGCTTCAATTCGTCGACAAGGTGAGTGGCCTTACACTCACATCTAATTCAAGTCGTTTTCTTTTTCCTTTGTTGCTTTGATTTCCTGACTCTTGTTGAAATGAATTCGTGAATATCATGGCTCTAACTGTTTTGGAATTTGGCTTGTTCAACTTTTGCCGTGTTCGATTTTTTTATGTTGTCTTCAACAATGCTCGACCTCGTACTGTTGAGTTTTGTTCGAACCCACCACCATGGCACTGATTTAGGTTTGCTGGTTCTCTGTTTTGTTCAAAGTGGATACATGTATTTGATTCCAGCCACTAAGCAAAATTCGTATAAATTGCTACTGCTTGTTCATTTAATTGTTACCTTAAATTCTTTGTTTAGGTTGCCTTGTCTGACTAAACAGATTAGTTGATGTTCATTGGCAGTCTTTTAAAACAATTTCTTGCTGATGCAAATTTATTCGAACTGTACATTGGTTTTAATTTTCATGTTCACACATTGATTTTGAGTTTTGTAGCACTCGAGTCTTTCTTGATTCTCTGTTGCTACCTGGTCGTCATTGCGTACATGTTGCAGCGTGATTTTATAGTGTCACTACATGCATACATGTTGTATTTGTTATATTTTGAGACAGATCATATTCTCAAGTGACTATTCTGGTTGCTTGATGCATTTTGGTGTAGAAGTTTCATTGTTGCATTCATGTGTACATCACTTGCGGTTGTTCCACATGTTTGTTTCTCTGACCTGATTTCTGATTTGTTCTTGTTGTTCAATTTTTGCCTTGCCTTTATTTGTGCTTGCTGCATTTTAACTTTGGGTTCGACCCAGTTTTAATGGTTCTGATCGAACTATCTTTGGAAATTGCCTATGCTAAGTGCTGTTTCAATTGGTGTAATATGTATGTGTATTCATACATATGCATGCATGCAACCTTGTTGATTTCAATTTTCCTATGTGTTTTATTTGGACTTGCCTCTGCTGGGTACTGACTCTCTATGTTCTTTTATGTTGTGTTGTGGTGCCATGTTTATGGTGCCCCCACCTTTATTTTTGATGACTTTATGTAGTAACCGTTCCTATGTGCACTTGTGTGTCTGGTCAGTAGCTTGATCATTGCATTATTGTTAATAGTTTGGCTTTGCTGCCTTCATACAGCAGCTTTTATTGTTTTAGTGGTGGCACAGTATATATGAACGTGATTCATTTTATACTGTGCACCGAGCTATCTTGTATTTTGGATTGCTTGATCATTTTGATTTTTTCTTTGTGGCCTAGTCCCTTCATGTGGTTGTACCTGACTCACCACTGTTGTGAGCTGTGTCTCTGCTGCATTTCCTTATCTTTGAGGATTTATGATCTACTTATTTAAGTGAGATTGTTCGAGTTATGTGTTGTCTTATTGTATTTGCATCGTGCTCGACCTGATGCTGCACTGTTGCTTGTTGTCACGATCGCTGTGGCACTTACTTAGTGCATTTGTTTGCACTGTGCATTCATGTGTATTGGTCCGGTGTTCCATCTCGTAGTATTCACTTTAACTTTGAACTGTGCAATTGTATATGCACAGTACTTGTTCATGTGCATTTATATATTTCTGCAGCTCCAAGTTGCATCTCAGTTTCATTTTTTTTTATCCTTGTGCAACCAGTAGTGCATGTCCATTGTGTACATTTGGGTTCGCATTTATGTCGTCCAAACTTGACCTCTGCAGTTTTTGATTGCTGTCGGTATTCAATGGGTACATCATCATTCTAGTGGCACGGCAGTGCACGCAAGCGTGAACTGCAGCCACACGGTATTCAATGGGTACATCATCACTGTAGTGGCAAGGCAGTGCACGCAAGCGTGAACTGCAGCCACACGGTATGGTTTTATGATATCTATCTTGTTTTGATTAATTGATCTTTTGCATATTCCATATGCTGTAGTGGCGAGGCAGTGCACGCGTGCGTGTACTGCAGCCCTACTCGACTTAATATTTTAATTGATATTTAAATGTTTTGAACTATTTTGTTTATTTCAATTCAATATTCTGAATTGCATTCTGATTTGGTTTAATTACTGTCGTCTATTCAATATTTAATTATTATTGCTTCTGTGCACTAATAATTGAGTTTGAATTAGACTGACCCGAGTATTATTTTCTTTTGAATTTAATACTCGGGTCAGACCGAGTATTTCAGGTTGTAGATATTCTGCTTTGGGTTGCTGCTAGAGCTATGAAGTTCTTTCATATCTTTTGGAGTAGTCGTCGTCATTTGTAGTAGTCTGTAAAATTGTATAGGAAGATATGTATTCATGTATATTAAATACGTTAATGTACTTGTATATGTAACTTCCTTAGTCGATTGTTGTAGTTGTATCACATGTACCATGTGAATGTATTGTAACTGACATCAGTTATTATATATATATATATATGAGACTTTCTGTTTCATCTGTGTTCCGCATTTATATTATCTGTGTTGTTATTTTATATTTTTGTCCTAGACTATTATAGCCACTGTGTAGTAGCTTTGAGTTTGCATCGGCATGTCGGATTTCCTCCTGAAATGAAATGCACGTTTTTACTATCTGGCATA
This sequence comes from Allium cepa, assembly GCA_030765085.1. Lineage (NCBI taxonomy): Eukaryota > Viridiplantae > Streptophyta > Magnoliopsida > Asparagales > Amaryllidaceae > Allium > Allium cepa. Next base: position 74,396,452 of record CM060941.1, on the reverse strand, counting down.
TCGGTGCTCGCACAAAGCAATTACACGGATGGTCGCTCCTCAACAGCCTTATTCTCCGTGCTAGTTGACAGCACTACACCGTAGTGTTCTTGGCTAGCGTGGGTATAGAGGTGGGGCGTCACAGCTTGGTATCAGAGCCTGGGGTTTAAAACAAATATAAAACATAACTTAGATAGTACATGTGTTACAACTATTTGTCGATGTTTTCTCTCTCATCTTTGCTTAAGATCATCTTTGATTTGTTAGGTATGAATTCCTAACTCTTATTCATGAGCATTGCTGCTATTCTCTATTGCACTTGCTCATTTCTGTATGCACTGCTAAGTATCATTGTGTATATGCTTTACCAAGTTGCATATTGCTGCAACTCGTACCACTTCAATTTGAACTTGCATTGTTTATTCGAACTGCTGTATATATGCATTCTTATCTCTGATTCGTGTACTTAATGCAGTCTCTATGCAATTGGGTTTTGGGTATCAATCTTTGAGACAAATTGCATTTCAATTGTCGACTCTGTCTGCTTATCCATGGTTTTTGGTTTTCATGTGCCTCTCTCTGATAGTTTTAAAATTTCTTTGGTATAAAAAAAATTGTCTTGGACTTTGCCTTGTCGATATCGACATTGACTTGACTTTTACTTTTGCTAAAGTCATTCAAGCATTTAGGCTCGTTCTGCTTTGTTTTTTCAATTGTTGATCGATTCTTCTTTTCGATTAGTTGTTATCACTTTTGTCGACTTTGATAACTTCTATTTCAGGAATTTTTGGGTATTCCTACTTTGATGGATTGGAATCGAATTCTTCGGATTTTATTCACGTCTTCGAATGTGAATCTTAGTGAATTGATTTGGTTTTCGAATTTAATCGATTCTTGATTATTTCCCAATTTGTTGCTATCATTTATTAGCAACTTTGATGACCTTTTCTTCGGGATTTTTGTGAACATACCTTTCGATGAATTCGGTATCGATTTCTTTGGATTCTATTCACGTCATCGTATGTGAATTCTTATGATTGATTGTTTCTACAATCATTTTTGTGATTTGTCACTTTAAAAATATAAAGGTTTCAATACTAGTAGTAAATATCAAAACTCTTTTATCAAAATGTTTTCAACTCTATTTTCAATATAAAACTCTTTTTCTCAAACCGTTTTCTAATCTACTAGTATATACAAGCCTTTACCTCACTCAGATGAGAAATCTAATTAAACGGCTTAGTAAAACAAGTGGTATGAAACGCTTGCGTTCACTTCGTCGGTTAATTCTTGGACTTGTTCGATTGAACCTCATGTGACAATTTTCTAGTGAAGATTTACAGTTTGTTCGTAAATATTTAAGTTAAGCAAGTGGTTATGGGACATGAAGCTAAACTTTTATATTTACTAACTTAGTGTAATTGACACTTCTCGTTGATCATGACGATCATTTTTACGGTTAGACTAGGCCTTATCGGTGTGATTTCGTCTCACACATATCTCTTGGGCTTTGAGGATTGTCTAGACACCATTTGTGTGATTTCGTTCACACATACCTTTTCGGTTAGACTAGGCCTCATCGGTGTGATTTCGTCTCACACATATCTCTTGGGCTTTGAGGATTGTCTAGACACCACTTGGGTGATTTCATTCACACCTACTTTTCTTTTGATTGTGAGGTTAGTTTTGACCTCAATCTGTGTGATTTCGACTCACACATGTGGGGTAGCGCCCCACGGTCTTCGGACCATTCGTGTGTCAAAATTAATGGCTTGCAACCATGAGATAGAGTCTCGTTATGCGTTGCACGTGTTGGTGATTTTCATGCTCATGTGTAGGTGAGATTCCGTGCTCCCGTTCTCGCTTTGCGTTGCACGTGTTGGTGATTTTCATGCTCACGTGTAGGTGAGATTCCGTGCTCCCGTTCTCGCTTTGCGTTGCACGTGTTGGTGATTTTCATGCTCACGTGTAGGTGAGATTCCGTGCTCCCGTTCTCGCTTTGCATTGCACGTGTTGGTGAGTTTTCATGCTCGCATGTAGGTGAGTTTTTGTGCTCCCGTTCTTGTTGTGCGTTGCACGTGCTGATGAATTTTCATGCTCGCATGTAGGTGAGTTTTCGTGCTCCCGTTCTCGCTTTGCGTTACATGTGCTGATGAGTTTTCATGCTCGCGTGTAGGTGAGTTTTCGTGCTCCCGTTCTCGTTATGCGTTACATGTGTTGATGAATTTTCATGCTCGCGTGTAGGTGAGTTTTCATACTCTCCTTCGAGTTTTCATACTCCGTTTGAGTTTTCATACTCTGTTCGAGTTTTCATACTCCGTTTGAGTTTTCATACTCTACTTCGAGTTTTCATACTCCGTTTGAGTTTTCATACTCTGTTCGAGTTTTCATACTCCGTTTGATTTTTCATACTCTACTTCGAGTTTTCATACTCCGTTCGAGTTTTCATACTCTGTTCGAGTTTTCATACTCCGTTTGAGTTTTCATACTCTGTTCGAGTTTTCATACTCCGTTTGAGTTTTCATACTCTACTTCGAGTTTTCATACTCCGTTTGAGTTTTCATACTCTGTTCGAGTTTTCATACTCCGTTTGAGTTTTCATACTCTACTTCGAGTTTTCATACTCCGTTCGAGTTTTCATACTCTGTTCGAGTTTTCATACTCCGTTTGAGTTTTCATACTCTCCTTCGAGTTTACATACTCCGTTCGAGTTTTCATACTCTTATCTTGTGATTTCTGGATTTCTTGTGTAGATTTCTAGAATTTGTGCTTCACCAATTTTCGTGATTTCTATTGATAAGTTTTATCAATTCTTATGCATTGGTGAATTCGTGTGTCATTGACTTGTTATGAGTACAAGTTTAGGGTATGATATCCCTTTCTATCTTTGAGAAGATTCTTGTGACACTTTTGATGAATGAAAATCCACTTATCGAAGTTGCTACTGATATCGCTGTTTTAATCACGTGTTTTAAAAATTGTTTCAAAATAAAAATCGTTTTCAATTTTTTTATAGTTTACGCTTTCAAAAGAATGAGGAAGCGATTTAAACGTTTCAGCAAAATCGAGGACTATGACCCCTTTCTTTTACTGATTCGTTTAATTCCGGACTTGTCCGTTTGAGGGTGAAAATTTGTAAATTCCTTTTATAAAATTAAGAGAATATTTTGTGATTGTATTGCCCATTGAGTGCTTTAAGAATTCTGGTCGATGCGCTTGATCAACGTTATCGATAGGAATCTCCTAGACGCTTTGATGAGACAATCAGACACAATAAATTGAATTTTAAAATGTAAATTTTTCTGAAAAGATAATTACATAAAGTAAATTTTAAATTTCGAAAGTTTTAGCTTTTCGGGAAAGAATATTATTTAAAACAACTCTTTTCCGACACTTCTATTCTGGTGATTCCCGTGGGAACCAAGACTCTATCGTTTGTACCAATGCTAATCATGTTAGTTTGCATGCCATTCTCTTGCAAAAGAGAACGTGCTGTCTCTTGTGTTTCTAAATCATTAATGCCTATTGAGACTAGATATGTCACTCATGATTTAGTGCTCTTGGCTATTGATTTCGTTCTTCAAGATTTGGCATCATTATTTTGGGTAAGAAATTTGTTCTCTACCCTGATCATGAATCTTGGGAATATTTATTTTCTCATAAGGAACATGATTTGCGTCAACCACGTTGACTCGAGCTCCATACATCTTATGATCTTGATATTATTTACCACTCCCGGATGGGAAATCGTGTTGCCGATGCACTTGTCGTAGGCAAACAAGTGGTTGTTCTTTGATGATGTCCGAATGGAATCATCTTTTCACCCGGTTCATCAGACGTTTCGATGTACTTCGTTTTATTGAGCTTCGTCTCATTCCTTTTAGGGACTTACGTCTGATGTTCTTTTATGTTGATCGGTTCATTGGACGTACCGTTTTTGTACTACGTCGGCGTTCCGAATTAATGAAGCTTTGATTCATCTGGCGTATCGTTATTGTACTACGCTGTTGTTCCAAATTAATCGTGTTTCACCTATGAAAGGTGTTGTGCGTTTCAGTCGGTCGGGAAAGTTAGTGCCTCGATATATTGGGCCATTTCCTATCACTGAACGTATTGGTTTCTTGGCTTATCGCCTCTTATTACCGGCTCAATTTTCTATTATTCATGACGTGTTTCACGCGTCTTTCTTTTACGGAAATGCCTTAGGGATTCCATTTTTATTCTTGAGCCCGGTATTATTGAAGAAATTGAAGTTTCACCAGATTTGACTTTGAGCAACATTCTATTCACATCAATGCTTCGGGGGTTCAGCACCCTCGAAATAAAAATGTTTTTCTCGTGAAAGTTTATTGGTTCTCAAATCCTATGGATTTCACTTAGAAATCCAGAGAATTCATCGAGCAAACACGTTCAGGCTCTCTCTCTCTCATGCTCTATATGGTGAACTTCCTATTTCAAATTTCTTCATCATGTGTTGATATATTCTTATGGTTGTTACCTTTTGCCCATTTATTCCTTAAGATTGCGAGGACGCAATTTCTTTAAGGAGGGGAGTCTGTAACAACCCGATATTTTCGTCAATTTTCAAACTGAAGTTTTTAAATTTTAAATTACAAATGGTTATAAAGTTTGAGGGGCTTTGATTTTTAAATAGTGGTTCATTTGTTTTTGGACCGTGAAAATTTTAAAAACCCAATACCCTTTCCTTTTTCTTCGACTTAAACCCGATCCCCTCTTTCTCATTTTCTATTATTCGTTCGAAACCTAAAACCACCGAGAGAACAAAAATGGTGGCGGCCTCGTGCTCCATCGATCGTCATCACCAATTTGGGGGTTTCGATTCCGATGGTTGCTCGTCTCTCGTGGTGCTCGCGGCGGCTAATTTCGTAACCATTTCTGCTTCAATTCGTCGACAAGGTGAGTGGCCTTACACTCACATCTAATTCAAGTCGTTTCCTTTTTCCTTTGTTGCTTTGATTTCCTGACTCTTGTTGAAATGAATTCGTGAATATCATGGCTCTAACTGTTTTGGAGTTTGGCTTGTTCGACTTTTGCCGTGTTCGATTTTTTTATGTTGTCTTCAACAATGCTCGACCTCGTACTGTTGAGTTTTGTTCGAACCCACCACCATGGCACTGATTTAGGTTTGCTGGTTCTCTGTTTTGTTCAAAGTGGATACATGTATTTGATTCCAGCCACTAAGCAAAATTCGTATAAATTGCTACTGCTTGTTCATTTAATTGTTACCTTAAATTCTTTGTTTAGGTTGCCTTGTCTGACTAAACAGATTAGTTGATGTTCATTGGCAGTCTTTTAAAACAATTTCTTGCTGATGCAAATTTATTCGAACTGTACATTGGTTTTAATTTTCATGTTCACACATTGATTTTGAGTTTTGTAGCACTCGAGTCTTTCTTGATTCTCTGTTGCTACCTGGTCGTCATTGCGTACATGTTGCAGCGTGATTTTATAGTGTCACTACATGCATACATGTTGTATTTGTTATATTTTGAGACAGATCATATTCTCAAGTAACTATTCTGGCTGCTTGATGCATTTTGGTGTAGAAGTTTCATTGTTGCATTCATGTGTACATCACTTGCTGTTGTTCCACATGTTTGTTTCTCTGACCTGATTTCTGATTTGTTCTTGCTGTTCAATTTTTGCCTTGCCTTTATTTGTGCTTGCTGCATTTTAACTTTGGGTTCGACCCAGTTTTAATGGTTCTGATCGAACTATCTTTGGCAATTGCCTATGCTAAGTGTTGTTTCAATTGGTGTAATATGTATGTGTATTCATACATATGCATGCATGCAACCTTGTTGATTTCAATTTTCCTATGTGTTTTATTTGGACTTGCCTCTGCTGGGTACTGACTCTCTATGTTCTTTTATGTTGTGTTGTGGTGCCATGTTTATGGTGCCCCCACCTTTATTTTTGATGACTTTATGTAGTAACCGTGCCTATGTGCACTTGTGTGTCTGGTCAGTAGCTTGATCATTGCATTATTGTTAATAGTTTGGCTTTGCTACCTTCATACAGCAGCTTTTATTGTTTTAGTGGTGGCACAGTATATATGAACTTGATTCATTTTATACTGTGCACCGAGCTATCTTGTATTTTGGATTGCTTGACCATTTTGATTTTTTCTTTGTGGCCTGGTCCCTTCATGTGGTTGTACCTGACTCACCACTGTTGTGAGCTGTGTCGCTGCTGCATTTCCTTATCTTTGAGTATTTATGATCTACTTATTTAAGTGAGATTGTTCGAGTTATGTGTTGTCTTATTGTATTTGCATCGTGCTCGACCTGATGCTGCACTGTTGCTTGTTGTCACGATCGCTGTGGCACTTACTTAGTGCATTTGTTTGCACTGTGCATTCATGTGTATTGGTCCGGTGTTCCATCTCGTAGTATTCACTTTAACTTTGAACTGTGCAATTGTATATGCACAGTACTTGTTCATGTGCATTTATATATTTCTGCAGCTCCAAGTTGCATCTCAGTTTCATTTTTTTTTATCCTTGTGCAACCAGTAGTGTACGTCCATTGTGTACATTTGGGTTCGCATTTATGTCGTCCAAACTTGACCTCTGCAGTTTTTGATTGCTGTCGGTATTCAATGGGTACATCATCATTGTAGTGGCACGGCAGTGCACGCAAGCGTGAACTGCAGCCACACGATATTCAATGGGTACATCATCACTGTAGTGGCAAGGCAGTGCACGCAAGCGTGAACTGCAGCCACACGGTATGGTTTTATGATATCTATCTTGTTTTGATTAATTGATCTTTTGCATATTCCATATGCTGTAGTGGCGAGGCAGTGCACGCGTGCGTGTACTGCAGCCCTACTCGACTTAATATTTTAATTGATATTTAAATGTTTTGAACTGTTTTGTTTATTTCAATTCAATATTCTGAATTGCATTCTGATTTGGTTTAATTACTGTCGTCTATTCATTATTTAATTATTATTGCTTCTGTGCACTAATAATTGAGTTTGAATTAGACTGACCCGAGTATTATTTTCTTTTGAATTTAATACTCGTGTCAGACCGAGTATTTCAGGTTGTAGATATTCTGCTTTGGGTTGCTGCTAGAGCTATGAAGTTCTTTCATATCTTTTGGAGTAGTCGTCGTCATTTGTAGTAGTCTGTAAAATTGTATAGGAAGATATGTATTCATGTATATTAAATACGTTAATGTACTTGTATATGTAACTTCCTTAGTCGATTGTTGTAGTTGTATCACATGTACCGTGTGAATGTATTGTAACTGACATCAGTTATTATATATATATGAGACTTTCTGTTTCATCTGTGTTCCGCATTTATATTATCTGTGTTGTTATTTTATATTTTTGTCCTAGACTATTATAGCCACTGTGTAGTAGCTTTGAGTTTGCATCGGCATGTCGGATTTCCTCCTGAAATGAAATGCACGTTTTTACTATCTGGCATATCGGTGCTCGCACAAAGCAATTACACGGATGGTCGCTCCTCAACAGCCTTATTCTCCGTGCTAGTTGACAGCACTACACCGTAATGTTCTTGGCTAGCGTGGGTATAGAGGTGGGGCGTCACAACTATGCAGTAATGTACGCTAAGTAGATAATGCCTATCAGTAATATAAAGTATTAAAATAGCGTTAAGGCGTTACCATAATCCCCCTTAACACATTTTTATAATGCCATAGTCTATACAGCACCGTAAGCCCCACCGTAAACTGGTGGTTATCAGAGGGTACCCCATAGGTATAACACAAAACAAAACGTAGTGGTCGCGAATAGGATAATCAGTATAACAAGGTACATGAGGCGATACCAACTAGGATACTAGTAGTTGCGTGATCCGGACTGATGTTGAGCATAGCCAACAGCTACCCCAACACTGCGAAACAACACTCCCAAATCAAGGGGTGCACCCAAATCGCATCACAAATGTAATAGATATGGTATCGAAGAAGTGTGTCCGCTAGAGGTGGCGAACCTCAATGGCCCGGCGCGGCTCCTGTTTTAGTCATGTCAGGGGTCATCCAATATCGTTCTCTTTCTTCAATCAACGCGTTCTCCAAACCGTCCACTTCATTCTGAATCAACACTCCGCGTATAATAATTATTAAAGTGGTTTTCGGTATCGACAGAGAGTATGTACATATCTGATCCCGGTCTCTTTAATAACTACGTATCATTACACCGTGGCTCTTTTACATTTCAAATCGATTCATAATTGATATCAAAATATCATATTCGCTTCAAAAATCAAATCCATTTCAAATATCATCGTATCTATTAAAAAGCCGGATTCCGTTTCAAAAACCATTTTTCGTCTCAATATCTTATTTCGTTTTCAACATCAATTCGGATTTCAATTTAGGTTGCAACTTCATTTAACCCAATTCGTATTTAAATTCAAGATTTAAATATAAATATTTCACCTTATTGACCAGCTTAGAATTTTAGAAAATAGTTTTAAGTAGTTTAAAAGTAGTTTTAAATAATTTGAAATAGTTAAAGATACTTAAAATCTTAAAATGGATTTGAAATAGATAAATTAGTTTAAAATAATTTAAATTGGGTTAAGTAGATTTAAAATAGATTAAAATAGTTTAAGTATTCAAAAATGGTTTATATAGCAGAGTAATTTGGAAAACAAAATAAAACAGCTTCAAACCAATCCATTTCAATTTATAACTTCCCAATTCAAAACAATTTCAATTTCCCTTCTACCGATTCAATTTCGATTCCATCAATGTCAACTTTGACTTCAAATTTATTAAATTTTATATTCACTTTCAATTAATTCAATTTCAGTTTATATCGATTTGGAGCTTGATTTTCAAAATATCCATTTATAACACTTAACAAAATTTTCCATCGATATTCAAATTTAAATCCCAATTAAAAATATGATTCAATTTCAAGCCTAATTTCCAAATATCATTTTATATCGCTTTTACTTAGTAATATTCAAAGCTCGAATTAAGGTTAAATCTTTAAACAAATCAATTTTCGAAATTCAATCTTGTCTCGATTTTTAAATTCCAAAGTCTCCACTTTAATTATTTAACAATTTCTTTTAACCAAAATTTATTTCAACATTCCAAACTCAGTTTTCGATGAATTCGATTTCTATAAATTGATTTCTATTTAAACTTTTAAATCAAAACATTTAAATAAATTTCAAATCGACGATTTTAAAAATTATAAATTTAGCCAATTCGGTGTCTGTATATAATTTTCTATCCTATGGCCAAGTAATTATTTATTTCAATTAAATGTCAGGGATGAATATATATCACTTAAATCGAATCCTTGTTTCATATGTATGCATAACAGGTTATATATAAGCAAATAAACATCCAAACATTTAAATATCAACCAATAGCATCCATCGAAATAAATCATCCAATAGACAATACAATTCATGGCAATTTCATAGTTATCAATGTCAGGTAATTTTATCGCAATTCAATTTTAATTTCAATTTAACTGTAAATTTAATTTTCAACGGTTAATTCAAATACAATCTATATGAAAAATAAATTCTATCAAACAACGACAAATAAAATCATAACACTTCATAATGTCAAATTTAACTAGCATAAAGATATTTAGTACGTTATGAGCGTTATAAAACACTCACCTTAATTTTTACGATTTTAAATCAAATCGAACGACGTTCAATTTAATCCAAAATTTTCTCTAGCTCCAAACGACTCCAATCTAATTCCATAGCGTAGTGCTCGACGAAACGAAGACAATGCAACTTGTTTCGTCACAATCCGACCTCGTACGAACAAGTTATGACATTTATAAGTTTACACAAATTTTTATATAAATTAATATAAACTTTAATTTTTAATTTTAACCCTACCAACATCATAGCCGTCCCTTTCAGGCAATTGAATCCAGGCTGCACTTTTGTTTCTTCCTCACGCGTTGTTTCCAGGTTCGACGCGAACCCAATGCCGCCCACAAGCCCTAATACACGCAACAACTCCGTCGACATCTAGCTCGATCAGGATGCTCCATTCCAAAGCCCATCTCGTGCTCGACACTCGGCCTGAAAGCCATGGAGCTCGGCCCCCTATTGAGCACGCGAAACGAGGTCGAATTGCAGGCCTTCAAGCTCCTTTTCCCGTTGATCCACTTCGAATTTTACGATCTTGACCGTTCAGATTGAAGGTCTCACAATGCTCTACGAATTGTTAGTTGGGAGTTTGTTGTAAAAGCTGATGGATTTGGAGAATTCGAGGGGAGAAGATGAGTGATTTTCGGCCTTTGGTTTAGAAAATGGCGGCCGGCTATAAGAAACCCTAGCCCCTTTTTTTAAATTTTAATTTGCGAATAAAGGGCTATTTATAGGAAACGACGAATGCTATTCATCCGGCTTTTCTAAACTCCGAATTTCGCGCGGTAACTAACGTTCCTAGGGTTTATCCCGCGTTTCGGTCATAATGGAATAGGTTTCGGGAGCTAATTCGATCATCTGTGCGAGTTATGGCAATAAACGTTCGATTTTAAATTAAATCGATTAAACCGATTTCTATGCGTTTTGGCTCGCCCTGGACAAACGGTAAATCTGATTGACACGAAAATTTAAACCTTACAATAATATAACATTACGGATCAAATGAAACTGGTTTCGTTGAAATCTGAGACTGTTTGAAAAATGAATATTTTAACTCGCCAAATTAATATTAAAACTATTTCGATGCGTTTCGAGCTGCCACGGTCGAACGACAACTCCGATTGCTACGAAAATTGAAATCCGATAATAACAAATTATTACAGATGCAATGGAACTATTTTCGTCCAATTCTGAGACTGTTCAAAAATTGGCTATTTTTCAGTCGATAATTAAATATTAAAATATTCACTTTTCACAAATAAATTTTAAATTCAGTTTTAAAAGTTCTATAACATCACTATAACTCCAATATGATAAAATAAAATTTTGCAAATCATTTTTAATCATATTAAACCCGTTATTCAATTATCCAATAAATTCCAATTTTAAAATCTTATTAACTCCATTATAATCCCGATATAACTTACATTCACTTTGGAAACCAATTTGAATCATATTAAATCAAATTTCAATTATTCACTCTATTTTCATATATTAAATTTCAATATCAAATTAATCATATCAAATTCGGAATTTAATTATTCAAACATTCGTAATATTAAATTTAAACAAATTTGATTATTTTTAAATCATTATCTTTTGAGATATTCAAAACGAACTTAAAAATTTAACTTTTGAAACGAATTAAAATTATAGAACAACCATTTCCATTATACGGTTATTCAATTCCCATTATTAAATTATTCAATAAATTCCAAATATTAAATTTAAACAATTTCGATTATCCAATAATTCATTATCTATTGAAATATTGAAATTGAACTTATAAGATTCAACTTTTAAAACCAATTCACAGTTTAGAACACTATTTTCATTTTACAGTTATTCAATTATTCAATAATTTTTAAATATTTAATTTAAACAATTTACCTGTTCAATATTCAATATTTGATTTTTAAATAGATTTTACTTATCAATCAATTACTCTAATATACCCAATGAATTCAACATTTATTATCCTATTCAACTTTTGATTGCAAAGGCATTCACTAAGTAGCTTTTATTTTCATTACTTGGATAATTATTGTCGCAATTCATTCCAGTTATTATTATGCCAAACGAATTACAAATTTTTTTCTAACATTAAATCACGAAATCTTTTAAATTAGCTATTTTAATTATAGAAAATTTACGGGTCCTTACAAAGACTATTTTTAAACATTAATTAAAATATAAAATTTCCAATTCATATTTATTCACTTTTAATTTCAATTTTAAAAGTAAAATATCTTCATTCTTGTTTAAATAAAATTTAAATCGTCTTTTGAAATCATTTTCATTCATATTTAATTAAGAGTTCAATTATTCAAATAAATTCCAATATTAAATTTAAACAATTTAATTATCCAATAAATCTCTATATTTTAAATATAATTTATCTAACTTATAAAATTTAACTTTTAAAATGAATTCAAATAATAAAACAACTACTACACTATTTATAAAATTATAATCGTAGTCAATAAGACGTACTTATATAAATTATTTTCAAATATCATTTTATAAATAAAATGTTCATTCCTATTCAATACACAAATGTTTTTATATTAAATACATATATTACACTATGCTACACTTCTTTATTTAAAGTATTGCAAAAATACTATTTCGATGAATTCCAATTTTAGAATTTCAATAAATTCCAATATTAGATTTCAAATGAATTTTAGTTATCAAATAATTATTTTATTTTCATCTAAATAATTCAACATTTATTATTTAATTCTTACTATTGATTTCAGCACATTACATATATTGAACTTTTTTTCTAGCATAAATAATTACCTTAAATTTTATCAAAATTGTTATTTCAAAATTTCATTCAAGTTCATATTCAATAAGCTACATTAATAAACCATTAAATTTTTATTTCTAACCATTTTTTTAATAATTATATTAAATTTAATAATTTAAAATAGTTAAAAATTGGGGTTGTTACAATCTCCTTCACTCAAAACATTTTCGACCTCGAAAAGGGGTTAAGAAGAGAATTAAACCATTGATATATTTTACTCAAAATAATTAATAAAAATAAAAATCATATTTACAAAACCTTTACTACGCTTCCACTATGCCATTCTAATATCGGCTTTATGGAAATTATAACTTATTTATAACATTATAAAATTTTAAAATCTCAAAATAAAATTCTAACACCCGAATTTACAGAAAATTTCGGCAACATGTCCTTTGCATGGCTCGATCTTTACAATATAAATATAGAACGCAAATATACATCTCTTCTCAATGATGAGGCATCCCGTTGGAAAAAACATAAAAGTGCAGTGTGTAATCCGAGATATGTAACTTATTATTATTAATATGAGCGGGTTTGCTCATATTAAACGAGCAAAAGAATATCAAACTGCGTATACGTCCAAATGGCCTTTTATGTACCTATCTCAAGTCAAATTAGAATACTAGTCACTTATAAAAAGATATAGAAAGCATGCATGTGTTTAGTAAAACTATATAACATGAATTCTGAATCCAAATCATACACAAGTACTAATACACAACATAATAATCATATGTAATCAAAAGCAGTAATAACAATGATTTACAACAAAAGAAACCATCCAACAATTAATATTCATCCAATTAATTCATAACTATATGAATTCACATTATCCAATGTCCATAGCTAATATTACACTTCATTTCTTATCAACATCCATTCTTTGTTAACATCTAATTGGTTTGCTTCAAATTCATTTATATCTATTTCATTTACATTCTATCTATTCAAATTTCAATTATTTCACTTTTTGTTTAACACATTTCATACTAAATTAATTTATGGACCATTTTATAAATCATTTCATTTATTCTTATATAGTTAAATTTTATTTCATTACTGTTTAGTATATTCTTTTTAATACTAATATCATTTATAAACCATTTCATAAAACTATTTAAGTTTATTATAAACATTTATAAAACGCATCTAATCTTATTCCATAACTTAAGTTCATATTAATTCATTGATTCACTTCATTAGTTCATTTCATTAATTCATATTATTAACTTTACTTAAGTGAATTTTATTTTATAACTCAAATTCATATTAATAAATTTTTATTTTTATCACAATCAATTTCATTCAACTTTTCTTAAGTTAACTTCGTCTTATAATTCATTTCGTTAACTTATCTCATTAATTTGTTCCATTCAACTTAACTTAAGTAAAATTTCATTTCATAATTCAAATTTAATTTTCTTATTTCATTAATTATTTCTTAAGTTTGTAATCATTTTATACATATGTATCTTCTTTTACACAATATTATTCAAATCATAATTATCTCAGAAAGCTATAACTAAATCTTAAAACATCCTTTGCGAAATTATTTTTTATTTTACAAACAATTTACAAATATATGATTTAATTTATTATTTATTTACAAACAATTTGCAAATTTATTCAGATGTATCCAACACTTGAATACAAGGGCATTTAATAAGAAATACATTATTCCATAAGTCAGTCCACCCAATATAATATATTGAAGAATATGAATCTTCAATATAACGTTGTCCTCTATCATTTATGTATTAACAGATTACTTGCATTCATTTTATTTGTTAAGCTTTTCTCAAGCTAGGGATGTTATATTTTGTTGTACTATCAATAAATTGAATAGACGGTAAGATAACTGCACATATTTGTTGACCTTTCCTCAAGATAAGTGCATTATACTTAGGTCATCACGAAGTGTCAGGTCCAAATGAATAATCCTACTGTACTTATTGACCTTTCCTCAAGGTAAAGGCATGATTAGGATAAGGAACCATTGGTTAGGAGTTGTATATGATACAACCGATAGGGAGTTATCTGTTGTCTGCAGGCCTATCATTTGTTGAGCTTTCATCAAAGTCGGAATCCCAAAACATACAAGTCCTAACATCTGTTGGTGAAACTGAAAGAGTTCTATGTTTTGACTTTGGATTTAACGAAACATATAGTAGGTGTCTTACTAGAAAAATGAAATGATAACATTTAAACCTTTCTAATAATCATAAGAACATATGCTACATAATGTTATAATGATGTACATTAATAAATTTATGCATTTAATATGATTGATAAAACATTTATCAATAAGATATACAAATAAAAAGAATTGAAGCTTGACAAATAAAAAGATAACATATACTTACTAATAAATGCTTCTTGTATGTTAATATTTCAATACCCATGTATGCGCTTGATTTTACAACTATTAAATACATTCTGAATTCGCTTATGTGTTTACTTCAAGAATTTGTATTGCATTTTATGAGTTTTGAACTCAAAAAGAAATATAAGACTATGGATACTTGGTCCACTTACTATCGCATATAAGTCGTATATGGGGAACGATCACATTTTGTATTGTACAATACTTCGATGAAGTTAGTTAATTTAAAATAAGTCAATAAACAGTAATGTGAGATTGAGTGTTCAATTTGACTAATTACAAAAGGATCGCATTATGTTTAATGTAACACAAGACCAAAATTATAATATAGATCTAAGAACTCGATTGCTGAAATATCAGTATGATTAGCTTACGCAAAGAGCAACATATTTGATGTCCTTAAATGTTAAGGACGATTGAGTGTTCTTTTATAAAGAGTTCGTTATGTTATTATAGTAAGGGTTTTCTTTTGAATGGTTTGACCATTTCGAAAGGAAAACGAATATACAAGAGTAGATGTGGTTTAAGGTACGGTTGAGACGAAGAGGGTGAATGGTCACTTCTGCTTCATAGTGAAACACCGGAAATGAGAATTGTAGTAATAATGAATGATACTTAAATTGGAATAATAAATATAGTTTCTATTCCAAAATGTAGTTGCATGTAGTAAATTGCTTTCTGTAAGATTTATTTCGAGTTCAAGATATTTGATCAAAGGACTCTCCATTATAAACTAGTTACAGAATATGGAATAAATAATCTATATTAAATGAATGATGGACCTCCAAATTTAGTACGCTATTATAGTGATGGAGGAAATAGGGGGAGTATGCCGCATGACACTTATTGATTGCATCAAGTTACGAAAATAGTTTCGTAAAACATACCGAATATTATTTATGAAATAATGACTATTTTTCAATGTCAACTAAAAATAGACATAGTTATGTTTTAGTGTGGAAATCATGAATATTCGTAATGAAATGAAACTGTAATATGGGTATTTATTTTCATAACAAAAGTGATCAAGCCTTAGTTTTGAGAAATAATTTTGATTATATGATCATAAATCATATGATAATGGTTAATTATATTTAAAACAATTAAAAGTAATGCACCCTTTTATTATGAGCGTAATGAGAGTTGTTGAACTCTTCAGATTGATATATATTGATGTATACAATCATAAGTCTATTAAATACCAAATCAGTTCCACATACTTGGTCAAATTCATTGATGATTTATCACCAACATGGACATGTGTATTTGATATATATAATATGATTATGATAGGATTATAGAGTATAAAATGGAAGTAAACAAAATAACATACAAGAAAGTAAAATGATTCGATTTGACTGAATAGTCAAGTATATTGGAAAGAGTTCCTAACGAACCAAAAAACAAATAAAGATTCAATCTCAAAAGTCACTCCTCCTTGTAGTACATAATGATGTATTGATAAGGGTTGATCGAATTTTATTAGACGAAGTACGATAAATTGTAAGCGAAGTTGAGCTAACTGCTTTGTATAAGGTCATGTATTAGGAATAGCACATAAGGTTAATATTATTTTGCCAAAATAATAGTTTACAAAATATAAAAATAAGGTATTATAAAAAGCCCCAACATATCCTAAGCCAAGCAGTTGGTAGGTTGTATGAATCGAAAGTCTAAACATAATCATTGTTTATTAGGGATCTTGTATGAATCTCCCCAAAAGGAGTATGGAGAAGATTGTCATTAGATGACACATTTATGTTTTGAACATAAAACTCAATCAAAGTCAATTTTATAAACCAGGAAATTCATAAAAAAATCATGAATACCCATTCCTCGCAATGAGAAATAATTGTTGTTTCAAGAAGTATCAAATTCACAGCGAAGGAATTTCTTTGAGAAACTATTGGTAGTAAAATGGAATTGGATACGATCTAAAGATAAAACATATTACATGAGGTGAAATAAATTTAACCTAAATGAACATATCACATTAAAGAGTATTCTCGCATATGAAGAGAAACTATAAGTTTCTTATCTTGTCAAAAATATACAATCCTCGGTTGTTTAATTAAACCATTAAGAGAATTGACTCTATGATATGATATAATGCGCAAATACAGAAGAACTCCAAGTACATTATCAAAATATGATTTTGATAGTCGTAACCAAAGGAAGGTGATCCATCGGCTGTGATTATGTCTTTATGAGCAAAACTAATGCAGTTGGAATTCAATGAGTAACGTTGATAAGAATAATCTCTTAAATTTGAAATGTTGAAATTATCATAATAGATTCATCACTTAACATGATCAAGTTATTTTGGATTTACTCTCAAGCACCATTCTAAATCTCGACCATCTCGGCCGAGATCTCCGAGAGAAGTTGTACCAAAACAAAACACAAAATTTAGGTGAAAATCTCATTTTCTATATATAAGGTGAGATCTCGGTATTTTATACAATATATCAATTGAGATCAAATTCCGAAATCTCGGTCGATAGTTAATTTTTTTTACAACTTTAGTTTTGATGAAAAATAAAATTATGTGATACATAGTATAATTAACATTTATATATGCATGTAACCAATCGAAATGGGGTTTTTGATATCAAAAAAACAACAGCATAGGTCAAATCATCTTCGGATGCACATAATTCAAGATATGATTAGGTACATGAAACTAATTTCGGGATGTTTACAAATATATCAAACTGCATCCTAATATAAGGAGGGCCACTAGAAATATTTTGAGGAGAACTGGTATCTATTTTGATGAGATTAAAAAACTCAACTTTAACGCCAAAAAATCATGAGTCGTAACTATCTTATTCACTATATTTCTATCTTGTTTGTCATTTGACAAGAGAACTTTATTATAGAATGAAAAATTATTTAAAGAGAAAGAGAAGAAAAAAGGGAATTCAAATTTAATATCGATTGAGAGAAATTTGTGAGTAAATCCCGCACATTATTCCTCTTATCCATGGGTGGATGTTATTCTCCTATCATACTTTAATATGATAAATATTATTATGTCCAATTGATTTTGAAACTAGAAGATGGCCAGATTCGATTAGGTAGAGATTTGATTGTGATTTCATGTTGGTTTGATTTGTTAAAGAATTAAAGAAACTTCACTGTAAGTAATTTGATTGAATTTAAGAAGTTCAATTTATAAAAATATTCAATTTTATGTGTTTTGTTTGATTTTATATCATTAAATAATTTAGATCAATTAGAAATGGAATTGGATGATTTAGAATAGAAATGACAAAGTAGCAAATCAAATGAAAATTACTATTTTAAGGTAGTAATTACGGATATTATTATGCATGCAAACCAATTTCAGAGATAATATATACCTTGAGATATTCCTGAAATGAAATTTATAATTCGTCATGTAAATCCAAGATGGATGCCCACGATGCACTCGTCACATCCGAGATCTCTTCCGATACGAGATCAGGTCTCTAAAATTTTCGAGATGAAGCATGACCAAAATCCAAGATTTAAAACCTTGCTTACAAGATTATCGCTTGATAAAACTTAGAGTTTTGTTACATATGTGCTGAAATAGAAAATTCTAAATAATTATTTAGAATATACTATTTTCACATAATAAGCAAAGTGTCTCGAAGTCCATGGGAATGATATAGAGGTTGTGATCTTTCTGATGTGTTCTAAGAAAAGATACGAATGTATCATTTTATAAGAATCAATATTGAATTAGTATTTTGATAAAAATATCAAATACTTTGATTTTCAGTTAAAGTGGAGAGGAAGCATGTGTTCATAAGAAAGAATGTTAAAAGATAAATTGATATTTCTAAACAGTAAGTAAATAACACATTGCTGATTTTCAACAATGTACTTGTAAATGATGTGGAATGTCCCAAATTGATACGAAAGGAATCCTTTTTAAAATGTTTAATATGGAACGTGTAAGATGGATTTTTTATGCATTGGCAATAGGAATTATCATACATGTTATGTTTTCTATGATATCTTGATTTGCTTATGTATTTGATACATAAAAAAATCCAATCCAGATTGATATCGCCAAATGGTTGTTTGAGGTGTTTCTGTGTATTTATGAAATACTAGAGAATAGTTTACAGAATAGTGAACCCCTTATAAAGGAATGTTTGGACTTAAATTTCATAAGTGATATTGAGTATAACATATTAATAATAAATTAAGAATCTTTAAGTAGGAAATGTTCCAAATAGAAGAGATTGTGGTAGATTCATTGACTTGAATAGCGTCATAGTAAAAAAATGTATATACATTATGCCATAAAGTGAATCAGACAACAGCGATCACACAATTTAAGGTAGATTAGCTATTATCCCAATATTTACTACTATTTCACATAACACATGGAAAAAAATATGCCGCGTGTCATAGCCTGTGACAATTTTGTTCTATTGAGATTTCATCCATGCCATTCAGACAACATTCTATTGTTGTCTGATTGAAATTATCAAAAATTTCATTTTGGATCCTTTTCAAAATTTTGATTTCCCTCTCAATGTTGCCTAGATTATTTTGTGGGCGCGTTTTTTCAATTATTCCCCCCTCTTTCTTTCGTTTCTGGAGAGAAAAATGATGTTCATTCCTTTAATTATTTTTCTCACCACCTTCGCCTATCTCTGCACCTAGACATCACTTGCTGTCGACCCTAGCCTTCTATCATCCCGTCGATATTCTTCTATAAACTTAGAGTTTCCTAATCAGAGCCGCCTCTTTCATCTTCATTCTAAAATTAGGGTTTCATGAAAGCTGCTGCTGGAAAGTTAAGCTTCGAATCACCTTGCTCCATTCCTTTCTTGTATATTGCTTACTTTGATTTACTAGCCATTGATGGTTGCAGCTTCTCCTTATCGAGAGTTCTTCGATTAATATTGGTATCATTTATGCCCATTTTGATTTATATTGTTCAGGGCTTCTAATCTTCAGCTGATGATGATTTGGGTTTCTTATATAGGAACTTATTTCCTAAAACATGCGAATATATGATTCAATTTAAAATTTACAAATTATTTTTCTCGACCGTCAATTTATGTTTGAAGGCTCTTGATGATTTTCTAATTCATGAATTTCTGTTTTGGTTTTCGTTTGCTAATTTGATTGCCATGTTGGACCTTTTTTTTCACTATGTTGCCTGACCATGTGCTCTTGACTTCATATCTGAGTTAGTGGATTGCTATATTAGACCTTGTTGTCCAAGGCAGTGTTGACTAGGCCTGCCTTGTTTGAGGCAATGCACTTCAACACTGAACATGTGTTGCACATATACAAGTATGTGTGTGTGTACATATATACATGTAACGACCCGCCTTTCTATCTCCAGAAAGACGCATCATTAAGAAGAAAAGAAAGGGATAGAAAAGAGAAAAGAAAGAAAAGAAGAACCAAACAACATCAGAATCTCACAGCGGAACGAATAAATTATATTAATCAAATAAAATGTTACATAGTATCATATACATCAGAGTTATACATCTCAAACTACACAAAACTAGACAGTTATAACACATGTCTAGATATTACAACTCAAGTACATCACAGATACATAAATGACTCAAACACAACGGAAACTCTATATATATCTACACGCTGAAGCCACCTGCTCCATATCTCCTCCAGATCTCGTCAAAGCGAACCTAAAACACTTGACTACTCATACGTAATATGAGTACCCAAGAGTTTAATAAAACAGAAAATAAACACTCGGGTCAGACAGGGGTCTGGTGTGAGTAAACGGTTAAAAGTTGCTTAACTTTAGAAAATCCTTTGAAAAGAAAAGGTATCACGTAAGACTTCCCATAAATAAATATGGGTACGTTTTTACCTTACGCTAACCAAAACATTTGATAGGAAATCCAGTGATTTATAATAATGTCTAGGGTTTTCAAAATAAAATACAGAAATAGCTGGAATGCTTACATCTCACGTTCCAACATAGTTGGGCACAATCAAAACCGTACAGGCACTTATTGGATTTTGGATTCCATACAATGGCAGGGCTACTGGGGTACCGCCCGTCATAGTACGTGGCCTAGATCACCGTACCGAGGAGCCACCCTAACTCCCCTACAACACAAGGCCGGAACCATCCCTTACTGGACAGTCCCGAACAAGACCACCCCGGCAGTTGTCATGATCAACCGCCCCACACAGCCGAAATAAAAAGGGACTTCTAGACAGGGGTCAATCTTGCTCTCTAGTGGGAGCTACCCACGAAGCCTTGCTGCACCTCCCCTGTTTTAGCCATTCCCGGTTGATGAGGCTTGAGGCTGCGATTACCTTTATAGGACATATCACTTAGAATGCTCATCGTCCGCCTGACGATGTGCTGAAAGCATTCAATCCATACAAGTTCTTTCCAGGTTCGAATGAAACCGAAGGCACTATCTCGTTGCACTCATTTTGGAATCACCCTCAGAGTCAACGACCATAGCCCCCTGAATCACCATCTCGAACCTATAAGCACTATTCCGTCAAACTCATTACGGAATCACCTACAGAGTTATACTGACGTATAGCCCTTACACCTCGAGTCTTCACTTGCTCCACTTGGATTCACGACCTAACGTTTAATTGGAATCGATGTGGTTTTCGGATATCCAAATATGGAAACCCGATCCCGGTCTCATCGAAACCAAACGTCATTTTAATGTCCAAGTTGTACTTAAGGGATTTAAACAATTAACTCACATTCAGGACGACATAAACAGATAGATGAATCACATTATCACAACAGATAATTCATATCAAACATTCATCTCACAAAGCAAATATCACATATCTCATAGACATCCAAATCATCCAGTATCAACCATTCAATAGATATTAATCAATTCAGATATTCCACAATAATCATACACAAATAGGCATTATTAATTCCTTTATAATTAATTTAATCATCTTAAATCAAATTAATTACTTGAGAATTAAACAACTAACCCTGCTTAAACAATCATTAATTAATTACAATTAATTAATTAATCACTTTTTAATTATCTTCATAATCCAATCAATTAATCTTCAGTTTCATATTAATTATCTTCCGATCATATTCTTAATTAATCACCTAGATTAATTATTCCTTAATTACACTATGTAATAAATCCTTAAATTAATTACACAGATTATTTTATCTTTAATCATTAATCTTAATTAATTCTAGTTAATTAATTAACAATAATTAATTACCTAAATCTTTAATTAATTACCTTAATTAATAATTACTTTTCACTTCATTCATTAATTATCTTATAATTAATCACATTTATTAATTAATTGAACAATTAATTATTCATTAATTACACTAAATAACGACCTTCTAATTTCAATAATTACATTTAAGTATTAATTATAAACTTAATTACAATTATTAATCAAACCTGATTAATTATAATCAGTAATTAACTTCCTTAATTACTACATCAATTAAACAATACCTTGATTAGTTTCATTAATCAATTCTTTAATTACACTGAGTAATTATCCTTAATTACTTCCCTTAGGTAATTATACTTCTTTAATTATTATCCATCAAGTAATCTCTTAATTAATTACAATCAGTAATTATTTATCAATTACTTCACTAAGTAATTACACATCTCCAATTACAATAAGTAATTATACTTAATCTCATCATTAAGTAATTCCTTTTTAATTAATTAAACTTAATTAATTAACTAAAAATTAACCATAATAACTTAATTAATTACACTGAGTAATTAATTACATTATTAAGAAATTATGTTTAAATAATTCTTCTAAATCATTAAGTAATTAACTTCCTAAATGCTTATTAACTAATTATTTAAAATTAATTAACCTCGATTAATTAATTTTAATTAAGTAATTAATTTCACTTAATTAATTACACAAACAAATTTACCTTAATTTAATCACTTATATTATCTAATTTAAGTTAATTAAGTAATTTACCTCAATTACCTTTTTAATCAAAATCTTGATTAATATAAACCACACTTTCATTAACCTTTATAAATTATTTTGAAATTAAAAATTTAAATTCAAAAGCTTTTAATTGGTTTATACTAAACGTCATCATTTAATTTAACATTATTAAATACCCTACCTTAATCGCCTTTAAATTACTTCAAATACAATCTTATTGAAAACATTATTTTATATCATTAAACAAACAAAATTGAAACCAAACTACTTTTTTTAAACAAAAGTTATATAAAAAATCCAAACTTTAAAACTAAAATTCCTTTCTAAAGTCAAACATTCATAAATAAAACTAATTTTGTTTAAACACCAATTTGCTTTCAAATGGAAACTTTATTTTATAAAATACAAACTCGGTTAATATTAAACTTTTAAACAAACAAACTATTTTTAAAACAAATTTAACTTAACTTGTTCAACACAAAGTTTAAATTAAAACATTTCTAACATATTAAAAACTGTTTTAAACTTTGTTCAAAAATTTGGTTTGCTTTGAATTTCTAAAACACAGTTTGCAGTTAAAAAAAACAAACCGGAACAAGTCCTGGAACAAACTACTCAGGACCAAAACATACGCAATAAATCCCTTCTACAACTTCGAGTTGCACTCGATACAAACCCGAGAGAACCCTCGAGAAAACAGCGAAACCCATGGCCAAAACATTATCTTCCCCAAACCAAAAACAGCTGACACCCCCATTGAACTCGTGCACGTGCACGTTGACCCAGGTCGGCGGCGATCAACGCTGATGCTTTCCACAAGTCACCCATGACCTCCTCATCAACTTCGTCCACCTGGATTAGCAAAAACTCCACTGAAACAAAATATGATCTACTGCATCCTACATGGAAGAAACTCGAACCCCAAAAACTTGCCATCATCGGTGGACCCCAACACCGGAACGCCTGCAAGTCCACCCACACATGCGCCATGCTCCTCTCAGGCCATATCCTTACTCGCGATCCTCCACAAACCAACAATGATGTCGCAAATTCCACCATTCTGACCCTAACCGAAAACAGTCCTTAAACCCTACAAACCCCATCCACGGCCACCACACTCGCCATAAAAATCATCCTCTATTTTTCTCATATCACTTATCACCGTGCCCTCCTCCATACCAAATCTTGCCGTCCAACTCCACTTCGATCAACCAGAATCGATCAATTTCCCAAATTCATAAAGCCCTTACTTTCTATTTGAATACTAAATTATAAATTCCCAAATTCATGTTAAAATTCATAATTTTGAATTCCAATTCAAGCCATATGATCAGAAATTTAAATTATAAAGGTTGAATTTCTTCAATTTTGTTATTCCACTGTAATTAACCTTTACAGTATATTTGTTCCATAAAAATCTCTATATTCGTATTTAAAAACAAGATTACAGTGTTATAATCAAACTCTCTTCAATGATCAATGTTAATTAGTGATCCACTTAGAAGATATGAATTTTATATGAAACTGGAACAAGAACAGAGTTTAAAAATTCTGCATATCTACAGATATTTACAGTCACTATATATTTATATTTGAATTCATCCTCAAATCCAACATGCAAGCATTTGTATCATATTTACTATCTCATTCATTTCACAGAACAAACCTATAAAGGATTAAAACTGTTTTTAAAATAAATTTACTCACCTGAATTCTAGAAGCAGAGGATAGTTTCATTACTGCATTTTCCATTCCTGAAACTATGAATTTGCTGTTTATTCCTAGTTAAGCTTGAACCATGCTTGTTAAAGTTGTTGTTGATTCCTAAATTGAGTTGCATGTTCTCAGATTGAAGTTGTATAGCTTCAGATCTTCTTTTTCTTTCACTAATTACAGATTGAGTTCTGTTTTCTTTTCTTTTCAGTTTGAATCTGCATTTCTTTTGAACTGTATCTATCTCTTTTGAACCTTCATTAGCTTCTGATCTTCTTACAATTTGAATTAGCTTTTGATTACAGTTTGAATTTTGTTACTGATTTCAGTTTTTGAAGTTTGCATTTGGGTTTTAGTTGAAGAGAATTTACAAAAGATCTTAGCTGAAGAAAATAAACCAACATATTTTTTCTTTTGAACTTTTAATTAAAAACAAACTTTTCTTTAAACCAGGATATGCCACTTGTTACATAAATAAATTCATGTATTACAAATGTCCAAACCCTTTTAAATTGTAAACAAGTGTGTTTTATAATTTCTTATAATGCCATGTGTTTAAAGATTTCATTAATTACTTGTGTATAAATTAAACCTTAATTTCAGTATTAACTAATACTCATGTTATATATATATATATATATATATATAAAACTTATGTAATGTATTTATAACTTTGTGTTAAATTTATAATTATTTAAAACTTGCTTCCTAAAGATAAGTTTTTTTTAAAGAATGTAACATTTGTTTAAATTTTATTTTTAAAAGTTTAACATAAATTTATATAACTAACATTAATATTATATTAAGAATCTAAATTTGTTTTCAAAAATCAATTTATAGAAAACAAATTAAATCTTTATAATAATGTACTATATTTCAAGCCATTATTCATTTAATAAAATAGATTTTTCCTTTAAGTGTTTTATAAATAAAAATTGATTTTAAATAGCTTTTGAAAAGCACCTTATTAAATTAAATCAAAACTTTCCAAATTACTATAAAAACTTATGTATACTAAAAATTTAAAAACATATTTTCTATTTAAGTTTAATTCATCATTTCCTATTTACAATAAATATCCAAATATAAATATTTATTATAAATAGAACATTTTAAGTATTAACTTCAGTAATTATTGGAATTTTGAAAAAGAACCCCAAATCACAATATATAAACATATATATTATAATTTGAAAATATTTTTATTAAATTTAAATTGAAACAATTTCCTTATTACAATACATATATATATTACAAATAGAATATTTTATTAACTTTAAAAGATCAATTATTGTTAATTACACACATATATTATTATTATAGTTTGAAAAGAATAAACATTCAAATTAAATTATCATTGAATTTTGGAAAGAAAACATTTGTTAAATTAGATTAATTATTGGTTTTGAATATATATAATATTTGGTTAATTTAGATTTTAGATCAACATAACATATTTAAAATAAATTATAAATGGAAATTATTAAATAAGTATTGCCCAAAATTCCGGGACATCACATTCCTCCCCCCTTAAAAGAATTTCGTCCCCGAAATTAAAAGCAAAGATAATTTAATAATCTCATACAGATTAAAATTTAAAATAGCAACATATGCTATCAACCAAATACTAAAAACCATAACATCCAATTCAAACAATCAATTCTATCTATCCAGACAAAATTCTGAACAGAATTTCCTTGAGTTTCCCCAGTACAAACACCGGGTTACTCACCCTACAGAATCTAATCTAGATGCTCTACTCAGATCTAGAAATCCTATATCTAGATCTACAATCTAAACAGAATACAGGATCACAGACAATCCGATTAGCTTCCAAATCTCCATGATTTGCTGGTTCTAAACCAGTGATAGATCAAACACTTATCCTTAATAGAATACAGAAAGATTCCCAAACACTCTTGAGCTAGCTTCCCATCTTATCCAATCTCATCGCTCTAATGATCGAAGAAAACTTATCCAAAAATTAAATCTCCGACTTCAAATTCCGGATCTCTTTGTCTCTTGACCATAACCTCTGCTGATCCTGGACTGCCCTCAACCATCCTGATCAACCAAACTTCACAGATGCTTCACAAATCAAAACTGGATCAAGAATAAGATGACCTCCTGATTCTACTCAACAAGATGATTCTCCCAAAATCTATCGAAATCCAAACACCAATCTACTATACAAGCATCATGAACTTCAAACTTGTTTCCCCTATCCGGAAAACAGAACAGATGCTCCTGACATCAAAGCCTTCAAATCCCGAAAGAACTTCCTGAAGAAAACCTTAAATCCAAGAAAACACAAATCCTACGATGAATCTGAGATTGCTTCTATTCTGGAATAGCTGCCATCATGCTTCCACTGCGCAACTCTGATCCGAAGAAGATGAGAATGCTTTTGATGAACATAAGCACAAACTTGATCAACTCATCCAGAAACATTGTCCATCAAATTCCATAAAAGCTTAATGACCTATCCGACTTGATCACAAATACTATAATAGAAATCCATTTGGAAAACTAGATCCAATTAATCCTGATTGCTCACAAAATCTTCTCGCCCAGAGTCTTCTCTCAACTAGGCCAAACCACCAGAAAATCCAAGAACCAAATCAAAATAGAACTCCATCTCTCGGTGCGGACAAATTCCTTTGACTTCCTCGAAGATATTCAGAAAGTCTCATACCGCTCGATAGCTCAAACATCTTCAGAGATGTCTCAAACTAAAGCAAAGATTACTAAAAGAACTTCCGAACCAACGCAAGTCACTTTTGCGATAACACCTAGTTCAGATTCTAAAGAGACTATTCTTTCTTACATAACAGAACAGCTTAAGCCCTTCAAAAGAAGAAACTAATGGTCCACCTCAACCGCAACATCTTACTCTAGATGAGCTTCCAAAAGAAAAAGACAAGCCCTCACCATTTGCCCGATCTATTAACAGTAGAATCTCAAAGACTTCTGAACCATCGAAGAAACGGACCACACAACTGCTTCCGAACTCCACCTCTAGGATACTGCTAAGCCAAGAGATCTTCCTGACAGCAAATTCAACACCTCTGAGCTGCCCTTGCTACGATAGACCTCCTATCCAAAACTCCTTGAATCCCAAATTACATCAACCAACTCCACAAAAAGAGTCTTCAAGATGAGCAGAAACCTTACTAGAAACTCGGGCTTCAAACCAAGCACAAACACCTAGCTGAACTGAGTCTTCCACTCCAAAACAGATAAGACTCCTTCCTATGGTTGCTAAATACCATTACTTGCTTCAGCTCTTCCAAGTGATCCAAACTCTAGAGAATCCGCTCGCACGAGCGCAATCCAAAGTTATATTCCAAAGATAAACTCCGAACCTTTAAAAGATTTCCTTCATAGATTAATGAAATCCACATACCCAACTGCCAAACTTACTCGAGACGGTATTAGGTCTACAGTCTCGACAAATACACTTCCAACCTCATTATTCAAACTCCAACCATCGGTAGTAGTCGTGTTCACACACCACTACCTTACCTACCTTTATAACTTATATTGGAATACCTGTACGGGTAACCCAATGGATAGGTAGAATACATATAAATATATATATATATACATATTAAAAATACAAATACGCTCTCTCAAGATAGATACTACTCCAGAGCCTAGGTACTCGCTCAACCTAGCGCTCTGATACCACATTGTAACGACCCGCCTTTCTATCTCCAGAAAGACGCATCATTAAGAAGAAAAGAAAGGGATAGAAAAGAGAAAAGAAAGAAAAGAAGAACCAAACAACATCAGAATCTCACAGCGGAACGAATAAATTATATTAATCAAATAAAATGTTACATAGTATCATATACATCAGAGTTATACATCTCAAACTACACAAAACTAGACAGTTATAACACCTGTCTAGATATTACAACTTAAGTACATCACAGATACAGAAATGACTCAAACAAAACGGAAACTCTATATATATCTACACGCTGAAGCCACCTGCTCCATATCTCCTCCAGATCTCGTCAAAGCGAACCTAAAACACTTGACTACTCATACATAATATGAGTACCCAAGAGTTTAATAAAACAGAAAATAAACACTTGGGTCAGACAGGGGTCTGGTGTGAGTAAACAGCTAAAAGTTGCTTAACTTTAGAAAATCCTTTGAAAAGAAAAGGTATCACGTAAGACTTCCCACAAATAAATATTGGTACGTTTTTACCTTACGCTAACCAAAACATTTGATAGGAAATCCAGTGATATTATAATAGTGTCTAGGGTTTTCAAAATAAAATACAGAAACAGAAGGAATGTTTACATCTCACGTTCCAACATAGTTGGGCACAATCAAAACCGTACAGGCACTTATTAGATTTTGGATTCCATACAATGGCAGGGCTACTGGGGTATCGCCCGTTACAGTACGTGGCCTAGATCGCCGTACCGAGGAGCCACCCTAACTCCCCTGCAACACAAAGCCGGAACCATCCCTTACTGGACAGTCCCGAACAAGACCACCCCGGCAGTTGTCATGATCAACCGCCCCACACAGCCGAAATAAAAAGGGACTTCTAGACAGGGGTCAATCTTGCTCTCTAGTGGGAGCTACCCACGAAGCCTTGCTGCACCTCCCCTGTTTTAGCCATTCCCGGTTGATGAGGCTTGAGGCTGCGATTACCTTTATAGGACATATCACTTAGAATGCTCATCGTCCGCCTGATGATGTGCTGAAAGCATTCAATCCATACAAGTTCGTTCCAGGTTCGAACGAAACCGAAGGCACTATTTCGTTGCACTCATTTTGGAATCACCCTCAGAGTCAACGACCATAGCCCTTGCACCCTGAATCACCATCTCGAACCTATAAGCATTATTCCGTCAAACTCATTACGGAATCACCCACAGAGTTATACTGACGTATAGCCCTTACACCTCGAGTCTTCACTTGCACCACTTGGATTCACGACCTAACGTTTAATTGGAATCGATGTGGTTTTTGGATATCCAAATATGGAAACCCGATCCCGGTCTCATCGAAACCAAACGCCATTTTAATGTCCAAGTTGTACTTAAGGGATTTAAACAATTAACTCACATTTAGGATGACATAAACAGATAGATGAATCACATTATCACAACAGATAATTCATATCAAACATTCATCTCACAAAGCAGCATATCACATATCTCATAGACATCCAAATCATCCAGTATCAATCATTCAATAGATATTAATCAATTCAGATATTCCACAATAATCATACACAAATAGGCATTATTAATTCCTTTATAATTAATTTAATCATCTTGCATCAAATTAATTACTTGAGAATTAAACAACTAACCCTGCTTAAACAATCATTAATTAATTACAATTAATTAATTAATCACTTTTTAATTATCTTCATAATCCAATCAATTAATCTTCAATTTCAGATTAATTATCTTCCGATCATATTCTTAATTAATCACCTAGATTAATTATTCTTTAATTACACCATGTAATAAATCCTTAAATTAATTACACAGATTATTTTATCTTTAATCATTAATCTTAATTAATTCTAGTTAATTAATTAACAATAATTAATTACTTAAATCTTTAATTAATTACCTTAATTAATAATTACTTTTCACTTCATTCTTTAATTATCTTATAATTAATCACATTTATTAATTAATTGAACAATTAATTATTCATTAACTACACTAATTAATGACCCTCTAATTTCAATAATTACATTTAAGTATTAATTATAAACTTAATTACAATTATTAATCAAACATGATTAATTAGAATCAGTAATTAACTTCCTTAATTACTACATCAATTAAACAATACCTTGATTAATTTCATTAATCAATTCTTTAATTCCACTGAGTAATTATCCTTAATTACTTCCCTTAGGTAATTATACTTCTTTAATTATTATCCATCAAGTAATCTCTTAATTAATTACAAACAGTAATTATTTATTAATTACTTCACTAAGTAATTACACATCTCCAATTAAATAAGTAATTATACTTAATCTCATCATTAAGTAATTCCTTTTTAATTAATTAAACTTAATTAATTAACTAAAAATTAACCATAATAACTTAATTAATTACACTGAGTAATTAATTACATTATTAAGAAATTATGTTTAAATAATTCTTCTAAATCATTAAGTAATTAACTTCTTAAATACTTATTAACTAATTATTTAAAATTAATTAACCTTGATTAATTAATTTTTAATTAAGTAATTAATTTCACTTAATTAATTACACAAACAAATTTACCTTAATTTAATCACTTATATTATCTAATTTAAGTTAATTAAGTAATTTACCTCAATTACCTTTTTAATCAAAATCTTGATTAATATAAACCACACTTTCATTAACCTTTATAAATTATTTTGAAATTAAATATTTAAATTCAAAAGCTTTTAATTGGTTTATACTAAACATCATCATTTAATTTAATATTATTAAATAGCCTACCTTAATCGCCTTTAAATTACTTCAAATACAATCTTATTGAAAACATTATTTTATATCATTAAACAAACAAAATTGAAACCAAACTACTTTTTTTTAAACAAAAGTTATATATAAAAAAAAATCCAAACTTTAAAACTAAAATTCCTTTCTAAAGTCAAACATTCATAAATAAAACTAATTTTGTTTAAACACCAATTTGCTTTCAAATGGAAACTTTATTTTATAAAATACAAACCCGGTTAATATTGAACTTTTAATTAAAAACAAACTTTTCTTTAAACCAGGATATGCCACTTGTTACATAAATAAATTCATGTATTACAAATGTCCAAACCCTTTCAATTTGTAAACAAGTGTGTTTTATAATTTCTTATAATGCCATGTGTTTAAAGATTTCATTAATTACTTGTTTATAAATTAAACCTTAATTTCAATATTAACTAATACTCATGTTATATATATATAACTTATGTAATGTATTTATAACTTCGTGTTAAATTTATAATTATTTAAAACTTGTTTCCTAAAGATAAGTTTTTTTTAAAGAATGTAACATTTGTTTAAATTTTATTTTTAAAAGTTTAACATAAATTTATATAACTAACATTAATATTATATTAAGAATTTGTTTTCAAAAATCAGTTTATAGAAAACAAATTAAATCTTTATAATAATGTACTATGTTTCAAGCCATTATTCATTTAATAAAATATATTTTTCCTTTAAGTGTTTTATGAATAAAAATTGATTTTAAATAGCTTTTGAAAAGCACCTTATTAAATTAAATCAAAACTTTCCAAATTACTATAGAAACTTATGTATACTAAAAATTTAAAAACATATTTTCTATTTAAGTTTAATTCATCATTTCCTATTTACAATAAATATCCAAATATAAATATTTATTATAAATAGAACATTTTAAGTATTAACTTCAGTAATTATTGGAATTTTGAAATAGAACCCCAAATCACAATATATAAACATATATATTATAATTTGAAAATATTTTTATTAAATTTAAATTGAAACAATTTCCTTATTAAAATGTATACATATATATATTACAAATAGAATATTTTTATTAACTTTAAAAGATCAATTATTGTTAATTACACACATATATTATTATTATAATTTGAAAAGAATAAACATTCAAATTAAATTATCATTGAATTTTGGAAAGAAAACATTTGTTAAATTAGATTAATTATTGGTTTTGAATATATATAATATTTGGTTAATTTAGATTTTAGATCAACATAACATATTTAAAATAAATTATAAATGGAAATTATTAAATAAGTATTGCCCAAAATTCCGGGACATCACAATACATGTGTGTGTATTTGTGTATATGTGTGTTTCTCACTATAGTTATACTTGAACTTATGTGCTTGTGCACTGTAATATGCATGTGCCTTTATTTCATGTTGTTCTGTTTGATTGCTTTCATGTGCTTTATTTCTTATATACATTTTCATGTGCACTTTGTGGTTCGAATTTGTGGTTAGTGTTAGTGTCTTGCTCAGTTTTGTGACATTTATTCAATATATGTCTTGTTCAATTTATGGCTCTTGTTTAAGGCAGTGATATGAAATTGTTAGTCATATGGACATGTTATTATTCATTTTGTAGCACTTGTTCAATTACTGACATGTTTGAACCTATGAATCTGGTCTAACTCTTTTATATGCTGTCAATTCTGTTTTGCAACTTTGAAGCTTTATTTGATGGTACTTTGATGGGGATTTCTTTGCTTTGACGGTGCACTGCTTTTGTCCTATTCAAGCAGTGCACGTTAGTAGTTTTTGATCTTTTCAATCTTTGCTCGTCCATTATGTTGAATTGTTGAAACTTGTTTTTGCTTTGAATATCCATGTATATACATATATATGTATGCACATATAGTGAACTTGTGTTGCATATATACATGTATACATGCGTGTGTGTGTGTATGTGTATGTATGTGTTTTGTTCACTATACTTATACTTGAACTTATATGCTTGTGCACTTTCATATGCTTATGCCTTCACTTGTTTGTGCACTTTCATGTGCTTGTGCCTTTACTTTATGTTGTGTATTTTGATTACTTTCAGGTGCTTTGGTTTCTAACATACATTTTCGTATGCACTGGTGGTTCGAATTTGTGGTTAGTGTTAATGTCTTGTTTAATTTTATGCCATTTGTTCAATTTGTAGCACTTGTTCAAGGAAGTGATATGAAATTGCTAGTGATATGGACTTATTATTATTCAATTTGTGACATTTGTTCAATTACTGACATATTTGAACCTATGAGTGTAGCTTAACTCTTTTATATGCTGTCAATTTTGTTTTGTGACATTGAAGCTTTGTTCGATGGTGCTTTTATAGGGCTTTGCTTTGGTTTGATGGTGCACTACCATTGCCCTATTCAAGCCAGTGCACACTAGCATTTTTTGATCTTTATTGTTGAATTGTTAAAACTTGTTTTTGCTTTGAAATTCCATGTATACACATGTGTATATATAATGAATGTTGGTAGCTAATTCGGTTTGTGCACTTTCATATGCTTGTGTCTTTACTCGTTTGTGCAACAGTCCGTGAGATTTAATTGATGCCCAGTCTTGTGATATTCACAGTGATACACTACGCATATCATAAGTTGTCCGTACAGATATATATTTGTCCCTGTCTAAAACATGAAGGGAAACCAAATCCATGAACTGAGGAAATATTAATACTTAATTCAATTTAATTATATAATTTCGGTTTTTTTCCTTTTCCATTTTACTGCATTGTTTATTTAACAGGTATAAAAGATGGCTTGATACAAGCTAGAGCAAGCAAATCAAGATCAACACATCAAAAAATGAAGTCGAGTGAGTGTGAGTGAGGGCGAGTAAAAAAAGTTATATATAGGAGTGTAGAGAATAGTTATATATATGAGAGTGATAGTGAAAGTTGTATGGCATTTATATTTGATTTGAAATAAAATATATTTGTTTAATAAAATTATGATTCATTTATTTCATTTCGCAAATATGATATAAGTGTAATCGGCATGCATATAAGTTAATATATATATATATATATATATATATATGTTGTATAATAGGAAATTCTAGAAATGATACAACACTAGAAATGATATGATTTTTTTTGGTTGTGTTTGTGCATATCAGATGACGGAGCATTTCTGCGGTCTAATTTGAAATGAGACGACACGGGTTTTAACAAAAGATGGATATGCAATCAGACAACGGAGCATATCTATAGTCTGATGCCTTTTTTTCCATAGTGATATATAATAAATGCACAAATTTATTACTGTACCGAGGATGATTCCAAATACCGAGACTCACATAACATTGTTATATGACAATAATGTCGTAATATTGTTAATAACAGAACTTAGAGCTTATTGGAAGTTGAGAGACAAACTCTGAATCTCCTCCACATGATAATGGTAGTTTATCAGCGTCGGAGAGATTTGATCGACAAAGTTAATAATTGAAACATAAGCATAACCGTTCATAGAGGGACTGACCCAATTGGTTTTAAGAAAACCGATAAGAGAAGTTGGAATAAGATTCCATAATTGACCTTAAGTGCAATTAGGAGATTTATAGAGTTAGGGGTATGCCCTAGGGGTAATTATATAATTTTTATCATATATCTAACTCGTTGACCAATCTTATTCGAAATAAAGGTGTTTTCTTTCTATTATATACTATATATAATGTGCTATGCTAATTAATTGATTTAATTAAAAGTATGTTTAATAGAAAATCAATAAATGCTGTATTTTGTGGTAGTAGTTACAAAGTGTTGTAACCGTGAGTAATTTTTCAGAATGAAGACAAATATACCGTTTGAAATGTTCATATTCAACATGCATCGAGACTGGATATCAGTGCATCCGTTGAGACTAGAGCACGTAACACTCTCCAAATGTTGGGCAATCTATTACTCATGATTGCTAGAGTGCACCTAGGGTCACGTATTGATAGTTATTAGATAACTATAGAACGATCCACTCGATAATTTTCTATTGTTTAACATAACTAAGGTCAAATAGAAAATATCGATGTGACTGATTTACACAGTTCTCTCGACTTGAGAATATTATGGATCTTCAATGTGAAAGCTTCGCTTTGATTATAATGAAATCATGGCATGGTATCCACTGAGTGACTGTAGTAAGGTCGAGTGGAAGTATTGGAAGTGAAGCACTATTCAAGAGAGGATTCATCTTCTTAGTAATATGGTGTTAGTACATGGTCAACTCAAGTCAACTCAAAGATAAAGTCTCTGGCTAAAGCATTTCGATCAACAATAATTGTTAGTATTGAACCGAGGACTCTGTGTTTGGACTATAAAGTTGAATATGTATGATACTGGAATTTTTGACCATTACTAAATTCCTTAAGTCCAAGTGTTATAGTTTTGATGAAGAGAATTAGTGTAAATAAATGTCCCAATCGAGTAACACTTAATAATATAAAATTGGATTTTACCCAAACCAAGTAAGCGAAAAATTTGTCTAAAACGTCTTATGTAACGACCTAGAAATTCGGTGATTTGAAATTGGAATATTTAATTTAAATATTGAAAAGTTAATTTTAAAAGTTAAATAACTTGAATTTCAAATATAGTGATTTAGTTGATAATTAAATTGTTGAATTTAATATTGGAATTGTTTAAATAATTGAATCCTGGATTTAATATGAACGAAAATGATTTCAATAGTTGATTTAAATTCTATTTGAATAAGAATTAGGTTGGTGAACTTTTAAATTTGATTTAAAAGTGAATAAATTAATTTCGGAAATTACTTATTTTAATTAACGTGTAAAAATAGCCTTCCAGGACACTGTCACGGATTTTGACGAAACTAGTTTCATTGGATCCGTAATAGTGAATTATTATACACTGTCGAATTTCGTAGTGATGGATATATCGTTTGGTCGTAGGAGGTCGAAACACGTAAAAATTAATTAAATAATTTTAATTAAAATAGTTTGATTTTGAAAAGCTGTCTTCTGTATATGATGGAATTGACTTTCGATACATATTCCATTGTGTTTGGAATAGAGGTATAACATATAGAACGCCAGACGTCACACTTCGTTTGGCGTTCGAAATTTTCACGGATGAATAGTGCCGTGAAAATTTTCTATAAATAGCCCTTAACTTTCTTCATTTTCAAACCCTAATTTCAGCCACCATTAAAACAAGCTCTTTCTAATGATCGAAGCCTCTAGAGGCCGAATTAGTCTTCGAATTCTACTAGAGGAATGTAAAGGGCAACCATATGATACTAACCAACTGTTGGATCGAGCTATCGTCGAATGAGGCGACATCAATTCACTCGCATTCGAGCTACAGGTCGGAGGGGGAGTTTGTCGCGTGTATGTGTGCACGCGATGGAGGCGTGGCAGGCGACGCTGAGGTTGGAGCTGGCAGCGCCATTTGGCTGCCGCACGATTGTTGATTTGCGCTCGAGAATAAAAAAAATCACGGTCGCCTATAGATGAGCGCGTGCGCGAAGCGTGGAAAAAGGGGGATGGCACGTTGGCGTGACTGTAGCGAGGCACGACAGTCGAGGCATGCGTCGGCGGCCTGGTGAGCACGGTCGATCGTTGAATGAATAACAAAAAAAATATGTGTGCTGCCTGGAAGCAAACGAGCAGTGAGGAGGGAGATAGGTTTAAATATTATTGTTTGTTTATTTAGTTCATTTTCATTTTAATTTTATCAAATGTTAATTAGTTCATAACTTACTTGTATGAGATCCGTTTCGAGTGCGACAAGTTGTGTTCGCATCAGCGAGCACTATGCTATGGAGTTGGTTTGGACGAATTCAGAGCTAGTTGAAATTCTGGATTAAATTTGGACTTTCGGTCAATTTTGATTCAATCTGGAATGTTTTGACGACTATTAAAAATAAAAATGAGTTATTCTCACCTTTTTGGTTAATCAGAGAATTTATATAGTCAATAAATATTATT
This sequence comes from Allium cepa, assembly GCA_030765085.1. NCBI lineage: Eukaryota > Viridiplantae > Streptophyta > Magnoliopsida > Asparagales > Amaryllidaceae > Allium > Allium cepa. The sequence goes on along the minus strand of CM060941.1, from coordinate 74,359,500 downwards.
TATTGGATGTTTCGATATTTATTTCTGATCGTTATTAATTGTTTAGACAATATATTAATTATTATTAGTTGGATTGGATATGTTCCTGCCTATTGAAGCGGATGAGACTTTATTACGTTCTCGTGTAAGAGCGAATGACCTTTTTATACGAATCCCATCTTGAAGCGATTGGTTTATATTTTTATGATTATATACTATATGTGATGCAGCAGGACATGTTGAAGGGATCCAATAGGATTCCTCACAATATTGATTTTATTTTTATATATATAGTGATATATGACTGGTTAAATGCCATACTGATGACATGGATATGATTTTGCTTAATTAGTGCTTTAGTAGCACTGCTCCTTAATTTAAGTATTTTGAAATACTGAAAATAATGATTTTGATGTAAAAAGGATTTCAAAGTGATTTTTGAAAGTATACATGGTTAATGATTTTTAAATTATTAATAGGAATGGATTTTTTTAAGTAAATAAAAAGTTATGATTTTTGATGTTATAAAAGTATACTTTTGAGGATATTTTGATTTAGGATTTTTGAATAAGTTTATAAAAAGGATTTATAGAGGTAATATTTTATAATAAAGAAATAGAATTATAATCAAAATTTATACATATTTTGTAAATGGATTTGAAGTTTGTTGGATAAATGGATTTTATAAATAAATTTGATTAATAAAGAAATGGATTTATAAGTGGATTTTGATAGTAAAATTAGTTTATAAAAGAATGGATTTATAAATAGAACTTTGTAAATAAAGTAATTTTATAAAATATAAGTTTTATAAAATCGAAAGGAGATTTATAAAAGTAGTTTTACAAGTATGGGAATGATTAGGTTGAAGATTTAAGTATGGATTTGTATCAAGGAAATAGGTTATGTCCCAAAAGTTAGTTACTCATGTTAATATTGTTTAAAGTTGTTTATCAATATTTAAATACTTTAAAAGGTTAATTATTTTTAATTATTTAAATTATTAATATGTTATGAGTGACAGTATGAATTTAGGCTCAAGTATGGTTTCTGCTTTTAGTAGAACTTATTCTTCCTATGCTCTAGGTAGTTTATCCACCAGTGAGTTATGTCAGTTAGCTATGGATACGCTCTTGTTTTTACTAATGATGAATTAAATGCTGATTACATTAGGAATAGAGAAATAGAGAGGGTTAGATCATCTAGATTATGAGGATTATTAGCTGGAATTTAGGGGTCTACATGATTTAAAAAAATGTGGTAAAATTAGAGCATATTTTAAAGATTACTTTAGTGACATCGCTCTTTTACAGGAAACTAAAATAGATTGTACCGATCTTCATTTTTATAGAAGATTAGGTGGTTATCATTTTCGACATTGGGCTTGTTTACCTTAAATTGGAGCTTCTGGGGGTTTGCTTATAGGGTGGCATGATAATTTTTTTAAACTTCTGTAAACTATTTCTAAGCAATACTCTTTACATATTATTCTCATTAACCTTGGAGATAACTCTTTATTAAATATTTCTAACGTTTATAGACCAAACTAAAAAATTAGTTGACGATTCTATGAAACGAGTGTCTAAAATTTAGATCATTCGCTCTTGGATCTTGGATTATGGGAGGTGACTTCAATGTTACGCATTTTTAAGGGAACGATCACCTCAGGAGGGGGATTTCTCTTCTATGGAGGAATTTAATCAATTTATTATTAGTTCTAATTTGATTGAATTACCATTAATTAATAGAGAATTTACTTGGAGTAATACTTGGAAATCCCCTTCAATGGCTTTTTTAGATTGATTTTTCATCAGTGACGAAATTGAAGAAAATTTCCTATTTGTAGAGTCACTAGGTTGCTATACACGTAGTCTGACCATTGCCCTATCTTTCTTACATATGATCATCATAATATTGTTAACAAAACTTTTTAATTTGAAAAAATGTAGTTATTAGAATCTAATTTCCCTAATCTAATTAGAAATAAATGGATATCAATGAATTTTTATAATATTAGAAACATGGATAATTCAGCAAAAAAATTGTTTTAAAACTTAGAGGTCTTATGATTTTTCTTAAAAATTGAAATAAGTATGTATTTGGCAGTATTAAAATTTAAAAGGTAATTTACTTTCTTAAATGCTTAAGATTAATAAGGTAGAAGAAACTAGGCAAATAAATCTTGGAGAGCGTAATATACTTGCTAATTTAGAAGGAGAACTTAATTCAATTTTAGAAAAAGATGAGGTTATGCAGAAACAGAGATCTAGAATTCAATGGATTAATGAAAGTGGCAATAATACAATTTTTTTCATAATATTGCAAATGGTATAAAACGTAGCAACACAATAAATTCTATTTTTACGAACAATGCCGAATTGGTTGATCAAAGTGATCTAAATAATGCCTTTACTGATTACTATAGGGATATTTTTGGCAATAAAAGCAAGCATAGAATAAATGTTAGATGGAATGAACTATATCTTATTGAGTCTAGAATTAATCTTGATGACATTGATAATCCTTTTTTTGAAGACGAGATCTTGAGGCCTATTAACGATATGCCTAGTGATAAAGCTCCGGGTCCCGATGGTTTTCCTATTTCATTTTACATATTATTTTGGAAAGTATTAAAATTTTATTTAATTAGTATGTTTAATGAATTTTATAATAGAAATCTACAATTAGGAAGATTTTATTTTACAAACGTCATTCTATTACATAAAAAAGCAGAGCTAATAATTTGAATGATTTTAGACCAATTTCCTTAATTAATTGTTCTGTTAAAATTATTTCAAAAGTTTTAGTGAAAATAGACTTAGTATAAGAACAAATGATTTGATCGATTGTTCTCAAACTGTTTTCATTGAGGGTAGAAATATCATGGATGGAGTGGCTGCTGTCCAAGAGTCCGTTAATCACTATTGTAAGAATAACATTACATGTGCGATTCTAAAACTTGACTTTGCAAAAGCTTTTGACTCGATAGATTGGAATTTTCTAATTGATATGTTACATGCTATAGGTTTTAGTCATAAATGGATTGGTTGGATTATGACACTGCTTAAAACTGGTAATTTTAGTATAATGGTTAACGGGATTTTAAGGAATAAAATACAATCAAAACGCGGCTTACGAAAGGGTGATCCTTCATTGCCTCTATTGTTTAATTTAGCTACCGATTTCTTCACAATGATAATTAAAAAACTGTTAGAATGGATCTTTAAGGTGCGTTGGTAGTGGAATTTCACATAATGGACTCTCTATTCTTCGATTTGCGGATGATACCTTATTATTTACTTCTCATTTGCCAAATCACGTCATTGCCCTTAAATTTATTTTATACAGCTTTGAATTACTTTCAGGACTAAAAATTAATTTTGATAAGAGTTCGGTTTTATTTTTAGATTATGTTGATAAGATTAAGGGTTTAGCAGCTAATACGCTTCATTGTAAAACCATGAATTTCCCTATTGATTATCTTGGATTTTTAATTAGGCCAACTGAACTTAAACATGATGACTGGCTAATTGTAGTAGATAAAATTAAAAATAGAATTTCTAATTGGAATGGGAGGTTTTTATCGAGCGCGGGTAGATTAGTTCTCATCAATTCTGTTTTATCTACACTTCCGATTTATTAGATGTCCATGCGTCTTTTTCTAGATTGGGCGATCAATAAAATTGATAAAATAAGAAGGGACTTCTTATGTAGTGGTGATAATCCTAACAGTAGTCTAAAATGTTTAGTTAACTGGGAAACTGTTTGTAAATCGAAAAAGGAAGGAGGTTTTGGTGTTATTAATTTACGTAATATGAATTTGCTTGTATTAGGGAAGTTGTTGTAGAAATTTAAGGATATAAATGATAATTCTATTTGAAAAAAAATTATATCTAATCATTATTATAATGGTAATAATAATTTATACCAAATTACTCCTTCGGTTAGCAATAAATTGTCTAATTTTTGGAAATCAATTTTAAAGTGTCACGATTTTTATGACATTGGTCCTAATACGATTGTTCATTCAGGAAATAATACTGCTTTTTGGCATGACCATTGGTTATCAGTTATTCCTCTTAGGGACGAATTTATTGAACTTTTCGAAATTTGCAACTTTAAAAATGCTTTAGTTAAAGATGTTTTTTCCCTAGATAACGATACCTCTTGGAACTTTAGTCTAAATAGAATCTTAGAAGATACTACTCTCGGACAATTTTCTTTATCATATGCAAGGTTGAATTTATATAATAGTGATAGTGAAAATGATATTATTAACTGGGAATGAGATAAAATTAAGAAATTCACTTCTAATTTATTTTATAAATTTCTTAATTTCTCGGGCGCTACTAATAACTCTTTTATTCTTATTTGGAAAGCCAATGCACCACCTAAAGCTAAGATTCATATGTGGTTAATTATGCATAGGAAGCTAAATACCATTGAGCATTTAAAAAGAAAGAATTTATCAACTGATAATAAATGTACCTTTTATAACTTGTATTTTGAAAATATTAATCATATATATTTTGATTGTACGGAGACTTGTTATATTCTTAATAACACTCTTAAAATCTTTAACTTTTTTCTTAAAACTAAAGTTACTGATTGCGATTTTTACATGAATGAACTAAAATTTAATTTTAAGAAGGGAAATAGATTTTTTCTGGATACATTATTCACCATAATTTGTTGATATATTTGATTTGAGAGAAACTAGAGACTATTTAATAATAACAGCAGTTATATAAACAGATTGGTAATAACAGTATCCTCTTTCAGTTTCAATTGAATCTCAAATCCTAAATATAGATTAGCTAAAATTAATCACTTTAATGAATATCTTAATAAGGTTAGAAAAACATTGAATTATTTAAACAAAAAAAATATTTTTAACATTAATAACTTCAGTGTTAGTATTTATCCAAATTCGAATGAAGTTGTTGCTGATCATCGTGATATTCATTTGATCAAAGGAGCATAATGTTATTATATTTAGTTTATTTAATAAATTTTATAAGTTTGTAACTACATATTTTGTTAATATCTATGCCTCTTGATTTCATGATCACTATTTCATATCATAAAAGTAAGTTAAGATACTACATAATTAGTTTGATCCATTTATTTGTTTCTTATTATAGTTTCTATGTTGTTTTATAGTTCTAACTATTAGTTTTATTACTTTTATTTCATTAATGCATATATATGTATATAAATTTTATTTATACACATATATGTATAATGCTCTTATATTTTTGTTTAGTTCCATACAGGTACAAGTTTAGGCTATAAATGGTGTTAGAATACTATTCGCAGGGTCTTAGGGTTGCTTTGTCAGGATTGTAGGATTGCTATTCGTAGGATCTTTGTTTGGAGAGTTTCTTATTTCACATTTGGTTCATCCGCACAAGCTCTGAGGCGTTCATTCTGCAATGGAGTTGCTTGTTGATCTCATTTTTTCACTTGGATGCATTATGGTTTATACGGGGTACTTCTTATACCTTCATTATCGAGCGATGGCCTTGCCAGAGCTCGATATTGAGGTATAATGGACGGTGTCTTTGTCGGAGCTCATTCAAGAAGTTACCTGATGTTGTTATCTTAGATTTTTCTATGTTATGATTTGTTACCTACCAGGCATGTTGGCAGCTCCTTTACTATTAATGATATGTATGTATGTATATATGTATGTATGTATGTTTGTACATATGTGCTTTCCTCTATTTTAGAGGATCACACATTTCTCTCAAAAAATTAATATGGTTTGAAATTAATAATTACTATTATCAATAATAATTTGGTAATTTATTATTATTACAACGATTGTTTTATCCATAATGGTTTGACTTTTTTTTAAGAGGTTAAAAGTTAATAATAATTATTTATTTATGATGGTTTCGATACTCATAAATAGAGTTTAAAAAACAGATGTAGATTTTTAAAAGAAGAGCTTATAAGATGGTTTGAAGATTTAAAGGGAGATTATCTATAAGGTAAAGGAGTTTATAAATATATGGATATTTATAATGAATTCTAGAAATGGGTTTGTAGATTTATAAAAGGAATTTATATATAATTGCATGGTTTTATATGGGTTAATAAATGACTTGAGAAATAATTTATAAGTGGTTGATAAATGGTTTTAGAAATTTATGATGGAATTTATAAATGATTTAAGAATTTGGTAACAAGGATATCTTCCCCAGAGATTGGTAAATTAACATATACCTATGAGATAAGCATATGGATATTTTCTAAGTATTGAAAATAGAGGGGTTTGCGTATATATCTTTGTAAAAGTATTTTGTTACAAGCATTTACAAGATGATTTTAATTAATGAATAGATTAATTAAGGAGGCTTAGTGTTGCTTCGTGCTTAACCAAATTTTGGTTTTCCTATGGAATTAAATCCCTGATTGAATGTTGTTATTCAATAGTTAAATAATTGACTACCAGAATTTGGACACAAATATAACTTTGGAAATAGCTAGGAGAAACACGTGAGTTATATGGCACAGTCATCTCCGATGATGTTGTACTGTGCGTTAAATCTTGTTTTGTTCTCCTAGGACAATAATAAGGAAATTCCTCCACTAAAGGTTAGGAGGAGATCACCGATCTTATCTTTGACCGTTTATTTCCTAAAGAACCGGGGTTGAATTTACCAGAAATTGTTGAATGTTGTTTCGAAGAGACCGGGATCGGATATGTTATCCGAAAACCACTTCGATCCAACTCTGGCATTCAAAGTGAAGACATCTGGAGGATGGTGGAATTGGAGATGGAGCTCTCAATCGTTTCATTCAGTCCCAGAACAAACTTGTATGGATGAATGCTGATATTACATTGTTGCCTGGAGGGCAGTGTTAGCATTCCAAGTGGGAAGCGCTATATAAATGGTAAGAACGTGGCCTCTTTGAGCCTCACACCTTGGAAATGAATAAAGCAAGGACATGCGGCATGGATAAGTGGGTCGCATCCAAGTAGGATATGATCATCTCAAGTCTAGAGCGATATTCATGTATGCTTTGGGATCCCATTGTATGGTTGTTGATTGCTGTTGTGGAGTGATCATACTCGGTGCTACTTGAGAAGAGGGTAGTGCCAGTCCTGAGTAGTAGAGGTGCATCGTGTTGTAGCCTCCCATACAATTTATCTATAGATGTACGGATTCGGCGGGTAGATCACTACCCTTTCATAGTTGGAATCCATTCTCCAGTACAAGCCTTCGGTTTTGGTTGTATAACCTAGTATGCCGTAATTAATTAATGTAGCAATTTTGGCTATAATTAATCAGTATTTGTATAATAGACATTATTATAATATCAGAGGTTTTCATATGAAATGTTTTGGTTATCGTAAGGCAAAAACTCGTCCGTGTTTGTAACTTCCACTACTTGGAGGCCCAAAACTAACAGCTACGGATGCTGCAGTCATCCATAGTAATAAATCTTCGGCGACCAAACATGGTATCGTTAGTTACATTGATATAACAGAAACATATGGATATGTAAAAAATTTAAAATTACAAAACAACTTTTCCTTTACACAATAACATAGTGGAATCAAAATAAAAGAGAACTCTAGATAGCTATCATGCCTCCTGCACGTCTTCGGAAGTTTATTCGTCTAAAGAGGTACCTGAAAACCTAAACTCTCAAACTACTCAAAATCGATTGAGTACACGAGAGTTTAAGAAAAAACATAAAATTTGAGTCAGACGTAAAGTATGGTATGAATAATAAACTACCATCTTAAATCATTTGGATATCTAGTGAGACCACGCTAGCTTAGCAGAATGGGTTTTCCCCTCACCAGTATCCTAAAACCTTTATATAGTCATATACTGTGCTCCTGCATCCACAATGGTTAAAACATCTCAAAATAATATGATGATATGTGAAACAAGTAAATCAATTCTGGATTACCCAACCCCATTCATTTTGACTATCTGTCTCGGTTATAGTTTCTAGGGTTACTATTAACCTAATAGCTTTCATGGGCTACTAATAACCGGCTTAATGTTTATGGACTCCCTGTCCAGTTTCGTAGTTTTCATGGGATCACTAAGAACCTATTGGACCCTACCAATATCTTTACTGTTTCATGAGTTCTTCCTGAACCTATTAGTAACTCCAATATCTTTTCTCCTGTCCTAGTTTTCATGCGTTGACTAGGAACCTATTGACTTCTGCGAATATCTTAATCCGGATATAGTTTTCATAGGTTCACTACAAACCTATTAACCCCTACCAATATCAAATCATAGTTTTCATAGGCTAACTATGAACTTGTCTTCCTAACATCTTCGTTTATACATAGTTTTCAAGGGCTTACTATGAACCTATTGGCCCCTGCCAATACTTTTTTTACACACGGTTTTCATGGGATTATGTGAACCTATTGGACCCTGCCAATATCTTTAATTAATATTTTAGTATCCTTAGTTTATATTCACTACTGGGTCAACCTAGCTCGTTATTCTGTCCTTCCCCAAGGTACTGTTATAGATTCATTACAATGTGAATATATTCAAATACCTGTATGAAGAAGCAAACATAATAATACCAACCCTTGTGGTTTAATATCCATGAAACCATTTTATATAAAACTTGGTTAATCCCTTTAACTCATTAATCAAGGAAAAATTCTTTAAAAAATCCATTTCAAAACATTATTTATGCTATGGCTTTCTTTTAAAATGAGTTTGGGTTATTTTTTTTGAAAACTAAGGCAATCGAAATCTTAAAACATCGCTTTAAAAACCCTTGGATAACCTCCTTCAAAAGCATATAAAACTTCATTTCAAAACATTACATATAAAACTTTCGAAGCTCTTTAATTCATATCTTTCAAAACCAAATATACCTTTCGAAAGTATCAAAACATTACTTAATAATCCTTAGAAACATAGCTTTGAAACCAATGAAAGTACCCCTTTCGAAACCTTTGGATTTACTCTAATCATCTTTTGGAACAAAGTGAATATATACAAAAATATCTCTTTCAAAACCTTAATTCTTCATATAAAATCATTTGGGAAAAGTTTGATGGTGTCGGCATCATCCCTTCGAAAGCTTTAAAATATTTATGTAAAACATTAAAGGATAGCATCGAAACCCCCTTTCAAAGGCATTGCTTTCAATACCCTTGAACCCTTTCAAAAGCATTTAGGAAGTGGCTTAATACATCTTAAAAACAAAGCAACCCTTCAAAAGCATTGGTGACTTCAATACATTCTAAAGGCTAAAGAATGAAAGCAGGGCTTCAATTAGGTCTAAACCACCATTTTCGAAAGCATTGTTTTATAAATAAGGAACTCATTCGAAAGTTTATACTCTTAAATGAAAGATGGCAAGCTTTTTCGAAAGCTATATAGGAAACCCCTTTCGATAGTAGATGTTTCGATTCCTTCAAAAGCTTTATTAAAACAAAGGCATGCGCTTAACATTTAAAAGCTAAGTAAAGATTTCGTTACCATTAGAAGCTAGGTTTTGACACCATGCCTTCCGTCCTCCTCTGATCTACTATATACTCATGATGATACCTTTTGTATTGGCTTCGGCTTGGTGGGGTTCGACTTGATTGAAGGCAGAAGCTATGGGCCGAAAGGTGCTTCTAATAGAGGCAGAACCCACTTTTCTGGGTAAATCTGATTTAATACCAATTAAAGCAAGCTTTTTCTAATAACCTTCCTACTTGTAAGCATATGATTGGTTGCCTCAAATTTTCAAATCCTTTACACAAAATAACTGACGCATAATTTTAGATCTAAAATAAGATTAATTTAGCAAATAAGCCCTTCCATTAAGCAAAACAATTAAATCATTTAGATCCTCCTTTGAAAATAATTTAATTCTCATAGTAAATTACTTAGGAAAAATCCTCAAAAATTACAAAAATTCACTTTTAATATCTTATCTAACATACTTAAATTTCAGACCTAAATTCTCAATATAATTTCTAAAATAAATTTATAAACTCATTTAACCATATTTTCCTTTGAAAATTCATAATTAGTTCTCCACAACTTGAAAAATTATAAAAATTGAAACCCAAATCCAACATCATGTTTTACATAACATATTTATTTTCCATGGCAATCAAAATCGATTATGATTGATTTACCCTTAAAACCGTGCAAAATCATATTTAAATAATCTTGTATAAATCTTACATTTTATAATCCAAGCATATCATCAACCAAATTACCAACAAAGTGGATTTAATCTTAAATTTGAAAAAAAATGATCATAAACCAAAAATAAGGATGATATAGATTATTATTCACCTTAATTAAGATAAGGAAATTGGATTAAGATTGAGATTTATTCCCCTTGCTTTAATTCCTTAGTCTTTGATTTAATTTCTCCTCTTTTCTCCTAATAATGGCCGGCTCCACTTTTATGTTTGCCTTTTATGTCTTGTGAAAATGAGAAAATGAACATGAATGAGATAAGGGACGAGAATATACAAGGATTATGGTAATAGGATGTGGCTGTTTCCCAATATGCCCTTGTGCACAATAATTTGCTTAATAACCGTTCTTAAGCCAATTTATTTAATTAAGCACGGCCTTATTATCATTTATTCAAATCCCAATCTCCTTATCATTCTATTTTACATTATTCTATTTAATTTATCTAATTAAATCTCCTGAATAATGTTATAAAAAATTAGGGGTATTACAGGCTCTCCTCCTTAAAGAATTTCGTCCTCGAAATTCAGTAAGGACTAAATACTAAGCACAACAATCATATATAACGACTCCTAACGACCATACTAGCCTACCTAACTAGCAACCACATATAGAAAGCTAATATAGACATACCCTCAAAGTAGATCAGGATAAGTATTCCTAATCATGTCTTCTGTCTCCCAAGTACAGTCCTTCTCGTTTTTACTCCACTGAACTTTCACCAACTTGACTGTCTAGTTTCTCATTCTTTTCTCATCTCTTACTACAACCCGAACTGGTTGTCTAACAAAATTCAAATTAGGATCAACTACTAAATCTTCCAACACTGTCGAAAGAATAGTAGCCGCTGGATCATGCACATACTTGCAAAGATGAGACACATGAAATACATTATGGACACCTGCTATACTGTTTAGCAATTCTACTCGTTATGCGAGCTTTCCAATCCTCTCTAAAATCTGGAACGGACCAATATCTCAGTGGCAGCATTCCTAACTTTCCAAATCGCACCACACCCTTCATAGGTGATACCTTAATAAAAACCTTATCTCCAACTAAGAACTCTAGGTATTTACGCCTCTTATCTGCATAACTTTTCTATCTGTACTGAGCTTCCTTCATCCTTTCTCGGATCAATTCAATCTTCTCTGATGCCTTTCTAACTAAATCTGGAGCTAAGACTAATCTGTCTCCATTCTCCAACCAACATGCTGGTGATTGGCATGGTCTTCCATAATGCTTCAAAAGGCACCATCCTTATACTAGTCTGATAACTATTATCATAGGAAAACTCAACCAAATATAGGTTAACTTCCCAAGATCCACCAAAGTCCAATACAAAAGCGCTCAACAAATTCTCGAGTACCTTATTGACTCCCTTTGTCTACCCATCCATTTGAGGGTGATACGCAGTACTCATCTTGAGCTTAGTGCCTAATACTACTTGTAGACTCTTCTAGAATTCGCTAGTTAACAAAGCAACTCTGTCACTAACTATGCTACTTTTCCATGTAGTCTAACTATGTTCTTCATGAACAACTTAGCTAAAACATGTGTCATCCTGGTTGACTTTATTGGAATAAAATGGGCACTCTTGGTCAACCTGTCCAGTATAACTCATATAATTTCATTTCCTCTATTTGACCTTGGCAACCCATCTATAAAATCCATGGATATCGAATCCCATTTTCAAACTGGAATCTCTAGAGGTTGAAGCAATCCACTTGGCTTCAGATGTTCGGCCTTCACTTGGTGACAGTTTGCACACTGCCTTACTCACAAGCCAACATCTCTCTTCATACCTTCCCAATAGAAGCTCCTCTTCATATCTTGATACATCTTGGTCCCTCCACGATGAATCGTAAACTTGGACCGATGACATTCTCTAAGAATTCCTTTCCTTAAGTCCTCAACATTCAAAACACACAATCGTCCCTTCTTTCTCAACCGTCCTCTCTACTCAAGACCAAAATCCTTTTTATCTTCGATCTCCGTTCCAACCTCAAGCCTTCTAACCCTCTTGGCTAACACTAGATCCTCTTTTTGCTTAGAAGCTATCCTTTCGATCAATACCGGTCGAACTTCTAAATAGGACAACATGACAGTATTTTAACTAGAATTAGTAGTCGACCATAATTGAACACTACAAGTAGTCAAAGTTTTTAAATCCTTCCATTCTGCCAACATAGCTATCACCACATTCTAATGTCTTCTGCTAAGAGCATCCGCTACCTTATTTCCTTTCCTAGGAGTATACACTATACAAGAATCATAAGCAGCCAAAAACTCCAACCACCTCTGTTGTCTCATATTCAACGCCTTCTGAGAGAATAAGTATATTAAAGACTTATGATCTGTTGAATCATGAGTTTTGATTCACGACAAAAAGCTTAAATGATCAGTGATGAGACTATACGATCAAGCGACAAAAAGAGAATGAGATATGCAAGCTATTAAACTACAAAGAAGATAAGACTAAAAATCAATAGTATGATTATTTACTGAAGTTTTAATCTTAGATATGGTTTATAATTGTTAAAATCTATCCTCAAGTAGTTTGCATATACTCAAAGTAGTTTTAAAGTTCAATTTTTTTAATACTGATTTATAAGTTAAATAAACAATTCTGGTAATAAAAATATGTACTTGAATAAGTATTGGTCTGATAATTTTTCTAGTATAATTATTTTGGCAAAATAGATATTTTCAAAACTATAATAATAATGTGTTGTTTACAGGTATAGATAGATTTTAAATGGAATTATCATTTACAAATTGAATTGGTGCTTGTTTATTTGTTTTTTTTTGATTGAATGTTAAATTGGAATTTGAATTTGAATTGGAAATTCAAAGAGTAAAATATCTTAGAATAAATTGGATATAAAATAAATAAATATATGATTTCATTAAAATATAATTTGTTTATATTATTTTATTTAAAATATTTTATATAAATTAAGGAAAGTAAATTTCTCAATAGAAAATTTAATATAAAAGTGTAATTGGAATTTTTATCATTTTCTTTTTAATTGGGAATTGGTGAATAGAAAGGGGTAATTTAAATATTAATACACTTAAGATATTTTTAAGAATAGAACTAAGTTTTAAATTTAAAATAAATATTTATTAATGTAAATAAGCATATGTAAATATTTGAAGAAAAAAAATGGAATTAATACAAGAGTAAGCAATTTAAAGGATATTAAACATTTGTAAAAAAATAAAACAAGTATTGAACAAGTGTAAGAATTTTAGGAATATAATTTAACATTTGCAAGTTAAAATTTATATGCATTAAACACGTGAAGTTTGTACCAGCCTTGGAAATTACAAATGGCGATATGTTGAAAAAAAGGAAATACCTTAGGAATCAAAGCTGTAAACAGTTCAAAAATTGTCCATATTCTCATTTCTCGATCCTTATTTTTCTTTCATCTTCCTTTAGAACCAAATCAAAATTTAAGCAGTAAAAATAAATCTAAACTAATCTTCTATCTGGCTTACAACTGAAGCAAGTCAAGATTTTCTAAAAACAAGTGCGAATTCGGACTCAACTAACAGTAGATTCAAATCAACAAATCGAGTTCGATTCGAAATCAAGTTTCAAACAACTGTCTGGTTTCAGAATTAGGCTGCTGTTCTACAATCAGGTGAGTAATTTGATGAACTTATTTTTTTATGGGTAAATTTATCTGTACTTCTAATATCTGGTTGTAATTCGATAGATTCAACCCTATCTATTGTATTATGTTCTTAAGCATATTGGGAAAATAAAATACATTGATTTAACTAAGTAAGCTGTAAATGAAAAGCTCCCAAGTAAAGTATAGAGAGTTTCTACTGTACAGTTAAATAAAAGAGTTTGGTTACGTTTCGAACTCGCTGTAGATCCTTGTTTTTTTTTATCACTGCGTTATTGCTTAGCAACAGTGAGAAAACCTGTAAGGATAAACTCAATTTAATTTATTTTGTGATGTTGGAAATGATGGAACTTAGTGTAGTTTGGTTATTTAGAGGTATAAAGGGGTGTTAAGATATGCGTGTGCTTGGTATATATTTTTTTCAAGAAAGTATTTACTGCAGTCTAATGAGAAACTATTACTGGTAGCAAGATGCTCATATTTCTTACTACCAATAAATTTTAATCAATGATTTTTTCAGAAGCATAGTTGCTTGTCTTTGTGTGTGTTGTTTGAGTTTTACGTTGCGCTTGGAGTGAATTAAAATGCAGATTACCTGAAACATAATTTAGTAACTATATATATGAATCTAGACCCTGAAGTAGGATTGGGTTGCCTGGAATTTGTTTTGATTGCTATGTTTATGCTGTATTTATTTCTAAATGCCGATTAATTCAAAACATAACCCCTTATTATGATTGTTTGCAATTTAGGATGTAAACACTGTAACCAAATAAGATGTGAATTTGATAACCTTGAAGCATGTTCTGTCTAGATAAGGTTTTGCATCGAACGACTTCCATATATAAATTTTTTTGCTGTGCATGCTTTGAAACTGTTTTGAGTTGAGTAGCAAATAATAAGAACACATCTAAATATATCTGACAATCTGTGCATGTTGAAAAGGGGAAATACAAGTAGAAAAAAATATATCAATAACCTGAGATATGGATTTAGATGCTGAGTTAATTGGGTCATAGCACAATGTGTTAAAAATAAAAAAATTGCTGCTAATCAAAATAGGACTAGGTAAATATCGTAAATGCATTTGCAGTAGCAGGTGCAGGAAACACTAATGGCTGAGACATGAATTAGTTGTTGGTTGTTGTTTTTTTTTTAATTCTGTAGCTTGAAGTAGAAGTAATTCAGTAGCCTGAAGTGAAAGTCTCTTAATTCAGTAGCCTGAAACAGAAATAACAAATTGTACCTATGTAAGTTGTGTACATGTTCTGGTATAAGACATTAAAGGGATTGCAACTGTTTTTGTGAAATAAAAATTTAGAATGTACTTAGTAGCCTGTACAATTTACTCTTCTGTGAGTGTATGCAGTTGCTCACTTTTGATATAAGATTGAGATTAGTAGTAATTTTGTATAAACTAGGGAAGGTAAGAGATGCTCAGATTTTGATTCGAGAAAGCCTTGGTTTGTATCGGGCTAATATTTGAATGTTAACAAGTTTAATTTTTTTTTAATGTTGTTAATTAAAGTTGAGAAATTTATTTTAAGTTTAATTAAGTAAGTTGATCCTTATGTTGTTTTTGAAACTTAATTGATCATGTAATTAAGTAGTTACTTAATTAAGATAAAGTGTTTTAATTAATTAATTAAAACTTAAAGCTTTAAAAGTTAATCGGTAGATTAATGATAATTTAATTCCAGGGTTTATTAAATAAGATTTTTAAATGATAACTAAAAAAAAGATAATGATGATAAAAAAATCTAAATTTAATGAATTGATTATTAATAATAAGTAGTTAATTGACAATTAAAGAACAATAAGATTAATTAATTAATAATTAAGGTTAATTAATCAAGGAAGTTAATTATAGTTAAATAACTAGTTAAGATTTTAAGTATAACTAATTGAATATTAAGTAAGTATGGGATAGTCAATTAATAAAGGTATTTAAGAATAATGATAAAAGGTTTGTAATTAACTAGTGTTAATTAAGCTTGGTTAAGAAATTAATTTAATTGGTTAAATTAAATTGATTAGAATTATGTGATAAATTAATCTAGCTTAGAGATGGTGATGAAATGAATAAAATGGTTAATACTTAGGGTATGATAATTTATGATTGTGAAATACTTTAGACATAATTGTGACAAACTTAAGTTATTTATCTGTGATAAGGATCCAAATGTTTTGTCTTAAATTAAATTGTTTAACCTTAAAAACATCTTGGGTTAGAAATGACATTGGATTCGAAGAGACTGGGATTGGGTATCAGAAAATACCAAAATCCGCGTCGATCTAGAATTTTTAATAATTCTTTATGGATTTGATTTGGGACAAATAGGTTGGGAAGGAATAAATGATGTAAATTTGGTCATTAAATCTGAGTAATAATACTTAGATATGATTGTAAGGTGTGTAATTGACTTTGGCAAGTTAAGAACTCGTTGTGAGGCACGAGTTACCCCGTGTTTTATATCAGTTTTATGTTTGGTATTTCATGTTAGATGAGTTTACTCACGCTGGTTTCCAGCCTGACCCGGGTGTTACTTTGATGTAATGCTCGTGTCAGACCGAGTATTACAAATTTTCAGGTAAGGACGTTCTGGAGCTCAGGAGGAGAGCTAGATGGCAGGAGCGTATGGAGTGGATTCTGCTATAGTATTGTTGTTATATGGACAAGTTGTTATACTATCCAGTTTGTATGGGATATTGTAACTCTGATGTATAAATATAAATTGACAGATACAATTTTCTTTGTATAATTGTTATTATTATTTGCTATTATATTTTATCCGCTGCGAATGTGAGATTTTGATTTTGAGTTTTCTGTTTATTCTTCTTTCTCTTTTCTTCTTTTGGCTAACTATCTGGAATTTTCGGGATAGAAATTTCCGGGTCATTACATTTGATTAGAACAAAAGTTTGATTGAGTTAAATATTTATTACTGATCCATTCATTCCATGGAGTCTGTTTGAGTAATAGATTCCATATCAATTTAAGGAAAGCTATAGTTCGCAATCGAAAAGTTGTAGCAAACCAATTCCCCTTCTCTTTGGGTCGACACAAAACATTCCAAGCTATTTCATGTAGCTTTCACCTTAAAACAAATTGGCACATAGTGCTTCTATGATGACCAGCCTTTTCGAACATTGAAGATTGACATTAATACATTCATGGTATTCACATGTCGCAAATCCAAGTGCAGAAAAAGCAGATAATTAGGGGATTATATGAAAGATAGAAAATAGAATAATAACCGAATCTCATATTGTAGTAAACAACATAATTATACAGATGGAAAGTACACTTAATTACTCCAAGTGATTCATTAGAGTTACGATAAGTACTAACCCAGGCTGGGATATTTATATCTACATATCCTTGTATGGGCTGGTAGATAAAAAATACATTATACACGATACAACAGAAAGTTGAAAATAGATAACTATGAACAAAGGAACCTCTAGTCTTCATTCTTCGGGCTCCTTTCAAAATGCTCCAAGCTACCTGACTACTTGGCTATCCAAAAATAAGGCACCCAGGATATAAGGGAAAAGAAAAATAAACACCGGATCAGTCATGGGGCTGGTGTGAGAAACTCAAAATACGGATGTTTGAAAATAAAAGGGTATCTCATACGACCATTTTGCAGATAAACACGAAATGGTTTTTTACTTTATGAAAACTAAAATATATGCAAAATTTTGAAACATCATTTTTAATAACATTCTTTTGAAAACATTTTCAGATAAACTTATAAATCTTAGCTAAAATGATTGCATCTCACATTCAAGATTTGCACATCTAAGTCTGTACGACACTTATTGGGTATTGGATTTCCAACTGAAGAGCGAGGTAAGGGACTACCTCCCATACAGTGCATTTCTGGTAGAATGCACCCAAGGCTCCTATATTGGTCCTCATGGAATTAAGACCGGCCTATCTGAAAACTACACGAATAACACTGTATTACATCAGCCAGCCATTACTGAGAAATCTGGGATCCCAAACATACACTATATAATTTAAACCTGACATTATAGTGGGTAGAAATTTGATAAATCTAAAAGGTGATTTCATACACTGATTGGTTGCGAGCCACTAAGCCTTAAAGCATCCTCTGTTTCACCATTCTCGGGTGTGAGGCTTGAGGTAATGATTACCTTTTTTACATAGCACATCTTCCACTTTGGCTACAACTTTGCCATTTCACAATTACGTAACTGTTCTACAAATGTATAACTCCTGAGCTTGTTCGACTCAGGAAAGGGTGTTTGGCTAAGAGAACTTGCCTTCTCCACCACCAAACAGATGATACATTTTTAGAGATCAGTCAATATGATTCAGAAATGCAATGTCAGACATCATTCATACTAGTTGTCCAAGAACAGGACAAACCGAAGGCACTTTCCTACCATGTCCTGTTGGGAATCATCCCAAGGATTAATAGTGAATAGTCTCATGTTTCGAAGATTTCCTGAACGAAGAGACCACTACTATTTATTTATCTCGGGAGCAACCCAAAGATTATTAACAAGCAGTCCTTCCAAAATGAAGATCCCCTATCTTTTAAAATCATGGTCTTCAATATATCTTCTTCATTTTTGAATGCATAAATTGGTTTGAAGTGGTCTTTGAATAGGGATTACCCAAATCCGACTCCGGTTTTTACGAACCAATTATCGATCAAAGATATTAGGTGGGTGGATAATAAATATTCCCTTTATTTTTCTTTTTATTCAAAGATATCTTTTAGAGATTTTTATCTTTTGAAAACCATTTCATTTCAGTATATATGGAATTCATTAAACTTCCTTAATTTACTAAATCATTTTCACAAATTATTTTAGAATACGGTATTGACTAAAATAGGTTCAAATAAAAATTGTACTACTTTTACCCAATTTTAATTTCCATATTCAAAAGGTACTATGAGCAGAATAATAGTAAGATCATCTTTTAAATTTCGTAAATAGAAGGAATTCCCTCCTTGAAATTTAACACCAAGTATAAGAAGATTATTTCTGTATGATCCATGTTGTTTACATTTAAAAAGTCTAATCTTTTACACTTAACTCGTTTCCAATATTTCGACCTTATTTATCCCTCGTCTGGAGGAGGCCAGATGATCCAGGGCACTAGTTGCTCTTGAACGTCTCCTTAGTTCAAGCACTTCAACCAGATCTCACAAATAGAAAAATCAGGTGTATTCGTTAGCTTATTAGAGTCGAGATTAAATCATTTGCTTATAATAGCTTTGCTTCAAATTTATTTATTTAAACTTCTTTAAATAAATTATAAAACCTTTAAATCATTTTTAAAACACTTACTTATTTAAAGAAAACATTTATAAAAGTTTTGAAAAGAATTGTGAAGTTCGAAATCATATTTTTAAAAGTTATTGGAAAAGTGTTGCGAAAGATGTTTTGTAACGTTTCGATTTTTCGTTTCCGAAAAACCGAATAGTTATGGGTTTTAAAAAAAATTTAAGGAAAGAAAAAGAAAGAAAGGGGTAGAAGATAGGGAGGAGAGAAAACAGAAGATAGAAAATTTTTAAAAATAGAAGAAAAAGAGAAGAGAGAACATAGAGAAAATAGAACGGAATTTTAAAATAGGACGGAACAGAAAACAACAGAATCACATCAGAATCTCACAATTCGCAGCGGAACAACATATAATAATAAATGAATAATCTTTAAACAAAGAACCATATCAGTTATTACATTACATCACATTTCATTACATCATATCATCAGAGTATACAACAACAACAACAAACAGTGCAGCGGAAAAAGAAATACTATATAAACTAGTAATACGCCATGCCATCCAGCTTGCCTCCAGCAATTCCAGAATATCCAGAATATCCTGATAAACCTTAACTCTAGACTGCCCGTGTGGAAATTGGTGGGCACCCAGAGTTTAGGAAGGAAAACAATAAACTCCAAGTCAGTCATGTGACTGGTGTGAGAACTCAAAACAGTTTATTTAATTTTAAAATCAAAATAGAGAGATATTTTTATATTCAATTCGCAATGCTTTTAAAAATGAGACTACCATAAGGCCTCCTGCACACACACAAACATGCAAACGCAGAATCGGAGGAGATTTCTCCTTATGATAGTCAAAGATGCTTGATACGCATTAAAAATAACATTTGATATTATACTAGTGCATAGTGTAGGAAAAATTCATTTCAAAAGTAGAATATAAATCTTAGCCAACATACGACCATTATCGTATGCCTACTATAGCTAACTATGTTCAATAGCAGGTTACCGCCACATTCCATAGCAGGTTATACAACTAAAACCGTACAAGTCACGTATTGTTTCTTTGGATTTCCAACAAATGGTCAGGCCAAGGAACTTCCCATTGCCACATGAGAATGCCTCTGGAAAGACATCCCCGATAACCAAACCGGAACTCTGCCAACACAAGGCCGGGTTACCCCTAACTGGGTAACTACTGACACGAGCACGCCATTCCCCGATCGTAAACGACCTTTCTCACGGGATCCCGAAAACCAACAACCACAAAGTAATAAATTCGTAGTAACCACATAGGTTAAATATCTGGGCTCCATACCATGATACCACCTCTATCCAGAAGGAAATGTACATACCCTAAAGGGTGCTACCCCTCATAACCTTGCCGCATCTTTCCTGTTTTGACCATTTCCGGGGTGTGAGGCTCGACGAAGTCACGTCCACAAAAACATACTTTATACAAAATCCATGCTTTGGGTCAACAAATGATCAACACAATGATCATCAAGATAGACGATCAAATAAACGATCCTATCACAAATAATCAACACAATGATCATTTACAGCAACACTCAGCATGTCACATTACGAAATTGGGAATATATTGCTGATAACATTCAACTACATAACCTCTGAGCTCGTACGTCTCAGAGAAGGGTGTTAAGCTAAAAGAATAAATTCTTCGCCACCAACAGAAATATATTTGAATGAAATCGGCTTTATATCTCAACTTGTAATGTGAGACACACAATCCATACAAGTCTGTTCCGGGATCGAACAAAACCGAAGGCACTTACAAAGAAGTCCTTGCAATCCGGATATTCACAATCCTGATCGGATTCACCATCACATATGGAGAACTCTATACCGTAGCTACTCGGTGCAGAGTAAATCGACAGGTCATCCTATCGCTCTCGCAAATACCGGGTCTTCAACACCGATCTTCAATGCAATTATAACGACGTATCACATATTCGGAATGGGTTATACGACCCCATGGTCCTTTCCCGGTTAACCCGAATAGTGAGCGCTTATTTAAAAATAAGTGTGGCATTCACATTCAAACAAATCACATCCATTACCCATTCAAAGGGAAATATTGATAGTCGGTTATTGAACTATCAATTGATATGCACACATCACCAGATTCCAAATAATTTTCCAAATTATTTATTTTCCAAAAATATCTTTACAAGATATAAAATTTTCAATACTTCAAAAATAAATCAACATTTATTTTTTTCACAAATTCCACTTTCACATATAAATTCCTTAGTGAATTTATATTCCAAAATATTCATGCATATACGATTTCAATAATTCATTTCAATTTATCTTCAAAAAGATAAGTTCTCTAAACATTTCATTTCACATTGGAAAAACATTTCCATACTTATTTATTCATAAGTAATTCACAAATTTTTTTATTTTCAACCTTGGAAAATATTCAATATACTTAAATCAAATTAAGTATATAATTCATTCTTTAAGGAAATCATTCTCTTAAGCATATTTATTTGGGCCAAAACGAATGTTGCGTAAAACATCGTTACGACGTCCCAAAATCACTAGTATAGGGATTCGAATTTAAAATAGATATATAAATCCCAATACTATACAAAACATTTCCTTTCGGAAATCATTTACTATAACAACAGTGTTATAGTCCATCATCTCCTTTTATTTCTTGAAAACGTCTATTTCAACAATAAATGTTGAAATCTATGGTTTCGAATCTCAACACATTTTAAAACATCGTTGGATCGTTTTAATTCAATTTCAAATATCACATTTAAAACAATTTCTTTAACATATTATTCACTATTAAAAAACGTGAATATACTACGTTAACAACTTTCATCACTTCTATTCATTTTATTTCAAAGGATTATCCACAGTCAAAAATGTGAATATAACTTCATAAATAGGTTTTCAACAATTTTGCTTATCAAAATAAGTCGTTTGTGAATTTATAAACAACGTTTATAAATTCCATTTCTATTTATTTATTTATAAAAACTACCTTTTATAAATTCTTTTATTAATCTATTCGATTTATAACTCAATTATAAACTAAAAATTCATATTATAAGTTAAATACTTAAAATTTATTCGTTCACAAAAATCGTTCCTTTGAAGTTCATAATTATAAATCTTATAACTAATAAGATTCAATTATTTATCCAAAACCATTATTTTAATAACTTTACAAATTTTATAAACCTACTGTTTATAAAATTCTATTTATAACTTCACCGTTTATAATTCTATAAATTTCATTCATTTATGGAATTTATTTTCACTTCATTCAAACACTTATAAAAACTCGTTTTATAATGTCCATATTTCAATTTATAAATATCCATTTATAAATCTCCTAATATAAATCAATTTATATTATTCTTTTAAAACGTCTTCAAATTCCTTTAAAAACTTTATCCTTTTGATTCATAAAATAATTAAATTCTATAAATCCTATATTTCAATTTTTCACAATAATTCTAAAATATCTCGATTAAACTATTTTATAAAATCATTGGCATTATATTCTCAAAAACCAGTTTTTAACTATATTTCCCAAAAATCATAATTTTTATAACTTAAAAAAATTATAACGTTTATTTATATAAAATGGATCAATTCCAAAAAATATTTTATATTTTCAAAAATCACTTTAGAAATCATTTTAAAATCCCAAAATTTGGGTCCAATGATGCTACACACCAAATAGTCAATCACGACTACAACGATATCATATATCAATATGAAAATCCATCAAATATCAAAATATCTGAAATCAAATAAAAACTGTTGAGGAATCCAGTTGGATCCCTCCAACATGTTTCCTGCGTCACAAACATTAGTACAATACCAATTTCGCTCCAGTACGAAATTATCGCGGTATATGTTCTTATTAAATATTATCCGCTTAATAACGGCGCAATAGGGTCTCATCCGCTAAAAAATACGGGAAATCAATCAACTGCAATATATACATATGCCAATATATATATATTGATATTATATATAATACCAATTTCACTGTTTATGAAATATTCGCGGTATATGTTTTTATTAAATAACATCCGCTTAATAACGGCGCATAATGTCTATTTTAACAATCAATAGATAACAATCATCATTCAAACATGCATTCAAATATTTTAAATCTAACTATTTAAAATAAAATCGAAACTGATTCGATTGAGTGAGAAGTTCTCACCTTGATTTTAAATTCCGTTTTAGCGATTTATTTCGAATAAAATTAAACGGACGTTTAATTTTACCCAAAATTCTCACTAACTCCAAATGACTCCAAACCAACTCCATCGCGTAGTGCTCGTCCATACGATTCCAACCGAAAAAATCTCGTCCGAAATGGACCTCGTATGAAAAAGATATGAATATTTAAAGTTTACTCGATTTATTTATAACTAATAACAACATTTTAATTATAATTTTTAACCTTCAACCATCTACAGCCGTATGATCCTAGCCCCATCCAATCTCAGCCGTGCCTTCTATCATCTCCTTCTCCCTTCGTTCCATCTCCAGGTGAAATAAAACACGGCCGAACCCAACTCTTGCAAACTAGGGTTAAAAATTCGAGCTTCCTCGCTTGCATCTACCTCGATCAAATAGCACCGTAACGCGCGCCCACGCCTGAGCCATCTTCGGCCAGAGACCGCACCTCTCTAGTGCCCTCGTGGCTCTCGAAAATTGTGAAGAACGGCAGCACTTCAAACACCATTTGCCGATGATCTACCGCTTCTTTTGCGATCATAACCGTTGATAATAAAGATCTCGATGAGATCTACAATATTGTAGTTGGAGATTTCTCAAAACGATGCGTGGATTGGGAGTAATCGAAGGGAAAACGAGATGGAGTTTCGGCCGTTCATATAGGGGTGGCGGCTAGGGTTTATTAAATTTTTTTTTTTTTTTTTTGTGAAGGGTAAGGGTGTATTTATAGGGAAAAAATCGAATACTATTCATCCGTAAATTCCGAACTCCGATTTACGCGCCGTAACCAGCGTTTCTAGGGTTTACCCCGCGTTCCGGACACAATGGAACAGGTTTCGAAAGCTAATTCGGACATCTGTGCGAGTTATGGCTGTAAACGCTCAATTTGAATTAAACCGATTTAAGCGATTTTCTAGGCGTTTTAATTTGTACCGGACAAACGGTAAATCCAATTGACACGAAATTTGAAACCTTACAATAATATCACATTACGGATCCGATGAAACTGGTTTCGTCGAAATCCGAGACTTTTTGAAAAATGGCTATTTTAGCTCGTCAAATTTAAATTAAAAATAAATCGATGCGTTTCGAGCTGCCACGATCAAACGATAGCTCCGATTGACACGAAATTTGAAATCCGGTAATAACTAACCATTACGGATCCAATGGAACTGGTTTCGTTCAATTCTGAGACTGTTCAAAAATTGGCTATTTTACAGTCGATTATTAAATATTAAAATATTCAATTTTCACAAATTAACTTTTAATTCGATTTTAAAAGTTCTAAAATATCATTCTAACTTCAAAATGATAAAATAAAATTTTACAAATCATTTTCAATCATATTTAACTCAATTTTCAGTTATTTCCATAATTTAACGTATTAAATTATCGATTTAATTATTCAATTAAATCCAAAAATTCAAATAAAAATTTATTCGACTTATAAATTCACTTTTTAATATTTAAAATTAATTAAATATTCAAATTTTAAATTAAATAAAATTCTGGGTCGTTACATGTTTTAAAGGCTATATTGATTAAAACAACTTTTATTTGAAAATTTATATATATATGACTCAAATCTATTTCAAAATATTTATAAGATTTATTTCATAATTTTAAACATTTAAAATATCCAATTTAAATCATTTTAAAACTTTGGTCATTAAATTGCAAAATCGCGATAATTTTTAAAACTTGTTATGGACTTATTTGAAAATCTATAATATAAAAACTTGATTTTCTTTCTTTGATTGAAAACTATGGATATAATAGTCTAGAAAATTCTTACTACGAAGAGTTCCGAGCTATATTCCACTTTATATACTCATTTGAATTCTACGGCGTGAAATCGCTAACTACCGTTACACGACATGCTTAGTTTTGACTTGATTACTAATTTTCATTTAAAACATGTCAAGACAGGTTCAAACGATTATAAAAAAATTATAAAATATTTCAAGGGGTTTAGTGATTCCATATTTACTTTCAAGACTTGATTCAAAAAGTGATTTCCTTGTGTAATATCGACGTGTATTTAACGTGACTTGTTACACAACCATAATAACAATGAATACTTGATGAACAACATATAAACAAGCAACCATGAAAATCATTTCACATTATCACACAGACACACACACACACACACACACACACATATATATATATATAATAAAATAGAGTTTCTAATCTTGGAACAAAACGATTAACTAGAAAATGGATTATCCTTTCCAACTCGAAGTGAAGCTCATGGACACTCGCCCTGAAGCTCCTATAGCGCTTGATCTTGCTTGTGAAAGGGGTAGGGATTCATAACCTTGGTTTGTGAGGGTGGTAGGCTCGGCTAGGGTGGTTAACCGTGGGTTTAAGAGAAAGAGGAAGGTATTGGGTGAGTTTTGAAGTACTTTATGTATATACACACACACTATATTTATATAGACATAATTTTCAATAATTTTGTTTATATATATTTTTTTAAATGGAAGCCAATAAAATATGGAGGCGGCTTTTAGAAAAATGAAGAAGAAGATGAATGAATGAAGTGGTATTTATAGGTAAATGGAAGAGTGTAAACATCTCCTCCTTACATCACCACACATCATCACGCCACCTTCTCCTCCCATAACCATGCGCCAGCCACCTCTCCATAGGTACAGTCTTGGTCACATCATGGAGGGGCAAGGCCATGCCCCTCTTTGATTTGACATTTGATGGGGATAATATATGATAATTAGTTTAGATTCTCACTCCACCACCACATTCTCCACCTTCTTTCATCATTACCTTATGCATTACTACCTCCTTCCACAACTACCTTAGCTCGGCCATGTCCCCTCCATCACCTCCTAGCTCGACCAAGTCACATTAAGCCATGTGCTTTCATATGTATGATGTTCGATGGTAAGGTTTGGTTGCTTAAGTGAGGAGTTGTTTATAACAACTTATATGTTTATATATTTAGTATATATGTATATATTTGTATATATAAGTGTTCACATACATGTGAACATGGTTTCTTGGATGGGTATATGTATGTGTTCATTTGGATGTCACATATAACTCATAATGTTCTACAACTTCTACACGTTGAATCGATATGAATTTCAGTTTCGATTTCCAGTCATATTTTCACTTCTTATTTAATATATATATATATATATATATAAACAAAGTTTGAAAATAATATTTATATTATTATTTTTAAATAAAGAGCTTTTGAATTTTATTTAAAAACCATTATTTAGTCATGTAAACTAAAATTTTAAATACAATCGTATTTTTTATAAGTGACGAATTTACAGGTCGTTATAGACCCCCGTTATTAAAAGAATTTCATCCTTAAAATTGAAGATGAGAAGAAGATAACTCGAGATAAATAACACATATGATGAAGTATATATAAGAAATGATAAGCGACTACACCACAGGTGGTGATTACACTACATCGATACAATATATACAATTTATTCATCCATCCTAAGCTTAGGATAGGTTTTCTTCATTCTATCCTTTGTTTACCATCTACAATCACTAGCATTGCCACCCCATTATACATTAACTAACCGCACAACCTTTCTCCTTAATCGTTTCTCATTACGATCCTCGATTCGCTTGGATTGTCAGATGATGATTGAATTTGGCTCTACTTACAAGTCTTCTTGCGCAGTTGTTTCTATGGTTTGGTCTGAATCATACACTTACCTACGTAAATGAGATACATGGAAAACATTGTGTATGCCTAACAACCTATCTGGTAGTTCTACTGGATAGGCTAATGAGCCAATCTACTCAAGAATAGGAAAAGGTCCAATATATCGAGGGGCCCTTACCAGTTCTTCCATATCTTACCACTCCCCCCATTGGAGAGATCTCCAGAAATACTAAATCTCCAACTAAGAATTGCAAATTTCTACGCCCTCGATCGGTGTAATTCTTCTTTCTACTTTGTTCCTCCCTTAGCTTCTTTCTGATAATATCTATTTTCTTTGCGGCTTATAAAATAATGTCGAGGCCAAGTACCAACTGATCTTCGGTTTTGATCCAACATGATGGGGATCTGCATAGATGACCATAAAAGGCTTCAAAAGGTGCCATATTTATACTAGCCCGATAGCTGTTATTGTAAGAGAACTCAACAAACTGAAGGTAGCTTTCCCAAGAACCTCCAAAGTCTAATACACAAGCTCTCAAAAGATCGTCCAATACCTTATTGACTCTCTCCATTTACCCATCAGTTTGGGGATGATATGCAGTGCTTACATCCAGCTTCATTTCTAAAGTTTTCTGTATGGCATCCCAGAACTGACTAGTAAAGATTGGGTCTCGATCGCTTATGATGCTGGTAGGAACTCTATGTAGTCTGAATATCTGCCTCATATATATCTCAGCCAAGCATGTAGTTGTTCTTGTGGGTTTTACTAGGATGAAATGTGTGCTTTTAGTTAATCTATCTATGATAACCCAGATGCCTCCATTCCCTTTCCTTGATTGAGGCAAGCCATCGATAATGTCCATGGATATCTGGTCCCATTTCCACTTTGGAATCTCAAGTGGTTGGAGTAGTCAAGCAGTCTTTTGTTAGTCACTCTTTATCTGCTAATAATTTGTGCATCTACTCACATGGATGGAAATGTCTCTCTTTATACCCTCCCACCAAAAAGTCTTCTTCATGTCTTTGTACATCTTAGTAAATCCGAGATGTATTGAAAGTGAAGAGTTGTGACTTTTGTTAAAGCTTTTTGTTTAATCCCATCAACATTGGCAACACATAACCTTCCATTCATCCTTAGAATTCCTTGCTCATCCACTTTAAATCCTAACATCTTCCTGAAATTTCATTCTCCTCCACTTCCTTGGCTATTCTTGGGAGAATCGGATCCTTGTGTTAATTCTCCTTGATGCGATAAATCAATGCTGGATGCATTACAAAATAAGCTATAATAACATGCTTTTCGCTTAGTGCGTCTACCACAACGTTGGCTTTTCCCGATGTATATAGAATATCCAAATCATATGATGCAAGAAATTATAACCAACGTTGTTGCCACGTATTCAAATTCTTCTGAGTGAAAAGGTATTTCAAAGATTTGTGATCCGTGACGAGATCAAACTTTTCACCTTACAAATAATGTCTCCACATTTCTAATGCAAACACCACGAATAATAATTCCAAGTCGTGTGTCACATAGTTTCTTTCATGGATCTTTAGGTTTCTACTCGCATAAGAAATGACCTTTCGATGTTGCATTAAGATTACACCAAATCCTTCTCCATAGGCATCAGTATAAACAGTTAACCACCACTTTTACCAACAATAGTTAATACAGGAGCAGTGGTGAACCTCTTCTTGAGTTCTTGAATGCTTTTTCACATTTCTGCATCCACCCAAACTTAGCATCCTTCAAAGTGAATTTTCTCAAGTGAGAAGAAATTTTATAGAAATCTTGAATAAATCTTCGATAACATCCGGCTAATCCTATGAAGCTTCAGATGTCCTTTGGAGTCCGTGGTTGCCTCAAATCCTGTATAGTTGAAATTTTCCCTGGGTCTACTGAAACTCCATCTCCTGACACAATATGTCCTAGGAATCTCACCTCTTTTTCCCAAAAATGACATTTTGAGAACTTTGCTTTCAGTACATTCCTCCTCAATGTCTCCAACACGATCTCCAAATGTCTTTCGCGTTCTTCGTTGGTCTTTTAGTATATGAGAATGTCATCAATAAAAACTAACATGAATTTATTAAGTACACCCTCTAAGTACTCTGTTCATAATGTCTACGAAATAGGCAGGTGCATTGGTTAGCCTGAATGGCATAACTAACCATTCATAGAAACTCTCTGACCCTTGAAATGCAGTAAAGGGAATGATGTCTTTTGCTATTCTTAACTGATGGAATCCCATGGCTAAGTTTATCTTTGAGAATACCCGAGCACTATGTAATTGATCAAACAAGTCATCTCTACAGGGTAGAGGATACTTCGTTTTAATCCTTAGCTTATTTAGGTCTTTATAGTCTGCACAAAGTCTAAGGGAACCGTCTGACCTTGCCACAAAAACTACAGTTGTGCCCCAACTTGAGCAAATTGGTCTAATTAGCCCTTTCTTTAACAATTCATCAGTTTGGTTTGCCAACTCCACCTTTTCCTTTGGAGCCATCCTATTAATAGGGTGTATAACAGGTCTGGCACCATGGATTAAGTAAATTAAAAATTAGATTTTTCGATTTTGGGGGCAAACCCTTTACTTCCTCGAAAACAACTTGAAAGTTTCTAATAATAAATACCCTTCCTAAGTCCATTTGAGATTAATCCAACGCATACATGAAGCTATCTCTTATTGGACTAAGTCCTTCACATATTATTTTGTCCAACATTCTTCTGGTTATGGTTTTTAATATGACTACTCGATTGTTGTAGTCTAAAATAGCTCTATACTTTGATATCTAATCCATTCCGAGTAAAACATTAAACTCAATAAAATCAAGGATGAATCGGTTGCAAAAGAATAGATTGGTTTGGTAGGTAACTCTTACATTATCACAAGACATACAGAGATTAGTCTACCACTTATGGTATTAGATACACGGAGAGGGATTTTACTATTTCTAGGGTAATTTTTAATTTATCGACTAATTTCTTAGAAATGAAACTGCGTGAAGCTCCAGTATCAAATAATACTCTTAGTTAAATATCATTAATGCATATATTACCTTCTAGGACGCTCTTGCCCTTTACGTCTTCAGCAGTCAAAGGCTCGCCTTTTACAGCTAGACCTTAATATATTCTCCATTCTTCATCAACATGCACTTGTTCTTCCAATAACCTAGCTGACGGCAATGATAACAAAGACTCTCATGAACCATAGGAGAAATGTTTTCCTACTTCTGCATCTTGGGACTCCTACACTATGTTGAGAGATGACCTTTCTTATGGCAATTGAAACAAACAATATCCTTATAAAAATTCTCTTAGGAACCTCCACCATTCTTTCCCTACAACGAGTTCTTACTTTTGTTCTGGTTGTTGCTATTTCCTCGGGCTACCACTAGATTCGTTTATCCAATGCTTCGTACTAGAAACCCATATCTAGTAGGTCCATGAAGGTTCCTTTCATGTGGTCAATCATCCATTTCTAATATTGCTCTTTCATTCTCGTAATAAACATTTCATTCTTTTTCAAGGGCGTGTCTATTAGTCCCGGCCCGAAACAAGATAACTTGGTGAACTTATTTGAGTACCCCTCTACAGACATATTTTCTTTTCTTAAGTCTGTGAAATTTCTGTAAAGACGGGATTTTACAACTGCAAGTTTATACTGCTCCTCGAATACTTCTTGAAATCTAGACCAAGAGATGTTGTCTTCAGATTCATTCAAAGTGATGGATCTGGTAACGACCCAGCTTTCTGACTTCTAGGAACGACACTTAACACATCCTCGGTGTTCATGTGCCATTCCCCAAGCATCGAAAAGATGAACCACCGTGGGGTGAAATAAAGAACATAATAGAAAACCTCACAACGAAACTGTAAAATAAACCATAACAGTAAATAGTACATCAGGTTACTCCTTAACTAGGAGTTATCAGAGTTACACAAAGTAATACAAATCAGCTTAGGCAGTTATAACAACCTGCCTTTACATATGTTGAAACAAAATACACATACGAACAAGATAATATAGCGGAGTAGATAACTAAGAAGATGAAAGCCTCCTGCTTGGATGCTGTCTTCAAAAGAGCCCAACAAGAAACCTACTACTTTCAGACTACGCAAATAAAATGAGTACCCAAGAGTTTAGCAAAAACAAACAACTTGCGTCAGATGATATGTCTGGTATAAGCAAATTCTTTTAAATAATAGATGTGGAATTAAAACATAAACATGTGAGATCACTCTGCTGAGCATGGAACAGGTTTACTCTCACATAAATCAACATCCAAACATAAAGAATGAATAAAAAAATAAACATCACGAAGAGTGGTTTACTCTTCCCAATGCATATAACGGAATAAATTTGAAGGTTCAAATCAAATAAGAAAAGGAAAATCTCCAACAAATGACTAGGAAGATGCATCACCCTCAAAGTATACTTCTAGTAACATATTTCTGAGAAGCTCATATACTCTACAACACTTTTCGGACAATACCAAGCCAAACCCCGCCAAACCACACCGTGTATCCGAATATTTCATATCTAATAGTGCTACCGTATCTAATCTAGATGAGATGTGAAAGTATCCTAATGGAAGCATCCCCACATAGCTTGGCTTCCTCTCGCACTTTAGATTTAGTCATTTCCAAAAAGTGATATCAATGCTTGATGGAGCAACACATCGTCTTAGAAAGACGATAATAAAGAATCTGAAGTAACCGATAGCTGAGAAACCAACGATCGAGGATATAGAACGATCGTATATGGAAATTTAGTCTTCTATACTTATCACCACTCATCGAATTCAAACTTGTACTATTTCTTGGTTAACAATAATACCGGACAAGTCAAGGTAGTGATACCTCGAAATCATGTCTCGCGATTATTCTTAACTTTCAAAATAGTGATAAATTTACCTCTTCGATGTTTAGTGCTAATTATAAAAATAAATCGTTTCTATACAAGTAATCGCTTTATGGAAATTAATTCCTTTCCCTAAACAATTCAACCGTTTTCTTTTAAATAAACCTGAATTCATGTTTAGGCTTTACATTACAAGTAGTTGCTTCAAAACACTTTGTTAAAAGAGTTTACTAACTTTAAAACATCATTATAAAAGGATTTAATAACTTTCAACATCCATATTTGATTGGATACTTTGCTTCAACTATCATAAATGAGAATAATTAATTATCTTTAAACTTCATTAATCAATTTGGATAATTGACTTCAAAATACCCTTTAATTAAAATGGTTAATCACCTTTAAATTAACAGAATTAATTAAATTAATTAATTAAATTAAATTTCATTAATTACATTAATTAATTAAATTTAGAAATCATTAATTAAATTAATTAATAATAAATAAATAATTAAATTAATTAATTTCAAACACAATTAAAGAAAAAATTAATTGAATTTAAGTTAATTAAGAAAATTTAAAATCATTATTCGAAAGGAGTTAATTTATTTTAATCATCATTAATTAAAATGAGTAATTAATTTTAATCCATCGTTATTAAATAATTAATTAACTTTAATCATCATTAGACAAAATGTTTAATTAATTTTAAGTACCATTAACAGAGTAATTAATTAAATTTAAACACATCATTAATAAGTTAATTGGTTAAACTTAAACTCATCATTAACAAGTTAATTAATTAACTTTAATCCTTGCAATTAATTAATTATATGTAAAAATATTTATTAAAATAATTAATTAAAATTTAATCATCGTTATTTAACAACTTTATTAACTTGTAAAACCAAACCCAAGCTCGAGAAATAAATCTAAATTTTCTGATAAGGATATGTTTGTCGAAAGTGCCGATATAGCGATAGTCGCTATATGGACAATTCGACAACTAATTCATGTCATTTTACTTTCATCCATACATCATATAACAAAATCAAAACAATAATACAAAGTGTTAAACTATTCTACAACATATAGAGAACAATCATTAACAATATAACTAACTTTTACTAGTAACATTCAAAACTTGCTTACTAACTCGATTACTAAACTAACAAGGTGACAACTTTTCAAGGTATAACCCAATCCAACATAAATCACATGGTAATGCAAACACAACAAGCCACTAACAACAAATATATGAACAATATTTAAGTTTAAAAAGTTAAGATTATGAAAGATGAGATTTTTACTCACAATAGCTTACTAACTTCAACTGAACTTGTTATCGAACTTCAAAAACCTTAAGATCTTTGCAAAAACTTTGGAAAAATGAAGTCTTTAAGCCAAAACATCAAGATGGGCTCGATCCTAACAAGTTTAGGCTCATCCATAAAGAAATTTGGTGATGGTGGGCTTGTTTTTGAGGATAAAGTAATGAAAAAGAAGATCGAAGAGTTTAAACAACTTTTATACAAGATTTGAAAGGAAAAGTTAACATTCCTGAACTTGAGTAAAGTTTTGTAAACCATGAAAACTTAAAGAAAACTTGCATGAAGGTTTTAAAGTGAAGAAAGAAATGAGAATAAGAAAAAGTATTAGGATTTTGCCTACATACAAAGGGATAAATTAAATTACCTATTTACTCTTAAAGTACATAACCTCCTTTCCTTTGTTGCCACCTCATCAAGCTTGTCTTCCCTTTAACAACATACATTTAAAACTCAAGTGTACTTATGTCTCCTTATGTTTCATTTTACTTTATGTTTGAAATGAAATGATTTTTTATGACAATTTTCCAACTATTTTTAAACACTTACATAATAAGTCATATCATACTTATTATAGTTATTTAAGTTAATATATGTGTATAAATATATTAGAATAAATTCTAACTTATTATAAATGTGTGTGTATTATTCAAATGCGCATAACGTTTTTCGACAACTTTTCAACGTTGAAAAGTCAAAAATTCAAAAAAGGGTTTCTGGTCACATTTTCTATTTTTCTTCGAACTAAATATTTTTGTAAACTATTTTGAAAAAATATTTCACCATCATTATTTATTATTTCAAAGAGTTTTATTTTAGTTATAAATTTATTTAATTATAAAAATATATATTGAAAATTTGTATTTTAAAGAGGTTAAATTACGGGTTGTTACACTCTCCCCCCTTAAAAGAATTTCATCCCCGAAATTAATACACAAAAAGACAATCCAAATGGTATATATTATACCAAGAAATTCATATAACAATGAAAATCAACTATGCCATAAAAGAACATAAATAATGCATTCAAGCAACAAACAACTAACCAGACATTACATTAGGGTAAGTTTCTTTGATATGATCCTCAATCTCCCAAGTGCAATCACGAGGGTCATCCCTCCACTAGACCTTCACATGCTTAACCACCTTGTTCCTCAATCTCCTTTCATCTCAGTCGACAATATGAGTTGGGTGTCGAACAACAGTCAAATTTGGTTCTATTTCTAAGTCTTCTTGAACGGACATCTCAATAACCAAAGATGGATCATGAATATGCTTTCTCAGGTGGGATACATGAAAGACATTATGAACTTTTGACAATCTTTCAAGCAACTATACTCTATGGGCCAATGATCCAATTCTCTCAAGGATTCTATATGGTCCAATGAATTTGGATGCTAGCTTTCCTTCCCATTTGAATCTTACAACTCCTTTCATCGGGGAAACTTTCACAAATACTAATACCCGATCAGAAACTCTAAGTCCCTTCTTCGTTGATCGGCATAACTTTTCTATCGATCCTGGGTTTCTTTAATCCTTTCCTTGATCATAGCCACTTTCTCAGATGCTTCTAGAATCATCTCTGGTCCAAGAACTAAATGGTCTCAGTCTCAACCCAACATGAAGGTGATTTACATGGTCGCCCATACAAAGCTTCATACGGCGCCATGCCAATGCTAGCTTGGTATAGGAGAACTCTACTAGGTGAAGGTGGTCTTCCCATGATCCTCCAAAATCCAATGTACCCTTTCGGTTTGTCTGCCCATCTACGGGTGATAGGTTGTGCTCAAATTCACCTTTGTCCCTAAAGTGCCTTGCAATGCTCCCTAAAAACGACCAGTGAAGATGGGATCTTGATCATTGAATATACTTATTGGAACTCCATGTATTTGAACGACCATCCTCAACTAAATTTCTGCCAAAGAAACTGCAGTTCTAGTTGTCCTCACTGGAATAAAGTGGGCGCTCTTTGTTAATTGATCTACAATTACCCAAATGACTTCATTACCTCTTCTTATTTTAGGCAACCCATCTATAAAGTCCATGGATACTTTCTCCTACTTCCAATTCGGTATCTCCAATGGTTGGAGCAACCAACCAGTCTTCTGCTAGTCACTCTTGACCTGTTGACAATTTGCACATCGGTTAACGAAGATCGAAATGTCTCTCTTCATTCCTTTCCACCAAAAGGTCTTCTTCATATTCTGAAACATTTTACTTACTCCTGGATGGATAGATAACCTTGACCGATGGCACTCTCTCAGTACATCCTATCTAATTCCATTAGCATCCGGCACACAAATCCGTCCATTCGTTCTTAAAATGGCTCGAGAGTCTATATGAAAACTGGAGATAGTTCCAACTTCAACTTCCTTCTTAAGCCGAGCTAAAATAGGGTCTTTTTCTTGGAAATTTGCAATTCTGTTCACTAGTGCTGGCTTAACTTCCAAGTTTGCAATCGTCACCACATTCCTACTCAACACATCTGCAACGGCATTTGCTTTCCCTAGGGTGTAACGAATCACTAGGTCATAAGACATGAGAAACTCCAGCCATCTTTGCTGCCTTAAGTTCAAATCCTTTGGGTAAAATGATATTTTAATGACTTGTGATTCATATATAACTCAAAATTTACACCCAAAAGATAGTGCCTCCATACCTTCAATGCGAAGACTACTGCCAAAAGTTCCAAATCACGCGTAGCGTAATTTTTCTCATGAGGTTTCAACTGTCGACTTGCGTATGTTATTACTTTACCATTATTCATCAAAAATGCTCCCAATCCGGTCCTATAAGCATCCATGTAAACTGTTAATCATTCATTCCCTTCTGGAATAGTCAAAAAAAGAGCGCTTGTAAATTTCACCTTTAACTCATTGAATGCTTGATTGTACTTGGGTTTCCAAATAAACTTAGCATCCTTCTTCGTCAGCTTTGTTAGATGAGAAGCAATCTTAGAGAAATCTTTAATAAATATTCTATAGAAACGTGCCAATCCCAAGAAACTTCTGACCACAGTCACACTATCAGGTTTCTTCCAATCTTGAACAACAACTACTTTAGCACGGTCTACTAATATGCCTTCTCCCGAAACTACGTGCCCTAGAAATCTAACTTCGAATTTCTAAAAATGGCACTTAGAAAAGTTTAATTTTAAAACATGACTTCGTAAAGTACTTAGAACAACTTGGAGATGGTACTTATTCTCTTTCTCCATTTTAGAATGAACAAGGATGTCATCAATGAAGACAGAACAAACTTGTTAAGAAAATCCCAAAACATTCTATTCATCTAGTCCACGAAATAAGAAGGTGCATTAGTCAATCCGAAAAGCATGACTAACGACTCGTAAAAACTATTAGGGGTACGAAAAGATGTTAAGGGTACACTCTCTTCTAATACGCTTAATTGGTGAAAACCGGTGGCAAGATCCAACTGAGAAAATATCCAAGCTCCGTGGAGCTGGTCAAACATGTCATCAATCCTAGGTAAAGGATATATATTCTTGATAGTCCTCTTATTTAATTCTCGATAATCCACATATAATGTAAGAGAACCATCAGCCTTGGTAATGAACATTATTGGCAAATCCCTAACTTGATGTGATGCGTTTGATCAAACCTTTCTGCAGTAAATCAAACATCTGCTTTTATAATTCTCTTGTTTCCTTTGGAGCCAACCTTCGAGGAGGTTATGCAATAGGTACGGCTTCTAGAATCAAATCAATGCAGAAATCAAATTCCCAATGAGGAGGTAAACCTTGCAGTTCTTCAAAAATATCCTTGAAGTCTTGAACAATTGGTATATATTCCTTATCTTCTCTTTGGGTACTTCAAGGGAATACATAAAACTGCTCATCAACCCCCTAGGCTCTCCGCAACATATACCAATACTTATACCTATTACATATTTAACTACGATCACCCTTCTAACACAGTCCAAGACAGCTTTAAACTTAGATAACTAGTCCGTTCCTAATAATATTTCAAAATCCATGATCCCGAGGACCAAAAAATCAAAAAAGATAGGCCGGTCTTGGTAAGAAATAAGCACATTCAAACATATGGTGTCAAGATTGGTTGGACCTCCAATTGGGTTTGACACACAAAGATAATTATGGAGGATAACATATTTAAGATTCAATTGGTTCATTAAGTCTTATGAGATAAAATTATAGGACGCACCGGTATCAAATAAAACTCCAAAAGGAATATTAGAAATGGATAGTGTACCTTGCAACACCTGCTTTCCTTTTGGGTTTGTAGAAGTAGATGATATTTCCTTAATAGAAAAATCTTTTCCCTGTGATCCTTTCTTTGGAAAAGGGTGCCGGTTCTTTATATGTCCATGTTTGTTGCAATTATAGCATAGTGATCCACAAGCTGGGTTCGGGCACTAATTTGCAAAGTGGCTTATTTGGTTTCACTTATGACAAAGGATCTTGGTCAAGTCTAACTGCTTGTTTTGAGCTGGAGCTCCACATCTAGGCTTCTTTCCCGACCACTTCTTCTTCCCTTTTTGCTTGAAAAAGGGCTTACTAGCAACTGGTATCATTGATAATGGTTGGGCATTAATTGCTGGCACTACTCCTTGTGAACTCCTTGCTCAATATCAGGAGCCTCAAATCTCAAAGCTATACTTATCAGATTAGTAAAAATACTAATGAGATGATCGGTCATTTCCTGATGAAATTCTGGTCGCATTCCTTTCATGGACTTTTCATTCCTTTTAAGTGGTGTATCAATCAATCCTTGTCCAAAGCGAGACAATGCATTGAACCTATGCTCATACTGTGTCATCGTCATCTCACTCTATTTCAAATCCATAAAACTTTGGAACAACCAAGTCTTTCCCGCGTCTGGGACAAATTAAGCTTCAAAAACCACTTTAAACTATGCCTAAGAGAAATCTTCTTCCGGTGTATTCATGGCGATTGGATCCCACCAATCCATTACTGCTTTCTGAAGTTGACGTGATGCCAATAATCTCTTTCTAGCATCTCTCAACGGAAGATCTTAGGATATCCTCTCATAAGAGTGGAGCCATGTATGAACTCCTAAAATATCTTCAGTTCCGTAGAAAGGCTTACCACCTAAAGAAGTGTAATTCTTGCATAAGGTTGCAAAGTTCTGAGGCGGCTGAACTTGCATCACTGCTTTTACTACCGGCTCTACAACTGGCTCATTTCTCGAAGCTTTGCTATTTGTAGCCATGCTGGTTCCAGATCCCCACCCTCCTCTTCCACTTATGCTCGTTTTCAAATAACCTGGATAAGTGATAGGTATCATTAGAATACAAAGTTGGGGTCAAAGATGAAAAAAAGGGAAACTGCAATAACGGGTTAAAACCAGACTTCTAAGGGAGAAAAGGAAACGCTCCCTTAAGATTAACTCATTCTAGGGCTCTACTCACCCTATCTCTAATGAGTTGTACCTGAAATCAGGCTAAGGTGTTCGCTCAACCAAAGCTCTATTACCAACTATAATGACCCACTTTTTCGACCTCTGGGAACGACAATTAACACGTCCTCGGTGTTCATGTGTCATTGCCCAAGCATCGGAAAGATGAATCATCGTGGGGTGAAATAAAGAACAGAACAGAAAACCTCATAACGAAACTATAAAATAAATCATAACAACCAATAGTTATCATGTTACTCCTTAATAGGGAGTTATCTGAGTTGCACAAAGTGTTACGAATCAACATAGGCAGTTATAACAACCTTCCCTTACATATGTTGACACAAATACACATACAA
Organism: Allium cepa; assembly: GCA_030765085.1. Classification (NCBI taxonomy): domain Eukaryota; kingdom Viridiplantae; phylum Streptophyta; class Magnoliopsida; order Asparagales; family Amaryllidaceae; genus Allium; species Allium cepa. The sequence continues at coordinate 74,320,556 of CM060941.1, read as the reverse complement.
ACAAGATAACATAGCGAAATAGGTAACTAAGAAGATGAAAGCCTCATGCTCAAATGATGTCTTCAAAAGAGCCCAACAAGAAACCTGCTACTTTCAGGGTACTCAAATCAAATGAGTACCCGAGAGTTTTGGAAAAACAAACAACTTGGGTCAGACGATATGTCTAGTGTGAGAAAAACTTTTTAAATAATAGGTGTGAAATTATAACACAAACATGTAAGACCACTCCGCTGAACACGGAATGGGTTTACTCTCACATAAATCAACATCCAAACATAAAGAATGGGTAAAAAGTAAACACCACAAAGAGTGGTTTGCTCTTCCCAATGCATATAAGGGAATAAATTTTAAAGTTCAAATCAAATAAGAAAAGAAAAATCTCTAAAAAATGACTAGGAAGATGCACCACCCTTGAAGTATAGCTCTAGTAATATACTTCTGAGAAGCTCATATACTCTATGACACTTCTCGAACAATTTCAAGTCGGACCCCACCAAACCTTACAAAGTGTCTGAATATTTCACATCTAGTAGCGCTACCGAATCCAATCTAGATGAGATGTGAAAGTAACCCAATGGAAGCAACCTCACATAACTTGGCTTCCTCTCGTGCTTTGGATTAAGTCATTTTCGACAAAGGATGTCAATGCTTAACGAAGCAACACATCGTCTTAGAATGACGATAATAAAGAAGCTGAAGTAACCGATAGCTGAGAAACCAACTATCAAGGATATGAAACGATCATATAAGGAAATTAAGTCTTGTATACTTATCACCACTCATCGAATTCAAACTTATACTATATCTTGATTAACAATAATACCAGACAAGTCAATATAATGTTACCTCGAAATCAAGCTTCACGATTATTCTTAAGTTTAGAAATAGCAATAAGTTTACTTCTTTGATGTTTAGTGCTAATTATACAAATAAATCATTTCCATACAAGTGAATCACTTTGTGGAAATTAATTCCTTTTTACAAACAATTCAAACATTTTCTTTTAAAAAAAAACCGAATTCGTGTTTAGGCTTCACATTACAAGTTTAGCTTCAAACCACTTTGTTAAAAGAGTATACTAACTTTTAAACATCATTATAAAAGGATTCAATAACTTTCAACATCCTTATTTGATTGGAAACTTCTCTTCAACTATCATAAATGATAATAATAAATTATCTTTAAACTTCATTAATTAATTTGGATAACATACTTCAAAATACCCTTTAATTAAAAGGTCAATCACCTTTAAATTAACAGAATTAATTAAATTGATTTATTAAATTAATCTCATTAATTACATTAATTCATTGAATTTAGACATCATTGATTAAACTAATTAATAATAAATAAATATCATTAAATTAATTAAATTCAAACACAATTAAAGAAAAAGATTAATTAAATTTAAATTAATTAATCAAATTTAAAAATCATTAATTGAAAGGAGTTAATTTATTTTAATCATCATTAATTAAAATTATTAATTAATTTTAATCCTTCCTTATTAAATAATTAATTAACCTTAATCATCATTAGATAAAATGTTTATTTGATTTTAAGTATCATTAACAAAGTAATTAATTAAATTTAAACACATCATTAACAAGTTAATTAATTAAATTTAAACTCATCATTAATAAGTTAACTAATTAACCTTAATCCTTATTAATTAATTAATTAATTAATTTTAAAAATCTTTATTAAAACAATTAATTAAATTTTAAATCATCCTTATTTATCAACTTTATTAATTTGTAAAACCAAACCCAAGCTCGAGAAATAAATTAAAGAATTTCGATAAGGATATGTTTTTCGAAAGTGTCGATATAGCGATAGTCGCTATACGGACACTTCGACAACTAATTCATGTCATTTACTTTCATCCATACATCATATAACAAAAGCAAAACAATAATACAATGTGTTAAATAATTCTACAACATATAGAGAACAATCATTAACAATATAACTAACTTTTACTACTAACATTCAAAACTTGCTTGCTAACTAGGTTACTAAACTAACAAGGCGACAAATTTTCAAGGTATAACCCAGTCCAACATACATCACATTGTAATACAAACACAACAAGCCATTAACAACAAATATATGAACAATATTTAAGTATAAAAAGTTAAGATTTTGAAAGATGAGATTTTTACTCACAATTGCTTACTAACTTCAACCGAACTTGTTCTAGAACTTCAAAAACCTTTAGATCTTTGCAAAAACTTTTGAAAAATGAAGTCTTTAAGCCAAAAGCATCAAAATGGGCTTGGCCCTAACAAGTCTAGGCTCGGATATAAAGAAGTTTTGGTGATGGTGGACTTGTTTTTTAGGATAAAGTGATGAAAATGAAGATGGAAGAGTATAAATACATTTTATACAAGATTTAAAAGGAAAATTAATTTTTTTTTGAACTTGAGTAAAGTCTTGGAAGTCGTGAAAACTTAAAAAAATTGGATGAAGGTTTGAAAGTGAAGATAGAAACGAGAAAGTGAGAAAAAGTATTAGGAATTTTGCTTATATATACAGAGGGATAAATTAAATTACCAATTTATCCATTAAGTACATAACCTCCTTTCCTTTGTTGCCACCTTATCAAGCTTGTCTCCCCTTACCAACATGCATTTAAAACTCAAGTGTACTTATGTCTCCCTATGTTTTATTTTACTTTATGTTTGAAATGAAATCAATTTTATGACAATATTCCATTTTATTTTTAAACACTTACATTATAAGTCATATCATACTTGTTATAGTTATTTAAGTTAGTATATGTGCATAAATATATTAAAATAAATTCTAATTTATTATAAATGTGAGTGTGTGTGTGTGCGCACAGTGTTTCTTGACAACTTTCCTACACTAAAAAGTCGAAAATTCGAAAAACGGTTTTCGGTCACATTTTCTATTTTCTTCGAACTAAATATTTTTGTAACCATCATTATTCATTATTTCAAAGATTGTTATTTTAGTTATAAATCCATTAGTTAATTATAAAAAATATGTATTAAATATCCATATTTTTAAAGAGGTGAAATTACGGGTTGTTAGAGACTCCAATCACGCGAGAGCTCGTTCATGCAACTGGCAGGAAGCGAAGAATCTCTTTTGCTTAACCTCTACATTCTATCCTTTGAATATCCTCTTATAAAAGCGGAGCCATGCTTTTACGTCAACAAAAGACTTGGTTCATTAGAATGGTTTCCCTCCCAAGTTAGTACAATTCTTTCAAAGAGTAGCGAAATTTGTTTGAAGTTGTATTAGAATTACTACTTCTTCCATAGCCGCAGCATTATAACCATTAGTATTTCTCGTGCTACTGCTTCCCCTTCCTCGTCCTCTACGATTGCTAATTTCTTACTATTTGAATCTAGTAAAGAGACTAGAACATATAAACGAGATTGTCTTAGGGAATGGGTATTAAGATTTTAAACGATTTTGGATGGATTTATTTTTGATAGATACACCCTCTCATTGACTAAATTTATTCTAGGGCATTACTAACCCTATCTCTAATGAGTCAACCCCATTAAGGCTTTAGTACTCGGTAAGCTAAGCTTTGCTACCAGCTATGACCACCAGGCTTTTTGACCCTTGAAGATTGACACTAATACATCCACTATATTCACTGCCGTAAATCCAAGTGCCAAAAAGGAAGATAATCAGGGGTTTATAAGAAATAAAGATAGAAAATAGAATAATAACAGAATTTCACATCATATTAAACAATATAATTGTACGTGTGGAAAGTACATATAATAACTCTTACTTATTCCGCAGAGTTACGATAAGTGCTAACCCTACCTAGGATATTTATAACTGCATATCTTTATATGGGCAGGTAGATATAATATACATGATGCACGATACAGTAGAAAGTTGAAAACTGATAACTATGGACAAAGGACCCTCTAGTCTTCATACTTCGGGCTCCTTTCAAAATGCTCCAAGCTATTTGACTGCTTGACTAACTAAAAATTAGGGAACTCAGAGTTTAAGGGAAAATAAAAATAAACTTTAGGTCAGTCACAGGACTAGTGGGTGAAACTCAAATACATATGTTTGAAAATAAAATGGTATCTCATAAGACCGCACATAAACACAGAAATGGTTTTTACCTTATGGTAACCAAAATCTTTGATACATAAATTTTTGAAATATTGTTTTTAATGACATTCTTTTGAAAACATTTTTAAATAAACTTATAAATCTTAACTGAAATGGTTGCATCTTACATTTCAAGACTTGCACATTTAAGTCCGTACGACACTTATTGGATATTGGATTTCCAACTGAATAGCGAAGTAAAGGACTACCTTCGCACAGTGCATTTCTAGAGGAATGGACCCGAGGCCTCTATGTTGGTCCTCGTGCGAATTATGACCGGCTTATCCGAAAATTACACGAATTGCATCGAATATTACATCATCCGACCATTACCGACTAATCTGGGATCCTGAGCATACACCATATAATTTAAACCTGACATTTAGCGGGTAGAAATTTTATAGATCTAGAAGCTAATTTCATGCCCTAATTGGTTGCGGGCCACTAAACCTTAAAGCATCCCCCTATTTAACTATTCACGAGTGTGAGGCTTAGTAATGATTACCTTTTTTACATAGCACATCTTCCACTTTGAATTTCACTTTGCCATTTCATAATCACACAATTGTTTTCTAAAAACGTATAACTCCTAAGCTCGTACGTCTCAGGAAAGGATGTTAAGCTAAGAGAAGTTGCCTTCTCAGCCACCAAACAGATGATATGTCCATAGAGATCAATCAATATGATTCAGAAATGCAACGTCAGACATTCTCCAATACTACTTGTCCAGGAACAGGACAAATCGAAGGCACTTTACTACTACGTCTAGTCGGGAAGTATCCTTAGGATTAGAAGTGAAAAGTCCTCGTGTTTCGGAGATTTCCAATAAAAGGACTACTATGATTTACTTGTCTTGGGAGCTACTTAAAGATTATCAACAAACAGTCCTTTCGAAATACATGTCCCCCATCTTTTAAAATCATGGTCTTCAATATATCTTCTTCACTTTAGAACACGTAATTGGTTCGAAGTGGTTTTTGAATAGGGACTACCCAAATCCGACTCCGGTTTCATCGAACCAATCATCGATAAAAAGATGTTAAGTGGGTGGATAATAAATATTCCATTTATTTGTTTTCTTTTTATCCAAAGATATCTTTTAGAGATTTTTATTTTATGAAATCCATTTTTATTAGGTATATGTTGAATTCATTAAACCTCCTTATGAAAATTTACTAAATCATTTTCATAAATTATTTTAGAATACATTATTGAGTAAAATAGGGTCAAATTGAAATTGTACTACTTTTACTCAATTTTAGTTACCATATTCAATAGGTACTATGGGCAGAATAGCGGTGAAATCACCTTTTAAATTCCATGAATAGTATAAGTTCCCTCCTTGAATTTATCTCCAAGTATAAGAAGATTATTTCTATATGGTTTAAGCTAATTAAATTTGAAAAGTGTATTCTTTTATACTTAATAACCTTTTCTATCCTTCTTCTGGAGGAGGCGAGGTAAGCCAGGGCACTGGTTGCTTCTGAAAATCTCCTTAGTTTAAACATTTGAACAATATCTCACAAATAGAAAAATCAGGTGTACTCGTCGGCTTACTAGAGCCAAGATTAAATCATTTGCTTACAACAGCTTTTCTTCTAATTTCTTTATTTAAACTTCTTTAAATAGATTATAAAACTCTTAAATCATTTTTAAAACACTTATTTATTTTTTAGAAAACATTTATAAAAGTTTGAAAAAGAATTGTGAAGTTTGAAATCATAGTTTTAAAGTTATTGAAATAGTGCTGCAAAAAATACAGCGAAAGATGTTTTAAAAGCTATATTGATTAAAACGACTTTTATTTCATTTGAAAATTTATATATATACTTACATACATACATATATATATATGTATGTATGTATAACTCAAATATCTTTTAGAATATTCTAAAAGATTTATTTTATAATTTTAAACAATTAAAACATCTGATTTAAATCATTTTAAAACTTTGGTCATTAAACTGCAAAAACGTGATATTTTTGAAAACTTGTTTTGGACTTATTTGAAAATCTATAATATGAAAACTTGATTTTATTTCTTTGATTGAAAACTATGGATATAACAGTCTGGAAAATTCTTACTACAAGAATTCCGAGCTATGTTCCACTTTATATACTCATTTGAATTCTATAGCGGAAAATCGCGAACTACCGTTACATGACGCGCCTAGTTTTGACTTGATTATTAATTTTCATTTAAAACTTATCGAGATAGGTTCAAATGATTGAAAAAACATTTATATAACATTTCTAATCATTTTCAAAGGGTTTAATGACTCCATATTTACTTTTATAACTTGATTCGGAAGTGATTTACTTATGTAATATCGACGTATATATGACGTAACTTGTTAGACAACCATAATAACAATCAATACTTGGTGAACAACATATAGACAAGCACCTATGTCAATCATTTCACATCACACACACACATGTGTATATATATATATAACAGAGTTTCTCACCTTAAAATAAAACGATTAACCAGAAAATGGATTATACTCTCTAACTCGAATCCAAACTCACGAATACTCATCCTGAAGCTTCTATAGGGCTCGACCTTGCTTATAAAGGGGTAGGGGTTCACGACCTTGGTTTTTAATGGTGGTAGGCGCGGCTAAGGTGGTTGGCCATGGGTTTGAAGAGAAAAAGGAAGGGTTTCGGTGAGTTTAGAAGTGCTATATGTATGTGTGTATGTATGTGTTGTGTGTATCTTTGTGTGTACAGTATAACAATTTAGATATAATTTGCAATAGTTTTCTTTATACTTTTTTCTAAGATGGAAGCCATTAAACTGTGGTGGAAGCTTTTATAAAAATGGAGAAGAAGATGAATGAATGAAGTGAAGAAGGGATTTGGTATTTAAAGGCAAATGGAAGAGTGTGAACATCTCTTCCATACATCACCACACATAATCATGCCACCTCCTCCTCCCATCTCCATGCACCGACCACCTTCCCCTTAGGTACGACCATAGTCACATCAAGGAAAGACAAGGCCAAGGGCCTTTTTGATTTGACATTTGATGGTGATAATATGTGATAATTAGTTTACATTGTCACTCCAAAACTACATGCTCCACCTCCTTTCATCATTACCTTATAGATGGCTACCTCCTTCCACCATCACCTTAGCTCGACCATGTCCCCTCCATCACCTCCTGGCTCGGCCAAGTCACATGAAGCCATGTGCTTTCTTAGTTTTGATGTTTGATGGTTTGGGTTGGTTGCTTATGTGAGAAGGAGTTGTTTATAATATCTTACATGTTTATATATTTAGTATGTGTGTGTGTGTGCGCACATGGTTTCTTGGATGGGTATATGTATGTCTTCATTTGGATGTCACGTATAATTCACAATGTTCTACAACTTCTATACATGAATTGTTATGAATTTCAACTTTAATTTTCGGTCATATTTTCACTTCTTATTTAATATACATGTATTCATAAATAAAGTTTGAAAATATTTTTTCCATTATTATTTTTAAATAAAGAGCTTTTAAATTTGATTTAAAAAACATTGCTTAGTCATTTAAACTAAATTTTTAATTTCAATCATATTTTTTATAAATGGTGAATTTACGGGTCGTTACAGCTTCTACTCGATTTATAACAGCAGTAAGAAGATGATAAATAAGAAGCCAATAAAGAACGATGGGAATAATAACAGTTTGAACTAGTTATGCTCTATAGTAGTAGACAGGAGGTTATTATCCAAAGTATCTAATTTCACTGTGATTTTTTGCTTTAATGGGACACATGGAGCTCGATAAGATAATCAAAAGATAGTGGCACACCCATATATTTAATAGGTAAATTCCCTTCAGCTATGTCTAATATATGAAGAATTTCAATTTTTGAAGGTACCGAAATACACTTTTGATTTCATCTGATTAACTTGAATCCCAGTGGTATCTTTTATATAGTTTAGGATTAATGTAACATGTTGTGCGTTAGGAATAGTAGTGTCTAAAAAAGAACATAACGCCATTGGTATATAACAAGTGTGAAATGATTGGAGTGGCCTTAGAAATAGGATTTAATAGCCTATGTAAGCAACATCTTCCATTTGTAGCGAAAGAAATTCCATTGCGATACAAAATAAATAAGGCAAAAAGAGTGTCATCTTGGCGTAAACCTCTATTTGATTATAATCTTAAGGAAGACTATCCACCAATATAGAAAACATTGGAGTGCCAATGCATTCATATGTAAATTAATTAAAAAGTTAGTAAGCCCATAGCCACTATCATATGACAAATGAAATCTCTATTAATCATATCATAAGCCTTTTGTAAATCAAGCTTAATGCACATTTTAGGCTTGCAGGTGTTTTAAAATCTCTTATAAACTCATGAGCCAGTAGAATATTCTCGCCAACGTTTCTACTTGATATGAATGTGGAATAATTATTTGCAATAAAATAAGGAAGGAAAACCTTTATTCCATTGCGATTTATTCCTTTTGCTAATTTAGCGGTCAGAAATATCTCTGTGATAACTAAAAATAATTCTTCTTATAAGATTTCAAAATGAAGTTTAACAAACTTTGCTACGAATCCATCTGGTTCAAAATGAAGTTTAACAAACTTTGCTATGAATCCATCTGGGCCGGGGCTTTTCGCATCATGAATAGACCACAAAGTAGATTTAATCTCTTCAGTAGTAATTGGAGCAGATAAATTACTTTGTCCTTTAGCATTTATGGTCATTCAAACATTTATATGAGGAAAAGAAGTTGAGTTCAGGCCATTACATAAAAAAATAATAGTTCAAAGATTCCTAAACTATTACTTCTGGATAGTATACATACTCCCCACTGGGAATTAGTAGAGCCTGAATTCAATTTTGATGGAACCTCCTTGTCATTCGAGAGAAAAAGAATTTAGGATTAGAAGCACTCTCCTAAAGCCATAGAGTTTTACTCTTTTGAATTAGTTCCTCATATTGAATATGCTTTTGTTTTCTTAATTCAACATTAGTTGCCAACAATGTATAACATAAGTTAGAGTTTTCTAGGTCAGTATCAATTTGCAGGAATAGTTGGTCATATTCATCTTGTATCTTTGATACTGCATCGTTCTTTCGAATATCTTTTATAACAAGATATAAGATTTTCCTTGATTTTTTTGAGGTTAGCTAGAAAATTATGAGAAAAGTCATCCCTAGTAGTAGTTTGCATACCTTCATAAACACAAGGAAGATAACCCTCGAGATTACACCAAGTATTTATATACCTAAAAGGAACATTTTTATTACAAAGTGTGCTATCTTTGAGGGTTATTAATAGCGTTGTGTGGTCACTAATGTCTATTGGTAGTAAAACAGTAGTTAAGGTAGGCAATAGTCATACAAGCTATTAATTAGCCAAAACCTTATCAATGTTAGTGGCTATTGTTTGCGCCAAAATTGGTCACAAACCCCAAATATCGTGAAAGCACCAAAGTATGAATATAAAACAGCAGTATTAATCACAGATCTAAGTAAACAGCAAGCAAGAATTCAGGAATAATGAACAGAGACACAAGATTTATAGTGGTTAGGCTATCTCCGGCCTACGTCCACTTTAAAGTTTTATCTTTTATTGATTATCCTTGTTGGTTACAGATGATTACAGCAGTAGCAATAGAGAATTTTTAGTACAATAGTTGTATTGAAGTGTAGAAATGAATCCGGCAGAGTCTGGGTGTCCAATAGCCAAAGATCCCTTTTTCTGTAGGCTTCAGGGGACTATTTATAGGTGTACGAGGCTGATATCGCGCTCAAACTTCGCGAGACTTCTTCTGGCACGTGAGTGGGCCCACGCGACCGACCCCACCAAGTTTCGACTTAATCTGTGATCGATACGAATCCATTTCGTATCCATCAAAAAATGATCCAATCGGGATGAAACTTGGCAGGAACATTCTTTTCATTGTATGCAAGCTACTATGAAAAATTCGTTGCATTTGGATCAACGGTTTATGAGATATGATCGACACGAGTTAATGTTCTTCGGAAGGCTGTTCGGTTCGAATCCATGGCTTCTATCTCTCCTATTCCACTCGATCAATGCACATGTGCGTGAGGTGACGTGGCGGTACTTCCAGGGCTCGATCCATATTCCTCGCCGTTTTGAACGCTTCTTTCCTTGATTCATGGATATTCTTCGCTCGCATCCGTATTTCGTGCTCGTTCATATCCATAACCTCGCAACAGTATGCTCGCACCCATTAATTCGTGTCCTTCTTTGTATCGATTCTTGGTGTACACTTCACATCGATCCCTTACGAATTGATCGATACGAAATGACCATGAGGGTCATCGATACGAAGTGGCCGTGAAGAGAGATGTGAAATAGAGGATGGGTACGAAGCTCATCCTTAGGATGGATACGAGCGAGACCTTACCCGATGGATGCAAACGAAGCCTTATGCGATGGATGTGGACAGTACTTTACCTGGTGGATACGAACAATGCCTCACCTACCCGCTTACCTGATCGATGCGAAACCATTGAGTCGAGTCCAAGCTGATCGATACGAACGATATCAATTCAAAGTCCACCACTATGCTCTGTCTTTGATCGATACGAACGCCATTGAGTCGAACCAAAACCTGATCGATTCGAACTTCATCGAGTCGAACCACTGCCGATCGAAACAAACCCAATCGATAAGAACCCAATCGATACGACACACCCTCTGCTGATCGATGCGAAATGCATCGATACGAACCAGTCCTTGCGCACCTTAATCCATACGTATCTCGAGCATATGAACTCTGATCGACCTGAAATTTGAAATGCAGCCTCTCCTAGTCCTGATCATCATCTCCAATTGGTTCCGTCCTGATCGGAGCTCGGCCAAACTTTAACGATATCGATTGCAGCCTTGTTTCCAATCGATCTCCAATCTTAATATCCATTCTTCCTTGCCAATTTGTTGATATTCCAGTCTTGACCAAAAGGTGGGATAACATTTGCCCCCTAAAACTTGCCTTGTGATAATAAGGCGTGTTTTGAATAGTTTTGAATCCGGTATCTGAAGTCCATAGCCATATCACTAGAGTACATCATCCTTGACCGCTCTGAGTCGATGCCCAATTCCTAATCCAATAACCAAAGCCTTAGCCGATTCCATATCCATCCGAACTCGACAACCGAGTATTAATCCATCCTTATCCAATAGCCAGTAAGCGAATCCAGGACCTCTCTGGGTCGATATCCAAATCCATAACCTCTTTGGACTCTCGCCAAGCGCAATCCACACCTGACGACCGTGGTCCAGTGTCCCTGGACGTTGAGCTAACCTCTTCGGGTTCCTGCCAAGCGCAATCCACACTTGGCAATCGTGGTCCAGTGTCCCTGGACGTTGAGCTAACCTCTCCGAGTTCTTGCCAAGCACAATCCACACTTGACGACCGTGGTCCAGTGTCCCTGGACGTTGTACAATGCCATGGCTTAAGTCCTAAGCCGAATTCTGGTCTCTCCGGACCCTTGCTGAGCATAATCTGAGGCGACCCGACTTTCTATACCCAGAAAATCGAATCATCTTGAAGAAAGAAAGGGATAGAAGAAGAAAGAAAGAGAAAGAAGAAAAAGGACAACATCAGAGAACTCACAGCGGAACGAATGAAATATAATATATAACATAAAATATTACATAGTATCTTATTACATCAGAGTTACACGACTTATTCAACACATATTAGACAGTTATAAACATCTGTCTAATTCATACAACTCAAGCACAAGAGAAACAGATAGATCAAACACAGCGGAAACAATATATATCTATACGTCGAAGCCTCCTGCTCCATATCTCCTCCAGAATTCGTCAAGCTAACCTGATCCACTTGACTACTCATACATAATACGAGTACCTAAGAGTTTAATAAAATAGAAAATAAACACTCGGGTCAAACAGGGGTCTGGTGTGAGTAAACGGGTTAAAATTGCTTAACTTTAGAAAACCTTTGAAAGAAAAGGTATCACGTAAGACTTCCCACACATAGACATGGAAAAGTTTTTACCTTACGCTAAACAAACATTTGATAGGAAATCCAGTGATATTATAATAGGGTCTAGGGTTTTCAAAATAAAATACAGAAATAGCTGGAATGCTTACATCTCACGTTCCAACATAGTTGGAAACAATCAAAATCGTACAGGCACTTATTGGATTTTGGATTCCATACAATGGCAGGGCTACTGGGGTACCGCCCGTCACAGTACGTGGCCTAGATCAACGTACCGAGGAGTACTCCCACTCCGTTGCAACACAAGGCTGGCACTGTTCCTTACTGAAAAGTCCCGAACAAGACCACCCCGTAGTTGGCGCGACCAACCACACACTAAGCCGAAATAGAAGGGACCTCTAGACAGGGGTAAATCTCACTCTCAAGTGGGGGCTATCCACGAAGCCTTGCTGCACCTCCCCTGTTTTAGCCATTCCCGGTTGATGAGGCTTGAGGTTACGATTACCTTTATAGAACACATCTATCTTAGAATGCTCATCGTCCACCTGACGATGTTCTGAAAGCATTCAATCCATACAAGTTAGTTTCGGGTTCGAACGAAACCGAAGGCACTATCTCGTTGCACTCATTATTGGAATCACCCTCAGAGTCAACGACCATAGCCCTTGCACTCTGATTCGCCATCTCGAATCTATAAATACTATTCCATCAAACTCATTACGGAATCACCCACAGAGTTATACTGACGTATAGCCCTTACACCTCGAGTCTTCACTTGCTCTACTTGAATACATGACCTAACGTTTAATTGGAATCGATGTGGTTTTCGGATCCCAAATATGGAAACCCGATCCCGGTCACACCGAAACCAAACGCCATTTTAATGTCCAAGTTGTACTTAAGGGTTTAAACAGTTTAACTTATATTCAGGATGATATGTAAACAGATAGATGAATTATATTATCACAATAGATAATTCATATCAATATTCATCTTCACAAAGCAGCATATCACATAACAGATGTTGGGCGAATTCTCACCCAGAAGATCTCGAGACCAAGAAGCGGCAGTTTCATCCGGGTTGGCGACCTCCATTCCATCTAGTAAGGAGTTCGCTCAACACTCATGTCCAAGGGTCCATTCGGCAAGCCCGACTTATAGTTCATTCGGCCATATCCATTCGGCAAGGCACAACCTCCACCCCATTCGGCGTAAGCTCCTGCCGAACCAGACTTCACCGGTCCAGGTCCACCGGACCAACCTCTCCAACACCCTACCGGACCAACCTACAACCGGACCAAGGCCATCACCGAGCCAACACTCCTCCACTACACGATCGGACCAGACCACCACCGGACCACGCCTATCACCGGACCACCATGACCGAACCAAGCTCCAACCTCTCTAAGCACAGCCGAATGAAGCCTCGCCGAACCAGATAACTACCAGGCCAGATTGCTTCAGCCCGGGCCCACCAGCAGCTATATACATTCAGGACCCCTGCCTCCAGCCTCCCTCTATAAATAGAGGGGCAGGGGTATAACAATGGCAGACAAGTTTGAGAGCTCAAGCACGGAAGGAACTTTCAAACTACTTTCATATACTTTCATATACCTGTACACAAAGCATTGTACTTGTAATCCGAAAGAAAGAAGATAATAACATATAAAGTGGACGTAGGCACGTTCTGGCCGAACCACTATAAATCTGTGTGTCTTTTACATTTCAGTCCCTGCTTTTTTCATATTTACATAACTCACCTAAATCATTAAGGATCACATTAAACCCATTAAATCTCACGACTTGGAGGTGTTTGCCCATTTTTTGCGCAAACATTTTTGGTGCTTTCACTGAGAGTCTCGAACTCGACGCTTCAGCTTCCCTCATTCAAACCTTCTTTCCCAATAGCATCTTTCATTGCCTAGGAAACATGACTTCCAGACCAAGAAAAGACGCCAACAAGGGAAAGAACGCTACAACTAGCAGCGCTCCAAATCCAGTGGATCCAAATCAAGAGAACCAACCCACTACAGCAGCAGTGCCACATGTAGATCAGGCAATTCCAACAGCCCCTGTCGCGGAACAACCGACAGCAATCACTAGAGCAGACCTAGATAGAGTTGTGGTGGAAGTAACTAACCGCTTCGCATCCCAACAAGAAGCTTTGGTGAACCAACTCATGTCACGCTTGAGGGATGTCGAAGAATCCAACCGCAACACTGAATCATGGGATGAATCTCAATCTGGAGGATCTCGGAGACAGCAAAGGTCTTCCCTCTTCGAGGAAGCCATCAACAGGAACAACAATGATAGGGGCCGTGCCCGGACTCAGCCCGAACTCTGACTCGAGGAAGCGCTTGGAACCGAACCCAGCGGGGGAGGCGCCAGGCGAGGGTCGGATGTAGCTGAGCCAGTCATGCCACCTAATCATAGAAACCCCACTGAACGGAGCCGAGCTAGAACCCAGCCCGAAGTTGACCCCATGGAAATGCCCGAAACAGAACCCCACAGGGGAAGATCAAGGCAGGGGGCAACTGTAGCTGGTCCTAGCATGCATCCGAGCAGCCAGAGGCAACCACTGGATAACGTCAGAAGTGATAGACTATACCATCCCTACAGGTCATCTGGACGAGACCGATCTCGCAGGGAAGAACCAAGTTCATTTCTATCCGCTCCAAATTCTGATGAAAGAATGGCACGGCTATTCAGAGAATGCGTCCAACGGGAGCAAAGGGACCGAGGAATAGGCGCTAGGGTCACCAGCCCCTTTACCCGCAATATCGAAACTGCCATCACCCCCCGGGAATGGAAAATGCCAACCATGGAACCTTACAAGGGAACTTCCGACCCCATCGTACACTTACAAAGATACACCCAGCATATGCTCATGAGCGGAGCAACAGATGGGGTATTGTGTAAATGCTTTCCGCTATTCCTAGCAGATCTAGCTACCTCCTGGTTCTGCCATCTGCCCCAAGGATCTATCAGCTCATGGGAGATGTTGAAAGAAAGGTTCATTAGCCAGTTCCGCATCCATATAGAACAACCCAAGGATGCTTATTCTCTATCCAATGTTAAACAGAAATCCGGAGAGACCCTGCAACAATATCTAACTCGGTTCAACGCCGCAGCGGCCGCAGTCCAAGATGCCGATGAGAAACTCACCCTAATGGCCCTCTGTAGCGGTGTACATCCAGATACCAAGTTCGCAAGAAGACTAACTAAGGAAAAACCAGCTACTTTACCTGATTTCTTCCATGAAGCTGGAAAGTATATGAGACTTGAAGACGCCGCCACTGAGAGGCAGTCAGGGCAACAAGGTAAGACAACTTCGGACAAGGTTCCCGCTGCAGCCAAGGACACTCGAAGAAATGAATCTAGAGACAATGCTGGGGGCAGGAAAGTTGAAAAACGCCAATATCGACCAGGACCGAGATTTGACTCCTACACTCCTTTGAATGAAACAATCGAAAACATCTTTCTCGCCACTCAGGGCGAACTCGGATACAAGCGCCCCCCGCACAAGAAAGAATCTGATAACGCACTAAAGTCTGGAAAGTTCTGCCGCTTCCATGAATCCCACGGACATGACACCAATGAATGCCACCATCTCCGGGACTTGATCGAAGAACACATCAGAAGAAGAAGGCTGGAACGCTATGTGAAAGGTCAGAACAGGACTCCAACCCCTGCTAATGAAAACTCAAAGCGACCCCTTCCAGAAGTAGGCAAAGGGAATCGCAACACCAGTGGCTCTAGTCAAGAGAAGATAGTGGTCCATACCATCTCGGGAGGACCACACATCGCCGACAGAAGCTGGGCAGAGATGGAAAGATACGACAAGTCACTTAGAAATGCTGAAGGCTATGTTAACTCCATTATGGAAGAACGCCACCCGAAACGGAAAGAGAGTGACGACATCATATTCAGTAGGCGTGATTTAGAAGGAAGACAATATCCGCATATGGATCCCATGGTCATCTTTGCCTGGTTCAGTCCAGCTAAAGTTTTCCGAATTCTAATAGACACAGGAAGCTCCGTAAATATCATGTTCAAGCATGTTTTCGACAAAATGAAACTGTCAATGAAGGATGTGTCTCCCTGCAACAAACCCCTGCACGGTTTCACTGGAGATGCGAAAATGCCCCTCGGGCAACTTGACCTCTTCGTCGAAATAGGAAGTCATCCCCGCTCCGTTGTGCGAAAACAAACGTTCGTACTAATAGAAAACCACTCGGCCTACAACGCCTTCTTGGGAAGACCAGCCTTGTCTGACTTCCAAATTGTCCTAGCCCCGTGGTGCCTAAAGATGAAATTCCCAACAAATGACGGAATAGGAGAAGTTGAAGGAGATCAAGACGCCGCTCGAGATTGCTATGTAACTGAACTTCGCAATAACCATAGAAAGAATAAAGGGAAAGATGCAGAGACTACTCTCTGCATGAAAATCTTGGAAGCATAGCAACTAAAGAAAGCCCCTCCTCTTCGATACACCAGCGATCCTTTCAATGAACTAGTCCCCAGGGATAAGGAGGAGGAGGCTACCGCTGAGCCTGCAGAGGCCATGGAATTCGTATCTGTAGACAAACATGATTCAAACAGACTATTAAAAATAGGATCTCAGCTAAAAACAGAATTGAAGGATCAACTCATCGACTTTCTCCGCCACAACTTAGATGTATTTGCGTGGACACATGCCGATATGACAGGAATCTCCCCAGACATAGCATGCCACATGCTGAACATCGATCCCACCAGGGCACCGATAAAGCAGAAAAAGAGAAGCATGGGAGCAGAACGATCAGCAGCCCTCGACGAGGAAGTAAAGAACCTACTTGCTAATGACTTCATACGAGAAGCCATCTACCCCGAGTGGATAGCTAACCCGGTACTAGTAAAGAAAGCTAATGGGAAGTGGCGAACGTGCATTGATTTCCCCAACTTAAATGACGCTTGCCCGAAAGACTGCTTCCCGCTCCCCCGAATCGATCAACTTGTGGACAGCACTGCCGGGCATGAACTTTTATCTTTTATGGACGCATACTCCGGATACAACCAGATTCCCATGCACGCTCCCGATCAAGACCACACTAGCTTCATCACTGACCGAGGATTATATTGTTACAAGGTCATGCCTTTTGGACTCAAAAATGCCGGAGCTACCTATCAACGCCTCGTCAACAAGATGTTTGCGGAATTAATAGGACGAACTATGGAAGTATATGTGGATGACATGTTGGTAAAGTCCAGGAAAGCCGATGATCATGTAAGCCACCTGAGCGAGATGTTTCAGGTACTTCGCCGATATGGAATGAAGCTGAATCCTCTAAAGTGCTCCTTCGGAGTGTCATCGGGAAAATTCTTAGGATTCATTGTCCATTCCAGAGGAATTGAAGCAAACCCTGAACAAATCCGGGCTCTAAAAGAAATAAGGATACCTTCCACCCGAAAAGAAATGCAGAGCTTAAACGGAAAGGTGGCCGCCCTAAGCAGATTCATTTCCAAAGCAACTGACAAATGCGTCCCTTTCTTCGAAGCTCTCAAGAAAGACAAAGGAAAGTTCGAGTGGACCGATGAATGCTTAAAAGCCTTCCTTAACCTGATCGAACACCTTCAGAAACCACCAGTACTCTCAACTCCGAACGAAGGCGAAGAGCTATACCTATACCTCGCTGTATCATCTCATGCTTTAAGCGCTGCCCTAGTAAGAGAAGAAGACCGCACGCAACGCCCGGTGTACTTTATAAGTAAGAGATTTACGGGGGCAGAAGCCAGATATCCTAAACTTGAGAAATTGGCATATTGTTTATTGATCGCGTCACGAAAACTACGACACTACTTCCAATCTCACTCCATCAGAGTTCTAACCGATCAGCCACTAAGACAGGTGCTCCATCGTCCTGACACTTCTGGACGACTCCTCAAATGGTGCATTGAACTAAGTCAGTATGACGTCACCTACCATCCTCGCACTGCTATCAAAGGGCAAGCCCTGGCCGATTTCATTGCCGAATTCACTACCAACGAAGGCAAGGATCAGTTTGAAATAGCAAAAAACATCAAGTGGAACCTCTTTGTAGATGGAGCATCGAACGAACAAGGCTCGGGGGCAGGTATTGTGATAATCACCCCCAGGAGAAGAAAGCTGTACTATGCATTAAGGTTGGAATTCGCGGCCACTAACAACGATGCGGAGTACGAGGCAGTAATAGCGGGATTGGAGCTTGCCTTAGAAATTGGAGTCAATTCTTTATGTCTTCATAGTGATTCTCAACTTATCGTAAACCAAGTACTAGGAGAATTCCATACACGAGGAGAACGACTCACAGCATACCTAAAGAAAACCAAACTGCTGCTCGACCAATTGGACCATTATCTAATCAAACACATTCCTCGAGAAGATAACCAAGAGGCCGATGAACTAGCAAAGCAAGCTAGTATGAAGAATAGCACCATTTCCGGAGCACTAGCCATCTCAAGGCAGCTAGCCCCAAGTTTTGAACAAGTGAATCTGATAACTACAATTGAAGAAGCAACTTGGATGACTCCTATCCGGAAATATTTGCAGGACGGCACACTACCAGACAAACGTGATGAAGTCAGGAGAATTTTGAGGAAAGCTCCCCACTACACAATACAAGAAGGCATCCTCTATCGGCGTGGCTTCTCTAGCCCCTTATTTAGATGCGTCGCTGGAAGGGAAGCCAAGGAAATCTTATACAACATCCATCAAGGAAGTTGCGGAGATCACACTGGAGGGCAGACTCTAGCGAAAAAGATACTCCGATATGGATATTACTGGCCCACACTAAACAAAGACGCCTTAGACTTCGTCAAGAGATGCGACAGATGTCAAAAATTTGCCAAGATTCCTCGACTACCCACAAATGAGATTACTCAAATGACCAGCCCTTGGCCCTTTGCTGTATGGGGAATTGATTTAATTGGCGAACTACCAACGGGCAGGGGCGGGGCCAAATATGCTATAGTGGTAGTCGATTATTTCACCAAATGGGTCGAAGCGGAACCCCTAAATAAAATATCTTCAGCAAAAGTTATCAACTTCTTGATCAAAAATTTTCTGTGCAGGTACGGAGTACCACTCAAGATCATATCAGACAACGGACTCCAATTTGACAGCGAAGAATTCGCCGACTGGTGCCAAGAGCATGGAATTCATAAAAGCTTCTCATCAGTAGCTTATCCTCAGGCAAACGGACAAGTCGAAGCTGTCAACAAAATTCTCAAAACCCTAATCAAGAAGAAACTTGAAAAGTCAAAAGGCGCTTGGGTGGACGAACTTCCTACGGCACTTTGGGCCTACCACACATCTTTCAGAACTTCAACGGGACATACTCCTTTCTCTTTGGCATACGGATCGGAGGCAATGCTCCCTGTTGAGACTATTGTTCCTTCCCATCGTAGGATCCACTACAATCTAGAAGAAAACGAAGAACTCCTCCTCATGTCTTTGGATTTGATTGAGGAAAGGAGAAACGATGCAGCTCTCAAAGCAGCAGCTCACAAACAAAAGGTGGCAGCACTATACAACTCCAAAGTCAAACATCACATCTTACAAGAAGGAGATCTTGTCCTCAGGCGAATCTTTCCGCGCCCCGGGGCACTGGACCCCATCTGGGACGGACCATATGTAATTCATAAAGACCTCCACAACGGAGTTTATATTTTGTCAACAGTGGACAGAGAGGTGTTCCAGAGGGCATGGAACATCCGACACCTCCATCGATACTTTTCTTAACTTGTACTGCCCATATGAAGTGAATTAACAAAGAGAATCAGTGGACATAGGCATTTCCATGCCGAACCACTTTAAAAAATCTTGTCTCTTTTTAACTTGTTCCTTTATATCTTGGCTGCTTGTTAAGCTTTATCCTTTTCTGTTGAACAAAATCTTATGGCATCTCCACTCAAGGCGCACTACGGTCTCATCTGGACAAGGCCTAACAGGTACGCTACGATTCTATGCACTCGCCAATGAGACTCTTTTGCTCCAGCATCCCTCTGCTGCGGGTTAACTCATTGCTCGCGCCTGCCCTCAAATCCAACTGTAATGAGCCGATTATAAGTCATCATAAAGGCCGATTATAGCCGATGGCAGCTCATTACGGCCTTCGGCTCGCCGGTAACTGTGAACCTACTTTAAGCCCCAACATAAGGTGTGGCCAGCCAGGGGTAGTTCACGGCCAACGACACCCACGCTAGCCGGCCACGGTAAATCGAATAATACCCACGATTATGGACCATAATGGTTCGGGTAGTTACCGTGCGCGATCTCGGCTCCGATGTGTCTTAAGTGCGGCTGTGGTAAAAAAGAAAACTCCCCGCGGAGGCGTAAGATGGGTGACAAATGTCTCCAAGACCCACAGCTAGGGAAAGTGACTACAAAACCCTTTTCCACGAACTTAAGCACATCGACGGCCTTCCGTGACTGGAAGTTTTACTTTTTCTATATTTCCATTTCATTTAAATACTTTTCTCCTATCCTGTATAACAAACTCTAAAGTACAGGAAACCGAATCGGGAGCATTCACTCATGAGAATCTAAGCCTGCGTACTGGGTGGCAAGGTACTCAGATATATTCATGATCAGTTACACAAGATGCTCAAAACTACCACCTGCAAATAAAACATGAAGGGCGGTACTCTCTTCTCTTGTACATAGATGCATAACTATAGCTTATTCATATGTCACACCAACATTGCAAAACATGAAATTATATTTCAAGCAAAGGCTTAACATCAAACACAACTAAAATCACAGGCATATACGTGGTCATACTTCTCACGCAGCACATCAAAATGACAACAACGTTTAAACATAACAAAATCAGCTTATATTATGAAATCACACCAAGTTATTCTCTGCAAATAATGTTATTACAGTCATATCAATGTTTTGGACTAACGTAAACAACAGTAAAAAAGAAATAAAAAGCGGCCGAATCCGGACGAGTAACCAGCTGCGTCCACACTCCATCACCGACTTCCCAAGCCTATTTGGCCGCAGGGCCGGAACCCCCAGCATGTTGATCGGAAGTTCCACCTGTCCAATTCAGAAGAGGAATCCATTAAACAAACGATAAACGATCAAGTTATGGAAACCCAGAAAGAAAAGGAAAAGAGAAGAATGACTCACCAGCGTCCGCCGCTTGATCTTCATCCTCCAGTTGCACACCCGCTTCCTCCGTAGCAAGCAACCGCATCCCCTCCTTCACCGCCGCTTGCTCCTCTTTCGAGAACTGAGCAGTGACCACATCCAGGCTAAAAGCCGCTCCACCTTCCTTACCCGCATCGACCCTGGCCTCCTCTAAAACCCGAAGATATATCTTGGCCATGACCAGGGGATAGTCATCCATCCAAGACAAGCTGCCCTCCTTCCAAGTGCGGAAGTACATGTCCTGCAGCATCTCGTCCATCATCCCCTCATTCTCCTCGAACTCCCTCACCCGGGCTTCGGAAGCCTGCAACGTGGCGACAGCGACATCCCTCTCTGATCGGTATCTCGAGCAGTCAGCCTGGAGAGACCTCCTCATCTCCTCCATCTTCTCCTTTAACTTGACTTGAGCCATCTCCGCGGCCTCAAGCCTTCCAGACAACTCCTCTACCTGCTCGAGATCCGCATTCCGAACCTCATCCACTGTCGCAATGGCCATGTCAATCCGCTCCTTACAGGCGGCCTCCATCTTCCATAATTCCGCCCTACAAGCCTTTTCCATGGTCTCTTTCAGACGCCTGGAGGCTTCCTCGTGCCGAGAAATCTGAACGGCTTGACCGGCAAGCTGTTCGGCCTGATCAGCCACCTTCAGCCGCAACCGAATATTGGCACTTCCAATCTCCTCCCCGGCCTTGACCAATTGAGCATGATACTTCATTAACTTCTTGGTCTCTTCAGCCACCCGATCGATATTAGCCTTGGCCTCGTCTCCCATGGTTACTACCCGAGTGGTAAGCAGATCAAGATCTAGAGACTTAGCCTCATCTAACACTCGTACCATGGGGTTGCGGGGAAGGAGGTGTTCACCCGTGGCCTCATCAAATGAAACATCCCGAGAGCTTGGATCTAAATCAGGATGACCGGCAAAGGGGTCACGGGGCACGTCAGGACGCCTTATGCGGATAACTGTAGGATTCTTGGAAGGAGGTGGAGGGGGGATAAACTCCGTACTCTCCTCCGTGGCATCACGAGGAGGCTGAACAGGAAGCTGCGGACCAGGGGAAGGCTCAAATAAAGAGCGACTCCTCTTCTTTTTCTGAATGCCCTCTTCGATGACCCCGAGAAGAGGACGGTATTTGACCACGTCCCCGGTACGACCAGTGGGAGGCTTCGCAGAAGCTCTCATCAACTTGAACTGTTCGAGGCGGTGTCGAACGTCCGACGTTTTAACCACCTGGCCTGCCCCTGTAATAAAGAACAAGTGTTACGAACATACGATGGTCCACAACTCAGGAAACATGTTAAGTAAAAAGAAAGAAAAGTGTGAAGGCACGTCTATTATACAAACCCTACGGAGGAGTGGGGTACTGCAATAAGTCCTGAATCTCATTCCAGGACGGGAGTGAACCATAAAATATTTCTAAGTCCTTATCGAAAATGGAATCGACAGAGGACAAAAGTTCACCTTGCACCGCCGAAGTCACCCTGGCTGAGGAACCCCTGGGGGATAGATCGGCACCAGCCCCGACCTTGCCAGTCTCCTTCGCCTTCTCCGCTCCCGATTCCCCTTCCGATTCCCCGAAGGCCTGGCGGAGGGCCTCATCCAGCTCAGAGTCTTGCCCAGAAGTTAAGGCACCAGCACCACTACCACCCTGACCATCTCCATCTCCTCCGCCTTCCGACTCTCCTTCCATATCGTCTCCTTCGCCCTCTTCCACACCTTCCTCCTCCGGAATGATCGGGCAAGTACTAGGAGAGGGGCCCTCCGATTCTTTAAGCTTCTTGCCCCCCGCGACGGGATGTTGTGCAAAGGGTTTTCTCTTGCCACTCTTCACCGTGACCCCCTCCTTAGCTTTAGCAGCCTTCTTTTCAGCCGTGTCCCTCTGCTTAACAACGGACTGGTGCGGCTGGATCAAATTGTACTCCAGGAGGGTAGCGTTCCTGATCAGGAACGAAGCCGACCTCTCCCGCGCAGGAATGGCCTTTATTCCAGCAGCCATCCGCGCCAAAGAATCATCTTCCACGACAGCAATGCCACCTGTCGCTAGCAAGAAATAGAAGCGTGTCAGAAGAAGCACTACAGTCAGAACATGGAAAATATAAATGAAATTAATCTTACAGCCGGAAGTGAAAAGGCGGAAAGAAACAGAATCGTCCTTGACAAAGAACCATTCCTTCTAGAACATGGTGAACTTTGAATATAAGTCCAAGACCGGTTTGAAGGGCACGGCCGCTTCCAGACTAATATACGGAGACCCCTTCTTGTAGCCCCTCAGGTTATACAAATACCGAATTTCCCGGTTAGAAGGAGGACGCCCGTATCTCCTCTGGAAGATGACGAAGAGGCTTACCAGAATGGCATAGGAGTTCGGCTGAAGCTGGAATGGAGCTACTTTCAAATATGTGGTAAAGCTGACTATCCAGGCATTGATGGGAGGGATAGCACCACACATGCAATGGTACCTGCTGTAAGCGAAGTAACCTTCGGGGGGATTATACGGCATCACTCCCTCTCCCGGCAGCTGCATGAGAGCCCTGTCTATCCCAAATGAACGAGAGATGACATCAAGTTGCTCCTCCTTTAGGGAGCTAGGAAAGCAATCGGGCGGGGAGACCAGAAGTTCCTGAGGACCATATCCGTCCACTAACGACCTCGGAACAGGTCGATGCTGCCCAGATCCTGATTGGGCTGGGGGCACGGAGGAAGACTCACCTCCATCTTTGGATTTCCTTCTGTCTGATCGTGTTTCCGCCTTACGAGACATTTTATCTGCATACACAGAAGCAAAAAGACAAGTTGTTAGGACAAGGAGTACAAAGATGTAAGCGAAAAAGAATGCATAAGTCCAGAGTTCCGCTCAAAGTCCAAATACAAGAGTCATTCGGTGTACATGTCATTAGTTCATTCGGTATACATGTCATTCGGCACTAAGAGTCATTCAGTATACATGTCATTCGGCAAACTAGGACACCTCGCGTGCATTCGGCATAATGTCATCCGGTAGTAAAAATCATTCGGCAAAAGAGTATATACCTGATTCGGTGAAGATTTGATTCGACAAAGGTTTGGTTCGGTGGTCAGTTGATTCGGCAAAGATTTGATTCTCTGGTTCGGTAAGAAGAAACAAAGGGGGGTGTAGCCTCTATATATAGGCGAGCTCAGGATTGCCGAACCAACTGGTTCGGCCTACCGGACCAGAATACCGGACCAATATCAACATACCGGACCAACCAAGAAACCGAACGTAACCATCTCTACCCGCAAAGGCCAGAAGCAGGGGGCACGTGGAGCGCCTCAATCAGATAAGTATCGAACTCTAGGACCTACTAATAAAGTAGAGAATATGATAACAATGAATGAGTCGTAAATCTCTCACCAACGTGGGTTAATCATTTACACGTGTACGCGACCACGAACGGTCCATAGGCACGCTCTGAATGGCTATTAACCCTATCGTCGTGAGAATTTGCACTTTGACATCCTTTTTTAAGCTCATCGGTTAAATGGATATTTGATTCTGATAGTTATGAAATGGCTAAGCTACTTACACATGTACGGGGTCGCGAACGATCCCTAGGCATGCTCTGAGCTGGCGATAAACCACCTGGACAAACGATCCAGGGACCCACTCTGACGTGAACCTGGCATCGATAATGCTAAGCCCCCTTGGGGTACACCTCTCGCCCCGAACGGCGCGAGTCATTTCATCTCAAATGCTTCGATCCTGAACGGTCGTTATCTGAAGTCACACTAAAACCGTAAATTCCTTTGCAGGACATCAACAGGATACGAGCATCCAGCCCATGGCATTACAAAATACGCCTTCCTACTGCAGGGAAACAAAGCGCGACACATGCAAGCACGTGCCCCACTTTGGGGGGCAAATGTTGGGCGAATTCTCACCCAGAAGATCTCGAGACCAAGAAGCGGCAGTTTCATCCGGGTTGGCGACCTCCATTCCATCTAGTAAGGAGTTCGCTCAACACTCATGTCCAAGGGTCCATTCGGCAAGCCCGATTTATAGTTCATTCGGCCATATCCATTCGGCAAGGCACAACCTCCACCCCATTCGGCATAAGCTCCTGCCGAACCAGACTTCACCGGTCCAGGTCCACCGGACCAACCTCTCCAACACCCTACCGGACCAACCTACAACCGGACCAAGGCCATCACCGAGCCAACACTCCTCCCCTACATGACCGGACCAGACCACCACCGGACCACGCCTATCACCGGACCACCATGACCGAACCAAGCTCCAACCTCTCTAAGCACAGCCGAATGAAGCCTCGCCGAACCAGATAACTACCAGGCCAGATTGCTTCAGCCCGGGCCCACCAGCAGCTATATACATTCAGGACCCCTGCCCCCAGCCTCCCTCTATAAATAGAGGGGCAGGGGTACAACAATGGCAGACAAGTTTGAGAGCTCAAGCACGGAAGGAACTTTCAAACTACTTTCATATACTTTCATATACCTGTACACAAAGCATTGTACTTGTAATCCGAAAGAAAGAAGATAATAACATATAAAGTGGACGTAGGCACGTTCTGGCCGAACCACTATAAATCTGTGTGTCTTTTACATTTCAGTCCCTGCTTTTTTCATATTTACATAACTCACCTAAATCATCAAGGATCACATTAAACCCATTAAATCTCACGAGTTGGAGGTGTTTGCCCATTTTTTGCGCAAACAACAGATATAACCAAATCATCCAGTATCAACCAATATCAATCAAAATCAATCATCCAATAGAAATCACCAAAATATTGATCATCCAATATCAATCAATTAACCAATATTATCCAATCAACCCAAATTAATCAAACATCCAAACTGAATTGATTATCTCTTAATCAATTGGATTTCCATAATCCTTCTTCATTAATTATTATTCCAAATAAAATAAATTAATCATCTCTAATGATCTTCTTTAATTAATCTTTCTTGATTAATTATATTTAAATTCATTCAAGTAATTATCCTCAACCAGATACAGTAATTAACCTTTTAATTACTGTCATTAATTATAATAATTAATGATCATTCCTTAATTAATTAACTATAATTAATTACATTAATTCTTAATTAATTATAATTAATTAATTACATTTAAATTAATTACCTTTATTAATTAACCTTGATTAATTTCCTTAATCACATTAATTAATGATCCTTAATAATTAATAATTACTTTAATTAACTAATTAACTTATAATTAATCAACTCATTAATCATAATTAGTAATTAACAATTTGTAATTACTTAACTAAATTAATTAACTTCTTAATTAATTAATTTCTAATTTAATTATATTAATCCTTGATTAATTAATCCAATTAATTAATCTTTAATTACTTCATTAAGTAATTATTAAACAATTAAATTAATAAATAAATCCTTAATTAAATTACTTTATTAATTAATTACAATTTTATTAATTACCCTTAGTAATTAATCTTAAATTAATCACATTTATTTATTAATTATCTAAATAATTAAGTAATTAACTCTTAATTACTTACATAAGTAATTATCTCTAGTTACTTCCTTTAATAAATCTTAATTACTTTCTTAATTAATTATCTTTAAAACAAACAATTAACTTCATCATTAAATAATTCTTAATTCTTTAATTAATTATTCACTTCATAATTAATTAACTTTAAAACAATTATATTAATTAATTCCTTAATTGATGACATCATATAATTACCATTAATCACTTCACTTAATTACTCCCATGAGTAATTTCCATTAATTACTTCCATAAGTAATTAACTTCCTTAATTACATTCAATTATTAATCATTAATTACATTATTAAGTAATTATACTTAATTAATCCATAATTAAGTGATTATTAAAATTAAATAATTAATTAATCCATAATTAAGTGATTATTAAAATTAAATAATTAAATAATTAATTATTTAAAATTAATTAAACAATTAATTAACATCTTATATTTAAAAATCCTTAATTAATTAAGAAAACATTATTCTTAATTAATCTTTACTTATTAACAAATCATATTTTGAATTAAGTATTCTTAAGTTCATATAATAATAATTAAACCATATTCATCTTCATAAATAAATTGTTTGAAATTAATCAAATCTTCTTAACCTTAAAGACAAAGTTATCCAAAGTTGGTTTACATAATTATAATTTATTTTATGGAAATAAAGTATTTAGAACACATTTCCAAATTTAAACATTTTAAATTATCTAATTTTAAACTTATTCAAATTAAATAAAATTTGAAAACCTTAGTTATTAAAATCTTACTTTAAAACTTTACTTAAAACTTCGATTTAATACCTTAAATTCCAAACACTTCTTTTTTTTTAAATTAAATTTCAAAAATTTAATTAAATTAATTCTTTCAAAATCAATCATCTAAAATATTTTAAATTTGAAAATAGATTCAATTATCAGTTTTAAAAGTTTGATTTACACTTATTTCAAAGAAACAAGTTTTAACTTTGAAAATTCATTTCCTTTTATAAAACTTGTTCTATAATTCAAAGCTTAATCTTATTTATTCAAACCACAAGTTTGATTTGCAACACATCATTCTACAGTACTTAACAGACAAACACCCATCCCAAACTCGAGTCAACCTTAAAATTTCCCCAACATTGCTCCGAGACATCACTCAGACACATTTACTTCGAGTCACCAACCTGCATACGCGAGAGCTCCCTGAGAAAAACTCCATCTTCCCAAAACACAAAACTTCACCATGCACGGTGCAAACACGATGCACTTTGCACGACTCCTCCGGCCGCTGATGATCTGCGCGACGACCAACCACCATCACATGCAACCCCAACATCACGATTATCAACCCAGATCGAACGAAACTTATTCGATTCAAAATTTCGCCCTTCAGCCGAACTTGCATGAACAACAGCCAACCAAAAAAGATCACCGCCGGCCACCCTTATCTCGAGACGACGAGCCATCCACACCACACCATCTTCTCGACTTCCAGCTACTCTCGCAAGCCATGCGATCACTTTCGGTGCTTCATGCATGTCGTAAAAGTCATGACCATCAGCCGAGCAGAAACCAAAACAAAAACCCTAGTTCATCTAAAATCAAACACCATGATCAATAGAAAAATTCTCTGGTATTTTTCCTATAACCAGCAATCTATACACAAGCTTAGATACAAATTTCAAACCAAATTAATGTATCGATAATCAGAAATTCACAAAATCCCCAATTTCGCATAAACCTCAAATTCACACTAATCTCACAACTAAAAATTATGATATGTATTTTAAAAATCCTAATTTTTAGCCCTTAAGAAAATTATGAAATCCAAATCAGAAAACAAGATTGTTGATTTTCGACATACAACTGTGTTTCACTGTATTTTTATACATTTTTAAGATAAAAAACATGATAAAAGTTCCCGAGTTCATTTTTATAATTGACATCACATCACTTTCTACATTTCTGTTTAAGAAATCAGGATCTGAAATTTAATACAAGAGAAGATAAAGAAATTTTAAAGGTTTATATAGATCCTGTAAAATAACAGAAGCAATTCTATATATACATGCAAGCACTTTAAACATTCAAGCATGCATCTACAATCTGAACATATACAACTAATATTATTACACAAATTCAATCATATGCATCACAAGTTTAAACTGTTTTTTTTAAAAGAGTTTACTCACCTCTAATATGCAGAGCAGTATGCAGAAAGCAGAACAGAGGACCGATTTTTATTTCCTGGAATTGCATGTTTGAGATTTTCTTTGCTGAAGAAATTAAACTCTTGCATATTTTCAATTAGTTGTTGTTGAAATTTCAGTTGGACTTCCTTTTAGTTGCAGGTTGAATTAAACTTGCTGAGTAAATCTACATTTGAATTTGCAGTTGATTGCAGATCTTAAATTGCTTTTAAGATTGGTTTTTGCTTAAAAAGTGTTGAACTGCAGATGACATGCAGTTGAACTTCATTGCAGGTTGAAGCTTTATTTTTCAATTTTATTTTCAGATTTAAGAGATTTGTTTTCTGATTTAGCCATTAATGTTTGAAAGAGAGAAAATCAAAGAAAATGAAATGTTATGTATATAAAAAAAAATGAAGACACTTGTTTTTAAGAATATACACTTGTCTCAAATAATACTTAATTGTCTTACAAATGTCATATAGTTGTGCTAACATGATTACACATGTTACTTAAGTGTTTCTAATTAAATTTTTATTTAATTTTAAATGTAAATATGACCTTACATTTTTAATTTACTTTATTACTAAATACTTATAGGTGTAAATATAAATTTACTTTAAAGAAAGTATTATAAAATTGATCACAATACAAATAAATCTTATATATGTAATTTAAAATCTAAACATCTATATTCACACAACCATTTTAAATTTAAAACACTTTAAAAAGAAAACAAAACAAAACTTTGATTAAATCCTTTATACACTATCATATTTTTAAAACAACAATTATCTTACATTTTGAAAATAAATGAATTAATTCTAAATTAACTTTTGAAAATATAAATTAAAACAAAGCTTTAAATTACAATATTTATTCATATATCAATTATTAATAGATTGAATTAAATTCAAAGCAAAATCAAATTATAATATATACATACATATATATTACAATTTGAAACTTCAATTTTTAATTCTAAAACAAAAGCTCTTCTATTCACAATATATATCAATTTTATATATATTATAAATAGAATAAAAATTTTATTAGCTTAGAGAAACAAATCTTATCAATATTGCCATATTAAAAATTCATTAACCTTTAAAAAGAATAAATTTATCAATTTAAATTAAAATTATAAAGAAAATTTATCAAACCAGTTAAATTATTAACACACATTATTAAATTGTTATTGCCCAAAATTCTGGTTCGCTACAATAATCCATACTCAGCGACCTGAAACAATAATCGATAATATGGGGCCTAGTCCTAGGCTGAATCCTGGTCACTCCGGACCCTTGCTGAGCATAATCCATACTCAGCGACCTGAATAAGCCAATTCGCCACATGCGGATGAAGAGACTTACCCCTTGCCAGGTATAATCCATGCCTGACGACCATTTACCAAAAACCAGATAAAAATCCAATCAAGATCCAATCCAAAATCCAAATCAAATCAGAAATCCAAACCAACATCCAAAACAGAAAACAATCATCCAAGCGAAAATCCAAATCAGAAAGCAAACAAAACCAGGAGTTCAATCCAAACTCCAAAACCAAACCAGAAAAATCAGTGTCCAATCCGAAAGCAAAAGACAAATTTCACAAACCATAGCATCGCGGTTAATCATCATTAAGAGCATGCCTATGGGCCTATCTCCATCCCCATACATGTGTAAATGACTTTGTCGTTTGCCAGTAGCTTGTTACTTATTTCACATTATCCAGGTAAATTGATAACCAATCGACCATCATTCCTGAGCCTCACATCATCATGGTTTGAGGTAGGCGATTGTTGCTCTTGCTCCACCGCTGCATTCTGTGCCCCATAATACTTCCTCAATTGTCCATTCCTTACATGCTTCTCGATTATATCCTTCAAGTGCCTGCAGCTGTTGGTGTCATGCCCATCCAAATCATGGAATAGGCAGTGCCTTCCTGATGCCCTCTCTCGTTCAGAAGGCTCTCTCCTAGCTGACCTTCGATAGGGAAGACGATTTCGAGTATCCAAGTATATCCGCTCCAGCGTCTCATTCAACCCTGTGTATGTGGAAAACTTAGGATCCTTCCATCGCTTCCTAGCTTTTCCAGAATCATCTTCCAACTTCCTTTTTCCTTTATTTTTATCCAAACCACTGCTGGATGGTCCTCCACCCTCAGTCGCATTTACTTCCTTCATCTTTAAGTCCGCACATGCATCCTCTTATCGGAGGAACCTCTCAGCTTCGCGAAAGAATTCCCCGAGATCTAGTGGTGGGTCTCGTATCAAAGATACCTTGAAATCCAAATCCTCCCTGACTCCTGACACTGCCTCCATTAAAACCATTGATGGATCCGGCCAATCCACCGAAGCAACAACCACATTGAATCGAGTGAGAAAAGCTCTAAGTGATTCATCATTCCTTTGCTTTACCGATGTTAGCGTCATCACGTTCTTGGGCCTCTTAATATGAACCCGAAATTGCCTTAGAAACCTATCCACCAGCTCCGTCCATGTTCTGATAGACCCTTCTTCCAACTGCCTAAACCACATTGCTGCTATATCTGTCAAATACAGGGGAAAACATCGGGCCATCACTTCCTCCGATGCCCCCAGTACTTCCATGTGTCTTGTATATCTCATCAAGTGATATGTTGGATCGAATTTTCCATTGTACATTTCCATGTTAGGCAGCTTGAAATCTGGCGGATTTCGTGCCATCCTGATTTCCCGTGTGAACAGACTCTTGTTCACCCCTTCCAAATCTCTATTAGTCAGACCTCCATGCATAGTTCTCCTGATAATCTCAGCTAGTCCAGCATTATCTGTCAAAGGTTGCCCCCATGCCCCCGAGGGAATTCCGTTACGTACTCCTCATGCGGTTCACTAAAGTTAGCGCTAGCTCTAGCCTGTTGAGCTCCATCCATAGGCCTTCCAGTATCAGATCCTGTAGGCCTGCCCCCAAGCCTTTGTTGATTGCTATCTGGTTCTGTATTCTGTCCTCCATTGGGCTTCGTAACTCTAGTTCCTTGCCCCATATTCGCAGTCACTGTAGTCGGTCCAAGATTTTGCGTTCCTGCAGCTCTCATCTGTTCGAAGAAATTCTACATCATTTCCTGTTGACTTTTTAACAATCTCGCTTGCAATGAATTGGCCATAGCCTCCATTTCATCCCTGGTTATGTAGATCGAAGCTTATCCTTCCCCAGCTCCGGAGGATGTCTCTTGACTTCCTTCCTGTTGGCTTCTCTCAGCTCTTTGTCTCCTGCTTGTCTGACGAGTCATTGTCTTTCAAATCTAAAATCTTCACTCTTTTCAAATCCAAACTTCAATCCGATGTAGCGGGTGCTAGTCGTTCTCAGTGAAAGAACCAAAGTGTTTGCGCCAAAATTGGTCACAAACCCCAAATATCGTGAAAGCACTAAAGTATGAATATAAATCAGCAGTATTAATCACAGATCTAAGTAAACAGCAAGCAACAATTCAGGAATAATGAACAGAGACACAAGATTTATAGTGGTTCGGCTATCTCCGGCCTACATCCACTTCAAAGTTTTATTTCTTATTGATTATCCTTGCTAGTTACAGATGATTACAGCAGTAGCAATGGAGAAATTTTTAGTACAATAGTTTTATTGAAGTGTAGAAATGAATTCGGCAGAGTCTGGGCGTCCAATAGCCAAAGATCCCTTTTTCTGTAGGCTTCAGGTGGCTATTTTTAGGTGTAGGAGGCCGATATTGCGCTCAAACTTCGGGAGACTTCTTCTGGCACGTGAGTGGGCCCACGCGACCGACCCCACCAAGTTTCGACTCGATCTGTGATCGATATGAATCCATTTCGTATCCATCAAAAAATGATCCAATCGGGATGAAACTTGGCAGGAACATTCTTTTCCTTGTTTGCAAGCTACTGCGAAAAATTCGTTGCATTTGGATCAAAGGTTTAGGAGATATGATCGACACGAGTTGATGTTCTTCGGAAGGCTGTCCGGTTCAAATCCATGGCTTCGTATCCCTCCTGTTCGACTCGATCAATGCACATGTGTGTGAGGTGACGTGGCGCTACTTCCAGTGCTCGATCCATATTCCTCGCCATTTTGAATGCTTCTTCCCTTGATTCGTGGATATTCTTTGCTCGCATCTGTATTTCATACTCGTTCATATATATAACCTCGCAACGGTATGCTTGCACCCATTAATTCGTGTCCTTCTTTGTATCGATTCCAGGAGTACACTTCGCATTGATCCCTTACGAATTGATCGATACGAAATGACCATGAGGGTCATCGATACGAAGTGGCCATGAAGAGAGATGTGAAATAGAGGATGGGTACGAAGCTCATCCTTAGGATGGATACGAGTGAGACCTTACCTGACGGATGCAAACGAAGCCTTACGCGATGGATGCGAACAGTACTTTACCTGATGGATACGAACAATGCCTCACCTGCCCGCTTAACTGATCGATGTGAAACCATTGAGTCGAGTCCAAGCTGATCGATACAAACGATACCGATTCGAAGTCCACCACTATGCTCTGTCTCTGATCGATACGAATGCCATCGAGTCGAACCAAAACCTGATCGATTCGAACTTCATCGAGTCGAACCCGTGCCGATCAATACGAACCCAATCAATACGACACACCCTCTGCTGATCGATGTGAAATGCATCGATACGAACCAGTCCTTGTGCACCTTAATCCATCTGTATCTCGAGCATATGAACTCCGATCGACTTGAAATTTGAAATGCAGCCTCTCCTAGTCCTGATCATAATCTCCAATTGGTTCCGACTTGATCGGAGCTCGGCCAAACTTTAACGATATCGATTGCAGCCTTGTTTCCAATCGATCTCCAATCCTGATATCCATTCTTCCTTGCCAATTTGTTGATATTCCAGTCTTGACCAAAAGGTGGGATAACAGCCATGCCTCTCTTTTTCCATGTATTTACAACCATGTAAAGAGCATTCATTAAGACCATATTGAAATGTATCATTTTTAAAACCATTTAGATAAGCGAAAGGTATAGGAACCTTCTTATTGTTAAGGTTTAATGCATTATTAAAGTCCCCTAATACGGTCCAAGGCATATTAATTGAAGAAGTGTCACGAATAAGGTTGTCCTAGAGTTTTTCCCTTTCGAAATAAGAGTTGCTTGTATAGATAAAAATAACAGCAAAGCAGAAACTCACATTATTGTTAAAAATAATGGTTATATGCTAATAACTTTTTGCTGAGATGTGAACACTCCATATGTTAGCATTGATGATGATAAAAATCTACCCTTGGTCCCCATATCATTTTACCAAGTGATGATCAATGAGTAGGGAGTTTGGACAAGAATCTACGAATTCCAAAGGACAATAACTTCATCTCATACAAAGTTATCATAGATAGCGTATGAGATTGTAGAAATTTGAGTACAGAAAGAATCTTGTTGTCTATATTCAAACCCCTTATGTTCCATGCACAAATAGTCATTTAATAGAAGTCAAGCCCTTAGTTTTCCTTTTAGAAGGAGCTATTGTTGACAGTACTTTTCGTAGATGCTTCTTTGTATAATTTTTATTAGCATCAAGCATATGGGATACATTTGCTATAACATCGTCTGGCTTTCCAATATCATTTATATGTTGTGCTATTTCAGCGATAAATTGTTGTTGCTCGTCAAATATCTCTCGTGTAGATGGGAAATTAATCGAAGCAGCGACATTATCCTCATAATTAAGTGGTAGGACTATGTTAGTAATTGGTGGGATAGGACGTTATCTTGCGGCTTTGGAATCTCTATCGGAGAAGTATCAGAAGTTGAAACAGGTGGGATAGAAACATTATTTGTGGCTTAGGAATCTCTATCGAAGAGGCATCGAAAGTGAAGGACTGAGCAATATAAGCAGTAGAACAAGAAGTACCGGTGTCTTCCACTGATAAACATGAAAATTTGTTAGAAACTTTTCAAATCCTAGATTTCTCTATAGTAAAAATTAATGCAGTTTGTGCCAATTTCATTTCGAAATAAAGTATACTTAAGGTGAGTTACAAAGATTTATGCGGACCAAAAAAAAAGGTGGTGTGGGCATTAAAAATCTGTTTGAATTATAAAAAAATTATGGACTCAAACTAGCTTAGAAAATGCTCGAATCAAATAATGGGCAAGATGGATGAGAGCAAGGTACCTTAAAGAGAATTTTTAGATAATCAAGATAGATAACAATATTTCAACAATCTGGAAGAATATAATAGCACGTAGGGGGCAGCTGAAAAACCTTATAGAAAGACAGATAGAAAATGGAGAAAATACATATTTGTGGAAAGTCCCGTGGATAAATAGCAGAAGTTTAATCGACATACTCGGTTGGGATAGTTACTCAGCAAGTGCTACTCCAATATATAAGTATCAAGTATCATACATGACCAAGCATGGGTAATTGAAAGGCAAACAGTGATTAGGAACTTTAAACAAGTAATCGAAGGCATTCTCTTATTCACTGGGAGAAATAAAGACAAATGGGTATGGAAAAGCAACAACAAAGGACAGTTCAAGCTAAGAGATGCTTGAGAGGATTGTAGACATCAGCACCCTAAAATTCAATGGTACGATGTTACATAGAGTCGTTCAAAGAGTCCAAAAATGGCGCATACAACATACAAGGCTATTAACTATCGACTGAGAACCAAAGACAGACTTAAAATTAGGGAATTGTAGAAGACACAACATGCAAACTCTGTACTAATGAAATAGAATCTCATAATCATTTATTCTTTGAATGCAAATATAGTAAAAGAGTTTGGGCCATTCAGAAATTGAAAAACTTGCAAACAGACATAGATAAAAGCCTCTAAGATGAAGCAACATACCTGAATGACCGGACAGATATCTCTGACTTGATGAAGCAAATCGGAAAAATTAGCTTGACAACTATTGTGTGGCATCACTGGCATAAACGCAACATACAGACTTTTGACAACAAACGAAATGGAGAGTTAGAATTATCAGAACAAATTGCAAGAGACGTAACAATTATAATTGAGATGACAAAATGACATGAAAATACCAGCTTAGAGGGATGAGAAAGACGACTACTGGAGAACTGGAACTGGAAGGATGATCGGCAAGAAAATCAAAGATTGACCTAAAAGCCACCATAGCCTGGGAAGAGTTGACCTAATGTAATTTGGAAAAGTTTTAGTTAGTAGTTGGAAGTATACGTTAAAGTAAAGTAGGATCTTGTTTTATTAGCGGATATACAATTTGAGCTTGGGTCGCATAGCCCAGTAATAAATTCTTAACCAATTTTCAAAAAAAAAACCATCTTTGAAACAGCTGTTTTTATCATCAAAATTAACAGCAGTAGAATTGTTTTCCACTTGTTCTAAGAGGGAAGCAGACCCCCTACCATCCTGACCAAAAGTAGAACTATCCGTATATGGTTTTTTGTTTGCTACTTAACTTGCTACGTTATTAAAAATGCTAACCTACAATTTTTGTATTTTGTCCATATACTTTGCAATTGAAACAAGGTTTTGGTTTATATTTATTTGAGTATCAAGATTTCACCGTCATAGTTCATGTCTTGTAAACTGTTAGGGTAGGCTAAATCTAAAGATAATTCAACTATAACTCTGGCGTAATTCAATTT
The DNA here is from genome assembly GCA_030765085.1 of Allium cepa. NCBI lineage: Eukaryota > Viridiplantae > Streptophyta > Magnoliopsida > Asparagales > Amaryllidaceae > Allium > Allium cepa. The sequence continues at coordinate 74,283,975 of CM060941.1, read as the reverse complement.
AGATTTGTTAATTGTATTATTATCCATTTTGATTGGATTACCCAGTATACTTGCAATTCTGGCAATCACGTCTTTATTCCAGAATTCTAGTGGTAAATCATGCACTTTAATCCAAATCAGAATCTACGAAAAATAATCATGTGTAAACTTCTAACCTGGCTTCCACACTTTCTATATGATGGTTCTTGAATTAAACGTATATGGGCTAGCCTTGATTATTCTTAGGAAGTCATCTTCTTTCTCAAATCTTGTAATTATAAAACCACCTTCTTTATAGAAAATATCCAGTTTGCTTGTTGGTTGCCAAACTTTATCCACAAACATGTTAAATTGTAAGTATAGAGGCCTACTACCATTCACATATGCAATCAAAGTGTAACGCCGTTTGGATTCAGCAACTTATATATTTGAATCAGGAATGTGAAATTTGCAGTTGCCATAATCTACAATTGGAGAAACGAACTGCAAATAAAACTCAGGCTGTATGCTATTTTGCATGGAAATGCCTCTCACCATCTCCGTCTATGTTCGCTTTCCTGTCCCTAGTGAAGCGTTGGTTGATTGAAGTGGTGGATCTAGGGGTTTGGGTAGAGGAACATCAAGTGTAAATGCTCCCACTCCTGGCTACTATGAAAATTGTTAATATATACGTATGTGTGTATGTTTTAATATATTACCTAATTTTAATCATATGACTTGTATTTAATTATATTACCATATCATGTTAATAGTTGTACTTATATTACATAAATGCATATTTACATAGATTATATTTTTCGGTGGTTGTAAATTAATTTTTAGTAATTATTTACTATTATTTAATATGATACAAATCAATTTATTAATTAAATAAATCATATAAAATAAAATACATTTCAAAATTAAATTTACATTTTATGAAAAAAATAATTATCATATAAAGTCTCGGCCAAGAAATAGAATTTAAAAATCAATTTTATATTTGAAAAAAATCAATTTAATAAACTGCCAAAATCAATCAATTAATTAAAATATTATTTTGACCAAGAAAAATCTAGAATGATTTTTGTGACTTTAAAATAACTTGCATGACTTTCTAAAAATTTAAAATTCGAACAATATAACACAAAAATATTTTTTATTATTATTTTATTGTATTTCGAATAATATATATATATATATATATATATATATATTAATGCAATAAAATATAAATAAATTTATTTTGTGATGTGCATTCGATCTGGAAAGGTTTATATATATATGTTAAATACATAACTAATATATATATATATTAAATATATAATTAATATACATATATATTAAATACATAATTAATATATATACACTTACATATACATATTTAAATATTATAACTATATATACACATATTTATATATGTGTAAATTGGTTTAAAAAATAAAAATCTTTATATATTATGTATATACTATTTTTGAAAATGATTATGTATATACATGCATGTATGTATGTATGTATAATATTTAGTGCAATAGTATATATATGAATCACTCTTTCTTTTTAAAAGGCTAGCAGCTTTTATCAGGCTCTCTCTGCCATTTAAATCATTAATATTTTTACATATAAGATATACACACATACATACATATTTACATAGTTTTTAACATTTATGTTCATAATAGGTTTACATATACATATACAAATACACACACACACACGTATATATATATATATATATATATGGACAATATTTAATACATATAGGAAGAGATAATATGTCTGTTGCAACGTAAATCCCAATATTTATATACGGGCATGTTATACTTTGCATGGATTATCATGTTATACATGCATACACATACATATATGTACGTGATAAATATGTGTGCTATTATATTTAATTGAATATAAACTAAACAAAATTCTATCTATAATTTATAAATTAAATGAAATAAGACATTTTATTTAAATAAAGTCTTGAAATATTCTAAATAAATTATTCATAGGCTCAATATGGATCCAATAAGGGAAAATTTAGAAATACACCAACATCTTCTGTTGAGGGCTGGCCCAGTTCCAACAAAGAGGAGTTGGGGTCGATCTTTGTTGTAAAGGATTTTGCAGATGTGTTCAAAGAAGTATCTGGTTTACCCCTTGCCGTGAGATTGAATTTTGTATTGATTTAGTTCGAGATGCTAAACCTATTGTGATGCCAGTTCACAGGCTATCACCGAAGGAGAAGTTAGAGTTAAACTAGGTCAACGATTTGTTACGTAAAAGCTTGATCCTACCTAGTCGACCATATTGGGGAGTTCCTATCATCTTTGCTATGAAGGCGGATAGTTCCTTAAGACTTTATGTGGATTACTGTGAGCTCAATAAACGAACTATTACGCACAACAGTATCAGTTGCCTAGGATAGATGATTTGTTCGATCAATAACATGGTGCTCAGGTGTTTTCTAAATTAGACTTGCCACAAGGTTTCATCAATTGAGGGTAACAAAGGAAAGTGTAACTTTAATGATTTTCAGGTCTAATAAGTTTTATGAATGGTTGGTTATTCCATTTAGCCTAACCAATGCTATAGCATATTTTGTAGACTTGATGAATCAAGCTTTCAGGGATGTGTTGAACAAATTTTATGCTTGTTTTTATTAATGATATTCTAGTCTACTCTAAGACCAAGGAGGAGCACATTCGCTATCTGAAGATTGTACTTGAAACATTGAGAGAGTAGATGCTGAAAGCTATGTTCTTAAAGTGTCACTTTTGGCGATCGAAATTTAGGTTCTTAGGACATATTGTCTTGACAGAGGGTATTTTTGTTGATCCAACAATGGTTATGATTGTTCAGGATTGGAAGAGGCCAGAAAACACAACCAAAATTAGGAGCTTCTTGGGATTGGAAGGTTATTATCGGAATTTTATTCAAGATTTCTTTGCCTTTTAATTAATTTAACAAAGAAAGACGTCAAATTTGTTTGAACTAATGAGTGTGAATAAGCATTCAAAGAGTCGAAAGCAAGGTTGACTAGCGTTCTCTGACTATTTCGGATGGAGGTGAGAGTTTAACTATTTATACAGATGCCTATATGACAGGTTTAAGTGCAGTGTTGATGCAACACAGAAGAGTTATTGGTTATGCCAGTTGACACCCAAGCCTCATGAATCGAGATATCCAACCCATGACTTGGAGTTATTAGTTGTTGTATTTGCATTGAAGATATTAAGGCATCACTTAGTGAGAAATTTGAGTTACACACGGGCGACAAATCCTTAAAGTATTTTTTTACCCAAAAAGACCTCAACATGGGATAACAACGATGGTTAGATTTTCTCACGGCTTATGACCTTGATATTTTGTATATGCTTGGGAAAGCGAATGTTGTAGCTCATGTCTTAGTAGACGGTATGCGGCTATGGCGGATATAGAAATTTATCCGTCCATTATAAGTCGTAGTGAAGGTAACCGGTTAAGAGATCTCTATATTGCAATGATAGCTAAGGCTGTAAGTGAACATAATGCATCGGAGGAGTGGCCGAGATTCGAGGTTAATAAGTATGGTATATTAAGAATAAATGAGAGGATATACGTTCTGAATATGATGGGATTGGACAAGAGGTGTTAGTAGAGAGTCATCATTCGAGACTTACGATACATCCGAGAGATACTAAGATGCATCAAGAGATGAAGCAGACTTTTTATTAGGAAGGTATGAGGGGGTGCTTGGATATTCATAAGTAGGTATTCAAGTTGCCAATAAGTCAAAGGCAATCATCAAAAGACAGCTAGACTACTTCAGCCAGTTGATATTTTGAATTGGAAGTAGGAGCATATATCTACGGAATTTATAGAAGGACTATTTAGGTCAAGGAGAGGTAATGAAGACGTTTGGCTTATAGTGGATAGACTAACCAAGAGTGCACACTTCTTATAGACGAAGACAAAAAGGATAGATTTGAGTTTAGCTAAGTTATATGTAAAGGAGATTGTCATACTTCATGGAGTTCCTTGTGATACCATGAGTGATAGAGATGGATATTCACTAGTAAGTTTTGGAAAGGGTAATATCATGCCTTGGGGACGGAGCTGAATTTGAGTATAGTTTACCACCCGCAAACGGATAGGCAGACGAAGAGAGTTAATCATGTATTGGAGGATTTTCTTTGGGCTTGTATCTTAGACTTTGGTTGTTTTTGGAAAGGACACTTACCCCATCTCAAGTTTTTGTATAATAGCAGTTACCAAGCTAGCATTGGGATGACAACTTTTGAAGCATTATATGGTAGACCTTGTAAATCTCCATCGTGTTGGGTAGAACCTAGCATTCATTTAGTACTTGGGCCAGATATGATTAGGGAGGAAACAAATAAAGTAGCGGAGATTCGAAAATGCATAAAGGAAGCACAGAATATGCAGAAGAGTTATGCAGATTAGAGGCTCGAAGTTTTGGAGTTCTCAGTTGGAGACTTTGTGTCCATAAAGGTTCCTCAATGGGTAATGTTGTTGATTTGGGCAGGTATAAAAGTTGGCTCCTCGCTATATAGGACCATTTTCGATACCGGAGAGAATGGGTACACTTGCTTATAGAGCCGATTTACCAATTAGGCTATTAGGCGTGCATAATGTGTTTTGCGTAAGTATGTGCATGATCCTTTTTTGATAGTGGAAGCATTGCAGCAAGTAGACTTAGAGCTAAAGCCTAACTTAACTATACTAAGGCAACCTGCTTACATTGTTGAGCATGATACAAAGCAATTGAGGATGAAGGTTGTAAGTTAGTTAAAGTGCAATGGAGCGATGATGCTAGATATTGTACTTCGGAAACTAAGGATAGTGTGAGAGACCTATCCTGAGTTGCTATTAGGTTAACCGTTTCTTATTATTATATATTATGATTTCATCGCTTGAGGTGGAGTCGCTTAGTATGCATTTTCATTTGTATGTAATTTTAGCAGTACTCTATATATGTACTTGTTTCTTCTGTTCAATTGTGTTGTTAACCTTGTTTGAATTTCGAGGACAAAATATCTTAAGTGGGAGTGAATGTAGCAACACGTAATTTTGAACACTTCATCTTTGAATATCAAAACATTTAAAATATGGTTAAGTATTATAAAATTGATTTAATAACCTTTGTAACGACCCAGAATATTATTTAATTAAAATTTGGATATTTAATTAATTTTAAGTATTAATAAGTGAAATTTATAAGTTGAATAAATTTTATTTCGAATAATTGGATTTAATCGAATAATTAAATCGATAATTTAATAAGTGAAAATACAGAAATAATTGAAAATTGGGTTAAATATGATTGAAATGATTTGTAAAATTTTATTTTATCATATTGGAGTTAGAACGATATTTTAGAACTTTTAAAATTGAATTTAAAGTTAATTTGTGAAAATTGAATATTTTAATATTTAATCGACTAGTGAAATTAGCCAATTTTCGAACAGTCTCAGAATGACAAAACTAGTTCCATTGGATCTGTAATAGTTTTTTATTACCGGATTTCAAATTTCGTAGCAATCGGAGTTATCGTTTGATCGTGGCAGCTCGAAACGCATCGAAATTGTTTTAATATTAATTTGGCGAGTTAAAATAGCCATTTTTCAAAAAGTCTCGGATTTCGACGAAACCAGTTTCATCGGATCCGTAATGTGATATTTTTGTATGGTTTCAAATTTCATGTTAATCGGATTTATCGTTTGTCCGGTGCAAGCTAAAACGCCTAGAAAATCGTTTAAATCGGTTTAATTCAAATTGAACGTTTATTGCCATAACTCACACAGATGACCGAATTAGCTTCCGAAACATGTTCCATTGTGTCTGGAACGCGGGGTAAACCCAAGAAACGCTGGTTACGGCGCGTAAATCGGAGTTTGGAAATTCCGGAATGAATAGTGTCGTTCAAACTTCTATAAATAGACCATCCTCTTCACAAATAAAAAAAAATAAACCTAGTTCAAACTTCAGTAGCCGCCACCCCCTTTCATCAATGGCCGAAAACTTCCATACTTCCCCCTCTCTTTTCTTCAAATCCGTGAAGCAATTCAAGAAGTGTTCAACTACGAAGTTATAGAGCACATCGAGTTCCACGAGATCAACGGGTAAGATCGAAAATAGTGGAGCGAATCAACGGCAATGGGCTAGGGAAGGACGCACGTTTGGGTTCGTTTTTCGCGAGCTAGGTGGGACCGAGCCTGGAGATTTTCTGGCCGAAGGTGGCTCTTGGTCGTGGCTACGAAGTGGTGCTTCCTGATCGAGGTGGAAGGGCTCGGGGTTGTCGCGTGAACTAGGGTTAGGGCCGGCTAGAGATGGGTTCGAACGCGTAGGGATGAACGCGTGAAGGAAGATGAGAAGGAACGGCTGATCTGGGGTGTTGAAATCGTGCGGCTATGATCTAGGTTATAATAGAAAATTAAATTATGTTGTAAATTATGAATATAAATTTCTGTAAAACTTGTAAAATCCATATCTTTTTCATACGAGGTCGAAAACGCGCGAAACCAGTTGCGTTGGAATCGTATGGACGAGCACTACGCTATGGAAATGGATTGGAGTCGTTTGGAGTTAGTGAGAATTTCGGGTAAAATTAAACGTCCGTTTAATTTTATTCGAAATAAATCGCTAAAACGAAATTGAAATCAAGGTGAGAACTTCTCACTCAATCGAATCGGTTTCGATTTTAATTTTAAATAGTTAGATTTAAAATATTTGAATGCATGTTTGAATGATGATTGTTATCTATTGATTGTTAAAATAGACATTATGCGCCGTTAGTAAGCGGATGTTATTTATTAAAAACATATACCGCGAATATTTCATAAACAGTGAAATTGGTATTATATATAATAGCAATATATATATATTGGCATATGTATATATTGCAGTTATTGATTTCCCGCATTGTATAGCGGATGAGACCCTATTGCACCGTCTATTAAGCGGATAATATTTTAAATCTCATATACCACGATAATTTCGTACTGGAACGGAATTGATATTGTGCTAACATCTTTGGATGCAGGAAAACAGGTTGGAGGGATCCAACTGGATTCCTCAACAGTATTTATTTGATTTCAGATATTTTGATATTTGATGGATTATCATATCGATATATGATGTCGTTGTTGTCGTGATTGACTATTTGGTGTGTAGCATCATTGGACCAAATTTTGGAATTTTAAAGTGAATTTTAAAGTGATTTTTGAAGAGTATACGTTTATAAAATATTTTTGGAAATTGATTTATTTTAAATAAATAAACGTTATATTTTTAAAAGTTATAAAATTATGATTGCTGAGAAAAATAGTTAAAAAATTGATTTTTGAAAATATGGGATTAATGATTTTATAAAATAGTTTAAATTTGGGATTTCTGAATTTATTGTGAAAAGTTGAAATATAGGATTTATAAAATTTAATTATTTTATAAATCAGAATGATGAAATTATAAAGGACTTTAAAGACGTTTTGAAATAATAATATAAATTGATTTATATAAAAGATTTATAAATTGATAATTTATAAATTAAAACATTTAAATTATAAAACAAGGTTTTATAAGTGTTAGAATGAATTGTGAATGAATTTCATAAATGAATGAAATTTACAGAATTATAAACGGTGAAGTTATAAATGGAATTTTATAAGCAGTAGGTTTATAAAATTTGTAAAGGTTATTTGAAGAATAAGTTTTGGGTAAATAAATGAATCTTATAAGTTATAAGATTTATAAATTTGGGAACTTTAAAGGAACGATTTTGTGTAAACAAATAACTTATAAGCATTTAACTTATAATATGAACCTTTAGTATATCATTGAGATATAAATGGAATAGGTTAATAAAGGAATTTATAAAAGGAACTTGTTATAAAACAAATACAAATAGAATTTATAAACATTGTTTTATAAATCCGCAAAACGACTTATTTTGATAAGTAAATTGCTATAGCATATTAAAGGAGTTATATTCACGTTTTAGATAGTGAATAATCCTTTAAGATAAAATGTATAGAAGTGATGAAATTGGTTAACGTAGTATATTCATGTTTTTGAATAGTGAATAATATGTTAAAGAAAATGTTTTGGATGTGATGTTTTAAATAAAATTAAAACGATCTAACGATATTTTCAAAATATGTTAAGATTCGAAACCATAGATTTCAACATTCATTGTTGAAATAGACGTTTTCGAGAAATAGAAGGAAATGGTGGACTATAACACTGTTGTTATAGTAAATGGTTTCCGAAAGGAAATGTTTTGTATAGTATTGGGATTTATATATCTATTTTAATTTCGAATCCCTATACTAGTGATTTTGGGTTGCCGTAACGATGTTTTACGCAACATTCGTTTTGGACCAAATAAATACGTTTAAGGGAATGATTTCCTTAAAGAATGAAATATGTACTTAATCTCGATTAAGTATATTGAATATTTTCCAAGTGTAGAAAATAAAAAGATTTGTGAATTACTTATTAAATAAGTATGGAAATGTTTTCCAATGTGAAATGAAACGTTTTGAGGATTTATCTTTTTGAAGATAAATTGAAAATGAATAATTGAAATCATATATTCATAGATATTGTGAAATATAAATTCACTATGGAATTTATAAAAGAAAGTGGAATTTGTTTAAAAATAAATATTGATTTATTTTTGAGGTATTGAAATTATATATCTTGTAAAGATATGAATTTTGGAAAATAAATAATTTGGAAAATTATTTGGAATCTGGTGATGTGTGCATATCCATTGATAGTTCAATAACCGACTATCAATATTTACCTTTGAAAGGTATTTGTTGTGATTTGCTGAATTTGAATGCTACACTTATTTTTAAATTATTGCACTCGTTATTCGGATTACCCATTCCGAATAGTGATACGACGTAATGGATAGAATTGATGACCGGTGTTGAAGATCGGATATTTTTGAAAGCGAAAGGACAACTCGTCGATTGTCTTTTGCACCGAGTAGCTACGGTATAGAGACTCCCTATGTGATGGGAAGTCCGGACGTGATTAGAGATTATCCGGATTGCAAGGACTTCTTTGTAAGTGCTTTCGGTTCTGTTCGAGCCCGGAACAGACTTGTATGGATTGTATGTCTGACATTACAAATTGAGATATAAAGCCGATTTCTTTCAAATATATTTCTGTTGTGGCGGAGAATTTATTCTTTTAGCTTAACACCCTTCTCTGAGACGTACAAGCTCAGAGATTATGTAGTTGAATGTTATTAGCAATATATTCCCAATTTGGTAATGTGACATGCTGAGTGTTGCTGTGAAATGATCATTGTGTTGATCATTTGTGATAGGATCATTTATTTGATCATTTATCTTTGTGATCATTTCTATGATCATTTGTTGACCCAAAGCACAGCTTTTGTATAAAGCGTGTCTTTGTGGACGTGACTTCGTCGAGCCTCACACCCCGGAATGGTCAAAACAGGAAAGATGCGGCAAGGTTATGAGGGGTAGCTCCCTTTAGGGTATGTGCAATTCCTTCTGGAAAAGGGTGGTATCATGGTATGGAGCCCAGATACTTACTCATGCTAAAACACTTTATTTATGATTGTGTGATGATGGTGACGAGCGCTCAGTTAAAGGTCCCAAAGGACCGGGGGATGGCATACTCGTGTCAGTTGTTACCCAGTGAGGGGTAACCCGGCCTTGTGTTGGCAGAGATCCGGTTTGGTTCTCGGGGACGTCCTTCCAGAGGCGTTCTCATGTGGCAATGGAAAGTTCCTTGGCCTGACCATTCGTTGGAAATCCAATTCCCAATATGAAACCTTGTACGGTTTTAGTTGTAGAACCTGCCATTTACTTATGGTGGTCACCACTGTTTAGATGGTAGCTATAGTAGGCATAGTTCGAAATGTCTATGCTGGCTAAGATTTATATTCTACTTTCGAAATGATATTTCCTACACTATGCACTAGTAATAATATCAAATGTCTTTTTAATGCGTATCAAGCATCTTTGACTATCATAAGGAGAAATCTCCTCCGATTCTGCGTTTGCATGTGTGTGTGTGCAGGAGGCCTTATGGTAGTCTCATTTTTAAAAGCATTGCGAATTGACTTTAAAAATATTCCTCTATTTTGATTTTTAAAGATAAATAAACTGTTTTGAGTTCTCACACCAGTCACATGACTGACTCGGAGTTTATTGTTTTCCTTCCTAAACTCTGGGTGCCCACCAATTTCCACATGGGCAGTCAAGAGTTAAGGTTTATCAGGATATTCAGGAGTTGCTGGAGGCAAGCTGGATGGCATGGCGTATTATTAGTATATAGTATTTCTTTTCCGCTGTTGTTGTTGTTTGTTGTTGTACACTCTGATGATTTGATGTAATGTAATATGATGTAATGTAATAACTGATATAGTTCTTTGTTTAAAGATTATTCATTTATTTATTATATGTTGTTCCGCTGCGATTGTGAGATTCTGATGTTGTTATGTTGTTTTCTTTCCATTCTATTTTCTTTTCTCTCTATTTTCTATCTTTTCTAATCTTCTTCTGCCTTTTTCTTTTTTCTCTATGATTTCGAATCTTAACATATTTTGAAAATATCGTTAGATCGTTTTAATTTTATTTAAAACATCACATCCAAAACATTTTCTTTAACATATTATTCACTATTCAAAAACATGAATATACTACGTTAACCAATTTCATCACTTCTATACATTTTATCTTAAAGGATTATTCACTGTCTAAAACGTGAATATAACTCCTTTAATATGCTATAGCAATTTACTTATCAAAATAAGTCATTTTGCGGATTTATAAAACAATGTTTATAAATTCTATTTCTATTTGTTTTATAACAAGTTCCTTTTATAAATTCCTTTATTAACCTATTCCATTTATATCTCAATGATATACTAAAGGTTCATATTATAAGTTAAATGCTTATAAGTTATTTGTTTACAAAAAATCGTTCCTTTAAACTTCCCAAATTTATAAATCTTATAACTTATAAGATTCATTTATTTACCCAAAACTTATTCTTCAAATAACCTTTACAAATTTTATAAACCTACTGCTTATAAAATTCCATTTATAACTTCACCGTTTATAATTCTATAAATTTCATTCATTTATGAAATTCATTCACAATTCATTCTAACACTTATAAAAACTTGTTTTATAATTTAAATGTTTTAATTTATAAATTATCAATTTATAAATCTTTTATATAAATCAATTTATATTATTATTTCAAAACGTCTTTAAAGTCCTATATAATTTCATCATACTGATTTATAAGATAATCAAATTTTATAAATCCTATATTTCAACTTTTCACAATAAATTCAGAAATCCCAAATTTAAACTATTTTATAAAATCATTAATCCCATATTTTCAAAAATCAATTTTTTAACTATTTTTCTCAGCAATCATAATTTTATAACTTTTAAAAGTATAACGTTTATTTATTTAAAATAAATCAATTTCCAAAAATATTTTATAAACGTATACTCTTCAAAAATCACTTTAAAATTCACTTTAAAACTCCAAAATTTGGTCCAATGATGCTACACACCAAATAGTCAATCACGACAACAACGACATCATATATCGATATGATAATCCATCAAATATCAAAATATCTGAAATCAAATAAATACTGTTGAGGAATCCAGTTGGATCCCTCCAACCTGTTTTCCTGCATCCAAAGATGTTAGCACAATACCAATTCCGTTCCAGTACGAAATTATCGCGGTATATGGGATTTAAAATATTATTCGCTTAATAGACGGCGCAATAGGGTCTCATCCGCTATACAATGCGGGAAATCAATAACTGCAATATATACATATGCCAATATATATATATATATATATTGCTATTATATATAATACCAATTTCACTGTTTATGAAATATTCGCGGTATATGTTTTTAATAAATAACATCCGCTTACTAACGGCGCATAATGTCTATTTTAACAATCAATAGATAACAATCATCATTCAAACATGCATTCAAATATTTCAAATCTAACTATTTAAAATTAAAATCGAAACCGATTCGATTGAGTGAGAAGTTCTCACCTTGATTTCAATTTCGTTTTAGCGATTTATTTCGAATAAAATTAAACGGACGTTTAATTTTACCCGAAATTCTCACTAACTCCAAACGACTCCAATCCATTTCCATAGCGTAGTGCTCGTCCATACGATTCCAACGCAACTGGTTTCGCGTGTTTTCGACCTCGTATGAAAAGGATATGGATTTTACAAGTTTTACACAAATTTATATTCATAATTTACAACATAATTTAATTTTCTATTATAACCTAGATCATAGCCGCACGATTTCAACACCCCAGATCAGCCGTTCCTTCTCATCTTCCTTCACGCGTTCATCCCTACGCGTTCGAACCCATCTCTAGCCGGCCCTAACCCTAGTTCACGCGACAACCCCGAGCCCTTCCACCTCGAACAGGAAGCACCACTTCGTAGCCACGACCAAGAGCCACCTTCGGCCAAAAAATCTCTAGGCTCGGTCCCACCTAGCTCGCGAAAAACGAACCCAAACGTGCGTCCTTCCCTAGCCCATTGCCGTTGATTCGCTCCACTATTTTCGATTATACCCGTTGATCTCGTGGAACTCGATGTGCTCTATAACTTCGTAGTTGAACACTTCTTGAATTGCTTCACGGATTTGAAGAAAAGAGAGGGGGAAGTATGGAAGTTTTTGGCCATTGATGAAAGGGGGTGGCGGCTACTGAAGTTTGACCTAGGTTTATTTTTTTTATTTGCGAAGAGGATGGTCTATTTATAGAAGTTTGAATGACACTATTCATTCCGGAATTTCCAAGCTCCGATTTACGCGCCGTAACCAGCGTTTCTAGGGTTTACCCCGCGTTCCGAACACAATGGAATAGTTTTCGGAAAATAATTCGGTCATCTGTGCAAGTTATGGAAATAAACATTCAATTTGAATTAAACCGATTTAAACGATTTTCTAGGCGTTTTAGCTTGCACCGGACAAACGATAAATCCGATTGAGATGAAATTTGAAACCATACAATAATATCACATTACGGATCCGATGACGTCGAAATCCGAGATTTTTGAAAAATGGCTATTTTAACTCGCCAAATTAATATTAAAACAATTTCGATGCGTTTCGAGCTGCCACGATCAAACGGTAACTCCGATTGCTATAAAATTTGAAATCCGGTAATAAAAACTATTACGGATCCAATGGAACTAGTTTCGTCCAATTCTGAGACTGTTCGAAAATTGGCTAATTTCACTAGTCGATTAAATATTAAATTATTCAATTTTCACAAATTAACTTTAAATTCAATTTTAAAAGTTCTAAAATATCGTTCTAACTCCAATATGATAAAATAAAATTTTACAAATCATTTCAATCATATTTAACCCAATTTTCAATTATTTCTGTATTTTCACTTATTAAATTATCGATTTAATTATTCAATTAAATCCAATTATTCGAAATAAAATTTATTCAACTTATAAATTTCACTTATTAATACTTAAAATTAATTAAATATCCAAATTTTAATTAAATAATATTCTGGGTCGTTACAACCTTGTTAAACTCTTTTTAGTTAATAACTTAATATGGTAAACTTGTTTTTGAAATTTGCATAAAAAATAAATAGTTCGAAGAAATATCAATAATATGACCGAAAATTATTTTATCGATAAACATCTTTATTTGTACAAGTTGTTTGAGCTTCTTATGCATTCCCAATATATTAATGTGTAATTAATTAGAAACTAGAAATATTTTTATCAAAATCATTGATGATGTCATGAATGATGTCAAGTGACATTTTTAAGAGGGGTATTTAAGAAGCCTTAAGGGTTAAGTAAAGAGAGAATTAGGTGGATAGCAAGCATGGGAGTAGGCTTGTGACTAGAAATAGGAAGTAAGAGATGCTGATGATCTCTTGGCAAAGTATATATAATGACCCTTAAGGCCTTGAAAAATGGTTTGCTAATTTATTCAACAAAGAAACAACTCTCTTCGTCTTCTTCTCTTTACATCTAAACACTCTCAAATCACACTGAAACTTTCCCAAACTCAAGGTATAATGCTAACACAACATAGAAACTTGGTTTAGCAACTCGAACTTGGAAGAAAAGGAGCACACCCCCACACTTCTTGCTCGTGAGCAAAGGAAGCCTTTATAGGCTAAATGCTTGTGTATTTGCAAAGGTAGGTTGAACTTTGGAGTTTGCATTGGTTGAGGTACGAAGTGGTAGCAAGGTTGAGGCTTGTGCTTGGTTTTGAGGTTGGAAAAGGGTGAATTAACTCACCATTGGATTGTAACAAAGTTTTATAATATTTCTTGTATAATCATAGAAAAGTTATTAACTAACTAGTGTTGTATATTTGGACATTACTTGCTTTGAAAACAAACGACAAGTATTTATAACATATCATCACTTCACTCACCTTCTTAACATGTGACATGGCCTTGATATTGTGCATATATGATTGATCAAAAGTATCTGATTTGGACTTGAATATGGAATGGTTTGTATAGCAAATAGTCATTGTAGAAGCACTTTGAAATGTGTTGTGTTCGACACTTTCTATTGTATTTTGTAAAGACTGTGAGAAATGGGGAATACGAATCTTAAGGCTAGGATTAACACTAAAGAGGGGTGAATAGTGTTTAAGGGAATTACCAAATCTTTTTGAATTTTTGTTAATTTGAACACAAATGTATGCAATATTCAGACACAGATATAATCACAGAATCAAACATAGATACAGAAATAAAGTAAAAGCAGTAAAGGAAAGAACACACTGGATTTTATACTGGTTCGAAGTTACCCTGCATCCTGTCCCGCACACAAGTACAGATTTCCTTTTAAAAGCAATTGTACAATTACACCCTCGATTTCAAGGCCACGAGGTACACCACTCCAGATTCACAATCCTCTGGGTAAAGATACTTGATTCCAGGGGCAACAAGTTCACCCAATTGATTCCCTATGCTACAATCACACCTTTTCTCGCTTGATTGATTTTCAAGGCCATAATCACACCTTTTCTCACTAAATTGTTCACAAAGAAGTCTATAACTTTGAACAGCATTGAGATCCTGTTGAGATAATGATAGAGAATCAAACCAGAAATGATCTAGTTAGATTCAATGTTGATTTCGGCTGAGTAATGGTAAGAATATGTATAAAGAAATGTGGAAGAAGAAGAGAAGTGCAAACCAAAAAAATATGAATAGAAATTCGTTCAAAACCACCCCTATTTACAATTGAGCAACATCCATGTCCATTCGTGAAGGGATATGACGAATAGACACTTCTTTTGAAATTCAAATTTTAAAATCAACCGCTACCATGTCGACATAGGGTACTTGAGGATGTCGACATGCCAAAGAAAATTTTGGTGATATGTTTTTCTTTGAAAATAACTTCTATCTTATATAAAAACTATTTTAAACTTTATAAATATACTTAACTATAGTTAAAATACATAAGTAAATATAGAGAATAATATTTTGGTATATATAAAATTTTACTATATTTTTATATTTAAATATAAGTATAAATATTAAAAATTAAATATATTATTATCATTAAAAGATAGTTTAAAACCAAGAGTAATTTGATTTTGGAAATAAAGATTATTTTGAGGCTAAAAGTATTAAAACCAGGATAGATGTTTTTGATTCTTTAAAAGGAAGATTTTGAAAACATTTTGAAAACAAGATATAATTTTGTAAAACATTTTGAATAAAAGTTAGTGGATACAAAACAATGTTCCACCAAATTTTTCGTAGGTTCCATCCTACTTAGGGTTCCATCCCTTTAACGGGCTCGAAGTGGATTCTATTCCACGAATAAATTGGATTTTAAGATGCTAGTGCTTTTCAAGGAGTTTTAACAAAATTCCTAATTAAATTACCTATTATTGAAATCTTGGACTCTCGATAATCTTGATACTCATGAGTCTTCAATCTTGATATCTTGAATCTCTATACCGTACAGTCTTCATTCTTGGTACCTGCATGGTTAAATCCTACACACACACACACACATATCTAAACTATAATGTTAGTATTTATATTTTATAATCTTATTCTAAGGTTGTTGCCATCAAAACTATCATCTCAAGGACTAACAATCTCCCCCTTTTTGACGATGACAACCTTTGTTTATAAAATATTACTTCTATCCTAATAACTCCCCCTAAAACTAATAACTCTCCCTTAATCTATGCCTAACTACCCTTTTTTATACTTCTCCCCCTTTGTCATCAACAAAAACTAACTCGAAACTATATAACTCGAAACTATATAACTCCCCCTCATTCTTGTACTAAAGTACCTACATTAACAAACTATACAATGGAATATATAATAGATAGATTAAGAGATAATTATACTGATAGACAGGATAATTAATCAAAGATCATATAAATATCAATGCATATTTATACATGTTTTGCACACCAAATATCAATCCAAACCAAAGAAAATCAAATCAAATCAATTCAAGCAATCAATTAAAATCAAACAAAGCAATCAAATAAAATCAAACATTACGAGGAACTTTCACCCATCTTCTTCTCTAAATATAGAGTCTACTTTAATGGCATCCCAATTTTCATTATCATTGGTGAGAGAGACAGGAGGATGTGCTTCATTATCATCCTTGTGTAGGGAGGAAATCATCAATCGTATTGCATCGAAATGCTTTTCATGCTCCTTGATCATCTTCATTTGACTCAACTCTAAGTGTCGCTGGTTACAAAGAATGAAAGAAAGAATATTCTTGAAAGAATTAAGAGTTTCTTTAAGATTCTCGGTTAAATTATGAATTGGATTGACCATATTTGAGTTTGTGAGAAGAATGAGAGACAAAGTAGATAAGAAATAATATTGAGTGACGAATTCTGGAAGAAATAGGTATTTATAGGTGTAGAAATTCATTTGAAATGAATAGACATAAGGTAGTTATTCAAATTTCAAATTTAAAATGATATGTTATTTCTGACCAGTACATGTCGACATGGTCAAAGGGGGGATGTTGACATGGTCCAGTGAATTTTGATGGCTAATTTTGATTTTGTGAATAATTGTGTATATTTATAGATTTATATAATATACTAACATTTATTCTGGAGATAAGATAAGCTAGATAACAGAAAGGAAATTCAATTTCATTTCATGATAAGACGATACAACGATTAAACATTAAGAACTACATGAACATTAAAACAAACTAAACTAATACAACATGATTGAAAAGATAGAACTAGTTAGAGGATAATGAAGATGAAGATAATCCAAGCTTCTTGCTGATTTTGGAGATAAACTTGTTTATCTTGGATGAAATTTTATCCAATTTCTTACTAAGGAATCCGTTGATCCTCGACAATAGTCTTTTGATTTTTGAGAAGGGTTTTGTATGTTGGATTGGGAGGATAGTCAATACTTTCCAAGGATGATTAACCTTCTTCTTCTATTTCCACTTCATCCCCTTCTTCCTCTTCCTCTTCCTCTTCCTCTTCTTCCATCTCCTCATGAGCCAAACACTCTTCCTTTTCGGCAAGAGTCTCATAAGGTTGAAAAACAAATGGAATTTTCATGAGAGAAATGTTTGAATGATTAAAAACCTTTCTTGAAACAAATTCTTCTCCTTTGAAATCTACTCCAAAATAGATAAAAATCCAAGTGGGATAGATTCCATGATACAAAGTGTTTTCTCCCATTTCAAGATTTTTGGGACGAAGTTCATCCAAAATAACTTGCGCCCAATTAATATCATAATTTTCAAAAATAGAAAAAAGTGCTTTGCAAACTTTTAAGGTAGGATTGTTAAAATTCCCCGATCTTAGGGTCAAAGTATGTTGCAAAAGAAGATTAACAATTATAGCTTTTGGTCGAAAGTTTTGATTTTTGAATTCAAAATCATCATTTCCTTCGAAAATGTGATGAAATGTCTCACGATCATTTTCATTAGTATTAAAACTAGAATGATCCATTCCCGTGCTTTTGCAATTAAGAATGGTACCCAAAAGATCACAATTTAAAACGATTCTAGTGCCTTTGACACTGCTCCAAATCTCATCATCATTTCCATTATAAAATCCACGGTTTAAATTTGCATAGAAAATTTTAACAAGACTTGGATAACAAACAAAATCATTTTAAGAAGCATCAACAAGACAAAGAACTTGATTGTTTGCAAAAAGCGAATCAATTTCATAAGAAGAAAAATCTTGAAATAAAGCAAACTTTCCGAAATGGACTTTTCCATAGTTAGCATAATTGATGTATGCTTTTATGGCCTCTGGATCATTGAAGAGTTGCTCTTTTATCTTTCTGGAAATTCTCATTGTAGAGGGGTTGCTTGATGAAGCCATTAGAGTACAAAGTAGAGAGCTTGAAGTTTTGAAGAGAGAGTTTGAATTCGAAAATGAAAGTGAAAAGATATGATAAAAGATAGTGAATAAATATATTCTCAAAGGACATATTCTCTGGTCAAAAGGTAGCTTTTCAGAGAATCGAATGAAGTGAAAAGGTGGAGGGAAATTTAACCATTTGAATTCAAATTTTGAATTTCAAATTCTGTACTCATGTCGACATCATGGTAGGGACCATGTCGACATGTGCCTTTGAATTTCCTTGATTATTTTTCTTAAGTATTCTAATATATATATATATATATATATATTATTTTTAATGTCTATATATATTTGGAATATTACCAGAATTATCGTATATTCCATAAAATATTATAATACTATTAAAAATAAGAATAAATATAGTAATAAAAATAATAATAAAATAATAAAATAATAGTAAAAAAATAAAATTTTAAAATTCAAACAACACACCAATTCAAAATCAATCAATCAAGTATCCAATTCTAAGCGTGCAATTTCAACCAATTGTATTGTAAATGTGTACATTTTTCTGAGTCTGTTTCTCTGAATTCGTCGAAGTCGTGAACTGTCATGAAACACATATTTCAATTATCTGTCTTCTGATCATCATCGCTTAAGGACGAGTCTGAGTCGTCTAGAGTAGCAGTAAATGCACGTTTTTGTTTCTCTACGGAATCATTCTTTATTGGAAGATTTTGCCTATCTGGATAAGGACAGTCTCTTTTGATATGGCCTGGTTCGTCACAATTGAAACATTTGATATTGTTTAGCACTACATTCTGATTTCCAGAGTTCTTATAGTTGTTTCTCTTGAGATTATTCAACTTTCTGTATTTCAGGAATTTTCGAAAATTCTTGGTCATAAGGGCTATCTCTTCATCATTATCGCTGTTTGAGTCTGATCCATCGGTCAATGAATTGAACGCCATTGATTTCTTTTCAGATGCTTTGCTTTCTCTTCTCTAAATCATTTGGACTTCAAACGACATTATATTTCCAATTAATTCTTCTATCTTTAAGGTAATGATGTCATTTGCCTCTTCGATCGCAAGTGTCTTTTGATCCCATTCTGGAATAAGAGAATTTAAGATTTTTCTGACTTGATCTTCTTTCGAAAATTCCTTTCCCAAGGATATTACAGAATGCACAATGTTCTGAAATCTACTATACATATCTGAAATAGACTCGTTTGAATTCATTTTAAATAATTGAAACTGGTTTGTAAGCATGGAAATTTTGGTCTGTTTAACTTTGCTTGTTCCTTCGTGAGTAACTTGCAAAGTTTTTCAGATTTCATATGCAGACTTACAAACTGACACTCTATTAAAATCATTTCTATCAGTGAACAAAATAGAATATTTATAGCTTTAGAGTTATTTTGTGCAACAGTCTTTTCCTCAATAGTCCACTGTGAAAAATCAGTTGTGGGTTCAGAATATTCAGTCTGTGTGACATTCCAAGTATCTAGTCCTATAGATTGTAAATATATTTTCATCCTACATGCCTAATATGCATAGTTACCACCATTAAAAAGTGGTGGACTGACAGTAGACTGACCTTCTACAAATGAACTAGTGACAGGGATAATAGAAACACCACTGGTAGAGTTAACAGTACCAGTGTTGGTAGCCATTTTAAAAAAAATTCAAAATTCAGATTATGAAAACTTTGAAAACCTTTCTCTGATACCAAATGTGAGAAATGCGGAATACAGATCTTAAGGCTAGGATTAACACTAGAGGGGGGTGGATAGTGTTTAAAGGAATTACTAAATCTTTTTGAGTTTTTGTTAATTTGAACACCAATGTATGCAATATTCAGACACACATATAATCACAGAATCAAACACAGATGTAGAAATAAAGTAAAAGCAATAAAGGAAAGAACACACCGAATTTTATACTGGTTCAGAATTACCCTACATCCAGTCCCGCACACAAATACAGATTTCCTTTCAAAAAAAATTATACAATTACACCGTCGATTTCAAGGCCACGAGGTACACCACTCCAGATTCACAATCCTCTGGGTAGAGATACTAGATTTCAGGGGCAACAAGTTCACCCAATTGATTTCCTAGGCTACAATCACACATTTTCTCGCTTGATTGATTTCCAAGGCCACAATCACACCTTTTCTCGCTAAATTGTTTACAAAAAAATCTATAACTCTGAATAGCACTGAGATCTTGTTGAGATAGTGATAGAGAATCAAACCAGAAATGATCTAGTTAGATTCAATGTTGATTTCGGCAGAGTAGTGGTAAGAATATGTATAAAGAAATATGGAAGAAGAAGAGAAGTGAAAACCAGAAAAATATGAATAGAAATTCGTTCAAAACCACCCTATTTATAGTAGAACAACAACCATGTTGTAGCGACCCAGAATTTTTAGTAATTAAAATTTGAATATTTAATTAATTTTAAATATTAATAAGTGAATTTATAAGTCGAATAAATTTTATTTTGAATAATTGGATTTAATTGGATAATTAAATCGATAATTTAATATGTTAAATTATGGAAATAATTGAAAATTGGGTTAAATATGATTGAAAATGATTTGTAAAATTTTATTTTATCATATTGGAGTTAGAACGATATTTTAGAACTTTTAAAATCGAATTAAAAGTTAATTTGTGAAAATTGAATATTTTAATATTTAAACCGACTAGTGAAAATAGTCAATTTTTGAACAGTCTCAGAATTGAACGAAACCAGTTCCATTGGATCCGTAATAGTTAGTTATTACCGGATTTCAATTTTCGTGTCAATCGGAGTTACTGTTTGATCGTGGCAGCTCGAAACGCATCGAATTATTTTTAATTTTAATTTGGCGAGTTAACATTTTTCAAAAAGTCTCGGATTTCGACGAAACCAGTTTCATAGGATCCGTAATGTGATATTATTGTAAGGTTTCAAATTTCAAGTCAATTGGATTTACCGTTTGTCCTGTACAAATTAAAACGCCTAGAAAATCGCTTAAATCGGTTTAATTTAAATCGAACGTTTATTGCCATAACTCGCACATATGTCCGAATTAGCTTTCGAAACCTGTTCCATTGTGTTCTAAACGTGGGGTAAACCCTAGAAACACTGGTTACGGCGCGTAAATCGGAGTTTGGAATTTCCGGGATGAATAGTGTCGTTCAAAACTCTATAAATAGCACCCTTCTCTTCATAAAATTAAAAAAAAAAACCTAATCTAAAACCCTAGCCGCCAGTTATCAAATGGAAGGCCAGAATTTGATTTCACTTCCTCCTCAAAATCTCTCAATCCATTCACAATCAAGCGAAGTGATCAACTACAAAGATGAAGATCTTGGCGAAAGCTTTCAATCCATACGGTTGAGATCGTGTTTGGAGCATCAGAGGAGGAGCAGGAGGGGGCCGTTTGTGGCAGCTTGCGCACGCAATTCGAGAAAAAGGGAGGGGCCGAGCTCTGTGCCCTTCTGGCCGAGCATGGAGGAGATGGAGGCGCGCGATATGGCACTAGTTGATCGACCTAAAGTTGAACGTGGATGCTCGAAGATGGAACCCTAGTTGCAAGCATTGGGTTTGTTCGGTCTGTACAAGTTGCGTGTGCGTGAAGAAGAGAGAGGGGGTGTGCGGTCCAGATGGGGGGGGGGATTGGATCTAACGGCCAGAGATTAGATGTAGGTTTATAAATTAAAATAAAAGGTTGTAATTTGTGTATATAAATTCGTGAATCTTCATAAATGCATAACTTTTTCATACGAGGTCGAAAAGGCGCGAAACCAGTTGCGTTGGAATCGTATGGACGAGCACTACGCGATGAAATTGGATTGGAGTCGTTTGGAGTTAGTGAGAATTTTGGGTAAAATTAATCGTCCGTTTAATTTTATTCGAAATAAATCGCTAAAACGAATTGAAATCAAGGTGAGAACTTCTCACTCAATCGAATCGGTTTCGATTTTATTTTAAATAGTTAGATTTAAAATATTTGAATGCAAGTTTGAATGATGATTGTTATCTATTGATTGTTAAAATAGACATTATACGCCGTTAGTAAGCGGATGTTATTTATTAAAAACATATACCGCGAATATTTCATAAACAGTGAAATTGGTATTATATATAATAGCAATATATATATATATATATTGGCATATGTATATATTGGAGTTATTGATTTCCCGTATTTTTGTTTAGCGGATGAGACCCTATTGCGCCGTCTATTAAGCGGATAATATTTTAAATCACATATACCGCGATAATTTCGTACTGGAGCGAAATTGGTGTTGTGCTAATGTTTGTGGATGCAGGAAAACAGGTTGGAGGGATCCAACTGGATTCCTCAACAGTATTTATTTGATTTCAGATATTTTGATATTTGATGGATTATCATATACGATATATGATATCGTTGTTGTCGTGATTGGCTATTTGGTGTGTAGCATCACTAGCCCAAGTTTTGGAACTTTAAAATGATTTTTAAAGTGATTTTTGAAAATATACTATATGTTTGGAAGTGATCCATTTTAAATAAATAAACGTATAATATTTAATGCTATAAAAATTATGATTTTTGAGAAATATAGTTAAAAACTGATTTTTGAAAATATGAGGCTAATGATTTTATAAAATAGTTTAATCGGGATTTTAGAATTTATTGTGAAAAGTTTAAATATAGGATTTATAAAATTTAATTATTTTATGAATCAAAATGGTGAAATAATAAAGGAGATTAAAGACGTTTTAAAGAATAATATAAATTGATTTATATTAAGAGATTTATAAATGGATATTTATAAATTGAAATATTGACATTTTAAAACAAGTTTTTATAAGTGTTGGAATGAAGTGAAAATGAATTTCATAAATGAATGAAATTTATAGAATTATAAATGGTGAAGTTATAAATAGAATTTTATAAGCAGTAGGTTTATAAAATTTATAAAGTTATTAAAAGAATAGATTTGGATAAATAATTGAATCTTATAAGTTATAAGATTTGTAATTATGAAGTTCTAAGAAACGATTTTGTAAAATAATCGTTTTATAAGCATTTAACTTATAATATGAATCTTTGGTTTATAATTGAGTTATAAAGTGAATAGGTTGATAAAGGAATTTATAAAAGGAGATGTTATGAAATAAATAGAAATGGAATTTATAAACGTTGTTTTATAAATCCACAAACGACTTATTTTGATAAGTAAATTGTTGAAACCTATAAATGGAGTTATATTCACATTTTTGACTGTGAATAATCCTTTGAAATAAATTGAATAAAAGGATGAAAATTGTTAACGTAGTTTATTCACGTTTTTAAATAGTGAATAATATGTTAAAGAGAATTGTTTTGAATGAGATGTTTAAATTGAATTAAAACGATCTAACGATGTTTTAAATATGTTAAGATTCGAAACCATAGATTTCAACATTCATTGTTGAAATAGACGTTTTCGAGAAATAAAAGGAAATAGTGGACTATAACACTGTTGTTATAATAAATGATTTCCGAAAGGAAATGTTTTGCATAGTATTGGGATTTATATATCTATTTTAATTTCAAATCCCTATACTAGTGATTTTGGGTTGTCGTAACGATGTTTTACGCAACATTCATTTTTGGCCCAAATAAATATGTTTAAGAGAATGATTTCCTTAAAGAATGAAATATATACTTAATTTCGATTTAAGTATATTGAATATTTTCCAAGTGTTGAAAATAAATAAAATTTGTGAATTACTTATGAATAAATAAGTATGGAATCGTTTTCCAATATAAAGTGAATATTTTGAGAATTTATGATTTTGAAGATAAATTGAAATGAATAATTGAAATCGAATATTCATAGATATTTTGGAACATAAATTCACTATGGAATTTATAAAGGAAGTGGAATTTGTTTAAAAATAAATATTGATTTATTTTTGAAGTGTGAAAATTATATATCTAGTAAAGATATTTTGGAAAATAAATAATTGGAAAATTATTTGGAAACTGGTGATGTGTGCATATCCATTGATAGTTCAATAACCGACTATCAATATTTCCCTTTGAATGGGTAATTGTTGTGATTTGTTTGAATTTAAATGCCACACTTATTTTTGAATAAGCGCTCACTATTCGGGTTAACGGGGAAAGGACCATGGGGTCGTATAACCCATTCCGAATATGTGATACGTCGTTATGAATTGCATTTGATGACCGGTGTTGAAGACCGAGTATTTGTGAAAGCGATAGGATGACCTATCGATTGTCTCTGCACTGGGTAGCTCCTGGTATAGAGATTCCTTAAGTGATGGGAAATTCGATCGGGATTGTGAATACCCGGATTGCAAGGGCTTCGTGAGAAGTGCCTTCGGTTCTGTTCGAGCCCGGAACAGACTTGTATGGATTGTATGTCTGACATTACAAATTGAGATATAAAGCCGATTTCTTTCAAATATATTTCTGTTGGTGGCGGAGAATTTATTCTTTTAGCTTAACACCCTTCTCTGAGACGTACGAGCTCAGAGGTTATGTAGTTGAATGTTATCAGCGATATATTCCCAATTTGGTAATGTGACATGCTGAGTGTTGCTGTAAATGATCATTGTGTTGATTATTTGTGATAGGATCGTTTATTTGATCGTCTATCTTGGTGATCATTTCTATGATCATTTGTTGACCCAAAGCGTGGCTTTTGTATAAAGTATGTTTTTGTGGACGTGACTTCGTCGAGCCTCACACCCCGTGAATGGTCAAAACAGGAAAGAAGCAGCAAGGTTATGAGGGGTAGCGCCCTTAAGGATGTGTGCATTTCCTTCTGGAAAAGGGTGGTATCATGGTATGGAGCCCAGATACTTACTCATGTTGAAAACACTTTGTTATGATTGTGTGAATTGATTATAAGCGCTTGGTGAAAGGTCCCAAAGGACCGGCGGATGGCATATTCGGTCAGTTGTTACTCAGTTAGGGGTAACCCGGCCTTGTGTTGGTAGAGATCCGGTTTGGTTCTCGGGGATGTCCATCCAGAGGCATTCTCATGTGGCAATGGGAAGTTCCTTGGCCTGATCATTCGTTGGAAATCCAAAGAAACAATACGAGACTTGTACGGTTTTAGTTGTAGAACCTGCTTCCTCAGGAAGTAGCTATAGTAGGCATAATATAATGGTACCTATGCTGGCTAAGATTTATATTCTACTTTCGAAATTGTTTTCTACACTATGCACTAATAATAATATCAAATGTTTCTTTTTAATGCGTATCAAGCATCTTTGACTAACATAAGAAGAAATCTTCCCCAAGTCTGCGTTTGCAATGTGTGTGTGGCGGGAGGTCTTATGGTAGTCTCATTCTTAAAAGCATTGCGAATTGACTTTAAAAATATTCCTCTATTTTTGATTTTAAAGAAAAATAAACTGTTTTAGTTCTCACACCAGTCACATGACTGACTCGGAGTTTATTGTTTTCCTTCCTAAACTCTGGGTGCCCACCAATTTTCACATGGGCAGTCAAGAGTTAAGGTTTATCAGGATATTCTGGAGTTGCTGGAGGCAAGCTGGATGGCATGGCGTATTACTAGTTATATAGTATTTCTTTTTCCGCTGCACTGTTTGTTGTTGTATGTTGTTGTACACTCTGATGATATGATGTAATGAAATGTGATGTAATGTAATAACTGATATAGTTCTTTGTTTAAAGATTATTCATTTATTATTATATGTTGTTCCGCTGCGAATTGTGAGATTCTGTTGTTGTTGTGTTGTGTTCTGTTCCGTTCTATTTTCTTTCTGTTCTATTTTCTATTTTTCTGTTTTCTTTTCCCTCTTCTATCTTTTTCTATCCTCTTTTCTTCTTTTTCTTTTTCTTAAACCCTCAGTGTTCGGTTTTCCGGCCTTCGATTTCTCGGCAGTCGATAAAGTGAGTATCGATGTTGAATTTTCGGAAGTCGAAGAATCGGGTCCTGACAATGTGGTATCAGAGCTTATGGTTAAGCGACAACCATGGTTCTGTTGGGTATTACTCGTTAGAGATAGAGTCAGCAGTACTCTAGAATGAGTTTGAGAGTAATAATAGCTATGAGAGCGTATTTGTTAGTGAATATATAAAATTGTTTTATATTGTGATGATTGGTTTGTTGAGTGGTATATGAACCTTCGTCAGCGTGGTCTCGACAACTATGCCGAAGGGGTTTCTAAACACTTAAATAGAACAATTCGGCACAGTATTGTTTTAAAATTGGGTAAATGAAATAATTTTACTTAATTATATTTTATATATAAAGGAATAATTTTTTTTGAATTATTAAAGTGTATATAAGTGGATTGTTTAGTTGTTTGAATAATCTAAATAAAAGAATAATTGTATAAGTAAAGAATTATAAAAATTGAATTATAATTAAAGTGATTTACAATTGTGAAATAAACTTATATATATAAGAAGTGAAACTATATGAATATATTTATGAATATGAGTTATAAATAAAAATGAATTTAAAGTTAAATGAAATATAACTTAATAAATGTTGAATGAAGTTGATATTGGTATCAAAATAAATTAATGAAGTTAAGTGATAGATTTGAACTTGAATTATGTAATGAAATTCAACTTTTGTAATTGAATTGAATGAATGGATTGAATGTTAATCAATTGAATGTGATTTGGAAGTGAACCAACTTGAATATGAATTAGTGAATATAAACTAATTGAAAATGAATGTTAGTAAAAACATCCACTGTTAATGAATCAAATATGATTTAAACTGAAAACCATTTCATTGAATATTATGAGAATATGAATGAATATTGATTTGGTTATGAATGATAGTTGGTTGATGGTTGAATATATATTGCATTTGTTGTTTAGTTGCATTTGCTATGTGGCATATATAGTTATTATGTTGCTATATGTTGTATATCGATACTATGTTCATATATGCATGATTCTCATGTTGTTCGTTGAGTGATTAGTAGGTGCGGATTGCGTTTGCTTCGCATTTGGAGTTCGCTTTCGCGCTATATTAGCCGTATATGCTCGCTAATAAAAATATAAGGTACATATCTCGGATTACATACCGTACTTTTATACTTTTTCCCTTTGGGATGCCTCATTACTTGATGAGATGTATATTTGTGATATATATACTGTCATTTTTTTTTTGGATCGAGCCGCGCAAAGGAGACTATGGCGAATTTTTCCGGAAATTTAAAGCGTTAGAAAAAAATTTGAGAAATTTGGAAAATTTTTGAAAACTTTAACTTTGATTTGGAATGGAAAGTTAAACAATAGTAGTTGTTTTTGAAAAGATAACTAAGTATGATTTGAAAACTTAGTAAAGTTTTGTAAGAAATTTAATTATGAATTTTTCGAAAATTAATAGATTCTGTAACTTTTCTTGCTTGTAAATTTCGAGGACGAAATTCTTTTAAGGGGGAAGATTGTAACGACCCAGAATTTTTAGTAATTAAAATTTGAATATTTAATTAATTTTAAATATTAATAAGTGAATTTATAAGTCGAATAAATTTTATTTTGAATAATTGGATTTAATTGGATAATTAAATCGATAATTTAATATGTTAAATTATGGAAATAATTGAAAATTGGGTTAAATATGATTGAAAATGATTTGTAAAATTTTATTTTATCATATTGGAGTTAGAACGATATTTTAGAACTTTTAAAATCGAATTAAAAGTTAATTTGTGAAAATTGAATATTTTAATATTTAAATCGACTAGTGAAAATAGTCAATTTTTGAACAGTCTCAGAATTGAACGAAACCAGTTCCATTGGATCCGTAATAGTTAGTTATTACCGAATTTCAATTTTCGTGTCAATCGGAGTTACGGTTTGGTCGTGGCAGCTCGAAACGCATCGAATTATTTTTAATTTTAATTTGGCAAGTTAAAATAGCCATTTTACAAAAAGTATCGGATTTCGACGAAACCAGTTTCATCGGATCTGTAATGTGATATTATTGTAAGGTTTCAAATTTCAAGTCAATTGGATTTACCGTTTGTCCTGTACAAATTAAAACGCCTAGAAAATCGCTTAAATCGGTTTAATTTAAATCGAACGTTTATTGCCATAACTCGCACATATGTCCGAATTAGCTTTCGAAACTTGTTCCATTGTGTCCGAAACGTGGGGTAAACCCTAGAAACGCTGGTTAAGGCGCGTAAATCGAAGTTCGGAATTTCCGGGATGAATAGTGTCGTTCAAAACTCTATAAATAGCACCCTTCTCTTCATAAAATTAAAAAAAAATTAACCTAATCTAAAACCCTAGCCGCCAGTTATCAAATGGAAGGCCAGAATTTGATTTCACTTCCTCCTCAAAATCTCTCAATCCATTCACAATCAAGCAAAGTGATCAACTACAAAGATGAAGATCTTGGCGAAAGCTTTCAATCCATACGGTTGAGATCGTGTTTGGAGCATCAGAGGAGGAGCAGGAGGGGGCCGTTTGTGGCAGCTTGCGCACGCAATTCGAGAAAAAGGGAGGGGCCGAGCTCTGTGCCCTTCTGGCCGAGCATGGAGGAGATGGAGGCGCGCGATATGGCACTAGTTGATCGACCTAAAGTTGAACGTGGATGCTCGAAGATGGAACCCTAGTTGCAAGCATTGGGTTTGTTCGGTCTGTACAAGTTGCGTGTGCATGAAGAAGAGAGAGGGGGTGTGCGGTCCAGATGGGGGGGGGGGGGGGGATTGGATCTAACGACCAGAGATTAGATGTAGGTTTATAAATTAAAATAAAAGGTTGTAATTTGTGTATATAAATTCGTGAATCTTCATAAATGCATAACTTTTTCATACGATGTCGAAGACGCACGAAACCAGTTGCGTTGGAATCGTATGGACGAGCACTACGCGATGAAATTGGATTGGAGTCGTTTGGAGTTAGTGAGAATTTTGGGTAAAATAAAACGTCCGTTTAATTTTATTCGAAATAAATCGCTAAAACGAATTGAAATCAAGGTGAGAACTTCTCACTCAATCGAATCGGTTTCGATTTTATTTTAAATAGTTAGATTTAAAATATTTGAATGCAAGTTTGAATGATGATTGTTATCTATTGATTGTTAAAATAGACATTATACGCCGTTAGTAAGCGGATGTTATTTATTAAAAACATATACCGCGAATATTTCATAAACAGTGAAATTGGTATTATATATAATAGCAATATATATATATATTGGCATATGTATATATTGGAGTTATTGATTTCCCGCATTTTTGTTTAGCGGATGAGACCCTATTGCGCCGTCTATTAAGCGGATAATATTTTAAATCCCATATACCGCGATAATTTCGTACTGGAGCGAAATTGGTATTGTGCTAATGTTTGTGGATGCAGGAAAACATGTTGGAGGGATCCAACTGGATTCCTCAACAGTATTTATTTGATTTCAGATATTTTGATATTTGATGGATTATCATATACGATATATGATATCGTTGTTGTCGTGATTGGCTATTTGGTGTGTAGCATCACTAGCCCAAGTTTTGGAACTTTAAAATGATTTTTAAAGTGATTTTTGAAAATATACTATATGTTTGGAAGTGATCCATTTTAAATAAATAAACGTATAATTTTTAATGCTATAAAAATTATGATTTTTGAGAAATATAGTTAAAAACTGATTTTTGAAAATATGAGGCTAATGATTTTATAAAATAGTTTAATCGGGATTTTAGAATTTATTGTGAAAAGTTTAAATATAGGATTTATGAAATTTAATTATTTTATGAATCAAAATGGTGAAATAATAAAGGAGATTATAGACGTTTTAAAGAATAATATAAATTGATTTATATTAAGAGATTTATAAATGGATATTTATAAATTGAAATATTGACATTTTAAAACAAGTTTTTATAAGTGTTGGAATGAAGTGAAAATGAATTTCATAAATGAATGAAATTTATAAAATTATAAACGGTGAAGTTATAAATAGAATTTTATAAGCAGTAGGTTTATAAAATTTATAAAGTTATTAAAAGAATAGATTTGGATAAATAATTGAATCTTATAAGTTATAAGATTTATAATTATGAAGTTCTAAGAAACGATTTTGTAAAATATTCGTTTTATAAGCATTTAACTTATAATATGAATCTTTGGTTTATAATTGAGTTATAAAGTGAATAGGTTGATAAAGGAATTTATAAAAGGAGATGTTATGAAATAAATAGAAATGGAATTTATAAACGTTGTTTTATAAATCCACAAACGACTTATTTTGATAAGTAAATTGTTGAAACCTATAAATGGAGTTATATTCACGTTTTTGACTGTGAATAATCCTTTGAAATAAATTGAATAAAAGGATGAAAATTGTTAACGTAGTTTATTCACGTTTTTAAATAGTGAATAATATATTAAAGAGAATTGTTTTGAATGAGATGTTTAAATTGAATTAAAACGATCTAACGATGTTTTAAATATGTTAAGATTCGAAACCATAGATTTCAACATTCATTGTTGAAATAGACGTTTTCGAGAAATAAAAGGAAATAGTGGACTATAACACTGTTGTTATAATAAATGATTTCCGAAAGGAAATGTTTTGCATAGTATTGGGATTTATATATCTATTTTAATTTCAAATCCCTATACTAGTGATTTTGGGTTGTCGTAACGATGTTTTACGCAACATTCGTTTTTGGCCCAAATAAATATGTTTAAGAGAATGATTTCCTTAAAGAATGAAATATATACTTAATTTCGATTTAAGTATATTGAATATTTTCCAAGTGTTGAAAATAAATAAAATTTGTGAATTACTTATGAATAAATAAGTATGGAATCGTTTTCCAATATAAAGTGAATATTTTGAGAATTTATGATTTTGAAGATAAATTGAAATGAATAATTGAAATCGAATATTCATAGATATTTTGGAACATAAATTCACTATGGAATTTATAAAGGAAGTGGAATTTGTTTAAAAATAAATATTGATTTATTTTTGAAGTGTGAAAATTATATATCTAGTAAAGATATTTTGGAAAATAAATAATTGGAAAATTATTTGGAAACTGGTGATGTGTGCATATCCATTGATAGTTCAATAACCGACTATCAATATTTCCCTTTGAATGGGTAATTGTTGTGATTTGTTTGAATTTAAATGCCACGCTTATTTTTGAATAAGCGCTCACTATTCGGGTTAACCGGGAAAGGACCATGGGGTCGTATAACCCATTCCGAATATGTGATACGTCG
Organism: Allium cepa; assembly: GCA_030765085.1. Lineage (NCBI taxonomy): Eukaryota > Viridiplantae > Streptophyta > Magnoliopsida > Asparagales > Amaryllidaceae > Allium > Allium cepa. The sequence continues at coordinate 74,252,399 of CM060941.1, read as the reverse complement.
TTATGAATTGCATTTGATGACCGGTGTTGAAGACCGAGTATTTGTGAAAGCGATAGGATGACCTATCGATTGTCTCTGCACTGGGTAGCTCCTGGTATAGAGATTCCTTAAGTGATGGGAAATTCGATCGGGATTGTGAATACCCGGATTGCAAGGGCTTCGTGAGAAGTGCCTTCGGTTCTGTTCGAGCCCGGAACAGACTTGTATGGATTGTATGTCTGACATTACAAATTGAGATATAAAGCCGATTTCTTTCAAATATATTTCTGTTGGTGGCGGAGAATTTATTCTTTTAGCTTAACACCCTTCTCTGAGACGTACGAGCTCAGAGGTTATGTAGTTGAATGTTATCAGCGATATATTCCCAATTTGGTAATGTGACATGCTGAGTGTTGCTGTAAATGATCATTGTGTTAATTATTTGTGATAGGATCGTTTATTTGATCGTCTATCTTGGTGATCATTTCTATGATCATTTGTTGACCCAAAGCGTGGCTTTTGTATAAAGTATGTTTTTGTGGACGTGACTTCGTCGAGCCTCACACCCCGTGAATGGTCAAAACAGGAAAGAAGCAGCAAGGTTATGAGGGGCAGCGCCCTTTAGGATGTGTGCATTTCCTTCTGGAAAAGGGTGGTATCATGGTATGGAGCCCAGATACTTACTCATGTTGAAAACACTTTGTTATGGTTGTGTGAATTGATTACGAGCGCTCGGTGAAAGGTCCCAAAGGACCGGCGGATGGCATATTCGGTCAGTTGTTACTCAGTTAGGGGTAACCCGGCCCTGTGTTGGTAGAGATCCGGTTTGGTTCTCGGGGATGTCCATCCAGAGGCATTCTCATGTGGCAATGGGAAGTTCCTTGGCCTGATCATTCGTTGGAAATCCAAAGAAACAATACGAGACTTGTACGGTTTTAGTTGTAGAACCTGCTTCCTCAGGAAGTAGCTATAGTAGGCATAATATAATGGTACCTATGCTGGCTAAGATTTATATTCTACTTTCGAAATTATTTTCTACACTATGCACTAATAATAATATCAAATGTTTCTTTTTAATGCGTATCAAGCATCTTCGACTAACATAAGAAGAAATCTTCCCCAAGTCTGCGTTTGCATTGTGTGTGTGGCGGGAGGTCTTATGGTAGTCTCATTCTTAAAAGCATTGCGAATTGACTTTAAAAATATTCCTCTATTTTTGATTTTAAAGAAAAATAAACTGTTTTAGTTCTCACACCAGTCACATGACTGACTCGGGGTTTATTGTTTTCCTTCCTAAACTCTGGGTGCCCACCAATTTTCACATGGGCAGTCAAGAGTTAAGGTTTATCAGGATATTCTGGAGTTGCTGGAGGCAAGCTGGATGGCATGGCGTATTACTAGTTATATAGTATTTCTTTTTCCGCTGCACTGTTTGTTGTTGTATGTTGCTGTACACTCTGATGATATGATGTAATGAAATGTTATGTAATGTAATAACTGATATAGTTCTTTGTTTAAAGATTATTCATTTATTATTATATGTTGTTCCACTGCGAATTGTGAGATTCTGTTGTTGTTGTGTTGTGTTCTATTCCGTTCTATTTTCTTTCTGTTCTATTTTCTATTTTTCTGTTTTCTTTTCCCTCTTCTACCTTTTCCTCTCCTCTTTTCTTCTTTTTCTTTTTCTTAAACCCTTAGTGTTCGGTTTTCCGGCCTTCGATTTCTCGGCAGTCGATAAAGTGAGTATCGATGTTAAATTTTCGATAGTCGAAGAATCGGGTCCTGACACATGTCCATTCGTGAAGGGATATGACGAATAGACACTTCTTTTGAAATTCAAATTTTGAAATCAACTGCTACCATGTCGACATGGGGTACTTGAGGATGTCTACATGCCAAAGGAAATTTCGGTGATATGTTTTTCTTTGAAAATAACTTCTATCTTATATTAAAACTATTTAAACTTTATAAATATACTTAACTATAGTTAAAATACATAAGTAAATATAGAGATTAACATTTTGGTATATATAAAATTTTACTATAATTTTATATTTAAATATAAGTATAAATATTAAAACTTAAATTATTATTATTATTAAAAAATAGTTTAAAATCAAGAGTAATTTGATTTTGGAAATAAAAATTATTTTGAGGCTAAAAGTATTAAAACTAGGATAGATGTTTTTGATTCTTTAAAAGGAAGATTTTGAAAACATTTTGAAAACAAGATATAATTTTGTAAAATATCTTGAATAGAAGTTAGTGGATACAAAATAATATTCCACTAGATTTTTCGTAGATTCCATCCTACTTGAGTTCGATCCCTTTAACGGGTTCGAAGTGGATTCCATTCCATGAATAAATTGGATTTTAAGATGTCAGTGCTTTTCTAGGAGTTTTAACAAAATTTCTAATTAAATTACCTATTATTGAAATCTTGAACTCTTGATGATCTTGATACTCATGAGTCTTCAATCTTGATATCTTGAATCTCTATATTATGCAGTCTTCATTCTTGGTACCTGCATGGTTAAATCCTGCATATACATATATATCTAAACTATAATGTTAGTATTTATATTATAATCTTATTCTAAGGTTGATGTCATCAAAACTATCATCTCAAGGACTAACAAAGACATCCTTAGTGGTTCCTTGACATGTTTATGATGTAATATGAGTATGTTACTTACTATAAAATGGACCTTAAAACTTTTGCTAACCTATTGAAAAGTGACCAAACTTTCTAATGTTTAAAACTGCTAAGCCATAGTCTATTACAAAAATTGACAATAGCACCTTTAGGCCGTTGTATTAGCCCTGTACTCTTTTGACAGCATTATGGAAATGTTGTACATCGCTGTTAGAAACTTTAATTGGCTTAAAATGAATTTTAATTAAAGTATTTTTCTACAGTCCTTTTAAAATAATTTAATAACATATATTAGAGTATTTTAAAAGTGGTTTGAAGTTTAAATATATTTTTAATAATTAATTATGAATAATTGAAGTAAGAGGGTTTAATAAATATAAAACATGCATTTTGAAGTTTTTAAATAAATTATAAAATAGTTCTTCTTAATTAGTACTTTAAATGAATATATAAAGCATAGTTATAAGTTTTTCAAAAGTATTTTTATGTATACATAGTTTTAGAAAATTAGTTAAATATTTTATTAACATATTAAAGAGCTTATGTACCATTTTATCTGTTAAATTATTTTTAGAATTTTATTAAATATATAAGCTTATAAATAAATTAGTGCGGATATATATATATGGCTTTTAAATTATAAATAAATGTTTTAAAAAGGATTTTGGAGTCGCTTAAGTAACTTAATCATGCTCTATTTTTTTACTTATTTATGGAAAGTATTTAATCATATACTTAGCACTAAAATCCGATAAAGTAGACCTATTCTATATGGGAAAGTTAAGAATGATGTTCGAGTAGAGTTTAGAAACAATAGTGCTCTAGGCTACCGGCTTTACTCTAGATCAAGGAATAGAGTAAGCCGAGAAGGTCAAAAATGTGATAAGTATACGAGACTTGATTTCCATACGCAATCATTCTTAGGATAAGATATTCGGTTAGTCGACTATTAAACGTTACCAAATTAACTTAGGAAGGATGTGAAAGCTTTACGGCTTCATATGGTTTGAGATTGCCCGAGAGTGACTCATTGGTAAGAAACATCTCTCGTTTTAAGAACGTATATATACGAGATCCCTCGAGGAGGACTCCTTTATATTGTTCACTTACTTTTTGAAGAGTCGAAGATCGAATAGGTATACTTATGTATTACTTACCTAATACCACTTCAAAATTGATATATGAGTTTACGTTTTGGAATAGGTTGTGGAAGTGGAATGTTACAGTGTTGAACTGTCTATCCTAAGGTTATGCCCAAGGGAGAGGCCAACATTAAAATTATGGACTGATGCTATAGAGTTGAACCATCTATCCTAAGGTTAAGTCCAAGAAAGAGGTCAACGTTAGAATTTACTGGATGACTTGTGCTGGAATCCATAGAGAGATACGTAATCTGTTCGAATGATGAAGACTTGCACGAGAGATGTTGAATGTGATTTCACCATTAGAAATGATAGAAAACAGAGTAGGATGTATAGCCATGGGGTTTAGCTAACCCAAAGGGTATATAAACTCCATATCTAGAGATGCTTATCGATGTTGCTAGTGGGAGTTAATGATATTCAGTATCATGTGTTTGGGCATTAACCAGCTATTACTTTGTGGTATATTTTATCTAAAGATATACATCGCTCGGAAGGTACTTTCTGACCGTTTTCAGGAGGTGGCCTCAGTATATCTAAGGATGTTTCAAAAAAAAGTCCATATGCGAACGTACCTTAGTGTACTTCTAATATTGTTATGTTGTGAGATGAAAGTAGCACAACGATTTTTTGATTTATATTCTACACCTTAGATACAATCAATTATATCGCTATATTTACTTATCAGATGGTATGGTTTCTCTTGAGGAAAAACCATTACGGTGATCCATAAGGTCTCAAAAGTTGCTGCTATATAGACGCATGTATCTTGATTTTCTCATACCAGAGTCATTTCTAATACATGGTTTTTATTTTCTCTAACTTCCTCGTGAACTCTTTCGAGTAAGATGAGTAAAGAAGGTTTTACTATGGACGTTGTTAACACTAAAAATGGATCAGAGCCTATGAATAAGTTGTAGGGAACCTATAGGACCTAGATCTAGCTGATAGTATTGACAATAAATGAAAAATAACAAGAAGACGCAAGATTTTTATAGTGGTTCGGCAATCTCTAGCCTATGTCCACTTTATAGTTTTTATTGATTGCGGATCTGGGAGAGTTTGTATTAGATTACAGAGAATTATAGTCACAAGTACAAAAGGTTGACAAGCTATAAGGCCTAGAATTGCCAAGAGTAGCTGCCTTGGTGACTATTATGAGGGAAGAAGATGAAGAAGAGCAATAGAGGCCCAGATCTAGAGTGAAGGAGAAAGAGCAGCGAGAAGATCCTTCTTTGATTGCTCATAGGATTGTATTTATAGGGAAACATGTGTATTGGTTTAGAAGCCTACTTGTAGTAGAGTCCAAACGTCGGCTCAAGATCACACAAGACAACTCGAAGGCAACCGAGTTAATAGAATAACTCGTTACCAAGTCATTTAACTTAATGCTGGGTTATTTCCTCAATTGGAAATTACTCCAACTATTTTCCTCTGCTCTTTTGACTTCAGTTCGATGTGTTCCATGCTCTTTCCATCGATTATTGGTTGACTATAGTGACTATCCCGCCATTACTTGAGTTATCCTGCTTTCTAAGTGTTCTTCTCTTTAACTCTTGAAATGGTCATCCAAACATTGGGAAATCACTTGGTCACAAGTGGAAGATGAAGTTGGAGAAGAGATAAGAGGAGAAAAAATGACTTGACCTCAATTTAAATAACTTGGTGTCGAGTTATTTACTTTGCTTATTTTTGGGTGAAGCTTCCCCAAGTTGCTTGTTTGCCTCTTTTAAGCGTGCTTCCAAGATTTCTAGTCGTTTTGTAATTGTTTTGACGTTGTAACTTACGTTGACTTTTACTTGGTTAAAAACCGATTAATACTTGCCCTCCAGAGTATTCCAGTTGATCATTCAAATGCCATCTTGAAATACTTCTTTTGCTTGGTAGATTTTCCTTTAACTATTTGGCTTAGTTATAGTTGGAAGTCCATTCCTTTGCATTGGGGACGTGGCATGTACTCCAGAGATCACTTCTTGTCTTAGATGAGCATAATTTCTCTCTGCTATGCTTCTTGAAAGATTTAGGAGGGGGAAAATCACTTAATACTAAATTATTTAACTAAGTACCGACCCATTTAGTTTTCCACCGACCTATTTAAGTTTAGGACTTGGGAAAAAATTTCTCAACTTCTCATTTCTTACTTTTGCTTTGCACCCAAATCTTTCAACCTTCACATGAGTCGCTTAAGCATCGATCCAAATTACACACACCATCGACCTTTCCAGCGCCACGCCACAGACTTGCTACCACCGTTGTCGCCTTTTCACACCACCTTTGACACTCGTCGCCTCCTAAATCATCACCAGGAGAACTCGGCCCCGTTATCTCAAAATCCTAGAATCAGTCCAATCGATCTGAGGTTGGCGATTGCTAATGCCATAATGATGGCGATGGTGAAGGTGATAGGGGCATGGTCGATTGCAACTGATAGTAGATGGTTGAAATTGGTTTGCACTTACTTTAGGTTTTTGCATCGATCGTGTGCTCACCAATTTGAAGATAAGTCTAACTCCACAACTTCGGCTATCTCTTGTCAAGGCTTGGTTAAACTCTCATCATCGCTCAAGTTCTAGTACAATGACTTATTCCAAGATTGGTTGTATTGGATGATTCCATCGCATTGCTTTTTCAGTTTCTACACCTCCGGTGTTCTTGAAAAGAAAATCTTTCCACATTGCTCCGAATAACGGCTTCGTTATCGATTACTCATCAATAATGGATTACTCTAGTTGTTATTTTAGAAGGAATCGAAATACCACTGGATGCTCCACGTTGTTTGATTCTAGAGTTATACTATGCTTCGATAGGAGGAGTTCCCTCCCTGTCATAATTAATTTTAGTTTTGGTTTATTTCTCTTTGGAGAAAACTAACAAATATATTTTGAATATAAAAACTGAGCATTTAGTTCTAAATTTATCCTTTGAAATGATTGGATGCTTAGTATTTTATTATAAAGTATTCTTTGTACTCGTGTTGCATATGGTTGTTATATCGTTTATATTGCTATACATATGATAGAAATACCTCGTGTATTGCTCTTTTGTTAGAATAATTCTCTTTTGGATTATGTAAGTACAAAATAGACATAGGGATGCAAGAGATTATCATTTCTTATGCACCTACATTCACATTCAGAGAGTTAATTGCTTGCCAAAATAAAACCCTAAAGAGGTACATAGATGGTTTAGAAGTTTGGTATTTTGATTGATTGATGATTTTATGCCCCAGATATGGACGACCACTTGGCTTTTGTTTTCTTTTGTTGATTTGGGAGCATAATTTAAAGATGGTGTTTTCGAAAATTTTCATAAAATAAGGGACTTTAAAAAGTTTAAAAACTTATTTTAATTAATAATTTTAAACTTAAGGCTTTAAGTACATTTTCTTCCTTTGGGAATTTCAGTGATGAAATTTTGTTAAGGGGGAGAGTATAATATCCCAAAATTTAATCATTTGTTTTTTGAATATTTAATTAATTTTATATATTTAAATAATTGGTGTTTGAAAATATAAATAACTTATATTCAAATATATGGATTATTAAAATACTTGAATTATGAACTAAATATTAATTAAATGATTTAATAGCCTTATTTTACTCCTTTTAATTAATAAATAATAATGGTAAGTTCATTTCGTAAATTTATTTATAATAATAAATAGTTCGGATAAAAAACAAGGATATTAATTGTTAATAAAATGACATGATTTTTATTATAGTATTTTTATTTGGATTTATCTTATTTTTCCATAATTTTTAATTTGGAAAACATTTAGATCCGTTGTTTGATGATTTTTCGACAAATAATGGTATTTTTGAGATTTCACATGATTAAATAACCTATGTAATTTATAATTGTTTTTATATCGTGTCGCATTTCTGTGAGCGATCGTATTTATTTTAGTCATTCGTTGTTCATACGCAGATAGTATATTGAATAGCAGTGTGCCGTAAACCCCTACTTCTAAGACATTTTAAATCAAATAAAAATTTAAATTTTTGGTCACTCTTGTGATGGATATGATGTTGGCTTGTAAAATCTGTTAGCTTGAGATGGAAGAAAGGAATATTGTTTTGTTAATAAGATTAGAAAAGAAAATTCAACAATTCGCTTTTTATTTTTATTTTCAGCAAGTCTTCCTTCTCTCTTCATTAACATTTGCTGTCAACTATAAAAAGACATGGCAGACTATTTTAAAATCAAAAATCAAACATGATACTCCATGAAAAATCCCAAAAATTGAATCTTTGTACTCGAAATGAGTAGATCTTCCATCCCATATCCTTTTTGCAGTGATCGATCCTTTTTGCAGTGCTCGAGGAAAGGCGCACCATCCCATGATTTTTGCTGATATCCGACCTCGTTAAGGGAAATGCTGAAAATTAGCTAAAGGACGAGGTGGCTTCCAGGTCGCGGTAGGGAGGAGTATGTTGAGCTTCATTTTTTTTGGGTTTCGTAGGTTGAGTTCGAGGGGAGAAGTTCAACGGCCCTGACCGTTCGTCTATTCGTCGACTCTAACTCCATATCCTTATGTCCGTGCATGTTTTTTGGGTTTATGCATTTCGTATCAGGCATGGTAATTAGGAATTGAGGAGAAGAAGGATTAAGGATTTAATTGGGTAGTTAGTTAATTGATTTGATAATTAATTAAATTATTTAAATCTAAAATCTTATAAATTAAATAAGTATTGCATATAAGGTCAGATTTGGACACGGTCAGTTGCGTTGGACTTGTAGGAACGTTCTTATGCGATGGAACTTGTTTGGTTAAAAATGGGAGCTAGTCAGATTTTGGGCTAAAGCCGAATGTCATTTGATTTTAGACCAAACCGAAATGCTAAAGCGTCAACTGGAATTTCTATGAGCTTACTCACATCTAAATAAAATTTATAATGTTTATATTGTTATTAATGATTGTTGAATGCCTGATTGATAATTTATATTAATGTTTGGTTGTTTGTTTATATTTTAAATCTCCATTTGAAAAAACGGATGACACAAATAACCATTGTTTTGCAGGGGACAAAAAAAAGAAAATTCAAAATGTACATAGTGAATAGATCGTTACGGAACATTTCGAAACACACATTTATATGTGTGATTTACAGCGGATCTTTGTAGAGAGACCCTAAGAGGTTTCTTGCCAATATTTATTTACTTATATTCCTGTGTTTTTTTATATTTATGTTTGGTTGAAATAATAGTGACCTACTATTTGATTGTTAAGTGTCGCTACAAAGATTATCGCTATATCATCACTTACGAAATATCATTCCCTTGAACCCTTGTTGTGCGTTGAACTTAAGCTTATATTTTTACCAAATAAATGTTTGATTGTTTTTTGCACTATGAAAGTGTTTAAACTATATTTTTTAAATATTTTAGGAGTTTTGAAAATAAAGGACAAATGTTGACTTAAAATTTATAAAAGGAGTTACAATTTAATAAATTATTTTTAGGATAATTAACGTTTTTTTAATGTATAAATAGGTATAAGTTTGATTATTATCTTTTGAGATAACTAAGGCCGTTTTAAAGTTATAAATGATTATAAATTAGATTTAATTATCTCTTGGGATAATCAATGTTGTTTAAATTTATTTACCTTAAATATTTTGTGAATTCTTTCCAAATGAGTTTAAAAGGATTAAAGAAGTGTTTTGAAAAGAATTGGAGATTTAAATATATTCTTAATTAGTATTTAACTATAATAAAGTCAATTAACAAATGTATTAATGATGTGTGAAGTTGCATAATATGTTTAATAAAATTGCTAAAGTTAATTAACTGATTTAATAAAGGTTTTAAAGTTAATTAATCATTCTAATAATGATATTTAAGAATTATTAATCACTTGAATAAATGATATGTGAAGTTAATTAATTGGTTTAAATAAAAGTGTAAAAATTAATTATCCGATTTAATAAAGGTATTTAAAGATAATTGATTTATTTATTAAAGGAGTTATAAAGTTGATTAATTCACTTTTGGGATAATAAATGTAGTTTTAAAGATATAAAAGGGTTATATAAATCATCCTTCGGTATGATTTACATTTGTTTTAAGTTTATAAAGGTATTTTAAATTGATTTATTACCTTCCGGAATAACAAATGTTGTCGAAATTTATAAATGATAGTGTATAAATGAGAATCTTCTAAAAAAGGAATTGTTTAAAAATAATGCTAAGTGTAAATTATTTTGGTTTAATTGTAAACATTGTTTTAATGATATTTTTTGACCCTTTTTTTAATACACTTACTAATATAACTTACTCTTTAAAACGAATATTTTCAAGAGTATTTCTAAAGTGTTTTAAAAATACATGTGATGTGAAAACGAGGTACAAGATCGAGTTTTAAAAGTTAAAAATTTTGAACTGGCTACGGATACGAAAATGAGAAGAAATTTAACTTCCGTAAACATCATTACTTATATAGAAAGGATTTAGTCATACTCATAGCCCTAAACGTCGAGGTATGGAAATTTTTTCTATCTCGAAGGTTAAAATTATTATCACGGCGATATGTAGAGGTAACACTACCTTAACTCGCCCGACTTCATTTTTTAACTGAGGGATAGTACACTTTGAAATCTACTAGTAGTCGTAAGGGTAAAAGATTTAATTTCCACATTTGATCATTTTGACTATTCCCAATAGTTGATTTATTGACTATCGATCCAGCTTTCTTCTTTGGCTACAGTCAATTTAAGATGATTTATTGTTCATTTGAGTGTTGATATCCTTTGTCGAAAATGACTAAAACTAAAGCACGGGTGAGGGCCAACTATGTGGGGTTGCTCCCATTATGGTATTTTCACATCTACTCTAGATTGCTTTTGGTGGTATGCGCGTAGAGATGTGAAATACTAGGATTCTCGGTAAGGTTGGAGAGGTTCGGCTAGGAGGTTTTCGAGAGCCATTGTAGTTCTCAAGCATATCTTTAGAGGTATACTTTTGGTAAGAGCGGTGCAACCTCCGAATCATTATTGGAAAATTCCTTTCCTTGTTCTTTGAATTGTTTTCTTAATTGCATTGAGAAGTGACTGAAGTTCTTCTCGATGTTTAATTATTTATGTCCATTCTTTAAGTTTGGATTTTGACTGTGTTTATACCATTCTTTCAAGTTGGGTTTTGTTTAATTGTGTTTCCATTCTTTTGAGCAAGGATGTTGTCCATATGAGGTAAAAAACCATTTCGTGTTTTGCGGTGTTGTAACGACCTGATATTTTCAACCATTCGCATCCTCATATGCCGGACTTGAATAGCTCAAAATACCGAATTGTTAATTTAAATTTGGCAAAACTCATAATATACAGTAAATAAATCACAGATCACAGACATAGAGTAATATAATGCAGCAGAAGCAAAGAAATAGTAGTTCATGAAGCTACTATATAAATATACATCAGAGTTAAACAAGATATAACAGAAGTAACAAGATAAATCAGCAAGTATAAATATGAATAAATCACTGGAATCAACTGGATAAACGGAATGAAATAGATAGCGCGATCTTCAAGCAAAGCTCCAACTCCAAAAGTGAGTCTTTAATGTTGTATCACTCAGTCTGACCCGAGCATAAAGAAAAATACAAAACACCCGAGTCAGGACATACATACTTATACAATGTAAACCAACTCAAGTGAACTGTAATAGAAAGGTACAAGTAACTTAAAGGATGTTGGGACCGCCCATCCTATAAGGATCCGTTAAACTATTTACTATGTAGTAATATTTCGCTATTATAATAATGTCTATAGTAAAATAAACTTACTTTTAAATAGCGTTAAGGGGTTACCCATATAGCCCTTAACACGTTATAGTCCCAGCAGTCCATCCAGTATCATGGTCCCTCCTGATCGGGAAGCCACTAGAGGATACTCCACGGGCTACAAAAGAAAACCAAACTCGTACAAGGCTCGCTAGGGTAGGTGACATGGCACAACTAGGCAATGCCAGGGTAGATATACCAATTACGTACACGGGCTGGTCGTAATGCGTAGCAGCTACTACCGCCCACCTCGTGCCACACCCCCAAATCAAAAATCAAAAGTGGCCACCAAATCATCTCAAAGTCAGAATATAATATCGAAGGAGTGTGTCTGATAATAGGGGCTACCTCCTTGGCCCGAGATCGCTCCTGTTTTAGCCACCTTATGCCAACTCACGGGAGTCGAGTCCACGTATGTACCTCGAAGGAACGCCGCCGCTATCCTACTTCATTCTGGAATCTCCACCGCGTACACGGTTGTTAAAGTGATTTTCGGAGTTGGCAGAGAGTATGACAACTTCCGATCCCGGTCTCTTTAACAACCAAACGTTATTATTATCCATGGATATTTATTTAAAAATCATTATTATTCCAAACCATTTAAAATCAAATACTATTACTTTCCAAAATAATATCCATTCTCAAAATGGTAATATTTCCAGATCCATATACTTCTCAAATTTAATATCCATTTCAAAACTAAATATTATATTATTTCATTTCAAAAACCAAATCAATATATCATTTCCATTTCAGACCCAACGTAATAATATATATATATATATATATATATATATATCATTTAACTAAAACTCAAAATTCCAAATCACTGAATATTTCCTCCAAATACTAAACTTGAAGTATTTCTTTAAATCATCTTAACCCAAATCGCTTTATAAAGTAATATTCTTTAATCTTTTATTTCCAATAAGTTCCAAATTTACATATTTAAAGACAATTCTTAATTAAATACAATTTCCAAAAGTTTTATTTCCAAAGCCATTTTGCTTTCAAGTTATAACAACTCTGAAACCAAACATTTTGAAACATATTTATTTGGAACATCTAAATGATGTTAATATTTACCAAACAAGATTCATTTAACCATTTAAATTCAATGTCAAATAATATTCATTTCATAGTTGTAGCATTTATAAGTTTATTCATTCAATTATAAACTTTCCAAAACATTGTATATTTCGGCTACATTAAAATTTCAATTTTTAGCCAATTCAACTTATAAAAATCACATTTCCCACTTCAAAATATTCATTCGGATATCATTTAACTTATGATTTCATAAAATAATTTTTTATCAATAAATATCCAAATTAAACTATAATTCATTTATTAAGTCAAAAACACATTCTTTTACTTCTTTTATTTCAACAAATAACTTACCACTTTATTTTAAAATACCCACTTCATAAATAAGACTAAATTTCCATTTACTTACTTAACTTAATAATTTCAATTAAAACCAAATTTTCAATTATCTAGTTAAGTCGTGTTTTGAAAATACACTTTTCCACTCAAATCATAATTATTTAATTTCCAAACATTCCATTTCATAAATGAAGTAATTTATCATAGTAAATATAACAGTAAATTTCTTTGCAAATTTATTCATTTAGGCATCAATTAAACTATGATTTTAGGCTAATTACATTTATTAAAAAATGTGCAATTAAAACTGTATTTCATTTTATCAATTCAGAGGACATCATTTATTCTTTCATAAAATAAAAATTGATACTAATTACCTGGTTAGACTTTAAATTCCATATTAATTAACATTAATTATTAAGTTATTGATCACAATTAAAGCTCTTTAAATTACCATTTAAGGCCAGATAAAGATTTTTAACTTACAATTAAGAACCAATGATTACTTATAAAATTTCAACTTGTTGGAAGCCAATATCTCTATATATTTTAAATCATTAAATCAACTTTTAATCAAAATTCCATGTATTTAAAATTCAAATACTTAATACTTTTAGAAAACTATTATAAAAATTTATCCATGGGCCTGTATAAAATTTTCTAACCTAGGTCAAGTGATACGGATATGTATCATTTCAATCCGTAATTTAAAAAGAAAAATCTGGGTTCTATCATTTCAAACCCACAATCCCAAGTAAATCAAATGCAATAAAAATCATTCAAGCCTATCATTTCAGTCCATAATGATTTTCTCCTTATTCTAAAGTCCGTTCAGGTATGTATCATTTCAACTCATAGTGATAGGGAACTTGCAGTGTGATAAACAGGAATAAAATAACAGTATAGAATAAAATATCATAACAAATGATGTAACAGATATATAAACAGCATTTAACATCAAATAAATATATATCACAGGCATATATGAATATAACATATCAGTTTTACATATTCACTTGTCATCATTTCACATTTATAAAAGTACGCACATCTAGAGTGAATAACTCACCTTTTTAAATCTAGAATTGAAATTCAAACCCAAATCTAAACTCCGCAAAGCACGAAAAGGCACGGCTATATTTTTGAGTGAATGAAGAGTCAAATCTGGATCTTTTAAACAACACATACAAATATATATATATATATATATATATATATATAAGTTTATGATTCAATGCAAAGAAGAAATGGATTAACAATGAAAATATATGAAATAAAATCACACAATCTTGCTTTCAACCACCCAGTGGGCTCGGCCATGGTCTAATAGGCTAGGGTTTGGGATGTTGATGAGGGGTAGAGGTTGTGGTCGAGTGGTAATGAGGAGGAGAGGTAGGCTAGGAGGTGGAGGCCGAGCTAGCATGAAAACCAAAAGAGAAAATCAAAAGAAAAAGGAAGAAGAAAGTAAGGAGAAGCCATGAAAATTGAGAGCTTGTTTTATTGTTTTTCTCTCACGCAAATGAAAATGAGATAAGAAAGTTTTCACATGAATAAAAAAAAAGAGGCCGCTAGGGTTTGCAAGAGCCTTGAACGGCTATGAGATGAGGTCTAGAAAATGAAAGGCTAGCAAATTAAAAGCCACAATTTAAGGAGAAAGAATCTTGTCTATTTTTTTCTTTGTTTGCACGCAATGAAAAGATAACAAATAAACAAAACAGGTAACCTATATCTCCTGAAATTCCTAAGCTATTATTAAAAGTAAAATCAGTTAAAAATCGAATAAATATATTCAAAGTTTATACAAATAAAATAGAAAATAAAAATTAGAGAAACAAACATAGGGAAATAGAAAATAAAATAAAGAAAGTCATTGCGTGTAAACACTATATTTTTATCTTATTTAAAAAGTATAAGTTTAAATTCCCAATAAATCCATATTAACATTGGTTTATATACTAATACATTAATAACTTCCCAATTCATCCAAATTTCAATTAGCAAAGTAATTAATTTCGTTCTCTTACCATAAATCTATTTCTTATGAATTGAATTCCCATAAGTTATAATTAATTTCAAATAAACTGATTTGATTCAATTCTAATCCCTTTTTATTAAGTCTATACTACTCTACAAACCTTGTTAATATTCGTTTATCTTTCATTACATTAATATATATACAAATATCCATCTTTCCTTTGTATTAACAGTTGTTTTCAATTATATTGAATTTGTCAAATATGTACATTTATTATGATTGAAACCTCAATTAATTCATTGAGATAGGTTTCATTCTTTTATATTATCTTATAAATAAAATATGCATTTCCATTGCTTTATTTTATTCACACTTTACAATTACGGTTCTTACTTTCATTAATGAACATTTATTTACATTTGAATACAATTGATTTCCAATTCATTTTATAGCCTAAATAAACAACTTATAATAGTTATTACCATTATCTTTATTACAATCAAGTTTATAATTTTCTCTAATTATCACAATTGCTTACAAAATGTCAAATTCATTCAATTACCATAGATTATATGCTAATTCATTTGCTCGCACCACACTTACCCTTATTTTCTTATCTTCAAATTTTATACCCAAATCTAGCATTTACAACTAAATTAATAGACCAATTAAATAGTAACTTACAACCGTTACTATTACTTTAAATCACATTAATGAATTCATTATTATTTACAAATCAAATGTTACAATTACTTAATTAACACTGATTTACTTCAATTTATATTAATCGTATATTATCTCATTAATGGTTCAACATTCACACTTGTTTTCTTATATTCAAATCTATAATTAAGTGCAACAATTTACATTATTTCAATTAGTTGAAATTTCATAATTAGTTTTAGTTACATTGTTACATTCCATTTTAACGTTTGTTTCACTATTAAATTACAAAGTCTTTATTCTTCCAATTTTAATTACCAAAATCGTATTAAATCAACAAATTATATTATTGAGAATTTACGGGTCGTTACACTCTTCCCTACTCAAAAATTTTCGTCCCCGAAAAGGAAAAGGAAGGGAAAGAAAGAATTAAGTAAACAATACATCTTATTCAAAAATACTAACTTTATAAACAAATAAATTTTCAAAATTAATTAATTTCAATAAAATATACCAATTTATTTAAAAAATTCCTTTAACACCATTGTAAGTTATTCAATTAACCTTTCATTCTATTTACCTCTATTAATCTTTTTATAACTAAAATTTAAGTGTATTACATTTATAAAATCCTTTTATATTGTATATTATCCAATTACATTGTTAACTTTTAATAATTTAGGTAAGTTATATTGGAATGTAATAGAATATTATACAAATAAAATTTTCTAATTCAATTATCTCAAGCTTAAATATTTATTCAAAATTTAGGTTTCATTGTATATTTGACATTATCCATTACGACAAAGTTTAAAAATTAGATTTCCGATTAACTTCAAATGATTTTAGAGATAAATAAATAAATATACACAATATATATCAAATCAAATTTTAGAACTCCAAATCCATTTAATTCTCCAAAGCAAGACTGTGGCAAAACTACAGAATGGTCTCTTCACTTCGAAACTCAAAAATGAAAGTCGATGATGCTGTAGTCATCACAGAAATTATTTTCCAGTGATAAAGAAAAGAGCACCGATTTACAAATAAAAATTCCACTTGAAATACTTTAAATATTACACCCTTTTAAAACTTTAACCACAAAGGTTGAAACCATCGGAAATTAAATTCTTAGTTTCTTGTTTTAAATTCCAAATTAATTTATAACCATGTTTTAGATCAATTATTTATATATGAAACCAAAGCCAATAATTACAAGATAGAGTCAAATATTATTTCTTAACATCCAAGTCAATTAACTATCAAAATTCAGAAAATTTTACTTATATAATTATACAAAATTTATTTCATTTACTAAATTTGACAACTATATTGTGTCGGTTTTCTCTGTTCAAGTGTTTTGGAGATCCTATCGATAGCGTTGATCAGACGAATCGATCGAAAACCCAAATCAACATCAACAACACAATAGATAAAACATTTTAATATAGATTTACAGTATACAGAAATAAATTTCAAAATAAGGATAGGGATACAAATTTGATTAACTCAAATCAAAGAAAATTTTGATCTAAGGATAAGTTGGAACAAAAGAAAAGATGATTAACTAACCGAATAAGGAGATGGATAAGCTTATATAAATCACGGTCAACTTTAATCGGGTTAACCGCAACTTCAAGAATTTGGTCGATGCAGAATTCCAAGGCAAATCTACATTTGATCTCAAAAGGTATAATTCGGGACAACAAGAGCTAACCGATGATATACAGAAACCTCCGGTAGATCGATGCCAATTATAAAGGAGTTCGACCCCTTTACAATTCATTCAGTGGAGCTATGGGATGCTCCAGAATTTGAAAGAATACGAATAGTGAGGGACAAGAATGGATTTCGAAACCAAGGAAACGTTCCAAAATTCAAAGGAAACAGAGTCAAAGAGGAAGAGATTCACACTCGAATAAAAGTGATTCTGTAAATAAATTTACCATATATGCTAAGTTTTTCCTAGAGCCAAAGCTTTGATACCAACTGTAACGACCTAATTTTTTCAATCATTCGCATCCGCACATGGCGGACTTAAATAGCACAAAATACCGAATTGTTAATTTAAATTTGGCAAAACTCAGAATATACAGTAAATAAATCACAGATCACAGACATAGAGTAATATAATGCAGCTGAAGCAAAGAAATAGTAGTTTATGAAGCTACTATATAAATATACATCAGAGTTAAACAAGATACAACAGAAGTAACAAGATAAATCAGCAAGTATAAATCTGAATACATCACTGGAATCAACTGGATAACTGGAATGAAATAGATAGCTGGTTTTTCAAGCAAAGCTCAAACTCCGAAGGTTAGTCACTAATGCTGTATCACTCAGTCTGACCCAAGCGTAAAGCAAAACACAAAACACTCGGGTCAGGACATACATACTCATACAATGTAAACCAACTCAAGTGAACTGTAATAGAAAAGTACAAGTAACTTAAAGGATGCTTGGGACTGCCCATCTTCTAAGGATTCGTTAAACTATTTACTATATAGTAATATTTTACTACTATAATAATGTATATAGTAAAATAAACTTACTTTTAAATAGCGTTAAGGGGTTATCCATATAGCTCTTCACACGTAATAGTCCCAGTAGTCCATCCAGTATCATGGTCCCTCCTGATCGGGAAGCCACCAGAGGATACTCCGTAGGCTATGGAAGAAAACCAAACTCGTACAAGGCTCGCTAGGGTAGGTGACACGACACAACTAGGCAATGCCAAGGTAGATATACCAATTACGCACACGGGCTGGTGGTAACGCGTAGCAGCTGCTACCGTCCACCTCGAGCCACACCCCCAAATCAAAAATCAGAAGTGGCCACCAAATCAATCTCAAATTCAGAATATAATATCGAAGGAGTGTGTCCGATAAGAGGGGCTACCTCCTTGGCCTGAGATCGCTCCTATTTTAGCCACCTTATGCCAACTCACAGGAGTCGGGTCCATGTATATACCTCAAAGTAACGCCGTCGCCATCCTGCTTCATTCTGGAATCTCCACCACGTACACGGTTGTTAAAGTGGTTTTCAGAGTTGGCAGATAGTATGACAACTTCCGTTCCTGGTCTCTTTAAAAACCAAACATTATTATTACCCATGGATATTTATTTAAAAATCATTTCTATTCCAAACTATTTAAAATCAAATACTGTTACTTTCCAAAATAATATCCATTCTCAAAATGTTAATATTTCCAAATCCATATACTTCTCAAATTTAATATCCATTTCAAACTAAATATTATATTATTTCATTTCAAAAACCAAATCAATATATCATTTCCATTTCAAACCCAACGTAATATATATATATATATATATATATATATATATATATATATCATTTAACTAAAACTCAAATTTTCAAATCACTAAACATTTCCTTCAATTTACTAAACTTGAAGTATTCCTTTAAATCATCTTATAAGGTCATATTCTTAAGTCATCCATTTCCAATAAGTTCCAAGTTTATATATTTAAAGACAATTCTTAATCAAATACAATTTCCAAAAGTTTTATTTCCAAAGCCATATTACTTTCAAGTTATAACAACTCTGAAACCAAACATTTTGAAACATATTTATTTAGACCATCTACATAATGTTAATATCTACCAAACAAGATTCATTTAACCATTTAAATTCAATGTATTCATTTCAAAGTTGTAGCATTTACAAGCTTATTCATCCAATTATAAACTTTTCAAAACATTGTATATTTTAGCTACATTAAATTTTCAATTTTTAGCCAATTCAACTTATAAAAATCACATTTCCCACTTCAAAATATTCATTCGGATATATTTAACTTATGATTTAATAAAATAAAATTTTATCAATAAATATCCAAATTAAACTATAATTCATTTATTAAGTTAAAAACACATTCCTTTACTTCTTTTATTTCAACAAATAACTTACCACTTTTTTTTAAAATACCCACTTCATAAATAAGACTAAATTCGTATTTACTTACTTAACTTAACAATTTCAATTAAAACCAAATTTTCAATTATCAAGTTAAGTCATATTTTGAAAATACACTTTTCCACTCAAATCATAATTATTAAATTTCCAAGCATTCCATTTCATAAATAAAGTAATTTATCATAGTAAATATAATAGTAAATTTCTTTGCAAATTTATTCATTTAGGCATCAATTAAACTATGATTTCAGGCTAAATACATTTATTATAAAATATGCAATTAAAATTGTATTTCATTTTATCAATTCAAAGGACATCATTTATTGTTTCATAAAATAAAAATTGGTTGCAATTACTAAGTTAGACTTTAAATTCCATACTAACTAACTTTAATTATTAAGTTATTGATCATAATTAAAGCTCTTTAAATTACCATTTAAGGCCAAATAAATATTTTTAACTTATAATTAAAAACCAATTATTACTTATAAAATTTCAACTTGTTGGAAGCCAATATCTCTATATATTTTAAATCATTAAATCAACTTTTAATCGAGATTCCATATATTTAAAATTCAAAATACTTAATACTTTTAGAAAACTATTATTAAAATTTATCCATGGGCCTGTATAAAATTTTCTAGCCTAGATCAAGTGATACGGATATGTCTCATTTCAATCCATAATTTAAAAAGAAAAATCCGGGTTCTATCATTTCAAACCCGCAATCCCAAGTAAATCAAATGCAATAAAAATCATTCGAGCCAATCATTTCAGCCCATAATGATTTTTTCCTTATTCTAAAGTCCATTCGGGTAAGTATTATTTCAACCCATAGTGATAGAGAACTTGCAGTGTGATAAATAAGAATAAAATAATAGTATAGAATAAAATATCATAACAGATGATGTAACCGATATATAAACAGCATTTAACATCATATAAATATATATATATCACAGGCTTATATGAACATAACATATCAATTTTACATATTCACTTGTCATCATTTCACATTTATAAAAGTACGTATGTCTAGAGTGAATAACTCATATTTTTAAAGCTATAATTGAAATTCAAACCGAAATCTAAACTCCGCAAAGCACGAAAAGGCACGACAAAGCACGACTGTATTTTTGAGTGAATGAAGAGTCAGATATGGATCTTGTAAACAACACACACACACACACACACACACACACACACACACACACACACACATATATATATATATATATATAAGTTTATCATTCAATGCAAAGAAGAGATGGATTAACAATGAAAATATATGAAATAAAATCACACAACCTTGCTTTCAACCACCCAATGGGCTCGGCCATGGTCTAATAGGCTATGGTTTGGGTTGTTGATGAGGGGTGGAGGTCGTGTTCAGGTGGTGGCGATGAGGAGGAGAGGTAGGTTAGGAGATGGAGGCTGAGCTAGCATGAAAGCCAAAAGAGAAAATAAAAAGAAAAAGGAAGAAGAAAGTAAGGAGAAGCCATGAAAATTGAGAGCTTGTTTTATTTCTCTCTCTCATGCAAATGGAAATGAGATAAGAAAGTTTTCATGTGAATAAAAAAAAAGAGGCGGTTAGGGTTTCAAAGAGCCTTGAACGGTTATGAGATGAGGTCTAGAAAATGAAAGGCTAGCAAATTAAATGTCACAATTTAAGAATAAAGAATCTTGTCTATTTTTTTCTTTGTTTGCACGCAATTAAAAGGCAACAAATAAACAAAACAGGTAACCTATATCTCTTGAAATTCCTAAGTTATTATTAAAAGTAAAATCAATCAAAAATCAAATAAATATATTCAAATTTTATACAAATAAAATAGAAAATAAAAATTAGAGAAAAAAACATAGGGAAATAGAAAATAAAATATAAAAAGTCATTGCACGTAAACACAATATTTTTATCTTATTAAAAAAGTATAAGTTTAAATTCCCAATAAATCCATATTAACATTGGTTTATGTACTAATACATTAATAACTTCCCAATTCATCCAAATTTCAGTTAGCAAAGTAATTAATTTCATTCTCTTACCATAAATCTATTTGTTTTAATTAAATTCCCATAAGTTATAATTAATTTCAAATAAACTGATTTGATTCAATTCTAATCCCTTTTTATTAAGTCTATACTACTCTATAAACCTCGTTAATATTCGTTTTTCTTTCATTACATTAATATGTATACAAATATCCATCTTTCCTTTGTATTAACAGTTGTTTTCAATTATATTGAATTTGTCCAATGTATACATTTGTTATGATTGAAACCTCAATTAATTCATTCATATAGGTTCCATTCTTTTATATTGTCTTATGAATCAAATATGCGTATCCATTGTTTTATTTCATTCATACTTTACAATTACAATTCTTACTCTCATTAATGAACATTTATTTACATTTGAATACAATTGATTTCCAATTCATTTTATAGCCTAAATAGACAATTTATAATAGTTGTTACCATTATCTTTATTACACTCAAGTTTATCATTTTCTCTAATTATCATAATTGCTTACAAAATGTCAAATTCATTCAATGACCATAGATTATACACTAATTCTTTTGTTCGCACCACACTTACCCTTATTTTCTTATCTTCAAATTTTACACCCAAATCTAACATTTACAACTAAATTAATAGACCAATTAAATAGTAACTTATAACCGTTACTGTTACTTTAAATCACATTAATGAATTCATTATTATTTACAAATCAAATGTTACAATTACTTAATTAACACTGATATACTTCAATATGTATTAATCATATATTATCTCATTAATGATTCAACATTCACACTTGTTTTTTTATATTCAAATCTATAACTAAGTGCAACAATTTACATTATTTCAATTAGTTGAAATTTCATAATTAGTTTTAATTACATTGTTACATTCCATTTTAACGTTTGTTTCGCTATTAAATTACAAAATCTTTATTCTTCCAATTTTAATTACCAAAATCGTATTAAATCAACAAATTATATTATTGAGAATTTACGGGTCGTTACAGGTGTGCTCTCATAAAATTATTATACGTTCATATACCCATCAGCATGGAGCTCATGGATTCGACCGAGTATTTTTTTGGAACTATTACGTTACCGAGTATTTGAAATTTCAGATAAACTGATTTCAGTTACCGAGTATTTTTTTTCATATTGTCGTTGGTGTGACATGGAGCTCATGGATTCGAGCAGGATGTTCTCCTGCCATAGTATTTTACTTTCCACTATATCGTTACATATACCCATCAGCAATTATAAAGTCATGAAGTTATAACTGTCCAAGCTTATGAGGTTTGTTTTTAACTTCGATATAACATGTATTTTAAAGTGACAGATTTTACTGTCTTTGCTATATTATATCATATCATTCCTCTGTGAGATTCTGTTCCTTCTGTTCTTTTCCTTTTCTTTTTCCTTTTCTTTTACCCTAACAATCTACCTTTCCAACGATTGAATGTTTGGCATTGGAATATCATGGATGCATTTGGTACCGACTTTCAATGGTCAAAAAGGCAGGTTGTGCAAACATGTTTGGAGAAAATGTTAAATTAAAAGTCATCTTTTAATAAAGTTGTTTAATATGATCTAAATGGGAAGATAAGACATTTAAAGGATAAATTTATGAAAAATTTATTTTAATAAATGGAAATTATTATAATATAAGATGATTTAAAGGTAAATAATATATGAGTATGATATAAAAAATAATTTATATGATTTATAAAGGATGTTTTTTAAATAAAAAGGATTTTTAAGAATCTAAATGCAGTATTGCTTGAATTGATTTGAAGAAGATTTTAAGAAAAGTAATAGTGATATTACTTGGAAGTATTTGTAAGCATAAATATTCCAAAAAGAACTTTTAAGAAAGATACATTTTCTTTGGATAATTCGGAGGAAAACAACTCAATTAGCTTTGTGGTAATCTGAATAATCTTCTAAGTGATGATCGAATGTTCGTTTAGGCAAACGTTGTAGTGCACTTAGTAAATTATCCTTTTTGCCAACGTATGATCGAAATAAGCTCAAACCCGAATGAAACCAAAGCGAGTGTCAGCAAATGGATTGTTAAGGTTATTTATATATAGAAATATATATAGTATGATTTCAAAATGGTTTAGAAATAAAACCTGGTATTTAGTTCTTAAGTTTTCTCAAAGGAAATTGATTTAAAATAAAAGGTATTTTGATAAACGAATATTTTGAAAAATGAAAATTTTAACTCTTGGATAGGAAAGGGATTATTTGACATAAGTTTTAAATGGGTTAAATTGGATAGGAAGGTTTCAATTAATAAGCGTTGTTTTATTAAAATCGTTGTTTTTGTTTAAACATCTAAGTCGTATAAACTATTTGATATTATTGGGCCAACTAATAAACATCTTTGCCTTGGGCATGTCTAAGAAAAGTAGACTTCGAGATTGAGTTTGGATATTAGCATCCTACTCTTCTCATCTACTTATCCGACTGGATATGTAAAGTGGTCGAAGTAGTCAACTCAGTTTTAAGAACCGTATTTTGTTTGGTCCTTCATTTGAATTTTGAAAAGTAAAATGAAAAATTAACATTTTGTATATATACTTTTAGGATGTAAAAGAATATTGTACAAGTGAATAAGTGTGGAGTAATTTTTTAATTTAATGTTTCATAAAGATGTGTTTTTATAAAATGTTTATAAAGTTAAGTAAAAATTATAAAGTAATTCATTAATAATTTTAGTACTGAATGAAATTGTGTAAATGAAAATGAAAGTGATTTAGAAAAGATTGGTATATTTAAGAAACCAATAAGATTATGTACATAAGTTATACGTAGATGATTTAATTTGCACGGTTTTTGATCTAGGGTTCGAGTACATAACTTTGGGTTGATTTGCACCAATCTGAAATAGGATTTCTCACTTGGTTTATGACAGCGAACACCTGATTCAAATTCTAGTATAATACTGAGTTTTAATATTGTAGTATATAGCTATGTAAGGAGAACAAAATTTTCTAATCAAGGAACCTAATTGTAGTCCGCATTAGGGAGGTCGAATGAGTGATACTAAGTAAAGTTTATATATCCAAGCAAGTGGTCGGATCAGATACTGTGTACGAATGATTTATGTGCATCATATAGGCTTAAGTATATTTGTATGCTTTGATTGTGTGGCTTAGGGAAGTTTAAGATGTGACTTGCAATTTGGTTTGAGGATGCTTATATAATCTTCTAAGCAATAACCAAAGACCGATGAGCGTATAGTACATTTAAAAAAATGTCTATATCCTCGGATGATCGATAAAGTTGTAAACCTAAGAAAAATTCTAAATCTTATTTGTTAGTCATTTAACATTTCAAATAATGTTAAGTGTTAATTTATTTCTTCATGGAATATGATTTGATTGATAATGCAATTTTATATATTATGGTTTATAAAAATATGACTTTATAAGCAAAGGATTTTAAAGTTGTTGTTTATTAGGACTTAAATGCTGGTGCTTTTGAAAAAGTGATTTCGAAAGAATTTGTGGAAGAAATAATAATAATATTATTTTGAAACTTTGGTGAAGTATTATTATTTCAAGACATTTGAAAAAGTATTTGTGATGTAATTTTTCAAATATTTTCGTTATGATTAAAGATGGACGACTGGAGGTACTTCGATTTGGAAGACTCGTTAGGTATATTTGTTTACTCCGGCTGTGTCTTAGGAGGAACCGGAATACCATTGGATGCTCCATATTTTTTTGATTCTATAGTTATATCATGCTTTGCTAAGAAGAGCCCCCTCCATGTCATGATTAATTTTGGTTTTGATATATTTCGCTTTGGAAGAATTTGAAAATATATTTTAAATATAAAATCCTAGGTATTTAGTTTATATTTATCTTTTTAAATAGGTAGGATGCATAGTATTTTATTTCTTAGGGTTTTCCATAAAATATTGCAGCTTTTAATATGGATTTTCTTCAATGAGAGATATAACAAATCTGATTTCTAAAATCGAAGTAAGTAATTTTATTTTTAAGTATGGATATTACAATTTTTGCTCCATGATAAATTTCGAGGATGAAATTCTTTTAAGAGGGATAATGTAACATCCTAGAAAAATGTGAACACTTTATATTCAAATGTATGGATTATTTAAATATTTGAATTATGAATTAAATATCAATTAAATAGACATAATAACATTATTTAACTTCTATTAATTAATAAATAATAATGGTAAACTCATTTTGTGAATTTATTTATATAAATAAGTAGTTCGGTGAAAATTTGAAAATGTGATCGATTTTTTTTTTTTCGATTTTTGACTTTTCATCGAGCGAAAGTTGGTGAAACATTGTTGCACACTTACGTGCACATATATACACATTTAATAACAATTCAAATAGTACCAAAGAATTTAAATAAATCAAAACTCCTTAAGTGCTTTTAAAAGTATAATTATAAAGTCATTAAGAAGGAAGACTTTTCTTTTGATGTGATAAGTAGTACATAAAATTATGGTTTCATGTACTAGTAAGTACATGGCATGTGGTGGTATGATGGAAAGGCATTTCTAAGGGTAGTGGAGGGGTAATCTAGCCTTTTGACTAAGGGGTAGGTGACGTAATTTGCTAACTTTCTATGTTTGTAAAGGTGAGCACACTCTCACTTTCCCTTTTACATCTCCATTTCTTATGCTCTCATTTTCCTTAGTCTCCATTCGTTGTTCTTAAGATCAAAAGCAAAAGAAAAACTCCCCATTTTCTCTTTAAAACTTCAATTCAACGTTGGAACAATATTTATAACACCAGCACATCCCCAAAGTTCAAAAAGTGAAGCCATTTCCCCATTATTTTGCTTGGGCCATGAGCATAAGGTGTAAGGGAGAGCTTGGTGGAGCCTTGAGGGGGAGTATGGAGCTATTTTAGGTTGAGGGTATAAAACATGGAATGTTTTTGTTGTAGGAAATTTAGCTTTGGAAAAAGGAGTTAATCTCACTTTAAATAGTTTAAAAAATTGACAATGTGTGTAAAATATAAATTATTGATTTTATTGTTTATACCTACGTATGTTAATTGTTTGGATTTGATTCCCACTTGAAAGAAAAAGGCAAAGTAACCATTGTTGTGCAGGGGATAAAAGCAAAAGGAGGTCGACGTGCGTTCGTAGTGAATAGTGAGAAGTAAGAAGACCAATTCGAACGATCTTGTAATTTGAGAGGATTATTGAAAGGGGATAAAGTTGAAATTAATGAAAAGATTGTGCGAAAAGTGAGAAATAAAAAGACATGGAGCGAAATGCAAGGCGGTAACATGAAAGAAAAATCTCGCCTGATATTCCGTTTGATAAACAGCGTTCTCATTTCCATTTACACTTACGTAACAACAAGCTTGCTTAAAACGTTGTTATGCTTTGCCATTGAAACCACCATTTCTTGTAGTGAATACTCTTAGGTGTTGATACATTTTTTGGTTAACATTTTGGTGCTTTCACTGAGAAAACTAAATCCAAGCTTAGATCTAGCCATCCACTTTGAATTAAATAGATCCACAAAGTTTGCTTGAAGAAATTGACTGCACCAATGGCTCCCGAAAGGAAATTCGCATCCGGGAGATCCATAGGAGAACCTATTGGTGGTGATGAAACATACACTCTAACAATGGAAACCCTTCACTATGCTCTTATTCTCACCAAGAAGTTGTGATAAGAGGAGAACTCAACCAAATGGCAAATGAGCTTAACTAGAAAACGGATGTTAGCAGATATGCTCTCACATATAAGGTTGATGCTTTGCTAGCACTGCAGCCAATTAAGTGCTCCGAGAGATAGGCAAGAAATTGCTGCTATATAATAGGAGAATTCCTTTGTTCCAGGCTTAAACGGAAGGAATGACAAATAAAACTGAAAGAGGTAGCTGATGGAGCTAGAAGGATTGTTATAGGGCGATGAAAGAGCTCCTTTACCGAAAGACAACCAAATGCTAACCCGAATCTAGGAGTGAATACTCCTCCCTCCTCAAGTGAACAATGCAATGCTTATTTCTCACTCTGAAGGTGACATGCAACTTGATAGTGATGGATTGGAACTAAATTCTATGTAACATGCAAAACACTAGAAACAAAGTCTAAACTACCACGATCAGACCGACTGTGCGTCAATGAAACTCTGCATGAGTGGTTCTCTTAGAGAATGGTGATCCTAGGCTACAATTGGCAAAGTAAGACCATTTGCAGAGTCAAACACTTGATGCAGCCCTTGATAGTTATCCATTAGATTACTATGCCAGCGAAGACTACATCGCTGACATGGTTAAACGGTTGGTGAAGGAAAGCAGGGGCAGGAAAAATGAGGAGTGGGATTCTATACCAAGCCAAACTCCATTTGTTGAAAATGTTCTAAGAGAATAATATCTTCATAAGTTCACCACGCTGACTATGCCATCATATAAAGGAGCAAAAAAACTTAGATAACAATATCTTCTTGGAAGGAGTCGCTTCCAGGTGGTTTACGGGACTTCCACCGAAATCCATTTCCATTTTTGACGAACTGGTAAAGAGGTTTTTTGATCAGTTCAGGCTCCTCTCTACTCGTCCCAAGGATATGATGCCTCTACCTTGACCATCACATAGACCTAAAGAATCACTAAAAGGCTCCTTGAGTCGATGGAACTGTGCTTTTGCAACCAAATTTTCCCGTGTGCATCAGTAAACCGCACATCGCTTTCTAGACCGATGGACCTGTGTCCTTGCAAGCACAAACTACTGTGCGCATCGATACGCCACACATCACTTCTTAAGCCGAAGGAACAGTGCTCTTGCAATAAAATATTCCCGTGCACATCCATAAGCCACACGTTACTTCTTGAGCCATTGGAACTGCGCTCTTATAAGCAAATCTCCTTGTGCGCGTCCCATAAGCCACAATTGCTTCTGGAGCCAATGGAACCAGACACTTGTAAGTAATCTCCCTATATAAACATCCATAAGCCACACCACGCTACTTGAACCAATGAAACTGTGTTCAGGCACGCTCCACTTCTTCGCTGCTTGAACCAACGGAACTGTGTTTAGGTACGCTCTACTTCTTCGCTGCTTGAACCATGGAACTGTTTCAAGTACGCTCCACTCCTTTGCTGCTTAAATCGGTGGAACTGTGTTCAGGTACGCTCCACTTCTTCGCTGCTTGAACCGATGGAACTATGTTCAAGTATGCTTCAATCCTTCGCTACTTGAACCGGTGGAAGTGTGTTCAAGTACGCTCCACTTCTTTGCTGCTTGGATCGAAGGAACTATGTTTAGGTATGCTCCACTTCTTCGCTGCTTGAACCCATGGAACTGTGTTGAAGTATGCTCCACTTCCTCACTGCTTGAACCTACGGAACCACATTTCAGTATGCAATATTCCCATATACTACAAACTGTGCATCGCCCCTTGAACCGATGGAACCATGTTATCGTAAGTGATGTGC
The DNA here is from genome assembly GCA_030765085.1 of Allium cepa. Taxonomy (NCBI): domain Eukaryota; kingdom Viridiplantae; phylum Streptophyta; class Magnoliopsida; order Asparagales; family Amaryllidaceae; genus Allium; species Allium cepa. The sequence goes on along the minus strand of CM060941.1, from coordinate 74,223,409 downwards.
ACATGCCTTTACAATCAAGAAAGTACTTCCTAAATCTCTGGATAAGAACTATAGGCTCGTGAATCGTCAGATAGATGGTGAAAAACGATTCCAACTCCCTAAGTACTAGTATTGCCCCGACAACGCTGGGAAACCCTTCTATTTTCTAGTTATCGATGTTTCCCTGGCAACATAGAGAGACTATCAAATTTTCTAGGTACTAATGTTTCCCCAAAAACATCAAGAAAGTTTTCAATTGCAAGTATGCGGAAAATCAATCCCCACTTTTCGAGAATCAACATGGCCCCGGTAATGGAGAAAAGTCTCCTGCTTCCAAGTACCAGTATTACCTTGACATCAATAGGGAGCAATCCAACATTACGAGTACCGGAGTTGCCCCAGCAACATTGAAAGACCTTTCAAATGCATAATTGGATGGGAAATTGATCAGGCCTCCTAAGCATCAATGTTGCCTAGGTGACATTTGGAACTTCGGACCATAATATTGGCAAGAGAATCGAGCTCCTTAGAACTTACTATTGCTCATAGATAGGCGATAGCATGATGAAATTACTATCGCCCAGTGATAGTTGATAACAGTAAGAACTTACCATTGCGTGGAGATAGACGATGATGGAAAGCATATCCAGAATCAAATTACCGACACACCAATCTTCGAAGATAGAAGCTGGTTCTCGACTGAGTTCTTAAACTCTAACATGCAAGAATCCAGCATAATCCGAAGACTGGCAATGCCTAGAGGGAATAGCTCGTCTTTTAAGAATCTAATGCCACTCGAAGACTAGCGAAGTCGGGAAGGATAACCCTCAACTATCATAGGATTTTCAAGGATTGGGCGTTAGGAGCTCTTGGAAAAATCAGCCACGCAAAGATCGATTAGGTATTTCGACTCTTGCTTACGAAAAACTAATTATTGTCCGAAGAAAGACAACATTAACGAGAGAACACTCGGAATCTGGCAACTAAAATATTAATTCTCAAAGATTGAAACTGACAAATAAGGTGGATATCCACAACAATGCTATTGGCCCAATCTGACACATGTTCTCGAACAAGCAAGGATAATTATCATAGATTCAAGACAAGCACTGCCAGACCATAATCAGGATAGGAAGACCGTAATCATACCAGGGGCAGTTTAATGACTCGCTCCATAGTGTCTAATTTTCTATAAGGGCCCAGAGTGTGGCACTTGCAAATAATGGATTCTGCAAATGGAAGTCAGATTGCACCAAAAGTCGGTCGAAGGAAATTTGACCCTATGCGAATAAAAATAACCATGGAATTGGTTAAACAATGAACCCGCATTACTAACCGGAACACTTGATAATTATAAATGAAGCTAAGTAATGGAATTGCCCGAGACTCTCATTCTTTCGGAATGTGGCATAGCCTGGACTTAGGCAATGTCGAGAAAGCAGCCACATTGGGTTAAAAGGAATATACCCAACAATACAGGATCAGAAGAATGATTTAATCCCAACTTGCATGACTTTAACGCTACCCGAAGACTGGAAACACTAAAGAAAGACTCCTATGATCCAATCATTAAAGTGTTATTTTTCGAAGATCGAAACTGGTACCCATCTAGAATACGACACTACAAAGTTGAAGGGAAAACCGACTTAAACTACTGGATTGACTGAAAAACCGATCTCTACCATCTAAAAATCGACGTTTCTCCTACCACATCAGGAGGGCCCAAAACCGCAAGATCGAAGGGGAAAATCAATCCCAACCTCATAAGTATCATTGTTTCCTTAGCAATGCCAAGAAACTCCCATATTTCCTAATTACCATTTTTGCCCCAGCAGTGTCGGAAAACTTTCTATTTTCTAAGTATCGGTGTTGCCCTAGCAACAGTAAGTCTATTTTCTAAGCACCAGTGTTTCCTCGGCAAGGTCGAGAAACTTTCTATGTTCTAAGTACCGACGCTACCCCAGGCAACGCCAAGAAACCTTCAAACTGCAGGGTTGATGAGAAACACCAATAGCAATGAACCATAAATGCAATAGCTTCTGGAGATAGAAGTTGGTACTCAATTAAGCATCCACCCTTGTCTTTAGAAAACTAATATTGCCTGAAGATAGGCAACAATGGGAAGACATAACCGTTCATCAGCCAATCAAATGGTTCAGCCTTTCATTACATGAATCAACCGATGCCCGGAGAAACGGCAGCATCGAGGGAAAATCCTCAAGATCGAATCACTCATTTACTACTAAACTGATGCAGCTGAATTTATAATATTCAACTTAGAAAGAGTTTTAACGCAGTCCAGAGATAAGTAGCTTCAAGAAAATGTTTCTTGGAACCAAGCAATTAAATCACCAGTTCTCTGAGGTATGAAGTGACACATGAATATGACTTCCGTAACGATGTTAGCATTCAAGCAAGGCACACATGACAAAGGACAACTGAGAAAAACGTGAAAAGTCATGAGTTAAATCACCAGACTTCTACAATCTTAGAGTAGGATTGATTGCCGGACTAGAGGTAATTGAATCATTTGCCCCCATACCCCTCCACCTCTCACAAAAGCCCAAATACAGACGTTCAAAATAGCTAGTCTCGCAAACAGGGATTGGCCCAGAAATACTCGGTCAAAGGAAATCTTGCCAAGTCCAAACACTAATAATCACTAAGTTGATTAGATAACGTTTTACAAAGCAGAATATTCATGCAACAAATTGCCACCTAGGGAAATGAATGTCCTAACGTTTAGGAATTCGACATTGCCCGAAGAAGGCAACGTCGAGAAGGAACAACCTTCCCTTCCTTGGGAATCTGGAATTTCCTGAAATAGGATGTGTTATAAAGGAAAAGCTTTAACCTCCTGGAATCTTCAATTTCTCAAAGAAAGGCGATGACAAGGAGAGGAAGTACCCAGTCTTAAGAATTATTACTGCCCAGAGATCGATAGCAGCGAAAAGGCTCTAAAAAACTAAAAAGGAATTAGGTTGATAATTCAGCTTCAACCTGCATAAATTTGTCATTGTCCGAAGTCTGGCGATGACAAGAAGGATTGATAACGTGCTTATGGTCCAACCAGATCAGTTGGTGCCAACTTGCTCGAATATGTCATTGCCCGAAGAATGCAATGCCAAGGAGAAACCCCTAGAATGGAACTATCAATACACTGGTTTTCGAAGATAGAAGTAGAAGCTTTATCGAATCTTCAGCCCTACCTTCTAGAATTTGACACTTTTAGGAGATTCACAAAATCAAGGATCTCAACACTGTGCATGAAAGGATTTACTACGAAAAAATGATGTCATTGGCTGATTATGTCAACTTAGGAGAATTCGATCGCAGTCGAATTAACTACATTGAAAATTCAAATTTGCAATCAAATAGCAAAGTCACTGGTTCCCGGAGATGGGAAGCACCATGCAAATCAGGCTGGGTACAGTAAAACGTATTGCTCAAGAAACCAAGTCTCTCGAAAATATATGGACTTAGTATTCAGAGTGATTGGTCCTATGGACTAGCACACATACACCTACACTTGGTTGAAATGAACTTGGTCAAACCAAAACAGGAACGGCCATAGAATTGGCTAAACCAAGCTACATCATGGGTTTAGATGAAGGTAAGTAATAGATTATGCCAAAATAAGTGTAAGATTATTATTTATAAGTACAGAGTTGCAGTAAATAAATATGCCATATAGGAACACAAGAGGTGTAGTTGCGAGAAAAGGCAATGCTCAAAATTGAGTAGTTAAACCACCAGTCCTTGTTGATAGAGATTGCTACGCTGGCTTGATTCTGGAAATGGCAAAGATAGGAGGATCAGCATTATCAATGTGCACCCGGTATTGAGGAAAAAAACAAAATATGTTATTCTTGCAATCAACTACCGGAGAAGAAGCATAACGCTTTCCATGATCACATTGAAAAAGAACAAATAGACAAGTGGAAGTAGTGACACAAAAGTTCTCGATATCAAGAGAAACTTCTCTACATTGAATGGCTCAGGATTGAGTCATTAATGTGCTAGTTTTCGAAGATAGAAACTGATGCACGACTAGAATTTTAGACACAACCTATAAGAGTCTATAATTTCCTAGAAATTGGCAAAGTCAAGAAGGTGTAATCACCATCCTTCGAGATTTTTCTTGTTCCCTGAAAATAGGCAACTTCAAGGAAGGAAAATCAGAATCGAATGATTTGTGCGCTAGTTTCGAAAGATTGAAACTATGTTAACCGAATTAGAACGACATCGTTAGCGACCAAGTAGGATATGCTCAGTAGAGGATAGCTGAAGACAGTCGTCGAAAATTAAAAACAAGTACAATTGGACTTTTTCTCGGTCCAAGACCAGGATTGGAGAAGCTCAATTAGACGGAGGGTAGATGAATAGTTTCCCTCATAACATCCAGCTGCTACTGTACCTAGAGTCAGGCATTTTAAACCTTCTGTAAACAAGATTCAGTAACAAAGGTCACACAATAAGAGAATGAACATCCCAAGTGCTTTCTGGGATAGTTAGGAGTAGCAAAAAATGGTGTTATCCATGACCAAACATGTGGGAGAATGGATATAGAGTTGTTTAAATGACTTCCCTATATCGCCAAGCAGAGCAATTACACAAATATATGTAGGGCCGAATAAAGGAACATAACCAAAGAAGTTGCTAGGATTTTATTTATCTACACAAAGTTATGAGACAACAAAGGCCACCCCCGTATAAGCACAACTAAAAAGAAGACCGATAGGACAATAAGCTTTGAGGAAAACCTGTCGTGTCTCATTTACAAGAGGAGGCAGATTTTGCAATAACTCCACAATAGCAAATGTGCCTTATAATTCAACCATAATCAATCCTCCTGGTATGACAGATAAAAGGCAAAGCCTAAGTTGTGAAGGATCCACCTTCTAAAGGAGTGAAGTTACTTTGCCAGACTAAAGACAGAATGACCAAAAATTATTCTGAATAATAAAATTCGGCATCCAATACTATCGGGTATGTACTACTTTGAATAATATTCTCATATGAACAATGCTCGGAATCCAAGAGAAGTCGACATATGTTGACCAGTTGGATTTCGAGCATTGACCAGGGCAAGTGCAATGTGTTACCTATGCAAAGTGAGTCAAGTGTCCAGAACACCACGAATGGACCATCCTGCTTAGATAGCTCGCTCGAATTAGAAAAATGAGTCACATTTTACTTTAATATTATCTTTTTGGGACTTACCTGTTATTGATGAGAAATCGATAATGGAGTTGTTGTTCAGAGCGATACGAAAAGCGTTTCTTTTCAAGATCACTAGAAGTGCAGAAATGGGAAAAACTATACAATGGAATCATCCACTATGACCAATTTTGAATAAACCATCACACTAGAATTTAAATAGAGGTAGGAACTTAGCCAAATTCTTGAAATGAGACAGTTGAAGCTACAGAACATGACTTGACTTTGGAACAACGTGCACTCAACCTAGGCAAAATTCAGATTCACCACCGGCCAAATACAATCCAAAATTCAACCATCTCCCTTTGAAATTTCCATCATCATGAAATCATCACGAAAGAGTTTCTATACCAACCTAAAGCACGACGTAATCTTTAGAGTGGAATTTCAACTGTAACTAAGATGAACGATTAACGGATAATCAACCAAACGAAAGCCACATCTCAAGTCGATGCTCAAACGATCAAGCTTGAGTTTACAAAATATTAGCTAAGGGTTTGTCTCGATCCAGATCACCCTTTATTTTCAATAAAATGTACTCTGGGGGGCAAATGTTAACTGTATTTTTAACCAAGCCGATTTTAATCGGATGTTAGAACCTCAAAACGAAGATAAAATGATTCAAGGAATTTGGAAACATCATAAAAAGTCAAGAAGGAAATATCAAAAAATGAGCAGAAAAGTTGGCTTGAGATTTTCAAATTGGTGCCTAGTGTCGGACCAGAGCCGTATCTCAGCTGACCCTAGGAAAAATGGAGGGAAAATTAGCTGAGGAATAAAAAAATAAGACAACATGACTTGGAATCGGGCCCGAGTCCAACCCAATATAAACTCGGGTTAGACTCGAGTCAACTCAAAACTGAGCGACTTGGAGTCAGACCTGAGTCAAACCTGTGACAAATGCAGGTCCGACCTAAGTTGTGAATTTTCTTCGGTCGTACTCACAAAACTCTCAGGTCAGACTCCAAGCACTCCAACCTTTGGATAACCCTAAATAAGACGAAGACAAAATGAATTGAAACTTGGCGAGCATAATTAGTAGAGCTAGAAAAGCAACTTGAGAAAGTTTCACTATGTTTGGAGCTAACTATTTAACTCGATATCGAGTTAAGGAATCTCAAAAAAATGACTCCAAACTTGATAAGCGCACTTAGAGGAAGCTAGAAAACAACTGGGAGAAGTTTTACCGAAAATAGGACTAAGTACTTAACTCGGTACCAAGTCAAGGATTTGAGTTGGTACTGAGTTAAGGGTTCTGACGAGTTTAATGATTTTGAGTTAGTGCTGAGTTTAAATGTCATGTCTTTGCATCTTCATAATTCAGAGATCCAATCATAAGAAATGAAGAGTTGAGGGTCCAAACTGCAGATAACCCAAGTCTTGGAAGGATGATAATCAAAAACTCATCAATAACCTACCAAATTATATGGAGGACGTCTATACAAAGTAAGGAGCTCGAAACAAAAGGATTTAGCCAAGTTGTGGATAAGGATTAGACTCATTCTCGAGTCAAGGGCTTGAATCGATACCGGGTTGTAATGACCCTAATTTTGACTAACAATATTTAAAATATTTAATTGGATAAATTAAATTAAATAAGGTTAATAGTTAGGGGATTGACATTTGTTAATTAATAAGGGGTCGTGCCTTAATGAATGTATAAGCAAAAGAGAATTGAAAATAAGTAATTAGGAGGAATATGATAAGGGTAAAATAGGAACATTCTTCATTCTAATAACCTAACCCTTCTATTCTCCATTTCTTATTCATTTTAGCATTCCCAAACAAAACTAAAACCCCTAAGAGCTCGACCGACCACTATTAAAAAGAACAAAAAAGAAGATAAGCTAGGAATTAAGTAGAAAGCTTGAAGAAATTAATCGAAGGGAAAATCTCAACCTTCTTAACCCAAGCCATGGTGAATAATTGGTTTACGTCTCGGTTTTAACTTATGATTTTGGTTTTATGATTATGGTCGAATTATTTTGCAAGTAAAATGCCATGTTATGTTTACTTAAATAGATATATATAAGCTTGTTAATGATTTATATGATTTTACATGGATTTATGATATGTTTAGATTATCAAATGACATCCAAACGAGTTGTGTTTTTGATAAATGATCAAAAATATTTTAGAAGTGGGTTTCAAGTTTCATAATTTTCTAAGTAATTGTGGATTTATTTTGAATTTTCTATGAGGTAAAATAGTTAATATTGGATTTAAATTATTTAAGATAATTATATAATAATTTCGGGTCTGGGATTTATATATGCTAGAAAGCATATCAAAAGTGAATTATAGTTATTTTTGGAGAATTTTCCTAAGTATTTCACTATGGTTGTAAAATTATTTAAGTTAAGAGACTTAAATGTTTTATATGTTTTATTAAGGAGAAGGGCTTATTTTAAAATGTTTTAAATTGTAAATTTTGAATTTGACGGCCTTTTTCGAAAAAGATTTTGATAAAGAAATTGAAACCAATCATATTATGAAAATTGGGCAAGTTAGGTAAAAATGAAATATCTAGAAAGCAAGAATTCAGAATTCAAGCAATTGATACATGGTGTACTGGAGAAAGATAGAAAGGACCATGTCGAAGGTATGCTTTCGAAGGGGTTGGAGTCATTTACTTACCTTCATTTATAAAGGATGCTTTCAAAGGGGTTGCATTTATTGGCTTTCGAACTCATTAACTTTCCTTTGTTTTAAAAGAAAGTTTCGAAAAAGTTGCCGCTTATATTTTTTTAAATGAGCTTTTGAAGGAGTCGTTGCTTTTGAACCTATCAATATCTAGCTTCCACATTCATACCTTTCGAACCAGTTAGAGACCGCTTTTCCTTACAACCATAAAACAATATGTTCAAAAGGGGTGTTTTTGCCTTATTGATTTAATGTCGTCTTCTTGATGCTTTTGAAAGGGTAGTTTAGCCACTTTCAAATGGTTTTAGAGCAATGGTTTCAAAAGGGTGGGTTTCGAAACTATCCTCTTTCTTTTGCTTGGGATAAATGCTTTCAAAAGAAATGCTTTCGCCTAAGTTCTCTCGGACCCTATGATTATATTATAAGTTAAGCTCAACGGTTTCGAAAGGAACAAATTTAACGGTTTCGAAGCTATGTTTCCACAACACTACTTTAACCCTATGCTTTCAAAAGGTATGTTTTAAGAATTCAAAAAGGAAGGTTTCTAATGCTTTCGAAAGATAAGTTTAAATGGTTTTGACAGGGAATGTATAAGGTTTATGTAATGCTTTCGAAAGCGAGGTATTCAATGGTTTTGAAAGGGTTTGTTAAGGGTTTAATAAAGGGTTTTGAAGGTATGGCTTTGGCATTATAGCCTAGTGCTTTCTAAGTTAAAAAGAGGCTTTAACTTATTTGAAGGGATAGATAATCCCATTAATTAGATTTCATCAACCATGTTTTGTATAAAGCATATATCATGGCATAAGTATTTTGAGTAAAGCAAAAAGTATGATTTCCTTATTTTATAAAGGAATGATTTCAAGGGTAAACCATTCGTAAAGCTTGTTTACAAGGAAATGAAATATGAATAGGGTATTCAACCCTAAGTTTGTGACTTAGATATTAGAAGGCCGGATGAGACCGGTATAGGGTTGCACCCTATACTTTAGCTAATAGCCCCTAGCTAATATAAGTCTAAAATTCTAGTGTGTAGGGCTTTATCACATGTGGGACAAAAATAATTTTATGCACAGAAGAGAATATAAGAGTAAAGATAGGTTATTGGAGAGCCTGCAAAACAGTTAGGATCAATTGGCCTTGGACGAAGATAGTTAAGGGTAGATAGCCCAGTATTATATCTAACAGAAGTTAGACTATTATTATATCTAGTAGACCCGAATTAGCTTGTGGTTAATAGTTAACCAGATAAAAACTGTAGTGTGGGCAAATGGTCCATTGGTTACAAATAATTATACATATATGTTATTGCTATTATTGTTATAATCAGTTTGATTGCAGGTTTTTATTTGCAACAAAAATGCTTTTAAAAGGATATTAGTAGGGGAAACCTATTCCACTTAGCGGCTCATTTAATATCAGTAAACCGAGATGTAATAGAATTATTAACACCAGGCTTTATGTCTGACTAAAAGTTTATGTTTACCTCTTGAACTCTCAGATGCTCAAAATTTAATTTGAGTTGATTGAGAGCTAAGGACTTTTCAGGTTTAGTAGGTTGAAAGAATAAGCTTCTGAAGACCTACAGGAGGCAAAGCTAGCTATGTAGGAGCTATTTAGTATTATTTCCACTATGATGTATTTATGACTGATATGTCTATCTAGTACCTTGATCATCAAAAAGGGCATCTTCATATGTCGCTCCTGGCGAAGTTTGTAATAATTATATTTGATCAAAACTTGGGAATCATTTTGGGATTATGTAATTGAATATGAAATATTGATTTAAAATGTAATCAGAAAAGTTGTCTTTTGGAAATCTGTGATTTTATTTCACATTCATGTGCTTCTAATATTATGGATACCATTAACACTACCGTATGTTGTCACCGAAAGTTAAATACTATAAATGATTGCAGCATTTGTAGCTTTTAGCTTTGGGCCTCAAGATAGGGGGTGTTACAATTTGGTATCAGAGCATAGGTTTATGAAAAATTAAAAAGAAATTCTAAATTTAAAATGATTTGAAAAACATAATCCTATGGAATTAGAGAAAAGACTGGGGTATGGGATAACGTTATAGTAATGTACTTGTATTTGCTATATATAAGTATATGCTTCATCTCTATTCTCCCATCTTTCTTAGGCTATTCTTTTATATCTTACAAAGGTTCGAATGCAGATTTTAAGGAAGTATGATATGGATGCTAGAAATGGAAGAGTTAATCTTGGTGGAGGAAGCACCACAACTAATGGGAATGCCAGACCAAACACTATAAGGAATCCAGGTCAGGGCACAAGCTGCTAATATGGGCGCCTGGAGTGCAAGTTGATATGGGAGCTATGTATCAGTTCTTCGTTAACATGATGCAAATTGGAGCTACTATAGGATTAGTTGTAGGAAATGTTAAAGGAGGAAATCGAGGAGCTTTGATGGTCAATAACTTTGCAGTATTTAGCAGAGACTATGCTAGGCTTGGAGGGAAGTCGTTTATCGGCACTGAGGATGAAATCGAAGTGAAGAATTGGTTGCTTCATTACGAGAGGATTTTTTCTAATTTGGGACTTACGAGCATTGTACTAGTGGAACAGTGATACTTTGGGAGTAAATGAGGTGACCATGACTTGGGTGGAATTCAGAAGGAGATTTGAGTCATGTCGGAGATTGCAAAGTCAACTCTGCTCAAGAATTTTACTGAGTTGGTGTAGGGGACATGACATTGCTAGAGTATGCTACCAAATTTGAGGATTTATTGATATACGAATATGCTACGGTTGAAATGGTTATCAAAAGGAATGAGAAGTTCATCCATGGATTGAAACCCTAGCTTGCTAAAGCAACTTTTCCACACATTAGGGATCCATGCAACGTAGTTGTTGAGATGGCCTCGAGGCATGAGGAAATGCTTGCTCTCTTTAATGATAACAAAGTAGTGGAAACCCAAGGTGGGCAGAAGCATAAGAGAAAGTTTTTCCACGGAAAGACTTTCGGAAAGATTGAGCGGCCAAGAAATGAAAGGTTAGTGTAGTCTGCTACAAGTGCTACAAGAAGGGACATTTTTCTCACGAGTGTTGGACAGGCAAAGCAAAGAAGGAAGCTAACAAGAAAGAAGTGAGGTGCTTCAACTATGATCAGACTGGACATTATAAGAACCAGTGCAAGGAACAAGCCAAGGATGGAAAAGGCAAAATGTTTGCATTGGAACCGGCTACCTCACGACCAATAGCAGAGGAGAAAGGAACAACTGTGTTGGGAGGTGCGCTTTTGATTCATGGTGTATCGGTTAGAGTTCTATTTGATATTGGCGCATCTTATTCTTTTATATCTCATAGTTTGGTAGTAAAGCTTAACCTAGAACCCTCATACCTAGCTACTTCCCTAAGGGTTGAAAATATAATAAGAGGGTATGCGACTTTTGAGATGAGATGTGACCAGTTAGATTTCGAACTGTTAGGTCGTACATTTTCTTGCAGTTTGCATGTATTTGATTTCATAGGGGTCAGAATTACTTTGGATATGGATTGGTTAATTAAGTACGATGCTAGTATATTTTTCCATGATAGGAAAATATCACTTCGATACCCTTGTTGTAGTGATCGGATTATATACCCCGTAGAAAACCCTAGTTTTGAGGTTAATGTTTTATTGGGTGTTATGGAGGCAGAAGACGAGTTGAATCAAGTTTTCATTGTTAGAGAATTCGCAGATGTCTTTGAGCCCATAATAGGACTACCGTCGAAATGATCTATTGAGTTTCGAATAGATTTAGCACCAGGAACTAAACCTATGAGTAGACCTCCAAGTAGAATGACACATACAGAAATGAAGGAACTTCTAAAGGTGCAGCTGGTGGATTTAGAAGGTAGGAACTTTTCAGACCAAGTAGTTCATCCTAGGGAGCAGCTATAGTTTTTGCATGAAAACCAAACGGATCATCAAGGTTTTGTATCGATTATTGTAAGTTGAATGAGAAGACGATATAGAATTGAAATCCTTTAGCTAGAATTGGCGATTTTTTCGACCAATTAAGCGAAGTCAAAGTATTTTCTCGGTTAGATTTGGCAACATGATTCCATCAGCTTAGAGTAACAGAGGGTAGTAATCCTTTGACGGCATTTAGGACCAAAAATGGATCGTACGAATGGTTAGTGATGCCATTTGGACTAACTAATACACTAGCATTCTTCATGGACTTGATGAATAGAATCTTCCCAGAACATTTGGACAGATTCATGATAGTATTTATGGATGACATTTTGATATAGTCTAAGGATGAAAGAGAGCATAAAGTTCACTTAGAGTGTTGCTTGAGACGCTGAGCAGCATCAACTGAAAGCGAAATTTTCGAAGTGTCATTTCTGAAAGAAGGAAGTGAAATTTCTTGGTCATGTAGTCTTAGAGAAATGGTTGTTAGTAGATTCAGCTAAGATCGAGACAGCGAATAATTGGAAGAGACCCGAGACAGTGACTAAAATAAAGAATATTCTTGGGTTAGCGGGCCATTACCGGAGGTTCATTAATGATTTCTCATAGATAGCAGCACCGATGATGAAGCTAACTCGAAATGATTTGAAGCTTGTTTGGACCAATAAATGTGAAGAAGCATTCCAGAAACTGAAACACTTATTGACTAATGCACCTGTATTAGTTGTTCCAGAGGGGAACCGGGACTTATTGGTGTAGACGGATGCATGTGGAACATGATTAGAAGCCATGTTAATACAAAAAGGTAAAGTGATCGCTTATGCTTCTCGACGGCTCAGACCGCATGAAATTAGGTACCCAACTCATGATTTGGAATTACCTGTAGTGATTTTCACGTTGAAGTGTGGAGAAAGTACATTTGGGAGAAAGACTCGAGTTGTATACGAATCATAAGTCACTAAGGTATTTATTTTCTCAAAAGGGGTTGAATATGAAACGGTATGATTTTTAGCCATTTATGACTTTGATATTGAGTACACAACGGGAAAAAGTAATTAGATTGTAGATGCACTTAGCAAGAAACATCAGAATGCAATATTGGCAATGATAGCTGAGTGGAAAGATTTAGAAGCATTGACTAAATGTGGAATACAATGGATATCTAGGATTAGTTCTATTTAAGGAACTAATATGTTGTCGAATAGTGATGATCGAAAGGATTACTTCTAAGTAAGGAGAGGATCCATTATAGTTGAACAAATCAGAAAGATAAGGAATGGAATAAAAAGTGATGACTAGAGGGATTTTCTTAACCGAAATAGACGGTTGAGAAAGAAAGGGTGATTATGTGTCTCGAATGTGGGAATAGGAAGGAATTTCTTAGAGAATTCCATCGTTCGAAGTTCCCCATTCATCCGGGAGGAACTAAAATGTATCAGGATATGAAAAGGAGTTCCCTGTAGGAAGGTATGAAGAGAGATGTAGGCTTATGGATGAGATAGTGTTTGAACTGTCAACAAGTAAAAGCTGAATATCAGAAACCGAGTGGGTTACTTCAGCCTTTAAATATTCCAGTCTGGAAATGGGATTATCTCAATTCATATATGGGTTGCCAAGGTTGAATAGATAAAATGAGAGTATATGGGTTATAGTGGACAAACTGACAAAGAGTGCACACTTTATACCCATTAAGTCGACTACGAAAGTACTAGATTTAGCTAAAAGTTAGTTGTAAAGAATATAGTTAGACTGCATGGAATTCCTAGTAGTATAGTAAGTGATAGAGATTTCTTATTTACCAGGGAGTTCTAGAAGAATCTACATGAGACTTTAGGTACCAAGCTAAACATGAGTATTGCTTACCATCGACAGACAGATGGGAAAATAGAGAGAGTTAAAAAAGTCTTAAAGGATTTGTTAAGAGCTTGTATGCTAGATTTTGGAGGATCATGGGAAGACCATCTACACGTAGTTCGGTTTTCCTATAACAATAGTTATCAGACTAGTACAGGGGTGGTATCGTTTGAAGCTTTGTATGGAAGACCATGCAAATCTCCTATTTGTTTGTTAGAGACCGAGAATAAGTTAATTCTTGGTTCAGATTTGGTTAAAGAAGCTGCAAAAAAGATTGAATTAATTCGGGCAAGAATAAGGGATGCTCCGTCTAGGCATAAGAGTTATGTTGATAAAAGACGAAAAGACTTAGATTTCTCAGTCGGAGATCATGTTTTTGTCAAGATGTCCCGATGAAAGGTATACTTAGATTTGGAAAATCAGGAAAATTGGCACCAGGATTTGTTGGACCATTTCCTATTATAGAAAGGATCGGAAAACTCGCTTATGGAGTGGAGTTACAAATAGTTTGGTAGGAGTCCACAATGTTTTTCATATTTCTCATTTAAGGAAGTGTATTCGAGAGATGAGAAGAGACTAAGGAACAAGACGGTCAAATTAGTCAAAGTCCGGTGGAGTGACGACGAGAGGGACTGACTTGGGAAATTGAAAGCAGGATTAGAGATACTTTTCCTGACTTGTTTCATGGTATGTTTTATCTTTATGTTTGATTATTGTGATTACCTTATCATAGTTTAGAGGACAAAATTCTTTGAGGATGGGAGTCTGTAATGACCCTAATTTTGAGTAACATTATTTAGAACATTTAATTTGATAAGTTAAATAGTATAATGTTAATAGTTAAGGGATTAAGATTTGTTAATTAATAAGGGGTCATGCCTTAATGAATGTATAAGTAAAAGAGAATTGAAAATAAGTAAGTAGGAGGAATATGATAAGGGTAAAATGGGAACATCCTTCATTCTAATACGCTAAACCCTTCTATTCTCCATTCCTTATTCATTTTTACACTCCCAAACAAAACTAAAACCCCTAAGAGCTCGCCCAGCCACCATTAAGAAGAATCAAAGAAAAAGATTATCTAGAAATCAAGTAGAAATCTCAAAAAATTAATCAAAGGCAAATCTCAACCTTCTTAACCCAAAGCCAAGGTTACTAATTGGTTCACATCTCACTTTTGACTATGATTTTAGTTTTATGATTATGGCTGAATTATTTTGCAAGTAATATGCCATGTTATGTTTATCTAAATAGATATATATGATTATCGATGATTTATATGATTTCACATGGACTTTTTATATGTTTAGATTAGAAACCTATTAAATGACATCTAAATGAGTTGTGTTTTTTGATAGATGATCAAAAACATTATTTTAGAAGTGAGTTTCAAGTTTCATAATTTTCTAAGTAATTGTGCATCTTTTGTTAGCAGAATGCCCCTTGATCTTCTTAGTTTGCACCATTGTCAACAACCACCTACACTTCTTCTGACAATTATCACATCTGCTTCGTCTCTCAGTCAATTCAGCTGCATCATTGACATCACTGGTTTCTCCATTTACCGAGCATGATGCAACAGCCATATCCTCAAACAACTTCTTTGTCTAGGTCGTTACTACATGTTGCCCTTACTTTATGGGGATCCGCATCTGCCATTAAAATCTCTCGCAGCACCTGCAGCAAGATTCAGTCCAGAAGCTAAATTAGTTCATCCCTTCACGGCTCTTGTTTTGATTTCATCCTTTCTACTGTACATGCATGGCCCTGTCTTTCATAGTGCAACACCATATCGGTAAAGTGCTCTATTTCACAGTACAGGGCTTGGCTTGTTCATCATAGCTTAATTCTCAGCACTCTCGGTTAGACGCTTCAGTATTTAGCAGCACTGCCCATCTTAGCGGCATTAACACTCCTCATGCAACAACGTTCCAGTGTTACATAAGCAACACCAATCACTGTCCATCTTTTATCAAATGATCATGCAAAGAACATTTGTACGATAAGCTTCCTACAACATGCCACCTGAAATTTCTAAGCTGCATTAAATAATGAGCAATCCATACAATCCGTCCATTCAATACATTATTCGCTCTCAGTTTGTTAATTTATCTAAGCTGCATTAAATAATGTATATATTATTTCTTTTGTTTTCGTTTTTCTATGCCAATCATCTATATGATGATTTCTTATATATGATTATGGTTTGGTAATGTTTTGCTTATGTTGTCCATGTATATTAATAAAATGTGAGTGCTCTCCTCATTAGAGGATCATTCTTTCATTAAAAAAAATGCTCAGGTCAAACTGATTTTTTTCCAAATCGTCGTTGGTAGGACATGGAGTTCATAGAATAGAGCTGCATGTTCATCTACCGTAGTATATTTTATTTTATAATGTATTATTATACATACCAATTAGAAATAGTAAGGTCAGAAAGTTATAAATGTCCAGTCTGATGAGGCTATTTAACTCTTATATACCTTGTATCGTCGAGTAATATCTTTTATTGTCTTTGTTATATGATATGTGATCATTTTGCTGTGAGATTTTGTTTTTTGCCATATTCTTTTTTCTTTTATTTTACCCTAACAATCTGCCTTTCCAGTAGTTGGATGCTCGGCATTCTAATACCGTGGATGTATTAAATGCCAACATTCGATGGTCAAAAATGCTGGTCATTAGACAGAATGTTCAAAATTTCCATTATATTGATGAATAGATAGGAATATAGTGGGTCTCCCTCTCCGATCCCTTGTTTCCCTACATAGTAGCCATAAGAGGCTCCATTAATGATTATAAAATAATGTAGGAAAGAGACTAAAGCATGTTTCCATGTCAAATAAGGGAGAGGGAAGTTCATTTCGGACATAATGATAATCAAGGGCATCCCAGTGAACACAATCAAAGGCTTTTTGTATATCTAGTTTATTAAGTCATTTAGGAGAGGTGGAAACTCTTGTTGTTTCCATTTATAGAAAATTTCAATATCACAATGGATCTACGATAAGTTCTTTTATTTATTTACTATTACAATTTAATAGTATACAAAATCAACCGATCTCAACCAATAATTAAATAGGTTTATGGCTACACAAACTATTAAGGGTACTCCTAGATCTAGGCCAAGACAAACTATTTAGCGAGTTTATTGAAACCACTGAATTTTTCATCAGTTCTTGTGTAAGGAAAATGTTGTCACTAATAGTTAGTGGTAAACCAATTTGTGATTCAACATTCAATATATTCTAAAAAGATGTAGTATTCAAACAATATTCCACTTATTACACACATTTAATTGTTCAAAATGTCCAAAGTTCAAGTCATGTTCCTTTCATATACAAAAGTATGAAATATGAGTACATGTGCAATATTCATTATCAAACAGTCAATATGTAAAAATATAGGTCCAAAATGTCAAGGATAGAGACAATATGCAATATTTCTATAGGTCCTTGTGTACAAAAGTTGAAGTCATGTTCTTCTTTATCGGCCATTAGAGGAGTTCTCAGGCTCTTAAGAGAGCATAGAAATGTCAAGTCCTAAAAAATGATTTACATTAAGAAAGAGAAAGAAGAGAGTATCCATAGATAATCACGTAACCAGAGCTCTGATACCAAATGTGGCGACCTCCCTATACTACCAGTACCAATAGTATATAAATAGTGTGCTATTGTCATGCTCGGCTGATATAAGATGAACATCGGGGTTTAGAATGAACAAATGCAGCATATATCCTATCATGTATCTCACAGCATAGGGAAAAATATAATATCACAAATACAATAGAAGAGACAGTGATAACAATGTGAACAGATCATCATCATCAGAGTATATTATCCATAAAGTTACACATCAACGGTAGAGTTTATAAATGGAAACGAACTCAACAACTATCTCGAATACAAATGGTAATCTTTCACTGCTAAGGCTCTCCAGTGCTACATAGCGAACAAGCGTAAACTCCATATATGTAAATAATACAAGATAGCTCCATCCAGCTTGTCCTTTGAACCTAGGCTTGTTATCTAGCATACTCATTTAAGAGTACCCAAGATAATAAGAGACAAAGCATAAAACCTTTGATCAGAAAACAGTCTGGTGTGAGCGATAAATAAGTTTCAAAATACTATTCAGGTAAATATGGTATGGAACAAAAGTACACGAACCATACTAGACTTGTCCCTACAACTAAAGAGTTAGCATATAACACTATAATATGCTACTCAATAATATCATAAAGGTATACTACAAACAAAATAAACGATATTAGTCTTTCAAGTATTCCTATGTCCAATACCTACTTCCCCTTATACCTATGAGTCATAGCCTACTAAAGAAAACAACCAAAAGCATCCATGCATCCATCAACAATCCTAACTATCACTTCTTGTGCTATGAATATATGATAACTCGTATGACCCCCAAGCCAGGGACTAATGGAAATCCTGGTTCTCTGTCGTACTCTTGTATCTCGAAGCCTAAAGCTCGATATATGTCTTACAGTCCAAAGCTGGACACTAGACCCAAAGTTACAAGTCCATGGTATACAAATCCATCAATTGATATAACGAACCGATATTTTGAACCATTCAAATCGGCAATAAATCCATACATGTCTGACTTGAATAATTCAAAATACCGAACTGTAAAAATAAATTTAGCAAAACTCAAAATATGCAGTAAATAAATAAATCACAGATCACAGACACAGAGTAATATAATGCAGGGGAAGTAAAGAGATAGTAGTTCATGAAGCTACTATATAAATACATTAGAGTTAAACAAAATACAACAGAAGTGATAAGATGATAATAAAGTACAAAGCTGAATACAACATTGGAATCAACTAAACAACTGGAAGTGAAACAGATAGTTGGATCTCCAAGTGAAGCCCCAACTCCAGAGGCGAGTCTCGAATGTTGTATCACTCAGTCTGACCCGAGCATAAAGCAAAACACAAAAAACTCGAGTAAGGACATACATACTTATACAAAGTAAACCAGCTCCAGTGAACTATAATATAAATATACAAGTAACTTAAAGGATGTTTGAGACCATCCATCCTCTAAGGATCCATTAAACTATTTACTATGTAGTAATATTTCGCTATTAAAATAATGTCTATAGTAAAATAAACTTACTTTTAAATAGAGTTAAGGCTTTACATTTTCCACCTTAACACGTAATAGTCCCAGTAGTCCATCCAGTATCATAGTCCCTCCTAATCGGGAAGCCACCAGAGGCTACTTCATGGGCTACGAAAGAAAACCAAACTCGTACAAGGCGCGCTAGGGTAGGTGACACGGCACAACTATGCAATGCCAGGATAAATATACCAATTACGCTTCCGTACCAGTGGGAACGCGTAGCAGCTACTACCGTCCACTTCGAGCCACATCCCCAAAATCAAAGGGCCCTAATCAATCACAAAGTAACAGAATGGCATCGAAGGAGTGTGTCCGATAAAAGGCGCTACCTTCTTAGCCCGTCAATCGCTTCTGTTTTAGCCACCTTATGCCAACTCACGGGAGTCGGGTCCACGTATATACCTCAAAAGAACGCCGCCACCTTCCTACTTCATTTTGGAATCTCCACCGTGTACACGGTTGTTAAAGTGGTTTTCGGTATGACAGAGAGTATGCTCATATATGATCCTGGTCTCTTTAACAACCAACCATTATTATAACCCATAGATATTTATTTCAAAACATTTCTATTCCAAAGCCATTTAAAAATCAAATACCATTACTTTCCAAAATAAAATCCATTTTCCAAATGGTAATATTTCCAAATCCATATACTTACCAATTTACTATCCATTTCAAACTAAATACGATATAATTTCATTTCCCAAACCCAAGTACTTTCAAAGTTATAACCACTCCAAAACCAAAAACTTTGGAACCATAATTCTTTGAAATCATAACACTTTAGAAATGTTATCATTTGGAAATCATAATACTTAAAATCACAAAACTTTGGAAATGTTATTCTTTTGAAAATCATGATGCCTAGAAAATCCTAACACCTTGAAAATGACCTTCATTTAAACCATTTAAATTTAATGTCAAATAATATTCATTTCAAAGTTATAACATTTCTAAGTTCATTCATTCAATTATAAAATTTCCAAACTATTGTAAATTTCAACTACAACGGTATTTATAAAGTGTTACAGTAGATATATTAGTATTTCAAAAACATTGTCAAATTCAAAACAGCAGCACTTATAAAGTGCTATGGTAAGCATTTAGTCATTTCAAAACAGCTCAATTTCAAAAACAGCAGCACTTATAAAGTGCTGCAGTAGCCATTTAGTTATTTCAAAATATAGTTTAGTTTCAGCGACTACGGTACTTACAAAGTGCCGCAGTAGCTCTTTATTATTCCAAAACTTAGTTTATTTTCAGAAATGATAGCACTTAACAAATGTCGTCTTAAAACCACAGCATTTTTGAAGTGCTACCAATACTACCTCCAAAGTAATATAAAATTTCAAAAACATTAAAACTTCAATTTTAGCCATTTTAACTTATAAAAATCATATTTCGCTCCAAAAATATTCATTTGGATATCATTTAACTTATGATTTATTAAAACAAACTTCTATAAATAGAATGTCCAAATTAAACTATACTTCATTTATTAAGTCAAAGTTCACTAATTTCACTTAACTTTTAGTTTAACAAATAACTTAACACTTTATTTAAAATAACTATTTCATAAATAAGTTATTTTGTCATAGTTAATGTAATAATCAAATTTTCTTTACAAACCTATTCATTTAGACATCAATTAACTATGATTTCAAGTTAATAAATTCTATTACAAAATGCCCAATTGAAACTGTATTTCATTTTTATCAATTCAAAATACATTATTCGTTATACAAAACATATCCATTTTAGGAAATAACCTTTAATAAAATCACTAGGTTAGATTCAAGATTCCATTTTAAATCAAATTTAATTATTAAGTTATTTATCATAAAAAAGATCTTTAAATTACAATTTAAAACCCATTATCAACTTATAAAATAACATATAGAAAACCAACATCTCTTTACATTTCAAATCATTAAATCAAATTTAAGCTAAAATTCCATATATTCTAAAAATTCAAATTACTTAATAAATTTTTAGGAAAATATTACTTTAAAATATTAACCATGGGCCTATATAATATTTTCTAACCTAGGTCAAGTGATACGGATATGTATCATTTCAACCCGTAATTTAAAAAGAAAAATCTGGATTCTATCATTTCAAACCCGCACCCCAAGTCAAACAAAATAAAATAAAAACTACTTGAGCCTATCATTTCAGCCCATAATGATTTTTCTTTATTCTAATGTCTGTTCGGGTATGTATCATTTCAACCCGTAGTGATAGGGAACTTGTAGTGTGATAAACAGGAAATAAAGTAATAGTATAGCATATAATATCATATCAAATGATGTAACAGGTATATAAACAGCATTTAACATCATATAAATATATGACAGGCATGTACGAACATAACATATCAGTTTACATATTCACTTGCCATCACTTCACAAACTATATAAGTACGGATGTCGAGAGTGACAAACTCACCTTAAGAGCTAGAGAGAAAAACGACGGGTTACGAATCCAAACACGAATTCCAAATCAAAGCTAGATTGACACGAATTAGACTAGCAAATCTGATAACAAGGAATTGATACAATGAATCAGAACCATCTTAGTATACTAGAAATGAAGAGTAAATTAAATTATTATTTTATTACTTTTTTTCAAACAAATATTCAAATTAGGACACGTGTTAAAAACAAAATCTACGTACACTTGAAATCAATGTGAAATTTAAAACGTAAATATGTATAATATAATTGTGAAGACCTGGGTTTTCGCGTTCGAAAATCGACATCCATACTTCAACTCCTATCCGAATGCCGCAGATTCAAACGTTCAAATCCGATTCGCTAGAGCTTATAACACATTAAATATAACAACACGGCGGAAGAAGAATGAATAATATCATTGATACAACAATATCCGATACAATAATGATACATTGGAGCCATCGATACAAATATCAAAGACAAAATACAGCAGCGGAAAGAGATAACATAAACTTGAACTCCAAAGAAGAAACTCCAACATCAGCAATCTCCATCGCCAAAGCACCAATCCAGAAATAGCTCAAACTCCCAATCAAGTGGTACTAAGCAAGGTCAGTCATCCAAAGACTGAAGAAGATTCCCAGAGAAAGAAGGCTATTGAATCTACTCGTACTATTTGATTATCTGAAAAACCCAACTCTAGACTGCCCGTGTGGAAAATTGTGGGTACCCAGAGTTTAGGAAGGGAAAAATAAACTCCGGGTCAGTCATGGGACTGGTATGAGCAAACAAAAATGTTTTCTTTAAAACAAACAACAAAAGAATTTAAAATTGAAATCCGCAATTTTTTTTGGAAAATGAAACTACCATAAGGCCTCCCGCCGCACACACCATGCAAACGCAGAATTGTAGAAGATTTCTGCTTATGATAGTCAAAAATGCTTGATACGTGAAAACCATTTGATATTATTATTAGTGCATAGTGAAAAATATTTCGATAGTATAATATTAATCTTAGCCAGCATACAACATTTCGTCGTATCCCTACTATAGCTACCATGTTCAATAGCAAGTTACCGCCACATTCCATGGCAGGTTATACAACTAAAACCGTACAGGGCGTGTATCGTTTCTTTGGATTTTCCAACAAATGGTCAGGCTAAGGAACTTCCTATTGCCACGTGGGAACGCCTTTGGACGGACACCCCGAGAACCTACCCGGATCTCTGCCAACATAAGGCCGGCTTCCACCCTGCCTGGGAGTAACACCTAAAGATATGCCATCCCCGGTCATTTGCGACCTTTATCCGAGAGCTCTCATCACCAACAACCACAAAGCAATGTATTTGCAGTAACCACATAGGTTAAATATCGGGGGCTCCATACCATGATATCACCCTTTTCCAGAAGGAATGGACATACCTTAGGGGCGCGACCCCTACAACCTTGCTGCATCTTTCCTGTTTCGACCATTTCCAAGGTGTGAGGTCCGATGAGGTCTCGTCCATAAAGCTACGCTTTTCATAAAAGCCATGCTTCGATCAACAAATGATCAGCAACACACAGCAGCACTTAGCATGCCACACTACCAAATTGGGAATGTATCACTAGTAACCATCAACTACATAACCTCTGAGCTCGTACGTCTCAGAGAAGGGTGTTAAGATAAGAGAATAAATATCCCCGACTAAACAGAAATGTTTTTGATAGAAACCAGCTTTACATCTCAAAGTGTAATGTCAAATACACATCCATACAAGTCTGTTCTGTGTTCGAACAGAACCAAAGGCACTTTCAAAGAAGCCCTTGCAAATTCAGATAATCCCTAATCACGTCCGGACTCCCCATCACAAAGGGTGATCAAATCTCTATACCGGGGATCAGCCGGGGCAAAGACATTTGACGAGTTATCCTTTCATTTTCGGAAATATCTGGTCTTCGCCACCGGTCTTCAAATGCTATCCATAACGTCGTTTCATTATTCGAAATGGGCTATATGACACAAGGCCCTCTCCTGTCTAAACCGAATATTGAGCGCAATATATAAAAACATATGGATATGGGATTTCAGTTAAGTCACAACTTAAAACCCAAAACTTTTCTTTCTAATGGTTTAAACAAATTACCATTTTCAAATCTTTAAACAAAAGATTCACTTCACAAAGTTAACCAATCTTTCACAAAGATTCATACATAGCCTTTCAAAACAAATCCATTCCAAATATTTTATACAAAGGATATACCTTTAAGATTCTCTTCGATTTCAAAAAAATTTCCACTTCAAATTGGATTAACTCATCCAATTTTTAAATCAAAGATTTAATTCATAGCTTTCAAACCCGTTTCCAAAAATTCATTCATAACTTGGAAAACCATTTTCATTTCAAACTAGAAATCCCTTTAACAAAAATTGGAAATTCATTCCTTATATGAAAGCTTTTATTATTTGAAAACAAATAGTTTCGTTTCGGAAAAATCCGATTTCATTTGTACAAGTTAAAACTCTTAGGTTAAATTCAAATTCCCAAAAAAATACTTTAAAAATGGTTTAAAACCCCATATAAACACATTGATAACTTGTATCACCTTTTTAAACCATAATTCTCAAACATAGAATTCAATTTCAAAACTTGAATTCAAATTCAAATCAAATTATTTCAATTTCAAAACTTTATCAAGTTATTTAAAATAACTTTTATCTTCAAAACTCCTTTCCAAAAGCTTTTCATATTTAACCAAATCCTTTTCCAAAACCATTTGGATTAAAAATTCAACTTAAAAAATCATTTTTAAATTATTTAATTCAAATATTTGTGACTTAACCAATTCCCTCGTGCAATCCATATTTGTGTGTGTATGGTGTAGTCCAGGGGTTTTACACAATAGTGCAACATCACTCAACCATCACAGATTTAATCATTTCAATATCGATAAGCGGTATAATCTATAACGCTTATCTTCATTCACAGATTCACAGATAAAATAAATTACATTCATCATAGCATGAATTAAACAACTCATATCACAAAGCATCACACAGTAGAGATATCAAACAATTCAAAGCAGCTCATACAATTCAAACATCCATAAGTAAGGTTAATTGATTATCTGATTAACTGAAACCAGATTAATCACTAATCTAGGTTATTTAATCAATTACAAATCATTTTAATTAATTAAGCTTAAATAATCAATTAATTTTAAATTATTAATTAATCAATCTTAATTATAAATTAATTAAATCTCTAATCATTAAATAATTAACCCTTAATTATTCAATCATTCTTTAATTGATTATCCTTATTTAATTATATTAATTAATTAGCCCTTAATTAATTACCATTTAATTATTTCATTACAATAAGTGATTATCCCTAGTCACAAATTAATTTCATCGAGTAATCATCTTTTAATTAATTGATTAATCAACTTTAATCATTAATTAATTACTTTTAATTAAATAATTGTCTTTAAGTAATTAGTTACCTTTAATTACTTTTATAAAATTAATCAATCTTATATTAAAGTAGTCAACCTTTAAGTTGTCATATTAAGTAATTTACCTTCAATTACTAACATTAATTAATAAACCTCTTAAAGTTTTAATTAATTAAAAGATAGATCTTTTATTTTAAATAATTACTTTTGTTATCAATAAAAAAAATCTTTTAATCATTTGTTCAATTTCAATATTGAGTTTCTTTAAAATAAACTTTCAAAATGAAGGTTAAATATACATAAAGAAAAACTTTAAACTTAATTACTTAAAAATACTAATTATAAACTTTTGATTGATCTCAAACTTCAATCAATATTCATTTTCAAAAGAATAAGTTAAATTTAAAAACTTACATCTTTTAAACTTTTGATTCAAAATCTGTTATCATTTAAACCCGAGCCCACAACATATTTTCCCGAGCCAAACCCAATTTCTCTCGAGTAACAACACGAGTCAACTCATTCTTAAATCTGCTTAGAGCCAAACACTCTATTGCACGCACACGAACCCGAGAACCACTTCGAGTTGTCCTTCCTCCCCAAACTTGAACAAAGCCAGACACACCCATAATCGCGTGCATGTGCATGAACAACCTGACCACCTCTAATCGATGCTCCAATCATCTACAGTTCATCCATCCTCCCCTGAGTCCCCTCAACCATCCAAATCCATTGAATTACCTGAGATTCGAAATCAAGCATGTTTGAACCAAGCTGGAACCCAACACAGATTGACTAACCACCTCGCCGACGACGAACCACGCCACCAGAATTCCTGCCGCTTCGTCCAGAGCACTCCTACGAACCCCAGCGTCGTTACCCATCCTCGAGATAACCTCCGGCCACACCTCGGCAACACATTCACCTTGCAAAAACATGGCTACCCTGATCAACTGAAAACCCTACTACTCCCATTTCTGACAACCACGACCTGTGAGAAATTCAGACACCATTTTTCCCCTAATCATGGATCAATAAGTAACAACCCCGAAGTCATCCATTGTGCCGATCGTCAGAAATTGGCGTTAAGCCCAAATTTATTCAAACCAGATTATCTCATTAGTTCCCAAACTAAAAAATTTAATTCACACACCTAAATTCATGATTTTTCTTCACGAACCAGATTACATAATCAAAGTTTAAATTTATCATGTTTGATTTTTACCTATTTCTTTGATTCCCGCTGTAAATTTTTAAATTTTGAGTTAAATACTTATTACATGTCCCTGAAACTATTTTTAAGATTTAAAACACATTGTTAGAAACCTTTTTCATTTACAAACCCTAGACTAAAATCAAATGGATGGGAAGATAGGATTTTTCTAATAAAATCTAAAGCTTGTACTGTTATAAACAGAGATATATATGTATACAGACGTACATATCTTTACATCTGCACATTCATAACCATGCAAACCAAATTTACTCAATCATTCAAGGACATCTCATATCATACTTCAGAGATCATGATATGTAGGTTTAAAGTCTTATAAAAGAGAAGTTTACTCACCTGATTTACTTTTTGAACAGAGCAGTATTATTATTTTTTCCTTTCTTTTATTTGATATGGGTATTTTGATCTAAAAGCTGGAATTGCTTGATTTCCTACTGAGTTAACTTGAATCTGCTTGACTAAGTTTTGAGTTGCTCTGACTAATAACTTGCTTTGATCTTCTGGTTTTCCAGCTTGAATCCAGACTTTGATTTCCAGGCTGATATTTGGATCTGGTTGCATTGCTCTGGTTGCATTGATCTTGGATCTTTAAACTACTATTGATTTATTTTGCTAGCTCCAGTTGAATCAAGTTTAAATTTGAACTGGAACCATATATTTGCTTTTCATTGCTTTGATTTGTATTTGCTCTAATCTACATTCTCTCAGGTTTGTATAAATTTTTCATTTTTAGTTTATTGTCTCAGGTTTTGATTTAATCTCAGGCATTTTGTTTTCTTTGAAAATGAATGCTAAGGATTTGAGAGGCCTGGTTTTTCTTTATTTTGATGTTTATTTGCATTACAAAATTAAAAAGAAAAACAACACATCTTGCCACTTGTAATATTTCAAGTTACATTACCTTAACACTTATAAATGCAATTTGTTATTAAGCAACACATGTTAATTGTTTGTATTAATTCTTTTAAAAATGTCACAAACAAGAAATTTTATGTTTAATCCTTAAGTTAACTCAATTTCTAAATTTTATTTTAAACCTTGTGTTATTTCAAATTATGAAATGTATTTCCTTATGTATACATATAATTTAAAAGAAAGTATTAAATCTTTTTATTCATTTTCAAACTATCATACTTTTAAATAAATATTTATAAATAAACAAACATATATACTCATATATATTAAAATTGGAAAACAAACTTTATTATCTTATTAATTTCAAAGATATTTATAAATTAAAGCTTGGTATTTATCTTTGTTTTAAAATTTTAAATTCAAGTTATTATTCTTTTTAAAAGAATGAAGTTTTATATTTATACATTTTATATTATTTAATCTTATATAAATTTTTAAGGAAAATATTTTTGAAGCTTAATTTCTATAATAAATCCAATTTATCTATAAAATTATTTTTCCAAAATCATAATTTTATTCACAAATTTAACTTTCAATCTATAATATATTTATTCAAAATTTCAAATTAATTCACAATCCAATTTATAATTAATATATTATAAAAAATATTTTTCCTATATTTCCAATTAGAAATTCTATTTAAATTAAAACTCCATTTAAATACATATATAAATAAACACATATCTTTATTTAATTAATCTTTAATCTTGTATTAATTGAAAATATAATGTATTTAAATCCAATATTTGGAATTTCAATTCCTAGATTCAATTTTAAAATAAATTTATAAATATAAATAAATAACAAAATATATCCTCATTAATTTGGAAAAAATTGAATTAATTCACCATTAAATTCCCAGTTTAACATTAATTACCAAATTAAATTTAACTAAAAATCGGGATCGTTACAATAATGTAAATATAAAGTGAGTTATAATATAGTAAATATAACGTAAATATAATGTAAATATAGTATAACGTAAATCTATAGTATAAAGCAAAACCTTTGGTCAGCCGGTCAAAGTGAAGCCTTTTTTTAGATTGCCAATATTGCCCGCACTGCAAACTCCAACCTAATAATTCTGCTAGGGCACTTTCGTATTTTACCACCGCCTCATCCCACGTTCCCCAAGCCACTTCTTTACACGACCCTATAACTTCCTCTTTCGTTTCTTTTTCTTTTTCTTCTCTGTATTCTTCTTTCCTTTCCTTACATTTCTTCTTAGCCAAAAACAATGGTGCTTCCCCTTTTCCAGTTTTCAAAACCACGTACCTAAATTGACCAAACTCTGTTCTTCCCTTCCTTCCCTTGCGCTACCTGCCGAAACGACCACTGCCCTGTCGATGATGGTCCACCATCACCCTACTAGATCATAGCATTAATCTTTTCCAACCCACCACTAACTTCGACGCCAAATCACTGCCAGAATAATTTTGACAGCTTGCAACAAAGGCCGACTATATTTCTCAATGTAAGATCTCAACCTTACTCTATGTTTTACTGATTTGGTTTCTTATGGTTTTCCTTGCCCTTCTTATTTTAACTCTCTTTGACTCGAATTCCATTTTTTGATTTCTCTATTCTAACTACTTTATCTACCTTCGTTTATTATCCACTGTGGATATGTTGTTATTACAAGCCTTTTCTTCTGTTTTAATCAGTTTCATTCCTTGATGTTTTAATTCATAAAATTATACTAAGAATAGAGAAGGGTGTCCGGTAGTGGAAGATGAAAGCTGGGGATAAAGACTGCCATTTTCAGGTAAATTCATAAAATTGTTACTTTTTAGTTACTAAATTTTTTTAACATTAATATTATCTTTCAAACTTTTGACTGTGTTTGACAAAATGATTAATTTTTTCCTTGTCTTTGGGATTACTTTATATCTAAACTAGGTTTGGATGGTTAAAATTTGAAATTAGATGAATTTTTTGAACATAGATGATGGTCATTTGGTTTCTGATGGGAAATATGCAATTTTGTGTTGCATCGGATGTAATATTAATTTTAATTGCACTTGATTATTGCAACAGTTTTATATACAAATTGCTATATACTACTTCTGTAGGTTAACTATTCAATTAGGATTGATTAATTTGTCAACAGTCAATGACTTGCTAAAATATGTCTCATACTATCATGAAAATTCTTTAAATATAAATATCATGAAACTTGGCATAGATTTTTTTTTCTTTAGAAAAACTATCAATAGAACCTCGTACACTTTAAGGATCCCATTGTTTAACTTATGTTCAATGATTTTTAATAAATCTGATGTTTTGTAGTCAACCGATGGTAGATTGCAACTTTGAACAAATGTTCTGTTTTTGTGCATATTTCTTCTTTTTTGTGGTCAATGCCTCTACTTTTGTAGTGGAAGCTTTAGATATCACACTCCAATCGTTTGATGAAATGGCTAATAAGTAATGAATAACTATTGTTTTATAAAAAACGATTAGATGAATTTTAGTTCTGAAATGATTCACATCAATAATCCACAAAACATATGTCTTTACTTTATTTATTTGTTGATAATTCCATTTAAATTTAATATAGGGAAACGTCTTTTGGTGGGTATGAATAGGATGAAGCCAGAGAACATGGGGGATAGCCGGTGGTTGGAGTTTCTTTTGGTGATTTTTATTTGACATTGAAGCTAAGAGTTTTCTTCGTCTCCAGGTATCATTTTATATCTTAAACAATGATGAGTTTTACTTTTTGTTTTATAGGTTATAATATGATAATAGTCCGATCATGTACAAAATGGTTATACTGTATTCACATAACTAAATATTGCATGGGTATATCCTAGTACTGCAATGCTCCAAGTACATGATGCTTGGTACAACCCTTACATGTCTTGGATATGTCACAAGATTAATTTCTCAACACTTAATGGGTAGAAAAAAATTTAACCATTCAGACAATGTAGGGCATAATGATCTTTATAAGTATCATGCCTACCTAAATCGTGCATTTAACTTTGCCGAACCAGAATGACTGCGGTAGACTTCCCAAATTTTGAAAATCCACACGTTGTTATAAAATAAAGAAAGCAAAAGCCATTAGAGAGAACAATTTTATTCATTTGAAAATTAGTAATACATTTTCATTACATTAGCACCATTATATAAAGACCTAGGAGCTTGGGATAGAACTAATCCCACGATGTGGACTAAATACAAAACGGTATATAGCATATTCACAATATATATTACAACATGCCCCCTGAATATGCGTCTTCAAAATCTTGAATCCTCTGATAAATTAAAATTATCTCTTTTGTAATGTGTATGATGATTGCTCCCACTCATTGTTATCTTGCTTGCAAGTATTCGTTCAGTCGATCTAGATATTGTCCGTTGTCTCGTTAAAAAACCTCTATTAGGAAAACCTAATGGAAAAACCTTGAACGAGGAAAAGAGTGCAACTTGAGATCATAGATATCATACAATGATATTCCTTCTAAGAGTTTGATACTTCAGGATCAATATAATCCTCATTAAAACCCTTACAAAAAAACCCAATGGGAAAAATCTTATTGAAGGAAAAAAAAGAGCACAATGACATATCTTATTTTCTCATTTCTTCAAATGAAGTTTGATACTTCTGGATCAAACTAATGTCTCATTAAAACCTTACTAAGAAAAACCCCATGAGAAAAATCTTAGTGAAGGAAAAAGAGTACAATATAGTATGAGATATTTCAATAATTTACAGAATCAAATAGAGTTTGATACTTCTGGATCAATATAATACTTCATTAAAAACCTTACAAAGGAAAACTCGATGGGAAAAACCTTAGTCAAGGATAAAAATACAATTTAACTTAAATAACATATTTGAGATGTTACTTCTTGAAAATACATTTGATTCTTCTAGATCAAGACAATGCCTCGTTAAAACCTTAGTAAGAAAAATCCAGTGGGAAAAAATCTTAAATAAGGAAAAAGAGTACATTGCAACTTATTTTCAAATGTTACTGGGGAGTTGATACTTCTGAATCAAGATAATGCCTCATTAAAACCTTACTAATAAAAACCCAGTGGGAAAAATCTTAGTTAAGGAAAAAGAGTGCATTATAAAATACTTATAGATGCTCCCCTTGATTAAAAGTTTCCTTTGAATTCGTATTCGTCTTTCGATAATTTTAATTGGTTATAGATACTTCTAGATCCATAAATATGTATCTCATTAATAATACAATTTATTAATAGTTTCCTTCGATACAATTAAAATTTCTAATCCAAATATGATTTGCATTTTATGCATTTTGTTTGCTACCTTTATGAAAATCACATCATGTGTTTTCATTTTTATGCTTCAAATCAGTTTTGCACATTGCAACTACATCTTTAATGAATATTAAAAGTTCTATTACAACAGTACTTAAAAGCGAGAAGTAATCTACTCATCTTAAAGTGCATCAAGATTTTCATTACAAAAATATTTAGAAGAAGGTTGTAGTCTACATTCCATGTTCTTTGCATTCTTTATAATCATCATAGTTATTTATATTCTTCAGGAATAATTTTTGCATATCGCAACTAAAATTTCAATGTATATTAAAAGTTTCTTTACAATGATACCTAAAAATAGGAAGTAATCTACTCATCATGAACTATATCCAGATTTTCATTACAACAATACTCAAAGTAGGTTGTAATCTATGCTTCTTGTTCTTTGCATTCTTTATAACCACAAAAGTTATTTATATTCTTCAGGAATTTGTATACTTTCATCATTTAATATGATTCAAAATATATTTATACCTTCGGGGTACATTAAGCATTTCAAGTACTTTCGCTACTTTGCGGACTACATGTCCATATTTCTCTATTGGTAAAGGATTCATGATGGCCAGTCATGTTTCCCCTAATTCAAGATATTTAATCTTTTTATAAACATAAGCGTTTTATTACTTATAAATTTAACATCGATGATTATTTCTTTGTCAGTTCTAGACATGATTTATTGAGATCTCTTTAATTATCATGTTTCAAGTACCTAAACCACTTCTAGGGTAATTTGACAACCATGTCATTGGTCTCTTCAAGAGCACCCTTAAATGTTTCTTCAAGAACCCTCATCTCTTTTGTTCTACATCTTTATTACTTACTCTAAAATTATTTCAACTGACTTTTGTACCATATTTCAAATGTGGTTTACACATTTTGATACTTCTGGGATTCAAATCTTTATTGGAGAAAGTCTACCAGGGATATTATTGATAATTTATTCAAGTTACTTAATGTTTTGCATCATTGTATATTTTAACAAATATTTAACACTGAAGATCAAAATGAACTTGTATCGCTTATCCCCCCCCCCTCAATGTTGACAAACATTGTCACATTAAATAATAATCATCTTTGGATTCTCATTTTGATCCAGTATCATATTGCTACTAGCAAATACACCATACATATTAATGATAAGAGGATAATTCTTTTATCAATTGATAATATGCATTCAAGTGATATTTGTGAGCTTCTGGCTCATGTTTAAATATGAGATTCAATTATGCCCAATTTTCATGAAATATAATCCAGTTGGAATTATACCAATTTTTTAAAAATAAGCTTCTGGCTTTCAATTTTAGAAATAACACACAGATATTCTTTGATGTTTTCATTATAGTTTCAATATGGTAGCTATTCATTTATATATCCTCAAAACTCAACAAATTTCTTTTAAGTTTGCCTGAGTATAATGTATTTTGAATTAAGATATATGTACCATTTGGTAATACTATATGGGCTCTTCCGGACCCTTCAATTATATTAACAAATTTGCTATGGTTAAAAATTTTAGCTAAATATTTTCGGATAGTTCGGAGAAAAACCTTCTGTTTTTCAAAATAATGTGAGTAGTTGCACAATCTAATAGGCATATATTATCACTTATATATTGATGGTCCATATCTTAAAAACTAAAGGACAATATAGTTAGTCAACTACTAAATTTATAAGCATAAATAAATGCTAGTACTTTCCAAAAATTTAAAATAGACTACTAATTAAAGCCAGCATTATCGGTACATTATTTCAATTAATTATGAAAGGAAAAACATACAAACACCAACTTCTAACTGATTTATTGAACGAAAATAAAATAAAATCCATATAGCAGACTTCAGGCTGCTACTATTGATCAATTCGACCATATCATTTATTATTGCACTTAGATTTTCATCGTTAATGAAGTTTCTGCCATCAACTTCGAAGATATGATCTAACTTCAGGTTAGTATTACTAGACAATCCTTTCACATAATTTTAGTTTAGAAGTAATTCTAAATATAGAGGAATTGTATTTCCTAACAGATTTATAGACTTGAAACTTAAAGTTCAACCACTCATGTCTAGTGTTTAGAAGTGTGACCATATTTTGGTGGTCATAACGCTCCTTCAGGGAGTTCCATAGGTA
This sequence comes from Allium cepa, assembly GCA_030765085.1. NCBI lineage: Eukaryota > Viridiplantae > Streptophyta > Magnoliopsida > Asparagales > Amaryllidaceae > Allium > Allium cepa. The sequence continues at coordinate 74,190,166 of CM060941.1, read as the reverse complement.
AAGAAGATCTTTTTCAGTTAAATGTTTTATTTTAAGTTTGTCATGGATATGACACCTTAAAAATATAAGAGCCATTGTTTTATCCTATTGGATTATCATTTTTATGGCATTTTCCAAGCAACGAGATTGTAATTGGATGTCAACATCCAATATATATGACAAAAAGTTACCTTCTAATAAGTCCAAAGCTTTAAATTCAAGCTTGGCTGTGTTTATCATATTACCAACTATAAGTGGAAATAAAAATGCATAAGCATCAAAATATTGTTAATGGGTATATAATCAATGCATTTCATAAAATAAGAACCCATATCTAATAGTAGTTATAGTGAAAGAAAGAAAAACATTACTACAAAACAGTAAAAGACAACCAAATATAATCTATAAAAGGGACTATAATTCCTTATTTACATCCTTTTGATAGCTTTAGATCTAGTCTCATTTATTCATTCGTTAATTTCCTTGAAAATGCGAAATTACCCTTGAAAATATGGAAAGGCCTTTATATGGAATGATTGGTGGAGAAATGATGAATTATGATAAAAAATTATGCTGACTTTATCATGTTTATTTTTATAATAAAGGCAGATTTAAGAATATGAATAGGCAGTATTAAATACCATTTATTAATTCATAACAACTGCGATAGTGAGAGACAGAAATATATACCATGTATATACGTTATGATCCTTTGTCTACAATAAGAGATATAAAAGAAGAATAAATGTATGAAGCATTCAAACACATCTTTGTTGGACCATTCTCATTAATCAATAAATTTTATTTATCGATTTATTAATTGCTACCGATTAATATATGAATTAATATATGTGTTATTTATATATTGTAAGTATAGAAAGAGAAAATTTGTACATCACATGTTAACATTTATTTTATGAAGAATCCAAAATACTTAGTTGATGAGCCAAAGGAAAGAAACTTGATCTATTACATATTTTACCTTTTGAAAGGCATGATTGGATGAATGGAAGAAGGAAAAAAAATTAGAAAATAAACTTCATGTTAGAACACCTTATTTTCTATTAAAAAGAAAGAGAGGGGGAGAGTAAATATATTTCTATACATTTATTTGGTTTGATAAAAGCACCAAATATATCAACAATTCTCTTCTAGAGATATTTTATCATTACTAAATATACAAATCTCTTCTAGAGATTTTTATATATTATTATTATCACCACTACTGGAGTGAACAAATTTCTATACATTTGTTTGGTTTAGTAGTTAATACTATTGGCAAATATTTTTAGAACTTCAGGTTCCAATTTTACATTAAAGTAAAGTCTTTGTTTAGTACTTTAGATCCTAAATGGTACAACTTGATTTTCATTATCAAACATCAGGTTTGATTGCAAAAATGGTTGGAATTTACCATAATCTGAATTAGCTTTTCTAAGAATTCAATGCCTCACATCTCAAATTTATAGAGTTTTGATATATAATCCTCTTTTTTTAGGAATACAAACTTATATGCATAAATTTTATTTGAGAACTTCAGGTCTCCAATATTAAATAAAGACAATGAAACAAGAGGACTCTTCATAATTGTATTCGAACATGAGAATCATAATACTATTTCTCTTTAAGGAAATAGTATTTACTACATTTGTAATGTTATTCCAGCATATTTTTTTATGTTATGTCTTCTGGACATATCAACATCTTCTTCTGGAATTGCTTGCTTATTTTCTTCAAGGCTTTATTTCAGCTTATGAAAGCTTTAATTTTTCACCTTCGCACAAAAGAACTTCAGGTTCCTATTCTTTCACATAAACTTAATACGATCTTCTAGATACGTATTATCCTTCTATTTGTTACTCTAAGAAACAATAAAATATTTCTTCTAGAAATACAAACCATGTAGCAAAATCATTTCTATAGTCCTCATTCAAACCGAAATCCAAACAAAAAAGTTCCAAAATGAAAATCTTTTTTTGAATGAGATCTAAAAGTTTAGATCTATGATAAAATGAGATCTAAAATGATAATATTAATAGATCTAGATCTATAAGATAATATATATACAATGAAATATAGAAAATTAGATATGATAGATAAGATCTAAAAAGAACACTAATAGAATAAGGTCTGAAATTACATTTTAGTCTATGAAACAATTTTAGTTTCAGATCAAGTTCAAAATTATCACAAAAAAATGGATATACATTAATAATAATTAATAAGAGATCTGATGATTAAAATCTACAAATCTAAAAAATATATCATTTGAACATGATATTAAAATCTATAAGTGATCTGAAAAATTAGAAGAAAAAAATATAAGATCTGCAACAAAACGAGATCTAAAATACAGGGACAAAAAGTAAGATGTACAAATAGAATCAGATCTAAATAATTAGATCAATGATACAACGAGATCTAAAAGAAATAAAATTAATAGAATGAGATCTGAAAGATTTGATTAATCAGATCAGAAATAGCTTACCGCTTTGAAGATTTATAATCAAATCTAAAATTTTCCTTTTATTTAGAGATCGTGCTTATAATGTGTTACAAAGTAAAGAAAGTAGAAGCCATTAGAGAGAACAATTTTATTCATTCAGAAATTAGTAATACATTTTGCATTACATTAGCACCTTTATATAAAGGCCTAGGAGCTTGGTATAAAACTAATCCCACGATGTGGACTAAATACAAAACGGTATATAGCATATTCACAATTTATATTATAACACACATCAATAGTATAGTATAAAAGACCCACAGTGCTCAATCTTACTAATCCAAAAATAAAAGTTCTCCGAAGACTATTCCACAACAAAAGAAGCTGCTAGCTTTAAATCATCAAATGAAGTTCAATGCATCTACAAACAGCATTCCTCGCTGAATCAGACTTTAGTATCTGACTTATCAACTAAAGTTCAATGCATATACAATAGAATTCCTTATGAAATCATTTCTTGAGATGCTCGGCTTTTTGGATGATTCTAAATTTTGCATGGCAGAGCCATAACTATTGTATATATCATATAACTCTTTTTTATCTACAACTAATTTACATGCAGTTTTTAATTATTAAATAAGTATATGTTATTCAAAGTGACAAGTGTTTCAGAAATGTTTCATGATCTGAAAATATAGTAACTAAGCAGCAGTTTTGACAACAGGGCATATCCACTTTTGTTATAAATTTATAAATTATCTCTACGACTATCAGAAGCTGATTTTGGAAATTTATTGGTGTAGATAAGCATTTTATACAATTAAATTATTAGGTTATAGCATGGCCACTTTCATTGTCTAATTAGATTTCTAATCGCACTTACTATGGTATAAAATATATTAGGAATGCAAATTAGTATAAAAGGTCTATATCAGCAGCAAGTTTCAGGTTTATTGTGACATGATTTAATCATTATGCTTCTTCAACCTCTATTTTGAAACAGAAATGCCATCAAAAGCAACATGCTTTGTTTCCATCAATTCTGAAGCTTCCTAATATTGATTATACATGCAAACTTTTATTGCATATTACTAAATACATCAATTATATATAGTTACACCTTAAACAGAACACATAACATCACTTGATAGCAAACAACATATCATACGCCATCGCACCATACAACAAAAAAGAACACACACAATGACAACACCTACCACAATAACAAAATAACATAACAAAAGACTTCAGCCACATGTCATGCCATTACAGCCATTTAAATATAGGAAAACTTATATATATATATATGTATGTATGTATGTATGTATAAATATATGGATTTTATTAAAATAAACCATTCGATAAATTATTTTTTATATATTTGCTTAGTTAAAGAATCATGCTAAATTTGTAAATTTGGATTCTTTCGATTTTCAACAAAATAAAAAGTGAGAACCGTATGCTTGACCATGATGTACAAAAGTGTAATACAGAACTTTATAAACCATCTTGCATCAAATTTAGCTATTACTCTAATTTTTATTGTTTGTAGTACCTTCATATAGTAGTCCGAAGCAAGTGTGGTAGCTCAATCAAAGCATTCTTACTGCACAAGGGATTTTCCGTAGTACTTTTGTTGTAATTTAAATTATACTTTATCTTGCAACTTTGAGCTTTGGAGATTGACTGGACAGATAAATCTTTTCTCTATGATGTGCAGATTTGTAGAGTTATCATAAGTATGCTATTTATTATGTGCTATGGTATTTATAATATGAAATTCTTGCTTGCAACTGTTCCTGCATTGGTAGTTTGTGCAAAAATATGCATCTTTATCTGTTGTCCCCAACTTCGAATGTAGATATGTTTTTGAATTTGAAAGTAAGATCGTATTAAAAAGCATTTTGTCTACCTTTCAAAAGTTGTAAGATATTTGTAGTAGCATTATTTATTACACTTTCTTACCATGATTGTATCCACGTTTATTGCAAGTTGTAGCCTTGATTTTGTAATTAGACAAACAAATGTTCAATCTAATAAGTATTTCTCATTATTTTTCTTTTGATATCACTTCTATTTTTTCTGTTTTTTTAGAAGACTATCTTTCAACAAGAGAAATATTTTGGATACTTATTTTTTCGACGAATTCATGTTATGCTTCTCTTTTTTTGTTGGGTTTAAAAATGTCAATTAGAAACAAAACGTATATAGTTTGCTTTGGTTATGGAAAAAAAGATGATGTAGAAAGTAACGAGGGTTTTTGACGAATGAAGTACTATGGAAGTGCGATCCCTATGGCAAACAAGAAATTTTTTTATGTACTAATATGATGTTTTGTTACTTTTAAAAGAGAAATTATGCGAGCTTTCTAAGTTTCAAACTACTACAAGCGCTAATTCTACTATTTGTTGCATTTCTCTAGATATTGATGTAATATTTGATTACTTTTTTTACCTGTTTAATTAATTCTTAAAATAACGTAGTCTCATTCAAGTTTTGATAAATGGTTAAATTTGTGCATGTACAGGCATAAAAAATGCAACATTGTGTACATGTCAAAGTCATTTGTTTTGGTCTTTTATATAGGCTAGATATGTTTATTAATAACATATAAAATGAAGATGGACAATCTATACTAACAGTGGTGACATACAAAATGATGTAGTTAATTATGTTAGTACAATGATAAACATCTACATATTATTAACAATGCTAATCACATATTGTATAGCCATGTTGTCCACTAATAATATGCAGAACATAAATACACTCGTTAAAAAGAGTACGATCAAATTATTACATCAATATAAGTCCAACAATTTTTTATACCAATATTAATGTAAAAAAAAATTGATTTATGCATGTACGCACATAAAAATGCAACATCACACAATGTCATTTCGTAAGGTGACAAAAAAAAATCTTACAAACAGTGTTTCATAATACCAATTCCTCATGCGCACGTGCACGTGCATCGCACGTGCCAAAGTACTCCTACAAAGGTGCTTCATCATTATCGAGGTTTACCTATCGTCTTTCTTACAACACCTTATTTTTGTTTATTTGTCATATCTTCTTCCTCTTTTATTCCATAATTAACAAAAACATTATTGTAATCTCTCACAATATCATAATTGTAAAAAAGACAAAATACGTTACTTCCTTCTTTGCACACGTCCAACGGACGTGCCACCATACTCGTATAGTATAATAGAAATGAAGTGAGTTATAATAAGAAATTTAAAACGTACATATGAAAAAAAAAAAACTATATCTCTAAAATCAAAATACATATGTATAATAAAATGTAAAATCAACTCAAACTTCTTCATACGTTTTAAACATCAATAGCAAAAAAAAGCATAATGTATGTATTAATAAAACAGGTTCAAAATAAATTTAACTTTAAATATAGATAAACTAACTTATGCCTTGACATACACTAACATATATAAACCTATATACTGATATCATGGTTTATAACTCTTAAATAACTATATATAACTATATCTGAGAATCCTGATCTAAATTCAAACACACATAAGAAAACTCTTTAAAATATATTTATACATATGCGAAAATCAGTATCAACTGTAACCATATAACATATATTCAAATCAAAAATATATAAAAATAAAAATAAAATCAAAATACGTGTAGCCTACAAATATGCAAACTACTTATATAAACCGCATGCTAATATATGTATATACTTATAATATAAATATTATATATATTGCTAATATAAAACTTATAATATTTTAAACTCAGCATATATAAACAACAGATCTATAGAAACACACACACACACACACACACTAACTATCAATAGTAAAACATCACCTATATATGGCTGTCACGAGGTGAGGTGGCCGCATGGGTCTGAGGCCAGGTCGGGTCGACAACGACTAATTGTCCTTGGTGATGACATGGAGATTCGGCGGTTAGTGGAAGGCGAGGGTGGGTTACAGAGGAGAAGGGGAACGAGCAAAAGATGAGGCCGGAAATCTATGGAGGCGGATGTCGAAAGCCATGGTGGCAGGTGGAAAGGAGAGAAGATCGAATGGAATGGAGCAGAACAAGTGGCTCGGCAAAAATATTAGGAGAAGAGGAAATAGTTATGGAATGAAATAGATGCGTTTCATATATTCTCTAATGAACCGGTAGTAAGGAAAAATAGGAAATAAAAGGTCAAATGCGAATATTAGGGAAAAATCAAAAGCTGAATTCAAGTAATTATAATGGCAATTGGCTGTTTGAATTGTTTGATTGTACAACACGTTTCAGATTTGAAATGTAAAGGAAAAAATAAAAAAAATCAAAATTTCGGTACCGTTACAACGAACTGTTCAATCATTTCGTCGTGCATCGGACCACAAAATACAGAAATAAATATACTATGGAGATCAGCACGACGAGATGGTCAAAACGGTATACAAATATCAGTGGCATGATTGTCCGATCAAAAGTCGATAATCGATACCGAAAATGCTGTTATTCCGTACGGAAAAATCCAAACGGAGCTAGAAACGTTTGAAATTCGCGAAACAAATTACGCAATCTTATTCAGAGTATTCTAAATAAATTTTCTCATATTGACATATCTAGGTTTGGGAACACTTTTAAATTCAACTTTATTAGCTGATTTAATTTGAAATAAAATTACACAAGAAAATAAACTTGCATATTATTTGATGAAAATTTACCAGTTGCTATGTTTAAATGGACGTATTTCAAATATCAAATTTTTATTTCAAAATTAAATTATTTAAGACTTCACAAAATTTCACAAAATTCGGTTAATTAAATAAATAAACGACTAGAATTTTATGGGTCGTTACATTCTCCCCCACTCAAAACTTTTCATCCCCAAAAAGGAAGGAAGTAGGAGAATAGAACGACCAGATAGAAAATAGATTGGAAAAACAAAATAAAACAATTTATTTAAAACCATATCAAGTTCAATTTAAATTTATTTATATTCAACACTTGCTTTTATCCATTTGGTTTTACTTAAGTTAAATCAATATTAACTATTCCCAAATTCATTATCTTATTATCCAATTAGCTTTAATTAACAATTTAAAAAATCAAAAATTTGAATAGTCACTTATTATAATCATATTTTATTCAAACAATTTAATTCCTCTTTATTCCAAATTATTTTTAAATTTATTCCACTTAATATATCTAATCACATTCATTAAGTGTATTTACATTTTATTATAACTACTCCAATTTATTTATAAATTCCCTTAACATCATTTTATATTGTAAATTATTCAACTAAGTTTTATTCTATTTACCTTTATTAATCTTTTATAACTAAAATTTAAGTGTACAACATTTATTATGAACACTCAAATTTTATTTATAAAATCCTTTTTATATTGTATATTTATCCAATTACATTCTTAACTTCTAATAATTAAGGTAAGTTATATTGGGATGCAATAGAATATTATACAAATAAATTTTCTTAATTCAATTATCCAAGCTTAAATATTTATTCAAGATTCTAGCTTCATTTTATAATTGAAATCATCTTGTAAGATAAAATTTAAGAATTAAATTTCCGATTAACTTTAAACAATATATATACTTAATATATATCCAATCAAATTTAAATCATGTATCATATAATATATAAATCAAGTCATATTTAGAAATCCAAATCAATTTAATTCTCCAAAGCAAGACTGTAGCAAAACTACAGAATGGTCTCTTCATTTCGAAACTCGAAAATGAACGTCGATGATGCTGCAGTCATCTCCGAAATAATTTTCCAACGACAAAGAGAAGAGCGCTGATTATTTTTTTTTAAATTCTTTAGAAACGATTTCTAATCGGAAAATACTTTAAATAATATCCTTTAAACCTTCAAACCAAAGTTCGAAATCATCGAAAATTAAATTATCAATTTCTTGATTTAAATTAATTTTAATTTCCAAATTAATTTATAACCATGTTTTAGTTCAATTATTTATATGAAACAAAGCCAATGATTACAAGATATATGCAAATCAAATATTATTTCTTAATTACCAATTCAATTAACAATCAAAATTTAGAAAATTATACTTATATACATACACAATATAATTATACAAAATTTGTTTCATTTACTAAATTTGAAAACTATATTATGTCGGTTTGCTCTGTTCAAGTGTTTTGGAGATCCTATCGATAGCGTTGATCAGACGAATCGATCGAAAACCCAAATCAACTTTAACAATTCAAACAACACAATATATAAAAAATTTTAAATATAGATTTACAAATACACAAATAAATTTCAAAACAAGGATAGGGATTCAAATTTGATTAACTAAAATCAAAGAAAATTGTGATTTGAGGATAAGTTGGAACAAAAGATAGAATGATTAACTAACTGAATTAGGAAATGGATAAGCTTATATAAATCGCGAGCAACCTTAACCGGGTCAACCGTGACTTCAAGAATTAGATCGATGTGGAATTCTAAGGCAAATCCACATTCAATCTCAAGAGATAGAATTCGGTATAACAAGAGATACTAGCATCTAAACCGAGGATATATAAATTTCCGGTGAATCGATACCAATTGTAAAGGAGTTTCCCCCTTTACAAACCCATTAGAGATTGGCGAGACTGTCGACTCACTATAAAGCTCATTCAAAGTGAAGTTATGGGATACTCCAGAATCAAATGAATTTCGAAACCGAGGAAATGTTCCAAAATTCGAAGGAAATAGGGTCAAAGATAAAGAGATTCAAGCTCGAACGAAAGTGATTCTGTAAATAAATTTACCATATGTGCTAAGTTTGCCTAGAGCCAAAGTTCTGATACCAACTGTAACGACCTGATATTTTGGACCACTCAAATCGACAATAAATCCAAACATGTCTGACTTGAATAATTCAAAATACCGAATTGTAAAATAAATTTGGCTAAACTCAGAATATGCAGTAAATAAATAAATCACAGATCATAGACACAGAGTAATATAATGCAGCGGAAGCAAAGGGATAGTAATTCATGAAGCTACTATATAAATACATCAGAGTTAAACAAACAACAACAGAAGTGACAAGATGATAATAAAGTACAAAGCTGAATACAACATTGGAATCAACTGAACAACTGGAAATGAAACAGATAGCTGGATCTCCAAGTGAATCCCCAACTCCAGAGGTGAGTCTCGAAGGCTGTATCACTCATTCTGACCCGAGCGTAAAGCAAAACACAAAACACTCGAGTCAGGACATACATACTTATATAATGTAAACCAACTCAAGTGAAATGCAATATAAATGTACAAGTAACTTAAAGGATGCTTAGGACCGCCCATCCTCTAAGAATCCGTTAAACTATTTACTATGTAGTAATATTTCGCTATTATAATAATGTCTATAGTAAAATAAACTTACTTTTAAATAGCGTTAAGGCTTTATATTTTCCACCTTAACATGTAATAGTCCCAGTAGTCCATTCAGTATCATAGTCCCTCCTGATCGGGAAGCCACCAGAGGATACTCCACGGGCTACGGGAGAAAACCAAACTCGTACAGGGCGTGCTAGGGTAGGTGACATGACACAACTAGACAATGCTAGGGCAGATATACCAATTACGCTTCCGATCGGTGGTAACGTGCAGCAGCTACTATCGCCCAACTCAAGCCACACCCCCAAAATCAAAGGGCCCCAATCAATCACAAAGTAACAGAATGGTATCGAAGGAGTGTGTTCGATAAAAGGTGCTACCTTCTTAGCCCGTCAATCGCTCCTGTTTTAGCCACCTTATGCCAACTCACGGGAGTCGAGTCCACGTATATACCTCAAAAGAACGCCGCCACCATCCTACTTCATTCTGGAATCTCCACCGCGTACACGGTTGTTAAAGTGGTTTTCGGTATCGACAGAGAGTATGCCCATATCCGATCTCGATCGCTTTAACAACCAACCGTTAATATAACCCATGGATATTTATTTCAAAACATTCCTATTCCAGATCCATTTAAAAATCAAATACCATTACTTTCCAAAATAATATCCATTTTCCAAATGGTGATATTTCCAAATCCATATACTTTCCAATTTACTATCCATTTCAAACTAAATACGATATAATTTCATTTCCAAATCCCTAGTACTTTCAAAGTTATAACTACTCCAAAACCAAAAACTTTTGAATCATAATACTTTAAAATCATAACACTTCAGAAATGTTATCATTTGAAAATCATAATACTTAAAATCACAGCCCTTTGGAAATGTAATTCTTTTGAAAATCATGATACCTAGAAAATCCTAACACCTTTAAAATGACCTTCATTTAAAACATTTAAATTTAATGTCAAATAATATTCATTTCAAAGTTATAACATTTCTAAGTTCATTCATTCAATTATAAATTTTCCAAACTATTGTAAATTTCAGCTACAACAGCATTTATAAAGTGTTACAGTAGATATATTAGTGATTCAAAAACACTGTCAAATTCAAAACAGTAGCACTTATAAAGTGCTACGGTAGGTATTTAATCATTTCAAAACAGCTCAATTTCAAAAGCAGCAGCACTTACAAAATGTCGTAGTAGCCATTATTTCAAAATATAGTTTAGTTTCAGCGACCACAGCACTTACAAAGTGCCGCCGTAGCTCTTTATTATTCCAAAACCTAGTTTATTTTCAGAAATGATAGCACTTGATGCCATCTTAAAACCATAGCATTTCTGAAGTGCTACCAATACCAATTCCAGACTTAATATAAAATTTCAGAAACATTAAAACTTCAATTTTAGCCATTTTAATTTATAAAAATCATATTTTTCGCCCCAAAAATATTCTTTTGGATATCATTTAACTTATGATTTATTAAAACAAACTTCTATAAATAGAATGTTCGAATGAAACTTACTTCATTTATTAAGTCAATGTTCACTAATTTACTTAACCTTTAATTTAACAAATAACTTAACACTTTATTTAAAATACCCATTTCATAAATAAGTTATTTTATCATAGTTAATAAAACAATCAAATTTTCTTTATAAATCTATTCGTTTAGACATCAATTAACTATGATTTCAAGTTAATAAATTCTATTACAAAGTGCCCAATTAAAACCGTGTTTCATTTTTATCAATTCAAAATACATTATTCGTTATACAAAACATATCCGTTTCAGGAAATAACCTTTAATAAAATCACTAGGTTAGATTCAAGATTCCATATTAAATCAAATTTAATTATTAAGTTATTTATCGTAAACAAAGATCTTTAAATTACAGTTTAAAACCCATTATCAACTTATAAAATATAGAAAACCAATATCTCTTTACATTTCAAATCATTAAATCAAATTTAAGTTAAAATTCCATATATTCTAAAAATTCAAATTACTTAATAAATTTTTAGGAAAATATTACTTTAGAATATTAACCATAGGCCTGTATAATATTTTCTAACCTGGGTCAAGTGATATAGATATGTATCATTTCAATCCATAATTTAAAAAGAAAAATCTGGGTTCTATCATTTCAAACACGCAATCCCAAGTCAAATAGAATAAAATAAAGTAAAAACCACTCGAGCCTATCATTTTAGCCCATAATGATTTTTTCTTATTCTAATGTCTGTTCGGGTATGTATCATTTCAACTCATAGTGATAGGGAACTTGCAGTGTGATAAACAGAAAATAAAATAACAGTATAGCATATAATATCATATCAAACGATGTAACAAGTACATAAACAGCATTTAACATCATATAAATATATCACAGGCATGTATGAACATAACATATCAGTTTACATATTCACTTGTCATCATTTTACAACTATATAAGTACGGATGTCGAGAGTGATAAACTCACCTTAAGAACTAGAGAGAAAAACGACGGGTTACGAATCCAAACAAGAATTCCAAATCAAAGCTAGATTGACACGAATTAGACAAGCAAATCTGATAACGAGGAACTGATACAATGAATCAGAACAATCTTAGTATAATATAAATGAAGAGTAAATTGAATTATTATTTTATTACTTTCTTTCAAACAAATATTCAAATTAGGACACGTATTAAAAACAAAATCTACATACAGTTGAAATCAATGTAAAATTTATAACGTAAATATGTCTAATATAATGTAAATATAAAGTGAGTTATAATATGGTAAATATAACGTACATATAATGTAAATATAGTATAACGTAAATATAACGTAAATATAGTATAATAGAAATGAAGTGAGTTATAATAAAATTTTAAAACGTAAATTTTAAAACGTACATATGAAAAATCAAAAAAAAATCTATGTCTCTAAAATCAAAATACATATATATAATAAAATGTAAAATCAACTCAAACTTCTCCATACGTTTTAAACATCAACAGCAAAACAAAGCATAATATATGTATTAATAAAACAGGTTCAAAATAAATTTAACTTTAAATATAGATAAACTAACTTATGCCTTGACATACACTAACATATATAAATCTATATACTGATAGCATGGTTTATAACTCTTAAATAACTATATATAACTATATCTGAGAAAAGAATCCTGATCTAAATTCAAATATACATAAGAAAACTCTTTAAAATATATTTATACGTACGTGAAATTCAATATCAACTGTAACCATATAACATATATTCAAATCAAAAATCTATAAAAACAAAAATAAAATCAAAATACATGTAGCCTATAAATATGCAAGCTACTTATATAAACTGCATGCTAATATATGTATATACATATAATATAAATATTATATATATATTACTAATATAAAACTTATAATATTTAAAACTCACCATATATAAACAACAGATCTGTAGAAACTTATATATACACATCAACTATCAACAGTAAAACAACATCACCTATACATATGGCTGTCACGAGGTGAGGTAAGGTGGCCGCATGGGTCTGAGGCCAGGTTGAGTCGACAGCAGCTAGTTGTCCTGGGTGATGACATGGAGATTCGGCGGTTGGTGGAAGGCGAAGGGTGGGTTACAGAGGAGAAGGGGAATGAGCAAAAGATGAGGCCGGCAATTTATGGAGGGGGATGTGGAAAGCCATGGTGGCAGGTGGAAAGGAGAGAAGATCGGATGGAATGGAGCAGAACAAGTGGCTAGGCAAAAATTTAGGAGAAGAGGAAATAATTCTGGAATGAAATAGATGTGTTTCGTATATTCTCTAATGAACCAGTAGTTAGTAAAAATGGGAAATAAAATGTCAGATGCGAATATCAGGGAAAAATCAAAAGCTGAATTCAAGTAATAATAATGGCAATTGGCTGTTTGAATTGTTTGATTGTACAACACGTATCAGATTTGAAACATAAAGGGAAAAAATAAAAATCAAAATCAAAATTTTGGTACCGTTACAACGAACTGTTCAATCATTTTGTCGCGCATCGGACCTCAAAATATAGAAATAAATATACTACAGAGATCAGCATGACGAGACGATCAAAACAGTATACAGATATCAGTGGCACGATTGTCCAATCAAAAGTCGATAATCCTGGAAACATCCGAAATTCGCGAAATGAATTACGCAGTCTTATTTAGAGTATTTTAAATAAATTTTCTCACGTTGACATATCTAGGTTTCAGAACACTTTTAAATTCAACTGTTATTATCTGATTTAAATTGAAATAAAATTACACAAGAAAATAAACTTCTATATTATTTGATGAAAATTTACCAGTTGCTATGTTTAAATGGACGTATTTCAAATATCAAATTTTTATTTCAAAATTCAATTATTTAAGACTTCATAAATTTCACAAAATTTTGTTAATTAAATAAATAAACCGCTAAAATTTAATAGGTCGTTACAATTAACTCACGGGTGTCCCCACTTACAGTACCCCATCTTCGAGTACAACTGAAAACTCTCCGAGTTATCAACGATTCCTAAGCACATATACCCAAGCTCACATTTGCTCCATTTTTATACTGAGCCCTTTTTACCCAATGCAGTTTCCATTATTCACGATGAACCCATCCACATTTCCCGATCGTACGGCTCCCTTCTTTACGAGCCGCCATCTTCAGAACTACTCAAATACAATCCAACATCCAAAGATTCTAGCTTTTCATTATGCTATTATCGCCATCCAACCCTGATGCATATGAGCCAACACCTCCTTCATGATCTATAAGACCTCTACTTCACCTCCCAAAAGTCCATCCCATTTGGACTTAATACAAGAAGTCGGTACCGGCCTCCTAACTTGGGGTCAATCTCTCTACTTAGCCAACCTATGGCTAAGTTTTCTTCCACTCCTTCCTTGCTTCTAGTGCTCCATGCTAAGATGCTTTGACTCTAACTTCTTTACACAAATCAAATTGTCATTGAACAAGTCCTCTCTTCAAAGAACCCTACTTTATATTTTAGAAAGCAGTCATCATAGCCTCAAACATTAAGCTAATCATCGATCCATAACCTTAGATAACCTTTACTAACAACACACTTGCTCTTCCAAAATTCACCGCCGCCATGGGTCAAACAACACATGTCGATGCCGACCTCTCAACTTGGTGCCAACTTGTGTAGATAACGAATTGGAACTTGTGCCTTGAACCACAAGCTCTTCCAATACTCCAGAGCCTCCCCGTTAAGTTTCATTCGATTGCGACCTTCTTTGCCTCCAATATGCTAAATTCTCATACCTATATCTCTATGTAATCACATCACTAACAAACAACATCAAAGCACAACATACAAGCATAGAACAACATGCACATACATCCATCCAAGCAATCAAAACATAAGAATATGATTAAAAAAGCCAACTCTTATCTATTTCTACATTTTATATGAACATATGAACGTGAATGAAGGTAACTCCTAATCAAATTCAACATATATGCATAGACTAACATGTGATTAGAGTTAGAAAAGGTTATACGGCAAAAAATTAATTTTAAACATTTTAAGTCATGTAATTCTACCATATAAACATAAACATAGGATAGTGAGAAAGCATAAACCGCTTACCAATTACCAAATTTGATCAATATGAATGTAGATCCAATCCGGACAGCAATGGAATGCACTTCAAATAAAGCAAATCGATGATCACTATCTTCTAGTTGATGATCTAAATACTAATCAATAATCTATTTGGATTTAGAGAGAAATTTGGATGAATTATGATGGATTTTGGGCTAATTTGAGTTTTGACCTAATATAAAATTAGAAGGAAAGTTTTTATTTGATTCCTATAGCCCCTATTTACAGTGATTCTTTAATTAGACTAATGGACCAACTAATGGGATTCATTAATTACACACTAATTCTGACCAGCAGGTTTTAAAATTTAAAACAAACATAACTTCTTAACTGTAAATCTATTTTTCTATTATGACCACTGTACGAAATGAGAATCATTGCCCTAAAGCAATGGAACTGCTTTAAGATCCTAGTTCGACTCTTATCAAGAGTTATAGTCCAAACAATATTTTCAGGGTCAAAATGGTCACATAGAGATTCGAAAAAAAATCAAAGGTGTGTAAAATATCCATAATAGTCATATCCCAGAATTACAAAATCATACTCATATGAATAAAACAAAATTGTTTTATGATACTACGATACGCAAAATATGGGTCGTTACACTTAATATTTCACTTAAGCCCGTACAATGTATATAGCTCATTCGTTTGCAATATTTGATTCGATCACTTACTCGAACACATAAACTTCTCTGCCCAAGTAGTATTGCTCATTCGACTTCTCTGGTGTGGACTCTGATTAGGCTCCTTAATTGGGAACCTCTGTTCTCCTTACATAGTTATATACTATGATAGAAAACCTTGATGTCATACTAAGAATCATCACTAAGTGTTCGCCGTCAAGAATCGAGTGATAAATCCTTATTCGGACCAGTATGAATCACCCCGAAGTCATGTACTCGAATCTTAGATCAAGAACTGTTATGCGAATAAAATGATCTAAGTCCAACTTACGGTTTTATCCCTATAGGATAACTTAATAATTGTAATACTCCAATTCTTTTTACTTCCAAAAGTTATTTATGAAAACATTTCATAAAAACATAACTTAAGTTTTAAACTTGTATAATACCTACTACATATTAAGAGTATATACAACTATCTGATTTAATCTTTTATCCCTTCTTTTTATCTTAAATTCAAATGCAGGCCTAAAATAAATCTAGGTCTTGAAACTAAGTCAATCTCTTCGACTTTTAACCCATCTAGTCTGGTAAGTAGCTAAGAAGAGTATGATGCTGGTATCTAAACTCATTCCTAGACTCTACTTTTCCTTAGACACCTCTAAGGTAAGGATGTTTTTAGTTGGTCCAATAACATTAAATAGCTTGCACAACTTAGATATTAAAGCAAAAGACATGATTTAATAAAACAAAGTGTATTAAAGCTTTCCTAATTTAACCCAATAAAACTTGTGTTAAATTATTTCTTCTTTATCCGAGTGTTATAAACCCATATTAAAAGTTCCGTTTACCAACACACTCTTTTATCAAGATACTCATTTGATTTTGAGTCCATTATCTTTAACGAAATTTAGAAACTAAATACGCGGTTTATACTTCAAAACCTTTTTGAAATGATATTATGTATATTTTAATCCATATAATATACATAGACCACACATCAAGTAACACAAAAATGATTCTAAGAAACTGGATCCTACCAAATAGTATCATACATCTCCTTACCGAGAAGGTAATACTTAAGAGAAACACTTACTATACGGACATATCTCTTGCCCATTTTTAGTCTCACTTTCGAGCCACTTGAACTAGTTAACATAAAAATAATACTTCTTTTTTGATTCCCATTTTAAGTTATACCATATATATTTTGATATAAATATTTTAACAAAAATATTTACCAACTTGCTTTGGGTTCGTTCGGATTCGAACTTGTTTCGATTGTACAATGACATAAGCAATAATTTACTGAGTGCACTACAACGTTCACCTAAGAAAACTTCCGATCATCACTTAGAAGAATATTCAGATCACCACAAAATGGATTCCATATAATGAGAAGGCTACCGAAGTATCACATGTCACGGTACTCTTCTAGAGAAAATGTACCGAGGGCCTCACATGGATCCTCTGACAACACAAACCGACCTACCTCTCCCTGGTTAGTACCAAATATATCATCACCCCAGTTGCGATCAACAACCATAGCCGGGTCTGAAACATACATCCAAAGAAATATCAATCTAGATTAGGTGATGACGATACCCTAATAGTAGCGAACTACATATCCCTGCTGCACATCTCCTATTTTAGTTATTACCGGGTGTGAGGCCCAAGGCTACAATTTGCATTTTTAGCAAATCCCACCTGGAATGCTAACACTGCCCTCCAAGAAAAAATTGCAATGCTAGCACCCATCCAAACAATTTGTTTAGGATATGAACAAACTGAAGATACTACTTCTACTACACTTGATTTCTATCATCTTCAAGATGTCCTCAATTCGAATGCCTATGCCAGTTCGAAGTGGTTTACGGATAACTCATTCTTATCCTATCCCGATCTCTTCGAACCAACAAACTATTAAACAAGCAATAATCCAATTAGAGATTTAATTTCAGATAGAAACCCAATATAATTAAGCACACAAACAACCATAAGCCTCTTTAATTAATCCTTTAATTAATTGAACCACTTTTTTTTAAGTATAACTAAATGGATTCGTATGGAAATTTGACCAAATATATTCGCCATCACTTTCAAATTTCAAACTTGCACTATCTCTCATTTAGCAATTTAATCGAAAAAGTTAGCATACTATTCCTGATTCGACGTACATTCTTAAACTCTCACAGATAGAGATGAGTTTTCCTATCTTGAAATTTGATGTTAAGTATGAAAAGAATTCTTTCTGTACCACCTTAAATTAAAAAGATCATTTATAGAAATAGAATCTCCTATATTTGTCATGTTTTCGATATTTCGGCTTACTCTATCTCTCACCCAAAAATGAAGCCAGGTAAGTCAGGGCACTAGTTGCTCCTTGCCTTTCCTAGACACTCCAATTCTAGATCTTGCAGATAGAGGATTAATCTACTCATCGGCTTTTATTGTCAAGTACAGGACTGCTTAATTTCCATAAGTAATCGAAGTCGTATACAGAAATAATGCTTTATATGCTTAACATCAGTCTTTGATTTCATAAATCCCGTATAACCATTTATAATAACAAATTTTTATAAACCTAAAATTCTTTTCTCTTTTCCCGAAACCATTTGCTATAAAAAGAATGTTATAGTCCATAATATCTTTCCTTTTCTTGGAAATTTTTTATCATAACAATGGTGTTGCAATCCATGATTTCTTCGACTTTTAAATATATTTTCTAAACTTTTTAAAACG
This sequence comes from Allium cepa, assembly GCA_030765085.1. Classification (NCBI taxonomy): domain Eukaryota; kingdom Viridiplantae; phylum Streptophyta; class Magnoliopsida; order Asparagales; family Amaryllidaceae; genus Allium; species Allium cepa. Next base: position 74,171,354 of record CM060941.1, on the reverse strand, counting down.
TTGTTCTAAAAACTTCTATACAAACTCCACTTGAAGATCATTGCTTAAAACCAAGTTTGACTTGAAAAGATATTTTCTTTATAGAAGTACCACTTGCTTTATTGTATCAAATAATCCTTTAAAATCATTAATTCAAATTTCAAGCCTCTTTTAAACACTTTTAAACAAAGTTTAAACTTTCCACTCAACTCATAACTTAAAATCAACGCTGTTAAAATGAACTCGACTTTGAAACAGTAGGGATGTCCTTTCAATAAACCACTTGTGTAGATATTCAAAAATATAATTAAAACATTAAACTCCTTTTAAACTACTTATATAACCTTCATAAAATACAAATTGAAAAGATTTTATAGTTTGTCTAAAGAGAAAAACATTTTACTTTACAAAATCGTATCCTTCCAAAGTACAATCATAATAACTATCGTTATATGTAATGTAACTTTTTAAACTTTGTTTGCAATTAAAATAACATTTAAACCACATTTTTTTTCTATATTTTAGATCACCATAAGTACGGAAAATACTTTACTTCAAAATAAAAGTTTGAAGTCATTTTAAAAATCCATAGGATTAATTTTTCAAATAAGGAAAGAGGCTTAGCGATCACTATGGTACTTAAACAAAGCTACCATTTATTTTCATATCAAAGTAGTCAACTTTTCGAATCATTTTCAAGTTATATTCAATATTACCAAACCATAGCATACAATCATTTCAGATACAAACATATAAATGAAATGTAAATCAACGGTTGTGAGGAATCCCATTGGATCCCTCTACAACAATCAAATCTTTTAAAGTGTTCCCGTAGCGATCTATCCACTACGAAACACTTCGGCTTTCATTTTTCTTACTTTTGTCCCCTGCAAAATAATGGTTATTTATGTCATCCGCTTTTAATCGGGAATCAAACCGAAACAAGCAATATACACAAGGAAAGCTAATATAAATTATTGCAACATGAACACATTTTTAAAGCCATTTCAAAATGAGCTATCTCACATCTATCTGGACCAAAATTCACCAAAAGGCCGCAACTTCCTTAGCACCCAAACCATAAGACCACGACTCCCTAGACCACCAAGGGCCCATGACCATGCCTCGAAAGGCCCTTGGTGCACACGCCCTAGGTCTCAGGGGCTTATGTGCTACACTCCTTCAAGTCTAAAATTGCTAGACAACTTTGCCATGTTGTATTAAAGATTATACTTGAGTTTGGAGGAGAAAGACGTTGTTATGAAGTAGAAAATAAAGAAACAAAAGATAATGGAAGAAAGTAAAGAAGAGAAAGAAAATGAGAAATGAAAGTGGAAATGAAAAGTTGAAAAGAGAAAGTGGTATGCTTCTTTTGTAGAATTTGGAAAAGTGGAATAAGACCTCTAATGCCTCTTTTGCAAATTACCAAATACCCCTCCAAAGATGCCTTCTTCCATACACATTCCCAGGCACCACACTCTCTCCACGTGAACTAGAACATGAAGCCATGTGCTTATCTTTTCCTTTATACTAATGCACACAAACTCAAATATTTAAAAGACCACTTTTCTAATCCTTTGGTTAATTATAAGTTAATGACTTTTTAGGAATCATTAAGGAAAGTAGCTTTGTTTACTTTATTTTATACTATTTCCAACTTTACTACATGTGTATGAGAATGTTACAAAAGTGTACAACAACGTTTCAACAACTTCCATTCGAGAAAAAATTCGAAAATCCAAAAAATAAATTTCGGCACGTTTTTAATTTTTTATCGAACTATTTATTTAAGTAAGCAAACTTTCAAAATGAGTTCACTATTATTATTAATTGAAAGAGGGTTATTTAACTATAAGAAACAATTAATGGAATATTAAAAGTTTATCTAACATTCACAAATTAAAGTGATAAAATTCTATGTTACTACATATGAATTACGAGAGGCCGTTGATAACGATTTGGGATGTAGAGGGGGAACGGTAGTGATTGGCTGTCAACCAAAGGATGGAGTTATGGTTAACTTTCTATATTCGCTTGATATCCCATGGGATTTGTGCCTATCATAAGAGAGTATCCAGACATGTTCGAGGAGATGACTGGATTACCAACACATCGAGAGATTGAGTTCCGTGTAGACTTAATGAAGGATATCAGGCCGATAATTATCACTTCAGGTGTATGGCACCCGGGGAGTAGAAGGAGTTGGAGGTGCAAGTGAATGACATGTTGAGGCCAGGGTTCATTCATAGGAGCATATTTAAGTGGGGGCGCACCTGTAGTACTCACCACTAAGGCGGATAGCTCTATAAGATTGTGCGTAGATTACCATAAGCTAAATAAGATGACAAAGAAGAATAAGTATCCACTCTTGCATACGATGACTTATTCGATCAACTCTATGGTGTAGAGATGTTCTCTCAGTTGGACCTTGCGATGGGGTTTCATCAAGTCAATTGTAGTGTTCCGTACGCAGTCTAGACTCTATGAGAGGTTGGTAATGCCATAACCAACGCAATGGCATACTTTGTTGATCTTATGAACCGTGTTTTCAAGGATCAGATAAATAAGTTCGTACTTATGTTAGTGGACTATCCTTGTTTATTCGAGGATGGAGGAAAAAATCAAGGCGAATTTGAGGATTGTGCTCGAGGTGTTGAGGAAGCACCAATTGAATATGAAGTTTTCGAAGTGTCACTTTTGGATAAGGGAAGTGTGATTTTTGGGTCACATTATTTTTTAGCACGTGTTATTATAGATCCTATGATGGTGGCAGTAGCACAGGATTGAGATCGACTTAAGACCGCTATAGACATGAGAATTTTTCTTAGACTAGTGGGATACTATAGAAATTTTATCCATGACTTCTCTAAGGTAGCAGCGCTATTAACCAACTTGATGAAGAAAAGTTAGACTTTTATGCGGGACACGAGGTACGAGCATGCATTCGTAAGTTTGAAGGAGAGGTTGACGAGCACACTAGTGCTAATCATTATGAGCGGGAATAAGGAGCTGACAGTATATACAGACACTTGTAGTACTGGACTAGGTGCGATGTTGATGTAGTGGGAAAAGGTTGTCGTCTACGCTAGTCGACCGCTGAAACTGCATCAGAGGAAGTATCCAACTCATGATTTGGAGTTGGTAGTGATGGTATTTGCTTCTAAGATATGGACGCATTACTTGCTAGGGGATAAGTTTGACTTGTACACAAATGTAAAGTCATTGAACTATCTATTCTTCCAGAAGGACCTTAAACTTTGTCAGCAACGATGGTTGGTGTTCCTAGCCTCTTATGACTCTGACATTTCCTATACCCTTAGGAAGGAAAATGTAGTCGTTGATGCATTAATTATGAGACATGCTAGCTTGGAAGCAATGTTCCTAGAGTGGAAGTGGTTGGAGTTTATCGATGCATATTATTCTAAACCTTGATGTAAGATAGAGTAAGAAGTGTTGGTTAGCCTGACGATCCGACCTACCTTGACTAAGTGGATCAACACTAGTCAGATGCTAGAATAGCCAAGATCATAAGCAAAAATAGATGAAGAAGTAGGGTCTGAAGATATGAAGTAGTATAGGGTTGACCAAGATGGTTGGATCTACAAGGATGGGAGGTTGTTTGTCCCTGATGTCAATAGATTAAGGGGTGAGGTGCGACGTGAGCGTTGTCATTCGAGATTGACTATACACCCTGACGGTAATAAACTATACCGCGATATGAGACAAATATTTTATTGGGAAGGGATGAAGAAGGACAATGCGACATTCATCTCAAAGTGTATGAATTGTTGTTTGGTGAAGGCGGAGTAGAAGAAGCCAAGTGGTTTGCTGCAACCGCTCGAGAATCCCAAGTGAAAATGGAAACAAGTTTTGATGGATTATTGAGGACTAGAGGGGGTAACGATAGCATTTGGGCCATAGTTGATAGATTGATGAAGAGTGCTATATTTATACCCATTAAGTCAAGTAGAATGACGTATAAATTGGTCAAATTGTACGTGAAATGGGTTGTGCGATTCTAGAGTATGCTGAAGAGCATTGTCAGCGACCGAGACCCTTTGCTTACTAGCGGGTTTTGGAAGAGATTACAAGAGGCATTAGGTACAGAGCTTCATTTTATTATACCTTATCACCTACAAACTAATGGGAGACCAAGAGGGTGAATCGTATCTTGGATGATCTCTTGCAAGCTTGCATTCTCAATTTCAATGGCTCGTGGGACGATCGTTTACAATTTCGATATCATAAAGGGTACTTTAGTATAATACACGCTAGGGTAGGCATAAATATCATTACCTACTTCTGTGTTCATATTTGATGTTTGATATGTTTGCTTATGGATGTTAGGCATGCGGGATAGCTATGTTTGGCTTTATCTGGTTTGTGTTGGGATTTCGGGGCCGAAATTCCCAAAGAGAAGGAGAGTGTAACGAAACATATTTTATGTATTGAAGTATATTAAAATATTATTTTCAAATTCATATGAGGTCGTATGATTCTATGACTTTGGCAAATGCCTACTAGTAACATTTTCTATATTTAGCATTTTATAGGAATATTTTACTCCTAAAAATTTTTAAGGGCTATAAAACTTGATAGAAGTCGAATTAGTATTCAAGACCACTTTTATTAGAAAGATACCATAGTTTCCCTTTCTGTAAAGTGGTCATAACTGCAAATTGGACTTTCTGGCCAAAAGATATTGTTGTTTGAAGATTTGTAGCCTTTTGAGCTGCATAGTGGGTAATTAGTGAATTTGGGGATATGCTCATTAATCCATTTTGGGTTTTACACCTATACTAGCTGAAACAAACATCTCCATACCATTTCTACCATCTTCCAAATAGATCTAAGTCTCTATTAATCCATTCCACATTCATACTCTTCTCTTTTCTCCTCCAAATCAAGTCTAAATTATAGATCATGGATAGATTAGCAAGGGGCATTAGAAGTCTACAATGATTTAGGGTGGGAAAATTACACTTTTGCTGTTCATTCGGATGTGCATCGATTTTCATGCAAAACTTGGATTTTGGAGGTTTAGGTGAGTGATTTATTATCTCTCACATTGCTATACATAATCTGTAGGTATTAACATGTTTTGGCTCCATTTTTAAAGTCAAAATTAAGTTTCATTGCTGTTTTAGAACCCAATCTATAGTAAAAACGTGAATAAATGAATTTCGGTGTTCTAGACATATTATTTGGATATGTATTTGCCTTGGAATATGTTAGGCTACATTGTAGACACATTGTATGGTGATTGCTATGATTGATTGTGTGAATTACATGTTTAAACGTTGTTTGATGCACGTATGGTATTTGTTTGTATGCTTGTATGGTTGAAAACGTTCATCAAAGTGAAAAAGAGGTAGGAACCGCGAAATCGGGCTTTGATGGATAGGCTATAGAGCTTTTTGATTCATATCGTTGTATAGGCGATGCGTGAGGGTCGAGGTGTTGAGTGTAGCGATGGAATCGGCGTGATGTTGATGTACCGAAGGAGCTATAGGTTTGGTTTGGTGAAGCTTGGTCTGGATTGGGTTGGTCGGTGATTGGCTTCGAAAAGGGGAAGTATTAGTTCAAATCTCAGTTGGCTCGGCGGTGGAAGACCGAACATGAATTCCTCTCTGGTGAGTACTTGCCTTGACAAGAGGAAGACAGGATAGGAAATCCTTTCCGGTAAGTGTTAGTTCGGCTAGTGAAGGACAGGAAAGCAAATCTTGTCTAGTAGTTGTTGGCTCGGTGTTGGGGAGCCGAACAGGAAATGTTGTTCGGTGTTGTTTATGTTTGGTGGGAGCATGGTTTTAGGTCGAACAATGGGAAGCTGAATGGAACATGGAGTACAACATTTAGAGGTGTTGGCTTCGGGGCAACGCTTGAGGTTGCTTGGTAATCTTGGGAATTAGCTCGAGGTAAGGATGAAGGACGCAATGTTGACTCTAGAGGACTTTGGGTGGAAACCAATGAAGTGCCATGACTTTGACGACTCGATGTGGTGAGTGGCTATGGCATCTGATGATGGACCAAAGGGACGAGTTGTACATATTAGCTCATAGAGTAGAATATGAAGTTGTTGTTGGAATTCATAAAGAACAAAATGAATGAAACATACATAAAGTCCCACATCGCCAAAATTGCTAAGCCATACTAGTTTATATATGGCTTTGCAATGAAGGTGTTGGGGCCTAGGGGCACCCAAATGTATGCTTCGTTGTGAAGAGGGAGATCATGCATCTCCACCATACGCGCGCGCGCCACCGCCGTCCGACCGACCGAACCGAGCCGGGCCCGTGCTCGGGCTCGGGTCTAATATGATCCTAATTTTACTGCAAAACTGGGTCGGACTTTTTAAGAGTTGCAGGCTATGCGAACGGACGCGATTGTTCATAAGCGGACGCGGACGCGGATTGCTGAGGAGGTGCGACTTCTGAAATGAGCGGGTGCAACCTAACTGAAGAAGCACGGGCATACAGAAGTGCGTGCAGCCCGACTGAGGAGGCACGGCCGAATGGATACGAGCAGGCGGGTGCGACCCGTTAATGAACAACAGCGTTCAAAAGGCAGCGGGTGCGACCCGTCGTGCGGACGCGACTGCTTGAAGGGATGCGGACAAAACTATAAATAGGACAGAATGCTGATCACATTCTTAATCCAATACAGTTTATGTTTTTCCTCTATTTTCTTTCTCTACTGCTCTATATATATCACGGAGTTGACATACTCATCACTAGCTCGTGCAGATTTCGTCTGTTGTATCTTGGGAGAATTTTGAAATAAAATTCTTAAGGAAATCGTTACGACGAGGCTCAGACATAATCCGGTTAGAATTTTAGTCTGTTTGTATATTTATATACATTAATCTATATTCTATATTCTATATTCTATCCGTTATTCTGGTCATACTATTTATTCAAAACAAGTATAACACTGTTGTTGTAACTTATTTACAACATTCATATTGTTATAATAATTAATACAGAATTCCAGTGTAGTGGAAATCTGAGTTATAAACATGTGCGACGATTTATAATTGATTATTCTCTGTTTTGGTATACTAACGTATAACATCTTAAGAATTTTACTGTTTTCATACTAAAACAGAGATGGCAACGGTAGAATTTTCAAAGAATACCACTCACAACAGACCTGAACCGTTCAAGAGAGATGGTGATGATTTCTTGACATGGCAGAATCAGATGTTGTTTTATCTCACCACACTCGGCCTGCAAAAGTACCTCGAGGAGGAGGAACCGATTCCTGCACCAGGCAAGGAAGCAGAGGTGAATACGTGAAAGCATTCCGATTTTTTATGCAGAAATTATATTCTGAATTGTCTCGACAAGGTGCTATACGAAGTATATCAGCCTTTAAAGACATCAAAAGCACTTTGGAATGCACTTACAACAAAGTACAAGACGCAGAATATCAGTCTTGAGAAATTCATTGTAGACAAATTCATGGACTACAAGATGGTTGACTCCAAACCAGTAACCGCTCAACTACATGAACTGCAAATCATCATTCATGAACTCGAAGCGGAAGGTCATAAGGTTGGAGAATCATTTTTGGTTGAAGCCATCACAGGGAAACTACCGCCGTCGTGGTGAGATTACCGCAACTATCTAAAGCATAAGAAGAAGGAAATCTCTTTACAGGATCTCATAGTCCGATTAAAAATTGAGGCAGACAACCGTGCAGTTACAAAACCAAGCACGGAGGCATTTGTGGCTGAAGGATCAAAGACCAAAAACAAAAAGAAGAATTTCCAGAAGAAAAGGAAAGCTCAAGACAACAAACCAAAAGACAACAAACGAACCAAGAAATTTAATGGCGAATGTTGGGTTTGTGGAAAAATTGGACATGCCGCTAAAGGTTGCAAACACAAGAAGGAACGCAATAAAGAGGCAAATATAGTGGATAACATGGAAGTAGATGAGTCCAACTTCTTGACGGTGGTATCTGAATGCAATCTGGTTCAGAATCCTAACCAATGGTGGGTAGATACAGGCGCTACTCGTCATGTTTGTTCTGACAAATCCATGTTTTCTACATATCAGAAATTCGACCACAAAGAAAAACTCTACATAGGTAATTCTGCAGTTTCCATGATCGAAGGCAGTGGCACAGTAATCCTCAAGTTTACTTCTGAAAAAACTGTTAAATTGAATGACGTGCTCCACGTTCCATACATATGCAAGAATCTCATCTCTGGTGCAGTCCTATCAAAGAAGGGATTCAAGATGGTGTTCGAGTCAGATAAGATGGTTTTGTCCAAAGATGGAATATACATAGGAAGGGGATATTTATGTGATGGCCTATTTAAGGCAAATGTAGCCGTTGTCGGCAACAAAAATATGTATTCTGATTGTGCTGTTAATAAAATTGAAGTTTCTTATTTGCTTGAGCACGAAATTTTACTATGGCATGATAGAATGGGACACATAAATTTCCGTAAAATGAAAACATTATCAAACTTGGGATTAATTCCAAAATTCCAAGTAGATAAGAACTACAAATGTGAGACATGTGTAGAAGCAAAAATGGTCAAACAACCATGTAAATCTGTTGACAGAAGCACCGAACCATTAGGTGTGGTACATACAGATTTATGTGATTTAAATCACTACCTACAAGAGGTGGAAAAAAGTATTTCGTTACTTTTATTGATGATTATACGCGATATTGCTATGTATATCTTTTAAATAGTAAAGATGAAGCAATAACAGCGTTTATAAAATACAAGGCTGAGGTAGAAAATCAGTTAAATAAAAGGATCAAGATACTAAGATCTGATCGAGGTGGAGAATATGAATCACCATTTGAACAATTCTGTGAAGAAAATGGAATAATTCATCAAACAACATCTCCATATTCACCACAACAAAATGATGTAGCCGAGAGGATGAATAGAACGTTAAAAGATATGATTAATGCAATGCTTTTAACTTCTGGTCTACAGACGAACTTGTGGAGGGAAGCCCTAAATATGTCTAGTCATATATCAAATAAGGTTCCTCACAATAAAACAGGAACAATTTCATATGAGATATCTAAAGGACAGAACCAAGCTTTAAATACCTCAAAGTGTGGGGGTGCTTGGCAAAAGTTCCAATTCCGCCTCCCAAGAGAGTCAAACTTGGACCAAAAATAGTAGATTGTTATTATCTTGGGCCAGCCCAAAATAGTAGTGCCTACAGATTTTTGGTATTCAAGTCCGATATAGCTGATATTCATGTAAATACAATCACGGAATCTAGAGATGCCTCATTCTTTGAAGACGTGTTTCCACACAAAAGGAATGAAGGAAATAATGTCCCTAAAAGGACAAGAGAAGAATTAAGCACTTCACATGAAGAGGAAACTCATCATGAGATTGAGGAAGTTGAACCAAGAAGAAGTGTAAGGGCCAGGACTTCCAAGACATTTGGTTTGGATTTTTTCACATATTTGCTAGAACACGAACCTCAAACGTACAACGAAGCAATGTCATTTTCTGAATCTTCATGTTGGAAAGAAGCAATCCAAAGTGAGATTGATTCAATTCTAAGTAATAAAACTTAGGAAATTGTTGATATTCCACCTGTAATTAAACCTATTGGTTGTAAATGGATTTTCATAAAGAAAATGAAAGCAGATGGCTTTATCGACAAGTATAAAGCCAGATTAGGAGCCAAATGATATCGTCAAAAAAAAGGAGTAGACTTCTTTGAAACATATTCGCCATTAACACGAATAACCTCTAAAAGAATGCTAATAGCAATTGCATCAATCTATGGTCTAGAAATTCATTAAATGGATGTAAAGACAACATTCTTAAATGCAGATCTCGATGAGGAGATCTACATCGAGCAACCTGAAGGTTTTATTTCCAAAGGAAATGAAAACAAAGTTTGTAAATTAGTAAAATCATTATACGGACTAAAACATACTCCAAAACAATGGCACGCAAAATTTGATAGTGTCATCATGAGAAATGGTTTTCGTATAAATGAATGTGATAAGTGTGTTTATTACAAACAAATTGGACAATCATATGTGATGATTTGTTGATACGTAGACGATATGTTAATATTTGGTCCAAATACCTAGGTAATAGAGACCATAAAGAAGATGTTAACTAGAAATTTCGATGTGAAAGATTTAGGCGTTGCAGACGTTATTTAGGGTATCAAAATAATAAGAACTCCTAATGGAATTGAATTGTCTCAGTCACATTATGTAGACAAAGTGATTGAAAAATTTCAAGACTATGGAATTAAAGGAGTGAGAACACCTTTTAATCCATCAGAAGTACTGTATAAAAACACTAATGAGAGTGTAATGCAACTGGAATACTCTCGTGTAATAGGATGTCTCATGTATCTCATGAATTGCACAAGACTAGATATAGCTTATGCAGTAAGTCGACTGAGCAGGTATACAAGCAATCCAGGAAAGGAACACTGGAAAGCACCAATGAGAGTGCTTGGATATTTAAAAAATATCATAAATTATTCCTTACATTATGGAAAATATCCTGCCGTCCTAGAAGGATATAGTGATGCGAATTGGATTGCTGATTCAAAGGAATCAAAATCAACGAGTGGTTATGTCTTTACCTTAGCAGGGGCAGCAGTGTCATGGAAATCTACTAAACAAACATGCATAGCTCGATCCACTATGGAATCAGAGTTCATCGCTTTAGATAAAGAAGACGAAGAAGCAGAATGACTTCATCATTTTTTAGAAGATATTCCATTTTGGCCTAAACCTGTACCGGCCATATGCATACACTGTGATAACCAAGCTGCGCTAAGCAGAGCGCACAACTTTGTGTATAATGGAAAGTCACGACATATTCGTCGACGCCATAACACAGTTAGACAGTTACTCTCAAATGGAACTATTTCCATAGATTATGTGAAAACAAATGATAACATAGCGGATCCATTTACTAAAGGTTTATTAAGAGAGAAAATTGACTGCGCATCGAGGGGAATGGGTTTAAAAGCCTAAACCACAAAGAGTTATCTTATACAGAAACATATTCTAGCGATTGGAGATCCCACGGACTAGGATCAATAGGAAAACCAGTTCTGAATAACTCAAGACGTAATGCATTTGCGTGGACATAGTCCAACTCCATTCCAATGGTGCACAATATAAATGCATGCCTATAGAAGTATTTAAAGGATAAAACTATATTTTTTAATGATGTCCATATCTTGGAAATAACAAGTGGGGTATATGTAGGATACTCTTAATGGTTGCGATCACCTATGTTAGTGTGAGCTGGGTCGGCTCTATGAGAATATTATAAGGCTTTTATTCTCTAAAACACTCGCAGAACCAAAAATTGTTCAGAAACAAAATGAACACAACCAAGGGATTGGATGAGAAGGGAATCAATGCTTCGTAAAGCTTATTGTCTGGATATACAATAAAGGCCGACGATTGAATATGAAATAATTCACCGATTAGCCAAGTAGATCCGATAAGTTTTAACTAGGGAAAGTTCAAAGTGAAATATCTGCTTATCCACGATAAAGCATTATTCCATATGTACTCTGTGATATTTTTCTTTGTGTGAGGGACATGTATATTATCATTTATGTGGGGGATTGTTGGAATTCCTAAATAACAAAATGAATGAAACATGCATAAAGTCCAACAACGCCAAAATTGTTAAGCCATACTAGTTTATATATGGCTTTACAATGAAGGTGTTGGAGCCTAGGGGCACCCAAATGTATGCTTCGTTGTGAGGAGGGAGATCATGCATCTCCACCACACGCGCGCCGCCGCCGCCGTCCGACCGAACCGAACCGGGCCCGGGCTCGGGTTTGGGTCTAATATGATCCTAATTTTACTGCAAAACTGGGCCGGGCTTTTTAACAGTTGCAGGCTATATGAACGGAGGATTGCTGAGGAGGTGCGACTTCTGAAGCGAGCGGGTGCGACCTAACTGAAGAAGCACGGGCGTACAGAGGCGGATGCGGCCCGAATGAGGAGGCGCGGCCGAATGGATACGAGCAACAGGAAGGTGCGACCCGTTAACGAACAGTAGCGTTCAAAAGGCGGCGGGTGCAACCCGTCGAGCGGACGCGACTGTTTGAAAGGATGCGGACAAAACTATAAATAGGACATAATGATGATCACATTCTTAATCCAATACATTTCTGTTTTTCCTCTGCTTCCTTTCTCTACCGCTCTATATATATCACAGAGTTGACATACTCATCACTATCTCGTGCAGATTTCGTCTGTTGTATCTTGAGAGAATTTTGAAATAAAATTCTTAAGGAAATCGTTACGACGAGCCTCAGACATAGTTCGGTTAGAATTCTAGTCTGTTTGAATATTTATATATGATGCAGCGTGATCTACAATTGCACAAGGGTTAAGCCGGCCACGACCTAAGGGAGGAGTTTTAGGCCGTCTACGACCTAACAAAGGCTTAAGTCGTTTGGTTACTTTAGGTTGTTTACGACCTATAGCTATAGGAGCTAAGGGAGAAGCAACGCGAGCTAACGAAGAGACGGCACGAGTTAACAGAGTCTTAGGTCGCGTTCGACCTAAGCCCAAGGTCGTTGACTGCGAATGACCTAACTTAGGACGTCCAGATATCACTGCTTCCTTAAGTCGCTGCAACGAGTTACAACCTAGTTAGGTCGCGTGAAGCGGTGCAGAAGCTACTCTGTTAAGCCGCGTCATTTTTAAGTTGTTGAGTCGCGGCTTGCTTAAGTCATATGTCGTTGTATTCATTAAGTCGTTATGTTCTTAAGTCGTCTATTGCTTATGTCGTGTATTGTATATACTGTTAAGTCGTTGACTGTGTGTTGTATATATGTACTGACTTAAGTCGTTGTGTTTGTTGAGTCGCTGCTGACTAAGTCGCGTCTTTTTAAGTCGTTGAGTCTTATTATTTTAAGTTGTGTATTCTTGTGTTGTAACTATTAAGTCGCGAATAAATCTCTGTTTGATTAAGTCGTAAGACGTGGGGTGTGAGGTCGGCAACGACTTAAGGGTCTGGGTTGAAGAAGGCTATAAATAGGGCGTGCGTTGTAACTTGAAATTAGGTTGATTGCTGAATAAAACTTTTGTTCTGTAAGATTTGTGCTTTCATTAAATTGGTAGTTGAGTGTGATCTCATATCTCCACTTTCGGTTATTCGAGTGCGCTCGAATCAACGATCGTTGAAGCCAATTCACGGCATCAAGTGCGCTTGATCAACGTTTGAAGAATTGTAGATCTTCTTTCACGGTATCATGCGCGATCAATGTGTCGAAGATAGCTAGAATTCAGTATCTTTGTGATCAACGAATTTGGGCATTTCAGTATCTTCAATCCACTGTTTGCTACTTTCATCGATTTATATCATTTTGTTATTATCCGCTGCGTCAGTTTGGTATCAGAGCTAGACTTAGCCAATCATAGCTAAGCCGAGTCTTGGAGCCAAGGAGTTTGAAGTTGGTGTTCATCGTGTTCATCTTGAAGTTGCAACAAGTTAGAAGCTTTCGATCCATTTCATTTTGGATCAAAGTTGGAAAGGCGTTTGAGTTTGAGCCGAGTTGGGTAGAGCCGTGCATCACTTTGTGAGAAGTGTTTGAGCCGAGAATTGAAGCATCTTTTGGTATTTGAGTTTGTTGAAGTATTTGTGAATTGTGTTGAAGAGTATTTGATTCAATCATGCCACCGAGAAGAGCTAATCGTCATCAAAATGTTGAAGCGTTGTATAGAAGGGAAGAAGCCGAGCAGATGGTGCAACGCATTAATGTGAAATTTGATGAAGGTATTGGAAAGCTAGAGAAATTGATGATTGATATGAATCAAACTCAAAGGAGGAGATCGCCAATCTCGAACCATGGAGGAAACAGAGTTTCGCCATCGGTTACGGAAGCGAGAAGGGTATCACCGCAATCTTTTAGAGAGAGAAGAGAAGCATCAATTTCATCGAGGAGAGATCACCATGACTATGGACATGAAGAGAGGAGAACTCCATGAGAGTTTGAAAATGAGCCATATAGAGATGAAGAGAGACATAGTAGAAGAGACATGCGTGATCAAAGGGATGTTGATGGTCGAGATCGATATAGACATACATTTGATTTTAATGAAGAGGGTGAAAGAGCTAGCATTCATCATCAAGATCGAGACCAAGTTCGAAATTCATATCGGGATGTATATGATGATCGTCGATGGGAATCGGGTATGAAGATGGAAATTCCAGAGTTCAAGGGTTGAATGGTAGCTGAAGAATTTCTTGATTGGTTGTCTAATGTTGAAGAGATCTTTGATTTCAAGGAGGTTCCTGAGCATAGAAGAGTGAAGTTGGTTGCTACTAGGTTGAGGGGTAGACCTATGGCATGGTGGCAGCATACTAAACTTACACGGGAGAGAATGGGGAAGTCGAAGATTGAATCATGGGAGAAAATGAAGAAGATGATGAAAGCTACATTCTTACCTTACAATTAACAATCACTCATGTATCAGAGGTTGCAGAATCTGAGGCAAGGACGAAGACTGTTAATGATTATGCTGATGAATTTTATCAACTAATTGCTCGAAATGATATTATGGAGACGGAAGAACAGCTAACTGCTAGATTTGTTGGAGGGTTGCGAATGCAGATACAGGATATGGTGAATATGTTTGATCCTAGATCTGTGGCAGAAGCACATCAGAAAGCGTTGGCTTAGGAGAAGCAGGGAAGACGAGGTGGTGGTGTGTTTACAAATTCCAACAATCAAGTGAAGGGTGCTAGTGCGAGTTCCAATGTTTCCAAAGCTGTTACTCTAACGACCCTGACTCGACCTACGAAAATCGGCACAGGAATACGACACTCGTATTCAAATGCCGCAGATCCAAACGACGAACCTTGTTCGCCGGAGCTTATAACACAATAAGTACAACACAACGGAAGAAATATGCATGATACATTTGATATACAACATTTAATACAATATCTGATACAACATAATACAATAGAATGGTACAATGGATAACAATACTATCAGAGATACAAGAAAATAGCAGCGGAAAGATAGTGTCTTCAATCCAAACTCCAAGAACTCCATCTTCAATCCAAAGCTAGCAAGAACTCTATATCATGTTGCACTAAGCTAAGCAAGGTCAGTCGTCCGAGACTGAAGAAGATCCCAAAGACTGAAAGCTACCAATCCAAAGACTTTGAAGGCTAATGAATCTATACCTATTACTGGAATATCTGAAAACCCAACTCTAGGCTGCCCGTGTGGAAAATAGTGGGCACCTAGAGTTTAGGAAAGGAACAATAAACTCCAGGTCAGTCATGGGACTGGTGTGAGCAAACAAAACAATTTTATCTTTTAAAACAAACAACAAAGCTTTTAAAGTTTAAATCCGCAATGCTTTTGGAAAATGAAACTACCATAAGGCCTCCCGGCACACACACAATGCAAATGCACACATGGGGGAGATTTCTCCTTATGATAGTCAAACATGCTTACTGCGCAAAAATTCTTTTTGATATTATTATTAGTGCACAGTGGAAAGCACTTCGAAAGTATAATATAAATCCTAGCCAGCATAGGTACCATTATACTATGCCTACTATAGCTGCCATGTTAAATGGCAGGTCTACAACTAAAACCGTACAAGGCGCGTATTGGATGAATGGATTTCCAACAAATGGTCAGGCTAAGGAACTTCCTATTGCCACATGGGAACGCCTCTGGCGGGACGCCCCGAGAACCTACCCGGCTCTCTGCCAAACAAGGTCGGCTACCCCCTTCCCGGGGAATAAAACCTAAGATATGCCACCACCGGTCCTTTGGGACCTTTAACCGAGGAACCTCTACACCAACAACATCACACAGTAATAGATATATACTACAGTGCCCATATGAGTAAGTAACTGGGCTCCATACCATGATACTACCCTTTTCCAGAAGGAATGGTCATACCCTAGGGGAGCTACCCCTGAAACCTTGCCGCATCTTTCCTGTTTCGACCATTACCGGGTTGTGAGGCTCGATGAGGTTTCGTCCACAAAGCTACGCTTTTCCAAAAAGCCATGCTTTGATCACAAATGATCATCAATATATAGCAACACTTAGCATGCCACACTACCAAATTGGGAGTATATCGCCGATAACCTTCAACTACATAACCTCTGAGCTCACACGTCTCAGAGAAGGGTGTTAAGCTAAGAGAATAAATTCTCCGCCACCAACAGATATGTATTTGAAAGAAATCGGCTTTATATCTCAAAGTGTAGTGTCAGACACACGACCATACAAGTCTGTTCTGGGCTCGAACAGAACCGAAGGCACTTCCGAAGAAGCCCTTGCAAATCCGGGTATTCCGATCGGACTTCCCATCACTTAGGAAATCTCTATACCGGCGCGACTCAGTGCAGAGACAATCGACGGGTTGCCCTTTCGTTCTCGAAAATACCCGGTCTTCACCACCGGTCTTCAAATGCTATCCATAACGACGTATCATTATTCGGAATGGGTTATGTGACACAAGGTCCTCTCCCAGCTAAACCGAATAATGAGCGCAATATTTAAAAACATATGGATATGGGATCTCAGTTAAGTCACAACTTATTATCCAAAACCTTTCTTTTAAATGGTTTAAACCAAATTACCATTTCAAATCTTTAAACAAAAGATTTATTTCACAAAGTTTAACCAGTTTCACAAAGATCCATTTACGGTTTCCAAAACAATATCCATTTTAATTGGATTAATTCATTTAATCTTTAAATCCAAGGTTTTACTCATAGCTTCCAAACCCGTTTTCAATTATTCATTTACAACTTGGAAAACCATTTAAATTCAAACTTGAAATTCCTTTTATACAAATTGGAAATTCATTTCTTATATGAAAGTCTTATCATTTGAAAACAAACAGTTTTCATTTTGGAAAAATCCGATTTTAATTATACAAGTTAAAGTTTTTCCAACTCGGGTTAAGTTTAATTCCCAAAACAACACTTAAAAAATGGTTTAAAAACCCATATAAACTTGTGTGACCTTTTACATCATAAATTCTCAAAATAGAATTAAATTTCAAACCTTGGGTTCAATTTTAAATTGAATTATTACGTTTCAAAACTTTATTAAGTTATTCAAAACAACTTTTATTTTAGAAATTCTTTTCCAAAAGCTTTTCACTTTAAATCCGATCCATTTCCAAAACCATTTAGATTTAAAAATTAGATCTTAAAAATTATTTCAGAAATATGTGGCTTAACCGATTTCCACGTGCAATCCATATTTGTGTGTGTATAGTGTAGTCCAGGGGTATTACACGATTGTGCACAACATCAATCATCACAGATATATCGATAAGCAGTATAACCCATAACGTTTATCTTCATCAACAGATTCATAGATAAAGTAAATTTATCAATCACAAAGATTCACTAATATGATTCGATGTGGGTTTCGGATAACCAATTGGAATCTGACTCCTTGCCGCATCGAAGTTTAAATGCCGTTTTACGGGCAAAAGGAGTTTCACACACATATAGGAACAAATCACAGTCCATCACAATATCACAACAGAAATATCAATCCAGTACAGAACAATTGGTGATAGTCAATCATCTCTAATTAGGGTGAATATGATTAAGTGTGTTAACCACACAATTTATTTTATAAAATTTAAATCAATGATTAATTATTCTTAACTATAAATTGATTTAATCTTAATTAACTTTATCAATTAACTTTTCTTAATTTAATTATCTTAATACATAAATCCTTAATTTATAATTAATTAAATCTTAATTACTTTCACCCTTTAATTAAATCAACTTTTAATTATAAAGTAATTAAAAAATTTAATTGTTTAATATCTTTATTTAATCATTATAAAGAATTTTGTCTTTAAGTTAAAAAATTTAAATATTTGATTTACTCCTAAAAGTCAAATTTTTAAACAATTTTATTTTTAAAAATCTAAGTTTTAAAATACTTCATTGATCCCGGATAATTATTTTAAAAACAAGTTTAAATCATGCTTCAAAATTTTTGCGGTTTTTAAGTATGACCCGAGGCCTTCCCCGAGTTCCCCCCGATGTAAAAACTTCCCTGTTTCGAGTTTCCACTCGAATCGACCCGTGAGAGAAATTTTTTCACAAATTTGCAAGTCCGGAAATCTACTCGATACAGCTCCAAAACGTCACGAGCTCGACTTCGAGTTTTCTACCTAAATTCCCGAGTGGTGCTTCGAGCTTCCCTCCCAAAACTACGTGCTGATACAACAACCCCCCTCGTGCACGTGCACCGGCACCGGAGGCGACTCCGACCACTGGCGAACATCGCCGCACATCAACGACCAACCCAGCAACCATCTCCAGTCATCGAAGTGCTCCTTCTCCCCTCAAATCAAAATCGAGCTCTAAGCCTCGAACTGGAAATCAACTGCTTGACTAAAACCACCCCAATCACGCGACGCCGACCACTTGGCCTCGCACCACCGCGGCCACATCACCTCCGATCACCCACCAAGCTATCCCCAGAATCCCCTCGAACTCGATGCACCCGAGAATCATCAGCGACCCATTCTTTTACGTGAACAAACGTGAGTTCTTAAACCCTATTTTAATGTTGAATCCAAGATTTAAGAATCTATAATTTAATCTAGTATTTTTCTGGAAATCACGAACACCCAAACCATCAGCGACAACGAATTCGAGGCCTATAACTTCTTAGATCATCAGAGCTTAGTAAAACTTTATTTTCCAGAACATCCCAAATGTTTCAGTGAAAAACCAACGAAAAACTTAGTTTTCAGTTTCAAAAATTATCATTTTCCAAGGGGATTCAAGTAATATTACTGAAATACAAATCGGTGATATTCGAATTTATTGCTTATTGGGTTGTTACTGAGTTTAACATTTTCCAGTGAAGATAATCCCAGTCCCTTTGCTTCGATTAATTACTGAATTAAAGTACAGGTAAGCAACATTTTCAACTTGTTTAAAATCTTTTCCAAAAGCAAAAAGAGAAGAAGAAGATGTCAAATCTTTTTTTTTTGTCGATGGTTTACTCTGTAAACCAGTGGTTTAATCCTGCTTTTTTTCCTTTTCAAAGTTTCCCAAAAACTATAACCCGCTGTGATTTTATTTCTAGAACACTAGTGCAAGTTTTGAAACACCTTTCTCTTTTCTTTTTTTTTATTCTTTACAATCCAATTTTCCTTTTCAACAGAAGATGGGAGAGTAACTTATAAGCTTCATTGTAAATGAATGTTACAGGGAAAACGAAACAAGGAAAACAGTGTTCCCAGGGAAAATCAAAACACAAGCACGCTATTCATTCAATTCAAAGTTATGGCATCCATGCAGGAATTCAAGCACACACAAAATTTGAACAAGGTATGGATTTACTCACAGCTTTAATTACTGAAGTGTGGCACAGGGTTAAGCAACAATTTTTTTCCTCTTAACTGTTTGCTTTCACTTCAGAAACAAAGAGGGAAGAGAGAGATTTGGGTTCTAATATGGTTTACTTTGTAAACCTGAAAAATAAATGCAACTCCATTTCCAGTGAAAAAAAACAATGACACATAGTTTTACTTTGATTAGTTACTGAAAAACACATAGTATATCCAAACCATAGGTTATCATTCAAAACCTGGCATGGTTTACACTGTAACACAGAGTGTTACAGGTAACAGAAGAACAAAAATCAACATTTACAGGGAAAGAAAACTCAAGCATAGCAATCATTCACAAGCCAAAACTATTCACATTTCATGCAGGCATTTAAACATAATAAAGAAAAAAAAATGAAGGCGGCATGGGGTTTACTCACATTTTTTTTCAGAAGATAGAAGTGTCAACCTGACAGTTTTTCAAACAGAGATGAATGAAGGTCTGCAAGTTTCTTTTTTTCTACTTTAAATCCTTTTAAGTTTTAGATCTGCAAATGGTGGTTACAGATCTATGTTTACTTCTGGTTGTATTCACTTATTCAATTCATTAATGACAATGTATATTTTTTTTTAATTACTCACAGTTGGATTTATAACAGAGAAGCTTTCCTTCTTTCTTTTTTCTGCAGTTTTGAAACCAGAAACCATGTTTAGCCTTAAACTTGATTTTTCCTGCAATTTGTTGAATGTTATGGTATTAAATTCTTTTCCCATTAGCAATTATAACTTCAAACTCAAATTCTTTTAAAGGAAAATTTACTTGCCTTAAAATTCATTCCCAGAAACTAGCATTATAGCAAAACCTTGAAACTTCACTGTTTCAAGACAAATCTGCAGTTTGAATTTAAAAATTGTTGTTAAAATATGACTTCAAAACAATAATTTTATTAACTATAAAATTTTAAAACTTACCTGAGAGCACACTACAGTTTTGTGGCTTTAGAAATCACTTTTGTTTTAGCTTTTGAATTTAAAGAAGAGATTGGCAGTTTTCTTTCTTTTTTTTCTGAATTTTTTTTCTTGCTTGAGTGTTGAGATATGAAATGTTAGATCTTTGATTACTGAACTTTTCAGATGTTTAGGAGATTTAAAAATTCGAATTGGAAGGTGAATGGTTTTCTGACATTTTTTTATTTGACTAATTTATTTAGGAAATGATGTCTTGTGCCATTTGTTAAAAATAATCATAAGCTTTAGATCTTGTTAATTATTCTACTCCACCCTCACATGTTGATATATATGCAGCCTTTAATGTTTACAAAGCAAAAGAAAGTTTTATAGCTTTATTTTCTGTATTATATACACTTTTATAAACCAATATATATATATATATATATATCTTTATTCATTTGCATATGTATACATATGTACAATGTTAAAAGAAAATTTTAACCAAATTTACATTACATATGTTACATCTTAATGATTTTAAATGCTACTTATTTTTTTTTAAAACCTTTATTATAAATTTAAATCAAATCTTTAAAATTTTTTAAACTTGAAATATAAACACTTATGTCCATTGTATACATTCACACTTTATCTTGAACAAATTTAAATTAAATTTTAAATATGCATTCAATTTACTCATATTTGTAATATACATATATACATATAGGATTTTAAATTTAAATGACTTTTTACAATATTTATTATTTCAATATTTTAATCTCAAAATAAAATTGGGATTTAATTATATATTATTATCACTCATTTTTATTTGTTTAGGATTTTTTCCTTCCAATTTAATTTCAAATTAAATCTCAAGAGTTTGAATATATTATTTATTTAAATTGATAACTTTGGGATGTTACTTTTTAACTATAAGATTTTAAATATAGAAATTCAAAATCTTAATTAAAATTTAAAATCAATACTCAAATAAACAAATATCCCATTTAATTTGAAAAATTCAAATTAATTTACAATTTTATCCAAAAATTTAATTTAATTATCAATTTTAAATTTAATTAAAAATTGGGATCGTTACAGATTTCCCCCCTTAAAAAAAATTTCGTCCTCGAAATTTGCAAGGAATACGACAAAGAAAAGATGAAAGATAGAAAAATATCTTTCCAAATTAAACTGGATATCAATTCCGTATTTGGCTTACCAAATCAGAATATCAACAATATGAGAATAAACTCATACAATTATTTTGCAAGATACTCGGGTTCACCGGTCTACGAATATGCAAAGGCATTGATTAGTTCGAAGGATAACTAATCATTCATAGAATATATCGGATCCCAGGAAATAGATTGATGGATTTAATCTTCTACAATTTCTCAAACACAAGATATAGATTCCAACTTAGGTCGGAATATCCCAAAGTATACATCAACTTGTCCCTCTTCGGACTTCAAACAACATAAGGAATTACAATAGAATTTCAAATTTGGTTTTAATCGAAATTGTTTTATCGATACAAATTATTTAACTATATATTTTAGTTAACCAACTAATCAAATTTAAATTTTGCTAAGGTTAAGAACGAAAAGATGATAGGAATTTAACCAAGAGAATACGAAATTGAGACTTATCTACGATTCGTAGGGTCACCACCACACCGAAGCTTCTTTCTTAAGCTGCTACAAAGCAATCAAAAGAATTGGAAAGACGAATCAAAGGAGATTGATAAAGAAAGTTATTTCCGTTGTTGCAAGGCATTGACCACTTGTACTGGTATTTCCCTATACCCTATCTCGTTCTCTTCTCGCACTCATACTCACTATAAGTGAATAGTAAGAGAATTTACTGAGGCATTCGATCGGATATCTTAAGGATTACTCATTCTAGGGTATACTTCACCCTATCTCTAATGAGTTAATGTGTTATACTCCTGAGCTAAAGTTTTAACCTTCAGCTCTGATACCAATTCTAACGACCCTGACTCGACCTTCGAAAATCGACACCGAATACGACACTCGTATTCAAATGCCGCAGATCCAAACGTCGAACCTGGTTCACCGGAGCTTATAACACAATAAGTACAACACAGCGGAAGAAATATGCATGATACATTTGATATACAACATTTAATACAATATCTGATACAACATAATACAATAGAATGGTACAATGGATAACAATACTATCAGAGATACAAGAAAATAGCAGCGGAAAGATAGTGTCTTCAATCCAAACTCCAAGAACTCAATCTTCAATCCAAAGCTAGAAAGAACTCTATATCATGTTGCACTAAGCTAAGCAAGGTCAGAAGTCCGAGACTGAAGAAGATCCCAAAGACTGAAAGCTACCAATCCAAAGACTTTGAAGGCTAATGAATCTATACCTATTACTGGAATATCTGAAAACCCAACTCTAGACTGCCCGTGTGGAAAATAGTGGGCACCTAGAGTTTAGGAAAGGAACAATAAACTCCAGGTCAGTCATGGGACTGGTGTGAGCAAACAAAACAATTTTATCTTTTAAAACAAACAACAAAGCTTTTAAAGTTTAAATCCGCAATGCTTTTGGAAAATGAAACTACCATAAGGCCTCCCGGCACACACACAATGCAAACGCACACATGGGGGAGATTTCTCCTTATGATAGTCAAACATGCTTACTACGCAAAAATTCTTTTTGATATTATTATTAGTGCATAGTGGAAAACACTTCGAAAGTATAATATAAATCCTAGCCAGCATAGGTACCATTATACTATGCCCACTATAGCTGCCATGTTAAATGGCAGGTTCTACAACTAAAACCGTACAAGGCGCGTATTGGATGAATGGATTTCCAATAAATGGTCAGGCTAAGGAACTTCCTATTGCCACATGGGAACGCCTGGCGGGACGCCCCGAGAACCTACCCGGCTCTCTGCCAAACAAGGCCGGCTACCCCCTTCCCGGGGAATAAAACCTAAGATATGCCACCCCCGGTCCTTTGGGACCTTTAACTGAGGATCCTCTACACCAACAACATCACACAGTAATAGATATATACTACAGTGCCCACATGAGTAAGTATCTGGGCTCCATACCATGATACTACCCTTTTCCAGAAGGAATGGTCATACCCTAGGGGAGCTACCCCTGAAACCTTGCCGCATCTTTCCTGTTTCGACCATTACCGGGTTGTGAGGCTCGATGAGGTTTCGTCCACAAAGCTACGCTTTTCCAAAAAGCCATGCTTTGATCACAAATGATCAACAAATGATCATCAATATACAGCAACACTTAGCATGCCACACTACCAAATTGGGAGTATATCGCCGATAACCTTCAACTACATAACCTCTGAGCTCATACGTCTCAGAGAAGGGTGTTAAGCTAAGAGAATAAATTCTCCGCCACCAACAGATATGTATTTGAAAGAAATCGGCTTTATATCTCAAAGTGTAGTGTCAGACACACGACCATACAAGTCTGTTCTGGGCTCGAACAGAACCGAAGGCACTTCCGAAGAAGCCCTTGCAAATCCGGGTATGCACAATCCCGATCGGACTTCCCATCACTTAGGAAATCTCTATACCGGCGCGACTCAGTGTAGAGACAATCGACGGGTTGCCCTTTCGTTCTCGAAAATACCCGGTCTTCACCACCGTTCTTCAAAAGCTATCCATAAAGACGTATCATTATTTGGAATGGGTTATGTGACACAAGGTCCTCTCCCGGCTAAACCGAATAATGAGCGCAATATTTAAAAACATATGGATATGGGATCTCAGTTAAGTCACAACTTATTATCCAAAACCTTTCTTTTAAATGGTTTAAACCAAATTACCATTTCAAATCTTTAAACAAAAGATTTATTTCACAAAGTTTAACCAGTTTCACAAAGATCCATTTACGGTTTCCAAAACAATATCCATTTTAATTGGATTAATTCATTTAATCTTTAAATCCAAGGTTTTACTCATAGCTTCCAAACCCGTTTTCAATTATTCATTTACAACTTGGAAAACCATTTAAATTCAAACTTGAAATTCCTTTTATACAAATTGGAAATTCATTTCTTGTATGAAAGTCTTATCATTTGAAAACAAACAGTTTTCATTTTGGAAAAATCCGATTTTAATTATACAAGTTAAAGTTTTTCCAACTCGGGTTAAGTTTAATTCCCAAAACAACACTTAAAAAATGGTTTAAAAACCCATATAAACTTGTGTGACCTTTTACATCATAAATTCTCAAAATAGAATTAAATTTCAAACCTTGAGTTCAATTTTAAATTGAATTATTAAGTTTCAAAGCTTTATTAAGTTATTCAAAACAACTTTTATTTTAGAAATTCTTTTCCAAAAGCTTTTCACTTTAAATCCGATACATTTCCATAACCATTTAGATTTAAAAATTAGATCTTAAAAATTATTTCAGAAATATGTGGCTGAACCGATTTCCACGTGCAATCCATATTTATGTGTGTATAGTGTAGTCCAGGGGTATTACACGATAGTGCACAACATCAATCATCACAGATATATCGATAAGCAGTATAACCCATAACGCTTATCTTCATCAACAGATTCATAGATAAAGTAAATTTATCAATCACAAAGATTCACTAATATGATTCGATGTGCGTTTCGGATAACCAATTGGAATCCGACTCCTTGCCGCATCGAAGTTTAAATGCCGTTTTACGGGCAAAAGGGGTTTCATACACATATAGGAAAAAATCACAAATCACAGTCCATCACAAAGCAATCACAGTATCACAACAGAAATATCAATCCAGTACAGAACAATTGGTGATAGTCAATCATCTCTAATTAGGATGTATATGATTAAGTGTGTTAACCACACAATTTATTTTATAAAATTTAAATCAATGAATAATTATTCTTAACTATAAATTGATTCAATCTTGATTAACTTTATCAATTAACTTTTCTTAATTTAATTATCTTAATACATAAATCCTTAATTTATAATTAATTAAATCTTAATTACTTTCACCCTTTAATTAAATCAACTTTTAATTATAAAGTAATTACAAATTTTAGTTGTTTAAAATCTTTATTTAATCATTATAAAGAATTATGTCTTTAAGTTAAAAATTTTAAATATTTGATTTACTCCTAAGTATTTTATCAAGTCAAATTTTTAAACAATTTTATTTTTAAAAATCTAAGTTTTAAAATACTTCATTTATCCCGGATAATTATTTTAAAAACAAGTTTAAATCATGCTTCAAAATTTTTGCTGTTTTTAAGTATGTCCCGAGTCCTTCCCCGAGTTCCCCCCGATGTAAAAACTTCCCTGCTTCGAGTTTCCACTCGAATCGACCCGTGAGAGAAATTTTTTCACAAATTTGCAAGTTCGGAAATCTACTCGATACAGCTCCAAAACGTCACTAGCTCGACTTCGAGTTTTCTACCTAAATTCCCGAGTGGTGCTTCGAGCTTCCCTCCCAAAACTACGTGCTGATACAACAACCCCCCTCGTGCACGTGCACCGGCACCGGAGGCGACTCCGACCACTGGAGAACATCGTCGCACGTCAACCACCAACCCAGCAACCATCTCCAGTCATCGAAGTGCTCCATCTCCCCTCAAATCAAAATCGAGCTCTAAGCCTCGAACAGGAAATCAACTGCTCGACTAAAACCACCCCGATCACGCGACGCCGACCACTTGGCCTCGCACCACCGCGGCCACATCACCTCCGATCACCCACCAAGCTATCCCCAGAATCCCCTCGAACTAGATGCACCCGAGAATCATCAGCGACCCATTCTTTTACGTGAACAAACGTGAGTTCTTAAACCCTATTTTAATCTTGAATCCAAGATTTAAGAATCTATAATTTAATCTACTATTTTTCTGGAAATTACGAACACCCAAACCATCTGCGAAACCGAATTCGAGGCCTATAACTTCTTAGATCATCAGAGCTTAGAAAAACTTTATTTTCCAGAACATCCCAAATGTTTCAGTGAAAATCCTAAGAAAAACTTAGTTTTCAGTTTCAAAAATTATCATTTTCCAAGGGGATTCAAGTAATATTACTGAAATACAAATCGGTGATATTCGTATTTATTGCTTATTGGGTTGTTACTGAGTTTAACATTTTCCAGTGAAGATAATCCCAGTCCCTTTGCTTCGATTTATTACTGAATTAAAGTACAGGTAAGCAACATTTTCAACTTGTTTAAAATCTTTTCCAAAAGCAAAAAGAGAAGAAGAAGATGTCAAATCTTTTTTTTTTGTAGATGGTTTACTCTGTAAACCAGTGGTTTAATCCTGCTTTTTTTCCTTTTCAAAGTTTCCCAAAAACTATAACCTGCTGTGATTTTATTTCTGGAACACTAGTGCAAGTTTCGAAACACCTTTGATTTTATTTCTGGAACACTAGTGCAAGTTTTGAAACACCTTTCTCTTTTCTTTTTTTTTATTCTTTACAATCCAATTTTCCTTTTCAACAGAAGATGGGAGAGTAACTTATAAGCTTCATTGTAAATAAATGTTACAGGGAAAATGAAACAAGGAAAACAGTGTTCCCACGGAAAATCAAAACACAAGCACACTATTCATTCAATTCAAAGCTATGGCATCCATGCAGGAATTCAAGCACACACAAAATTTGAACAAGGTATGGATTTACTCACAGCTTTAATTACTGAAGTGTGGCACAGGGTTAAGCAACAATTTTTTTCCTCTTAACTGTTTGCTTTCACTTCAGAAACAAAGAGGGAAGAGAGAGATTTCGGTTCTAATATGGTTTACTTTGTAAACCTGAAAAATAAATGCAACTCATTTTCCAGTGAAAAAAAACAATGACACATAGTTTTACTTTGATTAGTTACTGAAAAACACATAGTATATCCAAACCATAGGTTATCATTCAAAACCTGGCATGGTTTACACTGTAACACAGAGTGTTACAGGTAACAGAAGAACAAAAATCAACATTTACAGGGAAAGAAAACTCAAGCATAGCAATCATTCACAAGCCAAAACTATTCACATTTCATGCAGGCATTTAAACATAAGAAAGAAAAAAAAAATGAAGGCGGCATGGGGTTTACTCACATTTTTTTTCAGAAGATAGAAGTGTCTTCCTGACTGTTTTTCAAACAGAGATGAATGAAGGTCTGCAAGTTTCTTTTTTTTCTACTTTAAATCCTTTTAAGTTTTAGATCTGCAAATGGTGGTTACAGATCTATGTTTACTTCTGGTTGTATTCACTTATTTAATTCATTAATGACAATGTATAATATTTTTTTTTAATTACTCATAGTTGGATATATAACAGAGAAGCTTTCCTTCTTTCTTTTTTCTGCAGTTTTGAAACCAGAAATCAAGTTTAGCCTTAAACTTGATTTTTCCTGCAATTTATTGAATGTTATGGTATTAAATTCTTTTTCCATTAGCAATTATAACTTCAAACTCAAATTCTTTTAAAGGAAAATTTACTTGCCTTAAAATTCATTCCCAGAAACTAGCATTATAGCAAAACCCTGAAACTTCACTGTTTCAAGACAAATCTGCAGTTTGAATTTAAAAATTGTTGTTAAAATATGACTTCAAAACCATAATTTTATTAACTATAAAATTTTAAAACTTACCTGAGAGAACACTACAGTTTTGTGGCTTTAGAAATCACTTTTGTTTTAGCTTTTGAATTTAAAGAAGAGATTGGCAGTTTTCTTTCTTTTTTTTCTGAATTTTTTTTCTTGCTTGAGTGTTGAGATATGAAATGTTAGATCTTTGATTACTGAACTTTTCAGATGTTTAGGAGATTTAAAAATTCGAATTGGAAGGTGAAAGGTTTTCTGACATTTTTTTATTTGACTAATTTATTTAGGAAATGATGTCTTGTGCCATTTGTTAAAAATAATCATAAGCTTTAGATCTTGTTAATTATTCTACTCCACCCTCACATGTTGATATATATGCAGCCTTTAATGTTTACAAAGCAAAAGAAAGTTTTATAGCTTTATTTTCTGTATTGTATACACTTTTATAAACCAATATATATATATATATATATATATATATATATATCTTTATTCATTTGCATATATATACATATGTACAATGTTAAAAGAAAATTTTAACCAAATTTACATTACATATGTTACATCTTAATGATTTTAAATGCTACTTATTTTTTTTAAAACCTTTATTATAAATTTAAATCAAATCTTTAATTTTTTTTAAACTTGAAATATAAACACTTATGTCCATTGTATACATTCGCACTTTATCTTGAACAAATTTAAATTAAATTTTAAATATGCATCCAATTTACTCATATTTGTAATGTACATATATACATATAGGATTTTAAATTTAAATGACTTTTTACAATATTTATTATTTCAATATTTTAATCTCAAAATAAAATTGGGATTTAATTATATATTACTATCACTCATTTTCATTTGTTTATGATTTTTTCCTTCCAATTTAATTTCAAATTAAATCTCAAGAGTTTGAATATATTATTTATTTAAATTGATAGCTTTGGGATGTTACTTTTTAACCATAAGATTTTAAATATAGAAATTCAAAATCTCAATTAAATTTTAAAATCATTACTCAAATAAACAAATATCCCATTTAATTTGAAAAATTCAAATTAATTTACAATTTTATCCAAAAATTTAATTTAGTTATCAATTTTAAATTTAATTAAAAATTGGGATCGTTACAGATTTCCCCCCTTAAAAAAAAATTCGTCCTCGAAATTTGCAAGGAAGACGACAAAGAAAAGATGAAAGATAGAAAAATTTCTTTCCAAATTAAACTGGATATCAATTCCGTATTTGGCTTACCAAATTAGAATATCAACAATATGAGAATAAACTCATACAATTATTTCGCAAGATACTCGGGTTCACCGGTCTACGAATATGCAAAGGCATTGATTAGTTCGAAGGATAACTAATCATTCGTAGAATATATCGGATCCCAGAGAATAGATAGATGGATTTAATCTTCTACAATTTCTCAAACACAAGATATAGATTCCAACTTAGGTCGGAATATCCCAAAGTATACATCAACTTGTCCCTCTTTGGACTTCAAACAACATAAGGAATTACAATAGAATTTCAAATTTGGTTTTAATCAAAATTGTTTTATCGATACAAATTATTTAACTAAATATTTTAGTTAACCAATTTATCAAATTTAAATTTTGCTAAGGTTAAGAGCGAAAAGATGATAGGAATTTAACCAAGAGAATACGAAATTGAGACTTATCTACGATTCGTAGGGCCACCATCACACCGAAGCTTCTTTCTTGAGCTGCTACAAAGCAATCAAAAGAATTGGAAAGACGAATCAAAGGAGATTGATAAAGAAAGTTATTTCCGTTGTTGCAGGGCATTGACCACTTGTACTGGTATTTCCCTGTCCCCTATCTCGTTCTCTTCTCGCACTCATACTCACTATAAGTGAATAGTAAGAGAATTTACTGAGGCATTCGATCGGATATCTTAGGGATTACTCATTCTAGGGTGTACTTCACCCTATCTCTAATGAGTTACTTAATGTGTTATACTCCTGAGCTAAAGTTTTAACCTTCAGCTCTGATACCAATTCTAACGACCCTGACTCGACCTACGAAAATCGGCACCGAATACGACATTCGTATTCAAATGCCGCAGATCCAAACGTCGAACCTGGTTCGCCGGAGCTTATAACACAATAAGTACAACACAGCGGAAGAAATATGCATGATACATTTGATATACAACATTTAATACAATATCTGATACAACATAATACAATAGAATGGTACAATGGATAACAATACTATCAGAGATACAAGAAAATAGCAGCGGAAAGATAGTGTCTTCAATCCAAACTCCAAGAACTCAATCTTCAATCCAAAGCTAGAAAGAACTCTATATCATGTTGCACTAAGCTAAGCAAGGTCAGAAGTCCGAGACTGAAGAAGATCCCAAAGACTGAAAGCTACCAATCCAAAGACTTTGAAGGCTAATGAATCTATACCTATTACTGGAATATCTGAAAACCCAACTCTAGACTGCCCGTGTGGAAAATAGTGGGCACCTAGATTTTAGGAAAGGAACAATAAACTCCAGGTCAGTCATGGGACTGGTGTGAGAAAACAAAACAATTTTATCTTTTAAAACAAACAACAAAGCTTTTAAAGTTTAAATCCGCAATGCTTTTGGAAAATGAAACTACCATAAGGCCTCCCGGCACACACACAATGCAAACGCACACATGGGGGAGATTTCTCCTTATGATAGTCAAACATGCTTACTGCGCAAAAATTCTTTTTGATATTATTATTAGTGCATAGTGGAAAGCACTTCGAAAGTATAATATAAATCCTAGCCAGCATAGGTACCATTATACTATGCCTACTATAGCTGCCATGTTAAATGGCAGGTTCTACAACTAAAACCGTACAAGGCGCGTATTGGATGAATGGATTTCCAACAAATGGTCAGGCTAAGGAACTTCCTATTGCCACATGGGAACGCCTCTGGTGGGACGCCCCGAGAACCTACCCGGCTCTCTGCCAAACAAGGTCGGCTACGCCCTTCCCGGGGAATAAAACCTAAGATATGCCACCACCGGTCCTTTGGGACCTTTAACCGAGGATCCTCTACACCAACAACATCACAGAGTAATAGATATATACTACAGTGCCCACATGAGTAAGTAACTGGGCTCCATACCATGATACTACCCTTTTCCAGAAGGAATGGTCATACCCTAGGGGAGCTACCCCTGAAACCTTGCCGCATCTTTCCTGTTTCGACCATTACCGGGTTGTGAGGCTCGATGAGGTTTCGTCCACAAAGCTACGCTTTTCCAAAAAGCCATGCTTTGATCACAAATGATCAACAAATGATCATCAATATACAGCAACACTTAGCATGCCACACTACCAAATTGGGAGTATATCGCCGATAACCTTCAACTACATAACCTCTGAGCTCATACGTCTCAGAGAAGGGTGTTAAGCTAAGAGAATAAATTCTCCGCCACCAACAGATATGTATTTGAAAGAAATCGGCTTTATATCTCAAAGTGTAGTGTCAGACACACGACCATACAAGTCTGTTCTGGGCTCGAACAGAACCGAAGGCACTTCCGAAGAAGCCCTTGCAAATCCGGGTATTCACAATCCCGATCGGACTTCCCATCACTTAGGAAATCTCTATACCGGCGCGACTCAGTGTAGAGACAATCGACGGGTTGCCCTTTCGTTCTCGAAAATACCCGGTCTTCACCACCGTTCTTCAAAAGCTATCCATAAAGACGTATCATTATTCGGAATGGGTTATGTGACACAAGGTCCTCTCCCGGCTAAATCGAATAATGAGCGCAATATTTAAAAACATATGGATATGGGATCTCAGTTAAGTCACAACTTATTATCCAAAACCTTTCTTTTAAATGGTTTAAACCAAATTACCATTTCAAATCTTTAAACAAAAGATTTATTTCACAAAGTTTAACCAGTTTCACAAAGATCCATTTACGGTTTCCAAAACAATATCCATTTTAATTGGATTAATTCATTTAATCTTTAAATCCAAGGTTTTACTCATAGCTTCCAAACCCGTTTTCAATTATTCATTTACAACTTGGAGAACCATTTAAATTCAAACTTGAAATTCCTTTTATACAAATTGGAAATTCATTTCTTGTATGAAAGTCTTATCATTTGAAAACAAACAGTTTTCATTTTGGAAAAATCCGATTTTAATTATACAAGTTAAAGTTTTTCCAACTCGGGTTAAGTTTAATTCCCAAAACAACACTTAAAAAATGGTTTAAAAATCCATATAAACTTGTGTGACCTTTTACATCATAAATTCTCAAAATAGAATTAAATTTCAAACCTTGAGTTCAATTTTAAATTGAATTATTAAGTTTCAAAACTTTATTAAGTTATTCAAAACAACTTTTATTTTAGAAATTCTTTTCCAAAAGCTTTTCACTTTAAATCCGATCCATTTCCAAAACCATTTAGATTTAAAAATTAGATCTTAAAAATTATTTCAGAAATATGTGGCTTAACCGATTTCCACGTGCAACCCATATTTATGTGTGTATAGTGTAGTCCAAGGGTATTACACGATAGTGCACAACATCAATCATCACAGATACATCGATAAGCAGTATAACCCATAACGCTTATCTTCATCAACAGATTCATAGATAAAGTAAATTTATCAATCACAAAGATTCGCTAGTATGATTCGACGTGGGTTTCGGATAACCAATTGGAATCTGACTCCTTGCCGCATCGAAGTTTAAATGCCGTTTTACGGGCAAAAGGGGTTTCACACACATATAGGAACAAATCACAGTCCATCACAGTATCACAACAGAAATATCAATCCAGTACAGAACAATTGGTGATAGTCAATCATCTCTAATTAGGGTGAATATGATTAAGTGTGTTAACCACACAATTTATTTTATAAAATTTAAATCAATGATTAATTATTCTTAACTATAAATTGATTTAATCTTGATTAACTTTATCAATTAACTTTTCTTAATTTAATTATCTTAATACATAAATCCTTAATTTATAATTAATTAAATCTTAATTACTTTCACCCTTTAATTAAATCAACTTTTAATTATAAAGTAATTACAAATTTTAATTGTTTAAAATCTTTGTTTAATCATTATAAAGAATTTTGTCTTTAAGTTTAAAAATTTAAATATTTGATTTACTCCTAAAAGTCAAATTTTTAAACAATTTTATTTTTAAAAATCTAAGTTTTAAAATACTTCATTTATCCCGGATAATTATTTTAAAAACAAGTTTAAATCATGTTTCAAAATTTTAGCTGTTTTTAAGTATGACCCGAGGCCTTCCCCGAGTTCCCCCTGATGTAAAAACTTACCTGCTTCGAGTTTCCACTCGAATCGACCCATGAGAGAAATTTTTTCACAAATTTGCAAGTTCGAAAATCTACTCGATACAGCTCCAAAACGTCACGAGCTCGACTTCGAGTTTTCTACCTAAATTCTCGAGTGGTGCTTCAAGCTTCCCTCCCAAAACTACGTGCTGATACAACAACCCCCCTCGTGCACGTGCACCGGCACCAGAGGCGACTCCGACCACTGGCGAACATCGCCGCACGTCAACCACCAACCCAGCAACCATCTCCAGTCATCGAAGTGCTCCATCTCCCCTCAAATCAAAATCGAGCTCTAAGCCTCGAACAGGAAATCAAATGCTCGACTAAAACCACCCCGATCACGCGACGCCGACCACTTGGCCTCGCACCACCGCGGCCACATCACCTCCGATCACCCACCAAGCTATCCCCAGAATCCCCTCGAACTAGATGCACCCGAGAATCATCAGCGACCCATTCTTTTACGTGAACAAACGTGAGTTCTTAAACCCTATTTTAATCTTGAATCCAAGATTTAAGAATCTATAATTTAATCTACTATTTTTCTGGAAATCACGAACACCCAAACCATCTGCGAAACCGAATTCGAGGCCTATAACTTCTTAGATCATCAGAGCTTAGAAAAACTTTATTTTCCAGAACATCCCAAATGTTTCAGCGAAAAACCAACGAAAAACTTAGTTTTCAGTTTCAAAAATTATCATTTTCCAAGGGGATTCAAGTAATATTACTGAAATACAAATCGGTGATATTCGAATTTATTGCTTATTGGGTTGTTACTGAGTTTAACATTTTCCAGTGAAGATAATCCCAGTCCCTTTGCTTCAATTTATTACTGAATTAAAGTACAGGTAAGCAACATTTTCAACTTGTTTAAAATCTTTTCCAAAAGCAAAAAGAGAAGAAGAAGATGTCAAATCTTTTTTTTGTAGATGGTTTACTCTGTAAACCAGTGGTTTAATCCTGCTTTTTTTCCTTTTCAAAGTTTCCCAAAAACTATAACCTGCTGTGATTTTATTTCTGGAACACTAGTGCAAGTTTTGAAACACCTTTCTCTTTTCTTTTCTTTTATTCTTTACAATCCAGTTTTCCTTTTCAACAGAAGATGGGAGAGTAACTTATAAGCTTCATTGTAAATAAATGTTACAGGGAAAACGAAACAAGGAAAACAGTGTTCCCAGGGAAAATCAAAACACAACCACACTATTCATTCAATTCAAAGCTATGGCATCCATGCAGGAATTCAAGCACACACAAAATTTGAACAAGGTATGGATTTACTCACAGCTTTAATTACTGAAGTGTGGCACAGGGTTAAGCAACAATTTTTTTCCTCTTAACTGTTTGCTTTCACTTCAGAAACAAAGAGGGAAGAGAGAGATTTCGGTTCTAATATGGTTTACTTTGTAAACCTGAAAAATAAATGCAACTCATTTTCCAGTGAAAAAAAACAATGACACATAGTTTTACTTTGATTAGTTACTGAAAAACACATAGTATATCCAAACCATAGGTTATCATTCAAAACCTGGCATGGTTTACACTGTAACACAGAGTGTTACAGGTAACAGAAGAACAAAAATCAACATTTACAGGGAAAGAAAACTCAAGCATAGCAATCATTCACAAGCCAAAACTATTCACATTTCATGCAGGCATTTAAACATAATAAAGAAAAAAAAATGAAGGCGGCATGGGGTTTACTCACATTTTTTTTCAGAAGATAGAAGTGTCAACCTGACAGTTTTTCAAACAGAGATGAATGAAGGTCTGCAAGTTTCTTTTTTTCTACTTTAAATCCTTTTAAGTTTTAGATCTGCAAATGGTGGTTACAGATCTATGTTTACTTCTGGTTGTATTCACTTATTCAATTCATTAATGACAATGTATATTTTTTTTTTAATTACTCACAGTTGGATTTATAACAGAGAAGCTTTCCTTCTTTCTTTTTTCTGCAGTTTTGAAACCAGAAACCATGTTTAGCCTTAAACTTGATTTTTCCTGCAATTTGTTGAATGTT
Organism: Allium cepa; assembly: GCA_030765085.1. NCBI lineage: Eukaryota > Viridiplantae > Streptophyta > Magnoliopsida > Asparagales > Amaryllidaceae > Allium > Allium cepa. The sequence goes on along the minus strand of CM060941.1, from coordinate 74,136,115 downwards.
ATGGTATTAAATTCTTTTCCCATTAGCAATTATAACTTCAAACTCAAATTCTTTTAAAGGAAAATTTACTTGCCTTAAAATTCATTCCCAGAAACTAGCATTATAGCAAAACCTTGAAACTTCACTGTTTCAAGACAAATCTGCAGTTTGAATTTAAAAATTGTTGTTAAAATATGACTTCAAAACCATAATTTTATTAACTATAAAATTTTAAAACTTACCAGAGAGCACACTACAGTTTTGTGGCTTTAGAAATCACTTTAGTTTTAGCTTTTGAATTTGAAGAAGAGATTGGCAGTTTTCTTTCTTTTTTCTGATTTTTTTTTCTTGCTTGAGTGTTGAGATATGAAATGTTAGATCTTTGATTACTGAACTTTTCAGATGTTTAGGAGATTTAAAAATTCGAATTGGAAGGTGAAAGGTTTTCTGACATTTTTTTATTTGACTAATTTATTTAGGAAATGATGTCTTGTGCCATTTGTTAAAAATAATCGTAAGCTTTAGATCTTGTTAATTATTCTACTCCACCCTCACATGTTGATATATATGTAGCCTTTAATGTTTACAAAGCAAAAGAAAGTTTTATAGCTTTATTTTCTATATTATATACACTTTTATAAACCTATATATATATATATATATATATATCTTTATTCATTTGCATATATATACATATGTACAATGTTAAAAGAAAATTTTAACCAAATTTACATTACATATGTTACATCTTAATGATTTTAAATGCTACTTATTTTTTTTTTTAAAACCTTTATTATAAATTTAAATCAAATCTTTAATTTTTTTAAACTTGAAATATAAACACTTATATCCATTGTATACATTCACACTTTATCTTGAACAAATTTAAATTAAATTTTAAATATGCATTCAATTTACTCATATTTGTAATATACATATATACATATAGGATTTTAAATTTAAATGACTTTTTACAATATTTATTATTTCAATATTTTAATCTCAAAATAAAATTGGGATTTAATTATATATTACTATCTCTCATTTTTATTTGTTTAGGATTCTTTCCTTCCAATTTAATTTCAAATTAAATCTCAAGAGTTTGAATATATTATTTATTTAAATTGGTAACTTTGGGATGTTACTTTTTATCTATAAGATTTTAAATATAGAAATTAAAAATCTCAATTAAATTTTAAAATCAATACTCAAATAAACAAATATCCCATTTAATTGAAAAATTCAAATTAATTTACAATTTTATCCAAAAATTTAATTTAATTATCAATTTTAAATTTAATTAAAAATTGGGATCGTTACAGTTACAAAACCAGTTGTGAATGAAGTTGCAAAGGCGAAGGTCAACAACAGTTTCAAATGTTACAATTGCCAGGAAGTGGGTCACAAGAGTAATGAATGTCCGAAGCCGAAGAAATGAACTATGATTGCTGAAGTTGAAGGTGAGGGTGTTGGGGAAGGTTATTCCAGTCCAATTGAAGAGGATGAACAGGATGTTGCGTCAGGAGATGAAGGATGTAATCTAATGATGAGGAGGTCTTGTTTAATACTGAAGCAGGAAGAAGAGGCTAGTTGGTTGAGGAGTAACATCTTTCAGTCAACATGCACTATTCTGGGAAAGGTTTGTAAATTTGTGATTGACGTTGGAAGTTATGACAATATTATTTCTACCGAAGCTGTGGGAAAGTTGAAGCTGAAGACGGAGAAGCATCCAAATCCCTACAAATTAGCGTGGTTGAGAAAAGGAGGAGATGTGAAGGTGGACAGACGAGTTCGAGTTCCATTCTCCATTAGAAAGAAGTATAAAGACGAGATTTGGTGTGATGTTGTCGAGATGGATGTTTGTCACTTACTTTTGGGAAGACCATGGCAGTATGATCGAGCAGTGCAACATGACGGTCGGACCAATAGTTACAGCTTTATGTTTGAAGGTGTTAAGATCATTTTGGTTCCAAAGAAGAGACAGCAAGGAGAGAGAAAATCAGAGGAGATTGAGGAGCTGAAAACTTTATTGACTTTGAAGGAATTTATTGAAGAAGTAGAGGAGAGTCCAGAGGTGTTTTTGTTGATTGGACATGAAACCACTGTATCTGTAGAAGTTCCAGAGGAAGTAAAGCCGATATTGGAAGAATTCAAAGATGTGTTTCCTGAAGAGTTGCCAACGGAGTTACCACCGTTGAGGGATATTCAACATCAGATTGATCTTGTTCCAGGGGCAGTATTACCACACAGGCCACATTACAGGATGAGTCCTAAAGAGCATGAGGAATTGAGAAGGTAGGTGGAGGAGTTGTTAGAACAGGGGCGTGTTCAGGAGAGCTTGAGTCCTTGTGCAGTGCCAGCTTTGTTGGTGCCGAAGAAGGATGGTTCGTGGAGGATGTGTACGGACAATCGGGCTTTAAACAAGATCACTGTGAGATACAGATTTCTCATGCCGAGGTTCGATGATTTGATTGATCAGTTGAGTGGGGCTGTTGTGTTTTCCAAGATTGACTTGAAAAGTGGTTACCATCAGATTCGTATTAGACCGGGCGATGAATGGAAAACTGCTTTTAAAAACAGGGAAGGTCTATACGAATGATTGGTTATGCGGTTTGGCTTATCAAATGCTCCGAGTACTTTTATGAGAGTGATGAACCAGATTTTCAGACCATTCATTGGGAAGTTCGTGGTTGTTTACTTTGATGATATTTTAATCCATAGTGGGAGTATGGAAGAACACATCTAGCATTTACGAGAAGTACTGTTGATTCTACGACAAGAGCAGTTCTATACAGCAGCAAAGAAGTGCGTGTTTATGATGGACAATGTTTTATTTCTGGGGTATGTTTTGTCAAAAGAAGGTATTCAAGTGGATGAAAATAAAGTGGAAGCTGTCAGGAGTTGGCCACAGCCAAAGACCATTACTGAAGTGAGGAGTTTTCATGGATTGGTATCTTTCTATCGAAGATTCATTCCACATTTTAGTAGTGTGATGGCACCTATAACCGATTGCATGAAAGGAAGGAAGTTTGCATGGTCAGGGAAGCATGGGTTGCTTTTGAGAAGATCAAGACACTATTGACGTCAGCACCAATTCTAGTTTTACCGGATTTTCAGTTATTGTTTGAATTACATACTGATGCATCGAAGGTTGGGATTGGTGGAGTCTTGAGTCAAAAGGGAAGACCAGTTGCTTATTTCAGTGAGAAATTGTCTGGAGCTAAATTGAGATATAGCACTTATGATGTTGAGTTTTACACAATTGTTCAAGCAGTGAAGCACTGGAGACATTATTTGTTTCAGAAGGAGTTTGTTCTCTATACGGATCATGAAGCTTTGAAACATTTGCAAGGGCAGGACAAGATTTCAGCAAGGCATGCATCGTGGATTGCCTATTTGCAGCAATTTACTTTTGTTGTTAAGCACAAATCAGGGATGACGAATCGTGTGGCTGATGCATTGAGCAGGAGGAATCATTTGTTGACGACAATGAAAGTTGAAATGACAGGCTTTGAATTATTGCCAGAACTGATTGAAGAAGATCCATACTTTATGAAATTTGTTGAAAAAGTCAAGGAGGGAAGTGCTGATGAATTTGTGTTGATGGATGGTTTTCTGTTTAAGGGAAATCAATTATGTATACCAGAAGGCAGTTTGAGAATGAAGATTATCAAAGAGTTACATGAAGAAGGCCATATGGGTAGAGATCGAACATTGCAGTTGGTTTCTCAGTCTTATTATTGGCCGTCAATGAGAAGGAAAGTTGAAAGGTTTGTGCGTAGATGTCATGTTTGTCGGGTTTCGAAAGGGACAGCTACCAATGCAGGATTATATATGCCGTTACCTGTACCGACTAAACCTTGGGTTGATTTGAGTATGGATTTTGTTTTGGGGTTTCCTAGAACTTAAAGGGGTAACGATTCCATTTATGTAGTGGTTGATCGATTTTCGAAAATGGCACATTTTATTGCTTGTAAGAAGACGGCGGATGTTGTTCATGTTGCTCAGTTATATTTCAAAGAGATCTATTGACTTCATGGGTTGCCAGAATCTATTGTGTCGGATAAGGATACTCGTTTTCTGAGTCACTTTTGGCTAAGTTTGTGGAAGATGGTCGGAACGAAGCTGAATTTTAGTAGCGCTTACCATCCGCAGACAGATGGACAAACGGAGGTTGTGAACAGATCGTTGGGGAATTTATTGAGATGTTTGGTGAAAGATAATCTGAAAAGTTGGGATGTGAAGTTATGTCAAGCAGAGTTTGCTCATAATCATGCGGTGAATCGTAGTACAGGTTTCAATCCAATTTCAGATTGTTTATTCAAACTTGCCAAAGGGGCCGTTGGATTTAACGGTAGTGCCACAACCAAAGGGAACAGTTAAACGAGCTGTTGATTTTGTTGATGGGTTAACTGAATGTCATAAAATCGTTCAGGAACGATTGGAGAAGGCGAATGAAAAGTATAAACGACTGGCGGATAAGAAGCGGAGAAGTGTGAATTTCGAGGAAGGTGATTTGGTTTAAGCAGTAATGACAAAAGATCGTTTTCCAGTGGGAACGTACAATAAATTGAAGGCGCGGAAAATTGGTCCAGTTGAAATTTTAAAAAAAATCAATAAGAATGCATATCAGCTGAGGTTACCAGATGATGTTCATACTTCTGACGTTTTCAACATCAAATACTTAATTCCGTATTGTGGGAACGAGCTTGATGTGGAAGAAGATGGTGAAAATTCGAGGTCGAATTTCTGTCAACCGGGAGAGGATGATGCAGCGCGATCTACAATTGCACAAGGGTTAAGCCGGCCATGACCTAAGGGAGGAGTTTTAGATCGTCTACGACCTAACAAAGGCTTAAGTCGTTTGGTTACTTTAGGTCGTTTACGACCTATAGCTATAGGAGCTAAGGGAGAAGCAACGCGAGCTAACGAAGAGACGGCACGAGTTAACAGAGTCTTAGGTCGCGTTCGACCTAAGCCCAAGGTCGTTGACTGCGAACGACCTAACTTAGGACGTCCAGATATCACTGCTTCCTTAAGTCGCTGCAACGAGTTACGACCTAGTTAGGTCGCGTGAAGCGGTGCAGAAGCTACTCTGTTAAGCCGCGTCATTTTTAAGTTGTTAAGTCGCGGCTTGCTTAAGTCATATGTCGTTGTATTCATTAAGTCGTTATGTTCTTAAGTCGTCTGTTGCTTATGTCGTGTATTAAATATACTGTTAAGTCGTTGGCTGTGTGTTGTATATATGTACTGACTTAAGTCGTTGTGTTTGTTGAGTCGCTGCTGACTAAGTCGCGCCTTTTTAAGTCGTTGAGTCTTATTATTTTAAGTCGTGTATTCTTGTGTTGTAACTATTAAGTCGCGAATAAATCTCTGTTTGATTAAGTCGTAAGTCGTGGGATGTGAGGTCGGCAACGACTTAAGGGTCTGGGTTGAAGAGGGCGTGCGTTGTAACTTGAAATTAGGTTGATTGTTGAATAAAACTTTTGTTTTGCAAGCTCTGTGCTTTCATTAAATTGGTAGTTGAGTGTGATCTCCTATCTCCACTTTCGGTTATTCGAGTGCGCTTGAATCAACGATCGTTGAAGCCAATTCAAGGCATCAAGTGCGCTTGATCAACGTTTGAAGAATTGTAGATCTTCTTTCACGGTATCGTGCGCGATCAACGTGTCGAAGATAGCTAGAATTCGGTATCTTTGTGATCAATGAATTTGGGCATTTCAGTATCTTCAATCCACCATCGATCTATATCGTTTTGTTATTATCCGCTGCGTCAATATACATTATTCTATATTCTATCCGTTATTCTGGTTATACTATTTATTAAAAATAAGTATAACGCTGTTGTTGTAACTTATTTACAGCATTCATATTGTTATAATAATTAATACAGAATTCCAGCGTAGTGGAAATCTGAGTTATAAACTTGTGAGACAAGTTTATAATTGATTATTTTCTGTTTTGGTATACTAACGTGTAACAGTTGTGATGCTCATGAGTAGGACAAGGTAGTCTACGTATATCTAGGGTTGTCTGCATGTACCCATGTGTCCAATCCTTAGCCATCTGCATGGGTATGAGTTAACCATCCTGAGGAAGTTCTGTCATCGGTACGTGTGCTAAGGGATCAATGAATGAATCTGCAGTTGTGATGCTCATTGTTGGGATATGGTAGTCTACGTTTACGCTGGGTAGTTTGCTTGTATCCATATTTTGGACGTCTATGTGTGTTCAATCTTTTGCCATCTGCGCAGGCAGTGAATTGAGCATCTGAATGAGTTATCGTACATTTGAAGCGCTTGAGTGAGAGATGCAAGGCAGTGCGATGGATGCTATGTTTGTTGTGTGGTTAATATGTTATGTGATACCCAAATACCCACTATATTTTACATGTGATAGTAGTTTAGCATATGTTGTGTTTATGTGCTAATCTTTGAGTGTAGGGACATGTCAGATATGGTTCTTCATACCCTATGCCTCTGTTTACTATATACGGTTTTTATAGTATTTTGATATGATGTATCGTTTATGCCAGACTATTGTCTGACCCAATGTTTTATGTTTTGTCTCTTATTATCTTGAGTACTCTTCAATGAGTAGAATAGACATAACAGCTCTAAATAGCACATGGAGCTGTACGAGGTATGAGCAGGAGGCTACGTTTTCATATATCTATACCTTGGAGCTTACTATTGCTTATATTTCACTATGTAGTATTGTAAAGCTATGTCAATACTTTTATTTTGAGAGAGAGTTGTACAATTTATCTCGATATAGGATGTATAAACTTTTTGATTTAGTTTTGTGCAGGCTATGAACCTGATGCATTCTGGTATCCTTATTTATGGTTCATTTGATTATATTATTGTCTCGTCTGTTTTATATCTATGTTATACATTATATTTTCTCTGTGCGCTATGAGATGTTCTATGAGTTCTGTGTTTGATTTTATTTTTGTTTTTCACCATTGACAATCGTCATACATTGGTTGGATACCTCCACGGCTCATTGTATAGGTATATTAGGTACCATAGGTGTAGGGCGACCGTCACAATATATTCTGTTCCTAAGCGCACACATACGACAAGGTCTTATTTTTACATCTTATGGATAGATGACTGAAGCACAAATAGATGAAGCCAATATGACGGATTGTTCAGGAATAACTTCTAAAGCAATCATTGAATTTTTGAGTAGACAAGTTGGCGGCAAGGAAAATCTTAGATTTATCCTGGCTGACTAGAGAAATTACTTACGCTCTAAAAGAACAAGAGAGATGAGGCAAGGAGACACAGGTGTTGTGCTAGAATAGTTACAACAAATGCAGTAAAGGAATCCCAATTGCTTTTATGTTATACAAGTGAAAGAATATGATCTTATAACAAATATATTATGGGCAGATGCAAAGATGATACATGCATATTTTGGAGATGTTGTTTGCTTTGATACTACCTATAGTAATGAAAGCAAACTTTTGCATTATTTGTTGGTGTTAACAATAATAAGCAAACTAACATATTTGGTGTTGCATTATTATGTAATGAGATGGCTGAAACTTTTAAGTGGTTGTCTGACACGTTTGCCAACTGTATGTCCGGTAAAAACCTAAAACTAAAGTTATCCATCAAAATGCAGTTATAGCTTCATAATGGGCCGAGACATTTCCTAGTTTATGCATTTAGCACATATGTCAAAATGCAGCCAAACAACTTAACTACATTTTCGAGAAATTCAAAGATTATTCCAATGACTTTAACAATGTCATCTATGACTATGAGGATGAAGAAGATTATTTAGATGCTTGGAGTCATATGCTAAATTGTTACAATTTGAACAATAATGATTGGTTTCGTTGCTTGTATGCTCAAAAAGAGAAATGGGCTTTAGTATATGGTCGAGAAACTTTTTGCGTAGATATAACAACAACACAATGGAGTGAAACTATGAATGGTTCTTTAAAAAAATATTTAGCTATAACTATTATTTGTTATGGTTTTTTCAATATTTTTAAAGATTGGTTAAAGATCGTAGAGAGGAAGAAACCAGGGAAGACTTTAAAGCTAGTTAAACATTTCCTTCACTTGCATTTCCAGTAGAAATTTTAAAGCATGCCACAAACGTTTACACACCTGAAGTATTTGCTGCTTTTCAAATTGATTTATGCAAAGGTTATGAGTGTTCTATATTTAGCTTAAACGAGATTGGCTCGGTGAGAAAATATAAAATCACACCTCACAAGAGGTATTTTCAGTATACTGTCAAGATTGATTCCTCCAATGATTCTATTTTATGCAGTTGTTAGAAGTTTGAATTTGGAGGAATTCTGTGTTCACATGCTTTAAAAGTTTGACCTTTGAGAAATTTAAAAATATACCAGCCAAATATATTTTACAGAGATGGACAAAAAGTATCAAAGCTAGACCAAGTCATGGTGAATTAAATAGTCTAAAAGAAGGAATTGTTTGGCGTCATAATGGTTATGTAGGTTGCATGCCTTTGAAGAAGATGTATGCATGAAAGAACAACAAATTGAGCATTCTTTTGAAGCTAAAGAACAACTTTTTAATATTAATAAAGAGCATGTTGAGATTGTTGATAAACATAATGCGGTCAATGAACAATTAGCTGAGGCAATAAAGCATCTTACTCGGGTAGATGAACGACATCAAATGGCTAAGGGGATTAAAAATAAACCTAGAAAGGCAAGCGATAAAAAATATGAAAGATGAAAAAAATGCTTTAGAGGTTGCTATCCAAAAAAGGAAGCGACGAACCGATAAAGTACTTTCTTCAAACGTGGATACAAAAGGTGCCTTATTTCAAGAAAACCTTTCATTTTTGACCCCTCCACGATATGAATCGGTATAGTGTACAGGTTAATGTGTGGTTAGACATTCGTGTTTTCTTTTTGTATTTTTCATAGTGATTACCTAACTGATTTTATTTTTCCACTTTTGTTCTCCTTAAAAAAACCTAGCAATACTATGCTGGAAATATAATTACACAAGTCTCCCAACTATCTTTGTTCCTTTTGACCAAAGTTTTAAGATGACGCGATCTTTATAGGTATTTACCATTTTCTATATCTTTGTTTCTCACTATATCAATTCATATTCATTGTCAAACTAAATTAAAAATATATGCAAGGTCCCTTATGCAAATGATATTAGAGTGAACATCCCAAGTGACTTCAATATACATTCGAGACCTTTTCCTTTCTCATCATTAGAACAATTTGATCAGGTAATTTTTTGCATATACAATCCAAAGCATATTAAAAAATTATGTACATTTCCTTTGCACTTAGCAAATAATATGGTTAGATTTATCCACTCATTTCTATTTTTTGCATGTATCTTGTATTAGCAACATCAACAAGATCAATACTTGAACAATTACCAAATAAGCCCGAGTTCGACGAGCATGCATGACGCAGCGGATAAATCAAACAAACTTCAATCGATGTAAGTAGCAATCGGTGAGTTGAGAATACTGCAATGCCCAAATCCGTTGATCCCAAGATGCCGGATTTTGGCTATCTTCATCTCGTTGATCGCGCACGATACCGAGAAACAAAGATCTACGATTCTTCGACGTTGATCAAGCGCACTTGATTCCGCGAATCGGCTTCAACAAACGTTGATTCGAGCGCACTCGAATGACGTAGGTGGAGATAGGAGATTTCACTCGACTACCAATTTAATGAAAGCACAAAGCTAACAAAAGAAGAATTTTATTCAAATTTTCAACAACCTTACAAATGACGCGACTTGCCTATTTATAGGCTTATAACTCACTACAAGACTTAAAAAAATTACAACACAATGGTACACGACTTAAAGAAAAGAAAATATGCAGCGACTTTATGCTAACTCGGCTACGGTTCAACTGAAACTCGGCAACGACTTAACGACTCGGTAATAAGTCGTTCGCGGCTTATGGAGCATATAGTAAGTCATTCGCGACTTAACTGAAGCTATTCAAATTTTCACGCGACTCAATATAGCTCGGTAACGGCTTAGGATGGAAGAAACTCGGCAGCGACTTAATGGAGCTTCTTCGCGACTTAACAGTTAGCACGGCACAAGGAGTTTCGCGACTTAAAGGATTGAGGGGAAAAGGTTAAGTCGCGCACGCGACACATGAAAGGGGCGGAGGGGAACTTAAGTCGTTCGCGACTTAGCAGTATCACGATTTAGGGTTTTAGATTGGAATCGATGCCGCGTGAGGGGAGTGAGTCGGTGATGTTGAGTCGTGGGTTGTTGGAGCCGCGCGACTCAAGGTGGGGCGACTCATGGAGATGGTGGCGATTCAGGGCAGCTTCATCTGATCGAATCAAGGTATGCTCTGCATCATCCTCCCCCTGTTGGAAGGAATTCGTTCTCGAATTCATACTCTCGTTATCTTTGATAGGTTCCTCCTCATAATACGGAATTAAGTGCTTCACATTAAACACATCAGAAGTGTAAACATCCTCTGGCAGTTTCAACTTATAAGCATTTTCATTGATTCGTTTTATAATTTCTACTGGTCCAATCTTTCGAGTTTTCAACTTGTTATAAGTGCCAGCCGGAAAACGATCTTTCGTCAAAACGGCATAAACAAAATCACCCTCTTTGAAGATTACACTTCTTCGTTTCTTATCCACCATTTGTTTATACCTCTCATTCGTTTTCTTCAATCGTTCCTGAACGATTCTATGGCATTCTGTTAACCCATCAACAAAATCAACAGCCCGCTTAACTGTTCCTTTCGGTTGTGGCACTATTGTCAAATCCAGCGGCCCCTTTGGCAAACTTGAATATACAATCTGAAACGGACTGAAACCTGTACTTCGGTTATTTGCATGATTGTGAGCAAATTCAGCTTGACACAACTTCAAATCCCAACTCTTCAAATTGTCTTTCACAAGACATCGTAACAAGTTTCCCAATGATCTATTCACCACCTCTGTTTTCCCATCTGTTTGCGGATGATAAGCACTACTAAATTTCAGTTTCGTTCCCACCATCTTCCACAAACTAAGCCAAAAATGACTTAAAAATCTGGTATCCCTGTCTGAAACAATAGACTCCGGCAACCCATGTAATCGATAGATTTCTTTAAAAAATAATTGTGCCACTCGAACTGCATCCGCTGTCTTCTTACAGGCTATAAAATGTGTCATCTTCGAAAACCTTTCCACCACAACAAATATAGAATCATTCCCCCTCTGAGTTCTCGGCAAACCCAACACAAAATCCATACTAATATCAACCCATGGTTTAATAGGCACGGGTAATGGCATATATAACCCGGCATTCGTAGCCGTTCCTTTCGAAACTTGACAGATATGACATCTTTCCACAAATCTCTCGACCTCTTTCCTCATTGACGGCCAAAAATAAGATTGTGTAATTAACTGCAATGTACGATCACGGCCCATATGTCCTTCCTCGTGCAATTCCTTGATAATCTTCATTCTCAAGCTACAATCTGGTATACATAAACGATTCCCTTTGAACAAGAATCCATCAACCAACACAAATTCATCAGTATTCCCATCCTTAACTTTCTCAACAAACTTTACAAAGTAAATATCTTCTTCAATCAGCTCTGGCAATAATTCGAAACCTGTCACTTCAACTTTCATTGTCGTTAATAAATGACTCCTCCTACTCAAAGCATCAGCCACACGATTCGTCACCCCTGATTTGTGTTTAACGACAAAAGTAAACTGCTGTAAATAGGCAATCCACGATGCATGTCTTGCTGAAATCTTGTCCTGCCCTTGCATATGCTTCAACGCCTCATGATCAGTGTACAGAACAAATTCTTTCTGAAACGGATAGTGTCTCCAATGCTTAACAGCCTGAACAATTACGTAAAACTCCACATCGTACGTGCTATACCTCATCTTTGCTCCTGATAACTTCTCACTGAAATAAGCAACGGGTTTCCCACTCTGACTCAAGACTCCACCAATTCCCACCTTCGACGCATCAGTATGCAATTCAAACAACAACTGAAAATTTGGTAAAACAAGAATCGGCGCTGTCGTCAATAGTTCTTTAATCTTCTCAAAAGCAACCCCCGCTACCTCTGACCATACAAACTGTTTCCCTTTCATGCAATCAGTAACTGGAGCCATCACGCTACTGAAGTGTGGAATGAATCTTCGGTAGAATGACGCTAGCCCATGAAAACTTCTCACTTCCGTTATTGTTCTCGGCTGTGGCTAATTCCTGACTGCTTCAACTTTGTTCTGGTCCATCTGTATACCTTCTCCCGAAACAACATACCCCAGAAATAAAACACTATGTGTCATAAACACACATTTCTTTGTAGCAGCATAAAATTGTTCCCCACGAAGAATAATAAACACTTCCCTCAAATGTTGAACATGCTCCTCCGTACTCCTGCTGTATATCAGAATATCATCGAAATAAACCACCGCGAATTTCCCAATGAATGGTCTAAAGATTTGATTCATCACCCGCATGAATGTACTAGGTGCATTTGACAAACCAAATGGCATAACCAACCATTCGTATAACCCCTCTCTCGTCTTGAAGGCTGTCTTCCATTCGTCTCCAGGTCTAATCCGAATTTGATGATATCCGCTTTTCAAATCAATCTTTGAAAAGATAGTAGCCCCACTCAACTGATCTAGCAAGTCATCCAACCTCGGCATTGGGAATCTATATCTCACAGTAATCTTATTCAATGCTCTACTATCAGTGCACATTCTCCATGTTCCATCCTTCTTCGGCACCAACAAAGCTGGTACTGCACAAGGACTCAAACTTTCCTACACACGTCCCTGCTCAAGCAACTCTTCCACCTGCCTTCGTAACTCTTCATGTTCCTTCGGACTCATTCGATAATGTGGTCTATGCGGTAATACTGCTCCCGGAACAAGATCGATTTGATGTTGAATGTCTCTCAGTGGCGGTAACTCTTTAGGCAACTCTTCTGGAAATACGTCTTCAAATTCTTTCAAAACTGGCTTTACTTCATCGGGAATTTCAACTTCTTCATGACTCTCTCGTCCAATCAACAAATAGACTTCAGGCTCCTCTTCAACTTCTTTAACAAACTCCTTCAAAGATAGCAAAGTTTTCAGCTCTTCAATCTCCTCAGATTTACTCTCTCCCTGCTGTCTCTTCTTTGGAACTAAAATAATCTTAACGCCTTCAAACATAAAACTATAACTATTGGTTCGTCCGTCATGCTACACTGCTCGATCGTACTGCCACGGTCTTCCCAAAAGCAAATGACAAACATCCATCTCAACTACATCACACCAGATTTCGTCTTTATATTTCTTCCCAATAGAAAATGAAACTCGAACTCGCTTATCCACCTTCACCTCTCCTCCTTTTCTCAGCCACGCTAACTTGTAAGGATTAGGGTGTTTCTCCGTCTTCAACTTCAGCTTCCTCACAGCTTCAGTAGAAATAATATTGTCACAACTTCCTGCATCAATCACAAACTTACAAACTTTTCCCAGAATAGTGCACGTCGACTGAAAGATGTTACTCCTCAACCAACTAGCTTCTTCTTCTTGCTTCGGTGTTAAACAAGACCTCCTCATCATTAGATTACACCCTTCGTCTCCCGATGCGATATCCTGTTCATTCTCCTCAACTGGACTATCTTCACCCTCAACAGCATCCTCACTTGCAACTTCAGCTATCATAGCTCGTTTCTTTGGTTTTGGACACTCATTACTTTTATGACCCATCTCCTGGCAATTGTAGCATTTGAAACCATTGTTAACCTTCGCCTTCTCACTCTCCTTTACTACGGGTTTACTGACAGGTTTAGAAACATTAGAACTTCCGCTAACACCCTTCACTTGGTTATTAGAATTAGTAAACACACCACCTCCACGCCTTCCCTGCTTCTCCCAAGCCAACGCCTTTTGGTGTGCTTCCGCCACAGATCTTAGATCGAATATATTAACCATATTCTAGATCTGCATTCGTAACCCTCCAACAAATCTAGCAGTCAGTTGTTCTTCTGTCTCCATTATGTCATTTCTGGCAATGAGTTGGTAAAATTCGTCTGCATAATCATTAACTGACTTCGTCCCCTGCCTTAGATTCTGCAATCTCTGGTACATGAGTGATTGATAGTTGTATGGAAAAAATGTAGCTCTCATCATTTTCTTCATCTTATCCCACTCTACAACCTTTGACTTCCCCATCCGTTCTCTGGTAAGTTTAGTTTGCTGCCACCACGCCAAAGCTCTCCCCCTTAACCTAGTAGCAACCAACTTCACTCGGCGATTCTCCGGAACCTCCTTGAAATCAAAGATCTCCTCAACATTTGACAACCAGTCTAAGAATTCCTCAGCAACCATCCCGCCTTTAAATTCTAGAATCTCCATCTTCATTCCCGATTCCCATCGACGATCATCATCTACATCTCGATTCTGACGTCGTGTTTGTTCTCTATCTCGATAGTGAACACTCCCCTTATCACCATCAAACTCCTCATCAAAATCTGAAGTATATCGATGTCATCACGACCTCCAACATCTCTACTACCACTCCTTCGATCAACATTCCTATCACGATTATCAACACTTCTATGGTCTTCTCTTCTCTCCCGATCTGAATGTATCGAAGCTCTACTTCTCCCATGGCTCGATTCAGGTGAAACTCTTCTTCTACTTTGATTCATTTCAAGCATCATTCTCTCTAATCGACCAATTCCTTCGTTCAACTTTTCAGTAAAACTCTCGTGGATTCGTTGCTCCATTTCATCGGCCTCTTCTCTTCCATATAAAGCATTAATATTGCGATGACGTTGAGCTCGTCTCGGAGGCATGATTGAACTTCAAACAAGTAATTCAACAAATCTTCAAATAACTTCAACTCAAAATTCAAACAAGTCATGGCTCAACTAGCCCTCTATTCAAAACTTCAAAGTTTCCATACAAAAATTAATTCACGGTCTCTAGCTCGAATAAGGTGAACGACCCAAAGATTAAGTCGCTCGGCTTCAACTTCTAACTCGGCTTGCTTCCAACAAAGCACACTCCAAAACTTTAACACAAGAACACGGCACGGCCTATGCTTTGACTCGGTTCAAATTCAAACACCTTTCCAACTTTGATCCAAATTGAAATGGATCGAAACCCCAAACTTGTTGCAACTTCAATATGAACACGACGAACAACTTCAAACTTCAAATACTTGGCTCCAAGACCCGATTTAGCTATGATTGGCTAAAACTTGCTCTGATACCAAACTGACGCAGTGGATAAATCAAAACAAACTTCAATCGATGTAAGTAGCAATCGGTGAGTTGAGAATACTGCAATGCCCAAATCCGTTGATCCCAAGATGCCGGATTTTGGCTATCTTCGTCTCGTTGATCGCGTACGATACCGAGAAACAAAGATCTACGATTCTTCGACGTTGATCAAGCGCACTTGATTTCGTGAATCGGCTTCAACAAACGTTGATTCGAGCGCACTCGAATGACGTAGGTGGAGATAGGAGATTTCACTCGACTACCAATTTAATGAAAGCACAAAGCTAACAAAAGAAGAATTTTATTCAAATTTTCAACAACCTTACAAATGACGCGACTTGCCTATTTATAGGCTTACAACTCACCACAAGACTTAAAAAAATTACAACACAATGGTACACGACTTAAAGAAAAGAAAATATGCAGCGACTTTATGCTAACTCGGCTACGGTTCAACTGAAACTCGGCAACGACTTAACGACTCGGTAATAAGTCGTTCGCGGCTTATGGAGCATATAGTAAGTCGTTCGCGACTTAACTGAAGCTATTCAAATTTTCACGCGACTCAATATAGCTCGGTAACGGCTTAGGATGGAAGAAACTCGGCAGCGACTTAATGGAGCTTCTTCGCGACTTAACAGTTAGCACGGCACAAGGAGTTTCGCGACTTAAAGGATTGAGGGGAAAAGGTTAAGTCGCGCACGCGACACATGAAAGAAGCGGAGGGGAACTTAAGTCGTTCGCGACTTAGCAGTATCGCGATTTAGGGTTTTAGATTGGAATCGATGCCGCATGAGGGGAGTGAGTCGGTGATGTTGAGTCGTGGGTTGTTGGAGCCGCGCGACTCAAGGTGGGGCGACTCATGGAGATGGTGGCGATTCAGGGCAGCTTCGTCTGATCGAATCAAGGTACGCTCTGCATCAATGCATGACTTGCTGCAGGTATATTTGAGGCAGTTAATGATATTTGTATAAAAAACGATGTACTAAAACTCTAGTTAACAATTAATTATATTTGCAAGAACAACATTGAAAATTGAAGAGAAATGATAAATGATTATTTTCCATTGATTCAGACATATGATGGATTTTATGGTATGTTTTGGTGAGGCATTTGATATTTGTAGACCTATGAGATAGTTGAGCTATATTATGGTAAAAAAAATTTATAATGCTTTTTTTGTTTATATGGAATTGCAGCATGTTTAATTTCTTATATGGAAGAATAAAATATTTGTACCATGAATCTGGAAATTTGAGGGATAAATGCAAGAGGAAAAATCAAATTTTGTGCATCGAATATATTAGTTAGACGTGAATTGATTGATTTGTGTATATAGATCCAAGATTCTATGCCATACTGACGAATTATGGCAAATAATGTCCATATTTTTTGTTATTTCACTCCTGTTCTTTTTACTCAGATAAAGAAATACAATGTATGAATAAAAGAACAAATAGAAAAGAAAAGAAGGATCATAGTAAAATTTGGACAGTTGAAGTGTTTTAGTTAAATTGATGTACAAATGGCAGTTTTTTTAGCGGAGAGGACAAGAGGCACATCTAAGAAAAGGACGAAGGATTTGAGCCCATAAACGAGGAGAGCGGATCCCCTGCATCAAATTTCTCTGATTCCTCTGTCCCCAACCAATCGGAGAAAACAATTTTCATACGTTGTGCAATTAAACCCCCAACAGCAGGAGTGAGAAAAAGGGTTTAATTGCAAAATATCTGAAAATCAGTGTTCCCGATTGGTTGGGGACAGAGAAACAGAGGGGGTTTGGTACAGAGGATTTTGTCTCATGAATGAGGAGTTACTTAGAAATGAAATTGCATGAAGATTATTTATTAGCTGTGTGGTGGTGGGACGAGTGTCGATCATTAGTTAGTGTGCATGGTTTAGGTTGTTTGGAACATTTACTATGAAAATAATATTTGAAAATTAAAAAATAGTTGTGTCTGCTTGTGTACTTTGTATCACATTTTTCCCATTGTTATTTATTCTTATGTACATTCCTTGTTTGTATATTCTTGTGCATGGGTTCAATAACATTATCACAATGGCGCTACACGCGTGCATATGAAATTTTAGTACCAAAAAAAAAAAAAAAATTGATAAGAATAAATTTGCAAGTGCAAATTGACATACAAATGACATGCATGAAGTTGAACTTTCAAACGTAAAATAATTGATAAGATGAAGATTTATTCCATTTTTAACAATTGTTGTTCTGTAAGCGTATATTAGTTCCAAAAAAAGAACTAAAAATAAAAATTGTTTAAAATATATGTCAAGCATCACAAAAATAAATCGAATTTACCCTCTAGAAGATATTAGCACATCCATGTACACAACATTTCTAGTGTAGGTTCGGCCCTTGAACTTCACCGGTTTTTCTAAGACTTTATTGTTTTTCATTGAAGCTTCCATTGATCATGTAAAATAAAGCTGACCATGGTTCAATACATCTTGGGGTAAGTAAATTCCCACGTTTGGAATTGTTTTCCCTCAAGCTTTGTTAATAGTTAAAACAAAACTTAATCTTATAGGGAACTATTTAGGTAATAAGAAAATGTGAAACGGATATTTTTAGAGGGCTTCATGGGTATTCTTCGTAAGAAAGCCCGAGTTCCAGCAAAGTGACCAATGACAATTCTGCATCTATGATGATTCTGTGAAGTTCAAGACATATAAGTCGCGTAACATTGCATAATCCATTTTTGGATCGAGGTTCCTTAGTAGCATAATTGGTGAATCTTTCTACAATACCAATTTGTTTGGAGCAAACTACTCAAATTTATTGAATTCAAATGTAAAGATTTCTTATATCATCTTTCACGGAATATAAAGACTTGTAGACATAGTGATCACCAGGAAAAAGATTTATAGTTTGATCGTTTAATGTATCGACGTTTTCATTGAGTGAGATTATTAAAGCCCTTGTAACCATATATTTTGTATTGAATGCATTCATATATAAATTTTAAAAAGTTGAATTTATGAAAGTAGTGATTGATTTTTTTTCACCTTTCCATGGTATAATCATTTCGGTTGGAATTCTTATCATGTTCTCTCGTATTTGTGGCTCATTTCCATCACCGACTCATGGTGGAAAATCTGCATAATGGATCTTCTTTTGTCCTCATTTTTTGAGTGAGATGGATCGCTTCTACATATTTCCATAACAACGATTTAACTATGCATGCATCAAATGTTTTTTATATTGCATCTTTTTGTACAACTAGTAAAACTTAACTAAAATCTCGTAACTTTACCTCCAAATGGTGTGTCAATTCCCAATTTATCTTTTAAAATTCTATTCAATGCTTCAAAAGCATATTCTGGGCCCTTGTTGCTTCATCCTAAATAAGAACAGCCACTAATCTCATAAGTTCAACTACTTTAAATTGTTTAGATATCATTTACATTGATATGGAAGTTGGATTGACTGAGATTTTAAACTGCGGATGTGTTGTTCGACCACCTCGTAAGATTGTTGCGGATATTCCTGACGTAGCTGTTACATGTGCAATCAAACCGCCATGTCCAAATTTTGCAGGTATTGCTCGATAATGCAATGTCTTTCACATCCCATCAGGGCCATCTTGAGGGCATCTCCACATTTTGTCTAAAAACTTTTGAATTTCATTATTTTCAGTACAGATCGAATTTCCAATGTCATGCAATTCAGACCTTTGTGTACATACTTGTATAATTTTTTGAAGATTTGATACGACTACAAATTTCAACGTTAATGTGACAATCATACTTTTTCAGAAAACGTAGGTTATATGGAACCACCTAAGAACTATCCATTACAATTTCACCGCCATTGTCTAGTGCGATGTTTATACCATTATCTCGTCTTCGATAAATAGGACATGAATCTTTACCTTGGATAGTGTACGGTGAAAATTGTGCAGGATATTTTTTGCAATTTTTGTCTTTCAGACATGGAGCATTTGGTCATTGTTCTCCACATGGCCCATGAAGCATCCATTTAACGATAGCATTGTACAACTCTGGTTCTTCGTCACGATTTGGGATTTCAATTATTCCAATAGCATCATAATCATATGGACTATGTAGTTTAACTTCGTCATCTTGAATAATAAGCATATGAGCATGTGGTAGTACTCTTTTTAAAAACTCGATGACATGCGCATGTGCTGCAACCACTCCAAGAACTTGTTTATTGTAGATATCATGGTTTAATTCTTTATATTTTACATGAAAAATTATAGTAATAATATTTGGACGATCTTGAGAAGTTTTTCCATCTGAATGTTCTGATGTGATTCCAACCCATATAGGATTGTATGTCATTGTAATGTACAAATCAGGCTTTCCAAACTTTTGTACTAAAGTCATTGCATTTTGATAACGTTGGTACATATTGCGTGGGCACCCTTGAACGAAGATGGTACAGTTACTCTTCTGCCAATGTTATCTATATAAATAAATTAATTTGATTATAAAATAATTATATATATGTATGTATGTATAAACAGATCATAGAGAAGGGAAAAGTGTCATATCCGCATAATTTTCTCCAACATTCAATGCATCATAAAGTCTCAAAACAATTTTGATCTTTGATTGTGGTGATACTATATTACATTGAGTCATTAATAATCATGTTAAATATTGTTAGTTACAAAAAATTCGAACTAATTAACATTGATGATTGAAAACTGTTATTGATCATACTAAACATAATATCGAAAAAAATACGGCAATTGTGTAAAATAACATTATCATATTAAAAATTGCATTACTATTTAAATATTATACTACAGTGAGTCACTAATGATCATATTAAATATTGTTATTAATAATCCAAATTATTCATTATTATATTTCATGCACCCAAACCAATAAATTAAGAAAGATTATAATAATGACAAACATAAAAACAGAATATTCATACAGTGCCAAATTCAAATATACATCTCTTGAATCAGTTTTCTTTGTATCACTTTATTAATCAAGTAAATGATGGACGCAAATTTGGGTATCAATTTATTTAAGCTATTATATTTTTTACATTAACTTAGGGAATGCTACTCAACTAATACAAACATTGTGCATAATACTGAACTAAAATATCATTATTAATAACAATTTCATATTAAACACTGCCATACGATTCATTTGGATTAGAGACATATTTACAAGAATCAATTTGGATTATTAGATCAAATTATGCTAACAAATCATCTTTAGTAGATTCTAGTGTGGTCTTTTTTTTGAAAACATTCTAGACATTAAAGTAAATCTAATCATGCTTTTACTTACAAAGCAAATCTTAATGTATATAAAGGGTGTATGATAGAATAGAGCATCGCTAATTTTCAATTAGAACAAAGCATAGAGAAAATATTTCATACCTTTAGTTGATTTGCTTCAAAATAATTTATGGAATTGAATGAATTTTTGAATAGGTGAATATGAAAATGAAAAGAAGTGACAGCTGATCAGAAAAGGAAAGGGTAACTATCTTTATTTATAACACATGTTGAATTATCTAGAAGAATCTTTTATTATGTTGTACATTAGTACTATTTGACCTACTCTCATTTCAATGAAAAAGCAATCTCCACTTTGAATATTGGAAAAATAAATATGGACAAGATATATTCGTCGAAATATTCATGTTTTAACTTTGTTTGAATATTTCTAGTCTAGCCTAGAAATAATAGGAAAAATGTCTGCATTTGATTAGTTATAAAAATAGCTAATGGATGATCTTACTGATTCTTTATAGGTGGTTGTATGTGAAACAATAGATGTTGTAAATGTTTTTGTTAATGAAGTGAATTTATAAAAAAAAAAAAAAAAAAACAGGAAAATGGAAATATATTTATGAATCTTTATTATAATTGAGCCGTTGCGGGTTTATAATGGTAATATATTTATGAATCATTATTATAATTGAGCTATTACAATTGCACAATGATAATATATTTATATGACATTATTGTTGAGCCGTTACAAAAGCTAATGGTATTACAATATTGTTTTAAATGAGAATAAATTAAAATCCATTAACATTCCATCACTTTAGTAACGCTTACAATTTTCATTCTGCTTATTTAAATGACAGTCAGATAGAAGAGAAATGGTAATAATAACAGACATTTTTCTTTTTCTTTTTCCTTCAACAAAACTTAACACCTTGAGCAGTATCTCAGAGTGCAAATCAAAATCAACTCTGTCAGTGTAAACATGTTGATATTTTTCTCAGATTAGAGAGGCTTTTTATCCTAGAGGCGGTGGCATTTGTTTTTTAAAACTGCTTTGTACCTTGAGAAGAACGTCGAAACGTCTTCATGAGAGTGACAATGTACATGACTCAGCCGAAGTTTCATTGTTCCCAACAATTTGAAGACATTCCAGATAACAATGTCTTCTGTTGCAACTATAGATCATGCTACACCGACCTCAATATTTCAGGTCCTCATGATCGCTTTTGCGTCTTTCAGATTCGAGGGCCTCTATTTCAAGCACTAGAGGCAAAAGATAGAATTTTTTCTAACGATGAGGAAGGTGGTTGGTGTGCTCACTGCAGAAAAGCCGATAGTACTAGAGAAGCCTGCTGAAACCGATGCACAACAATTGCAGATCTGGTAGGAAAAAAACCAAAAATTGCAGAATTGGACAGAGCAGGGTTACCTCTGCAAGAACTTCATACTCAATGGCCCAAGCGGCGATCTCTATGAGTACTATAATTCGGACTAGAAAACCAAGGAATTTGAGAGGTGCTGCAAAAGAAGTATGATACAGAAGAAGTTGGAGAGAAGAAATATGCCATCAGCAGCTACTTCAAATTTCAAGTGACGGACGACAAGTCGGTAGAGACGTAGTCTCATAAACTTCAAAAAATAGCTCATGAGATCGTCCCCGAATGTATGGTTATTGAGAACAATTCTAAGTTGCTATTTTGATTGATAAACTACCCCCTAGTTGGAAGGATTTTAAGAATAATCTGAGACATAAAACTAAAGAATTTTCTTTGGAAAGCTTGATAAGTCGCCTCCGAATTGAGGAGGAATCAGTTAAACAAGATATGAAAGAAGAAGTGCTTGCTGTTACAAGCAACACTAAGAAAGCTGCAGTTCTGAAACCAAATCCTAAAATTTTTAAGAATCAGAACCACAAGCTTAGTCAGAACCGCAACAAACAAAAACCACCCCAAAAGAATGACTCTGACAATTTTTTCTTTGCTACAACTATGGAAAAGCAGGTCATATGGCGTGCAAGGTAGGAACATACCAGGCCCTGCATTGCAGGCTAACCAGATTGAGGGTCCTCTGACGGCTATGATTACTGATGAGATTCACCTTGTTGGGGGATCAGAGGGTGGGTGGGTAGACACTGGTGCTACATGCCATGTCTACTATGACCGTGCTATGTTCAAAACATACACGAAGACTAAGAATAAGAATGTGTTATTGGAAGACTCTCACACCACTATTGTTGCTGGATTGGAAGCGTAGAGCTGAGTTTACCTCTGGGAAGACCGTCATTCTAAAGGACGTAATGCATACTCCAGAGATGAGAAAGAATCTTGTTTCAGGTTATCTTCTTAATAGGGTTGATTTACACAGACTATTGGGGATGATATGTACAGCATCACTATAAATAGCATGTTTATGGGTAGGGGTTATGTAACAACCTTTGTTGGTGACATAATTAATTAATTAATTAATGATTAATTTGGTTAATTAATGATTAATTTGGTTAATTAATGCTAATCTTAGATTTTGAGATTTAATGGAAAAAAATTGTAAGTATTTATTTTACAATTGATTTAAGCCAATAAAAGAAATGAGATATCATTTCTTATATGTGAATTTCAATTTTTATTGAAGTAATATTAAATCAATTAGAGGATTTTAATTGTTGATTTGATAATAAACTTATATGAGTTAGTAATGAATTATTTTTAAATAATAAAGGGAAATGAGTGATTGTTTATTAAAAAAAAATAGAGATTTTGTTAAATTATTGGTTATATCAATATTTAGTAAAATTAGGACAAGGAATAAAATAATAAGTGGTTAAGTAAAAATTAAATTTAGCAACACTTGCTTTAAAATGAAAATTTGTAACACTTGGCTTGTTGGAAGTACGTATATTTCCTTATTTCATTTCATTCCAAAAAAAATAGAAGCAAAACTTCTTCCACTCAAAGTTCTAAAACCTTAGATCCTAATCTCCAAACTCACAGATCAAAACAAAAGGGTTTTGTCCAATAAAAAAGAGTAAGTGTTCTAAATTTTATCTCCACCTTCTAGACTCTTAAAATTATGATTTTGATCTCATTGTTAACCTAATTGCTGCTGTGATTGCTTGGGTTTTTGATTTATTAGGTGATTTTGGTGAAGGTGTGGGTTTAGCAAGGCTTATTTGGTGATCTAACAAGCCATAGGAAATTAAAAGGTGAGTTACTCGCTCACACTTCTGTCTTTAATCCATGGAAATAATTGTTATTTGCTGTTTGAATTGAATTGGATGATTTTTTTTGTTGAATTTCTTTCAGTTTTGTCGAATTGAATTGGTTGTAATTGATTGTAAATTTGGATGATTGTGGTGTTGTTGTTCGCTGAAAATTTTCTATGAAAATTGCTGTAGTAAAATAGCAATATTAGGATGTAGGATAACTCCAAACAGCTCAATCTTTTTGCTGTATTAAGGTATTTCAATTAGCTACAACTTCACTTTTAGTCACTTGTGTAAGTTCTGTCGTTTAAGTAGTCTAATTTGAGTTAGAAACTGATGGTGTCGCGCTGTCATGTTTAATTGACTATATTAAAACTTGAAATTAAAATGGCCATTACTTTTTCGTTATTAATCAAAATTGGATGATTCTTGATGTTTTGGAAAGCATAGATAATCTTATAAAACTTTTATTTTTCATATTTTGTAATATTTTATGGTTTTCATGTCAAAAATACGTTTTAGTGTCGCTATCCCTAGAATTAACAATAGCGACAATGAAGTAAAAACCTGATAATTTTTTTACTCGTATCTTTTTCAATTTTTATCGAAATTCAATGATTCTTAATATTTAGGAGAGCTTTTTTGTGTGTGACAACTTTCATATTGAACATATTTGCAAATTTTGAGCATAGGCTGATTGAAATTCTAATGCAAACTCTAAGCTTTGTCACTTTGATAATTACGTTATCTAAACTAAACAGTTACTAAATTAGACGTATCTTTTTCATTTCTTGTCAGATTTAGATAATTCTCAATCTTATGGAAACCTTGGACTATGTTCTAAAACTTTCAGTTTTTGAGTTTTGCAAAATTTTGAGGTTATGTAGCCGAAACCATATTTCTTTGTCATTGCCCTGAGAATAAACAACAGTGGCAGTTAATTTAAATCCGAGAATTATTTTGATCGGAACTTTTGAACCGTAAGTCCAAATTAGATAATCTTTATCTTGTTTAAAAGCTTATATATTTTTCTACAACTTTCATGTTTTGAGATTTGAAAAATTATAGGATATATAGGGTCAAAACTGCAGATCTAAATGCTTTAAATTTGAGTTGAAAATATATAAATGGATATGTTTCATATTCAAGTAATTTTACGAAAGAGAATTTATTTAAATTTATAAATATCAAACTTGTTTCTATATTATTTTGACTTAGTAAATGATTTTAATAAGTAATTATATATATATATATATTATTTCTAGTATGTTGAGTTATGGATTTGAAGATATGAGTGATTATGGTTTTATAAAATAAATGATAGAATATACAAGTGGCTTTGGGAATATGGTTTTAAAAAGGTGAGTCTAATTTATTTCTAAATAATATATATACATATATATATATATATATATATATATATATATATATATATCAAAATGGATTTGGAAGAATAATAAAAGTGGTTTTAAAATATGGGTTATTAACTAAATGTTTCATATGGAAATTTGAGACACTGTGTACGTAAATGTTGGAATAATTCTGGTTTATAGAATATTTTAACAAATAAGTGAAAATTTATTTTAATCAAAATAGTAAATAAACTTATGGAAATTCATAACAAGTGTTTCTAGATAATAAAATCAAAGAGAGGAAAAAATATTTTGAGAATCTTAATTCTATAATTTGAAGAGTACTAATAATCGACTTAGTGTCATCGATTGGTTTAAATGCTTTCGAATAACGCTTCGTCGAATATGGTATAACTCATTGAATAGAATGTTTGAGTGGAATTTACTAGCCCATTAATGAATACTCTAATTTCACCGGGTAGTATGGGATGCCTTGGTTGAATTCTTGTGGTCGTATTTGGAAAAGTACTTAACACTTTAGAGTTGTATTCTCTTTCGGTGTGCGATAAGTGGTTGCTAGATCCTTAAGAGAATATGGTTCAGGTTTTTAGTGGTATATGTAATAAGTGATATTTACTAGCTTTTAGTAAATACTTGAATTTCACCATATGGTATGGGACGTATTAGTCGAATTCTAGTGATTACCGAAGGTGATAGTATTTGACACTTTAGAGTTTACTCTCTTTTGGTGTGCGGCAAGTGGCTGCTAGATCCTTAAGAAGTTTGTTCCTAGATTTCTTTTCAAACATAATAATTTAATAATATTAGATAAACGTGGAATTATCGAGTAAGGGTTTCTACGATCACCTTGATCGGTATGGACTATCCTTGAGATCATTTTGTGATTCTGTTCCAGGTCTGAGTACTATCATTGGTATCAAATCTGTTCGAGTGGTACCAATTTGTTTGTTTGTTTGCCGTGGGTTTTGAGTACAATCATTGCGATTGTTTTGGATGATCATTATGATCAGTTTGAATTAAGATCTCTTAGATTCTGGATATTTGGATTCTATGATTGTTCTATATTCACGAAGTAGGTATACATACTTGTGTCTTGTGTTTGTGAAATAAACATATGTTCTTGTGTCGTGTGTTCGTGAAATAAATATATGTTCTTGTGTCTTATGATGGATGCTAAGTTAATTCCGTTATTTTGTGATTAGTGACTAGTTCGTGTTTGTGACGTAAACTTTTAACCTTGCACTGAGTTAATCGCTAATATTTGCGTGCTTAGAGATATTGTGTTTTGTTCTGTGAATTCAATCATGAACATCTGTATTTACTTATGTATTGTTTGTTCCTGTGCTATGTCAGGTTACATGACAGGTTGACCTTTGAATGGTTGTGCTAGCAAGGAGATAAACATTTCGACTTTTAGTTTATCCTATTTAGGAATCTGGACCTTGTATATAAAATGTATAATTGAAATTAGAAAATTGTTAAATTTGTAAAACAATCGAGTTTAGTATTTCATTTTGTAAACAAAATAATTTGTATATGTATAAGTTGAGATTTATTCAACTGTGATCTATGACTGTTATTTATATGATATATTGTTCTGATTCTAAGAAATCGGTGTGTCTAATACTTTGTATTAATATTGTACATGTCAAATTCAGTTCAGATATTAAGTGAAAAGGTATAAATGATGTGTCAATGTTAATATAAAGATATATTCACATTCATCGTCCTTAACAAGCCGTGTTCTCAAGATTAGCAGGCAACGTTACTTATAATGTTCCTTGCTAACCTGGGCATCGCGGTTGGGTCGTTACAGGTTATGCGACTGATGGTATGTTTAAATTGAATGTTGAATGAATAAAATGTCTGCTTCTGCTTATATGTTGTGTGATTTTAATATATAGCACTCTAGATTATGTCGTGTGAATAAGCGTATAATTCATAACATGAGCATCTTAGATCTTATCCCTAAAATGTCACAAACTGATTTTGATAAATGTGAATTCTGTAGTCAATATCACTAAGAAACTACATAAATCAGTTGATAGAGTTTCTGAACCTTTAGATTTGATTCATTCTAATATATGTGAGTTTGATGAACTTTGACTAGACATGGACACCGTTAATTTATCACTTTTATTGATGACTATTCTGATTTTACTTGTGTATACCTTATGAAAAATGAAAGTGATGCATTTGATATGTTTAAATCATTTAAAACTGAAATTGAGAATCAATCTAACAAGAAAAATTAAGAGACTTCGTAGTGATAGAGGAATAGAATATGAGTCTACTTTATTTCTTGATTTCTATAAATTGCATGGTATAATTTATGAGAGAACTTAACTTTATTCACCTGAAATGTACGGTAAAGCCGAAAGAAAAAATAGAACCTTTACCGAATTAGTTATAGCTATCTTATTGAATTCAGGTGCAGCAAAACATTAGTGGGGGGATATTTTTGCTATGTATTGAATAGAATCCCTAAATCAAAAGGTAAAATCTCACCATTTGAAATTTTAAGAAATTATAAACCAAATGTATCTTATTTTAGAATTTAGGGATGTTTGGCATATGTCTGTATATCAGACTCTAAGAGAATAAAATTAGCAAGTAGAGTATATGAATGTGTATTTATTGTTTATGTTATTAATAGCAAAGCATATAGATTTTATGACCTGAATACACATAGTATAATAGAATCTAATGAAGCTAATTTTTATGAAGCTAAAATTCCTTTTAAATTTAGGAATATTGGGGGCACATCAAGCGACACCATGCCTATTAGAATAGAACTTAATGAGTCTTCTGAAAATGAACCTAGAAGAAGTAAAAATGCAAGAACCGAAAAAGAATTTAGTTCAGATTTTTGTGCTTTTACTATAGAGGAGGATCCCTTAAACCTCCAAGAGGCCTTATTTTCCTTAGATGCCGATTTTTGGCAAGAGATCATAAATGATGAAATGGATTCTTTGGAATCCAATAAGACTTGGCACTTAGTAGATCCATCACCTGGTTGTAATTCTATAGGTTGTAAATGAGTACTTAAAAAGAAATTAAAACCCGATGGCATGGTTGATAAATATAAAGCCCGTTTAGTAGCTAAAGGATTTAAGTAAAGAGAAAACGTGGACTTTTTTGACACCTTTTCACCTGTAACTAGGATTACATCCATTCGATTACTAATTTCACTTGCATCTATTCATAATTTAATAATACACCAAATGGATGTTAAAACAACTTTTTTAAATGGTGAATTACAAGTGGAAATTTATATGGCACAACCTGAAGGATTTGTAGTTCATGGTCAAGAACATAAAGTTTGAAAGTTAGATAAATCATTATATGACTTAAAACAAGCACCTAAACAATGGTATGAAAAATTTGATAACTTAATAATCTCACATGGTTTCAAAGTTAATGAAATTGACAAATGCATTTACCATAAATCTGAGAATGACATTTGTACTATCATATATCTGTAGATGAACTACTTATTTTTGGGTCAAACATTCATGACATAAACTCAGTTAAATCTTTGTTAGTGTCAATTTCGATATGAAAGATCTAAGTGAAGCAAGTGTAATCCTTGGTATTAAGATTACTAGGTCCGAAAAGAGACTTTCTTTGTATTAATCTCATTATATTGAGAAGATTCTAAAGAAATACAATTACTTTGATTGTAAACCTGTATGTACACCATATGATCCAAGTGTTAAGCTATTTAAGAACACTAGTAAAGGTGTAAGACAGTCTGATTATGGAAGTATCATTGGCAGCCTTCGATATGCTGTGTACTAGACCCGACATTATCTATGTCGTGTGATTATTGTGCAGGTTTACTAATAGACCTAGTACAGAGCATTGGCATGCTATTGAGAGGGTCATGAGATACCTAAAACGAACCATGAACCTTGGGTTACATTATGAAAATTTTCCAACCATCCTTGAAGGTTACACAGATGCAAACTGGAATACTTTATCCAATGATTCAAAAGCAACTGGTGGCTATATCTTCAGCATTGCCGGAGGAGATGTTTCTGGGAAATCCAAGAAACGGACTATTTTGGCTCAGTCTATTATAGAGTCTGAGACGATAGCACTAGCCACAGCTAGTGAAGAAGCAGAGTACTTAAGAAATCTGCTAGCTGAGATTCCTTTATGGGAAAAATACCAGCTGTGTTGATTCACTGTGATAGTACCACGGCAATTGCAAAAGTACAGAACCGTTATTACAAGGGTAAGAGACGAAAGATACGTCATAAGCATAGTACCGTTAGAGAGCTACTCTCTTCAGGTGTTGTTAAAGTGGATCACACATGCAATGATGAGAATTTGGAAGATCCTTTGACGAAAGGACTGGCCAGAGTGAAAGTTCTTAGAACTTCTAAAAGAATAGGACTATTGCCCTTAGATTGTTGAGTCACGCACAATGGTAACCCAACCTAATGACTGGAGATCCCAAGAACCAGGTTCAATTTGTAAGAACAAGTTGTGAAGTAATATTAGTTGAACATGCTATTTTTATATTAAGAAGCATGTATTCCTGAAGTGATTAGATGATGAGTTAACAGAAACTCTTAATGAGATCTATACTCTATTTGAAGTGGAGTACCTACCATCAGGAGTACTCTTGATAGACTCACCTGTGTGAATGTGGAAGTGTGGTTGTTTCGTATGGAGTTTTGGGCAAAATTCATAGAGTATTCACTAAACTGGGATAGACATGCATGGCCATAAATGCATGGGTTTATTTGATTACACTCTAGAATGATTGTGCGTGGTCTGATGTCAAGAATAGAGTTCAAGATTACGAGTCACTCTTGTAAAAACTGAATCATATCCACTATTCAAAGGTTCAAGTCGAAAGACACATTCGTTTTTGCACGATCTTATGTTTTCAAAATCTGCTCGAAAAATATTTAAAAAAAAAGTCAAGTGAGGGATTGTTGGAAATGTTTTTGTTTATGAAGTGAATTTATTAAAAAAATTATACAAAAAAATAGGTTAATGGTAATATATTTATGAATCATTATTATAATTGAGCCATTGCAAGTTTACAACGGTAATATATTTATGAATCATTATTATAATTGAGCTGTTACAATTGCACAACGGTAATATATTTACATCATTATTGAGTCGGTACAAAAGCTAATGGTATTAAAATATTGTTTAAATGAGAATAAATTAAAATCCATTAACATTCCATTACTTTAGTAATGCATACAATTTCCATTTTGTCTATTTAAATTATAGATAGACAGAAGAGAAATGGTAGGGATAGCAAACATTTTTCTTTTTCTTCTTCCTTCAACAAAACCGAACACCTTTAGCAGTATTTCAGAGTGCAAATCAGAATCAACTTTGTTAGTGCAAACAGGCTAATATTTTTCAAATTAGAGAGGGTGTTTTATCCTAGAGGCGACGACGACTGCTTTGCACCTTCGAGCAGAAACACCGCAACGTCTTCAAGAGAGTGACAACATACATGACTCAGCAAAGTTTCATTGTTCCCAACAATAGATAATATTTAAATTATACGAGTGTTATGATACGCACTTCGCGGGTGATAATGACACGTGTTTTGCACGTAAATTATTTTTCTAAAATTGTATATGTTTAATAATTAAGAGAAAATGATTTACATAGATATTTGGTCATATTTTTACGTCGAAATCATGTGTAATTAGTTTAAATTTTTATTTCCAAGTTGCAGCATCTATTTTTTTAGTTTGAATTTTTATTTACATTATTAATTAATAAAGAACGAATTTGTAAAGAAAGTTTTTTTTATATCCTATTTTTAAACGATTTAAGATTTGGTAATATTTCTATAAGGCTATTTTGAATTAGTAAAGAAAGTTTAATTGTTGATTTGTTAATATCTTTAGAGGGACATTTTTGGTAGTTTATGCTAACACAAAAAAATGTGACATCAAAGATGTTATAGTTATTATGAAAAATATAAGTGAATGGTATTTTGAGAAGTTCGCGATTGGATCAGAAAATTGCGTATATATTCCAATTATTAATAAAGATTCTTTTTACTACCATATTGCAGGCCATAATCTTGCATTTATTGCATATGAGTGGTCTTCCATGGATATTCAATTTTGACACTAGGGTATTTATTTCCAACACCGATCGTTTCTAGATAGTTCGCCATCTCCCTATCCACCATTGTACTTTAGAATTTTGAATGAAATTTATCCTTATAATTGTAAATTGGAATTGTTATGCAAAACACAAAGTTGTTTTACAGCTAATTATTAACAAAGAAGAAAAACATACCTAAAAAGCCTTGAAATCCAATATCACCTAAAATCCATTTTACTTAGAGCATTCCCAACCATGTCACGGTTAGGAAGCAACCGACCCCCAACGCGTGGTTGGTTGTGGCCTTCTGGGTTGCTTTGGAAACCCGAAGGGTTGCTTCTTAGCTGGCTTTCTTTTAGCCACCTAAGGATAGACAACTAAAAGAAAGTCGGCTAAGTTTTCTTCGGTTGGGGGTGGATTTTGGGTCGATTGCCTTGAGTCGACCCCTTCCACCCCCTCTGGCTGGGAATGCTCTTACAGTCATGCCGATGCTTAAGGATGGTGCTAAAATGACAGAACCAATTTCGATCTTTTAGTGAAAAGAGAGGAGTAAGGCAGGAGTCCACCTTCGGAATCTAAGGGGGGCATCACATTATTTCTATATTGCAGGTGTCAGTGGAGAAGTTTGTGGTTATTTAATATCTTCAATCCGACTAAACTTGCACAATCCAATACTTGGACTGCACACATTTTCAACTCTATTTAATCACATATCCCACCATCATTTCAAGGCTAAAAACTAAACCGATCTCTCATCAACAGCCAATTGATACCCTATAAAAACATAACCAATAATAATACATCAAAATATTACTAAATTCAAAAAATGGAACAAAAAAACAGCATATCACATTGTACTGGTCCGTGGAGCTTGCCACGGCGCCTGGTGCCGGTACAAGCCATCCATCTTGCTCGATTCTCATGGCCACCAAGTCACTGCCCTTGATCTTGTTGCTTCAGGGATAGATCCAACAAGAGTAGAACACTTAAAATATTTTGATTAGTACTCAAAGCCTTTATATGATATCATGATTCCATCCCTGATGGAGAAAGAATAGTGCTTGTAGGACACGGTTTAGGTGGGTTTAGTATAGCAAAGGCTATGTGTAACGACCCAGAATTTTTAGTAATTTAAATTTGAGTATTTAATTAATTTTAAATATTTATAAGTGAAAATTTGAAGTTAAATAATTTATTTCTCGAATATTGGATTTAATAGGGTAATTTAAATCGATTATTTAATAGTGGAATTCCAGAAATAATTAAATATTGGATTAAATATGATTGAAAATGATTTGGAAAATTTTATTTTATCATATTAAAGTTATAGAGATATTTTAGAACTTGTAAAACTGAATTTGGAATTTATTTGTAAAAATTGAATATTTTAATATTTAATTATCGACTGAAAAATAGCCAATTTTTGAACAGTCTCAGAATTTAACGAGACCAGTTCCATTGGATCCGTAATAGTTAGTTATTACCGGATTTCAAATTTCATAGCAATCGGAGTTGTCGTTTGACCGTGGCAGCTCCAAACGCATCGATATCGTTTTAATATTAATTTAGCGAGTTAAAATAGCCATTTTTCAAACGGTCTCGGATTTCGACGAAACCAATTTCATCGGATCCATAATGTGATATTATTGTAAGATTTCAAATTTCAAGTCGTTTGGATTTGCCGTTTGTCCGGTACAAGCCAAAACGCTTAGGAATCGCTTAAATCGGTTTAAATTTAAATCGAGCGTTTATTGCCGTATCTCACACATACGATGGAATTAGCTTCCGAAACCTATTCCATTGTGTCCGGAACGTAGAAAAATCTTAGAATCGCCTGTCGGAACGCGTAGATTGGAGGTCGTTTGCAAAAGTGTCAGATTGGAGATTTTAATATTAAAATAATATTGATATATATACATTTTAATTTCCAAAACCCTAGTTTTATCTTTGGGCCGCCACTTCTTTCTTTAATGGCCAGAAAACATCGATCTTCTCCCCTCATTATCTTTCAATCCGTCGACATTCACGCGAAGTGTTCAACTAATGAAACGTAGAGGGCAGTGTGTTCTAGCAGATCAACGGGGGAGATCGTCTTTGGCGAAACGAATCAACGGGAATTGACGATTGAAGGGCGCGCGTTTCATGGGGTTTTGCACAGCGAAGGGGGGGCCGAGCTCCAGGTGCTTGGGGGCGTGGGTAGAGTATGAGTAGAGCTACGGAATGGAGCGTCCTGATCGAGTTCTAGTTGAGCGAAGTGATGGCAAAATAAAACCCTAGCCATTGAAGTGTTGGGTTCATTAGCATGCAAATTGCCTGGGAAGCATCAGGTTGCGTTCAAGGAAGAAGAAGCGCGTGGGGGATGGGGGCCCCACGTGCGTGATTGTGGTGAGATGTTTTTTTTTTTTTTTTTTGTTTTGTTTTGTTTAAATTTAAAATTCAAAATCGTGTAACTCTAAAACGTGATAACTTTTGCATGCGAGGTCGGTTTCGAACGAGGTTTTTTGCGTTGGAATCGTATCGTCGTGCTCTTCGCAACGCAACTGGTTTGGAGTCGATTGGAGCTCGTTTGAATTTTGGGTAAAATTAAACGTTCGTTTAATTTTATTCGAAACGAACGCCGAAAACGAAAATAAAATCAAGGTGAGAACTCCTCACTCAATCGAAAGGTTTTGTTTAAAATTTTGAATAGTTAATATTGATTGATAATTGTTGATTGATTGTGCTAGTAGATATAATAGGATATATATTATATATAGCAATATATATATATATTGGCATATGTATATATTGGATTTGATTTCCCGCCTCGTATAGCGGATGAGACCCTATTGCGCCGCCTATTAAGCGGATAATATTTATAAAATCCCATATACCGCGATATTCCACCTTGAAGTGGAATTGGTATTGTGCTAACGTCTGTGGATGCAGGGTAACAGGTTGGAGGGATCCAACTGGATTCCTCACATATTTATTTGTTATAAATATTATGTTGATTGTTGATAATCATATTGATATATGACACTTATTCCCGTGATTGACCATCTAATGCTGTTGCATCATCGGATTCAAATTTTTAAAAATTAAAATAACGGTTTTGAATTTAAAAGGGGTTTTAAATCGATTTTTCAAAGAATATGGTTTATTAAAAATTTTGAATTGATTAAATTTTAAAATAAATAGATGGATAAATTTTTATGTTTTAAAAATTTATATCTTTATAAAATATAACTTAAAAGAAATTTTTAACAATAATAGGTTTTTATAAAATAGTTAAATTTGGTTTTTGGGA
The DNA here is from genome assembly GCA_030765085.1 of Allium cepa. Lineage (NCBI taxonomy): Eukaryota > Viridiplantae > Streptophyta > Magnoliopsida > Asparagales > Amaryllidaceae > Allium > Allium cepa. The sequence goes on along the minus strand of CM060941.1, from coordinate 74,101,684 downwards.
AGTTATTATTATTAATGGTTTATATAAAGGATTTTATAAATGGATGTTTTTAAATAAAAATTATTGAAGTTATAGAATAAATTTATAAAGTGTTAAGTTGATGTATAACATGAATTTCACTAGGATTTATAGATTAATAAATGTGAAATTTATAAAACGAATGGTTATTGGAAAATTTTAAGCTTATAAGTTATTAACTTATAAAAATGGATTTGGGCATTAAAAAGGGGAATTTTATAGAAATTGTTAATAAATGAAGATTTCATTAGTTGAAATTATTATAAACCATAAAGAAATCTTGTAAGTGATAAGATTTTAAATTGGTGAAGTTCAAAGGAACGATTTGGTAAATAAATAATATTATAAGTATTTAACTTACAATATGGCTTTTGGGTATGAAATTGGGTTATGTAAATTGCATCGGATTAATAAAGGGATTTATAAAATTGGGGTTTATAATAGAAATGGAATTTATAAACTATGTTTATAAATTTGAAATCCATCGAATTTGATAAATTGAAATATGGGAATTTGTTAAGTGGGCCATATTCACTATTTTGAATATTGAATAGATTATTAAATAAAATGGGTTTGTTTTTGGGAAAGGAATGTTTTAAATGGAATTTAAAACGAATTAAAGGTGTTTTAAAATGTATTGAGTATTGGAAACATAGATTTCAACATTGATTGTTGAAATAGACGTTTTCGAGAAACAGAAGGGGATAATTTGTATAGTATTGGATTTATATATCTATTTTTAATTTCAAATCCATATACTAGTGTTTTTGGGTTGTCGTAACGATGTTTTACGCAACATTCGTTTTTAACCCAAATAAATGTGAATAAAAGAATGTTTTCTTAAAGAGAATGGAATAAAATACTTAACGGTAACTTAAGTATGTTGAATATTTTCAAAATTGTTGAAAACAAATTGAATTGTGAATTACTTATTTTTAAATAAGTTTAGAAATGATTTTTCAATATGGAATGGAACGTTTTTGTGAATTCACCTTTTAAAGGTAAATTGTAAGCGAATATTTTGAAATCGAATATGAATGGGTATATGGAATTTAATTCACGTTGGAATTTATAATAGGAAGGGAAATTGGTTTAAAAATAAATGTTGATTTATTTTTAAAGATGGAAATATAATTCACAAATTTGGAGCGTAAAATTTAAAAATAAATCGGTAAGGATTTATATGTGATTTGAAATTTGTTTTCAAATGGTTAAGGTGTGTGATTTGAAATTTGTTTTCAAATGGTTGAGTTGTGTAATTTGAAATGGGTTTTCAAATGGTTAAGTGTGGAAATTTTATCGTGTAAAGGTGTTTTGGTAAACCAAATAACTTTGGGAAATTATTTGGAAATTGTGTATATATATCTTGTAAAGATATTTTGGGGAATTAAATAATTTTGGAAAATTATATGGAATCTGATGATGTGGCGCATCTTTATTGATAGTTAAATAACCGACTATCAGTATTTACCCTTGGATGGTATTTGTTGTGATTGTTGTGATTGAATTGCCACACTTATTTTTAAAATAAGCGCTCGCTATTCGGTTTAGCCGGGAGAGGACCTTTGTGTCATATATCCCATTCCGAATATGCGATACGTCGTTTGGATTGCATTTGAAGACCGGTGTTGAAGACCGGGTATTTGTGAAAACGATAGGATGACCTATCGATTGTCTCCGCATCGTTAGCTACGATATGGAGATTTCCTTTGTGATGGGAAATTTTATCGGGATTGTGAATACCCAGATTGCAAGGGCTTCCTTGGAAGTGCCTTCGGTTCTGTTCGAACCCGGAACAGACTTGTATGGTTACGTGTCTGACATTACATTTTGAGAGATAGAGCAGATTTCTTTCAAATACATTTCTGTTGGTGGCGGAGAATTTATTCTCTTAGCTTAACACCCTTCTCTGAGACGTACGAGCTCAGAGGTTATGTAGTTGAGGGTTATCAGCGATATTTCCCAATCTGGTAATGTGGCATGCTGAGTGCTGCTGTGTGATGATCATTGGTTGGTCATTTGTGATATGATCATTTGTTTGATCATTTATCTTTGTGATTATTGCTTTGGTCATCTGTGGACCCGAAGCATGGCTTTGTTACACAAAGCGTAGCTTTGTGGACGAGACTTCGTCAGGACCTCACTCCCCGGAAATGGTCGAAACAGGAATATGCGGCAAGGTTATGAGGGTCGCGCCCTTTAGGGTATGTCATTCCCTTCTGGAAAAGGGTGGTATCATGGTATGGAGCCCAGATATTTACTCATGTGGAAACACTATATCTATTTCTGTGTGGTGTTGTTGGTATCGAGCGCTCGGATAAAGGTCCCAAAGGACCGGGGGATGACATATTCGTGTAGTAGTTACCTAGTTACAGAGGTAACCCGGCCTTGTGTTGGCAGAGATCTAACCGTAACGTTAGTTCTCGGGACGTCCCGCCAGAGGCGATCCCATGTGGCAGTAGGAAGTTCCTTAGCCTGACCATTTGTTGGAAATCCATTCATCCAATACGTGCCTTGTACGGTTTTAGTTGTAGAACCTGCCATTTAACATGGCAGCTATAGTAGGCATAGCATCATGGTACCTATGCTGGCTAGGATTTATATTATACTTTCGAAATATTTTCCACTATGCACTAGTAATAATATCAAAGAATTTTTCTCGTAGTAAGCATGTTTGACTATCATAAGGAGAAATCTCCCCCATGTGTGCGTTTGCATTGTGTGTGTGCCGGGAGGCCTTATGGTAGTTTCATTTTCCAAAAAGCATTGCGGATTTCAAAATTTAAACTTTCTTGTTGCGTGTTTAAAGATAAACTGTTTTGAGTTCTCACACCAGTCCCATGACTGACCTGGAGTTTATTGTTCCTTTCCTAAACTCTGGGTGCCCACTATTTTCCACACGGGCAGTCTAGAGTTAGGTTATCAGGTTATTCTGGATTCGGGAGTTGCTGTGCAGATGTTGGAGGCGAGCTTGGATAGCGTAGTCTATTATCTATTGTATATAGTATTCTTTCCGCTATTTTATTGTTGTACACTCTGATTGATGTAATGTAATGTGATGTAATGTATAAAATGTATAGTTCTTTTGTTTTAATGAATATTCATTTATCTATTATATGTTGTTCCGCTGCGACTGTGAGATTCTGTTATTGTTTCTCGTTCTGTTACTTGTTTTCTGTTTTCTCCTCTCTTTCTTTTCTTTCTTCTTCTACCTCTTTCTTCTTCTAAAACCCTAACGGTTCGATTTTTCGGCAACGAAAAATCGCGATCGTTACATTTGGTATCAGAGCCAGGTTTCGATCCTGGAACCTGTGGGTTAGGTTTTCTTATACTACAGGTTACATGCATTTGCACAATTTCATATTATTGTTCAATAACAAACTGATACTGACACATGCACTTAAAAATCCTGATACTTAATTTAAAACTCAAATTTCAGTTTATATGTTTGATTTGTATTACTGAATTACTATATTATTTAGATTGGGTTTGAATAAAATTTGAACATGCATGATGTTCTTACAATTTCCAGGGTCCAGAAACAAGTTTATTATTCTAAATAAAATCTAATACTTTAATTGGGATATACTACAAGTTTTGTTAAAATTTTGCATCTAACAGGGATTTAATTTTGAGTTCATAAATTTTTAAATTACATCCTTAAGTCAGAAATCAAGATCAGGAAAGAATTTATCACTAGCAAGCAAGCATTCAATCTCATATATACACAGACATATACATCATACTCATCAGGCAACAATTCAAGCAACCATATACTTTAAATCAGTTTTAAAATAAATTGTTACTCACAAGCATTAACAAGAAAATAGGTTTCAGGAGGGAAAGTTGCTCACAGTCATGCAAACAGAGAAGCAATTAACAACAATTTTTTTCAAGTCCTGTTATGTTTTTCTTTTCATTGGGTATGAATTTGGCCACACCTGTAACTCTACAGGGACATATGCATGTATATCTGAACCACATACATCATCATAGACAAGCATTCATAACACAATCATGCAAGCACAACAAGATTTAAAGTTTTAAGTAAAGGAGGTTTGCTCACAACAACAAGAACAGATTCAAAGTAGAAGGTTTGCTCACCAGATTGAAGCAGAGACAGGGGACAGAGGCAATGGTTTGCCTGGGCATTTGTTTTCCCAGTTCTCAATCTTTGCCTTTGTTTCTCAGGTGGCCTGCTCCAGATTTCTTTTTGTTTTGTTTCTCAGATCTTCTTTGGTTTGGGTAATCATCCCCTCAGCATGACAATGATATAGTTAATTAAGTTTTTTTTTTTTTAATTGCTTCGAAATTAAATTTTCTGTCTGTGAGTTTGCTTAAATTTTTACCTGAGTTGCTTCATATTTATAACTTCATGCATGGAGATACTTGTTTTCCAGATTTGGTTTCCAAGCTTGTTGTTTGATTTCCTTCTGTTTACTTTTTAAACTGAGCTTGCTCTGATCTTATGTTGCTTTGAATCTCCTTATGCAACCTTAGATTGTTTTAGAGGATCCAGTTCTTGATGAAACTGGAAGTGTTTCCAAGTTTATTTGCATTGGTTTTGATTTGTTCAAATTGATTGAACTTGAACCTGAAGCTTGGTTTCAGATTGCCATTTCCACTTGGATGTTGAGAACTTTGAGTTGTTTCATGCTTCTAGAATGAGTGTGAGTGTAATAATAGATATGAGTGCGTTTTGTTCCTGGAGATGGTTATAGCCGTGCGCAAGAAGGAAGGGGGGAAGCTTGATGTGCGGCTGTGATCTGGGGAAGGGTTTGTAATAGAGATTTGTAAATAATTTACTATATTAACGATTGTACAACGTTTAAAATGCGATATCTTTGTCATATGATGTCAGATTCGGACGAGATTTTTTGCGTTGGCTTCGTATCGTCGTGCTCTTCGCAATGCAGCTGGTTTGGAGTCGATTGGAGCTCGTTTGAATTTCGGGTAAAATTAAACGTTCGTTTAATTTTATTCGAAACGAACGCGAAAACGGAAACAAAATCAAGGTGAGAACTCCTCACTCAATCGAAAGGTTTTGTTTAAAATTTTAAATAGTTAATATTGATCGATAATTGTTGATTGATTGTGGTAGTAGATATAATAGGATATATATTATATATAGCAATATATATATATTGGCATATGTATATATTGGATTTGATTTCCCGCCTCGTATAGCGGATGAGACCCTATTGCGCCGTTATTAAGCGGAATATTTATAAAATCCCATATACCGCGATATTCCACCTTGAAGTGGAATTGGTATTGTGCTAACGTCTGTGGTTGCAGGGTAACAGGTTGGAGGGATCCAACTGGATTCCTCACATATTTATTTGTTTATAAATATTATGTTGATCGTTGATAACCATATTGATATATGACACTTATTCCCGTGATTGACCATTCGATGTCGTTGCATCATCGGATTCAAATTTTTAAAAATTAAAATAACGGTTTTGAATTTAAAAGGGGTTTTAAATCGATTTTTCAAAGAATATGGTTTATTAAAAATTTTGAATTGATTAAATTTTAAAATAAATAGATGGATAAAATTTTATGTTTTAAAAATTTATATTTTTATAAAATATAACTTAAAAGAAATTTTTAACAATAATAGGTTTTTATAAAATAGTTAAATTTGATTTTTGGGAAGTTATTATTATTAATGGTTTATATAAAGGATTTTATAAATGGATGTTTTTAAATAAAAATTATTGAAGTTATAGAATAAATTTATAAAGTGTTAAGTTGATGTATAACATGAATTTCACTAGGATTTATAGATTAATAAATGTGAAATTTATAAAACGAATGGTTATTGGAAAATTTTAAATTTATAAGTTATTAACTTATAGAAATGGATTTGGGCATTAAAAAGGGGAATTTCATAGAAATTGTTAATAAATGAAGATTTCATTAGTTGAAATTATTATAAACCATAAAGAAATCTTGTAAGTGATAAGATTTTAAATTGGTGAAGTTCAAAGGAACGATTTGGTAAATAAATAATATTATAAGTATTTAACTTACAATATGGCTTTTGGGTATGAAATTGGGTTATGTAAATTGCATCGGATTAATAAAGGAATTTATAAAATTGGGGTTTATAATAGAAATGGAATTTATAAACTATGTTTATAAATTTGAAATCCATCGAATTTGATAAATTGAAATATGGGAATTTGTTAAGTGGGCTATATTCACTATTTTGAATATTGGACCAAATGTAACGATCGCGATTTTTCGTTGCCGAAAAATCGAACCGTTAGGGTTTTAGAAGAAGAAAGAGGTAGAAGAAGAAAGAAAAGAAAGAGAGGAGAAAACAGAAAACAAGTAACAGAACGAGAAACAATAACAGAATCTCACAGTCGCAGCGGAACAACATATAATAGATAAATGAATATTCATTAAAACAAAAGAACTATACATTTTATACATTACATCACATTACATTACATCAATCAGAGTGTACGACAACAACAGCGGAAAAGAAATACTATATACAATAGATAATAGACTACGCTATCTGGCTCGCCTCCAGATCTGCACAGCAACTCCCGAATCCAGAATAACCTGATAACCTAACTCTAGACTGCCCGTGTGGAAAATAGTGGGCACCCAGAGTTTAGGAAAGGAACAATAAACTCCAGGTCAGTCATGGGACTGGTGTGAGAACTCAAAACAGTTTATCTTTAAACACGCAACAAGAAAGTTTAAATTTTGAAATCCGCAATGCTTTTTGGAAAATGAAACTACCATAAGGCCTCCCGGCACACACACAATGCAAACGCACACATGGGGGAGATTTCTCCTTATGATAGTCAAACATGCTTACTACGAGAAAAATTCTTTGATATTATTACTAGTGCATAGTGGAAAATATTTCGAAAGTATAATATAAATCCTAGCCAGCACCAAATGTAACGATCGCGATTTTTCGTTGCCGAAAAATCGAACCGTTAGGGTTTTAGAAGAAGAAAGAGGTAGAAGAAGAAAGAAAAGAAAGAGAGGAGAAAACAGAAAACAAGTAACAGAACGAGAAACAATAACAGAATCTCACAGTCGCAGCGGAACAACATATAATAGATAAATGAATATTCATTAAAACAAAAGAACTATACATTTTATACATTACATCACATTACATTACATCAATCAGAGTGTACAACAATAAAATAGCGGAAAGAATACTATATACAATAGATAATAGACTACGCTATCCAAGCTCGCCTCCAACATCTGCACAGCAACTCCCGAATCCAGAATAACCTGATAACCTAACTCTAGACTGCCCGTGTGGAAAATAGTGGGCACCCAGAGTTTAGGAAAGGAACAATAAACTCCAGGTCAGTCATGTGACTGGTGTGAGAACTCAAAACAGTTTATCTTTAAACACGCAACAAGAAAGTTTAAATTTTGAAATCCGCAATGCTTTTTGGAAAATGAAACTACCATAAGGCCTCCCGGCACACACACAATGCAAACGCACACATGGGGGAGATTTCTCCTTATGATAGTCAAACATGCTTACTACGAGAAAAATTCTTTGATATTATTACTAGTGCATAGTGGAAAATATTTCGAAAGTATAATATAAATCCTAGCCAGCATAGGTACCATGATAGTATGCCTACTATAGCTGCCATGTTAAATGGCAGGTTCTACAACTAAAACCGTACAAGGCACGTATTGGATGAATGGATTTCCAACAAATGGTCAGGCTAAGGAACTTCCTACTGCCACATGGGATCGCCTCTGGCGGGACGTCCCGAGAACTAACGTTACGGTTAGATCTCTGCCAACACAAGGCCGGGTTACCTCTGTAACTAGGTAACTACTACACGAATATGTCATCCCCCGGTCCTTTGGGACCTTTATCCGAGCGCTCGATACCAACAACACCACACAGAAATAGATATAGTGTTTCCACATGAGTAAATATCTGGGCTCCATACCATGATACCACCCTTTTCCAGAAGGAAATGACATACCCTAAAGGGCGCGACCCTCATAACCTTGCCGCATATTCCTGTTTCGACCATTTCCGGGGAGTGAGGTCCTGACGAAGTCTCGTCCACAAAGCTACGCTTTGTGTAACAAAGCCATGCTTCGGGTCCACAGATGACCAAAGCAATAATCACAAAGATAAATGATCAAACAAATGATCATATCACAAATGACCAACCAATGATCATCACACAGCAGCACTCAGCATGCCACATTACCAGATTGGGAAATATCGCTGATAACCCTCAACTACATAACCTCTGAGCTCGTACGTCTCAGAGAAGGGTGTTAAGCTAAGAGAATAAATTCTCCGCCACCAACAGAAATGTATTTGAAAGAAATCTGCTCTATCTCTCAAAATGTAATGTCAGACACGTAACCATACAAGTCTGTTCCGGGTTCGAACAGAACCGAAGGCACTTCCAAGGAAGCCCTTGCAATCCGGGTATTCACAATCCCGATAAAATTTCCCATCACAAAGGAAATCTCCATATCGTAGCTAACGATGCGGAGACAATCGATAGGTCATCCTATCGTTTTCACAAATACCCGGTCTTCAACACCGGTCTTCAAATGCGATCCAAACGACGTATCGCATATTCGGAATGGGATATATGACACAAAGGTCCTCCCCCGGCTAATCCGAATAGCGAGCGCTTATTTTTAAAAATAAGTGTGCATTCAATTCCAAACAAACACAATCAATACCATCCAAGGGTAAATATTGATAGTCGGTTATTTAACTATCAATAAAGATGCGCCACATCATCAGATTCCAAATAATTTTTCCAAAATTATTAAGTCCCAAAATATCTTTACAAGATATATATACACAATTTCCAAATAATTGCCCAATTTATTTGCTTTACCAAAACACCTTCACGATATAATTTCCACACTTAACCATTTGAAAACCCATTTCAAATTAAACACCTCAACCATTTGAAAACAAATTTCAAATTACATTAACCATTTGCAAACCAATTTCAAATAACCTTAACCATTTGAAAACTAATTTCAAATCACCTTAACCATTTGAAAACTAATTTCAAATCACCTTAACCATTTGAAAACTATTTTCAAATCACCTTAACCATTTGAAAACTATTTTCAAATCACCTTAACCATTTGAAAACTATTTTCAAATCACCTTAACCATTTGATGGCAGGTTTTGGGTCTTAGCATCATGGTACCTATGCTGGCTAGGATTTATATTATACTTTCGAAATATTTTCCACTATGCACTAGTAATAATATCAAAGAATTTTTCTCGTAGTAAGCATGTTTGACTATCATAAGGAGAAATCTCCCCCATGTGTGCGTTTGCATTGTGTGTGTGCCGGGAGGCCTTATGGTAGTTTCATTTTCCAAAAAGCATTGCGGATTTCAAAATTTAAACTTTCTTGTTGCGTGTTTAAAGATAAACTGTTTTGAGTTCTCACACCAGTCCCATGACTGACCTGGAGTTTATTGTTCCTTTCCTAAACTCTGGGTGCCCACTATTTTCCACACGGGCAGTCTAGAGTTAGGTTATCAGGTTATTCTGGATTCGGGAGTTGCTGTGCAGATGTTGGAGGCGAGCTTGGATAGCGTAGTCTATTATCTATTGTATATAGTATTCTTTCCGCTATTTTATTGTTGTACACTCTGATTGATGTAATGTAATGTGATGTAATGTATAAAATGTATAGTTCTTTTGTTTTAATGAATATTCATTTATCTATTATATGTTGTTCCGCTGCGACTGTGAGATTCTGTTATTGTTTCTCGTTCTGTTACTTGTTTTCTGTTTTCTCCTCTCTTTCTTTTCTTTCTTCTTCTACCTCTTTCTTCTTCTAAAACCCTAACGGTTCGATTTTTCGGCAACGAAAAATCGCGATCGTTACATTTGGTATCAGAGCTTATGGTTAAGCGACAACCTGCTCTGTTGGGTGTTACTCATTAGAGATAGAGTCAGCAGTACTCTAGAATGAGTATGAGTGTAATAATAGATATGAGCGCGTATTTGTTAGTGAATATAAAATTGTTTTATATTGTGATGATTGGTTTATTGAGTGGTATATGAACCTTCGTCGGCGCAGCCTCGAAAACTGAATCGAAGGGGTTCCTAAACACTTGAATAGAACAATTCGACACAATATTGTTTTAAATTGGGTAAATGAAATAATTTTACCTCGATTATATTTTATATATAAAAAGAAAATAATTTTTCAAGAATTATTGAAGTGTGTATATAATTGATTGCTTGGTTGTTGTAAATAATAATCATATATATATATATATATTAGACAATCAAAGTTGTTTGAATAAGTTATATAAAAACGACTATTGTAAAAAGAATAATTGTATAAGCTAATGAATTATAAGTATGGAATTATAATTAAAATGATTTACAATTGTAAAATAATCTTATGTATATAAGAAGTGAAATTTTATAAGTAAGATTTATAAATGTAATTTATAAATAGAAAGAAAACTTTTTGAAAGAATAATTAGCATTGATTTCACTATTGTCACTGGGAAATAATAAGGGTGATGACTGCAGCATCATCAGTATCATTTTCGACTTTCTATGTGATGGATTTGCTACAAAAATGAATTAAAAATTGAAGTTTTGTTGTAATAAACCAATTTGAAATTAAAATTCAATTTGAAATTGATAAATATAAGTGAAAAAGGTTTTGAACTTATAATATAAGTTAGAAGTTGAATAATAAGTTTTATAACTTATTAAATGGGAAAATGTAAGTGAAACCAGTTGTTGAAGTGGTTAAACAATTAAGTTAAGTAAAATGGAATATGAATTTGAATATTGATATGAATTTGACTTAAGTAAAAGTTAAATAGGATTTACTTTGGAATTTAAAATCCGAATTGAATTGATAAGTAAAACTTAAGTTTAATTAACAAATGATGTTTAAATGGAATAACTTAAGTGAAGTTGAATAAAAAAAATTGATCTTTGTATCAAAGTTAAATAATCAAGTGAATTAAATGATGTAAATAAAGTTGAAATGGAATGCAAGTTAAGTAATGTTGAAAGAATTGATGTTAATATCAAAATAAATGAATAAAGTGAGTAAATGAAATTGTTAAAGAGGTGAACTTAAGTTATATAAATGAAATTCAATTTTATTTGTAAAAAAGAACTAGCAATTGAGTTAAAGTATGAATTGAATGTTAATCAATAGAATATGAATAAGTTGATATGAAATGATGCATGCAAGTGTAAATTCATTTGAAAATAGTTTAATAATAGAATGAAAATCAATTGAATGTTAAACCAATTGAAATTAAAACAGTTGAACCAAATTGAATGTAAGTAAAATGGATAAAATTTGGTTGTATTGGATGTGCATTGGTTGTTATTTGCTTGTTGTTTGATTGTATGAAAATTCCTTAAGTGTTAACGAAATTGAATCTGCTAAATTGAAAGCTATGTAATTGAATTCAAATGAAAATTGAAATGCAAAGTTGAATGAAAATGAATATGCAACTTTAATAGTAAACTAAAAATGGTATAAGAAACATGTATTGGAAATTTTATAATTGAATTGGCAAATTGGTTTGAATATTATAATTGGATGTTATGCTAGCAGGATATACAGGTATATAATGGATTGGAATTTTGATTTCAAAGTTAAAAAATTGAATCGCTCGACAAAAGGTACGTATTTCAGTTTTTTTTGGTGAGATTTGATGATTTCTTTCTCCAGCCACTTGGCTTTCTCTTTTCTTTTTGATTCTGAGGGGCCGTAGAGCCGTTTTGTAGTCGTACCGATCTAGCCGCGCAAAGGAGACTCTGGCGAAATTTTTTGAAAATTTAGGGAGTTAGAGAAATTTTGAGAAATTTTGAAAGTTTGAAATTTGAATTTAAATTTAAATTTGAATTGTTGAGTAAACAATGTTGTTTGAAACCTATAATTGAAGTTGGAAAGCTAATTGAAATGATAGTGGATCTTTAATAAAAAGGATTGTTTTGAAAAGTTAATAAAACTAATTAGTTTTGGAAGAGTAATAAACGGATTAAGGAATCGTTTTCTTAACTTGCAATTTCGAGGACGAAATTCTTTTAAGGGGGGAAGATTGTAACGACCCAGAATTTTTAGTAATTTAAATTTGAGTATTTAATTAATTTTAAATATTTATAAGTGAAAATTTGAAGTTAAATAATTTATTTCTCGAATATTGGATTTAATAGGGTAATTTAAATCGATTATTTAATAGTGGAATTCCAGAAATAATTAAATATTGGATTAAATATGATTGAAAATGATTTGGAAAATTTTATTTTATCATATTAAAGTTATAGAGATATTTTAGAACTTGTAAAACTGAATTTGGAATTTATTTGTAAAAATTGAATATTTTAATATTTAATTATCGACTGAAAAATAGCCAATTTTTGAACAGTCTCAGAATTTAACGAGACCAGTTCCATTGGATCCGTAATAGTTAGTTATTACCGGATTTCAAATTTCATAGCAATCGGAGTTGTCGTTTGACCGTGGCAGCTCCAAACGCATCGATATCGTTTTAATATTAATTTAGCGAGTTAAAATAGCCATTTTTCAAACGGTCTCGGATTTCGACGAAACCAATTTCATCGGATCCATAATGTGATATTATTGTAAGATTTCAAATTTCAAGTCGTTTGGATTTGCCGTTTGTCCGGTACAAGCCAAAACGCCTAGGAATCGCTTAAATCGGTTTAAATTTAAATCGAGCGTTTATTGCCGTATCTCACACATACGATGGAATTAGCTTCCGAAACCTATTCCATTGTGTCCGGAACGTAGAAAAATCTTAGAATCGCCTGTCGGAACGCGTAGATTGGAGGTCGTTTGCAAAAGTGTCAGATTGGAGATTTTAATATTAAAATAATATTGATATATATACATTTTAATTTCCAAAACCCTAGTTTTATCTTTGGGCCGCCACTTCTTTCTTTAATGGCCAGAAAACATCGATCTTCTCCCCTCATTATCTTTCAATCCGTCGACATTCACGCGAAGTGTTCAACTAATGAAACGTAGAGGGCAGTGTGTTCTAGCAGATCAACGGGGGAGATCGTCTTTGGCGAAACGAATCAACGGGAATTGACGATTGAAGGGCGCGCGTTTCATGGGGTTTTGCACAGCGAAGGGGGGGCCGAGCTCCAGGTGCTTGGGGGCGTGGGTAGAGTATGAGTAGAGCTACGGAATGGAGCGTCCTGATCGAGTTCTAGTTGAGCGAAGTGATGGCAAAATAAAACCCTAGCCATTGAAGTGTTGGGTTCATTAGCATGCAAATTGCCTGGGAAGCATCAGGTTGCGTTCAAGGAAGAAGAAGCGCGTGGGGGATGGGGGCCCCACGTGCGTGATTGTGGTGAGATGTTTTTTTTTTTTTTTTTTGTTTTGTTTTGTTTAAATTTAAAATTCAAAATCGTGTAACTCTAAAACGTGATAACTTTTGCATGCGAGGTCGGTTTCGAACGAGGTTTTTTGCGTTGGAATCGTATCGTCGTGCTCTTCGCAACGCAACTGGTTTGGAGTCGATTGGAGCTCGTTTGAATTTTGGGTAAAATTAAACGTTCGTTTAATTTTATTCGAAACGAACGCCGAAAACGAAAATAAAATCAAGGTGAGAACTCCTCACTCAATCGAAAGGTTTTGTTTAAAATTTTGAATAGTTAATATTGATTGATAATTGTTGATTGATTGTGCTAGTAGATATAATAGGATATATATTATATATAGCAATATATATATATTGGCATATGTATATATTGGATTTGATTTCCCGCCTCGTATAGCGGATGAGACCCTATTGCGCCGCCTATTAAGCGGATAATATTTATAAAATCCCATATACCGCGATATTCCACCTTGAAGTGGAATTGGTATTGTGCTAACGTCTGTGGATGCAGGGTAACAGGTTGGAGGGATCCAACTGGATTCCTCACATATTTATTTGTTATAAATATTATGTTGATTGTTGATAATCATATTGATATATGACACTTATTCCCGTGATTGACCATCTAATGCTGTTGCATCATCGGATTCAAATTTTTAAAAATTAAAATAACGGTTTTGAATTTAAAAGGGGTTTTAAATCGATTTTTCAAAGAATATGGTTTATTAAAAATTTTGAATTGATTAAATTTTAAAATAAATAGATGGATAAATTTTTATGTTTTAAAAATTTATATCTTTATAAAATATAACTTAAAAGAAATTTTTAACAATAATAGGTTTTTATAAAATAGTTAAATTTGGTTTTTGGGAAGTTATTATTATTAATGGTTTATATAAAGGATTTTATAAATGGATGTTTTTAAATAAAAATTATTGAAGTTATAGAATAAATTTATAAAGTGTTAAGTTGATGTATAACATGAATTTCACTAGGATTTATAGATTAATAAATGTGAAATTTATAAAACGAATGGTTATTGGAAAATTTTAAGCTTATAAGTTATTAACTTATAAAAATGGATTTGGGCATTAAAAAGGGGAATTTTATAGAAATTGTTAATAAATGAAGATTTCATTAGTTGAAATTATTATAAACCATAAAGAAATCTTGTAAGTGATAAGATTTTAAATTGGTGAAGTTCAAAGGAACGATTTGGTAAATAAATAATATTATAAGTATTTAACTTACAATATGGCTTTTGGGTATGAAATTGGGTTATGTAAATTGCATCGGATTAATAAAGGGATTTATAAAATTGGGGTTTATAATAGAAATGGAATTTATAAACTATGTTTATAAATTTGAAATCCATCGAATTTGATAAATTGAAATATGGGAATTTGTTAAGTGGGCCATATTCACTATTTTGAATATTGAATAGATTATTAAATAAAATGGGTTTGTTTTTGGGAAAGGAATGTTTTAAATGGAATTTAAAACGAATTAAAGGTGTTTTAAAATGTATTGAGTATTGGAAACATAGATTTCAACATTGATTGTTGAAATAGACGTTTTCGAGAAACAGAAGGGGATAATTTGTATAGTATTGGATTTATATATCTATTTTTAATTTCAAATCCATATACTAGTGTTTTTGGGTTGTCGTAACGATGTTTTACGCAACATTCGTTTTTAACCCAAATAAATGTGAATAAAAGAATGTTTTCTTAAAGAGAATGGAATAAAATACTTAACGGTAACTTAAGTATGTTGAATATTTTCAAAATTGTTGAAAACAAATTGAATTGTGAATTACTTATTTTTAAATAAGTTTAGAAATGATTTTTCAATATGGAATGGAACGTTTTTGTGAATTCACCTTTTAAAGGTAAATTGTAAGCGAATATTTTGAAATCGAATATGAATGGGTATATGGAATTTAATTCACGTTGGAATTTATAATAGGAAGGGAAATTGGTTTAAAAATAAATGTTGATTTATTTTTAAAGATGGAAATATAATTCACAAATTTGGAGCGTAAAATTTAAAAATAAATCGGTAAGGATTTATATGTGATTTGAAATTTGTTTTCAAATGGTTAAGGTGTGTGATTTGAAATTTGTTTTCAAATGGTTGAGTTGTGTAATTTGAAATGGGTTTTCAAATGGTTAAGTGTGGAAATTTTATCGTGTAAAGGTGTTTTGGTAAACCAAATAACTTTGGGAAATTATTTGGAAATTGTGTATATATATCTTGTAAAGATATTTTGGGGAATTAAATAATTTTGGAAAATTATATGGAATCTGATGATGTGGCGCATCTTTATTGATAGTTAAATAACCGACTATCAGTATTTACCCTTGGATGGTATTTGTTGTGATTGTTGTGATTGAATTGCCACACTTATTTTTAAAATAAGCGCTCGCTATTCGGTTTAGCCGGGAGAGGACCTTTGTGTCATATATCCCATTCCGAATATGCGATACGTCGTTTGGATTGCATTTGAAGACCGGTGTTGAAGACCGGGTATTTGTGAAAACGATAGGATGACCTATCGATTGTCTCCGCATCGTTAGCTACGATATGGAGATTTCCTTTGTGATGGGAAATTTTATCGGGATTGTGAATACCCAGATTGCAAGGGCTTCCTTGGAAGTGCCTTCGGTTCTGTTCGAACCCGGAACAGACTTGTATGGTTACGTGTCTGACATTACATTTTGAGAGATAGAGCAGATTTCTTTCAAATACATTTCTGTTGGTGGCGGAGAATTTATTCTCTTAGCTTAACACCCTTCTCTGAGACGTACGAGCTCAGAGGTTATGTAGTTGAGGGTTATCAGCGATATTTCCCAATCTGGTAATGTGGCATGCTGAGTGCTGCTGTGTGATGATCATTGGTTGGTCATTTGTGATATGATCATTTGTTTGATCATTTATCTTTGTGATTATTGCTTTGGTCATCTGTGGACCCGAAGCATGGCTTTGTTACACAAAGCGTAGCTTTGTGGACGAGACTTCGTCAGGACCTCACTCCCCGGAAATGGTCGAAACAGGAATATGCGGCAAGGTTATGAGGGTCGCGCCCTTTAGGGTATGTCATTCCCTTCTGGAAAAGGGTGGTATCATGGTATGGAGCCCAGATATTTACTCATGTGGAAACACTATATCTATTTCTGTGTGGTGTTGTTGGTATCGAGCGCTCGGATAAAGGTCCCAAAGGACCGGGGGATGACATATTCGTGTAGTAGTTACCTAGTTACAGAGGTAACCCGGCCTTGTGTTGGCAGAGATCTAACCGTAACGTTAGTTCTCGGGACGTCCCGCCAGAGGCGATCCCATGTGGCAGTAGGAAGTTCCTTAGCCTGACCATTTGTTGGAAATCCATTCATCCAATACGTGCCTTGTACGGTTTTAGTTGTAGAACCTGCCATTTAACATGGCAGCTATAGTAGGCATAGCATCATGGTACCTATGCTGGCTAGGATTTATATTATACTTTCGAAATATTTTCCACTATGCACTAGTAATAATATCAAAGAATTTTTCTCGTAGTAAGCATGTTTGACTATCATAAGGAGAAATCTCCCCCATGTGTGCGTTTGCATTGTGTGTGTGCCGGGAGGCCTTATGGTAGTTTCATTTTCCAAAAAGCATTGCGGATTTCAAAATTTAAACTTTCTTGTTGCGTGTTTAAAGATAAACTGTTTTGAGTTCTCACACCAGTCCCATGACTGACCTGGAGTTTATTGTTCCTTTCCTAAACTCTGGGTGCCCACTATTTTCCACACGGGCAGTCTAGAGTTAGGTTATCAGGTTATTCTGGATTCGGGAGTTGCTGTGCAGATGTTGGAGGCGAGCTTGGATAGCGTAGTCTATTATCTATTGTATATAGTATTCTTTCCGCTATTTTATTGTTGTACACTCTGATTGATGTAATGTAATGTGATGTAATGTATAAAATGTATAGTTCTTTTGTTTTAATGAATATTCATTTATCTATTATATGTTGTTCCGCTGCGACTGTGAGATTCTGTTATTGTTTCTCGTTCTGTTACTTGTTTTCTGTTTTCTCCTCTCTTTCTTTTCTTTCTTCTTCTACCTCTTTCTTCTTCTAAAACCCTAACGGTTCGATTTTTCGGCAACGAAAAATCGCGATCGTTACACTATGCAGATGTTCCATCATAAAATTCAAGTTGATGTCATAGTTGCTGCTTCCTTGCCTCAGATTTCATGCAGCCTTAAGCACGGCATCGAACAGGTAATGGATCTTTTAATTTTATGCTCTCTTCATACGTATTTTTAGGGTTAAAATATTTAAACTACTATTGTAATATAACAAGAGAGATGTCAAAGAATGATTTAATGGACAACGAAGGACATTTCAAAGGAGATAATGGAGAAAGAGGTGCAACTCCTCTGTTTGCTCCAAAAAAATTGGCTTCTAAACTCTATCAGTTATGTCCACCGGAGGTATATTTTTTAATCATCTGTTATTATAGTATATTCTAATTAAAAGCGAAAAAGAAAAACTAAAGAAAAAAAATTAATATGATATAAAACAGGATTTAATGCTTGCAACGACATTAGTAAGGCCTTGTTTGTATCATTTGCTAGAAGGTGAGAACACGTTATTCCTTACAAAAGAAGGATATGGATTGGTTGTGACATCCCCTGCTTGGAGGCCCAAAACTAACGATTATGGATGTTGTAGTCATCCATGGACATTAACCCTCGACGATCAAATACGGCGATGCTAGATATATGCTAATACACAGATCACAAGAATATGGAAAAAAAATTAATAAATCAAGACACATTTCCACATTTCATGTTCATTACATAATCCCACAACGTTGACCACCTACAAAAAAATATAATTATTACACATACACCAAGAGCGACATAGGAAGATTCCCCCTTGGTTGATCAGAGTATATAGTAAGCCAACAAAACAAGTCTGCCTTTATATCCAAAATACACAGCGGAAAAAGATAACTCTAAATAACTAGAATGCCTCCTCTATGTCTCCGGAAGCTTTATTCAATTAAGAAGAAAACTTGGAAACCCTAAACCTCAAACTACTCAAAATCAATTGAGTATTCGAGACTTTAAGGGGAAAACAAAATCTTCGAATCAGACATAAAGCCTTGTATGAATAATAATCTAACATCTCGATCCATTGAGATATCTAGTGTGACCTCGCCGCTTATCGGAATGGGCTTTTCCCACACTAGTATCATTACACCTTTATAAAACCATATATTGTGCTTTTGCATCCACAATGGATAAAACATAGCTTTTCAAAATGTTATGATGATATGCGTACATATTGAAGTATTTTGGATTCTCTATCCTCGGTTTAACTGACTTCCCGTCATATTTATAGTTTCTATGGTCGCCATTAACCTATTAGTTTTCATGGGCTTACTAATAACATTTTCATAATTTATGGACTCCTCATCCCATTTCATTGTTTTCATGGGATCACTAAGAAGCTATTGGCCCCGCCAATAACTAAACTAATTTCATGGGCTCTCCCTGAACTTATTGATTCCACCTATAACTTCTATCTCATCCTAGTTTTCATGGGTTGACTAGGAACCTGTTGACTTCTGTCAATAACTCAATTTGGATAAAGTTTTCATGGGTGCACTACGAACCAGTTGACCCATGCCAACCAATCTCTATATCATAGTTTTCATAGGATCACTATGAACCTATTAGCAATTCCAATAACTTCTTCATCATAGTTTTCATGGGCGCATTATGAACCTATCTCCTTGACAACTTCTATATTTAGGCATCCTATATTCTGGTCTTCCTGACCTCCTAAATGCAACTCTACTCATTTAGGAGTTTAATCCATTTTATATTCATTACTGAGTCAACCTAACTGGTTCTTCTACCCTTTATCTCCAAAATGCAATTATGGGTCCATTATAATATGAATATATTTATACTTGAAGAAGCAAACATAATAACAAAACAAATATCGCTCCTATGGATTTAATTTCCTTGAATTATTTTCATATATAACATGGTTAATCTCGTTAACCTTTAATTTTATCAAGGAAAGCTTCTTCTTAAAATCATTTCAAAAATCCTTTTTTAACCATGGGGTTTTCCTTTAAATATGAGTTTGGGTTATTTGTTTTGAAAAACAAAATCTTTCGAACCTAGTTTTCGACCTCATTGGATAACCTCCATTGGAAGCTTAGTAAAGTATCTTCAAAATATTAGGCTCCTGCTTTTCGAACACTTTAAAACCTTTCTTTGAAAACTTTCGAATGAATTAAAGTATTAACACTTAACTTTAGAAGTATAGCTTTGGAACAAATTGGAAGTACCCCTTTCAAAAACATTGCAAGTACCCTTTTCGAAATCATTGAAAGACCCTTTTTCGAAATCATTGGAAGTATCCCTTTCGAAGCTAGTGGGTTTATATTTAAAATATCATTTTGGTCAAAAACAAAAGTACCCCTTTCGAAACCTTTCTTTATCATATAAAAGTAGTTGGGGAAAATATGATGGTGTCGGTACCGTCCTTTTGAAAGCTTATACTATAAAAGTAAAATGTTTGAAGGTTGGCTACGAAACCCCTTTCGAAACCATGCCTTCGAAACCATTCACCCCCTTTTGAAAGCTTGGAGAAGTGGATTACATTTATCAAACAAAGATTACCTTCCGAAAGCATTGATATCTTTGATACCTTCGAAAGAAACAAGGTTGCAGAAGGGTTTCGACTTGGTCAAAACTACTGCTTCCGAAAGCATTAATTTGAGAACTTAATAACTCCTTTGAAAGCTGCTACTTTAAAAAGGTGGTAGCTCTCCATCGAAAGCTTTTTTTAAAATACACTTTCGCAAGCATTGGTTTTGAATCCTTCGAAACCTCTTTTTAAATAGGCAAGCGTTTTTCTTTAGAAAACAAATCAAAGGTATCGACCCCGTCGGAAGCTACGTTTCGACACCCTACCTTCCATTTTCCTCTAATCCACTTTGTACCAACTAAGTGATACCATATGTATTGGTTTCGGCTTCATTAGGTTCGACCAAGAAGGTTTCGACTTGATTGAAGGAGGAAGCTCTGGGTCGAAAGCTACTTCTAAAGGTTGCGGAGCCTACTTTTCTATGTAAAAATCTGTTTTTACCAAATAAAGTAATCTTTTTGTAAGTAACTCGCCCACATGTAAACACTTGATTGGTTACCTTAAACTTTCAAATTACTTTACAAATAATTTCTGCATTTTCTCAGATCTAAAAAACTGAATAGCATTAACAAATAAGCCTTCCCATTTAACACCAATTAAATCATTTAGGTCCTTTTAAAATAATTTAATTTCCATAACAAATCTCTTAATAAAAATATCCAAAAATAACATATATTCACCTTTAATATGTTATCTAACATATATGAATTTCAGACCCAAATTCATCATATAACACCCGAAATAATTTTTAAACCCAATAATAAATGTTTTTCTTTGAAAATTCATAATTAATTCTCTACGGCTTGCAAAAATTATAAAAATTGAAACACCAGACCAAATTCATGTTTCTCATAACATATAATATTTCCATGGCATTCTAAGATAATAACATGTGGATTTACCCTTCAAACCGTGTTTATCAAATGCAAACAACCTTTTTGAATCTATCATTCATATAAATCAAGCATATCATCAAAAATCATTATACTATATTTAATCTTAAATTCTAAAATCAATGATCATATATAAAGCAAAATAGAGATGTTTTAGTATTATTCACCTTAGGTTGGATAAGGAAACTGGAGATTGATTCGAGATTGATTCTTCTAGCTTGAATCCTAAGCTTAAACTTGAATTTCCTCTTCTCTTCAAACTCCTTAATGGCCGGCTCTCCTTTTATTTTCTTACGTCTATGTTTGCTTATGATAAAATGAACGTGAATGGTAAGGTACCGTGAGTATATGGTAAGACTATGGGTGCGACAAGTACCCTAATGCCCTTATGTTACTTTAATTATCATTTAACCATTTATAAGCCCATTCAACTTACTAAAGCACGACCTCTAAATTTATTCACCAATCTCAATCCACTTATCACTTTACATTTGAATTGTTCTATTTAATTTATCTAATCAAATCTCATGAATAATATTATCAAAAATTAAGAGTGTTACATTGGTTAAGAGTCGGGACCGTGTATGTTGTTTGCTACAAAGACGATGTTGTTTCAGAGAAATTCCAGCATTTGATGATTCGGAATCATGGTGTTGAATAAGCCTTTGAGATTAAAGCAGATCATATGGCCATGTTGTCTAAACCACGGGAATTACTCCAAGCGCTTCTAAAGGTTAATTGTTCTATTAATAGTATGAACGATTGATGCTTTTTCTGTTGGAACTTTGATTGTTTTGTTTCATAATTATAAATGTTAGTTGTATGAATGAATGCATCTCCTAAATGTCGATTATGGAGGGTAAAGTGAAGTTGTACTTACACCCACTTATCATGTAACAAGTCGATGTATATTAACTTATCTGAGATGCTTCTTCCACTTTCGAATTTTATAAAATGCATGAAATTTAAAACCAAATGCAACACAAACTGAAAATCCAAATTAAAACATGTATATGCTAAAATAAAGTAGAATATCTGTCAGTTTGCAGATAATTTTGAACCTACCACAACGTTAATCAAATCATTCAAACAAGATTTAATAATGAATTTAATGTTGCTACATCACTCTCCACTACACTAAATCTACGTTGTTAACATCTATGTAATTTAAATCAAACAAAATTTGTAGATATATTCATACCATGAAATTATTTCACATTTTGTTGTAATTATTTTGAATAACCTTTACATATTCAAATTAATATTTCAAACCCATGGATAAAATAAACACTGGACGCTTTGTATTGATCTAATAAGCATTAGACTTGAGATTTGGAAATTCCATTTGTTTAATTTTGAATAGTATGCTTGCTAACCACCAATGGATGTAGAATGAGGTGGGAAAAAATCAGTACTGGTGTGGCAACATGATGTCTATTAAAATTGACATCGGCCAAATAGTCACTTACTAAATAAGCGCAAAGTTGTTTGGCTCTTATTAAATATGTTACGTATCAAATGTTTATTAAATAGACGTTCGATTTTACATTCCATATAACTCTTATACAAGACTACTTTAACTCAAATTACACATATGAATCTGATATATTTCGAAGAAGATACATAATGCGAAGAGATCCGTTCTTGATAGGTATTCGATGCAACAGTAAATACTTTATTCATAAGCCAAACACTTTAAAAACACAGTGCCTAAGCGGAGAAATAAAATGACTGGCGTATTGAGGATGTTAGCTTATGGCATCCCTGCAAATGCGCTAAATGATGTATACTGGATTACAAATAATACTACACTAAAAACCATTCTGCCAGTGTGTGGTATGACACTAAGTGCCTCAGATCTCCTAATGAAGATGTTATCTGGATTAATGAAATGCATGAAAACAGAGGATGGATTGTAGTGATGGTTAGCCTCAATTGTATAAACTAAAAATAGAAGAATTAGCCTAAAGCATATTCTGAAGCTTATAACGGTAAAAAAAAACCAATTAGAAACGTTTGTTTCGTATGATTTGTGGATTTGATATGCTTTCTTCGAAATGCTGGATCTAATAACGACTTAAATGTTATTGAGAGGTCGCACTCATGTAATGATCTGGCACTTGACAAAATAACTTCTGTGAGATCTACTCTTGGCCAAAATGTCCACGAACACGGATATTATGTTGAAGGTGAGATTTACCCAAAATGTAGAACCATTGTGAAAACTTGTCCAAATCAAATAACAGCAAAGCAGACAAAGTTTGCAGAGGAGCAAGAGGACAAAGAAAAGACGTAGAAAGAGCTTTTAACGCCCTTCAATCTATAGTTGCAATGATAAGTAATCCTTGTCGATTGTGATCTCGAGAAAAGATGTCCACAATCATGTTTACATGTATAATTCTACATAACATGATCACTGAAGGTGAAAGAGACATGGATGAGGACTATCGTCATTATGAACATGATCGCATAAAGAAAATGTCACATATATTTAGAGATGACGTTCTTATAATCGAAAAGCTTTCAATATATATGTAAAATGTCAACTTTCATTCCGAGACACACAATAACTACCTGCCTTTTCGACCCACGAAAGTCGGCACTTAACATCCATGCCATTAAAATGTCGAGCATCCAAGTGCGAAAAAGGCAAATTATTAGGATAAAATAAAAATAAAAATAAAAAATAATAGGGGAAACATAATCTCACAATGAAACGATAATATATAATATAGCAAAGATGGTAAAAGTTGCCTCCTTCAAATACATGGTATATCAGAGTTAAATCAAACCATATCAGTTTGGATAGCTATAACTTTCTAACCTTACAATTGCTTATGGATATACATAACATTACGCCGGAAAATAAAAATACCACGGTAGGTGAACATCAAGCTCCCCTCCATGAGCTTCATGTCCCACCAATGACAATATGGAAAAATACTCGAATCTAACCCAAGCATTATAATAAAATAACACCTGCCAGTCTAAAAAACCAGAATGATAAAACTCAAAAAGTATGACGAACATATAAAAATATGTGAGACCACCATGCTAAACATGAAACGGGTTTTAATTTACAAGAACAACATCCATACATGAAAGAAGGGGCACAACCAAGATCAAAATTCAAACTTAAAGAATGACACAAATAATTAAATATAGAGAAAAGCACTAGGCACTTCTTGATGCGATTAAGAAAGGATTAACTTCAAGGCCCGAATCAAAATGAGAAGAACGAATTTATCTAACATGACTAGCAAGGTGCACCTCTCTACACTGAAAGTATACCTCTAGATAAAATATAATTGAAAGCTCATGCCAAGCATGCATCACCCTTGGGAACTTCCATAGACCCCCACGACAACATTCAAGAATCCGAATATATATACATCACCGCATGCATGCAACTGAAACCTCTCTAGATAAGTGTGAATATACCTAATAGGTTCGATCCACATTGGTTAGCTCTCACTCGCTCTTTGGTGTCAGTTATCTCTAGTGCTGAATGCAAATGCCAAAAACGAGCTATAAATCATCTTAGATTGACGGGGCACAAAGAAGGATATCAGAATCAGTAGCTAATGAATCAACTATCGTGAATAACAAAAACGATTGTACATGCAAATTAAAATCTCTTATACTTATCACAACTCGTCGATCTCAAACAAGTACTACCCCAGGGAAAAAATAAGCCGAACATGTTAAGGCATTGTTGCTTCCAACCTTGATTTGACATACATTCTTAACTTTAAGGATGGCAAGAGTTCCCCTAACGTTTAGTTTTAAGCATACACCTAAATCATTTCCATATAAGTAATATCAATGCTCCAAACGAGCAACAAATCGTCTAAGCTTGACGAAACTCAAAGAAGACAGTAAAATTGATAGTCCATAAATCAACTATCGGGAATAACAAAATAATCGTATATGCAAATTAAATCTCATATATTTATCACCACTCGTCAATTTTAAACCTGTATTATCCCTTAGTTAACAATGAAGCCGAACAAGTTGGGGAATTTTTGTCTCTCAGACCTTGCCTCGACGTACATTCTTATCTTTCAAGATTGAGACGAGTTCCATACCTCGATATTTATTGTTAAGTATCGGCCTAAATTTTTTCCATATAAGTGACATCGCTTATAGAAATTAATTTTCTTTCCCTTATCGCCAAACTTTGATTTCCAACTCGTATTATCCCTCGCTCAAAAACGAAGCCAGGTAAGTCAAAACGCTGGTTGTTCCTAGCCTTGCGTAGACACTCCAGTATTTAAAACCTCACAGATAGTAACGAATCAACCTTCTCGATGTTTGGTACTAAGAATAAGACTAAATCCTTTCCTTGAACGAAATCAAACTTTAAAAATATTCGACCCACACTTGTGCTTGATTTTCACATCGCAAATATTAGTAAAAACTTTGCAAATACTTCTTTAAAATATTCCTTTAAAGAGCTAATTATATTTCTAAGTGTATCAAAAAGAAGGGTTAAAAAATAAATTTTGTCAAAACATTATTACTCTAAAGCAAAAGCCAATTACACTTAGCTTTATCTTTAAAACAATCTTTCTAAATACGTTTTCATTTATAAAGTATCATTACAAATGTTAACCCACCTTTTTACAAGGACATGGATAGGCGGACATAACCAAGTCGACTGCTCATTCGTCGATACTGGAATACGATTGGTTGGAGCCAACTGGATGGATAGCTGGTCAGTCGGGGATGGTTCAATATGCATGGCTCGGCCTAGGTGGTTCGGCAGATGCTGCTCGGTATGGAAGTCAGGGGTCGGTCGGCCCTGATGATGTCGTTCGATCTAGAAGTCATTGCCGCTTGGCATAGGTCGTTCGGCTTGGAAGTCATGAGTCGCTCGGCATTGAGGTTTGTCGTTATGGCTCGACATTGGTGGCATGGCTCGGCCTTGGTGAGGTGGTTCGGCCTAGATGGGGTCGCTCAACATTACGAAGAGGTCAGAGTCGGTCGGCATAACGGAGAGGTCAGGGTCGCTCGGCATTACGGAGAGGTCGGGGCGGCTCGGCATTGCGGTGGCACGGCTCGGCATTAGAGGTGGCTCGGTATGGTTCGGGTTGGCAAGGTGATGTAGGTCGGCTTCGATCTGGACTTCGTGGTTGGGCGTGCTGGAGTTTACAAGTGGGTCGGCATAAGGTAGTGGTTCGGCATGAAGGTCGTTCAGTCATAATGGAGTGGATCGAGATCGGTACTCATCTAACTTCGAGTTGGCAAGCAAGTGGCTTTTAGTCGCTGAGCACTCTAGTTCGAGTCATCGCCAGGGGATCTCTCATTCGGCATGTTGACTACGTAGGGTAGGCCACGAAGATAATTAAGGTTCGGCCATGGCCCAAGTGGGCCCGGGTTACTCAGGAAGCCCAACTACCTGGATTTGCCTATAAATACAGCATGTAGGTCTCTAGTAGGGGAATCTTCTTTCGGTTCTCTGACTTTCTCTTCTCTAAGGCTAAGGCACTCAGCCATTGTTAAACTTTGGATTGCAACTATAGTCAACTATTACGGCAACAAAAAGGAAATTCCTGAACTGGGCTAGGCCAGAGTTATCCGAACCACTATAAAATCTGTTGTTCTTTACTTCTTTCATTTTAATTTTTGTTGTTCTTCATATTTATATTCGCCATGTGTATTCCATCTGTTAGCTGTGACTTGTATTTGGTTCTTTTACTTCGATTTGGGAGTTTGTGACCAATTTTGCCGCAAACATTTTGGTGCTTTTACTGAGAAAGCTAGCGCTCATGGATTTTGGAAATTGGATTCTACAAAGAAATGGCTAGCCCACCAATGAGAAAGCAGGCAATGAAAAGAAGTCAGCAAGAGGGAAGTCAGGAGGCTTCCTCTGGAGCTAATCAAGCCTTCGTCCACGTCACTCGGGACGAGATGCAGGTTATGATGAATTTTGTGCAGGAGCAGATGATAAAACGGCAAGAGGAGATGATGTAGGATCTTCTTAGGCAATTTGGACAACCAGGAACTACAGGTGCTCAAGTTCTTGGAACTGGATCGGAGGAACTCAACCAGCAGACAGATGGAGTGATTCAACAGGGGGCAGCTCCCAATCGATAGACAACTAACAATCTGGATGGGCCTAGACTCGGGGGCACACCATCGGGTAATGTTGGACCAGTTCGTGGAGGGATATCGGATGACGCTACGCATCCCGACGTTACAGGAGTACGTGACGAGGAGTATGTGCCAAAATTTCCTCGTGGACTTTGAGGCCAGCTTGGAAACATGGATAAAGGGAAACCCCTGGTAGGTAGCACTAGATTGGCTGACATTATCAGGCGGACTATTCGCGGAGATCTGACAAACAAAGATTAGGAGGGAGTTAACAAAAGTCCGTTTACCTAGGACATCAGGACAACCAGGAATCCGCTCGATTTCAAACCGCCCGCTCTAGAAGTATACAACGGGAAGACGGATCCCATTGACCACTTGATGAGGTACACAAGGCATATGGAAGTGCTAAGGGCAACAGAGGAGGTTATGGCCCGATGTTTCCCACCGTACTTGACTGATATAGCTGTTATGTGGTTCAGATAGCTGGAGGATGGATCCATTGAAACATGGACAGAACTGGTGGACAAGTTCTTAGGTCAGTTTCAAGTTCACATAAAAGAGCCAAAGAACGTGATGACGCTGACGTCAGTTAAACAAGGGGTGGATGAATCGCTCAGGACATTCTTAACTCGATTTAATGCAGCAGTTGCTTCGGTGGATCGGCCGGATCCATAATTGGTTCTGATGGCTGCCGTATTAGGAGTCAGAGATAATTTGGATTTCAAAGTATCGTTGATACAGGACCCACCTTTGGATCTCGGGGAATTCTTTCATGAAGCTAAGAGAATTCTTCGACAAGAGGATGCATGTTTGGGCATGAGGTCAAAGGAAGTAAACATGGTTAAGGATAGAGGACTGCCCGACGAAAGCTCGGGTAAGGACAAGGATAAAGGGAAAAGGAAGTGCTGGGGAGAACCAAAGTTCTCCACTTACACAGGATTGAATGCAACATTGGAGCGGATATTCTTGAATACTCGAGATCTCCTTCCGTATCGAAGGCCGGTAAGGAGGGAGCCCTCAGAATGCTAAAGGGCGTCGGGAAAGCACTGTCTTTTTCATGACCTGTACGGGCATGATACTAACAATTGCCGACATCTGAAGGACATAATCAAGGAGCATGAAAGAAATGGTCAGTTGCAACAATACGTCGGAACTCGGAATGCGGTGGTGGAACGGGAGCACCCACCGTCTACCTTGAACGACGAAGGCATGAGGCCCAGGAATGGTGGATGGTTTGTCATTAACTAATCTTGATGGTTTGGAATAAGTAACAAACTCTGGGCAAAAGGCTAAATCACTTACTCATGTACGAGGTCGGAGATAACCCTCAGGAATGCTCTGAGTTGATGATTTATCGAGATATCCCGGTTTGTGAAATCTGTTTTTTATCCTTTGACTTGGACATTTTTTTTCTGATTTGGTTTGGGAGTTTGGTTTGAACTCGCTGTTTTGCTCGCTTTCTGGTTTGGATTCAGGTTTAGATGTTTGTTTTTTGGTTTGGATTTTTGATATGGATTTCTGGTTTTCTGGTTGGATTTGGATTTAGATTTGGATTTTCTCTGGATTTTGGCTAAAAGGTCACCGAGTATGGACTATGCTCGGCAAGGGTCCGAAGAGACCAGAATTCGGCCTAGGACTTATGCCCCATGTTGTTCACTATACAGGTCATCGAGTATGGACTATGCTCGGTAAGGGTCCGGAGCGACCAGGATTCGGCTTAGGACTTAAGCCATGGCATTATTCGACACTCAGGGACACTGAACCAGGAACCTCATGGAATTACTTAACATAGGTCGTCAAATGTGGATTGCGCTTGGCAAGAACCCGGAGAGGTTAAAGATTTGAAAATTGGCTATGAACAGCTAAGGATTTGGGCATGGACCCGGAACGGTCCCGGATTTGGACATCGACCCAGAGAGGTCATGGACGTGGTTATTGGTTATTGACTATGGATGGATTAGAACTCAGTTGTCGAGTTCGGATGGATATTTGGCTAAGGATTTGGTTATTGGATTCGGAATCGGACATCGACTCGGAACAGTCGCGGAAATGGATTAGGATATGGTCATAGCACTCGGATAGAATGGCATGGTAATGGATTGGATTATGAATCAGAAAGTATGGATGTGAATGACATACAAACTTCGGATATCGAATTTGAGGCTATTTAAAACACACCTTCCAATGGCAAGGCAAGTTTTGGATGACAAATGTTAACCCGCCTTTTTACAAGGCCGTGGATAGGCAGACTTAACCAAGTCGACTGCTCATTCGTCGATACCAGAATAAGATTGGTTGGAGCCAACTGGATGGATAGACGGTCAGGGATGATTCAATATGCATGGATCGGCTTAGGTGGTTCGACCGGCCACTCAGTCTGGAAGTCAGGGGTCGATCGACCCTGATGATGTCGTTCGGTCTGGAAGTCATTGGCCGCTCGGCATATGTCGTTTGGCCCGGAAGTCATGAGTCGCTCGGCATTGAGGTTCGTCATTATGGCTCGGCATTGGTGGCACAGCTCGGCCTTGGTGAAGTGGTTCAGCCTAGATGGGGTCGCTCGGCATTACGGAGAGGTCAAGGTCGCTCGGCATTACGGAGAGGTCAGGGTCGCTCGGCATTGCAGTGGCACGGTTCGGCATTAGAGGTCGCTCGGTATAGTTCGGATTGGCAAGGTGATGAGGGTTGGCTTCGATCTGGACTTCGTGGCTGGGCGTGCTGGAGTGTACGAGCGGGTCGGCAAAAGGTAGTGGTTCGGCATGAAGATCGTTTAGTCATAGTGGAGTGGATCAGGATCGGCACTCACCTAACTCCGAATTGGCAAGCAAGTGG
The DNA here is from genome assembly GCA_030765085.1 of Allium cepa. Taxonomy (NCBI): domain Eukaryota; kingdom Viridiplantae; phylum Streptophyta; class Magnoliopsida; order Asparagales; family Amaryllidaceae; genus Allium; species Allium cepa. The sequence continues at coordinate 74,071,722 of CM060941.1, read as the reverse complement.
CTTCGAGTTGCTGAGCACTCTACTTCGAGTCGTCGCTAGGGGAACTCTCGTTTGTCATGTTGACTACGTGGGGTCGGTCACGATGGTAATTCTGGTTCGACCATGGCCTTAGTGGGCCCGAGTTACTCAGGAAGCCCAACTACTTGGATTTTCCTATAAATACAACATGTGGGTCTCCAGTAGGGGGTCTTCTTTCGGTTCTCTGACTTCCTCTTCTCCAAGGCTAAGGCACTCAGCCATTGTTAAACTTTAGATTGCAACTGTAATCGATTATTACGGCAACAAAAAGGAAATTCCTGGAGTGGACGTAGGTCGAAGTTAGCCAAACCACTATAAAATCTGTTGTTCTTTACTGCTTTCATTTTAATTTTTGTTGTTCGTCAAATTAATATTTGCCATGTATATTCCATCTGTGAGCTGTGACTGGTATTTGGTGCTTTCACTTGGATAAGGGTGTTTGTGACCAATTTTGGCGCAAACAAAAAATCACTTATTATTATCTTTAAAACAAAAATCCTCCATAGATTTAAAGAAAATCAACACCTATTAAGTCGTAATAAGTTTTCTTGATAACTTTACGAATTCATTTATTGTAATGAAAGTGTTACAATTCATGAATTCTTTTCTCAATTCTCAAAAAACATTTATTACAACAACGGTATTATAATCCATGCTTCCTTTTCACTTTCAATAAACTCAAAAATACTTGAAATATAGTTCAAAACAGCCATTTCAAATATTATTTAAAAAGAAAATCTCAAGTTTAATATGTATTAAAAATGAAAACTATTTCCTTCTCCTATTTTCAAAATAAAATATTCTTCTTTTAAATATTTATATAAAATCAAACGACCTTTAAAACATTTGTGTATGTCAGAATGGTACTCTAAAAATATTGAAGAAAAAAAAATCAAGTATAAAACCCATTTTATAAAAGTTGGAAATAGTGCCGCAAAAGTACTGCTAAAAAGAGTATGAAAAATTCCTTTAAATCGATTCTTTTCAAATTGAAATTTTCTTCACATTTTTACAAAGTATGAATACTATATTTTATTTTTAACAACATACTATTAGTGTAGTATGTATTCACAAATACTTACACAATTTTGAAGTCAACAAAACCTATTTGAAAGCTGTTTCATAACTTGACTTTCGAGCTGCAAAAACACGATCAAAACTGTTCTAACTTTTAAACACTTTGGTGTTAGGTGTTACAACCTTTTCCAAGCCAAAAAACTTGGCTCAAACAACATTTTTAAAAAGCAAAAGCGCACCAAACATTTAATGATGCAAATACAAGTACTAGATTTAAAGAGATCGGATTCAAATTGCAATAACACGATTTCAAAGTGCGAAAGCGCGATTATTCCACTATTCAACATTTTTTCTACTTTAACATCTCAAACAACAACCATACATTTATATAAGCAAGATGCACATAAAAGTAAATCAGTAATGGCGAACAACCCCTTAAGGTCTCCTTACAGAGTCCCTTATTCACACATGTGATGTTCTTCGAAGTGTCCTATACCGATCTATTCCAACGAACACATTTCGACTTCCTTTTGCTTTTATCTCATGCAAATAATGGTTACTTATGCTTTTCACTTTCAAGCAGGAATCAAATCCAAACAAGAAAATATATACAAGTATAAACAATACAAACAACTGTTTATATTTTACGACAATTCATTAATTTTTAAACCACTTTAAAGTGAGATTAACTCATTATTTTTCCAAAGTTAAACTTCAAACAAGATGCAAAAACTTCTCCCTCGACCAAGAAATGATCAAAGCAACCTCCTTTCGTCGCTTTGACTTAAAGATTGATAATACACACCTGTTCTCACGCACATGCCAAAATTGGGGGTTTGACTCCAAAACATTGCAACTTTGAATGGTGGAAATATTTGCAATATTCTTCTAGGTTTATTTAATATTTTATAGGAGAAATGAGTGTGTTTTTCTAAGATTTTACTTAAGAAAGTTTACGCAGATAAGAAGGAAGAAGATGAAAAATGAGTGCAAAAAATGGAATGTGTTAAAAGTTAAATTAAGTAAACACTTCTTTTATAGCATTGGAAATTTGGAAAATGATAAACACTACCCGTATACCCTTTATATTTCAAATACTTCGTCATATATCCGTGTGCCATCCATGTAGCCTTAAGTATTTGCCATCGAATCACATAAAAAGTAGTAAAAATATACAAAAATCTTCTCTCATTTTTAATTAATCTCTAGAAGTTCCTAATAACACTTAGATTGATTAATTTTATTTCGTGCTCATTGAATTCTTTTTTGCTAAATGAATGTATATATAAATGTATGTGTGCGCAACAACATTGCAACAACTTTTGTTCAGTAAAAGGTCGAAAAACCGAAAAACCAAATTTTCGATCATGTTATCAATTTTCACCAAACTATTTATATAAATATTTTTTAAAAATGAGTTTACCATTATTATTTATTATTAAAAGAAGTTTAATGAGGCTATTAAATCCATTTAATTAATATTAAACACATAATTCTAATATTTCAATAATCCTTATATTAAAATATAAAGTATTCGCATTTTTCAAGAATATTACATTCTTCCACCTTAAAAGAATTTCGTACCTGAAATTATCACGGAGCGTAAAATGTAATACCCTTACCCAAAAATCAAATTACTTGCTTGGCTTTCAGTAGTCTGATTAGTTATATTTTTCTTTATAGAAAATCCATATTAAAAGCTGCAATATGTGTAGAGAATACTTTGTAATAATATAATATGCATCCAATCTTTAATAAGATAAATTTAAAACTAAATGTCTGGGGTTTTCTATTGAAACCAATTTCCAAATTCCTCCAAAGAGAAATATATCAAAACCAAAATCAATCATGACAAGGAGGGGTTCCTCCTACCGAAGCATGGTATAACTATAACAATATGGAGCATCCAGTGGTATTATGGTTCCTCCCTAAAAAAAACTAGAGTAAACAAATATACATGACGAGTATTCCAAATCAGATAATCCACAATCATCCAATCTTAATCATAGCAAAAATATTTGAAAAATTCATTTCACAAAAACTTTTCAAATGTCCTGAAATAATAATGCTTCACCAAAGTTTTTAAAATAATATTATTACTGTTTTTTTTACAAATTCTTTCGAAATCACAATTTCAAAAGCACCAGAATTTAAGTTGTAATAAATAACAACTTTAAAATCTTTTGCTTATAAAGCAATACTTTACAAACCATAGTATATAAAATCACACTATCAATCAAATCAAAGTTCATTCTAGGATAAAATAAAACTTAACATTACTTAAAATGTTAAATGACTAACAAATAAGATTTAGTATTCTTCTTAGGTCCACAACTTTCTTGATTGCTCAAGGATATAAATAATTTTCGAAGAGTACCATTATATTCATCAGCCTTTGGTTATTGCTTAGAGGATTATCTAAGCACCCTCAAATGAAATTGAAAGCCACTCCTCAAAATTTTCTAAGCCACAAAACAAAGTATACAAATGTACTTAATCCTGTAAGATGTATATGGATCATTCATACGCAATATATGATCCGACCACTTGCTTGGATACATAAACTTTACTTTAAAATTAGCATCGTTTACTCGACCTTGCTAGTGGGGACTCCAATCGGGTTCCTTGATTAGAAACTTCCGCTCTCCTTATGCAGCAATATACTATGGCAGAAAACATTAGTATCATATCAAGAATCTGAATCAAGTGTTCATCGCCAAGAATCAAGTAAGAAATCCATGTTTAGACTGATGTGAATCACCCTGAAGTTATTGTACTCGAATCATAGATCAAGAACCGTGCAAATAAATTTATCGACATACACCTTACGAGCTTAATCCTATTGGTTTCTTAATTACACCGGTCTTTTTCTAAATTACTTTCATTTTCATTTATAGTATTTCATTTAATACTAAAATTGCTTATGAATTACTTCATAAATTTTAACTTAAGTTTATAAACATTTTACAAAGACACATCTTTATAAAACATTAAATTAAAATCTTACTACACTCTTATTTACTTGTATAATACTCTTCTACATCCTAAGAGTATATACAAAATTTCAATTTTGTTTTATCTTTCAAAGTTCAAATGGAGGCCCAAACACAATATGGGTCTTAAAACTATGTCAACTACTTTAACCACTTTACATATCTGGTCCGGTAAGTAGCTAAGAAGAGTAGAATACAGTGATGACCCACACTTTGGAAGGTTTAAATAAACAATAATCCGCACATGTCCGACTTAAACCAATCTGGAACGTATATAATCAATGGGGTTAAATGTTCGTCGACGGAAATTCTATCGAGTTAGAAAACCGTCGAACGAATTTTGAAATAAAAATAACCGCAAGCGCACGGTGTACGAATGTAGCACGTGGCGAATACGGGTCGATCCGCAGGGAATTGATGATTTTAAAATTCTATTCAATCAAATTAAACCAAAGTTGAAGAGAATGTTAAGCTAGAAAATTAAAAAATTAACTAACTAACAAAAAGAAAAGAAATGCAAATATGAGAGTTAAATGACAATTTAGAGAATAGATTCACTCTCTAGATCATGTAGTTCAACACATGAAATCATGATCTCTCTTTTATGGTCATTAGTGTTTTAATTGATGTGTTTATTATAAGTATGACATGTTTAAGCTATTGATTAGCCAACATAAGTCATCAAACTATAACACACCCCTTAAAACACTTACTAACTTTCATGAAACTTGACAAAGAAAATGAGAATGAAATCTATTTTAAGTATGGCCTTTAACTATTGATTAGAAACATAGACCATCAAATTTTAATTTCAAATCACTTTCTTATGCCATAATCATATATTGATGAAGAGGCATTTGTGTTAGTGATTGTTTAAGCATAGCCTATTTGGTGTTAACAATATAGACTATCAAATTCAAAGCAAAAACAACAAATAAAACAACTTCTATCATCATCATTAAGCACAAAAAGAGAGCATGAATTAACAAAATGTTGAAGCTACATTAATTAGAGAGCTTCATTACCCCTAAATTGAAGGGGTTTAGCTTCTCATATTTGTCATTTTATTAACAAATGTAGCAACAACATGAAAGAAAAATGAAAGCAAATGAAAAGAAAACTATTCTACTTGCATAAAAGTAAATCTACACTATTAGCATGAAAGGAAATGAACATGAAAGTAAGAGGAAACACTAATTAACATTGCATAAAAAGAAAAGAAAATTACATAAAATAAAAATGGCTAAGTAGCCATGAAAAGAGAAAGATATCTTTCTTTTATTTGATCTAAACTAAACTAAAGAGAAGGGAGCCTAAGAGAGACTAAGAGAAGAGATGAGCCTACTAAGAAGGAGAGGGATTACATGAAACATATGGGTATTTATACATGTATGAAACCCTAATTCATATTTTTGGGGAATGCCCAAAACGCCCCTTAGGAAGTGTGGAGGCCAAGTAATCATTAACATGTCTTAATCCCCCATTAAGTGTACATGAAACCATTAACTCCAAAAGCATGTGCATTAGCCTTTAATTTGTACATTAAGGTAGGTGGGTAGGTGGGGTCCTCCATGATCTTCACTTTGAATTATTTCCATCTTCATTCCTTTATATCCATTTTGTGCATGCATGTTTCTTCATGAACCCACTAATATGAGAAGCTAAATTCCTGCAAAATAACATAGAAATTTCCAATTAAATTCTCTCAAATTAATATACGCACACAAATGGCCATTTTGCCCTTATACGAAGATGAATATGTGAAAATTTGGAATTAATATGAATTTTGGTTAAAATAAGTTAAAATACCCAATATGATCATTTATTTAATTTAAATAGAATAAGTATGGTGGTAAAAATATGCACATTTACGTGCACATCATTAAATAATAAAAATAAGAAGAGAAGAAGAAAACAAAACACAGAGTCTCACAGCGGAAACGATAAAATAAAATAATTAAATAAACAATTTATGAAGTTGTTTACTATACATTTGAATAGAATAAGTATGGTGGTAAAAATATGCACATTTACGTGCACATCATTAAATAATAAAAATAAGAAGAGAAGAAGAAAACAAAACACAGAGTCTCACAGCGGAAACGATAAAATAAAATAATTAAATAAACAATTTATGAAGTTGTTTACTATACATTTGATTTTAATGTATACACATTTATCAGAGTTATATATACACATCAGGGATAAATAATTAATATAGCAGAATAGTGTGATGCAGGGGATAATAATAATCGTAATATACTAAATCTCTGTCTTCGTCCTCCTGAGAATAGTCTTCAGAACGCTGGAAAAAACTCAGGACTGACCCGAGCATAATGAAAAGACAAAACACTCGAGTCGGGACTAGAATACTCTTATGTAAGTCAAATCAATATCTCAAATATGAGTGCAATAATTTAAGAGATGTTACAGAATTTTCCATCTCCTAAGGATCCGTTAAACTATTTATATATACTACTATACGCTATAATAGATAATGTCTATCAATAAAATAAATATCAAAATAGCGTTAAGGCTTTACATTGATCCACCTTAACACATTTTTATACGTTCAAAACCAAAGTCGTAATGGGCTCGTATATGGATAAATATGATAAGGCACGTGAGGCAATGCTCAAGGTAGGATTCTACCAGTTTACCCTTTCTGGTTGGTCGTAACACATTCGTGGCCGACCGCGACAATCAATCCAAACGAACAAAAGATGCACCCATCCAATACGAAATCATAATAGTAATACGAGGGATCAACGTCGCTAGAGATAGCTAACCTCAATGTCCAGACATGGGCTCCTGTTTTATTCATTTTAATTATGACATGAATGTCAAGGCTATCCAACGTCGTTCTCTTACTTCATTCCAATAAACGTCGCCAATTCAACTACTACATTCTGGATAACATCCACCGCTACACATTTGTCAAAGTGGTTCCAATATTGACAGAGAGTATGCCAATAAGAGGTCCGGTCTCGTTAACAACCAAACGTCATTTTACGCCGGTTGGTACTTTTACAATTTGAAAACAATTCGTATTTGATATCAAAATATCATATTCGCTTCCAAACCAAATCCATACCGAAATCATCATATTTATTCAAAATATACCATATCCATTTCAAAATCATCACATTCGCTTCAAAATCAAATCCATTTCGAAATCATCATATTTATTCAAAATATACCATATCCGTTTCAAAATCATCATATTCGCTTTAAAATCAAATCCATTTTGAAATCATCATATTCGCTTAAAACTATATTTTATCTCAAATGTTCACTCAATTCGATATTTCTATTTTACCTTGAAACTTGTTTCGAATTACAGTTTTGGTTATAATTCACTTTAACCCAATTCGCATTTACCTCCAATATTAAATATAAACATTCCACCCTGTTAGTCCTTGAGATGATGATTTTGATGACAACAAACTTAGAATAAGATTGTAAAATATAAATACTAATATATAGTTTATATATATATATGTATATGCAGGATTTAACCATGCATGTACCAAGAATGAAGACTGTACAGTATAAAGATTCAAGATATCAAGATTGAAAACTCATGAGTATCAAGATTATCAAGAGTTAAAGATTTGAAGATAAGTAATTTAATTAGGAATTTTGTTAAAACTCCTAGAAAAGCACTGGCATCATAAAAATCAAATTTATTCGTGGAATGGAATCCACTTCGAGCCTGTTAAAGGGATGGAACCCTTAGTGGGATGGAACCTACGAAAAATCTAGTGGAACATTGTTTTGTATCCGCTAACTTTTATTCAAAATGTTTTACAAAATTATATCTTGTTTTCAATATGTTTTCAAAATCTTCCTTTTAAAAGAATCAAAAGCATCTATCCTGGTTTTAATACTTTTAGCCTCAAAACAATCTTTACAAAAACAAATTATCCTTGGTTTTAAACTATCTTTAATAACAATATATTTAATTTTAAATATTTATACTTAGATTTAAATATAAAATTATAATAAAATTTTATATATACCAAAATATTATTCTCTATATTTACTTATGTATTTCAACTATAGTTAAGTATATTTATAAAGTCTAAAATAGTTTCAATATAAGATAGAAGTTATTTTCAAAGAGAAACAAATCACCAAAATTTCCTTTGGCATGTCGACATACTCAAGTACCCCATGTCGACATGGTAGCAGTTGATTTCAAAATTTGAATTTCAAAAGAAGTATCTATTCGTCATATCCCTTCATGAATGGACATGGCTATTGTTCTACTATAAATAGGGGTGGTTTTGAACGAATTTATAATCATATTTTTCTTGTTTTCACACCTCTTCTTCTTCCACATTTCTTTATACATATTCTTACTGTTACTCTGCCGAAATCAACATTGAATCTAACTAGATCATTTCTAGTTTGATTCTCTATCACTATCTCAATAAGGTCTCAGTGCTACTCAGAGTTATTGACTTCTTTGTAATCAATTTAACGAGAAAAGATGTGATTGTAGCCTTGGAAATCAATCAAGCGAGAAAAGGTGTGATTGCGGCCTTGGAAATCAATCAAGTTAGAAAAGGTATGATTGTAGCCTACGAAATCAATTGGGTGAACTTGTTGCCCCTGAAATCAAGTATCTCTAACCAGAGGATTGTGAACCTGGAGTGGTGTACCTCGTGGCCTTGAAATCGATGGTGTAATTGTACAATTGCTTTTGAAAGGAAATCTGTACTTGTGTGCGGGACTAGATGTAGGGTAACTCCGAACCAGTATAAAATCCGGTGTGTTCTTTCCTTTATTGCTTTTACTTTATTTCTACATCTGTGTTTGATTCTACGATCATATTTGTGTCTGAACATTGCATATATTTGTGTTCAAATTAACAAAAACTCAAAAAGATTTAGTAATTTCTTTAAACACTATTCACCTCCCCTCCTCCTCTAGTGTTAATCCTAGCCTTAAGATCCGTATTCCGCATTTCTCACACATCCTTTGACCAGTTTGAATTTTAGAAATTTTTTTAAATAGTTTTAAAATAGTTAAATAGTTAAAATAGTTTAATAGAAAATAATTTGAGCATTAAAATGGTTTATATAATAAAATAATTGGAAAAAATTGAAATAGTTTGAATATTTAGAGAAAATAGATTTTGAAATATGTTAACTAAAATAATTTATTTAAAAATAGTTCCCAAGCCAAATTGATTCAATTCCAAAATTTCCAATTCAAATCAATTTCCATTTCCATTCTCGATTTACTCGATTCAATTCCGATTTCAAATCAAATATTAATTTCAAATCCAAACTAATTTAAATTCCAATTCCAAATAAATTCCACTTCCAACTTCAAATTAATTTAAATTCCAATTTCAAATTAACTTCAACTCCAAATTTTAAACCATTTCAATTTATATCAATTCCGAGTTCACTTCAAAAATATCGATCCAAAACACTTGAATCAAATTTTCCTTCAATATCCAATTTAAAATCCAAATCTTTAAATATAATTCAAATCCAACCTCAATTTCAAAATATCGTTTTATATCACCTTTCTTAGCAATATACAAAATCCGAATAAAAAATTCCATTCCTTAAACAAATAAATTTCTAAAATTTACGTCTTTTTTCGATTATAACTTAAAAATCTAAACTTCAATTAATTAAATAATTTCATTTTAAATTTAAATTTCAACGTTCTGAGTTCCAATTCGATAATAGTTTGATTTCCATAAATTTGATATTTAAATAATTTCAAATCAAAATTTTAAAATCATTTAATTTAACCAATCCGGTATCCATAAATAATTCTTTATCCTATGGCCAAGTGAATCAATTATTTTAATTTAATTCTAAGGATGGATATATAACATTTCAATCCAATTATGATATAGGTATATATCATTTCAACCTATTTCTTAATTTATTTGAAATAATTTAATTTACAGTTTTATATACTGTAAATAATATATGGAATAGTAACATGATATATCAAAACAAACAAACATCCAAATATCAGCTGATAGCATCCATCACGAACAATCATCCAAACAGTCAATAAAATTCACAACAATTTCATAATTATCAATATCGGATATTTTACTAGCAGTTAAAATCTAATTTAATTTAACTATCAATTCAAATCCTATCAATAAATTCAGATGTCAATTTAATTGTCAGTTAAATTTATCAAGCAATAATCAATAAATTCAGTTCACTTCACAATATGATTCAAATATATATAAAAAATTAGTACTTGTGAGCGTATACACACTCACCTTTTTATTTGAAACTGAAATTATTCCAGCTTTAAATAAATCACAATCTGACTCCAAGCTGTAGACGTCATCGATACAGTTGCACTACAACTCATTTCATCTGAAACGGACCTCCTATTCAAAATTTACTAGATAATTAGCGATATGATTTAATTTAACATACTTAACCAAATAATAAAATAAACAAAAATATTAAACCGATACCTAACCCTTCGTTCCAAACTCTAGGCACGCAACAGTGCCCTACCTCCCAGACCCGCGTTCTGCTTCTTCTCCAATCGCGACAGGACTCACGCTCGTGTCTCCATCCTTTTTTCTGATCGCAACACCTCCAAGAGCGTCGTCGACCTTTGTCGTGGCTGCACCCCCACCTGTGTCCCCGCCTCGCCGTCGACCAGCACCTCAGATCGTGCACCTCGCCGCCACACACGTGAGAATTGAGCGCCAGAACCCTAGGATACTCAAGCCGTTTCCAACATTTTCCATCGCGAGCTGCTCGCGCATGCAACCCTCTGCCCCGCTCCTCTCCCCTTCCAATCACAATTTGATCGAGATTTATTTTGTTTTTTTAAGCCTACGATTCGATTAGAAAAGAAAGGGGATGCAAGAGAGAGATACGGCTAGAAGAGAGACGTGAATTTGAATAGTATCGGTTGATTAATTTATATTATTATTTAAATTAGAAAATATCTCGCTTATACCCGCTCGAAATTCCGAACTCCAAATGAAACGTGCCATCGGGTATTCATAATATTTTACCTCCATTTCGAACATAACGGAACTAATCCCGATGTCTAATTCGATTGTATGCGGAAGATAGCTTTTTAAAGTCGATTATTTTAATTAAATTCGAAGTTAAATTTTTACGCGTTTCAAGCTCGCACAGTTAAACGACAAGTCTGATCGCTACGTAACTTGAAACCATACAATAACTCACTATTACGGATCCGATGAAACTGGTTTCGTCGAAATCCGAGCCAGTGGCCGACTATTTTAACTCATTAATAAAATATAAAATTTTAAATTTTAAACTACTCATATTTAAATCCAATTTTAAATGTTAACAGTCTTCATTCATATCTATATAAAATTTGAATCAATTTCTGAAACCCTCTTTTCATATTAAATCCAAAATTCAATTATTCAAAAAAATCTCCTATGTTAAATTTAAAAATAAATAAATTATCCAGTACATTAATATTAACAAATCATCATATTTTTACCCGTATTCATCTAATAATTATAACAAAACCTATACTTTAAAACCGTTAAAATACGGGTCGTTACAGATACCGGCATCCAAACTCAGTCCTAGAGTCTATTTTTCCTTGGACATCCCTAAGGTAATGTCGTTTATTAGTCAGCCTAGTAACTTTAGCTATTTATATGACTTAGATGTTTAAACAAAGATACTGCTTTAATAAAACAACCTATCCAATTTAACTCACGTAAAAACTTATGTTAAATTATCTCTTTCCTACCCAAAATTAAAAAATTCATTATCAAAACATTATTCTATCGAAATACCTTTTATTTTAAACAAATTTCCATTAGAGAAACTTGAGAATTAAATACCCGATTTTCATTTCGAAACCCAATTTTGAAATCATACTTTATATATTTTCATATATAAAACAACTTTAACAATTTATTCACTAACACTTACCTTGGATTCATTTGGACTCGAACTCATTTCAATCGCACAATGATAAAGAGAATAATTTACTAAGCGCGCTATAATGTTCGCCTAAGCAACCATTCGATCGTCACTTAGAAGATTAATCAGATTACCAAAAAACTAATCGAGATGTTTTCCTGAACTATCCAATCAAATTGTATCCTTCTTAAATATTCTCTTTGAAATATTTATAGTTATAAATGCTTCCAAGTAATACTACTAGTATTTTTCTCGAAATCATTTTGAAATAATTTCAAGCAATAAAGGGATTTAAATTCTCAAAAACCTTTTTACTTATAAAACACAATTTAAAAATCATATAAATCATTTTATATATCATACTCATATAAAATGTACCTTTAAAATCATCTTATATTATAATAACTTCCCTTTAATATAATAAACTATTCACAAACTTTTATTTTCTAAATGTTTTATCTTCTCATTTAGATTATATTAAATAACTTTATTAAAGATGACTTTTAACTTATCTTTTTTTTAAACGCCTTATAGTTAAACTAAGAAATTTAATTCACTAGGGATTCGTTTTAATGCATTCAAAGTTATCAAAACAATAAATGCTCATAAACTGGTCGAGCATAAATCAACAATCAACAAACAACAATCGATGCTTCTAAACTACCTGAGCATGACAAATCAGCTAACAATGACAACAACAAAATATTATCATTTTCTAACAAACAAACACACATAAATAATTACATGAATTTGAAAATTATTTCTTATATATCTATATATATAATGTATAATCCTAGATAAAATATTTCATTTACCAAATTATCAAAAAAGATCATGTCTGCATGCCTTGTTCGAGTGTTTAGAAATTCATATCAACGCCTTGACATCCCTCGTCTCGACCAAAATTCATAAACAACTCAACAGACCAATCAAAACAATACGTTTTTTATAGCAATAAAATACACGCTTTCGTGTATATAATACTCTTAGCTCATTTTAGAGTGTCACTTACCTTATTCCTAACCCTACCAAAATCAAGGTCCTCGCTTAAACTTCAGCTCTGAAACTAAATGTAAAGACTCGCCTTTTTATCCCCCGAAAGTCGGCACTTAACACATCCATGGTTAAAATGCCGAGCATCCAAGCGTGAAAATGCAGATTATTAGGGTAAAATTAAAATTAAAATAAACATGGAGAAACATATTCTGAAAGTGGAAGAACTATAATATAACAAAGACAGTAAAAGTTGTTTCTCTAAGATACATGTTATATTAGATTAAAAATAAATCATACCGGTCTGCACAGTTATAACTTCCTGATCTTAAAATTACTGATAGGTATACATGATAATACATCGAAAAATAAAAATACTACAACCAGTGAATATCCAACTCCTCCCCATGAGCTCCATGTCCCACCAATGAAAAACTGGAAAAATCCTCGGATCTGACTCGAGAATATAATAAAATAGCACTAGGATCGGTCCGAAAAATCAGCGTGAAAAAACTCAAGAAATATAATAAACATATAAAAATATATGGTATCACGATGCTAAACACGGAACGAGTTTTACCTCATAGGGCACAAACAAGATCAGAATCAAAACTAAAAGAATGAACATAAATAATTAAACATAGAGAAGAGCACAAGGCACTTTTCGATGAAATTAAGAACGGATGAACGTCAAGATACGAATCAAAACAAGGAGAATGAATTTATCCAACATGACTAAAAGGGTGCATCCCTCTACACAGAAAGCATATCTCTAAATAAAATATACTTGAGAGCCCATGCCAAACAAGCATCACTCTTGAGAACTTCCAAGCTAGACCCCGTGAACAACATTCGAGAATCCAAATATATCCACACAATTGGATGCATGAAACGGAAACCACTCTAGATAAATGTGAATATACCTAACAGGTGCGACCCACATAACTTGGCTTCCATTCGCTCTTTGGTTTAATTATATCCATTATTGGATGCAAATGCTCAAAACGAGCTACAAAACGTCTTGGATTGACGAGGCACAGAGAATGATATCAGAATCGATAGTCAATGAATCAACTATTGGAAATAACAAATATGATCGTATATGGAAATTAAAATCTCATATACTTATTACAACTTATCGATCTCAAACGAGTACTACCCCAAAGTAAACAATGAGGCCAGACAAGTTAGGGCAGTGTTGCTTCGTACCTTGACTCGACATATATTCTTAACTTTAAGAATAGCAAGAGTTCACTCAACTTTTAGTACTAAGCATATGCCAAAATGATTTCCATATAAGTGATATCAATACTCCAAATGAGCAACAAATCATTTAAGATTGACGAAGCTCAAAGAAGATAGCAGAATGATAGTCGATAAATCAAACTATCGGAAATAACAAAATGATCGTATATGGAAATTAAATCCCATACACTAATCACCAATCGTCGATTTCAAACTTGCATTATCCACCAGTTAACAATGAAGCCAAACAAGTTGGGGGCATTATTGTCTCTCAAACCTTGCCTCAACGTACATTCTTATCTTTGAGACAGAGACTACTTGACATTTAGTATTAAGTATGTGCCTAAATTCTTTCCATGTAAGTGACATCCTTATGGAAATTTAATTTCTTACCCTTATCACCAAACTTCGGTTACAACTCATACCACCCCTCGCTTAAAAACGAAGTCAGGAAAGTTCGAGCGCTGGTCGCTCCTGGTCTTGCCTAGACACTCCAGTTTTTAAATCTCGCAGATAGTAACGAATCAAACTTCTTGGTGTTTGGTACTAAGCATAATACTAAATCCTTTCCATGAACGAAATCAAACTTTTAAAATATTTGACTCACGCTTGTGCCTGATTTTCAAATCATAAATATTTATGAAACACTTTAATAAACACTTCTTAAAGCTCTAATTATATTTCAAGTGTATCAAAATAAGAGTTAAAAACAAATGTTACTACTATAAACCCAAAACCAATTGCACTTAGCTTTATCTTAAAAACAATCTTTTTAAAGACTTTTTCATTTATACAATATCATTTATAAATTACTTATTATTACAACAAAACTCCTTCAAAAATTTAACAATAACAACACTTATTAAGTTAAGTAAGAAGTTTTCTTAATAACTTTACAAAATCATTTATTATAACAAAAGTGTAATAATCCATGAATTCTTTTCTTAATTCTCAAAAAACATTTATTGCAACAATGGTGTTGTAATTCATGCTTCCTTTTCACATTCAATAAACTCAACAATACTTGAAATATATTTTAAAACATCCATTTTAAATATTACTTAAAATGAAATTTTCAAGTTTAATATATATTGAAACTTAAAACCATTTCCTTTCCTTATTTTCAAAATAAAAATTTCTTCTTTTAAATACTTTTATAAATTCCAAACTACTTTAAAACACTTAAAACATATGTTAGAAAGATATTCCAAAAAGAATGAAGAAAAAAAATCAAGTTTAAAACCCTATTTTATAAAAGTTGGAAATAGTACCGCAAAAATGCCGCTAAAAAAAGTATGGAAAATTCTTTTAAATTGTTCTTTCAAAAATGGAATTTTCTTTTACATTTTTATGAAGTATGAATACTATATTTTATTTTTAGAACAACACACTATGAATTTTATTATCTATTATCAAAAATTTAGAGAACTTTGAAGTTAACAAAAACCATTTGAAAGTTGTCTTAAAATTTGACTTTCGAACTGCAAAAACGCGATAAAAATCTTCTAACTTTTAAACACTATGGAGTTGGGTGTTATAACCTTTTCCGAGCCATCAAAACCTGTTTCAAACAACATTTTAAAACTCAAAAGCGCAACCAGTTATATAATGATGCAAATACAAGCACAAGATTTTAAACACAAGATTTAAAAAGACAAGATTTCAAATTGCAATAATGCGACTTCAAAGTATGAAAGCGCGGTTACTGCAGTATTCAACGTTTTTCCTACTTTAACATCTCAAACGAAAATCAAATATTTATATAAGTAAGATGCACATAAAAGTAAATCAATACTAGCGAGAAACCCCTTAGCATCTCTCTACAAAGTCCCTAGTAAATCAATATGTACACGTTCTACAAAGTGATCCGTAGTGATCTATTCGCTACGAATACACTTCGATTTCCTCTTGCTTTTGTCCCATGTAAATCAATGGTTACTTAGGCTTTCCGCTTTCAAGGGGGAATCAAACGCAAACATACACAATTTAAACAATATAAAAAATATAAACAAGAATTTATATTTTACAACAATTTGTCAACTTCAAAACCATTTTAAAGTGAGATTAACTCACGTTTTCCAAAGCTAAACTTCAAACAAGATGCACAAACTTCTTCCTCGACCAAGAAATGGCCAAAGCAACCTCTTTTCCTTGTCCTAGCTTGAGTCAAAGCCTGGGAATACTCCTTGCTCACGCACATGTAAAACGTAGGGTCTTGGCTTAAAAACTTTGCAACTTTGGAATGGTGGAGATATTTGCAATATTAATCTAGGTTTATTTAATATTTTCCAGGAGAAATAAGTGTGTATTTATAAGGTTTTACTTAAGAAAGTTTATGGAGACAAGAAGGAAGACGATGAAGAAATGAGAGCTATAGAAGTGGAAAGCTTAAAAAGTGAAATGAAGTATGGTGCTTCTTTTACAGAATTGGTAATTTGGCAACTGAAATCCACTACCGCTTACTTAAATTACCCTTCTAACCTTAGGTATTTCAACTACCTCGTCATACATCCATGTGTCATCCATGTGGCCTTGAGTATTTGTCATCAAATCAAATAAAAAGTAGCAAAAATTAGCTAAAGTCTTCTCTCTTTTAATTACTTTCTAGAAGTTTCTAATGATATTTAGGTTAATTTATTTTATTTAGTGCTAATTGAATTCCATTTTGCTAAATGAATATGTGTACACAAATGTATGTTTATGCAAAAACGTTGCAACAACTTAAGTTTAGCAAAAAATTGACAATTCGAAAGACGATTTTGGATAACATTTTCAATTTTTCATCGAACTATTTATTTATGTAAACAGATTTTCAAAATGAGTTTATCATTATTATTTATTAATTAAATGAAGCTTAATAAGGCTTTTAAATCCATTTAATTACTATTAAATTCACAATCCAAATATCTATATAATCTCCGTATTTAAATATAATTGTTCGCATTTTTCCGGTATGTTACACAACTTCACAATGGGCTTTAAAAATCTAATGAATCGTATTTGGAACCACTTTGAAGAACGGTAGTTCACTCATAGATATAATGAATCATGTGTGTAAGCCTACTTGTTTTTTGTTCATACTTCCTTTTAAATAGCACTTATATTATTTTTCCTTAAATAAGTATTTGTCTTGTGCGGTACTTTGTTTATATGGATACTAAATAGTAAAATATCAATTAATAACCACTTAAAACATATTTCTAAGAATACAAAGTACCGTGCAATGATACAATTAGCTATGTTTAAAATAAACTACATTTGATGCAACTTAACTATAATTATTTGCCTTTTGCACTTCCTCCATGTCTTGTTGGCCGCTATCTATTATGTATTTATATACGTATCGTTGTATGACCCTCGGGTCATGCATCCTTCCAATTAAAAAAACTATTTGTCTTTTGCACTCAATCCAATTTCCGTCTTTATCCATAATCGATTGTTCATATTTTAGATGTTCTGTTTTCAATTTCAAACGCTTAAGATCTGACTTTTGTTGCACAATTTCCACAAACTTCCGTATAACGTCAATATTCTCCTGTGCTTACTTGGTTCTTTCTTGGTGTCTTCTTTGTGAATTTCATGGGTGGAGTTCACTCTAAAATTCAAGTCAGCTTCGGCTTTACTCTTTTTCTTTGTTGATTTGGACCTCATTGGCCTTTAACCTTCATTAGGTCTCCAAGTGAACGCATTTACACCATTTTCCCCCTCAAATAGCGTTTCTCTGCCCGATGAGTCTCCAAGACTACAATAGTGTAGTGATTTTGATGTCTTTTTCTTTGTTTGAATGTCCCTCAAACTCTTTGCATTATCGAAATCCACTTCGATTGACTTGTCAACTACTCATTACAGTCCACAAATTAGTAATAGTCTGGTTTTTTAATACCTTTTTCCCTTGCGAAAAACTATAAGAATTCCTCTTTTGTCATTCTTTCTAATAACAAAAGGAAACGGAAAAAAAGATTATATATTAAAAAACAAATGAAAATCAAGAAAAGTACTAAATAATCTTCGCCTTCCATTCCACTAGGATTCGCTTTTTTATTTCATAAACCTACGATTCATAAGCTTGAGTTTGTTAATTGATTTTTCTGAATCGACCTTGAATCGCAAACAGGGGTTGTCTAAATGCTTGATGTTCAAGATATTCATTGTTTTCTTTTAAAACTCACCGTTAACCTAGATCGAATCATCAGTATAATGACAGCAAATGTTGTACAAGTCGTAGTCTTTCTCGCTTTGTCGTGGATTGGATGAATGATGGTTCGAAGGAGTACCGTGTTGCTCGTTATCATCTTCGTAAATGTAATTTTGAGAATTCAAAGATGTGTGAACTCTCCAAATGGTAAATCCATTAAAAAGATCAGGTTTGATATAAAATTAATGTGGTTTAGGAGAAGAAATATTAAAGAATTTGATGAAATTTTTGTAGATTGAAAATTGGTTACTTATGGAATTATTGCCATAGTAGCCGTTAGGGCCTGGTCGTCAATTACATAGATGCTCGAGGCTAATTCAGGATACTGAATTAGCCCTGAAATTACTTGTGTAACATTACGATAATCAACGTGCTTAGGCACCTCTAATCCCTCTTCTGTTGGTTTCATAACTCTCTATCATGCTAAAAATCATCTCCATCCATTTGAGCATTTGTTGCCTACTTAAATTTATTTTTCAAATAAATACTTAAAATAAACCTTTAACAATAAATATTAACCTAGAAACGTTAGAAGTTTTGAGTATGTTCACAGACTACTTTTGGCGATTTCATGTTTGCGTCAAGTTGAATGCGTCAGACATGTGATCCACCAAATACACCGTTTAAGCCAACCGTCGAAAAATCTACGATTGGCGTCAGATGCGCTGTTCTGACGCCACACCAACAGCTTACTCAGCTCGCCTCTTAATTCCTCCCCCCAGTTCATCCCCTCCACCATAATTCCATACCACATACCCTAATTCGAAAATTCAACTTTTTTTGTCGATTCTACATTAAATTTTAGAAACAAATCCTATGTTTTCCGTATTAACATCTACCTCCATTATATTTTTTGGAATTTTTTGAATTTTTTTCTTGCATAGAATGTCTACCCATGAATTCTCCGGTTCCACCCACCATATTGTAGATTAGTCCGAGGAATGGATGTTAGCAATTATCGATATTTTGCTACGAACACATCACAACTCAAAATGTTGAGTTGACTATTGGTACAAGGGTATCGTTATCACTTTCAACACACAAATAGATGTTGATTACACCGATGGCCAGATGAATAACAAGTTTGACAACCTCAAGCATGAATGGTCCCAACAAGTTCAAGATTTCAGGTGAATGTGATATTTGAAGGTTGCATCGGAACTTCGGCCTGTAAGTTCAAAATTCTGAAGGCTCCACCTATCAATGCCCCATTCGACACCTATATGTATGTCGTCTTTCTCGTGGGCGATACTGCAGAGATCAGCACTCGTACTTCTCGAGCTTCTGCACATCCACACCGTTCAGCCGCTACTTCCTCTCGTAGACGTCAGTCGAGTGGAGCTTCGTCTCATAAGGATGAGATGAGAAAGACCATTGGTAAAATTATTGATGTGCGACAGAAGGCTGGTCCATTTTCCAAATGTGAAATCACATATATTCTGACCAACAGTGAGTCACACTTAACGGTTGTCCGTGTACTGATGAATAAGCCCGACGGCTTATACAACTTGCTATGTATCTAGCAGCGAGATTTATGAGAGAAATGTAGATTTTTGTTTGTATTTAGAACACAAGTACGTAATAAAAATTTACCCTTTTTATTGCATTTATTTTAGCATTTCATAATTTATTAATATAATTCATTTAATTGTGTTAATTAAAAGAAATAAAACAATAACAGATATAATTATTTATAACAAACGATTAAAATACGCCGTTCAAACTGCCTCTTTCGTAAACAAGAACGCGCTCTCCTTTCGTGAACCATTTTCTTTACATGCCCCTTTCCCGTGTTCTTTTCGTATTGCAAAACACACTCCTTTTGTAGGCCCTTAGAGGCAAATGAAGTTGGAATCGCCTAGTGATAATTTATTAAAACATTGCACTTTTTGATCTCTCGATGGCTCGAATCCATGATCTTTCTAAAGCGTCACAGCCGAACACGTTCTAAGAACTTCTGTCTAAAGCATCACAGTCTAATACGCTCTTAAAGCGATATAAACTTTTCGGAGATGATATTTATGGTGTATGTTAAAAATCTACAAAATATTGAACTCAAAATTTGATAGGGTGTCAGCGCCATACAATTATTTGACTTACTAGATGATAATTGACGCTACCTGGTAGCATGCCATTGAGGTATAAACTTCCAAAATTAGGCCTACTGGGATATCATTTGAGTATCAATACCCAATAATAATAACACACCTGACGCTCTAATCACGCTGAGGACAAATTATATTTTAGGGCAATTCAATGAGTTAGCACATAATTCTTACTGCTCATGTGCCAATATGACCCCAACTGGGTAGCTTTAAGTTAGCAAGAACTATTTATTTGCTACTGGGCAGCAAGTACTTAAGTAACCATTTAATTAGAATATTAAATAAGTCAATGAACCAAACGGAATTTATATTTTGTGCAATTGTTGCCTGATACCACTATTGGGATATGTTTCATGCCAAATAAGTAAAATTTCAAAGCTTCATTGTACAAGTTCTAATATAATATGGTGGAAAATGCTGCGAATATTAGTTGTAGATTACAAAAAGAGATGGTCGATGAACAATAAAATACAGTGACTAGTAATTCGGTTGAATGTACAAATATGAGTCACAGATCTCTGATGCATTATAAACATGAAATATAAAAGATTCAACAATCCAAACCTTCTAATCCATAGTTCATAAGCCTTTTTAAGCATATTACCATATACAACACAACATATATTTCTCCATCTAAGTACTCGTAGCAATGTACTCTGCTATTTAAAGCATAATAGTTTTCTCTGTATAATAACCCAAATGATGCTTTGCTTCAATTAGGTATCCTTTATAGCTAAAAAATCCAAGGTGCTAAATATCGTAGATACAAATAAGAAAATTTATGTACTACCTACAAACATACGTACTAAAGCAAGAGGCTTCGACCTCATTTCGAAATCTTAACTTGGGATAGTGTGGTCACAAACACTTCCTCCCTTCGGGGGTGGTTTGAGTAGACAATCCATAAAATGAGGCAAAGCATGACCCCAATAGAAACTAGAGCCAACCCAACATTAACCAATTTAAGTCCATGCTCAAGGTTAGGGCAATAATACCTGGTAATCGAATTGAATGTGTCCCGAACGAAGTTGCAATCTTGAAGATTTAGTAGAAGAGGTGCATAGTGATCTAAAGCGTAGCTCACATTCACTGCAACCACCAATTTACTGTATATATCTGGAGTTATCCTCCCCGGACTCATGCATATACCTGATTCTGAAACTTCACACGTGTAGTTTTGCCACACCTGAATATGAGTATGGCTATATATAATAAACTTAGTTTAATTGATGATATAATTAGCAAGAGACTTTGAAAAGTACCGACGATGCATTGTCAAATGACACTTCGTAAGAGGAGCAATTTTTACTCTGCATTTGAGAATCGAAAGGAGCACAAAGAGGAGGCATCAGGGGACCAGATTGGTTGTAGTAATAAGAGTTGCTGTTTTGGGATGGGTTGTTTATGTTAGCAATCGACCAAATCACCGTATTGACCACATTAACAACCTGAAGAATCACATCCTTGCTTTGGTATAGTGTTTGGTTAGTAGTCTTCTCATCAACACATGGTAGAATATTGCTTAAAGCGGTCTCTGCATGTGGATGTTCCACCCACTCATTCATTGCAGTGCATGTGTCACCTACAACGCTGTGTTCAGATAAAACATAGTTATATTATACCCAGTCTATAAATATACAAGTAAAATTCTTATTTACCAGTAAATGATGCGTCCATTAACTTCTTAAAGTGTATAAATAGCATAATACTCGACAAAGTCGGTTTAATTGCGCTCACCTGTCAAGTATAAGAAAACATCCACAAAGAGCAAATGTAACTGCCACAAGTAGCCACCCACTCATTATAAATCTGAAATTACAAGTCAATAAACATTAAATTACTGGTGAACAAATACAGCATAAAGTGACATCAGAATAGACTCAGCTTACATGTACATAGCATGTTTATGCCCAAGTATTGAAAGCACTGCAAGCAAAGCCAAATATATGTCACATACATGAATGGCCTGAAACTGCAATGCATTAGAAGGATCAATGAATACTTACAGAAACCCAGTATGGACAGTACAAGCATTATTGATGCCACCACGATCAACGCACACCTCCTGCATAAGAAAACAAACCATAATAGCTATGTTAGAAGCAACAACAACAATGTGAGGCCAGAATTATCATACGTTGAGAAGGAAAGGAAACATACACATCATCAATGACACCTCTAATTTTTGCAGAATTTTCATCCGTTTTCTCTGATAAGGTATTAGCTGCATTGTTTAAATCAATGCTTAGCTTATCTATTTCGTTTTGAACATTGGACGGAAGATAGACTTCTTCAATATCTATTGTCTTTGCAAAGGACAAAAAAGCCGTAACATTCTTTAGAATTTGAACGGTGAAATCTGACTGGTTGACCACATAGCTTAATGTATCTATCACTTCCCCATGGAAATTATCTTGCCCGACAGAAAGAAGAATACATCCGGTCCTGAAATAGGAGAGAGTAAACATGAAACATGCACATACCCTTTGCTTTAGATATTTGGTTGAGTAATTTTTCAGTAACCTCAATAGCAAAATACATGTAGACATTCACTCATTAGAGAGGAAAACAAATGGAGTGAAGTTCAAGAATATTACGATGCAGCAAATGTGGACAGCAGCAGTAGCATGAGGCATATATGTTGAGTTCGCTTAGACCCTTCATCTTTAATGCCAAATTTCCATTTGCAGCAAAAACGAACTCCTAAAGCTATACCGAATGAAGTAAACCACAATACTGCGAGAATAAACCCAGTAGCTCCAGTAAATCCAACAGACTGCCAAAGGGAATGCAATTGATTTATGATAATAAATTCGCATATGTGAGCATCGACATTAAGATCGTGGAGGATTGAACATGAAACTACAGGTCAAAAACATAAATAAGTTTTGTTGAAGAGTTTGCGAATTCAGGTTATAGTAGCTAAGGCCTCATGACACCATGCAGTCACTATTATATAATTTGACAAACGTAACTTCAATGGAGAAATGCTCCTCTATATATGTTGTAGATGCTACGTAGTATATTGTAAAACAGATAAAATGCATATATTTAAACTATGAACGATTTCATTGATAGAAGCCAAAACATGGATACCTCGCTAATTAAGAAAAATATAAACTGAAATCTAAAAAAATTAAACCTTGCTCAAAATACAGTACTGTCTTCTAAAATTAAACCCCAAAAAAACAAGCAAATTATAGCTTACCATATAGCACCAATAATTATAAAATTGAACAAAAAGATCCTAACACAATAAGGCGTAACTAAATCGTAATTTAATGTCATAAACTAAATATTCCATCTGTGGGGAAAGAATCAGGCACAAACCAGATCAAAACAATTCATGAGATTGTATGAAAATCCTTAAATGTCAGGGTAAGTAACTTACCGCCCAATAGTGCTTGTTGGAAATATCCCAGCCTCCACCATAAATCCGTAATTTGTTAAGGACATCAGGCCTATTTGTCCTTTTCTTTGCCAGAATAAACGGGGAATCTGAATAAGGAGCTGCAGCAAATGACCCAGATGCAGCTGGAGTAAATTTTAGCAGTCCACTTTCTATAGGTGCTAGATTATGTCCACCTTCAAATTGTCAATATGAACAGAAATCAGTATCTAGTGTATTCAAATGTAGTAAGTAGAATTATAAAACATGCCAACACGCTATCTTTTTTAGGTAGGATCAGATAGACCTGACCGGTGGTGTGGCCACAAATGGGTGACCAGGGTATCGACCCCTGTTGGCTTTTTGATTATCTACATTAATACATTTTTTTTCATGTTTTTCTAACCATCTAAGATGTATCTACCCATCTGATTTTTTACTTTATGTATTTCCATAAATGAACGCTTTAGATGAATGGTACCACCACTTTAGAACCGTTTCAAAACAGTGGGTAAAAGAGAAGAAACAATATATTAACACACATTTTGAAAGAATGATATAATCCATAATTAATTCATAGTTGGTAACAAATCATGGCTGGTTTTCTATATTTAAACTTTACTTTTTTAAGAATCATTTATGCTTTACAAATAGTGAATTAGGTTATCAGAAACTAATGTCAATACAGAATTCGATGGGTGTGGTGATAGATAAAAAAAATCTGTGACATCCTCTAAATAAAATAGAGTAAAAACAAAACCCATACCCAGCATCATTATATGCGCCTACTTTGTTCGGTTAAACTAAGGCAGGAGATATCTTTCTTAAAATATCAATACAGTATATGGATATATACCATTATATGTTTTAGTTCCAAACTATTCCCATTTTTAACACGATTCCTTCCAATAAAATCGCAAAATGAAATATAAGGACATTTTTCCTTTATTCGTCTAATTTGGACGATCGATGTGCAAAAACTGTAGGCATTATGAAGCAAAATGGCAAAATCTTTATAATAACGATCAGTAAACGATATTAGCCTATGCATTTCCAGATCATAAGTTCGTAACAAAGGTGTTCAACCAAAATAGAAAAGGAACACAGAATGAGAATACAAACCTAATACAAATCTATGGTCATTTCCTCGATTCGCATGGCAAATCTCAAACAAAATCGCCGAAATCAAACAAATGGCACACAGTCGGCCGATCTCCATCGCCACAATCTCACATCTCAGTCACAAAAAAAGTAAAATTACGAATGTAAAGTAGAGGAGAGAATGGAGAAATGTGGAAATAATTTGGGTGGAAATGTGAAAGGAAATGAAGAATGGAGGCGTATAAATCGCGGGAGCTGAAGTAAGTAGGGAGTATCACATGGAAAGCATTCAGTGGGGCGGAGTTAAAGTTTTTTTTTTTTTTTTTTTTTTGGGTACTCGAGATCTTGACTTGCCCATGTGGCATTTCACCGCGTATTGCCAGTCGCTTCCTGCGTGTGGGGCCCGCTGGGTTGATGTTTGGGTTTGATTTCCGGTTATTGTTTGAAAGTGGTATGTAGGAGCACAACTTTTTGATATTTGTCCTGCATGGATGGGAATGGGAAAACTATTTAAAAAAGAATTGAAATGCTATGATGGTAAAATACAATTAGGCCCAGAACTCGAAAGGAATAAGAACGTGGAAATTAGGAAAACATTCTAATTTTTAAACTTATTTCATTTTCGCTTTTTTTAAAAAAACTTTTCTTTAAAATAAGAGTAATATTTTATAAAAGCGCAATACTTATTTTGTTGCCTTGGGCCACAAGTTATAAAAGTTCGGTTTCTGGCCTCTTATCATTTCGTACTTTCGTTCTGCTCTAAAAACAAATATCATGAAACACTTTCATAATTTTTTTCAGCAAAAAGTTAAAATCTCGTTTGATTTACCTTTTTAGTTTTGTGTTTTCGTCTAAACAAAAATTCGCACGACGTATGTACTGTTGAAAAACAAACAATTTAAAAACATGAAATTAACACGTGAAATTTTAAAAAAAAAATTATTTTGTTTTTCGTATTTTGAGAGATGATAAAAGCACGAAAAACATTTCATTTCTCCGTTTTTCATTTTTCCATTGGTCCTCGGAGTAGCTAAGAATTAATAATCTTCCTCTCTTGTTTCTTAGTATTTCATAGTGAAGATTGAAACGCAAAACATAAAACGAAACCAAACGAGGTCTTAGGTTTTCGATGTAAAAGTTTGCACTTATTAGTGCATATATTTATGTTGTAAATATTGCAATTTGACTAAGAATATTTGCGACAAAAACAGCAGTATCTTCCTAAAACTAATTCCAGACGTGTTTCGTAAAACTTTATTTTAAGAAGCGGCGAAAATCTATTTTGGAACTTGTAGAATAGAGTGTGACAAAACTATCCAACAAAACGATCCCTGTAAATCAAATTGCACCATCCTTCTGGTTCCTGGACAACATCCACCTTATAATTATAAGCTCTTTACCATAATCCGTTGTGATGATAAATTCACGTCCCACTTCCAATGTAACGACCCCCTTTTTACCAACGAAAGTCGACACCGAATACTATCACTATATTCGAATGTCGAGCATCCAATCGATAAAAGGGCAGATTGTTAAGATAGATAAAAAGAAAAAACATAGAACAGAGAAAATCAGAATCTCACAGCGGAATTGACAACATATAATATAACAAGGTCAGTAAAAATTGTTACTTCAAAAATACAGAGTATACCAGAATTTAAAATAAACCTTATCAACTGAACGGTTATAAAATCTCGACCTTACAATTGCTGATAGAGACTCTGTATAATACAGCGGAAAATAAAACACTACGACGGATGAACCTCCAGCTCCTTTTTAAGATCTCCATAACACCAAAGTCAACTTGGGAAAATACTCAGGCTGACTAGAGCATTATAATAAAATAACAGCCGGATCAGTATAGAAATACCAGCTTGAGAAACTTAAATAATAGGGAACATATAAAAGTTATATGGGACTATGCCGCTAACGCGGAACAAATTTTCTTTCACATAAACAATAACCAAACATAAGAATGGAAAAAAACAACAGAAAACAAATTCAAATATTGATGATGGGAAAAAGTAGAATAAAATCTAGACTTGAAAGAATGGAAATAGTTTGAACAATATCCAAACTAGACAGAATGGATAAACAAGATAACATTCCAAACTTGATAAAATGGACAAAAACCAATAATTAAACACCGCGAAGAGTGGTTGACGCTTCCCATTACAATTAAAGGAAAACAGATTCAAAGTTTCGAACCAAATAAGAAAAAGAAAATTTGCAATAAATGACTATGAAGGTACAACCCCTTGAAATATAACTCCGAAGGAAATTCCCGCAGCGGAAGAAATGAGTGAATTTAAAAAAAATTAACCATTTTGGATCTTTAATGGGCCTATAAAGTCTAAATTCATTTGGAACTTTTCTGAGTTTCTTCTGAATATTAATATTTTATTTAATTTCATAAATAAAATTTCACTTTAATTTAATGTGTATGTAAGCTAGAGTGTATCAAATATTTCATTTCCTTTCTCTTAACTTATTTAATTAATGAGGGGGCATAATTTATTTTGAGAAGAAAACTATTCATTTCCTTTCACTTAACTTATTTAAGTAATGAGGAAGGATAAATTTAGTTAGAGAATGAAGTTTTTCTTTACCTTCTCTTAATGAAATTAAATATTTGATTAACTTTTATAAAATAAATGGCGTACGATTGGAAGTATTCGTGATTTCAAGAAAATGGCGATCGATTTAATTCATTTCCTTTCGTTTCTCATTCAAACTACGGTTTTCCTTCTTTGTATCGTCATGTGAAACCAATATTCAACTCTAGTTCTTTTAATGGAGGAGATAGGTCTTCTTTCCTTAAGACTCAATCCCATAAATCTCGTAATTCAAATTGAAAAGGTGATTTTTCCTGTTATTGATGTGGAGATAAAAATCACAAGATTAAAAACTGTCCAAATCCAATTCGTTGTTTTAAATGTGGAGTGATTGGTCATAAGAGATCATCGTGCCCTTTGCTATTCAACCTGTTTCTCGATCCAGAGCCTGCTTTTCCTTATTCTGATCATATTTACTCGAAACCCTTGAGTCTTAAAGACCACCATTATTATTTTGTCCTTGAATTCTTGATATTAAGGGGATTGTTCTTGGATGGTTGTGTAGGAAATTTTGAGTAATACAACTATCTTTTCAATAAAATATATTGGCACTTCAATTTCTTAACAGCCGAAAATATTGGAAAGTATCTGAACACTGATGATTGGATAAGGTTTCAATTTAAAGATTTTTCGAAAAGTAATAATGTTGTTCATGATTTAATGGATTCACAATGGATTGATATAGAGAAGTTGTATGCGAATGATTCAATTAGGGATCTTCATGTTGACAATTTTTTACTGGATTCGGATATTAAAGATTTTTGTTTTCTTAATACTGAGTTAATGGATAGAAATGCTGGTGAATTTGTTGATTCAGTCGTTAGTAGGGTTTCGGTCAGTTCCAATTGAATGTTCTCGGATAGGAGATTGTGAGTTTTTTGATGTTTCTGTTCCATTGGTTAGTTCTTGCTCCGAGGTGGATGAAGATCATTCTAAGTTTGCATATGTTTGGGTTAATGTAGTAGATGTTAAGTTTGTTTATTGAAATCTCGTAAATGAGGGAGAGATACAATTATCAGAGTATGTTGACGTTGAAACTGGTATAGGTAGTCTTTGTTCAGAGGAATTGTTTGATTTTACTGGTAATGAAGAGGATAGTGGATCTATTAGTGATGATGGAAATTTGTCTATAAGGCTTTTGCTGTGAACAAATTTAGTGATAATTTAGGAAAGTATTACAAGGATAAAGAGGAGATGAAGTTGATTAGCTATGTTGGTATGAAAGTTGCTAACACATCTAAATGTGCACACAACCTGGTTATGGCACATCGTACACTTTGTCAACAAAAGATGTCGTTTTTCAATGAGAACGTGTTGAAGGAAGGCTCGCAAGTTTTTAAGTCAGTTCTAGATTCTAGAAGAGTTTTTGTTAATTTTGTTGATGGTTTAACTTTTCTTGAGACAAGGAAAAGTGATTGTGTTTTTACAAGGATGGTATCTTTTTTTAGAAGCTATTGGGAGTTTTATTTTTGATTTTACTTGTATGTCGCTACCTCATTTTTATATTCCTTTGGATGTTATTGGTTTTAAGTTTGGTATTCCATTATGTATCAGTGGATTGGAATCCACGTCGGAGAAAAAGGATCATTTGGATAATGTTGTTGAAGAATTGATTGAACCTGTTATTAATAGAGAAGTGAACGGATTAGAAGGTGTATTTTCTATAGTTCAAGATGTAAGTGGTTTGAAGAACAATACTATAGTTAACAATGTGAGTGGAGATTTGGATAATTCCAAATTACAACAATTTGATCAAGCTGTATATTATTGGATGGGGTTTCAGATTTGTTATGTATTGTTATCTCTTGGTTATTGGTAAATTTCCTCGTTCGTCTACCCATTCTAGAGAATTAATTCGTGCAGCCAAATTAAGGAGAAGAAATAAAAAGAGCTATTCAACTAGTAACATTCGAAGAAGTTCTCGTTTAAATTATAAAGCTTTTAAGTCTTTTAATTGAGGATTGTCGATTTATTGAGGGAGTTATGTGTTTTTTGTTGATGGAGTTTGTTTGAGGTTTGTGTAGATGTTGTATATTGTTTTGTTTTAACTTGGTTGTTGAGATTGCGGTTGCGATTGAGGAGGTTTTTTCAGATGGTTGCTGCTCTTTTGGTGTCGCTATTGGCCTTGGTATCTGGTTGGTGTTGTCTCTTTAGGGTTGGTTTTTAGTTTCTTAGGGGTTTGGAAAGGTTTGTTTTTTCTTTTGTACGGAGAGTTCTTTCGCAACCTGCCAGACTTGTTGGCAGCTCCTTTTCTATTGTCGTTACACACACACACACATGTGTGTGTCCTCCTCTCCTGTAGATCACACAGTTTTCTCAAATTAAATATTTGATTAACAAAATAACATTAATGACTAATCTAAATATGACATGAATTGTAAATATATTCAAAGTAAATATTATGCAAGTGCAACATACAGGGAGTGTGCATAGTCAGTGGTAACTGATGTGTATACATAAAATAAAGAAGAACAATTTGAATGGTTATTACATAGGAATTGAAATAGAAACAAATGAGGGATGACAAGGGTGATTGATGTAGTTTCCCTTTTTGTAAACTTAATGAATGCAACATATTAATGACTATAAATAGGCACCATAATGTAAGATATGGAAGGTAAACAATGAATTGTATGTATACATTATTTTCTTAATTAAAAAAGATAAATGATTTCATACTATGACAATATATGTAAAGAAAAATAAATTTTATATGAACACATACAAGTAGATACAAATATGTATATGCAGAATTCAATCAAAACTTTCTAATAATATTAATTAGATAGTTATTACATCAATTTTCAAAACTTTGATTTGTTGTTAAAATTCCTTTTATTCATATGTATATATCTAATGCAACAAAAAGTGCAAGTAATACATGCAAAAATACATACATGCATGCATTAAAATTCAAAACTAATATTACACTTTATTATAAAAGATTAAAACATAGATCTACAATTGAAACATTGTATTGATTCCATATAAATTTCATGTTTAACTTCGAATACAACTCAACCAATCGACCTGAAAATGTAAATTTCCATATTTAAAGAAATGAAATTTAAATTAAATGTTAAAACATAGAACTAAATAAAACATTATATTTTAAAATATGTAGATTTAGTTTCAATTTAACAAAGTAAAGAAAAGCAGCTAATCAATTCGAACATGTAAACATTCAGATCTGATGAATTAAAATTTAATTAGAATGTTTAAAAACGTAGATCCACACTTAAATGCTGTTTTAAAACATAAACAAATTTTAATTTTATCTATCAAATGAAAACTCAATCATATCATTCAACAAATAATTCAATCTTCATAAACAATTTTTTAATTAAGCAAGACAGTAATACAACATACAAAATATGAAAGTCAGATTAAATTTCCATCAAACATTGCAAAATCACTATCAATATATGGAAATGACATACCTAGCTACCCAATCCTTAAAACCCTCCATGTTGATGTTGTCTTTGATTTTCACCTTAAGGAAGAATGCTTCTAGATCCGCTTGAATAGCCTTAGGATGTTGTCTAGAAATCACACCTTGAATGATGATATCTCCTCAGATCGTCAAGATTCACATTCTATCATTGCAATAGATGGATAAATCACTTTTGTTTTATTTTATTTGATCTTTTAATTTGGAGTTGAAACAGTTTGGAAATTCGTTTTCTTTTTTTTTGTTCCTGCCATGAAAAGTTAGGAGGAGATAAAAAATGAATAAGAAGGAAAATGAATTGTAAGTACAGAATAAATTAGCATATATGTTTTATATAAAAGAATAATACTTTTCTCATTCTTTAATTAAAACTTCCCTAATTAATTCCCTTGATTGCTTCTCTCTGCCCAATCTTTCTTTACATGCATGCATCAAATGACCTAAAATCTCCACAAATTATACCATCAAATGGCATAAAATTTCCATAAATCATGTCATCAAATGGCATAAAATTTTCATAAATCATTTCATGCAATTATCTTCAAGTTACATCGATATTGTATATCAATGCGTGCAAATATAACTTTTATAAATGCACTAAAATAGTTACAAAAAATTTCCAAACGTCAAATAAATAATATTTAATATTTTTCAAATATCAATTAATTTAATCAATTTATAACATTTTATAAATTAATAAAATCGTGTGGTTTTTCATAGAATATATCATTACGGTTGTGCGACTCATAGGTATAAATTTAGTCAGTAATTAATATCGAACTATTCAAATATATTAACGTTCACACGTCGGATAGCAGGTGGTGTGAGATTTTGGCCAAACTTATCGCTTGCACATCTTTTGGTAAAATCCAATTTTACTTATTACAAGCGGTACCTAATAGTGACAATTATTTACACTAATTCTCTTCGTCAAAACTATATCACTTTGGATTTATGGAGTTTGCTAATGGTCAATTCCAATATCAATTAATTTAATCAATTTATAACATTTTATAAATTAATAAAATCGTGTGGTTTTTCATAGAATATATCATTACGGTTGTGCGACTCATAGGTATAAATTTAGTCAGTAATTAATATCGAACTATTCAAATATATTAACGTTCACACGTCGGATAGCAGGTGGTGTGAGATTTTGGCCAAACTTATCGCTTGCACATCTTTTGGTAAAATCCAATTTTACTTATTACAAGCGGTACCTAATAGTGACAATTATTTACACTAATTCTCTTCGTCAAAACTATATCACTTTGGATTTATGGAGTTTGCTAATGGTCAATTCCAATATCATCCACATTCAACTTTATAGCCCAAATACAAAGTCTTTAGTTCAATAATAACAATTATCATTAACCAAAATGCACTGGCCAGAGACTTTGACTTTGAGTTGACTTCAGTTGACCGTGATACTGACCTCATATAACCGAGGAGACGAATCCTCTCGTGAATAGTGTTTCACTTCCAAAGCTTCCACACGACCCAACTATAGTCGTCGATGGATGTCGTGCTACGATTTAACTTTAATCAAAGCGGAGCTTCCACATTGAAGATCAATAGTATTCTTTAGTCGAGAGAACTGTGTAAATTAGTTGCATCGATATTCTCTGCTTGAACTTAGTTATATTAACCAACAGAAAACTATCGAGTGGGTCACTACATAGTTATCCAATAACTATCAGTATGTAACCCCTTGATGCCCTTTACAGTCATGATTAATACACTGCATAACATTTGAAGAACATTAAGTACTCTAGTCTTACGGATACATCGATATCCAGTCTCGATACATCTTGACTAGGAACATTTAAAATGGTACATTCGTTTCATTGTGATAAATTACTCACGGTTACAACACTTTGTAACTATAGTCACAAAACATATCATTTATGAATTTTCTATTAAATGTATTTTAAATAAATTGATGAATTTATATGACCATGTTATATCAAATATATAATAGAAAGAAAATACCTTTATTTCGAATAGGATTGGTCAACGAGTTAGATATATGTAACAAATTACATAATTGCCTCTAAGGCATAACTCTAACTCTATCAACCTCTAGTAATATACCTCTGAGAAGCTCATATATTCCATGACACTTCTTGGATAATACCAAGCCGGACCCGGCCAAATCTTACCGAGAATCTGAATATTTCCACATTGAAATGCACAACCGAATCCAAACTAGATGAGATATGAAAATACCCTTTTAATGCGAGCAACCCCACATAGCATGGCTTTCTCTCGCATTTTGGGATTAGTCATTTCCAAAAGAGGATAACAAAGCTTAAAAGAGTAGAAAATCGTTTTTAAGGTGGCGATATACCATGAAGAAAGCTGGATCTTATAATTAATAAATCAACTATCTGGGACTATTAAAACGATCGTATATGGAAATTAAATATCATATATTTAACACTACTCATCGATTCCAAAAAAGTGTTATCTCTCGGTTGAAAATGAAGCCAGGCAAGTTGAGGTAGTGTTACTTCTAGGCATCGCCTTGGCGACACTTTTAACCTTCAAGATAAAAACGAGTCCAAGCCTCAACATTTAGCATTAAAAGTATAACTAAAACCTTTCCATATAAACGATATTGATTACGAAACTACTTTTCCACAACCGAAATCGAACTTTACTTTTAAAAACTATACGTCTGCTTGATTTCCATATTTCAATATTGGTAAAAATACATTGGAAATACTCCTTTAAAAACGTTCTTTTAAAAGACAAACTTATAATACTAAGCATATTAAAACAAGGGTCAAAAAAAAATGTCATTGAAACATTGTTTACCGTAAACCCAAAACAATTTACACTTTGCTTTATTTATAAATAATTCCTTTTAAAGGATTTTCTCATTTATAAACCATTATTATAAATTTAAAACAATATTAATTATCCTGAAAGATAATTAATCACATTTATAATCTCTTTTAATAAACAAATCTGTTATTTTTAGTAAAATGGCTAATTATTTCCAAACGCTTTTATATCATTAGTAAATAAACTTTAAATATTAAATCGATTTATTAATTTTAAAACATTTCATTTAATTAGTTAATTACGTAAATCACTTTCATTAAATTGATTAATTTACTTTAAATTTCATTAATTAAAAAGATTTATTAAATTAAAATAAACATTAATTAAAATGAATAATTAATCTCGAACATCATTAATTAAAATGATTAATAAATTTTAAATACCATTAATTAAGGTCAATTAATCATAAATTAATTGGATTAATTAAATTCAAACATTATTAGTTTAAACGATAAATTAAATACAAAACATCATTTACCAAAAATGATTAATTAACTATAAAATATCATTAGTTAAAATGATTAAATAAATTTTAAATATCATTAAACAATCAATTAAATTTAAAACAATCGTTAATTAAAATGATTAATTAAAGTTTAAAATCATTAATTAAAATGATTTTATTAAATTCAAATCTCATTAATCAAATTGATTAATAAATTTCAAGCACCATTAATAAAAATGATTAATTAAATTCAAATATCATTATTTAAAATGATTAATTACTTTTAAACATCATTAAATAAAATTATTATTAATTTCAAATACCGTTAATTAAAATAATTAATTAAACTCAAATAATCATTAGTTAAAACGATTAATTAAGTATAAATCATCATTAGCAAAAATGATTAATGAAATCTAAAGATAAGCCAATTTTAAACATCATTAATTAAATTATTTAATTAATTTCAAAATCATTAGTTAAAATGTAATTTAAATAACCATTAATTGAAATGAAAAAATAATTTAAAATATCATTAATTAATATGATTAATGAATTTTAAATTTCTATTTAGTAAAAACACAAGCTCAAGTTCAAAACACACAAGGCAGGGTTTTAGGGATGAAAACCAATAAATGAAGGTATAGCGAAAATTGCTATAACGACACTTGAACAATTTAAATGGAATATCAAGATTTATTTTAATGAAATATCAATATAACAACATAAGTATGTAAATAAATAATTATTGACGAGAAACCCTCGGGGTCTCTCCATAAATTCTTCCTGCAAAACAGTGGTTAAGGACATTATATATATAATCATATGGGTTCATAACAATCAATTTGATATGTCATGCATTTTCCAAACGGAAATTCAACCAAAGGTTCAATCAAACAATTTAACTAACATCAAAGCAATCAATAATAGTTTATAGCATCGTAGATATGGTATGGTAAAATTATATTTCACTTAAACTCATATTGATTCCAATTTTGGCCGAAACGTTCCGGTTTGGACTAAAACCAAACGGGCGTTCAATTTTAGCCAAAAATTTACTATCTCCAAAAGCAACCAAACCAATTTTATTGCATATCCATCGTCCCCATGATTCGAACGCAAAAGACATCGTTCGAATCCGACCTCGTATGCAAAAGGTATTAGAATTGCAAAATTTTGATTTAATTGAATTAATTAAATAAGCTAATTAACATCATTAACTTTAATCTCTCCCCTTTAATCCAACTCCCCTCCCTCCCTCCTATTAAAAATCATGCACTGACAACACAAACCCACCATGGCCGTGCAAACGCAATAATACGGAACTCCGAACCTCCGTTTGGCGAGCTGTTTTTACAGTTGAACTTCTCTACATGATCTCCATCCGCACGACACCTCAAATTCGAAGTCCCACCACCCCTTGAAGTCACGAGCCGATAGGTCCTTAGTAGCCCTCAAAAATGTCGCACCGCTCCATGTTGCTCCGAACACTCCAAAACTTCGTCGAAACGAGCTTCTTGACACGAAAACACGAATCCCGCCACGCCTTAACCTATCATCGATCGTAGCCTTGCTCCTCCTAAGCCCTAGCCCCGCTTCCCTACAACGGCTACCACCTAAATGCTGACGCAACCACAACGAGCGTATAGATAGGTAGCTCTCAAGTATACGAGCTCAACGAATCCAAAATCATGATTTTTAATCAACTAAATAGATTTATTTTGAATTTTGAAGTTTTGATTTCAAAGGGGAAACTCTTTTACAATTACAGGCATGTTTTATAAGAGGAGGGTATGGGCTTGGACATGAGAAGGTATGGTGAGGGTTTGGGTTTTAAAAAGTAGGGTATGTTATTATTTTATTTTAAAATATCCGGCATTACATACCTAAAATTCTGAACTCCAATCAAAGTGTGTCGATTGTCATTCTATACTAAATACTGTTATTCCAGACTCAATTGAACTATTTTCGAGACCTAATTCCAAAGTATAGGGATTTAGCTTTTTAAATAAAATTATATTTAAAATTAATCGCTACGCGTTTCAAGTTCGCATGACTACACGATGTCCAATCGTTATGAAACTCGACGGCATTTAACAATTTATTATTTTGGATCTGATGGCATGGTTTAGTCAAAATCCGAGACGAGACAGTGCCTCAGAATATTAGTTTCACAAGTTTAAACATCATTTTAAATTTTTGGTCCAATTATTGATATATAACTGATCTATTAATTATTTTAAATATATTTACAAATTGAATTCATCAATATATCTTATTAATAAAAAGGAGTTAAATATAATTATTTAATCTGATTAATTAATATTTAATTCACAACTCAAATATTTAAATGATCAATACATTTGAATTTAACTTATTAAATTCCAAAATCTAATTATTTTAAATATTTAAAATTAACTAAACATATAAAACTAAATGACCAAAACTCTGGGTTGTTACAACCAATAACATCTACGGTCCTTGTAAATCAAAATTGTCGGTTGATTGCATGTCATATTTTGAGCTATATTTTTCTCGAAGAACTCTTTCTTCCTCGTAGCTTTGCTTGGAAGACTTGGTTATTGTTTCCACTTGCTCTAATAAAGGCTAGGGATTTTTATTACGAATGTTATATTAAAATAAAGGAATGTGGCGGCATTTATAACCTCAAAATGGTTGCATATAGCTAATATGTTTCCATCATTTTCCACTCGTTCTGCTCCTAGATAAACTATTTCTCGGTTATTCTTTTCAAATAAAGCAAAAACCCTACTATATTAATTTATGTCTGACTACATATTATTACAACATGTTTATAGATTTTGGACCTAATAATATACATCAACAATTGTTTAATATTTAATTTAGCTTATTTAATTAGTTAAATCAATATATAACATTTAAATATCACTTTTATTAATTTTAATGCTTAAAGCAAATGTATAAACCCATGAAAGAATTAATATGACATTTATATTAATTTTCTCCATATTTTTAAAATTTATAAACTAATTTGATTAAGTTGAATTCAGAAGTACGCTGATAAATACTATCATGTGGCTCCTTAATAACTTAGCCCTTAGTATTGTTTAAATAATCCAAAAATTAAAGCATGTACAACTTTGCCGATGATAACATTAATGGTGTACTCTCTTGGAAATTAAGAAAATAGTTATACAAACTTAATGATATAAACAATCATGTTCAAAATAAAATATGTTTTTGGTTTTATTTTCTTTTATATATGTTGTTACATAGGGATATAAATAATGAATTAAATACACTAAACATATATAAGTAGAAAATCCTTGAGAGAAATATCTTGTTGATTGCAGTAACAAATGTGTTTGTAACCATGAGTATTGAATCGATATTGTTGCTCAATTTTTCAATTTTCTCATAAGTAAAAGATTAGTCGTCCAACACATCTTATTCCAGCCCCATGCAAACCAACCCGCAAAGAAACAATAAGCAAATGCCAACCCAAACCCAAAGCCTGACCACTCTTCTATAGCATTTGGCATTACTCAAACTAGAATCAACAGCCAACTCATTCAACTAGACCTGACTCAAAGGCAACTGGCTCCTGGCCTAGTTTCTTCTCAGCCCACCTATAGTCGGCCCTACTCAGCCTGCCTCATTGCAGCATGCACAGCTCGACTCATCTTATTTAATCTTGTCTTTACAGACCAGGCATTGGCTACATATAGTTAACCATTACTATGAAAAGCTTCTCTTCAGCCTTATTTTCTGGAGAAACGTACTACATGACATTTTTCATTCGACAAAAAGTGCTGCTGTGCATACTAACTACCTATCCATTATGGCAAAAGCACCCACACCTATGCCATCACTTGTTAGAGCGTCTTACCATAACCCACTTCCATTTGTTTTAGAAACAGATTTCATGAAACACTTCTATAATTTTTTTAGCAAAAAATTAAGGTTTTCGATGCAAATGTTTACAATTGTTAGTGCATATATTTATGATGTAAATATTTGCAATTTTTCTAAGAATATCTGCAGCAAAAACAACAGTATCATCCTAAAACTAATCATAGATGTGTTACGTAAAACATTGTTTTAAGAAGCGGTAGAAATCTATTTTGGTACTTGTAGAATAAATTTTGACAAAACTTTCCAACAATAATTGAGTATGATGGAATCAACGATTCTTGTAAATCAAATCGCACCATCCTTCTCATTCCTGGACAATATCGACCTTATAATTATAAGCTCTTTACCATAATCCGTTATGATGATAGATCCACATCCCACTTCCAATAACATCATGGATCCCTGTAAATCAAAATTGTCAATCAATTACATGTCATATTTTGAGCTATTTCCTTCTCGAAGAACTCTTTCTTCTTCCTAGCTTTGCTTGCAAGACTTAGTTATGGTTTCCACTTGCTCTAATAAAGGCTAGGGATTTTTAATACTAATGGTACATTAGAATAAGGGAATGTGGCGGTATTTATGGCCTCAAAATGGCTATAAGTATCTAATATATTTCCACCATTTTCTACTCTTTCTACCCCTAGATAAACGATTTATCGGTTATTCTTCTCAAGTAAAGCAAAAACCTTTCTATATTATTTTATGTCTAGCCATATATTATTACAACATGTTTGTAACCTAATAATATCCATCAACAAGTTCTTAATTATTTATTTTAGCTTATTTAATTAGTTGAACCAATATATAACATTCAAATATCATTTTGATTAATTTTAGTGCTTAAAGAAAATATATCAAACCTATAATAATATAAAATTTATATTGATTTTCTCTATATTTTTAAATTTTATAAACCAATTTAATTAAGCTAAATTTAGAATAGGCCGGTATATACTACCATGTGACTCCTTAATAACCTTGCCTTTAGTATTATTCAAATAATCTAAAAATAATCATGTATGAACTTTGTTAATGATAAAGTTAATGGTGTACTCTTCAGGAAATTATGTAAATAGTTATATAAACCTAATGTTATGAACAATCATGTTCAAATTAAAGTAAGTTTTGGATTTTGTTTATCTTTATATGTGTTGTTACATAGGGATATAAATAATGAATTAAATACACTAAGCTTTATATAAGTAGAAAATTCATCTTATTGATTGTAGTTACAAATGTGCTCGTAACCATTAGTATTGAATTGGTATTATTGCATAATTTTCTCGTAAGTAAAAGATTAGTCGGCTAACACATCTTATCCCGATCCGGCTTAAGCCAACCCACAAAGCAACAATAAGTGATGGCCAACCCAAACCAAGAGACCGGCCGCTTTTCTATAGTGTTTGGCATTACTCAATATAGCATCAATTGCTTGCGCAAAAATTGGTCACAAACCCCAAATGTCATGAAAGCACCAGCGTGTGAACACAAATCAACAGTATGTAATCACAGATCATAGACCTAAGTGATTTAGAGAATAAAAATTGAAGAATAATCAACTGGAAATAGAAAGAAACAGACAGAGACACATGACTTATAGTGGTTCGGCTATCTCCGGCTTACGTCCACTCTAAAATTTAATCTTTTATTAACTTTCCTTGCTGGGTACAGATGATTACAGCAGATTATAATGATAAAATTCGATTACAACCGCAGCTATTTAGTGCAAAGTTGAATCGGGCAGAGTCTGGACATGGAAAAGCCAAAAAATCCTTCTTCTGTAAGCCTTGGGGCGCTATTAATAGGCGTTCCATGCAAATATCTCGCTCAAACTTCAGGAGACTTCTTCTGGCATGTGACTGGGCCCACGTGATCGATCCTATGAAGTTTCGACTCGATCCGTGATCGATACGAACATAATTCATATCGATCAAGATTTTGTCCAATGGAGTCGAAACTTGGTGTGAACATTCTTTAGCTTGTACGTGAGCTCCAATGAAAATTTCATAGC
Organism: Allium cepa; assembly: GCA_030765085.1. NCBI lineage: Eukaryota > Viridiplantae > Streptophyta > Magnoliopsida > Asparagales > Amaryllidaceae > Allium > Allium cepa. The sequence continues at coordinate 74,031,470 of CM060941.1, read as the reverse complement.
ATTTGGACTTGTAGATCTCGAGATACGATCAATACGAATTGTAGCTTCCTCCACGTCGTCTGGTTCATATTGATCAATTCGTATCGATACCAAGCACGTGTGCATTGGTGACGTGGTCCGATCTTCGAGGCTCGATCCATTTTCTACTCCGCGTTGAACGTTTCTTCCTTCGATCCATGCATATTCTTCGTTCATATCCAATCCACTATTTGGCTTCGCATCCATCTATTCGCATCGGTCCCATCTGTGTCCATTAATTCGAATCCATTGGCTACTTCCTTGTTCGTTTCGATCTGGCTATTGCCGTGGATCGATACGAACAAGACCGATATGAGTTCTACCTTCGTGTCCATTTGAATCGATACGAAATCTTTAATTTAGGGCATGCAGCCATCTCAATCCCGATCGATACGAGCGCTGTCACCTTGAACCCATGCTGATCGACACGAACATCATCGATTGGAAGCGTACTACGATGCTTCATCCTGATCGATACGGAACCCTCGAGTCGAACAAACCATTATGCGCCCATGTATTCAATCCAATTTCATACCCACTGAGTCGAAATCCATTTGGCCTTCCTACCTGATCGATACAAACACGCTGTTCGTATCCATACTGAACCGATACGAATTGTATCGATACGAAATGTATCGATAAGAAATCAGCCCCTTCCAATATTGATTCGCCCATATTTCGAGCATACGAACTCCGATTGACCTGAAATATGAAACGCAGCCTTTCCTAGCCTTGTTCATCATTCCCAATAGATCTCGCCTTGATTGGAGCTCGGCCAAATTTTGACAACATCGATCACAGCCATGTTTCCAATTGATTTCCACTCCTGTTATCTATCCTTTTCAAGCTAATTTGTTGATATTCCAGTCTTGACCGAAGTGTGGGATAACATTTCCCCCCCCCCCCCCCCCCCCCCAAAAAAAACATGCCTTGCGATAAGAAGGGGTGTTTTGAATAGTTCTGAATCCGATACCCAAAGTCCATATTCCGTCCATAGCCATACCATCTGTTTCATAATCTAATCCATTTCCAAATCCAGTAACCAAAGCCCTAGCCAATTCCGTATCCATCCGAATTCGATAACCGAGTCCCAATCAATCCTTATCCAATAACCAATAACCGAATCCAAGATCTCTCCGGGTCGATATCCAAGTCCTTTGTCGTTCATAGCCAATATCTATATCCGTAACCTCTTCGGGTTCTTGCCAAGCGCAATCCACACCTAATGACCATGGTCTAGTGTCCCTGGACGTTGAGTAATTGCCATGGCTTAAGTCCTAAATCGAATCCTGGTCGCTCCGGACTCTTGTCGAGCATAGTCCAAACCCGACGATCTAAAATAGTAACCGATAATATATGGCCTAAGTCCTAGGCCGAATCTTAGTCGCTTCAGACCCTTGTCGAGCATAGTCCATACTCGACGACCTGAATAAGCCAATTCGTCACATTTGGACGAAGAGACTTACCCCTTGCCGGGCATAATGCATACCCGACGACCATTTACCAAAGATCGGATAAAAATCCAACCCAAAATCCAAATCAAATCAGAAAACCAAAAATCCATATCATAAATCCAAATCAATATCCAAAACAGAAAACAGTCATCCAAACGTGAGTCCAAACCAGAAAACGAACAAAACTAGGAGTTCAAACCAAACTTCAAAACCGAACCAGAAAAAGCAAATGTACAAACCAAGAGAAAAAACAGATTTCACAAACCATAGCATCACGACTTATCATCATCCAGAGCATGCCTAGGGGACATCTCCATCCCCGTACATGAGTAAATGACTTGGTCATTTGCCAGCAGTTTTCCACTTATTTCGTATCATCCCTGTCAATCGATGACCAGTCGACCATCATTCCTGGGCCTTGTGTCGTCGTTGTTTAAGGTAGACGGTGGTTGCTCCTGCTCCACCGCTGCATTCTGAGCCCCAACATACTGTCGCAACTATCCATTCCTTACATGCTCCTCAATTATGTCCTTCAGATGCCTGCAACTGTTGGTATCATGTCCGTCCAAATCGTGAAAAAGACAGTGCCTCCCAAATGCCCTTTCACGTTCCGAGGGTTCTCTCCTAGCTGGCCTTTGGTAGGGAAGGCGATTCCAAGTCTCCATAAATATTCGTTCCAACGTCTCTTTTATTCTGTGTAAGTGGAAAACTTAGGCTCCTTCCACCGCTTCCTAGCTTTTCCTGATTCGTTATCCAGCTTCCTTTTTCCTTAATCTTTATCTTTATCCGAGCCTCCGCTGGATGGCCTTCCATTCTTAGTCACATTCACCTCTTTTAATTTCATATCTGAATACGCATCTTCCCGCCAAAGGAATCTCTCAGCTTCATGAAAGAATTCCCCAAGATCCAGTGGTGGGTCTCTTATTAGAGATACTTTGAAATCTGAATCCTCTCCGACTCTTGATACTGCTGCCATTAAAAATATCGATGGGTCTGGCCGATGCACCGAAGCAACCGCTGAATTGAATCGAGTTCAGAAAGCCCTGAGCAATTCATTTGTCCTTTTCTTTACTGACGTTAGCGTCATCACGTTCTTTGGCCTTTTGACATGAACCCGAAACTGCTTCAAAAACCTGTCCACCAATTCTGTCTATGTCCTGATAGATCCTTTCTCAAGCTGTCTGAACCACATCGCAGTTATATCTGTCAAGTATAGAGGGAAACAATAGGCCATAACTTCCTCCGATGCCCCCCAGCACTTCCATATGTCTTGTATATCCCATCAAGTGATCAGTAGGATCAGCCTTCCCATGTATATCTCTAGCGTAGGCGACTTGAATTCTGGTGGATTCGAAGCTATTCTGATGTCACGCGTAAACGGACTCCTGTTTACTCCTTCTAGAACTTTGTTTGTCAAACCTCCATGCATGGTTCTCCTAATGATCTCAGCCAATCCAGCATTGTCCATCAAGGGTTGCCCCCTGAGTCCTTAAGGGAACTCCGGCACGTATTCCTCATCGCGCGCTCTTGCATTCCCGCTAGCATCTTGTTGTGTGCTGTCAACTGGAATTCCTCCATGAACCGGTCTGTCGTTTCTGCATGCCCCAGAGCCCGGATCCATCCAAATTAGCAGTCGTGTGTTGATCAAGGGTTGTGCCTTGTTGAGCTGCTCCATTCGATTGCCTTTTTGGTCCTTCAGCTCCAGTTCCATGGATCTGAACTCCTAAAGTTCCCAGTTGTTCCTGCTTGGCCAAACTGTCTGAGGAGGTTCTGCATCATCTCCTCCTGCCTTTTCAGAAACTCTTCATGCATTGCTTCCATTATCATCTCCATTTCGTCTCAGGTGATGAAAGCCGAAGCCTGATTGTCCCATATGAAGCCTTCTAGCTTCCTTTGTGTTGACTTCTCTCTGTTCTTTGTCTTCTACTTGATTGCCTTATCATATCTCCTTAGATCTGAATCCTTAAGCCTTCAAATCTGAACTCCAAATCTGGTATAGCGGGTGCTAGTTGTTCTTGGTGAAAGAACCAAAGTGTTTGCGCCAAAATTGGTTACAAACCCCAAATGTCGTGAAAGCACCAGCGTATGAACACAAATCAGCAGTGTGTAATCACCGATCACAGATCTAGGTGATGTAGAGAATAAAAATTAAAGAATAATCAACTTGAAATAGAAAGAAACAAACAGAGTCACGGGATTTATAGTGGTACGGCTATCTCCGGCCTACGTCCACTCTAAAAGTTAATCTTTTATTAACTTTCCTTGCTGGTTACAGATGATTACAACAGATTATAATGATAAAATTCGAGCACAACAGCAGCTATGAGTAAAAAGTTGAATCGGGCAGGGTTTGGACGTCGAAAAGCCAAAAGATCCTTCTTCTGTAGGCCCTGGGGCACTATTTATAAGCGTTCCATGCAAATATCTCACTCAAACTTTCGGAGAGTTCTTCTGGCACATGAGTGGGCCCACACGATCAATCCTATGAAGTTTCGACTCGATCCGTGATCAATACGAATGTAATTCGTATCAATCAAGATTTTGTCCAATGGAGTCAAAACTTGGTGTGAATATTATTTAGCTTGTACGTAAGCTCCTATGAAAATTTCATAGCATTTGGACTTGTAGATCTCGAGATATGATCGATATGAATTGTAGCTTCCTCCACGTCATCTGGTTCGTATTGATCAATTCGTATCAATGTTTATTCATATCAATACCAAGCACGTGTGCATCGATGACGTGGTCCTATCTTTGAGGCTCGATCCATTTTATATGCTGCATTGAACGTTTCTTCCCTTGATCCATGCATATTCTTCGTTTCGTATCCAATCCACTGTTTGGCTTTGCATCCACCTATTAGCATCGGTCCTCTCTGTGTCCATCAATTCGAATCCATTGGATGCTTCCTTGTTCGTATTGATCAGGCTATTGCCGTGGATCGATACGGACAAGACCGATACGAGTTTTACCTTCGTGTCCATTTGAATCGATACGAAATCTTCGATTCGAGGCATGCCGCCATCTCAATCCTGATTGATACGAACACTATCGTCTTGAACCCATGCTGATCGACACGAACAACATCGAATCGAAGCATACTATGATGCTTCATCCATATCGATACGGAACCTTCGAGTCGAACAAATCATCGTGTGCCCATCTATTCAATCCAAGTTCATATCCATCGAGTCAAAATCCATTTGACCTTCCTACCTGATCGATAAGAACACAATATTCGTATCCATACTGAACCGATACGAAATGTATCGATACGAAATCAACCCCTTCCAATATTGATTCGCCCATATTTCAAGCATACGAACTCCGATTGACCTGAAATTTGAAACGTAGCCTCTCCTAGCCATGTTCATCATTCCCAATCGATCCTGCCCTGATTGGAGCTCGAACAAATTTTGACAACATCGATCACAGCCTTGTTTCCAATTGATTTTCACTCCTGATATCTATCGTTTTCCAGCTAATTTGTTGATATTCCAGCCTTGACCAAAGGGTGGGATAACATCAATAACCAACACAGTCGACTAGGCCCGACTCAGAGGCAACTGGCTCCCAGTCCAGTTTCTTCTCGACCCACCCAGGTCAGATCCACTCATCATGTCTCATTATAATGTGCATGGCTCGACTCATCCTATTTAACCTTATCTTTACTCACCAGGCTTTAGCTCCAAACAGCTGAACATTACTATGAAATAGGCTTCTCTTGTGCCTTATTTTTCGAAGAAGCGTGCTACATGACATTATTCATATGACAAAAGTGCTACTATACATACTAATTACCTATCCATTATGGCAAAACCACTCGCTCTTGTGTCATCCCTTGCTCTGTGCAAAGAATGTCCCTAGTATGGAATGACAGTTGGCACGCATCTTATCTACATGATTATACCACCTTTCTTGCTAGCCTCCATCAACGTAAATGATCAGATCAATAGCCTAGAGCAATTCCCTTCCTTCAGTTGTGCAATCTCAGCCATTCAAATTCTACTTCGGCTATTATAAACACCTCTTACCATGCACCTTCATAAGGGTTTAGAATCATTATCACCATTGTAATCTTCAGTGTTCTATGTTTTTTATTATTCTCTTGTAATTTTAAGAGATCAACTTAGTAAGAGATCTTTGTAGTGAATGTAGGCAAATTTAGTCAAACCACTATACATGTTATACCAATTTACATTATTTGTTTACCTTTTATTTTCAATATTTAAGTCTAGTGTTACCTAGTAACATTTGTTAATATAAATAGGTTAACATAATTTCGAGGTTGACTAAATTTCTAGTCAATATTTTGCACTGGAAGGAGGGCCTACCCTAAAAATACCTCATCTTTCTTCACTTTTGTCTATAATAAAAGATATTTTCTAGTTATTTTCATGAATCTTAAAGTGATAACTAAGTTAATGACTCTAACGACAACGTAGCACTGTCACCAACGCCGTTTGTCCCATTCTTGGGCTTTGCAATGACAAGTGAAGAAGTGCGCTTCGGGGCTTGACAAATGTGGGAACTCCAGCCAGCGAGGTGAATGAGCCGAGGATAAGGCTGGATAGTTATACGACCATAAACTTCGGTCCTTCTGCCCCTTTGATTGATAACCTACCATTTGCTCCGCCTACTGTCCCCAGTGTTTACAAACTTATCAATACTGCCCAGGAGAGGGCGGTGCTTGAAACCATAACCGGGGTAGCCCCTATTCACAATAAGGGGATATATGTTGTATGTGAGCTAAGTCATGTATTGACGTTATGGATATATAATTGGTTGTGTATAAAGGAAAGAATTGTTGCTCCTTTTCAACAGGACAGTTGTCTACTTTTGAACATCTTCGGATTGTTAATGGAGCTTGATACTCTAGAGTAGACCGTCTTAGAGGTGGCATTCGTGCCATCATTAGAGAGCATAGGTCCCCCACGCCACACTCTCAGCCCCATTATAGGGAGGTGGCTAGGCCTAGATTAAGGGATAGGCAATCCAGGTAACCATTTTCTAGGGAAAAGCTCTTTCTAACGACGAGGATGGAATTCCATTCTCCAAAGTAACTTTAAGTATATACATCCACATGCGGTATGCTTTGATGCCCCTTGACAAATATGATGGGAATGTTGACCCATCAGACCATATCACTGCCTTTAACTTCATAACATGGACCGCCCAGCTTTCTAGTCCCGTAAATTGTCTACTCTTTCTTTCCACTCTCACGAGACTGACCTCCCACTTGTTCCTATATCTTTAACCAGGCAGCATACATTCTTGAGCCCAGCTACTTATAGACTTCGAAGCTAGGTTCTCTACTTCAAAGACCCATGTTAGATGGCTAGTGAGCTAGGTAACATCAGACAGGTGCCGACCAAAACGACCAAGAAGCTTCGGTCATTTGTAAACCATTTTAACAAGGAATCCACCCAAGATAAGGGTATCGACAAGAACAACCTAGTTGTGGCTCTCTGGTCGGGGGTAAGATACAAGTCGGAAAGAGCTTCAAAATAGCCGCCCATGTCCCTAACTGACTTCAATCAATGGGAAAACGACATCATGCGGATGGAAGATGCTAGTCTCTCAAACAACAAAGACGAGGTCCAAGCTCTCAACAACCCAACCCTCATGAAAATTACGACCGTTGAAACAATGGATTATAGAATAATAACAAAAGGCATGCAGATTACGTCACTCGATGCAAGTCTAGGTATGCTAACTATGCCACTTTGAATCGAAATATGGAAACCATATATCTTTCAACTAGGGACCAGGTACCATTCCGAAGACCACCCCCCACAAAAAGTGAGAGAAAGGAGGAACCTCGTAGCAATGGCAAGTATTGCTAGTTACGCAAGATAAATCTCCCCACTAATGCATGCCATGCACCGAAGAAAGAAATTGAAAAGTTAATCGGGAAAGGAGTGCTTATAGAGTACGTTCAGCACCAAGTAGATCATAGAACAGCTTGCAACAACCACCCAACTCAACCCCAATAACCCAACAACTATGTCGTAGTAATAACTGATATTTTGACAATCCGCGGAGGCCCGCATATAAATGTGATCAATTGAGGAGCATTTTCTCAGTACTAAAGGGAAGTGTGGTCGGTCGGACAAGTTTGTTCACTCAAACACCAAGCGTCTAATGCACCTAGATTAGAAGCTGATTAGCCAATCACCTTCACCATCGAGGATAGAAGAGCTCTCTTACACCCATTATGACCTCATGGTTATCATCATTACAGTGACAAACTCAAATATACATAAAGTTTTCATGGATGAGAGCAAATCTTTCAATGTCATGTTCTGGTATATCTTCGTGGCACTTAAGCTTCCAACCTCAACCTTCACCCATATGCCTTGCCCATCAACTGCTACGGGGGTGTGGTCATTATACTGATGAGGAGTACTTTCCTCATGGCCAACTTTCATAAAGAACCCCCCGTTAAAAAGGAACATTTATAGTAGTTGGTTGATTACCCACTTTCTTTTAACCTTCTTATAGGTCGATCGGCCCTAATAGAGCTAGACATGATCGTCTTACATAATTGGCTCGTTTTTAAATTCCCTTTTAGAGATGGGATCAGTGAATTCCTAGGCGACAAACAAAAAGCTAGGGAGAGTTTGTGGGAAAATTATCTAGTAAGTAAAGAAGGGCATCCTAATGCTTCAACATGAGCTTGTAATGCTACATGGCAAGTCACTTGAGAAAACCCTTATGCTAGGCAGCGCTACGGTTCGTTCCCAGATGCCCCAAGTCAAAAGTATAGGCAACAACATCAACCGCTCCCCTGGTGGGCATGCATTAACACCATAGTGCTCTTTCCTAAGCCGTGGACCATGATAACCTACATGGTGTGGTCATAGCTATCATTGGTGTGTCACTATGCCCGACCCGGTCAACGCACCACTTGTTCCAGGACCATCCGTAGTCGCAAAGAAACAACTGCCGAAGGTGTGTCACCCAAGAGTAACCCGAGCCCACAAGCACTCTAGTTCATTCCAGGACCACCCAAAGTAATGAAGCAACCTCAACTGGCTATGTGTCACTAAAGAGAACTCTCGAGCCAACAACTGCTCTAGTTCGCACTGGGAACGCTCGTCACTATGAAGAATTGGATGGAAAAGACTCAATTTCCTTCGCCAATCCACAAAGAACCAAAGAACTCATTATAGCATGGAATTATAGGGTCACAACCTACTGGCAAGTAGGAACATCCGATATGAAAACACCTTACCTTTCGATGCCAAACTCATCTATGAGAACTAAGGGGCAATCAAGTCCTTTGACTCGATCGTAGAATTCTGTCCAACCAACAATGTCATAGAGTGTATGTTTAGCGTGCTCTAGATCAATGCGACTTAGAAATAAATTCTAATCTCGACAACTACCCTCTCGACCCCTGTATGGGAGAATTAAACATAGACGTCGAGGCAGTAACTCCACTCGAGTTAATATCTATAATATATAGATATGGCCGACCCTAGCAAGGTTGTTTAGATCAGGATTAATCTTAGCTTGGAGATTAGAGATGAGTTGGCCAAATTATTGAAACAAAGAGAAGACAACTTCGCTTATAGGCATACTAATAGACCAACATTGATCCAATAATTATTTGTCATGCACTGAATATTGATCCAAAGGAAAGCCCCATCTGTCAAAAGTGTAGACGCCTCAACCCAAAAAGGTATCGAGTTCTCTAGGAAGAGGTAGAGATGTTATTACCTAATAGCTTTATAGGTAGAATACCCAATCTGGATATCCAACATGCTGCAGGTTAGCAAATTAAATAGGTATTGGAGAACTTGCATCAACTTCTCCAACCTTAATAAATCTTGCCCTAAAGGCAGCTTTCCATTGCCTTGCATTGATAATTTAGTGGTTATAACTAGTGTATATGAGCTTCTCACTTTCTTCAACACTTATTCCAAGTACAATCAGATTGCCATGCATGGTTTAGACCGAGAGCACACTTCCTACATCACCAATGTCGGCCCGTATTTCAATCGTACCATGCTTTTTGGGTTTCATAATGTAGGCGGAACCCACCAATGGCTCGTCAACCATGAATTTTAGAATAAATCGGCAGTTCCATGGAAGTATACATGGATGTAATTCTAGTAAAATCTTAGAAGGGTAGGAAACTAAATAAGACTTTCGATATACTATTCTAGTATAACATGAAGCTGAACATAAAGAAGTTCTTATTCGTCATCCGATCTGGAATGTTCCTTGTTCTATAGTAAGAACCCAATGGATTGAGGCCTATCCCGATAAGGTTCAAGCCATCTAGAATATGAAAATACCTAGAACTGTGAAGCAAGTACAGAGCTTAAACATGATGTTGCTGCTTTGAGATGGGTCATGTCCAAGGTTATGGGGAGCTGTCTCCCCTTATTTGACCTTTTTAAGAAGGAAAATTCATTTGCGGGGAACGAACAGTGCACAAAGGCATTTGAAGAATTGAAGCAACACTTAGATAACCTCCCTTCGGGAAACCAAACCTATCGTTGGGGTAGACTTGTACATGTACGTGGCAATGACTAACAATGCGCTCAGTGCTGCATTAATAAGAGAAGATTCAAAGGTTCAATGGCCAATTTACAACATTGGAAAAAGTTTAGCAGGCCCAGAAACAAGATATACAAGGCTGGAAAAACTAGATTTCTGGTTACTTATGGCAGACCACAAACTACGTCGCACTTCCAAGCCCATCCCATTTAAGTCCCGACCAACCAACCACTGAAGCAAGTTCACAACCTATTGAACATAGCGGGCCAGCTCCTGAAGTGGACCATCAAACTTGGGGTAGCATCATATATCCTTCCATCCTTATGCTTCTATCAAGGGCTAAGCTGTGACCGATTTCATTACAAGAGCTCAAGGCCGAACATAGATGAAGAACTGTCATCGGGTGCTTGTACGTAGGTGAGCCGTCAAACGAGAAAGAGGCAGGTGATGCATGGTCCTTATCACCCCTAACGGGAGAGAACTTTGTTTTGTAGTTCACCATACTTTTAAAACAACTAACAACAAAGTCAAATATGGGGCTGTCCTGGCAGGACTCAGGACAGCAAAGGAGTTGCGCATGTATTCCATCCATGTTTTAGTGACTCGTTACTAGTTGTCAATCAAATTGGTGACTACTTCCAAGTTAAAGGCAAAACGCTAGCCTTGCATGTTGCAGAAGCCAAGAAAATAATTGACATTTTCTCGAAATTCAAACCAAAGCAGATACCCATGGAGCAAAAAACCAAGGTCGATCAACTAGCCAAGATGGCAAGCAACCGAGAAGAAGCCTCCTTTGAGGTTCCATTGGAGATACGGAACACTCCATGTATGAGCCAGTGGGAACGACCATGGAAGTTGACACATGATCTAGGGTTAATTGGATGGCTTCCCTGATTAAGTACTTGTGTAACACCCCAAAAATCTAAGCAAAAAGTTTTATAAAATAACTAATTTTAGAAATAACAAAGACAAAAATGTGATTTTTTTTCTCAGACTTTCGAATTCGGTTATGAAACTTACATCGTAGCATTCATGCAATTTTCTAGACAATTTTCATTTATAAACTTTTGGAATCGGAGCTAGTGTGATGAAGTTACGAAGATTTAAATTTTGGAATCAAAATTAATTAAATAAGAAAACAAGGAAAGAAAATATACTAAAAATAGAGCTTCGTCGGTCGACACCCATATGGGGACCGGTCGATCGCTCCCAAGTATAGCCGCTAAGTAAACATTTAGCGATCAGGATGCAAAAAAATATTTTTCCAGATTCGGTCAACGGCCGGCATTAGTTTAAATCCCTATAAAACACAACCAACGTAAACCCCTGTGCATCCAAACTTTGTCAATTACTTTTCTCTTCAATTTACCAAATTATTCAAAATAAATAAAAATAAAAGTTAGGAGATCTAAGAAGGTCAAATCAAGCAAAGAGATAACGAACATGGAGGTTTCTAAATGAGATTCAAAGGGAAAAGCTTGAATCAAAGGTGAGTGCACATATTTTTATTAAGACAATTTATACGCAGATGATATTAGTACACCCTATCTGATTTATATTGTCAGAAACTAATTGAGAATCAATTATGAATTCATACAACTTGTTAATATAAACGGTTAATATTGATTTCATATAACCTATTAATATTGATGTTAACAGTAACCCTAGGTTGAAATGGTTCTATTGTAATTTTGTAAACTGAATTTGAAGAACAAATTTTGATAATTGCAAACTTAGGTTCACTTTGAATGATGTAAAATTAAATTGTAAACTATTATAATGGAAATTTTGGAACGAAATTGAATGACTCCCCTATAAAAAAATTAATTTGTCTGCTACTTCTTATTTCTTATGATTTTATTTATTTAAAATAATAAATGTATGAATCTAAACAAAATATTTTCGATATATCCGAAAAGGAATAAATATTAATCTTTGGTGAATAAGAGAAAAAGCATTATTATTTCGATGCCAGACGACACAAGAAAATGAAGTTCTGTCTTTCCTTGTGTCGAATAGAAGATTAGAAATACTTATAATCCTTCCTACATGTACATAACGAAATAATAAAAAACCCTAAAATAGCGATAGTCTCTAAATAAATAGCGATGATCGTTCGACTGCTCTTACTGGAGCAGTTGACAGCAAGTGGTTGACCGCTCTAATATATAGCGGTTAACCAGTTGGCATATCCCAAGCATGTATGAACCTCGGCCAATGGTCCAGGTTATAAATAAAAATGGTTGAGTGTGTGTATATCTATGGCATTGGTATAAGAAGGAAAGCTAGTTTCCAAGGAGGCGATGCTAGGACGTTGCGGGTCTAGGTAAATGCTATTTATCCAACATGGATCAATATTTGCCTGGAGGATGATTCTATCACAGAGTGTACTCATGGAAGATTCTACGCTGGACATGATACACTGATGATGAAGCCTAATAAAGTGTGTGGCCTGGCCCATTAGTAGTTCCTTGGTGTTCACGGATGACGCACGTGATGTTATGTTGTTGTTTGATCCCGGTAGAGTTGTTACACTACCATCAAGAGGTAGGAACGAATGCAGACGATGAGACACTTTGGCGATTGGCATTGCGTCCCCCCCCCCCTTCAATGTGCAACTTGGTTAGGTGTCGTTGTAGCTGTGGGAAACTTAATCCTATTGTAGAAATTATAGGGAAACCTATATTGGAATAATTACGTATAATCAAAATGCGGGAAATGGTAGGGTAATCCTATATGGCATGGTTCCAGTAGCTATTAGTCAATTATTAGTTGTCTTAAGGTTCGATTAGTTGTTCGACCCTTAGTATGAGCCTACACAGATAGCACGTGTAGGTACGTATTGAGCTAAACCCCATAGGTAAAGAAAACAAGTAACTCACGAGCACTTGTAGGACATTCTAGGTCACATAGAGTAGTACTAAAATCAACAACATGTGATCACCATATATTAATAGTGTACTCATTTACCTAACTTTTGTCTGACCGACCCTTTTTCTTTTTTTCCTCACCATAGGAGGATATGGAAGTAGGTGATAGACTCGAGATTGGTACGTGGAGAGGCAAGCTCATCACTAGAGTTTCTTGTCATTTTATATTATTCTCCATCCGACTATCTATTTTATTTAGCACTTGGTGTTTATCAAACTATGTGTCATATTTTTGTGTGCTCCAGATTTGACGATGTACTGTTTTCTGAGAATATATTTTGATATATTTTTCGAGATTGTTATTTCTATATTTATATTTTATTGCCTTCCACTGTGTGATTTGATAGTGTAGCATGTCTTAGATTATATCTATATATTCTTAGTCTCTATAATGTTATGAAAACCCCGACAACTCATACTTCTCGGCACCGACGCAAGTTCGAAGGTCACCCTAAGCTTTGAATCAGTGTGTTGGGAGGTGCAGATGGTCACTGTTGGTATCAGATCTTAGGTTTGAAATTCCCTAGGGATTAAGGGCGTATCGAGGGAACGTACTTGAAAAAGTTTTTTGAAAAGAAACATTTTTCATATGTCTTCTAAAAAGCTTTCCAAAATGAGTTTTCAAAGTATGTGTATATGCATGCATGTATGTATGTATGTATGCATAGATAAAAGCTTTTCAAAAGTTTATAAGTAAATGTAATACGAATAACTCTTTCCCTTAATCTTGCCAATACTATATTTGAAAAAGTTGCTAATAGATTCCTAAATCATAGATAAAAAATGAGTGACCCCACTACTTTAGGCTCAAGCGCTATAGTTGAGATTCTATGAGTGAATGTCCCGTATTGGCTCCGCTATAACTTTAAGCAAGAGAACAAGTCGAGCTTAACCCTAATAAAGGACCCATGGAGGGAGTTCCTGGTGCAATTCCTGCCCATACACCCGGCGTCGATTTTTCTATGTTATATAAGGACTTTATGAGTCTAGCAGTGAAGCCGTATGAGGGGACCGAGTCATATGTAGATTTAAAGACATGTACTCATACTTATGAGAGAATTTTGGGATTGATAGGTCTTGTTGATGAGGTAAAGAGATAGCTTGCTAATTGGCATTTACAAGGAGAGGCCCTGAATTGGTGGGATGTAGTTCAGGCAGAGACCAATAGGATAGAGATCACTAAGGGGATTTAAGGAGATGTTTGAGATGAAGTCTCTTTTCAAAGTAGAAAAGGGAGTGTAGTTGGAGAAGTTTATTCATCTACGGCAGGGTGAGGCATCAATGAAAGAATTGGTAAATAAGTTCAATGAGTTGGCTAGTTTAGGGATGAAGCTTATCAGTACCCCTTATAAGAAGGCTTTGAAGTTCGTAAAGGGATTGAATCAACCTCTTCAAGGTTTGGCTCTTAGTCATATTCCCATGGGTGCGACTTATGAGGGTTAGTGGAGGTGGCCTTGCTAAATACCATCTCCAAGGAGGAAGTGAAGGAAGAACCCAAGACGTCTTGAGGCATGGCGCCATAGCAAAACCGGTGCAAGGAAGGAATGGTTACCAAGGGAAAGATTACGAAGCAAAATATGCAATGCTAGAAGTGCGATAAGAAGGGGCATTTTGTAAAGGAGTTCAAAGCGGATAGTTTAAAGACTTAATGTTACAACTGTAATCAATTTGAACACATGAAGCGGGGTGTCCTGCACCTTAGAAGACGTAACAACCCGCCCTTAGAGGAATACCCAAAGGAAAAATTGTTGGGTAAAATTAGAAAAAAAAAACATTACCAAGGCATCACCAGGATCTCACTACGGAGCTAAAAGTTAGAATACATCAACTCCCAAAAACACGAAAATCCGAATAAGTATCCGATACAATGATCTCATATATAAATAACATGTCTGTCATATACTACTAAAATATCAAGTATACATATCCAAAATCGAAGCCATGCCTCCAAAGTGCTCCAACTGCACGTCCTAATAGCATATCCCTAGAAGCACCTAACTTTCAGACTACTCAATCGAGCACTCAAGAGTTGTCATGACATAAATAGATAAAGACAAAACCAGGTCAGACTTAAAACCTAGTGTGAAGAAAACTATCTCAAAATACTATATGTCAAAATCATATACAAATAAATAGGAGACAACTAAATAACAGCTGACCCTATCCACAAATGTGGCTCAGGGGTAAACTAGACTGTCCACAAACAAGTAAAGTAAACATATCCAAATGATAGAAAATCATACCATAACCCGCACTTCTCCTGTAATCAACGAGTCGGCACAACTAATATAATGTTGACTGAAGCGTAACAATATATTATGATAAAGGTAACCTAACATCCAAAAGTAGAGTGATCATAATATAAGTCCATACCGAAGTACATAATGATAGTAAATGTAGTAACCACAACAACAGCCAGCTAATTACACGCACACAATAATAACGGAAGATGACTAAGAAATACAAATCCATACCCATCATTATTGATGGAAGAAGCCAGCTACGAACATAAATCATAATCTAATGATTCCCTTTAGGAATTCAAGATACATAGTCTCGTACAGGTCCCACCATACCCTCTGAAGCAAGCATAAGTAATATCTAACCTACTCTATATATAATAGAAGTCTAGTACCAATAGTAAGTAGAGCTACCGTACCCTCTGAAGCAAGTATCGAAGATTTTCAAACTGCTCTAAATACCTAATACCTTTTCAGATCAAACCGTATCATCTAAAGTAAGCATAAATGTTTTATGATCTCATAGTAGATGATTGTCATCATCCACCTCTAAGACATCAAGGATTTTTTAGCAAATTCGTGTAACGTCTCAACAAAAACGAATAACAGTCATCTGGTATAATACGCTATTAGGACCAAAAAGGAACACTGATATCGTATAAATATAGATAGATATAATATCAAAATATAACATCACCTAATCAAATATGTCTATCATAAACGAAGATCGGTATCTCGTCATCTTTTATCTATACGGATGGTCACTACAACAAGACCAATAATTTGCATGACCACAAACATAAGGCCAATGTGATGTATGATCATCAATATAAGATTAATATTGTGTACGGTCACTAATATAAGACCAATATAATTTATCAAAATCCACGTACCCTAGAGTAAACCCTCGAAGGTACGGATTCACTCCATTCGATCGTACATGCTCATCGGACGTGATTGTGCAACTGATCGTCGTACCGACCCCATACCTGATCGTTGTTGATTCCAAAGGAATCACTTAACATTCGAATCCAAATCTCGAGCTACGCCTTGCGTTCCTCCTCCTTGAGTAGCATAGAGCCTCTTCAAAGTCGTGTCAAGACCCCAAGAAGAACCGTAATCAAATGGGAATAAATCCCTCAAAGACATTTGCAGTACAGAGTTCAGTCGACTTGCGATGCCATTCAATCGATAAGACCCAATTCCCCTTGTCTTTTATTTTGGGGCTTCCTTTTCGAGAATAATTTTAACACACATTCAGTCGACTAAATTTCATCCTCAGTCGATTGAAATTGCCAGGTTCTAGGCAATGAGCCTGGGGCAGAGAGGAAATCTCCCAAACAATTGCAAGAAGAACCATAATCAAATGGGAAAAAAATCTCCCAAAGCCATTTGCAGCTCAGAGTTCAGTCGACTTGGGGTGTTATTCAATTGACAGAACCCAATTCCCCTTGTCTTCTACTTTGGGGCTTCCTCTTCAGGAATAATTTTAACACGCATTCAGTCGACTAAATTTCACCCTCAGTTAACTGAAATTGCCAGGTTCCAGGTAATGAGCCTGGGGCAGAGAGTGAATCTCCCAAACAATCACTGATTCATATGTCATTTCCTTCTATGCTTAACCCGATGAGTCGCCTTGCTTCCAAAGCCTGCCTCTACACCATTAGACCTTAATTGGTGTTCATTTGTTGAAATTTTGAAAGTGGTTTCATAAGTATTCGAAAACGTATTTCGATACCAAATCCACTCTTTTTATGAGCAGAGTTCAATGGCGATTACAACAACCCAGCCTCCTCAAACTTGCCAAAACGACCTACGCAGCCTCCTTGCCTTATGTGTAGCTTACACATGTGTCGATACACTCGTTCATGCATGACTAAGAACACACGTATACGTAAACACACATAAACTTTACCGGTCGCATTTCTGACTTCACAAGAGCGATTACTCGACTTGTGTATGTCTCAAGCAACTTAGTGCACACGATAGTCGCTACGGTTATGTGAAAGGCCCACGGCGAACTTGTATTCAACAATACATCTATGTCATCGAAAAATTTCATACTTTTATAAACAAGCAAACATACAACAGTTCTAATTACAATTCACATATCATTTGATTTTTGTATACATTCTAATACACGTATATGTATACTTGCTCATACTCATATACATATACGTATATTTAAATAAGTAATCCATTTATTACTTTATCAAATCTAATATCTAATCATTTCAATAAAAGTCTAATATAGTTTTATCCTATTTTATAAAATCTTGCATTTATTTTATAAAATATATTACTAGCTTATAAATCAATTTTCATTCCTTAAATACTTAATTTCCTCAATAAAATTAAGTATGCATCTTATTTATATTTTATAAAATCTTATTTCTATGTTATAAAATCTATACTTCATTTATAAAATTATATAACCATTTTATAAATACAAACTAAGCTTCATTTATATTATTTTATAAAATACCTCTTTTGCTTATAAAGATCATTCTTTCCTTTAACTATTATTTGTAAGTAAACTGTTAGTTAATAAAGATCATTTCTTTATTTTTAAGTAATATTCATAAGTGCTAATTAAGCTTCATTAACCCTCTAATCACTTTAATAATAAGTGTAGAGTTCAAAACTCACTTACTTAGCATACTAACTTTTCTAAAACAATTTGAATTTGTTTAATGTACTTAATTATCACATGTAATTAGTCTCTAATCTATCACAATGTCACATATAATCATTCAATTGACCAAAAATCAAATTCTTAGGTTACTATTTTCAAAAATAGTTATTAAGGTCTTAAACAAATAATGAGTTAATAGAATTATGTTTATAACACAAACATAGCCCCAATTAAGCTCAAAAAAATCTCTAAATTGCTTTACATAATTCTACAATCGTCAATAAATGAAAATATGAAGCATTATATATAAATTAGTAAGGAGAATCATCCCACTCACCTTTCTTTACCCCAAACCAAGCTCTAGTCGCCAAAAACCCAACTTTAGCTCTCATTAAATTTCGAAATGAACACCAAGACTCCAATTCAAGCTAATTCCTTCATGGAATTTGCAGAGAATTGGAAGAAATGAATTATGGTGATTTTTATTTGATTTTATAAAATTTATTCGATGGGTTTAGGGCTTAGGTATTAGAAGTGGATTAAGAGAAAATTAGGAAAATAATTAGAGGAGATGGATGAAATGAAACATAAAATGAGAATGAAATGAAAATAACGAAAAGCTTAGCTACATATAAGCTAATTTTGCACAAACTAATGGGATTATCCCAATTCTCTTCATCCGATACTATTCATCCCCCAAAATCACCGACTCCAAACATAGTCAAGTTTATACTTATTTTACTCACGTTGAAAAAGAAAACTCCACTATAAGTGTATTCAATCCCAATGTATGCGTCTGTAAAAGTCACGTACAAGGAGCATTCTGTTACTTAACGATTAAATATTTATATTAATCATTTAAATATTCGATCGTTAAAAGTACAGGATGTTACAAAAGACCTCTACCCAGGTTGTTCCAGCTTACGCATTAGATGCGGTTCCTAACTCGAGTTTGCCTCCAGCAATGGACAAGGGAAAGAAGGTCGTGATTAAATGTGTATTAACTCTATCTATTTTATCCATTCATAACTTATTTTATACAGGGCATCACGCTGTTTTATTTCAAATAGACTTGTAGATGAGTTACAGTTAAACACTAGCATAATTCCAGACCCTATGGTTGTATCAAACCCTGTAGGTGGGTTAGCTTATTTATCTATGATATGTAGGGGTTTTAAAATTGTTTATTTTAGGGTTTAGTTTTTGATTGCGATGCTTTTGACTTGGGATTTTATGAGTTTGGGTTGTTTTGGACATGGATTAGGTGATGATGTATGGGGCTATTTTAGATTGTGATAGGAAGGTTGTTAGGTTAGTTACTTGTAGTGGATGCAATCTAGAGGTTTATTACGATCCCAAAGGTTCGGTTATGTTTATTTATCTATATTCATTAGACCTATCATAGGATGAGTTTGATTCAGTCCCTGTAGTTATAGGTTACCTAGGTGTCTTTCCTGAGGATATCGGTCTCTACCCCATAGAGAGATCGAGTTCTGAATTTATGTTATGGATAACGCCAGACCAGTTTCCTTACCCTAGAGGCATATGGCTCCGAAGGAGAGACCCGAGTTGAATAAGTAGGTGAATAGGCTGTTAGAGAAGGGTTTCATTAGGAGGAGTATTTTAGAGTAGGGAGCACCAACCGTCTTTGCCATTAAGGGGGATGGCTCTCTAAGGCTTAGCGTCAATTATAGGGAGCTGAATTAGCTGACAAAGAGGAATCGTTATCCATTACCCCGTATAGACGATCTCTTCGATCAGTTAGTCGGAGCGAAGGTGTTCTCACAGCTTGATTTGGCTAGCGAATTCAATTAGTTGTGTGTAGTTGAGGATAGTATTCTGAAGACTACTTTTCGTACACCTAACGGACTATATGAGTGGTTAGTCATGCCTTTTGGATTGACCAATGCATCTGCCTACTTTGTTGATCCAATGAACCGAGTTTTTAGAGGGTTGCTTAGTAAGTCAGTGGTGGTATTTGTGATGACATTTTAGTCTATTTGAGGACCGAAGAGGAGCGCAAGTTGCATTTGTAAGAAGTGTTCAATACAATCCGTGAGCATAATTGAAAATGAATATTTCTAAGTGTCACTTTTGATGCAAGGAAGTACGCTTTTTAGGAAACATAGTCTAGTAAAGTAGGCTGGCTGTTGATTTTAGTAAAGTAGCTGCGGTATTAGATTGGCATGTGCCGAAGAATGCCATGGAAGTGGGGAGTTTTCTTGGTTTGGCAGAATATTGAAGGAAGTTTATTAAGAACTTTGCTAAAATCTCTGCCCCTATATCCCTCCTTTCCAAGAAGAATTTGGTTTTCTCATGAGACGTAAAGTGTGAGGATGCTTTTATTAAGCTGAAGGAGGCATTGTGTAATAACCCGCTCGAAATGGGCCTAATTTTTGACCCAAAAAAGGCCCATCTAGCTTTAGACCCATTCCAAAGCTGGTTGTTGGTTGGTAAAATTATGTAATACACAGAGTTATCTACTAATGTTATCGGAATCTCAAAGTGGAAAGGACAAAATATAATATCGGAAACAGTATCCATTTTTTAAAAATTCGAATATCGTAGCAAAACATAACATCTTAATATATGTGATATAATATCTCAAAATACAATAAGATCATGTTTAAAAGGGTACATCAAATTCTAACAAAAACATAAGTAGATAGATAACTGCCACGAAGGCTCCATTCCGGCGTTCATCTCCTAAATATGCATCATCTTCCCGAACCTATGTTGTAGCGAGAAGGGAGTCAAAACAACAATGTCCAGTAAATAAAAATCTCTAACTTTTCCATAATAGTATTTGGCTATATAACATAGATAAGAATATGTCTTACAAATTCTAAGTATATTTATTATAAATACCTTGAACTGTAAACCAGAAGGCTCTCCTAGTCAAATCCTATAACTTACACTTTTTAACCCAACTCCATAACTCACCTTCAACTGTAAGCCTAAGGTCATTTCAGTACCATGCATTTACCGTCAATCATATCCTAATGATGTGAGAGAAAGTATCCAGGCCATTTTGTGCCTTTTAAATAGGAATTAGGCAGACTTTGACCGTTGAATACATATATCTTACCTAGGTCCCTATCATTTAATATTTAACCCAAGACGGACCTCTATTTAGTACTATCTAGCCGACATCGCATAGAATCTCATCAAACCATTTAATACTTCATTTTTGAAGTGGAGGACCTTATAGTAGCCACTTGAAACCTAAAATCCGAAGCAAACCCTCCCTGAGATTTCCATCTACAATGCCTAAATGCTATCCCCGACCATTTGATACTTCCTAATTAGAGAGGTGGCAGACCATACAACAGCCACTTACTACCCTTGATCCCTGAAGCAGGTCCTACATATTATGATTCATAACCCAACATTAACGTCTCACATTTGTCCGATCATTTGTAGGCATTAGTAGCTAGATTAACTGGGCAGACTTACTTTACAAAATTAGGACTAGCGTCACGTCCTCCATGGGTACTTATTATATGTGATGTCTCACATCAATCCCAAAGTCACACTGCTAGTAGCTTGATTGGTTGAGCAAACTTCCATGTGCTTTTGACTAACCTTGCATCTCCATAACTTAGTCATAATTTACAATCCCCTAATCATATTATCACACACCTCATCGTATTCTACTAAGGCTATAAAGAAAGGTACTTTATTTCGCTACTAATCATAATCATCATGAAATTCCATCCTATTTGGTTTTGTTTCTAATTACTAACTTATTTACTATGTGATTAATACATTATTCATAAGATGCTATATTAAATATGAAATTAAAATATTCCTAGGCATGTGAAGGTTGCACCTAAAACTAATCGTCGAATGTCAAAACTTTCAATTTATACAAGTCTAATTCCATGCCATAACATACAAATTAGCTAATATCCTTAGCCCAACAATAGACTTATATAAGAAAACATAATTAATTACCAAACATATTTTATGTCAAAATAGTAGAATCGACATCAATAGAATTGACAATTTAAATCCTTTTACACTTTATTCAACTTTTGCATATAAATGACATATTTAAATCACAGAATAACCGATGCAAACTACGAATAAAAGAATCCACAATTTACACATCAATTCTTAATTTAATTTCTTTTTAAAACCCTTAATCGCAAAAAAAGAGAAAAGTGGGAAGCGGAATAGAATATAAAATATTAAAATCACAATAACTATACAATTATGCTATTTTAATATAGAATAACTGAGATTCCAAGACGTAAAAATTGATATTTCGCAATGGGGGAATTTTCATGAACAAAATTCCATAAGTCATATATCAAATCCAACTTAGACTATAGAACTACTAAAATGAGAAAAACTAAGATTTCCGCTCACAGATTATTCTCAGCTTTCTCTTCAGGATTTGAATATGCCATCTTTTTTATCTCTTTTCAGACCTCGTCCTTTTTAAATATACAATAATTGGATTGTATATGAATTAGGTTTAGAATTTCAGGGATCGAAGGAGAATTGAATTAGAAATTGAATATTAATATCTAAAATCCCTTACCTGCAGACCTTAAGAAATTTCTTAATCGTGTGGAAGAAAGCAAGTGACAGAGCTTCGCTTAAGTTTTCGAATAATGTGTGAATAAAAGCGAGGGGCTTGGGCTCTTATTTATAGGGTTAGAAGTCACCAGAACCATAATATTTAAGTCTATTTAAAATAATGAAATCCAGACTGTTCTTGGCCTAAATAACTCTAGCCGCCACAACATGAATCGGTCGACCTCTCCAACCTAGACGGTTGATCGCTAGCAGTCAACTGGTCCAAGGTAGGTGATCGACCGGTTGCATATATATAGGAACATTTTATTACTATGGTTAATTATTATTTAATTTCTCAATTAATTTTTAACATTAACATTTTCTTAACGTTTACTTAAACCCTAATCCTAACCACCATTAACTTTTGAAATTTCAAATTTTAATATTAATTTCATTTTTGAATTTGAATTCCATTTGAATTATTTTAAATTTGAAAATTTTAAACATGTATATTAATTATTTCTGTTTAGCCTTATTATATTAATTATTTTTATTAATTTGTATGGGGTGTTACATTCTTCCCTTTAAAAGGATTTCACCCCCGAAATCCCTAAGGGGCAGAAGGTGTAATGCGCGCTAAACATTCATGTTACACAACCAAGTTGTCTATACAACCATCTACTCAACCAAAAGTGTAATGTGATTATGTATGCAGACATACTATATGTGAGCTCAATTCTAGCGTGTATGCAAGGTCGTGACAAATAAACACATATGCAAGCATTCGAAACATGCAAAAAGTTCTACGTAAATGTAAAAATGACAGTTAAAATGTGGAAACCATTCACTATCATCTAATCTAGCAACCATGATGTAACCAAAACCTAATTTTGAAGAGAAAAAGTTTACTAAAGAAAAGCCTAGGATGATAAGTCCTCATCTTCTATTCAGTTTCTCATGCCCTTTCCATTGAACTATCTCCTCATTGTACTCGAACCAGCCTAATTTTTTTTACAGCATAGATTCCTAGTTCCATGCTATACTATGCATGCGGTAGCACGAAGTGCTATCATCTTAGGCTCAATGTCTACTAACTGATCATGTTATACCATGGTGGCTGTGCTATAAAGGCATTTCCTTAACTACAAAATGTGAAATAAGTCATGGACTCCACCAAGAAATCTGGTAGCATTACTCAATATGCAAGTTTCCATATTCCTTTCAAGATTGGGAAACGACCAACAAAACTTGGTGCTAACTTCCCCGAGTTACCAACTGCGAACCTTCCTAAAAGGGGAAACTTAAGGAACACCATGTCTCCTGCCTCAAGCTATAATTCTCTCCTTTGCATGTCCATATAGAACTTTTGGTGATCATATATGGCCTTCATTTACTACCTAATCAACTCAGTCTTTTCCAAGGTCTCGCAAATCAAATCTGGTCCGAGTATAATTTTGTCAGTGGTTTCCCACAAATAGCTAGGTGATTAGCATGGCCTTCCGTATAACACTTCAAAGGGTTACACACCAATCGTTGCTTGGTGACTATTATTGTATATGGGTTCTACTAAAGTTAAGTGTTGCTCCCAATGTCCTCCAAAATCCTATTTACCCATTCAATTTGACTGTTTGTCTATGGGTGGTAAGTAGTGCTAACATTCAATAAGGTTTCTAAAGTTGACAACAAATTCCTTTAAAATTCGCAAGTGAATAAGGGTCTCCATCACTAACAATGCTAATTGAGATTCCGTGAAGTCGAACCACCTCTTTAATATAAATTTGCACTAAAGACGTCGTGTTCCTATTACTTCTAACGAGAATAAAATGGACACTTTTAATGATCCTATCTACTATAACACAAATAACTTATTACCTATTTGACTCCTAGGCAACCCATCAATAAAGTCCATTGACATATGCTCTCATTTCCAAGTTAACACCACTAATGGGAATAACAACCCTCAGAACTTTCCTCATTTAGCCTTTATCCTTTGACAGGTCAAACAAATAGAGACAAATTCAACTGCACTCTTCATTGTCCATGGCCAACAGAAAATTCACTTCGTATCCCTATACATCTTATCTCCTCCTGGGTAAATGGTCATCCTAGAATGGTGACATTCTGCTAAAACTCCTTCTAAAACATTCTCAACCATGAGGACATGAAGGTGTCCATCTTTCTTTATACACCCTTTTTCATCAATTGGACATCTATTAATATAGGGAAAATGCTCTCCTCTACTTAGCTTGCACAAAATGTCTATTATCACCACATCCTTCTTCTTCTCTAGCTCAATGCGGTCCATCAATACTGGTCTGACCTCTATTACTGTCAAATAGCTAGAGTGGGTTCTATTGGTGGTTGGAAATTGAAATTGGAGAGGAACACATCTGCCTTCACTCATATATAGCACCTAGAGTAGCATGCCTTCGGCTAAGGGCGTCAGCGATGACATTCCATTTTATGGAGGCATACTGTATTCCAATGTCATATGATATATAAACTACATTCACCTCCGTTTCTTAAGATTCAAAACTTTTTAGGAGATAGTTGAGTGATTATGGTCAATGAACAACTCAAACCTTTCCCATAAAAGATAGTGCCTCCACGTCTTTAAAGCAAAAACGATGGCTGCTAACTCCAAGTCGTGAGTTAGGGTTCTCTTCTCATAGTCCTTCAATTTTCTACCAGCATAAACTATCACCTTCTTTCTTGCATCAGGACAGTTCTTAATCCCGTACCACATGCATCGGTATAAACTATGAAAGGCCTTATTCCATCGGGAATAATTAATACCAACGCACTCACCAACAACTCTTTTGACTTTTCGGTTGCTTCCGTGCATTTCTCATCCCTTGCAATAACCTAATTTTTCTTGATTAACTGAGTTAGTGGGATTCTATCTTCGCAAAGTCGTCGATGAATTTCCTACAGTAATCCGCCAACCCAAAAAAACTCCTAGCTTCTTGGCATTCTTAGGAATCTTCCAATCTTGAATAGCTTCCATTTTTGTGGGGTCTACAGACAATCCCTTCTCGAAAACAATGTGTCTAAGAAATCTTACCTCCTTGCGAAAGTGATATTTAAGAATTCTGTTTTAAGTTAGTGCCTTCTCAAAGTGCCTAGTGCCTCTCTTAAGTGATTTTCATGATCGTCTCCACTCTTGGAGAATACTAAGATGTCATCCATAAACACTACGACGAATTTATTCAACTGTCAACAAAATCTCTACTCATCAAATCTAAAAAGTATGCGGAGGCATTAGTTAATCCAATAGGTGTCACTTCTCATTCATACAGTCCATCCGGAGTGTGGAATGCGATCTTCTACTTTCTATCCTCAGCTATCCTCAATTAATTAAATCCAATGGCTAAGTCTAATAGGGAAAAGATTTTTGCTCCAACAAGCTGATTAAAAAAATAATCTATTCTAGGTAAGGGATACCTCTTCTTCTTAGTCAACTTGTTAAGTTCTATTTGGTCGACGCATAGCCTTAATGAGCTATCTTCCTTATGCTAACATGATAGGTAGCAGTCTTACGTTAACATGAGATGCACCGAGTAAGGGTTTGCAGCGGGTGACATGGACTTTGTGAAGGTTTCACTGCTTAGGCATGTTATGGGATTTGGTA
Source organism: Allium cepa (assembly GCA_030765085.1). Taxonomy (NCBI): domain Eukaryota; kingdom Viridiplantae; phylum Streptophyta; class Magnoliopsida; order Asparagales; family Amaryllidaceae; genus Allium; species Allium cepa. The sequence goes on along the minus strand of CM060941.1, from coordinate 74,005,524 downwards.
GTTGTGGAAAGCAAGCATGGAAGTTTATATAGAATTTTCCTATTACCGGTAGAGTTGGAAAGTTAGCTTATAGGGTAGAGCTTCCTGAGAAATTACGGGAGTATATGACATTTTCCATGTGTTGCACTTGCAAAAGCGCTTACATGATACAACTGTCGTAGTTGAGCTGAGTCTGGTAGAGGAGGTGGAAGTAGAAAGAGAGTCACTTTTTCTCCATGCACCCACACGTATTCTTGAGCATGGTACAAAGCGACTCTGTAACAAGGTTATCAAGCTCATTAAAGTCCAATGGGGAGACGATCCAGCGAAGAGTACATGGGAGCCTGAGGAGTGGATTCGAGCTATCCACGCACAACTCTTTTTTGGACGTTTCCATTTTGATAAATAATTATAGGTTACTTGTGTTTTTAGTTTTTAGCTTGGCATACCCCATAGGTAAAGACCATTGGATGTTAGGAATGGTTACAAACGTGTCATTAGGACATATTTTAGACGATGGATGCATGTGAATGTGTTTGTTGAATGGTCCTTTACACGCGTAGGCAATATATATTCTTGAGTTAGTACACACACTTACACCATCACTTGTTTTGTTTTATTGAGTTATATGCATATGGTTGTCGCATATGGATTGAATGATTGTGCATACATATAGATTTGCCAGTATATTCACATAGGTTATTGCATACATTTTAGATACATGACATAAGCACGTGCATTAAAGGAGGTTGACAAGATCAGGAGACCGCCTAATTTTTGGATTACTGTAGGTTAACATGCATCTCACACTTGCATGTACATACTGCATTAGAAATTTAAGTATGGACAATGATTGTTAGTGAATGATGGATGAGTAGGTAGTTGTAGTTATTGATTGGTGCACGCATGAATTACTTTTTGCGTCCTTGAAGATTTCGGGGACAAAATCCTTTCAAGAGAGATAATATAACACCTCGAAAATTTAAGAATTTATTTTAATAAAAGCATAAAATATAAAAGTAACAAGGGCAAATATATAATTTTTATGAATTTTCGAATTTTGCTCCATAACTTGCACTGTTCCTTTCGTAGCAATTTTCTATACAATTTTCATATATAACTTTTTAGAATCGAAGATAGCGTGAAGAAGTCACATACGTTTTAAATTCAAACTCAAAATTAATTAAATAAGAAAATATAAAAAAATAGAGCTCCACCGGTCGACACCCAAATGGGGACCAATCGACCGTTCCCAAGTATAATGGTCAACTAGTTGATGATTCAAGATAATGAATTTGGGTGGCCAATGGCCCAGATTTGATCGTATATTTTTCGTGGAAGAAATTTAAACATTTAGCGATCATTAATGTAAATAAATATTTTTCTAAAGTTCATCAGTGGTCCGTATTAGTTTAAACACCAATAAATACACGGCCAATGTAAACCCTAATTCATTAGAAATTAGTCTGTGCACCTAAACTTTATCAGTTCCTTTTCTCCTCAACTTACAAAATTCTTCAAAATAAATAAAAATAAAACTAGAGAGATTCAAGGAGGTCAAATTAAGCGAAAAGATAATGAATGGGGAGGTTTCTAGATGAGATTCAAAGGGAAAAGCTTGAATATGAGGTGAGGGTATATTTATAATATGATATGTTAACGAATTTCTTCATTAACCCCAAAAAAGTGCAAAGAAGGGAAGTTTGGCTAGTAATGGAATTTAAAGAGCCTAGATTTAACCTCAGCGAGTGTTGGTAAAAAATGACACTTGGTTGAGTTAAAGCTTAGGAGGAATGAACAAGCAAGCTTAAGTCATATACAAGGTCATGTGAGGCTATATGTAATTGAAGTTGATCCACATAGACAATTGTATCCAAAAATAGAAATCAAGAATATGAGTACTTTAGGAATTCGAAGCAAGCTATGATTAAGACATCACAAGTGTTTTGGAATTCTAAAGTAAGCCATAACTCGAGAAATCTTAATCCTATGACATATAATGTTGAATGTGTAAAGTCCTATGTGCAATAGTCCTTTCGGCACTAAAATCCCCAAATCAATTTAGGGCTACAAAGTTTAAAATGTAAAAGATTAGAAAAGAATGATTCACCCCTTCTTCCAAGCCCCTGTTCGTATTCATAGGGGTTGAAGTGCGGCACAACAGGCTGGTTTTGGCATTCACGATTTTCTGCATCGTCAATGTCATATGGCGCTAATCCTTGCCCAATGATGATTTTCGGCATTCTTGGGTGCATAATAAAGCTTTAGCATTGCCCCATTATTGGTAGCATGCAGCATCAAAGACTTCAAGCGTTAACGAATCTTGTTATGACGATCAACATCCTTTGTTAGTGGGTGGCGATATTAGCTTGGATCGATGTGCGCATGAAGCAGCATCAATAAGGAGCGGCATCAATATGAAGCAACATTAAGAAGAAGCGTCATCGATAGCTTCTATGAAAATTGACGACTTTCGACATCAACATGCATGCATACATGTGCGGGGTCCTCCAAATGTTGATGAAACGCGCCATCTAAAAGTCAACATTGAAGAGTGGCGGCATGAGATATTGGAATTGGTAGATGATGGTACCAATGATGAGCAGTATCGATAAGAAGAGGTGAACTATGGCATTAACTATCGATAAGATGAGATAGTGGCATCACTGCTTCATTAATGAACTATGACATTGATTAGTGATGCGAGAGATTTGATATAGACTATCCAACTCTATAGGTGATCTGCAGTACTGATGTCATTTGGTATCCTTGGCTTCGTTGATGACATGTAATACTACACATTAACTGACGTTGATGAGGTACGACACTGTATGCCTTCGGTGTTGATACCTTATTATCCCATCAGCATTAACTACTGCTGCGCTATTATATCTATGTCGCATATCACATATCCACGAAGGCAATTATTGAAGTAACATTTACCCCATAGTGTTGAGGAAGCATTTACTTTTCAAGTAAATAATCTCGGCAAAAACCTTTGTCACCTATTGGTATCCCATGCAAATCCAACCGTCTGTTCAAAATGAATCGATGGCGCATGTTCATCTCTTTTATAAATAGCTCTGCGTTCCTTTCTTCTATTTTTACTTACAATTGAGAACCCCAGCAAGAAATCATTTTTTTCAAAGAAATCTAAAACTTTAATTTTCAAGCATTCTAATCAAAATTCAGGTACGGCATTCGCTCTATGTCGATTAAGTTAATGAATTAAATTGGATGATTTTGTATTGAAATTGCTGACAGGGTTTGGTTTGGGTTCCCTCGATTTTAGGTTAACATTTGGGCTCGATTACGAGGCCTCGATGCTTATATTATTAACTAGGTTTATAATCGATTGTAATTTGAGTTTGGATTAGCATTAAATTCCTATGTTGTTCAAATGGAGTTTTAGTTAATCAACATTGGTATGAAAAATAGTGTATTTTTAGTTTAACAATGAAGAGGATGATTTATTTGGCCATATATTCTTAGTTTAACAATAAAGCGGTTGGAGGTCCTTCAGTGGTCGGAGGTGATGGGTTGATTGGGGTTTCAGCTGTTCTTTTTGTTTGGGTTCGGTTTTGACTCATAGATTTTTGTGTTAGACGCATATTCCTCTCTCTTATTCCAGTCATGGTGACTTTTCTCATTCCCTCTCTTATTCATGCATCCATACATATACATACATATACATACATACATGTATATAATAATCTATTTCCTTTCATGGTGACCATGCCCATCCCCTCTCTTATTCCTCCTCTATACTCTATCACTTCCCCATTGTTACCTTCCTCTTCCAATTTCTGTATTGTCGCTGGTCAACCTCCTCTTACTGTCCCTACTCCTCCTCCTTTGCCCGACTCTCTTTCTGTCCAGGCCGCTTCTTCTTCCCTGAGTCAAGTCTATAGTCTGGTTTCCTCTTATTCTGCAATTTCTTCTCTCCATTCAGTGAAGTGGGTGGAATTTGTTCTTGTTGCTTAGAAATCTGCTTCCTGGTCTTCTTTTTTCAATCCAAACCAAGGAATGCACGTCGATGCTCTCTTCAGCACTTTAATCTTAATTATAACAGTCTCTCCCTTAAGCCTTCGGAGGAAGTTACTACTGCATGTATATCATATTGGAAAAATTATTTGGTGTTATTTTCTTAGGCAGGAAGTTGTCTTATACGAAAATTATTCAACACCTGAAAATAATTTGGCGCCTTAAGGACCAGCTTGATGTTAATTCGGATAAATCAAATTATTATTCGAACTTCTCTTATGAGGAAGATAAATAAATTCTATAATGCAAGCTACTCTTATTTTTATCCAGGATGAAATTTTTATTATCATACCATGGAACCCATCGATTGGTGGTGTGCAAGTTATAAGTGTTCCCGTATGAGTACACTTCTACAATTCCTCATACTGCTTGGACGTTGATCGAAATTAATTGGTTAGAGTGTCATTATTTTGTTTTTTGACGATTCTACTGAGAGGTTGGAATACGCTAAGTGCCTAATTGAAATTTCTCTTGATAGAGAATTACTTTGTTGCTTGAAAATGGGTAAAGTTAGCGATAACTGTCCAAATGTTGTACTTGAGTATGCTTGGAGACCGTTTATTTGCTTGGTGTGTAAGGAGTCTGGACACTCAACCGAGGGATGTAGTAAGCTGAAATGAATTTGATTGAAGAAAACATTACAATTGTTTGTAAAACTCAGGAAGTAGCTAAACCTATTAAATCTAAGTTCAAACAGAAATGGGTGCAAAAAAAAGTTACATCTTTTGAATGATGTGAGGATTAATTAAGGACTATAATCTGGAAAATGTTTTATTAATGAATTCTAGCATTAATTAAGGATTTAGACTTAATTCTTTAAAATATGATTGATTTGCATAATCTATAAGACGAAATAAATTTAAGTAATAATTTTACGAAATGATTCATAAATAACAGTAGTGTTAAAGGAAATATACTAAGTTAAAGGATTGTGGGAAAAAAATTATAATACAGTTAAATCATCTTTTGAGTGAAAATTGGTTCTTTAGAATATTTTACTTTAATAAAAGTATTTGGAAATAAATAATTAGAGTGATTATATAAAGAAACACCTTAATAAAATATTTAAACTTTAAGATAAAAGTTCATGAAATTTTTGAGGGTTAATAAAAACATATGTTAAACGTAGACCATTTCGTCAAACAAATGTCTGATGTAATATTCGAGTTTGGAACTTTGAGGTGTTTACACTGGTTTGAAAAAGGATTTATCACTGATTATTGACGGCGAACATTGATGAGGATTTTTGGTTAGGTACTTGATTTTTCCATCATAGTTGAGAGCTATGCAAGGAAATCAAAGTTTCCAATCTAGAAGCCTGATCAGAGTCCGCGCTAGAGGATCCGAGGATTGATACTAGTTCGAAAATAAAATTGTGTATTCGAATAGGAGATCAAATAATATATTTCATACTGATGATCTGTGCATATTATATGGAATTAAGTTGAAGATAAATGTTTTGGGCAAACTTTTGTTTTAGGTAATTTCGACGACAAGTTTCTTTTAAGTAGGGGAGAATGTAACGACCCAAAATTTGACCACTTTAAAATATACTATTTAAAGTGGTTTTAAATATTAAAAAAGCAAGGTTATATGATTCGAAAAATATTAGATAGGATTTGAAAAGAAGAGAATACACAAAATAGTAACATTTGCCTACATCGACAAAAGTGATAAAATACTGATTTCAGAAAAGTATTTTTCAATGGTTAAATAAATTATTTTAATTTGTTTATAAGTGTTTATATTTTTAAATAACATTATACAAATTTATTTTTAATTTTTTTTACATAATACATAGTTTAACTAAAAATCTGACCGTAAAATATTTTATCGAATATCAACGTTTTGGCGATTAAAAGTTGTTGCAATGTTGTCGCACCTTTATTTTATTATATAGAAACATATATTCAAACAGTATAAGTATTAATTAATTAACTAATCAACTTTACTTTACTAAACATACTTAGAAAATTTTAAAATATAATTAAGAAATAGTAAGCACAAAAAGACAAAATGTCATTTCAAAACAAGGTAAACATCAAATCAAACCAAACATAATTATTATATTCTTTACTTAATACTTAAGTAAAAATGACATAAAGTAATGATTTGAAATGTGATGTTAAGTGTTGAAAAAATAAGGTTGCTTAAAAAGTAAGCAAAGGGTATTTTGGTCATTTTACAAAATATTATTTTAATCCAAAACTTTTTCTACAAATAAGCATCCACTTTCTCACTTTTTTACACTTCGTCTTCTTCCTTTTTAAGCTTTTCTTCCACTCTCTAATGACTTCTTCTCTTCTCTTTCCTTAGTTTTCTTAAAATCGTATTAAATCAACTCCAAACATCACCAAACTTTGCCAAAGACTTTAGAATACCATTAAAACATGGTTTAGCATCTCAGAAGTGAAGAAATATGGAGGAAGAGGTTGAATAGAAGGAGGTCGAACCTGTGGAGGAGGAAGGAGCAAGTTAGAAAGGTCCGTGCAACAAAAAATGAAAGAAGTGCCGCCTATTTCATTCCAAGGAAGTAAGAGAAAGTTTGAAGTACTGTGGAAGTTCTATCGAATTTTTCAAAGTTGGTTGAAGTTGAAAAAAAATAGTTAAGTGTTGGATGATATGAATGTTGGTAGGAAATGAACAATTTGGTTAAAGGTGAGCACTCAATATTTATTTAAAGTTAAATCATTCTTATAACTATTTTAATATGTCCATTAAGACCATTGAATAAATTGTTCGAATGTTTGATAATTTGGATGCAAAATTGGTTGATTATATGATTGTTTATGTGGTTGATAACTTGTTTGATAAATGACAAGAGAAATGATTAGTAATTAACCATAGTTAATTAAATGAGAATTAAATCCACAGAAATGTGTGTATGAAAATTATTTAACCTCTTTATGGTTTCAAAATATCTAAAAGGATTGAAAATGATATTATAATAATATAATATTATAAAGTGAAATAAAATGCAATATGAGTTTGAAATATAAAAATATTGTTCAAAATGAGTTTAAAATGGATTAGAAATGTTTTATAAACACTTAAAAGTGTTTCTAAGAAGTTTGAAAAGAAATTAAAAAACAAGTCAAAACTACGTACGTCGCGTAACGGTAGTTCGCGATTTCGCTTTATAAAAGTTAAATAGCATACAAAGTGGAATACAGCTCGGAATTCATCGAGATAAGAATTTTTCGTTCGATTGTATCCATAGTTTTCAAATGAAGAAAGAAAATCTAGATTTCATCAAATAGAGTTTGAAATATGTCCAAAACAATTTTCTAAAAAACGTCACGGTTTTGCAGTTCGCAATCCAAAAGAAATTTCTTTATAAATGATATTTTTAAACGATTAAAAATACAAAATAAATTTAATAAATATATTAAAATGGTTTAAAAAAGATTTGGAATGGAAATTATGAATTTTCAAATATTAAAAAGTTGTTTAAATCAAATAAACTTATATAGCACTTTCCGCGACACTTTTATGCTGCGAATTCTATAACCTTTTGAATATGAGTTTAAACATAATGATATTTCCTAGAATCAATTATGAATGTTTTTAAAAAGGAAAATTAAGAGTTTAAAAGATAATTTAGAATCTTATAATCAATTCCAAAATAAAGCTAATAACTAAGTATGCGGAAACGATTAGTACATTTGTCCCGCCTGTGAGATCTGCGAAGTTAAAATAAGGAGTTTAACTAAGGTTAGGGATAGAGAAACCAGTGCCATGAATTTACCTGGCCTATGTTTTCTTCTTTTTAGACGAGGGGTGGAATAGATCGAAAGGAAAGCCCGGATACTCAAAAAGATCATATTTAAGTTTTCCAAAATAAAAGAAAAGAACCAAATTCTTAGAATATTAATTAGCCACTTAACATATTTATTCAATAATTAGTATGAAGAAACCAGGATCGGTTTTGGGTGATTCCTATCCGAAGAACCGGGATTGGATTTGGGTGATTCCTATCTAAAGAACCGGGATCGGATTTGGGTGATTCCTATCTGAAAAACCGGGATCGGATTTGGGTGTTTCCTATCCGAAAACCCCTTCAAACTAATTTTCAAAATAAAACATATTTAAGACAAAGATCATTGAAGACGAAGATCTTCATGATGTAAGATTACTTACCATTAGTCCCCAGAGGTGAAATTTACCATATTTAAGGTAGCAGTAGTGCTCCGTTATGTAAATCTTCGTTTTGCAAGAATATGATTTGAAGTTAAGAAAGAAATCTTTGATTGAAATTTAATAAATGATTTGGAAATATTTTCTCTACGTTAAAAGTTATAACTTAAATATAAGAAATCTTTGATTAGATTTAGTGAATGATTTTGAAATGTTTTCCTAAGTAAAAGAGAAAATAATTTGGAATTATTTCAGGATTTAAGAAAGGTTTAAATAAATTAAATGATTTAATAAATGAGGTTTAATGATTCCTTATACTCTTGGAAAGAAAATGGAATAAATTGTAAAGAATATATCTAAGAAAGATATTTGATTTAAATAAAAGATGAAGTAATTGATTGATTCCACATGTGAACTAAACATCTTTTTATTCGATGATCAGTATGAAGGAACCGGGATTGGATTTGGGTGATTCCTATCCGAAGAACCGGGATCAGATTTGGGTGATTTCTATCCGAAAACCACTTCGAACCAATGTATATGTTCGAAATTGAAGATATGTCCAAGATAATGATTATTGAAGATCGAAGATCTTCATAGCATGAGGATTGCTTGTTAACATGCTCTGGGTTACTCCCATTATAGAGTTATTTATAGCAGTGGTCTCCTCGTTATGGAGATTTTTTCGAATTGCAAGGGCTTATCGCCTAGTAATGGCTAAGGAAAGTGCCTACGATTTCGTTCAGTCCCAGAATGAACTTGTATGGACAAATGTCGGACATTACATTTCTGAGACACAACGTTTGATTTTTACAAATGTACATCTGCTTGGCGGCGGAGAAGGCAACTTCTCTTAGCTTAATACTCTTCTCTGCGACATAAGAGCTCAGAGGTTGTATGCTTGTGGGAGTCAAATAGTGATCAAAGGAATGGCAGTGTGACATTCAAAGTGGAACCTGTTATGAAAAAGAGTGGCTTTGTCTAAGTTGATCGTAGCCTCGCAAGCCTCACACCTCGGTTATGATGAGATTCTATGTAGTCAGATGTACGCTCGCATTTTGAATAGTAGTGATTTGGGTTATCAGATGTTCTAAGCCCCAGGTACCAGGTACGTCTGGGCCTCATGGCATAGATGTGCGAAGTCCGAGTCCTTGGATGTTATTCACAGATTGTATCTCCTTTAGCTAAATGTGTTGTTGTATAACGGCGTCTGAGTCATGGACGTAAGCCGTGGATAAGGATTGATCTTTCCACTAGTTCCCTATCATATTGAAAATCCAATCCCAATATGAGATTTACTGTTTTTGAAAAGACAGTGTGGATCGTGCTATATGGAATTATATTATACTAGTGCGGAAATAAACTAAGATACTATAGCAATGCGAATAAGTAAAACAAAACAAGCATGCCTGGAATTTTTATACTGGTTCGAACTTCCCGTTCTACATCTAGTCCCAGACTCCTTTTGGAATTTAACTAAAACAACAACCCTCTCTTAACCGGAGGAACTGGTCTATACAACCCCTGAGCAGCCGACCAGGGACCTGAGTAGCAGAACAGGATTTCACCTAAGCAGCCGAAGAGGACTTCACACGTCTGAGCAGCAGAACAAGGCTTTTATAAATAAAGTTTTCTTGACTCTATGTGTTCTTTAATAACATGAATTTGTCAATTATAGTACACCCTTCCTATAATCTTCTCCTTTATGATGTATATATGAATACGTGGAGAATAAGGAAGTAATAGAATGAATTTGTATGAAATTGAATACACAAGAGTATTAGAATCACAGAATATGAGAGTAGAGTAAGAATAGATTGAATTAAGTTATGGAAATATGATTCCATTGTGTTTATATAGATTATAAATAGGTGCATATGTTCGTGAAGAGTTATCATGAAGATATAGTCATATCTGTTAAAATGAAGAACGCATCTCTTCACGAATGGAAGTGTCTATTTGAAAATATAGTCGTTATAGATATTCAGACTTCTGAATCGAATAATTCAGACTTCTGAATTTGCACGAGCTCAAACCAGAAAGAAAATAGACTAAAAATGACCATTTATAGACATCTGAAATGAACAAGTCAGACATATGAATATTGTGCAAAACAATATTCGTTTTTCCAGATTCAGACGTCTGATTTGGTACATTCAAACGTCTGAATGTAGGCTAAAAAAAGAAAATATGCAAAGCTTTAAAAAAAACGTCGAGATATATATCGTATAGGAGAGATTTTAACATGAATAAACTCTAGACACAGACTCGATACATACTTATATAAGATTTGAAGCTCATTTGAATCTGGTCTTGATTGATTCCTGTAAAAACAAGTTAGTATATAATAATGACTTGTATAGTTGTTATAGTCAAAATATCATCATTACGAAATATTGTAAATACAAAATTCCAACAGTATTAATTGTGTTCCCAAAATAGCTGTAATGACCTGCAAACATTTCAGCTATCCCTTTTTGGTATCATATATTCCGTTCGGTATATTCCATTGACCCAGCCCGGATATATTCCCTTAGACTTAATCTAGATGTTGATACCCTATTTGAATAGTTTATTTGAAAGATGTTTTTCAAAGGAATGTCATTAAAAATAATATCAAGTGTATTTTGGTATAAAAGTGTTTTGGTTACCATAAGATAAAAACTTGTCTGTGTTTATGTGTGGGTGTGGTATTATGAGATACCCTTCTTTTCGAAGGTTTTGATAACATAGTCATAATCTATACAATTAAAATTTTGAGTATCTCACGCTGGTTTATCAAGCTAGATCCGGGTAATTTTTACTTAGGTCAGATCCAAGTAGTTTCAGGTTTAGTTAAAGACGGCTTGAATTTCCAAAGGAGAGCTAGAGATTTTCATCATCATATGGATGTATTCTATTATCCGCTACATCTATTACATTATTTTTGTTGTTTTCAGCATTTGTAAGGATAATAGTCTATAATTGTCCATGCTGAATCTAGGTTCGACTCTGATATTGTATTTTAAAAAAATTCGCTATAAAGATTATTATTGACATAATATATGTTATTCGATTCGTATGAGATTCTGTTCTATCTTTATTTTCTTTCTACCCTTAATGATCCATCTTTTCGTGCAATTTGAGTAGATATGTGTGGTTTATTGTTGATTCAAAGCGGAAAACGGGTCGTTACATATTGTTTCATAGCTTAAAATATCTTGTTTTAATTATATATAGATGATAAGAAATTTATTTCAAGTTTTTTCATATAAATAAACAGTTTGATTAAAAACTGAAAATTTGACCGGAATTCAGTTTTTGGATTTTCGACATTTCGTCGAAAAAAAATTGTTTCAAATCATTGCAATGTTATTTGATACACACGCATGCATGTACGTACGTACATACACATATATGTATACACAATTTATCACGTCAAGGATTTGTAAATATCTAGATATATATACACATAAGCTTCCTTATATGTATACAAATGAAAGCATCATCCTTAAGAGTCAAAAAGCAAACTTACAATCAACCACACATCAGCTTACATACCTACAGCATGACGTGACATAGGACGGTGGGTTCGTCCCTATGGAGGGGTGTGGGGCGGCACATCGGTAGGTTATGTGTTATGATGATGTTTGTGATATTTTACACATCTTTTCCTATAAGTACTATGGCATATGTGCACAATTCATACACTCATTCACTCACAAAATTCCTAAGCTTCTCTGCTTCTTCTAAGGCACAACAATGGCCTTCATCTCCTCTTAAAAATATTCCAAAATCGAGTCGAAGTTCTGCCGAAATAGTCATAAGATGTAGAGAGATATACCATTTAAATTCAAGATGAAGTTAGTGATCACCCCTTTTTTCTCCTTATTTGGCCGAGCTCACCAAGACCATCACTACCCCTATATTTTCTCAAGTACAATGCCGAGCACACCCAAGAGTGCCAGGGCAAGATTCATAAGCTTCGGTACAGAAATAGCGAAGCTATAATAGATTTCGTATCAGTAAAAGTTAGATCGGAAAAACCTATATGTGAGAATTACACCACTAGTTTATTTTATTAAACCATATAAAGATATGATTTGTTTTGCGATGCTTGTTTCATATGCTTGATCATCATTTTTTGGATGCGATAATATGTTTGCTTGGTTGTAGAAATAAATCACGGAAAATGCACGTCGAATTTACGTGAAGAAATCACTTTCTTTATATAAATTATAAAGGTGTATATAGCCTTGTTCACCTGTCCAAACATAAGAAACAATATCATAAATGTTTTGAAAATTATTCATAATGGTTTTATAAACATTTACATATGTTTCAGCAAAGTTTTAAAAAGTTCAGAAATTGAGTCAAAATTGAGCGTGTCACATTACGGCAGTTCGTGGTTTCGCACTGTAAAAGTTAAATCAATGTATAGAAAGGAATACAACTTGGAATTATTCTGAAGTAGGAATTTTCTGAACACTTATAACTATAGTTTTCAAATGAAAGAGAAAAATCAAGATTTTATTCAGTAAAGTTTGAGATATGTCTGAAACAAGTTTTCAATATCATCGCGTTTTGGCAGTTTGTAAAATATTATTTCGACTCGTTAAAAATGGATATATTTAATCTTCAAAAATATGAAATAAATTCCATAAATATGTTAAAATATTTTAAAAGGGATTTGACTTATAAAAATTAACATATATTTATATCATGAAATTGGTGTTTTGATCTATAAAGCTTTAAAAATCACTATTCATTGGTAATTTAGCAACGGAATTTGACAGCTTTTGAATAAAAAATTTAAACTTATGTTTTTCTTCTTGAATCTTTTGAAATTTTTTTTAATAATTGCACAAGTATTTTAAAAGGTTTAGAGTCGATCAAATAACTTGACAGCCTTATGGGCGATAGAGAGGTGGTCTCTAGGCTGGAGTTTGGGAAACCAATTACCTGCTCCCCCTAGCTATTCAGACTGGCTAAATGGAGAGGATTGTTATTTTGATTTACTCAAACTGTTTTATCCCAAGATAAAATTCAAAGTGTTGAAAATGTTTGATAGAATGTGGATTATTATTATTATTATTATTTTTATGTTTAATTCATTGATTGATTGTTTGAATTAAGCTTAGCTAGTTTATGAGCAATTACCCATTGTATATGCATGGGCTAGGTAAACAATAAATTAGGATGATTTAATATGGAGACCTAGTGATTAGAATTTCATAGTTTGGCCATAAGGTGTTCGATGAGAATATTGGTTAAACAAATATTATAATATAAATGTATATTATAATTTTGGAAATAAAAGATATTTTATTTTTAAATTGAAATGATTTCTTTTGGAAAGTAATAGAAATATTTTAAGAAAAAATATTTTTGAAGGGATAATATATAAAAGTGATTTCCATAAAATGGTTTATAAAAGTGTTTTATAAACGAAGAGAATTTGAGAACTAAAAACCTAGTGTTTGAAAATCATTTCAAAAGGTTTTAGGACATGAAAATTCTGTTATTGAAATTAATTATCAATATTAGTGAAAATGATTTATTATTTTGGGATGTAAAATGATTCGTTATGTTACAACTGATTTGGCTAACCCTCAACTAAAGAGATGGGAAATGGAGGTGCAGATGTTCTGCAGCCTCGTTATAGTCTGCTCGACGAACAATGGGATATACATATCTATTTTTTTCTCTTGGAAGGCTAGGATCTAGTTGCCTTGTTATGGCTAGAAACCTCCCGATTTGGTTGCATGTATTTTTATATGCTTTTATATAGGGTATTTGATGTCGTTTTCAAAAAGTGATTTGTTTTGAAATCCAAAAGTAAAGTAGTATTTGATACAAAAGATGTACATATTATTTCAAAGGTTTTAAAATAAAAATTGGGAGTTTGGCCCAAAGAAATTATTTTGTAGATGATTATATTTTGAAAATAATAAATTTAATTGGATTTTAGAAATCTAAATATGTGTGTTAAGCTAAGTGGGTAGATTTTGAACCTACATTTGGATGAAATATGCTATGTAGTTTGGGATTTGCATATTTGTTTATCCATCGTAGGCTCCCATGGAGTCCTATTTGTGGTAAGATAACTATGTTGGCTTGATCCCGTATCTAATTGTGTATCCAATTAGATATGGGTATGTAGGCAGTCGCAAGTAGTAGTGACGTGGCCCCAATAATAATATATCTTTTTTCATATTTATTGTTTTCTAATTATCATGTGTTGTTATATCTTTCATGCTTATCATTATATTTTTCATCTGACTTATTATTATATTTTGTATGAATTGACATTGTTCTCTCTCATTAGAGTTGTGTAACGATAGATTTATAGTATTTGAGTTTTTTTGTATTAAAGCACACCCTATAGGATAGTTGATTACTCCGATAAGTTGTATTATTAAAATTATATCCTATACATTAATTATGTTGTATATTTATAAGATTTAGATATGTTAAACTGATAGTTTTCATTGTCAGTTTTGGAACGGGCGTGTTTTTCGGCGATTTTGAATGGTCCGAAAAATTCAGGTCATTACAGCTAGTATCGGAGTTTAGGCTAGATACCTAAGTAAAATTTGTCTAGGGTTAGTAAATCAACGTAGGAATTTTATAAATGAAACTACCTTAATTTGATAAATAGAATGCACAGGATAAGGCACCATACCTCGACCGAGGTTATGGGTGATATTTTTGGTATGCTTAATTTTTGTAGATTGTTTACTTTTAGTATATTTTTTCCATCCTTGGAATTTCGAGGATTAAATTCTTTAAGAGGAAAAGAATGTAACGACCCGTATTTTATCACTTTGAATCGGAATATTTAATCAATTTTAAATATTCAGACAATTGTTTTAAATGACGAATAATTCATTTTAATTATTATATACTGTTAAGGTTTTATAAATATATAAAACTTTTTTTATAAAAATATATGAACTTTTTCACATTGTAGTAGGTCGACATTGTATAAATGGATTTTAATATATTTTTAATATGGTGTTATAGATTAAATAATCTTGTTTTAGTTATTTAAAGGTGATAAAAAATTTATTTTCGAGTTTTATATAAATAGTTTGATTAGAAACTGAAAACTTCACCGGGATTCAGCTTTTAGATTTTCGATTTTCGTTGAACGGAAATTGTTTCAAATCGTTGCAACATATATGTTCATGTACATACATATATACACATATATGTATACACAATTAGTCACATCAAGGGTTTGTAAATATCTAGATATGTATATACATAAACATCCTTAGATGTATACAAATGAAAGCTTCATCCTTAAGAGTCAAAAAGCAAATTTACAATCAACTACACATCACCTTACACACCTACAATATGAAGTTATGGGGAGGGGTGGGTTCGGCCGTGTGGAGGGGTGTAGGGTGGCACATTGGTGAGATGATGTGTTATGATGATGTTTGTGATATTTTACCCATCTTTGCCTATAAATAGCAAGGAATACCTTCACAATTCATACACCAATTCACCCTCAAAATTCCTAAGTTTCTCTTCTTCTTCTAAGGCACAACAATGGCCTCCATATCCCCTTAAAAATGTTCCAAAATCGAGTCGAAATTCTATTGAAGTAATCATAAGATATAGAGAGAAATACCACTTAAATTCAAGATCAAGTTACTGATCACCTCTTCTTTCTCATTGTTTGGACGAGCTCATCAAGAGCCACCACCACCTTTCTACTCTCTCAAGTACAAGGCCGACCATGTCCAAGGATCCCAAGGCAGGATTCATAAGCTTCGATATAGAAATAACAGAGCTATAGTCGATTTTATAGCACTAAAAGTTAGATCGGGAAAGCATACATGTGAGAGTTACTCCACAATTTTATTTTATTAAACTATATGATGATATGATATGTTTTTCCATGCTTGTTTCAAAAGATTGAATCATATTTTGGATGTGATAATATGTTTGCTTGGTTGTGGAACTAATTCATGGAAAATACACGTCGAATTTACACGAAGAAATAACTTTCTTTGTATAAATTATAAAGGTGATTGTAGCTTTGTTAACCTCCATAAACATAAGAAATGTTATCATAAATGGTTTGAAAATGATTCATACTAGTTTTATAAACATTTACAAGTGTTTTGGCAAAGTTTTAAAAAGTTTAGGAAATGAGTCAAAATTGAATGCATCGCGTAATAGTAGTTCACGATTTCGTGTTGTACAAGTTAAGTCAATGTATAGATGAAATATAGCTCGGAATTATTTGGAATAATAATTTTCCAGACTCTTTTAACTATAGTTTTCAAACGAAAGAGAAAATTCCAAATTTCATTTAGTTAAGTTTGAGATATGTCCAAAATAAAATTTCAAAATCATCGCGTTTTGGCAGTTC
This sequence comes from Allium cepa, assembly GCA_030765085.1. Taxonomy (NCBI): domain Eukaryota; kingdom Viridiplantae; phylum Streptophyta; class Magnoliopsida; order Asparagales; family Amaryllidaceae; genus Allium; species Allium cepa. The sequence continues at coordinate 73,988,996 of CM060941.1, read as the reverse complement.
GTAAAATATTGTTTTCGACTCTTAAAAAATATGAAATAAATTCCACAAATATGTTAACATGTTTTAATAAAAATGGATATATATTACGAAATTGGTGTTTTTATATATAAATCTTTAAAAATCTGTTAAACTTAGATTTTTCTTTCTGAATCTTTTGGAAATGTTTTTAAATAATTGCACAAGTATTTTAAAAGGTTTAGAGTCGATCAAGTAACTTGATCGTCTTATAAATGATAGATAGGTTGCCTCTAGGCTGGAGTTTGGAAAACCAGTTGCCTGCTCTCTCTAGCTATTCGAACTAGCCCGACGGAGGAGATAGTTAATTTTGTTTACTCAAACCGTTTTATCCTAAGACAAAATTAAAAGTGTTATAAATGTTTGATAGAATGAAGTGTTGATTATCATTTATTGTATGTTTAATTCATTGATTGATTGTTTTAATTATTTCCATCCATTTTATGAGCAATAACCCTTTTTCATGCATGGGTCGGATAGACAATAAGTTGAGGATGATTTAATACTGACACCTTATGATTAGAATTTCACAGTTTAACTATAAGGTGTTCGGTGAAAATATTGGTTAAACATATATTATAATAAAAGTTGGTTATTATAATTTTGAAAATAAAAGATATTTTATCTTTTGAATTGAAATAATTTCTTTTGGAAAGTAATAGAAATATTTTAAGAATAAATATTTTCGAAGGGATTATATATAAAAATGATTTCCATAAAATGGTTTACAAAAGTGTTTTATAAACAAAGAGAATTCAAGGACTAAAAGCCCAGTGTTTGAAAATGATTTCGAAAGGTTTAGGGAAATGAAAATACTATGATTGAAAGTAATTGTGAATATTAGTGAAATGATTTATCACTTTGGGATATAAAATGATTTGTTATATTACTGATGATTTGGGTAACCCATAACTATAATGGTAAGGAATGGAGTTGTAGATATTATGTAGTCTCCGTATAGTTCGTTCGACAAACAAAGGGATATACATATCATTTTATTTCCCAGAAGGTTGGGACCCAATTGCCTTGTTATGGCTAGAAACTTCCCGATTCAGTTGCATATATTTTATATGCTTTTATATAAAGTATTTGATGTCGTTTTCAAAAGTGGTTTGTTTTAAAATCCCGAAGTAAGGTATATTTTAATACAAAAGATGTATATATTATTTTGAAAGTAGTAAAGTTAATTGGATTTTAGAAATCTAAATGTGAGGGTTAAGCTAAGTGGGCAGATTTGGAACCTATATTTGCATGATATATGCTATGAAGTTTTGGATTTGCATGTATGTTTTTGCATCGTAGTCTCCCATCGAGTCTTATTTGTGGTAGGAGAACTATGTTGGGGCTTGATTCTATATCTACTTGGGTACTTAGTTAGATAGGGATACATAGGTAGCCAAAAGTTGTAGTGACGCAACCCCAATAATAATATATATATTTCATGTTTATTATTTGCTAATTATTAGGTGTTCTTATATCTTTCCTGCTTGTTATTATATTCCACATTTGGCTTGTTATTTGAGTTTGCAAGAGTGACTATTGTTGTCTCTCTCATTAGAGTTGTGCAGTGGTAAATTTATAGTATTTGAGTTTTCATTGTATTAAAGCACACCCTGTAGAATAATTGATTACTCTGGTAAAGTTGTGTCATTAAAATTATATCCTATGTATTTAATTGTGTTGCGTATTTATTAGATTTAGATATGTTAGATTGGTAGTTTTCACTATTAGTTTTAGAACATGAGGGTTTTTCGTTGATTTTGACTGGTCTGAAATATCTGGGTCGTTACAGCCAGGCTTGGTCAACAAACTTTTATGAGAACCCTATGATCATTCCTCAGCAAAAGCTGAAGTGTCTTAAGATGATTCTTCTTCCTTGGAGGAAACAGGTTTTCTAGGAAAGCTAACCAGAAATCTCATATTATTATGAAGGAGCTGCAGCAGCTTCAGCTTAAATTATATCAAACTCATTTTAGTAAAGACCTGTCTAACATAGAACATAAGCATAATGTGGAGTCGATGATGGCTCTTAATCATGAAGGTCTTTCTGCATCTAAAAGTATGGCTTACTTTCTGAAAGTTTGGGTGATAAAAAACTAAATTCATCCGTCAGACACTCAAGGCAAAGCAAGCAAAGAGAACTATAAGTATTATTAAGGACAAAGGGGGAAGACTTTAGCTCTCTCAAGATGGAATTTCTAATACTTTTATTACCTATGTCACTGATATTCTAGGCCAATCTTACATAGTGCAGGTGGATATTTTTCCTCTTGAACCCATTATTTCTCCCCTTGAACCCATGTCTCTGCCTTGTATTTCCCGTCATGACCATAATTTCTATCTCAACATATTATTGACTAGGAATATAAAGTGGCCTTATTTATTTTAACTACATAAAGCTGTGGAGGTCCTGATGGATTCAATTTTTTTTTCTTCACCAAAATCTAAGATGTTATTGTTGAGGTTTTCTTGGAAGCTATGCATCGTTTATTCAAGACTGCAACTCTTCTTGATGGTATCAATGCAACTGTGATTCCATTAATTCCTAAGATTCCCAATCCTTATGAGGTCGGTGATTTTAGACCCATAAGTTGTCGCAATGTGATATATAAAGGTATCTCTAAGATCATTGCAAGTGGACTTAAGCGCATAATGAGGCATCCGATTTTTCTCCTAACTAATCTTCTTTTCTTTATTTATATAGCATCAGTGAAAATATCCTCTTGACTCAAGAAATGATAAAAGGCTTATGCTAAGGCTAGTATTTCTTCAAAATGCATGGTTAAGATTGACACTCATAAATCATTTGATTTCTTGCAATGGCCTACAATTATTACCATCATATCTAAGATGAATTTCCCAAAACCATTTTGGTTTCGATCTATTACTGTATTTCTTCCCTTACCACTATAATTATTAATTGGAGTGCTCATATTTTAAAGGCACTCAAGGCATAAGGCAAGGGGACCATATCTCTCTGTATATCTTTATTGTTGTTATGGACGTCTTCAACTATATGTTATGCCTTGCTTCTATCCAAAAATCGTTAGAGCTTCACCCTATGAGCAAGAATCCCATAATTTCCAACCTTATGTTTGCATGTGATTCGATGTGTTTTACCAAGCCTGCCATGCAATCTATTCAAAATCTCCCCTATATCCTTAATAAGTTCAACGTAATCTCTGGTCTTTTAATTAATAGGAGTAAATCTTGCATTTTGACTGTGGACTTCCACAAGCTCTCAAAAGTGATATAATCTCTCTAGATTATCTAAAATGCCTTTAAATGCTACTTATCCGTGTTCCTCTTTTAACTTTTGGAATCACAATAGCTCAGTGCATGCCATTATTTGAGAAAATTATCAACAAACTTATTTCTTGGCCTAATAACTAGCTTTCTGAAGGTGGCAGGCTAAAAATAGTTGCATCGGTGGAAACTGCAATGGAAATTTATTGGTCTACCCATTATATCCTTTCTATTAAACTTCTTAATGCGGTGAAGAGAGCTTTTGACCATTATATGTGGGATGGTGATCCTTACTCAAAAACTCTTTTTGGTTGATTTCAGTAAACTTGAAGTTCTTAAAATTTGTGGTAGTATTGGACTTACTAATATTTCAATTTGGAATGGATCTGTTATTTCTAAATAATTAACCAAATTCTCTGTAATAAAACCATTTGCTTATTAACTAGTTTAACAAATACTGTATCAAGGATATGGAGTTTTGAATGCTAGAAGTGCCTCAAAATTCTAATTGGTTATGGAGGAATATAATCAAACATTGGGACCAGTTTCCCTACATTTAGGTTGCTTCTTCTAGTTTTTTTGGAGCTCTCCATGGTCTAGTAAGGGCCTTATTCTAGGGAAATGCCATTCTTGCCTTCGAAATTTTCAGATGGTATTCCTTCTAATGCCAAAGCTATCGACTTCATTCATTATGGGCAAATTGTGTTGCCTTTCTCTTGTTCAGCTAAAGTCAGACAGCTTTGGTACTCAATTTCCTAGAATAAAGTTCCAAAAAATGATCATCCTGTCATTTGGAACCTTCGTAAAGGTATTCCAATGTTGGTATTTATCATATTATGAATGTTCAAAATCACTCCTTAATCTTTCCTTAGGCTAGAGGATTTTGGAGCAATTTTGACTCTATAAGAGATAACTTAATGTTATGGAAAGTGATGGCTAATACTATGTCTGGGTTGCCGAATAATGGATCTTAAGGCTAATTTAACACTAGAGGAAGGATGAATGGTAATTAATAACTTATGTAATTCTTTTTAAAATTCTTTCAGGATTAATATCAAATCACATATTAATGACACAGATTTATACTAGCAATCAGTTATAGATGCAATCACTGATAAATACAAAAGCAATAAAGTAAAGTAAAAGAGAAGACTCTAGGAATTTTTTACCGGTTCAGATTAACTAATCCTATATCCAATTTGATACAACTACTTGTGCATATTTCTTTTCAATCGCCAACTTTAAACCAGGTAGAAGGAAAACCAAAATATAATCTCGATTTCAAGTCTACGAGATATACCCTCATGTATCTTGAGTCCGAGGCAAACTCTCTTGATTTGGTCAGGTAACAAGATCACCCATTAGATTTACTAGGCTACAAAGCACGCCCACTTGATTTGAATGGGCTAAAAGAAAACCCACACAAACAAAAGTAGAGTTGATGTTCTGCCAAAGACAAATAGCATACATTAGATTCAATGGATCCTATAGCCACTCCGATAGCACTTTGATCTTTGAAATGAGAGAGAGATGCTTGAAAAATAGCAAGTAAGTAGTAATGAATCAATACAATGGAGTATGAATTGATTCTATATGATTTTGCAGAGTATAGAGTATATGTTTCAAGAGAATTTTCTAGAGAGCAAGGAGTGAGAAGGAAGCTAGTTATTGATTAATTAAAAATTTATTTATACTTCCCTTTATATAATGAATGAACGGATGTATCCATTCATGAAGGGTTGTGTGCAAAAGACGCTTCCATTCAAAATTTAAAAAACAAACTAACGTCTTTTATGTCCACATATGAAAATATGTATCTTGAAATATCCAGTGAATGTTGAAAAATGTTTTCATTTAAATTATTTTGAAAATTCTACACTTTGTAAAATAATTTGAACGTAGTTTCTAATTTTTTTAAACTCATAATTTTTTTAATAAAATATTTAAAAATATATTTTGAAATTAAAATAATTTATTTTTGTTTAAAGTATCAAAAGATCAAAAATTGGAGATAAAGATCAGAAATTGCCATCAAGGACTTTAACAATATATTCTAATAACTCTAAACACTAACTTATAATATTGAGCTCTAAAGATCTTTGTCTTTGAACTCACGAGTCTTTAAATTTTTATCTTGAGTCATTATAATGTATAGTCATCGATTCAGTGCCTGTGCAATAATCAACACTATACACTATATAACTTGGCAAAACATTAGTATCTATATTTTATATGGTTGTTGTCATCAAAATCAATAATTGAGGTACTAACAACCTCCCCCTTTTTGATGATGACAACCATAAAATATTCTTATATATAAAATATGATATAACTCCCCTTGAATTAAATAACTCCCCATAAATATATGCGTACGTATGTTTTTTATATTTTTCTCCCCCTTTTGTCATCGAAAAAAATGGATGAAAAATAAAACTACCGCTAAATGATATACTTATAAACTATGGAGTTAAAATCAACACTTTAGAATCTTAAGTGATATGCTAATTAAAATGGTTTTAACGGTCACACTGTGATTGGATTAAAATAATTAAAGCATAAATTTAAATACGACATATTAAGATCTAATATGTGAGACATTAATAAAGAAAATACTGGGTATTTAATATGACATAATCGTGGCATACATTATAATATACACTAATCAACCTTTGAGTTATACACTCAATATTAAGGGTAATAAATAAATATGATAATGCAAACTTTATTTATTTATTTAATTTATATGGTACATACTATAATACAATCAAAACCAAATCAAAACTTAATTCAACACCTAATTATGTTACAATCCACAATAGTGTCACACTATATCAAACCTATGGTAATCAATCCAAACCTAAGAGTATTAATTATTTACATATTGATCAAACTGGAATGAATAAGTCTTTAATATACGTACATACAAATTAAAACAAACAGAAATCTAGATTTTCCTAGGGATTCAACCCAACCTTCAAATCTAAAGATTGGACTTGCTTTGATGACATTCCAATCTTCATTTTCCTTGGTGTTTGAGCATTCTGAATTGTTGGTTTGATCATCTTTGATCAGAGGAGAAACTAACCATCAAAGAGCATCAAAATGTTTACCTTGGTCTTTAATCATTTACATTTCGCTTAGTTCCAAAGCCAGCCACAAGGTAAGTTTGGCAAGACTAATGGCTAGGGCAACATATATTTCATAGGGGCAACTATATAATGATAAGTACAATCATGCTATAGTATAAATCATTTTAAAACAAACTGTCAATTAGATGTGTACCTGAGAAACATACAAAGTTGCATAATATAACTATGTTGTGCTTCTAGGTCCCATAGGAGCAACTTGTAAAGCAATTTTTGATGTATCGTGCTGTAATAAATAAACAATAAGTTTGGTTGTATTTTCATATCAAAAATCTACATGCTAGACGAATGTTGCTCCATTAATATTTTGCTAGGGCAACCAAAAAGTAGGGGCCGACCTTGCTTAGTTCTAAATGCCTTTGATTCATTAGTATGAAGGAGAGAACATCTTTGAATGATCGGAGTGTCTCTTTAAGGATTTCACAAAGATTTTGGTGTGAAGAAGTCATTTTTATTAAGGTAAATGTTGAGAATGGAAGGAGATGGAAAGATGAATTGATGAATGAGTTTTTCTACAAGAAATAGGCGTAAATAGAAGTGAAAAGATGTTTGAATAACTAAATTAAAAGTAGTTACGATATTTCAAAAATTAAAAAGTTTGCCCAAAGGCTATACTATGTCGACAACTACAAACATGTATGTCGACATATGTACCTGAATTTGCATTTTAAGTTTTGATGTATTTTTGTTTCTACCTAATACCATTATGTATCAACAATTTCCAAGGACTATTAAAACAATATGTAATAGTGAGAACTAATTTTCATTGATTAAAATAAGATGATACATATGAACAAGGAAAATATAAGAAGCAAACATGAAATAAACTATGGAAATACAAAGAAATAAAAGCTGGAAAAGATACAATGGATAACTAAAAAGATAACTAAGGAGATGAGCTCCTATCAAGCTTCTTCATAATCTTCCCATAATAATTATCCACTTTATTGGAAAGATTAGTAAATTCCCTACTTAGCTTCTTTTGATTTTTTACGATCTTCTCTTGATTTTTGGGGATTCATTTGTTTGAGCTTTAAGATCATCTCTGAAAACTTTCAAGAGAAGTCTCTACTTCCTCCTCCTCTCCTTCTTGAAATTCTCCTTAAATTCCATAACTTTCTTCTCCTTCTTTAATTTTTTATTATTCTTCCCTCGCTAATCTTTCTTCTACTTGGGAGAGTCTCATAAGGTTCGAAGTAAGCAGAAATACAAATGAGAGAAATGTTGGATTAATTGAAATTTTTTAGAGGCAAAGTTGGTTCTCCTCGTAAATCAACACCAAAATATTTAAAAATCCAATGAGATATACGCCATGGTAAAGTATGTTCTCATGTCTAGAAATATCCTTTGAAAAAAATCATCTAAGATGACTTGTGCTCAATTGAAGTCGTAATTTCTATAAATGGAAAAAAGAGTCTTAAAAACCTTTTGGTTCGGGTTATTGTAATTACCTGTAATAACCCTATTTTAAAAGCTTTAATATTAAACTAATTTATTTAAAATAGAAGTGTTTGAATTCGATTTTGATAACTATTATTTTTTAAATCAAACTATTATTCAAATTAAGTATATTAATAATGGATTATTGTTATAGTAAAATTTGATTAGTTAGTAAATTTCATTTTAGATAATATATTAAATTTCAAATAAAATGCGTTAATAAATATGAAATATTTTAAAAGTATAAATAGTTTTGTACAATTGAGATAGATGAAAAGAATTTCTATTCGATATTCACTAAATTCGATGAATTAACGAAGTTTAGTAAATTTATTTATATCGGTTCGATGGATAATTAAATAAAAATAATGACTAAATCAAATAAAATGATCCAGTTATTGAAATATAATTTGCAGAATAAAGTGCAAATCTGTAACGCCCCACCCCGAGACCCACACAAACAAAGGGTATTATGGATAATACTGTCTGTTAGTGCAGAGAATAAGGCTGGTTGGGAGCGACCATTCGTAGACTTTGTCTTAAACAAGTATTGGATACATCAATTGGGTGCGTTGATTTTTTTTTGAGCTAGGGATGAAAGAGGAATGGGTTTTTTTAGTTTCTTTCTTCTGTTTTCTTTTACTATAAGTGAACAAGTGAACGTACAGTGAAGGAGAAGAGAAACTCCTTCTCATTTCTGGTTTGTTTTATTAAGTCGACATGGACCCAAAACCAAATAATTAGCCTAAGTAAAATAAATTAGCTCTAAAACACATATACACTATGTTAATAAATCAAACATCATGTTTTTACAAAGTTTCAACACAACAAATTAACAAAAAAAATATTTTCATGTTTAATAAAACATTTTACAACTAATATAAAGATAATTTTATTATATAAATTGTTTTATTATCAAAACCTCTCATTTTTAAATAAATATCCAGTTTACACAAATATTTCCACAAAACACTATTTTTAATACTAAGAATTGAACAAAAATTATTTTCTTGCATGATAAAATGCAATAATTCATTCTAACATCAATTTTACAACTAAAACTTATTTTAAAACAAATTCCATCTTTTTATAACATAAACAAATTAAAACAAAACCTTCTTTTAAAAACTAATAAAAGAAGCATTTGCAAATAATTACAAGAATTATTGCATTTTCGCTAAATAAATATTATTTTCCATTCATTATTAACCCACACAGATAAAATAAAGCTTTCAAACTTTATTTTCACATTTTATTTCCCAAAATTCATTGTTTAATCCAAATAAGCAATTTAAAATCTCCAACTTTATTTTTGTTCACTATATTAAATCATAACTACCGTTATAATTTAATATTTACATGTAATCTCCAATACCAGGACTGTTACAAAATCAGTCTCAATTATTTCAATTAGACTAGAATAGAATTACAAATTAATGAAAATAGTTGCTAAAGAGAAAGGAAAAGGGAAACTAATTAATTAAAACAAGGGCCTAAAGCTAAACCAGCCCACTGAAGCCCATATCCATTCTCTCCCAAAACCCAAACCAGTTTCCTAAATCAAAAAGAAAACACGTTTGCCAATTTCCATTCTCTCCACAACCCTAGCCCTAGATTACTTACGAAATCGACGAAAAGAATAAAACAAAATGCATGCGAACGAGGAAGGAGGTAGGCCGAGTGGAGCAGGTCACGACCTGGGCACGCTGACGGCAAACTAGAGGCTGGTGATGGGGCTGATCACAGGCTTGGTTATGGTGATAGAAGGACGAGAGGGCGGAGGCACGATGCTAGATGTTTAGTCGTGATTCAAAAGCAATATGGATGCATTTTTGGGTTCGTGGGTTGCAAGGTGGAGGCCTGGGCTAGGCTCGCCTGGGTTGTGCTCGCGTGTTGTCGATTAGTTGGCAATGCGTTCGAGCTATTAAGAGATTTTAGCATAAGGTTTAACAACTGGAATTGTTAATGACTAAGCTTGAATGTAGTCGACGGGTTTTGGATGGCAATCGTTGAAGGCCTTATGGTTTTGTTCTTCGATAAGACGAGTTATTTATCTAACTTGCACACCTATATCTAAATTAGTTATATCCCTTTTTATGCCTTGCTTAAATTATGAATTTGCATGAATCTTTTGTAGTGATTGAATGGTAGGATTGAAATAAAATTTCATGCTATATATTAATTGGTTGATGCTTGAATTGATTGAACAGAAAGTTTGAATGAATTGATAGTTAAAAATGAATCAAATGGTTAAATAAGATTACATGTTAAAATTTATATTGTTCACTTTAAGTGAATTTATATTGTCCACTTTAAGTGGAGTTTGTCGGAAAGCAACTCGGATTGATAAATAATACCATATTATGGAATGATATATTATAGAGCGATTGTGGCTCTAGGAGTTGAATTTTGATGAGTTTATTTTTTGGATTATTTAAGTTTTTTAAAAAGAATTCTAAAATAAGATTTTATTCATTTTTGATCTTTTTGGAATTTTACTTATAGAATATATAGTTAAATTATATTATATTCTAAACTTATTTCTTATTCAAAATTTCTAATCGAAACTTTTTAAATTAAGTAATATTTATTTATAACACTTTTTTTAAACTCACTATTATAAGCATAAAATTTTGGAAATGTTTTAGAGGCGAAAGATAAAATATGATATTATTTTATAAAAACGGTTATGAAAGTAAAAAATTTAATTTCAAGTGATTTTATTATAAAAGAGATTTAAATAATTTTAAAAGAGTTCAACTGCTTTTGTAAACAAACAACTCTTCTTTAAAATGAGTTTATGGATTTAAAAGTGATTTTGAAAAATTATAACTTTGTATGTACAAAATTAATTTAAAACTCCTTTATTTTGTTTAATATGGATTCGAGAATTTAATTGCATTTCATGCTTATCTATGAAGCAAAGAATTCTAATAAATGATTGAATTGTCAGATTGGTATGCGATATTTTGTACAGTCCTTTCGCTTATTATTATAATTTGTAAATAGATTTTAAGTGGAATTTACCATCTTTTAGGAATTTACTTATCTTCTATAGGACAGTTTGTTAAATTCTTGTGATTACTTAAGTGACGGTGATTAACACTTTTGAGTTATACTACCTTAGGGTGTTCGAATTTTAGGTTGACAGAACCTTGAGAGATCATGACTCATTTTTCATTGATCTGCAAATCGATACATTCTTAATTTTGCATAGGCGGACCAATATCTTTTAGTTAGGTTTTTTATGGTGTAACACGGCTGCCCTTTCGTTTCTTGGACAGGTGTTTACATGTGTGATTAGTCTATAGATCGGATGGCTAATACCTATCAGTTTATTTTTGCACAATTGGACAATGTTTACCTATTTATATCGTTAGGTAAATTCGCATAATTCTGTCACAAACGCGACTACCTATTAGGAGTCGGGGTTTACATCTAGTAGTCTATTTCTTTTCGTTAGACTACTGCGCTATGTGGTGGGTTTATTTATTTTAGTTAGGCCTCCATGCCGCACTGTATCATACTAATAGTTGACTACCATTACTATTTCATTAGCGATGATTGTTCTTCAGAGATTTAGGGATAGATATTTTGGTATCTTTTGGCTTTGAAGTATTTGATTTGTTATCACCATATTTTTGATGATAGTCCATTGAAGACTTGACATGGATTTATGAAATGATGACATGATTTGATATGCCTTATTATGGTTAATTGGTTTTAGGCATATTTTGAGATGACTTATTTTATGGTTAAGCCATAAATTGATTTATGAAATGGTGATTTTAATTGATATGCCCTTTTATGATTGTTTGGTTTCAAACATATATCTGTTATGACTTATTTTTATTAAGTCATATATTTACCACATTAGTATGTCACCTCTTTATTAGATATAATTTGGCTCATTTATTTTATAATACTCAGGTCAAACCGAGACTCTATAGATATAGAACCCGTTGACTTTTGGATTTTTTGTGCCAACACTGGAATAGACTATTTGACTATTCAGTTTACTTCATTCTTGTATATATTGGCATTTAGGAGGATATATCATATATATCATTTAGTAGTCAGTGTGTACCTAATCTAGTATTTTGAGATGAGATGTATAATTTATGTGGGTTTAGTAATGGTATTTTGTAAACTCATATTTTATTATATATATGATGTATATTATTTCGCTATGATCCATAACTCTGATTTACTTATATTATATACTATTTTGAATATTTTCAATTGGTGTGTTTATTTCTTTGTATTAATATTGTACACGTTAAATTTTCAGCTCAGGTCCTCAAAAGGTAATAAAGACGTTTCAGTATCAGCACAAAGATATATTCACATTTGATCACCCTAACTAGCCATACTTTCCATGTTATCGGATAACATAGCTTGCAATATGCTTTAATAAGATGGGTATAGCGGTGGGGTCATTGCATTACCCGTTCTCGGAGTGATGCTTAGATGTAAAATGAGACTCATAAGTCTCAATTTAGATCCAAGATTTTTGTGTTTGAATTTAATGTCTTTACCGTTTTTTAAAAATATCATGAAAAAAATTCTCTGTTTTGTTCATTAATTTTAAAAGTGGAGAGATCAATTCCACTATATTTGCAACCAAGTTTTTGACCTAAAATTTCACGGTCTAAAACAATTGCAGTGCCTTTCACAGTACTCCAAATTTGTCCATCTTCTCCTTCCAAAATTTTTTTATTTAAATTTGCACAAAACATTTTTACTAAATTCAAATAACAAAAAAACATGGAAGAGTCTATTAAACCAAGAACATCAATTTGAAAACAAAGATATTATAGTCCATAAGAAGAAAAATCATCAAATTTTGCAATTTTTTTGAGAAATACTTTCTCGAAAGTAGCATATTCAATATAAATGTCGATGGCTTCTTTGTCCTTGAAAAGAAAGCATTGGATTCTTTTTAGAGCCTAATGGTTTTTTATGGTTGGCTTGAGGAGGCCATTTTTAAGTAGTTTATGAGATAAAAAAGTGAAGAGATGTTTCTAATGTTTGAAATAAAGCCTGTGAATGGATGAATAGAATTGTACTGATAAATAGGGTATGAACTGACATGTTTCAGGTCAAAAAAGTCACTTTAGGTTTTTGAAATAAATTCAAAAGATTGAAATATTCAAAATTTGAATTTGAAATTAATTCAAAATTCAGGCTACTATGTCGACATATGGGATTTGGGTATGTCGACATATGAGCCGAAAATCCAAAATAAAAATCAAGGCAAAAGATACATACATACATGCACACAAACACACAAACACACACGTACACTCTTGTATGCATCCAATATTATTATCAATCTATATTTTATTCTTAAAATTAATAATGCAAAAATGAAATTAAAAAATAAAAAGTACCGGATTTTGCTCCTTTTCCTTTATATGTTCTGATTAGTCAACTATTGTCGTGCAACACATGTTTGCATCCTCAGTGTCCGATTCATTGTCACTTGAAGCGTATCTGAATAATCTAACTTTGTTGTGTATGCCCTCTTTCTTTTTCTGGATGAATCGGTGATTGACAAGATACCTGATTTCTTTTGATGAGGACAGTTTCTTTGTAGATGAACAGGTTCATCACAGTTGAAACATTTAATTATGGTTCCATCTCCAGGAGTTTTTTTTTTGTCTATGAAAGTTGCTCATCTTTCTATACTTTGGGAACATTCTGAAATTCCTAGTCATGAAGGCAATCTCCTCGTCATTGTCATCGTCTGCATCATGATCGTCGGATATTACGTTAAAAGCGATAGTTTCTTTTCTGTTGCCTTGCTTTCTCTTCTATCATACAATTGTGCTTGATATGACATTAACTTATCTATTAAATCTTTAATTTTTAAAGTACTAATGTCATTGGCTTCTTATATTGCTGATGACTTTTGTTCCCACTCTGAAGAGAGTGAATTAAGGACTTTTCTAACTTGACCCTATTTCGAAAAGTGTTAATGATAGTAAAGAATTCACTATATCTTGAAATTTATAATACATAACAGAAATAGACTCATTCTGATTCTTTTTAAATAACTGAAATTGATTGATTAACATGTAAATTTTACTCTATTTAACTTTGCTAGTGCCCTCATATGTAGCTTGCGATGCTCTCTAAATTTCATATGTAGGCTTACAAATAGAGACTCTATTAAATTCATTTTATCTAAAGAGAAAAATAAAATATTCGTAGCCTTAGAATTATTAAGTGCTGGTGTATTTTGGTCAACGGTCCATTATGACAAGCCGGTTTGGGGTTCGGCGTACTCATTCTGTGTAATATTCCACATATCTAAACCATTAGACTGTAAATAAATTTTCATCCTACATGACTAATAAGTGTAATTACCGCCATTAAAAAGTGGGGGTCTAGCAGTGGACTGTCCATTTACAAAAGTGTTAACAAATGTATTAACAGTATTGCTAACCATTTATACTTTTCAAAAATCAAATTATGAGATTTTGTAAACCTAGTGCTCTGATACCAAATATGGGTTGCAGAATAATGTATCATAAGGCTAGTTTAACACTAGAGAGGGGTGAATAATGGTTTTTAGCTTTTGTAAATCTTTTTAAAATTATTTCAAGATTAATATGAATTCACATATTGACAACACAGTATTTATGCTAACCAGCAGTCACATGCAGTCACAGAAAAATATAAAACCAATAAAGTAAAGTAAGAGAGAAGGCACTAGGAATTTTATATCGTTCAAATTAACCAGTCCTACATCTAGTCTTATACAATTGCTTGTATAGATTTCTTTTCAGTCGCCAACTTTAAACTAGGAAGAAGACAACCTAGAATACAATCTCAATTTCAATGCTATAAGACACATCATGTATCACGAGTCTGGGGCAGAGCCTCTTGATTTGACCAGGTAAAAAGATTACCCACTAGATTTATCGGGCTACTAAGAACACCCACTTGATTTGGATGCGCTACAAGCGCACCTACATAAACAAGAATAGAGTTGATGTTTTTCTAAAGATAAATAGTTTTACTTTGGATACAATGGATCCTACAGCCACTACGATAGCACTTTGTTCTTTAAAATGAGAGAGATATGTTTCAAAACGGTAAGTAGTAATGAATTAATACAATGGAGTATAAATTGGTTTTATGTGATTTTGAAGAGTATATAATATATTTTTCAAAAGAATTTTCAAGAGAGTAAGGAGTGAGAAGAAAGTAAGTTATTTATTAGTTAAAAATTCATTTACACTCCCCTTTATATAGTGAATGAACATATGTATCCATTCATGAAGAGTTGTGTCCAAAAGACACTTTCATTCAAAATTCAAAAAACTAATTAAAGGCATATATGTGGACATATGAAAATATGCATGCCGACATATGGTATTGAATTTTGAAAAATGTTTTCTTTTAAATTGTTTAGAAAATTATGCACATTCTAAAATAATTGAACATAGTTTTTATATATTTTTGAACTCATAAAAACTATAATAAAGTATTTAAAAATATATTTTGAAATTAAAATATATTTTTCTGAAAATATCAAAAGATCGGAAATTAGAGATATAGATCAGAAATTGTTGTCAAAGACTTTAACAGTGTATTCTAATGACTCTAAACACTAACTTATAATCTTGAGTTCTTCATATCTTTGTCTTTGAACTCATAGTCTTCAAATTTGGGTTTTTATACTGGATAGTCTTCGATTCAGCGCTTGTACAATATTCTGCACTATATACTATATAACTTGGCAAAACATTAGTATCTATATTTTATATAGTTTTTGTCATCAAAATCAATAATTGAGGTATTAATACTATGCATACTCTGTCTAAGCTTAGGGTTACTAGTTTTAATAATAATATATATGTGTTGTGTTGGAAAGGCAGTGAAACAAATATCCATATCTTCTTTGTGTACCTTTACTCTTATGCAGTTTGGTCCAAGTTGCTCTTGTTTGCAGGCTTCCCTATACCTTTACATTGTAGCAAGGAGGAGCGGAATGGAATTTTCTTGGCCACCAGGTGGAAATCGCCAAATTCCATTATGCTAACGTCTTTGCTGACGAAGGTAGTTAAAGGGTCATGGGATAAAAGAAGTGCTAGAGTGTTTAAGGGAGATGCTAAACTTGAAACTGCGTTAATTAAGATAGTCATTAGTAAAATGGAGATGAAGGTGAAAGCTTCAAGGAGTATAACCAGTCTAATTCAAATTATTTTGAATTAATTGGGTATTTGAATCTTAGGCCTTGGTGTCAATCTTTTAGGTTTGTGTTTGTTTGTTTTTTCTCTTTGCACTTCTTAGTAACTATGTTTTCTCTTGTTTTTCTTTTGTAAAATTCTGGTAAGGGACAGGTCAGTCCTGCTTGCCTAGGCTATATGTATGTATGTATGTATGTATTTATGTATATGTATGTATATATTTCTATCTACACATGCACGCATGTATGTATAAATACAATATAACATGTGTATATCACTTGTATACAGGCATTCATAGTACCATGTGTGTGTGTGTGTGTATAATATATATATATATATATATACATACATATGTGTGTGTGTGATGTCCATATTCACACTTATACATATACACACACACACACACACTTATGTATGTATGTATGTATATGGAAAAAAAATTATATAATAAAATCAGATATCTTCAAAATAAGAGAATGCTTGGTGTATTAGTAAAGGTGGAAATAAAATTAAACATCCGATCTAGATCTAATCAAATCGATATTAAAAAGAAAAGAAAATTGAAGAAGAAAGAAATGAAACCATGGATTTGTTTTAATGTGAAGAATGAAACTTTTCAATTCTCCTTACTAAAACTTCCCTTCTTTAATTCTCAATTGATTGTCAATCGTGTCACCTCATCCTCTATCTGAGCGTGGCTGGCCACTCTTTTCCCAAATTAGAGCAATTTTTTCCAAATGTCTACTTGAGTAACTATCTCTATTTAAACTCATTTAAGTGTTTGTCAATATCTTATATCAATACGCGTATAAATAAATTTTATATATACATCCAAATAATTATAAAAAATACCCAGAACATTAAATGAATAAATAAATAATATTTCATAAATAGTCGTTAATTTAATTAATTTACTACACTTTATAAACTAATTAGATCATGTGGTTTTTGTAGAACTCATAAATACAATTGTGTGACTTAGAAGTATGAATTCAGTCGGTGATTAATGTTTAACAATTAAAACCTTAACGTTCGCATGTTACCTTAGTTAGTATTGTGACAGTTTGGTCGAATTAATTGTTACAAACTTTATTAGTATAAAAAAATCATATTTTATATTATCTTAAATGGTACAACAGTGACAATATTTACACACATTCTCTTTGTTAACACTTATTGCAATAGGATGTATGGAATACGGTATTGCTCAAAACTCCATTATTATCCAAATTCAATTCGATCAATTCACAAATAAATTACTTGGTTTAATAATAACTTCATTATTAACTTGTTCTACTTTGTCTAGAGATTATGATTTTGGATTGACAACATTTGACCGCGACACCGACTTTATATAAATGAGAAGAAGGATTCTATTCGGAATAATGTTTCGCTTTCAATGCTTCAACACAGACCTAACTATAGTCGTTCAATCAATCGTCATGTGTTGATTTAACTATAATCAAAGTGAAGTATTTGACATCCTAACATGTAGATTTCATGTTTGATTAAGTTGTTATTAATCAACATGAAACTTCGAGATGAGTCATTCATGGTCATCCAATAAATACAAAAGTAGACATATAAAGGCACGCCATAAGTAATAAATAAATGAATGTGAGCGACTGTGGCGAAACATTTTTTTCTCATACTTCAGCGGTTGATACTCTCGATTTTTTTTTTTAGAAAGAAAACAGCAAAAGTAGACATCACCTATTATTGTTGGTTAATAGAAAACGGATCGAGATTTAATAACGTGGATAAAATAACTTGCAAATTCTAGACGTCGGCATTTAAAATCTGAATTGAAAACGACCGAAGAGACAGGTATAGATTCGGCACATCTAAGCCCGCAACTGGAAACACGTAATTAAAGGCTGAATCGGAGGGCACAACAGTAAATACACTGCATGAGATTGTCTGCGCTTTTCCCGAAGGTTACGCGAGTGAATTTTGTTGGCCAGAATTGTAGCTGCGTTGAGACGCTGTTATAAAATAATTGGTGCACTGAATCCATATATGAAGTGTGTAGGACAATTATTTAACGTGGCGCCGACAATTTTCACTTTCTAACTATAAAATGCACGACTATTTTTACTTAACGTAGCGTCAAAAGCGAGACGTAAAGAATTGTTACACCGGTTCATGCTTAACTTTTTCGCTCAACAACTTTCGTTGCTGGCCTACGTGCATGGTTTGACGTTCGTTGCATTGCACCAGAAGCTAATGTCATTGGCTACGTGTTCTTATTTAACTTCTGTACACTATATCTTCGATTTCCTTTCATTTTTATTTTATAGTGAAATTCGTAAACCAAACGTTCTTATCTTCAATATCCACTTACGTTACGTGCGCCTATCGATTTTATATGTCCTTGTTTTTATTTTATTTTTAAGTTACTTTTACGTAGCTTTAACATCCTAACAAAAAAATAAAACCCCCGCCAAAGATCAAAAACCATTTTTATTTGGGATTAATTTTAGTCTTCTGATACTAATAAAAAATATTATATTTAAATATTTGATTAATGTAACAATAAAAAGTAAAATAAACGAACATATATCTAAATAAAAACTTGTGGTTGATATTAATGATCTAAAAAACTACATGTTTCATACAAAAAATAGAGTGAAAGGAATGATAAAGAAAAACAATTGTTACCATGATTATCAAAAAAAAGGAGATATGATTGAAATCAAAGGATTTGAGTTGTATCAAAATGTAGATATGGACAATTCGCTCATTTATGCTACACCTCAAATCATTTTGATTTTAATTAAGTGCTCCAAAGCAAATAACATGTACTTTGTATTCGAAATGGGAAAACTACATTATATGAGTTTTTGATGGAGCAACATTTAAATGATTATGCAAGCTTGGAACGTTGGAGTATGAGGTATTGGATTTTTTTTTAAATCACATAAGTGATTTTATACGTTTTGGAATTTTGATTTTGAAGTCCGTTAACTTTATTTTTTATTGCTCAGTTTGAATTTAATGGGTGTTATATAAATCAATGTACGTGATGATAAGACATAATATCGAAATCTTAACACTTAATTGAAGGTGCGAATATACAATACGTTTACGATTAGAATTGTGATGAACAAACCTTAATCTAATCAACCTTAGATGATGTGCATCCAATTTGAATCGATGGATCTCTACGCACACGCACAAAAACACATGCAAAATGGAAATTAACAAGATACGATCAAACTAGAAATTTTTAAGATTAACAATTTGTTAGTACGAATATCAGTAACTGTCCCCTGTTCATTGCCAGTTAATCCAAATCCCATAATTAAGAATAAAGCAACATTAGCTCAATAACTTGTTGCAGTATTACAACTGAGTTGGGATTACGGTTTAGCTAACATATCAACCACCACGACGTGAGCTTTAAACTAACTTCGTCCTTCTTTTTGTTTCTTTACAATTTGTTCGTTAGTTTTCTGATCATATATGTAATAACAAAGCGTCATCGACGTTGAATTTATTATTGTTTTAGTTAAGCGCAGACAAAATTTGCCCTGATCCAGGATGCAGAAATGCCACCAAATTAAATTAAAAAAAAAAATGCACATTAATCTCACTCTACATAATTACGTTATATCATTAGCAAATTAGATTGGCAAAGGGGAATGTTTTATCAAGTTAAGAACATATTTTTACTTGTATTGGTATGCATTAAAATTTTGTTTCTTTCAAAGGTATATATTTAGTGCTACATTTTTTGCATAGAAAACACGCATGTTGGTTAGATTTTATTTTCTTTCAATAATTACACCGTAAAAGAAGAATATTCAGAGGTGGATATTTTCAATATAGAATGTGCTCCCTAACCTTTTGCTTCAAAAGACTTTGCAATGTGTTTCTTCAAAGGATGTACGTAGAATAAAAGTTGAGCAGGAAAGAGAGTAGAAGAATCCAAAGAAGTGAAACAAAGCAGGGTACTCAATGCACACCTTTTGCTCCCCAGACGTTGCCGACAGCATATTCATCACATGACAGCCATATAATATTCTTAAGTTACTTTACGAAGGAAATAATTATACAAAATAGGAGTTATTTTATGATAATGAATCCACGTGCTTTGCACGTGCACCAAATATCAACGATAGCATGTTTTTTTGTTTGTAAAAGCAACCAAAATCATAATCTTCGCCAATTCTTTAATTCGCCGCTTTTCTACGTATCTAAAATCAGAGTTTTCAATTTTTTTCAATCAATGGTCAATAAAACATAATATGGCGAATAGTATGCGTTCAACATCCTACCAAGTACCAACCTCTTGTAACACCAACATTGAAAATAATTTTTCACAAAGTTCACTATTTTAAAATCAATAACATCATCTCCCAACCACCACAAATTTATGGGAATCAATATTACAATCAACAATTTTACAGAGGAATTAGGGTTTTACAATGTTTGATTGTGACAACGTACGGCGATGGAGCATTGGAGGAGGAATGGTGCTAGCTAACCGCGACGGCGGTGATTGCTATAGGTTCTTACAAGCTTGTGTCGATGGTGTGAGACAACCGTGGTAGTGATGTTTGCTAAAGTGGGACTCAATAAACGATGTTAGAGATTAATTAAGATAATGGAGAGTTTAACCTAAACTATTTTTTTCTTTTACTTTTGAGGGTAGAACGAGGGTACTATATTTAGTTGGGAAAGTGATTGGTAACGAAACTTCAAAAAGAAAAAACGAATGAATAGAAACGTCTACGGCGCCATATAATATATCTTTAGCATCCGTATTCATACTCTTTACCTATACTTTTTCGATGCCACCTATTTTGTTATTTATAGAAACGCCTTCTTTACTAATTAATATTCAATACTTTTGTTAAATATTATTCTAATTTTATAATAGTATATAATTTATTAAATAATATTTTAATCTATTGTTACAAGACAATGTGAAAAAACAACTAAATCGTATCTTCAATACTCAAATAGGTTTTTGTATTTAATGCACATAACATTGAAGGTCAATTTTAGTTTAAATGACACAATAACATATATTTACGTATTTCGAATAACAGTAATCACTATAATAAGATGTTGGCTTTTCAATTCTAAGATGACGTCGGTCCAACGTCGCTAAGGCATTATCGATGCCAAGCCAGTGCCATCAGAAAGATGCTTGTCGAAAAGAATTTTACAACCAGTTATTAAACAAGGGGCATAATGCCGACGCCATCCGTCAAAACTATAGAAGCACTACCAACGCCATTTCAAAGTGTTAAATAATGATTTTCAATCATCTTATCGACACTATTTCAAAAATATCAGATCATGATTTTCAGATGCCTTACCGACGCCATTTTAAGAAATATATAAGTAAAAAATCATTTGGAAAAGTATTTATTGATTGCAATTGCCAATGTTTTCATAATAATGAGTTTTTGATCGATATTCACATACTTATCTTAAAATGTTCATAATCAAAATGCATCGAAAGAATCAACACATCTGTGGAGCCTAATGTATGTAAAGCGCACTATATAATGGACAGTGAATTACTCATGATCATCGAGAACACCAAGGGATTACATACTTATGAATATTTGAAACAATCGCATAACGACTCAATGTGAGTCTTTTATACGTTAATACAATTAAGTCAAAATAGAAGATCTCATGTAACAATGTGCAGTGATCAGTAAACTTGAGAGTTTTATGGACCTTAAGTAACTAGGCTTTAATTTGATTATAGTCAATCACATGACATCACCCTTATGTTATGGCCATAGTTGGGTAAACTTTAAACAACCTGAAGAAAAACACTACTCAAGAGAGAATTTGTGTCCTTCCCTGTAGAATGTTAGTACCACCATAATTTGTAATCAATTTAAAAAAAAAATTTGATCAAAGTAAAATGAATAATCAATAACTGTTATTGGATTGAACCATTGTAACATTCCTTGTTTAAGATCCAAAGATGAAACTCCAATGTATTATGGTCACTTTGGAATTATCTTTTGGTTACAAAGATGAGATCAGTTATATAATATAGTCTTAAGTAAACAGAGCAAAAATCAGCTATAATTAAGAAGCACGCCACTGCAGATTATGTTTTACAATTTAGTTCTCAAATTTCATGTCCACGCAGGACATAAATAATAGTGTTATTCCCAACATATAAAGACGCCGACATAAACACTTAGTACAATAGAATCAAAATAACAAATACAACATCCAAGCCTCCCATTTCGTCTCTAACACTTTATTCATCCTCCCAAAAAAGAAACATATCTAGACCTATAACCATGACCTACTTGAACGAGTACGTGCGAGTTTAAAGTGAAAACAATAATAAAATACAGATATGACATAAAGTCTTATATGAGTAACATATTACCCTAAACATAAAATATAGTTAGATCACGTTGCAAAAGCATGAAATGGATTTTCCCCTCACCATAGGAAGCATGTACTTAACACTTAAGGAAACATCAGTATAGGCCACAATTTCCCTCTTATGAGCCTTTTTTGAACTATTAGGTCGAAACCAAGAAAGTTCTTGCTTACCATAAAGCAATCACTCTTTATCTTTCAAAATCTGAAGCACTCTGACATAGGCTGCCACTAACGCCTGTTATTAGAGTGAAATGTATTAAAAATAAGCAATCAGCTGCCACTAAGGCCTTATGCTTTCCCTGTTTCTTCAACTCACTAAACTTATTTTCGATTTTAGCTGCTACTTAGACCATGCACCCTTGATTTCGTTGTTTGGCTGCAACTAAGGCCTTACACCTATTATATTTTCATTTTCGGTTACCGCTTTAGGCCTTACAACTATGCTTTCATATTCACTACACCAAAATAGTGATTTTGCAACATTTTATATATGTCAATTTCCAACACTTATAAATGTTATAAACTACCAACAGTAAAAAAGTGTTAGGGTACCTAAAAAAGTGTTGGTAAAAATAAATAGTCATATGTATAAACATTGCAACATATTGGTTATAATTTGCAACAAAAATAAGTGTTATACTAGCCGGTAAACATGTAAATATTCGCTGAAAAATGGGGTGTTTCGTAATTTTTACTTATCATATGTTTGTGACGCTTCCCCCCTTCCCATCAGTTTTCGGCCGCATAAAATTATTATTTTTTTAACTAGGGTTTCATGCGATCCCAATCTCTTGACTTCAACGACGGCGAGTGGCTTCTGGGGCGGTCCTTCTTCTTCAGGAAACATTGAAGACGACCTTCTTTTCGTCGCTGCGACATCGACTTCGGATTCCCGAACGCTTCCTCCTCATCATCATATTACCAAATCCCGAGCGCTCTTTTTGCTGCTTGTTTATGTTTCTTCTTTATTTATTTCTGATTTCAATGATAGATATTCACCTCAGATTCATAATTCTTTATGTCAGATTCATATGGAGCTATAATTGCCTCTATTGAAACAGGCTCCTCATCCTTCAGATTGCATGGACTCTTCTTAGAGTTGCTTCTGCAGCAAACTGGGCAGTTAAGGTCTCTTTCTTCTCGATATTTAGTTTCTTTATCTCAATATTCTGTGATGCATAAGGATGTGCTTTTATACTAAAGAAACGTTTATAGTATGTGAAAGTTCTATCTAATGGAGTGGAGTACCTTGTCTTCACCTTGTTTCTCAGTGTTTCTAAGTTTCAGTTCGAGTTTTGTAAGCTCGTTGCTTAGCTGTAATTAAGAAGAATTTAAATTTATCATTTATGAATAAGTTTCATATAATTGATTTTTATTTATTTGGTTACCTCTACTAAAGCTTTATTTGGTTACGTGTTTCTTAGCTGAAAAGGAATGCTATATACAATTGTACATGTCTTCGTCTTTCTACATCAGGTATGTTTCCAGTCCTTGGAATTTGAATATTTAGTGACAGGTCTTTTACCCGTAAGAAATGCAATATTTTCTTTTTTCAAGAATCGGTATTATATTTTCCAGCGAGCATAAAATGATATTGAATTGCAATAACTTGTTGTAGGATCTAACATTAAATATAGAGGTTTCAAGGTTCAATAAACATTATATGATTAAAGGCAGGCTTACTAAAAAATATATTCAAAAACACGGCTGTTGCCGGCTATAGGCGACTGTTACCTCTATTTTTGTTGGTTTCTCTGATTTTGGAAATATATATTAGTCATCTTTTTGAGAGAAATAAACCCTACAATAGGATAATCCTTAAAGTCCTGTTCATTGATTGAGTTCAAGAAAATGGCTCCTATGGATAGCGACTCAGGTGGGCCAAAAGTAACATGTCAGCGAATAGCAAGTGTCAAAACTTAGAACTTCAGCTAGGCCTGTAAGCAGATACTTTCAGATACGGATAGTGCTATATCCGTATCCGAAATCGTTTTCGGATATCGGATATCCGTATCCACGGACGCGGACGGATATCGAATATTTATCGGATATTCTTCGATCAGTTCACAACCGATAAATCTAAACAAATGAGTAGAAAATTTTAATTTATTAAACTTGTTTTTGTACTAAATATATATAGAAATAATAAATACACTAAGAAAAA
Organism: Allium cepa; assembly: GCA_030765085.1. Classification (NCBI taxonomy): domain Eukaryota; kingdom Viridiplantae; phylum Streptophyta; class Magnoliopsida; order Asparagales; family Amaryllidaceae; genus Allium; species Allium cepa. The sequence goes on along the minus strand of CM060941.1, from coordinate 73,964,409 downwards.
TAATTTTAAGCAGTAAGAATTGATTTTTATATACAAATTAAGTTTTTTACCGGGATATAATAGTAAATGACAATCATTTTATGTACTAAAATACATTAAAAAATAACTATAAACTTAATAAAAACCGAACGGATAATTATCGGATATGGATATGGTCATATCCGTATCCGTATCCGTTTTTCGGACATCGGATAATTTTTCATATTTTGAATACGGATACGGACGGATTTCGGATTTTTCGGGTACTCATTGACAGCCCTAACTTCAACAATAGTATAACAATTGTTCTTCAATATGTATGTATATATTCTCTGAGTGTTCATTTAATATTAATGGTCCTTGTAGGTTATATATCTACACCCTATATAAATAAGTATTAGGATTAAATTAATTTTCAAGTCCATGTATTTGTCAACTGGAATATTATGATCTCACTAGACTTTAAATCTGAAACAATAAGTTTAAAGTTTTAAACATGTTCATTTTCATTTTAAGTCTATTCCACAAGCTTGTATTATCTGAAATTGTGAATATGAGAAGTCCCTTGTATTCAGATTTATGTAGTTATTTTTTGAGTGTTCCTGAACATCAAAAGATGTGTGCAGGTGTCAGCAAAACGATGTGTTGTAAATGACCTTAGTTTTCTAAACTTTGAATATAAAAGCATAAGCATACTCAAAGTATCGTCATACAACCAACTGTAACTTGGACAACTTTTTTTGTACATTGATATCTTATTCACTTACATTGCTGATCATATGATTTACATATTGACCTGTTTATGATCAGTATGAAGTGAAGTAATATGATTTGTTTTACTTCTGTTTCAGCAGAATTCATTTGAACTTATTCCATTGTCTTCAGCTCTAAATGGACATTACACACATGCATACAACAGTTGAAATGTAGTATAAACTTAATAAAATTTGTGAATTTAAAAATTAAAAAGGTTAAAGAGGAAAACGATGGAAAAGATTGTGTTTAAGTCTAAATTATATAATGCTTGACAAATATAACTTCATTTTACACAGTGTTTATCTGTAGGACCATGGAGCATCAAAATTTGGTATCATATTTCAGAAAGTAATTGGTGTTGAGGCTATGTTCGGAGTTCAAGCCAAGCAACTTTGAAATAAACAACCCGGATATTTTTCTCTGCTAGAGAAATATCTGAAAGAAGAGGTAGCTCTGTCTAGTAGATCTTACCTGATCAGGTGCTCTGTCTAGTAAATCTTACTTGATCTGGTACGTATTAAATTTACAAATTCAAACGTACGAGACTCGTGTAACTAATCTAATTCGTCATTATGACTTACAAAACTCAGTTGGCTGCTTTATTCACTCATCCATTCTCAGTAAGCTATACACACACAAACTGCAATGTGCCTTACATATTCTAAAGTGTTGACTTAAAAATTAATATGCAAAACACTATTCAGTAACAGATATCATTATACAATTTTGCATATCAAAATCTATTCTCTTCCTTATATTATTTTATTTACTTTTACCAAAAAATATTTTATAAACTGCTGGATGAAAAAAAATGTTCTATATTATAATATTTAGTTAAAGGATAATTTTTTTTTTCCTGAACATATTTAAATAATTGTCACTTGGTCTAAACATAAAATGAAACTTCCATCTGGTTCCATATAGCCATTTTACTTAGTTTATATATAACATATTTCTTGGTTTAAACATAATTCTATAAATTTTCTGACGTGAAGATTATTTTCTTTTATTCTAAAATAATTTCAATAAATACATACAAAATTTTAATAACATAAGCAGTGAAAACAATTAGTTCAACTAGCATTTGACCCTTTTACTACACTTGATACATATATTTTGTTCTAAATACCTTGGTCTTCAACTCTAAATGTTTTTATGTTTTAACCTTATTCCATTAACTATTTTGCTTATATGATTACTGTACTATATTTTGTTCACCTTTGAAGTGCCGTGATTTACTGTGGTCTCATTCTAGCAAGTGCATATAACTCTACGTATATATGGGTAACTTCGCATAATCCTGCACCTTGTTCTACTGCTATTATTTGTTTGCCTATATGTGAGATAGAGCGTCTACATTGCACTGATTTCTTCTCTGTGCACTGATTTCTTTCATTGCACTGATTTCTTTCTTTTGCACTGTTTGAAAATTGCTCTTTTTTCCACATTGATTATTCCTAAAATGCATGTTCTGTTATAATATGGTAAATGGAAGAAGATATTAGGAGAGGGTGGTTTTATCCGTTCTCAAATATCCTGCAATGCCCTTGAATTTTTTTTTCTCCAATTTATTAAAAGTGCAATCAATTTTTAGGCTAAATTCACTAAGAAAATTAGAAGCCATAGAAAGTGAATGAAATCAAAACTGATTCTTCACTAATGGTCAACAATGTATAATTTCCAAAGTTAGTCATCATGTGCGTTGAATCAGTTGCATTATTAAACTGTAGTTAAAACGCAAGATATCCTTCCATTTTTTACGAATTTTATTTTTACACATTCTTAATTTTTGTTTTTGTTTTGTTTTTAGACATTGTACAATATAACCAAATATACTATATAGTGTATTCAAGGAAGTAGTCTGAGTATCAAAATACATTTTTTTTCATTTGAATTATGCTATTGAGTAAACAAGCATTACCTTGCAACTGATGGGAACCAAATAAATTGTTGTTGTTGTTAATTAAGTTTAATGCATTAAAAATGCAAAGAATACAATTATTAAAAGTCTATTAAATGTTTTGTCCTTTTGAAAATGTTATTTCTTGTACAATAAAAACTAAACTTATTTGCGTTTCTTTAATAGAAAAGGTAATTTGTTTTCTTCGCATTAAAAAATAAATTTATTTGCATTTAAAAAAGTTGGAATTTTCTTTTTGTAAAAGTTTCTCTTCCGAGAAAAATTACACTTTTTTCCTTAAAAAAATAATTCATTTCCTGAAAATATTTGAAATTGTTGTAGAACTAGTATTATATTTTACTATATTTGAATTTTGCTTCCGTTTATTTGTTTAAACAACTATAGATAAGTTGGTTTGAGATTTTAGGAGAAAATAAAGATATTAATAGAGAAAACAATGAAGATATTCGATGAACTTGGATATGATAAAAACAATATCGTTTTTTCCTATAATTTTTTGGCTTCAGAAATACAAGTAAAACTTGTTTTATGTAATGTGATTTATTGAATGAGTTTTCGTGTTTCAACAGGTTTGGTATTGTATAGCATTATTACTTTATTACCTACCTGATGTAGCAAAGGCATCAAAGCAATAACATTTGTTTTATTCTTTGTTGACAGGTTCCAAGAAGTGGCGTATCTAAAAACTGTCTGGTGGCTGGAGATTTCAGGAAAAATAGAAAGCCAAATGTACATAAGAAAACTAGATACGCCGCATATCCAGTTTACATATTACATGCAGAATCATATGGCCTTAGTTTTCCTGCACAAACAACAGCAATCAAGGTGGGCATGTATCAATCCATAAGATGCGTTCGACTCAACCCTGACAAATCTGATGCCGATTTAGTGATCCTTGAACGAAAAGAAGTACTTCAGAAAATGGAAGCTTTAGAGGAAATTAGTGTTCCTAGTACAAGAGATGATGGACTGCTAGAAATTGAGATGGATGACTTCTACAATGGCAACAGTGACGATGGCGATATTCAAATGTGTCTGTTGGAGTCTAAAGGAATAAACTTGAAGTGCGGGTTAACAGTTTATGGAATTGAAGTGAGGCCAAAGATGCAAACTGAGAGAATACATCCTATAATGATAGAGGTGTTGAATTTATGTGATTCAAATATTTCCAAAGAAAATAAGAAAGTAATTAATTGATTCAGTCAATCAATTAATTAGGCTGTATATGGAAAGATAAAGAGGAAAGATATGCGTGGTATCTTTTAGAGAATGGAAACTAATTAATTGCTAATTAATCAATTAGTCATATTTATTATATGAAGATAGAGAAGTTCATACATGGAGATTAATTAAAGCAATAGAAATTTATGGAAACATAGATTTTTTGTCATTTATGTGCATTGGAATCAAATCAAGTAATCTGGAAAGGTTGTCACATAATCTGGAAGTTAATTTCTTCATCTCCAAGCATCCTTCATTTTCATACCTATTTAAATGAAGGAAGTTCTTCTTCATACGTGTGTGAGCGTGTGATACAGCATCCATCATTATCCTCTTCTTCAGTAAACCCTAATTTCTGCAGTCAATCAATTAGGGGTTTTGAGCGTAAGTAAGTCTTTGGATAAATTGATTATTCAATTTGTAATTATAGGTTAGTCTCTCCGCTTTGCTACCTATAATTTTGTAATCTCTCTCATCTTTTGTACTCTCTTTCTTCAGTGAAATAAAGAATAGTTGTTGGGTCCGTGGACGTAGGCAATCTAGCCGAACCACGTTAAATCTCTGTGTTCTCATTTCTTCTATATTTTTTGTTTGGTGATTATTTTTCATTGAATTTGTGGTTGGTAATTAATCGACAAGCTAGATCCTTCTTTTGATTGTTTCCGCGCATTAGCATTCCGCTGTGTTTTTGGAGTTTGTGCGAATCAATTGAATTTCCGCACAACAGTTTGGTATCGGAGCTAGCTGTCTTGTTCTAGATTAGTTATCAATGACAAATTCTTTCAGTAGTGGTATGAAAAATTATGGCATCACCAAATTTGTTAGAAAAGGAGTTTTTGGGACATGGAAGATGAAGACTAATGACGGTGTTCTTCAGCAACAACTTCGTTCATCTAAAGGAAGAGATAAAATCCAAAAGCACCTTGGAGGTAGAGATATGCGTAGGTCTCATTTCATGGGTCCTAGAAGGGGTGCTTGCTATTATTGTAAGAAGAAGGGACATTTTATACGAGATTGTCCAGCTCTTAGAAAGAAGAGAGAGAAGAAGGAGAAAGCTTCAGTTTTTCCAGCAGTTAGATCAGATGCGGATATAAGTGATAGTACTACATCATTACTTTCAGCCAGTATTTCACCTTTAGAGCATACAAGTTGGGTGATTGATTCTGCAGCCTCTTGTCAATGACGCCAGATAGGAGTTGTTTTGTCAGTTACAAGAAAATTGATGGCGGAACAGTTCATATGGGGAGTGACACATTTTGTCATGTTGTGGGCGTTGGAAGTGTGAGGTTTAGGATGCATGATAGTGTTGTTAGGACTATCACGGATGTTAGACATGTTCCGATGCTGCGTAGAAGTTTGTTATCAGTTGGAGCTTTGAGTAGACTTGGTATGAGGATAATAATAGATGGAGAGAATTTGAGAGTGGCGAAGGGTTTCTTGGTAGTGATGAAAGGGGTGCGAGTTAATGATATTTATGTGCTTCATGGAGAGACGGTCTTAGAAGAGTCGGTAATTTCTACTGATTCTAGTATTTCAGATTCTACTCAGTTATGGCATCTTCGTTGAGGTCATGTTGATGAGGAGAGTCTTGAAGTATTGAAGAAGCGTGGGTTGATTGATGGTGTTTGTCAGTTGAAGCCTAGCTCTTGTGGAGATTGTTCTTTTGGAAAGAAGAAGCATGTCACATTTGATGTTGGAAGACCCAGAGCTACAGAGTTTCTAGAGTATGTTTATTCTTATGTGTGGGGACCCACCCCAGTTGCATCTTTTGGTGGAGCCAGTTACTTCGTCTTATTTGTGGATGATTTCTCACGTAAGGTCTGGGTCTATTTCTTAAAGACCAAAGATGAAATATTTGCCCAATTTTGTAAGTGGAAGACCTTGGTAGAGAAGCAGTCGAGGAAGCGTTTGAAGGTTCTCAAAGTTGGAAATAGTAGTGAATTTATGTCACAAGAATTCACTAACTATTGTGAGTCCGAGCATGTAACTAGAGATTTTTCTATTTCTGTTGAGTCACATTGTTACGGAGTGGCGGAGAGCATGTGTCGGATATTGTGGGAGAGAGCTACGAGCTTGAGAACGACTGCTGGTCTAGAAGTGGGATTTTGGGCAGAAGCGATATCTATGGCAGTATTTCTCATCAACCGCACACCTTCTATTGCCATAGATATGAAGATCCCAGAAGAGATATGGAAAAGAGAGCCTGTTGATTATTCATTCCTTAAAGTGTTTGGTTGTTCAGCTTATTTAGAAGATGAGAGACATGATAAGTTGAAGCCTAGGGAAAGAAAGCACATTTTGTTAGGCTATAGAGAAGGAGTGAAGAGGTATAGGTTGTGGTGTAAAAAAACTAAGAGAATTGTTACTAGCAGGCATGCGATATTTGATGAGAGGTCTTTGTTGAAGGTGGAGCCTCTATCAAGTGATGACATTGGGAGGACAGAAAATTGCCAAACACATTTGGAGTCATCAGATTGTTTCCATGTTCAGAAAGATATTGGTATTTCCGATGATACCATGGTTGATGAGAAGATTACAGAGGTTCAGACTCTAGGTGGAGCTCACTTGCTGGAAAGGCCTTTTGGTTCAGTTGGCCCTATTTGTAAGCATATTTGTAGCGATGATTCTTCATCTTATGCTTTGAATGTTGTGGAGCTTGTTGGTGAGTCTGTTGATGTTGATTTAGGAAAGTCTAGCAAAATTCTTGTGGAGGAGATTGGAATAGATAATACTGAGTATTTCCTCACTCAATTTGGAATGGAGAAGGTGAAGCGCGCTGTTAAATCTCCATTGGTCTCTCGAAGAATAGTATCTACATGTTCATCTCCAACATCGGATTTGTTGAAGAATTTTGGTACTTTCTCGTATGCATTATGTTTGATGATGTGCATACTATCTTTCTTGTGCTTGGGAAAGATTTGGAAGCTCTGTTTGGGCAATATTGCCCATATTAGTTCACATTGAACTTGTTGACGCAGACCCAACAATTTGTCGAGATGTGATGATGCAGAGAGATAGTTATATTTGAATCAAGGTGGAGTGTTGAATTTATGTGATTCAAATATTTCCAAAGAAAATAAGAAAGTAATTAATTGATTCAGTCAATCAATTAATTAGGCTGTATATAGAAAGATAAAGAGGAAAGATATGCGTGGTATCTTTTAGAGAGTGGAAACTAATTAATTGCTAATTAATCAATTAGTCATATTTATTATATGAAGATAGAGAAGTTCATACATGGAGATTAATTAAAGCAATAGAAATTTATGGAAACATAGATTTTTTGTCATTTATGTGCATTGGAATCAAATCAAGTAATCTGGAAAGGTTGTCACATAATCTGGAAGTTAATTTCTTCATCTCCAAGCATCCTTCATTTTCATGCCTATTTAAATGAAGGAAGTTCTTCTTCATATGTGTGTGAGCGTATGATACAACATCCACCATTATCCTCTTCTTCAGTAAACCCTAATTTCTGCAGTCAATCAATTAGGGGTTTTGAGCGTAAGTAAGTCTTTGGATAAATTGATTATTCAATTTGTAATTATAGGTTAGTCTCTCCACTTTGCTACCTATAATTTTGTAATCTCTCTCATCTTTTGTACTATCTTTCTTCAGTGAAATAAAGAATAGTTGTTGGGTCCGTGGACGTAGGCAATCTAGCCGAACCACGTTAAATCTCTGTGTTATCATTTCTTCTATATTTTTTGTTTGGTGATTATTTTTCATTAAATTTGTGGTTGGTAATTAATCGACAAGCTAGATCCTTCTTTTGATTGTTTCCGCGCATTAGCATTCCGCTGCGTTTTTGGAGTTTGTGCGAATCAATTGAATTTTCGCACAACAAGAGGAAATCCAGTAGGGGAATTACAGTTTGATGTTCTTATCTGATAATGGTATGTTCCTCTCTTTCACGTACTTTTGAGTAACAGTACGCTCATGGTGAATGATTTGTTTAAAAGGTTTTTCTTTTACAATGTAGGTCTTATAGGTTGAAATGTTCAACTTGGATAATTTGATCTAAACCGCAATTTACTCGTCTCTAAATCTACATCAGTGAATATAGGTGCTAACGATGTAGCGAATGCAATGAGGACATCTGTTGGTTCTGGGGCACTTACTTTGCCTCAGGCTGTGCTTGCAACAGCTGTACTTGAATTTTCTGGTGCTTTTCTAATGGGAACACATGTTACTAGTACTATGCAGAAGGGGATCCTTGTTGCAAATGCTTTTCAAGGAAACGATTCTTTGTTGTTTGCTAGGTTGTTAGCTTCTCTCGCTGCTGCTGGTAGCTGGTTGCAGGTATATTTTTGATTTGTGCATTTTATAATTTTACAACAAGTATGAAATGGTATCGATCTATTGTTGTTCTTATTCTTTTTTAAACATTAGTTTTTGTATCTATCTTTATTGTTCAAATGCATGTGTTTTTGTATTTTTATGTTTACGGTTCAAACATTAGTCTTTAACCTTTTGATTTTGAAGGTATAAGTTTTTATCGAGTGTTTATATTAAATGTAGGAACTTGAAGAAGGATGCTTTGGATTGTTGTATTAGACGTTGAAGAATATTCAAAACCATTAGAGTTTGGAGTGGATGATCAGGAATGGTTAGGTTAACCGTAAGTTAAACTTTAAGTGTATTTTGAAATATTTTTTTTTGAAGCTTATGTTGTAATAATATCTGAATATATGACATTGTGGTATTTTAGATATATAAATAATTGTTTATGATATATTATACTACATTTGCAGAGCGTTTAAACTTTGCATTGAAAATGTATGATGAATTATTTGTGATATGGACCATTATTTGCAGTGTGTTTATATTTAAATTTTGCGTATAAGTATTGGTATATATATGTGTGTGTGTGCGCGCGCGCATTACTAAATATTCATTTTCCAACACTTATAAGTGTTGTTGTGTATTCTATACCAACACTTATAAGTGTTACCGTATATTTCATTACCAACACTTATAAGCGTTACCGTATATTTCTGTACCAACACTTATAAGCGTTACCGTATATTTCTGTACCAACACTTATAAGTGTTACCGTATATTTCATTACCAACATTTATAAGCGTTACCGTATATTTTTGTACCAACACTTATAAGTGTTACCGTATATTTCGTTACCAACACTTATAAGCGTTACCGTACATTTAGGTACCAACACTTATAAGTGTTAGTAATACGTATGTTTGTAACACTTATAAGTGTTACAAATTTGGCCGCTCCATTCCTCACAGTCCATTAGTAACACTTAAAAAGTGTTACTGAAATTATTTGTAACACTTATGAATGTTAAAATTTGCCTGTTTTGGTGTAATGATTCTTACGGTGACTAAGGCTTTACACCTACTCCGCCTTTGGTACGTAACTACCACATTGGGCCTTGCGTCTTCTACCGAACCTTTGGTTGCCACCTCAAGCCACACACTAAATATGTTTTAATGCTACTTTAGGTCTTACTTCAATATTCTTCCATGGCTACCACATTATACCATACACAAAAGTTCATCGTTCCGGCTACCACTTCAGTCCTTATGCCTATGTTTACGTTTGCAGATGCCACTAAGGTCTTACTCCTTCGCTTTCGGTACCTTAACTGCCACCTCAGACCTTACATCAACTACTGAACATACGGCCTAACCATTCACTAATAGGCGTTCTACTTAGCCATTCGTTTAACAATGTTATCATTAATGTCACAAGTATTAGTTTCGACCAGCTTAAGTTTGAATATACATTTTCTTCCAGAAGTCAATTAGTACCGGTTTCAATACTTGCTAAAAGCTACATTGCACTCGACGATCACTATTTCTTGGTCATGTGTAAGGAAGCCTACCATAATATAACTTTGATGAGTCATGATAATTAATTCTCGAAATCCTTCCTCTGCCCATAATTCCTCTTTAACCCTCGACTGCCTTCGACCATCGGCTCTAACTTCGATTTAATAATTTTAGCCTAATACTTGACATTTTAAACATATTTACTTGAGTCTTGTTACTTATTTCGGTTTATTATCCTTGGTTACACATACATTGGGAGCCACTTTTTGCACACCTAATAGTCACTTTACACGTGTTGTTACCTGATTAGTTTTAATTATTCCTTTTTGACCGTGATAAAGAACTTTGATGATGCATTCAGCACAATTTGTCGATCTGGTTTATTTACTAATTATGAAACACTTTATTTAGTTAAATTACCTTCCGGCCTCAATTAATTGTCTTTTGGTTTTCTATTATAACCCTTTGACCACACTTATATTCTTTCGAAAATTGCTTATTTGGTTCCCAAAATATCATAGAAAATATTAGTCATGATTTGTTTCTGTACAATTACTCAAACTCCACACTTTGAAACATTTTCCCTATTATATGACCCTCAATTATTTCATACCAATTTATTTATTTTTGGAAAAATTCTATAAATCAAAGCCCATCTTTAAAAACATTTTATTAACAACATATTAAATTTTCAAAGCATTTGGATTATGGAAAGTATACAAAATATTCATCACAAACATAGTCATGGGGAATTTATGAAACAAAAAGGGGCTGGAGAATATATTACTCTCCTAGATTCTTAGTTAATGAAGTCTCTAGTTTTTTTAGCTTTAAATATTCTTCTTTCATGTTTAGGTTGCAATTACCATTAAAGAGCTCAATTTTCTATTTTAGTTCTGAGTGTAAAATGAAATATAAAGCGAAAAATGGTTATCTTTATTCCGATTGAATAATTGGGTCGTCGATGATGGAACATATAGATGCGTACATAGTTTAACATGTCCATATATAAGTTTTGGTATTTACAATGCGACACTCACATTATCCCCTTTATATATATATATATATATATATATATATATATAATTTTGTTACTTATGAATCTGTACACACACATGTGTGTCTATATATATAACATTATATATTTAATTATGTTTATTTAAAATTGATTGAATCAAAAGGATTCAAACTAATATCTATAATATTCAAAGAATTTTTTATTCAGAAGTACAAATCCGTACTATTTGAATTTTTTTAAAACATGTATTTTAATTTAAAAGATCAGAAATATTACTGAATTATAAGTTGTAATTTATATTTTGATAATAAGAATGATATTTTATTCAAGGAGAGTACTCATTATGATGCCTCAAAGGCTCCTACCCATGACCGTTAGAACCTTTGTCTAAAGCATCATACCTTTAATTACTTAAGCTAGAGGTCCATGACCTTTAGAACCTTATAATTGTATATATACATACACATAAACACATTTACATAAAAAAAATTAAAAAAAAATACATGCACACACACTTGCGTACTAAAGTCATTTTTGGCTCAATAACTGTTCAAATTTTCTTTTTGTTTTAAAAATATTTTTATTTTATTTAAATGGTAGAACATGTATGTTTATAATTTAAAAGAATACAAAAAAATTTCTTAAATAAACATGTGTATTAGACAGCAAAAATATATTTAAATTCGTGGTAAAGCGGAGACCTATTTATATTTGCATATATATATATATATATATATATATATAACATAACTAGTATATAAATTACAGATGGATGCATCCTTGAATATGAACCTTGAATATTGAATTCAAAACTCCTTAGATTCAATTTAGACTCCTCTTAAATTTGCAGCAGACAATAAGAGAACACCATTAACTATAACTAGATTAATTTTGTTTTATTTTATTTAGAAGTGAGGAGATTAAACTTTGTGCTGAGTGAAGGCAAATAATAGTCATAAAATGAGAGAGGATAGACAACGATAAAGAGCAAAAAGAGGAGATCTAGATCTCTCTCTTTACCTTTTCTCTTGCCAATTCAAATTATATATTTCAAGCAAATATCTCCTCTCCCCTACAAGTATGACCAGCCTCTATGGGCTATATGGATCCACAGATATTTCCAAATCCAATAAGTATTTAATAATTTTAAATCTAATTTAAATATTTATCGATATCACGATACATACTTATGTAATTTTTACATACACACTTTATTAACTAATGATTTAATTAAATCATATAAAATTTAATAATTAATATTTCATAAATATTAATTAATTTAATTAATTTATAACAATTATAATTAATTAAATCATGTGGTATTTTGGAGTATTCAACATCGCGGTTGTGCGACTCATGGGTGTAAATACAATCACCATTTAATGTCAACAAATTCGAATATTATTGTTCACATATCACCTTAGCCAATGACGTGGCAATTTAGCCGAATGTATTGCTCGCAGATTTTTTGATGAAATCCAATTTTACCATTTATGCGGTACCGCTAGTAATGTTTATTTACACCAATTCTAGTGGTTAAAACTATATTATATTAGGACTTGCTGAATTTGGTTTTTCTAAAAATTATAATATCTTTCACATTCAACTTGTATTATTCGAAAAAAACTCATTGGTTCAATAATAACAATTATTATTAACCGAACTATTTTGACCAAAGACTTTGATATTTAGTTGACTACAATTGACCGTGATACTAACCTTTTATTACAAAGAAAACAAATTCTCTATTGAATAGTTTTTCACTTCCAATGCTTCAACTTAGACCCAACTATAGTTATTCGATGGACATTGTGACGCGATTTAAGTATAATCAAAGTGTAGTGTCCACATTGAAGTTCAACGGGTTTCCCAAGTTGAGGGATCCGTGTAATACTATCACTTTGATATTCTCTGTTTAATCTTAGTTATATTAACCAACAGAAAACTATCGGATGAATAATTCCATAGTTGTCCAATAACCATCAGTACGTAACCTCTTGGTGCCCCTGGCATCCATGAGTAATGCACTGCCCAACATTTAGCGAGCATTACATACTCTAGTTTAAACGGATACATAGATATCCTGTCTCGACACATCTTGACTAGAATTATTCAAAATAATATGTTATTTTCATTATGATCAATTTACCACAATTACATCATATTGTATTACCATCATAAAACATATCATTTAAGGATTTTTTTATTAAATACTTAAATTAAATAAATAACCGACATAACACATTATGACAATTATATAATAGAAAGAAATACACCTTTTATTTTGAATGAGATTTTATTATAGGGTTAATAATTTACAATTAATCATAGAATTTCCATTAGTGCATAACCTAATTCTATAAGTCGTCCCACCATTTCCACTTCCTTATTTAATTCATTCAACTTTTGCTTTATTAAAAACTACATTAGGTAAGTAAATGTATAACCAAGTACTTGTCACATTATATTATTTATTTCATAATTAAACCAACCAAACCCTTATTCTTATAAATAATCCTATAATTAATTATTGATTAATTTATGAGGTGTTATAAACTTCCCCTTATAGGAATTTCGTCCTCAAAATTCAAATAAGGCATGCTGGTGATTCCCAAACTTTCTTATGCCCATTCTAGCATAAATACGCGTAAGTTCCCTACTTATGTGTCTCAAACGAAATGTACTTGTGCATCTACCAATACATAATATAATCAACCAAGCATCAACGTATGTGTAACAACCCTCTTTGGAACGGGCTTAATTTCCGACCCAATAAAAACCCATCGAACCTTAGGTCCTTTCTAAAACTGGATGTTAGCTGGAAAAATTGATGCAACAAACAATATATGGAGTTATTTATTATGCTTTCAGAATCTCATAGAGGAAGGGATATAATATAATAATAGAAATAAGTACCCATTTCATAAAAAATCAGATCTCAGAAATACAACATATCATCCCAGAGTATCTATAGTACAATATTATGTATAAAACAGTGCACATAAGAATATACAAAAAATATTGATAACTAGATAACCGCCACAAATCTTCACCACAATTTACGTCTTCTACATCAGCATTGTTCCCAATAACCCGTAGGTTGTATAAGGAGGGAGTTAGAAAAACAATGCCCATTGAATTAAATTCTCAAGTCTTTCCATAGTAGTATTTGGGCAGTATCATTTAGATATGTAATATGTCTTATACATAATATACTATACCCTACCAAGTATACTCCATCTATGAGCCAAAGGCTTTTCCAGTCCAACTCCATAACTTGCCTCTAACTGTAGGCCAAGGACCCTTTTCAGTCCATCTTTGCAACTACCATAAGTCATGCCCTAACGATACGAGAGGAAGCACTTGAGCCACTTAATACCTCTTTAATGGGAATTAGGCAGACTCCGACCATTCAAAATCTATATCGTGGGCAGAACCTCGTCATTTAACACCTAAGCCCAAGATAAACCCTTCTTTGGTACTTTCTAACTGACATCGTAAGAAATGTCAACATGCCACTTAATACTTCTTTTATGGGAAGAGGCAGACCCTACGATAACCACTTAATACCTCAATCCCAAAGCGGAACCCTTCCAAAGATTATCCACTTATGTACCTAAAAGATAATCTCAATTATTTAATACTTCTTGAATGGAAAGAAGAGGGGCCCAACGGTAAACACTTAATACCTTCAATCCACAAGCAGATTCTTACTGGAATATTTATCATGTGACCCCTAACTCAAACCGTCATGTCTCATATTAGTCTGATTATTAGTCAGCCAGATTAGCTGGACAGACTTTCCTAATATAATTGGGACTAATCTCGCGTCCCATGGGTACTTATTATAGACGACGTCTCACACCAGTCCCAAAGTTACATTGCAGGTAACTAGATTAGTTGGGCAGACTTCTGTGTGCTTCTAAATGACCTTACATCCCTATAACTTAGTCATATTTTTGCTCTCCTAACGTACTATAATATCTCACCACATTTACGACTTAATGCTATATAAGGAATACTCCTTATTTCGCCTTTAATTATGAATTAATTTCCATAATATCCTAACTTATATGCAATTAATATACTCACATGCTATTAATTGTACATAATTTAGGCTAACTAAATATTCCTAAGCATGCACAGAAATATTTTCCAAGATTTCTCTTCCTACACTATTTGTAAAAATATCAAAACTTCCATATTCATACAAGCCTAAGTTCATATAATAATTTGCAAAATAACTAACATCTTTAGTCAAACAAAACAGACTTGTATAAATATATTCAAAAATGAAATCAAAATTCCAAACCTATTTTACATTAATATAATAGAACTCACGCTTCTATTTCAAAAAAACAATACTTACACTTTTAACCCTTTATGTTCTATTCAATTTTTACATATACGATCTTGAAGCGGAAAAAGAGATTCAAATTTATCATACTACAGAAATAGGCAGTGCAAACAAGAAATAAGAAAACCATAATTTTCACACTATTCCCAATAGTTTTCCTTTTGAACATTTTATCGCAACAACAAAAATTAGAAGGAATATAATATAAAATTTTCAAATTGCAAACAACAAATTTGATTTTACTATATTAACATAAAATAATTGAAATTTTGATAAATCCAAGAATTGACATTTTATTTGGGGGAATTTTGGGGTTTTAGAGTTTAGGGTTTTCATACAATAAATTCCCCAAGGCATAAAAAAATCAAAAATTTCACTACACCAACTACTAAAATGTGAAAAACTAATATTTCCACTCACAGATGGTTTCCTGCTTCCTTTGGATTTGATTCACGTCCTCTTTTAATTTTGTTAGAATTGGACCGGCTCGTAGCCTTGATCCTTAGAATGTAAGAAGCTCCACGAGATTCACATTTAATTGGTTCATTTTATAATTCAATATGAACGGTTCATATTGAGAAGCAAGTGAACCAAGGATCAAATCTACTTGCAATTCATTACTTATCTGTACGTCCAACCACAAAAGCCTATCAATATAGCCCTTCAATATCAGCACGTAATCATCCACTTTCTGTTCTTTGGTTATTTGGTATTGAATAGCTTCTTTATAGGATCGTACCTTGCAGAATGTGACTGTTCACCAAACAATTCCTTGAGATTCTAAAATATCTCATGGACAAACATATTTTCGCGCTGCTTCTGCAATGGCTTGTCTAATGTAAATAGTACAAAAATTTAGGCGATCTCTAGGTTTGACACCCATTTTTAATAAGAAAGTCATAGTTCGGGGTCCGCATCATCGGTGGGTTGTTTTTATGTTCGCATTTAATAGAAGTTCAAAGGCGCTCATAAGTCAACGCTATTTTAGTTGCTCTTAGCTAATCAATATAGTTAGGTACAGTAAATTTGTCATTTCCAGAAAATTGTTTTGGAGTTGTCATTTTCTACAAGTTTAAGTGGTAGATCATTATGACAAAATATAGTAGGTGTTCTTATCATTTTAGTAAGATTAAAATTATATGTCTCATTCAACTAATAAGCTCTCACTAGTCTTTTATGTTTCACCAAACCCTAAATCGAAACATAAAATTCTTTCAACTTCACTAGTAGGTGTTAAGATTTGTCCGCCTTGGAATTCTGATATTGAGTTTGATCAACAAATCATAGCTCTATGGACAATGGATAACTTATTATCAATTGTACCGTATACAACTCCGAACCCTTGGTACATTGTCCTAGTTTCACTTCGACCTTGAGTTTTTTCAACAAATCGAAATGAAATTATTTACTCATACCTACCGTATTACGATAGCCTAAGTATAGTATATGTACATTGAATTTTCTCAACAAATACATATAGTTGTCTTACCTTGTCTATTCAATATATTAATAATACTACACATAATATCCTACCATATTATGAAATAATATAATTCTTATGAATTACGAGTGTCGAACACATTAGAAATCACGGTATACGTACATTTACATATGTATTTATTCCCTTTAGGTTTCTTCAATGCTCCACCTTTAGTATAAATTCATATTATATAAGTTTTATTATTATTATATAAATTTTATATTTTATATTACTTATATAATAGTCATATGTATAATATTATATTAATAAAATATTACTTATTTAATTTTGATTAGAACATATATATCATATACATGTGTATACTAATTAACCTTTTAACTAATTTATGTAATTAAACTAGTTTAATTAAATTATGTCAATTTCAATATCCATTTCATATACATACATATATATTATTTAATTTAAACAAATTCAAATAATAACATAATATATATCATAATCTATAATACATGTATTCATTTATTTATTAACATATTTAATTAATTTATTTTATTAATCTTATTAATAAATTTTAAAAAATTTGAAAATAATTTGAATTATTTTTAAACATTTTGAAAACTTTATTATATTATAAATTTTATAATATATTTATATCTTATTTTAAATTTAACTTTTAAATTTAAAATCATTTATTTTTAATTTTCAAATAATTTAGAAAATTAGCCCAATGACCAATTTAAATTGGGTCTTTTCTATTAGGAGCAACCTTTAAGCTTACAAATCTATTCGAGTCAGGCTGATAGCCAGGTAGGACAAAGGTACTTGATTATTTAAACTCAATCCTTTGACACTAGCTTTCTAGACACCATATATATTCATTAGAAATAGGGCAAAGAAATTAAATATTCATTTGAAGTTAAATTAAATATCCATTCGAATATATTATGGTAAAATATTCATTCGAAGATAAATTTATTATTCATCCTAAGTTACAAAAATAATAATAATAAATTATTTTTGGAATCTTTTTTAAAAATTCAAATTTCTAGTAAATCACAAAAGATATATTGAAGTTTGAAATTTTTTTCCATATTTTTTCGATCAGATTAATTTTTACTTAGTTTATGGATTTTCGACTGATTGTAGTAGTATATTTTGAATAAATGCAAAATTGATTTTTTTATTTTTTTATTTTATGGCCAAGAGCTTATTTTACGATAAAATGTAAAAATAAATTTCATAACATCTTTCATTTTATAATATTTATTTATGCAATGTATTGATTTAAATAATATTAAATATTAGTATATAATTATAAAAATTAATATTTTTAGCAAAGGCTAGCGGGGTTAACAGGGCCCCTACCTGATTTTATTGCAACATAACAATAAAATACAATGCTTGATCAAAGGAGAAGCAAGCAAGAAAATACACGCTGGGGTGAACAAGAGGGAAAAAAATAAAAAAGCACACTGAGCAAACTAGAGAAAGAACCACCAAGACCACCAACTATCTCCACACATCTCTGATAACAGTTGGAAAAGAGGGCAGATTCATCAGAGCTTGAAAAATATCCTTCTTCAAAGCTTCCCATAACACATGCCCATCCCTCCTCTTTTTTTCAAAACAAATCATATTTCTTTCAAGCCACACAATAGACATATATTTCTTCAAGCAAATTGTTAGGCATCTTGCTTTCATAGTACGCCACCTAGTTGCTTTATATATCATGTCAAGATCCACAGCCCTAAGACTGGACAGCAAATTAAAACCAGCAAGTTGCATCATTTTATCAAATAGCATCATAGTATAGGTACATTGAAGAAACAAATGGTGCGTGGTCTCCGTTTCAGTATCACAGAAAAGGCAGTTAAAAATTAATTGCTTGTTGTTAAAAATTACTATTGCTATAAAGTAATATAAAAAATATTATATGATCAGTTATAACCATGGTATGATATTGAAATAAAATATAAACTATATATGTATAATATATATGGATGTATGTAAGTATATATATATAATTTAATATAATAGTTAATGGCCTTGACAAAAAAGTATAATAATAATTAATATATATAAAATAGGCAGCTGTGTGGATTTGATTTGTATAAAAAAATTGATTTTCCTTTTAATTTATAAGCGTGCACAAATATATAGTTGTACTAATATGTAACAACACTAATACATATCAGAATCGTGACCTTTGACTATCGAACAGTGATTGACTTTGAGTTTATTTGAGCTTGATATGATGGAGCACCTATGGAATATTTTGGTCCATTAATGGAAGGAAGGAGTAGCAGCAAAAGATCATTTGTAATTGTGCTTAGCTACATTTAAATAATGGATAGAAGAGAGCAAATAGTGGATCTCATCTCATGTTAGTTCTCCCTTAATCTGAGCTGTCCAAAATCTAATATCTCTAACCCGATTTGAGCCGCCCCATATGTCCATATTTTACCTGAAATTCTCACCCGCCATGATGGGCCAAAATCTTATTTAAGCTTAAAGAATATTATCTAGTAAAATTTGATTTAATTGCTTATTGGTATCATATATCGATTGATATATTTATAACAATTATAAATATATTAATAATAGTGTGATACTAAAAGTACCCAATAAAGTGCTGCATAATGTCGTTGCTAAAGTATACCGTAATTATTTAAAATATATGCCACCCAATACCATAACAATTAATAAAACAAGCACCAAAGCCCTAATTTTTTCCCTCTCATTGTCTTGCTTCATTGCTTTCGCACCGCACATGTAAAAAACTTAATAAACAATTCAATCCATAAAACATCAATTATCAATTTTTTTGTGTATTTATCTCTACAAATAACATTAAACCAACAAATGAAAAAATATATGCTTACATAAGATGGTTCAATCTCTACACCGTCGATCTTTACATCATCGCTTTTTTAATACCCAACAAATTCATGAAGAAAGGCCTACAAGGTTAATTTTCTGTTAAATTCTTCAAACAAATAGTATAACTTCAAATACTTAACTATGAATACATACCTCATTTAGATCATTGGAATTTTCTTCTTCCTTTTCATTATTTTAATTCAAGAAAACAATGTCATATATCAATAAATTAAGAAAATTAATATCAATGCACTACTCCTCATTTCTAAATACCATAGATAGGTTGAACAACCCCTAATCAAATAAACATTGCAAATAATATTGGAAGGCTACAAAATTAGTGTAAATGAAAATCACATCATTTTCTTCCTTAGAACGTTGACTATCTTCTAAATCACCTACTTCCTTGAACTTATTTAGTTAGCAAACCAAAATAGAAAATTTAAAGTGATTTTGATAACGGGAGTTTCAACTATGGAGACTTTAGGTTTAGTGCTTAGTTTAACTTGAGAAAGAATAAGAAAGTTGGATATTAGGGTTTTGGAATTTACGTGATGAAAAAGAAAGAGAAAGCGCGGGCTTAGGGTTTACGTGATGGAGAAGAAGAAGAAGAAATGTGGTTTTGAAAAGGAACGTGTTTCCTTCGACAATCAACAACCGAGTGGAGAAATAAGTATGGTATTAGGAAGCACATAAATTAATTAAGATGAATTAAATTTTTTTAATGGTATTAATAAGCGCTTTCTTGAGTGCTTTTAGAATCACACTAATAATATTTATTACTAAAATCATAATCAAAATTTTATAATTAATATTTCACAAATAATAAATTTAATTAATTTGTAACAATTATAAACTAATTAAATTGTTTGGTCAAAAGGGAATTCGTCATTTCAGTTGTGTGACCCACAAATAGGGCAAGCAATTAATATTGAACTATTCAAATATTAATCTTTATACAACACTTAGCACGTGGTATGGCATTTTCACCAAATTTATCGCTTACTTGGTTTCGATAAAATCCAATTTCACTTTGTTAAGCATTATTGGTTATGACTTTTATTTACGCTAATTCTCTTCATCAAAAGTATAGCACTTTGGACTTATGGAATTGGGTAATGGTCAAAATTTCAATATCATCCATATTCAACTCGATGATCCAAACACGAAGTTCTTAGTTTAATAACAACAATTATTATTAATATTAATCAAACTACTATGGCTAAAGATTTTTAATTTGAGTTAACTTGAGTTGGCTGTGATACTACTCCATATAATTGAGGAGACGAAGCCTCCCTTGAATAATGCTTCACTTCCAACACTTCCACTCGACCCAACTATAGTCACTCTTTGGATGTCGTGCTATGATTTGATTATTATGAAAGTAGAGCTTTTATATTGAAGATCCACAATATTCTCAAGTCGATAGAACTTTATGAATAAGTCACATCGATATTTTCTGTTTGACTTTAGTTATATTAACCAACAGAAAACTATCGAGTGAGTCGTTCCATAGTTATCTAATAACTATTGGTACGTAACCCTTATATGCCCTCCAATAGTCATGAGTAATCCACTGCCTAACATTTGGAGTACATTACATACTTTAATCTCAATGGATACATGGATACCCAGTCTCAATGCATCTTGACTAGGAATATTTAAAATGATGTGTTTTGTGATATAATACTCATGATTACAACTACTTGTATCACAAACACACCATTTATGGAATTTCTGTTAGAAATATATTTTAATTAAGCATTCAATTATTTATAACACATTATAGTAAGTATATAACAGGAAGAAAAACATATTTATTAAGAACGAGAATTGATTACACGGTTAATTTATTTATATAAATTATAGAATTGCCCCTATGGTATACCTCTAAATTTCTTCTTCGGATTTATTCTTTTTGGAATATACAATAATTCAATTGTATATAAATTAGATTCAGAATAAGTGGTTGGGAAAACTAAAATTAGATAACATATATATATATATATATATATATAATTATCTAAAATCCCTTACCTTTAAATTCAATTGATTTTGAATCGTAGAGTTGAAGAAGAAGACTGACGGAATTTCACTAGCTTTCCAGCCGTTTTGTGAATAAAAGTGTGGGGATGGCCTCTTATTTATAGTGGTTAGAATGCACCAGGACCATAGGGTTTAAGCCGGTTTAAAATAATAAAATCTGGGCGGTTCGTGGCCTAACGAAACCCTAATCGCCTTACAAGCACGGTCGATCAGGGTAAGGAGGTCGACCAGCCCTCTATTTTTGACGTGAATAAATGCATGCCATTTAATTTTTATTTAATTCCTATTTAATAACTAACATTATCGTTTTTCTCTAAGATAATGTGCCATATCGTTAAATTATCTGTTATCCATTTTAATTTCCAAATTAATGTTATTTAAATTCAAAATTTGAATTCGTTCGAACTATTTTAAATTTGAAAACTTCAAACGTTAGTAACTTTTCCGTTTGAGCTTCGATTGCAAAACTATATGTATGAAATTTGACCAAAAAAGTGACCCAAATGCAACGATGTAATTTTTGTGGCCAAATTCTACATTTGCGAAATTCTTATTTTTAGCCTTATTTTAACTTATTAGTTTCTTATTAATTTTTTTGTGGCATTACATTCTCCCTCATCAAAAAGTATTTCATCCTTGAAATCTCTAAAGGACGGATAGTGTAACACATACTATACAACAATGCTATAGAACCAAATCATCTATGCTACCATCTACTTAATCAAAAAATGCAATGCGACTATATCCTAGCGTGAATGCAAAACCATATCATACAGGCATGCATGCAAGCATGCTAGATATGCATAAGATTCTATATGAGTACAAAAATGACAATAAAAGTGTGGCAGCCATCCCCTATCATCCCGTCTAGCAACCACAATACAACCAAAACCTATACAAATTTTGGAGAGAAATAGTTTATCAGATAAGATCTTAGGATGAGAAGCCTTCATCTTCTCTTAGGTTTCCATATGCTTTCCACTAAGTTATCTCCCTACTATACTCAGACCTGCAAAATTTCTTTATTACGAAGCTTTTTAGTTTCGTGTTCGAATGTATGTGCGGTGGAACAGGGTGTTATTGGCTTCGTCTCAACATCTGCTAATTGATGAGGCTTGACTATGTTGGTGGTTGTGTAGACATTTCCTCAAGCACGAAACGTGAAAGACGTCATGGATTCCCGCTGTCTTATCTTTAAGCTTTACTCGATATGCAAGTTTTCCCACCCTTTCCATAATCTATAAAGGCCCAATAAATCTCGTGCCAACTTCCCCGATGTACCAAACTTTATAACATTCTTAAGAGAAGAAATCTTAATAAACACCATGTTGTCTAACTTAAAAATATAATACCTTCATTCGCCTATCAGCAGAGGATTTCTGACGGTCATGTGCGATCTTCATTCGTTGTCTAATCATCTCTACCTTATCCTAGGTCTTACGGATCCAATCTGGTAAGACCCAATCTGGTTCAAGTAGAATTTATCGGTGGTTTTCCACCAATAATTAGACGATTTGCATGGCCTTCCATATAAGGCTTCGAAGGATGTCATACCAATCATCACTTAGTAACTATTATTATACACGATTTCTACCAAGGGTAAATGTTTCCCCCAATGTCCTTCAAAATCCATGATGTAAGCTCTCAATAAATCTTAGAAAGTTTCATTTACTTTTTCCATCTGACCATGGTCTGTAGTTTGTAAGTGGTGCTAAGATTCAATGTCGTTCTTAAGCCTGGCTGCAAAGTCCTTCAAAAATTACCAGTTAATAAGGGATCTCTATCACTAACAATACTGATTGGAACTCCACGGAGTCGTACCACTTCTCTGATATTGATTTATGCCAGAGATGTTGCACTCCTATTACTCCTTACGAGAATAAAGTGGGCACATTTAGCGAGTCTATCTACTATAGTCCAAATGGCCTTATTGCCTCTTCGACTACTACGTAACCATATATAGAGTCCATCGAAATATGCTCATATTTCTAAGTTTGCACCTCCAATGGTAATAACAATTCATAGGACTCCCTTTTTCGCCTTTAACTTTTGGCATGTTAAACACATAGAGACATACATTACCATGCTTTTCGTCAGCCCCAGCCAATAGAAAATCCACTTCATATTCTTATAAATTTTATTTCCACCAGGGTGAATAGTCATTCTGAAATGGTGACATTCCACTCACACTTCCTCTAAAACTTCTTCCACCATTAGAACACATAGGCATCCATCTTCCCTCAGTCATCCCTGGTTGTCCATTACATATCTATTAACATGGAGGAAAGGTTCTCCTCTACTCAGCGTGCCCAAAATATCTATTATAGTTCATCATCCTTTGGCTCCTGCCCGATGCGGTCCATCAATGATGGCCTAACTTCTATTGCTGCGAAATAGCCTAGAGTGGGTTCTGTTGGTGGTTGGAAATTGGATTTAAGAGGAACTCCAACTATCTCCACTCACATATAACACCAAGAGCATCATGCCTTCGGCAAAGGGCAACAACATTCCCTTTTTCGAGGGTATATTTTATCCCAAAATCATATGATGCTATAAAATCTATCCACCGCTACATCCTAAGATTCGTATCTTTTTTGAAAAACATGTATTTAAGGGATTTATGGTTGATGGATAACTCAGACCTTTCTCTCAAAAGATAGTGCCTCCACATCCTCAAAGCAAAGACAATGGCCACTAACTCTAAATCGTGAGTTGAGTACCTATTTTCATGGTTCTTTGACTTTCTACTTGCATAAGCTATCACTTTACCTTCCTACATAAGAATAGCTCTTATCCCCGTACCGCATGCATTGGCGTAAACCATGAAAATCTTCGTCCCATCGGGAATAGTAAGCATTAAGGCACTGGTCAACAACTCCTTCAATCTCTCAAATGCTTATGTGAATTTCGCATCCCATGCAAAAACTAAAATTTTCTTGGTTAAGCGAGTCAATGGGACCGCTATCTTTGCAAATTCTATGATGAATTTTCTATATTAACCTGCCAACCTAAGAGAACTCCTAACTTCTGTGGTGTTCTTCGGAATCTTCAATCTTGAATAGCTTCCATCTTTGTAGGATCAACAGACGGCCTCCTCTTGGAAACAATATGACTGAGAAATCTAACTTCCTTTTTCAAAATTGGCATTTTGAGCATTTGGCTTTTAGTTGGTGCTTTCTAAAAGTCTCTGATACCAAACTTAAGTGATTTTCATGCCCACCTTCACTTTTAAAGAATACTGGGATAGCGTCCATAAACACTATGATAAATATATTTTGCCGCCTTGTAAAGACGTTAGTCATCAAATTTACAAAGTACGTAGGGGCATTCGTCAACCCAAAAGGCATTACCTCCCATTCATACAATTCGTCTAGAGTGTGAAAAGAGTTCTTCTGCTTGCAATCCTCGACAGTTCTCAATTCGTGAAATCCAGTGGCTAAGTCCAACTGATAAAAGATTTTGTCTCCAATAAGCTGTTCAAACAATTTATCTATTCTAGGTAAAAGATACCTATTTTCTTGGCCAAGTTATTAAGCTCACCATAGTCAGCGCACAACCTAAAAAAGTAGTCTGCCTTAGTAGTGAAGATAACCGGTGCTCCTCATTCTAAAGACTATGTCAAATAAATCCCTTTTACAATAGCTCCAAATTCTGCTTGTCCAACACTTGCCTTTGTTTGGGGCCATATGTCTCAATGGCAGTGCAATAGGCCTAGCGTCGTTCTCCAAAACAATCCTAAACTTGATCTTTCTTTGGGGTGGAAGACCCGACGATTTCTTTAAAAACTTCTTGAAAGTCTCAGACTATGGGTATAGATGAGAGCTCATCTTGGGATATGATAAGAAAATATAAGTAACTTAGCTTTTCTAAGTTTTGGGGTGCACAACGGACATCGATATTTCTCCCTTACAACTCCTTAACCAAACGATCCGCCTATCAAATCTAAGACAGCCCATAGTAAGCTAATCAATCTGTCCCTAGGATAAGTCCATACCCCTCAAAACAAGAAACATATGCATTACATGTAAAATCAACGTTACATATATCCACTACTAGGTCTTTACGAATCAAAGAAAGGTATGTCGATCGCTCAATAGTATTCGACATGACTTTTCGGTTGGTGACAAGTTGGGCTTTTAGACTCAAGAACTTGACTACATTTCTTGTTATGAATGAATGTGATGCTAGGATTTCTAGTGATAGTAGTTGTACCTTCTAATGTAAATTTGTCTTTAGGAGGAGGTCTATGTGAGATGGGTACATCCTCGATGGAAAAAGGTTACCCACTTTGTCCTTCCATTGCTAGCTTTGGACATTGATTCTTGTAGTGTCCCTCCTCATGACAATAATAACAACTCCACTTGAACTCTTCCCTCATCAAACTCACTTCGTAGTCCTTATCCTTATGTCCTTTCTTCTGATACATACGACTTGTCACACTCCTTTCCCGATCTTGGCTTCCTTGTTAGTCCAAAATCCTCCCCTATTCATTCCACTTTGATTTTGCATCTACACTACCTAAGCCAACAGTCTTAAATAGGGTCATTTCAACTATCATCTTATGAATGGCGTCTATGTGAATTTAACTCAAAAGAAACTCCCTAAGTGGAGAATTTAGGTCTTTAGCAAACTTCATAGTCTTCGTTGTAGAAGTGTCAATCAGACTCAATCAAAACTTAGCCAATTCCATGAACTTACTGATATACTCCTTCAACGTAGAGTCTCCTTACCTCGGTTGTATAAACTTCTCTAAATGTATACTTAGTTTAGCTTTGACAATGAATCGTGACTCAAAGCAAGCCCTAAATTTAGCCCTAATAATCCCTTCCTCTGCATTCTCTTCAACTACAATGGTCCATCAATCCAATGCTTCTTCCTTTAAATTCCTTGCAGCCATCCTCCTCTTGATTTGCTCATTCTATCCAAGCACCCGGAATATATGTTCACGTTAATCCAATCCTTCATTTCAACAAATTTTTTAGCTTCTGTATACACCCATCCTCCCCTATTTTAGAAGTCTTTACACATTTGTGGAAGTCTAGTGGGTGGGTTGCTGCTTCATTAGGAGGGACAACTTGTAACGTTGGTGCAGCTTGTTGAAAAATGGAAACTTCCCCACATGCAATAGATATTTCTAGAACCATTCTAGAATACCTCAAATGATAGTTGAGTGGAGGGGTTCCCAACGTCTGAGATATGATTTTTAGCCATAATCAATTATTTATGGGTTTGAGCCTTTAGATACAACTTCCTAAGATAGTATTATCGTTGGAACTAGGCCATCCCTCGGCGAAAGTAATGAGTGATTTTTTTACCATGTTGATTCTTTATTGGGCCTATGAAGTCTTATTTATTTAGAAAGTTTCTAAAGTTTATTTAACAAAATCTTTTATTTTATTTAAGTTTATTAAATGATACTGTATTATTTAATTTTATGTTATATTAAATATACTAAACATGCATCACATACACATACATAGGTGTGTGTGCATTTATAGCATATCAATCCATTAAGGGTATATCATGGCCGTATATAAATGTTGATATTTACATTGCAACGGACACGTTAGCTCATCCAATTTGTAAATGTATTTTCCAAATGTATACGCATATATATATACTTTTGCTTTTATAATAAAATATTTCAATATATATATATATAAATTAAAATTTAATTATTTATAGTTTTGTATAAACATATAAATATTTATATATGAATATAAATATATAATATTAAAAAAATGTTGTATAAATTAAGTACTATATAAATATGTTTATATTGTTTAAAAATAGCAAATAATTTTTTTTACTATAATTTTGAAATTAATACTTATACAAGTACATAATTTTTTTATATGTTTATACACATTTGGATGAATGTGTAAAATACGTATATATAAATATGTATAAAATCTGATTATGTTTATATTATATAAATAAAATTATAATTAATTTTATTTTAAATGTATTTAATGAACTCATCTTACACATAAACAAGGTTTTTAAAAAAATTAATTTTAAATACATATACATGTATATATATATTAATAAAACCGAAAATAATTGTTTAATTATTATGAATCTAAATTCAAAATTTAAAATTCCATTAAATTTGAGAAGAAATTTTATTATATAATTATATAATTTAAAACAATTAAAATTCCATTAAATTGTATAATTTTGACGCATGGTCCTTCTTCCTGCTCCCCCCATGCCTTCTCCCGTCCTTCTTCCTGCTCCCCCCATGCCTTCTCCCATCCACTCACCATCATCCCGTCCTTGTCCCCTGCCAAACTCTGCTTCAGCCTTACCTCTGCCTGTTCCTCCACCCCTTGCTCCCTCTCAACTGCCTGTTTCTTCTTCCTCTTGGTCTTCACTCTTCAAGTCCAAACCCCGCAACGCTGGACAGTACTCTCCAATTGATTTTTCCCTTGTTTTTGATGGAAATGCTCTGGTACCACCGGATGTTGTCATCAAGGCCGGCAGTGATATCTGGGGTGAATGGATTGTTGGGTTCTTTCTTGACAAACCTCTTTCCTACCTCACCGTTATAAGTCATCTCAAGAAATTATGGAAGTTGAAAGGTGAAATAGTAGTCAAATCTGATGGAACCTTGTTCCTTTTCAATCTGTCTTGCTCTGAGGACAGAAAGAGAATTTTAGAATCTGATCCCATATTCTTAAGGAACAAAATTTTCATCTTGAAAGCGTGGGATCCTACTATTGGTAACAGTTGCAGTACCATTAAATCCGTTCCTGTTTGGCTAAAACTCTTCAATATACCAATCTTTGCATGGTCACATTTAGGCAAAAATTGGTTAGCCTCCAGAATTGGAAGGCTCATTTGTATGGATTCTTCTACAGAGAAACTTGAGAGGATCGGATTTGCAAAATGTTTGGTTGATGTTTCCCCAGACTGTCATTTATTTGATGAGTTTCCTGTCAAATTGCTTGATGGTTCTATCTAGTTGGTTCAAGTCAGTTACTTATGGAAGCCTGACATATGTACTGAATGTAATTGGTCATACAATCATCTCTTGTCTGAAAGATAGTGGTGTTAATGTCAATAGAAAAGATGATACTTGCATGATGCAGTATGATCATGAAGGAACAAAAGATGATATTGGTGTAAGCAAAGCACAAAGGAAAACAAGTCTGGCAGAAAGTTGCTAATAGGAAAACTAATTCCAGAGATGTACCCACTAAAAAACTGATGGAGTTGAATGGTAGCAAGTTGATTGATACTTATAATAGCAATTCTATTGATAAGCAGTTAAATGAAGAAACAGATAATGCTGGTGTTGTTATACTAACTGATAGTAATATTCAAAGTTGTAATACTGACAAGGATCAAAATGCACGTATGAACCACAATAAATTTGCAGTGTTAAATGAGTTAAATGACGATGTTCTTGAATGCAATCAAGTATTTTGTAATGATAATAATGACGAGGAGGAAATTACTCTTCTTGAGGAATTTAGCACTGAACAGCAGGTAACCATTTCAAATAAAGGTGTGGAAAATTTGATGCTACATGTGTTTTGCCTTCTGGCACTGTTTTTAGCGATGCACAAAACAAGAGCAGTATATCCTTTGTGCATGGTATTCACTCTTTACCTTCTGGTATAGCATCTCAGTTGGTAGCACAGCAATCTGATCAGACCATAAGTAATCAAGAAACAGCCTTATCATTGAATAACTTCAAGTCCTCATCCAAACGCAATTCCCCTACCAACCCTTTTTCTGATCCTGATATTCTTTTTTGTAATATTTTGCAAAGGCAAATAACAAACTTAGTTATATCAATGAATTCTCCCCCTCTTCCTTCTTCCATACCCACCTCATCTGTTTTTTCTCACTCTCATCAAACATCTCCAAGTCAACCATATGTCTTCACTGGCAACATTCCTGGATGGAAATCTCCTCCCTCATCACCAACTGATGATAAACAAAACAACAGTGCCCCTTGCTCAGGAGCCAATTTCAGAAGAAAAAAAGAAAATCATTGAAACAAATCCACATTTCATCTAGAACCGAGTCTCCTGTTACTAGGAGCATGAAAGATCATTCCCACCAATCATTATTTTAATTAATGTCGCACAACTTCGGTGCTTGGAACATTAGAGGATCACACAACTTCAACAAACTAGACCATGTTAAGCAATTAATATCAACTCATCAGCTGTCCATTTTTGCCATCCTTGAAACCAAACTAAATCTTCGTCTTACCATCTCTGCTGCCAATTATGTCAACCCTTCCTGGACTCTGTCACATAATCTTAATGAAGCAAGTTATGGTCGCATTATGGTTCTTCACGATCCTTCTGTACTTTCCCTTGTTCTCCAACATGCTTCTCCCCAGCTCATGCACTTTCACGCCAAGTATTTCTATCCTCCCTCCTCCTTTTACATAACCTTTGTGTATGCGTCTAATTCTCAAGCCTCAAGACAATCTCTCTTCAACTTCATTCCAGCCTTACGACAAGAATCTCATCCATGGATTATAGTTTGTGACTTCAACGGCTGTTTTTCATTGTCTGGCAAGCATGGTGAAAGGTCATTACTGCCTAAGGACATTTTCCCCTTAAGCACTGCCATCTTTGATTCTGCTCTCATTCCAATTCATAAGGAGGGTGAACCCTTTTCTTGGAACAATCGTTCAAGAAGTGGTGTCAGGAACTTCTCTAACATTGACCACTCCTTTTCCAATTACAAATCCCTTTCTTCTTGGCCTGAGCTCTCCACCTTCCTTCCCCCTTCAATTTTGTCTGACCACTCTCCTCTCATCACTACCATTGGGAGGAAGCTCCATGTTGTCAAAAAGGGTTCAAATTTTATAATTCCTGGATCCCTGATCCTGAATATAATACTATATTACAAACTACTTGGGCTAATAACTTTTTTGGAAATCCCATGTTTATTTTTTGCAGTAAACTCAAGGCAATTAAAGGTGCCTTAAGGAGCTGGGCTAAAAACAAGTTTAGACGTGGCAATCTCAGATCAACTGTTCTCAAGGAAAATCACAGGGTGGCTCAAGATTTGATGATGACTCATCCTGATGACGCTGATCTAGCAACCAAGGAAGCAGCTCTTTTCCTTGAACTAAGTCTTGCATTGTATGTTGAAAGTGAAATGAAAAAGCAACAATTGAGAATTAAGTGGGCTTCTGATGGGGACAGGAACATTCAATTTTTCCATGCCTCTCTTAAGGCTAAGCAATCCAATAATAATATTTTTTCTATTCATGATGAAGCAGGGAACTTGCATTCCTCCCCTGAAACTGTTAACATTGCTTTTCAAAATCACTTTTTTGGTCTTCTTGGTAATGACAAAAAATTTATTCCCCAATTGGACGACCTCTCATCTGTTTCTCTGCCAAAAATTAGTGGTGATGAATCTGCTAGGCTTGTTGAAAAAGTTTCTGATGCAGAAATAAAGAATACACTCTTTTCAATGAACAAGAACTCGAGTGGTGGTCCCGACGGTTTCAATGTTCAGTTTTTCATTTCTTCATGGGATACTGTTGGTGTGCTTTTCTACAAAGCAGTGCATAACTTCTTTGACAAGGTTCTGCTTCTTAAATCGGTTAATGCTACTAATTTGGTTCTGATTCCCAAATGCCTGCACCCTACATCTGTCACCTCCTATAGACCTATCTCCTGCTGTAACGTTGTCTACAAGTGCATTTCAAAAATCATTGCCACGAGACTTGTTGTTGTGCATGGGAGAATCATATCCAAGAACCAAGTTGCTTTCCTGCCAAAAAGAAACATCCTAGATAATGTTATGCTAGCTCATGAGCTATTAAAGGGGTACAACACTGCTAATGCCACCCATGGTGCAATGTTAAAACTAGATCTTAAGAAAGCTTTTGATAGTATTCAGTGGTCATCTATTGTCAGAACTATGTCACTTATGGGGTTCCCAAAGGTCTTTGTTGCATGGATATATCAATGCATCTCCACCCCTACATTCTCTCTGATTATTAATGGAGCTAACTCTGGATACTTTCCTTCCAAGCAAGGGATTAGGCAAGGGGACCCGCTATCAGCCTATGTTTTCATTCTTCTGATGGAAGTATTCACTTGTTCCCTGAAGCCTTTATATCTGTCCAAGCAAATCCACTATCATCCAAAGTGCAAGAATATTCAACTTACTTCTCTGCTTTTCGCTGAGGATATCATTCTATTTACCAAGCCCAACCTCCAGTCATATGAAACCATTAAAAAAGCTCTGCATAGCTTCTACTTGATGACAGGGCTTGAACTTAATCTACAGAAATCCAGTATCTTGTTTGCTGGTGTGCCATCCATTCAGAGGCAAGTTCTTTCTTCTTCTGCAGGGATGCAAATCATGAATCAAGACATGACTTACCTTGGAATGTCACTATGTACTTCTAGAGTGACTCTCACTAGCTGTCTTCCTCTATATCAAAAAATTATTGCTAGTATGGAAAGGTGGTCTACAAGATTTTTGTCTCATTCTGGCAGACTTGTACTCATCAAATCAATGTGTTTTTCAATGATGGTCTATTGGGCTAGGGCTTTTATTCTTCCTTCAAAGCTTCTGAAAATGGTCAGATCTGCTTTGATTAGATTTTTCTGGTTTGGCACTGCTAAGAAGGTTTTCCCTTGTTCATTCTCTGTCTTTGAAAAACCATTATGCAAGGGTGGATTAGGCTTGATCAACATTTCTGTTTGGAATAGAGCAGCATACAGTGTTCACTTGAATGCACTATTGCTCAGAAAAGACTCTCTTTGGGTTAATTGGACTCTTCATCACTGTGTTGGTTCCAAGAAACTTTGGAAGATGGATGCTCCCCAAAATTGCAGTTGGATTTGGAGGTGCATTTTGAATTTAAGGTCCACCTTTAGGCCATTAATCCAAATTAAACTTACCGAATCTACTAGCTTCTGGCATGATCCTTGGATAAGCCAGGGCTTGATTCTTGATCAAATCTTCTCTTCTCAGCAGAAATACCAGTCTGGTGTTGGTGCTAATGCCAGGGCTGTTGACTTCATTGTGAATGGAGAACTGTTGCTGCCATATTCCAGCAATCAAACTGTCAGGTCACTCTGAACCTTCTTGCTTCTAAAAGGTTTGACATACATGATCTACATTCTGTGCTGTGGAATGGTAAACCTCACTCTATATCAGGTGTCTACGATTCTCTCCTTGGTATTGCCTCCTTGCTTGGTTATAAATGGCACAGGGTCTCGAACAATAATGTTTCACCTAGTTCTGACAACCTGATGTTCTGAAAAGTTATTAACAATGCTCTGCTAACCAGGGACAAATTGCTTTCTTATGGGATGGTTGTGCCTGCAACCTGTATTCTTTGCAATAGTAATGATGAAACTCCCCTGCATATTTACTTTGAATGTCCTTTAACTCTAAAACTATGGTCTGAGTTGTTGAGTAACATGGGGATGTCTGATATTCCTCAATCTTTTGCTGCTCAATGGGTTCTGATTGAGGATGCTACTAAGTGGGATGATGATACAAGAATTCCTTTTTTCTCCACTTTAAAGAAGCTCATGAAATTAGTGTGGCGGGAAAGAAATGGTAGGATTTTTGAAGGTCAAAACAGGACTGGATTTATGCTCTGGGCAGTTCTTAAGCATGATATCTTTAGTGGCATGAGAACTAGCAGGCATGAATTTACCAATCATCAGATTGAGCCATGGACTCCTTAGCTTCTCTTGTGTTCCCTGTTTTTTTCATGTTTTTTTCCTTTTTTCTTCGTCTGTACTTTGTTTTTCTTTTTCAATAAACCTGGTAGGGGCCCAGTTCAACCCCGCTTGCTCTGCAAAAAAAAAGGTCCAATTTATAAATTTCTAATTTTAATTCAAATATTTAAAAAATTGATTTTTTTATTTTTACCATGAGTTTAATATGTGTTAATATGATTTTATAAAATTTAAAATATATTTTATATTATATGTATGAATTTATAGAATTATTCATATGATAAGCTAATTTAAATATTATTTAAAAATTATATACGTATATATATATATATATAATATTTCTATTGGAAAAAGGATCCTTATTAAACATCATATATAAAATCTTGTTTCATATTTTTACAAAATCATAATACAGTATTTAAGTTATAAACTATATAAATATACATATATGTTAAATATTAAATCATTTAATT
This sequence comes from Allium cepa, assembly GCA_030765085.1. Taxonomy (NCBI): domain Eukaryota; kingdom Viridiplantae; phylum Streptophyta; class Magnoliopsida; order Asparagales; family Amaryllidaceae; genus Allium; species Allium cepa. Next base: position 73,930,829 of record CM060941.1, on the reverse strand, counting down.
AATCAAAAATGTATTTTTAAAAAAAATTATGAGCCATACTGTATGAGGTGAATTGTCATAAAAAAATTATAAGCATACACACACAATTAATCTAAATTGTGATAATAAATTTACATATTAGAATCGTCACCTAACTAACAATAATATATATATATATAATGAGCATTATAACTATAAATTAATGTTTGCAGTTAACTTAAAACATACCTTGTAGCCAAAGCCATTAAGCACACCTTGTAATGATGATCTATGCTCTTAGAAATGATTTTCGATCCAACATAATGCTAGTCCTTGAACTGTTGACCACCAGCAATCGGATAATAGCTAAATTGATTTGATATGAACTTGAGAAAGATGGAGAGGAGAGAGAGGAATTTTGGGTAGCATTGATTAGGTGTGGAAGCTGTGAGAAATGCGGATTACGGATCTTAAGGCTAGAATTAACACTAGAGGGGGTGAATAGTGTTTTAAGGAATTACTAATTCTTTTTTAGTTTATATTAATTTGAACACAAATGTATGCAATATTTAGACACAGATATGATCACAGAATCAAACACGGATGCAGATATAAAGTAAAAGCAATAAAGAAAAGAACACACCGAATTTTATACTGGTTCGGAGTTGCCCTACATCCAGTCCCGCAACACAAGCACAGATTTCCTTTCAAAATCAATTCTTACAATTACACCCTCGATTTCAAGGCCACGAGGTACACCGCTCCAGATTCACAATCCTCTGGGTAGAGATACTTGATCTTACGGGCAACAAGTTCACCCAATTGATTTTCCAGGCCACAATCACACATTTTCTCGCTTGATTGATTTTACAGGCAACAATCACAAATTTCTCACTCAATTAATTACAAAGAAGTCTATAACTCTGAATAGCACTGGGATCTTATTGAGAAAGTGATAGAGAATCAAACCAGGGATGATCTAATCAGATTCAAGGGTGATTTCGGCAAAGTAATGGTAAAAATGTATATAAAGAAATGTGGAAGAAGAAGAGGAATGAAATCAGAGAATATATGAATATAAATTCGTTTAAAACAGCCTCTATTTATAGTAGAACAACAACCATGTCCATTCGTGAAAAGATATGACGAATAGACACTTCCTTTGAAATTCAAATTTTTGAAATAAACTGTCACCCTGTCGACAAGGGTATCTTGGGGTTATCGATAGGCCTAAGTTATTTTTGGTAATTTATTTTTCTTTGAAAATAACTTCTATCTTGTGTTAAAACTATTTTTAAACTTTATAAATATACTTAACTATAGTTAAAATACATAAATAAGTATAGAGAATAATATTTTGGTATATATAAAATTTTACTATAATTTTATATTTAAATCTATATAAATATTAAAAGTCAAATATATTATAATTGAAAGATAGTTTTAAAACCAAGAATAATTTGATTTAGAAAATAAAGATTATTTTGAGGCTAAAAGTATTTTAAAAACAGGATAGATGTTTTGGATTCTTTTAAAAGGAAGATTTTGAAATCATTTTGAAAATAAGATATAATTTTGTAAAACATATGGATACAAAACAATATTCCACTAGATTTTTCGTAGGTTCCATCCTACTTAGGGTTCCATCCTTTTAACGGGCTCGAAGTGGATTCCATTCCACGAATAAAATGGATTTTAAGATTTCAATGCTTTTCTAGGAGTTTTAACAAAATTCCTAACTAAATTACTTATATTGTCTTGATAATCTTGATACTCGTGATTCTTGAATCTTGTTATCTTCGATCTTGAGTTTATCGATTCTTGAATCTCTATACTATACAGTCTTCATTTTTTGGTACCTGTGTATATATCATGCATATATATATAAATCTAAACAATGATGTTAGTATTTATATTTTATAATCTTATTCCAAGGTTGTTGTCATCAAAACCATCTCCTCAGGGACTAACAATCTCCCCCTTTTTGATGACGAAAACCTTTGTTTATAAAATATTACTTCTATCCTAATAACTCCCCCTAAAACTAATAACTCCCCCTTAATCTGTGCCTAACTACCCTATTTTATACTTCTCCCCCTTTGTCATCAACAAAAACTAACTCCAAACTATATAACTCCCCCTTATTCTTGTACTAAAGTACCTGCAATAATAAAATATACAATGGAGTATATAACAGATATATTAATTGATAATTATACTGATAGTCATGATAACTAAACAAAGATCACATAAATATCAATATGTGTTTATACATATTATGTTTTGCACACCAATTATCAATCCACACCAAACCAAATCAAATCAAATCAATCCAAGAAATCAATTCACATCAAACAAAGCAGTCAAATAAAATCAAACATTACGAGGAACTTCCACCCATCCTTCTTCTCCAAATATAGGGTCTGCTTTAATGGCATCCCAATTTTCATTTTCATTGGTGAGAGAGACTGGAGGATGTGCTTCATCATCATTTTTGTGCAGGGAGGAAATCATCCATCGTATCGTATCGAAATGCTTTTCTTGCTCCTTGATCATCTGCATTTGACTCAACTCTAAGTGTCGTTGATTACGAAGAATGAAAGAAAGAATATTTTTAAAAGAGTTAAGGGTTTCTTTAAGATTCTCGATCAAACTATGAATTGGATTGGCCATATGAGTTTGTGAGAAGAAATATAGATAAAGTAGATAAGAAATGATTTTGAGTGGTGAATTCTGGAAGAAATATGTATTTATAGGTGTAGAAATTCATTTGAAATGAATAGACACAAGGTAGTTATTCGAATTTCAAATTTAAAATGAAAAGTCATTTTTGACCAATACTTGTCGACATGGTCTATGAGGTGTTGTCGACAGGGGTCAGTTAATTTTGATGACTCATTTTTATTTTGTGAATAATTGTGTGTGTGTGTGTGTATATATATATTAATATAATATACTAACATTTATTCTGGAGATAGGATAAGCTAGATAACAGAAAAGTAATTCAATTTCATTTCATAATAGAACGATATCATGATTAAACATTAAGATCTACACGAACATTCAAATCAAAACAAACTAAAACCAATACAACATGACATGGAAAGGAAAAAAATAGTTAGATGATGACGAAGATGAAGATAATCCAAGCTTCTTGCTGACTTTGGAGATAAACTTGTTCATCTTGGATGACATTTTATCCAATTCTTTACTAACGGACCGTTTAAATGTCCGTTGATTCTCAATAATGATCTTTTGGATTTTGAGTAAGGTTTTGTTGGTTGGATTAGAGTGATAGTCAATACTTTCCAACGATGTTTCACCTTCTTTCTCTTCTTCTATTTCCATTTCATCCCCTTCTTCTTCTTCCTCCTCTTCCATCTCCTCATGAGCCAAACGCTCTTCCTTTTCGGCAAGAGTCTCATATGGTTGAAAAACATATGGAATTTTCATAAGAGAAACGTTTGAGTGATTAAAAAAATTTCTTGAAAAAAATTCTTCTCCTTCGAAATCTAATCCAAAATAATTAAAAATTCGAGTGAGATAGATTCCATGATACAAAGTGTTTTCACCCATTTCAAAATTTTTGGGACGAAATTCATCCAAAATAACTCGCGCCCAATTAATATCACAATTTCCAATAGTAGAAAAAAGTGTTTTACAAACTTTTGAAGTTGGATTGTTAAAACTCCCCTATCTTGGGGTCAAAGTATGTTGTAAAAGAAGATTAACAATTCTAGCTTTTGGTCAAAAGTTTCGATTTATGAATTCAAAGTTATCATTTCCTTCGAAAATGTGATGAAAATTCTCACGATCATTTTCATCGATATTAAAACTAGAAAGATCCATTCCCGTGCTCTTGCAATTGAGAATGGTACCCAAAATATCACAATTTAAGATGATTCTAGTGTCTTTGACACTACTCTAAATTTCATCATCATTTCCATTATAAAATCCACGGTTGAGATTTGCATAGAAAATTTTAACAAGATTTAGATAACAAACAAAGTCATTTTGTGAAGCATCAACAAGACTAAGAACTTGGTTTTTTGCAAAAAAAGAATAGATTTCATAAGTAGAGAAATCTTGAAATAAAGCAAACTTCCCAGGATGGACTTTTCCATAGTTAACATAGTTGATATATGCTTTATAGCCTCCGGATTATTGAAAAGTTGCTCTTTTATCTTTCTGGAAATTCTCATTGTGGAAGGGTTGCTCGAAGAAGCCATTAGAGTAGAGAGTAGAGATCTTAATATTTTGAAATAAGAGTTTGAATTTGAAAATGAAAGTGAAAAGTTGTGTAAGAGATAGTAAATAAATAGATTCTCAAAGGACATGTTCTTTGGTCAAAAGATGACTTTTCAGAGACTTGAATGAAGTGAAAAGATAGAGGGAAATTCAACATTTGAATTCAAATTTGGATTTCAAATTTCTGTACCCTTGTCGACAACGTGGGGGGGCCCGCGTCGACATGTGTCTTTGAATATTCATGATTTATTTCTCTTAAGTATTCTAATATTTATTTATTTATTATTTATTTTTTTATTTATTATTTTTAATGTCTATATATATCTGGAATATTACTAGAATTATAGTATATTCCGTAAATTATTATGATACTATTGAAAAATAAAAATAATAATAAAATAATAGTAAAAAAATTATAAAATTAAAATTCAAACGACACACCAATTCAAAATCAACCAATCAAGCATCCAATCCTAAGCAGGCAATTTCAACCAATGTATTGTAAACGTATAACTTTTTCTGAGTCCGTTTCTCTGAATTCGTCGGAGTCGTTTACTGCCGTGAAGCGCATATTTGAATTATTTTTCTTCTGATCATCATCGCTTGAGGATGAGTCTGAGTCATCTAGAGTAGCAGTAAATGCATGTTTTTATTTCTTTGTGGAATCATTGTTTATAGGAAGATTTTGCCTATCTGGATGCGGACAGTCTCTTTTGATATGGCCTGGTTCGTCACAGTTGAAACATTTGATATAGATTGACACTACATTCTGATTACCAGAGTTCTTATAGTTGTTTCTCTTGAGATTATTCATCTTTCTGTATTTCAGGAATTTCCGTAAGTTCTTGGTCATAAAGGCTATCTCTTCATCATTATCGCTGTTTAAGTCTGATCACTCGGTCAATGCATTGAATGCAATTGATTTCTTTTCAGATGCTTTGATTTCTCTTCTCCCAATCATTTGGACTTCAAAGGATATTAGATTTCCAATTAATTCTTCTATCTTTAAGGTACTGATGTCATTAGCCTCTTTGATCGCAAGTGTCTTTTGATCCCATTCTGGAGTAAGATAATTTAAGATTTTTCTGACTTGATCTTCTTCCGAAAATTCTTTTTCCAAGGATATTAGAGAATGCACAATATTCTGAAATCTACTATACATATCTCAAATAGACTCATTAGAATTCATTTTAAATAATTGAAACTGATTTGTGAGCATGTAAATTTTGGTCTGTTTAACTTTGCTTGTTCCTTTGTAAGTAATTTGCAAAATTTTCCAAATTTCATATGCAGACTTACAAACTGACACTCTATTAAATTCATTCCTATCAAGTGAACAAAACAGAATATTCATAGCTTTAGAGTTGTTTTGTGCAACGGTCTTTTACTCAGCAGTCCACTGCGCAAAATCAGTTGTGGGTTCAAAATATTCAATCTGTGCGATATTCCAAGTGTCTAGTCCTACAGATTATAAATATATTTTCATCCTACAGCCCAATATGCATAGTTACTGCCATAAAAAAATGGTGGTCTGACAATAGACTGACCTTCTACAAATGAACTAGTGACAGGAATTGTAACAACCCGCATATTTATTGATTTTATATTTAAATATTTTATCGTTAGTCGGATTTTAGTCCGAAAAGCTACTTTTTGCATACGGTCGAATTAGGGCTCGGGACCACTCCCATTGAGTTTAAAATGCCGTTTCCGACCTTTTTGAGTATAAGCTTCGATATGTTTGGAGAAAGTTGATTTCTGCTACTTTTTACTTTGGGTTTGGTTTTTGGGCTCAACCCTATGTTAACTTATGCTCAAATCTGAGCCACTCTCCCCCACTCACTCTCATTCTCTTCTCTTTTCAGTTTTTATAACATTAATGGTGGAGGAGATTGGAAATTAAAACTCCAAAACCCTAGTTTCTCTTGCAAATCAAATTCCTAGCTCCAAACTCAAGAAGAACCCATTGGTAGGCTTCTCTTCTTCTTCTCCAACTTATTCTCTTACCAATTTCAGAAATTCCTAAACCTAATTTTGGAAATGTTCTTGTTTTTGAGCTTAGATTCAAGCTCAATTGGGTTGTGTTGAAGAGAGGTTGATTATCCATTTGCTTTCAAGCTTCTTCTTGTTCGATTTTGTGAAAAGGTGAGATTTTTATCTCACATCTATGACTATAATTATCTTTGGTTGTTGGGTATGAATTCCTAACACTTATTCATGTGCATTTGTTCTTGATTTGGATTGGTTTTGTGAATACTCCAATTTTTGGGTTTTTAAGTCAAATTTGTGTGAAATCCTTTTATGGATGTTTGATCATGCTTTTGGTGATGCATCGAGGAGCATATAGGACCGGGTTGCCGATTGGCATAAACCCTTAGAGCCAATGTTCGTCCGGTTGCATTTTGGAAGAGTTTGCTCTTCATTTGAATAAGGCTGAAAAACAGCCCAGGAATGATTCAGTCGACTGAAAACTCTGTTCAGTCGACTGAACCTGAAACCCGAGAGTTTCCAGGCATGATTCAGTCGACTGAAAAACTATGCACAGTCGACTGAAACTGGAAACAGAAAGTTTCCTGAACCTGGAAAATTTTCAAGTACAGGGTCAGTCGACTGAAAACTCTGTTCAGTCGACTGAACCTGCTGTTTGAGTCCAATTTGCCTTTTTGGATTGAAATTCTAATTTAAATCGATCCGTGATAATCCTATTTGTTGTTATCATCTATTATGACTTTGATGACTCTTTTTAGGGATTTTTGAATATCCATTTCGATGGATCCTTTATCGATTTCGTTGGATTTTATTCACGTCTTCGTATGTGAATTTTTGTGATTTATTGTTTCTACAATCCCCCTTGTGCTTTGTCACTTTAAAAACATAAAGGTTTTCTATACTAGTAGTAAATATCAAAACTCTTCCTTCAAATGATTTCAACACTATTTTATTACAAAGCTCGTTTTCTCAAACGATTTCCAATCTATTAGTATATACAAACCTTTACCTCACTCGTATGAGAAATCTAATTAAACGACTTAGTAAAATAAGTGGTATGAAACGCTTGCGTTTACTTCATCGGTTAATTCTTGGACTTGTTCGATTGAATCTCTTGTGACAATTTTCTAGTGGAGATCTACAATTTGTTCGTAAATATTTAAGTTAAGCTAGTGGTTATGGGACATGAAGCTAAGCTCATATATTTACTAGCTTATTGTAATTGACACTTCTCTTTGATCATGACGATCATCTTTGTGATTTAGACTAGCAATGTGCGATGTCTCTTTGTCTGCGAGTGAGACTAAACCCCGTTTTATGGAGTTTCGACTCAATTTGTGATGGGGTAGCAACCCATGGTCTTCGGGCCGTTTGTGGAGTTTCGGCTCAATTTGTGATGGTTAGCGACCATGGAATTAGCGTTCCGTTTGTGATACACGTGTTGGTGGGCTTTATGCTTCCGTTTGTGATAGGCCTTCCCCCCTTTTGTGATTTCTGGATTTCTTGTGTAGATTCCTAGAATTTGTGTTTCACCAATTTTCGTGATTTCCATTGATAAGTTTTATCAATATTTGTGCATTGGTGAATTTGTGTGTCATTGACTTTAGTGATTTCTGGATTTCTTGTGTAGTCTTCTGGAATTTGTGTGTCATTGACTTTTGTGATTGACATTGATATTATCGTCAATATTTATGGAATGGTGAACGAAATAAGGAGTATGACGTTTCTTTGATTCTTGTGTAGATTTGGTGACATTGATTAATCTCTCGATGATTATCAACTAAGTATACATACATACATACATACATACATACATATATATATATATATATATATATATATATATCACAGCTTGGCATTGTGATTATTATGCGTTTAGTCATATCTCTTATTCTATATCGTTTCATCTGATATTTATAGTTAGACTGATCCGTTTATTATTTTCTTATTAAATAATACTCGGGTCAGACCGAGATGTTACAGGTGCTTCTGCTTGACTTCTCATCCGGGATTAACTCCTTGACTTTTTGGGTTAACTACTTAGATTAGTAGTTATTTTGTTGTATACATTTGAGATATAGACTCCTTAATGTATACTTATTCTTTTGTGTAGTTCGTGTAACTATTCTTTGGTGGTATTGTGGATCTTTTTAGACCACTACTCTGATGTACACTTTCTAGTGTAATATTCATATCTTATTCCGCCTTTGTGATATGAATTGTCTGTGACTGATTTGTGTTATGCTTATTTATATATTTGTTTTTCGAAGGATTTATATAGCCACCGTGTAGTAGCTTTGAGTTTGTGTCGGTATGTCGGATTTCCTCTTGAAATAGAATGCATGTTATATTATCTGACATATCGGTGCTCGCGCAAAGCAATTACATGGATGGTCGCTCCTCAATAGCCTTATTCTCCGTGCTAGTCGACAGCATTCACTGTAATGTTCTTGGTCAGCGTGGGTATAGAGGTGGGGCGTCACAGCTTGGTATCAGAGCCAAACTTCGGAACAATATGGAATATTATAACAAGGATCATCGTCCTAAGTCTTTCTTAGGAGTCGTGCTTTAGGATTTAATTCGAGTCTTCGTACCGATTCATCCTATTTTCCTTATGATTCCTTATTTATCTATCAAGATTTGCTTGATATTCAATTTGGTGAATAACCTTTTCTTCTTTTTCTTTCTTCCTAAAGGAAGAGAAATGTCTAGACCAGGCCGCCCCAGAGCCGTGCCATCTAGCACTCCACCCCAAGATGGAGTTTTTATGACTGCTCAACAGCTTCTTGATTTGGTAACAAATGCTCAAGCAGCTGGAGCTAACCCGGAACCTACTCACCCAAAGTCGGGATTTGCACGCTTGTGTAGCGATTACACTAATTTGGGTGGGGAGCCATTCAAAGGTTCCGAAACTGTTATTGAAGTACAGGCTTGGCTAAGAACATGCGATCGCATCTTTTCGCGCATGAATCTTATTGACCTTCACCGAGTTCAGGTGGCCTCTAGTATGCTCCGAGAAAGAGCATTGGATTGGTACGAGCTTCTTATTTCTGAGATTAATGAAGCGGATCTCACCTGGGAGAAATTCCGAGAACGCTTCGAGTTGAAATTCGTACCGGAAGCAGAGAAAGTGACATTGGCTCGACGGTTTATAGACCTTGTTCAAGGTGAGTCCTCCGGGACCGATTACGTCGCCTCCTTCGAGTCGCTTTCCAAATATGGGGTTGAATACATCAACACCCCTCTGAAGAAGAATCAGAGATTTGTTTATGGCTTAAACAAAAGTCTCAAGAAGCCATTACTTCTAAAGTTAGAAGTTTCTTTCGACCAACTCGTTGATATCGCTCTTCGTCTTGAAGAGGCGGATAGAGAGAATGATGTTGAAGTGGTGGGTTCCAAACCAAACTTCAACAACAGAAAGAGGCCAAACAAATTTAAAGGCCCTTATCCCAATAAGAAAGGGAAGCAAGCAACCTCCGTGGCAAAGACTTCTTCCTTTGGTCGGGGGGAATGCTATAATTGTGGTTCGAAGGACCATTATGCGAACAAGTGCCCAAAGTCTCTTTCTTGTCGCTACTGCAAAGTTCCCGGTCATGTTATATCTTCATGCCCCAAGCTTCAGGGCAAGAAGGAGGGAAAGTTAAATGATGCTCAAACCCCTGGCAACACATCTCGTGGTCAAGGTATTTCTCATTCTATTCTAGATGGAATTATTTTGTTTCGTGATCATCCTATTCGAGTTCTTTTTGATACGGGTGCGTCCCATTCTTTTATATCAAAAGAACTTGTTGATACCTTTTCTTTGTATGTTTTGTGTTTAATGACTTCTTTGAGAATTGCGAATCCGGTTGGTGGATCCACAACAATCAGTTTATTGTGTAAAGATGTCGAGATTATTTTGTGTGATTTATCTTTCCGAGCCGATTTGCATGTCATGCGTTATTTAGGCTTTGGAATGATTTGGGAATGGATTGGCTTAACCATTATGAAGCTCATATCCTATATCATGAGCGGACTATTTATCTTCGACATCCTCAATCTGTTAATCAGGTTTCTTTTATTCTTAAAGATTCAGATTCTGCTTTGGTTGCATCTTTATATTCTTTAAATCCTCGTGATGACGATGATGATGATGAGGGTGATATTATTTCTCTTATTCACGTCGTTTGTGAATTTTCCGACGTATTCGAGCCCGTTTTAGGATTACCACCTAAGCGAGCAATTGAGTTCAGAATTAATCTTATTCCGGGAGCTCAACCTATCACTCGTCCTCCTTATCGTATGTGCAATAAAGAAAACGAGGAGATGCGTAAACAATTATCTGAATTGGAAACGAAGCAATTTATTCGCTCTAGTTCCTCGCCTTGGGGAGCTTCAGCTATTTTTGTGAAGAAATCCGATGGTACACTTAGGCTTTGCGTTGACTACCGCAAGCTTAATGATCTTACTATCAAAAATAAATATCTTTTACCTCGGATTGATGATCTATTCGATCAACTTAGTGGTGCTAGAGTCTTTTCACAATTGGACTTGGCTACCGGTTTTCATCAGCTTCGTATTGCAGAGGATAGCATTCCTTTGACATCGTTGCGCACTCGGTATGGATCTTATGAATGGCTTGTTATGCCATTTGGGTTAACTAATGCCCCGGCTTATTTCGTTGACTTAATGAATCGAGTTTTTAAAGACTTTCTCGACCGGTTTGTTCTCATCTTTATCGATGATATTCTTGTTTATTCTAAAACCGAGGAGGAGCATGAAAAACATCTTCGGATTGTGTTGGAAACTCTTAGGAGTAATCAATTAAAGGCAAAATTTTCTAAGTGCCACTTTTGGCAATCTCGTGTGAAGTTTCTCGGTCACATTATTTCTGAATCCGGAATTTCCGTGGATCCTTCAAAGATTGAAGCGATTCAAGATTGGAAGAGACCGGAGAGTGTGACAGAGATTCGTAGTTTTCTTGGATTGGCGAGCTATTACCGTCGTTTTATCAAAGACTTTTCTAAGATTTCCGTGCCTCTCACTAGCTTGACGAAGAAAGGTGTTAAATACATTTGGTCGGACAAATGTGAAGCTTCTTTTCAGAAATTAAAAGAACTTCTTTCTGATGCTCCTATTCTTGTTATTCCCGATGGGAATCAAGATTTCGTTGTTTATACCAATGCTAGTCGCATTGGTTTGGGCGTCGTTCTTATGCAAAAGGAACGCGTTATTGCTTATGCTTCTAGGCAATTAAAGCCTGCTGAGACTAGATATGCCACTCATGATTTAGAGCTCGCGGCTATTGTTTTTGCTCTTCGGATTTGACGTCATTATCTCTTAGGAGAGAAATTTGTTCTTTACACAGATCATAAGTCTTTGAAATATTTATTCTCACAAAAGGAACTTAATTTGCGTCAACAGCGTTGGCTCGAATTTCTTGCACCATATGATCTTGATATTCTTTATACTCCCGGTAAGGGTAATCTTGTCGCCGATGCTCTTAGCCGTAAACAACAAGCTGTTGTTTCTATAATGATATCCGAATGGAACGATCTCGAGATTTTATCCACTTGCGAAATTCGAGACCGTGTTTCCGATTTATGCTCATCATTTGTTTTATGTAGCCTTGAGTCTCATCCATCTCTTTTAGACCGCATTCTTGAAGCTCAAAGGCTAGACACTGAATTGGTTCTTCTTGGCCAAAATATTAAGGATAAAATTGATATTGAAGGTTTGAAAGACTTTAATATCGATTCTCGTGGCGGCATTCGGAAATTTGGTAGACTTATTGCGCCAAATGTTTGGGATCTTCGTAAAGATATTTTAGAAGATTCTCATCACTCTAAATTTACCATTCATCCCGGTAGTAGTAAAATGTACGCGGATATGAAGCGACTTTATTATTGGGAGAGAATGAAACTTGACATCGCTAACTTCGTTAAACGTTGCATGACTTGCCAACTCGTTTAGGCCGAACATCAAAGGCCCGGAGGGTTATTGCAACCTTTAGAAATTCCAGTTTGGAAGTGGGATCAAATTTCCATGGATTTTATAGATGGCCTTCCCCGTTCTCGATCGGGTTATGATAGCTTATGGGTAATTGTTGATAGACTTACTAAATCCGCCCATTTTATTCCCGTTCGGTCTAACCGAACCATTCCTCTTTTGGCCAAAATATTTATCAAAGAAATTGTTAAATTACTTGGTGTTCCTACTTCTATTGTTAGTGATCGTGATCCATTGTTTACTAGTGGATTTTGGAAGAGTCTTCAAAAAGCTTTGGGAACGAAGCTTAATTTTAGCACCGCTTATCATCCCCAGTCCGATGGACAAACCGAGCGTGTGAATCAAACTCTTGGAGATCTTCTTCGTGCTTGTGTTCTTGATTTTGGTGGAAGTTGGGAAGATCATATTTCACTTGTTGAATTTTCCTATAATAATAGCTTCCAATCTAGTATTGGTATGGCACCTTTTGAGGCACTCTATGGAAGGCCATGTCGATCTCCTTCTTGTTGGCTTGAGGCCGGTGAGAAGCTGCTTTAGGTCCAGATTTTATTCGGGATTCTACAGAAAAGATTGATCTTATTCGTCATAGGATGAAAGAAGCCCAGAGTAGACAAAAATCCTATGCCGATAACCGGAGAAGGAAGTTAGAATTTTCTGTGGGAGATCTTGTGTTTATTCGTGTTTCACCAATGAAAGGTGTTGTACGTTTCAGTCGATCGGGAAAGCTTGCGCCTCGATATATTGGGCCATTTCCTATCACCGAACGTATTGGTTCCATGGCTTATCGCCTTTTATTACCAGCTCAGTTTTCTGCTATGCATGACGTGTTTCACGTTTCTCAACTTCGGAAATGTCTTCGAGATTCCGATTCTATTCTTGAGCCCGGTGTTGTGGAAGAGATTGAAGTTTCGCCTAATTTAACTTATGAGCAACATCCTATTCGTATCATTGCTTCGGAAGTCAAACGACTTCGAAATAAAGATGTTCCGCTTGTTAAAGTTCAATGGTCTTCAAATCCTAAGGATTGTTCTTGGGAATCTAGAGAGTACATCGAGCGTACACATCCGGACTTACTTTCTCGTGCTCTTTGAGGTGAACTTCTTATTTCAAACTTCTTTTGTGTTGAATATGCTTTTATGGTTGTTACTATATATCTTCTTCTTGTAATATTGCAAGGACGCAATTTCTTTAAGGAGGGGAGTCTGTAACAACCTGCATATTTATCGATTTTATATTTAAATATTTTATTTAAATATTTTATCATTAGTCGGATTTTAGTCCGAAAAGCTACTTTTTGCATACGGTCGAATTAGGGCTCGGGACCACTCCCATTGAGTTTAAAATGCCGTTTGTGACCTTTTTGAGTATAAGCTTCGATATGTTTGGAGAAAGTTGATTTCTGCTACTTTTTACTTTGGGTTTGGTTTTTGGGCTCAACCCTATGTTAACTTATGCTCAAATCTGAGCCACTCTCCCCCACTCACTCTCATTCTCTTCTCTTTTCAGTTTTTATAACATTAATGGTGGAGGAGATTGGAAATTAAAACTCCAAAACCCTAGTTTCTCTTGCAAATCAAATTCCTAGCTCCAAACTCAAGAAGAACCCATTGGTAGGCTTCTCTTCTTCTTCTCCAACTTATTCTCTTACCAATTTCAGAAATTCCTAAACCTAATTTTGGAAATGTTCTTGTTTTTGAGCTTAGATTCAAGCTCAATTGGGTTGTGTTGAAGAGAGGTTGATTATCCATTTGCTTTCAAGCTTCTTCTTGTTCGATTTTGTGAAAAGGTGAGATTTTTATCTCACATCTATGACTATAATTATCTTTGGTTGTTGGGTATGAATTCCTAACACTTATTCATGTGCATTTGTTCTTGATTTGGATTGGTTTTGTGAATACTCCAATTTTTGGGTTTTTAAGTCAAATTTGTGTGAAATCCTTTTATGGATGTTTGATCATGCTTTTGGTGATGCATCGAGGAGCATATAGGGCCGGGTTGCCGATTGGCATAAACCCTTAGAGCCAATGTTCGTCCGGTTGCATTTTGGAAGAGTTTGCTCTTCATTTGAATAAGGCTGAAAAACAGCCCAGGAATGATTCAGTCGACTGAAAACTCTGTTCAGTCGACTGAACCTGAAACCCGAGAGTTTCCAGGCATGATTCAGTCGACTGAAAAACTATGCACAGTCGACTGAAACTGGAAACAGAAAGTTTCCTGAACCTGGAAAATTTCCAAGTACAGGGTCAGTCGACTGAAAACTCTGTTCAGTCGACTGAACCTGCTGTTTGAGTCCAATTTGCCTTTTTGGATTGAAATTCTAATTTAAATCGATCCGTGATAATCCTATTTGTTGTTATCATCTATTATGACTTTGATGACTCTTTTTAGGGATTTTTGAATATCCATTTCGATGGATCCTTTATCGATTTCGTTGGATTTTATTCACGTCTTCGTATGTGAATTTTTGTGATTTATTGTTTCTACAATCCCCCTTGTGCTTTGTCACTTTAAAAACATAAAGGTTTTCTATACTAGTAGTAAATATCAAAACTCTTCCTTCAAATGATTTCAACACTATTTTATTACAAAGCTCGTTTTCTCAAACGATTTCCAATCTATTAGTATATACAAACCTTTACCTCACTCGTATGAGAAATCTAATTAAACGACTTAGTAAAACAAGTGGTATGAAACGCTTGCGTTTACTTCATCGGTTAATTCTTGGACTTGTTCGATTGAATCTCTTATGACAATTTTCTAGTGGAGATCTACAATTTGTTCGTAAATATTTAAGTTAAGCTAGTGGTTATGGGACATGAAGCTAAGCTCATATATTTACTAGCTTATTGTAATTGACACTTCTCTTTAATCATGACGATCATCTTTGTGATTTAGACTAGCAATGTGCGATGTCTCTTTGTCTGCGAGTGAGACTAAACCCCGTTTTATGGAGTTTCGACTCAATTTGTGATGGGGTAGCAACCCATGGTCTTCGGGCCGTTTGTGGAGTTTCGGCTCAATTTGTGATGGTTAGCGACCATGGAATTAGCGTTCCGTTTGTGATACACGTGTTGGTGGGCTTTATGCTTCCGTTTGTGATAGGCCTTCCCCCCTTTTGTGATTTCTGGATTTCTTGTGTAGATTCCTAGAATTTGTGTTTCACCAATTTTCGTGATTTCCATTGATAAGTTTTATCAATATTTGTGCATTGGTGAATTTGTGTGTCATTGACTTTAGTGATTTCTGGATTTCTTGTGTAGTCTTCTGGAATTTGTGTGTCATTGACTTTTGTGATTGACATTGATATTATCGTCAATATTTATGGAATGGTGAACGAAATAAGGAGTATGACGTTTCTTTGATTCTTGTGTAGATTTGGTGACATTGATTAATCTCTCGATGATTATCAACTAAGTATACATACATACATACATACATACATACATACATACATATATATATATATATATATATATATATCACAGCTTGGCATTGTGATTATTATGCGTTTAGTCATATCTCTTATTCTATATCGTTTCATCTGATATTTATAGTTAGACTGATCCGTTTATTATTTTCTTATTAAATAATACTCGGGTCAGACCGAGATGTTACAGGTGCTTCTGCTTGACTTCTCATCCGGGATTAACTCCTTGACTTTTTGGGTTAACTACTTAGATTAGTAGTTATTTTGTTGTATACATTTGAGATATAGACTCCTTAATGTATACTTATTCTTTTGTGTAGTTCGTGTAACTATTCTTTGGTGGTATTGTGGATCTTTTTAGACCACTACTCTGATGTACACTTTCTAGTGTAATATTCATATCTTATTCCGCCTTTGTGATATGAATTGTCTGTGACTGATTTGTGTTATGCTTATTTCTATATTTGTTTTCCGAAGGATTTATATAGCCACCGTGTAGTAGCTTTGAGTTTGTGTCGGTATGTCGGATTTCCTCTTGAAATAGAATGCATGTTATATTATCTGACATATCGGTGCTCGCGCAAAGCAATTACATGGATGGTCGCTCCTCAATAGCCTTATTCTCCGTGCTAGTCGACAGCATTCACTGTAATGTTCTTGGTCAGCGTGGGTATAGAGGTGGGGCGTCACAGGAATAATAGAACCAGGGTTGGTAGCCATTTTGAAAATTTTTCAAAATTCAGATTATGAAACTTTGAAAACCTTGCTCTGGAACCAAATGTGAGAAATGCGGATTACGGATCTTAAGGCTAGATTTAACACTAGAGGGGGTGAATAGTGTTTTAAGGAATTACTAATTCTTTTTGAGTTTATATTAATTTGAACACAAATGTATGCAATATTCAGACACAGATATGATCACAAAATCAAACACAGATGCAGATATAAAGTAAAAGCGATAAAGGAAAGAACACATCGGATTTTATACTAGTTCGGAGTTACCCTATATCCAATCCCGATTTCCTTTCAAAATCAATTCTTACAATTACACCCTCGATCTCAAGGCCACGAGGTACACGCATTGTTTACATCCAGTTGTCTGATTCTCCATTTCTTGTATAGTGCAATGGTCAGTATGACTCTTATTGTTGTTGGTTTAACTACAGGAGAAAATGTCTCATAAAAGTCGAATCCATATTGTTGATTGTAGCCTTTAGTTACAAGCCTTGCCTTGTATTTGCAAATACTTCCATCAGGATTTCTTTTAATCTTATATGTCCATTTGCAACCAACTACATTGTTGTCTTTAGTTCTGGTTGTGAGACTCCAAGTTTTGTTTTTGATGAGTGCTTTATATTCCTCATCCATTGCTTGTTTCCAGTTGATGTTTGTAACAGCATCCTTATAGCTGCTTGGCTCTGTCTGATTTAATTGTGCATTGTACACTTTTGGCTTATATATACCACTCTTGGACCTTGTTGTCATATGATGTCATGTTCTTGCAGGTTGAGGCCTATGTGCACTGATGTTATCATCTGTGTGTTGAGACTTGGATGGAGACTGCTCTTTCTCTGAGTCTATACCATTGTTTTGGCATGTGTTACTAGGAGGAGGACTTGAGATCTTTTCAGAATCATGACCTGATCCAGTGTCTTCTCTAGATACAGTGAGTTGTGATTCATTGTTTCTCTGATTTCCTCCTTCGGTTGCACTGATACTCCAGTCTGACACAATAGGTATTGATAGTAATGATGCACTGCCTTTGTCCTACACTTTCTTTGTGGTTCTGATATTTTCATCTGCAAAAGGAAATGTTCCTTCATTAAATACAACATGTCTTGAAACAAATATCTTTCCATCATTACTCAAGCATCTATATCCCTTTTGATTATTTCCATAGCCAAGGAATGTGCAAGAGGTGTTAGGCTTAGTTTATGGATGTTATATGATATAAGGCATGGGAAGCATAAGCATCCAAATGTCATCAGACTTTGATAGTCAGGTTTAACCCCAAATAATACTTCAATGGGATTTAGATGTTTGAGTACTTTGGTAGGTAGTCTATTAATCAGATAGACTGTAGTGTTGAATGCCTCTGGCCAAAATTTTATTGGCATAGAGGCTTGAGCTAGCAGTGTTAGCCCTGTCTCTACTATGTCTATGTTTTCTTTCAACAAGCCCATTCTGTTCATAGGTATGTGGGCAGGTTGTTCTTGAACAATTCCCTTTTTTTAAATATTTCTTCAGTGGTTTATATTCACTATCTCCATCAGTCTGTATTGTTTTGAGCTCATTATTTGTTTGTTTTTCAGCTCGTGTTATAAACTGTACCACAATCTTGCTTGTATCTGCTTTTGATTTCAAGAAATATATCCATGTATATCTAGAATAGACATCAACAAAAGATATGTCATACTTGTATCCATAGTCAGAACTTACTGGTGCAGGTCCCCATAAATCTGTGGCCACCGGTTCAAGTGGTTTACTGACTATTGTATTGGAATCTGCAAATGGTAACTTATGGCTTTTGCCTAATTGATAATAGGTACATATATATGGTCTAGATACATCAAAAGCAATATTATTATTACTAAGTACTTGTTTTACAACATTTACACTAGGATGTCCAAGTTTTCAATGCCACAAATCAAAAGTTTCTTTGTCTTTCTTAACATTTGACACGGAACTGTTGCACCACATATTTCTATTTTTGCCCTTTCCTGTATTTCCAAAGTTGAACTTGTATAGACCCTTGTCCAATTCACCCTGTAGTAATGTTTCTTGATTTAGTAAGTCTTTAACAACACAGAATTTAGGGTGAAACTCAAAGTACACATTGTTGTCATTAGCAAACTGAGATACACTCATTAAACTTTTCTTAATTTTTGAAACTCTTAGTAGATTATTGAGGTAAAGATATCTTTTACCTTTGATACTGCTAGTTCTAACATGTGTGATGTTTATAGCTTCACCAT
The DNA here is from genome assembly GCA_030765085.1 of Allium cepa. NCBI lineage: Eukaryota > Viridiplantae > Streptophyta > Magnoliopsida > Asparagales > Amaryllidaceae > Allium > Allium cepa. The sequence continues at coordinate 73,912,244 of CM060941.1, read as the reverse complement.
TACCCATATGTATAGTATGCATACCTGTTTATTCTTTGTTGCCAAGATTGAGGTCTTGAAGATTACTTGTGAGGTGGTTGGTGGCACCTGAGTCTTGATACCAATCTTCATTTGTTATGTCCTCTTTTTTGGTGAGTCTTTCTGAATTTGACTGTTGCATTCTTGCATCCTCTAACTGATTATTTGACCTCTGATTAATGTGTGCTATATTTGCACTTGGTTCACCATTTTTTTGATGACTTAGATAGTATTCAGTGTTGATTCTGAAATAGCATTGCCTTACTGTATGACCAGGCTTTTCGCAAATTTGACACTTTGCTCTATTATTATTCCATTTATTATTCCTTCCTCTTCCTCTCTGACTGCCACCACCTCTTTGATTGTATGAGTTTTGTCTAACATTTTGATTTTCATGTACCTTATATTTTGAACTTGCTGCATAGTTGATTGACAGTTCTTTTTCTTTTCTCTGTTCTACCCTTCCTTCATGTGATAACAGAATTGAGTGAACATATTGCATATTGGGTAGATTCTGCTGTGATGAGATGATTGCAACAACTGATTCATATTCTGTATCTATACCATTCAGTATAGAAAGAATTTGCTCTATTTTTGACACTTTGTGTCCTGTAGTATCAAGAAGAACACAATATGACTTTATCTTTGTCAGATATTCCTGCATTGTCATATTATCTTTCCTTAAGTTTTGCAATTGTCTCTTGTAGTACATGATTCTTGCAGCTGATTATGTACTGAATATTTGTTGTATTGCAGTCCATATCTCATATGATGTCTTGCAACCAACAAGTTGAGTGAGAAGAGGTGAACTAACTGATGATATTAGCCAAGCTGCTAACAGACTGTCTTGTCTCTGATAACTGATGAATTCTTTATTGATGATTCTATCTCCTTTGCTGTTGGTAACCATTCTTGCTGGAATTTCTGTAGTTCCATACAGGTAATCTTCTAAACCATAGCCTCTAATGCTGGTTTCAACTTGATATCTCCACAATATGAAATTATTTTCATCAAGTGCAGTGGTCACTAAATTATTCTTTGGTTTGGTGATATTGTAGGAATTTATTTCGATGATTGATGTTTCTTGATTGTCTGGTCTTGACCCTTCCTGGTTCTTGATTCCACTTGATGCAGTTGATGAGACATCATCATTTCCTGCCATGGTGGGGTGTCCGGAAGTGATGTTGAGATTCTTGATGTCAGGACTATTGCGGTGCAGCCTTGCTTGTGAATCTTGAAGCAAGACTCTTGGCATGGCACTGCTTTTGAAGGTTCTTGATTAAAGAACTCAAGAAGGAGATGATACTACACTCTCAAATGATGAGAATGCCTATAACCGAGAGCAACAGAGTGGGGGATGATGAGGCAGCTCTGACACCACATCTGGATGGTTCGATGATGATGCTAACCAATGTTCTCTGATGAGATTTTTATGGATAATCAGTAACTGCTTCCTGTCGTTTGACAGTTTATAGCTCTGATACCATAAAAGAAAACTGATTGAGAAAAGCAAAAGATATTCTTGTTATTATTTTTCAATCAATACAGAAATGCAAGGCTACGGACTGCTTTTATATAGTTTACAAATACTCTTGATAATGTGATATTGGGCTAACTATTTGGCCCAAGCCTTACAGACTCGTTACAGATATTATAACATACTGCTGCGATATTCTATTCTTCATAATTAACATATTTGGTTTAAATGTAGAGATCAACAAAATGAAGCGCCAAATTCAATAATATGTTTGTTGATTAGAAAATGTTACTTTTTAATCTTTAGGCTCAAAAATGTAAAATGAGGAAGTAAACAAGCAAATTAATGTAAATAATGCAAAGACGTAGAGTGGTTCCGTAAGCTTGCTTATGTCGACTGTGATTTTTTTTTACTATGTTTCTATTTTATGATTATAAGGAATTACAAGAGAATAAAAAAATATACTTAAGACTAAAAGGTTGCTAATTTTAAGAGTTTAGGACTTTAGTTTGGTGTGAGGGAATTTCTTAGTAGAGAGAGAATAACTAGAATTCAACCAGAATTCAACCTTTTTTGAAGTTGACTTGCATGAGATATTTATACTCACTGCAGTGGATGATGGATGAATGAGACTGCACAACAAAATAGATAAGAAGCATGCTTAAATGTCGATTTAGTCGCATGAGATGATGGAAGACAGTAGTAAATGTGAGTTGGAACATGTGGTTGAGAGATATGTCAATTGTCCCACCATGCTAGGCACATGCTTTGTATTTAATGCTAACGACGTGCTACAAAAGTAGATATGCCTTTGACGGACTTGCTATAACATCTAGTACAACTGGTTGTATGGCTTATCGTTTACTATTACATGCCTATGTAGCAAGGCAGATGAATGACTTTCTCTGGGTTGTTTTGACCGGTCGGTTGATTATGACACTTGAGGAATTTTTAATATTGCTAAAAACCAAGTTGCAAGGGATGTGCCAGGCCGGTTGTGGGATGACGGGACAGAATATTTGAGACCGATTGAAGGTAAACTGTGATGAAGCCAGACCAAAAAATGGTCATTCTTAAGGCGGTCTAGCCTATTGAGTTGGCTACTTGAAAGCTGCCTTGAGTTGGGCTGACCGACAATAGACTTCGAGTTGCTAAGTGGATGAGTTGGCTTGGAGCCAGATTGAATGTGGACCATCATGTATGGGCTGGTCGTAGATATGCGGGTCCATGTTGGTGAAGTATTTTTTATATTTTTTTCACTGTTTTGTGACGATTATACTTAGTTCGAATGGTTGATCACGAGAGGTCAACACTTAGATTTGAGTTTCTATGACGATCTAATGTAATCGATGAAACACAACGAATGTTGAAATTGATATGTGGTTGGAAATAAAATGGACAAGTTAAATCAATGATGATATATTGTGACTTAGATCGGTGTGGGTCCAAGGAGGTAGATGCATATTGAGTGTTCTTGAATTGAAGAGGGCATTCCATGTATCAAGTAGTGGACCTAAATCTTTTAAACATAGCTTATAAAATATCGAATATTTGCATGCCAATTGAGGATGGGTTGAGGTATATACATTATGATGAAAATGTCGTGATCTAAGTGGGTTCCGATTTGTCTTACCTACACATTAATTATTTGAAGTACAGTACTAACAAATCGATTTACTAGTATATTCCCTGTCTAAACCAAATCAACAGGAAATAGCCAACAAGTTATCAATTAACAAAATAAATATTGATAATATATGTGGATGGCAGCAACTAATTAATGGCACACAACCAAAAAGACAAGAAAGGGACAAAAGAAGAAAACTTAGCCCAAGGGTTGTTCAATCAATACATGTCCCATTCTGCTTAATTTAGTTGTCCTGCTTTTCTTTTGTCAAAAAGATTTGGTTTCAGTGCAACCAACTTTCTTATATGTTTGCCGTAAAAATAACTCGACGAGAAAAGTTTATATAAAAGATTGAATGACGTGAAGGTCATTTGGGAAGGAAAATACAAAGGAGGATGCAAACAATCGACTGATTGACTTACCTTTGATTTAGCTTTCGGTGCATGCAATTTTTGACTTGACGTATATGCACACGATATGAGTGGCTATTTTCTTTTAAAGTAATGTATGCATACGTGGAAAACACCAAACAAAATAGTTTTAATATTATATGTTTTTCCGTGTTATATAGATGAGTTTATTTTGATTATGATCAAAAGATCCAAAAAAATAGGTTCATTTAGTATGAATTTCATCTTTTTTAAAGAAAGGGATGTGTTTATCCAATTTTTAATACAGCACAATATCTATGATGCTGTATATGATATAGTTACATGGAAATTACCTGCACTTGTATATCGAAGTTCATGTTGGAGCCAATATATTACTAACAGTTCATGTATAATCGTTCAAATTAACAATGTTTGAATTTAAACATACCAAGTATTATTCAATCTAGTTAGGTTGTTCAGCACATGCTCATGCATTTTACTAATATTACTAGCATGCTTTTTGTTCATGTTATGAGCCTGCATGCACACATGCATGGTACAACTTGATCTACATCCTACTTAATTTATATGTAAATCTTCTTGTGAGTTTGTGTCAGGGTCGTTCCAACATGCTTATGGCCTTCTGGGTGTTATTTCAATTACATAGTTAAAAACACATTTGATTTTAAATTGAATATCGGTAACAGAGATACTTAACCTACAACATTTTCAAATTAAACCATAGTTTGCACCGCTTGCACCTTCTACTTTCATGAAGCTTTCAGGACTACAAATTTAGGTCCACTAAAAATATTAGAACCCATTCAGGGCCGGCCCGAAACGGTTTGGAAGCCTAATGCGAAAATACAATGGAACTTATTTAAGCCCATAAAGTGTGTACCGCAGGACTTCAACTTAAATCATTACCGGGGAAACCATAAGTCCTCCATTCGCCTATAAAATCTTCAAGTTCAGACTACAGAGTGAATAAATTAGGACCATTGTTATTTACACTCTACTTTGTTTAAGAGTAGATCATTTTTAAAAAAAAGTTTTTTTTTTACTGTATCAACAAAAATAACCACCTCGTATAATTATATTATAAATTGATCAATTTGTTCTTTTATTTTTACCATAATTTTTTTAAATCTTCACCATTTTTCTTCTTTAGTTTGCAATTCAAATCAATAATCAATAGGGAAATTATACCTATCTACAGATTAAATTCCAAAAGACAAAGAAATAATATTAATTGTTACCCAAAAAAGCATTCATAATGTAAATTTATTCAACAAAACAAATATGTAATTTTGTTTTTAAATTCCGCTGTTTTACACGTTAATTTGAATATCGACAATTCTAAATCAAATTAAACAATGTGTAAAATAGAAATGTGTCTTTGGTCTGAAGTTAAAAAATCGTTACTGAAAGTTAAACTGAACTTAGTGAAAAATGTATCTGATGGAGAAAAAGATTGGTGAAAAATAAATAGTGGATAAAATAAGAAAAAAAATATATTATTTGTACAGTATTTTTCTGTTATGCAAAAGTGGAGTTTCAATGGTAATACCATAAATTAGTACTATATATAAAAAAAAACTGAACATTTCAGACCTATGAAAATGGGGCCTAGACCGACGGCCATAGCACCAGTGTTCCACATGAATCAGCCGTTGCTTGGATACCGTGGTAATGTTCCATCCTACAACATGCAAAGGACTATTGAAAACAGTAGACTTTGCTTACCACTGAAGGCTACCTCGTTTTCATTGCTATTTGGTTTCCTAGTCCTACGTCTTAGCATGTTTCCTTTTCTGTTCTTTGCATTTTAGGAAGTTATTTTAATGTTAGGTAGGACCCCTACTTGTTCATTAAAAAGGAAACGATGTTACAACATAAAAGAATAAAACAACAACGATGATAGAAGTTCCAATAATAAAGGTAGGGGAGTCATATTGGAAAGAGGTAAAAATGAGGCACTGGCATAAGAATATCAATATTGTCCTTTGCCTGCCTAAGATTTCGGGTCTAAACTAATAGAATAAAGGGGATTTTAGGATCAACCAAAAAGATATAGAAAAATTTTGGTTCAGGAACAAAAAATTTGTTTTTTAGGCTGAAAAACACTTTTAGTGTAAATCACAGAATGATAGTTGTAACTATCATTTTCAGACTAAAAAGCAAACTTCTTGTTCCTGAGACTAAACTTTTTTGCAACTTCTTCCTTATGCCTATTTACCTGTAGAATAAACTAGCTAAAGCATAATGGAACGCATGATTAAAAATTTTCATTAGTTCCCAATTTTGCGTGAGCGCCATCACTTTACACTCGAATCACCTATATACTATTCAAGCTGGAGCAGAGCATTAAACGCTAGGAATGATTTAAAGTCCGTGCGTAATCAATGCGGAGTTGGAAAAAAAAAAACCTCAACGCATAATTTGATGCAAATTTTTTTTTTTGAAACTTGGTTTTATTTTCGTAAAAACGTGCAGCGTCCCATGTTTTAATCAACTGTAATATATTCGTGGATTGATGCAAATTTTGCATTAAGTATATATAAAAATGGTACCTATATGAAGCGAGAAACTCAATTTCTATTGAATGGTATCATAACTTTTAATTGTATATTTAAGTTGAATTTTTGGTTTGCTTGACGAACATTGAAGGAGATATGGAGTAGGAGGCTTCCACGTATAGATATATTATGGTTCCGCTGTGTTTGTTTGATAGTTGTATCTATTGAACTTGAGTTGTATAGTTAGACAGATGTTTATAACTGTCTAATATCTGTTGTATAAGTTATGTACTCTGATGTAATATGATACTATGTAATATTTTAGGTGATATATTATATTTCATTCGTTCCGCTGTGAGTATCTGTTGTTGTTCTGTTTTTTCTTTCTCTTTCTTTTCTTCTTCTATCTCTTTTTTCTTCAAGATGATGCGATTTCCTGAAGATAGGAAGTCGGGTCGTCTCATTTGGATCGTCGATATTTATTTATGATCATCGATCCAACTCAAATGAAAACCCACCATCGGAAACCCTAACCAAATCCTTAACGAAATAGAACCATGATAAGGTAATGTTTCATAAATAAAGAATAAAGTGAAAGTAGTATTTACCCATTTAATGCTACATCACAGAAAATGGTGATCTCATACAGTATTGCCGGTTTTTAGCATATGGTTTTGAACGTGTGAATAATATATTTTTGTGGGCTAAATCCCGTGTAAAATTATAGAGTCCAGCTCGTACTATACTAGAATCTCATCGGTCATCTAATGTCCAATTAGGAAACAAAACCCACATGCTCGCCGCTTCAATCTTCAAATGTTTTCTGCATCAGCAGTAAAATCACTATCACTCGAGTCACTTTGCTAGCTTTATGCATTTGAATCAATATTCATGTAATGAATTCACTTAGTAACGCGTTCTCGGTTCTCAATTTGGATGCAGAAGACGATACGGTAGAGATTCAGTCAGCTTCTGATGCCATAGCTGAAGGTACTAACTTCTTGTTTTTTATTTTTAATCCTTGCAAAAATTCTAGATAGTTTGATTCTTTTACTATTTTAGGAAGACCCGTAATTACATTGTTCATTTGTACCGTGACGAAAATTAGAAAAATATTGCATCTTGTTGATGGTTACTTCGCTATTAACTAGCAAATTAGGGTTTTTGATGCTGTTTTGTCAATAAAATAAAAACCAAAATGGAAATAAAATCCTATGGCTTGCAGGGAAGCTTAAGGAAAATGGTAAAAAATCAGACAGAGGAAAAAGGAATAAAGATAATATATCCAGTAATGGAGTTTCTGAAATAATTTCAGGAGAATATAAGCAGCCCCTTGTGTGGATTGACTTGGAGATGACAGGTCAGTTACTCTACTACTTCATTAGAATTGGTACAACTTAATCAGGGATATTTGAATTTGAAGACATGAAGAGTGCTGAATGTACAGTTTTGCTGTTGTTGTAAAAATTGAGCCCGTGTTAGCAGTTAATATTATATGACACAGAATGTTATATTGTCATTCACCATTAAATTGAAGTAGAAATGCAAGACGCATAACTGGAACTCATAACACATGCAATATATATATATATATGTATATGTATATGTATATGTATATATATATATGTATATGTATATAAGTATTACAAACCAAATAGACCTAAGTAGTGTACAACTATTTTTGTAACGAAGGAGTGCGTCTTACGTTGCATGCACAAACCATTTTTTTCATCAAATACTATGCTAGATACGAGAAAATGTATGAGCAAGATCATCATAATGTTTGCTGTTTCGTTTCTATTTGTGTAAAACCATGTCGAATAAACAAGTACTCTTTTATTAGTGTCTCCAACACATTCAGCCTCTAAGAGCAGTCCCTTGTACTTATTCGGTATTTATAATGCCAGATAAGAATGTGTGGTCACAAGTAAATATTCATCCCGTGGATTGTAGTCATGGTCATACATTTTTTGGCATTTTAAATGTTTGATAAACTTGTATATTGTCGGAGTGAGTGGGCATGGATCAGTCAAAAAAGTAACTTTTATTAACTGATCCACCTTTTCTATTGGGAATGCTGGCTGAATGTTAGGGATCGAATTGTTTGAAAATGCCCAACAGTCAAGTGGTTATTTTAATAGATATATGACCGTAGGCGCCTATTAAATAATCATTTGAAGCTCATATACTGGTTTAACAGGTATTTTAGGTTAGACGCGTGATCTTCAACTATTTAATAGGTGTTTGAATATTCACTTCAGCATTCTGAATTGAAAACTGAATATTATATTGTTACCCTTGATATTAAGGGGTTATAGCTCTGTTGGGGAACTTTCTCTCTAATAGCCTGAATATTCAAGCTGAATATGGGGCGTTGGAGATGCTCTTACCAGTTAGAAGAAAACTTGAATGCATAACTTCTTACAATTACTAAATCTTTACTTGCAGGTTTGGATGTTGAAAATGATCGAATATTAGAAATTGCATGTATTGTAACTGATGGTAAATTGACCAAGTCTGTTGAGGTGATTCTATGTACTTTTATATGCATTTGAACTATGAACTTCATCAAGTAACCCCTATCGTTTTACTTTTCAGATCAACAGCGTGTCTAATCACATATTTAGCTACTAAAACTTATTACTTTTGTTACAATACCAATACTTGTATCGCTCTATCTAATTAGCACTTATTGTTCTATTCTCCTAAAATTTATGTTATTGAATCCTCAACCTCCATGCCATTTTCTGAAGGCTAAATGCTGGATAATTTACTAATTAATACATACATTTTCAGTTTGTATCTTTTTTGGCAGTCATTTTATTAGGTTCAATAACAGACATACAAATTTTTATTGTCTAAGATGCTGGTTGTCTTCCAACAAATTTATTGCCTAAGATGCTGGTTGTCTTCCAACAAATTTATTGCCTTTTTACATATACGAATGCATGATATGTGTCCTAAATAAGGTCATTTTGTGAAGGTTTGCTCATAAGTTGCCTGAAGATTTACTGAATTTTCTGTCATTTTCATATGCATGTTTTATGTTTCTATTAACTGTAAACTCTAAATAATTTGTATTAATGCTTCAGTTTTTCTTCTTTGAAGCCCATGTCTTCTCCATTTAAAAGCCAACCGTTTCATTTAGTAAACAACTCAAGGGTGCACTTTGATCCTGAATATCAACATACAGTGCACTTTGATCCATAAACGGTTCAAAATATGAAGTATCATAAGCTAAATAACCAATTACAGAATGGCTTCTGTGTGTGTGTGTGTGTGGGGGGGGGGGGGGGCGTGTTTGTGTGCGCGCGCTTGCGCTTATATGTATTATAATTCAAACCCCCTCTTGATGACGTGACATGTTATACTGGATGTAGGTTTTCTCTTAAGAAAGTGCAAGAAACGTTAAACATGATGTCTTGATAAGTCAAGTTACACATGATGAAACAACAGTAAGCTTCTGCTGACATGTGGATCTGGACATAGTTACTTACACATTTGTCTCATTTTGTATTCAGGGCCCAGATCTTGTAGTCAGGCAACCAAAGGAGTGCCTTGATAACATGGGTGATTGGTGTAAGAAGCATCACTCAGCTAGTGGTACATGTAACATTTAGAAAACTTGTACAAATGTTCATAGTACTACTATTCATTGTTATCCTCAGTGAATATAGAAGCTAAGATCACATGTTGAATGCATTTCAGGATTGACTGAGAAGGTCATTCATAGTACAGTTTCCGTGAAAGATGCAGAAAACCAGGTGGTTTAATATTAATGTTTCTTCATCCTCAAATCTAAAAATATCGTTTAATTATTTGTGAAGTTTATGCCCTTTGGATAAGCTTTTATGAGTCATATTAATGTACGTACACACACACACACAATAAAAGAGTCGAATTGAGGAGAGCACTCATAATAATTATTTGAAATAATGTAAAATACTATCAATGAGCCCGACATACAAATACAAGCTAATTATTATACATAACAATAAAGGGCATAGAGCATAGAGATCATCAAACTGATGATTAACCAGAAAAAAAGGCAAATAAATGCACAGCCGCCAAGGACTGCAAAGCAAACTAAGCTGAGCAAAAGAGCGTGAAACAAACTACAGGGAAGATCGCTAAACATGTGCGCAGCAGGATGAGAACTGAACCAAAAAGAAACAGGTTGAGCAAAAATCATGCAAATGGCGCAACTGAAAAGAGCTGAATAAAACTGAGCACGTGCCATATCAAATTATTTGAACTTCTGTTGAAATATGTTGAGCATGCAGCGTATAAACTGGAGCGTAAATGTGGCTGAAACGATCGGCTGCTGACCATGAGTGTCATGAATCATGATTGGATCTGAGCATGCCTGCTGTCAAGGATGATTGCTGCAGATAAAGCTGGAAAAGCATGGCCGAAAAAAACGCTGCAAACAGTGAATGAACTGACCTGAACTGAAGAGTAAACAACCACCAAAAGAACTGCTGGTCTGATGGGTGAACTGAACACCAAAGTAAGGTGCGGCAGAGAATGAACTTTAAGGTCAGCTAGTATGAATCTCCAAAGCCTGTTTCAGTCGTTCCAAAAGTAATCTGGAGCGGTCGATTCCAGTGTACAGTAAAGGGTCAGACTGGGGATTCAAATCAGTGAATAGATATTGTACGATCCGTTCATAGTACAACTTCCATTCAAAGCTCCATCTGCTAGAACCATAAAAAAAAATGTGCCAAGCAATAACGTGTAAAAGAGTTGCTTCATTTCTGTACTTTCTGTTAAAACACATTGATTTCTTTCCATCCAAAGACACCAACCAGTGGTGGTGCACTAGCGTACACACACTCTCTCTATAACCACACAATGGGCGAAGGAATAGTTTGAAACAGTTGTATCTTAAACATATTAACTAAGTTAGAAATTATATTCCGAGTATATCAACACTCATAAAATACATGTTTAGTTGTTTCCAGACACAACTTACAAAAGTAACATTTATTGTTATTAATGTTCACGTTTTTTAACTGTAGAAGTTTGGCCGTGTTTAATTTATCATGTATCCTAATCTACATAAGAATTTTTGTTTTAGGATGTGCACGAATCTTCCATAGGTATTTAAAATACACCAATCTACCTCCAGAGAAGTTTAAAAATTTATACATAGAGCATGATGAGTATATATTCTGTTTATTCCAACTCCATCTAGATGTCATATTGTTGATCAGTAATCTGGTCAAGCCTTGAAACAAGTGTTTCAAATTGCCTTAATGAGTCTGCTATCATGTTAGAATTAAATGTAAGATTCCAACTAAAAACCTCATGCCGTCTAAATAATTCTTGTACAAGGTCATTTTTTTTTTCAGAAATAATAAAAGATCAGAAAATTCGAATTTCAAAGCTATGGGTGATTACCAAAGATCATGCCAAAATAACGTTCTATCCCCTGATCGCACAGCATAGTTGAGACCCAGTTTCAAAAATACCAAATAAGTTAACGTCTTTCCAGAAGATGGACAAATGCTGAAATTGGAGTTTGTAAATATGATAAGTACCATTATTAAATGTACATATTTTTAGACCTGCTTTATAACAAATTCCATGTTTTTATCCCTAATTCATCGATTTTGACCTACTGCAATAGTCTATTTCCTTCAAAAAAATGTGTTTACAATGATCTGTGATCACAATTTAAAGTACATTACCCAATAGTAAATTAAAAGTCTCAAAGCAAATAAGATGTATGTATGCTATACAGATTTGAGACTAGTTGTTTGGTTAAAACCAACAACAACAACTAAGCCATTATTCCCAAACAAATTGGGGTCGGCTAGAGAGGAACCCAAAACTAAATGATAAAGTTAATTTAAAAGTAATAATGACAATATTATATATATTATATATATATATATATGAAATGTGAAAATAGAAATACAGATAAAGACAAAATAAAGTAAAATAATTAAACAAATAATAATAATAATAATAATAAATACAATAAAAATAAAATAAAAAATAATTAAAAAAACCATGATGATGATAATAATAGTAGTAATAACACTAAGAGTAATAATGGTACTAATAGTAATAGGGACCAAAGACCAATCAGTTGTGTAAATTATGATCTGCATTTTATTTTCAAACTTAATACCCGAAAAATCTTTTTAAAAGACAAGTGTCACGAAACACCCTTATTGTCGTTTTGAGTGAAAATGTGCATTTTAAAACAACACATATTTGCTGGCTAAAATGCAAATACGTGCAGTTTAAAATGTATATATTTGTAAGATAAATATTTGATCGTGGACTGCAAATATTTAAAGTGCAGAATGCTCATTCCTGCAGTGTAGATCGCAAATTTCTTGCAGTGTGACTTTTAAGATGTAAATATTTAAAGTATAGAATGTGCATTCGAATTTCCATTTTACGTAAATGTGCTGTGTAGAATGCACATTTTCGTTGAAAACATTGACAGTTTTTTCGTGAAACCTGTTTTTGGTAGGAGGTAAAAGTGAATTTTAAAACTTTTGAAGGGTGTTTGGAAAAAACATCCTGAGAGAAATTCTATTGGGACACAAGTTGATGACGCAATGGTCAAGGTCTGTTGTATCACATCAAATAACCATCTCCATACGCACACACATGTATATATATACATATATATAGTTGTGTGTGTCGCATGCACTGGTTGCGTGTGTGTAGTTTAACTCCCCAAAACCCTCCAATAACTTTTGTTATATCTATATGTGGATGCTAGTAGTCTTGGAGTTATCAAATTGTCTTGATGATGATCTACATGATGAAATCACCATATTTTCAAAAAATTAGTCAAATGTGACATATGTTGATCAACAAAATTGGGTTTTTTTTGGGGGGGGGGGGAGGGTGTGCTTGGGGATTAAAAGATGGAGGATATTTGATCCATCCTCATATATATTATGTGTGCCGCACGTGCGCACTATATGTTTTTGTGTATGAGTTTGATACGTTTGTGCTAGAAAGCAGTTCACTTCTTGTCATGGTATCATATCTATGTTTGGTCACTTTACACTTTGCTAACTTATTATCCATTTATGATATATCTACATACAGATATACATATACGCAAACACACACATATGCGTGTGCGCGCGCGCCACGTCGCACGTATGTGTATTAAGCTATCACAGCCGTTACACTAATTCCATGCCACATACAATAATATGTCTATTGTGTGTGCATTAAAATAAATCTCATGTGCCCTATTGTGCTGGATAATAAATCCCATTGGGGTGGGGGATGGGGGTGTGTAGGGGTAGGATTGGCTACATCTCATTTTTGCTCCGTCTCAAATCCCTCCTCATTTCAACTACATGTTCTGATTTAAATAATCATGCAAGTGACATGAGTGATAAAGTGTGATTATTTAAATCGAAACATATGGTTGAAATCAAGGTGAATTTGAGGTTTAGTCGATCCATCCCCGCCCACACCTACGCACGCATGCGGGAGCAATCAACTACACCCCAAACAGTGCAGCACCCCCTACAACCTCTAATATCCACTCCACGTTTTCGCTTCTCTCTTCCCACAAACTCTCTATCCACTCATCCAATTATTCAAATAGAAACCTGTGACAGAAATTGGGGTGCTTCCAAACGTGCAATGGAGCGCTCCTCGTACATATGTGTGTTCTTTTCTTTTCTTTTAGTAAAAATAGCCTTAAGTCCTAGTTTTATGGTCTATATCTTTTTTTGTTTCTTCTTATCTTTTAGATTGTAAAATTTCTAGGTTATTTTATTTTATGCTTCTATGCTAATACTTTTCAGAGCAAATTCACTACTGCAAATTTTGAATTTCATAGGTTCAAATTTTATGTACTTAACCATTCTGTAGCCAAAGCGCTCGCCTAGGCATCAAAAAGCCCTAGGCGTTAGCCTAGAGCTTTTTTCTGTTTCCATGCGCCGGTGATTGGAAAAGCGCCAATAAAGCGCCCTAGGCGACGAAGCCTCGGTTAAGCGCGCTTTAATTAATTGATGATGATTTAGGGTTTTGGCCCAAAACCCTCAAAATCGAACCGGCTTAATTGAGCTGCTCGCAAAAAAAAAACATCTCGACTTCGATATTAAAAAAAACCTAATCTCGAGCTGGTATCGAAACTCCACTGCCGCCGACCGAAGCTCCATTGTCGTCGATCGAAGCCCCATCGCCGCAGCTAATTTCGAATTCGAACGAGAGGTATATTTTTAAATTACGTTGAAGTTTTAAATTTTTTTATGACCTGATTTTATTTTATATAACTGTTTTGATTTTAAAAACTGATTTTAAGTTTAAATTAGTTTAAATTATAAAGTTAAAAACTGATTTTAAATGTTATTAATTTTAAATTAAATTATAAAGTTTTGTTTAAATTGAGTTTAAGTTATATGTTTTCATTTTAAATTCAGTTTAAGACTTTAAGTTAGTTTTAAATTTAGATTGAATTTTAAAATGCAGTTTTTACTTTTAACCTTTAAAATGCAGTTTTTACTTATTTTTTAAATGCAGTTTTTACCTTTTTACATTGAATTTTAAAATTGAATTTAAATTGACTTTAAATTGAATTTTAAAATGCAGTTTTTAAATTGACTTTAAATTGAATTTTAAAATGCAGTTTTTACTTTTTTTTTAAATGCAATTCTTTAAATGCAGTTTATTTAAAATTAAATCCACATTTTAGCTTAATTTAAATGTTTAAGTTAAAATTTGAAATTGAATTTAAAGTTTTAACTTTTAAGTTTTAATTTCAGAATTTTAAAGGTAAAAGCTGAAAGTTTTATAGTTTAAACTTTAAAATTTTAACTAAATTGATTTTTAAAATGCAGTTTTTACTTTTTTTTTAAAATGCAGTTTTTTTAAATGCAGTTTTAAAATGAAGTTATTTTTTCTTAAATGCAGTTTATTTAAGTGAAGTTTTTTTAAAATGCAGTTAAAAGTTTTATTTTTTAAGTTTTAATTTCAGAATTTTAAAGGTAAAAGTTGAAATTTTTATAGTTTAAACTTTAAAATTTTAACATTAAATTGATTTTTAGAAGGCAATTTTTTACTTTTTAACAAAAAAATGCAGTTTATTTAAATGCAGTTTTTAAAATGAATTTTAAAATGAAGTGAAAAGGTTTCTTTTAAATGCAGTTTTTTAAGCGCAGTTTTTCTAAAATGCAGTTAAAAGTTTTTTTAATGCAGTTTTTACTAAAATACAGTTTTTTTTAATACTTTTTAGGTCATGGATGCAAACCTACCTAATGCAAATGTTGGAGATTCTGCCATGCCTACAAATAGAAACCGTAGGGTGGATGTTGGTTGGAATTATAACTACTTAGCGGTTGTAAATAAACCCAACAGTGTGACTTGTATGTTTTGTTTGAAAGTGACAACTAGAGGAATATATAGGGCAAAGCAACATCAAATTGGGGGATTCAAAAATGCAAGTGCTTGTCCTAAAATTCCATCCAATATTAGGGACGAGTTGATTAAGGCAATGAATAAAAAACAAAGTAGAAAGGTGGATGCTTTTGAGGCTAATGCAAGTAATGATTTAGGAAATTATAGTTCGGGAGATGATGATAATGAAGTTGAACCAATTAGCAAGAGAGTAAATCTTGGTGGGAGCGAAATGAATGTGAGGAAAAAGACATCAAAAAATCCCCAAGGTCCCATGGATGTATACATGAGCAATATGAGCATGAGATCAAGCAATCGAAGTGGAGGATCGACAATGAGACAAAAACTATAAATGAAGCTTGTGATAAAGAACTTAAAGATAGAACAAACCAATACATTGCTCGTTTTTTTCCAAGCTGGCATTGCATTCAATGTGGCTCGTATGGATGCATTTAAAGATGCGGTGGGTGCAATTGGTAGATATGGACCTAATTTGAAGCCACCTAGTTACCATCAGTTGAGTTCCATTGTTGAACAAGGAGTTGGAATATACACATGATCTAATGAAGGGTCACAAAGAGCAATGGGCGAGATATGGTTGCTCTATTATGTCGGATGGATGGACAGATAGAAGGGGAATAACATTAATTAATTTTTTAGTCAATTGCTATTTGGGGACGATGTTCGTAGAATCCGTAGATGCTTCTTTTTATGTGAAGACGGGTGAGAATTTTTTTGAGTTACTTGATAAATTTGTGGAATAAATCGGAGTAGACAATGTTGTTCAAGTCATAACGGACAACGAAAGCAATTTTAAGATGGCAGGTGAGTTTATAAATTTTAATTTCTTCATTTATATTTATTTGCTATACTAGTAAGTAAGCGTAACTATTTATCCTTATTTATTCATTAATTATTTTTCTTGCATAGGAGAATTGCTCATGTCAAAAAGAAAATCTATATATTGGACGTCTTGTGTTGCTCATTGCATTGATCTTATACTCGAAGACATTGGAAAAATAAGGAAAGTGGGAAACACAGTAAAGAGAGGAGTATCTTTTTCTGCATATATATATATATATATATATATATATATATATATTCATAGTGGTGTTTTGAGCATGATGAGAAAGTTCAATGGAAATAAGGAGCTTGTTCTATTTGGAATCACTCGATTTGCAACTAGCTTTCTATGCTTGCAAAGTGTGCGTAAGTAAAAAAATTATCTTCGAGCCATGTTCAATTCAGAAGAGTGGTTGGAAAGTAGGCGGGCAAGGGAAGCAAAAGGGAAAAAAAGCTCATGATACAGTTTTGATGTCATCTTTTTGGAATAATGTTTCTTACACACTTAAATGATGGGTCCATTAGTTCGAGTCCTTCGACTTGTTGATGGAGAAAAAACCCTGCTATGGGCTATATATATATGAGGCAATGGATAGAGCAAAAGAAGCTATTGAAAAAATCATTCGATGGAAATGAAGACAAGTACAAAGATATTTTTTCTATTATTGACAAAAGATGAGAATGTCAACTCTATCAACCATTGCATGCAGCGAGACATTTTTTGAATCTACTGTTCTTTTATAGATATCACACTATTGAGCATGATGAAGAAGTTACATGTGGATTGTATAAATGTGTCAAAAAATTTCTTTCAGAAATTGATCAAGTGAAGGCTATGGATGAATTGTCATTGTATACGAAAGCAGTATGACAATTTGATATTAACTTGGCGATTAAATCAACGGACACAAAATCACTCAGTAAGTCATTTGTATGTTTCAATTGTAAGAAGTTAAAAATTATTCTCAAACGTCTAATTTATGTTACATATTAGGTTCTGTCAACATTTATTGGTATTTAAAAATTGAATTGTGAATTTGTGATTTTTTTTCTTAGCCGAGTGGTGGAGTTTATATGAAATTCGGCAATCAAAATTTTAAGTCTCACTTTTAGTGCATCGGGTTGTGAGAGAAACTGGAGCGTCTTTGAGCATGTAAGAATTGTCTTTTATATTTATTTATGTTTGACATAAAGTTACAAACCTATGCAAAATTTCAAACATTGAAATATATGGTAACCTATTATTATTTTTTAATTTTTACAAGATTCATAGCAAAAAGCGGAACAAACTTGAGCATGAAAGGTTGAAAAAACTTGTGTTCATTAGATACAATCAAAAGTTGAAGGACCGCTTCAATGGAAGGATTTGATTGATCCTATTTCTTTGAATGGTATTGACGATTCAAATGAGTGGATGACAGGGCTTATGAAAAATAATTCTGATGCGGAAGACGATTTAGTTTTTGAAGATGATATATTAACATGGGGTGTTGTGCAACGTGCATCTGGAGCTGGAGAAAGGGCGCACTTAACTAGACAACATCAACAACATCACAATGTAACCAAGTCAAAAGGAAAAGAAAAGGCCTCAAGCTCTACATATGTTAGGAACGAAGAAGATGCTAATTTTGATGATGTTTTAGACGAAGATGGCTTGGATTACAATTCAAAAAAGGATGAAGATTATGAACATAGTTTGGAGAAGGACGAGGAGGAGAGCTTTGATGTCGATGATATGAGTGATTAAAGTTTATGGAACTTCAAAAATTTATTTAGAGTTTTAAGTAATGATGTAATTTCTTTATTTTAAATATTTTTGTTGGATGTAAACTTGAATTGGATGACCTTGTGCCTTCTTGATTTGGTTTACGATGATCGTGTGTTATTTTATTCTCAATATTGCATTTATATATAAATATTTTAAGCCAAAATTGGTGTTTTTAGGCTTTTTTTAGGTTTAGTTTTTTTTGCTACAAAATAGCAAAACTGACACTCAAGGCGTCCAAAAAGCCCTAGGCTCCAAAAAGCGCTAGGCGAAGCGTTGGGGCTTTTTGGGGCTTTTTCGCCTTGACTATATTGCTTAACCATAACTTTTTCTTCTTAACCCAAATTTTTTTTAGTGCATGATCATATTTTTTATATTTTACCC
Source organism: Allium cepa (assembly GCA_030765085.1). Lineage (NCBI taxonomy): Eukaryota > Viridiplantae > Streptophyta > Magnoliopsida > Asparagales > Amaryllidaceae > Allium > Allium cepa. The sequence continues at coordinate 73,893,853 of CM060941.1, read as the reverse complement.
TAATTATAATTTGTTTAGTTCAGAATGACGAGTCTTCGAAGTTAGTTGTCTTTTCTTATTTGCGCTAACTAAAGTTGATTTATTACACACGCATACATGCTAAATTTGATTTATTACACACGCATACATACACACACACATATACACACACACACACACATACATTCATACACACACACACGTGCGTCTGTAATGATCTTTGATTCTGATCTTTTTTTTAAACTTACCTTAAACTGCCACACTTATCTATGTAAATTATCCTTGATTGAAAGAGGTCTGAGAGTTTGCTGTTAGGCTATTTTCCCTTTCTGCGTAACAATTATATCAAAAATGGCTTCTAAGGTTGTAGGCATGTTATAATAATATCATGTTAGATTATTAAAAACCTGACAGGCTGTTTTCCTTCTTTTATTTAACATATTTTATTTGTCAATTCTGTTCTAACATATTCGGTAATCTAAGAACGTTTGACATAGCATGGATGCTTTTTCGAGCTACTAATGCCGATAGTGTTATTACTACCAATGAAGTAAGTTAAATTATCTTTTGATAGTTGATATTTGTAAATTCAGTAATCTAAGAACGTTTGACATAGCATGGATGCTTTTTCGAGCTACTAATGCCAATAGTGTTATTACTACCAATGAAGTAGGTTAAATTATTTTTTGATGGCTGGTATTTGTAAATTTAGTTATATGCAAATCAATACTAAAGATAACATATATTCTTAGATTGTTACGAGTCGAAATTTAGGAATCAAAATGTAAATCTGGGATGGATACTCGACTACATTATCTTGTTCAAGATCTTGCACGACACGATACGAGATTGGGTCTCTAAAATCTGTCGGAAGAAACTTGAATGTAATCCGAGATTTGAGACCTTGTTCGTAATCCGTTTGTGTTCAGTTATTCATAAATATTCTTTTTTACTGCTAAAACCTCATTTTAGAATCAATATGTTGTAATGAATTTTGCTTGATTTAAATCTCCAACTCATGGCTAAAGTTTAATAATCAATAATGCAGGTTATAGAATTTATTAGGAAACATATTGGGTCTGATACACCTCTTCTGGCTGGAAATTCCGTTTATATGGATCTCTTATTTTTGAAGGTTAGGATGATGATAATCATTTGGATCGATAATTCCTTGTCTTGTACTCTTTTTACATTATACTGTGCAAGTTGTATAAATATTTTTACATTGTCTTTTTTCTGCATACAGTCAAGCTATGCTGCCTGAATGCTTATAATTTCTACTTATTTTAGTTTAAACAGAGTGATTCACATGCATAAATACTACTGTACTTATTTTTTTCCCTTAGCCAATTTGATATGTAAATTTTGTATTTCCTCCAAGGGAAATTTATATGCAGATTTTGCCGTGGTTGACGTCAATTATTAGTAATATTATATTAATTGATCTGTTGCCCTTGCTTTCTTCACAGAAATATATGCCGACTTTAGCAGCTATATTTCCTCATGTATTGGTCGATGTCAGCAGCATAGTGGCATTATGTGTTCGTTGGTTTCCTAGAGGTGATTTCACAAACTATCTCTTAAAAGTTGTTGGCTTAGCTACACGATAGCATTGTAACAAAATACAATCCACATCAAATCGGTAAAAACAAATAAGGGTGTTTCAGTATGTTAGTTTTTTCATGAATTTGTTGGACATGTGTCCAAATGCATGGGCACCGCTAAATAATCTCATCTTATTTCTTTTACAAAACCGATCCAAAGGTTTTTTTAGTGTGGTATTGGAAAATAAAAATGTATTACCCTATAATATCTATAAGAAAAACTAAGGTAGTGTTTGTTTTAAAACAAATTTTGTGATTTCGGTTTTCAATATGTATGTCAAATATGAGAAGAATTGAGGGACGACGGAGGGGATGAAAGAAAGACGGATGAAAGGACGAAGGGGATAAAGGGACGATGGAAAAATGAATTGTTTCACGTGCTTGTGTTATTTATCAAAATAAGGAAAATGGAAAAAAAGTTGTTTTTTATTTTGTTCGTTAACTTCGTTTTCTAAATTGGTCATTTTCGGCAATATGCATACGTCATGTGCATTTTTGTACGGATGAAAACCCAAAACTAAACATAGCAAACCGAACACTACCTAGATTTTTGAGTTGGAGTTCATAAAAAAACATATGTAAATCTGTTTATTTGAAACCAATTTTTTGTTTGTGTTTTCAACATAAAGTTGGAAAAAAAATAAATAAATCAAATATCTATAGTTTCTTGAATTCAATTTTTGGAGAAAAAATTTCGTTTAAAAATCTAATATTAAAAGTAATAATTAATTTTCAAAAAACCAAGTTTGAGTTTCTTCAGTATATTCCAATGCTATATAAGTAATCCTAATTTCAAAAAAAAAGAAGGAAATTTATATGGTTTCATATGAAAAATGATTCTATATAAAACCTTGATTTATAAAGAAATCAATAAATAAAAAAATTCAGAAACTTCAGCATTTTTGTACAAATCCAGTAATCTTCAGAAACACAAATTGTCTTGAGAAATCCAATTTTATAGGAAAGATCTGTTCAGTTAATGCGCTCGGTAGATTCAAAGCGGTGGAGGTGCAAAAAGTCATAGCGGGGATGCAGCGAGGATATAGCGGGATATAGCGGACGGCTCTAAAATAGCATATAAAACTCATACTTAATGTTTTTACAAATATATAAATGGTAATTAAATGAAAAATTATCATTCAATTGAATTATAAATAATACATAAATAATTTTAAATAAAAACATGTGCGAATATACTTCAAATAAAACAAAAAACTGTTATATAACATAATTGAATTCGGTAGAATATTAGAGTATTTTCATTTCTAAAAATATATCAAAAATTAAATCAAATAAATTAATTTCATAATTTTATAATGTATAAATGCAAATTTTCAATTAATTTTATTAAAAAAGATATAGCGGAAATAGCAAGATATAGCGGAAATAACGGGATATAGCGGAAATAGCGGGATTAAAGCGGAAAGGCTATATTTTGGGGCTATATGGAAAAATCGTAGCGGTAGAAATCCGCTATGAGATATAACGGGGTTGTAGCGGGGTAATAGCGGTGCATTAACTACACAGGGAAAGATCCTTTTGTTTTTCTTTGTAAAATCCAAATTTATATGAAATACGAAAAAAAAAAAATCATGTTTGTAGAAAATTCCCTTTTTTTTAAATTGTTTCAAAATATTTCTATAATTTAAAAAAAATCAGTGTTGTAAAGGTATCCAAAAATATCGAAGTTTACAAAAAAGTTTTTTTTTATTAAAGAAATTCGAATAAATGAAATTAATTAAAAGGTTAGTATGTTCTAATAAGAAACAAAAATTTCAAGGAAAACACTTAATTTCTCTCTAAAAAATTGAACCTTTATTTTTATTTTAAATTTGAATGTGAAAAGACCAGAAAAAACAATCAAATTCATTAAGGAAATGCAAATATTAAGAACTCGGCATATACTCCAAGAGTGTATGATAATAAAATCAAAGTTTTTGAAAAAATGCAGACTTTTCGTAGATCTTTAATAATTGCATTTGTGTTTTTTTTTTTTTAATTTATTTAATTTATTTACTTGAATAATGAAAGGACCATCAGTTGATCTCCATCTTACAGCCATGCACTAGTTTTATATTGTAATTCAATAGTAAATTGTATGGTCATAGTTGTCTGTGGACATATGAGGCACATGCTAACCTCTATGTTATTAATAATGAATACAGCCAACCTTAAATAGCAATAGAGGTAATACTGGATTTACTGGCAGTCTAAATTAAGAAATTTATAACATAAACATAGCCAAAACCAATAGGCTGCATCATGTTAGACACATGAGACATTGTTGTGATAAACAAATTTAATTTGTGGACCTCAATAGAAATTTGTCTCTATTTTCCACAAAAAGCTCTAGTGAATATATGTTTCTGATGTCTTTTAGGTCTCATACATCCAGATACATGAAAATTTGAAGTTATGCAGTAGCCATAAGCTGGTGAAATGAACCTGAAAGTATTTAGACTTTGTTCTCATAATTTGCAAAACTTTGGATCATTTCTTTCCTCCTCTATGTATCAGTTTGTACTTTCAGTGTTATTCTACAACGAGACCTGCTAAAATAAATAAAATAAAATCTCTGGCTAAACTCATGTTATTCACCGATAATTTGAACAGAAAGGAAGCAAGCACCTTTGAAGGAGAAAAACCATAGAGCAATGGATGATATCAGAGAAAGCATAAAGGAGCTCAAGTATTATAAAAGCAAAATATTTAAAACGCAGGGCAGCTCCTGATCGAACTGATAACTCTTACTGCATATGCATCCCAAGACAATCAAGTGGATATCTTTTGGGTTATCTTTTTGAATCTTGAGAGATTCTGAAATCAAAGCTTGTAGATTGCTTAAAGTTGAATGAGAAATGATGATTTATGTAGTGACAGTCTTCTGTCAATGCTTATATGCGCATAAGTATGCATTAGCACTAAGACATGTATATGGAGTTTTGTGAAATGTCATTGAGATGCTGTGATACTTTATGAAAAAGAGTGAAAATTTGATGAACCATACCACAATGAATCGTAGAATATTCTAATATTTTGGCCTATTTTGGCGCGTTAATGCTTAAGTTTAAATATGCAAGTTGTTATTTTGGTATGAGTTATGATGCAAAATCTAGCACCGACTCCAAGAATAATAAAAAATAGGGCATTTAGCAAGATTTAGTGATGTCCGGTTATGTCTACGTCCTCAATCCAAAAACTAATCTTTTAGTTCAACAAGAGATCAAAAGAGAGAGATTTAAATATTACAAAATTGCTTGAATGCGTAAATCTTTAACTAACTTGGAAATACAAATTAGAGTTTGCAAAAGTGGTGTATTCTCTCTTTTTATATAAAATGAAGAAGTATGCCTTTATTTATAGTGATTTAGAGATGAAGGTTTGTCTTGGATACAAAAATTAATTGCCCAATTAATTTCCGAAGTTTTATATATTTACATTATTTGATTTTCACATGATATTTGTTTTCATATTATTATCATTTATATCCTTTCTTTTTATCTCATTACATAATCAATTAATTGAATCAATAACTTGTTTGTTTTTTTCCTTTATTCTTTTCTCATTTAGTTTAACTGATTAATTGATTGTATATATTGATTAATATCTCCTATTTATGTATTTGACACATATTTGAATGAATTTTTTTCCACATTTATTCAAATTATTTATCATTCACATCAATTGACAAAATATTGATTGTTAAGTCAACTCCGCTAAGTAGCTCGTGCTGTACTCCTTTGAAACCAACTTCGTCAACATATCGGTTGGATTTTCCTTCATATGTATCTTCAACAGCTTTATATCTTTCATTTCCAAGCATAAAATTGAAAACTCCAACATCAATGTGCTTTGTTTGTAAATGACAGTAGACCATCTAAAAACTGCTCCATCCCCTAAAAACAACTCTAGCATCTTTTGTTCGTGGATCGAGATTCAGTGGAGATGATAGCGGGTAGTGCAGTAGTGAAGTCTGATGGAGTTGCGACATTGATGGTAGTGAAGAAAGAGTAGCAGTGGTTGTTGGAAATTTCTTTTTGCGCTCGTGCGTACGTGCGCGCGTGTGTTTTTTTGGTGTGATGATACTTAAATACAACATGTCACCACGACAACAAACCACAAATCATGTGTCATATTTTGTGGTATGAAATTAAATATAAGCCGGATTTGTGAATGATCATTATAACTAGCACTTTATGTAAAATTGAAATAACATTTTATTCTCCAGTGCCGATATAATAGAATTTTATGGACCACAGAAATTGAATTTGACATTCTATAATGCTAGTTTAAATTTGCATTGCTCTTATTTAATGTTGCTTTTAGCATTCCATTCAAAAACGTTGGTTTAATTTAGCATTTTTTTAATTTGTTATTTGTTTTCAAAGATGCTTTGTTGTGGTGTACAACTCGGGGGGGGGGGGGGGGGTTATTGTGGGGAACTCGGGTCACTTTTGAGGAAGCAAGACATAGTAATGCAGCGTGATAAGATTTGGTGGTGGCTAGGTTGTTGGGTGATTTTAGGGTTTCGTGCTGATGGAGGCTAACAACGATAATGAAGATGACGACGGGGAGATGCGGGGACTGCGATATGATAATGATAACGATTGGTTGGGGGCATGTCGAGGGTTGGGTGTAATGGTGGAACATGAATTTTGAGTTTGGCGGGTTATATATGAATGTTGGGAAGAAATTTGTCCTTCCTAAACTTTAAAACAACTAATCTACAAACTAATTTTTTTAGTTTGTCATTTAACCTTTTCATGATCTTTGGTGGATGTAAAGCTCTAAATAATTGCAGTGTAAACAATGTATATGAAGCAGTTAAACATTGTATTTAGTTTTAGATGTAAAAATACTTTTGGCATTTACTGTGTTGGAAATTTAGGTTTGATTAAGGTTGCTACAGTAATGGTTATCATTACCATTTTGCAAATACCGATACTGTATCGTTTTTACTAGCAAACTAAAATTGCTTACCATTATCGGTACCGATTTGTTGGTATGTTGAAGGTTGATATACAGATTATTAAAGAGATTTTTCGTCTCACAGCACCCGAAATGAACGTGAAATAACCTTGGTGTTAATTACTTCGATGACAAATAATTTAAAATTTTAAATGATATTAAATTTGCCTTCATATAGTAATTATGCAGCTAAAAGCTTACACAATTATGTAGCTGCACTTTAACTGTTGTTTAAAATACCAAATCGAATTGGTATTTAATTCAACTAAAAAGTGAAAAAAATTTAACACTGAATCCAGGCGAAAATAAACGAAAGTACAGAAAGTAAAAGACACAGAATTTATGTGGTTTGGATGTTAAGGAATCCTACGCCACAGGGAATTGTCACTTTCTTCTTTATGTTTCTTAGTAGAGATATCTAATGGTAAATAGTACAATGATTTTATTTTTCAAACCTTCAAATAACAATCGAAAAAAGATCCCTTTCTTGCTACATTGTCTTTTCTATTTAGAGATGCATGTGGATCGCCACAATCCTTCTTCTACCATTTTTTTTTTCAACTTTGAATTATGTCATGTGACATCCATTCACATTGTCTATTTGATGAATGTGGATTGCTGGTGTGTTTTTGGATGAAAACTATGATTTGAGTGGTTAAACTATGGGCTTTGGAGGGAAGTTTGAATTAACACGAGAACATCAGAAATTGTGGTGGAAGACTTCAAATTTGAATGAGTTTTGTATCTGATATGCACTCCCTCTTTTGTACAGGATGAGCTATGCTGCCATGATCATTTTTGTTGTGACAGTGTTAAAAATTGTGCCTCCGTTCTACCTTAGGCATAGTTGATACTCGTGAGGCTGACCTATGCTGTCCAGTGTGTCTCGCTTGCATGGTTCTACGTTGGGATGATTGAAATTATTTTGTTTTAATTGATTCATAACATTTTCTTAGCTTTGTGCTGGGGTTGAGTCGTTTGGGTTGCTCGGATTAACTTATGGCTCCTTAATATGGGTCTACACTTGCCCCAAACTGCTCTTGGTGTGAAGACGCGTAAGCTATTGGGATTTGATGCTTATCTCTTTGCTGTTTGTTTAACAAGTGTAGATCTACGGTGGAATGATGTTTGGGTAACCCTATGTGCACCCCTGGGAATGCTTTGGATTTCTCATGGTACTTCTTAGAGATTCCTCAGTGATCGCAGGGAAGATCGATACTTAAAAGAGTTAGCATTGCATAAGCTTTTAGGAATGATAATTAGACTCATTAGATCCTTTGGTTGTAGAGCAGTTTCTTTCTCTTGTCATATTCTTTTTGCCTCCACGTTTGTTATGTCCTGATGGCGGCGCGTTTGTTTATCAACCTGTTCTGGTGGCTACGCATTCCTTTATAAGGTTAGGGTGGCGTATCATGTTGGCTTTATGATGCAAGATCATTGGCATGGATCTGATATCTTTGTACCTTAATTTATGGGTGCAGTGCATCATCTCGCTGCAACTTCCATCTTTTTGATTGCAACTCTGTTAGTTGGATCAAACATCATGACCGCGAGTTGGCTCTCACACTTTGTAGCCATTCTTGGCAGCAATACTAAGATTTCGATCGAAAAATCGAACGCAGTTTCTTATGACTAGTTGTAATTTCTGACTTCTTTTTGTGCGGTGTCAACCAGATCATTTCAGCCTCTTCTCTCTTTATCTCGGCTTTATTTGTAAGGGCAGTTCTCTAGGCTTTGTGCCTCCTTCGACTAGTCTTTAACAAGGTTTGAAAAATATAGATGTAACACTTGCGACAAAGTCTGCAGCGATCGCAGATCGGTGTGAACTTATTTTTCTTTCTCATTTGTTCTCTGCAGCCCATCACTTCTCTTTTTTGTCTTTTCAAAAACAGAGAACTGACTTTGCAATCATTTCGCATTTAATTATCTTGACACGTGTCATTCTCTTAATAGCCAACTCTTTCAATCATTGTTAAATCACCCTCTTCGTTTTTCTGGGCGAAATCTATCACAATCTTAGTACTCATTATTTTTTATTGTTAATTTGATTGACGTTTCACGAATTTTCTTATCATTCCGATTATGTGGCTTAATATTCAAATTAAGGTACATATATATATATATTTATTTTATTCTTCTTGTTCTTTTTTATGCTTTTATTCAGTAACGGAAAAGAAAGAAAAGAGGTGAGAAAATCATTATCTGCTAACTTGATTCCGTTCCGAAGTTTAAAACTAATTATAGAAGGGATCTTGTTTTTTGTTGGATCTCTTTATTTTAATGCTTCTTCTTTTTAAACTATCCTCGTGATCTTTGAAATGGTCTCTTCTTCTACCCTTTTGTTTTTTCCCTCTAAAATTACTTGTGTGGAAGAAGCTGAGTGTATTCTAAATTAATTTGGGTTCATAGGTTATGAGGTTTCTGAACCTCATTAGCATATTAACAACCTCCCAAATAGGTTTATCTCTCTTATGCCCAAATATATACGATGCATGCTCTATCTTCCTCCAAATCAAATCCTCCACCAATGGTTAATCACCATTGACATTTTTTCCTGTCCAGCTCGCCCCTCTTTCATACTCCTTCTCGATCGCCACCTACAATCTTTATGCAAAGAATGGTTATACTCGTTCTTGCAATGAGCTACAGTTCTATTTTATATTAACAAAAGTCCTTTAAGGGGTGATGCTAGTTCTTTTTATGCCCAGCCTAAAAAGGCGGGTCCCGATAGAAATCCCCCGAAAGACTCAGAGATAGGTCAACTTATATTTCTTTATTTCAAACTGCGATGATTTCCCTTATTCTTTTTGTTAACATCCTACTCATCTCATGTTTTCTAAAGATGACACCAAGTCATGTGAGTCGTGTATGGATCATATTTTAGTATTAGGTGCGGAGGAGAGGAAAGTACAATTGTTTTTTAATGAAGCGCTGCTGGTAAGTATGGTTTTCTGAGCCTAAATTATAAATACTCTCGTATTATTTTTAAGCTTTCTCAAACTTCTTCTGAGCCTAGGGCTATAATTTGCTAACAATAGATATAATAAATGTCATTTTTTCATTCCTGACCTTTCATGAGAACTTATTATGATCTTGAAATTCCTTTTATATACGGATGAAATGGATGATAAAGTCTTGAAAGCGCTCCTTAGCAAACTGAGGAAGAAGCATATCCAAATGAGAAAGCATGTCGTTGATATAGGTTCTAACCGGGGTTCCGAGAAGTTAGTCACTTCCACTCCCCCTCATCCTTCAATGGCTCCCTCTATTTCTACTTCAGTAGTTCTCTCTATTCCTCTATTGCAGCATTTTCCTAATCCCTACACTCGATGCTTACCTTTGCCCGAAGGTACCGCATCAGAACTTCCTGAGAGGGTATGAAGGACTGCACTGGATAATTTGTCTAGTATTGCCTCGTCTCCCCTTTTTTCTTCCTCTTCCTTTTCCTGTATTTTCTTCTTCTCATCTCATGTTTGAGTTGGAAAGACCTTGGTCCTACATAAGAATCTCCTTTTTCTTTGGTGGCTTATTTAACCATCTCTTATCCATTGTTGCTGCTTTCTATTTTCTATTGGTTTTTTTTTATCTTAGAGCCTTGATAGCTAAGGCTCAGAAGAAGTGGCAAGATGAGCAGGTTATTAACCATACTTAGGTCACCATATTTAATTAAGTCTTACTTTAGCTGCTTCTGAGAAGGCCAACATTTCCTCCAAAAAGGCCAATATAGTTTTCGAAAAGGTCAAGATTGTGGAGGATTTCAAATTGTATCGGGAGAAGGTTGAAAGGGAAGCCAAATCCATGGCGGATGCCTTGGCCTTAAAAGATCGCGAGTTGAAGGAGCCGAGGACGACATAGGAACAGCTTAAGGAGAACACTTCTATTGTAACCTACAACCTGTATCCCTAGCCCGCATTAATTTAAGGACGAGGTCAAGCTTGACATTTTAGGGGGCCCAGTGGTGGTTAGCAAGGTTTATGACTATTGCCAGGCCTAGTGGAAAGAAGAATTCTGTAACATCCCCCTACTTGGAGGCCCAAAACTAACAGCTATAGATGCTACAGTCATTCACAGTTATTAATCTTCAGCAACCAAATACAGCGGTGCTAGATTCATTCATACACAGGTCATAAGAGTATGGAAAATTTTAATAATTCAAAAAAACATATTTCCACATTTAGATCGAAACATTTCATGTTCATTACATAATCCCATAATACGTTAACCACATTCAGTAAAATGTAATTATTACAATTACACCAAGAGCGACATATGAAAATGCCCCCTTGGTTGATCAGAGTATATAGTAAGACTAATAAATCTGCCTTTACAAACAAAACACACAGCGGAAAAGATAACCCTAAATAACTATCTGCCTCTTACACGCCTCCAGAAGCTTTATTCGACAAAGGAGAAATCTTGAAAACCTTAAATCTCAAACTACTGAAAGTCAATTGAGTATCCGAGAGTTTAAAGGGTAAAAAAAACTTCAAGTCACACATAAAACCTGGAATGAATAATAATCTAACATCTTAATCCTTTTTTATATCTAATGAGACCATGTTGCTTAGTAGAACGAGTTTTCCCTCACTAGTATCCAAAAATCTTTTTAAAACCATATTCTGTGCTTTTGCATCCACAATGGTTACAACATACATTTTCAAAACATTATGATGATATGCATACTTGAAAACAATTAGGATTTTCTCAATCCAATTTTAGACTTTATTAGCTTCAAAGAGGGACTATCCATCCCGTATATATTTTACTTAAGCTAATGCAGACTATCTCACATCTCATAGTTTTCCTAGGATGACTATCCGTCCCTAACGTGATGTTGACTATCCATCAAACATACCATAGTTGTCCTTGGATAACTATGAACTCTTCTTCAATCCAAAGGAGACTTTCCATCCCTAACATGATGTTGACTATCCATCAAACATCCCATAGTTTTCCTAAGATGATTATGAACCCATCACTTGGCCACTTAACTCATGCTATCCCAATGAATCTAATTATCTCATGCTATCCACATTATTAAATTTATTTCCATTAGTATCCCTAATTTAAGTTATATCCCAATAATCCCATGATATCTATGTGGTTTACCTATTTCCATTAGCATCCCTAATTTAGGATATATTATTCATAATGTACATTGGTATCCCCCAATGATTGTGAAAACATATAAGTGTTGGTATCCTCAATTATTGTATTGAACTCATTAAGCCCACCCCGGTATCCACAAGGTTAAATAATATTTATTTTACAAGGTTAAAAGAAAACAATTTCCTTCAAAAGCTTTGCTTTCGACCCTTTCCGAAAGCAACCTTTTAACCCCTTCGAAAGCATAAACCATAAATTTTAAAACAATAGGCTCCAAAATTTGTAATACTTTAAAACCTCTCTTTCGAAACCTTTCAACCATGTTAAAGTATTATTATATAAGGGTAGAAGCATAGCTTCAAAACCACTTGAAAGTTTTCCTTTCAAAAGCATTGAAGGTTACCCTTGAAAACCAAACCTTTCAAAACCAATGAAAATCAAACCTTTCGAAACCATTGAAAATCAAACCTTTCGAAACCATTGTAAATCAAACCTTTCGAAAGCATACTTTGGGTCATAGTGAAAATAGGTGAAAGCATCTCTTTCAAAAACATACTTTATTTTATAAAATATGGGGAAGTTGGATGGTGTCAAAACCATCCTTTCGAAGGCTTCAAAACATATGGGAAGACAATTTAACTTTTGACAACGTCGAAAGCTTCTACTTTCAACCTCTTTGAAAGCTTTGGAAAGCGACTTGTATTTTATAAAAACAATTAAACCTTTCAACAACATCGATGCCTTTGATGCCATCGAAAGGTCACATATTTAAAAAGGGTTTCGACCTGGTCGACAACTACCCCTTCAAAACCTTCAAACAAAAAGTAAGAAATTCCTTCGAAAGCTACTTCTTTAAAACAAAAGCAGCAGCTCTCTTTTAAAAACCTCTTTGAAAAACCTTTTGAAAACATAGCTTTTGATTGTGTCGAAAGCTCCTTTAAAAATTATCCTTTTGAAACCACAGCTTTCGACCTTGTCGAAAGCAAGCATAGATTTCGACCTTTCGGAAGTTTGTTAAAAAATCCAACCTTTTGAAATCATTGCTTTCGACCTTGTTGGTCAATGAAGTTGAAGGTTCTTCCAGAGAAGGCGGAACCACCTTTTCTGATCAAAAGCCGTTTTTGCCAAATTACAAAAAATTTTTGCAACAAACTTTCCAACTTGTAAACATTTGATTGGCTTTCACAAACTTTTAAATAATTTGGATAATATTTGCCGCATTTTGTCATATCAAAATCAAAATTAATTTTTAACAAACAAGCCCTTCCTATTTTCAAAACAATTAAATCATTTAGGCCCTCCTTTCAAAATAATTTAATTTGTATATTAAATCACTTAGTAAAAATCTTCAAAAATTTTGGAAATTCAAATTAAACATGTTATCTAATATATCAAAATTTTAGACCCAAATTCTTAATATATTTTCCAAATTAAATTAATGAACCCAAATAACCATATTTTACTTTGAAAATTCATAACTAATTCTCCACGGCTTGGAAAATTATGAAAATTGAAACCCAACTCCAAAATTGTATTTTCTACAACATATAATTTTCCCATGGCATTTCAAAATCATTAAGTCTCATTTTACCCTAAAACCTTATATGTTTCCTATAAACAATCTTGTTTAAACATATATATAAATCACAAATCAAGCATATCATCATTCAATATATCATAAAAACAGACTTACCCTAAATTCAAAACCATATGATTATAAAACTAAAACAGAGAAGTAGAAACTATTATTCACCTTAGATTGGATTAGGAAATTGAAGTTTGATTGAGATTGATTCATTCTAGCTTGAATTCTAAGTTTTAAATTGATTTTTCTATTCTCTTCTTTCTACCTAATGGCCGGCCTTACTCTTCTTCTTATGGTTATTATTTTGTTTGAGATAAAATGAACGTGTATGGCCTAATGTAAATGGTTTAAGGGGGAATGTGGGTGGAAATTTACACTAGTGCCCTTATGTTCAATTGCTTAATGCTTAATCATTTATAAGTTCATTTGTTTATATAAGCATATTGTTGAATATGCGCTTATATGTTTTTTGTTTGATGATAATAAACATATATACATTCGTTTAAATGTATTTGTTAATATACTATTCTATTTTTCATAGTTTAAATAAATATTTGTTGAATAAAATAAATTACACAGAATTTGAATTCAAATAGATATTTTATTCAAATAAATATTTATTACATTTTTGTTTGAATAGTACAATTTCAAGCTCTCACTATAACTATACAACTTTGATTACAATTACATCACATTTCATATTTACAGTTCACCTCACTACATATCACTCACACTCGTATCTATCTTCAACTGCATTCCAGTTTGAATCCAGCATCTGAGCAATCTGCAAAAATATAAACTAACGCAGTAAAATTGAAAAAGAAATATTTTTGCAATTCAAAAATAAAAGATAATTTTTTAAAATATGATTTGCCTCAGTTAATTGGGTTGTTCGTCATAATTTAAATTTGAATTCATCATACACGAACAACTTGTGACATACACTGTGTATTACTGTATATGTCATAAGGCCGTGCACGCCGATATATACACTTGATTGATTTACAGGGACAGGTGAGCACAGGTCAAACCCAAATAAAAAGCCGGGTTCAACTCACGTGCAGTATATTCAAAAGTCACAACTCTCGAGCACAAGGTCAAACCTGAGTTTTTTGAAAAACTGGATTCAACACAGGGAAGGTCACAAGTCCAACACAGTTGCAACAATGCATGAAACAATGAAACATTTCAAAGCTTCAACAAATCAGAACAGCCATACATGAAGTGAATCAAGTTCAGCAGTGCAATGACCAAGCGTTGACCAATGAACAAAGAACAGAGACCAAGCAAGGCATAGCAACTGCTCAGCAACAGTGAATGGGGCAATGCACAAGACAGTGTACAACATCAACTACACAAAGCCAAGCATGATACAGGTGGACAGTGAAACAAGGCAACGACTTCAGGCATGATTCAGCTGCATGTATAACAGGCATGGTGACACAAGTGATACAAGACAAGATGCAGTGAAGCATGTACGTAGGCCACCAGTGAAACAACTTCAAATAAACACAATGCACATGACAACATACAAATGCATTATGAATACTATAGGCCGAAAATGAAGACTGCAAGAACATGAATACAGGAAAACATGTCACTGCAACATGAATGTCATCACAGTCATCACAATGAACACATATACTCAATGCAACATGATCAACTCACATGTTTGAAACCATAAGAGAATGCAAACTACCAACTACATGCAGGAGAACAAAGACCAAGCTGCAGCATACCAGAAGGTGGAAACAACAGAAATTGTGCAACATGATCAGAAGCAAGGCAACAAAGACTCAGCAGTGACAGTTCAAGTGAATCGAGTTCAAGTCAAACCAACATGATGATAACACAGCAACAATGAAACTAAAACAATGAAACTGACTCAAAGCACAAAAGTGCACAGCAACCATCATGAACACAGTGAAGACCACAAAGGCAAGAATGGACAGAGCTCGAGCACAGTTAAAACTCAAGCAAATGAAAACATCACAGTGACATGCTACAACTTCAAACAGGCAGTGCACATGTGAATCAAGTGACCAACCAGAAGTACAACATGACCAAAAGTATACAGTAATGCAACATGGAGTGTGCAAGTGCAATTCGAATTGACAAAACAGTTTCAAGTTACAACAAGCAGTTGCAACATGGCGAACAGAGACATATGTATATGAAGTGACAATTCGAGCAAAAGTTCGTGTATGCATCAGTAACCGAGCAAACAGAATCAATAATACAACAGTGACAAACATCATATGGAAATGCCCAACACAATGGCTAGAGACGAAGACTACAAGATGAACAAAGAAATTCATGAAACCAAAAATTTACGTAATCAAAACATGGCAGAAGTCAAGTCAAATCAAACCGTGATGACCAAGGCAACTAGCTCAAACCAAAAATGCCAGCAAAAATCGAAGTTGAACAAGTCAGAATTAAATACCGTGGTGGCCAAGCAAAGCCGTGACCATCAATATACGTTTTTGATCAAGTCAAAAAACATCTCAATCATCGAAACAAAATCAAGTGGCCGTGATGAATAATATGACAAATTCAAATGATTTTATACGAACGCAAAAATAGGAATTCGAGTCCTATATAAACCCTAGGATCATCATCGGCAAATCTATTCGAGTTCGAGCTTAAAAAAGAACAAATCATCCAACTCGAATCACGATCGAGTTCAAGCATCAACCCAGTAAAGCAAAAGGATAAAATTACATACCGAAGCAAGGAGTTGAACTCGATCGAACAACGAAGCAGCCGAAGTGAGCAACGAGAGAAGGTCAAAGCTACTCGCGCATTATCCACAAGATTAATCAAACATAAAGTCGGCAGCTTCAAACCCTAATTTGGATCAGGGACGAAGCCCTAAATTTGCAAGAGGAACAGAGCCGCCATATTCTTTTTTCAAAGCCAAATTTGGATCGCAAACAGAAGACTTAATTCGACAAAGAGGAACAGCCGTCACAAGCAAAAGGATTGGGTTAAAGAAAATAAATTGGGCCGGCTTACTTTATTTTAAAGGGCTTTATTTTATTTAATTAGGGTTTAAGTTTAAACTGTTTTTAGTATGTTGTCTTTAATTGTTGTTTTTATTTTTCGAGTCAAAGAAGTTGTAAATCACCACCTAGGTTTAGGTAGTGTCAGATTGTCTAGTTAGAATTAGTTCAGTGAGCAGGGTGTGCGAGTTTACAGAGCTCTATAGGCGGGAGCAGTGTTTGCGAGTAATCAAAAGCTCTATAGGCGGGAGCAAAGTTTGCGAGTAATCAAAGTTCTATAGGCGGGAGCAGAGTTTGCGAGTAAACGAAACTCTATAGGCGGGAGCAGGGTGTGCTAGTCTAGTAGAGTGTTTGTGAGCGGGAGCAAATGTTTGCGAGTCTAGTAGAATGTTTGTGAGCGGGAGCAAATGTTTGCGAGTCTAGTCGAGTGTTTGTGAGCGGGAGCAAAAGGGTCTGCGAGTCTAGTAGAGTGTTTGTAAGCGTGATACTGTTTAATTCTAATAGAAATCTGGGAATGCAGCAGTAGGCAGGGGTTGCCGAAGCTGGGTAAATTTTGTGTGTGATTTACTTTTTCAGCATATTTATTTCTGCGTTTTGTTTCTGTGTTTATATCGAGAAAATTGCTACAACCCTATTCACCCCCCCTCTAGGGTTAATCTAGATCCTACAAGTGGTATCAGAGCCCGGTATTTTTTAACTCTAGAGTCATGAATCCACCAAATAATATTTTTGTTGAGGGTCGTTTCAATATTATTCCTTCTATTTTCGATGGAACAGATTTTTTGAATTGGAAATTAGAAATGGAATTATATTTAAAATCTGTTAATATTAAATGTTGGGATATTATTGAAAATGGGTGTGATTTAACAAATAAGGAAATTATCTCGATTAATTCTCTTGCTATGCATATATTATATTCTCATATTAATCGTGATAATTTTTATTTCGTCTCTCATTGTGAAAATGCACAGAAAATTTGGAAAACTCTCGATGCAATATATGGTGCAAAAGTCATCAGCAATGAGAAGTCCTCCACAACCGACTCAGTTAAAGAAATATGCTTAACAGGATTGGTAAATAGCAGTTGTGATGAGGATGATGATGATGGTGCAGCCGAGCTGGCGTTATTAATGAAGAATTCAAAAAGGAAATTTGCAGCCACGTGGAATAAAAGCGATAGCAGTGAAAGTGAGAAAGCAGATATGTGCCTTCATGGGAATATAACCGATAGCGACGACGACGAGCCAAGCGAGGTATCAAAACTTACTCACTCTGAATTACTTATTTATTTCCACAAAGTAAATGGCTGTTTTGAACGACTTAGGGAAAAATACGCTAAACTTGAATCACAAAAAGACACTTTGATAGAATTAAATGAACAACTTGACCAATTAGTTAAAACCTATCAAAGTAGGATCCCTAAGTGTGATAAGTGTCCAACATTTGAAGAAGAAATTAAAAAATCAGAAATTAAAATGAAGTCACTTGAAAATGAAATTCTGATTTTAAAAATTGAAAATACTAGGAGAGAAAATTCTATTAAAAGGTGCACTCAATTGTTGAAAGAAAATGAATCTTTAAAAACAAAAGTCCAACAATTGTCAACGACTTTAGAAAAATTTTCCAAAAGTGAAAAATCGTTGAATATGTTAATAGGAAAACAAACTATCAATATTGATAGACAAGGACTTGGATATACTCATTCTGAATATGTTAGAAATGAGATTAATCAAGAAAATTCAATGTGCACAATTTGTTGAAAATTTTGACACAATCAAAATAATTGTTGGTATAGACCCAAACACGTGAAAACTATACCAATTTGGGTTTCAAAAGGCACAAATATAAAATCTTTGAAAGTCAAACAAATTTGGGTGCCAAAAGGAACATATATAAATAGTTTTGGCTCTCCACAAACATATTTTTCATATTCTGCCGCTAACAACCATGGACCTATAAAAACAAATAGGTCACATAAATCTTTTATCGTGTAGGTGTGGTGGCAGGCTAAGGAACAACAACAGCGTTCTCTGGATTTTGGCTGTTCCAGAAACACAACGGGCGACAAAGCAAAGTTCCTTAGCCTAGTATAAAGGTGACAGAATCACAATAGACAACATCGAAAAATATCGTAAAGGTAAAACAGGTAATGGTATGTTTTAAACGATATATTAAATGTGATAATCTGCACCGTATTCTGAGTTAAAATCAGCCAATATTGAGATTTTGAAAAGAGATGATTTTTTAATTCTGACTTATTCTTAATTGATATGATTTTCTTTTGACTTGTTCTTACTTTGATTTGTGCTTAAAAGTAGACCAACCATCCTTTCATCATTAAACTTAATCTGTTTGGTCAATTTATGATGTTGATTGATTATTGTTTACTCATGCTATAAAAAGGATTTTAAGAAATTTTTGAAATTGTTGAAACTTTATGAAATTGTTGAAACTTCAAGAAATTGTTTTGAAATAATAATGAAGTTTTAATGACTGTTGATAGTTGTTCATCCTATGGTTTCTAAGTTTAACACTATGATATTTGTTTGAGTGGTAACATGGCTTCATTTCAAATCTCATTCCGAGATAGTTTGTTGAAATTTCACAAATCTGGTCTTTGACATCCAACGAGTGAATATTGAGTGAAATTTAAATTCAGATGCAGATTACACTGGTAATATAGTTGATAGAAAAATTATTAGTGTAACGTGATTAATTTTTGAAACATTCATTTGCTGCATCGTTTTTTTTTCAAAGAAAATATCTGCATATATTTCACTTGAAATAATTTTCAAATAGCAGATTTTTTTTCCATATAACCCCTTCGAGAAAATCATTGTTGACCATATTTTCAGATTAGTCATTTTTTATTTGATTTTAAATGACAAATTTTGACTAATCTAACTCCCTAATGATTATCGAAAAGATCAATAGTGATTGAAAAAGTGATGAGTGTTGATATTTATCATATATTATAACTCAAGACAATATAATTAGAAAATTTCTTTAGAATTTCATAACAAGAGTTATAAAAACTTTTTGTTAAGTAAAAATTCCATGACCATTTCTATTTCTATCATCTTTCTATCGACCATCACTCATAAAATTACATATAGTATGTAAATTTGTGGTAGTTTACAAAGGAAATCATTTGTTCTTCAATATCTTTAAATTTGTGAAGGAAATTATTTGTGCTTCAATTTATTATATTTGGCAATAAAAATAAATATCCAAAGTATTGACTCTCATTTAAAAGTCCTCACGGTTATGCATGGGCGAATTACTAGGATTTTTGATTATGTGCTTCCATGCTCATTTAAAAGTCCTCACGGTTATGCATGTATGGAACGCATATCAAAATTAATTGATTTAATAGACAAGTTGATTCTAATCCCATTTAAAAGTCCTCACGGTTATGCGTGGTTAGAAGATACTTGATTTTTTAAAATAAAAATTGTGAATACTACTAATCTCATTTAAAAGTCCTAACGGTTATGCATGGTTAGTAGATATTCAAATTTCCCGAAATAAATATACCACAAATAGACAGAACTGTATGATTTTTTTTGATGATTTTATTCACATCACTTCTGAAAGTGGAATATGCGCCTGACAAGGGTAATTATGATTTTTGTTTGAGTTTTATTGAAATTTGATATTTATATTCAATTGAGTTAAATGTTTGATTCATGTCTATCACTTCATCCCTATTTTATAACACTATTATTCTTTTGCTGATAACAAAAGGGGGAGAGAAAAGTTAAGATTTTGTCAAATAGAATCAAACAAAGGTCAAATAATTTTCCATTTGCATATAGGCTCATTTACATATTTTTATTTGTATGCATATATGTAGGGGAGTATCATGTAGAGAGGAAGCATTTAAATAGGGGGAGCAAATTGAACGATCAAATACATTTAACATATTCAAAATCTTAAATATATGTTTGTTATCATCAAAAGGGGGAGATTGTTGAATATGCGCTTATATGTTTTTTGTTTGATGATAATAAACATATATACATTCGTTTAAATGTATTTGTTAATATACTATTCTATTTTTCACAGTTTAAATAAATATTTGTTGAATAAAATAAATTACACAGAATTTGAATTCAAACAGATATTTTATTCAAATAAATATTTATTACATTTTTTTTTGAATAGTACAATTTCAAGCTCTCACTATAACTATACAACTTTGATTACAATTACATCACATTTCATATTTACAGTTCATCTCACTACATATCACTCACACTCGTATCTATCTTCAACTGCATTCCAGTTTGAATCCAGCATCTGAGCAATCTGCAAAAATATAAACTAACGCAGTAAAATTGAAAAAAAATATTTTTGCAATTCAAAAATAAAAGATAATTTTTTAAAATATGATTTTCCTCAGTTAATTGGGTTGTTCGTCATAATTTAAATTTGAATTCATCATACACGAACAACTTGTGACATACACAGTGTATTACTGTATATGCCACAAGGCCGTGCACGCCGATATATACACTTGATTGATTTACAGGGACAAGTGAGCATAGGTCAAACCCAAATAAAAAGCCGGGTTCAACTCACGTGTAGTATATTCAAAAGTCACAACTCTCGAGCACAAGGTCAAACCCGAGTTTTTTGAAAAACTGGATTCAACACAGGGAAGGTCAAAAGTCCAACACAGTTACAACAATGCATGAAACAATGAAACATTTCAAAGCTTCAACAAATCAGAACAGCCATACATGAAGTGAATCAAGTTCAGTAGTGCAATGACCAAGCGTTGACCAATGAACAAAGAACAGAGACCAAGCAAGGCATAGCAACTACACAGCAACAGTGAATGGGGCAATGCACAAGACAGTGTACAACATCAACTACACAAAGCCAAGCATGATACAGGTGGACAGTGAAACAAGGCAACGACTTCAGGCATGATTCAGCTGCATGTATAACAGGCATGGTGACACAAGTGATACAAGACAAGATGCAGTGAAGCATGTACATAGGCCACCAGTGAAACAACTTCAAATAAACACAATGCACATGACAACATACAAATGCATTATGAATACTATAGGCCGAAAATGAAGACTGCAAGAACATGAATACAGGAAAACATGTCACTGCAACATGAATGTCATCACAGTCATCACAATGAACACATATACTCAATGAAACATGATCAACTCACATGTTTGAAACCATAAGAGAATGCAAACTACCAACTACATGCAGGAGAACAAAGACCAAGCTGCAGCATACCAGAAGGTGGAAACAACAGAAATTGTGCAACATGATCAGAAGCAAGGCAACAAAGACTCAGCAGTGACAGTTCAAGTGAATCGAGTTCAAGTCAAACCAACATGATGATAACACAGCAACAATGAAACTAAAACAATGAAACTGACTCAAAGCACAAAAGTGCACAGCAACCATCATGAACACAGCGAAGACCACAAAGGCAAGTATGGACAGAGCTCGAGCACAGTTAAAACTCAAGCAAATGAAAACATCACAGTGACATGCTACAACTTCAAACAGGCAGTGCACATGTGAATCAAGTGACCAACCAGAAGTACAACATGACCAAAAGTATACAGTAATGCAACATGGAGTGTGCAAGTGCAATTCGAATTGACAAAACAGTTTCAAGTTACAACAAGCAGTTGCAACATGGCGAACAGAGACATATGTATATGAAGTGACAATTCGAGCAACAGTTCGTGTATGCATCAGTAATCGAGCAAACAGAATCAATAATACAACAGTGACAAACATCATATGGAAATGTCCAACACAAATGGCCAGAGACGAAGACTACAAGATAAACGAAGAAATTCACGAAACCAAAAATTTACGTAATCAAAACATGGCAGAAGTCAAGTCAAATCAAACCGTGATGACCAAGGCAACTAGCTCAAACCAAAAATGCCAGCAAAAATCGAAGTTGAACAAGTCAGAATTAAATACCGTGGTGGCCAAGCAAAGCCGTGACCATCAATATACGTTTTTGATCAAGTCAGAAAACATCTCAATCATCGAAACAAAATCAAGTGGCCGTGATGAATAATATGACAAATTCAAATGATTTTATACGAACGCAAAAATAGGAATTCGAGTCCTATATAAACCCTAGGATCATCATCGGCAAATCTATTCGAGTTCGAGCTTAAAAAAGAACAAATCATCCAACTCGAATCACGATCGAGTTCAAGCATCAACCCAGTAAAGCAAAAGGATAAAATTACATACCGAAGCAAGGAGTTGAACTCGATCGAACAACGAAGCAGCCGAAGAGAGCAACGAGAGAAGGTCAAAGCTACTCGCGCATTATCCACAAGATTAATCAAACATAAAGTCGGCAGCTTCAAACCCTAATTTGGATCAGGGACGAAGCCCTAAATTTGCAAGAGGAACAGAGCCGCCATATTTTTTTTTCAAAGCCAAATTTGGATCGCAAACAGAAGACTTAATTCGACAAAGAGGAACAGCCGTCACAAGCAAAAGGATTGGGTTAAAGAAAATAAATTGGGCCGGCTTACTTTATTTTAAAGGGCTTTATTTTATTTAATTAGGGTTTAAGTTTAAACTGTTTTTAGTTTGTTGTCTTTAATTGTTGTTTTTTATTTTTCGAGTCAAAGAAGTTGTAAATCACCACCTAGGTTTAGGTAGTGTCAGATTGTTTAGTTAGAATTAGTTCGGTGAGCAGGGTGTGCGAGTTTGCAGAGCTCTATAGGCGGGAGCAGTGTTTGCGAGTAATCAAAAGCTCTATAGGCGGGAGCAGAGTTTGCGAGTAATCAAAGTTCTATAGGCGGGAGCAGAGTTTGCGAGTAAACGAAACTCTATAGGCGGGAGCAGGGTGTGCGAGTCTAATAGAGTGTTTGTGAGCGGGAGCAAATGTTTGCGAGTCTAGTAGAATGTTTGTGAGCGGGAGAAAATGTTTGCGAGTCTAGTCGAGTGTTTGTGAGCGGGAGCAAAAGGGTCTACGAGTCTAGTAGAGTGTTTGAAAGCGTGATACTGTTTAATTCTAATAGAAATCTGGGAATGCAGCAGTAGGCAGGGGTTGCCGAAGCTGGGTAAATTTTGTGTGTGATTTACTTTTTCAGCATATTTATTTCTGCGTCTTGTTTCTGTGTTTATATCGAGAAAAATTGCTATAACCCTATTCACCCCCCTCTAGGGTTAATCTAGATCCTACACATAGCCACTTAATTTATTAATCAACCTCAATCTCCTTATCTACATTATTCTATTTAGTTTATCCAATTAAATGTCTTGAATAATGTTAAACAAAAATTAGGGGTGTTACAGGCTCCCTTCCTTAAAGAATTTAGTCCTCGAAATTCAGTAAGAACTATAAACGAGCATAACAACCATGCAAACAAAAGCTAGTATGCTCTACCAGCCTATAAGTCTATATAAAAAAATGTAGAACATACCTTCATAACATCCCAGGATAAGTATCCTTAATCCTATCCTAGGTTTCCCAAGTACAGTCTTTCTCGTTGTCGCTCCATTGAACTTTCACCAACTTGGCTGTCTTGGTCCTCAGCTTCTTCTTATCTCTCGCTACAATCCGAACTGGTTGTCTAACAAAAGTCAAATCAGCCTCCACTACCAAATATTCCAACTCTGTCTGAGGAATAATAGCCTTTGGATCATGCACAAACTTGCGAAGATGAGATATATGGAGTACATTATGGACACTTGTCAAACTGCTCGGTAACTCTACTCTGTAAGTGAGCTTTCCTATCCTTTCTATAATCTGGAATGGTCCAACATACCTTGGGGCCAACTTTTCCGACTTTCCAAACCGTACCACACCCTTCATTGGTGATACTTTAATGAAAACCCTGTCTTCCATTGAGAACTATAGGTCTTTACGTCTCTTATTTACGTAACTCTTCTGTTTGGATAGAGCTTCCTTTATCCGTTCTCAGATTAACTCAATCTTCTCTGATGCCACTCTAACCAAATATGGACCTAAGACAAATCTATCTCCAATCTCCAACCAACATGCTAGCGATTTGCATGGCCTTCCCAAGATCCGCCAAAGTCCAATACACAAGCTCCCAATAAATCTTCGAGTACCTTATTGACTCTCCCTGTTTTCCTATCCGTCTGTGGGTAATATGTTGTACTCATTTTGAGCTTGGTGCCTAATGCCTCTTGTAGACTCCTCTAAAATTCACTAATGAGTAATGCATCTCTGTCGCTGACTATGCTACGAGGAATTCCATAAAGTTTAACTAAGTTCTTCATGAACAACTTAGTCAAAACAGATGCCGCTCTGGTTGACTTTACGGGAATGAAATGGGAAGTCTTGGTCAACCTATTCACGATAACCTATACACTTTCATTTCCTCTATTCGTCCTTAGCGACCGTCTATAAAATCCATCGGTATCAAATCCCATTTCCAGACTGGAATATTTAAGGGATGAAGTAACCCACTTGGATTCAGATGTTCGTTCTTCACTTGTTGACAGTCAACACACTACCTAATCCATAAGCCAACATCGTTCTTCATGCCATCCCAATAGAAGCTCCTCTTCATATCTTGATACATCTTGGCTCCTCAGGATGAATCCTAAACTTCAATCGATGACATTTCTCTAGTCCATCTCTCCTTAAGTCCTCTACATTCGGAATGCATAATCGTCCCTTCTTTCTCAATCATCCACTTTGGTGAAGACTAAAATCTTTTAGGTCATCAATCTCTGATCTGACTTCAAGCCTTCTGATCCTCTCGGCTAAAATTGGATCTTCTCTCTACTTAGAAGCTATCCTTTCAATCAGAACTAGTCGAATTTTTGAATAAGATAATATGGCAGTACCCTGACTAGAACTAGTAATGGATCTCAACTGCACACCACAACTGGCTAAAGCTTCTAAATCTTTCCATTCTTCCAACATCCCTAACACCACATTCTGATGTTTTCTACTGAGAGCATCTACTACCTTATTCCCTTTCCCAGGAGTATATTGTATACCTAAATCATAAGTAGCCAAAAACTCTAGCCACCTCTGCCGTTGCAGATTCAACTCCTTCTGAGAGAATAATTACTTTGATGACTTATGATCAGTATATAATTCAAATCTTTCTTCCAAAAGATAATGCCTCCAAATTTTCAAGGCAAAGATCACCGCAGCTAACTTCGGGTCATGGGTAGGATATCTAACATCGTGCAGTCTAAGCTGCCTAGATGCGTAAGTAATAACTTTGCCCTTCTGCATTAATAATACTCCCAATCCAGTCCCACATGCATCAGTGTATACTACCAACCCTTGGTTACCATCTGGAATTACTAATACTGGCACATTGGTTAACTAATTCTTTAACTTAAGGAACCCTTCCTCGCATTTTTCAGACCAAACAACATCCTTCCAGGTCAACTTAGTCAAAGGTGCTACTCTTCGCGAGAAATCCTTAATGAATCTTCGATAATAGCCAGCGAGTCTAAGAAAACTTCTGATCTTGGTTACCGTCTATGGTCTCTTCCAATTATTGATAGCTTCGATCTTAATTGGAACGAATGAAAATCCTTCCTTTGAAACCACATGACTAAGAAATTTGACATCTTTCTTCCATAAATGACACTTGAAAAACTTCGCCTTCAGCTGATTCTGCCTCAGCGTCTCCAACACCACTCTAAGATGAATCTCATGCTCCATTTCATCCTTAGAGTACATCAAAATGTCATCTATGAATACCAACAAGAACCTATCCAAGTCTTTCGGAAAACCCGGTTCATCAAATCAACAAAGAAAGCAGGTGTATTTGTTAGTTTAAATGGCATCACCAACCACTCAAACGAACCATACCTAGTTCGAAATGCCATCAAAGGAATGCTATCCTCTGCCACTCTCAACTGATGGAACCTATCTCCAAATCCAACTGAAAAATACTCTGGCTCCACTCAACTGATCAAACGGACCATCTATCCTTAACAGAGGGTATCTATTCTTGATCATCCTTTCATTTAACTTATGACAGTCGATGCTAACGACCCATGTGGTTTCTTCATAAACACCGCGGCTGCTCTCCAAGGCGAACCACTTGGTCTGATAAAATTCCTTTCCTCAAGATCCACTAGTTGTACCTTTAATTCCTTTATCTTCGTCGGCGTCATCCTGCTAGGTGGTCTATTGACAGATTCAGCTCCTGGTACAAGGTATATCTGAAACTCTATAGCTCGTTTCGGTGGTAGTCTAGTGACCGGCTAAAATTCGTTTGCAAATTCCCTTGCCACATGAACCTGACTAAGCTCCTCTCCAACCTCCATGGTACTCAATAAAGCACAATCAATCTTACTGGAATTCTCTACAGAGAAAATGATTCGGTTATGTCTTCTTGGGTGCCTTAATGATATTTCTCGATCCTAGCAAAATATCCTAGCCTTATACTTACCCAAACAATCCATACCCAAAATGATCCCGAAATCTACAAAATCAAAAACGTACAAACTGCATGCAAACTTATGATCTAACAAATCAAGTTCTAACTGGTCACATCTCATCCCAAGAGTTGCATGCCCCCTATTGGATTTGCAATCCTTAAGGAAGTAATAAGGTATGTGGGTTCTATACATAACTTATCAACCAAATACTGTAATATAAACGAATGCGCTAATCCGATATCAAACAATACACTAACTGGTATGCTATGAATCAAAAGCGTACCTTCCATCATAGACTTTCCTTTCTTAGCAGCTGTTGGTTTAGAAGATAATGGTTCTAAAGCAAAGACCTTTCCTTTTCCTGCTTTGGCAGCTTCTGGACACTTATTCTTGTAATGCCGCATCTGGTTGCAATTATAGCATTGCACATTCTGCTTTTCCACAACCAATCTTCCATTACCCAAACGACACTCATTAGCATAATGCCCCTTCTTGTCACACTTGTAGCAAATTATATCTGCTTTCCCTTTCTTGGCTACTCCTCCTTTCTGAGCGCCCTTCTTCTTGAAGAACTTCCTCTTCTTCAACTGAAAACCCTGGGATTCAACTAGCTTCTCTCTAGCTGAAATAGCAAGCATCTTCTCATGGCGAATGGTCATCTTCATCACCACATTAGAAGGATCTCGGATATTGGCCATAGTCATTCTACTAGCTCTGCAGTCTTCTGATGAATCTCTCATTCCAACTAACATCAGTGTCAACCAACGCATAACCATATCAAGATAGCTCATCAAACTTAGCAGCATACCCGATCATGGACACCTGTACTTGGACAAGATCCATAAACTTTCTCATCAACGCCGACTTGGAAACCTCAGACAAGAACCTCTACTCAAACCTTCTCCTGAAATCAGTCCACACCAACTCTTCTTTCGGAACTCTAGCTGTCACACTGTTCCACCAATGAAGCGCTAAACCTTGCAGCTGTATTAAGGCTAGCCTTCTCTTCTCTCCATCCTCCAAGCCTAAATCTGTAAAGATCCTTTCACAGTTCAACAGTCAGTTCTCAACTTCAACCGCATCCTCCGTTCCAACAAACAACTTTCCACCTAGACTGGTTTAGTCTCTGCTCAGTCTAGCATAGTTATATCTAGTTGGAACCACATGATTAGCTCCTTCAACATTACCAATAGCTCCTAACTTGCAAAGTATTAGCCAACAACTGATACACCATCCCGCATCTACTAGCGGATTTCCAGCACCTACATTGGCTTCAACATTTTGGTTAGCATTAGCCTGTTGACCTTGGTATCTCCAGGTATTAGGTCGAGCATTTCCATTGGTAGTGGTGCTTCCTCCACCTAGATTTCCTCTCCCTTGTCCTGCCTCTATATCCTCTTTTTGTATAACTGCATATGAACCTTAGTAAGATACAGAAGAATGGTCTAAGAGAGATGGGAATACATACTTAGATATATACCTATATATCAAATACAAGTATGTTACTATACCATTAACCTAAACCCTGATCATATTTTTAAATTCATTGGATTATGTTTCAAAAATATTTTAAGTTTAACTTTTATTTTAAAGTTTCATAAACCTACGCTCCAATACCAACTTGTAGCATCCCCCTACTTGGAGGTCCAAAACTAACGGCTACGGATGCAGCAATCATCCATAATTATTACTCTTTAGCGATCTAATACGGAAGTGCTAGATACATTGATACATAGATCACAAGAATATGGAAAATTTTAACAATTAAAAAAAAAAATATTTCCACGTTCAGATTGAAACATTCATGTACATTACATAATCCCATAATACATTAACCATGTTCAACAAAATGTAATATGAGATTAATCTCTCTAATTTGCCACGTCACACTGCTTTGTTTAAACCCTCTGGTTCATCTGGATTTAAAGTCAGAGATCAGTTTCTTCAAGATGTTGATTCCTCTTCTCCTGCTTCTCTTAGTTTGATTTCTCTTCCTGGGGTCAATTGTGATAATAATGCGGCATGTGTTGATTCTGAGGTTGCTATTGATGTTGGTGTGAGTTCGGATGGGGTCAATTGTGATTATTTTGCGACATGTGTAGATTCTGTGATTGCTCTTGATGATGGTGTGTGTTCGGATGGGCTTTTTCCTGTTCTGAGTGGTGAGGCTGTCGGCAATTCAGTGCCTTCTTTTTCTTCGTCGAAGAGAGGTAGGCGTAGAAAGCATGTTGCTTCGAGTGGTTTGGTTCATCGCAGCGTCAGGATTAGAGGAAGTCGGTCTCAGTCGTTGGGTGAGTTTCCTGGTTCAAGCACTGCGAGCAGTGTTTTGGAATCAGGCTCTGGTACGCGTTTAGATTTTGGTAGCATTTATTCTTCTTATGCTTTGGGTGATTTATCTGCTTCTGAGTTTAGTCAGTTAGCTAGTAGCTCCGCTTTTATATTTTCTGATATTGAGTTAGATCGTGAGTTTATTAGAAATAAGGAACTTGATAGGGCTAGATCCATGGGTTTATGAGAGTCATCAGTTGGAATATTAGAGGTTTGAACGACCTTAATAAATGTGATAAAGTTAGAATCTTTTTTAAAGACTTTTCTATTGATATTGCTCTTCTACAAGAAACAAAAATCGAGTGTCCTGATTTTCGTTTTTTAGAAGATTAGGAGGTTTTCATTTTAGGAAATGGGTTTTTCTTCCTTCTGTGGGCCCTTCTGGTGGCCTTATGATTGGTTGGAGAGATAATTACTTTAAATTACTCCAGTGTATTGTTAAGCATC
Organism: Allium cepa; assembly: GCA_030765085.1. Lineage (NCBI taxonomy): Eukaryota > Viridiplantae > Streptophyta > Magnoliopsida > Asparagales > Amaryllidaceae > Allium > Allium cepa. The sequence continues at coordinate 73,864,430 of CM060941.1, read as the reverse complement.
ATTCTTTACATATTATTTTGCTTAATTTAACTGATAATTCTATCTTAAATATTTCTAATGTTTATGGGCCTTGCTCTAAAATTGATAGACGGTTACTCTGGAATGAGTGCCTAGAGTTTAGATCTTTTGCTCCCGGATATTGGATTTTAGGGGGTGATTTTAATGTTACTCGTTTTTTGGGAGAGCGTTCTCCCCGGGAAAGTGATTATTCAGCTATGGAGGAATTTGATCAATTTGTTATTAACTCAAATTTGATCGAAATTCCTCTATCCAATAGAGATTTTACTTGGAGCAATAATAGGGATTCTCCTTCTTTTGCTCTTTTAGATAGATTTTTTATCAGTGATGAAATTGAAGATAAGTTCCCATCTGTAGAGTGTCAGGTTTACCTTATACCCTGTCAGATCATTGTCCTATTATTCTTTCTTGTGATAGTCATAGATTTTTTCATAGAGCCTTTAAATTTGAAAAAATGTGGTTTCTTGAGCCTGGTTTTTCTAATTTAATCATCAATAAATGGTCTTCTATGAGTTTTTATAATTTCAAGTTTAGTGACAATTCTGCTAAAGTTTTTGTGCTTAAGCTTAGAAAACTCAGGACTTTTCTTAAAAATTGGAATAAAAATGTTTTCGGTAATATTAAAATTAAAAAAGATAATATTCTCAATGAATTGCTCAAGCTCAACAAGATTGAAGAATCTAGACTTTTAAGCTTAGGTGAGAAAAATGTTCTTAATAATTTAAAAGATGAACTCAATTCTATTCTTGAAAAAGAGGAAGTTATGTGGAAACAGAGATCTAATTTTCAATGGATTAATGAAGGTGACAATAATACCAAATACTTTCATAATATTGCTAATAATAGAAAACGTTGTAATACAATTAATTCCATTTTAGTTAATAATGTGGAATTAGTTGAATAACATGATCCTAACATTGCTTTTACTGATTATTATAAAGAAATCTTTGGCGGTAAAAGTAATCATAGAGTTAGTATTAGATGGAATGATCTTTATCCATCTGGCTCTAATATTAATCTTTCTGATTTAGATATTCCTTTTTCTGAAGAGGAAATCCATAAAGCCATTTTTGATTTGCCTGGAGATAAATCTCCGGGCCCGGATGGTTTTCCTATTTTCTTTTATCAATCTTTTTGGGAGGTTTTAAAGTTTGACTTAATTTGTATGTTTAATGAATTTTATAATGATAATCTTCAATTAGGTTGTTTTAATTTCGCTAATGTTATTTTATTACATAAAAAAGTTGGTGCTAATTCTTTAAAAGATTTTAGACCCATCTCTTTGATTAATTGCTCTGTTAAAATATTCTCTAAAGTTTTAGCTAATAGGCTTAGTTTAAAAATGAATGATCTTATTGACTGTTCTCAATCAGCTTTTATTAAAGGTAGGAATATTACTGATGGTGTAGCTGTAGTTCAAGAATATATTAACTTTTGTTGTAAAAATAATATTACATGTGCTATTTTAAAATTAGATTTTGCTAAAGCCTTTGACTCGGTTGATTGGGATTTTCTTATAGATATTTTCCTTGCCAGAGGTTTTAGTAAAAGATGGATTAATTGGATCACTAACTTGCTTAAATCGGGCAACTCTAGTATTATGGTTAATGGTGTTTTAGGTAATAAAATTCAATCCAAGAGAGGTTTAAGGCAAGGGGATCCTTTATCGCCCCTTCTGTTTAATTTAGCGGCTGATGTCTTTTCTAAAATGATTAAGAATGCTGTTAGCAATAATCTTTTGGGTTCTATTGGTAATGATATTTCTAGTTTTTGTTTATCTGTCCTTCAATTTGCTGATGATACTCTTCTTTTTTCCTCTCATCTCTCCAGACATATTATTTCTCTCAAGTTTATTCTTTATAGTTTTGAACTTTTATCAGGTTTAAAAATAAATTTTGATAAAAGTTCTGTCTTGGTTTTAAATGATTTTGATAATGTTGAAAATTTAGTGGCTATGACTTTAAATTGTAAAACCATGAATTTTCCATTCGATTATCTTGGTTTTGTAATTAGACCTTTTAAACTTAAACACGATGATTGGTTAATTATCATTGATAAAATTAAGAATAGGATTTGTAATTGGAATGTGAGATTCTTATCTAGAGCTGGTAGACTGGTTTTAATTAATTCTGTCTTATCAGCTCTCCCTATCTATTGGATGTCTATGCACCTTTTTCCTGATTGGGTGATAGATAAAATAGATAAAATTAGAAGGGATTTCCTTTGGAGTGGTGATAATCCTAATAGTAGCATTAAATGTTTAGTTAATTGGGATACTGTCTGTCAGTCTAAAAAGGAGGGTGGTTTAGGAGTCATTAATTTACATAATATGAACCTATCTCTTCTTGGTAAATGGTTATGGAAATTCAGAGATTCTAGTGATAATGCCATTTGGAAGGAGATTATTTCTAAGTACTATTACAATGGTAGTTATAATCTCTATCAGATTAGTCCTTCGAATTATAGTAATCTTTCTCATTTTTGGAAATCTATTTTAAAATGTAGTGATATTTTCAATTTAGGTATTAATATTGTTGTTCACTCTGGTAATAACACATCTTTTTGGCATGATAGTTGGATTTCCTCTATTCCTCTTAAGAATGAATTCAAAGATTTATATGATATTTGTAACTTTAAATTTGCGTTTATTTCTGATATTTTTAACCCTGAAAGTGATCCTCCCTGGAGTTTCAATTTTAATAGTATTTTAGAAGGCTCTACCCTTAGACTTCTTTATTTGCTTTATGCTAAGCTTAATTTGTATAACATTGATAACGAGGATGACTTTATTAGTTGGGAGTGGGATAAGAGTAAGAAATATTCTGCTAATTCCTTTTACAAATTTATTAATTTTTCGGGGGTTTCTGTTAATTGTTTTAAATTTATTTGGAAATCTAATGCTCCTCCTAAATCAAAGATCCATATATGGCTCATCATTCATGGTAAATTAAACACTATTGAATTTTTAAAAAGGAAAAATATTAACATTGATAATAAATGTTATTTTTGCAATACACACTCTGAAGATATTAGCCATATTTATTATGAATGCATGGATACTCATTTTATTTTTATTAAGACCCTTAATATTTTTGAGTTTAATATTAGTTCTAGAGTTTATGATTGTTTTTTCTATTGGAACTCTTTTAGATTCAAGTTCAATAAGGATTTAAGATTCTTGCTTGATACCATATTCAATATTTCTTGTTGGTTCATTTGGTTTGAAAGAAATCAAAGGATTTTTAATAATAAACATCAACAATATAATAATCTAATTATTTTAATTTCTAATTTCTGCTTAAATTGGATTTCTAATCCCAAGTATAAATTATTCAAAAATAATTCGTTTAAGGATTACCTTATCAAGGTTAGAAATAATATAATTTTTTTCAAATTTAACAACAATAATTTTGTTTCCAATTGTACTTATATTAATCCTTATTCTGATTTTAAAAATGTTCACATGATGCATCATAATTCTCTTCCTTTATTAGGCCCTTAAATTTATTTCTGTTTGTTTGTTTTTGGTTCTCATTTATCCTTGCTTTAGTTTACCCTTTGGTTTTTATTCTCACATATATGTATATAAATTTTATTTATATACATATATGTGATTCATTCTAACTTGATTTCCTAGTTAAGTTTCAGGTTTGGTTTAGGTTGGTTGCTGGTTTGCAGGATAGCTTTCATATTTTTCAGGATTAGCAGGATTGCTTTTCTCAGGGATTTGGATTGCATCTGGCTCTTCTTTTTGGTTCTCCAGGTCTTCAGTTTGGAGCTCTTCTTTCTGGACCTTTTATTGGAGTTTCTCTCTTTGGACCTTCAGTGGCGCTTCTTGTCTTTTTGTTCTTTTGTTTTTCAGATTTTAGATACCTCTAATACCCTAGTATCGGGCGGTGGCCTTGCCGGAGTTCGGTATTAGGGTATAATGGACGGTGGCTTTGCTGGAGTTCATTTGAGGGGTTTCTTTTTCTTTTTTCTTGATTTTAGTTGTGCCACCTGCCAGGCATGTTGGAAGCTCCTTTTATGTGTTATATATAGCGCTACATGTGTGCTCTCCTCTTCTTTAGAGGATCACACATTTTTCTCAAAAAAAAATTACACTAGGAGTGACATATGAAGATGCCCCCTTAATTGATTAGAGTATATAGTAAGGATAATAAATTTGTCTTTTCAAACAAAACACACAGCGAAAAAGATAACACTAAATAACTATCTTCCTCCTGCACGCCTCTGGAAGCTTCATTCGTCAAAGAATTCCCCAAAACCTTAAATCTCAAACTACTCAAAATCAATTGAGTACCCGAGAATTTAAGGGGTAAACAAAAACTTCGGGTCAAACATAAAGCCTGGTATGAATAATATTCTAACATCTCAATCCTTTTAGATATCTAATGAGACCATGCCGCTTAGCGGAAGGGTTTTTCCCTTACTAGTATCCTAAAACCTTTTTAAAACCATATTATGTGCTCCTGCATCCACAAGGGTTACAACCTACATTTTCAAAACATTATGATGATATGCATACTTGAAAACAATTAGGATTTCCCCAATCCCATTTTAGACCTTTTTAGCTTCAAAGAGGGAATATCCATCCCATATACATTTTACTTAAGCTGATGAAAACTATCTATCTTACATCTCATAGTTTTCCTAGGATGACTATAAACACTTCATTAAACATGTGGAGGCTATCCATCCCCAACGTGATGCGAATATCCATTAAACATCCTATAGTTTTTCTAGGATATCTACGAACCCTTCTTCAATACTAAGGAGACTATCCATCGCCAACATGATGTTGCCTATCCATCAAACATCCCATAGTTTTTCTAGGATGACTATGAACCCATTACTTGGCCAGTTAACTCATGTTATCCCCATGAATCTAATTATCTCATGTTATCCACATAATTAACCTATTTCCATTAGTATCCCTAATTTAGATTGTACCCCAATAATCCCATGTTATCCACATGGTTGACTTATTTCCATTGGTACCTCTAATATAGGTTATATTCATTTATAATTTACATTGGTATCCCAATGATTGTCAAAACATATAAGTGCTAATATCCCCAACTATTGTGTTGAACTCATTAAGCCACCCTGGTATCCCTAGGTTAAACAATATTTATTTTACGAGGTTAAAAGAAAACAATTTTTCAACCCCTTCGAAAGCTTTGCTTTCAACCCCTTCCGAAAGCAACCTTTCGTCCCCTACGAAAGCATAAACCATAAATTTTAAACCAATAGGCTCCAGCCTTTATAATACTTCAAAACCCCTCTTTCGAAACCTTTAGACCATGTTAAAGCATTATTATATAAGGGTAGAAGCATAGCTTCAAAACCACCTGAAAGTATCCCTTTCAAAAGCGTTGAAGGTTACCGTTCAAAACCCTTGAAAATCAAACCTTTCAAAACCATTGAAAATCAAAGCTTTCGAAACCATTGTAAATCAAACCTTCCGAAAGCATTGGGTTTGTACTTAAAAATATCACTTTCGGTCATAGTGAAAATAGGTGGAAGTATCTCTTTCAAAACCACACTTTACTTTATAAATATTAAGGAAGTTGGATGGTGTCAAAACCATCCTTTTGAAGGATTTAAAACATATGGAAAGACATTTTAACCTTTCGACAACATCGAAAGCTTCTACTTTCGACCTCTTCGAATGATTTGGGAAGTAGCTTGTAATTTATAAAAATAATTGAACCATTCGACAACATCGATACCTTCGGTGCCATCAGAAGGTCACATATTCAAAAAGGGTTTCAACCTGGTCGACAACTACCCCTTCAAAACCTTTAAACAAAAACTAAGTAACTCCTTTGAAAGCTACTTATTTAAAAAAAAAGAAGCATCTCTCTTTCGAAAGCCTCTTTAATATATTTTTTTGAAAACATAGCTTTTGACTGTGTCGAAAGCTCCTTTAAAAATTATCCTTATGAAACCACAGCTTTCGACCTTGTTGAAAGCAAGCATAGCTTTCGACCTTGTCGGAAGCTCTTTAAAAAACCCAACCTTTCGAAATCGTTGCATTCGACCTTGTTGGTCAATGAAGTCAAAATGTTCTTCCAAAGAATGCGGAACTACCTTATTCTTATCAAAAGGTGTTTTTGCCAAATTTGGAAAACTTTTTGTAACAAACTTGCCTATGTGTAAAAATTTGATTAGATTTCACAAACTTTTAAATAATTTGGATAATATTTGCTGCATTTTCTCAAATCTAAATCAAGATTAATTTTTAACAAACAAGCCAGTCCTATTTTCAAAACAATTAAATCATTTAGGCCATCCTTTTAAAATAATTTAATTTTCATACTAAATCACTTAGTGAAAATCCCCAGATATTCCAGAAATTCATTTTTAACTTGTTATCTAACATATTAAAATTTCAAACCCAAATTCTTAACATAGTTTTCAAATTAAATTCATGAACCCAAATAACCATATTTTCCTTTGAAAATTCATAACTAAATCTCCACGACTTGAAAAATTATGAAAATTAAACCTAACTCCAAAATTATGTTTTCTATAATATATAATTTTTCCATAGCATTTCAAAATCATTAAATCTCGATTTTACCCTAAAATTATTTATGTTTCCTTTAAACAACCATGTTTAAACTTATATATAAATCACAAATCAAGCATATCATCATTCAATATATCATAAAAACTGACTTATCCTAAATTCAAAACCATATGATTATAAAATCAAAATAGAGATGTAGAAACTATTATTCACCTTAGATTGGATAAGGAAATTGAATTTCGATTGAGATTGATTCCTTCTAACTTGAATCCTAAGCTTTAAATAGATTTTTCTTTTCTCTTCTTTCTTCCTAATGGATGGCCTTGCTCTTGTTCTTACGGTTATTATTTTTTTGAGATAAAATGAACGTGTATGGCCTAATGAAAATGGTATAAGGGGGAATGTGGATGGAAATTTACCCTAATGCCTTTGTGGTCAATTCTTAATACCTAACCATTTATAAGTTCATTTGTTTGTATAGCACGACCACTTAATTTATTAATCAACCTCAATCTTTTAATCTACATTATTCTATTTAATTTATCCAATTAAATGTCTTGAGTAATGTTAAACAAAAATTAGGGTTTTTACAAAATCACCATAGAAGACGCCTTTCATTTTGCTTTGAGTGAGAAAGTGTGGATGATGAGGGCCAGGAACGTAAGGTGTTTAAGGATACCGATGGGTCTAAAAAACCGAGGTTACTTCAAATCCTCATGTAGATGTTTAAATTTTCATAGGAATTTTTTCTAATATGTAATGAAGGTTGAATTTTCTTTTCTCATGTTGATTTTCTTTATATTCATTTTGTTTCGCTATTGTCTTATAATTGATCACGTTATCTTTATCACTTTGTTTATTTGTTTTAGTCTTCTAAAGAAGTTATTTTTGCTAAAATTCTAAGGGTAAGCAAGGCCAGCTCAAAACATAAACCCTGGACCATCTCAATCTTAGTGTTGTGGCTATCAGTAGGAGTGAGAAAGAATTAGATGAGTCTTTTGCAACACTTAGGGATAAGACCCAAGGGTTGATTTTCAGGATCAATTAAGTAGTTAAAGAGAAGGAAGTCCACAGTGACTTTGTACAACACCAATGACAATACACCCTAGAAAATGGCTCTTTCGCACCTGAAAAGCTATCACCTTGAGTTGTTTTGGCGTAGGCTTAGGAATTTACAAAAGGATTGCATTCTTCCTATCTTTGTTACCTTTTTGTTTTATAGATGAGTTTATTGAATCGATTTAGTTAACAATAGATGTTTCTATTTGATTTTTATCTAGTGCACTTTAACTTTCTTTGAGTCGAATTTTACTTATTACTAATTAGGTGGTCCCCGTGAGCCTACATCTAAATTTGATAAAGCGTTTGAACCCAACATTCCTTCTATCCCCATCATTAATAGTCCCGATGACACGAGCATGACTAAATTCGAGGTTACAGTGATAACCACTACGAATCTCTAGAGGAGGAAAACATTTGTTTAATGCTGTCTAATGAGAGGCTTGAGAAAGATTTGAAAGGTGCACGTGAGGAGCTTAGAGAAGCAAAGGATGCGCTAACACGTCAACACGAACATAACACTAAGTTGCACGCAGGTGTTGTGGCTGTTAAATCAAAAGAATGCATCATTCTTTGAAAGATGGTGATAAACTTTATGCATTATTTACTGATGGTAAAATAGCGTAACTGATAAAAACTATAGGAATGTCTGCGCAAATCACTCACCAAATTAAAGAGAAAAAAGCATCGAAGGCGAGCATGCAAAGAGGCTTTCTCGAATGGAAAATGAAGGATGGAAGACTGATCCCATAAACTCTTTGGGAGCTTTTTGAGGAATACTGAGAAAATTAAGGCAAAGCTGTTAATACTTTTGGAAATAAAAGAGAGAAAGCCATATTGAATATTTATGAACTCGAGGATTTCTTGCGTGATGTGTGGGGTAAGATCGCTTCCTTTTCAGCAGAACTTAGATGGGAGAAAATAGAGAGTAAGTAAGGGAAGGTTTTCATGCAGCATGCTAGGGTTGCCTTTGAATATTACTACCCTTCACTTGATTAGAATTTCTTATGCAATATTGCTGGTTTTGAAGTAACTGTAGAAGAACCAATGGACCATTGGAATGGAGCTTGCTATGGCCCTCAAAGGACTTTTCCTGTTAGTTCAGCCCTGCCTTTAACTACCATGCCTTAGGTGTCTTAGGGTAGTATTATTGGAATCCACATTAGAAAAAATGATTTTGTAAGTTTATATTGTTGGACATTATCTTTGGGGTTGTCTATATGTTATGTAAATTAAGATTTCTTTGTGAAGTTTGTGAGTTTCTCATATTTACTTTATTTAGATGTACTTCTCTTTAGTTTTACTTTGTATAAGCTCATTTGAATTTCCGCCCGCTTCCTCTGATCAAGACCCAGAGGTGGCCATTTTGAGAAGAATCTTAATTCTAATACGATTATAGTCGCAAAATTGAAAGGTTTATTTAAAGATGCCAAAAGCGTATACAGTATGTACAGATGAAATTAAAGCTTTGGAACGTAAAGTTAAAGAATTAGATGGGCAGATTATGAAGTAGATTAGTGCTGAAGATGCACCTTCTACAGCCTTGACCCTTGGTGCTATTTCTAGACTAGATGTCGCCCCCGCACCCCCTTTTGGGGATGATTCAGACAAAGTTCTTAAATGGAAGAATAAGCTGAAAAATTATTATGAGACCAAAATTTATGAGTTAGAGGATCATTATAAGAAAGAATTGGTAATTTCTAGAACCTGAACCTCATCTTACCTCTTACTACGCAAGACTCTTCGGGCCCTATTCTGAACAACTGTGAAAACAAAGAATCGACTTTTGTGTGAGATCAAAGGAACTAGGAGGGTTTTTATGGGACATGTGAATGCTCTTGAGAATAAAATATTCACTCTAGAACGTAAAGCTCGTTTGGATTCTGTTGCAGTTTCTCAAGGAGAGTTAGATAGGGCTTCCTTATTGGAGAAGATTCACAATATAAAGGTAGGAAAGGCTAAGGCAAAGATTGATGTGAAGCATGCACTTGACATTTTCACTCTGTTCTGGACATGACTTGATTTGACATTCTTATACAATCGTACGGACTATGAATTTGACCTGCAGAACTATGGTGACCATTGGCCCGGTGCCAACTATGACCCTTGCATCGCCTATGGATGTATTTCCATCGGTCGCTCATATGCTGTTATTACTGAACTACACGATCTACCTCCTGCTCTCTAACTGATAGGTATTACTTCTCGATGTTCTGCTTCGATCTCCCGTAGGTCATATAGCCGAGTTCGTAACAGGCTCTTCCACCGAAGTCGAGTCATACTTACGATTTTGTCATGTCTTAGTGTAGCTTATTACATCTCTTTTGTACTTTTAAGTTGTTTGTACATGTATGGGTTGCATAAGTATAGGCATATTATTCACTAAACATTAGCCAGGACTAAATAAGCATGAGCAATACCTATTTTTTTGATGTTTACTTGGCTGCTTTAAATAAGTTTTGGGATTGCATTTGTTTGGTAGTTGTTGTGCATCACATGAGTTTCTTGCCATCTTTGAATTTGCTGTTTGCATAGTTTATACTTTCTGCACGTTGCTTTTGGATTGTTGGACCCTATCGTGCGCTTGGCATGGTATTTCCCACTATTTTAGGGTGGACTATTGTTTTGACTATGAAGTCAGGTCATGTATTTACAACCTTCTCAATTCATGCGCATGGTTTTTGTACTGGTTCAAGCTATCTAATATTCTTACATCCAGTGCGGCTATGTGAACAAAATTAACATAGAGATTTTTTTATAAAGGTTCGGGCCATTTAATATCCCTATGTCTAGTTTATATATTTGGCTGAAGTAGGTAGGCTACATTTTCTATGGTTTTATATTGATAGTTTATTCGACCCATCTGATATCCCTATATCCAGTGTGGCTATGTTAATATAATTAACATAACGAAATTGTTATAATGGTTTGAGACGTCCAATATCCCTAGGTCCAGTTTAGTTAATTGGTTGAAAAACCGAGCTGCATTGTGTGTAGTTTTTGTTTTAATGGCTAGTTCTGACCGTCTAATATCCCTAAGTCCAGCATGCTTATTATGTAATATCGAAGTGATCAACACATAGAGATTTTTATAGTAGTTCGGATCGTTTAATATCCCTATATTCAATGCATTGTATTGTTACTCCTTTCATAATAATAATTACAATGTTTGTTATATAGGTACCGCAAGTCATTCAAAATAGGATCTGTGGTGCTTTGAATTCCATGTTCTTTGAACTAAGTTTCCATTAGGTCTTGTTAACTAGTATGCCCCATTAGTCAATTCTTCGGGCACGACTAATGGACCTTTCCAATTTGGGCCCAAAGCTCCATCTACTGGGGTTTTTTTATTAGCCATCACTCTTTGCAGCATAAGATCCCTTTGTAGAAGTTTCTTTTTCTTGAGCCTAGCATTGTAGTTCTTAGCCATCCTTTGTTGGTATGCGGCATATACTAATGCTTCCTCATCCCTTCTTTCCTGAATGAGAATGAAGGCAGTTTCCTTCAACCTTTTATTCTTTTCTGTTGTGTACGATATTCTTCTATATGATGTAACCTCTACTTGGACAAGAGGCATGACTTCATATCCATAGGTTAGTAAAAAAGGAGTATGGCCCGTTGGAGATCTAATTGAGGTTGGGTATGCCCATAATACCAATGATAGTTCTTCCGCTCATTTTCCCTTAGTTTTCTGCAGTCTTTTCTTAAGTAGCTTCTTAATGGTTTTATTTTGCAGCTTCAACCTACCAATTCACTCTTGGGTGCATGACAGAGGATAAACTTTTAATTATGCCATTCTTCTCACAAACTCTTTACTTTCGAATTGGGTTCCATCGTCGAAAATTATCTTATTGGGGATTCCGAATCTGGTGATTATGTTTCTTATCATAAAAGTGACTATCTTCTTTACAGTGATCGTGGTTAAGGGTTCTGCCTCTACCCACTTGGTAAAGTGATCGTGGCTAAGGGTTTTGCTCCTACCCACTTGGTGAAGTAGACCGTTACCACTATGGCGTACTTCGCCTCTCCTTTTGACATAGGAACCGTACTTATCAAATCTATTCCCCATATGTCAAATGGCCATGGACTGGTAAGTGGGATGAGCTTGTGGGATGGTTATCAAGGGATACTTGTGAATCGTTAACATCTATCATATCTTCTTACGAATTCCCTTGCATCCTGAAGCATTGTAGGCCATTAATAATCGCGCCTCGGCACTTTATTCGCTAATGTGGTCCCACTTGAATGATCCCCGCATTGGCCTTCATATACTTCCCTTATGATTCGTACCCTCTCCTCTTTGGAAACACACTTAAGATAAGGGGTTGAGTACCTTCTGTTGTGTAATGTGCCATCAAAGAAGGAGCATTACAGAACCTGATATCTTAAATTTTGGGCTTTATTCCTATCTGAGATAGGGTTCCACTTAGCAAAAATTGTATGATGGGAGTCATCCAGTTGTTCTCCTCAGTTTGCTGAAGCATGCAACAACTGGGGACTATTCTTGATTTTCTATTGTTTCTTAATCTTAAGCCCCCTGAATTACTGCCCACTGGGCTTAGGTTTGGAATAGTACTTGATATGATTCTATTATCCTTAGCTCTGCGACCTATTGGTACTGCCTTCATTTCATTTGTCACTTTGGTGCTTGCAAGTTTGGCTACTGTGTCGACAAAAGAATTGTTTTCATGTAGAATTTATTCTATACTAAACTATTCGAACCGCTCTAGTAATTTCTTAGAAAACTTGACATACTTAGCCAGGGTTGGTTCCTTCTCTTGGTAATTTTCCTATATTTGTTTCACAACTAATTGAATCATTATGAATTTTATTGTGGCTTACCTTTATTATTTGGGCCATCTTAGGCCTGCGAGGAGAGCTTCGTATTCTGCAGCGTTGTTGTTTGCTTTGAAACCGAGCTGCACCGCTCCATACAGCTTCTGCTCATCTAAAGCGATTAGTATATACCTGATTTCTACCATCTATTCATTTAATGCTCCATCTCGAATAGTTGTCAGAACCGAGGATTGGAGGCTTCTTTCTCGAGTTAAGGTTCAGCTAGCAATGTGCATTCTGCGATGAAGTCTACCAGTGCTTGACTTTTGACTGCCTTTCGACGAAAATAAGCTATGTCATATTGATTGAGCTCCATTGCCCATTTAAGTAAGCGACCCGATGTTTCAAGCTTCTATAGTATCTGTCTTAGCGATTTGTCTGTTAGGGCTTTGATGGGATGTGTTGAGAAATAGGACCGTGGATTCCTTACTATAAAGAGCAGGTTATAAGATAACTTTTTAACGATTGAGTAGTTTAGCTCTACTCTTGGAAACTACTTGCTTGTGAAGTAGATAGGCCTTTGGATACCTTCATCTTCTCGTGTTACTATAACATTAACAACTCAATTACAATTAAATAAACATACAAGTCCTCGTATGTTATCGGTTTTGATAGTATGGGACTGTTGATCAGATGATCCTTTAGGTTTTGGAATGAAACTTTGCATTCCTCAGTCCATTCGAAGTTCCGCCCCTTCTTTACCTGGTCGAAGAATGGGATGCACTTGTCCCGTAGCTTTTGATATGAATCTGCTCGGTGCTGCTACATTTCCATTTAGACTTATTAGATCCTTTGATTATTCTGGGATCCCCATTTTCCTTATGGCTTCAGTCTTCTTGAGGTTCGCTTATATGCCACGTGCACTTACTATATACTCCAAGAACTTCCCTGACCGCATAGTGAAGGTACATTTTAGATGATTCAACTTCATATTGCAATGCCTGGTGACTTTAAATGTTTTCTTTAGGTCTCGAACGTGACTCAATGCTACCTTTGACTTGACTAGCATATCATCTACATATACCTCACATTCTTTTCAACCTGATCAAAGAACATCATATTGGCTAGCCTTTGATAGGTTGCTCTGCCATTTTTGAATCCAAACAACATGGTTTTGTAGCAATACAATCCTTTGTCTGTTACAAAATTGGTATGCTCTTGGTCTTGTTCAAACATAGCTATCTGATTGTATTCTGAATATGCGTCCATGAAAGAGAGCGGTTCATGTCCACTAGTGCATCCACTAAATGGTCAATTCTAGGCAAATGGAAGCTATCCTTCAGGCAAGCCTTATTGAGGTTGGTGTAATCTATGCAGGTTCTCCACTTTCTTTTAGGTTTCTTTATAGGTACTGGGTAGGCGATCCACTTAGGGTAGTATATTTCCCTAATGAATCCATTCTCCTTTAACTTTTTAACTCCCTCATAAAGAGCATTGTACCTTTGCTAACATAGGGTCTTGCTCTTTTGCCTAACTGGATGGGCATTAGGATCAGTATTGAGTGAATGACAGGTAATTTCTAGATCCATCCCTACCACATCTAAGTGTGTCCAAGCAAATACGTCTACTGATTTCTTCAAGAAGTCTATTAGTTCAGCATGAGCTTCTGCACTGAGATTCTTTTCAACCTTGAGAACCTTTGTGAGGTCCTTCAGGTCCATCTGTACATATTCTAGGTCATCCAATGGCTTAACTCCCTCTTTATTTCCCCTAATCTTGGGTCAATTTCAGTTTCTTCCATGTCTAGTTTTGAGGTAATTGAGGGTGCTTGTTTCTAAGCTTCTTTGAAGTAGTACTAGGCTTAGACCGATTTATATTCATTAGTACCGATCATGTGCATGTATGTCCTCTTTTCTTTTCTTTACAGATTTTGGGGTTGCAGGATCAACTGTTTTGACACTAGCTTAGATAATCAATACAGATGCAGTTCTTTGAACTAGCTTAACTTCTTTTTGATTATTATTATTACAATCATTAGAAGACACCATTATAATTTCAAACAATTTTATTGCAAAAACTGTTATCATTTTGCAAATACCATTATTATATTATTTTTATTAGTAGATTAAAATTGCTTACCGTTACCATTACCGATTTGTTAGTATACCGAAGGTTGATATACTGATTGTTAGCAAGATTTTTCATCTCACAACATCTAAAATGAATGTGAAATAACCTTCATGTTAGTTACTTTGATGACATAGAATTAACAAATTTAGGTGATTTTAAATTTGCCTTTAGATGGTAATTGTGCTACTAAAAGCTTACATAATTATAAAACTGTACTTTAACTGCTTATTTAAATATCAAATCAAATTGATATCTAATTCAAGTAAAAACTGAATAAAATCTTACACTAAAATCTTGCCGAAAATAAAAAAGTGTAGAAAAATAAAATACATAAAGAATTTACGTATTCAGATATTAAGGAATCCCACATCCATTGGAAAATATCACTTTCTTGTTTGTGTATCTTGGTATATATTTTAATAGCAGAGAGTACAATGATTTTACTTTTCAAACCTTAAAAATAGCAAAACAGGAAGTCATGTGGATTTCTGGCTTGTCTTTGTTGGAAAACCTTGATTTAAGCAGTTAAATTTTGGATTTTGGAAGAAAGCTTGAAATTGATGCAGGAACATTAGAAATTGTGGTAGGGACTTCAAATTTGAATGGGTTTCGTATCTGATCCGCGCTCCCCTATTTTCTACAGGATGAGCTATGTTGTCTCAATCATTTTTGTTGTGAAGGTGTTGAGGGTTGTGCCTAGAATTTTGCCTTAGGCATTGTTGATATTCATGAGGATGACCTATGTTGTCCGGTGTGCCTTGCCTGCAAGGTTCTATGTTGGGATGATTGAAGTTATGTTGTCTTACTTGATTCATAAAATTTGCTTGGGTTTGTGCTAGGTTGATTTGTTTGGGATTCTAGGCTTAATTCTTGGCGCGTTAATATGGGTCTATACTTGCCTAGAACTGCTCTTGTTATGAGGATGTGCAAGATATTGGGATTGGATGTTTATCTCTTTGTTGCTTGTTTAACAAGTATAGATTTGCGGAGGAATGATGTTTGGGTAACCCTATGCGCAGCCCTTGAAATGCTTTAGATTCCTCATTGCGCTGCTTAAAGAGTCCTCAATAATCGTAGGACAGATTTGTACTTGAAATACTTAGCTGTGTAGAAGGTATTAAGAATGATAATTAGGCTTATTGGATCCTTTGGTTGTAACGCAGTTTCCTCATATTGTCCTTTTCTATTTGCCTCCATGTTTGTTATATCCTGATGGCGGTGCATTTATTTATTAACATGTTCTGATGGAGACTCATTCTTCATCTTCTCATCCCCCATGGCAGCACATTCCTTTATCAGTTTGGGGTCGCGTATCATGTTGGCTTTATGATGCAAGATCGTTGGCGTAGATATCTTATCTTTGTACCTAGATTTATAGGAGCAGTGCGTTGCAAATTTGTGCTTTTTGGCTGCAGCTCCATTAGTTGGATCAAACATCATGATTGTAGGTTGGCTCTCACACTTTGTTGCCATTCTTGGCAGTAGTACTGTGACTTCGATTGAATAATTAAGCACATTTTCTTATGGCTGGTTGTAATTTCTGACTTCTTTTTGTGCAATGTCAACTAATCAATTTAACCTCTTCTCTCTTTATCTCCGCTTTATTTGTAAGGGCATTTCTTCGGGCTTTATGCCTCCTTTGACCTGTCTTTAAAAAGGTTTGAGGAATATGGGTGTAACACTAATAAACTGGTAAATGATACATCGATAGTGGTAAACTAATGTTTATCTAAAAAATAAATAAAAAATTACAAAGTTTATAATAATAAATAACCAAGAACAAATAGAAGAGAAAAAGGCAGAAAACCTAACCCTAGCACCTCCATAGTTGCCACCCCCTCCCTCCATTCGTTCTCCTAGATTCAATCACTTCCCATCCTCCTACTAGCTCTGAAAAAGAACTAGCTTTCAGTCCAGTAACCTCAAAGTGTACCCAGAAAGTACTACGAACTCAACAACATGCAAATTCATTTATGTTGCACCCATATTCCCTGAACCCTGTTGAAGGCAAGATGACACAAGCAACACATCAGAAGGACCACTCTTACAATAAAAGTTATGCTACATGAAAAGGAAGCAAAAAATAAGGAGAAGTCCAAAGTGTACTGCACTGAGAAAACTTAAGACAATAACAAAGGGCCAAAGACCACGTTAGTCTCCAAATTCCGATATTACATTATAATACTGAGTTTGAAAACCTAAAGTGGTCACAGAGTGTAGAAAACAATCTGCAGTCATAATACACAGAACTACAGCATAACGCAAAAGCCTCAATAAGATGGATATACTACACTGCTACGCCAAAGGCTACACTAATAATGTTAGACTATAACACGTCCCTGTTGGAAGGCTATATAAATCAATGTACAAAAGAATACAGGTCCGCATTAACAATCTTTTATCAAGAGGTTATAGGGATGCACTACCCCGTTTTTAACACTAAAATATGAAGTAGCATTACAGTCTAACAAGACAGCCAAGCTGACAAAGAAGGGCGCCACCATCAGAAGAGTCTAGCAAAGAAGTGTGCCTCCATCAGAATAGGCTAATAAGGAAATGCACCACCATCGGGATGTAACAAACCCAGAAGCATAGATAGAAGGATAAAATAACATGATTGTACTAAAATCAAAAGGCCAAATAAGCCTTAACATTATTCCTAAAGCCTATGCATTGCTAACACTTTCAAGTACGAGTCTGGACTGCATTCGTAGAGGAATCCCTATTCAGTACGAAGCAGAATCAAAAGCATTCCAAGAGCTACGCACTGGGCCACTCAAATAGCGCTCCAGTGTAAGTACACACTTACAAGTAGACAACAAAGATATAAGCTTACCTTATCAATAACTTGCATAGTCCAACACCAAGAGTAGTTTAGCATGGAATGGCATAAGGAGACTAACCCTACAAATGGTGACTCAACCTCTCTTACCATGTAATGCAGCTTGACTCGGACTATCTCCATCTCTAGGGTAGTACCACGCAAATGTGATGCACTAGCCAACATAATTCCAGCATAAAGGCAAAACCCCCAACCTGTGTAGTTAATGCCCTACTATTACCCCGCTACAACCCCGATATATCTCCTAGCGGATTTCTACCACTACGATTTTTCCATATAGCCCTAAAATATAGCCTTTCCGCTTTAATCCCCGATATATCCGCTATATCCCATTATTTCTGCTCTATTCCGCTATTTCCACTATATCTTTTTTAAAATGAATTGAAAAATTGCATTTATACATTATAAAATTATGAAATTAATTTATTTGATTTAGTTTTTGATATATTTTTAGAAATGAAAATACTTTAATATTCTACCGAATTCAATTATGTTATATAACAGTTTTTCGTTTATTTAAAGTATATCCGCACATGTTTTTATTTATAATTATTTATGTATTATTTATAATTCAATTGAATGATAATTTTTCATTTAATTACTATTTATATATTTGTAAAAACATTAAGTATGAGTTTTATATGCCATTTTAGAGCCATCCGCTATATCCCGCTATATCCTCATTGTATCTCCGCTATGGCTTTTTGCACCTCCACCGCTTTGAATCTACCGAGCGCATTAACTGCATAGCCCCCAACACCCTTGTAGAAAAAATATTAAAGGTAGCGCAGTTCACCCCAAAAAAAGAGAAACAACTAGCCACACTATCATTCACGCAAGGAGACAGTACGTGTGCTATTCACCCCTCATGGGAGGAAAGGCAGAGTTCGTCCACATTCAAAGTTTCCTGCCTCAATTTCAAATGTTCCTGCCTTCACTTTCAAATTCCCCACCAAAGCCTAGAATTCAACCGTTCAACTCATGGTTTCCCTTCAATGACATTTCATAAATCCATGCATATCAAATGAGAAATAAAGATGAATGACACTCGGCATGATCCAAAAACAAAAATAAGAGTAGAAAAGGAAGGATTACAATGATCCACATGCATCTTTGTACTATAAATAGAAAAAGCACTATGGTAAGAAAGAAATCTTTCCTAATTCGATATTTTTAAGGTTGATAATGAAAATTTTTATACTGTCTCTACCATTAATGCTTGTTGAAGGAATATAAAGGAAGAAAGTGATATTTTCCCATGGATGTAGGATTCTTTTGCATCCAAAGCACGTAAAATTTTCTATATTTTTACGGTTCTTGCACTTTACCTACCTAGTTTTTTGTTTTGGATTCTCTTTTTACTTGAGCTAAATATAGGTTCGATTTGATATTTTAACAAATAGTTAAAGTGCAACTACTTAATTATGCAAGCTTCCAGCAACATAGTTACTACCTAAAAGCAAATTTAATA
Source organism: Allium cepa (assembly GCA_030765085.1). Classification (NCBI taxonomy): domain Eukaryota; kingdom Viridiplantae; phylum Streptophyta; class Magnoliopsida; order Asparagales; family Amaryllidaceae; genus Allium; species Allium cepa. Next base: position 73,845,596 of record CM060941.1, on the reverse strand, counting down.
TTACTTAAGTTTGTTTATTCTAGTTCAAAGAAGTACGCTATAATCACTTTCGTGATCATTCGAGGTGTTATGAGGCGAAAAATCTCATCAACATTTTTGATGCTAAAAGAAGGGCTTGAACCTCTGTTTGTCTTACCCAGCAAATCTTAGCCTTGTTTTCCTTCCCATACCATGAATCCCATAGATTCCTCCAACCCTCTGCATAAAAAAAGTTGCACTTGGCTTCGAAAATTACGAAGAAGTCACTCATCAAAACTCAAACTGAAGTAGGAGTTTCAAGTACAACCCTTAAAGATCCAATCTTGATCGTGATCCATTCCTTAACGAACCAAATAAACCAATGTGTGGAGGGGTTAGAGAAAACGATGGCCCAACTAACTGCTCACAGGCCAATCTCCCCTCCATATTGCATAGATCATCACCATCACTCACCAACTTCCCTTACAATGCTATGGTAAAGTGAAAACGGAACTTCTAGAAATGGGAACAATGACGCTGGCCTAAAATATGATGCTAAACAAAAATTCAAGATCCAAATCAACCTACAAATCAAATCCAATCAGCCAACATTAACCCACTCTTGTTGAGGAAACATGACTAATCTACCCACGATGATGTTACCACTTCTAAGGGTAATTCATCCTCGATGAACCTAAGGGAAAATGAGATTCAACATTTAAAGGCTCGTGTGAAAAAATTGATAAGGCTTTTCCAATGAAACACCGGGAAAAGAGTCAGCGAAGAAAGTTCTTTCCTATTCAGTGATACCATTATAGAAGCCGTCTTTTCAGACAACTTAAAAGCCCCATCAATCAATTAATTAGATCAAACTACCAACCCAGATGACCAAATCCGCACTTTAATTATTACATGGACATTTTGAAAGTAGGAAGAATGGCTCGACGTAAACTCTTTCTAGTTCACTTAGCCGATGCAGCCTCCTTATGGTTCAAAAAGTACGGACCAGGAGAGGCCTATTCTTGGAGGCAACCAACTGCAGATTTTTTAAGGCAATTCAACTCAAGAAGAAAGGCCTCGCCAGATGTAAACATCAAATCTTTCATAAAGCAGGGTGAGAATGAAAGCCTGCATAACTTCATCAAACACTTCAAATCCTAGGCACTCCAGATCGAGGTAACTAATGAAGAAGCATTGCAGTGGCATCTCACGCCAGAATCAAAAGAAGCACTGCCATGTGGAATAAAAACAACATAAATTCATGTCACAGAATGAAGGATTTCTACGAATGAGAAAGTGGTTATATTAGGACGGAGGAACCTGGATCTATTGTATAATCTAAAAAAGCTTCTTACCCCAGCTATGACAAGAAAAGGGGGCAGAAGGGTATCATCCGCCTATGAAACGATAAAAGGAATTGAACCTCACCACAAAAAATCCACTTATTCACACTTATGGGTAGATATATATGATGACCAGGACTAAGCTTGCATACGATGTACTGAATAAGCGAAAGAAAGTGGAATAGAATCGAGGTGGAGCATATTGCCGCTTCCATGGAGCCAACGACCATTATACAGATAACCGTGGACATTTGAAGAATGAAATAAAAAGACTGATCCCAAAAGGATACCTGGGCAGCTTTCAGAAGATTGACGATGAAAACAAAACCAATGATCTCACTCCAAACCTAAACGAAAACCAAGTAGGAAACCCCTCCAACCTCATAGCCTCAATTCATGAATTACCACACCTTGTTTGGGCAAGCAAAAAGCACAAGGGAGATATATGAAAGAAGCTAAGGTATAACAAAAGATGATTTTCCATGTAAAATAAAAACCGAAATAGGTGATAGTTTTCATAGCAGCCGAAGCAACAAGTTTGATATTCCCACACCAAGATCCGCTTATTATCACAGTGCAGATTTCAAACTGCACCATGAAAAACATCTTTGTTGATTTTGGAAGCTCGGTCAATGTAATCTTCAAGTAAGCATACGACAAGATGAAGCTTCCCATCTATAATTCTGAAGCCAATTCTTGAGATGACTTACGACTTCAATAACAGCGCAATTGTTCTTGGTGGTTCAGCACACTTGCTCATCACAGCCATAACAACACCTTTGCAAAATTCCTTCTATGCAAGTTTCTTGATCATTGACCAGCCATCACCATACAATGCTTTCCTAGAAAGGCCTACACTATAGATTTAGGGCAATCATCTTTCAGAGAGACCTGCTTATGAAATTCAATATTCCTATTGGAATACGGTCCATGGGACGGGAACAATTTTTAACTAGGGAACTATACAATGAAACTCTTAACTCTAGCAATATAATTTTTTGAAACTACTCTGCTGTTTCTTTTGATATTTGCGATAATAGTAGTAAATAGGAAACCAAATTAGTTCAGAGAATTGCATTGGGAAGTGCCAAAATTGATACTGAGTTAGGCCATTCTGAGACTTTAACATCTGTAAAGAAAGAAAAAAGAACATATTTGTACATGATCGGCATTGATGAATATAATTCAATTTACGCACAGCTTTCTCTAAAGAAGCCCAGAAATAACCTTCCTCAACCACCTCATAGTCAAATAAGGAAGCTAAAAGTGAAATAGAATCGAGATTAGGGGCAACGAGGAAAGAGTTAAAGCCAGTAGATGACCTAGAAAATGTACAAATAGATCCAAAAAGGATCACCAAAGGTTTTGAAGATAGGAAAAAATCCTAGTGCAGAAACCTAAGTTGAACTACTAGAATTCTTAAAGAGATCAACGAATGTATTTTCCTATACTTGTTCAAATATAGTAGGACAACCATCATTTGTCATGCACTCAACATCGATCCTGATGCCCATCTATCAAACAAAAGCAAAGAACCTTAGATCAAGAAAGACGTAATTCTCTGCACAAAGAAGTTAAAAAGTTGAAGGAAAATGGATTCATTAGGGATATATGATCCAAAATGGATCACTAATCCAGTGCCTGTGAAGAAATCTAATGGAAAATGGAGTACCTGCGTTAATTATACCAACCCCAATAAAGCCGACCCAAAGAACAGCTTCCCCTTACTAAGGATCGATCGGGTAGTGATTGCAAACAGTGAACATGAAGTGCTTTCACTTATGGATGCATATTTAGGATACAATCAGATAGCGATGTTCGAGCCTGATCAAGAGCATACTAGTTTTGTTACAGACATAAGGGTTATACTACTATAAAGTTTATGCCATTCGGGCGCAAAATTACCCGACAACCTACCATAGATTGGTTAACATGATATTCTCAGAGTAGATTGGAAAAAATGTTGAAGTATATGTAAATGGCACGTTGGTTAAGTAAAAGGCAACATCAAGTCATGTGCAATACCTTGGAGAAAATTTTGATGTCTTGAGCCATTATAATGTCAAGTTAAACCCATTTAAATGCACTTTTTCTATTCTGTCAGGTAAATTCCCGGGATACATATTAAGTGTGTGTATTATAGAAGAGGACCTAGAGAAGATCAAAGCCATAAGAAAGATGGGAATCTCATGAGCTTAAACGTTAGGATAGCAGCACCAAGCAGGTTCATTTGAAAAGCAACTGACAAGTGCATACTATTCTTTGATCGGGTTAAAAAATGGTGAAGTTTTGGATGGACTAAGGATGCAAAGCAGCATTCCAAAACTTAAAAGTCCATCTTCTTAACATGCCCATTTTGTCTAAATCGGTAACAAGTGAGGACTTATATGTATATTTAGCTGTAGCTGATAAAGCTGTTAATGCTGTAGTGATTCAAGAAGATGAAGGAACCCAAAGACCCATCTACCAGAAAACAAACATTTGTTAGGACTTAGGAGCGGAATTAAATTATTCAATTATTGAGAAGCCAGCCTACAACCTGCTCCTCATGGCGAGAAAGTTGCGACCTTATTTCATAGCACATCCCTCAAAGTCTTCACAGATAAACCCTTAAGGAAAATACTACAGAAGCCAGAGACATCAGATTGCTTGTTAAAATGGAAAATAGAGCTCAGTCAGTATGACATCATCTACTACCAAAGAAAAGAAATCAAAAGTCAATCACTAGTAGACTTCATCGCAGAATGCACATTTCAACCGAGCCCCAACCAGAGCAAGAATCGTTCACCCTGTAATTCTAGCAATTGTTTGTAGACAGAGCTTCAAATAAACAGGAGGCAGGAATCGGATATACACTAGTTACTCCAGATAAGCAGAAATTATATGGGGTAGTGCAGTTTGGGTTCAAAGTGACCAACAATGTAGCAGAATACGAAGCTCCCCTTGCAGGTTTGCGAATGGCTCAGGTAATAAAGGTAACCAATAATAAAAATTTACATTGATTCCTGATTAGCTATAAATCAATTGTAGGGAAATAACCAAGCAAAGGAGACAACCTGAGCCAAATATGTGGATCTTTCTAAGAAATTACTAGAGCAGTTCGAATAATTTGGTATAGAAAAGATTCTATGTGAGAACAATTCTTCTACTGATTCATTAATTAAGCCTGCGAGCACCATAGTGGCAAATGAAATGAAGGCAGTTCCAATAGGACATCTGGTAGAGCTAAGCGTCATGGAAGCAATCTAATACTGGTCCTAACCCGAGCTCAGCGAGCAATGATTCAAGGGGCCCAGGACCAAGAAACAGATAAAATCAGGGACAGTCCTCAACTAGACCTCCTCTTCGGTAAACTGAGGAGAACAATTGGATAACCCCTATCAAATAATTCCTATTAAATGGAATCTTTCCCCCAAATAGAAATGATGCTTGAAAAATAAGGTATCATGCTCTGTACTACTCCTTTGATCGCACAGTATACAAGAGAGGGTATTATTCCCTTATCTTAGGTAAGTTTCCAATGAAGAGGGGATGTGAGGCATGAGAGAAGTACATGAAGGGCAATGTGGGGGGCATTTTGGAGGATCCAAGTTAACAAAGAAGATACTAAGGCATTGTTATTACTGGCCAACAACATTCAAGGATGCAAGGGAATTTTTGAGAAGATGCGACAAATGTCAAAGATTCACAAATATCCCTAAACAGCTAACCCACTAACTAGCCCGTAGCCCTTTGATATACGAGGCATAGACCTAGTAGGTCCACTTTTATGTTAAAGGGAGGAACAAAGCATGCAATAGCGGTGATAGACTGCTTCACTAAAAAGGTGGAGATAGAACCCTTAGCCACAATCACAACAATGAAAATTGTCACATTTGTAGTGAGAAACATAATTACTGGGTTTGGAACCCCCCTCAAAATAATCTCTGACAATGAAATCTGATTTGCAAGCAAAGAATTCACAGAAATCTGTAAGGAAAATGGCATGAGTAAAATAATTTCCTCTATCGTGCACCCAAAAGCAAATGGGCAGGTCGAAGCAGCAAATAAAACTATCAAGAAGTTGCTTAAGAAAAGGATGTAGGATACAAAAGGCAATAGAAAACAAAAGGGAAGCGGGCAAAAGAATTATCCGTAGTACTATGGGCTTATGGAACTTCGACCGGATCTCTAACTAGCAAAATCCCATTTTCATTAACCTATGGATATAAGGCCATGCTTCCCATTGAAGTAGAAGTCCCCTCACATAGAAGAATATCTTACACAATAGAATACGAAGAAACTATCATCGACTTCATTCAAGAAAGAAGAGATGAGGCAACAGTAGTATCTGCTGCATACCGACATAGAATGGTAAGAAATTACAACACATGACTCAAAGAAAGAAATTTCTGCAAAGGAGATTTGGTACTACAAAGGGTAGTGGCTAATACAGAATACCCAATAGATGGAGCTCTAGGCCCAAACTGAGAAGGCCCATTAGTTATAGCAGAAGTATTGTCCAATGGTACGTACCACTTATCGAAACCTGATGGCAACCTAGTTCCAAGGACCTGGAACTCAGAGCACCGCAGGCCCTAATTCATGTAATCAACACTACTTATGCAATAAATATTGTAATTGTTAAGAAAAGTAATAATACAATAAAATGGACATAGGATGTTAGATAGCCCAAACCAGTATAAAAATCTCTCTATATTAATTTATTTGGCATAACTGAATAATCACACTGGATGTAGGGATATTAGACAGCCCGAACTAGCTACCAAATTAAATTGTACAAAACACAACTCAGCTTGTCCAATAAAATAACTAAATGGATGTAGGGATATTGGACGGTTCGAACTAGTATAAAAATATCTCTTTTTTAATTCTGTTAACATAGCCATACTGGACATAAGAAAATCAAACAATCTAAATCGGTATAAAAACCATGCACATGAATCAAAAAGGTTGTGAACACACGATCTGACTTCAAAGTTAAAACAATAGTATACTCCAAAATAGCAGGGCAGGCTGTGCCAAGCACACGACATTGTTCAAATACCCAAAGGCAATGTTCACGAAGTCCTATCCAACAAACCTAGAGAAGTGGAAGCGGCTTCAAAGCGAGCCTCAGACTCTAGAGCAAAACTTCTATTCTCAAGACCATTTACACGTTCCATGGCCAATCTCTTGACCTGCTTAATGTCATCAAAAAGATGACACGTTGTTTTGTTATCTGTTCTCGAATAGGGGCAAAAAATCTCTTGCGCAGTAGAAATATAAGGTGAGTCGCTACTCTCAGCGGTTTTCGGTTCTTTTTGTAACGATCCTCCAACTCGGTGAACTTAGCCCCATAATACTCCTTAAATTTGTTCTTCCATGTTAGGACAGTATCCGGGTCTACCTCAGGTGGGAAAGCAGGAGCGATACCCGGCTTCGAAACTATATCTTAAGTTAAGGCCATCGTAAGGGCATCTTCGACATGATTTTGCCTTACAATTTGCTCATCTAACTCTTCAACTTTGCGTCCTAAGGTGTTAATTTCATTCGTATATACGACCCTACATACACCCTTGACGTCCCTGAATAAACCTTCTTATCTACAACCTTGGTTAGAGCAGAATTAAGCTTCCTTTCAAGGTTGACCATCTTCGGATATCGATCAAAAGAAGAGGGTTGAAAATCAAAAGGTCCCGTACAAAGCGAAATTAAGAAGAATTACAACTAACTAAAGAATGTATAGAAAATTTACATATTTTTCAAAGAAATCTTAATTTCCATAATGATGTACATCCCAAAGAAAGTATCCAACAATATAATATTACAAAGTCACTCATAATTATAAGTCTTTGAAATGCTACACTAAAAACTCCTAAGGTATGCTCGCCAAAGGCAAGACTGAATTGATAGGAATAGTTTTGCGGTGGTCATAGCAAGCACCTACCCCATGTTCCATTGGCCTCTCTACAGCTACCTTGAAACTCGTACATTGCATAGGAAGCTCAAATCGAGCATATGGTAAAAATAAGTAAATACGTCCTTAGCATGCTGCAAGAAAATCTTATCCATCTTGCTTTCAACTTTCTCTCGTCTATGTTTTTCTAAGAAGGAGGAAATCATATCCAAAGCTTCACTCAAATTATCCCCAAGCTTATAAATCTTGAGTTAAACTTTCTCCCACGTGTTTTCTAGATTGTCAATTAGTTAAGCCTTAGTTTTCATGTTGAGTTAAGCTTTCTCTCACGTGTTTTCTAAACCATCAATTAGTTGAGACTTAGTTTTCATGGTATTTCTGGCAAAGTCACCAAAATACCCAAGGGCATTTTCCAAAGAAGGATCCATACACGCAAGGGGAGCAGGAACCAAATCTGAATGTTGACCCCTTTATCACTCTCCATTCTTCAGAACCCTCCTTTTCCTTGATTTGGTGGGCAAGTTAAGTAGATAGATCTTCTATAGTCTTATTCAATATCTTTATCTCTATTTCATAAATAGTCCCTAAAGTTTCTCACCATCTTTTAATAACTGCTGCATTTCATCTAACTCTAACTCGGTAGCACTAACAGTATGTGAGGTGGTATTATGTTTATGTTGGTGGTTTAGCGCATCCTTGGACTCTTTAAGTTTCGAGAGGGTTCTTTCAAATTCTTCCCAAGCCTTTGATTAGCAATTGTAAGATGGATACCACAATACCAAAATGGTGTATTTCTAACGGTTATAATCGATACAAATTCAATTTATAGTGATTATAACTGTTACAATTCTAGGTATAACCATTAAAAATAAGTGAATTCCTAACAGTTATAACCATTGGTAATTAAAGAGTGAAATCAATTCTTCCCCAATTTATTAACACTTATAACCACTAGGAATTTATTTTACCGTACAATTTCTTTGCAACTACAATCTGATTACTGTACACAACAACAACAATTGCATTCAATTTCAATAAAGAATTTTAGCATACAAAAACAATTACATATGTATTATATTATATTCCACAAATGCCAAATAAAGCAACTTTATCATTGCTATATATAACAAACATTAAAGGGGGCGGCTATTTAGACACAACATTAGACACAAATTGGGGACACAAAAAATAACGGCCGTTGGATATTTTTGTCCTTATATGGAAGGTGAAAATCAAGGGGCAATCCAATGGTGCAGATCCATTGTGTCACCAATTGTGTCTAAATAGACTTTCCCAACATTAAATATCACAATTCAATATGCAACCATTAGCCATACACAATGAACATCAAAACACCGAATAACTTCAAAGTTTCACAACTTAAGGTATGTACACACAAGCGCATGATCAATACATGATCAGATTCACATTATAAAACACAATGTAACGACCCACCTTTTCAACCCTCAAAAGTCAACACCAATACATCCATGTTATTCACATGTCGAACATCCGAGTGTCAGAAACACAGATTATTTGGGGAGAAAGAAATTAAAGGCAAAACAAAATCTTACAAAACATCACGAGTAATATATAATATGAACAAGTCTTTACAAAAAGAAATCATCTTTATTATAGACATCATCAGAGTACATTAACCTACTATCAGCCTAGACAGTTATAATAGCTTGTCCTTACGATTGGTGATAACTACGGACAAGAACTAAACAAAATATAACAGTTGTAAGAATATAAGGTATGTGAATACGTCTTGGAGAATCCAGCTCGTCACTTGAAAGCTCCAAAGTGTCCAGCTAAATCTAGAAAATATGCTCGGGTTGACCCGACCATTATAAGAAAAATAACGCCTGGATTAGTCTGGTAAAACTAGAATGAGAAACTCAAATCACAAGGAATTTTATTTATTTAACTTGTAAAACCCTTTTAAAATCAAAGGTATCATGTAAGACCATGCCACACATAAACATGGACGGATTTTTACTTCACGATGACCAAACCATTTTATATAAAATCAAATGATATTATGATAATGTCCAGAATACAAATACATATAATCATAGCTGAAATCATACACTGTAAAATTCCAACATAATAAGTATACAATCAAGTTCTAATGCATTTATTAGAGAATGGCTTCTAACTATGAAAGGGTAAGGGTCCACCCACCAAATCCGTACATCTCTAGATAAAATATATGAGAGGCTACAACACATTGCACCTCTGCTACTCAAGACCGGCTCTATCCCATACTAGATAGCACCGAATATGATCACTCCTTGGTTGCGATCGAGCAACCATAATGGGCCCGAAGCATACATAGGGATAACGGCATTAGATCTTGGAATGATCATAACCTAATGAGAGCGACCTAAATAGCTCCGTCGCATGTCCCTGCTTTAGTCATTTTCCCAAGTAATGAGGCTTGAGGTTACGTGTAACATCCCCTACTTCGAAGCCTTAAGCTAAGCGCAATAAATGATACATTCATATATAGTATTAACTTTCGATGACATAATACGGTAATGTTAATGGTATCCATAATATCAAAGCACATGAATATGAAATAAAACTAACACAGATTTCATAATCAACTTTTCAGATTACATTTTAAATAAATATTTCATATTCAGTTACATAAATCCATAACGATTCCTAGGTTTTGACTAAATATAATTATTACAAATTACGCCAAGAGCGACATATGAAGATGCCCCGTTGGATGATCAGAGGACTAGATAGACATATTATCCATAAATATATCACAATGGAAATAAAACTAAATAGTTCCTACATAGCTAACTTTGCCTCCTACACCTCTTCAGAAGCTTATTCGTCCATCCTACTAAACGTAAAAAACCTTAACGCTCAATCTACTCAAATTAAATTTTAATCACCCAAGGGTTTAAGCGGGAGAACATAAAATTCGAGTCAGACATAAAGCCTGGTGTGGATAATATTATTACATCTCAATTTACTAATATTAAGTGAGACCACATCGCTTAGTGGAACGGTTTTTCTCTCACTAATATCCTTTATTTAAAAGTATATCTTTTGCAAATCAGAGTCCTGTAATCAACCTGATTATAATAATAATAGCAAATACATATATGCACAAAAATCAAGAAATCAATGGACCATCTATCCACACTGTAGTTTTACCTTGCTAACATCAACTATTGGCTGACTTGGGACTACCAGATATAATAAAGAATTCAACTTCCATTAGACACAATACTGTAGCTTTCTCCCACATGTTTTCTAAAGTGTCAATTAGTTGAGACTTAATTTTTGAGTTGAGTTAAGCTTTCTCTCACGTGTTTTCAAAAGCATCAATTAGTTGAGCCTTAGTTTTCATGGTATTTCTGGCAAAGTCACCAAAATACCTAAGGGCATTTGCCAAAGAAGGATCCACACATGCAAGGGAAGCAGGAACCAAATCTGAATGGGACCCGCTTTTCATTCTCCCTTCTTCAGAACCCTCTTTTCCTTGATTTGGTGGGTAAGTAAAGTTGATAGATCTTCTATAGTCTTATTCAACATCTTGATCTCTTTTTCATAAACAGTTCCCTAAAGTTTCTCACCATCTTGTAATAACTGATGCATTTCACCTAACTCCAACTCGGTAGCACTAATCCCAGTATGTGAGGTGGTATTATGTTTATGTTGGTGATTTAGCGCATCCTTGGCCTCTTTAAGTTCCAAGAGGGTTCTTTCAAATTCTTCCCAAGCCTTTTATAAGCAATTGTAAGATGGATACCATAATACCAAAACGGTGTATTTCTAACTGTTATAATCGGTACAAATTCAATTTATAATGATTATAATTGTTACAATTCTAAGTATAACCATTAAAAATAAGTGAATTCCTAACAATTATAACCATTGGTAATTAAAGAGTGAAATTAATTCTTCCCCAATTTAATAACACTTAGAACCGCTAGGAATTTATTTAACTGTACAGTTTTTTTGTAACAACAATCTGATTACTGTATACTACAACAACAATTACATTCAATTTCAATAAAGAATTGTAGCACACAACAACAATTACATAACAAAGCAACTTTATCATTTCCATATATAACAAACATTAAAATATCACAATTCAACATGCAACCATTAGCCATACAAAATGAACATCAAAACACCAAATAACTTCAAAGTTTCATAAATACACACAAGCACATGATCAAAACATGATAAGATTCACATTATAAAACATAATGTAATGACCCACCTTTTCAACCTTTAAAAATTGAAACCAATACATCCATGGTAGTTACGTGCCGAACATCCATGTGTCGAAAAGACAGATTGTTTAGGAAGAAAGAAATTAAGACAAAACAGAATCTCACAAAACATCACGAGTAATATATAACATGAACAAGTCTTTATAAAAAGAAATCATCTTTATTATTGACATCATCGGAGTACATTAACCAACTATCAGCCTAGACAGTTATAATAGCTTGTCCTTACGATTAGTGATAACTACAGGCAAGGGCAAAAAAAATAGAACAGCGGAAGAATATAAGGTACATGAATACATCTTAGAGAATCCAGCTCGTCACCTGAAAGCTCCAAAGTGTCCAGCTAAATCAAGAAAATATGCTCGGGTTGCCCCGAGCATTATAAGAAAAATAACGCCTGGATTAGTCTGGTAAAACTAGCATGAGAAACTCAAATCACAAGGAATTTTATTTATTTAACTTGTAAAACCCTTTTAAAATAAAAGGTATCCTGTATGACCATGCCGCATATAAACATAGACGAGTTTTTACTTTACGATGACCAAGCCATTTTTATATAAAATCCAATGATATTATGATAATGTCTAGAATACAAATACATATAATCAAAGCTGAAATCATACACTATAAAATTCTAGCATAATAGGTATACAATCAAGTTCGAAGGCACTTATTGAAGAATGAATTCTAATTATGAAAGGGTGAGGGTCTACCCACCAAATCCGTACATCCCTAGATAAAATATATGAGAGGCTACAACACGTTACACCTCTACTACATAGGACCAGCTCTACCCCATACTGGGTAGCACCGAATATGATCACTTCTTAGTTGAGATCGAAAAACCATAATGGGCCCGAAGCATACATAGAGATAATGACATTAGATCTTGGAATGATCATACCATAATGTGAGAGACCCATATAGCTCTGCTGCATGTCCCTGCTTTAGTCATTTTCCCAGTTAATGAGGCTTGAGGTTGCGTGTATATTCCCTACTTTTAGTCCTTAAGCTAAGCACGACAAATGCTAGATTCATCTATAGTATTAAATTTCAGCGACAAAATACGGTAATGTTAGTGGTATCCTTAATATCAGAGCGCATAAATATGAAATAAAATTAACATTGATTTCAAAATCAACTTTTCAAATTACATTTTAAATCAATATTTCATATTCAGTTACATAATTCCATAACGATTCCTAGGTTTTGACTAAATATAATTATTACAAATTATGCCAAGATTGACATATAAAGATGCCTCATTGGATGATCAGAATACTAGATAGACATATTAGTCATAAATATATCACAATGGAAATAAAACTAAACAGCTCCTACATAGCTAACTTTGCCTCCTACATGTCTTCGGAAGCTTGTTCGTTCATCCTATTAAACCTAAAAAACCTTAACTCTCAATCTACTCAAATTAAAGTTTAATCACCCAAGATTTTAAGAGGGAAAACATAAACTTCGAGTCAGACATAAAGTCTGATGTGGATAATATTATTACATCTCGATTTACTGATATTAATTGAGACCACACCGCTTAGTGGAATGAGTTTCCTCTCACTAATATCCTTTATTTAAAAGTATATCTTTTGCAAATTAGAATCCCGTAATCAAACTGATTATAATAATAATAGCAAGTACATATATGCATAAAAATCGAAATCAATGGACCATCTATCCACACCATAATTTACCTGACTGACTCGGGCCTACTAGACATAATTAAGAATCTAACTTCCATTAGATACAATAGTGGGTTAACTTCCCTTAACTTTCTTTTTCTAGGATCAACCGAACCTAATGTTTTTAAGGGCTCACCAATAACCTATCTTTATCTTATATGTTCCCTTCTGTGTGTAACCTCAATTAATTCCCACCTGTGATAGGCCCCACAAACTAGAATTTTGAACTTATTTTAGCTAAGGACCAATAGCTAAACTGTAGGGCACAACCATACACCAATCCTATTTGATCTTCTAATATCTAAGTCATAAACTTAGGGTTAACTACCCTACTCATATTTCATATCCTGTCTTAGGGTTAACTACCTGCTAAAATTTCATTTCCCTATAAATAAGCTTTAAAAATGATTTGTCCTTGAAATCATATCTTTACACAAGGAAATCATATACTTTGCTTTAGTCAAAACATTTATGCCATGATATATATACTTTACACAAAACAATGTTGATGAAATCTAATAAAAGGGACTACTGGTTCCTTCAAAATAAGTTATAGCCCTTTTAACTTAAAAAATCTAGGCTACTAGGTCGAACAACACTTTTGAAACCTTTATTTATAGTCTTAAACGATCCTTTCGAATCCACTGAAAATATCCCTTTAAAAATAAGTTAGCTACTTTAACCTTGAGACACTAGGCCGAAAGGCGAAAACATACCTTTTGAGTGTATTAAACTTTTAAAAACAACCTTTTCAAAAGACTTACTTAGAACTTTTGACATTCTCTTTCAAAACCATTTAAACTTGTCCTTTGAAAGAATTGGAAACCCTCCATTTAAATAATAAAGTGCACCTTTCAACAACATTAGGGATCTCCCATTTGAAACAGTTATTCCTTTTGAAACCATTTGAGTTTAGCATTTAATACACGTGAGGGTCATAAAAGAACAGAGGCAAAAGCATTGCTTTTGAAAGCATTGGTCCTAAGTAAAAGAAAGAGGATTTCAAAACCAACCGTTTTGAAAGAAGGAAGTTTCAAGGTAAGAAGGCGAAAACACCCTTTCAAAACCATTATTTTAAGGCTATAAAGAAAAGCAGCCTCAACTAGTTCGAAAGGTAAGAATGCAGCAACATGGTTTTTATTCTTTCGAAAGCTTCTTTTATAACATAAAGGTGGCAACTCATTTTAAAGCTCTTTTATATAAATAAAGATAAGTTGATTAGGTCGAAAGTTAACTCCAACCCTTTCAAAAGCATCATATATAGACAAAAATAGTTCAAGTAAATAAGAGTAGCTTCTACCCTTTCAAAAGCAAAGTTTCAACGCAGTCCTTCCGCCTTTCTCCCATGCACTATATACTAACTGCTTGATACCATATGCATTGCTTTCGAATGAGTTCTTTAGTGGAATTATGGAGTCGAAAGGTAACGAATGGAAGTGGCAAAGCAGAAAATTCAACCTAAACTGATTTTTAGCCTTAAAAGTACCCTAACCTGTCCTATTTGTCAAAACATAATTGATTGCCATTTCTATATGAAAAATCCTTTTCTAAAATGGTTGCTGAATTCATATATTATCAAATTAAAACGTTTAACAAATAAGTCCTTCTTCTTGATGAACAAATAAAACATTTAAGTCCTTTAACTTACATAATATTATTACCATAGTAGAATACTTAGGAAAATTCTCCAAAAACCATAATAATTCACTTTTAATATGTTTTCTAACATATATAAATTTTAGACCCAAAATCAACATATATTTGCTGTAATTAATTTAAACACAATTTTAACTATTTTCTTTCATAGAAAATTCATAATAAATCCACGGTTACTTAGAAAATTATGAGACTTCAAACCCACTTCATAAAAAATGTTTTCGACCATATATCAAAAAC
Organism: Allium cepa; assembly: GCA_030765085.1. Taxonomy (NCBI): domain Eukaryota; kingdom Viridiplantae; phylum Streptophyta; class Magnoliopsida; order Asparagales; family Amaryllidaceae; genus Allium; species Allium cepa. Next base: position 73,830,535 of record CM060941.1, on the reverse strand, counting down.
GCAAGTCATTTGGATGTCATTTAATAAGTATTTGAAATCTAAACTCATCATAAAAACTATATGAAGCTAAATCATCAACAAGCACATATATCCAATTAAACAATTCTATCATAGCATATTATTTGCAAAATTAATTCGGATCTATCTAGAAACCGAAATCAATAAAAATAAGATATAAGATCATTATTCACCTTGGCTTGTTGTTAAGAAGGTTGTGATTTTTCCCTTGATTGATTTTCTTAAGCTTTCTACTTGAATCTTAGTATTTCTTCTTCTTGAATCTCTTAATGGTGGTCAGCCAAGCTTGCAAGGTTTTAGTTTTGTTTGCAAATGTTGAAATGAGTATGGAATAAAGGTAAGTACGGTTTAGGGTATAAGAACAAAGACTATTCTTACTTTTCCCTTGTCATATTCTTCAATCTTAGTCCACTTTAATTCTCTTTTGCTTATATTTAATAAGACACGACCCCTTATTAACGAATCTCAATCTCTTAACCATCTACATTATTTCATTTAATTTATCTAACTAAATGTTCTAAATAATGTTACTCAAAATTAGAGTCGTTACAGACTCCCCTCCTTAAAGAATTTCGTCCTCGAAACTACGATAAGATACTTACGACACTCAAACATAAGGGTAAACATACCATGAAATAAGAAAAGATAAGTATCTCTTATCCTACGCTATCTCATCGTCACTCCATTGACTTTGACTAATCTAACTGCCTTGTTTCTTAACTTCTTCTCATCTCTTGCGAATATACACACTGTTTGTACAATATAGTCATATCCGGTTCCACTACCAATTCATCTAACATAGTCGATGCCATAGTAGTTTCTGGATCTTGCATACACTTCTTTAGATGTGAAACCTGAAAAACATTATGGACTCCTGCCAAACTATTTGGTATCGTAGATTTTCCCAATCCTTTTTATAATAGAAAGTGGTGCAATGAATCTCGATGCCAGTTTTTTTGATTTTCCAAATCAGATTACACCTTTCATTGGTGATATCTTAACAAAAACATGATCTCCGACTATGCACTCTATGTCTTTCTGTCTTCCATTAGCATAAATCTTTTGCGTAAAATGAGCTTCCTGCATTCTAGCTCCAAGTAACTCAATTTTTTACAGCTTCTCTAACCAAATATGGACCAAGAATACATGGCCGTCCATACAAAGCGTAAGCAATGTCATTTCTATAGTAGTCTGATAACTGTTGTTATATGAAAACTCAACTAAATGTAGGTGATCTTCCCATGATGCTTTAAAATCTAGCACACAAGCTCTTAATGAATCCTCTAAGACTTTATTAACCTTTCTGTTTGTCCATCTGTCTGCGGATGGTAAGCGGTACTCATCTTGAGCTTTGTACCCAAAGTCTCCCGTAGACTTTTCCAGAACTCGCTAGTGAAATAAGAATCTCCATCACTTACTATACTACTAGGAACACTATACAGTCTAACAATATTCTTCATGAATAATTTAGCCAAAACAGGTGCCGTCCTAGTTGAATTAACTGGAATGAATTGGGCACTCTTAGTCAACCTATCCACCATGGCTCATATACTTTCATTCCCTCTATTTGACCTTGGCAACCCGTCTGTAAAATCCATTAAGATAGAATCCCATTTCCAAAATGGAACATCTGAAGGTTAAAGTAACCCACTTGGTTTCTGATGCTCAGCTTTTACCTATTGACAGTCTAAACACTGCTTCATCCATAAGCCTACATCTCCCTTCATACCTTCACTGAAGAAACTCCTTTTCATATCCAGTTACACCTTTGTTCCTCCCGGATGAATGGTGAAGTTTGAGCGATGACATTCTCCAAGAAATTCCTTCCTAACATTTTCCACTTTTGGAACACATAGTCTTTCTTTCTTCCTTAACCACCCAATCTAGTCAAGATTGAAATCTTTCAAGTCATTTCTCTATGTTCCGTTCCATAGTTTTGTGATGCATTCATCTAATAATGGATCCTCCCCATGTAGAAGCAATACTTTTGATCATCACTTGTTGAACTTCTAAACATGACAATATAGAAATTTCCTTAGTAGAACTAGATTTAGATCTTCACTGTATTCAGCATGTTTTCAATACTGCGTTCTAATGTTTCCTGCTAAGTGCATTTGCAACCTTATTCCCTTTTTTCGGTGTATACTCAATTCCAAAATCATAAGCGGCTAAAAACTCTAACCACCTCTATTATCTCATATTCAACTTCTTCTGAGAGAATATATACCTTAGTGATTTATGATCCGTATAAAACTCGAACCTTTCTCGCAAAAGGTAATGTCTCCACACCTTCAATGTGAAAATTACTGTAGCTAATTCCAAACCATGAAAGGGATATCTAACTTCATGTGATCTAAGCTATCACGAAGCGTAGGCAATTACTTTACCTCTTTGCTCCTAACCCTGTACCACATGTATCCATGTATACCACTAAATCCTGATTCCACTTTGGAACAACTAATGGAGGTGCATTAGTCAATAAGTGTTTCAATTTTTGGAATGCCTCCTTACGTTTATCAGTCTAGACAAACTTCACGGCTTTTCGAGTTAGCTTAGTCATCGGTGCCGCTATCCGCATAAAATCCTTTATGAATCTCCGATACTAACCAGCTAATCCAAGAAAACTCTTTATCTCGGTCACTGCCTCGGGTCTCTTCTAATTATTCACCACCACGATCTTAGCTGAATCTGCGGACAACCCTTACTCTGAGACTACAGGACCAAGAAATTTTACTTCTTTCTTCCCGAAACGATACTTCAGAAATTTCAATTGATGTTGTCTCAACGTCTCAAGCACCACCTTAAGATGAACTTCACGCTCTTTTTCATCTTTAGAGTGTATCAAACAGTCATCCATGAACATGAATATAAATCTATCTATGTGCTCCCGAAAGATTATGTTCATCGTCCACGAAAAATGCCGGTGCATTAGTTAGTCCAAATGGCATTACTAACCATTCGTACGATCCATATCTTGTTCTAAACATTGTCAAAGGAATACTATCCTATGCTACTCTAAGCTAATGGAACCATGTTGTCAAATCTAACTGGGAAAATACTCTGGCTCCACTCAACTGGTCGAACAAATCGTCAATTTTAGGTAGTGGGTATCAATCCTTTATTGTCTTCTCGTTGAACTTATGATAATCGACACACAACCTTAATGATTCATCCGGTTTTTTTGGCAAACACTACGGCTGCTCCCCAAGACGAACTACTTGGTCTAATAAATTCTTACTTTCCAAATCCACCAATTGTGCCTTTATCTCCTTCATCTCTGTAGGTGTCATTCTACTTGGCGGTCTACTCACTAGTTCTGCTCTTGTTATTAAATCTATCTGAAACTCAATAGCTTATTTTAGCGGTAGTCATACTATGGGCTCAAACATGTCCGCGAATTCTCTAACAACGCAAACTCGGTTTAACTCATCTTCTTCCTCCATAACACTTAACAAAGAGTTTGCCCCAAAACTAGGTTTCTCTGTGGAGTATATTATCCGATCACTACAACTAGGGTGTCTAAGTGATATTTTGCTGTCACAGCAAAATATCCTAGCTTCATACTTACTTAACCAATCCATATCCAAAATAATTCTGAACTTTACGAAATCAAATACATGTAAACTGCAAGGGACTATATGCCTAACAACTCAAACTTTAAGTGGTCACATCTCATCACAAGAGTCACATACCCTCCTGTCGAATTCGCAACCCTTAAGAAAGTAATTAGGTATCAGGGTTCTAGGTTAAGCTTACCAACCAAATAATGAGATATAGAAGAATGCGATCCACCAGTATCAAATAAAACTCTAACTGATACACTATGAATCAAAAGCATACCTCCTAATATATATTTTTCTTTTTTCCTCATCGGTTGGCCTAGTAGACAATGATCCTAAGGTGAAGACTTTTCCCTTGTCCGCTCTGACCGGTTCTACACACTGATTCTTATAATGCCCAATCTGGTCACAGTTAAAGCGCTTCACTCCTTTCTTATATGTAGCCTTCTTCCCTTTTTCAGTTCGACATTCATGAGCATAATGGCCCTTTTTATTACACTTAAAGCAAACTAAATTAGCCTTTGCCTTCTTGGCAGCTTCTCCTTTCTTAGCCCCTTTCTTATGGAAAAATTTCTCTTCTAATTCCACCCTCCTTCAGCTTCACTTACTTTATTACCATCATGAAAAGCAAGCATCTCCTCCTGCCTCAAAGCCATCTCAACAACTAAATCACATGGATCCCTGATATTCCTTTTGCTAGTTCAAGTTTCACTCCGTGGATGGACTTCTCATTCCTTTCGATAACTATATAACCCATAATATATCCATATCTCGATAGCTCCTCAAATTTGGTTGCATAATCAAGAATCGTCATGTCTTCCTGCTCTAGCTCCACAAACTTCCTAAGCAGAGTTGACTTAGCAATCTCTAACATGAATTTTCCCCAAATCTTCTTCTAAATTCAACCAAAGTCATGGTCTCCTCATTAACTACCACTGTAACACTGTTCCACCAATACTGATGTGCACGTAAATGTGCATATATACATCCACATTTTATCTCTTTTTATTTAAATGAATATCATATTTGGGCATTTTAACATGTTTAAAACCAAAATTCAATTATATTCAAATCATCGTATATTCATCTACATTCAGGGGCAAAATGGCCATTTTCGTGCACATGTCAATTTGAGAATTTTTACTTGGACATTTTATGATTCTTATAGGAGGTTTTGATGCATATGGAAAGGGAATTCATGAGATATATGCATGCACAAATGAATATAAGGAAAGAAGAAGGAAATAATTCAAGTCTAAGATCATGTAGGACCCCACCCACTTGCCTAAATCTACAATTAGAAGCTAATGGACGATTAAATGGAGGTTAAAGCTTCATGCACATTTAATAAAGGATTAATTAGTGGCTAATGGTTACTTGATGGCCGCACTTCCTAATGGGCATTTTGAGAAGCTATCTAAAAATGAAATTAGGGTTTTATGCATGTATAAATAGCCCTCATATGTACATGTAAATATCTTCTACTTTCTCATATATTTTGCTTAGGAAATTAGCAAGTTGTAAACAAAATCAAAGTGAAATAAAAAAGGCTTCCTAGCCTCTTTATTCTCTCTTTTCTACATGCTTTTCTTTGTTTTACTGTTAATGTTTATTTCTATGCTCTCTTTCTTTTTATGTTCATAACTTAGATTTACATTCATGCAAGTAGTGTAGCTTTAATTTTTATGCAAATAGTTAGTAGTTAATCTTTTTTTTCCCTTGCTTAGTTTTCATTTCTTTTCTTTTTAATGTTGAAACTTACATGTGTTGATTTGGTAACACAAATGAGTAGCCAAAACCCTTCAATTTAAGGGTAATGAAGCTCTCAAATATAATGTAATTTCAACATTTTTATGATTTATGATTTCTATAGCTTGTGCTTCATGAAAGTGAATTTGATGTAAGTTTATACAAGTGGGTTTGATAGTTTATGTTGCTTTTGCAAATGAGCTATTCTTTTTCAACATAAACAAATTTACATCATCGTTTGCTATTGATTTTTGATTTTGAAATGAAATTGAAAAACGAAATTTGATGATCTATATTGCTAATTACAATAGTAAATAGATCATACTTAAAATATATTTTGCTTTGGCTTCATTTTCATGAGATTTTATAAGTGGTTTATTTGTTGCACTATACTTTGATGGTTTAAATTATGTTAATTAATAACATAAATAAACCATCCTTATGATAAATGCAATAATTATTTCATTTAATATCAAAACTAGAGATCATAAATTATTGTTTCTTGATTTACAAAAACATGAGAGTTGATTTATCTTTAAATTATTCTCTAGTCTAATAGTTTTAAATCACATTTCAATTCTAGCTTTAACTTTTTTTGTGGCTAACAATTTCCTCTCACTTTGGTCTAATTTGATTGAATAGAAAATTTTAAAATCTTAAAAATTCCCTACGGATCAAACCGTACTCGCCACATACTAAAATTTTACGCCATGCGCTTGCGGTTATTGTATTTCAATATTTATCAGCATTTTTCTAATTGATAGAAATTTTGCCATTGAACAAATACAGTGCTGCTCCTTGCAACTGTCTAGAAGCAAGCCTCCTCTTCTGCTCATCATTAAGCCCTAAATCAGTAAAGATCCTTTCGTATGAAGTAACCAATTCACCACTTTAATTGCATCCTTAGTCCCGATAAACGATTTTCCTCTAAGCCTGACATAATCTTTGCTTAGTACTACATAGTCGTTGACCACCGGTGCTCCCTAATTTCCTCCTACAACCTTTCCTCTGACTAAACCTGCAGCAACTCCAGACTGCATCAAATTAACGAAGAAATAATACATACTCCTATATCAGCTTGTGGCAATCCTGCACCCACATTAGCAGCTTGTGCCCAAACCTAGATTCCTTCTATTGTTTAGTCTGGCATTCCCATTGGTTGTGATGCTTCCTCCATCAATGTTAACTCTTCCACTTCTGGCCTCCATATCTTACGTCCTTAAAATATGCATTCGAGTCTTTGTAAGATACAAAAGAATAGCCTAAGAGAGATGGAAGAATAGAGGTAAAGCGTATGCTTATATATATATGCATAGCAAATACAAGTACGCTACTATAATGTTATCGCATACCCCAGTCCTTTCTCTAAATCTTAGGATTATGTTTTCAAAATCATTTTAGGTTTGAAATTTCTTTTGAGTTTCCATAAACCTATACTCTGATACTAAATTGTAGCATCCCTACTTTGAGGCCCGAAGCTAAGTGCTACAGATACTGCAGTCATCTATAGTTTTAACTTTCGATGATAAAATACGGTAATGTTAACGGTAACCATAATATCAAAGCATATGAATATGAGATAAAATTAACACAAATTTCAGCATTAACTTTTCAAATTGCATTTCAAATCAATATTTCATATTCGGTTATATAATCCCATAACAATTCTCAGGTTTTGACTAAATATAATTATTACAAATTATGCCAAGAACGACATATGAAGATGCCCCCTTGGATGATCAGAGTGCTAGACACACATTAGTCATAAATACATCACAGCGAAAATAAAACTAAATAGCTCCTGCATGGCTAACTTTGCCTCTTGCACATCATTAGAATCTTATTTGTCCAACCTACTAATTCTGAATAACCTTAACTCTCAATCTACTCAAATTAGATTTTAAGCACCCACCAGTTTAAGGGGGAAAACATAAACTTCGAGTCGAACATAAAGGCTGGTGTGAATAATATTATTACATGTTAATTAACTGATATTAAGTGAGACCACACCGCTTAGTGGAACTGGGTCCTCTCACTAATATCCTTTTCTAAAAAGTATATATTTTACAAATCAGAATCCTGCAATTAAACCGATTATAACAATAATAGAAAATACATATATGCATAAAAAATAGGAAATCGATGGACCATCTGTCCACACTATTGTTTAACTTGGCCTACTATTAACCGTTGGCTGACAAGGGACTACTAGACATAATCAAGAATCCAACTTCTATTAGACACTATACTTTCTTTTTCTAGGGTCAACCGAATCCAATGGTTTTATGGGCTCATTAATAACCTATCTTTACTCTATATATTCCCTTATGTGTGTAACATCAATTTAGTCCCACCTATGACAAGCCCAACACACTGGAATTTTGGGGTTATTTTGGCTATGGAGTAATAGCTAAAGTACAGGGCATGACTCTACACCAGTCTCATATGGTCTTCTAATATCTGAGTCATAAACTTAGGGTTAACTACCCTATTCATGTTTCATTTCCTGTCTTAGGGTTAACTACCCTACTACAATTTCATTCCTTGCAAGTAACCTTTACAAATGATTTACCTCTTAAAGCATATCTTTATAAAATAAAGAAATCATATGCTTTTACCTACTCAAAACATTTATGCCATGACATATGCACTTTACACAAAACAATGTTGATGAAATCTAACCAAGGGAACTACCTGTTCCTTCAAAATAAGTTAGAACCCTTTTAACTTAATAAACTTTAGGCTACTAGGCCAAACAACACTTTCGAAACCTTTTTTTTATAGTTTTAAACAATCCTTTTAGAATTCATTGAAAGTACCCCTTTCAAAATAAGTTGACCGCTTTAACCTTGAGAACAAGGCCGAAAGGCCAAAACATACCTTTCGAATGTATTAAAATATGCCTTTCGAAACCTTTAAAAAAACCTTTTCGAAAGCCTTACTTAGAACTTTAGACATTATCTTTAAAAACCATTTATATAATAAAGTGTACCTTTCGAAAACATTGGGAATCTCCCCTTCAAAATAATTATTAACACCCTTTTGAAGGAATTGGGTTCAAGTAAAGGATTGTGAAACACTGCTTCAAAATCTTTATTAATTATTCCTTTCAACACCATTTGGGTTTAGCATTTAATACAACTAATGGTCATAAAAGAATAAAGGCGAAAGCAATGATTTCAAAAGCATTGGTCCTAAGTGAAAGAAAGAGGATTTTGAAACCAACCCTTTCGAAAGCATTGAGAATGCTATTTCGAGGTAAGAAGGCAAAAGCACCCTTTTGGAACCATTGTTTAAAGGCTATAAAAAAAGCGTCTCAACTAGTTCAAAAGGTAAGAATGCGACATCATAAGTTTTATCCTTTCGAAAGCTTCTTTTATAACATAAAGATGACAACTCATTCAAAAGCTCTTTTATATGAACAAAGGCAATTTGATTAGGTTGAAAGCTAACTCCAACCCCTTTGAAAGCATCATTTATAAATAGAAATAGTTCAAAGTCAATATGAGTAGCTTCTACTCCTTAAAAAGCAAGGTTTCGACATGGTCCTTCCACCTTTCTCCAATGCGCTAAGTACCAATTGCTTGATACCATGTGCATTGCTTTTGAATGGATTATTTGGTGGAGGTATGGTGTCGAAAGGTAATGAATGGAAGTGGCGAAGCAGAAAACTCAACCAAAACTAATTTTAACCTTCAAAAGTAATTTCTCATCCTCTAACCTACTCTATTTGTTAAAACATAATTAGTTTCCATTTGTTTGTGAAAAAACCTTTTCTAAAAGTGCTGCCAATTCAGAGACTATCAAACTAATATTTAACAAACAATTCCTTCTCCTTGATAACAAATAAAACATTTAAGTCCTTTAACTTAAATAATTTTATAGCCATAGTAGAATACTTAGGATAGTTCCCTAAAAATCCCAATAATTCAATTTTAATATGTTTTCTAACATATATTAATTTTAGACCTAAAATCACGATATATTTGCGGTAATTAATTTAAACCCACTTTTATCTGTTTTCTTTCATAGAAAATTCATAATAAATCCACAATAACTTAGAAATTTATGAACCTTGAAACCCACTCCATAAATAATATTTTCGATCATATATCAAAAACGCAAGTAATTTAATAGGTTTTTCAAATCTAAACTCATCATAAATCTATATGAAGCCAAATCGTCAATAAGCATATATATCTAATTAATCAATCATATCATAACATATTATTTGCAAAATTAATTTGGGTCTATTCAGACACCAACATAAATAAAAATGAGATGCTTATTCACCTTGGCTTGTTGTTACGAAGGTTGTGATTTGTCCTTTGATTGATTTGCTTAAGCTTTCTAGTTTAATCTTAGCTTTTCTTCTTCTTGAATCTCTTAATGGTGGCTAGCCGAGCTTGCAAGGGTTTTAGTTTTGTTTGCAAATTTTGAAATGAGTAAGGAATAAAGGTAAGTTGGGTTTAGGGTATAAGAACAAAGACTATTCTTATTTTCCCTTGTCATATTCTTCCATCTTACTCCATTTTAATTCTCTTTTGCTTATATTTAATAAGACACGTCCCCTTATTAATTAACGAATCTCAATCTCTTAACCATCTACATTATTTCATTTAATTTATCTAATTAAATGTTCTAAATAATGTTACTCAAAATTAAGGTCAATACATTACGATTATCTTTCTATACCGCAACCATTTAGAAATGCTACACTGCTCTCCACGCAGCAATGTAGTGCCAACATTCATCCAATAAAAGTTCGCTCTGGGTCCGAACGTAACCAAAGGCACTATCTCTACTACACCCATTTTGGAATCACCATCAGGATTAGTACTAAGTAGTCTTGCACTTCAAAAGCTCTATCTTCAATCATCTTCAAGATGTCTCTAGTTCGAAACGCTTGAGTTGGATCGAAGTGGTTTTTGGATAACTTATACTTATATGATCTCAGTCTCTTCAAAACAACATTTGATAGTTGCGGTAAACTCAACCCCGGTTCTTTAAAATAATCAGATAATATATATGAGCAGGGATCACCCCCTAACCATTTAAGTGAACGGATCTCCCTATTATTTGTCTTAAGAGAATGACATGAGATTTATACATAAAGTGCAGCATCATCGAAGATAACTGTGCTATATAACTCACCTGTTTCTCCTAGATATTTTCGAATTTATATTTTGGTCTAGATTCGAATGTCGGTTATTTAACTATCAAATAAACAATCAATCACCAATTCAAAGAATTAATTACTCATAGTGATCACTAAGCCTCAAACTATATCTTTGATTTATAAAAGCTCTTATCAAAAGTGTTTATCAAATATTTTCGTATACTTATCTCACTGACATAAGTGAATTCACAAAACATCTGTGAAAGACTTCTTATTTTCAAATCATATGAAAGGATCAAAACAAAATATTATTTAAAGCATAGATAAAGATAATCTCAAACATATTCCTTTGGTGTTAAGTGCGGAACGAATGTCCATACCACCAGAATTAAGAAGGCCAACTAAAGGAAATCCAATCTTAATTCCTTTATAAATTTCCTTCTATAGATCTACTTACTAAATCTCTTTTATTTATGAATCTCCTTTACTTAGATTCCAAACCCATTTACAAAACTATTTATAAATCGCCAAGTCAAATATTATTTTATAAATATTAAAACAATTTATATATCTCTTTATAAATCTCCAAAATTATTTGTAAAACTTCCTTTATAAATATCCAAAATTATTTGTAAAACTTTCTTATAAATATTTCTTACTTGGAACAAGACTCCTTTAATAAGTTCATTTGATAAAGTCCTTTTGATAAACGAAACGATTATTTAAAACACCCTTAAACAATAAGTTATTGTTTTAACATATCCTTCACTAAATTTTCTTTAAACCATATTAATAAAACAATGATTTTAAAAGTATTCTATTAATTTCAAAAACACCTCTAATAACATCATTACTTAACTTGAAATTATTATCAAAACGGTAAAATGAAATATTGATTTTACAAAACTAGAAAGAGTCTTAGTGACCACAATGGTTCGTTTAATTGAGTTTAACTTAGCCAAGTTATAACATGGGTATTTACATAACAACAGATATGTATAAAGGAATCAACCAATAACTCAATCATATAAGTAAACGTCCAAGTTACCAAAATAGCAGACAAGGATTTTTTTTTGTTAAATACATGTCTAAATTAATATAATGATAGAATGAGATTTTATTCTGCCTAATAGATGTCAACATAATCTACTTGGTGAAGTATGCTAGAATGGCAATTTATTCTTCCAAAAAAATGTCCAATATAACTTAATTAGCAGAATAGTGTTTTATTCTGCCAAATAGATGTCAATGGTTTCATATTTAGTTAGGATATCTTAAGGGTAATCGACAAAGAAATCCCTTGAATTAAAATTTTCTTTTAAAAGGAAGTTGCTTCTTGAAAACAAAATCGATCTTTAGAAATAAAGTGGTTTAAAACTTCTAAAACTTTATTTAATAATTAAATAACATTTAAAATTTTCATTTAATAATAATTAAACATTAATTTATAATTAAATAAAAATTAAATATTAATAATTATACTTTAAAAATAAATAATTATATTGTTATTAATCTTTGGTTAATTATTAAATAATAATTAAAACCTTTAATTAATAATTATACATTAATTAATATCATTTAATTAATTAAATATTCCTTAATTAATTCTTAAATAATTACTTTAAAATTTGTTAAAAATAAAATAAATCATAATTAAGTTTTAATTACATCTTAATGTAAATTTTAACTTGATTAGTAATTAATTAATAATTAAATCCTTTCTTAAATAAGTAAATAATTGAATTAATTTTAATTAAATAATAATTAATTATCAAATAGAAAATTAAATAATAATCTACCATTTTTCAATTAACAAATTATAATTAACTTACTTAAAATAATAATAAGTACTAACTATCCTAACTTAATTAATGATTAAGTGCTAATCCACGGTTCATTAAAATTTATAAACCTTGTTTAATACTTAATTAATTATTTAAACTTAACTAGTTAAAAATTTATCACTAAAATCTTAATTAACTTGTTAAAACATCATCGTTGCATTTAAAAAACATTTCGAACCCTTTTAAGGTTTGGAACTTACTTTTGAAAAATTCGAATTTTATCGAAGATGTATCCATAGCAACTATCGCTATGGATGTCGTTTCTTAGAAATTCTTTTCAACTTTCTTCTTTGCTAACTTATCACTTAAAGCTTTCTAACTTTTTAAAATACAAAGTATGTATTTTAAAAACAAAGAAAAGTTTCCAAACTTTAAAAATGATTTTTGATTTATAAATCGAAGCTCGTTATTTCACAAAAGTATTCCTTTGTCGATAAATCAAGCCAAAGTGCTAACTTTCTAAGCAACAAACATACAATTATGTCCATCACAACATATACATCTCATAACCCAAACATAAGCAAACACATATTCATGCATACATAACTAATACTTTATACTTCACGTCAAAGCCAAACTTTTCAAACATATAACAACATTATTCAAACATATCCAACCACATCATAACCTAACAACATCAAGACACATATCATACAAAATTTTATGCAACATTTAGAAAAAAAATTAAATTTTTAAATCAACAAAAGTTTACTTACCAAAAATCTTTAAAAACTTGAAATGCTTTAGAATTTGGAAATCTTGGAAAACCATAAAAAGCACATGAGAATAAGACATCTTCCCTTCAATTTTAGGCCATCTTAATCTCATAATTTGTACAAATAAAAGAGAAGTTTTATAAAATTCTTTTCTCTATCATTTCAAAAAAAGAATCACTAAATTTGGATTTGTTTTGAAGGAGATATGGTCAAAAAAAGAAGTGGTATTTTCGGGCTTGAAAATATTGGTCCAAAAATGAGTTAGAAAGAAATGCAGTTTTGACCCAAAAAAATCGAAATTTGACAAAGTCATTCAGATAAAAGTTGTAGCAGTTATGATTCTATATGATTCAAGAAAATGAAAATCATGATTTCGAGTAGTATGGAGGAAGTTATGGCCGAATTAAGTAGGAGGAAAATGAAGAAAATTTTAAAATGAAAAGGAGGAGATTAAACAAGTTTGAAGTCATTTTAAACAAATAAAAACTTTGAATTTAAACTTTAAAATTTTTAAATAGAAGCCATCAAATGCCATTAAAGTTTCTCAAAACCTTTAGGAAATTTTAAAATGAAAAGAAGAAATGAAAAAAAAATGAGAAAAAGATATGAAAACTTGCTTAAATAAGTCACAAATTGAATTACTGTTTTACCCTTATGTTCTTTACCCTCCACAAACTTGCTTCCCACCTCACCATGCCATTTCTCGCCCTACTCAATTTCGAAATTTTCATGCATAAAGATGAAAAGATGACCAATGTACTCATGTTCCCCTTCAAGTTGCCAATATATCACATCTTGTCTCCCTGATGTGACATTTTATATTTATTTTCTAAACTTAATTAACTTAAGTATATTTACATATATATATGTACGCTCATTTCTATAATACACTCAAACTCAATTTAGGGTGCTACTGTCCCTATCTATACTGAGTACACATCAAAGCCTAGGAATATACGAAATCTAAGCTTCGATACCAAATATGATGAACCACAAATCTATACCCTTTGAATTGACAATAAACCACTCATATCCGATCCAAAAAGCGCAGACCAACAGAAAGTCAAGAGAAAGAAAAAAAAAGAGAAGAAGAGAAGAGAAGAAAGAGAGAAGATAGAACAAAACAGAACTATACAGAATCCCACATCGCGGCGGAATAACATATAATATCATATCAATAATCTTTACAAAACAGAAACTGTATATACATATATCAATTAGAATTCAACAATCAATCACTAGTTATCAGCCTGGACAGTTATAATAACCCGTCCTTACAATTGCCGACAATATACAACAACAATAACGTGCAAAGCAGATTATAAACGGAAACATGTATATGAAATGAAGATCTCTAGCTCTCCTACTGAGGCTCCAAAATCACCAATCTGAACCTGTAAATATACTCGGTCTGACCCGAGCATTGAAAGGGAAGAACGACCGAAATAGTCTGGTAAACCAACGTGAGAAACACATTCAATTGAATTTATTAAATTACCAAACTTTTCCTTTATCAAAACAAAAGTATCTCGTAAGACACGCCCACACATCAACACGAACATGTTTTTACCACACATAAACATGAACATGTTTTTACCTTACGATAACTAAAACTTTTCATATCAAATCCTCTATTATACTAGTGTCTAGTATACAAATAATATTAATCATAGCCGAAATGGTTTCCCATGTAGCATTTTGGGGCTATTCATTACGCCACTACAAACAAAACTGCAAGCTCGTAGTGGGTTTGGATTTCCATACAAATAACCAGCTGAAGGGACTACCTTCCGATGGGTACACCTCTAGATGGATGTCCCGAGGCACAGAACATCTTCCCTATACCAACACAAGACCGGCCTACCTCTGTAACTAGATAGTACCGAATATGTCATCGTCCGGTCATTACCGACCATTTCCGAAAGCCCTCATAGCACACAAACCACATTAATCAGATACACGGTATCATAGCGTGCAAAGATATATCTAGAAGAGGATGATCATATCCTACTTGGGAGCGAACCACTTAGCCTTGCCGCATCTAACCCTGTTTCGAGGCCTGAGGCAAGGATTACCTTTCACATATTACATATCACATCGCTTTGAATGCCACACTGCCATTTTCGTTGACTACTAATTTTCTTCCACAAAAATACAACCCTTAAGCTCATACGTCTCAAGAAGGGTGTTAAGCTAAGAGAAGTTTCCTTCTCCGCCACCACTCATGTACGTTTGTAAAAACCAATGCACGTAATCTTTAGAAATGCAATATCAGACAAACATCCATACAAGTTGTCTAGGAATAGGACAAACTGAAGGTACTTTCCTACCGTTGAAAAATCCATAGGATTAGTAGTGAATAGTCCTTGCATTGGATATTTCATAACGAACAGACTACTGCTACTGGATGTATATTGGGATTTTAACGACAAACGATCAACAAGCAGTCCTCCACTATGAAATTCCGAAATATCAAAATCATCACAACAAACCTGCACAAACGAACGCATAAATGTTGGTCTGAAGTGGTTTTCGGATAAAAAGATCCTGGTCTCTTCACACCAACAACGAAAAAGTATTTCTCAACCTCACACAGAAACTAAGTCTCATAGATTTATCACGTCTTTAACTTTCAACTTGCTATCCTTCTGCCAAGAAGGAAGCTTGATAGATTGGAGTAATACTCCGCACTACACGAATCAACATCCTCAACATAAACGATAATCAAGCCTACACAGATGGCTATGTACTAAGTGTACAACTAAATAGTTCCCACATCATGTCGAGGAATAAAATGGCCAATTTTGATAGTCGGTTTTTTAACTATCAAAGCAACAAATAATATTTAGCACCATAAGCAATCACTATGCCCTTTTTAATTAATCTTTTATTAATTAAATCATTTGCCAAATATTTACTTCAAATTATCTTTTAAAAAGATATGATTCCCAAAACCATTTCAATATTGGAAAACATTTCCATATACTTATTAATAATAAGTAATTCAGAAATCTCTTTATTTTCAACTCTTAGAAAATATTACATATACTTAAATCATGATAAAGTATATATTTTATTCTTTAAGGAAAACATTATCTTAAACATATTTATTTGGGTCAAAACAAATGTTACATAAAACATTGTTATGACAACCCAAAATCACTGGTATAGGCATGCAAAAATTAGATAGATGTATAAATCCCATATACTATACAAAACATTTCCTTTTGAAAATCATTTACTATAACAATAATGTTATAGTCCAAGTTTTCCTCACTTCTCGAAAACGTCTATTTCAACAATGAATGTTGAAATCTATGTATTCGGTACTTGCACATTTTAAAACATCTTTAAACCATTTAACTATATTTAAAAATATCCCTTTCCAAAACATTCATTTAGTTTAAAAGATTTTTCGCTGTCAAAAATCATGAATATAACTCATTTACCAAATCCAATATTTCTACACATTTATCTTAAGGATTATCCACTGTCCAAAATCGTGAATATAATTCCTTTACCAAATTCATTACTATTGCACTTTTAATTAAAGGATTATCCACTGTCCAAAACCGTGGATAAATTTCCTTTAATAAACATCTATATCTAGTTTATCAATTTAAATTGATTTCACATTTATAAAACAATGTTTATAAATTACGTTTATATTTTATAAATACTTTCATTTACAAAACTCCTTTACTAACAAATTTCATTTATCTCATTTATATTCTAAACTCCAACTATTAGTTAATTTACTTATAAATCATTAATTTACGAATTCATTCTTTTTATAACTTCATCAATTATAAATCTTATTCACTTATAAGATTCGATTACAACTTCATTTTAACATTTACAAAACTCCTTTATAGTTCCATCACTTGTGATTTATAAAAATTCAATTTTATAAATCTTATATATAAACCATTTATAATAAATCAAAATCTAAATTTAAACTATTTTACCAAATAGTTAACTCCACATTCCAAAAATACATTCTGATTATACTTCCCAAAAAACATAATTTTTATAACACAAAAATTATAACATTTTTTTATTTGAAATAAATTCATTTTCTTAACAGTTCAAAAATTTATAAAACATCTATTTTCAAAATCACTTTGAAAATCCTTTTCAATTTGAAATCATCAATCTAATATTTTTAAATTATCAAAAATAGGCCCAATGCTGCAACATCGCTAAATATATCAATCACGGCATCCAAATCATCATATATCGCATGATAACAACATATATCACAATATTTGTAAATAAAACCAATACTGGTGAGGAATCCAGTTGGATCCCTCCAACTAGTCACCTGCAACAAATATACATATTAGAACATGTGTACAATGTCCGCTTTGAGGCAGGTGTGGGTACAAAGGGTCATCCGCTCAAACACCGGAATGTATATGGTCTCATATGCTCTAATAAGCAGGAATATAACAAAATATAAATCAATATATAGATAATATGTCATCTAAACAATCATCAATCAGCATAAAATAAATTATTTCTCAATTATATAAAAATATCAGCGAGTCAGAAAGAATGAGTTGTACCTACTTTGGTTCCAATAGCAGTTGCAGTGTTTTATCCCGAATAAAATTAGACACACGTTTAATTTTGCCCATAATTTTCACTTGCTCCAATCAACTCTAAATCGGCTCTAAAATGTAATGCCCGTCAATACGAACCCAATGCATTTTTCTTCTTCAAAAAGGACTTAGTATGAAGAAGTTATAGCATTTTAAAGTTTATACGAATTAAAATATAAATAAATTTCAATTTTCTTTTTATTTTTTCCACAAACTATCCTAGACGCACGATTCTGCTTTGATTAAATCTAACCCGGCATCTTTTACTTCCTCTTGCGTGAAGACCCAGGTTTGTTCAAAAAAATGAATCCCATAGTCGTCGTTACACATTGAATTTTTTCCCGACCTACGACCAACTTGAAAATGATCGAAGACCACCGTGATGTGCGCCTATGTAAGTTCCTCCCATGCTGTGAACTTGGTCAAGCTCAATCGTATAATGGACTCGAGAAACATCCATGAATGCTCGGTGTTCAAATGCAAATCGCCGTCGATCCGTAGCTTGAAATCCAATCTCGACCGTATGGATTCGAAGATCTCGTCTAGCTCTTCAACTTTGTAGTTGAAAGTATTTGATGAAAGTTAACGGATTTGGAGAGAAGGGGAAAGGGAATGAATTTTTGGCCATTGAATAGAAAAGTGGCGGCTAGGTTAAGAAAACCTTGAGGTTTGTGAAAATAGAAAGTTATGACGTCCTTTTATAGAAAATTCCCACGCACTATTCATCCGAAAATTTTGAAATCCAAACGAAGCATGTCGCTTGAAATTTATAATGTTTTACCCCTATTCCGAAAGCAATGGAATATATATCGAAAGCCAATTCGATCATATTTGAAAGATAGGTTTTTGAATCGACTTATTTAAATTAAAATTTCACTTAAACGAATTTCTACGCGTTTTAGCTTGCCATGGACAAACCGTAAATCCGATTGACATAAAATTTGAAATTCTATAATAACGTAACATTATGGATTCAATGAAACTAGTTTCATCGGAATCCAAGACTACGTGAAAAATGGCTATTTTCACGTTAATTAAATATTAAAATATTCAATTTCTATAAATTAACTTTTAATTCAATTTTAAAAATTTTCTAACATCATTTTAATTCGAATAGAATTTAATTCAAAGTTATAAATCATTTTTATCCACATTAAATTCAAATTTCAATTATTTACACAATTTCAAATATTAAATTAACAATTTAATTATCTAATTAAATCAATATATTCGAAATATAAGTTATTCAACTTATAAATTTACTTGTGAATATTTTAAATCAGTTAAATGTACGAATTTCAAATGACTGAAATTCTGGGTCGTTGCATAACGTTTATTGTCTACATGCAATACCATGTAGTATAGGAAGCCACTTTCGAAAGAATCGATGGAGAAGCAAAAACAAAATGGGGAATATTTCCAGTTCCATGCATGTTATGGTCATAATACGAATGAATGTAGGCATCTCCATGATTTTATTAAGAAACTAATTCGGGAAAAAAAATTACAGCAGTTTGCCAAAGTCCCACGGGACGGTGGATAGGGAACATCTGATCCCAACCGAGGGCAAGCGCCATACAGGGCCGAGGAGCCTGCGTGAACTGGTGGAAGATTAGTGATCAATACAATAGTTGGAGGATCGCATCCAGCCGATAAGATCAAGCATGTGATGGAGCGCTATGCTTGCATAATTAGGAATATGATTTTGAATGTTGTTCGGTGCATAAGATAGGTCTCCAGCAAAATAGCAACATACAATGGCAAAGGACATTGTATTCAGAAACAAAGTACAAACAAGGTGGTGGCACCGATGATCGACCAATGGTCATTTCGTCCATGATCGTCTCCGCTTTAGTAAGAAAGATCTTGATTGATTGTAGAAGTTCCATTAATATAATTTTCAAAAAGGCTTACGATTAGATGAGGATGGAAGCCAAGGACTTGAAACCGTCTAAAGCCCGCATTCATGGCTTCAAGGTGTTACGATTGAAGCTATAGATTATGTCGAATTACCTATGGAATTGGGAGAAGGTGATCATAAGAGAGTGTGGATGTTTCCATTTGTTGTTTTGGATGCTGACTCTTCATATAATGCTTTTCTGGGCCGGCCAGCTGTAGCATAATTCCGGGCAGCTCTTGCCCTATAGTATTTGACTTTGAAGCTCCCAACTGATAATGATGTTGGAGTTATGCATAATGGTCAGGAGACTGGACGTGCTTTCTATATGGGTAAATTGAGAAATGCTCAATGGAAGGAGAAAGGTAAGGATGTGGACAAGTATCTTCGCATCCAAACCACCAAAGATTGACAATCAGTGCATGGGTCTTGGCTCGGGCACCACGGTCAGTTCTATAGAGATATAAATCTGAGGGATAATGAGGAGGATCCCAAAGAGACTAAGGCTACATCGCCTGAACTGACGATTGACGTCATGGTCAGCCACAATGGCCCGTCACGGGTCCTAAAGATCAGCTCACAGTTTATCCCCTGATGATGAAAGAACTTGCTAGTTTTCTCTGAGAAAATCTTGGTGTGTTCACTTGGACTCATTATAACATGTGTGGGATCTCATCTGCCATTGCGAGCTGGGCATTAAATGTCGACCCGAGGCATGTCCCAATCAAATAGAAAATGCATAACATGAATCTGAAGAGATCTGTTGCCTTTAATAAGGAAGTGGATAGGCTCAAAAGCAATGGATTTATTCGCGACATCCTCTACCCTATATGGGTATCCAATCTTGTACTTATGAGAAAGGCAAATGGAAAACGATGGGCATGCTTGATTATTCGAACTTAAATAAGGTGTGTCCAAAAGATAGCTTCCCCTCCCGAGGATCAGCCATTTGGTGGAATCAAAAATAGCATACAAGCAGTTATTTTCATGGATGCGTAATTTGGATATAACTAAATCCAAGTAGACCTCCATGACCAGGAGCACACAAACTTCATTACCAACGTTGAATTACATTGCTATGTGGTAATTCCATATATATTGAAGAATGTTGGAGCAACTTATCAATGCCTAGTCAACAGAATGTTTAAAGATCTGACTGGAAAGATGATGGAGGTGTATGTGGATGATATGCTTGTGAAGTCACGACAATCAAGTGACCATATTAGAGACTTAGCAGAATTGTTCGATATTGTTTGACATAACAAATGAAGATCAATCCTCTGAAATGCTCTTTTGGCACGACGTCGGGAAAGTTCTTAGGTTTCATCGTCAATGCTCTCAAAATCAAAGCTAATCCCTAGAAGATTCAAGTAATTCGCAACATTCAAGCAGTAAAAACCATCAAACAAGTATAAAGTTTAAATAGGAAGGTTGCCGCCCTAAGTCGATTTATTTCCACAGCCATCGTTAAATGCATTCCTTTCTTCTACCTGATTAGGAGAGGGAAAAGGAACTTTCAATGGATGCAAGATTGTGAAAATGCATTCCAAGCTTTGGTGAACCAATTAATGAGGCCTATCATCTTGCCAAAGATGGTGGATCATAAAGACTTGTAATCTACTTAGCTGTGCCGGTACACACTATAAGTGTCTCACTGCATCAGAGGAGAATCAAATCTAGAGATCACTCTATTATATTAGCAATCGATTAAAAAATCTGAAAGGAACTATTCGAAGATAGAAAAATTGGTGTACTACTTGTTGTTTGCTTCACGAAAGCTCCACCCTAATTTTCAAGTTCATCCCATCAATGTTTACACCAATCAACCTTTAAGACAGGCCCTATAGTGATCTGAAATGTCTAGAAGGTTACTCAAGAGCCATCTAGCGACAGGCATCAACGGACTCTGTAGCGGAATTCACTGCACAGAATGATCTCCTATAAAGCGGTGGTGCCCCTACCATTCGATGGAAAATGTACATGCATGTAGCATCCAATAATCTTTGTTATGGAGCCGTAATCATGCTAGTAACCCCGGATGATCCCTCAGTTTGCTACGCTTTGAAGCTTGAATTCCTTGCAACGAACAACGAATCAGAGTATGAAGCTTTGATTGCTGGACTTAAACTTGCCAAAGAACTGGGGAATAAATCTTTTAAATCTTTTACAATTCCCAGTTGGCGGTATACCAAGTCAAGGTAGACTACTAGGCTAAGGGACAACGACTCGATCTATGCCTTATCTAAGTCCCAGAGCTGTTTACTAACTTCAAGTATTATGACATTATGCACATTCTGGGATCAAAATAAAGAGGCTAACTCATTGGAAAAGTTTGCTAGCACCGAGGATGCAGAACAAATGACCTTGGTTCCAGTCGAATACTAGACGCTCTAAGTATAAAACAAATAGAAATTGATTAGGTACTAGATACGAAGCCTGAGAAGGAGTCGTGGACGACTTCAATTAAAGACTATTTTCTACAGAAGTGCTTCTTGAACGAAGGAATGAAAGGCGACAAGTCCTCCGCAAATCATTCAAGAAGGACTCATGAACAAAATGGTTTTTCCATTCCCCTACTCTGGTGTATTGCTCATTATGAAATAAAATAAGTCTAAAAGGAGGTTCATGTAAGGGAATGTGGCGATTAGGGCAAATCCTAGCAAAGAAAATGTTCTGTTTTGGTATTATTGGCCGACTGTCAACTGAGAAGCTGCTAATTATGCTAAGCAATGCGACAAGTGCCAGATGTATGCAAAAGTTCCAAGAGCTCCGTCGATATAAATCACATAAATGGTCAGTCCATGTCCGTTTTCCATATGAGGCATAAATATTATCGATTCCTTACCAATCTCTAAAGGTGGTGCGAAGTACGCCATTGTCGCAGTTGATTACTTCACTAAATGGCTGAAACAGAACCTTTAGCCATGATCACAACAAAAATAGCAATCAACTTCATTATTCGGAACATCATCTATCATTTGGCATTCCATGAACCATTGGAACTGATAATGGAACCAAATTCGACAGCACTGAATTAAAAGACTTGTCGTTGGCATCATATTGAAAAGATATTTGTGGTAGTTTCTCACTCTCAAGCAAATAAGCAAGTTGAAGCTGTGAACAAAATCATAAATTCCATTCTAAAGAAGCATTGGAAAAGGCTAAAGTCAAGTGGGTGGATGATCTTCCAACGATATTATGGGATTACAGAACCACTCACAAGTCCGCTACTGGGCACGCTCCATGAATCCTACTTAGGAAGGACCGTATGTCATTGAACAGAGGTTTGGGGAGGGAACATTCAAGCTAGCAACTGTTGATGGTGTCATAATCCAAAGGGCATGGAATAGCAAGCATTTACAATAATATTTCACTTAGTGTATTCTTTTTTATTCAGTTGTATTCAATTTTTGAATCTTCCTTAGCATTTGATTTTCCAGATATGTAATAAGACAAATTATGTTATTCCTTTCCGTTTGGCAAATAAAGTTTGAAATTTCCTTGATATCTATGATTGTTGTATCATTACATATTGTTACGATACCAGACTGACTGCTGTTAACTTTTTCGAGCAGGTTCCTAAAATTTAGGGCTAGCCAATTACATAAGTTTATGATTTTACTCAACAAAATTGGCATGGTTCGACCATTCATCTGATGATTCTTGCTCGCAACCCAATGAACGGAGTACCTAACTAGGAATGGATATGACTTAATCATCCGATAACCAAATTAATCCCACCGAGCGATGGAAAAGACATTAATAAAAAACAATCATGATATGATAGCTCGCTAAGTTAAACCCTGAACTTGGGGTGTAACGACCCAGAAATTCCGATCCCGAAAATTCCAGATAGTTAGAAAAGAAGAAGAGATAGAAGAAGAAGAAACAGAAACAAGACACAGAAACCTCACATTCGCAGCGGATCAAAATATAATATCACATAATAATAGTTTACAAAAAAAACAGTATCAGTACATTTACATTTCCATATATCAGAGTTATAACATTTACACAATACAGGACAGTTATAAAACAACATGTCCTAGATATAACTATATATCACAGCGGGTACGCTCCATTCGTTCCACCCATCCAGCTTGCCTTCCTGAGCTCCAGAACGTCCTTACCTGAAAATCTGCAATACTCGGTCTGACCCGAGCATTACATCAAAGTAACACCCAGGTCAGGCTAGAAACTAGCGTGAGTAAACTCATCTAACATGAATACAAAAGCATACAACTGATATGAACCCGGGTAACTTATGTCAATTTACAAATTCACAAGTCGTTAAGACATTACTCATATCACACATCCATTTCTAAGTGTCAAAACTTAGATTAAATGGTCCAACACACTTAAATCATCCCAAACCAGCACATTGATTTTCACATATAAATTTATAAAGAATCGAAGTGGTTTCGGGTATTAACTAATACCCGACTCCGGTCTCTTCGAATCCAATGTCATCTTAACCCAAATTATCTAATTAAATATAATTAAATTTTAAATACCAGATAACATTTTAACGCATCAATTCATAATGGATAGATAATCACATTATCACCATTCATCCATCGTATCATATCACAAAGCAATTCATATCAGGAATATCAACCAGTCCAAGCACTCATCGCCATTCAATCATTTATAAGCAAGATTGATCACATCATTAATTACATAAATTAATGATCCTCAAATTACTTTCATTTATTACATTAATTAATTACATTAATTAATAATTTCCATTAATCAGCCTTAATCAACCATAACAGTGATCAATCATTCTGTAATTAATTACCTTAATTAATTCCTTGATTAATTATTAATCCTTAAATTAATTACACCAAGTAATTATCCTTAGTTACTTCTCCTAAGTAATTAACCCTTAATTACCTTCCATTAAGTAAATTTTCCTCATACTAATTACATCAGGAATTTATCCATCAATTACTATACTAAGTAATTACACTCATAAATCTTATTAGTTAATTATGCTCAAATTTCTTAATCAACTTATTTATTCTCTAGGCATTAAACCTTAATTATATTAAGATAAAACTTATCTTATTAATGCCTTATTACCATTAACATTTATCATTATGATAATCTTTACTTAATTAATCATTAATTAAGTTTTTAGAATAAAATAATCATTAAGCTAGAAAATTTTAAAGTTAACAAAACTTATCTTTCTTAAGTAACTTAAAACATTATCAAGTATAAGTTTAAAGAGATAATTCTAATTTGTATTTTAAAACTTGTTTTACTATGCTTTGAAGTCTAGAAGTATTTGAAGAGCTCAGGTCCCTGATCTAAAACTAAACACCTCTCCTTAAATTTTACATTTTACCTGATTCCTTAATCAAAGCATAACCCCAAAACCATACGTCACTTTCCCCGAGCACACCCTGTACGCACTACCCTCTTGCCTCGAGACCATCTCGAGAATGTCTCGAATAAAACTCGAGTTACTTTAACACTTCAATCCATCAGACCCTGACATATACATGTGCATGGTGCATGGCGAACCCCTCAACACCGACCAACTGCGAAGCTTCCCACACATCAACGATGACTTTGCCAAGCCTCCCCATTGACCAGATCTCATTGATCATTCTGGAATCAAAATCGAGGGTTTCAACCCCACTTGGAACCTTATCTCGAAACAATAATCACCCATCGCCAACGACCTAGGTGACGGTAACCCATGGCCTTTCTTCCATAGCAGCCTCACACCATCACGTCTCGATTGCAACCATCGCGGTCGAGCTCGAAGTCCTGATGATGACGCAACGACTCCGAAATCAAGCCTCATCAAAACCCAGATTTTACCCTAGTTTGTCAATTTCCTGCCGCCCCGATGATCGTTAGGACCAGTAGCCAATTTTCCCATGAATGTCAACTTCGTGGCCATCTTCATCCAAAATTCTAAACCCTAAAATTTTCTCGACCAGCTGGAATCAACAAAATTCCATATTCTGTTCATCTCAACCATTCCCTTAAATCTCAATCTTAAAATTCAAGATTTCCATATTAAAATTCTTAACTTTAACTACAAATTAATCTATATAATCAAAACATGAAATTATTGTGATTTATTTTTGACCCAACAGGCTCACCACTGTATTTCTTAATTTTTTTATTTATTCCTACATTAAAATTTCTGGAATCTATTTTTAGATTTAGTATTATATTGTTATAAACATACTTTGTTCAGGTATCAATACTAAATTCTAAATGTACAAGGGAATTTAGATTTTTCTTTTATAGTTGTTATGGGCCTGCACATACATTAGAACTGTATATATATATACATACAGATATATACACATTAAAAAAATGATATTGAAAACATTTTACCAGATAAAATCGTTATGCATAACAATTTCTTCCTTCCTATGAAAATTTATCACATGCATTTCTGGAATTATTATTTAAAACTGTTTAAAAATCTAAAATTAACTTACCTTTTTTTTAAAAAAATATTTATCCAGTATTTACCTTGAATCCACTTTTACAAATAAAGTGATAAAATTTTATTTCAGAAATCAAATTCTGAATTGTTTAGGTGGGATATTTTAGATTTTGGTCAGATTTTTAAAACCTGTTAATTTGAACAGATTCCTGACATGCATTCATATTTTCACACATCAATACCTTCATGCAAGAGCTTATCACAATCATACTTCAAATATAATCACAACATTCAGATATCAACATATTCTAGATTGAATATGTTAATTTTACCCACAAAATTTGCAAAACAGAGTTAGGCTCTTAGATCTGAAACTGATACAGATATTAAAACTATTTTAAGAAGAAAGATTTACTCACATGCTTCTAATTTGCAGAGAACAAAGCTTATTTCAGGCCTGAACAATTTTAATTTGAAAAAGCTTTGATTTGCTAAAGAAAATCCCCTGCATGCCTCCATTTGATGATTAAAAATGTTGAAATCGATGTTGATTTGCAATTGAACTTCAATTGAATGGCAAAAGATTTGAAATTGTAGAATTTTATCTTGCTTTTCAGATTTGATTCCTTCTTTTTTTTCAGATTTTTTTCTTGCCTTTGGGTTTTTAATTTTCAGATTTGAAAGTAGATTCACTGATTTGCCATTTATTTGAAAAAAAGAAGAGAGGAAAAAGGATTTGAGAAGAAGAATAAGGTTTTGAAATTAAAAGAGGAGAAAAACCATTTTCTTCATATGTTTAAATGAATTATGTTTATTAAAGAAAGTAAATTTTCAAAATAAGGACACTTGTTAATAGACTTACATTTGTCATTCATTAATGCTTAATTTCCTTACAAGTGTTTTTGAGATGTCCAAACATATTTACATTTGTTATTATTTTTAAAATGTGTATACCCTTTTATTACTTATATTATATTTACTTATGTTTTATAAAGATTTAGGTATCATGTGTTAAAGTATTTACACTTGTATTTTGTATGCATTTATTTTTTTTAAATATTTTTGAAAATCCTTTATTTTTTATTTGGTAAATACATTTTCTTAATTTATTCTTATAAATCCTTATAAGGAAAATATTATATAACTATTTATCTACCATTTAAAATCAAACATACATTATTATTAAATCCAATTTACTTTAAGATATTTATCTTTGGATTCCAATCTCAAATTCAAATTTAAAATTTAAAATCCTATATATCTATTTTTAAACAAACACATATCTAATTTGTTTGATCATTATAAGTTTCCCACCATATAATTATATTAGGAGATTCAAATAAATATTTATTATCAGATTTATTTATTCAATTTACAATTCAGTATTTCTATTCATTAATCCAATTATATTATCAATTACAAATGTCCAGAAATCTGGGTTATCACATGGGGGTAAATCTATTAGCTAAGGAAAGTACAGTTCGACTATTTTTGAAATAACTCTAAATTATCAAAGTGTGGACTTGAGTATAAACATGAACTCGGTATGATTTGTTAGACCCTTCATTCTACGGTTTCAATGACAACAACTATACAATCACATATACTACATATCTTATCAATATTATAGGTATATACTACAAGAGATCATCGTGCTCAAAGATATTGGGACTCAAAGACAAATAAAGACTTATGGACCATGCTATGATTAGTAAGGTTATACGAGTGTATCAAGAGTCTTAGAAGAACATTGTAAGGTCTCCTTGAGTATTTATGCACATACAAATTCATATACTTAAGATTGGCATCAAAAAAAATCTTTTATAATTTGATAATGCCATCCACAGACGTCTTTGAAAATTCATAGGTGTTTGTGAATAGTTTTGGAAAATTCTTTACTGAAGCCACGGATGTCTGTGGAAAATCCATAGATGTCTATCATCTGGAAACTTCTCTAATATGAAAGGATGTTTCATTTCATATTAAATAATATCGTCTCTTCTTTAATGGTTGCAGCCATTAAAACAAATAGAGTTTGTTTAACAGTAACAACTCCTCATCTGCATCTTTTTAAACCTATAAATATTTTAAAGATTAAGAATTGAAATCAATCTATCCTCTTGATTTCTTATTAAGTTCCTATTTACAAATTCGTGCATCTCTTGTTTACATAGTGTCAATATATCACAATCGAAATACCATTTTGGTTAAACTACTTCCTACAACTCAAAGTATTCACATTCACATACCCAAAGGAGATCATAGGAAGAATTGTACTATTAGTCAAAATCCATGTTATTTGGAACACACGGTTGTCAAAGAAATACTTTTATATTAGCGTATTCCTCCGGGCGAAGGTTACTTGGTCAAAGGAAATACCGAAGGAGGGCTTCGGGACTTGACATAGGATGGGAAATCCGAACTAGTATAAAATATCTGATGTGCTCGCCTTTATTATCTATCTTATTTATACTTTGTTAATTTACCTACTTAATGTAGTTATTAGTACATTAGTATATAAGTTGCATTATATTAGATCCTATACATTTACATTTGGTACCAAAGCAGTTGATTGACTTTCTTGAAAAGTACTTGCCATATTAATGATTTTTCAACAACGTGTTACTGTAGATTGAAACGACCGTACTCCTCTGTCACTGGTTTCAGGAAAAAAAATTCCTGATACCATAGACATCTGTGATTACCCCACAGAGACATTTGCCTCGGGCTCAACCTGCAACTGCCTCTATATATTCATATTTTACCTCCTTTCAACTATTTACCAACTATCTTCAAATATAAACTAAACCCTAATTTCTAAAACTCTAATTACTCAAAAATGGCTCCTAAGGAAAAAATTCCCATTAGCAAAAGGTCAAAGAAAGGTTGATCTTCAAGCTCTCAAACCCTCCTTGTCACCTATGCCCGCATTTACGAGTGGCTTCGAAATAACATGATTGTAAATAAGAGATTTGAAGAGCTAAAATAAAAAAACTTCAATCCTGTCCATTTTATAGATTGTGCAAGTTTGGAGAATATGGAATCCAAGAACTCGTCATTGCTTTCGGCTGTCAAAATTCGTCAATTTTGACGAAAACGAGGTACAAATTGATCAATTAGCCATCTTTCTTTTTTACCCCCACTTATGTAGTAATGATATTTGGATGCCTGAGAGTGACAAATGGTCGGTTATGGATAGGTGTTTACGGTCGACTTTTGAAAATTAGCGTGAACATGGTTGGTCGTATACTAGATTGTTCCTCTACTTGACTCGATTTAGAAGAAATTCCCGACTAGGGAAATTTTCCATGTGATGAAATAACACATCAAATTTGAGAGGATAGAATGTCACAGTAGAAATCCATCTATTTACGCCCAAAAGCTGGGTTATTGAATCATATGATAATCAACACAATAATTCCCCGTTTAAGAAGTCATGAAAAAATAGACGACAATGATCACAAAGCCCTTTATGCTATATTTGGTGGGATACGAGTAAATTGGGCTAAGTTTATTCATGACAAATTTAAAAGCTTTTGGTCTCACCACCGACACATAATTATACATGCACAATATATTATGCGTCTCTTACATGGTCTTGAGGTACCCTCTGATATTTCTCATTTTGAAGAAATCACTGTAAAAAAGAGTGGTATAAGATTTTTATGTTTAATGCACCTTCCTGAAAGACCACCTCCAATCATATCGCTGGCACAGTGGACCATGCAATAGAAAATGTATCTGGGTCCTCAACCTCCTCATGCTCCTCAACAAACTCATTCAGCTCGTCCTTCACATCAACCTGGCTCCTCTAGTCATACTACCGAATATTATTCCGATTCATAAATTAAAGAAGCTCGCATTAAACTGATACCAAATGAATCCATCCATAATTTAACGCTTAGAAATCAAAAATTAATCATGGTCAACCTACGGGATTTGAACAACAAAGTGACTGGTTTGGAATGATCTTTTCAAAAATAATGATTAAGATGGAAATTTTTAAGAAATGGTTGTCTCCGGTAG
Organism: Allium cepa; assembly: GCA_030765085.1. NCBI lineage: Eukaryota > Viridiplantae > Streptophyta > Magnoliopsida > Asparagales > Amaryllidaceae > Allium > Allium cepa. Next base: position 73,800,584 of record CM060941.1, on the reverse strand, counting down.
GAAAAGCAATGAGAAAAGTACGTGGTAGATCATCTTCTCGATCATCATATCCTCCTTCACCTACACTACCTTTTTGAGTACAAATACCAATCTATCATGCTCATACCTCTCATTAAGGAACTTCTCAAGAAAAGGCAAGAATATTGAGCAAGAACAATCTGGAGAGGAGGAAGGAGATAGTGATGATATGTTCTTGTCCGACCCTTACTAATCTCACTATCAACATTTCATGGATTTCCAAGGGCTTTCAATTCAACAAAATGAAGAATATAATGAGCAAACTCAGTGGCCAACCAAATACGAACAAGATCCATCTGCATACAGGGAGTATTATGAAAATTATGGCAGATTGTCTTATTCTTTAAACTAGTATCACTAGCTTCTTTTATTTGCTCTTTTCCTTCTTTTTTTGAACCATGCTATTTAACCTTTATTTCATTTTGTATTACTTAGGTATCTTGTTAAAACTCACGTTTGTTCTCCGTAACTTATCTTATGTTCTATTTTTTGACATGTCTCTGTTTATATATCTATTTTATGTATGCGTAATTTCTTTTTTTGATAATGAAAAAGGGGAGAAATATATGCATATAAATAGGGGAGACAAAATTAAAGGGGAGTTATTTTTATCATAAGTAATGATTGTATAATTATCATCACCAAAAATGGGGAGAATGTTAGAATCTTCATTCTATGGCTTCAATGACAACATTCTGTGGTGTATTAAGAGGCTTAAAAAAACATTGTAAGGTCTGCTTGATTATATATGCATAGGAAAATTCATATACTTAAAATTAGCATTAAAAAACTTTTATAGCCTGACAATACCATCCATAAACGCTTGTGGAAAATTCACAGACGTCTGTGAATAGTTTCAGGAAATTCTTTCATGAAGCCACAGACGTCTGTGGAAAATACACAGACGCCAGTCATCTGGCAATTGCTTTAATCTAAAATTATTCAATGGTTGCAGCCACTAAAACAAATAGAGTTTGTTTAACAATAACTCCTCATCTGCATCTCTTTAAACCTATAAATACTTCAAAGATTGAGAATTGAAATCAATCCATACTCTTGATTTCTAATTAAATTTATGTTTATGAATTTGTGCATCTCTTGCTTACATAGTCTCAATTTATCATAATCAAAAAACCATTTTGGTTAAACTACTTCCTACAACTCAAAGTATTCACACTTACATACTCAAGGGAGATTATAGGAAGAATTGTACTATTAGTCAATATCCGTGTTATTTTGAACACACGATTGTCAGAGAAATGCTTTTGTATTGGCATATTCCTCCAGGCAAAGTGAGGGTTGTTGGTCAAAGGAAATATCAAAAGGGATCTTCAAGACTAGAGGTCTGAACCAGATGAGCTCGTCTTTATTATCTATCTTATTTATACTATGTTAATTTACTCTACTTAGTATAATTATAGTACATACTCTCACATTAACATATAAGTTGAATTCTATAAGATTTCGTGCATTTACATGATACGATCGCCCGTTAACTAACTCTTATCCCCAGAGTGTGGATATGAGTATAAACAAATAGATGAGTGCGGTTCGACCACTCACTACTCCATAAACTGCGACCTAAAACCGACGGGAGGAGTATAAATTCGTTAAGGATGGAGTTCGACCATCTACTATCGAACTCCACAAACCTGAGACTAGTGGTAGGAGTATATCACTCAAATCAGCGAATCCAATGGCGTAACACTAAGGCTTGAGCCCAGTGTTTGATATAACTTGAGACCATGACCATATGGATGCCTTGAGTGAAAATTCACGGACGACTATCCGAATTAGCAAGCAACGAATTACAAGAACATTAAATAGAAAAGTAATAGCTCGACTACTTAAACAAAATTCACATAAGAGTTCGATAGAAAATAAAGAACTTTTATTTGTACATTAAGCTTGAAAACCGTGGTACAAGTCCGCTCAAAAGCGGGGATCGTACCCGCATGATCACAACCAATAAAAGAAAAACAGTTATACAAGCTATATGCAAACTACGCCGAAGTTTTGGCTATTTTCTTTGTCCCTTCTCTCCTTTGGCTTTCTTTGGAGTAGCACTACCCGAGCTTCCACCTGTCCTTCTCTCGATCCTGTACCACCCTTGGCAGGAAAGCATTTAGAGGTTGAAAGGAGTTCTTCGCGAACTAACCCGTCGTGTGGAATGACTTGCAATGGGACGAGATTGGATCGTCGACGTCCCTTCAGCAATTTCAACTTTATTTTTTTCTTCAATAACTCCTCTCTCTTGATGCGCTCCTTCAAGTTGAGCTCATCGGTATGTTCAGAGGCACTGGTGATCACAACGTCATTTGGTTCGTCTGGCAGAGGTTGGTAGTTGTCCTTTTCATCATCAAGTGCACCAATAACTTGAGCGTAGGGCCCTAGAATATTGGTCGCCATCGAAATTTCAGTAAATATCGATTGTTGTTTCATGGTGGCATCGCTTCATGGAGTTTGGCTGGGATCTGGAAGACATGCAGATTTTCGAAAATAAGAAAATAAGCCTACAACTATTAGGCATAAGGAATGAATTCTCTTAAATAATGGAGAGTAAAGTGGGATATTTATGTCTAGTTGACTTTCAATTGTCATTAGAGTTCTCCCCTCTTAATTAAGAGTCGACACCTTTGAATGATAACCAGGTCTGTTTGGATCATAGCTCAAATCCCCCTGGACCAAGTGAAACTGATGCTCCGGCTGTTTGAAGTGAAGGTGGACCTTTGGCATCGGGCTTCGAACCTTCAACTATGTTTTCCGTTTGTCGAATGGCGTTAAAATATCAAATTATTAGAGCTTCGCGGCATTAAGATCTAAAGGTTCACCCCCATGAAGTATTTCCTATACCAGTTTCTCTTTATCTAAATCAGCTTCACTAATGGCTTTCTTCTTTATTTCAATAATATATTCCTAAGCCTCGGTGAGTGATTTAAGGTAGCACTCTCCAAGAAAACTAGATCATGATAGATTAGGAGTTTAGCATTATATTCTATAATTAACGGGTCGAACATGTCCTTGGTCTCATTCCGGCCTGCTTCTTTGGCATCTTCTAGCTAGGCATCAATCTGTTCTCTAACTTCATATGGTCGGCTTTCCCTGCCTCTTCCTTTAGGACTTCAATTTGAGCGAGTTGCTCGTCAATTTTAGTTTTCAATCCTCGGGTCGCGGCGACCTCTTTACTATATCTCTGAGACTCCTTTTGAGCTTCGATTTTTTCTTCCTTCTCTTCCTTGATGTGTTCTTCAAGTTCCTCAATGCAGTAAACAAGAGTTTTTTCTCCTTTTGTAGCATGTCCTTTTCCTGAGCAAGCATACCGCTGCTGTTAAGGGCGGCATCCATCTCCTTTTTGTGAGCCGCTTCCTAACGACTAACTAGCTCGGATGTTTCTTTGACACTCTTTTCTACCGCGGCTAGCTTCTTTGTCAACTCCAAAATCTCGTCATCTTGAGGTTTAATTGTGTCTTTATCATGAACTGCCTCTAGCTTGAGGCGATTGATTTCATATTTTCTCTTGATAAACACCTTAGAGATTTTCTTGACTAAATGCTAGAATGCTTCATGCTGCACAAAAACATCATTTACGCATGCAAGTGAACTCGCTTTAGCACTCCCTAGAATTGTATGGATGGAAGGAAAAAACTTTAGCCCATCAAAGCAAAGTTTTGGTAAGTTGACCTTATGTTCTGCCAATCTTTCCATCGTACAGGCTTCAGGAGCTGCAGTAGTCAAGGATGGAGTAGAAATAACAATCGGGTGTTTTCTCGACCTACGATCATGAGGCTATAGAGAACCAGATGAACATAAATAATGCTCGGGTGGCACGACAGTATGGAGAGCATGGGAAGAAGTCTGATCGCCGCTGTGTAAAGAGAGATTAGGCAGAACTTCTTGATGAGAAGATTGAGATTGGGACTTATGTTTAGAAAGATGAAGACTCCCTCAAATGAGCACTTCTTTCCCGGCTGTCATTTCTCTCTCAATGCCTGCCCGAGTCCGATTCGCGACTACTATGTTGAGGTGGCCCTCAAGCGATCGAAGGGGTGGGATTAAGACATAGCACCTGCAAACCAAACAAGGGTGCATAAATGACCATCAAATAAAAGATAGACGAAAGTCATGTGCAATTGATTGTGAGTGTCCTAGTGTCCCCCGATGGATCGGTTATTGTAGCCTTGCTCATAAGAGTGTTCTCTCCTTTACTAGTGGAAGGAATGTCATCACTAGTCCTGGTTCGAGAATTGAGCCCTCCAATACTAACGTTGGGGAAGTCATATGTCATAATATCATAAGGGATTGGGATATTTGAGAGCTCTCCCATCGAACTTTCTAAATGTTGAGAGGAAGAACTCTTTTTCAACTGAGATGATGATGAACTTCGGCTCTTTAGAGGTTTTTCTCCTATGGCGTTTATATGAGAACTTTTTCCTCTCCATGTTGTTGTGCACCTTGTGACAGTTTGACTACGGGTACATTACTCGGACCTGCATCAACATCTCTAGGCTTATGGTTTCATCACCTCTAATTTTACCCTCTTCGGCGTTGTCTCGAGCCCTCTCGATTAGGGGCATGACAGGGCTATTGATGTCACCTTCTTGTTTCATAGCTTTCCTTGGTGGTGCAACGCTTCCTAAAAACCCAATGCTGCAACCTTCTTGTAACAGCCCAAAAGGGGATAACCATTCACCAGTTATAAGAGATCTAATGTCCCTATCTTTAACTTGGGTGGCATGGAAACCGCCCATGAAAAATTATCGCCTTCTGGACGTGGATGGACGCATGTAAAATTTTCAAAGTATTAGTTACTTCAAGATATGACTTGGGCTAAACAAAATTAAGAATAAAGTCAAGGAAACTCTTACATCTTTCCAACCATCGCCTTGCGAAGCCAAGCGGACAATGACGATTGAACCTTTCATGTTTAAAGATGTTGAGCTTGTTCCAAGCATCGGTTAGAACTTTATAGTTGGGAGAAGGCTTGAGGAAAGTGTAAGAAAGGATTCATGTCCATCGTTTGAAATTGTAAATAAAGTTGACGTCCTAAGGAGTTGGTGGAGGGAACAGAACATCCATAAATTATAAGAAAATGCCATAAAGAAAGGCATAACCCTTTGACTGCAATTGAGCAAGAGCTATTCCTAGATAATTTAGCATCTCTCGGATAAAAGAATTAAACGGTGGCACATATTCGGCTCGACATATAAATTTATTGCATGTCATATACTCCTATAGGGGAATATGGGTCCTATCGTTCACTGGAGGTATTAAAACATCTCCAAATGGAATCCCATATTTAGAGCATAATCTATGAAGAGCCGCCTTGCCAATTCTGGAGGCTTAGGAATCCATCGAGTTATCCAGAAATACAACATCTTCTATAATGTCGGGGGAAAGACTTATCTCTTCCATCGGAAGGATAGGAACATCAGAGAAAAAGTCGACCAACCGATCGGAAACCTCTGGTTACTTAGTTTGATGGTCAGGGTAAAGTTTGCTGGATACAGATATAGAACTTGACTTGGCTTTGGGATTACTGTGTTGTGAAGGTTGTCTAATAGGCAATGTGGCTAAACGCTCTAAATGTTTGGAGCCCGTATCAATTAAACTCAGTAGATAATCGAGATTAGAACAATTTACCTGCTTCCCATGCTAAGTGCAAACTAGTGTGGAGCAATGTTGTGCAGTGCAAAGATAGACAATTAAAAATAAAAAACAAAAGTAATCAACAAGACTTTAATTTCGAATAGAGTGACCATCATTACTGACTGTCTCAACTGGCATTTAGATTGATCGGTCGTATAAGCTTTGGGATCAACCGTCAACATATCGAAGTGTGAAGTCCATTTTTGAAGTCTATATGTTAAGTTTTAGTCCATATTCTAAGTCCCAGGAGTTTAATCATTCAATTTCGAGTTTGATATTGGATATACAAGTCTTCTATTCATTATCGTCATATGTACAAGTTCGTTAAGATGGGATTGGTTCTAATTATTCAAGCAAGTGAATTTCGATTGGTTTTCTAAAGTGTTCATGTTCAACTCTAGACTAAGGATCGGTGAACTCCCTATAGCTGACCCCTTCCTTTGTATGACCGATCCCTCATTTGAAGCCCATCACCGATCCCTCTTAAAGACCATATAACCGATCCCTCCTCATACACTTAACCATCGATCCTCTTTCAGGTGATACTCCAACTAATCCTTATTCCGCATGATTACTAAATCGATCCCTCCTCTTACATCCTACAACATCATCTTTAACCGAACCCTCTCCTTTATTCAATAACTGATCTTTTCTCCATCCGCCACAAACTGATCCCTACATTCATCTAAATCATTATACCAATCAGTCATACCCGATGTTACTCCAACTTCCATTACCGATCCCTCTATTTTACAATTTCACCACGTCTTCTCCAATTCAAGCTAAACTAGAAATTTCTAAACCCTAAAATTACTAGCCACGTCATCTTGTTATTGAAATTTATCCAAAATTATATACAATGAAACCTACCTATGTGATTTAGATTGCTAAGTTTAAAGGAAAGAGGGGTGTAATTCGATGTTGGAATCGAAGAATGGAGCAAGGTTAATGGAGGTGGTGGGGCAGTTAATGAAAATTCAGATGAGCAAAGATGGAAGTAATCACATACATTGATGGATTCGAGATGGTTAAAGGTAATGAAAAAGAGTAAGAAAGGGTTCGGAGTATTTTTTAAGAAGGAGACAAGATAAAGTGAGGAAGGGAACAGAATCTGATCCCTATGTTTAAAAAAAAGAAGGTAGGGGAATTGGATAGAGGAATGCCGATCCTTATGAACATAAAAAAAAAGAGAAAGAGAAAGGGGAGATCAGGTAAAAGAATGTCGATCCCTATATACATAAACGAAAACGAGAGAGAAAAGGGATTGGTTACGAACCCTATGTGCATGCCAACATGGACATGAAAATTATATACATAAAATGCAACGAAATTGCATTTATTCAATGAAATTTGGTGATGATCCATGAGCATGCAAATGCATCCGTGAGTCAACGACAAGAATGTATGCCAGAATGTGCACATGGATGTTCTAAAGTTCAATTTTTGAATCAAAAGAAATTGAATTCAAACCTAAAGTTTTCAAGGTCTAGACTGAATCAGATAGCCAAAGCTTACTAGCCCATAGAACAAGACAAAGATAACAACCGATAGAATATAATCCTGGACTTATACTATTGAAATTGACCAAGCGTCATGCCGATCAAAGAGAGATATGAAACTTTCGAAAAATAATTCGATGAAAGGATAACAACTATTCAGAAAAGTGGATGGATTTCTTTCCCACAACTCTAGCTTGCTTTAGTTCAAAGCACATCATGTTCAACACAAAACGTACTTTACGGGGCAAGTGTTATCTGACATTTTGATCCGACATATCCGAACTGATTGGATAAGTTAGATTCGACCGTCCTAAATGCCAGTCCAGAGTGATGATTGTGGGGTCCAAAGATCATGTACAGATGATATGTAACACCCTAATTTTTAAATAATATTATTAAGGATATTTAATTAGATAAATTAAATAAAATAATATAATGTTTAGAGTGATAAGGGGATTGAGATTTTAAAATTTATTAGAAGTCGTGCTTAACTAAATAGAAATTTAAAAGGAATGAGTTTATGGAAAGGGTTTTATAAGTTAACTAATAAGAGAATAAGGCAAGGTTATTATGGAAATAGCCATCCACCATAACCCTTAACCCCTAAACCCTTATTGCCATTTTCATTTCACAAGTTCATAATTCTAAAAACATAAACCAAAGATCTCAAACTGGCCATAACCTAGGGGTAAAGAGGAGAAAAAACAATTAAAAGCTAGGGAATCAAGCAAGAAGAATTAAGCAAGATCAAATCTCAAGTTCCTTATCCAAAGCAAGGTGAATAATAATTAAAACTATCTAATTTTTGTTTTTAAAGAGCATTTGATTTTGGGTTTCAAGTTTAGAACATCTATGATGATTTTAAAGATGATATTCTTGGATTGCATGATATGTTTGATTCAAACAATTATGTTTGATAAATGTTTTATTCGATTTTAAGGCTAAAATCATATATATTGGGTTTCGAATGCCATAAGGATTTAATATGTTATCTAAAACATTATTTTGGATATGGGTTTAAATTGTCGTAATTATCCAAGTTATGGATAATTTATTATGAATTTTTGAAGGAAGAGATAAGTAATTGGTTTAAAAGCTTATTTCTGCTATTATATAAAAGATTTTAGGTCTGAAATTTATATATGTCAGTTAACATAGTAACAGTGAATTCTGATGATTTTTGGGGATTTTTCCTAAGTAATTTACTATGAAAATTAAATTAATTAAGTTGGAGGACTTAAATATTTTAATTGTTTTGTTAAAGGGAAGTGCTTTTTCGTAAATTATTTTTAATTAATTTTGGATGAATTCGGCAGCCTTTTAGAAAAGATTTTTGGTACAGTATATGGCAACCAATTATATTTTTATAAATAGGCAAGTTAGTTGAAAAGCATTTACTTAAAAGGCAACAAAACAGTTTGGTAAAGATTTATTGTTTCGCCACTTCTAGTAACAACCTTTCGACCCCAAACCTCTGCCCCCAACCAAGTCGAAAGCAATACACATAGTATCAATGCTTTGGTATGTAGTGGATTGGAGAAAAGCCGAAGATATGAAGTTAAAACCATGCTTTCCAAGAGGTCAAGGACATTTTAAATAGTTTTCAAAGGTCTTTGCTTTACTTCCAAAATATATGCCGCTTGCCTTGCTTTTAATGGATGCTTTCGAAAAGGTTTAATAACTTTTATGTGTCTTTCAAAGGTGTTGCCTCCTTTTTGTTTAAAGGGAAACTTTCCAATAAGTTGTCGTATATCATGTATTAAAAAGAAGCTTTCAAAAATGTAGTTTGAACCAAGTCGAAACCTTGCTTCCGTCTTCATACCTTTCGAATAGGCTGAAGTTTTCAATGAGTTTGAAATACAAGTTTTAGTTTTATAAATATAACGAGCGCTTCCTAATGCTTTCGAAAGGGCTCCAATAGCCATTTAAACTAAAGGTTTTGAAGGAAATGGCTTCGAAAGGTGTTTTGAAGCCATCCTTTAAATTATTTCACTTAAGAGATTAAAGCTTTCGAAAGGATGGTTTCGAAACTATCTGTTTTCCCCGAACTCTTTTACTTGAAGGCTAATGGTTTTGAAATGGGTACTTTCGTTTATGTTCACTTTGACCCAAAATTTATATTTAAAATTAAACCTAATGGTTTTGAAAGAGGTGCTTTCTAATGGTTTTGAAGCTATGTTTCTAAAAGTTGGAAAGATATGCTTTAATACTTTTAGATGGAATGTTTCGATGGTTTCAAAAGGAAGGCTTTGATGCTTTCGAAAGAGATTTTTTAAAGTATTTCGTAAGGCATATGTTTAAGTGTTTTAGAAAGAAGATTTGAATGCTTTCAAAGGATATATTCTAATGGTTTCAAAAGCAAAGGTCTAAGGTTTCGAAAGCCTTATTTTTCAAAACAAAGAACCTAATCTCATTTTTAAAAGAAATTCCATAGCACTATAAAAGAGCTTTGATATAGCTTTCAAATTTGGAGTCTTGAAGAAGCTTGCCTTTATAAAAATAAAGGGTTAAAGGGATTAACCAAATTTCATACGGAAATGATTTTGAGGATATTAAACCATAAATGTTGGTATTGTTATTGTGACGACCCGACTTTCACTCCATTGAAAGTCGCATCATCTTGAAGAAAGAACGGGATAGAAAAGAGAAAGATAGAGAAGAAAGAAAGAAACAACGTCAGAATCTCAACAGTGGAACGAATAAATTATATTAATCACATAAATATTACATAGTATCAACAATTATTAGAGTTACACAGATTTTACCTCACACACTAGACAGTTATGAACATCTGTCCAGTTATACAACTCAATACAAAATACATATATCAATACAAAGATCAACACAGCGGAACTACTATATATATATATATCTACAACGCTGAAGCCTCCTGCTCCATCGCTCCTCCACAATTCATCAAAGCTAACCTGAATCCCTTGGCTACTCGTAAAAATTTGAGTACCCAAGAGTTTAATAAAACAGAAATAAGCTCTGGGTCAGAAAAGGGTCTGCTGCGAGTAACATGTTAAGGTTGCTTAATTTTGAAAACTTTGAAAGCAAAAGGTATCACGTAAGACTCCCCACACATTAACATGGGTAAGTTTTTACCTTACGTTAACCAAAACATTTGATAGGAAATCCAGTGATATCATAATAAGTCTAGGGTTTCAAGCAAAATAAGAAATAGCTGAAATTGTTACATGAATAAATTCTAGCATACTAGCTACAAATGTGGGTAATACAATCAAATCCGATGGCACTTATTGGATTTTGGATTTCATACAATGGCAGGGCTATTGGGGTACCGCCCGTCACAGTACGTGGCCTAGATCAACGTACCGAGGATTCACCCTAAATCCCCTGCAACACAAGGCCGGAACCACCCCTTACTGGACAGTCTCGAACAAGACAACCCCGGCAGTTGGAGCTCACAACTCCCCTCACAGCCAAATAAAAAGGGACCTCTAGACAGGGGAAAATCTCATCCTACTTGGATGCTACCCACTTAGCCTTGCTGCACCTTCCTTGTTTTAGACATTCCTGGTTGATGAGGCTTGAGGCTACGATTACCTTTAGAGAACACATCTCTTAGAATGCTTATCGTCAACCTGACGATGTTCTGAAAGCATTCAATCCGTACAAGTTTGTTCCGAGTTCGAACGAAACTGAAGGCATTATCTCGTTACACTCATTTTGGAATCTCTCAGAGTTAACGATGATAACCCTCACACTCTGAATCTTCATCTTCACTTGAGATTAACGACCTATCGTCAATTTGGATCGATGTGGTTTTCGGATATCCAAATATGAAAACCCGATCCCGGTCTCATCGAAATCCACAACGTATCTTTTAAGGCCAAGTTGTTTTTAAAGTTAAAAACTATTCAATTCCATTATCTATATACACACAGATAGATAATTCACATATCACAATAGATAATCAACATTATCATCACAAACAGATAATCCACATTATCATCATACTTTAATCAAAGTATCCATATAACATTGTATTACTTATCTCATATCTGAGATCACAAACCATTCAAGGCAATCAACATCATCCACTCATACATAAGCAAGGATCTAATAATCACACCATCTATAACTAATTTAAAATGAATTAAATTAATTACTTGCATTTCTAATTAATTTAAAGTGAATTAAATTAATTACTTCATCATAAAAATTCTTGCTTACTTAAACATTAATTAATTACAAATCAATTAATTAATCATTCTCCAATTATCCACATTAATTAATCACCCTTGATTAATTATCCTTTAATTACATTCAAGTAATCATCCTTTAATTAATTTCACAAATTAATTATTCTAAATCAAAAACAGTAATTAACCTTTAATTACTTCATTAATTAATTAATTATAATTAATTGCATTAATCCTTAATTAATTACATTAATTAATTACTTAATCACTTATCATTGATTAATTAATCTTAATTAATCATCATTAATTATATTAATTAACGATCCCTATTTTAATTAATTATCCTATTTAAATTAATTTCATTAAGTAATTAATCTTTAATTAAACCACATTTATTAATCACTCTTGATTAATCTCATCCAGTAATTAGCTACCCTTAATTACTTCATAAAATAAATAAATTACCCCTTAATTAATTATCTTAATTAATCCTTTGATTAATTATGCAAAGTAATTTAATCCAAATTACTTCCATTATTAAATTACTCTCAATTAATTACATCCAGTAATTATCCATTATTTACTTTACTAAGCAATTATACTTCATTAATTACATTAAGTAATTACACTTATCAAATCATCAATTGATTATCTTAAATTAATTAAACTTAATTAATTAACTTAAATTAATCACATTAAACTCAATTAATTACATTGGGTAATTAATTCCTTAATTAGTTCCCTTAAGTAATTACACTTAAACAATTTCACAAATGATTATCTCTAATTAATTAATCTAATTAATTGTTAAAATTAATCACATTAATTAATTGTTAAATAATCCTAAGTTAATGACCTCCATTAACAACTCCTTAATTACTTTCTTAAGTAATTAAACTTAAATTAATCATTATTAATTACAAATTAATTAATTTTAATAACCAGTTAATTAATCTCTAATTATTTAATTAATTAAGTGTTAACTATAACTTAATTAATCCTTAATTACTAGATTAATTAATTCTTAATCATTAATTAAAATCTAATTAATAATTCTTAATTACAAATTAATTATTTCTTCATTAATTAATTAATCCTAACCTTAGTTAATTAATTTAAAACCCTTAATTACTTAATTAATTAACCCAAATCATTAATTAATTAAATAACTCAATTATCCATTTTAATTAACTTAATAATTTAATGAATTACAAATCATTGAATCCTCATTTATTTAAATATAAAATCATTTTTCTTTTTAATGATCAAATTATCATTAATAAAGCATTTTAAAATAATTTGCTTTCAAATTTACTTTCAAATTTCATTTTAAATTTAAGATTTAAAATGAATACAATTTAACTTAAACAAAGTTTAAAATCATTTAAAGACCTTTTAAAATCTCATGTTAAGGAAATAATCATTTTATAAAAGAAGTTTAAAAGAATTTAAAACTAAATTCATTTTAAATTCAAATCAATTTAAAATACACTTTAACATTCAAAGTTGTTTACAATTTAAATTTAAAAACTTTATTTCATTTCAAAACTGGAATACAAATTTAAATTTGAATCCATATTAAACTTAACTTAAAAAAACTTACTTACAATTTAAAACTTATTCCTAAAACTCAAACCATTTAACCATTTTAAAGTAGTTAAAACATTTTAAATTTAAAAACTTTACTTTATTTTTAAAACTGAGATTTAAGCTAAACTTGAATCAGATTTAGAACTTAGATTTAAACTTGGTTTAAATCCCTACTTTACAAATTTAAACTTCAATTTTAATTTTAAAAAAAAACAGAACAGAACAGGTTTCTTTTAAAAACTTGTAACAAAAAAAAATTAACCCGAGCCAATCCTATTTTACTTCGAGTCAAAACCCGAGGTGCTTCGAGCAAATCGTCCAACTACTTCGAGTAAAACTCGAGTACACAACCCCTTTCCCAGACCAAACACAACAGATCAAAGAAAGTGCACCGTGCACATGCACGGTGCCGCTGATCAACTAAGATCGTCGCCGATGATCTCCTCACGTCAACAACCACCCAAACACCACACCACGATCATCGGATCGTGCTCCAATTCTCGATATCGAATTAGAGATCTTCAATCCAAACTTGAAACAGAGAGGAACCACTACACCCAAACCTGGAAACACCACATCCTCGAAACTCTGACCACCAGACATTCTGAAACTCCGGCCATGTCCTCATCAACGACCAAGCTTCCATCACCCTAAGTCTCGTTGCACTCGATAAATTGTAGAAACCGAGATGATCGAATTACCTAGCCTAGTTAAAACTAGGGTTCCAGACAAAAATCTACCACCACCACCTCCACCATGCTCTGATCAACTTCCTACCAATTTTCCTAGATTCTCTGATCAGCATTCCATCTCCAAGAAGAAACCCGACCACCCAGATTACAAAGATCACCCAAAATTCCATTTTCAGTTCAAACCAGAACTGCACCTTCATTCCCAAACAAAAAATCTTGATTTTAGTTTTAAAATTCATATTTTTACACGATGTTTCTGATCCTAACCCTGAAACTTTGAATTATGATATTTGAATTTTTACTTACATTAAAACTTGCTCAGTTATTTGATTTCGAGAGTCATTCCCATATTATGTTAACTTAAGTAAAATTTTGAACTAAAGTTTGAAATAAAACAAACAAGTTTGATTTGAAAATCAATTTTAAACAGAGATTAAATCAAGAGATTTTGATTTTAAATCAAAACATGAACCAAAAACTGGAAACAGGGAAGCTACAGCATCCAAAAGCATGCATACATCATACATCAGAAATGCAACAATATAAACATAAACATACTTCACAATACAAGATTTATCACAGCAAATAACATGTAGCCAAAATTATACTTTAAGTTTTTAAAAGTGAAGTTACTCACCGATTATAGAATGAAGATAGAGCTTCCTCCTAGATTTGAAAATAACTTTGAAAACTGAAATCCCTTTTGCTTTAAAATTTGCACTTGAATGTTGAAATGCTGCTTGCTTTAAAACTGGAATGCTTCTTTGAAAACTTTGAACTCTTTTAAAACTTGTGTGCAGAAATGTTGCTTTGATTTGAAAATGTAGTTGCATGCAGAAGACAAATTTCCAAATTGAAGAAAATATGCAGGCTTGAACATATTTGCTTTGCATGTTTGATTTGAGGATTTGTTTACAGGTTTTGGAAAAAGTGAAACGACCCTGACTCGACCTTTGAAAATCGGCACCGAATACGACACTCGTATTCATATACCGCAGATCCAAACATCGAATCTGGTTCGTTGGAGCTTATAACAAATTAAGTACAACACAGCGAAAGAAATGAATAGCATATGTCATATACAACATTGATACAATATCTGATACAACTGAATGATACAATGAATGTCAATATACATCAGAGATATGATACAAGAAAATAGCAGCGGAAAGAAAAGATAACACTAGCAGCGAAACAACATCTCCAATATGGTCTTCAAGAGATGAAAGAGAGGTAGAATCCGAAACAGTAACTCCAACTCCAAGGCACCAATCCAAAAATAGCTCGAACTCCCAATCATAACCTTGCCGCATCTTTCCTGTTTAGACCATTTCCGGGGTGTGAGGTCCTGATGCACTCTCGTCCACAAAGCTACGCTTTATACAAAAGCCATCCTTTGATCAAGAAATGATCCAAAGTAGCACTCAGCATGCCACACTACCAAATTTGGGAGTACATCACTGATAAATATCAACTACATAACCTCTGAGCTCGTACGTCTCAGAGAAGGGTGTTAAGCTAAGAGAATAAATTCTCCGCCACCAAACAGAAATGTACTTGATAGAGACCAGTTTAATATCTCAAAGTGTAATGTCAGATATACAACCATATAAGTCTGTTCCGGGTTCTAACAGAACCGAAGGCACTTCCGAAGAAGCCCTTGCAAATCCGGGTATCTATAATCCCGATCGGACTTCCCATCACTTAGGGAATCTCTATACCGTAGCTACTCGGTGCAGAGACAATCAATAGGTTATCCTACCATTCTCGAAGACACCCGGTCTTCAACACCGTCTTCAAATGCAATCCATAACGTCATATCACTATTCGGAATGGGTTATATGACACAAGGTCCTCTCCCAGCTAAACCGAATAGTGAGCACAATATTAAAAAATATATGGATATGGGATTTCAGTTAAGTCACAACTTATAAAATCCTAAACTTTTCTTCAAATGGTTAAACAAATTACCATTTTAAATCTTTTAACAAAAATATTTATTTCACAAAATTCACCTAGTTTCACAAAGATCCATTTGTAGTTTTCCAAAACAATTTCCATTTCAATTGGATTAACTTATTAAATCTTTAAATTAAGGATTTAATTTATTGTTTTCAAACCGTTTCCAAAGGTTTATTCATAACTTGAAAAACTATTTTCATTTTAGACTTGAAGTCCTTTTAACACAAATTGGAAGTTCATTTTTTATGTGAAAGCTTTTATTATTGGAAAACAAATAGTTTTCGTTTCGAAAAAATCCGATTTCATTTATACAAGTTAAAATCTTTGGGTTAATTTCGAATTCCCAAAACAACACTTTTAAAATGGTTTAAAAACCCATATAAATACATTTATAAGTTGAATAACCTTTTTAAACCCTAGTTTCCAAATCGTAGAATTCAGTTTCAAATATTGAATTCAAATTTAAATCAAATCATTTAAATTTCAAAACTCAATCTAGTTATTCAAAATAACTTTTATTTTTGAAATTCATTTTCAAAAGCTTTCAATTCTAGTTCCAAAACTAATTTGAATTCAAAAATTCAATTTTTAAAACTATTTCAAAATCTGTGACTTAACCAATTTCCATATGCAGCCCATCTTTGTGTGTGTATGGTGTGGTCCAGGGGTTTTACATAATAAAAGTGCAACATCATCAATCAGCACAGGTTCAAATACAGCAATATATTTGGTAAGCGGTATAAACTATAACGCTTATATTTGATAAGTGGTATAAACTACAACGCTTATCTTTCATTCACAAATCACAGATATATATATATCACAGATAATAAATTACATCAAAACACAGCTCAAATCAAAACAGAACATATCAGGGATGTCAAACAATTCAATCATCTAATAGAATCCAAACATACATAAGTGAGATTAGATAATTGTCTAATTAGTTCAAATTAGATTAACTACTTATGAATTTCTAATCCTGGTTAATTAATATAAATTTTATTACAAATCATTTTGATTAACTATTCTTTGGTCATTTATCAATTAACCTTTAGTAATGAATTAATTAACCTTTAATTATAATTCATCAACTTTTAGTTATTAAAGAATTTACCTTTAATTATTTAATTAACCATTTAATTAATTATCTTGAATTAATTAATTTGACCGTTGATTAATTAATTACCATTTATCCTCAATTAATTATCATTCTCCATTGATTAATTAAACTTTAAATTAATTAATTATCCTCAAATTAATTGTCCTCAAGTTAATTACCTAATTAATCACCATTTAATGAATTACCATTTAATTAATTATCCTTTAATAATAATTATAAAATTATCCCTAGTCACATAATTTAATGATCACTTGATTAATTAACTTTGATCAATAATTAATCACTTTTAACTTTTAATTAAGTAATTATCCTTTAAGAATAATTAATTATCTTTGTTTACTTTTATCAATTCATTATTCTTTAATTACTTTTATTCAACAATAATCTTTAATTAGCCAAATCCTAATTTAAATTAAAGACTAATCATTATCTTTATTAATCACTTAATTATAATAAAGTCATTAAATAAACCATTTGAATTAAATATCATTAACAAATTAGTCTCTTAATTACTTTCAATTAAGCAATTATACTTTAATTAATTTCACCAAGTAATTATTCCATCAATTATTTTAAAGCATTTACTTTTCATCTTTGAAAACGAAATTATTATTATTTCATAAATTAAAATAAGACTTTAAAAAAAAACAAGTGACTTCAAAATTAAATCCTTGAGACTCGTTTAAAATTTTGTTTAACGTATTTACTGAAAGTTATTTATAAATTCACTTTTAAAACTTGTCAATTATGTTTGGAAACTTCTTTTTGAAAACTTCCATTACCGTTGCTTTTAAAAACTAGTTGACATATTTTGAAAAGCTTCATTAACAACCCATTATTTACTTTGCTTTTAAATCTGGGTTTTATCAATTATTTAAAACCTGGAATGCTTTGTTTTAAGTTTAAAACCTGTTATTATTTAAACTGGTTATATAACAAAACAACCCTGAGGCATCACCGATCCCCCTTCGAGTAAAACTTCGGGCAAACATCGATCGACACAAGAGCGAAACCCTCACATCACCAACTTCGAGACAAACTTCAATTTTCTCGAGCCCAGACCCGAGAACAACTTCTTCTTATCCAACTTGAATTTGCCTGCGAAACGATAAGCACGTGAAAACATGCACACATGATCGAAGTATCTCCGACCATTGTCGCTGACACCAAACAATCATCGGAGGTCCCCTTATCTCGCCTGAGCACACAGATCATCCAATCACGTCGTCAATCTAAATTTAGCCTCTCGACCAAATATTGGAACCCAACTGCCGTCAATTTTCGCCTCGACGCCGACTATCAACTCCACCATCAACGACGCCGACCACACCGTAGGCTCACCTCGACCTCTAGTCTCTAACCCCCTTGTACCTGTCCACTCCGATCATCCATCGATGATCAAATCAGCTCGGGAACGCCATAGACAAATATGTGCCCTTAAACCCTACATCGCCGACGAACGGCCAACACGATCATCCAGAAATACTCTATGAATTTTTCCAACGACCACCCATCTACAACCTTCCCTCGACAACAATCATGTCAACGAATTCCATGCCAATCGCCAGAATTTTGGCAAAACCCAAATTCTGGTCAACTTCCCATATCTCAACAAATACTTCCCTAAAAATCATGATTCCAATCTCTAAATTCATCATTTGCCCAAATGAATTTCATTATGAAATCAAATCATGAATTTAAAATCATTGACTTTCGGCCTAAATTTGTTTATCACTGTAATTTCAAAAGTCGAGAAGGTTACTTCATATAAATTTTTTGGAACAAGATTAAAAATTGATGATACATTTCTAGAGTCATTTTTCTTTACAAAACTTAGTCTAAAATCAAATGTGTGTGGAGATAGGAATTTTTCTTCCAATAAATCTGAAGCATGAACTTAAAACAGATAAAGGTGTTTCCTGGAATTTTTACTAGCCTGTTGTTAACAGAGATGTGTTTGTGTATACAGACAAGCATTCAACACAATATATAAATATGTATCCACACAGACATGCAAACATTTTTACTAACAGCTTTGAGTGTGTAATCCAAAATCACAACAGATTCAAGTAAAATTTGGTAGTTTGCTCACCTTGTAGAAGCATAGAACAGTCTAGCTTTAAACATCTGGAATTTTGATTTTTTTTCTTTTGTTCTTGACTGTTTGTTGTTGATCTTGATCCTGCATTGATTTGTAATAGTGAATCTTTGATCTTTTATTTGATTGCTTAATTTGTTAAAAGCTTCAATTTTGCTTTATTTTTCCAGGTTGCAGACTTTACATTTGAACTTGTTTGCTTTTGCTTTAATCTCTCAGGTTTTTTATTTCCAGATTTTAATTTTTCTTCTTTACTTTGGGCTTGAACTTCGAAAACCTTTAATCTGAATCTTTGTTTCACTTCCAGATTTAAGAAACTCTGATCTTTGCTTTAGCTGAGTTTGATAGAAATGCTTCAACCTTTTTTCTAATTTTTTTTCTCTTCTATCTTTATTTTTTCTTGGGTGTTGAGATGTGAGATACCCAAAAATTTTTTTACTGTGCTTTCAGATTTGGCTGAGATACAATATGATTGAGCATGGGAAGATGGAAAGTTTTTATAAATTTTTTTTTATCCCATTATTTTATTTAAGCAATTGTATTGGGTGCCATTTGTAAAAAGGAATGATTATGAAATTTCAATGTATGTTCATTCCTATACTCCATCCCCTTGTGTACATTTATCCTTTGCAATTTTCAAAGATAAAAGAATTTTTTTTAAATAAATTTTATACCATATTCACTTAAGTCTTTCATGTACTTAAGTTTGCATTTTACATTTTAATGTTTAAAAATTTGCCTTATTTTTATATTTAATATTTATGTTCAACCCTTGTTTCTAATTTTAGTTTTAGACTTACATATGTTTTTTTTACATTTTACAAATTTTTATCTTATTAATCTTCCAAATTTTAAATTATTTATCAAATCTTATTTTACATTTTGTATTCAAGTTATTAGGAATGTTCATATTTTATTCATACATTTTTTTATTATTTATTTTTGTACAATTTTTAAAAGAAAATAAGGATTTAAAAATTTTGATTTCATATTAACAAATAGTTACATTTATTTATATATGAGAATTAAATCGTAGAAATAAATCTTTTGAAATATATTACATCTCCCAAATATTAATATAATTAAAAATTTAGAAAACAACTATTATTAACTTTTTATTAATCTCAAAGCTTTTAGTTTCTATTTTTATTTTTAATGCATTTTATTTTGAAATCCAATATTTGTTTATAAATCACTTATTCTTATATTTTAAATCAAATTTCTATTTATCCCCAATACGTTTATTTTTTCCTAAATCCAATATTTATTTGTAAGATACTTATGCTTAAATTTCAAATTAAATTTCTATTTATAATCAAAAAATTATTCATTTATTCTAGAAATCTCTAATTAATTCACAATTTATTTTCAAAAATCAATTTAATTGCCAAATTAAACTCGGTGAATTTTCAGGAATGTTACAGATTCCCCCCTTAAAAAAAATTTTGTCCCCGAAATTTGCAAGGGAGACGAGAAAGAATAGATGATAGATTCAATCTTCTACAGTTTCTAAAACATTAGATATGGATTCCAAATTCGGGTCGGAATATCCTAAAGTATATACCGATTTGTCCCTCTTTGGTCTTCGATCTACACAAGAAATTACAATAGAATTTCAAATTTGGTTTTTAACCGATATCATTTTATTGATACAATTCAAATTTAGCCTTATATTCTATTAACCAATTTTACTTAATTTAAAATTTCCAATTTATATAAAATTTTCAATTTCAAATTTCAAATTCATTAGTGTTTAGAACGAAAAGCTGATAAGAAACCGATGAAGATACGAAGTAAGGATTTTCTACAATGATTCGTAGGGCCACCATCACACCGAAGTTTCTTCCTGGAGCTGTAAGTCGAATCAAAGGAGATTGATAGAGAAAAGTTGTTTCCGCTATTGCAGGGTATTGACCATTTATAGTGGTACTCCCCTATCCCCTATCTCGTCCTCTTCTTGCACTCATACTTACTATTAGTGGATAGTACGAGAATTTACTGAGGCATTCGAATGGATATATTAGGGATTACTCATTCTAGGGTATACTTCACCCTATCTCTAATGAGTTACTTAATTTGTTATACTCCTGAGCTAAAGTTTTAACCTTCAGCTCTGATACCAATTGAAACGACTCTGACTCGACCTTCGAAAATCGGCACCGAATACGACACCTGTATTCAAATGCCGCAGATCCAAATGTCGAATCTGGTTCGTCGGAGCTTATAACACATTAAGTACAATACAACGGAAGAAATGAATAGCATATATCATATACAACGTTGATACAATATCTGATACAACTGAGTGATACAATGAATGTCAATATACATCAGAGATACGATACAAGAAAATAGCAACGGAAAGAAAAGATAACACTAGCAGCGGAACAACATCTCCAATATGGCCTTCAAGAGATGAAAGAGAGGTAGAATCCAAAACTGTAACTCCAACTCCAAGGCACCAATGCAGAAATAGCTCGAACTCCCAAGCAAGACGAAGTGAAACATCTCGATCCAAATGCGATTGCCAAACCCTAAGGATGAAAGCTATCGAATCTACACCTACTATTCGATTATCTGAAAAACCCAACTCTAGACTGCCCGTATGGGAAATGGTGGGCACCCAGAGTTTAGGAAAGGAACAATAAACTCCACGTCAGTCATGGGACTGGTATGAGCAAACAAAAGCAGTTTGTATTTAAAACGAACAACCAAGGATTTTAAAATAAATCCGCAATGCTTTATAGAAAGTGAAACTACCATAAGGCCTCCCGCCACACACATAATGCAAATGCAGAATTGGAGGAGATTTCTCCTTATGATAGTCAAATATGCTTGATACAAGGAATTTTCTTTGACATTATTACTAGTGCATAGTGTAGAAAACCATTTTGAAAGTATAATATAAATTCTAGCCAACATACGACTAGTATCATATGCCTACTACATGTTCAATAGCAGGTTACCGCCACATTCCATGGCAGGTTATACAACTAAAACCGTACAGGGCGCGTAATGTTTTGATTGGATTTCCAACAAATGGTCAGGCTAAGGAACTTCCTACTGCCACATGGGTACGCCTCTGGCGGAACGTCCCGAGAACCTGACCGGATCTCTACCAACACGAGGCCAGATTACCTCTGTAACTAGGTAAGTACTCCACGAGCGTGCCATCCCCCGGTCCTTTGGGACCTTTATCCGAGGTACCTCTAATCCAACAACCACAAAGCAATCACCAAGTAATAGATCTGCAGCATCTACATGAGTAAGTATCTGGGCTCCATACCATGATACCACCCTTTTCCAGAAGGGAATAACAAACTCTAAAGGGCGCGACCCTCATAACCTTGCCGCATCTTTCATGTTTCGACCATTTTCGGGGTGTGAGGTCCTGATGCAGTCTCGTCCACCAAGCTACGCTTTATACAAAAGCCATGCTTTGATCAAGAAATGATACACAGCAACACTCAGCTTACCACACCACCAAATTTGGAAGTACATCACTGATAAATATCAACTAACCTCTGAGCTCGTACGTCTCAGCGAAGGGTGTTAAGCTAAGTGAATAAATTCTTCGCCACCAAACAGAAATATATTTGATAGAGACTAGTTTAATATCTCAAAGTGTAATGTCGGACATACAACAACACAAGTCTGTTTCGGGTTCGAACAGAACCGAAGGCTCTTCCGAAGAAGCCCTTGCAAATCCGGGTATCTACAATCCCGATAGGACTTCCCATCATTTAGGGAATCTCTATACCGTAGCTACTCGATGCAGAGACAATTGATAGGTTATCCTAACGTTCTCGAAGACACCCGGTCTTCAACGCCGGTCTTCAAATGCAATCCATAACGTCGTATCACTATTCAGAATGGGTTATATGACATAAGGACCTCTCCCGGCTAAACCGAATAGTGAGCGTAATATTAAAAAATATATGGATATGGGATTTCAGTTAAGTCACAACTTATAAAATCCAAAACTTTTCTTCAAATGGTTAAACAAATTACCATTTCAAATCTTTTAACAAAAAGATTTATTTCACAAAGTTCACCTAGTTTCACAAAGATCCATTCATAGTTTTCCAAAACAATTTCCATTTCAATTGGATTAACTTGTTAAATCTTTAAATTAAGGATTTAATTTATAGTTTTCAAACCGTTTCCAAAGGTTTATTCATAACTTGGAAAACTATTTTCATTTTAGACATGAAGCCATTTTAACACAAATTGGAAGTTCATTTCTTATGTGAAAGCTTTTATTATTGGAAAACAAATAGTTTTCGTTTTGGAAAAATCCGATTTCATTTATACAAGTTAAAATCTTTGGGTTAATTTCAAATTCCCAAAACAACACTTTTAAAATGGTTTAAAAACCCATAAACACATTTATAAGTTGAATAACCTTTTTAAACCTTAGTTTCCAAATCATAGAATTCAATTTCAAATATTGAATTCAAATTTAAATCAAATCATTTAAATTTCAAAACTCAATCTAGTTATTCAAAATAACTTTTATTTTTGGAATTCATTTTCAAAATCTTTCAGTTCTAATTCCAAAACTAATTTGGATTCAAAAATTCAATCTTTAAAACTATTTCAAATTCTGTGACTTAACCAATTTCCACGTGCAACTCATCTTTATGCGTGTATGGTGTGGTATAGGGGTTTTACACAATAAAAGTGCAACATCATCAATCAACACTGGTTCAAATACAGCAATATATTTGGTAAGCGGTATAAATTATAACGCTTATATTTGATAAGCGGTATAAACTACAACGCTTATGTTTCATTCACAAATCACAGATATATATATATATCATAGATAATAAATTAATCAAAACATATCTCAAATCAAAACAGAACATATTAGGGATGTCAAAACAATTCAATCATCCAATAGAATCCAAACATACATAAGTGAGATCAGACAATTGTCTGATTAGTTCAAATCAGATTAACTACTTATGAATTACTAATCCTGGTTAATTAATATAAATTTTATCACAAATCATTTTGATTAACTATTCTTTAGTCATTTATCAGTTAACCTTAGTAATGAATTAATTAACCTTTAATTATAATTCATCAACTTTTAGTTATTAAAGAATTTACCTTTAATTATTTAATTAACCATTTAATTAACCATTTAATTAATTATCTTTAATTAATTAATTTAACCCTTGATTAATTAATAACCATTTATCCTCAATTAATTATCATTCTCCATTAATTAATTAAACTTTAAATTAATTAATTATCCTTAAATTAATTACCTAATTAATCACCATTTATTTAATTACCATTTAATTAATTATCCTTTAATAATAATTATTCATTATCCCTAATCGCATAATTTAGTGATCACTTGATTAATTAACTTTGATCAATAATTAATTACTTTTAATTAAGTAATTATCCTTTAATAATAATTAATATCTTTATTACTTTTATCAATTCGTTATTCTTTAATTACTTTTATTCAACAATAATCTTTAATTACCCAAATCCTAATTTAAGTTAAAGACTAATCATTACCTTTATTAATCACTTAATTATGATAAAGTCATTAAATAAACCATTTGAATTAATTATCATTAACAAATTAGTCCCCTAATTACTTTCAATTAAGCAATTATACTTTAACTAATTTCACCAAGTAATTATCCATCAATTATTTTAAAGCATTTACTTTTCATCTTTGAAAAAAATTATTATTATTTCATAAATTAAATTAAGACTTTTAAAAAAAACAAGCAACTTCAAAATTAAATCCTTGAGACTCGTTTGAAATTTTGTTTAACCAATTTACGTGAAAGTTATTTATAAATTCACTTTTAAAACTTGTCAATTATGTTTGGAAACTTCTTTTGAAAACTTCCATTATTATTGCTTTTAAAAACTAGTTGACATATTTTGAAAAGCTTCATTAACAACCCGTTATTTACTTTGCTTTTAAATCTGGGTTTTATCAATTCTTTAAAACCTGGAATGCTTTGTTTTAAGTTTAAAACCTGTTATTATTTAAACTGGGTATATAACAAAACAACCCCGAGGCATCACTGATCCCTCTTCGAGTAAAACTTTGGGCAAACATCGATCCACATATGAGCGAAACCCTCACATCAGCGACTTCGAGACAAACTTCAATTTTCTCGAGCCCAGACCCGAGAACAACTTCTTCTTCCCCAACTCGAATTTGCCTGCGAAACGATATGCACGTGAAAACGTGCACACGTGATCGGAGTATCTCCGACCGTTGTCGCCGACACCAAACAATCATCGGAGGTCCCGTTATCTCGCTTGAGCACCCAGATCACCCAATCACATCATCAATCTAAATTTAGCCTCTCGACCAAATACTGGATCCCAACTGCCATCAATTTTTGCCTCGACGCCGACTATCTACTCCACCATCAACGACGCTGACCACACCATAGGCTCGCCTCGACCTCTAGTATCTAACCCCTTTGTACATGTCCACTCCGATCATCCATCGATGATCAAATCAGCTCGAGAACACCATAGACAAATATGTGCCCTTAAACCCTACATCGCCGACGAGCGGCCAACACGATCATCTAGAAATACTCTCAGCATTTTTCCAACGACCACCCATCTACAACCTTCCCTCGACAACAATCATGTCAACGAATTCCATGCCGATCGCCAGAATTTTGGCAAAACCCAAATTCTGGTCAACTTCCCATATCTCAACAAATACTTCCCTAAAAATCATGATTCCAATCTCTAAATTCATCATTTGCCCAAATGAATTTCATTATGAAATCAAATCATGAATTTAAAATCATTGACTTTCGGCCTAAATTTGTTTATCACTGTAATTTCAAAATGTCGAGATGGTTACTTCATATAAATTTTTTTGAACAAAATTAAAAATTGATGATACATTTCTAGAGTCATTTTTCTTTACAAAACTTAGTCTAAAATCAAATGTGTGTGGAGATAAGAATTTTTCTTCTAATAAATTTGAAGCATGAACTTAAAGCAGATACAGGTGTTTCCTGGAATTTTTACTAGCCTGTTGTTAACAGAGATGTGTTTGTGTATACAGACAAGCATTCAACACAATATATAAATATGTATCCACACAGACATGCAAACATTTCTACTAACAGCTTTGAGTGTGTAATCCAAAATCACAACAAATTCAAGTAAAATTTGGTAGTTTGCTCACCTTGTAGAAGCATAGAACAGTCTAGCTTTAAACATCTGGAATTTTGATTTTTTTTCTATTGTTCTTGACTGTTTGTTGTTGAGCTTGATCTTGCATTGATTTGTAATAGTGAATCTTTGATCTTTTATTTGATTGCTGAATTTGTTAAAAGCTTCAATTTTGCTTTATTTTTCCAGGCTGCAGACTTTTACATTTGAACTCGTTTGCTTTTGCTCTAAGGTTTTTGATTTCCAAATTTTAATTTTTCTTCTTTACTTTGGGCTTGAACTTTGAAAACTTTTAATCTGAAGCTTTGTTTCACTTCCAGATTTAAGAAGCTCTGATCTTTTCTTTAGCTGAGTTTGATAGAAATGCTTCAGCCTTTTTTCTGATTTTTTTTCTCTTCTATCTTTATTTTTTCTTTGGTGTTGAGATATGAGATACCCAAATTTTTTTTTACTGTGCTTTCAGATTTGGCTGAGATACTATATGATTGAGCATGGAAAGATAGAAAGTTTTTATAAAATTTTTTATCCCATTATTTTATTCAAGCAATTGTATTGGGTGCCATTTGTAAAAGGAATGATTATGAAATTTCAATGTATGTTCATTCCTATACTCCATCCCCTTGTGTACATTTATCATTTGCAATTTTCAAAGATAGAAGATTTTTTTTAAATAAATTTTATACCATATTCACTTAAGTCTTTCATGTACTTAAGTTTGCATTTTACATTTTAATGTTTAAAACCTTGCCTTATTTTTATATTTAATATTTATGTTCAACCCTTGTTTCTAATTTTTGTTTTAGACCTACATATATTTTTCTTTACATTTTACAAATGTTTATCTTATTAATCTTCCAAATTTTAAATCTTTTATCAAATCTTATTTTACGTTTTATATTCAAGTTATTAGGAATGTTCATATTTTGTTCATACATTTTGTTATTATTTATTTTTGTACAATTTTTAAAAGAAAAGAAGGATTTAAAAATTTTGATTTCATGTTAACAAATAGTTAATTTATTTATATAAGAGAATTAAATCCTAGAAATAAATCTTTTGAAATTTATTACATCTCCCAAATATTAATATAAATAGAAATTTAGAAAACAACTATCATTAACTTTTTATTAATCTTAAAGCTTTTAATTTCTATTTTTATTTTTAATGCATTTTATTTTGAAATCCAATATTTGTTTATAAATCACTTATTCTTATATTTTAAATCAAATTTCTATTTATCCCTAATATGTTTATTTTTTCCTAAATCCAATATTTATTTGTAAGATACTTATGCTTAAATTTCAAATTAAATTTCTATTTATAATCAAAAAGTTATTCATTTATTCTAGAAATCTCTAATTAATTCACAATTTATTTTCAAAAATTAATTTAATTGCCAAATTAAACTCGGTGAATTTTCAGGAGTGTTACAAAATGATTCAGACTTTGAAGTTTAAAATAAATTACAGGGATTTGATTTACAGGTGTGTTTTTGATCTGAGGAGTTTGATTTGAGTTTGTTTAATTACTGATTTTGTTTTCAGATTTGGTTTTGAGGGAGTTGTTCTCAGATTTGTTAACTTAGCTTTTGAAAAAGAAAAAGAAAATGAAGAAAAGAAGATTTGTTTACATATAGGCTGAAATTAAATTTATTAAAAATTAAAAAAAACCAAATTAAATGACACTTGTCCTATATTTTAACATTTGTCATTTAATTTGCTTATCAATTTACACATGTTTTTTAATTCTTATATGTTAAATGTTAATAAAGGTTATGCTTAATTAATTAGTTTATAAGTATATATATATGTATACATAATTTTTTTAAAGAAATAAAAACCAATTATATATATAAATAAAATTTATACAAATATTTTGAAATCCAGAACAATTTAAAATATTTATACTTTGAATTTCAAAACTTTAAATTCAAATTCAAATCATATTCTAAAGTCCAATTTAAAATCAAGTTATATATATACATATATAACTACACAAATTCAAATTTGAAATAACAATCCTATTTATATTAAAAATCCATTTGTAAAAACAATACATTATTATTATTGTTTAAAGATAACTCATTTATCAAATTAAAATAATTTATAAAAGAAATTATTTCTTTATTAGTAAATTACTTATTTTATCAAGCTATATTTTAAAAGAAAAATAAAACAAACCTTTTTGTTAATTAATTTAAATTTAAACTTAAGCTAAAATAAATTTAAACAATTAACATTTCCTTAAGCATTTAAAACCATATACTTATTTATTAATTAGCTTGAAAAGCTTTATATTAAATAAATCTCTATTTCCCAATAACTAAAAATATTAGAAATAGAAAATATGCTTTATTTGTTAAATTTAAAACAAAGCTTATCTATTTACAATATATATCAAATATACTTACATTATAAATAGAAAACAATTTAATTGGCTTTTTTAAAAAAAAATGAAATTCACCAATTAAATATTTATTAAAGGAAGATTATTAAATCAATTCAAATTTTATTAACAAAATTATCAAATCAATTTAATTTTTAATGCAGATTATTAAATTGATATTGCCAAAAATTCTAAGATATCACATTCCTTCCCCCTTAAAAGAATTTCGTCCCCGAAATTAAAAGCAAAGGTAATTTAATAATCTATCTAAGATTCAATTTTAAAACCACAAGTATATATTATCAATCATATGCTAACAACCATAGCAACCAATTCATCCAATCAAACAAATCTAACTATCCAGACAAAATTCTAGATAGAACTTCTTAGAGTTTCCCAAGTAAAAATACCGAAATACTCGCTCTACAGAATCCAAACAATCTACACTACTAAGCTACAGAGCTCCTACTCATTAAGATCTACACTGAATAGGGCATCAGACCACAGCCAAGTCTGACTTAACAACCAAATCTTCCCGAACTGCTAATTCTCAAACAAGAGATGGATCATACACGTATTCCGTCAGAGATACGTGAAACACATCGAATCCCAGTTATCCAAACTGGAAATTCAACCCTGAAGACCAAACACTTATCCTCACAAGAACACAGAAAAGATCCAAAACACCTCGGAGCTAGCTTCCCAGTCTTACCCAAACTTATTGCTCCTTTTACCAGAGATAATCTTAATAACAACGAAGTCTCCAACTTCGAATTCCAAATCCCTCCGTCTCCTAATCCACAAAACTCTT
Organism: Allium cepa; assembly: GCA_030765085.1. NCBI lineage: Eukaryota > Viridiplantae > Streptophyta > Magnoliopsida > Asparagales > Amaryllidaceae > Allium > Allium cepa. The sequence continues at coordinate 73,771,403 of CM060941.1, read as the reverse complement.
CTGACTATCCTGAGTTGCCTACAGATCCTTCTTGATCAGCTCAACCTTCGCTGATGCTTCTAGAAACAAACTGGATCAAAAATAACCCAACAAACTGATCCTCTCAAGATCTACTGAAATCAAGAACACCCACTCTACTTCTCAATCATCAGTAGACTTCAACTTACTTCTCTTATCAGGATAATACAAAACAGGAGCACTCACAATCCTGTAGAATCTCTCTAATCCAAACACTGCAACTTCCGGTTGCTTCCACTCTAGAACAACTGCTACAAAACTTCCGCTGCACAACTCTGATCTGGAGCAGATGAGAATGTCATCGATGAACACGAGCACAGACTAGACAACACATCCCGAAAATAAGGTTCAACTGATCCATAAAGAGAAAACTTAGAAGTTCCAAGAAATACTGAGCTTCCTCACCAAATCCTCTTTCTAGAAACCATCCTTCTACCCAGTTGAATTACCGATATCTCCATGAACCAAGTCAATACGGAACTCAATCTCCAATGCAGACAAACCTCTGACTTCCATGAAGACATCCGGAAAATCTCTGGCAACTTCTATAACTCAAGAGAACACTCAAACTATCGCAAGTCACTTTTGCGATCCTATCCAATCCAATATCTACAGATATTGTTCTCCCTTTACCAATCAGAACAGCTTATTCTCGACTAATCCATCGAAGAAAAGGGTCCACTCTGCTGCTTCTGAACTCCACCTCTAGGACACTGCTAAGCCAAAAGATCTTCCTGCTGACACACAGAACACTCCGAACTGCAATGCTGCCACTGATGCTAAATGCTTCCTATCCGAAAGCTCCTCGAGAAACTCAGACCTCAAATCAAACAGAAACACCCTGCTGAACTCAGCCACAGCACCGAAGCAAACACACTTCCTTAAATCTGTTCCAAAGAAAACATTTTCGAGGACAATCCATAGCCGCTACATCTCATCACATAGCTACTACTTCCTGAGGTTGCCAAGACACTATCACTTGCTTCTGCCTAACCGACAGATCTAAATTCTACTCATCCAACTTCAAAGATGGACTCCGAACCTTAACAGGGTTTCCTTCAGAGATCAATGAAATCCTTACACCAAGCTGCAAAGCTCACTCGAGACGGTATTAGATCTACAGTCTCGACAAATACTCTTCCAACCTCAAACATTCAAACTCCAACCAATTGTAGTCGTGTTACACACACCACTATCCTATCTACCTTTATAACTTACGTTGGAAAACCCGAACAGGTAACCCAACAAATAGGTAGAATATATATATATATATTACAAGGACTCCCTCTCAAGATAGACACCACTCCAGAGCCTAGGTATTCGCTCAGCCTATGCTCTGATACCAACTGTGACGACCCGACTTTCACTCCACTGAAAGTCGCATCATCTTGAAGAAAGAAAGGGATAGAAAAGAGAAAGATAGAGAAGAAAGAAAAAAATAGCATCAGAATCTCAACAGCGGAACAAATAAATTATATTAATCACATAAATATTACATAGTATCAACAATTATCAAAGTTACACAGATTTTACCTCACATACTAGACAGTTATAAACACCTGTCTAGTTATACAACTCAATACAAAATACAGATATCAATACAGAGATCAACACAACGGAACTACTATATATATCTACAATGCTGAAGCCTCATGCTCCATCGCTTCTCCACAATTCATCAAAGCTAACCTGAATCCCTTAGCTACTCATAAAAAATTGAGTATCCAAGAGTTTAATAAAACAGAAATAAACTCTTGGTCAGACATGGGTCTGGCCTGAGTAACAGGTTAAGGTTGCTTAACTTTGAAAACCTTTGAAAGCAAAAGGTATCACGTAAGACTCCCCACACATAAACATGGGTAAGTTTTTATCTTATGCTAACCAAAACATTTGATAGGAAATCTAGTGATATCATAATAGGTCTAGGGTTTTCAAGTAAATAAGAAATAGCTAAAATTGTTACATTATTAAATTCTAGCATACTAGCCACAAATGTGGGTAATATAATCAAATCCGATGGCACTTATTGGATTTTGGATTTCATACAATGGCAGGGCTACTGGGGTACCGCCCGTCACAGTACGTGGCCTAGATCAACGTACCGTGGATCCAACCTAAATCCCCTACAACACAAGGCCGGAACCACCCCTTACTGGATAGTCCCGAACAAGACAACCCCGGCCGTTGGAGCTCACAACTGCCCTCACAGACAAATAAAAAGGGACCTCAAGATAGGGGAAAATCTCATCCTACTTGGATGCTACCCACTTAGCCTTGCTGCACCTCCCCTGTTTTAGCCATTCCCGGTTGATGAGGCTTGAGGCTACGATTACCTTTAGAGAACACATCTCTTAGAATGCTCGTCGTCCACCTGATGATGTTCTGAAAGCATTCAATCCATACTAGTTCGTTCTGGGTTCGAACGAAATCGAATGCATTATCTCGTTACACTCATTTTGGAATCACCCTAAGAGTTAACGACGATAACCCTTGCATTCTGAATCTTCATCTTCACTTGAGATTCACGACCTACCGTTAATTTGGATCGATGTGGTTTTCTGATATCCAAATATGGAAACCCGATCTCAGTCTCATCGAAATCCAAAACGTATCTTTTAAGGCCAAGTTGTTTTTAAAGTTAAAAACAATTCAATTCCATTATCTATATACACACAAATAGATAATTCACATATCACAATAGATAATCAACATTATCATCACAAACAGATAATCCACATTATCATCATACTTTAATCAAAGTATCCATATCACATAGCATTACTTATCTCATATCTGAGATCACAAACCATTCAAGGCAATCAACATCATACATTCATACATAAGCAAGGATCTAATAATCACACCATCTATAATTAATTTAAAATGAATTAAATTAATTACTTGCATTTCTAATTAATTTAAAGTGAATTAAATTAATTACTTCATCATAAAAAATTTTGCTTGCTTAAACATTAACTAATTACAAATCAATTAATTAATCATTCTCCCATAATCCACCTTAGTTAATCACCCTTGATTAATTATCCTTTTATTACATTCAAGTAATCATCCTTTAATTAATTTCACAAATTAATTATTCTAAATCAAAAATAGTAATTAACCTTTAATTGCTTCATTAATTAATTAACTATAATTAATTACATTAATCCTTAATTAATTACATTAATTAATTACTTAATCGCTTATCATTGATTAATTAATCTTAATTAATCAATTCTTAATTACATCATTAATTATATTAATTAATGATCCCTATTTTAATTAATTATCCTATTTAAATTAGTTACATTAAGTAATTAATCTTTAATTAAACCACATTTATTAATCACTCTTGATTAATCTCATCTAGTAATTAGCTACCCTTAGTTACTTCACAAAATAAATTAATTACTCCTTAATTAATTATCTTAATTAATCCCTTGATTAATTATACAAAGTAATTTAATCCAAATTACTTCCATTATTAAATCACTCTCAATTAATTACATCCAGTAATTATCCATTAATTACTTTACTTAGTAATTATCTTCATTAATTACATTAGGTAATTACACTTATCAAATCATCAAGTGATTATCTTAAATTAATTAAACTTAATTAATTAACTTAAATTAATCACATTAAACTCAATTAATTACATTGAGTAATTAATTCCTTAATTACTTCCCTTAAGTAATTACACTTAAACAATTTCACAAATGATTATATCTAATTAATTAATATAATTAATTATTAAAATTGACCACATTAATTAATTGTTAACTAATCTTAAGTTAATGGCCTCCATTAATAACTCCTTAATTACTTTCTTAAGTAATTAAACTTAGATTACTCATTATTAATTAAAAATTAATTAATTTTAATAACCAGTTAATTAGTCTCTAATTATTTAATTAATTAAGTGTTAAATGTAACTTAATTAATCCTTAGTTACTTGATTAATTAATTCTTAATCATTAATTAAAATCTACTTAATAATCCTTAATTACAAATTAATTATTCCTTAATTAATTAATCTTAAACCTTAATTAATTAATTTAAAACCCTTAATTAATTAACCCAAATCATTAATTAATTAAATAAATCAATTATCCATTTTAATTAACTTAATAATTTAATGAATTACAAATCATTAAATCTTCATTTATTTAAAGGTAAAAACATTTTTCATTTTAATGATCAAATTATCATTAACAAAGCATTTTAAAACAATTTGCTTTCAAATTTACATTCAAATTTCATTTTAAATTTAAGATTTAAAATGAATAAAATTTAACTTAAACAAAGTTTAAAATCATTTAAAGACTTTTTAAAATCTCATGTTAAGGAAATACTCATTTTATAAAAGAAGTTTAAAAGAATTTAAAACCAAATTCATTTTAAATTCAAATCAATTTAAAATACACTTTAACATTCAAAGTTGTTTAAATGAATTTAAATTTAAAAACTTTATTTCATTTCAAAACTGGAATACAAATTCAAATTTAAATCCATATTAAACTTAACTCAAAAAAAACTTACTTACAATTTAAAACTTATTTCTAAAATTCAAACCATTTAACCGTTTTAAAGTAGTTAAAACATTTTAAATTTAAAAACTTTATTTTATTTTTAAATCCGAGATTAAGCTAAACTTGAATCAAATTTAAAAATTACATTTAAACTTGGCTTAAATCCCTACTTTACAAATTTAAACTTCAATTTTAAATTTAAAAAAAACAGAACAGAGCAGGTTTCTTTTAAAAACCTGTAACAAAAAAATTTAACCCGAGCTAATCCTATTTTACTTCGAGTCAAAACCCGAGGTGCTTCGAGCAAATCACCCAACTACTTTGAGTAAAACTCGAGTACACAACCCCTTGACTAGACCAAACACAACAGATCAAAGAAAGTGCACCGTGCACATGCACGGTGCCGTCGATTAACTAAGATCGTTGTCGATGATCTCCTTACGTCAACAACCTTCCAAACACGACACCACGATCATCAGATCGTGCTCCAATTCTCGAAATCGAATTCGAGATCCTCAACCTAAACCTGAAACAGACAGGAACCACTACACCCAAACCTAGAAACACCATATCCTCGAAACTCCGACCACCAGACATTCTGAAAGTCCGGCCATGTCCTCGTCAACGACCAAGCTTCCATCACCCAAAGTCTTGTTGCACTCGATCAATTGTAGAAACCGAGATGATCGAATTACCTAGCCTAGTTAAAACTAGGGTTCCAGACAAAAATCTACTACCACCACCTCCACCATGCTCCGATCAACTTCCTACCAATTTTCCTAGATTCTCTGATCAGCCTTCCATCTCCAGGAAGAAACCCGACCTCCCAGATTACAGAGGTCATCCAAAAATCCCAAAATTCCATTTTCAGTTCAAACCAGAACTGCACCTTCATTCCCAAACTAAAAATCTTGATTTTAGTTTTAAAATTCATATTTTTACATGATGTTTCCGATCCTAACCCTGAAACTTTGAATTATGATATTTGAATTTTTACTTATATTAAAACTTGCTCGGTTATTTGATTTCCAGAGTCATTCCCATATTATGTTAACTTAAGTAAAATTTTGCACTAAAGTTTGAAATGAAACAAACAAGTTTGATTTGAAACTCAAGTTTAAACAGAGATTAAATCAAGATATTTTGATTTTAAATCAAAACATGAACCAAAAACTGGAAACAGAGAAGTTACAGGCATTCAAAAGCATGCTTACATCATACATCAGAAATGCAACAATATAAACACAAACATACTTCACAATATAAAATTTATCATAGCAAATAACATGCAACCAAAATTATAGTTTAAGTTTTTAAAAGTGAAGTTGCTCACCGATTATAGAATGAAGATAGAGCTTCCTCCTAGATTTGAAAATAACTTTGAAAACTGAAATCCTCTTTCCTTTAAACTTTGCACTTGAATGTTGAAATGCTGCTTGCTTTAAAAATGGAATGCTTCTTTGAAACTTTGAACTCTTTTAAAACTTATGTGCAGAAATGTTGCTTTGATTTGAAAATGTAATTGCATGCAGAAGACAAATTTCCAGATTGAAGAAAATATGCAGGCTTGAATAGATTTGCTTTGCATGTTTGATTTGAGGATTTGTTTACAGGTTTTGGAAAATGATTCAGACTTTGAACTTTAAAATTAATTACAGGGACTTGATTTACAGGTGTTTTTTTGATTTGAGGAGTTTGATTTGAGTTTGTTTAATTACTGATTTTGTTTTCAGATTTGGTTTTGAGGGAGTTGTTCTCAGATTCGTTAACTTAGCTTTTGAAAAAGAAAAAAAATGAAGGTAGTAAGATTTGTTTATATATAGGCTGAAATTAAATTTTATTAAAATAAAAGAAAACCAAATTAAATGACACTTGTCCTATATTTTAACATTTGTCATTTAATTTGCTTATCAATTTACACATGTCTTTTAATTAATTATTAGTTATATGTTAATAAAGGTTATGCTTAATTAATTAGTTAATAAGTATATATGTATATAGATAAAAAAATTTAAAAAGAAATAAAAACCAATTATATATATAAATAAAAGTTTATACAAATATTTTAAAATCCAAAACAATTTAAAATATTTATACTTTGAATTTCAAAACTTTAAATTCAAATTCAAATCATATTCTAAAGTCCAATTTAAAATCAATTTATATATATACATATATAACTACACAAATTCAAATTTGAAATAACAATCCAATTTACATTAAAAATCCATTTGTAAAAACAATACATTATTATTGTTTAAAATAACCCATTTATCAAACTAAAATAATTTATAAAAGAAATTATTTCTTTATTATTAAATTACTTATTTTATCAAGCTATATTTTAAAAAGAAAAATAAAGCAAACCTTTTTGTTAATTAATTTAAATTTAAACTTAAGCTAAAATAAATTTAAACAATTAACATTTCCTTAAGTATCTAAAACCATATAGTTATTTATTAATTAGCTTGAAACGCTTTATATTAAATAAATCTCTATTTCCCAATTACTAAAAATATTGGAATTAGAAAACATGCTTTGTTTGTTAAACTTAAAACAAAGCTTATCAATTTACAATATATATCAAATATACTTACATTATAAATAGAAAACAATTTAATTAGCTTTTTTTTAAAAATCACGAATTAAATATTTATTAAAGAAAGATTATTAAATCAATTCAAATTTTATTAACAAAAATTATCAAATCAATTTAATTTTTAATACAGATTATTAAATTGATATTGCCAAAAATTCTGGGATATCACAGTTATGTTATTGTATATTCTTCTTCTGTAAATAAATTCACTATATAATGGACCCATAACTATATTTTAGGGAGAAAGGGAAGAATAACCGGCTAGATTGACCCAGTAGTGAATATAAATTGAGTTGACATTTATATGAGTAGAATTGCATTTAGAAGGTTAGGTAGACCAGGACATAGGATGCCCAAAGACTGATCAATGAACTTGTCAGATAAGACATGTTCATGGTAAAACTATAAAAACGTTTGGAAGAGTGATAGAGATTAATAGGTTCGTGGTGATCCCATGAAAACTATATCGGATGAAGTTATTGACAAAATTCAATAGGTTCATAGTCAAATGATGAAACTATGATATAAGAGAAGTTATTAGAGATACCAATAGGTTCGAAGAGAATCCATGAAATAATTTAATGAAGTTATTGGCAAGGGCCAATATGTTCTTAGTAATCCCATGAAAACTATGAGACCGTACAGATAGTCCATAAGCTTTAAACCGGTTATTAGTCAACCCATAAAAACTAATAGGTTAATGGTGACCTTAGAAATTATAACTATGACAGACAGTCTAATGAATAAGGATGCAAAATCCAGGATATTTTGCTTGTTTGCATAACATCATGATATTTTAAATTGCTATGATTTTAACCATTATGGATGCAGAAGTGCGGTATATAGTTATTATTAAATTTTTGGGTAAAATACTACTGAGGGGATAATGCGCTAAGCGACTTGGTCTTAGTAGGTATCTAAATGATTTGAAATGGTAGGTTATTATTCATATAAGGCTTTGTCCGACTCGATTTTTATGTTTTCTCCTTAAACTCTCGAGTGCTCAATTGATTTTGAATAGATTGAGAATTGAGGTTTTCAGGTTCTCCTTTAGACATATAAACTTCCAGAGGTGTATAGGAGGCAAGCTAGCTATTAGGAGTTCTTTTCCATTTGATTCCGTTGTGTTTTGATTGTAAAGGCAAATTTGTTTAATTACCTATGTTTCGACTCTGATCATCCAAGGAGGCATCTTTATATGTCGCTCTTGGCGTATTTTGTGATAACTATATTTTCTCTAAATATGTTTCTAGAATTTGGGATTTTGTAATGTATTTGAAATATGACTGAAATGGAATGAGAAATTTGTTTCATGATTTTAAATTATTTTCATATCCATGTGTTGATGTTATATCAGTGCATCTAACATTACTGCATTTGGTTGTTGAGAATTAATATTTATAGATGATTACAGCATCTGTAGTTGTAAGTTTTGGGCCTCCAAGTTGAGGATGTTTTAAGGTTTATGAAAATTTAAAAGAAATTTCAAAATTGAAGTGTTTTTTTGAAGTAGAATCCAATGAACCAGAAAATATGATCGGGTTTTGGGTTAACACCATAGTAACGTACTCATATTATATATATCTAAGTACGTATTCCCTTCTCTCTTAGACCATTATTTTGTATCTTACTAAGGCTTGTATGCCGATTTACGAGAAAGGAAGACATGGAGGCAGGAAGCAGAAGAGGAAATCTCGATGGAGGAAGCACCACAACAAATAGAAATGCTCGACCCAATAGGAGTAACGAGAGTTGACAGGCGAATGCTAATCAAAATGCAGATGCTAACATATGTGCTGGAAATGCGCCAGTAGATATAGAGCCGATGCATCAATTCTTTATCAATTTGGTGCAAGCAAGAGCTGCCGCAGGAGTAGCTGGGTAATGCTGGGAATGTTGGAGAAGCTAATCCTGTGGCCCTAGTTGGCAAAACTATGCCAAGCCGAGCAAGGATTATACTAGTATTGGTGGGAAGCCGTTTTTTGGGATGGAGAATGCTATAGAAGTTGAGAATTGGCTTTCACATTGTGAGAGAATCTTCGCTATCTTGGGATTAAATAATAAGCAAAAAAGGAGACTTACTTCTAGACAGTTGTAGGGAACAATGCTTCATTGGTGGAACAATGTTACTACCGAAGTTCCCGAGGATGAGTTGACTTGGACGGAATCTCGAAGGAGGTTCGAGTAGAGGTTTTTGTCTGAAGTTGCCAAGTCGGCATTGTTGAGGAAGTTCATGGATTTAGTGCAAGGTGAGGTGTTAATGATTGAGTATGCCATGAAGTTTAAAGAGTTATCCAGATATGGACATGCTACCATTGACACCGTCATAAAAAAGAATGTGTATTCGGGGATTGATACTCGAGATTGCTAATGCAATTTTGCCACATCTTTGTGATCCTTGTAATGTTGTTGTGGAAATGACAATCCAATATAAGGAGATGCTTGCTACCTATGGGAAGGAGAAGCAGGTTGAAACCCAAAGTCTCTTGGTAAGAAGAGGAAGTTCTTCAAGTAGAAGGGAACCTAGAAGGGAGAAACCGCCAAGAAGGAAAAGGATAATATGGTTTGCTTCAAGGCGATAAGAAGGGTCATTATACTCATGAATGCAGATCTGGCAAGGGGAAGAAGGCCACGGACAAGAAGGGTGTGAAGTGCTTTAACTATGACCGGGTTGGGCATTATAAGAATTAGTGTCTAGGACTAGTCAGGGTGGACAAGGAAAAAGTCTTTGCTGTTGGACCATCGTCTGCTAGGCTAATTACTGCTGAGAGTGGAAAGACTATGATGGATGGTACGCTTTTGATTCAAAGTATACCAGTTAGGGTAATATTTGATACCGGTGCATCGCATTCATTTATATCTCAGTGTTTGGTTAGTAGGCTATGTTTAAAACCCACATACCTTGTTACTTCCTTGAGGGTTGTAAATCAGATAGGATGGTATGTAACTCTGGAAATGAGATGTGATTAGTCAGAACTCGATTTTTTAGGTCATAGGTTTGAATGCAGTCTGTATATTTCGATTTCATAGACTTTGGAATCATTTTGGATATGAATTGGTTGGGTAGATATGAGGCTAGGATATTTTTTTCAAGATAGAAAAATATTGCAGAGACACCTTGATAGTGATAGCCGAATTATATTTTCAGTAGAGGATTTTGACTGGAGTGCTTGTATTCTATTGAGTCGGATGTAGACGAAAAGTAAACTCAGGTTCGTGTAGCAGGAGAATTGGCAGATGTTTTTGAGCTGGTTACAAGATTACCACCGAAATGAGCTGATGAGTTGCGGAAAGATCTTGTGCTAAGAGCTGAAATTGTAAGTAGACCACGTAGCAGAAGGACACCAATCGAGACGAAGAAATTGAAGGTGTAAATAGTGGATTTAGAAGGAAAGAATTTTATTAGACCAAGCAGTTTACCTTGGAGTGCGACCATGGTGTTCATGAAGAAACCGAATGGGTCGTTGAGGATATGCATCGACTATCATAAGTTGAATGAGAAGACGGTCAAGAATAAGTATCCTTTGTCAAGAATCGATGATTTATTTGATTGGTTGTGTAGAGCCAAAGTATTTTCCCAAATGGATTTAGAAACGAGTTTCCATCAGCTAAGAGTGGCAGAGGAAAGTATTTCGTTGACAACATTTCAGACTAGGTGTGGTTCGTATGAGTGGTTACTAATGCCATTCGTGTTAACGAATGCACTAGCTTTTTTCATAGATTTAATGAATTGAGTTTTCCAAGAGTACTTGGATAGGTTTGTATTGGTATTTATAGATGACATTTTAGTATAATCTAAAGATGAAAGAGAGCAAAAAGATCATCTAAGAGTAGTGCTTGAGATGATTATGCAGTATCAGCTGTAAGCGAATTTTTCGATGTATCATTTCTAAAAGAAAGAGGCTAAGTTTCTTGGTCACATGGTTTCGGAGAAGGATTTTTCAGTCGATCTAGTTAAGATCGAAGGTGTTAATAACTAGAAGAGACCAGAGACAGTGACTAAGATTAGAAGTTTTCTTGGACTTGCTGGCTATTACCGGAGATTCATTAAGGATTTCTCACGGGTAGCAGCGCCTTTGACTAAGTTGACTAAGAAAGACGTGAAGCTTATCTGGTATGACAAATGTGAGGAAGCGCTCCTTATGTTAAGGCATTTGTTGACTAACGCGCCTGTGTTAATGGTTCCAAACGGAAACCATGGGTTGTTGGTGTATACCGATGCATGTGGAACTAGATTAGGAGCTATGTTGATGTATAAGAGCTTTATGATAGCTTAGACCGCATGAGGCGAGATATCCTACACATGATTCGAAGTTAGTTGCGTTGATCTTCGCATTCAAGATATGGAGACAATATCTCTTAAGGGAGAGATTGGAGCTATATATAGATCATAAGTCCTTAAGATGTTTATTCTCTCAAAAGGAGTTGAATATGAGATAGCAGAGGTGGCTGGAGTTTTTAACAGCTCATGATTTTGGTATAGAGTATACCATTGGGAAAGGGAATAAAGTAGTAGATGCTCTTAGCAGAAAATCAGAATATGGTGTTAGCTATTTTGGCAGAATGGAAGGATTTAGAAGCTTTGACCACTTGTAGTGTGCAGTCTAGATCGACTGCTAGTTCGAGTCAGTGCATCGCCATGTTGTCCTGTTGGAAGTTCGACCAGTATTAATCGAAATGATTGCTTCCAGGTAGAGAGAGGACCCGTCATTAGCCGAGAAGTTGATAAGACTTGAGGTTGGATCAAAGATCGATGACCCAAAGGATTTTAATCTTGACCAGATGGGATGGTTGAGAAAGAAGGGTCAATGGTGTATGAATATTGAGGAAAAGAAGACCTTAGGGAATGACATCGATGTAAATTTACAATTTATCCCTGAGAAACTAAGGTGTATTAGGATATGATGAGTTTCTATTGGGAAGGTATGAAGAAGGATGTTGGCTTGTGGGTTAGGTAGTGTGCGAGCTATCAATAAGTGAAGGCCAAACATCAGAAGCCGAATGGGTTGTTTCAACCTTTAGAGATACCAGTTTGGAAATGGGATTCGATATCCATGGATTTTATAGACGGGTTGCTAAGGTCGAATAGAGGAAATAAGAGTATATGGGTCATAGTGGATAGGTTGACTAAGATTGTCCATTTCATTCCAGTTATGCCAACCAGATGCACACCTGCTTTAGTCATGTTGTTCATGAAGAACATAATTTGACCACATGGAATTTCTAGTGGAATAGTTAATGGTAGAGATGTTTTGTTTACTAGTGAATTCTGGAACAGTCTACAAGATGTGTTGGGTACGAAGCTCAAGATGAATACTGCATATCACCCTCTGACGTGGGTAGACAAAGGGAATCAATAAGGTACTCGAGGATTTGTTAAGAGCTTGTATGTTGGATTTTGGTGGATCTTGGGAAGATCACCTACACTTGGTTGAGTTTTCCTATAATAACAATTATCAGACTAATATAGGAATGATGGCTTTTGAAGCTTTTTATGGAAGGCCATACAAATCACCAGTATGTTGGTTGGAGACTAGAGACAGATTAGTCTTGGGTCCAGATTTGGTTAAAGAGATGACAGAGAAGATTGAGTTGATCCGAGAAAGGATGAAGGAAGCTTAGTGTATATAGAAGAGTTACACATATAAAAGGCGTGAAGATCTAGAATTCTCAGTTGGAGATAAAGCCTTTATTAAGGTATCACCGATGAAGGATGTTGAATGATTCAGAAAGTCGAGAAAAATGGCATCGAGATATGTTAGTCCATTGCTAGCTATAGAGAGGATTGGAAAGCTCTCGTACAGAGTAGAGTTGCCAAGCAGTATGGCAGGTGTCTATAATGTGTTTTATGTATCTCATCTTCACAAGTATGTGCATGATGCAGAGACTACTATTCCTCCGACAAAGTTGGAAGATTTGATAGCAGAACCGAATTTGACTTTTGTTAGACAACCGGTTTGGGTTGTGATGAGAGATGAGAAGAGTTAAGGAACAAGACAGTCAAGTTGGTGAAAGTTCAATGGGGCGACAACAAGAAGAACTGTACTTGGGAGACAGAAGACATGATTAGAGATACTTACCTTAATCTGCTATGAAGGTATATTCTATATTTTCTTTATATAGATGTTGCTAGTCAGGTAGGCTAATATGGTAGTTAGGAGATGTTAAAGATGATTATTATGCTTCGTATTTAGTCCTTACTGAATTTCGAGGACAAAATTCATTAAGGAGGGAAGCCTATAACACTCTTAATTTTTACATAATATTATACGGGAGATTTAATTAGTAAATTAAATAGGATATATAAAGATTAGAGTGATAAGGGGATTGAGATTTGAAAATTTATTAGTCTCTGCTTAACTAAATAAAAATTTAAAAAGAATGATTTTATGGAAATGGTTTTACAAGTTAATTTATAAGAGAATAAGGCAAGGGTATTATGGGAAATAGCCATCCACCATAACACTTGACCTCTAAACCCTTATTTCCATTTTCATTTCACAAGTTCATAATTTTAAAACATAACCAAAGATCTCAAGAAGGCCATAACCCAGGGGAAAAGAGGAGACGGATCAACTAAAAGCTAGGGAATCGATCAAGGAGAATTAAGCAAGATCAAATCTCAAATTACTTATCCAAAGCAAGGCGAACAATAATCAAAACCATCTCATTTTCATTTTTAAAGGGCATTTGGTTTCGTGTTTTAAGATTAAAACCTTCATGATGATTTTACTTATGACATGCTTAGATTACATGATATGTTTGATTCAAACAAGTATGTTTGATAAATGTTTAATTCGATTTTAAGCTAAAATCGTATATATTGGGTTACGAATACCATAAGGATTTAATACGTTATGTAAAACATTATTTGGAGATGTGTTTAAATTTTCATAATTATCCAAGCTATGGATAATTTATTATGAATTTTTGAAGGAATAGATAAGTAATTGGGTTTAAAAAAAATTTATTTTGGCTACTATATAAAGGATTTTGGGTCGAAAATTTATATATGTTGGATAACATAGTAAAAATGAATTATGATGGTTTTTAGGACTTTTCCTAAGAAATTTACTATGGAAATTAAATTAATTAAGTTGGAGGACTTAATAGTTTTGTCAAAGGGAAGAGATTCTTTGTAAATTATTTTAATTTAATTCTCGATGTATTTGGCAGTCTTTTAGAAAATATTTTTGGTAAAGTATATGTCAATCAATTATACCTATACAAATAGGAAAGTTCGTTGGAAAACATTTACTTAAAAGGTGAAAAAACAGTTTGGTAAAGATTAATTATTTCACCACTTCCAATAGCAACCTTTTCACCCCATATTTCCGCCCCAAATCAAGTCAAAACCAATACACATGGTATCAATGCTTTGGTACATAGTGGATTGGATAAAAGTGGAAGGTATAGAGTCGAAACCCTGCTTTCGAAGGGGTCGAGGCCATTTTAAATAGCTTTCGAAGGTCTTTGTTTTGCTTTCAAAATAAATGCCGCTTGCCTTGCTTTTAATGGATGCTTTCGAAAGCATTGAATTTCTTTTATATAGCTTTCGAAGAGGTTGTTGCCTTTTTGTTTAAAGGGTAACTTTTGAATGACTTGTCATATACAATGTATTAAAGCGAAGCTTCCAAAAGGGTAGTTTTGAACCAAGCCGAAACATTGCTACCATCTTCATACCTTTCGAACAAGTTAAAGTTTTCAATGAGTTCAAAAGGAAATTTTTTGTTTTATAAATATAACAAGCCGCTTTCCAAAGTTTTTGAAAGGGCTTCATTATCCATTTAAACTAAAGGTTTCGAATGCAATGGCTTCAAAAGGTGTTTTGAAGCTATCCTTCCAATTGTTTTACTTTAGGAATTAAAGCCTTCGAAAGGATGGTTACAAAACCATTTGTTTTCCCCAAACACTTTTACTTGAAGGTTAATGGTTTTGAAAGGGGTACTTTCGTTTATGTCCACTTTGACCCAAATGTTATATTTAAGATTAAATCCATGGTTTAGATAGAGGTAGTTTCAAATGGTTTTGAAGCTATGCTTCTATAAGTTAGAAAGATAAGCTTTAATACTTTTGGAAGGAATTTTGATGGTTTTGAAAGGAAGGCTTTTATGCTTTCAAAAGGGATGTTTCAAAGTATTTCGAAAGACATATGTTTAAGTGTTTTGGAAAGAAGATTTGAATGCTTTCGAAAGATATATTCTAATGGTTTTGAAAGTAAAGGTATAAGGTTTCGAAAGCCTTAGTTTTAGAAACAAAGAACCCAAACTCATTTTTAAAAGAAAACCCATGGCACTATAAAAGAGCTTGGAAATAATTTTTAAATTTGGAGTTTTTGAAGAAGCTTGACTTGATAAAGATAATGGGTTAAAGGGATTAACCAAATTTAATATGGAAATGATTTCAAGTATATTAGACAATAATGGACCCATAACTGTATTTTGAGAAGAAATGGCAGAATAACCAATTAGGTTGACCCATTAGTGAATATAAATTATGTTAACTCTTGTATGAGTAGAATTGCATGCAGGAGGTCAGGTAGACCTGAACATAGGATGCCCAAAGACTGATCAAAGAAGTTTTCATATTAGATAGGTTCATAGTAAACCCATAAAAACTATGTTTGGAGAGGGTTATTAATAAAAATCAATAGGTTCGTAATGATCCCATGAAAACTATATCCGGGTGAAGTTATTGATAGAAGTCAATAGGTTCATAGTCAACCCATAAAAACTATGATATAAGAGAAGTTATTGGAGATACCAATAGGTTCAGGGAGAATCCATGAAATAATTACATGAAGTTAATGGCAGGGGCTAATGAGTTCTTAGTGATCCCATGAAAATTATGAGACCGTGCAGATAATCCATAAGCTTTAAACAGGTTATTAGTCAGCCCATGAAAACTAATAGGTTAATAGTGACCCTAGAAACTATAAATGTGACAGACAGTCAAATGAATGGGGATGGAAAATCCAAGATATTTTGCTTGTTTGCATATCATCATGATATTTTAAATTGCTATATTTTTAGCAATTGTGGATGCAGAAGCATATTATATGGTTATTATAAATTTTTGGGTAAGATACTAGTGATGGGAAACCCCCTTCCACTAAGTGATGTGGTCTCACTAGATATCTAAATAGTTTAAGATGTTAGGTTATTATTCATACCTGGTTTTTTGTCTGGCTCGAAGTTTATGTTTTCCCTTTAAACTTTAGGGTGCTCAATTGATTTTGAGTAGACTGAGAATTGAGGTTTTTAGGTTCTCCTTTAGATGAATAAGCTTCTGAAAACGTGTAGGAGGAAAGCTAGCTATTAGGAGTTCTTTTCTATTTCATTCCATTGTGTTTTGATTATAAAGTCAAAGTTGTTTAATTTCCTATGTTTAGACTCTAATCATCCAAGTGGACATCTTCATATGTCGCTCTTGGCGTATTTTGTAAAAATTATATTTCCTCTGAACATGGTTCTTTAATTTGGGATTATGTAATGAATTTAAATATGATTGAAATGAAATGAGAAATTTGTTTAGTGGTTCTAAAAATACTTCATACCCATATTTTTATGTTATATCAATGTATCTAACACATTTGGTCATCGAGGATTGATATCTATAGATGATTGCATCATTTGTATTCGTTTGTTTTGGGCATCCAGGTGGAGGATGTTACATGATATTATGAATCCATGATCAAATGGAATTAAGAGATATGCAATGCAAAGTATTCAATGTATGGAATATAGTTTATCATAGAAAAGGGATCGGCTATAATACCTCTCAATCATAAGGCTCGGTCTAATTTAGCTAAACAAGTGCAACTCAATGGAAAACAATCAGTATCTCAAAATCCATAAATCCAATGGACATGAAATTTTAGGAACAAGATGTGGGGACCCTAAGGAGCATACCTTAGAGATCTCACCTCAAAAGGACTAAGCAAGAGTGATCAGCCTTCTTCTCTTAAGAGGGATCGTCCAGAATCAGGTAACAACTCACATTGTAGATAAGATCAAGCAATAACTCAAGTTATACTATCCAATTGGCACGAAACTTGGAGGCTAAGCATATTACAACATGTGCAAGCTCCCATACGAATTGCACTCCCAAATTCCTCTAAAATAAGGATCAGCACCAATCTCTAATCCTTGGGATTTGCTCCATGCATCCCTTTTATGGGTCCATATGGTTTTGGAGAGCGGATATTTCACCATCTTCCTTTATAAATACAGGCTTGATTGTTCATTTTCAAGACTGAACGTTGCTAGTTGCTTTGTACTGTATTGCAGCTAAGGATTTTCATCCAATGCATACCGTACTCAATTTACAAAGTGATTAATAAAGCTAACTATTCAAAGTGGATGTATGCAAACAAAGTCGAACCACTATAAATCATTGTGTTCTTGTTATTGCTTTTATTTCCTGTTTTTTAATCACTTTTTTCTCTATTTTCATTTTATATTCTTCATTTATTTATTTACAAAATCTCTATTAGGTATTTGTGCTAATTTTTGGTACAAACAGTTAAATCTTATGTATCAAAACCGAAGAACATCATGATTAATGAAGAATGGATTTGGTGACTGCAATCGTTCTTAACTTATATTGAGCACTTATGCCTTAAAATTAGGTCTTTTCCCTAACTTTATGGATTTGGTTTAAAAGAAAACTAGTCAAATCAACTTTTGTATACTAATGTTGCTAAAGCGGGTGCTAGAAATCATTGATTTAGCGGTTGTAGCGGAAAATAGCGGTGCTTAAAGTGGATCTCATATTTAATAGAGCTAAATTGAAATAGCACAGCGGTTAAAGAGCTCTATGCACTACATCAAAAAATTTGCAGGTCTTTAACTACATAAGCATAGTCTAACACCAAGAGCAGTTCAACACGGAATGGCATATGGCGACTACCCCTGCAAATGGCCTCGACCTCTCTTACTAAATAATGCGGCTTAACTCTGACAATCTCCATCTCTAGGGTAGCACCATGCAAATGTGATGCATTAGACAACAAAGTTCAACCCTATAAGTATCAGCAACGCACAAGGCAGAAAAAGGCACAACCCTCCACATTCTTGTGGCAAAAATGTTAAAGGCACGTAATTCACCCTAAAGAAAAAACGGGAACCAACTAGCCACACTCTCATTCACGCAACGAGACGGTACGTTGGCCATTCACCCCTCAAGGGAAAAAGTCAGATTTTGTCCAAATTCGAGTTTCCTACCTCAATTTCATGAGTTCTCACTTCGATTTCAGATTCCGCTCTAAAACCTAAAATTCAACCACTTTAATCATGGTTTTCTGCCAAAGAAACGTAAGCAATCCATGCACATCGAATGACCAGTACAAATGAATGACACTGGACATGCAGAGTAGCGAAGGAAGGATTATAGCGATCCACGTGTATCTTTGTACTATAAATAGACAAAACACTGCAATAAGAAAGGGATCTTTCCCAATTAGATTGTTTAAGGTTAATAATGAAAAATTTTGTACTCTCTGTCATTAATGCTTGTACAAGAAATACAAAGGAAGAAAACGATATTTTCTCGGTTGACATAGGATTCTTTAACATCCGAACCACATAAAATTCTCCCTTTTTTACTATTTCCTACATTTATGTATGTAATTTTCAGTGTTGGAATTTCTTTTTTACTTGAATTAGATATGGATTTGATTGACATTTTAACAAACCGTTTAAGTGCAACCACTTAATTATGTAAGCTTCCAACAACATTGTTACTACCTAAAGGCAAATTTAATATTACTTAAGTTTGTTGACTCTAATTCATGGAAGTATGCTATAATCACTTTCATGATCATTCGACGTGTTGTAAGATGAAAAATCTCATAAATAGTTTACCTCTCGAAGTAATCAAGCGAAGCATATATGTAACGATATGACTTTTCAAGCATGCAGCAACATGCCCAAACGATCCGATTTCATGTGTTTTCTACCCCGTACACTAAATTTGACACATTCCTTCCCTGTTCAGAACCCTATGTCTTCATACGTAGGAAAATCCAATCGTAGAAATGTACAAAAACCCTAATCAAGGATGTGGAAGGCAGTAATAGTTGAGGAAGACATTCTGGGTTTCCACATCGCTCAAATTTTATAACCTTATTAATTTCAGACAGATGCAACGTGCTCGAATGACTAACCATGCAATTTATATGGCAAAAAGGTATTAGGATAATTCTATTGTTATTTTTATGGTAGGCTCCCATTAATATTATTATATTAAAGCATATATTAAAAGAGTGTGGAATCCAATAGAAGAATTTCACATCCATATTACGAAAAATGATTTTTTATGTGACTAAATTTCATAATAAGGAAGATTGTGAAAGAATTTTGGAAGGAGGACCATATTTCTATAGTAGAAAACTCATGATGATGAAGAGATAAGTGTTGTACCTTGAATTAAACAAGGGGTTGGTAGTGTCATACCAGTTTGAGTGCACTTTCTGAATTTAAAATTAGATTTTTGATCAAATGAAGACATCACTAGAATCACTTCTGTTTTAGGAAACCCCATGATGGATCGGTTTACGAAAGGTATGATCAAAATATCTTTTGTATGGGTCTTAATAGAAATTCAAAATTATTATAAGTTCCCAGCTAAAGTCCCCATCGTAACTGAAAATAACAAACTATATTGTCAAGCGAAGGTATACGAATGGAAATCCGATGTTTGCTAAAATTGCAATTGTTTTGTACATTCGACGGATGTATGTGTGTTTGAAAAATTTGGGTTCCAAAAACAATGACTTATTTCAAAGCGACATCTAACTCAATGGAGATGAAGAACCCACTCTAGCCAAATAGCTGAACATCCAATGTAGTTGCCAACGAGACAACCACAGATAAAGTTTCAAACAATAATAGTGGAAAAACATATCAAAATTCAAAGTGTAATTCTATTAGTGAGTGCAAAAAGCCTGAAGGTAATGCGAAAAACCTAAAAATGAACCACATTTTGCAAAATACTAGCACAAACATAATGTAGCCAACAGTTATTAATTCTTAAGACCCAATTTTAGTAGATGCTTTAGTAGATGCACAAAATCAAAAATGCACCAGCGACAAACAACTGGAAATACATGTGCATGAAAGTAACGACAATATAGTAGTGTTAACTGTGTTTTTAACCCAAAATTCAACTAGAAGTATAAGGTCAGGATGAAGATGAAATGACTCAAGAATTTGGAAACACATTTAGAGAATCAAGCTCAAGAAAATTCACCAAGATTAGAACACTAGAAAGTTGTCGGTACTGGGAGCTTTCCTCTCGGTACTAGGAGATTTTTGCTTCTACTTTGGCTTCACAAACCCTATATGCCTCATGTTCTACTGCAACTTCTCATAGTCAAGTGCTTTTCTTAGAGTTTGGATGAGTACTTCCTAGGATTGATGAGAAGAAAGCCAAGAAAGTAGGATAATTCAAGTATTAATAAGAGAATCATCAAAATTAACTCAAAGTCTGTGGAAAGGAGTTTGGAATGCTTGACTATAGGACAAAAGAATGAGGGAAGTAAAATAATTCGCTTTGCACAAGCTAAATCCAATTGGTACCAAGAGCTTTCTCTCAGTATCGAAAGGTTATTATGACCTTTAGGCCCTACCTATTCACTTGTATGTTATTGGGCTTGCTCTTGGACTTCGATGCAAGTGGGATTTTGACCCTATACACATATTTCTCTATAAATATCAACCTTATTGCAACTAAAGAAGGATTTGAGCTCTGCTACCTCATTCACAATGGTCACCTAAGCAACTACTATTGGCAGTTCTAGGCTATAGAACCTGTCAAACTATTGTACCGGTGATTTGTATTCTCTCTAGTCCTCTTCCAAATCTATAATCAATAAAACTATAAAATGAATGTAATTCGAAGATTTTCGAACCATTATAAAATCTTGTGTCTCTTTACTTTTGTGCACTTTTTTTGACTATCTCTGCTAGATCTAATCCTACAACAAGTCATGTTTGGGTGTTGTGCCACTTTTGGCATCAATATTGGTGCTTTCACTAAGGAATTGATACTCAGGGTTAGATCCAACTTGCTATTATGGACTTGGAGATATCCAGTGGTTAGATCCAAAAGTTCTACTTGAAGAATTTGAAGGTTTGCTATTAGAAATCCATGACACCTAAAAAAGGAAAATCTATATCTAAAAGATTCGTAGGAGCGGTAGTTGATGGTGATGAAGGAAACACTCCCTAGATGGAGGTCAACAAAGAACACATAGTACCAGGCTCTTTGTCCCAAAAATGAAGTAATTACTAGAGGAGAGCTTGATAGAATGATGCAAGAGTTTAACCAGAAGATGGTGGATAGCTAGAAAGCTCTATTGGATATGATGGATGCTTTGCTAATTCTGTAGTTGACAAGGACAAGAGAGTTAGAAGGAGCTTCCCTACAATAGAACAAGAGAACTCTTTAGTTTCTAGCCAAAATAGAGAGGATGAAAAGAAGGAATAGAAGGAGGCAACTATTGGAATTGCAGGAGTTGTTGCAAGAGGAAGTAACCTCTGCAAAGAAACCAACTGGTACTAAGAGATTTCCTCTCGGTACCAACACAAATCTCAGGGAGAACAATGCATAGGAGGGTGATGCAATGGTGGTTTTAACTCTGATGACGATATTCTGTTGGATGATAATGGTTTTGAACCAAATGCTACCGGAGTTCAAACAATTGCAATTGAGCCAACCGTACGGCAATGAAATGCTGCAGAAGTGGTTCTCCCGGTGAATAGAGA
This sequence comes from Allium cepa, assembly GCA_030765085.1. NCBI lineage: Eukaryota > Viridiplantae > Streptophyta > Magnoliopsida > Asparagales > Amaryllidaceae > Allium > Allium cepa. Next base: position 73,749,486 of record CM060941.1, on the reverse strand, counting down.
ACCTAAAGGCTAACCGGTGTACCAAGCCCATCTACAGATCTAAACACTCTATCCAGCCCTTGGTAGTTGCCCTATAGAATACCGTGCTAGTAAGGAACACATAGCTGAATGGTTAAGCGGTTAGTTGAGGAAAGCAGAGGTAGGAAGAATGATGATTGGGGTTTTGCGCCAACTAGAACTCTGTTTATGGAAAATACTATGAAAGAGGAATACCCTAGGATTTCAAGATGCCTATAATGCCATCATACAACGAAACCACTGACTAAAGAGAACACTTGTTCAAGTACGAATGGCACACGAATGGTGTCAGGGCTACCGATGCTGTGCAGTATAGGTGTTTCCCTATTTTCCAAGAAGGAGTTGCATTGATGTGGTTTAATAGACTCACATCAAGATCCATTTTGACCTTCCATGAGTTGGGTAAGAAATTCTAAGAACGGTTCTAGCTTTATGCCGCTCGACCTAAGAGTGTTATGTTGCTACTGGGTCTCTTCCAAGGACCCAAGGAGTCGTTGAAAGGTTTCCCGAACCATTTTGGTGTTTCTATTAAAGAAGTTGGTAATTCGAAGGAAGATCTTGTATTCATGGCTTTGGTCCGGGGCATGCACCTTGACATATATTTTGGAAGACGGTTGAAAATGAAACAACCAACAACCATGGAATAATTCCATCGCAAGGCCAATCAGTTCTTGCGTTTGGAAGAAGAGAGTCAGGTGGTTGGACAGACTAATGATGGACAATCAAAGGAAGTTATCCAAGGCAATGTTGTGGTTATGATATCTGGACGATACTTTGGAAATACAACAGTGAATATTAGGAATTATAACAATCAAAAGAAGAGGAATCAAGGCAAAGGCGGCTGACGCAACGAGAACAGCAAGCATCCAAGGAACTTGAGACCAGAAGACTACATGCCCTTAACCGGTACTTGAAGGATCTTATAGAAGAACTGATAAGGAATAACAAGCTCAGCATTATGTTAAAAAGCTGCAGGGAGATGTCCAAGTTCCAAGACTCCCTGCCCAAAAGAATCAATATGGACCGAGCGAAGAAGCATCCGGTCGAAATGACAAAACTTTGGTTATTAACACCATAATCGAAGAACCTCAACTAGTAGAGAAAAGCTGGAGGGAAATGGAAAAGTATGCGAGCTCGCTAAAGAACGCGCCCAAGGAGGACTGCTTTGCCGTAGATGATGAAACTCCAGCTAAGCAACATAAGCTGATAATAGATGATATTGTACTTCGACATAAAGATTCTAATTGAGTCAAAGAGCCAACTTTCAACCTTATGGTGATTACTACAGGAATAGGGCCGACAACTTTGCGCCATGTTTTGGTGGATACTGGGAGTTTTGTAAACATACTCTTTAGAACAACCTCGACCAAATGAAGATTAATATCAAAGAAGTGAAAGCTCGCCAAGATTCAAGGATTTATGGACGAAGCCAAACAACTAATTGAAATAATTGATTTACCTATGGAATTAGGCAAAGGAGATGGTAGGATAGTCCAAATTTGGAAATTTGTGACCGACGATGAGTGCTCGACATACAATGCACTTTTGGAATAACCGGCCCTTGTTGCTTTTAAGATAGCCATGGCACGCTGGTGTTTAGCGATGAAATTCACCATGGAGAATAGGGTCGGAGTAGTAAAAGGCAACTAGAGCATAGGAAGGGAACGTCACGTGGTAGAACTAAGAGAAGCGGAGTGATGTGAGAAAGGCAAGAATGTGGAGAGAACTCTCATATTTAGGACATGCAAGAATAACAACCAATGGCTGGACCCTGGCTCCGAAACCATATCCTATTCAATAAGGCTATGGACCTAGGAAGCAGCCAGTGAAGGACGGCCAACACCGACGAAGCCAACAGTGCATGTTCCAATCGACTTGAATGATCCAACTTGGGTCTTGAACATTGGATCTTAGCTCAACGTTAATTTGAGAAAGGAATTGGCAAATTTCGTCTGAGGAAACGTGGACGTATTTGCTTAGACACATTTAGACATGCGCTGAATATTATCGAAGATAGTGTGTCACACACTCAACATTGATCCCACAATCACACCAATAAAGTAAAAGAGGTATAGTCTAGGTCTAAAGCGATCAGCTGCGTTGAGAGAAGAAGTGGATAAGCTGATGGAAAATGGCTTCATCCGTGTTGCTCTTTACCTCAACTGAGTATCTAACCCTGTGTAAGTCAGGAAATCAAATGGGAAGTGGTGAACACGTATGACTATTCGGATGTAAACAAGGAGTGCTCGAAGGACATCTTTTCCTTGCCCAGGACCGACCACCTGGTGGACGACACTGCAATACACGAGTTACTCTCGTTTATGAATGCCCACTTAGGGTACAATCAGATACTAATGCACATACAAAACCAGGAAAATACTAGCTTTGTAATAGATTCAGGATTGTACTGTTATCGAGTAATGCCGTTTGGTTTAAAGAACGCCAGAGCCATATACCAAAGATTGGTAAATACTACGTTTAAGAATCAGCTCGGATGGACTATGAAGGTATATGTAGATGATATGCTCATGAAATCATGAGATCCATGGAATCGTTTAGACGGCCTTTCAGAGATGTTTGAAGTTTGGGGAAATACAGAATGGGTTGAATCCATTGAAATGTTCTTTTGATGTTGTTTCGGAGGATCTGGGATTTATTGTAAATGCAAGGGGCATCGAAGCCAATCCGAAGCATATTGACGCTTTGAGGAATGTGACAACCCCTATCAACAAAAGGAGTTACAAAGCTTAAATAGAAAAATCATCGCTCTGAATAGATTCATCTCGAAGGCTATGGGTAAATGCATACCCTTCTTTGATGCTCTCAAGAAGGGGAAGAAAAACTTTGAATGAAAGCAGGATTGCCAAAATGCCTTAGAGAAATTATTGAGGCACATAGAGACACCAACAATCTTATCTAAACCACTTGATGGGAGGATTTGTTCATTTACTTAGCAGTGTCTACTTATGCACTAAGTGTCGTATTGGTGCATGAGGAGGTGAGGATCAAAAGATCGATTTATCACATCAACGCGCAGTTTACTAAAGCTGAAAAGAACTACCCAAAGCTAGAGAAACTTGCATACTACTTTTTGATTGCATCAAAGAAACTAAGACGTTATTTCCAGGTCCATTCGATTAAAGTACTGACAAATCAACCTCTTAAGAAAGTGTTATACCGATTTGAGACTTTAGAAGGTTGCTGAAATAGAATGTAGAATTAAGCTGATACAATAGTACCGACAATCCTAGGAGAGGGATAAAAAGACAGGGGTTGGTATATGTCATTGTCGAGTTCACCATTGAAGATGAAGAGGAAGGGGACGATGGGTCGCGGATTCTTATTGGAAGTTGTTTGTTGATGATGCTTCGAATGAACATAGCTAGGGAGCGGAGTCATGTTTGAAACTTCAGAGTGACGATCAATTTACTACGCATTAGAACTTGAGTATCCTGTGACTAATAGCGAAGCTGAATACGAGGCATTGATAGTTGAATTGAAGATCACAAATGAAATAGGGATCAAGATGTTACACGTTGATGTGCACATAAATGTGCATATTTTTACCACCATATTCAGTCGATTTAAATTAAATAAATGATCATTTCGGATATTTTAACTTGTTTAAACAATTTCAAATTATTTTCAAATTATCACATATTCATCTTCATATAGGGGGAAAATGATCATTTTTGTGCACATATTAAATTGAGAAATTTAAGTGGAAATTTCTATATTATTTTGCAGAAATTTCCACAAACACTCGATCAACAGCCCATATAACTGTGCACTGTCGAGACCTCACCACGCTGTGGTTCAACTGAACTACTCTCCTAACCATTCATCCATCAACTTCACTGTCCAACAGCACTTCGTTACCTTCCACACATTCATACAACTCCACCGAAACCATCACTTCATTCAACACCTAACAGCTACAGCCACACTTCACCACTTCCTACTGCAACACAACATTCTTCCAACTGCTTTCCTCTGCCACTCACTCCAACACCATACAACGACAAAACTGCCTCACAAATCTCACAAACATCCCTTGTATATCAACTTACCACTGCTGCAACTACACCACTCCATCATACAAACTGTGCACACACAGCAACTTCTTTTCCTTCCATTCTTCTAACTGCTACAGCAACACAATACTACACTTCCTCACATACAAGCCTACCAGTAACACCAACATCAGTAACCACATTCCAGTTCTCCTACCACATACAATTCATAACATCCTTCACTTCATAGATACCACTCTAGTCAACACCATACCCAAAGCACTTCAACGCAATCACAAGAACAGTCACCATATTAACACTTGCACAACAACATACCATACCATTCATACTTGCAACCATTTCTACTTGTCACTGCTTCCCTTATCATCTCCAGTATCACAACTAGTGACAACCGCTTACCTCGTCTGTCTAATTGCCAACAATTCAACTCACAGCCTAACTTCCACTATCTATCTGCCCTTTCCTCAAAACTGCAGCTCCTCCATCACCATTCAAACGCTTCAACTGACCATAATCGTTGCCTGTCCCCATTTTCCGCATACGTACATTTCGCAAAAACTCATCACCAACATCCCACTCACCTACCTCAATAGCCATTGCCAAGCAAACCTAATTCACTGCAATCGCCCCACGACCGAGACCACTGCTTCGCCGTACCTCCCCAAATCGCCTCTACCATCACCACACTTCACTCCGACATTCCATCCTCCACGGCATCGACTCAACTGCAAGCACCAAAATATAACCAAGCGCGATCGAATCGCCCCCTCCAACCACGTCAACTCAAGCAACTGCCTTCATCCCAAGCCCATCAGCCACCAAGCATCATTCCCTAATCGCCAATTCTCCTAATCAACTCGAACACAAGCCACCAACTCCACTGGCCTGAACCACTATCGCACTTCCCTCCATTCAAGAACCCGCTATTCGAGCACAGCGCTTCATCACAGCCACCTCTACTTGCCACCTCAATTCGCTTCGACTATCAACCGCTCGCTTCCCTCCAAATTGAAATCCCAAATCGCGATTGCATTACCTCGATTCGAGTCTTTTTTTTTTCTTTTTTTCTTTTTTTACGTTTTCGATTGATTTTTAAAAAAAAGAGAAAGCTTTTGTTTTTTTTTGACAAGAGAATAGGATTTGCGTTCTGTTTTCTTTTGTTAAAAATAAAAAGACAGAGCATCACTGTTCTTGGGCTGGGATGGGGTTGTGAACGGGCCAAGTCTGATAAAAAAAATTTGTAAGCTCCTTTGTTTTGATTTTCTTTGGCTTTGATTTGCTTTGTTTTGATTTGTATTTAAAAAAACAAGTTTTCAATTTATCGCTTGTTTTATTTCCTTGATATATATATATATATATATATATATATATATATATATATATATATATATATATATATAATAAAAAAAAATCACTTGTGTATATTTTGTTCGAAATTTCAGGTTTCCAAAGCAGAAAATCGCAAGGAGAAGAATAGCTTGCTAAAAACTACCGCTCTGCTTGCCAAATAAATTGCTTGCTAAAAAATTTTATCCCTTTTTTTATTTGCATTGTTGGTTGTTTACATTCAAAAAAAAAATTCATTCGTGGTTGCATTGTTAATACACGTCTAATTTCAGTATTGCATTTCATCTTAGATTTTGATTAATAATAATGGTTAGAAATCGATAACTCTTAATTGTATATTGACAATTTGTCTCTTTTCAAAAATTTAATTTCTCGGTGTCTACGCTATGGTAGAGCAATAATCAGTTATAAATATTACGGCGATTCGTAGATATATACTGAATTGTTCCTCTGAAGGTACTTAAACCTTAGGCTGCATTGCTACGGTGATTCGTAGTGCACCGATAAATCCTGTCCGTTACCTGGCTTAAAACTATCTTATTGATTTAAGAAAAATATGATTATACAATTTTGAGTTAACTTAGCATAAATCATTTGTAATTAACCGCTGCATTTATTTAGTTGCATTAGTTCATGCATTTTTTTTTTAAAAAAAAAAATTCAAAATCCAAAACTAAACAAAATTGTAAATATTTCTTTAACTTTGTTATTTTTAAATCATTTTCCTTTGAAATTTTCAAAATCAAAATTCCAAAAACAAATTACTTCGCTATTTTTAGTAAATCAAAAATCCAAAAAAAAAATATAAAATCTTTTCAAAAAACAATTTTTTTTTGAAAAATAAAAAACAAAACGGAAATCAATTTTCTATTTTGAAAAATAAATTCTATCTGTAAATATTTTTTCTTTATAAAAAAACAAAAACATTCTTGAAAATGTTCGAGTTTCCCCACTCACTTGAATTTTACAATAATTGTGGAAATCAATATAATCCATATGATTTCACTCCAAATTTGTTTGGATATTTTAACGACAACTATTCTTTAAACAATTCAAATTTTGAACAACAAAGTTTTTAAAACAATGAGCAACCCTCAAACCTCGAAAATAGCATTGAAATGATATCATCTTTACTCGAACTCTCTATACAACAAAATCAAATGATAAATGATTTGTGTAATTCTTATTTGTGTAATAACTCGAGTCAAGGATTCCAAAATTTGAATTCAATTCAAAATTCAACTGATTTCAATTATAACTCATGCCAATTCAATTTCAAACTTCAAAATGAATTTCAAACACAAAATAAAAATGGAAACAACTTTTCAAATGAATTTGACAATAGGAATAATCTTAACCACGTTACGATTGAAAATCTTTGTTCTCAACAATTTCAAAGTGAAAATCCTTATGCTAATAACTATAAATTGGATTTTGTTGAGCAACTGAACGAAATTTACGATGATCACATGGATTCGTTGTTAGAAACATATATGAAACAATGTGAAAAACAAAACCAAATCCCAACGTGTAATGTGTCAAACAATAATCCATCTTTTACCCAAATCGACGATTTTCAAATAACACCTTTTGAAATTGAAAATAATAATCTTAATGAAGTTGTTGAAAACATGGTAATTGAGATGGATTTCAATTCTTTTGAGGGTGTGGAACAAAATTTAAAATTCGATCTTCCTTTTCTCGATTTTGAAAATTTGAATACAACTTTGGATTTTGAACTTGAGATACGCAATGAAGTTGTTGATAATCCAATAAAGGAAGATGAATTTAACGAACACGAATTTTTTGGACTTTTGGATGACGAGTTGTTAAATTCCAATGGGGAAGATTTAAATCACCATTTTGATTTTGAAGTCAATAATTTCGAAGAATTTTTCAATGATCAACTTTGGTGAAAATAAACTTGAATTTCAATCAATCGTTATATCCACCCTAAAAATCATCGAAAATAAAACAACTTGTACGATTTTTAATAAAATAACATTCGTTTTTCCAAATCCATATTCGATTCCAAAATCTTTTACGATTTGGTTTTCTGCACTTAAAGCTACGTCTCGCATACTTGGCGAGACAAATGAATCGATTTTTGAAAGACCGGTTCATTTACTCTTTAACGACATACTTTCAAATGCCATGTAAATAATCATCTTTTCATTTTCATTCAAATAAACGTTATGTTTTTATTTTTCTCCTTCCACTTGGCTTGACTGTGGGGACACAGTCAAAATCAAGTATGGGGGAGACTCACCTTCATTTTCGATTTTTCATGATTTATTTTTACTTTTCTTTGCAAAAAAATCTCAAAAAAAAACCAAAAAAAGAATTTTATTTCAGCATTTTTGGTTTATTTTTAAAAGAAACAATATACGATAAATATATGTTTTTGGCTTATTAAATTGAATTTTTTTAAAGTTTATTTATCTTAACAAAAATAAAAATGAAGTTTGATTACAAATAACAATGATTTAACTAGCGTATAGGAAAATCCATATGTGTTAATTATGAAATACATCCTAATTCAAAATCTTTGTTTTAAAAAGTGGTGAATTTAAGGTAAATGATATAACATTTTTTTGTCTTCTAAGTTAAATGGTGCTTAGATGATTTTGCAAAACTCTCTTTTCAAAAAAAAATTGTATATATGTAAATATTTTATATTAACACCTACGGTCAATAGGTGTACACAGTTGTGTGTACACTCTCAATGTTCTGTACCTTTCTCACGTAAGCCCGAAAGGCAGTGCATGATCGGTATATTTTGCCTCAGTTTATCTGAGCTAGGTGTATGTATATAAAAAAATTCTTTTTAATAACGCATACAGTCGATAAGTGTTTACACTTGTGTGTTCACTCGCCATGCTCTGTATTCCCTTCACATAAGTCCGCAAGGCAGTGCACATGTAATATATCTAGACTCGGTTTTCTGAGTTAGACATATGTAAATATTGTAAATATAAATAAAATTTTCAAAAAAAAATATAGAGAGAGTAAGAAAATAAAAATCAAGCACTATATTAACTTATTTGATTTGACTTGTTATTGAACTGAAATGAAAATACCACTTTGATAAACTTTGATAATCAACTAAGGATCCATTTCATAACTAACTTTGTTATCAACTAAAATAACAAGTTAAACTATAGTCTATTTGTTATGATAACTTGATTTTTTATTAGAAATTTTGATGAGTAAATGACTTAAATTTTCTAGATAATGACCAAAACTTATATTTACCTTATTTGTGTCGAATTAAAAGTAAATCATTAATTGTAAATATTTTCAAAAATTCGCATTCATCTCTTTGTAAATAAATCTTGCATTTTGTAAATATTTTCATCCTGCTTTTGGATTTTGTGGGTAGTATCCGCTGAAAATCCTTACGAGACAACACTCGTCCTACTAAGGACACCTAGAGGTTTCACGGTTTGTTGCATACGCTCAATGCAACCGTGCCCCCCTACGAAAACTGATTCATATTAGTTTTTCTTTATTCGAGGACGAATAAAAAGATAAGTGTGGGGGTATTTGATGTGCACGTAAATGCGCATATTTTTACCACCATATTTAATCAATTTAAATTAAATAAATGATCATATCGTGTATTTTAACTTGTTTAAACCAAATTCAAATTATTTTCAAAATGTCACTTATTCATCTTCATATAGGGAAAAATGATCGTTTCTGTGCATATATTAAATTGAGAAAATTTAATTGGAAATTTCTGTATTAAGTTGTAAGAATTTAAACTCAATTACAAGTGGTTTCATGAAAGAATATGTATGCACAAAGAAGATACAAAAGAATGAAAATGAAAACAATTCAAAGTGAAGAACATGGAGGACCCCACCCACTTACCTTGATTTTCAATTAGGAGCTAATGCACATGCTAAAAGGTCATTAAAGCTTCATGTACATTTATGCGGGGGATTATTGAAGCTAATAATAACTTGGCTACCACACTTCCTACGAGGTCATTTTGGGCATTCCCCAAAAATATGCATTAGAGTTTCTAACTTGTATAAATACCCCTTATGTTTCATGTAATATTCTCCGTTAGTCTTTCTTAGGCCTTCTTCCTCTTAGTTTAGCTTTAGGCTCAAAAAGAAAAGAAAGCTTCTCTTTTCTTTTCCATGGCTACTTAGCCATTTTTATTTTCATGGAACTTTCATTTTTTTATGCAATGTTAATTAGTGCTCTCTTTCTTTTACATGCTTCTTTCATTTATTTACTTTCATGTCAGTAGTGTAGATTTATTTTTCATGCAAGTAGAATAGTTTTTTCTCATTACTTTGCTCTCTTTTTCCTTTTCTTTTCTTTCATGTTGCAAGCTATATTTGTTGATTTAATAACAAATATGAGAGGCTAAAACCCTTCAATTTAGGGATAATGAAGCTCTTTAATTATATAGCTTCAACATTTTAATAATTATTGCTCTCCTTTTGCGCTTAATGGAAGAATGAATGTTGATGTGATTTATTGTTTTATGTTGAATTTGATAGTCTATGTTGTTCATAACAAATAGGCTATGCTTAAACAATCACAAACAAAAATTACCTCTTCATTTACATATGATTATGGTAATAAAGTGATTTTGAAATTAAAACTTAATGACCTATATTTATAAACAATAGTTAATAAACGATGCTTAAAATAGATTTCATTTTCAACTTGTTGTCATTTTCATGTGAATTAAAAGTGGTTTAAATGTTGTTTTATAGTTTGATGGCTTATGTTGAGCTAACTAATAACACAAATGAGCCATACTTATGATAAATACATCAATTAAACTAACTAATGACCAAAAAAGAGAGATTATAATTTCATATTGTGTAGAACTATGCGATCTAGAGAGGATTTATCTCTAAATTGCCTCTACACTCTCATATTTTTTTCTATTTTCTTTTGCTATTTTGTCATTTTTCTCATTTTTTTGCTAATCACCCTCTAAATCTTTGGTTAATTTGATTTAATAGAAATTTAAAATCAACAATTTCCTGCGGATCGACCCGCACTCATCACGTACTACGATAGTACGCCGTGCGCTTGCCGTATAAATTTAATTCAAAATTTATCAGCGATTTTCTAAACCGATAGAAATTCCACTGTTAAACACTCATGTTCAGCGATTCCCAACTGGTGGTTTGTCAGGTCAGGAAAGAATATCAAGTGAAGGGAGTGAGACTAGTCCCTTACTTTTGAAATATAATGGAACTGCTAGAGGATATAAAACACTACACTATGACACACATCCTTAGAGAAGAGAATACAAATGTCGATTCACTAGCTAAGCTAGCTACTTTCGAGAAAGCACAAGGGAAGGCCTAGTTCAGGTAAAAGTTCAGACAACTCCAAGTATCAACGGAATTAGAATTGATTGGATTATGTATACCATAGAGGAATCAAAATCGTGGATGACACCAATAAAGGATTACTTGCTCAAAGGAACTCTCCTTAGAGACAAAAACGAACGAAAGAAGTTCCTTAGAAAATTGTCATCGTTTGTGATGCAAGATGGAGTTTTATACATGAGAGGATTTTCAACCCCCTGCTTTGGTGTGCAACCAAGGATAAGGCTAGGAAGATTCTCATGGAAATCGAGGAGGGAAACTGCAGAGACCACACCGAGAGGCAGACTCTAGCTACGAAGGCACTTTGCGATGGATATTTCTGACTGACAATAAATTGAGATGGTTATGACTACACATAAAGGTGCAACTGTTATTAGAGATTTATAAAGATCCCAAAGGCCCTAAAATAGTTAGCCCATGGTCATTTGCAATTTTGGGAATTGATCTCATTACGGTGCTATAATCGCAAAAGAAGAAGCAAAATATGCAATAGTTGCGATTTAGTACTTCACAAAATGGGTCGAAGCGGAACCACTTTCCATATTTACAACAAAAAAGGTAATTAACTTCGTGACTAAGAAAATTATTTGAAGGTTTGGAGTACCCAAAAGATCATCACGGACAATGGAACCCGGTTCGAGAGCACCGAGTCCATGGATTTCGGCAGATGATACAGAATCAAGAAAAGTTTCTCAGTAATAGCACATACGCAGGCAAATAGACAAGTGGAGAGGGTGAATAAGATCATCAAGTCTACCCTAAAGAAGTGGTTGACTAAATCTTAAGGTGATTGGGTCGATGAATTCTCACTAGCACTGTGGACTTACAGAACAACACATAAATCAGCAATCGGACACTCATCGTTCACTTTGGCCTATGGATCAAAAGCTGTGCTTCAGATAGAACTAGAAGGCTCTTCTCATCACAAAAGACACTTAATTCCAAAATAAAATGGGGAACTCTTATTTGAGTCTCTTGATTTGGTTGATGATAAAAGGGAAGAAGTGGAACTTAGAGTAGCTGCTCACCATAAAAGAGTAGTGTGGCACTTCAATGCCATGGTCGAAAACCATACTTTCGAGAGAGGATGAGCATTTGGACCAAACTGGGAAGGCCCGTGTGTAATCGAGTGAAAGCTTGGAAAAAAAACATTCAAGCTAGCTAAGGTCAACGGGATCCTGATTCCTTGAGGTTGGAACAACAACATGCTACATCATTACTATAATTAGCTTTATTTAATTTTATTTTCTCAAATTAGCCACCCCAGGAATCTAAGGCTAATGCAATTAGGCAAGACTTGCTACTTTTCGTAAATAAAGCTAGCTTATTTGAACCAATGGAATTGTGTTCTTGTAATAAAAACTCTTATGTTGCACCATTAGCAGCACAACCGAGAAAATGCTCTTCTACTATGGGATAAGAGATGGAAAGTATGGATTAAAATGCCATGTTGATAGAGAAAATCGACTCAAGCCACCGGATCGACCAAAAAATCGACCGGGTCAACGAGGAAAATCGACTCTAATATTTTAAGAACCGACATTTTCTAGAGATAGGCAATGCCAGAAAGGACCAAACCGTCAAGTCAACGTGAAAAATTGACCCAAATTACCGATTCGATGGGGAAATTAGACTCAAGCCACCACGTCGATGGGGAAAATCGACCCCAACCTTCTGAGAATCGACGTTTTCCAAAGACAGGCAATGCTGGGAAGGACCAAACCTTTGAGTTGATAGGGAAAATTGACTCAAACCGCTAAGTCGATGGGGAACATTGACTCAAACCGTCAGGTCAACGGGAAAAATCGACCACAATTTTCTGAAAACCGAGGTTGCCCGGAGATAGGCAACATTGGGAAGGTTAAACCATGAAACTTCAAGAATTTGCCGTTGCTCAGAGATAGACGGCAACGGGAATGTTCCCAATTTCACTTCAAATATTCCAGGATCGGTCATTGCCTGATGGTAAGCAATGATAAGAAGTTTTGGGAACTCTTACATTTCAAGAATTAGGATTACTTGAGATAAGCAACATCATAAAATAACTTCATCCTTCCAAACTCTGGTGTAGCCCATAGACTAGCAACATTGGGGAAAACAGCCGCTATGGGTCCAAGGAATCAACCCTACTTTTTAGGATCGGTCAATCTATTCGATCCCAACGTACAAGACTCCAACACTGCCCATAGACCGGTAACATTATGGGAAGAATCATAGAATCTAATTATCAAGGTGCTAGTTTCTAGAGACTAAAACTAGTAACAGAATTTCGATGACAACATAACAGCCGAGACTGATTTGCTCGATCCAGAACAGTCATAAAGGCTCGAAAACGAGCATTATCAAGCTTTTTGTCCCAGGATCAAGGGTAGAAGAGGCAAATGTAGAACAGAGGCAATACATTGATTTACTCCACAATACCTTTATCCCACTAATGCATGAATCCTAGCATATAGAAAAATAAATCCCGTCAATAAGGATAAGCATGCAAAGACTTAGTCAAGACACTACACCATATTGGCAGTTTTGTAACACCCATATGCGGAAGAATCGCAACGTTTCTGAGCCGTTGCTAAATAGCAACAGTTTGAAGCCGTTGCAAACGATTTAGGAACGGCTAAGGGCCGTTCTAATTTTACAACGGCTCAAAGCCATTGTATAGTTTTTCTAATTTTTTTCCATTCGTGGACCACACTTGCGTACACATAATCCCCTGTTCCCAAACCTAAACGCCCTTAATTTCATTTCCCTCCTTCGCGCCCCCATTTCCCTCCGTGTGCCCTAACCGCGCGCAAATCATCGTCGAATGAGCGACTGCAAATCATCATCAAGATCGAGCGTTGGAACCTCGGTTGTTCGAAATTGAGGTATAAAGTTCGTTCTCTTTTGATTTTTGTCGGTAGAAATAAAATAATGGCGTAAGACTGCATATTTTTCTTAGTATACATCGGTTTTGTTTATAGATCTGATGTACTAAAATTCCCTTTGATTGGATGACGTTTTTGAATTTGTATGTATTGATTTGTGCTATATTTATAAGTTGTAGTTGTATTTTGGTTCCGGTACTAATTTCAGGTGAGGTTCTTTCAATTAACATTTGAACTTGCTTTTTTAAAAATTATTTTAAATAATCTTAGGTGAATTATTATTTCAATCTTGATTCTTTTGTTTTGGTGCTGTTGCTTATTTGTTTGGTGCTATTTTAGATAGCAAGAGATGAGTAACATATTTTTTTGATTAAAAACAAATATCTAGATTATTATTTGTTGTATGATTTACTGATGTCATTGATAAAGTCACAAAAGAGCAAATTACTGAAGTCATTGTTAATGTAATTTTTATAGGTCACAAACTGTAGTGGTAATCAAATGCAGTAATTCTCCCAGCTTAAGTTTAAGTTGTGATATAATCAATAACTCATGAAACCTGTACTTTTGATTAAACCTGTAATATTTGTATGTTTTTTGGATAGAAGACATTCATGCTTGGCATTCAATCACATTCCAAGTGTGCCAATAATTGCATGATTTCGAAATCATTTAACTTAGGTATCACCAAAGGTATTGAGATTGTCTTTTGTTGATATCAAAAGAAATATAGGTTCGTTTAAAAATTCATGTTGAGTGGCTTTTACTGTTCTTTGTACCATATCAATTTTCAATTATAATCGCCCACTTATTCTCTGATGTGGATATGATCACTTGTTTTACATCACATCTCAAAGGAAGCTTGTTAATCTGACCACTTAGTCTCTTTGTCAGCTAATCAGTAGCTGGAAGCACGTAAAATAAGGACTAATGAATATTCTTTGTAATTAATCCAAATTTTAGATATATTTATGCGCAGATCATGCACTAAAAATATTGTCCATTGTGACTCAGATCCAAGTGGGTTTTCGGTTTCATACTCCAGTTGGCACTGTATTGTAAGTCACATTAACATTCTTTAGTTATTAGGACTTCCAACTGGCATTGTTAGGCACCTTACAGTTTTTAGGCGAATGTGTTATTAGTGAAAGCTAATGCTACTGCCAGATAAAACTTTTAGACAATATAAAATGGTTTATATCATCTAGAAAATGTGCAACACCTATTAGCAAATGTGCAACACTTATTAGGCTTATGGGTAGTACATACCACGTTGCCTAGTTTGTCTTGTATGTCTGCAATGATGATTTGGGCTCCCTGTTGTATGAAAAGTCTTGTTGTGCGTTCACCAATGCCACTAGCACTACTAGTTATAATCGCCACCTTTCCTTGTAACATGAGCATGTGATAAAATTTTCAATTATATAAGTATAATAAACGCTGTTGATGTAAAAGAAAGAAATGATTACTTCTTCGCAACGGCAGGTAAACTGGAGTTGCTACTCTCCATGGCTTGCTTTCTTACGTTTGAAAAAATATTTTGTAAAGAAGGAAGAAGATGTGAATATTTATAACTAGAAAATTTGGAGCATCTTTATATAGAGGATACCACTGAGAAAAACGACAAGTTCGGATATAACAATATGTAATAAATGACTTTTTGGCTGCCTTTTTAAGATGGATAGAAGCGTGATATGTAATACCAGTGATCTTTTGATTCACAAATGGTTAAATGTTAGTTAAAAAGGGAAAAAAGGTTACCAACAGTTGTGAGTTCGACGTTAGTATTGTGTTTTCAGTGTAAACTTATATTATTAAGTTATTAACTGATTTATTATCCAGTACTGACTTCAAATACTAAATTAATCCTCCGGCCAAGTATAAAACTAGTTACAACTTAATGCCAAATAGGAAGCTTTTTTATTTGGAAAACTTCCACGGTGATGGACAGTTTATTTGTACTTGCTAGATGATTGATGGAGAGCAATAGACAATCGTTGACAATAGATTATAACTGGTGTTCCATTTAGTAAGTGTTCCTGAATTATTTGATGTAGACTCTTTGCATTGCAATATCATAAACCAATTTTTTAAATGGTGAGGTTTGATAACGCTTTAGTAAATAATTCAATAAGATTATTGTTTGTCAGTGTCTGCTAAATCTCAAATTTTTGATTTTTTAAAGAATTGTGACTTCCTCACATTGTGACTTCCTCAAATTCTTAAAGAATTGTGACAGGCATATTGTAGGAAAGCAAGCTCCAGCGACAACACTGCACTTGAAGCCATCGGCATTTGATCCAAAATTGAAGGTTTGGACAAAATTCCCACCAGAAGGGTCAAAACATACACCTCCACACCAGTCTTGTGATTTTAGGTGGAAGGACTACTGCCCTTTAGTTTTCAGGTGAGTTAGGTTGCTATGAACTTTTTTTAAAAAAATTATTTTTATTTTTTTTACCTGAAATTACTGATCTGATTCTTTTGAATTTTATCTCTTGAATTGGTTGTAAGAACTTTGCGCAAACTATTTAGAATCGATCCTAATTTTAGAAGTAAGTTCTAAAAGTGTACCTAAAGTAAGTTCTAAAACTTAAGCAACGTTCCAAAACTGCTGGATCTAAATTCAGACTAAGTTCCCAAAGTACAGATCCCAACGATGTTAATGAATCCTCATCGAAATCATCCAGTATACCTTTACCACAACAACCTTCTGCACTGGTGTTGCCTTTTTCACCAAAGCTTCCTTCGCAATATTTGGTACCAAAACTGTTGTAGCAATATGATTAAGACTGTCAAAAAATCTGAAGTCAAAGTGAGTTTGTTCGTCCTTTCTTTCAACTGTTTTAAAAAAATATGAAGTCAAAGTGCAGCAACCTTAAGTTCTAATGTTTGACCTTTTTCACTTTTATTTGTACCCTGAGTTAACTGCCTATGCTTAAGTTTGTTTATATACCTTCCATCACCACTTTTAGTTTAGATATAAAGAAATTTATCATAAACTCAATAGTAAGTTAAGCAATAATAACATTGTTCATGCTATACAATTTTTACTTTCTAGGGGACTTTCAAGTGGTCAACAAATTTTGTTCAAGAAAACCATTGAGTCAAAAACTTGATAAAAGATGCAGTAATCAGGTTTTTTTTGGAGAATACTATCTCAAATCTACATAAGCATACAAATTATTGTATTATTGTTTATTACCATGAATAAGCCCTTTATATTGAGCTTTTTTTTTAAAACAAAGAATCGGCATATGAGTTGCATATATACATTCGGTCTATTCAAAAGTTAATGGGAAATATTGTACTGCATACCATTAATAAACAACTTTTAGAAACAAATACCATATACTCTTACTAGTAGTATTAATAAGATTCAAGAAGTTTGTGAATATACAAAATAGAAATAAACAAAATTAATTTTCAGTGAGGACTCAACCAACCATTTACATTTTTATTAGACTCATTAATGGTTATTTTAAGCTGCATCAAGTTCAAGGTGATTAGACTTTTCCTTTGGAGTTTATAAAGATACTGCCCTTAGTGCTAAACATAGAGAATATTATTGTTCGTCTTTTAATTCGAATATATTTTCAACCATCATTAAAAGTAAACACAAAACATTATTTCATGTTCAAGTTATCCTGAATATGTAAGTGTAAGAGATAGGTTCCAGAAATAATAAACATATTAACGATTATGAGAAAATTAGTAGAATAGTTCAAATTTAATATAATAATCCTACCTTTATCTTTATGTTGTACTTCATGCATCTTTTCCTTCCACGGACGCAAACATGAGTTCTCATACAAGCTGAATCATCACCATACTGAGACAAAATAAGAAGTTACAAAAATACAGTAGTTAAGGTTACAAAAATACAGTAATTAAGACAATTCGATTTTATTTTTTTTGGAGTTATTTTGTCTTCCTTGATCAACAAATATCAAAATGAAACTGTTTGGAATTTTTCCAAATTTTTTGCCAAGGATCTAGTTTGTCACTTGAATACCAATTATCAATCATAAACAATGAACTAACCTGTGTATGAGCACGATTTCTAGTCGTGTATGAGAAAATATGACAATGCTATACTGATATATCTCAGGTTTTAAAATCTTGTATGTTAACTGCCACTGCTGCAGTAATGAATCTTGCATAACCACAACAGTTTTCATATTGTTCCTGACATTTTAAAGCATAAGAAGTTCCTCTTTGTTAAATGTATAACATTTCATTATAACATTTCAGTATGAGAAAAGAGATTTCCTTTATTCTGATGTGTTGTGAGCGTATAATACTGTGCATACCAATTCCAAACCTCCCAACTACTTTAAATCACAAGTTATGTGCTAATCATTTTTGTGAATAACTGTATTTTGGAATAATGGTTACACAAGCCGGTTTCTTTGAATTTTTAATCAACTGGCTATAGGATTTCTTTGTTGTTACTTCTTGTTTGTTTCTTTGAATTTGCAGTCAATTAGTTGTATGAAATATATATTGCTTGAATGAAGTATCTACTTTACAAAAGGTTGAAACATTCAAATATAACGATGTTATCATAAAAGAATGAAAAGTGAATGCAAAAAGCGACAAATAGAAATTGATCCGTCCACCAGGTATGTTTGTCTGTAGCAATCATAAAAAGACTTTTGGAGCATTTTAACTTGTTTAAGTTTATTTTATTATTGTACTTTCAACTTTCCTTTGTCTGTTAATTTTGCCTGCATTATTGAAAATCAAAGTTGAAATTCCTTCTTAGGTTGGAACATCAGAACATGACATTTTATACATATTTGGATCATCAACTGATGATACTTTTACTTAAACAAGTTTAATGACCAATTAAGCTATTTGAATTTCGTATCATACTGAAACAAATCGAGGCCGATTAATCTGAAGTTTATGAATGATTATTTAAAATAAAATTAAAAATTTCTTTACGATTTAAGTTATCTGATAACATCAACTCTTAATCCAGGGTTAAAAGTGATTATTACTTTAGTTCAGTATATTTTAATCATGTTACCATTATTTTTAACCAACTTTTCGACCACATGTCCTGTACAAATTTCATATAAAATCGGTGTGATTTTATGATCATTTGATGTACATATTTTCAGTCTGCAAAAGAGTAAGAGAATCAGTTGATTCCATCTTTGATGGCCTTTATTTTCACCTTTCTTCGGAAATGATTATGATGAGAGGTTTTTAAAATAATCCCTGACAATCAGTTTAGTAGTATGTATTTTATTTTCCTACTTTTCTTCTTCATGTTGTATGTATCCATTCACTTTTAGTGTTTTCGACATGCAGACTTATGGTCCATCTGGTAATTCTGCGAAAGATGCCTCATAAATATGTATTCAACCTTTTCAGCTATGAAGTCATTACTTCGGGGTTATACAGTATTGGCTCGAAATCCATTTGCTGGTTTGTATTCTGACTTGGCTCGATAAATTTAAATTTTTTCCACTCAACATGTTGTTTCCTAATTCATTTGCATTATGTTCAATAGTTGATTCAGATTGCATGTTGTAACCTACACCAGAAGTGTGAATTGTATTATTGTTGTCTTGCTAAACTGTTTGTTGAGATTGTGAGGCAACTTGAGTTTCCTAGTTACTTCCATCCATACTATAGATGGTTTCAGTACAATGCTAGTTTATATCAGTAACCTTACTGTATGTCTCCGTACTAATGCTATTGTGACTTGTTTGTACAGGATGTTAACTGCCTTGTGCGTGATTGTCAGTATCGGTACCTACCACCTAGTAATGTGAGTTTATATCTTTGTTTTGGCTACATATGACTATGTTACTTGCTGCCATTTCTTGACCTACTTTCTTATGTTAACTGTCTTTGTCTTTTATACATAGATGCATTAGAGTTTTGGCAATTTATTTTGTTGCATCAAAATTGCACCAAGTGACTAGAAATAATAACCAGCAATGGATGCAAATATTACCCCAAGTCTTTGCTGAATAATTGTAAGTATTTGGTCTTTGGAATAAGGATGAAAGTTACAATGGACTGTACATATAAAGTAAATTCTGTATATATAAGAAACAGAGGCCTGTTAGTTTGATATATCATAGTTTTGGGAACACATGCTTTTTCAAATGCACAATCTATCATTTGGTGCCAAAAATATTACAGTTTTGACATGCACTTCTCTACCACTCATACTTAAACGGTTGTATCAATAGCTCATCATTTTTAGTTATCACCACTACTTCATTAGGAAACTTAAAGTCATTCATTGAATATGTATGTATAATTCATTACCAATTTTTGTTTATATTGTACCATTTCAATGACTCCAACATGTTTCCTTAAATGACAGGTTATAAGAGGGGAGCAATATGATTAATTATCAGAGTATGCAATTTAACTAAGACTAATCAACCAAGGCAGGTTAAACACAGTTAATATTTGTATTTGTATTTATGTGAGAACTCATAATTTGTATTTGTACGACATAAGACTAATCAACCAAGGCAGGTTAAACATAAGATTGCAATGTAGTATTATGTAATGATTCCGCTGTTGTACTTTATAGTGGTATGTGTTGATGTTGAACATTATAATTCAAACATTTGTTATGTTTGGTTTTTGTGTTGAATGTATGAAAAATATTTGGTTTAATAATCTTTCTTTTGTGATAGTGTTAAATTTGCAAATTTTTGTATTAATTATGATAATGAAATGACTGTCACTGGTGCTGAGAAGAAATTTCGATTTTTTAAAAAAAAAATAGTAATTAGCAACGGATTAAAGCCGTTGCTAATAGTTAAAAAAACAATTATACGTCTACATTTAACAACGGCTTTAAGCCGTTGCGAAATAAAATCTGGAACGGCTATGAGCCGTTGCTAAATAAGATTCTACAACGGCCTTTAGCCGTTGAAAAAGTATATTTAGCAACGGACAAGAGCCGTTGCGAAATTTTTACCACTGCCAATTTCGCAACGGCTCATAGCCGTTGCGAAATTATTTTGCAACGGCTTAAGGCCGTTGCGAAATGAGGATTCTGGTGTAGTGAGAGGAGCCCGACCAAGTTCAAAAATGAATAATCATAGGTTGGTTGAACAATAGTTCTGTGTCGCCAAGTGAACAATTTGGCACCCACAAATGGAGCTAAGTAACAAGAAATAATTATCGCAATTGTAGGAATATTATTTACATGCACAAAGTATATAATATAAGAAATTATAGTATAAGCAGTTATATTATATAAAAGGAAGTTAAACACAAACAAAAAAATTAAGTAAACATAGACAGGTAAACTAAAGAATGGTTATAAGATGAAAGTGAATCTTTCGTCACTAATATTTTTATGTTTAATCAAACAGTGGGGCCCATACCCACACAATCTCACCCTATATAGGACAAAAAGCAGAAATACAGACTCGGACATGACTAACTCCAAAAAAACAAGGCTACATGTCAACAGCCTTAAAAGAAATTTTCTCTTTTTCCCTCTCTTTTCACCTTTACCGCCTGAAGGATGACTCCTTTGCTTTTTCTTATCTTCCTTAGTCGCCCCGTCTAGGGGAACATCGCCCTTTGAATGTGTGGACTCTCTGCAAGTTGCAGCGTGAAGATCTTCAGATTGGCTGGCTAGGGTTTCGATGGGCTTTATCCTAGGTGGTCGGATTCTCAATATAAGGATTTTGAGTCTCGGACTTGTTTGCTTAGTAGATGCAGGCTCAACAACCCCAAGATCTTTCTTTACTTTGATTGACTTTATGTCCTTCCTTAGCCTTTTGGCCATAATCACGTATATGGTTGGATCTAAAGCACTTAGAATCATTAAATCCTCGTCCTAGGAGACAAATAAATCCTCCAAATTCTCCAGGGTGGCTTGCTTCTCGGAATCAGGTCTTAGACCAGAACTGGGGGTAGAAGTAGTTGTAGTAAGCCCTACGGAGATAGTGGATGATGCAGTAAAGAAAATTTCGATTCTCGACCCCTACATATCCGAAGGTGGACGAGGCAGATGGGTTGACATATAAGTTGACAGATAGAGTATTATAGTTTAGTAAAAGACTCAAGAGTGAACTGGAGCTTCTAGAAAATGGGCAAAACAAGCAAAATAACTGAGCCCGTGCTTCTTTCCTAGATATCAACCTCAAATTCCTCTTCAGCCCCATGCACTTCAAATTGGCCTATGGGAAGAGGACTGTAAGGCCCATTAGTAGAATTTGTCATAGAAATTAGAGTCACTTTGTGGGTTTTGGAGCTAACCCCCGTGAATGAAGGAATAATAGTCGTTGGCTCTTTGGATTTCGAAGTGGACACTTCATGCTGAATCGGAGAGCTTAGGCCGGCAAGAGCTTTGGCTGCAGCAACATTAGCAGCCTCTTCAGCTGGGATGGCCCTTCCAACAGAAAGAAATTTTATGTCCTCGGCATCAAGGTACACAGCTATCAGCTCTTCCTCGAAGCGTTGTCTTTGGCGTGCGCAGTCTTGCGCAACACTTCTTCCCAAACGCCGATATGGGTCTTGGGATAGTGATCCCCTAGCCATCTCAAATTTTTGTTCATGACTATGCTGGTATAGAATTGCTAGATATTGTTATTTGTCTAGTGTACTAAAACAGATAGCACGCTACAATAAACTCGTCGCACAAGTTTATTAATTAGAATTCCACTACGCTGAAATTCTGTATTAGATAAATGTAACAATAAGTTACGTTGTAAATAAATTACAACAACAACGTTATACTATTGTAAGAAATAGTACAACTTATAAACGGGAAAGATTACAGTGAATCTAACCAGTATATAAAGGAAATTCCGTCTGAGGCTTGTCGTAACAATTTCCTTAAGAATTTTATTTCAAAACTCTCCCAAGATACAACAGACGTAATCTGCACGAGATTGTAATGAGTATGTCAACTCTGTGATATGTATGGAATATAGAGCAGTAGAGCAAAGAAGCAGAAGAAATTAGATTGGAATTGGATTAGAATGTGATCAGTATTCTCTCCTATTTATAATTTCGTCCGCATCCCTTCAAACAGTCGCGTCCGCTCGACGGGTCGCACCCGTTTGCCTTTTGGTCGCTGCTGTTTGTTAACGGGTCGCACCCGCCTGCTACTGGTCGCATCTGCTTGCGTCCAACGGTCCTGTTTCGCACCCGCTTGTACCGCCTGCACCTCTACAGTCGGGTCGCATCTGTTCGCCCGTGTCCGCTTCAATCGGCTCGCGCCTGTTTGCTTCTAATGGGCCGCACACGCTAATGTTCGCGTCTATTCAACCCGCTCGCTTCAGAAGTCGCACCTCCTCAGCAATCCGCGTCCGTTCGTATAGCCTGCAACTGCTAAAAAGCCCGGTCCAGTTGCAGTAAAAATACGAGTATCATATTAGACCCAAACCCAAACCCGGCCCGGCCCGGTTCGGTCGGACGGACGGTGGCGGCGGCGCGCGCGCGCGTGTGTGATGGAGATGCATGATCTCCCTCCTCACAACGAAGCATACATTTGGGTGCCCCTAGGCCCCAACACCTTCATTGCAAAGCCATATATATCTTGGAATGGCTTTGCAAATTTGGCGATGTGGTACAAGTGTATT
The DNA here is from genome assembly GCA_030765085.1 of Allium cepa. Taxonomy (NCBI): domain Eukaryota; kingdom Viridiplantae; phylum Streptophyta; class Magnoliopsida; order Asparagales; family Amaryllidaceae; genus Allium; species Allium cepa. The sequence continues at coordinate 73,726,267 of CM060941.1, read as the reverse complement.
TCATTTACACTAGGAATTCCAACAATCCCCCACATAAATGATAATATACTTTTCCCCCACACAAAGAGAAATATCACAGAGTACATATGGAATAATGCTTTATCGTGGATAAGTAGATATTTCACTTTGAACTTTCCCTAGTTAAAACTTATCGGATCTACTTGGCTAATCGGTGAATTATTTCATCTTGAACCGTCGGCCTTTATTGTATATCCAGACAATAAGCTTTACGAAGCATTGATTCCCTTCTCATCCAATCTCTTGGTTGTGTTCATTTTGGTCCTGAACAATTTTTGGTTCTGCGAGTGTTTTTAGAGAATAAAAGCCTTTGAATATTCTCATAGAGCCGACCCAGCTCACACTAACATAGGTGATCGCAACCATTAAGAGTATTCTACATATACCCCACTTGTTATTGTCAAGATATGGTCATCATTAAAAAACATAGTTTTAACCTTTAAACACCTCTGTAGGCATGCATTTATATTTTGCACCATAGGAATGGAGTTGGACTATGTCCACGTAAATGCATTACGTCTTGAGTTATTCAGAACTGGTTTGCCTATTGATCCTAGTCCGTGGGATCTCCAGTCGCTAGGATAGGTTTCCGTATAAGGTAACTCTTGTTGGTTTAGGCTTTTAAACCCATTCCCCTCGATGCGCAGTCAATTTTCTCTCTTGATAAACCTTTAGTAAATGGATCCACTAGGTTATCATTTGTTCTCACATAATCTATGGAAATAGTTCCATTAGAGAGTAACTGTCTAACTGTGTTATAGCATCGACGAATATGTCGTAACTTTCCATTATACACAAAATTGTGCGCTCTACTTAGCGCAGCTTGGTTATCACAGTGTATACATATGGCCGTCACAGGTTTTGGCCAAAATGGAATATCTTCTAAGAATTGACGAAGCCATTCTGCCTCTTCGCCTGCTTTATCTAATGCGATAAACTCAGATTCCATGGTGGATCGAGCTATGCATGTTTGTTTAGTAGATTTCCATGACACTACTGCTCCTGCAAGGGTAAAGACATAACCACTTGCGGATTTTGATTCCTCTGAATCTGCAATCCAGTTTGCATCACTATATCCTTCTAAGACGGCAGGACATTTTCCATAATGTAAGGAAAAATTAGTGGTATTCTTTAAATATCCCAACACTCTCATTAGTGCTTTCCAGTGTTCCTTCCCTGTATTACTTGTATACCTGCTTAGTCGACTTACCACGTAAGCAATATCTGGTCTGGTGCAATTCATCAGATACATTAAGCATCCTATTACACGAGAGTATTCCAGTTGCATTACACTCTCATCAGTGTTTTTATGCAGTACTTCCGATGGATTAAAAGGTGTCCTCACTCCTTTAATTCCATACTCTTGGAATTTTTCAATCACTTTGTCTACATAGTGTGACTGAGATAGTTCAATTCCATTAGGTGTTCTTATTATTTTGATTCCCAAAATAACGTCCGCAACTCCTAAGTCTTTCATATCGAAATTGTTGATTAACATCTTCTTTATAGTCTCTATTACTTTAGTATTAGGACCAAAGATTAGCATATCGTCTACATATAGACAAATCATCACATATGATTGTCCAACCTGTTTGTAATAAACACATTTATCACATTCATTTATACGAAAACCATTTTTCATCATGACACTATCAAATTTTTCATGCCATTGTTTTGGAGCTTGTTTTAGTCCGTATAGTGATTTCACTAACCGACATACTTTGTTTTCATTTCCTTTCGAAATAAAACCCTCAGGTTGCTCCATGTAAATCTCCTCATCGAGATCTCCATTTAAGAATGCTGTTTTGACATCCATCTGATGAATTTCCAGATTATATATGGAAGCAATTGCTATTAACATGCTTATAGAGGTTATTCGTGTAACCGGTGAATAGGTATCAAAGAAGTCTACTCCTTCTTTTTGACGATATCCTTTGGCTACCAATCTGGCTTTATATTTATCTATAGAGCCGTCTGATTTCAGTTTCTTCTTGAAAATCCATTTGCAGCCAATTGGTTTTATTCCAGGTGGAATATCAACTATTTCCCAAGTTTTATTACTTAGAATTGAATCAATCTCACTTTGGATTGCTTCTTTCCAACATGAAGATTCAGAAGATGACATTGCTTCCTTGTACGTTTGAGGTTCGTGTTCTAACATATAAGTTAAAAAATCCGAACCAAATGTTTTGGAAGTTCTTGCCCTTACGCTTCTTCTTGGTTCAACCTCCTCTTTGTCCTGATGAGTTTCATCTTCACATGTCTCATCTCTGTTATCTCTTGTCCTTTTTGGGACAGGATTTCCATCGTTTCTTTTATGTGGGAACACATCTTCAAAGAATGAGGCATCTCTTGATTCCATGATTGTATTTACATGAATATCATTTATATCAGACTTGAATACCAAAAATCTATAGGCACTACTATTTTGGGCTGGCCCAAGATAATAACAATCTACTGTTTTTGGTCCAAGTTTGACTCTCTTGGGAGGCGGAACTGGAACCTTTGCCAAGCACCCCCACACTTTGAGGTATTTAAAGCTTGGTTTATGTCCTTTCCATATCTCATATGGAATTGTTCCCGTTTTATTGTGAGGAACTTTGTTTAATATGTGATTAGACATATTTAAGGCTTCCCCCCACAAGTTCGTCGGTAGACCAGAAGTTAAAAGCATGGCAGTAATCATGTCTTTTAATGTTTCGTTCTTCCTCTCGGCTACACCATTTTGTTGTGGTGAATATGGAGCTGTTGTTTGATGAATTATACCATTTTCGGCACAGAACTGTTCAAATGGTGATTCATATTCTCCACCTCGATCAGATCTCAATATCTTGATCTTTTTATTTAACTGATTTTCTACCTCAGCCTTGTATTTTATAAATGCGGTTATTGCTTCATCCTTACTATTTAAAAGATATACATAGCAATATCGCGTATAATCGTCAATAAAAGTAATAAAATACTTTTTCCCACCTCTTGTAGGTAGTGATTTAAAATCACATAAATCTGTATGTACCAAACCTAATGGTTCGGTGCTTCTGTCAACAGATTTAAATGGTTGTTTGACCATTTTTGCTTCTACACATGTCTCACATTTGTAGTTCTTATCTACTTGGAAATTTGGAATCAATCCAAAGTTTGATAATTTCTTCATTTTTCGGAAGTTTACGTGTCCTAATCTATCGTGCCATAGTAAAATTTCGTGCTCAAGCAAGTAAGAGACTTCAATTTTATTAATAGCACAATCAGAATACATAGATTTATTGCCGGTAACGGCTATGTTTGCCTTAAATAGGCCATCACATAAATATCCCATTCCTATATACATTCCAGCTTTGGACAGAACCATCTTGTCTGACTCAAACACCATCTTGAATCCCTTTTTTGATAGGACTGCACCAGAGATGAGATTCTTGCGTATGTCTGAAATGTGAAGCACGTCATTCAATTTGACAGTTTTTCCAGAAGTGAACTTGAGGATAACTGTGCCACTGCCTTCGATCATGGAAACTTGAGGATAACTTGAGAATTACCCATGTAGAGTCTTTCTTTCTGATCGAATTTCTGGTATGTTGAAAACATGGATTTTTCAGAGCAAACATGACGAGTAGCTCCCGTGTCAACCCACTATTGGTTAGGATTCTGAACCAAATCGCATTCAGAAATAACCGCTGAAAAGGTGAACTTATCCATTTTCATGTTGTCAACTGTTTCCATCTCTGTTTTAGTATAAAACAGTAAAATTCTTAAGATGTTATTTGTCTAGTGTACTAAAACAGATAGCACGCTACAATAAACTCGTCGTACAAGTTTATTAATTAGAATTCCACTACGCTGGAATTTTGTATTAGATAAATGTAACAATAAGTTACGTTGTAAATAAATTACAACAACAACGTTATACTATTGTAAGAAATAGTACAACTTATAAACGGGAAAGATTACAGTGAATCTAACCAGTATATAAAGGAAATTCTGTCTGAGGCTTGTCGTAACAATTTCCTTAAGAATTTTATTTCAAAACTCTCCCAAGATACAACAGACGTAATCTGCACGAGATTGTAATGAGTATGTCAACTCTGTGATATGTATGAAATATAGAGCAGTAGAGCAAAGAAGCAGAAGAAATTAGATTGGAATTGGATTAGAATGTGATCAGTATTCTCTCCTATTTATAATTTCGTCCGCATCCCTTCAAACAGTTGCGTCCGCTTGACGGGTCGCACCCGTTTGCCTTTTGGTCGCTGCTGTTTGTTAACGGGTCGCACCCGCCTGCTACTGGTCGCATCTGCTTACGTCCAACGGTCCTGTTTCGCACCCGCTTGTACCGCCTGCACCTCTACAGTCGGGTCGCATCTGTTCGCCCGCGTCCGCTTCAATCGGCTCGCGCCTGTTTGCTTCTAACGGGTCGCACCCGCTAATGTTCGCGTCTATTCAACCCGCTCGCTTCAGAAGTCGCACCTCCTCAGCAATCCGCGTCCGTTCGTATAGCCTGCAACTGTTAAAAAGCCTGGTCCAGTTGCAGTAAAAATACGAGTATCATATTAGACCCAAACCCGGCCCGGCCCGGCCCGGCCCGGTTCGGTCGGACGGACGGCGGCGGCGGCGCGCGCGCGCGTTTGATGGAGATGCATGATCTCCCTCCTCACAACGAAGCATACATTTGGGTGCCCCTAGGCCCCAACACCTTCATTGCAAAGCCATATATATCTTGGAATGGCTTTGCAAATTTGGCGATGTGGGACAAGCGTATTTCATTTACACTAGGAATTCCAACACATATCAGCATCGAGCTCTTCACTAGTTCTGGACCTCTCTTCCTGAAGCTTTTTGAGCATTTGCTGAGAAATTGCAAGTTCAAGTTCCTTGGCATCTATTTCAGTGGATAGCTGCTTCATCTCATCGAAAACTTTCTTCTCCCCTTTGCCGAGCTTTTGATTCTCCTCACAGGGCCTAGGATCTTCAGCATCTTGCTTTGAGATGGTCTAATCATGGGCTCAAATGATCTCATCTTTTCGTGTAAGAGCCTGGGCCTTCTCGCCGGCCTGTTTCTTGAACTCTGTACTTCTAGTAATGGCAGCTTTTAGCTTGTCTCTGAATATAAAGTCAACACTAGCATGGGCGTGCTTCATCTCTTCAATTGATTCGTCAGCATGGACTTTTCCTTCAAGGGCTGAGTCCCTCTCTCTTGTGACTTTGAACAAGTTGTCCTCTCGATTCTTCATCATTCACTTATAGTCAGCCATCTTGGACTTGAAGGAGCAAGTGTTGGTATAGTTGATGTTGTTCACTTCAAAGAGAGAGACACACAATTTCTTTCCTTTAATTACCTCCTCGACGTACTTCTAAACACTCCATAAGTCTCTTTCAACCACTTCTTTCAAGGAATCTGAGATGTCCTGATCGAACTTAACACCATGTAAGAAGAGGAGAGGAAATGCAGCTTGTAGGTATGGGGGACCAGCTGGAAGAGTGAATTTTGCGGTAGAAATGCCCTTGGAAGTAGGCGGAGCCGTTAGAATCAAGGCGTAAGACGTTGGAACTTGCTATTGAGAGGTGGCCTATGCTTCTGAGCGCAGAGGAACAACTCTAGAAGAAGTGTCACGGCGCTTAGCCAATTCTCTTTGGCGTCTGGTAGGATCACGTGCTAGCTTATCTTTAGTGTCTTTCTTCTTTCTCTCCTTCTCTCTTTTGGCTTTGCAGTCATCATCAGCTTTACAGTCCTTCCTTCTCCGCCACATTTCCATGGCTTCATAGCAACGAGGCAGACTGGGATGAGGAGTTCGACCTTTATATGACTGACATTGCTTGAGAGCTTCTCATAATAGCCATGACCTATGGAACCTGAAAGAAAATAGTATAAGAGTTGTGACTCCAAAAAAAGCATGTATGCAGGGATGCATGTTCATTTCTAGTGAAATGTATGACATCGATGACCCTATAAGTACTCCGTGGACCTTGTAATGGATGTAATGATAGAGTTTCTTTGATTTCAATTATACTTATTCTGGGAGAGAAGCAGAAGTTAGAGCTCACCTTTTCAAGAATGCCGTGAACGGTGAAATCGATTTCTCTAATGTCACTTACGCCGACAAAGACATTGCCAAGGGAGTGGGATTGAGGCAAAATCTTTCCTAAGGGTAACATAGCTTGATCTCCAGCCGCTTTAGAGGTTTCTACGATGATGTGCACCAAATGGGGCAAGCTTGGTAGAATAAGGCTTATATGGGGCGTCTCACCGAACGATTCTCCCTCTCCTTCTTCACTAGCGTAACGGTCATTTTTGCTATCACCAGCTCCCTCTCCTGCATCCTCAACCACCTGCACTTTTCCTTCCCCCTTTTAAATCCTTCACCTCCTTCGAGGATCAGGGACATCCTACTATTTTAGCCCCGATCACTCGAGATATCGGTATCAACATGATCTTCGGGCTATCTTTCAAAGGGCTTTTCTAAGTGTACCGCACCGGATGGGCCTACAATATCCTTAGGAATATTCCTGTTGGAGCTACGAGTAGGGATAAAAGAATGTGTACGAGCTCTGAAGCCACTAGATGAAGGCAAATCGGTGATAGCAAATCTAATAGGGCTCAGGAAACCTCACCTCCATAAGTTCTCATTCGTCAAAAGGAATGTGATGATGCGGTATAGAAATCTAACTTCTGGCAAGCCCTTAAGCATAGTCTCATGCTCTTCGCGATCATCACAAGTAGAAATACCCATGAAGAGATGGGAATTAGGTTTGGAATTTGAGTTAGAGAACTCCAAATATAGCAAAGATAAAGTAAGGTGGCATACATCTAGATACCTAAAATCAGTTAGCACCGTATGGGCACCATAAGTTAAAGTACTGATTCTTGAAGTATATACGTTTGTAATAAATCCTCTCGATGACTTTACACTGGCACCAGGCTTTAATTGCCATATACGATGGAGATTCAAGCCTCTTCTTGAAGTGGAGCAGATAAGTTAACTCATGAAAATTCAAAGCCCGATTGAGCCAGTCCATGAAGTGGATGTAAAGGGAAATCAGTAGAGCGTATTTATTAGGATATATTTGGGTCGAAAACAGTTTAAGTTCATGGAGAACCATCAGAAGAAAATGATTGAAAGGCGAGATATCCCCACTTAAGCATATATATATCGATTGTATGCGGTGTACCCTTTTGAGGGGTTGTGTGCAAATTCAGCCCTTGTGGGAAGATGAATGTCATCCCTAAAAAAATTTCGTTGATAGTAAATGTTCTGAAGCATTCTATTTAATAGAATTGTAGGCTCTTGCTTTGGCGGATCATATAGTATTCTTAGACCTAAGAAATCGTTTAAAGGAGGTGGGTGATCCATTACCCGCTTCCCGCTTCGCTTGAAACATCGAGCTTTCTATTTCACATGTAACTAGGTGACCCAATTCGACATGAATAGTTGGTGAACCCTGAGCTGTAGAAGATCCAGCTTCAAAAGGAATTAGTGTTCCTTCAGCAATCTTAAGTAATGGAGATTAATGAATCATTTTAAATGAAGGAACTTGGCGTTCAACACCATCAGGCATGATTTATTTTGAATAATAAGCCCTTATAACCAACATCTAGAATCTAAAGGATGTCGACGTTTATTGACTAGTCGGATTTTGAGCATTGGCTAGGGCAAGTGAGAAGTGTTAATCTATATAGTATGGGTTCTGTGTCATGAACATGACTAACAGACCATCTTGTGTAGATAGCTCGCTCGTGTTAGAAAAACAAGCCATATCGTGCAACGATATTATATGTTGAAACTTACTCATCATCAATGAATAATCGATAATGGAACTGTTTATGGAGCAATATGGAACTATTCTTTTCAAGAACATAGGAATTGCAACATCAAGGAAAAGTAAAGTGATGGAATAATCCAATGAAAACATTCTCGAACAAGAACCATCTCATTAAAATTCGAAAAGTGGGTCACAATCCATTAAGTGTACATAGGATCAGGTTGATGAACGTCATTTAGAAGTGATAAAAACAAATTGAACCTGGGCTACACCAATACGAATTGAGTCCAAACTTAGTCAAACGTCGATTGATCCTCATCAATAATTAGTCAATCCTCATTCCCACACCAATCGTCACGACATGTGAGCACGTTCCAACCTTTTTGAATGAAATCGGGGGTAAGAGTTTCAAATCGATGAATGGATTCAGGTCCAAAAGTCCTCAGGTTAAGTGGTGAAGTTGGCGGTCATGATAGATGAATGAAGGTAACTGCTAGATAAGCAGCGGTAAGCACTACTGGGATCTGGCCATATGAAGGCGAAGGAAGTCAGTTGAAAGAATAATTAGGGCAAATAAATAATTTCGATGTAGAAAGTTTTTCAAAACCACGAAAGAAATGAAAGTCAAAAAATTCTTTAAGTCCCAAATGACTTAAATAAAGAATTCGAGAAAGACCAATCATCTTCATACTGAGCTATAGCTCTCGGTATCGAGAGGTTTTCTCACCCCAAAATCTTACAGAACAACAACGAGAAGATGTACCCGTCCAGAGCATAGATCTGATCTATACAGGGTAGATTTGGTCCTTAGCATAAAGAATGAAATTCTAGTTGTGCAAAGCAGTTGAAGGAGTACCTATCGAATGAAAGCAACATTTCGAAGCAATACTTGAGCAATCACTTAGAATTCAAGATATAACAATCTAGAACTTGTCTCGATCTAGAACGCGCTTTGTTTGAAAGCATACTCTGGTGGGCATGTGTTTACCGTGTTTTTTACCAAGCAGAATTCAACTAGAAGTAGAAGGTTAAGACGAAATGACTCAAAAACGTGAAAACACATTTAGAAGAAGTAAAGAATCAAGCATCAAAATCTTTTGCTATGAAGCCAAAATCATGATACCAGGAGCTTTTTACTCCTTTTTTGGTTTCACAAACCCCATTGCTTCATATTCTACTCCAACCTCTTGTAGTCAAGTGCTTTTCTTGGAATTTGGACCAGCACTTCTCGGGATTAATGAGAGAAAGCTAAGAAAGAAGGATAGTTTAAGTACTAGAGTTTGGAAAGCATTAAATAGAGGATAGAAGAATAAGGAAAGTAGAAGAATTTACTTTGCATAAGCCAAATCCTATCGATACCTAGAGCTTTCTTACAACGACCCAAAATTTAATTACTTTAAATATGAATATTCAATGTATTTTTAGATAATTAATTAATGGATTTTATAATTCAACTAAACCTCTTTTAAATAATAATTGATGTGAAGTTGCTTTGGAATTAGGTTTACAAAAATAATTTGTTTAAAAAAACTGAAAAGGTGATTGAAATTGTCTTTCGGATTTTTGATTTTTCATCGCCAAAGTGTTGTTGGAAAATGTTATGTACACTAGAGTAGATATACACACACTTATATAAATAACATACGAAAATAATTTGAGATTTATAAGTTAAATATTTACTTAAGTAAAAGGTAAGTATGACTTTTCTTTTTCAAAAAAATGAAACAAAATATAAAAGGAAATATCACATAATAAGGTAACATCACAATACATTCAAAAAAGTGCTGATGCAATGGAGATGGGGGTGTGATGTATGGCGTGTATGGTAAGGAAGGGGGGAGGTGATGTGGCAATTGATTGTGGAGTGTAAATGGACTAAGGGTAAAAAAGTAATTTTCTTATTCCATTTTATATAAAAATAGTTTTCCTTTTTTTCCAACTCTTATTTTCAATTCAAAACTTTACTTCTCCTTTTCAAAGCTCTCATGTTATTTTCTTTGCTTCTCAAAGTTTTTAAAATTTAAAAATCCCTTTTCCCCTTAAAACTAAAAACTAGTATTCAAAATCACCTCCATTATTCTCTACACCTCTTATACTTTAACAAAAAAAAACCTAAGAACCACCTCAAATCATCAAGGTTGTGCCACTTCACCCTAGGTTCTAATCTATTTAGCCACTTTGGGCTTCCAAAAATCCAACTATTACAAAGAAAAACCACGTTCTGATGTCGACACAAGGGTATGGTGGTTTTGGCTTGTTTTGACTGATTTTTAGTAAGTAAAGCTCACTTTTTTAACCAAATTATTAAACTTTATATTATTGATTATGATTGTTGTTAGTTATTTGGTTGGAAAGTATTGTTGTTTGCGTTTTACATATATGTGTTTATATATAATGTAAATTATGGACTTGGAAATGAAGTTGAAATGTTAAGTGACATTGAAAGTGATGATCTTTACTTCGTGAATGGATGTTATTTCATTTTTATAAGTGTATAAGATTATGTTAAGGCGTTATACGCTAAAATGTAAGTCAGCGCTTGGATTTGTTTTGTTGTGACATCAAGAACCCCTGTGACTTAACCTTGTTTACTTATTTATTTTTGTTTACATAACTTTACTTTGTTTCCAAAACCTTATACAAAGTTTATAAATTAAGTGTAAATGGTTAGGGTTTAAGGCTATTTAACATCTAAAATAATTTTTAGGGTCATGATATCCAAAGGGATAGTCGCTATGGATGTAATTCGTAAGAGGAACAATTTTTGTGTCAACTAAAAGTGATTTCACTTTAAATATTTTTTAAAAGTATTTCAAACATATTACAAGTATTAAAATGGTAATTTTTATTTATTAATTAAGTAATGGTTTAATGATTAATTAACAATTAATTAAAGATAATTAGTACATAATTATTTGTTAAGTAAAGGTAATTAATACTTAATTATTAATTAAGATATAATTATTTAATTAAGAAAAGGTTAATTACTAATTAATTAATTAGAGGTTAATTATTTAATTAATTATTATTTAAGTAAGATTTGATTATCAATTAGTTGTTAATTAAGTAAGGTTTAATTATTAATTAATTATTGAAATGGTAGGGTTAATAATTACTTAATTATAAATTAAGTTAAAACTTAATTAAGATTTAATTATTATTTAATAGAAGGTTTAAACTTATTTTTAATTAGTTAAATAAATATAAGCGTACAAATTGGAAACATATAGAAGATGATGGAATCGAAGACGAAGATTTTTGAAGTGCAAGGACTACTTGCTACTAATCCTGAGGGTGAATCTAAAATGGATGTAGTAGAAGTAGTGCCTTTGGTTTGTTCATCCTGAATAACTTGTATGGACGAATGCTAGCATTGCACTATTGCTTGGAGGGCAGTGTTAGCATTCTAAGAGGGATTTCTATATGAAAAGCTAAAGCAAAGCCTTCGGCCTCACAACTGAGAATGACTAAAACATGGTATATGCTTTAGGACTATGTGGATTGCACTCATTAGGGTATGATCATCACCCGATCTACATCAATATTCACAATTTATGTATGATGGTGGCACTGTTATGGTTGTGGATCATAGTCGGGGTGATGAAATATTTGGTACTATCCAATGAGGGTGATTCGTAGGGGTCGATAGATTCAACCTTAGTACATTTTATCTAGAGGTGCACTGTGGCAGACGGTACCCCAACAGCCTTGTCATTGTATGTAATCCATTCTCCAATAAGTGCCTTTATGGACTTAGTTGTATACCTATTATGCTGGAATGTAATTAATCTAACCATTTCAGCTATGATTCAATATTTACTTCAAATCCCTAGACAAAATTATAATATCACTGGATTTTCATATAGAAAGTTTTTGGTTATTGTAAGGCGAAAACCAATCAATGTTTATGTGTGGCATGGCCTTACGAGATACATTTATTTTTAACGTGGTTTTACGAGTATGAAATTCAGCTATTTGGAGTTTACTTATACTTGACTCATGTTTGATCCGGAGTTTTTCTTTCTTTTCCTAAAACTCTTGGGTACTCAAATTTGTATGAGTAGCCAAGTTGTCCAGATTCTTATGGATGCATTTTAGAGGAGCATGGAGCAGCATGCTTCGTCGTTATTTAGCTATTTTTTTTATTTCTTCTTTGTATGTATATTATGTATCAGCACTGTAGGGATTGGCGGTTATAACTTTCCTTAGCTGAAGTTAATGCTTGTTGTGACTCTGATGTATCATTTTGGAAATGACCATATGTACTATCTTATATTCTATTATAAATGATTGCCTTGTGCTATAAGATTTTATGTTTCTTTCTTCTTTTCTTGTCTTTTCTTTTTACTCCAACGACTTATCTTTCAGACTTATTGATGATCGGCACATGAATACCATGGAAGTATTAAGTGTCGTCTTTAGAACTAAGAAAGGCAGATCATTACAAGTGGTATTGAAGCTTAGGTTGTGCAAACACCTAGGCATTGGTTGGGATCAACTCATTAGAGATAGGGTTATTAGTACCGTAAAATGAGTTAAGTATATGAGGGTGTGTAGTTGTAACTTATATTTATATGTATTCTATTTTTTTCGATCAATTTTGATATGTTTTAGTACCCTATTTCCTTAGATTATCCCGTCTAAGTATTCTAAAGTTATCTTACTAGATCCAGGTAGTGATAATGAGTAATATGGCAAGACGAGGCAGAGGAGCTAGTAGAACCATGGCCGCCAATGGTCAAGCTATGAATACCGAAAGAGTTGAAGTAGTTGAAGAAGCAGCACCAGTGCAAACGCACGTGAAGTTTGGCAGCTCTGTAGAAAGACTATACTAATCTAAAAGGAAAGATATGTAAGGGAAAAGAATCCATCGTCGAAGTCCAAGCTTGGCTTCATTATTGTGAAAATATTTTCAAGGGGCTAGATATTTTCAGATGAGTAAAAGTGTTTCTTATCATTTTGGCAGTTATAAGATGGAGCTGCAGCATGGTGGGACTCCGTACGAATGTTCCAAAGGATGATTTTTCATGGGCTAGAATTAAGAAGGTGTTTGAAGACTAGTTCATGCCCACTGTAGGAAAGGCTCGTATGTATAGGAGTTTCTTGGGTCTTTAGCAAGGAGATTTTTTGATAGTGTAGTATGAGACTAAGTTTAACGAGCTATCGTGATTTTTGTCATGGTGTTGATTGATACCCCAGTCAAGAAAAATAAGATGTTTGTAATGGGGATGAGAGAGGTATTTTAGGAGAAGATTACTGTCCATTTTTAGGGAACTTTTGTGGATTTGGTAGGTTTGGCTTTGATGTATGAAGTTCTGGAGAACAAGATGTCGACGGAAGCACCGAGCACCAACAATAGCAGCAACCCGAATAAGAGAGAGTCAAACCATCCAGAGAAGAAGCAGTGGAAGGGAAAGTTGGTTGGAGATCAAGGAAACAAGTCGAAAGATATAGTTGTCACCTTTGCAAACAGAAGGTCCATATTTCAAAGTTTTGTCCAAACCTAGAAGCTTAGATGCAACACAGAGGCTCTGTTTCTCTGACGATTCAAAAGATCCTCTACTTTAATATTACCAACCAGGGAACATGATAAATTATTGTCCATTGAGGAGGAAGGGAGCAAGCTAAGGCTTATGCCAACAAGAATGAACCGTCGACCTCAGCAAATGTTAAAGGGAAAGGTTGCTTGAAGGTACGTTATATGTGAATGACATTTTTGTTTGAGTATTGTTTAACACCAGGGCTTCCATAGTTTCATATTTCTAGAATCATTAAGTAAATTTCAACTTTCCCTTAAATTCATAGAAACCTTTATTTGTGTGGCTAACTGCATAAGAGGTACAACTAATCTATGCATGATTTGTGAAGGTATGTTAATTTCTTACCTTACCCACCATTTTCCTTATGACCTGTTTCTCCTAGGCTTTAGTATGTTCAATGTTATACTTTATATGGACTGGTCATCAAAATATGGAGCTATTTGAACTGTGTCAAGCGAATAGTAGTGTTGCAAGCCGAGTATAGAAAGGTATTGGAAAGGATAGTATGTGAGGAGCCTAGTCAACAAAAGAGTAGTTTCCTTTATGTGTTAGAATCGTCTTAAAAAGAGTTAGGGTCTATATTAATTATTAAGTATTTCCCTGACATTTTTGAATAAGTTAACGGTCTACCCCTACATTGGAAGATTGAGTTTCTTATAGACTTAATTCCTGGTTTGAGACCTGTTATTCAACTTATTTGTAAAATAACCTCGAGAGAGAAGATGGAGTTAAGGGATCAAATGGATGATTTGTTGAGAAGATGGCTGATTAGACCAAGGCATTCAAGTTAAGGAGTAGTTATAGTTTTTGTCGCAAAATTTGATGGTTCTTTAAGACTTTGTGGACTATAGGGAGCTGAACAAGCAGACCATTCATAATAAGTATCCATTACTCCACATAGATAACCTGTTTTATCAACTTCACTGTGCTCGAATATATTACCAATTGGACCTTGCTATAGGATTTCACCAGTTAAGAGTAGCAGAGTATAATATACCCTTAACTGCATTTAGAGGGCCGGAGTGGTTGGTTATGCCTTTTGGGCTAACCACTGCACCTGCTTATTTTGTAGATTTGATAAACTAAGTTTTTAGGAATGTTCTCAATAAGTTTGTGTTTGTTTTTCATAGATTATATCCTTATTTACTCTAAGGCCGTGGAAGAGGACAAATACCATTTGGAAGTGGTGCTAGAAATGTTAAAGAAGCACTTTTTAAAGGAATTTTTTTCTATGTATCAATTTTGGCAGTTGGAAGGAAGATTCCTAGGACATGTATTGGGGGAGGGCATCTTGGTTGATCCAGCAAAGGTAGTGGCCGATGTTTCTTAGGCTTAGCCGGATTTTTAGGAGTTTCATCCAGGACTACTCCAAGTTCGCCTCGCAATTAATAAAGTTAAGAAAGAAGGATGAGAAGTTTGTTAGGACGTTAAAATGTAAGGAAGTGTTTGTGCAATTGAAGAAGAGATTGACTAGCGCACCAGTTCTGGCTATTGGGAAAGGTTGACTGTGTAAACCGACGCTTGTGGAGTAGGTTTTGGTGAAGTTTTGATGCAGCATGAGAAAGTTATTGCGTATGTTAGCAAGCAACTGAAGCCCCATGAGAAATTTTTTGCAACACATGATCTGGATTTGTCAGGTGTGGTATTTGCATTGAAAACGTGGAGGCATTACTTATCGGGTGAAAATTTTAAGCTTTTCACGGATCACAAGTCCCTGAAAAATATTTTCATGAAAAAAGAACTGAATATGAGCAGCAGTGATGGTTGGAATTTCTGGCGGCATATAACTTAGATATTCTTTATACGCAAGGAAAAGCAAATGTGGTGGCAAATACTCTGAGCACGAATGCAGTCTTGGCTCTCTTGGAGGTTATTCTAACTCTTCTGCAAAATATTGCAAGCAAACAAAAGGAAGATGGCCACTTAATGGAAATCATCAAGGATGTAGAGGAAGTTCATTGTTCGAGCTTCAAGATTGATCATTGGGGTATATTGCAGATGAATGCGAGGATATGTGTTCCTAATGTTGATGGCCTTAGGTAGGAAGTCTTAACAAAGTGTCATTGATCCAAATTGAGCATACATCCTAGTGTTTTGAAGATGCATAGGGATATGAAGCAAGTATTCTGGTGGAAAGGGACGAAGTATCTCAATCTATATCTACTAATGTGCTAACTGCCAGCAAATCAAAAGGCAATCACCAAAGGATTACTGGGTCATTACAACCACTGGAGATCCAAAATGGAAATGGGAGCAGATATTAATGGATTTTATTGATGGTTTATCTAGAATAAGGAAAAGGAATAAAGGATTTTGGGTTATTGTAGATCGGCTAACTAGGAGTGCTCATTTTATTTCAGTAAAGCTGGTAAGGACTATAGCAACAATGGTAGAGATTTATAAAAGAGAGATTGTTCGACTGCATGGGGTCCTAGTTATTATTGTAAGTGACGGAGATCTCATCTTTACCAGTCAGTCTTGGGAAGCATCGCAAGTAGATTCGGAGACAAATCTAAGTTTGAGCACATCCTGTCATCCTTAAACGGATGGTCAAATAGAAAGGATGAACCGCGTCTTGAAGGATCTATTGAGAGCATGTAACTTGGACATTGGAGAACCGTGGGAAGATCATCTACACTTGGTGGAATTCTCTTATAATAATAGCTATCAAGTAAGCATTGACATGGCGCCCAATGAATCTTTTTATGGACGATGATGTAAGTCACCAGCATGTTGGGTGGGATCGAGGATCGGATAGTGCTTAGACCTGATATGATTCGGGAGGCTAAGGAGAAAGTTGCTTAAGAGAAGAAGAACAAGGTCGATAGAAAAGCTATGATGATAGGAAACAAAAGGATTTGGAATTTGCAGTTGGAGAGTTTGTGTTTGTGAAGATTTCCCCGATTAGAGGAGTTGGAAGAGCGGGAAAGTTGGCACCAAGGTATTTTGGACCATATCGAATTCTAGAGAGGATTGGGCCACTTGCCTATAAAGTTTAGTTTTCGAAAAGATTGTTAAGAGTCCATAATGTTTTTTATGTGTTTCATTTGAGGAAGTATGTGCATGACCCATCGTTGATTGTTGAGCCATCTATTCCAGAGCATTTGGAGGTGGAACCAAATTTGACTGTGATAAGACATCCAGTTCGCATTGTGGATCTAAATGTGAAGCGATTACATAATAAGATGTTGAGATTGATTAAGATTCGGTGGAATGGAGACTCCAGAGACTGCACTTGGGAGACGGAAGATAGAATGAAGGAAGCTTGTCGAGAGATGATAACAGAATAGTAGTTTGCCAATTGTATGGATTTTGTACTCACTGTGACGTGGTTGCTTACTGTGCATCTTTTGTATGCGTTTCATCTTAAATAATATATGCCCTTTGGAGTTGTTTTGAGTTATCTTTTTGTGTGCTTATTTCAAGATGAAATTCTTTTAAGGGGATGAGAGAAGGCAACAACCCGGAATTTAATTACTTTGAATATGAATATTTGATATATTTTTAAATAAATAATTAATGTATTTTACAACTCAAATAAACCTCTCTAAAGTAATAACTGATCATACTGAACTTTTGAAGAAAAATAAAAATATGATCAAAAATTGTTTTAGATTTTCCACTTTTCGTTGTCTAAAAGTTTTTGGAAAATGTTGTGTACACTAAAGTAGATATACATACACTTACATAAATAACGTATGAAAATGCTTTGAGATTAATGATTTAAATATTTACTTAAGTAAAAGGTAAGTTTGACTTTTGAAAAAAAATAAAGAAAATGTAAAAGAAAATGTCACATTGTAAGATAACTTCATAGTACATTCAAAAAAGTAGTGATGTGATGGAGATGGAGGGTTTGATAAATGGCATGTATGGTAAGGAAAGGTGAAGATGATGTGGCAGTTGATTATGGAGGGTGAAAGGACTAAGGGCAAAAAGGTAATTTTCTTATTTCAAATGAAATAAATTATTTTTTTCAACTCTCATTTTCATTTCATTCTTCATTTCAAAACTTCACGTCTTCTTTTTAAATTTCTCATGTAATTTTCATGGCTTCTCGAAGTTTTTAAGAATTTAAAAATCCATTCTTTTCTCCTTAAACTATCACCTCCATTCTTCTCTAGAGCTCCTTTACTTCAAAAATAACCCAAGACCCACCTCAAATCATCAAGGCCGAGCTACTCCACCCTAGGCCTAAACTCATTTAGCCACTTTAGGCTTCCAAAAATCCAACTTTTACAGAGAAAAACCAAGTTCTAGCGCCGATGCAAGGTGTGGTAGTAGTTTGACTTATTTCAGTTGATTTTTGGTGAGTAAATCTCATCTTCTTAACCAAAGTTTTAAACTTTATACCGTGGATTATAATTGTTGTTGGTTGTTTGGTTGGAAAGTAATGTTATTTGTGTTGTACATATATGTGTTTATATGTAATGTTAGTTGTGGACTTAGAAATGAAGTCAAAATGTTAAGTGATGATCTTTACCTTGTGAATGGATGTTATTGCATTTGTATAAATGTACGAGCTTATGTTATGGTATTGTATGCTAAAATGAAAGTTAGCACTTGGATTTATTTTTTGTTATGACATCGAGATCTCATATGTCTTAACCTTATTTACTTATTTATTTTCTAGAAAATTTTTATAAAGTTTTCAAAACTTTACTTTTGTTTACAAAACCTTATACAAAGCGTATAAAGTAAGTTAAAGTATAAAAGGTAAAGGTTTAAGGCTATTTGACGTACAAAACAAGTTTTAGGGTTATGGTATTCATAGTGATAGTCGCTATGGATGCAGTTCGTGAAATGAGTACTTTTGTGTAAACTAATGTGTTTTCATTTTAAATATTTTTGAAAAGTATTTCAAACATATTACAAGTATTAAAAAGGTAATTATTATTTATTAATTAAGCATGGGTTTAATGATTATTTAATTAATTAATTAAGTAAAGATAATTAGTACATAATATTGGTTAAGCAAATGTAATTAGTACTTAATTATTAATTAAGCGAGGTAACTATAGTTAATTAATTAAGAAAAGATTAATTATTTATTAGTTAAGTAAAGGTTAATTATTTAATTAATTATTATTTAAGTAAGGTTTGATTATCAATTAATTGTCAATTAATAAAGGTTTAATTATTAATTAATTAATAAAATGGTAGGGTTTAATCATTACTTAATTATAAATTAATTAAGATTTAGTTATTATTTAATAAAAGGTTTAAACTTATTTTTAATTAGTTAAATAAACGTTTTTAATTCTTAATCACTTTATTTCAAAAGATCGGTTGTTTAAAAGTAATTTTTGTTACAAAAGTTGGGTTTTAAGTACAAGGGATTTCTTTGTCTATGCCATTAAGTAGCCAAAAAATTTATGAATAAGTTATACTTAAATGTTAACACGTTTTACTAAAAGTAAGTCATCTTGCATTTAGCACTGAAAGCCGATGAGTAGACCTTTCTCTATCTGTGAGATCTAGAACTTTATTTTTAAGTGAGGGATAGAGAAGCTGAAATGTCGAAAATGTGATGATATAAGAGAGTTAATTTTGATAAATGGGTCATGATAAATTAAGTATATGTAAGATGTTTAATCGTATACTTAACACCAAATTCCGAAGTATGGAAAATCATCTCTATTCCGAGAAGTAAGAATGTACATTGAGTCAAGGTTAGTTTTTCTAACTTGTCCGACTTCATTGTTAATCAAAGGAATACTTTTTGAAATCGAAAAGAGTGAATAAATATAGGATGTCTTATGTTCCATATGAAAATCTATACACACCAAGATAGTGGATTTGTTCTGTTTTGATAACTTGAACCTTTTAAAATTATCCAATATTGGTTCGAAGATACGGGGATTGGGTAGCATGAGTCACCCAAAAATCACTTCGAACCAACGTAAGCATTTGAATTGGAAACATCTGGAAGATGTTGAAATTGAAGATGAAGATCTTTAAAGTGCAGGGGATACTTGCTACTAATCCTAAGGGTGATTTAAAAACGAATATGGTACAAATAGTGCCTTCAGTTTGTCCATAAGCTGAACAACTTGTATGGATAAATGCTAGCATTGCATTGTCTCTTGGATGGCAGTGTTAACATCCAAGTGGGATTGCTATATGAAAAGGTATAGCATAGCCTGAGGCCTTGCAACAAGGAATGACTAAAATAGAAGATATGCTTCAGGGATATGTGGGTCGCAGCTATTAGGGTGCGGTCATAACCTGATCTAGATCGATATTCTCGATTTATGTATGCTAGTGGCATCGGTACAGTTATTGATCGCAACTTGGATGATGACATATTTGGTACTATCCAGTAAGGAGTAGGTCGGTTCTGATCGCAGGGTTCAATTGGTTCGACCTGAGTACATTTTATCTTATGGTGTACTATGGCAGGTGGTACCCCAGTAGCCTTGTCATTCTAGGAAATCCATTCTCTAACAAGTGCCTTTACGAACTTAGTTATATGCATTTTACACTAGAATGTAGTTGATGTAACCATTTCATCCATGACTCAATATTTATTTTAATCCCTAAATATTATTATAATATCAATGAATTTTAGTATAGAAAGGTTTTGGTTATCGTAAGGTAAAAAACCGCATCTATGTTTATGTGTGACGCAGTCTTACAAGGTACCTTTATTTTTAAAGGGATTTTATAAGTATAAATTCCAGTTATTTGAATTTACTCACACCAAACCCATGTCTCACCCAGATTTTTTCCTAAAACTCTTGGGTGCTCAAATTTTTATGAGTAGCCAAGTAGTTTAGATTTTTACGGACGCATTTTTGAACAGCATGATATGTATATTATGTATCAACACTGTAGGAAAATGTTGTTCTAACTGTCCCAGGCTGAAGGTAGTGCTTGTTGTGACTTTGATGTATCATTTTAGAAGTGACCATATGTATTATCTTATGTTCTATTATAAATGATTGCCTTACGCTGTGAGAATCTGTGTTTCTTTCTTCTCATCTTTTCTTTTCTTTTTATCCCAACAGCTTGTTTTTGGACACCTAGATGATCGACACATGAATACTGTGGATGTATTAAGTATCGAGCAAGAAAGGTGGATCGTTACATTTCTCTCGATATCGAGAGGTTTTATAGCCCCTAGGCCCCACCTACTCACTTGTATGGTATCGGGCTTACTCTGGACTTCAATGCAAGCGGGCTCCTATCGTGTATACATATTTCTCTATGAATATCAATCCTACTACAATTAAAAAGAATATGAACTATACTACTTTTTTTTCATCTCCAACCTCCTTTACAGTAGTCACCTAATGCAGTTCTAGGCCATAGAACCTATCAAACCCTTGTACTATGACTTGTATTCTCTCCAATTCTCTCCTAAGTCTATAATATAAAAACTATTAAGTGGACGTAGGCCAAAGATTGCCGAACCACTATAAAATCTTATGTCTCTTTACTTTTTCATGCTTTTTTACCATCTATGGTAGATCTAATCCTACAACAGGTCATATTTGGATGTTGTGTCATTTTTAGCATCAACAAGTAGCATGCATAATAAACAAGCATATGGTGCACAGAGAGTATAACGAGTTTAGATGAATCATCTCAAGAAATTTTGAACATAACACAAACATGCTCATATTACAATATTCAGTCCCATGTATTTAATAGTCCATTACAAATATAACTAATCTAACAAATTTTAACATAGTACATAGTACAAAAAGTTATAATGGGTAGAATATTATAATAGAACAAATGAGAGATATTGCTAAATCTTCTTGGATTCATGAGAAAAATGTAGAATACATGTAGGATATTGTAAGCTCACAAATCACAACGAAACTCATGTAGAAGAAAATATGGGATTTGCACGAGGTTTAAGAAAATAGGAAGCAACGCCAAGAAGATTCCGTATTTAAATTCGCAGCAACGAAAGCAGCGGACGTCAAAGACAAACCTGCATGGGAAAACATGGTTTCTCACTTAAAATCGAAAGGTAAAAATATGAAATGTACTAAAACAAACTTGAATGCTCCTCCTCATACTAAAATAAGGAGCAATCTTACCAACTTGGCTTAGTGAATATGTTAGCGTGGAACGTCGGGGGTCTTAGCTGCCTTACTAAGCAACTGGATGTCATGAAAATTATTAAACCAAAACATGCATCAATAGTGGGTCTTTTAAAAAGCAAACTAGCTGATGTTAAAATTAAATAAGCGGTTTATTTTATTAACAAAACCGGGAATATATGCACAACAATAATCAACACTACAAAGGTAGAATTTTGGTTTTATGGGATAAAAGTCATGGGATATGTCGGTTATTCATAAAAATGAATAATATCTTATTTACTGTGTCACAAACAGAATAAGCATGGATTCCATCTGTACTTTCGTGTATGCTTACAATCAAGCAGATAAGAGGAGTAGATTATGGGAATACATCAAAAAATAAGCCAACGAGATCAACATACCTTGAGTGGTTGTTGGAGACTTTAATGCCATTTTATACAGTCATGGTAGAATAAACAATGGCCATTATAGCTCCTATCCAGATGCAAATTTTGTAGAATATATAGGAATCTCTAGCCTTTTCGAACCACCTAATTTATAGAACAACTACACTTGGAGAGGAGGATATAATCTGTCAATTCATGGAAAAATTGGTAGGCTCCTCGTTAATAAAGAGTGCCACGACAAGTTCTTAGACTTATTTGTTCACTTTTCCAACCATTACCAAAAAAGATTGAATTAGAGAAGGTCAATTTCAATTTTAAATTTGGTGATTCGATCTTTAAGTAAAACTTTAAGAACGATCAGATACTGAAGTATTCAGTCCTTAAATTGATGGTCCCAATAAAAGTTTAAGACTGAAATTGTAGTCTCTAGATTTAAAGACCGAAACTCGGTCTTAAAGTATTTTTAAAGACCGACTTTTAAAGACTGAACTGCAGTAACTAATCAGTCACAAACTATATATGTGTGTGTGTGTGTGTGTGTGTGTGTGTGTATTGCACACATGTATTTGTGAAATGCAAGTAATATAATTAGTACCATTTTTTCATTTCAATCTAAGAACAAGATATATTAAAATAAGATAAAACATGCCAAAATACATAGAGAATACAATGACAAATATCAAAATAAGATAACAGATGCCAAAATACATATAGAGTACAAAAGTATCATTTGATTACAATGCTCATAAAACAACGACATTTTTCACATTATTAAAATATCAACCACTGAACATTTCTCTAACAAGAGGACCCATTATACACTTCAAACAAAAATCCCATTAATGAACTAACAGAAGCGTATTCTTCTTACTGAACAATAAGGAATAAAAATATGCTGCAAATAATCCATTAGCTCGTACAGTCTTCCTTTTCATGTAACCATGAATCGTAGGATCATTCTAACTTGCCTGACTTTAATAGCTCAAACCTTCTTTTTTGGGCATCGGATCTTCAAAAAAAAAAAAAAAATTAGTTGGATAGCAAAATAGTCAAAATAAAACTCAAATCTGTAGCTAGGTAGAAAGCTACAACGAACATGAATTTGTTTTATAGACTAGAATCCAAATAGTTTACCACCTTTTTTTAACATTATCTCCTTGTTAGTTAGATTTTAAATAAAAGTACATCCAAAATAATAATAATAATTTTAATCGGAAAGTTATTTGAAGGAAGGGATGAAAAAAATATACCTTTCTCAATTTAAGATCATTGGGAATAGATTTGCACATGAGAAAAAAAAAGTTATTTTTGAAGTTCCTGAGAATTTAAATTTAGCATTGTTAATGCTCTTTTAAGAGGAAGATATTGAGGTGATATAGCTTTTGCATGAGAAAGAGGTAGCTTGCGGTTATGGAAAGAAGAACACAATTATAGAAGATAATGGAGCATTTTATTCATTTTAATACATAATTTTTTTATCAGACCTGAATTTAATTCTAATTAATTCTAAATGCTACAATACGGATCATTAAATGCAACCATCGGATTGAAAAATCATATAGAATCCTAGCCATGGAATGTTGAATTTTTTAATACCTTTTAGAAATCGATTTTTTTGAGAAAAATGTGTGATCCTCTTAAGAAGAGGAGAGCATACATGCACATATATAACACCAGAAATAAAGGAGATGCCAACAAACCTGGCAGATAGCCAAAACCCCCCATACAAAAAGAAGAAAAAATAACCCTTCCAAAAGTCTAAAAAACTAAAGACACACTCGAAGAAAACTACAAAAAAACAGCATCTACGGATAGAAACAACTCACAAAAAGAGCAATCTATAACACCAACTCCACGAAACAAGCCATGATAACCAGAAACGCCTCCATAAAAATAGCAGACTACAACATCTCCACCACACCCACCACATCAACGAACCTCCAACCAAACAACCGATCTCAAGCAATAGACCTAGAAATCTTAAGTTTCAACCTAGGACTTCTTCTAATGATAACATCTGGACTACTCCTACAAATTTTATTACGCGTTTTGGGAATAGGAGTAGAAACACGAGCATGAATAGATGATCTTCTACGAGATGCCCAGCAGCAGTACACTATAGATATGAAAAGACTAACGTAAAAGTAAATGATATTGTTCGAGTCATAAGTCATATCCTCAAAAGAACATAGCCTTCCTAAAACAAATTCCAAACCCTGCCATTCCTGAATCCTTCTCTCCCTGTTAACAACAATGCTCCATGACTTCAATTTCTTAGTCAAAAAAGACCCATTAATCTCTACAACATTGCACAAACACTTCTCCAAAAGATCTGAGTTACAACTGCCTAGCTGAGATACCTCTAATCTAAAAAAATCTACAACAACAAACGAGTCATCATCTATCACAAAATCACCTGGAAAACAAAGTGAATACTACGTCAAACTGCTTGCATTTTTTAAAACAACTACATTATATGATCCAACAGAGTTTTCCAAACTCAAATCCACTTTAGTCAAGAAAGCCTCATCATCAACAAATAAGCTATCAACTACAAAATTCTTACCAAGACTGTCAGAACAACTATCATCATCTCGAGTTGACACAACCTTAGAACTAACAAAACCTCGAAAATAACTGTCTTTATGTACTACACAAACCCAATCTGTCGACTTACCATCATCAAAAATGTATTCACCATTCACTTCATTCGTAGAAAAATCTATAAACTCAGATGAGAAAATACCAGTAACTACTTCCCTATCTAGATCATCAATATCAATATTACATTGATACACATCATCACCAGTATCATGATTACAAAAATGAAGAACGGCAACTGCATCAATGCACCTATCACCAGAATGCTTTAAAGAAGCTTCACTAGCCACCAGTAAAGTATCAATGGCAAAATCACAATCTTCTTCGCCATCATTAACCATTGGAAAAGATGATGGCACTCTAACATCAATGGCAGAAGAAATCAAATTATCTGTAGCTGCCAAATCTTTAGGAATTCCAAATCCATCCATCAACAAATAATTCTGACAGTAAAAACTCACTTACCACAGGATCTAATAGAAGTTTATCAGCATGAGTATCCCTATTTGAATCATTCACATATAATTCTTCAATGTCAAACCAAAGCGATTCCTCTGAATTATGGAAAGCATTATCATATTTCGAAAACTCTTTGGGTTGAAACCCATTCCAGTTACCAAAATTCGAATATTAGCCAATGCTTTCAGCAGTTAAGCAATCAAAGTGCCAAAACAGTTTGTTAAAAAGGAAGTCACATTCTTCAAAGTTACCTACACAACAATCCATGAAAAAGCCTCTTAATCTCAGGAACCTCGAGAATAAAGTAATAGTGATGATCTTTTGGACACAAAGGCTTCGAAAAATAGGATCAAAATATGTGAACAAGGGATCTGAAGAAAGGAAGGGCTAAAAACGAAGGATAAGATGATCTCTTATGACCAAATACTCCACAATTAAAACAACGAATAGGATTAGAATAGACTTTAGCTTTATGATTCTTATCTCCACATCGAAAATAATAGAAAACCTCTTCCAATTCGAGGTAAACACTACAACAAAACAGTCTTTTTACAACGGGCAATGCCCGTTGTAATATGCCTCGTTGTAATAGATCCACCACATTTTACAACGTGCAAAGCACGTTGTAAAAACCGTTGCAGTATACCTTTTTATAATGGACATAACCCGTTGCAATAGACTAACCATACTAATTGCATAGCCTATTTCACAACATGTATTGACCGTTGTAAAATACATATTTAACAACGTGTGTCGACCGCTGTAAAATTTTTATATAACTACGTGCAGTGACCGTTCTAAGAAGCTCATATAACAACGCACATTGCCCGTTGCAAAATAAATGCAAAATAAAAAAAAAATTACAACAGCATCCATGCAATACATGCATACTAATGCTAAATATTGTCGTAAAATAATTAAAATCACATACGAAAAGACTAAAAGCTAGAGCCATAGAATTCTAACACTCCAAAGAGTTAGATAAGTTTACCTGCCAAATACATGAAGCATTAACACATAACAGTCCGCTACAAATACCATATTTTAAGTACAATCATACTATACCATAGAGATGAAGTCTTTTTATATTCTAAAATTCTCCAGTACCACACCCTACTACTTCACTAGCCACTGCAACTCCCAGATCAACTACCACAACAATATCACCTAGCTATTGTTCGAACCCCATACACTTCTTGTCTCAACCACTAAACAACTTCAACATATCACTTCAACATCCCTTTACATAACTGCTCTGTGAAAACTACCTTCCCTCTTCATCAAACAAACCACCGTCACACTTGTAATCACTGCCTCTTACCTAAGACCATCTTCAAGCTACAACAAAAACTTCACAACTTCACCCCTCACCACTTCATTGATTCACTAACCGTGCACTTCATATCACAACTTCTCCCACCCAATATCAAAAACATACACGCAAAATTTCCCTAACCTGCTGCAACATACAATCTGATGCAAGTCAACTGTCAAACACCCACAGCAAAACACCACTGATCAACAACAACTGCCTTCACCTTCTACAGTCAGTTGCCACAAACCCTCCAGCCATAACAGCTGCTATAAACCACCATCAAACCCCCTGGCATCAAAAATATCTCCATGTTAAATATTTTACAACCCCTGCCATATCACTGACCAGTCATCAACCTGTTGCATAACTCCAGTGCTACCACTACATCTGCCTTTGAATCACTACTGCATCATTGCCTAACCTCCTACTGTCATACAAGTTCAACAGTTTGACCTCAGCACAGTAATTTCTCATACCACCCAACAAAACCAAAATGACAAACTTCATTGCACTACACCATCTCTATTCATTCTTCATCAAACAACAACTGACCACAACCTATCGATCCACTGCAAAACCTATCTACTGATCACTTCATACCAGAGCACCTTCTTCTGCGCTACCAACCATTTCCTCCACCTCAAACACCTGCAGTCCAACAAACTCTATAACCATATCAACATTTCAACCGTTACCTTCATCACAGTCCCTGTTCAATAATCAACCACAACAACAACTTCATCAAATCTGCTTACTTACTCAACTCTTCCTCCACCATCACAAAACCAACTAGACACTGCCATACATCCCAAACCAATCTGCACAGTGATACAACAGCAAGCTCATTGCTGACTTCACCCCCCCAAACACATATACACACAGCCCATACATCAATCACTGCATATCTGAATATACTCCAATCTCTGCCACTTATCAAAACTTCAATCCCTCAACAAACTGCTACTCCACAGCATCTCTTACTCCCCAATCCACTTCCTTCAATTCACTTAACCAATCACACTTCATGGATAGCACTAATCTTCTTCCCTGTCATAAAAACGGACCAACCACATTTCTCTGGCAACTGCAAATTCAACATACTGACTTCAAACTCCAAACAAACTTGCCTCACCTGACATGGACAAACTCTGCTAGACCACTTCAACACACCATATAATAGTGCACTCATCCACCTGCATCTTTTGTTTTTTCATGGTCACTTTCATCACTTCCGTCCAAGTCTTCTTATGCTGGTTGTTTCTTTAAAGGCGTCTTCTTCTTTTCAACTGATACTTTCTGTTTTTTTTGAAGCTTTTGTGTCATTTTTAATTTTTTGAGCAAGTCGCTTTTTGGTTATTTTCACTGCCTCGTCATCTTTATCCTCACCCTGTTCTTCATCAGAGTTTGAGTCTGAATTCTTATTTACCTTCTTACTGACTTTTTTATTAGAAGTTTTCATCTGTTTCTTCTTCGTACTAGTTGAATCATCAACAACACCAGACGATTGCAAGGTCTGTTACATAAATGTCAAGTTGGTACGCTATAATTTTCAATGGGTAATAAAACTTATATAAATTTCACAGAGCTTACTTTGTCTAATTCAGTGCTGATTAACTTTTTACGAGCATCAATGCTACCTTTCTTAAGTTCTAGATCTTCCTCTAACAGACGTCGCACTTTCATCAATGTTATGCTGAATATTTTACAATGTAAACCATGTCAGATAGAAGAAAAACATAATACAATTTTTTGGTAGGGTTGAACAATATAATTATATGTTTATACTAGATACATAGTTGGTAAAGAAAATGGATGACAGATTACATACTCTAGGTTCCCTCTAAAATAAGCAGCTCTCTTTCTGATTGCTTTCTTTACAACGTCTTCACTGATTTCTTTATTATGACCGAGACTTTCATGACTCATTTCAGATTCTTCTGAGTTCTTGTTAATATCGGAACTGCTATTTGTTAGATCTCCTTTTTTATTTTCACCTTCCTCTGCTGAATGAATAGATTCTTCAACCTTCGCCACTGCTTCAGATGCATTTTCATTCCCATCACCATTGAAATGCTGATATCAAAACGAGGTCAAGTTGCAAGAAATCAGTCCAGGGCAATGTAGAAAGAAGTGAATTAAAGATATAATTCATATAACTAAACTGTAGAAAAAGGGTGATAAAAAAATTAGCGTCCTTATATTGATCCACTAAAAAAATATCCCTTAGTGGTAGTCGCTTGTGAGGGAGTAGCAAATTAGTTATTACAAAATTATCACAAGATAATTTCATTATACATTTTTAAAGCATAAAGCATTTGTTGACAACCACACTTTCTTAAAAGTGATATAAGAAATTTTAATTAACATTCATCGGCATTTTTTACTGCATAAATGTACATGACCAAAGTTGACATTGCAACGTATAAACTACGAAGCAAAATACTTAAAGGATTTATTAATTGACTTTCAAGTTATATTATATGTTGTGTTTGTCAATTTCGCCAATGACTACACAATGGATAACATTTGTGCGGCTATAACATACTATGCATATACCTTTAAACAATTAAAATGTACGCCAATTTATGTATATTTTTGTACAAATTTTGATATTAGATTTCAAAAAAAAAAATATATATATATTCTAGCTTCATGCCTTATTTCAAATTTATTATAAAAATAAGTTTGATTTTCACCAAACTAGCAATATGTGTTTTGCCCAACTTGAAAGTGCACAAGCACAATACGTCTTAAAAATAGCGGCTTATGCTTGCACACTTTGAAAGTACGCAAGTACGAAGCCTGACCCGGTGAAAACCAAACCTGTTTTTGTAAGAAGTTTGAAACCGGGCTTTAAGTTAGAATAGGTTTTTTCTTTTTCCTTTTTCCTTTTTTTCCCTTTCATCTAGTACTAAAATCTGTGCTAAATTTTAATCATATGGAACTCGGAAATTAAAAAAAGCAATAACATGAAAATAATAATGGTGGTAATTGTACATGCTCGTAGGACCAAATATAATCATAACACTTGAACAATATTTAAACAAATAGCAGAAAAGATTTGAGACAAACTTGACATTAATTAAGATCTACAAGTTCAATTTTATACCACATAACCATATTATGCAATCGCATAGCCGGATTGTGCACCAGCATAATGACATATTAGGGGAAATGACTGCAGTAAGCATGGATATGTATATAGGGATCCATAGACCCTTCTTATGTATCCCGTCCATCTTTTTGTGTAATTCGAAATGAGACAAAATTTTGTAGATGTGATGTACCTGCCATCAATATATACTACACAAAAATTTGGATCGTTTGAAACTGCTAAATCATTCAAAATTGAAATTCAATACAGTAGAATTTCAATTTGAATATTGAAAAGTAGAACTGATGAAAAGTAGAACAAATAAAAATCAGTTTGTCTTTTGCATTTTATACAGACTCGATATTTCAGCTCGTACACTTCCAAATAAATAAAGAAGATTCTTTTATCAGCATACCGATAATTAGAAAGTGAAGGCTCACGAGTTTATCCCAAATCAGCAACTAGTTCTGTACAGTTTCACATAATTCGTGTCCAAAAAAGTGTTGTTCTTGGAACCCTATCAATATCATTCAGAACAAAAAGTGCTTAAATCTCCGTTTTGATAAAGGGTCAGAGATGCAATTAAATGTCTATCGTTTAATGGTTCCGTAAATATGTTACAAAAAATGAAAGAAACAAACTGCTTTACAATGCTTTCTGCATAATATAGCTAATTAATTTCTTAACAAAAAGCTATATTTGTTCCAAAGCAGTTTATTTTCCAAAAATTCACGTTGTCACTAAACCATTTGTACTATTTTACAAATTTCTAATGTTTTGTACCATATTAGAAAATTTGTCCAAGTTATTGAAGAACTTTCTGTAGGTCTGAGTTAAATTTCTTAGCTTGGAACCCGTTAGTTGGTCGCATACATATACTACTTATATGCACTCGGGATTGTTTTACTTTGATTAAATTGATCTACTATGCATACATGAGTTACTTAGAGAACCAATCCTCGTTGTCAATAGAACTTTAGGTTTTGGAGTATATAAAAAAAATCAACAAAATTTCAGATTGTATAAGATAATTACCTCTTGCATACAGTGATCTTGACAAATTCGTCTGCCAATTTAAATCAGTTGCTGCATAACAAATAAAAAGATTTTTAAGTTCACAAAATACAACCCACACAACAAGAGTGGCAGGATACCTGAAGATTAAAAAAAGATGCATAAAATAAAACAAAAATACCGTGTTTATCGATAACTTCTTTTCTGGAGAAGGAGCGACTTCCACGAGACATCTCAGCACTACAGAAGGCGGTGGTGGTAGTGTTTTCCGGGCTACTGTATTATTGATTCGGGCAGCTCAATTATTAAGGAGACAATAATTTTTTGGAGGAGAACACGAATTCACTTAAGTGGGGTAGTGAATATTTTAATAGAACAAGAAAGAGGCGATGTAAGAAGACGAGAGGAGGAACTCAATGAGGCGGTGAAGTTGTGGGGAGAAAAATGCCATGGAAATTGAGATTTAGGATTAATAAAAAGGGGAAAGCGGGAAATGAAAATTTTGGAAGGCAAGGAGCAAAAGTGGCTGCGAAATAAGAACAGTAACAACGGGAATTTGACCGTTGTAAAATTGTCATCTATTACAATAGGCATGTTGTGAACGTTGTAAAATTGGTATGTATTACAACGGGCTTGAAAGGACCGCTGTAATAACATTCTATTACAACGGGCTATCATCGTCCGTTGTAAAAAGGGCGTTGCATAGGGCATATATTACAACGGGCATGAATGGACCATTATAATAGCCTTCTATTACAACGGACAACCAATGCCCGTTGTAAAAAGGGCGTTGTAATAAGGTATTTTTGTTGCAGTGAAAAGTTGTTTGTGGTTTTTAAAATTGGGTTTTTGGATAAGAGAATTTGTCTGCTCCATAATAAGAAAAAGAATTGGAATCAGAAATTACATGGCAATGCGATGAAGACGATTGCGCAAAGAAAGGAGATGAATTTGTTCGAACGACGACGTTTTCTTGAATACGAACCCTTTTCCAGTTGTTCGCCATTTTACAAGATTTATAAAATTGAATTTTTATAAATCCACCTTTTAGAAATTGAATTAAAGACCGAAAATTCAGTTTCTAATCAGTTTTAGATTTTATATACTTCTTAAAGACTAAATTTAAGTCTCTACTAACAGAAATTAAAGAAAAGACAGAAATTTTTAGTCTTAGTGAAGTCGTTGGTTAAAGATTGAAAATAATTGGTCTTTACATTTCAGTCTTTAAATGGAATTTATTTTGTAATGAACCACTTCACGAGTGATCGCACTCCTATTATCTTATATTTGCCTCGGAAAGACATCGTACTAGAAATCAGCCTTCCAAATACAATAACTCTTGGCAATTCATCCCTGGATATCATGATATTATTAAAAAAGAATGGGATAGTTTAGTTTAGGTATAGGTAATTCATTGTTTCGTCTACTGTCAAAGCTAAAGAAAATAAAGGAAAACCTTAAGATATGGAGTAGAGAACTCCCATCTAACCATAAGACTACGGAGAGGCACGAAGGATCTAGATGTGACATTCTCTTATCTAATTAAACACCCAAACAAGGGTCAAGTTGTTGACTTATACAGAAGCAAAATGGAACAACGACGTGATATAATTTGTAGACAAACTACAGAAAATTTGCAACGATCAAAATTTAAGTGGCTCACAAAAGGTGACAAAGCTTCTCACTTTTTCATGCTAAGTTTACGGCCTCGAAATCCAACCCAACATAAAAAATGATGTTGGATGTTTAGGGGAACTAGAATCTAGATTGATGCAAACGAAAGCCTAAACATGGAAGCAATATAGTACGTTACAAACTTATTTAATGCTTCCAATATCTCAACTATTTTTTTGCATATCATTTGTAAAATAATCCTTCCAGGTAATGCCAAGAAAGGTTTGGCCGTGTCTTTTGAAATGAATGAAGTTAAAGTGGCGTGTTCCAAATAGATGATGATAGTTCTCCGGGCCTAGACAGTTTCAACTCACGATTCTTCAAACTTCATTAGGAACTCATTCAAAATGATTATTTGAAGCAATGGTGGTTATTCAACAATCGGGTAAAATCATTCTAGAAAGTAATCACACATTTATTTGTTTAATTCTAGAAAAATTGAGCCCACGTACATTCTCAAACTATAGACCTATTTCCCTGTGAAATGTGATTTATAATATTTTGGAAAACTTGTGAAATAAAATGAAGGTTTACTTAAATAATTCAATCTCAATTAACCAAAATGCCTTCATTCCAAGTAGACTCATCAGGAAAAAATTTCTACTTACGTACAAAATAATGAGAGGGTTCAATGGAAAGACATCAAACAATGTATGCCTAAAAGTGAATTTACATAGGGTATGATAAAATGAGTAGGGAAGTCATATACCATATGTTGCTTTGTATGAGTTTTTTCGAAAAATTTCCACATTTGATATATGAATGTATATCCACCACCACTTTTTCAGTTTTACTAAATGGCAACCCATCATGTTTCATCCATAGCAATGGGGCATAAGACAGACTGACCCTCTATCTCCATTTTTTTACCGTTGCAATGGAATACTTCACGGTACTATTAGATATGGAATCGCATGAGGGCAACCATACTTCTATTCTTTCTATTGAATCTTCTCTCACTCATTTATTGTATGTGAATGATATTCTAGTTTTTCCAAAAACTAGCATTAAGGATGCTGAAATTATGCCAAAGTTTTTCACATCATTAAAAATCTGTGAACCTAGAAATGAATGAACATAAATCCATCTTGCTTTTTAGCAAAGAGGCTAAAGAAAGGAACTAGAAAGTAAATACTTTGAAGGTCCAGCTTGGAAATCTCCCTAGCACCTACTAGGGAATTCCATTATTTTACAGTAAACTAAAACCTGGAGGCTTTGGTATACTGTTAGATAAAATAAACAAAAGTTTTAATGATTAAAAATAAAATAAAATGATGAATGAAGCTCATAAAAATTGTGGTTTACCTAATGATCATTTTTTGGGCTCAATTTTGCCAACTATTAACATCTGTCATCAACAAATAAATTCATTATGCTCAAACTTTGTGTGGAAAAATAAGCATCACAAAATGAGTTTGAGTTATATGTGCCGTACAAAATATGAAGGAGGTGTGGGCATAAAGCAGTGCGAAGAAGGAGGCGTGGGGTTAATATTTCCTTTCAGCCATTGAACTAAAAACATAATACAACATAATTTTTGAAGATTTCTGAAAGAGTTGAGTTTGTACTAAATTAGATTCTTTTTAATTATCATATTTTTTTACGATAAGATATTAATTTGTTTATTTTTTTTTGAAAAGATTTAATGGTTTTTTTTGTTATTTCATTCGGTTTCTACAACTTGAATGTTTAAGGATTTAAATGAATTTCTTTTTTCAAATTTTTAAATCTTTCTGAGCATTTCCTGTTTTTGAAAGGAAAATGTATTTGTTGAACAAATTAATTTAATTTTAGCAAAAATCTCTTAACTAAACTTACACCACATGAGGAAACAAGATTCAAAAATATTTGCAATCTTAAAACTTTTCGGACTTTTTTGGAAAACTAATTTTTTTTTATTAATGAAAGAATGGTTGTCTATTTAAAATTATTTGATTTTATAACTATTTTAATTTACCAACAAGTAAAATTTTGTTTATATTATAAATTAATTAATTTTATTATTAATTAAATACCAAAAGACTAGGATATTTCTACATAGAATAAGCAAATAACATGAGAGATTTAAGTGAATATGTTGAAAACAAAGTATTTTGTCTCCTGTTTATTTTAGTTCGAGGAATTTCATTTTTTCATCATTATGATAAGCAATATTTTCTATTTATGGATTCAATTAGTTTTTTTTGTTTTCCCTTTGAATGTGTAGGGAAATACACACGGATACATACTCCATTGTTATCTAGTCTATTGACCTGGTAGTATTCGAACGGACTTAAACGATCAAACCGAATGAGCGAACGATGTACAAACGACCCAAGGACTTAGGAATATCTTAAAAATTCAAAAAAAGAGGAATACAAAAAAATAAGCAAAAAAAGTTGAAAATTAGAAAGTTCAAGTTTTGGAAGAGTTGATTTGAAGCGAACTCACAAAATTCTCAGATCTGACTCGAAGCAGGATAGCCATGGAAAAACTTTAAGCCCAACCAGAGCAAACTATGTAGAAACCCCAAGTTAGGGATCGGTACCGAGTCCACTTTAGGGATCGGTGCCGACTTTTGAAAACTTAAGTCACACACATGGAAAACTCGGGTCTGACTCCAAGCAAGCTAACTCGGCGACTCGGGTCGGACACACAAAAATCTTGGGTTTGACTCTAAGCAGATGAAGGAAAACTTGGAACATGAAAATCTCAGCGAATCTTGAGGTCAAGCCCTAAGCAAACACTCAAATTTCTTGGGTCGCACTCCAAGCAAATTCAACCTAAGTTAAAACAACCCAAGGCAATTATACAACAGTGGGATTCCCCAAGTTCAGGATCGATACTGACTCCTACTTGGGGATTAGTACCGACCTGTGCAATTAAAGTGCTCGACAAATTCAAGACGATGGAGGTGCAAAAAATCATAGCGGGGATACAACAAGGATATAGCGGGATATAACAGATGACTCTAAAATAGCATATAAAACTCATACTTAATGTTTTTACAAATATATAAATGATAATTAATAAAAAAATTAAAATTTCAATTTAATTATAATGAATACATAAATAATTTTAAATAAAAACATGTGCAAATATAATGTAAATAAACGTAATACGGTCATACAACAAAATTGTATTTAGTACAATATTAGAGTATTTTCTTATTAAAAATATTAAAAATTCAGTTAAATAAATTAATTTCATAATTTTTATAATGTATAAATTTCAATATTCATTTCATTTCTTTTAAAGAAGATATAGTGGAAATAGCGGAATATAGAGGGAATAACGGGATATAGTGGAAATAGTGGGGCATAAAGCGGAAAGACTATATTTGAGCTATATGGAAAAATCGTAGCAGTTGAAATTCACTATGTGATATAGAAGGATTATAGCGAGGTAATAGCGGGGCATTGACTTCACAGGTACCGACTCCTCTTGGGTGGACCACATCTTCTTCCTACATGCCTATCTTGATGCCAAGAGCGCATTTCCAATGCTATCCTATTGATTTAATGCGATTCTTTACTAATATCCGCATACTACGGATCAACAACTCTGTTCTTTTACAACTCCATCGATATCTCTATAAAAAAATTAGGAGACTTTGCAAACAAAGCTTGGATTTGTAACACGAACATCGAGAGAGACCATCACAAGGAATTATAGGGCCCCACTCCATTCTTTGGGAATCGCTACCAATCTCCCATATAGATATCGATATCGATCCCCATACTGAGCATAAATGGGGTCGGTTTTTTCTAGAAGGCTTCATCTTGGCAAGGAGCTTCTATAATTGGGATTTGAGGAAGGTATTATAAATTAAAACTAAACTTTTAGTATGAAAACTAAGTGCATGTGTCATTGGTATTATAAATGTCTAAAATATATCATGTGCTTTAATATATCTAAAACAAGTAAGAAATTTAAACTCGAAATTCACAAAATATTCATATCACATTTCCATTATTGTTGTGATCGTAGTTTCAATCGTTTAAGTCTATTCTAACTTAGAGTCGATCTCCTTATCCTTTCTCTTGACCTGACACGGGGAGCAAAAAATAATTCGAGATGGATGTGACTAACCGTCCATCTCCTAATTCTTTCCCTTAACCCGACGGGGATCATAACAAGCAAATGAGCAGATGAGACTGATCATCCATCTCTAAACTCTTTCCCTTGAATTGAAAGGAAGAGTTCAAATCAAAATGGACGTGACTGGCCATCCATCAACTTAACTCCTTTCCTTGATCTGATAGGAGGAATATGAATTTCGAGATGGATGTGATCTGACCGTCCCTCGTCAACCAAGAAGCGGACGTGACTGACCTTCCATCTTCAAGCTCTTTCCCTTGACTCGACGGGGGAATTTAAATCAAAATGGACGTGATTGACGATCCATCGACTTAACTCTCGACCCAACAAGGGGAATCCAAACCAAAGTGGATGTGACTTGACCATCCACTTACCTGCTTTTAATTTTAACCTTGAAATGAAAGCTTGAAATTAGGATGAATGTGATCCGACCATTCATCTAACAACCTTTTTCCCATGGCTTCATCGAAATACATACATAGAATGAATGATTTGACCGCTCATTCACCTACTCCTACCTTTCATCCGTCAAGGAGCACAAACTTAGAACGGGTATCACATGATCGCTCTTTTGCCATATCAAACCATTAAATCTAATAGGAAAAGGATAACTTCATAAGGACGAGACTCGATCGTTCGTGCACTAACCCGTTGACCTCAGACTGCGGCAAAGGAATATCATCAACTTATAATTGAAGACAACTGCTCAACATTGTGGCTCGTGCCTAATGTACGATATAACTTAAGGCTACAACCGGAATGATGCCCTAGAATGGAACGATCGAAATTATTTGATCACCAACTCATGATGAATTCACGAAATCATGGCAACCTCATCATCAACCCTTACTATTTCATCTTCCTTAACATCATCTTGAGCCTCCTCAACCTACTAAATGAGGACCGGGGCCATGGTTAGACCTAAACATCTAAGAATTGGATGTAAAACTAATAACTCAAGCAGGAAATGCTTTGGTCACCAATCGAAACTAGTCGCCCTGATGGCTGCTCTTCATCAGACTGGCCCGAAAAAAAATTGTAATTACAACCCACCAGAATTTGGTAATGACCTACGGGCATAGGAACATGCTTGGAGGCCAATGACACACACAACATACAATCTCCTGGATTGACGAAAATCAAATTCTTACCTAAGACAATTAAAAGGAAGAAACTGATTCAGATGACCAAGACCTATTAACCCAATCAATTAGCTCAATGTCGGATATCGACCTTGCTATGCAACAATCATCTGAGATACTGAATGAAATCCTTCACAACGATCCTAACTCATCTCTATTTGAAGCACATCACAATTGTAACAAGATGTACATTAGATGGAAAATATTATCTAGCCTATTGGTCAAGCAGTATTCAAGCAGCCTTAAACTATCGAATCAGACAAGCGAACAACGAACATATGACACAAGGACTTTGAGAATATCGTAAAAAGGAAACAAAAGAGAAATATCAAAAATTAGATGGAAACAGGTTGAAAATTGGAATTTTCAAGTTTTTGAAAGGTGGTATCGAAGAAAACCCACAAAATCCTTAGATTTGACTCGAAACAGGATAGCCATGGAAAAACTCCAAGCACGACCCAGAGCGAACCATGTCGAAACCCCAAGTTTGAGTCGTTACTAAGTCCACTTAGGGATTAGTACCGGCACTTGAAAACCAAAGTCAGACATATGGAAAACTCAGGTCTAACTCCAAGCAAGCAAACTTGGATCGGACTTGTGTCAGACACACAAAAATCTCGAGTTTGACTCCAAGCACTCAAAGGAAAACTCGAAACACAAAAATCTCAGAAAAGCTTTAGGTCGAACCCCAAGAAAACACTGAAATTTCTTGAGTTAGACTCTAAGCAAGTTCAACCAAAGCCAAAACAAGCCAAGGCCACACAAAAGTGGGATCACCTAAGTTAGGGATTTGTACCGACTCCAACTTGGGAATCAGTACCGACTCCCAAATACAGCTTGGGTAGATCCCATCTTCTTCCTACATGCCATCTTGATGCCAAGAGCCCATTTCCAATGTTATCCTATTGATTTAATGTGATTCCCTATCGATCTCCACGTACTCCTAAACCAGCAACTCGGTTCTTCTGCAACTCCATCGATATCTCCAAAAAAATCTTAGCAGACTATGTAAACAAAGCTTGGACACATAACATGAACATCGAGAGGGGCCACCACGAGGAGTCGTAAATCCCCACTCCCCTTCTTTAAGGATTGGTACCTATCTCGGGGTACCAATCTCCATACTTAGCACGTACGGTGTTGGGTTTTTTTGAGGACTTCATCTTGGCAAGGATCTTCTATAGGCGAGATTTTAAGAAGATATTTCGTTATTCATCCCTGTAAATACACCAAGAAACCTATATTATAGGGATCTTCTTCTCTTTGTGACCTGGGCATCTTCTCTTTTTTGTCTAACTCATCCCTATACATTCATTAAAATTCATTGTACTTAAGGATCAAAACAGATCTCAGTCACTTGTAATCACAAATTGGTGGAAAACTAATAGAGAACCTTTAAGTGGACATACGCCAAGATTACCAGACTACTACAAGATCTATGTGTGATTGCTTTTCCCTTTTTTCCTTTATATTCTTCATTTATTCTCTAGTCTTTTACTCCTTTGGGTGTTTGTGCCGTTTGTGGTTCAAATATACATATATTCAAACAATTTAACAAAGACCTAGAAAAATATTCCTATGCCTTTAAGCAATGTAAAAGTATGTGTTAAACCTCCAATATATAGTTTAAATAAACAGCAAGGTGATCATATATATAACTTTGGCACTAGTAAAGTAACATAAACATAATAAATTGGTATGTCAAACGAAAATCGAACATAAAGCAAACACATAAAAGGCCTTGTGGTTTCATAATTGGCAGATCTTATTGATTCGGTCTAAAATTGGTTTTTATTTGTAATTTTTGATGACAAATAACCGGGTAAAAAAACATAATTTGATATAGATGAACTTAACTTTCATTAGATTAAATAGTGTGAATATGTTCCATGCTGATAAGGCCTAAGCCATGTTTATTTGTAGTAGAAGAATATTTGCAAAAGAGAGATGAAGAGATGAAGAAATGTAGGAGGAGGAGGAAGAGAAAAATATAGCAAGAAGAGAAATAATTTTTTAGCCTACAAGGTTCTATTTCATCATAGCAATATATAACAACATACATAGTTCCTATTTTACTAGATTTAGACAAGTGTCCTAACAATAGTCCATACATTGGTAATAATTCAGAGCCATGTGACAAAAGTTCTTATTAAAGCAGAATTGCTGTAACTGTTTTCAGGCCTTGTCTTATGCCGCTTAAATGTGCACCATTCCATTGCTAATTATTCATGTGCAGGTTATATATTGTAATTTTTAGTTCTCACTCAATCCTTGTACTTAGCATCTTTGTGCCTTTAACTAAACTCCTCAAAAAAAAAATATGACCACTTTCATTCCACTCCACAAATGAATTTAAACTGGACACAACTAACAATTTCACTTTACTTATCAAATCAACATATGAATTTATAGCCATGTCGTAACTAAGATAAGCATCATCATAGTTGGATAAATTGACAAAAATGAAAATATTTTCATGAGATTTATCAACAACTTCATCCAAATTTTCCTTAACATGATTTATGGCTTTCAACTTCTTAAGTCCACTTGTGATAATTGTTTTACCAACTTTATTATTGGGTTCTGTGGTTATTTTTGAATCATTAGGGGAGGGGTTTACCAATGATAGTGGTGTTATTGGTGTTATATGAGTCGTTGGACGGGTAGTTATAGAGGTTGTTATGGTGGTTGTGACGGCGGTGACTTAAGAACGTAACTCAGCAAGGGATTTGTTATTAGAACGAAGTTAGGAATGAATGTAGTGAAAGGTGGCAATGGTAGGAAAATTTGTGCAATTGATGGTAAGGTTTTAGTGTAGATAGTGGAGGAGAGATCGAATCGTTATTTTATGGATTTAGTTAAAGCTTGCCACGGTGAAAGTTGGTTGTTTCGATGCATCCATTGAAGCCAAATGAGAGCTTGAACTTACACATAATAGTTGTCATGGTTGATTTATTGCTTCACCGAGGTTGAATGATATTTTTAAAAAATGCTGGATTCTACGAATCCATCCTAAAAGGATTAGACCCATCGAAATAAGATAGTTGATGTGATGTTGTTAAAGAATTATTTTTTGTGGTGATTTCAATCAAAGCTTGATTGATTTGATAAAGGGATGTTCTTATTTTGGTAAAGGTAGTCTGTTGGGTGTTAAAGTTAGCTTTGGAGATTGAGGAAAAGGAAGTTTGGTGGTCATATAATTGCTAAATATCATCATCAAGTTGGTTGATCATGATAAAAGAGTAAGGAATGAGTTTGTATAAGAGGGAAAACAGGTTTGGAAGGAGGAGGAGTTTATAAGGAAAGGGAGGAAGAAACTGCGGTGAAGTTTGTAGTGAGAAGAAGGGAGGAAATGTTGGGATGGGATCCAACTAGAGATCACTCAAATCAAAACCCTAAAAGCACAGCGGAAGATGAGATCGCGGTAAGAAATGTAAAAATGACCAATCAACATCTCAATTCCAATTAATCCAATTCAAACGTAGTCATTATCTCCAAACAAGCTATATAGAAATCAAAAATAAATCACACAGCGATATATAGTGGTTCCACTAATGTTGTATTAGTGTACATCCACTTTAAGAGAGAGATTTTATTAATATTGATGAGAAGAGTACATGAGATTGAATACAATGATCAAAATTCTAATAGAAATTGATTTGTGGAGAATAGAATTGAAGAAAATTAGGTTTTAGTAAACCCTCAGTAGTGGAGGCTAATCTATTGCCATCGCTTTCTGTTGATTTGCTTCCTTGTAGATCTAGAACCTGAAGCTAGCTTATATAGGAGAAAATAAAGCTTAGGAAAAGTTTCAAAATTGCCTCGGCAGATCTCATAAATCTTCACGTCAAGCCCAAACCGAAAAACAGTCAAAGGCGGCCACAAACATCTGTCATTTTTACAGACGTCAATTTAATAACTTGGAATGCAAGTTTTTTGAAGCAACAGACATCTAAGTTTTTTCACAGACATTTTTCATAAGGCTTGGGATAGGTTTGCTGAAGCGACAAAAGTCTGTGGATTTCCACAGACATATGTCGTTGTCATTTCAGCACTACTCCACCTTTTCCTCCATAACTTCCACTTCTGAACTCTGATTTACGAACCATTTTCTCCATTACGAAGCTACTTCCGACCTCTACAATTCTCCATATAGTGTCATCAAAATTTAATACTGCACCTCGACACTATATACATCTCTAACTTCAATGGTACCATACCATCAACAGCAACCAATAGCACCAACTATCACTTCTTCTACCTTCAACCAAACATGAATGTTTTGCCAATGAGCTCCGGCAAAGCCACCACCTATTGCACTCCACCAACAAGCTCAGGCAAAGCCTCCGCCCACTAATGAAGTGTTGAAAACATCCAAATCTTAAACATCTCACCAAAGACTAAAGTGTGGAGGAGTGTAAACTAGAACTTACCAAGAAGACAGAACCTTAATCTCTCACCAATACTCTTCCACATCCATAATCAAGCTTCTCTCTCAACTGTGCCACCCCGTGGCACCTAGCACTTCTTCAAGTGAATCAAGTTCGAGCAATGCTCGAACTTTCCAACCAGCAATGCCTTAGTGAACATATCTGCTGCGTTATCCTTTGTGTGCGCTTTTTGAAGATATACTTTCTTATCCTCATCCATGGCACTAGACATGACTCTCTCATCTCAATATGCTTAGTCCGTGAGCTAAACACCAAATCCTCTGCCAAATGAATAGCACTTTAGCTATCATATCGAATATCGATGCTATCATGCTCGAATCCCAAGTCACATAACAATCGCTTCAAATAGAGTGCCTCCTTTGCCGCCGCCATCGCCGCTATCAAATCTGTCTCCATAGTGGATAAAGCAACTACGATCTGCAATCTCGATCTCCAACCTCGATCTCCAACTTATGACTGTACCACCAAGTGTGAATACCTATCCGAAAGTTGATTTTCTTTGATCCCTACCACCAGCGTAGTCCGAATTGCAATAACCAAATAACTTGCAATCCATTCTATCACTACCGTTAAAAATAAGACCATGAGATGATGTGCCTCTAAAGTACCTTAATAGGAGCTTCACAGCTTCCCAATACGATTTCCTTGGATTAGCCATGTATCAACTAACCATCCCGACGACATTTACAATATCGAACCTTGTATACACCAGTGCATACATTAAACTTCCAACAACACTAGCATATGGTACATTTGCCATATGAGCCTTGTCTTTCTCCAAGATAGGTGATCCTTTACTTGAAAGCTCCATATGAAAAGTTAATGGTGTATTTGACGCCTTTGCATTCTTCATGCTAAATCGGCAAAGCACTTTCTTAATGTATTCCTTTTGAGTTAGTTTCAACTCAAAACGCTTTCGATCCCTTTCAATTTCCATGCCTAATATCCTTCTTTCTTCTCCAAGATCCTTCATTTCGAACTCCGATTTTAAACTCAATTTTAGCTTGTTGATTTCATTCTTATCCTTAGGAGAAATGAGCATGTCGCCCACATACAAGAGTAAATACACCCAACAATTATTTTTCAACTTCTTGAAACAAACATATGCATCTTGGACACTTCTATGAAAACCAATTTCAAGCATAAAATAATCAAATCTCTTGTACCATCATCTACCTGATTGCTTTAAACCATATAGTGATTTCTTTAGCTTGCAAATGAAATTTGACTTACCATCAACAACAAAACCTTCCGTTTTCTCCATGTAGATATCTTCATCCAAGTCACCATGCAAAAGGATGGTTTTCACATCAAGTTGCTCCAACTCCAAGTCGTTAATAGAAACTATGACAAGTAATATCCGGTTAGAAGTATTGCAAACAACTGCCGTTTGAATATTTCATTATGCTCCTTTTCCTTTTTTTATGCAAACCTCTTAGTCACTAGCCTAGCTTTGTACCTTCCATCGTCCTTTACCTTGCATATCCATTTGCACCGAATAGCACGGTTTCCTTTAGGAAGTGGAACCAAATCCCAAGTTTGATTCTTCAACAATGATTGCAGCTTTTTCTCCAAGGCATAAATCCAGTTCGAGCTATCACTTGACTCCATGACGTCCATCAGCTCATCTTGGACTACATGAAGAGCATAGTCCAAATTATCACAAAAGCTAAGATAGTTCAATCACCATATCTTTTAGGTGGCTTATAGTATGACGACCAACACGAGTAGCAATAGCATCAGCCAAACTCTCTTCGGCTCTGCCTTGAACCGAATCTTCTCTAGAATCATGCACATCACCAACACTACTAAAGGAACCCTCTGGACCATGTGATGTTACATCAACCGCTACCTCCTCGCAAGCATCTCCAACTACTGTACACTCTCTACTCCCTGGACAAAATGTGGAAATAACTTCCTTCTCCTTTGATTCACCATGAACCAAATCCGAAATATCCGCTGAGATCACATTCTGCTTGAACATCGTCGACTCATCAAAAGTAACATGAAGAGAATTCACTACCTTTTCCATTTTCGGATTCCATATCTGATAGCTTTTTACTCCATTAGTATAACTAAGCAAAATCCCCTTGAAAGCTCTAGTTTCAAGCTTATCATTTTCTAGATCATGCACATAAATCGGACTACCAAACATATGAAGATAACTTAAGTCAATGTTCTTTCCCTTCCACACTTCCTATGAAATTTTGTTACTAATAGCTGAGCATGGAATTCGATTAATAATATGCACTGCGGTTGATAAAGCTTCAGCCCAAAATCCCTTAGCCAAAACCGATGTCAATTTCAAGCATCGAGCTTTCTCAAGTAGAGTACGATTCATCCTCTCTGCAACACCATTCGATTGTGGGTCTTCCGGTGTTGTCAAATGTCTCCGAATACCATGATGCTTGCAAAACTCCAAAAATTCTTTAGAAACATACTCTCCGCATTGTCAGACCTTAGAACCTTCAAAGACTTGCCACTCTCATTCTCAACAAGAGATTTCCATACATTGAACATTGCAAATGCCTCCGACTTGGCCTTCATTACATATACCCATACTTTTCGAGAAAAATCATCTATGAAAGAAAAATAATAACGAGCTCCACCCAAAGAGGCTATCGGTACCGGTCCCTAAACATCCGTGTGATTATACTTAAGAACCCTTTTCGAATCATATTTTCCTTCACTGAATTAAACTTTAGTTTACTTCCCCATGACACATTATTCGCGAAACTTTAGCTTCTTGAAAACTCTCTTCATCGACCATCTCCCTCTTCCGAAGAACGTCCAAACTCTCTCCGAAACTTGACCTTGTTAGTTCCTGAGATTATGATTTTGATGACAACAACCTTAGGACTTGTTATAAAATATAAATATTAATATCTTATATAGATATATGCATATGTGTATGTATATATGTAGGTACTAAGAATAAAGACTGTACAGTATAGAGATTTAAGACTGATGAATTCAAGATTGTAGAAATCAAGACTGGAGACTCATGAGTACGATTATCAAGAGTTCAAGATATCAAGGTAAGTAATAGACTCTAGATTTATTATAAAACTTCATGATATCTTTATTCAGATTTTAATTGTGGAATGGAACCCACGACCCCTTTAGTGGGATGGAACCCACGACCTTCTCTAGTGGACTAGAATCCATGAAATTTTCAGAATGACTTATTTTTAGATTTTTCTCAAAACTATCTTTTAAAAAAAGACATCTCTCTCTTAATTTAAATATTTTAACCTGAATTCAAAAACTATTTTTAATCATATTAATTTCAAAATCATTTCTTGTTTTTAAACTATCTCCTGGTTTTAATGTTTTAGCCTTAATCTCAAAATATTTATATGTTTAGTTTTTATTACTTTTATATTTCGTAAGATCACTTT
The DNA here is from genome assembly GCA_030765085.1 of Allium cepa. Lineage (NCBI taxonomy): Eukaryota > Viridiplantae > Streptophyta > Magnoliopsida > Asparagales > Amaryllidaceae > Allium > Allium cepa. Next base: position 73,681,280 of record CM060941.1, on the reverse strand, counting down.
CCAAAGATTTATATAATCATAAAGTATATCCAAAATAGGTTATAAAGTTTTAAGATTGTTTTGACAAACTTTAGAAAGAAAATCTCTTTAAAACAATATTAATTTTGAAAAAATACTAGGATTTGTCGACATGCCTTTACTCCCCATGTCGACATGGTAGCCGTAGATTTCAAATTTTCAAAAAAAAGTGTCTATTCATCATAACCTTTCACATATGGACATGACCGTTATTCTTCTATATATATCAGTAGTTTTCATCGAATTTCCACTTAAGATCTCTTTGTTTTCTCACCTCTTTCTCTTCCATTCTTATCTTCAAACATTCTTAACTCTATCGAAATGCTAAGTGAATCTAACTCGGTCATCTCTAGTTTGATTCTCTTCCACTTTCTCTCAAAGATCTCAGTACTATTCAGAGTTATAGGATCATTGTAATCAAAAGATCGAAGTGTATCGAGTCTCCCTCTATCAAAGTATGATCGAAAATGGTGTGATTGTGGTCCGTAAATCAATTGGGTTTGATTGTAGCCCATAATAAATTACGGGATCTTGTAGCCTAGTTAAATCAAGAGAGTTTTCCCTGGACTCGGAGATAGGAGGTTGTTTCTCGTGGCCTTGAAATCAAGGTTGTAATATCCATATTATATTTGAAAATAAATCTACACAAGAAATTGTGTAGGACTGAATGTAGGGTAACTCCGAACTAGTATTAAATTCTGGTATGTTCTTTCCTTTACTGCATTTATTTACTATTTGCATCTGTGTTTGATTCTGTGATTGTCTCTGTGTTTGTGAATTGCATCTGTTTGGGTTTAATTTGAAAAGATTTCAAAAATCTCAGAAAATTAATTAAACAATATTCACCCCTCTTCTAGTGTTAATTCTGCCTTAAGATCCGTAATTTGCATTTTCTATATTTGATACCACAGCTTAATTTTCAAAGTTATCATAATCTAAATTTTAGAAAGGTCTAAAATGGCAATTTTGGAGATTCTGTTACCATTAGTTCAAAACTGTCCAAATCATCATTGTCTCGTCTTCATATTGTTACTATAAAAAATCAAGTTATCTACCGATTGGTGTGTTGGGAAGGAATAGATATTTTACATGTCTTTTAAAGAATCAACACTCAATGGAAAAATGGTGCAAATCAAGAAAAAATGGATAATTGATAGTGGATGCTCAAGACACATGACTGGTAATCCAACGATACTGAATGATATAATTTATGAAGATGGAGGAATGGTCAACTTTAGAGACAATTCAAATTGATATGTGATTGGCATCAGCAATGTCGGTAACTCTAAAACTCGTACTATTTCTGATGTTCTCTTAGTTAGGAATCTAAAACACAACTTACTTAGCATAAGTTAACCATGTGACAAGGGCTATCAAATTAAATTTGAAAAGGATAAGTGTCACATGGAAAATAATAAATCAAATATTATCTTTGAAGAAATTAGGAAAAAATATATTTATATTCTCAGTATGCAAATCTCAAATGATAACCTATATCTTTTGGCTAATACAAGTGACCCTTGGATTTGACATAAAAGATTTAAGCATTTGAATTTCAAACTTTTATCTAGACTTTCAAAACTTAATCTAGTAAGAGGTCTTCCTAAAATGGATTTTAAAGTAGATAGTATATGTGATGCTTGTTAGTTAGGAAAACTTAGAAAGAGTTCATTCCAATTGAAAGATATGATTTCAACTTCAAAACCTCCTGAGTTACTTCATTTAGATCTTTTTGGTCGATCTCAAATTCAGTCAATAAATCACAGCATATATGTTTTTGTAAGTATAGATGAATATTCCATATTTACATGGACAATTTTTCTGTAACATAAAAGTGATGCTTTTGATTTCTTTAAAACTTTTGCAAAAAGAATTCAAAATTAACTTTCTTTAAAATCAAAATTATTTGTAGTGATCATGATGGAGAATTATAATTTTTTTTTGAAAATTTCTATAATAAAAAAGGAACAACTCGTAGTTTTTCTTTTCCAAGAACTCCACAACAAAACAGAGTGGTAGAGCGTAAAAATAGTACGTTTAAGAGTGTGCAAGAACTATGATTTCAGATAGTAATTACCAAGAAATTTTTGGGCTAAAGCAATCGCTACAGTTTGTTACATTTTGAATTGGATTTTAATTAGACCTCTAATCAATTAAACACACTTCTTTTCAATAATAAACCAAAGGTACCCTATTTTAAAGTTTTTGAAAATAAATGCTTTATTCTAAATACAAAGGACAATTTGGACAAATTTGATCCTAAATCCGACAAAGGAATCTTTATCGGATATTCTAATAGAAGTAAAGCATATAGAGTTTTCAATTTAAAAACTAACACCATTGAAAAAACAACGCATATATCTTTTGATGAAAATTTCAAAGATTTTGTTCAAATAAATGACGTAGATGATTTTGTTACTTTGAATAATGAATCAAATGAAACAAATTGTGAAACTGTTCATCCTAATAAAAGGATCAGACTTTTAAAAGATAATCCTATAGAAAGTACACTAGGAAATATTGAATCTATTGTTAGAACTAGAAATCAACTAAACAATATGAGTAATGTAGATTTTATATCAACTATTGAACCTAAAAATCTAAAGGAAGCATCATCTGATTATTCATGGATTCTTGCTATGCAAGAAGAACTGAATCAATTCACCAAAAATGATGTATGGAAACTTGTTCCTAGACATGAGGGCAAAACTATGTTAAGAACTAAATGGGTTTATAAAAATAAGATGAATGAATAAGATGAGGTCGTTAGAAATAAAGCTCGGTTAGTCGCGCAAGGTTATTGTCAAGAAGAAGGAATAGAATTTGATGAAACGTTTGCACCCGTAGCAAGATTAAAAGCTATTAGAATACTTGCTTTTGCAAACCACAACAATTTCAAATTATTTCAAATGGATGTAAAAAGTGTCTTTTTAAATGGTTTTGTTAAAGAGGATGTTATTGTTGAACAACCTCCAGTTTTTGAAGAGGAAAAATTTCCAAATCACGTTTACAAATTAAAGAAAGCTTTATATGATCTGAAATAAGCTTCTACAGCCTGGTATGGCAGACTAAGATCTTACTTATTACAATCAAATTTGAAATTGATATAGTAGATAATACTTTTTAAATTAAAATAAACAAAAATATATCCAATTGGTATAGATTTATATGGATGATATCATTTTTGGATCAACAAACAATGAATTTACAAAGAGTTCTTTGAAATAATGACAAAAGATTGAGATGAGTCATATGGATGAACTTATTTTCCTTTTAGGATTGCAAATAAAACAATTAGATAGTAGTATTTTCATTAGTCAAGAACAATATGCTAGGGATTTAGTTAGTAAGTTTGGTATGACCACTATGAGTGGAAAACCCACTCTTATGGCAACCAATGAAGCCTTGCATAAAGAAGATATGTCAAAAAATGTTGATCAAAAACTATACAGGAGAATGATTGGATCGCTACTCTATATAATTACGAGTAGGCCTGATATCATGCAAGTGTCTGTCACTGTGCAAGAAACCAATCTCAACCCAAAGAAGCCCATTTAGAAGCTGTTAAACTATCCTAAGATATGTTAAACACACTTTAAACAATGATCTATTTTACCCTAAAAATGTTCATTTGATTTAATCTCATATTGTGATTGTGACTATGCTGGTTGTAAATCAGAACGAAAAAGTACAAGTGGAACTTGTCACTTTTTAGGACATTATCTGGTTTCGTAGTTTAGTAAAAAGCAAAATACTATCTCACTATCAACAACTGAAGCACATAATATATCTTTGCTGCCATGTCTTGTTCTATAACTGAGATATAGAATATAGATATAGTAACATATATATATATATATATATATTTAAATAAATAGAGAAAAAACAAAATACAACATAATAGCCTCCTCTTTTAAATTAAACCAAAATGCAACCATTTCCTTCCCTTCTCCTAATTCTGGTCCATTCCAACGTACTATATTGGCTCGAGTAATGAAGATCGAGGAAATTACGAAGGATTCTTTGCAAATGCTGACTGAACTACAAGTCATGCAAATAAGGATGGCAAAGGAACAAGAGAAACAAGGCAAGATTCTTAGAAATTTGAAAAAATTTCTAAGGGATAATCATGCAGACCCTATTGTGATTGAAGATGATTCCTCAAACATACGTATTCATAATCCATTAGAGGACGACGAAGAAGAAGCGCAAATGGATGAGGACGATAATGTTGTTTGCATTGGAGAAGTCTGTTTTGAGAAAAATGGTAATTTGGTCGAACAACATAGAAACTTTTGTCTACATTACCCTAACTGTTCGATTCAAAAGTCACCAATTGTCAAGGACTCTCGTTAGATTGTTATTATATTAATGTTTTTATATTTTGTGTACTTGTATATATTTGTGTCTATGTTTCATATATATGTGTAACGTAACATCATATATAATAAAATTAGATTTATGTTTCGCTTATTATACTTTGTTATTAGCATTTAGTTCCATAGTTTTAGTTAAAATGGGAGTTTTGTAGTTTGGGCTTAGTTTCTGTTGATGAAAAATGGGGAGAACTATAAAATAGTATAGTTAGGCTGTTAGTTAGGCTTAGATTAAGGAGGAGTTGTTGGAATAAGGGGGAGTCAGAGTAGAATCAGAGTTTGGTAGTGTATATTTTATAAACATAGGTTGTCATCATCAAAAAGAAGGACATTGTTAGTTCCCGAGATGATGGTTTTGATGACAACAATCTTAGGACTTGTTATAAAATGTAATACTAAAATCTTTGTCTAGATATATGTATATGCATGATATATATATATATATATATATATATATATATATATATATATATATATATATATATGCAGGTACTAAGAACGAAGACTGTATAGTATAAAGATTCAAGACCGACGAATTCAAAATTTTAGAAATCAAGACTGAAGACTCCTAAGTATCAAGATTGTCAAGAGTTCATGATATTAAGATATGTAATAGAGTCTAGATTTATGTTAAAACTTCATAAAGCACAAAAAGTTTATTCGAATTTTAATTATGGAATGGAACCCATGACTTCTTTAGTGGGATGGAACCCACGACCATCTATAGTGGAATGGATCACGAAATTTCCAAAATGGCTTATTTTCAGATTTTTTTTTCAAAACTATCTTTTAAAAAAAGACATCTCTATCTCAGTTTAAATATTTTAGCCTTAATTAAAAAATATTTTTAATCATATTAATTTCAAAATCATTTCTTGTTTTTAAACTATCTCTTGGTTTTAATGTTTAGCTTTAATCTCAAAATATTTATGTGTTTAGTTTTATTACTTTTATATTTCATAAGATTGCTTTCCAAAGGTTTTTATAATCATAAAATATATTCAAAATCTCTTTTTAAAAAAAATCCATTTTCAAAAAAATACTAGGGGATGTCGACATACATAGCCCCTCATGTCGACGTGGTAGATGTAGATTTCAAATATTCAAAAGAAGTGTCTATTTGTCATAACCTTTCATGAATGGATATGATCGTTATTATCTTATATATATCAGTAGTTTTCAATGAATTTTCACTTAAGATTTCTTTGTTTTCTCTCCTCTTTCTCTTTCATTCTTATTTTCAAACAGTCTTAACAAAATTCAGTCGAAATCCTAAGTGAATCAAACTCGATTGTCACTAGTTTGATTCTCTACCACTTTCTCTCAAAGATCTCAATGCTATTCAGAGTTATAGGATCATTTGTAATCAAAAATCGAAGGATCGAAGTGTATCGAGTTTCTCTCTATCAAAGTGTGATTGGAAACGGTGTGATTGTGGCCCGTAAATCAATTGGGTGTGATTGTAGCCAGTAAATCAATTAGGTGATCTTATAGCATGGTTAAATCAAGAGAGTTTGTGTTTATCAACAAAATTTCTTTCGGTTTAGAAATTTGCCGAAAAATTTCAAACTAAAATAAACCGCAAGCGCACGGTGTACGAATATAGCACGTGGCAAATACGGTTCGATCCACAGGAAGTTGAAGATTTTAAAATTCTATTCAATCAAATTAAACCAAAGTCAATGGAAAGTTAAGCTAGGGAATTAGAGAATAAACTAAAAAAGAAGCAAATATAAGAGTTAAGTGACAATTTAGAAAATAAATACACTCTCTAGATCATGTAGTTCAACGCATATGAAATCATGATCTCTCTTTTTTTGGTCATAAGTGAATTTAAATGATGTGTTTATCATAAGTATGGCTTATTTGTCCTATTAACTAGCTCAACATAAGCCATCAAACTATAACACAACCTTTAAATCACTTACTAACTCTCATGAAAATGACAACAAAGTTGAAAATGAAATCTATTTTAAGTATGGTTTATTAACTATTAATTAGAAATATAGACCATCAAATTTGAATTTCAAATCACTTTCTTATGCCATAATCATATTTTGATGAAGAGGCATTTGTTTTAGTGATTGTTTAAGCATAGCCTACTTGGTGTCAACAATATAAGCTATCAAATTCAAAACAAAAACAACAAATTAAACCACATCAAGCATTGTCGTTAAGCACAAAAAGAGAGCTATAATTATTAAAATGTTGAAGCTACATGCTTAGAGGCTTCATTACCCCTAAATTGAAGTGATTAGACTCTCATATTTGTTATCAAAACAACATATATATCTTGCAACATGAAAGGAAAAGAAAATGAAAAGAGAGCAAAGTGAAATGAAAAACTATTCTAATTGCATAAAGGAAAATCTACATTATTTGCATAAAAGGGAATGAACATGTAATTAAAAAGTAACAATAATTAACATTGGATAAAAAAAAGAATTACATAAGAGAAGAAATGGCTAAGTAGCCATGAAAAGAAAGAGAGCTTTGATTTATTTTGAGCGTAAAACTAACAAAAAGAGAGACTAACTAAGAGGACGTTACATGAACATAATGGGTTATTTATACATGCATGAAACCCTAATCCATAATTTGAAGAATGCCCAAAATGCCCTTTAGGTAGTGTGGAGGCCAAGTAATCATTGGCTTCTACTAATCATCATTTAAGTATACATGGAGCCATTAATTCCATAAGCATGTGCATTAGCCTCTAATTTGTACATTAAGGTGGTGGTAGGTATGTGGGGTCCTCCATGATCTTCACTTGGAATTATTTCCATCTTCATTCCTTTGTGTTCTTTTTGTGCATGCATATCTTCTTCATGAAACAACTTATAACTAAAATCAAATTCCTACAAAATAGTATGGAATTTCTAATTAAATTTTCTCAAGTTAATTTATGCACAAAAATAACTATTTTGTCCTTGGATGAAGATGAATATGTGAAAAATTGGAATTAATATGGATTTTGGTTAAAACAAGTTAAAGTACCCAATATGATCATTTATTTAATTTAAATAGAATAAATATGGTGGTAAAATATGCACATTTACGTGCATATCTAATACCCCCACACTTATCTTTTTATTCTTCCTCAAATAAAGAAAAACTAAGATAAATCCGTTTTCGTAGGGAGCACGATTGCATTGAGCACATGAAACAAGCCGTTAAACCTCAAGGTGTCCCCAGTAGGACGAGTGTTGTCTCATGAGGGTTTTCAACGGATACTACCCACAAAATCCAAATGCAGGATGAAAATATTTACAAAATGCAAGATCTATTTGCAAAGAGATGAATGCAAGTTTTTGAAAATATTTACAAATGAATGATTTATTTTTAAATTAACACGAATAAGTTAAATAGAGGTTTTGGTTATTATCTTAAAAATTTATGCCATTTACTCGCCAAAATTTCCAACAAAAATCAAGTTATCATAACAAATAGACTATAGTTTAACTCTTGTTTTGGTTAATAACATAGTGTAACTATGAAATGGATCCTTAGTTGATTACCAAAGTTTATCAAAGTGGTCTTTTCATTTCATTTCAATAACAAATCAAATCAAATAAGTAAAAATAGTGCTAGGATTTCAATTGCTTGCTCTCTCATTATTTGCAAGAAAAATTACACACCTAACTCAGGTAAACTGGGGTCAGATATACTACCCATGCACTGCCTTTCGGGCTTATGTGAGGGGAGTACAGAGCGTGGTGAGTGCATACACTTTCGTGCATACACCTATCGACCGTGGGTGGTTTTTATTAAGTCTATGTTTTTTCGTTTCTTTTTACATGTGCGCCATACATGCGTAACCGTGAGGACTGTTAAATGAGTATAAAAGCACATAACTAGAGATTCCAAGTAATTCACCCATGCACAACCGTGAGGACTTTTAAATGAGAGTGAATACTTTGGATGTTATTATTATTTTTTATATATTTTTTTAAGAGAGAGAGGTTTGCAAAATCATCTTAGCACCATTTAACTTAGAAGACAAAAAATGTTATATCTTTACTTCAAATCAACCACTTTTTAAAACAAAGACTTACAATTAGGATGTATTTCATAATTAACACGTATGAATCTTCCTATATACTAGTTAAATCATTGTTATTTGTAATAAAACTTCATTTTTATTTTTGTTAAGACGAATAAATTTTCAAAATTTTCAATTTAGTGAAGCAAAACCATATATTTATCCTACAGTGTTTCATTAAAAATAAATCAAAAGAAAATTTGTTTTTGGGATTATTATTTTCTTTTTTTAAAAATATTTTTTGGCTTTGAGTTTTTAAAAGAAAACGCAGAAATGAACCATGAAAAAATAAAAATGAAGATGAGTCTCCCCCCACACTTGATTTTGACTGTGTCGCCATAGTCAACCCAAGTGGAAGAAGAAAAATAAAAATGAAAACATGACCTTTATTTAAATAAAAATTAATGGTATTTACACAAAATCAGAAAGTATATCGTTAGAAGGTAAATGAAACGGTCTTCCAAAAACCGATTCATTTGTCTTGTTAAGTGTGCGAGACACAGCTTGAGCGTAGAAAACCAAATCATAAAAGATTTCGGAATGGAATGTGGGTTTGGAAAAACGTATGTCGTTTTATTAAAAATCGTACGAGTTGTTTTATTTTCGATGATTTTTGAGATTGATAAAACAATTGATTGAAGTACAAGTTTATTTTCACCAATTTTAAATTCAAGCTTATCATTGAAAACTTCTTCAGAATTTTCGATCTCAAAATCAAAATGGTGTTTTAAATCATACCTTTCAAAATTCAACAACTCGTTTTTGAAAATTCCAAAAAATTCGTATTTATTGAATTCGACTTCCTTTATTGAATTGTTAACAACTTTATTACATGTGTCAAGTTCAAAATCCAAAGTTGTTGTATTTAAAATTTTGAAATCGAGAAAAGGAAAGTCGAATTTTAAATTTGGTTCCATACCCTCAAAAGAATTAAAATCCAACTCAATTACCATCTTTTCAACAACTTCGTTAATATTGTCATTTTCAATTCCGAAAGTTGCTATTTGAAAATCATCGATTTGGGTAAAAGGTGGATTATCACTTGACTCGTCACACGTTGGGCTTAGATTTTGATTTTCACGTTGTTTCATATATGTTTCAAACAACGAATCTGTGTGATCATCGTACATTTTGTTCATACGCTCAACAAAATCCAATTTATAGTTATTAACTTGAGAATTTTCAGTTTGGATTTGTTGACTAAAATTTTCAATCGCATCGTGGTCGAGAATTCCCTGCCAAAATTATTGAAAAGTGGATTACATTTTCATTTTGATTTTGAAATTCATTTTGGAGTTCAAAATTGAATTGGCATGGGTTTTCATCGAAATCGTTTGAATTTTGAATTGAATTCAAACTTTAAAATCCTTGAAAACTTTGACTCAAGTTATCGTAGAAATACAAATTACACAAATCATTTATCATCTGATTTTTTTGTGTAGAGACTTCAATTAAAGACGAAATGCTAATTTCAAGATTTGAGGGTTGCTCATTATTTTGAAAATTTTGTAGTTTGAAATTTGAATCGTTTAAACAATAGTTGGTTTTAAAATATCCATACGAATTTGGAGTGAAATCGTATGGATTATATTGATTTTCACAACTATTATAAAATTCACGTAAGTGGGGAAAGTCGGACATTTCCAGGAATGTTTTTTTTGTTTTTTATAAAGAAAAATATTTACAAATAGAATTTCATTTTCAAAATGGAAAATTGATTTTTGCTTTGTTTTTGGATTTTCAAAAAAAAATTGGCTTTTTAAAAAAGGTTTTATATATTTTTTGGATTTTGTTTTTCAAAGGAAAGGGAAAAAATTTCAAAAAAAAACAAAAGGAATATTTACAATTTTTTTTTAGTTTTGGATTTTTGAATTTTTTTGGTTTTTTTAAAATATGCATGAACTAATGCAACTAAATGAATGCAAGGGTTAATTACAAATGATTTATCCTAAGTTAACCCAAAATTGCATAATCACAAATTGTCTTAGATGAACAAGATAGTTCTCGGCCAGGTAACGGGCAGGGGTTATCGGTGCACCACGAATCACCGTAGCAATGCTGCCGAAGGTTTAAGTACCTCCAGAGGAACAACCACTATAATATTGACGAATCACTGTAATATTTATAAATGGTTATTACTCTGCCGGAGCCTAGACACCAAGAAATTAAATTGTTCAAAGAAGACAACTTGTCAATATATAATTAAGTATTATCGATGTCTAACCATTATTATTAATCAAAATCTAATATGAAATGCAAAGCAGAAATTAAACGTATATTAACAATGCAACTACAATGAATTTTCTCATTTTTTTTAATGCAAGCAAACAACAATGCAAGGCAAATACAACAATAGATATAGGCTAAAGCAGCAATTTTTTCTAAAGCAGGCAAGCGGTTATTTTTGGCAGCAGTTCTTCACCTTTTGAAATTTTGCTTTAGCAACCAGAAATAAAAACAAGATATATACAAATATTTATTTATTTATTTGTTTTTTTAACAAAATGGTACTTAAAGCAAAGTAAAAAAACAAATTAGAACTAAAACGAAGACACACAAACTCAAAATGATTTAAAAAAAATAAAGTAAAACAAAAACACACACTCTTTCCTTTTTTTAAAGGAAACAAACCCAACAAACTTGCTTCTTTTTCTTTCCCTTTTTTTATTTAACTAGTGCGAACCTGTGCTTCGCATACGGACCGCACTCAACCTCTTATCATCATAACATGTTTAAATGATTTATATGGTTCATTGACTAAGAAATTGTGATCTTTTTTACCAATTTTCAAATAAGTTTGCATTTTGTCTAAAGATTGTGTATAAATCTTTAAAAACAGTAATGTAGATAGTACTGATGCTTGATAAACAATTGCAAAATATCGAGCAAAAATGATTTCAAAGATAAAATTTCCACACAATACACATATAAATTATACACATATAAATTTATTGTGTGCATCAGCTGTTGCTCTATTCATCAACTGTATTATATGTAACTTCATTTGGTGAGATATCTTTATCAATCATTTCCTTTAATACTTGATGTCATTGATTCCATTTGCTGCTTCGGTAATAACTATCTATAAGAGCAGTGCAGGTAACAACATTTGGTTTACACTTGACCATTGATTCAAAAATGCCAAAAACAACATTGACATGATTCATGAGAACGCAAGTGTTGATGATGATCACATAACTGACTATGTCTAGGAACACATTATGCGGCATCATATTGTTGTACAATGATAAGATTAGAGGATAAAGAGATTTATTTCTGTTTTGAATGACTCTTGTGAAAAATATGCTAAATCTAAAGCATACATATTTTATGTCTGAAGTGTTGGAACTAACAACCATTATTTAACAATATTTATTTTAATGCAAAGAATATCATTGTATTTCTTTTACAGTCAAAGCAAATTCAATATAATAAGAAGCATATAATTGTATTTAATGCTTTTAAGCTTTCTGGTTCCATTTCTAATTCCATCTAACATTGTTGCTGTATTTTGGTAACGTTGGATTTCACCAGACTTGACTGCAATCTGTGAAAGTAGAATCAGTGGCTGGAAATTTTTAAAACAATCACCGACATAGATTAGTTAAAAGAAATAAAGTCAAACAGATTTAATAACTTTAATAATATGAATAATCCGAAAAACTATGATTTCACAAAATTTATTTTTAGCTATCAACAATGGATATCATTTGAAAGCATATTAATTTTGAGATTTAATAGTTAAATCGATTTTTAAATCCAATTAATGTAAAAAAAGTTATCACATTTTAAAGTTTGGAATAGAAAGAAATTAAAAACGTGACTGTTCATTTTTCAAAATATGAAGGAGGCCTGTGTGCTCTTGAAATCTAACTCAATAATAATATTATAGTATAGATTACACTAACCAGGGCCCGACCCAAAAATTGAATCAATAAAAAAAATATAGCTGCTATTAACCACGTTCCAAAATCGACTTTCGAAAATCAAAATCACAATCGAAATTCAATTGCGAAAATCGAAATCGAATTTGAGGTGATTTAACTCAAGTACTCTAATTCGAAGGCAGGTGATTCGAGAAGAGGCAGAATTCAGGCTTGTGATTTGGTGACGGGAGGCGCAGTCAATTGGTAGCTCGATGGTAGGTCAGTTTGATGGTTGAATTGGGTATGGCGATTGCGTGTGGCAGAACTTTGGGAGTGAAGTTGTTATTTGGTGGTTTATAGAGCAGTTGTAGTGGTGCTACGGTGGTTTGGGGTGAAGTTACAACTTTGCATTTCTCGAAGTAGGGTTGTTGGGGAATTGGTCGATGTGGAGGATGGTTGCAGTTTCTTGGGTTCGTGATGCTTGCGGAGGTGGGTTCGAATTCGGGTTGTTCGACTATTAGCGGTGTTCTCGGTTGCATGATGGCGCGAGAATTGGAGGCGATTGGATGAATATGAGGTTGGTTCAGCGGTTCGATGCGTAGACTGATGCGCTCGCGGTGGTTTGCAGAGGTAGGAGTGTCGCGGATTGGATGATGGAAGTAGATGAAGTCGAGGTGGCAGCACAGTTGGACGTGGCAAGGGATCAGTTTGGTCAATTTGATGTTGAGGCAGTTTTATGAATGTCACAGTGTTGTTTTTTTTTGTGTTTTTTTGTATTGAAGTGATGATGGTGGGATGTAAGAAATGATGTTGTGAATAGCTGTGCACTATAGTGGATTAAAGGCAATGATGTGGTGGTGAACTGCTGTTTGATGAACTGATATGGAAGTGTTGAAGTATGGTTGTTTGTCAGTGGTGGATGAATGACAGATAGGTAGTGTGTAGTGGGGTGGAGTAGTGTTGAGTTTTGCGGTCAGGGAAGTGGTGATGCACAGATGTTTTGGGTCAGTGGATGTCTGGGTATTGGAGATGGAGATTGGGGTTGGCGAAGTGCTGCTGTAATTATGTGGTGAAAGGCAGTAAAGTTTTTGCAATTATTGGAGAAGGAGAAGGGGATTGGGGTTGGAGAAGTATGTGCAGGAACAAGAAGCAAGTAGAGTTTTCACTGTACACAGTGAACAATGCACAAAAATGTGTAATGTAAAGATTTTTTTCTTTTTTCAAAACAATGTAAATGAAAATGTAAATGAAAAATGAAAATGAAATAGAATTATTTTTTTAAGAATTTTTGTATGTTTTTTTTTGTAGAAATGCAAATGCAAAGGGAAAACTAGATCAATATGCACAAAACAAATTGAAAACAAAAATAAAACAACAAACACTCACAACCTTTTTTCTAAATAAGCAAACACACACAAAATAAAATCACATAAAAATCTAACAAAAATAATTCGAAGAATAGAAAATTAAAAATCAAAGCAACTCCCCGGCAACGGCGTCAAAAATTTGTTAATCGACGAAAATTCTATGGAATTAGAAAACCATCGAAAAATTTCAAATTAATATTATACCGCAAGCGCACGACGTACTATTGAAGGACGTGGCGAGTACGGGTCGATCCACAAGGAATTGATGATTTTAAAATTTTATTCAATCAAATTAAACCAAAGTCGATGGAAAGTTAAGCTGGAGAATTAGAGAATTAACTAACTAACTAAAAGAAAAAGGAAGCAAATGTAAGAGTTAAGTGACAATTTAGGAAATAAATCCACTCTCTAGATCATGTAGTTCAACGCATATGAAATCATGATCTCTTTTTTTTGGTCATAAGTGAATTTAAATGATGTGTTTATCATAAGTATTGCTCATTTGTCCTATTAACTAGCTCAACATAAGCCATCAAACTATAATACAACCTTTAAATCACTTACTAACTCTCATTAAAATGACAACAATGTTGAAAATTAAATCTATTTTAAGTATGGCCTATTAACTATTAATTAGAAATATAGACCATCAAATTTGAATTTCAAATCACTTTCTTATGCCATAATCATATTTTGATGAAGAGGCATTTGTGTTAGTGACTGTTTAAGCATAGCCTATTTGGTGTCAACAATATAGGCTATCAAATTTAAAATAAAAACAACAAATTAAACCACTTCAAGCTTTGTTATTAAGCACAAAAAGAGAGCTATAATTATCAGAATGTTGAAGCTGATTAGAGGCTTCATTACCCCTAAACTGAAGGGATTAGCCTCTCATATTTGTTATCAAAACAACAAATATAGCTTGCAATATGAAAGAAAAAGACAAGGAAAAGAGAGCAAAGTGAAATGAAAAATTATTTTAATTGCATAAAGGAAAATCTACACTACTTGCATAAAAGTAAATGAATATGTAATTCAAAAGAAACAATAATTAACATTGCATAAAAAAGAAAGAATTACATAAGAGAAGAAATGACTAAGTAGCCATGGAAAGAAAGAGAGCTTTGATTTATTTTGAGCCTAAAACTAACTAAAGAGAGACTAACTAAGAGGAGGTTACATGAACATAATGGGTTATTTATACAAGCATGAAACCCTAATCCATAATTTGGGGAATGCCCAAAATGCCATTGAGGTAGTGTGAATGCCATGTAATCATTAGCTTCTACTAATCATCATTTAAGTGTACATGAAGTCGTTAATTTCATAAGCATGTGCATTAGCATCTAATTTGTACATTAAGGTGGTGGGTAGGTGGGGTCCTCCATTATCTTCACTTGGAATTATCACCATCTTCATTCCTTTGTGTTCTTTTTGTGCATGCATATCTTCTTCATGAAAAAACTTGTAATTGAAATCAAATTCGTACAAAATAGTATGGAAATTTCTAATTAAATTTTCTCAAGTTAATTTATGCACAAAAATGACTATTTTGCCCTTGGATGAAGATGAATATGTGAAAATTTGGAATTAATATGGATTTTGGTTAAAACAAGTTAAAATACCCAATATGATCATCTATTTAATTTAAATAGAATAAATATGGTGGTAAAAGTATGCACATTTACGTGCATATCAGTTTGCCCTAGACTCGGATACATGAGGGTGTATCTCGTGGCATTGAAGTCGAGGTTGCAATATCGACATTATATTTGAATAGAAATCTAGACAAGAAATTGTATGGGGCTGGATGTAGGGTAACTCCGAACCAATATAAAATTATGGTGTGTTCTTTCCTTTACTGCTTGTATTTACTATTTGCATCTGTGCTTGTTTCTGTGATTGTCCCTGTGTTTGTGAATTGCATCTTTTTGGGTTTAATTTGAAAAGATTTCAAAAATATTCATAAAATTAATTAAACACTATTCATCCCTCCTCTAGTGTTAACTTTTCCTTAAAATCCATAATCCGCATTTCCTCTATTTGGTATCAGAGCGTTAGTTTTCAAAGTTATCATAATCCGGTTTTTTAATTTTAGTTAGGCATCAATAAGACGTAGAAAAGGCATCAGCATAAGATGTCGAGAAGGCATCAACAAGTGTCGTACGTAGGGTATTGAAAACAACACCACGTATGTCATCTTCAAGCCATGGGTAGAATTTTTCTAAACATAACTTTTATAGACAACTATTTAGGGGTCGGCATGGCATCGGTATTTCATTACCAATGCCCCACCATCATATTTTCATCGTCAGTAAATTGCAATGTTTTGTAGTGGGGTGATAAATTTTAGTGTATAAACGAAGGTGTAAATTGTTAAGTCTGCTATTTTGCTATTTTATTATATCTAATAATGTGCTATTTAGTAGGAAATTATCTGTTAGTTTGAATTGTTCGTTTTCTTTATTCATGTTTATTTGTTTGTTTTATCTTCTCTTTCATATAAGGCATATAAGCTATCATATTTCTTTAGGCAGATTTGTATTGAGAGAATTCTTTCTTTTAGAGTTTGCTGCATTACTCCACTAAGTTCATAGTCTCAAAATTTTGGTCTCGGAGCCTAAAGAACTACAGATTTCTTTGTGAAATTTGAGTTTGAAAGAGTGAAGCAGAAGCGAACGTGTAAGGGAGAATTCCTTTTCAAAAGGTTATTTTGATTTGGAAATCGACAACAACAGTTTTCTTTAGCGAACTATACCATATGACCATTGGTCAATGTTGATGGGAAATTTTCAAAGATCGAAGGATTATCGAAGTCAAATTGAATCGCAATTTCCATGGTTATTGAGGGAGTTCAACATATGACAGCAGAACGTAAAGCTATTGAAGAAGCAAAGCTTAAAGTCCTAAAAGTGAAGAACTATTTGTTTCAATCCATTGGAGAACGAATATTGTTACCATTCTTAACAAGGAGACATCCAAGAATAATTGGGATTTAATGAAACAAAAGTACTAAGGATCAGACAAGGTGAAGCGAGCTTAATTGCAAGCACTTCAATGAGAATTTGAGATCCTACAAATGAAGGGAGGAGAAACTGCTAATCACTATTTTTGTCAAACATTAACCATTGCTAATCAGATGAAAGGCAAGGGTGAAAACATGGAGGAAATTGTAATTATTGGTAAAATTTTGAGATAATGACTCTAAGGTTCGACTATGTG
Source organism: Allium cepa (assembly GCA_030765085.1). Taxonomy (NCBI): domain Eukaryota; kingdom Viridiplantae; phylum Streptophyta; class Magnoliopsida; order Asparagales; family Amaryllidaceae; genus Allium; species Allium cepa. The sequence goes on along the minus strand of CM060941.1, from coordinate 73,664,386 downwards.
GTCTCCTCCATCGAAGAATCTCAAATCTCACTATAGTGAGTATTAATGAACTTCAATGTATTGTGGTTATTGAGAATATTTAGAGATCAATGACTCCAAGGTTCAACTATATAGTCTGCTCCATTGAAGAATCTCACAATCTCGCTACAATAAGTATTAATGAACTTCAAAGTAACTTGCTAGTTCATAAACAAAGGATGCATACTCTTGCCATAAAAGAACGGGTCCTTAAGGTTACAAATGAAGATCGAAATGGAACTAGAGGTCGTGGAAGAGGAAGTAGTCAACAACAATTTTTCAAAAAGCCTTGGTGCAATGTTACAATCATCATAGGTTGTGATATATATCAAAATGAATGTCCAAAATGAGAATGAGGTGACAAACAATGCAAAGTAGATGAGGCTGAAGAAATATTATTAGTGGCACCTGCTATTTCGATAAAGACATAGGAAAGGAGGCACGGTACCTTGATTCAGGATAAAGTAACCACATGAGTGAAAATAAGGAATGGTTTATTGATATGGATGATTGATTTTGCCTCTCTATGAAGCTTGATAATGACTCAAAAATGGAAGAGTTGGCAAATACAATGTTAGACTTCATTTCAGTGGAATCACACAAACCATCACTGAAGTGTATTATGTACCAGAATTAAAAAAAAGCTCCTGAGTGTCAGTCAACTACAAGGCAAGGGAACTGCAATCTTATTTAAAAATGGGGTCTGTGCAGTTTAATATTCAACCAAAGGCTTAATTATGCAAGTTATAATGCATATTAATAGAATAATTGTCCTTCTAGTAACCATTATTCCGAAAACTTCCAACTCAGATGACATACACTTATAACATTGTCGATATGAGAAACTCAATTTCAAAGATTTGAAGAGTTTGCAAAATAAATAAATAGTGTAGATCTTATCTACTATGAAGACACTGGGAAAACTTTTCAAGTCATGCACGATAGGGAAGCAACACAAGAAACCCATATCCAAGAAATGCTTACGGAGAGCTACGCGCAAGCTACAGCTTATGCACTCTAATTTGTGTGGACCTATTACACCAATTTAAAACAATGGAAAGAGGTATTTAATTACATTCATTGATGATTACAATCGAAAGGCATGGGTTTCTTTTTTATTTAAGATGCCATAAGCTTTTGAATCTTTTAAAACTTTCAAAGCTTTAGTGGAAAAAGAAGCAAATTGTTCAATCAAAATCGTCGAACAGATAAGGGCGAAGAATTTACTTCTCATGAGTTCAGTGATTTTTGTAGTACACAAGGTATAAATAGGCAACTTACAATGCTTAAACCCCTTAACAGAATGGGGTTATGGAGCGGAAAAATCAAACCATTATGAATATGGTTCGAAGCTTGTTGTCTATGAAGAATGTTCCAAAAAAAAATCGGTCTGAAGCAGTTAATTTGTATATCGATGTTCTTAGTTGAAATCCAACTTGGAAGTGAAAAACAGTACACCCAAGGAGGCATGAGTAACATCAAACCTATAGTGCACTAATTCAAGGTCTTGTTTGCATCGGTAATAATCATATACCTGAATCTCAAAGAAAAAACTAGATGATAAAAGTGTCTAATGTGTTATGTTGGGAATGAGTGCAGAATCTTAAGCTCATTGCCTTTATAATGCTTTAACAAATCGAGTTGTAATCGGTAAAGATGTATTTCTTGAAGAAGACAAATGTTGGGATTAGAGAAGATGTAGTGAAACGGTAAAAATGGATGTGTTAAATTGGGGAGATAATGAAATAGAAACAAATGATAATACTTCTCAAAGAAAAGAAGAAAATGAAGGTAAAGAATTAGAAAATGATGATGTTGAAGATATCAAAAATATTTCCTCAAGCTCAAGTCAATCTTTGTAACAGATTCATCAAACAAGAAGGACAAGAAGCCAACCCGTATGGATGGGGGATTTGTGAGTGGAGAAGGTTTCTTTAAAGAAGAAGAAATAAATAAGTTTGCATTATTTATCTCTTTAGTCCATCGAAGTGCTTTTGAAGATGCAAATAAAATTGATCGATGGATTAAAGCAGTGGATCAAGAAATGGTAGCGATGGAGAAAAATAATACCTGGAAACTGGTTACCCTGCCTGTTGACACAAAAACCATCGGAGCTAAATCGATTTCAAAACTAAGTTGAATGAAAATGGACCCCTTAAGAAGTATAAATCCAAACTTGTGGCTAAAGATAATATATGATCGCTTATAAAGAAGCGTTTGCACCACTGGCTCGATGGAATACAATTTGAATGGTGATTGCTTTTGCTGCTCAAAGGGGTTGGAATGTTTATCAATTGGATGCGAAGAGTGATTTCTTGCATGGGGAGCTCAGTAAGGCCATATATGTTGATCAACCATAACTTACGAAGAAAGGAGATGAAATGAAGGTGTATAAACAGAAGAAAGTTATATGTAGTCTCAAACAAGCTCCACGAGCCTAACACAGCTGCATTGAAGCTTTCTTCATCAAACCAGGTTTCGAAAGATGCCATCATGAATACATATTGTTTGTGTAGCAAAGCAAAGGAGGTAATATTCTCATTATTAGTTTATATGTTGATTATTCAATATTTACTAATGTAGTGAGAGTATGTTTGAAGGATTCAAAGAATCCATGAAAAAGGAGTTTGATATGTCTGATTTGGGTTAGATGGGTTATTTCCTTAGGGTTGAGTTTGTTCAAAAAAAAATTGGCATTTATCTTAGTCAGAAAAATTATTCAAATGAGGTGTTTGGAGAGATTTGGCAAGGTAAAAAGGAATCCATTTAAAAATCTCGTTGTTCCAGGATGTAAGTTGGTAAAAGATGAAAATGAGGTGAAGGTAGATGATACAAAAATATTGTTCATTGTCTAACGTATTTGGCTGCTACAAGGCCAGATCTTAGATATGTAATTAGCTTAGCAAGTCATTTTATGGGACGCCCAACAAAGCAACATGTGCAAGTTGTTAAGAGAGTGCTTAGAAACCTCAAGGATACGGTGGATTTTAAGATCTTATACAAGAGGAATGGATCTGAGAAACCTGAAAAAACTATAGACAGGGATTATACAAAGGACTTGGACGATCGAAGAAGCACTTTAAGCTATGTGTTTATGCTTAGTTCTAGTGTAGTTTCTTGATCCTATAAAAACAATCAGTGGTCACTTTATCTATGTAACTAATTTCAGTGTGAATAACATTTTTTCCTCTTTTCTAAGTCTTCTTATCTCTTTTTAGTTTATAACACGTTATCAATACAACCTCTACAAAAAAATATTATAGATCTACAGTTGTGATAATTTATGAAATCATATCTATTCTTTTTTAGATTTATAGATCTCAAAACGGTAAGTCATTTGATTGATCTCAAAACAGTAAGTCGTTTTTCTGATTCGATTGATCTAATCTTCCAAATCATTTTTTATTTTTCTTTTTTACATCTCATTCCATTCTAGATCTACTTCTTCAGATCTGAATCTGTTGTCTTATCTTTTATATATTATTATATTAGTCTTATAATTTTAGATATTATATAGATCTAAACTTTGAGATCTCATTTTTATTTTGTTAGTTATTATATTTAAGATCCATTTTTTGTTGTTATTATTCTGATCTTATTATATTGTATATCTCAATATCATGATTATTTTTATGTTTTTGAGTTCATTTATTTTGGAATGCAAGTTTGAACTTGACAAAATTTGATATTGTTGATTCAAGCAAATTTATTGAATTTGATTGTATTTAGTTTGGACATGGATTTGAGAGATCAAACATGGTTAGTAAACGGAGTTTTCATTTTGAAAACCTTTTGATTTGATTTAGATTTGAATGAAGGCTTTGAAAATTATTTTGACATATGATTTATATTTCTAGAAGAAATATTTTATTGTTTCTTACAGAAACAAATATAAAAATAATACGTATCTAGAAGATCATATTAAGTTTAGATCTAACATTGATTTTGATTTAGCATACCTAAAGTGAATGGAAACATTAATAAAAGCTTACATGATAAGCTTATTATCTTCCAATATTTTCTTAAAAAAGGGAAAAGGAAATAAGAATTGAGAACCTGCATTTTCTATAATGATAAAAGGTTGAGTTTCCATAAATCAGTGAATTACAAGTTTCTTCAAAATAAAGAACCGGATATTCTATAACTCAACCTGAAGTTGTGCATAAATTTAATCATGAAACGAAAATAGATTTTGGCAACAATCTGAAGTTATGCAAAGAAATTATTTTAATAGAAGTAATATAACTCAAAGTCCAAGACCTAGAATTTTGAATTATGAAAAACTTTCTGATAAAGTTTACAAATTCAAATTCTTATTAGTATCCTTTTTACTTTTTTAAAATGTAGAAGCTTCCAAAAGAAAAATTTACACACAATTTGAGTATCCTTTTTACTTTGTTAAAATGTACAAGCTTCCAAAAGAAAAGTTTACTCAAAATTTGAGAACCTGAAGTTTGTAACAAATTAATGAACCTGAAATTCATGAATTAAGAGCTCGAAGCTCTATTGAAATTGTGTAAAATGATGAGGTTGTACTTCTTGAAGAAGTTAAAGGAAATTAATAAATCATCATATGAGATAATGATGTTGCATTCAAGAGATTACAAAAATCTCCAAATGAGTTATACCTTACCTTATATCTTCACATTTACATTATATTAATCAAATATCCTAAAGATATTGTGTTATATGATATTTTAAACATCACCGGATTGAAAAAGTAACTATTAATTTAGTCTTGGGAAGGAAAGTTTATTATTTGGTAACAATTCAAATAACATTTCAATTTATATGTTGTAGTCAGTTTAAATTATTTTTCTCAATTATTACTTCCAATTATGGAAAAGTATACATGATCAATTAACAAGTTTTGTGCAATGCAAAGTCTAATTTTATTTCAATGAGTAACGATAATTTAATTATTCTCTTTGTTGCTTTCTTATTGATAAATCTATGATAACTCAAACTTGAAGTTTGGTAAGTACTATAAAATAATTAGTAGATATGTTTTTTTCTAATCACGAAAAAAAATCTCGACGTTTTGACAAATCACTTCTATGTACATATGGCTAGCTATTTAGTTATAGAAATACATTTTAACATTCTCTATAATAGATAATTTATATGCCATACTATTTATATACACGGATGTGTGTGTGTATTATTCTCCTAAAGAGATGTTTTAGAGATTTATTTATATTTATATTGCAAAATTCAACATCCTAGAAGAGATATAATAGGAATTTTATTTTTGTTACATTGCAATTCCTTAAAAATGAAACACTATATTCTCTGAAGGAATATCATATAAAAGTTTCAAAGTAATAACAATAATTTATCCCTAAATAAAATGGTGTGGTATACCAATATTACACTGCAGAAGTAATAGTTTTATCTCTCACATCTTGCTTTCATTTGGTGCATCTAATTTTGTTACTATATTTAAAATTTGATGTGTCATTTCAAAAGCAGTTACAACAAAAATCTCCAGGTTGGATATTTTATGTTATTGTAAAAGTAGTAGTTTTAAACGAAATATTATATATTGACGTGGCATTCCAATAGTGCATATATATATATTTCTAGAAGAGATAAGTTCACTCCAGAAGTTGTGATAATAAATTATTTCTAGAAGAGATTTATAAATTTGGAAATGGTAACATATCTCTAGAAGAGATTTTTTATATATTTGGTAATTTAATTAAACCAAATAAATGCATAGAAATTTGATATTTAAGAGATAATTAAGGAATAAAACTTGACAATTTGAAGTTATGTGTATATTTTGTTCGAACCAGAAGTTCCATATGGTTCCAAACCAGATGTTTTAAAAATTATCATGCAGTTTTGACGGATTCACGTTGACATTGATCTATAAACAGAAATTAATAGTTTGAATCCTTATAATAATTTGTTCTAAAAATCACTATTTCAAATGGGAAAGAATATGAAAATTTATAATACATATGTAATACGTGGACACACACATTTATCCATATATGTAAATATTCAGCAAACAACCTGAAGTTTGTTATGAGCTCATCTTATAGATTATGTACAGATATTATTTAGTGATTTAAAATTCAATCGAAATAAATGTTGAATGACCTGAAGTCGTATGTGTATTCAAATGATCTATACAATAAGTAAATTCCTCCAATTGGCTTGATCAATAAATGAGAACAAACTCTAATAAGCAATATCAATTGAATGCATCTTATTGACTAATAAAAGGATTATCCTCCTATAACTGATTTACATATAATGTATTTGATAGTAGCAATGTGATAATGGATCAAAATAAGAATCCAAAGAGGATTATTGTTTAACATGATAATGTTTGCCAACATTGAGGGGAAGAATAAAGAGATACAAGTTCATTTTGATGATCAGTGTTAAATATTTGTTAAAATATACAATGATGCAAAATATTAAGTAATTTGAATAAAATATCCTAGAAGTGTTCTTGAAGAAACATTTAAGGGTGCTCTAAAAGAGATCATGACATGGTTATCAAATAACCCTAGAAGTGATTTTAGATACTTAAAATATGATAAATAAAGAGATCTCAATAAATCATATCTAGAACTGACAATAAATAATCATTAGTTACAAATTTATAAATGGATTGAAGATCCTAGATTAGAGAAAAACATGATTGGCCATCATGAAATTCTCCTATGAGAAATGTGGACCTATAGTCCATAAATTATAATTAGAAACATATATATAAAGTGGAAAAAGCACATATAGTGCCAATAACATGTTAAATACCATGGCCATGATATTTTTAGAGATAATTGAATTGATTGAAGTAGTGAAATTTTTTTAAAAAACTTAAAATATCCTGAAGGTATAAACATTGTTTAAATCATACTAAATGATGTAAGTATAAAAATTCCTGAAGAATATAAATAACTTTAGTGGTTATAAAGAAGGTAAAGAACAATGAGCGTAGATTATAACTTTTTTAAGTATTGTTGTAATGAAAACCTTGATATGATTCATGATGAGTAGATTACTTTCTATTATTAAGTATTGTTGTAATGAAACTCTTAATATCCATCGATGTAGTAGTTGCGATATGCAAAAACTTATTAAAGTATACAAGTTCCTAAAGAATATATATCACTTTTGTGGTTATAAAGAATGCAAAAGACATGAAGTGCAAATTACAAACTTCTTCTAAGTATTGTTGTAATGAAAATCTTGATAATACTTCAAGATGAGTAGATTACTTCCTGCTTTTTAGTAATATTGTAATGAAAATTTCAATATTTATCAAAGATGTATAGTTGCAATATGCAAAACTGATTTGAAGCACAAAAATGAAAGCCCACGATGTGTTTTTCATAAAAATAGCATACCAAATGCATAAAATGCAAACCATATTTGGAAGAAACAATCTTGGAAATTTTGATTATATTAAAGGAAACTATTAATAAATTGTATTATTAATGAGATACATATTTATGGATTCAGAAGTATCCATAACCAATTTGAGTTATTGAAAGGCAAATATGAATTCAAAGAAAACTTCTACATCAGAGGGAGCATCCATAAGTATTTTATAATGCACTCTTTTTCATTAACTAAGATTTTTCCCACTGGTTTTTTATTAGTAAGCTTTTAACGAGGCATTATCTTAATCCTGAAGTATCAACTCCCCAGTAACATTTGAAAATATGTTATAATGTACTCTTTTCCTTATTTAAGATTTTTCCCACTGGGTTTTTCTTACTAGATTTTAATTAGGCATTGTCTTGATCTAGCATAATCAAACGTCTTTTCAAGAAATAACAACTCAAATATGTTAATTAAGTTAAATTCTATTTTTATCTTTGACTAAGTTTTTTCCCATCGGGTTTTCTTTTGTAAGGTTTTTAATGAAGTATTAAATTGATCCAGAAGTATCACACTCTATTTGATGCAGTAAATTATTGAAATATAACATATTATATTGTATTCTTTTTCCTTCACTAAGATTTTTCTCATAGAGTTTTTTCTTAGTAAGGTTTTAATGGGGAATTAGTTTGATCCAGAAGTATCGAGCTTCATTTGAAGAAATAAGAAAATAAAATATGTCACTTTACTCTTTTTCCTTCACTAAGAATTCTCCCATTATGTTTTTATTAGTAAGGTTTTAATAAGGCATTATTTTGATCCCGAAGTATCAAACTCTTTAAAATGATATCATTGTATGATATCTATGATTTTAAGTTGCACCATTTTCCTTGTTCAAGGTTTTTCCATTATATTTTCCTAATAGAGGTTTTTAATGAGGCAACAGACAATATTCACAATAACTGAATTGATGTATGAAAGAAAGATAATAACGAGGGCGATCAGTTGTCATGGACGTTTCAAAAGGAATAATTTCCAGCTACCATATGAGCATCCAAGATTTTGAAGATGCATATTCAATGGGGAGTTTTATAATATATGTAAATATAAAAGTGAATATGCTTTTATGTTTCTTTATTTAGTCCCACATCATGGGATATGTTCAATCCCATGCTCCAAGGCTTATATATAAAGGAGCCTATGTAATGTAATTGAATCAATCATTCTCTATGTAAGTGATACCAGTGTGAGTAACATTTTCTCCTCTTTTCTAATGTCTTCTTATGCCTTTTTAGTTTATAAAATAAATTAATTAATCACAATAATCTCAACTAACGATATCAACTGCATAAGAATAAAAATAACAATAAAGATTATTATTATAATTATAAAACCTTGTATACCCAATTAATATATGCGTTAATATTTCCTTTCAGCCATTGAACTAAAAACATAATACAATATAATTTTTAAAGACTTCTGAAAGAGTTGAGTTGGTACTAAAATAGATTTTTTAATTATTTTATTTTTTACGATAAGAAATTAATTTTTTATTTTTTTGAAAAGATTTAATGGTTTTTTTGTTATTTCCTTCAGTTTCCGCAACTTGAATGTCGAAGGATTTAAAGAATTTCTCTTTTATTCAAATTTTTAAATCTTTTCGAACATTTCCTATTTTTGAAAGGAAAATGTATTTTTGAATAATTAATTTATTTTTTGCAAAAACATCTTAACTAAACTTACACTAAATCAGGAAACAAGATTCGAAAATATTTGCAATCTAAAAACTTTTCAGACTTTTTTGGAAAATTAATTTTTTATTAATGAAAGAATGGTTGTCTATTTAAAATTAATTGATTTTATAACTATTTAAATTTACCAACAAGCAAAGTTTTGTTTATATTATAAATTAATTAATTTTATTATTAACTAAATATCAAAAGACTAGGATATTTCTACACAGAATAAGTAAATAACATGAGAGATTTAAGTGAATATGTTGAAAACAAAGTATTTTGTCTCATGTCTATTTTAGTTCGAGGAATTTCATTTTTTTCAACGTTATGATAAATAATATTTTCTATTTATGCATTCAATTAGTTTTTTTCTCTTCGAATGTGTAGGAAAATACATAGTCCATTGTTTTCTAGCCTATTGACCTGGCAGTATTAAAACGGACTTAAACGATCGAATCGAATGAGCGAACGATGTACAAATGACCCAAGGACTTTAGGAATATCATAAAAATGCAAAAAAGGAGAAATGTCGAAAAATAAGCTAGAAAATTTGAAAATTCAAAAGTTCAAGTTTTGGAAGGGTTGACTCAAACGAACCTACAAAATCTCAGATCTGACTTGAAGCAGGATAGCCAAGGAAAAACTTTAAGCCCCACCAGCGCAAACTATGTAGAAGCTCCAAATTAGGGATCAGTACCGAGTCCACTCTAGGGATCGGTAATTACTCCAGAAAACTCAAGTCACACACATGGAAACTAGGGTCTGACTCCAAGCAAGCTAACTCGGGTCGGGCTCGGGTTGGACACATAAAAATCTTGAGTTTGACTCTAACCAGATGAAGAAAAACTTGCAACATGAAAATCTTAGAGAATCTTGATATCGAGCCTTATGCAAACACATAAATTTCTCGGGTCGGGCTCCAAGCAAATTCAACCTAAGCTAAACAACCTAAGACAGTACAACAGCGGGATCCCCTAAGTTGGGGATCAGTACCGACTTCTACTTTGGGATTGGTACCGACCTTTGCAGTTAAAGCGCTCGAAAAATTCAATATGGCGGAGGTGCAAAAAATCATAGCAGGGATACAACAAGAATACAGTAGGATATAGCGAATGACTCTAAAATAGCATATAAAACTCGTACTTAATGTTTTTACAAATATATAAATGGTGATCAATTGAAAAATTAACATTCAATTGAATTATAATTAATACATATATAATGTTAAATAAAAACATGTGTGAATATAATGTAAATAAATGTAAAACTGTTATACAACAAAATTGTATTTTTTACAATATTAGAGTGTTTTCATTTTTGAAAATATATTAAAAATTTCAATTAAATAAATTAATTTCATAATATTATAATGTATACATTTCAATTTTCAGTTCATTTCTTTTAAAGAAGATATAGCGGGAATAACGGGATATAGCAGAAATAGCAAGGCATAAAGCGGAAATGCTATATTTGAGGCTATATGGAAAAATTGTAGCAGTAGAAATCCGCTATGAGATATAGCAGGATTATAGCGAGGTAATAGCGGGGCATTAACTGCACAGGTACCGACTCTTAAATGTAGCTTGAGTGGACGACATCTTCTTCATGCATGCCTATCCTTATGCCAAGAGCCCATTCTAATGCTATCCTGTTGATTTAATGCGATTCTCTCCTCACCTTCCCATACTCCGGATCAACAACTCTATTCTTCTACAACTCCATCGGTATCTCCAAAAAACACCTAGGAGACTTTGTAAACAAAGCTTGGATTTGTAGCATGAACATCGAGAGGGACCATCACAAGGAATCGTAGGGCCTTACTCCCATTCTTTGGGTATCGGTACCAATCCTCCCCTATGGATATCGATATCGATCCCCATACTTAGCACATATGGGGTTGGCTTTTTCTAGAAGGCTTCATCTTGGCAAGGAGCTTCCATAGTTGAGATTATAGGAAGGTATTATAAATTCAAATTAAACTTTTAGTATGAAAACAAAGTGCATGCGTCATTGGTATTATAATTATCCAAAATATATCATGTACTTTAATACATCTGAAACAAGTAAGAAAATTTAAACTCGAAATTTACAAAATATTCATGTCGCAATTCCATTATTTTTGTGATCATAGTTTCAATCATTTAAGTCTATTCTAACTTGAAGTCGATCTCCTTGCCCTTTACCTTGACCTGATAGGGGGCGTAAAACATAATCCGAGATGGATGTGACTGACCATCCACCTCCTAGCCCTTTCCCGTGACCCAACAGAGGCACACAAAATATAATCCGACATGGATGTGACCGATCTTCCATCTCCTAATTCTTTCCCTTAACCCGACAGGGGAACATAACAAGCAAATGAGCAGATGAGACTGATCATCCATCTCTAAACTCTTTCCCTTAAATCGAAAGGAAGAGTTCAAATCAAAATGGATGTGACTGACCATCCATCAACTTAGCTCCTTCCCTTGATCCGATGGGAAGAATATGAATTTCGAGATGGACGTGATCCAACCATCCCTCATCAACCAAGAAGAAAACGTAATTGTCCTTTTATCTTTAAGCTCTTTCCCTTGACTTAATAGGGGGAGTTTAAATCAAAATGGATGTGATTGACGATCCATTGACTTAACTCTCTTCCTTGACCCAATTGGTGGAATTCAAACCAAAGTGGATGTGACTTGACCGTCCACTTACCTTCTTTTAACTTTAACTTGGAAACAAAAGATTGAAATTAGGATGAATATGATCCAACCATTCATCAACAACTATATTTCCCATGGCTTCGTTGGAATACAAACATAGGATGAATGTGACTTGACTGTTCATTCACATACTCTTACCTTTCATTCGTCAGGGAACACAAACTTAGAATAGGTGTGACATGATCGCTCGTTTGCCATTTCAAACCTTAAATTTGATAGGAAAAGGATAACTACATAAGGACAAAACTCGACCGTCCGTGCACTAACCCATTTACCTCCGAAAGTGGTTGAGGAATATCATCGCCTTATAATTGAACACGACTGCTCAACATGGTGGATCATGCCTAGGACACGATATAACTTAAGGCTATAACCAAAACGATGCGTTAGAGTGGAACGATCAGAATTGTTTGATCATTGATTCATGACGAATTCACGAAGTCATGGAAACCTCATCGTCAATACTTACTATTTCATCTTCCTTAACATCATCCTGAGCCTCCACAACCTACTAAATGAGGACTGGGGCCATGATTAGATTTAAACATCTAAGAATAGGATGTCAAACTAATACCTCAAGTGGGAATTGCTTTGGTCACCAATCAAAATTAGTCGCCCTAACGGCTGATATTATTATCAAACTAGCTTAAAAACAAATTGTAATTACAATCTAGAAGAATTTGGTGATGACCTATGGGCATAGGAACATGCTTGGGAGCTAATGACACACTCAGTATACAATCTTCTGGATCGACGAAAATCGAGTTCTTACCTGAGACATTTAAAAGGGAGAAACCAATTCAGATGACCAAGACCTATTAACTCAATTAATTAGCTCAATGTCAGATATCGACCTTGCTATGCAACAATCATCCAAGATACTGAATGAAATCCTTCACAGCAATACGAACTCATCTCAATTTGAAGCACATCATAATTGTGACAAAATGTACATCAGATGGAAATATTATCCAGCCTATTGGTCAAGCAGTATTCGAGCAGATTTAAACGATGTAATCAGAAGAGAGAACGATGAAAAAATGACACAAGGACTTTGTGAATATCATAAAAAGAAAACAAAAGAGAAATACAAAAATTAGACGAAAAATGTTGAAAAATTGGAAGTTCAAGTTCTTGAAAGGGTGGACACGAAGAAAACCCACAAAATCCTTAGATCTGACTTGAAACAGGATAGCCATGAAAAACTCCAAGCATGACCCAGAGAAAACGATATAGAAACCCAAAGTTAGAGTCGTTACCGAGTCCACTTAGGTCAGTACCGACTCCTGAAAACTTGAGTCGGCCAAATAGAAAACTTGGGTCTGACTCCAAGCAAGCAAACTCGTGTCGGACTTGGGTCAGACACACAAAAATCTCGAGTTTGACTCCAAGCGCTGAAAGAAAAACTCGAAACGCGAAAATCTCACTAGGTCGAGCCTCAAGAAAACACACAAATTTCTTGAGTTAGACTCCAAGCAAGTTCAACCAAATCTAAAACAAGCCAAGACAACACAACAGCAGGATCACCTAAGTTGGGGATTTGTACCGACTCCCACTTGGGAATCAGTACTGACTCCCAAAGATAGCTTGGGTAGACCTCATCTTCTTCCTACTTGCCTATCTTGATGCCAAGAGCCTATTTACAATGTTATCCTATTGATTTAATGCGATTCTCTATCGATCTCCACGTACTCCTGAACCAGCAACTCGGTTCTTCTACCACTCCATCGATATCTAAAAAAAATATTAGCAGACTATGCAAAACAAAGCTTGGTTACATAACACGAACATCGAGAGGGACCACCACGAGAAGTCATAGGGCCCCACTCCCCTTCTTTAAGGATTGGTACCAATCCCCTATAGGGATTGGTATAGATCCCTATACTTAGCACGTATCGCGTTAGGTTTCTTTGGAGGACTTCGTCTTGGCATGGAGCTTCGTGAGATTTGAGGAAGATATTTCATCATTCACCCCTATAAATACACCAGGCAACCTTCATTATATGGATCTTCTTCTCTTTGGGACCTGAGCACCTTCTCTTTTTTGTCTAACTCATCCCTAGAAAATCATTAAAATTCATTGTAATTAAGGATCAAAACGGATCCCAATAACTTGTAATCAAAAATTAGTGGAAAACTAAAGGAGAACCTTTAAGTGGATGGAAGCCCAGATTGCCGGACCATTACAAAATCCATATGTCATTGCTTTTACCCTTTTTCTTTTATATTCTTCATTTACTCTCTAGTCTTTTACTCTTTTGGGTGTTTGTGCTATTTTTGGTTCAAATATACATATATTCCAAACAATTTAATAAAGACCCAAAAAATATATTACTGTGCCTTTAAACAATGTAAAAGTATGTGCTAAACCTCCAATACATAGTTTAAATAAACTATAAGGTGATCATAAATATAACTTTGGCACTAATAAAGTAATATAAACGTAATCAATTGGTATGTCAAACAAAAGTCAAACATAAAGCCATAAATTACACATAGAAGGCCTTGTGGTTTCATAATTGGCAGATTTTATTGATTTAGTTAAAAATTGGTTTTTATTTGTAACTTTAATGACAAATAACTGAGTGAAAAAATACAATGTTATATAGATGAACCCAACTTTCATTAGAGTAAATAGTGTGAATATGTGCCATGCTGATAAGGCCTAAGCCGTGTTTACTAGCAGTAGAAGAATATTTGCAAGAGAGAGATGAAGAGATGAAGAAATGTTAGAGGAGGAAGAAGAGAAAGACTGAAACGACCCGCAAATCCGTACCCCTTGAGTCAACACAATTCAACAACAGTCAACTTAAGTTGTACAGATATACGAACCATTTGGGTTAAAGAAGAAGAGGTAAAAAAGAAAATTGAAAACAACAACAGAATCTAACCATCGCAGCGGAATAAAATATAATAGATAGTAAATAATTTTTACTCAAAATCAAATATCTATGTTCATATATTACATTATCAGAGTACATCAATCACAGCACAACATCAATATCATACAATGAATACACAACAACTCAAGATACACAACAACTCAAACAGCGAAATATATATATATAAAAAACAAGTACGAATATACGTATCGTCATCCAGCTTGTCTCCTGAGCTCCACAGCATCTCCTGTATCCTATAATACTCGGTCTGACCCGAGCATTACAGTTAAATAACACCCGAGTCAGTTTGGAATACCAGCGTGATAAAATCACACCCAATTGATTATTAAAGTTTCAAAAGTCCTTTGAAAACAAAGCATCTCGTAAGACCACGCCACAAATAAACATGTCGGGTTTTTACCTTACGATAGCTAAAACAATTTTTATAGAAATCCTCTGATATTATAATAGGGTCTATATACAAATACTTATAAAATAGCCGAAATTGTTACATCTATTAAATTCCAGCTACTAGCCACAGAGTGGGTAAACAAACAAAACTCGTACAAGGCTCGTAGGGAGAATGGATTTCCAACTAATGACTAGGCACTGGGGTACCACCTGCCACAGTACGGGGCCTAGATCACCGTACCGAGGAGTACGCCCGCTCCCCTGCAACACAAGGCTGGGACTATCCCTTACTGAATAATCCCGAGTGAGATCACCCCGCGGTTGGGATCAGCAACCGCCCACTAAGCCGAAATAAAAAGGGACATCTAGACTGGAATGACCTCACCCTGCTTGGGTGCTACCCACCTAGCCTTGTTGCATAACCCCTGATTTTCAGTCATTCCCATTTGATGAGGCTTGAGGCTAAGCGTTACCTTTATAGAACATATCCCTTAGAATGCCCATCGTCCACCTGACGATGTTTCGCAAGCATTCATCCATACAAGTCCGTCCCGGGTTCGAACGGAACCGAAGGCACTATTCCTACTACATCCAATTTGGAAATATCCTCAGGATTAGTAGCGACTATCCCTTGCACTTCACTGCTCCATCTTCGAATCCACAATCGTTTACACGAAACGTACAAACTGGATCGAAGTGGTTTTCGAGAAATAAATCTCGATCCCGGTCTCTTCGAAACGATCAACGCATTTGTCTAATATTGATAGTCAGTGATTTAACTATCAATTAATGTTCACAAACAACCATCAACCAATAAATAATTTCCCAAATTATTTATTTATCTCTAAATATCTTTACAAGATATATTCTCACTTCCAAATCTTTTTGAAAACAGTTTCAAACTATCTTTCTTTTCTCAGAATAAATTCCGAGTATTTCCATTTCCACTGAAATCACTAAGCACAAAACTTTAGATTTTTAAAATAATTTAAAACACTTTACTTTCAAATATACTTTAAAACATTTATTCTAAAACTACTTCAATGATTTGTTAAAAAAACATATTATATGAATATTTGAAAATAAGGTTACTAAATAAAATATAAAACTAGATTTTCATTTTTAAAAATAAAATACTAAGTCACTCTTTAAATAATTATTGCTATAATAGATTAAAAGGAAATACTTAATTTAGAATTTAAATATTTAGAAATAGTAAATTTTTCAAAACTTACTTCTTAAAACAACTTTAAACTTTTAATTTATATTTAAAAATTTACTTTGAAAACGTACTTGGTTATTCAGAGAGAAATTTCCAATCTCAATCACTTAAATCAATTTTCCAAATTGATTCCCAATTTATTCCATTTGAAATAAATTTCTTTACTTATCAGTTCATTTCAAAATTCATTAATTATGGACTTTATTATTTTCTGTTTGATTTTTTAAATCCTTTAGCTGAAATATACAAATTTCAGATTATTCCCAATTTCTTCTTTATTCTTCTTAAATAATTTAAATCCTAAATTTAAGATAAATGTTATGTTCTTTTAAACAATAACATTGAAGTTTAAGTTTCATTAACTCTCTGTTTATTTAAATTTTCCTTCCCATACTCAAGATTTATTTATTGAAATTTTAAAGTCACTTTATTTCCTTTCCAGTTCATTCATAAATTTATTCAACTGTTCTATAATTATTTTACTTACAACTTCTCTTCTTTTATTTTCATTCCCAAACTCAAATTATATAATTGGTAATTCATTATTGCCCGATTATAACAATCAAGCCATAGCATTCAATACTTTCACATACTTCACTACAGGATATCAAATATTCAGAACAGAGAATATTAAATAATTAAATAAAATTGAGGGGTCCAGTTGGATCCCTCCAACCTGTTCTCCCTGCATCCACAGACATTAGCACAATATAAAATGCCAATTCCAAACATATACCACACTACAGCACATAAATCAATTCAACCAGTTCAAACAATTATTTAAATTTAATCGTTTAAATTTAAATTAACTGAGTGAGATTAACTCACCTTTGATTTGTTTTGCAAACACTTCAATCTGCCTTGGTTTCCGCATTTTTTTTGACCTTGTCACACATTAGATGATTTCATTAATATTTGAACTACTCGAAAGGTAAATTACTATTAATTAAATTTAATTAACCAATTATTTTATTTAAAGAAAATTTTCTGGATAAATACAATTTAGGTTACAAAAATAATTAAATAGATTAACTTACAAATAAATCACCTTAATAATTTATTTTAAAATAACTTGTGAATTAAAATATCTGTGTATATATCTATCTATTTCATTTTTCCTTTAAAACTACTTACGCATATACTTATAAAATAATCTATGGTGCCATTTAAATTTCTATCTTCTAAATCATATCTATATATAGACCGTTTTCTGTTTTACAGTTTACATACGTTTATTTAAATCTTCAAATAAAGATAAATAAATCGTTTTATATCCTACTGCAACATACTTATCTTCTGATCTGTATGGTAAGATCTTAGCTATCTATACACATATGTATTTTATTTTTTTCTTTCTAAAATTTCTGATATATACAAAATTAAAACAGACAGAGAATACCTCCATCCTTGAAAAGTCGCCAGACCCAAACACGCCCCAACCATCAAACCCTACCTTGCCATGGCAAGGTCGTGAAGCCTCCCCCCAAACTCCTGACGCTTGCGCGCGGTCGCAAACCATCTGCCCTCCGCCACGATTTGAAAATCGCGTTGGCCCCAACCATCTGCCTCACGAATCCCTGTCTCCCTCAAACTATTCAATCAAGAATCGAATTTGCAATGAAACTCTAAAGATCGGCTTCGAATTTGCAAGAGTAGCAGAGGCCAAACTTGATTAGGAGCGAATCGATTTCGATTCGGTCGAGAAACGAAGTCGCCCTCGATTTACTTGCGCATTCGCGATAGGATGCAGAGCTCGGCCGTTTACTTCTTGCTCGATTTATCGCGAGTCTCCCCCTTGTGATTTTGAAAAAAAAACTGCAAGAATGAGGAAAGAGGGAATAAGGACTTACGCCATTTTTTTGTTTTTTTTGTTTTTTTTAGACGAAGAGAATGAAAAATTGAACAGGAAGAGGAAGAATTATATAGTTCAACCATCACTCTCTCGCTTGAACTGATTTCATTTGAAATGAGGAGGAAGGATATACGCGATTTAACAGAGCGGCTTCAATTAGATTCTAGCTTCTAAAGGAAGACAGAGAATTCATGATGAAATAGAGAGGAATAGGTCGGCTGGGATGAAAGGATTTCGGTTAATGTGAAAAGAATTTTGACCGGTGAAAAGATGCAGGATATTTTAATTAAAATGATTAATTATATTTCGAAGCATTTTTACCTCGTACGTTCACACGTTAATCTCGAAAACTACGAAATTTGAAATCTGGTAATAATTCAATATTACGGACCCAATGGAACTGGTTTCGTCAAATTCCGAGACTGTGCCTCGGAAGGCTATTTTTCAATTCAATTCAAACGATATATTCTTAAAACTGAATAAATCAATGTTAAATTCAATTTTAAAATTTCTATTATTCTCAGTATTATCAATATAAATTTTCAAGCCTTCAAATTATTTTTAATGGACTTAAAACTCCCGATTCAATAATTTACCCAACTCCAACTTATTAAATTCTATTATTTAATGATCAAATATATATTGATATTCGTAATTCAAGTTAAAATTGCTCTATTGAATATTTAAAATCAATTAAATATTCCGATTTTAAATGCTTGGAAATTCCGGGTCGTCACAAAGACATAGCAAGAAGATAAATAATTTTTTAGCCTACCAAATTCTATTTCATCATAGTAATATATAACAACGTACATATTGCCTATTTCACTAGATTTTAGACAAGTATCCTAATAATAGTCCATACATTGGTAATAATTCAGAGCCATGTGATAAAATTTTCTTATTAAAGCCGAATTGTTGTAATCGTTTTCAGGCCTTGTCTTATACCTCTTAAATGTGCACCATTCCATTGCTAATTATTCATGTACCGGTCATATATTGTAATATTTCGGTGCTCACTCAATCCTTGTACTTAGCTTCTTTGTGCCTTTAACTAAAATCCTTAAAAAAATTATATGACCACTTTCATTTCACTCCACAAAC
Source organism: Allium cepa (assembly GCA_030765085.1). Lineage (NCBI taxonomy): Eukaryota > Viridiplantae > Streptophyta > Magnoliopsida > Asparagales > Amaryllidaceae > Allium > Allium cepa. Next base: position 73,645,112 of record CM060941.1, on the reverse strand, counting down.
GGATCTAAATTGGTCATAACTAAAAATTTCACTTTACTTATCAAATCAACATATGAATTTATAGCCATGTCATAACTAAGATAAGCATCATCATAGTTGGATAAGTTGAAAAAAATGAAAACATTATCACGAGATTTATCAGTAATTTCATCCAAATTTTCCTTAACATGATTCATAACTTTCAACTTCTTAATTCCACTTGTGATCGTTGTTTTACCAACTTCATTAATGGGTTGTTTGGTTATTGTTGAATCATTAGGGGAGGGGTTTGCCAATGATAGTGGTGTTATTGGTGTTGTATGGTTGGACGGGTTGTTATAGAGATTGTTGCAGTGGTTGTGATGGCGATTACTTAAGAACGTAACTCGGTAAGGAATTTTGTATTTGAACGAAGTTAGGAATGAATGTAGTGGAAGGTGGCGATGGTTGGAAAATTTGTGCAATTGATGGTAAGGTTTTAGTATAGATAGAGGAGGAGAAATCGAATCGTTATTTGATGGATTTAGTTCAAGCTTGCACAGTTAAAGTTGGTTGTTTCGATGCATCCATTGAAGCTAAACGAGAGCTTGACCTTGCACATAATAGCTATAATGGTTGATTATTGCTCCACCGGGGTTGAATGATATTGGAAAAAATGCTCGATTTTACGAATCCATTCCAAAGGATTAGACCCATTAAAATAAGATAATTGATGTGATGTTGTTAATGAATTAATTTTAGTGGTGATTTCAATCAAAGCTTTATTGATTTGATAAAGGGATGTTTTTATTTTGGTAAAGGTAGTCTATTGGGTGTTAAAGTTAGCTTTGGAGATTGTGGAAAAGGAAGGTTGGTGGTCAGCTGGTTATTGAATGTCGTCATCAAATTGATTGGTCATGATAAAGGAGTAGGGAATGAGTTTGTATAAGAGGGAAAATAGGTTTGGAAGGAGGAGGAGTTGACAAGCAAAAGGAGGAAGAAACTACGATGAAGTTTGTAGTGAGAAGAAGTGAGGAAATGTTGGGACGAGATTCCAACTAGAGACCACTCAAATCAAAACCCTAAAAGCACAACGGAAGACGAGATCGTGGTAAGAAGTGTAAAAACAACCAACCAATATCTCAATTCCAATCTAAACGCAATCACAATCTCCAAACAAGCTATATAGAAATCAAAGCAACAATGAAAAATAAATCACACGGTGATTTATAGTGGTTCCACTAATATTGTGTTAGTGTACCTACACTTTAAGAGAGAGCTTTTATTAATATTGATGAGAATAGTACGAGAGATTGAATATAATGATCAAAATTCTAATAGAAACTGATTTTTGGAGAAGTGTATTGAAGAAAATTAGGTTTTGATAAACCCTAAATAGTGGAGGCTAATCTTTTGCCGTCGCTTTCTGTTGCTTTGCTTCCTTGTAGATCTGGTACCAGAAGCTAGCTTATATAGAAGAAAAGGAAGCTTAGGAAAAGTTCCAAAATTGCTCCTGTGGATCTCACGTCAAGCCCAAACTTGAAAAATAGTCGGAGGCCACCACAGATGTCTGTCCTTTTTCACAAATGTTTGTCCGATAACTTGGGATGCAAGTTTTTTGAAGCGATGGATGTCTGTGGTTTTTCACAAACATCTGTCATAAGGCTCGGGATAGGTTTGCTGAAGCGACAGACGTTTGTGGATTTCCACAAACGTCTCTCGTTGTCATTTTAGCACTGCTTCACCTTTTCCTCCATAACTTCCACTTCTGAATTTCGATTGGTAACCCTTTTCTCCATTATGAAACTACTTCTAACCTCTACAATTCTCTATATAGTGTCGTCAAAATTTAACACTCCACCTTGACACTAAGCCCGTCTCCAACTCCAATAGTACCATACCATCAACAACAACCAATAGCACCAACTATCACTTCTTCTACCTTCAGCCAAACATGAATGTTTTTCCAATGAGCTCCGAAAAAGCAACTGCCCATTGCACTCCACCAACAAGCTCAAGCAAAGCCCCTGCCAGCTAATGAGGTGTTGAAAACATCCAAATCCTAAACCGTCTCACCGAAGACTAAAGTGCAGAGGAGTGTAAACTAGCACTTACTAAGAAGATAGAATCATGCACATCACCAACACTACTTGTGGAACCCTATAGACTATTTGATGTTACATCAACCGCTACCTCCTCACAAGCATCTCCAACTACTCTATTCTCTCTACTCATTGGACAAAATATGGAAATAACTTCCTTCTCCTTTGATTCACCATGAACCAAATCCAGAATAACCGATGAGCTCACATTCTCCTTGAAAATCGCCAACTCATCAAAAATAACATTGTGAGAATTGACTATCTTCTTCATTTTTGGATTCCAAATACGTTAGCCCTTTATTCGGTCCATATAACCAAGCAAAATCTCTTTGAAAGCTCTAGGTTCAATCTTATCATTTCCCGATCATGCACATAAACCGGACTACCAAACACACGAAGATAACTTAAGTCAATACTCTTTCCCTTCCACACTTCCTTCGGAATTTTGTTACCGATAGCCGAGCATGGAATTCGATTAATAATATGCACTACGGTTGACGAAGCTTCAGCCCAAAATCCCTTAGCCAAACCCAATGTCAATCTCAGGCATCAAGCTTTCTCAAGTAGAGTACGATTCATCCTCTCCGTAACACCATTCGACTGCGGATCTTCTAGTGTAGTAAAATGTCTTCGAATACAATGGTGCTTGCAAAACCCCAAAAATTCTCCAAAAACATACTCTCTGTTATTTTCAAACCTTAGAACCTTCAAAGACTTGCCACTCTCATTCTCAACAAGAGCTTTCCATGCTTTGAACTTTGCAAATGCCTCCGACTTGGCCTTCATTACATACACCCATACTTTTCGAGAAAAATCACCTATGAAAGAAATATAATAGCGAGCTCCACCCAAAGAAGCTACATGTGCCGGTCCTCAAACATCCGTGTAAACATACTCAAGAATCCTTCTCGAATCATGTTTTTCCTCACTGAATGAAAGCTTCCCCATGACACATTCTTTGCAAAAATCTAGCTAGTTGAAACTCTCTTAATCGACCATCTCCTTCTTTCTTAGAAAATCCAAACTTCTCTCTGAAACATAACCTTATTAGTTCCTGAGATGATGGTTTTGATGACAACCACCTTAGGACTTGTTATAAAATATAAGTATTAATGTCTTTGTCTAGATAAATGTATATGCAAGACATACATACATACATATATATATATATATATATATGTAGGTACTAAGAATAAGACTATACAATATAGAGATTCAAGACCGACGAATTCAAGATTGTGTATAACAAGTCTGAAGACTCATGAGCATCAAGATTATCAAGAGTTCAAGAGTTCAAGATATCAAGATAAGTAATAGAGTCTAAATTTATGTTAAAACTTCATAAGAGCACTAAATCATTATTTAGATTTTAATTTTGGAATGGAACCCATGACCTTCTTTTGTGGGATGGAACCCACGACCTTCTTTAATGGACTGGAATCCACGAAATTTTCAAAATGACTTACTTTTAGATTTTCTCAAAACTAACTTTTTTTAAAAAGACATCTCCCTCTCGATTTAAATATTTTAGCCTTAATTCAAAAACTATTTTTGATCATATTAATTTTAAAATCGTTTCTTGCTTTTAAACTATCTCCTGGTTTTAATGTTTTAGCTTTAATCTCAAAATATTTATATACTTAGTTTTTATTACTTTTGTATTTCATAAGATCACTTTCTAAAGGTTTTTATAATCATACAGTATATTCAAAATAGTTTATAAAGTCCTAAGATTGTTTCGACAAACTTTAGAAAGAAAATATCTTTAAAACAAAATCAATTTTCAAAAAAAATACTAAGGGATGTTGACATGCCTACACCTTCCATGTCGACATGGTAGCCATAGATTTTAAATTTCAAATTTTCAAAAGAAGTGTCTATTCATCATAACCTTTCACGAATGGGCATGATCGTTATTCTCCTATATATTTAGTAGTTTTCAACGAATTTTCACTTAAGATTTCTTTGTTTTCTCTCCTCTTTCTCTTCCATTCTTATTTTCAAACATTCTTAACAAAACTGTGCCGAAATCCTAAGTGAATAAAACTCGATCGTCTCAAATTTAATTCTATGCCACTTTCTCTCAAAGATCTCGGTGCTACTCAGAGTTATAGGATCATTTGTAATTAAAGATCGAAAGATCGAAGTGCATCGAGACTCCCTCTATCAAAGTGTGATTGGAAACCGTGTGATTGTGGCCCGTAAATCAATTAAGTCTGATTATAGCCCGTAAATCAGTTAAGTTATCTTGTAGCCTGGTTAAATCAAGAGAGTTTGCCCTGAATTCCGAGATAGGAGGGTTTATCTCGTGGCCTTGAAATCAAGGTTGTAATATCGACATTATCTTTGAAAAGAAATCTGCATAAGAAATTGTATGGGACTAGATGTAGGGTAACTCCGAACTAGTATCAAATTCTGATATGTTCTTTCCTTTACTGTTTTTATTTACTATTTGCATCTGTGTTTGGTTCTGTGATTGTCTCTGTGTTTGTGAATTGCATCTGTTTGGGTTTAATTTGAAAATATTCAAAAAGATTCATAAAATTAATTAAACATTATTCACCCCACCCTCTTGTGTTAATTATGCCTTAAGATACGTAATCCGCATTCCCTACATTTGCCATTGGTTTTTAAAGTTATAATAATCTAAATTTTGAAAAAAAAATTAAAATGGAAATTTTTGGAGATTCTGTTAACATTAGTTCAAAACTGTCCAAATCATCATTGTCTCATAAGTCTTCATTTTTTATTATAGAAAATAAAGTTATCTACCGAATTGGTGTGTTGTGAAGGAATAGATGTGTTATATGGCTATTAAAGAATCATCACTCAATAGACAGATAGTGCAAATCAGGAAAAACAAATGGATACTTGATAGTGGATATTCAAGACACATGACTGGTAATCCGGAGATACCGATTGGCATAATTTATGAAGATGGAGGAATGGTCAAATTTGGAGACAATTCAAAAGGATATGTAATTGGCATCGGCAGCGTCGGTAACTCTAAAATTCTTACTATTTCTAATGTTATGTTAGTTAGGAATCTAAAACACAACTTACTTAGCATAAGTCAACCGTGTGACAAGGGATACAAAATTAAATTTGAAAAGGATAAGTGTCACATAGAAGATAATAAATCAAATATTATCTTTGAAGGAATTAGAAAGAAAAATATTTATATTCTCAATACGAAAATCTCAAATGTTAACCTATGTCTTTTGGCTAATACAAGTGACCCTTGGATTTCGCATAAAAGATTTGGGCATTTGAATTTCAAACTCTTATCTAGACTTTAAAAACTTGATCTAGTAAGAGGCCTTCCTAAAATGGATTTTAAGTAGATAGTATATGTGATGCTTGTCAATTAGGAAAACTTAGGAATAATTCATTCCAATTGAAAGATATGATTTCAACTTCAAAACCTCTTGAGTTACTTCGTTTAGATCTGTTTGGTCTGTAACGGCCCGAAAGATTTTCGACCACGAAAATCGACATTAGTACGTCCACTGTATAGAGTGCCGAACAATTGAGTGCCAGAAATCCCATGTTGTTAGGGTTAAGAAGAAAAGGAGGTAGAAAAAGAAACGGAAACAACAACACAGAATCTCACAATCGCAGCGGAAAAATATATAATATAAAATAACAACAATTATACAGAAAAAGCTGTAACTGTAAATATACATACAAGATATCAGAGTACAACAAATCTGGATAGTTAAAATAACTTGTCCCAATATACTGACTATACAGTCTATAATACACATCAGAATCTAATCAATACGTCGCTGCCATCCTGCTCGTCTTCTGAGCTCCAAACGCCCTAACCTGAAAATCTATAATACTTAGTATGACCCGAGCATTACAATAGAGTAACACCCGAGTCAGGCTAGAAACCAGCGTGATTAAACTCATATGATATGAAATATTAAAGCTATACACTCTTCGACAACCAACGGTAACTCGTACAATATGACGATTTTCCATCTAATTTCAACCAAACACTTCTACGGAAACCCTTTTTTTTTGGTAATAACATTCAAACAAAGTTACTTATTAAAATAATTAGAGTTACTTAATTTATTCAGCTCCATCCAATTAGACTATATAACCAAACCATAAAGATTTGTAGTAGTTCTTAAATCGAAATGGTTCTGGATAACGCTGATATCCAATCCCGATTTCTTCGAAACCAAATAATAAATTTTAAGGAAGTCGATTGTTTTAAAATAACAATTTATTGTCTATGGAGACAATACCTGATTATGGGGACTTATTACAAATTATATTTCAAATAAAATCTTATCATTATTTTGCATCTTATTATTTTTAATTTGAAAACAAGTATCCCACAGAATTAAGCAAAGATATAGATCGTTAACCCAATTAACGATCTATAACCAAATCTAATGACCTACTCATGGTCTTAGTTTACTTTAACCGTATTCAATTATGTTTAGAACAAATTTAATTTCAAATTGTAAAATTTATTAAATAATAAATATTATAACATACTGTTCATTATCCATAAGTTTAAGACAAATAACAATAATGATTTATTACCGTTAATTGTCTCAATTAAAAAAATAAAATATCATTTCACTTTAAATTATAACGGGGATATGAATTATCATATGTATAGATTATATAAATACTATTCCTTCTTCTTTCCTTTTCTTTTATTTCTTTTTTTTCCTTTCTATTTTTTTTCTTCCTTCTGTTTCTTTACTTTTCTTTTTCCTTTTCTTATTCTTTTATTTCCATTTATTTTCTCTTCCCTTTTCTTTTCCTTTACTTTTTCTTTCTTTCTTCTTTTTTTCTTTCTCTTTTCTTACTTTTTCTCTTATTCTTACTTCGTCTTTTTATCTTATCCATTCCCCACTACTACCTGCTTCCATCTGATGCACAAACCTTCGTGTGCACGTGCACACGCAACCGAAGGCACGCCGACCCCTACCGACACCGCTGCCAAGTCACCCCCGACCTTCTCGGCTTTCTCAGCCACCTAGCTTCTCATGGTGAAGCCCGAAACAAAATCAAGCACAAATGCCATCACCAGAGAAAAGGACCAACTCCTAATCCCACCTCGCATCACCGCCACTAACCATCAGAGACCTAAGCACCTCGCCTGAGCTTCACCTCACTCCCATCTTCCTTTTCCCCTTCCACTGAGATACTCTGATGCAAACACGACGCCGGAATCGAACGACAAACACACTTCACCCAAATAGAGCTCCAAACCTTGTATGCCACCACGACGCCGGGAAAATCAAGTCACTATTTTTCCTATGACCGCCACCACCTTGTCCTCCTCTGGCCAGAACCCCGAGGCTTATAACCCACGCGGTCACCCGATAGAAACCCCATGACCATTTCCCTTTCAACTCCGCTTTCCTCAATGAATACCCAACTAAAAATCATGCTTAAGCTACTAAAATTCATAATTTTCCAAGTCAATTCCAATTATAGGTGAAAACATGATTTAAGATAATTGATTTTTTGGAAATGTTTTACCTTTCACTGTAAAACCCTTTTCTAGTGCCATTGCTTACTAATTTTCCCTGTAATTAATTTTAAAATATAGTATACACAAATACATACATATGTCCTTCAAGCATCACACCCTAAAACTAGTTAGATTAAGAGAATTTGAATTTATGAAAGGGGTTTTAACATAATCGGGGAAGTAAAACGCAAAGATAAATGATACAGGCTTCACATACATCCATATACAACATATATATATATATATATATATATATACATTTATTTCCTATGCAACACATATTCAAAATGTTACTTCTATTCAATCCTTTAACATAACCATATTATAGGAAGATTTGATTTTAAAAAAAAAAGTTTACTCACCTGTAAACATTTAGAACAGAGAACAAAGACCTTGAAAAGTGCTAACTTGCTCTTGTTTTGTTTAATGATCTTTTATTTTAGTTGAGTTTGTTTCTTTAGTTTTATGAGATGGAAACAATTTTTTGTTCTTCTGTGGTTTAGTATCTCAGCTTTCGAATGAATGAAACAAAAGAAAGTGGTGGAGGTATATATAAGATGGTATAGGCTGCTGCTTTTTGTCGTACACAGCAAGTCTTTTTTCTTCTTATCTACTGTATCCTTTTCTTCTGATTTGATGAAGAACTAATTTGATTTTTCCTTTTTCATGATTTGAAGTTTTTGTAAGCTTGACTAGATATGTCTCCTAGCATGTTTACATGTACCTTCATTGAGGTATGTATGTATGTATTATCCTTATGTATATATGTATGTATGTGCGTGTGTGTGTATATATATTATCCTTATGTATATAAACATGCCTTTTCAATTTGCTGATAATGTACAAATACATGTATGCCTTTCTCATTTTTATAATAATGTATATACTTATTTACCCATATATTTATATTCTTAATGTATACTATTATATACATACTTATACATATGCTTATGTATATATAGTTATGCACATGAATTTTATTTTGTATTTACTTGCATTTATAGATATTGTCATTTCCTTATATAAAGTTGTATATACATATATGTTTACATTTCACTGTTTAATATGATATACATTTTTTTTTGTATTTGTCATCATATATACACATACATATTCATTCATATACTAGTACATATATTAAACATCCTACGCTCGTATGTATTTCTATTCATATACAAATGTATTCTACCTTGAATTTCAATGATGGAGTTTTTATTTATATTTTTTTCTATGAAATTTATCAATTTATAAATCTAGATGTATAAATATCATAAAATCAATATTTCAATAATTTAATCCAGTTAATTTCCTAATTAACAAACGCTAAAAATCTGGATCGTCACATTCCTCCCCCCTTTAGAACTTTTCGTCCTCGAAAAGGAACGAAGCGAGAATTTTTATTTTGATGTTTATTATTATTAATTAAATCATTCTTTAACATTTTAACCCTTTACTCTTTTATTTTAAATTTTTAAAACACTTTAAAAAACACATATTCCAAACTAACTTTATATAAAAATACTTTTTATAACTCGATGTCTCAACAAGTCAATCCTTGTTCTCACAGAAATTCATTCATACATTGATCAGGCGCAAGATTGAAAATTTATATGTACTTAGTAAATTCATTTTCAACTTCTAGTGAAAATACTTAGAAAAAGAATTTTGTGAGATGCTCTGGAAATCATCACCCCCTCCATGGGTCGCAGTTAGCCCGATTATTACGTCGCCATCCCTGCGAAATCCATAGAAAACTGTAGGCATCTGCACCCCTCGATTTCACCATGGAGCTACCACCGATCGCAACCACATCCAAGGTTACGTTGCCATCACAGAAACAATCATGTAACTGTGGGCATCAGCGTCCTCGAATTTCACTGCCAAATGAAACTTCACCATAGATTGCAGACTACATCAGTCGAGCCCCAATGTAGCTTGTAGGCACTCACTGCCACATGACTTTCGCTATGGACCACATAGATCACAATCTACCGATGTTACGTCACTCTTCCAGCAAAATCAAACGTAGACTTTAAGCAATCACTTGCCCTCGACTTACGTTATGGAACGCGGTAGATCTCAGTTACACCAGAGCTACACTGTCGTCAAAGCATACCCAAATGTATCTGCAGGCATCAGTGTCCTTGACATACGGTACCCCAACCACAATCCGTAGGAATTACAGTTTAGTTCAGACGTCCTCTGAGATCAAAATTTGGAACCCCTCTTAAGGCTCAAGGCAGAACCACCCCGTAGATCTCTTACTATAAGTTTCAACTCTAAATGGAAGCGCCTTTTTCCCCACAGCATTATCAAAACATTTCATACTATACACATATAATATCTTTCAAATCATACTCTTAAATATGTATCACATATAAATTTCAAAATCAATATCTCAAAAATCGATTGTTCTCAACTTGGCTTTCCAAATTCTCAAAATTTGTTTTTTGCCAAAACCAAAAGCCTTTCAATATCAATAGATTCCAAAAATCCCTTTTAGTTCCATTCTCATAAAATCATTCTTTTTTATATAAGATTATTTTTTTCAACTTGACTAATTTTTTCATATTTATATAAATCTCACTTTATATTTCAAATTTCTTTCAAAGATCTTTCCTTTTGGTTATAATCCCGTTAATGCCAAATCAAGGTTTCAAGTTCGATTTCCTTTACAAAGTCATTTGCCACATTTCTTACTCTTTATAAGGTAAGTTTTCAATTATAGTGCTATCCAACTTTCATTTTGAAATCATTATATTCTTCTCAAAATATATTATTTTACTTTAAAATCATTTCTACTTCAATTACCGATTTCGGTTCCAACTGCTTCCATTCCCATTTGGATTAATACTTCAATTTTATCCCCATGGTTATTTAAATCTATGATTTAAACATAAGTAATTTCCACTCCATCCAGTTTGAATTTCGAAAATAGCTTTAAAAGTTTGAAATAGTTAAATAGTTGTAAAATAGTTAAATAATAAGTATAAGATAGTTTGAGTTAAAAGAATGGTCTGTACAGTAACTAGCTTGGAAAAATCCTAATAATCTGAATACTTAAGAAAGTAGTTTTTATACAGTTTATATTAAAATAATTTATTTGAAAATAGTTGCAAAGTCAAAGTGGTTCAATTTCCAATCTCCATTTCGAATCAATTTCAATTTCCACTTCCATTTAAATTGATTCAGTCCAAGTTCCAATTCGAATTAGCTTCGATTCCTATTCTAATTTAAATCAATTCCCAATTTGAATTTAAACTTATTCAACTCCGATTACAATTTCAATTCAATTTCAGTTTGAATTCATTCCAATTCGATTCTCAATTTTCAACCACCTTAACTTATATAAATTCGGGTTTGGTTTCCATAATGTTGATTTAATTTCTTAAATTGAATTAACCCTTTAACATTGAATTTAACAATCTAAGTCTTTAAAATAATTTAATTCTGAGCCAAATTCTAAGCATTCATTTAAATTACCTTTACTTAAACTTATGTGAAGTCCGAGTAAAATCTTTTTAAACGATTAAATTTCGAAATTCAATTTATTACCCAATTATACCTCCAACTTTTAAACCCAATCCTGTACGGTTAACAAGTTTATTTTTGGCATTTCGAACTTAAGTTCAAAATGATTCCATTTCATAAATTCATTTTTTTTAAAATAAAAATCTTAAATGATTTTTGAATAAAGTTTTATTTCCATTTAATTTCAACAATGGATGTATATCATTTCAATCCACTTATTAATCTATTCAAAAAAAAATCCAATTTACAGTTTTATATATACTGTTTATATCAATAGGATAGTAGCTGGATATGTCCAAGTAAATAAACATCAGAATTATCTAAAATGCCAATCAATAGCATCCATCACAAATTTCCAAAATTCGAAACCCATTTTATTTCAAAAATCGTTTGCAATTATTCATACACAACCTCTTATCAAGTACATACTTTTCTTTCCAATTTAATCCATTTAACTTCCCTAAGTTAATTTTTTTTTCAATTTCACATTGAAATTTTCCAATACAGGTTGTACGTTCAAAACTTTTTAACTTCCCCTAAGTTAAATCTTAATTCCTTTAATCCATTCAACCTTACTCAATTGAAATTTCCATACCAAATTTAAATTTTTATCAATAGCACTTCCCATTTATAAGTTAAAAAACTTATCTCTCTTAGGGTTATACCTCATATTTTCTGGGGAATTTCAGAATTCAACACTCAGTATTTATTTCATATCAACCCTGAAATCATGTATATCTATATATATACATACATTTATCCCATTTACATATCAAGTCCACCTTTAAATTTTAAACCATACTTGGTTTTGATTCAAAACAATTTTTCCTCTGAAATTTCCAAAGCACTCTTGTTTAAAACAAGATCCTATATTCAAAATATCCGGAATAATATTATTTATTGTTTCTTCTAACACTTTGAAACAACTCCAAAATTTCTTTGGTTTAGATTTAAAACTTCATGATTTAAATCCATTTTAATTTATAAGTCGTACTTATATAATTTTTTTTACTTCCTTAAAACATTTCACTCTATTTTATTATTGTTTATCCATAATAAACATCCTTTATTAAGGTACAACAACAAATTATGATAATAATCAATAACACCATATCTAGAAACCAAACACACCATATGTTCAATCATAATTTACTTGAACAATATAATCAGGTTAACTTATCAAGTACTTTGAAAATTCCTTTAAATTTTATGGGCTTTATATTCGGGTTTTCAATCCATTTTTAGCTTAATTTATTTGCAAAATTTATTCTTACCCAAATTATATTTGGTGATATGTATATTACCACTTAATTCTGACGATCTTATTTAATTTTAATAATCAACAACCAATTACCTTAATATATATAATAATTAGAAAAATTATTTCTTTATATCAAAATATAAGCTTATATATATAATAATCATTTTTAAAACCGTTTTTTAAAATCATTATGCAAGAAAATAACAAGTACGCTCTCATATATAATACATTCAACTCATTCTAGGGTACCACTGACCCTCTCTCTAATGAGTAATCCCCACCACAGCCAAGGTTCTCACTTAACCTTCTTCTCTGTTACCACATGTAATGGCCCGAAAGATTTTTGACCCCAAAAATCGACACTAATACGTCACTATATAGAGTGTCGAACAATCGAGCGTCGGAATTCCCACACTGTGAGGGTTAAGAAGAAAAGGTGGTAGAAAAAGAAACAAAAACAACAGCACAAAATCTGACAATCGCAGTGGAATTAAATATAATATAAATAACAGCATTTATATAAAGAAAACTGCAACTGTCTATATACACACAAGATATCAGAGTACAACAAATCTGGACAGTTATAATAACTTGTCCCAATATACTGACTATATAGCGATAATACACAGCGGAATCTAATCAATACGTCTCTACCATCCAGCTCGTCTCCTGAGCTCCAAACGTCCTAACCTGAAAATCTATAATACTCAGTCTGACCCGAGCATTACAATAAAGTAACACCCGAGTCAGGCTGGAAACCAGCGTTATTAAACTCATATGATATGAAATACTAAAGTTATAAACTCTTCGACAACCAAGGGTAACTCGTACAATACGACGAGTTTCCATCTGATTTCAACCAAACACTTCTGGGGAAATCCATTTATTTTGTAATAACATTCAAACACAGTTACTTATTAAAATAATCAGATTTACTTAATTTATTCAGCTCCAGCCTATTAGACTCTATAACCAAACCATAAAGATTTGTAGTACTTCTTAAATCAAAGTGGTTTCGGATAACGCTGATATCCAATCCCGGTTTCTTCGAAACCAAATAATAAATTTTAAGGAAGTCAGTTGTTTTAAAATAACAATTTATCATCTATGGAAACAATACCCGATTATGGGGACTTATAACAGATTTTATTTCAAATAAAATCTTATCATTGTTTTAAATCTCATTATTTTTGATTTGAAAACAAGTATCCCACAGAATTAAGCGAAGATATAGATCGCTAACCCAATTAACGACCTACTCATGGTCTTAGTTTACTTTAACCGTATTCGTTTATGTTCAAAACCAAATTAATTTCAAATTGAACAATTTATTAAATAATAAATATTATAACATACTGTTCGTTATCCATAAGTTTAAGACAAATAACAACAATGATTTATTACCGTTAATTGTCTCAACAAAAATTATAAAATATCATTTCACTTTAAATTAGAACGGGGAATTGAATTATATTATGTATAGATTATAAATACTATTCCTTCTTCTTTCCTTTTCTTTTATTTCTTTTTTTTTTCCTTTCTATTTTTTTCCTTCCTTCTATTTCTTTACTTTCCTTTTTCCTTTTCTTATTCTTTTATTTCCATTTATTTTCTTTTCTCTTCTCTTTTCTTTTCCTTTAATTTTTATTTCTTTCTTCTTTTTTTCTTTTCTCTTTTCTTATTCTTTCTCTTATTCTTACTCTATCTTCTTATCTATTCCCCAGTACTACCTGCTTCAATCTGATGCGCGTGCACACGCAATCGGAGGCACGCCGACCCCCACCGACACCTCCACCAAGTCACCTACGACCTTTTCAGCCTTCTCGGCCACCCAGCTTCCCATGGTAAGCTCGAAACAAAATCGAGCACAAATGCCATCACTAACCGTCACTGACCACCAGAGACCCAAGCACCTCGCCTGAAGCTTCGCCTCACTCCCATCTTCCTTTTCCCCTTCCACCGAGACACTCCAATGCCATTACGCCGTCGGAATCGAACGACAAACACACCTCGACGAAATCAAGCTCTAAACCCTATATCTCCTCTGCCCCGCCACCACGACGCTTGGAAAATCAAGCCACTATTTTTCCTATGACCGCCACCACATCGTCCTCCTCTAGTCAGAACCCAAGGTTTATAACCCACACGGTCACCAGAAAGAACCATCGTGACCATTTCCCGTTCAACTCCCCTTTCCTCAATGAATATCCAACTAAAAATCATGACTAACCTACTAAAATTCGTAATTTTCTGAGTCAATTCCAATTATATAGGTGAAAACATGATTTAAGATAATTCATTTTTTGGAAATGTTTTACCTTTCACTATAAAACCCTTTTCTAGTGCCATTGCTTAATAATTTTCCCTGTAATTAATTTTAAAATATAGTATACTTAAATACAGACATATGTCCTTCAAGCATCACACCCTAAAACTAGTTAGATTAAGAGAATTTGAAATTATGAAAGGGGTTTTAACATAATTAGGCAAGTAAAACATAGAGATAAATGGTCGAGGCTTCACATACATCCATATACAACATATATATACATTTTTTCCTATGCAACACATATTCAAAATGTTAATAGGAATATTTGATTTAAAAAAAAGATTACTCACATGTAAACATTTGGAACAGAGAACAAAGACCTTGAAAACTGCTAGCTTGCTCTTGTTTTTGTTTGACGATCTTTTTTTAGATGAGTTTGTTTCTTTCGTTTTATGATATGGAAATAATTTTTTATTCTTCTGTAGTTTAACTTTCTTAGATTTAAAATGAATGAAACAAAAGAAAGTGGTGGAGGTATGTATAAGAAGGTATAGGCTGCTGCTCTTTGTTGTACACAGCAAGTCTTTTTTTTTCTTATCTGCTCTATCCTTTTCTTCTGATTTGATTAAGAACTGATTTGATTATTCCTTTTTCATGATTTGAAGTTTTTGTAAGCTTGACTAGATATGTCTCCTAGCATGTTTACATGTACCTTCATTGATGTGTGTGTGTGTGTATATATCCTTATGTATATATACATGCCTTTTCCATTTCTTGATAATGTACAAAAATACATGTATGCCTTTCTCATTTTTATAATAACGTATATACTTATTTACCCATGTACTTATATTCTTCATGTATACTATTATATATATACTTATACATATACTTATGTATATATAGTAATGCATATGAATTTTTTTTCTCTATTTTACTTGCATTTATACATATTTTCATTTCCTTGTATAAAGTTGTACATACATATATGTTTACATTTCACTATTTTATATCATATACATTTGTTTTGTATTTGTCATCATATATACACAAACATATTTATTCATATACTTATATATTTATCAAACATCCTAAGCTCGTATGTAATTCTATTCATATATAAATGTATTCTACCTTGAATTTCAATGATGGAGTGTTTATTTATATTTTTTTCTATGAAATTTATCAATTCATATATTCAGTTGTATAAATATCAGAAAAACAATATTTTAATAATTTAATCCAGTTAATTTCCCAATTAACAAACGCTAAAAATTCGGGTCGTCACATGGTCCATCTCAAATTCAGTCAATATATCACAAAAATATGTTTTTGTAATTGTAGATGATTATTATAGATTTATATGGACAATTTTATGAAACATAAAAGTGATGCTTTTGACTTCTTTAAAACTTTTGCAAAAAGAATACAAAATCAACTTTCTTTAAAAATAAAAACTATTCGTAGCGATCACGATGGAGATTTGAAAATGAAAATTTTGATAATTTTTGTAATAAAAAAGGAATAACTCAAATTTTCTTTTCCAAGAATTCCACAACAAAACATAGTGGTAGAGCGTAAAAAAAGGACGATTCAAGATTGTGCAAAAACCATGCTTTTAGATAGTAAATTAACTAGAAATTTTTGGGCTAAGGCAGTCATTATAGCTTGTTACATTTTCAATAGGATTTTAATTAGACCTCTAAGCCATAAAACACCATATAAACTTCTGCTCAACAAGAAACCAAAGGTATCTTGTTTAAAAGTTTTTGGAAGTAAATGCTTTATATACAAAGGATTGGATAAATTTGATCCTAAATCCGCTAAAGGAATCTTTATCGGATATTCTAATAGAAGTAAAGCATACAGAGTTTTCAATTCAAAAAGTAACAACACTGAAGAAACAATGCATGTATCTTTTGATGAAAATTTCAAATATTTTGTTCAAATAAACGACGAAGATGATTTTGTTACTTTAAATAATGAATCAAATGAAACAAATTATGAAACTGTTCATCCTATTAAAAGGATCAGGCTTTTAAAAGATCGTCCTATAGAAAATATACTAGAAAATATTGAATCTATTGTTAGAACTAGAAATCAACTAAACAAGATGAGTAATGTAGCTTTTATATCAACTATTGAACCCAAAAATCCAAAGAAAGCATCATCTGATGATTCATGGATTCTTGCTATGCAAGAAGAACTGAATCAATTCACTAGAAATGATGTATGCGAACTTGTTTCTAGATCCAAGGACAAAACTATTATAGGAACTAAATGGGTTTATAAAAAATGAATGAACAAGGTGAAGTCGTTAGAAATAAAGCTCGGTTAGTCACCCAAGGTTATTGTCAAGAAGAAGGAATAGATTTTGATAAAACTCTTACACCCATAACGATATTAGAAGCCATTAGAATTCACTTGCTTTCGCAAACAACAACAATTTCAAATTATTTCAAATGGATGTCAAAATTGCCTTTTTAAATGGTTTTGTTAAAGAGGATGTTTATGTTGAACAACCTCCACTTTTTGAAGAAGAAAAGTTTTCAAATCAAGTTTAAAATTAAAGAAAGCTTTATATTGTATGAAACAGGCTCCTAGAGCCTGGTATGACAGACTAAAATCTTACTTATTACCATCAAATTTTGAAACTGGTAGAATAGATAGTACTCTTTTTATTAAAAGAAACAAGAATGATACCTAATTAGTATAGATTTATGTAGATGATATCATTTTTGGATCAACAAACAATGAAATGAACAAATAGTTTTTTGAAATAATGATAAAAGAGTTTGAGATGAGTCATATGGGTGAAATTACTTTCCTTTTACTGGTATTTTCATTAGTCAGGAAAAACATGCTAGGGATCTAGTTAGTAAGTTTGGTATGACCACTGCGAGTGGAAAACCCACTCCTATAGCGACCAATGAAGCCTTGAATAAAGAAGATATTTCAAAAGATGTTGATCAAAAACTATACAGGGGAATGATTGGATCGTTGCTCTATATAAATGCGAGCAGGCCTGATATCATGCATGGTGTCTGTCTCTGTGCAAGATAACCCAAAGAAGCTCATTTAAAAGCTATTATACGTATCTTAAGATATGTTAAACACTCTTTAGACAATGGCCTAATTTACCCTAAAAAGATTCATTTGATTTATCTCATATTTTAATGCTGACTAGCTGGTTGTAAATCAGACCGAAAAAGTACAAGTGGAATCTATCACTTTTTAGGACATTCTCTAGTTTCCTTGTTATGTAAAAAAGAAAAATATTGTCTCATTATCAACAACTGAAGCAGAATATATCTCTGCTGCTTTGGCTTGTTCTCAAGTTATCTATATGCAACAGATCCTAAAGGATTTTGGATTAAATATCTCAAAATCACCAATTTATTTTGATAATACAAGGGCAATAAATTTATCCAAAAATCCTACTCATCATGCCGGAACCAAATATATTGAAATCAGACATCATTTTCTCAAAGATAATATGAGTAAAGAGATTATTTCTCTTGAATTTATCAACACTGAGAATCAAATAGTTGATATTCTGATCAAATCTTTGATTCAATCAACATTTACTAAATTAAGTTCTGATCATATCTTTGATTCAATCAACGTTTACTAAATTAAGAAGAGAACTAAGTATTTGTTCTATAACTGAAATATATAATATAGATATAGTAGCATATATATTTAAATAAACAGAGAAAAACAAAATTGTCAAAAATTTCAAAGGGATGTCGACATGCCCCCACACCCCATACCGACATATAACGGTCAGATTTGTAATTTTGATTTCCCCACTAAAAATAGTTTAGTGGTTACATAACCACAATATTTCGAATTAATATGTTTTCTCACTTCATTTTCTCTGTAATAAACTTCTAAAAACACAAAGTAATGGCCTCCTCTTCCAAATCAAACCAAAATGCAACTAATTCCTTCCTTTCTCCTAATTCTGGTCCATTCCAACATACTACATTGGCTCAAGTAATGAAGATTGAGGAAATTGTGAAGGATTCTCTGCAAATGCTGACTGAATTACAAATAATGCAAATAAGGATGGCAAAGGAACAAGAGAAACAAGACAAGATTCTTAGAAATTTGCAAAAATTTGTAATGGATAATCATGCAGACCCTATTGTGATTAAAGATGATTCCTCTAACATACATATTCATAATCCATTAGAAGATGACGAAGAAGAAGAAGCGCAAATGGACGAGGACGATAATGTTGTTTGCACCGGAGAAGTCTATTTTGACAAGAATGGTAATTTGGTCGAACAACATGGAAACTTTTGTCTACGTTACCTTACTTGTTTGATTCACAAGTCACCAATTGTCAGAGACTCTCATTAGATTGTTATTATATTTTTTTGCATTTGTATATATTTGTGTCTATGTTTCATATATATTGTAATGTAACACCGTCTATAATAAAATTAGATTTATGTTTCACTTATTATACTTCGTTATTAGCACTTAGTTCCATAGTATTAGTTTAAGGGGGGATTTTGTAGTTTAGGCTTAGTTTTTGTGATGGAGAATTATAAAATAGTATAGTTAGGCTGTTAGTTAGGCTTAGATTAAGGTGGAGTTAGTAGATTAAGGGGGAGTCAGAGTAGAGTCAGAGTTTGGTGGAGTATATTTTATAAATATAGACTGTCATCATCAAAAAGAAGGAGATTTTTAGTTCCTGAGATAATGGTTTTGATGACAACAACCTTAGGACTTGTTATAAAATATAAATATTAATATCTTTGTCTAGATATATGTATATGCGGAATATATATATATATATATATATATATATATATATATATATATGCAGGTATTGAGAATAGAGACTGCAAAGTATAGAGACTCAAGACCGACGAATTCAAGGTTGTAGAAATCAAGACTAAAGACTCATGAGTATCAAGATTATCAAGAGTTTAAGAGATGAAGATAAGTACTAGAGTCTAGATTTATATTAAAACTTCATAACAGCACTAAATTTTTTATTCGGATTTTAATTGTGGAATGAAACCACGATGTGGTTAGTGGGATGGAACCCATGACCTTCTCTAGTGGAATGGAATCCACGAAATTTTCAAAATGACTTATTTTTAGATTTTTTTTCATAAATATCGATTTTAAAAGAGACATGTCTCTCTCGGTTTAAATATTTTAGCCTTAATTCAAAAACTATTTTTAATCATATTAATTTCAAAATCATTTCTTGTTTTTAAACTATCTCCTGGTTTTAATGTTTTAGTTAAATATTTATATATTTAGTTTCATTAATTTTATATTTCGTAAGATCACTTTCCAAAGGCTTTTGTAATCATAAAGTATATTCAAAATAGTTTATAAAGTTCTAAGATTGTTTCGACTAACTTTAGAAAGAAAATCTCTTTAAAACAAAAATCAATTTTTAATAAAATACTAGGGAATATCGACATGCCTATCCCCCTATGTCGACGTTGTGGCCGTAGATTTCAAATTTTCGAAATAAGTGTCTATTCATCATGACCTTTCACGAATGGACACGACCATTATTGTCCTATATATATCAGTAGTTTTCAACGAATTTTCACTTAACATTTCTTTGTTTTCTCTCCTCTTTCTCTTCCATTCTTATTTTCAAACATTCTTAACAAAACTCAGCCGAAATCCTAAGTGAATCAAACTCGATCGTCTCTAGTTTGATTCTCTTCCACTTTCTCTCAAAGATCGCAGTGCTACTAAGAGTTACAGGATCATTTGTAATCAAAATTGAAAGATCGAAAGGTATCGAGTCTCAACTTATTAAAGTGTGATTGGAAACGGTGTGATTACGGCCCGAAAACCAGTTGGGTGTGATTGTAGCATGTAAATCAATTAGATAATCTTATAGCCTAGTTAAATCAAGAGAGTTTTCCCTGAACTCGGATACATAAGCGTGTATCTCGTGGCATTGAAATCAAGGTTGCAATATGGACATTATATTTGAAAAGAAATCTGGACAAAAATTGTATGAGACTGGATGTATGGTAACTCCAAAGCAGTATAAAATTCTAGTGTGTTCTTTCCTTTACTACTTTTATTTACTATTTGCATATGTGTCTGGTTCTATGATTATCTTTGAATTTGTGATTGCATCAGTTTGGGTTTAATTTGAAAAGAATTCAAAAATATTCATAAAATTAATTAAACACTATTCATCCTCACTTTAGTGTTAACTTTGCCTTAAGATCCGTAATTCATATTTCCCATATTTGGTATCAGAGCATTAGTTTTCAAAGTTATCATAATCCAATTGTTTCATTTTAGTTGAGTATCAATAAGACATAGAAAAGGCGTCAACATAAGATGTCGGTAAGACACAAACAGGTGTTGTATGTAGGGTATCGATAACAACACCACGTATGTCATCTTCAAGCTATTGGTAGACTTTTTCTAAACATAACTTTTATCGACGACTATTTAGGAGTCGCATTACATCGATGTTTCATTTACTAATGCCCCACCATCATATTTTCATTGTTGGTAAATTGCAATGTTTTGTAGTGGGGTGATAAATATTAGTGTATAAATGAAGGTGTAAATTGTTAAGTCTGTTATTTTGCTGTTTTATTATATCTAATAATGTACTATTTAGTAGGAAATTAGCTGTTAGTTTGAATGGTTCATTTTCTTTATTCACGTTGATTTGTTTATTTTATCTTCTCTTTCATATAAGGCATATAAGCTATCGTTTTTCTTTAGGCAGATTTGTACTGAGAGAATTCTTTCTTTTAGAGTTTGCCGCTTTACTTCACTATGTCCATATTCTCAAAATTTTGGTCTCATAGCCTAAAGAACCGCAGATTTCTTAGTGAAATTTGAGTTCGAAAGAGTGTGAAGCACAAGCGACTGTGTAAGGAATAATTCTTTTTCAAAAGGTGATTTTAATTTGGAAATCGAGAACAGCAGTTTTGTTTAGCCAACTATACCACAATTTGATGTTTTTTATGACCATGGTCAATGTTGACGGAAAATTTTCAAAGAACGAAGGAATATCGAAGTCAAACTGAAATCGCAATTTCCATGGTTATTGATGGAGTTCAACATATGACAGCAGAACGTAAAGCTATTGAAGAAGCAAAGCTTAAAGTCCTAAAAGTGAAGAACTACTTGTTTCAGTCCATTGAAAGAACAATTATTGTAACATTCTTAACAAGGAGACATCCAAGAATAATTGGGATTTAATGAAACAAAAGTACCAAGGATCAAACAAGGTGAAGCGAGCTTAATTGCAAGCACTTCAATAAGAATTTGAGATCCTACAGACGAAGGGAGGAGAAACTGTTAATCGCTATTTTTCTCAAACATTAACCATTGCTAATGAGATGAATGCCGGGGGTGAAAACATGGAGCAAATTGTGATTATTGATAGTATTTTGAGATCATGACTCTAAGGTTCAACTATGTGGTCTGCTCCATTGAAGAATCTCAAATCTCACTACAGTGAGTATTAATGAACTTCAATGTATTGTGATTATTGAGAATATTTGACTCCAAGGTTCAACTATGTGGTCTGCTCCATTGAAGAATCTCACAATCTCACTCCAATAAGTATTAATGCACTTCAAAGTAACTTGCTAGTTCATGAACAAAGGATGCATACTCTTGCCATAAAAGAACGGGTCCTTAAGGTTACAAATGAAGATCGAAAAGGAACTAGAGGTCGTGGAAGAGGAAGCGGTCAACAAAAAATTTTCAACAAACCTTTGGTGCAATGTTACAATCATCATAGGTTGTGACATATATCAAAATGAATGTCCAAAATGAGAATAAGGTGCAAACAATGCAGAAGTAGATGAGGCTGAAGAAATATTGTTAATGGCACCTGCTGATTTTGGTAAAGACATAGGAAAGGAGGCACGGTACCTTGATTCAAGTGCAGTAATCAGATGAGTGAAAATAAGGAATGGTTTATCGATAAGGATGATTGATTTTGCCTCTCTATGAAGCTTGATAATGACTCAAAAATGACAGAGTTGGTAAAGACAATGTTAGACTTCATTTTAATGGAATCACACAAATCATCACTGAAGTGTATTATGTACCAGCAATAAAAAATAAGTTCTCGAGTGTCAGACAACTACAAGGCAAGGGAACTGCAATCTTATTTAAAAATGGGGTCTGTGGAGTTTATCATTCAACCAAAGGTTTAATTATGCAAGTTACAATGCATATAATGCAAGTTACAATGCATACAAATAGAAGTGCTTGTTCAGAGCTAGGCATAAACTACATCTTATGCACTCTAATTTGTGTGGACCTATTACACCAATTTCAAACAATGGAAAGAGGTATTTAATTACATTCATTGATGATGACAACCGAAAGGCATGGGTTTCTTTTTTTATTTGAGATGCCATAAGCTTTTGAAGCTTTTAAAACTTTCAAAGCTTTAGTGGAAAAAGAAGCAGATTGTTCAATCAAATGTTGTCGAACAGAAAAGGGCGGAGAATTTACTTCTAATGAGTTTAGCAATTTTTGTAGTACAAATGGTATAAATAGGCAACTTATAATAGTCTATACCTCTTAACAGAATGGGGTTGCTGAGCGGAAATATCGAACCACTATGAATACTAAAATTGGTCCGTGCTTCGCGCACGAGCTGTTTATATTATTGTAAACGGAAAGTAGGGGGATTTTAGGAATTTCAAAAGACGCCGAGTAAATTAACTTAACGAATTTTCTTTATTAGTAGCAGAGACGGTTCTAAACTTGTTGTCTATGAAGAATGTTCCAAAAAAAAATTTGGTCTGAAGCAGCTAATTTTTCAATCCATGTTCTTAATCGAAATCCAACTTGGCAGTGAAAGACAATACACCCGAGGAGGCATGAGTACCATCAAACCTATAGTGCACTACTTCAAGGTCTTGTCTGCATCGGTCATATTCATATACCTGAATCTCAAAGAAAAAAACTAGATGATAAAAGTGTCAAATGTGTAATGTTGGGAATGAGTGCAGAATCTTAAGCTCGTCGCATTTGTAATGCTTTAACAAATCGAGTTGTAATCAGTAGAGATGTATTTTTTGAAGAAGACAAATGTTGGGATTGGCAAAGATGTGGTGAAATGGTAAAAATGGACGTGTTAAATTGTGGAGATAATGAAATAGAAACAAATGATAATACTTCTCAAAGCTAAGAAGAAGATGAAGGTGATGAATTATAAAATGATGATGTTGAAGATACAAAAAATAATTCCTCAAGCTTAGATCAATTTTTGCAACAGATTCATCAAACAAGGAGGACAAGAAGCCAACCCGTATGGATGGAGGATTTATGAGTAGAGAAGGTTTCTTTAAAGAAGAAGAAATACATAATTTTGCATTATTTACCTCTTTAGTCCATCGAAGTACTTTTGAAGAAGCAAATAAAAGTAATCGATGGAGGAAAGCAATGGATCAAGAAATGACAGAAACAGAGAAAAATAATACCTGAGAATTGGTTACCCTACCTACTGACATAAAAACGATCAGAGCTAAATCGATTTTCAAAACTAAGTTGAATGAAAATGGAGCCGTTGAGAAGTATAAAGCCAAACTTGTGGCTAAAGGCTATGCTTAAAAATATATGATCGCTTATAAGGAAGTGTTTGCACTAGTGGCTCGATGGGATACAATTCAAATGGTGATTGCTCTTGCTGCTCAAAAGGGTTGGAATGTTTATCAATTGAACCTGAAGAGTGCTTTCTTACATGGGGAGCCCAATGAGGCAGTATATGTTGATTAACCACAAATTATGAAGAAAGGAGATGAAATGAAAGCGTATAAACCGAAGAAAGCTATATACGGTCTCAAATAAGCTCCATGATCCTAGTACAGCTGCATTGAAGCTTGCTTCGTCAAACAAGGTTTCGAAAGATGCCATCATGCACATACTTTGTTTGTTAGCAAAGCAAAGGAGGTAATATTCTCATTATTAGTTTATATGTTGATGATTCAATATTTACTAGTATAGTGAGAGTATGTTTGAAGGATTTAAAGAATCCATGAAAAAGGAGTTTGATATGTCCGATTTAGGTTAGATGTGTTATTTCCTTGGGGTTGAAAATGTTCGTAAAAAAATTGGCATTTATCTTAGTTAGAAAAATTATGCAAATGAGGTGTTTGGAGAAATTTGACATGTTAAAAAGTAATCCATTTAAAAGTCTCATTGTTCCAGGATGTAAGTTAGTAAAAGATGAAAATGGAGTGAAGGTAGATGAAAATAAGTACAAGAATATTGTTGGTTGTCTAACGTATTTGGCCGCTACAAGACCAGATCTTAGATATGTAATAAGTTAAGTCATTTGATGGGATGCCCAACAGAGCAACATATGCAAAGTGTTAAAGAGAGTGCTTAAAAACCTCAAGGATACGGTGGATTTTAAGATCTTATATAAGAGGAATTGATCTGAGAAACCTGAAGCAATTACAAATAGCGATTATGCTAGGGACTTGGATGATCGAAGAAGCACTTCATGCTATGTGTTTATGCTTAGTTCTGGTGCACTTTCCTGGTCCTTTGAAAACAACCGGTGGTCACTTTATCTACGACTGAAGCAGAATTTATATCTGCTGCCTCATGTGCCTGTTAATGTGTTTGGATGCGTAGAGTTTTAGAGAAACTTAGTCATGTTTAGAAGAAGAAGCGATATCACTTGAATTCAAACGTCGGATTATACCGATTTAACGTGGGTAGACGGCGTATTAAATGGGCATCAAGACCACTGTCAATGAAATTTTCTAATAAAATGGTTTTGTTTTATCTTGTTATGCGATAGACTGCAAAATTATGGTCTGACTACAATGAAAGAAAATTATACCAGAGAAACGGTTGCCATATTTGTATATGTCATAGCTGCAGCGCTGTCAAATCGATAATTGAGCGAATGATTTCAAGTGTCATGAGGTAGTGTAACTTCAGTTTGTTTTCATTATATTTTAAATATTGCACAATTATTTGCTACAAATATTATCAAGCTAGATGGTTCTCAATTTAATACTGTTCCGGATCATATTTATGAATTTCAAACAGGCACTATCCATGTTTTAAAAATTGTGTTGATGCTATAGATGGTACACATTTAATGGCACATATATCTGCAAATTAAGTTATTCCATATATAGGACGAAAATGTTAATTTACATAGAATATCTTAGTATCATGCTCTTTTGATTTACAGTTTACTTATGTTATGCCTGGTTGAGAAGGTACTATGCATGAAAGTAAAATTTTTAATTCAGTTATAAATGATAGAAACTCTAATTTTCCCAACCCTTCACCTAAACAGTATTATTTAGTTGATTCAGGATATCCACTTCAACCTGATTTTTTACCACTTTATCGTAATATTAAATATCATATTCTTTATTTTCGTGAAACCCATCTCAACCAGAATCGGCCAAAGAAAATTTTAATTTCTATCATTCAAGTTTACATATGACAACTAAGAGAAACTTTGGAATATGGTAGAAACGTTTATCGTTTTAAAGAATATGCCAACATACTTATTTGAACCTCATATAAAAGTTGTATCTACAATGGCTAGACACAATTTCATACAAGAATACAATAATGGCGATCCAGATTTTATGACTTATGATGATGATTCCGATCTTATTACAGAGGAATACCGAAAAGAAAGTTATAGTGTAAGAACTG
Organism: Allium cepa; assembly: GCA_030765085.1. Taxonomy (NCBI): domain Eukaryota; kingdom Viridiplantae; phylum Streptophyta; class Magnoliopsida; order Asparagales; family Amaryllidaceae; genus Allium; species Allium cepa. Next base: position 73,618,809 of record CM060941.1, on the reverse strand, counting down.
CACCGAACAGATGCACTTACTACTATTGTATAATTAACGTTTATAGCACACACAACTGCAGTTTTCGTTCATTTAGTTTCTCCGTTAAGATGCTCCATCAAATACTCTATTATAGTCCCCAAAGAACGCATCCTAAAAGATGACGTTAAGTGTACTACAACGATTATGCACTAGCAATCGAATCTACGGTTGAGATTTCAAAATGGAAGCTTCACCCCAACCCTATATAATCATTAAATTGTTTTTTTCTTCAGAGTCGATGAACCTATCATATTGCCTGTCTCCATCATCTCGCCACCGTCATTTGCATTTTATAATGCATGCAAGTACGCTCTTAATTGTTTCATAATTACCTTTCTCCCTTGTTATTTTTTTGACCCCACACGTTATGCAATCGTCATTAAACCACAATGTCAATCACCATTTGAGATTATCAAATATATAGGAAACATCTTAGATGCACTAAGCTCTTATAAATAGCCCTCTAAATTTCTTATTATTGCATCACATTAATTAACACTAAACCATGAAAACTATCTCTTCGTCTACTGCTTCCAACTCATTGTTTTCATCCAGCCATTCAATGACGCCTCGTCTTCCCAACAAGGCACAATGCGTCCAATTTAAACCCATACCCGCTAAGAAAAATACTAACGGGTCGGATTTTGAAAGCGGGTATGGTTTAGCAGACGAAAGCATGATGGTGCTAAGAAAAAGGATACACGATATGGAGGTTGTGGAAAGAAACTACTGTGCACCATCGCATTGGATGGAATGGGAGAAGAGGCACTACGCCACTTATGGATCCAACGTTTGCGGGTTTGTGGGTCTGATTCAGATCTTGTTGCTGAAAGCCCGACCTGGTTTGGCTATCGGGTTGCTGGGTTTGATTGGATTGAGTTTGCCTGCTTCGGTTATATTGATATGGATACATGTTATTAAGATCGTTCGGGCTTTGTAGCTAGTTATGATTTATTCTTATGTGAATAAGTCTTATATGTTTATAATGGTACTAAGAAAAAAATTGAAATTTAGGGTTTTCCTCAGCCATGGGGGAAATTCTCTCTCTCCACAGCAATCTTTCTCATCTTTCTTCTCCTAGCCATAGAAATAGACCACCTGACTCTCACATCAGAGATTCTAATAAGGATGTCATCATAGACAAGGATGGGTTTCAATTAGTTCAATCGAAATCAAAACAGAAACGTCAGCCTCCTGCGCCTGTGAATCAGAGATTTCCAAAGGATCTCAATTCTGGAATGAAGAAGACAGCCGATCAGTTTTCGACTGTTCCTCCTTCAAATATGAGAAACCAATCATATCAACAGCGGAAACCCATAAATTTCTCTCTGAACAAGACGCAAGGGAAAAAATCTTGGGCTGATATCGTATCTGAGCAATCAACTGAACCTAAGGATGATGAATGCAATCTTGAATCTATCCCTCCCATCAAGATCAATAGTAAAAAATATGGTTTGATAAAAGAATCAGTCTGTAAAAGAGCTATCGAATGCTGGAGCAATTCGATTTTGGTGTATGTTGTTGGAACCAAACCATATTACACCTTTTTCAAAGCTTACATACAACGTGTATGGAAGCCTGTTGGTGAGTTTGATATTTTTACTAGGGAAAATGGATTCTTTATTGTCAAATTCAAAGAAGTTCAAGATTGCAACTCAATCATTCAGAATGGCCCATACTTCTACAATGGAAAGCTCATCATAATGAGGAGATGGTCTGAATCTCTGAAACTAGACAGGGACCTCCTCAGTTCGATGCCAATATGGGTAAAATTACCCAATGTGAATTTAAAATTATGGGATCGAGAAGCGTTCAGTGTTATGGCCAGCATTATAGGAAAACCCATAAAAATGGATGCAGCTACAACATTGAAAACGAGATTGAATTATGCTCGTCTTCTAGTAGAGGTATCTGCAAATGATGAACTACCTCAAGAATTAAACCTCACTTTATACAACGGGGAAACCATTACTCAAAAGGTTGAATATGAATGGGTACCACCGAAGTGTAGTATCTGTAAATGCTTTGGACACATCAGAGATCAATGTGTCGCAGAAGAAAGGTGGATACCCAAAAATCAAAATCAAAACAAGAATATACCTACTGATCAAGAAAATGTTGCAGCTACAATTTTTCAAGATTCGCTTCCTTCTGAGGAGGCAATAAAAGATTCAAGATTTCAACAAAACAAAGATCGAATCAACCAGGATGGTATCATCTCCAATCTAGAAAAATCATCTCATTTGCTCACTGATCAAGATGATCAGATCCTTGCGTCGGTAGTTCATCATTCAGAAAGCTTTAAAGAAAAATCCAAAGAGGTTTTACAAGGCAATTCAAAGAGGGGATCCAATAATGAAGAGGTCTTTAACTCTGAAATCCCCCCCATTTCAGAGTTATGTTTAATTACAAATAATCATGTTACAGAAACAAATAACATCCTGTCTTTGAGTTCCAATCAAGATCCAGATTTCAACATGGAAAATGAACCTCCATCAGATAATGCTGCAGAAGTTGAGGACAATGGTGGCATCAACTCAACCTTGCCTCGCAATGCTGAGGAGTTTGATATCTCTTGCATTCAAATTCCAGATGGCCTTATTGTATCAACATCAGATAATATTATGGAGGAATCTGGAAAGCAATTTGACATATCAGAACTACATATTCCCAGGACTAAAGCTATTGGCAAATACAAGAATTCAAACAAAGAGAAAAAAGCTTTTGGGCAAAAATACATTTCAATCAATCCAGACTGGAATGAAATGACAACAAGACTTAAAGCTAAAAGCTCAGAGAAAAAGAGAAAAGGTAAGGGTAGCAGTGTATCAGGTACAATCTGAAACACTGTTTATTTCTCTTTATTTTTTTTTATTTTTTCTCCATTTATTTCCTTATTATGTCTATTATGGCCTGGAATGTTAGGGGTATGAATTCCCCTCATAAACAGAATGATATTTTAAACATGGTCAGAATTTATAAGCCACCTGTTGTTGCTTTTATTGAGAATAAAATGGATGATCATAATACTGAGAGATTCTGTTTTAAGTTATCCAACAACTGGAAATTTATAACCAATAATGAGTGTGGTTGCAAAGGTAGAATCCTGGTTATTTGGGATTCTAGCATTTGGAATTTAGTTAACTTCAGTAAGGATATTCAATTTATAGATTGCAATTTCAAAAACAGTGGTGGTTTCTCTCTTCAAATTACTAACATTTATGGTAGTAATTTTGAAACAGAAAGAAACAGTTTATGGTACAGATTAAAAGCTCTGAGTCAAAGTTATGATTTCCCTTGGATTATTTTAGGTGACTTTAATACTGTTTTTCATGTTAGTGAAAAATTTGGTGGTAATAAAATCCCCCACAGTAAACTTGACAAAATTAACAAATTTTTACTTGAATCTGGACTGATTGAGCCTAATATTAATGGTCATAAATATACATGGAAATCTGGTAAGGAGAAAAACATTCATTGCAAGCTTGACAGAGTTTTAATAAATGAAAAATTCTTTAATTCCTTTCCAAATTTATGTTGTTACTCTATTGAGCAAAATACTAGCGATCATACTCCTTTATTGATAAACTTTTTCCAAAATCATACTAGTTATAATATCAAAGCTACTCCTTTCAGGTTCAAAAATGGTTGGGTTCTTAGTAATGATTATTATGACATTATTAAAGATTGTTTCAACTTTTCAAATAATGGTTCTTATCAACTCCAGTTCAGTATGTTTCTTAAAAACACTAAGACTAAAATTAAAAACTGGAATAAGGACAGATCCAATAAAGATGACTATCTTAATAATTTAAGAAAGGAAGGGAAAGTTCTTCAAAAGCTTGCTGATGACAACCCTGACAACACTGATATTATTGATAAATTCTTTACAAACCAAGCTAAACTTTCTCATGAGCTTTATATCAACTCTATCAATTTCAAACAAAAAGCTAAAATAGATTGGCTTACTATGGGTGATGAATGCACCAAATTTTTTCATGCTAAAATGAGCTGCAGGAAACATATCAACAACATTGGCAAAATTATAAACAGTAATGGTGATTGCATCAATGAATTAGAGAAGATTTCTAAGGAAGCTATTAACTATTACTCTCAATTATATTTCTTTGAATATACTGTTACCATTTTCCCTGACATTGTGTGTAAGAATGTGTTAAATGATAATGCTGCTGACATCTTACTTGCTCCTGTCAGTATAGATGAAATAAGAAACATTATTTTTAATGCTGGAGATAACAAAAGTCCTGGTCCGGATGGTTTTAATGCAAAGTTTTTCAAAACCCATTGGGATAATATCAAAGATCATATTTTTATGGTTGTCAATGAATTTATGACTGAAGGTAAATTACTTAAAAGTTTTAATCATACTTTTATAACCCTTATTCCTAAAAATAAAAATCCATCTTGTATCCAGGATTACAGGCCTATATCCTGTTGTAATTTTGTGTACAAAATTATTGCTACTATTTTAAGCAATAGAATTAAAGTGTTTCTCCCCTTTTTGATTTCTGAAAATCAGTGTGCTTATATTCCTGGCAGATTAATATATGAAAATTCTCTGCTTGCTCATGAAATGGTCAGGAATTTCAATAATAAAAAAGGGGATAATATGTGTCTTAAGGTTGATCTTCAAAAAGCATATGACAAGGTTAACCGCAATTTTATCATTCATATCATGAAATGCATGAATTTTCCTGCTAAGTTTTGTAGGTTAATTTTTGAATGCATAAATACTCCCACTTTCTCTATTTTATTTCAAGGCAAACCTGAGGGCTTTATCAAAAGTAACAGGGGTATCAGACAGGGAGACCCTCTTTCTCCCTATCTTTTTACCTTAGCTATGGAATATTTTTCTATTCTAATTAATATTGAAACCATCAAAAACAACATTTCTCCAATTAATAGAATTCAGCCTTGTATTACTCACCTGATTTATGCTGATGACCTTATGCTGTTCTCTAAAGCTAACAAAGATAATGCAGAGGCTATTAGCCAGATTTTTGATAATATGTATAAATATGCTGGTCTTAAAATTAATGAATTCAAAACAAAAGCATATTTTAGCAAATATTGCAGGCACAAAAATGATGTTCTAGAGATTCTCAAAATCAAGGAAGGTAATCTTCCTATTAAATACTTAGGACTCCCTCTATCTGCTAATCAAATTAAAGACAGTGATTGCTCCTATCTGATAGAGAATATCCAAAACAGGATGGAAACATGGTCCTGCAAGCTTCTTTCCATTGCTGGAAGAATTGAGTTAATTAAGACTGTTGTCTATGCCATTATTCTATATTGGTTTCAAACTCATCATATTCCTAGTGCTACAATTAAAAAAATTGAGAGCAGGTGTGCTGATTTTCTTTGGAAAGGCAAATATCATAAAATTAGTTGGGATAAAGTTTGCACACCCAAAAGTGAAGGAGGGCTGGGCCTCAGAAATCTCAATGATCTTAATTTAACTTGTCAGTTAAAACTTTTTTGGAGATTTGTAAGTGGTGATTCTTTATGGTCAAAATGGATGAATTACAAATATCTTAAAAACAATAGCTTCTGGACTATTTTACCAAAAAATAATCAATCCAATGTTTGGAATCAAATTTTAAAATGCAGGGTTTTAGGTAAATCTCTTCTTCAAAGAAATTTTAAGGCTGGTCATGAAACCAGTCTCTGGTTTGACCCATGGTTTCAAAATGACTCTTTTATTAATAGAGTTGGTTGGAATAATCTTGTCATCTGTGGTGAAGCAAATGCCAGTGTTAGTCTTATTATTGAAAATAAGCAATGGCAACCACAACTTCATCCCATCACTAACCCACATAAAAATTCTATTATTAATATCCCTATTGATCATAATGCTGACTGTGATTACTGGGAATGGTTAGCTAGCAGCAATGGTAAGTTTTCTTTCAAAAAAACTTGGGAGCATATCAGAAATAAACAACCTAATGTAGAATGGTATAAATGCATTTGGAACAGGGTGAACAATCCAAAGATGGCAATCTGCACTTACTTTGCCATCAAAAACAGATTGCCAACTTTGGATATAATCAACAAATGGGGCAAAAGTAACTCTTCACTCTGTTCCTTATGCAATTTATCGAATGAAACAGTGACGCATTTATTTTTTGAATGCAGCTACAGCTATTATATTTGGAATCAAATCAAAGTTAAGTTGCAGATGACTAATACTAACAGTATGGATCTTTATCAAATCATCAAAGACATCAACTATCATTTCAGAAATAAAGCTCTTGAAAGTGATCTGGCGCATGTTCTACTTACTACTGCTGTTTATTATATTTGGAAAGAGAGGAACAACCGTACTCACAACAATATTAAGATGACCAAAGAGCAAAGATGGAACATTATCGACAATGATAGCAAGATCATTCTTCTAAAATCAAAGAAAAAGATCAGAAATCAGACCAAATTTGAGTTTCTCTCGGAGTGTTGGAGCAAAGAGGCTGGTAGTAAGCATATCGAACATTATCTTCTCTATCCGAAGACTTATCATGCTGATCTCAGCTCGCATCAGTATATCAATCAAGACAATTTTGTGCATCGTCCCAGAAACGACTCCAATAATGGCATAGGTAGTTGCAATGCTACAGATCTAGGTTGCGATAACACTAGATCTGTATATTGCAACCTCATTTCGCACAATGCAGACATGAGAGATCATTACAACTCTAATCTCGCTGACAGAAGCATGAGGAGCAAATTTAATCAAAGTCTCTCTTATTGGGAGAGGGGAGAAAGTAGTAATAGAAAGTATACGAAATAGATCTGCTTTCGTTTTCCTTTTCTCTGTCGCCATTTTTTATTTTGTGTTTGTAATTGTGTCGGCTGTGTTTTCTGCGGATGCTAGGGTTTGCTTTTTGTTTGTTGTTTGGGATTCGGGTGTGTTGTTTTCTCACCCGTTTGTTCTGTGTTGGGCCGGGCCCTGTTACCTTTCTTCAAAAAAAAAAAAGTCTTATATGTTTATATATATTTACAGTTAGAGTTGGTAAGAATCGTTAGCTAGCCGAGCTTCTATATTCTGAAATTCTGGCAGCAGTATATTTTTAATAGTTATACACACACACTCGATGATGATTAATAAAAAAGAAAGAAAAAAGAAAAAAAAATCAGCAAAATAAAATAAATAAATAAATTGCTCAAAACTAACGATATTAACTGCACAAGAATTAAAGATAATATTATTATTATAATTATATAACCTTATATACCCAATCAATATATGTGTTAATAATTAATATATATTTTATTTCAGTCATTGGACTAGAAACATAATACAATATAATTTTAAAAGATTTGTGAAAGAGTTGAGCATGTACTCAATTAGATTTTTCAGTTATTATATTTTTTTATGATAAAGGAATTTATTTATGAAAAGATTTAAAGGTTTTTTTGTTTCTCATTCGGTTTCTACAACTTGGATGTTTATGGATTTAAATGAATTTCTTTTTTATTCAAATATTTAGATCTTTTTGAACATTTCTTATTTTTAAAAGGAAATAGTTTTTTTTTTTAATTTAATTTATTTTTAGCAGAAATATGTCGACTAAACTTACACCAAATCAGGAAGTAAGATTAAAAAATATTTGTAATCTAAAAACATTTCGAACTTCTTGGAAAACTAATTTATTTTATTAATGAAAGAATGATTGTCTATTTAAAATTAATTGATTTTAAAACTATTTGAATTTACCATCAAGTAAAATTTTGTTTAAATTATAAACTAATTGATTTTATCATTAATTAAATATTAAAAGACTAGGATATTCCTACACAGACTGTGTAAATAACAAGGGAGATTTAAGTGAATTTGTTGGAAACAAAGTTTCCGTCACCTATTTAATTTAGTTCAAGGAATTCCATTTTTTCCATCGTTATGATAAGAAATATTTTCAATTTATGGATTCAATTGGTTGTTTCTTGTTTTCTCCATGTATATGTAGGAAACCACATACTCCATAGAATCCAAACACTTTAATGAAGACCCTTTGTCTATTTAAAAATATTCATATGCTTTTAAGCACTGTAAAAGTTTGTACTAAACATCTATTATGTAGTTTAGATAAACGATGAGGTGATCGTAGAATTGTTTTTCTTATTATGCTAAAATATGTAACTTTGGCACTACTAAAGTAATAATTGACATAATCAATTGTATGACAAACAAAAATCGATCATAAAGCGATAAATTACACTTAAAAGGCCTTGTGGTTTAATATCGATTGATTTTATTGATCCAATTCAAAGATGACTTTTATTTGTAACTTTAAACAACAAATGACCGAGTGAAAAAGCAGAATTTGATGAAGACGAATACAACTTTTATTATAGGAAGTAGTGTAAGTCCGTACTACGCACACGGAGTGTCACATATCCTTCTTTATAAAAACGACAACCGCGGTTATTTGAGTATTGGATGTATCATTCTTACATATTGCTTCCCATATATTATATGAAGTGATTATCTATGCCTCGGACATGAAGGCATGAAGTGACTATCAATGCCTCACGCATGAAGGTCATGATGGTTACAGAGAACCAATGGTGGTAGTCATAGAAACCTCCAAAATCATTTAATCATGGACTTGGAACAGGCCTATTATACAAAGAGTGAATTGTTTTATCAGGAATAAGAACCACCTTTCACGATCGCAATTTTGACATAGGAAAACAATCATCGTGACTTTTGTCTTATATGTTTTCGATTATCAAACAATCTATAATCAATATTTTTTTTTGGAAATTCAAAAATTTAGGCGACCAAACTAAAGTTGGCATTTAAAAATAGAGTGTTGTTAAAGGCAACAGAGTTTATGCTAATGATACCGCGGTTGTTTGGTCGGCGTTTTCCGCCGATCGTAGTAGAAGAAAAAAAATGGTATTCATTAGTACATGCCCCTATTGCCTTTAGTCTCGTCCTTGGAAAAGCTTTGTATTTGGAGTCTAATATACCAAAATGGACCGTGCACGTGTTGTTGGAAATGGACCAGCCCGCAACGATAGTGTGGGGTGTATTTCAATTTTTTATCATATTGGACCTTTATTGTGACTATGAAGTCAAATTCATTTAGAGCTATCCTAATTTTTTTAAAAATAAAATCACGTATTTTATTTAAATTTAAGTATTTTGTAATGTAAAGTTAATTTAAATGATTTAATTTATACACACATACACACATGTATCATATAAATATAGTGTGTGCTTGTGTAACATAATAATCCTGAAGGGTATAACATACTCGTATATAGATGTTGGGATTTACATCGCAACGGACACATTAGCTCATTTCGTATATATGTATGTTGTATAAATATGTGCATAAATCTATAATGCAAAGTATATTTATATAAAGACGTATACAGATATTTAAAATATATTTTTATAATTAAAAGACTCAAAATTAAACAAATAAATACATATATATAATTTAAAACCTTTATATAAATATATATACATAATTAAACATATAAAATTATACATACATATATATATAATAATTAAAATTATATATACATGTATATAAAGTTAAATAAAATGTATAAATATGAATAACTAATTACATTAAAATACTTAAAATATAAATATGTATAAATATATATATTAAAATTATTTACAGAACGAAATTAGCATAACAAACATAAAATAATAATTTTATCGCTATTATATATATATATATATATAATAAATAGTTTCGATCATAATAATTGAAAATATTAGTAATAAAAATAAAAAAATAAAAATTTAAAATTTTATGAAAATTTGGGATCATAAAATACAGGCTCAAAAAAAATTCCATGATTTTTTTAAATAAAATATTATTTTTAATAAACAAAAGAAATTTTCAACCGAAGTAGTTTTTTTAAAATATTAAGTATTAACAAAAAATTCTAGAAAATTTTCCATGGGTTACAGCGTAGATTTTGTAATTTAAAAAAAATATAAAACCAAATTTTTGGTGCAATAACTATTTAGATATAATAAACAATTCAAATAATCAATAAAAGATAATTTAAAGTTATTATATATATGAAAATTTTATTTTCGAATTTGATAATCCATATTATGTATAAGTAGGTGTAAGGAAAAATTCTAAGCTGTTTATACATTATAAACATACATATATGTAATTATATGTTTAAAATATACATTAGTTTATATTTAAATTAATACATAAATATACATAAAATAATTAATAATGACACAATTTAAAATTTTACAGCAAATTAGATTTGTTTATACATAAATTATAAAACATAATAATATAACCATGCACGTAACCAAACTAATTTGTGACAACTACATATACCTACAAAAATCTCACCTAACTAGATACAGATTTGAGATTAATCAATATTTAAACATAAAATATGATATGATTACTGTAATACATAAATAAAATACCAATTGATGATGTCTTTAGTCCACTTGAATCAATTAATTCCCTTCTCTAGTTATGCTCGATCCATCAGATTACAAGTCTAGAATCGTCAACCTTTTTTATCAAATAGTATTTTTACTTAACTTGAATTGATTTGAGATTCTTAGAACTGATATGGGGATTAATTTCGGCCAGCAAATTTGATAATTATGGCAGCCAAATTTTTTTTTGATTAAGGGTTTAGAGATCCATATATATAGCCTTGTACAAGAGAGATATTATGAAAATCTCATTACATATTCCCTCTTAATCTTAGCCATCCATCTCTAGGTCTAATCCTAAGTTTTAGCCACCTCCAATAACTAGTCAAACCGAAATTTTCAGCCCCAATGATGGGCTTTTAAACCCATTTAAGCCCAATCCAAAATGCTATGTAATTAAATCTAATTTAATCGCTTATCGATATCGTATATCGATTGGTACATTTATAACTATTATAAATATATAACAAATTTTGTTTCTCAAACCATATTCAAATTTTTATAATTAATATTTCATAAATATTATTTATTTAATTTATTTTTAACAATTATAAACCAATTAAATCATTCGATCTTAAGGGAATTCATTATTTCAGTTGTGTAACTCTTGGGTATAAATTTGGGCAGCAATTAACACCGAACTATTCGAATGTTAACGTTCACACATCACTTAGCAAGTGGTGTGATATTTTGGCCAAATTTATCGCTTATTCATTCTTAGTAAAGTCTTATTTAATTTAATAAGCGTTACCTGTTAGTGAAATTTATATACATCAATTCTCTTCGTCAAGATTGTATCACTTTGGATTTATGGAATTTGGTAATGGTCAAAATTCCAATATTATTCATATTCAACTCTATAGTACAAATACAAAATTCTTGGTTCAATAATAACAATTATTATTAATCGTACCACTCTGGCCAAATATTTTGACTTTAGGTTGACTTGAGTTGACCATGATACTAACCTTATGTAATTGAAGTGACAAATCCTCTATTGAATAGTGTCTGCCTTCCAATACTTCCACTCGACCCAACTATAATCACTTGATGGATATCGTTCCATGCTTTGACTATAATCAAAGCAGAGTTTTTCATATTGAATGTTGACAGTATTCTCAAGACGAAAGAATTGTGTAGATTAGTCACATTGATATTTTCTGTTTGACCTTGGTTATATTAACCAATATAAAGCTACAGAGTGGGTTGTTATATAACTATCCAATAACTACCAGTACATAACCTCTATGTGCCTCCAGCAGTCATGAGTAATACACTGCCCAACATTTTAAGAGCATTACGTACTCTAGTCTCAACGGATACATCGATATCCACTGTCGATGTATCTTGACTAGGAACAATTAAAATGACGTGTGTTATAACAATCTGATCCAATACTCATGATTACAACTAATTGTAATTACTATCACAAACACGTCATTTATGGATTTTCTGTTAAATATATTTTTAATTAAACATTTAATTTTTTTATGATACATTATAAAAAATATATAACAGAAAGAAGAAACACTTTTATTTCGAACAAGAATTGATTTCGGAGTTAATAAATTACAGGATTACCCTTAGGGCATACCCCTAGCACTATCAATCTCCCACTTACATTTGGGGCCAATTATGGAATCTCAGTCCCATCCTCTTAATCAATTTCTCGAGAACTATCCGAGTTAGATCTTTAGTGAATGGATCTGCTATATTGTCCTTGTTATCTACCCTTTGAATCACAACTTCTTTTTTCTCAACGAATTCTCTAATCAGGTGGAAATTTCGAAGAATGTGTCGTGACTTCTTATGTGCCCTTGGTTCCTTTGCGATCCGTATCGATGCATTGTTGTCACAAAACAATGTCACTGGATTCTTAGTATGGAGAATCTCTCCGAGCTCCCACAAAAACTTGTGCATCCATACTGTCTCTTTTGCTGCTTCATTGAGGACGATATACTCGGCCTCCATCGCGGAATCAGCAACTGTTTCTTGCTTGGAACTTTTGCGGCTAATAGCTCCACCATCTAGTGTAAAGATATAGCCAAATACTAAATTACTATCATTTATATCACTTTGAAAGCTCGAATTTATATACCCCTTTATAAGAATGTCTCCATTTGTGAAAACGAGGAATAGGTCCTTAGTATTTCTCTAAGTATGCATTTTATGGCCGTCCAATGTTTTTCTCCATGATTAGACTGGTATTGGCTTACACATCCTAATGCGTATGTTACATCCGGTTTAGTATACAACATAGCTACATTATGGATCATATGGCTGAAGCATAGGGAATCCTCTTTATACGATTTTTCTCATCATTGGTATGAGGAGCATCCTTTTTAGAAATGACAATTCCAAATTTCGTTGGAACACCTCCACGCTTGGAATTCTCCATACTAAACCGTTTTAGCATAGTGTATATGTACAGGGATTGGGACAATCCCAACAATCTCTTAGACCTATCTCTATAAATATTTACACCAAGTATATAGGCTGCTTCTCGCAAATCCTTTATGGAGATGTTTTTGGAAAGCCAAGCTTTCACTGATTGCAATAATAAAGTGTCATTTCCAATCAATAATAGATCATCAACATACAGTACTAAGAATACGATAGCATTTCCCCGTTCCTTTCTGTATATGCAAGCTTCCTCTGTGTTCTGATAAAACCAAACTGTTTGATTACTTTATCAAAACACTTCTTCCAACTTCTTGAAGCTTGTTTGAGTCCATAAATAAACTTTAACAACTTGCAAGATCTATCTTCACTCCCACTTACTATAAAACCCTCTTGCTGTGACATATAAACGATTTCTTTTAAATCATCATTTAGAAAAGCCATCTTTATATCCATTTGCCCTACATTGTAGTCATAGAATACGACAATGGCTAACATAATCCGAATAGATTTAAACATGGCTATGCGCAAAATGGTCTCATCATAATCAACACGTTGAATTTTACGAAATCCTTTGGCAATTAGCCTTGCCTTATAAGCCTCCACTTCTCCATCTGCATTTAGATTTTTCTTAAGAATCCATTTGAAACTGATGGGTTTTATCCCTTTGGACGTCCGACAAAGCCCAAACTTTGTTTTCGTACATGGAGTCCATCTCGGATTTCATAGCTTCAAGCCAGAGTGTAGAGTCTTTACTTTGCAATGCTTGTTGGAAAGACAGAGGAGTGTCGCCATCTAAGATATAGTCCTTCCTTTTTCCATCCATGAGAAAACCATAGTATCTCTTTGGTGCAACTGATTCCCTACTAGACCTTTCAATAGGTTGTGTGTTTTCGTATACGCGTGACCTTGTTTCTCCCACCATTTTGACTTCAGTGTTAGTTTCTCGGATCTAATCCAAGTCTACAACTTCAATGTTAATTTCTTTTAATAGAAATTCCTTTTTCAAAAAGGCAGCGTGTTGAGAAACAACGACCTTTTGTTCCTCGGTATTGTAGAATATATATCCCATCGAGTTTTTGGGATATCCTATAAACTTACATAGTACCGATCCTGCCTCTAGTTTATTTGGACTAACATTCTTAACGTATGCCGGACAACCCCATGCTTTCAAATATTTGAATTAGGTTTTCTTACCACACCACATCTCATATAGTGTTTTGGGCATAGATTTAGTGGGTAACAAGTTTAACATATGTGCTGCAGTTTCTAGTGCATACTCCCAATAGGACAGAGGTAACTCGGCCTTACTCATCATGAAACGAACCATACCTAATAGGGTTCAATTCCTTTTCTTTGACACACCATTGTGTTGCAGAGTATAGGGTGGAGTAACCCGAGAGATAATCCCGTTATCTTTTAAGTATTGTTGGAAATCCTGTCCAATATACTCACATCCTCGATTGGATTGAAGAATTTTAATTTTACGGTTGATTTTGTACTACCTTTTTGTACTCAACAAATTTCTCATAAACATCGAATTTGTTCTTCATAAGATATACATATCACAGTCATAAGAAATCATCAGTGAAAGTAACAAAGTAAGAATTATTATCTTTGGTTAGTATAGACATTCGGCCATATATATCACCATGTACTAACCCTAAGAGTTCATTAACTCTTTCATTGCTCCCACTGAAGGGGTGCTTGGTCATTTTACCTTTAAGACATGTCTCACAAGTTTCAAATGATTCAGAATCAATTGATGGTAGAAAACCATCGATTTTCAATTTGTGTAGTCGTTTCCCACTAATATGACCAAGCCTACAATGCCAAAGATAATTGTCGTTTAACTTATTAGAAACTTCATTTAGAGAACATACATAATTAGTATTAATCACATAAATGCCATTTTCAATGGCACCTTTGCAGACTTTATTTCCACCCAAACTAATATTCATAACATTATTTGCACAATGAAAAATATATCTAGTCTTAGACAATTTAGAAACAGAGATAATTCCAGAAATAAAGTCTTTTACATAATAGCAATTATTTAGTACTAATACTAATCCACTTGGAAAATCTAAATGATAGTCTCCTTTTGTCGTTGCATCTACTATTGATCCATCAGCAACTTAGAGCTTCATTTCTCCTTTTACCACTCGATGCTAGTTCTTAAGCCCCTACAACGAATTACATATATGAATACCAGGTCCAGTATCTAAAACCCATGACATTTTATTGGTCATAAAATATTTTTGAATCATAATTGTACCTAGTGGACCTGCAGAACCATTTTGCTTCCTTTCCTTGACAATCTTCAAGTAGTCGAGACAGTTTCTCTTCTAGCGACCTTTCTTGTGGCAATGATTACATTCACCCTTGTCATTGGTCTTCTTAATTTTCTTTTTCTTACTATTTCTTTTTCGCTTCTTTGAACCTTTAGAAGATGATACATTTCCCTTCACATCAAGTACGACACCTTGATCTTTAGATGTTGACTCGGTTGACCTCAACATGTTGAGGAGCTCCACGAGATTCACTTTTAATTGGTTCATGTTGTAATTCAGTTTGAACGGTTCGCACTGAGTAGTGAGAGAACCAAGGACCAAGTCTACTTGCATTTCGTTGCTTATCTCTATATCTAATTGTGCAAGTCATCAATATAGCCTTTCATCATTAGAACATAATCGTCCACTTTCTGTCCCTTGGTCATTTTGGTGTTAAATAGTTTTTTCGAAAGCTCATACCTTACGGAACGGGACTTTTCACAAAAAAGAGCTTTGAGACTATTAAAAATCTCATGGATAGACATGTTCTTATGTTTATTTTGCAATGGCTTTTCCAAGGTAGACAACATAAAAACTTGGGCGATCTCTAAGTTAGATTTCCACTATAAATAAGCAAGTCGTTCTTCAAGGTCTGCACCATCAACAGGTTCTGTTTTGGTTTCACGTGTAATAGAAGTCCAAAGTCGCTCGTAAGTCAATGCTATTTGAATTGCTCTTAGCCAGTCGGTATAGTTAGATCCAGTGGTTGGTCACTTAGAAACCCAGTGGTTGGTCACTTAGAAACAGTTTTGGAATTGACATTTTCTACAAGTTTAAATGGTAGATTACTAGGACAAAACATAATAGATGTTCTTATAATATTAGTAAGGTTAAACACTATGTTTCATTTTACTAATAAGCACCGACTAGTCTTTTATGTTTCGCTAAACCCTAAGTTAAAATATAGAAGTCTTACAACTTCACTAGAAGATGTTAGGACTTGCCCATCTTGGAATTCTGACCTTGAGTTTGCTCAACAAATCATAGCTCCATGAACAATAGATAACCTTTTATCGGTTGTATCACGTGCAACTCCTAACCCTTAAAACCTTATCCTAATTTCATACCGACCTTGAGTTTTCTCAACAAATTTAAATGAAATTATTCACTCGTACTTATCATAGCGTGATAGCCTAAGTATAATATATGTACCTTGAGTTTGCTCAACAAATACATATAGTTATCTTACCTCATCTATTCAATATATTAATAACTAAGGAGTATGCAAGTAATTTTTTAACATATATATGGTAGAGGACAACATTAAATCGAGTGATATCGACTTATGAAATAATGTAATTCTTATGGACTACCCTTGTGATTCAAGTGTCGAACATGTCAGAAATCGTCATATACGTACGATTACGTACGTGTTTATTATATGGGTTTTATACATTCGTATTATATAAGTTTTATTTATATAGTATATATTATAACACAAATATCATATATATGTGTAATTATAATTTCAATTAATTAACCTTTTAATTAAATTAATTAAGTTATCTTGATTTCGAAAATCATTATTCATATGTATGCATGCATATTTATGATATCTTAAATGTTTTAAAATATCATAACATATTTCGTAATATATTTACTACATGCATGTAACGACCCGTATTTTACGTGTCGACATATCATAACATAGTTGCCATTAAGTCGTTAGTGTTGATAAGTCGTCCAGAGTTTAAGTCGTCTTGTAGTTTGAGCAGGGGAATGACTTATGGGAGTCAACGACTTAGTGCTTAGGTCGTATGGAAGTTATCTTAGGACGTGTGGAAGTTAGCTCGTGTGAGCGACTTAAGGAGTTGGGCCGACTTAAGATGGGACGAGTTAGTGGATTGGACCGACTCATAGGGGTGACCGACTTAGGAGGTAGAGCGACTTAAGGTATGGCCGACTTAAGGCTTAGACGACTTAAGAGTTGGAGCGACTCAGTGGTGTTGAGCGACCTAAGGGATAGTGGTGTAGGAGTTAGGTCGTGGATGAGATAAGGTTTAGTTCGGCTGAGCGAGTTAATGGCCCAGTAGCTAGCGACTTAGGAGCCAACGGTATAAGGGTTACGACCTAAGAGGGAGATATGTTAGGTCGTTAAGGTGTTGAGTCGTTGAGTCGTCCATACGACTTAGGACTTAGGAAGAAATGCGGCAGTGTCTTATGTCGTAAACCGTTGAGTCGTGAGTCGCGCGCATGTGTTGAGTCGCGCGCATGTGTTGAGCCGCGTTTGAGGTTAGGTCGGTGAGTCGGTAGAATGCTGAGTCGTTAGGTCGTAAGGATGGCCTTGTCGTTAAGTCGTATACTGGCTTGAGTCGTTAGGTCGTCTCTCGTGTTAGGTCGGCAGTGTGTTGAGTCGTGAGCCGTGTGTGTATTGAACCGTATGTTGTTAAGCCATGTAGGGGCATGAGTCGTAGGTCGTGGGTTGTTAAGTCGTGACCGACTTAAGGGTTTGGCCGACTCATGGGGTTTCCAGCCTATAAATAGAGGGGTTTGGCTCACTTTTTGGCACCGGATTTTGAAGCGACGAAGTGCTGCCATTTTGAGAGCTCGACTACAACACTTCTTCACTTCTTTTCTCCTCTCTAATCTAGTGCTAACACCCATCCAAGATCGAAGATCAAGATCAAAGATTCAAGAGCCCAAGTTGAAGATCTTCATCCAACAAAGAGAGATTTCATCGATTGAAGCGAGATTTTGCCGGATCAAGCTTAGTTCTTTGCTGTCCAGATCTGGAGTTGGTTGTTTTTGAGGTGTTTAGGTGATTCGGTGAGTGGTAGTTATCTCTCACACGGACCCAAAGGAGTATATTGGATCGGTGGCTTGTTTATGTGTTAAAGATAGTGATTTCGTGCATTTTCTTAAGTCTGCATGTAGATCTATGGTTAATGATGATTCAACACCTATTTTACTACATGTTCACTTATGCAAGTTTATTCATCAAGTTGTAGAGATATTGTTCATAATTCATGCTTGTTAGAATGCATGTTAGATTTGGACTCTTTATTTATGAAATTGCCATTATTGTTGTAATTGTTTATTTAGATCTTGTTTGAATGATTGATTGCTTGGATTAATGTTTGATTTGATTGATTAGTTGATCGATAACTTGACTTGGACAAGTTGGTCGAAGATGATTCAAAAGCTAAGTGGAAAGGCTCTTGAATAAGGAAAGCTGCTTGTGGCATATGAAGCGGATGTTGAAGCTCATATGGATAGGTTTGGTGATGATGTTGAGATGGGACTTTGCCATGATGCGATGAGGCAAACCATGATGTTGAGACGAGACTTTGCTATGATGCGATGAAGCAAAGTATGATGTGAGAAAGCCTTGGTTTAATCCAGACGGGATCATCCCAAGCATGTTGATAACTCGGTGATGTGGTCTGAGCTTGTGGATAATGATTAGCTTGAGAGGCGCTTGAGCTAGTATGGGAATAGTCGTCGAGGAGGATGACTAGAAGGCTGAGATCTCATCGTTATTGGAGGTTCTAGCATGCTCAAAGCAAGAGTACGTTGGGACGGGCTGCGACGACGTTCCATGCACGGGCTGCGACGACGTGCTAGCACTCTGGGTAGTTGCGAAAATTCCTAGGCACGGGCTGCGACGACGTGCGGAGTTATGTCTAGAACCGGGGTTACCATTAGCCCTTGGCGGATGGATGAGATAATGTGAAGTTCATTCAATTAACGATGAAATCAAGGCAACGATAATAGTGATAGCCAGAGTCATGGATGTTTGGATGTTTGGTTGTGTCATCGCTTGGGCCAAGAGCGATGTTTTCAGGGTGCTTATCTGATCTTGGTTTAGGCCTTGGGGGTTTGTACTTGGAAAACACCGACCTTGACTCGAGTAATATTTACTTTGCTTTGAATGTCTGAATTTCTATGTTTAGTTCTGCTAGTGTGTTTGGGGGCTATCACTGTAGAAAGAGGTGGAGTGGGATGGTTGAGTTCCTATTCCTTTTACCCTTTATGCTCTTTTGGTATGTTTGATAGTTGATTTACTGCTCACTAAGACTGTTGTCTGACTCAAGGTTTTATGTTTAACTCTTATTACCTTGGGCTGTTCATCCATGTTGGGATAGGCAGACTAGGTAGCAGGTGACATGTGCTGTTCTTAGTGGTCAACGCTGTTGATGATGAAGACGAGCTGGAGGCTTTTGCATATTAATTTCTTACTATATGTACTGCGTGTTCCGCTGTTTGTATATTCTCTGAGTGATATGTAGCGAGGCTTGATGTATTGACTTTGCTGATTGCTGTATCAAACTATTATGAGTTTATATGATGAGACTTCTGTTCTATAGAGCTTCACTATGTATACTTTCTATTGTATTTTATCCATGCGCTGTGAGTAATACGATAGACTATTCTGTTTTATCTTATCCTGACTATCGTCCATTGGCTGCCTGGCACACCTTTCAACACACCATTCCCTTGTTTTCGTGCGGGAGTCATGCGCGGTCGTCACATTTGGTATCAGAGCTTTGGTTAATCGATTTTAGCCAACGCTCGCTGACGTAACTACGTATGAGAGACGTAATTGTAATTTTGATGGATGATTACCATATATATAATATAGTAGTTTAGAAGGATTTGAACTCCTTATGCAGTTGTTTCTCAAGGTGTTCTAAGTCATTCCTTTTTGTAGATATTAAGGATGAGTCGAAGGGTGAGACCAGCTGCTAGGGAAGGCCGTGTTGATGGGGCTGTTGATTATGCTGCGATGTTCGAAGCTATGATGACTTCGATCATGAGAAGGACACCAACTTCAGGACCATCAGTAGATGTTGGAGTTCAAGTTCAAGCTCCAAAACCAGTGGATTTTGCTAAGTTGTGCAAGGACTATATTGCTCTTGGAGGAAAGGTTTTCTTGGGAACAGAATCAACCATAGAAGTTCAAAGATGGATTGATGCTTGTAGAAGGATCTTTGGCGATTTGGGAATTGAGGATGCAACTAAGAGGAAGCTTGCATCAAGACAGCTTCAAGGGAGAGCTTCGGATTGGTGGAATTCTATCACCATTGATACTCCAGAGGAAGAGATTACGTAGGAGCAATTCCAAGTTAGATTTGAAGCTAAGTTTATTTCTACAGCTCAGAAATCTGTTCTGTTTAAGAAGTTTGTGGAGCTCAAGCAAGGTGGGAGACCAGTTCTTGAGTATGTTTCTGAGTTTGAAGCTTTGTCCAAGTATGCTCGGTCATATATTGAATCTCTCTATCAGAAGAATGAGAAGTTTGTGACAGGCTTGGACACTTATCTTGGGAGGCAGTTAGTGGATCATTTGGACGATCCATTTGAGAAGCTTGTGGAGAAAGATCTCAGGCATGAGAATCTGTTTCCTAAGGAAGGATCCGTTGTTGCTATGACCAAGGAGCAAAATGGAAACAAGAAGAGGAAGCAGCAACAACAGAAGGGTAAGGATGGCCAGAAGAAGCCAAAGGGTGAAGTGATCTGCTACAACTGTCAGCAGAAGGGTCATCTCTCCAGGGATTGCAAGAAACCAAGAGTGCCGGCAAAGTGTCACAACTGTGACAAACCGGGGCATTTCAAGAGGGATTGTCTGGAACCGAGGAAGGACAAGCAGATTGTGCAAGCCTATGCTTTGGGGGCTGTGCCATCATCTTGGAAAGCTCCTACTGCTGATGAGAAAGGAAGAGCGTGGTGGTTCAAGGTACTCTTTTCATTTGTGGTGTTCCAGTTAGAGTGTTATTTGATACTGGGGCGTCGCATTCGTTTGTTTGTAATGAACTTGTAGGCCGGTTGGGTTTAGAACCGGATATTGTTGATAGACCATTGGTTGTGACTAATCCAGTTGGGGGTTCGTCTTGTTTGTGTATGATATGTCGTGGTCTAGTTGTGTCAAGTCATGATTGCTCTTTTGTTTGTGATTGCTTTGTTCTGAACTTTGCGGGGTTCAGAATTATTTTGGGTATGGACTGGCTTAGGAAGTATGCGGCAACGATTGATTGTGAGAGGCTGGAGGTGACAGTTGAGAATGTGGAAGGGCGAAAGGTTATGATACGATGTAAGCATGAGGAAGGCGTCTTCATGAGCTTCATGTATTCGCTGGTTGTTCCACGGGATGGACTGTCATCGGTGCCTATTGTGAATGGATTTGATGATGTCTTTGACGAGGTCAAAGGGTTACCGCCGCATAGGGAGATCGAGTTTCGTATCGATCTAGTTGAGGGAGCCAGACCTGTTGTGATGCCTCTTAGGCGTATGGCGCCTAGAGAACAGCAAGAGTTGAAGGTGCAAGTTGATGACCTTTTACGGAAAGGATTCATTCGGCGTAGCGTGTCCGAATGGGGTGCACCAGTTGTGTTCGCAACCAAAGCGGATGGATCGTTGAGGTTGTGTGTGGATTATCGTGAGCTGAATAAAGTGACTAAGAAGAACAAGTATCCATTGCCGAGAATAGATGACTTATTTGATCAGCTTCACGAAGCTAAGGTGTTTTCTCAGATGGATTTGACAACGGGATTTCACCAGTTGAGAGTGGCTAAGGATAGTGTGCCGAAGACTGCTTTTAGGACACCATCCGGTTTTTATGAGTGGCTGGTAATGCCGTTTGGATTGACCAATGCACCAGCATATTTTGTGGATCTTATGAATAGAGTGTTCAGAGATCAGTTGAACAAGTTCGTACTTGTATTCGTGGATGACATTCTGATTTATTCCAGGACTGAAGAAGAGCACAAGACGCACTTGCGTATTGTTTTGGAAATCTTGTGGAAACATCAGCCGAGGGCTAAGTTTTCGAAGTGTCACTTCTGGAAAAGTGAAGTGAGATTCTTAGGCCATGTTATCTCTGGAAATGAAATAGCGGTTGATCCCGCTAAGGTGGCAGCAATCCAGGATTGGGTTAGACCTAAGAATGCATCTGATGTGAGAAGTTTTCTTGGATTAGCAGGAAACTATCGTCGGTTTATCAAAGACTTTTCCAAGATAGCTGCACCGTTAACAGGATTGACGAAAAAGAACCAAGTGTTTAAATGGGATGATAAGTGTGAGAGAGCTTTCGGAATCCTGAAAGAGCGACTGACCAGTGCTCCTGTTTTGACTATTCCAAGTGGGAATGATGAGATGGTGGTTTATACCGATGCATGTGGTACTGGACTTGGAGCAGTGCTAATGCAGAAAGATAAAGTTGTTGCGTATGCAAGTCGACAACTAAAGCCGCATGAAAGAAATTATCCGACTCATGATTTGGAGTTAGCGACGATTGTATTTGCTTTGAAGATGTGGAGACATTATCTATTGGGAGTTCGATTTGAGTTGTTTACAGATCATAAGTCGTTGAAGTATCTGTTCTCCCAAAAGGATTTGAATCTTCGACAGCAACGATGGCTATAGTTTTTAGCATCATATGATTTTGGTATAGCCTATACTCCAGGAAAAGGTAACGCAGTGGCAGATGCGTTAAGTCGAAGACATGCAGGATTGGGAGCCATGTTTTCGGAATGGAAGAGCCTTGAGTATTTAGCTGGATTTGACTTCAGGTCTAGATGTGAATTGGAACCTGAGATGTTGGCAAACTTATCAATAAGACCTACTCTTGTGGAAAGAATTGGCGAGAGCCAAAAGCGAGACGATAAGCTTGTCAAGATTATCCGCGATTTGGAATCTGGATTGGACCCAGAAAAGGATAAAGGATTTTAAGTCGATCGAGAGGGTTGGCTTCGGAAGCAAGGACGATTAGTTATTCCCGATATAGATGGATTGAGAGATGAAGTTCTGAGGGAAAGTCATCACTCGAAGTTGACAATTCATCCAGGTGGAAATAAGATGTATCGAGATATGAAACGGACTTACTACTGGGAAGGTATGAAGAAGGATGTTGGAAATTTTATTTCCAAATGTATGAATTGCCAGTTAGTAAAAGCCGAGCAAAAGAAGCCAAGTGGGTTGCTTCAGCCGTTAGAGGTTCCTACATGGAAGTGGGAGCAGATATCGATGGATTTTATCGATGGTCTACCTAGAACCAGGACAGGAAATGAAGGGATTTGGGTCATCGTAGATCGTTTGACTAAGAGTGCAAGATTCATTCCTATTCGATCAACTAGGACTGCATCGAAGTTGGCTGAGCTTTATGTTAAGTGGATAGTTCGATTCCATGGTATTCCGAAGAGTATAGTGAGCGATCGAGATCCATTGTTCACTAGTGGATTTTGGAAGAGCTTTCAGGAAGTTTTGGGAACTGAGTTGTGTTTGAGTACAGCTTATCACCCCCAAACAGATGGTCAGACCGAGAGAGTCAACCGAGTTTTGGAAGGTCTCCTGAGAGCTTGTGTTTTAGATTTCGAAGGATCATGGGAAGACCATCTTCATTTGGTGGAATTTGCGTATAATAACAGTTATCAGTCCAGTATTGGTATGGCACCATATGAGGCATTGTATAGAAGACCGTGTAACTCTCCGACATGTTGGTTGGAAACAGGAGAAAAGCTGATACGTGGGCCAGAGATGATTCGACGGACTTCGGATTGTATAGAGATCATTCGGCAACGATTGAAGGCAGCCCAAAACCGTCAGAAAAGTTATGCCGATAATCGTCGTAAGGATTTGGAATTCGACGTAGGTGATATGGTTTTTGTGAAGATTTCTCCTCTGAGGAATGTTATTAGATTCGGGAAGAAAGGAAAATTGACTCCGAGATTTGTTGGACCATTCCCGATCATCGAGCGAATTGGAAAGATCGCATATAAATTGGAGTTACCAGAAAAGATGTCGGGTATGCACAATGTTTTTCATGTATCGTATCTACGGAAGTATGTGCACGACCCAAGTACGGTGGTTTCTGCTGATAGCTGTGAAGATTTAGAGGTTGATCCAGTTGTTAGAAGGCCTCGTAAGCCACTTCGTGTTGTGGAAACTGACACGAAACAGCTTAGGAGGAAGGTAGTCAAGTTGCTCAAGGTACAATGGAGTGATGATGTTAACGACTGTACATGGGAGGAGGAAAAGAGGATGAAGGCAGCTCATCCTGGACTCTTCGAGGTATGGCCCTAAGGTGTCGTGACATCTCATGAATTTGTAACTTGTTCTAGTCTTAGAATTCTGCATGCTAGGTTAGTAATTGGATGCATGGTTGGTTGATTGCTATGGATGGTAGGCATGCAGAATAGTTTTGATTGCTCTTGTTTGTTTGGAATTTCGGGGGCGAAATTCCTAAGGGGGAGAGAATGTAACGACCCGTATTTTACGTGTCGACATATCGTAACATAGTTGCCATTAAGTCGTTAGTGTTGATAAGTCGTCCAGAGTTTAAGTCGTGTTGTAGTTTGAGTAGGGGAACGACTTATGGGAGTCAACGACTTAGTGCTTAGGTCGTGTGGAAGTTAGCTTAGGACGTGTGGAAGTTAGCTCGTGTGAGCGACTTAAGGAGTTGGGCCGACTTAAGATGGGACGAGTTAGTGGGTTGGACCGACTCATAGGGGTGACCGACTTAGGAGGTAGAGCGACTTAAGGTATGGCCGATTTAAGGCTTAGACGACTTAAGAGTTGGAGCGACTCAGTGGTGTTGAGCGACCTAAGGGATAGTGGTGTAGGAGTTAGGTCGTGGATGAGATAAGGTTTAGGTCGGCTGAGCGAGTTAATGGCCCAGTAGTTAGCGACTTAGGAGCCAACGGTATAAGGGTTACGACCTAAGAGGGAGATAGGTTAGGTCATTAAGGTGTTGAGTCGTTGAGTCGTCCATACGACTTAGGACTTAGGAAGAAATGCGGCAGTGTCTTATGTCGTAAGCCGTTGAGTCGTGAGTCGCGCGCATGTGTTGAGTCGCGCGCATGTGTTGAGCCGCGTTTGAGGTTAGGTCGGTGAGTCGGTAGAATGCTGAGTCGTTAGGTCGTAAGGATGGCCTTGTCGTTAAGTCGTATACTGGCTTGAGTCGTTAGGTCGTCTCTCGTGTTAGGTCGGTAGTGTGTTGAGTCGTGAGTCGTATGTGTATTGAACCGTATGTTGTTAAGCCGTGTAGGGGCATGAGTCGTAGGTCGTGGGTTGTTAAGTCGTGACCGACTTAAGGGTTTGGCCGACTCATGGGGTTTCCAACCTATAAATAGAGGGGTTTGGCTCACTTTTTGGCACCGGATTTTGAAGCGACGAAGTGCTGCCATTTTGAGAGCTCGACTACAACACTTCTTCACTTCTTTTCTCCACTCTAATCTAGTGCTAACACCCATCCAAGATCGAAGATCAAGATCAAAGATACAAGAGCCAAAGTTGAAGATCTTCATCCAACAAAGAGAGATTTCATCGATTGAAGCGAGATTTTGTCGGATCAAGCTTAGTTCTTTGCTGTCCAGATCTGGAGTTGGTTGTTTTTGAGGTGTTTAGGTGATTCGGTGAGTGGTAGTTATCTCTCACACGGACCCAAAGGAGTATACTGGATCGGTGGCTTATTTATGTGTTAAAGATAGTGATTTCGTGCATTTTCTTAAGTCTGCATGTAGATCTATGGTTAATGATGATTCAACACCTATTTTACTACATGTTCACTTATTCAAGTTTATTCATCAAGTTGTAGAGATATTGTTCATAATTCATGCTTGTTAGATGCATGTTAGATTTGGACTCTTTATTTACGAAATTGCTATTATTGTTGTAATTGTTTATTTAGATCTTGTTTGAATGATTGATTGCTTGGATTAATGTTTTATTTGATTGATTAGTTGATCGATAACTTGACTTGGGCAAGTTGGTCGAAGATGATTCAAAAGCTAAGTGGAAAGGCTCTTGAATAAGGAAAGCTGCTTGTAGCATATGAAGAGGATGTTGAAGCTCATATGGATAGGTTTGGTGATGATGTTGAGATGGGACTTTGCCATGATGCGATGAGGCAAACCATGATGTTGAGATGAGACTTTGCTATGATGCGATGAAGCAAAGTATGATGTGAGAAAGCCTTGGTTTAATCCAGACGGAATCATCCCAAGCATGTTGATAACTCGGTGATGCGGTCCGAGTATGTGGATAATGGTTAGCTTGAGAAGCGCTTGAGCTAGTATGGGAATAGTCGTCGAGGAGGATGACTAGAAGGCTGAGATCTCATCGTTATTGGAGGTTCTAGCATGCTCAAAGCAAGAGTACGTTGGGACGGGCTGCGACGACGTTCCAAGCACGGGCTGCGACGACGTGCTAGTACTCTGGGTAGTTGCGAAAATTCCTAGGCACGGGCTGCGACGACGTGCGGAGTTATGTATAGAACCGGGGTTACCATTAGCCCTTGGCGGATGGATGAGATAATGTGACGGTCATTCAATTAACGATGAAATCAAGGCAACGATAATAGTGATAGCCAGAGTCATGGATGTTTGGATGTTTGGTTATGTCATCACTTGGGCCAAGAGCGATGTTTTCAGGGTGCTTATCTGATCTTGGTTTAGGCCTTGGGGGTTTGTACTTGGAAAACACCGACCTTGACTCGAGTGATATTTACTTTGCTTTGAATGTCTGAATTTCTATGTTTACTTCTGCTAGTGTGTCTGGGGGCTATCACTGTAGAAAGAGGTGGAGTGGGATGGTTGAGTTCCTATTCCTTTTACCCTTTATGCTCTTTTGGTATGTTTGATAGTTGATTTACTGCTCACTAAGACTGTTGTCTGACTCAAGGTTTTATGTTTAACTCTTATTACCTTGGGCTGTTCATCCATGTTGGGATGGGCAGACTAGGTAGCAGGTGACAGGTGCTGTTCTTAGTGGTCAACGCTGTTGATGATGAAGACGAGCTGGAGGCTTTTGCATATTATTTTCTTACTATATGTACTGCGTGTTCCGCTGTTTGTATATTCTCTGAGTGATATGTAGTGAGGCTTGATGTATTGACTTTGCTGATTGCTGTATCAAACTATTATGAGTTTATATGATGAGACTTCTGTTCTATAGAGCTTCACTATGTATACTTTCTATTGTATTTTATCCATGCGCTGTGAGTAATACGATAGACTATTCTGTTTTATCTTATCCCGACTATCGTCCATTGGCTGCCTGACACACCTTTCAGCGCACCATTCCCTTGTTTTCGTGCGGGAGTCATGGGCGGTCGTCACAATGCACATTGTGCAGTTAAAGTGCTTGGCAGATTCAATGCGGAGGAGGTGCAAAAAGTCATAGCGGGGATACAACGAGGATATAGCAGATGACTCTAAATAGCAAATAAAACTCGTACTTAATATTTTTACAAATATATAAATGGTAATTAAATGAAAAATTAACATTCAATTGAATTATAATTAATATATAAATAATTTTAAATAAAAACATGTGGGAATATACTGTAAATGAATGTAAAATTCTTATATAACATAATTGAATTTAGTAGAATATTAGGGTATTTCAATTTCTATAAATATGTTAAAAATTCAATTAAATAAATTAAATTTATAATTTTTATAATGTATAAATGTCATTTTTTCAGTTCATTTCTTTTAATGAAGATATATCAAAATAGTGGAATATAGCGGAAATAACGGGATATAGCGTAAATAGCGGGGCTTAAAGCGGAAATGCCATATTTGGGGCTATATGGAAAAATCGTAGTGGTAGAAATCCGCTACGAGATGTAGCAGGGTTATAGCGGGGCATTAACTGCATAGCATGCACATACATTTTATTAATTAACTTATTCATAAAATTAAGTTGGGCCTTTTCTGTTAGGGCCAACCTTCGGGCCCAGTTCACATTTCAAGCCAGGCTAGTAATCGGGTGGGACACCGTACTTAATTACCCAATTTCAATCCTAGACATTACCTTTCTAAATACCATACTGAGTGGGAAAACTTAATAAGTTAGCCCTAACATTACTAATTTAGACCGCACAGGGTATTGGTCTCTGCTACCATTGTTGGAATTGGGCTAGCCCGCAGCGGTAGTGGTCGGTGTATTTCAATTTTTTTATCCTATTGGATCTTTATTGGGCCTATGAAGTCTAATTCAATTAGAACAATTCTAAATTTGTTTTATAATATATCATTCATTTTATTTAAATTTAAGTAATTTTTAATGTAAAGTTAATTTTAACGATTTAATTTATATATATGTGTGTGCGTGCGTGCGTGCGTGTGTGCGTGTGTAACATAATAACCCGTGAAGGGTATAATATGCCCGTATATAGACGTTGGGATTTACATCGTAATAGACACATTGGCTCATTTCATATGTATTATATGTTGTCTAAATATGTGCATAAATTTATAATGCAAAGTATATTTATATAAATCGTATACATACATTTAAATTATTTTATAACTAAAAGTCTAAAAATTAAATATATATATATATATATATATATAACTTAAAACATTTTTATAAATATATATACATAACTAAACATATAAAATTATACATACATACATACATACATATATATATAATAACTAAAATTATATATATAAGATTAAATAAAATATATAAACATGGATAATTAATTACACTCAAATACTTAAAATGTAAATATATATATTTCAAAATTATTTCCAGATCAAAATTAGCATAATAAACACAAAATAATAATTTTATAATAATATCATTATTATATATATATAATAAATAGTTTTTATCATAATAATTAAAAATATTAGCAATAAATATTAAAAAATAAAAAATTTAAATTTTATGAAAATTTAGGATCATAAGATACAGGTTAATAAAAGATTCCACGATTTTTTGGAATAAAATATTATTTGTAATAAATAAATGAAATGTTCAACCGAAGTAATTTAATTATTAGAAATATTAAATTTTAACAAAAGATTCTAAAATGTTTTCCTCAGGTTACTACATGGATGTAGTAATTTGAAAAATAAATATAAAATTGAATTTATATTGCAATAATTATTTAGATATAATAAATAATTCAAATAATCAATAAAAGATAACTTAAAATTATTATATGTATGAAAAATTTATTTTCAAATTTGATAATTCATATTATGTATAAATAGGTGTAAGGAAAAATTCTAAGCTTTTTATACATTATAAATATACATATATATAATTATATGCTTAAAATGTACATTTGTCTATATTTAAATTAATATATAAATATACATAAGATAAATACTAATGATGAAATTTAATTTTTTACAGCAAATTAGATTTTTTTTTTACATAAATTATAACATATAATAATATAACTATGCACATAACCAAACTAATTTGTGACAATTACATTTACCGATGAAAATCTCACCTACTAGATATACAACATTAATATATATATACACATTTGGGATTAATCAATATTAAATCATAAAATATGACATGATTATTGTATTATATAAATAAAATACCAATTGGTGATGCCTTTGAGTCCACTTGAATCAATGAATTTCTTTCTCTAGTTATGCTCGATCCGTCAGATTGCAAGTTTGGAATCGTTAACATTTACTATCAAATAGTGCTTTTATTTAACTTGAGTTCGTTTGAGATTCTTAGAACCGACATGGGGATTAAATTTGGCTAGCAAACTTGATAATTATGGCAGCCAAAAATTGTTTTTGATTAAGGGTTTAGAGATCCATATATATAGCCTTGTACAAGAGAGCTATTAGGACAATCTCATTACCCATTCTCTCTTAATTTTAGCTATCCATCTCTAGGTCTAATCCTAAGTTTTATCCACCTCCAATAACTTGTTAAAACCGAAATTTGCAGCCCTAATGATGGACTTTGAACCAATTTAAGCCCAAGCCAAAAAGCTATGCAATTAAATCTAATTTAATCGCTTATCGATATCATATATCGATTGCTACATTTATAACTATTATAAATATATAACAAATTTTATTTCTCAAACCATATTTAAATTTTAATACTTAATCTTTCATAAATATTAATTTACTTAATTTATTTATAACAATTATAAACTAATTAAATCATTCGGTCTTAAGAGAATTCATCATTTCGGTTGTGTAACTCTTGGGTGTTAATATGGTCAGCAATTACCACCGAACTATTCGAATGTTAACGTTCTCACGTCACTTAGCAAAGGGTGTGACATTATGGCCAAATTTATCGCTTATTCATTTTCAGTAAAATCTTATCAATTTAGTAAATGTTACCCTTTAGTGACATTTATATACACCAATTCTCTTCGTCAAAACCGTATCACTTTGGACTTATGGAATTTGGTAATGGTCAAAATTCCAATATTGTCCATATCCAATTCTATAGTCCAAGCACAAAATCTTTGGTTCAATAATAACTATTATTATAAACCGTACTACTCTTGCCAGAGATTTTGACTTTGGGTTGACTTGAGTTGACCATGATACTAACCTCATATAACTGAAGTTACGAATCCTCTCTTGAATAATGTCTTCCTTCTAATACTTCCACTCAATCCAACTATAATCACTTGATGGATTTCGTTCCATGATTTGACTATAATCAAAGCATAGTTTTTCATATTGATGGTTGAAAATATTCTCAATTCAAAAGAATTATGTAAATTAGTCAGATCGATATTTTCTGTTTGACCTTAGTTACATTAACCAATAGAAAATTACCGAGTGAGTTATTCTATAACTATCCAATAACTATCATAATCCCTAGGTTCCCTCCAGTAATCATGAGTAATACACTTTCCAACATTTGGAGAGCATTACGTACTCTAGTCTTAGTGGATACATCGATATCCAGTGTCGATGCATCTTGACTAGGAACATTTAAAATGATGTGTTTTGAAACAATGTGATCCAATACTCATGGTTACAACTAATTGTAATTACTATCACAAACACGTCATTTATCGATTATCTATTGAATATATTTTTAATTAAAAATTTAATTATTTATAACACATTATAAAAAAATATAACAGAAAGAAGAAACGCCTTTATTTCGAACAAGAATTGATTTCGAAGTTAATAAATTACAGAATTGCCCCCAGGGCATACCCCTAACACTTTCAAGTGCGAATCTAGTTCGTACTAAAATAGAATATAATGTTAGTAAATGAAATTAAGCACAATAATAAATTCTCCCATAATAGATGAACCAATATACATAAAGTCAGTTAATCAACATGTAATATTCAACGTGGTATACAAGTGAAATTTTTGAATTTAGTTTGGAAAATTAAGTTAGCATGATAAATTAGAAAACAAAATTTCCAAAATCGAAATCCAAAAGAAGTATACCTTTTTTGCCTAATAGATGAAATCTAGTAAAGATTTAGATCCAAATTTTGATAAATGCAAAAAAACTTAGTTTACTTTGAATTTTCTAACGTCTATTTTTTTCTAGTATCAATTTTAGATTTATTGCTTAGGGATTTTTTTATTATCTTAGGATGAGTTTAATCATATCGTGGCTAATATAAATTGGAAGGATACAAAGTTTAATGATGTTGTAATTGATAATCTCATTATAAATTATTGAACTGTAATGTTTTATCATAAAAGTTTATGCAATTTTTCTCTCATGTGTTTTTTCAATATTTTTTATTGTTAGTTGGAAGTCACAATAAAATTGAGAAAACACTTATCGTTTCAAATGGAAAAGTGATTGTTGGCGAAAATATTAAAGAAATGAGGGGATAATGCTGCATTTTGGAAATATTTGGGTATCAATTTAGTTAAAAGAAAATATAGTTAGCGTTAGGAAGCACAAAAGTAAACTCTGTAAGACGACATTTAGATTCGGAAGCCAGAAGTATTTTTTACGGTTGTCAATAGACCTGAGTTGCTTATACACTTGGATTTGGCAATCTACAAAATCTTCCAACGTTACTTATGAGTATACTCAACCAATAATCTCCTCAACTTTGCCAAAAGAATCAATTGGCACCAATATCAACTACTATGATGAAAGAGAAATACCGCCCCATCAAGAAATTTTCAATATTGAATTCCTACCTTGCTGAATTTGAAAAACAACAAAAAAACTCATTTAAGTTGTAAAAATCAAGGTTCAAAATTCCCTTTTTCATTTTCATTTCAGTCATTGGAAAATTATGTAATTTCGATTATGTTTCGGAATTTTGAATATTCCGTTTTAATTCCCGTTAGCCAATTCCACTGCTTTTTTCGTAAAATACATTTATACGTAGTTAATGCTTACATAATTTTTTATTATGCTCTATATATCATACAAATTTCATAAATTTTTTAAAAAAATTATTAAAAGTTGATACAAGACTTATTAAAATTTGTACAAATTACATAATATAAATAGTTTATAATTATTTTAACTTAACTTGGCTATGGGAGTCGATAACATTGAGATCGGTATTGACTCTCAAATATAGCTTGGGTAAACCCCCATCTTATTCCTACATGTCTATCTTGATGCTAAGAGCCCATTTCTTATGTTATCTTATTGATTTAATGCAATCCTTTACCAATCTTCGCATACTCCTGAATCAGCAACTCTGTTCTTCTACGACTCCATCGATATCTCCAAAAAACACCTAGAAGACTATGTAAACAAAGTTTAGATTCATAACACGAACATCGAGAGGGACCACCATGAGGAGTCGTAGAGGCCCACTCCCTTTCTTTAAGGATCAATACCAAACCTCCTACAAGGATTGGTACTGATCCCCATACTTAGCACATATAGGGTTGGTTTTTTTGGAGGACTTCATCTTGGCAAGGAGCTTCTATAGGCGAGAATTGAGAAAGATATTTTATCGTTCACCCCTATAAATACACTAGGCAACCTTCACTATAATGATCTTCTTCTCTTCGGGACCCGAGCACCTTACCTTTTTTTGGCTAGCTCCTTCGTAGAAGGTCACTAAAATTCATTTAATCAAGGATCAAAATGGATCCCACTCACTTGTAATAACAAATTAGTGGAAAACTAATATGGAATCTTCAAGTGGACGTAGGCCCATTGTAACATCTCCTATTTAGAGACCCAAAACTAAGCGTTATAGATGCTGCAATCATCTATAGTATTAGCTTTCGACGACTAAATATGACTATGTTAATGATATCAATAATATCAGAAGCACTTGAATACGACTAAATACGGCGTGGTCTCAAAGCACCCACATTTTCATTATTGGTCGGGCATTTCAATTATTGGTGGTGCTATCTTCTCCAAGATTTACTCTGCCTCTTCTTTCCTCCATATCTATATTCAAACATCGTGAGATACAAATGAATAGCCTAACTAAGATAGGAGTCTAAAGATATAGCGTACACTTATATATATATATATATATATATATATATATATATATATATATATAACAAGTCCAAGTATGTTACTATAGCGCTATCCCATGCCCCGATCTTAACCCTAACTTTTAAGTATTATGTTTTCAAAAATAATTTTTAGTTAAAGTATTTCATAAACTATGCTCTGATACCAAGCTGTAACATCCCCTATCTAGAGGTTCAAAACTAAGCGCTGTAGACACCGTAGTCATCTATAGTATTAGCCTCCGACTTTTACTTCATTATATTTAAAAACCTATTGTTTCACATTCACAACACATAATCCCAAATCGTTCTTAGGCATAGATCAAATATAATTATTACAAATTACGCCAAGAGCGGTATATGAAGATACCTACTTGGTTGATTAGGGTCATGTGGTCATAATAGACCTAGTACAATCACAGCAGAAATACATCAAAACATAACAGGGATTTACAAATTCTAAATAACTACCTGTTTGCTTCCTACATGCCTCCGGTAGCCTTATTCATCATCCTACTAAAATATGAAAAAGGTCTTAGTCCCACAACCCACTTAAATTAACTTTGAGCACCCAAGAGTTTAAGGGGAAAACATAAACTTCGAGTCGGACATAAATCTTAGTATAAATAATACTATACATCCCGGTTAAACATATTTTATGAGACCACGCCACTTAGCAGAACGGGTTTCCCTTCACCGACATCCTTTTAAAGCATATCTTTTGCAAAACCTTTCATAAAACCATGCACTATACCCCAGCATCCACATTGGTTAAAACATATATTTATAAAACATTATGGTGATATGCATACTTGAAAACAATTAGGATTTCTCCATCACCAATTAGAGTTTAATTATATTAAAGAAGGACTACCTATCCCACATTTATTTTGCTTAAGTTGATGTAGACTATCCATCTCACATCACATAGTTTTCCTAGGATGATTATGAACCCATTATTTTGCCAGTTGATTCATGCTAGCCCCATGAATCTAATTATTTCATGCTAGCCCACGAATTTAATGGTCTCATGTTAGCTCCATGAGTTTATTTAAATCATGTTATCCCCAAGATTCTATTTGTATCATGTTAGCCCATGATTCTATTTAAATTTTCCATTTGACTCATGCTAGCCCCATATAATTCTATTTATATCATGTTTTCCCATGATTAACCTATTTCCATCAGTATCCCTAACTTAGGTCATATTCATTTATTGTTTCCATTGGTACCCTTAAAACCCTTAGAAATCAAACCTTTCGAAACCATTGAAACTCAACCCATCGAAACCATTGAACCTCAAACCTTTCGAACTCATTGAACTTCAAACCTTTCGAAAGTAATAAAGCCTTAGACATCCTATTTTAAAACAACTTGAGACATTGCCTTGGAAAATCTTTGGAAGTCCTTCAATTTAAAACCTTTCGAAATCATTTAGAAACTAAATCTTTCGACCTGGATGGAAGATACCTTTCGACCTAAGCTTTCGACCCCTTTTAAAACCATTCAGTAAACAAATCCTTTTGAAAGCATTAACTCTTCTTTAACACAACCTTTCAAAAACTTTTCTAGGTTCAACTAAAACAGGAGGAAAACCTTCTTTTAAAACCTTTCGACTTCATTGGAAGCAACTCTTTGGCTAAGTCGAAAGTTTTTCTTTGAAAGCCTTAAAGTATCTTTTAAAACAACTCTTTTGAAAGCTTTGGGTTATAGTTCAATTTATAAAACAAGGGTAAATCATCTAAGTCGAAAGTTTCCTTTTGAAAGCATGGAGAAGCGACTAGTTTTTTTATAAAATGAGTAAACCTTTCAAAATCAATCAAAGTAAACCCTTCGACTCTGTCGGAAGGTTTAATACAAAACATTTATATAAAACGACAGTAACCTTTCGACTAGACGGAAGATTTCAAAATAAAGTAGTAGCAATAACCTTTCGAATGTGTCGAAAGGTTTAAAACTTTTCTTTTTAAACATTTTGACCTGGTCGAAAGCAACCAAGTCAAAAGATCTAATTCGAAAGCAAAGCAGGAAAAAGCTTTTAGTTTATGAAACAAACATACCCCACCCTCTTTGGCCATCAACCTTTCGACTAAGAACCCTGCGACTCTATCCAATTCATTACATACCAGGTAGCTTGATACCATATTCATTGGTTTGACCTGAGATGGAAGGTTTACTGCTGTAATAGGCTAAAACATGCTAAAAGTATGGTTTCTTTGTTTTAACTTAAAAATGATAACTTTTCAACTAATCTACCTTTGTTCATTAATTCTCAATGGTTAACAAATTCTTTTCAGAAATGTGTTGCCACTATTTTTTAAAATTTATAATTATTTATTTTACAGAATGCCCCTTCTCCTTAATTAAATATATAAAACATTTAAGTCTCATACCTTAAATAATTTTATATATTCATCAAAACACTTAGGAAAAATATGAAAAAATATCAGAAAATCTGTTTTAACATGTTGCCTAACACAAAAGTATTTCAACCCAAAATAATAATTATTTTAGCCAAAAATCATTTATAACCCAACAAACAATTTTCTTCACTAGAAAATTAATATAAAATCCACCTTAATTCGAAAAATTATGAAAATTGAAATCTGTTTCTAAAATATCATTTCCGACCTATATTTAAATTTTCCAGGTCATCAAATAGGGTTTTCATATCAAACATATCATTTAAAACAAGTATGAACATGCAATATTCACCAGCAACATACATATAACTTTTAATCCTCTAAATATGGCAATTACTTGCAAAAACATTTCAGATCTTAGTCATAAACCCAAAAACCAAAAGAATATGGGATGTAGTAAATATTCGTCTTAGCTTTGAGATTATAGATGTGAGATTTGAGGTTGATTTAGTTGATTGTTTCCCTTCTCTTGAATTCTAGCTTTAATCTTCTTCTTGAGAGTAAAATGAAATGAATGTGATTTTCTATCTCCAAAGGGTTTTAGGGTATAAGCTCCACCTATTTCCAATATTGCCCTTGTCATTTCCTAACACCTTTGTTTTGGTTATTTTATATTAATTAACACACTATCATACACGGCTGGCCTTAGCTAAAAAAAATCTCAATCCATTAATCTCTATATTATCTTATTTAATTTTAAGCCAATTAAATATCCCAAATAATGTTATAAAAGTATGGGATGTTACATCCAAATTTTCGAACCACTATAAAATCTATTTGTGATTACTTTTCTCTTATTAATTTTCTTTTATATTCTTCATTTAATCTTTAGTCTTTGACATTTTTGGGTGTTGGTGCCGTTTTTGCCTCAAATATTCATAGATTCCATATAACTTAGTAAAGGCCTGGAAAAATATTCATGTGCTTTTAAGCAATGTAAAAGTATGTGCTAAACCCCTAATACATAGTTTAGATAAACTATAAGGTGATCATATATATAACTTTGGCACTAGTAACGTAATAATAAACATAATCAATTGGTATGTCAAATAAAAGTTGATCATAAAGCGGTAAAATACACCCTTTTGGTTTCATAATTAGCAAATTTTATTGATTCAGTTCAAAAGTGGCTATTATTTGTAACTGTAGATGACAAATAACTGAGTGAAAAAATAGAATTTGATATAGATGAACCCAACTTTCAATAGAATAAATAGTGTCAATCTGTGCCATGTTGATAAGGCCTAAGCCATGTTAACTGGCAGTAGAAATATATTTGCAAGAGAGAGACGAGGAGATGAAGAAATATAGGAGGAAGAACAAGAGAAAAATATAGCAGGAAGAGAAATAATTTTTCCGCTTGGCAAGTTTTATTTCATCATAGTAGTATATAGCAACGTATATAGTTCCTATTGCACTAGATTTTAGACAAGTTTCCTAATAATAGTCATTTAGAGCCATGTAACAAAAGATTCTTAATAAAGAAGATTTGCTGTAACCGTTTTCAGGCCTTGTCTCATGCAGCTTAAATGTGTCAGAAATTCTTTACTGTTCGATCTTTCATGATTAATGATGAAAAATTCAAGTAATAGCCCAAGGATCACCAATACCGAATATTTCACAAACAAAACTTAATATAATTTTTTTGTTTTGTTCAAGATGACGTACCATGATTAATAGCGGAAGATGTAATGGCTGTCATCTTCTTCTTCTGACTTCTAATAAATACTCTTCTTCCCAGAATTCGGTTCCTGTCTCTAAACCTATTTCTTTATGTGTTTCTTGATGGAGAAGAATACATCTATATCCCAGAAGAGAGAGGACCCAATGATTTGTATAATATTTAACTCTAAATCTGGTACGGCCATCATATACCAATTCAACGCTTAAGATTAATCACAGACCTAACGTTCTAATTATAGAACGGTCTATTTATG
Source organism: Allium cepa (assembly GCA_030765085.1). Classification (NCBI taxonomy): domain Eukaryota; kingdom Viridiplantae; phylum Streptophyta; class Magnoliopsida; order Asparagales; family Amaryllidaceae; genus Allium; species Allium cepa. The sequence goes on along the minus strand of CM060941.1, from coordinate 73,581,078 downwards.
ACTTAATTAATCGGGTCACATTAAGATTAGAAACTGCATAACGTTAAAGGTAAATGAAATGTTCTATTTATGACCTAATTAATAGGGTTATATTAAGATTAGAAACTGCACAACGGTAAAAGTAAATGAAACGATTGCAGTTTCTAATAGCAATTTTCTAACATTCTCCCACTTGACCCGATTATTCATAATATCAAGTGTTGAATATCATACTATGATAAATTGCCGAGAGTTATGGCGGTTGTGCATTATTAATTCAATGCATTCCCTTACATATACTACAATACCAGCAATCCATCATTTTATACTCATAATTTATATAAAACAACATAATGGTCCACATAATGTCTTATATCATAATGATTAAACATAATATCTTTGTAAGACTCTTTCTTGTTTAAAGTTACATAAAGTACGTACTACCACATTAAAACAAGAGACACATAATTGTATATCAGAAACGCACAAAGGAGCTCAGAATGTCACACATCAATTATTATTAATACAACCAAGACCCATTCTTTGAACATGTTCCTTAAATTCTCGTGGCTGTAACCCTTTCGTCAAAGGGTCTGTAATCATAAGTTCTGTCCTGATGTGCATGATTGACACTCTTTGTTTTTGAACCTCATCTTTCACAACAAGATACTTCAGTTCCATATGTTTGGCACCGTTAGAGTACTTGTCATTTTTTGAGAAAAATACTGTTGTAGAGTTATCACAATAAATTTTCAACGGCTTGCTAATGGCGTCGATAACCGCAAGTTCTGAAATAAAGTTCCGCAACCATAATGCATGAATTGTGGCTTCATAACATGCCACAAATTCTGCCTCCATAGTAGATGAAGCAATGATAGTTTGTTTCGCACTTTTCCATGATATGGCTCCTTGAGCAAACATAAACAGGTAACCTAAAGTCGATTTTCTAGTATCGATGCATCCAGCAAAATCTGAATCGCTATATCCAATCACCTCTAATTCATTGGATCTACTATACATGAGCATGTAATCTTTCGTGCCTTGTAAGTACCTTAACACTTTCTTTGCAGTTTGTCAATGTTCCCTTCCTGGATTACTTTGATACCTCCCTAACATACCGACCGCAAAACCGATATCTGCTCTAGTACAGGTTTGAGCATACATTAGACTACCAATTACAGATGCATATGGAATTGATTCCATTTCCTTTCGTTCAACATCATTCTTAGGACATTGCATGAGATTGAATTTATCACCTTTCTGTACAGAAACTTTCCCAAGTGAACACTTACTCATTCCAAATCTCTTTAGAATCCTTTCGATATATCCTTTCTGAGACAATCCCAATATTCCTTATGATCGATCATGAAATATTTCTATTCCAATCACATAGGATGTCTCTCGCATATCTTTCATTTCAAAGTTCGTTGAGAGAAATTCCTTAGTCTCATTCAATATGCTTAAATTATTTGCAGCAAGCAAGATGTCATCAACATAAAGGACTAGATAAATAAACTTGCTCCCACTGATCTTTTGGTATAAACAGTGATCAACCTTAATTTCCTTAAAACCAAAAGATGTAATAATGGTATTAAACTTTATATACCATTGCCGGGATTCTTGTTTAAGCCCATATATTGACTTCTTAAGTTTACACACCAATTGTTCTTTACCTTTTACAGAAAAACTCTCATGTTGATCCATATAAACATCCTCATCAAGATCTCCATTCAGAAAGGATGTTTTCACATCCATTTGATGCAATTCCAAATCACAGTGTGCCACTAATGCCATTATTATTCTTAGTGAGTCCTTTTTCGAAATAGGAGAAAATGTCTCCTTATAATTAACACCATCTTTCTGAGTGTAATCCTTAGCAACAAGTCTAGCTTTATACCATTCGACATTACCACTAGAGTCGTGTTTGGGTTTAAAAACCCATTCGCATCCGACTCTTTTACAGCCATGTGGTAACTCGACGAGATCCCAAACTTCATTCTATTGCATGGATTTTAGTTCTTCTTTCATGGCATTAATCCATTCCTTTGACTCTTTACATTCTACAGCATGTGAAAACGAAACTGGGACCTTATTGATTCCTATATCATAATCTAATTCTTGCATATAAACCATGTAATCATTAGAAATAGCTGACCTACGATCTCTTTGAGATCTTCTAAATGCTACTTGTTGTGGTTCATGCATATCAGCATTATGTAAGTCATTTCCTTCAGGAAGTACTTCTTCATTTATATGTTGTTCATCATCATGTTGTTTCTCCAACAGCTGGAACAACATTTGGAGTAATAATAGATGGAGGAACTATTCTAGGTAATGTAACATTTGTCCTTGTTTCCTTTATTTTCACTCTTTCTCTTCTAGTACTCCCACCAACTTCACCAATCTCAACGAATCTTGCATTACCAGTTTCTATAATTCTTGGACTATGATTAGGACAGTAAAACACATATCCTTTAGATTTTTCAGGATAACCTAAAAAATACCCACTAATCGTTCGAGAATCTAATTTCTTTGCATGTGGATTATAAATTATCGCTTCCGCTGGACAACTCCAAACATGCAGGTGTCTTAAGCTAGGTTTCATGTTAGTCCATAATTCAAAAGGAGTCTTTTGAACAGCTTTACTAGGAACCCTATTCAACAAATAATTAGCAGTTTTGAGAGCATGCGACCTCAAATTCTTAGGTATTGTAGAATCTGACATCATATTCCTAATCATATCTATTAACGTCCTATTGCGTCTTTCTGCTACACCATTTTGCTATGGTGTACCTGGCATTGTGTATTGCGTACATATGCCATGACTTTCGAGGAATTTTGCAAATGGACCTGGACACTGGCCTGACTCATTATATTTTCCATAATATTCACCACCTCTATCAGACCTTATGATTTTCACCTTTTTATCTAATTGCCTCTCAACTTCCTTTACAAACGTCTAAAGGACATTCACAGATTGAGTTTTTTCATGAAGCAAATAGACATAACCATAGCGAGAAAAATCGTCAATAAAAGTGATGAAATACTTTTCTCCACTAAAGGCTTGAGTGTCCATAGGTCCGCAAATATCAATGTGTATTATTTCAAGAAGCTGGCTGCTTCTAGTGGCTCCTTTCTTATTATGTTTGGTTTGTTTACGTTTAATACAATCCATACATAATTCTAGATCATTAAAGTTCAAATTTGATAAAATTTCATTACTTACTAGTCTCATCATTCTTTCTTTGGATATGTAACCTAATCTTTTATGCCATAAGAAACCAGAATTTTCATTCAACATGCTACATTTGCATCCAACATTATTTATTACATTCAACAAGAAATTCGCATAAGTGTCATTCAATTTCAATTTATATAAACCATCAATTAGAATACCAGGACCAACATTATCATTATTCTTATATAAATCAAAACAACCAGATCCAAACGTACATCTAAAAGCAGAAATATCCAAACTTACTTACGGAAATAAGGTTTCCAGATAATGAAGGTACATAATGGGTATTATATAAGTCTAATATATATCCACTTTCTAGAATTAGGAAATAAGTCCCAATGCCTTCTATTGTGGATTTCATTCCGTTCCCATAAAGAGAAAACGATCTTCATTCGAATTTATGGTTTGGATCATAAGAAATCCCTTTCTTTTCGAACCAAGCTATCCTTTTCGGACAGTTATTTTGATAATGTCCTTTTCTTTTACAGAAATGACATTAAACATCCTTTAGTTCCTTCTTTTCCTTATCCTGTCCATTCTTAGCAGGTGCCTTTTTCTTCTTGAAATGACTTGATTTTCCATTTTTTTCTTTACCAGCTTTATTACTCACAAAACTTACTGAGTGATTCACTTGATTTTTCAAATGTCCTTCTTCCTGAACAAGTCTACTAACCAGTTCATTAACATTCCACTTATCCTTTATATTGTTGTAGTTAATTTGAAAAGGTCCATATTCAGAAGGTAGCGAGTTCAGGAAACTGGACAAGAAAAGAATCCTCTACTGTAAGTCCAAGGGAGTTTAACCTTGCTGCAAGATTAGTCACCTCTATAGTGTGCTCTTGCATAGTTCGCGACCCATCAAACTTCATGGTCGTGAGTTCTGCCATAAGAGTACCAGCGAGTGACTTATCAGCTCAACGAAAACGCTCTTCCATAAACTGCATATATTCCCTAGCACTTTCTGTTTGCAGAATTGTTGATTTGATGTTGTTAGCAATAGTCATCATAATAAACATGAGGCTCAATCTATTACTGTGTTCCCATGCTTTGTGGTGTGATTTTTCTGTCTCAGTACTAGCTATTGTAAGAGCAACAGGTGTATCCTCAAGGAGTGCCAAGTCAAGATCCTGAACACCTAAATGGAAATTGACTTGTTCTCTCCATTCAGAAAAATTAAAACCAGTGAACAATGTAACAGATGAAGCATGTGTATTCATGGGAACTACTACAAATTAAATTAAAAAAATTGAAATAACTATAAGCTCATAGCTAACGCGATTTAGATATGTACATAATTGTATAATATAGCACTCCTTTGGGTAGATACTATCTTATACTTAACATAATTAAATACCAAAACATAAGTAAGTAATAAATATATTCGATTAAATAAAACTGACATCTTTGGATGATCAATATTTATTTAATCAAGATATCTATTAAACCTCATCATGTCAACTAGTTATAGAACAAGACTTTGCTTTGGGTAAGTTCTCAGGTTCTACCATTAGTGACGCCAGTTTTTTTGGTATTATTATAACTGGCAATTTCTATCAATAATCATTATGTCACTTATGCACTAAATGATTATTCTGATTTTGACCACTTCGGTGATTAACAAAATCATAAATGTCATGTGCATAATTGACTTATAGCACATACTTGGTTAAACATCATGAGTAAAGCATAGAACAGATCAATTGCAATCATAGGAAATATTCAGTTATTGATTGGTGGCTCTATTACCAAATGTCAGAAATTCTTTACTGTTCGATCTTTCATGATTAAAGATGAACAATTTAAGTAATAGCCCAAGGATCACCAATACCGAATATTTCACAAACAAAACTTAATATAATTTTTTTCTGTTTAAGATGACGTACCTTGATTAACAGCGGAAGATGTAACGGCTGTCATCTTCTTCTTCTGACTTCTAATAATTACTCTTCTTCTCAGAATTCGGTTTCTCTCTCTAACCCTATTTCTTTATGTGTTTCTTGATGGAGAAGAATATATATATCCCAGGAGAGAGAGAACCCAATCCTTTATATAACATTTAACTCTAAATTTGGTACGTCCATCATATACCAATTCAACGCTTAAGATTAATTACAGACCTAATGTTTTAATTATAGAACGGTCTATTTATGACTTAATTAATCGGGTCACATTAAGATTAGAAACTGCATAACGTTAAATGTAAATAAAATTTTCTATTTATGACCTAATTAATATGGTCATATTAAGATTAGAAACTGCATAACGTTAAAAGTAAATGAAACGATTGCAGTTTCTAATAGCAGTTTTCTAACAAAATGTGCACCGTTCCATTGCATATTATTCATATGCAGGTCATATATTGTAATATTTTGGTGCTCACTCAATCCTTGTACCGAGCAAGCAAGTGTGTGATGAGCCTATATCTTTCTAGAGTGAGATCAGCTGGTGTGGTGCAGGATTGCATCATTATTCCATATCACATGCACACGGAGTGTCATAGATCTTCCTTTCCTTATAAAACAATATGACAACAACGTTTATTTGAGTATTAAATGAATCATTCTCACAAATTGTTTCCAACTGTATTATATAGTGTGACTACCTATGCCTCACACATAAAGGCTCCATGGAACCAAAGGTATTCAGAGAAACATCCAAAGTCATTTAATCATGGACTTGGCACACACTTAATACAAAGTGTGGATTGTTTTCTTCAGAATAAGAACTACCTTTCACGTTCACAATTTTGACATAGGAAAATGATCTTTGGGACTTATGTCTTGTATGTTTTCGGTTATCAAATAATCCATAATCCACTTTTTCTTTGCAAATTCGAAAATTTAGGCAACCATACCAAAATTTGTAAAAAAAAGGACCATGCAAATCTAGTTTTGTACTAAAACAAAATATAATGTATGTAAATGAATTTTACAGCGATCAATTCTTCCATAATAGCTGCATCAACATACATAAAGTCAATCAATCTACATGTAATATTCAACAGAATGTGATAAATAAATAAAACTGAAGAATTTAGTTTGGAAACTAAACTGAAGAATTTAGTTTGGAAACTAAACTAAAGGCACTACTAGAAAACTTACTATTTACCTACTTGATATTACCAACGCCGCGTCGATGCCATATTATTAGGCATTGACAAGGCATTGTTAAATTATAGGTAACTCTTTACTTATCTGTGCAGTTAAAGCGCTCGGCAAATTCGAAGCGGTGGAGATGCAAAAAATTATAGCGAGGATACAGTGATGATATAGCGGGATATAGTGGATGGCTCTAAATAGCATATAAAACTCGTACTTAATATTTTTACAAATATATAAATGGTAATTAAATGAAAAATTATCATTCAATTGAATTATAATTAATACATAAATAATTTTAAATAAAAAGTATGTGCGAATATACTTTAAATAAATGTAAAACTGTTATATAACATAATTGAATTTAGTAGAATATTAGAGTATTTTCATTTCTGAAAATATATTAAAAATTAAATCAAATAAATTAGTTTCATAATTTTTATAATGTATAAATGCAAATTTTTAATTCATTTTATTAAAGAAGATATAGCGGAAATAACAAAATATAGCGGGAATAACGTGATATAGCGGAAATAGCGGGGATTAAAGCGGAAAGGCTATATTTTGGGGGTATATGGAAAAATCGTAGCGGTAGAAATCCACTATGAGATATAGCAGGCTTATAGAGGAGTAATAATGTGGCATTAACTACACAGTTACTTATATCAAATTACCAATGCCTTGCAGATGCCTTTCACTATAGCCATCAGCACGACGTCGCCCCATCTAACTTACGCCAACCGAAGTCCCTCCTCTGTCATTTTTCTAAGTAAAAAAAGGATGAAGCCTCCACTCTGCCTCTCCGCCTCCTCCTCCCTCCATACCACCATAAGCCAAAGCTATGTACCTCATCGTTGTATGCCTCATAACCTTGCACCATCATGTCACCTCGTCGCCACCAATTCACCCCGTCGCCACCATGTCACCTCGTCGCCACAGGCCTCATCGCCACCATTTCACCTCATCACTGGCATGTCACCAAGCCTAGCCTTCACCATGTCATTTCATCGCTACAAGCCAAAGCTCAATTCATTGCAAGCCTAAGTTGTTGTAAGCTAAAGCCAGCCAACCACAATCTTAAGCCCAAGCCCCTCTAAGCCGCAGCGAGCACCTTCCACTGTCGGTATTATTTATTTACTGTCTATGTGTGTATTTATATACATATGGCCTTACAGATGTAGAATCGTAGATCCCTTACCATACATACACACATAAATATATATCACATTTAATAAAAATAGATGACATTTAATAGGAAGCTGAATATGGTATCTTATTAACTAGTTTTCACTAATCGTCATACATAATACATGTCAGATTGTTTCCTCTACACTAAAGCATTATTATGATATATTTTTGGTAAATCAGATAAATGTGTAGAAAAATACATATGACCATTATGGTCGATGTAAAGTATAAATTAAACTTAAGGTTAGATAATGAATTTAAATGATATTTTATATTATTAAATTTTAGTAAAATGGAAAAATAAAATTTCCGAGTAGGTATATAAATCTAATGTAGACTGATTATAATAGTCTAGGCATACATTGTCTAGTCATATGAGTAAATAGAAAATGAAACATATTTTATGCCTCGATCGAATTGGTAGTTAAATTATAACTTAGCAGTATGTTTATTTTAATTGGTGGGGATAAATGGATCGATAATAGAAAAAAAACAAATGCGGACCTTAATTACGTACACATATACACGATTGAAACCACGGTCACCAACAATAATGGAAATATGATATGAATATTTTGTGAATTATGAGTTTAAATTTCTTACTAGTTTTATGAATTGATGCTCATGATACATTTTAGGAAGTTATAATACCAATGACGCATGTACTTTGTTTTCAAATTGATAGTTTAATTTGAATTGATAATACTATCATGTGAAATATAATCTAAATTTGGTTTACATGTATGAACACTTCCATTACACCTGAAGGTTTCACATTTAAAGGTTTAGATGGTTTTTCACCATATTATACAATAATAGTTTTTTTTTATGATGGGTGTTGCTCCTTTTTAGCAGATTCCATCAATGTTCGATCATGTCCATCAAAACATTAATCGAATTTGCAAAAAAAGAGTGACATCCATCATTGAAAAAAATGTCGTTGTATTGGATGGTGACAAGCAAAGATGGTCTAAAGCCACAACGGTGGAAATTGGGCATGTGTAGTAGTTTTATAATTGGTGATGATAGATTGGGAAAGTGCTAGGGATGCTATTAACACTGATGTCCTTAACCATCAGTAATGGTGGTTATCGCCATTAGCGGTAGCAGTATCGTCAGTAGCACATCTCCATGCACCATTTCCAATTATAACAACATTACTACCATGCCCAGCCACCATTGTAATGATTTCAGACTTTCTTTTTTTTCACCATCTAATACAATGATAGTTTTTTCGATAATGGATGTCGCTTTTTTTGCAGATTCTGTTATCTTATTGATGGATATGATCAAAACATTGGTAGAATCAACAAAGAAAGGAGTACTCATTGGTAAAAAGTGTCATTGTATTGTGCGGTGAAGAACATCTAAACCTCATTGGTCACCGTCTCAGTTGTGCAACATGACAACATAGCGTATTAATAGAGGAGGTGCCGGGGCTTGCATAGCAGTGCTGTTACAATTGGTGGTGGTTGATTGGAGTAGTGCTGAACGGAAGCTGTTAACATTGGAGTTATTGATTGTCAATGACGGTGGTTATCGTTGCCAGTGATAACAGGACCGCCAGCACAACCTCAACCACCACTACCAGTTATGACAGCACTACCACATAAATCATCTGATGCTTCTGTCTGTCAATATTACCATGTTTTCATACCATGAAACCAATGCAGGTATTTGAGTTTCTTAGGAATGAGAGCTTGAAGTATGAGCTTGAAAGCTTGAGGATGGGTACACCAACAATAGATGGGTAGATGATGCTTCCACAGAGGTTGTGGTATGTATGCATGTATAAGTTAAATCACTAAATAAATTAAATAGTTATACTGTAATTGAGTTAAATTATAAATTTTGTTTCCATAAATTATACGATATATAATTCGAGTTAAATTATAGTTTTTTTAAATCATACAATAAGTTAAATGAATATATAAGTTAAATCTGTTGATAAATTAAACAAGTATATATATAATTGAGTTAAATTATAAATTTTGTTTCAATAAATTATGCAGGAGTTTATTCGAGTTAAATTAAAGATTTTTTTTGAAATCACACAATAAATATGAAAAATATATAACTTAAACCCCTCAATAAATCAAATTAGTGTACATATAACCGAGTTAAATTATAAATATTACTTAAATAATTTATCAATATATAATTCAAGTTAAATTATAGATTTTCTAAATCACGTGAAAAGCAAACAAATATATTAGTTAAATCACTGAATAAATTAAACAAATGTACATATGATTGAGTTAAATTATAAATTTTGTTTCAATAAATTATACAAGAGTTTATTTAAGTTAAATTATAGATTTTTAAAATCATAAATAAATACAACAAATATATAAGTTACACCACTCAATAAATAATACAACTGCACATATAATTGAGTTAAATTATAAATAAAATATATAATTCGAGTTAAATTATAGATTTTTTTTAAATCAAACAATAAATTAAACGACTATATAAGTTAATCACTAAATAAATTAAACAATTGTACTAATAATTGCATTAAATTATAAATTTTATTTCAATAAATTATACAAGAGTTCATTCGAGTTAATTATAGATTTTCTTAAATCACACAATAAATACGACAAACATATAAGTTAGATACCCAATAAATAAAACATGTTTTCATATAATTGAGTTATATTACAAATTTTACTTCAGTAAATTATACAATATATAATTCTAGTTAAATTATAGATTTTTCCAAATCGCACGATAAGTTAAACAAACATATAAGTTAAATTACTCAATAAATTAAAAAAGTATATAAATAATTGAGTTAAGTAATAAATTTCATTTCAATTAATTATACAGAGTTTATTTGCATTAAATTATAGATTTTTCTTTTAAAAATCACACAATATGTACGACAAATATATAAGTTAAATCACTTAATAAATTAAATAAGTGTACATATAAATGAGTTAAATTATAAATTTTGTTTCAAATTATTATACAATATATGATTCGAGTTAAATTTAGATTTTATTTAATTACACAATAAGCTGAAAGGATATATAAGTTAAATCACTCAATAAATTAAACTAATGTACATATAATTGAGTTAAGTTATATTTTTTTTTCAATAACTATACAAGGGTATATTCGAGTTAAATTATAGATTTTTTTCACAATCACACAATAAATATGAAAAATATATAAGTTAAATCACTCAATAAATTAAACAAATGTAGATATTATTAAGTTAAATTATAATTTTGTTTCAATAATTATACAACATATAATTCGAGTTAAATTATAGATTTTTTAATCATACAATAAGTTAACGAATATACAAGTTAAATCACTAAATAAATTAAACAAGTATACATATAATTTAGTTAAATTAAAAATTTTGTTTCAATAAATTACAGAAGGATTTATTCGAGTTAAATTATATAATTTTAAAATAACACAATAAATATAACAAATATATATGGTAGCAGAAATAAACTAAACAAGTGTACATAAAGTTAAATCACTCAATAAATACAGCAGTAGAAATACAAAATTACTTTTTATTAACCAAAAATTTGGTTATATAGTAGAAGAAAACCGACATTTGAAGTCACATGTCAGTAAAGTAGTGATGGAGGTGCTGATGTTGCGCAGGGTTCAGACGAATGGATATTTGGTTGTGTATATTTGATTTCTTTAAAGATGTATATATTTGGTTCGGACGAGATGTATATTTGTTTATTAGGATATTTGGTTAGAATATTAGTGTTTGTATTGTTGGTGTGGTTTAGGTATTTGCTTACAGATTGTTTGGATATTTTATTTGTATTGAGATGGTTATCATATTGTTTGATTTGTATTGTGATGGTGAAGGTATTGCTTAGTTTGGATATTTGATTTGATTTGTATTGTGATGGTGATTATATTTACGTCGATATATGATAAATGAATCTGCGACGTGTGTGTATGTATGATTGAGGTGCGAAAGATAATTGAAATGCTACAAATTTGTTACAGCAAGGCGTCAGAAAATCCAGTTTTCTCATTTTAGTTAGGCATCGGTAAGGCGTCGAAAAGGCGTCGACATAAGATGTCGGTAAGAGTTCAGCAAGTGTCGTATGTAGGGCATTGGTAACAGCACCACGCCTGTCATCTTCAAGCCATCGGTAGAATTTTTCTGACATAACTTCTACAGATGCTTATTTAGGCTTCGGCGTGGCATCAATATTTTATTCACCAATGCCTCTCACCGACACCATTTCGCCGTTGTTAAATTGTATTGCTTTCGTAGTGGGGTGATAAATTTTAGTGTACAACTAAGAAGGGGTAGATTGTTAAGTCTTCTGTTTTACTGTTTTATTACATCCAATAAAGCCCTATTTAGATGGAAATTAGCTGTTAGTTTGAATTGTTCATTTTCTTTATTTACATTGATTTGTTAAAATGTGGGATGTAGTTTGCTTTATGTTCTCTTTCATGCAAGTCATATAAGCTATCATTTTTATTTCTGTAGATTTTTTAATATGAGAATTCTTTCGTTTAGAATTTGCTGAGTTACTTTACTAAGTTCATAGTCTCAATAGATCTTGTTTCAGAGCCTGACGAATCACTGATTTCTTAGTGAAAATTGAGTTTGAAAGAGTGTGAAGCACAAGCGACTGTGCAAGGAAGAATTCTTTTTAAGAAGGTGATTTTGATCCGGCAACTGAGAACTGCGGTTTTGTTCAGCTAACTCTACCTCAATATGATGTTTTTTATGACCATTAGTCAATGTTGGTGGAAAATTTTCTAAGATCGAATGAGTACTGGAGTCTAATTAAAACCGAAATTCCCATGGTTGTTGATGGAGTTCAACCTGTGACAGCAGAATGCAAGACTATTGAAGAAGCAAAGATCTAAAAGTAAAGAACTATTTGTTTCAAGCCATTGAAAGAACAATTATTGTAACCATTCTCAATAAGGAGACATCCAAGAATATTTGGGATTTAATGAAACAGAAGTATCAAGAATCTAACAAGGTCAACCGAGCTCAATTGCAAGCACTTCGACGAGAATTTGAGATACTACAGATGATGGGAGGAGAAACCATTGATCATTATTTTTCATGAACATTAACCATAGCTAATAAGATGAAAGGCCAAGGAGAAAATATGAAGCAAATAGCAATTATTAAGGATATTTTGAGATCAATGACTCCAAGGTTCAACTATGTGGTCTGCTCCATCGAAGAATCTCACAATCTCACTACAGTGAGTATTAACGAACTTCAAAGTAGCTTGCTATTTCATCAAAGGAGGAGCATACTCTTACAATAAAAGAAGAGTCCTTAAGGTTACAAATGAAGATAAAAATGGAACTAGAGGCCAAGGAATAGGAGGCTTTCGAGGTAGAGGAAGAGGAAGAGGAAGGGGTCGACAATAATTTTTCAACAAAACTTTGGTGGATTGTTACAACCGTTATAGGTTGTGAAATTATAAAAAATGAATGTCCAGAATAGGAACGAGGTGCAAACTATGCGGAAGTTGATCAGGTTGAAGAAATATTGTTAATGGCGCATGCTGACTTTGATAAAGATAGGAAAGGAGGCATAGTACCTTAATTTAGGATGTAGTAATCACATGAGTGAAAACAAGGAATGGTTCATCGATATGGATGATTGATTTTGCCACTCTATGAAGCTTAGTAATGACTCAAAAATGGCAGTAGTTGGCGAAGGCAATGTTAGCTTTCATTTTAATAGAATCACACAAATAATCACTGACGTGTATTATGTACTAGAATTAAAAAACAATCTCCTGAGTATCGGTCAACTACAAGGCAATGGAGTTGTAATCTTATTTAAAGATGGGATCTGTGGAGTTTGTCATTCAACCAAAGGCTTAATTATGCAATTTATAGTATCTATTAATAGAATGTTTGTCATTCTAATAACCATAACTCAAAAAACTTCCAATTGTTTTTCAAATTGTCACCGAAGATAACACACTTGTAGCATTGTCGATATGGACATCTCAACTTCAAAGATTTGAAGATTTTGCAAAACAAAAATATATGGTGAAGGTCTTACCTACTATGAAGACACCGAGAAAACTTAGCAAGTCGTGCATGATAGGGAAGCAACAGAGGAAACCAATCCCAAGAAGTGCTTGTGGGGAGGGGGAGCTACACGCAAGTTGCAGCTTGTGCACTCTAATTTCTGTGGACCTATTATACCAGTTTCAAACAATGGAAAGAGGTATCTAATTACATTCATTGATGATTACAACCGAAAGGTATGGGTTTCTCTTTTATCTGAGGTGCCACAAGTGTTTGAAGCTTTTTAAACTTTCAAAGCTTTAGTGGAAAAGGAAGCAGATTGTTTAATCAAATGTCTTCGAACATATATTAATGGGGAATTTACTTCTCACGAGTTCAGTGAATTTTGTAGTGCACACGGTATAAATTGGCAACTTACAATAGCCTATAGCCCTCAACAGAAAGGGGTTGCTGAGTAGAAAAATCGAACCATTATGAATATGGTTCGAAGCTTGTTGTCTGTGAAGAATGTTCCGAAATATTTTTGGCCTGAAGCAGTTAATTTGGCTATCCATGTTCTTAATTGAAGTCCAACTTTGGAAGTGAAAGACAAGACACCAGAGGAAGCATGCAGTAACATCAAACCTATAATGCATTACTTCTAGGTCGTTGACTGCATTGGTAATGTTCATATACCTGAATCTCAAAGAAAAAACTAAATGCTAAAAGTGTCAAGTATGTCATGTTGGGAATGAGTGCAGAATCTTAAGCTTATCACCTTTATAATACTTTAACAAATCGAGTCGTAATCAGTAGAGATGTAGTTTTTGAAGAAAACAAATGTTGGGTTTGGTGAAGAAGTGATCGATGAACCAGTAAAAATGGATGTGTTAGACTGGGGAGATAATGAAAATGAAAGAAATTAGAATACTTCTCGAAGTGAAGAAGAAAATGAAGGTGAAGAATTAAAAATGATGATGCTGAAGCTGTCACAAATAATCCCTCAAGCTCAAGTCAATCTTTGCATGGGATTCATAAAACAAGGAGGACAAGAAGCCAACTTGTGTGGACAGAGGATTTTGAGTGGAGAAGGTTTCTTTAAAGAAGAAGAAATAAATAACTTTGCATTATTTACTGTTGGAATTCCTAAAGAACAAAATGATGAAACATACATAAAGTCCCACATCACCAAAATTGCTAAGCCATACTAGTTTATATATGGCTTTGCAATGAAGGTGTTGGCGTCTAGGGGCACCCAAGTGGATGCTTCGTTGTGAGAAGGTAGATTATGCATACTCGTATTTTTACTGCAAATTGGACCGGGCTTTTTAACAGTTGCAGGCTATACAAACGGACATGACTGTTCATAAGTAGGCGCGAACAGTAGCGGGTGCGACCCGTTAGAAGCAAACAGACGCGAGCCGATTGAAGCGGACGCGGGCGAACAAATGCGACCCGACTGTAGAGGTGTAGGCGGTACAAGCGGGTGCGAAACAGTACCGTCGGACGCAAGCAGATGCAAACCAGTAGCAGGCGGGTGCGACCCGTTAACAAACAGCAGCGACCAAAAGGCAAACGGGTGCGACCCGTCAAGCGGACGCGACTGTTTGAAGAGATGCGGACGAAATTATAAATATGAGAGAATACTGATCACATTCTCATCCAATTCCAATCTAATTTCTTCTGCTTCTTTGCTCTACTGCTCAATATTCCATATATATCACAGAGTTGACACACTCATTACGATCTCGTGCAGATTACGTCTGTTGTATCTTGAGAGAATTTGAAAATAAAATTCTTAACGAAATTGTTACGACAAGCCTCAGATGGAATTTCCTATATATACTAGTTAGATTCTCTGTAATCTTTCCCGTTTATAAGTTGTACTATTTCTTACAATAGTATAACGTTATTGTTGTAATTTATTTACAACGTAACATATAGTTAGAATTATCTAATACAGAATTCCAACGCAGTGGAATTGTAATTGATAAACTTGTGCGACGAGTTTATTGTAGCGTGCTATCTCTTTTGGTACACTAGACAAATAACATCTTAAGAATTTTTACTGTTTTATACTAAAACAGAGATGGCAACAGTTGACAACATGAAAATGGATAAGTCCACCTTTTCAGCGGTTATTTCTGAATGCAATTTGGTTCAGAACCCTAATCAATGGTGGGTTGACACAGGAGCTACTCGTCATGTTTGCTCTGAAAAATCCATGTTTTCAACATACCAGAAATTCGATCAGAAAGAAAGACTCTACATGGGTAATTCTGCAGTTTCCATGATCGAAGGCAGTGGCACAGTTATCCTCAAGTTCACTTCTGGAAAAACTGTCAAATTGAATGACGTGCTTCACGTTCCAGACATACGCAAGAATCTGATCTCCGGCTCAGTGCTATCAAAGAAAGGATTCAAGATTGTGTTCGAATCAGACAAGATGGTTCTGTTCAAAGCTGGAATGTATATCGGAAGGGGTTATTTATGTGATGGCCTATTTAAGGCAAACGTAGCCGTTATCGGCAATAAATCTATGTATTCCGATTGTGCTATTAATAAAATTGAAGTTTCTTACTTGCTTGAGCATGAAATTTTACTATGGCACGATAGATTAGGACATATAAACTTCCGAAAAATGAAGAAATTATCAAACTTGGGATTGATTCCAAATTTTCAAGTAGATAAGAACTACAAATGTGAGACATGCGTAGAAGCAAAAATGGTTAAAAAACCATTTCAATCTGTTGGTAGAAGCACCGAACCACTAGGTTTGGTTCACACAGATTTATGTGATTTTAAATCATTACATACAAGAGGTGGGAAAAAGTATTTCATTACTTTTATTGACGATTATACGCGATATTGCTATGTATATCCTTTAAATAGTAAAGATGAAGCAATAACAGTGTTTATAAAATACAAGGCTGAGGTAGAAAATCAGTTAAATAAAAAGATCAAGATACTAAGATCTGATTGAGGTGGAGAATATGAATCACCATTTGAACAGTTCTGTGCCGAAAACGGTATAATTCATCAAACAACAGCTCCATATTCACCACAACAAAATGGTGTAGCCGAGAGGAATAACAGAATGTTAAAAGACATGATTACTGCCATGCTTTTAACTTCTGGTCTACCGACGAATTTGTGGGGGGAAGCCTTAAATATGTCTAATCACATATTAAACAAAGTTCCTCACAATAAAACGGGTACAATTCCATATGAGATATGGAAAGGACACAAACCAAGCTTTAAATACCTCAAAGTGTGGGGGTGCTTGGCAAAAGTTTCAGTTCCGCCTCCCAAGAGAGTCAAACTTGGAACAAAATCAGCAGATTGTTATTATCTTGGGCCAGCCCAAAATAGTAGTGCCTACAGATTATTGGTATTCAAGTCTGATATAACTGATATTCATGTAAATACAATCATGGAATCAAGAGATGCCTCATTCTTTGAAGATGTGTTTCCGCACAAAAGGAATGAAGGAAATAATGTCCCAAAAAGGACAATGGAAGAATCGAACGATTCGCATGAAGATGAAACTCATCATGAAATTGAGGATGCTGAACCAAGAAGAAGCGTAAGGGCTAGAACTTCCAAAACATTTGGTTCGGATTTTTTTACATATGTATTAGAGCACGAACCTCAAACGTACAAGAAAGCAATGTCATCTTCTGAGTCCTCATGTCGGAAAGAAGCAATCCAAAGTGAGATTGATTCAATTCTATAAAACTTGAGAAATTGTTGATATTCCACCAGGAATAAAACCAATTGGCTGCAAATGGATTTTCAAGAAGAAAATGAAAGCAGATGGCTCTATCGACAAGTATAAAGCCAGATTAGTAGCCAAAGGATATCGTCAAAAAGAAGGAGTAGACTTTTTTGATACATATTCGCCGGTAACATGAATAACCTCTATAAGAATGCTAATAGCAATTGCGTCCATCTATAATCTAGAGATTCATCAGATGGATGTAAAAACAGCATTCTTAAATGGAAATCTCGATGAGGAGATTTACATGGAGCAACCCGAGGGATCTATTTCCAAAGAAAATGAAAACAAAGTCTGTAGATTAGTCAAATCATTATACGGATTAAAACAAGCTCCAAAGCAATGGCACGCAAAATTTGATAGTGTCATGATGAGAAATGGTTTTCGTATAAATGAATGTGACAAATGTGTTTATTATAAACAACTTGGACAATCATATGTGATGATCTGTCTATATGTGGACGATATGCTAATATTCGGTCCAAATACTCAGGTAATTGAGACCATAAAGAAAATGTTGATCAACAATTTCGACATGAAAGACTTGGGTGTTGCTGATGTTATTTTGGGAATAAAAATAATAAGAACACCTAATGGAATTGAGTTATCTCAATCACATTTTGTAGAAAAAATGATTGAAAGATTTCAAAATTTTGGAATTCAAGGAGTAAATACACCTTTTAATCCATCAAAAGTAATGCATAAAAACACTAATGAGAGTGTAATGCAATTGGAATATTCTCGTGTAATAGGATGTCTCATGTATCTCATGAATTGCACAAGACCAGATATAGCTTATGCAGTAAGTCGCTTGAGCAGGTATACAAGCAATCTAGGGAAGGAACACTGGAAAGAACTAATGAGAGTGCTTGGATATTTAAAAAATACCACTAAGTATTCCTTACACTATGGAAAATATCCTGCCATCTTAGAAGGATATAGTGATGCAAACTGGATTGCAGATTCAGAGGAATCAAAATCAACAAGTGGTTATGTCTTTACCTTAGTAGGGGAAGCAGTGTCATGGAAATCTACTAAACAAACATGCATAGCTCGATCCACTATGGAATCAGAATTCATTGCATTAGATAAAGCAGACGAAGAAGCAGAATGGCTTCGTCACTTTTTAGAAGATATCCCATTTCGGCCTAAACCTGTACCGGCCATATGTATACATTGTGATAACCAAGCTGTGCTAAGTAGAGCACATAACTTTGTGCATAATGGAAAGTCACGACATATTCGTCGACGCCATAACACAGTTAGGCAGTTACTCTCAAAAGGAACAATTTGCATAGACTATGTGAGAACAAATGATAACCTAGCGGATCCATTTACTAAAGGTTTATCAAGAGAGAAAATTGACTGCGCATCGAGGGTAATGGGTTTAAAAGCCTAAACCACAAAGAGTTATCTTATACGGAAACCTATCCTAGCGACTGGAGATCCCACGGACTAGGATCAATAGGCAAACCAGTTCTGAATAACTCAAGACGTAATGCATTTGCATGGACATAGTCCAACTCCATTCCTATGGTGCACAACATAAATGCATGCCTACAGAAGTATGTAAAGGTTAAAACTATGTTTTTTAATGATGACCATATCTTGGAAATAACAAGTGGGGTATATGTAGGATACTCTTAATGGTTGCGATCACCTACGTTAGTGTGAGCTGGGTCGGCTCTATAAGAATATTAAAAGGCTTTTATTCTCTAAAACACTCGCAGAACCAAAAATTGTTCAGGACCAAAATGAACACAACCAAGAGATGATGAGAAGGGAATCAATGCTTCGTAAAGCTTATTGTCTGGATATACAATAAAGGCCGACGGTTCAAGATGAAATAATTCACCGATTGACCAAGTAGATCCGATAAGTTTTAACTAGGGAAAGTTCAAAGTGAAATATCTACTTATCCACGATAAAACATTATTCCATATGTACTCTGTGATATTTTGCTTTGTGTGGGGGATATGTATATTATCATTCATGTGGGGAATTGTTGGAATTCCTAAAGAACAAAATGAATGAAACATACATAAAGTCCCACATCACCAAAATTGCTAAGCCATAATAGTTTATATATGGCTTTGCAATGAAGGCGTTGGGGCCTAGGGGCACCTAAATGTATGCTTGGTTGTGAGGAGGGAGATCATGCATCTCCAACACACGTGCGCGCGCGCGCCCCCGCTGCCGTCCGACCGGGCCGGGTCGGGTTTGGGTCTAATATGATACTCGTATTTTTACTGCAAATTGGACTGGGCTTTTTAACAGATGCAGGCTATACGAACGGACATGACTGTTCATAAGTAGGCGCGAACAATAGCGGATGCGACCCGTTAGAAGCAAACAGGCGCGAGCCGATTGAAGCGGACGCGGGCGAACAGATGCAACCTGATTGTAGAGGTGCAGGCGGTACAAGCGGGTGCGAAACAGTACCGTTGGACGCAAGCAGATGCAAACCAGTAGCAGGCGGGTGCGACCCGTTAACAAACAGCAGCGACCAAAAGGCAAACGGGTGCGACCTGTCAAGCAGACGCGACTGTTTGAAAGGATGTGGACGAAATTATAAATAGGAGAGAATACTGATCACATTCTCATCCAATTCCAATCTAATTTCTTCTGCTTCTTTGCTCTACTGCTCAATATTCCATATATATCACAGAGTTGACATACTCATTACGATCTCGTGCAGATTACGTCTGTTGTATCTTGGGAGAATTTTGAAATAAAATTCTTAAGGAAATTGTTACGACAAGCCTCAGACGGAATTTCCTATATATACTGGTTAGATTCTCTGTAATCTTTCCCGTTTATAAGTTGTACTATTTCTTACAATAGTATAACGTTATTGTTGTAATTTATTTACAACGTAACATATAGTTACAATTATCTAATACAGAATTTCCAGCGCAGTGGAATTCTAATTGATAAACTTATGCGACGAGTTTATTGTAGCGTGCTATCTCTTTTGGTACACTAGACAAATAACATTTACATCTTTAGTTGATCCAAGAATTGTTGAAGATGCAAATAAAAGTGATCGATGGAGGAAAGCAACAGATTGAGAAATATCAGCAATGGAGAAAAATAACAACTGAGAACTGGTTATCGTACCCACTGACAGAAAAACCATTGGAGTTTTTGATTAAACCTGTTTTTGGTTAAACCTGTTTTTAAAACTAAGTTGAACCAAAATGGAGCCGTTCACTACACCACAGATAGGATTTTGACGCAACCTTAGACGAGACATTTGATATGGCTATAAGCCGTATCAAATTTTAATACGGCTTATAGCCGTATCTATATTATTTAATACGGCTCTAAGCCGTATCAAAATCTGTGTCTCTTTTCGTAGGAAAATTTTCTCCAAAACGCATACCCTACCTCTTTTTTTTCCAACGGCTTTCCTTTTTTTCCCATGCTTATTTAGGGTTAAATCGCCAGAGAGCGCGCCTTCCACCTCGATCGATCGAACGTTGCTTTGACGTCGTCCATCAGAGCCTTCCACGTCTTCTCGAATTCGATCACTGCTCTCAGGTAATTTTGTTATGAAATTGCGTGCTTGATTTTCCCGTGCAAGATTATAATTTTGTTATGTCCTTCCTTTTCTGCTAATGTTGGTCTACTGATTTATGAGCTGTAGTAGAGACAAATTAAATGAAATATTATTTATTGCATTTTGTTCAGTATGCTGAGGCACTTGAACTAAATTAATTAATAGTTGACCAAATGAAATTGAGAGTGTAAAACAGAATGAGATTCAATCATTTAGGTCTATCATGGGAAATTAAAACGAGCATTATGTGGGTTAGAGATCTCAGAATCTTTGTAGAAATAAACCTGATCAATATTCTTTCATTCGTTGATCAGGTTTAATCGAGGAATTTGATTAGTTTCACCTCAATAATGTATTAAATTTAATTAAAATTTTGGTTCATGTGCGTGAAATATTTATGATGGTTTCTAAGATGAGTTCACGTGGACTATGAAACTTTTATACATGCTGTCCACCTGTGTCACAGTCCCATCTCTCATTAAAGATAAACATTACTCAGTATATTTGTGGGTATCAGGAGAGGGGTAATGCATAGACATTACTCCGGTGCTACAAAATAGCGCCGTTGTAATGACAAATTTTTTGGAAATAGTTTGGTGCTAATGTTGTATATTGTTCTGACATTGTTGTATAAGTGGATAAAATTGTTGTTAATGGCGCAAGCCAAGTATCAGGAGAGGGGTAATGCATAGACATTACTCCGGTGCTACAAAATGGGCCGTTGTAATGGCAAATTTTTTGGAAACAGTTTGGTGCTAATGTTTAAAATAAACCCTATATTTTGAGTTCCATTTATTGAAATTTAAATAGTCCATATATTTTAACTATTTAAAATTAATTAAATGTTTAAAATCATACTACAAAATTTTAGGTCGTACAGGAATAATAGTTAGATAATGTAAGCTTAATATTTTCATTTACCATCCATAGGATAAATATTACTCTTGGGAATATCCATTTTCTTGAAACAGGTGAATTGTTTTGGCAATGTAAAATGATTGTTTTTTTTTTCATTATTGCATCTAGTTGTTTCTCATAGTAATAGTTCACTAGTTGAATGGATCCAACCAACGTTTAGTTTTTTATGAAAATGGGTTTGTTTTATAGTACATATTTTGCATTGTTCTTCACATGGGCTCGTTTTATTGTGTGATGCCATGTCTATTTTGCATAGGTGAACAGATTCATTATGGTTAGCATGCCACTCTGCACATGTGATGTGTAATTTGCATTGCTCTGATGCATTTCTTGCTTGAATGGACTAATGATATAGTATGTGAAAACAATTTTAACTATAAGTATTCCTAAAGACTTGACACCTAGTATATATGATTTGGGATATAATTATGCTAACTTATCACTTGATCTTTGTTCATTTACAATGGTTAAATTTTAACGATTTTGTATCTACTGTTTGCGCTGTTAACGGATTAGTGTATGTCCTAATTTTTTAGCCTTAAACATAAACATAATTACAAACTGCACTACTCGTAATGTTCATAGAGTACATATGGACAAAGCTCAAATTTGATTGCTGCATGTGCTAAAGCGGATAATGGTTCTTAAATGGTTATCAGGTGTTACTGAAACCTACTAGATATTAAAAATCTGTAACAAGTTATTTTGATCTAGACTTGAATATAGTACAAGTATATTATTAACTTTAACTTGCAGATGAAGGGCATATGTTTGCACAAAAAATGGACAAACACCTCCAAGTCGTATTATTTAGTTGATTATATGTGATTTTCAGTGATTTTAGATGAGTATGTAAATATGAAAGAAGTAGGGGCTGAAATGTAAAAGACACACAGATTTATAGTGGTTCGGCCAGAATGTGCCTACGTCCACTTTATATGTTATTATCTTCTTTCTTTCAGATTACAGGTACAATGCTTCGTATATCAGTATATGAAAGTAGTTTTAAAGTTCCTTCCTTGCTTGAGCTCTCAAACTTGTCTGCCATTGTTGTACCCCTGCCCCTCTATTTATAGAATGAGGTAGGGGGCAGGGGTCTTGGAAGTATATAACTGCTGGTGGGCCCGGGCTGAAGCGATCTGGACTGGCAGTTGTCTGGTTCGGCGGAGGACATTCGGCATGGAGCTTGGTCCGGTGGTAGGCGTGGTCCGGCAACGAGTGTGGACCGGTGATTATTTGGTTCGGTTGTGAAGATGGTCCGGTAGATAAGTGGTTCGGTGGTAGCATGGGAGTTGATTCGGTAGTGGGGTGATGGTTGGTTCGGAGGAGTATGGTGGACCGGTATGGCTGGTCCGGTAGTAGTAGGGGATGTTTGGTTCGGTTACCGGATGGGCATGCCGAATAGCACTTGTGATTTGCCCGAATATGGTTGGTCCGGCTACCGGATGGACATGCCGAATGGAGTCATGGGGCCGAATGGGGATGGACTTCTAGCTTTGTGTTTGTCGAACGAGGTGGAGGTTGCGAGCTCGGGTAAAACTGTGACTTCTTGGTCTCGAGAGCTTCTGGGTGAGAATTCGCCCAACATTTGCCCCCCAAAGTGGGGCACGTGTCGCGCTTTGTTTCCTGGTGATAGAAAGGCTTGTTTCGTAACGCCATGGGCTGGACGTTCGTATCCTGCGGATGTCCTGCAAAGGAATTTACAGTTTTAGTGTGGTTTCAAATAACGACCGTTCGTGGTTGGAATATTTGAGATGAAGTGAACTGTGTCGCTCGGGACGAGCAAGTGTGCCCCGAAGGGGCTTAGCATCGTCGATGCCAGGTTTACGTTAGAGTGGGTTCCTGGGTCGTTTGCCAAGGTGGTTTATCGCCAGCTCAGAGCATGCCTAGGGATCGTTCGCGACCCCGTACATGTGTAAGTAGCTTAGCCATTTCATAATAATTATCAAATATCCATATGACCGATGGGCTTAAGAATGCGTGTCAAAGTGTAAATTCCCACGATGGTAGGGTTAATAACTATTCAGAGCGTGCCTACGGACCATTCGTGGTCGCGTACACGTGTAAACGATTTAATCCATGTCGGTGAGAGTTTTACGACTTATTCATCGTTAGCATAATCTTATTTTATTAGTTAGTTCTAGAGTTCGGTACTTATCTGAGTGAAGCGCCTGCGTGCCCCCTGTTTCTGGTTTCTGCTGGTAGAGGTAGCTTCGTTCGGGTTCGAGTTGGCACAGGTTTCATTCGGTTGGAGGCTGGTCCGGTATGGATAGTTCCATTCGGTTTTCATTCGGTCCGGTATGCCGAATGCCTTGGTCCGGTCCTGAGCTCGCCTATATATAGAGGCCGTACCCCCCTCGTTTTTCATTACCGAACGAGTAGAGCCGAATCATATTGTGCTGCCGAACCAAAGTCTTCGCCGAACCAGCTTATACCGAACCAGGTATGTATACTTTCTGCCGAATGAACCTTTGCCACCGGATGGCCCTGTTTGCCGAATGTGTACGGAGTGTATTGAATAGCCGAATGAGGTATGCCGAATGACATGCATGCCGAATGACATGTATGCCGAATGAGCATTGGAGTTTGGTGCCGAATGAACTCGTCTTGCACCGCCGAATGAGACTTCATACTTGAACCTTGAGCGGAATCTTATGCTTTTATATGCTTTCTTTAGATACTTGCTTGTTTATCTTTCTATACTTCTTGCTCTAACACCGTGTTTTTCTTGTGCTGCAGAAAATGTCTCGCAAAGCGGAAACACGATCAGACAGAAAGAAGTCTAGAGGCACAAGAGAGCCCTCTTCTTCCTTGCCCCCAGTCCAATCAGGATCCGAGCAACATCGACCCATTCCAAGGTCTCTAGTGGATGGATATGGTCCACAGGAACTTTTGATCTCCCCCCCTGATTGCTTTCCTAGCTCCTTAAAGGAGGAGCAACTTGACGTCATATCCCGTTCCTTTGGGATAGATAGGGCTCTTATGCTGCTGCCAGGAGATGGGGTGATGCCATATAATCCTCCCGAGGGCTACTTCGCTTTTAGCAGATACCATTGCATGTGCGGCGCTATCCCCCCTATCAACGCTTGGATAGTAAGCTTCACCACCTATTTGAAGGTGGCTCCTTTCCAGCTCCAGCCTAACTCATATGCCATCCTGGTGAGCCTCTTTGTTATCTTCCAGAGGAGGTACGGGCGTCCTCCTTCTAACCGGGAAATCCGATACTTGTACAACCTGAGAGGCTATAAGAAGGGGTCTCCGTATATTAGTCTGGAGGCGGCCGTGCCCTTCAAACCAGTTCTGGACTTGTATTCCAAGTTCACCATGTTCAAGAAAGAGTGGTTCTTCGTCAAGGACGATGCTGTTTCTTTCCGCCTTTTCACTTCCGGCTGTAAGATTGATTTCATTTATATTTTTCATGTGTTTTGACTGTAGTGTTTTTTCTGACATGCTTCTATTTCTGGCTAGCGACAGGTGGTATTGCAGTCGTGGAGGACGATTCCTTAGTGCGAATGGCTGCTGAACTAAAGGCTATTCCGGCACGGGACCGGTCGGCCTCTTTCTTGATCAGGAACGCAACCCTCTTGGAGTATAATTTGATCTTACCGCGCCAGTCCGTGGTTAAGCAAAGGGATACGGCTGAGGAGAGGGCTGCTAAAGCTAAGGAAGGGGCTACGGTAAAGAGCGGTAAGAGGGAGCCTTTCGCAGCGCGTCCTGCGGTTGGGGGGAAGAAACTGAAGAAGTCCGATGGCCCTTCTCCAAGTACTTGCCCGACTATCCCGGAGGAGGAAGGTGTGGAAGAGGAGGAAGGAGGCGAAGTTGGAGAAGGGTCGGAGGGTAGAGGAGATGGCGATGGTCAAGGTGGTAGTGGTGTTGCTGCTCTAACCTCTGAACAAGACCTCGAACTGGATGAGGCTCTCCGTCGGGCCTTCGGGGAGTCGGAGGGAGAGTCGGAAACGGAGAAGGAAAAGGAGAAAGAAACGGAGAAGGCAAAGGAAACCGGCAAAGCTGTGGCTTCAGCTAGGGTGACTCCGGCGACGCAAGGTGAACTTTTGTCTTCTGCCGATTCCATTTTCGATAGGGACTTAGAAATTTTTTACGGTTCACTTCCGTCCTGGAATGAGATCCAGGACTTATTGCAGTTTCCCACTCCTCCGCCGGGTTTGTATAATAGATGTGTCTCCTCACTTTTCTTTCTTTTTAACTTAGCACATTTTTTGAATTGCGGATTATTGTATGTTCGTAACACTTGTTCTTTATTCCAGGGGCAGGCCAGGCAGTTAAAACGTCGGATGTTCGACATCGTCTTGAACAATTTAAGTCGAGGAGAGCTTCCGCGAAACCTTCTACTGATCGCACTGGGGACGTAGTCAAGTACCGCCCTCTTCTTGGGGTCATCGAAGAGGGCATTCAGAAAAGGAAGCGGAGCCGTTCCTTATTTGAGTCTTCTTCTGCTTCGCAGCTTCCTACTCTGCCTCCCCCTACTCAGCCTCCTCGTGATACTACGGAGGAGAGCACGGAGCCCTGCCCCCCTCCTCCTCCTTCCAAGAGTTCTACTGTCATTCATATAAGGCGTCCCGATGTGCCTCGCCCCGTGCCTCGTGACCCTTTTGCCGGCCATCCTGATTTAGACCCAAGTTTTCGGGACATTTCATTCGATGAGACCACGGGCGAGCACCTCCTTCCCCGCAACCCCATGGTAAGAGTGCTGGACGAGGCCAAATCTTTAGATCTTGATTTACTTACTACACGGGTAGTCACCATGGGGGATGAGGCCAAGGCTAATATCGACCGGGTGGCCGCAGAGACCAAGAAGTTAATGGAGCATCATGCTAAGTTGGTCAAGGCCGGGGAAGAGATCGGGAGTGCTAACATTCGGTTGAGGTTAAAGGTTGCCGATCAGGCCAAGCAACTTGCCGACCAAGCCATCCAGATTTCCCAGCATGAGGAAGCCTCCAAGCGTCTGAAAGAGACCATGGAGAAGGCCAGTAGGGCGGAATTACGGAAGATGGAGGTCGCTTGCAGGGAACGGATTAACATAGCTATCGCAACGGTGGATGAGGTTCGAAATGCAGATCTCGAGCGGGTAGAGGAGTTGTCAGGGAGGCTCGAGGCTGCGGAGATGGCTCAGGCCGAGTTGAAGGAGGAGATGGAGGAGATGAGGAGGTCCCTCAAGTTGAAGGAAGAGGAAATGAGGAGGTCACTCCAGGCTGACTGCTTGAGTTACCAATCAGAGAGGGACGTCGCCATCGCCAAGTTGCAAGCTTCCGAGGCCCGGGTGAGGGAGTTTGAGGAAAACGAGGGGATGATGGATGAGATGTTGCAGGATATGTACTTCCACACTTGGAAGGAGGGCGGCTTGTCTTGGATGGACGATTACCCTCGGGTCATGGCCAAGGTGTATCTCCAGGCTTTAGAGGAGGCCAGGGTGAATGCGGGTAAGGAAGGCGGAGAGGCTTTCAACTTGAGTGCGGTTACTGCTCAGTTCTCAAAGGAGGAGCAAGCGGTGGTGAAGGAGGGGATGCGGCTACTCGCTGCAGAGGAAGCGGGCGTGCAGTTGGATGATGAGGATCAAGCGGCGGATGCTGGTGAGTTATTCTTTTCCCTTTCTTTTCTTTCCGTGTTTTCATAACTTGATCGTTCGTTTAATGAATTCCTCCTCTGATCTGGACAGGTGGGACTTCAGATCCACATGCTGGGGGCTCTGATCCTGCGGCTAAGTAGGCTGGGGGAGTTGGTGATGGAGTGTGGATGCATCTGCCATCTTTTTGTTTCTTTTTTATCACTGTTCATGTTAGTCTTTGATATGCAACTGTAATAAAATTATTTGCAAAGAATAACTTCGTGTGATCTTATAATATAAGCTGATTTTGTCATGTTTAAATGTTGTTGCTATCTTTATGTGCTGTGTGAGAAGTATAATTATGTATATGCCTGTGATTCCAGTTGTGTTTGATGTTAAGTTTTTGCTTGAAATATAATTTCACGTTTTGCAATGTCAGTGTATGAATAAGCTATAGTTACGCATTTATGTACAAGAGAAGAGAGTACCGCCCTTTATGCTTTATTCGCAGGCGGTAGCTTTGAGTGTCTTGTGTAATTGTTCACGGGTATAGCTGAGCGCCCTGCCACCCAGCACGCAGGCTTGGAGCCTCATGAGTGAATGCTTCCTATTTGGTTTCCTGTACTTTAGAGTTTGTTATACAGGATAGGAGAAAAATATTTAAGTGAAATGGAAATATAGTAAAAGTAAAACTTCCAGTCACGGAAGGCCGTCGATGTGCTTAAGTTCGTGGCAAACGGGTTTTGTAGTCACTTTCCCTAGCTGTGGGTCTTGGAGACATTTGTCACCCATCTTACGCCTCCGCGGGGAGTTTTCTTTTTTACCACAGCCGCACTTAAGACACATCGGAGCCGAGATCGCGCACGGTAACTACCCGAACCATTATGGTCCGTAATCGTGGGTATTATTCGATTTACCGTGGCCGGCTAGCGTGGGTGCCGTTGGCCGTGAACTACCCCTGGCTGGCCACACCTTATGTTGGGGCTTAAAGTAGGTTCACAGTTACCGGCGAGCCGAACGCCGTAATGAGCTGCCATCGGCTATAGTCGGCCTTTATGATGACTTATAATCGGCTCATTACAGTTGGCTTTGAGGGCAGGCGCGCAATGAGTTAACCCGCAGCAGAGGGATGCTGGAGCAAAAGAGTCTCATTGGCGAGTGCATAGAATCGTAGCGTACCTGTTAGGCCTAGTCCAGATGAGGCCGCGGTGCGTCTTGAGTGGAGATGTCATAGGATTTTGTTCAACAGAAAGGGATAAAACTTAACAAGTAGCCAAGACATAAAGGAACAAGTTAAAAAGAGACAAGATTTTTTAAAGTGGTTCGGCACGAAAATGCCTACGTCCACTGATTCTCTTTGTTAATTCACTTCATATGGGCAGTACAAGTTAAGAAAAGTATCGACGGAGGTGTCGGATGTTCCATGCCCTCTGGAACACCTCTCCGTCCACTGTTGACAAAATGTAAGCTCCGTTGTGGAGATCTTTGTGAATTACATATGGTCCGTCCCAGATGGGGTCCAGTGCCCCGGGGCGCGGAAAGATTCGCCTGAGGACAAGATCTCCTTCTTGTAAGCTGCGATGTTTGACTTTGGAATTGTATAGTGCTGCCACTTTTTGTTTGTGAGCTGCTGCTTTGAGTGCTGCGTCGTTCCTCCTTTCCTCAATCAGATCCAAAGACATGAGGAGGAGTTCTTCGTTTTCTTCTGGGTTGTAGTGGATCCTACGGTGAGAAGGCACAACAGCCTCAACTGGGAGCATTGCCTCCGATCCATATGCCAAAGAGAAAGGAGTATGTCCCGTTGATGTTCTGAAAGATGTGCGGTATGCCCATAGTGCCGTAGGAAGTTCGTCCACCCAAGCGCCTTTTGACTTTTCAAGTTTCTTCTTGATTAGGGTTTTGAGAATTTTGTTGACAGCTTCAACTTGTCCGTTTGCCTAAGGGTAAGCTACTGATGAGAAGCTTTTATGAATTCCATGCTCTTGGCACCAGTCGGCAAATTCTTCGCTGTCAAATTGGAGCCCGTTGTCTGATACGATCTTGAGGGGGACTCCATACCTGCACAGAATGTTTTTGATCAAGAAGTTGATAACTTTTGCTGAAGATATTTTATTTAAAGGTTCCGCTTCCACCCATTTGGTGAAATAATCGACTGCCACTATAGCATATTTGGCTCCGCCTCGGCCCGTTGGCAGTTCGCCAATTAAGTCAATTCCCCATACAGCAAAGGGCCAAGGGCTAGTCATTTGAGTAATTTCGTTTGTGGGCAGTCGAGGAATCTTGGCGAACTTCTGACATCTGTCGCATTTCTTAACGAAGTCTAGGGCATCTTTGTTTAGTGTGGGCCAGTAATATCCATATCGGAGTATCTTTCTTGTCAAAGTCTGTCCTCCAGTGTGATCTCCGCATCCTCCCTGATGGATGTTTGTTAATATCTCCTTGGCTTCCCTTCCGGCGACACATCTTAATAAGGGGCTAGAGAAGCCACGCCGGTAGAGGATGCCTTCTTGTATTGTGTGGTGGGGAACTTTTCTCAAGATCTTCTTGGCTTTGTCACGCCTGTCGGGTAGTATGCCATCTTGCAAATATTTCCGGATAGGAGTCATCCAGGTTCCTTCTTCGATTGCAGTTATCAGATTCACTTGTTCGAAACTTGGGGCTAGCTGCCTTGAGATTGCTAGTGCTCCGGAAATGGTGCTGTTCTTCATACTAGCTTGCTTTGCAAGTTCATCCGCCTCTTGGTTTTCTTCTCGAGGAATGTGTCTGATTAGATAATGGTCCAATTGATCGAGCAGCAGTTTGGTTTTCTTTAGGTATGCTGTGAGTCGTTCTCCTCGAGTCTGGAATTCTCCTAGTACCTGGTTTACGATAAGCTGAGAATCACTATGAATACATAAGGAATTGATTCCAATTTCTAGGGCCAGTTCCAATCCCGCTATTACTGCTTCATATTCGGCATCGTTGTTAGTGGCCGTGAACTCCAATCTTAATGCATAGTACAACTTTCTTCCCCTGGGGGTGATGATCACAATACCTGCCCCCGAGCCTTGTTCGTTCGATGCTCCGTCTACAAAGAGGTTCCACTTGATGTTTTTTTGCTACTTCGGATTGTTCCTTGCCTTCGTTGATAGTGAATTCGGCAATGAAATCAGCCATGGCTTGTCCTTTGATAGCGGCGCGAGGATGGTAGGTGATATCATACTGACTTAGTTCGATGCACCATTTGAGGAGTCGCCCAGAAGTGTCAGGACGATGGAGCACTTGTCTTAGTGGTTGATCGGTTAGAACCCTGATGGAGTGAGACTGGAAGTAGTGTCGCAGTTTTCGTGACGCGATCAATAAACAATATGCTAATTTCTCAAGTTTAGGATATCTGGCCTCTGCCCCTGTAAATCTCTTACTTACAAAGTAAACCGGGCGTTGTGTGCGGTCTTCTTCTCTTACCAAGGCGGCGCTTAGAGCATGAGATGATACAGCGAGGTATAGGTATAACACTTCACCTTCACTTGGAGTTGAGAGTACTGGTGGTCTCTGAAGGTGTTCGATTAGGTTGAGGAAGGCTTTTAAGCATTCGTCGGTCCACTCGAACCTCCCTTTGTCTTTCTTGAGTGCTTCGAAGAAAGGGACACACTTGTCAGTTGCCTTGGAAATGAATCTGCTTAGGGCGGCCACCTTTCCGTTTAGGCTCTGCATTTCTTTTCGAGTGGAAGGTATCCTTATTTCTTTTAAAGCCCGGATTTGTTCAGGGTTTGCTTCGATTCCTCTGGCGTGGACGATGAATCCTAAGAATTTTCCCGATGATACTCCGAAGGAGCACTTTAGAGGATTCAGCTTCATTCCATATCGGCGAAGTACCCGAAACATATCGTCCAGATGGCTTACATGGTCGTCGGCTTTCCTGGACTTCACCAACATGTCATCCACATATACTTCCATAGTTCGTCCTATCAGTTCTGCGAACATTTTGTTGACGAGGCGTTGATAGGTAGCTCCAGCATTTTTGAGTCCAAAAGGCATGACTTTGTAACAATATAATCCGCGGTCGGTGATGAAGCTAGTGTGGTCCTGATCGGGAGCGTGCATGGGGATCTGGTTATATCCGAAGTATGCATCCATAAAAGATAGGAGTTCGTGCCCAGCTGTGCTGTCTACGAGTTGGTCAATTCGGGGAAGTGGGAAGCAGTCTTTCGGGCAAGCGTCATTCAGATTGGAGAAGTCAATACATGTTCGCCACTTTCCATTGGCCTTTTTTACTAGCACTGGGTTAGCGATCCATTCTGGGTAGATGGCTTCTCGTATGAAGCCATTAGCAAGTAGATTTTTTACTTCCTCATCAAGGGCTGCTGATCGCTCTGCCCCCATGCTCCTCTTTTTCTGCTTTACTGGTACCTTGGTGGGATCGATGTTCAACATGTGGCATGCTATGTCTGGGGAGATTCCTGTCATATCGGCATGGGTCCACGCAAATACATCTAAGTTGTGGCGGAGAAAGTCAATGAGTTGATCCTTCAATTCCGTTTTCAGCTGAGATCCGATTTTTAATAGTCTACTTGAATCATGCTTATCTACCGATACGAATTCCATAGCCTCTGCAGGCTCGGCGGTAGCCTCCTCCTCTTTATCCCTGGGGTCTAGTTCATTGAAGGGATCGCTTGTGTATCGAAGAGGAGGGGCTTTCTTTAGTTGCTATGCCTCCAAGCTTTTCATGCAGAGAGTGGTCTCTGCACCTTTTCCTTTATTCTTTCTGCGGTTATTGCGAAGTTCAGTTACGTAGCAGTCTCGGGCAGCATCTTGATCTCCTTCTACTTCTCCTACTCCGTTGTCTGTTGGAAATTTCATTTTCAGGCACCAGGGGGCTAATACAATCTGAAAGTCAGACAAGGCTGGTCTTCCCAAGAAAGCGTTGTAAGCCGAGTGGTTTGCTATCAGTACGAATGTTTGTTTTCGCACAACGGAGCGGGGATGACTTCCTATTTCGACGAAGAGGTCAAGTTGCCCGAGGGGCATTTTTGCATCTCCAGTGAAACCGTGCAGTGGTTTGTCACAGGGGGATACATCCTTCATTGATAACTTCATTTTGTCGAAAGCATGTTTGAACAGGATATTTACGGAGCTTCCCGTGTCTATTAGAATCCGAAAAACTTTAGCTGGACCAAACCAGGCAGAGATGACCATGGGATCCATATGTGGGTACTGTCTTCCTTCCAAATCATGCCTACTGAATACAATGTCATTGTTTTCTTTTCGTTTCGGGTGGCGTTCCTCCGTAATGGAGTTAACATATCCTTCGGCATTTCTAAGCGACTTGCCGTACCTTTCCATCTCTGCCCAACTTCTGTCGGCGATGTGTGGTCCTCCTGAGATGGTAAGGACCACTATCTTCTCTTGACTAGAGCCACTGGTGTTGTGATTGTTGCGATTCCCTCCGCCTACTTCTGGGAGGGGTTGCTTTGAGTTCTCATTGGCAGGAGTTGGAGTCCTGTTCTGACCTTTCACATAACGTTCCAGTCTTCTTCTTCTAATGTGTTCTTCGATCAAGTCCCGAAGATGGTGGCATTCATTGGTGTCATGTCCGTGGGATTCGTGGAAGCGACAGAACTTTCCGGACTTGAGTGCGTTATCTGATTCTTTCTTGTGCGGGGGGCGCTTGTATCCGAGTTCGCCCTGAGTGGCTAGGTAGATGTTTTCGATTGTTTCATTCAAAGGAGTGTAGGAGTCAAATCTTGGCCCTGGTCGATATTGGCGCTTCTCAACCTTTCTGCCCCCAGCATTGTCTCTAGATTCATTTCTTCGAGCGTCCTTAGCTGCAGTGGGAACCTTGTCCTGAACTATCTTGCCTTGTTGCCCTGACTGCCTCTCCGTAGCAGCGTCTTCAAGTCTCATATACTTCCCAGCTTCATGGAAGAAATCAGGCAGGGTAGCTGGTTTTTCCTTAGTTAATCTTCTGGCAAACTTGGTGTCTGGATGTACACCACTACAGAGGGCCATTAGAGTGAGTTTTTCATCGGCATCTTGAACTGCTGCCGCTGCGGCGTTGAACCGTGTTAGATATTGTTGCAGCGTCTCTCCGGATTTCTGTTTGACATTGGATAGAGAATAAGCATCCTTGGGTTGTTCCACATGGATGCGGAACTGGCTAATAAACCTTTCTTTTAACATCTCCCATGAGCCGATGGATCCTTGGGGTAGATGGCAGAACCAGGAGGTAGCTAGATCTGATAGGAATAGCGGAAAGCATTTACATAATACTCCTTCTGTTGCTCCACTCATGAGCATATGCTGGGTGTATCTCTGCAGGTGTACGATGGGGTCGGAAGTTCCTTTGTAAGGTTCCATGGTTGGCATTTTCCATTCCCGGGGAGTGATGGCAGTTTCGATATTTCGGGTAAAGGGACTGGTGACCCTAGCGCCTATTCCCCAGTCCCTTTGCTCCCGTTGGACACATTCTCTGAATAATCGTGCCATTCGTTCGTCAGAACTTGGAGCGGACAAAAATGAGCTCGGTTCTTCCCTGCGGGATCTATCTCGTCCAGATGACCTGTAGGGATGGTACAGTCTATCACCTCTAGCATTATCCAGTGGTTGTCTTTGGCTGCTTGGATGCACGCTAGGACCAGCTACAGTTGCCCCCTGCCTTGATCTTCCCCTGTGGGGTTCTGTTTCGAGCACATCCATGGGGTCAACTTCGGGCTGGGTTCTAGCTCGGCTCCGTTCAGCGGGGTTTCTATGATTAGGTGGCATGACTGGCTCAGCTACATCCGACCCTCGCCTGGTGCCTCCCCCGCTAGGTTCGGTTCCAAGGGCTTCCTCGAGTCGGAATTCGGGCTGAGTCCGGGCGCGGCCCCTATCATCGTTTTTCCTGTTGATAGCTTGTTCGAAGAGTGAAGACCTTTGTTGCCTCCGGGATCCTCCGGATTGGGATTCACCCCATGATTCAGTGTTGCGGTTGGACTCTTCAGCATCCCTTAAGCGTGTCATGAGTTGGTCCACCAAAGTTTCTTGTTGGGATGTGAAGCGGTTAGTTACTTCAGCCACAACCCTGTCCAGATCTGCCCTAGTGATTGGTTGTTCCGTTGCGGGACCAGTTGGATTTTCCTGATTTTCATCTAGTACTGCTGTTGAAGTGGGCTGATCTGTGATTGCTGGATCTGGAAGGCTGCTAGTTGCGATGTTCTTTCCTTTGTTAACATCCCTTCTCTGTTTGGAAGGCATGATTTCTAAGCAACGAGTGATGTTGTTAGGAAGAAGGTTGAGTGGGAGAAGATGAAGCTTGAGTTCTACTTCTCAGTGAAAGCACCAAAAATGTTTGCACAAAAAATGGACAAACACCTCCAAGTCGTATTATTTAGTTGATTATATGTGATTTTCAGTGATTTTAGATGAGTATGTAAATATGAAAGAAGTAGGGGCTGAAATGTAAAAGACACACAGATTTATAGTGGTTCGGCCAGAATGTGCCTACGTCCACTTTATATGTTATTATCTTCTTTCTTTCAGATTACAGGTACAATGCTTCGTATATCAGTATATGAAAGTAGTTTTAAAGTTCCTTCCTTGCTTGAGCTCTCAAACTTGTCTGCCATTGTTGTACCCCTGCCCCTCTATTTATAGAATGAGGTAGGGGGCAGGGGTCTTGGAAGTATATAACTGCTGGTGGGCCCGGGCTGAAGCGATCTGGACTGGCAGTTGTCTGGTTCGGCGGAGGACATTCGGCATGGAGCTTGGTCCGGTGGTAGGCGTGGTCCGGCAACGAGTGTGGACCGGTGATTATTTGGTTCGGTTGTGAAGATGGTCCGGTAGATAAGTGGTTCGGTGGTAGCATGGGAGTTGATTCGGTAGTGGGGTGATGGTTGGTTCGGAGGAGTATGGTGGACCGGTATGGCTGGTCCGGTAGTAGTAGGGGATGTTTGGTTCGGTTACCGGATGGGCATGCCGAATGGCACTTGTGATTTGCCCGAATATGGTTGGTCCGGCTACCGGATGGACATGCCGAATGGAGTCATGGGGCCGAATGGGGATGGACTTCTAGCTTTGTGTTTGTCGAACGAGGTGGAGGTTGCGAGCTCGGGTAAAACTGTGACTTCTTGGTCTCGAGAGCTTCTGGGTGAGAATTCGCCCAACAGCATATGAAGGCACGGTTTAACTATGTGTTAGAAGTAGAACCGGAGAAAGAAATAAACAGGGAAAGGAAGTTTTCCTCAGGGGAAGTGTGAGAGAGCGCAACTGAAAATGGAAATTGAAGTAAAAACACACAGCAAAAACATATATGATTCCACGATGAACTGCAAATTTTACACTTTTGTTCCATTTTAGTGAACTGGAAGAATTGAGTAAACTATTGCTATCAATAAGCATTCACCATTATCTTCTATTGTACATCACAGGTCTCTTCAAATATACCCTTTTTTTCATTTTGAACTCTCTGTATAGATCTCCTCATCAAAAAAAATTTATCCAACGTATGAATAACAAGCCCATTAAAGAGGATTAAAACTCGGTAAAAGAAAAAAAAAGTATTAAAAAGCATTAGAACCTTGTTTCTTTATCATTTAAATCTTTGTCCTACTTCTGTTATGAATTGGATCAGAGCCTCTTCAAACTCTTCTCTTGCTTGTTTCATCAAGATCAAATGTTGAAGTTGCATCCACTTTCTTCTGAAAATTGTGTACGTGCTAATATAGTACACAAGGATCGTCTAATATGATGTATAACACACAAAAATATGACTAATCGTAGATAATAGAAAATTTAGTAAAATAGAAAAAACACACCAGAGATTTTTATACTGGTTCAGAGCACCGTCCTACGTCCAGTCCCAAACTTCTATTTGGATTTTCACTACCAACTACCTCACTTTACCCGGAGGAACAGGTTTACAACACCCGAGCAAACGAACGGGATTTCATGCCTCTAATATACTGAGGACTTCAACACTTGCCTCTTACAACACGGAGGACTTCAACACTTGGCTCTTACAACACCGAGGACTTCAATAAAGATGAAAATAATTGTTTGTTGACGGTATGTGTTCTTGCTAACACTATTTTGTCACTTGTAGTACAACCTTCCTATAATCTTATCCTCAAATAGAATATTTGTATATATCAAGATTTGGAAGTGGATGTCGTATTGAATCAAAAGAATGTTAAATAAATTTCAGGATTCAAAAACGATATATGATAGAATATGAGCAATTTGAGCGCTTGAAAGTATAAGATTGAGATCAATAGAATAGAGATTAGAATAATAGAAATTGGTTGATTGGAATAATGATTTCATGATGTTTATATAAGAAATAAACAGTTGTAACCCTTTGTGAAAAGGTACAAACAAAGGTCATGATCATTGGTGAAGAGAAAGAGAAGCAACTGTTGAAGAAAAGGAAGTGTCTATACGAAAGGTTGCTTTCTGTTTGAAAATGGTCGACAGGTCAAAAAAGGACCAGTAGAAAGGAATTTGAATATATATACGTTATGTACACTTGTGCACGTTAATTGTGCATTCTGGGCAGAAACGGTCGACTGCCTTTTATTAACCGGTCGACCGGTTTAACCCAGATTGCACAGTTAAGGTGCACTTATTCATATATATATATATATATATTCAAAGATTTAAGGTATAAGATTGTTTGAGGATAGATTTTAACATAAATAACATTACTAACATACCAAATAATCAACCTCTAACATATGGAGCTCCTTGTGACTCTTTTAATAAATAACTTCTTTTTGTCGATCACGGCTTATCCCTTTGTCTTGTTGATTATGGCTTATCCCTTTGTCAGAAATCAAAACTCTATAAAAATCTTGACTCAACATTATCCCCCTTTTTGACTGATGACAACATAGTTCTGAAACTCGCCCTGTATATGATATCCCCCTGAGATTGTGTCCTGCATATATACTGTTAGCACAATTTTCTCCCCCTTTGTCATTGACGAAAAGGAGTTGTTAAATGGAGGATAATAAGCAACATAAAACTATGAAAGCAACAATTTTCTCCCTCTTTGTAAATGAGATTATAAGCAACATAAAACTACTACCATAGATCAAGAGTAACATTCACACAAGATGATAATACACACAAGTCTAGTATGAATTAAAACACGACACTATTTAGTACAAGTGCCATATAAAGTCTTTAAAGCAAAAAATAAAGTCATAAGAACGCAAAATAAACTAAAAGAGACTTAATCTGACTCCGTCTCACCCTCTTCTTCTTCTTCTCCTTCTTCTTCAACAAGCTGAGATTTTCCATGTCCACGTTCACGACTAGTTCCCGAGCTTGTACCCTCCTCCGAAGATGTCCAAGCAAAAGTAGGAGGAGCTGGATGCTTGCCAAGGTCTGGAGCTTGCATTGATGAAGATGATCCACCACATGATATTGCCTCCCATATAGAAATGAAGAAAGACTTAAGTTTGTTAAAGCGTTTATCCATTTTTGTATTCATGCGCTTAAGTCGAGCTTCAAGAAGGAATTGATTTCGAGCAATAGTGTCAAGTGATTCTTTTGTTGAGGAAGATGGTCGTAAAAGTTTAACTTCCTCAGGTTTAGGGCGGGATGATCGTGATGAAGCTTCTTTATGTCCTTGTTCTTTCCATTGTTCAAAAGGCATAATATTAAAGTATGGAGCAGGAAGCTTCATTCTTGTAATCGATGCTTTGTTGATGACTTTTGGTTTGGAAATTGAAGACTTGGGAGGTTCAATGCCACAATCAAGCAAGAGACGCATAATATACTCGTTATAGAACAAGTATGGCCTAGGGCAATCATTTACTTTCAAGATCTCATCAAAGATCATACCAATCCAATTTATACGAATACCCCCAAAGATTGAGTATAATGCCTTGAAATTTTCTTTATAGACGGCATCAAAATTTCCTATTCTCGGTAAAAGAGAGTGCATAAGAGTATGATGAAGAATTCTTACAGAAGGCCGTAAACCAATAGACTTAGTGCTATCCTTGCCATCTTCAATAAATTGATGGCTAATTTGATTACGGACATGAACATTGCAAAAATTACTTGAGAATTTTTTACCGATAAACGAAGAACCAAGAACGGTTGCCATCCTATCACATGAGATAAACACTTCTTTGCCACAAACAACAGACCAAAGACAATAATTAGGATTCTCTGGCTTGTTTTTCTCTAAATTTAGGTCAGCATAGAATAACTTGATCATTACATGGTTAATTTCCACATTGTTTTGATCAAAGTCAATTAGGTTTTCAATGTCGGCATCCTTTGCTAAGCCAAGAATACGATAACTAGAGAAATATGAGAAATTAAAAAATGAACCTGGATGGATTGTAAAATCTTTCATCGCATTCCACCTTTTGACTGCGATTGGATCCACAAGCCACTTCTTGACAGAGAGATCGATTGGTTGAGTTTCGGAGGAAGAAGCTTGCTTTAATTTCTTTTGCGGAGGGGCCATTTGGGTGAGATTGGTAGTAGAGTTTAGTTCTAGGGTTATGAGAGTTTGTTAAAAAAAATGAAGAGATGGAGTTATGAGAGTTTAATGAGGAGATGGAGTGAATAAATAACCGTATGTGCCTTTAAAAAACAAAACAGCACGAAACCGGTCGACCGCCCTGAAATAACCGGTCGACCGTTTTCATACAGAAGCAAAAACGGTCGACTGGTGATTTATGGCCGGTCGACTGGCTTGCCTGTGAGTAGTTTTTCCTTCTTCTTGCTTGAATTTCTGAATGTTAACCGTCCATATAATATTAAGTATATTCAAAACATGATATATATATACATATATATCAGTTCATAAAAAAATACAAGAATACAATCATAATATTGAAACAAATTTAATGAGAGGTAGAGAAATTATGGTCGGAAGTCTCTTCTTTGACATCGCTAATGCGTGGTTTCCATGGCGACCATTTTTCTTTCGCTCCTTCATTCTGAGCATAGTTTTTATCCCATGAATTTGGGCTTCTAGAAGATGAAGGTGCATGAGGCATTGGCTTGTATACGCCATGTTTGTTTGAACCACAAAAGAATAATGCCATTCTTTCTAGAAGAGATAGTCGTTCCGAAGTTAGTTGTTGCTCATAATGTAGCTGTCTTTGAAGATCGATTTGATGTTTTTGATAATGATGAATCTCATTGATCTTCTCTCTGGTATGGGGTGAACAAAACAACACCTTCTTTGCTCTTTTCGAAGTTGGCGTATTGGCAGGAGTATGAAAGCATTGGTGATGACACTTTGATTTGTGTTTTGGAGTTTCAGGAGAGTAATATTCTTCTGGCTCAGAACTTGTGACCAAAATATGTGACTTTTGAGCACACTCATCACAAATATGTGCCATAATGAACTATATGTATAAACTTTTAGGCTTAGATAGGAAGTGATAAAAACAATATTTTTTGTCAAGCTTATAAGAAATTCATATATATAAACTTGTGGATGAGAATTGTCATGCAAACTTGGCCATAGAAAAAATTAGAAGCTCATATTCAATTTTCTAATATAGCAATAGCAAAAATAATCCGAAAAGAACTTAAGAATATAACATTAGTGATTACTTATCAAGTTCTTTTCTAGAAATTAAACCAAGTTCTCTACGAAATTTAATGAAACTAGACTCAAGTAGAGGCTTAGTGAAAATGTCCGCTAGTTGATTATCAGTTTGGACATATTCGAGACATATATTTCCTTTTTCAATATTGTCTCTAAGGAAATGATGACGGATATCAATGTGTTTGGTTCTGGAGTGATTCACTGGATTCTTAGAAAGATTTATAGCACGTGTGTTATCACAGTATATAATAGAATTTGATAAATGAATATCAAAATCTTGAAGTGTTTGTTGCATGTATATTACTTGAGTACAAGCGAGAGCTGCTGATATATATTCAGCTTCACATGTTGATAGTGAAACACAATTTTGTTTCTTACTAAACTAAGAGACAAGTGTTTTTCCAATAAAATGGCACGTACCACTTGTACTCTTTCTATCCGTTCGAGAGCCTCCAAAATCAGCATCACTATATGATACTAATTCAAATGGACATTCTTTTGGATAAAAAAGACCGAAATCTTTGGTATTATTAAGATAATGAATTATACGTTTCACTGCTCGTAGATGTGATTCCTTTGGATCTGCTTGAAAGCGTGCACATAGACAAACACTCATCATTATATCTGGACGACTTGCTGTAAGATAAAGAAGAGAACCAATCATGCTTCGATATAGTTTCTGATCAATATTCTTACCATTTTTATCTTTTTCAAGATGTGTAGTTGTACTCATAGGAGTAGGTTTACCAGATGTGTTATTTAAACCGGAGCGCTTGATAAGATTTCCGCAGTATTTTTCTTGATTAAAAAAGATACCATTCGGAAGTTGTTTGATTTGAAGTCCAAGAAAATATGACAGTTCTCCCATATGAGACATTTCGAATTCTTTGGTCATAATACTTGCAAATTCCTTGTAGAGTTTATCGTTTGTTGAACTAAAGATGATATCGTCTACATATATCTGGATAACTAGAATATCCTTTTGAGAATGTTTGATAAACAAAGTTTGATCGACTTTGCCTATTTGAAATCCTGAGCTAATAAGATATCTACGTAGTCGTTTATACCAAGCACGAGGTGCTTGTTTTAAACCATACAGAGCTTTCTTAAGTTTGAACACATGGTCAGGATACTTTTCATGTACGAACAAAGAAGGTTGTTCGACATATACATTCTCTTTGATAAATCCATTGAGAAAAGCACTTTTGACATCCATCTGATAAAGTTTGAAATTATGGTGACAAGCAAAAGATAATAGGATTCTAATAGCTTCTAGTCGAGCAACTAGTGCAAA
This sequence comes from Allium cepa, assembly GCA_030765085.1. Taxonomy (NCBI): domain Eukaryota; kingdom Viridiplantae; phylum Streptophyta; class Magnoliopsida; order Asparagales; family Amaryllidaceae; genus Allium; species Allium cepa. Next base: position 73,539,928 of record CM060941.1, on the reverse strand, counting down.
AGTTTCTTCATAATCGATACCTTCTTCCTGATTATACCCTTGTGCTACTAATCTTGCTTTATTTTTGGTGATATTTCCTTGTTCGTCAGCCTTATTTTTATAGGCCCATTTAGTACCAATAACTGACTGATCAGTTGGTCTTGGAACAAGTTCCCAAACGTCATTGCGCTCGAACTGATTCAGTTCTTCCTGCATGGCAATGATCCAGTAATCGTCTGTAGCAGCTTCTTTTGGATTCTTAGGTTCGATATTTGAGAGAAAAGCGACATGACCCATTTGGTTGAGTTGACTCCTTGTTCTGACATGTGATGTTACTTCACCGATTATATTTTGGGCCGGATGGTCTGTTAATATCCTTGGTGGTGATTGTAACTCACATATTTGAGGAATATTCTCAATAATTACTTCCGAGTCAGAATCAACATTTGTGATAATTGGATTATCAGTGACTATTGTTTCGTCATCATATGATATATTTTGAGGATGCTTGTAGAATTCATCAAAAGAAACATGAAGTGATTCTTCAATAGTTTTGGTTTGTTTATTAAATATACGATAGGCCTTGCTTCGTTCCGAATAACCGACAAATATTCCTCCATCGGCTTTTGGATCGAATTTGCCAAGCTGGTCTTTCGTATTTAAAATAAAGCACTTGGAACCAAAAACTTTGAAGTATGAGATTTTAGGCTTTCTTTTGTTAAATAATTCATAAGGAGTATTCATGGTAAGAGGTCTTATGGACACACGATTTAAAACATAACAGGCAGTTGCGACGGCTTCTGCCCAGAAATATTTTGGTAAGGTGGTTCCATTCAATAATGTTCTTGCACATTCTTGTAAAGTTCGGTTCTTCCGTTCTACAACTCCAATTTGTTGTGGAGTTCTGGGAAACGAAAAATTATGATATATACCTTTCTTTGTACAAAAATGTTCAAATTCATTATTTCCAAACTCTCTGCCATGATCACTTCTTATATTTTTAACTTTAATTCCTTTTGATTTTTGAATTCTTTTGACGAAAGATTTGAAATGATCGAAAGTGTCACTTTTATTTTTTTAAGAAAATTGTCCATGTGTAACGGGAGAAATCATCAACAATTATAAGCACATATCGACTGTGATTTATTGACTGAACCCTAGTAGGTCCAAATAAATCCATATGTAGTAACTCAAGTGGTTGTAATGTTGATATGACTTTCTTGGATTTAAAAGATGATTTGGTTAATTTTCCTAATTGACATGCGTCACAGATGTTGTTAACCTTAAAACTTATTTTGGGTAGTCCTCTAACTAGATTGTTTTTGGCTAGCTTGTCAAAAGTTCTGAAGTTTATATGACAGAAGCGTTTGTGCATAACCATGTGTCATTATCATTAGCCACAAGACACATATATGAATTATGATTAATATTCATATTCAGAATATATATATTTCTGTCTCTATAACCTTCGAAAACTAAATTATGGTCTTTATCTAAAATACTACACTTATTATCCGAAAAGGAAATTGTAAAACCCTTGTCACATAACTGACTAATACTAGGTAAATTGTGTTTCAAATTTCTAACTAGCATGACATTAGTAATGAGAGGTAAGTTAGATGTACCGCAATTGCTCACATCGCCTTTGCCGATGATATAGTCTTTTGAATTATCTCCAAAAGTGACGGAGCCACCATCTGAGTATGCAATATTTGTCAATAAGCTCTTGTCTCCAGTCATGTGCTTCGAGCAACCACTGTCTAATATCCACTTTCCTCTTTTTTAAGTGGGACCTGCAAAAAATAAAATTAAGTCCATGGTACCCACTTTTTATGGGGTCCTAAAAGTTAGGTCTTAGGAGTCCAAACCCATACGGGTCTGGTATCCCCTTTATATGTATAATTTGTATTAAGATGCACAGAGTTCATGAAATTCTGAATATATTTGTTCTAATCAAATTGTTATTTGTTTTAGGAACCCGTATTTTGATAGTCTTGACATTTTTCTTCTGAAATTTCACAACTGGTTTTGGTTTGGAATATAATAGACTAAGATTTTTCTTAGCTTCAATCTTTTGTACTTTCTTCTTCCTTTCATTACCAAGATGTTTCTTGGTTTCTTGTTTCTTATATCCCAAACCTTGTTTATTTGAAACAGATTGTGAACTTTTAATGATTTTTGTCAAATTTTCTCGTCCTTTGTTAAAGTTAGAAACATTTTGAGTAATGTTATCTAACTTAGTTTGTAAACTAGTCTTTTCTAGGTCCAGAATTTTGACTTTTGCCTTAAGCTCATGATTTTTAGTAGTGAGAGCATCATTTTTCTCTTTTTGAGTTTCAATTTCTTGACTCAAAGGAGATAATTGAGAGTCAACATTAGATGATCATTCTTGAAGTTTTTCAAGTTCTTCTTCTAATATTTTCTTCTCGTCTTTTAACATATCTCGTTCAAATTCTGCTCTACTCAAATCCGCTTTGGCTTCTTTTAGCTGTTGTTTTATGTCTTTATATTTGACTATCAATTTGGCATTAATATCAAGTACTTCATCAAATGTAGGAATTTGTACCTCATCTTCTGTTGCCATGAAACAGACATTTGCTTGTTCATCTTCCGTATCGTTATCACTTTCTGATGAGTCTGTATCATCCCACGTTACCGAGAATGTTCGTTTCTTTGATTGTCCTTCTTATATTTTAATTTGTCATTTTTTGACTTCTTCTTTTGCTCCGGACAATCCTTGTCCATGTGCCCCTTTTTGTGACAGTTGAAGCATTCTATAGCGGATGATGTTGGTTTATTTGATCCAGATTTCTTTCTGTTATAACGACTGGCTTTTCGCTGTTTTAGGAATTTTTTGAAACCTTTTGCTATGAATGCCAGATCTTCATCTTCAGACTCTGATTCATTTTCGTCTTTTTCAGCGTGGAATGCCACGTTCTTCTTTTCTTCTTTTTGTTCCTTTCTAGTCTGCAAGTTAACTTCATAGGACATTACATTTCCTATCAATTCATCTGGCTTCATGACGGAAAGGTCATTAGCTTCTTCAATTGCTAATACTTTTCCTTTCCATTCACTAGTCAGAGAATGTAGGACTGTTGAAACAACATCAAAATCAGAATACTTTTGTCCTAAGCCAATAAGTGCATGGTGGATAGTTTGAAAATGTGAATACATATCATTGATAGTCTCATTTGGTTTCATTTTGAAATTTTGAAATTGACTTTTCAGCATGGCTATTTTGGCTTGTTTAACCTTGTTAGTACCTTCATGAGTGGTTTTCAGCGTTTGCCAAATTTGATATGCAGTAGTGCAGATACTAACACGGTTATATTCATTTTGGTCTAATGCACAAAACAACATATTTATTGCTTTTGCATTTATGGCTGCTGCCGTTTTCTCAGCCGCTGTCCATTCTGAATAATCAGTTGTTGGATTCACTATTTCTTTTTGAGTAGCATTCCAGGCATCATAACTATTTGATTGCATAAAGAATGACATACGTGTTGCCCAATAGCTATAGTTAAGACCATTGAAAAATGGAGGTCTTTGTGTCGATTGACCTTCCGTGTAAGTGGTGTTTTGAGTGCTAGTACTTGCGTTATTTGCCATATTACAAGAATATACCAAATAACTGTGTTACGGTTATATGATGACCGTGCTCTGATACCAAATGAAAATTGTATATGTGCTAATATAGCACACAAGGATCGTGTAATATGATGTATAACACACAAAAATATGACTAATCACAGATAATAGAAAATTCAGTAAAATAGAAAAAACACACCAGAGATTTTTATACTGGTTCGGAGCACCGTTCTACGTCCATTCCCAGACTTCTATCTGAATTTTCACTACCAACTACCTCGCTTTACCCGGAGGAATAGGTTTATGACACCCGAGCAGACGAACGGGATTTCACGCCTCTAATATACTAAGGACTTCAACACTTGCCTCTTACAACACCGAGGACTTCAACACTTGCCTCTTACAACACCGAGGACTTCAACAAAGATGAAAATAATTGTTTGTTGACGGTATGTGTTCTTGCTAACACTATTTTGTCACTTGTAGTACAACCTTCCTATAATCTTATCCTCAAATAGAATATTTGTATATATGAAGATTTGGAAGTGGATATCGTATTAAATCAAAAGAATGTTAAATAAATTTCAGGATTCAAAAACGATATATGATAGAATATGAGCAATTTGAGCGCTTGAAAGTATAAGATTGAGATCAATAGAATAGAGATTAGAATAATAGAAATTGGTTGATTGGAATAATGATTTCATGATGTTTATATAAGAAATAAACAGTTGTAACCCTTTGTGAAAAGGTACAAACAAAGGTCATGATCATTGGTGAAGAGAAAGAGAAGCAACCGTTGAAGAAAAGGAAGTGTCTATACGAAAGGTTGCTTTCTGTTTGAAAACGGTCGACAGGTCAAAAAAGGACCAGTAGAAAGGAATTTGAATATATATACGTTATGTACACTTGTGCACGTTAATTGTGCATTCTGGGCAGAAACGGTCGACTGCCTTTTATTAACCGGTCGACCGGTTTAGCCCAGATTGCACAGTTAAGGTGCACTTATTCATATATATATATATTCAAAGATTTAAGGTATAATATTATTTGAGGATAGATTTTAACATAAATAACATTACTAACATACCAAATAATCAACCTCTAACATATGGAGCTCTTTGTGACTCTTTTAATAAATAACTTCTTTTTGTCGATCACGACTTATCCCTTTGTCTTGTTGATCACGGCTTATCCCTTTGTCAGAAATCAAAACTCTATAAAAATCTTGACTCAACATCTTCTTCACACCAAGATTAGTGTCCTTAGAATGCTTTGCAATGTCTACGTTTCTAATGGCATACACCCTTCCTTTTGTAAGAGCTGTAATAACGAGAAGAAAAACAAGCACAGTGAGTTTAGGATTCAGAGAAAAATGGATCATTTTTGTTTTGATGCCTTGTTAGAATGACACGGTACTTTGAGTAGATATAATGGTTTTAACTTCCAAGTATATTGAAGGTATAAATAAAACAGAGTAATGAGGAGTATAAAACCTTGATTCGGTTCAATCATTTGCATGCAACCCAAAGCGAGATTTTAAAGCTGTTTTAGAAGGTTCTGACAGGTACTATTGAATAAAGATGTTGATTTTGAACACAATCTTTGATAAGCTAAGTATCTTTTCACTTCTTCCTTGTCTCCTATATTCTTTCTTCTAACTTACACTTTTCTTACTCTACACGCTTTACCTGTATTCATATACGCATTCAGTAAAAAAATATTTTACTACTAGAAACAAGATATCTATACATTAAATAACTAACGCACTCAAAAAAACAAAGCTTGCCTCGTTCTTTCGATAGTTTTCCGATCAATATTTGTATTTGCGGCTGCAACAGCATATGCACTAAGAAACCAAAGTGTCATGTCCATTATTTTGTTTCATCGATGTACAAATGAATGGCAGATTGCCATAGTTTAAAAGCATAATGAGAATTACAACAAATTTCCCAATATAATTTCAAAAATATTCTTTTCAAGCAATTGGAACGAGTACCCATTGAAGGGCAAGTCTCATGTTCTGTTAAATATGATATAGGAGGGCAGTATGTCTTTCAGCATAGACAAACAATGGATAAATGAATCGGATCTAAGATTTACATACTATATAGACGGGGTGCAGAAGTTCATTAGTTTTGTTGAAGAAAACGGTGGTAAGAAAGGATTGTATTTATGCCCATGCACCCGGTGCAAAAATATGAAGACGATCAAATTAGATGACATTCATTTTCATTTGCTTAGATGGAGTATTATCCAATCGTATATAGTGTGGTATTTTCATGGGGGAAAAAGGGCGGAGATGGAAAAACAGCAACCAGTTAGTCATGACAGAACTACTGCTGAGTCTGAACATATTAGAATGGAAGATCTGGTCAATGATGCAGATAGATTTCATCATTTTCAACCTACAAATTCGTTGCCTGATCATGCTAATGTTGCAGAGCACTCTACTGATTATCCAGATTGGCAGGCAAATGAAAGTAAGAAGTATAAAACGCTTTTTGGTAGCGTAAAAGAGCCACTGTATCCTTCATGTTCAAAAGGGATTACGAAGTTGTATGCCATTGTGAAACTGAATAGCTTGAAGACCCAATATAGCTTTTCAGATAATGATATGACTGCACTTCTCGAACTAATAAAGGAGTTACTCCTCGAAGGTAACACGCTGCCGACAAAGTACTCCGATGTGAAGAAGATAATTAAGCAAGTTGGGATGAATTACAAAACTTATGATGCATGCATCAATGATTGCATATTGTACTGGAAAGATGATGCGAACAAAGTTTCTTGAACAAATTGCAATGAACCAAGATATATGACATCATTAAACGAAGAGAGAAAATGCACCAAAGTACCTCGAAAGACATTAAGACATTTTCCTTTAATTTCTAGATTGAAGAGACTGTATACTGTACCATGGATGACAGATGCGATGACCTGGCATGGTCGTGCCAAGTCTGATCCAACCATAATGTGTCATCCATATGACACTTCTCAATGGAAAGTCTCAGATTCATTTGATCAAACTTTTGCTGCCGAGCCACGAAATGTCACACTTGGAATAGCAACAGATGGTTTCGGTCCACATGCTTCTCTCTCTAACCCTTACAGTTGTTGGCCAGTAATTGTAGTACCATATAATCTTCCTCCATCTATGTGCATGAAAAGGGAGTTCTCAATGTTAACATTGTTGATTTCTGGGCCAAAACAACCAGGAAATGATATTGATGTTTATTTACAGCCGTTGATAGACGAGTTAAAGCAGTTATGGGAAGGAGTAGTTACATTTGACGCGTTAAATAAATCTGAGTTCACAATGAGTGGTAGGGTGCTGTGGGCAATCCATGATTACCCTGCTTTTGGGACTTTATCGGGATGTACAACTCACGGTTACTTTGCATGTCCTGTTTGTGGGAAAACACTTGTTCTTATTATCTTCGTGAAAGTAAGAAGATGTGTTACATGGGACATCGAATGTTTCTTCCTAACGAACACAAGTTTCGATACGATAAGACAAATTTCAACAACGAATAAGAACTTCGTCGTCCCAAATGGCCATTGACTGGTTTTCAAGTTGAAAATAAAGTAGCGAATATCAAATGAAAGTTGGTAAACAAAGAGAAGAAATTGGTCGAAAACGGAAAAAGTTAACTAATGAAGATGTTGACAATATTTCTGGATGGTATAGGAGGTCTATCTTTTTTGATTTACCATATTGGAAAGCAAATTTGGTACGACATAATATTGATGTTATGCATACGGAGAAGAATGTCACGGAGCATCTCATCAGCACCATTATGGACCATAAAGATAAGTCAAAAGATGGCATCAATGCACGCAAGGATTTGAAAATCATGGGTATAAAACAAAAGTTGTGGGTGGTGGAAGATCCTAAAACAAATAAAACAATCATACCAAAGACAGCTTTCGCTTTGAGCAAAGAAGAAAAGATATGGTTTTGCACCATTTTGAAAAATCTGAAAGTGCTTAACAAATTTTCTTCTAACTTTCACAACAATGTGAGCATCAATCCTCCCGAACTAAGAAATATGAAGTCACATGATTACCATGTCATAATGCAGCTTTTGCTTCCGGTATTGCTTCAACATTCTTATCCACAACATAAGGATCTATGAAATGCTGTTCATCGTATTAGTTTATTCTTTAACATTTTGTGTTCAAAGGTGATCAATAGGAAACATCTTTTAAAAGCAAAGGCTAGCTTAGTAGAAGCAATGTGTGTATTTGAAAAACATTTTCCACCTGCATTTTTTGATATCAGTGTCCACCTTATGGTTCATTTAGCCGATGAAGCGTTGATTTGTGGCCGTGTCAGATATAGATGGATGTATCCATTTGAACGGTAAATTTCTAATTTCAGTTATGCACATCATTATTTCATATAAATAGCTACCATCTACAGTATATAATTGATCACATTTATAGGTTGATGAAAACATATAAATGATATGTGCGCAACAAAAGATACATTGAAGGGTGTATTGCAGAAGGATATATCGTACAAGATGCTAGTCTTTACTGCATGGAATATATGCCAAGCGGTGGTGATGGCAATCATAAACATACCCGCGAAGCGTTTTTAGATGAGGACGATGAGTTTGCTGGTGAGATACCTCTGGATAATGGTAAAGACATAACGTTAACCCAAGTGCAGTTTGGACAGGTGCGTAGATGGGTCCTTAATAAGTACGACGGATTGGATGAATGGAAGAAGTAAGTTCACGAACTTGTTTGGAATTTAATTTTTTTAATTCAATTTATATATACATTTTGATATGTGTTTTTCGTAGGAGGTATAACTCCTATGTGAAAAGTACTAGATTTCAACCTAGAGGCTGAGCTACCACCGTGGAAGTAGTTCAAAGTTTTAATCTATGGTTACGTAATGAGGTTTAACTTCGTCTTAAGTATTTCATGTGTTTATAAGTGTGCAATACACCTTTGTGACCATGCTTTTTTACTTATTAAAATTTATGTAGCTGTTAAAGACCATCGATGTTGATCCAACTCTGTGGTGGTTAGTGCACGGGCCGAAGTTCATAACGCGTAGTTATATGAAGTACCAAGTGAATGGATTTTCATTTTCCACGTAAAAGTACGAAGACCGTTTGGTAACACAAAATAGCGGTGTATGCATGAGAGCAATTACAAAATTTAGAGCGAGTGGCAAGGATAAAAATTATAAGGAAGCAGAAACAACGTATTACAGAGTCATTCAACAGATACTTGAGTTGGATTACACTGACTTCAAACAAACAGTTTTTTATTGTGATTGGGTAAAAGTCGAGGATAAGGTCAATGGTTGCAAAATAGATCCCATTTCAAACCTCACCACGGTAAATTTAGGGAAATTGAAGAACAAAAATAACGTGAATGACGAGCCATTTATTCTTGCATCAGAAGCGAGTCAAGTTTTCTACTTAAAAGATTTAAAAAACAACGGATCGTCTGTGGTCTTGCATACACCAAAACAGTTGACTACAAATGAGGATGACATTGAGTTCCCTACCGTCTATCAATCAGCCTTTGAAGACAATGAAAAATTAGAAGACCTTACCAAATCCATATGTTAACTTATTAGTATTCGTACATCACATGATTGTGTGTCTGTATATTTTTAATTGCACGATTGTGTGTATTTATGGTTTTGAATATTTTATACATTCCAATGCAATTCCAGGTGTTGTCACTCAATAATTTTGTATGTGCAAGTGTGTTATATTATGGAGTGTTGACATTGATACATTAATACATGTATAATAATTATCATGACTTATTAAAATAATTAGTAATATTATATTTTGCAGGAAACTATGTCAGAAAATCCGCCATCTTCACATTCGTCATGTTCAGAGGCGAAGAAAGTTGATCAAAATTTACTTGGTATTCCGGTCTTAGATAACGCTGGAAAATCACTACTATGCTCGGTAAACTAGTAAGAGCTCATGTGCCGATATCATATATGAGTTGGAATAAAGTACCTGGAATATACAAGGACAATGTTTGGAATGAATTGGTGGTAAGTATCCTTATCTTTTTGACAACAACTATTTCATTCAATAGCCTTATGGTTTCAACTCTTTGCACAACACATAATTTAATATATTTTTTGCAGAAAACTTATGAGCTCGATCCGCTTTTAAAGGAAATGTTTTTAAAGAGAATGGCCGAGGCTTTTAGGAGATACAAGAAAAACTTGAGAGTAGTTTATTATGACCCTTTCAACAATGACGAAGAACGGTTGAAAAATTGCCCACCTACAGTTGCTCAAGAAGATTGGGCAGAGTTCGTAAAAAATGAAGCAACGCCTGAAGCGAGCGGAAGAAGGGAGGTAGGCAAAAAGAACAGAGCGTTGCTCAGTTATGCTCATCATGAAGGACGTAAAAGTCACGCTAAAATAGAACAAGAAATGGTAATTTATATTCATTTTCATTCAAATGATTTACACATTGTGATTGGATATTCATGTCGTTGCATCAACTTGTATTGCAGATCGTTGCTAGTCCATCAACAAATATCAGTCATCGTCAAATATGGGAGAATACAAACAGGAAAAAAGATGGTAGCATATCAGATTCCACTTCTTCATTCTTTGTAAGTTAAACAAATATTAACTTGCATATTCTTTAAAATTCCTTATTCATGTAAGTATTATCATATTACAGGATCAAATTGCGAAAGCGAAGGAAAAGATCACTGATAGTGATGAAGAAAAATTGACAATGGATGAAGACATCTTATCACAAGTGCTTGGTAAGGATGCAAGGGGTAGAAGCCGCGGTGTTGGGACCGTTATACCAAAGACTAAAGTTAAGGCTTGTGCCATTGCACATCAACGACTCCGACATGTTCATGGCGAGAAGGATGAGTTGAAAATGAGGGTGGGAAGTTTGGAGGGTACAATGGGAAATTTGTCTGGGAAAATGGAGGTTTTGATCAACATGGTGTGAAATATTGAACAGGGAATTCGTGCACCGGTCAATTCTTATGATGGAGGACGCGCCACATAATTCAATGCTCCTGAATTCATTGCTTCGCAGTTCCAGGATTCGACCAATCACAGATGCAGAAATAAAATAAAAGCAGTAAAGGAAAGAACATACCGGATCTTATATTGGTTCAGAGTTACCCTACATCCAGTCCCGCAACACAAGTACGGATTTCCTTTCAAAAGCGATTGTACAATTACACCCTCGGTTTCAGGGCTACGAGGTACACCCTCCAAAATTTCAATCCTCTGGGTAGAGATACTTGATTTCCGGGCCACAAGTTTACCCAATTGATTTACAAAGGCTACAATCACACCTTTTCCCTTTTGATTGATTTCCAAGGCTACAATCGCACCTTTTCTCGCTTAATAGATTACAAAGAAGTCTATAACTCTGAATAGCACCGAGAATCTTGTAGAGATAGTGATAGAGAATAAAACTAGAAGTAATAGAGTATGATTCAATGTTGATTTCGGCAAAGTAATGATAAGAATATGTATTAAGAAATTAGGAAGAAGAGGAGTGAAAACCAGAAAATTATGATTTAAAATTCGTTGAAACTGACCCCTATTTATAGAAGAACAACAGCCATGACCATTCATGAAGAGTTGTGGCGAATAGACACTTCTTTTGAAATTTGAATTTTTGAATCAAACTGTCACCATGTCGACATGGTCATGCTAGGCATGTCGACATCCCAAATGATTTTTTGGTGTTTTTGATTTTCTTTGAAAATAACCTTTATCTTATATAAAAACTACTTTATAAATATACTTAACTATAGTTAAAATTCATAAGTAAATATAAAGAATAATATATATAGATTTTAACTATAATTTTATATTTAAATCTAAGTATAAATATTTAAAAGTCAAATATATTATTTAAAAAGATAGTTTAAAATCAGGAGTAATTTGACTTTGAAAATAAAGATGATTTTGAGGCTAAAATTATTTAAAATTAGGATCGAGGGTTTTGAATCTTTTAAAAGGAAAGTTTTGAAAACATTTTGAAAACAGGATATAATTTTGAAAAATCATTTTGAATAAAAGTTAGTGGATACAAAACAATGTTCCACTAGATTTTTCGTAGGTTCCATCCTACTTAGGATTTCATCCCTTTAACGGGCTCGAAGTGGATTCCATTCCACGAATAAATTGGATTTTAAGATGCCAGTGCTTTTCTACGAGTTTTAACAAAAATTCCTAATAATAAAAATACTTATCCTTGAAATCTTGAACTCTTGATAGTCTCGATACTCATGAGTCTTCTATCTTGATATTTTATTTTGATATCTTGAATCTCTATACTGTACAGTCTTCATTCTTAGTACCTGCATGGTTAAATCCTGCATATATATATATATCTAAACTTATAATGTTAGTATTTATATTTTATTCTAAGGTTGTTGTCATCAAAACCATCATCTCACGGACTAACAATCTCCCCCTTTTTGATGATGACAACCTTTGTTTATAAAATATTATTTCTATTCTACTAACTCCTCCTAAAACTAACAACTCCCCCTTAATCTATACCTAACTACCCTATTTATATTTCTCCCCTTTGTCATCAACAAAAACTTACTCCCCCTCATTCTTGGACTTCAATACCTGCATTGATAAACTGTACAGCGGAATATATAGAGTAGGAAATAATTATACTTCTAAGCATGATAACTAATTTAAAGATTATATACATTTCAATGTGTGTATATACATATATATGTTTTACACACCAATCTTCAAATCAATAAGAAAACAATCCACACAAAGTATCAATTCAAACCAAATCAATTCAAAAAATCAAACAAAGTAAATAAAAAATCAAACGTTACGTGGAACTTCCACCCATCCTTCTTCTCCAAAGATTGGGTCTGCCTTAATAGCATTCCAATTATCATTGTCATTGGTGAGCAAGACAGGAGGATGTGCTTCGTTATCATCCTTGTGCAGAGAGGAGATCATCCATCGTATTGCATCGAAGTGCCTTTCTTGTTCCTTTATCATATGCATTTGACTTAATTCTAAATGATGCTGGTTTCGTAGAATAAATAAGAGAATATTCTTCAACGAATTAAGAGTTTCTTCAAGATTTTCGGATAAATTGTGAATAGGATTAGCCATAGTTGAATTTGTGAAAGAAATGGAGGATATAGATGATAAGAAATAAATTTCAGTGAAGAATTCTGGAAGAAACGGGTATATATTGGTGTAGAAATTCGTTTGAATCGAATAGACATGTGGTAGTTATTCAAATTTCAAATTCAAAATCAATTGCCATTTCTGACCAGTACATTTCGACATGGTCACATAAGGGATGTCGACATGGGTTAGTGAAATGTTATGACTAATTTGATTTTGTGAATAATTGTGTGTGTGTGTATATAATATACTAACATTTATTCTAGAGATAAGATAAGGTAGATAACAGAAAGGAAATTTCATTTCATTGCATACTATGATAATACAATGATTAAGCACATAACAAACTACATGAACATTCGAAATAAAGCAAACTAAAACAAATACAACAAGATACGAAAAGATAAAACTAGTTAGAGGATGAAAATGATGAAGATAGTCCAAGTTTCTTGCTGACTTTTAAAAAGAACTTGTTCATCTTCGAAGAAATGTTATCCAACTTTTTACTAACGGATCGTTTTAGAATCCGTTGATTCTCCACAATTATCTTTTGGTTTTTGAGTAGGGTTTCGTTGGATGGATTGGAAGGATATTCAATGCTTTCTAAAGACATTTCACCTTCTTCTTCTTCTTTAATTTCCATTTCACCCCCTTTTTCTTCTTCTTCTTCTTCAACTTCCTCTTCTTCCATTTCCTTATGAGCCAAACGCTCTTCCTATTCGGTAAGTGTCTCATAAGGTTGAAAAACAAATGGAATTTTCATAAGCGAAATGTTGGAATGATTGAAAACTTTTCTAGAAACAAATTCTTTGCCTTTGAAATCCACTCCAAAATAGTTAGAAATCTGAGTGAGATAAATTCCATGGTATAAAGTATTCTCACCCATTTCAAGATTTTTAGGACGAAGTTCATCCAAAATAACTTGCGCCCAATTTATGCCATAGTTTCCGAAAATAGCAAAAAGAGCTTTGCAAACTTTTGAAGTAGGATTGTTGAAATTTTCCGATCTTGGGGTCAAAATATGTTGCAAAAGAAGATTAACAATTTTTGCTTTTGGTCGAAAATTTCTATTTTTAAAATCAAAATCATCATCTCTTTCGAAAATGTGATGAAATGTCTCATGATCATGTTCATCGATTTTAAAGCTAGAAAGATCCATTCCCGAACTCTTGCAATTGAGAATGGTACCCAAAAGATCACAATTCAAAACAATTTGAGTGCCTTTGACACTACTCCCAATTTCATCTTCATTTCCAACAAAAAATCCGTGATTTAAATTCGCATAGAAAATTTTGACAAGATTAGGATAGCAAACAAAATCATTTTGAGAATTATCAATAAGACTAAGAACACCATTGTTTGCAAAAAGAGAATCAATTTCATAAGAAGAAAAATCTTGAAAAATAGCAAATTTTTCGGGATGGACTTTGGCATAGTTAGCATAACTGATGTATGCTTTAATTGCCTCCGGATCATTGAATAATTGCTCTTTGATTTTTCTGGAAATTCTCATGGTTTAGGGGTTGCTTGAGAAAGCCATTAGAGTAGAGAGTAGAGAGCTGAAGTTATGAAGAAGAGTTTGAATTTGAAAATGAAAGTGAAAAGATATGATAAAAGATACTGAATAAATAGATTCTTAAAGGACATATTCTCTGGTCAAAAGGTATCTTTCAGAGAATTGGATGAAGTGAAAAGGTGGAGGAAAGTTCAAACATTTGAATTCAAATTTTGAAATTCAAATTCAGGTGGCCATGTCGACATCAGAGTAGGGACCATGTCGACATGTGCTTTTGAATTTTCATGAATTAATTTTTCCTAAGATCTCTAGTATATATATTATTACTATTAATGTCTATTATATCACTACGCCATAGATGACCTTCTGCAACATTTTTGCAAGGTGTTGCTAGCTAAAATGTTGCGACAGCTATAAAATTTTGGCCCTACTGCAACGTTGTATTTTTGGTGTTACCTTAGCCATAAAAATGTGTTGCTCTAGCTAAACAAGTGTAACATGATGCAACATTTTTATATAGTGTTGCCATAGATATATTCTAATTAAAAAAATAAAAAAAATTACACCTCAGCGATCCACACCACCATTTAAAACAAAATCTCAACCGTCGATTCACACCATCGATCCACACCTTACCAATTTTCATTTCCCGCTTTACTTTTCTTTCTCATTCCTCTCTGTGTGAAAATTAGGGCACGCGGTTTTTCTTTCTCGTTCCTCTCTGTGAAAACTAGGGCACGCGATTCCAATTGCTTTGATGCTCTGATTGATCGAATCTAGTGTAAGAAACGTTCCTGGTAGCTTGCTCCTTCGTTCTCCTTGATTGATTGCTCGAATTGCTTTGACTTCGTCGTCGGGTGCGATGTGATATTATTTTGTATGTTTTCTGCCTCCTGGTTTACTTGATTATTCTCAATTTTGGTTAAATCGCACGCTTTTGCCGATGATGAATTGCGATTTATTTATAGGCTTTATTTCCTATAATCTCGAGTTTAATCTTTCTGTTGGACTTTGAGAAATCTGGTATGTTGGATTGCGATGATGTATTGGTATGTTGGATTTTGGTCCACTGGCTTGATTTTGCTTTGCCGATGATGAATTGCGATGTGATATTATTTGGTATGTTGGATTTTGGTTCACTGGCTTGTTTTTGATTTCTGATCTGAGCTTGTTAGCTCCTTTCTGCTGCATTTGTTAAACCAGAACTTGAACCTTTGTTAAACTTGTTCACATACCTTTGTACCTTGCTGCATTTGTTAAACCAGAACTTGAAGTATTTGTATTCTGCTGTCCTCTTGAAAACTGCTTCACTTGAAAACTTCTGCATTTTTGAAAATCAGAACTTTGAAAGTGATCTTTGGTTTTATTAAATTGTTGACTAATCTGAACATTGAGTTTTGATTTCCACGATATATACAAACATATGTGTGTTGAGCTTTGTTGGTTTTGCTTGGTCTGGACTGAATTGGTATCATGCTAACCTTGTTCTTTAACATGAACTATTGCTCCAAGTCCTCTGTATATCATATTACTGCCTCTGTTTCTCTTGTACATGCCTGATGCATTCACTGTTTTTGCTTGATGGGCTGCCTATGTGTACTGTTGTGTTTCTTGCACTAGCTTGTCTACATTTTGCTGAACCTGGTACTTGTTTGTTTTGTTGGTTGCTTGGCCCTGAGTTGAATCCAGTCGATGACTCGGGTTTGAACTTGTGTCGCGTCCATTTTTCTTGGCTTATCTACATATCTGGCTGCACTTGAGTATGAACTTGCACTTGAGTAGTTGCACTTGAGTAGTTTCTTGTACCAAGCCTTATGATGCATGTATGTTCATCCATGTACATGCATTTCTTGGTCCTGTTATGTTGCTTGCTGTGTTGAGTACTACTTTGTGCACTTGGCTTCTCCTTTGTGCATTTTTGCCTGAACTGTTGCTTGCTGTCTTCCATACTGTCTTGTATCCATGTGTTGCATTCATGTTTGGCTTATGCACTTGTGAACAGCTGACTTGTGCATTCACAGGTTGTCCGTGCAAATATTTGGTCCCTGTCAGAAAAAAATATGAAAAGAAACAACCCAAATACCTGAGGCAAATAATATAACAAAAATATTTTCATTTTCTGTTCGAGTTAAATATTATTTTCCAGATTACTGCTTTTGAATTATATGTGACAGGTGTTGAAGACTGGACAGCTGGATACAAGCTTGAAGACAGAGTCAAATCAAACGTGCATGAGCTTGAAGACTGGACCCGCTACTCGGCTCGCCTTCGGCTCGGCACTCGGCTCGTCATATATTTGTCAATGTCGATGTCTGTATAAATTGAAACTGCATATGTAATGAGTGAACTGAGTGATGTAGCGAGGAATATATGTATATGTGTATCAGTGTTATATATCATTGAATTGTAAAATATTGGAGTCGGGAATTTGTACAATTTCAAATGTTGAAATAAAATATTTATTTAAATAAATTACTGTTTGAATATCAAATTCTGTGCAATAGCATTTTATTAAATAAATATTTATTTCTATTAGAAATCAAATATGCTCTACATTGTGGGCCCCACAAATTCAGAAAGTTAATATCTATAGCAACATTTTGGAATGTTGCTACAGACACCTATGGATGTTGCTATAGACCCAAATAGGGTTCTATTGCAACAATATTACTTATGTTGCCTTAGACGGTAAAATTGTTGCCTTTGAGGTCTAAGGCAATGGCAAAAATTGCATCACCCCAAAGGTGTTGCCATAGACCTATGGCAACATTTTTTGGGCCTGACCCAACATTTTTTTTGTGTTGCAGAAGGCCATTTATGGCGTAGTGTATATTTCTGAAATATTATTATTATTATTATTATATATTTCAGAAAGTATTAAAATAATAAAAATAATAAAAAATTAGAAAATAAATTTTAAATTCAAACAACACACCAATTCAAAATCAATCAATCAATCAAACAATCAAGCAACTAATCTTAAGCAAGCAATTTCAACCAGTTGTATTGTAAACGTGTACCTTTTGCTGAGTCTGTTTCTCTGAATTCGTCGGAGTCATGAACAGCTGTGTAACACAAATTCGAATTATCCATCTTCTGATCATCATCACTTGAGGACGAGTCTGAGCCATCTAGAGTAGCAGTAAATGCACGCTTCCGTTTCTTTGCTCGTTCATTGTTCATAGGTGGATTCTGCCTTTCTGGATACGGACAGTCTCTTTTGAAGTGGCCTGGTTTATCACAGTTGTAACACTTGTCATTATTTGGCACTATATTCTGATTTTCAGAATTCTTATAGTTGTTTCTCTTGATATTATTCATCTTTCTGTATTTTAGGAATCTCCTAAAATTTCTAGTCATAAAGGCTATCTCTTCATCATTGTCGCTGTTTGAGTCTAATCCATCGGTCAATGCATTGAATGCCATTGATTTCTTCTCAGATGCTTTACTTTCTCTTCTCCCGATCATTTGAACTTCATACGACATTAGATTTCCAATTAATTCTTCTATCTTCAAAATACTGATGTCATTTGCCTCTTCGATCGCAAGTGTCTTTTGATCCCATTCTGGAGTTAGAGAATTTAAAAAAATTCTGATTTGATCTTCTTCAGAAAATTCCTTTCCCAAAGATATTAGAGAATGCACAATATCCTGAAATCTACTATACATATCTGAAATAAACTCATCACCATTCATTTTAAATAATTGAAACTGATTTGTGAGCATGGAAATTTTGGTTTGTTTGACTTTGCTTGTTCCTTCGTGAGTAACTTGCAAAATTTTCCAGATTCAATATGCAGACTTACGAACTAACACTCTATTTAATTCATTTCTATCTAGTGAACGAAACAGAATATTCATTGCCTTAGAATTATTTTGTGCAACAGTCTTTTACTCAGCAGTCCACTGTGCAAAATCAATTGTGGGTTCAGAATATTCAGTTTGTGTGATATTCCAAGTGTCTAATCCTATAGGTTGTAAATATATTTTCATCCTACATGCCCAATATGCATAGTTACTGCCATTAAAAAGTGGTGGTCTGACAGTAGACTGACCCTCTACAAATGAACTAGTGATAGGGATACTAGTGTTAATAACAGTACCAGTGTTGGTAGCCATTTTGAGAACTTATCAAAAATCAGATTATGAAACTTTAAAAACCTTTCTCTGATACCAATTGTGAGAAATGCGGATTACGGATCTTAAGGCTAAGATTAACACTAGAGGGAGGGGGTGAATAGTGTTAATAAAGAATTACTAAATCTTTTTAATTTATGTTTAATTTAGACACAAAAGTATGCAATATACAGACACAGATATGATCACAGAAACAATCAAAAATGCAGAAATAAAATAAAAGCAGTAAAGAAAAGAACACATCGGATTTTATACTGGTTCGAAGTTACCCTACATCCAGTCCCGCAACACAAGTACGGATTTCCTTTCAAAAGCAATTGTACAATTACACCCTCGGTTTCAAGGCTATGAGGTACGACCTCCAGAATTTCAATCCTCTGGGTAGAGATACTTGATTTCCGGGCCACAAGTTTACCCAATTGATTTACCAACGCTACAATCACACCTTTTCCCTTTTGATTGATTTCTAAGGCTACAATCACGGCTTTTCTCGCTTTATAGATTACAAAGAAGTCTATAACTCTGAATAGCACGGAGAATCTTATAGAGATAGTGATAGAGAATCAAACTAGAAGTAATCGAGTATGATTCAATGTCGATTTCGACAGAGTAATGATAAGAATATGTATTAAGAAATGCGGAAGAAGAAGAGGAGTGAAAACCAGAAAATCATGATTTAAAATTTGTTGAAACTGACCCCTATTTATAGAAGAACAACAACCATGACCATTCATGAAGAGTTACGGCGAATAGATACTTCTTTTGAAATTGAATTTTTGAATCAAACTGTCACCATGTCGACATGGTCATGTTAGGCATGTCGACATCCCAAAGGATTTTTTGGTGTTTTTGATTTTCTTTGAAAATAACCTTTATCTTATATAAAAACTACTTTATAAATATACTTGACTATGGTTAAAATTCATAAGTAAATATAAAGAATAATCTATATATATATATTTTAACTATAATTTTATATTTAAATCTAAGTATAAATATTTAAAAATTAAATATATTATTTAAAAGTTAGTTTAAAATTAGGAGTAATTTGACTTTGAAAATAAAGATGTTTTTGAGGATAAAATTATTTAAAATCAGGATCGAGGGTTTTGAATCTTTTAAAAGGAAAATTTTGAAAACATTTTGAAAACAGGATATAATTTTGAAAAATCATTTTGAATAAAAGTTAGCAGATACAAAACAATGTTCCACTAGATTTTTCATAGGTTCCATCCTACTTAGGGTTCCATCCCTTTAATGGGCTCGAAGTGGATTCCATTCCATGAATAAATTAGATTTTAAGATGCCGGTGCTTTTCTACGAGTTTTAACAAAAATTCCTAATAATAAAAAATACTTATCCTTGAAATCTTGAACTATCGATAGTCTCGATACTCATGAGTCTTCTATCTTGATATTTTATCTTGATATCTTGAATCTCTATATTATACAGTCTTTATTCTTAGTACCTGCATGGTTAAATCCTGCATATACATATATATCTAAACTTATAATGTTAGTACTTATATTTTATAATCTATTCTAAGGTTGTTGTCATCAAAACCATCATCTCATGGACTAACAGTTATGTATATTATATTGTTAGGTGACAATTTTGATATGCAAATTATTTTGTCAAACTTGTTTTGGTTGTATGTATATACTAATAAAATAAATCGGATTTTTATTTTGGTATGTATATACCTACAGCGGCATGGCTCAAAAATTTAAAAAGAAGCAATTTTTGTCAATCTTTATATATACCGATACGTATGGCATGTCTGATTGGACGTGTAAAAGAAAAAATGTATTAGTTTTATTTTTAGCAAGGATGAAACTATTATCCTATTACTTTATTTTTAATCAATGTATAGCAAGGATATTAACGTAATTTCCAAAGCTTCAAATGAAGGTATTCTCATTATATATAGATATAGATACGTACATACACATACATACATACATACATACATACATATATATATATATATATATTATAAATATGCATACATATAGTTTATAATTATTTACTTCATTTTACTTAATATATAAATGTCATAATTTTTTATATATAGAGTATTATACATATATTATTGCCAACGGTAATAAAATATTGTATATTTTTATTATTATTTAAATCATTTAATTACATAAATTAAATATATTAATATATATATATATATATATTATGTAAAAAATATGCTTCTCATTTTATAAAATTATATCATAAAATAAATGTTTGATAAGAAAAATTTGTTATCCAAAAATATTTTAGATATAAGCTGAAAATCAATAGTTAATTATAAAATTATTTTTCAATCATAAAATTATGAAATAAAATTTTCTAAGTATAAAGTATCAATCGAAATTTTAGTAGAAATTTAAATTTCAAAATTATATTTATAAATTATTTTATATTAATATTTTAAAGTAAATCCATATGAAGTTAATTAAAATGGTATTTAAAATTTAAACAAACTATTTCTGAGTCATGCGCGGGATCGGTTAAATATTTATCTAAAAAAATTATTTTTTATGTATTTGAAAATATTAATCTACATTTTTAATATGTATTTGTTAATAAACAATTAGTATATAATATATATATTAAATTTTTTATTTTATTTTACATATGTATGTATTGTTCGCGGTTTTATAAAAAATATTTTTGTTATTTATTTAATTTAATGTATTTATAATTGATTTAAACATATTTAAGTAATACGTATGTGTATTCAAATGTTAATACTTCATTATTATTTTTATAACTATATATACATAGTTATATGCATTTATATTAAAAAATTAATTGAAGTTTATATATATATATATATATATATATAATATTTTATATATGTAAACAAAAGTATACATACACGTACATTCAGATAATATATTTGCATATTGAATGAATTAACATGTCTGCCGCGATGTGAATCCCAATGTCTATACAGGTGCATGTTATACCTTGCATGGATCCATATATTACACATGCACTCACACACACACGCGCGCGTGTTTGTGTGTGTGTATGTATGTATATATCTAATACACATGTGCATGTGTGTCATAACATAAATTAAATAAAACTATATCAATTTATAAATTTGAACAAGATAAAAGATTTTATTTAAATAAAGTTTATAAATGTTCTAAATAAACTGAACTTCATAGGCCAAATAAAGATCCAATAGGATATATTTTTTTGAAATTCACCCATAATTTTGGCTATGCAAGGGAAAGGCTACGTACATTATTGATCTCCCCAGAGCCCGCTATCGTGCAGGAGCCTCGTGCATTGGGTTGCACCTTTTTTTCATCCATAACGTTTGATGTGGGTTGGCTCCATTATAATAATGAGCAGTAGAAATATAGATACAGAAAGAAGAGAATAACGAAATATTGGATGATGTTGGACTAATGTTTTACTACAGTTATCCAACAATCTCCCACCAACTATAATAAAACTCCAAACAGATGAAAGATAAACAACTTGAGCAAAAGAAAAGTTTCGTACATATGCACCAATATGCCTCCATGAACTTGATAAAAAATACTTCTCCATGAACATAAAAAGAAGAAAAATATTCCATTTTTTTACACTTCATGATGATTTCTATTTGTGGGATTTTATCAAATAAACGCAATATTTTAGCGTAACTATATTTTGTAAGAACTAAAAGCAATTCGAAGAATATTTATAGATAATTCATGGTATGTAACTTAGGTAAAATAGTTAGCAAATAAGTATATACCTATCATAACACCATGGTTGACTGGTTAGGGCATCTCCTGAAGTTAATTCAAACTGGTATGACCCCTTTTCTCCATTCCTATTTTTACATATTTTGATCGAGAAACTGACTACATGCTTAAAGCTCAAAATTAACTTAATAAGGGAATTCAGTGCACGTTATGAAGGAGCATTCAAATGTTAAAAAGAAAAGAATGAATTTTAATTGATACACAGATGATTTAAATGAAAATTACGAATTATAAACCTTGTATTGTTGTCATTCATAGTAGCATATACAACAAAATGCACATATCATGTTTTATGCTAGTAACTATAGAATTAAAAATCAAATTCTTGTAGAATATATGTATATATAGTGGAAAAGCGATCAATAGAAGGATGTCAATGCACTGGAACTGGACATGGAGTTTGGCTAGAAACTATCACAGATTGTATAGCCAGAGAATGCAAGTGCACTACACACAAACATATTAGAATACATAACATGATCAAATGTTTAAGAATTCGATAATTTATTATTTAGTAGTTTAAACAAACTCATAGTGGGTTATACCATTAAAACCATGGGTCATTGTTCAAAGAGAAATGGTCAAACAAAACAGTCTTGGAGTGTTCAATTAAAAATTCAGAGAAGTGTTTAAGGTAACATGATTAACAAGTCAACCTTATGTCTATCTCAAAGTCAAATGCCAACAAGTCAGCGAAAGATGCCAAAGTCATTGTAGAAAAGAACGTAGCAATATTCAAGTTCAGGGAGTAACAAGTTTGAATTGAACGAGTCCAGACTATCTCAATATTCAAATGCCGAAGTCAAAGTTGTAGCAAAGAAAATAATGGAACCAACTCAAGAAATTCAAATTCATCAATTATGGAACAAGCCAGAAAATAACAATAACCATTCGATTAGATATCAACGCAAGCACCAAAATCAATTAAATAATTCAAACTCAAAAATACAAACGAGATTATATGGGTTCAAACCCTATAAATTCAACCCATTATCATCATCGGCATCTCATTCGAGCTCAAGCAAAATCATAGGGCAAGCCATTAAAGTAAATCATAAATCAATAACTCGAATCGAAGTCGAACATAATTGAAATCGAAGAAGGAAAATCATATACCAATTTGATCTAAGCAATTCGAGCTCGACATTTGAAGCTGTTGTATGTAATCAAAGCCAGAGATTCGACTGAGGAAGCAGATCAAAGCCAAATCATACTCCAGTCGATCAACTTCAAGCGGTAGCCTTAAATTTTCACAAAACCCTAAATTGTTGTAGAGAAGTAAAAGGAAAAGGAACGGTCGGAAGTTACGAACAAAAAATAAAGGGAGGCATCCATATTTTAACCACTTATTGGGCCGGCCTTACGTTCTTTTTATCGGGCTTAAAAATTTTTAATAGGGTTTTGAGTTTAGTTGTTCACTTTCATTTGTAATTTTCTACTCTAAAATTTGTAAAGTCTAGTCGTGTGACAGGTACAAACTATGGGGCATTTTTTAAGAATTCGCAACTCAATGGGTGAGTTATTGTAGGGTTTTGAGAGTAGAGTTAGGTTAGTCAAGTAGCGGGTGTCGCAACTTTACGTGTGTAAACGTGTGACTACTTAATTTTTAGTAGAAACCTTAAGGACAGCACGTAGGCAGGTTATTGCCGAAGCTGGGTAAATCTGTGTGATCTATACTGCATTATTTTCCATTATTGTTTTCGATTTCCACATTAATTTTTTTAGTATTATTAGTACACCCTATTCACCCCACCCCCACCTCTAGGGTGAAAACGATCCTACAATTCTTACCATGAAAAACATGTAGAATTCCAAATAGACTCAAAGTGCATCCAAACTATATAATAGATAAAATGCATATACATAAAAATATGGATAATACAAATGATATTTCAAGGCACAAGTAAAATAGTGCTGAAAGCCAACTTTGTTACTAATTATTTTTAGAAAATATGGTAAAATCAAATGATCATAATATAAATTTTTTCCTTTGGTAATATATGAATTGAACATAATAAAGTAAGTTCGATGAATTGGGTAGGATTTTACTAGGATATCGATCATATCACTAATAAAAAAATATGCTTACATAAAAACTTTCTATATTCTAATACCAAATATGTTGGACAAAGGAATAGCTATTATTATAAGCAAATATTTTATAGTAGAATGGATACAACATATTAATACACACACATACACACATATATAGTACCTATTGAAGATAATTAGAGAATTGATTTATTGAATAATTTACTACATGTTGATAATGACTATACAATTCACAACTAGCTATTTGTAGCAATATTGCTTAGAATCTTAGTAATTATACATTATGAAAACTATTGTAATATGGAAAAGCCTAGATATTGAAGTATCCTTGATTATTCCTTTAGATATAATAATGATCTCTTAATATGCTTTTCAAACTCAAGATGCGACGGCCATAAGGATTGAGAGTTAATTAAAAATCGAAAATAGGAAGCTGAGTGTGACTTAGTAAAGATGTCTGCAATCTGTAGGGAAGAGGAAATTAAAGGTAGAGTAATAATGTCTTTCTCAGGATCATGACCTATGACACGACAATCAATCTCAATATGTTTGATCTTCTTATAAAAAAAATTACTTGCGAGAAATCTAAAAAACACTCTTATTGTCACAACACATAGGACTAAGATTAGAAAGAAGGCCAGAGGTGCCCCATATCTATAAGTAACCTACATAGCTAAATAATCTCTTTGGTAGTAGATGTCATAGCACGATACTCTGCTTCAGTTGGATAATGAGAGATAACATATTGCTTCTTACTCTTCCCGTATATAAGAGAATCGCCAGAAAAGATTTAAAAGTCAGTAACCGACTTACGATCTATGTGATCACTACCATAACCAGTGTTAGAGCAGATATGTAATTACAAAGAGGAGGTGGATGAAAATAAAGGGCTATGAAAAATAGTACATCGAAGATACCTTAAATTACAATGGACAACTTCCCCATGAATTGTAGTTGGGGAAGCTACAAATTGACTAATAACTTTAACGACATATGATATATTCGGATGAGTGATGGCAAGATAAACCAAGCTTCCAACAATGTAACATTATAAAATAGGATCTCACAGTGGTATACTATCCAAAGGAGAATATCTTGCATTAACTTCAATAGGAGTGTCAACGACCTTATTATCAGTAAGTCTTGCTTTTCCAAGAATATCCATGGCATATTTTGACTAAAAAAGAAAATATTTTGGTGAATATGTCACCTCAGTTTAAGAAATATTTTCGAGCAGACAGATCCTTCATTTCAATTTTTCTAGCTAACTCATTTTCAAGGAATAAATGTCATGCATATCAGTTCCTATAATAATCATACCATCATGATATAACGATAGTATGATAAGTCCTTTATTAGTCTTTATAACAAAAAGGACATTATCATGGAAGCTAGAGACGAAACTAAGCAATTTAATCATAATATACAAAAAAAATTCAAACCAAGCATGAGGTAGTTGCTTAAGTCTATACAATGATTTCTAAAGCTTTTAAACTTATCGATATTCATTTGGAACACTTGGAGGAGGTTCCGTATAAATTTATTCTTGAAGATCACCATTTAAGAATGCATTTTGAACATCAAGTTATGAAATAGACCATTGTCGAAAGGAAATAGCATCAATGAGAGTATAAATAGTAGTCATTTTCGCAATCGGAGCAAACCTCTCCTTATAGTCCATGTCATACGGTTGAAAGTAACCTTTTGCAACCAATCTAGCTTTATATCTTTCAACTGATACATCAAATTTGGTTTTGATTTTATATTTTCAACCACAACCAATAAAATTCTTACCATAAGGTAGAGAAATGAAATCCCAAGTCCTTGTCTTTTGTAAGATAGAAAGTTTTTTGTCCATAGGCTCTCACCAACAAGGATTAAGAACTCCCTATTTACAAGAGGTTGGAGTAGAAAGTTTATTAATGGAGGATAAGAAGACCAAAAAGATGAAGAGTATCAAGAACCAAAAAATCGTCTAATTTTGTATACTTGCGAATGCATGTGGAATGATGAAGAGGTGGATCTACAGGCTCGGCTAGAGATTGATGGGCCATAGATAAGGAGATGGAAGCTTAAGGTATTCTAGTTTCTGTAGGGTTATCAGCATCATTATTATCCTTAGAAAAAGGGATCAACTAGAACAGATCTAGTTAAACTATGAGTGCTGGATGGAATAGAGTAAAAAGGTATATACTCAAGAATACATATAAAAAATTTAAGTGGTTGGATCAAAACATCTGTATTCCTTAGCAGACCAAAAAGATAACTTGCTACATTCTACAAGAGGGAGAAAAACAAAACATGTACACCCGAACACTTCAAAAATAGAGTAATTAGGTGACGTCCATACAATTTTTCAAAAGGTGAAATATATTAAAAGTAAGAAGAAGAGAAAGTACCAGTTAGTCTAACAGCTATGAGAACAACTTTACCCAAAATTTATTTAGGAACAAAAGTAGGAAGTAACATAGACCAAGCAGCTTTAAGAATATGTCTATGATTTCTTTCTACCACTTCATGTCGAGAAGTATCATTATACGAGGTTTTTTGAATAGTTCCATCCAAAGAAAGTAATTCATAAAATTTCTTATAGGTGTATTCTCCACCAAAATCACACCTGAAACATTTTATAACAAACAATTTTTGTGACATATTCTCTAAGGTTTTGTATAGTTCAAAGAAATTAGAACAATGTTTAATTAAATGAACCCAATGTTAGCATGTATTGTCATCAATAAAGGACATATAATACCGAGACCCTCCTTTAGTGTGAATCGAAGATGGTTGCTATTAAGACATCGTTATTATATGTCAATGAATAAATCAGAGATATTTTAATATCTATGCTTCCCAATATTACAGTCGTTTTTATATTCTATAAATAGTTAGGCTCTAAGCAATGTAGTTATAAATATCAATAATGTATTATTGAATTATTAATTAAATTATCAATAAAGATGATGTCTTTTAATGGTTATTTCTTTCTTCCTCTCTCTCCCCTTTCTATTTTGTTTCCTTTTATTCAGTAATTTAACATGGCATTAGAGCAGGTTTCAATCTTGCTGGAAATTCAATGCTTTGATTTATCAAAGCATCTCCTTCCTTATATATCCAAAACCACATATATCAGGCATGCCTCAACTTGGATTAACAAACTTCATAACAGAGCCACCTAACTTCCCCAAAAGTGTTACTGAATTTACTTGCAAAATAATTTATGACCGTTGTTCCCATTTTAGATTTCAGGTTCCAGTTCTTCTCTGATTTGTGCCATTCTTTCGACAGTGGCAGTAATGAATCCTAATTGGAATAACTCTTCCAATCCCACGAGAAGTCCTTATTCCTATTTATCTATTTTCGGATTCTGACTTCGGATTTTTGATTGGAAATGCTCTTCCAATCAATATTGGAATTCCACTTCTGATTCCATAGGAATTTCCTTATCCCTGTTTTCACTACTTGAATTTCAACTTTGATTTTTGATTCATTATTGTCGTCTTTGTAGACATCTGCCTACCCATTAGGTCATAGCTTTTATTTGATGTTACTGTATAGCAGCATTTAACCAATTGGTTTCACGTTCTTTCGATGGTTCGGATGGCATTATTTCTTGGTATTCTTCTCTGACTATTTCTTGCATTAGCAAACTCCAGTTGCTCCGCACCATGAGTTTGAAGGGGATGTTAAGAGACCATTATTATATGTCAAGGAATAAATTAGATATATTTTAACACCCACGCTTTCCAATATTACAGTTGTTTTCTTAATTTATACTTACTTAGGCTCTAAGTAATGTAGCTATAAATATCAGTTATGTATTATTGAATTACTCACCAAGTTATCAATAAAGATGCCGGCTTCAATAAATATTTATTTCTTCTTATCTCTCCTCTTCTTCTTCTTCTATATATGTTGTTTTATTCAATAATTTCAACAGTTTCCACATATCTGAATGAATCAAATCGAATGGAGAAGAAGAAACAGATATGTTACTATTAAAGAGTAAAGTGGAAAACTTTGCCATTTTACATATGTTAAATAAAAAATATCATGAGTTTGCAAATTTCCTAATGCATATGTGGATGCTAAAAATATCAAATAAGAAGAATGAACATGACCTAACCAAGAATGCTATAAATAAAAACTAGAGGAAGAAGAACATAAAGAAAATAAAGATAAACCAATACTAGTTGCAGTACTATCTGGAACTTTTAATCCATTCAGAACTTATAGTCCCTTTCCCTATGGACTTTTCCAATCAATTTTCAAGACCCTAGATGATGCACAGAATAAGAATCAGATGTAAGTGTTACTATATTATCATAACTGATTTACAGATATAAGATTTGATGTGAGATTTAGGATTGATAAACATTGGAAAGAGATAAGTTGGAAGTAACAACAGAACCAACTCCAACCAAAGCATAAGAGTCACATCAGCAGTCATAATAGAAATAGAGAATGATGAAGACAAATAAGCAAAAGATAAAGGGTGTCGAGGCATAAGGTGTGAAGCATCAGAATCCAAGACCCATAAAGATGACTTAACATAGAAGTTACTACTTATTTAACCTAAAAATGAAGAGGTAGACATAACCTATAACTGGAGAGAATGGAAATTCTAAAGGGACTTATATCCAGTGAAATGAAAAGTTGCACTAGAGTAATTGTGAGACAATTAAACTTCTTTTCAAATATTAAATTATTGCATATCTAAGTATATTTTTTCAAAAATAATTTCAATTACGAAATTTTGATTGCCAATTATTACGGATAGAACAACAATCTCAGCTGCATATTTTTATTTCATGGGTGCAATCAATGAAAGATGTAAATATTTGTCCATACCTGGTTCACATTTAAGAGTTTATTTGGGTTTCAGTTCAGCACTCCAAAATTCCATTATTTTGTATATTCTTCTCCTTTTCTTCCTTTCTTCCTTTCTTCCTTTTCTTTTTTTCTTTTTGTTTCTTTTCTCTTCTTCAATTTTTCTTCCTTGTTTTAAAAAACAATAGTAATTATATCCAAGCTATATAGTGATTGTTCTCCCACCTTTTTTTTCTTAGTTCAAACCAAAATAACTTATAATAACCAAAATAACTTATATTAGCTAATGCATCCTGCAAACAGAGACAGACTTTGGAAATCATGGAGGCAGGCATCGAGTAGTAGATGTGGAGGCATTTTTGCATGCTTCCGTTTTGATGATTCGCCTGATGTGGATTTGGATCTAGTATCCAAGTCAAGTCACAGACCGTACGTCGCATATCTAATTTTAATTCTTTATATATCTAATTTTAATTCTTTGGTGTAAATGCTAGATTTGATGGTTGTGGGTTGTTGGGAGCAGTCACATTTGATTGAGCTGGAGTTGTTATATTTATGGATTAAGGGAGAAAATGTTCTAGTTATGATGTTTATGAAGTCGAATTGATCCAACTTATGGAGTCGAGTAATGGAAATTGGTGGTGATAGCTGTGATCAAAGATTATATGGTTGTTGTATTTATGGAATTTTATGATGGTGACAGTAAACAAGCAGAAGGGAGAAAGAAAGTAAAGCCTATAATATGAAGGTGGAGATTAGCAACTGAAATTAGAATGCTGCTCTCATATCATGTTAAAGACAATTAAAGAATTAGTTTTTTTAATATATGAATAATCCATTACAACTTGATGATGGTTACAAAATTCGCAACTAGCTATTTATAACAACATTTCCTAAAGCATAAGTAATTGTCTAATAGTAAAATTATCGTAATATGGAAAAACCTAGATATTGAAATATCCTTGATTTATTGATTAACGTATAATAATGATCTCTTAGTAATAACATACTACTAAACTAATAATAATTCGAAGATATTTTACTAAAAATTGGAGCAATAAATATAAAAACTTAGAATAATTTAAAGAATTTCATTATTTACCAGTAACCATCGTAAAATTTCATATATGTAAAAACTGACTCCTTCTCCTATCATACTTCATTTAACAACAGTAATTGCAAGAAAATCAAACAAAGCAAGACTACTTTCATCATGCATAACGTATTTAGAATAATTAAAAGTAAAAAGAGATGATATATGAACCTTGCACATGAGGGTTTGCATAGTTTTGATTATATAACTCAAAATATGTTGATGTTGGGCAAATTAACACAAATGACTATAAATCAACCCAAATGCATGCTGAAGCAATAAGATTGTGTTGTAGTATGATAAAACAAAAAACAACAAGAGAATCCAAGCAGCAATTGACAAAAAAAGAGTTCACACACGGATTTATAATGTGCTACTGTCATGAGATAGTGTACATCTACTTTGGGGAGAGATGATTGTCTTACTATCTAAAAAAGAATTTTTTTTTACAAGATTGATAATGGAGGCTAAGAAGACGAATAAGAAAAAACAACTTGAGATGATAATACCAATCTCTAAAGAGTGAATATCTTTAAATAGAGATAATTACTTAGGATGAAGTAATTGATTTATGGTTATAATCAATGCCTCATCAATTCTCCTATTCAATATGAATCATTTACTCATTAGATTTTTCAGTTTCCTCTAATTTGCATACACCTAATAAGATTCCTTCTTTAATCGGCTGATTAGGGAATTGATTGATTACTTCATTCTTCCAAAATAATTCTCCTTCTCAAGAAGATGATCAATTGCCCACTTTAATGCTATAAAAAAGGAAATATATTTGAGTCATTATCTCAAATATCTTTCAAATCTTCTGTAATTAGAAATATTATATCACTAAAATTAATAATATATTACAAATCTTCTTTAATATGGAAATATTATATCATCAAAATCTAATAATCTCCACCTTGATACTATATTTCCATCCAAGCCTACCAACTCCACATACATTCTCTTACTCTAAGCAACTCTCGATATGGCACCATGGATACTTCCCTAATGAGTTTCGGCATGGCCATCACCTATTGCCCTTTGTTAAACAACTTCGACAAAGCCTTGGCTCCCCAACAAAGTGTTGAAAATACACTCTCCATATAGGATATACCAATCTCCACAATGAAAACAAACGTTTCCATCTACCAACCCACTCTCCTCATATGCCACCATGCAGCACCTAGCACCTCAACAAGCAGATTAAGTTCAAGCAATACTCGAACTTTGCAACAAGTCTAGCCTTGTATCTCTTATCATCCTTTACCTTATATACCCACTTACATCCTATGTCTGCGCTTCCTAGAGGGGATGGTACCAATTTTCAAGTCTAATTGTTCTTCAATGAATCCAGCTCCTCCTCCATTGCATGCATTCATTTTGGGCCTGCACTCGAAATCAAGGATTCTTCAAGATCGAAAGACTCATCTTGCGCTATATATAGTGCATAGTCGAACTGATTATCAAGGCTAAGATTTGCATAGTTTTAGTCTCTATACCTATTTGGTGCTATTTTAACTCTAAAGCTAGCTCGAATACATGTAAATTCGCCTAAGCTTCTGTCAAATCCATTTTGAGCTAAATCATCTCTAGCTTTAGGACCATCATGATCATTGCTAGAGGAATTCTATGGACCTTCATGTGATGTCTCAATGACTGCAATTACTCTATCTTCTTCTGCAGCTCTGACTCTACTACTAGGATGATATTGGGATAGTTTCCATCTCCTTAAGCTTTTCAACTTTTGAATCTACTAAACTTGGTGGATTCTCCTATGGTTTGAACGTAGTGGACTAAGAGATGTGACATGTCTTAAGTGCACTACACTATCAACAAGGTTCTAAATGTGATACCCTTTGATGCCTTCTATATGGCCCAAAAGTACACTTCGATAGGCTCTTGCCTCCAACTTGTTATTTCATATATGGTGAACATACACAGGACTAGAAAGTATATGAAATCAACTATATGTATTCATGTATATTTCCATTTTAATTTGGAATCTTCTCATCAATGGCTTGAATTTGCTTGATAATATACGCTGCAGGATAAAGCTTTAGCCAAAAGCCTCTAGATAAACCTACCATTAAAATGAAACAACAAGCTTTCTCTAATAGAGTCCTATTCATCCTTTCAACGGCTTCGTTTGATTGCAGATCTCCGGTTATAGTGAAATGTATCTGACTTCCATGCTGCTTATAGAAATCTTTGAACTCCTTAGAAACAAACTCACCACCATTGTTGGATCTTAGCACTTTCAACTTCATTCCGACTTCATTCTCCATTAGTACCTTTCATGTTTTGAACTTCTCAAACGACTCTGACTTGGCCTTCATCATGAACACCCAAACCTTCCAATAGTAGCCATCGATAAAAGAGATAAACTACTTGGCTCCTCTAATAGAAACTATAGCTATTGGTCCTCAAACATCCGTATGGACATACTATAGTAATTATTTGGGCTTATGTCTATAAACACCAAAAGAAACCTTCATTTGCTTCCCTAATACACATACATGCCAGAATTTCAAATGATTGAAGCTTTCACCCTTAATCATCTCCTTCTACAAAGCAGCTCCAAGCACTTCTCTGAAACATGACCCAATCTGAGATGCCAAAGTTCGGTGGCATACAAAGCTCGAGAACTATCAACTCTAACACATGACTCTCCAAGAACTGTAGATCCTTTCAGCAGATAAAGATTTCAGACCATCACTCCTTTTATCAATAAAAGATCACCACATGCCACCTTCAAACTATCCGACTTTATCATAATCCTACAACCCAAAGATGCTAGTTAATCCAAAGATAGAAAATATTTCCTTAAACCTAGAACAAAGAGGACTCCAGTTATAGTGTGCACCACACCATCATGCATGCGAATACACATTGATCCTTCTTCTAATGACTTGTAAGTAGCTTAGTTCCCATCAATATGGAACTTTCCTCCTTACCTACATAAAAACATAAATATTCCTTCCTAGGTATCATGTGGAAAGATGCCCCTGAATCCAACATCTAATGGTTTGATACATTGAAAACAGATGCAATTAACACATCTTCAGAAACAACCTTCTCCACCACAATAGATGAAGAACCATCCACCTTATTCTCTTCCTCAAATCTGAACAATCTTTCTTCTAATGTCCATGCTTCTTACAATGATGATACTTGTCTCTAGACTTGCCTCTCCAATCACTTTTGGGCTTCCTCGACTTCGATCATCCTTTGAAGTTTTCTCCTTCTTCTCATTTCTTCCTTTCTCTACGAACAACCCTTGACTACTACCAGTTTCTCCATTTTCACTCATAAATTTCATTTGATCCCTTATTTTTCACTTAGGAGTCCCATATTTATATTTTTTTTTTAATGTCAGCGTGCTTCTACTATAAATCAAGCTGATGATGAATACCGTGTATCGCTTTAAAAGAGAGCACAATAACTTGTAGCCTTTTGCTCTTCATACACATTCAAATAAACAACTTTCATCTTCACCATTAAGTCATTGAAGAAGCTAAGATGTGCTTTTAACAGTGTAACTTCTTGCATCTTATAAGTAAAGAAAGGCTTTAACAAAATTAGCCTATTTGTAAGCGACTACTTCATGTAGAGATCCTTATAAGCCTCTAGCGGTAGATTCACTACTAATTTATGGGATGACATTCTCACCCAGGGCCAATTGAAATGTAGAAAAAGCCCATTCTTCCATCTCTCCTTTCCAATTTTGAGATATTTGCTGGCAATGATTCCGTGTCAAACACAACTTGATGAACACAATTTCTTCTCAACACTACCTTCATCTTCCACTACAACTTCTTAAAATTATCATCTCTATTCCGCTTCTCTATAGCCAAATATGAACCAGATGTTGCATATAAACCCCTAGTGTAGGGTGCATACTCCTAGGTAAGTATAACCTCCTCACTTCCATCTCCAGATCTTGCCATTTTACGGATCATCTTCTAGCTCTAGGCTTCAACAACAACCTTCAAAGCTCTGATATCAAAATATTAGGGTAAATTCACACAAATGACTACAAATCACTCAAACATATGCAAAGGTAATAACATCATATTGTAGAGTAATAAAACAAATAGCAATAAGAGAATCCATACAGCAAATCATAAAAAAATCGAGAGTTCACACTTGAATTTATAGTGGTTCCACTATCATGTGATAGTGTACATCCACTTTAGGGAGAGGAGACTATCTTAGTTTCTAAATTTTTTTCCTATAAGATTGATAATGGAGGCTAAGAAGAACAAAAATAAGAAATACAACTTAATATGATGATACCAATATCTAAAGAGTGACTATCTTTATATAGAGATTATTACTTAGGATTGAATTAATTGATTTATGATTATAATCAATGCCTCATCTATTCCCCTATTCAATAGGAAACGTTTACCCACCGGATTTTCCAATTTTCTCCAATTTGCACATGTCTAATAAAGTTGCCTTCTTTAATCAACTAATTATGGAATTGATTGATTACTTCATTCTTCTAAAATAATTTTCCTTCTCATGAAGATAATTCATTGCCCTCTTTAGTGCCATATAAGAGGCAACATATTTGAGTCATTGTCCCAAATATCTTTCAAATTTTCTGTAATTGAAAATATCATAACCATCTTCCCAATATTTTTTAATATGGAAATGTCATATCACCAAAATATAACATTTAGTTCCTATAAAAATACACACTTTGCAAGACTTATGTCCTAGTATAAGAATAAAATGGTAACTTGTTAGAAATTAAAGGGATTTTGTCTTTTAAATGCATAACATACATCCAATAATTAATTGCGAAATAATAACACCAACTAAACGATATGGTCTTTGGCAATGTGATCTAAGGTCTTAGGTATGACTGTTTAAGGTAACAACTGCCTTTTTCTCTTTTAAAAAAGGAGTGGAATAACCAAGGATATATTAATGCGATCCACAAAATGATTTTTAGTATGGAGAAAATTGATGTAGCTTGATAGTTATATCATAGAGGTCAACATGATGAAATAATTTAATGCTTAAAGCTATGAAAAAGATCTAGAACATAGCCATTATTTGTCGATTATTATTTCATTAATGATATTCAGATATTTATCACTTGTTTTTATTTATATAATCAAGAATTAGTTGAAAAAACACTTAAAAATAATTAAAGCCTTCCAATGTTTGAAAAAAATCTCTATAATGTAAGTAAAATCTTAAAAACTATTTTGAAGCATGGTTAAAAGGCAAAGTAATAAAAGAAAAAATGAAGATAAAGTTTATAAGGAAGCATTAATGGTCATGTATGTGAATATTTTCTGTACGGAATAAATATTAGGTGAACCTAACTTCAAATAATTTTTGTACCATTGACACCAAAAATGGATCAACACCCAAAGATCTGTAGATAAATTGAGATCTAGCAAGAATTATAAGAAAAGTTAAGAGAATACTAGAAATTTTAAAGCGGTTCGGCGATCTCTAGCCTATGTCCATTGTAGTTTTTATTGATTATTGATTTGAGAGTTATTAGTATAAGGAATTTACCGATCTAAAGCCTAGAATAGCAAATAGTAGCTTCCTTAGTGACTTTAATAGAGGGGAGATGTGAGATAAAGAAGATGAAGTGCCAACAGTCCTTTTCTAATAGGCATTGGATCTATTTTTATAAGTAAATAGCCTGCAGAATCGGAGGCCCATAAAGTATTAAGTCCAAATCCAGGTCCAAAGGTGTAGGAGAGGAAGGTGAGGCCCAAACAATACAAAAAACCACTCGGCATCGAGTGGTGCTAGTCGCTACCAACATGTGTGGGTTAAAACCCCTACTCCTCCTTCCATTTTGCCTTCTGTCTTCGATGCATTGCCTTTCGAGCACTTTTTCTATTAGATTGATTCTGATAGTTCCTAATATTGTTTGCTTTTGTACGATTTTTCTTCCAAAAGAACCCTTAGAGTTGTTCTTCCATTCCTCGAGAAATGTACCGTATGTTATCGCTTCAAGACAGAGCTCCATATACAAGTGTTTTGGAGCACCTATAGTAATATAAATCACTCGGTACTGAATGGTAAGACTTGGTGTTGAGTAGTCCCCTTTCTTTAAATCTTTTGGAATTTATTGAGTATGTTCTTATTGCCCTTCTAAGTATGTTCCCAAGTCTAGGAATTGCTTAATCTTCGTCTTGATGTCCTAGTTCTGACGAGAATTTTCTTGGTCAAAAAGTCGGATAACACTTTCCCCTTAGAGTATGCTTTCATTAGAATCAAAGCATGCTCTGGAATAAGACGAGCATTAACTACTATCTCCATGCTCTGGTTGGTCATCCTAGACTTGCTTCAAAGCATTGTCTTTATTTTGTAAACACCCATTATCCGCTTTATACAGTCGAAATTCCATTTTTCATGCTTAGGACAAGATTTACACCCTAGAGACCATTCAACATCTCAACTATGTATGTTATATTCTTAACCGTGCTTCTCTTTTATCTTTCAACATAAATATAACTCGGTACCTAGTGGTTCCTCTCGCTGCCAAGTGCTTTTCTTTGTCTCGAGTACTACAAGTACTCAAGATGTAGAAAATTTCCCACATGTTTTAAATTTCGTGACTGAGTGTTTTTGCTTCCAAAGCTCCTACCAAACCCCAGCGATTACTATTCCCCACCAAGATTGCCTACACTCATTACCTATGGATCACCATAATCACCTCGAGCTCGTCGACACCGTTGGTTACCTACTTCGACTACCATTGATCTTCAAAAAGAATTCGGTGCCGAACCCTACTCAATTCTGAGCCAAATCAATCTTCATAAGGTGGGTATCTTAGTTGCGGCACAACTATAACATGATGATCATTGATCACGATTGGAGGATGTCGATCCCTTGAGGCTGGTGGTTGCAATGTGTGGTCAGTCATCATCGTGATTTGTGGTGAGTTTAGGATTTTCCTGAAGCCAAATCTTGGTTTGACCCAAAGTGGGTGCTAATCACACTTCATTCTTCAATTTGTTAATACTAGTCTTACTTTGGGAGGATCCCCCACTGGCCATAATCTCACGTTTCCATGCCTTTAAGCATTTGAAACCAAAGTTCAACTGACAACAAACTTCCAAATAAGGTTCAACAAACCATTTTCCTTATAAAGAACATTTGTGCCTAATGTATTTCAACATGTGGATAATTCCATTGCTTCGTATATTCAAACACCACACTTTCCATGTTCCTATAAAAGGAAAACTTCCATATCACTCCAGACAACGATTACGTTATCGATTATCCAACGATAACAAGTAAGATCCGATGCACAGTTTCATCTTGCATGGTGGCTTGTTTTTCTAGCATGAGCGGGCTTTCAACATAGGATCGTCCATTCCTCGTGTAGGGGACACGAAATTCACACTGCATAGATTAACAATTGCACTTGCCCTGATTGATGTTCAGAATTTGACTGGTCAGCACACATCGAAACATGTTGGATTCTTTGTGTTGGTCACACATGTTAAATATTCAAAATAAAGCATAGCTAATCGTGGAGTGCCTAGCTAATAATTCCAGGATGACTCATTAATCGCTGCACTTCTAGATCGATGTTGGTACATCCACTCCTCCCGAAGCCGGATCCTTCACAGATTAGGCTTACTTTTCGTACCTTTCGGGCCTGGATGCTCGTCACCATTGAGTTACAAGGTATGTTCTTTCCAATGGAGTGATTATAAAATCTCCCTCCTCCCTTAAACGAGTATATCGATTTAAGAGTTCGGTTGATCCTTCAGAACAAATGACGACAACTCTTACTTTAATAATGCTCTAGAACATATGTCGCCAACACTAGATCCTTGAGGGCGACTTATTTATCTTAACATAGGGTCAACAAGCACACAATCCTTCTTTAGGACACATGACCAACAACAGATACATGTGCTTAGGCGACATTATGCCTCCCTTTAATTCATTTCTTCGTATGATTCTCTAAGAATTGGTTGGGCTCCATCTCAAGTTCATCCCAACGGGTATACTCTCTTGATTTCTCTACATGTGCTCTTTATGAATCAATTCTACCGGCCTTTGACTTTCAGTGTGCTTAATTACCTCTTATGCTTCAAGCAAAGGCATGACTCGCCATCTTGTATGATTATCAAGGTCTGGTGTAGATGCAAGGTCATCGAAAAGCTTTATAACAAATGTTCTTACTTTAAGAATAAATATTTCTTTTTGTGATGCCCGTTCAGCTACAACTGACCTTGGCTCTCCAAAGGTGAGATTATTTCTCCCTTCTACACCTGAATTTTCATCATCTCAATGTCAAACTTCTAACTCAATTACTTTGTAGATATTTCGGCTTGCAATACTAACAAGGGGCATGGCGATACATTTGATGCTCTAAAGAGAGTTTTGACTCAAAGTCACACTACTCCATACCTTCTGATGAATGAAAACTTCGTCATTGCAATCTTCTTGCACCCAATCGCATTGCTCCTTTCGGGGATATTTCTTCGAGCAGCTCTGGGATGCTTGCTTGATCTTCTGCCTTACTTGCAACTTCAACGAGAATCTTCAAGGGGAAGTTGAACATCCATCGGGTGCGACACATACCAGAAAGCCTATTTGTAGAGCGGAAAAAGAGCCTGCCACTACAAAGTCCTAAAAGATGAGGATGAAGGAGCTAGAATGTAACCAATCTTGGAGAAGAGTGAAGGTGATGGGCGAAGAGAAGTGTAAGAAGAGACAAGGGAAGAGGAAGGAGATGACAATGATGATGAAGGTGATAATTATTATGAAGCTTGTTCGATGGGGGATGAATCATTGGCGAAACATCTCCTAAGGCCCTGAGATTTCTTTTTTACCTTATCTAAAACATGCGATTATCAAGCCCTAAAAGAAAGCAGTGGGGATGAGTATGTAGCCACCAA
Organism: Allium cepa; assembly: GCA_030765085.1. Classification (NCBI taxonomy): domain Eukaryota; kingdom Viridiplantae; phylum Streptophyta; class Magnoliopsida; order Asparagales; family Amaryllidaceae; genus Allium; species Allium cepa. The sequence continues at coordinate 73,500,915 of CM060941.1, read as the reverse complement.
CCAAAATTAAGGATCTTCTTAAATAAGTCTCTCCAAAATTCCATCTTCTTACCTAGGGGAATTCTAGATGAAGGTATCGAGACTCCTTCTTTACTTCCATGCAAACATAGTTTAATTGGTACTTAAGGGGTCATCGACCTATATACGCCCCACTCTAGTTATCGAGGTCGTCATGAGATTAATGAAGAAAGAGTTTAAAGGAAAGAGAGGGAGTAAGAGGTGGAAGATCATTGTAAAATTGAAAGGGATACGAAAAGAAGGCGGGACGAAGAGGGGTTGTCTCATGATCAAAGCGGACAACATAAGGATTCTTATGATCATCGCGGTTCCTCTTCAAGCACTCCTCCGCCTCATACTGAAACTTCCTCCTCACCAACAAATTACAACTCTGAAATCCTTGATCACTACTGTGACTTCATGTTATAAAGGAATCTCTACTCCTCTGAATCATCTTCCTGCTACTCTACCTTTAGGCTACTTTTCCTAACCTCTTCCTGCAAGGTGTCATGTTCAATTGTGACATCTAGGACATTCTGAAGGAAAAAACCGATCCGGATGTCCAGCATATTCAAAAGTACACTGATCAGGGTTATGAATGGAAAGGCTGAATTATGCCCTCTCAAATGTTAATCATGAAAATTATACAAATATCCGGCTTTTGAGCCTGAGAAGAAGACTTATGACAGCCTCATCGAAGGGTATAAGAAAGATTTGGAGAAGATGACGATGGAGAGACGCTCTAAAATCCAAAGCTAAGGCCGAAAGCCTTATGACGGAGATAAGGATGGCCCACGCTAACGTAGAGATCATGCTGAAAGACTTGCTTAAGATTGCTTATGGAGGTTTTTCCTTGAGAACTCAAATTTCTACGAAGCACCTAGTCCTTACTTCAAAAGACAAAATCATCAAGGCCAAGAAAAAGACCATTGAGGAGCAGGTCGATGAGATTCATAGGCTTCGTATAAAGAATGAGAAGTTCACCAACAATCTGCTACTGGTTATGGTCAAGAAGCTAATGGTGAAGTAGATTACGTAATGGTTACATAAAAGCTAAAAGAGCTTAAGGAGGAAAGGGCTAAGAAGATAAAAGAGTTGAATAATTCTATCTAGCACTTCTTCGCAAGCATGATCTAGTATAAAATTTAAAGTGGTTGGGGAGGACATATGGTGAAACTCTTGCTGATGCCTGGAATGAGGTGTTACGTCATTCTAAAGCAGCCCATAAAGGCCTAACCAAAGAAGAATTAATGACCATGTACCTTGATGCAAACTATATAGTTAAACTAAAAGAGGGAAAGGCCATTCTTGTTGCAGAAGACGTTGCCGCTATTATCGCTGCTGTCGAGCCTTCTACTGGCCCAAGTGCATTAGGTCTAGTAGAATCGTCCGTTCCAAAGTCCACAGCCTACGATAGATATTTCTAAGATTAAGGGGACAGCTTTGAGGCCACTAGGATAGTTTCAGCATCTGCAACGGCTACTTTTATTTAGCCGTATATTCCTCCTTTTTAGACCCACTGACCTAGCATTCACCCGTTGAAGGTGGGATTTCTAAGTTTCCTACTTTTCAGTCAACTCCAAGTGAAGGTATATCACTTGTTTTTCTAATTTTCGAGAATCATCAGTTTTTATGCGAATTTATTTTTAACCTTTACCATTTCGTTTGCCAACATGTTGGTCATCCGCATCTACTGCCTCCTTCTCCAATTACTCGAGGATTGGGCACCATTCCTATTTTCACCACATCGACCTTTATTTCCATGCTACTTCCTGCTCCAATCCTACCTCTTACTTTTGAAACAGGCCGTGATTTTCAAAAGATCGCCTTTTTTGTTGTGATTGTAGCAAGCGGTTCAGCTTTAGCCCACTTCATGAAATAATCCACTGTAACTATCACATATTTAGCTCCTTCTTTCGTTATGATCGTAGCAAGTCGTCAAAACTTCCTTTGGAACCAAGGTCATTATTTGGTTTTCCCTAGAAATAGTAAGGTTAGCTAATGAATTAGCCTTTGTGTTTTCCTCTCTAGGGATATGCTTTATCGTTTAATACTCTATGTCATCCAACAGTTCCAGTGCTTTAGTCAGGCAGGGGCAAGTCTCGCACTCTTAGCATGATATTCCTTCCTAACATGACAAACCACCAGTTGGGAATCACTGAGTATATGTAGTGTCATTATCTCTAGTTCCTTTGCTATGTTTAATCTCGCTATTACCACCTCGCACTCAACCTTGTTGTTTATTGTAGGAAACTCCATTTTAAATGCATAACAAATGGACAATCCTTTCGAGGATTCGAGCACTACTCCTGCTCCTGAACTGTGTTTGTTTGAACCACCATCCACATACAACTTCCAACGAGAAAATTTGTTTACATCATCCTTTTTTTTCAACGTCTTGCGTGGTAAACTTAGCGGTGAAGTCTACCAACACCAATCCATTTATTACTCTCCTCAGATGGTATGTAATGTGTTACTCCCTCAACTCTATATTCCACTTCAGTAGTCTCCTCGAAGTCTCAGGTTGGTTATAACACTTGCTTCAAGGGTTGACCCATCGACACTTTGATTGGATGAGACTTGAAATGCGGTTCGAGATTTTGGATAGTTCTTTTAAACTCATGTAAACCACTTGCTAATATAGTAGACCAACCTTTGAATGTCGCCTCCTCATGCACTACTGTTACATTTAGTGCATGTGTAGACACTGGCAAGTAAACAAAACCTCCTTGTTCAACGGTTTGCATAAGACCGTCGGTATATCCACGTATCTCAATAAATCCTTGAAGGCATTCTAGCAATCTTGATTTCGCTCAAAATTCTTCTTACCCTTCCTGAAGGCATTGAAGAAGGGTCTGCATTTTTCCGTTGCCTTTGAGATGAACCGATCCAAGGCAGCGACCTTCCCAGTCAAGCTCTGTAGTTGTTTCTCCTTAGTTGGGGTGGTTACATTCCTCAAGGCATTAATCTGTTTCGGATAGCATTGATGCCCCTCGGATTAACAATGAAACCTATAAATTTTCCCGATGCAACCCCGAAAGAACATTTCAACGGATTAGTTTCATTCCATACTTATGTAACACCTCGAACTTCTTTGCAAGATCATACAAATGGTTTCACGATACTTGTGACTTCATAAGCATGTTATCCACATACACCTCCATTATCCATCCAATATGATTGTTGAATATAGAATTCACCAATCTTTGGCATGTGGCTCCGGCATTCTTCAAACCAAATGAAAGTACTCGAAAGTAATATAATCTCAAATCCTTTTGAAGCTAGTATTCTCTTGATCCGGTGGATGCATTAGAATTTGATTATAACCCGAAATAAGCATCCATGAACGAGAGTAATTCATGCCCCGAGGTCTCGTCTGCCAGTTGACCAATTCTGGGTGGAGGAAAGCTATTGGGCATGCCTTATTCAAGTTCAAGTAGTCGATACATGTCTACCATTTTCCATTTGATTTCTTAACCAATAGGGGGTTGGATACGCATTCGGGGTATAAAGCGTCATGGATAAAGCCATATTCCATCAGCGTATCCACTTCTTCCTCCAATGCAGCGGATCGCTATGGACCGAAACCACGTCTTTTCTGTTTCACTGGTGTAAACTTGGGATCAATATTCAGTGCGTGCCATGCTATCTTCTACGATATCTCACATATATCCAAAAGTGTCCAAGTAAACATCCATATTTCCTTAGAGGAAATGACCAGTTTCTTTCTTAAGTTAATGCTAATATGAGATCCAATCTTTAGAATTCGTGTAGGATTGCCGTATCAATTGGAATATCCATTATCAGCACAATTGGCAGCTCGCCCTTCCCATGACTTCTTCCTAAAATCCAGAGTTTCATCAAATCTACTATAGTTCTCGAGCAAGGGTTCGAGCTTTAATTGCTATGCTTACGAATCACGAATGTAAAGAGTCCTCACTGCATTCTTTCCCTTCTCCTGCCACTTTGCTTCCCTCGGCTCCACTACTTAACATTCCCTTCCTACGCTCTGGTCTCCTCTTACTGATCAGACCCCATTCTTGGTAAGGAACTTCATCATTAGGCAAAAAGGAACCAATGCGATTCTAAAATCAGCAAGGACCAGTTGGCCTAAAAAGGCATTGTATGTCGAGTATTCATCCAATATAATGAATTTTTGAAACTGGACTACCCTATGATCTCCTTCACCCAATTCCATAGGCAGATTGAATGTTCAAATTAGTAGTTTTGGCTTTGCCCATAAATCCTTGCATCTTAGTTTTGTAGGCTATTATCCAGCCTTTTGGCCGAGAAAAATGTGGATAGATTGTAAGAGTCAAACTTGGATTTATCGAGGTGGAAAAGCACTAAGAGATAGCCCAAGAGTCCAGAAACAACCAGATGGGAACACAAAACCAGAACCAAGACAACTAAAGACAACAAGATAATGGGATCCCCAAAGTTGGGGATCGGTACCGACTCCTAATTGAGGATGCTACTGGGTTGCAAATATGGCTTGGGTGTGTTGAATCATGAGTTTTGATTCATGACAAAAAACTTAAACGATCAATGATAAGACTATACGATCAAGCGTCAAAAAGAGAATGAGATTTGCTATTAAACTACAAAGAAGACAAGACTTCAAATCTAAGTATAATATGATTGTTTAATGAATTTTTAGTCTTAAATATGGTTTAAAATTGTTAAAATCTATCCTCAAGTAGTTTACACAAAATAAATGTTGTTTTAAGATTCAAATTCTTAAAAAAATAAGCAAACTGTGCACTGACAACCAGGTCAGTCGACTGACCGAAAACAGCCAGTTGACTGACCATGCTCAGCACACAGATTTGCACTGTTTTACACTATCTTTGAATATTCAGTACACGGTCTTTTTTGCTCAATCGACTGACCGACTCTAACGGCTATTTTAACTGAAAATACACTTCTAATTGTGAAGAGTTTCGATCCAAATTGAAGAGATATGGCTGCATCTTTTGATTGAAACTCTTTATGAATAGTTGTAAGAATTTGTTCGCTATATAAACACATTAGAATCACTTCTCAAATCACTAATTTTTATTTCAATTTCTTGCTATATTCTCTACTATCTATCTCTGCAATCTACAAGCAATCATAATATATATATTGCTTGAATCTTTGAATTAATTAACTTATTCTTCGATTCTAAGCAATATCTTCCTTTCATATCTTCACACACACACACGCACACACTATTTACTTGTGGATTTAATTATAGGAAGGGTGTACTATTAAAAGACATATCTGTGTTATTCAGAACACAAGTGTCATCTAATTTTTGTTTGCCAATAGAAGTCCTGTTCGATTGTCCTCTTCTGCTGTTGAGGGTGAAAAATCCTGTTCGGTTGCTCAGGTGTTGTATACCTATTCCTCCGGGTTAAGTGAGGGGTTTATAGAGTTTAAAATCCAGAATGTAGTCTAGGACTGGATGTAGAACGGGAAGTTCGAACTAGTATAAAAAATCCTGCTGTGCTTATTCTTATTTACTTTACTATTATTATCTGTTTCCGTATTTGGATTATAATACATTCCATATTACACGATCCTAAGTGATAACTAGCCACATAGTAGTCACTATCAGAGTGGATCCCATCTTCTTTCCACATGTCTATCTTGATGTCAAACCTTATTTCCAAAGTTGTTTTATTAAATCAATGCAATTCTTCATCCATCTTCAGAACACTTGAAACTACAACTTTGATCCCCTTCAACTCCATCGTTTGGACTCAGAAGCATGCTAATATTAGTGCAAACAACTATGGAATCATAAAGCTAACCACAAGAGGATTCGACATAAGAAGTCGAAGTACCAAAAATGGTGAACTTAGGGATCGATACCGACTCCCACTTGGGGATTGGTACCGACTCCTACATATTATTGAGGTGGCACCTATTATTTTGGAAAAATTGGTCAAATTCACGAACAAAGGCTTAGAGATATTTAGATGAGATTTTAGGCTCCCTGCATCTATAAATAGGAAGGTAGGGCTCATTTTTAGGACCTTTAGGTTCTAGCTTTATTATTTCTTATATTCTTGTAATTTTGAGATTCTAAGTGTGGGAGTTTTATCGAGTCCTAAGAACTTCTGCCTCCAAGTTAGAAATCAGCAACAAAAAAATTAAAGTGGATATAATGCAAGCTTTGCCGAACCAATATAAAATATGATGTCTTGTTATTCCATCATTTTCATTTATATTTCTTTAAATTTTATTATCCTCTATTACTTTCTAAGTGTTTATGCCATTTTCGTTTCAAACATTTTGGTGCTTTCGTTGAAGACCTTAATCTCGTTCCACTTTGATCGATCTTCTAATATTGGATATGCCTATATCCAAGAAATAGATTCAATTTCCCTATCTTTTAAGTCTACAACTCAGATTTCCAAAAAATGTAGAAAAAGCTTTCTACTATGCCCCATCAAGGAAGGAACTCCAAATCTGAACCATAACCACCACAGCTACCATTAGGGATATTGAGAATCAGAATCTTAGCATAGGAATGAAGCTAACTAGCCAGAGCAAACGGAGATCCTGACTCTAATTGAAATTATCACCAGAGGGGAGAGGAATAGGTTGATGAAGCGGATGGAAGAAAGATTCCAAGATAGCCAATGGGAGATGAACAAAACAATTCAACAGAGATTGAGCTAATTCAAAAGAGCCAAAGATGAACTAGAAGGAATTCCAGCTCAGGATCTGAGAGTTCTTCTTCATCCGAGCGAAGACGGAGGGAAGGAAGCCAGAAGAAAACTCAATATGATATTGAAACATTCTTACAAGGAAGAGGGCGAGCCCTAGGCTCAAATTTACGGATCGGTACCAACCCCGACTTGGGACTTGGTATCGACCACTAATGGTGGACCCAAGGCCCATCCTCTAGAAAGCGCTATGGATGTCATTCTTCGATGTTTTATTGAAGGTCTGAATCTAGAAAATCACAATATTGCTGATGATGCTGCTCATGGGAATCAAATAGGGGGAATGCTAGACGAATGGGTCCCTTGGAATTTGAGGAACCTAGGTATTGAGCATCTTCCCAAGAGTGTCCACTGGGCCGAACACTTGGGGCAAGACCCGATTACTGCCATTCAATCAAGCATGTTGATTCAGACTATTTGGAGGATATGGTTAGGAGGTTGGTTAGTGAATATAGATTTAGAACTAATGATGATTAGGGAACTTATACTAGTCGGAATCCTTTTATAGAGGACATCCTTCACGTGAGATACCACCAAAGATTCAACATGCCAACGATGCCGTTGTACGAAGGAACTACGGACCCTAGGCAAGACTTATTAAGATATGAATGTCATATCGATTCATCCAGGGCTTGGGATGCTGTGAAGTGCTGATGTTTCCTAATTTTCTAAGAATAGGTAGTTACGATGTGGTTCACTTGGCTTCCACCGAGGTCCATATCATCTTTTGCGGAATTGTCATGGAAAATCACGGAGCAATTCTGTTTGAACAACTCACGTTCGAAACACATGATGCCATTGTCTAATGATTATCAAGTTAAAGGAGAGTTGTTGAGGGACAATTGAATCGGTTCTACATAACTGTAATGGAGATAACAGATCTAAAGAAAGATATAGTGTTGATGGCACTCTGTAGAGGAGTTAAACCAAACTTGGATTTTGAGGATTGGATAGAAAGGAAACAATCATGATAATGGAAGCCTTTTATAGAAAAGATAACGAGTTTTTGTGTCAGAAGGATGCGTGCAAATGTCCATGGAGGACTGGTGCTGGAAGTTCGAATGAGCCGATTCAAAGTAATATTGTTATAAAGCAATCTGTAGGAAGCTCTAGGAATGTTGCTGTGAAAGTTGTCTGAATAAAGAAGAAAAACAAAACAACGATGAGGAAAACAAGGGAAATCCAAATAATAGGAATCATTTCAGAGGTCCTAAATATGAAAATTACACTAAATTGAATAGCTCGATTGTGAATATCTATCTGGCTACTCAGAATGCTGAACTATATAGGAAGCCGACACCTATGGAGTCAACTGAGAAGGAGACGAAGTTGGGAAAGTTTTGGAGATTCCATGAGTCTAGCAGTCATAATACTAATGAGTGCAGGCACTTGCGCAAGATGGTTCAAGATTTAATAAGGAAAAAGAAATTGCAACAAAATGTGATATCTTGGTAGGATACTGGGCAAGAAAATTCTAGCTCCCTTGGGTTATCTTCTCAACGGGGGTAAGCTAAGCCGAGTGTTGATCCATTCAAGTGGTCAAAAAAACAATTAGTTATTAACAAATCACAAGTGGGCCTCATCCTGCTAATAAGTGTTTTACAAAAATGGATAGATACATTGGTGCCTTAAAGCATGCTAAGAATGAAAGTTGCTATGATCTCGAGGATGGAGCTCCGGCAAAACAATCTAAAACCATGGCGGACGATATTATTTTCTGGAACAGGGATGCTGATGGAATGGAGGCTCCGACAATCAACCCACTCAAGATCTTGGCCATGATTGATATTGCTGTCATACGAAAGGTTGCTTTTTGGCCATAGGAGTTCGGTCAATTCTATTCAAAAAAAGCATACAATCAAATGATGTTGGTGGAGAGAAGTTTAAAGTGTTATAGATCTTGTATACAGGGATTCAACAGGATGGCTACTGAAGCCATAGGATTTGTTTAATAACCAGTGGAACTTGATGAGGGTGACCGTAGGAGAGTGTGGGTCATGTCGTTTTAGTGTTGGATATTTATTCTGCTTATAACGCATTCTTGGGCCGACCGACCCTAGCTGAATTTAGAGCAGTCATTGTGTTTAACTATGAAATTCCTTACGAATAATGGAGTGGAGATCGTACATAAAGATCAAGTGGCTGGCCACGTGTGCTATGTCGCTAAATTGAAGGAAGAAAGGCGTAAGGAGAAAGGAAAGAGTGTAGAGAGGGTCCTTTGTAAACGTTTTGGATGCATAGAAACTACTACCCGAGCCTCGGCTTAGGCAAACTAGTCGCCTTTACGATGATATGGACCAATGAAAAGAGCCGAAGGGTAGATGAACAGAACCCATCGATTTGATAATCACTATTCTAGTCAGTAAGGATGACCCAAGTAAAGTCATGAAGGTTAGATCTCATCTCGGTACTAGCGTGATGAGGGAGTTGGTTGGTTTTCTCTAGGCATGCCTGGACATGTTTGCCTGGATAGACTCGGATATGTGTGGGACCTCGGTCGGGATAGTGAGCCATGCATTGAACATAACTCCCAAACGCATTCCTGTGAAATAGAAGTGCTACAGCCTGGGTCTTGGGAGTTCCGTTACACTTAAAGAAGAAGCGGATAAGTTAAAGGACAATAGCTTCATCCACGATGTCTTATACCTAGATTGGGTATCAAACCCTATTTTGGTAAAGAAAGCAAACAAGAATTGGAGGACATGTGTTGACTATTCGGATTGAATAAGGCATGCCAAAAAGACCGCTTCCCATTGCCGAGGATAGTTCATTTAGTGGGCTCGACTATAGGATACAAGCTACTCTCCTATATGGATGCGTACTTCGGATATGATCAAATCCCAATGCATGTTCCAGATCAGAAACATGCCCTCTTCATCACCAACCTCAGACTCTATTATCATCCGGTCATACCCTTTAAATTAAAGAATGCAAAAGTGACATACCAGAGACTTTTGAATCGGATTCTCAAAGACCAAATTGGACGATCAATGGAAGTTTATATAGACAATATACTTGTGAAGTCATGACGTTCGAGAAATCACGTTGATGATTTGGCAGGGATGTTTGGTGTCCTCCGACGGTATGGAATGAAACTCAATCCCTCGAAACGCACTTTTAGCATGGCATCAAGGAAATTCTTAGTTTCATTGTCAACTCCCATGGGATTCAAGCCAATCCAGAAAAGGATTTAAGAGAGATCGAAGCCCTAAAGACGATCAAGGAAGTCCAGAGTCTAAACGAAAAGTCCCTGCTTTGAGTCGGTTTATCTCTAGAGCCACTGATAAATTTATCCCTTTCTTTGAGGTGATCAAAAAGGTAAAAAGAAACTTTGAATGGAACCAGGATTGTAAAGATGCCTTCCAGGCTTTAGTGAATCACTTAGAAAGGCACCCAATTCTTTCAGAGCCAGTGGATGATGATGATTTGTTCATATACTTAGTGGCGTTGGTGCATGCCCTAAGCACCACACTTATGCGTAAGGAATCTTACATCCAGCGATTAGTTTATTGCATTAGTAAGTGAATGACAGAAGCAGAGAGAAACTACCCACGATTGGAAAAACTTGCATACTGCCCGTTGATTGCATCCAGAAAGCTCTACCCCTATTTTCAAGCTCATTCGATAAATGCCTTATTGACTAGCCTTTAAGACAAGCTTTGTAATGACTTGAGACTTCTAAAAGAATTTTGAAGTGGAACATTGAATTGAGTCAATATGATATCACCTATCACCCTCGGAGAGCAATCGAGGGTAAATCTTTGGCGGATTCCATAGTCGAATTCACTGCATGAGATGATCCTCTAGAAAGCAGTGGAGAAAAAGAAGTTGGATGTAAAATATACATGGATGGTGCATCTAATGATTGATGTTCTAGAGTTGGAGTCATGCTTGTCACACCCAAAGAGCACCCATTCAGTTATACACTAAAACTCCACTTTTCGGCAATGAACGACGAAGTTGAATACGAGGCCCTGATTGTAGGACTCAAAATTACCAAAGAGCTGAGAATAAAGGCTTTAAACATTCTCTACGACTCCCAACTAGTGGTACACCAAGTTTAGAAAGTGTATCAGGCGAAAGGAGCAAGATTGGCTCCCTATCTAAATCGGGTTTTTGAGCTGCTTGGCAACTTTGAATATTACAGGTTCACTCATATTCCTTGCGAGGAACATGAAAAAGCCGACTCACCTGCTAAGTTGACTTGTTGTAGAGATGCAAAGCTCATTGGCCTAGTTCCAATTGAGGTACTTTCAGCTTCGAGCATCGACCAGATGGATGTCGATTGGATCTTGAAGACTGAACCTGAACGGGATTCATGGATGACTCCAATTCGAGATTATTAGCGAAGAGGGATCCTTTTGAAGAGAAGGAACGAACAATGAAAAAATACTTCACCAAGCTTCGAGATATAATATGCAAGAAGGATTACTGTGTAGGAAGGGTTTCGCTATCCCCATACTTCAGTGTGTCACTCACGACGAGGTCAAACAAATAAAAGAAGTTCACGAAGGGGCTTATGGAGACCACATTGGGTTGCAAATCTTAACGAAGAAGATTCTTCGATATAGATATTTTTGGCCAACCGTAAATCAAGATACAGCTGAGTTTACCCAAAAATGTGACAAGTGCCATAGATTTGCTAAAATTCCAAGATCCTACCGACGAAAATTACTCAAATGGTTAGTTCTTTGCCCTTCGCAGTTTGGGGCATCAATATCACTAGTGTTCTGCCAATATCCATCGTGGTGGTTGATTATTTTACCAATCGGCTAAGGCAGTACTATTAGCTATGATTACTACAAAGAAAGTAATCAATTTTATAGCTTAGAATATTATCTGTCGCTTTAGGGTTCCACAAGCAATCGTTACCGATAATAGGACCTAATTCGAAAGCATGGAATTTAAGGATTTCTGGCACTAACATCATATAAAAATGAGATTTTTAGCGGTAGCACGCCCTCAGGCGACAGAACAGGTCAAAGCTGTAAAAAAATTATCAAGTTCATTCTCAAGGAACGATTGGAGAAGGCTAAAGGCAAGTGGGTCGACAAACTTCCGTTAACACTTTAGGCTTATCGAACCACTCATAAGTCAACAACTGGCCACTCTCCATTTACCTTGGCATATGGATCGGAGGCTATGATCACGGTCGAATTGGAAATGCCCACTCATTGGGTTACTCACTATGATCCATGGATAAATGAATAACTCCTTCTGAAGTCTGTTGATATGATCGATAAGTGATGGACTGAAACTGAGTTGAGAGCAGCTGCACGCAGACACCAAGTGGCTCAATATTATACAACCAAAGTCAAGAGTTGGACCTTTGAAATTGATAACTTAGTCCTTAAACGAATCTTCCCTGGCCTAAGAACTTAAGCCCTAACTGGGAAGGTCTGTATACAATAAAGGAAAGGCTTGGAGATGGCATTCTCAGGCTAGCAACCGTGGATAGGATTTTGCTCTTGAAGGCATTGAGTAATGAGCAACTACGACACTATTTCACTTAGAATAAACTTATAAATAATGGACTAAAGCCGTGTAATAAGGCAGATTCCATCATTTTTCTTCCTTTACGAAATAAACGACTTTTCAGCCCAAACTTCCAAGAGTCGTGACTTGATCAACTCAAATGAATTTTCATAAGATTAATGCAAATGTGTAGGTAACCGAACAAATGTGCCGAACAAACATTGGTGGCCCATGTTTGGGCCCGTGAAGTCCCCATTTATGTTTGGAGGTTGACAACAGCTAACTATTGCCTTCGGATTGTGGGTAGGAGTATAAACATAAGCCGGATACGACATAACTGTCCACATCTAACTCTCGTTCTTAGAGGAAGACCAAAAGTATAAAATAACATTGGATGTGATATGAGCATTCGTACCCTAACTCTCATTCCTAAAGTAGGAGCTGGTATATAAACTTAAGACGAATGAAATACGATCATTCGTGAATTGACTTTTACCTTCGGATGGAGGCAAGACCACAAACTTAAAACCGAGTGTGACACAACCATTCATGCGCTAACCTTTAACTTTAGATAAAGGATAGGAATCTAAATCAAATAGAATGTGACATGACCATTCACTCATTCAACACTCATCCTTGGATTGAGGGAAAGAGTATAAATGAAAGCAAACGTGATAAGTCTGTCTAATCCCTAATATCCTACCTAGAGTAGGCACGTCGAAAGATCCTTACTCGGAGTAAGTGCAATTCAATCTTCAATCCTTCATTCAACACCCAAAATAAGGCATGATTGATGAACATCCTAGATTAGGCTGTATGTGCTATGATTATTAGTAGTTGGCTTAAGTTTGCGCCCGGAGTTTGTTGTAATCGAGACTTAATATCCTAGAAAAGTATACTTGAATCACTGCTTTAAATGGTTAACCTTAATGATTGCTTTATATTTACTAGAGTAGTTCGGGGTCGACAAATTATAAAATAGACTGAGGACTTGTTATGAAAATGATCGCTATAAGAAATAAACACAAGAACATTGAAAGGAAAGTATATTTCTTAAGTACTTAACAAATTTGAACAAATATTCTACAAAACAAGTCTTTATTATTAAAATTAAACAAGAAAGCTAAGTACAAATGGTTCACACGAAAAGCAAAAAAGTAGGAATGGACGCCAAATCCGTATAAAGCCAACCAACAAACAAGAGGACTCTATGTACGAAAAATGTAACTAGCAACTGTTTCTTCTTTGACCTCTTCTTCTTCTTAGCACCAGAGGAAGCTTCGCTCGAGCTTCTCCTTTCATTCTCCCTCTTCCTCTACCTTCTTGGCCGTTAGGAGGAGTGCAATGCGAAGATCTAGCAGGCACACTCTTGTCGCTCCAAGGAAAAGGAATGGAGGTTGGAAGGCTTTATGAAGACATTGCCATCGTACTCTGAGCGATTCCAAGTGGAGGATTATGTACCTTTGAGAAGATGGTATGGCCTGGCAAGGCTATAGATGTAGGAATGGAGAAAACATCCTCCTTCTCCAGCTTAACTTTACTGGCCGCCAGAAGCTGGCGGTCAATCTCACCCAGAGTGTGACCCGATAGTGCTTCGAAAACTCCATTGATTATAACATCTTCATTAACATGGGTCTCTTCAGTTCTGCTAACTCCTTCTTCCAGCAAAGCGTCAATCGCCTATGCATCAAGGCATGGTTCATCTTCACTGAGACAGTTGGAATGGTTGTAGAAGATGCAATAGTCAGTAATTCTGTTGCAGGCGCATGTAGTCCCGGTTGAGAGCCCTTATTAGGAAGTGGAACAATGATGGGTGAGCCTGAAACTTAAGAAACAAGGAAAGAGGGATTAGTTGTGTTAATCGGTGGCATCATTGCTGAAATGGAGGTGAGAACCCTATGCTCATGTTCCTCATATCGAAGGACCAAAAGTCGGTGGGAATTTCCCCCAAGCCAGCGAATGTGCCTATTGATGGGATCGAAGGAGTTTTTTCTGCAGATGTAACTAGCAGAGACTGAGAGGAAGTCTGTGCCTTAGAAATTTTCACGATCAATCTCTTTTTAGTGGCAGGCTACTGATCATCCCCGGATTGTTCGGGCTGAGACCCATGGCCCACTTTAGTGTTACCTTGGCCGGCCTCACCACTCTGACTAATAATTTCACCTTCCTCGATGCCTTTATGTTTTTGTTCTATGTTTTCTGCAACTCCAGCTCTAGGACTTTAGACTAGGGGAAAATCTTAATCGACTTCACTTCCTACAGGCGGATCGTTACCATCATCATCATCATCATTAATGACGACAACTGGAACTGTGCCGGTGCTGCATCCTATTTCTTATAAACCATAGGCAAGAAAATTCTCATCTGACGATAGAGTTTTCATATACCTATCCCTCGTAGGGAGTGTCATGAGAGTATTAATGGTATCTAAAATTGATCTGTCACTAGGTCTCGCTGGAACATCTGTATAATAGAGAAAGATAAATTAAGCATGTAGACTATAAGGCAAACGCACAAATAGTGTTTGAAATAAAACATACGTCTCGATATCCATCTACAAGTGAACCCGGGTGGACGGCATACATAAAACCATTCCACCTTAGAATAACTCGGCTTGATCCAAGCCATGGTAATTATTCTGAAACCCCTTATTGGCTCCAAGTAAATAAGAGATGGATTTTCTTTGTTCTCTTGAAGCTATACGTGTATCGAATTTCCTCATCGCTAAGCACTCGTTTCAAATGCTCGGAGAAGACCATATAAGTGCTAAGAAGAAAAGAATATCTGTTTGGATGCAGTTGTGTAGGAGTCAGTCTCGTAAAGTTCAAGACTCGACAGAAGAATTGATTAAATGGCAGGACGCAACTCGCTAGGCGCATATATCTGTTGCAGGCTATATATCCTTCTGGAGGATTATGAGATCTCTGGTCGTGGGGTAGTGATAGAACATCAGTGGCTGAAATTTTATGCTTAATTCATATCCTCTAAAGAGATCCTTCATGGATTTTTGAGGGAACAGAATCAACCAGGTGATTCAATATTACTTCATCCTCAAGAGTATCGGGTGCTGGATCTATTTTAGGCGTGTCTACCAGTTCAACCTGGTCTTCAGGAATCTGTTGCTCTACTTCAGGATTCTCAAGACTTTATTGATCAACATATGGAATTTATGGTTGCTTCCTTTGCTGGATAGGAGTTTGCTGCACCTGTGAAGTTGTGGTTGAGCTCGACTCTACGTCAGATTCGATGTATTTAAAAGTTGACATACTTATGGCCTGAGCAGCCAGACGTTCGGAACATCTTTGGTCCATTTCTATATAAAACTCGATAGATAATTAACAAAAGAAGATTAACTACAAATTGTCCCCCTATGCTAAAGTGGATTCTAGTGTAGTGTAGTGTAGTGTAGTGCAGTTAAGATTTTTGGTATCAAATAGTTGTTTGACCTGAATGTTCATCTTTAAAAGTATGGTCATAACTCGAGGTGACCGTCATCACTGACCGTTCCGACTGGTTTTATGTTATTGTCCACACTTTGGAAAAATGTTTCAAGATGGAAGAGGAATTTGGCTTGGACTTGCAAGACAATATTTGATTGTAGAAGCTGGAATAGGAAAAAAATCGCCTAAATATAGGAGTCTCACCGACCACCACAATTAAGGAAAATTTTCCCTTTCTTCCTCTATCTCAAGCGACTCCAAAATCATGGCTGCCAACATCCATCCTCTTCTATGTCCTCTCACCTACACCTCCACGTGTTCAGGTCAACCATTCGCCTACCTATAAAGGTTAAATGTGGAGTTTGGTGCATTCTCAAAGCTAGGGTTTGGATCGGTGTATGAGCAGTTCAAGGTTTCTAGGTAAGGACACGGCGGACTGGGCGACATTAGTTATTGGTGACGATGAGCGATGGTGGTCTTTAGTTTAGGCGAAGGTGAAGATTGATTCAGGGATTGAAGGTTTTTCAATAGTATGAGTTTGAGTTCTTTTGGGTTGGTAAAAGCAAAGTGAGAAAATAGAATGGAGGAGATGGGTTGTATAGTGTTGTCAACCCGTATTCTCACATGAACATAGAAAATCTTCCAAGTGCAAAGTCGGTATCGCCTCCTAAATCAAGGATGGGTACCGAGTCCTAAATGTTAAAGAAACATGTAAACATATATATATATATATAACTTGCAAACATATATATATATATATATATATATATGCGGAGTTGTGTTAATGCATGTACGTGTAACCGACATATACATGCACTCTTCTAACTTAAGAATGTGCATTTGGGCATGTGTAAGTGTAAATATCCGATTGTTGATGACTAAAATTAAAGGAAATTTAAATTTATACCTCAGGAACTCATGGATGGAATCAGTCTAGAATCATTAGAAATGGAATAGAAGATCACGAGATCACATAACAGATTTATAGTCTCAGATGTTGGGAAAACGTCACGGTGAATTAATGTGGACATAAGAATTCATGAAGTCAGTCCATAAAAGGATAACGACCTTCCAAACCACAAAGTAGAGTCTTTTACATAAATCCAAACCTTTCTCGATTCAAAGCACAACATGTTTGAAACGAGATATACTTTGAGGGGAAAGTGCTATCCAGCCTTTTGGCAGAGCAAAATTCGGACAGACTGGGCGAGTCGAACTTGGAGTTATCGAGGTGGAAAATTCAAAAGAGATAGCCTAAGGGTCTAGAAACCAAATGCAGACAGGATTACAAAGCTAGAACCAAGACAAACCAAGACAATAAGACATTGGGATACTCAAAGTTAGGGAACGGTGCCGACTCCTAATTAGGGATTGGTACCGACTCCTAAATATGACTTAGGTGGAACCTATCTTCTTCCCACACGTCTATCTTGATGTCAGGACCCTATTCCCAAAGTCGTTTGATTAAATCAATGCAATTCTTCATCAACCTTTGTGAACACTTGATTACAACTTTGCTTTCCTCCACTTCTATCATTTGAACTTAAAGTAAGCTAAAATTGGAGCAAATAACTATGGAATCACAAAGCTAACCACATGACGTCTGAATTAAGAAGTCGAAGACACCAAAAATGGTGAACTTAGGGACCGGTACCAAATCTCGCTTAGGGACAGTACTAACTCCTAGATATTGTTGAGGTAGCATCTATTATTTTGGGAGAATTGGTCAAATTCATGCATAATTGTTTAAAGATATTTTAGAAGAGATTTCAAGCTCCCTACCTCTATAAATAGAAAGGTAGGAATCATTTTTTGGGATCTTTTGGCTCTAACTCTATTATTTCTTATATTATTGTAATTATGAAATTCTAAATGTTGGAGTTGTATTGAGACCTAAGAACTTCTGTCCCCAATTCAGAAATCAGCAATAAAATATTAAAGTGGATGTAAGCCAAGCTTTGCCAAACAACTACAAAAGATCGTGTCTTGTTATTTCCTCGTTTTTATTTATATTTCTTCATATCTTATTCCCTTATATTACATTTGGATGTTAGTGCCATTTTTGGTTCAAACACAGGTCATAACCTTATTTATGTTAATCTTCATTTAATGGAACATCCTTCTGAATAGTATGTTTACAAGTCTTCTAATAACCACCAAGACCCGATGTACTATTGTCGATCCTATACCTTACGTTATCACCATGGGGTCAAAAGTTAGTGCTTCGACTCCATCCACATCTCTATTTTTGAACATGACATTATGTGTTATCATCCTTGCCGCTTAGCTGGGACTCCTTCTACGACAAAGAAATCTTCTTACGGTACATGTTTTAGAAAGATCATGCATCATTTCATTTCCCTCCAGCTTTTCTCTGCTAAATGAGTTCCACTAGTTATGATATTGATATCCAGACTTCCATTATTTCACCTGGGCCCGTTTTCTACTTGGTCCAGGTTGATACCCTTGGGAAGACAACCCTTGAGGTCTTGCGATTTGACTACCTTCCTTGAGTTCTTTAATGTACCGCTGGAGCTTATTCTTCCTTATTAGTTCTTCAATGAGATCCTTCAAATGCTGGCAGTCCTTCATGTTGTGCCCATGGATCCCTTAGAAACGATAGTACTTTCCGAAGTGTCTTTCCTACTAGTTGCCTCCCTTCTAGGAATCTTTTTATATCGTTATGTTTCTTGAGTAGCAAGGTATATATTTTCCACTATATCATTTAGGTACGTATAGTCTTTTGGTTTCATATTTTTTGGGTTTTTCTTATTTTCTCTATGCCCACCGCCAAGGCCACAATTCATTTTCTTCTGGTTGCTAGAGTTTTCAACATTAACTGCCATGCTATAAGAGATTTCTCCAGCTTGTTTAAACACCAAGTTGTTTTGGATAACATCCTTTGACTACCCATCATCGGTCTTCTTTGTAGCTAGACTCGTCTCTTTTAATCGCAGAAACTGATTAGTCCTCTAGTAGAATTCCTCCATAGTTGTTGGTTGTTCCATCTTCAACCACTTGCCAAAATCCATGTCTAGAAGTATGCCCCGGACTAATGCCATATAAACCATATCCTCTTTCGGATTACTCACTTCTACAATAGCAACATTAAACTGATTCAAGAACCCTTTCAGTGACTCCTTAGGTCCTTGAGATAAGCTCGACAAGGACACCATGTCCTTAGGCCCAGCAGCATAGAGCCGGAACTGCTCTAATAATTTCATAGCCAAATCATCAAAAGTTGATATGGATCTAGGCACGAGCCTAATGAACCACATAAATGCAACACCTTTCAAGAAAATAGGAACACGTCTACTTGAACAACATTTGTTGCCCTAGCACCATCCATGTTGCATTCATGCTTGAGTAAATGCTGCCTAGTATCATTAGTCCCGTTATACGATGGCATTGCTAGCATCGTAAACTTCTGGGATACTCCTATTATATAATGTTTCCAATGAAGGAGTTCTGCTAGACGTGGAACCACATTCCTTGTACATTCTACCTTTGTTTTCGTTGACCAACTACTTTACCATATCTACTATATATTCCTCATCGACATGATATTCCGAAGGTCGATTATCAGGAGCTACGCCAAGTGTTTAGCTCTACGAATGATCTAAGTTTTCTTAGTTGACGTCTATGTTCTCCAATCTCCGGGAGAACCACTCCTCCGGTCTTTCGTTTATGCTTGGTTGTTTCCATTGTGGCCATTTGAATTCTAGCTCCATTAACTCCAACATCCATCTCATAGTCACTACCGTTATGCTGCAAGTCATCCTCCGAGTCAAATAAGTCCATAGGCTCAGCTACTAGTCCTTCTAAATTCCTTTATGTACCGACCTCATTCTTGTTGGTACCGAGTTTACTTCTTCTAAGGAGAGAGCTCCGCCTTACTCCAACGACTCCTATTGCTGCTCTAATTACTACTTCTTTTTGTTTTTGCCTTTCATTTCTCCTATTTTGATCAGAAACAGATGCATTCTCTTCTTTAGATCCTGGAGGAGAAACTTCCCTCCTCCTCCTCCTAATCCTTTGTGGTTGCTAAGGTAGTAGTGCTAAGCTAGTATCTATCTTTTCCATCAAAGATTTCTAATTGTCAACCAACTTCCTATTTAACTCCTGCATCATCTTGTCAAATTTCAACCCCGGTAACAATCTCATGTCGAGAATATGACCTTAGTACTTCCTCTTGGTTATCAACTTCCATTAGATGAACATTACCTTCATCATCACCAGCTACCGCTCCAGATGATTGTCCAGATTACCTAGGCGCCATTGAGTTCTATCACAAGTTTATAAATTCTTTAAATCAAATCTTCTGGATCTAACCACTGGATCTCTCAAAACCCAAAATAGCAAGCTTGATCTAAGCCCGAGAATTAGATTATCAATGAAAGAACCAAAATGTTGATGATAAAAATGGATCAGTGCCCAAAGACCTGTATAAGCGTCGAGATCTAGCAAAAACTATAAGAAAATTAAAGAGAACACCTAGATTTTTAAAGTGGTTCGGTAAACTCTGACCTACATCCCTTTAGTTTTGATTGATGATAGATTTGAGAGTCATTAGTAAAAGGAATTTACTGATCTAAAGCCTAGAATAACAAACAGTTGCTTCCTTAGTGACTTTGATTGAGAAGAGATGGAAGACGAAGTGCCAAAAATTCTTACTCGTTAGCCATAGGATCTGTTTTTATAAGGAAACAACCTAGCAGAACCAAAGACCCATAAAGTATTAAGTCTAGATCCAGGTCTAAAGGTTTAAGAGAGGAAGGTGGGGTCCAAACATTACTAAAAACCACTTGGTATGAGTGGTACCACCCACTGCCGATGGGTGAAAAGGGGAAAAACCTCCCCTCCTCCTTCCACTTTGCCTTATATCTCCGTTGCATTGTCTTTTGAGCACTTTTCCTGTGAGATTGAGTTATTTCTGATAGTTCCTAATATTGCTTGTTCTTGGCTTCTTTCTTTGCTTTCTTCCAAAAGAATCCTTAGATTTGTTCTTTCATTCCATGAAAAAACCACCTTATGACTATCACTTTGAGTCAGAGCTCCATGTGCAAGTGTTTTAGAGGGCCCATGTGTAAGAATGAGCATTTGTTGGTCCGATAATAAAAATTATCAAGCTCAACAAAAAACAATAAAAATGAAAATCAAATCAAACCAACCAAGTTAAATTTGATTGGTTTAGTTGATTATCTAATTTAACCGAATTAAAAATGATTCATATTTTATGTTTGGAATATTCATTACACTTTAAGATAAACATAAATATATTACCGAAGAATTCTTATTTAGTATTCTTATTTTTTTTAGTAGTAATTTTGATACATAAGTGGTAAATGAAATCTACTTACACTACTAAACTAAAAATAAAAATCATTATAACATTAGTATTTTTGTAAATATAATAGAAGTTCGGTTAATTTGATTAAACTTATTATCGAACTATTTTTTTAGCGGGCCGATTATAATATAATCCAGTTACAAGAAAAAACCAAACCAACCACAATAAACTGGTTTGGCTGCTTTATTTAGTTTAACTAAAGAATGCTTAATCCTACCCACGTGCAATATAAAGCACTCGGTACCGAATTGTAGGACTCAGCATCGAGTGGGCCCTTTTCTCCAAATATTCTAGAATTTCTTGAGTATATTCATACTGCCCTTCTAAGTGTGTTCCTAAGTCCATGAATCGCATTTTCTTCATCTTGAAATTCTAATTCCAGTGAGAATCCGCTTGGTCAAAAAGCCAAATAATAGGTAAAGATCATGTAAGTCTACAGAAGATGAAGAAAATAAGGCTTATTTCCTAAAAAATAAAGATTGTAAACACATACTTCTTTACATCATCATAAATATTAATAACCAAAATACAAGTATTATGTAAATAAGCTTAGTTTATATGACATCAAATGTAACTACTGAAGTTTTATCACTTTAGATTGTGAATATTTAATTAATTTTGAATACCTAAATATTTTAGAAGCTTAAATAAATCATTTTTATTATTTAACGATGATGGTAAATTCATTTGAATATTTGTTTACAAAAATAATTAGTTTTGAGAAAAATTGAAAATGTGACCGAAAATTGTTTTTTGAATTTTCGACTCTTTATCGAATGAAAGTTGGTGCGCTGTTGTTGCATGCTTATGTACATATATAATAAGTGATCTATAGTGTAAAATAATTATCTAAAAGTAAGTATAATTAAAGAATTCTAAAAGCACTTTAGAAACTTAATTAAGTGATGTGACTTTTGCTTTTTGTTTAAATAATGAAAGGTGGACTTTTGTTTGCATTGATTTTTATGCCAATGTGTCATCATGAAGAAGCCATGTTGGTGCATGTGGGAGATTGTCCTTAGGCCTAAATTTCAAGGGTGTTATAGTCATTCTCCTAAGGGCTAGTGGGTATAGTTTTCCATATTTGCATTTCTACAAAAGTGCAACTCTACTTCCATTTTTCCACGTTACCTTTCACTCTTCACTTTAGCATCTCCTTGTCTCCATTTTCTTCATTCAAATGAACAATCCGAGCACTTCAAATCAACCCCATTTCTTCTTTAAACTCTCTATAAAAGCCTAAAACAACACGATCATACCTTTACCTGCCTAAAGGTCTAAACTTTAGTGCTCACTTCCCATTTCCCCTAGGCGAGCTTTGGGAGGGTTCTCGGGCTTTTATGCAGGCCTGTGCAAGTTGCCTTGTCAAATTTTATTATTTTGTGGTAGCAATCATTTTTCGAGGTTTAGATTCTAACTTAATGTAACTTACCCCACTTTGGAGGTCCAAAACTAACGGAAGTGGATGCTATAGTCATCCATATTATTAATCCTCGGCGACCAAATTCGGTATTGTTAGAGACATTGATATAATAGAAACACATGGATATAGATAATTTTAAAATCATAAGGTTCACATTCCATTTCAAATCATTTCAACATTCATTACATAATCCTATTCGAGAACCACATTCATAGAAAATATAACCAAGAGAAACATATGAAGATGCCCCCTTGGATGATCAAAGTATATGGCTAGGCAATTAAACTACTTTTCCTATGCAACAGAACACAGTGGAATCAAAATAGAAAAGAATTCTTATTATCTAGCTTACCTACTACATGTCTCTGAAAGCTTATTGGTCTAATGAGGTACCTAAAAATCTCAACTCTCAAACTACTCAAAGTTAATTGAGCACTCGAGAGTTTAAGGGGTTTGAGTCAAACATAAAGCCTGGTATAAATAATAACCACCATATAGAACCATTTGGATATCTAGTGAGACCACACCGCTTAGCAGAATAGGTTTTCTCCTCACTGATATCTTGCTCAAAACTTCATAAAAAACATACATACTGCTCATTCATCCACAATGGTTAAAACATAACAATTCAAAATATTATGATGATATGTAAACAAGTAAATCAATTCAAGGTTACCCATCCTCATTCATTTTGACTATCTGTCTCAGTTATAGTTTTTAGGATCACTATTAACCTATTAGTTTTCATGGGCCAACGAATAACATGTTTAATATTTATGGACTCCTTATCCAATTTCATAGTTTTCATGGGAACGCTAAGAATCTATTGTCCCCTTCCAATAACTACATCATTCATGGGTTCTCCCTGAACCTATCGGTACCTCAAACAACTTCCCTCTTATCCTAGTTTTCATTGGTTTACTAGCAACCTATTGACATAAGTCAATAAATAAATCCGAAAATAGTTTTCATGAGTTTACTACAAACATATTGGCCCCTGCCAATAACTCATTCTAATCATAGTTTTCATGGGTTTATTATGAACCTACTGGCCCCTGCCAATAACACTTCCTAAACATAGTTTTCATGGGTTTACCGTGAACTTGTCTATTTGATAACTTCTTAAATCAGTATTTAGGCATCCTATGTTGTGGTCTACCTGACCTCCTGGATGCAATTCTATTCATACATGAGTTAATTCAATTTATATTCACTACTGGGTCAACCTAGCTGGTTATTCTGCCATTTATCGAAAATATAGTTATGGGCCCATTATAATGTGAATATATATATTAGAAGAAGCAAACAAAATAACATAATAAGACCAACATCTGTGGCTTAATATCCTTGAAATCATTTTCATATGAAACATGGTTAATCCCGTTTACCTATTAATTTATCAAGAAAAGTTTCTTTAAAAACTTCATATTTTTAAGCCACTATAAAACTCCTTTATTATGCCATGGTTTTCCTTTAAAAATTAGATTGGGTTCTTTATTTTGAAAGCTAAGGCTTTCGAAAACTTTGACTATTACTTTCGAAACCATTAGATAACCTCCTTCGAAAGCATTCAAATCTTTTTTTTCAAAACACTAAACATGTTCCTTTCAAAGCACTTTTAATCATCTCTTTCAAAACACTCAAAACATACCTTTCAAACTTATTAAAGCATTACTTATTAACCCTTGGGAACATAGCTTTGAAACTATCGAAAGTACCCCTTTCAAAACCATTGGGTTTATGTTTAAAAATATATTTTGGGTCAAGGTGAATATAAATGAAAGTACCACTTTCGAATCCATTTAAAAGTATCCCTTTCAAAACTATTAACCTTCATATAAAAGAGTTTGGGGAAAAATGATGGCTTCGGAACCATCCTTTCAAAAGCATTTATCATTTAAGTAAAACATTTGAAGATTAGCTTCGAATCCCCTTTCGAAGAAATTGCCTCGAAACCATTAAACACTTTTGAAAGTTTTTAGAAAGTTGCTAACTTCATTTATAAAACAAGAGCTACCTTTCGAAGTAGTTGATGACTTCAGTTCATTCGAAAGGCATAAGATTGGCAGTAGGGTTTCGACTGGGTTGAAACCACCCTTTCAAAAGCTTGGATCTAAAAACAAGGCAACTCATTCAAAAGCTATCTTTTCGAAACAAAAGGGCGGCAACTATTTTAAAAGCTATTTAGATGGGTTTTAACCCCTTCGAAAGAATCCTTTTGAAAACAAGGCAGGCGCATATCTTTGGAAAGTAAAACAAAGGCTTCGAGTCCTTCGAAAGCATTGGTTTCAACACCATGCCTTCCGCCTTTCTCGAGTCCACTGCATACCAACAAATTCATACCTTAGTATTATTTTTGGCTTGGATGGTTCGACTTGGTTGAGGCGGAAGTATAGGGTCGAAAGGTACTATTAAAAGAGGCAAACATAATTTCTTGGTAAAGACTGCTTTAATGCCTTTTTTAGTAATTGCTTTTTAACTAACCTGCCAATTTGTAAACATTTTGTTGGTTGCCATAAACTTTTCAAATTCCTTCTTAAAAACTACTGCAGTTATTTCATATCTAAACAAGAATTAATTTGGCAAATAAGCCCTTCCATTAAGCAAAACAAACAAAACATTTAAGTCCGTCATCTAAAATAATTTAATTTTCATAGTAAATTGCTTAGGAAAAATCCATAAATATCATCTAAATTCACTTTTAATATGTTATCTAAAATATATAAATTTTAGACCTAAATTCCTTCAAATAATAGTCAAAATAATTTCAAACCTTCCTTGAAAATTCATATTAAATTTTCCATAATATAGAAAATTACAAAAAATTAAACTCATCTCCAAATTTATGATTTACATAACATATAAATTCCTTATGGCATTCAAAATTCAAAATAAACGGTTTTGGCCTTAAAACCATGTAAAACAATTATCAAATAAACTTGTTTAAATATATCATATCATGTTATCTAAGCATATCGTCATTAAAAATAATCATAATGGATTTAAACTTAAACCCAAAAATAAAATTATCATAAAAAAAATAGAATTGGTTTTGATTATTATTCACCTTGATTAGGATAAAAAATTTGGGATTTGATTGAGAGTAATTCCCCTTGCTTGATTGCTAAGCTTTAGATTGATTTATCTCCTCTTTTCTTCCTAAGAAATGGTCGGCTTTTCTTTCTTTGATTTACATTTTGTGTTTTGAGATAATGAACGTGAATAGAGAGTACAACCGTCAGTATAAGAGGTGCGACAATTCCTAATATGCCCTTGTGCTAAATAATTGACATATAAAACCATTCATAAGCCCACTTATTTAATTAAGCTTGATCTCTATTTTTTTTCAAATCTCATTTCCCTTATCACTCTAACATTTACATTATTCTATTTAATTTATCTAACTAAATCTCCTGGATAATTTTAATAAAAATTAGGGGTGTTACAGGCTCCCCTCCTTAAAGAATTTCATCCTCGAAATTTAGTTTGGACTAAATACTAAACATAATAATCATCTGTAACCACTCCTAACAACCATACTGCCTACCTGACTAGCAAATATCTATATAAATCTAATATATACTCTCAAAGAAAATTAGGATAAGTATCTCTAATCTTGTCTTCTGTCTTCCAAGTACATTCCTTATCGTTGTCGCTCTAATGAACTTTCAGCAATCTGACTGTCTTGCTCCTCAACCTTTTCTCATCTCTCGCTACAACCCGAACTGGTTGTCTAACAAAAGTCAAATTAGACTCAAATATCAAATCTTCCAACCCTGTTAGAGGAATTGTAGCCTTTGGATCATGCACATAATTGTAATATGAGACACATTAAACACATTGTGAACACCTGCCATACTTCTCGGCTACTCTACTCTATATGCGAGTTTTCTGATCCTCTCTATAAATTGGAACGGACCAACATATCTCGGTGCCAGTTTCCCTAACTTTCCAAATCGTACCACATCCTTCGTCGATGATGCCTTAATGAAAACCTTATCTCCAACTGAGAATTCTAGGCCCTTACGCCTCTTATCTACATAACTCTTTTGTCTAGACCGAGCATCCTTCATCCTTTCTTGGATCAACTCAATCTTATTTGTTGCCTCTAAACCAGATTTGGACCTAAGACTAATCCATCTCCAGTCTTCAACCAACATGCTGGTGATTTGCATGGCCTTCTATACAAAGCTTCAAAAGATGCCATTTCTATGCTAGTTTGGTAACTATTATTATAGGAAAACTCAACCAAATGTAGGTGATCTTCCCAAGACCCAACAAAGTCCAATACACAAGCTCTTAATAAATCCTTGAGTACCTTATTGACACTTTCTGTCTACCCATCCGCCTAAGGGTTATATGCAGTACTCATCTTAAGCTTGTTACCAAATACATCCTATAGACTCTTCCATAATTCATTGTGAACAAAGCATCTACGTCACTGACTATACTACTAGGAATTCCGTGCAGTCTAACAATGTTCTTCATGAACAACTTAGCTAAAACAGGTGTCATCCTGGTTGACTTAACTGGAATGAAGTGGGCACTTTTGGTCAACCTGTCCACCATGACCCATGTACTTTCATTTCCTCTATTTGACCTTGGCAACCCGTTTATAAAATCCATGGATATTGATTCCCATTTTCGAGCTAGTATCTCCAAAGGTTGACGCAACCCACTCGGCTTCTAATGTTCCGCCTTCACTTGTTGGCATTTTGCAAACTGCCTAACCAATAAGCCATCATCCCTCTTCACGCCTTCCCAACATAAGCTCCACTTCATATTCTGATACATCTTGGTCCCTTCAGATGAATCATAAGTTTGGACCGCTTACATTCTCCAAAAACTTCTCTACTTAAGTCCTCAACATTCAAAACACACAATCTTTCCTTCTTTCTCAACCATCCTCTCAAGTCAAGACTAAAATCCTTTGGATCATCGATCTCAGTTCCAACCTCAAGCCTTCTAATCTTCTCGGCTAATAATGGATCCTCCTTGTACTTAGAAGAAATTCTTTCGATCAACACTAATCGAACTTCCAAATAGGACAACGTGGCGGTGCTCTGACTAGAACTAGCAGTTGATTTTAACTGCATTCTGATGTCTTCTGCTAAGAGCATCCTCTACCTTATTTTCTTTTCTAGGAGTATACTCTATTGAAAATCATAAGATGCTAAAAAATCTAGCCACCTCTGATGTCTCATATTCAGCTCATTTAGGGAGAATAAGTACCTTAAAGACTTTTGATCTGTGTATAGCTCAAATCTCTCCCCTAAGAGATAATGTCCCAAATCTTCAATGCAAAAACACTGCAGCCAACTCCAAATCATGAGTAGAATATCATACTTAACGTGATCTAAGTTGTTGTGAAGCGTAGGCAATAACTTTACCATTCTACATCAACATAGCTCCTAATCCAGTCCCACATGCATCAGTATATACCAACAACCCTTTGTTTTAGTTTGGAACTACTAACACAAGTGCATTAGTCAACAAATGTTTTAACTTAAGAAATGCTTCCTTACATTTGTCAGACCAAAGATATTTCACATCCTTCCAGGTTAACTTAGTCAAAGGTTCTTCTATCCACGAGAAGTCCTTAATGAATCTCCGGTAATGGCCAGTAAATCCAAGAAAAATTCTAATCTCAGTCTCTAATCTCTTTCAGTTATTAATAGCTTCGATCTTATCTAGATCAACTGACAAGCCCTTCTATGAAACCACGTGATCAAGAAACTTAATCTCTTTCTTATAAAAATGACACTTGGAAAACTTTGCTTTTAGCTGATGCTACCTCAGCGTCTCAAGCACTACTCTAAGATGATCTTCATGCTCTCTTTCATCCTTTGAGTATACTAAAATGTCGTCTACAAACACCAACATGAACCTATCCAAGTACTCTCGGAAAACATGGTTCATTAGATCCATGAAGAAAGCATGTGCATTTGTTAACCCAAATGGTATTGCTAAACTCTCATACAAACCACACCTAGTTTGAAATGATGTTAATAGAATATTATCATCTGCCACTCTAAACTGCTAGAAACATATCGCCAAATCCAACTGGGAAAACATTCCGGCTCCATACAATTGATCAAATAGATCATCAACCCTCGACGAAGGATACTTATTCTCAATCGTCTTCTCGTTCAACTTACGATAGTCGATACACTCCCTTAGCGACTCGTCTGGTTCCTTCATGTACACCAAGGCCGCTCCCTAAGGCGAACTACTTGGTCTAATAAAATTCCTTCCCTCTAGACCTTCTAGCTGCACCTTAATTCCTTCATCTCGTTCGGTATCATTCTGCTAGTGGTCCAGTAATAGGTTCATCTCCTAACACATGATCTATCTGAAACTCAACTCTCGTTTCGGTGGTAATCTTGTAACATGCTCAAAGACATTTGCAAATTCTCTTGCTACTCAAACCCGACTTAACTCTTCTCCCCACTTTCATAGCACTTAACAAAGCACAACTACTCCAGTCAGAATCCTCCACTGAGAATATAATTTGGTTATAACTATCAAGGTGTCTTAGTGATATTTCCCTATCCTAGCAAAATATCATAGCCTCATACTTACCCAATCAATCATACCCAAGTTGATCCCAACATACACGAAACCAAAAATATACAGACTGCATGCAAACTATGACCTAGTAAATCAAGTTCTAATTGGTCACATCTCATCCCTAGAGTTGCATATCCTTCTATCGGATTCACAACCTTTAAAAAGTAACAAGGTATGTGGGTTCTAAGAATAACCTATCAACCAAACACTGAATATAAATGAATGTGATGCATCAGTATCAAATTGTACCCTAACTAGTACACTCTAAATCAAAAGCATACCTTCCATCACACTCTTTCCTTTCTCGGCTGCAGTTGGCCTAGCAGATGATGTCCAACAACAAAGACCTTTCCCTTGTCCGCCCTAGCTGGTTCTGGAAACTGACTCTTATAATGCCTCATTTGATCACAGTAGAAGCACTTCACACCCTTATATTCTGCATCCTTCTTCCCCTTGCCTAACCGGCACTCATGGTCATAATGATTTTTCTTGTCACCCTTAAAGCAAACTAAATCATCCTTTGCCTTCTTGGCTGCCTCTCCCTTTTGGGCTTCCTTCTTCTTTAAATAACTTTCTTTTCTTTCCATGAGAACCCTGGGTTTCAACTGGCTTTCTTCTCGCACAAATAGCAAGAATCTCTTCATGTCGGATTGCCATATCCTCAACTATGTTAAAAGGATCACGGAGATGTGTCAGGATCGCCCTAGTAATCCCAGGCCTCAATCCTCAAATGAACCTCTCATTCCTTCTACTGACGGTGCCTATACTAGCATATCCATATCGGAAAAGCTCGTAAAACTTAGTAGCATATTCGATTACCAACATATCTCCATGCACCAAATTCATAAACTTTCTCAACAATGCCGACTTGGCAACTTCAAGCAAAAAGCTTTGCTCAAATCTCCTTCGAAACTCTGCCCAAGTTAAATCTTCCTCAGGAACTCTGACAGTAACACTAT
This sequence comes from Allium cepa, assembly GCA_030765085.1. Classification (NCBI taxonomy): domain Eukaryota; kingdom Viridiplantae; phylum Streptophyta; class Magnoliopsida; order Asparagales; family Amaryllidaceae; genus Allium; species Allium cepa. Next base: position 73,470,982 of record CM060941.1, on the reverse strand, counting down.
TCCACCAACGAGGCACTGCCCCTTGCAACTGCCTAGAGGTTAGACTCCTCTTCTGCTCATCATCCAAATCTAAATCAACGAAGACACTCTCATAATGCAATTGCCAATTCTCAACTTCTATGGCAAACTCCGTTCCCACAAATGGCTTCCCACCAAGACTAGTGTAATTCCTGCTCAACTTAGCATAGTTATTCCCAACTGGAGCCACAGGATTAGGTCCTCCAACATTTCCAGCAACTTCAACAGCTGCTTCAGCTTGCATCAGATTGACAAAGAACTGATACATCATCCCCATACCCATTGGTGGATTTTAGCACCTACATTGGCATCTGCATTTTTGTTAGCATTAACCTATCGACCCGGGTTCTTCCTCATGGGTCGAGAATTTTCATTTGTTGTGGTGCTTCCTCCACCGAGATTTCTTCTTCCGTTTCCTGCTCGATATCTTCTTTATTGTAAATTTGCATACGAGCCATAGTAAAATATAGAAGAACAGTCTAAGAGAGAGGAAAATACTTACTTATATATATATTTATATGTGTATGTGTATATATCTCAAATACATTACTAAAGCGTTAATCCAACCTCGATCTTATTTTTTGATTCATTGAATTATGTTTTAAATAATCTTCTAGGTTTAAATTTCTTTTACGTTTCATAAACCTATGCTTTGATACCAACTTGTAACATCCCCCACTTGGAGGCCCAAACTAAAGGCTACAGATGGTGTAGTCATCCATAGTTATTAATCCTCGATGACCAAATACGGTAATGTTAGATACATTGATATAACAGAAACACGTGGATATGAATTTTTTTAAATCATAACTTTTACATTCCATTTCAAATCATTTCAACATCCCTTACATAATCCTATATTCAAGAACCACGTTCAGAGAAAATATAATTATTACAACATGCACCAAGAGCGATATATGAAGATGCCCCCTTGGATGATCAGAGTATATAACTAGAAAATCAAACAACTTTGCCTTTTTAACAGAACACAGCAGAATCAAAATAGAAAAGAACTATTATTATCTAGCTTGCCTCCTAAACATCTCTAGAAGCTTATGCGTCTAATGAGGTTATCAACTCTCAAACTACTCAAAGTTAATTGAGCACCCTAGAGCTTAAGGGGGAAATATGAGCTTCGAGTCAGACATAAAGCCTGGTATGAATAATAATCTACCATCTCAAAACATTTAGATATCTAGTGAGACCACACCTTAGCGGAACTGGTTTTAGCCTCACTAGTATCTTATCCAAAACTTTATAAAACCACATATTGTGATCCTACATTCACAATGGTTAAAACATAGCAATTCAAAATATTATGATAATATGCAAACAAGTAAATCAATTCTAGATGACCCATCCCCGTTCATTTTAACTAACTGTCTCAGTTATAGTTTCTAGGATCACTATTAACCTATTAGTTTTCATGGGCCAAGTAGTAACTTGTATTATGTTTATGAACTCTCTATCCAGTTTCATAGTTTTCATTGGATCACTAAAAACCTATTGGCCCTTGCCAATAATTTCATCATTCATGGGTTCTCCTTGAACCTATTGGTATCTCCAATAACTTCCTGTTATCCTAGTTTTCATGGGTTGACTAGGAACCTATTGACGTCTATTAATAATTTGATCCGAATATAGTTTTCATTTTTTCGCTACAACTAATTGGCCCCTGCCCATAACTCTTTCTAATCATATTTTTCATGGGTTAACTGTGAACCTACTGGCCAATCCAATAACGCGCCCTAAACATAGTTTTCATGGGTTTACTATGAACCTGTCTATCTGACAACTTTTCATTCAGTATTTAGGCAACCTATGTTCTGGTTTACCAAACCTCCTGGTTGCAATTCTACTCATATAGGATTTATTTCAATTTAGATTCACTACTGGATCAACCTAGCTGATTATTCTACCATTTCCCTAAAATACGGTTATGAGTCCATTATAATGTGAATATATATATATATATATATATATATTAGATGAAGCAAACATAATGACATAATAACTTCAACATCTATGGTTTAATATCCTTGAAATCATTAATATGAAATATGATTAATCCCTTTTACCAATTATTTTATGAAAGAAAGCTTTTTCAAAAACTTCATACTTAAAAGCCATTTTAAAACTCTCGTATTATGCCATTAGTTTTCCTTTAAAAATGAGATTGGGTTCTTTGTTTTAAAAACTAAGGCTTTCAAAATCTTTAACAATTACTTTCAAAACCATCGGATAACCACCTTCGAAAGCATTCGAATCTTCTTTTCAAAACACTAAACATATTCCTTTCAAAGCACTTTACATCATCTCTTTCGAAACCCTCGAAATACACATTTCAAAAGTATTAAAGCATTACTCATTAACCCTTGGGAGCATAGCTTCAAAACCATTGAAAGTACCTCTTTCGAAACCATTGGGTTTATCTTCAAAAATATCTTTTAGGTCAAAGTGAATATAAATGGAAGTACCCCTTTCGAAACAAGTTGAAAGTATCCCTTCCAAAACCATTCTATAAAAGAGTTTAAGGAAAACTAATGGCTTCGGAACCATCCTTTTGAAAGCATTTATCATTTAAGTAAACACTTGAAGGATAGCTTTGAAACCCCTTTCGAAGCCGTTGCCTTCGAAACCATTAAACCCTTTCGAAAGCATTAGGAAGTGGCTTACTTCAGTCATAAAAAAAGAGCTACCTTTCGATCTAGTTGATGACTTCAATCCATTCGAAATGCATAAAGTCGGCAGCAGGGTTTCGATGAGGTTGAAACTACCATTTTCGAAAGAATTGATTTAAAACAAGGCAACTTATTTGAAAGCTATCTTTTCAAAACAAAAAGGAAACAACTTTTTCAAAAGCTATTTAAATGGGTTTTGACCCCTTCGAAATCATCCTTTTGAAAACATGGCAAGCGCATATTTTAGAATGTAAAACAAAGACTTCGACCCCTTCGAAAGCATTGGATTCAACACCATGCTTTTCGCCTTTCTCCAATCCACTACATACTAATTGATTGATACCTTATGTATTGGTTTCGGCCTGAATAGTTTTGACTTAGTTAAGGCGGAAGTATATGGTCGATCAGTACTACTAAAAGAGGCGAAACATAATTTCTGGTTAAAGACTATTTTAATGCCATTATGAGTAATTTTTTTATAACTAAACTGCCTATTTGTAAGCATTTGATTGATTCCATAAAATTTTCAAATTCTTTCTTAAAAATTACTGCAATTATTTTAGATCTAAACAAGAATTAATTTAGCAAATAAACCCTTTCATTAAGAAAAAAACATTTCCCAAATTATTTATAATTTAACTTCCATATTAAAATACTTAGGAAAAATCCCCAACGATCACAGATATTCACTTTTAATATGTTATCTAACTTATATAAATTTCAAACCCAAATTCATACAAATAATAGCCGAAATAATTTTAAACCAAAATTATTCATTTTCTCCTTTAAAAATTAATGATAAATTTTCGATAGCTTGAAAAATTACAAAAAATTAAACCCATCTCTAAAATTTTATTTTGTATAACATACAAATTCCTCATGGCATTTGAAATTTAAAATAAATGATTTTAGCCTTAAAACCATGTAAAGCAATTATTAAACAAACTTGTTTGAATCTATCATATTATGTAAGCCAAGCATATCATCATAATGGATTTAAACTTAAATATGAAAATAAAATGGTCATAAAAAAAATAGAGATAGTTTTGATTATTATTTACCTTGACTAGGATAAGGAATTGAGATTTGATTGAGATTAATTTCCCATGCTTGATTGCTAAGCTTTAGATTGATTTCTCTCCTATTTTCTTCCTAAGTAATAGCCGGCTTTTCTTTCATTGATTTACGTTTTGTGTTTTGTGATAATAAACATGAATAGAGAGTATAACTGTGAGTATAAGCGGTGCAGAAATTCCTAGTATGCCCTTATGTTAATTAGTTAACATATAAAACCATTTATATGCCCATTTATTTAATTAAGCCCGGCCTCTAAATATTATTATTTTTAAATCTCAATCCCCTTATCATTCTAACATTACGTTATTCTATTAATTTATCTAATTAAATCTCTTGAATAGTGTTATAATAAAAATTAGGGCTGTTACACTTAAAGTAAGGATCTTAATTTTAATTGCAAATTATTATTGTTGTAAAATGTTGTATTAATTATTATGTTGCTTTCCCCTATATTATGATGCATGAATTAAGGGAAACGGTATGGCCGAGCACACATGGGTGGTAGGAGAGGCCTATGTCGAACCAAAGTGAAGAAAAGTGGTTACTTATGTTATTGTGTGGTAAGAAGATGAAGATGGGACCTTTGCTAGGGTTTGGTTGAGAGATAAGTGGGATAACTAACTTCGAAGGTAACTTTAAATTATAAGTTTTTTGTTGAAAAATATTATAGTATCATACGTTATAAGTAAAGATGTATGGATGTATGTATAGTGATTGATAGTGTTTGGTTCCCAATTGGAAATGGATGACATAAATAACTTTTTGCTGCAGGGGACCTATGGAAGTAAGTCGAAGTGTTTCATAATGAATAGGTCATGATGAATGCACTTCAAAAAATATAAATTCACGGAGCGATCTGATGAGGTTCCTCGCAAATGCTAATTTTACTTTCCATATATATATTTGCTATATGAAATGCTTATATGCTATTGATTGGTAATTTAGATATGTTGAATCTTTTTGGTAAAGAAAAGAAGTGGTAGTGTGCGTTAAGCACTATAGTAGTGTTATGCCTTTTTCGATATTTTGAAAAGATATTTGGTTTATCACTTGATTTCAAGTATGGTTTTCAAATGAGATATTGAAATACGACTTCATCGTTTGGTTTTCTAAATAATTAAAAATAGGATTTTTACTTGAGTTTTTTTCCAGAACTTTCCAATGTAGTAAAGTGTTTAAATATGTACTATTGGAAAGTAGAATGGTTTAAAGATAATTGAGATTTAAATTATATATTTTTTATTTTGGATACTTAAGCAAGTGCTTATTTAAAGGAAGTCCCTTTACTCTTCAAAGGAAAACCCTTTTATAAAAAAGTGATGGGGTTATGTATGATTTGAATAGAAGTTTTAAACCTTTTTTTAAAGCATTTTAAAATGGTTTGAAATTTATATAAATGGTTTAAAGGATTATTTGATATAATAAAGCAAGTGGTCTTTTATAAATAGGGGAACTCTTTTATTTCCAAAGTCAAACTTTCTTTTGAACGCAATGATATTTATGAGATGTGTTTAATAGAAAGTTTAAACTATATTGTAAGTGTTTTAAGTGATTTTGGGAGAATGAAGTGGGCAAGTCTGGAATTATGACCTCTATGTTTTATTAGATGGTTTTTGGAAAATAGAAGGAAGTTATGAACTATAATATTCCAGTTATTGTAAAAGATTTTGCAAAGTGAAAATTGAGGTTTGGTTTATAACACTTTGTTTTAAATAGATAATATATGTAATTTATGAAGTCTTATAGTTGATACTAAGCTTTGAGGTAGGGAAACTTCTACCTATCCTAAGAGATTAGAATACTATCAAGTTAAGGTTTGAGAGGTAATAATACCCAAACTTGAATCGCTTCATTGTTAATCAAAGGATAGTTTAAGTTTGAAATTAAGATTAATGTTAAGTATATGAAGTATTATTTCCATATACAAATTCGGCATCTTATGGAAATTAATTAATCTTGTATTTGGCACTAAAAGCCAATGAGTAGATTGATTTATTTATGAGATCTAGAATTGGAGTGTTCGACCAAGGCAAGGCTAGAAGCGCCTTGACTTACCTAGCTTTATTTCTAGGAGAGGGGTAGAGTAAGTCGAAATATTGGAAATATGAAAAGTATAGGAGATTTGATTTCCATAAATGATCTTTACAAATTATGTGGTATGAAATGCATTCTTTCCATAATTAACACCAAATGCCAAGGTATGGAAACTCGTCTCTATCTATTAGAATTAGGAATGTATGTCTAGGCAAGGATAGTTTTCTGACTTGACCGATTTCGTTGTTAACTGAGGGATAACACGAGTTTGAAACTGGGAAGTGGCGATAAGTATGTTGGTTTAGTTTTTGTACAACCCATTTACTTACACCAGAATAGGAAAATGGTTTTAATTAATGTGTGCAATCAAATTGGTCACATTTATGTAGAGAAGTAAGTGAAGAAGGTAAAATTAAAATCGAGAAATAAAATAAACTAGCAACCAAATAAAAGCAATAATCAGAAACATAAAGATTTATAATGGTTCGGCATTGTATGCCTTCATCTGCTTTGAAGATTCTCTTTATTGATGAATTATAATCTGATTATAGAAGTAAGGAATAGGAATAACTTGATTACAATAAAAAGTAACCAACAACGTAAAGATCCCCAAAATTACCCATTGGACCAGTACTTATAGGTGAAGACTGAAAGAAGCTATGCGGTAGGATCGTATAATATGGAATAGTGGAATGGTATAGGTAAATAACAATAAGCAATAAGTAAAGTAGACACCAAGACTTTATATTGGTTCGGACTTCTTGTCCTACGTCCAGTCCCTAAGCTCCTCTTTGGAATTCTAACTAACAACCCTCGCTTAACCCGGAGGAATAGGTTTACAACTTACCCGAACAACCGAACGGGATTTCTTGCCTCAACTACCGGAGAGGACTTCAACTAGGTACAAAGAGTATTTCTGACTTGTTGTGTTCTCGATAACACTAATGAGTCTAACAGAGTACAAATTTCCTATAATCTTATCCTCAAGAATATGAAATGTGTTCATGAAGATTTAGAAAATATAAATTGCTATGAATCAAAAAGTATTTAAGATAAATCGGAGATTCAAGCAATTGAAGTGGATTGTGAATGCTTTTTGAAAACTTGAATAATCTGGAAAATATGATCAAGATAATAGAGAGATGAAAGCAATAAATATTGGTGATTTGCAAATACTAGAAATATGTTTTTTATAGGTGTAGAAGAGGTGTATCTATTTGCAAAAGATTCAGGCAAGAGATGCATCCATTATCATTGGAGAATGGTTGCAACTCTTGGGAAGAAGAAGGTGTCTCTTCATTAAAAATTCGTAGGTTCAAATTCAGTCGACTGAGCAGAGAATTTCAGTCGACTGAAACTGTGCATGCTGTATTTGTGTAACAGGTTCAGTCGACTGAAATATCATGTTCAGTCGACTAAACTGGTAGATTATGCACAATGAACACTTAACTAAAAATATGAAGTTGTGTTATATGTTTTTGTGTTTGTGCAAGTTTCTTGAGTATAGATTTTAACAATAAAACTATGATTAAGACCTACATATCATAAGTACTCATGATATCCTTGGTCTTCATAGTACTTCCTTTCCTTTTTGTTGAAGCACATTGTCATTGATCAAAATATAGCGTATCAACATTCTCCCCCTTTTTGATTGATGACAATACCTATGTTTGTAGAGATGTTATTATCTTTCCTCCCTCTGAACACATGCGCTATCTTTCCTACAAAACAAAGTTAGTGACATAGACTTTTCTCCCCTTTTGTCATCGACAAAAGGAAGTAATAATTTGTAGAAGTATATAATTGTCAAACAAAGCAACCATATGCATGCATAACCATAGTGTAAATCATACAAACCATAGAGTATCACGAATATAAGAAGGCTATTTATACAAGCCTTTTCAGAAGTGTTTGAAAATTAATAATAAAAAGTTTCGGAAATCAAACCATCAAAATGATCAAGGATCCATGTCCCAATCATAAGATCCTTCACGTCCTCCCTCTTGTTCACGAATAACAGGGCCACCGGTAGGTTGTCGAATAGCTCTTCCTCCTTGACCACCACTGTTACCACTAGTGCTGCTGCTTGGATTTTCTTCGGAAGATGTCCATGTGAACGTTGGAGCCGGACGCTTGCCGCGTGAGGTCAAAGCAGAAGTGGAGCTTGTGCATGAGATGGCATCCCATAGCTTGTTGAAGAAACCTTTTATTCTATCAAGTTTGTGATCAACCTTTTTGAGGCGATTACCAAGAATTTGTTGATTTCTTGATAGAATTCCTAATGAATGATTTGTAGTATAATTCGAGTGAATACGACGAATTTCATCATCTTGATTATGAGGTTCTTCTTGTTGGGGCTGAGGAAATTGGTGAGGTTTTTGATTACGTGCTTCCCATTTGGCTAGAGACATGATGCGAGGAGGTCTTGACGGGAGTTGCATGAGGCTTATAGTCCGATGGTTGGTTTGATGAACCGTTGTAGATTCAGTCTCTGGTAGTGGCGAATCAACGTTGTGGAGTAGTCGCATGATATACTCGCCATAGTATATTGTTCTCATTTTTCCATTATTGAATGTAAGAAATTCCTCAAGAATTAATTGAACCCAATTAACTTTAATATTACACCAAATGGCATAAAGTGCCCGATAGTTGTTTGGGTTTACGATTTCATATAAGCCTGTGCGAGGAGTGATGGTTCGCATAAGAGCTTTGTGTAGAAGCCTAGCTCTTGGTCGTAAAGAAGTTGATTTGATATCCAGGACATTAATGTTATCTTCCAAAAATTGATGATTAACGTTGTCCCGAATATGAGGATTAAATTCTATTTCCTCAAGCTTCGTACCAATGTTAGAAGATCCTAGAATATGTGCAACGCGGTTTAGAGAAAACCATACCTTTTTACCGCACACCATACTCCAAACACTATCGTTTGGATTTCGTGGAGTTTGGTGTCCGAAATTTAGATTAGTGTAGAAATTTTTTACCATAATATGATTAGTGGCAATATCATTGCGTTTAATATCTAGCAGGGATGTCAAACCTGTTTGATCTGTCAAGGCTTGAATGTTTTAAGTTTGAAGACTATGGAATCGACGAATGAGTGTTCAAAAATCCTTGAATTCTTAATTTTATTCCACCTAGTGAAGGCCAATCCATCATAAAGCCATTGAGAAATTTGAGCATCAATTGGATCAGAGGATGTTGAAGTGGAAGCTCTTGATCGTTTGGAAGGCATTTTTGTGAACTATGGAGGAGAAATTGAAGTAAAAACTTAAGATTGGGAGCTAGGGTTTTAGGAGAAATGGTGATGAAGCTTGGAGAATTGTAAAAGTAAAAGGTAAAGTGACAAAACTGATGGGTAAAAAGAGAAAACTAATCTGGGAAACGACGTTCAGTCGACTGAATTTGTCTGTTCAGTCGACTGAAATGGTACCCGAAAATTTTCTGGGTAAGATTCAGTCTGAACAGAGTTTTTGGTCGACTGAATTCGTGAATGAAAAGTTTCTGTGTAAAGTTCAGTTGACTGAATAGAAATTTGTAGTCAATTGAACTATTGGATGAAAGTTTCTGTGTTATTTTCAGTTGACTGAGCAGAACTATTCAGTCGACTGAATTTTGCATATTTTGTTTTTCTGCCTTTTTGAATGCAAATGTTTTATTTAATGAAACAATTACAGTTGTATAGTAATATTATAATATAACAACATTATTTTAACCAAAAACCATCATTTCTTGAGGGTTGGAGTCTTGGCGGATGGAGTCTTCTTCTTCGGTGTTTTATATCCTTCATTCGCCATATAGTTTTTGTCCCAAAAGTTTGGACTATATTGAGGTCTTTGACATGAGACCCAAGCATTTATTGGGTCGTTTGATGTAAGATATGACGAAGATGGATCATATGGACTAACTGGTAGTGGTAAAGGTTCACTCACATCCTTTTTCTTCGAGCTACAAAATTTCAAACCAATTTGTTCAATAAAGCTTAAGCGTTTATCCGTTACTTTCTGTTCAAAATACAATTCTCGTTGAAGGTCTATTTGCTGCTGTTGATAATGATGAATTTCATGGATCTTTTTCTTTGTATCGGGAGAAGTAAATAGCGAACGTTTGGCCTTCTTGCAATCCGGTGTACACCCGGTTCGATAATTTTCCCATTTATACACAGGCTCATGTGTTGGTGTTGGCGTAGGAGATTGAGATAAATCAGCTGAGCTATCGGTTGAAAAAATTACGGTGATGGGAGAGTTTAATTTGTTGGAAGACATTTTCCTACTGAGATTTATTGAAAAGTAATTTGTTGTATTTTTTTTTAATTTGTCATGTATATATAGATTTCGAGTTATAAGAAAAATGTGGTGTAAAATCATTAAGAATTTAGGACCAGAAATTAAGTCAATGGTTAATAAATTTCTTTGAAATGGATGGTTATGTTTTAGTGTATGAAATAGTAGATAATTCAAATGTATAGATGATTAAGTTTTGTGAACCCATAGTTATGTAAACTAAATTCATGTCTAACTTTTGAAGTTAATTAAAGTATGAGATATGTTCCACATGTATTAGGTTCCTTTCCATTATAATTCTTGTTATTAAATATCTTTGGAAGATATTATTCCTAATTCTCGTCGTAATTTTATGAATTAGTTTTCTAGTAATGGTTTAGTAAATATATCGGCAATTTGATTTTCGGTAGAAATATATTCTAAGTTGATAATTCCTTTTTCGATATTGTCACGTCAAAAGTGGTGACGAATAGCAATATGTTTTGTACGAGAGTGATTTACCGGATTTTTAGATAAATTTATTGTACTTATATTATCACAATATATTGTAGAATTTGTTAAATTTATTTTAAAATCTTTAAGTGTTTGTTGCATATATATGACTTGAGTACTTGCTAAGGCGGCAGATATATATTCCGCTTCACATGTTGAAAGCGAAACACAATTTTGTTTCTTACTAAACCAAGATACAAGTGATTTTCCAATGAAATGGCACGTACCACTTGTACTTTTTCTATCTATTCGAGATCCACCAAAATCAGCATCACTAAATGAAACTAATTCGAATGGACAATCTTTTGGATAGAAAAGACCAAAGTCCTTAGTATTATTAAGATATCGCATAATTCGATTTACGGCTCTTAAATGTGTTTCTTTAGGATTAGCTTGAAAGCATGCACATAAACATACACTCATCATTATGTCTGGTCTACTAGCGGTTAAATAAAGTAAAGAGCCTATTATACTTCTAAACAACTTTTGGTCTACACTCTTGCCATTTTCATTTTGATCGAGATGAGTTGTGGTACTTATAGGAGTGGGTTTACCAGAAGTGTTTTCCATTCCAAAGCGTTTAATTAGATTAGCGTAATATTTTTCTTGGTTTAAGAAAATACCATTTGTTAATTGTTTAATTTGAAGTCCGAGAAAATAAGATAATTCTCCCATATGTGACATTTCGAACTCTTTAGTCGTTATATTTGAAAACTCTTTACAAAATTTTTCATTAGTTGAACCAAATATAGTGTCATCTACATATATTTGAATTATTAAAATGTCTTTAGTAGCGTTTTTAATGAATAAAGTTTGATCTACTATTCCGATTTGAAATCCCGAATCTAGTAGATAGCTCTTAAGTCTCTCATTCCAAGCACAAGGTGCCTGTTTAAGACCATATAAAGCTTTCTTTAATTTATATACATGATCCGGATATTTTTCATGAGTGAATAAAGGGGGTTGTTCTACATATACATTTTCTTTTATAAAACCATTTAAAGATGCACTTTTAACATCCATTTGATAAAGTTTAAAATTGTGAAAACAAGCAAAGGCTAATAAATTACGTATTGCTTCAAGTCTTGCAACTGGAGCAAACGTTTCTTCAAAGTCGATACCTTCCTCTTGATTATATCCTTGTGCTACTAGTCTAGCTTTATTTCTAGTTATATTTCCTTGTTCATCTACTTTATTTTTGTAGACCCATTTTGTTCCTATAACTGATTGATTATTAGGACGGGGAACTAATTTCCAAACATCGTTACATTCAAATTGATTTAATTCTTCTTGCATAGCAACAATCCAGTAGTTGTCTATTGATGCTTCTTTAGGATTTTTAGGTTCTATTGTTGAAATAAAGGCAACATGTCCCATTTGGTTTAGTTGACTTCTTGTTTTAACTTGCGAGTCAACCTCTCAAATTATATATTGTGTAGGATGATCCCGTAGGATTCTAGGAGGAGATCTAATTTGATTCTTATCAATTTGATTAATATTTTCATTATTTTCAAAACTTATATTTTCTGTGTTTGATATAATTTCTTCATCGTCTTTGATGATTGTATTTTTAATAAAGTGTTCATCAAAAGATACATGTAAAGTTTCTTCTATTATATTTGTTCGTTTATTGAAAAGACGTTATGCCTTACTTCGTTTTGTGTAACCTACAAATATACCATGGTCAGCTTTTGGATCAAATTTCCCAAGTTGGTCTTTTGTGTTAAAAATAAAACATTTTGACCCAAAGATTTTTAAGTATGAAATATTAGGTGTTCTTCCATTAAAAAGTTCATATGACATGTTTTTAGTTAATGGTCGTATGGAAATACGATTCAATACATAGCAAGCAGTTGCTACAGCTTCTGCCCAAAAATGCTTTGGTAATGTACTTCCATTTAATAACGTTCTTGCGCATTCTTGAAGAGTTCTATTTTTCCTTTCTATAACTCCATTTTGTTGTGGAGTTCTAGGAGATGAAAAATTATGATTTATTCCTTTCTTTTTGCAAAACAATTCAAATGATTCATTTTCAAATTCACCTCCATGATCACTCCTTATATTTTTGACTTCTAAATTCTTAGTATTTTGAATTCTTTTAAAAAAAAATTTGAAATATTCAAACGTACCACTTTTGTTTTTCATAAATATTGTCCATGTATATCTTGAGAAATCATCAACTATTACAAAAACATATCGATTATGATTAATAGATTGAACCTGTGTTGGCTCGAATAAATAAATATGTAATAATTCTAATGGTTGTAAAGTTTAAATGACTTTCTTAGATATACATGGACAGTATTTATGAAAAACAAAAGATGTTGATACGCTATATTTTGATCAATGACAATGTGCTTCAACAAAAAGGAAAGGAAGTACTATGAAGACCAGGGATATCATGAGTACTTATGATATGTAGGTCTTAATCATAGTTTTATTGTTAAAATCTATACTCAAGAAACTTGCACAAACGCAAAAACATATAACACAACTTCATATTTTTAGTTAAGTGTTCATTGTGCATAATCTACCAGTTCAGTCGACTGAACATGATATTTCAGTCGACTGAACCTGTTACACAAATACAACATGCACAGTTTCAGTCGACTGAAATTCTCTGCTCAGTCGACTGAATTTGAACCTACGAATTTTTAATGAAGAGACACCTTCTTCTTCCCAAGAGTTGCAACCATTCTCCAATGGTAATGGATGCATCTCTTGCCTGAATCTTTTGCAAATAGATACACCTCTTCTACACCTATAAAAAACATATTTCTATCATTTGCAAATCACCAATATTTATTGCTTTCATCTCTCTATTATCTTGATCATATTTTTCAGATTATTCAAGTTTTCAAAAAGCATTCACAATCTACTTCAATTGCTTGAATCTCTGATTTATCTTAAATACTTTTTGATTCATAGCAATTTATATTTCATAAATCTTCATAAATACATTTCATATTCTTGAGGATAAGATTATAGGAAATTTGTACTCTATTAGACTCATTAGTGTTATCGAGAACACAACAAGTCAGAAATACTCTTTGTACCTAGTTGAAGTCCTCTTCGGTAGTTGAGGCAAGAAATCCCGTTCGGTTGTTCGGGTAAGTTGTAAACCTATTCCTCCGGGTTAAGTGAGGGTTGTTAGTTAGAATTCCTAAGAGGAGCTTAGGGACTGGACGTAGGCCAAGAAGTCCGAACCAGTATAAAGTCTTGGTGTCTACTTTACTTATTGCTTATTGTTATTTACCTATACCATTCCACTATTCCATATTATACGATCCTGCCGCATAGCTTCTTTCAAAGACAACCACTAATCTCTCTGAAACTTTGGCTAACATGACCTTCTAACCCATATGGGTCTACTTGAGGGGCCACTAAGCCCGAATCCCCGTGAAGAGGGATCGGTATCGATCCCTTTGATATTTGATTTTTGGGTAGCGATCCCTATGATGACTTCTGCATGCTTTAATATGCTAGCCCTTTAAATCTTATGCCGTTTGGACCAAGGGAGCTCAAGTTATTGCATGATCTTTGATTCAAGATCGTTTATGTATTGTTTTCTGCCGATCCCTCTCAATCCCTCCACCCATGTCTATTTGATGTCCAATATATGCTCTCCAAATTCCATATGATTTGAACCCATGGATCTCAAGCTAATGATAATTGAATACTTAAACAAACTTGGACTTTTACGAATGCCGACCCTTATCCGATGATGTACACTTATCCATCTTTTTCTTCAGAATATGTCGATCTATGCCATTCAACTATCTCAAGCCCTTCCCTATGAATTGAAGTATGACAATCCAAGTCAATAAACCACAATAATACATACTAGCCAACTACGTCGATCCCTAGCTTACTCAACCATGCCGATCCCTAGCAAGTTGCCAAACCATACTGATCCCTTTGATTGACTAAGCTAAATTCCATGTTTCAAGCATCCTACATTATTTATCTACCAACACCATTCAATTCTGGTTTCATATATCCATCTATACTTGACTTCCAGGTCCTAAAATCATCATTCTAGAATCATCGGCCTTGATGGCAATTGGGTCTGACTCATGCAGCCAGTTCAAGCATCCTACATTATTTATCTACCAACACCATTCAATTCTGGTTCCATATATCCATCTATAATTGACTTCCAGGTCCTAAAATCATCATTCTAGAATCATCGGCCTTGATGGCAATTGGGTCTGACTCATGCAGCCAGTTCAATATAGCTGGGTTAGAATGCCGGATAACACTTACCTCTCAAAGTACATCTTGTGACGTGCTTTGAATCTAAACAAGTCTGATTTGTCGAAAAGATGCCCATCTAGATTCCTGAGAGATTGCTATTCCTTTGTTGACTCCTAAGGTATTGAATTGTCATCGATTGCCATTACGCTCAGTCGATTTCCAATGATATAAATCTATTGTTATATTTCGTCAATAAATATAAGTCCAGTTTTGCGAGACTTACAAACTTCTATTATGTAGTCCAACTCTGAAATTGAAGGTTTCAGGTTTGATTTCACTTCCCGTTGATTTCAAAAAATTAAACTTTTAAGTCATTCATATGCACATTCGTATACACTTTTTTGTTATCGGCTCCCGAACGTGTTCGAACACTTACGGGTCATTGCCAGTTTTTATAATATTTTGTATGTTCTTGTTCATAGCCAAATTTTACAACCATTTTTGCTTTTTTTGTTTTTCTTTTCTAAAAAATCTATAGGGATCTGCATTCATTATGCTAACCCCTCTTACTAGCCACGCTAATAGGTTCTGTAAGCTTCTATGCCGATCCCTTTCTCCTCAATTTGCGCTCAGTGTTTTGGGCCGAACCATTAGCCCATGTATATAAAACAGCGCACTTCCTTCTCGTACACTTGTTTCATTTTTTTGCTTTTTTCTTAAACCTCCAAACCCTTTCCTTTCTCTCATGAACCCAAATAGAAATTTGCTTCTACTCATACTCGACTCCTCTTACCTTCCATCCCTTCCATAAATTCACTTATCCTTCCCTTCGGATTCACGTTAATCCAAACACTTACAACTACTTTAATTTGAAAATTCATGTAGGTAAGATTTTGAAACACGTCTTCAAATTATGCGATTAGATCTTAAGTCCCTAAGTGGTGGGTGATTAATAAGGTATTTGAGGTCAAGATGGCGAGTGATTTTGGAGGGATTAATGATTACAAGGTAAACGGTTTGGTAGATCTAGTTAGGAGATCAAAGAGGAGATGAAGTGGAAAGGTGAGGGTTCGACGAGGGGTCTTGATGGAAGGAAGGATATGGGTAGGAGAAGGAGGAGGTTGGTATACAAGAAAATTGCAGAGGAAGGGATCTGCCATGTAGGGATCAGTGGTTTTGGGTTGGAAAGGAAGAGGTCGGTTTTTAAGGAAACTGGGTAAGGGATTGGTATGGAATGTCTTGTTTGGAAGGATTAGTCATTTGGCTTTTGAAATGGTTGGCTTATCCATATGGATCGATTTGATCTAGTTAAAGTGAGAGATTGGTAATAGTTTGCAGGGTGTGAAGGCTCTGCAGTGATGCCATAGGAGGTGGGTCAGCCTATCCATAAGAGTCGGTTGGTCTTAGTTGAGGAGAGGGATCGGTTGAGGACATCTTACTGAGGGGTCGATCATGGTGGTGGAATAGGGATCAGTATTCCCTGGTCGAATCGAGGGATAAGTAAAAGGTCTTTGGGATTGGGATTGGCATACTTGTTGGGATTCGCATAGAGTCAAGAATTGGCTTCCTGAACTTGTAAACTAATCTGACCTGATTTATTTGAACAATCAACATGAATTTTCCTTAATGACCTTGGACATACGATGACGATGAATAATATAACATGCATATCCACTGTTGAACTTGAGATTGAGCAACCGAATTCCTAGAATTTTCAGTAGAGACTAAAAACATGCAAATAAACTTAAATGACAAACTTCACACTTTGATATGCCGATAATCGATCCCAAAGCTTTTGTAATCGATCAATCTTCTTGCCATTTGAGACGGTCAGCGATGACGGTCTCTCTAGTCGAACTTGCAAATCTTGTCGTGTTATTTTGTTGTTCTAATTTCAAACTATTTATATCTATTATATAGTGCACTACACTAGCCCACACTTAGCATGGGGGAACAACTATCTTTTCTAACCTCGATTATCTATTGACTATAGCTGATATGGATTCCAGGCGCTCAAAGCGCTCAGTTGATATGTCTTCTGATTTGGCAATGCAACACATTGATTCAGAAGAAAAATCAAGTTCTACAACAATGTAAAGCAAACTTTTTCCCAGCCATCAAGTGGGGCAAACAGAAGTTTCTGGCCCATGGTTCAACCTTTTCTCAGATATTCTGATCCACCTAACGGAGGATATAATTCCTAATCATGATGTTATAGAGGGTGCTATTCTTCTAGTTAACCCAGTAGACTCACAGGCGTCTCGAACTAGCGAGGTTGCTCTCCACCGACTATGTACTATTCATGGAATTCTATTTGTGGACATCTTGGTTCCTTCAAGAAAATACATGCCTCACTTGCCGCCAGCAAGGTACACGATGTGCAATAAATTTAGGTGTTGGGCCAGATGCGTACATCCCCTTAACTCGTTTATCTGAGAGATGTTGAGATACCATGGGATAGCCCCCACTCCACTCCATCCAAATAGTTATACTTTTATACATGGAACCTTCTTGCTATTCATGAGTGTTTTATTTCGTCCCCCAACTCATAAATACATAAGGTCCATTTACAACTTCAAACGATGATCAGGAAGTCCCTCTTATGTTTTTCTTTAACCCCCACCGAATTGGCAAGATCTAACAGGTGCTTGGAACAAACTTTCTTTGTTTAAGCATAAATGGTTTTATGTACAATGTCTTCCTGACTTTATGAGGCGGTGGTTAGAAGGATATAAGTATTACCTTCATTTCTTTCTCATTTTCACTGATCCAATTCATAACTTTTTATTTGAATCTACTAACATCCGGAGTTCTTTCAGGTGTTTTCCAACGCCTTGAAGGCATCGATTTTTCAAGAGCTGTTGTCGCCATCTGCGCTACCTTGTCGAAGATAGGGATATCAAGCTTCTTGTAACTGACGATCTATTATCTTTTTTCAGGCTGTTGGAGGAAGGCCTTAGTATCGAGCTCCCTGAAAGTGCAGCATTACCAAGGAATGTAATAGAATAAAGAAGGGATACCATCAATCCCGTTGCGCCTCCTACCGAAGGGACTCGGGACGACACTGAAGAGGGTGAGATTAGGGATTTCTCAGGCCGTTAAGCTGGGCAATGTTGATGTAGGCCCGAGGAAGGTGCCTATGGTCAAAGCATCAAAGGGCACCTAGTCCTGAACACCCACTAAAAGAAAGAAGAGGCCAGCATACAAGCTTCCTAGAAGAAACACCACTACGGATCTAGAGTTCATTATTACTCTTGTTGAAGATAAATCATCTTCTTAACACTTGGAAAGTTTGCTGAAGAGATTTTAAAATCTTTAAATTCCGGATGACATCATGACCTATGACTTTCCAAATATCAACATTGAATGACTCAACTCTCCCACTAGGAGTGGTGAAGTCTTTCGTTATACTGCTAAAGGAGAGAAAACTCTGATGAGCAAGGCTACAACTACCGCTCTGTTAGGGGAAAACACTAGGACACTCACAACCACACGTGTACTTGACCACACACTTTTTGATAATCTTTCGTTCAACAATTACTCATATGCTCTCATTTAGTCTTTGTAGGTGCTAGGTGCTATGTCACAGTCCAGAGCCTTTGATCGCTTAAGAAGTTCTTCATCATATTATCGATCTAACCGGGATTCGGAGTCTAGCCGGCATAAGGAGAAGATGAGGGACGGGATAAAGCTATCGCTTAAGAGAATCTTATGCAAATCCCAGTCTCAAACATCACGTCAAGGAGAATAGTTTAACTTTCCTGCTTACAGTGGAGACCAGCCTTCTTACCGCGACCCTTATGCTACCGCATCTCACAAGCAGCACTCCGGCTCCTCGAGTTCTAAACAATCTTGCGAACATCGATCAAGCAAACATCCAATTGCTACTTCTGATCCACCATTGCCGACTATTTGTAACATCCTCCACTTGGAGGCCTAAAACTAACGGTTACGGATGATGTAGTCATCTATAGTTACTGATCCCCGACGATCAAATACGGTAATGTTAGTCAAACTGATATACAAGAAACATATGGATATGGAAAGCGTTTAAAATTTTCAAAACAACTTTTACATTCCATTTCAAAACCCATTTCAACATTCTTTACATAATCCCATAATGTTAACCACGTTTAGAAAAATATAATTATTACAACAAACTTCAAGAGCGACATATGCAGATGCCCCCTAGGTGATAAGAGGATATATAATAGGCAATAACCAACTTTGCCTTAACAAAACAACATAGCGGAATCATACGAGGAAGAACTCAAATAACTACATGCCTCCTGCGCGACTTTGGAAGCTTATTCGTTTTAAGAAGTACCTGACAACCTCAATCCCAAGCTGCTCAAAATCAATTGGGTACCTGAGAGTTTAAGGGGAAAACATAAACTTCGAATCAGACATAAAGCTTGGTGTGAATAATAATCTACATCTCAAATCATTTAGATATCCAGTGAGACCACACAGCTTAATGGAACGGGTTTTCCCTTACTATTATCTTAAAAACTTTTATAAACCATTTTCTGTGCTCCTGCATCCACAATGGTTAAATCAATTCAAAACATTATTATATGATGATATGAATAAAATTGAATTAATTCTGGATTACCCATCCCCATTCATTTTGACAATCTATCATATTCATAGTTTCTAGGATTACTATTAACCTAATGGTTTTCATGGGATGACCAATGACTGTTTAAAAATTTATGGACTACCTGCCCAATTATATAGTTTTAATGGGATCATTATGAACCTATTTATCATTTCTTTTATCCTAGTTTTCATGGGTAGACTAAAAACCTATTGACTAACTGTCAATATCTTTCTTTTACTCTAGTTTCAATGGGCTAACTAGTGTTAGTTCCTGAGATAACGGTTTTGATGACAACAACCTTAGGACTTGTTATAAAATATAAATACTAATATCTTTCTCTCTCTCTCTTTATATATATATATATATATGCAGGTACTAAGAATAAAAACTGTGTAGTATAGAGATTCAAGACTGATGAATTCAAGATTGTAGAAATTAAGACTGAAGACTCATGAATATCAAGGTTATCAAGAGTTTAAGATTTCAGGATAAGTAATAGAGTCTAGATTTATGTTAAAACTTCATAATAGCACTAAAATCTTTATTTGGATTTTAATTGCGGAATGGAATCCACCTTCTCGCTTTAATAGTGGGATAGAACCTACGACCTCTTTAGTGGGATGTAACCCACAACCTTCTTTAATGGAATGGAATCCATGAAATTTTCAAAATGGCTTATTTTTAAATTTTTTGTCAAAACTATCTTTTTAAAAAAGGAAATTTCACTCTCTCTCTCGGTTCAGATATTTTAGCCTTAATTCGAAAACTATTTTTAATCATATTTATTTCATAATCGTTTCTTGTATTTAAACTATTTCTTGGTTTTAATGTTTTAGCTTTAATCTCAAATTATTTATATATTTATTTTTTATTACTTTTAAATTTCGTAAGATCACTTTCCAAAGGTTTTTACAATCATAAAGTATATTCAAAATAGTTTACAAAGTGCTAACATTGTTTTACAAACTTTAGAAAGAAAATCTCTTTGAAACAAAAATCAATTTTCAAAAAATACTAAGGGTGTCGACGTGCCTATAACCCCCATGTCGACATGGTAGCCTAGATTTTAAAATTCAAATTTTCAAAAGAAGTGTCGATTCGTCATAATCTTTCACGAGTGGACATGACTGTTATTCTCCTATATATACTAGTAGTTTTCAATGAATTTTAACTTAAGATTTCTTTGTTTCTCTCCTCTTTCTCTTCCATTCTTATTTTCAAATATCCTTAACAAAACTCAGCCAAAATCCTGAGTGAATCAAACTTGACCATCTTTATTTTGATTCTCTGCCACTCTCTTAAAGACCTCAGTGCTATTCAGAGTTGTAGGATCATTTGCAATCAAAGATTGAAAGATCGAAGTGTATCGAGTCTCTTTTTATCAAAGTGTGAATGGAAACGGTGTGATTGTGGCCTGCAAATCAATTGGGTGTCAATGTAGCCCATAAATCAATTAGGTGATTTTGTAGCCTGGTTGAATCAAGAGAGTTTGCCCTGGACTTGGATACAGGACGGTGTATCTCATGGCCTTGAAATCGAGGTTGTAATATTGACATTATACTTGAAAAGAAATCTTCACAAGAAATAATGTGGGACTGGATGTAGGGTAACTCCGAACCAGTATCGACATTTAGTTTTCATGGGCTAACTGTTAACCTATTGTCCCTTGCCAATATCACTTTCCTTACACAGTTTTCATGGGCATACTGTGAACCTATTGGCCACTGCCAATATCTTTAATTTATATTCACTACTGGGTCAACCTAATTGGTTATTCTGCCTTTTCCCTTAGTACCGTTTTAGGTACATTACAAAGAGAATATATACATATATGAAGAAGTAATTATAAGAACTTGCTTAATCCTTTTAACCCATTTAGACTTCTTTAAAAACTTCATTTCTAATTATTTTAATATGCCATGGTTTTTCTTTTAAATGAGATCGGGTTATTTTGTTTTGAAAACTATACTTTCAAAATCTTTGAAACCTTTCTTTCGACCTCACTAGATATTCTCCTTTGAAAGCATTTATCTCTTTTCAAAAAATTAGGCTCCTGCCTTTTAAAACACTTTAAAATCCTTCTTTCAAAACCTTTCGATATAATGAAGTGTTTCTTATTAATTATTAGAATTATAGCTTCGAAACTATTGGAAGTATCTCTTCCTAAAGTATTGAAGGCCCCCCTTATGACATCATTGGGTTTACCTTTAAAAATATCATTTGGGTCAAATTAAATATAAACGAAAGTATCTCTTTCAAAACCATTCTTTACTATATAACGTTGGGGAATTTATGATGGTATCAAAACCATCCCTTTCGACAGAGTCGAAAGCATATATTTAAAATACTGAAAGATAGCTTCGAAATCCCATCAGAATCCATTGTCTTCGAAACCCATAACCCATTCGAAAGCATTAAGTAAGCGGCTTAATGTAGCTTTAAAAAAACAATACCTTTCGACGGCATTGATGACCTCAATACACTCGAAAGGTAAAAGAATATACGGCAGGGCTTCGACTGTTTCGAAACCCTTCTTTTGAAAGCATTGATTTATAATTAAAGGAACTCCTTCGAAACCTCTTTTTCTTTCAAAAAAAACATGACAACCCCTTCGAAGGCCATTATAAAACTCCTTCCGAAAACATATGTATCGACTAAGTCGAAAGCTTAGTAAATCAAAGGCAGGCACTTAACTTTTTAAAACAAACTAAGGTACCAGCTCCATATAAAGCATGCTTTCGACACCATACCTTCCGCATTTCTCCAATCCACTACTTACAACCTAGATGATGCCCTGTGTATTGGTTATGGCTTAATAGGGTTTCGACTTTGTCAAAGGCAAAAGGTAAGAGCCAAAGGTGCCCTTAATAGAGGTGGAACCTGTTTTTCTAAGTTAACTGTCAAATTAAGAAACTTATATCAACTAACCTGCCTACTTTTATTAGTTGCCTTAACTTTTCCCATTCTTTTCAAAACTAACCGCCTTACTATTTTAGATAAGTATCAAGTTTCGAATTTTGCAGATAATACCTTCCGTTGCAAATATAATTGAATCATTTTTATCCTTTTCTCAAATAATTTAATTTGTATATCAAATCACTCAAGAAAATCCCAATTTTTTTTATAAATTCACTTTCATCATGTTATATGACATATCAGACTTTCAAGCCCAAATTCTCGGTATATTTTTTGAAATAAATTTATAAATCTAACTTCTTATATTTTTATTCAAAAATTCATAATAATCTTCCAAAGCATGGAAAATTATAAACTTAAAACTCAACTCTAAAATTATATTTTGCATGACATATAATTTTTTCATGGCATTTAAACATTAATATCACATAGTTTTGGTCTAAAACTATATGAACCATCTTTGAAACAATCTTTTTTAAATTTAAACAAACCATACTTCAAGCATATCATAATAATAATAAAAAATTCAGTAAATAAAGATGGAAATCATTATTCACCTTTATC
Organism: Allium cepa; assembly: GCA_030765085.1. Taxonomy (NCBI): domain Eukaryota; kingdom Viridiplantae; phylum Streptophyta; class Magnoliopsida; order Asparagales; family Amaryllidaceae; genus Allium; species Allium cepa. Next base: position 73,448,117 of record CM060941.1, on the reverse strand, counting down.
TTTGATAAGGAAAGTGGATTGAGATGAGTTTGATTCCCCCTTCTTTAATTCTTTTCTTTTCTTTGAATTTTCTCTTCTTCTCTTTTTGTTAATCGTCAGCTTCCTAACTTTACTTACGTTTTTATTTTGTGAAATTGAATATGAGTCTCAATGGCTTAAGAGATAAACACACACACATACACACGCATATATAAGGGTAAAGTTAAGTGTAGCTAAATCCCATTATAACCTTACATAATTTAATTAATCTTCAAACCATTCTTTAGCCTAATTAAATTAATAAGCACGGCTGCTTAATTTTATTCAAATCTCAATCCCTGTATCACTTAACATTTACATTATTCTATATAATTTATCTAATTAAATATCCTAAATAATGTTATTTAAAAATTAGAGATGTTACGGACTCTCCTCCTTAAAGAATTTCGTCCTTGAAAACATTAAGGAATAAGTATTAACCAAAGAAATCATCTATAACAACTCCTAACGGCCATACTTGTCTGTCTAATTAGTGATCATATGTACAAGTCTAATATAGACATACCCTCAAAGTAGATCATGATAAGTATCTCGAATCTCGTTCACTATCTCCCAAGTACAATCTTTCTCGTTGTCACTCCATTGAACTTTCATCAACTCGACTGTCTTGGATCTCAATCTTTTCTCATCCTTCACCATAATCTGAATTGGTTGTCTAACAACTATCAAATTAGGCTCTACTACCGACTCATCTAACCCTGTTGGAGGAATAGCAGTTTCTGGAGCATGCACATACTTGCGAAGATGTGATATATGGAATACATTTTGGGCACCTGCCATATTGCTCGGCAACTCTAACCTATATGAGAGCTTTCTGATCTTCTCTATAATCTGGAATTGATCAACATATTTCGATGCTAGCTTCCCTGATTTTTCGAATCGTATCACTCCCTTCATCGGTGATACCTTAATAAAACTCTGCCTCTAACTGAGAATTTTAGGCCTTTATGTTGTTTATCTGCATAACTCTTTTGTCTGTATTGAGCTTCTTTTGTTAGTTCCCAAATCAACTCAATCTTCTCTAACACTTCTCTAACCAAATCAAGACCTAAGACTAATCTGTTTCCCGTCTCTAACCAACATGTTGGTAATTTGCATGGCCTTCCATATAAAGCTTCAAAAGGCAACATACTTATAGTAGTTTGATAACTATTATTATATAAAAAGTCAATCAAATGTAGATGATCTTCCGAAGATCCACCAAAGTCTAATGCACAAGCTCTCATCAAATCTTCAAGTACTTTATTGACTCTCTCGGTCTGCCCATCCATCTGTGGGTGACATGCTATACTCATCTTGAGCTTGGTACTAGTGAGTAATGCATCTTTGTTGTTGACTATGCCACTAGGCATTCCATGAAGTCTAATTACGTTCTTTACAAACAACTTTTCTTAAACAAGTGTCGTTCTGGTTGACTTGACTGGAATGAAATTATAGCTTTTGGTCAATCTGTCCACCATGCCCATACGCTTTCTTATCCCCTGTTCGACCTTGGCAACCCGCCTATAAAATCCATGAATATAGAATCCCACTTTCAATCTGGAATGTCTAAAGGCTGAAGCAACCTGCTTGGCTTTTGGTGTTCGGCTTTCACTTGTTGATAGTTGGCACACTGCCTAACCCATAAGCCAACATTCCTCTTCTTGCCTTCCCAATAAAAGCTCCTCTTAATATCTTGATACATCTTGGTTCCACCGGGATGAATCGTAAAATTGGATCAACGATATTCTTTTAGAACTTCTTTTCTTAAGTTGTCTACATTCGGAACACATAAGCGTCTCTTCTTCCTCAACCATCTTCTTGGGTCGATTCCAAAATCTTTAAGATCTTCGGTCTCGGATCCCACCTCGATTTTTCTAATCTTCTCGGCTAATTCTGGATCCACTTTCTGTTTTGAAGCTATTCTCTCAATCAGCACTACTGGAACCTCTAAACAGGCCAACATAGCAGTACTCTGACTAGAATCAGTAGTTGATCTTGACTTTATACTACACATAGCCAAAGCTTCTAAATCCTTCCATTCTGCCAACATAGCTAACACCACATTCTAATGTTTCTTAATAAGAGAATTTGCCACCTTATTTCCTTTCCCGGAAGTATATTCTATACTAAAATCATAAGCTGCCAAAAACTCTAGTCACCTCTGCTGTCGCATATTCAACTCCTTTTGAGGGAATAAATATCTTAAGGTTTTATAATCAGTGTATAGCTTAAATCTCTCCCCTAAGAGATAATATCTCAGAATCTTCAATGCGAGATCATTGCAGCCAACTCCAAGTCATGAGTAGGATATCTCACCTCATGTAGTCTAAGATGTCGAGAAGCGTAAGCAATGACTTCACCATTTTACATCAATATAGCTCTCAATCCCGATCCACATGCATCAGTGTACACCACCAACCCTTGGTTTCCATCTAGAACTACTAACACTGGTGCATTGGTCAACAAATGCTTTAACTTAAGGAACCCTTCCTCATATTTGTCATAACAAATGAACTTCACATTCTTCCTAGTCAACTTAGTCAAAGGTGTTGTTATCTGTAAAAAATCTCCAATGAATCTCCGGTAATAACCAACAAGTTCGAGAAAACTTCTGATCTCGGTTACCGTCTTTGGATTCTTCCAATTATTGACAGCTTCAATCATAACTGGATCTACTGCCAAACCCTCCTTCGAAACTACATGACCAAGAAAATTGATTTCTTTCTTCCAAAAATAACATTTGAGAAACTTCGCCTTTAGCTGATGCTGCCTCGGTGTCTCAAGCACTACTCTCAGATGATCCTCATGTTCTCTCTCATCTCTCGAACAAAAATTTCATCTATGAATACCAATATTAACCTATACATATGCTCTTGGAAAACTCGGTTCATCAAATCCACGAAGAAAGCGGGTGCATTCGTCAACCCAAATGGCATCACTAACCATTCATGTGAATCATATCTAGTTCGAAATGCTATCAAAGGAATACTGTCCTCTGCACTCTTAACTGATGAAATCCAATTGGGAAAACACTCAAACTCCACTCAACTGATCAAATAGATCATCAAGTCGTGGAAAAGGATACTTATTCTTAATCATCCTTTCATTCAGCTTACGATAGTCAATGCACACGCTCAATGGCCTATCTAGCTTCTTCACGAAAACAGTGGCTGCTACCTAAGGCGAACTGCTTGGTCTAATAAAATTGCTTTCTTCTAGATCCACTAGATGCACCTTCAATTCTTTCATCTCAGTGGGTGTCATTCTTCTAGGTGGTCTACCGACAGCTTCAGCTGCTGATACAAAATATGTTCGAAACTCAATAGTTAATTTCGGTGGTAGTCCTATGATTGGCTCAAAATTATCTGCAAACTCTCTTGCAACTTGAACCTGACATAGCTCTTCCACTGCTTCCAAGGCATTTAACACAGAACATACGCTTCGGTCAAGATTCTCTACTAAGAAGATGATTCAATTATGACTATATGGATGCCTTAATGATATTTCCCCATCCTGGAAAATTATCCTAACCTTATATCTACCCAACTAATCCGTACCCAAAATGATCTCGTAATCTACCAAATCCTAAACATATAGACTGCATGCAAACATATGACCTAATAAATCAAGTTCTAACTGATCACAACTCATCTCTAGAGTTGCATACCCTCCTATTAGATTTGCAACCCTTAAGGAAGAAATTGGTAAGTGGGTTCTAAGCATAACCTATTAACCAAATTCTGGGACATAAATGAATGTGATGCATCGGTATCAAATAGTATCCTAACTGGAATACTTTGAATTAAAAATCTACCTTCAACCATAGTCTTTCCCTTATCTACCGTAGTTAGTCTTGAAAAAGATGGTGGTCAAATAGCAAAATCCTTTCCTTTTTCTGCCCAAACTGGCTCTAGACAATAGTTATTGTAATGCCCAATTTAATCGCAGTTGTAGCACTTAACATGCTTCCTATCCCAGCCTTCTTCTTCCCTTCCCTCACTATCACTAATTTGCAAAAGGACCCTTTTTATCACATTTGTAGTAGACTAAATCATCTTTTGACTTCTTGGACGAATCTCCCTTCTGGGATCTTTTCTTTTTGAAGAACTTCCTCTTCTTTCCCTGAGGACCCTGGGATTCAACTGGCTTTTCTCTAGCGCACATAGAAAACATATCCTCATGGCGAATGGCCATCTCCACCACCACATTACAGGGATCATGGATATGAATTTGGGTCGCCCTAGCAAGCTCGGGCCTCAGTCCTTGAATGAACCTTTCATTCCTTCAATGTCAGTGTCCATAGTAGCGTATCGATATCGAGATATCTCATCAAATCTATTTGCATACTCAATAACTGACTTGTCTCCCTGAACTAAATCCATAAATCTTCTCATCAATGCTGACTTGGCAAATTCAGAAATAAACCTCTGTTTGAATCACCTTCAAAAATCAGCCTAAGTCAATTCTTTCTCCGGAACTCTGGCAGTCACACCGTTCCACCAGTAAAGTGCTGACCCTTGTAATTTTCAAGAGGCATATCTTCTCTTCTGCTTATCTTCTAAACCCAAATCGATAAATATTCTTTCATAGTGCAACAGCCAATTCTCCACTTCGATAGCACCCTCTGTTCCTATAAACAACTTTCCACCCAATCTGGTGTAGTCTCTGCTCAGCTTAGCATAATTATTCCCAATATTACCAGCAACTCCAGTAACAACACCTTCTTGCATCAAACTAGCAAGGAATTAATACATCATCTCTGCATCTACTGACAGATTTCCAGCCTCCTTATTGCTTTCGCATTTTGATTAGCGTTAGCCTATCGACCTTGGTTCCTTCGGATATTAGATTGAGCATTTCCATCAGTTGTGGTGCTTTCTCTACCTAGATTTACTTTTCCATTTTCTGTTTCCATATCTTCTTTCTCGTAAATCTGCATACGAGCCTTTGTAAGATATAGAAGATCGGTCTAAGAGAAAAGGGCAATTACGTACTTATATAAACATATATCCTATATATATGAAATATAAGTATGTTACAATCGTATTAATCCAAACCCTGATTATATTTCTGATTCATTGGAATATGTTTTGAAAATCTTTTCAGGTTTAAATTGCTTAAGTTTTCATAAACCAATGCTCTGATACCAAGTTGTAATATCCCCCACTCGGAGGCCTAAAACTAATGGTTACGGATGTTGCAGTCATCCATAGTTATTAATCTCGAACGACAAATACGATAATGTTAGATAAATTGATATACCAGAAACACATGGATATGGAAAAGGTTTAAAATTTTCAAAATAACTTTTACACTCCATTTCAAAACCTATTTCAACATTCTTTACATAATCCCACAACGTTAACCACATTCATAAAAATATAATTATCACAATATACTTCATGAGCAATATATGAAGATCACTCACTGGTGATCAGAGTATATATTATAGACAACAAACAACTTCTCCTTAACAAAACAACAAAGCAGAATCATATGGGAGAGAACTCAAATAACTGCATACCTCATGCATGACTTTGGAATCTTATTCGTCTTAAGAGGTACCTGACAACCTCAAATCTCAAGCTACTCAAAATCAATTGAGTACCCGAGAGTTTAAGGGGAAAACATAAACTTCGAGTCAACATAAAGCCTGGCTGAATAATAATTTACATCTCAAATCATTTTGGATATCTAGTGAGTAGGGGTGGGCGCGGTCGGTTAATCGAACCGCCCGGTTAATTAACTGATTTAACCGCTTAGAAATCAAAGTTCGGTTTACCAAACGGACATTGCATTTAAACAGCTTATATCGAGTGAAAGCCATAATTTAACCACAGTTAATCGTATTAAAGTATTGGTTAACCGCTCAGCTAAATCGGTTAACTGAAAATCGGTTAACTATGGTTAACCGAAAATGTGTGCACAGTCAAGCCAACAGATAAAGATTTACAGAGACATACATATTACATACACATTGCATACATAATTCAAACTACATATTACAAAGTACAAACTACAAAGCACTGCATTTATATTACAAACTACAAACAACAAAGCACTGCACACTCATTGTGCACACTGCACGCATATATATTACAATGACATAATTCAAATTTCAATACCAATAGTCAATACCATTATGCACTGCATACATATTGCAATAACATATTAATTCAAACTACAAAGCATTGCATACATATTACAATAACATATTAATTCAAACTACAAACTACAAAGCATTTCATACATATTACAAAATACAAAGCGTTGCACACTCAAGCAACAGCAACTAGCAAGTGTGCTTATCTGCTTCAAGGCTGAAGTGAAGGCAGCATCCCAACAACAGCAACTAGCAAGTGTGCTTATCTGCTTCAAGTAAATTGGAAATTAATTACTTATAAGGCAATGGCAACGCTTATGAACTATGAAGGTGAGCACCATGCAAGAGACAAACATTTATGCTGTGATATAAGTGTAAGTGTAATGTCAAGTATCAACCATGAGAGTGCAGTACCAAACAATTATGTTGTGATATAATTATAAGCTACCAAGACAGTGCACTAGTGCTGTGATATAAATGTTTGCTTAATATATTGGTTCTTACATGGAATATACTTGAATTGTTAATATATAACGTTACATAAATCATTTTCTAAAGATTGTAATATTATCTATCATAGACTGGAGATGTGTTGCTAATTATCAGATTGGAGTTACCTAAATTTGCTGCTTCTGTAAAGTACAAATGTTGAGATTGTAATATCAGTCGGATTGGAGTTATCTAAACTTTCTATAAAGATTGTAATATCAAACAGTCTAAAATGTTGAGACTGTAATATCAATATTACCTTCTTTTGGGCGAGACCATAAAAGAAAAACTAGAGAACAGAAACTGACCCAAATCTAAGCAATGTAGCATAATTTTATATGTGCAGTCTAAAATGAAAGAGATACAAAAATGATAAAAATTTAACTTACCTCAATGTAGATCTATGAATGGTGATCGATTCTCCATTGACGTTTCCACAGTTTAAGAAGTTCTCGAACCACACCTATGTACAAACTCTATAGCCAAACAAGTCAATGATAGGGTGTAATGTGTATTCAGTATGTGATAATTAAATAATCATAATTTACGGACCAAAGAGAAATATTACCTAAAAAAACAACATCATAATAATTCACATCGTCCCAAGGAACCTCAATTCGGTGAGCTACGAAAATAGGTTTAGACCTTAGCCAATTTTGGGTTGTAACCAATGCCTCAACCATCCTTGGGTTTAAAGTGCTATGAAATGGATCTATAACTCATCCTCCAGTGCTAAAAGCAGATTCTGAAGCGACCGTAGACACCGGAATTGCAAGAAGATCTTGTGCAACTAGAGATAAAATACCATACTTTGGACTATTTACCTTCCACCATAATAAAATGTCAAAGCTACTTTTTGGTAATTCAACCGACTCATTTAAATACCGTTCCAATTCATTACTTTCATTATCTTGTTATTGAACTTTTTTTTACAAAGTTGCTCATTCTTCTAGAATAAACACTACCTCCAATATCGGTACTTCCACCAGCAATGGATGAACTAAGTTGTGGTTCATCACAACTTTGCATCCCACATGTAGAATCAGTGGCATAAAAGTCAAAAAATCTTACTAGAATACGTTTCATTTCTGCTAATATACCTTTCGCCACTTCTTTATCGTACATGTCATCAAGACATAACCTCAAAATTTGTTATTTACATCTAGGATCAAGCACGCAAGTAATAAATAAAACTTTGCTCATACTACCAATATTCTCCCAATATTTATATTTATCAAACTTCTCTTTCATATTTCTTTCCATTCGTGAAAGATTAGGATCCATTTTTTCAATCAACTCTTGCAATTCTTCTTGAATTCCACTTAACTCTATAAAACATACATTTGAGGTAACGCATAAAGAGCTGCTAAACTTTGAAGTAATGTCATAAAAAATTTCAAAAATTGTACAAAAAATTCAGCATTTTTCCAATCTAGAGAATTTGGAGGTTGGGTTTCATTATTGAAATAGGCAATACAAATACCATCGCTTTCATTCATTTCATTAAAAAAAATTCTTATATTTCAAAGCGGCTTCCAGTATCAAATATGTATAATTCCACCTAGTAGGGACATCTAAAGTAAGCATGGACTTATCATTAATTCTCAAATTAACACAAACCTCTTTAAATTTAGCCAATCTAGCCGAAGATGATCTTACAAATCTAACGGCGGTACGAATCCCACCAATACTGCGACCAATTTCTTTCAAACCATCATTAACAATTAAATTAACAATATGAGCACAACAACGTATATGAAGGAATCCACCATTCAATACACAACCATTGCATCCATCATAATCATTCTATGCATTTTCCACTTAATTAATTGCTACTTCATTAACACTAGCATTATCGACTGTGATAGACACTATTCGCTTAAGTTCCCACTGTTTGATGCAAGAAACCATAAGTTTTCCAATGTTCTTCCCTTTATGACTAGTGAACACACAAAAATTTAAAATCCTTTTATGCAATTTCCAATCATTATCAATAAAATGAGCAGTTAAAACCATATAATTCACATTTTGACAAGAATCCAAGTATCGATGGTAAGACATACTCCATGCAAACAATTAGAAAACATGATTTTAAGATAATATTTTGTGTCTCCATATAAGTTAAGCACATCCCTACAAATTGTTTTACGGGAAGGCACTTCAAAACTAGGGCACGTGTTTCGACAAAAATCAAGAAACCCTTCACCCTCAACAAAGCTAAAAGGAAGCTCATCAATAATTAACATTCGAGCTAGAGACCTTCTACACTCATCTTTGTTAAATGTCCATGTAATAAGGGTGTTACTTGCCCCACTTTCACTATTTTTTGTAAAAGATAAACTTTTTTTGTTTCTTATCACTTTCTCGAGGAATTGACCTACAAGCTTGCCTTATATGATAGATTAAATATGGAGTACCATTTGCTTTACCATCACAAGCAAATTGTGCATGATAATAGTTGCAAATACACTTAGGATTTAAAGGATTCTCTTTAGTAAAATGGTCCCTTACCATAGATGGTTTTCTAGTAGAGGCTTTGCCCTTAATATTTAATGGAGGCTTTCTTGCATTATTAGGCTCTACAACTAGTTCTTCTTCATCATCATTGTCCTCAAGAACTACCACTTCTTCCACCCAATCTTTGTCCAGTAAATCATCAGCATTGCCAACTTCCATCTGAAAATAAAAATATAAACATTGATCAAAACATTGTATTCATATCACGCACAAGATGAACTTATTTATTTACAAAAACTGAATTAGTGAAAACAATTGTTACATATTTAGATTGATGAGTGGCAAACAAGTAGTTAGTTAAAACAACTTTATGTCGAGAAGTTACTGTCCGAAAAAGAAGGCCACCAAAATCATGAATAAGGACTTGCTGCTGGTACAGGTTTAGCTATACATAAAACTGAAACTGTGCAATGTGCACTTGACCTTAGGTGCACATACACTATACAGGCTCAAATACATGATTTAGATCTCTGAAGGTTGTCAATGTCTGTTACAGAACAATCTATATAGGTTTTCTAGGTATTTTGGTTATTGAAATTCAATGACATAAAACAGCACTAATATTCAACAATATTGTATTATATTAAGTCAGTAAACATCTCCTAAATGATCACAGTACTGAATCACTGATTATTGAACCGTTGATCTAGCTGAAATTGAATAACAGGCCAACGACAATTAACAGGCAATTATCAACTTAGCAAATTAGCAATCTAAATCTAGCTTAATAAAAAATTATACTCACGTTTTTTCTCTTTCTTATCGTCAATGGATTCGTTGATGTTGCCATGTCTCTCTGCAGTACTCACTTGACTTGAAGTCGAACTCGAACAGTTGAAGGATTGAAGCCTGGCTAAAGGCGTTGGCGTGGCGTTCAAGAGTAGCAACAACCAACAACAATCGTAGCAGCTGTTGCAGATTCTTAGATGCACTCAAGGCTCGAGCGATTGGGATTTGAAGGCTTCGACTTCGCCTAATAGCGGCGGTGGAGCGCTCAAGCGATTGGAATTTGGGGAGGCTTCGAGTTTGATTAACGTCACAGATCTAGGGTTTTTTTGTCTTTTTTTAAGTACGAATTTGTTAATTGCTACCAGCCTTACAGGCAGTCAGGGCACGAGACTACTCAAGTCTCAAGAGACAAAACTTTGTTAACGGTTAGTCATTAGTGGGTCGGTAGTGGGATGGGCCCAAAATTAAATGGATTAGAACATAAAATGGTTGGTTAACGGTTAACCGACCGACCTAATTTTTGTTAACTGTTAACCGAACCGAAAATGTTCAGTTAAGGTTGATCAGTTAACCAATGATGTCGGTTAATCGATTTTAGCAGTTAAGTCAGTTCAGTAGTGGTTGGTTCAGTCGATTATGTTGGTTAAGTTGGTTAAATACTCACCCCTACTAGTGAGACCACGTCGCTTAACGGAATGGGTTTCCCGTCATTGGTATCTTAAAGACTTTTATAAATAATTTTCTATGCTCCTGCATTGACAATGGTTAAATCAGTTCAAAACATTATTATATGATGATATGCAAAACAATTGAATCAATTACGTATTACCCATCCCCATTCATTTTGACTATCTTTCATAGTTACAGTTTCTAGGATTACTATTAACTTAATAGTTTTCATGGACGCACTAACAACTGGTTAAACATTTATGGACTCCCTGTCCACTTATATAGTTTTCATGGGATCACCTATTGGTAACTCCAGTATCATTTCTTTTATCCTAGTTTCCATGGGATGATTAGGAACATATTGACTATCTTCAATATCTTTCTTTTACCCTAGTTTTCATGGTTTAACTAGGAAACTTTTGACTATCTACCAATATTTCATTTTCTTATCCGAATATAATTTTTATGGGCTAACTATAAACCTGTCTAGCCGATGTCTTTAGTTATACATAGTTTTCATAGGCTAACTATGAACCTATTGGCCCTTTCCAATATCACTTCCCTTACACAATTATCATGGGCTTAATATGAACCTATTGGCCCCTGCCAATATCTTTAATTCATTTTCACTTCTGGGTCAACCTAACTGGCTATTCTGCCTTTTCCCATAGTACAGTTTTGGGTTCGTTACAAAGTGAATGTATAGATATATGAAGAAGTAATTATAATAACTTGGTCAATCCATTTAACCCATTTAAACTTCTTCAAAATTTTCATTTCCAATTATTTTGTTTATTAATATGCCATGGTTTTGCTTTTAAATGAGATTGGGTTTTTTTTGAAAACTATATTTTCAAAATCTTCGAAACCTTGCTTTCGACCTCGCTGGATATTCTCCTTCTAAAGCATTTATCTCTTTTCAAAACATTAGACTCCTGCCTTTTAAATACACCTTAAAATCCTTCTTTCGAAACTTTTCGAATATAATAAAGTATTAATTATTAATTATTAGAATCATAGCTTTGAAACTATTTGAAGTATCTCTTCCTAAAGTATTAAAAGTCCCTCTTTCGACATCATTGGCTTTACCTTTAAAAATATCATTTGGGTCAAATTAAATATAAACGAAAGTATCTCTTTCGAAACCATTTTTTACTATATAAAAAAGTTTGGGAATTTATGATAGCGTTGGAACCATCCCTTTCAACAGAGTCAAAAGCATATATTTAAAATACCGAAGGATAGCTTCGAAACGCCATTAAAAGTCATTGTCTTCGAAACCCATAACCCTTTCGAAAGCATTTAGGAAGTGGCTTAATGTAGTTTTAAAATAAACAATACCTTTTGATCACGTTGATGACTTCGATACACTCAAAAGGTAAAAGTATCGGTGGTAGGGCTTCGACTTTGTTGTAACCCCTTTTTCGAAAGCATTGATTTATAATTAAAGGAACTCCTTCAAACCCCCATTTTCTTTTCAAACAAACATGACAAAGCCTTCGAAGGCCGTTATAAAGCTCCTTCTGAAAACATACATATCGATTAAGTCAAAAGCTTAGTAAAACTAAGGTAGGCGCTTATATTTTTTAAACAAACTAAGGTATCAGCTCCATTGGAAGCATGCATTCGACACCATACCTTCCACCTTTCTTCAATCCACTACGTACCACCTAGATGATACACTATGTATTTGTTATGGCTTAATAGGGTTTCGACTTTGTCAAAGGCGAAAGGCAAGAGGCGAAAGTTATTCTTAATAGAGGTGGGACCTGTTTTTGTAGGTTAAATGTCAAATTAAGCAACTTATATCAACTAACCTGCCTACATGAAAACTTCTTATTGGTTGCCTTAACTATTCCCATGCTTTTCAAAACTTACCACCTTATTATTTTCGATAAGTATCATGTTTATAATTTTGCAGATAAAACCTTCAATTGCAAATATAATTAAATCATTTAGATCCTCTTATAAATATAATTTAATTTGTATATCAAATAACTTAAGATAAATCCCCAAAAATCAAAGAAATTCACTTCGATCTTGTTATAAAACATATCAAAATTTCAAAATCCAAATTCTCAAAATATTTTTTGAATAAATTTATAAACCGAACGTGCTATATTTTCATTCAAAAATTCATAGTAATCTTTCCAAAGCTTGGAAAATTATCAAACTAAAAACCCAACTCTAACATTATATTTTGCATGACGCATAATTTTTTATGGCGTTTAAACATTAATATCACACAGTTTTGGTCTAAAACCATATAAACCATCATTTAAACAATCTTATTTAAATTTAAACAAACCATAATTCAAGAATATCATCATAAAAGATCATAAATTCAGCAAACAAAGATGGAAACTATTATTCACCCTAGTCTTTGATAATGATAGTGGATTGAGATGAATTTGATTCCCCCTTCTTTGATTCTTTTTTTTTCATTGAATTTCCTCATCTTCACTTCTTATTAATATCCCGCTTCTTAATTTTACTTACGTTTTTATTTTTTTGAAAATGAATATGAGTTTCAATGGCTTAAGAGGGAAACACAAACACACACACACAAATATATATATATATATATATATATATATAAGGGTAAAGTTTAGGTAGCCAAATCATTCTTTCAAAAAAAAGTGTATCTAATCCCATTATTACCTTACATAATTTAATTAATCTTTAAGCCATTCTTTAGCCCAATTAAATTAATAAGCACGACCATTTAATTTTATTCAAATCTCAATCCCCTTATCACTTAATATTTATATTATTTTATTTAATTTATCTAATTAAATATTCTGAATAATTTTATTTAAAAATTATGGATGTTACACTATTGCTCTCGATGTTTCTGCAGTAGAGAAATTGGCCAAGCTTAAGGCTACTTTTCCAAAAATTTGTTTTGATGGGTTCAAATTCCTTTCTTCCATTCATATAATTCTGAGGCATGCTAAGCAGAGTTATGTTACTTGCACCAATGATGTGTTTGGGCTATTTGAATCGTTCCTACACTTAGGAGAAAAAGTCTCTGATCCATTGAGCTACAACTTGAAATAGACCACCTTAAGTTTGAAGCTATAGACAATAAGGACATAATCAAACATTAGGATTTCGAATTGTTAGAATTGAAAACAAAATTTGCTAGAGCGGAGAAAAACGCTAAGGAAACGGCAGAGGCGGTAAACCATTTGGAAATTTCTCATAAAAAGGAACTCAATGCAGCCCTTAATCACATCAGGGCACTTACTCTAGACAAAGAATCCTTGCAAAAGGAAAAGGATGGTCTTGCTCGCCGTTTCAAGGAACTCGAAGAACTTTTCAAAAAGGAAAGGAAGAGAAAATTGAAGCCCAAGAAGAATCACAGAAATACTTTGAAGAGGTTGTTGAGGCCAGGAGTTTAAAAATCAAGCTTGACGAGCAATTTGCAAAAATTGAAGCTCTTAAAGAGGAATCTCAAGAAGAAGGCTATAAAGAAATGATTGAACAAGTTGAATCCAAAGTGGAAGCCGCTAAAGAGTCCGGTGGGAATGAGATCAAGGACTTGTTCGATCTATTGATCATCAAGTATAATGCCAAAGTCCTCATCCACCGTAACTTAAGTTTTCTTGGCGAGGGTTACCTCAAATCACTTGTTGATTCTTAGGAGCATGTTGTTGAGATGAAGAAGAGAGAAATGGACGGAATTGAACTCAACGAAGAAGAGTCAGTACAAAAAATTCTTCATGGAAACGAACCATTGGATTTGGCTGCTGTAAAACATCGGTACTTCAATGTTTCTGCGCCTATCGAGAAAGGAGAAAATATTGTGGGACCTTCAGAGGCTGATCCTAAGGTCCTTCTCCATCCCAAGCAGCCAGAACATTAATCTCGCTTGGCAGGAAGTAGGATTTAGGCTACGATCCAAACAAGCATGACTACCGATCCAAGATGTTTTCCTTATTTTAGAAGGAGGTACACCAACAACCATGGAAAGCCAACTGGATTCGGGCATCACACTTTACTGCTAAGTATGTGATAATTTTTGTTCAACATGCCTAATGAATTTTAGCTAATCTCCTTGTTTTAACAAATTTTGCCAGTCTTTCGGGCCCTAGTCAAACTCCTAAAAGTGATGCAGCTACAGAGGAATAGGAGAAAACAGTTGAGGGTCCGACAGCTGCTGATGTTCCGAGGCATGATGCTCAAGTCAGCGGTACCCTAGATAACGATAAAGCCGAAGTCCCATTCCCAGCAGATGAGTCTAATGATTTAATGATCACTGATGTCTCTGAACAAATGGACAAGACTAGCGTGAAAGAGCGCATTGAAAAGGAGGAGCTGCTGAAAAGGAAAGCTAAAATCGAGCCCGTCAAGGTGGACGTTGACGATCCTCATCTTGTGCCACTGCAAGTATTCCACCTAGTGGGTCATTTCTCGGTGAACTTCCACCTACCTCTATAAGCTCTCACGCTAAAGACGGCAAGGGATCTAGAAAAAGAAGCATTAGCGGCATTGCTCTTGAAAAATCCAAGAAAGAGAGAAAGTTAAAGAAATTGCCATCACTTCGGCTCAATATATACATAATTTGCACAATCGTTTCTTTTACTAGCTGTGGTTGTACGGGCATGAGTCTTGATTTTTGGAAAAACTCTACAGTCTCAAAAATTGCTGTTTAAATAAAAGGTTTTATTTTCTATTGAGCTTTCATGTGAATTGTTATTTAAGTAGTTTAACTATTATTTTCCATTCAATGTATTTGTAATTCGTTGTTTGTAAATTCTAGTAATAATCCACTAACTCTATCCCATGTCCTCCAAGTGGTCGTGGCCTCGAATCATATCAAACACTAGGCTCGGGTCGTAGTGTTACGCTGTCGGATTCAGCGGGTTTTGAGTAACTATACTCCTACCCTCGGTTTTGATTTGACCGGATCAGACATAGGATGGTCAAATTCCATCCACAGCAAGTTTATTCTCCTCCCGTTGGTTTCAGGCCAGAGTTTATAGAGTAGAGAACGGTCGAACTCCACTCATCCATTCATTCATATTCAGATCCACACTCTAGGGATAAGATTTAGTTGATGGTTGTCGGATCGCACACAATATGTTTATACTCTAGTCCACACTCTAGGGACTCAGAGTCGTTTCGTGGGTGGATGATTCACACCCGATTTATGTTTATACTCCGGCCCACACTTTGGGGACTTAGAATTATTTCACGGGTGGTCCGTTCACACCCAATTTATGTTTGTGCTCCAGTCCACACTTTAGGGACTTACAGTTATTTTAGAGAGCAGTCGTATCATACTCTTTTTAGTTGGTTAATTTTCCCTCAAGGAATTGGGGCTTGATTTAGTGAGTGATCGTATCTCGGTCGCTTTGGTTTTGTCTCAGTTCCACAGTTTGGGCCGGAGTTATTCGATCATCAGATTGTCGGCCACATTCATTCCTTATCGTGTATCCCATCCTTTGGATTATGAATGAGAGTTGTTAAACTAACAAGTTGATTGGGCTCGTCTTGTTTGATCTCGTATGGATTTAAAATGATTGATTGATTTTGGACTATGGGAGCCTATTCACACATATCTACATCAATCAGTTTCACTATGTAATTAGCACACAATGCAACAGCAAATGTAAATACAAGGAAAGCCTAGAACTTTATTCATTAAATGGAAAGGAATAACATAAACTGTCTTATTACACATTCGAAAAATCAAATGCTAAAGTCGATTTTAATAGTAAATAGAACTGAAATGTAAAGGAAATTAACTAAATGAAATAGCATCGTAAATGTTCGTTATTCCATGCCCTTGGAACTGCAATGCCATCGACGGTCACTAGCTTGAAAGTTCCTTCTCCAAGCCTATGTTTAATGGCATATGCTCCTTCCTAGATTGTATTCATGTGCGATAGGGTAGGAAAAACCCGTTTTAGGATGAGATCGCCAATTTCGAAAGTTCTCAGCCGAACTTTAGTGTTGTAATACCGGACGACTCGATGTTGATGTGCAGCCACCCTTAGGTCGGCTTCTTCGCGCTTCTCATCTGTAAAGTCAAGAGATTCTAAGAGCAGATCTTTATTCATTTTAGGATCGTAGTAAGTCACTCCATGAGAAGCTACTTTGAGTTCAATAGGAATAACGGCTTCGAAACTATAGATAAGGTGAATGGATTATGGCCAGTCGCGGACTTATGGGTGATCCTATAAGCCCAAAGTGTTGTTGGAAGTTCATCTACCCACTTGCCTCTAGCCTTCTCCAAACTCTTCTATAAAATAGAATTTATGATTTTATTTACATCTTCAACCTATCCATTTTCCTGAGGGTGAGTGACCGCTGCAAATCTCCTTTCAATATGATATCTTTTAACAAAAGTCTTTAAATTCAGCATGGTCAAATTGAGTCCCGTTGTCAGTTACAACAGTCTATGGAAGACCGAAGCAGCATAGAATTTATCAAACAATAAATTTTATTACTTTCTTGGTTTTGGTCATGGCCAAAGATTTCGCTTCGAACCATTTAGTAAAGTAATCAACTGCAACGATAGCGTACTTCATGCCACCATTAGATATTGGCAAGGAGCCGATAATGTCTATATGCCACTGGCGAACGACCATGGACTGACCATCTGCATGATTTCTATTGGCTAAGCCCCTGGAACTTTTGCATATATTTGGCATTTGTCACATCGTCTTACATAATCAGCTGCATCTCGATTTATGGTTGGCAATAATACCTATAATGCAGTATTTTCTTTGCCAAAATTTGCCCCCAATGTGATTGCCGCATTTTCCTTTATGAACTTCCCTTAGGACACGCTTTATCTCATCATGAGCGATGCAACGAAATAGAGGGACTGAGAAACCTTTCCTGTACATAATTCCATCTTGCATAATATACCATGAAGCTTTGCGAAGGACTCGTCGCTTTTCATTTCTTTTATCTGGCAAGACTTAATGTAGTAAATAGTCTTTGATTGGAGTCATCCACGATTCCCTTTCAGATTCCGCTTCTAGTATTTGATCGATTCCCACCATGTTTATACTTGGGGCATTTAAAACTTCGACCAAAACCAAGCCCATACGTTGTGCCTCGTCGGTAATAGCATACCTTTCCCATGAATCGGCCTCTCTGTTTCGATCTCATAGAATAAATGTCACGGTATTCTGTCAACAACTCCTAAACTCAGGTAAAGTATGGGGAAAGCCATTGTCTTTTAGCCTGATAATCTCCCCTAACTTGATACACCACCAAATTGCAAATTACAAAAGATCTCATGAGATTTTACTTCAAGTTCCTTAGCGAGTTTAATTCTAGCAATCAGAGCTTTTTACTTAGCTTCATTGTTTGTTGTGGGGAAATCAAGCTTTAATGCATAACATAATAAGTGATCTTCAGGGTTTACAAGCACAATCCTAGCTCCGAAACAATGATCGTTAGATGCTCCATCAGTATATAATTTTCACCATATGGTAGGGATTTCACTGGCTTTTAGAGAATCATCCTGCATGGTAAACTCTATTATAAAGTCTGCTAATGCCTGACCCTGGATAGTCCTTCGAGGGAGATAAGTAATGTCGAATTGAATGAGTTTAATATTCCATTTAAGTAACCTTCAGGATAACTTAGGTCATTGTAGGACCTGTCATAATGGCCGATCGGCGTAGATATTTATCGGATGTGTCCGAATGTATGGATGGAGCTTCTGAAACGCAACTAGCAAGTACTATGCCAATTTCTCAATTTTGGGTAGTTCCTTTCAGCTTACGTCAATCGTTTGCTGACGTAATATACCGGTCTCTGGATCTGATTCTCCTCAAGCAATGTGGCGCTATAGCATGTGCCGATACAGGCAAATAAATGTACAACTCCTCATGATCCACTGGCTTTGAAAAGATAGGCGGTCTCTCCAAATGATTCACCAAAGCTTGAAACGCGTCTTTGCAATCCTGCATCCATTCAGAGTTTCTTTTCCCTTTCCTAATCAAATCAAAAAAAGGGATGCACTTTTTGATAGATTTGGAGATAAACTGACTTAAGGCAGCAACTTTCCCATTTAGGTTCTGCGCTTGTTTAATAGTTCTTGGCATTTGGATATCACGGATAGCTTGAATCTTCTCGAGATTAGCTTCTATTCCACGAGCATTGACAATAATGCCCATGAATTTTCCTGATGCAACTACAAATGAATAATTCAAAGGATTTATTTTCATCTTGTAATATCAAAGGATGTCAGACATTTCTGCCAAGTCTCTAATGTGGTCGCATGATCGTCGCGACTTCACCAGCCTATCACCACATACACTTCCATTGTTTTTGCAATCCAATCTTTAAACATCCTGTTAAGTAAGCGCTGATAGATTGCTCTGACATTCTTTAATCCAAATGGTATTACTACATAATAGTACAATCCAACATTCATAATAAAATCAATGTTCTCTTGATCGGGAATATGCATCGGGATTTGTTTGTATCCTTAGTATGCATGCATAAAAGATAGCAATTTATGTCTTGAGGTTGAATCAACTAGCTGTTCAATCCTTGGACGGGGGAACTGTCTTTCAGACATGCTTTGTTAAAATCAGAGTTATCTATGCATGTGCTCCATTTCCCATTTGCTTTCTTTACAAGTAAAAGATTAGATACCCATTTAGGGTAGAGATCGTCACAGATAAACCTGTTATCTTTTAGTTTATCCAGCTCCTCTTTGAGAGCGCTAGATCTCTCCGGATCCATACCGCATCTTTTCTGCTTCACCGGAACATACCTCGGATCAATATTCAATGCATAGCTCGCAATAGTAGGTGAAAATCCACAATGTTAGAGTGAGTCCAAGCGAATACCTCCAAATTTGCTCGTAGAAAACCAGCAAGTTCCTTCATCATCAAAGGGCTAAGCTATGATCCAATCTTTAGGACTCGTGATGGATCGTCGTGGTTGATCGTAATATCAATGGCCAGCTCAACTGGTGCATCCTTGGTCTCTTTAGTCCCCTCTTCATCATTCCTTGGATCTATATCTCTATAGAATCAACTGTGGTACCCGAGCCTCAGGCATCGATTGTCAATCTTCGGTAGCTCGGATGTGGATGGTCTTGTCCATACTTTTACCCTTTTCCTTACACTTAGCCTCCCTTAACTTAGCTACATAATAGGCGCATCCAGTCACATGATTGCTATGAACAGCCCCTACACCATTATTTTTCAGAAACTTTAAATTCAAACACCATGGGGCTAGAGCTGGCCGAAATTTAGCCAGGGACGATCGGCCTAGAAAAACATTGCACGGAGAGTCAACATTCAAAACAATAAACGGCAAAATTCGCACTCTCCTTCGTTCACTTTCTCCCAATATGTAAATCTACATAACCAATAGCTTTAGTCGCAATGCCATTAAAACCACGTATATGAGCTTTAGATGGTTTCAAATCTTTGGCTTCCATTTTCACCTGATCGTATACCTTTTTAAAAATTAAATTCACCAAACTTCCTTAATCAATCCAGATCCTTCTCACCAATGCAGGACCAATCATAGCCGAAGTGACCATCGAGTTGAATGTAAAAGCCTCTACTTTATTTGCATCCCTGTTCCTAAACACAATATCATCTTCCATCGTGCGTTGTTGTTTTGTCGGAGCTCCATTTTCTATATTCGAACAGCATCCAAAATCTACATGCCTAATCACGCTAGCATAGCGCTTCATCTTTCTCCAACTCTATCTACCGAGTGTGGTCCTCCAACTATCGTATTTTTCACTAGTCTTCCACCTGTCCGTGTAGGCTCCTCAGCCCTATGCGAAGCTTGTCCGCGATTGGGGTCAAACGTCCCATGCCCGCCATCCTACAGGGTTTCCACAAATTGTTGCAATTTCCTCTCCAAAATTATCTTTTCTATAACATCCTAGAGATGCCTACACTCAATATTGTAGCTCCTATAGTACTCATGAAACCGACAATATTTTATGGTCTGCTTCTACTTCTCTATTGACTCTTTTGGAGGTGGCTTCCTATGTCGCATGGTATTACAAGTGGATAGACAAATATTTTCCAAGGACATATTTAGCGGCATGCAATTATCATACATTGGAATTCTAGGCTTTACTCTCCCAAAATTCCTCTTTCGCTCTCGATTCCTATCTCCACCTCTCTTTTGCTGATTCGGCTTATTCTGAACATTTACTTGGACTTTCCTAGAACTATCATCAGACTGTTTTATTGTAATATTACTCCATGCCGCTTCTCTAC
This sequence comes from Allium cepa, assembly GCA_030765085.1. Classification (NCBI taxonomy): domain Eukaryota; kingdom Viridiplantae; phylum Streptophyta; class Magnoliopsida; order Asparagales; family Amaryllidaceae; genus Allium; species Allium cepa. The sequence goes on along the minus strand of CM060941.1, from coordinate 73,427,363 downwards.
TCGGTCCCGTAATGTTTATTTTTATGAAAGACCTGGCTTCCTCCTTTCTTAGAAACCGAGCTGCCTTTGAATAAAAGTGTAATATCCCGGAATTTCCAGGAGTTTAAAATGCTGATAATCTCTTAATTTAAATTATTTGAAATTGATAAATTGTTCTTTTCAAAAATAAATAACCAAGTAATAATAATATAATGTTTTAATTATGGTTATAAATTGGTTTTATAATAAGATTAATTATTTTATTTGTGTAAATAAATTCTAGATAGACTTATTGTTCTCAAAATTTATAAGTGTGTTTAAAATATTTATTTCTGTGCATTTTAAAATTGATTTTTAAAATAGGATATTTTGTAAATAATAATGTGCTTATCTAAAAATAGATACTTATATTTATTTAAATTAATTTTAGATTTGGATTTTTAAAATTGACTTTGATATTGAATATAAATTTGAATTCAAGAATATACATACATTTTAAAATAAAATAATAATATAGTTTGGTTTTAAAATATATAGATAATATTTTTAATTTAAAATTTGTTTTATTTCTTTTTATGGAAATAAATATATAGAAATTTGGATTTGTATTCATTTAATAAGAATAAATGCATGGATTTTGAAATAGCATTTTTTTCAAATGAGTTTGCAATGTTTTATAATTTTATTTAAACTATATTTGGTTCATTCTTTTCAAAGATTGTATTTTGTATTTAATTAGAATAAATTTATAAATTTTATAAATGTATTAGTTAGTTAGGAATTTAATTAGAAAAGCATTTTCAAATTTAGAAAACATATTAGTAATTAGGAAAATTAATTTAAAAGGCTTTTAAATTTCCTTAGAATTAAAAACAAACTCATTTTGACAAATGTTTAATTTTAAAACACTTTGTTAACAAGTGTTAACACATTCATGAAATTAGGGACAAGTGTCCATATGTTTTTGTATTTTCTTTTTAATTTATTAAATCTGAAATTTGCTTATATAATCACCTTTTCTCTTCGTCTTTCTTTTTCTTTAAAAACTTTGTTTTATTTCTAAAAATAAACTTGAATCATCAACAAACACTCAACCACCAAAAATCAGAACTCCTCAATTCAAACCATCCTCAAAATAAAATCTGAAAAATCATTGTTCAAATCAAAATTCTCCTCAAAATTAAATCTGAAGCAACCTATAACCTTTTCAATTTGCAAATACAAAACAATTTTCAAAACACTCCTCAAACTCAAGCCAAATGCCTGAAATCTCCTGAAATCATTCTGTAATCAAAAACCTGAAGTATTATGTGATCTAACTGCATGCCTGTAGTTTATTCTAAAAACAAAATCACAGTTGTTTTCATAAAAAATTCAAAAATCTACAATTTGTTTTCAGAACAAAAATCAATTCCTCAAACTCAAGTCAAATGCCTGAAACAACCTCCTCAAAACAAAATCTGCATATGTTTTTAATCCATTGTCTGCCTCCTCTTCAAATGCATACAAGTTATCGGTTTAGATCTGCAATTTTCCATGTGTGCCTCAATTTTTCCATATGCATGCATGGGTCAAAGTATTGCCTGAAACAAATTGTTGAAGCAAACCTGAAGGTTTCTCTGTTTCAAATGAGGCTTCATCATCAGTTCAAAGCATTTTTGCAAGTACTCCAGATTTTAAATAGCATCAAGTTCAAAGTTATTTTGCCAGTTTTTCAAAATGCAAATCTGGAAGCAATTTCAGTTTGAAGCCTCCCTGTTCTTTTTCAAAACCACTGCATTTCTTTTATGAGGTGAGTAAACTTTATTTAAAATTTAAAGTAGTAATCATCTGTTGAAATAAAGTAGTGATGATGTTTATATGAGTTGTCTTTGAGTAGATATAAGGATTGCAATAGGTTTTGTTTAACAGAAACTGTGCATGTTGATTTTTATTTTCCTCTCTGTATGTTTCTGTAGGGTCTGAGACAAAGATTAAATCTGCAAACAATTCTATTCAAAAATTGTTAAGTCATAGATTTAAACTAAAACAAGTTAGTTCAGGTATAAACCAAAAATAAAAGTAGATCTAAGTCTCTGGTTTTTTAATTTACCTGGAAAACAAATAATGCAGTAAAAATTTATTATCAATGCTTGAAATCAAGTGTTTAATCTGGTAAAAATAATTATATAAACTAAAGTATCATTGGAAGTTATGAATTTTGAAAAGAAATTCAAATTTTTTAAAACTGTATTGAGTATGCAATTGGGTATTTACTGGAAATTGGGTTTTGGTCTAAATCTATTGATTTATACATCTGGAATGCTTGGGAATCTTGGTGGAGCTAGGGTTTGGATTGGAGAGTGCAGTAAAAATAGTTGAAGTATTTGTAATTCATTGAGGAATTTGGGATTGCTTGATTTTAGTTTTAACCCTAGTTATGTTGAACTTGGAAAATTTTGGCTACTGCATCTTCATAATCGCATCGAGTTGGATGAAATTCTGGGAAGTGGAAGCGTGGTGTGTCGGCAATCCATGGTCGGAGTTGTGGCGACTTTAGTAGATCGGAGGCGAGGGTTTTCTGAAATTTCTGATGATGGCATTTGGGGTTAAGTTCAACCAGAGTGCTCGATTTTGAATCGAGGGAAGAAGTGATGATCTGTGGGTCGGGGATGTTTGTAGGGTTGTAGAGAAACTTGTCGGTGGGTTCGACGTTGGTCGGAATGGTTCCGGCACCGGTGCAGGTTGCACGGAGGTTGGTTGTTGTTAGCAGTTTGTTTTGTTTGGGTTGCTAGATTTTCTCGAAGCAGGCCTCGGGATATAAGGGAGGTAGCTCGGGGAGGAACTAGTGTGGGTTCTGGGTTGTGTGCAAAGTTAAAACTGTTATGTTTTAACAGTTTAAGTTTTAAATTTAAACATTTTTTAAAATTTTAAAATCAAATTTGTTTTAAAAAAAAGAAAGAAAAGAAAGATAGTACTTTGTTCTTGAATTCAAGTATATGTGGGTTGAATCCAAATTAATGTTCAACTAGATTTTTAGTTTAAAATAGTTAAGTTTAAACTTTAAATAGTTTAAGTTAAATTAAAATTCTTTTTTTTAAATTGAATTGTTTTTATAAATAAATTTGTATGATTTGTTTAAATGTTTTAAGTTAATGTTATTTTCAAACTTACTTTGAAAATATAAAAAGAGGAATTTATAAGGAAATGTCTTTATTAATGAAAAATGATTATTAATTAACAATTAAAGATTTAAGGTAATTTATTAACTTGAAATTAGAATTCTTAATTAATAACTAAGGAAAGTAATTGATGTTTTCTTTATATTTTAATTAACGAATTATGTGAAGTAAAGTGTTCAAGGTTAATTTAAGATAATGTTTTATCTTAAATAAAATTAGTGTTAATGATGTGTAATTAATTAAGTTTATTAAGAAATTTAAGTTTAGCTAATTATTTTAATTAATTATTTTAAAGGATTAATTAAGTAATTAATTAAGTAAAAATTTAATTAATTAACTAATAATTTGGGCAAATTAATTAATGTCTAATGATTAATTAAATTATAATTAGTTACTAATTAAGTAATTAAGGGTTAATTAAAATGGTAATTAATTAATACTTAATAAAGATTTTATTGAGTAATTAAGTTTTTAATTTGGTTTTATTGATTAATAATTAAAGAATTATTAATCTACAATACAAATTAATTATGAATTAATTAACTATCATTAAAGGTTAATTAATGGTAATTAAGAATTAATTAATTATATTTATGAATTAATTAATTTGTGAATAAGGTTGTTAATTAATAATTAAGTTTTATTAATTAATGATTAAGAGATAATTAATTGGTTAATTAAGGTTAATTAATTAATTATAAAAGTAATTAGTGATTAAATACTTTATATTAAAGGATTGATTAATAATTAAGATTTATTAATTAACAATTGATGATAATTAATCTGTTAATTGAAGATTAATTGGTTAAAGAGTAATATTAAGGAATGAATTACTCAATTTTGTTTTATGAGATGAATGTGATCAACTAAGTTAATTAATTTTGTTAATTAATCAAATATAGTCACTTGATAAAGATTAAGTATGTTACTTAATAAGTTGATGAGCCTAATTACTTAGGATAAGTAATTGATAAATTACAAAGGTAATTGAGATAAGTAAAATTACCGATTGGGAAGTAATTTTAAATGGGTAAATTACTTGGTAAAGTAATTAAAGGTTTATTACTTGGTGTAATACATCAAAAGGTTTCTTAATAGTAATTAAAAGTAATTAAGAGTAATTAAGAATAATTAATTATTGTTTACTAAGTTGATTAATTGGAAGTAATTAATTTAAACAAGATTGATTAATGTAATTAATTAAGAAATAATGTAATTAATTATAGTTAATTAATTAATGGAAGTAATTAATTAAGGTTCATTAATTGATTAATGAGAATAATTAAGAATAAATTATGTGATTAAGAGTTAATTAATCAAGGTTGATTAATTAAGATGATGATTAATTAATTGGTTTAATTAATGAATAAGTAAGCAAGATTTGTTATGATAAAGGTAATTAATTTAATTAATTTTAAATTAATTAAGAAATACAGTAATTAATTTAATTCACTTTAAATTAATTCAAGATAGAGATAGTTAATTTAATTCATTTTAAATTAATTATGTTGTAAATCATTGCTTATGTATGAATCGATGACATTGATTGTTTTGAATGGATGTAATCTCAGAAATGAGATAAGTAATGTTGTGTGGTATGAATTCTTGGTTGCATTGTGATGGTAATATAGATTATCTATTGTGATGATGATGTGGATTACCTATTTGGTTATGGATCATCTGTTTATTTGATAATATAGTTATCAATTGTGACTTGTGAATTATCCATTCTATGTGTATATAGATAGTTGAATTGAATTGTTTTAAACCTTAAACAACTTGGACCTAAAAGACACGCTTTGGTTTTCGATGAGACTAGGATCGGGTTTGCTTGTCTTAGTGAAATGTGATGGGGGGTTCTCGCTTTGCGTTAGGTGGCGAACGAGAGACTCTTACCCCCACACGTCCTCTTTACGGGGTTGGTCTGCTAGGTGCTTATAGTCGAGAGGCTGGCCGTAAAAGCAAATCTGAGGTACCAATGGGAGCCACGACGAGGCTAGAATGGTTGAAAAGCCTACCAGTCGAGTGAGCCGTTGTTGGTGGTTGCAAAGCCTAGACTATCTCAGTTGGTATCAGAGCATTAGGTTGAGTGAATATCTAGGCTCTGTAGTGGTGAGAGAGCGTACTTGTAATTTTCATATATAATTATATATATACATATTTCTACATATCTGTTGGGTTACCTGTTCGGGTTTTTCCAACATAAGTTATAAAAATAGATGAGGTAGTGGTGTGTGTAACACGACTACCATTGGTTGGAGTTTGAATGTTTGAGATTGGAAGTGTATTTGTCGAGACTGTAGACCTAATACCGTCTCGAGTAATTTTTGTAGTTGGTGTAAGATTTCATTTGATCTCTGAAGGAAACCTATTAAGGTTCGGAGTTCATCTTTGAGGTGTAAGTTTGATCGCGCTCGTGTGACCGGATTTTTGAGAATTTGGATCTGTCGGGTAGGCAGAAGTAAGTAATGATATCTTGACAACCTCAAGAAGTAGTAGCTGCGTGATGAAATGCAGTGACTATGGATGTCTCCTAAAATGTTTTCTTTCGGAGCAAGTTTAAGGAAGTGTGTTTGTTTCGGAGTTGTAGCTGAGTTCAACAGGATGTATGTGTTTAGTTGGAAGTCCGAGTTTCTCAAAGAACTTTGGATAAGAAATCTTTGGCATTTGTGTTAGCGATGTAGCTTGGGAGTATTCTGTGTTCCGGCAGAAAGATCTTTTTGGCTTAGCATTTCCTAGAGGTGGAATTTAGAAGCAGCAGTGAGGATCTGTTTCTTCGATGGATTAGTTGGTCAAGGATAAACTGTTCTGATTAGTGGAGAGAGAACGGTATCTTGGATATTGGATTGGTTGATCGCAAAAGTGACTTGCGATGGTTTGGTGATTGTCTTAGATAGTCTTTTGCTTGGATTTGTGGCATCTCTAAATGATGTAGAAGTTATGGAGTTGTCGAAGATTTTCTGGATATATCTTCAGGAAAGTTATAGATTTGCCCACATTGGAGTTTAAGTTCTGAATCGACTTGATGTCAAGAGTGATACCGGTGATTCAGCTGGGTAGAAGGTTGTCTCCTAGGTTGATTGTCTGGTGAAGTAACTCTATATTTCTTGGAACTTCTATTGATCCTTATTTCCGAGATGTGATGTTTAGTTTATGCCTATGTTCATTCTACGACATTTTCATCTGCTCCAGATCAGAGTTGTGTAACGAAAGCAAGATGGTTGTTGTTCTTGAGTAGAAGCAACCGGAAGTTGCAGTATATTGGAGTAGAGAGTTTCTACTGAATTTATTTTTCAGAATTTGAGGCAAGTTGGCGAGTGATTCTGTTCTGTCTTTTCCAGATGGGAGAAGTTGTTTTCTATTGTTAATAGTAAAGTTTGGTTTTGATTTTTGGATTGATCTAGTGAGGATCAATTTGTGAGTTGATCCAGTTTGTTGCAGAAGCATCAGCAAAGGTTGAGCTGATCGGGGAGGATCTGTAGGTAGCCCGGATCATCCGGGAAGTTTTTAAGGTTAAGTAACGGAAAAAATTGGAATTCAAAGTTGGAGACTTCGATGTTGTTGAGGTTTTCTCTGGTAAAGGGAGCAATAAGATGAGGTGAGCTCCGAAGTATATTGGATTCTTCTGAGTTTTTGTAGAGATCAGTGTTTTGGTTTTAAGAGTTGAATTGCCAGTTTGGAAGACTGGAATTCAAAATATTTCACGTGTCTCTGAGGGAGTACGTGTTTGGTCCATCACTGGTTTTGAGACCAGTAGTTCTGTGAGAGATTTAGTTGTTGAACAGTCTTGTCTATGATCTGGTATCTTGGGCAGATTATAGATCTAGCTGAGTGGGAACTCAATAGTAGCAGTATAGTTTGTTTGGATTTAGTAGAGCGAGTATCCCTGTGATTGTACCTGGGAAACTCGAGATAATTTTAGGAAGTTTATCCGGATCTGTGTCCGGATAAACTAGTATTGTTCATTTGATTGAATTGGTTATTTGGATGAAATTGTTTTTTTGATTGATAGTGTATGGCTGTTATGTATGTTTGGATTGATTGAAATAAAATAAAACTGTGGATTATCTTTGTTTTAAATTTCGAGGACGAAATTCTATTAAGGGGGGAGGATTGTAATATCCTGGAATTTCCAGGAGTTTAAAATATTGATAATCTCTTAATTTAAATTATTTGAAATTGATAAATTGTTCTTTTCAAAAATAAATAACCAAGTAATAATAATATAATGTTTTAATTATGGTTATAAATTGGTTTTATAATAAGATTAATTATATTGTTTGTGTAAATAAATTCTAAAGAGACTTATTGTTCTCAAAATTTATAAGTGTGTTTAAAATATTTATTTTTGAGTATTTTAAAATTGATTTTTAAAATAGGATATTTTGTAAATAATAATGTGCTTATTTAAAAATAAATACTTATGTTTATTTAAATTGATTTTAGATTTGGATTTTTTAAATTGACTTTGACATTGAATATAAATTTGAATTCAAGAATATACATACATTTTAAAATATACTAATATAGTTTGGTTTTAAAATATATAGATAATGTTTTTAATTTAAAATTTGTTTTATTTCTTTTTATAGAAATAAATATATAGAAATTTAGATTTGTATTCATTTAATAAGAATAAATGCATGGCTTTTGAAATAGCATTTTTTTTCAAATGAGTTTGCAATGTTTTATAATTTTATTTAAATTATATATGGTTCATTCTTTTCAAAGATTGTATTTTATATAAATTAGCATACATTTATAAATTTTATAAATGCATTAGTTAGCTAGGAATTTATAGAAAAGCATTTTCAAATTTAGAAAACATATTAGTAATTAGGAAAATTAATTTAAAAGGCTTTTAAATTTCCTTAGAATTAAAAACAAATCATTTTGACAAATGTTTAATTTTAAAACACTTTGTTAACAAGTGTTAACACATTCATGAAATTAGGGACAAGTGTCCATATGTTTTTGTATTTTCTTTTTAATTTATTAAATCTGAAATTTTCTTATGTAATCACCTTTTCTCTTCATCTTTCTTTTTCTTTAAAAACTTTGTTTCATTTCTAAAAAGAAACTTGAATCATCAGCAAACACTCAACCACCAAAAATCAGAAGCTCCTCAATTCAAACCATCCTCAAAACAAAAATCTGAAAAATCACTGTTCAAATCAAAATTCTCCTCAAAATTAAAATCTGAAGCAACCTATAACCTTTTCAATTTGCAAATACAAAACGATTTTCAAAACACTCCTCAAACTCAAGCCAAATGCCTGAAATCTCCTCAAATCATTCTGTAATCAAAAACCTGAAGTATTGTGTGCAAATCTAACTGCATGCCTGCAGTTTATTCTAAAAACAAAATCACGGTTGTTTTCAAAAAAATTCAAAAATCTGCAATTTATTTTCAGAACAAAAATCAATTCCTCAAACTCATGTCAAATGCCTGAAACAACCTCTTCAAAACAAAATCTGCATATGTTTTCAATCCATTGTCTGCCTCCTCTTCAAATGCATACAAGTTATCAATTTAGATCTGTAATTTTTTAATTTAATTAATTATTTTAAAGGATTAATTAAGTAAAAATTTAATTAATTAACTAATAATTTGGGCAATTTAATTAATGTCTAATGATTAATTAAATTGTAACTACTTATTAATTAAGTAATTAAGGGTTAATTAAAATGGTAATTAATTAATACTTAATAAAGATTTTATTGAGTAATTAAGTTTTTAATTTGGTTTTATTGATTAATAATCAAAGAATTATTAATCTATAATACAAATTAATTATGAATTAATTAACTATCATTAAAGGTTAATTATGGTAATTAAGAATTAATTAATTATATTTATGAATTAATTAATTTGTGAATAAGGTTGTTAATTAATAATTAAGTTTTATTAATTAATGATTAAGAGATTATTAATTGGTTAATTAAGGTTAATTAATTATAAAAGTAATTAGTGATTAAATACTTTGTATTAAAGGACTGATTAATAATTAAGATTTATTTATTAATAATTGATGATAATTAATGTGTTAATTGAAGATTAATTGGTTAAAGAGTAATTAAGGAATGAATTACTCAATTTTGTTTTATGAGATGAATGTGATCAACTAAGTTAATTAATTTTGTTAATTAATTAAATATAGTCACTTGATAAAGATTAAGTATGTTACTTAATAAGTTGATGAGGCTAATTACTTAGGATAAGTAATTGATAAATTACAAAGGTAATTAAGATAAGTAAAATTACTGATTGGGAAGTAATTTTAAGTGGGTAAATTACTTGGTAAAGTAATTAAAGGTTTATTACTTGGTGTAATAGATCAAAAGGTTTCTTAATAGTAATTAAAAGTAATTAAGAGTAATTAAGAATAATTAATTACTGTTTATTAAGTTGATTATTTGGAAGTAATTAATTTAAACATGATTGATTAATGTAATTAATTAAGAAATAATGTAATAAATTATAGTTAATTAATTAATGGAAGTAATTAATTAAGGTTCATTAATTGATTAATGAGAATAATTAAGAATAAATTATGTGATTAAGAGTTAATTAATCAAGGTTGATTAATTAAGATGATGATTAATTAATTGGTTTAATTAATGAATAAGTAAGCAAGATTTGTTATGATAAAGGTAATTAATTTAATTAATTTTAAATTATTTAAGAAATACAGTAATTAATTTAATTCACTTTAAATTAATTCGAGATAGAGATAGTTAATTTAATTCATTTTAAATTAATTATGTTGTAAATCATTGCTTATGTATGAATCAATGACATTGATTGTTTTGAATGGATGTAATCTCAGAAATGAGATAAGTAATGTTGTGTGGTATGAATGCTTGGTTGCATTGTGATGGTAATATAGATTATCTATTATGATGATGATGTGGATTACCTATTTGATTATGGATCATCTGTTTATTTGATAATATAGTTATCAATTGTGACTTGTGAATTATCCATTCTATGTGTATATAGATAGTTGAATTGAATTGTTTTAAACCTTAAACAACTTGGACCTAAAAGACACGCTTTGGTTTTCGATGAGACCGGGATCGGGTTTCCATATTTGGATATCCGGAAACCACATCGATTCCAATTAAATGTTAGGTCGTGAATCAAAGTGGAGCTTTGTGAAGACTCGAGGTGTAAGGGCTATACGTCAGTATAACTCTGTGGGTGATTCCGTAATGAGTTGACGGACTAGTTCTTATAGGTTCGAGATGAAGATTCAGAGTGCAAGGGTTATTGTCGTTAACTCTGAGGGTGATTCCAAAATGAGTGTAACGAGATAATGCCTTCGGTTTCGTTCGAACCCGGAATGAACTTGTATGGATTGAATGCTTTCAAAACATCATCAGGTGGATGATGAGCATTCTAATTGATGTGTTCACTAAAGGTAATCGTAACCTCAAGCCTCATCAACCGGTAATGGATAAAACATGGGAGGTGCAGCAAGGCTACGTGGATAGCCCCCACTTGAGAGTAAGATTTACCCTTGTCTAGAGGTCCCTTTATTTTGGCTGTGTGGGCGGTTGAATAGCTACATCCGTCGGGGTTGTCTTATTTGGAACAGTTCAGTAAGGAATGGGTCCGGCTTTGTGTTGCAGGGGAGCGGGCGTACTCCTCGGTACGGTGATCTAGGCCACATACTGTGACGGGCGGTACCCCAGTAGCCCTGCCATTGTATGAAATCCAAAATCCAGTAAGTGCCAACCGGTTTTGATTGTATTACCCACTTTTGTGGCTAGTTACTAGAATTTAATAATGTAACAATTTCGGCTATTTCATATTTATTTGAAAACCCTAGACCTATTATAATATCACTGGATTTCCTATCAATGTTTTGGTTAGCGTAAGGTAAAAACTTTTCCATGTTTATGTGTGGGAAGTCTTACGTGATACCTTTTCTTCCAAAAAGGTTTTTAAAAATTAAGCAACTTTAACCGTTTACTCACACCAGACCCATGTCTAACCCGGAGTTTATTCTGTTTTTCTTAAACTCTTGGGTACTCAAATTTTTATGAGTAGCCAAGGGAATTTAGGTTAGCTTTGACGAATTCAGGAGGAGTAAATGGAGCAGGAGGCTTCTGCGTATAGCTATATAGTATTCCGCTGTGTGTTCTCTGAGTTGTTGTATTGAGTTGTATAACTAGACAGGTGTTTATAACTGTCTAGTATGTGTTGTTTTAGCTATGTATCTCTGATATATATGATACTATGTAATGTATTATGTGATTAATATAATTTATTCGTTCCGCTGTTTTAGATTCCGATGTTGTTCCTTTCTTCTTCTCTGTTTGTTCTCTTTTCTATCCCTTTCTTTCTTAAAGATGATGTGATTTCCTGGAGATAGGAAGTCGGGTCGTCTCAAAAAGCGCTCCAACGGGCAGACAGTCTACCAGCCAGTCAATTACCAAACTCAGACTCCAGATCAATCCCCCTCGGCACAGCCATAGCATGATCATTTTGATTACTAACCTCCATGGTTTCTATATGAAATTTCTCAAAATAATCTTTCAATGAATTCCCTGGAGCCTGGATCACACTGGAAAGGACATCACGTCTTTAGGATGAGTTGCGTGTATTCGGAATTGCTCCACAAACTTGGTTGCCAACTCACCGAATCTAGAAATTGATCGTGGGATAGTCTTATAAGCCACATCTTCGATTTTTTGGAAAGGTTTATGGAAAAGCATATACACTTGGCATCATTATTGGCTCGCACAAATTCATTAGCCTACGTATCTCATAATATGTTGCATGGGGTTAGTTTTCCTTCGTAGGCAAGCATTAATGGCATGTTGAACCTTCTTAGATATTCTGCATATAGAATTTTATCAGTAAATGGGGCATGGCTTCTCAAAATTCCCTAGTCATCATTAGTAAAGCGTTGGTTCTCTCTCACCAACTATCTGACCATTGCCGTTAAGTCCGACGTTTGGATGGTTGGTGCCAAGCATTGGTCATGCTCCACCTCACATGAATGGTCTCGTCGATGTCTATGGGCTATTTCACGCCTTCTTAGTTCACCATCTTCTTGGTGCGCATCTTGGACATTTATCTCATCGTTATTCCGGATGGATACTTAGTCAGCATTCAATCAAACTCCATCTTCCAAGCCTTTAGAAATAATTCTACCGCGATTCCCCAAGTGTAAAGGGAGAATCCCTCCTCTGGAAGAGAGATCGATGCCGATCCCTAAGGAGGGATCGGCGTCGATCGATCATGGAAGACCGTGATGGTCTACCAAGCAATGCTCTAAAGTTTCTGTGCAATCTCCTTCAATCCTACGATGCATGTCCTTGTTATATTCATCCGACGAGCTTGAACTTTCCAATGCCGAGTAAGGAGTGGGATCCCTCCTAGCCTTCCTACATTGTTGTTGAGTAATCTGGTTCATCAAGTTGATATTAGTATGAATTTGCTGATTTAGTTGTCGATGACTTTCCATCGATTCTCTTATTAGATTATGAAATTTAGCTTTGGTTATAGAATTAGCAGATTTTGAACTTCAACCGGATTAGCATTCAGATTTGTGTTTAATTACTTGGGTCTCCTTACTGACTGCTGGCCGTCTCATTTCCATCCACATTCTAAGAAGTAGATCTAGTATGTCTCACCATTATCAACCTTCATACTAGATTTCAGAAAATTTGAGTTGTATAAGCAACTTTATGAAGGAAACTACAGATCTCCTTTAGAAGATTTGCCCAGTCCAGTAGTTACAAAGGGGATCCTAGCATGCTAAGAATGAAGTTCTCAATGAAAGCACTAAAATGTTTACACAAATTTGTCACAAACTCCCAAGAGTAGATTTAATAGAGAAGTAAGTGAAGAAGGTAATTAAAACTGAGGAATAATACAAACTAGCAGCCAAATAAAAGCAATAATAAAAAACACAGAGATTTATAGTGGTTCTGCATTGTATGCCTACGTCCGCTTTGAAGATTCTCTTTATTGATGAATTAATAATCTGACTGCAGCAGTAAGGAATAGGAAAAACTTAATTACAATAAAGAGTAAGGTAACCATCAATGTAAAGATCTCCAGAATGACCCCATAAGCAAGTATTTATAGGTGAAAACGACCATCAATCACTCTAAAACTTCGGCTACAGGACCTTCTAACCCATATCGGCCTACCAGAGGGGTCGCTAGGCCTAAATCTTGATGAAGAGGGATCAGTACCGATCCTTTTATTATTTTATTTTTAGGAGCATTCCCTATGGTGGCTTCTGCATGGTTTGATATGCTAGCCCTTTAAATCTTATGCCGTTTGGACCAAAGGAGCTCAAGTTATTGCATGATTTTTGATTCAAGATTGTTTATGTATTATTTTCTGCCAATTCCACTTATAGGCTTTATGCCAATCCCTCTATCCTTGTACATTTGACGTGCGATCCCTCGGGTATGTTCCGTAGGGTCTATATGCCTTGCTCTCCAAATTCCATATGTTTTAAACTCATGGATCTCAAGATAATGATTGTAGTATACTAAAACGTACTTGGACTTTGACAAATGTCGACCCTTATCCAACGAAGTACACCGATCTATCTTCTTTTTTAGAATATGTCGATCCATGCTATTCAACTATGCCGAGCCCTTCTTTGTGTATTGAAGTATGACAATCCAAGTCAATAAACCACATCGATCCATACTAGCCAACTTTGCCAATCCCTAGCTTACTTAACCATGTCGATACCTAGCAATTTGCCAAACTAATTGATCCGTTTAATTGACTAAGTTATATTCCATATTTCAAGCATCCTACATTATATATCTACTAACTGTGTTCAATTATCGTTTCATATATCCATCTGTATTTGACTTTCAAGTCCCACAATCATCATTCTGCAATCATTGTCCTCGATGGAAATCGAGTCTGACTCGTGCAGCTAGTTCAATATAGCTGGGTTAAAATGTCGAATAACAATGAATGAAAGGATAATTAAAGAGGCTTAGTGATTGCTTATGTGCTTAATGATGCTGGATTCCATGTGAAATTAAAAATCTTTTACTGGATTGTTTACTTATTTGATAGCTAATGAACCGACTATCCACTCTTTACCAGTTTTGAAACTATCAATTGTTGGTCTAGAAAGACTAGGATAGCATTCAGTGATTGTCAGGTTGTCATGCATGATAGGGGGTTCTCGTTTTGTTAATTATGATGAAGCCTAGACTCTTACCCCTACATTTCCCTTTACGAGTTGGTGTTAAAGTAGTCGAGAGGCTGGCTGTAAAATTAGATTCGAGGTTACCACGATGTGGTCACCTCTAGGAAGGGAGAACGGTACACGTGGTGTTAGAACTTAGGTTGAGTGAATATCTAGGCCTTGGTGGGATGAACTCATTAAAGATAGGGTAAATGGCACCCTGGAAATGAGTTCAAATACAATAATTATTAACAATTATTGTATTTGATCTCATTTGATTTGGTTTATGATCTCATTTGATTTGTGCTTCATGAAGTAAATTTTGATGTAAGTTTATACAAGTGGGTTTAATAGCTTATATTGCTTATGCAAATGAGCTATTCTTATTCAACATAAATACGATTTACATCATCATTTGCTAATTAATTTTTGATTTTGAAATGAAAGTAAAAATGAAATTTGATGATCTATATTACTAGTTACGATAGTAAAAAGGTCATACTTAAAATAGCTTTTGCTTTGGCTTCATTTTCATAAGAATTATAAGTGGTATAATTATTGTATTATAGTTTGATGGTTTGAGTTATGTTAATTAATAGCATAAACAAACCATACTTATGATAAATACAATAATTATTTCACTTAATATCAAAGCTAGAGATCATAAATTATTGTTTGTTGATTTACAATAATTAATGATCTCTAGCTTTGATATCAAAAACAATAATTTATGATCTCTAGCTTTGATATTAAGTGAAAATTATTGTATTTATCATAAGTATGGTTTGTTTATGTTATTAATTAACATAACTCAAACCATCAAACTATGATACAATAATTATACCACTTATAATTCTTATGAAAATGAAGCCAAAGCAAAATCTATTTTAAGTATGATCTTTTTACTATCGTAACTAGTAATATAGATCATCAAATTTCATTTATACTTTCATTTCAAAATCAAAAATTAATTAGCAAATGATGATGTAAATCGTATTTATGTTGAATAAGAATAGCTCGTTTGCATAAGCAATATAAGCTATTAAACCCACTTGTATAAACTTACATCAAAATTTACTTCATGAAGCACAAATCAATGAGATCATAAACCATAGAATGTTGAAATTACATAATTTTTGAGAGCTTCATTGCCCCTAAATTGGAGGGGTTTAGCTACTCATCTGTGTTATTAAATGAACACATGTAAATTTCAACATAAAAAGGCAAAGAAATGAAACTAAACAAAGGTAGAGAGAGAGAGAGAGAGAGATTAACTTCTAATTACGTGCATAAAAAAAAGCTACACTACTTGCATGAATGTAAATTCAAGCTATGAACATTAAAAGAAAGAGAGCATAGAAATAAGCATTAACATAAAAGTAAAGAAAAACATGTAGAAAAGAGAGAAGAAAGAGGCTTGGAAGCCATTTTTATTTCATTCAACATAAAACTTACAACTTACTTTTTTAATTTCCTAACAAGTATGAAAGAGTAGAAATATATTCTCATGTACATAAGAGGGTTATTTACACATGCATAAAACCCTAATTCATTTTTTAGGGAGCTTCTTACAGTACCCTTGAGATAATGTGGCCACCAAGTAATCATTAACGTCAACTAATCCCCCACTTAAATGTACATGAAGCTTTAATGACATTTTAACATGTGCTCAGCTCCTAATTGAAAATCAAGGTAAGTGGGTGGGGTCCTCCACGATCTTGAACTTGTATTATTTCCTCTTCATTCTTTTGTAGTTCCTTGTGCATGCATATATCATCATGAATCCCTCTTCCATAAGCATCAAAATATCCTATAAATATCATAAAAATTGTCCAAGTAAAACTTCTTATATTGACATATGCACAAAAAAGACTGTTTTGCCCCTGAATGAAGATGAAAATATGATGGTTTGAAAATAATTGAATTTTGGTTTTAAACACGTTAAAATGCCCAAATATGATGTTTATTTAAATAAAAAGAGATAACTATGGATGTAAATATATGCACATTTACGTGCAAATAAATTGGTAAATGAAACTATTTTACCTAGGATTATATTATATGTATATAAAAGAATATATTTTCAAAAATTGATATAGTTGTTTATGATATGTTTATTTATTTGGAAATGATAATGTATGATTATTATCATTTATCGGTTGACTGGTCATGCTCGTCGGTTTAGGAGTATTGACTATTTTTTATTGAATGATTACTTACGCTCAGGCAGTTTATGGACATTTATTATTTAGGTTAAATTAAATACGTACACCTTATGAATTTAGTTTCATGATTTGATTATACGACGTTTGCTAATAATGAAGGTTTAACAAGTTTTCTTTGTTGAAGGGAAGTTATTTAAGAATAAATGATTTTATAATTTGGGTTTATAAAATGTGTTTTACATATGAGGAGGATTTTTGAGAATAAATCTCGTTGTCTTTAAAATGGATTTAAAATGATTTTTGGAAAAGCAATAATGTATTACTTGGAATAATTTGTAAGTATAAATATTTCAAAGCAATAATGATACATTTTCTTTGGATAGCTTGGGAAATGAATCTCGATTTTTTTTATTATAATCTGAATAATCTTCCAAGCGACAATTGGATGTTTGCTAAGTTGAACATTGCAGTGCACTTAGTTAATTATTCCCTTTGTCGTTATACGATTGAATGGAGTTCGAATTCAAACAAAACCAAGGCAAGATGGTAATAGATATTTAGTTAAAACAATCCATGTGGAAATATACATGGTATTTTTTCAAAATAAGATTCATAAAAATGAAGTATTTTTATGTTAACTAGTTTGAGTGGCTCGAAAATGATCAAAAATGGGTAAGAGATGTGTTCAAATGGTAAGCACTTCTCTAAAATATTACCCTTCTTGGTAAAGTGATGTACGATACTACATAGTAGGACCTAGTTCTTTGGTATCATTTGGGGTCACTCGGACTATATATATATTCATTCATTATATGGATTAATAACACATAGTATCATTTTAAAAGTGTTTTGAAATAAAAATTGGGTATTTAGTTCTTAAATTTCCTTAAACAAAATGGATTCAAAATAGCAAGGTTGTTAATGCCTCGGTTATTGATTTTGATGACAACAAACATATATAATCATACAAAATATAAATGCTAATATTTTGCAAAGTTATATAGTATATAGTGTAGAATATTTCATAAGTGCAGAATCAAAGACCATATAATATAAAGATTCAAGATAAAGATATGAAGACTCATGAGTTCAAAGACAAAGAAATGAATGTCTCAATGTTATAATTTAGTGTATATAGTCATTAGTATATACTGTTAGATTCTTTGATAGCAATTTCTAATCTCTATCTCCAAATTTGGATCCTTGATATTTCAAATAAAGATCAAAAATATTTTATAATAGTTTTTAGAGTTCACGATATTTAAAAACTATGCTCGAATTATTCTACAAAGCATAAGATTTTTCAAAATATCTTAAAAGAAAAGTATTTTCAAAATTCACTAAGCTATGTCGACAACCTTATTCCTATATGTAGACATATATGCTGCCAATAGTTTTTCAAATTTTGAATGGAAGTGTCTATTCAACACAACCTTTCATGGATAGACACATTTATCAATTTACTATATAAAGAGGCGTGCAAACAATTTTAATAACCGATTACTTACTTTCTTCCCTTCTCCTACTCTCTTGAAAAATATCTTGAAAATATACTCTATTCTCTTCAAAATCATATAGAATCAATTTATACTTCATTGTATGAATTCAGTACTACTTTCTTACTATTTAGGAAACATTTCTCTCTCATTTCAAAGATCAAACTGCCACCCAAGAGGCTATAGGATCCATTTTTATTTGAAGTACAAGAATTTGTCTTTGGAAAAACAATCAACTCTATTTGTGTTTGCTCGGAGAGCTTATAGCCCATTCAAATTAAGAGGGTGTGCTTAATAGCTGGTTCAAATATAGTGGCTATGCTTGCAGCCCAGTTAAATCAAAGGAGTTTACCCCGAAACTAGAATATAGGAGGATTAGTCTTGTAGCATCGAAATCAAAATTGTATTTGGGTTTGCCTTTTATTTGGTTAAAATTGGAATTTGAAAAGAAATCTGCACAGGCAATCGTAGGGATGGGATGTAGGAGAAATCTGAACTAGTATAAAAACTCCGGCGTGTTCTCTCCAACTCTTTACTTTACTTTTCAGTTTTTATTTTGATCCGATTGCATCTGTGACTGTTAATATAATTATGTGTTATTAATTTGTGAATCAATATTAATCTTGAAAGAAAACTAAAAATATTTACATAAGTTAGAAAACACTACTCACCCCACTCTAGTGTTAAATTTGCCTTAAGATCTGCAATTCTGCAACCCATATTTGGTATCAGAGTACTAGGTTCTCAAAAACTCATAATTTGGTTGTTGAAAAGTTAAATGCTAATAACATTGTTAGTACACTTTTTAACATTTCTTCAAAGGGAAAGCTACTACTAGACCTCCATATTTTAATAGTAGTACTTACACTTATTGGTCATGTATGATGAAGATTTATTTATAGTATAATGTTTTAGATATTTGGAATATTACACAGAATGAGTACATAAAACCCCAGACTAACTATTCACAATGGACTGCCGATTAAAAACAGTGGCACTTAAAAATTCTAATGCCATGAATATTTTATTTTGTTCAATAGATAAAATGAATTTAATAGAGTCTCTATCTGTAAGTCCGCATATAATATTTTGAGAACATTGCAAGTCACTCACGAGAGCACTAGTAAAGTCAAACAAATTAAAGTCTCCAGGATAACTAATCAGTTTCAGTTATATATAATGAATCAGAATGAGTCTATTTCTAGCTTTCATTGTAGATTTAAAGATATAGTACACTCTTTAGTCTCATTGTGTAAAAAAATGTCTAAGAGGACCAAGTTAGAAAAATCCTGAATTCACTCACTTCAAAGTGGGATCAAAAGACACTAGCAATTGAAGAGGCTAATGATATTAGCACCCTAAAAATGAAAGAGTTAATAGGTAATTTAATGTTCGATGAAGCACGGTTGCATGGCAGAACAAAATGCAAGGCAATAGAAAAGAAATCCATTTCATTCAATGCAATAACCGATGATCAAGTTTTAGACGATGACAATGATGAGGAGATTGCTTTTATGACCATAAATTTCAAAAAGTTCTTGAAGTATAGAAAGGTGAAAAACTTTCAGAGACTTGAAAACAAGACTTTTAGAACTAGAACTGCGATTAGATGTTTCAGTTGTAATAAACTTGGTCATATGTTAAGAGACTATCTACTTATAATAAATCAAGGATCTTGCTAGTTACCGATTCATCTAAAAAAAGAGGCTTATGCAGCAGAATTAGATGATTCAGTTACTACTTTAAGGGACAATGAACTAGATACTGATTCAAACATGTGTTTCACGAGGATTAATCAGAATAGATCAAAGAAATAGAGCAAAAAGTAGTACTTTTTACATTAAATTTTTATTTGTGGAATAAATATTGATTAACCATAATAGGATGTATACAAGTGTGTGTGTGTAGGAATATTTTACACTACTTTTAATTTTGGATTTTATATATCGACATACGTGGAGTTCATATGTCGACATATCTGCTAGAATTTAGAAATTTCATTTCAAATTCATATTTTGAATTTACTTATCTTTTGCCTCAAATCCAATAATCGATAAGGCATCTTTTCAAAACTGAAATGTCAATTCTTTATCTATTAATTCATCATATCTCTATCCATTTATTCACTCGCTTTATTTCAAAATTTAAAATATCTCTTCACTTTCTTATCTCTTCAAAACTCAAAAATGACCTCCTCAAGTCAACCACCAAAAACCATAAAGCTCTAAATCAAAGGCTTTCTTTTCAATGACAAAGAAGCCATTGACACTAATGTTGAATATGCTACTTCCAGAAAGTTTTTTCTCGGAAGATTTGCTAAGTGTGGTGATATTTCTATTTATGGTCTTGATTTGTTTTAAAAATAGTATTCTTGGTTTAATTGACTCATCTCAAAATGTTTTTGTGTGTTATCTAGATTTTGTTAAAATGTTTTATTAAAATTTGAATGGAAATTTGTTTTCAAGGAGAAGAGGAACTAGTTTGGAGTAGGGTAAAAGGCACTAGTAATGTTTTAAATTGTGAAGTTTTGGGTCAAATACTTGGCTGGAAATTTTATGGGATTGACCTATCCAACTTTAAAATTGATGAACAAAATTGTGAAGTTTTTCATGATATTTTTGAAACCGACAAAGTATTTGATTTCAAGCACAAAAATTTTAGACCAAAATCGAGACTTATAAGTCTCCTTTTACAATAGAGCACTACTTCGAGGACGGAAAATTACAATGATCCGACTTAAATAGTTTTTAAAGCTCTTTTTGTTATCTATGGAAACTACAACATTAATCAGACATAAGTTATCTTAGATGGTTTTGTGCAAAATGATATTTATAGACATGAGAACACATTTTCACATGGTGTGTTATGTGTATCTTACAAGGATGTTCGAATATTTTGGTTTTTATTTGCAAGGAGAACCCACTTTGCCTCGAAAAGTTTTCAACAAAGCCAACATCTCTATCATGCATATTCTTCTTTATTTCAAACCTTTTGCAACTCTTGCTAAAAAATAAGAAAGATTAGCATGGAAAAAGAAGCGTGAAATTCAATAAGAAAAAGAAGAAGGGGATGAAATAGAAATTGAAGAAGATGGTAATCAAGAAGAGGAAGAGGAGGAAATGGATACTTCCTTATAAAGCTTCGACAAACCTTCTACCATTTCCAATAAAGAGATTCTAAAGAATCAAAGGAAGCTTTTCAAAAACCAAAAGAAGCTTAAACGTTCCTTTAGCAAAAAGTTGACTTCTCTCTCCAACAAAGTGGACTATTACTTTGGAAAAATTATTAGGAAGCTTTGCGGAAAATCTTCATCATCATCTTTTTAGATCTAGCTATCCTACCTTTGTACCCTTTATAGAAACTCGCATATTTTACGATTATATATTTAAATGTTTTATTTAAATATAGCATCGTTAGCTGAATTAAAGTCCAAAATGTGACTTTTTGTAAACAGTTGAATTTGGACTCAAGACTACTTTCCTTGAGTGCAAAACGACGTTTACATCTTGTTTAAGTATAAACATCGATATGTTTGGAGTTGATTATGATTTTGGTGATTTCATTTGGGCTTTGGGTTGTATTCTAGCCCATTAACCCAATGAAAGAACCCAAACCTTCTACCAAATATCTTCCTCTTCACTCCTCTTCATTCATTCAATTTCTAATTTTCTAATACACTTAAGCCCTAGAAAAAATGGTGGGAAGAGGAAACTGAATTCCTAAGCCCTGGTCCTCTTAGGAAATTCAAATTCAAGTTCTAAAATCAAGGAAAAGCTTAGGTAAGCATCTTCTTCATCTTTTTCATCCCAATCCCTCTTCAATTCTTGATTTTTTCTGTAACCTAACTTAGGAAAAACTTTGCATTTGATAATATATTGAAGATTCTAGAGGTGTAATGAAGAGGAATTGATCTTATCTTGTTTTAGATCCTTTTATTCCTTGTTTATGAGTTTAAAGGTAAGTTCTTGAATTCATATCTATCTCTATAGCTTTCATTGTTGTTAGGTATGAATTCCTAACATCTATTTCATGTTCAATTGCTTTTGATTTGAATTAGTTTAGCGAATTTTCAAATTTTGGTATTTTGAAGTCAAAATCTTTAAAGATCCTATATTGAATGTTTTGAAATGTTGTTTGGAGTGAATGGAAGAGCCTATAGGGTTGGGTCGTCGCTTGGATAAATCCCTAGCCACCATCGCTCATCTGATTGCCTTCGAATTGATTTAGCCATCATTGGCCTAGGCAAATTCTGCCCAGGCCTAGGCCACCAGACGTCTGGTTGAAATTTCCAGACATTTAGTAGGGGTCTCTAATAAAAAAATAACGAATATAGAAAAAAAGGGCAGAGCCTAGGGTCAGACATCTAGTCAAACCAAGCAGACGTCTGGTCTTGTTAGATTTGGCCTAATTGCCCATTTTAAAGTGAATTTTCAATTTTTATCGATCTTTAATGATCCGAACAGCTGTTGTCAATCAATACCGACTTTGATGACTTATTTTCTAGAATTTTGGTGTTTCCATTTGATGGATTTGATATCGGTTTTCATGGTTTTGATTCACGTTATTGAAATGTGGATTTTTGGTGATAAATTTATTTTTACAATCATTTTTATGGTCTATCACTTTAAAATACGAAGGTTTCTGTGATGACCCAGAATTTTTAACAATTTAAATTGGAATATTTAATTAATTTTAAATATTTAAAAGTTAATTTTTAACTTGAATTCAAATATTATTATTATTTAGCAATTAAGTTATTGGATTTAATAAACTGAAATTGGGTGAACTATTGAATCTTCGGTTCTAAGCCTGTTAAAAATAATTTAAGGGTTTGTAAAATTTATAATGATGATACTGAAGATAATAGAATAATTGAATTTGAATTTTGGAAGTGTTTTATTCAGTTTGAAAATATATCGTTTAAATCGATAATTAAAAGTAGCCTTCTGAGGCATAGTCTCGGAATTCGACGAAACCAGTTCCATTGGATCCATAATATTGTATTATTATCGGATTTCAAATTTTGTAATATTTGGTGTTGTCGTGTGATCGTACGGTAGATAAACGCACTGAAATTTATATCGAAAATTCAATATAATAACCGAGTCCAAAAAGTTATCTTCTCCATACGATCGAATTAGGACTCAAAACTTTTCCATTGCGTTCGGAATAGGGGTATAATATTATAAACGCCTAGCGGCACATTGCGATAGGAGGTGGAGATTTTAGGTTGTGTAATTCGAGTCGATTTAAATTTAAATTTAAATCAAATTAATACATTGTTTAACCAGTTAAATTAATTTCACATCAAAACTTTTTCCTTTCATCTTATATTCACTGTAGCTCATCTGCTACACGCAAAAATATTCTCCACGCATATTTTTTTTCCCTTTATTTCATTTCAACGCCGACTTTGTATCAAAACCTCAGCATATTTTTTCATACTTCTTCCCGTAAAAGCTCGAAACAAAAATTATAATAATGGCCGATCGAAAATCATCTCCTTCCTCTCCTTCATTTTCACTTCAATTTTGTTTTCGAATTGGGATATGAAGGAACGGCTCGCAATCAATAAAATGAATTAAATCTCGGTCAAATTCATGGAAGTCATCAACTTCAATTCGATCTGTGGAATTTGTGAAGCCGATTTTCGAATCGCGCAGACGAGATGGATTGTTGCCATCGACTCGCGACTATGGAAGCTTACGATCGAGTGTAGATGCGTGCGCTGGATGCAGCTTTGTCGAGATTTGGTGGCGATGTCGTGGAGGGTCGCGGTGCCAGATGGAGGCATGGCTGGTGTCGCGCACTCGCGTATAGTTTGCGGTGGGCAAGGCGATTCGTTGTCAATGGGCGATGATTGATGGGTGGTCACGACTGTAGTTTTTGTGAGTTTGGATTTTGCTGATGCATAGGGCATGATTTGGATTTCGAGCAGAAATTGGGTGAGTGTGGCTTCCTGTTCGAGTTGAGGTAGTTTCATCTATCTATTTATTTAATTACAAAAGAAGTTTATAGATGGAGAGGAAAATATGTAAAGTTTTAACAGTAGTTTTTTTTACTTTTTTAAAAAGAAAAAAATGTATTAGGCTATTTTAGTATATGGTTTCATAGGAAATAGTTTTTAAACATATATATATATATATATATATATATATATATGTATGTATGTATGTATAAATTATTTTATAAGAGTTTGAAAATAAAAAGGGTTTAAAAATACTGTGGAGTTATATAAAATTTAGTTTAAAATCAAATTTATAAGTTGAAAATTAAATAAGTAAATGCCGATTAATTACGTGATTAATTCAAATGGTAACATATCGTGAAATACTTATACAAGGTCTAAAATCATGGAGACACGAGTTGAGATGGATTGGATTTGCAAATTTAAGGAGCAAAGGTGAGTCAATCTCACTCATCTGGTTGCTATTTTTATTTAAATGATTAAATTTAAATAATTGGTTGAATGATTGAATCGATTTGATGTGCTATATTATATATAGTAGAATATAGTATATATTGGAGTGATTGATTTCCCGCATTATATAGCGGATGAGACCCTGTGCGTCGCATAATAGCGGATGATATTATATAAATCCCATATACCGCGATATTCCACCTCGAAGTGGAATTGGTATTGTGCTAACATCTGTGGATGCAGGGAAACAGGTTGGAGGGATCCAACTGGATTCCTCAAAATTATTTAGATTTTTTAATATTCCGTGTTATGAATATTTGATATGCTATGATGAATTATATTGATAATTGAAATATTGGTTACCATGGTTTAATTGGATATTCCGGTACATTGGGTTATCAAAATATATAGAATTGGATTTTTGAAAAGAAATATAAGAGTAAAATTTGGAAGTGAAATAATTGTAGCATAAAAATAAGAATGAATTGGAAAGGAATAAAAGTGAATTTTTTTTAAAAACTGAAGTTAAATCGTAACGTAGAGATTTAAAACAAGTTTTAAATCAAAAAGTAAATATGGGATTCAAGTTAGTGAATTTCAGTTTTTAAACAAATAAAGTTTTTTTAAATTCAAATTGTTTTAACAACTTGAATGTTAAAATGAATTTTTTTAAATTGATTTGAATTTAAAAATGATTTTGGTTTTAAATTCCTTTAAACTTCTTTTATAAAATGAGTAATTAATTTATTTAATGAAGTAAATAAAAAGGTAGTTAATTACTGGTTGAGATTGATCAAGAGTGATTAGTATTTGTGGTTTAATTAATGATTAATTACTTAATGTAATTAATGTAGATTAGGATAAATTAAAATGTAATTAGAAATTAATTTTTGTAATTAATTATGTAATTAAAGGTTGATTAATTAAGATTAATTAATCAATAATAAATGATTTATGAAAAATTGATTAATATAAGTAATTAAGGATCAATGTAATTAATTAATTTGTGATGTAATTAAAGATTAATTACTGTTTTTGGTTAAGAATAATTAATTTGTGTAATTAATTAAAAATAATTACTTGAATGTAATTGAAGGATAATTAATCCAGGGTGATTGATTAAGATGGATAATTAAGGGATGATAATTAATTAATCTTAAATGAAGGAATCTAAGTGATTGAGGTTAGTAATTCAATTAGAATTATTAAATTAATTTGGGAGTGATCAAGTTTGCTTATGGATGATTGAATGGTATTGGATGCCTTGAATGAGACTCGAAGAGACCGGGGTCGAGTATTAGAAAATACCCGAAGCCACTTCGATTCTTTAGAAATTGATATGTGAAATCAATAGGCTCATATGGAATGATTTAAGTGAATTGGACCATTTAATCTAAGTTTTTGGTACTTAGAGATTTGATATGTGAAGTTAGTGATATCTATAACAAATTGTGAATTTGAAAAATTGATACGAGTTACCCCGGGTTTAATTTAAGTTGTAGGCTTTGTATTCCATATTGAATGGGTTTACTCACGCTGGTTTCCAGCCTGACCAGGGTGTTGCTTTGATGTAATGCTGAGGCCAGACCGAGTATTACATATTTTCAAGTAAGGATGTTCTGGAGCTCAGGAGGCAAGCTGAATGGCAAGAACATATGGAGTGTCTCCGCTGTATTGTATTGTTGTATATCTGAGATATGATGATTGTGTATATCCAGTGTATGTATATATGTGTAACTCTGATGTATTATAAATGTATTTGACAGATACAGAATTCTTTTGTAAACTGTTATTATTTATTATTATATTTTATCCGCTGCGAATGTGAGATGTTGGTGTTTCTGTTCTTCTTATTCTTCTATCTCTTTCTTCTTTTTCCTAACTATCTGAAAGTTTCGGGATCGAAAATTTTGGGTCGTTACATTTGGTATCAGAGCTGAAAGGTTAAGCGAGAACCATGGCTCCGGTGGGGATTACTCGTTAAGCCCGTAGTGCTCTAGAATGAGTTGAGTGTGTGTGTGTGTGTGTATGAGTGCGTACATGTTATTTCCTTATATAAAGGTTTTAAATGGTTTTATATAAGAAAATACTTTGATATATAAAGCAATATTTCTTTCTAATAAATATTAAGGTAATTGGTTGTTATATTATTTGAAAATTTCAATAATGAGAATTAAGTGGTAATAGAAATACAACCAAATTAAAATTAAGTGGAGATAAGTTTGAAATGGATTCAAAATTAAATGGTTTAAAGAGATAAGTTGATTTGATTTAAAGGATTAAATCAACATTTAAAATTTTAACTCGAATTTATATAATTTAGGATTGGTTAAATTTGAAATTTGAAATTCATTCAAATTGAATCTGATTTAAATTAATTGGATTTGTGATTGAAGATGTATAAGTTTAAAAATTTAAATGGAAAATTTGAATTGGATTGAATTGAAATGATTTGAAATTGAAGTGGGTTCAATTGATATTAGCCCAAATTGATTGGAATAATTTGGAATTGTAATTAAAGTTGAATAGGTTTAAAATCAAATGGAATTTGATTTGAATTTGAAAAGAAATCAAGATTGATTCAACTTGGATTGGGGTTAAATCAATTTTAATGGAAATTAAAGTTATTCAAATTAGAATTGAGTCAATTTAAATGGAAGTGGAAATTTAAATTGAATTGATGGGAAAGTGAACAGTTTTGACTCTGGACTATTTTCAATATAAATTGTTTTAATATAAACTTATTTTTCCAAGCTATTTAATATATACAAACTTTCTTTTTGAAGCCAAATTATTTTATATTTATTTTACAATTATTTTTTGAACTATTTAGTAATTTTTCAACTATTTTATAAACAAATAACAATTTTTCAACTATTTTATAAATTAATTACTATTTTACAACTATTTTGCAATTATCTAAAATTTCTGAAACTATTTGTCTATTTTTCAACTATTTTACAATTACTTAACTATTTTATAGCTACTTTACAAACTAATAATTATTTTTCAACTACTTGTCTATTTTAAAAAATTTCAAGCTATTTATTAAATATAAACTGGTCGGAGTTCAAACTGTTATTGATTAAATACCCAACTGAGGTAAGAATTAAAGTGATAATCCAAATGGGGATTAAGGCAAATGTGAATAAGTGAATAAAATCAAAGTGAGGATGAATAGAAAGGGAATTGATTTAGTTAATAATCAATGAACATACATACATAGGATGTGCGTATATTATTCTATTCGCATAGTGATTTGATCCAGATTCGAGCATAAAATTTCGAGACAGTTATATCGATCCGAGTTCGGATTTTTCACTCGATTTTCGACGGCGAACCTGGATATGGATTGTTGATTGGTTTTGGATATTCTCTATCATAGTTATCGTTATGCAAGGAGAATGGCGGTTTCTGATCAAGAAACCAGATCTGTGTCCGCACTAGGAAGTAGGGTGGACGATACTAGTTCGGAAGTGAAATTGTATGATCGAGTGAGCGATCAGATTGGTATAGCGTACGGATGATATGAGTACATCATACGGGTTTAAATGAAATTGATATTGAAAATTTATGAATAAGAAATGTGAAATGATTTCTTTTGAAATGAAGGAATATTTTGTGAAATATACAATGGATAAAAGTGGAAGTTGGATACTTTTATGATGATAAGTAAGATGGAAACAACTTTGTAAAAAAAAGAGTAATCAAATTTGAATATTTGATTTTAAATAAACAAAGTTATATATCTTTGTTATATAATATAAATCTTCCATTGTTGAATCTATTGTCGGAAGAAAAGGATTTTGAAAGTGTTCGAAGTATAAAAGGAGTTTTATACAAGTTTGAAATGATCCAAAGTTTTTTAAATTATATATATATATATATATAAAGGATCTTATGAGGATTTTGGAAAAAGGTTTTGGGAACCTTTGGATTTGGAAAGGTTTTTGATTTTTGGGTAAAATCAATATTGAAATTTGGAAAGCCTAGTTTGAGAATTATCGATTTTGGGATAATCGATTTTGAGAAAAGGAGATTTGTATGAGATTCATACTAGGTGTTTGATTTGGAAGATACTATATGTGTATAGTATAAAGTGTTTTGAAAATGGCTCTGGGGAAAAAGGCGCTCCCTTGAAATGAACTTCTCAGGAGTGCCACAGGGTGGTACTGCCTTGAACCCTGAGGGGGGATTCTAAAGTTGATCCTGTGAGGAGTCCGGACAAAACTAGTTCCTGAGGATTATGAGTAGTGTATAGCGAAAGTCGAGGGCGCTGATGCCTACAGAGGCATTTGGGTCATGTTGCGACGACAGTGTAACTCAATGTCACTGCGATCTACTATAGACTATAGCAAAAGTCGTGTGTCCCGTTGAGAGCCAACAGTCTACGTTTGATTTTATATCGGTAGACTGCGACCTATGGTAACATAGCGAAAGTCGTGTGTGCCGTTGAGAGCCAACAGTCTGCGTTTGATTTTATGTCGGTAGACTGCGACCTATGTGGGAGTGGAGAAGTTTCATTTTTGACAGCGAAAATCGTGGGCGTGGATGCCTACAGTTACATGGACTTTTGCTGCGACGGCAACGTAACCCTGGAATGTAACTACGATCTGTTTGGGTTCCATGGCGTAATCGAGGGGCGCAGAGTGCGTACAGTTACATGGATTTTTGCTGCGATGGCAACGTAACGCAGGATGTAACTGTGACAATGGATGGGGGTGATGATTTCCAGAGCAATCTCATCAAAGATATTTCCTCTACTTTCAAAAACTGTTTTCTATATTTTCAATAAAATTATTTTCCCAAGTATTTTCACTGGATGTTGAAACGGGTTTACCAAGTACTTATAGATTTTTAGTCCTACGCCTGATCAACGTATGACCGAATTTCTATGAGAACAAGGATGGACTGGTTGAGACATCGAGTTATAACAAGTATTTTTATAAAAAGCTATTTTAATAGTATTAAGTGAATTTAAAACTATTTCTAAAATTTTAAAATAAAAGTGTGGAATTTTTGGAAAATGAAAGAAAACCCCAAATAGGAATTAAAAAAATTGAACTCAGGAAAATTTGACAATGTGATTTGTGTAATAAAAATCGAATATTGATATAAAAGTTGGAAGTAAACTAATTAGCTAAATAAATTATTTGATAGAGTATGTTAATAAAATTTAACTCGGTTAAATAAAATGGATTGTAAGTTAATAATGAAGTTTGGAAATGAACTCGAATTATAAATAGAATTCGACTTGGATTTGATAATGAATTAAAATAAGTGGGGATGTTGTAAAAATAAAAATGGAATTGGATTATAATAGAAATGATTTGAGTTACAAATAAATCCAATTCAAGTGTAAATGAGTTAAATATAACCTTGGATATTGTTTTGACAAACTCAGAATGGGATTAAAATTAAAATGGATAAAGAGTGGGGTAATTGAATTTGATGAGAATCAAATTAAATAGAAGTGAGCTTAAGTTATGAAGTTGAAATAACCTGAAGAAAGTAATTAACTTAAGTTTAAAGTTTATAGAATTTGGCTTCGAGTAAAAGTGAAAGTCCAGTAAATAAAAGTCTGGGTTAAATTAATTTAGAAAATGGTTATTACCTTATAAGTATTGAATGTGCCAAGCTTAATAAAATGTCTTTGAATGAAACAATTGTGGAAATGGAATGAAATGTAGGTGTATGGTTTGTAAATAAGTTGATATGTGAAGAGACTTTAATAAAAATTGATTTTAAGATCAATTGAATTGAATATGAACTTTTTTAGATTAAAAATAAACTGAATGTAAGAAATTGAGTTGTAAACCATTAAAATTGAATGAAATGGCACATAAATTGATTGAAAGCAATTGAATTAGCTTTAAAATAATATAAATCGCTTATGGGAAGTGTTTGATGCATGTTGCTTATGGAATGCATGTGTTTAGCTATTGAAAGTAAGTGAAATGTTAATAAATTTCGTATATTTAGTACTTACATGTTTGAATTGAGTAAGTACAGATACTGGGAAGCCGTTTGGCTAGATTTGGACGCGCTAATTGCTAAATTAATAAGCCACTTGCTTAAAAATGCTAAATAAAGGTACGCCTACGCAATAAAAATAGGAAATATGAACTGTTTTTGTTTTTCCGACCGTGTGGGTCGATGTATATATATTTATATCTTTTGTCAAATTGCAAAAACTCCTCCGTAGAAAAGAGACTCTACCAAAAATTTTCGGAAATTTTGGGAGTTAGAAAATTTTTGAAAAATTTTTGTTAGCGACAAAACAATTTCAAATTTGAAATTGAAATAAATTAGCGGATGAAACTAATTTAAAATAATGATATGAATTAGTTATAAATGGAAGATAAAATTCAATATTCGGATTTGAAGATAAATTAAATTCATATGGAAATGGGGAAAACCAATTTGAATAGAAGTAGATGTGAAAACTTCTGTAAGGAAATGTATAAAATGATTTTAAAAGCTATGATTGGATATTATTGCTAAGTAGGATATACAGGTATTATAAAGGGAAAGGAAAATTATTTTTGATTCTAGAAGATAAATTTGAATTGCTCGACAAAAAGGTACGTGTTTAAATTTCTGTATGAAATTAGACTGGATTTTTGATCTAGCCACTTGGCTTTTGTTTTCTTTTGGAAGGTGGGAGCCCATAGAGGCATTTTGTAGTTGTATCGAGCTAGCCGCGCAAAGGAGACGCTGATGAAATTTTTCAAAAATTCAGGGAGTTAGAAAATTTTTGAGAATTTTTGAAAATTTAATTTGAATGGTTGAATAAGTAAAGTTGTTTGGAAACTATGGAAAAGTTTGGAAAGTTAGTGAGATGGATAGTGTGTCTTTAATAAAGATTGTTGAGTGTTGTTAAAAACTGTTTAGTTTTGGAAAATAGTAAGGTATTGAATCATTCTTCTTAACTAGCAATTTCGGGGATGAAATTCTTTTAAGGGGGGAGGAATGTGACGACCCGGAATTTTTAACAATTTAAATTGGAAAAATTAATTGATTTTAAATATTTAAAAGCTAATTTTTAACTTGAATTCAAATATTATTATTATTTAGCAATTAAGTTATTGGATTTAATAAACTGAAATTGGATGAATTATTGAATCTTCAGTTTTAAGCCTGTTAAAAATAATTTAAGGGGTTGTAAAATTTATAATGATGATACTGAAGAAAATAGAATGGTTGAATTTGAATTTTGAAGGTGTTTTATTTAGTTTGAAAATATATCGTTTAAATCGATAATTAAAAGTAGCCTTCCAAGGCATAGTCTCAGAATTTGACGAAACCAGTTCCATTGGATCCGTAATATTGTATTATTATCGGATTTCAAATTTCATAGTATTTGGTGTTGTCGTGTATCGTACGGTAGATAAACGCGCTGAAATTTATATCGAAAATTCAATGTAATAACTGAGTCCAAAAAGCTATCTTCTCCATACGGTCAAATTAGGGCTCGAAACCTTTTCCATTGCGTTCGAAATTGCGTTATAACATTATAAACGCCTAGAGGCACGTTGCGATAGGAGGTGGAGATTTTAGGTTGTGTAATTCGAGTCGATTTAAATTTAAATTTAAATCAAATTAATACATTGTTTAACAAGTCAAATTAATTTCACGTCAAAACTTTTTCCATTCATCTCATATTCACTGTAGCTCATCTGCTACACGCAAAAATATTCTCCATGTAAACAATTCTTTTCCTTTATTTCATTTCAACGCCGACTTTATATCAAAACCTCGGCATATTTTTTTCATACTTCTTCCCGTAAAAGCTCGAAACAAAAACTATAATAATGGCCGATCGAAAATCATCTGCTTCCACTCCTTCATTTTCAATTCAATTTTGTTTCGAATTGGGATATAAAGGAACAACTCGCAATCAATAAAATGAATTAAATCTCGGTCAAATTCATGGAAGTCGTCAACTTCAATTCGACTCTGTGGAATTTGTGAAGCCGATTTTCGAATCACGCAGGCGAGATGGATTGTCGCGATCGACTTGTGACTGTGGAAGCTCGCAATCGAGTGTAGATGCATGCGATGGAGGCAGCTTTGTCGAGATTTGGTGGCGATGTCGTGGAGGATCACGATGCCAGATGGAGGCGTGGCTGGTGTCGTGCACTCACGTATAGTTTACGGTGGGCAAGGCGGTTCGTTGTCTATGGGCGATGGGCGATTGATGTCGACTTTCGGGCGTCGAAAAATTGGGTCATTACATAGAAAATAAATTTACTTAAAGTTTTCTATTTTAATTTCCAAAAATCCAATTTTTTATATTTTTGGTATCCTACGATACCAAAAATATATTCAGCTAAACTATAGCCTTCAATGATTTCAATCACAAAATATAATCGTACACAGATTTCAAATAAATCAACACACAACATTGAAACAAATTCAAATATTTGAGAAATCCAGTTGGATCCCTCCAACCTGTTTCCCTGCATCCACATATGTTAGCACATCAATAAAATACCAATTCCACTTCGAGGTGGAATGTCGCGGTATATGGGATTATATGATATCATCCGCTATTATGCGGTGCATAGGGTCTCATCCGCCATATAAGGCATAATTGTTTTACTAACACATGTATACCAAAGAATCTTAAATTAAGTATAATCTGAGATAACATTGATTTCCATTTTTCAATACAATTATTTAAGAAAATCAAGTTGGAGAAAATATCATCTATGAAGCAAAAGAATAGTTAAATATTAAATTTCTATTCGCTATTTTGGAAAAAATAAATATAAACATATAAATATAACTTTTTTCTGCCTACCGTATGTAATTTTATGTTGAAAGTTTAGCTATAACAAACCAAGACTTATTTTTGTAAAATGTGATATTAGCTATCTTGAACGGCCTATGGTTGAATACAATTTCCTATGATAATGTTTCATTAACCATGAAACGTTCATAAATAGTGCTCATTTTCCTATTTCATGCATGGTTAATACTAGATTTTTGGAGATCTTATGGAATATAGTAGCAAATAGAAAATATTAATTAATGCTATATTGTTTTGATTTATCTATAGGCTGGAGATGTTTGAATGTCATTACAAAATGAAGAAGTGTTAGTAATAATGTTACAAATAAACTAATTTCAAATGAAAGTTTTTATATTTAAAAGGAATAAATTGTCACCAATTTCATTTAATTCTAGTTCAAACTAATTTTAGAACTATTACAGTGAAATCTCTTTTATCGAAATTTAATCTAATTAAGAGAATAGTCAGATACTAATTCTCAGTAATGCTAATCAGTTAGTTTCTACTTTTAGTTCAATATAACATTATTTTATGGATTCAGACCAATTTTTAATTTTACTTAATCGTATATTTCCGAAGTATGCTTTTACTAAAGTGGTAATTTGGTTCTGTGCCTTATTTTCAGTTGGTATATGGAAAACCCTTCTATAAACAAGTTTTAAATTATGCCCCTACTTTAAATTTCGATAGTTTTTTGGTATTTTTCAAAATTAAATCTGAACATTAATCATAAACGATCAAAACAATTTTTTTGAATTTTTTTGAAAAAATGCAAGTATTTACGGTGAACTCAAAAAGTATAATATTTGCACAAAACTTTATGGATATCTCTTCCAATATTTGTAGTTCGAAAACTTCGAATAAATATAGATTTGTCTGCAAATATTTGTAGCTTTCTATGTAAATATTTGCAGAGTTTTATGCAAATTTCCTGAAACTTATAAAGGGTTTTTTATTACTAGTTCATGAGAAAGGGCGGTTGTGTATTCTGAAACATAAGGATGGTGTTTTTATGAAAGTTCTTTTTAATAAATCAAGTTGTCAGCTCTTACACATATTATTCAAAAAAATTCAAATAAACTAGGATCACGTCTAAGTAATTGGAATCATCAAAGTTAGAATTTGCATAGTTAACAAGTCCTTTTTTAAAAGGCCTCATACTGCAACAATAGCATTATGGACACTATATTAATAACTATTAGTTAAAAAATTAGTGCATGACCTATAAACCAACAAATATTCTACAAACAAAAATAGAAGTTCAAATGACTAATCTACTATTTCTTATTTATGCTTTCAGTTTCGGAAATAATGTCAGGTTAAGTTCTTTTACTATTTTCAGCTTTAAATCTAAATGTTTTATTCCAAAAAAATTTAACTCGATAAAAAGTATGTGTAATTTAGCTACAAATTATCCTAATAAATTTAAGCATAAGTACAAAAGCCTGTTTTTTTGGTACAAGGATAGGCTTAAAGCCCTTCCTTTAAGGCACGCTTCCCATCATTTAATTTTTACAGCGTAAGTCGGAAGCCTTACTCTCTTTCTCATATCCATCTTGCGCGGACCATATCTATTCTCTATCATGAATTCCTCCACCACTGCTCATCCTAAGCTCCAACTAAGATCCGACAAAACAAAAATCCAGTAGCGAGCTTCTTTAGGCAACGATAGCCGCCGCCCTCTATATAATTCTTTGCTCAACCTCCTCGCACTCGCCATCCATTCTGCTTGATCCTGGCAATAGTTCCTCTTGCCTAGAAAATGATGTAGAAGGTTTTACTACAAGAGATGGCCAATCCTCTTTCAGCATTTTATGCAAATCCATGTCAAGCCAAAGTGTTCCGCCAAGGAATAGGGTTCAATCTCAACAAAGTATGTAACCACACAACCCCCACTAATCAGGTACATAAGTTTATTTATTTTACTTAACAATAGTTCTACCAATCAAAATAATCACAATATCAAATATATAGAGCTGTTTGATTTGTATTCATGCTTGGTTAATTATTTTGACTATTATTTGTAACAAAACCTATATGTGTGTGTGTGCAAAAATGATACCTTATTTTTGTTTGATATAATGCTCTGTAAATTTAATTATTTAGTTGACCATCATGTATGACAAAAGTAGTATCAAAATAGTGCAAAACTGATACAAGTAGCTGTTTGATTGGAATTCATGTTTGGTTATTTTATAAATTATTTTGAATATTATTGATAACAAAACGGATACCTATATATGTGCAAACTAATACCTAGTTGATGTTTGATAAAAGTTGATGCTCTGTAATTTATTATTTATTTGACTGTCATGCATGACAATAGTGATACCAAAATAATCAGAACTGATACTTAGTAGGTGCTTGCTCGGAGAGTCTTGCTTCCTTTATAAATTATTGTTACTATTATTTATATCAAAACAGATACCTATATATATATGCAAAAATGATACCAATTTTCTGTTTGATATAACTTGATGCTCTATAATTTTAATTATTCATTTGACTATCATGTATGAAAAAAGTGATAACAAAATAATGCAAAACAAATACCTATTAGCCGTTGTTTGGAGTTGATGCCTATGTATTTTATAAACTATTTTGAATGTAATTTATATCAAAACTGATACCAAAATATATGCAAAAACGATAACTAACACTGATACTAAAACTGTTAATTATTTTATTTCAAAGCATATGATCTGTTTGCACCATTATCTCTTAAATACAATATTATATATTTGTTACATACCTGGTACTATAAATGTTGCAAATTGATACTAATAATATATTTTGCTTTAAACAGAGTTGACTGCGCTATATTTGTCATGATATTCATCATATCATTGAACAGAAACCAAATACCAATGAAAATAAAACGTGAACAAATGTTGCAAATAAGAGCAAGAATTTTATAAAAGACATATTGTCGGACAAAGATCGCTGCTGCAATTTAGCCAAATTCATGTCAACATTGGAGGAAGAAGAAAATATAAAGAAGTAATATGTTGTAAAAAATACTGTGATGTTCAGTTCAGCTAGTAAACATTTGAGATGTTATGTTAGAACTCATTGAATTTAGCTTTGTTTTAATATAGATATAAACACTTGTTGAAATTATTTTAGTTTGTTGTAAAAACTGTGATCTTATTTCTGATGTTGTAAAAACTAGTTTTATTTAACTTTTCTTATACGTGATGTTATGTTATGCCTGTATTTTATATTCGTTTACATCTGAAACTGATATTGCAATGCGCATAAATTTATGTTAATGTAGTAGCATGCAAAAACTGATACCACATTTTTACACGCCTGAAACAAATACTAATAGTATAAAAACTGATAGTGAATAACTAATATTGAATGAACTATCAAACATCACCACATAACGTACAAACAAACAAATAATAAAATTGATACCAGTTACACTACGAAACCATCACTTAAAATGAAACTATAAATGTTAGTATATAACCTACAAGCAAATAAATAATAAAACTAATCATGCTTATACTATAGAACTGATACTGTAAATGAAACTATAAATGATACCTTATAACCAAATTCAATTACAAAGAGCAAACCAATGACAAATTAAAAATATACTAAACCAATATGTTTATTAACTAGGTTCAATTGCATAAAATTGCAAAAAAGTCATACAACATAGTATAAATCTCAACAAATTCATAAAAACATTAAAAACAAATCATTTTTTTAGAAGCTTGATAATTACGTTTATTGTGACCAAATTGCTTGCATACACCACATGTAATGATCCGTGAATTTTAATAATTAAGTTGGTTATTTTAATTTAAAATTTAGTAATTAAATTTAGAAGAAAAAAAAGAAAAAAGAAGAAAAAAAAACTTTATAAGTTAATATTAAAATGAACGCTAAAATAAAATATATTGAATAGTAGTTGAATGAAAATGTATGTGAAAAGGTTAATGAGAGCTGATAAGTAACGATATTTATGCAATACCTATTAATTGAGAAAAATTTGGAAAGTTTGGGTAAAATTGTAAATTTCAAGTTAAGTAATAATGGACATAGTGAAGATGGGAATCAAATAAAAATTTTGGAAATCAAATTTTATCTAATTTTGAAGGCAATCAATAAGTTATGAATTAAATGGTAAGTAATTTTAATAAATTGTAGTTGATATTTAAGTATGAATATGAGTAAATTTGGCATTTAGTGATAATTGTTAAAATTTACCCATTCATCTAAGTTGCTTAATTTGAGCTAAGTCAATGACAACATTTATGTTAGTATATCTTGTAAGTGGAAGTAAAAGTTAAATGGTAACAATTGTTTAGGTTAACCATTTATTTAGTGTATTAAAGTGTAACAGGGAATCGATTGTAATAAATATTAATAAATTATGACGTTAAGGTTAATATAAAGTAATATTTCAAAATAATTTCAATTTCATTTATAACATGACCATTGGTTGAAATAAATATTGTAAATCAAAATTTATTTGAATGTAATTTTAATGATTGGGCTTATTTCAAATAAATGAGATTAGATATCTAGATTTTACATTTTTGGGAATTAAGTTACTTTAAATTGAGATGGGAATTGGTTTAAAGAATTATAAATTAATAAGTAAATCAAGATTATAAAATTTATGAATTATAGAAATTTGATTTTTAATAATGAGTTAATTTATTTAATTTATAATAGTTGGATTTATTGCAAATGAATGAAATCAAATATTTAATTATTACGTTAATTTAAAAATTAAACTGAAATTGGAAAATATTTATGTAATAGTTTTAAATCTAATGGTAAACCCTTCTATTTGAAATTTATGAATGGAATAATTATGGGTTAATTCAATTTAATGGAAATTTATCTATAATTTTGAATTTTATGAAATTGAAGATTTATATTGATCAATCTTTAATAAATTGACATTTAAAAATTTCAAATCATTGTAAATGTTGAGAATTATAAAGTGATAAAGATTGCAAATTTTGGAATTTAAATTTTGAAATTTGATTTAATTAATTTATTTTTAATTTATTTGATTAATATAAAAATTGCCATTTTGGCCACTGACTCGGATTTCGACGAAACCAGTTTCATCGGATCTGTAACGGTGAATTATAATAGTGTTTTAAGTTTCGTAGCGATCGGACTTGTCGTTTGAACATACGGATTCGAAACGCCTTGAAATTTATGCAATTGAAATCAATCGAAATCAATTTGAAAAATATCGTTTTTGGCATAACTTCTTCATACGATGGAATTTGGACATGAAACCTTTTCCATTGCGTTTAAAATATTTTAAAACACCTATTTTGATATATGGGTTTATCCAATTTCGTTCCCGGGTCAGAATGGGCTTTTTGGGCCACTTTGTCGTTAGCACGTATGTCTAATAGATCTGATCCATTCTTTTTCAACTTTTTCTATAAATACGCTGTTATAAACCCTAGCCTACATCTATTCTCATTGGTCTGTATGTATGTCTCAACTCTCTCCTCCTCAATGGCAGACAAACAAATTCTAAATCCAATTTCAAATCAAATCCAAAGCTAAAATTTCAAACTCCTCAGAAAAAATTGAAAAAAATATATGTTGAAGCTCTCGACTAGAGTGGTGTTCATTTTTTGATTCGAGTTGCCGTGTGTCCAGAATTAAAAATGGTTAACTGCCGGCCGTTCGTTGTGACGAAATCAAGTTCATCTGATCGTGGAATCAAGGTTATTGTTGGGTAGAGGGGAACTAGTGGAGGCCATCGGTGGGTTTAGTTCGTAAGTTTAACGGCTAGATCGCCGTATAAAATTCAATTAGGGTTCATAGTAACGGCGGCGACTGCTCCTCATTCTTGGGCGTTCGAGCGTCGTCGAGGTACCACGTGGTCATGGTGAAGGAGGGCCGTGAGTCTCGGTGAGGTCGATCCTGGCGACGACGATCAATCTGTGGCGTTCGTGTAGCGTGCGTACAGGTTCTGGGTTGCGTGCGTTTTCATGTTAGCGTGGTATCTGGAAATCATATTTTGCGTTCTGCTGTGTTGCGTGAAGACAAAGATGACGTGGCTCTTAGTATGAGTAATATGTTCTTTTGTTTTTTTATTTTATTGATTTCAAATCGCATTAATCGTCATAAATTTTGCATACGATATCTGTTTTACGCGCGATTTTTTTGTTAGGATCGTACTGAAATTCTGGACTTGATGACGCTGGTTTGGATGAATTCTGAGACGGTCAAATTTTTGGGTTTAAATTGGATTTAAATTCAATTTAAATTCAAAAGGTGAGTGTTTTAACCCACTCACAACTTCTAAGATTTCTTATGTTTGTTAAATTGATTTCTGATGTGTTTTAAAATTTATTTATAGCTGTTTGGCACTAATTTCATCATTATCTCAGTTAATTTGCATTCATATAATTTACTTGTTACTTAATTCATTTTTGCATATAAACTGCCAGTTAAAAATTTAGTTAAATTTATTATTGCATATAACCTGCTAGTTAAATTTATTTATTATTGCATATAAACTACAGTAAACAGGTATTTAATTTATTATTGAAAAATTAACTGTCAGTAATTAGTTATTATTGATTGGTGTGATTGTTTGAATTGGATGATAAATCGATGAATGTTTGATGATTGATATGATGGATGAATGGATGTTGTATTTATATTGTTATAAACTACAAGTTATTATGCATTTTATTGCATTCGGATTGCGGTTTGAAATGATATATAACCGTAATTTTATTTTTAAATTGCGGATTGAAATGATAAATATCCGTATCACTTGACCATAGGATAGAAAATTTTATGCAAGCACCGCGGTCTATATATAAGAATATTTTTAAATGATTTCTATGGTTTTGGAAAGGAATATACGGATTTTATAAATATTGATTTTTGATGTTATATAAACGTCAAATTCATTTTTGATTCTAACTATATATATAAGTATGCTTTGAAATATAAAATAAGCCCAATATTAAAGTTTGATTTTTATATAATATGGTTAAATGGATATTAATTGTTGATATTATATAAATTTTATTTTAGTTAAATTCTTGAATTTAAGCTATGTATAAAATTGTTAATAAAAATAAGCTTAATAAATGGAGTTGATGGTTTTTAGTATATGGTTGAGTAACTGTTTAAGATATTGTATATAAAGTTTTAATGACTTAAATAAAAATTTAAGTTGGAGAAAAATGTGAAATTGTTTTGAATAAAATTACTAAAGAATTATACACGAATAAGATTGATTTAAAATTTTAATAAAAAATCGTTATTTTAAAAGGGTATGAATTTTATAACTTGATTTCGGTTTAGAGGATTTAAATGAATATTATCAAGATAAATTAAATTGAAGTATATTCTGTTATTGAAGTTTATGGGTTTTACTTAAATAATATTGATTTATTTAGTAAATATTTCAAATCGAAATAATAGGAATTGGATTTGATATATATTAAATTTTCAAAGAATCCATTTTGAAATAGTGGAATATTTAAAGATTGAAATATATGAACTATAAAGTTTTGAAATATAGAATAGTTAAGCTTTGAAATATATGGGAATTAAAAAGGTTTATTTGGAGGTTCAAATTGATATTGGGAATTTATTGTGAAATTCGAAGAAGCTATTTATTTTATAAAGTAATATAGTATTTGAACCATTAAGTATTAAAAGTTATGTTTCAATGCTATGGTTTTAAGGTATATACATTTGAAAATATTATGATTTTGGGGAAAGGATATTTATAAAATAAAAATGATAACATATTGGTTTGGGATTTAAAAATATAAATGATATCGTATTTATATGGTTTGAAAGAGATATTATATTCTGGTTTTAAAGTATAAATTATTTTGAAATAACCACGGTGTTATAATAACGTTTGGTTGTTAAAGAGACCGGGATCGGAAGTGGTCATACACTTTGCCAACCTCGAAAACCACTTTAACAACCATGTACGCGGTGGAGATTCCAGAATGAAGTAGGTTGGTGGCGGCGTTTCCTATAAGGTAAATACGTAGACCCAACTCCCGTGAGTTGGCATAAGGTGGCTAAAACAGGAGCGATCGACGGGTTAATTGAGGTAGCACCTTTGATCGGACACATCCCTTCGATATTCTACTCTGACTTTGGTTTATTCGATGGCCACTTTGATTTCTTTAATTTGGGGTGTTGTTCGAGGTGGGCGGTAGTAGCAGCTACGCGTTACCACCGACTCGAAAGCGTAATTGGTATATCTACCTTGGCATTGCCTAGTTGTGCCGTGTCACCTACCCTAGCGCGCCTTATACGATTTTGGTTTTGTATCATACCTATGGAGTGCCCTCTGACAACGCCCATTACAGGAGAGATTACGGTACTGTATAAATTATGGGAATATATTCTGTGTTAAGGGCTATATTGGTAACCCATTAACGCTATTAAAAAGTAAGTTAATTTTACTAATAGACACTATTATAACAGCGAAATATACTATAGTAAATAGTTTAATGGATCCTTAGGAGATGTAAATCCCGAGCATCTCTTTAGTTACTGCACTCATATTTCTTCTTTTGATTTAACTTACATAAGATCTTTTAGTTCTGACTCGAGTTTTTTGTCTTTTCAATTCTCTCGGGTCAGTCCGAGTGTTTCAGGATTTGAAGACTTTATTTCTGGAGGAAGAAGACGAAGATTTCATTATTATTATTATTATATATTATATAGTTCCACTACACACCATTTTATCCCGCTGCACTGTTATTATTCTTTGGTACGTGAACTCTGATTTTTATTGTATAAAAAATAATCAAATGTTTGTAAAACATTTTTATGAACTGTATATTGATTGTTATATTTTTTCCTTCTGCTGT
This sequence comes from Allium cepa, assembly GCA_030765085.1. Lineage (NCBI taxonomy): Eukaryota > Viridiplantae > Streptophyta > Magnoliopsida > Asparagales > Amaryllidaceae > Allium > Allium cepa. Next base: position 73,385,306 of record CM060941.1, on the reverse strand, counting down.
GAGATTCTGTTTTATTGTTTTTTCTCTACTGTTTTTCTTATTTACCCCATAACAATCCGCCCTTCCGTATGGTTTGAATTGGCACGTGTGTCGATTTAAAGCATGTGAAAAGGCGGGATGTTACATCTGGTATCGGAGCTTTGGTTTAGCGATAAACCTTAGCTTTGTGGGGTCAGACTCTTTATTCATAGGGCAATAATACCATATGGGAGTCGCTGAGTGTATATATATGAGAGAGCTATTTGTTAGTGTTATAAAAGATTTTAATATTGTGTTAATCTATTCCGTTTTGTATTTATAAATTCTGGTTGGTGCATGGGATGCTGTGACATCAATAGGGATTTCTAAACACTTAATAGGACAAACCGACATAATATTAATTTTTAATATAGGCGAATGAAATAATTTTGCCTATTATATTTTCTATATATATAAAATAAATTTTACAAATGATATATATTTGGTTGCAATATGTTGATTGTTAGGTAATGGAATTTATAAATAATAGTTAAAATAAGATTGAAAATTAAATCAATGAAAATTTGGAAATCTAGAACTTAAGTCCGGGATTTCGAAATTTTCTTTCATAGGATTTTGAAATATAATAATATTATTTAGAAGTATTTTCGGATATAAATATTTCAATATAATTTGAAAGAATTGTTTAAAGAGAAATTGGAAAAGGAATAAGTTATGTACTCCCCTCTCTGTCGCTGGAAAATAATTTCGGCGATGAGTGCACGCATCATCGACTTTCATTTTCGAGTTTCGAAGCGGGAAGGCCACTGTAGTAGTTCACTGCAGGCCCATTTTTGATAAACAAATATAAATTTTTAATTGTTCTAAATATAATTTGATATATAAAGTGTAAGTATATACATTTATCCGTTATTTTAAAATGATTTGAATAAAAACCCGGTATTTAAATTCTTATGTTTCCATTAATTAATAGCTTAATTACTGTAGTGAATTGGAACGTAAGTAATTAATAAATTTAAACCTCTAAAGGAAATAAGATATTTAATGCTAGGTTATAAATGGTATTAAATAAAATTTGAAATTTGTAACCTATGAAATAAAGGATATAATTATGGAACATTAAATTAATTAGAAGAAATAGAATAAAACTTGTATAGCTTTCAAACTACATTCTTAAAAAGCATATATATGACTTACCAAGTATTAAAAGTTGAAATGTTAATAAGAGAAGGTAATAGATATTATACAAGTAATAAATTTGAGGTAATGAAAAAAATTAATGAAATTTCCTTAATAAATAAGAATTTGATGTTGTAATATTATAATCTTAAGTGTAATTGAAAAGACTACTAATATAATTAAAGGTAAGTATTACAAATAGATGATTATAAACTTAAGTAAATAAAATGGAAATGCTAAGAAATTGAATGGGATATGAATACTATTGATAAACGAATGGAAATATATGAGGGCATGCAATAAATGAATGAATAATTATAATGAAATAAAAAGAACTAGCATGACCTGAGTTAATGGAAATGAATAATTGTAAGTAATAAGTGAAAATAAATGAAACAAACATTGAATGAGTAAATGAAATTAAAAGTTTGTTAGAAATAAATGTAAATTAAAAAGGGAAAATCATCGTATAAATAAAAATAAATCAAACAACAAATGTATGAAATAAAATTAATAATAAGTAAATTGATATGAATTGTGTTATTTGGTTTATGGTTGTTTGGGTAAGGATACTTTAAAATTGTTTGGATGAATGAATAATCTATTTAGCTTCATCTAAGACAGTTGAGTAATTGATGCGCTTAGTAGTTTATTTTTCATTCTATACAATTTAAAATTTAAACCCGAACAACTACTTGCTTCATTTGATATGAATGAATGGTTGTTTTGTGTAAAAAAATTTAGGTATGATGCCTTGTTGCAAGTGGTTGTTGTTGAATTGATTGTTGTCGTGGTTGCAACAAGTTTAATATTTCATTTATGTAATTGTTAACCCTTTTAGATTATATAAGTGAAATGCAGGTTATGGAAGCAATTGCTGTTGCTTTTGGTTCATAAATAAGCGTTAATTGCCCGACAATAGGTACGTTCTCGGAGTACGGTTTTATAGCTATTTTGTATATTTTCCCGTGTTGGGATATAATATTTTGGATATTATATGTGTATATTGCTATATTTGATATTATATTTTCTTACGAGCCTCTCCGTACAAAGGAGACTCTGCCGAAATTTTTTGAAAATTTCAGAATTAGAAATTATTTTGAAAATGTTTTTCAAATTTTATTAATTTGAGTATAAAAGGATTAATGGTTATATATCGTATATTTTATTTAAAATAATTAATTTTGTAAATTTATTTGTTTATAAATCAATATATATTGATTTCTTAATTCTTCTTTTCCCTTCTTTTCCTTTTCGGGACGAAAAGTTTTGAGTGGGGGAGAGTGTAACGATCCGTGAATTTTAATAATTAAGTTGGTTATTTTAATTTAAAATTTAGTATTTAAATTTAGAAAAAAAAAAGAAAAGAAAAAAAAACTTTATAACCTAATATTAAAATGAACGTTGAAATAAAATATATTGAATAGTAGTTGAATGAAAATGTATGTGAAAAGGTTAATGCAAGCTGATAAGTAACGATATTTGTGCAATACCAATTAATTGGGAAAATTTTGAAAAGTTTGAGTAAAATTGTAAATTTGAAGTTAAGTAATAATGGACATAGTGAAGATTGTTGGAACTTCGTATTTATGATATTTCGTAATTACGATATTTTGACTATATCAACTATATAAGTCACTATATTATATACTAACTTGTTTTTACAGGAATCAATCAAAGACCGGATTCAAATGAGCTTCAACTCTTAGTATGTATCGAGTCTGTGTCTAGAAGTAATAATATGTTAAAATCTCTCCTGTATGATATATATTGCATTATCATCTCATCTATTTGCTTCAAGAGTAAAAAACCAAATTTTATGTTACATTCAGACGTCTGAGTGCCCCATTTCAGACGTCTGAATCTGAAAGTAAGAATATTGTATACTACAATATTCAGACGTTTGAAAGTTCAATTTCAGACGTCTGAATATGACTAAAAATTGCCTATTTGCTTTCTGTTTCAAATTTCGTTGCATTTCAGAAGTCTGAATTTTTAATTTCAGACGTCTGAATATTTACAACGGCTATTTTTTGAAAAGGCATTTTCATTCATGAAAAGTTGCGACCTTTAATTCAACAGCTTTTGATGATAACTCTTCATGAACAATTACAACCATTTATTACCTATATAAACACATTAGAATCAAGTTTTAAATTCACCAATTTTATTGATTATTATTCTATTATTGAAATTCTTGATTCTAACTCATTTGTGCTAAAAATATCATTCAAATTCTACTTTCTTAATCTTCACGCATTCATACATATATCATAAAGGAGAAAGATTATAGGAAGTTTGTACTATCAAGAGACAAATTCGTGTTATTAAGAACACATTGTGTCAAATATACTTTTATATAAGTTGAAGTCCTCTTCGGCTGTTGAGGCGAAATCCTGTTCTGCTGCTCAGGTCCCTTGTTCGGCTGTTCAAGGGTTGTTGTAAACTTGTTCCTCCGGGTTAAGTGAGGTTTGTTGTTAGTGAAATTCCAGAAGGAGTCTGGGACTGGATGTAGAACGGGAAGTTCGAACCATTATAAAAATTCCTGGTGTGCTTGTTTGATTTTTACTTATTTACATTGCTCTAGTATTTTAGTTTATTTCTGCACTAGTATAGTATAATTCCATATAGCACAATCCTCACCAGACTTTTCAAAGATGGCAATCAAATCAAATATTTGGAAATCAAATTTTACTAATTTTGAAGGCAATCAATAAATTATGAATTAAATGGTAAGTAATTTTAATAAATTGTAGTTGATATTTAAGTATGAATATGAGTAAATTTGGCATTTAGTGATAATTGTTAAAATTTACCCATTCATCTAAGTTGCTTAATTTGAGCCAAGTCAGTGACAACATTTGTGTTAATAATAGCTTGTAAGTGGAAGTAAATGTTAAATGGTAACAATTATTTAGGTTAACCATTTATTTAGTGTATTAAAGTATGACTGGGAATCGATTGCAATAAATATTAATAAATTATGACGTTAAGGTTAATATAAAGTAATATTTCAAAATAATGTCAATTTCATTTATAATATGACCATTAGTTGATATAAATATTGTAAATCAAAATTTATTTGAATGTAAATTTTAGTGATTGGGCTTATTTCAAATAAATGTGATTAGATATCTAGATTTTACATTTTTAGAAATTAAGTTACTTTAAATTGAGATGTGAATTGGTTTAAAGAATTATAAATTAATAAGTAAATCAAGATGATAAAATTTATGAATTATAAAAATTGAATTTTTAATAGTGTGTTAGTTTATTTAATTTATAATAGTTGGATTTATTGCAAATGAATGAAATCAAATATTTAATTATTACGTTAATTTAAAAATTAAGTTGAAATTGGGAAATATTTATGTAATAATTTTAAATTTAATGGTAAACCCTTCTATTTGAAATTTATGAATGCAATAATTATGGGTTAATTCAATTTAATGGAAATTTTGGAAATTTATCTATAATTTTGAATTTTATGAAATTGAAGATTTATATTGATTAATCTTTAATAAATTGACATTTAAAAATTGTCAAATCATTGTTAATGTTGAGAAATATAAAGTGATAAAGATTGCAAATTTTAGAATTTAAAATTTGAAATTTGATTTAATTAATTTATTTTTAATTTATTTAATTAATATAAAAATAGCCATTTTGGCCACTAACTCAGATTTCGACGAAACCAGTTTTATCGGATCCGTAAAGGTGAATTATAATAGTGTTTCAAGTTTCGTAGCGATCAGACTTGTCGTTTGATCATCCGGACTCGAAATGCCTTGAAATTTATGCAATTGAAATCAATTGAAATCAATTTGGAAAATATCATTTTTAGCATAACTTCTTCATACGATGGAATTTGGACATGAAACATTTTCCATTGCGTTTAAAACATTTTAAAACACGTATTTTGATATATGAGTTTACCCAATTTCGTTCCTAGGTCAGAACGGGCTTTTTCGACCGCTTTGTCGTTAGCACGTATATCTAATAGATCTGATCCATTCTTCTTCAACTTTTTCTCTAAATACGCTGTTATAAACCCTAGCCTACATCTATTCTCATTGGTCTGTACGTATGTCTCAACTCTATCCTCCTCAATGGTAGACAAAAAAATTCTAAATCCAATTTCAAATCAAATCCAAAGCTAAAATTTCAAACTCCTCAAAAAAATTCGAAAAAAAATATATGTTGAAGCTCTCGACTAGCGTAATTCACTGGTGGTGTTCGTTTTTTGATTTGAGTTGCCGTGTGTCCAGAATTCAGTGATTAACTGCCGACCGTTCGTTGTGACGAAATCAAGTTCATCTGATCGTGGAATCAAGGTTACTATTGGGTAGAGGGGAACCAGTGGAGGCCATCGGTGGGTTTGGTTCGTAAGTTTAACGGCTAGATCGCCGTATAAAATTCAATTAGGGTTCATAGTAACGGCGGCGGCTGCTCCTCATTCTTGGGCGTTCGAGCGTCGTCGAGGTACCACGTGGTCGTGGTGAAGGGGGCCGTGAGTCTCGGTGAGGTCGGTCCTGACGACGACGAGCAATCAGTGGCGTTCGTGTAGCGTGCGTACAGGTTCTGGGTTGCGTGCGTTTTCGTGTTAGCGTGGTATATGGAAATCATATTTTGCGTTCTGCTTTGTTGCGTGAAGACAAAGACGACGTGGCTCTTAGTGTGAGTAATATGTTCTTTTGTTTTTTTATTTTATTGATTTCAAATCGCATTAATCATCATAAATTTTGCATACGAATCCATTTTATGCGCAATTTTTTTTGTTAGGATCGTATTGAAATTCCGGACTTAACGAAGCTAGTTTGGACGAATTCTGAAATCGTCAAATTTTTGGGTTTAAATTGGATTTAAATTAAATTTAAATTCAAAAGGTGAGTGTTTTAAACCACTCACAACTTCTAAGATTTCTTATGTTTGTTAAATTGATTTATGATGTGTTTTGAAATTTATTTATAGCTGTTTGGCACCTATTTCATCATTATCTTAGTTAATTTGTATTCATATAATTTACTTGTTATTTAATTCAATTTTTTCATATAAACTGCCAGTTAAAATTTTAGTTAAATTTATTATTGCATATAACCTGCTAGTTAAATTTATTTATTATTGCATATAGACTACAGTAAACAGGTATTTAATTTATTATTGAAAAATTAACTGTCAGTAATTAGTTATTATTGATTGGTGTGATTGTTTGAATTGGATGATAAATCGATGAATGTTTGATGATTGATATGATGGATGAATGGATGTTGTATTTATATTGTTATAAACTACAAGTTATTATGCATTTTATTGCATTCGGATTGCGGTTTGAAATGATATATAACCGTAATTTTATTTTTAAATTGCGGATTGAAATGATAAATATCCGTATCACTTGACCATAGGATAGAAAATTTTATGCAGGCACCGCGGTCTATATATAAGAATATTGTTAAATGATTTCTATGGTTTTGGAAAGGAATATACGGATTTTATAAATATTGATTTTTGAAGTTATATAAACGTCAAATTCATTTTTGATTCTAACTATATATATAAGTATGCTTTGAAATATAAAATAAGCCCAATATTAAAGTTTGATTTTTATATAATATGTTTAAATGGATATTAATTGTTGATATTATATAAATTTTATTTTAGTTAAATTCTTGAATTTAAGCTATGTATAAAATTGTTAATAAAAATAAGCTTAATAAATGGAGTTGATGGTTTTTAGTATATGGTTGAGTAACTGTTTAAGATATTGTATATAAAGTTTTAATGACTTAAATAAAAATTTAAGTTGGAGAAAAATGTGAAATTGTTTTGAATAAAATTACTAAAGAATTATACACGAATAAGATTGATTTAAAATTTTAATAAAAAATCGTTATTTTAAAAGGGTATGAATTTTATAACTTGATTTCGGTTTAGAGGATTTAAATGAATATTATCAAGATAAATTAAATTGAAGTATATTCTGTTATTGAAGTTTATGGGTTTTACTTAAATAATATTGATTTATTTAGTAAATATTTCAAATCAAAATAATAGGAATTGGATTTGATATATATTAAATTTTCAAAGAATCCATTTTGAAATAGTGGAATATTTAAAGATTGAAATATATGAACTATAAAGTTTTGAAATATAGAATATTTAAGCTTTGAAATATATGAGAATTAAAAAGGTTTATTTGGAGGTTCAAATTGATATTGGAAATTTATTGTGAAATTTGAAGAAGCTGTTTATTTTATAAAGAAATATAGTACTTGAACCATTAAGTATTAAAAGTTATGTTTCAAAGCTATGGTTTCAAGGTATATATATTTGGAAATATTATGATTTTGGGAAAGGGATATTTATAAAATAAAAATGATATCATATTGGTTTGGGATTTAAAAATATAAATGATATCGTATTTATATGGTTTGAAAGAGATATTATATTATGGTTTTAAAGCTTAAATTATTTTGAAATAACCACGGTGTTATAATAACATTTGGTTGTTAAAGAGACCGGATCGGAAGATGTCATACTCTCTGCCAACCCCAAAAACCACTTTAACAACCATGTACGCGGTGGAGATTCCAGAATGAAGTAGGTTGGTGGCGGCGTTTCCTATAAGGTAAATACGTGGACCCAACTCCCTTGAGTTGGCATAAGGTGGCTAAAACAGGAGCGATCGACGAGTTAATTGAGGTAGCACCTTTGATCGGACACATCCCTTCGATATTCTACTCTGACTTTGGTTTATTCGGTGGCCACTTTGATTTCTTTGATTTGTGGGTGTTGTTCGAGGTGGGCGGAAGTAGCAGCTACGCGTTACCACCGACCCGGAAGCGTAATTGGTATATCTATCCTGGCATTGTCTAGTTGTGCCGTGTCACCTACCCTAGCGCGCCTCATACGATTTTGGCTTTGTACCATACCTATGTAGTGCCCTCTGACGACGCCCATTACGGAGGAGATTACAGTACTGTATAGACTGTGGGAATATTTTCTGTGTTAAGAGCTATATGGGTAACCCCTTAACGCTATTAAAAAGTAAGTTTATTTTACTAATAGACACTATTATAATAGCGAAATATACTACATAGTAAATAGTTTAACGGATCCTTAGGAGATGTAAATCCCGAGCATCTCTTTAGTTACTGCACTCAAATTTCTTCTTTTGATTTAACTTACATAAGATCTTTTAATTCTGACTCGAGTGTTTTGTCTTTTCAATTCTCTCGGGTCAGTCCGAGCGTTTCAGGATTTGAAGACTTTATTTCTGGAGGAAGAAGACGAAGATTTCATTATTATTATTATATATTATATGGTTCCACTACACACCATTTTATCCCGCTGCACTGTTATTATCCTTCGGTATGTGAACTCTGATATTTATTGTATAAAGAATAATCAAATGCTTGTAAAACATTTTTATGAACTGTATATTGATTATTATATTTTGTCCTTCCGCTATGAGATTTTGTTTTGTTGTCTTTTTCTCCTCTGTTTTTCTTATTTACCCCATAACAATCCGCCCTTCCGTATGGTTTGAATGGCACGTGTGTCAATTTAAAGCATGCGAAAAGGCGGGATGTTACACCACATCTATTTGCTTATTTTCAAAATATGCAAATCCTCCTCTCTGTTTTATAAAAGGTCTACTGATGGCTTAATAACATCTTCAACACTTACATCAATAACAGGCTTATTAAAATTAGGATAGAATTAATAGCATTAGCATTAGAAGAACGATGAGCATCCATCGTAAAATAATATACAACATTTTTTTTTGAAGCATCTGTTCTATACGAAGATAGCGATAACTATGAAAGGGTGAAGGATAAACTTCACGAACACTAAAATCAAACCTTAATGGCGATCCGACATAAAAACCAAATCACGATCTTCTTGAAGCATTTGTTTTAAATGATTCAAAACCATTTCCAGTTATTCACATTTTCTAGATAAACCATACCCATATCTAAATGAAAAATAACTGCAAATAAAAAACATTAAAACAAAATTAATCAAGCGTTAACTTAAAACTAGGGGTAGGCACGGTCGGTTAGCCAAATTTTTCGGTTAATTAACCGACTTACCCGACCAAACTATACGGTTCGGTTAACCGAACGATAATAAGTTTGGCCAGTTCATACCGACCGAACCGCCAAACTTTAACCGCGCTTAACTGTGAATATTGAACGGTTAACCGCTCACCGTTAACCGGTTAATCGATATACGGTTAACCATGTTATTAACCACATTCATCAACTAAAAATTAACAGATACAGAAAAATCAAACTCAAAGTATCTCAACTTCATCCTCAATCCATCACAATTCAAACTCATCAAATAAATATTACACTTCATTCTAAACCTACCACATTTCATTCTTTGCCCATAGCATAATACTTCAATACATTACAACACATAATGGTCAATACATTAAACTTCATTGTCAACTCATCACTGATCACAACTTAAACACAGTAAATAAATGTACAGCAACGCGGTAGTACATAAAATACAGTTTGCTACAAAGTTTAGTAATTACAATATATACAGTACAAACTAGAAAAAATACATCGAATATGCACTACAATGTTCAACAAGTCAGGCAAAAAAATATTACAATACAGAAAGGAGCAAGTTGCAGTTAACAGCATGTCGGCAAGCTCACAATTACCAGCATGCCAACAAGCATGAAGCAAGTTGCAGCAAAGGATACACTATCAAGGAAGAAAATAATACACTTGGAAATATTATAAACAAAATCTAAGCTTAAGTAGTTGCATACAAAATCAATTATCCATAATCCATCTATTAAAACTACCTTACATTGAGATGCAAGCTCACAGTTTCATTAGATCATTAGATGTATGCTCATACAATTAATTAGATGTATGCACATTTTTCAAAATTAGTTATATAAATGAACTAATTCTGTATGCAATTAGTACAAAACGATTAGTTCATTTATACAATACAGGGTGTAGGATCTAAATTAACCCTAGAGGGGGGGTGAATAGGGTTATAGCAAATTTTCTCGATATAAACACAGAAACAAAACGCAGAAATAAATATGCTGAAAAAGTAAATCACACACAGAATTTACCCAGCTTCGGCAACCCCTGCCTACTGCTGCATTCCCAGATTTCTATTAGAATTAAACAGTATCACGCTTACAAACACTCTACTAGACTCGCAGACATTTGCTCCTGCTCACAAACACTCTACTAGACTCGCATACCCTGCTCGCAAACATTTGCTCCCGCTCACAAACACTCTACTAGACTCGCACACCCTGCTCCGCCTATAGAGTTTCGCTTACTCGCAAACTTTGCTTCCCGCCTATAGAGCTTCGTTTACTCGCAAACTCTGCTCCCGCCTACAATAGAACTTTGCAAACTTGCACACCCTGCTCACTGAACTAATTCTAACTAGACAATCTGACACTACCTAAACCCTAGGTGGTGATTTACAAAGTTTTGATTCGAAAAATAAAAATAATAATTAAAAGACAAATAGTACTTAAACAACCCTAAACCAAAATTAAAAACCCTTAAGTAAATGTGACCGGCCCAAAATACAAAAGGATATTTTTATTCCTTTTCTTTTGACTCTTTAGCTCGTTCCTCTTTCCTGTTGCTTGTGAAAATATGGTCGATCCTCTTTCGTTCCTCTTTGCGAATTAGGGCTTCTGCAAATTGCTTTTGCTCCTTGCGATTCAAACTAGGGTTGTGCAAAATTGAAGCGCCGCTCGATCTCGTTCGATAGTAGGCTTCGATGCTTTTGATTTGCTTACGGCTCTTCAAGTTTGGATCGAATTCGTTCTGCTTTTTCGGTATGTATTTTTCTCCTTTTGCTTTGCTGGTTGATGCTTGAACTCGATGATTAATTTGCCGATGATGATTGGGCTTATATAGGATTTGAAATCCTATTTTTGCGTTCGTATTCGTTCATTTGAATTTGTCTTCGTTCGTTCGATCTTGTATTGATGCACGAGATTTCACTGACTTGTTCATATTACTTGAATAACACGGTTTTGATTATTAACTTGGTCAATTATGATTGCTGATACGGTGAACTCTTGTTTGACTTGTTCAACTCTGGTTTATACAACATAAATCTTTCTTCTTTTATTTGTGACTTTTTCAAAGATACGAACGCTTGATTTCTGATTTTTTACACGGTAACAACTTGTTGATTACCTGTAGTTGCTGCTATATTACTTCGAATTGCATTTTTGGCTACCTGAATCTCAATTTAGCATTGCATGATGTTGTCTGATTATTTGTTCATTTGAAGTCGTAGCATTCATGTTTGACATATATGCAGTGTGTGGTCTTGAGCATTTGCACATTTGTTCACCTGCACTGTTGCCTTGTTGACTGCATCACCATACTCTCTATTTTGATTTGCATTGATGCAGTTTCCATTCATGTTGCCTCTGTGTTTGACATGGTCTTTGTAGTACTGCATGATCTCATATGCATTAAACTCTGGTTTTTCATCTTGGCCATTTGGTCGTGCTGTAGTTCAGTTGCACTTGGTCATTTTGTATCTGCTGATGTTTGTTGCAATCACTTTGTCACTGCATATCCATATATGCTTGAACTGTTTTACTTACTTGCTGTCGTAGACGTTTTGAACTGCATACTTCTTGTTGCAGTCTTGTACAATGCTCGGCCATGTTAGTTTCATATGCATATTTGTGCATATTGACCATTGGTCTCTGTTGCATTCATTGTTTGCATTAACCTGGTTCTCTTTATTTTCTTTGTTCGTGATGGCGGCCTTGACTTATTGTTATGTAGTTGCACTGCACTGGCTTGCTGCCATATTTTTTTTTTCAGGCACACTGGTGTACCTGATGTACTTGTGCCTCTGGCCTGTATTGCATTGTTCCATGTACACCTTGAATGAATTTGTGCTTTGTTGCAGTTTGTAGCTTGCTGTGACATTGTTCACTTCATGTTTGCATACTGTATTTGTTGTATCTTTGAGCACTTGATCATTCAAGCCTTTGTGCTTTGATTCATTTAGTGATAATGTTGATTTCACTCTGGCCATACTGCATTTTACCTGTTGCATACATGAACTTGACACTGTAAAATTCTTGTTGCACCTTTGGTTGTTCATCATGTTGCATTCATGAATTTTCTGTCTTGACTTCACCGTGAATTTGGAATTTGTCTAAGCTTTGCATTCTTTTTGTAACCTTGTGTTGAATCCAGTTATAAAAACTCGGGTTTGACCTTGTGCTCGTGTCGTGATTTTGAATATATTGCATGTGAGTTGAACCCGGCTTTTCATTTGGGTTTGACCTGTGCTCACCTGTCCCTGTAGCATTATCAAGTGTATATATCGGTGTGCACGGCCTTGTGTCATATACAGTAATATACTGTGTATGTCACAAGTTGTTCGTGTATGATGAATTCAAATTTAAATTATGACGAACAACCCAAATAACTGAGGCAAATCATATTTTCAAAAATTATCTTTTATTTTTGAATTGCAAAAATATTTCTTTTTCAATTTTACTGCGTTAGTTTATATTTTTGCAGATTGCTCAGATGCTGGATTCAAACTAGAAGGAAGTTGAAGATAAAAATACGAGTGTGAGTGATATGTAGTGAGGTGATGATATGTAAAATAGTGATGTAATTGAATTTGTATCAAAGTTGTATAGTGAATAGTGAGAGCTTGAATTTGTATACTATTCAAAATTGTAATAAATATTTGTTTGAATAAAATATTCGTTTGAATTCAAATTCCGTGTTATTTATTTTATTCAGCAAATATTTATTTAATCTGTGAAAAATAGAATAGTATATTAACAAATACATTTAAACGAATATATATATGTTTATTATCATCAAACAAAAATCATATAAGCGCAAAGCGCATATTCAACAATCTCCCCCTTTTGATGATAACAAACATATATTTAAGATTTTGAATGTATTAAATGTATTTGATCGTTCAATTTGCTCCCCCTATTTGAATGCTCCTCTCTACATAATACTTCCTCTACATATATGCATACAAATAAAAATATATAAATGAGCCTATATGCAAAGTGAAAATTATTTGACCTTTGCTTGATTCTATTTGACAAAATCTTAACTTTTCTCTCCCCCATTTGTTATCAGCAAAAGAATAACAGTGTTATAAAATAGGGATGAAGTGATAGACATGAATCAAACATTTAACTCAATTGAATATAAATATTAAATTTCAATAAAACTCAAAAAAAAATCATAATTACTCTTGTCAAGCGCATATTCCACTTTCAGAAGTGATGGGGATAAAATCATCAAAAATCATACAATTCTGTCTATTTGTGGTATATTTATTTCAGGAAATTTGAATATCTACTAACCATGCATAACCGTTAGGACTTTTTAATGAGATTAGTAGTATTCACAATTTTTATTTAAAAAATGAAATCAAGTATCTTCTAACCACGCATGACCGTGAGGACTTTTAAATGGGATTAGAATCAACTTGTCTATTTGAATCAATTAATTTTGATATGCGTTCCATACATGCATAACCGTGAGGACTTTTAAATGAGCATGGAAGCACATAATCAAAAATCCAAGTAATTCACCCCATGCATAACCGTGAGGACTTTTAAATGAGAGTGAATACTTTGGATATTTATTTTTATTGCCAAATATAATAAATTGAAGCACAAATAATTTCCTTCACAAATTTAAAGATATTGAAGAACAAATGATTTCCTTTGTAAACTACCACAAATTTACATACTAAATATGATCTTGATGAGTGATGGTCGATAGAAAGATGATAGAAATAGAAATGGTCATGGAATTATTACCCAACAAAAAGTTTTTATAACTCTTGTTATGAAATTCTAAAGAAATTTTCTAATTATACTTTCTCGAGTTATAATATATGATAAATATCAACACTCATCTCTTTTTCAATCACTATTCATCATTTCGATAATCAAAGGGAGTCAGATTAGTCAAAATTTGTCATTTAAAATCAAATTCAAAAATTATAAAATCAATTTTTCAAAAATGATTAATCTGTAAATATGGTCAAACATGATTTTCTCAAGGGGGTTTTATAAGAAAATTTTCTGCTATTTGAAAATTATTTCAAGTGAAAAATATGCAGATATTTTCTTTGAAAAACGATGCAGCAAATGAATGTTTCAAAAAAATTAATCACGTTCCACTAGTAATTTTTCTATCAACTATATTACCAGTGTAATCTGCATCTGAATTTAAATTTCACTCAATATTCACTCGTTGAATCAAACCATGAAATGTGCACCAAGAATTTCAAACTTAACATCAATTTAAATGACATTCTTTTGAATTTGAATTGAAGCCGTGTTAACAATCAAAAACATATCATAGTGTCAATCTTAGAAGCCATAGGATGAACAACTATCAACAGTCATTAAAACTTCATTATTATTTCAAAACAATTTCTTGAAGTTTCAACAATTTCATAAAGTTCTTTTTCAACAACTTTCACATGAAAATTGAAATCGTGCAAATTTACAAGCAGTGACCAAAATATCAAAACCAATATATCTACGTGTAGCATGAGTAACCATCATTTGACCGAACAAATTTATATGGATTAGTTCAAAGTTGAAAATCTGATTGGTCATCATTTAAGCACAAATCAATGTCATAAATAAGAACAAGTCAAAAAATCATATCAATTAAGTCCGAATCAGTCAACCATCATAATTACTCCAAGTAATTCTATTTAAAGATGGTTGGTCAATATTTTGAAAAGGAATCATAGCATCAAAATCAACATCTTTTGCACATCTCAATATTGGCTGATTTAATTCAGATTATGGTGCAGATTATCACATTTGATATATCGTTCAAAAATAAATTTACCTGTTTTACCTTTACGATAATTTTTCGTCATTGTCCATTGTGATTCTGTCACCTTTGTACTAGGCTAAGGAACTTTGCTTTGTCGCCCGTTGTGTTTCTGGAACAGCCAAAATCCAGAGAACACTGTTGTTGTTCCTTAGCCTGCCACCACACCTACACGATGAAAGATTTATGTGACCTATTTGTTTTTATAGGTCCATGATTGTTAGTGGCAGAATATGAAACATATGTTTGTGGAGACCCAAAACTATTTATATATGTTCCTTTTGGCACCCAAATTTGTTTGACTTTCAAAGATTTTATATTTGTGCCTTTTGGAACCCAAATTGGTATAGTTTTCACGTGTTTGGGTCTATACCAACAATTATTTCGATTATGTCCAAATTTTCTACAAAACGTGCACATTAAATTGACTTGATTAAATTTTGTGTTCCTATGACTATGATTTTCAACATGATTTCCAATTATTTCAGATCGAGCAAAAACACTTTTACTTTTTGCATTATCATCATTTTGTGATTTCCCAAAACCTGGTCCTTTTCTATTGTTAGCAAAAAATTGATTTCCCAATAACATTTTGAAAGATTTTTCTCCTTTTGAAAAGTTATTCAGGGATTTCTCAAGATTTTGGACTCTGGTTTTTAATGTTGAGTTTTCAGTGACAAGTGAGGTGCATCGATTTATAAAATCCTTTTTCCTAGTGTCGATGGTTTCCTTAAGATTCAAGTTTTCTTTTTCAAGGCTCTCAAAGTTATTCCTAATTTCTGATAGTTCCGAATCTAAAATTTTACATTGGTTACATTCTAGGTTTTGAATATTTTCAAGTTCAGTTTCTAACCTAGAATTTTCATGGGCGAGTTTCCTCCTTTCAGATTTCAGTTTTTCAATTTTAGATTCAAGTGTATCAACTACTTTAGTAAGATCAAAACACATAAAAACAAGTTCTTTATAAGAAAACTCACCTGCCTCACTAGATTCGTCGGAGCTTGCTTCTGAATTTGATTTTGCCATAAGACACAAATTAGCCTCCTCTGAGCTGCTATCTGAAACTTCTTCTCCTTCTTCATCATCCCAAGTTGCTGCAAAGGCCTTCTTTTTCTTTTTCTTTCCTTTGTTGTTTTTGAGAAGTGGACATTTTGGTTTGATGTGGCCAGGCTTGTTGCAGTTATAACATGTCAGTTCATCATCGGAATTTTCAGAATCTTTTGGCCTATTACAACTTGTTTTCTTCTTGCGTGGCTTGAATCTCGACCATTTTCTAAGATTATTGACAGCCATTGCAAGCTCTTTAATTGGATCTTCTTCATCTTTATCGCTTTCTTCTTTGCTCTTTAAGGCAATCGTCTTCTTCTTTGGTTCGGAATTGTTGCGTTCTTCCTTTGCTTTTAGCTCAAGCTCATATGTCATCAAGTTACCAATCAACTCCTCCATGCTTAGCTTACTCAAATCTTTCGATTCTTAGATTGCCATGACTTTTGCCTCAAAGTTCATTGGTAAAACTCGTAGCACCTTCCTCACAAGCTCTACCTCAGTGAAGACCTTCCCAAGCGCTCTAGCGTTGTATACCAAAGTTGAAAAACGTCCAAACATGTCTTTTATGCTCTCGCCTTTGTCCATCACAAAGTTTTCGTATTCGTTGCTGAATAGGGCTAGACGAGACTCCTTGACTTGAGAAGTTCCTTCGTGTGTCACCTCCAAAGTATGCCAAATTTCCTGTGCTGTTGTACAATGAGAAATTCTATTAAATTCGTTTTTATCAAGAGCACATATCAAAGCATTCATGGCTTTAGCATTTGTCGTTTTCAATTTCTTATCGTTGGCATCCCACCTATCCTTAGGTTTAGAAATCTCAGTACCACCAACGATTATAGTGGGAGGTTTATAGCCAGTTTCAATAATATCCCAAACATCATAATCAACAGAACTAAGATAGATACCCATCCTAACTTTCCAATAAGCATAATCGTTCCCGTTAAACATGGGTGGCCTAGCAATAGATTCCCCCTCAGAAAAAGCATTATTTGGTGAATTCATGACTCTAGAGTTAAATAAAATACCGTGCTATAATACCACTTGTAGGATCTAGATTAACCCTAGAGGGGGGGGTGAATAGGGTTATAGCAAATTTTCTCGATATAAACACAGAAACAAAACGCAGAAATAAATATGCTGAAAAAGTAAATCACACACAGAATTTACCCAGCTTCGGCAACCCCTGCCTACTGCTGCATTTCCAGATTTCTATTAGAATTAAACAGTATCACGCTTACAAACACTCTACTAGACTCGCAGACATTTGCTCCCGCTCACAAACACTCTACTAGACTCGCACACCCTGCTTGCAAACATTTGCTCCCGCTCACAAACACTCTACTAGACTCGCACACCCTGCTCCGCCTATAGAGTTTCGCTTACTCGCAAACTTTGCTTCCCGCCTATAGAGCTTCGTTTACTCGCAAACTCTGCTCCCGCCTACAATAGAACTTTGCAAACTTGCACACCCTGCTCACTGAACTAATTCTAACTAGACAATCTGACACTACCTAAACCCTAGGTGGTGATTTACAAAGTTTTGATTCGAAAAATAAAAACAATAATTAAAAGACAAATAGTACTTAAACAACCCTAAACCAAAATTAAAAACCCTTAAGTAAATGTGACCGGCCCAAAATACAAAAGGATATTTTTATTCCTTTTCTTTTGACTCTTTAGCTCGTTCCTCTTTCCTATTGCTTGTGAAAATATGGTCGATCCTCATTCGTTCCTCTTTGCGAATTAGGGCTTCTGCAAATTGCTTTTGCTCCTTGCGATTCAAACTAGGGTTGTGCAAAATTGAAGCGCCGCTCGATCTCGTTCGATAGTAGGCTTCGATGCTTTTGATTTGCTTACGGCTCTTCAATTTTGGATCGAATTCGTTCTGCTTTTTCGGTATGTATTTTTCTCCTTTTGCTTTGCTGGTTGATGCTTGAACTCGATGATTAATTTGCCGATGATGATTGGGCTTATATAGGATTTGAAATCCTATTTTTGCGGTCGTATTCGTTCATTTGAATTTGTCTTCGTTCGTTCGATCTTGTATTGATGCACGAGATTTCACTGACTTGTTCATATTACTTGAATAACACGGTTTTGATTATTAACTTGGTCAATTATGATTGCTGATACGGTGAAGTCTTGTTTGACTTGTTCAACTCTGGTTTATACAGCAGAAATCTTTCTTCTTTTATTTGTGACTTTTTCAAAGATACGAACGCTTGATTTCTGACTTTTTTACACGGTAACAACTTGTTGATTACCTGTAGTTGCTGCTATATTACTTCGAATTGCATTTTTGGCTATCTGAATCTCAATTTAGCATTGCATGATGTTGTCTGATTATTTGTTCATTTGAAGTCGTAGCATTCATGTTTGACATATATGCAGTGTGTGGTCTTGAGCATTTGCACATTTGTTCACCTGCACTGTTGCCTTGTTGACTGCATCACCATACTCTCTGTTTTGATTTTCATTGATGCAGTTTCCATTCATGTTGCCTCTGTGTTTGACATGGTCTTTGTAGTACTGCATGATCTCATATGCATTAAACTCTGGTTTTTCATCTTGGCCATTTGGTCGTACTGTAGTTCAGTTGCACTTGGTCATTTTGTATCTGCTGATGTTTGTTGCAATCACTTTGTCACTGCATATCCATATATGCTTGACCTGTTTTACTTACTTACTTGCTGTCGTAGACGTTTTGAACTGCATACTTCTTGTTGCAGTCTTGTACAATGCTCGGCCATGTTAGTTTCATATGCATATTTGTGCATATTGACCATTGGTCTCTGTTGCATTCATTGTTTGCATTAACCTGGTTCTCTTTTATTTTCTTTGTTCGTGATGGCGGCCTTGACTTGTTGTTATGTAGTTTCACTGCACTGGCTTGCTGCCATATTTTTTTTTTTCAGGCACACTGGTGTACCTGATGTACTTGTGCCTCTGGCCTGTATTGCATTGTTCCATGTACACCTTGAATGAATTTGTGCTTTGTTGCAGTTTGTAGCTTGCTGTGACATTGTTCACTTCATGTTTGCATACTGTATTTGTTGTATCTTTGAGCACTTGATCATTCAAGCCTTTGTGCTTTGATTCATTTAGTGATAATGTTGATTTCACTCTGGCCATACTGCATTTTATCTGTTGCATACATGAACTTGACACTGTAAAATTCTTGTTGCACCTTTGGTTGTTCATCATGTTGCATTCATGAATTTTCTGTCTTGACTTCACCGTGAATTTGGAATTTGTCTAAGCTTTGCATTCTTTTTGTAGCCTTGTGTTGAATCCAGTTATAAAAACTCGGGTTTGACCTTGTGCTCGTGTCGTGATTTTGAATATATTGCATGTGAGTTGAACCCGGCTTTTCATTTGGGTTTGACCTGTGCTCACCTGTCCCTGTAGCATTATCAAGTGTATATATCGGTGTGCAAGGCCTTGTGGCATATACAGTAATATACTGTGTATGTCACAAGTTGTTCGTGTATGATGAATTCAAATTTAAATTATGACGAACAACCCAAATAACTGAGGCAAATCATATTTTCAAAAATTATCTTTTATTTTTGAATTGCAAAAATATTTCTTTTTCAATTTTGCTGCGTTAGTTTATATTTTTGCAGATTGCTCAGATGCTGGATTCAAACTAGAAGGAAGTTGAAGATAAAAATACGAGTATGAGTGATATGTAGTGAGGTGATGATATGTAAAATAGTGATGTAATTGAATTTGTATCAAAGTTGTATAGTGAATAGTGAGAGCTTGAATTTGTATACTATTCAAAATTGTAATAAATATTTGTTTGAATAAAATATTCGTTTGAATTCAAATTCCGTGTTATTTATTTTATTCAGCAAATATTTATTTAATCTGTGAAAAATAGAATAGTATATTAACAAATACATTTAAACGAATATATATATATATATGTTTATTATCATCAAACAAAAATCATATAAGCGCAAAGCGCATATTCAACACAGGGAATTTTATTCATAAAATTCTGAAGTGGGATAAGTTATATAAATTAACTAATTATTATAAACTAACCATCTCCAAATTTTAAATCAATTCACATTTGTGTAAATTGTATAAACTAAATTATTTGATTAAACTCCATTACTTTACAAACTAATTGATTTTTGAACTCAATTAGTTCATATAATTTGAGATGATTAGTTCATTTGTACAAACTGTGCACAAAAATGAGAGTTATTGATTATGACTTATATACCTACAGTCATAAATATCTGAACAAAGATGATTATTCTGGCCAGTGTTTCTGAATTGCTAATCTAATCACCTGTATTTTCACATGTACAAATTCTCCACGGTAAAATTGCTAATCTAATCGGTTGTATTTTCACATGCTTATTTTGGCCAGTGTTTCTGAATTGCTAATCTAATCTAACATACCTACATGAGAAATAACGAGGTAAAAGTTTGTACTGACATAATTGTGGATACATAAGAAAATATATCTAATGAAAATACATAGCAAAAGGCAAGCTCGTTATTCCCACAACAAATATAACCAGTCATTGTATACATGCAATACATTAAGATCTAATAAATCATCCATGTATATTTAATCCATAAGTTTCTTCTATAGAAACCGAGACTAACCAACCAATTAAAGATTGTAAGAAACTTATGAGAGGTATTAGAGGGGAACTGTATTCATAAACCAATCATTGCAATACATACGAATTCATTTTCAGGAGAACTAAATCAAACTCTTTGATATTAGAGACAATATGTGATTGTAATACATTATAATTCCTTATTGTAACACATTTTGATGAACATTTGGGACGCTATCTTTTGCTTGGTGTTTTCTTATGCTAAATTAACTATGCATAACGAATTTAATTAAAAATATTTCCAACAAGATCAGAATTCAAATTGAACAGTTATTTCATAGATTAATAAACAAAATAAAAACTGAGTTGTATGCTCTTCTGACCAGTCTTCACCATAGCTCAACTTAAATGGAGCCAGGCAAAACAAGAGTAAGACCAAAAGCAGTGGCATACCACGACGGTAAAAGAAAGGTAACATGATAGAATTTTGTGGATTGATTTGAAGGAAATTTTGGGATTTTGTCGAAATCAAAAATAGTAGATCTAGGGTTTTATCTGAACGAGATGAAAATGAGAGAGAACTTAATGAAGGCGTCAAAGTAGCATAAGCAAATTAAGTCAGCTTGGATCATTAGGCAGGGGCCTAGTTTCAATGCTTGAGAAGGGGGAAAATTATTTCGGCTAACGGTTAACCGAAAAATGTAAAACCCTTAACCGTTAAATGAACGACTTTGGTCGATTAATATCGGTTGGTTAATTGATTGTTCGGTTAACCGATTATGTCGGTTAAAACGGTTCAGTTAAGGTTGGTTAAATCGATTAAGTCGGTTAAATGTCCACCCCTACTTAAAACTGTACCTAAAAACTAATACTTGAAAATGATACCTGAAAACTCTAACTAAATTCTGGTACTATGCAATAAAACATGTTTACATTCTGATATCTAAAATTTGATGCTAAGCAGTAATCTATACACATCAATGCTAGAAATTCAAACTATAAAATATTAATTTTTTCACAACAACTAACACCACAAAGTATCAACCATGGTAACTTTATTTTCAAGCTTGTAAGAAATCTGAATGGACAAATGAGCAAGTTTCATTCTTCAAATAATAAAAAGAACAATCAAAGGACAACCGAGTGCTGAAAGTATTATCGTCGAATACAAATAAAACAAGGAGACTATTGTCACCACTGAAAAAACATCAGTAAAAATATGTTTGCTTCATATTATCATTTTATTTTAATATAATAATTTTCTTTATACAACAACAATCACAAAAAATAGATTTTCCAAAAATGACACCTACTGTATATAAAATTGATACCTTAAAACCAATCCTTTAATTAGTAATAAAACTAATTCTCAAATGGACTTTATTAAATGTTTGATACTAATAAAATTCTAATTCAATTCGTTGATTGTTTGTTGCATATCATCATACTTACTATGTAATAACTATATTTTTTATGTACTTAAACAAAAAAATATTAAAAACTTTAACACTGCATTGCTGTGGAAAAAAAGATACTGAGAAAAATATAAAACGATACCTAAAAACTGATCCTCGTAGAAATGAATACACCTCTCAAATTCTCAAACTCAACCCTGTCTCTTCTCTAAACAAATACTTTTTTCGGTTCAAAGGCCAGAAAAGCTAATAGAATTTTCATGGTTTTTTCTTCTGCTCTTCCAACTGAAACCGAAATTAATAAAGTATCAAAACAAGTGACTAGTGATTCATTCATTCATCACCACTTCACAAAGCTCTTTACTTACTCTGTAAATTGAAGTGAGATTACTTGAGTTTCGAAGAGGATACCTTGTGCTCACGGTCAGGGTATTATAAAACGGAAAGAGCTTTGGAGTTGGAATTGAATGATATGGTTAATCTTTTACGGTCACCTGGAAGAAGAAGAAAGAGCACGGCTTAGGGCTTGAACGCAGAATTAAACGTTTTTGTCCTTGAAGGGAAATTATTAGGGGGCCGTCCTATTTAGCTAATATGATAATTTGGTATGATTTAGCTAATATAATTTCATAATATGTTTATCGTATAGTTCAATTGCCTGATATTATAAAGGAGTCTAGTCAAATTTTTTGAGAACTAACACAAATATAAAATGGTAAATTAGTTTATTATATTAACATCAAAGAAAATTAATACATAATAAATTCTCTAATCTGGTTTGTTTTCATTCAGTATGGTCATGAATTTCATTTCCTTTCTAAATGTATATGACATAATTGGTTTTCTAACACAAGTATACCTAAAGCTCTTATGGTAATGGTAAATTTATCATTACTATAGCTATTAATAACCGAGCTACATAGATATGCCAATACAAATATAGTAATGGTAAACTTACCATTATTAACGGTAATATAGCGGCAGAAAAACGTCAAAACTAACTGTAACAATGAATTTATCAGTTATCTTGATTTTTTTTAAACTAGTGAACTTTATCTATAGCGATAGGTAAGAGTTCCATGCATTTGTACGTGTTTCAAATAGTTGCAGACTTGTAGGAGTATCAAACCGTCTCACTCAAAAACACCTACATGGCTACCACATGAAAAATGAGTGTAGCATATAACTTTTAAACAAATATAAAGTACTAATACAGCTATCTTCTTCTTCATGTCAAGTACTTAAATAAAGTGCAATTACTTTAGTCAATAGAACTCAAACCCAACTTCTGCTGCTCTAAGCTCTACGTTACCCATCCATGGAGCTTCACCGAATCGTTGAATAACTGTCCTCTAGTCAAATTGGACGAGGAGTTGCTGGATCTAGAGTGCAAATAATTTCCAATTCGGAAGTTGCAATGCTTCAACGGCGAAGCGGAAACTGGGAAGCACTGGTTTCACTTTTTCTACACATATCTGGTTTGACGCTCCAAACCTTTTTTGTGTTTAATTTGTTGAGCTTTGCCAGTAACACACAAATCAACATCTTCGGTACATAAAGTTTATTCCTAATAATTTTGCACCAATTATGTTCGCCAGAACTTGCTCTAATAGCATTCCATGCGGATTTCAAAGAAAGTATTACTGTTGTTTTCAGTAACCATTTCCAGTACTCCTTGGAAACCGCTATATTAATGTTGAGTTGGTTTATTTCAGTGAAAATACTAGAAGGCAAACATGAAGAGTCCGTCTTCCATTCTCCATGAGGTTGGAGAGCATAAACTCTTCTGTTGGGACCAGAGTCGGCCCAAGTAATTGGGTTGCTCTAGCCTAAATTTCAAGAAGCTGAACAAAAATATAGCATTTTCCAGGGTTCAAACTTGGGTTGCTCTACTGAATCAACAACATAATACCACCACACTACCTAATTGATACTTGATAGTAGTAATATATAAAATACTTATACCATAACAAAATACTAAACTACCACCACCAAGTGTTGCCCCTGCCGGATTGGCCGCCGTAGACGGCCGTCTTGTTCGCCTTGCCCTAGGGTCGGACCAGATTGGGACCTTGCTCATAGCATTCCACCCCAGTTTGTCCACTAAAGAGTAGCCAATTATCCAAGGTTCTAACCATAAGCTAGTATCTATTCATCTGTTATTTTCTTGGTAATACATCTTTTTTTAATTTGTCTTGCTTTCAACAAGGTTTTCCAAATGGTTGAGTAGTTGTTATCAAGTTGTACAATCAAATTTTTTTTTTTTTTTTTGCAGTATTGATTTTTGGTCTAGGTGGCTCAGAGACTATCCGAAGATATGCATCTCCATAGCAGTTCAGTACACATTATTTGAAGTAAATCTTCTAATCTTCTTAGTTCCATGCCACCCTCTGATTTTGGTCTACATACATTCGACTAACTCATGTTATTTTTCCATAAAAAAATTGCACATACAAATTAATCTTCTGTATGATGCTTGAGGGAATTTGACAAATTTGCATCCAGAATTCAATAATTGAATAAATAATAGATTTTAAAAGTTTAATTCATCCCCTTATATTTAAAAATCCCTTATTCCAATTATTGATTTTTTTTATTGATCTTATTTATTAAGGGTCTAAAATCCCTAATTTTGAGTTTGTGTGTGGATAACAAAATCCCTATGTGGATAATTGGGAGAATCCCATTAGCAATTTTAGTATATTAGTTATTTGATCCATGTTTCTTACTCTATTGCCAAAAAAAATCGTCGATTTTTTGTTCACTTGTAAACAAGCCCACTGTGTTTTTATCAACTTGTTCATGATTTCTTTGATTGCAATCGCACTACTGGCACTTGCTTTAGTCAGGACTATAATGTCTTCAATGTATAATTGATCGATTAAAATTGGCTCTACTTTATATATTGGTTTCATGTTGCCCTTAATAGATTCTATGTCCAACGGAATAGTGAGATATTCCATCGCAATAGAGAACATGTATGGAGATAAATGGTCACCCTGCCTTTGTTATCTATTGCTAGGGAATAGACCTTGTGGATGACCATTAATCATGACAAAAAATAATGGAGTTGAAATACATGTAAACATTAAATTCGAGAACATACTGGAGTGATGTGCACATAAATGTGCATACTTTTACCACCATATATATTCTAATTAATTTAAATAAACGATCATATTGGGTATTTTAAATTATTTTAACTCAAGTCCATATTAATTCCAAATTGTCACATATTCATCTTCATCCAACGGCAAAATAGTCATTTTTGCGCATAAGTTAACTTGGCAAAATTTAATTAGAAATTTTCATACTATTTTTTTAGGAATTTGATTTCAATTACAAGTTGTTTCATGAAGAAGATGTGCATGCACAAAAAGAACACAAAGGAATGAAGATGGAAATAATTAAAAGTGAAGATGATGGAGAACCCCACCTACCCGCCTACCCTAATGTACACATTAAAGGCTAATGCACATGCTTATAGAGTTTATGGCTTCATGTACACTTAAACGATGATTAGTAGAAGCTAATGATTACATGGCCTCTACACTTTCTGAAGGATAGTTTGGTCATTCCTCAAATTATGGATTAGGGTTTCGTGCTTGTATAAATAACCCATTATGTTCATGTAACCTCTTATACCCTCTTTAAGCCCTCTTATGGAGGCACTCTCTTCTCTTAGCTTTAGTAGAGAATAATTGTCTTTTATTTCTTTTCATGGCTACTTAGCTATTTGTTTTTATTTTCATGTAACTTTTGTTTTCTTATGCAATTTAATTACTTGTTCATTTTACTTTCCTCGTTCATTTGCTTTAATGTTGGTAATGTAGATTTGCATGCATGCAAAGTAGATTAGTTTTAATTCTTGTTAATTAGCTTCTCTTTTCCATTAGCTTTCATTTTCCTTTCTTTTTGCTTTCATGTTGCTAGCTACATTTGTCAATCAAATGACAAATATGAGAGGCTAAACCCCTTCAATTTAGGGGTAATGAAGCTCTTTAATTATATAGCTTCAACTATTTCTTAATTCATGCTCTCTTTTTATGCTTAATAATGATCAATGAAGTGTTTTATTTGTGTTCTTGCTTTGAATTTGATATTCTATATTGTTGACACCAAATAGGCTATGCTTAAACAATCATTAATACAAATATCTCTTCATCAAAATATGATTATGGCATAAGAAAGTGATTTGAAATTCAAATTTGGTGGTCTATATTTTTAATCAATAGTTAATAGGTCATACTTAAAATAGATTTCATTGTCAAGTTTCATGAAAGTTAGTAAGTGGTTTAAGGGGTGTGTTAAAGTTTGATGGCTTATGTTGGCCAACTAATAACAGAAATATGCCATACTTATGATAAACACATTGATTAAAGCACTAATGACCATAAAAGAGAGATCATGATTTCATATGTGTTGAACTACATGATCTAGAGAGTGGATTTATTCTCTAAATTGTCATTTAACTCTTATATTTGCATCTCTTTTCTTTTAGTTAGTTCAATCTCTAATTATCTAGCTTAACTTTCACTTGAAATTGGTATAATTTTATTGAATTGAATTTTAAAAATCATTAATTCCCTGCGATCGACCCGTACTCGCCACATACTTCAATAGTACGCTGTGCGTTTGCAGTTATTTTAATTTAAAAAATTTCGACTACTTTCTAACTCGATAGAAACTAACCGATTAATAAGTTTTTGGCGTTGTTGCTGGGGAATAGTTTTGATTTTAATTTTTTATTTTTCGAATTATTTTTTTTTCGATTTTAATGTGTGTTTGTTTTGTGTGCTCACTTGATTTAAAAGAAATTGTGTTTTTGTGTGTTCATTGTTTGCATTTTGATTTGTTGTTGTTCTAGTTTCCTTGGCATTTGCATTTCCAAATATAAAAAAAAAAATACAAAGTTCAAAACAAAAACAAAATTTTTTTATTTCCTTTTCTAGACTTTACATTGCATTTACATTTTCTACACGGTTTACAATTTTTTTTTCTCCATACACATTTTTCTTACTGTTTTACATCTACTAACTTCTGCTAATTTCTATTGTTTACTGTCACTGTGCAACTGCAATATAGTGCACATCCTCTTCATCTACTACCCATACTCCTCAACACAACTGCTCCTCATCCTTTTACTGTTCCTCCACCATCACTACTGACCCACTACCTCACGCACACCACAGCCTCAAATACATCACCTCTTCCCTCCTCCTCACCGTCAAATAACACCATCATCAACACTCAATGTTAACGACACTTCTGCATTCCCTTCATACTTCTCTAAACCACTTCAACACTGCCCAATACCACATCATTGTTCACCATTGCCAGACAACTACATTATCACAAACCAAGCTACTGCCACTTGATCACCACATGATTGCCACTAAACATCTCCAAACTCAACCCCCAACCACGAACTCGAAACTCGACTGCAACCCACCAGCCTCGGCCTTCTCACCACTGCTAAACAATTTCTGTCACATCTATCTGCTTACTTCCATCCACTATTGCAATAACTACATTACCAAATCAACATCACAGTAAGTCCACCAACATACACCCTTGAAACTCCAATTCACCAAGCAACCTTTAGCACCCATCAATTTTCCATATTTCCACTGACAAGCCTGAACCATCCACCTTCTCCTCACTAACCAAACCGTTGCAACTGTCAACGTTCATACATTACCCTGCCTTCTACCGACAAATCACAATGGCTAACCTGCTCACTGTGACCACTTCCATACTGCTGCTGTTAAAAACAATCCATACATCACAGCAACCTGCTCGATTCACTGCGTGCATATAAATTGAACCCCATCGACGATCACCTGTGCCTCTCCCTGCATCGAATCTTCCAACAACCAATTCCCCAAACCACCACAAACTTCTACATCAACCAAAAACCCAAATTCACACTTGCCATGCTGTCGTTTCTAATTGAACCACCTTACAACACTTCATCAGACCTACTGACCTCTGCGTATCACTTCAATCTTCGATCATCTCCCCAAATCAGCAAATCTGAAACCTCATTCACCTGAATCGAACTCACGAGTAACTACAATAATGCTCTCCTCGACTTGAAATACAATACCTCCACAAACCCACATCCAAATCATCGAATACCCATCGCAAACCACACTTTCGCCTCGGCTAGCAATCAAACACCTTCGCTCACGATTTCAAATCAACAACCCAAACGGCGATACAGAACTCATGACATTTTTCTTCTTCTTTTAATTATGATTTGAATTGAGGATTTTCGGTTGAGTTTCTTTTAGTTGCGATTAAAATAGAAGAAAAAAATTAATAGAGGTATTAGGAAAAGTTGTGGAATCGAAGATAAGGATGCTGGGAATTTTTTTATATTTTGTTTATGGATTGATTCAATTGGGCCAGGCTCTAGTCATAAAAAAACAAAAGAAGCAGAGTGTTTACAATTGTGTTTGTTTTTCATTTGATTTGGTCTCTTCAAAAAAAATATATTTTAGTCTTAGTTTAATTTGTTTTATTTATTTAAGTTTCTTCTTTTGAAACAAAAAATTCAAAAAAAAAGAAAAAAATAATGTTGTTGTGTTTGTCCTTGTTTGTTTGACCTTAGTTGTTTTCAAAAAAAAATCTTTTTGTTTGTCCTATTTTATTTTGTTTTAAGTTCTATCCTTATCTTTTGTTAAATTTTTTCCTATATATCTTGTTTTTATTTCAGATTGCCAAAGCATAATTTCAAAAGGAGAAGAACTGCTGCCCAAAAAAAATGCTTCGTTTTTCTTGTAAAATAAAATAAACTGCTTGCTTGTTATATCTATTGTTTTTATTTGTCTTGCATAGTTGGTTGCTTGCATTTCCATTTTATAAAAAAATTAAAAAACAAAAACAAAAATCCATTCTTAGTTGCATTGTTAATACACGTTTAATTTCTGTTTTGCATTTCATCCTAGATTTTGATTAATAGTAACGGTTAGAAATCAATAACACTTAATTGTACATTAACAATTTGTCTTCTTTGAACAATTTAATTGCTTGGTGTCTAGGCTATGACACGGTAATAACCATTTATAAATATTACGGTGATTAGTAAATATTATAGTGGTTGTTCTTACGATGCCACTTAAACCTTCGGCTGCACTGCTACGGTGATTCATGGTCCATCGATAAATCATGTCCGTTACCTGACTGAGAACTATCTTGTTTATCTAAGACAATGTGTGATTATACAATTTTGGGTTAACATAGGATAGCTAATCTATAAGTAAACCATTACATTCATTTAGTGGCATTAGTTCATGCACATTTCAAAAAAAATTCAAAATCCAAAACTAAAAAAAATTGTAAATATTCATTTTCCTTTGATATTTTTAAATTCTTTTTCTTTGAAATTTCACAAATCAAAAAAAAATTATAAAACCTTTTCAAAAACAGAAAAAATTTGTAAAACCAAAAAACAAAACAAAAAATCAAATTCTCATTTGAGAAATAAATTCTATTTGTAAATATTTTTCCTTTATAAGAAACAAAAAAATCTTTTTTAAAAAATAAATTCTTTGTGAATACTTTTCCTTTACACAAAAAACCCAAAATAAAAAAATTCTTGAAAATGTCCGAGTATCCTTTTCCTTACTCATTAGAATTTTACGATAGTTGTGAAGATCAATATAATCCGTATGATTTTCTCCAAATTCGTATGGATATTTTAACGACGGTCATTCTATAAACAATTCGAATTCTGACTAACAAAGCATTCAAAACAATGACCAATCTTTGACTCTTGAAAATAGCATTTCAACTTTACTTGAATTCTTTACACAAAAAATCAAAGTATAAATGAGTTGTATAATTCATATATATGTAATAACTCGAGTCAAAGATTTCAAAATTTGAATTTAGATCAAAATTCAAACGATTTCGATAATAACCCATGCCAATTCAATTTCGATCTCCAAAATGAATTTAAAAATCAAAACAAAAATGTGATCCACATTTCAAATAATTTTGGCAATGGGAATAATCTCGATAACGATGCGAGTGAAAATTTTATTCTCAACAAATCCAAATAAAAAATTCTCAAGTTAATAACTATAAATTAGATTTTGTTGAGCAAATAAATGAAATTTACGATGATCACACGGATTCGTTGTCCGAAACATATATGAAACAATGTAAAAAACAAAATCAAATTCCAACATGTAACGAGTCAAGTGATACTCCACCTTTTACCCAAATCGATGATTTTCAAATAACAATTTTCGAAAGTGAAAATGACAATCTTCACGAAGTTGTTGAAAAGACGGTAATTGAGTTGGATTACAATTCTTTTGATGGTGTGGAACCAAATTTAAAATTCGATCTTCTTTTTCTCAACTCGAAAATTTGAGTACAAAAACTTTGGATTTTGAACTTGAGATATGCAATGAAGTTGTTGATAATCCAATAAAGGAAGACGAATTTAATGAACACGAATTTTTTGGACTTTGGATAAAGAATTGTTAAATTCCAACTGGGAAGATTTAAATCACCACTTTGATTTTGCAATCAATAATTACAAAGAATTTTTCAATGCCAAACTTGAATTTCAATTTGGTGAAAATAAACTTGAATTTCAATCAATCATTATACCTACCCCAAAAATCATCGAAAATAAAACAACTCGTACGATTTTTAATAAAACGACATTCGTTTTTCTAAATCCACATTCGATTCCAAAATCTTTTACGATTTGGTTTTCTACGCTTAAGCTGCGTCTCGCGTACTTGGTAAGACAAATGAATCAGTTTTTGGAAGACCGGTTCATTTACTCTGTAATGGCATACTTACTGATGTCATATAAATAATCATCTTTTCGTTTTCATTTAAATATTGTTTTTATTTTTCTCCTTCCACTTGGGTTGACTATGGTGACACATTCAAAATCAAGTGTGGGGGGGGGGGGGGAGACTCATCTTCTTTTCGATTTTTCATGATTAATTTTTCATTTTTTCCTTCAAAACTCGAAAAAAAATATAAAAAAATTCAAAAACAATTTTTTTGAGCATTTTAATTTATTTTTAAAGAAACACTATAAGATAAGTATATGGTTTGGTTCATCAAACTGAAATTATTGCAAATTTATTTGTCTTAACAAAAATAAAAATGAAGTTTGATTAAAAATAACGATAGTTTAACTAATATGTAGGAAGGTACATATGTGATAATTATGAAATATATCCTAACTGAAAATCTTTGTTTTGAAAAATGGTCGACTTAAAGTAACGGATATAACATTTTTTCGTCTTCTAAGTTAAGTGATGCTAAGATTATTTTGCAAAAATCACTCTTGTAAAAAAATTGAAAAAAAAAACATTTGTATATTTGTAAATATTTTCTATTAACACCTACGGTCGATAGGTTTACACACTTGTGTGTACACTTGCCATGCTCTAGACCTTTCTCACATTAGCCCGAAAGGCAGTGCACGATTGGTACATCTGGCCTTAGTTTATCTGAGCTAGGTGTGTATATATATATAAATTCTTGTATTAATAATGCCTACAGTCGATAATGATTGTTATATTTTAAATAGTTAGATTTATATTTTATCGGTTTCGATAAATTCTTGTATTAATAATGCCTACAGTCGATAATGATTGGTATATCTTGCCATGCTCTAGAACTTCTCACTCAATCGAATCGGTTTCGATTTATATTTTAAATAGTTAGATTTAAAATATCTAAATGCATGTTTGAATGATGATTGTTATCTATTAATTGTTAAAATAGACATTATGCACCGTTAGTAAGCGGATGTTATTTAATAAAAACATATACCACGAATATTTCATAAACAGTGAAATTGGTATTATATATAATAGCAATATATATATATATATATAGGCATATGTATATATTGCAGTTGTTGATTTCCCGCATTGTATAGCGGATGAGACCATATTGCGCCGTCTATTAAGCGGATAATATTTTAAATCCCATATACCGCGATAATTCCGTACTGGAGCGGAATTGGTATTGTGCTAACATCTTTGGATGCAGGGAAACAGGTTGGAGGGATCCAACTGGATTCCTCAACTGTATTGATTTATTTACAGATATTTTGATATTTGTTGATTATCATATCGATATATGATATTTGGATGTCGTGATTGACTATTTGGTGCTGCTGCATCATCGGATCTATTTTTGAAGTTTTAAAATAATGATTTTGGTTTTAAAAGGAATTTTAAAGTGATTTTTGAAAGTATATGTTTTATTAAAATTTTGAATTGATTTATTTTAAATAAATTAATGTTATAAGTTTAATGTTATAAAAGTTATAATTTTTGTAAAATATAACCAAATTAAGATTTTTGAAATAAATAGTGATTTATTTATAAAATGGTTTAGTTGGGAAGTTTGAATTATTATAAACGGTTTATATAAAAGATTTATAAAATTGATATTTATAAATTAAAAATACTGGAATTATAAAAGAGTTTTTATAAGTAATAAAGTGAAATAAAAATGGATTCCATAAGTGAATTGAAATTTATAAATTTATGAAATATGAAGATATAAAATGGATAGATTTTGTAAAATATAAGATTTATAAGTGATCAACTTATAAATCGGATTTTGGCATTTAAAATGAGATATAAAAAGGATTTTTATAAATAGAAGTTTATAAAAATATAAATGGAGTTTATAAACGTTGTTTATAAATCCGAAATCAATTGAATTTGATAAGTGGGATATAGGAATATATGAAAGGAATTATATTCACGATTTTGGACAGTGAATATATTATTAAATGAAATGGATATGTTTTGGGGAAGGAATATTATGAAATGAAGTTAATGATTTTAAAGACGTTTTAAAATGCATTAAGTATCGAATACACAGATTTCAACATTCATGTTGAAATAGACGTTTTCGAGAAATAGAAGGAAATGGTGGACTATAACACTGTTGTTATAGTAAATGGTTTCCGAAAGGAAATGTTTTGTATAGTATTGGGATTTATATATCTATTTTAAATTTGAATCCCTATACTAGTGATTTTGGGTCGTCGTAACAATATTTTACGCAACATTCGTTTTGGCCCAATCAAATGTGTTTAAGAGAATGATTTCTTAAAGAATGAAATATATACTTAATTTTCGATTTAAGTATATTAAATTCCAAGTGTTGAAATTGAATGGATTTGTGAATTACTTATTAATAAATAAGTACGGAAATGTTTTCCAATATGAACTGAATATTTTGAGACCTTATCTTTTAAAGATAAATTGAAAATGAATAATAGAAATCGATTTGGATAATCGTATATTCATAGATATTTTGGGATTATAAATTCACTATGGAATTTATAAATGAAAAGGGGAATTTGTTTAAAAATAAATGTTGATTTATTTTTGAAGTGTGGGAATTAATTTACGGATTTGGAACGTAAACATAAAGTAAATCGTTAAGGATTTATTTAATTGGTTTAAATGAACCATGTTGAAATGAAAGTATTCCGCGTAAGGAAAATGATTGAAACTTGTTTTCAAAAGTGATAAAGGTGAAAAGTGATTTGAAAATTTGTTTTCAAATGGTTGAAGTGTGGAAAATATATATATCTAGTAAAGATATTTTGGAAAGTAAATAATTTGGGAAATTATTTGGATTTGGTGATGTTGAACACGCCTATTGATAGTTAAATATCCGACTATCAGTATTTACCTTTAAATAGGTATTTGTTGTGAATTTGCTTGAATTTGAATGCCACACTTATTTTTGAATAAGCGCTCACTATTCGGGTTAGCCGGGAAAAGACGTTGGGGTCGTATAACCCATTCCGAATATGTGATACGTCGAAATGGATTTGCATTCGATGACCGGTGTTGAAGACCGAATATTTGTGAAAACGGAAGGATTACCGTCGGTTACTCTACATCGGCTGATCTCCGATATAGAGGTTTTATCACCCTTAGTGACGGGAAGTCCGGTCGTGATTAGTGAATATCCGGAATGCAAGGACTTATTTGTAAGTGCCTTCGGTTCTGTTCGATCTCGGAACAGACTTGTATAGATTGTATGTCTGACATTACAAATTGAGATTTAAAGCTGATTTCTTTCAAATATATTTCTGTTGGTGGCGGAGAATTTATTCTCTTAGTTTAACACCCTTCTCTGAGACGTACGAGCTCAGAGGTTATATAGTTGAAGGTTATTAGTGATATACTCCCAATTTGGTAGTGTGGCATGCTGAGTGTTGCTGTGAAATGATCATTTCTATGATCATTTGTGATAGGATCATTTATTTGATCATTTATCTTGGTGATCATTTCTATGATCATTTGTTGACCCAAAGCACGGCTTTTGTATAAAGTGTGGCTTTGTGGACGAGACTTCGTCGGACCTCACACCCCGGAAATGGTCAAAACAGGAAGGATGCAGCAAGGTTATTAGGGGGTAGCGCCCCTTTAGCGTATGTCATTTCTTCTGGATAGAGGTGGTATCATGGTATGGAGCCCAGATACTTAACCTATGTTGTTGCTGCAAATTTTGTGGTTGTTGGAAATCGAGGATCCTCGGATAGATCGGTTACGATCGGGGGATGACATATTCGTGTCAGTAGTTACCCAGTTAGGGGTAACCCGGCCTTGTGTTGGCAGAGATCCGGTTTGGTTCTCGGGGCGTCTTTCCAGAGGCGTTTCCATGTGGCAATGGGAAGTTCTTTGGCCTAACCATTTGTTGGAAATCCAAAGAAACAATACGAGACTTGTACGGATTTAGTTGTATAACCTGCCATGGAATGTGGCGGTAACCTGCTATTGAACATGGTAGCTATAGTAGGCATACGATAATGGTCGTATGTTGGCTAAGATTTATATCTTTATTTTCGAAATGATTTTTCCCTACACTATGCACTAGTAATAATATCAAATGTTCTTTTTAATGCGTATCAAGCATCTTTGACTATCATAAGGAGAAATCTCCTCCGATTCTGCGTTTTCATTGTGTGTGTGTGTGCGGGAGGCCTTATGGTAGTCTCATTTTTAAAAGCATTGCGAATTGACTTTAAAAATATTCCTCTATTTTTGATTTTAAAGATAAATAAACTGTTTTGAGTTCTCACACCAGTCACATGACTGACTCGAAGTTTATTGTTTTCCTTCCTAAACTCTGGGTTCCCACCAATTTCCACACGGGCAGTCAGGAGTAAGGTTTATCAGGATATTCTGGAATTCAGGAGTTGCTGGAGGCAAGCTGGATGGCATGGCGTTTTCACTTGTATATAGTATTTCTTTTTCGATGTTGTTTGTTGTTGTACACTCTGATGATATAATATGATGTAATGTAATAACTGATATAGTTCTTTGTTTAAAGATTATTCATTTATCTATTATATGTTGTTCCGCTGCGAATTGTGAGATTCTGGTGTTGTTCTATTATTTCTTTCTGTTCTGTTCTATCTTTTTCTATCTTCTTCTACGTTTTCTTCTTCTTTAACCCTAACATTTCGGTTTTTCAGCAACGAAAAATCGCAAACGTTACATTTGGTATCAGAGCTTATGGTTAAGCGACAACCATGGCTCTGTTGGGTAATACTCATTAGAGATAGAGTCAGTAGTACTTTAGAATGAGTTTGAGTGTAGTAATAGATACGAGCGCGTATTTTTTTGTGAATATAAATTGTTTTATATTGTGATGATTGGTTTGTTGAGTGGTATATGGATTTTGGTCAACACGAGTAATTAACGTTGTTGATAGGGATCTCTAAACACTTGTACAGAACAAATTGACACGATATCGTTTTTATAGGGTAAATGAAATAATTTTACCTTGATTATATTTTATATATATAAAGGAAATAATTTTTCAGAATTATTAAAGTATATATGAATTGATTGTTTGGTTGTTGAATTAAAACAACAATTGTAAAAGAATGAATTGTATAAGCAAATGAATTATAAGTACGATGTTATAATTGAAATGATTTACAATTGTAAAATAACCTTATATATAAGAAGTGAAATTATATAAGTAAAAGGTTTGTAAATATGATTTATATTCTGAATGAAATTCCAAAGAAGTATTTTGAAAAGATTTGATATTTTGAGAAAATTATTTTGGAGAAATTAAAGCTCTAAACTCTTTTCGGTCGCTGGAAAATAATTCCGATGATGATCATGACATCATCGGTGTTCATTTTCGGGTTTCCAAAAGAGGTATTGCTTCCAGATTGTTTTAAATTAAAGTTGTTTGGAAAATTTGGGTTTGGTTTTGGAAATTCAAAAGATAAATTGAATTGGTTTCAAAAATGGTTTTGAAAGGTTGAAAAGACTCTGGAATCCTATTTAAAATATTTATAGAAATGATAAATGAGTTGATAACTTATACAAATTGAATTTCGATAGAATAAATTTAACTTAAAGGATGAAGTTAAATAAAGGAAAGTATAAGTAAATCAATAAAATCCAAGTTGAAATAAATTTGAGTTGTCATCAAAGACATGTGATTTGAAATTTAACTAAAGAAAAGTTAAATAGGATTGGAATTTGAATTGGATTTATAAGTGAAAACTTAAGTTAAATTAAAACAAAAGGTGTTTGGAATTGAATATAACTTAAGTGATGTTGAATGAAGTTGAATTTTGGTATCGAAGTAAATTAATAAGTGAATTAATGAAGTGAAGTCATTAAGAATTTGAACTTGAGTTATATAAATGAAATTCAACTTTAAATTGTTAAAGGAGTTAACAATTGAATTGATGAAGGGATGAAATATTAATCAATTGAATGTAAACAATTGATATGAAATAATGAATATGAAAGTGTTAATTCATTAAAAGCTAATGTTATTGGAAGTTGAATAAATTGAATGGAAGTCAATCTAATATGATCCAATTGGAATTTAATGTGTTGAACCAAATTGAATGTAAAGTGAATAAATTTGGTTGTATTGATTAAACATTGGTTGTTAGTTGATTGTTGATTGATTATATATAAATTCATTAAGTGTTAGTGAAATTGAAAGCTATGAAATTGAATTCAAATTTGAAGTAAATAAATTTGAATAGAATTGAATTTGATTTGGAAGTGAACTAATATGAATGAAAACTAGTGAATGTAAACTAATTGAAAAAGAATGAAAGTTGATAAAATCCAACGTAAATAAATCAAATGTGATTTAAATTGAAAATCAATTCATTGAATATTAATGAGAATATGAATGAATATTGATTTGGTTATGGATGATAGTTGGTTGATGTTTGCATTTGTTGTTTTGTTGCATTTGCTATGTTGGCATATATAGTTATTATGTTGCTATATGTTGTATATCGATACTATTGTCTATATACATGTTCTCATGTTGTTTGTTGAGTGTTTAGTAGGTGCGGATCGCGTTTGCTTCGCATTTGGAGCTCGCTTTCGCGCTATATTAGCCGTATATGCTCGCTAATTATAAATAAGGTACATATCTCGGATTACATACTGTACTTTTACACTTTTTTCCCTGCGGGATGCCTCATCACTTGATGAGATGTATATTTGTGATATATATACTGTCATTTTTTTTGCCGGATCGAGCCACGCAAAGGAGACTATGGCGAATTTTTCCGAAAATTTAAGGCGTTAGAATATTTTTGGAAATATTGGGAAATTTGCGAAAACTATAACTTTGATTTTGGAATTGAAAGTTAAACGATGTAATTGGTTTTGAAAAGGATAACTAAGTATGATTAGAAAACTTAGTAAAGTATGGTAAGAAGTTTAAATTTGTTTTGGAAAGTTAATGAATTCTGTAACTTTTTCTTACTTGGTAATTTCGAGGACGAAATTCTTTTAAGGGGGGAAGTCTGTAACGACCCAGGATTTCTAATAATTTAAATTTGAATATTTAATTAATTTTAATATTAATAAGTGAAATTTATAAGTCGAATAAATTTTATATTGAATAATTGGATTTAATTGGATAATTAAATCGATAATTTAATATATTAAATTATGGGAATAATTGAAAATTGGGTTAAATATGATTGAAAATGATTTGTAAAATTTTATTATATCATATTGAAGTTAGAACGATATTTTAGAACTTTTAAAATAGAATTAAAAGTTTATCTGTGAAAAATTGAATATTTTAATATTTAATCGACTAGCCAATTTTCGAACAGTCTCAGAATTGGACGAAACTAGTTCCATTGGATCCGTAATAGTTTGTTATTACCGAAATTCAAATTTCGTAGCAAACGGAGTTGTCGTTTGACCGTGGCAGCTCGAAACGCATCGATATCGTTTTTAATTTTAATTCGGCGAGTTAAAATAGCCATTTTTCAAAAAGTCACGGATTTCGACGAAACCAGTTTCATCGGATCCGTAATGTGATATTATTGTATGGTTTCAAATTTCATGTCAATCGGATTTATCGTTTGTCCGGTGCAAGCTAAAACGCCTAGAAATTAGTTTAATCGGTTTAATTTTAAATCGATCGTTTAATTCCATATCTCGCACAGATGACCGAATTAGCTTCCAAAACCTGTTCCATTGTGTCCGGAACGCGGGATAAACCCTAGAAACGCCGGTTACCGCGCGTAAATCAGAGTTTGGAAAATCCGGGATGAATAGTGTTCGTTTTATTTCCTATAAATAGACGATTTAATCACAAAATAAAAAAATAAAATTAGCTAGGGTTTCATCACGTTCGTGGTCGCCACTTCAAAACCAATGGCCGACATCTTCTTCACTTCTTCTCTCTCGTTCTTCCAATCCATTCACTTTTAACAAATGTCATCAACTACAAAAACGTCGAGCGCATCGAGTTCCACTAGATCAACGGTGGTGATTGAAAATCATTGAGTGGATTGTCGCGAATTTGGGGTTGAAGTGGCCGGCTTTGGTCACGTTTTTCGAGGAAATGGGGGCACTAGGGAGGTGCGGTCTCTGGCCGAAGATGGCTCAGGCGTGGGCACGCGTTACGGTGCTGTTCGATCGAGGTAGAAGTCATCGAGCTTGGTGCGTTAATTGAAGGATTGGGGGCGGCTATGGGTAGTATTCGAACGTGGTTTCTGGAGAGGGAAGAGGAACATGAAGTGCGGCCCAGATTTTTCAACAAGGAACATACGGTTATGATTTGATTTAGGGTTTTAAATTAAATAATGGTGTAAATTATTGTATCTAGAAATTGTATTAACTTCTAAATGCGATAACTTGTTGATACGAGGTCGAAAACGCGCGAAACCAGTCGCTTGGAATCGTATGGACGAGCACTACGCGATGCAATTGGATTAGAGACGATTGGAGTCAGTGAAAATTTTGGGTAAAATTAAACGACCGTTTAATTTTATTCGAAATAAAAGCTGAAAACGAAATTAAAATCAAGGTGAGAACTTCTCACACAATCGAATCGGTTTCGATTTATATTTTAAATAGTTAGATATAAAATATCTGAATGCATGTTTGAATGATGATTGTTATCTATTGATTGTTAAAATAGACATTATGCGCCGTTAGTAAGCGGATGTTATTTAATAAAAACATATACCGCGAATATTTCATAAACAGTGAAATTGGTATTATATATAATAGCAATATATATATTGGCATATGTATATATTGCAGTTGTTGATTTCCTGCATTGTATAGCGGATGAGACCCTATTGCGCCGTCTATTAAGCGGATAATATTTTAAATCCCATATACCGCGATAATTCCGTACTGGAGCGGAATTGGTATTGTGCTAACATCTTTGGATGCAGGGAAACAGGTTGGAGGGATCCAACTGGATTCCTCAACTGTATTGATTTATTTACAGATATTTTGATATTTGTTGATTATCATATCGATATATGATATTTGGATGTCGTGATTGACTATTTGGTGCTGCTGCATCATCGGATCTATTTTTGAAGTTTTAAAATAATGATTTTGGTTTTAAAAGGAATTTTAAAGTGATTTTTGAAAGTATACGTTTTATTAAAATTTGAATTGATTTATTTTAAATAAATTAATGTTATAAGTTTAATGTTATAAAAGTTATAATTTTTGTAAAATATAACCAAATTAAGATTTTTGAAATAAATAGTGATTTATTTATAAAATGATTTAGTTGGGAATTTTGAATTATTATAAACGGTTTATATAAAAGATTTATAAAATTGATATTTATAAATTAAAAATACTGGAATTATAAAACGAGTTTTTATAAGTAATAAAGTGAAATAAAAATGGATTCCATAAGTGAATTGAAATTTATAAATTTATGAAATATGAAGATATAAAATGGATAGATTTTGTAAAATATAAGATTTATAAGTGATCAACTTATAAATCGGATTTTGGCATTTAAAATGAGATATAAAAAGGATTTTTATAAATAGAAGTCTATAAAAATATAAATGGAGTTTATAAACGTTGTTTATAAATCCGAAATCAATTGAATTTGATAAGTGGGATATAGGAATATATGAAAGGAATTATATTCACGATTTTGGACAGTGAATATATTATTAAATGAAATGGATATGTTTTGGGGAAGGAATATTATGAAATGAAGTTAATGATTTTAAAGACGTTTTAAAATGCTTAAAGTATCGAATACATAGATTTCAACATTCATGTTGAAATAGAAGGAAATGGTGGACTATAACACGTTGTTATAGTAAATGGTTTCCGAAAGGAAATGTTTTGTATAGTATTGGGATTTATATATCTATTTTAAATTTGAATCCCTATACTAGTGATTTTGGGTCGTCGTAACAATGTTTTACGCAACATTCGTTTTGGCCCAATCAAATGTGTTTAAGAGAATGATTTCTTAAAGAATGAAATATATACTTAATTTTCGATTTAAGTATATTAAATTCCAAGTGTTGAAATTGAATGGATTTGTGAATTACTTATTAATAAGTAAGTACAGAAATGTTTTCCAATATGAACTGAATATTTTGAGACCTTCTCTTTTAAAGATAAATTGAAAATGAATAATAGAAATCGATTTGGATAATCGTATATTCATAGATATTTTGGGATTATAAATTCACTATGGAATTTATAAATGAAAAGGGGAATTTGTTTAAAAATAAATGTTGATTTATTTTTGAAGTGTGGGAATTAATTTACGGATTTGGAACGTAAATATAAAGTAAATCATTAAGGACTTATTTAATTGGTTTAAATGAACCATGTTGAAATGAAAGTATTCCGCGTAAGGAAAATGATTGAAACTTGTTTTCAAAAGTGATAAAGGTGAAAAGTGATTTGAAAATTTGTTTTCAAATGGTTGAAGTGTGGAAAATATATATATCTAGTAAAGATATTTTGGAAAGTAAATAATTTGGGAAATTATTTGGATTTGGTGATGTTGAACACGCCTATTGATAGTTAAATATCCGACTATCAATATTTACCTTTAAATAGGTATTTGTTGTGAATTTGCTTGAATATGAATGCCACACTTATTTTTGAATAAGCGCTCACTATTCGGGTTAGCCGGGAAAGGACGTTGGGGTCGTATAACCCATTCCGAATATGTGATACGTCAAAATGGATTTGCATTCGATGACTGGTGTTGAAGACCGGATATTTGTGAAAACGGAAGGATTACCGTCGAGTTACTCTACATCGGCTGATCTCCGATATAGAGGTTTTATCACCCTTAGTGACGGAAAGTACGGTCGTGATTAGTGAATATCCGGAATGCAAGGACTTATTTGTAAGTGCCTTCGGTTCTGTTCGATCCCGGAACAGACTTCTATGGATTGTATGTCTGACATTACAAATTGAGATTTAAAGCTGATTTCTTTCAAATATATTTCTGTTGGTGGCGGAGAATTTATTCTCTTAGCTTAACACCCTTCTCTGAGACGTACGAGCTCAGAGGTTATATAGTTGAAGGTTATTAGTGATATACTCCCAATTTGGTAGTGTGGCATCTGAGTGTTGCTGTGAAATGATCATTTCTATGATCATTTGTGATAGGATCATTTATTTGATCATTTATCTTGGTGATCATTTCTATGATCATTTGTTGACCCAAAGCACGGCTTTTGTATAAAGTGTGGCTTTGTGGACGAGACTTCGTCGGACCTCACACCCCGGAAATGGTCAAAACAGGAAGGATGCAGCAAGGTTATTAGGGGGTAGCGCCCCTTTAGTGTATGTCATTCCTTCTGGATAGAGGTGGTATCATGGTATGGAGCCCAGATACTTAACCTATGTTATTGCTGCAAATTTTGTGGTTGTTGGAAATCGAGGATCCTCGGATAGATCGGTTACGATCGGGGGATGACGTATTCGTATCAGTAGTTACCCAGTTAGGGGTAATCCGGCCTTGTGTTGAAAGAGATCCGGTTTGGTTCTCGGGGCGTCTTTCCAAAGGCGTTTCCATGTGGCAATGGGAAGTTTCTTGGCCTGACCATTTGTTGGAAATCTAAATAAACAATACGAGACTTATACGGATTTAGTTGTATAACCTGCCATGGAATGTGGCGGTAACCTGCTATTGAACATGGTAGCTATAGTAGGCATACGATAATGGTCGTATGTTGGCTAAGATATATATCTTTATTTTCGAAATGATTTTTCCCTACACTATGCACTAGTAATAATATCAAATGTTCTTTTTAATGCGTATCAAGCATCTTTGACTATCATAAGGAGAAATCTCCTCCGATTCTGCGTTTGCATTGTGTATGTGTGCGGGAGGCCTTATGGTAGTCTCATTTTTAAAAGCATTGCGAATTGACTTAAAAATATTCCTCTATTTTTGATTTTAAAGATAAATAAACTGTTTTGAGTTCTCACACCAGTCACATGACTGACTCGAAGTTTATTGTTTTCCTTCCTAAACTCTGGGTGCTCACCAATTTCCACACGGGCAGTCAGGAATAAGGTTTATCAGGATATTCTGGAATTCAGGAGTTGCTGGAGGCAAGCTGGATGGCATGGCATATTCACTTGTATATAGTATTTCTTTTTCGATGTTGTTTGTTGTTGTACACTCTGATGATATAATATGATGTAATGTAATAACTGATATAGTTCTTTGTTTAAAGATTATTTATTTA
This sequence comes from Allium cepa, assembly GCA_030765085.1. Classification (NCBI taxonomy): domain Eukaryota; kingdom Viridiplantae; phylum Streptophyta; class Magnoliopsida; order Asparagales; family Amaryllidaceae; genus Allium; species Allium cepa. The sequence goes on along the minus strand of CM060941.1, from coordinate 73,342,183 downwards.
TCTATTATATGTTGTTCCGCTGCGAATTGTGAGATTCTGATGTTGTTCTATTATCTCTTTCTGTTCTGTTCTATATTTTTCTATCTTCTTCTACTTTTTCTTCTTCTTTAACCCTAACATTTCGATTTTTCGGCAACGAAAAATCGCAAACGTTACAAGAAATGTAATCTTCCCAACTCCCACCAAAATGAAGAACTCATACACGAAGAAGATCTTCAAGAGTTTGATTCACCCGCTCAGTTTGTCCATCGGACTGAGGATGATAAGCAGTGCTAAAATTAAGCTTCGTTCCCAAAGCTTTTTGAATACTCTTCCAAAATCCACTAGTAAATAGTGAATCACGATCACTAAAAATAGAAGTAGGAACTCCATGCAATTTAACAATTTCTTTAATAAAGAGCTTGGCCAAAAGAGGTACGGTCCGATTGGATCGAATAGAAATAAAATGGGTGGATTTTGTAAGTCTATCAACTAGTACCCATAGACTATCATGGCCCGAACGAAAATGGGGGAGACCGTCAATAAAATCCATGGAAATTTGGTCCCACTTCCGAATTGGAATGTCCAAGGGTTGCAATAACCCACCGGGCCTTTGATGCTCGACCTTAACAAGTTGGCAAGTCATGCAATGCTTAATGAAGTTATCAATATCATATTTTATCTAATAATAGAGTCGCTTCATATCCGCGTATATTTTACTACTACCGAGATAAATGGCGAATTTAGAACGATGAGAATCTTCTAAAATGTCTTTACGAAGATAACTAATATTTGGCACGATAAGTCTACCAAATTTTCGAACAGTGCCACGAGCATCAATATCAAAGTCTTTCAAACCTTCAATACTAATTTTATCCCTACAACTTTGGCTAAGAAGAGCCAATTCGGGATCTAGCTTTTGAGCATCAAGAATGCGGCCTAAAAGAGAAGGATGAGCCTCAAGGCTACATAAAACAAGAGATGAACATAAATCGAATTCACGATCTCGAATCTCGCAAGTGGACAAAATCCCGAGATCATTCCATTCGGCTATCATCGTAGAAACAACCGCTTGTTGCTTACGACTAAGGGCATCGGCAACACGATTCCCCTTTCTAGGAGTATAAAGAATATCAAGATCATAAGATGCAAGGAACTCGAGCCAATGATGTTGACGCAAATTAAGTTTCTTTTGAGAAAATAAATATTTCAAAGATTTATGATCGATGTAGAGAGCAAATTTCTCTCCCAAAAGATAACGACGCCAAATTTTAAGGGAGAAAACAATAGCCGCGAGCTCTAAATCATGAGTGGCATATTTAGTTTTGGCAGGCTTTAATTGACTTGAAGCATAAGCAATAACACGTTCCCTTTGCATGAGAACGGCTTCCAAACCAACACGACTAGCATCGGTATATACAATAAAATCTTGTTTTTCCTTCGGGAATCACAAGAAAAGAAGTATCGGAAAGGAGTGATTTTAATTTCTGAAAAGAAGCATCACATTTGTCTGACCAAATGTAATTAACTCCCTTCTTTGTCAAACTAGTAAGGGGTGCGAAAATTTTTGAAAAGTCTTTTATGAAACGACGGTAATAACCCGCCAATCCGAGAAAACTATGGATTTCCGTCACACTCTCCAGTCTCTTCCAATTTTGAATCGCTTCAATCTTTGAAGGATCTACGGAAATTCTGGATTCGAAAATAATATAATCGAGAAACTTAACACGAGATTGCCATAAGTGGCACTTAGAAAATTTTGCTTTTAATTGGTTGCTCCTAAGAGTTTCCAACACAATCCGAAGATACTTTTCATACTCTTCCTCGGTTTTAGAATAAACAAGAATATCATCTATAAAGATGAGAACAAATCGATCGAGGAAGTCTTTGAAAACTCGATTCATAAGGCCAACGAAATAAGCTGAAGCATTCGTTAAACCAAATGGCATAACAAGCCATTTATAAGATCCATAACGAGTACGGAACGATGTCAAAGGAATGTTATCCTCTCCAATTCGAAGCTGATGAAAACTGGTTGCTAAGTCCTGTTGAGTCAAGATTTTTATAAAGTTTTGATTTCTGACAAAGGAATAAGCCGTGATCGACAAAAAGAAGTTATTCATTTAAGAAACACAAAGAGCTCCATATATTAGAGGTTGATTATTTGGTATGTTAGTAATTTATGTTAAAATCTATCCTCAAATAATCATATAACTTCAATCTTTCAATATATATACATATGCACATTAACTGTGCAAATTGGACTAAACCGGTCGACCGGTTGAAAATAAGGTGGTCGACCGTTTTTGCCCAGAATGCACAGATAACATGCACACATGCACATAACGTATATATATTTGAATTCCTGTCTACCGGTCCATTTTTGACCTGTCGACCGTTTTTAAACAGAAAGCAACTTTTCCAAAAGACACTTCTCTTCTCCAAAGGTTGCATCTCCTATCTTTCATCAATGATCATAACTCTTAATGGCAACTGTTCACAAAGAGTTACAACTATTTTTCTCTATATATACTCATCTAAATCATTGATTCAGATATAAGTTTTTACACGATCATATATGCTCTCTAATCTAATCTCTAACACTCCTGCATTCTAAAAATTAATTTAGCTTATTGAATCATTGAAATTATTTCATATCTTTTGATTCAATAAGTAAATACCTTCTTTAATCTTTACAAAACATCATTCATATTCTTTGAGGATAAGATTATAGGAAGGGTGTACTACTAGTGACAAATCCGTGTTTTCAAGAACACAAGTTGTCAACAACAATTGTATTTGTTTTTGTTGAAATCCTCGTGTTGTAAGAGGCAAGTATTGAAGTCCTCGGTGTTGTAAGAGGCAAGTGTTGAAGTCCTCAGTGTATTAGAGGCGTGAAATCCCGTTCGGCTGTTCGGGTGTTGTAAACCTGTTCCTCCGGGTGAAGCGAGGTAGTTAATAGTGAAAATCCAGATAGAAGTCTGGGACTGGACGTAGGACGGTGCTCCGAACCAGTATAAAAATCTCTGGTGTGATTTTTCTATTTTCTATTTACAATGCTATTATCATCTATTTCCGCATTTGTATTGTAATCCATATTACACGATCCGTGTATACTATATTAACACATATAATTGTATACTCACCCCCACTTTCATTTGGTATCAGAGCACGGTCATCATATAACCGTAACACAGTTATTTGATATATTCTTGTAATATGGCAAATAACGCAAGTACTAGCACTCAAAACACCACTTACACAGAAGGGCAATCGACACAAAGACCTCCATTTTTCAATGGTCTTAACTATAGTTATTGGGCAACACGTATGTCATTCTTTATGCAATCAAGTAGCTATGATGCTTGGAATGCTACTCAAAGAGAAATAGTGAATCCAACAACTGATTATTCAGAATGGACTGTGGCTGAGAAAACGGCAGCAGCCGTAAATGCAAGAGCAATAAATATGTTGTTCTGTGCATTAGACCAAAATGAATATAACCGTGTTAGTATCTGCACTACTGCATATCAAATTTGGCAAACGCTAAAAATCACTCATGAAGGTACTAACAAGGTTAAACAAGCCAAAATAGCCATGCTGAAAAGTCAATTTCAAAATTTCAAAATGAAACCAAATGAAACAATCAATGACATGTATTCACGGTTTCAAACTATTCACCATGCACTTATTGGGTTAGGACAAAAGTATTCTGATTTTGATGTTGTTTCAACAGTCCTACATTCTCTGACTAATGAATGGGAAGGAAAAGTATTAGCAATTGAAGAAGCTAATGACCTTTCCGTCATGAAGCCAGATGAATTGATAGGAAATTTAATGTCCTATGAAGCAAATTTGCAGGCTAGAAAAGAACAGAAAGAAGAAAAGAAAAATGTAGCATTTCATGTTGAGAAAGATGAAAATGAATCAGATTCTGAAGATGAAGATTTGGCGTTCATTGCTAAAGGGTTCAAAAAATTCCTAAAATATCGAAAAGCCAGTCGCTACAATAAAAGGAAACCTGGATCAAATAAACCATCTTCATCTGCTATAGAATGTTTCAACTGCCATAAAAAGGGACACATGCAGAAGGATTGTCCAGAACAAAAGAAAAAGTCAGAAAATGACAAATTCAAATATAAGAAGGACAAATCAAAGAAACGAGCCTTCTCAGTAACATGGGATGATTCAGAGTCATCTTCATCAGAAAGTGAAAGTGATTCGGAGAATGAACAAGCTAATGTTTGCTTTATGGCAACAGAAGATGAGGTACAAATTCCTACATTTGATGAATTACTTGATATTAATGTTGAATTGATAGTCAAATATAAAGACTTAAAACGTCAATTAAAAGTAGTCAAAGCAGATTTAAGTAGAGCAGAGTTTGAACGAGATATGTTAAAAGATGAGAAGAAAATATTAGAAGAAGAACTTGAAAATATTCAAGAATCATCATCTAATGTTGACTCTCAAATATCTCTTTTGAGTCAAGAAATAGAAGCTCAAAAAGAGAAAAATAATGCTCTCACTACTGAAAATCATGAACTTAAAGCAAAAGTCAAAATTCTAGACCTAGAAAAAGCTAGTTTACAAACAAAGTTTGATGACATTACTCAAAATGTTTCTAACTTTAACAAAGGTCGAGAAAATTTGACTAAAATCATTGAAAGTTCACAATCTATTTCAGATAAACAAGGTTTGGGATATAACAAACATGAAACTAAGAAACATCTTAGAAATAAAAGGAAGAAGAAAGTACAAAAAACTGAAGCTAAGAAAAATCTTAGTTTATTATATTTCAAACCAAAACCAGTTGTGAAATTTCAAAAGAGAAATGTCAAGACTATCAAAATATGGGTTCCTAAAACAAATAATAATTTGATTAGGAACAAATACATTCAGCAATTCATGAATAATGTACATTTTAATAACAATTATATATATAAAGGGGATACCGGACCCATATGGGTTTGGACTCCTAAGACCTAACTCTTAGGACCCTATAAAAAGTGGGTACCATGGACTTAATTCTATTTTTTGCAGGTCCTACTTAAGAAAAGAGGAAAATGGATATTCTGGCTGATATACTCCTATATTATTCCATTATCTATTATTCCTTTTTGTCGATGACAAAGGGGGAGAAAGTGCTAACAATTATTTGCAGGAATATATATATATAAGACAAAATCTCAGGGGGAGATCACATATTCAGGGGGAGATTCAGAACTTCAAATATATGTTGTCATCAATCAAAAAGGGGGAGAATGTTGAGTCAAGATTTTTATAGAGTTTTGATTTCTGACAAAGGAATAAGCCGTGATCGACAAAAAGAAGTTATTCATTTAAGAAACACAAAGAGCTCCATATATTAGAGGTTGATTATTTGGTATGTTAGTAATTTATGTTAAAATCTATCCTCAAATAATCATATAACTTCAATCTTTCAATATATATACATATGCACATTAACTGTGCAAATTGGACTAAACCGGTCGACCGGTTGAAAATAAGGTGGTCGACCGTTTTTGCCCAGAATGCACAGATAACATGCACACATGCACATAACGTATATATATTTGAATTCCTGTCTACCGGTCCATTTTTGACCTGTCGACCGTTTTTAAACAGAAAGCAACTTTTCCAAAAGACACTTCTCTTCTCCAAAGGTTGCATCTCCTATCTTTCATCAATGATCATAACTCTTAATGGCAACTGTTCACAAAGAGTTACAACTATTTTTCTCTATATATACTCATCTAAATCATTGATTCAGATATAAGTTTTTACACGATCATATATGCTCTCTAATCTAATCTCTAACACTCCTGCATTCTAAAAATTAATTTAGCTTATTGAATCATTGAAATTATTTCATATCTTTTGATTCAATAAGTAAATACCTTCTTTAATCTTTACAAAACATCATTCATATTCTTTGAGGATAAGATTATAGGAAGGGTGTACTACTAGTGACAAATCCGTGTTTTCAAGAACACAAGTTGTCAACAACAATTGTATTTGTTTTTGTTGAAATCCTCGTGTTGTAAGAGGCAAGTATTGAAGTCCTCGGTGTTGTAAGAGGCAAGTGTTGAAGTCCTCAGTGTATTAGAGGCGTGAAATCCCGTTCGGCTGTTCGGGTGTTGTAAACCTGTTCCTCCGGGTGAAGCGAGGTAGTTAATAGTGAAAATCCAGATAGAAGTCTGGGACTGGACGTAGGACGGTGCTCCGAACCAGTATAAAAATCTCTGGTGTGATTTTTCTATTTTCTATTTACAATGCTATTATCATCTATTTCCGCATTTGTATTGTAATCCATATTACACGATCCGTGTATACTATATTAACACATATAATTGTATACTCACCCCCACTTTCATTTGGTATCAGAGCACGGTCATCATATAACCGTAACACAGTTATTTGATATATTCTTGTAATATGGCAAATAACGCAAGTACTAGCACTCAAAACACCACTTACACAGAAGGGCAATCGACACAAAGACCTCCATTTTTCAATGGTCTTAACTATAGTTATTGGGCAACACGTATGTCATTCTTTATGCAATCAAGTAGCTATGATGCTTGGAATGCTACTCAAAGAGAAATAGTGAATCCAACAACTGATTATTCAGAATGGACTGTGGCTGAGAAAACGGCAGCAGCCGTAAATGCAAGAGCAATAAATATGTTGTTCTGTGCATTAGACCAAAATGAATATAACCGTGTTAGTATCTGCACTACTGCATATCAAATTTGGCAAACGCTAAAAATCACTCATGAAGGTACTAACAAGGTTAAACAAGCCAAAATAGCCATGCTGAAAAGTCAATTTCAAAATTTCAAAATGAAACCAAATGAAACAATCAATGACATGTATTCACGGTTTCAAACTATTCACCATGCACTTATTGGGTTAGGACAAAAGTATTCTGATTTTGATGTTGTTTCAACAGTCCTACATTCTCTGACTAATGAATGGGAAGGAAAAGTATTAGCAATTGAAGAAGCTAATGACCTTTCCGTCATGAAGCCAGATGAATTGATAGGAAATTTAATGTCCTATGAAGCAAATTTGCAGGCTAGAAAAGAACAGAAAGAAGAAAAGAAAAATGTAGCATTTCATGTTGAGAAAGATGAAAATGAATCAGATTCTGAAGATGAAGATTTGGCGTTCATTGCTAAAGGGTTCAAAAAATTCCTAAAATATCGAAAAGCCAGTCGCTACAATAAAAGGAAACCTGGATCAAATAAACCATCTTCATCTGCTATAGAATGTTTCAACTGCCATAAAAAGGGACACATGCAGAAGGATTGTCCAGAACAAAAGAAAAAGTCAGAAAATGACAAATTCAAATATAAGAAGGACAAATCAAAGAAACGAGCCTTCTCAGTAACATGGGATGATTCAGAGTCATCTTCATCAGAAAGTGAAAGTGATTCGGAGAATGAACAAGCTAATGTTTGCTTTATGGCAACAGAAGATGAGGTACAAATTCCTACATTTGATGAATTACTTGATATTAATGTTGAATTGATAGTCAAATATAAAGACTTAAAACGTCAATTAAAAGTAGTCAAAGCAGATTTAAGTAGAGCAGAGTTTGAACGAGATATGTTAAAAGATGAGAAGAAAATATTAGAAGAAGAACTTGAAAATATTCAAGAATCATCATCTAATGTTGACTCTCAAATATCTCTTTTGAGTCAAGAAATAGAAGCTCAAAAAGAGAAAAATAATGCTCTCACTACTGAAAATCATGAACTTAAAGCAAAAGTCAAAATTCTAGACCTAGAAAAAGCTAGTTTACAAACAAAGTTTGATGACATTACTCAAAATGTTTCTAACTTTAACAAAGGTCGAGAAAATTTGACTAAAATCATTGAAAGTTCACAATCTATTTCAGATAAACAAGGTTTGGGATATAACAAACATGAAACTAAGAAACATCTTAGAAATAAAAGGAAGAAGAAAGTACAAAAAACTGAAGCTAAGAAAAATCTTAGTTTATTATATTTCAAACCAAAACCAGTTGTGAAATTTCAAAAGAGAAATGTCAAGACTATCAAAATATGGGTTCCTAAAACAAATAATAATTTGATTAGGAACAAATACATTCAGCAATTCATGAATAATGTACATTTTAATAACAATTATATATATAAAGGGGATACCGGACCCATATGGGTTTGGACTCCTAAGACCTAACTCTTAGGACCCTATAAAAAGTGGGTACCATGGACTTAATTCTATTTTTTGCAGGTCCTACTTAAGAAAAGAGGAAAATGGATATTCTGGCTGATATACTCCTATATTATTCCATTATCTATTATTCCTTTTTGTCGATGACAAAGGGGGAGAAAGTGCTAACAATTATTTGCAGGAATATATATATATAAGACAAAATCTCAGGGGGAGATCACATATTCAGGGGGAGATTCAGAACTTCAAATATATGTTGTCATCAATCAAAAAGGGGGAGAATGTTGAGTCAAGATTTTTATAGAGTTTTGATTTCTGACAAAGGAATAAGCCGTGATCGACAAAAAGAAGTTATTCATTTAAGAAACACAAAGAGCTCCATATATTAGAGGTTGATTATTTGGTATGTTAGTAATTTATGTTAAAATCTATCCTCAAATAATCATATAACTTCAATCTTTCAATATATATACATATGCACATTAACTGTGCAAATTGGACTAAACCGGTCGACCGGTTGAAAATAAGGTGGTCGACCGTTTTTGCCCAGAATGCACAGATAACATGCACACATGCACATAACGTATATATATTTGAATTCCTGTCTACCGGTCCATTTTTGACCTGTCGACCGTTTTTAAACAGAAAGCAACTTTTCCAAAAGACACTTCTCTTCTCCAAAGGTTGCATCTCCTATCTTTCATCAATGATCATAACTCTTAATGGCAACTGTTCACAAAGAGTTACAACTATTTTTCTCTATATATACTCATCTAAATCATTGATTCAGATATAAGTTTTTACACGATCATATATGCTCTCTAATCTAATCTCTAACACTCCTGCATTCTAAAAATTAATTTAGCTTATTGAATCATTGAAATTATTTCATATCTTTTGATTCAATAAGTAAATACCTTCTTTAATCTTTACAAAACATCATTCATATTCTTTGAGGATAAGATTATAGGAAGGGTGTACTACTAGTGACAAATCCGTGTTTTCAAGAACACAAGTTGTCAACAACAATTGTATTTGTTTTTGTTGAAATCCTCGTGTTGTAAGAGGCAAGTATTGAAGTCCTCGGTGTTGTAAGAGGCAAGTGTTGAAGTCCTCAGTGTATTAGAGGCGTGAAATCCCGTTCGGCTGTTCGGGTGTTGTAAACCTGTTCCTCCGGGTGAAGCGAGGTAGTTAATAGTGAAAATCCAGATAGAAGTCTGGGACTGGACGTAGGACGGTGCTCCGAACCAGTATAAAAATCTCTGGTGTGATTTTTCTATTTTCTATTTACAATGCTATTATCATCTATTTCCGCATTTGTATTGTAATCCATATTACACGATCCGTGTATACTATATTAACACATATAATTGTATACTCACCCCCACTTTCAAGTCCAACTGTGAAAAGACTCTAGCACCGCAAAGTTGGTCAAATAAATCATCAATCCAAAGTAAAGGATATTCATTCTTAATGGTAAGATCATTAAGCTTGCAGTAGTCAACGCAAAGCCTAAGTGTACCATCGGATTTCTTCATAAAAATAGCAGAAGCTCCTCAAGGAGAGGAACTAGAATGAATATATTGCTTCTCTTCCAATTCGGATAATTGCCTACACATCTCCTCATTTTCTTTATTGGACATAAGATAAGGAGGACGAGTGATAGGTAGAGCTCCAGGGATTTGATTAATTCTGAAATCAATTGCTCGCTTAGGTGGTAATCCTAAAACGGGCTCAAATATATCAGAAAATTCACGAACAACGTGAATGAGAGAAATGACAACTTCCTTATCATCATTATCGTCATCATGAGGGTTTAGAGAATACAAGGATGCTGCCAATTTAGAATCCGAATCTTTAAGAACAATAGAAATCTGCTTAACAGATCGAGGGTATCGAAGATGAATAGTCCGCTCAGGACGTAGGATATGGGCTTCATAACGGTTAAGCCAATCTATTTCCAAAATCATTTCGAAGCCTAAGTAACGCATGACATGCAAATCGGCTTGGAAAGAATATCACGTAAAATAATCTCGACATCTTTACAAAGCAAACTGAGTGTTGCGGATCCACCAACCGGATTCGCAATTCTCAAAAAATTCATCAAAGCCATAACGCTTAAAGAAAAAGTATCAATAAGTTCTTTTGATATAAAATAATGGGATGCATCCATATCAAAAAGAACTCGAATAGGATGACCACGAAACATAATAATGCCATCGAGGATAGAATGAGAAATACCTTGACCACGAGAAGTGTTACTAGGGGCTTGCACCACGTTTAGCTTTCCCTCCTTCTTGCTTTAAAGTTTGGGACATGAAGATATATAATGGCCCGAGCTTTTGCAATAGCGACAAGTAAGGGGCTTTGAACACTTATTTGCATAATGGTCCTTAAAACCACAATTGTAGCATTCTCCATAGCTAGAAGTTAGAGACTTTGCTACCTGTTTCCCTTTCTTGTTAGGATAAGGACCTTTGAACTTATTAGGCCTCTTCTTGTTGTTGTTGAAGTTCGATTTGGCACTCCCAACTTCAACATCACTCTCTTTATCTGCACCTTCAAGTCGAAGTGCGATATCAACAAGTTGATTAAAAGAAACTTCCAGTTTCAAAAGTAAAGGCTTTTTGAGATTCTTATTCAAACCATAGACGAACCTCTGATCTTTCTTCAATGGGGGTATTTACATACTCGACCCCATATTTAGAGAGGGATTCAAAAGATGCGATATAATCTGCCACAGAAGATTCACCTTGAATAAGGTCAATAAAATGATGGGCCAGAGTCACTTTTTCAGCTTCTAGTACAAACTTCGATTCAAATTTTTCTCGGAATTGCTCCCAAGTAAGATACACTTCAATAATTTCAGAAATCAGAAGCTCATACCAATCTAATGCTCTTTCTTGGAGCATACTAGAAGCCACTTGGACACGATGCAAATCAATAAGATCCATGCGAGAAAAGATGCGATCGTATGTTCTAAGCCAAGCTTGGACTTCGATAACGCCCTCGGAACCCTTGAACGGCTTTCTACCCAAATTTGTATAATCACTACACAGGCGTGCAAATCCAGATTTTGGGTGAGTAGGCTCTGGAATGGGTCCGACAGTTTGACATTCTTTACAATATCTAGAAACTATTGGACAAACATAAATACTCCATCCTGAGGAGTAGCACTGGATTGACCGGCGCTGGGATGGCCTGGTCTAACCATTTCTCTTCTTTAAGAAAGATATAAAGAAGAAGAAAAAGGTTATTCACAAAATGAATATCATACAATCATGATTGATAAAACAAGACATACAAGACATCATAAAAGAAAATAGGATCGAACGGGGCCTATGACTCGGATAAAATTCTAAGGAACGACTCCTAAGAAGAACTTAGGACAATGATCCTTGCTAGATTTTTCTACATTATTCCGAAGTTTGTCTCTGATACCAAGCTGTGACGCCCCACCTTTATGGTCAGGCTAGCCAAGGACACTTCGAGGTAATGCCGTCAACTAGCATAAAGAATAAGGCTGTTGACGAGCGACCATCCAAGTAATTGCTTTGTGCGAGCACCGATATGTCAGATAGCATAACAGACATTTCGATTCAAGAGGAAATCTGACATACCGATACAAACTCAAAGCTACTACATAGTGACTATATATAATCTTTGAAAACAAATATAGAAATAAGCATAACACAAATCAGTAACAGATATCCATATCACAAAGGCGGAAACAGATATGAATATAACACATAGAAGTGTACATCAGAGTAGTGATCAAACAAGATCCACAATATCACAAAAGAGTAGATACAAGTGCTGGACAAAAGAATATGTATACACCAAGGAGTCTTTATCTCGTATGTATAACAACAAAAACTACTAAACTAGAGTAGTTAGTCAAAAATTAGGTAATGTTCCCTGAACAGGAGTCAAGCAGACGCACCTGTAACATCTCGGTCTGACCCGAGTATTATTTAATAAGAAAATAATAAACTGATCAGTCTAGCTATAAATATCATATAAAATGAGATAGAATAACAGATATGACAAATATGTATGATAACAGTAATGCCATATTGTGAAAAGCAAACATTTAAACAACAACAAAAATCATACAATATCCCAAGAATCTCATAACATCAAAAAGAATTGTCGTGTTCTTTATCTTATTCACCAAAGCACAAATATTAACAAATATATCATTGCCATTCACAAAAGTTGGTGAAACACAAATTCACCAATGCACAAATATTGATAAAATTTATGAATATAAATCACAAAAATTGGTGAAACATAAATTCCAGAAATCATCAATTTAGAAATCCAAAAATACAAAAGGGGAAGGCCTATCACAAACGAGTGCATGAAAACTCACCAACACGTGTATCACAAAGGGAAAGCTATTCCATGGTTGCTAACCTTCAATTTTGAGCCAAGGCTCCACAAATGGCCCGAAGACCATGGGTCGCTACCCCTCCAAATTTGAGTCGAAACTCCACAAATGGTCAAAACACCATGGGTCGTTAGCCCATAAAAATGAGACAAGCACCATAGAACGGGTACAGTCCCCTACGTGGACAAAGAGATATCGCACATCGCTAGTCTAAACCACAAAAATGATCATCATCGATCATCAAGAAGTGTCAATTACACTAAGCTAGTAAATAAATGAGTTTAGCTTCATGTCCCATAACCACTGGCTTAACTTAAATATTTACGAACAAATTGCAGATCTCCACCCGAAGGTTGTCACAAGAGTTTCAATCAAACAAGTCCAAAAATTAACCGATGAAGTAAATGCAAGCGTTTCATACCACTAATTTTATTAAGCCGTTTAATTAGATTTCTCAAACAAATGAGGTAAAGGTTTGTGTATACTAATAGATTGGAAAACGGTTTTATAAACAAGCTTTGTATTAAAAATAGAGTTGGAATCATATCTAAGAAAGGGTTTGAATATTTACTATTAGTATAGAAACCTTTGTATTTTAAAGTGACAAATCACAAAATTGATTGTAAAAACAATTAATCACCAAAAACTCACATTCGAAGACGTGAATCAAATCCAAAGAAACCGATACCAAATCCATCAAAATGGATATTCCCCAAAAATCCTAAAAAATAAGTTATCAAAGTCAACAAAGGTGATAACTACAAATTGGAGAAACAAGAATCGATTAAAAATTGGGAATTCAAACACAAAAGGCAAAATAGGTAGAGACAGCGGATTCAGTCGACTGGACCAGGGTGGTCAGTCTACTGACACAAATCCTAGAAACTTTCTGTTTCCAGGTTCAGTCGACTGAATCATGCCTAGAAACTTTCGGTTTCCAGGCTCAGTCGACTGACCCAAAATGATCAGCCGACTGATACCGTCCCAGGAAAATTCCTGGGTTCGGTTCAGTCGACTGACCTTCTAGTTCAGTCGAATGAACTGGAAATTGAAGTATTCTCAGCCTATCCCCCAAGGGGCAAAATCCCAAACAATTGCGATCGGATGAGCGATGGGCGCTAGGGGTTTATGCACATCGGCAACCTAGCCCTATAGGCTCTTCGATACGCCACCTAAAGCATGATCAAACATCAAAGCTATGTTTTTTAAAAGTTTAACTTCAAAACACCAAAAATTGGAATATTCATAAAACCAATTCAATCCAAAGCAAATGGACAAGGAATAGATGTTAGGAATCACTACCTAACAACTATCAAAGATACAGACATAGATGTGAGTTCAAAAACTCACCTTATACACAAAAACAAGGAAGGAGAAGCTTGAAAACAAAGGAAGATCAACCACTCTTCAATCTCAACTCTAAAAGCTCCAATTTAAGATCATGAACAATAATTTCACAAATTAGGTTATAGGAAATTTCTGAAATTGGAGAGAGATTGAGATGGAGAAGAAGAAGGAGATGCTTACCAAGGCTTCTCTTTGAATTTGGAGCTAATACTTGGATTTGCAAATGAATCTAGGGCCTAGGAATTCCTAATCTAATTTCTCTCCCTCCATTTTTGCTTAAAGCTTGAAGTGTTAGGAAATGAGAATGGATGAAGAGGAGAGGGGGTGGAGCTAGGGTCATATGTTAAGTCAATTGGGCTGAAACCCAAACCCAAAGCCCTAAGTGAAAATGTCAAAATTCAAGCTAACTCCAAACATATCGATGTTTGTACTCAAAAAGGTCGCAAACGTCATTTTGAACTCAATGGCAGGAGTCTCGAGTCCTAATTCGACTGTTTGCAAAAAGGAGCTTTTTGGACTTAAATTCAACAAACAATGCTATATTTAAATAAAATATTTAAATATACAATCGTAAAATATGCTGGTTGTTACATTTATGCCCTGATTTTTAACTATTATTTATACAGGGTTATGTATTGTCTTCTGTGAGCGTCGAACTCTAATTGCGATGCAAGAATATGGATGTTGATTTTTCGTTCACAATGTATGAAACTTCAATGAAATTAGTTCATTGGAAATAAGCAAATATACCATAATGAGAAATGTTGTAATTAATACGACTGGTTACAATATAGATCTCCTTTGAATGGTTCAACGATTTCTGAAAGGAAAGCGAATGTACGAGCATGGACGTAACATAGGCACAGTTGAGATGAACATAGTGAATTGTCTCTTTACTTCATGAAGGGACTTCGAAAATGAGAATTGTATAAAATACCAAAAGATACTTAACATGGAATTAGCAACGTGATTTCTATTTCAATTATATTTTCATATAAAAAATTATTTTATACAAAAATGTTATTTCTATGAGTTAAATATATTGGATCGAAAACATTACTTTGTTAACTAGTTACGGTAAAAGAAATAAAAATAAGTAGTTGAATGAAGCTTTATATTTCGTATGCTGCTATAGTAATGGTGGAAATAGTATGAGCATGCCACATGGTACGTATCATAGATTCATCAAGATACAAAAAATTGTTTTCTTAATTATATGAATAATAATTTTTTATCAATATTAATTGAAAATAAAATATAGTTTTATTTAGTTATGTATATTTTGAATATTCATTATGAAATAAATCTATTAGAATAACAGTATTTGTTGCATTAGCTACAGAACATAGAAGTATCCAAAATATTGACGATTATTTTTGGATTATGGACTATGCCATATCTTAGAGGAGTAATTCTTTAAGTTAAATGATGATGAATCATATGATTGCGGTTTATTGTATCTCGAAAGATTAAGGGTGAATCACTCAATTAATGGGAGCGACAAAAGGGTTGGTGAACTCCTTAGATTGATACATAAAGATGTATGCAGTCAAAAGTCTAATGATACCAAAATGGATCCAACTAATACATTTAATTCATAGATGAATTATAATAAAAATTAACATGTGCATTTGATACACAAGTAATGTATTTATGATAAGTTCATTGAATATATAATGGAAGTGGAAAATATAATATGCAAAGGAAGTAACATAACACAATTTAATCAAATAGACGAATGTATTGAAAAAAGTTCAAAATGCACCTAAAATGAATTAGATTCTTCCTTAAAAGTCACTCCTTAGTATGATACATAATGATGTATTAGTGAGGAGTAAGTGGACTTTGTTTGACAAAGTACGATTAACAATGAGTGAAGCTGAGTTGGCTACTTTCTATAAGATCGTGTGCCTATGAGTAAATACATTGGTTAAAATCAATTCCATCGAAGACAAAGTTTACAAAATTATACAAGGTAAATGGTATAATAAACTACTACATATCTAAGGTCAAGGAGCTGATGGGTTATGTGAGTAAAGAGACTACATGCAATACTTGATCGTGAGGGATCTTGTACGGGTCACCCCAAATGTGTTTGAGACCGATCAATATTAATTGACCGATTTATATTATGAACATAAGTTTCACAGACTAAAAACCAAATCAATTACACACACACACACATATAAATATGCAATTCATAAAATGTTTATGAATACTTCTTTCGTTTCACTAAGAAATAATCGTTGTTTCAATAAATGCTAACTTCGTAATGAAGGGGTTTCCTTAAGAAATTATTGGTAGAAAAATGAATATTAATATGATCCAAAGATGAAGCTAATAATGAAGGATGTAATGAAATTAACCAACCCAAATAAACCCAACACAATAGAATATCTAATAATAAATCTTGCATATTAAAGAGAAATTATGAATTTTATTAGTGTTGAGAAAAGAACTCCCTCAGTTTTAAATAAACCATTAAGAGTATTGACTCTACCATATGACATGATGCACAAATCCAAAATAAATTCTAAGTACATTATA
This sequence comes from Allium cepa, assembly GCA_030765085.1. Lineage (NCBI taxonomy): Eukaryota > Viridiplantae > Streptophyta > Magnoliopsida > Asparagales > Amaryllidaceae > Allium > Allium cepa. Next base: position 73,325,715 of record CM060941.1, on the reverse strand, counting down.
AAAATATGATTTTGATAGTGTTGCCAAAAAGGATACGATCCATCGATCGCTGAAATGTTTTCAAGAAGAATACCATTACAGTTGGAATATAAGACAAGTTAGTAGATCTCAATTGTGGAAACTAACGCAACAGGTTCGTTATTCAATATGCTTTAGTTAATTCAGGTATTACTTACAAAATTTATAACTCCAGATGACTTTGAGTTTTGGTACATACATATTGAAAAATAAATTTTAAATAATGATTTAGGACAAACTGTTTGCGCATCACAACTGAAATGTCTCGAAACCAATGAGAGTGATGACTGAATTTGTGAATATTGGATATGATCTGAGAGATGATTTGAAAGTATTATCCTACAAGCGTAAAAATTAAGAAAGTATTTTAAATTAGAAAACAAATAGTTTGAATTGCAGTCAAAATGCATAGGAAGCATGTGTCTATAAGAAACAACGTTAAATGTACTATAGTATTTCTTAAGGTAAACAACAAATTTATGATTATTAATGGTGTACTCATGTGAAAATCATTTTAATTTTTGAAAGGAAACCTTTTATAGCCAGTATAAAAGGATGTAGGAAATGTCCCAAAATGATATACATAAGCAAAATACTAATTTTTTTGATATGGAGCATGTAAGATAGGTTGTTTATGCATTGACAATAAGAACCATCGTATATGCTATAATATTTGCAGTATGATACTTTGCTTATGTATTTGTTAAAGAGAGCAAGCAAAAAGTCCGAATTAAGATTACTATATGAAAATTGCGAGTGTTTCTGAGTATTTGTAAAATACAATAGAATTGTTTATAGAAACAACAAACCTCATTTGAAGGAGTACAGGGACCCGAACTTCAAAAAGTGATATCGAGTTTGGTATATCAATCCTAAGTTTGTGTTCAATCTTAAGTTAAGAACTTTAAGTTGGAAATGTTCCAAATAATAAGTAGTGGTTGATTCAAGCAAAGGCTATGTACATCATCTTGAATAGGCGCCGCAGTAACAGAAGTATAAATAAATGCACAAATTTATAATTGAGGCAGGGTGATTCCAAATGTTGAGAATTCTGTGACATTGTTATATAAAAATGTTGCGTTATAGTTCATAAAATAACCTAGATCACACAAGAATTTAAGAGATATACTCTGAACATCTTATATTAAAGGCAGTTTATCAGCATCGAAAAGAGTTAGTTGATACATTAGATAATTAAAACAAAACAGCATACCATTCACTAAGGGACAGACCCGATAAGTTTTTGAGAAAACCGATCAAAGAAGTTAGAATAAGATTCCATTATTAACCTCAAGTACAAATGGGAGATTGATAGAGTTAGGGATGTGCCCTAGGGGTAATCATGTAATTTGTTGCATATATCTAACCCGATAACTTTGTTCAAAATAAAAGGTGATTTCATTCTATTATATACATGTTATATTATGATATAAGTAACTAATTCAAAATATATTAAACAGAAAATCTTTAAATGATATGTTATGTGATAGTAATTACAATGTGTTGTAATCATGAGAAATTTAACATATTAAAAATAACATATTATTTTAAATATTTCTAGTAAAGATGTTTCGAGATAGGATATCGATACATACGTTGGGACTAGAGCATGTAATACTCTCCAAATTTAGGCAGTCTATTACTTATGGCAACCAGGGGTGCCAAGGGGTTACCTACTGATAGTTATTGGATAACTATGGAATGACTACGTCGAGGGTTTTCTGTTGTTAAATGTAACTAAGGTCAAATAGAGAATGTCGAAGTAATAGTTTTACACAGTTCTCTCAACTTGAGAATTCTGTTGAACTTCAATGTGGACACTCCACTTTGATATAGTTAAATTGGGGCATAACATACATCAAATGACTATAATTGGGTTTGAGTCTAAGATTGGAAGTGAAATGCTATTCAATAGAGAATCCATCTTCTGAGTTATTTGGGTTAGTATCACGGTAAACTATAGTTAAGTCAACGTCTCTAGCAAGAGCAATACGGTTAATAATAATTGCTATTACTGAACCAAGGATTTTGTATTTGGACATACGAAGTTGAATCTAGACGATGTTGGAATTTTGACCAAAACCAAATTCCATAAGTCCTAAGTGTTGACGAAGAGAATTGGTGTAAATAATTGTTGCTACCACATACCTCTTATAATAATTAATATGTATTTTACCAAAAAGACATATAAGCGATAAATTCAACCATAATATCACACCACTTGCTGTGGTGATGTGTGAACATAAATATTCAGACTGTCCGATTTTAATCACTGATCGAATTTACATCTTTGAGTCGCACAACCGTAATGATGAATACTCCGAAAAACCACATGATTTAATTGATTTATAAATTGTTGTAAATTAGTTAAATTAATTAATATTTATGAAATATTAATTATTAAATTTTATTTGATTTGTTTGAATTCCATTAGTATTTAATAAATTGCGTTTATAAAAGTTATATACATACATATCGATATGCCATATCGATAAACATTTAAATTTTATTTAAATTAATTAATTACTAAGTGATTTGGAAATTTTAAAGGCCTATCTTTGAACCTTCTTTAGATATCCATGCATGTAATAAAAAGATAATTTAATTTGATTTGATTGAGAATTAATTAGTGTAACGACTTGCCTTTTCGACCCCCAAATGTCAATACTAATTCATTCACGATATTCATGTGTTGAATACCCAAGTGCTAAAGACAAATTATTAGGGTAAATAAAAAGAAAGGAAAATGAACAAGGAAGAAAGAACACAACATCAGAATCTCACAGCAGAATGATAACATTAATATCAAAAGACAGTACACGATACTACTCTAAGATACATTGCATTTCAGAGTTACAATCCTAAGTATCATCATCAGCCTGGACAGTTATAACTGCCTATATTCAAAAAAGTTGATATATATAATAGTATTGCAACAGAAATAAGAACACTACGATAGGTGAAAGCATCCAGCTCGACTCTTTGAGCTTCAAAGAATATCCAACGATAACTTGTCTTTCTCAAATTGCTCGAAAGAGCACTCGAGGGGTTAAGGAAAAAATAAAACCATGATTCAGACATAAACGTGTTATGAGAAACTCAAGAAATATATGATCAACATATAATAATACTTTTAAGACCACCCAAATCACCAGAATGTATTTCCCCTCAAAAGAATCAAACCCATCTGATAAGTACATATGGCGAGACAATCAATAATAGTGTTTAAGGTGTAGGATATAAATTAGAAAATAGTTGTCTGCGTGCATCTCATAGATGCATTTCCATTAGAGAAGCCCTCGGTGCATCAAGGCAGATCTTCTAAAAAAGATCAAAAACTACCTTCCGAGCATCGTATATCTCTAGATAAAATATACTGTAAAGGAGAAACATAGCTGGTCCATGCCCAAATGCGTGATACCAAATATAATCAACTCTTGCTCGCAACATCGATAACCACCACAAGATATGGATTTAACATACCCTTTAGGGTTTGCTAAACCCTTTGGCTATAAGGCCTACTCTTTTTTATGTCATCACCGAAGGTGAAGTCGCATTCAGGATCTCTCACACGAGTCTTCATCACTCAACAGATCTCAAATCTCTCCATGGATTCCAGCACAAGTCATCCAATGAATGCTAACCCTGTCCTCCCTTTTGGAATCAACCTCAAGATTGACAGTACCCTCGCTAGCATCATTTGAAATGTTAACGCTGACCTCTTTCTTGGACTTAACCTTAGGATAAATAGTCAACTTTTTAACATTTTACTTCATAATGCTTCCAAAACATAGAACTCGTATATAAGTTTTAAAGTGATTTTCGATAAGTAATGCACTTATCGATCCCAGACTCTTCAAAACTAAATCGGTGAATTTCCGATTAACTCAATTCCGATTATTTTAGAAGTATATAAAGTAGTCCTCTTTAGAGGATCTCGTATACATGATCTTAAAGCAAGAGACGATTCATATAAATGAGTCCTTCCATGAGGATCTCAAACTGTATCAATATGTGAAGCTTACATATACTTCCCAAGTTAATTTAGTTAAATTCAATAGTCGACCAATCAACTATCAAGTACAAAATGAAAATGGTTACATATGGAAAGAAAGTCTTGAATACTTTTCACGTTTTTTGACCTTTTCAACTGATGCTATCTCTCGGTTGAGAGTAAAGCTGGCAGGTTAGAGCACTATTTTCTTCTAAACCTTACTCGAACATCATTCTTAACTCTCATGGATAGAATAAATCTATTTTTTTGGCTTTTATTGCTATGTAAAAGATTAAATACTTTCCATATACAAGTAAATACACAAAGCATGATTAAGTCATATAAAGCACGATTAAGTTACACAAAGCATGATCATGTCACATAAGCGAAATTTAATCCCTTTTTTAAGTAATTATTATTTTATTAATTAAAATTTCTTTATAAATACTTGATATATATTTAAAGTACCTTTAGAAAAGATACACACATGTATACTATTATTCCTCTATTCATTTCTAATTATTTTAATACTTAGAAATGTATTCATATTCTTATGTCAAATGGTACAAGAATATTCACAAATCTGTTAAACAAGATTTCACATTCTCAAAAGTATATACAAAATGGGTTAAAAACAAATGTAACTAAAAAAATTATTACTATAAGCCCAAAACCATTCTACACTTAATATTATCTTTAAAATATTTTTTCAAAGATCTACTTATTTTTAAAAGTATATAAAAATTGGTTAAAAACAAATGTTATTAAAAACATATTTACTATAAACCCAAAGCCATTTTATACTTATCATTATCTTTATATTATAACATTCCTTTAAAAAATCTAATTACATATACACTTATTTAATTCTTCCTTAATCATTTTTATTCAACACTGTTTCAATGGCGCCCGTCTCCTCTTGCCCCCCGTCCTCATCCCCTTCCTCTCTTCCTCCTCCCTCATCCCCTCCCATCATTCCGTCTCCCACCATTCCGTCAATCTCCTTCGTCTCCAGCAAATACTGTATCCTCCCCGACCATCCCAAAGCCATAGCTGCCCCTTCCCAGCCGCCCTTTCGTTCGCAACCCTCACCCCCGACCCTTATCAAGCCACCCTGTATCGAGATCCCCAAGTCCAAATCCTATGCCCAGGTGGTGGCCGCGCCACCACGTTCCCTTCTCCTACCTAAGCCCGCCTCCAAACGGAGCTCCCGCCTTCCTCCTTTTACTAAAGTGCGTTGCATGGTGGATTTTCTGAAATTGAAGGGCCGCTGCCTTTGATGCGCGGGGCTCAAACACGTGGCAAAAAACTGCAGGGATGCCAAGATTTGCTATAAATGCGGATTTTTTGGGCATCACCAATCCGTCTGCAACATTAATTCTTCCAAGTCAACTCGTGCTCGAAAAGACTACTCAGCAAAAACTTCTCTCATTCCCACTACAGACAAAAATAGCTCTGCCGCACGGTTCCCGATGCCCAATCCCAATCCACCACTTTCAAAAATTAATCCCTCCCGCTTCCCTATACAGCCGGTCTCATCTTCATATTTCAAAAAACATTCTCTCTCCTCTAATCTTCCTCACAACTTAAAAAAGAACCCCAAAATCTTCAGGAAAATGGACCCAGCACGTCTTCTTACCGCCAAGATAATCAGTGGGGCCTGGTCAATCGACTCCCTCCACTACGTTCTCCGCTCTAATTTCCAACACCAAGAATGGCCCATATGGTTTCTAACCAACGATAGTTTCCTCCTATCCTGCCCCACCTATTCCATACGCGACCAGATCTTGCACCGCTCAACCATTAGCAAACCTGGAGCTGTTATTCAGTTCCAGTTGTGGTCCGAACCAGAAGAACCGGCTCTGCCCCTGGATACGCCGACTTGGGCTAGGGTTTCAGGCTTCCCCGAATTATTCCGATACAACACTGATGCCATCACTGACGCGATCGGTCCTGTGGGCAGATTCTTGGAACAGGACGATTGTGATTGGGCGAACTTTGATCATCGTTTTCTGTATATTAAACTGCAGTTCTTCAGTGGCATAGCTTCTCCGACCTCCTTTGTTGCAGTTATACACAATGTGGCCTACCTGCTGACAATAGAGAAATGGGAACATGATCATCCCAACAGAAGACCTGAGAACCATCTGCTTGGAATCGATTATGAGAGGGACTTCCAATGTTTCGAGCAACATATTCCGACAGACAATCTAGACTCCGTAGACGGATTTGACGTTATGAACTTCGAGCCCCTCTTCCCCATCCCCCTTCGTTTCAAGACCTTCCCATTGACCAGTCTATAGAAGTTATCGGACCTAGGGGCTGGGACCCTTGGCCAGTTCGGGTTGAAGAATGGAATCCATACGACGACCTTGATCTTTCGACTTACCCCCAGCAGCAGCCTGAGGCTCCACTTGTGGCTTTCTCCCCCCAAGCTGCCTATCACTCACCCATCCATCCTTCCCTTAATTCTCACCCTGATGTTCCCGGTCACAATGTCCAGCCTGTGAATTCCCATAGGTCTCAATCAGTCACTCCAGCAACTGTGCGTCGGAGTTCCAGACTGGATAAAGCCGCTTCTCACCCTGGTAGTTTTTATAAACATGTTGTTTTTTCCTCTCAAAATAAAAGTCTAAATAAAAAAATGGCACGTTGCTTGGGCGTGAGTTTGCGTGATGAACACTACACTTCCATGCAAGCGTTGGAATCGGAGCGTTTGTCGGTATCCCAATGAAGCTATTATCGTGGAACGTAAGGGGGTTGGGGGACCCCAGCAAAAGACATTCGGTTAATCTTATCATTTCCCCTCACAAAATTAGCATCCTTTTCCTGCAAGAATCCAAGTTATCTGATCCAAGTCCCAACCTTCTCAGACAAATAAGCGGGCCATTCCTTTCTGGGTGGGCCCATTCGAATGCGGTAGGCTCCAGTGGTGGTATCTTGACTGCCTGGGATGAAACTGTGTGGGCCCACTGCCAAACCCAACATCACCCCTCAGCCCTACACGTTGCGCTCCGACACTTGCAATCTGGCACAATCTTTTTTTTCTCAAAATCTACGGTCCGTCAGATTCCCACGATCGTAGTGATCTATGGCTAAATTGTCGTAACTTCGTCTCTCACATCAATGGTCCATGAGTAATTAGGGGAGACTTCAACACCACCAGATCCCACGTGGAAAGAAGTTCAGGTAACTTATCTTATGACTCAGAATCCTTCAATTCCTTCATCAACGACTGTTCCTTAATCGATCCGCCTATTAGCAATCGTCTCTTTACCTGGTCTAACCGTAGAACTGATCCCTCGTTGGCCAAATTGGACCGATTCCTTTTCAACCCAGCCTGGGACGACCTTTATCCACTCTCGGTGGTTTCCGGCCTGGCCTCAGTCATCTCTGATCACTGTCCTCTCATCCTTGATACTGGCTTTTCCACTTGCCCTGTTAGACCTTTCCGTTTTGAGCGTCTTTGGCTTCTTGAGCCATCGTTTGACACTTTCATCAGACTCATCTGGTCCCAATCCTCCCCCTACCCATCGGCCATTTCTTGGGTAGTCGCGAAGCTCAGATCCCTCCGCAAAATCATCAAACCTTGGGCCAAATCGATTTGGGGCTCCCTTCGTTCGCGCATTTTAGCAGTTCAAGACGAGATTTTGGTGCTTAACATCATGGAAGAATCTTCCCCCCTCAGCGAGTCGGATAAGGTCCATCTAAGGGACCTGGAAGCAACCTTGGACAGACTAACCCTTCAAGAGGAAATCGGTTGGAAACAGCGCTCCAAAGCAAAATGGATTGATGAGGGGGACAGGAATACTGCTTTCTTCCACTGTTCTGCCAACTGTAGACGTAGATCCACTTTTATTTCCGAGATTACCCACAATGGCTCATCGTTCACCGATCAATCTGACATCCTCAATCTTTTCACCTCCTATTATCAAGACATACTGGGTCAGGTCCCATCCGCATCACCTCACATAGATTGGATCTTGCTTTATCCTGACCGCGCCCCCATCCTTCTTGACCAACCTTTCACGGAGACAGAGATTTGGGCCGCTCTGAATGAAATGTCAGACGATAAAGCTCCGAGCCCTGATGGTTTTGGCCCACTTTTCTTCAAACATTATTGGGATACTGTGAAGTCTGATATTCTTGATATGTGTGCTGAATTTCATGCTGATCCTTCTTCCGTGGCCCGACTTAACTATGCCAACATCATCCTTCTTCCCAAAAGTCCTGGTGCTTCTACTCTTCCCTCCTTCCGACCCATTAGCCTTCTGAACACCACCTTTAAAATCATAACCAAAGTCCTTGCCAATCGTCTTCAATCGGTCATTGCCCCGCTCGTCGGCCTAGAGCAATCTGTTTTATTCTCGGCCGTAATATCATGGACTGCGTTGCCTCCACACAGGAGGTTATATCTTTCTGCCATCAATTCTCAACGCCCGGCCTCCTCCTCAAATTAGACTTCTCAAAGGCTTTTGACACCGTTAAGTGGCAGTTCATCCTGCAGCTCTTGGAACACAGAGGTTTCTCTGCGAAATGGTGTAGTTGGATCCAGAACATCTTTTGCTCCAGTTTTTCTTCCATCTCCATCAACGGTGTTACCGGTGGCCTAATTAAATCAGCTCGTGGCCTGCGCCAAGGTGACCCGCTCTCCCCCTTGCTTTTTGTCCTTGTTACTGATGTTTTCAACCGAATGGTCAAACTAGCCACTTCACGCAACCTTTTCGAAGGTATCAGACTCCCATTCTCGAACATTGCCATATTCAACCTCCACTTTGCGGATGATACCATTCTCTTTGCATCTCCGAATATCGACCACATCCATTGCCTAAAAGTTGCTCTTTATTCTTTCGAACTCATATCGGGCCTTTCCATTAATTTCAGTAAAAGCTCCATCATTATGCTTGGGAATTCCGACCATCTTGGCAACATTTTTTCTAAACTCCTCAATTGTAGCCTTTCACAATTTCCTATCACCTACCTGGGTATCCCCTTGCGTCCTACTAGACTTCACAGGGCTGACTGGCTCCCCCTCATCACCAGAATCGAAAATAGACTTCTGTCCTGGAAAGCACATTCCCTTTCTTCAGCCGGCCGTCCTGTTCTTGTCAAGTCGGTTCTGTCTGCCATCCCCTCCTATTGGATGTCGTTTTACAAACTCCCTTCCTGGGTCATTAATAGAATTGACTCGGTCAGAAGCAATTTCCTCTGGAATGGTGGTAGAATTAAAAAGCTGGTAAATTGGAGAACCACCTGTTTACACATTGATAATGGTGGCCTTGGTATCATCAACCTAAAATGCTTCAATCTTGCGCTTCTTACCAAATGGCTCTGGCGCTTCCTCACACCCGATACTTTCCTCTGGAAATCCTGGATCTCCTCTCTCCATTATCGCTCCAATCCTCATCTCGCCCTTCATGCCGCTCCCTGTTTCAAACCATCCCCTTTCTGGTCTGGGGTTCTCTCCACCCTTCCCCGCGTTAAAACCCTCTTCCATGTCATCATAGGCAACGATACTAATTGTCTCTTCTAGCTTGACATTTGGCACGGTCAACTTTCCCTCTCCTCCACCCTCCCTAGCCTCTTCTCCCTTTCCGACACCAGTCTCGCTTCCTTTTCAGCCCTATCCGGCCTGGGGCCCGCCCATCTCCTCCCATCCTCCTATTTCGACCTCTCCACCTTAGCTGAATACCACCAGGCGGTTTCCATCCTCCAAACCACACACCTCTCTCTCTCACCTGACAAGTTTATTTGGGCTCCTAACCCCACTTCTGGCTTTACCGTCGCCTCATGCTATGCACACCTAATTAACCCGGGTCGTCTTTTCAACTTCTCCAGACTTTGGAAGTGCAAGCTCCAACCCCGTATGCTATTTTTCCAGTGGTGTCTCATCCATGGTAGGGTCAACACGCGAGACAGGCTCTTTCGTCTCAACATCACATTGGATCCCCGTTGTGTCTTCTGTGCTTCTGATATCGAGAGTATTCAACACCTTTTCTTTGAATGCGATTTCTCTTTTAGGGTCTGGGCCGCTACTTCAGCCCATCTTCTTGGCTTCGTCCCTGCTTTCGCCTCCTTTTTCGATTACTGGCAGTTTAACCCTCCAAACATACTTGCCGATCCTCTAGTGATTATCTTCAGTTGGTGTGTTTGGATCGAGCGCAATGCGCATGTTTTCAAAAAACCCAAATCCCACTTCGAAGGAACTTGTAGGCGTATCATTTACTTTTATACTTCTCTTACAGTGTACAGTTTCTCAGCTCCTTTTAGGCTACGGCTTCCTCGCTCCAGCTCTTCGCCAACTGAATCGGCTGGTAGCACATCTGCGGCTCCTACTCGTGGGCATCATGGAAGTCATTCGTAGTTCTTTTAGTTCCTATTTTCATGTTGTTTTAGTTTTTTCTTTATGCTTCCATGTGTGCTGTGTTCTTTGTATTTCACTACTCAGATTGATGTTGTGTGGTTGTCTATACGATATGCTGCTACCTATCTTTTTGGCCAGCGATCAGGCTTGTTGATCGTGCTTTTGACTTATTATAATATTTTTATATAACCGGCTGTGTAGCCCCGCGCTACACATCCGTTTCGCTCAAAAAAAAACATATACACTTATTTAAAAAGAAATGTACTTTTTACTTAACATCTTAAAACCATTCATTATAACTTAAGGTTATAACAAAACCACTTTCATTTCTTTTATAAAATACTTAGCTTACTTTTCCTAGCTGATACACACACACATTGAAAAATACTTATAAATAGATTTTAAATATCTATAAAAAAATATTACTTAAAAATAACTAATTTCAAATTTAACGAAAATCATAAAAAAACATGTTTTGTATTTAAAACCCTTCTCTTTAAAAATTCTTAAATAATTATTAAAAATATATTTAAACTTAAAACCACTTTTAAAATACTTTAATTAATGTTACTAAACACTCCTAAAAAGATTGTAGAAAAATACTTTATAATTTTTTTGAAAGCTTCCAAAAATCGTGTTTTACATTTATTATACCTTCTACTACAATAATTCATAATTAATTGTTAAAAATATATTTAAACTTAAAACCACTTTTAAAGCACTATAGTTAATGTTACTAATATCCCTAAAAAGTTTGAAAAATACATTGTTTAAATATCATTTTTAACCTTTTAAAGTTTCAAACAGCGAACAATAGCATTTATAGAACTGCTTTAAAAGTTTTGAAATACCCATAAAGTGATTCAAATTAAATGTGTTGCAGACTTTTTTTTATGCCATACAATTAACCCTTCAATGTTCGATCCATTTTCAACTAGATACAAATTCGACTTAAAGTCTCTTTTTTTGCAATAAGTAATATACTCATAGTATATCATAACCATGCCAAGAAACGCCTAAGAATGTCTTTACAAAATCATATTAAAATCAATGTACACAAAGCATTTACAAAGTGCATTCATAGCGACCTTTTTGCTTCTAATTTTTCAAACTTTTTTCTATCATTTCTACAATTTTCCAAACCATTTTCCTCCCTTTCTTATACACTATTATAAACAAACAATTTGAACAAGTTTAAACACAAGGGGATTCAAAGTGCATTCATATCGACTATCGCTATATGGAGCATTCCATATCCATTCTATTTTCAACATATAATCCAAATAACCATATATACACAATGTTATGCACATGTTATAGAAGGTCATAAAAGTGATGATATACGTACTAGAGTTGTCATTTGCTTTCAAAAGCAAGTAAGGTCCAAAATTATAATTTTATTAGTTCACTTTAACTTTATATGTAAGCACAATAAATATATCAAAACGTATACAATCAAATGGTGGATTAACTCAATTCAAAACCAAGCTAACACAAGTATAAACCACTAAGAACATGAACACTTCCTACCATCACCAAACATCCAAAGCGTCCACCTTTGCTCCACTTTAGCGTTCGACCTCCTTCCCCTTTGTCTAGATTGCCCACAAACCAACTTGGGTGCATCATTTTTTCCATATTCTTCCAACTCTGACTTGATATTATTTATTTCTATGATGTATTAGGACCGTTGCCACAATGTGGTGAGATTTGGACTTCATTTGATATGATTTGAGAAAGATAGAATGAAGAGAGAAGGGATGAAGGCATTATTGTTTGCTATATTAAACAATTGTTTTCTATGTTAAATAAATTAGCATCCCAACTTTGTGAACAAATGAAGGGCTTAAATAGGCTTTAACAAGAGGTTATAATCACCTCTTAAACCTTCTTGGCTAGCCAAGAGCCCATCCCCCTCATGTGTTCACTTTTACACATCATTTACCCTTAAGGCTTCCCAAAATACTCATCCTACAAAATATTTTCTTATGACATCATTGGTTACATCACCCTACTCCACTGATTACCATTAGTGAAAAATAGTTTTAGTTGCTAATTGATTACATGTTAATATATTAGGAAAGCACAAGTTCAAACAACGTTTACCGAGTAAAAAGCTATTTATCGATAAAATGATTTTCGCTCACACCATCGATATTTCCTCAAACTATTTATTTTTGTAAGTATTTTTCAAAAAAAAGTTTACCTTCATTGGTTATTAGTAAAAAAAGGGATTAATAAGGTTATAAAAACAATTTAATTATGTTATATTTAAATAATTAAGATTTTAAATTCGAAGCGTACGAAATTCCGGTTCGTTACATTCTCCCCCACTTAAAACAATTCGCCCTTAGAAATTCCAACAAAGTCAAAAATTAAAAGTAAAAGGCACAATCAATACTTAACAGTACTCAAAATTCCTAGCATCCAAGCTCACGGTTTGCTCAGATTCAAAACTCCTCTCATCGCACAAGGAAAATAAACAATCAACGAAGCTTACCTTACGCTCAATAGATTTAGGATATCACTTAGAAGATCATTCAAGCGACCTCATAACAAATTAAAGAGTCATTCCTTGAACTCTCCATAAGCCAACAAAACATAGTATACATATACTTAGGCCCATACGTTGTACATTGATCATCCGTATGTGATATCTGATATGATCACTTGCTCGATCATATAAGTTTCACTTCCAAACTAGTATAGATCATTTGACCTCTCTAGTGCGGACTCTGATCAAGTTCCTTGATTAGAAACCTCTGTTTCCCTTACATAGGCATGTACTATGATAGAAAACCTCGGGATTGTATCAAGAATCTGTTTCAAATATTCTCCGTTAAAAATTGAGCGAAAAATCTTTGATCGGACTGCTGTAAATCTCCTAGAAATCATGTACTTGAATCATGCATTAAGAACAATCCTAGGGATGAACTGACTATGTACAACTTATGTATTTTATCCTATTGGTTTCTTTAACTATACCAATTACTTTTTATATCACATCCATCAGCATAAATAGTATGTCTTATTCAATACTAAAAGCATTTGTGAAACATTTCATAAAACATAACTCAAGTTTATAAACAATTTATAATGACATAACTTTATATATATATATATAGAACCTTTCATAAAAAATTTCTTCAAGCTATTAATCACATAATACTCTACCACATCCTAATAGTATATGAAGCACATCAAATTCATTTTACTTTCTAAAATTTAATGAAGGCTCAAAATACTTCTAGGTTTATAACCGAGTCAACCTCTCAACCTTTTTAACAGTCAAGTTAGGCAAGTAGTTAGGAAGAGCAGGACACTGGTATCCAAACTTAAAACTAGAGGCTACTTTCCTCATATACCCCTAAGGTAAAGATGTTGTTAGTTGGCCTAATAATATCGAATGCTTTACTTTAAATAAATGTTCAAACCAATTTAAAACATGCATTAACTTACCATATTCTCCATTTAAGAGTTATATGAACTTATCTTTATATTTTAGAAAACACTTAGCTTTATTTATTTGCAGGGTACCAATTCTCCATTTATTTATTCCATATTCTCCATTCTCCATTTTAGTTTGGTACCCTGCAAATAAATAAATAAATGCATATTAAAGCACTATCGATATAACTCACAGTAGTATAGTAAAGTATAATAAATCATATAGTATTGACCAAGGTTGACACTTCTAATAACTAGTGTCCTTGTCAGTATCGAGCATATAAGAAAACATGTCCTTCCCCTATTCCCGCCTTGCACTAGTACTTATCCATCTAAAGCTATCATGTGGGCTGTAATGAGGATGGTGTCAGAAAAACGTTCTGGTGACTGGTAAATTACACACTTTATACATAACACTAGTTTATGTCGGTTGCCTTCCATCACATGCTATGCCTTTTTAATTTACTTAATCATCTCAACTTCACGTACGCATATGATACGCCCTATCTACTCAAAGTAGACCATAACTACAAACATGTGTATATATATAATATATATAAGTACACAGTTCTCCTTTGGACCAAAATACTATCCACGTTAGTATCCATAACCCATCACCCCATCAGAATCGATCATCAATGCAGTATCACGTCCTCGTTGTCATGCATACCAAGCAACTGCTGCAATGCCTAATAATGGCGTCATAATAGTTTAGCCATATTCTATCTTAGCTTGGGGATTTATTTACTTCTCTGCTTCCAATTGTGGACTCAACTTCATGGACTCAGCTCTGCGAAATATAGAGGACTCATCTCCTCAGACTACCTCATTCGTTTTGAAAGACCTCACTTAAGGGTTATTTAGCCTTGCCCCTAAGAGAAGACTAGAAAACAACATGGTAGTACATGATCTAAACATGACCTATACTAGCAGGAGGTGTAGCTCATTTAGGTGTAACGCTCGTCTTTCCACTGACCGCTCAGGACTGATGATGTTCTCGACATATGATGTAAAGACCCACAAATTTGATCAATTTGATAAATTATATTTATTTCTATATATTCAAATATAAGGCTTCTTAACATAGATTCTGTTGTCTTAAATAATAAATAATATTTTGAATAATTATTTACAAAAATATATACTTTGGAAAAAGATCGATAAAATGACCGAAAACCGTTTTATCAATAAACAGCTCTATAATTATCAAAAGTCGTGCATAGAGCTGGATACATACACTTATTTATCTATTTAAACATGAATATGAAATAAATTATTTATTTATGTATTTATGACATCATCAATAATGGCATCGTATTTAATAATTGATTTATAAATTTAAATTGAGATTTGATGATTTAATAATTATTATAATTATTCAAATAATTATTTTAAAATGATAATAATTTATTTTAATTAGTTATGAAGTGATAATAAATCAATTGTAATAGTTTTATAAAGATGTATATTTGATTTGAAATTATAAGAAAAATTGACATCGCTTTATCGATATAAACAACACCTTTTGTAAACAATTGTTTAATATTAATTTATATGGTTTTATAATTCAAATGAGACCGTTTTAATTAATTAATAATGTGTTTAGGTTTATATGTAAATTAATTTATAAGTGAAAGTGTGAAAGGAATCAGCTTTCTGATTTTCAACGTTTAACGAATGTGAGTTGTTCAAAGTTGTTGCAACCTTGTTTATATGTCATGTGCATATATACAACATACACATGCATACCCTAACGTATACATGAATACATATTAAAAAGAAAACTTCACTTCACCCTTACACATATTAACCCACACACATGGCCACACACGTGGTGGGTGTTCGGCTGTGCATAGTGATGGAGGAGGAGGGAATGATGGCGATGAAATGGTGATGTATATGCACATAAATATCATGATATTTTAGTTCACAAATTTTCCTATAAATACCACCCTCCATCTTCACTTCATTTTTTCATAAATTCCTAAGCTTCTTCTTCTTCTTATTCTCATCTTTAACGACATCCTACCTTAGGAAAATTATGAAGAAAAATTAGCAAAAAGAAAATAAATTTAAATAAGTATATCTACATTTGCAATCCACTTTAAAAATAAGCTCAAATCTACTCCTTCCTTCACTCAAAACCCATAGCCACCACCCTACCACCGATGCCGAGCCCACTTCCATTTGTAAGTATATGCCAAGCCCATTCAAAGATCGAAAGCTTAATTCCATAGGCTTTGATTCGATTGTAGTGAAGCTATAGAAAAATTTCATAAAGTTAGAAACCAATGAAGGTGAGAAGCTCTATTTATACTATGATAATTTGAATGATAAATGTTCGGTTATGTTTAGTTGTGATGATTGTGAACCATGTTTGGATACGATAATATGTTTGTTTAAATGTGTAAACAATTCACGTTTAACACATGTCGAATATCATAAAGGAAATCACTTTCCTTTAATAAATGAAATGGTGTATATGAGATTTGGACCTCTTTAAAATGTTTTATAAAAGTTTTATAAACAAAAAAGTCCAATTTGATGAAGTTTTAACAATTTATGAAAATTGAATCAAAAATAGGCACGTCGTGTAATGGTAGTTCGTGATTTCACGCCATAAAGGTTTAAATCCATTTATACAATGGATTCAGAGTCGAAATACTTTGTAATAAGAATTTTCCAAACTCTTATAATTATAGTTGAAACAAACGAAAAGGATAGAGATTTTGTTTAGTACATTTTAAAATATGAGCAAAACAAGTTTTCAAAATAGTCGTGGTTTGGCAGTTCGGAAACCAAAGCAATAAATTCTTTAAAATTGATATTTTTAATTCTTTAAGAATATGAAATAAATCCTATAAATATTTTAAAATATTTTAAATGAGCTTTGTGTTATAAAAATGGATTTCTAAATGGTAAAAAAGTTGTTTTGATCAAATAAGCCTTAAAGGCACTATTCGCAGCACTTTTTAATAACTTTTGAAATATGGATTTAAACTTAAGTATTCATTCCCAAATATTTTATAAATATTTTAAAATTAATAATTAAGTATTTTAAAGATGATTTGGAAGTTTTCAAATTTCTTTTAAAAGAGTTTAAATAAATGTTTTAAAGAAAAGCTGTTAAAATCGAGTAATTTAATCTTGGCTCTAAAAGTCGATGAGCGGACTAAATTTTTCTATTCATGAGATCTGGATGTGATGTGCTTGAAATAAGGAGATGTTCAGGAGAAACCAATATCCTGGCTCACCTAGCCTCTTTCCTAAGCGAGGAATAGATGAGGTCGAAATGTTGGAAACAGGCAAGTATAAAGGATTTAATTTTCTATATTTCATACGTTTTGGATTGTATAGA
Source organism: Allium cepa (assembly GCA_030765085.1). Classification (NCBI taxonomy): domain Eukaryota; kingdom Viridiplantae; phylum Streptophyta; class Magnoliopsida; order Asparagales; family Amaryllidaceae; genus Allium; species Allium cepa. The sequence goes on along the minus strand of CM060941.1, from coordinate 73,308,534 downwards.
AATAGTCTTCTTATACTTAGTATTAAATACCAAAGAGGGAACCCATACTATCCATATTAATTTAAAAGATGATTCCACCATTGTTCGATGGGATGTTGAATAGAATTAGTATAATTTCAATCGACCCTTTTTACTCAATAAGGTTTTCCAATATGACTTATGAAAACGATTTGGTATTTTCAAAGTTAAATAGAGGTTTAATGATTTCATATATACTGAAAAGAAATATTTAAAAGATATATATATCTCTAGAAGATATTTTTATAAAGAGAAAGTAATTAATCAAATAATATGCACCTATTCACTTAACATCTTTTTATCGATGATTAGTTTGAAGGAACCGAGGTCGAATTTGAGCGATCCCTATTCGAAAACCACTTTGAACTAGTTTACACATTTGAAGGTGAAGACATGGAATGATAATAAGTGGAATGAAGGGCTTCTTTTCACCGACCCCCGGGGGAAATTTCCCATATCATATATATGTGGCAATATTATCTTTATTTCATCTTTGATGCAAGGGCTGGTCACTATTAACCCTAGGGATGATTCCCGACAGGATGTAGTTGGAGAGTTCCTTTGGTTTTTCCTGTTCATGGACAACTTGTGTGGACGAATGTTTGACACTGCATTTCTAAAATACACGTACATTAATTTTTACAAATGCACATCTATTTGGTGGTGTAGGAGGTAACTCTTCTATACTTAACACCCTTCTCCGAGACGTACGAGCTTGGAGTTTTTATATTTATGAAAATCAATAGTGTGTGATGGAATTGATAATGTGGCATTCAAAGTGGAATGTCCTATGTGAAAGGTAATCATTACCTCAAGCCTCATCAAATAGAAATGGGCATTCCGTAAGGCTATATGGTTCGCAACCATTAGGGTATGGTCATCACCTTTCTAGAATACCCTCTATATAATGGGTATATTGTATATTCTAAGAGAGCTCTCAGATAGGTCAAGAACAACTGAGGTGAGGTCATATTCGGTTCAATCCGCCACCAGATGGGTTTGCAGGTAGGCCTTTCTTGCCAGGTGTAGTGGTTTCAAAGGCATTGATCCTCGGTAGATCCCTTTAGAGATGTATTGCACAGAAGGTAGTTCCTTACTTGCCATAGTATAAAAATCCATTCTCCAACTAGTGCCTTTGGATTTGATTATAGAAATTATTATGCTGTAATTTAATTAGTGTAACAATTTCGGCTAAAATTATATAAGTTTACTTGAAAAGTGTTTTCAAAAGAATGTCATTAGAGATAATATCCCTGATGTTGCATAGTAAATATTTTGGTTACTATAAGGTAAAAATCTGTTCCGTGTTTATGTGCAGCGTAGTCTTATGAGATACCCTTTGTTTTTAAATATTTGTATTTTGAGTTTCTCACACCAGTTCCATACTGATCCGGAGTTTTTATTCTTTTCCCTTAAACTTTGTTTGCTCTATTTTTCCAACAGCCAAGTAGTCAGCTTTAACTTGGAGCATTGTGATGAAGCTTTAAGTTTGAAGCTGAAGATGTTTATGTAGATAGTTCTCCATTTCCATTCCTGCTGCATTAGTTTACTAGTTGTATTCAGTATTTATAAAGATAGAGATTTATAATTTTGTAGGCTAATTTGTAGGATAGACTCTAATAAATGTATTTATATTTGTCACTGTAAAGATCATATATATTAAAATAATATATGTTATTCTACTCATGTCAGATTCTGTTCTGTCTATATTTTCCTTAACTCCATGATAATTTGCCTCTCCGGCACTTGTATTTGTGACGCGTGAATACCTATGAAGTACTAGTGTCATTTCTAAGGGTCGGGAAGGCGAGTCATCACATTTGATATTAAAGCTTAGGTTGATCGAACACCTGAGCCTGATAGGGGCAAAGTCTCATTAGAAATGGGGTTAGTAATTCCCTAGGATGAGCAACTCATTAGATATAGGGTAAGCGACAGTTGAGTAGATTATATAAGCGTGCGTATTTGTTAATGATAAACAAATGATTTTTTTAGAAAAAAAAATATAGAAAATGAAATAATTTATCTAGGATTATATTTTGGATATAAAGAATATATTTTGAAAAAAAATATAGTCAGATATGCTATAACTTGAATGATAATTTGAAATCAAGATTAGTAAAAATCTAAGTATAAACATCTTGTGATTAGAATCTCACAGTTTGACTATAAGATGTTTAGTAATAACACTGAGAATATTAAGAGTAATACTTTGGAAAAGAATTTGGATAATGAGAACTTTTATCTAAAATGGGTTTTTGGGAAAAGAATTTTCAAAGGATTTTATTTGAAATATTCTAAGTATTGGTTTAGGAGAAACAATATCATGTGCTTCGCAAACTATCACCCTTAACATTGTACAGTTTAAATGGATTTATGCAGGGATAAACTTAGATTTATAACCTAACATTAGATTTATATGTGGCAATTAAAATGCTTAGTATCTAAGTGTTTGTTGTTGATAATTGTAGGTACCCTCAAGCTACAAGAGAAAGTATTGGAAGGGAGAGACCTCAAGAGCAAACTGGGATGAGAAGAATGATCTAATTATTCTTTCAAGTGATAAGGAAGAACCCATAAAATGGCCATTTAGCATTATTATGCCCATTATTAAAGGAGAATTAGATCCATACACCCGACTAGATAAGGACGATTACACTATGGTCAAAATGCCTATATCTTCCCAACTCCAGAACTTATTATAGTGTCTAGTGACGAAGTGAACCCTCACGCCTCAGAAAAAATGTGGATCACCGACCCAGTAAGTTCGGAACTCGAGTCGAAAGAAGAAAATCTCGAGGAGGAGCTGATGGAAGAAGAATCTGAACCTGAAGAGGACCAGAACACTATGATATCCCATGAATCAAACAACGTAGAGACAGTAACGTCATACGGAAAATTGATGGTGACCATATTATTTGGTGCACGGAGTCATTAGATTTCCCAATTCATTAGAACAACATAGAGGACGAAGAGGAAGAATTTGAGGATCCCGAGGAAGAAGAAGTGAAAAGTTTAGAAGAATTAGAAGAAGAAGAAGTTATACAAGAAGTGCCAACCGGACTTGGGCATGTGCCGTGGAACCAGCCCTAACTGCCATACAAAGTGAATGTGATACCACAGATTGAGGACGGAAATGAAACTGATAACGAACAAGGTGATAGTGATGAAGATGGAGAAATCTTGTTTGATTTTGGATACAGACATGGATCGTCAACATCGGACTCAGAGGGGTGATTATGATGTGAGATTAGAAGATTTGGAAATACCTATCTAGTATTAATATTATGTAGTAGCATATGTGTATGGCTTGTAAGGTGGTTACGCATCAGTATTATGAAAACCCAAGTAGGTTTAGAAGGACTTAATAATGGTTTAAGTATGTAAGGAGAAATGATGTGTGTATGATAAGGATGAATGTAAAATATTAAGCATGTATAATATAATTACGTCCTTTGTTTATGACTTTGTCCAAATGTATATATACAAACCCCTTAAGAAAATTTCATATGAATAAAACTATATCTTTATGAAATGTTAAAAAACTTGAACCAAGATTTTCTAAATATTAAGGAAAAGATAAAAGGTATATGCATTTTACACGAACTATTTCCTAACATAAATTTGGCTTAAAGATTTGAATATAGGATTTTGATATCCGAAAAGGATTTATCACACGGTGCTTTAGGGAAAACATAGATGAGGATTTGTGGTTGGATCCTTAAATTTTCTATTATAGTAAAGAGCAACACAAGAAAATTAGAAGTTTCTGAGCCAGATCAGAGTCCGCACTAGGGGATTGGAGGATCGGTACTAGTTCGAAAGAAAGTTGTATATTTGAATAATAGATCAAATCTGATATTGCATATGGATGATCTATATACATCGTATAGGTGTAAGTTAAAAAAAATTTGGACAAAAACCTTTGGGTTTTGCGTTGTAATTTCAAGGACGAAATTCAAGGGAGTACGTAACGACCCATAAATTTATCAATTTTGATAAATTATATTTATTTTTAGATATTCAAATATAAGGCTTCTTAAAATAGATTATACTATATTAAATAATAAATAATGATAGTAATCTTAGTTTGAATAAGTATTTACAAAAATATATACTTTGGTAAAATATCAATAAAATAACCGAAAACTGTTTTATCAATAAACAGCTTTATAATTATCAGAAGTCCTGCATGGAACTGGATACATACACTTATTTATCCCTTTAAACAAGAATATGAAATAAAATTATTTATTTATTTTTAAGAAATAAAATGTATTTATGACATCATCAGCAATGGCATCGTATTAAGTAATTAATTTATGAATTTAAATTGAGATTTACTGATTTAATAATTATTCAAATAATTTTTTTCAAAATGATAATAATTCATTTTAATGTTATTAGGTGATAATAAATCATTTATAATAGTTTTATAAAGATGTATATTTGATTTGAAATTATAAGGAAAATTGATATCGCTTTATCGATATAAACAACACTTTTTCTAAACAACTGTTTAATATTAATTTATATGGTTTTATAATTCAAATGAGGTCATTTTAATTAATTAATAATAGTGGGAAATTAGTTCTCAAACTTTTTTTGTATTTATATGGAAATTAATTTATAAGCAAAAATGTGACCGGGAATTGGTTTTTCGATTTTCAACGGTTTAACGAACGAAAGTTGTTCACAGTGTTGCAACATTGCTTACATGTCGTGTGCACATATATAACGCACACATGCACAACCTAACGTATACATGAATACATACATACAAATATACATATATACTTATATATATATATATATATATATTACAAAGGAACTAAGATGTTTTCACACTTAAAAAGCAAACTTCACTTCACACTTACGCACATCAACTCACATACATGGCTATACACATGGGGTGGTGTTCGGCGGTGCATAGTGATGGAGAAGGAGGGTGTGGTGGTGAAGAAATGGTGATGTATATGCACATAAATATCATGATATTTTAGTTCACAAATTTTTCTATAAATACCACCCTCCGTCTTCACTTTTTTTGTTCGTAAGTTCCTAAGCTTCATCTTCTTATACTTCTCTTTAATGGCTTACTATCTTAGGAAAACTATGAAGAAAAATTAGAAAAAAGAAAATAAATTCATATAAGTATATATATATATATTTACAATCCACTAAAAAAAGCTCAAATCCACTCCTTCCTTCACTCAAAACCCACGACCACCACCTCCTACCACCAAGGTCGAGCCCACTTCAGTTTTCAAGCATAGGCTGATCCTATTCGAAGGTCCAAGGCTTGATTCCGTAGGCATTGATTTGATTACAGCGAAGCTATAGCAAAATTTCGTAAAGTTAAAAACCAATGAAGGTGAGAAACTCTATTTATATTATGATATTTTGGATGATATATATGTTTGGTTACGCTTGGTTGTGATGATTGTGAACAATGTTTGGATAGGATAATATGTTTGTTAAGATGTGTAAACAATTTACGTTTAATACACGTCGAATATCACAAAGGAAATCACTTTCTTTCAATAAATGAAATGGTGTATATGAGATTGTTAAACCACTTTAAAATGGTTTATAAAATCTTCATAAACACTAAAACCCAATTTGATGAAGTTTTGACAAGTTATGAATTGAGTCAAAAATAGGCATGTCGCGTAACGGTAGTTCGCGATTTCGCCCCGTAATGGTTTAAATCCGTTTATACCATGAATTTGGAGTTCAAATTCTTTATAACAAGAATTTTCCGACCTCTCATAATCATAATTTTTAAAAAGAAAAGGATAGAGATTCATTTTAGTATATTCTGAAATATGAGCAAAACAAGTTTCCAAATAGTCGTAGTTTAGCAGTTCGAAAACCAAAGCGACAAATTCTTTAAATTATCGATATTTTTAGTTCTTTAAAAGTATGGAATAAATCTTATAAATAGTTTAAAAGAGTTTTTGAGTTATAAAAATTGATTTCTAAATGATAGAAAGTTGTATTGATCAAATAAGCCTTAAAAGCACTATTCGCAGCACTTTTCGCAGCACTTTTAATAATTTTTGAAATATGGTTTAGACTTAAGTATTCTTATCCAAAAATTTTATACATGATTTCAAATAAATAATTAAGTATTCTAAATATGATTTGTAAGTTTTGAGATTTTTTTAGAGGAGTTTAAATAAACGATTTAAAGAAAAGTCGTCAAAATCAAGTGATTTAATCTTGGCACTAAAAGCGGATGAGGAGACTGGATTTTTCTATTTATGAGATTTTGATGTAAAGTACTTAAACTTAGGAAATGTTCAGGAGAAACCAGTACACTAGCTCACCTGGCCTCTTTCCTTAGCGAGGAATAGATAAGGTCGAAATGTCGGAAATGAGGCAAGTATAAAGGATTTGATTTTCTAAATTTAATACAACTTGGATTGTATAGAAATAATCTTCTTATACTTTGTGAATTCCAAGGAGGGAATCTGTGCCGTTATTTGATGGATAGTAAAGGTTGAATACAAAAGCTGATGTTGAGTAGAATTAGTATAATTTCTGTCGACCTTTTTTGCCCAATAATGTTTTCCAATATGACTTATGAAAATGATTTGGTATTTCCAAAGTTAAAGAGAGGTTTAATGATTCCGTATATACTGAAAAGAAATGTTTAAAAATATATCGCTAGAAGATATTTTTTGATAAAGAGAAAGTAATTAATCAAACGATACGCACCTATTTACTTAACATCTTTTTATCGATGATCGGTTCGAAGAAACCGGGGTCGGATTTGGGTGATCCCTATCCGAAAACCACTTCGAACCAATTTACTCGTTCGAAGGTGAAGACATGGAATGATAATAAATGGAATGATGGGCTGCTTGTCAACAACCCTTCGGGGAAATTTCCCATATCATATATATGTAGCAGAAGTATCTTCATTCGATCTTCGATAGAAGGGCTGGTCGCTATTAATCCTAGGGATGATTCCTAACAGGATGTAGTAGGAGAGTCTTTTGGTTTTTCATGTACCTGGATAACTTGTATAGACGATTATCTGACACTGCATTTCTAAAGTGCTCGTACATTGATTTATGAACAGACAGCTGTTTGGTGGTGTATAAGGTAACTCTCCTATACTTAACACCCTTCTTTGAGACGTACGAGCTTGGAGGTTGTACCTTTGTGGAAATCAATAGTGTATGATGGAGTTGACAATGTGACATTCAAAGTGGAATTAGCTATGTGAAAGATAATCATTACATTGGGGTTCATCACCTAGAAATGGCTTAAACGGGGCATGCTGTAAGGCTATGTGGTTTGCAACCATTAGGGTATGGTCATTACCTTTCTAGGTTAACCTCTATATATCAGGTATGTTGTGTATGCTAAAATAGCTCCCGAATAGGTCAGGAATGACCCGGGTGATGTATTATTCGGTTCTATCTGCCATCAGATGGATCTGTGGGTAGGCCAGTCTTGCTAGGTGTAGAGGTTTCAAAGGTGCCGATCCTCGGTATATGCTTCTAAAGATATACTATATAGAATGTAGTTCCTTTCCATCCATTATATGGAAATCAATTTTTCAATAAGTGCCTTCAGACTTGATTGTAGAACCTATTATGTTGGAATTTAATCAATGTAACAATTTTTGCTAAGATTATATAAGTTTACTTGAAAAGTGTTTTCAAAAGAATGCCATTAAAGATAATATCCCTGCTTTTGTGTAGCAAATGTTTTGGTTATCATAAAGTAAAAACTCATTTCGTGTTTATGTGTGGCATGGTCTTAGAGATACCCTTTGTTTTCAAATATCTGTATTTGAGTTTCTTATACCAGTCCCTTGACTGACCCGGAATTTATTTTCATTTCCCTTAAACTCTGAATCCCCTATTTTTTTCAAGCAGTCAGGTTTAACTTGGAGCATTGTTGGAGCTTGAAGTTTCGAGCTAAAGATATTTCTGTAAATAATTCTCTATTTGCATTCCTACTGCATTAGTTTACTGATTGTATTTAGCATTTATAGGGATAGAGATTTATAACTGTCTAGGCTAATTTATTGGATAGACTCTGATAAATGTATTTAAAAAAATTTCTGTAAAGATCATATATATTAAGATAACATATGTTATTCCATTCGTATCAGATTCTATTATGCCTTTATTTATTTTTACTCCATGATAATGAATTCCAGTGATGTATTAGTATCAATTTCTGAGGGTCAATAAGGCAGGTCATCACAAATGTACAGCTCCTACTCCCTAATATGGTACCAACATACTGATAAAGCACCGATCCTTGCTCGTCATCCCATTTAGATTGTCTAATGCAATTAAGGCAATACCCCTCCCAAAAGATTGAACTAGACCCTACTAGGATATTCCTTCACCTATATGCAAGAGCATATAATTTCATGGGTCCTACAGTTGGATATGTCTCACATCAGTATAATGTATACACAACCACTAGTAGCCCCTTACGGTATGTGGATTTCTGCTACATAACACTATTAACCTCGCATTCCAACCCATTTTAATGACTATGTCATCTTTATCTATCTAAGTTATTAGCTAATTTTAATATTTCATACCTGTTATAAATGCATACTTGAGGCTACGTACGTGTGTGTGTTTGTACTTGTTTAGTTATTACATGTCCGATGTTCAATTGTTAATAATATTCCATTACTTTTTCATGCATTTACTTCTTATTCCATTTATATTAATTAAATGTCATTTATCGCTTCGATTAAAAGATCTAAATTCTTTTCATATTTACTTCCCTTTCTCATTATTGAATTTTTATTTCTATTCCTTTTTAACCTTTATTACCATCCCTTGTTTAGTGGACTTTTCATACCCTATTTATTTTAAATTATTGCTTGCCCACCATTTTCATTGTTATTATTTGATTTTTGTCTTGTCACTACTGCATATATATATATATATATATATATATATATATATATTCTTTGCTTAAACCATTATTATTATCAAATTTATAAATTTTTAATTAATATTTAGGGATTTCTGCATTTTAATGCATTGGAATTACATCTATCTTAAATGGAAAGGTTAACACTATAAATCTTTATATTTTATCCAAAAAGGGAATTTGTGTTATGTTTAGAGTTACAATGAATTATATTTTGTAATTATGGAAATATACAGTACGACATACGGTAAAATATCTGTATTTTATACATCTCTTTCTTTTAGGCGTATTCTTTTTTTATTTCAAACGATACACTTTTATTTGTAAAACCGGACTCGATAATCTATAGAAATTAATATTGCAACAGCCTACATTCCATTGAATTAAAATAACACTTAAATACCAACAATTTATTGTGATAACTTCTAATTTACATTTACTTGCATAAATCAATTAATCATCAAATCTGGAATTACAATATAATATTATCAAATTCAGAGACTACTGCCACCCAATACTAAATTCAGGGAATACTACTAACCAATGCTTTCCTGATTTAAGTACATGCAATATTAAATACAATTTATCAATCGCAGAATATGTAGGCGGGATTCATAAATTCATTATACATATTCAATTTTAGCCTACCAGTCCAAATTTACATTTAGACATACAGGAATAGATTTACAACAATATGAATCCAATGTTTTATAAAAGTATATAATTTCTCCCTCACCTTTTTAGCTTTTCAAATCTTCAGATCTAATCCATGTTTTTCCAATTTGACCCCCCTTACTCTCCCTATTTGAATACATATACCACAAGCATACATATATTTAAGTGATATGGATTTAGTTTAGATTTTAGATTAGGATTTATGATTTACCTTAGTTTTGACGATTTGATTCGACCATGTTCTTCTTCTCTATTATCCCTGCTATTCTCCACTTGTATATATGTATATAGGCTATAGATTTATTAAGGTTTAATAATTTATGGAGAAGAGAAAATGGCAGAGCTTTGCCATTTCTTCGGAAAATATGAGAAGAAAAGTGAGAGGTTATGCTCATATTTATAGGGGTTCGAATCAATGCAATAGCCTTTAGATTCTTTTCTTTTAAATTAGGGCCATTTGACCACGTCAACATCTAAAAATCGACAACAGAACCGATCGACCGTTGCTCCTTCCCGATCGACCGACCAAAGTGAGGGGTCGACCGGTCGACCTTGATTAGGTAAGTTAATTACGCAATGTTTCATTTATTAATTTGTTTCCTCATACAAACGATCGAAAATATTTCTCTCTTCCTTTATTAACGTTAATTATACATAAACATGTAGTAATTGTTAACCTTAATTAATGTTAATTAATTCCATTGAAAACGTTTTCGTTTGAACTCTGATCGGAAAAGTTATATATGAAAATTTATGAGAAAATTGCCTAGAACTCATTGGTGCAAATTTCGTAGCCAAATTCTAATGCTTGTAAAAATTCTACTTCAGCGTTACTAATTATTAACTAGTTTATTTTTAATTAATTATGTTAAAATTACGGGGTGTTACATTCTCTGCCTTAAAATAATTTCGTCCCCGAAATTCCTCAAGAACTGAATCATGTAACATAATGTGCAACCTTTCTAAACTAACCAACCAATTTATGTGCAGCCAATTTTGTACAAGTGCACGGTGCATCATAACATATATGATATTCATACCGAGAAACTATAAATCGGCTTCTCCTGTATGAATGCATCTTTTAAAACAATTTTAAAAATATGATACAAACGACCTATGTATACTGGAAGTTCTATGTTTGCAAGTTTTGAAAATCAAAATCTTTGTTTTCGCACCCAAATTTTCCCATATTTCTATAAATAGAAGCGTAGTTCAACCAATTTTGCATCTGATCTCTACTATTCAAAATCTTAGCACACCATCGCTAACATCCAAATTTTGAAAAATTCTGTTTTCTAAACCTGTACTGTTATGTTGAAAAAGGGTTTAGATAGAGAATTCCATATTTCCATCCTTCTTTTGTGTACCATATTCCATTGTACCTTGGAACCTTCTTTTTTGCCTCCAATCCTTTTTCAACTTTTCCAAGTACAGCCCATATGATGAAGTTTACTTTTAAAATTGTAGAATAGATTTATTTTAAAACAAGTTTGGTTCACTATCGATAAGGTACGAAGAAAGAGATTCCATGTCTAAAATTTTTTTCCCCCTTATCACTAAGTATATCTTATTTCAATGTCATTTCTACTGCATAGTAAAATTCATACTAGTTAACCCATCAACCTTTTTCCTTTGCTAAGCATATGGTATTTCAAAATTTATCTTTCTCATTCAAAACCTTTTTGAATTAAAATTTAGAAATAGTTTGAAAATCTTCAAAGATTCATTTTTTTCAAAGTTTTTCATAAAATCATTTTATTTTTAAAATCAAAGGATTTTGAACAAAAATTCTCAATGGTATTTTTTCTTTCTAAACAGTTCATGCCACATCCTACACAGTCGGGTTTTAGCGAATAGTTTAACGTCCGTATTCGACTTTATTCTGTTCTATTACACGGTAAATGTCAATTTCAAAAACTTTTTCATTTTTTCTAAAATAACAAGAAGCACACAAGTTGATTTATAAATTTTGGCTTTTAAGACATAGCGACACTAACTCGTGGCTTCCAACAACATTTCTCTATCTTCCGCTTGCCGAAATTTATCTTCCAAAATTTTTCTCATAACATCGTACGCGTTTTAGACAATAGAAAATTTTAATGCTAACAATCCGAACCTAAAAGAAACAATTTCCAGAAGCTTCTCTTCAACGTCAACTGACATTTATGATATTATGTCCATATCACATACTAAAATTATACGGACCTTTCTAACATGTCATTCCACTATAACCTACATATCTTAACTTCTTTTTGGCTTCTAATAATTAAGGTCCATCCATTACTTCCATTATCATGGCCAATTATGGGATAAACCATGCATCCCCATACTGTAATGGAAAAGAAATATAAACTATGCACATTTAGAATAACTTATTGGCAAATTGACTTGGAAGAATAAATTTCCTACCTTCCTCCAGCCCTCGTTAATCTTGAGCCAACCAACGTCCTCTATGTGTGTTTGCCATCTCATTACCCTCTATTATCATCCTCTTTCAATCCAAATCTCTTGATAGTATTCTAAAAAGTTTGGTATTCACTTTCTTTATCCTTGACCTTTCTTATGAGCTTATTCTAGAAATTGCAGTAGTGCGCTTTGATACCTTTCATTATTCCTTTGTGGCTCTTCTTGTGGTTTGCACACATGTTTAATAAACCATTTCTAGGTTCTCACCAATATTCCTTACACTCTATGAGGATCTCATATTACTACTTTATGAGCAGTCATCGCTATTTTCTTTATAATCTTACCTTTTACCTTGTCTTACTTAAACAGTCATCCATATATGTTCCATATTAAAATTTTGGTTTGGTTTTCACAACTTTTTGTCAAAAATTAAAACTTCAAAAATTTTGAAGCACTTAATCTCAAAACTTTTATCTTAAAAAGTACAAACCAAGAAACTTTTAATTAAACTTAGAACTTGGTATCTTAACTTTTGAAACTATAATTTAATCTTTTAAAAAGAATTTTCCTTTCTTTTTTCTTCAAATTAACTTTTTCTTTTAAAGCCCTTTTTCAACATAAGGAATTTTACTTCTTAAAATTGAGGTTTTTAACTTAAAAATTCTATTAAATTTTTCTTTTTGAAAACTCAATTCTTGTACCAAACCATTTCTTTGAAAATACACTTTACAATGTTTCCAAAACATCCTCGACAATTTTAATTAAAAACTGGAGTAGACAAGGACACTTCCATCATATAACTCATTCTATCTCCAATTCCAATCCTTGGCGGAGTCTCTAATATTTGTAAGGGGGACTTTTAAAAGATACATATAATAAATGCGCACAACAATGGAAAATATCCATTTTCCTTTTTCTGCCTTTAATTTCCTATATTGTTTCTAATTAGACTACTAGCATTATTTTTAATATAACCGCTTAAGGTTATTTCTAATTACTAACATTATTTTATATAAATTTCAAATATTGTTTTATTTATATTCCATACTTTTAGTACTACTTAACTGTCTTTTACCTAAACTGCTCTTACGCTGATTACTTCTATTTATATAGCTTTCTACTCAGTTGACTGTCTTCTTCATTAAACCATTGTAGTGTGTTTCCCTAATGCTTTTATTTTCAGGTTTTAATCTTATTTCCCTATTCTATGTACCTAGTTTAAATTGTACCACTTCCTATTGTCCCCATAATATTTTTTTTACAGTTTACAATTTTTCATTTTAGAAAAATCAACGAGATATACATATGCTCTATACATTCTTTATTCAAAAGAAATAATCTAACTGCATTTACTGAAATTTCCAATTTAACTAATTTTAATTCTTATTATCTTTTTAAAATAAAATGCAGATATTTTATTTTATTTTGAAAATTTAATATTTACTTACTTTCAAAATAGGGTTATTCTACCTTCAAATAATTCCTTTGAAAATAATTTCAAATATATTACTAATATATTTTTCTCAACTTTTATATTAAATAATTTCATATGGGGTAGGACTCAGAGTGGATTTTTATATTTCCCTTCTTTTAGACTCTTCTTCTTTCTACTTACTTACTGACTTAACATCATCCAAAATATTAAAAATTCAGCTATTATCTTGGTGTGACTGATACACACCTTCCTTTGGGAACATATTTAATTCCTGCTTCTAAATTTCTACAACATATAAATTCTTACTTTTCCCTTATATAGACCAATTGTACATCATCAATCGGCATTCTTGGTGGGATCTATAACCATTAGGGCTATCGGGGGATCAACTAGGGAGATACGTACTATTTGGCTTCAGAGACCTTCCATATGTCGTGCTCATACTCTTCTTTAAGTCAACGTATTTCCATGTGACCTATTTTCTGTGGGGTAATCATAGTAGGTGTACATCTTCAACTTCATTCATTGCTCTGACTAATAGTTGACTTGTCCATTTTTTTCAAAATAAAGTTGTAACTACTCTATAGTCGAAATTATAGGGTTTGGCTATAATATATTTGTAATTATAGGTAAAAATACAAATACGTTCTCTCAATGTTTTCTAATTATAAAGATCGACTGACCTCACTCTAATATCAAATGTGACAACCCGCAACCTAAGGAGCCTGAATTTTCGCTAAATCAAAAATGCAAGTCCACCAAAGTACGGATCGTTGGTTTCGTATCGTGCAAATAAATAAATGCATATCAGAGTACTATCTATATAACTCACAACAGAATAATAAAGTATAATAAATCATATAGTACTGACCAAGATTGACACTTCCAATAACTAGTATCCTTGTCAGTGTCGAGCATACATAATGAAACTTGTCCTTTAGTTGTTGCCGTCTTGCATCAGTGGCTGTTTCTCTAAAGCTATCTTATGGGTTGTAATAAGGAAGGTGTCAAAACAACATTCCGGGGATTGGTAAATTATACACTTTATACATAAACTAGTTTATGTCGATTGCCTTCCATTACATGTTATGTCTTTTTATTTTACTTAGTCGTCTCGACTCCACGTACGCATATGATACGTCCCATCCACCCAAAGTGGATCATAACTATAGTGTGTGTATGTGTGTCTGTGTATAATATAAGTACCACAATTCCTCTTTGGAGCAAGATACTATCCCCGCTAGTATCCATAAACAAGCACCTCGTCAAGATCCACCAACAAAGCAGTATCACGTCCTCGTCATAGTGCATACCAAGTAACTCCCATAGTGTCTAATAACGGCGTCAAAATAGTTTGTCCATATATTATCTCACCTTAGGGATTTATTGGCTTGTTTGCTTCCTGTCTAGAGTCATCTCCGGGGAACTATAAATGACTCAGCTCCTCGAACTACCCCACTCGTTTTGGAAGACCTCACTTAAGGGTTATCTAGCCATTCCCATAAAAAAAAGTAAATAACTATGGCGGTGCATGACCTAAACATGACATATACTAGTAGGAGGTGTAACCCATTTAGGTGCATTCCTCTACTTTCTACTGACCGCTCATGATCGATGACGTTCTCAACTTATGTACAGCTCTTACTCCCTAATATGGTACAGACACACTAACATAGCATCGATCCTTGTTTACAATTCTATTTAGGATGCCTATTGCAATCAAGGCAATACCCCTCCTAAAAGATTGAAGCAGACCCTAGTGGGGTATTCCTACACATATATGCAAGCATATATAATTCCATGGGTCCTATAATTGGATATGTCCCACATCAATATAATGCATACACAACTGTTGGTAGCTGCATGCGGAGTGTGTAACACTACTGACCTTGCATTCCAGCCAATTCTAGTTACTACATCATCTTTATCTATCTAAGTTATCAGCTAATTTTAATAATTCACATCGGTCATAAACTCATACTTAAGGCTACGTGTGCATGTATTCATACCTATTTAATTAAAACACATCCAGTATTCAACTGTTAATAATATTCCTTTATTTTTTTAATGCATTTACTTCTTATTCCATATATATTAATTAAATGTCATTTGATGCTTAC
The DNA here is from genome assembly GCA_030765085.1 of Allium cepa. Taxonomy (NCBI): domain Eukaryota; kingdom Viridiplantae; phylum Streptophyta; class Magnoliopsida; order Asparagales; family Amaryllidaceae; genus Allium; species Allium cepa. Next base: position 73,292,958 of record CM060941.1, on the reverse strand, counting down.
ATTAAAAGATCTAAATATCTTTTCCTATTTACTTCCCTTTCTCATTATTGAATTTTTATTTCTATTCCTTTTTAACTTTTATTACCTTCCCTTGTTTAGTGGAATTTCCATGCCCTTTTTATTTTGAATTATTACTTGCCTACCCTTTTCAACATTATAATTTGATTTCTGTCTTGTCTCTATTGCATGCATATATATATATATATATATATATATATATATATATATGTATGTATGTATATTCTTTGCTTAAACTATTACTATTAATCTTTAGACATTTATGCATTTTAATGCATTGGAATTACATCTCTCTCAAAATGAAAGGTTAATACTGTAAGTCTCTATATCTTATCCAAAAAGGGAATTTGTGTTACGTTTGGAATTACAATGAATTATATTTTGTAATTATTGAAATAGACAGTACAACATATGGTAAAATATCCTTATTTTATACATCTCTTTCTTTTAAGCATACTCCTTGTTTATTTCAAACGATACACTTTTATTTGCAAAATGGAACTCGATAATCTATAAAAATTTATGTTGCAACACCTTACATTCCAATGAATCAAAATAACATTTAATCCCAACAAATTATTGTTATAACTTCCAATGAGTTAAAATTACACATATACAATTTTTTCCTACAAGCCTAAGACTACATTTAGGCATACGTTAATAGATTTACAACGATATAAATGCAATACTATATAAAAATATGTAATTTCCCCTTCACCTTTCTAGCTTTCCAAATCTTCAGATCTAATCCCTATTATTCTAGTTTGATTCTTCTTATTCTCCTTATTTGAATACAAATACCACAAGCATATATGTATATACATATGTATATTAATCAAAAATCTAGATCGGAGAAGAGATATGGATTTAATTAAGATTTTAGGCCCGGATTTATAATTTACCTTAGCTTTGATGAATTGATTTGACCCTATTCTTCTTCTCCATTGTCCTCTGCTATTCCGCACTTGTATATACGAATATAGACTATAGATTTATTTAGGTTTAAGAATTTGTGGAAAAGAGAAAATGGCAAAGCTTCATCGTTGCTTCGTAAAATATGAGAAGAAAGTGGGAGGTAAGGCTCATATTTAAAGGAGTTCGAATTAATGTCAGCGGTTTGATTCTTTTATTTTAAATCTAAAATATTCGGTCATGTCAACATTTCAAAATCGATAGTAGAATAGGTCGACCATCGCCCCTTACTGGTCGACTAGTAGTGGTTGATTGGCCAAAGTGAGGGGTCGATCGTTGGGCTTTGATTAGGTAAGTTAGTTGTATGATGTTTCATTTGTTAATTTGTTTCCTCATACGGTAGATCGAAAATATTTCTTTCTTTCTTTATTAATGTTAATTATACTTAAACATGAAGTAACTATTAACCTTAAATAATGTTAATTTATTTCATAAATAAGGTTTTATTTCCTTAATTACATATATAACTATTTTGAACTCGAATTATTCAAACGTTAGTAACTTTTATATTTGAACTCTAATGGAAAAACTCTGTATATGAAAATTGATTAGAAAATTTCCATGAACCCAATGGTGCAAGTCTTCTAGCCAAACCTGTCGTTTGTAAAAATTCTATTTTTGACATAAATTAATTATTAATTAATTATCATTAAAATTATGGGATGTTATATACATTTATAACAAATATAAATATGCAGTCATATACATAATACACTTAATTCATTCTAGGCCATCATTTACCCTATTTGTAATGAGGTATACCTAACCAAAGCCAAGGTTCTTTCTTAACCTTTAGCTCTAATACGAAGTATAATGATCCACCTTTTCGACCTTCAAGTGTCGACAATAATACATCCATGGTAATTTCGTGTCGAGCATCTAAGTGTCGGAAAGACAGATTGTTAGAGTAAATAAAAAGAAAAGGAACAAGGAATAAGGAAGAAAGAATACAACATTAGAATTTCATAGTGGAATAATAACATGTAATATCAAAAGATAGTACATAGTGCTACTCTAAGATACATAACATTTTAGACTTACAATCCTAAGTACTATCATCAACATGGACAGTTATAACATCATTCCTCATAAATGCTGATATATATACATAATAAAAGTGCAATGGAAATAAGAATACCGCGGAAGGTGAAAGCATTTAACTCGAATCTTTGAGCTCCAAAGATTATCCAAAGAAAACTTACCTTTCTGAAACTGTTCGAAAGAACACTCTAGGGGTTATGGAAAAAATAAACCATGATTCGGAGATAATCTTTATATGAGAAATTCAAGAAATATGTAATCAAAATATAATAATACTTTCGAGATCATCCGAATCACCATAATGGTATTCCTCTCAAAAGAACCAAACTCATCTAATAAGTACATATAGAGATATAATAGACAGTGCTTTGGATGTAGAATATAAAACAGAAAATAGTTATGCTACTTGCATATCACAACACAACAACATTAGAAGTACAACTAAAACCGCAAGTTACATTCGCATATGGATTTCTGTTGGAGATGCCCATAGTGCATCGAGGAAGATCTCCTAACAAGGGTTAGAATCTACCTTTCGAGCGTCGTATATCTCTAGATAAAATATACCATAAAGGAGAAACATGGCTGGTCCACCCCCGAACATGTGATACTAAATACCATCAACTCCCACAACAATATTGATAACATCTTAAATATGGAGTTGATATACTATTTTGAGTTCGCTAAACCCACTGGCTATGAAGCCTAGTTTTTTGTCATTACCGATGGTGAAGTCACATTCAGCATCTCTCACACGAGTCTTTATCACTCAAAGAGATCTTAAATCTCTCTACGAATTCCAGCATAAGTCATTCGACAAATGCAAACTCCGTTCTTTCTCTTGGAATCAACCTCAAGATAGACAATACCATCGCTAACATCGTTTGAAACGTCAATGATGGCCTCTCCCTTGGACTTAACCTTAGTATAGATAGTTAAACTCTATAAAATTTCAATCTATAACCGCTTCCAAAACATAGAACTTGTATATCGGTTTTGAAGTGGTTTTCGATATACACATATCCGATCTAGACTCCTCAAAGCTAAATTAGTGAATTTTGAGTTAACTCAATCTCGGTTCTTTTAGAAGTAAGTAAACGATATAAAGGGGTCCTCCATGGGGGATCTCGTATTTATACGTTCTTAAAGCAAGAGATGGTTCATATGAATGAGTCCTCCTTGGGGGATCTCAAACCATATCATTATGTGGATTCTTACATATACTTCCCAAGTTAATTTGGTCAAATTCAATGGTTGACTAATCAATTATCAAGTATAAAATGAAAACGATCATATATGAATACCAAGTCTCATATACTTATCACATTTTGGACCTTCTTAACTTATGCTATCCACCGATCAAGAGTGAAGCCGGTAGGTTAGAGTACTGTTTTCCTCTAAACCCTACCAGAACATCATTCTTAACTCTCGCAGATAAAATAAATCTACTTTGTCGATTTTTAATGCTAAAAGTGTTAAATACTTTCCATAAACAAGTAAACACATAAAGCACGATTAAGTCACACAAAGCGCAATTAAGTCACATAAGAGGCTTCTAATCCCTTTTTTATTTAATTAATTCTTATGAGTTAAAACTAAAGTTACTAAACAGTCATTACTATAAACCCAAAATCATTTTATACTTAACATTATCTTTATACTATTCTTTTTAAAGATCTACTTATTTTAAAAAGTACATTTAAGTATGTTAAAAAAATGTTACTAAAAACGTATTTACTGTAAACCCAAAGCCATTGTATACTTACCACTATCTTTAAAACATTCCTTTCAAAGATCTAATCATATCTATACTTATTTAACAAGGTAATGTACTTTTTACTTAACTTCTTAAAACCATTTATTATAGCTTAAGGTTATAACAAAACCACTTTTATCTCTTTTATAAAATAGTAACTTACATTTCCTAACATATATACACACACTATAAAAATACTTATAAATAGGTTTTAAATATCTATATAAAATATTACTTAGAAATAACTAATTTCAATTTTGACAAAAATCATAAAAGCATGTTTTGTATTTAAATTTGTATTTAAAACCCTTTTCTTAAAAATTCATAAATAATAATGAAAAATATATTTAAACTTCAAACAGCTATTAGAATACTTTAATTAATGTTACTAAACACTCCTAAAATGATTAGAGAAATATATTTTATAATTTATTTAAAAACTTCCAAAAAGCGTGTTTTATTTTTATTAAACCTTCTACTATAATAATTCATAATCAATTATTAAAATATATTTAAACTTAAAACTAATTTTAAAACACTATAATTAGTGTTACTAAATATCCTTAAAAGATTGTAGAAATATACAATGTTTAAATATCATTTTTAACTATTTAATTTGTTAAACAGCAAATAAAAGCATTTATAGAACCGATATCAAAAGTTCTGAAACACCCAGAAAATGTTTTAGATTCTTAGTATTGCAGAATTTTTTTTTGCCACACAATTAATTTTAAGCCCTTCAGTGTTTGATTTGTTTTCAACTAGCTACTAATCGACTTAAAGTCCAATTTTTTTTATAGTAAGTAACATACTCATAGTGCATCATAGCCATACCGAGAAACCCCTAAGAATGACTTTACAAAATCATACTAAAAATCACCTAGCACAAGGTATTTATAAAGTGCATTCATAATGATCTTTTTGCTTCTTTTCAAACCATGATCTGTCATTCCTACGATTTTGCAAACCATTTCTCCCTATCCCATACACTATTATAAGTGTAAATAACAAGCGAAATATATTATATTGCAACGTATTAACATACAAACAGTTTGAACAAGTTTAAACACAAGGGGATTCAAAGTGATTTCATAGCGACTATCGTTATATGGATCGTTCCATATCCCTTCCGATTTCAATACACAATCTAAACAATCATATATACACAATGTTAAGAATACGCCACATGATATAGAATGTCGTAGAAGTGATGATATAAACACTGGAGTTGTCATTTGCTTTCAAAAGCAAGCAAGGTTCAAAGTTATAAATTTATTAGTTTATTTTAATTTTATACTCAAGCACAACAAATATATCGCAACATATATAATCAAATGGTGAGTTAACCCACTTCAAAACTAAGATAACACAAGAACAAACCACCAAGAGCACATGAGCACTACCTACCTGTTTGTCCCAAAATTGGTCACAAACACCTGATAGTCGATGAAAACACCAGTTCATAATCACAGATCTCAGATGACTAGTATGCAGAGAATAAAAGATGAAGAACACTCAGAAAAATTCAAAAGAAAGTAATAAAAAAATACAGAATTTATAGTGGTTCGACGATCTGGCCTTGATGACTTTATTGATGTTCACTTGATGATTACACTCGATTACAGCGGATAACAACGAATTATAACTCTGAAATTCGAGTATAGAAGTAGTGATGAAGTGCTAAGTTGGATCCGGCAGAGTCTGGACGTTCGAGAGTTGAACGGCCCTTCTTTTGTAGCCTGGGGCTTTATTTATAGGTGTAGAAGGCTGATATCTCGCTCAAATTTCGGCAGACTCCTTCTGGCACGTGAGTGGGCCTGCGCGATCGATCCCGTGAAGTTTCGGCTCGATCCGTGACCGATACTAACGCAATTCGTATCTATCAAGATTCTGTCCAATGGAGTTGAAACTTGGTGTGAACATTCTTTAACTTGTACGTAAGCTCCTACAAAAATTTCATAGCATTTAGACTTGTGGATCTCAAGTTACGATCGATATGAGATAGATTTTTTGGTAGGCAGTTTCGTTCGAATCGATAAATTCGCATCGATCTGTTCAAATCGATCAGGGCACGTGCCCAGGTGATGACGTGGTGCGCACTCTTCGGATTGATCCACCATTTACGCCGAGTTGACCGAGTCTTACACTTCCACGCGCTCTATTCGTATCGACCTAGTGGGTATACTTTGCATCGATTCATGAGGTTATTTGGGGGCTTACTCCTATCAATGGAAGTGGGATGACATTCGCATCGATTCAGTATGTGTTATTCGTATCTACTAGATGGCCGACTGATACGAAACATGTGAGTAAGCGGATCGATACGAAGTGACGATTATCCATGGAAACGAATTAGCTGGTGATGAACGATGCGAAATAGGAGGCGAGGCATGCTCGATGGATACGGATGATGGCTCCATGATCGATACGAACATCGACTATGTAATGGATACGAATTGTGTAGTTCATATGGATGCGAAGCTTGATCGATACGAATGAGGCCTTTCTGGATCGATTCGAACAGTGTAGCCTCAGACGGATTCGAATCTGATCGATTAGAACACGACCCTTTTAATGGATACGAAATGGGGGCACTTCCTCCAAGTTGCATCGATCATAACTTGAGCATACGAACTCAGATTGACTTGAATTTTGGAATGCTGGTTTTCATGGCTTCATTTGTCATGTCTTCTCAATTGTAGCTTTATCTGGACCCAGACAAAATTCATCGATATCCATAGTGAGCCTGCGTACAACCAATCTTCGAGAAGAATTGTCTTTGGTTTTTGGTTAATCTTTTGGTATCACGGCCTTGCTAAAAGGCGGGGTAACACTTTCCCCCCAAAACATGCCTTGCGATAGGAAGGTGTGTTTTGTAATGTCGTAAGCTGGACGTTCATATCCTGTTAATGACCTGCAAAAAAATTGATAGTCTTATCTGGCCATGAATGACGATCGTACGGGCCGCATGCCATTCGAGGTGATATGTGACCTTTCGCGGTCAGATGCCATTCAAGGAAAATGGTGACTGTTCGAAGTCGAACGTCGTTCTAGATGAGTTGCGATCGTTCACGATCGGATGTCATTCTAGACTAATTGTGACCGTTCACGGTCGGATGTCGTTCTAGACGAATTGTGACCGTCCACGGTTGGATGTCGTTCTAAACGAATTGTGACCGTTCGCGATCGGGCGCCGCACGAGGCAGAGTGTGATCATTCACGATCGGATGTCGCACGAGGCAGAATGTGATCGTTCGCGGTCAGATGCCACATGAGGCAGAATATGATCGTTCGCGATCGGATGCCGTACGAGGCAGAATGTGGTCATTCACGATCGGATGTTCAGGGGGACTTGCACTATTAAGGTCAGATATCACATTCGAGTGAATTTCTGAATTTGTGACTTTGATGAATCGTCGCCACAAAGGGCATGCTTATGGACCGTTCGCGATCCCGCGCATATACAAGTAACTTCTTTTACGGAATTGCAAATATCAGATTTATGTTCATATGAGTTCTATAACAGAAATGTCCAAACAAACCAAATCCAAATGTTCAAATCAAAACAAAACTGAAGCAAGACAAAGATGTCAAAGTGCAAACTCTTACTACAATACGGTCAGTAGTCATTCAGCGCATGCATGTGGATCGTTCACGATCCCGTACATGTGTAAATGATTTGACCATGTTAATGAGGAGTTTACGACTTGTTCATCGTTATTCTAATCAATTGATAATCATCCGGTGTCCCATTCAGGGTCACCCTTATTTGATGCAGATGGTGTTCGTTTTGGCTCCACCGCTAGAGCTCGCCTTCTCATGTACTGAAGTAGCCTACTATTCTTGATATTCTCTTCTACCTCATCCTTCAGATGTCAACAATCGTATGTGTTATGACCGTTTAGTTTGTGGAATAAGCAATATTTGTCTAATTTACTCTCGTTGACAGTCGGATCCCTTCTCATTGGTCTATGATAGGGAACTTGCTCTCTGGTATCTTGGTAGATTCGCTCCAAACTCTCATTCAGCTCTAAATAAGTGGTGAATCGCAGCTCCCTCCGTGGTCGCTTTGACCTATCATCATTATCCTCAACTTTCCGCTTCTCCTTGCTCTTGAGGATCCTTCCTGGGTGGGTCTCCACCTTTTACTGCATAAACATTGATTCCTTCTTCTCTTTCAGCACCAGCATCCTCCAATAGTAAAAACTTTTCGGCTTCATGATAGAATTCTCCTAGATCCATAGGCGGATCTTTAGTTAGCAAATTCTTGAACTCTGGGCCATCAGCTATTCCGGATACAGTTGCCATCATAACCATGGATGGATCTGGTCGATCCACTAATGCCGCTACAGCATTGAATTGCGTCAGAAAACTCCTCAAAGATTCCCTGGCTTTTTGCTTTAGAGTTGCCAAACTCATCACATTCTTGGGTCTTGAAATGTGAATCCCAAATTGCCTCATGAATTTCTCGGTCAAATCGGCCTATGTTCCTATGGAGTCGCTTTCCAGCTGTCTAAACCATAGTGCTGCAATGTCTGTCAAATACAATGGAAAGCACCGGGCCATGACTTCTTGTGATGCCCTCAGCACTTCCATGTGCCTCATATACTTTGTCAGATGGACCGCAGGATCCGTCCTCCCATCATACATTTCCACTGTTGGTAGTTTGAATTATGGCGGGCTCCTAGCAAGCTTAATCGCAGGAGAAAAAGGACTCCTGTTCACATCTTCTGGATCTCCGTTTACTAATCTTCCTTTCATGGCCCGTCTGACCATTTCCGCCAATCTATCACTATGTTCAAGCTGAAATCTTTGTGCATTGCCTCCGATCTGCCCACCGAGTTCACAAGGGTTTTCAGGAATTTTCCCTCCTGGCTGTGCATCCATTCGTCTATCACCGCTAGGTTGCTCAGATCCCCCTGATTCTCTTCCCGGGATTGGATCAACATGCTTTAGGTGAGTGCCCCCTAGTTCTGGTGCTGCGCCGGATGGTCCTGCTCCATTCCGAACTCTGGTTGCTCCTTGATTTTTTGCTCTAAGTTGCCCAACCTGTCGAAACAAATTCAAAATCATTTCCTCTTGTCTTTTCATCATTGTCTCCATCTCATCCCTAGTGATGAAGATAGATGTCTGATTCGCTCCTGAGGAAGCCTCTTGACTCCCTTCATGTTGACTTCTTTCTGCTCTTTGTCTTCTACTTACTTGCCTTGTCATAGCTTTTCTGATCTGAATCCCTAAGTCTTCAAATTTAACTTCCAAATGATAGAATTGCTGAATTAGCCTTCTCGGTGAAAGCACCAAAATGTTTGCGCCAAAATTGGTCATAAACACCCGATAGTCGATGGAAGCATCAGTTCACAATCACAGATCTCAGATGACTGGTATGTAGAGAATAAAATATGAAGAACACTCAGAAAAATTCAAAAGAAAGTAATAAACAACACAGAATTTATAGTGGTTCGGCGATCTGGCCCACGTCCACTCTGAAATTGATGACTTTATTGATGTGAACTTGATGATTACACTTGATTACAGTGGATAACAACGAATTATAACTCTGAAATTCGGGTACAAAAGCAATGATGAAGTGCTAAGTTGGATCTGCTAGAGTCTAGACATTCGAGAGTTGAAAGATCCTTCTTCTGTAGGCCCTGGGGCTCTATTTATAGGCGTAGGAGGCCGATATCTCGCTCAAACTTCGAGAGACCCCTTCTGGCACATGAATGGGCATACGTGATCGATCCCGTGAAGTTTCAACTCGATCAACGATCGATACGAATGCAATTCATATCGATCAAGATTCTGTCCAATGGAGTCGAAATGTGGTGTGAACATTGTTTAACTTGTACGTAAGCTCCTATGAAAATTTTATAGCATTTGGACTTGTGAATCTTAAGTTACGATTGATACGAGATAGAGTTTTTCGGTAGGCAGCTTCGTTCGAATCGATAAATTCGCGTCGATCTGTTCAAATTGATCAAGGCATGTGCCCAGGTGATGACGTGGTGCACACTCTTCAGATCGATCCACCTTTTACGTCGAGTTGACCGAGTCTTACACTTCCACGCGCTCTGTTCGTATCGATCTGGTGGGTTTACTTCGCATCGATGCCTTCGCCTCTATTTCGCATCGATTCAAGAGGTTATTTGGGGGCTTACTCATATCGATGAAAGTGGGACGACATTCGCATCGATCCAATATGCGATGTTCGTATCTATTAGATGGCCGACCGATACGAAACACGTGAGCAAGCGGATCGATACGAAGTGACGATTATCCATGGATACGAATTAGCTGGTGACGAACGATGCGAAATAGGAGGAGCCTGGACCGATACAAAGCGAGGCATGCTCGATGGATACGGATGGTGGCTCCATGATCGATACGAACAACGGCTATGTGATGGATACGAATTGCGTAGTTCAGATGGATGCAAAGCTTGATCGATACGAAAAAGGCCCCTTTTGGATCGATTCAAACAGTGTAGCCTCAGACAGGTTCGAATCTGATCGATTCGAACATGACCCTTTTGATGGATACGAAATGGAGGCATTTCCTCCAACTTGCATCGATCATAACTTGAGCATACGAACTCGGATTGACTTGAAATTTGGAATGCTGGTTTTCATGGCTTTGCTTGTCCGGTCTTTTCAATTGTAGCTTTATCCAGGCCCGGACAAAATTCGTCAATATTCATAGTGAGCCTGCGTACAACCAATCTTCGAGACGAACTGTCTTTGGTTTTCGGTTAATCTTTTGGTATCACGGCCTTGCTAAAAGGCGGAGTAACACTACCATCATCAAACATCCAAAGCTTTCACCTTTGCTCCACTTTAGTGCTCGGCCTTCTTCCCCTTTGCCTGGGTTGCTTAGAGCCCAACATGGGTGCACAATTTTTTTTCCATATTCTTCCATCTTTGACTTGATATTCATTGTTACTATGATGTGTTAGGACCTTTGCTAAAGTTTGGTGAAGTTTGTGCTTCATTTGATATGATTTGAGAAAGATAGAATAAAGAGAGGAGAGGATAAAGACATTATTGTTTTTTGGGTTAAATAAATTAGCAACCCAACTTTTTGAACCAATGAAGGGCTTAAATAGGCTCTAAAAAGAGGTCATAACCACCTCCTAAACCTTCTTGGCCAACCAAAAGCTCATCACCCTCCCCCCATGTGTTCACCTTCACACATCGTCACTGCACCCTTAAGGCTTCCCAAAGTAACCCTCCTTTAAAATGTCTTCTTATGACATCATTGCTTACATCATCCTACCCCACTAATTATGAAAAAAAAATTAGTTACTAATTACATGTTAACATATTAGGAAAGCACAACAAGTTTGAACAAATTTATGGACTAAAAAGTCGTTTGTCGATAATGATTTTCGGTTACATTATTGATATTTCTTCGAACTATTCATTTTTACAAACGTTTTTCAAAAACAAGTTTATTTTCACAGTTTTTAATAAAAAGGGGGTTTATAAGGTTATAAAATCAATTTAATCACATTAGGTCCAATATTCAAATATTTAATCCGAAGTGTTTGAAAGTCCGAGTCATTATAATGAGCAATAAATGTGGGAAGATTTTAAGGGAGGAGTTAGAAAGGTTTCAATGTTTCCCTTAAAACAAAATCTCTTTTGTTTCATTCATAAATTTTTCCCCTAACAATTCACTCTTCTTTCTCTTGCTCTCCTCCTCTTCTTTAATTTCCTAAATCTTTAAACTTTCATGGCACCAGAATTCCCAAAACAAATATAAATTAAATCAATTTAATAAAGGTGGGTGATAACTTTAATCCTTGCATAATCCGGAGATCGATTCAACTGAATCTAAGAGCATCAATTTTATTCAAGGTTTGACTTTTTGGCAACATTCTAAGATATTATTATTTAATTTGTCTATGTTTTTCACTTGTTCATACGGTTGAATTCTATATTTTTCATCTTGCATTTTATCATTTATCTTTCCATTTTATTGTTCCTCTTTCAACATCTAATTCAAATCCCCCTTGGCCTATGTAAATTAAGAATATGCTTATTACATTGTTTTTTATTCTGATCTAGTTTAATTTTTATCTTCATTTATTGTATGTCCATTACGATTCATATAATTTAGATCCTATATCTCTTATAATATTTTGTAGTTGCTCTCGGTACTGTTTTAATATGAATATTCGTATCATGAATTTACGTATGCCCAAATTGTCCAATTCCTTATTATCTTTCTTTTTATTATTTTGAAAAAGCTACTTTTTAGTTGAAAACTATCTTTATAATCTTATAGTATATGTTAATCTTTTATATTTTCCTTGAAGAGCAATTTATTTTGTGACATTGCTGATGCTTTGATCAGAATTGTTTTAAGTACTATTTTCATTAGAAAAGGAGTTTTCTTAATTCATGTGGGGACTTTTGTGTAAATACAACTATTTTACTACTTTTCTAAATTTAAAGTATTGTGTAAAGTTCTATATCTACTGTTCCATTCTAAATTAAATGTCTGATTCAAAATCGTTGCCTTTTAAGTTCTAATAAATCTTTACACATATATCATCAAGTATATGTTTACATAAATAAGTTGATTCAAAATCCAAAAAATCACATTTTATTTCTTATTTTTTGAAAATAGGTTATTTATTAATGACAAAAGAGCATTAAAAATTCCGTCTCCTTGAAAAACCTTACCAAAGTAGCAAAGAAGAAGAGAACGGTAACCTTTAAACATTTTCACAAAATAAATACACAACAAACAAATAAAAAACATAAACTCCTCCCACTTAACAATAATCAAACCTTGCCCAACCTAAATAACACTAGCACAAACCCTAAACAAAATATCACCACCGCATCTATCTTTCTAGTCTAGATCATAACCCAAATTCCAGCTTCGACATTAAAGCTATGACTTCTTCATTCCTCACTTCAATTCTTCTGTGAAATTGAGCACGCATCTCCAGATCAAACAAATTTATTCTCTATATGTAACAATAACAACATGTTAAAACTGATAGAAGGTAACAGAGAATTGTTACATTCATTTTCTGACGAAGTTCATCGGAAAAATGGTCGCGTATCATCGCAGGTGGAGGCTGCAGGGGGCATATACAAGGCAAGGTCCACAGAGATTGAAGAATAAGCTTGGGGTTGAAATTGTGTTGATTAGCTTTGTGTGTGCAGGCAGAGACTGATACACGGTGTTTGTATAAAGTTCTGGTAACAGTGGATTGAGTCAAATTGTTATTTCTTGTACTAGTTGATTATGAGCTGTGTTGGCTAATATAGTCGTTACAAAATAACTATATATATATATATAGAATAGCAGCCATGTAAACAAGAGTAGAATGAAATAAAGATTGTCATTATTCTTCTTTTACATTTTTACATCATTCTTTACAAATTTCTCGTCTCTCAATCCCTCGTTTCTCTCTTAGTTGATCTTCTTCTTCCCTCTAACCTTTTTTCTGATTTCCTGACCCCATTGTTTCTCTAATCTTTGCCTGCAACTTCTGTTCATCTCCTACTATCTCCATCTTCTTCTTCCCTAAGGATACTTAACAGCCACCATACTCACAGTCATTCATCCATATTGATCACCAATCCTTCATTCCTTCCTATATCACCATGTCAAGGTCATCAGAGCTTCATGAACACAACAAAATGGTATCAGGGCAACCATCTGGGCATGATTCAGACCCTCTGATCACATCCCACACTAACCCAAGCCACGCTGCATCTAATCAAGATCAAGAATAAGCTTGGAGAAGACAAGAAGAGATTAACCGAAAGAATTTTTGTTCTTTGAGGAATTTAGAGCATGTAACACAAGATCTGAGTACCAAATTTGAAGGCATACATAATGTACTAACAGCTCTTGCTCAAGATATGCAACAAATAAAGATTCAAACTGCAACCCATACCGAAAACATACAGGGCATACTGGCTCCAAACCCTCATATTACTTCTTCATCAACCATTCAATCACCACTACCTCCTCCCAATCCAAGAAACCCTATGACAAATCCAAGAAACAGTCATGTGAACTCCTTCCCCATAAACACTCAGTTTCAAAACCAAGAACATTTTCAAGGACACAAAAACTCACCATTTCCATCTCTCAAACTGGACTTCCCAATCTTCAAGGGAGATGACATGGCACATGAATGGATAATTCAGGTTGAACAATTTTTTAAGTTTCATCAAACAGAAGAACAGTATTGGGTGGAAGATGGGTGGAAGTAGCTTCCTTCTACCTCAAGAAAGATGCCTTGAAGTGGTTCAACTGGTATACCCGTAATGTGCCAAACAATGAAACATGGCAAACCTTTAAAGAAGAAATCATGATCAGATTTAACCCAGAAGACATGGAGAAGCCTTATGACACCCTAGCTAAACTTAAACAACAAACCACTATCTCTTCCTACCTGTCCAAGTTTGAAGGACTCCAAGCCACCATAGTGACTTTACCACTAAAGTTTTTACTGGATCGATTCATTGGAGGTCTTAAAGAAGAAATCAGATATAATGTGTTGACATCTAGGCCTGCAGATTTCAGAGAGGTGGTATCTTTAGCCAAAATGTACGAAAATGTATGGAATTAAGCCAAGAAAGGAAATAAAGCAACCCGTACCTTCCCTTCATCTAAAAATAACTCCAACCCTGTTGTTCCTTATTCAAGAAATCCAAACACGAATCCAAGACCAAAAGATTGGAACACCGCTAATCTTGAGAATCTAGCCAAAAGTAAGGGTTTAACACCTAATCAATTAGTCGAAATGAGGAGGCAAAATTTATGTTATGGTTGTAAGGAAAAATGGCATAAAGACCATAAGTGTAAGGCTCCTCAAGTTTATGTTATTGAAGGTATCATGGATCTTACGGAATCGGAAATTGAGGGCACTTTTTTGGAAGATGACAGTGATGAATGCAACTAAGAAACTAAAGAGGAGACTCCCGTAATAACATTACAAGCAATGTGTGGCATTCCTGCTCTATCTACTATTAAGATCCAAGGCAATATTAAGGGGAAACCAGTACAAGTCTTGATTGATTCAGGTTCAACCCACAGCTTTATTGATGAACAACTGGCACAAAAACTCAAACTCAAAGTGAATGATTCCAAGACTTATGAAGTTGTAGTGGCTAATGGTGATAAACTTCAAGGGTCTGGAATATGCAAGGATGTGATATTGAAATGTCAGGGGTGTAGCATGCCAGTTGATCTATTGATTCTGCCTCTTGAAGGTTGCCAAATAGTTTTAGGGGCTCAATGGATGAAAAAATTGGGAGAAGTTACCCTTAATCTTGAAAAGCTAAAGGTTAGTTTGAATATGGCAAGAAGACTCGCATATGGCAAGGAATTAAGCAAGAGACCCTTAAAGTGGTTGATAAAAAACAATGGATAAGAAAAATATTTAGGGACAACTTACAATGATGATCTGTGCTCAAGAAAGGGTGAAATAACTGATAGTCCAGAAATCACTTCTCAAATCCCCCTTGAGATTAATAAATTCCTTCATCTATTTCCAGAAATCACTGCCACAAAGAAGTCACTACCTCCAAAAAGAATGCAAGACCATAAAATACCATTGATACCAGAGGCCAAACCTGTCTGCTTGAAGCCATATAGGCATTCCCATCACATAAAAAATGAACTGGAGAAAATAATCCAAGAACCATTGGATTTTGGAATCATCAGACATAGTACCAGTCCATAGTCTTCTTCTGTGGTGATGGTGAGGAAAAAGGATGGCACATGGAGACTTTTCATAGATTATAGAAGCTTGAATTCTCTAACCATCAAACATAAGTACCCTATCCCATTGATTGATGATCTTTTTGATGAGTTGCATGGGTCCATATTTTTTTCTAAATTAGACTTGAAATCAGGATATCATCAAATAAGAATGTATGAACCTGACATCCATAAAACAGCCTTCAAAACCCATGATGGACACTATGAATTCATTGTTATGCCATTTGGGTTAGTCAATGCCCCATCAACTTTTCAATCCCTCATGAACAATATTTTCAGACCATATTTGAGACAGTTTATATTAGTATTCTTTGATGACATACTCATTTACAGCCAGACATGGTCTGAGCATATAGAGCATCTTAAGATTGCTTTTTCAGGTACTACAGCAGAACCACTTGGTTGTCAAACTTACTAAATGCAGTTTTGCTAAAGAAACTATTGAGTACCTTGGCCACATTATTTCAGCTCAAGGAATTGCAGTAGATCCCAACAAGGTTCAGGCAATCATGGAGTGGCCACTACCTGAAAATTTAAAGTCACTAAGGGGATTTTTGGGATTATCTGGTTACTATAGGAAGTTTATAAGAAGCTATGTACTTATTACCAAACCACTCACGGAGATGTTGAAAAAGAATTCTTTTGTATGGACTGAAGAAGCAAAGCAATCTTTTGCTCAACTCAAACAGTGCTTAACATAGCCCCCATTGCTAGCCATGCCAGATTTCTCTCAACCCTTCATACTTGAATGTGATGTTAGTGGTCAAGGGATAGGTGCGGTCCTGTTACAAAATGGAAAACCTATAGCCTATCTCAGTAAGGCACTGCATGGTAGGAATTTAGCCCTCTCCACATACGAAAAAGAGTTGGTGGCTATTGTTGTGGCTACCAAAAAATGGACTCGGTATTTGCTTGGGAGGCAATTTGTGATTAGAACTGACCACCAAAGCCTCAAATACCTTTTAACACAAAAGTTGCACACTGGTATTCAAAACAAATGGTTGGCTAAACTTCATGGTTTTGATTATTTGGTGGAATATAAAAGTGGAAAGGAAAATACCGTGGCAGATGCGCTATCAAGGAGGCCAGAATGTTACAGTGAGAAAGTATAAGTTCAAGCCATATCTATGTTCAAACTCTCTGGGTTCAAGAATTAAAGGACACTCTATAAGCCTCTCAATGGTACCAACAACAACTTAAAAAAAATCCTTAATAAGGAATTACCCGAGAGCAAATACAAGGTAGTGGACAAATTAATATTCTATAAAGGAAAAATTCTTCTTGATCATCATTTAAGTACCCTACTGCAATCCATCATTAAAGGACATCATTCCACACCACTGGGTGGTCATGCGGGAATTAAAGGCACCATAAAAAAATTAAAACAAGTTTGTTTTTGGAAGCATATGAAGAGAACAGTGGAGCAGTATGTCAAGTCTTGTGATGTTTGTCAAAGGAATAAAAGTGAAACTGTGCCAATTCCGGGTTTGTTAAGCCCACTGCCTATCCCTGACAAGATATGGGAAGATATAACCATGGATTTTATTACATGTCTACCATGAAGCCATAAGTATACTGTGATTTATGTTGTAGTGGACAGGCTTAGCAAGTATGTGCATTTCTTCCCTCTCAGTCACCCTTACATAGCCAAGGGGTAGCAACGGTGTTTCTTAATGGAGTTTTCAAGCTACATGGCAGGCCTAGATCAATAGTCAGTGACAGGGACACAATGTTCACAAGTAGTTTCTGGCAAGAGTTGTTCAAATTACAGGGCAGCCACTTAAAATTAAGCTCATCTTATCACCCCCAAAGTGATGGACAATCTGAGATAGTTAACAAGATTTTGGAGGGATATTTAAGATGCTTTGTAAATCACATACCACATGAATGGGTTGACTGGCTTCCTCTAGTAGAATATTGGTATAATACATCATGGAAAACAACAACTAATACTACTCCATACAAGGCAGTTTATGGCATAGACCTTCCAACCCTGCTTTCTTATGTGCCAAATACAGCCAAAGTCGAGGAAGTGGAGGAGTTGTTATTTAGTAGGGATGTAACACTAGAGTTTTTGAAAGATAGTTTGAGACTGGCTCAAGGAAGAATGAAAAGGTATGCTGATTTGAAGATATCTCATATGGAGTTTATGGTGGGGGATTGGGTTTTCTTAAAGCTTCAGCCCTATAGGCAAATTACTGCAAGAAATCATAAAACACATAAATTATCCCCTAAATATTATGGTCCCTATCATGTGGAGGCAAGAATTGGAACTGTTGCCTATAGATTACAACTACCAGATCATGTTAAGATACATCCAGTTTTTCACGTATCTCAGTTAAAAAAGAAAGTAGGCGATAATGTTGTGATACAGAATGATATTCCTAGCTATGAGACTAAAGTGGCAGAACAACCAGACAAGATCTTGGACAGGAGAATGGTACCCAGAAATGGAAAGGTTGTGATACAGATTTTGATCAAATGGAAGGGCAAGGGTGAAAATGAAGCTACATGGGAAGATTATTGGCCAACAATTAGAAGATTTCCGACTCTAGACCTTGAGACAAGGTATATTCTTGAAGAGGAGGGGAAATGTAACAATAACAACATGTTAAAACTGATAGAAGGTAATAGAGAATTGTTACATTCATTTTCTGACGAAGTTCATCGGGAAAATGGCCGCGTATCATCGCAGGTGGAGGCTGCAGGGGGCATATACAGGGCAAGGTCCATAGAGATTGAAGAATGAGCTTGGGGTTGAAATTGTGTTGATCAGCTTTGTGTGCATGTGTGTGCAGGCAGAGACTGATACACGGTGTTTGTATAAAGTTCTGGTAACAGTTGATTGAGTCAAATTTCTATTTCTTGTACTAGTTGATTATGAGCTGTGTTGGCTAATATAGTCGTTACAAAATAACTATATATATATAGAATAGCAGCCATGTAAACAAGAGTAGAATGAAATAAAGATTGTCATTATTCTTCTTTTACATTTTTACATCATTCTTTACAAATTTCTCGTCTCTCGATCTCTCGTTTCTCTCTTAGTTGATCTTCTTCTTCCCTCTAACCTTCTTTTTGATTCCCTGACCCCATTGTTTCTCTAATCTTTTCCTGCAACTTTTGTTCATCTCCTACTATCTCCATCTTCTTCTTCCTTGAGGATACTTAACAGCCACCATACTCATAGTCATTCATCCACATTGATCACCAATCCTTCATTCCTTCCTATATCACCGTGTCAAGGTCATCAGAGCTTCATGAACACAACACTATACCATGGAATAATTCTTCCTCTCAAATAGTTTTTGATTCCGCTTGAGCTATATTTGGTGAATACCGGTGAAAGCTATATCGCGAGCTTGCCCTTTTTGCCAAAACGATTGTTAATGAGTCCTAGTTCATCGATAAGTTGTGATTTAATAGCCGGTGGAAGTGAAAGTTGTCCACGAATTTGATTCCAAAAATAAGTACTATATTTTTTGTAAAAAATAAGTGTGCATGAGATTCTTTTGCTTGATTACATAATACACAATCTGTTGTATTCATTAAACCCCATGATTTTAATCTGTCATTCGTAGCCAATCTCCCCAAACATGCTTTGTGTGCTGTGAAACTAAATTTTCATGTTGTAGTTCGATGCATATGACCTTTCCCCGATCGACTTTAGGTGTGACTTGTCTGATATCATGCTAAACAGATGAAAATTTAAAATTAGTATAGCCTGCAACCTTCCGGTAGTCACAATTTTGATCAGTCGCTGGGTTGATGCTTTGTATTAATGTTTGAATTTCTCTTGTATAGGATAGAATTTGAGGTTGTCAAGATCCCTTTGAAATAACACAATTTACAGTAGAATTAGCACCTGGAAATAGTGTAAGTCTGTGCTATCCCGATAAATAGACCATAGTTTCATGATTCAACCATGGGTCGAACCATGAAGAGGTAGAATCACCATTAACTATCACTCTATGCATTAATGTTGATGCATCTCTAGCCCATAAAATATACTTCATTGTATAGGAAAAATTGTTATTTATAGCCACCACCCAGAATCTTTGGTTATGTAGATATTTATATCTCATCCATAAACTCCAAATGTAGTCTTTTGTAAGTAGAGTTCAAAGAAGTTTTAATAATGTAGTTTGTCTTAAATCCTGTAGTAATCTAAGGCCAATACCTCCTTTTGTTTTTAGTCTGCATAATAATTCCCATGCAATTTTACGCGTTCTACCTCTCCAAAAGAATTCAACACACATTTTTTCAATTATATTCACTACAGAGGTCGGTAGATGATATATTAATAGCCAGTATAACACTATTGGTGTGATGGTACTTTGTACAAGTTCCGCTCTACCAGCAGTCGATAACAGGGCACTATCCCATCTCTCAAATCTGTTAAACACCTTGTTCAACAAGGATGTATACTGTAAGGCAGTATGTAATCAGTAGACAAGAGGACACCTAAAAACTTAACTGATAAAGTATATTCGACCTTCCCCAATATAGATAAAATTTGATGCTCGTTAGGGACATCTCTACTAAAATACACTTTTGATTTGAGTTGGTTGGTGTGTAATTCTGCCGTACTTGCTAGTTGATTGAAAATGTATTCATTGTAACTACATTAGCTGCTGTAGCACTTTAGAATATCATGGCTTCGTCCGCATATAGTAAATGTGAGATTATAGGCTGATTACAAGAAAGCGGCTGAAGTTGTTAAAATGGAGTAGCATCTTCCATCAATAATAAGAAAAACTCCATTGTAACACAAATAAATAAGGAGACAACGGATCACCTCTCCGTATGCCTCTATTAGATGTAATAAATCCAAGTGTAATGCCATCTACCATTATGGAAAAAGTGGAAGTGCTAATGCATTCGTAAATTAAATAAACCTTTGAAACTAGGAGCCCCATCATGTATAGCATGTAGTAAACAAACTCCCTATTCACCATGTCATGCGCCTTTTGCAAGTCTATTTTTATGCACATTTTTGGCCTGCCTTTCCTTTTGAAATCCCGAACCAGTTCATGGGCAAACAATATATTCTCACCTTTATTTTTGCCAGGCACAAACGCCGATTGGTTTTTGCAATAAGATAAGGCAAAAAATCTTTAATCCGCAACAAATAATTTTAGATATTATTTTGCATAACACATTTGCACAAGAAATGGGCGATAATCTGAAATGCTTTGTGGCTTATCTTTCTTAGGTATCAGCGAGATGAAATTGTGGTTCAGTCACCGAGATATTTCTCCTATTTGGAAGGAAGAAGCAACTACATAAAATAATGCTTCCTGTAGTTCATCCTAGTGCAGAATAAAGAATTTTGATGAAAATCCATCTAGGCCTGGGCTTTTGGAATCTTCAATTGAAAAACCGCATTCTTTATCTCTGATACGGTAAAAGCAGTAATGCCTTTTACCCATTATTAATAATTTGTGTTGGTAGAACAGGAGGGAATACCCTTCCTGTTTCGCCATTGAACAAATTAGAGCAGAAATTTATAGATTAAGCAATAATTTGCTATTGATCATATGTAAAATTTCCTTCAGTGTCCAGCAATCCATGAATCTTGTTTTTATGCTTTATCATAGCCATCCTTGCGTAGAAAAAAATTAGAGTTAGTATCTCCACTTTGCAGCCATGTGATTTTAGTCTGTTGCTTATTGGATATATGCTGTAATTTTCGCTTTCTTTGAGCATAAGATGCAAATGCAGAATTTTATTACATTGCTTATCGTTTTTTGGATTTGCATCAAGTTCTAAGAAAGCCATGTTATATTCCTCCTCCAACTGTTGCAATGAATTAGTCTAAGCTCTTGTTATGTTGTAGTTTTTGAGATTCCTTTTGATGGTTTGCAAAATATTTATGAATTTTTGCATATATGTTCCCATGAATCTGCTTTAAGCCCATCATGAATACATTCCATATAACCTTCAAGTTGATTCCATGTATTAACATATTTGAAAGGCTTCCCTTTTGGTTGTAACTGCTGCGGTGTAAGTTGTAATAGCAGAGGTGTGTGAATGCTGCATTGATTTAGTAATGTTGCTGCAACTTAATCTGGGAATTTAGTTAGAAATTCGTAGTTTGCAAGAATTGTGTCAATACTTGTTGCAACACCTCTCCTTCTCAATGTAAATTTGCAACCCTGCAGCATAGTTTCAACCAAACCACATTTTAACATATAATTTTTAAAATTAATAATATAGGATAAAGGGATTGGTAGCCCACTTCATTGTCCTTTGGGCTAGAGGCATTATTAAAATCTCTCATCACCACTATAATACCCCTAATTTTAGTTACAATATTCATGATATTTAATTCGATAGATTAAACAGAATAATGTAAATGATTAAGGAAAATGAGAATTGATTATCAACAAGGTAGTGTCTTAATAAATTAAGCAATGAGATTGTTTTGAAAAACTTAACATATAAGAGAATATATGAGAGGGGCAAAATAGATAGATCCATCTTTTAAACTGTAAACCCTCTTCTCCTCATATCACTCTCATTTTACATAACATCAAAACCATCAAACAGAAAGTGCAAAGGCTGGCCATTAAACAAGGGAAAAGAGGGAAAATCAAGGGAACTTAAGGAAGAGATTAAGGAAAACTAAAGCAATATTAAATCTTAACTCCAACAATAAATCTAAGGTGAATAATACATGAACCATCTCTATTTCTTGTTCTTGAATTCCGCTATGGTAGTATTTACTTGGCTAGTAACACCTCTTTAGTAAAGGAACCACTTCTTAGGCCGGTTGATAAATTATTTTGATGATTTTTTAAATTATGGTTGTTTAATCACTGTTTGGATAGAATAATGATTTATGGAAATTTTATAAGATTATTTGAATGGGTTTTAAGCGTAAAAATTAAGTTTTAAATCTTCAAATGTCTTGATTTTCTGATATGTTGTGTAAAACATTAATTTGGAGATGAGTTTTTAATTTTATAATTTTACAAGTTGTATTAAATATTTTATGAACTTTTTAAGGAGGAAATAATATTATTTCGAGTTTAAAATAATTAAATATGGTTTATGACCTCGAATTTTTTATTATTATAAAGACGATCCTATTTTTGTATTTATATGATTTTTAGGGTTTTTCTCAAGTGATTATGAATTATGGTGAATTTAATATGCTAGAGAAGCATTTAAATTATTAATTAATTAAGTTGAAAAATGTTTTGGAATTGTAAAACTGATGTGTGGCAGTTTTTTAGAAAAAGAAATTGTTAAAGTATAGTATTATCCAATAAATATTGGACAAGAATTAAGATTTGGTGAAAAGTAATTGCTTTTGGTAGCAATAAAACAGTTTTCATGATGAGTATGATAATGCCATATCACGTGTATCGTCATCGAGCCTAAGACATCATCGCTTCTATGAGTCTCGACGTCGATAACGAAGGATGCATATGATAACTACTTAGGTAGTTATGGAGTTATTCCAACCGTGTCGAAGTCGACAATTGCAATAACCTATGCCGGACGGCATCACAATCTCGTGACTCATCCAATGTTTAAAACTTAACGTCGTGGTCATCGATGCCATTTGTCTTCACCCTTATTTTAATTAATGCCACATGCTACTACTTTGAATGCTTTGAATGCTTTCGACATCAATTATATAAAAGAAAGTGGTGCTGCTTGTTTTAACTTCGACTTTATATATTAAGCGGCATACTAGTTGAAGTAAAAGTTTTATAATAATGCCGCTAGTCTTCAAGCCACCATTCATCAGTGTCGAAGGTCTTATGCATTATTGTTTGGTAAGGATGCCACATTTATTCCTTTTAACGCTGACGAGGCTTATTTTTATAACTATGCTTTAAAGAGGCAATATAGCATATGTTCAAGAGGGTCGATGACCCTATGTTTTTAGTAATTAGCCGTATGGTTTATAAAATCTTGAAGTTTTGGTTTAAAAGGTGGATAGCCTATATCATATGAAAGTCGATGACTTTGTTTTGGCATAAAGTTTTCTAATTAAGGGAGTTAAGTTTTTGTCTCCAATTTAGATAGAGGTCGATATTGTTTTAATACCGAATTTTTTATATATTGTCCTAATTAATGGCGGCAAGCCGTATGTTTTATGATTTCGATCTTAAACCTAAGGGATACCAATGTTTTATCTTGCTAAGGGTTATAAGTATATGAAGTGGCATTATTTATTTGGAGGTACCAACGTGGAGATAACTCGACATTAATCATTGGTGATACTAATGTGTTTCTTTATAAAGTTTGATATAGATCATTGGAGATACCAATGCATATTATTTTAAGATGCTATAAGCTTAAGAGGTAAACCTAATTGGGGACACTAATAAACATAGGTTGGACATGTGGGTTAAACATGAACTAAATGAATATGTGATGGGGTCATAGTTATCCTAGGAAAACTAAGCGATGTGAGATGGATAGTCCATATCATGCCAGAGATGGATAGTCTCTATATGGTTGTTGTAAGGTTCATAGTCATTCTAGGAAAAGGATAGTCCACATTATTTTAAATAAATGAAACCATTTGCGATGGGTAGTCCATATGGTAAAGGATGGGTAATCCAAGTAGTTACATATGAGATGGGTAGTCCACATAAATATAAGATGAATGATCATTTGAAATATAAGACGAATAATCACTCGACATTAAGACAAATAGTTTAATAACCTGGGATGGGTAATCCAGTATATATTGCTTGTTTGCATATCATAATGTTATTATATTATAATCATTGTGGATGCAAGAGCATGGTATATAGTTGAGATATTATGGTTAAGGTGCTAGTGAGGGGACAACCGTTCCGCTTAGCGGTATGGTCCCATTGGATACCTATTGGTTCGGGATGATAGGTTATTATTCACATTAGACTTTTTGTCTGACCTGAAGTTTTTTTTCCCCTTAACTCTCAAGACTTATTTGAGTAGGTCGAGAGTAAGGGTTTTCAGGTTTCCAGTTGGACAAATAAGCTTCCAGAGATGTGCAAAAGGCAATCTAGCTGTTAGTAGCTTTATTTACTTTTGTTGTGTTTGTCTGTATAGATGTAAAGCAAAGTTGTATTATTGCCTAGTATTGGACTTTAGTCAACCAAGTGGGCATCGTCATATGTCGCTCTTGAAGTATGTTGTAATAATTATATTTTCTCTGAACGTGGGATTGCAAATGGTTTATGTAATGAATGTGATAACCTTATTTTGAAATGTATGAAAGTTTTCTCAATGAAAGCGTTAGAAATTTCCATATTAATGTGTTTCTGATATTATCAAGATGATTAACATAGCCGCATTTTGTCATCGGAAGTTGATAACTACGGATGACTGCAACATCCGTAGCACTTAGTTTTGGACCACAAAATGGAAGATGTTACAAGTTGGCATCAGTGCATAGGTTTATGTAAAACCTAAAAGACTAAAAGGTTTTTGAAAAAATAATCATAATAAAGTAGAGATAAAGAATGGGTATAGGATAACGCTATAGTAACATACTTGTATTTGATATATATATAAGTATGTATTCTCCCCTATCTCTTAGACCGTTCTTTTGTAACTTACCACTGTTCGTATGCAGATTTACAAGAAAGAAAGATATGAATGCAGTAAACAGAAGAGTGCATCTAGGTGGCGGAAGCACCACAACCAATGGAAATGCTCGGCTCAACACCAAAAGAAATCCGGGTCGATAGGCAAATGCAAATGAAAATGCAAATGCTAATGTAGGTGCTACGACCCCACCAGTAGATATGGGGGCTATATATCATTTCTTTGTCAATCTGATGCAAGCTGGATGCAGGAGCAGCTAGAGGAAACGCTGCTAATGCAGGGAGAGTCAATCCCGTAGCGTCCGTTGGTAATAACTATGCTAAGCTGAGTTGAGGTTACACCAGTCTGGATGGGAAGCCTTTTCTCGGGACTGAAGATGCTATTAAAGTGGAGAACTGGTTGTTACATTGTGAAATGATTTTTGCTATTTGGGTCAGAATGATGAGTAGAAAAGGAGATCGGCTTCGAGACAATTGCAAGGTGCTGTGTTATTTTGGTGGAAAGGAGTGACCATAGTGATACCAGAGGAGGAATTGACTTAGCCAGAATTCCAAAGGAGGTTCGAGAAAAGATTTTTATCTGAGATAGCAATGTCATCCTTGCATAATAATTTTATGTTGTTGGAGAAGGGGAAAATGTCAGTGTTGGAATACTCTGCTAAGTTTGATGAGCTGTCCAGGTATGGATATGCCACTATTGATATTGCTATCAAGAGGTATGAGAAGTTTATCTGGCGATTGAGACCGGAGATTGCTAGGACGACCATGCTACATCTTCGGGATCCATCAAATTAGTAAGGGAGATCTCAATTAGGAACGAAGAGATGTTTTCTACTTTCAGAAAGGAGAAGCAAGTTGAAACCCAAAGTTCTCAAAATAGGTAGAGGAAATTTTTTAAGAGTAAGGGAGCTCAAAAGGATGGAGCTGCTAAGAAAGGGAAGACTGACATTGTCTGTTATAAATGTGACAAGAAGGGGCACTATGTTAATGAGTGTCAATTGGGTGATTGTAAAGTGGTTGGGGTAAGAAGAATGTGAAGTGCTTCAACCAAGTGGGTCATTGTAAGAACATATATCAAGAGGTGGCCAAGGCAGAGAAGGGGAAAGTCTATGCTTTGGAACCATCATCTTCTAGACCAATAACATCTGAGAAAGGAAAGTCTATAATGAAAGGTATGCTTTTGATTCATAGCATACCGGTTAAGGTACTGTTTGGTACTGGTGCATTGCATCTATTTATATCTTAGCGTTTGATAGACAAGTTATGTTTAGAACCATCATGCCGTGTTACTTCCTTAAGTATAACTAAAGAGGGTACGCAACTCTAGGGATGAGATGTTATCACCTAGAGTTTGAGTTGCTAGGTTATACGTTAGCATATAGTATGTGTTCGATTTTGCAGGTTTCGGGATTATTTTGGGTATGGATTGGTTGCGCTAATATGGTGCTAGTATATTTTGCCAGGATAGGAAAATATCATTGAGACACCTTGATAATAATGACCACATTGTATACTTAATTGAGAATTTGAGTCCAGAAGTTTGTGCTTTATTGGGTATCATAGAAGTGGAAGATGAGTTTGGATTGAGTTTTAGTAGCAAGAGAATTCGCAGATGTGTTCGAGCCTATTACAAGACTACCGAAATGAGCTATTGAGTTTTATATAGATCTTGTACCTGGAGCTGAACCCGTAAGTAAAACCACCTAGTAGAATGACACCTATTGAGATGAAAGAGTTAAAGGTGCAGCTTGTGGACTTAGAAGGAAAGAGTTTTATTAGACCAAGCAGTTCGCCTTGGGGAGTGGCAGCGTATTCATGAAGAAACTGGATGAGTCGTTAAGATTATGTATCGATTATCGTAAGTTGAATGAAAAGACGATGAAGAATCGATATCCTTTGCCGAGAATAGATGATTTGCTTGACCAGTTGAATGAAGCCAAGATATTTTTCCAGTTGGATCTGGTGAAAGGGTTCCATCAACTAAGAGTGGCGGAGAACAACATTCCTTTGATGGCATTTCGAACAAGATATGGCTTATATAACCAGAGAATATGCAAGTAATATATTAACATATAAATGGTAGAGGACAATACTTATACTAAGATTTATAATCTTTAATATATTTAATTGAGTGATATCGACTTATGGAATAATGTATTTCTTACGAAATATGTTGTGATTCAAGTGTCAGACACATCAAAAATCATGGTATACGTATTTTTATATGTATATTTATTACTCAATATTTAGGGTTTCTCTAATATTCCACATTTAGTTTATACATTAATATAATATAAGTTTTATTATTATATAACTTTTATACGTTATTTAACTTATATAACATTTTATGTATAACATCATATTAATTAAATCTTATTTAATTAATTTAATTAATTATCATGTTATACATTATAACATAATATATTGAAAATATATTAATAATATATATATAAATTAATTTATTAATTTAATTAAAAAATTTAATTAATTAAGTTAATTAAAAAAATTAACTAAATTTCATTAATTTCGAAAATTCTTTTATACACACATGTATATTCTTATTGTCTTAAACAATTCAAGACAGCAAAACAAGCATCATTATTAATCAACTTATTTAATTAATTCATTTTATTAATCTTATGAATAAATAATAATTTTGAAATTAATTTTATAACATTTTTAATAGTTATAATATTTTATAACTTTTATGATATGTGTTTAGATTTAAAACTTTTATTTTAAAATCTAACTTTTAAATTTAAAACTTTTATTTTAATTTTCAAAACAATATGAAAATTAAAATTATAACATTTATACTATTGTTCTTATTTTTAAAATTTAATTTCAAATTCAATTTTTTATTTTAATTTCAAAATAGTTTGAAACTAGCCAAAGACCCAATTCAAATTGGGTCTTCTCTATTAGGAATAACCTTTTGGTTTACCTCATCATTTCGGGCAAGGATAGTAGCTAAGTCA
Source organism: Allium cepa (assembly GCA_030765085.1). NCBI lineage: Eukaryota > Viridiplantae > Streptophyta > Magnoliopsida > Asparagales > Amaryllidaceae > Allium > Allium cepa. The sequence continues at coordinate 73,264,882 of CM060941.1, read as the reverse complement.
GGCAGAGTACTTGATTACCCAAACCCAACCTTAGACACTACTTTTCTAAAAACCCTACCATATGGGTAGGCTTTAATAAGTTAGCCCTAATATTGTTAATTTAGACTGCAAAGGCTATTTGGCATTGACACCATTGTTGAAATTGAACTAGTACGCTGTGGGGGTAAATAGGTAAATTTTAATTTTTTTTACCATTTGGATCATTATTAGGCCTATGTAGTGTAAACTCATTTAGAACTTTCCTGAATTTCTTTTAAATAAAATCATTATTTAATTTAATTTTATAAATAAAGTTTTATGTTATATAATATGCATTGTATTTTATATGTGTATAATATACACATATGTGTGTACATGCACATGCAACGGGAAAATATGTGCATGGTTTGACATGCTCATATGTATATATTGGAACTTACATCACAACGAGCATGTAAGCACCCATGTAATGTATTGTCTAAATGTATATGTATATATGCATCAAAATATTGTATGTATGTATGTATGTAAAATATAATTATATGATTATTACAAAATATTGATTATAAATTATTTACACGAGGCATTTATAAAATATATATTCAAATATTTATAAATACACATATAAAAAAATTAAACGATAAAATTATTTAAATTGTTAGATATTTCTAATATGTGAAATCCAAACTGAAATTATTTATTTATAATTTTTTTTAAATTAATTTATATACATTATACGTATAAACATATAATTAGTTGTTATCCAGCCTATTGACCAAGCAATATTCGAATGGACTGGATGAGTCGAACTTGGAGTTATCAAGATAGGAAGCCCAAAGAGATAACTCAAGGGTCCAAAAACCAAGTATATGCAAAGCCATATGACACGGATAAAGCATACTCTAAGAGTTCGGAGAAACCGATCCAACAAAGTGTTGGATCGGTACCGATTTAGGGAACCATCTCCAAACTTATCCAACTTTTTCCTACCTACTTTACTCGATGCTAGAATCCTATTCCAAGTGTTGTTTTGTTATTCCCATGCAGTTTCTCTATCAATCTCCATAGGCACTTGAATCAACAACTTTCCTTCTCCATGGATCCATCATTTGGACTCATATAAGCAAATAATGATGTGAATAAGTATGGAATCACGAAGCTAATCATCATGTGATCCAACATGAAGAGCTCAAGATGGCTAATTTGGCTATCTAATAGATCGACACTGATCTAAGCCTATGTATCGGTACCGATCCATGATAATTATTGATACGACAACCAACTTTTATGGATAAGTAGTCTATGGCATGCAAAACGATGTGGAAATCTTCTGGATGAGATTTTAGGCTTCCTACGTCTATAGATAGAGGGGCAGGGCTCATTTCTAAGGATCTTTTGGCTCTTGCTTTCCCTAATTTTAATTTCTTGTAATCATTATTAGATTTATACTGATCCGTAAGAACTCCTGCTTGTAATATGTAAGATAATCAATAAAATCACTAAGTAGGCATAGGCCAAGATTAGCAGAACCACTATAAATTACCATGTGTTCTTTCCTACTCGTTTTCATTTAAATTTCTTCACTTTTTATTATCTGCTTAATCTTCTGGGTGTTTGTGCCATTTTTGGCTCAAACAATTTGGTGCTTTCACTAAGAGCAATTATTCTCAAGATACTTGGATCCATCATCTACTATTGGGTTTCATAGATCCAAGAGATAGATCTAGTTTTCCAACCTTACAGTCCTACTATGTAGATTTTAAATAATATAAGAGAAACTATTTGCTATGGTCTCATCAAGGAAAGAATGTATTATAACCTCCATAGCTACTACTGATGCTAAAAACCATGAGCCACACATATGGATGAAGCCGCTTAACCAACTCAACGGGAGATCCAAAAACAGCAGATGCCGCAACCAGAGTGAAAATGGATCTGATGATGAAGCAGATAGATGATAAATTCCATGATATCATAACCAGATGAACCTGCAGATGCAGCAGTGCTTGAGGCTATTAAACGAACTAATGCATAACCTCCAAAGGAGGAATGGGAGGGATTGAAGTTTAGAGTCTAAAAGTTCCTCATCATTCGACCAGAGATAGAGAGATAAAAAGCAGAAGAAGACTCAAAACACTGTTGGGAGGTCATATCAAGGAGGAAGACAAACTCGAGGCTCGAGTTTGTGGATCGATGAAGATCCAAGAAAATGGATCGGCATCAATCCAGCCGATGGTGGGCTTAGTGCTCGCCCTTGGGATTGCGGCGTGGATCTGACTTCTAGATGCACTGTAGATGACTACAATTCTAAATACAAGACAACTGCTGATGATGCTATGCATAGGAATCTAACATAGGGGACTGTTGGAAGAACGGATCTCCTAAAGTCTTGAGAACCTAGGTTCGAGAGTATGCCCGAGAGCATTCACCGGGCTGAATACCCGAAATAGATCTCGATCACCGTCGTTCAGTCAAACATGTGGAACTTGAGTACTTAGAGGATATAGTCAGGAGACTTGTGAGTGAAAAACGATTCAAAAGCAATGATGAATGAGGTACTTCACCTAGAAGAATCCGTTTAGTGAGAACATTCTACATGAGAAGTATCCATGGAGATTTGTAATGCCAACGATGTCGCTATACGGTAGAAAGCTGGATCCTAGGTAGCACTTGATGAAGTACGAATGGCATATGAGTCTGACAGAGTGTCAGATGCCATAAGATGTCATTGTTTTCCAATTTTCCTAGAAGTAGCAGCGACGATGTGGTTCACTCGGCTCCCACCGAAATCCATATCGTATTTCACTGAGTTTTTGCAAAACTTTCTAGAGCAATTCCACTTACACACTACACGTTCGAAAGATGTGATGTCATTATCTAACCTCTTCTAAGGAGAGGGAGAGTCAATAAAAGACTTATTGAATTGGTTCCATACAGTTGTGACGGAAGTAACAAATCCCAATGAAGACATAGTATTTATGGCGCTGATTAGAGATTTAACCCAAGACGAATTTCGTTGAATGGTTATAAAGGAAACCCCCATCGATGATGGATGCTTTCTACGGAAAAGCTAATCGGTACTTACGCTTGGAAGAAGTGTGCAATCATCCTAGGAGAAGCAATGCTGGAAATTCAGACGAAGTCATACAAAGTAACCTTACTGTAAAGCAATCTAGAGAAAGTTTTGGAAACATGGATGTGAATATTGGCAACAAGAGTGATAGCTAGAAAAAGAGCGATGTTGAAATGAAAGCCAGATAATAGGAATGGTCATAGGATTCCTAAATAAAATAATTATACTGAAATGAATAACTCAATCGAGAACATCTATCTAGCAACTCAAGGTACCGAATAGTATAGGAAGCCGACTCCAAGAGAGTCGGCCGAGAAGGAGAAGAGAACTGGCAAATTCTATAGGTTTCATGAGATGCATGGTCGTAATACCAGTGAATGCAGGCACTTGCACGATATGATTAAGAAGCTGATTCGAAAGAAAAAATTACAATAGTTTGTGAAAGCCCTATAAAACGGTGGGCAAGGAAATTCTAATCCCCTTGGGTCGATATCCCAACGGGGGTAAGTTGGTCCTGGTGATGAGGAGCCTCGGCGACTTGAAAAATGTTTGGTGATAAACACAATCATCGGTGGACCGCATCCAACCGATAGGAGTTTGAATAAGATGGACAGGTATCCTGGTGCTTTGAAGCATACCGAGTATGAGAGCTATTTGGCAGTTGAGGATAGAACTCTGATAAAGAATTTCAAAACCATGACAGATGGCATTGTTTTTCGAAATAGAGATGTCGGTGGGGTGAAAGTTTCGACATTTGACCTATTGGTTATAATGGCCACGATTATTTTGCTATTATATGAAAGGTGCTAGTTGACTATTTGAGTTTGGTCAACTTATTGTTCAAAAAACCCTACGACCGGATGCTTCTGAATGGCATGGACTTGAAACCATGTAAATTTTGGATCCAGGGTTTAACAGGATAGCTACAGCGCTAGTCGGTTATGAGGAATTACCGATAGAGCTTGGAGAGGGCGACCGTAGGTGAGTATGGGTCATACCTTTTGTTGTGTTAGATATTTACTCTGCTTATAACATATTTTTAGGCCGATCGGCCCTGGCTGAGTTCAGAGCAACTATAGCTTTTTGGTGTTTGACGCTTAAATTTCCTACAGATAACAGTATGAGAGTAGTGCACGGAGATCAAAGGCTTGGTCATGAATGTTATGTCGCTGAGCTAAGAGAGGTTAGCAACACAGTCGGTTCCATAAGGATATGGATCCACGAAAAGAGCCACTGGATGGAAGAGCAGCTCTAGCCAAGCTAGTGATTATTATCCTAATCAGTCAGGATGACCTAACACGGATCCTGAAAGTTAGATCATAGCTTGATGTCAAGATAATGAAGGCGGTGATTGGTTTTCTCCAGGTGAACCTAGATGTGTTTGCCTAGATGCAACCTGATATGTGTAGGATGTCATTGAAGATAGTGAGCCATGCATTGAATAAATCCCAAATGTGTTCCTGTGAATAGAAGCGCCGCATCCAGGGTATGGAGAGATCTGATGCACTTAAGAAGAAGTAGAGAAGCTAAAGGACAATGGCTATTCATAATGCCTTATACCGAGGATGGGTATACAATCCACTCTTACTGAAGAAGGCTAACAAAAGATGGACGACATGGGTTGATTATTCTAATTTGGGTAAGGGGTGTTCGAAGGACGACTTCCTGCTCCCGAGGGCATGGAATGGCAAGCACTTACAACGCTATTTCACTTGGAAATAAATTTATAAAGCCATGAAATAAGGCAGGACCTATCATTTCCCGCCTTCAATATATAAATGGGTTTTTGGATCTGTGTCTCTGTCTTTACATAGCTTAAGAATTGTGAAATGTGACCGACTCAAATGAATCTACACATGTGTAATGTAGGTGTGCAGGCACCTAGAGATAGGCACCAACCAAACTTCCATAGTCCATGATCGGACCTTTGAAGTTCAATCACTCTCGTTGTCCGAAGATCAATACTAGCTAACTCTTGCCCCTAACATGGAGGTAGGAGTATAAACTCGAAGCAGACATGATGCGACCGTCCGTACTATTGCTCTTGCCCTTAATGCAAGGGCAGGAGTATAAATCAAAATGGATGTGACATGACCATCCAATCAACTAACTCGTTCCCTTAATGTGGAGTTAGGAGTTTAAACTAAATAGGACATGATTTGACCGTCTACTAACTAACTCTTGTCCTTGATGTAAGGGCCGGAGTATAAACTGAATAGGACGTGATTTGATCGTCCATCAATTAACTCTTTCCCTTGATGTAGGGGCGGGAGTATAATCCAAAATGGATGTGACATGACCATCCAATTACCAACATCTTGCTCGGAGTAGGCGAGACAAGCCCAGTGTAAGGTGGGATCGTACCTATAAACTCTGATCAACACCCAGAGTTAGGTGTGACTGAAAGTAAACATCCTAGACAGGGGTATCCAAACTATGATCTTATGTAGTTAGCCAAAACCTGTGCCAGGAGCTTGGCGCGATTGAAAATCACTATCCTAGAAAAAGATATTAGAACCGCTAGTCTAAGGGTCAACCTCAACTAATGCCCGGAATTTGGCATTTTTGTGGTTACTTAACATTCACTAGAGCAATGAAAGGCTAGAAAATTATGATGCAGGCTAATGACTTAGTCTGACTATGATAATAAAAAGAGATGGATCACCAATACACTGAATGGAAAATGCATCTCTTAAATAAGTTAGGCAAATTCACACAAAGACTTAACAAAACAAAAACCTTTATTATTCACATAGAACTTGGAAAGATAAGTATAGGTTTTATTTACGTCTAATCAAAAAGCAAAAGCTGAGGCCGAATCTGCACAAAGCCGGTCAAAAACTAAGAAGACTCCTACGACTACAAAAAAATGAGTCATTTTACACAAGTCTGATCGACAGTCACTTCTTCGACTTGTGCTATCTCTGCTTTGCGCTGCCAAGAGATAGTTCACTTAAGCTCTCACCCTTCTTCTTCCCTCCTCTTCCTCCACTACCTTTACCCTTCGAAGGTGAGCTAAGTAACGGAATGGTGGATTCGCTATGTTCACTCCCAGGTGAAGAAAGAGAGACCGGAACATAGATAGTCTTCCAAGGCAGGAATAATGGTAAAGGAAAGGGGATGTTCTCTATCTTCTCCAACTTGATTTCTAGGTCTCGGGGACGTTCTTCCTCGAATGTACTCATGGTGCGACCCGACAGGGACTCGGAGACTCCAGTAATCACAACATCATCATCGATCTGAGCACCTTAAGTCCCTCCAGTCCCCCTCATTCTGCAAAGCATCTATCATTTGTCCATAGATCCAGGGTCCATTCATCCGGAATGCTTAGGGTCGTATTTGAAGTTGTAACGGTTGCTAGTTCTGTTGTAGGCACTTGTTTTCCCGAATGAGGTTCACTATCGGGAAGTGGGATGATTTAAGACTGACTTGAAACTCGAGAGATATAAAATGAGATATAAGCAATGTCAATCAGAGACATATGACCTCTTTGAAATATAGGAGAAGTCAACAAGATACCTCCTTTAGTCTGGGTTTCTTTATGGGCTGGAGTGCCGCCTGAGTTCCCCTCTAGGATGGGAGAAAGGATAGCAAGTTTATGCATTTGGGGTTGAACTGGATTGTATCTTGGGACCAAAAATGGATCGAGAATGGTTTTGGATCTGTGAGTTCCCCCAACAGCAGCATCTTAAGGAGACGGTCTGGAACCTTCACCTAAGTCTTTCTACACTATAGCGGCTAGCTCTAGGTGCAAAATAAGATGACCCTCTTTTAGAATCTTGGCCTCATCCCTTACCAGGATATCCTTCTAATGTTGTGCCAGATCCACCTTACCATCTTTAAGACATTCCTTTTCTTCCTCGAACATTTATTCTTAAGCAAGGGCAAGAATTCTAGGGTAATCGTTGTTGAAACACTCCAAGTTGTGGAATTTGAGCATGTTAGTGTTGTACTTGTTAAGCAATGGCTCAAATTTCCTTATTATCTGCTGCTCCACAGCTTCAACCTCCTTCTCGAAAGTGCATCCACACCTTTAGCACATTCAACCGCCTTGTCTCTTTCATCGCGAGCAACAAGCAGCTCTTCACAATAATCTTAAGCTTATTAGAGAGCGTTGTTCTTCTCTTTTATCTCGCTCTCAAGTTTGGTCGATAGCTCAATCACCTTCTTGTTTGAGGCGTCTCTTTCCAGCACTAAGGCATGATTCTGATGATGCGTAGTCTCAATCTCATCACGATACTTGTTTCTCTCATCTTCAAGTGCCTTGATGGCGTCCTCGGTTTTCTTCTCAACTTTAGCTTGTGATTTCCTTAAGTTTTCAACCTTAGCATCAGGATAGGCAATATTCTTTTGTCCTATACAGCAATGAGATTCAAATTATCAATCTCGAGTTGACTTTCTCTCGAGACCTTGGATATTTTATCAGCTACCCGCAACCATTCATTGTACTGGTTTTAAGCATCAATTACACAAGAAATGGCCATGCCTTGGAAATCAAGCGAAATTCTCTTCAAGCTAGGCAACGAACATGGACCCATCAAAACAAATACTTAGAAATTGTTCTTTTAATTTAGCTATTCAAGCACTGGCGGCAAGTTCTTATTTGCAGTCACGATCAGAGCTTCGATCATTTGCCTGTCATCTCTATGATGGGAATTCTTAGAACTACTTTGACGGTGCCTATGGTTGAAGGATCGACAGGAGTGAGAGGGTGTCAAGTGTTGCACTGGAATGGAATCTGGTGGAGGTGCGCGAGAAACATTGCTTGGTGGCAAGTCATCTCGGCGATCAGAAGGCCTATTTGGGCCTCTTCAAGGAGGAGATCTAGACCTAAAATGATACTTAGAGGCAGATTCATGCAACAGATAATCTCTATTGTAACTGCCTGTATTGCAATCGCCTCTATCTCAGCTAGAGCAGTAACCGAACAATGAATCTCAAACACTGCCTGGGTGGTATGTTCTTGGATGGTGCATGTACGATTAAGATACTTTTTCCTTCAAAGATTGATATATACACACGCACACTTTTTCCTCTCTATGGATCTTGCAAATAAAACAAGAACGAATTAGTTTCAACTAGAAAAGATATGAGCCAAGTGCAATGTAGTGCCATGAAGTGCATGTGTGCGTGAGTGTCCTAATGTCCCTTCGACGGACCATACTTTGGAGATTTTCTCATAGGAGTGATCTCCCCCATGCCGATAGGAGGAATATCATCATTATAGTGGATGGAGGAATTAAGACCTTAAAGGCTTATGTCGCCCATGCCAAAGGAGATGAACTTGGTAGGAATCGACCTCAACTTAAAGAATGTATCTATGGAAGGAAGAGAAGGAGTTTTCTAAATGGTCGTAATAGATGGAGGCTATATAGAAATCTACACCTTAGATATTTTCATGACCAGTCTCTTCTTCAAGGCATACTATTAGTTGTCTATGGGTTGTTCGGCTAAGGACTTGTGGCCCACATCAACATCATTATGGCCAGCTTCGTCATTCCCCCTACAATTTCACCTTCCTCGGTGTGTTCTTCTCTTTCTTTAAATTCTGCCCTTAGACTCAAGACTGTGGGCACATATAGATTAGCCTCGCCTCCTCCAAGAGAGCTATTATTATCGTCACTAGTGGCCACTTGGACTAGACCATTGTTGCGGCCCACTTCTAGTAGATTATGGGCTAGAAGATTCTCATCGGAGAGAGGAATTCCAATATCTCTATCTGTGCAGTTAATGCCCCGCTATTACCCCACTATAACCCTGCTATATCTCATAGCAGATTTCTACTGCTACGATTTTTCCATATAGCCACAAATATAGCCTTTTTGCTTTAAGCCTCGCTATTTCCGCTATATCCCGTTATTCCCGTATATTCTGCTATTTTCGCTATACCTTCTTTAAAAGTAATGAATTGAAAAATGACATTTATACATTAATGAAATTAATTAATTTAATTGAATTTTTAATATATTTTAGAAATTAAAATACTCTAATATTCTGCTAAATTCAATTATGTTATATAACCGTTTTATGCTTATTTACAGTATATTCGCACATATTTTTATTTAAAATTATTTATTTATTAATTATAATTCAATTGAATGTTAATTTTTTATTTGATTACCATTTCTATATTTGTAAAAACATTAAGTTTTATATTCTATTTTAGAGTCAATCCGTTATATCCCGCTATATCCTCGTTGTATCCCCGCTATGACTTTTTGCACCTCCGCCGCATTGAATCTACCGAGCGCTTTAACTGCACAGGTCTCTATCCCTCTATGGAAGTGCCATGAGAACACTGACATCATCCATAAGAGCTACGCCACTAAGCCTCATCAGAACATCTAAATGACAGAAGGAATATGAGTTAAGCTTGATAATTAATAAGGCCAAGTTATAGCAAACGAATGGGATAGAACTTACGTCCAGATATCCACCTAGTGCAAACTTAGGTAGATAGCATACGTAAAACCATTTTCTTTTGAAATTGGTCAACTTGTTCCACATGTCAGTGACAACTCTGAAATTCTTTGCTGGCTCAAAGTAAGTCAAGGAAGGACTTCCCTTTCGTCTCTTAAAACCGTATATGTACTAGATTCATCATCACTGGGCATTCATGGAAATGTTTAATAAAAAAATGTACGTGTCGAGAAGGAAGGCATAGCTATTTGGGTGTAACTATGTCAGAGCTAATTTCATAAAAATTTAAACTCAATGTATGAATGAATTGGATGGTGGAACACATCTTGCTAAACACATATATATGTTGCAAGCAGTATAGCCTTCTAGGGGACTGTGTGCCCTATGATGGCGAGAGGGGACTAGTACGTCATTGAATGGAATTCCGTTCTTGTCGCAAATTCTATAAAGACATCCCTCGTCAATCTTTGAAGTGAAGGAATCGATGGGATCATCTGAAAGAACAACATCTTCAAGAGTATCATGAGCAAGTTCAACATTTGGTCCTTTTGCTGGCTCTATTGGATTTTCAGGAACATACTGTTCAACCTGTGTGCTTTCATGGTGATGTGCATGCTGTGTTGGAGTTTGTTGTATAAGTGGAGTCATAGTTGAATGTGACTCGACATCCGATTCAATGTATTTGGAAGCAGATGGACCTGCAGCTAAGGTAGCAAGATGCTTGGAATGTCCTCCATTTCTATAAGTAATCAACAGATAATCAACATAAGATAAATTAAAAGTTGTGCCCTTATGCTAAAGTGAAACCTAGTGTGGTGTTTTGCGGTTTAAATTTCCGATATTATTTAACAGTTCATATTAAAAGTTTGGATATCGTCTGATGTGACCATCACAATGATCATCCCGACGAGATTCACGTTGTCGGCCATGCTTTGGAAATGTTTTGAGACTAAGAAGGAATTTGACACAAGTCCACAAGGCAAGGTTCGCGTGTGAATTTGGAGTTCAAAAAATTCATCCAAGTGTTGGATTTATGTCATTCCAACACATGAGTGAAACCTTGTCCTCTCCCTCTTCCATCTTCACCATTCCTAAGCCACGTCCAACAACGAAAACTTCCTCCACATTCATGTTCACTCGGCTACTTACTTGGGAATGGTCAAAAGGTATACTTGATTCAAGAAATAGAGGTATACTCTTTGATCGGTGGATATCCAATTAAGGGAGGTGGTGGTTCGAGCAAGGCTAGAGTGGCATCTTTGATGGTGGAGATGGAGGCTACTGATGGTCGACGATGGAAGGAAGTTCAGAGCGTAGGCAAACCAAATGTGAGAGGGGAATAGAATAAGTTGGATTATATAAACCACACCTGAGTTTTTAGGCAAGAAACTAGGAAAATCTCCAAGTCCTGGATCGGTATCGATCCATGCTTATACAAAAAAACAACAAACGTGTATATATATATATATGTGTGTGTGTATTTACATGAATGTGCATTCCAGAAGTTGTTCAAGAATGCGCACATGTATGCATGAACGTGTACATATCCAATGCCTAACAACTAAGATCAAAGAAATCAGATTCAAACTCGGAAAATCCATAAAAGGAACTAGTTTAAAGCTATCAAGGTTGGAATTATAAATCATGATAACATACTTCGGATTTATGATACTAGATGCTGATGAAGTATCACAATGAATTACTATGGATATAACTTTTCTTAGAATCCATAAGAAGGATAACGGCCATACGAAGTACAAAATGGAATCCTTCAAAGCGATCCTGACTTGTTTTGATTCAAAGCACATCACATTTCAAATGAGATGTGCTTTAGAGGGCAAGTGTTATCTAGCCTTTTGACCAGACAATATTCAGATGGACTGGTCGAGTCGAACCTAGAGTTATCAAGGCAGGAAGCCCAAAGAGATAGCCCAAGTGTCCAAAAGCCTAGCGCAAGCAAAGGTAAGGGACAAGAACAAAGCATACTCAAGTGTTTGGAGAAACCGATCCAACAATGTGTTGGATCTACCAATCCAAGGAACCATCTCCAAACCTGCCCAACTTCTGCCTATCTACTCTACTTGATGCTGGAAGCCTATCCAAGTGTTGTTTTGCCGTTCCCATGCAATTCTCTATTGATCTCCATGGTGGCTTGAATCGGTAACTTTGCTTCTTTGTATATCCGTTATTTGGACTCAAAAACGAGCAATAACGATGCAAGAAAGTATGGAATCACGAAGCTGACCATCAGGTGATCCAACATGAAGAGCTCAAGACAGCTAATTTGGAAATCTGTGAATCGTTACCGATCCAAGCCTATGGAGCAGTACTGATTGATGATAATTGCAGATGTAGCCACCTACTTTTGTGGAGAAATAGTCTATGGCGTGAAAACGATGTAGAAATATTCTGTGCGAGATTTTAGGCTTTCTATGTCTATAAATAGAGGAGCGGGGCTTATTTCTAAGGTTCTTTTGGCTTTTGCTTTCCCTAACTTTAATTTCTTGTAATCACTGTCGGATTTATACCGATCTGTAAGAACTCCTTGTAATCAGTAAGATAATTAATAAAATCATTAATTGGACGTTGATCAAAATTAGCCAAACCACTATAAATTGATATGTGTTCTTTCCTACTCATTTTCATTTAAATTTCTTCCATTTTTATTCTCTGCTTAATCTTCTGGGCATCTGTATCATTTTTGGTTCAAACACTAGTTATATACATACATAAATAAAAAATTATGATATATATATATATATATATGCTGCCCTTAGCTAGAAAAGAAGAAAAGTTGATTCTTAATATTATTTTTAGTTTTAAATAGTTTATTGGTAAATACATAAATTTAATTAAAATATGTAAGCAGTTAACTAATATATTTAAATAAATCATTTTTGAAGATATAATGTATAGTTTATATTTCATCAAATTTTTACAGAATTTTACAACATATATAAATAAGTATACATTTATTTAATTTATTTAACCAATATTTAATTAAGAAAATAATTAATATATATATATATATATGAAAATAATATATTTTTTTGTAGTGGACCATGCAACCCCGCTGGCTTTGCCAAAACTTTTTTTATTGTTATTGCTGAAAGCTTTTCAGGTATGAAAACAAATTTTTTTAATTTAAAATATATTTATTATATGATTTAATCTTTTATGTTTATATTTAATTTGTAAAACTATTTAATGAAATTATTTTAACGAATTTTTTTTATTCTTAGCTGTGAGCATCATACAATTACACAATTTTAAAAATATATATATGCACTTAAATATATAACCATCAGCATGTGATAGTCCATCGATATACCGATTAGTGATACTTCTAACTACCAACATATGGAACAATTAATATATAATTATTATTATAATAATAATATGCCAGAAAACTATCTACCACCAAAGCCCAAAGTTTCCCGTTGAAATGAAGAAATAGACTTCATGAATCCAATCCCAATCTCGTAGTTGCTAGCTTCTGAATTGCCTTACCACTGACGATCGAATCAAAGTAATTTGATATGATTTTGTACTTGGAATTTTAAGGCTTTTAGAAGCCATGGCTGACTTCCCTTTTTTGTAGAAGTGAAAAGGTATTGCTATAAGTAAGAACGTGGTAGCTTATATAAAAGAAAATTAGGAGAGCAAATTGTGGATTTAGACCCTCTTTTTCTCTTATTCGTTCTCTCCTTTATTTATCATTCAAAAGTCACTTAGGATATCAATATATGGTCGGCCTCACTATGGCCATTTATAGCCATCTATCAAAGCCTATTTCTGGGCCTTAAAAAATATTCCAAACCCAAATAATATTCGTTGCATTTAAATCTAATTTAAATGCGTATTGATATCGTATATCGATTAGTGTTTATATTACTATTATAAGCACACAATTTACTATTGTTCAATGCACATCAAACAAAATTTTATAATTAATATTTAATAAATGTTAGTTAATTTAATTAATTTATAACAATTATAGACTAATTAAGTCGAGTGGTAAAAAGAGTATTCAACGATTCAGTTGTGTGACCCTTAGATGTAAATCTAATCAACGATTACTATCGAACAATTCTAATATTAACATTCGCACGTCACTTAATAGGTAGTGTGACATTTTGACAAAATTTATCACTTACTTGATTTTGGTAAAATCTAATTTTCTTTGTTAAGCATTACTTGGTAGTGATAATTATTTATACCAGTTCTCTTTATCAAAATTATACCACTTTGGATTTATGTAGTTTGGTAATGGTCAAAATTCCAGCAGCATCCATATTCAGTTCTATAGTCCAAACACTAAGTTCTTGGTTTAATAATAATAATTATTAGTCATACTACTCTAGCCAGAGACTTTGACTTGAGTTGACTTTAGTCGACCGTGGTACTAATCTCATATGAATAAGGAAACGAATCCTTTTGAATAGTGTTTCACTACCAATGCATCAAATTGATCCAACTATTGTCGTTCGATGGACATCGTGCCACAGTTTAACTATAATCAAAGTGGAGCTTCCACATTGAAGACCAACGGTATTCTTAAGTCAAGAGAACTGTATAGTTTTGTCACATCGATATTTATTGTTTGACCTTAGTTACATTAACTAGCAGAAAACTACTGAGTGAGCTAATCCATAGTTATCCAATAATTACCAATACGTAACCCTATGGTGTCCTCGGTAGCCATGAGTAATACACTGCTAAACATTTGGAAAGCATTACAAGCTCTAGTCTCAACGCATGTTTCGATATCCACTCTCGATACATCTTGACTAGGATATTTAAAATGGTTTGTTTATTTTGATCGTGATAAATTACATATGCTAACAACACTTTGTAACTGCTATCACAAAACATACCATTTCTGGATTTTCTATTAAGTATACTTTTAATTAAGTTAATTAATTAATATAACATATTATGTTAAGTATATAATAGACAAAACACCTTTTATTTTGAACAAGGTTTGAGTTAGATATATCTAAAAAATCACAATTGCTTCTAAGGCATACCTCTAACTCTATCAATATACATGTGTGTCGGTATATAATATCGATAAGGATTTAAATTGAATAAATGACTAAGTAGGTTGAGTGGGATTTTGGTCCATGTTAGAAACTTTCAAGGCCAGCCAAGGAAGGGGATCAATGGTGGGATATTTGTGTTTGAATTGGTAGGAGAAGATTATAGAGATATTTCTCCCTAGACCTCACTATACATTTAGACCTTGAATTTTACTTTTTTTATACTTTTTTCCTTCTCTCTGTTAGAACCTCGATTTCATAGTTTATACAACTATACAATCACACACACACAAATATATATATATATATTTCAGGTACATAAAGATATCACATGCAAGGAATCAAGATTGGAAGATCGAAGGACTTATAGCTTATGATTATGTTTGTAATACTATAATAGTTTGATTATAGTCATAGAAATATTATGAACGATCTCCCTGAGAAATCATACACACGCAATAATTTATATTCAAAAATATAAAAACAAAAAATCTGGAAAAATAGTGCACACAACTCACAAATGTCTGTAACAAATCCACTAATGTCTGTCATTATGCTTGGGAAAACATTTTCTGACAGCATAGGCGTCCGTGGATTTTAACTGACATCCGTGACCCTAGTGAATGGTTTTTTTTTAATTCTAACCGTCATATTTTTGAAGAGATACTTCTTCTCAAAACAAACGAAAGCATCTTCTCTTACAAGTTGAAATTTTTTTGGATCAAAGAACTTCTTCTAAATGGTTACTACTCTTTAAAATGCAACTCTTTGATCCTATATATACACTCTACTTTGAGAATAAAAGATTAACTTGATTATTAACTCTATACTCTATTCTCTAATATTTTGTGCTTTCATATTGCTATCATATTCTCAATCAATAATAACCAAAATATCATTTTGGTTAGATCACTTCGTATTATTTAAAGCATTTTCTTCCACATACACTCAAAGGAGATTATAGGAAGTCCTCTAAGTCATTTGAAAAGATAAAAGTTTCATAGAACTCAATATAGTCAGAGATTTTTATCAAACAAGGTCAAAGTCCAGTCCAAGTGTTTTGGCAATTGTAAACATGTTCCTTCGAGTGTAAGTGAGGGAAATTTGTTAAAGGAAATTTCAAAGGGGTGCTCTGAGGCTGGACATAGGATGGGAAGTCTGAGCCGGAATAAAATCGACTGTGTGATCTACTTTATTATTTCCGCTACATTTACATTATTTGTTACTATTGGCCATCATCGATCCTGTGCATAGCGACTTTCATTTGGCATAAGAGCAAGGTGTTCTATCGATCGTCACAACATCATAGAATAATGGCTAGAAAGATAAGATCCCGTCAGAGCTCAAAGATAGTCGAGCAAAATCAAATTTTGGGAAGTGAGCAACAATTTATATAATCAAGGTACATGTGTTGTGTAGCTAATCTCATATCAAAATCGGTATGCTTAGATTTTATATATGGCGATCTTATACAAACACATAAGAAGTTATTAAAAGATTTTAAAACATCATAAAAAATCAATTCTATTGCTTTAGCTAAATTGAATGATTGTGGGCGTAAAATTAGTATTTTATCAGAAGAAAATAAGTTTTTAGTAAAAAAAAACTGAATTTTTTGAAAACACACTTAAAGAACTTATTTTATAAAAAGATTTTCTTTTGAAAGATAATGAGTGATTGAAAAAGAAAAATGCCGATCTTATAAAGGAAATTGAAGTTTTGCAAAATAAAAATATATTTTTGGAAAATTCTTTAAATGATTCTAATTCCAAACTTTTGTCTCTTGAAAAAGAGAATATAGCTTTAAATGATAAGAATCTAGAATTAATTAAAGAATGTGAATTTTTAAAAGATAGTAATATTATTTTGCAAAAAGGAACGTGTGATTCTAAAGCAAAATTTGAAAGATTATATAAAAAAATCATAAATTTTAATAAAGGAAAAGATGACTTATCTTTCTTAGTTACTAATTCTAAAGCTCATAATGATAAAAGTGAATTAGGCTATACACAAGTTAAAAGTAAAGGTAGTAGTAGATATGCATTCATGTATACTAATTTTAGTGCTAGTAAACAAGATAGTCCTAAAAACACTTATAGTCATAATAGTACTTTATTTAGAAATAATAGAAAATATTTTTCAAGTACTAAGCTAGTGACTAATAATATTAGTTGGGTTCCTGATAATACAAGTGATCACGATAAACAATTATAAATTAGCAACTATTATGAGATGTAATTAATAATGAAAATTATATTTATAAGGGATCAACTATTTCCACTTGGATATGGTTCCCTATGACGTGAATCATATATTTTTATTAATGAGTATCATTATGCTTACACATGCTTAATATATTAGATACTCATAATCTATGTAGGCAACAGTGCACTTTAAATATTAATTATCTATTATTGACTAATCAAAATTGCTAAAAAATTTATCAAGCCGTCATGTGAATCAACGTTTATAAAACTTAGACGAGATCTTGGTATATGCTCATTTAATGAATTGGTTTGAAATATAACCTAAACTATTTTTTGATAATGACAAAGGGGAGAAAATTCAAGATCATAGGGGGAGATATAATTTTTATTCATGATTGTATAGTTGTCATCATCAAAAGGGGGGACCGTTAGAACCTGATTCCATAGTTTTGATGAAAAACAACTATACAATCACACACACACACACACATCTATTTTCAGGTACATAAATATATCATATGCAAGCAATCAAGATTAGAAGATCGAAGGACCTATAGCTCATGATTATGTCTATAATGGTATAATAGTTTGATTAGAGTCATAGAAATATAATGTATGATCTCCTTGAGAAAGCACATGCACGCTTAATAATTTATATTCAAAATGTAAAACAAAAAATCTGGAAAAATAGTGCGCACAACTCACAGATATCTGTAATAAATCCATAGATGTCTTACATTGTGCTCGGGAAAATATTTTTCTGACAGCAGAAATGTCTGTGGATTTTAACAGACGTCCGTGACCCTGACGAATATATTTTTTAAATTCTAACTTACATATTTTTGAAGAGATGCTTCTTCTCAAAACAAACAAAAGCATCTTCTCTTACAAGCTGTAACTTTTTTGATCAAAGAACTTCTTCTAAATGGTCACTACTCTTTAAAACACAACTCTTTGATCCTGTATATACACTCTACATGGAGAATAAAATATTAACTTAATTATCAACACTATACCATATTCTCCAATATTCTTTACTTTCATATTGCTATCATATTCTCAATCAATCATAACCAAATATCATTTTGGTTTGATCACTTCCTACTATTTAAAGCATACACTTCCACATACACCCAAAGGAGATTATAGGAAGTCCTATGCGTCATTTGACAAGATCAAAGTTTCATAGAACTCAATATAGTAATAGATTATTGTCAAACAAGGTCAAAGTCAAGTTCGGGTGTTCCAACAATTGTAAACCCGTTCCTCTGAGTGTAAGTGAGGGAAATTAGTTAAAGGAAATTTCAGAGGAGAGCTCTGATACTGAACATGGGATGGGAAGTCTGAACCAATATAAAATTGACTGTGTGATCTATTTTACTATTTCCATCGCATTTATATTATTTGTAACTATTGGCCATCATCGATCATGTTCATAGCAACTTTCACTCTCATCCAAGTCTTGGAAACAATTCCCATCAACCCTACCTCCATTTTCAACTTCCATTCACATCCAATCAATCAAATCTATATAGAACCACTGTTTGCATGCTTTTTATTTGCAGCAGTAGGTGTAGATTTGACAGATCAAGGAGAAGGACTAGATCTACGTATGACCTTAGGCAACTTTTATGAGTATATTCCTTTATTTCATATATGTTATTCATTTATGTCATATGTTCATCATATAACAGCCTTTTCTAATAGTAAGAGCGGTACTTTACTCAAGCAGAGTGCTCATTTTAATGTCTCAAGAGCTCGAACCCATGACTTCTATAATTTATGTCTAAAATGCTTTACCACTAATCACTTGAACAAGTGGTCCTTGACATCATATAACAATTTATATGTGTAATTGCTATCACCCATAAGTATCTGATTTTATATCTCACTGAATCATCTATATATTGATTGAAATTGTTAATTGGATCTTTATATAAAATCATAGAAACTAAAACCTTTTTGACCATATTTTATATTCATAATTTATTTCCAAATTTTTTGAATTATTATAATTTATTTATAAATAAGTTAAAATCATTTATACTAATTTTAATGACATATATAAAAATATATATTTAAATGTTTAAAATTTATTTATAAATATAAAAATGATTTCATATTTTTAATTTAATTTTTCAAAAGTATATTTTAAATATAATAAAATTATATTTCAATTTAATAATTGTTTGAACAATGTTTAAATCATTTTGATATATGTATTATGTATTTATCTTGTTAAAAAAATTAGTTTTGGTTTTTTTCTATAAACTTGATCGAAAAGAATTTATTTTATATATAATTATTTTATTAATTTTTTATTACAAAATATGTGTGTGTGTGTATACGCACATTCTTATGTGTTTAAAAAGTTTATATATTTAATAATCACAATATTTTTAAATTTCGACAATATAATTATTTTATAATATATATATATATATATATATATATTATGAATATTTGAAAGATACTTTTAATTATTTTATAAATTTAAATTTGTAATTTAAAATAGTTTACTTATTAGAAATTAGATATTATGGATATTAAATTTGAATCCACTTTAATAGTTACTTACAGGATTTAGCTACTGTTCGTTATCACCTTTAGCCTTCGCCTCATCCTTCCATTTCACTCCCCTCTTTTTCGCTTCCATCTATCTTCTCACCTCCCATCCTTCTCTTCATGGCTACTTCGAACAAGTCATCGTCTCCTCTGCTGTCTTCCACCAGATCGGGTCGATTCTTCAATGCCTCATCCAAGCCATCTGTTGTGGTATCGACTTCGTTTAAGAAGGCTGCTTCCCTCTCTACTCCTCTCGAGTTGGATCAATGTTTTAATCCAAAACCTTAGTTGCTTGCATTTGCTTATGACGATGTAAAATGAATTTTTGATTCTTGATTCAGCTTTGGTTGGCTTCGACCAGAGAAATACTCTAGTATCTTGATTGCGTATTACTATCGTGAAAGAGGTTAACCCTCTTTCAGCTCTGTTGGGTGCTAATCTTGAGGGCCAATGAGCTGATTCTGGTTTAGAAGAAGCTGTTTTGAGTAGCACTGTTGTGGATGTGCATAATTTGGCTTCCAGCGGTCCTGTCCTTTTATGCAAAAATTTAAGCACGTAGGGTGCTTATGCCAATGCTAGTTTGAAACTTGCTGATATTATGACTGGCCTTCAAAATTCTGGGGTTATAAATGCTACCAACATGCTTGGAAAAGTATTAGGAACTCCTCCATTGTCTGGTACCAAGTGGCCAACTCTTTTTAGTGCTATGTCAAGAAATGTGGGAGATTATGTTCCATGTGCATTTGATATTAAGGAGGTGGATGGTGCAATGGTTCCTTCGATATAGGTCATGGAAGCAGGGGCTACATCTTGGTCGAAGTATCTGATGGCGTTTTTCTTAAACTTTAATCCTCCATAATAAGCAGTCTGTAATCATTGTCGTCAACGTTGGAATATTTCGGGTAGACTCCAAGTACAATTTGATAATAATATATATTTTTTTCAAATTTTCTAGAAAGGAAGAAAGGCTCTGAGTTCTAGAGGTGGATCCCTAAATTATAGATGGTCAACCTTTCATTATTACCCCTTGGAGTCTGACGGTGGACAAAGCAAAGGATCGAATTCTCTCTATTTCGGTTTGGGCTCATTTCTCTTATATAACTTCTGTATTGCAGCCTATGTTAGGGTTAAATTGGTTAGCAAGTGTAGTTGGTAAATTCAAATGTTTTGATGCAAATATTGTTGCTCGAAACAAACTTGTGTGCGCGAAGGCTCTCACAGAAGTTACTCATGTTAAGCCTCTTCCATCTAAGATACCGGTTCGCCTTGCTCGCAACCATGTAGTAGTTGTTGATGTAACTAGAAGTTTGCTTATCATGTCACTTATTTGGTCACCTTGTTGATGCATGTTCTTTGCAATCTAATGATTCGCCTGTCCCTCTTTCTCATAGGATCCCTTTTCCTCGTCCTGTCTTGAAGTGTGTTCCCAAAGTTTGCCCTGCAACTATGCTCTTATCACTGTTATCAACCTGTGGACTTGGATGTTTCTACTCTTGATGTTGTTGGTTTTTGTTCATGTGATGATGATTTCGCCTCCTGTTATCGTGTCCCTATCATTGATGTTTGCTTTGTTGATGTTGAGGTCGACCCGACAATTCTTCTGGATTTGGCTTCTTCCTTCGATGATTTTTTTTGGGGATTGTCTGAGCAGACTTCAATTCACGAGCCCTCCGAAATAAGATTTGACCCTAAGTGCGGTTGGTTCTATAAGTGTGTTTGTGGGGATGATGAAGAAAGGAAATTATATTACCATGTTGATGGTGAAGGCCTTGTGCTCTCGATTATAGGTTAGTTAGGTGATCTGAATCGCTTTGTTATCTTGGATTCCTCTTGGGACAGGAAATACCTTTACCACTTTGATTCTATGTATTTTTTTTCCGACGTTATCTACTCTTTTATTTAGGTGTCACAATGTTATTGGGCTTGAATCTTCGGATGACGGAAGTGGATCTTCCTCCTAAAAGGGAGACTAGCTTGGTTTTTTGTTAGTTGTTAGTTTAGCATTTTTGCTAAACTCCTGTACTTTATTTTCCTTCCTTCGTTGTTCTGGTACTCTTCTAGTACATGTACCAGAACATCTACCTATACCATTTTACACATCTGGACAACCCACTATAAAAAAAATCAAAAATTTATTGACTTGGTCAAAGTGTATTCAAATATTTTAAATCATCTATTTCATTTAATATATAAATTAATTTTGAAATATATAAATATTTACGTATAAATTTAAAATATGTTTTGTGACAACCATTGCATATATAGATTTAAAATCTGTTTTGTGGCAACCATTGCACATAAAAATAGCCAATATATACGATATAGATGTAAATCCTAACATCTATGTAAGTATACATTTACTATGTACACTTTATGCTATGTTGTACATGCAAGCTGTACACATATGAGTGTATAATGATGCACTAATAACTTATATAAAATCCATTTAATTAAATCCATTAATTAAATAATTTAGATAAATTAAATAATTTTTTATATAATTAATTAGATTGGATTTAATACAACCCTTTAGACTTCATAGATCCAACATGATCCGTAATAGAATTTTTTTGAAATCTACCTACTTCATCCACTACAGACTGACCTAGTTCCAACAACAAATACAAAGTAACTAGCACAGTTTGATGAGTTTGCTGTTATATTACTAAGATGGAGTGGTTAGTACATATTTGGTGGATTTATGCTTGCATTTATGTTATTGATGTTGTGTTACTAATAATGAGTAATTTGTACACATTATGATATTTGGTGTTGTTGATTTATTTAATGTTTGGGATTTGAGAATTGTTAATTTGGTGTGATACTTACTCTTTTTGGTAGTTGTGTGTTCATATTATTGTTATTACCCTATATTGATAATGATTGATTATGATAACATAATAGAATGTGATGTTTTCTACTTATGTTAGTTCCCTAGTTGTTATTACTAAGTGTTAACAAGTATTTCATGTAGGAGAACAGAAAAAAATAAACTATGTGGGCTTGATCCAAAAAGAGTACATAAGTAGCCTTAATCCACATAATAAATGCCAGATCCCTTAAGTTAGGCTGGAGTTTACAACGTTATGGCATATCCAAATTAGTTGATCACCTTTTTTCCATTTTAATTTTACATGTCCATGTATTCTTAAAGTTGGTTGGTGAAATCAAATGAAGAAAAAGTAGTCTGGTTGCAGGCCATGTCTACAGGTTGCTTATTTAATAAATTTTCTTCTATATTATAATTGTATTATTTGTAAATGTAATGATGATTGATGTACAGGAAGATGTAGATATTTTGCATGTTATATTGGGACTTGCATACTATTCATTTGTTTATATTCTTTTAGCTTTTGAATTGTATACCCAATGATTCACTATTTTAAACATCCAAGATTAGTGTGCAAATGTATGTTGACGACATTTAATACTACTTTTAGATATTAAGAATAATTGACCATCTCAAGCCACATTTGAACACATAATCGAGCAACCCATGAAACCTTAGTCGACCCTCATATATACCCCACTTCGTGAGCTTCTTCGCTTCCTAAGCCAATCCATTTACCTACTAAAGCCGCTACAAAAACAAGTTGAATTAGTCAACAAAGATCGATTCTCACTCTCCATTTTGTGGATTTGATCCAGTTTGACTTCCAACAACAATAAAGATATTTTCCAACTAAGAGCTAGCTACTAAGCATTTCAACTTTGCCTATATAGCACCAATACTGGTTGAAAATGGACCGATTAGGCGACTAATGAGATCGAACTTAACTCTCCCTTGTTTTCATTGTATTTAAGGATATTGTACTATAATCAATCAAAATAAGGTGAAATCAATAAAAACAAATACAACATGAATGTAAAACTCGCTAATGGTTGAATCACTATAAATATCCTTGTGTTTTTACTTCTCTACCTTGTTTCTTTAATTTATACATTATTTGTAATATTTCTATATGTTCATCACTTTCTGGGAAGATCAATGACCTAGCAATCCCCACAGAAATTAAATAATCAAACACAGGGTCGTCAATTAGATATCGGGCTCAACGACTAACCGCTCTTTGGATGTTTCGTTATTTTTGAGCGAATAGTAGTACTCTACTAGATGTTGCTGAATTGATGAATTGACATACGTGGTTTTAAAGCTAGTTTTCATTTCCGCAAGTCATATCGTGCAAGTCCTCCACCATAATTAGTTGCACTACAAGCCTCTATTATCCAAATCTGATTTAATCTTCACTTTCCCATTAAAATGCTAAGAATTCATCGTCTTAAAATGATACCAGTTGCAAAAAAGTGCATAAAAAATAATTACACATAATTTTAAGGGTTGGTCATAGTTGTTTTAGTTTTTTAAATGAAAAATACACATATTATGCAACATCCCTCCTGTACATTAAAAAAATATAAAATGTGAAAAAAAAACATAGAAATGGATTTGAAGAAATATAGAAAATTTGCACTTATTTAAACCCATATGTGAACTATAAAAACAAAAACGTAGATTGAACCGTAAAAATATAAATCTAATATAACATTTTTCAAGAAAAGAATAATTTGAAAAATAATTAAATTTTGGACTACTTCATAAGAAATTAACCTTTAGATCTTCTGAAAAATAATAAAGAATATGCAAAAGTGCAATTATCAACCTTTAATTATAATATACATCTTACACATGAAAACATAAGAAATCATAAAATAAATAAGAAAACATTTTTAGCAAGTGTTTATATTATACACTTCGTTGGTATTTATAAAAATAGTTTAAATTTTGTAAATTATCTTAACATACTTGGAATATAGCTAAAAGTTGCATAATCTACATGTCAAACGTATAAATATGCAAAAAAGCATCGTATGACGCACATTTTTAATATGCATATAAAAATAAAATCAAGGTGTGTAATGTTATGTAGCAACGGTCATTGATACCGCTTCTTCAAGACATTTAGCGATGTGAGGTTATTCCAATTTTAAATCACCGTTGATATCGCTTATTATATAACATCGGTCAGATTAAGCTCCCCATGTTCAACACGTGACGTTGGCACATAATTTATTATAACAAAAGAATATCCAATGATTAGTGCTTACTAACTCATATTTATACAGCACTTTTTCAAGTTATTTAGTGATGTGGGACTATTCCAATTCCAAACCGTCGTTCCTGTTTCTACATGCGAGACAACCACAATAGTATGTGTAGTCGCGTAATCCATATGGAAAAATAAAAATAAAAATTGCAAAAGAAGTTATATTTCGAAAATAGCATATGTTATGCATTTTTAAAAGTGCATACAAATTATAAATTGGAATATAGAATGCGTGTTGCTGCAAAATGAACTATCCAACATAAAATTCAAACACAATGAACAAATTTTGTTTTCACATATTTTTATTATAAAAAAATGAATAAACAATTATCTAATATGATGATTGTTTGCAAAATGTTTTATATAATTAGTACTGCACACACAAATACACACACAGTACAGAATAAACTTTATCTTTTACAGCTTCCATGGCTGGACACACAAAGAATGAAAGATTTGAAATTAGAATCATGGAACAATGAAGGAATAAGGAGGGTTGATAGTGTGATGGATAATCCCATTAAAATGGTTTTTAACCACTATAAAAGAAACTCAACGAAATTATGCCCGTGTACAAATTGAAATGGACGTTAGGTTTCATTACCCTTCTAAAGTTGAAATGGAACTGTATAAAGGAGAAATAGAAAAAATACATATCGAATATAAGCAAAAGATAAAACCATGTTCACAGTGTAATGTTTTTGGTGATACTGAGAATTTCTGCAATATAGTAATTACAAAGATGTGGCAACCAAAGCATGTAAATACAATACAGAAGAATAATGATACTTTAGATATATCAAAGTCTTGTGAGGAAGCTGCAACTTCTATTACACATGCGGACTTGAATCATACAGAACATTATTCTTAAACTAATGTCGAACCGTTGACAAGAAAAAGCAGCTACGTTTCAGAAGTTCCCTTACATAACACATTTTCTTTTCTCGATCCTATTACATCATCAACTTCAACTTTTACAGCTTCCATGACTGGACACATAAAGAATGATATCGGTGACCCGCAAGATAAACAGACACATTAGGAAGTACACCAACAACCGCATATCCATGATTCTATTATTATTTAAGATGCAGATACAATTTCAGAAGATGAGGACTTAGCATCAAAACACTCTAAATTTCAAAAGCAGAAGTTTATTGATCATGCTGCTACTCATGTTTAAGAACTTGGAAAACCAATCTACAATTAATAAAAATGTCTCCGTCATGTTATCGACAAACCCTAAATACATACAAAAGCACAAGACAACGAGTAAGCCCAAACTTTTTGAAAAAGTTCCTCCTAAAAGATCAACGAGGAGCACTACAACGGTTAAAATGAATAATATTACTTAGAATATAAGAGGTTTGAATGCCAATGATAAGATCAGTCATGCATTCACACTTCTTCAATCCTACAATCTTACTGTACTTAGCTTATTGGAGAATAAATTAAGTACATAAAATATTGGAAAATTGACAAGCACCATTGTCCAAGTGGTTAAGTGATTTGGCTTTGGAGCGAGATGTCATAAGTTTGAAACTTGCATAGCATGATTCGTACGTTTATTGACATGTGACATATTGTCCCGGTGACATGTTGTGTATAAAGTACCATTTGGAAAAAAAATTGGAAAATTAAAGCTCATATTACAATCAAATTGGACCTTCTTGCATAACAACGGAACTAGTTGCAATGGCAGAATATTGGTAATCATCGACACAACTATATAGGCATTCACCGTACTCAACATGACTACTCAACATATTACTAGTTTGCTTACCAACACGGGTGGATTATAGTGTACTTGTACTTTTGTTTACTTTAGCAATTCATCTACCAAAAGACAAAAGTTATGGGATAATTTATATCTCAATGCTTCAACAAGTGGGATGTCATGGATTACAATAGGGAATTTTAATTGCGCTCTTATTCCAAATGATAGAATAGGAGGTTTGCCTATCCCTTTGACCTATTTAAATAGCTTCAAAATTTTACCTTTTATAGTGCGACTTGAGTGAATCTTACATACCGGGGTGTAAATATACTTAGAGACGAAGAGGCATTGCAAAGAACATAGATAAGGTTTTGATGAACTACGAATTCTTATCTATGTTCCCACAATCTGCCACTATATATATTCCCTAGTGTGTAGTGATCACACTCCAATTCACATATGGTTTGATAATCAAAAGCAGTTAGAGAAGGGTTTTTCATTCAGATATGCAAATAATTGGCATTAGTTACAAGAGTATAATCATTGTGTGATAGAGGGTCTTACTGCACAAACATGGGACGACAACGTATAATTTTATATACAAATTAATGGCTGTTAAAGAAAATCTGAAGGCATGTAATAGACTAAGAGAAAAGGAAAGCCCATTTCTCAAATTACAAGAGGAATTCGATACAAATTTAATCAAAGCGATGCAGATTAGGAGAATGATGAACTATTTGACTACATCTATCACATAAATGTGTAGCTTAATGAACATACAAAAAGGCATTAGGAGTTGTTGAAGAAACAAAGTAAAAAAATTGGATGCAGTAAGGTGACATTAGTTCGAAATTTTTTTATGCTAAAATGTCTATGTGGAGGCTCAGAAAAATAATTCATGCCTTATTAGATGCTTAAGGA
This sequence comes from Allium cepa, assembly GCA_030765085.1. Classification (NCBI taxonomy): domain Eukaryota; kingdom Viridiplantae; phylum Streptophyta; class Magnoliopsida; order Asparagales; family Amaryllidaceae; genus Allium; species Allium cepa. Next base: position 73,237,853 of record CM060941.1, on the reverse strand, counting down.
AAATACATTTATGATGGTGATAAAATCAAAGATGAAGCAATCTCCTACTAATGCTCTCTTTTTAACAGAGAACAAAACTACTGTTTTCCCACAATCAACACACGTCTTATAATTAATAATAGTGGAAAGAGATACTTATATTCAAAAATATCTTGGAATACTGATGAGGCTTTATCTTCTATTGATGGTTCTAAAAGCCCTGGTCCGGATGACTTCTCCTCAAAGCTTTTCAAGCTTAATTGGAATTTGCTACAAAATGAATTAATGGAAGCTATATTAGAAAATTTTTAAAACTAAACAGCCGGCGACGGGTCTAAACCACAATTTCATTACTTTAATCACTTAAAAAAGATAAGCCTCAATAGATTTCTAATTATAGACCTATATCTTGTGCCAATGTATTATACAAGATTGTTGCTAAAATTCTATGTAATCGAATAAAAGATTTTTCTCCTTAAATTGCAGAGAATCAATCCTATTTTATCCCTATAAGGAATATTGGTGAAAACATCTTGCTAGCTTATTAACAAGGAAGCGACTTAGCAAAAAGGGTCAAGGGTAAAATGTGCGTTAAAATAGACCTACAAAAAGCATATGATATGGTGAATTGGGAGTTTGTATGCCACACGTTGAGTAGTATGGGCTTTTTTGAATCTATTATCGCCATAATCTACGAATGCATATCAACACCTACCTTTTCTATAATGGTGGACAGACAGCCACATGGTTTTATTGACTCAAACAGAAGCTTACGCCAAGGGGATCCTTTATCCCCTTATTTGTTTTGTATAGCAATGAAGTATTTCTCACTTCTAATGGAAGAGGGAATCGAAGAAGGAAAGTTAAAGCCTATTAATACCCTACGACCTAGCATAACGCATGTCCTATATGCGAATGATGTAATGGTATTTCTAGCAGCTACGGCGGAAAGTGCATAGCATATGAACAAAATTTTCACCCAGTTGAAATAAAGAATAGGACTTACAATCAACCAACAAAGTCAAACGTATCTTATAATAAATATGCATCTCAAAGAAAAGAAATTTCAAATATCCTACAAATTGCGACAGAGGAGTTACCTATTAAGTATCTTGGTATTCCTCTTACTTTAGATTATTTACGTGCAACCCGTTGTATACCCCTGCTGAATAAAATCAATAATTAATTAGAAGATTGGGACAATGACTTTTTATCTACAATAAGAAGAGCAGAGCTTATTTGAAGTACAATAACTCCAATTATTATGTACTGGCCTCTAATATATCATATTCTAGCAATAATATTAAAGAAAGTAGATAAAACATGCGTATATCTTTTTGGAGCAATAAAGTTCATAAAATTTCATGAGACATTCAGTGTAAACCAAAATCAGAAAGTGTTGTGGGTCTACGTAAATTCTTGGACCTTAACACCACTGCTAGTAAGGAGGCGATTTCTTTGTTTGTTCTTTCACGTCATTAATAGAGAATCCATTTTTAATATATATATATATGTATGTATGTATATTTTTTCTATAAAAAAATGGTGACCTTTGCTCCGCATGAAAAACCTAGCGAAATCCCTAGTCCCGAGGGAGACAAATCTAAAAAGGCAGAAGATGATACTGGCTGGAAAGAGGTAAGGAGAAAAGCTAAGGATAAGTCAAATCAACCAAGATTTACATGCAACAGCAGAAGAATGTTTAAAACAAGGAATTCGAGGAAAAATTCCTGAATTTAAGGCGGGTATCAGAACATGGGTGAATTCTATTGTTGATAACACGTGCATTGAAGGGGGTCACCAGATTTGACAATTTTGATAATGAGGATATGGAATATGATCTGGATGACAAAATTTTCTCAACTACAAGATCCATGTAGAGAAACTCAGTGTATATTTACTTAGTAGGTAAATGACCATATTACATTCATCTGAATGCATACATTAAACGAAAATGGAAACCCATGGGTAAATGGGATATATTTGCTAGAGAAAATGGTTGTTATCTGATTAAATTTGGCAATTAAATTAACTATAAAAATATGCTAGATGGTGGTTCGTGTTTCATGGATAGCAAACTAATCTTCACTAAGAGATGGGAACCAAATTTACAACTAGAATGGGATATGCTGGATTCCCACCCAGTATGGGTGAGGCAGATGAATTTAGATCTATCCCTTTGGAATGCCAGAGGAATTGTAAATTAGCGAGCTTAATAGGCAATCCACTGGCAATGGATGATAACACGGGGCATGTTAAAACGTTTAAATATGCTAGAGTTTTAATCGATATCAAGGCAAGTGATAACTTGAAAAAGCAGGTGAGAGCTAAGGATAGTAGTGGCAACATATATGTATAAGATGCGGAATATGATTGTGACTCCAATGTGTAGTCGATGCAAATGCTTTGGCATATGGATGCCCAATGTGCAAATACATCCCCCCTCCCGTTAAGCAAGTTCGGAGACTAAAAATGGTACGCACTACAGAGACCCATAATCAAACCAGCTAAAATAAAAACATGGCCTCTTCTACAAAGGCCACACAAAAAGGGCTAGTTTCTTTTATTCAACCCTACTAATATTTACAACAATAATTACACAAGTGGTGCTTGTAGCCATGAGGGAATCCACCATTCTAAGTGGAGGTAGGTAGTGTGGCCCAGAAAGAAGTAGTGGAGAAGTTAGTTGCTGGTAAAAAGGTGGAGTCAGGATTCCATATCACTTTCAAATGCCATAAATGCAAGAATCTGTTACAATTAAAGATATTAGTGAATTAAACGTGTAAATTTAGAAATGCATGCATCAGATGAAGAAGAATAGGAATCTATCTTAAGCAAAAAACTCATTGAAGCAAATCAGAAGTATGAATTGGAGTTTAAAAAACCAGAAGACAAAGGAAAGGTGATTAGTCCATGTGAGGTTTCTTCTAAGAAATCGAGGAATAGACCTCCAACCCCAAAATGTCTATAATAAATTGGAATGTTATAGGTCTAAATAATGAAACGTGCCATTTAGACCTATGTAATCTTAGAAGGTCTCATTCACCTTCTATATTAATTATTATTGAAAACAAGTTTAATGATGAAAATCTCAGGTTCTTTACTGAATCTATGGGTCATGAATGGGAGTATACTCACAATAACGATATTGGTGGGAAGGCCGAATTCTACTTATGTGGAATAAATTTATTGGAACCTTAATCCTATTAATAAAGATGACCAACAACTCGCTGTCAAAGCTGTTAATTATGGTGGTCTTACTCTATATATCACAAGTGTTTATGCTAGTAATTTTGCTACACATGTAACTAACCTATGGACTAGCATCATCAAAATTGTAAATGTAAATGGACCATGGTTAGTGATGGGTGATTTCAAGGTGGTGCTTAAAGCTGAAGAAAAGAAAGGTAGACTTATATTACGAGTATGCTAATTAAAAGAGTTCAATAATTGTGTGGCAGTGGCTGGACTTGTTGAGCCAATCCACCATGGCATGAAATTTACATAGAGAAGTGGTGAATGCAAGATGGTATCATGCAAATTAGATATAGCTCTTGTCAATGTTGACTATATAAATATGTTTGTTGATATTAAATTTACTATCCTATCAAACTCCACTAGTGACCATTGTTCTTTACTCATAAAATTGGTTGAGAGAAGTAAAAATGAAAAAGGAAAACCCTTCCTTTATGCTAACGAGTGGAATTTACTTGAGGGATACAATAAAGCAGTTAATGTGTCAGCTAGTGTGCAGGGGAAGGTACTCAAGGTTACCAGCCTATGCAACTTCTTAAATCTATTAAATACAGATTCAAAGAATGGAACGGATGCGGACCCAAGGAGACAGACTAAACCAATAATATACAGAACCAATGTGAGGAAATTCTCCACGGCATTGACAAAGATCCAACAAATGATGATGCATGGAAGGAGTTTTACCAAATATAAGGCAAACTTAAGGAGGCTCTCAAGCTTTTATACTAAAATGTGACTAAATGGGTGCACTAAATAGGTGCACTAAACTTAAGGAGGCTCTCGAGCATTTATACTAAAATGTGACGATCCACCCATCTGACCCTTGGGAACGATACTTAATACATCCACGGTATTTGTATGTTGTTACCCAGGCATCTGAAAGACAAGTAGTCATGGAATAAAATAAAAGAACAAAATAGAAAATCTCACAACGAAATGGTTAAATATAATACAACAATAATATAGTATATAAGGTTGCTCCTTAACATGGAGTTATTAGAGTTACACAAAAGTACTACTACTATCAGCATAGGTAGATATACACCCTTCCTTTACACTTGCTGATACAAAATACACATACCTAACCGACATAACAACAAAAATAGATAACTAGATAGATAAGGAGCCTCCTATTCATCCATCATCATCTCCAAATAGCCCAAAAAAACCTTCTACTTTCAGACTACTCAAATATAATTGAATACATGAGAGTTTAGGGAAAACAAACAACTTGAGTTAGACAATAAGTCTGGTATGAGTAAACTTTAAACAACCGGTAGAAATAAACAACAATATGTGAGATCGTGACACCAAATATGGAAATGGTACTTCCTCTCACAATAACAACATCCAACAATAAGTAACAGGAACAGTTTAAAACAAAATCCAAACTTGAAATAATGAGCCTAAAAGATCAAAATCCAAACTTGAAGAATAGACACAAATAATCAAACATCTAGAAGAGCTCTAGTCACTTCTCGATGTAATTAAGAAAACAAATTCAAAGGTTTGAATCAAAGGCAAGGAAAGGGAAAATTTCCAACGATAACTAGGAGGGTGCACACTCCCCTTATCGAAAAATACCTCTAGGCTATGTACTTAAGAACTCCGATGGCTCTCGGGCACGTCCAAGCCAAACCCCACCAACCTTATCGAGAATCCAAGTATTTCACATCTTAATGTGTATATAACCAAAAGCATTCTAGAGTAGATGTGAAGATACCCTGACGGGAGCAACCTACATAGTTTGGGTTCCACCCGCTTTGTTTTAGTCATTTCGACAAATGACAACAACACTCAAATGAGCAATAAATCGTCTCAAGTTGACAATACACAAAGAAGAAAGTCGAGTTGATAGTCAATAAATCAACTATCGGGAATATTTAAAAAGATCATATATGGAAATTAAATCTCATACCCTTACCACTACTCGTCGATTTCAAACTTGTATTATTCCTTGGTTGAAAATATAGTCAGGTAAGTGAAGGTAGTGTTACGTCTGGGCATTGCCTTGGCAACAATTTTAACCTTCGAGGTAGAAACGAGATTTCATACCTCGATGTTTAGTGCTAAGAGTACGACTAAATCATTTCCATATAAGCGATATCATTTATGGAAATTAAATTTTTTAATGTTTACATAACCGAATTAACTTTTAACTTTTAAAACCAAACTTATGCTGGGATTTTACATCACAAATATTAATTTTAAACAACATAATTGAAAATGATTAATTAACTTTAAACATGATTAGTTACTTCCATATCATTATATAAAATGGTTAGTTCACTTAAATAGATGGTTATTTACTTCAAATATTATCATTTAAATTAATTAATTAACTTTAATCAATGATTATTACTTCATACATCGTTATTAAAATAATTAATCAACCATAAAATGTCATTATTAAAATGATTAATTAACTTTAATATATCATTATTTCAATGATTAATCAACCTTAAACATCAATAATTAAAATCATTAATTAATTTTAAACATCATTAATAAAATGATCAATTAACTTTAATACATCATCATTTAAATGATTAATTAACCTTAAACATTGATAGTTAAAATGATTAATTAATTTTAAACATCATTAATAAAATGATTAATTAACTTTAGCACATCGTTATTTAAATAATTAATTAACCTTAAACATCATTAGTTAAAATGATTAATTAATTTTTAAACATCATTAATAAAATGATTAATTAACTTCGTAAAAACCCAAGCACAAGATTAAACAAGAGATTTTCCAAGGAGATGATATTTTTACAAAGTGTCGATACAGCGATAGTCGCTATACGAACACTTCCATAAAACATTTTGATATGTCATTTATTCATCCAAGCATCTCATACTTAAGCATAAACATATATACAAAGGCAAATGACATTTATGTAACATGAAGAGAGCATCACTTGTAATTATTTACTTAAACTTTTTGATTATCTTAAGACATAATCTATTTACCAAAGATGCCATCCGCTTAAAGCGATAACCAAGCCAACAACGATTACTTTCTAACACATATAAAGCAAGTAACTAATAACCATTATTATTATTATTCATAACAAAGCTTAAACTTTGGCTTATAAAGGTGAGATTTACTCACCAAAAAGCAACCGAATCAAGTCAAACTAACACCCGAACTTTGTTTTTCTTCGTAAAAGTTGGACTTATGAGGTCCTATGGGGGCTAGGTGGTAGGTGGGTTCAGCCATGGGTGATATGGGCTCAACCATGCTTGGTTTAAATGGTATTATGCCTTGTTTTTGTTGTTTGAATGATGTAGAGAAAAAGAAAGGAGTTTTAACAACTTTACTTGAGGAAAAAGGGAAAAGAAGTGATTTTTTAAATTTTAAAACTTTTTGGAAGCCATGGAAGAGCTTGGAAAGAAGAAGTGAAGTTTTGAAAATGAGAAAATGAAATGAGAATAGGAATAAAAAAAATACAAGATAGGAAATTACCTTTCTGCCCTTTGTACATTTACCCTCCATAATCAAGTGCCACCTCGCCTGTGACGCCCCACCTCTATACCCACGCTAGCCAAGGACACTACGGTATAATGCCGTCAACTAGCACAGAGAATAAGGCTGTTGAGGAGCGACCGTCCGTGTAATTGCTTTGCGCGAGCACCGATATGTCAGATAGTTTAAGATGCATTTCATTTCAAGAGGAATCCGACATGCCGACACAAACTCAAAGCTACTACACAGTGGCTATAATATCTTCGGAAACAAATATAGAAATAAACATAACACAAATCAGTCACGGATAATTCATATCACAAAGGCGGAAATAGATATGAATATTCACATAAAAGTGTATATCAGAGTAGTGGTCAAATAAGATCCACAACATCACAAAGGAATAGATATAAGTGCTAGACAAAAATATGTATACATAAAGGAGTCTAAATCTCAAAGGTATACAACCAAAAACTACTGAACTAGAGTAGCTAGCCAAAAGATCAGATGATGGTCCGATAAGGAGTAAAGCAGAAGCACCTGTAAAATCTCAGTCTGACCCGAGTATTATTTAAGGAGAAAATAATAAACGGATCAGTCTAGCTATAATTATCAGATAAAATGAGATATAAGAAGAGATATAATAAAAGTGTATGATAACCAAAAATGTCATACCTCGATAAGTATACATTAGAAAACCAACAAAAGAAAATCATACAAATATCTCACGAATCTCATAGCATAAAAAGAATGTCATATTCTTTATTTAATTCACCAAGCCACAATAAATGACATACATATCAATGCCAACTGAAAAAGGTGGTGAAACATAAATTCCAGAAATCATCAATTAGTAATCCAGAAATCACAAGAAAAGGATGGCCAATCCCAAACGGAACGCTATTCCATAAACCGGACATCGACGCACCTAAATAGACACGCCTCATGCACAGTCAAACATCGTCGCACCTAGAAAGGTACGACCTATGCAAAGGTAAACATCGATGCACCTAAATAGATACGCCCCATGTAATGTCTAGCATCGATGCACATAGAAAGATACACCCCATGCATAAAAAAGCATCGACGTACCTAGAAAGATACACCCCATGCATAAATCAACACCGACGTATCTAGAAAAATACGCCCCATGTAATGTCTAATATCGATACACCTAGAAAGATACACCCCATGCAAAGTCGAACATCGACGCACCTAGAAAGATACGTCCCATGCATAGAGGAACATCGATGCATCTAGAAAGATACGCCCCATGCCCCGACTTGTTGAGCCGATTGCTCCACGAAGTAAACAAACATCGACGCACCTAAATAGATACGACCCATGTGTAAATAAACATCGACGCACCTAAATAGGTACAACCCATGCGAGAAATGATACGAAGCTCAATAAAATGAAGTACAGTCCTCCACATAGACAAAGAGACATCGCACATTGCTAGTCTAAACCATAAAATGATCATCATCGATCATCAAGAAGTGTCAATTACAATAAGCTAGTAAATATATGAGCTTAGCTTCATATCCCATAACCACTAGCTTAACTTAAATATTTACGAACAAATTGTAGATCTCCACTAGAAAATTGTCACAAGAAATTCAATCGAACAAGTCTAAGAATTAACCGACGAAGTAAACGCATGCGTTTCATACCACTTGTTTTACTAAGCCGTTTGATTAGATTTCTCATACGAGTGAGATAAAGGTTTGTATGTACTAATAGATTGGAAAACGGTTTAAGAAAGGAGCTTTGTAATAAAATGGCATTGAAATCGTTTTAATGAAAGGGTTTTGATATTTACTACTAGTATAGAAAACCTTTATATTTCAAAGTGACAAACCATATAAGTGATTGTAGAAACAATTCAATCATAAAAATTCACATATGAAGACGTGAATAAAATCCAAAGAAATCGATATCAAATCCATCAAAATGGATATTTCCGAAAATTCCCGAAGAAAAGGTCATCAAAGTCGATAATAAATGATAACAACAGAAGGGAAACAACACGAATCAATTAAAGTTGGAAATTCAAACAATAGGCAATATAGGCATAATTGGCAAATAGGAGCAGGTCGGTCAACCGGACTTTCTGGGTCGGTTGACCGAAAAACAGCCCAGAAATGTCTCGGGCTACAGGTCGGTCGACCGACCTAGGGGTTCGGTCGGCCGAACCTGATGTTCTTCAATTTGAAACCCATTTCAAAGGAGGTGCAAACACCTTCAATTTGCAAACGGACAAGCACGGACGCTAGGTGTTTACGCCTATCGGCTTCTCGGTCCAACAAGCTCATCGATTCATCACCGAAAACATGATCAAAACATCAAACTTATGATTTTTAAAGATTTGAACTCAAATTACCAAAAATTGGAATATTCACCAATTCAATCCAAACCAAAAGCAAATGCACATGAATAAGTGTTAGGTATTCATACCCAACATTCAAAGATAGATATAAGCATAGATGTGAGATAAAAATCTCACCTTTAAACCCAAAACAAATGAAGAAGAAGCTTGAAGACAAGGGAAGATCAACCACACTTCAATCTCAACACAAGAAGCTTGAATCTAAGCTTTAAAGAGAAATATTTCCCAAATTAGGTTTAGGAATTTCTGAAATTAAAAGGAGAATGAGTTGGAGAAGAAGAAGGAGATGCTTACTAATGGCTTCTCTTTGATTTTGGAGCAAGATTTTGAGCTAGCAAGAACCTAGGGCTTGGAGTTTCTAATTCCCTTTCCTTTCCATTTTTTCAGTTGGAGCTTGAGTTTGAGGAGTGGGAATGAGTGAATGGAGAGGAGAGGGCTGAGCTAGAGTATAAGTGGGGTTAATGGGTTGAAACCCAAACCAAAGCCCTAAGTGAAAAAGTAGCAAAATTCTACCATCTCCAAACATATCAAAGTTTATACTTAAAAAGATCGAAAACGTCATTTTGAACTCAATGGAAGGGGTCTCGAGTCCCAATTCGACTGTTTGCAAAAAGTAGCTTTCCGGACTAAAATAACGAACGATGAAATATTTAAATATAAAATTGATAAATATGCGGGTTGTTACAGACTCCCCTCCTTAAAGAAATTGTGTCCTCGCAATACTTAAGAAGAAAATAAAGAGTAACAGCCATAAAAGCATATCAACACAAAAGGAATTTGAAATAGGAAGTTCACCATAAAGAGCATGAAAAGGATAAGCCTGAACGGGATCGCTCGATGAATTCCCAGGAATCCCAAGAGAAATCCTCGAGATTTGAGATCCATTGAACTTTCACAAGAAGTATATCTTTATTTCCGAAGGCGCTCAACCTCCGAAGCAATAATGTGAATGGAATGTTGCTCATAAGTCAAATCTGGTGAAACTTTAATTTCCTCAATAACACCAGGCTCAAGAATAAAAATTAGAATCCCTAAGGCATTTCCATAGTCGAAAGACGTGGAAAACGTCATGAATAACAGAAAATTGAGCCGGTGCAACGACGTAGTATAATAACAGTACGCCCGAGAAACTAGAAACTCGAATAATTTGGAACAACGGCATAGTACAATGATGGTACGCCAGATGAACCAAAGCTCAAATAATTTCGGAACATCGACGCGGTACAAAAAGGGTATGTCCAATGAACCGAAGCTTAAATAATTCGGAACATCGACGCAGTACAAAAATGGTACGTCCAATGATCCGACGCTCAAATAATTCGGAACATCGACGCAGTACAAAAATGGTACGTCCAATGAACCGAAAACCATAAAAGAACATCGGATGCAAGCCCATAAAGAAATGAGATGAAGCTCCATAAAACGAAGTATATCGAAACGTCCGATGTTGGTAAAATGATCATTCCATTTGGACATCATCAAAGAAATAACCACTTGTTGCTTACAACAAAGTGCATTGGCAACACGATTCCCCTTTCCGGGAATATAAAAAGAATTTCAAGATCATAACATGCAAGGAACTCGATCCAATATTAAGTTCCTTATGAGAAAATAAATATTCCAAAGATTTATGATCAGGGTAGAGAACAAATTTCTCACCCAAAAATGATGATGCCAAATTCTAAAAGTGAAATCAATAGCCGCAAGCACTAGATCATGAATGGCATATCTAGTCTCGATAGGCTTTAATGATTTTGAAACATAAGTGATAGCACGTTCTCTTTTGCAAGAGAACGACATTCAAACCAATACGATAAGCATCGGTACAAAAGATGAAGTTTTGGTTCCCCTCGGGAATCACAAGAATAAGAGTACCGGAAAAGAGTTCTTTTTATAATCTTCTTTCCCAAAAAGCACAAAATTTTCAAAATTACATTTATCTTTATGTAATAATCTTTCTAAAAAAATTTACATTTTACAAGTCAATATTTTGTGTCTGACTGTCTCATCTAAGCGTTTAGGAAATTCCTATCGATAACGTTGATCAAGCGCATCGACCAGAATTTTTAAAGCACTCAACGGGCAATACAATCACAAAATCATCTTCTATATGATGAAAATATCTCTCAAAGGTTTTGAGAATATTCTTTGCTCGTTTAAGATCAAAATCCAATTGTAGTTATAAATAAATCTTATGGAAAAGATTTGCAAAAAATTTCTATTTACATCCAAAATCAATAAATAAAAGAATGGAATTATCGAGATATTCATAGAATACTTGATTTATAAAATGGATGAAAGAAGATGGGCAATCTGAATGATATAATAAGTCATTCATAAGAATCATAACGAGTGCGGAATGAGGTAAGTGGAATGCTAACTGCCACAACTAGTAGCAAATAAAAATCGGTGGCAAGGTCGAACTAAAAAGACCCTAACACCACTCAAAAGATTGCTTAGGAGATAATCCAAAGACAAACTCAAAAATACCAGAAAGTTTCAAAACTATTTAAATGAGAGAAATAACACTTTCCTCATGATGAGGGCTTAAAGAATAAAATGATGCCATCAAATTGGAATGAAAATCACAAAGAAAATATAAATCTGCTTAATAGATTAAAAATTTCGAAGATGAATAGTCCACTCGGGACATAGGATATGGCTTCACAATGATTAAGCCAATCCTTTCAAAAAAAATCAATTCCGAAGCCTGAGAAAAAAAATCAGCTCGGAAAGAAAAATCACGTAAAATAATTTCGACATCAAAACAAAGCAAATTGAGTGTTGAGGATCCACCAATCCTGATTCGCAATCCTCAAAGAAGTCTTCAAGCCCAAAAATGTTTTTAAAAAAGAATCGACAAGTTCTTTTGATATACATTAGTGAGATGGAACCCATATCAAAAAGAACTCGAATAAGAAGATCACGAAATAAAACAATGCCATCAAAGATTGAGTGAAAAATACATTGACCAAAAGAAGAGTTGTTAGGGATTTGCACTACATTGAGCTTTCCCTCCTTCCTACTTTGAAGTATGTGACATGCAGTTAAATGGTGACCCGAATTTTTGCAATAGCAACAATAAAGAGGTTTCAGACACTCCCTTGCATAGTGGTCCGTGGAACCACAATTGTAGCATTGTCCACGACTATAGGTAAGGGCTTTTTCTACCGGGGTTTATTGCCTCCCTTTCTTGTTAGGAATGGGGCCTTTGAATTTAATAGGCCTCTTCATGTTGTCATTGAAGTTCAGTTTGGAAACCACAACTTCAACATTACTCTCTCTAACGGCCTCTTCAAGACGAAGAGCGATATCAATAAGCTGATCAAATGAAACTTCAAGTTTCAGGAGTAATGGCTTCTTAAGATTCTTATTTAAGCCATAGACAAATCTCTGATTTTTCTTCAATGGGGTATTAATGTACTCGACCCTATACTTAGAGAGAGATTCGAAAGATGCGACGTAATCCGTCACAGAAGATTCACCTTGAACAAGGTCAATAAAACGCCGGGCCAAAGTTACCTTTTCAGCCTCCGGCACAAACTTTAGTTCGAATCGTTACCAGAACTGCTCCCAAGTAAGATCCGCTTCGATAATCTCCGAAGTCAAGAGCTCATACTAATCTAACGCTCTTTCTTGGAGCATGCTAGAAGCCACTTGGACTCGATGTAGATCAATAAGGTTCATGCGAGAAAAGATACGATCGCATGATTTGAGCCAAGCTTGAATTTCTATAACACTCTCGGATCCCTTAAATGGCCTTCTACCCAAATCGGTGTAGTCTTTGCACAAGCGTGCAAAACCGAATCTAGGATGAGTAGGCTCTGGAATGGGTCCGGCAGCTTGAGCATTCTTCACGAGATCTAAAAGCTGCTGAGCAGACATGAATACTCCATCCTGGGGAGTAGCACTAGATTGACCGGCGCTGGGATGGCCAGGTCTAACCATTTCTCTTCTTTAAGAAAGAAAGGAAGAAGAAGAAAAAGGTTAGTCACGAAATGAATATCAAGCAACCTTGATAGATAAAATAAGGAATCATAGAGAAAATAGGATGAATCGGTACGAAGACTCGAATTAAATCCTAAAGCACAATTCCTAAGATGGACTTAGGACGATGATCCTTGCTAGATTATTCTACATTGTTCTTAAGTTTGGCTCTGATATCAAGCTGTGACGCCCCACCTCTATACCCACGCTTTCCAAGGACACTACGGTGTAATGCCATCAACTAGCACGGAGAATAAGGCTGTTGAGGAGCGACCGTCCGTGTAATTGCTTTGTGCGAGCACCGATATGTCAGATAGTTTAAGATGCATTTCATTTCAAAAGGAATCCGACATGCCGACACAAACTCAAAGCTACTACACAGTGGCTATAATATCTTCGGAAACAAATATAGAAATAAAAATAACACAAATCAGTCACGGATAATTCATATCACAAAGGCGGAAATAGATATGAATATTCACATAAAAGTGTATATCGAAGTAGTGGTCAAATAAGATCCACAACATCACAAAGGAATAGATACAAGCGCTAGACAAAAATATGTATACATCAAGGAGTCTAAATCTCAAAGGTATACAACCAGAAACTACTGAACTAGAGTAGTTAGCCAAAAGATCATATGATGGTCCGATAAGGAGTCAAGCAGGAGCACCTGTAAAATCTCAGTCTGACCCGAGTATTATTTAAAGAGAAAATAATAAACGAATCAGTCTAGATATAATTATCAGATAAAATGAGATATAAGAAGAGATGTAATAAAAATGTATGATAAACAAAAATTTCATACCTCGACAAGTATACATTAGAAAATCAACAAAAGAAAATCATACAAATATCTCACGAATCTCATAGCATAAAAAGCATGTCATATTCTTTATTTAATTCACCAAGCCACAATAAATGACATACATATCAATGCCAACCGAAAAAGGTGGTGAAACATAAATTCCAGAAATTATCAATTAGAAATCCAGAAATCACAAGAAAAGGATGGCCAATCCCAAACGGAACGCTATTCCATAAACCGGACATCGACGCACCTAAATAGACACGCCCCATGCACAGTCAAACATCATCGCACCTTGAAAGGTATGACCCATGCAAAGGCAAACATCGACGCGCCTAAATAGATACGCCCCATGTAATGTCTAGCATCGATGCACCTAGAAAGATACACCCCATGCATAAATAAGCATCGACGTACCTAGAAAGATACGCCCCATGCATAAATCAACATCGACGTATCTAGAAAAATACGCCCCATGTAATGTCTAACATCGATACACCTAGAAAGATACACCCCATGCAAAGTCGAACATCGACGCACCTATAAAGATAAGTCCCATGCATAGACGAACATCGATGCACCTAGAAAGATACGCCCCATGCCCCGACTTATTGAGCCGATTACTCCACGAAGTAAACAAATATCGACGCACCTAAATAGATACGACCCATGTGTAAATTAACATCGACGCACCTAAATAGGTACGACCCATGCGAGAAATGAGACGAAGCTCAATAAAATGAAGTACAGTCCTCCATATAGACAAAGAGACATCGCACGTTACTAGTCTAAACCATAAAATGATCATCATCGATCATCAAGAAGTGTCAATTACAGTAAGCTAGTAAATATATGAGCTTGGCTTCATGTCCCATAACCACTAGCTTAACTTAAATATTTACAAACAAATTTGTAGATCTCCACTAGAAAATTGTCACAAGAAATTCAATCGAACAAGTCCAAGAATTAACCGACGAAGTAAACGCAAGCGTTTCGTACCACTTGTTTTACTAAGCCGTTTGAGTAGATTTCTCATACGACTAAGGTAAAGGTTTGTATATACTAATAGATTGAAAAACGGTTTAAGAAAGGAGCTTTGTAATAAAATGGTGTTAAAATCGTTTTAATGAAAGGGTTTTGATATTTACTACTAGTATAGAAAACCTTTATATTTTAAAGTGACAAATCATAGAAGTGAGTGTAGAAACAATTCAATCGTAAAAATTCACATACGAAGATGTGAATAAAATCCAAAGAAATCGATATCAAATCCATCAAAATGGATATTTCCAAAAATTCCCGAAGAAAATGTCATCAAAGTCGATAATAAATGATAACAACAAAAGGGAAAAAACACGAATCGATTAAAGTTGGAAATTCAAAAAAATAGGCAATATAGGCATAATTGGCAAATAGGAGCAGGTCGGTCAATCGGACTTTCTGGGTCGGTTGACCAGAAAACAACCCAGAAATGTCTCGGGCTATAGGTCGGCCGACCGGCCCAGGGGTTCGGTCGGCCGAACCTGATGTTCTTCAATTTGAAACTCGTTTCAAAGGAGGTGCAAACACCTTCAATTTGCAAATGGACAAGCATGGACGCTAGGGGTTTACGCCTATCGGCTACCTGGTCCTATAAGCTCATCGATTCATCACCAAAAACATGATCAAAACATCAAAGTTATGATTTTTAAAGATTTGAACTCAAAATACCAAAAATTGGAAAATTCACTAATTCAATCCAAACCAAAAGCAAATGCACATGAATAAGTGTTAGAAATTCATACCCAACATTCAAAGATAGATATAAGCATAGATGTGAGATAAAAATCTCACCTTTAAACCCAAAACAAATGAAGAAGAAGCTTGAAGACAAGGGAAGATCAACCACACTTCAATCTCAACACAAGAAGCTTGAATCTAAGCTTTAAAGAGAAACATTTCCCAAATTAGGTTTAGGAATTTCTGAAATTAAAAGGAGAATGAGTTGGAGAAGAAGAAGGAGATGCTTACTAATGGCTTCTCTTTGATTTTGGAGCAAGAATTTGAGCTAGCAAGAGGAACTAGGGCTTGGAGTTTCTAATTCCCTTTCCTTTCCACCATTTTCAGTTGGAGCTTGAGTTTGAGGAGTGAGAATGAGTGAATGGAGAGGAGAGGGCTGAGCTAGAGTATAAGTGGGGTACTCAAACCAAAGCCCTAAGTGAAAAAGTAGCAAAATTCTACCATCTCCAAACATATCAAAGTTTATACTTAAAAAGATCGCACACGTCATTTTGAACTCAATGGAGGGGTCTTGAGTCCCAATTCGACTGTTTGCAAAAAGTAGCTTTCTGGACTAAAATCCGACGAACGATGAAATATTTAAATAAAATATTTAAATATAAAATTGATAAATATGCGGGTTGTTACATCGCCCTCATTTCTTCTATTCCACATGCAACCTCCTAGCCACCTCCCCCTTTTTGAATGAACTAGGATGAGTTGTCATGATGTGATGCTATCTTATTTTGTAAATTTCAATTTTTAAAATTTGAAAGAAAAGTCAAACCTTGTTGAATTTGTTTAAGCATATTATTAAGCCAAAATTAGATCAAATTGCTTTATGAGTAAGACATATGTTGTTATATAAGTGCTTTAATGTACATAAGATTTTTTGATAACTTTCAAATGATGAAAAATCAAAAATTCGAAAATGATTTTCTGTCACAATTTCGATTTTTCTTCGAACTAGTTATTATTTTAAAACAACATCACCATCATAGTTATTACTTAAAAGAGTTTCATTCGAGTTATAAAATCCATCATTAAATATTTAGAAATATTTTAAATAATCTAATTCAAAGTGATTACATTACCGGTTGTTACATCCTCCTCTCCTTACAAGAAATTTCATCTTGAAATTTATCGTACACAACAAAAGATATCAGAAGAAAAAAACTGATATCATTCAACAACCAGGTATAAATAAAGTCCTCTTTAAAGGATACAACAAAATCCAAATAACTATAACAACAACTCGAGATAAGAATCCCTAATGTAGTCCTCGGTTTCCCAAGTACAATCTGTATCATCTTCACTCCACTGAACCTTAATAAGATTCACAACCTTCGTCCTTAATTGCTTTATATCTCTAGCGATGATATGAATAAGCCACCAAAGAATGTTCATGTAAGGATGAACTTCCAAATCAATTTGTTGTGCCGGTTCCACTATTGTCAAAGGGTCGTGTACGTACTTATGTAAATGAGATAAGTAAAACACGTTGTGCACACCTAATTGTCTATCTGGTAACTTACTTTATGCTCAAGTCTACCAATCTGGTCCAACATGGGAAAAGGGTCAATAGATCAAGGGGATAGCTTACTTGATTTCCCAAACCTCACAACGCTTCTTAACAAAGTGACCTTCATAAATGCTGAACCTCCAACTGAGAACTCAAGATCCCTACAACTTCGATCTGCATAACACTTCTGCCAATCCTGCGCTTCCTTCATCTTCCTTCTGATGTCAGCTACCTTTTTATTGGCTTCTAAGATCATGTCGGGCCAAGGATAATTTTATCACCAGACTCAACCCAACGCAAAGGAGAATGGCATAGACGGCCATATAGAGCTTCGAAAGGGGTCGTGCCAATACTTGCATGACAACTGTTGTTGTAAGTGAATTTGACTAAGGGTAAATGATCTTCCCAAAAACATCCAAAGTCGAGGATGCATGATCATAACAAATCTTCCAAGATCCAATTCACTCTCTCTGTTTGATCATATCCGGGGATGGTAAGCTATACTCAGACTTAGCTCGATCCCTAAAGTAGTTTGCAGCCTCTTCCAGAACCTACTGGTGAATATCGGGTCTTAGTCACTTACAAACTATAAGGAATACCATGGAGCCTCACAGTCTCCTTCACATACAAACCTGCTAGACTTTCAGCAGCCCTAATCAGCTTAACAGAAATGAAATAAGCACTCTTGTTCAGTCGATCAACTATAACCAAATGCCTTTGTTCCCTCTTCTTGACCTAGGAAGTCCATCAATAAAGTCTATAGAGATTTCCTCCCACTTCCACTTCAGGATCTCAAGTGGTTGGAGCTGTCCAGCTGACTTTTGTTGGTCACTCTTAATCTGCTGGCAGTTTGCACACTGACTCACAAAGATTGAAACATCTCGCTTCATCCCCTTCTACCAAAATACTTCTTCATATCATTGAACATATTGACCACTCCTAGATGGAAAGATAACTTTGAACGGTGACATTCAAATAACACTTCTTGTCTAAGTCCACTAACATTAGGAACACAAATACGTCCATTCATTTTCAATAAGCATTGTGGATCAATCTCATAAATAGAGACAATACCTTCTAGAACATCCTTCTTAAGACGAGCCAAAATTGGACCTTCTTCTTGGCTAGACGCAATCCTCCATCAATACTGGCTTAACTTCTAAGTTTGCAACCATTGCTACATTTCTATTCAACCCATGGCATTTGCTTTCCCATGGGTATAAAGAATCTAAAAATCATAAGAAGCGAGAAACTCCAGCCATCTCTACTGCCTCAAATTCAAATCTTTTTGGGTGCAGAGATAGTTTAAGGATCTATTGTCTATGTATAAGTCAAACTTTTCACCCAAAAGATAGTGCCTTCATATCTTCAATGCAATGGCAAAGCTAAAAGCTCCAAATCATGCACAGTATAATTTTTCTCATTAGCTTTAGCTGCCGACTCAGATAGGCAATAACTTTCCCATGCTACATCCGGTACTACAAGCATCCATATATATGGTTAAGCCTTCACTATTACTAACATAGGCATTGATTTTGATGACAACAACCATATGACATTATATAAAATGTAGATACTAATATTTTTATTAAGTTACATATAGTATATAGTGCGGGATATTAGACAAGTTTTAATTAAGAAGACCATATAGTATCAAGTGAAGATTCAAGAGGCTGATATAGAGATTTAAGAGTTAGAGATTGAAGACTCATGGGTATCGGAGAACTCAAAATATCCTGATAAGTTATCGAGTCATAGATTATTATTAAAACCCTGATAGCACTTCTTTGATCTTTCTCTATTCTTCTTTTCCAATGGTTTTTAAATATTCTAATTCCAAAAATTATTTTTAAAGAATTCTTGTTTTCAAAACGATCTCTCAAAATAAACTCCAAATTATTTTTACCTTTTGATTTTACAAGATTATTATATGTCGAAAATTAAGTTTTTAATTAGTGTATATTTTAAATATACTTTTAATCTATTATACTTTGTTATAGTTTTGATTTTATGATTTCTAAATATTAATGTTTGTAACTTTGATTTTAAATAAATTCACTCATACTTCATATATATTATTATTTTTCAAAAGAAATTCATATTAAATACTTTATATATTAAAAAATATTTCAAAATAATTTACAAAGTTTTGATATGATTAAAATATGTATAAATTGTGTTTTAATAAGTTTACAAAGTATAAAAATATTTTACAATGTATAAAATTTTCTAAACATTTTTTAAAAGTAAGTTTTCAAAACGTAAAGGGATATATTGACATAACCTCACCCTATATGTCGACATATGGACCGACTTTTTCAAAATTCAAATTGAATTGAAGTGTATTTTCATCGTATTTCTTCACAAATGGACATGACGATTATTTCTCTATAAATAGAGGTAAAACCAACGATTTTCTTTAACTACATTTTCATATATTCTCCTCTCTTTCACTCTCTTATTTTCTAAAAGAAATTCTAGTCAAATTCTTCTCAAATTCAATCAGAATCAAATTGAACGCCACAAATTTGATTATCTATTAAGTACTAGTCGATCTCTCTCATCTCTCTCACTCAAACAAAGATCAAAGTACTATTCAAGGGGTTATAGGATCATTTGTATTTAATATCAATGATATGTGTGTGTAAAAGTCTATCAAATCATACTTGTATATTAATGGGTGTGATTATAGCCTGTGTAAATCAATTGGGTGTGCTTGATTACCCGGAAATTCAAGTTGGTGTGCTTGTGGTCCATGTAAATCAAGTGAGTCTACCGAGAGCTCGGAAAGTCTAGAGGGAGTGTCTTGTTATCTTGAAATCGAGATTGTATTGAGTTTGCTATTAGGAAAGAAATTTGTACAAGGAATTGTATAGGTGATCCAATCTTTCGTCAACGCAGGTTGCTTATTCTCCTACACCAGTATATTAATTGGGTAGCGTACGGATGTAGGATAACTCTGAATTAGTATAAAATCCTAGTGTGTTCTTTCCTTTTTACTTTTACTGCATTTATATTTTTTCGTATTTGAATATATGATTGTTAATTGCATTGTTTAAATTATAACCTTAAAAGAATTCAAAAAGATTCACAAAAATTAGAAAACACCATTCACCGTCCCTCTAGTGTTAAATTAGACTTAAAATCCATCTTCCACTAAAAGCATTCACTCCCTTCTAAAATGGTCAAAACAGGGGCGCTAATCAACTTCTCCTTCAATTCATTGAATGCTTGGTCACACTTAGGCATCTACACAAACTTGACATCTTTCTTGTTAACTTCGTCAGATGAGAAGCAATCTTTGAGAAATCTTTGATGAACCTACGGTAAAAACCAGCCAAAGAAACTTATAAATTCCATCGCACTTTCAAACTTCTTCTAGTCTTGAACTACAACGACTTTAGTCGGGTCAACTGATATGCCTTCCCCTGAAACAGCATGCCCTAGAAACCTAACTTCGAATTTCCAAAAATAGCACCTAGAAAACTTAGCCTTCAATCCATGGCTTCCTGAGGCATTGAGTATGACATAGAGATGACACTGGTGCTCCTTCTTCGTTTTCGAATAAACAAGACTATCATCAATAAAGACGATGACTAATTTATGAAGAATGTCTTGAAATACTCGATTCATTAAGTCCACAAAGTAAGCAGGTGCATCAGCCATCCCAAATGGCATAATTAACCACTCATAGACACTATTTAGAGTCCTAAAAGTTGTTAAGGACACACTCTCCTTTTTTACCCTTAATTGGTGAAAAATGGTGGCAAGATCTAATTGGGAAAATTTCCAAGCATCGTTGAGCTAATCAAACATGTAATCAATCCTTGGTAAAAGGTATTTATTCTTAATAGTCCTTTTATTTAACTCTCAGCAGTCTACCCATAACCTTAGAGAACCATCCACCTTCATGACAAAGATGATTGAAGATTCCCAACTAGAGGTACCATGTCTCATCAAACTCTTCTGCAACAAGTTAAATATTTGGCTTTCCAACTCCCTTTTCTCTTTTAGAGCCAACCTTCAAGGGGGTTGTACAATAGGCATGGCTCCTGGAATCAAACCAATATGGAACTCTACTTCACGGTGAGGGTCTAAACCTTTCACTTCGTCAAAAATATCAATGAAATCCCAAACAACCGGTACATCCCTTACCTCAACTTTATCCACCTCGAGCGAATACAGAAAATTACTCATTAACTTGTCAAGCTCTTCATAAAATATGTCAACGCTTCTTCCTGCTGCATCCTTTACCACGATCATTTTTTTTATCATAATCCAATACAGCTCTAAACTCAGATAACCAATCCATTCCCAACAACACTCCAAAATCCATGAATCCTAGAAAAAACAAGTCAAAAGAAAAGAGGCAATTTCCATAAGAAATAGGCACATTTAGACACATAGTGTTAAGATTTATAAGACCTCCAATATGGTTTGACACGCAAAGGAGATTACTTAAAAGGATGGGTGTAAGGTCAAGTCTATAAATAAGATCAACTGAAATAAAACTATAGAACCACCTGTATCAAATAATACTCTTATAGGAATGTCATAGATGGATAACGTACCTTGGAACACCTACTTCCCCTTGTGTCCTAAAGAAGTGGATAGTATTTCTTCTGTGGTGAAAGCCTATCCTTGAGATCCCTTTTTCAAAAAAATGCACTCATTCTTCATATGTCCTGGTTAGCCGTAGTTGAAACAGGTCAAATTTGGGCAATGGTTAGCAAAGTGGCCCTTCTTGTTGCATTTGAAACAAAGAATATTGGTCAAGTCATGCTACTTCTTCTGTGCTAGAGCCCCACCTCTGGGTTTCTTTCCTGACCATTGCTTCCTTCCCTTACGCTTGAAATTAGGCTTGCCTCCAACTGGTATCATCGATAAAGGCTAGGCACTAATTGCTGGTGCTACTCCCTTCTGGACTCTTTCCTTAATATTCAGAGCTTCAAACCTCAAAGCCATTTTGATAAGATTAGTGAATGTACCCGTAAGATGATTAGCCATTTCGCACTGGAACTCTAGTCGCATTCCATTCATAAAATATTTCCTTCTTTTTAAGCGGTGTGTCTATCAATCAAAGTCTGAACTGGGACAATGCATTAAACTTATGCTCATACCGCACCACCATCAAATCACATTGCTTTAGATCCAAGAAACTCTTAAACAATTGAGTCCTTTCGACTTTTGGAATAGACCGCGCTACAAAGACTTCCTTAAACTGAGCCCAAAGAAACTCCTCCTTCGGGATATTAACTGTTACAGAATCCCAAAAATCCATCGTCTACTTTTGAAGTTGTCACGATGCCAATAGCCATTTCTCCGCATCTTCCAAATGCAGATCTCCAAATATCCTTTTACAAAATCTAAGCCACATCAGCACTCCAAGAATATCTTCATTACCATAGAATGATTTCTCACCCAAAGTGGTAAAATGTTAACACAAAGCCTCGAAGTTCATAGGAGGCTGAACTTCCGCTACTACTTCCTCTATCGGATCTACAGCCAGCATAGCGGTATTTTTAGGTGCCCCGCTATTGGCAGCCATGCAGTTCCAGATCCTCTCTTCCTCCTCTTCTTGTATTCATCTTCTATTGCTTGGATAGATAACAGGTATCTTTAGAATACAAGAATAGAATCAAAATAGTTTAAGGAAAATAACACCAAAGAATCTAGAACTAGTCTTTAGAGGATAAATATTATTATTTTAAAAATTACAAATATTCTCTCTGAAGATTAACTCATTCTAGGGCATCAGTTACCCTATCTTTAATGAATTGTACCGCGATTAAGCTATGGTGTTCATTCAACCAAGGCTTTGATACCAACTACACTGACCCACCTTTCGACACCTGGGAACGACACTTAATACATCCATGGTAATCATCTACCTTACCCAAACATCCGAAAGACGAGTTGTCTTAGGGTAAAACAAAAAAACATAACACAAAATCTCATAATGGAATGGTTAAATAATATAGTACATAAGGTTACTCCTTAATATGAAGTTATTAGAGTTACACAAAAGTGCTACTACTATCAGGCTAAGTAGTTGTGCACACCACCTTTACATTTTTTGATACAAAATACATGTACATAATAGACATAACAGCGGAAATAGATAACTAGATAGACAAGGAGCCTCCTGCTCGTCCATCATCATCATCTCCAAATAGCCTAAAGAAACCTGCTACTCTTGGACTACTCAAATATAATTGAGTACCCAAGTATTTAGAGAAAACAAACAACTCGGGTCAGACAATAAGTCTGGTATGAGTAAACTCTAAACAAAGGGTGCAAATAAACAACAATATGTGAGACCACGCCACGAAATACAGAATAGGTTTTTACTCTCACAATAACAACATCCAACCACAAGTAATATGAACAATTTAAAAATAAACCCAAACTTGAAAGAATGGGCCTAAACAAGATCAAAATCCAAACTTAGAGAATGGACACAAATAATTAAACATCGACAAGAGCTCCAGTCACTTCTCGATGTAATTAAGAAACCAAATTCAAAGGTTTGATTCAGAGACGAGAAAAGGAAAATTTTCTAACAATAACTAGGAGAATGCACCCCCTTACTGAAAGCTTACCTCTAGACCACATAGATAAGAACTCTGATGGCTCTTGAACACGTCCAAGCCGAACCCCTCTAACCCTATAAAGAATTCGAGTATTTCACATCTTAGTGCGTATATAATAAAAACCAATCTAGAGTAAATGTGAAGATATCCTAATGGGAGTAGCCCCACATAGCTTGGCTTCCACTCGCTCTTTGGTTTTAGTCATTTCCGACATAGAATAACAACGCTCAAATAAGCAACAAATCATCTTAAGTTGATGATATAGAAAGAAGAAAGCTGAATCGATAGTCAATACATCAACTATCAAGAATATTTAAAATGATCATATGTGGAAATTAAATCTCATACCCTTACTGCCGCTCGTTGATTTCAAACTTGTACTATTCCTTGGTTGAAAATGTATTTGGACAAGTGAAGGTAGTTTACCTCTATGCATTGCCTTGAAAACAATTTTAACCTTTGAGGTAAAAACGAGTTTCCAAACCTCGACATTTAGTGTTCCATATAAGTGATATTGTTTATCAAAATTAAATTCCTTATCTTTACTGTAACTGAATCAACTTTTAACTTTTAAAACCGAACATGTGCTGGGATTTCACATCATAAATATTTATTTTAAATAACATTATCAAAAATGATTAATTATCTTTAAACATGATTAATTACTAATATATCATTATTTAAAATGATTAACTAACTTAAGTCAATGATTAATTACTTCAAACATCATCATTTAAAATAATTAATTAACTTTAGTCAATGATTAATTACTTCAGGCATCATTATTTAAAATAATTAATTAACTTTAACATCGTTATTAAAATAATTAATTAACCTTAAAACATCATTATTTAAATGATTAATTAACTTTAATACATCATTATTTAAATGATTAATTAACCTTAAACATCATTAGTTAAAATGATTAATTAATTTTAAACATTATTAATAAAATGATTAACTATCTTTAATACATCATTATTTAAATGATTAATTGATCTTAAACATCATTAGTTAAAATGATTAATTAATTTTAAACATCATTAATAAAATGATTAACTAACTTTAATACATTATTATTTAAATGATTAATTAACCTTAAACATCATTAGTAAAAATAATTAACCATTTTTGAACATCATTAATAAAATGATTTATTAACTTTGTAATAACCCAAACACAAGATTAAACATGAGATCGTCCGAGGAGACATCATTTTTCAAAGTGTCGATATAGCGATAGTCGTTATACGGACACTTCCATAAAATATTTTCATATGTCATTTATTCATCCAATCATCTCATACATAAGCATAAATATATATACAAAGACAAATAATATTCATATAACATGGAGAGAGCATCACTTGTAACTATTTATTTAAACCTTTCGACGAATCTCAAGTCATTATCAAATTGCCAAAGATGTCATTGGCTTAAAGCGGGAACCAAGCCAACATTCATTATTTTTTAACACATATAAAACAAGTAACCGGTAACCATTATTATTGATAACAAAGCTTACACTTTGGTTTATAAAGGTTTACTCACCAAAAAATAACCGAATCAAGTCAAACTACCACCATACATTGTACTAACAAGCGAACTTTGTTTTTCTTTGTAAAGTTTTGATTTTTGAGGTCTTATTGGGGCTAGATGAGTTCGACCATTGGTGACGTAGGCTCGGCCATGCTTGGTTTAGGTTGTATTGGGTCTTTTTTTGGTTGTTTATGTGATGTAGAGAAGAAAGAAAGGAGTTTTAACAACTTTGCTTAAGGGAAAAGGGATAAGGGAAAAGGGAAAAGGGAAAAGGGAAAAGAAGTGATTTTTTTTAATTTTAAAACATTTTGGAAGCCGTGGAAGAGCTTGGAAAGAAGAAGCGAAGTTTAGAAAATGAGAGAATGAAATGAAAACGTGAAATAAGAAAACAGAGAATTGTTTTTATATAAAATGGGATAGGAAAATTACCTTTTTGCCCTTAATACATTTAGCCTACATAATTAAGTGTCACCTCACCCTCCTTTCTCCCATTCCACACGCAACCTCCAACCCACCCTGTTTAACGACAGAAATTCTATCAATTAGAAAACCGTCAATAAATTTCAAATTAAACTTATACTATAAGCGCATGGCGTACTACCTTAGTACGTAGTGAGTATGAGTCGATCCGTAGGGAATTATTGATTAAGTTTCCTATTCAATCAAATTAAACAAAGTCGAAAAGTGTACAGCTAAAAATGTAGAAAAAATAACAAAAAGAAAGTGATAGAAATATGAGAGTTAAATGAAAATTTAGAGATAATTCCACTCTCTAGATCATATAGTTCGACAAATTATGAAATTATGATCTCTATTTTTTGGTCATAAGTGAATTTAAATAATGTGTTTATCATAAGTATGGCTCATTTATGCTATTAATTAGCTCAACTAAGCCATTAAACTATAACACAAACTTTAAACCACTCTTAATTCTCATGAAAAATAACAAGAAGTTGAAAATGATTTCTATTTTAAGCATGGCCTATTAATTATTAATTAGAAAAATAGACCATCAAATTTTGATTTAATTTCATTTCATTGCCATAATCATATGTAGACGAAAAGACAATTTATGATTCATATGACTAAGCATAGCCTATTTGTTTTGAACAACATAGGCTATCAAACTCATTACCAAATACAAAATTACATAAACATCAACATTCATTTAAGCACAAAAAGAGAGCAACAATTATCAAAATGTTGAAGCTACATAATTAGAGGCTTCATCACCCCTAAATTGAAGGGATTAGCCTCTAATTTGTTTTATCATATCAACACAAGTAGCAACTAAAAAAAATGAAAGCTAATGGAAAAGAGAACTAATCTAATTGCATAAAATAAAATCTACACTACTAGCATGAAAGAAAGAGAGCATATAAGTAAAATAAAACACTAATTAACATTGCATAAAAAAAAGGAAAAGTACATGAATAAAAATGGCTAAGTAGCCATGAAAAAAGAAAGTGAGTTTGTCCTTTTATTTTCAACCTAAAACTAAAACTACGAGGAGGAGAGATTACATGAAGCATAAGGGGTATTTATACAAGACCCTAATCCACATTTTTAGGAAATGCCCAAACTACCCCTTAGGAAGTGTGGTGAGCACGTAACCATTAGCATCCACTAATCATCCATTAGTGTGTGAAGATTTTATGGCCTTTTAGCATGTGCATTAGCTCCTAAGTGTACATTAAGGTAGGTGGGTAAGTGGAGTCCTCCATGATCATCACTTTGAATTATTTCCTTCTTCATTTGTTTTCTTCACTCTTGTGCATGCATATATCATCATGAAACCACTTGTAAAATTCACCAAATTTTCTAGAAAATAACATAGAAAATTCGAAGTAAATTTTCACAATTTAATAAATGCACAAAAATGACCATTTTGCCCCTATATGAAAATGAATATGTGATAATTTAAAAATAATTTTTTTTGGTTTAAACAAGTTAAAATACCCAGTATGATCATTTATTTTATTTAAATAGATTAAATATGGTGGTAAAAATATGCACATTTACGTGCACATCAAATACCCCCACACTTATCTTTTTATTCGTCCTCGAATAAAGAAAAATTAAGATAAATCTGTTTTCGTAGGGAGCATGATTGCATTGAGCGTATGCAATAAGCCGTTAAACCTCTGAATGTTCCCAGTAAGACGAGTGTTTTCTCGTGAGGGTTTTCAGCGCATACTACCAACAAAATCCAAATGCAAGATGAAAATATTTACAAAATGCAAAATTTATTTACAAAGAGATGAATGCGAGTTTTTGAAAGTATTTACAAATGAAGAATTTACTTTCAAATTAACACGAATAAGCTAAATATAGGCTTTGGTCATTATCTTTAAATTAAAGTCATTTACTCATCAAAATTTCTAATAAAAACGAAGTTATCATAACGAATGGGCTATAATTTAACTCGTTGTTCGGTCGATAATATAGTGTAATTATTCAATAGATTCGTAGTTGATTATCAAAGTTTATCAAAGTGGTATTTTTATTTCTTTCCAATACCAAGTCAAATCCAACAAGTTAAAATGATGCTTGCATTTTAATTGCTTACTCTCTCTTATTGAAAATTTTATTGATATTAATAATATTTACATATGTCTAACTCAGGTAAACCGAGGCCAGATATATTACCCATGCACTGCCTTGGCTTATGTGAGGGGAATACAGAGCGTGGCGAGTGAACGCACATGTGTGAATACTTATCGACTGCACGCGTTATTAAAAAGAGATTTTATATAAATACACCTAAAACTAAGGCCAGATATACCGATCATGCACTACATGAGAAGGGTACAGAGCATGACGAATGAACACACGAGTGTGAACACATGACTCTATGTGTTTATTAAAAAATATATACATATATTCAAGAAATATCTTTTTTTTGTTTTTTTGTTTTTTTTGTTGAGAGAGAGTTTTGCATAATCATTTTAGCACCATTTAACTTAGAAGACGAAAAATGTTATATCCTTTTATATGAATTCACCACTTTCTAAAACAAAGATTTTTAATCAGGACATTTCATAATTAACACATATGAAACTTGCTATATACTAGTTAAACCATCGTTATTTGCAATCAAACTTTATTTTTACTTTTGTTAAGACAAATAAATTTTCAAAAATTTCAACTTAATAAACCAAAACCATATATTTATCCTATAGCGTTCGTTTAAAAATAAATCAAAAATGCTTGGAAAAAAAATTGAGATTTTTTTTTAATTTTTTTCGAGTTTTAGAAAGAAAATAAACCATGAAAAAATAAAAATAAAGATGAGACTTCCTCCACACTTAATTTTGACTGTGCCCTCACAGTCAACTCAAGTAAATGGAGAAAAACAAAACAAATATAAAAAAAGATGACCTATATTTACATGAAAATGAACGGTATTTATACGAGATCAGAAAGCATATCGTCAAAAATAAATGAAATGGTCTTCAAAAGACCGATTCATTTGTCTCGTCAAGTATGCGAGACACGACTTAAGCTCAAAAAACCAAACCATAAATGATTTCAAAGTGGAACGTTGATTTGGGAAAACGAATGTCATTTTATTGAAAATCTTATGAGTTGTTTCCATTTCGATGATTTTCGGGGGTGATAAAACGATTGATTGAAGTTCAAGTTTATTTTCACCAAATTGAAATTCAAATTTATCATTGAAAATTTCTTCAAAATTGTTGATTTCAAAATAAAAATAGTGATTTAAATCTTTCCCTTCAGAATTCGACAACTCATTTTAGAGAAGTCCAAAGAAATCGTGTTCATTGAATTCGTCTTCCTTATTTGGATTATCAGCAACTTCATCGCATATATTAAGTTCAAAATCCAAAGTTGTATTCAAAATTTTGAAATCGAGAAAAGGAAGATCGAATTTTAGATTTTGTTCCACACCCTCAAAAGAATGGAAATCTAAGTCAATTACCAAATTTTCAACAACTTCGTTAAGATTTTTGTTTTCAATTCAAAAGTTGTTATTTGAAAATCGTCAATTTGGGTAAAAGGTGGATTATCACTTGACTCGTCACACATAGGAATTGATTTTGTTTATCACGTTGTTTCATATATGTTTCAATCAATACATATGTGTGATCGTTGTAAATTTCGCCAATTTGCTCAACAAAATCCAATTATATTTATTAACATGAGGATTTTCACTTTGTCATTGTTGAGAACAAAGATTTTCAATCGTAACGTGGTTAAGATTATTCCCATTCTCAAATTCGTTTGAAAAGTTGTTTCCATTTCCATTTTGAGTTTGAAATTCATTTTGGAGTACGAAATTGAATTGGCATGGGTTACAATCGAAATCATTTGAATTTTGAATTGAATTCAAATTTTGAAATCCTTGACTCGAGTTATTACACAAATATGAAATACACAAATCATTTATCATTTGATTTTGTTGTATAGAGATTTAAAGTAAAGACGAAATGCTATTTTTAAGATTTGAGGGTTGCTCGTTATTTTAAAAACTTTGTGGTGCAAAATCCGAATCGTTTGAACAATAGTTGTTGTTAAAATATCCATACGAAGTTGGAGTGAAATTATATGGATTATATTGATTTTCACAACTATCGTAAAATTCATGTGACTAAGGAAATTCGAACATTTTTAATTTTTTTTGTTTTTTATATAAAAAAATATTTACAAATAGAATTTAATTTTTAAAAAGGGAAATTGATTTTTTTTTAGTTTTTCCAAATTTTTTCTTTGTTTTTTAAAGGGTTCTATTTTTTTTGGATTTTTGTCTTTCTATATTTTTTTGGATTTTTGAAATTTCAAAGGAAAATGATTTAAAAATTTCAAAGAAAAAGAAGAGGAATGTTTACAATTTTTTAGTTTTGGATTTTGATTTTTTTTAAATATACATGAACTGATGCAATTAAATGAATGCAAGAATTAATTTCAAATTATTTATCCTAAGTTAACCCAAACTTGTATAATCACACTTTGTCTTAATTCAATAAGATAGTTCTCAACCATGTAACGGGGAGGATTTATCGGTGCACCACGAATCACCGTAACAATGTAGCCGAAGGTTTAAGTACCTTCAGATAAACAATTCAGTATAATATTTACGAATCACTGTAATATTTATAACTGATTATTGCTCTGTCGTAGCCTAGACACCTATAAATTAAATTGTTCAAAGAAGACAAATTGTCAACAAACAATTAAGAGCTATCGTTATTATTAATCAAAATTCTAAAATGAAATGCAAAGCAGAAATTAAACGTGTATTAACAATGCAACTACGAATGGATTTTTGATTTTGTTTTTGATTTTTTTAAATGCAAGCAAACAACAATGCAAGACAAAAAATAGATATATACAATGCAAGGCAAAAAATAGATATATACAATGCAAGGCAAATAAAAAGAAAATTTTAAATAAGCAAGCAGTTATTTTTTTAGCAAGATCAGCAAATCAAACAATTTATTTTAGCAAGCACTTTGCTCCTTCTGCAACTCTGCTTTGGTAACCTGAAATTAGAAACAAGATATATACAAGTTTTTTTTAGATGAAGAAAGAAAACAAAGCAAAACAAAAGAAAACAAAACAATTGAAAACAAAACAAAACAAAACAATTGGAATTTCTTTCTTTTTTATTTTAAAAAAGAAACTAGAAGAAATGAAAACAAACGGATGAACTAAAACAATTTTAAACACTTTTTTTCTTCTTTTTTCTAATAAAGAAAATATAACCTTAAACAAAGCAATTTTCTTTTTTATTAAGTTTTTTTTAGTGGAAATTAGGGAGGCATCCCTATCATACTTTCATATTGTAAAGCAGGTCCCTGTCAAAGTTTTATTGTAAAGCAGGTCCCTATTGTTATCCCGCTTTTTGGACGAAAGCCGTGATACCAAAAGGTTGGTCAAAGACAGGAGACAGTTCGCCTCAGAGATTGATCGTACTTCAGTCCGCTATGGATATCAATGAATTCTGTCCGAGTCCGGATTGGGCCACAATTGATAGGGCGTAACAAGAAAGACCATAGAAGCCACCGATTCAAATTTCAAGACAATCCGAGGTCATATGCTCAAGATATGATGGATTCAAGTTAAGAAGGTGCACGTTGCTCGGTCCGAACCCATCATGATTCGAACCCATCATGATTCGAACCCATCGCGTTCGAACCCATCGCGTTCGAACCCATCGTGTTCGAAACCATCCGTTTCGAACCCATCAGCCAACGCCTTCCTTCGAATCCATCAAGCCAATTAGTACTTCGAATCCATCCATCAAACTTTGTATCCATCACCGCCTAAATACGCTTCGAATCGATGACAGCTTCGAATCGATGACAGCTTCGAATCCATCACAAGCTTCGGGTCCATCACAGCTTCGAATCCATGCTGTCCTCGAACCCTACACGTTAAAAACAACTTCGAATCGATCTGGAGCCATCGATTCGAAGCGTCACCGCCCCCTCATACAACAGGTTCGATTTGAACCTATGGGTTCGAACCATATGGATTCGAAACTTATGGATTCGAACCTAAGGGTTCGAACCATATGGATTCGAAACATATGGATTCGAATGACCCAGAGGATCGATTCGAACTAACCAGCATACCGAGATGCCTCATCTCGAATCGATCATAACTCCCAATCTACTGATCCAAATCCCATGAAATTTTTACAGAAGTTTGTCTACATGACGAAGAACGTCCACGCCAAGTTTCATCGCAATTGGACGATTTTTTGATCGATTCGAAGTTCACTTCGAATCGATCCCAAACTGGGCACGCACTTCAAGAACTCAGGCTTGTGGGTCCCCCGTCACGTGCCAAGCAGTCTCTCCATGATTTAGGCGGGATTTTGGCCTTCCACACCTATAAATAGAGCTCCCTGGTCATTCAGAAGGGGGGTCGGAGAATTTGGAGAAGAAGAACAAGCCTAAGCGCTGCCAGAATCACTCCATGTTATCTCAATTGCAGTTAATTTCGAATTTAAGTCCATTTGCTGTTGTAATTTGCTGAAAAGCACTTGTAATCTTCAAGTATTAAGAAATAAAGTGATAAAACTTCATAGTGGACGTAGGCGCATGGCCGAACCACTCTAAATCCTTGTCTTCTGCGCAATTTACTTTTCTGTGACTTGGAGTTTTTGTTAGATAGTCCCTATTTCCAATTCAAGTTCTTCATTTACTATCTCTTCAAAAACTTCCGAAGGGTGTTTGCCCAATTTTGGTGCAAACATTTTGGTGCTTTCACTGAGAAAAAGAGCCAGTTCTTTCTCCCGCTCCGTGGATCTATCTTCGATACCGGATTGCACAATTCTAAGAGTGAGATCCAGACTCCAAATTCAGATTCCATCCATTCTTTTCAGGTTTGCTCAAAATCTAGGATAGGAATCCAACCTTCAGGATGGTTAGTACGAGAACCACTTCCAACGTTGGTAACCAAGAAGGTCAAGATAGGCAGAATCCCGCACAGCTACAGTCAGCCAATCAGGATGCCGTTGGGCAAGCGGATCAGTCGGGTCCGGTTACAAGACAGGAGTTCCAAACATTACTGCAGGAATTAACTAAAAGCCGACAACAGCTAACTGAGCAGCTACGTGTCAATGCTGAATTGGCTAACCAACTAAACCACCAAGGGCGAAGGAGATCAAAAAGGGACCACGCTCCGCATTCTTCCACGGAAAGCTCTGCCTCATCCGACTATGACGGCAGATGTAGGCGCCCCAGGCTAGACGGAAGTCATGCGCATGCTTCTGGCCTCCGGCAGACATTGACTGTTGGGCAAATAAGAGTTGGCCCCTCTGCCAGTTTTCGTACGGGACCCTCCTCTCGAGGAGGCACTGTTCCACAGCACACCGCAGATAACCAGGCCACCGCAGTTGGCACAGGAGTTGACACCCGAAATCACTCCAGTCCAAACTACCACCCACAGGAACGTGTCACAGGACCGAATATCCCAGAAGATGTCGAGCCAAGGAGGCGAGATTCGGATCGTCGACAGCGCCCGATCCCACCTCGCACTGTGGAGTCCGACCACACTTTGGCTCGACACCCTTCGAATACAGCAACACCTGATCTCTCAGCTATGGTCCGCCAAATGGTTCGCGAAAGTCAAGGTTTGACAAATGACGATTGGGGGATCTCTCGAAGTCACACCCCGTTCACCGATGACATATTATATGATGAGCCTCCCCGGCGATTCAGAATGCCGGCTTTGCCCATGTATGAAGGAAACTCCGACCCTAGCCAGCATATTCTAAAGTACGAGTGGTCAATGACTGCTGCAAGAGCTGATGATGCAGTAAAGTGCCGTAGTTTTCCTATTTCCTTGGGGGGGATTGCGACAATGTGGTTTACACGATTACCACCACGGTCTATCTCCTCGTTTGACCAGTTGGCAACCAAGTTTATCGAACAATTCCGTATGCACATCGCCAGGCCTAAAGACGTAAACACTTTATCTAGTGTCACTCAAGCTCCTGGGGAAACACTCAGGCGATACCTGGAAAGGTTCAACGCCGCCTGCGCAGAAATCACTAACCCCAATGATAATTCAATCTTGATGGCTCTGACTAAGGGGATTGACCCCGACTCTGATTTTGGAAACTGGTTAGCTGGAAAACCTCCCGCGTCGTTGGATCGTTTCTATTCCAAAGCCGCCCAATTCCTGAGGCGTGAGGATGCGAAACAATCTAGGAAGCAGGACGATGCAAGGCCCAACAAGGAAGGGGTTCAAAGCAATGTGGCGGTTAAACAGTCAGGAGAGGGCTCAGGAAGGGTGCAGTTGAATATTCAGAACAAGCAAACCCAGCCAAGGAATGGCGATAATAGGAATAAGAAGCAGGATCAGAACCGTGGCCCGCGACGTAGGGCGCAAATGTTTGAAAGCTATACACCACTGAATACGACATTGGAAAACGTATATCTACAAACCTGTAATGCGATGCAATATAAGAAGCCGACTCCGAAATTATCATCGGAGAAACAAATTCAAACAGGTAAGTTTTGTAGATTTCACGAAAGCTATGGACACAACACCAATGACTGCAGGCATCTGCAAGACCTTATTGAAAAACTGATCAGAGAGAGGAAGTTGGATCAATTTGTGCGAGCACCACAAATCGGTGGTGTGGACCCGTCAAACCAAAATCGTGCGCAGAACCAAGAAAGACAGAAAGAGCCCGCTCGTGCAAGCGGAAGGTTGGTCATAAATACAGTCAGTGGTGGCCCTCATCCAGCGGATCGAAGTTGGAGGGAAATGGAATCATACGCCAATTCGATCAGGCACGTAAGTTTTGAAAGCTGTAGTACACTTGATGAAGGGGCTCCGGCTAAACAACAGAAGACGATGACGGATGATATCGTATTTAGAAACCGAGATGCTGACAAAGTCGAAGCCCCGACCATAGACCCACCGGTCATATCCGCACAGGTTGGTCCTGCTTGGATGAAGAGGATCCTGGTAGACAGTGGAAGCTCAGTAAACATCTTGTTTAAAGAGGCATATGATCAGATGAAGATGGAAGCTAAAGATCTAAAGCCTTGTCAATGTAGGATCCAGGGCTTCGATGGAAGTGCTAATGGTGGAATTGCCAGTAGAATTGGGAAACGGAGAACGCCGTAGAGTCCGAATGTTACAGTTTGTTGTCCTGGATATCCATTCACCCTATAATGCCTTTTTGGGCCGACCAGCCCTTGCAGAATTTAGGGCAGCAATTGCCCCGTGGTGTTTGACTCTAAAGTTCCCTACTGACCACGGGATTGGGGTCATTCAAGGGGACCAGGCTGCCGGGAGAGCCTGTTATGTTGCTGAACTACGAGAAGCGCAAAGGAAGGAGAAAGGAAAGGGCGTGGGGGAATCTCTCCGCGTCCGCTTTGCCGACGATTGATAATTAGCGCCTGGGCCTCGGCCCGGGCACCACGACCAATTACAGAAGGATCTTGACCCTCGAGACACTGAAGATAATGACGAATCCAAGGAAAGTCAAGCTTCTCCAGCCGAGCTGACGATCGAGGTTCCAATTGATGACAATAACGATTCGAAAATATTGAAAATTGGGTCTCAACTAAACCTACAAGCACAACAGGAATTAGTCGAATTTCTCCAAGAGAATCTAGACGTATTCGCCTGGACGCACTCCGATATGTGTGGAATCTCGTCGAACATCGCGAGCCATACCTTAAATATTGACCCGCGATACATCCCGGTCAAGCAAAAGAGACGCGGTATGGATCCAGAGAGATCTGCCGCCCTCAAAGAAGAAGTCGATAAGTTGAAGACGAATGGGTTTATCCGAGATGCTTTATACCCGGAATGGGTATCCAATCCTGTACTTGTCCGCAAACCGAATGGAAAATGGAGAACGTGCGTCGACTACTCTGACTTAAATAAGGCTTGTCCAAAAGACAGTTTTCCACTTCCTCGAATCGATCAACTTGTGGATTCGACGGCCGGACACGAATTATTGTCTTTCATGGATGCTTACTCCGGGTACAATCAGATACCCATGCATGTGCCCGATCAAGAGCATACAAGCTTCGTAACTGACCTAGGACTATACTGCTACATGGTCATGCCTTTTGGTTTAAAGAATGCCGGAGCAACTTACCAACGCTTAGTCAACCGGATGTTTGCCGATCAGATCGGGAAAACCATGGAGGTTTATGTGGATGACATGTTGGTAAAATCACGATACTCCATTGATCATGTCAAGGACTTGGAGTCAATGTTCAATGTCCTCCGGAGATATGGGATGAAGCTAAATCCGTTAAAATGTCATTTTGGGGTTGCTTCCGGAAAGTTCCTTGGATTCATCGTCAACGCCCGGGGAATAGAGGCCAACCCCGAGAAGATCTGGGCAATTAGGAATCTTCAAACCCCGAGGACCATAAAACAGGTTCAGAGTCTCAACGGAAAGGTTGCAGCGCTGAGCAGGTTCATCTCGAAATCAACGGATAAATGCATACCCTTTTTCGATCTGATCCGAAAAGGGAAACGAAACTTCGAATGGACTACGGAATGTGAGGGCGCGTTTCGATCGCTAATCCAGCATCTTTCCACACCACCAATTCTTTCAAAACCTGTTGATCACGAGCAATTATACATTTATCTGGCTGTATCTGAAAACGCTGTTAGTGCTGCATTGGTTCGAGAGGAAGACCGAACACAAAAACCAGTCTATTACGTCAGTAAACGATTAACCGGGGCCGAGAGAAATTATCCAAGGCTAGAAAAGTTGGCATACTGCCTAGTTATCGCCTCGAGGAAGCTCCGTCCATATTTTCAGGCTCACCCTATCATTGTATACACCGACCAACCGTTACGGCAGGTCCTCACACGACCTGAGACGTCTGGCAGGTTACTAAATTGGAACATTGAGCTGAGTCAATTCGACATCGCATATGTTCCAAGGAGAGCCATAAACGGTCAAGTCTTAGCAGATTTCATTGCCGAATACACTGTTCCTGAAGACTTACCCGAAACTAGTGACTCCCCCGAAGATATATGGAAACTATACACTGATGGCGCATCCAACGATCGATGCTCGGGCGCAGGGATTGTGCTTGAGACCCCCGAGGGCCGATCCATCTGCTACGCCTTAAAGTTTGATTTCCGGGCAACCAACAACGAAGCTGAATACGAAGCCTTGCTCACCGGGTTGAAGTTGGCCCGAGACCTGAAAATTATCGCTGTGGAAATCTACTGCGATTCCCAGTTGGTGGTATGTCAAGTTCGGGGTGAATATCAGGCCAAGGATCGAAGGCTAGCCGCTTATCTAGCCCGGGTCCGAGCAATACTGGATCAGTTTGATTATTATACCATTTTCTACATACCCCGAGAGCACAATCAGAAAGCCGATTCATTGGCAAAGCTGGCAAGTGCAGACGAAGCTCAACACTTGGGACTCGTCCCTGTCGAGACATTATCCTCTCCGAGCATTGATCGAACGGAGAATGAATTCACATTAGAAGCTACCTCCGAGAAGGAATCATAGATGACTCCCTACCAAGATTATATTAAGCATGGCACACTGCCCGAACGACGAAGTGAAAGAAGACAGATTCTTCGAAAGGTGTCACGATTTGTCATTCAAAACGGAGTTATGTATCGGAGAGGTTACTCTGTTCCTCTCCTCCGGTGTATCGCGCATAACGAAATCAAGCGAGTGTTGCGTGAGGTGCACGAAGGAGAATGTGGCGATCACACTGGGGGGCAAGCGCTTGCCAAGAAAATACTTCGATACGGATATTACTGGCCTACCGTTAACCGCGATGCTATGGATTATGCCAAGAGATGTGATAAATGCCAGAGACACGCTCGGATCCCTAGAGCCCCGCCTTCTGAGATAACCCAAATGGTCAGCCCGTGGCCATTTGCAATGTGGGGAATGGATATAATCGGTGCATTGCCTTTAGCTAAAGGGGGTGCAAAGTACACCATAGTTGCGGTTGATTACTTCACCAAATGGGCTGAGGCTGAGCCCCTTGCAACGATAACAACAAAAAAGGTGATCAACTTCGTGGTGCGCAACATCATCTGCCGGTTTGGTCTCCCGCATACTATTATCACCGATAATGGAGCCCAATTCGACAGTACTGAATTCAGGGATTTCTGTCTGCGATTTCACATCCATAAGAGATTCTCAGCAGTAGCGCACCCACAAGCAAACGGTCAGGTCGAGGCCGTCAATAAGGTTATCAAGTCTATATTGAAGAAAAGATTGGAGAAAGCCGGGGGCAAATGGGTCGATGAACTACCAATGGCTCTGTGGGCATACAGAACAACTCACAAAACTGCGACCGGACACACCCCTTTTTCTCTATCCTATGGTCCGAAGCAGTTATCCCGGTCGAAATGGAAGTTCACTCTCACCGTGTGACATACTACGACCCGAAAACGAATGCTATATTACTTGCTGAATCCCTAGATCTGCTTGATGAGAAACGTGAAGAAGCCGACGTAAGGGCAGCTGCATATCGAAGTCGAGTCGCTCGAATATACAACGCCAAGGTCCGCCCACGGACTTTTGAATCCGGCGACCTGGTACTCAAAAGAATTTACCCGGTTCCTTCGCACATGAACCCAAATTGGGAAGGGCCGTATATGATTTCACAAAAACTCAGAGATGGCACGTTCAAGTTATCGACCGTTGATGGTCTCACTTTACCAAGAGCTTGGAATAGCGGAAGCCTCCGTCCCTACTACACCTAATAGGCTTTATTTGTCTTTCTATCAATTTCTTTCTTAGCATTTTGTTTTTTGCATTTTGAAATTTGAACTTGTAATAAGGCAACTGATGTTGTCATGCTTCTTTTGTTTCAGCAATAAAACGCCATCTCTTCGAGCCAAAAGTTGTGATTCACTGAAAATAGCACATAATATCACATTGCACGAAGAGCTAAATTCCATCACACGGTGGGATTTATCTAAATAGGGAGTAACTGTGATACGACCAGTCACTTACTAAATAAGACCCGAGCTCGGGGGCAAAACACAATACCAGCATCCACAGGGATTGATACACGACAATCCTTTTACTAACTCCAACTTCCCAGAGTGTGAATTGGAGTATAAAACATCCAATAAGTCGTTCCCAGAGCGCGAACGGACTCCAACTTCCCAGAGTGTGAATTGGAGTATAAAACATCCAATAAATCGTTCCCAGAGTGTGAACGGACTCCAACTTCCCAGAGTGTGAATTGGAGTATAAAACATCCAATAAGTCGTTCCCAGAGCGCGAACGGACTCCAACTTCCCAGAGTGTGAATTGGAGTATAAAACATCCAATAAATCGTTCCCAGAGTGCGAACGGACTCCAACTGCCCAGAGTGTGAATTGGAGTATGAAACATCCAATAAGTCGTTCCCAGAGCGCGAACGGACTCCAACTTCCCAGAGTGTGAATTGGAGTATAAAACATCCAATAAGTTGTTTCCAGAGCGCGAACGGACTCCAACTTCCCAGAGTACGAATTGGAGTATAAACATCTAATCCAGATTCCCGAAGCACGAATCAAAGTACAAGTAACAATTCGAAGTTCCCGAAATACGGGCCGAGATATCAATATCAACTCCCAATTCCCATAGCGTGGAATGGAGTGTAAACATCGATAACCCTCAGATTCCTGGAATGCAGGACAGATTATCAATCTCAAATTGTCATGAATCCCCAGAAGGGGGGCATGTGTTCAGGGCTTGCAATAAACGCAATCAGCCGCCAGAATATGAGTATTATTCCCCGCAACTAAGGGGCAAAAAGCTGGGTGCTAATCGCTGGCTTAAGTAATAATATACTCAGAATCCAACTCATTCATTAAATCACGACACGAAGCTATATAAATACTGAGCGGATACAACACAAATACTGCAAGGCATTCAGGTAAGAAGAAAAGTGTAACTTCCCATTTCATCAACCAACAAAAACAAGTTTGATTACATGGCAAGTAAAGATGTTTCAATTAAGTGGAGGCCGCATCCGTACATACACATGGCCCAAGAAAGAACAAAAGAAGAGGCAAAAGAATTGTTATCCGTAAATCTCACGACAAAGCGAGGGGCTCACTCTTTCTTCCTCCGGTGTTTCTTCCTCGGAGTCGAGCCGCTAGACCCACTGCCTGGCTTCCTACGAGACTTTTTGCCTTTCTTTGGAACATCCTCCGGTTCCGGCATGATATCAACATCTTCCTCAGAACTGGAAGGGATGGAGATCCTTTTATAAGGACGAACCGGGGGCATGGGAGCAATAACAGATACTTGTTCAGCAACGCTCGAGACGGTTACTGTGCCACCAGGAGAAATCATCATTAGAGAAGATAAGCTTGAAGGAACGGCGTCACCACCGGGACCAACTGTCACTGTCTTGGCCATCTCGGCACTTATCTCTACTAAAATCTCCTCCTCTCGAGACAGTTGAGCTGCGCTAGGTACGCCAGTGGTCATCACGATCGAACTAGAAACTGGGGCAGCTCCGCTCGTCACAAAAGAGAGGTCGGGCATGGGGTCAAGAGGATGACCAAATAGCTCTTCAAACATTTGAACATCGAATGACATTGAGCCTCCCTCTCCCATATCACCAACCATGGCGGCAGTTGAAATCGCCTCGGTGACAATAATTCCACGTGTAGGATGTAAAGCCGAAGGGACAGAGGGCACGGGTGCAACACTCTCGGTCACTAAACAACCAAAACTAGAGCTATCAGACCAAGAAATTCCCTCGAAAATTAATGTTTTAAGACGTAAAGGGAAATACCTACTTTACCTTGCCTTGGAGCTTGAACAAGCTCGGGGACGAGCGTCTTGCCCGAAGACAGTTCCGGTTGGTCCAGATTGTAGGCGGGAATAGCTTGTGAATCAACCACGGCAGCAGCTTCGGGTGAAGTCGAAACAGGGACTTCAGTATTCTCGCTATGGTGCACGATACCCGAACCTTCGCCAACCTCCGTTTGATGGACGACAAGTCTTTCTTTTTCAACAGAAATGATTGCTTCATGAAGGGTCCTCCTCTCATCCTCGCTGAGCAGACGTGACTCAAGCTCAAACTCGTCTAATACCGAATCCGGACAAGACATCCTCTTGTTTTCCACTAATTTCTTCCAAGCATTGTAGAGAGGCATCGAGTAATCCCCTAGCCAGGAGAGATTTCTATGCTCCAATACATTGGCATTATATGTGTCCAAAAGATCGTCGAAGTCGGCCTCCATCTTGAACCTCTCTGCTCGGACTCTCTCCTCCAACTCCGATTCAACCTCCTTAACCCTTGCAATTGCCGCATCGCGCTCGGCCCGAAAAGATACAGCCTGCTCACACGCCTCTTGCGCAGCCACGTTCGCGTCGTCTTTTTCCTTATTCATGTCAGCGAACCTAGCCTTTAGCTCCTCTAGTTCCTTCACTGCCGCATCCCGCTCAGATTCAACGTTCTTGTATCGATGGCCTAAGTCTTCAACTAAAGTACAATGTGCCTGTTGCATTTTCGCCATTTCAGCTAATGTCTCATCAACCTTCTGTAACGACTCGACCTCGGCCTTGCGGGAAGATTCCGCCTCAGATTGGAGTATGTCGACGATGCGACTCTTTTGAGCCAAGTCGGCCTCTAGCTTCTCAATGATTTAGGCCCGGTCGAAGGCAGCTTTGGAAGCCTTAACAGCCGCTTTGTACCATTCTTTGTACTGAGCAAAAAAGTCACGGGTGTAGTTGAGCGCCGAAGTCGCGGCATCATCGGGAATTCTTTTAAGATTGGGAGGAAAAATACAAGCATCAAAGCAAATCTCTGGAAAATCTTTCCTCAGTTGTGCAAGCCTGATGGCCCCTTCGCCAGAAGACTCAATAAGGGTCTCCTCCCTAGACATAGACGTTGCGACCCCGGTTCGAGAATGATGTGGCTCAGGCCTCGAAACCTGCGAAGATGACTGATGTCGCAGAGGCTCGGATGCCTGGACATGACTTCGGGATTGCGGAGGAGATCGAGATGGGGAGCGATGCCTACGATCTCTGTCTGATCGTTCCTGGCTGGAGTTACCACGGCGATGATCCTTTGCATAATACACCTGGCCATATTGCCTCCGGTCACGATCACGATCGGGGCCTCCACGACGAGATTCATAATAGGTTGAGGGGTGATGCACTCTCCGGAGTTTGTCCAATGTAGTCTGACGACCAGCCATGTTACCTGGAAAAGAGATACAGTTCAGTTAAGTACCAGGAAAAATCAATAGGGCGAGTGAAGCAGTCATGTAGTGTCATGAGAGTGTATGCAAATGTGCAAAGCCCCCGACCAACCAGAGGTTTCGACTGCACTAATGGGTAAAAGCCCGCTTATGTCTAACGCTTCCCGGAGCTCAACCAACCCGGACTTGTGATAAAGAGAAACGCATTCCGGGATGGGAACGTCATCCAGTCCTGTGAAAATGTTTCCTGATTGACAAAGAGCGGAGTCAGAAGAAATAATTCCAGGAATCAAGCGAGACACGATTACAGACTTCCGTCTCGCAAATTTAGGAACAACGGCCTTGCCTTTCCGCTTTTTTCCTGCTTGGGGAAAATCAGCCGCTAGCTCGGTGTCAGTAGGCATCCTCTCATCATCGCCCATTCCTCTTATCGCTACACCGGTCCTCTTCTTTGCCTTCGGAGCCGATTTCACAAACCCTTCAACGACAATACTCTGGTTCGTCTCAATTAAGCCCAGCGTCCTTAAGTTATCATCGGTTAAGACCAAGTCAATGTGCCGCAGGTCACTCGGAACCTCTTGTAGACTTCGGATGACGTTTCTGTATCGACCACCGTCTGGCCTTGATATGATAGCTGCAAGAAAAAACACCTGATGTCAGTTCAAGTGTTGACAATGACCATTAAAGAAGGCTAACACGATTTACGATACTTACGTCTGGACAGCCATCGCCTAGCGAATCCTAGGGGGCATCGGACAAAGAACCATTCATTCTTAAAGTAACTGAGTCTGGTCCAGGCTCCCGTCACAATCTGGCAGTTTCTAACTGCCTCCAGAAAGGTGAACGATGGACTATCACCCCTGCTCTTGAAGTTGAATATATGTCTAATCTCAGCTGGCCTAGGCGGACGAAAAAGGCGGTCCATGAATAAGATGAAAACACTGTTCAGTAACGCATGTCCGTTGGGGTGAAGTTGTGCGGGAGCGATTCCAATGAACGATAGCATCTCCCTGATATATTGGTTAAACGGGGGGAGAGTTCCAGCCGCACAAGCGTGGCGATAAAAAGCAGTATAGCCCTCGGGTGGATTGTGAGGCCTATCATCAACTCCCGGTAGCAAAACATCATCCGGGGATAAGCTATGCTTCGAACATATCCGACCCAATAATGCTCCAGAAATATTAGATCGGACGGAATCTATGGGATCCTCGATAAGTAAGGCCTCCGGCAATTCGTCCGGAGCAGGATCTATTACTTCAGGAATGATCTCTGGAATTTCTAACATCAGAGGAGGCAGGCTTTGTAACTCTTGTTGTTCAGAACCCGAAGACTCCATAACTAACTAACTCACGAAAAAGCAGCGTTAAAAACGAAGAAAGCCCGTATATTCCCCGGTGTGAAGCATATGGATGTGCCGTGCAGTGCAAATACATAACTAAAACAAATTTTACAAGAGTAAAACGCGGTGTCTGAACGACTAGGCTTTTGAATCAGGGAACGAAAACGACCGTCATCACTGACCGTCGCTTTCGCGTCCCTCGGATACTACTGACCAATTCAAGTATAAATTCGTTATATGTGTTTAAGTCACGGTGCCATCGACGAGCTCAAAAAGACAGGACAGGTCAACTTTGATCATGCGAAGGACGAAGCTCGTCGGAATCAAATATGCTAAAAATTTAGTGAGTTCGTTAAAGTTCGATTTAAAAGTGGTCGTAGTTCGGGTATTGGAACGAATCGATGAGGTGGAAGCTCCAGAAGCAAGGACGTTCGAATCGATCGACTCGATTCGACACGAGTCAGATCGGTGAACCTCGAATCAGCGCAGTTCGAACCCATGGAGCCCCACCTGACTTCGAATCCATCAAAGTCGGGCTCCTTCGAATCCATCAAGAGCGGTTCGAATCCACGGAGCCCCACCTGACTTCGAATCCATCGAAATCGTGCTCCTTCGAATCCATCAAGAGCGGTTCGAATCCACGGAGTCCCACCTAGCTTCGAATCCATCGGAGTTGAACTCCTTCGAATCGATGAACGTATCATTGCTTCGAATCGATCAGTAGTGAGCTCCTTCGAATCGATCAGAATGCCACTATTTCGAATCCATCACCGCACGCCTTTTTTGTTGTGTTC
This sequence comes from Allium cepa, assembly GCA_030765085.1. Taxonomy (NCBI): domain Eukaryota; kingdom Viridiplantae; phylum Streptophyta; class Magnoliopsida; order Asparagales; family Amaryllidaceae; genus Allium; species Allium cepa. The sequence goes on along the minus strand of CM060941.1, from coordinate 73,193,766 downwards.
TCCTGCAATCATCGGTTCGAAGATACGCATTCGAAACCAACTCAAAGCGCGCACCTCTGATCGATACGGCTCAAAGGTTTGCATTCCTCAGTTCCATGGAGTCGGCCTACTTCGTTCAAACCTCGTCACTCTCCAAAAATTTCCAGAAGAAGGGGTTGAATCAATGCCAAAAAAGATTAATCTATCATTCTCAAAACCGAATCGACCCCTTGATTACCTGATTTAGTTTGATTACAAATGGAAGCTAGAAGGAATTTGGTCGATTCGTGAAAAAGCACGTTTGATTTGGCTCTGGGAAATCGATTCGGAGAAGCAGCTAAAGCAATGGTAAAAGGTAAAAAGTGAAAATGAAGTCAACCTCATGTATTTATACGGATTCCAAGAGAGATTGGTGTCACTTCGACTCCCATCGATTCGAACGACCACTTTCGAATCCATCCCACTTTCGAATCCATCCCAGTTTCGAATCCATCAGAGTCTTCGAACCCATCACTGATTCGAATCCATCTAAGTTTCGAATCCACGGGAAACTTTGAATCCATCTAAGTTTTGAATCCACTGGAAACTTCGAATCCATCTAAGTTTCGAATCCGCTGGAAACTTCGAATCCATCTAAGTTTCGAATCCACGGGAAACTTCGAATCCATCCAAGTTTCAAATCCATCAAGGGCTTCGAGTCCATCAGAGTCCTCGAATCCATCACTGATTCGAATCCATCTAAGCTTCGAATCCATCAGGAGTTTCGAATCCTTCTAAGCTTCGAACCCATCAAAAACCACTAATTAACAACACTTTGGCTTGAATCTAAAATCGATTCAGGAGAAAACCGGGACGGAGTTCGGCAGCAAACAAAGACCGACATGACTCATGGACACACGACGTTAATAAGGGCGGAGCTAATGTATATACACACATAACGAACTAATGTTCGATTTTGAACATTCGCAGGGATCAAATATTTACCCTGTTATAGCAACGACAGCCAACGATTAGGCACAATCACACAGTAATCAATCATATCAAGGCAAGGTTACGGCAATACGGTATATGAGTCTCGACGAAAAGGGAGCAATAATCTTCAGAATAAAATGGCGACTATTCAAAGCACGTCATGTTCCCACAAGACGTACTTTGGGGGGCAAAATGTTATCCCGCTTTTTGGACGAAAGCCGTGATACCAAAAGGTTGGTCAAAGACAGGAGACAGTTCGCCTCAGAGATTGATCGTACTTCAGTCCGCTATGGATATGAATGAATTCTGTCCGAGTCCGGATTGGGCCACAATTGATAGGGCGTAACAAGAAAGACCATAGAAGCCACCGATTCAAATTTCAAGACAATCCGAGGTCATATGCTCAAGATATGATGGATTCAAGTTAAGAAGGTGCACATTGCTCGGTCCGAACCCATCATGATTCGAACCCATCATGATTCGAACCCATCGCGTTCGAACCCATCGCGTTCGAACCCATCGTGTTCGAAACCATCCGTTTCGAACCCATCAGCCAACGCCTTCCTTCGAATCCATCAAGCCAATTAGTATTTCGAATCCATCCATCAAACTTTGTATCCATCACCGCCTAAATACGCTTCGAATCGATGACAGCTTCGAATCGATGACAGCTTCGAATCCATCACAAGCTTCGGGTCCATCACAGCTTCGAATCCATGCTGTCCTCGAACCCTACACGTTAAAAACAACTTCGAATCGATCTGGAGCCATCGATTCGAAGCGTCACCGCCCCCTCATACAACAGGTTCGATTCGAACCTATGGGTTCGAACCATATGGATTCGAAACTTATGGATTCGAACCTAAGGGTTCGAACCATATGGATTCGAAACATATGGATTCGAATGACCCAGAGGATCGATTCGAACTAACCAGCGTACCGAGATGCCTCATCTCGAATCGATCATAACTCCCAATCTACTGATCCAAATCCCATGAAATTTTTATAGAAGTTTGTCTACATGACGAAGAACGTCCACGCCAAGTTTCATCGCTATTGGACGATTTTTTGATCGATTCGAAGTTCACTTCGAATCGATCCCAAACTGGGCACGCACTTCAAGAACTCGGGCCTGTGGGTCCCCCGTCACGTGCCAAGCAGTCTCTCCATGATTTAGGCGGGATTTTGGCCTTCCACACCTATAAATAGAGCTCCCTGGTCATTCAGAAGGGGGGTCGGAGAATTTGGAGAAGAAGAACAAGCCTAAGCGCTGCCAGAATCACTCCATGTTATCTCAATTGCAGTTAATTTCGAATTTAAGTCCATTTGCTGTTGTAATTTGCTGAAAAGCACTTGTAATCTTCAAGTATTAAGAAATAAAGTGATAAAACTTCATAGTGGACGTAGGCGCATGGCCGAACCACTCTAAATCATTGTCTTCTGCGCAATTTACTTTTCTGTGACTTGGAGTTTTTGTTAGATAGTCCCTATTTCCAATTCAAGTTCTTCATTTACTATCTCTTCAAAAACTTCCGAAGGGTGTTTGCCCAATTTTGGTGCAAACACCTATTTTCTGGAAACGAAGAAAAATTATTGCTGAAATGTCAGCAACTTTTATAAATAAGTGCTGATATTTCAGCAACTTTCCCTGTCAAAGTTTCATTGTAAATCCGGTCCCTATTTTCTAGAAACAAAGAAAAATTATTGCTGAAATGTCAGCAACTTTTATAAATAAGTGCTGATATTTCGGTAACTTTAATAAACTGCGTTTACAGTGTAAATAAATGTTGCTGAAATGTCAGTAACTTTTATTTAAACAAGTGCTGATGTTTCAGCAACTTTCATACACTATGTTCACAGCGTATAAAAAAGTTGCGGAAATGTCAGCAACTTTTATGAAAATTGCATCATGCTGTGCAATAATCGTGAATAAAAAACAGAGACTTAATTTACACTGAAATGTAGTGAGAGACTTAATTGCATCATGTGGCGGCGAAGGGATTTCAGGTGATGCTGAAACTCGTGATTGTGATTTTTGGGGTGCGGCGAGCAATGTTCGAATTTTGGTTTCGTGGGTTCTACGAGTTCGAAGTTGAGGAGAGGCGAAATTCAGTGGATTGTATTTGAGGTGGAATTTGATTTCAAGTCGATTAGGTTAACGATTTGAGGTGGTTGCGGGTCAGAGGCAAGGCTACGTGGGTTGTGAATGAATGGTCAGTGAAGCTGTAGACTGTCGTTGAAAGGTGGTTTGGGAAAAGTTGATAGAAGTTGACAGGGAAGGGGGGTAGGCAGTTTTGTATAGAGGGTAATTTGTTGATTATGGTAGGTTGTGATGTTGAAGGGGACAAGTCAGTGGAGGCTCAAGTTGATGAAGTTTTGTGTTGAAGCTTGGATGATGTAGGTGTGACTGTTATGGTCTTGAGAAGTGAATGAAGTGGTGGTTAGTGTTGTAATAAGGCAGAGGAGAGATGGTATAGAAGGCAAGAGGATAGACTGTTGTATATGCGGTTAGGTAGGGCGATTAGTGCAGTGGAAGTATGGAGTGCGTGAGACAGGTTGCAAGGAAGTTGAGGGTAGATGTTGTTGAGGTGTATGGTTGTAGAGCATTGGGTGATGAATGTTGCAGCAGTGTTTATTGACAGTGGTAGTTGGAAATATGTCTTATGTGGATGTGTGGTATGTTGTATGTGGTATGTGAATGTGAAGTTGTAAGTGTGTTACATCAGTGTTGATTGAAGATTGATGTATGGAAGAAGTGGAGAAGTGAGTGAGTGTGGTTGCACAGATGGAAGTGGCAGTGGTGATCAATGGAAGAGGATAACGTGATCAATGGCAGTTGGAGGAAGTTTGACAGGCAAGTATGGAAGTAGAGGAAGTATGAACGTGTAGGAGTGATGTTAAGGCAGATTGGTAGGGGGTGGGTCGTTTGTAGTGATGAAGTTGGGGTGTGTTAAGGCAGAGTGATGAAGTCAGTGAAGTATGAAGTCAGCGAAGAGGTTGATATGGTTTTATTGAAATATGGGATGGTCAGGGGAAGAATGTTTTGGCAGTGATGACAACATGCACAGTTTGATGTGCACTGTAAGTATGGTGGTCTTGCTACAGTCTGAAGTAGCACAGTAGTTGTTTGCTTGAGGAGCAGATGGTAGTATGGATGGACAGTGGTGATGATTTATGGCAGTCGTTGTATGGTCTGGTTGAAGTGGCAGTGCTTGGTTGTGAAGGGTATATAGATGGTTGATGGTAAGGATGTTGGATGTGCACACTGCAGTAGGAACAGAGGAGGGTTAAAAAAAATTGTTGTGAAGAATGGCAGTTGTATGGAGGGGCAGCAATAGCAGTGGTTACAGAAGAAGATGGAGGGTTCGAAATGTTGGTCAGTGTGTAAGTGATGGTTGGAGGATGTTTGCCGAGGTGGTAGTAGCAGTAAGTTGACAGAGGATGTAGTAGATTAAGTGGCACTGCACACAAAATTCAGAGAACAAGGAAATGTAAGTAGAAAACAGTGCAAAGCAAAAGTGTTTTTTTATAAATTGTGAATTGTAAATGAAAAATGTAATTGAAAATATAATGGAATACAGAAGTTTTTTTTAATAGCAATGCAAATGCAAAAATGAAAAACTAGAAAGCAAGCACACAATTAAAATGCAAACAAAAATAACACAACAAAATATATATTTTTTAAATGCAAACACACACAAAAATAATCCGAATAATAGAAAATAAAAAACAAAGCAACTCTCCGGCAACAGCGTTAAAAACTTGTTTAACAACGGAAATTCTATCAATTAGAAAACCGCCGACAAATTTCAAATTAAATTTATACCGCAAGCGCATGGCGTACTATCGTAATACATAGTGAGTACGGGTCGATCCACAGGAAATTATTGATTTAAATTTCCTCTTCAATCAAATTAACCAAAGTTGAAAAGTGTGAAACTAAAAATGTAGAAAAAATAACAAAAAGGAAGTGATAGAAATATGAGAGTTAAATGACAATTTAGAGATAATTCCACTCTCTAGATCATATAGTTCAACAAATTATGATTATTTTTGTCATAAGTGAATTTAAATGATATGTTTATCATAAGTATGACTCATTTATGCTGTTAATTAGCTCGACATAAGCCATCAAAGTATAACACAACCTTTAAACCACTTTTAGTTCTCATGAAAAATAACAAGAAGTTGAAAATGAAATCAATTTTAAGCACGACCTATTAGTTATTGATTATAAATATAGACCATCAAATTTGATTTAATTTCACTTCATTGCCATAATCATATGTACATGAAAAGACAATTTGTGATTCATATGACTAAGCATAGCCTATTTGTTTTGAACAACATAGGTTATCAAACTCAATACCAAACACAAAATTACATAGACATCAACATTCATTTAAGCGTAAAAAGAGAACAATAATTATCAAAATGTTGAAGCTACATAATTAGAGCCTTCATTACCCCTAAATTGAAGGGATTAGCCTCTCATTTGTGTTATCGTATCAACACAAGTAGCATACAACATGAAACTAGAAAAAAAAGAAAAATGAAAGCCAATGGAAAAGAGAACTAATTTAATTGCAATAAATAAAATCTACACCACTAGCATGAAAGAAAGAGAGCATGTAAGTAAAATAAAACATTAATTAACATTGCATTAAAAAAGGAAAAGCACATGAAATAAAAATGGCTAAGTAGTCATGAAAAGAGAAAGAGAGCTTGTTTTTTTATTTTGAGCCTAAACCTAAAACTTTGAGAAAGAGGGGTTACATGAAGCATAAGGGGTATTTATACAAGTTAAAAACCCTAATCCATATTTTTAGGGAATGCCCAAACTACTTCTTAGGAAGTGTGGTGACCACATAACCATTGGCATCCGCTAATCATTCATTAAGTGTGCATGAAGATTTTATGGCCTTTTAGCATGTGCATTAGCTCCTAAGTGTACATTAAGGTAGGTGGGTAAGTGAGGTCCTTCATGATCATCACTTTGAATTATTTCCATTTTCGTTTGTTCTCTTCACTCTTGTGCATGCATATATCATCATGAAACCACTTGTAAAATTCATCAAATTTTCTACAAAACAATATAGAAAATTCCAACTAAATTTTCACAATTTAATAAATGCATTAAAAACGACCATTTTGCCCCCATATGAAGATGAATATGTGACAATTTAAAAATAATTTGTTGTTTTGGTTTAAACAAGTTAAAATACCCAATATGATCATTTATTTTATTTAAATAGATTAAATATGATGGTAAAAATATGCACATTTACGTGCACATCACATCCCCTTTCTCAACTCACCACTTTTTGAATGTACTAGGATGAGTTTTCATGATGTGATGTTATCTTATTTTGTAAATTTCACTTTTTAAAATTTAAAATAAAAGTCAAAATCTTATTAAATTTGTTTAAGCATATTTTTAAGCCAAAATTCAATCAGATTACTTTATTAATAAAACATGTTTGTTATATAAGTGTGTGTGCATATATACTATAATGTGCACAACGTTTTTCGACAACTTTTAGACGATGAAAAATCGAAAATTTGAAAATCGATTTTAGTCACAATTTCGATTTTTCTTCGAACTAATTATTTTTGTAAACCAAATTTTAAAACAACATCACCATCATTAATTATTGCTTAAAAAAGATTTATTTGAGTTATAAAATCCATTATTTAAACATTTAGAAATATTTTAAATGTCCAAATTTAAAGTGATTAAATTATGTATCGTTACTAAATGCTAATTTGATTTACCTATAACTTAATGCAGAAGGATGATCAATTCCAAAAGCAAAAGACTGCTGACCAAGCTGGTTGGTGAGAGAGAAGTCTGGATAGCCTTGTACTCCATTCATGATGATGCTAGGCCCAATCCTGATGGTTTGAGTTCCAAGCTCTTTAAGCTACAATGGGTCAACCTAAAAGATAAGATCATTTCGACCATGCAAGAAACATACAATTAGGCAAAATCAACAAAGAAACCAACCATACTTTCGTATGTCTCATTTCGAAAAAAGACAAACCTTTTAGAATTGAAGATTATAGACCTACAGCTTGCTGCAATGTTATATACAAAATCTTGAGCAAAATCATACGCAACAGAATGAAGATTATTTTACCTGATCTCGTTGTTGAATGTCAAAGTGCATTCATTAAAGGGGAGAAGTATATCTGAAAACACACTTACGGTACATGAGCTGATTAGAAATTTCAATAAGAAGAGTGCAAACAAACTACACCTAAAGGTTGACCTCCACAAAGCATATGACAAGATCAATAGACATTTTGTACTTCATATGCTTAGTTCTATGCTATGGGGTTCCCAACAAAGTTTATCGACCCTATTAGACAATTCATTACTACATTTGCCTTTTTATTTTAATTAGTGGCATTCCCAAAGATTTCATTCGTTCCAACAAAGGCATTAGGCAAGGAGATTCCTTATCTCGTTACCATTTTGCAATTGCGATGGAATATTTCACTCTCCAAATAGAGTTGGTTAACCATAACAAGCTACTCCAGACTATACATAATTTCCAGCATAGAGTAAGCCACCATTTATATGCAGATGACCCAATCATTTGCACAAAATCAAGTTGTGAATATGCAACGGCTATTAAATCAATTTTTTAAACTTGGAAGAAGTGGGTCTCAAAATGAATGAACTAAAAGCTAAATTTTACTTGAATAAATTCTGCAAAAATAAGAATGAAGTTCTTGATATTTTGAATGTAAATGGGGTGAATTGCCTGTCAAATACTTAGGAGTGCATTTGTCATCCGACAAAACTACAGACACGGAGTATGCTGAATTAATCTCCAAAATCAGAGATAAGCTTCAAGGATGGAGTTCCAGACTTCTTTCTTTGGCCGAGCGTATTGAGCTGGTTCACACTATCATCTAAGCCAAAGTCAACTTCTAGCTGCAAACCTTCCAACCGCCAAATACTTCTTTGGAGAAAATAGAATAGATTTGTGCTGATTTTATATGGAAAGGTGGCTTACATAAGATTAAATATGATGATTTATGTAGACCTAAGGCAGAAAGGGGTGTAGGTTTGAGATGGTCGAAGGACATGAGGGATGATTTCACGATGAAACAAGCATGGAGATTTATCGATGCTGATGGATAATGAGGTAGATGGATGAAACAAAGGTACATTAGAGACAAAATTTGGTAAATGGATATAGATAATAGCGCATCTATCACCTGGAAAGTTATCATGAGAATTTGGAGTAAACTAGCTTCGTGCTGCATTAGAGAAATAGCCAAAGGAAGGGACACTGATCTGTTGCGTGATCCATGGATTTAAGGAGAGTCTTTGATTGACACACTAGGCCTAAAAACATACTCAGCTTATGGATGTCCAGCGAAGAAAGTTCATATATAAATTCAAAACGATAATTGTGATTGTGCTTCTATCCTAATTAGTTAAGAACAGAAGCAACAGTTCAACTTATGCCATTATTTAGTGGAAGCGAGAACATCATTTGGTTATGGAAGCCTATGGGACATGAATTTTCAACAAAATCTGCTTGGTCTGAAATCATGAAGAAAGAACAAAAGAAGAAGTAGAGGAAAATTATATGGGATCGGGTGAATAACCCAAAAACGACATTTACAGCTTATAAAGCAGTTATGAGGAGACTGCCTGCATGTAACAGACTACATAAATGAGAAATTACTAGTGATGTAAATTGTGTTATGTGCAATCAAGACGCTGAAACTCATACACGCTTATTTTCTGAGTGTGAATATTCAACGAAAATTTAAAGGTTGTGTAATTGCATAACTCAATTAGCTATACAATCGAATAAAATGATGGAGATAGTCGATTACTTGATCGATGATTGCCACAACGAAGACCTCAAAACCAAATTGAGTAGGATTGTTTTCGCTGTAGCTATTTGGAGTATTTGAAAGGAAAGGAACCGCCGCTTGTTTCAACACAAGAACAAAAGTCCAATCGAAGTCAGCAAGATGGCTTTCGGTGACATGCAATTGATGGTGAAAAGAATCGAAGAAATATTGCTTACCAGGTAGGAGCAAGAAGCGGTTGGTACTGGAGTAACGGATCTGTGCTTGTCATTGGAAGAAATCCCATGTAGTATCTATCAATTCCAACCGCCATGAGTTTAGTTTGAACGAGCTTGAAATTTGTTGATAGAAGACGAAGTAAAAAAAGAAAATTTTACTTTAGATCTATTTTGTATCAGTTCAATTAAAATTGTAAATTGTACGCGTGTTCGGTGTTTTGGCCGTGTTTGGGCCATCATCGTTGGCTTTGTAAGCCCAATAAAGCTTTACCCGCTTTCAATATACATACATACATGTATGTATGTATGTATGGTGTGTGTATTTTCATTAAACGGCAGAAGTAAAACTAGAAAAATAAAACAAAAGCAGAGCTTACGTGTTTTATATATGGGACTAACATTCTCGTAATATTAGTAAAGATAAAAATAAAAATGGATGGTGCGAATATCCATTTGCTCCATGACCTTTTAATTTAAAGAGGCCACCTAATTCTTGCTTAAAATAACGGCCCATGGATGGATGCTCCCGGTGAGATTAGCTTTATTACCTGCATTCTCCTCTTGTACGCCCCAGTAAACGAAACGACTCTTCTCAACGCCTGAAATAAAGTTGAATTCAGATCTAGAGCTCTAGGGTTTTGGCCATTTTGTTTCGGCTCACAAGTTCGGTAATTTTCAGTTCAATCCTGTTTATTTTGCTAAATTACTTTCACCTTGTCTCCTCCCACTGGTTAATCGCATAATTTTGCAAGTATATGATTCTTGCTTCATTTCGTGGCGTTTCTAAAAGATTATTTGGTTTTTTGATGTCCGGTTTTGGGTTTTCCATATCACGAGTATGATCCTTTGTGCGTGTGCGTGTTTTTTTTAGTTTTTTATTGTACAACAGTGTTACGTAGCTTCTTGATGAATTATTTGGAACTTTCTTGATCTAGAAGTTGAAAACGAACGACCCAGTCTAGTTACCCATTTGAAATCTGTCTAAATATTTGCTGGATATCTAACGTTTTTGTAGTACTTATTAGATGTTGTAATTCTTGCAAGAGAATGATGTTGTGCCAATTAAAATCTTGTTCCATTTAGCGTCATTTTTGTCACTGCTTGGGTACCACTCAAACATAGAAAATTCAGCTAACATTTGCTTGTCTATCCAATTCTTGCTTATTGAAATTTCTTGATTTAGACAATGATACATTCTCAAACATAAACACAAGGAGAGTCCACTACTGACTAAACCCATTAGATTTTGTTAGCCCCATTTTTGAATGTAGGAGAAAAAGACACTGATATGCGCATTTAGCATTGGAGGTGACACCTAATGCAGCAGCAATAATTGAGGTTATAGTCGCACCTTGTAAGACTAGTCTTCTCCTGAAAAATATTGTGAACTTTTCTCAATGTTATTAAAATTATAACCTAGCATTTTATATTCTTTTAGCCCTCTGAATGTAAAACTTAGGACTCCTGTGATATGGTAGTAGAAAGAAAAAGCCACTATTGTTTAATTTTTTAACCAAATTGATAAAAATCTTTCATATTGTTCAGAATTTGGAAACCCCCATCAATGCCCCTGTTGTGATCAATTTAATTACTTGTATTATTTGCTTCAACCTAAAACACTTCAGTGCTTTGTACTTTGTGCATGCACTTTGTTCCCTACCGTATATTATCATGGTACTACTTGGTGTATATGTGCTGGAGGGTCATATGCTATGTTACCTGGTACGCGAAACGATTTGGGTCACGGAACGAAAATGGAAACTGAAAATGTCACATACCACTCAACGCAATACATTGAGGGTAGGTTTAACCAGAACGCTTAGCTGAAACACTAAACATGTTTGGAAACACTATCTTTACATATAAATTTGTATAATATTGTTATCCGGTACGAATGAATGGACACAAAGTAAAATCATCCTTGTATAAATAAACATTACCATTAACATTCATTTTCAACTAGTTATAAATTATAGCTTATACAATTGAAGCTAATTTTTTTTTGCAAAATATTCAAATATTATCGCATTACTGCTAACATCATGCCTTAACCTTTTTTAGAGGCTCTTTTAAATAATTTAAGCGGTTGAAATCATAACAAAGTTATAGTATGTTTTTTCCTTTGTGAATTTTTGATGATGACCATCCAAGTTGCATGAGCCTTGAAGTTGGAAGCTTTCATGCATTGATACAATATTAGCTTCTTCAAACATATTGTCATTATCATTATTATTTTTCTTTTTCCAAACACCGTATTTTAATGTATGGATTATGTTGAAATTTTTTGGAAAAAGAGAACATTTCAAAGACAGTTGTGTAAAAAAAGAGAAAAGTGTATGAGTATATGGAGAGTTCGTAACTATATCTATGATACTTTACACTATTATAGTATTTGAGAGTTCAAATAAAGTAGAAAATAAGTTTTTTTAGTCTTCTTCAGAATGATTTGAAATCATTCTTTATTATGCATTTACATTTTTAATATGAAATTATTATTACGCGATGTTTTATATTTTTAGTAGGAAATCATTATTTACATATTTACAGTACACTTAAAATCGTCAAACTAAACATTTTGGAACATTGAAATCAACATTTTGGAAAATCCTTATAATTGAGGTGACACTTACAGAAGTAGCATGGCAGTTCTTCTCTGATCCGTATATGCATTTATTCAAATTAGCATGAGTAGTTTTAAGGTAAATTGGAAAAAGAGAACATTTCAAAGATAGATGTGTAAAAAAAAAGAGAAGAATGTATGAGTATAAATGGAGAGTTCGTAACTGTATCTATGATACTTTACACTATTATAATAATTGAGAGTTAAAAATAAAGTAGAAAATAAGATTTTTAGTCTTCTTCAGAATAATTTGATATCATAATTTATTACGCATTTACATTTCTAATATGAAATTATTATTACGCGATGTTTTATATTTTTAGTAGGAAATCGTTATTTATATATTTACAGTACACTTAAAATCGTCAAACTAAACATTTTGGAACATTGAAAATAAGATTTTTAGTCTTCTTCAGAATGATTTATGGTTTTACATCTTTTTTTATGCATAATCGTTGAAGAATTTGATGTTCTAAAGATAAATTCAGTTTTCAAGCAACATATGCTATTCATATATGAAATGAATAAAATTAAAATGATTTTATATTCATATAGGATCTCATTGCAGGTGGAATCATGTTGATCAGAAGATCTGTTTCATGAATAGTTTTCCATTAAATAATGTTGATAATTTTAGTTCTATCATGAAAGTATGTTCATGTATTCCAGGTTAACTAGTTTATGGACTGTTTGTAGAATTAGTTTAGCAAATAAAATTTAAAAAAAGATTAATTAGAAGATTTGGTTTATGAATAGTTTTATATCAAATACATGTTAATTGTTTTAGTTCTATTATATTCTTGTATTCAAAATTAATTAATTCATTGATTATTTGTAATCTTAATTTAGCAAATAAATATTTAAATGATAGCTAATTTGAAGATCTGGTTTATCAATAGTCCTATGTTAAACGTGTTAATAATTTTAGTGTTATTATTAAAGAATATTTATGTATTCAGAATTAGTTAGTTCATTGATTATTTGTAGAATTAATTTAGCAAATAATTATTTTAACGATAGTTAATTAGAAGATAAATAGTTTAATGGCAAACAGCTGCTACAACTCCAGCAGATCTACACTCTAGCATGTCTAGCACCCAGATTTTGCTAAATATGTTGTAATAATCGTGAGAAGAGGTGAAAAACGATTGCTTACCGCGGGTTATAGTGTATATCTGCTGGAGTCGTGGCAGTTGATTATGGCTGATGGAGTAATTACCAGATAAGAGAACTTTGACATGCCATTGAACCTATTAATCGATCTGGAGTGGGCTGGTGCAATTCTTTGCTGATATTTATTTGCTATCATATTTAAAAAGAAAACTATTCATGAACCATTTGCTGAATATTTATTGGCTATGAGCAGCGATGACAATAATCTTTAACTCTTACTAATTGGAATCTTGGATTTCGTTTCAAGTCTAATTTCTCCAGTAAAATTCAAATTTCAATTTAGAACTCGTCAAAACAATTGGGAAAAATTCATGCAAACTATCTTAAAATAAAAAATATAAAGATATTTTGTTTTGAATCTACAATTTTAATTTTATTGTTTCAAAATAAAAGAGACGAGAAAACAATAAGATTTAGGTTTAGATGTAGAAGCTCGTGCATCAAATCAACTTCTAAAATTAAATCATTACTATCAAAAGTAAAATCAATGCTTTCACATACATGAACGATATTTGATATTCATATTAGAGCAAAACTTCTAGCATACATACACATCTACGCATCCACACACACACAGTTATACATACACGTACACATGTATACATCACACATATACAAATCCATATATATGTATAAATATGACAAGGATGGGCTACACCTCAAATCCTTCTATTTCAACTACATGTTCCGAATTAAAATTTTTGGTTGGGGGGGGGGGTTTACATGTATTACACACACATTAAAACATGAATCCATTGAATCTACGCTTTCACGATACGAATCCATTGAATCTACAGTTCACGATTTGAATCCATTTTTAATTTAAAATTTGAACTTCTCAATTCATGATTTTGCACGTCACTTTGATAACCTTTGACAATTAGGCTGTGTAATGAAGCGTGTCTATGGCATATGCCAGTTGAGTGTCTCTAGAATGTAGGAACATACTTGAACTTCTAAGCAACTTCAGTTTGTTTGCTGTATGTATTTTCTGACTGTTAGTATTATGTTGCTTCTTTTTTGGGTTTTTTTTAATGAAATATTAAATACCCATGTCTAAACTTATTGAAGTAGCATGTATTATACTAAAATACACATAATATAAACTACTATTTTGAAAGAAAAAACATATGGATAATTTTCGGATCAGGATCATATCCATATTCATTTTCCAGATATTGAATATTTCTTGTTTTTTGGAAATGGACGCCGATGGATTTTTGGATTTTCCTGCGTCAATTGACAGGCTTAAGCACATTTTGTTGCTCATTGTGCTAGTCCATTCAAATTATAAAATAATCATTGTCAAGTTTTGACTGTTTTGTTATTTTAAGGTAGTCTGCACTTTTACTTCCGCTTCCTTGCTGATTGTATTGCCCAAAGACTTCCTACTGATAGACTTCCTCTATTTTGATATGGATTTACGTTGTATCTATAATTGATTGTATTGCCCAAAGACTCCATTTCTTGAAACTTTACAAGAGATCATTAAGTACTTTGTAAGTATATAGTTGGGACTAGCAAGAACTGACATCTAGTTATGTTGCATCTGAACTTGATACTGAATAAACTCATCCATATCAGAAAATTAGTTGATAGAAGGTTTGATATTCTATCAGCAATTGCTTATTGAGTATCATAAGACATGATTTTGTATGCTTTCTAAAGTCTTCATTTGATAATAATTGTAAGCACTATTTTTTTTTTATTAATCCCAACAGCTACAACGATGCAAGGGAAGTCAAAGTTAAATGCAAATGCTGCTCCATACGTGCCCTTTCCAAAGTGTGCAGATGGTACAGATCTGAAAAATGTGTACAAAGATATGTCCGAGAATGAAAAAGATGGTGTGCCTGTTGATCAGAATCCAGATAGCATAAAAGTTGAACAGAGCTTTGTGAACTTATCATTATCTGCTAATTCATCAATTGATAATAATTCGGAGAACCAAAATTCGGAAGACGAAAGCAACCTTCAAATCCTAAAGTCGATGTTTCCATCTTATTCTGAAAAATCGTTAACTGAGTTTCTTGAATTCAACAATGGAAACTTAGACGATGCATTCAATTTGCTCCTTGGGTTAGAGGTGAATCTCTTAAAGTTACTCTTTTTTTCTTCTGTTTTCATTTTTCTTTTCCTTTTCTTTTGGCATCTGGTTGATATTTTCCTAGTACACGTTTATACTTTTGACCAAATTATAAGGAATGTGTTAAATCATGAATTATGGTTTATTGCAGGGTGATGATCATAATGTAGAAGAATCGGCTGAAAGTTCGACTCAGCCAAGCAGCTCCAGGTGATTTTCAAGATGTAGTGCAAAGCCATTATCCTCTTAATACTTCCACTGTATATTCAATCTGTGGTCTGTGATTTTGTGCTGCATTTGGGTAGTAAATAGTAATAGCATTCTGTACTTCATAATACACTACCATGCCTTTCTTTTTATGGCATAATATTTGGCAAATATTATGTACAATTTTAACTCCTACAGCGCTTTTGGTTTTTATATGTGCATCGTATGCTACTCTCGGATTCCAGATTTAGCAGTCTTGGTTTTTGACGTATGTTGCTACTAATCTCTGAAATGGAACATGTTTTCGTTTCCTAGTATAAAAGTCTGGGATCTTTGATTTCATTGGCATGTTTTTCTTTTTTCAAATGTATTAAATTTACATTACACTGATGCATCGCTGCTATAATGTAATCCGGTATGGGTTTTTTATTATTTTTAGTTTATTATTATTATTATTTGAAATTAGGTACTTAGCCATAGTACATAGATGAATTATTAAGTCTTATGTGTTATACGATAAACTGCAAGTCAACTTATATTCAGCGATTCGAACATCATGGACTGTCGAAACATCAAACAGTAATTGTGGTGTTGGATATGATAAGTTTGATTGTCCTATTGCTGCAAGAGACAACAGGATGTTATGTTCATATCTATCTGGTGTGCGTTGTGTTAAGTAAAAGAATAGCGCAGATATTTCATATACAGTAGAATCAATAAATGACGAAACTTTGATTTTGGAACTCGTGTTGATTTGATGGAGAAGAATTAGACGAATTAGATGAAGGAACTAAAAGTGCAAAAGCTATATGATAATTTCAAAATAAGAACTTGTATGATCTTTCAGAATGGCACGACTTCTGTATGTAATTATCTCCATTAAAGAGGTTTAGAGAGGTTAAAGCTTGTGTAATTCGATGATGGTATCCCTTTATAAGACAACAAAACTGCTACCCAGCAAAAACTGATACCTAAAAACTGCTACCGATAACTAAAAACTGATATCTAAAAACTGCTATCAATAATTAAAAACTGATACCTACAGAAAGTTGTCATTCAGGATAAAATATTGAATGTCTGTACTTGGCTAAAAAGTTGTGAAATTTTGTCATTGACAATAATTTCCTGTATTTTAAATTGACGTGCATTGCTCGGCCTTTTGGTAAAGCAAACGAAGCTTTGGCTTTGGGCCTCATCAAAAACTAGGGCATGATCTAGCATCCATTCAAAGCGCAGGCAACAAAAAATATTGAACAGTTTAACATCGTTATCGATTGAACAAGATCATATGATCAATGAACTTGGATATGAATTTTTTTTTTTAGTCAGAAGGCTAGAAAAATATTCATAAATAATTAATACTAATTCTATTGTATTACTTGAATTATTACTGCTAGTAAGGTTATTTCTTTTTGTTCATCTTCTTATTATTTATAAACAATAAATTATTTTGATGATTTAATTAAGAGTAATAGCATTAGTTTTTGTATAACGGCGTTGGTTTTGCAATTGGCTTTAGGTATCAAAACTCCTAGGATCACATGTTCAGCTTTTTTCGAAAGCTCCCCCCTCTCCCCACGGGGGCCACATTTTCTATTACCACAATACAATTTTAATGGTCTTTCATATATTTTTTCTTAATAATCTACGGTATCATGACAAAATTTTCTATTTATTTTCTATCATTTGATGTCTCATAACAAAGCTTTTTTAGTGATGGAGGTCGTAAGTTTCCATATGATACCTTTTTGAATATAGCTCTTCAAACTTATAGAAAAATTGAGTCTGAAGTGAATTTTTTGCTCTCTTGGCATCTAACAAATTAGAATCATAATATCTTATAGTCCCTAACGATCCTATCTTTTATATGTGAGCATGTAATTTATTTTATTCCTTAAAGATATCTCATGACGATCTTGGCTGCTAAGTAATGATCCACTTTCAGGGTCATTAGGATATCTGCCAAAGGTAACAACAATTTACGTAATATCTGGATGTGTACATGCCTAATCGTGCATTAGATTCCCAACACAAATGCATCATGAATCTTTTGCATTCTTTAGCTTCAAAGATATTCTTATGCCACTATTTTATATAAAATTTTCCTTATTTGAGCAATAAAAGGAATCAAATGATTCGCAGTTTTACATGCCCGACCCTTTTTAACACTTATCTGTATGGCTCTTTTATGACAATCCAAGTATCAACTATGAGTAACATTGTGTGATGTGATCTCTAATACAAAAGAGTCATCACCAAGGTTTTTCAATTTCTAGAAAAAGAAATCAAAAGAAACATCTTAATATTGTGCAATATACATATATGACCGTTATAAGAAAATACATCATTGGTATACGATATCCGAAATATAATTTACTCCCATGCGGCTTATGTGCACATACTTGTCTATAATGTTTTCCATCAAAGTCAAAT
This sequence comes from Allium cepa, assembly GCA_030765085.1. Taxonomy (NCBI): domain Eukaryota; kingdom Viridiplantae; phylum Streptophyta; class Magnoliopsida; order Asparagales; family Amaryllidaceae; genus Allium; species Allium cepa. The sequence goes on along the minus strand of CM060941.1, from coordinate 73,176,239 downwards.
TAGATGATTACGTGCTGAAATTTGTGGTACATTGATGTGGAGATTATTTGAGTCCATAAGTGGATTTTATAAGTTGTTTCATCAATGACTAAAGTGAGAAACACGACTTCAACATCCATTTGATATCTCCAAGAATCAAAATATGCAACAAACCCCAAACTGATTTTAAAAAGTTCTTCAGTAAGATCGAAGAGAAAGCCACTTAAAGTCATTGTTTTCCTTTTAAGTAAAGTCATTTCTACAAGACGAACCTTATATCTTTTCACTTTAGATACGAATCCCTCTTGGTTTTTGATGTTCACTCATAACCGATGGTTTTCTTACTTTAAGGTAGGGGTAAAGATTCCAAACTAAGATATACCTATTTTATATTCACTCATAATAAGCCGAATTGAAATATCCTTTATATAATATACACCCATTTGAGCAATATGTTCATGAAAGACCATGAGTAGTAATTAATTAGCAAGTAGATCCGCTAATAAGGAGTTTTTCGAAGTATGCATTTCCAAGTATGCATTATGGATTTCAACTTGCTTCACACTCACTTTCATAACTAGGAATTTTAAGTCATATTCATTGGCTTGTTTAAAATCTAGTTGTTATCGAAAAATATTATTGCTATATATTATTTAATTGTTACAATACAACTTTACTAGTCTTTCATACTTTTTCTTAATAATCTGCAGGCTTATTACAAAATTTTGCACTTATCATCTATAATTGGATGTCTCATGACATATCACACACTTTTTGACGAAGGAGGTTATAAGTGTCTATATGACACATTTTTTGAATAAAGCTGCTCCAACATATAAAATAATTGAGGCCGTAGTGAACCTTTTGCTTTCTTGACATCCAACACATTAGAATGATAATACCTTATGATCTCTAATGATCTTATCTTTTATGTGAGCAAATAATTTTTTTTCCTTAAAGATATGTAATAACCATCTTGGCTTCTAAGTAATGATCCACTTTAAGGGTCATTAAGATATTTGCCAAACATAAAAATGGTATACACAATACCCAAATGCATACATGTCTAAGCATGCAACACACTCCTCACCGCAAATGCATGAGAAATCTTTTGCATTTGTTTAGCTTAAACCATGTTCTTATGCTACTATTTAGACAAAATTTGTGTCATTTTAGGAGAAAAAATCATCTGATTTGTTATTCTTCACACCAAACCCTTTTAATACTTATCCGTATAGCTCTTTTGTGACAACTCAGACATCACCTAATGAGTAACATCAGTGCATTTGGATCTTTAATACTATTGGGTCATCAACAATATCTTTCATTTTAAAAAAACAAAAAGAAACGTCTTCTTTTTGTGCAATATACCTAAACAACCGTTGGAAAGCAATTATTTCATCAATATACGATATCAGGGATATAATATACTCCCATATGACTTATGGTACATGTAATTGTCTATAATGTTTTGCCTCAAAGCATGAGATGCTTACATGATGAAACTCGTGGTAATGGAGTTTATTTGAGTCCATAAGTGGATTTTGTAAGCTGTTCCATCAATGTCTCCATTAAGAAACATGATTTTAACATCCATTTGATATTTCTCAAAATCAAAATTTACAATATGCCCCAAAATGATTTTAGAAGGACTTCAATAGGATCGAAGAGAAAATCTCTTTAAAATCATAGTTTTTCTACAAGACGAATCTTATATCTTTCCACTTTACCTACTGAATCCCTCTTGGTTTTGAATATTCACTCATAATCGATGGCTTTCTTTAATGTAGTGGAAAAGATCCCAAACTTTATTATTTGTACAAATCAGTACTATATTCTTATATCTTAAATCCATTTTTAAAATGTATATCTTACATGTTTTTATGTAAGTTAACCGAATCATCTCTATCAATCTATTAATTTCTTTAGGGAGATATACTATTTAATTATCATATATAGTATTTCTTCCTTTCCAAGTGGGTTTCCTTAGTGGTACTATGGCATGAGATTGCTAAGTTTCTTTTCTTGAATAATAACCACATCATAAAGGAGTTTTTGTTCGACATTGTCTCGTTGGGTATCTAGATTTATTTCTTAAGTAATAACAAGAATGAAAACTTACATAATCTAAGAAGCAATAGTTGTAGTAGGAATTGAAGATGATTCCTTGTAAAAGACAATGTTTCTTACGTCATTTCTCTCCTCAAACTCAACATCCTTAGAATAATTGTTAAAATTCCCATCTTATAAAATCTTCCTTAGTGGTGGAATTATAAAATTTATAGCTATAAATAACTTAGAAAATTTCAATAACTTAGTTGTTACCTTTAATGGCTCGTCCTAAAGTTATTTTGGTAAGGTTAATGAATAATCATATTTCTCACCATGTCCGAATTTTATAATTCATCATAAGCGGTACTAAAAGTAAAGAAAATATTAGATTAAGAGATTAAATTCAGGTAGTGTTTGAATTTTATGGCAAATTAATATAATGTTTCTAAATGAACATCAATAGCTTGATTTGTCCAATTTAGAAGTAAAAATCGAATTTTGTCTAAATGACAGTACAATAAAATTATCAAATAAATCCAAGCGAACTACTTAAGCACTTAATAATAACTTATGATGCCAAACATATTTTAATTATACCGACTTTCCATTGTACATATAGATATGTCTTTCGACATTTATTAGATTTCGGTAGTGTTATATCATAGTTTGTCGAAAGTTGTATGAAATATATAAGGCCAATAAGTCTACAGATAGTTCATTCTCGAAAAAAATTACGCACTACCGGAATGGATTGTTTAATTGCTAACTTTAAAGCCTTAAATAAGATTAATAGAGCTATAGAAACAAGCCCCGAAGGTATAAAGGCCTGAGAGTCTACATACCGAAGGACTAAAAATTAGTTAACTTAACATATTCTCTAAATGTTAGAACTCAAAAGTTTGAACTGGAAGATCAATATAACAGAACACTGTGTTTAGTTATTTATAAATACATATTACTGGTTGAATACCAAAAGTTGAAGGGTATAACAATCTATAAAGATAAAGCTTCAGCAGATAAGATCAACCTAGAAGAATGTTCAATAGTGTAATGATAACATGAAATCTCAACCATCCACATGTACCTTCCAAATATAGTTGAAGAGAAGGCATCCACAATCTACATGTCATCAATATGCGTGTTTAATTCAAAGTAGGTGGGATCATGTCTAAATATCAACAATCTAGCATCTTAGCTCAATAGTCCAAGCCATGTCATCGATCTACATTTTCTCTAAATGCCTATAAACGTGCATAAGTCCCAATGAAGAGAGGATCATTTGGTTGTAGCATAATTCAGATACTAAGAATATATCACACTTTCCTATATTAGAGCTTTTGTAAGAACTTGTTAATGACGAACTTAGCCAACTCAGTATTGTAATGGCGTTTCGTCATTGTTACTAGACTCAAAAGAAGAGAAGTACAATGGATGTAGGGGTTTCATCCTGAACCACTATAAATCTCGGTGCCTTTTACCACTTTTATATTCTTTACTTTCGGCTTTATCTTTACTATCTCCTTTTGAAATTAAATAGCAGATCTAGATCTCAGCACTAAATCTTAAAACTTAACTTAACTTTTAGCTACAACCCTTTGCCTTGAGTAACTAGCCTACCGAAATCCTAAATAGAAAGACAATCGACTGAAGCTTGCCCTTTGGTTCTTGAGTATTGGTGTTATGAAGAATCAAACCAACATTTTGGTGCTAGAAGGAGGACCTCAACCTCTAGAAGCGAAAATGATAATGAACGCTTAGCAACTCTTATTTCGAAAAAAAATAAAAAAGAATAAGACCCTGTCTATGAACATTAGGTCCTTAGATTAGATAACTTTAGGGATATCTCAAGGAATCACTGTAGGAGAGTGCTAAACTTAGAAAAATTAAGGTAATGAATGAAGAAATAACAAAAGGTGGAACCCAGTATAGGAGCCTCTCACACAATAGTGGTCCGGTGTGGTCGATCAAACTCAACAGCTTAAGAACAACAAAAGGCCTCTTCTTGAAACCTCAACCAATGAACCCTAAAAGAAGCTAAAAAAGAATAAAATTCTCACCCTATTTAACGATACCTTGTCTCATATCTTTCAAAAGATTCATGACAAGCTTCCTTATCCAAACTATCCTCCACCGAGAAGTGAAAGTCCAAAAAGTGAAAGCTGCTGCTTTATCATCATATGAATGGGTACAGGATAGACAAGTGCTAAAAGCTTGCTTAGGAAATATAAAAAATGATCCTAAAAGGGGAACTATTGAAATTTATTAATAAATTTTAGTATTTCTCTTTATTTCTTTGTTTAACTTTATGTCGTTTTCTATTTAGAAAAAATCAACATGTTGGACTTACTTCTTTCAGCAAATGCATATATATCTATATTTCGGCTAACCCAATTAGAACTTTTAGAATTCTATATTTTGCCAAAACACAAGGAGACAAGACATTAGATCTTTTGAAAAGCTTTATACTTCCATAACTCTTGGATCGTTATTTCCAAATTTTAGTACTCTCAATCTCCTGTGTTCTTCTTATTGGTTTTCTCATAGGTCTTCAGTACTTTTGGATTTCTTATTTGGTCTTTGGAAGATAGCCTTTTCAGCCAGGTTTATGCTAGGGGCACTTATTGATTTTCTCAATGGATTTTGGATTCCATTTTGGTATTTTTGGATTTCTTAATTGGCCTTGTATTTCATTTAGGTATTCTGGGATTCTATATATGGCCTTCGAAAGAGAGCCCTTTCAGCCAGATTTATATCTAGGGGGCATATATTATTGATTAACGAGCATTGTCTCACCTTACTTGTAACATCCAACCATTTTTAACATCTAAAATCAGTTACAAATCCATCCAAATATGCTTGTATTATTTGAATTTTTCATCACCCACCAACACCCCAAACCCATAGGGCAAAGCTTCGGTAAATTTTTCTTGTTAGGGCTTCGATAGGTTGGTTATAGAAGGCTTTAGGTGAATACTAGAAGTTAATTTGGAAATTATGGATTAATGCCGAGAAGAATGGATATTAGACTAGGCCTTGAATATATGTAGTAAATAAAGTTAAATGTAAAAAAATGTCTATGATATCAATGCCGAAACCTAGAGACTCTTCTCCTTTTAAGCATTCAATTCCTAAAGTAGGATTAGGCAAGAACAACTCGTCTTACGATATGGCTAGGTCATCGGAGACTCTTCCCAAAGCTAGTTTAAGGGTCTTATAATAATTTTGAATACTATAGAAAGGTTTGGCCTTTAGGATTTTTAACTGCTTTATATAAATTTTGTGGTTCTAGCATTTGTAATTTTTTGTTGTTGTAATGAATTTTTTTCTACCTCTCGCGTCTTGTTTTTGATTTTATGTTTATTCAAATCTTTTAGGAGTTGTTGTGCCTGAATTGCCTAATTAATAAACAAGCTCGCTTTATTCAAAATGCTTGTGACAGTAAAGTTGTCGAGATACAGCTTCTTAAAATGTAGCTTGAAGCATTAAAGACTCAAGTTAATTTATTTAATCTCATCGTGACTCGAAACATTTGAAGGTGAAAGAGACACTTAGACAAAAAGTGGAGGATTAAGACAAACTTATTGAGTCAGCTCCAGAAGTTGTTCCTCTTTCAAACCAAGCTTCAGAAAAGCTTGTTTCAAACTTATTTGATTAAGTATATGTTCTTTGGCAACCATTAGATAGTGCAAACGAGCAGCTTTCAAAGATTAAGCTAAAAGAGATGGAGACTAAAAAAGGTCTCAAGCGGTTACCGTGGAGATTTCCCCCTCTCAGGGAAGAGGCAGATGCAGAGGTTCGTCTATGCTACCCTGCTTGCGTAATAATATGGTGGTTTAGCAAGGTTCTGGCTCTTTACAAGGACAAAGCCAACAGGATGGGAGTCCACTCTCGTCTCCCATTAAAAGTTTAAGATCCCCGTGACGTTCAAAGAAGGGAAGATTGTAACTTTTAAACAATATAAGGAAAATTGGACATAAAATATGTATAATCATATCGAGAAGCATTTCAAAGAGCTTTCCGATGAAGCCATTAGTAAAGTCGAAAGTCAAACAAATCAGATGCTTGATCGTTTATTACGGACTGAAGCCTATTATAAGTACATGCTTGAATCTCTAGTGGCTTATAAGGCCCCCTTGGTCTCGTATCTCATATTTAGATTAGTTTTGAAGGCATTATGGCCGATATTCTCAGGTCTTATCGAGTTTAATTTCGAGTTGGAACTTTAAGAGCCCGTAATCTATCTTTGTGGGTTAAAGTATTATTGCTGTATTTGGGTTCAGGATCTACCGACATTGCTATTTTATCTTTGGGTGCTTTTTCCCTTGGCATCTAGGCGTTTAAATTTTAGTTGGGTTTTAGGGTCGACCGAGTCTTCCTAGATGCTACGCTTATGGCACATGTCCAATTGATCTGGACTTTACTGAAAAGTCCTAGGGACTTAGGATCACTACCCAAGGCTTTTCTATTTGGTTGGGAACCTACCCACACAGGCTTGGAACTACTTGCCCAAGGGTTTCATAATTGGTTGGGATTCTACCCATAGGGGTTGGAACTTCTTGCCCCGCCCAAAGCTTTTCTATTTAGCTAGGATTCTACCCATAGGGTCTTGAAACTACTTGCCTAAGGCTTTTCTACTTCGTTGGGAATTTACCTAAAGGGGCTTCGAACTACATTCCCAAAGCTTTTCTACTTGGTTGGGGATCTACACACAGAAGCTTCGAACTACTTTCCTAATGCTTTTCTTTATTGCATGGTACTACTTGACCATGGCTCACTCTTTAAGTGCATGATACTACTTGACCACGACTTACTCTTGCATAGCTTTATCGGCCGTTTATAAAACCCAAGTGATATACGTTTCTGTTACAAGAGATTGGTAAGAGTTTTTCTAAGAGTGCATCATAGTGAGGGTATATAAGGCATGATCCCCTAGAGGTCTGACATCTCTTTTCCATGGGTATAGAATCGAACTTATTACAAATAAAAAGGGTGGCTTGTAAATACTTATGAAAATATTATTATTAATTAAACACATCCACTTATGCTGAGAACTAACCTTTAACATAATATGTATTTACCATGTATTTCGGTGGAGTAACGCACATTTTTGCAACCATGTTGCACCAAAATGAGAAAGAGTTTTGTTTTTTGAAGAAATATAGCTTTAGTGGAGAAGTTATACTTCGATTTTTCTTTTCCTTTCTGAAAAGACTATAAGGCAGTACTGTAATGGAGTACTATTTCAAAAACATTTTCTTTTTGGAAAGCTTTTTCTGGCCATTTCATGTATGACTTGCTTTCGATACTTAAGCTTTCATTTTACAAGAAGTTTTGCAAAATATTTGCATGAAAAAAAGCCCATGGCTAATCAAAAATAGAAAAAAGGGTTAAATTAGCTGAAGCTCATTTAGTGTAAAATAATGGAATAAGAAATCCAAGAAACCAAAGGTTTTTGAAGAAAATCCAATAAATGCCCCCAAGTATAAAGTAGGCTAAAAGATAAAATGTCGAAGGCCTTGTATGTAGAAGTATAAAATTCCAAAGGTCGTATAAGAAGTCCAATAAGGGCTCCCAGATATAAGCCTGGTCGAAAAGGCATTTACTAAATATAGATAGATAATCAAGGAATACCAAGAGAAATCCAATAAGAAATCTAATAAATGCCCTCGGCATAAACTTGGCCAAAAGGGTAACGCCGAAGGTAATATATAAAGAAGTCCAAGAATACCGAAGGCATTTGAGATAATTGGAAGAAATCGAGAATGTCAAAACTAGATGATTATAATCTAAAATACATAAAGTATAGAGCTTTCCAAAAGATTTAACAATCTGCCCCTCCCTTCCTTGCCAAAACATTGAATTCGAAAGTAGTAATTGAACCGAGAAAAGCAAGTTCGGTCATATTTTTTCCTAAAAAGAGAAAAGAAATATAGTTAAACAATGTATCTAAAGTAAAGTATTTAAACTATTTTTGAATAAATTCTGAAAGTTCCCCCATGTGGATCATTTTTTAATGCTATATGCAAGCTTTTGGTAGCTGTCTGTCTTATGCCATTCATGAGATGATAGATATAATAGTTTTTTCTTTTAAGACTTTCTCTTTCCAGAGGAGGATAATTTGGACATGGTAGCTTATTATTTGTTTTCTGAAAGACTTAGGACAATGTCATTGATTTCGTGAGGATTCTTTCCTTTTTTGGTTTTTTTCGGCGTGCATTTGTTGGAGTTGCAGGAAGAGGCCTTTCTGCATTTTGGGTTTGATCTTCATATGCCATCGACTTAATACTTATGTCTACTATTTCATTATTCATGGCCTTGACAATTTTCCTAAGTTGAGCTAATTCTTGAGGTGACTCTTGAAGATATTCTGAAAGGTGTTTGATCCGAGAAGCCTGAAGTTCATAGATAGGATCATATTCTTTTGCTTTCTCCTTTATCGAAATGATAGTTTCTAGAAGTTTATTGTTGTCTTCATTTATAAACAAATATGAAGATTGAGAGGCAGTTCCGAAATGAACTCTTCATTGCTGGTGTTGCCTATTGTTGGTTGAAGAATTTAATTTTCTGGATGAAGAAATGAAGGATCAGAAGTTTAGGCCCCCTTCTTCTAGTGCCAAAAATATTGGTTGGATTTTTCGTTACCCACCAACAACCCAAAACCGAAGGGAAATCTTTGATAAATTTCTACTGTTTGGGCTTCAATAGGTTGGTTATTGAAGGCTTTAAGTGAGTGCTAGAAGTTAATTTAGGCTTTAAGGATTAATGCCGAGAATAATGGATATTAGACTAGACTGAGATTGAATGTAGTAAATAGAGCTAAATGTAAAAGTATAGAAAGTAAAGACGCCGAGGTTTATAATGGTTTAGGCTAAAATCTCTATCTCCAATGTCCTTTCCTTCTTTAGAGTTCTATACTGAAGCTGAGAGGCCGTTACATTGTTAAACGACAAAGTCCACCATTGATGGGTTTTACAAGATGCTATAATACAGTGAAGTGTAATTTTTCTTGGTATTTGAACTATGTGGGTGCCAAAAGATCCTTGTTGCATTAGGATAAACGCCTATTTATAGCATCTTGTAGCTTTATCATTGTCGAACAACTATTCTCTTGAATTGCTGACTTGGTCCACTTATGGGGCTAAGAGTTTTACATTTGTCATCATTTGGCTATTTCCAAATTGACGTGGATTAATAATGTGGCATAAATATATTTATTTTTGGGTGCTTTGACCTGGATACTTTGTATATACTTTAGGCGATTCGAGCACTGATGTTCGTTGAGGCGAACTTAGCTATTGATCTTGGTTGCCTTTTGGAGTGCTTTTGGCCTTAAGGCATTATCTTAGGCTAAACTTCTGATTTTGGGTTAGCTGGGTGGCTGTTGCTTTTGGTATGGGCGATACCTTCAGATATTTATCTATTCTTCAGTATTTAAGCTTATCTATTGGATAAAGGTAACCATTGGAGCTCTATGAAGCTATATACAAATTTTCATTTATATTCAATATTTTATTGGAAGTTAATACAGAGTAGAGCTTTTAAGATTAAGCCGACAGGCCGAATCCTTTGATATTCATGTGTGATGAATACTTTTGGATTTTCCCTTTGGATTTTAGCTTATTTAGTTAGATGCTGAATATAACAGTGTAATTATGGTCTAACAGCTTGCAACTAATTTCTAACATTAAAAGTAGTGGATTGTTGGTTATATAAAATTAAAAATATAAAACTATGAACAAATAAAAGCCTCACAACGGAATTAAACATTAATATGTATATATTATCTCAATAATTAAATATCATATGGATTCAATGCATCAAATTACATCCTTATTTTTTATTATATTAATCACTAATAAATCCAAAATGAATATATATATAATGGTAGAGAAATATGCCAAGACTAAATATGCAATGCCGACTTATGTTTAGACCTTTGCTCCCTTCTTTATTATAGTCTACCTTCGCAAATGTATAGAAAAAATGTTCAACCATGTTTGGACGGTGCATATTTCTATACACTCCACCAAAAGGGAATCAAGAGCTATTGCATAGAAAAAGATCGCTTACGTACCCTTTTGGGATCAAGCCCTATAGTTCTATTTCTTGCTCTTCTCCTGCATATAAATACCTTTAGACAGCATTTCAAGAAGTGCTATTATAGGATCTGAACTTATTAACGTGTCGTTACATAATAGTTTCCAAAATGTTGTGAAATTTTTTTAGAGCGTTTTTAAAATGCTATTTAAACTCTAACATGACACATATCAAAGTACCGTAAAAAGAATAACATAGTATAGGTAAAAATGCTACAATAAGATAACTTTTGGAAGCTTTTCTTCAAATGCTATTACTAGGTCTAAACTTATCACAATATGTTGTTTCGCATGCTCTTCCTAAAATTGCGGAAAGTTTTGATAGTGTTTCTGAAACAGTATGAAAAATCTTTTCTATTGTAGTGAGAGCAACCAAACAAGCAAACAACAAGCAAACAAACAAATATTAAAAAACAATCATGGTAAAACAAGTAATCAAAAGCATAATACAAGAAAAAAAAATTGATTCAAACAAGAACGATAGAAATGAATATGAAAACATAGGAAAACAAGCAATAATAATTGGAAATAAATTAACAAGCAACAAATCGATGTAGATAATTCAACCAAAGTAAGGCAATACATGTAAAAGGTCACTATCCCAGACATCGAATGGGCAGTCCCTACATCATATCCCAACTCTTAACTAGACATCCCTACAACTCCCTGGGGAAAGCTTGTAAGAACCAAGTCGTTCAATAGGGGTACTGGATGAATTTTTTTTAAAAAAATCTTATTTGGATTATAGTGTGTCTATAAAGTCTAATGAGTTTTACTAGATCCAATATAGTTACTTTAAACATAATCCAATTTTATTAATGTTCTAATTTAATTTATGTTTATTAACTATAAAATTAGAATAAGTATGAATATATCAAATATATTCATATTTCTTAAAGGTGTTTAAAAAGGGAATGAACATATTATTATTGGATCTAAAAGTAATCGCACCAAGATCTAAAAAGAAAATTATAAAAAGGTGGTATTAACAATTGATTATATCTTCTTGTTTAGCAAACATTCTACTACAACTATATCTAATCATTGTTCAACATGAAATATAATAATACAATGTTTTAAAAGTGTGGAAGTATCGTATATTGATAATACGTTCAACACTACTTATATACATACAATATGAGTGATAAAATAAATTGCAAAGTTAGCAAAGTAAAGCAAGTAAAAGATCACACCAAGATTTATCCTAGTTCGGAGCACCTCTCTTACGTCCCGTCCCTAAGCACCTCTTAGGATTTCCTTTCAAATACATTAATTTACTCAATGGAATAGGTTTAGAATATGGACTGGATGAGCACCTCACTAGCCTACCTTTTGATAAAAGTAGAAAAGGTTCTTCGACAAAGCTATGTCTAAAAGTCACTATAGTACAATAACCCCTATAACCACTCGATATGGATATGAGTAGAGCTTCAGAGGTTTAGAAGTTTAAGTATGAGAATATCTAGTTGAATGATCAGAGAAGTAATAGTGATTAGAAAGTCAGTGAGAGAGAACGTAATAGAATTTGTATTTTGAAAAATGATATCCAAATCTGAAGTCTACCACTGCTTTTATAGAGAATGGAAGTATTAAAGAGTTGTCACTGGTCAGAGAGCTTCCATTAAGAGAAGTGTTTGCACAAAAAATGGGCAAACACCTCCAAGTCGTATGGATTAGTTGATTTTGTGTTGTTTTTTAGTGATTTGGGTGGTGTATGCAAATATATAAAAAGCAGGGACTAAACTGTAAAAGACACACAGATTTATAGCGGTTCGGTCAGAACGTGCCTACGTCCACTTTATATGTTATTCTCCTTTTCTATTCAGATTACAAGTACAAAGCTTTGATTACAAGTAACTAAAAGTTGTTTGAAAGTTTTCTCCGTGCTTGAGCTCTCAAACTTGTCTGCCATTGTTGTACCCCAGCCCCTCTATTTATAGAGTGAGGCTGGAGGCAGGGGTCTTGGATGTATATAGCTGCTGGTGGGCCTGGGCTGAAGCAATCTGGCCTGGCAGAGTTGGTCCGGTTGTGTCCTCCCTTGCTTCTGGTTTGGCAGCGTGTGGAGGTGGGTCGGTTCGGTGGGACATGGTCCGGTGATGAGTGGAGGTATGTTGGTTCGGCTATGCTTTGGTCCGGTGGTAGCTTGGGGATGAACTAGTCCGGTGGGATGTTTGGACCGGTAGGGCTCGGTGGAGAGTTGGTTCGGTAGGAGCTAGGGGGTGGTTGGTTCGGCATTGGCTTCCTCCTCCTTGGTTCGGTGGTAGGTGGATGGTCCGGTCCGGTGACTGTTTGGACCGGTGGTGTTGCCTTCTTCTCTTGATTCGGTGGAAACCTGCCCAACATTTGCCCCCCAAAGTAGGGCATATACCTGTATATGGCATGCTTTGTTTTAGTTGGGACGTCCTTATTCGGTATTGTGTGCCGAACCTGTTGGTCCGGCCAACGCCTTTTGCCTATAAGTATGTGCCTAGAGTCCTTGTTTTTCCAGACACCTATCTCTGCCGAATCAACACTCTCGTCTCTGCCGAATCAACACTTTCGTCTCTGCCGAATCAAACATATTAGCCGAACCAGGATCTTGTCTTTGCCGAATCAGGTGAGATTCTTTTCCGCCGAATGAGTTTATGTTCTTGTATTACCGGATGGACTTTTTAAGAGTTTGACCGCCGAATGAGATTGGGCGTTGAGTGCCGACTGTGCCTTATATGCTTGGAATGCCGAATGAGTTTTTTACCGAACGGACTTGTGGATTTCGAGTACCAAATGGAGCCATATACTTGAACAGCCGGATGAGCTCGTTGACCCTGAGTACCGGACGAAACTGATACCAATGAATCTAAAAAACTTGCCTGTTTTATATTCCTACATCCTACTTCCCAATAACGTACTTTTGCTTTTGTGTTTGCAGATAAATGTCTCACAAAGTGGAAACCCGATCAGGAAAGAAAAAATCTACGGACAGAAGTGAGTCTTCCGCCGTGCCCCTAGTCCAGCCGGGACCAGCGCGACATGGACCTGCCCTGAGGTCATTAGTGGACAGATATGGCCCTCAAGAGCTTATGAACTCTCCTCCCGATTGCTTTCCGAGCTCCCTCAAAGAAGGGCAACTTGATGTCATCGCTCACTCTTTTGGGATTGACAGGGCGAGATTGCTGTTGCCGGGAGATGATGTGATGCCGTATGATCCTCCTGAAGGATATTTCGCTTACAGCCGATACCATTGTATGTACGGGGCCATTCCCCCAATCAATGCCTGGATAGTCAGCTTCCTTACCTATTTGAAGGTGGCTCCATTCCAGCTTCAGCCGAACTCCTATGCTATCCTGGTGTGTTTGTTCATCATTTTTCAGAGGAAATATGGGCGTCCCCCTTCCAACCGGGAGATCCGGTATTTGTACAACTTGAGAGGCTATAAGAATGGGTCTCCATACATCAGCTTGGAAGCGGCCGTGCCCTTCAAGCCGGTCCTGGATTTGTATTCGAAGCTCAGTATGTTCAAGAAAGAATGGTTCTTCATCAAGGATGACTCTATTTCCTTTCGTCTTTTCACTTCCGGCTGTAAGTTGAACTTCATTTATATTTTCCTTGTCTCGACCGCAATGCTTCTTCCTATATGCTTTTATTTCTTGCTAGCGACATGTGGCTTTGCGGTCGTGGAGAATGATTCCTTGGCTCGGATGGCTGCGGAAATAAAGGCCATTTCGGGACGGGATAGGTCGGCTTCTTACCTGATCAGGAATGCCACTCTCCTAGAGTACAACTTAATTCTGCCACGTCAATCCGTGGTTAAGCAGAGAGATACAGCCGAGGAAAGGGCTGCCAAAGCTAAAGACGGGGCTACTGCGAAGAGTAGCAAGAGGAGACCTTTCTTGGTACCTCCAGTCGTCGGGGGGAAGAAGCTCAAGAGATCTGATGGGCCCTCTCCCAGCACATGCCCGGATGTTCCGGAGGAGGAAAGTGGAGAGGAGGAAAGAGGCGAGGAGGAGAGCAGAGGCGATGGAGAGGGTGATGGTGGTAATGGTGGTGGAGGACAAAGTGGCAGTGGCGTTGGTGCCTTGTCCTCCGGGCAAGCAGGTGAGATTCAAGAGTGGACGGATGATGCCTTCCACCAAGCTTTTGAGGGGTTGGAGGAAGGGTCGAAGAAAACTGATAAGGCCGGGACTGGTGCCAGTCCATCTTCTGAGAGCATTTCCGCTAGGACGACTCTGGTGACTCAAGGTGAATTTTTTGACTTTTGCGGACTCCCTTTATGATAAGGACTTAGGAATATTTTATGGCCAGCTCCCGTCCTGGACTGAGATTCAGGACTTATTGCAATGTCCCACTCCCCTTCAGGGTCTGTATAATAAATGCGTCTTCTTGCTCCTTTTAACTTTAACATACTTCTTGAATTATGGAATAGTGTATGCTTGTAACACTTGTTCTTTATTCCAGGGGCAGGCGAGGTGGACAAGACATCGGATGTTCAGCACCGCCTTGAGCAATTCAAACTCTTTAAGGCTTCTGCTAAACCGAAGCCCTCGACTGACCGTTCCGGGGTCGTAGTCAGTTACCGTCCTCTTCTCGAAGTTATCGAAGAGGATATTCAAAAGACAAAGAGGAGGCGCTCCATGTTCGAACCTTCACTTGGACCTCAGCCCCCAACCCAGCCTATTCATGACATCACGGAGGAAGATACTGAGTCCATACCATCCCCGCATCCATCAGAGAATCCTTCCGTTACTCATATTAATCATCCCGGCTTGGCTCGTAACCCATTTGCGGGTCATCCAGATCTGGATCCGAGTTCTCATGATATTTCCTTCGATGAGGTTACCGGTGAGCACCTCCTACCCCGCAATCCTATGGTAAGGGTACTTGATGAGGCTAAGGCTTTGGATCTCGACTTGTTGACTACTCGGATTGTGACTATAGGGGATGAGGCGAAGGCAAACATCGATCGGGTGGCTGAAGAGACCAAGAAGTTAATGGAGCATCACGCCCGACTGGTCAAGGCGGGAGAGGAAATCGAAAGTGCTAACATTCGGCTGCGGCTAACGGTTTCCGATCAGGCCAAACAGCTTGCCGATCAGGCCATTCAAATCTCCCAGCATGAGGCGACCTCCAGACGACTAAAGAAAACCATGGAGGGGGCTAGTAGAGCCGAGCTGCGAAAAATGGAGGCCACCTGCAAGGAGCGAATTGATATGGCCATTGCCACTGTGGATGAGGTTCGGAGAGCGGATCTTGAGCAGATAGAGGAGTTATCTGGGAAGCTCGAGGCCGTAGAGCTTTCTCAAGCTAAGCTGAAGGAGGAGACGGAGGCGATGCAGAAATCCCTTCAGGCTGACTGCTCGAGATACCGATTGGAGAGAGACGCTGCCGTTGCAAGGTTGTCGGCTTCCGAGGCCCGGATGAGGGAGTTTGAGGAGAACGAGGGGATGATGGATGAGATGCTCCAGGACATGTATTTCCGTACTTGGAGGCAGGGCAACCTGTCCTGGATGGACGATTATCCCCGGGTTATGGCTAGGATATATCTCCGGGCTTTGGAGGAAGCCAAGGCTGAAGCGGATAAAGAGGGTGGCACGGCCTTCAGAATGGATGTGGTTACCGCACAGTTCACCAAAGAGGAGAAGGCGGTGGTGAAGGAAGGCATGCGACTGCTTGCCGCCGAGGAAGTGGGTGTGCAATTGGAGGACGATGATCAGGGAGCGGACGCTGGTAAGTCTTCCCTTTTTAATCTTTTCTCAACTTGATTGCTTATCGTTGGTCTAATAGATTCTTCTCCTGAATTGGACAGGTGGAACCTCTGGTCAGCATACTGGGAGTTCTGATCCTGCGGTCAAGTAGATCTTGGGGGGTTGGAAGGATAGAGATGAAGTTCTGATGCTGCCGACTATTTTGACTTGATCTGGGCATTTTTGGTTTTACTTGACATTCCTGTATACACTAGTTCTAAAACATTAATGTACTTTCAGGTTGTAATTATGTCATTGCAACGAACGACTTTATGTAATTTTATAACATAAACTGATTCTGTTATATTTGAATGCTTTTGTTATTCTGATGTGTTGCATAAGAAATATAGCTGTGTATGTGCTTCAATCGTGTTTGATGCTATGTTCTTGCTTAAAATGTAACTTCATATCTTGCAACGTTTGTGGGATGTGCAAATGAATTATGGTTACATATTTGTGCATAAGAGAAGAAAGTACCGCCCTTCAAGTTTTAGCTGTAGACGGTAGCTTTGAATGTCTTGTGTAACTGAGTATGGAATGCAGCTGAGTGTCTTGTCATTCAGTTTGCGAGTCTCCTATTTGGTGTCCTGTACTCTAGGGACCGTTATATAGGATAGGAGAAAAGTTTTTAAATGAAATGGAAATATAAGAAACAGTAAAACTTCCAATCACGGAAGGCCTTCGATATGCTTAAGTTCGTGGCAAACGGGTTTTGTAGTCACTTTCCCTACCTGTGGGTCTTGGAGACATTTGTCACCCATCTTACGCCTCCGCGGGGAGTTTATCTTTTTTACCACAGCCGCACTTAAGACATATCGGAGCCGAGATCGCGCACAGTAACTACCTGAGCCATTATGGCCCGTAATCGTGGGTATTATTCGATTTACTGTGGCCGGCTAGCGTGGGTGCCGATCCTCAACCGTGAACTACCCCTGGCTGGCCACACCTTATGTTGGGGCTTAAAGTAGGTTCACAGTTGCCGGCGAGCCGAACGCCGTAATGAGCTGCCATCGGCTATAGTCGGCCTTCTTGATGGCTTATAATCGGCTCATTACAGTTGGCTTTGAGGGCAGTCACGAGCAATGAGTTAACCCGCAGCAGAGGGATGCTGGAGCAAAAGTGTCTCATTGGTGAGTGCATAGATTCGCATAGTACCTGTTGGGTCTTGTCCAGGTGAGGTTGCGCCGTGAAGTGTCTTGAATGGGGATGCCATTACACAGGATTTCATTCAACAGAAAAGGATACAGTTAACAAGCAGCCAGGATATAAAGGAACAAGTTAAAAAGAGACAAGTTTTTTAAAGTGGTTCGGCACGAAAATGCCTACGTCCACTGATTTTCTTTGTTAATTCTCTTTATATGGACAGTACAAGTTAGGAGAAGTATCGACGAAGGTGTTGGATGTTCCATGCCCTCTGGAACACCTCTCCGTCCACTGTTGACAAAATATAAGCTCCGTTGTGGAGATCTTTATGAATTACATAGGGTCCGTCCCAGATTGGATCTAGCGCTCCAGGGCGCGGAAAGATCCGTTTGAGGACAAGATCTCCTTCTTGTAAGCCGCGGTGCTTGACTTTGGAGTTGTACTGTGCTGCTACTTTTTGCTTGTGAGCTGCTGCTTTGAGTGCTGCATTGTTCCTTCTCTCTTCAATTAAATCCAAAGACGTGTGGAGGAGTTCTTCGCTCTCTTCCGCGTTGTAGTGGATCCTACAGTAGAAAGGCACTACAGTTTCAACTGGGAGCATGGCCTCCGATCCGTATGCCAAAGAGAAAGGAGTATGCCCTGTTGATGTTCTGTAAGATGTGCAGTAGGCCCAAAGTGCCATAGGAAGTTCATCCACCCAAGCGCCTTTTGACTTTTCAAGTTTCTTCTTGATTAGGGTTTTGAGAATTTTGTTGACAGCTTCGACTTGTCCGTTTGCCTGGGGATAAGCTACAGATGAGAAGCTTTTGTGAATTCCGTGCTCTCGGCACCAGCTGGTGAATTCTTCGTTGTCAAATTGAAGTCCATTGTCCGATATGATTTTGAGTGGAACCTCATACCTGCATAAAACATTTTTGATCAAGAAGTTAATAACTTTTGCCGAAGATATTTTATTTAGAGGTTCCGCTTCCACCCATTTGGTGAAATAGTCGACTGCCACTATGGCTATTTGGCTCCGCCTCGGCCCATTGGCAGTTCGCCAATCAAGTCAATTCCTCATACTGCAAAGGGCCAAGGGCTGGTCATTTGAGTAATCTCGTTTGTTGGTAGTCGAGGAATTTTAGCAAATTTCTGACATCTGTCGCATCTCTTGATGAAGTCTAGGGCGTCTTTGTTTAAGGCGGGCCAGTAATATCCATATCGGAGTATCTTCTTTGCCAGAGTCTGCCCACCAGTGTGATTTCCGCAACTTCCTTGATGTATGTTGGATAAGATTTCCTTGGCTTCCCTTCCAGCGACACACCTTAATAAGGGATTAGAGAAGCCACGCCGGTAGAGGATGCCTTCTTGTAATGTGTAGCGGGAAGCTTTCCTTAAGATTTTCTTAGCTTCATTACACCCGTCGGGCAGCGTGTCACTTTGTAAGTACTTCCGGATGGGAGTCATCCAAGTTTCCTCTTCGATTGCAGCTATCATATTTATTGGCTCGTAACTCGGGGCCAGTTGCTTTGAGATGGTTATTGTTCGGGAAGCAGTGCCGTCCTTCATGCTAGCTTGCTTTGCCAGTTCGTCGGCCTCCTGATTCTCTCCTCGAGGAATGTGTTTGATTAAATAGTGATCCAATTGATTGAGCAGCAGCTTGGTCTTCTTTAGATATGTTGTGAGTCGTTCTCCTCGAGTCTGGAATTCTCCCAGTATTTGATTTACAATTAGTTGAGAATCACTATGGAGACATAAAGAACCGACTCCAATCTCTAGGGCAAGTTCTAATCCGCTATCACTGCTTCGTATTCTGCGTCGTTGTTGGTGGCAGCGAATTCCAATCTTAGGGCATAGTGCAGCTTCCTTCCCCTGGGGGTGATTATCACAATACCTGCCCCCGAGCCTTGTTCGTTTGATGCTCCATCTACCAAGAGATTCCACTTGATGTCTTCCGCTATTCTAAATGGCTCCTTACCTTCGTTGGTAGTGAATTCGGCAATGAAGTCGGCCATGGCTTGTCCCTTGATGGCGGCTCGAGGATGGTAGGTGATATCATATTGACTCAGTTCAATGCACCACTTAAGTAGTCGCCCAGAAGTGTCGAGGCGATGGAGTACTTGCCTTAGCGGTTGATTGGTTAAAACTCTGATGGAATGAGATTTGAAATAGTGTCGCAGTTTCCGTGACGTGATTAGCAAACAGTATGCTAGCTTTTCAAGTTTAGGGTATTTGGCTTCTGCCCCTGTAAATCTCTTGCTTACAAAGTATACGGGCCGCTGCGCGTGGTTGTCTTCTCTCACCCAAGCGGCGCTTAAAGCATGGGACGATACAGCAAGGTATAGGTATAATTCCTCGCCCTCATTTGGAGTTGAGAGTACTGGTGGTCTCTGGAGGTGTTGATTAAGTTAAGGAAGGCTGTTGAGCATTCGTCAGTCCATTCAAATCTTCCTTTGTCTTTCTTTAGAGTTTCAAAGAAAGGGATGCATTTGTCGGTTGCTTTAGAGATGAACCTGCTTAGGGCAGCCACCTTCCCGTTTAGGCTTTGCATCTCTCTTCGAGTGGATGGTATCTTGATATCTTGCAAAGCCCGGACTTGTTCGGGGTTTGCTTCAATCCCTCTGGCATGGACGATGAATCCCAAGAACTTTCCCGACGATACTCCAAAGGAGCACTTTAGAGGATTCAGCTTCATTCCATATTGGCGAAGTACTTGAAACATCTCGTCCAGGTGATTTATATGGTCGTTGGCTCTCCTTGATTTTACCAGCATGTCGTCCATATAAACTTTCATAGTTTGTCCTATTAATTCCGCAAACATCTTGTTGACGAGGCGCTGATAAGTAGCTCCGGCGTTTTTAAGTCCAAAAGGCATTACTTTGTAGCAGTACAATCCCCGGTCAGTGATGAAACTAGTGTGGTCTTGATCGGGGGCGTGCATAGGGATATGGTTATATCCTGAGTATGCGTCCATAAAGGATAAGAGTTCGTGTCCGGCTGGGCTGTCCATGAGTTGGTCGATTCGGGGGAGTGGGAAGCAGTCCTTCGGGCAAGCGTCATTTAAGTTGGAGAAATCGATGCATGTTTGCCACTTCCCATTAGCTTTCTTTACCAGTACCGGGTTGGCGATCCATTCTGGGTAGATGGCTTCTCGTATGAAGTCATTGGCGAGTAAGTTCTTTACTTCTTCCTCGAGGGTTGCTGATCGTTCTGCCCCCATGCTCCTCTTTTTCTGCTTCATTGGCACCTTAGTGGGATCGATGTTCAGTATGTGGCATGCTACGTCTGGGGAGATTCTTGTCATGTCGGCGTGCGTCCATGCAAATACATCCATGTTGTGGCGAAGAAAATCGACGATTTGATCTTTCAACTCCACTCTTAACTGAGACCCGACTCTCAGCAGTCTACTTGGGTCATGTTTGTCTACAGATACAAATTCCATAGTCTCTGTAGGCTCGGTGGTGGCCTCCTCCTCTTTGTCCCTGGGGTCTAATTCGTTGAAAGGATCGCTGGTATATCGAAGAGAAGGGGATTTCTTTAATTGCTATGCTTCCAAGTTTTTCTTGCAGAGAGAAGTCTCTGCATCCTTCCCTTTATCCTTCCTGCGGTTATTGCGAAGTTCAGTTACATAGCAATCTCGAGCGGCGTCTTGATCTCCCTCTATTTCTCCTACTCCGTTATCTGTTGGGAATTTCATTTTCAGGCACCATGGGGCTAGGACAATTTGGAAGTCAGACAAGGCTGATCTTCCCAAAAAGGCGTTGTAGGCCGAGTGGCTTTCTATTAGCACAAATGTTTGTTTTCGCACAACGGAGCGGGAATGACTTCCTATCTCGACAAAGAGGTCCAGTTGCCCGAGGGGCATTTTTGCATCTCCAGTGAAGCCATGTAGCGGTTTGATGTAGGGAGACACATCCTTCATTGACAACTTCATCTTGTCGAAAGCATGCTTGAATAGGATATTTACTGAGCTTCCAGTGTCTACCAGGATTCAAAAAACTTTGGCTAGACCGAACCAGCAGAGATGGCCATAGGATCCATGTGAGGGTACTGCCTTCCCTCTAGATCACGCCTACTAAATGTGATGTCATCATTCTCTTTCCGTTTCGGGTGACGCTCTTCTGTAACAGAATTAATGTAGCCTTCGTTGTTTCAAAGCGACTTACCGTATCTCTCCATCTCTGCCCAGCTTCCGTCGACGATGTGTGGTCCTCCTGATATGGTAAGGACCACTATCTTCTCTTGACTGGAGCCGCTGGTGTTGCGATTTCCTCCACCTACTTCCGGGAGGGGCAGCCCCGGGTTCTCATTAACAGGAGTTGAAGTCCTGTTCTGACCTTTCACATAGCGTTCTAGTCTCTTCCTTCTGATGTGTTCTTCAATCAAGTCCCGGAGATGATGGCATTCATTGGTGTCATGCCCGTGAGATTCGTGGAATCGGCAGAACTTTCCAGACTTAATTGCATTATCTGATTCCTTCTTGTGCGGGGGGCGCTTGTATCTAACTTTATCTTGGGTGGCCAAGAAGATGTTTTCGATTGTTTCATTCAAAGGGGTGTAAGAGTCAAATCTCGGTCCTGGTCGATATAAACGCTTTCCTCCCTTCTTGCCCCCAGCATTGTCTCTAGAGTCATTTCTCCGAATATCCTTTGCTGCAGCGGGAACCCTGTCTGGAGTTGCCTTATCCTGTAGTCCCGACTGCCTCTTAGTGGCAGCGTCTTCAAGTCTCATATATTTTCCAGCTTCATGGAAGAAATCGGGTAAAGTAGCTGGTTTTTCTTTCGTTAGTCTTCTAGCAAATTTAGTATCCGGGTGCACGCCACTGCAGAGGGCCATTAGGATAAGTTTCTCATCGGCATCTTGAACTGCAGCCGCTGCGGCATTGAATCGGGTTAAATATTGCTGCACTGTCTCTACAGGCTTTTGTTTGATACCAGATAAGGAACAAGCGTCCTTGGGTTGTTCCACATGAATGCGAATCTGGCTGATGAACTTTTCTTTCAACATTTCCCACGAGCTGATGGACCCTTGGGGTAGATGGCAGAACCAGGAGGTAGCTAGATATGCCAAGAATAGTGGGAAGCATTTACACAATACTCCCTCCGTTGCTCCGCTCATGAGCATATGCTGTGTGTATCTTTGTAGGTGTACGACGGGGTCAGAGGTTCCCTTGTAAGGTTCCCTTGTAAGGTTCCATTGTTGGCATTTTCCATTCTCGGGGGGTGATGGCAATTTTGATATTACGGGTGAAGGGGCTGATTACCCTAGCGCCTATCCCTCTATCTCTTTGGTCCCGTTGGATGCACTCTCTAAACAATCGCGCCAATCTTTCATCAGAACTTGGAGCGGATAGAAATGAGTTTGGTTCTTCCCGGCGGGATTGATTCCGTCCAGACGACCTGTAGGGATGATATCATCTATCACTCCTAACATTCTCCAATGGCTGCTTCTGGTCTTCCGGGGGCATGCTGGGGTCAGCCACAGTTGGCCCTTGCCTTGATCTTTCCCTGTTGGGTTCTCTTCTCAGCACTTCCTCGGGTCCAACTTCGGGCTGGACTCCAGCTCGGCCCCGTTCCTTGGTGTTTCCATGGTTAGGTAGCATGGCGGGCTTAGCTACATCCGACCCTTGCCTGGTACCTCCCCCGTTGGGTTCGGTTCCAAGCGTTTCCTCGGGTCGGAATTCGGGCTGAGTCCGTGCTCGGCTCCTACCATAGCTGTTTCTGTTGTTAGCCTCTTCGAAGAAGAAAGACCCTTGTCGTCTCCTAGATCCTCTAGACTGGGACTCACTCCATGATTCAGTGTTGCGGTTGGTTTCTTCGACATCCCTTAAGCGTGACATGAGTTGATCCACTAAGGCTTTTTGTTGGGATGCGAAGCGGTTAGTTACTTCAGCCACAATCCTGTCCAGATCCGCCCTTGTAATTGGTTGTTCCGTAGCAGGGGCTGTCGGATTTGCCTGATTTAAATTTGCTGTTAGAACCGGACGATTGTCTTGGTCTCTGATCACTGGATTTGGGATACTGCCAGTTGCGATATTCTTTCCTTTGTTAGTATCTTTCTTTCGTCCGGGAGGCATGTTTTCCAAATGAACGATGCTGAAAGGAAAAGGGTTAAGTGGGAGAAGCTGAAGCTTCGAGCTCCTGCTCTCGGTGAAAGCACCAAAAATGTTTGCACAAAAAATGGGCAAACGCCTCCAAGTCGTATGGATTAGTTGATTTTGTGTTGTTTTTTAGTGATTTGGGTGGTGTATGCAAATATATAAAAAGCAGGGACTAAACTGTAAAAGACACACAGATTTATAGTGGTTCGGCCAGAACGTGCCTACGTCCACTTTATATGTTATTCTCCTTTTCTATTCAAATTACTAGTACAAAGCTTTGATTACAAGTAACTGAAAGTTGTTTGAAAGTTTTCTCCGTGCTTGAGCTCTCAAACTTGTCTTCCATTGTTGTACCCCTGCCCCTCTATTTATAGAATGAGGCTGGCGGCAGGGGTCTTGGATGTATATAGCTACTGGTGGGCCTGAGCTGAAGCAATCTGGCCTGGCAGAGCTGGTTTGGTCATGTCCTCCCTTGCTTCTGGTTTGGCAGCGTGTGGAGGTGGGTCAGTTCGGTGGGACATGGTCCGGTGATGAGTGGAGGTATGTTGGTTCGGCTATGCTTTGGTCCGGTGGTAGCTTGGGGATGAACTGGTCCGGTGGGATGTTTGGACCGGTAGGGCTTGGTGGAGAGTTGGTTCGATAGGAGCTAGGGGGTGGTTGGTTCGGCATTGGCTTCCTCCTCCTTGGTTCGGTGGTAGGTGGATGGTCCGGTCCGGTGACTGTTTGGACCGGTGGTGTTGCCTTCTTCTCTTGATTCGGTGGAAACCTGCCCAACAAGAAGCACTGGTTTAGAGGAGAAGCGACATAGAGATGCAAAGCAATTGTAAAAAAATAGAAGGGATAGGCATGCACAATAGGCCGCTGCCGGTTCACCGATGGGAAATCCATCGATCAACTGGTGGTAACAGGAAATGCCTGTTGTGCTGTGTCTATGTATGATTTTTATTTTCTCCATTTTCAAAGTTCGTCGATTTGCTTAGCTCTTCTTACTTTGTTGTCGATTCTTGTTTTCTTCTATGACTTCTTAATAACTCGCATTTCTCTTGTGTCTTTGTATATACTTTGCTAGTTCTTTAATGAGATAATATCATCTTCTATAGTACTTTATTTTATGTATGTTGTTCTCCAAGCTAATTTTTGCAATCAAGTAGTTAGTGGAAGATATTTCACTGACAATACCAAAATTAAGGTTCTAACATTTTTAACATTAAAAGTAGCAAAAAAATAACAAGTCAATATATACATGTTTATATATTGTGATTTATATTTTCTATAATGTATATTCGCCATTATTTTGTATTTATCAATTGCCTCAATTTAAATTATTTTGTAAGATGTATGTTTGATTATAAAATATTGTGAGATCCAAATGTTAATAATAAAGATTGATTGGAAAAAACTTATCATAAATTGACTAATAAAAAATTTTAAAATTCAAATTTAAAGTTAGAAATCAAAACTTAGTTTGGGAAGTTTTATTCATAATTAAGTTTTCGATTACTTTGATTAATGAAATAGTCTTAATGAACTAAGGAGTAATATTTAATTGTGTGTGTAGTTATGAAGTTGAAAATAATTTCAATTATTCAAAGTGTATATATATATGCATACTACAACATCCCCCATTTTAAGGCCTAAAACTAAGCGCTACAGATACTGTAGTCGGTATTAATTTCCGATGATAAAATGCAGTCGTGTTAATGGTGTTCATAATATCAGAAACACAAGAATATGAAATAAAAGCAAACTTTCACATTTCATTTCAAAGTCATAATTTCATATTCAGTATACAATCCCAAATGATGTCCAAGTTCAGATAAAATATAACTATTACAAAATACTTTAAAAGCGACAAATGAAGATGCCCCCTTCGTTGATCAGAGTTACTAATAAACATCTGTCTTTACATACACTTCAACAAAATAACTTCAACATAGTAGATTAATAGTATAGAAAGACTCCTACATAGTTAGCTTTGCCTTCTGTTTAGAAGCTTTATTTGTCAAAACCAACTTAACCTGGAAAGCCCTTACTCTCGTCCTACTCAAATCAAATTTTAAGCACTCAAGAGTGTTGAGACTTGGTTTTGATTCATGACACAAAGCTTTCACTATGACATACAGATTTGACGACAGCTACGACAAAAAGAGAATATATACTACAAGGAGATAAGACATCAAAACAGGTGCATAAATTATATTATTTTAGTTTTGAGTCTTAGGTCAATTTCGTTAAAATCTCTCCTCGTTTACGTATATATTAGCATATATATATTTAATCATCTTATTCTCAAATATTTTATGCATATATAAGCATATAAATATATAAAAATGTTTTAAAGTTGTATATATCACTATACCTGTGTAAACTGTGCAAATTGCATAGATTTTACGAAGTCATTCGACTGACCGAGGTTCAGTCGACTGACCCTGGAAAATCTGTGCAATATGCAAAGTGCACAGATATATAGATATGTATTTGAAAATTCGTTTGAATATTCAGTCGACTGACCCAGAGGTTCAGTTGACTGAATTTCTACAACGGTGACATTTTGAAAAGACATGATTATTTCTGAAGAGTTACGAACTTCTACGAAAAGATTTGGACGTAACATTTCAATCGAAACTCTCCACCAACAGTCACTGCTCTTTAACCTCTATAAATACATACTCTAACTTGATTCCAAACCGCCGAATTTTCTTATCTTTCTAATCTAACTTTCTTGATTCTATTTGCTAGTATACTTTCAATTATTCTGCATTAAAGCAATATTATACCTTTCTATTCTTCATAAACTTCAAATATATATATCTATACTCAAAGAGAAGATTATAGAAAGGGTGTACTACAAGTGACAAATCCGTGTTATTAGAACATACAAAGTCAAAAAAATCTTTTGTATTTGTTGAAAACCTGTTCTACTGCTTAGGCGTGTGAAGTCCTCTTCAGCTGTTGAGGCGAAATCCTGTTCTGCTGCTCAGGTCCCTGTTCGGCTGCTCCGGGGTTGTACAGACCTGTTCCTCCGGGTTAAGTAAGGATTGTTGTTTTAATGAAATTCCATAATGAGTCTGGAAATGGACATAGGACGGTGCTCCGAACCAGTATAAAAATCTTCGGCGTCATTTTACTATACTGCTTTTATATTCCACACTATTTACTGTATTACTATCATCACCATACTCTGTATTATCATATATCCATATTACACGATCCATAGAAAACTTTCATTTGGTATCAGAGCAAGGTCATCATATAACCAGAACACAGTTATCTGATAATCTAATAACATGGACACTAACACTAGCACTAGCATTAACACTAGCTTCATTGAAGGACAATCCACTGCATGCCAACAACTATTTAATGGCATGAATTATAACTATTGTGCCACAAGAATGAGAATATATATGCAAGCAAATGGTTTTGGTTCATGGAATATAACTCAAACAGAATATATTATTCCCACTGAAGAGTATTCTACTTGGTCAAATACACAGAAACTAGATGCCACAGCTAATGCAAAAGCCATGAATATGTTGTTTTGTGCCTTAGATAAAAATGAGTTTAACCGTGTTAGCATGTGTAATACTAGATATGAAATATGGCGTACACTCAAAGTTACACACGAAGGGACCAAAATGGTCAAACAAAGCAAAATATCCATGCTCAAAAGTCAGCTTCAAAACTTTAGAATGAAAGAAAATCAATCTATAAATGATATGTACTCAAGATTTCAGGATATCTATCATTCATTAGTAGGACTAGGAGAAAAATATTCAGAGTTTGATATTGTATCCAAAATCCTTAACTCTTTAATGGAAGAACGAGAAAGAAAAGTTCTCGCTATTGAAGAAGCAAACGATATTTCCAACATAACTCCAGAAGAGTTAATAAGAAATCTAATGTCCTATGAAGTGAATTTGTAGGCTAAACGAGTTCAAACTCAAGATAAAAAGAATATAGCATTCCATGCAGAACAAGAAGAATCAGAGTCAGACAAAGATGACCTAGCCTTTATTGCCAAAAACTTCAAGAAATTCTTGAAATATAGAAAATGAAACAGAAATAATGGCAAGAGAAGCTCAAACTGCAATAAACCATCGTCTTCATCAGTTATGGAGTGCTTTAACTATCACAAAATGAGGCATATACAAAAGGACTATTCAGATCAAAAGAAAGAATATCGAAATAAAAGGAAGGACAAATTCAGAAGAAAAGCCTTTTCAGTTACATGGGATGATTCAGATTCCTCCTCTTCTTCTAAAAGTGAAAGTGACAATGGTAATGAACAAGCTAACGTATGCTTTACGACCAAAGATAATGAGATTAGTGATTTAACTTTTGATGATATGATAAAGATAAATTCTAAATTATTAGATACTTTAAAAAGTCTCAAAAGAAAATATAAAGAGGCGGTAGAAAATCAGAACAAGGCAGAATTCGAAAAAGATATGCTTAAAAACGAGAAGAAAATATTGGAAGAAGAACTTGAGAAAACTCAAGAATCTCTTTCAAATGTTAATTCTCAACTTATATTATTGAGTCAAGAAATTGAAACTCAAAAAGAAAAGAATGGTGCTCTTGTTTCTGAAAATCAAGTTTTAAAAACTAATATTAAAATGGCAGAACTAGAAAATTCAAGTCTAAAGAACAAACTAGAAGGAATGAGTAAAAACGTTTCAAAATTTAAAAGGAAGAGAAAATTTATCTAGAATTATTGGGAATTTACAACTTGTTAACAATAAAAATGGTTTAGGCTATAAGAAGGAAGTCAAGAATTCACAATTAGTAATTCAAAAGTTAAGTCTAATAAATCATCCACATCTTCAAGACTAGTTTCTAAAACTATAAATATATGGGTAACTAAAACTAATAATAAGTTAATAAAGAAAAAGTATATTAGTTCATTCGTAGAAAATGTTCATAATAATAAAAATTATATTTATAAAAAGGATACTAAACCCACTTGGGTTTGGTTTCCTAAGACCTAACTCTTAGAACCTTATTAAAAAAAGTGGGTACCAACATTATCTCATATTTTTTGTAGATCCCACTCAAGAAAAGAGGAAAATGGATACTCGATAGTGGTTCCTCAAAACACATGACAGGAGACAAAGATATGCTGATAAATATTACATACTCAGATGGAGGTTCTGTCACTTTCGGAGATAATTCCAAGGTCTATATCATCGGCAAATGCGATGTGAGAAATTACGGTACATCTAATTTACCTCTTATTACAGATGTTTTATTAGTTAAGAATCTAAAACATAATCTATTAAGTATAAGTCAACTATGCGATAAAGGTTTTAAAATATCCTTCTCTGAAAATAAATGTTGTATCTTTGATCGAAATCAAAATCTTATTTTCGAAGGAAATAGAGATAAAAACATCTTCATTTTGAATATGAAAGTTAATCATAACTCAGACATGTGTTTAATAGTCAAAGAAAATAATCCCTGGATATGGCACAAACGATTCTGTCATATCAATTTTGAAAATATAAATAAAATTTCTAAAAATAATCTCGTAAAAGGATTACCAAAGATAAATTTTAAAGTTAAAAATTTATGTGACTCGTGTCAATTAGGTAAATTAACTAAATCCTCGTTTAAATCTAAGAAAGTTATTTCGACATTACAACCACTTGAATTACTTCATATGGATTTATTTGGACCTACTTAAATTCAATCCATAAATCACAATAAATACGTATTGTAATAGTTAATGATTTTTCTAGATATACATGGACTATCTTTAAGAAAAATAAAAGTGATACTTTTGAACATTTCAAAACATTTGTTAAACAAATTCAAAATTTAAAAGGTACTAGAACTAAAAATATTAGAAGTGATCACGGAGATGAATTTGAAAACATACAGTTTGATAACTATTGTAAAAAGAAAGGAATATTTGATAATTTTTCGTTTCCTAGAATATTTGATAATTTTTCGTTTCCTAGAACTCCATAACAAAATGGAGTTGTAGAACGAAAGAATCGAACTCTATAAGAACGTGCAAGAACTATACTAAATGAAAGCACGTTACCAAAATATTTTTAGGCAGAAGCTGTTGCAACTGCCTGTTGTTTTAAGTCGTGTTTCTATTAGACCCCTCACTAAGAATACACCTTACGAACTTTTTAACGGTAGAAAACCAAACATATCTCATTTAAAATATTTGGTTCAAAATGATTTGTATTACATACCAAAGACCATCTTAGCAAATTTGATTCAAAATGTGACGAAGGTATATTTCTTGGATATTTGAATCGAAGCAAAGCTTATCGAATTTTAAATAAATGAACCAATACTATTGAAGAAACACTCCATGTATCTTTTGATGAGAACTCTAAACTTATTTCAAAAACAAATAATGATAATGATTTACTTAATAATAATAAAACAAATATAATAATAAACAATTCAAGAGATGATGAAGATATTCTTTATAATTCTAGAGAAGATGAAATCATTGTTAATAATTTAGAAAATAGAAATATTACTAATACAATAAGATCTCCTCGAAGAATCATACGAAATCATCCTACAGAAAATATAATTTGAGAAATAAATTCTAATGTTCGAACTAGAAATCAACTAAATTTAATGGGTAATGTAGCTTTTCTCTCCACTATAGAACCTAAAAATACTAAGGAAGCATCATCCGATGAAAGTTGGATTATTGCTATGCAAGAAGAACTAAATCAGTTTAAACGAAATGAAGTTTGGGAACTAGTATCCAGACTGACCGATCAGACTGTTACAGGAACTAAATGGGTTTATAAAAATAAAGCAGATGAATTAGGAAATATAACTAGAAACAAAGCGAGACTAGTAGCACAAGGATATAACCAGAAAGAAGGAACAAACTACGAAGAAATGTTTGCTCCAGTCGCTAGACTAGAAGCAATACAAATCTTATTGGCTTATGCATGTTTTAATAACTTTAAACTCTATCAAATGAATGCTAAAAGTGCATTTTTAAATGGCTATATTAAAAAAACATTTATCTTGAACAACCTCCTTATTTATTCATGAAAAATACCCAGATCATGTCTATAAACTTAAGAAAGCTTTATATAGTTTAAAACAAGCACTACGTGCTTGGTATGAACGCCTTAAAAGCTATCTAATTGACTCAGGATTCAAAATAGAAAAAGTAGATCAAACTTTATTTATAAAACATTCTAAAAATGATATTTTGATAGTTCAAATATATGTCGACGACATTATATTTGGCTCAACTAATAATGAATTATGTAATGAATTTTTTGAAATAATGACCAGAGAATTTGAAATGTCCCATAGGGGAGAATTATAGTATTTTTTAGGTCTTCAAATAAAACAAGTTTCAAATGGAATATTTATCAATCAAGAAAAATATTGTAATAATCTTATCAAACGTTTTTGAATTATCGAGCATATTGCTATGGATTTTTACGGGGCCTCTTCACATCCAATAGACGAACATGTCGTTTCGCCTATTAGACGACCTTCAACATCCTCCCCACCGTGACTACCGGTCTCATCAAATATATGGGATCGGAATGAAGCATCGAATGCTCGTCCTAAACAACTACATGGCTACAAAATGCCTAGCCTTTCAAAATAAACATAGTTGTTATTATTTTTTGTTTTATTTCTGAATAATTCAACTAAAGTATGTATGCTTTGTTTTTGGAATAATTTATTTATTTTTCATATCATCAACTTGTATACTAGTTATAATACTAAAAAATAAACTTACAATGTTAATATGTATGAAAATTTATAAAATTTACTCAAAAAAACATTTGCTGTATAAATTCACCCAGGTCAGTCGACTGAACCAAGGGGGTCAGTGGACTGACACAGAAGTAAAATCTTTTTTAAACCATGGTCAGTCGACTATCTCAGTGACTCAGTCGATTGGACCAGAAGGATGAAAATTTTCGATTTTCAGATTCAGTCGACTGAAACACTATTCAATCGACTGATTTGTGAATCTGAGTAACATTACTGCTCCTACCCACTCACTTTTTATCTTTTAACCATTACCTTTCCCTTCTCTCCCCTCATTCATTTCAGATTTTCAATTTCTCCAAAACCCTAGCTCCTCAAAAACTCAATTTTTAACATCCAAACTATCAAATTAATGGCCCCTAAGGGAAAAGGACAAGCATCTTCATCCTCTCAACCTCTTCAAACGAGCAAATCCAATAATGGCTATTTGATTATACCGCAATTAGAGGATGGAGAAGAATGCAAGATTCTAGCATCTTTGAAGGTTCGTTTGTAAAGTTTTTCGATTTCTCTCCATACATATACAAGAATTGGCTCGTAGGAGCAATTTGGAATCTTTATTCAATGTTGACGATAATAAGCACAAAATTAATCAAATAATGGTCAAACTATTCTATGCAAATCTTAACTTTGGTCACCAAACCATTCAAAATCGAGAAGATTGTATATGGAGTCTAGTTTATGGAAAACCATCTTCTTCTCCTTAGATCGAATGGCTCACATCTTGAGATTCGAAAATGATGGTATAGAATTGAGTAATGCTGATTGTGATATGGTTGTTCGTGACCATATAAGTCATCTATATTTAGAAAACGACATGCACCAACTTAAGTCCATGTCTTTATGACCAAGCGAGAATTATACATCGTGCTTTAATGAAAACCGTAACTCCGTGAACTGGAAGTTATGAACTTGTTTATGAACATAACTTTAAAGCCTTGTACGCTATCTTTGGAAACATTAAAGTCAACTGGCTACGATTAATTCTTGATGAATTCTTAAGCTTTAACAATGGTCGAATGAATGTCATCTACTATGGTGAATATATTATGCGACTGCTAAAGGCATGTGAGATTCCTGAACTTGACTCGCCGGTTTCTACCGTTGGATATTCAAATTCTCGCACTTTAGCATTAGTGAAGCTACCTGTTGCTCGACCACCTCCTATAATTACTTTCGAAAAATGGACTCAACGACAATTACCTTAAGATCAACCACAACAACATGGCGAAGCATCTCACGGTCCATCCTGCCAAAGATCAAATAGTCGTCAACAGGACGAAATTTTGATTCCTAATCCGGGTCTACCTCCACATGAGTCCATTTCTATGATATGCCGTAGCAAACAAATTCTTCAATCCCATATCACTAAAGTAGACAAAAAGCTTGATAAGGTTAAAGGATTTTTCATGAAGTTATGGCAAGCTGTTTCATGTTCATCCGACACTTCCATGGCTACAATAAGCGATCCGGGTAAGCAACCCATCTTCACTTGGTCTTCCTCTTCCGACGATCAAGCAAGAAGTAGCGACGATGGTGGAGATGGAGGCGATAGTGGTGGTCATGATGACAGGGGTAAGCAAAGGATGGAATGAGTTGTTATTATATATTCTGCAAACATTAGTCTTTATTTTATGGCCTGTATTAAAACAGTCACTCCTTTTCGTATTACAAGACTCTTGTTTATGGGTTTTTAATGTATGAATGGCTGTTTCCTTCATAATATCTATGATGTTATGGCTTCATACTATTATATTACTTATACCTTTTTGTCAATGACAAAGGGGGAGAAATATTATTACTAATGTTGAGAATGCAGGATTTAGAGTGTCAATGATTCAGGGGGAGTAAGTATTTATATTATATATATAGTCGAAATCTATATCTATTTACAGGTTGTCATCAATCACAAAGGGGGAGAATGTTGAGACTTGGTTTTGATTCATGACACAAAGTTATCACTACGACATACATATTTGACGACTGCTACGACAAAAAGAGAATATATACTACAAGGAGACAGGACTTCAAAACCGGTGCATCAATTATATTATTTTAGTTTTGAGTCTTAGGTCAATTTTGTTAAAATCTCTCATCGTTTACGTATATATTAGCTTATATATTTAATCATCTTATTCTCAAATATTTTATACATATATAAGCATATAAAATATATAAAAGTGTTTTAAAGTTGTATATATTACTATACTTGTGTAAACCGTGCAAATTGCACAAATTTTACTAGGTCAGTCGACTGACCCAGAGGTTCAGTCGACTGACCTTGGAAAATCTGTGCAACATGCACAGGTGCACAGATATACAAATATATATTTAAAAATTCGTTTCAATATTCAGTCGACTGACCCAAAGGTTCAGTTGACTGAATTTCTACAATGACTACTTTTTGAATAGACACGACTATTTATAAAGAGTTACGAACTTCTACGAAAAGATTTGGACATAACACTTCAATCGAAACTCTTCACCAACAGTCGCTGCTCTTTAACCTATATAAATATATACTCTAACCTGATTCCAAACCATCGAACTTTCTTATCTTTATAGTCTATCTCTCTTGAATCTATTTTCTATTATACTTTCAATTATTATGCATTAAAACAATATTATACCTTTCTATTCTTCATAAACTTCAAAAATATATATATATATATATATATATATATATATTATACTCAAGGAGATGATTATAGAAATGGTGTACTACAAGTGACAAATCCATGTTATTAGAACACACAAAGTCAAAACAATCTTTTGTATTTGTTGAAGTCCTGTTCTGCTGCTCAGGCATGTGAAGTCCTCTTCGGCTGCTGAGGCAAAATCCTATTCTGCTGCTCAGGTCCGTGTTCAGCTGCTCAGTGGTTGTATAGACCTGTTCCTCCGGGTTAATTGATGGTTGTTGTTTTAGTGAAATTCCAGATGGAGTCTGGGACTAGACATAGCTAGGTGCTCCGAACCAGTATAAAAATCTCTAATGTCATTTTACCATACTGCTTTTATATTCCGCACTACTTACTGTATTACTATCATCACTATACTCTATATTATCATATATCCATATTACACGATCCATAACAAACTTTCAGAGAGTTTAAGGGGAAAAAATAAATTTTAAGTCAAAAAAGCCAGGTGTGAATAATAATATGCTATCTCCATTTATAGATATTCAATGAGACCACGCCTCTAAGCGGAATGGGTTTCCCCTCACTAATATTCCTTTTTAAAACATATCTTTTGCAACTCAAATTCCTGCAACCAATTGGTTAAAACTGAAAATATAAACAATAATGTGCATGCATGCTACATGGGTAATCATGACTATCCGTCAAATCAGTGGACCATCCGTCCCAATGTTTAGTTTTTATAAGGTAACTACCCACCAACATGGCTGACTCAGGCCTACCGGATTACCAAATTTTCTAACTGATTGTTAGAAGAAAACTGGACAGTTTGTCCGAATACGCTTATCCTAGTATTTACCTGACTAACTGTCAATCTCATAGTTTTGCTAGGCTTACTATGAACCCAAAGGTTTTGTAGGTCAACCTATAATCTATCTATCTTTATATATCACTTTCTATGCGTATATCTACTTTCAGTCTTACCCTTGACATAGCCATATGCATCAGAATTTTGGACCTATTATCAGTTAGGGGCTAATAGCTAAAGTATAGGGCGCTAACCTACACTAGTCTCATCTGGTTTTCTAATCTCTGAGTCAATTCATCTTATGACAATCTATCCAAAAGTGATAAGAAAATGATTTCTTTAGTAAAATCCAAGGCTAAATATCCTTTTTTATTTCCTTGAAAACACTTTATTTATAAATGATTTAACCCTTGAAATCATACATAAAACAAGGAAAATATAGTCTTTTACTTTATCCCAGAATATTTATGCCAAGATATATATGCTTTTGTAAAATAGTATTAATGAATCTCGTAACCACTTGGAATTTACCTCACTTTGAAAACATAGGCTATATAGCCAAATTTAATAAAACTATTAAATTGTTAAAGTCGGTGACCTCATCGCAACTAAGGGTCTTCGCCCCTCTTAAATACAAAAATGTTAAAGTCATTGATTTATAAGACTCTAGGCTATATAGTCGAAGACACTACGTCGCATAACATAGTGTCGAGTTTCAAAGGTTTACATGGTTTAAAGTTGTAAAGTTTAAAACATAGGAATGTCGATGTATAAGATAGACGACATCATCGCTATTTAAATTCCCGCTTCAAAGGTGATGGTATAAGGGTGTTGTCACTAGCCGATAATATGTTAATGAAGATAAGCCAAGTCATTACCGCCATAGATATCAATGCCGACATGATCAAGTGCTGTATCATTTTAAAAAGAGTTAATATAGAAGAGTAATTGCATTATTGCCTTTTATAATCTACTTCGAATGCATGGGGTTAGAAACGTTATAGAGGGTGGTGCTAAGCCCTTATTTATGTAAAATACAGCACTTAAGTCATGCGGCAATGCTAGCGTCGAAGTCCATGGTATTGACCCTGATGACTTCACACTCCAACCAAGAACAATCCATTCCATAACAACTGACTTTGGTCTCCCATGCATCCTACTTGGTTGTCATCAAAGCTTTTGGAGGTAGAGTGAAGAAGTGCGGTGTCATGACTTTCGACATGGCACAACCGTAATTTAAAGGACTATTTTTATACCATTAAAAGTAACTACTTTTCACCAAACCCCAATCCTTGTCAAATTCTTAATGGTTAATTTTTTTTATAAATTTTCTTTTCCAAAAATATACACTAGAGCAGGTTTAGTAATTCCAAAATCACTAGCAAACCTTAACATTTTAATATAATAGTTAAGCTTTACTAGCTCAAATAATTCAAAATAAATCTTACACACTTAAAGAAAATCCCAAAAAATCCTAAAAAATCAAATTTAATACATACTTTGAGATATAAAAAATTTGGGGCCAAAACTATATTTAATTATTTTTAATAAATAAAACCCGAAAATCCATTTTCTACATTTGGAAAATTTACAATAAATTCATACTTTATCAGAAAACTATGAAATTTAAAACCCCTTTCTAAAATAATGTATTTAACTTCATCTCCAAATTTCAAACCATTTAGATGTCATATGATAGGTTTTTTAACTTTAACACATCAATAAATTTCATAATAAATCATACAAATTCATCAAATAACAAATTATTCGAACTATCATAGCATGACATAGTATAAGTAAAAGAATCAGATTTATACTTAAAACCGAAAATAATATTTAAAACATGAGATGCATTCACCTTGCATGATATAAGAAGGTTGAGATTTGAATTTGATTCGGTTCCCCTAAGCTTTGATCTTGTTTTCCTTGGCTTTAATCCTTCTTGGATTCACTAACAATGACCGACCTTGTTTACTATTTTCATTTTTATGACTGAAGTGGTAATGAGTTAGAGAGGGATAAAGGGTTTTAGTTGAGAATTGTGACATATTCCCATTTTACCCTAAACATAGTTCCTTCTTATTAAGTTTTAAACCATTCTTACTAACTCATTCATTAAGGCACGATCCCTATTAATTATCAAATCTCAATATCCTTACCTTTTGTATTACTTTATTTAATTTATCCAATTAAATGTCCTAAATAATTTTGAGGAAAATTAAGGTTATTACAGAATCTTCTCCTTAAAGAATTTCATCCTCGAAATTATGATAAGGTTCAAACATCAAACATATAAGCATAAATGTAAAACAAACCATCAAATAATCAGGAGAAGTGTTCCTATTTTTTGCTCTCTTTTTCCCAACTACTATCTCTCTCGTCGTCACTCCACTGGACTTTCACTAATCTGACTATCTTGTTTCTTAGCTTCTTCTCATCCCTCGCTACAACTCGAACTTGTTGTCTTATAAAGGTTAGATCCGGTTCTAATACTAAATCTTCCAATGTAGTCAGAGTTATAATAATCTCTGGATCTCAAACAAACTTACTTATATGGGAAACATGAAAAACATTATGGACTCCTGCTAAACTATTCGGTAACTCTATATTGTAAGCGAGTTTTTCGATCCTTTCTATAATAGGAAATGGTCCAAAAAGCCAGGTGCTAAATTTCTCAACGTCCAAAATCTTATTACACCTTTCATTGGTGACGCTTTGACGAAAACATAATATCCCACTGAGAACTCTAAGTCCTTCGATCTCTTATCCGCACAACTTTTCTACTTAGACTTAGCTTCCTTCAATCTAGTTTGTATCAACTCAATTGTTTTTGCATCTTCTCTTACCCTATCCGGACCAAGAACTAATCTATCTTCGGTCTCTAACCAACATACTAGAGATTTGCATGGTCTTCCATATAAAGCTTTGAAAGACGCCATTTCTGTACTTATCTGATAATTATAATTATAGAAAAACTCAACCAAGCGCAAATGGTCTTCCTATGACCCACCAGAATCAAGTACATAGGCTCTCAACAAATCTTCAAATACCTTATTGACTCTCTTTATCCGTCCATTCATCTGTGGGTGATAAGCGGTACTCATCTCAAGCATGGTACCTAATACCTCCTGTAGACTCTTTCAGAATTTACTAGTTAACATGACATCTCTGTAGTTGACTATACTACTAGGAATTTCATGTAGTCTAACTATGTTCTTCATAAACAATTTAGCTAATAGAGGTGTCGTCCTTATGGACTTAACGGGTATAAAGTGTGCACTCTTAGTCAGTCTATCCACTGTGACATAGATACTTTCATGTCCTTTATTTGACTTTGGCAACATTTCTATAAATTCCATAGAAATAGAATCTCATTTCCATACTAGTTTATCTAAAGGCTGAAGCAATCCACTAGGCTTTTGATGTTCAGCTTTTACTTACTGACAATTCAGACGCTATTTTACCCATAAGCCTACATTCATTTTTATACCCTCCCAGACGAAACTCCTTTTCACATTATGATATAGCTTAGTCCCTCCAGGATGAATAATAAACTACAATCGATGATACTCCCTAAGAACTTCTTTACTTAGGTCTTCCACATCTAGAACGCACAATCGTCCCTTCTTTCTCAACCGTCCATTCTGGTCAAGATAAAAATCCTTCAAATCATCAATCTAAGCGCCACCTTCCAATCTTCTAATTTTTTTCAGCTAGCGATGAACAATCTCTCTGTTTAGAAGCAATCCTTTTGATTAATATTGGTTGAACTTCCAAACAAGATAACATCACTGGACCCTGACTAGAACTAGCCATTGATCTCAACTGCATGCTACAGGTAGTCAATCCTTCCAAATCTTTCCACTCCAATATCATTACTAATAGTGCATTCTAATGTCTCTTACTAAATGCATCTGCAACTTTGTTTCCTTTCCCCTGTGTATGCTCAGTTCCAAAATCATAAGCAGCTATAAACTCTAACCGCCTCTGCTGTCTCATGTTCAACAACTTCCAAGAGAACAAGTACCTTAAAGACTTGCGATCCGTATACAACTCGAATCATTCTCCCAAAAGATAGTGTTTACATACCTTCAAAGTAAATATTACAGTAGCCAAATCTAAGTCATAAGTCGGAAATATAACTTCGTACGGTCTAGGCTGTCACGAAGCACAGGCAATACTTTACCCTTCCACATTAACATTGCGTATAATCATGTTCCACAAGTATCAGTATACACCATCAAATCTTAATTTCCATCTGTGACTACTAACACAGGCGTGTTGTTCAATAAATGTTTTAGCTTTTGAAATGCCTCCTTAAATTTACCGGTCCAAATATACTTCGCATCCTTCCTTATTAGCTTAGTCATCGGCACTGTTATACGAGAGAAATCTTTGATGAATCTTCGGCAGCAGCCAGCTAGATCAAGAAAACTCTTTATCTCAATCACCATCTCAGATCTCTTCCAGTTATTCACCGCTTCTATCTTAGCTGGATCTATGACAAACCTTTTTTGAGACTACATGACCAAGAAACTCCACCTTCTTCTTTCAAAAATGACACTTCGAAAACTTCGCTTTTAACTGATGCTACCCCAGCGTCTCAAGCACTATTCTAAGATAAATTTCATGATCTCTTTCATTCTTAAAATATATCAAAATGTTTTCTATGAATACCAATACAAACCTATCCAAGTACTCTCATATTTTTCTTTATCCAGTTCATTAAGTCTACGAAGAAAGCATGTACATTACTCAATCTGAATATCATTACTAAGCATTCGTACGAACCATATATTGTTCTAAACGCTGTCAATGGGATACCGTCTTCCTCCACTCTCAATTGATGGAACCCTATTGCCAAATCGAATTGGGAAAATACTTTTGCTCCACTCAACCGATCGAATAAATCGTCAATTCTTGGCAAAGGATATCATTCCTTATTGTCTTTTCATCCAACTTACGATAATCAATACACAACTTTAACGACCCGTTCGGTTTCTTCACGAACACCGCGACCGCTCCCCAAGACGAACTGCTTGGTCTAATAAAACTTTTCCTTTCTAGGTCCACCAACTGCGCCTTTAACTCCTTCATCTCGGTAGGTGTCATTCTGCTAGGTGGTGTACTTACTGTTTCAGCTTTAGGTGCAAGATCTATTCAAAACTCAATAGCTCGTTCAGCGTAGTCCTATACCAGGCTAAATAATATCTGCATCTTCTCTAACTACGAAAACCCGATTCAACATGTCTTCCTCCTCCATCGCACCCAACAAAGCACAGACATCCAAACTTGGATTCTCTTTTGAGTACACAATTCGGTGCAACTATTAGGGTGTCTTGGTGATATTTTCCTATTTTGGCAAAATATCCTAGTTCCATACCTAATATAATCCCAAAGCTCATGAATTCAAACACATGCAAATTGTAGGCAAATATATGACCTAATAGAGCAAGCTCTAAATGGCCACATCTCATCCCTAGAGTTGCATATCCTCCTATCTGATTAACAACCCTTAAGGAAGTAACTAGGTATGAGGGTTCTAGGTTAAGCATATCTATCAAATTGTGAGATATAAAAGAATGCGATGCACCAGTATCAAATAGTACTCTAACATGTATACCATGAATCAAAAAAGTACCTTCCAAAATAGCTTTTCCTTTCTCCTCGGCTGGTGGTCTCGGTGTAGCCAATTCCAAAGCAAATACTTACCTTTTTCTATCTTGGCCACTTTCGGACATTTGTTCTTGTAATGTCCCACTTGGTTCCAGTTAAAGCATTTAATATTCTTCTTTCCAACGACTTCCTTTCCATTACCAGTTTGGCACTCATGAGCATAATACTCCTTCTTGTCATACTTGCAACATACAACCATGGACTTTCCTCTCTTGGCAACTCCACCCTTCCAAGCTCCCTTTTTATGAATGAACTTTCGCTTCTGATTTTGTCCACTCTGCTTCTTCACTGCTTTATTTCCACTAAAGAGAGAAAG
The DNA here is from genome assembly GCA_030765085.1 of Allium cepa. Classification (NCBI taxonomy): domain Eukaryota; kingdom Viridiplantae; phylum Streptophyta; class Magnoliopsida; order Asparagales; family Amaryllidaceae; genus Allium; species Allium cepa. Next base: position 73,135,946 of record CM060941.1, on the reverse strand, counting down.
AACTTCTTATTTCTCAGAACCATCTCCATGATTACATCACATGGATCCCTAAGATGTGGTAAAGTTTCCCTAGCAAGCTCAGGTCCCAGTCCACGGATGAGCTTCTCATTCATTTTGATATTCGTGTCAACGGTAGCGTACCTATACCTATACCTTGACAACTCCTCAAATCTGATTGCGTACTCAAGCAACGTTATACCACCTTGTACCAACTTAGCAAACTTCCTCAATAGAATTGACTTAGCGATTTCAAACATAAATCTTTCTTCAAACCTCCTTCTAAATTCAGCCCAAGTCAAAGTCTCCTCTACTACCCCGACAGTCAGACTATTTCACCAGTACAACATAGCTCCTTGTAGTTGGCTGGATGTTGATCTCCTCTTCTGCTTGTCAATCAAACCAAGATCAGCAAAAATTCCTTTTAAAATGAAGCAACCAATTCTCTACTTCAATTGCATCCTTCGTTCCAACAAAAGAGTTTCCCTCCAAGTCTTGCATAAGTCCTACTCCGAACAACATATTCTTAATAACCGGAACTTCTTGATTAGCTCCTCCAGCAGCAGCTCCTACTTGCAGCATGTTGACAAAGAACTGATACATTGCTCACATATAACGGGCGGTGTTCCTGCATCCACATTTGCAGCTGTTTGTCTACTTGGATTCCTCCTAATATTGGGCCTGGCATTTCCATTGGTGGTGGTGCTTCCTCCACCGAGATTTACTCTTCCATTTTTTTGCTTCCATATCTTACTTCCTTAAATCTTCATTCGAACCTTAGTAAGAGATGGAGCGAGGATAGAGATAAAGCGTATACTTATTATGTATAGCAAATGCAAGTATGTTACTATAGCGTTATCCGATACCCCAATCTTATCCTTTGATTCATTTTGATTATGTTCCCAAATATTTTTAAGTTTAGAAATTCTTTTAGCTTTTACATAAACCTATGCTCTAATACCAAGTAGTGACATCTCCTATTTTGAGATCCGAAACTAAATGCTACGGATGCTGTAGTCATCTATAATATTAATTTTTGATGACAAAATGCAGTCATGTTAATGGTTTTCGTAATATCTGAAGCACAAGAATATGAAATAACAGCCAACTTTCACATATTATTTCAAAGTCACAATTTCATATTAAGTACATAATCCCAAATGTTGCCCAGGTTTAGATAAAATAAAATTATTACAAAATACACCAAGAGTGACATGTGAAGATGCCCCCTTGGTTGATTAGAGTTACTAATAGACATATGTCTTTACATACACTCTAATAAAATAACTTCAATACAGTGGATTAATAATATAGATAGACTTCTACATAGCTAGCTTTGCCTTCTGCACGTCTCTGGAAGGTTTATTCGCCAAAACCTACTTAACCTGAACAGCCTTCACTTTCGACCCACTTAAATCATATTCTGAGCACCCAAGAATTTAAAGGGAAAACATAAACTCCGAGTAAGACAAAAAGCCTGGTGTGAATAATATTATGCCATCTCCGTTTATAGATATTCAATGAGACCATGTTGCTGAGCAAAATGGATTTCTCCTCACTAATACCTCTTTTTAAAACATGTCTTTTGCAAATCAAATTCCGGCAACCAAACTAGTTAAAATAGACAATATAAACAATAATGTGCATGCATGCTACATGGGTAATCATGACTATCCATCAAATTAGTCGACTATCTGTCCCAATGTTTAGTTTTCACAAAGTAATTACCATCATGCATGGCTGACTCGGTCCTACCAGATATTTAATATTATCTAATCGATGGTTAGAATAAAACTGGACGTTTGTCCAAATATGATTATCCTAGTGTTTACCGACTAACTGTCAATCTCATAGTTTTGTTAGGCTTATTGTGAACCTAAAGGCTTTATAGGTCCACCTATAACCTATCTTATCTTTATGTATCCCTTTCCATACGTAAAACTAAATTTAGTCTTACCCATAGCCCTATGCACTGGAATTTTGAAGTTATATCAGGTAGGGGCTAACAACTAAAGTATTGGGCACTACCCTACACCAGTCACGCTTGGTTTTATAATTTTTGAATCAATTCATCCTATCACAGTCTATCCTAAAGTGATAAGAACAGTGAATTCTTTAGTAAAATCCTAGGCTAAATACCCTTTTTTTATTTCCTTGAAAACACATTCTTTATAAATGATTTAACCCTTAAAATCATATCTAAAACAAGGAAAATGTAGCCTTTTACTTTATCCCAAAATATTTGTGACAAGATATATGTGCTTTTATAAAATAGTATTAATGAATCTTGAAACCACTTGGAAGTTACCGCACTTCAAAAACATAGGCTATATAGCCAAATTTAATAAAACTATTAAATTGTTAAAGTTAGCGACCTCATCATCACTAAGGGTCTTCGACCCTATTAAATACCAAAATATGTTAAAGTCGTTAATTTATAAGACTCTAGGCTTTATAATCGAAGACACTACGTCGCACATCATAACTTCGAGTTTCAAAGGTTTACATGGTTTAAAGTTGTAAAGTTTAAAACATGGGAATGGTGATGTTTAAGATTGACAAAATTATTGAGATTAAATTCCCACTTCCAAAGTGATGGTATAAGGGTGGCATCACTACCCTATAATATGTTAATGAAGATGGTCAAATTCATTACAACTATAGATATCAATGCCGACGTGATCAAGTGCTGCATCATTTTGAAAAGAGTTAATATAGAAGAGTAGCAGTATTATTGCCATTTTTAAGCTACTTCGAAAGCATGGGGCTGGTGACGTTATAAAGTGCATTGCTAAGCCTTTATTTATGTCAAGCGTGACAGTTAAGTCATGTAGCAATACTAGCGTCGAAGTCCATGGCATCGACCCTAATGACTTTGCTTGTAGCAATACCAGCGTCGAAGTCCATGTAGCAATACCAGCATCGAAGTCCATGGCTCTAACCAAGAACAATCCATTCCATACCAACTGACTTTGGTATCCTATGTATCCTACTTGGTTGCCTTCAAAGCTTATGAAGGCAGAGGAAAGAAGTGTGATGCCTTGACATTCGGCCTGGCATAGCCATGACTTAAAGGAAAATTGTTTTTATACTAGTAAAATTAATTACTTTTCACCAAACCTTAATCCTTGTCAAATTCTTGTTAGTTAACAAAACTTTACAAATTTTCTTTTTTTAGAAATCTACACAAGAGAAGGTTTACCAATTCCAAAATCATTCACAAACCTGACATTTTATATTAACATTTTAATATAACATTAAGTTTTTCTAGCTTAAATAATTCTGAGTAAATCTTAAAAAACTAGGGAAAAATCCTGAAAAATCATAATAAATCAAATTTAATATATTCTTTAACGTATAAAAATTTCGAGACCAAAAACTATATTTAATTATTTTTAATAATTAAAACTCTAAATAATCCATTTTTTAATTTAGAAAAGGCATAATAAATTCATATTTGACCAGAAAATTATAAAGTTTCAAACCCATTTCTAAAATAACGTTTCTAACATCATCTCCAAATTTCAAATTGTTTGGATGCCATATGATAGGCTTTCCAACTTAAAAATATCAATGAACTCCATAATAAAACATATAAATTCATCAAATAATATATATTCATTCAAACTATCATAGCGTGACATAGTATAAGCAAAACAATCAGATTTATACTTAAAACCAAAAATAATACTTAAAACATGAGATGCATAACTATTATTCACCTTGAATGGTATAAGAAGGTTGAGATTTGAATTTGATTTGATTCCCTTAAGCTTTGATCTTGTTTTCCCTAGCTTTACTTCTTCTTGGATTCACTAGCAATGCCGACCTTGTTTACTATTTTTATTTTTAATAATGAAGTTGTAAAATCCCCTATCTAGAGGCTCAAAGCTAAGCACTATAGATGCTGTAGTCATCCATAGTATTATCTTTTGGCGACTAAATATGGCTATGTTAATGGTATCCATAAATCAGAAGTACTTGAATATGACACAAACGCAGATTTCAAAAATAAACATCTTTTCATGTTACATTTTCAAAACACATGTTTCACATTCAATTTACATAATCCCATAATCTTTTTCGAGGTTCAGATAAAATATACTTATTACATAAATACACTAAGAGCGATATATGATGATGCCCCTTTGGTTGAAAAAAGTACTACATGGACATAACTGTGTTAAATACAACACAGTGTAAAACAAAACAAAATAGCAACTCCTATATAGCTATCCGTCAGCCACCTGCTCGTCTCCGGAAGCTTTATTCATCAACCTAATAATACCTGTCAAACCTCCACCTTCAGCCTATTCAAATCAATTTTGAGCACTCGAGAGTTTAGAGGGGAAACATAAACTTCGAGTCAGACATAAAGCCTGGTGTGAGCAATACTATACATCTTAGATATGCGATATTAAGAGAGACCACGCCGCTTAGCGAAATGGGTTCCCCTTACTAATATACTTTTAAAACATATCTTTTTCAAATCATAATCCTGCAACCAAAACTGGTTAAAATTGTAAAGCATTATTATGTAAACATACATATCAGGTAACTAATGGACTATGTGTATGAACATTATAATTTTGTTTGGCTAACAACTAACCTTTGGCTGACTCGGGCCTACCAGACAAAATAACAAAATAATCTAAGATCTGTTAGACACACCTCTTCTGGATGGTATGTCTTTAACTATTTGTTAAATACTTCTCTACCGAATGGTCTGTCCTTAACTTAACATTTCCCAAGGCTACCTGATCCTAACTATTTAATAAATACTTATTATTCACCTTAGCTTGAGATTAAGGATTTGAGATTTTAATAGCTTTTGATTTGATTAACCTTCTTCCTTTTCTTTTTCTTCTTCTAATTCCCTAAAATGGTGGCCAGCCTCTTATGTATTTAATTTGGAAATGAGAGTGAATAAAGGAATACAGGGCTAAGCGTTTTTGGTTTAGGGTATAGGATTTTCCTTGTTCCCATTTTGTCCCTGCCTACTTCCTAATACTTTATCTATTTCATGTTTTCTCATTTTGATTTACTAATTAACATGGCATGGCTACCCCTATTAATTACAAAATTCAATCCATTAATCAACTTAGGTTATTTTATTTAATTTATCTAATTAAATATCCTAAATAATATTACTAAAAATATGGGATGTTACAATTTCCCCTCCTTAAAGATTTTTGTCCTCGAAATTGGGATAAGGTACACAACAGAACAATCAAAGCTAAAACATAACGTCAAATAAATCAAAATAAGCGTCTCTAATCCTGGTCTCAGTCTTCCAAGTACAGTCTCTAGCATCATCACTCCACTGGACCTTTACTAATCCGACAGTCTTGTTCCTTAACTTCTTCTCATCTCTCGCGACTATCAGGATAGGTTTACTAACTATAGTCATATCTGGTTCCACTACTAAATCTTCTAGCACAGTCAGTGCTATATTAGTCTCTAGATCCCTAACACATTTCCTTAGATGAGATACATGGAAAATATCGTGGACTCCTGCCGAACTATTCGTAACTCTACTCTATACGCGAGTTTTCCAATCCTTTCTAAAATAGGAAATGGTCCTATAAACCTTAGTGCTAACTTCCCCGTCTTCTCGAACTTGATAACACATTTCATCGACAATGCTTTGATGAAAACATGATCTCCAACAGAGAATTCCAAACCTTTCCGTCTTCTATATGCATAGCTTTTCTGTCTAGACCGAGCTTCCTTCATTCTCGCCCTTATTAGCTCAATCTTTTCTGCTGCTTCTCTTACCAAATTAGGACCAAGGACTAATCTATCTCCAGTCTCTACCAATATGCAGGGGATTTGCATGGTCTTCCATACAAAGCCTCAAACGATGACATCCCTATACTAGTCTGATAACTATTGTTATACGAAAACTCGACTTGATGCAGATCGTCTTTCCATGATCCCCCGAGTCTAATATGCAAGCTCTTAACAAGTTTTCCAAGGTCTTGTTAACCTTTTTTGTTTGCCCATCTATCTACGGATGGTAAGCGATACTCATCTTGAGCTTGGTTCCTAAACTTTCCTGTAGACTCTTCCAGAATTCGCTAGTGAATAAGGAATCCCTATCACTAACAATACTACTAAAAATTCCGTGCAGCCTAACCAAATTCTTCATAAACAACTTAGCCAATACAGGTGCCATCCTATTTGACTTAACTGGAATGATATAGGCACTTTTGGTTAATCTATCCACTATGACCCATATACTTTCATTCCATCTATTTTATCTCGGCAACCCGTCTATGAAATCCATAGAAATAGAATCCTACTTCCATACCGGAATATCCAATGGCTGAAATTACCCACTTGGCTTCTGATGCTCGGCTTTCACCTACTGACAGTTCAAACACTGTTTCACCCATAAGCCAACATCCCTCTTCATATCTTCTCAGAAGAAACTTCTCTTCATATCGTGATACATCTTCGTTCCTTCTGGATGAATAGTGAACTTTTAACGATGGTATTCCTCTAAAACTTCCTTCCTTATGTCTCCCGCATTTGGAACACATAACCCTTCTTTCTCAACCATCCACTTTGGTCAAGACTGAAATCTTTCAAGTCATCGCTCTCCATTCCGTCCTTTAATTTTTTGATCCTTTCAGCTAACACTGGGTCCTCTTCCTATTTAGAAGCAATCTTCTCAATCATTACTGGTCGGACTTCTAAATAAGACAACATAGCAGATTCTCCACTAGATCCAGTCTTGGATCTCTATTGCACTCTGCAAACTATCATGGCTTCCAAGTCTTTTCATTCTGCTATCATAGCCAACACTGCATTCTGATGCTCCTACTAAGCGCATTTGCAACCTTGTTTCCTTTCCCTTGTGTGTACACTATACCAAAATAATAAGCAGCTAAAAATTCTAACCAGCTCTACTGTCTCATGTTTAGCTCCTTCTGAGAGAACAAGTGCTTCAACGGCTTATGGTTGGTATAAAGCTCGAACCTCTCTTCAAAAAGTTAATGCCTCCACACCTTCAAAGTAAAAATAACCCCAGCTAACTCCAAGTCATGTGTTGGATATCTAACCTCATGCAATCTAAGCTGTCTAGAAGTATAGGCAATCACTTTACCCCTCTACATTTGTACAGCACCTAACCCAGTACCACACGCATATGCATAGACTACCAAGTCCCGATTCCCCTTCGGAACCACTAACACTAGTGCATGGGTCAACAAGCGTTTCAAGCTCCAGAGCACTTCTGCACAGTTATCGGTCTACACAAACTTCACATCCTTTCACGTTAGCTTGGCCATCGGTGCTGCTATCCATGAAAAATCTTTAATGAACCTTCAATAACATCCAACCAATCCAAGGAAGCTTCTTATCTCAGTTACCGTTTCTGGTCTCTTCCAATTACTAACAGCTTCGATCTTATTTGGATCGACTGACAACCCTTTCTTCGAAACCACGTGACCAAGAAACCTTACTTCCTTCTTCCAAAAATGGCACTTCGAAAATTTAGCCTTTAGATGATGCTGCCACCGCGTCTCAAGTACAACTCTAAGATGAACTTCATGAACCTTCTCATCTTTAGAGTATATCAGAATATCATCTATAAAAACCAACACGAACCTATCCAAGTGCTCTCAGAAAATTTGGTTCATCAAATCCACAAGGAATGTCGGTGCATTGGTGAGTCCGAACGACATAACTAACCATTCGTATGACCCATACCTTTTTGCTTGAACACCGTCAAAGGTATACTATCTTCTTCCACTCTAAGCTGATGAAAACCAGTAGCCCAATCCAGCTGAGAAAATATCTTGACTCCACTCAGCTGATTGAACAAATCATCAATCCTAGGCAACAAATATTGATTCTTTATTGTCTTCTCATTCAATTTACGATAATCGATACGTAGCCTTAACGATCTGTTTGGTTTCCTAGCAAATACTGCGGCTTCTCACCAAGGTGAACTACTTGGTCTAATAAAACTCTTGCCTTCTAAATCTACCAATTGAGCCTTCAACCCCCTTATTTCTGTCGGCATCATCTTGCTTGGCGATCTATTACCGGTTCTGCTCCAAGCACCAATTCTATCCAAAAATCAATGGCTCGTTTCGGTGGCAATCCGACTATTTTCTCAAAAACATCTGTGAATTCTCTAACCACGAAAACACGATTCAACTCATCTTCTAACTCCATAACTCCCATCAAAGCATTCACCAGACAGTAGGGTTTTCTATGGTATAAACTATCTGATCATCACAATCCGGATGTCTAAGTGATATTTTCCTATCCTGGCAAAATATCCTAGCATCATACTCACTTAACCAATCCATACCCAATATAATTCCGAGCCCTACAAAGTCAAATGCATGCAAACAACAAACAAAGGTATGACCTAACAAGTCAAAATCTAGGTGGTCACACTTCATCCCAAGTGTCGCATACCCTCCTATCAGATTTGTAACTCTTAAGGAAGTAACTAAATATATGGGTTGTAGGTTAAGCTTATCGACCAAACATCGAGATATAAAAGAATGCGATGCACCTGTATCAAACAAAATGCCAATAGACATATCATGGATTTGAAGCATACCTTCCAATACTGATTTTCCTTTCTCCTGGGTCATTGGCTTTGAAGTAGCAGGCTCCAATGCAAATACTTGACCTTTATCTCTTTTGGCTGACTCTTTGCACTGGTTCTTGTAGTGTTAGTGCCCAACTTGATCACAGTTAAAACATCTAACTCCTTTCTTCTCAGCGGCCTTCTTTCCTTTGCCTGTCCGACACTCATGAGCATAATGGCCTTTCTTATCACACTTGTAACGGATCACTTTAGACTTTCCATTCTTCACTGCTCCAACTTTCTATGCACCTTTCTTGTGAAAAAACTTTCTTTTCTGACCTTGCCCAACCCGGACCTCGTTTTCCTTTTTCTTCTCCAGAAAAGCAAGCATCTCTTCATGTCTTAACACCATCTCCACTACCACATCACATGGATCTCTAATATGCTGTAAGGTAGCGTTGGCCGACTCAGGCTTCAATCCCCTGATGAACTTATCATTCCTCTTCATCACTGTATCCACTATGGCATAACTATATCTAGCCAACTCTTCAAAACTGCTAGCATACTCCAAAACAGACATCTCTTCTTGTTCTAACTCGCCAACTTTCTAATCAGAATAGACTGCGCCATTACTGACATGAACCTCTCCTGGAACCTTCTCCTAACTGACACCTATGTCATCTCCTCTTCATTTACTCGAGCCGTCACACTATTTCACCAAAATAAAGCTGCTCTTTGAAGCTGTCTCGAAGCAAGTCTCCTCTTCTGTTCATCATTGAGCCCTAAGTCAGCAAATATCCTTTCATAGTGCAACAACTAGTTTTCTACTTCTATAGCATCTTCAGTTACGATAATTGGCCTCCCTTCAAGCTTAGCATAGTCTCTACTCAAGTTATCATAATGGTTGGCAACCGGAGTTTCCTGAACTCCTCCCACAACATTTCCTCCAACAACCTCAACAACGATCCCAGCTTACATCATGTTTACAAAAAACTGATACTTATCACCCATATCTACTTGTGGGACTCCAACACCTACATTCTCAGCTTGAGCCCGACCTTTAGTCCTCCTTGTATTTGGTCGGGCATTTCCATTGGTGGTGGTGCCGTCCCCTCCTAAGTTAATTCTACTTCTTCCAGCGTCCATATTTGTATTCAAGCCTCGGGAGGTACAGAAGAATAGCCTAATAGAGATAGGTAAATAGAGATATATCGTATACTTATATATAGAAGTTACAAGTACATTACTATAGCATTATCCCATACCCCGATCTTACTCTAATTTCTAAGGATTATGTTTTCAAAAATCATTTTAGTTAAAGTATTTCATAGACCTATGCTCTGATACCAACTTGTAACATCCCTTATTTAGAGGTCCAAAGTTAAGTGCTATAGATGCTACAATCATCCATAGTATTAACTTCCGGTGACCAAATACGGCAATGTTAATGGTATCCATAATATCAAAAGCACTTGAATATGAAATAAAAAATAAATTAAGAAAAACATCTTTTCATATTAAAACACATGTTTCACATTCAATTTACATAATCCCATAATCGTTTCCCAGTTTCAGATAAAATATACTTATTACATAAATATGCCAAGAGTGACATATGATGATGCCCTCCTGGTTGACCATAGTACTACATGGACATAGCTTTCTTAAATACAGCACACCGGAAAATAAAACAAAACAACAACTCCTATATAGCTATGCGTCAACAACGTGCTTGTCTTTGGAAGCTTTATTCGTCAACCTAATAAAACATGTCAAACCTCAACCCTCAGCCTACTCAAATCAATTTTGAGCACCTGAGAGTTTGAGGGAAAACATAAACTTCGAGTCAGACATAAAGCCTAGTATGAATAATACTACGCATCTCAGATTTACGATATTAAGTGATACCATGCCGCTTAGCGGAATGTCTTTCCCCTCACTAATATCCTTTTAAAACATATATTTTGCGAATCATAATCCTGCAGCCAAAACTGGTAAAAATCATAAAGCATTATTATGTAAACACACAAATCAGGTAACAAATGGACTATCTGTCGGAACATTATAGTTTTGTTTGGCTAACTACTAACCTTTGGCCGAATCGGGCTTACCAAACAAAATAGAAAAATAATCTAACATCTGGTAGACACACCTCTTTTGGACGATCTATCTTTAACTATTTGTTAAAGACTTCTCTTCTAGACAGTCTGTCCTTAACTTAACATCTCCTAAGGTCACCTGATCCTAATGGTTTTGCAAGCTCACAAATAACCTATCTATATACAAACATATATTCCTTTCTATGTGTAATCATAATTTTAGTCTTACCTGTGAAAAATTCCTACACACTGGAATTTTGGACTAAATTAGATGGGGACTATAGCTAATGTATAGGGCGCCAACCTATACCAGTCACATCTGGTATTGTAATATCCAAGTCATTTTACTTAGGGAAATCTTCCCAAAATTTTCCTTGAAAATCTTTTCATCTGAAATTGTTTTAAAACCTTTTAAACCAAACTTAAACAAGGAAAACACTTATACTCTATGCTTTACTCAAAATCTTCTTACCATGTTATATATATACTTTACTCAAACCTTTTGTTGATGAAAACATTCAACTAAGTACCCCTTTCGAATCCATTGAAAGCACCTCTTTCAAAACCAAATAGAACTTTTTATTCAACCTAGGCTAGGCTGAAAGGACAAAACCTTCCTTTTGAAACCATTCATAGGAACCCACTAAAAACCTTCTTTTCGAAAGCTTTAAAACCTTAAACATCTTTCTTTTAAAACACTTTAAAATTGCCTTTCGACACCTTTGGAAAACCTTTCCTTTCAACCTTTCGAAACCTTTGGGGAAGCATCCCTTAGAAACCCTTTTTTAAACCTTTCGAAAGCATTGGGGAAGCACCCCTTCTAAACCATCATTTAAAACCTTTCGAAAGCACTTGGGTTCAATTTAAAACATGTGGAAAACACATTTCGAAACCATTCAAAATTTACCTCTTCGAAACCTTTGAAAACCATTCCGATCGAAATTATGCCTTCAAGTGGAGAAAAAAGATTTGATACCAATTAGAGTCAAAACATTACTTTCGAAAGCTATTCCTAAGTAAAGAAGTGATGCTATTGGAGCCACCCTTCCGAAAACATTGAGGAAGTGGCCAAGTTTAAAAACAAAGTATTCCTTCTAAAAACAATGACTTCGAATGGTAGGAAAAGCGACTGCTAGGGGTTTCGACCTAGTCGAAAGCATGTATTTAAAAACAAAGGCGCAACCTCTTTAAAACTACTTTGTTAAACCATTTGACCTGGTCGGAAGCCAACCAAGTCAAAGCAGTATAGTCGAAAGCAAAGCAGGTGTATTTTTCACTTTAACACAAAGGCGTGCTTCAACCCCTTCGGAGCCCCTGGGTATCGACCTCATACCTTCCACCTTCTTTAAAATTCGCTACGCACCAAGTCTTTGATGCAATGCGCATTAGTTTCGATAGTGATGGAGGCAGAGGAACTAAGTCGGAAGCCATCTAAGTCGGAAGCAGGGTGCCGAAATTGGTGAACGCGTTAAAAACAAGTAAATTTTGTCTTTAACTTAAAAGAGAAATACTTTTTGACTTACCTGCTATGTTTGTCAAAATCTTATTGGTTGCTAATTTTTATTTCCTAAATGTACTGCCATAATTTCAGAAATAGCATTTAAATTTATTTTATAAATTACCCCTTCTCCTTTTATAAATATATATAACATTTAAGTCCCATAACTTAAATAATTTTATATATTCATTAAAACACTTAGGAAAGTTCTATAAAAATTCCAAAAAATTATTTTCAATATGTTTTCTACCATATGTTAATTTTAGACCCAAATAATTAATTATTTTGCCGTAAATAATTTATAACCCAAAAAAATTATTTTCTTCACTCGAAAATTAAAATAAAATCCATATTAATTCAAAAATTTACGAAAATTGAAACTCATCTCTAAAATATCATTTCTGATTTAAATCTGAATTCACAAGACATTTGGATGTCTTTTATTAGGGTTTTTACATCAAAACATATCATAGAATCTATATGGATAAGCATAAATCATCAACAAGCATATATACACATTTCATCCTTTAAAAACATGGCATAAACTTGCAAAACAATTTAGATTTAACTTAAACCGAAAACGATTAAAAGAATGAGATGCGGTATTTTTCACTTAGCTTGAGATTAAGGATTTGAGATTACAATAACTTTTGATTTGATTAACCTTCTTCTTTAGCTTTTTCTTTTCGAAAGCATTGCATTTCAAAAACGATTCGTACTGATATCAAAATATCATATTCTCTTCAAAATCAATCTCACTTCAAAATTATCATCTTCACTTCAAAAATCATATTACTTAAAATATGTTACTTCAATTCAATAATCATTTCGAATTTTAGCTTACGTTATAACTTCATTTTAACCTAATTCGCATTTAAATCAGCGATTTAAATATAAACATTCCAACCTTTCACAGTTTGAATTTTTTAGAAATAGTATGAATAGTTTTAAATTGTTTAAAAGTTCAAATAATTTAAATAGTTTAGATATTAAAATATACTATATATTAAATGATTTGAAAATTTAAAAAGAAAAAATTTGAAATAATTTATTGGAAAATAGTTTGTAGTAAAATAATTTAAAATTCAAAACTGTTTCTTCCCATTTCCAATAAATCTGGACTCAGGTCCAAGTTCCAATCAAGCTGATTCAATTTAAAATTTTCCAATTTAAATCTTCTTCAATCTCAATTCAATTCAAATCGACTCAATTTCGATTTCAGTTTAAATTAATTTCAATTTCAATTTCAAATTCGATTCAACTATTCGATTCAATGGTTTAAATTTCAATTTAATTCTCAATTTTAAATCATTTCAATTTATATAAATTCGAGTTCAATTTTAGAATATCAATTTAAATCACTTAAATCAAATTAACTTCAATATTCAATTTAAGGTTCAAATCTTTTAAAACAAATCAATTTCCATAATTCAAATCATATTTCAATTATAACTTCGAATTCCAAATTTCATTCTTTAAACAATTTCGTTAACTAATTTTAATTTCAACATTTCAAAGCTCAATTTGAAATTAATTTAATTTCCATAAATCAAAATTTATTTTTATAAAATGAAATCATTTGAATAAATTCAAATCCAAGAATTTAAAACCGTTTAATTTAACCAATCCGCTGTGTTCAGTTATTTTTATAATATCAGGGATGGATATATATCATTTCAAGCAAAATAAATGACATAGGTATATTTCATTTCAACATATTTCTTAATTTATTCAAAATAATGCAGATAACAGTTTTATATACAGTTAAATAATATGCAGAGTGATAACAAGAATACATAAAAATAAGTAAACACCCAAATCATCCAAAATATCAAGCAATAGGCATCCATCACAATCAACATCCAAATCAGCAAATAAATCACAAGTTTAACTAGTTATCAATATTGGGTATTTAAAAGCAATTTAATTTCAATTTCAAATTTAACTATCGGTTTAAATTTCTAACAGTCAATTCATACAATTTAAATGTCGATTAAATTAACAAACAACAGTCAATAAAATTAAATTACTTCATGATATCAATTTAATGAGCATAAAAATATTTTAGTACTTTGTAAGCGTTTAAAACACTCACTTTTATTTGAAACTAAAAATTTTCAACTTTAAATAAATTCCAATTTGATTCCATGTCATAAGTGACGTCGATACGAATCCAATGCAGCTTGTTTCGCTCGAATCGGACCTCACATGGAAAAGTTATGCAATTTATTAATATTTGAGGTAATTAAAAAAATATAATTAACACTTAATCAACAAAATAAAGTTAACTAACCCTCTTCCTCTCATAGTAGAAACCCAGCCCGCGTCTTTCTTCTTCCAGCTCGATCGCGTTCCTCTTTCTTTTTGCTTGTTTATTTATTTACATCGATCGAACGAATGCCTCGGCCCATCATCGACGTCGCCGACCCAGAACCATCGCCACTGCATGCTCCTAGCCCCTCCAGCCATCGCGCGCACTTGAACGATATAGCGTAACCCTAATCTGATGCGACGAACGTGAGTAGTTCCTTGCGATCTCGAGACATACGCCTCGATCTAACCATGTAGATTGTGAAGCTCATCGAGCTCTATGTTTTTCCTTTTGGAATTGTTTGATTTCGATGAATGGATGAGGAGAAATCAAGGAGAGAAGATTGGCCGTTTTCGACCATTAAACGATATAAAAGAGGAAGCGGCTATCGATTTTCTATTAGGGTTTCATTCGGGAGAAATGAAATGATATGACCTTATACATAAAATTTTGACACTATCACACATAAAATTTTGCGAACTCCAAACGAAGCATGTCGCTTGGCGTCATATATGTTATATCCTCATTCCGAACACAATGCAACTAGTTTTGGGAGCAAATTCCATCATATTCAGTAGATAGCTTTTCAAAATCAAATTATTTTAATTAAATTCCATTAATTTGTTTCTACACGTTTCAAGCTCACACGACCAAACGATAAATCGGATCGCTACGAAACTTGAAATCCTATAATAATTCACTATTACGGATCCAAAAAAACTAGATTCATCGAAATCCGAGACGGTGCCCAAAATGGCTATTTTCACACATTAATTAAAACAAGTAATTTCAAAAATTAATTTAATCACTTTAAATTCAATTTCTGAAAGTTAAAAATTTTCATTCTTGTTTAAATAAAATTTAAGTCAACCTCCAACACTATATCCATTCATATTAAATTAAGGATTCGTTTAATTAAATAATTTTCAGTGTTAAATTTAAATAATTTAATTATCTAATAAATTACATTAATAAATCATTAAATTCCAAATGAATTTAGCAAACAATTATTTTATTTTCATCTAAATAATTCAGCATTTATTATTCAATTCATGCTATTGATTATAAACACATTCAATACATAAAATTCATTTTTATACAAATAATTTCCTTAAATCTTATCGAAATTGTTATTTCAAAATTTTATTCAAGTTCATATTCAATAAACTACATTAATAAATCAACAAAATTTTATTTTAACCATTTTTGTTCAATAATTATATTAAATTTAATAATTTAAAATAGTTAAAAATACGGGTCGTTACATTCTTCCCCACTCAAAACTTTTCGTCGTCGAAAAGGTGTTAAGTAGAGAATTTAACACTTGACATATTTTATTCAAAATAATTTACAAACGAAACATTAAAATCTAATTTACATAATCTTTACTACGCTTGTGCTATGCCACTCCGATACCGGCTTCACAGAAATTACAACTTATTTATAAAAAGAAGCTATAAAATTTTAAAATCTCAAAATTTTTCTAACACCCGGATTTACGGAAAATTTTGACAACGCCTCCTTTTCGCGGCTCGATCGGAAAAATATAAAAGTGCGGTATGTAATTCGAGATATGTGCCCTATTATTATTAATACGAGGGGTTTCGCTCATATTTAGCAAGCGAAAGCAAATCAAATCCGCATATACGTCCAAATGTTTTTCGTATGTACCTATCTCAACTCGATTTAGAATATTGGCTGCATATAAAAGATATAAAAACATGCATGAGTTTAACAGAACCATATAACTTGAATGTTGAATCCAAATCAAAAACATAAGCACCAATACATAACACAACAATCATATGCAATCAAAAACAGTTGAAACAATGATTTACAACCAAAGAAACCATCCAACAATTAATATTCATCTATTTAATTCATACGATATCAATTTACGTTATCCAATGTCAATATTTAATTTATACAGTTCATTTCTTATTAACGTTCATTCTTTATTAACATTTATTAGTTTACTTCCAATTTATTTGCATCTTATTTCATTTACATTCAATTTATTTAAATTTCAATTATTTCACTTTTTAACACATTTATATCAATTCATTTATGAACCATTTTATAAATCATATTATTTAATCTTATTTAAGTTAAATTTTATTTCATTACCACTAAGTATATTCTCTTTAATACAAATATCATTTATAAACCATTTTAGAAAACCATTTAAGTTTATTATAAACATTTTATAAAATGCAGCTCATGTTTATAATTACTTCATAACTGAAGTTCATATTGTTGAATATGCGATTATATGAATTTTATTTGATGATAATAAACACATATATATATATATATTCATTTAAATGTATTTGTTAATGTACTATTTTATTTTTCATAGATTAAATAAATATTTGCTGAATAAAATAAATAACACAGAATTTAAATTCAAACAGAAATTTTATACAAACAAATATTACACAGAATTTGAATTCAAACAGAAATATTATTCAAACAAATATTTATTACAATATTTGAACAGTAAAAATTTCAAGCTCTCACTATATACAGTTTCAATTACAATACAAATTTGATTAAATTACAATTCACATTGCACCTCACTACATATCACTGATTCACTCAACTCGTACTGATCTTCAACTTTATTCCAATGTGAATCCAACATCTGAGAAATCTGCAAAAATATACATTGACGCAGTAAAATTGAAAATAAAATATTTTTGCAGTATAAAATAAAATGTGAATTTTGGAAATAGTATTTGCCTCAGTTATTTGGGTTGTTCGTCATCATTTAACTTTGAATTCCACATATACGAATAGCTTGTGACATACACAATGTATCACTGTATATGCCACAAGGTTGTGCACACCAATATATATACACTTGATAAATTTACAGGGACAGGTGAGCACAGGTCGAACCCAAATTATCGGATTCAACCCAAGTGCAATAACACAATGTCACAACTTTCAGCACAAGGTCAAATCCGAACTACAAGCTGGATTCAACTCAAGTGTAATGCACGGTCCAACTAAAAGTCAACATGCTCACAAAAGACTGCAAAATTCAAGAAGGCACCAAACCACAAACAAAATGCAAAGCCTTGACCAAAATCAAAATAAACCAAACTCAAAGAAACAAGACTCAACATGTATATGAATGGCCTCAACATCAAAGACAGAGAAACCAGAATGAAAGAAGTGCTAACTGACTCGAATATCACAAACAGAGCAACAAAGATCAAGGTACACATAATGCAACAGTGGACAGAGTCATATATGCAAGGGTCAAGCAAATGATGCATGCACTCAAATAAAATGCAGACTCTAAATAAAACATACAAGGTATGACCAATAAAACAAAGATATGGCCAGAACCAACCAGCACACTCAAGGCACAGTGCATGTCAAACCAGAGAGTATGCAACCTGACTCAAAGCAGTGCAGTGATATGCACAGTGCATAGAAGACTCAAACACAGCAGAAAGAAGAATGACATGAAAAATTTCAGGATGCACAATTAAACAAATCCAATGTCAAAGCCAACAATTGAAATTCAAATTATCTCAAAGAATGATATCAGAAACCAAGTGCAAGAGAAACAAATCCAATGTACAAGTTGCAGCAATATGCAACATAGTGTAGCATGCACACAACACTAACCAGAGCCAAGGCAAGAGAAACCAACAAGCTACAATGGATGTTCAAACTCAATGAAACAGACTACAGACCGAACCGACATATCAGCAACAACAACAACCATGAAATACAAGTGCACTAACAACATGAAGCAACCAGACTACAAGTGGTGATGCAGTGCAATACAACATGAATTACTGGAGTGAACCAAATCATGAATAAAAGTGCAGACAAATGTAAACAGTGAAGTACTACATTAAGATCAAATGCCAACAAACAACATGAATGGTCATAGGCATGAACACAACATTATCAGAGACTGGTGCAAGCTCAACAGTCAATAGTGACCAAGTACAAATGAAAGTGTCAGAAGTCAGTGCCGAGGTTCAGATGGTAATTAAGTTGAAGCCATGAGCTATTGACCAAAGTCAAAGCTGAAGTCAACGACAAGTGTACAGTTCGAACAATATCACCAGAATTTTAAGAAATCAAATTGGCCGAAGTAAACACGATCAGTGTCAAGGCCGATGTCATTAGAAAAATGGAAGACAAAGTCAAAATCGAAGCAGTGTTAACCAAGCCAAAAATATACAAATTGAAAAAGTCAAAAATCAAATCCAAAATAAAATAGGAAAGCTGCTACCGTATCGATCAAGGAAGGATCGAACGGTTTCAAACTAAAACCGTGATAGTGAAGTAAAGGAAATATACGATATGAACAATTCAGAACATATCCAAAGCATTAAACAAAATCAAATGGCCGAGAATACTCAAGTGACACATTCAATCAGATAGATACGAACAAAAATTCAAGGGCATTGATTTATATATAAGCAACATCATCGGCAGTTCCAATATCATCGAGTTCAAGTATTAAAACCAGAAATCAAACGCAAAAATCACGTACCCGATTCAAAGCAGAGACGAACTCAATCAAGCAGCCGAAAGTATCTCAAGAGACGATCAACTAAAAAGCAAGGAAGTCAAGTTGAATCGAGCAGTTGTTATCGGCATCAACGAATTAGCAAAAAACCCTAATATCTGAAGAGAAGGGGGAAGCGCAGCCATTATCTCAACAAAAAGGGAACAGACCAAATAAAGTGAAAAGGGAACGGGCCGAATAAAGTGAAAAGGGAACGGGCTGACCCTCTTATTTTATTAATTAGGGTTATTTGTTTTGTTTGTTTTTAAATTGCCTTTTTTAAATTTGTTTTTTAAATTTTAAACCGTTGTAATCATTAGTCGTGTGACTAGGTGACAAACTACGTGGCGTAGTTTGAGAATTTGTAACTCAATGGCTAAGTTGTAGCAGGGTTTTGAGCATAGAGTTAGGTTAGTCAGTAGCGGGTGTCGCGAGTTTATGTGTGTAAGCGTGTGACTACTTAATTTCTAGTAGAAACCTTGGGGGCAACACATAGGCAGGGTTTTGCCGAAGCTGGGTAAATTCTGTGTCGTTCTATTTCTGCATTTTATTCTGCTACCTGTGCTGTTATTATTCTGTGTTGAAATTATTTTAAAAGCTTCCACAATTAATTTCATAATTAATACTATCACCGTATTCACCCCGCTCTAGGGTGAAATCGATCCTACAAGTGGTATCGGAGCTAGGAATAGAAGTCGGTTTTTGGATTTAAAAATTTGATTTTTTTCAAAAATCATTTTTTGTTTTAAAAAATTGAATTTTTAAAATGGCTTCTTTTAATAAGGGTTTTGCTGAGGGTCCGTCCATAGTTAGACCACCAAAGTTCAACGGTGAATACGCATACTGGAAAAATAGAATGAAATTTTTTCTGAAAACCATTGACGCTTGGAGCATTGTTGAGACAGGTTATAGAACACCAACTATAATTGTAAATAACCAGGAAATAGATAAACCGATGGATCAATGGATAGAGCTAGAAAATAAATTACAAAATGCTAATGCTAGAGCTATGAATTCTATTATCTGTTCATTGGATCAATTTGAATTTAATCGTGTCTCACATTGTCTAACTGTGTAGGAAATATGGCACAAACTGAAGTGACTCACGAAGGAACATCTCAAGTCAAAGAATCTCGCCTTGCCATGCTAAGCAGCGAATACGAGAATTTCACAACGGCAAAGGAAGAAAATGTCAAAGAGATGCATGGACGACTTTCCAATACCGTATACAAATCAAAAGCTCTTGGAAAATCATACACAGAGTTGGAGATAGTCTGAAAAATCCTCAGAGTCCTTCCATGAAGTTTTGAAGCCAAAGTGACTGCCATTCAAGAATCAAAAGATTTGAAACAAATAAAAGTCGAAGAACTCATCGGAAATCTCACCGCTTATGAGCTAGAAATAAAATTCAAGGAAGAGCGTGAAGGAGGCGATACTCGAAAGAAATCAATAGCTCTTAAAGGAACAACAGAAAGTGATGGTGATGACGACGACGAAGCAGCAGAATTGGAGCTGATAATAAAGTAAGTCAAAAGGTGGAATTACAAATACGGAAATCCAGCTCTAAATCGAAAATTGAAAAGCAGAATAAATAAAATATTAGACAATCCAGAAGAACCGAAGATCATCTGTCATAAGTGCAACCAACCCGGACACATCAAGCCCAATTGTCCACAAAATCGACGCGACTTTGAAAAGAAATCAAAAAGGAGAAGTTTTGCAGCCACGTGGAATACAAGTGATGAAGATAATCAAAGTGCTAACAGTGAGAGTGAGAAAGCAGACCTGTGTCTTCATGGTGAAATAACTGACAGTGATGATGACGAGCCAAGTGAGGTATCAAAACTTTCTCATTCAGAATTACTTATATATTTCCACGAAGTGAATGACTGTTTTGAACGACTTAGGGAGAAGTATGCCAAATTTGAATCACAAAAAGATACTTTGATAGATTTAAATAAACAACTTGACCAATTAGTTAAAACCTATCAAAGTAGGATCCCTAAGTGTGCTAAATGTCCAACATTCGAAGAAGATATTAAAAAACCAGAAATTAATATAAAATCACTTGAAAATGAAATTCTAATTTTGAAAGAGAATGAAAATACTAGGAGAGAGAATTCTATTAAAAAATGCACACAATTGTTAAACGAAAATGAATCTCTCAAAACACAAGTCCAACAATTGTCAACGACTTTCGGCAAATTTTCAAAAAGTGAAAAATCGTTGAATATGCTATTAGGAAAGCAAACTGTTAATACAGTTAGACAAGGACTTGGATATAATCAATCTGAAAATGTTGAAAGAAATATTAATCAAGGAAATTCTATGTGCACAATTTGTAGAAAATACAGACACAATCACAATAATTGTTGGTATAGACCCCAAACATGTGAAAACTATACCAATTTGGGTTACAAAAGGCACAAATATAAAATCTCTCAAAGTTAAACAAATTTGGGTGCCAAAAGGAACATATATAAATAGTTTTGGGTCTCCACAGAATTATTTTTCTAAATATTCTGCCACTAACAACTATGGACCTATAAAAACAAATAGGTCGCAAAAATCTTTTCCCGTGTAGGTGTGGTGGCAGGCTAAGGAACAAAACAAAGTTCCTTAGCGTAGTATAAAGGTGACAGAATCACAATGGACAACAACGAAAAATATCATAAAGGTAAAATAGGTAATGGTATATCTATTTGAACGATATATTAAATGTGATAATCTGCACCGTAATCTAAGTAAAATCAACCATTATTGAGATGATGAAAAAATGATGATTTTGATTCCGACTTATTCAAAATTGTTGGCCAATTACATTCTCATGCCAAGAACACTAGAATCTTTGAACTGCTTCATATATATTAGTTTGGATTAATAATAGTGTTTTATTGGATGATAATACATTTGCTTATTTTACCGCTGACTCTATATTCACGATTTCTGATTATTTACACGGCTTCAATTCAAATTCAAGAGAATGTCATCTAGAATGCTGTTAAAATTGAGTTTGAAATTTTTTGGTGCACACTTCATGGTCTGGTCTATAAAATTCAATTAATGATAATTTGGAGTAAAAGAGAAATTCAGATGCAGATCACACTGGTAATCTAGTTGATAGAAAACTTACTAGTTGAACGTGATTTTTAGTAACTGCATCGTTTTTTAAGAAAATATCTGCATATTTGTAAATTCAAATAATTTTCAAATAGCAGAATTTTTTTCTTATATAACCCCTTCGAGAAAATCATTTTTGACCATATTTTCAAAAATTGATTTTATAATTATTTTTGAATTTGATTTTAAATGACAATTTTGACTAGTCTGACTCCCTAATAATTATCGAAAAGATAAATAGTGATTGAAAAAGCGATGAGTGTTGATATTTATCATACATTACTCAAGACAGTATATTTAGAAAATTTCTTTAGAAATTCAAACAAGAGTTATAAAAACTTTTTGTTGAGTGAAGATTCCATGACCATTTCTATTTCTATCATATTTCTATCGACCATCGCTCATCAAAATTCAATATAGTTTGTCGATATGTGGTACTTTAAAACAGGAATCATTCATTTTTCATTTTATATATGAAATGAAATAAAATAAAATCCAAAGTATTCACTCACATTTAAAAGTACTCACGGTTATGCATGGGTGAATTACTTGGAATTTGTTATGTGCTTCCAGGCTCATTTAAAAGTCCTCACGGTCATGTATGTATGGAACGCACATCAAAATTGATTTATTAAATAAACAAGTTGATTCTAATCTCATTTAAAAGTCCTCACGGTTATGCGTGGTTAGAAGATACTTGAGTTCATTTTTAAAATTAAATTGGAATACTAGTAATCTCATTTGAAAGTCCTAACGTTTATGCATGATTAGTAGATATTCAAATTCCTGATATAAATGTACCACAAATAGGCACAATTGTATTGTTTTATCTGATGACATCATTTCCATTATTTCTAAAAGTGGAATATGCGCCCAACGAGGGTAGTTATGATTTTTGTTTGATTTTTTTATTGAAGTTTAATATTTATATTCAATTGAGTTTTAATGTTGGATTAATATCGATCATTTTATCTCTATTTTCTCTAACACTATCACTCTTTTGATGATAACAAAAGGGGGAGAGAAAAGTTAAGATTTTGTCAAATAAAATCAAGCAAAGTTCAAATATTTTCCATTTGCATCTAGGCACATTTGCATAATTTTAATTGTATGCATATAAGTAGGGGGAGCTTTATGTAGAGAGGAAGCATTTAAATAGGGGGAGCAATTAGAGTATATCAATGATCAAATACATTTAACATATTCAAAATCTTAAATATATGTTTGTTATCATCAAAAGGGGAGATTGTTGAATATGCGATTATATGATTTTTGTTTGATGATTATAAACATATATATATATATATTTATTTAAATGTATTTGTTAATGTACTATTTTATTTTTCATAGATTAAATAAATATTTGCTGAATAAAATAAATAACACAGAATTTGGATTCAAACAGAAATTTTATACAAACAAATATTACGCAGAATTTGAATTCAAACAGAAATTTTATTCAAACAAATATTTATTACAATATTTGAATAGTACAAATTTTAAGCTCTCACTATATACAATTTCAATTACAATACAAATTTGATTAAATTACAATTCACATTGCACCTCACTACATATCACTCATTCACTCAACTCATGCTGATCTTCAACTTTATTCTAATGTGAATCCAGCATCTGAGAAATCTGCAAAAATATACATTGATGCAGTAAAATTGAAAATAAAATATTTTTGCAGTATAAAATAAAATGTGAATTTTGAAAATAGTATTTGCCTAAGTTATTTGGGTTGTTCGTCGTCATTTAACTTTGAATTCATCATACACGAACAGCTTGTGACATACACAGTGTATCACTGTATATGCCACAAGATCGTGCACACCAATATATATACACTTGATAAATTTACAGGGACAGGTGAGCACAGGTCAAACCCAAATTATCGGATTCAACTCAAGTGCAATAAAACAATATCACAACTTTCAGCACAAGGTCAAATCTGAACTACAAGCTGGATTCAACTCAAGTGTAATGCACAGTCCAACTAAAAGTCAACATGCTCACAAAAGACAAAAAAATTCAAGAAGGCACCAAACCACAAACAAAATGCAAAGCCTCGACCAAAATCAAAATAAACCAAACTCAAAGAAACAAGACTCAACATGTATATGAATGGCCTCAACATCAAAGACAGAGAAACCAGAATGAAAGAAGTGCTAACTGACTCGAATATCACAAAACACAGCAACAAAGATCAAGGTACACATAATGCAATAGTGGACAGAGTCACATATGCAAGGGTCAAGCAAATGATACATGCACTCAAATAAAATGCAGACTCTAAATAAAACATACAAGGCCAGACCAATAAAACAAAGATATGGCCAGAACCAAACATCACACTCAAGGCACAGTGCATATCAAACCAGAGAGTATGCAACCTGACTCGAAGCAGTGCAGTGATATGCACAGTGCACAGAAGACTCAAACACAGCAGAAAGCAGAATGACATGAAAAATGTCAGGATGCACGTTTAAACAAATCCAATGTCAAAGCCAACAATTGAAATGCAAATTGTCTCAAAGAATGATATCAGAAACCAAGTGCAAGAGAAACAAATCCAATGTACAAGTTGCAGCAATATGCAACATAGTGTAGCATGTTCACAACACTAACCAGAGCCAAGGCAAGAGAAACCAACAAGCTACAATGGATGTTCAAACTCAATGAAACAGACTACAGACCGAACCGACATATCAGCAACAACAACAACCATGAAATACAAGTGCACTAACAACATGAAGCAACCAGACTACAAGTGGTGATGCAGTGCAATACAACATGAATTACTGGAGTGAACCAAATCATGAATAAAAGTGTAGACAAATGTACACAGTGAAGTACTACTTTAAGATCAAATGCCAGCAAGCAACATGAATGGTCATAGGCATGAACACAACATTATCAGAGACCGGTGCAAGCTCAACAATCAATAGTGACCAAGTACAAATGAAAGTGTCAGAAGTCAGTGCCGAAGTTCAAATGGTAATTAAGTTGAAGCCGTGAGCTATTGACCAAACTCAAAGCTGAAGTCAACGACAAGTGTACAGTTCGAACAATATCACCAGAATTTTAAGAAATCAAATTGGCCGAAGTAAACACGATCAGTGTCAAGGCCGATGTCATTAGAAAAATGGAAGACAAAGTCAAAATCGAAGCAGTGTTAACCAAGCCAAAAATATACAAATTGAAAAAGTCAAAAATCAAATCCAAAATAAAATAGGAAAGCTGCTACCGTATCGATCAAGGAAGGATCGAACGGTTTCAAACTAAAACCGTGATAGTGAAGTAAAGGAAATATACGATATGAACAATTCAGAACATATCCAAAGCATTAAACAAAATCAAATGGCCGAGAATACTCAAGTGACACATTCAATCAGATAGATACGAACAAAAATTCAAGGGCATCGATTTACATATAAGCAACATCATCGGCAGTTCCAATATCATCGATTTCAAGTATTAAAACCAGAAATCAAACGCTAAAATCACGTACCCAATTCAAAGCAGAGACGAACTCAATCAAGCAGCTGAAAGTATCTCAAGAGACGATCAACTAAAAAGCAAGGAAGTCTAGTTGAATCGAGCAGTTGTTATCGGCATCAACGAATTAGCAAAAAACCCTAATATCTGAAGAGAAGAGGGAAGCGCAGCCATTATCTCAACAAAAAGGGGACGGACCGAATAAAGTGAAAAGGGAACGAGCCGAATAAAGTGAAAAGGGAACGGGCTGACCCTCTTATTTTATTAATTAGGGTTATTTGTTTTGTTTGTTTTTAAATTGCCTTTTTTAAATTTGTTTTTTAAATTTTAAACCGTTGTCATCATTAGTCGTGTGACTAGGTGACAAACTACGTGGCGTAGTTTGAGAATATGCAACTCAGTGGCTGAGTTGTGGCAGGTTTTTGAGCGTAGAGTTTGGTTAGTCAGTAGCGGGTGTCGCGAGTTTACGTGTGTAAGCATGTGACTACTTAATTTCAAGTAGAAACCTTAGGGGCAACACGTAGGCAGGGTTTTGCCAAAGCTGGGTAAATTCTGTGTCGTTCTATTTCTGCATTTTATTCTGCTATCTGTGTTGTTATTATTCTGTGTTGAAATTATTTTAAAAAAGCTTCCGCAATTAATTTTCATAATTAATACTGTCACCCTATTCACCCCCCTCTAGGGTGAAATCGATCCTACACATATTAATTCATTAATTCACTTCATTATTTCATTTCGTTAATTCATACAATTAACTTTACTTAAATAAATTTTATTTTATAACTCAAATTCATATTAATAATTTTCTGCTTTTTATCACAATCAATTTCATTCACTTTTCTTAAGTTAAATTCTATCTTATAATTCATTTCATTAACTTATTTCATCAATTAATTCTATTCGACATGACTTAAGTAAGATTTCATTCCATAATTCAAATTTCAACTTTTTTATTTCATTAATCATTTCTTAAGTTTATAATCATTTTATATAGATATATCTTTTTTTACACAATATTATTCAAAATATAATTATCTCATAAAGCTACAACTAAACCTTAAAACATCCTTTGCAAATTTTTATTTATTTTACAAACAATTTACAATGATATAATTTAATTTATTATTTGTTTACTTTCTCTTAGATTCATATCTAAATAGTATATTCTTTTTACTACTCAAATATTCATTTAACATTCACTTATTTCATATTTAATTAGTTAACATTCAATTTATTAAAACTCATTCCATTTGCATTCAATTTATTTACATCCAATTTAAATCATATTCATTTACTCATATAAATTTTACTTGCACCCATTTATTCTCAATCAATTTCTTTCACACCTAAACTGCATCTAATTTTATAATTCAAGTTCATATTCATTCTATTAATTCACCTTATAGCTTAAGTGGAATTACTAATTCACCTAGTTCCATTCAATCCAATTCAATTCATTTAATCTTTATTAATTTAAACTTTATTTAATTTAATCCATTACTTAGTTTATTTTACTATATTTAAGTTAAAATTTTCGTTTCTTATCATTCACAATCAACAAATTTAACATTTGTTTTTAGCTTAATATTTCTCAAATCTATAAGTTATACAAACTTATTCACTTAAAATTTCATTATTTTATTCAATTAATTTCAATTACAATTCACTTTTATTTTAGCTTTCTTGAGCTAACTTCATTTCACTAACTCAATTTATTTAACATTTCTTAAGCTGGTTCTTTTATTTCAGTTTTCAAATTCAAATTTTCTTTTGTTTGCTTAACCAAAATGTTCAACAGTTTTTAAAATTCGGTCTTACTTTCCTATTTAAATACATATGTTATAAACTTATTTCTTATCTATACTATTTTTAATTTATAAGCTCCAAACTATTTTCGTATATTTATCAAATCATAATTGGAATATTTTTCACAATTAAACCTTGTTTTTATCGGAAATAAATTTCTTTTTGGTAGCAATTCTCATTCAGAAACTCGAAAATGAATATTGGCAATGCTGCAGTCATTCCTAGAATTATTTCCCAATGATTAAAGCGAGTTCAATGCTTTTATTTCTTTCAAAATCTTTTCAAAATATATTTCTAGTCCAAAAACTTTTAAATAATAATATTATTTATTTTTTAGGCTTCGATAACAATTTTGAAAGCAACGGGATTTAAGTTCTAAAATTCTTAGCGTTAAATCCTTTCTATTATAAGGTATATTATAAATATATTTATACAATTTCATTACCTTATTATGAATTTTTTTCATTAATTTACATCTTTGTTATTTAAAACAATGCTTATTGTAATTAAATTTCAATTCGGTTTAGTTATCGAACATTTCATGAAGTAGAGTTCAAAAAGTATTCGTTTTTAGTTTAATTCAACCAATAATCGATGATAACTAAATATTATCGTCTCTTAACAAACAACATTCATTGATAATGATACAGGTTTATGAAAGTTATCATTTTATCTATAAAATATAATTTAGGTAAAATTATTTCATTTATCCTCTATTAAAACAAAATTACGTCGACTTGCCTTGTTTAAGTGTATAGAAACCCTTATCGATAACATGGTGTCCCACGCACCGATCAGAATTCATAAACAACTCAACGTATAAGTAAACACAATATAAAACAATTTATAACACGAACAAGTGTGTTCTCTCATATATATACATTCAAACAAACTCATTCTAGGATATTACTACCCTATCTCTAATGAGTCAAACCCTACAAAGCTAAATTTATCGCTAAACCAAAGCTCTGATATCAACTATGGAGACCCACATTGTAGAAGCTTTAAATCGAAAATAATCCATACATGTCCAACTCAAACAATCCGAAACATAGATAATCAACAGGATTAATTAAGAAAAATAAGAAAAGAAGAAAACAAACACAGATCCGCGCAGCGGACTGATAAAATATAATAATAAAATAAACAGTTCATGAAGCTATTTATACTATACATTTGATTAAAATTCTACAACATTTATCAGAGTTATATATACAATAGAACAATAGAATAATGCATTGGAACAAACAATGCGGTAAAATAATACTAGTAATGATAAAACACCAAATCTTTGTCTTCGTCCTTCAGAAAATAATCTTCAATGCGCTGAAAAGTCTGAGCTGACCCGAGCGTAATGTAAAGACAAAACACTTGAGTCAAGACTAAAATATCCTTATGTGAGTCAAATCAATATCACATATAACAAAGTGTAATGACTTCAGAGATGTTTACGGAGTTTTACATCTCCTATCCAGTGTATGACATGCGTGCAATAACTCAAGAGATGTTACGGGATTTTCCAACTCTTAAGGATTCGCCAAAATATTTATAAATAGTAGCATATGCTATATATGTAATGTCTAATCAGTAAAATAAATATTTTTCTTACCATTAAGGCTTTGCATTAATCCACCTTAACGTGTTTTTAAGCATTGTCGTACATCTTGCATATAACGCCCCAGTAGCACATCGAGGGATAGAGATGCACCGTGATATGACAACACTAAACCAAAATTGCAGTAGTCTCTTATAATGATAAAAGTATGACAAGGAACGTGAGGAAATGCCTAAGGTAGGATACTACCAGTTCGAATGGCAGGGCTGATGGTAACGCATCGTAGCCACGACCGCCCACCGCATCCATCCATCCCATATTGAGTCAAAGGGAGGTTATTCCAAATCAAGGTGCACCATTCGAAACCAACAATAAGGAAATAGTATGGACATAGCCCAAAAGAAAAACGAAGAATGGATGTTCGCTAAGGGTAGCTAGTCCGCTTGGCTCTATCAAGCGGTCTTGTTTTAGTCATTTCAAATTGGCACAAGTCTAGGGTCGATCCATCATCATTCTCTTTCTTCAAATCCATTAAACGTACGCCAAATCCAACCACTTCATTCTAGAGTCTCCTCCGCGTATACAGTTGTTAAAGTGGTGCCAATATTGACAGAGAGTATGCCAATAAGAGGCCCCAGTCTCTTTATCAACCAAACATTGTCTTACAGACCGGTTGGTTCTTTGACATTTCGAAAACGATTTGTACTTGATATCAAAATATCATATTCTCTTCAAAACCTATTTCATTTCAAAATTATCATATTCACTTAAAAAATCATATTACTTAAAATATGTTATTCCACTTCAATAATGATTTTGAATTTCAATTTAGGTTATAACTTCATTTTAATCCAATTCGCATTTAAATCAACGATTTAAATATAAACGTTCCAACCTAGCACGGTTTGAATTTTTAGAAAGTAGTTTGAATAATTTTAAATAGTTTAAAAGTTAAAATAGTTTAGATATTAAAAATAGATTATATATTAAATGATTTGAAAATTTAAATAATTTGGAAATTTAAAATAATGAATTTTAAAACGGTTTATCAGAAAATAGTTTGTAGTAAAATAATTTCAAATTCAAAACTGTTTCTTCCCATTTCCAACAATTCTGGACTTAGGTCCAAATTTCAATCAAGCTGATTCAATTTTAAATTTTTCCATTTAAATGATCTTCAATCTCAATTCAATTCAAATCGACTCAAATTTGAATTTTAATTTAAATTAATTCAGTTTCAATTTCAAATAAATTTCAGTTTCAAATTCGATTCAACTATTCGATGCAATGGTTTAAATTTCTATTCAATTCCCAATTTTAAACCATTTCAATTTATATAAATTCGAGTTCAATTTGAGATTATCGATTTAAATCACTTAAGTCAAAATAACTTCAATATTCAATTTAAGGTTCAAATCTTTAAAACAAATCAATTTCCATAATTCAAATCATATAACAATTATAACTTCAATTTTCAAATTTCATTCTTTAACAATTTCGTTAGCTAATTTTAATTTCAACATTTCAAAATTCGAATTCGAAATTAATTCAATTTCCATAAATCAAATTTTATTTTTATAAAACGAAATCATTTAAATAAATTCAAATCCAGGAAATTAGAAACATTTAGTTTAACCAATCCGGTGTCCATGTATAATTTTCTATCCTATGGCCAAGTGATCAGTTATTTTAATTTTAATTTCAAGGATGGAATTTCAGCGTAAAATAAATGTCATAGGTATATATCATTTCAACCTTCTTAATTTATTCGAAATAATTCAGATAACAGTTTTATATACAGTCAAATAGTATACAGGGTGATAACAGGAATATATAAAAATAAATAAACATCCAAATCATCCAAAATATCAACCAATAGGCATCCATCACAATAATCATCCAAATTAGCCAATAAATCATAATAATTAACTAGTTATCAAAATCGAGTATTTAACTAGCAATTTAATTTCTATTTCAAATTTAACCATTGGTTTTAATTTCTAACAGTCAATTCATATGTCAATTTAAATGTTGATTAAATTACCAAACAACATTCAATAAAATTACTTCATGATATCAATTTAACGAGCATAAAAATATTTTAGTACTTCGTGAGCATTTAAAACACTCAACATTATTTGAAACTGAAAATTTTTCAGCTTTAAATAAATTCCAATTTGATTCCATGTCGTAGACGATGTCAATACGAATCCAATGCAACCCGTTTCGCTCAAATCGGACCTCGCACAGAAAAGATATGCAATTTATTAATATTTAAGGTAATTAAAATATAATTAACACTTAATTAACAAAATTAACTTAACTAACCCTCTTCCTCTCAATGTAGATACCCAGCCTACGTCTTCCCTTTCCCAGCTCGATCGTGTTCCTCTTTCTTTTATTTATATTTACATCGATCGAACGAATGCCTCAGCCCACCATCGACGTCGCCGACCCAGAACCACCGCGCGCCACCTGCGCCTCGCCCCTCAATCCATCGTGCATGCTCAAACGATGCAGTGAGACCCTAGTCTGATGCGATGAACACGAGCAATTCCTGGTGATCTCAAGATGATACGCCTCGATACAACCGTGCAGATTGTAGAGCTCATCAAACTCTATGTTTTTCCTTTTGTAATCATTTGATTTTGATGAATGGACGAGGAGAAATCAAGGGGAGAGGATTGGCCATTTTTGGCCATTGGACGATATAAAAGAGGAAGCAACTGTCGATTTTCTTTTAGGGTTTCAGTCGAGAGAAATGAAATGATACGACCTTATATATAGAGTTCCGACACTATCACATATAAATTTTCCAAACTCTAAAAGAAGCATGCCGTCTGGTATACTATATACTCTCACTCCGAACACAATGGAACTAGTTTCGGAAGCTAATTCCATCATATTTAGAAGATAGCTTTTCAAAATCAAATTATTTTAATTAAATTCCTTTAATTAATTTCTACGCGTTTAAAGCTCGCACGGCGGACCAATAAGTCCGATCACAATGAAACTTGAAATTCAATAACAATTCACTATTACGGACCCGATGAAACTGGTTTCGTCGAAATCCGAGATAGTGTCCAAAATGGCTATTTTCACACGTTAATTAAAACAAGTAAATTCAGAAATTAATTTAATCACTCTAAATTCAATTTTTGAAAGTTAACAATTTTAATTCTTGTTTAAATAAAATTTAAATCAAATTCCTACATCATTTTTGTTCATATTAAATTCAGGATTCAATTATTTAAATAATTTTCAATAATAAATTTATATGATTTAATTATCCAATAAATTACATTAATAAATAATTAAATTTCAAATGAATTTTAGTTATCAAACAATAATTTTATTTTAATCTATATAATTCAACATTTATTATTCAATTCATGCTATTGATTATAAACACATTCGATACATAGAATTTTATTCCAATACAAATAATTTCCTTAAATCTTATCGGAATTGTGATTTCAAAATTTTATTCAAGTTTATATTCAATAAAATACATTAATAAATCATTAAGTTTTTATTTCTAACCATTTCTGTTCAATAATTATATTAAATTTAATAATTTAAAATAGTTAAAAATATGGGTTGTTACAAATAGAATTTTTTTTACCTTATTGATCTAGCTAATAAGTGACACCTTAATATGTGAATTCTCCTTAGACTTCTAAATCAGCACCCGATTTTTGCAGGAGATAGATGAACCATGTAACTCTTTATTATATTTGATGTTTTTTTTATTTGTATTTGATTATTTTCTGAATGGGAGAAGGCAGTTTCAACCATGGAAAGTAGAGAAGAGAGAAGAAAATTAAACTAAGGAAAATAAAACTTGTGGATTTGTTCTAGTTAAAAGAATGGAACATTTCCAATTCTTTCTAATTAAAACTTCCTTAATTAAACCTTCCATAATTTTCAATTACTCCACCTTTTTAACTTCCCTTGTAAGGCCGGCCATAGGTGGCCATTTATGGTGCGTAGTTACCAAAATCCCTTCAAGAAATTATCTCCCAATTAGAAAACATTTAAAATTACACTTACATCGTATATCAACCCATGCAACTATAAATTTTATACATGTATCAAATAATTACAAAAAACACAAAAATCATCAAACAAATTAAATAATAATTAATATTTATCAAATATTAATTATCTTAAGTAATTCACAACATTTGTAGACTAACTAAATCATGTGGTTGTTCAAAGAATTCACAAATACGATTTTGAGGCTCAAAGGAGTGATTTCAGTTAACAATTAATTTTGACAAGTTCAAATATTGATGTACTTACATCACCTTAGCTAGTGGTGTAACACTTTGGCTAAATTCATCACTTGTTGATTTTGTTTTGATAAAAATCTACTTTTACATTTTCTTAAGTGGTACCTTTTAGTAACGATAATTTGCACACATTCTCTTCGTCCACCCTATATCACATTAAGATTTGTAGAATTTGATTTTCGATCAAATTCCAATTGATATTATCCTTATTCAACTCAATTAGTCCATAAAAAGTCCTTGGTTTGGTGATAACATTTATTATTAACCATATGACATTGGTGTTATCCCACCTTTTGGCAAGGCTGAGATATCAAAGAACTGACTGAAAACCAGGGATCGCTCTTCCTGGATATCGAGTACGCACAGATTCACCGTGGATATCGATGAATTTTGTCCGAGTCCGTATCAGTCTACAATTGAGAAGACACGACAAGCGATGCCGTGATAACTAACGTTCCAAATTTCAAGTCAATCCGAGTTCGTATGCTCGAGTTATAATCGATGCAAATTGAAGTAGATAACTCCATTTCGTATCCATCATCGAGCCTTAGTTCCCATCGATCTTATTCGCATCGATCAGGCCACACTAATTTGCATCCATATGAGAGCCTTGGTTCGAACCCATCCGGGCTATGGAATTCGTGTCCATCAGGGAATTCTACCTTGTTCGTATCGATCAACCAAAATCCCTTGTTCGTATCCATCAGCTGTAGCATGGAGGTCTACTTCGTATCCATCCACCGGCTTTGTTCGTATCCATCGAATCACATTTGTTCGAATCCATCAGATAATCTTGGTTCGTATCAATCAGGTGACCTTAGTTCGTATCCATCAAACAATCGCTATTTCGTATCCATCGAGTAATCCCTGTTCGTATCCATCACAATATTACTTGTTCGTATCCATCAAGCGGAAGCAACTTTGATCGATACGAACCATAGCCACCTCCATCGATACAAACTACGCCACCATTCATCGATACGAACTAAACCTTCTCAATCGATTCGAACTGAGCATACTACAGATCGATACGACGAGCGCGTTATTGATCCACTCGAACGAGGCAACGACCTTTGATACGAATAAGGAGAAATTCAAGGGGTGACTCGGTCAAGCCGGCATAAAACGTGGATCGATCCGAAGAGAGCGTGCCGCGTCATCGCTTGGGCACGTGCAACAATCGATTCGAAGAAGATCGATTCGAAACCATTGATTCGAACCAAACAGCATTTCGAAAAGCTACAACTCGTATCGATCATAACTCGAGATCCACAAGTCCAAATGCTATGAAATTTTCACAGGAGCTTACGTACAAGCTAAAGAATATTCACACCAAGTTTCGACTCCATTGGACAAAATCTTAATCGATATGAATTGCATTCGTATCGATCACGAATAGAGTCAAAACTTCATGGCATCGATCGCATGGGCCCACCCACATGCCAGAAGAAGTCTCCCAAGATCTAAGCAAAATATCAGCCTCCTACGCCTATAAATAGAGCCCCAGGGCCTACAGAAGAAGGATCTTTTGACTCTCCAACGCCCAGACTCTACCGGAATCGACTTTGCACTCCATAACTGTTGTTGTACTCGAATTTTAGAGTTGTAACTCTTTGTAGCTTGCTGTAATCAAGTGTAATCATCAAGAGAATATCAATAAAATCATAAAACTTCATAGTGGACGTAGGCAACACGCCGAAACACTCTAAATGGTCGTGTGTCTTTGCATTACTTATTAGTTTTTGGAGTTTTTGTTAGATAATCCACATTTTACATTTATATTCGTCATTTTTATCTCTTCAAAAACTTCCAAAGAGTGCCGTGCCCATTTTTGGTACAAGCACTTTGGTACTTTCATTGAGAAAACACTGCTTTTTTCCTGCTTCTTGGATATACCGTCGATACCGGATTGCATAAATCCAAGAGGAAGATCCAGATCTCAAATCCAAAATCCTTCCAACCTATTCAAATTTGCATAAAATCTCGGAAAGGTCTCCACCTATCATAATGGTTAGCACAAGGACCGCCTCCACCGCTGCCGATCAAGAAGGACGGGATAGACAGAATCCCACGGCATTGCCTCCATCCAACCAAAATGCTACCGGACCCTCAGATCCGTCAGGCCCGGTTACAAGGTAAGAATTTCAGATGCTGCTTCAAGAGTTGACCCAGAGTCGGCAGCAATTGACTAAACAGCTGCGCACTAATGCTGAACTGGCTAACCAATTGAACCGCCAAAGGTGTTGGAGATCCAGGAGGGATCACGCCTCACACTCCTCTACAGAAAGTTCAGCCTCGTCTGACTACCACCATAGATCCACCCGTCCCCGGCTAGACGGGAGTTATACACAAGCTACTGGACATCAACTAGCAATGACCGTTGGATAGCTGAGGGTTGGTCCATCGGCCAGTTTTCATACTGGACCCTCCTCCTGGGGAGGTACTGTTCCTCAATACACCACAGACAACCGTGCTACCACCGCTGCGTTTAGCCAAGGTTTGATGCCCGAAATTAGTCGGATCAGAACCATCATCAGCGTGGACGTACTCCTGAACCATACGTCCCAGAGGACTTTAAGCCAAGGAGGCGAGATGTAACGATCGCGATTTTTCGTTGCCGAAAAATCGAACCGTTAGGGTTTTAGAAGAAGAAAGAGGTAGAAGAAGAAAGAAAAGAAAGAGAAGAGAAAACAGAAAAACAAGTAACAGAACGAGAAACAATAACAGAATCTCACAGTCGCAGCGGAACAACATATAATAGATAAATGAATATTCATTAAAACAAAAGAACTATACATTTTATACATTACATCACATTACATTACATCAATCAGAGTGTACGACAACAACAGCGGAAAGAAATACTATATACAATAGATAATAGACTACGCTATCTGGCTCGCCTCCAGATCTGCACAGCAACTCCCGAATCCAGAATAACCTGATAACCTAACTCTAGACTGCCCGTGTGGAAAATAGTGGGCACCCAGAGTTTAGGAAAGGAACAATAAACTCCAGGTCAGTCATGGGACTGGTGTGAGAACTCAAAACAGTTTATCTTTAAACAAGCAACAAGAAAATTTAAATTTTGAAATCCGCAATGCTTTTTGGAAAATGAAACTACCATAAGGCCTCCCGGCACACACACAATGCAAACGCACACATGGGGGAGATTTCTCCTTATGATAGTCAAACATGCTTACTACGAGAAAAATTCTTTGATATTATTACTAGTGCATAGTGGAAAATATTTCGAAAGTATAATATAAATCCTAGCCAGCATAGGTACCATGATACTATGCCTACTATAGCTGCCATGTTAAATGGCAGGTTCTACAACTAAAACCGTACAGGGCGCGTATTGGATGAATGGATTTCCAACAAATGGTCAGGCTAAGGAACTTCCTACTGCCACATGGGATCGCCTCTGGCGGGACGTCCCGAGAACTAACGTTACGGTTAGATCTCTGCCAACACAAGGCCGGGTTACCTCTGTAACTAGGTAACTACTACACGAATATGCCATCCCCCGGTCCTTTGGGACCTTTATCCGAGCGCTCGCAACAACAACACCACACAGTAATAGGTATAGTGTATCAACATGAGTAAGTATCTGGGCTCCATACCATGATACCACCCTTTTCCAGAAGGAAATGACATACCCTAAAGGGCGCGACCCTCATAACCTTGCCGCATATTCCTGTTTCGACCATTTCCGGGGAGTGAGGTCCTGACGAAGTCTCGTCCACAAAGCTACGCTTTGTGTAACAAAGCCATGCTTCGGGTCCACAGATGACCAAAGCAATAATCACAAAGATAAATGATCAAACAAATGATCATATCACAAATGACCAACCAATGATCATCACACAGCAGCACTCAGCATGCCACATTACCAGATTGGGAAATATCGCTGATAACCTTCAACTACATAACCTCTGAGCTCGTACGTCTCAGAGAAGGGTGTTAAGCTAAGAGAATAAATTCTCCGCCACCAACAGAAATGTATTTGAAAGAAATCTGCTCTATCTCTCAAAATGTAATGTCAGACACGTAACCATACAAGTCTGTTCCGGGTTCGAACAGAACCGAAGGCACTTCCAAGGAAGCCCTTGCAATCCGGGTATTCACAATCCCGATAAAATTTCCCATCACAAAGGAAATCTCCATATCGTAGCTAACGATGCGGAGACAATCGATAGGTCATCCTATCGTTTTCACAAATACCCGGTCTTCAACACCGGTCTTCAAATGCAATCCAAACGACGTATCGCATATTCGGAATGGGATATATGACACAAAGGTCCTCTCCCGGCTAAACCGAATAGCGAGCGCTTATTTTAAAAATAAGTGTGCATTCAATTCCAAACAAACACAATCAATACTATCCAAGGGTAAATATTGATAGTCGGTTATTTAACTATCAATAAAGATGCGCCACATCATCAGATTCCAAATAAATTTCCAAAATTATTTAATCCCAAAAATATCTTCACAAGATATATATATATATATACACCATTTCCAAATAATTGCCCCAGTTATTTGTTTTACCAAAACCACTTCACGATAAAATTTTCCACACTTAACCAATTGAAAAACCAATTTTCAATTCACCTTTACCATTTGAAAACCAATTTTCAAATCACCTTAACCATTTGCAAACCAATTTCAAATCACCTTAACCATTTGAAAACTAATTTCAAATCACCTTAACCATATATACCTTTTGAAACAAATTTCAAACCACCAAATAAATCTTTACCGATTTATTTTAACTTACGTTCCAAATTCGTAAATTATATTTTCATATTTAAAAATAAATCAACATTTATTTTTAAACAAATTTCCCTTCATATATATAAATTCCAAAGTGGATTTAAATTCCAAGCATCTACTAGCATACGATTCCCAAATCGATTTCAAGTTATTTGCTTTCAATTACCTTAAAGGTGAATTCACAAAAACCGTTCCATTTCATATTAGAAAACCATTCCCATGCTTATTTAAAAAAATAAGTAATTCACAAATTTATTTATTTTCAACGATTTGAAAATATTCCATATACTTAAATCACAGTTAAGTATTTATTCCATTCTCTTTAAGAAAACATTCCTTTATTCACATTTATTTGGGTTAAAAACGAATGTTGCGTAAAACATCGTTACGACAACCCAAAAACACTAGTATATGGATTTGAAATAAAAAAAAATGGATACATAAATCCACTACTATTCAAAATATTCCCTTCTATTTCTCGAAATCGTCTATTTCAACAATCAATGTTGAAATCTATGATTTCGATACTCAATACATTTTAAAACACCTTTAATTCGTTTTAAATTCCATTTAAAACATTCCTTTCCCAAAAACAAACCCATTTTATTTAATAATCTATTCAATATTCAAAATAGTGAATATAGCCCACTTAACAAATTCCCATATTTCAATTTATCAAATTCGATGAATTTCAAATTTATAAACATAGTTTATAAATTCCATTTCTATTATAAACCCCAATTTTATAAATTCCTTTATTAATCCGATGCAATTTTACATAACCTAGTTTCATACCCAAAAGCCATATTGTAAGTTAAATACTTATAATATTATTTATTTACCAAATCGTTCCTTTGAACTTCACCAATTTAAAATCTTATCACTTACAAGATTTCTTTATGGTTTATAATAATTTCAACTAATGAAATCTTCATTTATTAACAATTTCTATAAAATTCCCCTTTTTAATGCCCAAATCCATTTTTATAAGTTAATAACTTATAAGCTTAAAATTTTCCAATAACCATTCGTTTTATAAATTTCACATTTATTAATCTATAAATCCTAGTGAAATTCATGTTATACATCAACTTAACACTTTATAAATTTATTCTATAACTTCAATAATTTTTATTTAAAAACATCCATTTATAAAATCCTTTATATCAACCATTAATAATAATAACTTCCCAAAAACCAAATTTAACTATTTTATAAAAACCTATTATTGTTAAAAATTTCTTTTAAGTTATATTTTATAAAAAATATAAATTTTTAAAACATAAAATTTTATCCATCTATTTATTTTAAAATTTAATCAATCCAAAATTTTTAATAAACCATATTCTTTGAAAAATCGATTTAAAACCCCTTTTAAATTCAAAACCGTTATTTTAATTTTAAAAATTTGAATCCGATGATGCAACAACATCAGATGGTCAATCACGGGAATAAGTGTCATATATCAATATGATTATCAACAATCAACATAATATTCATAAACAGATAAATATGTGAGGAATCCAGTTGGATCCCTCCAACCTGTTACCCTGCATCCACAGACGTTAGCACAATACCAATTCCACTTCAAGGTGGAATATCGCGGTATATGGGATTTTATAAATATCCGCTTAATAGGCGGCGCAATAGGGTCTCATCCGCTATACGAGGCGGGGAATCAAATCCGATATATACATATGCCAATATATATATATCGCTATATATAGTATATATCCTACTATATCTACTAACACAATCAATCAGCAATCAACAATCAATATTAACTATTCAAAATTTTAAACAAAACCTTTCGATTGAGTGAGGAGTTCTCACCTTGATTTTGTTTCCGTTTTCGCGTTCGTTTCGAATAAAATTAAACGAACGTTTAATTTTACCCAAAATTCAAACGAGCTCCAATCGACTCCAAACCAGCTGCATTGCGAAGAGCACGACGATACGAAGCCAACGCAAAAAATCTCGTCCGAATCTGACATCATATGACAAAGATATCGCATTTTAAACGTTGTACAATCGTTAATATAGTAAATTATTTACAAATCTCTATTACAAACCCTTCCCCAGATCACAGCCGCACATCAAGCTTCCCCCCTTCCTTCTTGCGCACGGCTATAACCATCTCCAGGAACAAAACGCACGTATAGAACCCATAGAAGCTCCAACTAGGGTTTGAATCTTCGACCACCACGAGCCACTTGAAGGCGATCAGGAAGTGCCACTTCGGGGCCCACGACAAGGGCTACACTCGGCCCAAACATGGCCAAGCTCGGTCATCACAATCACACGTAGTTCGAGGCCGACCTCATGCCCTTTGCAGCCCCTTTCCCGTTGATCCACTTCGTTTTAAACGATCTCGACCGTTGAGATTGCAGTACTCATTATCCCCTTCGATTTTGTAGTTGACGACTTCGTCTAATTTTGCGTGGATTGGGAGATTTGGAGGAAAGAAAATCGGTGATTTTCGGCCATTGGAAACATTGGGGCGGCGGCTGAGCATATGGAGCTAGGGTTTTGAAAAATATTAAGAGATATATGTTATTAATCTTATTTTAATAATAAAATTCTCTTTTTAATAACTTATGCAAACGAACTCCAATCTACGCGTTCCGACAGGCGATTCTAAAGTTTTTCCGCGTTCCGGACGCAATGGAACAGGTTTCGTAAGCTAATTCGGAAGTATGTGTGAGATACGGCAATAAACGGTCGATTTAAATTTAAACCGATTTAAGCGATTTCTAGGCGTTTTGGCTTGTACCGGACAAACGATAAATCCGATTGACTTGAAATTTGAAATCTTACAATAATATCACATTACGGATCCGATGAAACTGGTTTCGTCGAAATCCGAGACCGTTTGAAAAATGGCTATTTTAACTCGCCGAATTAAAATTAAAACGATATCGATGCGTTTCGAGCTGCCACGGTCAAACGACAACTCCGTTTGCTACGAAATTTGAAATCCGATAATAACTAACTATTACGGATCCAATGGAACTCGTTTCGTTCAATTCCGAGACTGTTCAAAAATTGGCTATTTTTCAGTCGATAATTAAATATTAAAATATTCAATTTTTACAAATTAGCTCCAAATTCAATTTTACAAGTTCTAAAATATTTCTATAACTTTAATATGATATAACAAAATTTTCCAAACCATTTTCAATCATATTTAACCCAATATCTAATTATTTGTGGAATTTCACTATTAAATAAATCGATTTAATTGCAAAATTAAATCCAAAATTCAAAATAAAATTTATTCGACTCCAAAAATTCACTTATTAATATTTAAAATTAATTAAATATTCAAATTTAAATTATTAAAAATTCTGGGTCGTTACAATCTTCCCCCCTTAAAAGAATTTCGTCCTCGAAATTGCAAGTTAAGGAGAATAATTCATAATCCGTTTATTATTTTTCCAAAACTAATAGTTTTATCAACCTTCTAACACCAATCTTTTTATTAAAGATTTACTATCATTTCAATTAGCTTTCCAACTTCAATTATAGGTTTCAAACAACATTGTTTACTCAACAATTCAAATTTAAATTTAAATTCAAATTTCAAACTTTCAAAATTTCTCAAAATTTCTCTAACTCCCTAAATTTTCGAAAAATTTCGCCAGAGTCTCCTTTGCGCGGCTAGATCGGTACGACTACAAAACGGCTCTACGGCCCCTCAGAATCAAAAAGAAAAGAGAAAGCCAAGTGGCTAGAGAAGGAAATCATCAAATCTCATATAAAAACTGAAATACGTACCTTTTTGTCGAGCCATTCAATTTTTTTAAATTCAAAATCAAAATTCCAATTCCTTTATATACCTGTATATCCTACTAGTAGTAGTATCCAATTCCAACATTCAAACTATTTTGCCAATTCAAGTTCAAAATTTCCAATACATGCTTCTTACACATTTTTTTAGTTTATTATTGAAGTTGCATATTCAATTCATTCGTTTCAATTCCAATTCAATTCTATTCAATTTCATTTGAATTCAATTACATAGCTTCCAATTGCGCTAGTTCAATTTCATTAACACTTAATGAATTTACATACAATCAACCAACAAGCAAATAACGACCAATGTACATTCAATACAACCAAATTTATTTATTTTACTTACATTCAATTTGGTTCAACTGTTTTAATTCCAATTGGTTTAACATTCAATTGATTTTCATTCTATTATTAAACTATTTTCAAATGAATTTACACTTGCATGCATCATTTCATATCAACTTATTCATATTCTATTGATTAACATTCAATTCATGCTTTAACTCAATTGCTAGTTCTTTTTTACAAATAAAATTGAATTTCATTTATATAACTTAAGTTCACCTTTTTAACAATTTCATTTACTCACTTTATTCACTTACTTTGATATTAACATCAATTCTTTCAATATTCCTTAAGTTATATTCCATTTCAACTTTATTTACATCATTTAATTCACTTGATTATTTAACTTTGATGCAAAGATCGATTTTTTATTCAACTTCACTTAAGTTATTCCATTTAAACATCATTTGTTAATCAAACTTAAGTTTTACTTATCAATTCAATTCGGATTTTAAATTCCAAAGTAAATCCTATTTAACTTTTACTTAAGTCAAATTCATATCAATATTCAAATTCATATTCCATTTTACTTAACTTAATTGTTTAACCACTTCAATAACTGGTTTCACTTACATTTTCCCATTCTATAAGTTATAAAACTTATTATTCAACTTCTAACTTATATTATAAGTTCAAAACTTATTTCGCTTATACTTATCAACTTCAAGTTGAATTTTAATTTTAAATTGATTTATTACAACAAAACTTCAATTTTAAATTCATTATTGTAGCAAATCCATCACATAGAAACTCGAAAATGATACTGATGATGCTGCAGTCATCACCCTTATTATTTCCCAGTGACAATAGTGAAATCAATGCTAAATATTCTTTCAAAAATTTCCTTTCTATTCATAAATCACTTTTATAACCCTTTTACTTATATAATTTTACTTCTTATATACATACATGATTATCTTACAATTGTAAATCATCATTAATTATTATTTCATCTTATGATTCATTGGTTTATACCATTATTCTTTTACAATAGTTGCTTTTATCAGCTTATTCAAACAACTTTTAATTATTTTATATATATATCATTTACAACAACCAAGCAATCAATTATATACACACTTCAATAATTCCTGAAAAATTATTTTCTTTTTATATATAAAATATAATCGAGGTAAAATTATTTCATTTACCCAATTTAAAACAATATTGTGTCGAATTGTTCTATTCAAGTGTTTAGGAACCCCTTCGATTCAGTTTTCGAGGCTGCGCCGACGAAGGTTCATATACCACTCAATAAACCAATCATCACAATATAAAACAATTTTATATTCACTAACAAATACGCACTCATATCTATTATTACACTCACACTCATTCTAGAGTACTGCTGACCCTATCTCTAATGAGTAACACCCAACAGAGCAGGTTGTCGCTTAACCATATGCTCTGATACCAAATGTAACGATCGCGATTTTTCGTTGCCGAAAAATCGAACCGTTAGGGTTTTAGAAGAAGAAAGAGGTAGAAGAAGAAAGAAAAGAAAGAGAAGAGAAAACAGAAAAACAAGTAACAGAACGAGAAACAATAACAGAATCTCACAGTCGCAGCGGAACAACATATAATAGATAAATGAATATTCATTAAAACAAAAGAACTATACATTTTATACATTACATCACATTACATTACATCAATCAGAGTGTACGACAACAACAGCGGAAAGAAATACTATATACAATAGATAATAGACTACGCTATCTGGCTCGCCTCCAGATCTGCACAGCAACTCCCGAATCCAGAATAACCTGATAACCTAACTCTAGACTGCCCGTGTGGAAAATAGTGGGCACCCAGAGTTTAGGAAAGGAACAATAAACTCCAGGTCAGTCATGGGACTGGTGTGAGAACTCAAAACAGTTTATCTTTAAACAAGCAACAAGAAAATTTAAATTTTGAAATCCGCAATGCTTTTTGGAAAATGAAACTACCATAAGGCCTCCCGGCACACACACAATGCAAACGCACACATGGGGGAGATTTCTCCTTATGATAGTCAAACATGCTTACTACGAGAAAAATTCTTTGATATTATTACTAGTGCATAGTGGAAAATATTTCGAAAGTATAATATAAATCCTAGCCAGCATAGGTACCATGATACTATGCCTACTATAGCTGCCATGTTAAATGGCAGGTTCTACAACTAAAACCGTACAGGGCGCGTATTGGATGAATGGATTTCCAACAAATGGTCAGGCTAAGGAACTTCCTACTGCCACATGGGATCGCCTCTGGCGGGACGTCCCGAGAACTAACGTTACGGTTAGATCTCTGCCAACACAAGGCCGGGTTACCTCTGTAACTAGGTAACTACTACACGAATATGCCATCCCCCGGTCCTTTGGGACCTTTATCCGAGCGCTCGCAACAACAACACCACACAGTAATAGGTATAGTGTATCAACATGAGTAAGTATCTGGGCTCCATACCATGATACCACCCTTTTCCAGAAGGAAATGACATACCCTAAAGGGCGCGACCCTCATAACCTTGCCGCATATTCCTGTTTCGACCATTTCCG
Source organism: Allium cepa (assembly GCA_030765085.1). Taxonomy (NCBI): domain Eukaryota; kingdom Viridiplantae; phylum Streptophyta; class Magnoliopsida; order Asparagales; family Amaryllidaceae; genus Allium; species Allium cepa. Next base: position 73,091,205 of record CM060941.1, on the reverse strand, counting down.
GGGAGTGAGGTCCTGACGAAGTCTCGTCCACAAAGCTACGCTTTGTGTAACAAAGCCATGCTTCGGGTCCACAGATGACCAAAGCAATAATCACAAAGATAAATGATCAAACAAATGATCATATCACAAATGACCAACCAATGATCATCACACAGCAGCACTCAGCATGCCACATTACCAGATTGGGAAATATCGCTGATAACCTTCAACTACATAACCTCTGAGCTCGTACGTCTCAGAGAAGGGTGTTAAGCTAAGAGAATAAATTCTCCGCCACCAACAGAAATGTATTTGAAAGAAATCTGCTCTATCTCTCAAAATGTAATGTCAGACACGTAACCATACAAGTCTGTTCCGGGTTCGAACAGAACCGAAGGCACTTCCAAGGAAGCCCTTGCAATCCGGGTATTCACAATCCCGATAAAATTTCCCATCACAAAGGAAATCTCCATATCGTAGCTAACGATGCGGAGACAATCGATAGGTCATCCTATCGTTTTCACAAATACCCGGTCTTCAACACCGGTCTTCAAATGCAATCCAAACGACGTATCGCATATTCGGAATGGGATATATGACACAAAGGTCCTCTCCCGGCTAAACCGAATAGCGAGCGCTTATTTTAAAAATAAGTGTGCATTCAATTCCAAACAAACACAATCAATACTATCCAAGGGTAAATATTGATAGTCGGTTATTTAACTATCAATAAAGATGCGCCACATCATCAGATTCCAAATAAATTTCCAAAATTATTTAATCCCAAAAATATCTTCACAAGATATATATATATATATACACCATTTCCAAATAATTGCCCCAGTTATTTGTTTTACCAAAACCACTTCACGATAAAATTTTCCACACTTAACCAATTGAAAAACCAATTTTCAATTCACCTTTACCATTTGAAAACCAATTTTCAAATCACCTTAACCATTTGCAAACCAATTTCAAATCACCTTAACCATTTGAAAACTAATTTCAAATCACCTTAACCATATATACCTTTTGAAACAAATTTCAAACCACCAAATAAATCTTTACCGATTTATTTTAACTTACGTTCCAAATTCGTAAATTATATTTTCATATTTAAAAATAAATCAACATTTATTTTTAAACAAATTTCCCTTCATATATATAAATTCCAAAGTGGATTTAAATTCCAAGCATCTACTAGCATACGATTCCCAAATCGATTTCAAGTTATTTGCTTTCAATTACCTTAAAGGTGAATTCACAAAAACCGTTCCATTTCATATTAGAAAACCATTCCCATGCTTATTTAAAAAAATAAGTAATTCACAAATTTATTTATTTTCAACGATTTGAAAATATTCCATATACTTAAATCACAGTTAAGTATTTATTCCATTCTCTTTAAGAAAACATTCCTTTATTCACATTTATTTGGGTTAAAAACGAATGTTGCGTAAAACATCGTTACGACAACCCAAAAACACTAGTATATGGATTTGAAATAAAAAAAAATGGATACATAAATCCACTACTATTCAAAATATTCCCTTCTATTTCTCGAAATCGTCTATTTCAACAATCAATGTTGAAATCTATGATTTCGATACTCAATACATTTTAAAACACCTTTAATTCGTTTTAAATTCCATTTAAAACATTCCTTTCCCAAAAACAAACCCATTTTATTTAATAATCTATTCAATATTCAAAATAGTGAATATAGCCCACTTAACAAATTCCCATATTTCAATTTATCAAATTCGATGAATTTCAAATTTATAAACATAGTTTATAAATTCCATTTCTATTATAAACCCCAATTTTATAAATTCCTTTATTAATCCGATGCAATTTTACATAACCTAGTTTCATACCCAAAAGCCATATTGTAAGTTAAATACTTATAATATTATTTATTTACCAAATCGTTCCTTTGAACTTCACCAATTTAAAATCTTATCACTTACAAGATTTCTTTATGGTTTATAATAATTTCAACTAATGAAATCTTCATTTATTAACAATTTCTATAAAATTCCCCTTTTTAATGCCCAAATCCATTTTTATAAGTTAATAACTTATAAGCTTAAAATTTTCCAATAACCATTCGTTTTATAAATTTCACATTTATTAATCTATAAATCCTAGTGAAATTCATGTTATACATCAACTTAACACTTTATAAATTTATTCTATAACTTCAATAATTTTTATTTAAAAACATCCATTTATAAAATCCTTTATATCAACCATTAATAATAATAACTTCCCAAAAACCAAATTTAACTATTTTATAAAAACCTATTATTGTTAAAAATTTCTTTTAAGTTATATTTTATAAAAAATATAAATTTTTAAAACATAAAATTTTATCCATCTATTTATTTTAAAATTTAATCAATCCAAAATTTTTAATAAACCATATTCTTTGAAAAATCGATTTAAAACCCCTTTTAAATTCAAAACCGTTATTTTAATTTTAAAAATTTGAATCCGATGATGCAACAACATCAGATGGTCAATCACGGGAATAAGTGTCATATATCAATATGATTATCAACAATCAACATAATATTCATAAACAGATAAATATGTGAGGAATCCAGTTGGATCCCTCCAACCTGTTACCCTGCATCCACAGACGTTAGCACAATACCAATTCCACTTCAAGGTGGAATATCGCGGTATATGGGATTTTATAAATATCCGCTTAATAGGCGGCGCAATAGGGTCTCATCCGCTATACGAGGCGGGGAATCAAATCCGATATATACATATGCCAATATATATATATCGCTATATATAGTATATATCCTACTATATCTACTAACACAATCAATCAGCAATCAACAATCAATATTAACTATTCAAAATTTTAAACAAAACCTTTCGATTGAGTGAGGAGTTCTCACCTTGATTTTGTTTCCGTTTTCGCGTTCGTTTCGAATAAAATTAAACGAACGTTTAATTTTACCCAAAATTCAAACGAGCTCCAATCGACTCCAAACCAGCTGCATTGCGAAGAGCACGACGATACGAAGCCAACGCAAAAAATCTCGTCCGAATCTGACATCATATGACAAAGATATCGCATTTTAAACGTTGTACAATCGTTAATATAGTAAATTATTTACAAATCTCTATTACAAACCCTTCCCCAGATCACAGCCGCACATCAAGCTTCCCCCCTTCCTTCTTGCGCACGGCTATAACCATCTCCAGGAACAAAACGCACGTATAGAACCCATAGAAGCTCCAACTAGGGTTTGAATCTTCGACCACCACGAGCCACTTGAAGGCGATCAGGAAGTGCCACTTCGGGGCCCACGACAAGGGCTACACTCGGCCCAAACATGGCCAAGCTCGGTCATCACAATCACACGTAGTTCGAGGCCGACCTCATGCCCTTTGCAGCCCCTTTCCCGTTGATCCACTTCGTTTTAAACGATCTCGACCGTTGAGATTGCAGTACTCATTATCCCCTTCGATTTTGTAGTTGACGACTTCGTCTAATTTTGCGTGGATTGGGAGATTTGGAGGAAAGAAAATCGGTGATTTTCGGCCATTGGAAACATTGGGGCGGCGGCTGAGCATATGGAGCTAGGGTTTTGAAAAATATTAAGAGATATATGTTATTAATCTTATTTTAATAATAAAATTCTCTTTTTAATAACTTATGCAAACGAACTCCAATCTACGCGTTCCGACAGGCGATTCTAAAGTTTTTCCGCGTTCCGGACGCAATGGAACAGGTTTCGTAAGCTAATTCGGAAGTATGTGTGAGATACGGCAATAAACGGTCGATTTAAATTTAAACCGATTTAAGCGATTTCTAGGCGTTTTGGCTTGTACCGGACAAACGATAAATCCGATTGACTTGAAATTTGAAATCTTACAATAATATCACATTACGGATCCGATGAAACTGGTTTCGTCGAAATCCGAGACCGTTTGAAAAATGGCTATTTTAACTCGCCGAATTAAAATTAAAACGATATCGATGCGTTTCGAGCTGCCACGGTCAAACGACAACTCCGTTTGCTACGAAATTTGAAATCCGATAATAACTAACTATTACGGATCCAATGGAACTCGTTTCGTTCAATTCCGAGACTGTTCAAAAATTGGCTATTTTTCAGTCGATAATTAAATATTAAAATATTCAATTTTTACAAATTAGCTCCAAATTCAATTTTACAAGTTCTAAAATATTTCTATAACTTTAATATGATATAACAAAATTTTCCAAACCATTTTCAATCATATTTAACCCAATATCTAATTATTTGTGGAATTTCACTATTAAATAAATCGATTTAATTGCAAAATTAAATCCAAAATTCAAAATAAAATTTATTCGACTCCAAAAATTCACTTATTAATATTTAAAATTAATTAAATATTCAAATTTAAATTATTAAAAATTCTGGGTCGTTACACGAGACATGGACCGTCGACAGTGCCCAGTCCATCCTCGCATTGTGGAACCCGACCACACTTTGGCTCAACGTGCATAGAATGTACAGATGCCAGATATTCCGACTATGATTTGGCAGATGATTCAAGAAAGTCAAGGCCTCACAATGACGACTGGGAATCTCCCAGGGTCATACCCCTTTTACCGATGAAATATTATATGCCGAATCCCCTCAGCGATTCAGGATGCCAACTCTACCAATGTATGAAGGAAATTCGGATCCCAATCAACATATCATGAAATATGAATGGTCAATGAGCACTGCGAGAGAAGATAATGCAGTGAAATGCCATAGTTTTCCCATTTCTTTAAGGGGCATTGCTACCATGTGGTTCATAAGATTGCCACCTCGATCCATTTCTTCCTTTGACCAGTTAGCCACTAAGTTTGTAGAACAATTTCGTATGCATATTGCGAGGCCTAATGTGACGCCCCACCTCCGTACCCACGCTAGCCAAGGACACTACGGGATAATGCCGTCAACTAGCACGGAGAATAAGACTGTTGAGGAGCGACCATCCATGTAATTGCTTTGTGCGAACGTGGATATGTCAGATAGTATAACATGCATATCATTTCAAGAGAAAATTCCGACATACCGAGACAAACTCAAAGCTACTACACAGAGGCTATAATATCTTCGGAAAAAAATGTAGAAATAAACATAACACCAATCAGTCACATAAGTTCATATCACAAAGGCGGAAATAGATATGAATATAACATATAGAAGTGTTTATCAGAGTAGTGGTCTAACAAGATCCACAATATCGCAAAAGAATAGATACAAGTGCTAGACAAAAGAATATGTATACATCAAGGAGTCTCTATCTCAAATGTATACAACAAAATAAACTACTAATCTAAGTAGTTAGCCAAAAGTCAGAATATTAACCCCAGAAGAGGAGTTAAGTAGAAGCACCAGTAACATCTCGGTCTGACCCAAGTATTTAATAAGAAAATAATAAACGGATCAGTCTAACTATAAATATCAGATAAAATGAGATATAAGAAGAGATATAATTAAAACGTATGATAACCAAAAATGTCTTACCTCGACAAGTATACATTAGGAAATCAACAAAGGAAAATCATACAAATATCTCACGAATCTCATAGCACACAAAGAATGTCATATTCTCTATTTAATCCACCAAGCCACAATAAATGACATACATATCAATGCCAATTGTAAAAGTTGGTGAAACATAAATTCAAGAAATCATCAATTAGAAATCCAGAAATCACAAGAAAAGGATGGTCAATCCCAAACGGAACGCTATTCCATAGACCGAACATCGACGCACCTAAATAGAGAGCCCCATGCATAGTCAAACATCGACGCACTTAGAAAGGTACGACCCATGCAAAGAAAAACTTCGACGCACCTAAATAGATACGCCCCATGTAATGTCTAGCATCGATATACCTAGAAAGATACACCCCGTGCATAAATAAGCATCAACGTACCTAGAAAGATACGTCCCATGCATAATCAACATCGACGTATCTAGAAAGATACGCCCCATGTAATGTCTAACATCGATGCACCTAGAAAGATACACCCCATGCAAAGTCGAACATCGACGCACCTAAAAAGATACCCCCCATGCCCCCACTTATTGAGCCGATTGCTCCACGAAGTAAACAAACATCGACGCACCTAAATAGATACGACCCATGTGTAAATAAACATCGACGCACCTAAATAGGTACGACCCATGCGAGAAATGAGATGAAGCTCAATAAAATGAAGTACAGTCCTCCACGTGGACAAAGAGACATCGCACATTGCTAGTCTAAACCATAAAATGATCATCATCAATCATCAAGAAGTGTCAATTACGATAAGCTAGTAAATATATGAGCTTAGCTTCATGTTCCATAACCACTAGCTTAACTTAAACATTTACGAGCAAATTGTAGATCTCCACTAGAAAATTGTCACAAGAGATTCAATCGAACAAATCCAAAAATTAACCAACGAAGTAAATGCAAGCGTTTCATGCCACTTGTTTTACTAAGTCGTTTAATTAGATTTCCTATACGAGTGAGGCAAAGGTTTGTATATGCTAGTAGATTGGAAAACGGTTTTATAAACAAGCTTGATATTGAAAATAGAGTTGATATCGTTTTGATAAAAGAGTTTTGATATTTACTACTAGTATTGAAACCTTTATATTTTTAAAGTGACAAAGCACAAAAATGATTGTAGAAACAACCAATCACTAAAATTCACATACGAAGACGTGAATCAATTCCAAAGAAATCGATATCAAATCCATCAAAATGGATATTTCCAAAAATCCTAAAATAGAAGTCATCAAAGTCGAATAACAATTGATACAACAAGTGGGAATAAACCCGAACCGATTAAATTTGGAAACCCAAGAGAAATAGACCAAAATAGGCATAATTGGCAATTAGGACCAGGTCAGTCGATTGAACTCAGAGAGTCAGTCGACTGACTGCAGGAAACAGAGCCCCCAAGCCTCTGCAAACAGCCCTCGGAATGCTTATTAGCTACAGCTAGTTGACTGACTGCAAAGGTCAGTCGACTGACTGGGGCTTAAGCAGTTTTCTAGCGTATATAATTGATGTGTAATCACATCTAATTCACGACCGAACGAGCAATGACGCTAGAGATTTATGCCAATGGGCAACCCGGCCCTATAGGCTCTTCGATGCATCACTAAAAACATGTTCAAACATCCATAAAAGGATTTTCATAGATTTTACTTTCAAAACACCAAAAGTTGGAATATATACCAAATCAATCCAAACCAAAATCAAATGCACATGAATAAGAGTTAGGAAGTCATACCTAACAATCAAGGATAGTTATAGACATAGATGTGAGATAAAAATCTCACCTTTGACCCAAAACAACGAATGAGAAGCTTGAAGACAAGGAAAGATCAACCACACTTCAATCTCAACACAGGAAGCTTGAATCTAAGCTTAAAAGAGAAACATTCCCAAATTAGGTTTAGTAATTTTCTAAAACTAAAGAGAGAAAGAGTTAGAGAAGATGAAGAGAAGGCTTATCAATGGCTTCTCTTTGATTTTGGAGCAAGAATTTGAGTTTGCAAAGGAACTAGGGCTTAGAAATTCTAATTTTCAATCCTTTCCCCCATTATTCTCTTGAGCTTGAGAGAGTTAGGAAATGAGGAATGAATGAAGAGAAGTGGAGAGGGGTTGGGTTGATATAACCAGAATTGGGCAAATGGGCTGAACCCAAACCAAAGCCCTTTAGAAAAAATAGCAAAAATCAACTTACTCCAAACATATCGAAGCTTATACTCATAAAGGTAGCAAACGGCATTTTGAACTCAATGGAAGGGGTCTCGAGTCCTAATTCGACTGTTTGCAAAAAGTAAATTTTCGGACCATAATCCGACTAACGATGAAATATTTAAGTAAAATATTTAAATATACAATCGATAAATATGCGGGTTGTTACACCTAAAGATGTCAATACTCTATCCAACGTTTGTCAAGCTCCCGGTGAGACACTTAGACACTACTTAGAGAGGTTTCATACTACGTGTGTGGAGACTAGTGACCCTAGCGACAACTCAATTTTAATGGCATTGACTAAGGTGATTGACCCTGATTCTGAGTTTGGAAATTGGTTAGCTGGGAAACCACCCCATCATTGGACGATTTCTACTCCAAAGCTGCTCAATTCTTGAGACGGGAGGAGGCGAAATAGTCTAGGAAGCAGGATGACGCGGGACCCAGTATGGAGGGGATACAGAGCAATTTGCGGTTAAGCAGTCCGGAGAGAGTTTCGAAAAAGTTCAATTAAATATACAGAACAAGCAAACTCAGCAGAGGAACAATGGCAATCAAAATAAGAAGCAAGATCTAGGGATCCAATGTTCGATAACTACACTCCATTGAACATGTCGCTAGAGAATGTGTATTTGCAAACCTGCAATACTATGCAATATAAGAAGCCTGCTTCAAAGCCATCATCGGTGAGGCAGATTCAGACATGAATGTTTTGTAGGTTCCATGAGAGTTACAACCACAACACAAATGAGTGTCGTCATTTGTAGGATCTCATCGAGAAATTGATTAGAGAGAGGAAGCTGGATCAGTTTATGCGGGCGCACCAGTTAGGTGGTGCGGGCCCATCAACCCAAAATCATATTTCGAATCAAGAAAGGCAACCGCTCGTACGGGCGGGAGGTTAGTTATAAATACAATAAGTGGTGGTCTTCATCCAGCAGACCGAAGCTGGAGGGAAATGGTGTCGTATGCCAGCTCTATCAGGCTTGCGGACTTCGAGTGTTGTAGCAGTTGTGATGATGGGGCTTCGGCCAAGCAACAAAGGACGATGACAAATGACATCGTATTCAGAAACAGAGACGTTGATAAAGTCAAAGCCCCCACTATCGACCCACTAGTCATATCCGCTCATGTAGGTCCTGCTTGGATGAAGAGGATCCTGGTTGATAGTAGGAGTTTTGTGAATATTTTGTTCAAGCGAGCATATGATTTGATGAGGATAGAAGCCAAGGATTTGAAACCTTGTCAATCTCGAATCCACGCTTCAATGGAAGTGCTACTATACCCACTAGCGTGGTGGAACTACCAGTGGAATTGGGGGTTGGAGAATGCCGGAGAGTCCGGATTATGCAGTTTGTTGTTTTAGACATAGATTCACCTTATAATGCCTTTTTGGGCCGACCGGCCCTTGTTGAATTTAGGGAAGACATTGCCCTGCTTGACTCTGAAGTTCCCCATCGATCGTGGGGTCGGGGTCGTTCAAGGAGATCAGGCTGTTGGGACAGCCTGTTATGTTGTTGAGCTGTGTGGGGTGCAACGAAAGGAGAAGGGAAAAGGTGTAGAGGAATCTCTCTGCGTCCATTGTGCCGATAATTGACAATTGGTGCCTAGGCCCTGGCCCGGGCACCCCAACCAATTCCAGAAGGATCTTGACTCGAGAGAAACTGAAAGAGAAGATGAAACTAAAGATAGTCAAGCTTCCCCTGCTGAACTGATGATCGATGTTCGGATTGATGATGATGGCGATTCAAGGATGATAAAAATTGGATCTCAGTTAAGCAAACAAACACAACATGAATTTGTTGAATTTCTCCGGTTGAATCTCGACGTATTCGCCTGGACGCATGCTGGTATGTGTGGGATCTCGTCGGACATCACGAGCCACACCTTGAATATTGACCCGCGGTGTATCCCGATCAAGCAGAAAAGGCGTGGTATGGATCCAGAGAGATCTGCCGCCCTTAAAGAAAAGGTCGATAAGCTGAAATCAAATGGGTTTATACAAGATGCTTTATACCCAAAGTGGGTACCCAATCCCGTGCTTGTCCTAAAGCCGAATGGGAAATGGAGGACATGTATTGATTATTCTGACATGAACAAAGCTTGCCCGAAAGACGGTTTTCCACATCCCCGGATTGACCAGCTTGTAGATTCAACGGCTGGACACGAGTTACTATCTTTTATGGATACTTATTCCGGCTACAATCAAATACCCATGCACTTACCCGACCAAGCATACTAGCTTCGTGACCGATCTGGGACTCTACTGCTACAGAGTCATGCCCTTCGTAATTAAGAACGTTGGAGAAACGTACCAACTCCTGGTCAACCGGATGTTCGCCAACCAAATCGGGAAGACCATGAAAGTATATGTGGACGACATGCTGGTAAAGTTGCAATTCTCCAGTGATCATGTAAAAGATTTGGAATCGATGTTCAACATCCTTTAGGAATACAAGATGAAGCTCAATCCACTGAAATGTCATTTTAGAGTCGCATTTGGAAAGTTCCTTAGGTTCATTGTCAACACCGAGGAATATAAGAAAATCTCGAAAAGATCTGGACGATCCGAAATCTGCAAACTCCGAGAACCATAAAGCAAGTCCGTAGTCTCAACGGGAAGGTAGCAGCATTGAGAAGGTTCATTTCAAAGTCAACTAATAAATGCATTCCCTTGTTCGATCTGATCCTAAAAGGAAAGCAAAACTTTGAATGGACCATGGAGTGTGAAGGCGCATTCCGAGCACTGGTTCAACATCTCCCCATACCGTCGATTTTAGCAAAGCCTATCGACTACGAGCAATTATACCTTTACCTAGCGGTATCAGAGAACGTAGTCAGTGCTGCCTTAGTTCGGGACGAAGACCGAGTGCAGAAACCGGTCTACTATGTTAGTAAACGGTTAACCGGAGCTGAGAGAAATTATTCGAAGCTAGGAAATTGGCTTATTGTCTAGTCATTGCCTCAAGTAAGCTTCGCCCATATTTCCAAGCTCATCCTATTACTGTGTACACCGATCAGCCGTTACGACTGGTCCTTACGCGTCCTGAGATATCTGGTAGGTTACTTAAGTGGAACATTGAACTAAGTCAGTTTGATATCACTTATACTCCGAGGAGAGCTATTCAAGGACAAGTCCTGGCAGACTTCATAGCTAAATTTACCATCCCAAAGGACTTGCCCGAGACCGATAAATCTCCCGAATACATCTGGAAGCTTCATACTGACGGTGCATCTAACGATTGGTGCTCGGGTGCTGGAGTAGTGCTTAAAACCCCCGAAGGCCGATCCATATGTTGAAATTTGATTTCCGTGCGACCAATAATGAAGCTGAATATGAAGCCTTGCTGCGGGATTGAAACTCTCCCATGATATGATAATTATTGCTATGGAAATTTATTGTGATTCCCAATTAGTCGTATGCCAAGTTCGGGGTGAATATCAGGCCAAGGATCGAAGACTAGCTGCTTATCTAGCTCGAGTCCAGAAAGTACTTGATCAGTTTGACTTTTATGCCATCTTCTACATACCCCACGAGTGCAATCAAAAGGCTGACTCATTGGCGAAGCTAGCTAGCACGGGCGAAGAACAGAAAATAGGACTTGTTCCTGTGGAGACATTATCTTCTCCAAGCATTGATCAGATGGAGACAGTCTTTGTATTTGAAACCGCTCCTAGCTAGGAGTCGTGGATGACTCCGTACCGAAATTACATCGAGCATGGAACACTGCCTGAGCGCAGGAGTGAAAAAGGCAGATTCTTCGAAAAGCCTCGCGGTTTACCATTCAGAATGGAGTCGTGTATAGAAGAGGATATTATGTTCCTCTCCTCCGATGTATCGTGCACGATGAAATAAAATGAGTGTTACATGATGTACACGGAGGAGAATGTGGCGATCACACCGAAGGGCAAGCTCTTGCTAAAAATGTACTCCGATATGGGTAATACTGGCAACCTGTAAATCGTGATGCGGCAGATTATGCTAGAAAATGTGATAAATGCTAGAAACATGCTCGAATTCCTAGAGCCCCACCTACTGAGATAACCCAAATGGTCAGCCCATGGCCATTTGCAGTGTGGGGTATTGATATCATTGGCACTCTACCTCTGGCCAAAGGTGGTGTGAATTACGCCATCATTGCTGTTGATTACTTTACCAAATGGGATGAAGCTGAACCTCTTACAACAATCACGACGAAGAAGGTGATCAACTTTGTAGTTCGAAACAATGTCTGCCGATTTAGTTTCCCACATACCATCATTAGTGACAATGGAGCCCAATTCGACAGTGTTGAGTTCAAGGATTTCTATCATCGTTTCCATATCCACAAGAAATTCTCTACGGTTGTATACCCTCAAGCGAATGGCCAGGTTAAGGCTATTAATAAGGTTATCAAGTCGATATTGAAAAAACGACTGGAAAAGGTGGGGGGCAAGTGGGTAGATGAACTTCTTATGGCTTTATGGGCTTACCGAACAACCCACAGGTCCGCGACCGAAGACACTCCATTTTCTCTATCTTATGGCTCAAAAGCCGTTATTCCAGTCGAGATGGAAGTACCTTCTCATCGTGTGGCTTACTATGATCCGAAGACAAATGCCATATTACTTGTTGAATCCTTTGATTTATTAGATGAAAAGCGTAAAGAGGCTGATTTGAGGGCAGCCGCTATCGAAGTCGAGTCACCCGATTATACAATGCCAAGGTTCGACCACGAACCTTTGAACTCGGCGATCTCGTTCTCAAGAGAATCTTTTCGATTCCTTCGCACATGAAAACCAAACTAGGAAGGACCGTATGCGATTAGACAAAAACTCGAAGATGGCACGTTCAAGTTATCGACCATTGAAGGTCTTACTTTGCCGAGATCTTGGGACAGTGAGAGTCTCCGTTGCTGCTATACATGACAGGCTTTATTTATTTAGTTCATTCTTTTATTTGCAATTTGTTTCTGCATTTCGAAATGTGAATTTGTAATAAGGCAACTGACTTTGCCGTATTTTCTCATTTCGGTAATAAAATGCATCTCTTCGAGCCAGAGCTGTGATTTATTGAATATGACGTACAACGTCACGATGTACGGAGAGCTAAATTCCATCACACGATGGAATTTATTCAAATAGGGAGTGACTGTGATACGACCGGTCACTCGCTAAGTGAAACCCGAGATCGGGGGCAAGTCACTACATTAAAGTCAAAAAAGGATTGATACACAATAATCCTTTAACTAACACCGAACTCCCAGAGTGCGAGTGGGAGTATAAACTCATAAATACGATTCCAAAGAGGGTGGACTCAGCCACTTAACGACTTCGGCCGTATCCTAACCAAGTTCGAGGAAGATGGATCCGTCCATCCAACAACCTCACTTGTTAACTCGAGGTGGATGTGAATCGACCGTTCACGATCCCGATAAATCCACCGTTCCCAGAGTGCGAACGAAGTTCGAAAAAGCTTAAACAGAATGTGACTGACCATCTGTCGTCCAACTCCAAATTCCCAGAGCGTGGATCGGAGTATAAACATCAACTCTAGGTTCCCAGAGTGTGAACTAGAGTATAAGCTCCAACTCCAAATTTCCAGAGTGTGAATTGGAGTATAAACATCAAATCCAAGTTCCCAGAGTGCGAACTGGGTTACAAACATCGATTATCTTTGGATTCCCAAAGTGTGAACCAGATTATTGATTGCAAACAACTTTGAGTCCCTGGAGTGTGGACAGAGTATAAACACAACTTGAGTGCGAACGACCACTCATAAATTGACCTAAGTCCCCAGAGCGTGGACACATACTTTAAAAACTTGAACAGGAGTGACTGACCGCCAAAGTTCAAATACAAATCCCCGGAGAGCGGATGTGATCATTACTAAATGAGCGAGTGTGATTCGACCACTCAACTTTCACTTGTTTTAGCATCGATTCAATGATGCTACCTTAAGAAATAAAGGAAAATCGTGGTCGCCAGCCGATCTTTGCAACTTATCCCCGAGACCGGGGGCAGAACTTAAGTGTTAATCACTGGTCGGAGCAGTGTAGCGTCAAAGTCCAACTCGATTTCCAATTACACTTCGTGTTTGTGATTTCCAGACTCGGTGAATAAAGACAAACTCAACTCAAGAGTTGAAACTCTGCAAGCGCACTGAACTGAAATCCGAATGCTGCAACACTTAACATAAAAGACGGAAATAAAAGTTGAAGCAAGAAAACGAAATTTCATTTCAAGTAATTGTGAATGAAGTTCATGTACAAGTCTTTCCAAAATTCCTACTAGCAGGGGACGAACCCGCATCTATACACGACTTATGAAAGAGAAGCAAAAAACGAGTTCCTAACTACAAAAATGCGCCGGTAAGGCCTATCTACACCCTTTTCATCTTCGGCTTCCTCCTCGATGTGGATCCACTAGAGTAACTAGTGATTTTTCGCTTTGAGGTTTTACCCTTTGGCGGATCGTCTCCAGATGGAGGCATGATGTCAACATCTCTCGAATCTAGAGGAATGCTCCCTGCAGGAGGAGTTGGATCTTCAATAGGGGCAAAATGGGCACGCTGGTATCAATAGGTGTACCTCTAGGTGATATCATCCTTAGTGGGGCTGGGCCAAGCGCCACCATTTCACCCCCCAGAACTACCGCCATGTGCCGCTGCTTCCAACTCAGCTTTGATTTCAGTCAATATTTCTTCTTCACGAATAGATTGGGCTTCGCTGGGGGCAGCAGTGGTCTATGTTGAAGCACCAAAAGCGGGCGCAAGTCCACTAATGATAAATGGCAAGTCCGTGAAGGGGTCACTATGTCGACCTAGAAGCTCATTCATCATCCGTTCGTCAAAGGAAAGTGAGCCCCCCCGTGTTCCTTCGATTGGCATGGTTGTTGTCGTAGTGGTCCCTTCAGTAATAATGGCCTCCTACTCTTGATGTAATTCTTGGATTGCAGGAGGCACTATCGGTGTAACTCCGGTCACTAAAAAAAGAGAGAAGAGAAGTTGTTAGTAAGCATTCCAAAGCGAGTTCCTTATTTCGAACACTCAGAAGATACGTTCAGAATACCTTCCTCAGTTTGGCTCACAGGCGGCTGAGCAACTTCAGCGGAGTGCTCCTTAATAGAGAATAGCTGCGGCTATTCTGAGTCGTAAGCCAGGATAGGATAGGGCTCAACCGTCGGTATAGGTGCAGATAGAGATGGGTAGTAATCTCAGAACTTATGACATGATGCTCGACACCTGAGCCTTCCCAATATCCTGGTGCTGAATGCTGAGCTTCTCCTTCTCATGTGAGATCATCGAATCATGGAGAATTTTCTTTTCATCCTCATTCAGCACATGATTCTCCAGTTCAGACTCATCAAATGATCCGTCCAGATGCACCGCCTTCTCCTCCTCGACCAACAGGTTTCAGGAATTATAAAGATGTGTCGTATAGTTCTTGAGCCAAGCCAAATTTCTATGTTTCAACACATTGGCATTATAGGTAACGAGTAGTTCCTCTATATCGCCCTCCAGCCTAGATTCCACCGTCCGAACTTTTTCTTCGACCTTGGCCTCCACCGTGTGGACTTTTTCCAAAGCTGCATCCCTTTCACGCTGAAGCACTGCCGCTTGATCACATGCCTCTTATGCGGAAATATTGGCAGCATCCTTCTCTTTAATGGTCTTGGAAAATTTGGACTTAAGCGCATTGAGCTCTTTGAGAGCTGCGTCCTGCTCGGCAGTGACGGTAGTGTTCATATGGCCCATGTCCTCCATCATGGCATAATGTTCTTGCCTCATCCTATCCATAGTCGAGTTGGCATCATAGGCCTTTTTGAGAGCTTCTATTTTAGATTTTCGAGAAGATTCGGTTTCTGCATTGAGCATCTGAATAATCCGGTCTTTCTGTGTGAGCTCTTTCTCCAACTTCTTGATCACAGCAACCCGCTCGAAAGCTACTTTCGATGCTTTTTTCATAGCTTTCACCCACTCCTTATATTGAAAGTAAATAGCGACATAGTCGTGAAAAGTGTTCTCAGCCTCCGCCGGAGTTCTCTTTAAATGCGGGGGAAAAAAATATACCCATCGAAACAGATGTCGGGAAAATCCTTCTTCAATTGAGCGAGTCTAATTGCTCCTTCCCTCATGGGCTCGACAAGGACCTGCTTTGCAATTATGGGAGCGCTACTTCAGTCTTGCATTGTTGAGTTTCAGACCTTGGAGCGTAAGAAGACGGCTTATGCCGTGATGTTTCTAGAGGTAGTGAAATATGGACCGAAGGCTGTACAGGATTTCTGGGAGGGGGAGAACGAGATCGAGACCGGTGTACGTACTTCCTGTCTCTGTCATCCCGCTCCTGATTAGAGTACCCCCATTCATCGATACGAATTACACTACCATTCATCGATATGAACAAGAGTCACCTCCATCGATATGAACAAGAGTCACCTCCATCGATACGAACAAGAGTCACCTCCATCGATATGAACAAGAGTCACCTCCATCGATACGAATTACACCACCATTCATCGATATGAACTAAACCATCTCCATCGAGTCGAACTGAGCATACTGCAGATCGATACGAAGAGCGCGTTATTGATCGACTTGAACGAGGCAATTGGCCTTCGATACAAACAAGGCGAAATTCAAGGGGCGCTCAGTCAACTCGGCAAAAAACGTGGATGGATCCGAAGAGAGCGCGCCGCGTCATTGCCTGGGCACATGCAACGATCGATTCGAAAAAGATCGATTCGAAACCATCGATTTGAACCAAACAGCATTCTCTACAACTCGTATCGATCATAACACGAGATCCACAAGTCAAATGCTATGAAATTTTCACAGGAGCTTACGTACAAGCTAAATAATGTTCACACCAAGTTTCGACTCCACTGGACAAAATCTTGATCGATGCGAATTGCATTCATATCGATCACCGATCGAGTCGAAACTTCATGGGATCGATCGCGTAGGCCCACCCACGTCCCATAAGAAATCTTTCGAGATCTGATCGAAATATCAGCCTCCTACGCCTTTAAATAGAGCCATAGGGCCTATAGAAGAAGAATCTTTTGACTCTCCAACGCCCAGACTTTATCGAAATTGACTTTGCACTCCATTACTGTTGTTGTACTCGAATTACAGAGTTGTAAATTGCTGTAGCTTGCTGTAATCAAGTGTTATCATCAAGAGAATATCAATAAAATCATAAAACTTGATAGTGGACGTAGGCAACATGCCGAACCACTCTAAATTGTCGTGCGTCTTTGCATTTACTTATTAGTTTTTGGAGTTTTTGCTAGATAATCCACATTTTACATTTATATTCTTCATTTTCATCTCTTCAAAAACTTTCAAAGAGTGCTGTGCCCATTTTTGGTACAAACAATTGGCCATATATTTTGACTTTGAGTTGACTATAGTTTACTAGGATAGAAACCTCACACAACTTAGGAGACGAATTCTCTATTGACAGTGTTTCACTTACAGTGCTTCGACTCAGACCAACTATAGTCCCTCAATGGATCGCAATGTCATGATTCAACTATAATCAAGGTGGAGTATTCAAATTGAAGTTCAACAGTATTCTTAAGTTGAGAGAATTGTGTAATATCGTCACCTTGAGATTTCACGTTTAAACTAGTTGTTATTAGCCGATATGAAAATTTCAAACGGTTCATTAAGTAGTTATCTAGTAATTACTGGCACGTAACCTCTTGGTGCCCCCAACAGCCATGAGTAATATGTTTCCCAACACTTGAAGAGTGTTACGCACTTTAATATGAATATATGCATTGATATTCTTTCTCGAAACATCTTGATCAAGAATATTTAGAATAATATGATATTTTATATAGTGATAATTTTCTCATTATTACAACTCTCTCTAATTATTATCATATAACATATCATTTAAGGATTTTCTATATTAACATACTTAAATTAATTATTTAATTAACATATCACAATATAACAAGTATATAATAGATAAACACCTTTATTACCAACAAGATTGGTTATAAAGTTAGGTATATATAACAAATTACGTAATTGCTCCTAGGGATACCCCTAACTCTCTAAAATCTCCCTTTTGCACTTGGCGTTAATTATGGAATCTCATTCCCTTTCCTTTGATCAGTTTTCTCAAAACAATTGAGCTAGTTCCCTAGGGAAATGATATGTTATATTGTCTTAATTATCTACTCTATCAATCAATTCTCTTCGACACTAATAAACTACCTTTACCATGTGGAACATTTTGGAGTATATTTCTCAATTTCTAGAGAACTGTAGGTTCTTTCACAATATGTATCGCAAGATTGTTATCATATAACTACGTCGTGGGATTTAAAAATATTAAATCACTCCTAGTTCATCAATAAATTTGGGCATACACACACACACACACAGAGAGCCTTTATTATGACATTATTTGAGGCAATATACTTAGTCTTTTAGTTGAATCAACTATAACCTTTCATTTGGAATGACTCTAACTTAAGAATCCTTAACAAAGATTAAACATGAATTTAGGATTAACATACTATGCTCGATGTCACTTATGAAGCTTGAGTCTAAACTCTTTTTCATAATGAGTTCGTTGTTTACAAAAATTATTCTTTAGTATTTCATAAAAAATCGAGAATACTCTTAACTACTATTTAGTGATCTCCGATTTTATATTCATTAAGGTACTAAGAACATAAGCGAAATGTGCAATAGTGGACTACGTAGCATGTATGATAATTCCTATTGCCAGTGAACAAAGAATCCATCTCATATGCTCCACATTAAACATTTAATACGGTGTACACGTATATCATATGGGACTATCCCAACATTCTTTTATACTAATCATGAAAGATGCCATTTTCAAATCCAATGTCAAGGAATAAACAACCAAACTAAGATGATTTTAACATGGGTACATCATTAACAATCAAAAGTTTGTTGTTTACTTATAGTTTAAGAAATATCTTACTTCCTTTAATGTTATTTCTTATAGATACATGCGTCCTCCACATTTAGACTAAAATCAAACTATTTGATTTCTTTGTCAAAATACTTGTTCAACTCTAATGTTTATCACATGCCATTTTCTATCCGCTTTTGGATCTATCTATAAAACACAATTCATGTTATCGCTCTCGTTGACTTCGAGACATTTTGGCTTGTTATGTGTAACAATATCTTCTAAATCATTATTTAGAAGTTCCATTTCAACTCCAAAATGCCAAAACTCAAAATCAAACTATGTGATAGTTGCGTGTAGAATCCAAATGTTTTTTTAGCATGTTGACTAGCAAAATTACATCACTAATTATAACATTTGAAATCGATGAAGTCAATTCCCATTAACACTAGTAAATTTTATAAGTCAAATATCTTGTGGTTATAATAATATAATTTATTGGATAATTAAATTGTTTAAATTTAATATTGCAATTATTTAAATAATTGAATTTTTGATTTAATGTGAATGAAAATGATGTCGGAGGTTGGTTTAAATTTTATTTAAGCAACAACGAAAATTGTTACTTAAAAATTGAATTGAAAGTGATTAAATTAAATTTTAGAAATTTATACTTTTAATCGACGGGTAAAAATAGCCATTTTGGCCACTGTCTTAGATTTCGATGAAACAAGTTTAATCGAATCCGTAATAGTGAATTATTGTAGGATTTGAAGTTTCGCTGTCGATCAGACTTATCGTTTGGCCGGGCGAGCTTGAAACACGTAGTATTTATTTTTAGAATTTAATTAAAATAATTGTTTTTGAAAAGCTATCTTCTTCATATGACCGAATTGGCTTTAGAAACTAGTTCCATTGTGTTCGAAATCGAGGTTAAACACTATAAACACCAGGCGGCATGCTTCGAATGGAGTCCGAAATTTGTAGGCCAATCGAGTTAGATATTTTTGTTATTATATATTATTTCCCACTTATCTATTGTATTGTAGCCGCTTGCATCTTTTCCCCTTTCTTTGTTTATTTCGAATTGAGCAGATCAAAGGCAATAAAAAACGATCGACTAAAATAAAAAAAGAGTTGCAATCGAGTTCGCATGGCATGAGGCCGGAGTAGAGAAGAAGAGAGAGATGCGATCTGGGTTTCTCGCTATTCGACAGTTAGGGTTTGGATTCCAGGCACCGGGATTCCCACGTGCCGGCGATGGAAGTAGGCGCAATGGAGGTAGGCGACGATGTGATCGAAGCTCAGTGGTCGCGTAGGGTTTTTGTTCAAGCGTGACTTCTGTTTGTTTGCTTGCGGCCTGAACGAAGGGGGAAGTGGAATGTAACTTTATTTTATTTTATTTTTATTTTATTATTACAATGTTAATTAAATTTTAATTAAATTGTAGGATAATTTAATCGTATTTTTTCGTAAGAGGTCCATTTCGAACGAAATGTATTGCATCGGAATCGTATCGACATCATCTACGAGATGAAATTAGATTGGAATTTGTTTGAAGCTGAAATATTTTTAGTTTCAAATAAAAGGTGAGTGTTTTACAATGCTCACGATGTACTGAAATAATTTTTATGTTAGTTAAATTGACATCATGTAGTAATTTAAAATTTTGTTGACTATTGCTAGGAAAATTTAACTGACATATAAATTGATATGGATTAAAACGATAGGATTTTGAATTAACAATTCAAATTTGTGATGGAAATTAAATTGCTAGTTAGATTCCCAATTATTGGAACTAGTAAAGTTGTTGTGATACTTTGGTTGATTTGGATGTTGACTGTGATTGATGGCAATTGATTGATACTTGGACGACTGGATGTTTATTTATTTTTATATATATCATGTTATCACCCCGTATATTATTTACAGACTATATAAAAATGTAAATCAAATTATTTTGAATAAATTGAGATATATGTTGAAATGATATATACCTATGACATTTATTTCGAATTGAAATGATATATATCCATCTCTGAATTAAATTGAAATAACTGATTCACCTAGCCATAGGATAGAAAATTATATACGAACACTGGGTTGATTAAATTAAATGATTTAAAAAAATTATCTAAAATTATTTCAATGAGTTTGACTTAACAAAGTGAAAATCGAATATATGGGAATCCAATTATATTCGAATTTGAGCTCAAAATGTTGGAATCGGAATTGGTTAAACTAAATTGTTTAAAAATGGAATTTGAGATTTGAAGTAAAAATCGAAATATGATTTGAATTTCGGAAATTGATTTGTTGTACTTTGAGTTATTGCTAAGTAGAAGTTATATAATTGGGTATATAGATTTAGACACGAAAATTGAATTTATTTTACGATTCGAATCTAAATTCGAAGATTGAAGTTTAATTTGAATTCGGTAATTTAAATCGGCATTTTAAAATCGAACTCAAATTTATATAAATCGAAATGGTTTAAAATTGAGAATTGAATTGAAATTAATTCAAATTGGAATTGAAATTGAAATTAAATGGGAATTGAAATCGAAATTGAATTAATCTAAAATCAAAACCAAAATTGATTTGAATTACAATTGAAATTGAATCGAAGTTTAATTGATTCGAATTGAAATGAGATTGAAATGATTTGAAATGGAATAATTGAAATTTAATCAGTTGATTGGAATTTGGACTTAGGTCCAGACTGGTTAAAATGAAAAGCGATAGTTGAATTTGGAAATAAATTATTCTAATATAAACTATTTAAAATCTATTTTTTTAAATATTCAAATTATTTTATTTTATAAAAAAATTTAAATAATTAAATTACTTTATATCAAACTAATTTAACTATTAAAACCATTTTTAAACAGTATAAACTTTTTTCCAAAGTATTTTCAAAAAAATTCAAACTGGTCAGAGTGGGAATTGTTTATATTTAAATCATGGATTTAAATACGAATTGGGTTAAATGAAGTTATAACCTAAACTGAAATTCGAAATAATTTTGAAATGAAATCGAGATATTATGGTGAAAATGATTTGTAAGTGAAATGGTTAATTTTGAGTAAATATGATGATTTCGAAATGGGTTTGATTTTGAAGCGAATATGATATTCGATATCAGGTATGAACCTTTTTCAAAACATAAAAGTACCAACCGGTGTGTAGAATGAAGTTTGGTTGTTAAAGAAATCGGGGCCTCTTATTGGCATACTCTCTGTTAATATTGGAACCACTTTAACAACTGTGTACGCATAGGAGACTCCAAAACGAAGTGGTTGGATTTGTGTCGTTTGCTGGATTTGAAGAAAGTGAACGATGATGGATTGTCCTGACATTTATGTCAATTTGAAATGACTAAAATAGGAGCCGTACCGGCCAATGAGGTTAGCTACCTCTAACGGACACACTTCTTCGTATTACTATCATGACATTGTTATTGATTGGTGCGCTTCCTTGGATTTTGGGAGTGTTGGACGCGATGGGCTGTTAGGGGATTCCACTGTCCAAGAAGGGTAACCTGGTAGTATTCTACCTTGGGCGTTGCCTGACGTGCCATTCATACTTTTATCCTTATTCGAGACCACTACGATTTTGGTTTAGTGTTGCCGTATCATGGCACATCCCTATCCTCCGACGGTGTACTGGTGTTTTATATGAAAACTGTACGACAATGCTTAAAAATGCGTTAAGGGGATCAATGTAAAGTCTTAACGCTAATAAAAATATTTATTTTATTAATTAGACATTACATATATAGCATATTCTACTACATAAAAATAGTTTGATGGATCCTTAAGAGATGGAAAATCCTGTAACATCTCTTGAGTTATTGCACGCACGTTATACACTGGATAGGAGATGTGAAATCCCATAAACATCTCTGACACCAAGGCACTCATGTTATATGCGATGTTGATTTGACTCACATAAGCATATTTTAGTCCTGACTCGAATATTTTGTCTTTTCATTACGCTTGGGTCAACCTGATTTTTTCAGCGCATTTAAGATTATTCTGGAGGATGAAAACGAAGATTTGGTATATTATTACTGTTATTATTCCTGCATCATGTTTTCTGCTACATTACTTTATTTATCCTTGATGTATGTATAACTTGATAAATGTTGTATAAATTATAATCAAATGTATAATATAAACAACTTCATGAACTGTTTATTTGATTATTATATTTTATCATTCCGCTGCGAGATTCTATATTTGTTTTCTTCTTCTTTTCTTATTTTTCTTAATTAACTCCATTGATTATCTATGTTTCAGATTGTTTAAGTCGGACATGTCTGGATTATTGTCGATTTAAACCTTTTGAAATATGGGTCATTACAGTTGATATCAGAGCTTTGGTTTAGCGATAACCTTGGTTTTGTGGGGTTTGACTCATTAGGGATAGGGTAATGATACCCTAGAATGAGTCTGTTGAGTGTATGCATATGAGAGAGAGTACTTATTAGTGTTATAAAATAATTTATATTGTGTTTACTTATCCATTGGGTTGTTTATGAATTCTGGTCGGTGCATGGGACGTCGTGTTATCAATATGGGTTTCTAAACACTTAAACGAGGCAAGCAGACATAATATTATTTTAAAATCTAGTAAACAAAAATAATTTTACCTAAATTATATTATATGTATAAAATGATAAGTTTTAATGAAATTTTTGTTAGGAGATGATAATATTTAATTATCATCGATTATTGGTTGAATTAAAATAAAATGAATACTTTGTGAATTTTATTTTATGAAGCGTTCGATAATAAAATTGAATTGAATCTAATTACAATAAAATTGTTTAACATAAAAAAGTTGTAAATTAAAGAAATGTTGGCAATAAGGCAATAAAATTTGTATAAGTATATTTATAAAATGGTTTACAAATAGAAAGGATTTAAAAGTCGAAATTTTTTGAATTTAAAACCCGTTTCTTTCAAAATTTATTTTCAGAAATTAGTAATAATATTATTTGGAAGAGTTTTGACTAGAAAAGTATTTTGAAAGGATTTTTGAAAGAAATAAAATCATCAAACTCGCTTTAATCGATGGAAAATAATTTGGAGGATGACTGCAGCATCGCTAGTATTTATTTTCGAGTTCATGAAAGAGAATTGCTACCAAAGGAAATTTATTTTCGATTAAAACAAGTTTCAATTGTGAAAAATATTTTAAGTATGATTTAATAAAAATATGAAAATAGTTTTGAACTTATAAATTGAAAATAGTACAGATAAAAATAAGTTATAACTTATAGATTTGAATAGGAAAGTAAAATTAAAATTTAAAACTGTTGAATATTTTTGGTTTAGCAAACAAAAGAAATTTTGAATTTGAGATATAAAATGAAAAATTTAACCTAAGAAATGTTGAATAAATTGAGTTAATGAAATGAAGTTTAACTGAAGAAAATTCAAATAAATGTGAATTGTATTTGAAATAAATTAGATAAAAATAATAAAATGAAATTTAAGTAAGTAAGATTGAATAATTTATAGTTCTGAGAATATTAAGCTAAAAAAAAATATTTAAATTTGTTGAATGTGAATGTTAGGAAAGAAAAAAGTTTAACTTAAATAAAGTTGAATGAACCAAGAAATGAATCAAATGAAATAAAGTTATTTTAATAAAGATTAAATAAATTGAATTATATTTGAATATAACTAAATAAATTAGTAAAGTGAATTAATTCCACTTAAGCTGTAAAATGAATTAATAGTATGAATATGAACTTGAGTTATAAAATAAAATGCAATTTGGGTGTGAATGAAGTTTAATAAAAATAAACGAGTATAAGAAAAATTAATGCGAGTAATTGAATTTGATTTAAATTGGAGATAAATAAATTAAATACAAATGGAATGAGTTTAATAAATTGAATGTTAACTAATTTAATATGGAATAAGTTAATGGAAATGAATAAACAAAATTTGTTAAGGGAATAAATTAACAAAATGAATCAAACAAAATAGAATTTGATTCAAAATGAAAATGAACTTAAGTTGTAAAGTTAATTAAATATAGCAACTTTAATCATTGAATGTAAGAGAAATTTTCTTTTAATGAATGTAAATAAGTGAATGTGAATCAATTTAAAATAAATGAAAGTGAATGTGAGCATAATAAAATTTAAGTGAATGAAAAACCAATTGAAATGATTGATTAAATCAAATTGGAAGTAAGTGAATGTGGATGAATGAGACGTGAATAAAATGAAAAAAAATCAATTACATATCAACATAAAATGAATGTTAATAAGTGAAATAATTGAAATCGAATAAGTTAAATGTGAATAAATTAAATGTAACTAAATTTAAAGTAAGTAAAAATGGAATATAAACAAATTGAAATAAAATCAAATGTAAATAGACGATGTTGACATAACTAGTGAAATAAATGTAAATCAATTTGAAACAAATAAAATTGAATATAAGTCAATTCAATGTAAATAAAATAAATATGAATAAATGGAAAACGAACCAATTGAATGTTAATAGAAATGAAGTGTATAAATTAAATATTGACATTGAATGGAATTTGTGATAGTTTGATAAATTAGATGAATATCATTTGGCTGGATGATTCCTTTGGTTGTAAACCATTGTTATAACTATTTTGATCGCATATGATTGGTTTGTTGTGTATTCGTGCTCGCATTTGTGGTTTGAATTCACAATACATGTTATATGGTCCATTAGACTCATATATGTTGCTAAATCTTTTATAAGTTACTATTATTCTAATTTGGGTTAAGATAGGTATATACGAAGACCGTTTGGACGTATACGTGGATTCATTTTGCTTTTGCTTGCTTAATATGAGCGAATCGCTCGTATTAAAAATAATAAGGCACATATCTCGGATTACATACCCTACTTTTATATTTTTACCTATGTGATACCTCATCATTGAGATGAGATGTATGTTTGACACCTATTCGGTATATTTGTGTTATATATTCTATTTTAAAAAAATTCAATCGAGCCACGCAAAGGAGATGCTGCCGAAATTTACTGTAATTACGGGTGTTAGAATTTTTTTGAGGTTTTGAAAATTCTATAACTTGTTTCATATATAAGTTTTAATTTATGTAAAACCGATATCAAAGTAGCTTAGCGGGAGCGTAGTATTGGTTTTGTAAATAAGATTTTAATGTTTCATAAGATGATTACTTTGAATAAAATATATCGACTGTTAAATTCTATACTTAGTCCCTTTTCGAGGATGAAAAGTGTTGAGTGGGGGAGAATGTAACAACCCGTAATTTTAACTATTTTAAATCATTAAATTTAATGTGATTTCTGGATAAAAATGGGCAGAAATAAAAATTTGATGAATTATTAGTGTAGTTATTTAATATGAAGTCGAGTATAATTTGAAATAACTAATTTCGTAGATTTTGGCGATAATAAGTACTGAAATGAAATTCTATGTATTTAATGTGTTTATAATAAATAACAAGCATTGAATAACAAATGAATTACTGTAAATGAAAGTAGTTGTTTATTACTTATAAATTTTATAAGTTAAATAACTTATAGTTTAAATAATGTAATTTATTAGATAATTAAATTGTTTAAATTTAATACTGCAATTATTTAAATAATTGAATTCTGGATTTAATGTGAGTGGAAATGATGTCGAAGGTTGATCTAAATTTTATTTAAACAACAATGAAGATTGTTAAATTTAAATATTGAATTTAAAGCGATTAAATTAAAATTTGGAAAATTCTGGTTTTAATTGACAAGTAAAAATAGCCATTTCGGCCACTATCTCAGATTCGACGAAACTAATTTCATCGGATCCGTAATAGTGAATTATTGTAGGATTTCAAGTTTCGTATCGATCAGACTTATCGTTTAGCCGGGCGAGTTCGAAACACGTAGAATTTATTTTTAGAATTTAATTAAAATAATTGTTTTTGAAAAGCTATCCTCTGCATACGATCGAATTGGCTTCCGAAATTAGTTCCATTGTGCTCGAAAAGGGGGTAAAACACTGCTTCGTTTGGATTCCAAAAATTTATGGGCCAATCGATTTATATACTTTCATTATTATATATTATTTTCCCACTTATCTATTGCATCATAGCCACCTATATTTTTTCCCTCTTTCTCTGTTTATTTTGAATCGAGCAGATCAAAGTAAATAAAAAATGACTGACAAAAACAAAAAAAGAGTCGCGATCGAGTTGGAGGCAAGTGCGCCTCGGCGTAGCACGAGGCTGGAGTGGAGAAGAAGTGAGAGCTACGATTTGGGGTTTCTCGCCATTCGACAGTTAGGGTTTGGATTCCAGGCGTTGGGATTCGCGCATGCTGGCAAAGGGAGTAGGCACGATGGAGGTAGGCTGTGACGCGAACGAAGCTCGGTGGTCGTGTAGGGTTTTTGTTTGAGAATGACTTCTGGTTGTTCGCGTGCGGCTTGAACGAAGAGGGAAGAGGAAGATAACGTTTATTTTATTTTTTTATTTTTTTATTAATATGTTAATTAAATTTTAATTAAATCATAGGCTAACTTAATCGTATTTTATTCGTGAGAGGTCCATTTCGAACGGAATGAATCGCATCGGAATCGTATCGACATCGTCTACAAGATGAAATTGGATTGGCATTTATTTGAAGCTGAAATATTTTTAGTTTCAAATAAAAGGTGAGTGCTTTACAGCACTCAAGACATATTGAAATAATTTTTATGTTAGTTAAATTGGCATCATGAAGTAATTTAAATTTTTATTGATTATTGCTTAGAAAATTTGATTGAAATTTAAATTGATATGGATTAAATGATAGGAATTTGAATTGACAATTCAAATTTGGGACGAAAATTAAATTGCTAGTTAGATTCCCGATTATTGGAACTAGTAAAATTGTTATGATATTGTGACTGATTTGGATGTTGATTGTGATGGATGACAATTGATTGATGCTTGGATGATTGGATGTTTATATATATATATATATATATATATATATATATACTTCTATCATCCTATATATTATTTACAGTATATAAAACTGTAAATCGAATTATTTCAAATAAATTAGGAAATAAGTTGAAATGATATATACTACGACATTTATTTTGGATTGAAATGATATATATCCATCCCTGAATTAATCTAAATTACTGATTCAATTAGCCATAGGATAGAAAATTATATACAACACTAGGTTAGTTAAATTAAATGATTTTAAAAAAATTTGATTTGAAATTATTTAAATGAATTTGATTTAATGAAATAAAAATCGAATTAATGAAATCGAATTATTTCGAAATTGAGCTCAAAATGTTGGAATCAGAATTGGTTAAACTAAACTGTTTAAAAATGAAATTTGAAGTTAAAATCGGAATATAATTTGAATTCCTGAAATTGATTTGTTGAACTTTGAATTATTGCTAAGTAAAGGTTATATAATTGGATATATAGATTTGGACTTGAGAATGGAATTTATATAAGATTTGAATCTAAATTCAAAGATTGAAGTTTAATTTGAATTGCGTAATTTAAATTGATATTCTGAAATCGAAATCGAATTTATATAAATGGAAATGGTTTAAAATTGAGAATTAATTGAAATTAATTCAAATTGGAATTGAAATTGAAATTAAATGGGAATTGGAATCGAAATTGAATTTGATATTCCAAACTATTTTATTTTATAAAACATTTTAAATACTTAAATCACTTTTTATCATAGTACTTTAACTATTTAAAATATTTTTAAATAGTTTAAACTCTTTCCAAACTATTATCAAAAAAATTCAAACTGGTCAGGGTTGGAATTGTTTATATTTAAATCACGGATTTAAACATGAATTGGGTTAAATAAAGTAATAACCTAAACTGAAATTCGCAACAATTTTGGAAGCGAAATCGAGATATTATGGTAAAAATGATTTGTAAGTGAAACGATATATTTTGAGTAAATATGATGATTTTGAAATGGATTTGATTTTGAAGCGAATATGATAATTTGATATCAGGTATGAACCGTTTTCGTAATATAAAAATACCAACCGATGTGTAAAATGACATTCGGTCGTTAAAGAAACCAGAGCCTCTTATTGGTACACTCTCTGTCAATATTGGAACCACTTTAGCAACTGTGTACATGGAGGAGACTCTAAAACGAAGTGGTTGGATTTAGCGTCCTTTGCTGGATTTAAAGAAAGAGAATGACGATGGATTGGCCCGACACTTGCGTCAATTTGAAATGACTAAAACAAGAGCCGTACCAGCTGATGAGGTTAGCTACCCCCGGCAGACAGACTTTTTTGTATTACTATCATGGCATTGTTATCGATTGGTGCGCCCCCTTGGATTTTGGGAGTGTTGGACGCAGTGGGCCGTTCGGGGTTACCACCAGCTGGGAAGGGTAAGCTGGTAGTATCCTACCTTGGGCATTGTGTAACGACCCAGAATTTTTAGTAATTAAAATTTTAATATTTAATTAATTTTAAATATTAATAAGTGAATTTATAAGTCAAATAAATTTTTATTTGAATTATTGGATTTAACTGAATAATTAAATCGATAATTTAATATGTTAAATTATGGAAATAATTGCTAATTGGGTTAAATATAATTGAAAATGATTTGTAAAATTTTATTTTATCATATGGAAGTTAGAACGATATTCTAGAACTTTTAAAATCGAATTAAGAGTTAATTTGTGAAAATTGAATATTTTAATATTAAAATCGACTAGTGAAAATAGTCAATTTTTGAACAGTCTCAGAATTGAACGAAACCAGTTCCATTGGATCCGTAATAGTTAGTTATTACCGGATTTCAAATTTCGTGTCAATCGGAGCTATCGTTTGATCGTGGCAGCTCGAAACGCATCGATTTATTTTTAATTTTAATTTAGCGAGTTAAAATAGCCATTTTTCAAAAAGTCTCGGATTTCGACGAAACCAGTTTCATCGGATCCGTAATGTGATATTATTGTAAGGTTTCAAATTTCAAGTCAATTGGATTTACCGTTTGTCCGGTACAAATTAAAACGCCTAGAAAATCGCTTAAATCAGTTTAATTTAAATTGAGCGTTTATAGCCATAACTTGCACAGATGTCCGAATTAGCTTTCGAAACCTGTTCCATTGTGTCCGAAACGCGGGATAAACCCTAGGAACGTCAGTTTCGGCGCGTAAATCGGAGTTCGGAATTTCCGGATGAATAGTGTTCGAAATTTCTCTATAAATAGACCTAAATTTCTAAAAAAATTAAAAAAAAAGAAGAAAAAACCCTAGTTTCAACGTTGCAGCCGCCACCTCCTTTTCAACGGCCAGAAAATCATCAACTTCTCCTCCTCTTTTCTCTCCATCCACTCAACGATTCAAGGAACTTACAACTAGAGAAATGAAGAGGGCAACACGAACTACAAGATCAACGGTTGTGATTGGAAACGGAGCTGTAAATCGATGGGTTTTTGGCTATGAAGCACGTACGGTCGGGCACGAATTCCCATGCAATGGGGCGACCGAGCTCTATGGTGCTGGGGGCGGTGGTGGAGTCGAGCGTTGGCTTCACGATGGCGCTTCCTGATCGCGTTCAAGCTCGACGTGGAGGTGGTGATATTTAGCCCTAAATTTGAATGGTGGGTTCGGCTATAGCCTGTAGCCGTGCGCACGAAGGAGGGAGAAGGGGGAGGTTGCGTCCTAGGGTCCAGATGGAAGCAAGCAAGATCCAACGGCCTGGGTTAGTTTAGGTTATAAAAAAAAATTGATTTATGTTGTAATTATATAAATAAAAATTCGTGTAACTTCAAAAATTGATATCTTTTTCATACGAGGTCGAAAAAATGCAAACTCAGTTGCGTTGGAATCGTATGGACGAGCACTACGCGATGGAGTTGGTTTGGAGTTAGTGAGAATTTTGGGTAAAATTAAACGTCCGTTTAATTTTATTCGAAATAAATCGCTAAAACGAAATTAAAATCAAGGTGAGAACTTCTCACTCAATCGAATCAGTTTCGATTTTATTTTAAATAGTTAGATTTAAAATATTTGAATGCATGTTTGAATGATGATTGTTATCTATTTATTGTTAAAATAGACATTATACGCCGTTAGTAAGCGGATGTTATTTATTAAAAACATATACCGCGAATATTTCATAAACAGTGAAATTGGTATTATATATAATAGCAATATATATATATTGGCATATGTATATATTGGAGTTATTGATTTCCCGCATTTTTTGTTTAGCGGATGAGACCCTATTGCGCCGTCTATTAAGCGGGTAATATTTTAAATCCCATATACCGCGATAATTTCGTACTGGAGCGAAATTGGTATTGTGCTAATGTTTTTGGATGCAGGAAAACAGGTTGGAGGGATCCAACTGGATTCCTCAACAGTATTTATTTGATTTCCGATATTTTGATATTTGATGGATTATCATATCGATATATGATATCGTTGTAGTCGTGATTGACTATTTGGTGTGTAGCATCATTGGACCCAAATTTTGGGATTTTAAAATGATTTTAAAGTGATTTTAGAAAGCATACGCTTTATAAAATAATTTTGGAATTGATCCATTTTAAATAAATAAACGTTATAATTTTTAATGTTATAAAAATTATGATTTTTGAGAAAAATAGTTAAAAAGCTGATTTTTTGAAAATAAGGAATTAATGATTTTATAAAATAGTTTAATCGGGATTTTAGAATTCATTGTGAAAAGTTTAAATATAGGATTTATAAAATTTAATTATTTTATGAATCAAAAATGGTGAAATTATAAAGGAGATTAAATATGTTTTAAAAGAATAATATAAATTGATTTATATTAAGAGATTTATAAATGGATATTTATAAATTGAAATATGGACATTATAAAACGAGTTTTTATAAGTGTTTGAATGAAGTGAAAATGAATTTCATAATTGAATGGAATTTATAGAATTTTATACGGTGAAGTTATAAATGGAATTTTATAAGCAATAGGTTTATAAAATTTATTAAGTTATTAAAATAAGGATTTTGGATAAAGGAATGAATCTTATAAGTTATAAGATTTATAATTTGGGAAGTTAAAAAGAACGATTTTGTAAAATAATCGTTTTATAAGCATTTAACTTATAATATGAACTTTTAGTTATAATTGAGTTATAAACTGGAATAGGTTAATAAAGGAATTTATAAAAGGAATTGATATGAAATAAATAGAAATAGAATTTATAAATGTTGTTTTATAAATTCACAAACGACTTATTTTGATAAGTAAATTGTTATGATTTATTTATGGAGTTATATTCACGTTTTGACTGTGAATAATCCTTTGAAATAAAATGAATAAAAGGATGAAATTGATTAACGTAGTATATTCACGTTTTTGAATAGTGAATAATATGTTAAAGAAATTGTTAGAATGTGATATTTTGAATTGAATTAAAACGATCTAACGATGTTTTAAAATGTGTTGAGATTCGAAACCATAGATTTCAACATTCATTGTTGAAATAGACGTTTTCGAGAAATAGAAGGAAATAATGGACTGTAACACTGTTGTTATAGTAAATGATTTCCGAAAGGAAATGTTTTGTATAGTATTGGGATTTATATATCTATTTTAATTTCGAATCCCTATACTAGTGATTTTGGGTTGTCGTAACGATGTTTTACGCAACATTCGTTTTGGCCCAAATAAATATGCTTAAGAGAATGATTTCCTTAAAGAATGAAATATATACTTAATTTCGATTTAAGTATATTGAATATTTTCTAAGTGTTGAAAATAAATAAAATTTGTGAATTACTTATGAATAAATAAGTATGGAAATGTTTTCCAATATAAAGTGAATATTTTGAGAATTTATCTTTTTGAAGATAAATTGAAAAGAAATATTGAAATGAATAATTGAAATCGAATATTCATAGATATTTTGGATTGTAAATTCACTATTGAATTTATAAATGAAATTGGAAAATGGGTTTAAAAATAAATATTGATTTATTTTTGAAGTGTGAAAATTATATATCTAGTAAAGATATTTTGGAAAATAAATAATTTGGAAATTTTTTTGGAATCTGGTGATGTGTGCATATCCATTGATAGTTCAATAACCGACTATCAATATTTCCCTTTGAATGGGTAATTGATGTGAATTGTTTGAATGTGAATGCCACACTTATTTTTGAATAAGCGCTCACTATTCGGGTTAACCGGGAAAGGACCATGGGGTCGTATAACCCATTCCGAATATGTGATACGTCGTTATAAATTGCATTGAAGATCGGTGTTGAAGACCCGGTATTTGCGAGAGCGATAGGATGACCTGTCGATTGACTCTGCACCGAGTTGCTCCGGTATAGAGTTCTCCATATGTGATGGTGAATCCGATCAGGATTGTGAATATCCGGATTGCAAGGACTTCTTTGTAAGTGCCTTCGGTTTTGTTCGAGCCCGGAACAGACTTGTATGGATTGTGTGTCTGACGTTACAAATTGAGATATAAAGCAGATTTCTTTCAAATATATTTCTGTTGGTGGCGGATAATTTATTCTTTTAGCTTAACACCCTTCTCTGAGACGTACGAGCTCAGAGGTTATGTAGTTGAATGTTATCAGTGATATATTCCCAATTTGGTAATGTGACATGCCGAGTGTAGCTGTAAATGATCATTGTGTTGATTATTTGTGATAGGATCATTTGTTTGATCGTCTATCCTTGTGATCATTGTGTTGATCATTTGTTGACCCAAAGCATGGCTTTTGTATAAAGTATGTTTTTGTGGACGTGACTTCGTCGAGCCTCACACCCCGTGAATGGTCAAAACAGGAAAGATGCGGCAAGGTTATGAGGGGTAGCGCCCTTTAGGATGTGTGCATTTCCTTCTGGAAAAGGGTGGTATCATGGTATGGAGCCCAGATACTTACTCATGTTAAAAACACTTTGTTATGATTGTGTGAATTGATTACGAGCGCTCGGTGAAAGGTCCCAAAGGACCGGGGGATGGCATATTCGGTCAGTTGTTACTCAGTTAGGGGTAACCCGGCCTTGTGTTGGTAGAGATCCGGTTTGGTTCTCGGGGATGTCCATCCAGAGGCATTCTCATGTGGCAATGGGAAGTTCCTTGGCCTGATCATTCGTTGGAAATCCAAAGAAACAATACGAGACTTGTACGGTTTTAGTTGTATAACCTGCTATGGAATGTGGCGGTAACCTGCTATTGAACATAGTTATCTATAGTAGGCATACGATATTGGTCGTATGTTGGCTAAGATTTATATTCTACTTTCGAAATGAATTTTTCTTACACTATGCACTAATAATAATATCAAATGTTCTTTTTAATGCGTATCAAGCATCTTTGACTATCATAAGGAGAAATCTCCTCCGATTCTGCGTTTGCATTGTGTGTGTGTGTGCGGGAGGCCTTATGGTAGTCTCATTTTTAAAAGCATTGCGAATTGAATTTAAAAAAAATATTCATCTATTTTGATTTTAAAGATAAATAAACTGTTTTGAGTTCTCACACCAGTCACATGACTGACTTGGAGTTTATTGTTTTCCTTCCTAAACTCTGGGTGCCCACCAATTTCCACACGGGCAGTTAAGAGTTAGGTTTATCAGGATATTCTGGATATTCAGGAGTTGCTGGAGGCAAGCTGGATGGCATGGCGTATTACTAGTATATCGTATTTCTTTTTCCGCTGCACAATTTGTTTGTTGTTGTTGTTGTATACTCTGATGATATGATGTAATGTAATGTAATAACTGAAATAGTTCTTTGTTCAAAGATTATTCATTTATTTATTATATGTTGTTCCGCTGCGAATTGTGAGATTCTGATGTTGTTCTGTTTTGTTTCTTCTGTCCCGTTTTATTTTCTTTCTACTCTATTCTCTTTTTCTTCTATTTTAAAATTTTCTGTTCTCTTTTCTATTTTCTCTTCTTCCTATTTTCTGTTTTCTTCTCTATCTTTTTCTCTGCTCTTTTCTTAATTTCTTCTTTCTTAAACCCATAACTATTTGGTTTTTCGGCAACGAAAAATCGAAAACGTTACATTTGGTATCAGAGCTTATGGTTAAGCGACAACCATGGTTCTGTTGGGTATTACTCATTAGAGATAGAGTCAGCAGTACTCTAGATTGAGTTTGAGTGTAATAATAGCTATGAGAGCGTATTTGTTAGTGAATATAAAATTGTTTTATATTGTGATGATTGGTTTATTGAGTGGCATATGAACTTTCGTCAGCGTGGTCCGCAAGACTATGCCGAAGGGGTTTCTAAACACTTGAATAGAACAATTCGACACAATATTGTTTTAAAAATTGGGTAAATGAAATAATTTTGCCTTGATTATATTTTATATATGAAGAAATAATTTTGAGAATTATTAAAGTGTATATAAGTTGATTGTTTAGTTGTTTGAATAATCTAAATAAGAGAATAATTGTATAAGCAAAAGAATTTTAAGAATTGAAATTATAATTAAAGTGATTTACAATTGTGAAATAAACTTATATATGAGAAGTGAAACTATATGGATATATATATATATATGAATATGAGTTGTAAGTAAAAAAATGAATTTAAAGTTAAATGGAAATTTACTTTAGAAGTGATAAATGTGAACTTGAGTTATATAAATGAAATTCAACTTTGTAATTGAATTGAATTAATGGATTGAATGTAAACCAATTGAATGAAAATCAATTTAATTAAACCAATTGAAAGCAAAGAAATTTGGTTGTAATAAATATACATTGATTGTTATATGATTGTTAGTTGATTGTATATAATTCATTAAGTATTAATGAAAGTGAATTAGTGAAATTTAAAGCTATGTAATTGAATTCAAATTAGAAGTAAATAAATTTGAATAGAATTGAATTTGATTTGGAAGTGAACCAACTTGAATATGAATTAGTGAATATAAACTGATTGAAAATGAATGTTAGTAAGAACATACACTATCAATAAATCAAAAGTGATTAAATTGAGAACCATTTCATTGAATATTAATGAGAATATGAATGAATACTTATTAGTTATGAATGCTAGTTGGTTGATGTTTGCATTTGTTGCTTTTACTACATTTGATATGTTGACATGTATAGTTATTATGTTGCTATATGTTGTATATTGAGATTATTTTCATATATGCATGTTCTCATGTTGTTTGTTGAGTAATTAGTAGGTGCGGATCGCGTTTGCTTCGCATTTGGAGCTCGCTTTCGCGCTATATTAGCCGTATATGCTCGCTAATAAAATATAAGGTACATATCTCGGATTACATACCGTACTTTTATACTTTTTCCCTTCGGGATGCCTCATTACTTGATGAGATGTATATTTGTGATATATATACTGTCATTTTTTTCGGATCGAGCCGCGCAAAGGAGACTATGGCGAATTTTTCCGAAAATTTAAGGCGTTAGAAAATTTTTGAGAAAAAATTGGAAAATTTTGAAAACTTTAACTTTGATTTTGGAATTGAAAGTTAAACAATAGTAGTTGTTTTTGAAAAGATAACTAAGTATGATTTGAAAACTTAGTAAGTATTGTAAGATATTTAACTATGGATTTTGGAAAGTTAATAAATTCTGTAACCTTTCTTACTTGTTAATTTCGAGGACGAAATTTTTTTAAGTGGGGAAGATTGTAACGACCCAGAATTTTTAGTAATTAAAATTTTAATATTTAATTAATTTTAAATATTAATAAGTGAATTTATAAGTCAAATAAATTTTTATTTGAATTATTGGATTTAACTGAATAATTAAATCGATAATTTAATATGTTAAATTATGGAAATAATTGCTAATTGGGTTAAATATGATTGAAAATGATTTGTAAAATTTTATTTTATCATATGGAAGTTAGAACGATATTTTAGAACTTTTCAAATCGAATTAAGAGTTAATTTGTGAAAATTGAATATTTTAATATTAAAATCGACTAGTGAAAATAGTCAATTTTTGAACAGTCTCAGAATTGAACGAAACCAGTTCCATTGGATCCGTAATAGTTAGTTATTACCGGATTTCAAATTTCGTGTCAATCGGAGCTATCGTTTGATCGTGGCAGCTCGAAACGCATCGATTTATTTTTAATTTTAATTTAGCGAGTTAAAATAGCCATTTTTCAAAAAGTCTCGGATTTCGACGAAACCAGTTTCATCGGATCCGTAATGTGATATTATTGTAAGGTTTCAAATTTCAAGTCAATTGGATTTACCGTTTGTCCGGTACAAATTAAAACGCCTAGAAAATCGCTTAAATCGGTTTAATTTAAATTGAGCGTTTATAGCCATAACTTGCACAGATGTCCGAATTAGCTTTCGAAACCTGTTCCATTGTGTCCGAAACGCGGGATAAACCCTAGGAACGTCAGTTTCGGCGCGTAAATCGGAGTTCGGAATTTCCGGATGAATAGTGTTCGAAATTTCTCTATAAATAGACCTAAATTTCTAAAAAAATTAAAAAAAAGAAGAAAAAACCCTAGTTTCAACGTTGCAGCCGCCACCTCCTTTTCAACGGCCAGAAAATCATCAACTTCTCCTCCTCTTTTCTCTCCATCCACTCAACGATTCAAGGAACTTACAACTAGAGAAATGAAGAGGGCAACACGAACTACAAGATCAACGGTTGTGATTGGAAACGGAGCTGTAAATCGATGGGTTTTTAGCTATGAAGCACGTACGGTCGGGCACGAATTCCCATGCAATGGGGCGACCGAGCTCTATGGTGCTGGGGGCGGTGGTGGAGTCGAGCGTTGGCTTCACGATGGCGCTTCCTGATCGCGTTCAAGCTCGACGTGGAGGTGGTGATATTTAGCCCTAAATTTGAATGGTGGGTTCGGCTATAGCCTGTAGCCGTGCGCACGAAGGAGGGAGAAGGGGGAGGTTGCGTCCTAGGGTCCAGATGGAAGCAAGCAAGATCCAACGGCCTGGGTTAGTTTAGGTTATAAAAAAAAATTGATTTATGTTGTAATTATATAAATAAAAATTCGTGTAACTTCAAAAATTGATATCTTTTTCATACGAGGTCGAAAAAATGCAAACTCAGTTGCGTTGGAATCGTATGGACGAGCACTACGCGATGGAGTTGGTTTGGAGTTAGTGAGAATTTTGGGTAAAATTAAACGTCCGTTTAATTTTATTCGAAATAAATCGCTAAAACGAAATTAAAATCAAGGTGAGAACTTCTCACTCAATCGAATCAGTTTCGATTTTATTTTAAATAGTTAGATTTAAAATATTTGAATGCATGTTTGAATGATGATTGTTATCTATTTATTGTTAAAATAGACATTATACGCCGTTAGTAAGCGGATGTTATTTATTAAAAACATATACCGCGAATATTTCATAAACAGTGAAATTGGTATTATATATAATAGCAATATATATATATTGGCATATGTATATATTGGAGTTATTGATTTCCCGCATTTTTTGTTTAGCGGATGAGACCCTATTGCGCCGTCTATTAAGCGGGTAATATTTTAAATCCCATATACCGCGATAATTTCGTACTGGAGCGAAATTGGTATTGTGCTAATGTTTTTGGATGCAGGAAAACAGGTTGGAGGGATCCAACTGGATTCCTCAACAGTATTTATTTGATTTCAGATATTTTGATATTTGATGGATTATCATATCGATATATGATATCGTTGTAGTCGTGATTGACTATTTGGTGTGTAGCATCATTGGACCCAAATTTTGGGATTTTAAAATGATTTTAAAGTGATTTTAGAAAGCATACGCTTTATAAAATAATTTTGGAATTGATCCATTTTAAATAAATAAACGTTATAATTTTTAATGTTATAAAAATTATGATTTTTGAGAAAAATAGTTAAAAAGCTGATTTTTTGAAAATAAGGAATTAATGATTTTATAAAATAGTTTAATCGGGATTTTAGAATTCATTGTGAAAAGTTTAAATATAGGATTTATAAAATTTAATTATTTTATGAATCAAAAATGGTGAAATTATAAAGGAGATTAAATATGTTTTAAAAGAATAATATAAATTGATTTATATTAAGAGATTTATAAATGGATATTTATAAATTGAAATATGGACATTATAAAACGAGTTTTTATAAGTGTTTGAATGAAGTGAAAATGAATTTCATAATTGAATGGAATTTATAGAATTTTATACGGTGAAGTTATAAATGGAATTTTATAAGCAGTAGGTTTATAAAATTTATTAAGTTATTAAAATAAGGATTTTGGATAAAGGAATGAATCTTATAAGTTATAAGATTTATAATTTGGGAAGTTAAAAAGAACGATTTTGTAAAATAATCGTTTTATAAGCATTTAACTTATAATATGAACTTTTAGTTATAATTGAGTTATAAACTGGAATAGGTTAATAAAGGAATTTATAAAAGGAATTGATATGAAATAAATAGA
Source organism: Allium cepa (assembly GCA_030765085.1). NCBI lineage: Eukaryota > Viridiplantae > Streptophyta > Magnoliopsida > Asparagales > Amaryllidaceae > Allium > Allium cepa. The sequence continues at coordinate 73,052,144 of CM060941.1, read as the reverse complement.
AATAGAATTTATAAATGTTGTTTTATAAATTCACAAACGACTTATTTTGATAAGTAAATTGTTATGATTTATTTATGGAGTTATATTCACGTTTTGACTGTGAATAATCCTTTGAAATAAAATGAATAAAAGGATGAAATTGATTAACGTAGTATATTCACGTTTTTGAATAGTGAATAATATGTTAAAGAAATTGTTAGAATGTGATATTTTGAATTGAATTAAAACGATCTAACGATGTTTTAAAATGTGTTGAGATTCGAAACCATAGATTTCAACATTCATTGTTGAAATAGACGTTTTCGAGAAATAGAAGGAAATAATGGACTGTAACACTGTTGTTATAGTAAATGATTTCCGAAAGGAAATGTTTTGTATAGTATTGGGATTTATATATCTATTTTAATTTCGAATCCCTATACTAGTGATTTTGGGTTGTCGTAACGATGTTTTACGCAACATTCGTTTTGGCCCAAATAAATATGCTTAAGAGAATGATTTCCTTAAAGAATGAAATATATACTTAATTTCGATTTAAGTATATTGAATATTTTCTAAGTGTTGAAAATAAATAAAATTTGTGAATTACTTATGAATAAATAAGTATGGAAATGTTTTCCAATATAAAGTGAATATTTTGAGAATTTATCTTTTTGAAGATAAATTGAAAAGAAATATTGAAATGAATAATTGAAATCGAATATTCATAGATATTTTGGATTGTAAATTCACTATTGAATTTATAAATGAAATTGGAAAATGGGTTTAAAAATAAATATTGATTTATTTTTGAAGTGTGAAAATTATATATCTAGTAAAGATATTTTGGAAAATAAATAATTTGGAAATTTTTTTGGAATCTGGTGATGTGTGCATATCCATTGATAGTTCAATAACCGACTATCAATATTTCCCTTTGAATGGGTAATTGATGTGAATTGTTTGAATGTGAATGCCACACTTATTTTTGAATAAGCGCTCACTATTCGGGTTAACCGGGAAAGGACCATGGGGTCGTATAACCCATTCCGAATATGTGATACGTCGTTATAAATTGCATTGAAGATCGGTGTTGAAGACCCGGTATTTGCGAGAGCGATAGGATGACCTGTCGATTGACTCTGCACCGAGTTGCTCCGGTATAGAGTTCTCCATATGTGATGGTGAATCCGATCAGGATTGTGAATATCCGGATTGCAAGGACTTCTTTGTAAGTGCCTTCGGTTTTGTTCGAGCCCGGAACAGACTTGTATGGATTGTGTGTCTGACGTTACAAATTGAGATATAAAGCAGATTTCTTTCAAATATATTTCTGTTGGTGGCGGAGAATTTATTCTTTTAGCTTAACACCCTTCTCTGAGACGTACGAGCTCAGAGGTTATGTAGTTGAATGTTATCAGTGATATATTCCCAATTTGGTAATGTGACATGCTGAGTGTAGCTGTAAATGATCATTGTGTTGATTATTTGTGATAGGATCATTTGTTTGATCGTCTATCCTTGTGATCATTGTGTTGATCATTTGTTGACCCAAAGCATGGCTTTTGTATAAAGTATGTTTTTGTGGACGTGACTTCGTCGAGCCTCACACCCCGTGAATGGTCAAAACAGGAAAGATGCGGCAAGGTTATGAGGGGTAGCGCCCTTTAGGATGTGTGCATTTCCTTCTGGAAAAGGGTGGTATCATGGTATGGAGCCCAGATACTTACTCATGTTGAAAACACTTTGTTATGATTGTGTGAATTGATTACGAGCGCTCGGTGAAAGGTCCCAAAGGACCGGGGGATGGTATATTCGGTCAGTTGTTACTCAGTTAGGGGTAACCCGGCCTTGTGTTGGTAGAGATCCGGTTTGGTTCTCGGGGATGTCCATCCAGAGGCATTCTCATGTGGCAATGGGAAGTTCCTTGGCCTGATCATTCGTTGGAAATCCAAAGAAACAATACGAGACTTGTACGGTTTTAGTTGTATAACCTGCTATGGAATGTGGCGGTAACCTGCTATTGAACATAGTTAGCTATAGTAGGCATACGATAATGGTCGTATGTTGGCTAAGATTTATATTCTACTTTCGAAATCAATTTTTCCTACACTATGCACTAATAATAATATCAAATGTTCTTTTTAATGCGTATCAAGCATCTTTGACTATCATAAGGAGAAATCTCCTCCGATTCTGCGTTTGCATTGTGTGTGTGTGCGGGAGGCCTTATGGTAGTCTCATTTTTAAAAGCATTGCGAATTGAATTTAAAAAAAAATATTCATCTATTTTGATTTTAAAGATAAATAAACTGTTTTGAGTTCTCACACCAGTCACATGACTGACTTGGAGTTTATTGTTTTCCTTCCTAAACTCTGGGTGCCCACCAATTTCCACACAGGCAGTTAAGAGTTAGGTTTATCAGGATATTCTGGATATTCAGGAGTTGCTGGAGGCAAGCTGGATGGCATGGCGTATTACTAGTATATAGTATTTCTTTTTCCGCTGCACAATTTGTTTGTTGTTGTTGTTGTATACTCTGATGATATGATGTAATGTAATGTAATAACTAAAATAGTTCTTTGTTTAAAGATTATTCATTTATTTATTATATGTTGTTCCGCTGCGAATTGTGAGATTCTGATGTTGTTCTGTTTTGTTTCTTCTGTCCCGTTCTATTTTCTTTCTACTCTATTCTCTTTTTCTTCTATTTTAAAATTTTCTGTTCTCTTTTCTATTTTCTCTTCTTCCTATTTTTTGTTTTCTTCTCTATCTTTTTCTCTGCTCTTTTCTTAATTTCTTCTTTCTTAAACCCATAGCTATTCGGTTTTTCGGCAACGAAAAATCGAAAACGTTACACATTGCCTCACATGTCTTGTCATACTTTTATCCATACTCGAGACCACTATGATTTTGGTTTAGTATTGTTGTATCACGACGCATCTCTATCCACCGAAGGTCTACTGGTGTTTTATATGCAAACTATACAACAATGCTTAATAACGCGTTAAGGGGTATCAATGTAAAGCCTTAATGCTAAGAAAAATATTTATTTTATTGATTAGACATTATACATGTAGCATATTCTACTACATGTAAATATTTTGACGGATCCTTAAGAGATGGAAAATCCTTTAACGTCCCTTGAGTTATTGCACGCATGTTATACACTGGATATGAGATGTGAAACCCTATAAACATCTCTGATGCTAAGGCCCTCATGTTATATGCGATATCAATTTGACTAATATAAGAATATTTTATTCCTGACGCGAGTGTTTTGTCTTTTCATTACGCTCGGGTTAGCTCTAAGTTTTTCAGCGCATTGAAGATTATTCTGGAGGACGAAGATGAAGATTTGGTATATTATTACTATTATTATTCATGCATCATGTTGTCTGCTGCATTAGTTTATTTATCCCCAATGTATATATAACTCTGATAAATGTTGTATAAATTATAATCAAATGTATAATGTAAACAGCTTCATGAACTATTTATTTGATTATTATATTTTATCGCTCTGCTGCGAGATTTTGTGTTTGTTTTCTTCTTCTTTTCTTCTTTTTCTTAATTAACCCCATTGATTATCTATGTTTTAGATTGTTTAAGTCGGACATGTGTGGATTATTGTTGATTTAAACCTTCCAAAATGTTGGTCGTTACACCATTGTACTACCTCTAATTTCTAAAGAATTCCATCGATCATGAAGCAGTTGTTTCTTGAAACTAGAATTATTTCTCAGTATGCCAAAATAGGCATTCGAAAATATTTTATGAATTGCCTTATATATATATATATATATATATATATATGAAACGATTTAATTCTAAGCTTATGAAAGTTAAGTTCATATATAAATTAGGTAACCATGCCTCTTATACTTTTAAGATTGGCGTTTCTTATCAATTTATACCTTATATGAATATAATATCGTAAACTATGCTTTAGATGAAATTAAATTTAACCTATATACCTACTCTTAAGTACCCATCCTTAGATAAAGAAGTTAACTCAACTTCACTCATTATTAATCATACGTTTTTCAACAAAATCCGATTACTCCTTATCAATACATCATTATGTATCACAAGGAGGAGTAACTTTTGAGGCTGATTCTTTGTAACGGTCCGAAATTTTACCACTTTGATTTGTGCGTATTTAATTAATTTTAAATATTTAATTAATGTGTTTTAATGGTAAAATAAACCTATTTTAATTAATAAATAATGATAATGAACCCATTTTGAAAGTTTGTTTGCAAAAATGAATAGTTCGATGAAATATTGAAAATGTAGATGGATTTGTATGCTTATTCTAAGTGCTAAAGTACTAAATATTTCACGAATTTATGTGCTTATTTTTGAGATATGATGGTATGTACTTAAGCACATGGTTTATCTCATGTTGTAAGTTCTTGGGGATGGTTTGATAATTTGGTAAAAGGGGTAAAGAAGGTAACTTCCACTATTTCATGCTTATAAAAGGAGCACCACTTCTTTCTCTTTTCATGTTCTCATTTCCACTTTCATTTCTCATTTTCTTCCCTTTCTTCACCATCTTTTTTTCTCTCTTCACTTTCCTACTTCAAAATACCTACGTTTCTCCCCTAAACACTTAAACAAGCCTAAACAAATTTAGATAACACTCTCTATACCCCAAATATTCAAACTTTATCGTCAAACTCCATTTTTTTCCACCTAGGCCGTGCTCAATAACGCCTTCCTAGGCTTGTGCATGAGCATGCGGGAGTTGGGGGAGGGATTTGGCCAAGCGTGCTAGGTGGTTGTGTGATGTTGTGTTGGTTGTTGGGGAGTAGAAAGGAGTTGTGGCTTTTGTCCGAAGTTTGGTTGAATTTGGAAGTGAGATTTTTCAACTTGAATACAACTTTAAAATAGCTTTAAAAATTGACAAATATTGTAAAATATAAGTGATTGTTCATGTTGTTTATACTTGTGTATATTGTTTGGTTATATCTGATTCCCGTTGGAAAGCAGGTGACATAAATAATCATTGTGTTACACGGGACAAAAGCAAGGAAATGGAAGTCGAAATGTGTTGTAGCGAATAAGTCACTGTGAGAACACTTCGAAAGATGTACAGAGCGATCCAATTGGACCTCTCTCAAATGTTGATTTTATTTTACATTATAACTTGGTATGTATGATGTAATGAAGTGGATGTGGTTGCTAGTCGAATTGTGTAACAACTCGAAATTTAACCCATAATAATCAGTTCATTAATTAATTAAATAATAAAATAACATTGTGAAATTATCAGAATTAAGCCACGGAAGTTTTATCATTGTGTCCGTGGTAATTTTCTGGTCAATTTCCATATGTAGAACGTCAAAATATGAACATATATGGACAAGTTACTAGATAAACAAAATAAGCAAAAAATGAATATATATATATATATATATATATATATATATATATATATATAGGTAGGTCGACCGAGGCACAAGGCGATCGACCCGCCTCTACTATTTACGAACGAATGAACGTTCGTTCGAACATTCCAGAGCCTCAAACTGACACGTATTGCATTCTTTATTTTAATCCGGCCCTTTTATTTTTACATCTGATGGCTCCTATTCAACCTATGACATGGTTGCATCCCATTCCATCTTCAAAATCCAACGTCTGAGATCCGCTCCCACCCCTATAAATAGACCCCTAGACCATATAATTTTTCTCATTCTAGGTTTTCTCCAATTGGGTTCACCTTTCTAGGAGGACTCTAGATGAAATAATTTTCCATGGAGAAAATCGTTATAAATTAAATTATTTTACAACTCCAAGTGGATCCGAGAAGACCAAAGGAAGATCTTAGGACTAGAGGCGAGTGATTCTAATTACTTTAAATTTATTTTAATTTAAAATAATAGGGTTTCCAATAGTTGTAGTTTTTACTATGATTTTGGAATAACCTTTTTGCAGTATATTTACAGTTTTTAGAATTATTTTTAGTCTATTTCTTTTTAGCTATTCTTTTCAGTAATTTTAGTTTATTTCTGTTAATTATAACTTTTTCGTTTATTTACAGTATTTTAGTTTATTTACTGTTACTTATGCATTATTTACATCTTTTTCCTATGCTTTGGATTTCTTCTATTTTCAGTTTTTTTATTCATTCTCCTTCTTCGTGTATGGATTAGAATAGAATTAATGTGAATATGGATTAAATTATAAGAAAACTGAAATAATGAAATATATGATGTACATCACAAAGACTGTAATGTAAATGGAGTTGGACTGAAATTATGCCTAATTATGATATTAATTGGACTAAATTAAAGAAATTGGCCTAGTTATAACTTAAGATTATAACTAAAAAGAGTAAAAGATGAAAGAAGCTTATTTTCACACTTAAACCTTGGTTTAAGTAATAAGCATGATTATAACGTAGGTTATAATAAGAAAAAGAATAGAACGAGGCTTATTTCAAGACTGAGGATAAATCAATAAGAAAAAATAGCAAGAATAATATTAAAGGCTTATTCAAATAATTTATCTAAGTTAATAAGCAAAGATAGAAGTAGGATCCGTACAGGCGGCATTTTCCTTATGTTGTTTAGGGTAGATAGGCGATCAAAAGTTAAATAGGAAGATCCGTACCAGCAACATTTCCCTTATGTTGTTTAGGGTAGATAGGCGATCAAAAGTTAAAGAGGAAGATCTGTATCGGCAGCATTTCCCTTATGCTGTTTAGGGTAGATAGGCGATCAATAATTAGAAGTCCAAATCATGGGGATTTGAACAAGGGGTGTAGATTTTGTTTAATAGGGAATAATGCCAACAACGTTCCCTATTATTTCTATGGACTCGGTGATCTCATATTAGCCTGAAGCGAGATGAGGTCACGCTTATGTTGTCTAGGGTAAATAAAAGGTCAAAAGAGGGAGCAATAGATAGTGCGAACCGACAGTGACCGAGCGTGCGACATTGTTTAGGGGAAATAACTCGCTATTGAGTTCCATAGCACTTAGTAGGTGTCTTCTGTAGACATGGGTGCCTTCTGTTTAGGGACCATAGAGTTCGATCTGTAGTAGACACTTTAGTAGAAGACCGATCAAGAAGAATTAGGGTTACAGCCTAATTACAGGATTAGGAATTCTACCTAATCAGAACAGCTATCGAGGACAAGTGCATGTAATCAAGGTTAACTTATCTTATTTGAGCAATATGTTAAATCGTATTATTTTCCAGTTTTATCTCTTTCCTATTTTCTTTGTTTCCTTTTTATATACTAGAAATATTGTAAAGTCTATTACTTTTATCTTGCTTAAAGAATCTAGTAGTTACTATCATCACCGGACTTTTAGTCTAATCCACTCCACTATTTCCCCCTTTTTCCCCCATAGGCAATCAAGGGAGAAGTTAGTCGATTGCAGTTGCTTGGAGGTTTCTTGGAGAAGATTTCTACTACGTATTTCTTTTTTAGTTTTAGTTCTTTCTGTATACTGGCTTATTATGAGGGATATTATGTACTCTGATTTTTGAGACAATGAGTTTTTTTATAACATGTGACATATTGGATTTTGAGACATATATGTTGTATTTGGTATTTGAGTTATTTGGTTTATGTATCAAGGAAGAGATTTTGTTTTAAAAAAGTTATATCTTTAATTTTACGCTGTTTTTACCTATTTTTGTCCTGTGAATCTTAGTCTCTGTTAGCTTTAGTTATACCTACAACGAACCACGCCTTTTAATGCATCCTTTTGGGTATATTAAGGGGTGTGAGCTGTTTCACTTGGTATTAGAGTCCAAGGTTACATGATTTCTGAAAATTTATTTTCAAAAAGTAAAATATTTTTCAAAATAACTTGTTTTAAAAGTATTTTTTTAGAAAAGAACTCTTAGAAATGTTTTTAAGTATAAAAGGGTTTTTATAATTAAAATCCCCTCATAAGTCCAATTTAATCTCCCTTTGACCCTTTCCTAAACTATCCTTTTCTTTTCATAGAATAGCTGATGCCCTGAACCTTCCCGAGGGCATTCCAGTCCCAGCCTGGTTTCATACGTATTTACAAGCCACCACTCCAGGGGTGCACAGGCCAGTTCCCAGTCCTGCACTAGCGGGTGGGAACCCCATCAACTCACCTGCCACCATCAATTTCTCTAAGCTTTGTATGGATTTTGCAACTTTGGGCGGGAAGACTTTTCTCGCAAGGAGACTTTCGTAGAGGCTAGAGCTTAGCTTAGGGACACAGAGAGATTTTTGATCTATTGGGATTGAATGATCAGCAGCGGGTTTAGTTGGCCACTTGGCAACTGAAGGAGGAGGCGTCTTATTGGTGGGAGGTAATTAAGCTGAGGGTGGAAATGTTACATGGGATGGATTTCGGGAGTGATTTGATAGGAAGTTTCTATCTTAGGCGGAAGAGAGTGTACCATTGGAGAGGTTTATCAATTTGAAGCAAGGGAGTTTGGCTGTTAAGGAATACATCAATCAATTCAATGAGCTATCGCGGTTTGGTATGGAATTGATGAACACGCCGCATAAGAAAGCTATGAAGTTTGTGAAGGGATCGATTTAATCCCTTCAGGGATTATTGTTGACACATATGCTGATGAGAGCTACTTATGAGTCTTTGGTCGAGATGGCGCTTATGTGGGATGCAGTAAAGGAAGGAGAATCTAAAGAAATCGTTATGTCTGAAGGTTCTAAGAAGAAAGGAGAAGGACCTTAAAAACAGATCAATAAAAAATAGAAAAGCATGAGCTGTGGGGTGATGGGTTATTACACAAAAGACTGTAGAAAGGCAGCAATGAAGGGGAAGTGTTTCAACTGTGGACAGCCTGGTCAATTTAGTAAAGCTTGTCCTAGAAGATAAGGCAGGGAGCAGGTGCACCAGTGGCAGAGATTCAGGCTTTGGAGGCAGCACCTTCTAGTAGCAGACCAGATCGAGGTAGGAAAATTTGATTTTTATTTCTGATTTTCCCATTTCGAACTCTTTTAAATCCGTGAGCATCACACTCTTTTATTTATAGTTCTCTTGTGGATTGTTTGCACTTAGCCATTTCTTTAATAATAGACCCCATTGTTGTTTCTAACCCCACAGGAGGATCGACACACTTGTCTATGGTTTGTAGGGGCTTGGAATTTTTCATCCTAGGCATAGGATTTGATTGTGACACATCCAATGTATTGGGATTCTCGGGTATGGGATAATTTTGGAAATGGATTGGGCATCCACTTTTGAAGCAATATTCGACTGTGAGAGGAGAGTCGTTAGATTAGAGACAAGCAGCGATAGGACACTCGAGGTTTTCTTTACGACCCATAAGGGTCAGTTATGTTAAGCTTCCTTTATTCCCTCGATTCATCATCAGCAGAATAGATTCGATTCCGATCGTCAAAGGTTTTCTAGACATCTTTGAGGAGGCTAGGGGACTACCTTCTAGGAGAGATGATTTTTTTGATCAGTTAGTTGGCTCTACAATATTCTCTCAGCTTGATTTAGTAACTGGATTTCATCAGCTTAGGGTCGCCGATGGCAGTACTGATAATGCCATGGGTACATAATTATGTAAATTATAATTTTTTTATATAAGTGGATTCAATGGTAGTGCCTTATAGTAAAAATATTAGCATCAAAGAGGAATAGGCGTAAAAGACTTTGGTAAGGAAATGGGATTACCAATATTTTGGAAGGATACTCTTAGGGTAATGAAAAGAAAACCTTTTTTTTATAAACTAATAAAATGAAGTTATTAGAATTGAAAAGAATAATTGTCAATATTTTAAAGTAAATATTGGATTTTTGGAAATATGGTAAGAACTTTAAATTGGTTTTTATGCAATGAATTTTTTTTGTTGAAAAAGTGAATTTCTTTTTGAAGAATTGTAGAGCGTATATAGCTCACTAGTTTCTTTGAAAGTAAACAAAGATTTAAAATATGAAAATCTAGAGCGCATTAAGTATCGAAAACGTAGATTACGACATTTATTGTTGTAACAAATGTTTTCGTGAAAATAAAGGGAGCATAGACTATAACGCTACTGTTATAGTAGGTGGCTCCTAGGGTAAATGTTTTTACATAGTTGGTGAGGTTTATTAGTATTTATTTAAATTCATACACCGGTATTTTTGGGTTGTAGTAACAGTGTTTTACACAACATCTATTTTGAACCCAAATAAAAGCGTATTGTTTAAAAGATAATTTCTAAGAATAGAAATAAAAATGATTTGTGAATACACCTATTAATTAAATATTTATAAGGAAATGTTTTAGTTATGGATATATTAAAATAGTTTTGAAGATGAGTTTTTTTGGAAAAAAAGAGTGTAAGTTAGATATTACAAGATGTCTATAATAAAATATAATTTAAACATACTTTAATCTATTGGAATGAAAAGAATAATGGTATAATTTTCTATAAAACCCATAAAAATGTGCAATTTATAAGGAATATGTGAAAGAGATATACAAGGTATGGGAAGAACCATATTTTGCATAGACTATTTCGAATAAAATATGAAATAAGTTCCTTGTAATTTTACATGAACATGAAATCCTCTTTTAAAAGATTCATATAAGATTTTAGCGTTAATAATTTCTCATACGAGAAAATAGTTCTAATACATTAAGACATGAGACCGTTAAGTGTAATAAGAAGATGTTTTGAAAACACATTAAGGACGTTTTAAAGATATTTAAAAAAAAATTGGTTTGATGAAAAAGTAAATGTAAAACTTAATAAAAGTAAATTTTGAAAACTCAAATTTTCATAGAAAACCGAAGTCTATAAAAGAAAGAGAGACATAAGTTTTGGACTTAAAAATTTGGAAGTTTTTCCCTCTAGGTTAGGGAAATAATATTAAGTGACCAAGTATTTTTGAAATTAATTGAAAATGAAAAGATAACACTTTTAACGATAAAGATTTTTAGGATTTGATGTTTTAAAAATATTTAGAAACCTTAGTTTTTTTTTTAAAAAATAAGGTCGTAAATACCAAACCAAGTTGTCAAATGTGTAGTAGATAGGAATCATTTCCTAGGTATAAAGGAAAAGGTGCAAAGCTACGTAGGAGATAGCGGTAAAGTGAAATTAGTAGGATAACAAGAAACGCATGGTTGAGAATGAGTATTCTTGATTTTGGAAGAGTTTGGGAGAAGCATCTTCCTTTAGTGGAATTTGCGCATAATAAGAGTCTTCAAGTTAACATTGGAATGGCACCTTTTGAAGCTCTTTTTGGAGGACCGTGCAAGACGTCTTCGAGCTGATTGAAGTCTATGGAAAGGTTGCTTCTTGGTTCCGACATGGTTAGAGAGATTTCGGAGAAGACTAATTTGATTAGGAGAAAATTCGTATCTTATATCCATATCTCTTTCATAATAAATTTTCGAATTTCATATATGGTTTTGAATTTTTTCTTTCCTTTATTATCCTTCGGGAGGGTAGAACTTAGGATTTAACCTATGAATGACAGGATTAGATGTAAACATGTTATTAGGACATGTTATGAATGATGTATACTAGTGGGTGCAAGTTTTGTTAGTGGATGCTAATGGACGCATATAGGGACACTAAGCACCATCATTCTTTATGGATCAGCCTAACTAGGACACTAGAGCATATGCATATGGTATGTATGCATTTTTAATTTATTTCTATGGTTGCTATAAATGGATGTTTACCATATGGTTTTTGCATTTGAATGATGTTTGTAGCATGCATGTAGAACTATTAGTTGTCATTAGAAAACTTTGCATTCATTTGGATACATGGAATGAACATGATGGCATAAAAGGAGGTCAACTGAACCAGTGGACCACATAATCTTTTGCATTAGCTAGGGACATTTACACCACATTAATTGCATAAGTATCACAAATTGCATTAGAAAACTTAAGGACAATGAATGAATGGTTGATGATTGAGTAGTTGGTTGTACAATTGGATGAAAATTTTTGGTACATTCTTTTATCTTAGAGATTTCGGGGACGAAATCCCTTAAGGAGGGGAGAATATAACAACCCAAAATTTAATCCATAATAATTAATTCGTAATTAGTTAGATAATAAAATAAATTTGTAATTATCAGAATTAAGCCACGGAAGTTTCACTATTGTGTCCACAGTAATTTTCTGGTCAATTTCCATATATAGAACATCAAAATCTGAGCGTATATGGACAAGTTATTAAATAAAAAAAATAAGCAGAACACACACACCCACAAATATATACATACATACATACATACATACATACATGTGTGTGTGTGTGTGTGTGTGTCTATATATATATATAGGCAGGTCGACCGGCCGGTCGACCTAGGCACCAGGCGGTCGATTGCCCGACCGACCCGCCTCTGTTATTTACGTACGAACGAACGTTCGTTCGTTCGAACATTCTAAAGCCTCAAATTGACGTGTTTTGCATTCATTATTTTAATCCGGTCCTTTTATTTTTGCACCCAATGGCTCCAATTCAGGCTATGACATGGTTGCATCCCATTCCATCTGCAAAATCCAACGGTCTGATATCCACTTCTACCCCTATAAATAGACCCCTAGACCTAACACTTTTTCCCATTCTAGGTTTTTTCCAATTGGGTTCACCTTTCTAGGAAGGTCCCGAATCAGATTAATTTTCCAAGGAGAAAATTGTTATAAATTAAATTATTTTCAAACTCCAAGTGGATTAGGTAAGACCAAAGGAAGAGCTTAGGACTAGAGGTGAGTGATTGTAATTATTTTAGATTTCTTTAAGTAATTTAAAATAATAGGGTTTCCAATAGTTGTAGTTTTTACCCCGATTCCAAAATAACCTTTTTCGCAGTATATTTACAGTTTTTAGAATTATTTTCAGTCTATTTCTTTAGCTATTCTTTTCAGTAATTTTAGTTTATTTCTGTTTGTTATAGCTTTTTTGTTTATTTACAGTATTTTAGTTTATTTACTGTTATTTATGCATTATTTACATCTTTTTCCTACGCTTTGGATTTCTTATATTTTCAGTTTCTTTTATTCATCCTCCTTCTTCGCGTATGGATTAGAATAGAATTAATGTGAATATGGATTAAATTGTAAGAAAACTGAAATAATGGAATATATGATGTACATCACAAAGACTGTAATGTAAATGGAATTGGACTGAAATTATGCCTAATTATGATATTAATTGGATTGGATCAAAGAAATTGGCTTAGTTAAAACTTAGGATTATAACTAAAAAGAGTAAAAGATGAAAGAAGCTTATTTTCACACTTAAACCTTAGGTTAAGAAATAAGCATGATTACAACGTAGGTTATAATAAGAAAAAGAACAGAATGGGGTTTATTTCAAGATTGAGGATAAATTAGTAAGCAAAAATAGCAAGAATAATAGTAAAGGCTTATTCAAATAATTTATCTAAGTTAATAGCAAAGATAGAAGTAGGATCCGTACCGGCAGCATCCCCTTATGATATTAAGGGTAGATAGGCGATCAAAAGTTCAGGAGGAAAATCCATACCGACAACATTTCTCTTATGCTGTTTAGGGTAGATAGGCGATCAAAAGTTAAAGAGGAAGATCTGCACCGGCAGCATTTCCCTTATGTTGTTTAGGGTAGATAGGTGATCAACAATTAGAAGTCCGAATCATGGGGATTTGGACAAGGGTCGAAACTAGATTTTGTTTAACAGGGACTAGTACCAATAGCTTCCCCTATTATTTCTATGGACACGGTGATCTCACATTAGCCTGAAATGAGATAAGGGCACGCTTATGTTGTCTTGGGTAAATAAAAGGTCAAAAGAGGGAGCAATAGATAGTGCGAACCGGTTGTGACCGAGCGTGCGACATCGTTTAAGGAAAATAAGTCGCTATTGAGTTCCACATCGCTTATTAGGTGTCTTCCCTAGACATGGTTGTCTTCTGTTTAGGGTCCATAGGGTCCGATCCGCGGTAGACACATTCGTAGAAGGCCGATCAAAGGGAAGAATTAGGGTTATAGCCTAATTATAGGATTAGGAATTCATCCTAATCAGAGCAGCTATCAAGGACAAGCGCAAACAATCAAAGTTAACTAATCTTATTTGGGCAATAGTTTAAATCATATTTATTTCTGGTTTTATATCTTTCATATTTCCTTTGTTTCCTTTTTATATACTAGAATTGTTGTAGAGTCTATTACTTTTATCTTGCTTAAAGACTCTAGCAGTTACAATCATTCACCAGATTTTTAGTCTGACCCACTCTTCTATTTTCTCCTTTTTTCCCCCTCATTGGCAATCAAGGGAGAAGTTAGTCAATTGCAATTGCTCTGAGGTTTCTTGGAGAAAATTTCAACCATGTATTTCTTTTATTTTAGCTTTAATGCTTTCTGTGTATTGGCTTATTATGTAGGATGTTATGTACTCTGATTTTTGAGACAATGAGTATTTTTTATATCATGATACATATTGGGTTTTGAGACATATATGTTGTATTTGGTATTTGACTTATTTGGTTTATGAAGCAATAATGAGATTTTGTTTTAAAAAAGTTATATCTTTAAGTTTACGCTGTTTTTACCTGTTTTTGTCTTGTGAATCTTAGTCTCTGTTAGCTTTAGTTATACGTACAACGCACCACGCCTTTTAATGTGTCCTTTTGGGTATATTAATGGTTGTGGGGCATTTCAAATTGCTTTGATAAATTGTTTTTATATGATATGTAAATCCCATGCTTTCTTTTAATTATTCACTACTTCGTTTCCTAAAGTGCTTTGAAATGGTTTTCGAACTTTACTTTTGTTCCAAACCTTTTTGCAAAGATACAGAGTGGTTTAAATATAGAAAGAATTGGAGTATGAAAGTTAATTGATCTACAAAAAAAAGTTTTAAAAGTTAAAGTCCATATAACCATAGTCGCTATCGATGCACTTTCAAAATCTATGATTTTAGTAAAGTATAATAGGTTATCTATTTTTTTAGATAGTTTTAAATTCTTTTCAGATGTTTTTTATAAAAGTAGCATAAGTATTTAAAAAGAAGTTAGAGATTTAAATATATTTTAAAGAATTTATTTGAGTTATTTAAGCAAGAGGTTTAAATTTTATAAAGGAAATTGTTTTGTTTCAAAGTCAAGTTTTGTTTAAAAGAAACCATTTTAAAGGGATGTTTTAAATACAAGTTTCAAACTTCTTTTAAAGAGTTTTAAAATTATTTTTAAAAAAAGAAGAAGAATGCATGGACTAAAACAACTATGTAGCAAATGGTTTCGAGAAAAGGAATGGGATTACGGACTATAACATTCTTGTTATAGTAAATGGTTTTGGGAAGTTGTAAAGGAATTTTGGTTCATAACACTTGGTTATTATTAAATAAACTGTTTACTTTATATAACGAAAGGATCTTGTCTATTGAATCAAGCTTTGGTTTAAACAAGTGAATTTGGAAAATGTTTCTGATAACTATTATGAATAATAGACTAGAAATAAGTTTATGGAGTTTTTTTTTTCGATTGTTACAAGATGAATTTGTTTTATGCAAGGGATTTCTTTGTCAGTGCTGTTAAGTAACATAAAACAAATATGATAAGTACTGTTAAAATGTTGATGCTTTTATAGAAAGTAAGTCTTCTTATATTTAGCACTAAAACCCGATGAGTAGACTTTCCTCTATCTATGAAATCTAAAATCAAAGTGCTTTAACTAAACCAAGGCCAGGTGTGCAACCAGTACCCTGACTTATCTGGCTACGATTCTTAATGAGGGATAGAGAAGTTGAAATGTCGAAAGTGTAATGAGTATAAAAGAGTTAATTTCTATAAATATGTCATGATTAATTAAGTATACGGAAGGTACTTCATCTAATACTTGAACTAAATTTCTAGGTATGGATGCCCGTTTCTATCCGTGATAATTTGAGAATGTACGTCGAGGTAAGGATAATTCTCTAACTTGTCCGAATTCATTGTTAATCAAGCGACAACATGAGGTTGAAATCGAAAAAGTAGTGATAAATATATTATGTTCGATTTTCTATATGCAAAATATATACTTACACTAGATAATGGTTTGTCCACTATCAATAACTTGATATATTTTGACTTGGGAAGTATATGAAAGCTTCACGATTGCATATGGTTTAAGATTCTCTTGGGAGAACTCATTTCGATGAAACATCTCTTGCCATAAGGGAAAATCTTTGAGAATTTCTTGGGACTCTTATATTATCTGCTTACTTCTGAAAGTACCAGGATTGAGTCTATCAGGAACCATCGACTATC
This sequence comes from Allium cepa, assembly GCA_030765085.1. Taxonomy (NCBI): domain Eukaryota; kingdom Viridiplantae; phylum Streptophyta; class Magnoliopsida; order Asparagales; family Amaryllidaceae; genus Allium; species Allium cepa. The sequence goes on along the minus strand of CM060941.1, from coordinate 73,035,949 downwards.
GGTTTCGAAGGACCAGGATCAGATAAGCATGAGTTATCCAAAACCACTTTGAACTGGCATAAGTGTTCGAATCGAAACATCTTGAAGACGATGGAGATCGAAGGTAGATTTATTTGAAGTGCAAGGGCTACTTGCTACTAATCCCGAGGGTGATTCCAAAAAGGATGTAGTAGAAGTAGTGCCTTCAGCTTGTTCATATCTTGAACAAATTGTATGGATGAATGTTGGAATTGCATTATTGCCTGGAGGGCAGTATTAGCATCCCAATTAGGATTTTCTAAGAGTAAAAGGTAATCATGGCCTTACAAGCCCCCCGCCCAGTAATGACTAAAATCAAGGGATATGAAATAGGGCTATGTAGGTCACACCCATTAGGGTTCGCCTTTCTAGATCACCATCTATAGATTTATGTATGCTGCGAGCTCGCTGGAAAGGTTAGAAACCTGCTAGGTTGATTTCATATTCGGTAATATCTAGGAAGGGGTGGGCTGGTTCTATGTTGATAGGGGTCGCAAGGTTTGTGACCTCGATAATAAAGATGTATTGTGAAAAGTGGTACCCCAGTGTCTTATCATTGTATGAAATCCATCTTCCAATACATGCCTTATAGTTTAAGTTGTAGTACCTAGTACCGTTGAATGTAAATATGAGCAACCCTTCGAAATATGTTATATATATATATTAAACTGTAGACATTAATATAATGTTATTGGATTTTCTAATAAAAATGGTTAGGCTATCATAAGGTAAAAAACCATTTGTGTTTATATGCGGCATGGTCTTACGAGTGTAACGATCTGGCGTTCTTACACCCAAAGACGACACTTAATGCATCGACGGTATTCATGTGTCAATCATTTAATTGTCCGAAAACAGGTGATTAGGGGTGAAAAGAAAGAAAGATTGAACAAATAAAAAGAAACTAAACAATCACAGAATCTCACAACGCAACGGAATAATATATATTAATTAACCTAATTCTTTGCATACTTCAGCATCATACTAATACAATTCTACCCTGGATAGCTATAACTGTCTTTCCCTATATATCAGATATATGATATATATAATACAGTGGAAAATAAGAAAATAATTAACCTTCAATGAAGCCTCCTGCTCCTAGCTCCTCCAAAATGCATCCGTACAAAACCTGAACTACTTGGCTGTCCATAAAAATATGAGCACCCAAGAGTTTTAGGGAAAGAAAATAAAACTTCGGGTCAGACATGGGTCTAGTGTGAGTAAACACAAAACAACTGAATTATTATGTTTAAAACACCTTTAAAATCAAAGGTATCTCATAAAACCACGCCGTATATAAATCATGGATGGGGTTTACCTTACCATAACGAAAACATTTTTATATTAAAATCTAGTGATATTATAATAATGTCTAGAGGTCAAAGTAAAATAAAAAAATAGTTGGAATACTTGTATCTCACATCTCAACATGATTTGGTACATCTGAAACTGTAAAGGCATGTATTGGAGAATAAATTCCATATTATGACAAGATAGGGGACTACCTTCCGATGGTACACCTCTAGATAAAATGCACCAGGGTCTGACAGGAACATCTTATACCCCTTCCATAGAGGACTGGCCTACCACTTGACTAGTAGTACCGAATATGATCACCCCACTTTGGGCCCCCAAGTATACATGAGTAGATAGTAATCGATCTAGATTTGGGATGACCATACCCTGATGGGCGCGACCCACATGACCCTGCTGCATGCTTGATTTTTGTCATTTCTTGGTTGATGAAGCTTGAGGCTACATTTTACTTTTATTTAGCACTTCCCACTTGGAATGCTACACTACCTACCAGGCATTAATGAAATGCTAGCACTCATCCATACAAGTTCATTCTACGACTGAATGAAACTGAAGGCACTACATCTATTACATCCTTTTTGGGAAATCACTCCCAAGGTTAATTACAAATAGCCTGTGCACTTCAAAGCTCTGTCCTCGATTCCATATTCTTCAAGATGTCCTTGAGTCAAAATGCTTGAGTTGGATCAAAGTGGTTTTCAGATAACATATCTGATCCGGTCTCTTCGAAACAACTTTCGATAGTTTTCGATAAACTCAACCCTGGTATTTGGGAAATATGTAGACAAAAGATAAGAGCAGAGATCACCTCCTAACCATTGGTGGATAGATTTTCTTATCATTTATCCAAGAAGAATGAAATGAATTTATACGTACAATATAACACCACCGACGGTAACTGTACCATATAATTTCTGTGTTTCTCCTAGACATTTCCAAAGTTACGTTTTGGTCCAGATTTTGATAGTTGGTTATCTAACTATCAAATAAACAAATATTCAAACATGGATTTAGTTTTATATAGGATATACTAAGCCTTTATTAATTTAATCTTTAGTTAATAAAATCACTTTATAAAACTTGATCAGAAGATCGTTACACAATATTATTTCTAAAACACTTAATTTCCCTTTTTGCATGGAAAATATTTATACTTATCTTAGGGGTATAAGTATATTATCAAAATATTTGGAAAAATTCTTCGTTTGAATTTTCTTTTTAAAAACATTCCTTGCTATAAACTGATCCACTTATCCTTTATAAAAGATTCCTTTTAAAAGCTCCATTCACATTTAAGTACCTTTATAAATTTCCAAAATAAATTTATAAAACATATTTATAATTCTATAAGTCAATTTAAAAAACCTCTTACAAATCTCTGAAATCATTATAAAACATTTCCCCATTTAAACTCCTTTGATAAATCTTCTTTAAGAAAAATCCATTACAAAATATATTTTGCAACACATCCTTTTAAACAAGTTTAAATAAACCTTTTTACTTAGTAAAACCCATTTTTAAAAACAAGTAATTATTTATAAATACCTTTATAAAATAATAATATAACTTGAAAAATCATTTATAAACCTTAACCCCAATTGATTAAAGAATTGAAATTAATTCAAAACCATACTTTGTAAATTCTAAAAGAGCTTAGCAATCCTAATGGTACTAATTTAAGTTACCATTTAATTTCAAGTTTGAATTCCAATTCACCTAACATTTATTTACGTAGGTCAACATATATGTAAATTCAATTCATTATTAAATCAGGAAATAACATGTCAATACAACCCAACTAGCATACACATGTCCAAATAACATAATAGCAGGATGGAGATTATTCCTGCTAAATAGATGTCCAAAACAATTTGGTCAATTTATAGCCAGATGAGAATTTTTTCGGCTAAAACATATGTCCATAAAACAACAATAACGTTATAGCAGAACATGAATTTATTCTGCTATCAGATGTCTAAACAATCAAACAACCAAGTTATAACAGAACGAGGATTTATTCTGCTAACACATGTCCACATAATCAAACCATTTACATAACTCATTCACAATTGTTTGTCTACTTAATGATATCTACATATGAGCTCCTTGGGTTCAAAACCATCTTTGAAATAGAAGTACCTTTAAACAATTTGATTCTTGGAACAAGGATTAAAACTTAAAACTCCCTTTTTAAAATAATTAATTACAAGTTAAACCCTTTATTAAACCATAATTAATCTTTATTAATTCATAACTTAATATAATTATAAATTAAGAAATAATTAACCTTAAATAAATAATTAAATAATAATTACATATGAATAATTAAACCCTAATTAATCCTTTATGAATTATTAAATAATAATTTAAAACCTTTATTAATAATTAACTATTAATTAATATCAATCAATTAATTAATTAATTAATCTTTTAATTAAAACTCAAATAATAAATTAAACCTTTAATAAATAATTTATTATAAGTTAAAACCTTAGTTAATTTATATTTAAAAATTGTTAAACACTTGATTAATTAAATAAATAATAATTAACCCTGTATTTAAATAATAATTAATTAAAAATAAATTATATACTTAACTCATAATTAATTAAAAATTAATCTTACTTCTAAGGATAATCAACTAGTACTAATCTTTATTTATGTAAGATTAATGAACCTTGTTTAATACTTAATTAGTTATTAATTTCCAAGCTTAATTGATTAATAATTAGTTATCGAAACTTAATTAACTTTCTAAATTTTTTTAATTTTATGAAACCTTTCCAAATAATTTTAAAGTATGAAAGTGAATTTAAAAAAAATCGGACCTTTAACGAAACTTCATTCATAACGATTATCGCTATGGGTGTCATACTTGCAAATGTTTCATCTTTTATCTTTGGAAACATAATACTAGAAAGCTTATTAAATTTTCTAAACAAAAATAAATAATTTGAAACCAGGATTCTAACTTTTAAAATTTATTTTGACTATAAACCGAAACTCGTACTCTTCACAAAGGATTCTTCATCGATAACCAAATCTAAATATTAACTTTGCAAACTTTTCTTTAAATAACAACTACATAATTATGTCCGTAAAATTTATTCATACCACATTTCCAAACAAACAAGATCACACTTTAACGTCATTAACAAAAATCTGGACTTCACATTCAAGCACACACTAACTTAACCACATGCATTCACACATATATGCAACATATATATGCGTCTAAACCATACAATAATCCAACCAAACAATCAAATTATTTTATCACCAAATAGTCAACAGATGAAAAGGTAAATAATTTCCCAAAAATTAAGTAGCATACTCATCAAAAAATTTCAAAACTCTTTTGAAATACTTTATAACTTGCAAAACTTGGAAAAACACAAAAATCAACTCGAAAATGGGTCATCTTCTCCTCGATTTTGGCCATGTTACTCTTAGAATTTTGAAAAGTTTTCTAAATAAAAGTTATTGAATATTATTTTCACTACAATTTCAAAAAAAACCACTCAATTTAGATCTATTTTGAGGAAGATATAGTAAAAGAAGAAGAGGTATTTTCGAACTAGAAAACCTAAGTCCAAAAATAGATTTGAAAGAAATGCATTTGACGTAGATAAGATCAAAATTTGAAGAATTGATACAAATGGAAGTTGTAGCCACTGTAATTTCACATGGTTAAAAAAACATTTTCTCCATTTGAATGGGAGAAGAGGAAGATATGATACATAGAAATGGAGGAAAAATTAAAGAAGGAAAGGGCTATTTATAAGCAACGGGAAAGCAAAATTACTAAACAACCCTGTGTCCTTTGCCCTCCACTCATCCATTGTCACCTCACCTAGCCTTTTCCCCCTCCTAACAATTCATATTCCAAGATGTTAAAACATGTTTTGTACTTAGTTGTACTTATGTTCCCCCTATGATATAACATTTTTATTTTTTCGACTGGTTTAACTTAAGTATATTTATTTTTATACTTATCAAATTTTGAACCTTATTTTATCTTAACTAAGGATGTTCTAAACATTTGAATATTGTTTCCAAATATAAATAAGAGTTATAACATTTCAAACAACTTTTATACAATGAAACATCGAAAATTCGAGAAACAGTTTCTGGTTACATTTTTTGTTTTTCATCAAACTTTACATTTTTGAAAATAAATTTTGAAAAATATTTCACCATCATTATTTATCATTTAAAAGATTTTTATTTTACAAAACCTATATGTTGAATATTTAAAATTAATTAAATATTCACAAATCAAAGTAGCGAAATTCTAGGTCATTACAACATGATACTTTTATTTTGAATGGTTTTAAAACATAAAAGTAATATAATTGATTTGAGTTTCTCACACTGGTTTACCACACTGATCCGGGTGTTATTTTCTTATAATACTCGAGTCAGACCCGAGTATTTTTTTTGAGTTAGCTTTGGATGCTTTGGAGCTTCAAGAGAAGAGCTGGATGCCTCCAAGATGTATTTACATATTTTTATTTTTGCTATATCTCTTGTTTTGTATTAATCAGCATTTGTAAGGATAAACTATTATAACTGTCCAGGATAATAATAGTTTAGACTCTGAGTGTTGTATGAATATTAAAATTTTCTTTTGTAAAGATCATTTGGATATTATTTATTACTCGTCACGGTGTGAAATTCCATTATGTCTTTTCTTTTCTTTCACCCTAATAATCCATCTTTCTGCCACTCTGATGCTCAGCATGTTAATATCATGGATGTAGTAGTGTCAACTTTTGAGAGTTAAAAGGAAGGTCCTTACAATCTTATTCTATTTAAGGTTCATTTGGAACTCTTTTCAATACACTCACATGTTCAATCAAATTGAATTCTTTTATTTCTTTTGCTTGTAATGTGTGACATCCTAGAAGTTTACTGTTTTAATTTTGAATATTTAATTAATTTTAATATTTAAATAATCGGTGTTAAAAAATTTAAATAATTTATATCAAATATAGGGTTTATTTAAATATTTGAATTATGAATTAAATATTAATTAAATGGATTTAATAGTGTAACGACCCATAAATTTTAGTGATTTTATTTATTAAATTAATTGAAATTTTGTGAAATTTTAAACAATAAAATTTGAGAACAAAAATTTATTATTTGGAATGTGTCTATTTAAACATGCAACTGGTAAATTTTCATCTGATAATATTGAAGTTTATTTTCTTGTGTAGTTTTATTTCATTTTAAATCAATTAACATTTGATGATAATAAAATATTTTCCAAACCTGAATATTTTTATATAATAAAATTTTAAATCATCTTCTAAGTGAGACGTCATCTTTCGTTTCATCAAAGTTGGACTTCTGTAACTCCGTCGATCTTATTTTCTGACGTTTTAACAGCATTTTCGATACACATTATCGACTTTTGTTCGGATGATCGTACCACTAATATATGTATACCGTTTTGATCGTCTCATCATGCTGATCTCTCCGGTATATTCAATTCTAGTAATTTGAAATATAGTTTATTTTGAAGTTAAATAATGGTGAATTTCTTTTGAATATAATAAACTGAAATCTACCATTTAAACAAACAATAGAATTTTATGACGTAAATTTGATATTTGCTATGCGTCCATCTACACATAACAAATGGAAAATTTTCTCGAATAATATAGATGTTCTATCAGGCGCTAGAAATTCAGTTTAAATCAGTTAATAACAATTGAATTTAAAGGTATTTCGAAACCTAAATATGTCAACATGAGAAAATTTATTTAAGACACTCTGAATCAAACTGCCAAATTCATTTCGTGAAAATTGGACGTTTCTAGCTCCGTTTGGATTTTCCATACAGAATAGCAACGTATATCGGTGTCCGTATGGACTTTTGATAGGAAGGTCCTGACACAGATATTTATGTTTCCTCTTGTTCGTCTCACCGCGCTGATCACCATGGTATATTTATTTCTGTATTTTGAAATCTGATATGCGACAGAAACAATAAAATGTTCATTGTATCGGTACCATAAAGTGCAACCGTTAGCTTTCTTGTTTTCCAAACTTTGAACCATGAAGCCCAAGCAAGGTAATAAATTGCTTTACTTATTTTCATCTGAATCAATGCTTGTGACCATTGTCATTCTTTCACTTTATATTTTGTTTATCAGCTACTTTATTTCTATGGTTCACTTCCATTTGCTTTTGTTGTAGCCAATATTCTTCAAACCTTTCCCCTACCTGTACGTCTTCTCTTCCTACCTCTCTTTCTCTCCACTATTTGATTTGCCCTCACCCACCTCCATACTTCACCGTCCACTCGCCTTCCTCCAGAACCCACCTTGGCCTCTCCTTCTCGCGTCGGCCAAGCAACCAACCCACGCATCTCCCTCCTCAAATTCATCATGCAACCACCCTCCCCTCGGACCAAGTCAGCCCGTCACCTTGTGATAGCCTGCTTCTTCGTTGCTACGCACGTAGAGACCTTGCCTCCACCAACCACAGACCTCTCCACCTTGTCTTTCCCTAGCGTTGCCTGCCCTCCTTCCTCTGTCCCCTGCAGGTTCAATTTCCATTAAAACTGTGCTTGATTATGAGGATATATGTATTGTTCATATTTGCAATCTTGGCCGTTCTCCTTTGTTTATTGATTTTATAATTCATATATAATTTACAGAGATATTTCAACATAACAAGGGAATAATAAATAATGATTATATATTGTGACTTTATAAGCTTATAAATATATTTACTACTGGTTTGCATAGTTTTGGGTTAAGTTAGGTATATATTTGTACTTATATTGCATTGTCTACACATATGCATATTTTGACTTTGGTAATATATATATTACATGTCTATATACATGTGTTACATAAAGTAGAATCTGGTTTCGAACTATCATATATTGTATATATAAAGTATATATACATGTGGGGTAGCTGTTTGCTATAATTTACATATATACACTTTAGTATTGATTTAAAAAAAAAAATATGGATTTGAAAAAATATGTTTCAATCTTTAGTTGTTAATTGTATAATAATATATTTAGTCTATATATTTATAAAATTTATATAAGTTGTTTGGTTTTATGATACTATAGTTGATCTTAAATATACATATAGAACAGTTTGTTCATTTAGGTATACATATATACATGCATGGTTTTAAATTCCTAACATGTGCACTTTCTTATGCTGTTTATATACATATTAGTGTATGCATTTATGTACGTATAGGTTTGTCTAAGGTATATACATTTGCATATAGGTCTGCTTGCATTTTTCATATGTATGGTTTGGGGATGGTTTGAATCGTGGAAAAGTTGCATACATTAGTTTACACATATTATATAGTTATTATAAACAAGGGTTGGATGGCTATAGTATATATTAGTTTCAAAGTGTACATGTTGTTAAAGTATATGTTAGTTTATATAAAAAAAGAAACAAAATAGATTTATTATAAACCCGTTCTATATCAATGTGTATTATGTTTTGTTTACTGTATGATGTTATATATACATATATATTATTTTATTTTATAATTGCCGTATCGATTTTAATAAAATACTAATAATAATACAATATACATTTTTTTCTGTTATATCAAACTGATTTTGATTCTTGATTCCCTATCTGTCATCTTTGTCCGTCAAATTCGTGCCAATCCTGCTTTACTTTTAAATTCGTGCTTGGATTTGTAACTTGTTTCCTTTATCTAATCTTCTCTAGCCTCGAAAGGTGAGCAATGACTCACGATTAATGTTCTTGTATTTATTAAATTTGATTTCAATTGAAACGACAATTGAAATATGCTTCTGTAGTTATTTAAATTGTTATATATGTTATTATCTGTAACTGTTCATCTGTGGGATATGACACCATATATGTTGTTTCTATTATATTGTTATTGATGATATATATGTCTGTTATGTTGTTTTCATATCTGTTATCACTCTGAAAGTTTCCTGTTAGTATAGGATTCCCTATGGGTTGAAATGAAACATACCCAAACGATCTGTAGAATAGGAGAAAATCATTATGGGCTGAAATGATAAACCCTAGCGATTTTCATTTGAATTGAATTTGGGATTACGGGTCAAAATGATATCCACCCGTATATATTTAAATTACGGATTGAAATGATAAATATCCGTATCACTTGACCATATGATAGAATATTATATACAGACACCGTTGGTCTATATATAAATGTTTTAAAATGATTTCTATGGTTTTGAAAGGAAATGTATATGGTTTTATTTAAATTTGAAATATTATGTATATAAATAATTTTTCATACAAAATAGATTTTAATAATAAGCTTTAAATTTAGTCAAGTCTGATTTAAGTAAAAACCAATATGTTTAAGTATTTATTTAAAAAAATTATTTTAAAATAAATTTTATAATGATTCTATAAGTTAAGATCAAAGAAATTTGAATTTATTCAAAATTGTATTTAATTAAGAATTTTGTTTAACAAAACCAAATTGAAACTTATTGAATTTAAGGGTTTCAAGATATGATTTTATATTTTGATTTTTGATTTAAAGTGATTAAATGGATATTTCAAGTTTAAATAAATCAAAGGAAATATTTAGTTTAATGTAATTTAAGGTTATTTAAATGATAATGGATTTATTAAGGTAATATTTCAAAATTAAATAATAATGAAGTCAAAATAAGATATATATATATATATATATATATATATATATAATTATCAATTTATTTTGAAACTGCTATAAGTGGGAAATAGATATATTTGAAATGGAAATGATATTTTGGTTTTGAAGTGTAGATTATTTTGAAATGACCACGGTGTTACAATGACGTTCAGTTGTTTATAGTGTATATTTAAACATTGTAGATAGTTCCACAGATCCTTAGAGGATGGTTATCCCAAAAATCCTCTAAGTTAATTATATTTCAGTTGATATTTCACTTGAGTTGGATTTATTGATATAAGAATGTTAATCCTGACTCGAGTGTTTTGTGTTTTTCTTTACACTCGGCTCAGACTGAGTGACATAGCATTTGAGACTCACCTTTGAAGTTTGGAGTTTCGCATGAAGATCTAACTACCAATTTAGCTTTCAGATTTCTAGTTGATTTGTTCAGAGTGGTCATCAATTTGTATTGGAGAATTCACCGTAGTTGAGATATTCTGCTGTATTTTATTTCTAACTCTGATGTTTATATAGTAGCTTCATAAACAACTATTTTTGTATTCCACTGCATTTTGTTATAATACTCTATATTTGTGATTATTTTATTTACCGTATATGCTGATCTTTGCCAAATTTAAATTAACAATATGATATTTTGAGCAACTCAAGTCCGACGTGCGTGGATGCAAATGGTTGAAAATATCGGGTCGTTACAGTTGGTATCAGAGCTCTGGTTTTAGGCAAAACTTAGCATATGTTGTAGATCTAATTACAGAATTACTTTCGTTCGTGCTTGAATCTCTTCCTCCTTGATTTGGTTTCCTTTGAAGTTTGGAACGCTCCCACTTGTTATGAAATCCATTCTTGTCTCCCCCTGTTTGTATTCTTTTGATTCTTGAGCTTCCTATAACTCTACTTCAAATGATCCCGCCAATATTTGAATGATTTGTAAAGGGGCGAAACTCCTTTATAATTAGCATTGATTCACTGGAGAGTTCTATACCTTTGTTTTAGATGCTACTATCTCTTGCTATGCCGAATTCTATCTCTGGCGATCGAAAGACGATTCACCTTAGAATTTCGCATCGATTATATTCCTGAAGTCACGGTTGACCCAGTTAAGGTTGCCCGCGATTTTAGTAAGTCTATCCATCTTCTATTTTGTAATTTAATTATCTCATCTTTGATCAAGCCTATCTTCAAATCAGAATTATATTTGATTAGAGTTCCTCTAATTTGAAATCTCTATCTTTTTTTGAAATCCATTCTTGAATCGTCCTTTGAAAAATTGGGTTTGTTTGTATTTTAGAAATTGTTTTATATACCGAAATTATTATTTTGATAAGTATGATTATATTCTATATATAAAAGTGAAAATGTTTTCGATAAGGATTATATACCGTTTAAAACGAGAATTTAAAGTTTTGAAAGGATTTGAAATTTTGAAAATTATATAAGAAATTTGATTTATATAAAAATGAATTATAACTGAAAGATTTTTAAATTTGAAATTCGAGAAAGTGAACTCCGGTATTTTGAAATTGGTTTAAGATTTTGAAAATATATAATAATACGATTTGAAAGTATTTTTCGAGTAAGAAACATTTCAAATGACTTTAGATGAGTTCTTATGATTTGAAAGAAATGTTAAAGAAGTTTTCAAGAAAATAGAAGTCCAGAACTCACTTATGTCGCTGGAGAATAATTTCGGTGATGAGTGCACGCATCATCGACATTGATTTTCGAGTTTCAAAGTGGGGGAGAGGCCACTTTAGTAGCTTTGTTATGCGAATGATTTGTGAAACCAATTTTGATTTCAAATTGCGAAGTATGATTTGATATTCGAAAGATATATGTATATATATTTGAGACGATTTGAAGCGAGCCGATGTTCAGTCCTCGAGTTTTGGATTTAAACCTATCCATTGAAGTTGATTTACTGATTTTTTGCTGATTTCCAACTCTTGGATTTGAAATTTGATCTCATCGACTATTTTGAATGTTCGAACACTTCCAAATCGAGGTTTAATTTTCAAAGCTAATTAATTTCGAAAGGTATAAATTATTTGATAAAGTATATAAGTTTAGTTTTGTATGTTTAAAGTATGAAGTAATACGATTTAAATAAGTTTGAAAATGTTTTGTTACGTAAATGAATTAGACTATTTTGAATTATACTAATATGAAATTTAGTTTTGAAATGTTTTGAATAAAACTAGTTTTAAATGTTTTTAACTTAGTAAAATCTTTTATAAAACTATACATATATAGAATAATAATTTTCAAAAGGTAAATTGGATCTTTCAAATAGAAATAAATAGTTTAAAGATTTTAAAGGGATGGTTATAAACTTGGCAGTCATTTTGAGTATAATTGATTTTGAGAAAAATATTTGGTTTTGAAAATAGATTGGAATTTAGAACCCAGTATTTATATGATGATTTTGGAAATGAATTTGTTTGACCTAAATTCTGTTGTTTTGGAAACTTTGATACTGAAGATATTTAATTTGGAAGAAACAATTTGGTGAAAACGTATATGATTTTGAAACTGAACTGATATTGAAACGAATTGAAATTAAGAATCTTTTTTTTTACTAAATACTTGATTTGGGAGTTATCGAACTTATATAAAATTGATTTGTATAAATATGAAGTTGATTTAAAAACTATTGATTTGGAAAGGTACTCAATTTGAAAAGCGAAATCTTATATAATCGAAGTTTATATATGTGTAATTTGATATACTATTGATTTTTGGAAAGTATTTGATTTGAAAATAAAATCTTATGTATAATGGACTTTATATAAGTATGATATTTGAAATTTGATTTGAAAAGGTATTATATGATACATATTTTCGAAGTAAAGATATGGAAAGCGCCTTCTGCTTAATATCCGCTTTGTGGCCACATTGTGGATTCATTCTATCGATATTATTCTCTCTGATTTGCGTTTCCAGATATGATACTCGAGTGTACTTTAAATTCCATAGCATTACCCATGGTCGTTTTGGTAGCGTAATTCGCAAGGTAGAGATTGATTAAAGGGTACGGATGTTTCCTGAGGGATCCGAGCGTAACCATTGTGTATCCGCGGTCTACCAGTTTTGTTGTCGTAGCGTAATCCGCAAGCCAGAGATTGCTTAAAGGGTACGGTGTTTCCTGGGGGATCCAGGCATAACCATTGTGTATCTGCGGTTTACGGGGTTTTGGTTATCATGGTGAAATTCTCAAGTCAATGATTGCGTAAAGGTACGATGTTTCCTGGGCGATCTAGGCGTAACCATTGTGTATCTGCGATCCATGATTCGGCTGATTGTTTGGATTGTACTTTCCACATCAGTTTTGAAAGTTTTTTAAGTATTTTCACTGGGTGTTTAAACAGGTCTACTTAGTACTTGGAAAATTCTAGCTTTGCGCCTGATCAACGCATGGCCAGATTCTACAAGAATGATGATAAACCTGTTAAGACATCGAGTTGTAAAAATATTTTTGAAAGGAAAATTTGTTTCGATATAAAGGTATTTTATTACAAAAATATTTTTCGACAAAGGAATTCTATATTAATATTTGAAATTGAAATTCTTATGGTTCTAAATTAATTATTGGTGCCCGATACTATTCCTTTGAATCTTCCTCATCTACTCATCTTTATTTATTCACCTATATTCTGTTTTTTCGAATCTACCTTCTTTCCTTTTTTGAATATGTCCTTTTAAAATATTGTTATTTATATACTATATAGTTTAATAGAAAATTATTAGTGTTACAAATATTTTAGAAGTTATTAATTAAATAAAACATATTTAAAGGAAATGATTATTGATTTATTAATATATTTGAAAAGTATCTTGAGATAAATTAATAAATTTATGAATTATGGAATTAATGTTTTCAATAGCTTCTTTGTAAATATAAGTAATGTGTAAATAATTGGTTTCAAATAGTTTTCATATAGTTATAAAGATGTTATTTAAACATATAAATGGTATTTATAAAGGAAGCAAGAAATTTCACAAATGGTTTTTGAAAGGTATTAAAGTATTAGAGATAATTGATTTGCAAATGAAGTTTTCAAATGAATAATTGGTTTCAAATAGTTTTAAATCAATTGTCTATCCTTGTCTTTAAATCTATTTTTCTTTTTGGTTGTTTCTATTATTCTACCTTCTTCCTTTCCGGGGACGGAAAGTTTTGAGTGGGGGAGAGTGTAACGACACATAAATTTTAGTGATTTTATTTATTAAATTAACTAAAATTTTGTGAAATTTTAGACAATAAAATTTGAAATTAAAAATTTATTATTTGGAACACGTCTATTTAAACATAGAAACTGGTAAATTTTCATCTCATAATATTGAAGTTTATTTTCTTATGTAGTTTTATTTCAATTTAAATCAGTAACATTTGACGATAGTAAAATATTATCCAAAGCTGAATATTTTTATATAATAAAATTTTAAATCATCTTCTGAGTGAGACATCATCTTTCATTTCATCAAATTTGGACTTCTATAGCTCTGTCGATCTTATTTTGTGACGTTTTAACAGTATTTTTGATACCGATTATCGACTTGTGATCGAATGATCGTACCACTAATATTTGTATACCATTTTGATCGTCTCGTCGTGCTGATCTCTACGGTATATTCAATTTTAGTAATTTGAAATATAGTTTATGTTGAAATTAAATAAAGGTGAATTTCTTTTGAATATAATGAACTGAAATCTATCATTTAAACAAACAATAGAATTTTATGACGGAAATTTGATATTTGCTATACGTCTATCTAGACATAACAAATGAAAAAATTTCGTCGAATAATATAGATGTTCTATCAGTCGCCAGAAATTCAGTTTAAATCAGTTAATAACAGTTGAATTTAAAGGTATTCCGAAACCTAAATATGTCAACATGAGAAAATTTATTTAGAACACTCTGAATCAAACTGCGAAATTCATTTTGCGAAATTCGGATGTTTCTAGCTCCGTTTGGATTTTTCCATACGAAATAGCAACGTATATCGGTGTCCTATGGACTTTTTA
The DNA here is from genome assembly GCA_030765085.1 of Allium cepa. Taxonomy (NCBI): domain Eukaryota; kingdom Viridiplantae; phylum Streptophyta; class Magnoliopsida; order Asparagales; family Amaryllidaceae; genus Allium; species Allium cepa. Next base: position 73,020,894 of record CM060941.1, on the reverse strand, counting down.
TAGGAAGGTCCTAATACAGATATTTCTGTTTCCTCTTGTCCGTCTCATCGCGCTGATCACCATGGTATATTTATTTCTGTATTTTGAAATCCGGTATGCGATGGAAACAATAAAATGTTCATTGTATCAGTACCATAAATATGCAACCGTTAGCTTTCTTGTTTCCCAAACTTTGAACCGTGCAGCCCAAGCAAGGTAATAAATTGCTTTAATTATTTTCAGCTGAATCCATGCTTGTGACCTTTGTCATTCTTTTACTTTATATTTAGGCTTCGTTTGTTAAAATGACTGAACACTTAATGCTGAAGGCTGAATGCTGCAAGCTGAAGGCTGAATGCTGAATGCTGAATAATAGATGCTTAATGCTGATTGCTGAATGTTGAAATATTGTTTGATTTGTTGCTGATTATAAATATGTTTTATTGTAGTAACTTGTTAGTTGACATATTCGCCCTTTATTGCTAATATAATTTATTATCTAAATAGTACAATGGAAACGAAAGTACATCCACTAAAAGACATGGAAATTTTTAAATATCTAATGTGGAAAACATCGTAATTGCATGCACAGAATTATCACATATACTTGGATAGAATTTTGATGTCTACATTTTATATATCCAGTTAAACCAAAATAGTACTAGAGTTGTGTAATAATGCATGTTATGACGCGTAAAACTTTTCAAAGCTTTGCAATGTGTTCTGCTCATTATGACATGTCAAGCTGATCAACTATAGAACAAAGAATAAAACAGATGTTATTTTAGAAATTTATTACACTGATTTACCTGTAAAAAAAATGGGTATATAACACAATTTTAGACCTCATTCGCAATAAAAATTGTATAAAACAATTTAGTGTTATGCTATATTGGTTATATATCTTCTAAGTTCAGTATGCTAATAGACATCATAATCGTTGTAAGAATAATATTGTAAGCTTTTAGAGCAGGCAATCTTAGTAATCAAAATTTCAGCGATCTAAATTCGAATCAATAAAATGATGTAGCTATTTTTGTGAAACACTATTTGTTTATCTCAAAGAAATACAATATCAAATCAAAAGAAAAGAGCTGTGCTTGCACTGCTGTTACAGCTACTATTTATCACATATGAAATTAAACAATCCATAATCTATGTTATAAAACAATGTGTCACACCCCGCTGAAATAAAAATATCAAACCATACGTACCTTACATTATTAAAAAAATGCATATCATCATACCTACAATGCTGCTACCTTGGAATATGATGTTAAACCTGCTGCACAGAAGAATAAAATATATGCTGGAGCTGCATTGTATGTAAAGAAGAAAATCTGTGTTATTTAAAATATAAGGGTATCCGTTGGAAAACATCTATATACTGGTTCAGATTTCAAAAAGCATTACAAATGAGCTGAATGAGTATTTGCTGGTTTGACTTGATAAGACTGAATCAAATGTTAAAACAAACAACTACATAAATGCTGAATTGAATCAGCACTTCCAATCAGCGCTTCAACAAGTGCTTTTCACTCAAAACAAACACTGCCTTAGTCTACCGGCTACTTTATTTCTACGTTCACTTCCATTTGCTTTGCTGTAGCCCACATTCTTCAAAACCTCTCCCCTACCTATACGTCTTCTCTTCCTACCTCTCTTTCTCTCCACTATTTGATTTTCCGTCACCCACCTCCATACTTCACCGTCCATTCGCCTTCCTCCAGAACCCACCTTGGCCTCTCCTCCTCGCGCCAACCAAGCAACCAACCCACGCATCTCCCTCCTTAAATTCATCACGCAGCCACCCTCCCCTTCGACCAAGTCGGCCCATCACCTTGTGATAGCCTGCTTCTTCATTGCTATGCACATAGAGACCTCACCTCCACCAACCATCGACCTCTCTACCTTGTCTTTCCCTTGCGTCGCCTGCCCTCCTTCCTCTGTCCCCTGTAGGTTCGGTTTCCATTAAAACTGTGCTTGATTATGAGGATATATGTATTATTCATATCTGCAATCTTGGCTGTTCTCCTTTGTTTATTGATTTTATATTTTGTATATAATTTACAGAGATACTTCAACATAACATGGGATTAGTAAATAATGATTATATATTTTTACTTAATAAGCTTATAAATATATTTACTACTGGTTTGCATAGTTTTAGGTTAAGTTAGGTATATATTTGTACTTATGTTGTATTGTCTACACATACGCATATTTTGACTTTGGTAATATATATATATATATATATATATATATATATGTTACATGTCTAGTATATATTCTTAAAAACTAATTTGTATTGTGTTTATACATTTGTTACATAAAGTAGAATCTGGTTTCAAACTATCATATATTGTATATATAAAGTATATATACATGTAGGGTAGCTGTCTACTATAATTTACATATATACACTTTAATATTGATTTTAAAAAAATATAGATTTGAAAATATATGTTAGAGACTTTAGTTGTTAGTTGTGTAATAATATACTGAGTCTATATATTTATAAAATTTATATAAGTTGTTTGTGTTTTATGATACAACAGTTGATCTTAAATATACATATAGAACCGTTTGTTCATTTAGGTATACATATATACATGCATGGTTTTAAATTCCTAATATGAGTCTATATATTTATAAAATTTATATAAGTTGTTTGTGTTTTATGATACAACAGTTGATCTTAAATATACATATAGAACAGTTTGTTCATTTAGGTATACATATATACATGCATGTTTTAAATTCCTAATATGTGTACTTTCTTATACTGTTTATATACATATTAGTGTATGCATTTATGTACGTATAGGTTTGTATAAGGTATATGCATTTGCATATAGGTCTGCATGCATTCTTCATATGTATGGTTTGGGGATGGTTTAAATCATGGAAAAGATACATACATTAGTTTATACATATTATACCATTATCATAAACATATGTTGGATGGCTATAGTATATATTAGTTTCAAAGTGTACATGTTGTTAAAGTATATGTTAGTTTATATAAAAAAAGAAAAAAAATTAGATTTATTATAAACCTGTTCTATATCAATATATATATCATGTTTTGCTTACTGTATGATGTTATATATACATCTATATTATTTTATTTTATAATTTCAGTATCGATTTTAATAAAATATTAATATTAATACAACTGACATTTTGTTTGTGTTATATCAAACTGATTTTGATTCTTGATTCCCTATCTATCAGCTTTGTCCATCAAATTCGTGTCAATCCTGCTTTGCTTTGAAATTCGTGCTTGGATTGGTAACTCGTTTCATTTATCGAATCTTCTCTAGCCTCGAAAGGTGAGCAATCACTCACGATTAACGTTCTTGTATACTGCTGTAGTTATTTAAATATACTGCTGTAGTTATTTAAATTGAAATATACTGCTGTAGTTATTTAAATTGTTATATATGTTATTATCTTTAACCGTTCACCTATGGGATATGACTCCATATCCTGTTGTTTATGTTATATTGTTATTGATGATATATACACCTGTTATATTATTTTCATATCTGTTATCACTCTGCAAGTTCACTGTTAGTATAGGATTCCCTATGGGTTGAAATGATACATACCCGAACGATCTCTAGAATAGGAGAAAATCGTTATGGGTTGAAATGATAAACCCAAGCGTTTTTCATTTGAATTGAATTTGGGATTATGGGTTGAAATGTTATCTATCTATATATATTTGAATTACGGATTGAAATGATAAATATCTGTATCACTTGACCATAGGATAGAAAATTATGTACAAACACCGTTGGTCTATATATAAATATTTTAAAATAATTTCTATGGTTTTGAAAGGAAACATATATATATATATATATATATATATATTGTTTTATTTAAAATTAAAATATTATGTATACAAATAAGTTTTCATACAAAATAGATTTAATAATAAGCTTTAAATTTAGTCAAGTCTGATTTAAGTAAAAAACCAATGTGTTTAATTATTTATTTAAAAATTTTATTTTAAAAATAAATTTTATAATGATTCTTTAAGTTAATATGAAAGAAATTTGAAATTATTCGAAATTGTATTTAATTAAGAATTTTGTTCAATTAAACCAAATTGAAACTTATTGAATTTAAGGGTTTCAACATATGATTTTATATTTTGATTTTTGATTTAAAGTGATTAAATGCATATTTCCAGTTTAAATAAATCGAAGGAAATATTCAGTTTAATGTAATTTAAGGTTATTTAGACGATAATGGATTTATTAAGGTAATATTTCAAAACTAAATAATAGTGAAGTCAAAATAAGATATATATAAAATTATCAATTTAGTTTTGAAAGTGCTATAATTGGGAAATAGATATATTTGAAATGGAAATGATATTTTGGTTTTAAAGTATAGATTATTTTGAAATGACCACGGTGTTATATTGGCGTTTAGTTGTTAATAGTGTATATTTCTACATTGTAGATAGTTCCACGGATCCTTAGAGGATGGTTATGCCTAACATCCTCTAAGTTAATTATATTTCAGTTGATATTTCACTTGAGTTGGATTTATTGATATAAGAATGTTAATCCTGACTCGAGTGTTTTGTGTTTTGCTTTATGCTCGGGTTAGACTGAGTGACACAACATTTGAGACTCACTTTTGGAGTTTCGAGTTTCGCTTGAAGATCCAACAACCGATTCAGCTTTCAGCTTTCCAGTTGATTTGTTCAGAGAGGTCATCAGCTTGTATTGGAGACTTCACTGTAGTTAAGATATTCTGCTGTATGTTATTTCTAACTCTGATGTTTATAGTAGCTTCATGAACTACTATTTACCTATTCCGCTTCATTCTATTATAATAATCTGTATATGTGATTCTGTGATTATTTTATTTACTGTATATGTTGAGCCTTGCCAAATTCAAATTAACAATATGATATTTTGAGCAATTCAAGTCTGACGTGTGTGGATGCGAATGGTTGAAAATATCGGGTCGTTACAAATAGCCTTGTTTAACTCCTTTTAATAAATAAATAAAAATGATGAACCGATTTTGTAAATTTATTTACAATCATAAATAGTTCGAATAAATAACAAGGAAATCAAATTGTTGATAAGGACTTGATTTTAGTGGCATGTTTTTAAATTAATTTATTGGATTTTTTCTTAATTTTTAATTTGGAAAATATTATAATTATCATTGATATATTTTATGGAAAACGATAGTATCTTTGAAATTTCACATAATAAAATAATCTATGTATTTTATTATTGATTTGTGATCGTGTCCTATTTTGGAGCACGATCGTATTTAAATTTTTGTCATTCACGGTTTCTACGTAGATGGAATATTGTGTAGTAGAATACCGCAAAACCTTATTTTCAATTTTTTTTATATCAAATCAAAATTCAAACAAAAAATTTCTTGACGGTGATGTGATGGTTACTAGGGAATCTTGGCTAACTTGAATTTTGAGCATGTTGTGAAAGTAAATTTTTTTGGTTATAAAATCAAAAATTTCAACACTTTGACCATATTTCTTCATTTCCATTATTTCACTTAGCCACATCCCTTCATCTTTCCCTCCTTTTTTTTCTTTTCCTAGAATAAAATAATAATGCCCTCACTTCAAAAATCAAGATCAATTGATTTACTTAACTAAAAATCTTAAAACTAGCTTCGTTGAGTTTGTATTAAGGTGGGCTTTGATTCTATATAAGTTTTAGCATGTGTGGTTGCGATTGGCGATGATCGACGTCCATGGTTGATCTAGGGTTTAGTGTGGGTGGTGATTTAGGCGTCGATAGGAGAATCGAAGATCACTATTGTGCTTATCTCGTCGAGGAGCACCTTCCCCTAGAATTTCAACAACCTCGACCCTAAGATGCAAATCATGACTTTGGCTTTATCACATTTGACTATTCTAGGTCGGAAAGAGAAGGCTAGGGTCGAGCTTAGGGAGTTAGGGACGGTTTCATAGTGTTCGTGAAGGGAAAGATGTTGGTGAAGTCGGTTTGGGGTTTCATTATGAGATGGGGGAGAATGGACATGCATGTATAAGGAGAGGCACTATGATTCATGTACAGGTGGATGGTAATTAGCATTTAGGGGGAGAAGAGGAATTAAATGATAAGGGTAAATAGCGTTTAATTCATGAATTAATTTATATTTAATTAATTCGAATTAAATTAATCCAAATCCTTATAAATTAATATCTTGCTCATACGAGGTCGGATTCGGATGCGGTCATTTGCGTTGGACTCGTATCTAATTTATTTGTTGTAATTCAATTCGTCGATTTTTAAGCTTGTAGAATTTTAGGTTAAAATCGAACGTTGTTCGATTTTAAACTGAACCAGAACGCTAAAGTGTCAACTGGAATTTCTATGAGTTTACTCACCTCTAAATAAATTATGATACTCTGTTGCTATAGATTACCATTAAAAGCTTGAATGATAGTTTATATTGTCATTTGGTTATTTGTTTGGATTTGAATTCTCACTTGAAAAAGGATAACATAAATAATCATTGTGTTGCAAAGAAAGGAAAGTTGAAGTGTACGTAGCAAATAGGGCGTTACGGAACACTTTAAAATACACATTCATACGTGTGTTTTATAGGGAATTTTTATAGACCGACCCTAAGAGGTTTACGAAAGTGTGTGTGGATTGTATAATATGAATAATTAACTAAGTTATAAACTTGTGCGAAGTATAAATATAAAAGTAAATGGAAATAAGTAAATAACACAAGAGATTTTTATACTCGTTCAAACTTCTCATTCCACGTCTAGTCCCAGACTCCTTCTGCATTTAACCATCAACACCCTCACTTAACCTGGAGGAATAGGTAATACAACCGTTCGAGCAACCGAACTAGACTTCAACCACCTAGATAACCAAATAGGACTTCATCTATAAAGTAGAACATTTTGTAACATTGTTATGCTCTTAAATAGCAAATTAGTCGATAAAGTACATCCTTTCTATAATCTTCTTTTTTGTGGTATAACATGTGCTCACGAAGAAAGAAAGTTATTTGACCATAAGAAAATATTCTTCAAATGAATGTGTGATCAAAGTCTTAAGGAAATATATTGAGTTGAATACTTGACAGTAAATCAAGATTAAGGTAGAAAGAATTGTAAATCAGTTAAATAAAACTTTGGAATGAATTGCATTATATAGATAACCATTAATTGCAGCTGTTTATGAAAAGTAATGATGAAGGGATAAGGTTGCAACCGTTAATGGATAGGGATGTCTCTTCACAAGGAAGAACATCCTTTTTGAAATATAGCCATTAGACGACTTTCAGTCGACTGAAAATAAATGAGCAGTTGACTGAATTTGTTCAGAAAATAGGAATTTTATAACAGAAAGGAAATAGTGCAATTTTCATAGAATACAGTTTGCTGAAATTTCATATTCAGTCGACTGAATATTGCTAGCTTTTAAATCTTGTACACGTGCACAAATTCAATGACTGGGAGATATGATTCAGTCGATTGGTTTCTGTGTACTTTTGATTTATATATTGAAAATGATTTTTTATAAACGTGTGTGTGTATACCACTTAAAAGAGATTTGAACATTATTTATACCCCTAGACTCAAACACTATGACTGATATGTTGATGCGTCATCATGGTCTTCATTTTGTTAAGTACATCTCTTCGTTTGATTTGATATCATTTTCTTGCATAAGTGGTTAGTATATACGATATATTCTTGTTTATTGTCACTATCAAAATATTAAAGTATGAGGTTCTAACACTCGTCAATATTTATTTACTTATATTTTTATGTTGCTTATATTGATATTTGGTTGGAATATTTGTGATATATTATTTGATTTGTGTAAGTGTCTTTGTAGCAATTATTGCTATACCGTCACTTATGGAATATCATCTCCTTAGTCCCTTGTTGTGTGTTGAACTTGAGCTTGTATTTTACAAAATAAATGTTTGGTTGTGTTTTTGCACTTTGAAATTTTTTTAAACTATATTTTCAAGTATTTTGAGAATTTTGAAAATAAAGAATAAGTGTTGATTAAAATTAATAAAAAGGAGTTATAAATTTTATTAATTATTTTTTTGGAATAATTAACACCGTTTTAAATTTATAAAGAGATTATAAAATTTGATTAATTATTTTTCGAGGTAATGTCATTTTAAATTTATTAAATATTATAAATTTGATTTAATTATCCTTTTGGGATAATTAATGTTGTTTAAATTTATAAAGGTTATTTATCTTAAGTATTTTGTAAATCCTTTTCAAATGGGTTTGTAAAGATTGTATAAGTATTTGAGAAAAATTGGAGGTTTAAACTTATTCTTTATTATTATTTAACTATAGTAAATTTAATTAATAAAGTCATTAATGATGTTTGAAGTAAAATTAACCAATATAATAAAAGTGTTTTAAAGATTAATTGACTGATTAATATAAGCGATTTAAGTTAATTAACTGATTTATTAAAGTGTTTAAAGTTAATTAATTGATTTATTAAATGGGTCATAAGCTTGATTAATTGTCAACTGGGATATTTAATATGGTTTTAAATTTGTAAAAGGGTTATACCATTATCTTTTTGGATGATTAACATTGTGTTAATTAATAAAAGCATCTTTATCGATTTATTATCTTCCGAGATAATAAATATTGTTTGAAATTTATAAATGATAATTTCTAAATGAGTAAATCTTTTAAAAGGAATTGTTTTAAAAAATAAAGCTACGCGTAAGTTTTTTTGGGTTTATAGTAAACAATGTTTTAATGACATTTGTTTTGACCCTTCTTTTTAATATGCTTAAAAATATAATTGCTTTTTAAAAAGAATATTTTAACGAGTATTTTTAAAATGTTTTACAAATATTTTTGATGTGAAAGCAAAGCACAAGCTTGGTTTTAAAAGATTTGATTTGATTACGGAAAGGACAAGAAATTTAATTTTTGTAAACGGTATCGCTTTTATGGAAAGGATTTAGTTGTACTCTTAGCTCTAAACATCAATGGATGGAAACTCGTTTCTATCTCGAAGGTTGAAGTTGTTGTTAAGGCAATGCCTGGAGGTAACACTACCTTAACCTGCTTAGCTTCATTTTTAACCAAGGGATAGTACAAATTTGAAATCGATGAGTAGTGGAACAATATGAGATTAATTTCCATATATGATTATTTTTATTATTCCCGATAGTTGATTTGTTGACTATCGATTTAGCTTTCTTCTTTGTGTATCGTCAATCTAAGGCGATTTGTTGCTTATTTTCAGTGTTGATACCTTTTCTGGAAAAGACTAGAGCGAGTGGAAGCCAGGCTATGTGGAGTTGCTCCCATTAGGGCATCTTCACATCTACTATATATTGGATTCAGCGGTATGCACGCAGAGATATGAAATACTCGAATTCTCGATAAGGCTGGCGAGGTTTGGCTTGGACGTCTCCAAGAACCATCGTAGTTCTCAAGTATATTTCTAGAGGTATACTTTTTGATGAGGAGGTGCACCCTCCTAGTCTTTATTGGAAAACTTCATTTTCTTTATTGTAGATTCAAATCTTTGAATTGTTTTTTTAATTGCATCGAGAAGTGTCGACAGCTCTTCTCGATGTTTAATTATTTGTTTCCATTCTTTAAGTTTGGATTTTTATCTTTTTTATTCCCACTCTTCCAATTTTGGGTTTTTTTTCAAATTTGTTTTCCATTCTTTCCTATATGGATGTCGTTCTTGTGATGTAAAAACTCATTTCATGTTTAGTGGCTTGTCTCATAGATTTATTATATGTTCCTCATGTTTTGAGTTTTCTCATACTGGTTTTCCAAACTGATTCGGGTGTTATTTTATCATAATATTCAGGTCAAATCGAGTATTTTTCCAGGTTGTCATTCGTGGGACATAGAGCTCTGAGTAGAGCTGGATGTTCATCTGCCATAGTATTTTTATTTTTTGCTATATTATTATATATACCCATCAAAAATTTTAAAATCAGGAAATTATAACTGACCGTGCTGATGAGATTTGTTTTTAACTTTGATGTATCATGTATCTTAGAGTGACAGTTTATACTGTCTTTGCTATATTATACGTTGTCGTTTCTACTGTGAGATTTTGTTTCCCCTATTCCTTTTCTTTTTATTTTTATTTTACCCTAACAATTTGCCTAACCAGCACTTGAATGCTCGGCATTATAATACCATGGATTTATTAGGTGCCGACTTTCAAGGGTTGAAAAGGCGGGTCGTTACATAATGTTCCCTACTTCCATTTTATAATATAAGAAATAATCGTAGATACACTGCTTGTGTATCAAATACATATTTTCATTTTCATCGTAATTCATTGGTGAATTTAATGAAGTATGTGGATCGGTTTTGGTACTATTAGACCTTGGAATGCATGCATCTATATGTATCAACGAGAAGAGTTCACCAACTCTTTTGTTGCTCCCACTAAATGGTACGTTGACATTAATCAGTTAAGATACAATTCACCGGTACCATTTTTAAAGATATGGTTTATTCCATAGTTCAAAAAATAACCATAAAAAGTATTAGATACTTCTGTATTTTCTATAATTAATGCATCACTTTTGATGAAAGGAAATACCACAAATTTATCTTATAATGAATATTCATACTAAAATAAAACTATATCTATCTATAGTCAATAATAAAAAACCATAATAATTTATAAATAATAATTGGTGTGTGTGTGTGTATATACGAAGAAAATCTTTCATAATTTAATGCATTAACTTATAAGTGTCATATAGTATGCTCCCACAATTTCCACTATTACAATAATACTCATGAATTATGAGGCTCCATTCAATCTTATATTACAAAATTTTAAATCATCTACTATAACTAGTTTACGATCGAGAGTTTCATATTAAATATTTTGAAATCAAATAAATAACTATCATAGAAAATAATTTTGTATGATAAAATTACATTTAGAATAGAAATGACAAGTCTTATTATATATTACAAGTATCTACTATTATATTTAACCATTCTCATTTCCAATGTCCTTCCATGAAGCAGAGATGACCATTCACTCTTTTCGTCCCAAGAGTGTCTAAGTTACATCCACTGTCATACATATGCTTTCCTTTCCAAATGATCAAACCATTTAAACGAAATCCTTGCTACAAGATTGCACCGAACTCTTTAAAAAATGCATTTGATCGTCTTTAACATTTAAGGGTATCAAATGTACTGCACTTTATGTAAACTGGTCAAACTAACATTTTAGTAATTGAATTCCTAGGTCTGTCTATTAGTTCTTGGTCTAGTGCTACATCTAACATGATAAGTTCCTTATTTTAATCAATCGTACTGAATACACGATCTCGCATTATGGTTTATTTGCTCATTTCAAATGAATCGATTTCATCGAGATTTCTTATATAGTGATTGTTTACCATATAACATTTATACGTGTTCGAATATATATCGAATATTTGCTTTAGAGTTCAAAACTCATAGAAGAGAATAAATGGTCTCATGCAAATAAAAACCTACATAACTAAGATATGTATGTTTTAGTAGTTTTGTAATTTAGCTCTTGCATGGGTCTAGATGTGACAACATGCCAAAAGATTTATCGGTACGTTTATATTTCTATGTAAATCTTAATTCATTTCATTCGTATATCTTAACTAATAAACATTTTATCAATTTTTATTAGTTGCAAAAATTTATCAATGTAGATTATTTTAACTTCAAATAGCATATGTTATTACAATATTATAAAGGTTAACTGCTATGTCTAATATGGATCCTACTTAGATTTTTATATTTCTCAAAACCCGAAGAAAAACATAGAAATCTTTCGATTTTTCTAGTAAGCGTTAGGACTCACTTGCCTTAGGATTCTGACCTAGAGTTGCCCAGTAAATGATAGGTCGCAAGCGATATTTTATCAATTGTATCACATACAATTCCTAGCTCATGGTCTTTGTCCTAATCTCATTTTGACCTTGAGTTTTCTCAAAACATTGAAAGAGATTATTCACTCGTACCAACCATTCCCCAATGGCCTAGATACAATGCACGTACCTTTAGTTTGCTCAATAAATACATGCATGTATCTTACCTCGTCTAGTCAGTATATTAATAGTACTACAAATAACATCCCAGTCTTAAGTTTGCTCGACAATGCAAGTAATCTATTAGTATATAAATTGTAACAGAAAATATAATACATTAGAGGTTCATAATCATCAACATATAAATGTACTAGAGTGATATCGATTTGGGAATAACGTATTTCTTAAGAAATACCCTCATGATTTAAGTGTCGAATACAACAGAAATCACGGTATACGTATAATATGCACCTATTTATTCCTTAAACCGTAGTTGTGTTTTTAATTGTTCCACTTTTGTTCCTACTTATATAGTTACATAAATTTTCATTTATTTATAACTGTCATAATTTAATTTAATTATACAATACATTTGTGTGTGTATCTTATTAATTAAATCACATTTAGTTAGTTTTAATTCTTATTAATTATATTTAGTTAGTTTAATTTATACAAAATTTCTATAAATTTATATATCTCAAACTATTTAAACTAAGTTATTAGCTATATCAGTTATAGCTTGTTTATTTATACATATCAATATATATATATATATATATACATGTTGATAAATTCACTTTTAATAAATGCACTTATTTAATTAAATTTTTTAATTAAATATTAGTTAATTCAAAATTTTAATATAATTCAGTTTCAATAAATTTAAGGTAAATAAATAACTATAATATTATAGTTATATGTGTATATATATCAATATATATATATATATATGCATATACATACATACATACATACATATATATATATGTGTGTGTGTGTGTGTGTGTGTTTATTAGTTAGCTTTTAATTAATTATGTAATTTAATTAATCAAATTAATTAAAAAAATTAGAATTTCAAAATTTATTCCTTTAATGTATCAATTTTTTTTGAAAATTTTGAATTTATTTTATAACCTGTATAAAAATTTCCTTTTATATTTTAAACTAAACTTTTAAAATAAAAATATATTTTAAATATTAAACTTGAATTTTTAAAATTAGCTCAAATCCCAAATCAATTTGGGCCTCTACAATTGGATTAACCTTTTGGACTTACTACGCCTATTGGTTAGTCCAAGAGCCAAGGAGGGGAGAATACTTGATCATTTAACCTCAAGCTTAGACACTACTTTTCTAGACACCCATCGAATGGGCAAGTTCAATAAGTTGGTTCTAAAGTTGCTAATTAGACCACATAGACAATTTTTTCTTTAATATCATTATAGGAACCGAGCCGATCCACGGTGGAGAAACTGGGTAAAATTCAAAAACTTACCTTGTTTGGATCATAGTGGGCCTATGAGATCTAATAGATTTTACTAGATCAAATCTATTTAATTTAAAGGAAATCCAATTTTATTTGACTTTCCAGTTTAATTTATTTATCTATGTTTATTAAGTATAAATTTTGAATAATTATGATGTATCAAATATATTCATATTTATGAAAGTTGTTTAAAAGTGTAATGAACATATTATTATTACATTTAAATGTAATCACATTAAGGTCTAAAAGGAAAAAGATAAAAAGGTGGTATCAAGAATAAATTCCACCTTTCTCTTTCGCAAACATTGTACTAAAACTATACCCAATCATGATTCAAAATGACATAAGATAATATAATGTTTAACATTGTAAATAATAAAAAACAACAACAATGTCCATATGTACAAGTGTAAATATTGAAATTTATATCTACCATGTATATATTCACCATTTATGTGTATATATCAATCGCCTCGGTTTATTTTGTTTTTGTAAGATGTATGTTTGATTACAAAATATTATGAGATCTAAACATTAATGACAAAATATTTTTAAACAAAACTTAACATAATTGACTAATAGAAAATTTCAAAATCCAAATTTGAAGCTAGAAATCTAGATTTGGTTTGGTAAGTTTTATTCATAATTAAGATACGGATTACATTTGATTAATGAAATAAACTTAATGAATTAAGTACTAATATTAAATTGTAGTATATATATAATTATGAAGTTGAAAATAATTTCAATAAATCAAACTCTGTGTGTGTATATATATATCAATACACGTACATATTAAATTAAAAAAATTTAATGTAAACATAAGATTCACATATTTCTAAATATTAGTTGTATAAATCTATAACATATTTATTATACATAATATTTAATTATAACATTCAAAATTAATGCAATTTAAAAACAAAACATTTAAAAGGAATTTCAAAATCAAAATATACACATAAATTTAGAACAAGATGTTAATATATTTCACATTTGAAATTCAAATGAATAGTATTTAATTGATTAAAATTAATTACCTCAGAAAATCATTACAAATATACTGAATCATTTTTATAGATAAATCATAATTTTACACACATAACCATTTCGGTTTTAAACAAGTGAATCAAATCAAATCATATCATCCAATTAATTGTTCAGATTATGATATCAATTATGAATCTTGGTTAGGAAATGATACACACACACACACACATATAATAAGTGATATGATAAAAATATAAATAAGAGAAAGAAAATTTACCATATAGATCTAGCCAATAAGTGATAGTTTGATCTATGAATTCTACTCGGATTTAAAAAATCAGCTCCCATTCTTTGCAGGATATGGATGAGCCACGTAACTCTTTATTGTATTTGATGATTTTATTTGATTTTGGGTCGATTGTTTTTATAAATAGGAGAAGGCAATTTCAGCCATGGCAAGGAGAGAAGAGAGGAAGAAAATTAAATTAAGGAAAGTAAATTAATGGATTTGTCTTAATTTAAAGAATGGAGCCTTTCAGATTCTTCTTAATTAAAACTTCCCTAATTAAACCTCCTTTAATTTTCAATTACTCCACCCCTTTAATTTCCCTTGTGTGGACAGTTATAGGTGGCCATTTAAGGTGTAATATTACAAAAAGCCCTTCAAGGAATTATATCTCAATTAAATAACAGTTAAAATAACGCCGATATCTTATATCGATACGCTTAAATATAATTTTCATATATGCATCAACTAATTACGAACAATTACAAAACATCAAATAAATTAAATAATAATTAATATTTCTTAAATATTTAATTAATTTAATAAATTTACAACATTTTATAAACTAATTAAATCCTGTGGTTTTCAGATAATTCCCAAATATGGTTGTGAGACCCATGGGTGTGAACTCAATCAGCAATTAATTTTGAACAATTCATTTATTAATGTTCATTCGTCACCTTAGCTAGTGATGTGACAACTTGGCTAAATTCATCATTTATATTTTTTTTGTAAATTTCAATCCTCTATTTTCTTAAGCGACGCCTTATAGCAATTATAATTACACACATTTTCTTCATCAACACTATATCTCTTTAGGATTTATAGAATTTTCTTTTTGGTAAAAATTCCGATACCATCATTATTCAACTCAGCTAGTCCATAAATAAAGTCCTTATTTCAATAATAATATTTATTATTAATTGTACTGCTTTGACAAGAGATTTTGACTTTGAGTTGACTACAGTTGGCCATGATACCAACCTCGCACAATTAAGGAGAATAATTCTCTATTGCAAAATGTTTCACTTCCAATGCTTCAACTCACACCCAACTATAATCGCTCCATGAATTGTCATGTTATGATTTAACTATAATTATTGTGGAGTATTTGTAATGAAGTTCCATGATATTCTTAAGTTGAGGGAACCGTGTGTCATAATTACCTAGAGATTTCCCGTTTGACCAAGTTGTTATTAGCCAATAAAAAACTCTCGGATGAGTCGTTCCGTAGTATCCAATAACTACGAGTATGTAACCACTTGGTGCCCTTATCAGCCATGTGTAATACACCGTCTAACATTTGGAGATTGTTACTCACTCTGATCTCAAAGGATGTATCGATATTCTTTCTCGAAACATCTTGATTATGAATATTTAAAATAATATGTTATTCTACACCGTGATAATTTTCTCATAAGTACAACTCCTTGTAATTAATATCACATAAAGTATCATTTAAGAGTTTTTTTATATTAATATACTTAAATTAATTAATATATCACAATATCGTAGGAATAAAATAAAAAATCAAACACATTTATTACAAACAAGATCGGTTATAGAGTGGGATACATGTAACAGATTACATTATTCCCCTCCGGTGTACCCTTATCTCTGTCAAGTCACATATAACAGTAATAAAGGTAACATCGTTATAATAAGTGTTTAGGTAAATTAAACTCATCTTGTCCCATCATCTCACACCCTACGCTACAGAGTGTTCAAATAGAGTTTTCCAAATATAATATCTTTATAATAAAATACTTTTCAAAAAACACCTCAAATTTTTTTATTCAAACAAAATAGTTTACCTTTTCAACCATTTACTTCTAAATCAAGCCATACCCATCTTTGTAAATTATTTTCTCAAATTATTTACATTAGCCTTTTTTCTAGGATAGCACCCTAAATTAATGAAAACAAAATAAATCAATGGAAAAAGTATGAAATCAAAGAGAAAAGGAGAAGTGTGACACAATATTTTACAACTATTTGACACATCTCTAGCCTACATCCACTTAGTTGTTTTTATTCATTAATTCTTTCTAGACTACTAAATCTACAATGCAACCTTGAATCATAATAAATTAGATCTTGAGTTTGCCCACAAAATGTCAGGAGGAGAAGAAGTCCTTTTCTCTCGGATGAAGCTCTGTATGTGTAGGCCAATCTTTTCACCCTAGTCAGCTGAATGAATTTAAACAAGTAAGCATCCAGATCAGAAGTACTAACATAAAGAACATATCAAAATCAAGAACTTTTAGAATCCATGTTGATCGGTATCGAGTGGTTTTAACCGACGCTGAGTGGTTATACTTCCACATTTCTTCAATCCTTCTTAACATTTTGTTAAGTCTTCAAGCTTTGGATTTTCGACAAATAGTTTTCGATGAGTGGTTTTCAACCAATGGCCTCCGATGAGCGGTTTTTGACGAACGATTTTCAATAAACCGTTTTGCATATCCAATATCTGGCTAATTTTTTTGAGTTCTCTCATACCATCAATCTAGGTAGTTTCTATGTTTCCTTATCCATTTCTTCATCAATATGAAGCCCGGTTCCTCTAGCTCAAGTCAATTCCAAGATTATGGAAAATTTGCCTGTAACACTTGCTTCCCAAAGCATGTTTTTGTGAATACAAAGCGTGCTTTGACCGAGAATATGTATCAAAACTGGCAAATTATCATCAGTGTTCTTGGATCATCTATCAAGTCAGCTATGGTGAATCATCTAGTTCCCTTGAACTCATCTACAAATCAAAGGTCGCTTTGGACCCATCATGGATGAGGACTCAAAACGTTAGCTAAATTTTAGTGAAAAATAATCAACGTCCTGCATTCTCTCATGATTTATGAGTCATACATAAATCATATATCTTGAAATCATGCAACATAAATTATAATGACGCATTCCCCCGATTGGAGCATTACTTATAAATCATCTTGTATCTCTTAGCATTTCATTATGAGTAAGTCCAACTGAATCAATAAATAATAAAGTCATTTCAAATCAGAAGGTATTCACAACATGAAGTTAAGTTGTAATCTATCCATATATAGTAATGGTAAATCTATACTAGGCTCATCTGCTCGCTCTGTGGTAAGGGCGCTCAAAGTTTAGATCGAACCCATCCACCCACTCTCCAATGAGGGGCGTCGCTGTCCAATACAAGTCCATCTACTCACTCCTCGATAAGGGGTGCATTTCATGGTTCAACACCTCGTCTCTTCGATTGGAGGAACCATAATATATCAGTCCATATATCAAATGTATGAGATAGTCAAGTCTAATCAATATCCAGCGGCAACGTTAAAATCAAGTATCATGTTTCAATGATTTCATAGCTAAACATCAATCAATAGATTGTTCATAGAATCAAAACGAAAGTACATCAAACAAAAATATAAGAAAATAGTTCAATCAAGGACTCTCTTAGATTTTAACTCAGAACATGCCTGTAGGACCAATTAAGGTCACACATATGTGTAATTAGCCCAATAGTAAATCTTTGTAGTATATTCAAATAAAATGGAAAAATAAAAACAATTCCAATCCATCTCGATCATAGGATAACCATCCCCTGTGCATATCCTCGATTACGATTGGGAATGTCTAGCATAGTTGGTGGTTTTCCTTGTTGTACTACCGTGGTTTGTGATATGGTTATATGATTCCACACATGCTATTGCAATCGGTTATTCTAAACTATTTCTCTATCAAATCTCTCAAGTGTATGTAATTTTTTTCATGTGCCCATCTAGCTCATGGCATGGGCAGAACTTTCCAGACTTCCTTTCCCATTCTATAGGCTCTCTCTTAGAGAGTTTCCTATGTAGGTTATACCTCTTAGTATTTGGATAAATTCTCTCTAGGGTTTCAGTTAAATCAGTGTAAGAGGAAAACTTTGGTTCCCTCTTAGGACGCTTTGAAGGTATGAAACTATCATCAATCTTCCTTTTTTACGTTATCCTTTCGGGTTCTGCCTTGGATGGTCCTCCATCCTCTATAGCATGAACTTCAACATTCCCATTTTTCGCTTCTTCTTGATGAAAATATCTTTCGGCTTGATAGTAGAAATCTACTAGATTCTATGGCAGATCACTTTCCAATGCCTTCTTAAACTCGATTTTATTAGTGACTCTTAAGACAACAGCCATGTGAACCATCGATGGATCCAGTTTTTGAACTGCAATAGTTGATGTGTTAAATCTAGTTAAATAACTCTATAAAGATTCTATCTCGTTATGCTTCACGTTTGAAAGCGTCATCATATTTCTTAGCCAAACAATATGAACGCGAACTGGCCTCAACTAATTCAGTGCTGTGTTAATAGATCCATTATTGAGTTGGCAAAACCACGTAACAACCAAATCAGTTAAGCACAAAGGAAAGCAACATCCTATCACTTCCTCCATAGCTCCCAACACTTTTATGTGTTGGATGTATCTCATCAAATGAGCTATAAGATCATCATATGGATCCAAGGTAGGTAGCTTGAAATCAGGTGGATTCCTAGCATACTGAATGTTTCGAGTGAAGGGGTTTCAATCCACATCCTTCAAACTTAGATCTAGGGATCCACCTAGAAGTATCTCTCTGACCACCTTAGCTATATAATCTTCCTGATTTAGTTGTAATCTCTAACGCTTGGCATGCCTTTGATCAAGGCTTCCTCGTGTTCCTCATTTTTACGAAGATCTTTCAGTTTTTCTCTATGCGACTACAAGCTTGCATTAAAATCATTGTTCCCAGCCTTGACATTACCAATCGAGGTGCTCTTTCTAGCTTGACATGTAGATTAACCCTTGTTGGTTTACCTAATGGATCGATATCGATTGGTTGGGATCGAATGATACCGACTGAGTAATCGATCGGTACTGGTCAGTCCTGAAGGTGGTGGGTTGGTCTACATGTACTCCCGTGCATCCTGTCCATCACTTCTATTCCCTATTCTTCTCTGGTCTTGATTTCTAGCAACTCAACTAGCTCTTGACAATTCCAACCGTTAGAAAACGGTATTCAACATATCCTCTTACCGAGCCAATAACCTTATTAGCATGCATCATGCCTTCCATATTGGTACTAGTTGCAATGATTGAAGGGGGATTTAACTAGAGGAAAACTTTTGGCTACCACATGCTCTGATTGATTTCCTTCAACAGTAGCTTTCCTTATTGTCGATTTCTTCATCTTCCACAAATCAATGAAAATGAAATAAATAAATGGATAAGGTAAGAAATTAAAGAGAATAAAGAAAGAGTGACATAATATTTTATAGTGGTTTGGCAAAATCACTGGCCTATTTAGTTTTTATTATAGGATATTAATCTGCAATGGATTCTTGGATTACAATAAGTTAGATCTCAAGTTTGCTTCCAAAATGTCAGGAGAAGAAGTCCCTTTCACTTAGATGAAGGCTCTTTATTTATTGGCCAATATGCCAACCATATTCCACAGAATGAACTTGAACAAGTAAGCATCCAAATCCGAAGTTCCAACATGAAAAAAAAGTCAAAATTAATAACTTTCAGTAGTCGTATTGACTAGTATCGAGTGGTATTGATCGGTGTCGGGCGTTTTTTGTCGGCACCGAGTGATTTTGGTCAACGTCAAGCGGTTTTGATTTGAGCTAAGTGATTTTACTTGCCTATTTGTTCAATCCTTCTTCGTATTTCCCGTAACATCCCGCCTTTTTGTACGTTTTAAATCGACGACAAACCACACATGTCGGACTCAGACCATACAGAAGGGCGGGTTATTATTGGGGTAAATAAGAAAGCAGAGAAAGAAAGAAAAACAAAATAGAATCTTGCAGCTGAAAGATAAGATATAATAATCAAATAAATAGTTCATGAAGCTGTTTTACAAAAACATTTGATTATACTTATACAATACATGTCAGAGTTACCCATACCAGAGAATAATAAATAACAATGCAGCGGAATAATGTAATGTAGTGGAATATAATAAGTAATAGTAATACAAATCTTCATCTTCGTCCTCCAGAGATAGAGTCTTCAAATCTCGAAATGCTCAGACTGACCCGAGCGAATTAAAAAGACAAAACACTCGAGTCAGAACTAAAAGATCTTATGTAAGATAAATCAACTGTAAATCATATGAGTGGAACGGCATCAGAGATGTTTATGGGATTTGACATCTCCTATCCAGTGTCAAACGTGAGTGCAGTAACTTAGGAGATGCTCGGGATTCACATCTCCTAAGAATCCGTTAAACTATTGACTATGTAGTAATATTTCGCTATTATAATAATGTCTATTAGTAAAATAAACTTACTTTAAAATAGCGTTAAGGAGTGACCATATATTCCCCTTAACACATACATAGTGCCAATAGTCTATACAGTACTGTAATACCTCCTAATCGGGAGGACACCAGAGGATACTCCATAGGTACGACACAAATCAAACTCGTTCAAGGCACGTTAGGGGTAGGTGACACGACACAACTAGGCAATGCCAGTGTAGATATACCAATTACGCTTCCGGACCGGTGGTAACGCGTAGCAGCTACTACCGCCCACCTCGAGCCACACCCCCAAAATCAAAAGGGCCCAAATCAATCACAAAGTAATAGAATGGTATCGAAGGAGTGTGTCCAATAAAAGGTGCTACCTTCCGTCAATCGCTCCTGTTTTAGCCACCTTATGCGAACTCACGGGAGTCGGGTCCACGTATTTACCTCAAAGGAAACCCCGCCACCATCCTACATCATTCTGGAATATCCACCGCGTACACGATTGTTAAAGTGGTTTTCGGAGTTGGCAGAGAGTATGACAACTTTCGATCCCGGTCTTTTTAACAACCAAACGTTATTATAACACTCGGTCATTTCAAAATAATTTATACTTTTAAAACAAGAATATAATACCCACTTCAAACCCATGTAAATACGATATCATTTCCGTTTTAAATCCCAAATCAATATGATATCATTTTTATAAAACCCAAATCAATATAATATTATTTTTTATTTCAAATATATCCTCTTTTCCAAAATCATAGCACTTTCAATGTTATAACACTTCGAAACCAAACATTTGAAATTATAACATTTTCAAACCATAATACTTTGAAATTCGTAACTTTGAAACGTAACTTCCATCCCTTAAATGGTTCAAATATTAAAATACTTTATATAATAAATAGCTTCTTTAATTTCGCAAATCAATTCCAAAACAACTCGAATTCCAAAATTTTATATTTAAACCAAATCCCAAATCAATAAATTTCAATACAATTCAGTTTTCAAATAAACTATTCCAAGTTGTTTTGATGTCACAACCAATTGATCCACAAAATAAACCCTTTCAAATTCAGTATATTTCAAGCCTTAAGTATTCAACAATTTCAAAACTAAGTTTGATAATTACTATTCAGCAATTCAATTTTCTATTATATAGTTTTGAAATATTTTACTTAATAAATCCATTATAATTTAAATATAACCCAAATTTCAAATAACTGAATATTTCCTTAAATTTAATTATACTTGAAATATTCATTTAAATCACTATAACCCAAAATCAAGTTATAAGAATCATACCTTTTAAAGCCTCAATTTTATTTAAATTTCAAATCAAATTTATTCGGGTATAATTCTTAAATAATTTAATTCAACCCAATTTCATATTTATCTTCCAACCTTAATTTTATTTAAGTCATTATAAACTCTATATACAATATAATTTAACAGAAACTTAACCATATTACATAAGAACAGTCAAACTTTATTATTTAACTTATTTTATATTTCAAAACAAATTTATACATAGCCAAAATGATAATAATAAAATAACATTTATATAACATCAAAAATCAATATTTATATAATCCATATTTTTTTTACAAAACCATAGAAATCATTTCAAAATATTTTTATATATAGATCACGGTGTCTGTATATAATTTTCTACCCTATGGTCAAGTGATATGGATATTTATCATTTCAATCCATGATTTAAAATAAAAATATGGTTATATATCATTTCAAACCGCAATTCCGAATGAAATACAAATGCATAACAACTTGTATTTTATAACAATATAAAATTCAACATCCATTCATCCATTATCAACCATCAACCATTTATCACAATCATCATCCAATTCAAACAATAACATCAATATAGAACAGATAATAAATAACATGTATTTACTGGCAGTTTATATTCAATAATAAATTAAATAACAGTTTATATGCAATAATAAATTAAATGACAATTTAATTCAATAAATTCAATTTAACCAGAATGATGATAAAATATTCCAAACAGTCATAAATAAATTTTTAGTCACATCAGAAATTAATTTAACACACATAAGAAATTTTAGAAGTTGTGAATGGGTTAAAACACTCACCTTTTGAATTTAGATTGAATTTAAATCCAATTTAAACCCAAAATTTGAACAGTCTCCAAATTCATCCAGACAACCGTCATAACGTCCGGAATTTCAATAGGTTCCTTATGTAAGAAACAGTGCATGATCGGACCTCTATGCAAAAGTTATTATCATTAGAAGTTCAACGATTTTTAAAATACAAAATAAATAAAGCAAAGAAAACAAACCAGAAATACTTTGCCACGCCATCATCACTTCCAGGCCGCACATGCAAACAGAACCCTATCACGCGAAGAACCCTATCATGCGAAGAACAACTACAGGCTGCCACGAAGATGATCTCCGTTCGAACGCCTATGCTAGCGCCACCGACCCCCGCCGTCCCTGCGACCTCACGAAGGCCACGCGTAGGCGCCGACGTCACCGAAGACCCAGAGACATCCCAGTCGCCGCCTCCTATTGGAAACCCTACTCGAATTTTTGCGGCCGATCTGGCCGTTGAAACTTCATGCGACGCGCCTAAATGAACTATCCTTGGTCTCCTCTACCCAACGGTACCAACGATTTGTCGATTGGTCAAAGTTCATCAACGATCAATGAACGGCCGTGAACAGTTCATCGATTTTCGGCCATACCGAAACCCAGATTGAAAAATGAATCATATATTTGACTTGTGCTCTTCGAGAGCTTCAAATTCATATATAATTCGATATATATTGAGGAATTTGAATTTTGAAGTAGAAATTTTTGATTTGCAAATGACTGTGAAATATGGAGTTTGTCTACCATTGAGAAAGAGGAGCAATTGTGTACATACAGAAAATGAACATAAGAAATAGGTTAGGACTTATAATGAGGTATATATGCAAAGCTGAAATTAGAATGGATGTACACGATTGACATATGCATTGAGTGATAAAATGGCCCAAAAAGCCCGTTCTGACTCTGTAACGAAATTGGGTCAACCCATATATCAAAATAGATGTTTTAAAATATTTTAAAATCAATGGAACAGGTTTCAGGCCCAAATCCTATCGTATGAAGAAGTTATGCTAAAATCAAATTATTTCAAATTGATTTCAATTTCATTGATTTCTAGGAGTTTCGAGCCCGTACGATCAAATGACAAGCCCGATCGCTACGAAACTTGAAATCCTATAATAATTCATCGTTACAGATCCGATGAAACTAGTTTCACTGAAACCCAAGTCAGTGGCCAAAATGGCTATTTTTACATTAATTAATTAATTAAATCAAATTTTCAATTTCAATTCGGCAATTGACAAATTTCATCATTTTTGATTACTCAATCATTTACAATGATTTAAACAAATTTAAATGTCAATTTACAGTTGATTAATTTATCAATTTCAGTATTAACCTCAATTTCATTAAATTCAAAATTTATAAATTTAATTTTCGATAATTCTATTTAATTTACCTTTAATTCTATTAGCTAATTCATTGTTTTAAAATGGATGCATTTAACATTGGATTCACGATCTATTACCTTAATATTCTCAAATTTCATCTTAATCTCCATTAATGTAATAATTAAATATTTGATTTCATTTATTTACAATTAATCCAATTATTGAATTTTACATTTCAATTAAATTAATAAACCTTGATTTCCATTCTTTAAATCAACCAATTTGTCATATTATAAATAGAATTAACATTATTTCCAATTATTTCTTTGATTTATACTAACATTGATTTTATCAAATTACCATTTATTACGTATTATTTCATCAATTAATGTATTTTGAACTTATTTCCCAATTTATCAATTACAATCAGTTATAATCTTACAATTGGTTCAATTAATTTGCTTTGCGCCAAGTTAGTTATTTATTAACTTGTATTAACATTATTACCTTTATTTTAGCGATTTCATTATTAAATACAGATTTGGTTATTTTCTTTCCGAGTTAAATTACTAAAACTTATTAAATTAACAAAATTTAATTATCGAAAATTACGGGTTGTTACATTTCCTATGTCTTTAATCTTTGGATTTTCGACGGTTTTCGACGAGCGATTTTCATTAAACAACGGTATTCATTGAGCAGTATTTCAATTAAAGCTCCACAAAATCTCCACTATAGTGCATGGAGCTCTTTGACCCCTACACTATTTCAATTTAGTGCTACTAAATAATGATCCGCTTTAATCCTTACTATTTTTCGATTCACCGGCAAAATCAAGGCTTTTTAGAACCCACTTTAGCAATAATAATATCTAAAAATTGATTTCACTAGTTCTCTTTGAAACTAAATCAAAAAGGTTAGGGTAAAAACCTAATTTTAAGCGTAAGTGCTCGATATAAGTTTGAAATATATTGTAGTCGCCAAATCTAATTTGCATATACCATGGTATTCTTCAGTTTTGTTAAATCAGATTAGAATATATTCTTTTTTCTACACAAATGATGTAAGAATGGGAATAAGTTAACTTTAAAAATTTGGTATTATACATAATGAAGCTTTTTGAACCTCTGCTATTTTCCGCTATATCCCTATTTATGCCCGCTATAACTTTTCACCCCTCCAATGCTATAGAATTGCTAAACGCTTTAACTACACATGGCTTGAGTCAACTCCAAGACTACGGAAAATTTGCATAACAATTTCGAAACTAGATACATTATAATACTTTAGTTATCCATAATATATTTTCAAATATTTCATCAATATAACAATTTTCAAATTAGGTATTTGTCTAACCAAAATCATTCCCAAAAATGTTTTTCCTTTAAAGGCATCGTTTACTAAAGAATACCCTTTAAATAAAAGTTTCTTTACAACCAAAATCAATTTTCTACCATGAAATCTTTCAAAATCAACGATACTCTTTGGAAAAAACCCTTCCCTCAAATAATGATGTTCCTCACATTCCTTACTCAAAAAAGCATTTCTCAAATAAAAATATATCCATAAAGTACTATCAGATATTTTCATCAGCATAATATTTTCTCAAAAGATTCTTCCAAAATCAAATATCTTTTTTTCAAAATATTCTTCTAGGAAGCATCTTTTTAAATATATACTCCATAAATATTATAGTATTTATTTAAATAATTTGTTAATAAAAATATTTCTCTTTTACCAAATAAGAATTTTCTATAAATGTTTGTAACATTCCAAAAAAATGTAAATGGCTTATATTCAAATACAGTGATTATTTAAATAGTTGAATTGTGAATTAAATTAAATGAATTTAATAGCGTATTTAACTCCTTTTCAATTAGTAAATAATAATGGTGAACTCATTTTGTAGATTTATTTGCAATAATAAATAGTTCGAATAAAATAAGAAAATCAATTGTTAACAAAATCATTTTATTTTTATTGACATATTTTAAAATTAATTTATAGGATTTTTCATAATTTTAACTTGGAAAATATTCAAATTTTCGTTTAACGTATATTTCGGCAAACGAAGATATTTTTGAAACGATACAAAATAATATTACCAGTATATTTTGTTGTTTTGAGATCTTGTTGCATTTATGTGCGTTATCATATTCTTATTTCTATCTTTTTTCAGTTGCCCACGAACGAAATACTATGTAGAGAGATGTCGAAATGTTAAAAATATTATAATCTAATAGCTTTACCTAAATTCACTACTCTTTTTTTCTTTCTTTTCTATTCCCAGGGAACATAAACTAGCTGCCACCATTAAAATTAAGGTGAGAGCATTTGTCAATAAAAATTAAAATTGTTTGATCCATTAAATTTGTGGCATAATGAGCTTTAAATCCATATGATCTTTGTTTAGTGCGGTGACGTTGGCGAGATCGACTTATCCATGCCATCGATTAAGGTTAACTATATTGCACGTTTAGAGAGGATTTGAGTGCCATGAAGGGTGCAGTCATTCTTCCCTTGGTGAGACTCACCTTTTTGCACCAATGCCATGAACTTCGATCGATCCACGTGAAAAGCAACATTACGATACAATCGAAGAGGGCGGCTGGTCGTGATTCATGAGTAGAGTTCAAGCTTCATGTTTTGTTATAGGATGGAGAGCATTCGCGAAGTAGAACTCTTCAATGGATGTTTGGCGCGATTTCATCGAGTAACGGGCGAGATAAGGGAAAAGTCGTGCATGATGTTGGTGTTATGCACTTTTGTGCATGTATAGGCAGAGGCGGGAGCTAGGTTTAGGGGAGACAGATTGAATTGGTAATTAGGCGATAATTATATTAATTAAGTAATTAATTAATCTAATGCATACCAAATCTTATAAAATCAATATCTCACTCATACGAAGTAGGATTTGGACGTGGTCTATTGTGTTGGAGTTGTATCGATGTTATCTATGCGTTGGAGTTGGATTCATTGAATTTGGAGCTAGTAGAATTTTGAGCTAAAATAAAATCGGAACGTGAAAGTATCAACTAGAATTTTGGTAAGTTTACTCACCTCTAAATAGACTATATGATATTTGTATTGAAATATATTATTGAATGCTTGGATGATAGCCAATATATTGTTGTTTGATTATTTGTTTGTATTTGATTCCCATTTGGAAGCGGATGATATAAATAACCATTGTGTTGCAAGGAACAAAAACAAAAGAAAAGTTGAAGTGTATACATGGCGAATAGGTTACTACGAAACACTTCAAAATACAAATAAATATGTGATTTACATGGGATTTAGAGAGATACAAAGTGATTTCTCGTCAATATTGCTTTACTTGTATTCTTATATTGCTTATATAGATGTTTGGTTGAAATATTTGTGACACGCTATTTGATTTGGGTAATTGTCATTAAAGCAATTATCGCTATATCGACACTTATGAAATATCATCTCCTTAAACCTCTACGGGGGTTGAACTTATGCTTGTATTTTTACAAAGTAAATTTTTGGTGGCGCTTTGCCTGTTGAAAGTTGTTCAAACTATATTTTCAAGTATTTTTGAGAACTTTGAAATAAATGGTAAGTATTGTTCAAAATTTATAAAAGGAGCTACAAATTTGAATAATCATCTTTCCGAATAATTAATGTTGTTATAAATTTTTAAAAAGATAATAAATTTGATTTATTGTCCATTGTAAATTATAAAAAGATTATAAATTTGACTAATCATATTCTAGATAATTAATATGGTTTTAAATTTATAAAAGAGTTATATCAATTATCTTTCGGGGTGATTTTTTTTAAATTTATAAAGATATTTTAAATTAATGTATTATCTTTCGAGAATAATAAATGTTAGCTTAAAGTTATGTATGATAGTTTATAAATATGAAAATCTTTAAAAAGGAATGTTTAAAAATAAAGCTAAGTATAAATAGTTTTGGGTTTATAGTAAACATTATTTTAAGGACATCTGTTTTTTACCATTATTTTTAATACACCTAGGAATATAATTAGCCCTTTTAAAGGAATATTTTAAAGAGTTTTTTTAAAAGTGTTTTACAAATATTTATGATGTGAGAATCCAGCAAAGTGTAAATAAAATGCCTTAAATTTTCGGTTTGTTTATTGAATATATTTTGTCTTACACTTAGCATTAAACGTCGATGGAACTTATACTATTCTTAAAGTTAAGAATGTTGTCGTAACAAGGCAGGAAGCAACACTGCCCTTACTTGTTCGGCTTCATTGTTTTCCCGAGATAGTGCTAGTTTAGGATCGATGAAATTGTGATAAATTTAAGAGATTTAATTTTCATATACAATCATTTTATTATTCCCAATAGTTGACTTATTGATTATCAAATCTGCTATCTTCTTTGTATTCATCGATTCAAGATGATTTTGTTGCTCGTTTGGGGCATTTAAACTCTTGTTATTCAAGTTAAGAATTCTATTGGGTCGAGATAGGAAGCAACACTGCCCTAACTTGTTAGGCTTTATTGTTTTCCTCGGGGTATCATAGTTTATTTTTGATAGTTGATTCATCGACTATCGATTTTGAGATCCTTCTTTGTGCTTCGTCAATCTAAGACGATTTGTAGCTCATTTGAGCATTAGCATCCAATACCATGGACTACTAAAACCAAAGAGAGAGTGGAGCCAAGACACATGGGTCATTCCCATTAGGGTATATTCACATTTGTCTAGAGATTTGTTAGTAGCATGCATGTAGTGATGTGAGTATATTCATATGCCCGCATTAAGTTTACGGGGTCTGGCTAGGAAGTTCTCAAGAGTTTTGCATGTTTGGTGTGGGCATTCAATTGTATTTTATGTAGAGGTATACTTTCGATGTAGGAAGACGCACCTTCCTAGTCATGTTGGGCAAATTCATTCTCCTTATTTCGATCCGAACCTTGGAATTAATCTTTTCTTAATTGCATCGTGAAGCACCTTGTGCTCTCCTCCATGTCTAATTATTTTTGTCCATTCTTTGAGTTTGGAATTTTATCTTAATTGTACCCATTCTTTCAAGTTTGATTTTGTTTCGACTTATTTCCGTTCTTTCTTGCTTGGATTGTTGTTCTGGTTTGCTTTTCATTACTTTATGTATGGAAGTTGTTCTTATGAGGTAAAACCCATTCGTATTTAGCGACATGGTATCACAGAATTATTATATGTTCATCGCATTTTCTGACTTTTCTCACGCTGGTTTTCCAACTGCTTTGGGTATTATTTTATTATAATGCTTGGGTTAGACTGAGTATTTTTCCAGATTATTGTTGGTGGGACATGAACCTCATAAAGAAGAGTTGGATGTTCACACGCTCTAGTATTTTTATTTTCCACTGTATTATTAGGTATGCCAAATAGCAATTGTACGGTTAAGAAGTTATAACTGTCCAGACTGATGGGTTTTTTTTAACTCTGATACACCATGTATCTTAGAGTGACAGTTTACCTTGTTATATTATATATTATTTTTCCGTTGAGATTCTATTTTCCCTACTCTTTTTTTTACCTAATAATCTGCCTTTCTGCCACTTAGATTCTCGGCATTTGAATACCATGAATGTACTTACTGCCAACTTTCGAGGGTCGAAAAGGCCGGTCGTTATATTCGGTATCAAAGTTGAACTTTAAGC
The DNA here is from genome assembly GCA_030765085.1 of Allium cepa. NCBI lineage: Eukaryota > Viridiplantae > Streptophyta > Magnoliopsida > Asparagales > Amaryllidaceae > Allium > Allium cepa. The sequence continues at coordinate 72,990,890 of CM060941.1, read as the reverse complement.
GAGAACCTTGGCTTTGGTGGGGTAAACTCATTTGAGATTGGGTAAGCGACGCCCTAGAATGAGTTAAGAGTATTATATATACGGGAGTGTATTTGTTATTGCTATTGAAACATATCACGTTAATTGGTCTGTTAAGTTTGAATTTTGAATTCTATTCGAGATGTAGTATGCTACCGTGTTGATAGAGATGTTAAAACACTTGAACAAGACAAACAGATACAGTGTTGATTTTTGAAAATTTAATAAATGAAATATTTTACCTAGGATTATATATTTTATATATATATAAAGGAATAATCTTCAAATTTACATATTTATTTATGGTTTGTTGGTTGTTAATGATAATATTTCTTTATTATCGTTATTGTTTGATTCGTCATACTCGAATAGTTTACGAGCATTGACTATTGTTTGTTGATTGTTAATTTATGCCCGACTAGTTTATGGGCTTTTATTGTTTTGATTATTGTGAGTACACTAAAATGAACCCCTTGTGAATTGAGTTTTGCAATTTGACTATAAGGTATACAAAGAAAATGTTTATTTAAAAGTCATCTTTTAATAAAAAATTTAATTTAATCTAAACAGGTTGATAAGACATTTAAAGGATAAATAATTGTGAAAAGTTTATTGTAATAAAGGGAAGTTATCATAATATAAGATGATTTTAAAAAGGTACATTTTATATGAGTGGAATATAAAATACTTTATACGATTTATGGAGTGTTTTTGAGAATTTAAATCCCATATTGGTTGAAATGATTTCAAAAGGATTTTGAGAAAAGTATGGTAGTATTACTTGGAAATTTTTACAAATACAAATATTTCAAAGAGAATTTCTAATAAAGGTACATATTTTTTTGGATAGTTCAGGGAAAACATCTTAGTTTTGTAGTAATCTGAATAATCTTCTAAGTGAACATCAAATGTTTACTCAAACGTTGTAGTGCACTTAGCAAATTATTCTCTTTATCATTGTGTGATTGAAATGAGTTCGAATCCAAATGAACCCAATGTAAGTGTTAAGGAATAAATTGTTAAAGTTATTTTATATACAAATATATATGTAGTATGATTTGAAAAAGGATTTTGAAATAAAACGCGGGTATTTAGTTCTTAAGTTTTCTTAAAGGAAATTGATTTAAATTAAAAGATATTTTGATAAAAGAATGATTTGATAAATGAAATTTTTAGCTCTTGGATAGAGAAGAAATAATTTAACTCAAGTTTTTAAAATGGGTTAATTGGATAAGGAGGTTTTAATACGCATCGTTTTATTAAAACCATACTTTTTGTTTAAACATCTAAGTTGTGTAAATTATTTGATGTCATTAGGCCAACCCCTAAACATCTTTCCTTAAAACACTCTAAGTAAAAATGTCAAAGTAGTCGACTCAGTTTTAAGACCCGTATTTTGTTTGGGCCTCCATTTGAATTTTGAAAATAAAAATAAAAATAAATAAACAAAATAAAATTAAATTTTTATACTCTTTGGATGTAAAAGAGTATTATACAAGTAAAAAGTGGCGTAATTTTTTAATTTGTTGTTTTATAAAGTTGTGTTTTTAAAAATGTTTACAAACTTAAGTGAAAATTTATAAATTAATTCATAAATAATTTAAGTATTGAATGAGATACTATATATAGAAATGAAAGTGATTTAGAAAATTGTTGGTATAGTTAAGAAACCAATAAGATTATGTATGTAAATTATATGTAGATCATTTTATTCCCATGGTTCTTCATCTAGGATTCGAGTATATAACTTTGGGTTGATTCACACCAGTCCGAAAAAGGATTTCTCAGTTGATTCTTGATAGCGAACACTTGATTCGGATTCTTGATATGAACTGAGATTTTCTATCGTAGTATATGGCTATATAAGGAGAAAAGTGGTTTCTAATCAAGGAACCCGATCGAAGTCCACACTAAGAAGGTTGAGTAAGCGACATTGGTTCAAAAGTAAAGTTTATGTGTCTGAGCAAATGGTCAAATTAGATATTGTGTATAAATGATTTATATACTTCATATGGGATTAAGTATATTTGAACACTATTTTTTGTGGCTTAGGAAAGTTTGGAAAGTGACTTCCAATTTTGTTTGAGGAAGCTTAGACAATCTTCTAAGTAATAACCAAAGGATGATGAGTGTAATAGTACGTATAGAAAATAATCTATATCCATAGATGATCGAGTAATTGTGAACCTAAGTGAAATTCTAAATCTTGTTTATTAGTCATTTAACATTTTAAAGAATGTTAAGTGTTAGTTTATTCCTTTATGGAATTTGGTTTGATTGATAGTGTGATTTTATGCACTATGGTTTATAGAGCCTCAATTTATAAGGAAAGGATTTTTAATTTATTGTTTATTAGGACTTAAATCTTGGTGCTTTTGAAAAAGTGATTTCGAAAGAATTTTTGAAATAAATACTAATAATATTATTTTGAAAAATCTAGCGAAGTATTATTATTTCATAATTTTTGAAAATAGTTTTTGTGAAGTGGTTTTCTAAATATTTTTGGTTATTACTAAAGCTGGGCGATTGGGGTTTTCAATTTGAAAGACTCACCAGGTATATTTGTTTACTCTAATTATTATTCTAGAAGGAACTGGAATATCACTAGATGCTTCGAGTTGTTTTGAAGAGTTACACCATGCTTTGGTAAGAGGAACCCCTTCCTTGTCATAATTGATTTCAATTTTACATTTCTCTTTGGAGGAATTTGAAGATATATTTTAAAATCTGGGCATTTAGTTCATAATTTATATTTTAAACAGATTGAATGCTTAGTATTTTATTATAGAGTATTCCCTATACTTTTGTTGCATATGTTTGTTATATTGCTCTTGGTTACATGTGGCTTTATATCACATTAGAGTTACATCCTTATTATAAGTTACATTATATTTCCTTTTTGCATATGGTTATTATATTGTTCATGTTGCTATTGCTTATGATAGAAATAGCTTATGTGTTGCTTTTTTGTCAGCATGGTTCTCTTTTGGATTTTATTATTACAAGACAGGTACAGGGAAGCAAGAGATTACTATTTGATAGCTTGCGCACCTGCATTTGCATCGAGATGGTAAGTTCTTATTAAAAGTCAAACGCGAAAGTGATATGTAATAGATTTAGAGATTGGTGATTAATTGATGATCTTATTCCCCAAGTATTGGAGGCTGCTTTTGGGCTTTTGTTTTCTCTATTGATTTGGGCCAGCTGTGGCAAATTGTAGTTTTTCCAGATCTAACTGCACAAAAGAGGTGCTTCCAAAATTTTCTATAACATAAGGAACTTTTAGGACTAAGGATAAGAGGACATTTTCTTCCTTTTAGAATTATGAGGATAAGGGAGGAGAATGTAACATCGTGGGAAAATATAAATAACTTATGTCCATATGTAGAGATTATTTGAATATTTGAATTATGAATTAAATATTAATTAAATAGATTTAATAGCCTTATTTAAATCCTTTTAATAAATAAATAATAATGGTGAACACATTTTACAAATTTATTTGCAATAATAAATAATTCGAATAAAATAAGAAAATTAATTTTTATTAAAATGACTTGGTTTCCATTGATGCATTTTTAAACGAATTTATAGGTTTTTAAACGAATTAAAATGCATTTTATTGATGCATTTTTAAATGAATTTATTAAAATAAGATAACTAGTGTATTTTATTATTATTTTGAGATTCTGTCACGTTTTTCTGCACGATTATATCTTTATTCTTGTCATTCGCGGTTCATACGCGATCGAACTACTGTGTAGCGAGATACCAGAATTTAAAAAAAAATTATAACCGAATAACTTAACCTGAATTCACTACTATATTCTTCTTTCTTTTCCATTCCTAGTTAACATAAAGTAGCCGCCCCCATTAAAAAACTTAAAGCTAGAGCATTTGTTAATAAAAATTAAAATTATTTAATCCGTTGAATTCATGGCGCGATGAGCTTTCAATCCACATTATCTTTGTTTGGTGTGGTGAAGTTGGCCGAGATTTACTTATCCTTGTCGTCGAATAGGGTTAACTATTAGGGGCATTTGGGGAAGGAGTTGAGTGCTACGAAGGGTATGGTTGTTCTCCCCTTGGCGAGACTCACCTTTTGGCACTAACATCATGAACTTCGGTCGATCAAAGTGAAAAATGACTTTAGGGTTCAATCGAAGAAGGCGGTTGGTCATGATTCATTAGGGGAGTTCAAGCTTCAAGTTTTGTTGTGGGATGGGGAGCTCGTGCAGAGTAGAGTTTGTCAGAGGGGGTTAGGCGTGATTTCGTCGAGTAACGGGTGAGATAAAAGGAAAGTCATGCATGATGTTAGTGCTGTGCGCTTTCATGCATGTACGGGCAGAGGTGGGAGCTAGATTTGGAGGAGAAGGATTGAATTGGTAATTAGGTGATAATTATATTGATTAAGTAATTAATTAGTTTGATGTATACCTAATCTTATAAAATCAATATCTCACTCATACGAGGTTGGATTTGGATGCGAGCTTTTGCATAGGACTCCTATCGATGTTATTAACACCTTGGAATTAGATTCGTTGAATTTAGAGCTAGTAGAATTTTAACCTAAATTCGAACGCCATTCGATTTTAAATCAAACCGAAATGCAAAAGCATCAATTGGAATTATGGTGAGTTTACCCACCTTTAAATAAAATATATAAAATCTGTGTTGTTCTAGATTATTATTGAATGCTTGGATGATAGTTTACATATTATTGTTTGATTGGATTTGATTCCCGCTTGGAGGCGAATGATACAAATAACCATTGTATTATAGGGAATGTTATCGCGCTTTTTGGCAAAGCCGTGATACCAAAAGATCTATCGAAAACAAAAGACAGTTCATCTTAAAGATTGGTTATACTTTGCTTCACTATGGATATCGCTGAATTTTATCCGAGCCCGGATCAGGCTACAATTGATAGGACATGACAAGCAAGATCATAAAAGCCTGCATTCCAAATTTCAAGTCGATCCGAGTTCGTATGCTCGAGTTATGGTCGATTCAATCTAGAGGAAACGATCCAGCTTTCGTATCCATCGCCATTATTGATTTCGTATCCATCATCGAACTCCGGTTCGAATCGATCTCGTTCGTACCGATCAGGTTTCAGCAACTTCGTATCCATCGAAGTGCCGCAGTTCATATCGATCAAGTTCAAATCCATCGAAGTGCCTCAGTTCGACTCGATCTTATTCGAGTCCATCGGCTCCTCCTTATTAGAATCCATTGGCATCTCCCTACTTCGAATCCATCGGCAGATAGCCCACTTCGCTTCCATCAACTAAGGCAACAGGTGCTGCTTCGTATCCATCGTGGAAGCCTCTCTTTGAATCCATCTGGGCAGAGTAATTCGTATCCATCAGGTCACCTTACTTCATATCCATCGAAGGCTCAACTTCGCATCGATTGGCCCCATATCCATTGAGAAGCCACGTGGTTCGTATCCATCAAAGAAAGGCTAGTTTGTATCCATCGACCATCAGTTGTTCGACTCCATCAATGACTGCTATTCGAACCCATGAGTGAAGCCTTGTTCGAATCCATCGAGCCAACAAGCCTAGGTGACGTGTCATCCCTCGAAACGAACAAGCCAAGATATATGGAGTCGATGCGGTCAACTCGGAGTAAAGACCGGATCGAGGCGAAGTTTGCGCTCCACCTCATCATTTAGATGCGTGCCACCATTGGTTCGAAGCAATCGATTTGAACGAATCGATTCGAACCAAACATCCTCTATGTAATTCCATTTCGTATCGACTATATCTCACAATCTACTTATCCAAATGCCATGAAATTTTCACAGGAGATTACACACGAGACAAGGAACGCTCACACCAAATTTCAGCTCGATTGGACATCATCTTGATCGATACGAAATGACTTTGTATCGATCGCAAATCGACTTGAAACTTTCTGGAATTGGTCGTGTGGGCCCCCTCACATGCCAGAGCGAATCTCCCAAAGTTTGAGCGAAGTCTCAGCCTCCTACGCCTATAAATAGAGCCCCAGAGCCTACAGAAAAAGGATCTTTGGATTCTCAGGCGCTGAAACTCTGCCGGATCAAGATCTCCATCATTCTACTACTGTTGAATTCGAATTTCCAGTTGTAACTTGTTGTTATTTGCTGTACTTGATTGTAGTCATTGAAAGAGAATCAATAAAGCTGCAAAAAACTTCACAGTGGACGTAGGCAACACGCCGCACCACTATAAATCGCTTGTCTACGCATTTACTTTACTGTTATTTGGAGTTTTATTTAGATAATCCTCATTTTCAATTTATATTCTTCATTGTTATCTCTTCAAAGACTCCCGAAGAGTGTTGTGACCAATTTTGGTGCAAACACTTTGGTGCTTTCACTGAGAAAACCCAGATTTTCTCCTGCTAATTAGATCTGTCATCGATACCGGATTGAATAAATCTAAGAGAGAGATCCAGATCACAAATCCAAGTTCCTTCCATTCTATTCGTATTTGCATAAAGTCTAGGAAAGGAATTCAACCCTCAAGATGGTTAGCACAAGGACCGCCTCTAACGCTATCAATCAAGAAGACTTGGATAGACAGAATCCTGCGCCACTACCTCCATCTAATCAGGACGCTACTAGACATTCAGAACCATCAGGTCCGGTTACCCGACAAGAGTTTCAGCTGCTGCTTCAAGAGCTGACCCAGAATCGGCAACAACTAACAGAACAGCTACGCGCTAACGCCGAGTTGACCAACCAGCTGAATCGCCAGAAGCGAAGGAGATCCAGGAGAGATCATGCTTCTCGCTCCTCCAGCAAAAGTTCTTCCTCTTCTGATTATCATCATCGATCTCTATGACCCCAACTGGATGGGAGTCACATGCAAGCTGCTGGATACCAACCGGCAATAACCGTTGGATAATTGAGAGTTGGTCCATCAGCCAGTTTTCAAACCAGAACCTCCTCCCGAGGGGGTACCGCTCCTCACTACACCACAAGATACCGCGCCACTAATGTCGCGGTTGAACCAGGAGTCGATGCCCAAAATCAGTCGAACCTGGACCGTCGTCATCATGGACGTACTCCTGAACCATACGTCCCGGAAGACTATGAGCCAAGAAGGCAAGGTGTGGACCGTCGACAGCATCCGGTCCAACCCCATAATATGGAACACCACCATACTCCAGCACGAGCCGCACCAAACATACAAATGCCAGACATTCCGACCATGATACGTCAAATGATCCGTGAAAGCCAGGGTCTCACGAACGACGACTGGGGAATCTCTAGAAGTCACACACCTTTTACCGACGATATACTTACTGCTGAACCGCCTCAGCGATTCAGGATGCCGACTCTACCCGTGTACGAGGGAAACTCCGACACCAACCAACATATTCTGAAATACGAATGGTCGATGAACGCTGCCAGAGCTGACGATGCAGTGAAGTGTCGTAGTTTCCCCATATCCTTGGGGGGCATCGCTACCATGTGGTTCACTCGACTACTACCTCGATCTATTTCCTCCTTTGACCAATTGGCCACTAAATTTGTTGAGCAATTCCGCATGCACGTCGCAAGGCCAAAAGATGTCAACACTCTGTCTAGCGTCACCCAAGCTCCCGGAGAGACGCTCAGACACTACTTAGAGAGATTCCATACTGCATGTACGGAAATCAGCAATCTGAACGATAACTCCATCCTTATGGCGTTGACTAAGGGGATTGACCTCGATTCTGAGTTTGGCAACTAGTTGGCTGGAAAACCACCTGCATCATTGGACCGTTTCCACGCCAAGGCGGCTCAATTCATGAGAAGGGAAGATGCGAAACAGTCTAGGAAGCAGACTGATGCAGGGCCAAGCATGGAAGGGATCCAAAGCAATATCACAATCAAACAGTTCAGTGAGAGCTTCGGGAAAGTTCAGTTGAACGTTAAAAACAAACAAGCTCAGCGGAGAGAGAGCGTGAATCAAAATAAAAAACGAGATCAAAATCGTGGCTCACAGCACAAGAATCCTATGTTTGACAGTTACACTCCTCTGAATACATCACTGGAGAACTTGTATTTACAAACCTGTAATACAATTCAATACAAAAAACCTGCACCAAAACCGTCATCAGAAAGACAAATCCAGACGGGAAAATTTTGCAAGTTCCATGAAAGCTACGGGCACAATACGAATGAATGTCGTCACTTGCAAGATCTCGTTGAAAAATTGATTAGAGAAAGAAAGCTGGAACAGTTTGTGCGGACGCCACAGCCTGGAGGAGCGGGCCTATCAAATCAAAATAATGAACCCGATCGACCGAGACGGGAGGACTTTACCTGTCTCGGCGGGAGATTGGTGATAAACGCCGTCAGTGGCGGACCCACTTTGTCAGGAACCTGGAACGACGAGGATCTTCGTCACTGTTACACATGACAGCAATTAATTACTATCTCTTCAAGCTAGAGCTATGATTCACCGAATGCAACATTCAACAATCACGACGCACGAAGAGCTAAGTTCTATTGCACGATGGAATTTATTCAAATAGCGAGTGACTGTGATATGACCGGCCACTCACTAAGTGAAACCTCAGCTCGGGGGCAAGCCATCACATCAAAGGCTAAACTGGACCGATACACGGCAGTCCTATAACTAACTCCAAATTCCCAGAGTGCGAATTGGAGTATAAACATCAACTCTAGGTTCCCAGAGTGCGAACCGGAGTATAAATCCTAACTCCAAATTCCTATAGTGCGAATTGGAGTATAAACCTCAACTCTAGGTTCCCAGAGCGCGAGCCGGAGTATAAACACTAACTCCAAACTCGTAGAGTGTGAGTTGGAGTATAAACATATAAATGCAGTTCCGGAGAGGGTGGACCCGTCTGCCTAACGACTTCGGCTGTATCCTAACCAAGTTTGAGGAGGATGGATCCATCCGTCTAACGACCTCGCTTGTTAACTCGGGCTGGATGTGATCCGACCATCCACGATCCCGATAAATCCATCGTTCCTAGAGTGTGACGAATTCCTTTAAAGCTCAAACAGATGTGACTGACCATCTGGCGGCTAACTCCAAATTCCCAAAGCGTGAATTGGAGTATAAACATCAATTCCAGGTTCCCAGAGCGTGAACCGAAACATCAATGCTAACTCCAAATTCCCAGAGCATCAATTGGAGTATAAACATCAATTCCAGGTTCTCGGAGTGCGAACCGAAACATCAATGCTAACTCCAAGTTCTTGGAGCATGAATTGGAGTGCAAACATCAATTTCAAGTTCCGGAGTGCAAACTGAAATATACATGCTGACTCCAAATTCCCAGAGTGTGAATTAGAGTACAAATACCAAGTCAAAGTTCCTGGAGTGTGAACGGTATTACAAACATCGATAACTCTCAAATTCCCAGAGGCTAAACCAGATTATCGATCACAAATTATCCTAAGTCCCCGGAGTGTGGACACGTGCTCAAGATTTGCAATAGGTGCGATCGACCACCGAAATACAAATGCTGCTCCCCGGATCTGGGGGGCAAATGCTTAAGTGTTAATCACTAACCGAAGCAATGCCATGTCCAAAGTTCAACTCATTCATCAATCACGACATGTGATCAAGATTTTTAGACTTGGCAAATAAAACGAACTCTATTTGACGGTAAAAACACCACAAGTGCACTGGACTGAAAGACAAATACTGCAAATACTTAAGCACAAAAGAAATGAGAGTTGAAGCAAAGAAACAAAATTTTATTTCAACTAACTGTATGTGAAGATTCATGTACAAGTTATTCCAAAAATTCCTACTAGCAGGGGGCCAAGCCTATACCTATACATAGCCTATGAAAGAAAAATAAAAGTGCCTACCTAACTGCCAAAAGTGCACCAGAGGGGGATTATCTACTTTTTCTTCTTCGGCTTTTTCTTTGACGCGGAACTACTGGAACCACTAACAATCTTCTGCTTCGACCCCGTACCCTTTGGCGGATCTTCCTCTGATGAAGGCATGATATTGACGTCTTCCTCCAAACTTTAACTTAAAGTAATATTCTCTTCTGAAGGAGTTGGAGGAGTCGGGTCTACCACCGGGGGCGGAATGGGCGCGCTGGTTCCGACAAGCATGTCCCCAGAAGATATCACCGCAAGAGGAGTGGGGCCAACTGCCGTCGTAACACTCTCAGAACTACCACCGTATGCTGATGCCTCCATCTCTGCATTGATTTGAGCAAGTATCTCAGCTTCACGAGCGGCACGAGCTTCATGGTAGGCAGTGGTGGACTGTAACGAAACAATAGAAAAAGATGGGAACACACCAAGAACGAATGGTGTGTCCGCAAAGGGATTGCTGCTTTGACCTAAAAGCTCGTTCATCATCTGCTCTTCCAACGACAGTGAGCTCCCCTGTGTCGTCCCCGTCGACGCGACCGTAGTCGTGATAACTGCTTCAATAGTGATGGCCTCCTGCACTGGATGCGATTCTTGGCTTGCAGGAGGCGCTGTCAGTGTAACTTTGCTCACTGGACAAGAAAGAAAAGAAGTTGTCAAAACACACTTCAAGAACAATCCCTTCACTTCAAATACACACAAGATTTGTACAGAGTACCTTCCTCAGTTCGGCTCGTGGCTGGCTGAACAGCTTCTGAAGGATGTTCCCTTATGGGGGATACACGTGGCTGCTCAGGATCGTAGCCTGGGGCCAACTGCGGCTCAATCGCTGGCGTCGGCTCGGATCCAGATGAAGTAATCATCCCAGAACTTGTAGCTGGGTGCGCGACGCCAGAACCCTCACCAACCTCTAAGTGTTGAGTACCCAGTCTCTCTCTAGCATGGTAGATCATAAAATCGTGGAGAACCTTCTTCTCATCATCATTCAATATACGGTTCTCCAACTCGAACTCATCAAAAGCTTCACCCAGCTGTGCTGCCTTCTCTTCTTCAACTAACAAACTCCAGGCACTGAATAAATGTGTCGGGTAATCGTCAAGCCACGTCAAATTTCTGTGCCTCAGCACATTGGCATTATAAGTGTTGAGAAGCTCTTCAATCTCTGTCTCGATCTTGATCTCTTCCTTCCGAACTTTCTCATCAACTTCAGCCTCAGCTTCGCGGACCTTTTCCTCGGCCGCGTCCCTTTCCCTTCGAAACTCCACCGCTTGATCACATGCCTCCTATGCAGAAATGTTGGCGGTGTCCCTCTGCTTCATGATTTTTGAAACTTTGGCCTTAAGCTCATTTAGCTCCTCTAAGGCCGCATCCCGCTCGGCGGTTACAATAGTGTTTCGGTGGCCCATGTCCTCCACCATAACATAATGCTTTTTCTTCATCCTGTCCATTGCCGCCTGGGCTTCATCAACTTTCTTAAGGGCCTCCATCTCTGATTTCCAAGATGACTCGGCTTCAGTGTTCAGCACTTGTATAATACGATCCTTTATAGCTAGCTCGGCTTGTAGTTTCTCAATGATAGCTGCCCGCTCAAAGGCTAATGATGATGCTTTCTCAGCCGCTTTAGCCCACATCTTATACTGGACATAGAAGTCATGTACATAGTCATGCACCATCTGCTCAGCTTCCGCCCGGATTCTTTTTAAATGAAGAGGAAACATGTAATTATCGAAACAGATGTTTCGAAAATCCTTCTTTAACTGAGCAAGCTTGATCGCCCTTTCCCCTGAAATTTCCGTAGGGGCTTGTTCTGCAACTACGGAGGTTATTGCCTCCGTTCTGGGATGATGGGGCTCAGACCTACAAGACTGAGAAGCTGACTTATGCCGCGAGGATTCATGGGGACGAGAAACATAAACGGGAGGTTGTACAGGAGTTCTGGGAGGAGGAGTGCGAGATCGAGATCGACGTCTGCAATCCCTATCTCTATCATATCTCTCTTGGCTGGAGTATCCAGAGTATCCATGGTCGTGATCTCTGTCCCTTTCCCTCCTATACGACTCATAGTATGCAGAAGATCTACGGGCCTGTCGAAGACTTCCCAACATCGAACCTCGTCCAGTCATGGTATCTCCAAGCCAAAACGGAGACAATAGTTAGTAATCTCTCACAGTGAGCGTACTACATTCAGAAATCGTGCAGTGTCGTGAAGTGTGAATGTATGTGCAACCCCCCGACCAACCGGTGTGTCAACCACACTAGTGGGCAGAGACTCGCTTAAGACTAAGGCTTTTGAAAGTTCGTCCAATCCGACATCATGCTGTAGGGACACATCATCCGGAATTGGAAGATCAGCGAGCCCTTCATAGAGATTTTTAGTTCTTAGGGGAGACATCTCTGAAATTCCAATTCCGGAGGCGGGCCGGGACGTGACAACCGATTTCCGTCTTCCCTTTTTTGGTGACTTAAAAACGGCTGCCTTGCCTTTTCTCTGCTCTTCAGTTCCTTGGGCTACATCATCAGGTTCGCCCAAGGGCTCCTCATCAGTGTGGGTTTTCTCGGAGTCAGCCTCCTCGATTACGACAACTTTAGGCTTTTTTCGTTTGACTCGCTCTCTCGAGGCGGTTCTTAATGCACCGTCGAGCATTATACTTTGTCTCCGCTCAATCAACTCGAGAGTTATGAGGTTCCTGTCCGTCAAAAGCAATTCGATATTCTCTCCTCACTTGGGATTTCGTGGAAGACCCGAACTATCTCCTTGAACTAACCACCATCGGGTCACTGAACTATGGTCGAAAAGAAAAAGAGGTGTGAGTTCGACTTCATTTACATCAGTTTTTATCAACTACCCGAGAAGATAGCAATACTCACGTCTAAATAGCCATCGTCTAGCAAATCCTGGGGGGCATCTAACATAAAAACACTCAGTCTTGAAGTAGCTCAATCTAGTCCAAGCCCCTGTGACCACTTGGCAATTTCTTACCGCCTCCAAGAATGTGAAAGATGGACTATCAACCCGACTCTTGAAGTTAAACAAGTATCTGATCTCAATCGGGAGTGGCGGTCGATAGAGATACTCCATAAATGCAATGAACAAGCTATTGAGTGATGCATATCCGTTCGGATGTAGCTGAGATGGGGCAATCCCCAGAAATGACAATACTTCTCTTATATACTGGTTAAATGGAGGGAGTGTCCCAGCTGCACAGTGTGACGATTGATTGCGGTATATCCCTCCGAAGGATTGTGCGGTCTATCATTTGGTCCCGGCAATAATACGTCGTCCATCGACAAACCATGCCTTAAGCATATCCTTCCTAGCATGTCTTCGGAAATGTTGGATGGAACAGAGTCTGATGGGTTACTAATGAAGGATGCGTCAGGTAACTCATCTGGAACTGGACCGATAACTTCAACCTCAATCTCTGGTACTTCAAGCACGGGAGGGACTGAACTTTGAGTTTCTTGCGGCTACGAACTTGAAGTTTCCATAACTAGCTAACTCACGAGAAATCATCGTTAGACGCTGAAGAGCCCATGTGTTCCCCACGTGTAAAGTGTATGAATGTGTCATGCAGTGCTGTGCATTACCTGAGCAAATTCTACGGAATAAACTGAAATATGTGAACGACAAAACTCTTAAAATCAGACTGAAAATGACCGTCATCGCTGACCGTCATCACCAAATCGTCCAGATGTTAGCGATCGATCCCAGTAGAAATTACTCTTTATGTTGTTAAACTATGGTTCCATTGACGAGCTTCGAAAGGCAGTCAAATATGCAGTTCTGCAGTTAAGTCCAGATATGCAGGAATAAAGCTCGTCGGAGTCAAGTGTTTACATATGCAAAAGATTCCCAAATTCATAAAATTTCGGCTTGGAATCAATCACCACAGTTCACATTCGTATCAAGTCAGAAAGGCCTCATTTTCTATCGATCTCGTTCGAATCGGTATATTTCGTATCGATCAAATTCGAATCGATACATTTCATACCGTTCAGGTTCGAATCGATGCGTTTCGCATCGATTGATTCATATCAACTTTGTATCGATCACGGCTTGGCAACCTCATATCGGTCAAGGGGTGCAATGCTTCGTATCGATCGGAGATAATGAAGTCCACACCGGTCGCTTACCCAGAGGTTCGTATCGATTATTTTCCCTATGGTTTTGTGTTGATAACAAATAAACGATACGAATTTCCTCTACTCTGCATCGGTACGAACCCTACACCCAGTCATCGATACGAAGCCAAGCCATTTTCTTTCTTTTCATTGGTACTAAGTGGAGGCCTGAGCAACCCTCAAACGATTGTTAAGAATCCATATTTCCTTCTTCTCCGATCGATTCGAGCATAGCTATAGCCATTCACGACCGGGCTCCATCCCAGATCTGGTTTCACCTATTGCCAGAAGGAACGATGGAAGAAGAAAAAATGGATCTGAAATAGCTTCGTCGTTTGGATTCGTGATTAATTACCTAATTTAGAGTTGGGATTCAAAGATTTGAAGGGCTGAGTTTGATCGAGTCGAAAATACGGTGCAGTTCTCTCTCTCAAGTTTCTGGATCAATGCGAAAAGCAAAAGGCAGCAGTAAAAAGTGAAAAGTAAAAAAGTGAAAAATGACTAAGTCCCAAGTATTTATATGAAGCCTAGAAGGAACTGGGTCGATTCGCCTCCCAGTCCACTTAACCGTTCGCAACCGGTCAAACCGCGAATCGAATCGAACGCCTTGTTCGAATCCATCGGACCAGGAATTTCTATCGATTCGAAATAGACAGTAAATCCATCGATACGAACCACGCAGCAAGGACGGCTGAAGATTGTGAAATCCATCGGCTCGAAGCCCTTGTTCGCATCAACAAGTTCGCAACTTCATCCACTGCATATCGATACGAAAAGCAATTTCGTATCCATCAAAACTCATCGATACGAACTGATATTTCGTATCCATCAAAACTCATCGATACGAACTGATATTTCGTAACCATCAAAACTCATCGATACGAACGATCATTTCGTATTCATCATTTCGACTCGCATCGATATGAAAAACAACTTTTCAACCTTCTATATCAATTCAGGAGAGGATCGATACGAAGGAATTTCCTAAAATAACTAACAAACATTGTTACAACTCAAATTTCACATCGATTCAGGAGAGGATCGATACAAGAGGATAACCAAAAACAACCATCAAGCATTGTTTCAACTCGAATTTCAAATCGGTTCAGGAGAGAATCGATATGAAATTCGATAACAAACTAAACTGACAATGACTCGTGAACACGCAATGTTAACGAGAGTCAAGTTAACATGTATGCATCTATGTCAGACTAATATTTGATTATTCATAGGGATCGAATACTCATCTCATTACGATTACGACAACAAACAGCTAAGCATTATTGTACAGCAATCAGTTATATCAACGCAAGGTTACAACCTTCGACAAAAGAGCAATGATTGTTCAGAGAGAAATTGCAGCTTTTCAAAGCACGTCATGTTTCCACAAGACGTACTTTGGGGGCAAATGTTATCCCGCTTTTTGGCAAAGCCGTGAAACCAAAAGATCGATGGAAAACAAAAGGCAGTTCGTCTCAAAGATTGGTTATACTTTGCTTCACTATGAATATCGCTGAATTTTGTCCGAGCCCGGATCAGGCTACAATTGATAGGACATGACAAGCAAGATCATAAAAGCCTGCATTCCAAATTTCAAGTCAATCCAAGTTCGTATGCTCGAGTTATGGTCGATTTAATCTAGAGGAAACGGCCCAGCTTTCGTATCCATCGCCATTGTTGATTTCGTATCCATCATCAAACTTCGGTTTGAATCGATCCCGTTCGTATCAATTAGGTTTCAGCAACTTCGTATCCATTGAAGTGCCGCAGTTCGTATCGATCAAGTTCGAATCCATCGATGGTCCTCGGTTCGACTCGATCTCATTCGAGTCCATCGGCTCCTCCTTATTCGAATCCATTGGCATCTCCCTACTTCGAATCCATCGGCAGATAGCCCACTTCACATCCATCAACTAAGGCAACGACAACTACTTCGTATCCATCGTGGAAGCCTCTCTTCAAATCCATGTGGGTAGAGCAATTCGTATCCATCAGGTCACCTTACTTCGTATCCATCGAAGGCTCAACTTCGCATCCATCGGCCCCGTATCCATTGAGAAGCCATGTGGTTCGTATCCATCAAAGAAAGGCTAGTTCGTATCCATCGACCATCGGTTGTTCGACTCCATCAATGACTGTTATTCGAACCCATGAGTGAAGCCTTGTTCGAATCCATCGATCCAACAAGCCTAGGTGACGTGTCATCCCTCGAAACGAACAAGCTGAGATATATGGTGTAACATCCCGCCTTTTCGCACGATTTAAACAGACACACGTGCCAATTTAAACCATACGGAAGGGCGGATTGTTATGGGGTAAATAAGAAAACAGAGAAGAAATAAAACAAAATAGAATCTCACAGCTAAAGGATAAAATATAATAATAAAATATACAGTTTATAAAACTGTTTACAAAACATTTGATTTTACTTTATACAATTAAATATCAGAGTTCACATATTAATAATATCAATGCAGCGGAATATAGTGTGAGTGTAGTGCAATACTATAAATAATAATAATACAAATCTTCGTCTTCGTCCTCCAGAGCTAAATCTTCAAATCCTGAAACGCTCGGACTGACCCGAGCGAATTTGAAAAGACAAAAACACTCGAGTCAGAACTAAAAGATCTTATGTAAGTTAAATTTACAGAAATAAATATGAGTGCAGTAACTCAAGAGATGCTCGGGATTTTACATCTCTTAAGGATCCGTTAAACTATTTACTATGTAGTATATTGCGCTATTATAATAGTGTCTATTCATAAAATAAACTTACTTTTAAATAGCGTTAAGGGGTTACCCATATAGCCCTTAACACAAAATATATTCCCATAGTCTATACAGTACCTTAATCTCCCCCGTACTGGGCGTCGTCAGAGGGCACTCCATAGGTATGGTACAAAACCAAAATCGTATAAGGCGCGCTAGGGTAGGTGACACGGCACAACTAGGCAATGCCAGGGTAGATATACCAATTACGCATCCGGACCGATGGAAACGCGCAGCGCGCAGCTGCCGCCCACCTCGAACAACACTCCCAAATCAAAGGTGCACACCAAAACAATCACAAAAGTAATAGAATGGCATACGAAGAAGTGCGTCCGATCAGAGGTGCTACCTCATTAATCCGTCAATCGCTCTTGTTTTAGCCACCTTATGCCAACTCACGGGAGTCGGGTCCACGTATTTACCTTAAAGAAACCGTCACCACCATCCTACTTCATTCTGGAATCTCCACCGCGTACACGGTTGGTAAAGTGGTTTTCGGTATCGACAGAGAGTATGTCAGATATCCGATCCCGGTCTCTTTAACACCCAAACGTTATTATAACACCGCGGTCATTTAAAATAGTTTATACTTTAAAACCAGAATAAAATTTCCCATACGATATCAAATTAAAACCCAAAAAATATGATATCATTTTATCTCAAATATAATCCTTTTCCAAAATCATACTGGTTTTAAATTTTAAAATATCTGGAAACCAAACGTTTGAATTATACTTTCAAAACATAATATTTCGGAATTCATACTTTTAAAACCATAACTTCTAAAACTTGAATGGTTTGGATATTCAACGGTATATAAAATAAATGGTTTAACTTTAAGGTAACTTTGTAAAGAAAAATAATTTCCATGGCTTTACAAATATGTTTCTTTATTTACAATCCAAACCAAAATTTAAATATCACTTTCAAGTTCCAAAACTACTTCAATTTATATATATATATATATATATATATATATATATCCATTTGGAGTATTAATATTTCAAAACTAAAGTTGGAAATTTTTCTTTCAGCAAAGTAAACGTACTATTATTTAGTCTTGAATATTTACATAAAATCCATAAACAAAACTCCAATTTCTAACAATTAAATATTTTCTTCAATTTAATTTATACTAACATATTTATTTTTAATTATCTTGGAAAAGTCCAGTTATAAATATCATATCTTAAAATTTCAAAACTTAAACATTAAACATATGATATAATTATCAAACTCCATTTTTCTCAATTTTTCCATTTTATTTAAGAGATTTATACACAGCTTAAATTCAAAATCTCTAACTTCATATGTATATATATAGAAGAATAACATTTGTAAAATATCAAAATTAAAATTTTTTATAAACCGTATCCCATCCAAACCATAGAAATCACTTTAAAATAATTTATATATAGACCACGGTGCCTGTATAAAATTTTCTATCCTATGGTCAAGTGATACGGATATTTATCATTTCAATCCGCAATTTAAAAATAAAATTTTGCGGTTGTATATCATTTCAAACCACAATCCCGAATGAAATGAAAAAAACGCATGATAACTTGCAGTTTAATGATATACAATAAAACATCCATTCATCAAAATCATCCATCATCCAAATCACAATCATCATCCAATAATAAATCAATATCAATATATATCTGATAATATATAACAGGTAATAACTGGCAGTTATATTCAAAATAAATTTAACAACTATTAAGCTAACAGTTTATATTCAGTAATAAAATTTATAATTGTTTCCTAGCAGTTTATATGCAAATAAATAAATTCTAACCGTTCATTAATATGAAATAAATAAACTAAATTAACAGTTAATTTAAATAAATGCGAATTAACAGATATGATGAATAAAACATGCCAAACAGTCATAAATAAATTTCTACTCATATCCAAAATAAACTTAACAAACATAAAACTTTTAGAAGTTGTGAGTGGGTTAAAACACTCACCTTTTTGAATTTAAATCGAATTTAAATTCGATTTAAACCCAAAAATTGCACAGTCTCCAAATCAGTCCAAACCAGCGTCATCAGGTCCGGATTTTAATTTCGATCCTCCCTCTCAAATAAAATGTTGCCACGTCAGCGCTGCTATCTCCCTCACACCCTCCTACCTGTACGCGGCCTGTGAACAACGAACCCATCCAACGCACGTTGACCGCCTGCTTTGACCATCCTTCCACCACTATTCCGGTCGCCATTGAATCCAGCGCCACCACCATCGTCCCCAGCTCGACGAGCCGCACCCACCTATATAGGTCCGGTCGCCTATTGGTCCGCCGCCGCCGCCCAAAAACGTGCACGACGAAACCCTAATTCACAATTTGACAAAGATCTAGCCGTCGAAACCCCCAGCAAATTGCACAGATGAACTACGCGCGACGATCTCAACAAAACCCAGAAACAGTTTCGCCATCCGACAATTTTTGTTGCGACGATGATGAATGGCCGAAAATGGTTTGAATTTTACTGGACGAACGATAGCTCAAATCGAAAAACAAATCACACCAGCAGATTACGCATACTGAGAACTATGACATATATTTTTGTGGAATTTTTCTGGAGGGTTTGAATTTCCATTTGATTTTTGAATTGAAGTAGATCTAGGTTTTGCAACCATTGAGGAAGAGAAAGAGATGAAGAAAATGAACGTACAGACAATTGATATAAGATGGAGGCTAGGGTTTATCACCACATATATATATATAGACAAATAGTAGAAGGCTAGGGGCACGAATTTCGAACGTGCTAAACGGTAGTTGGCCCAAAAAGCCCGTTCCGACCCCAGAACGAAATTTATTAAACCCATATATCCAAATAGGTATTTTAAAATATTCTGAACGCGATGGAAAAAGTTTCACGTCCAAATTTGATCGTATGAAGAAGTTATGCTGAAAACAAGATTCCAAATTGATTTCAAATTGAATTTAATTAAATTGATTTCAAGGCGTTTCGCGTCCGTACGATCAAACGACAAGTCCGATCGATACGAAACTTGAAACCCTACAATAATTCACCGCTACGGATCCGATGAAACTGGTTTCGTCAAAATCCGAGTCCGTGACAAAAATGGCTATTTTTATATTAATTAAATAAATTAAAAATTAGTCAAATTTCCCATTTCTTTTTGATAATTGACGATTCTTATTATTATAAATTTTTCAATCACCTATACTAATTTAAACAAAATTTAACTTGTCGGATTTAAAATTTTAGAAATCCCCAAATTTCATTAATTTCACCAAATTATAAATTAAATTTCCAAAAATTTTAATTAAATTTACTTTCCATTATTATTGTCAAATAGAAGAATTTATCATTGTATTCATATTTCAATATGTAAATATTTCCAATTTCATTTGAACTTATATTTACATAATTCCTAAATATTAAATTTCAAATATCACTTCAATTAACGTTAACGTAATAATTGTTTATTATTTATTGCAGTTGATTATCAGTTACAATTAATATACTAAATAGATGGTAAATCTTGAATACTGGTTATCCTTAACGTTTTATTTCCCATTTAATTGCAACAACGCAATTTCAAAATTTTAACTCAATTAAATAGACAACTCTTTATATTCTAAATCAATTGCAATGGTTTAAAAGTTGCTAAATATTGATTTCAGTAATCCCTTTAATTCGATTCAAAATCAGCAATTACCTATTAAATGCCCCAAAATTCCTATTAAATAGATCTAACAAATCTTTATCATCAATTAGATGAATTAAATATTGCAATCAAACTATTGCGTTAATAATTTCTGTTTCACTTTAAAGTGTCTAAATTAGCCAATTACAATACTTATTTCCCAAATAACTTCAATTTCTTCCAAATAATATTTACATAATTATTTTAAATATTGAATCCATTTAATTGCAATAAATTCAATTGATTGCAAATCAATTCCAAATAAATTTGATTTTTATCCAGTTACAACTTAATATCAAATCAGTTTTCACTTTACTAACAAAGTCATTTTTACTTAGAATTTCATTACATTTTATATTTTCACATTTTCATTTTGGTTTCATTTCTTTTCCCACATAGTTTTAAAAATGGGATTTTCCTTGGTTACAACTTATTTGGATCCAACATTCTTCATTTACCAATTTATTCCACTTTAACTGCAGTAATTTTTGGGGATAAATTGAATTTGATTCCAGATTAACATTGACAACTAATAAAATAAGTAACGTACAATAATTATAGTCATTAACTCTATTTCACACGTCTACATTCAGTTACTATTAGAAAAACTTATTGCATTGGTTTTATACAATCGACATTTACTTTACATTTCATTACTATTTAATATATATTTATTCATCAATCAAATCCAATATTTACTTTCTATCCTTCTATTTGATGAATAACCTAGTATACATTTTACATATATTCATTTCATTTCATTCATTTATGGGCATTGCATTGAAATTTATTTATTAACTAATATCAACGTTATTATCATTAATTTAAATTGGATTCCCAATTTTATTCAATACCCTGAACAAATAACATATATATTAATCAAATCCCTACATTTCTATTTCTCATATTCCATAAAATCAAATCATAACATTTAAATGATTTTATTAAATTGGAATCTCATTCAAGTCGAAATCTATTAACTGGAACTAATATGATTCCTTAATTTATTCCCATTTACCGTTTAAAATCTTTCATTGCATTAAAACCATCTAACATTTTCATAAATTTCTCATATTAAATTCCATATCCAGGTGAGAATCTTTTTTCTACTTAATTCATTTGGATTTCATTCTAAATTAAATTAGAAATCCTATTAAATTATCACATTTAAAATCATCGAATTTAACGGGTCGTTACACTCTCCCCCACTCAAAACTTTTCGTCCCCGAAAAGGAAAAAAAAAGAAGGGAAAAGAAAGAATAAAAAAAACAGTACATCTTATTTCAAATATTAATTTATAAACAATAATTTACTAAATTAATTTCCTTACATAAAATATACCCGTCTTATAATCATTATATCTTTATGTACTTAAATAAATAAAGTTTGGATAACATTTTCAAATAATCTCAAGTGGTTTCAATCACTAATAATCAAATCAATCCAACAACCATCAATTCTAACAAACAGCACACACAACTAAACAAACAATCATTCAATCAAACAAGCAAATATTTGTTCGGGTTCAAAACTTGAAATTGTACGGAATGAAAAATAACTATCAAGTGCATCATTTACTCAACAGTCTTAGATAGAACAAAATAGATTATTTATTCATCCAACAACTTCAAATTTCCTTACCCGACAAATCGTAAATCAAGCAATAGCAATTCAAGCCAACCAATCAATTGACTCATTATAAATTTTTATTTCAAACATTAGCTGTTTGATCTTTTCATTCATATAACAGTTTAGCTTTTATTTTCATTTATTTCTTTAAATTTTATTTAGAATAACTTCAACCCTTTTTCTTAAGTTTACCATAACACATAAATTATCCCTTTATAATTTTCATTTGTTTCTAACAACTTTTAATTTTATTTACTCATCAGTGGTTGTTTCCTTTATTTTTACTTATTACTTACAATTATTCATTTTTATTTATTCAGGTCATGTAAGTTTCTTTTGTTTGTATTATATTTAATACACTTCTCAATTTAAATCATTTATTCTATGCTTACATTTATAATATATTTAATTATAGCAGCCCCTTTTATTTTACATTTAAATTCTTAACCTTATAACCTCCATTCTTATAAATAAAGGATTTTATTAATTTATTACTTAGGGTTTGCAGTCATTTATTTATTACCCACATTCTATCATACTTAAGTTAATAGCCCTACACATCAATCCTTATTTATTAAAGAATTTCATTTTATTTACTTAAGTTTAAAATCACCTATTTATAATACTTACCTTTAATTATGGTAAAATTTCAATTATAACTTAAGTTTATACCATTAAATTCTTATTTATAAAAGCATTTCATTGAGTACTTCATTATTTCCAAAATTTCTATTTGTATAATATTTTATTCAAATTTCTTTTTATAACTTTGCATTAATTCTCTTACCTAAATTAGAGGTTTCAATCCATTAATTACTTACCTTTTATTTCACTAAAATAATTTTAAACAATTAATTAATGGAAATTTAAGAATTAAATACCGGGTCAAATTTCAAATATTTTAAGAATAATAGATAAATAATTTCTTACAACTTATATATCTCCAATTATATTTAAAATAATTAAAATTTTAGATAATTTCAAAATAAATATGCAGTAGAATTTACTACAGGGGCCTTTCCCCTTCGAAACTCGAAAATGAAAGTCGATGATGCGGCCGCCATCACCGAAATTATTTTCCAACGACGGAGAGGAAAGTACAAAATTTATTTTCCCCAAAATCTTCTTTAAAACAATTCTTCCAAATTATACTAAATATTTATATAAAAATATACTTATAAACCAAATCATTATATTTCATAAATCCTTTGAAAGCAGATTTTCAAAATCCCGGACTTAATTTCTAAAATCTCCAATTTGATTTATTTTAATTTCAACTTAGCTTCAATTATTATAAATATTTTTATTACCTAACACCAAATCTATAGCAACCAAATATATATATCTTCATAAAATATTTTTATATATAGAAAATATAATAGGCAAAATTATTTCATTCACCTATATTAAAAACAAATATTATGTCGGTCTGTCCTATTAAGTATTCAGAAATCCCTATTGATGTCATAGCGTCCCATGCACCAAACAGAATTTATAAATACAAAACGGAACAGATTAACACAATATCAAAATCTTTTTATAACACTAACAAATACGCCCTCTCATATATATACACTCAGCGACTCCCATAGGGTATTACTACCCTATTAACAAAGAGTCAAACCCCACAAAGCTAAGGTTTATCGCTAAACCAAAGCTCTGATACCAACTGTAACATCCCGCCTTTTCGCACGATCTAAACAGACACACGTGCCAATTCAAACCATACGGAAGGGCGGATTGTTATGGGGTAAATAAGAAAACAGAGAAGAAATAAAACAAAATAGGATCTCACAGCGGAAGGATAAAATATAATAATAAAATATACAGTTTATAAAACTGTTTACAAAACATTTGATTTTACTTTATACAATTAAATATCAGAGTTCACATACCAATAATATCAATGCAGTGGAATATAGTGTGAGTGTAGTGCAATACTATAAATAATAATAATACAAATCTTCGTCTTCGTCCTCCAGAGCTAAATCTTCAAATCCTGAAACGCTCGGACTGACCCGAGCGAATTTGAAAAGACAAAAACACTCGAGTCAGAACTAAAAGATCTTATGTAAGTTAAATTTACAGAAATAAATATGAGTGCAGTAACTCAAGAGATGCTCGGGATTTTACATCTCCTAAGGATCCGTTAAACTATTTACTATGTAGTATATTGCGCTATTATAATAGTGTCTATTCATAAAATAAACTTACTTTTAAATAGCGTTAAGGGGTTACCCATATAGCCCTTAACACAGAATATATTCCCATAGTCTATACAGTACCGTAATCTCCCCCGTATTGGGCGTCGTCAGAGGGCACTCCATAGGTATGGTACAAAACCAAAATCGTATAAGGTGCGCTAGGGTAGGTGACACGGCACAACTAGGCAATGCCAGGGTAGATATACCAATTACGCATCCGGACCGATGGAAACGCGCAGCGCGCGGCTGCCGCCCACCTCGAAAAACACTCCCAAATGAAAGGTGCGCACCAAAACAATCACAAAAGTAATAGAATGGCATACGAAGAAGTGCGTCCGATCAGAGGTGCTACCTCATTAATCCGTCAATCGCTCCTGTTTTAGCCACCTTATGCCAACTCACGGGAGTCGGGTCCACGTATTTACCTTAAAGAAACCGTCACCACCATCCTAATTCATTCTGGAATCTCCACCGCATACACGGTTGGTAAAGTGGTTTTCAGTATCGACAGAGAATATGTCAGATATCCGATCCCGGTCTCTTTAACAACCAAACGTTATTATAACACCACAGTCATTTAAAATAGTTTATACTTTAAAACAGAATATAATTTCCCATACGATATCAAATTAAAACCCAAAAAATATGATATCATTTTATCTCAAATATAATCCTTTTCCAAAATCATACTGGTTTTAAATTTTAAAATATCTGGAAACCAAACATTTGAATTATACTTTCAAAACATAATATTTCGGAATTCATACTTTTAAAACCATAACTTCTAAAACTTGAATGGTTTGGATATTCAACGGTATATAAAATAAATGGTTTAACTTTAAGGTAACTTTGTAAAGAAAAATAATTTCCATGGGTTTACAAATATGTTTCTTTATTTACAATCTAAACCAAAATTTAAATATCACTTTCAAGTTCCAAAACTACTTCAATTTCTATATATATATATATATCCATTTGGAGTATTAATATTTCAAAACTAAAGTTGGAAAATTTTCTTTCAGCAAAGTAAACGTACTATTATTTAGTCTTGAATATTTACATAAAATCCATAAATAAAACTCCAATTTCTAACAATTAAATATTTTCTTCAATTTAATTTATACTAACATATTCATTTTTAATTATCTTGGAAAAGTCCAGTTATAAATATCATATCTTAAAATTTCCAAACTTAAACATTAAACATATGATATAATTATCAAACTCCATTTTTCTCAATTTTTCCATTTTATTTAAGAGATTTATACACACCTTAAATTCAAAATCTCTAACTTCATATGTATATATATAGAAGAATAACATTTGTAAAATATCAAAATTAAAAAATTTTATAAACCGTATCCCATCCAAACCATAGAAATCACTTTAAAATAATTTATATATAGACCACGGTGCCTGTATAAAATTTTCTATCCTATGGTCAAGTGATACGGATATTTATCATTTCAATCCGCAATTTAAAAATAAAATTTTGCGGTTGTATATCATTTCAAACCACAATCCCGAATGAAATGAAAAAAACGCATGATAACTTGCAGTTTAATGATATACAATAAAACATCCATTCATCAAAATCATCCATCATCCAAATCACAATCATCATCCAATAATAAATCAATATCAATATATATCTGATAATATATAACAGGTAATAACTGGCAGTTATATTCAAAATAAATTTAACAACTATTAAGCTAACAGTTTATATTCAGTAATAAAATTTATAATTGTTTCCTAGCAGTTTATATGCAAATAAA
Organism: Allium cepa; assembly: GCA_030765085.1. Classification (NCBI taxonomy): domain Eukaryota; kingdom Viridiplantae; phylum Streptophyta; class Magnoliopsida; order Asparagales; family Amaryllidaceae; genus Allium; species Allium cepa. The sequence continues at coordinate 72,964,833 of CM060941.1, read as the reverse complement.
TAAATTCTAACTGTTCATTAATATGAAATAAATAAACTAAATTAACAGTTAATTTAAATAAATGCGAATTAACAGATATGATGAATAAAACATGCCAAACAGTCATAAATAAATTTCTACTCATATCCAAAATAAACTTAACAAACATAAAACTTTTAGAAGTTGTGAGTGGGTTAAAACACTCACCTTTTTGAATTTAAATCGAATTTAAATTCGATTTAAATCCAAAAATTGCACAGTCTCCAAATCAGTCCAAACCAGCGTCATCAGGTCCGGATTTTAATTTCGATCCTGCCTCTCAAATAAAATGTTGCCACGTCAGCGCTGCTATCTCCCTCACACCCTCCTACCTGTACGCGGCCTGTGAACAACGAACCCATCCAACGCACGTTGACCGCCTGCTTTGACCATCCTTCCACCACTATTCCGGCCGCCATTGAATCCAGCGCCACCACCATCGTCCCAGCTCGACGAGCCGCACCCACCTATATAGGTCCGGTCGCCTATTGGTCCGCCGCCGCCGCCCAAAAACGTGCATGCCAAAACCCTAATTCACGATTTGACAAAGATCTAGCCGTCGAAACCCCCAGCAAACTGCACAGATGAACTACACGCGACGATCTCAACAAAACCCAGAAACAGTTTCGCCTTCCGACAAATTTTGTTGCGACGATGATGAATGGCCGAAAATGGTTTGAATTTTACTGGACGAACGATAGCTCAAATCTAAAAACAAATCACACCAGCAGATTACGCACACTGAGAACTATGACATATATTTTTGTGGAATTTTTATGGAGGGTTTGAATTTCCATTTGATTTTTGAATTGAAGTAGATCTAGGTTTTGCAACCATTGAGGAAGAGAAAGAGATGAAGAAAATGAACGTACAGACAATTGATATAAGATGGAGGCTAGGGTTTATCACCACATATATATAGACAAATAGTAGAAGGCTAGGGGCACGAATTTCGAACGTGCTAAACGGTAGTTGGCCCAAAAAGCCCGTTCTGACCCCGGAACAAAATTTATTAAACCCATATATCCAAATAGGTATTTTAAAATATTCTGAACGCGATGGAAAAAGTTTCACGTCCAAATTTGATCATATGAAGAAGTTATGCTGAAAACAAGATTCCAAATTGATTTCAAATTGAATTTAATTAAATTGATTTCAAGGCGTTTCGCGTCCGTACGATCAAACGACAAGTCCGATCGATACGAAACTTGAAACCCTACAATAATTCACCGATACGGATCCGATGAAACTAGTTTCGTCGAAATCCGAGTCCGTGACGAAAATGGCTATTTTTATATTAATTAAATAAATTAAAAATTAGTCTAATTTCCCACTTCTTTTTGATAATTGACGATTCTTATTATTATAAATTTTTCAATCACCTGTACTAATTTAAACAAAATTTAACTTGTCGGATTTAAAATTTTAGAAATCCCCAAATTTCATTAATTTCACCAAATTATAAATTAAATTTCCAATAATTTTAATTAAATTTACTTTCCATTATTATTGTCAAATAGAAGAATTTATCATTGTATTCATATTTCAATATGTAAATATTTCCAATTTCATCTGAACTTATATTTACATAATTCCTAAATATTAAATTTCAAATATCACTTCAATTAACGTTAACGTAATAATTGTTTATTATTTATTGCAGTTGATTATCAGTTACAATTAATATACTAAATAGATGGTAAATCTTGAATACTGGTTATCCTTAATGTTTTATTTCCCATTTAATTGCAACAACGCAATTTCAAAAATTTAACTCAATTAAATAGACAACTCTTTATATTCTAAATCAATTGCAATGGTTTAAAAGTTGCTAAATATTGATTTCAGTAATCCCTTTCATTCGATTCAAAATCAACAATTACCTATTAAATGCCCCAAAATTCCTATTAAATAGATCTAGCAAATCTTTATCATCAATTAGATGAATTAAATATTGCAATCAAACTATTGCGTTAATAATTTCCGTTTCACTTTAAAGTATCTAAATTAGCCAATTACAATACTTATTTCCCAAATAACTTCAATTTCTTCCAAATAATGTTTACATAATTATTTTAAATATTGAATCCATTTAATTGCAATAAATTCAATTGATTGCAAATCAATTCCAAATAAATTTGATTTTTATCCAGTTACAACTTAATATCAAATCAGTTTTCACTTTACTAACAAAGTCATTATTACTTAGAATTTCATTACATTTTATATTTTCACATTTTCATTTTGGTTTCATTTCTTTTCCCACATAGTTTTAAAAATGGGATTTTCCTTGGTTACAACTTATTTGGATCCAACATTCTTCATTTACCAATTTATTCCACTTTAACTGCAGTAATTTTTGGGGATAAATTGAATTTGATTCCAGATTAACATTGACAACTAATAAAATAAGTAAAGTACAATAATTATAGTCATTAACTCTATTTCACACGTCTACATTCAGTTACTATTAGAAAAACTTATTGCATTGGTTTTATACAATCGCCATTTACTTTACATTTCATTACTATTTAATATATATTTATTCATCAATCAAATCCGATATTTACTTTCTATCCTTCTATTTGATAAATAACCTAGTATACATTTTACATATATTCATTTCATTTCATTCATTTATGGGCATTGCATTGAAATTTATTTATTAACTAATATCAACGTTATTTTCATTAATTTAAATTGGATTCCCAATTTTATTCAATACCCTGAACAAATAACATATATATTAATCAAAATCCCTACATTTCTATTTCTCATATTCCATAAAATCAAATCATAACATTTAAATGATTTTATTAAATTGGAATCTCATTCAAGTCGAAATCTATTAACTGGAACTAATATGATTCCTTAATTTATTCCCATTTACCGTTTAAAATCTTTCATTGCATTAAAACCATCTAACATTTTCATAAATTTCTCATATTAAATTCCATATCCAGGTGAGAATCCTTTTTCTACTTAATTCATTTGGATTTCATTCTAAATTAAATTAGAAATCCTATTAAATTATCACATTTAAAATCATCGAATTTAACGGGTCGTTACATATGGAGTCGACGCGGTCAATTCGGAGTAAAGACCGGATCGAGGTGAAGTTTGCGCTCCACGTCATCATTCAGACACGTGCCACCATCAGTTCGAAGCAATCGATTCGAACGAATCGATTCGAACCAAACAGCCTCTAGGGAATTCCATTTCGTATCGACTATATCTCATAATCTACCGATCCAAATGCCATGAAATTTTCACAGGAGATTGCACACGAGACAAGGAACGCTCACACCAAATTTCAGCTCGATTGGACATCATCTTGATCGATACGAATCGACTTCGTATCGATCGCAAATCGACTCGAAACTTTCTAGAATTGGTCATGTGGGACCCATCACGTGCCAGAGCGAATCTCCCGAAGTTTGAGCGAAGTCTCAGCCTCCTACGCCTATAAATAGAGCCCCAGAGCCTACAGAAAAGGATCTTTGGATTCTCAAGCGCTGAAACTCTGCCGGATCAAGATCTCCATCATTCTACCACTGTTGAATTCGAATTTCCAGTTGTAACTTGTTGTTGTTTGCTGAACTTGATTGTAATCATTGAAAGAGAATCAATAAAGCTGCAAAAAACTTCACAGTGGACGTAGGCAACACGCCGAACCACTATAAATCGCTTGTCTACGCATTTACTTTACTGTTATTTGGAGTTTCTGTTAGATAATCCTCATTTTCAATTTATATGCTTCATTATTATCTCTTCAAAGACTTCCAAAGAGTGTTGTGACCAATTTTGGTGCAAACAGGGAACAAAATCAAGAGGCAATTCAAAGTGTATACGTAGCGAATAAGTCGCTATGGAACACTTCGAAATACACATACATATGTGTGATTTACAAGGGAATTTTGTAGAGAAGAGAAACCTTAGGGGTTTCTCAAAAATATTTATTTATTTATATTCTTATATTGCTTATATTAATGTTTGGTTGAAATATTTGTGACATACTGTTTGATTTGTGTAAGTGTCGTGATAGCAATTATCGTTATACCAACACTTATGAAATATCATCTCCTTAAACCTTCGTGTGTGTTGAACTTGTGCTTTTATTTTTATAAAATAAATGTTTGGTGGTGTTTTTGTCATTTGAAAGTTGTTTAAACTATATTTTCAAGTATTTTTAAGAATTTTGATACAAACGGTTTAAAATTTATTAAAGGGGTTATAAATTTGATTAATTATATTTCGGGATAATTAATGTTGTTTTAATTTTATAAAAAGACTATAAATTTGATTTATATTCCTTTGGGATAATTAATGTTGTTTTAAATTTATAAAATGATTACAAATTTGATTAAACCTTGTTTCGAGATAATTAATATGATTTAAAATTGATAAAAGAGTTATATCAATTATCTTTAGGGATGATTAACATTGTTTTAAATTTATAAAGATATTTTATATTTATTTATTATCTTTTAGGAATAATAAATGTTGTTTTAAAGTTATAAATGATAGTTTATAAATATGAAAATCTTCAAAAAGGAATGCTTAAAAATAAAGCTAAGTGAAAGTTGTTTTGGGTTTATTGCAAACAATGTTTTAATAACATCTGTTTTTTACCCTTCTTTTTAATACACTTAGAAATATAATTAACCATTTTAAAGGAATATTTTAAAGAGTTTTTTAAAGTATTTTACAAATATTTATGATGCGACAATCAAGCATAAGTGTGAATCAAATGTTTTAAAAGTTCAATTCGTTTATTGAAATATTTAGTTTTACACTTAGTACTTAATGCTGAAGGAACTATTGTTATTCATAAAGTTAAGAATGTTGTCATGATAAGGCGAGAAGCAACATTACACTTTGTATGGCTTCATTATTTTCCCAGGATAGTGCTAGTTCAGAATCAATGAATTGTGATATGTGTAAGCGATTTAATTTTCATATATGATCATTTTATTATTCCCGATGGTTAACTTATTGACTATCGATTCTGCTATCTTCTTTGTATCCATCGATTCAAGGCGATTTTGTTGTTTTTTTGGGGCATTTAAACTCTTGCTATTCTTAAAGTTAAGAATGTTGTCGAGTTAAGATAAGAAGCAACACTGCCTCAACTTGTTTGGCATTATTGTTTTTCTTAGGGTAATACCATTTTGTTTTTGTCGATTTTGATATCCTTCTTTATGCTTCGTCAATCTGAGACTATTTATAGCTCTTATTGAGCATTATAACCCAACACCATGGACAACTAAAACCAAAGAGTGAGTGGGAGCCATGCCATTTGGGGACGCACCCATTAGGGTATATTCACATTTATCTAGAGATTTGTTAGTAGCATGCATGTGGTGATGCGAGTAAATTTGGATGCCCACATTAAATGTGTAGGGTCTAGCTTGGAAGTTCCCGAGGGTGTTGTATGTTTGGCATAGGATTTCAAGTATATTTTATCTAGAGGTATACTTTCAGTGTAGGGGGCATCCCCTACTAGTCGTGTTGGATAAATTCATTCTCCTTGTTTCGATTTGAACCTTGGATTTATTATTTTCTTAATTGCATCGAGAAGTGCATTGTGCTCTCATCTATGTTTAATTATATTTTAACATTCTTTGAGTTTGGCCTTTTATCTTAATTGTGCCCATTCTTTCAAGTATGATTTTGTTCCGACTTATTTCCATTCTTTCTTGTTTGGAATGTTGTTCTAATTTGTTTTTCCATTCCTTCATATATAGAAGTTGTTGTTATAACATAATACCTGTTCGATGTTTAGCGGCACGGCCTCACAGAATTATTATATTTTCACCACATTTATTTAGTTTTCTCACGTTGGTTTTCCAAACTGATCCGGCTGTTATTTCATTATAATGGTCAGGTCAAACTGAGTATTTTTTCAAGTTGTCGTTAATGGGTCATGAAGCTCATGGAGAAGAGCTAGATGTACACTTACTGTAATATTTTTATCTTTCGATGTATTATTGCATATACCCATCGGTAGTTTTATGGCCAAGGAGTTATAGCTGTCCAGGCTGATGAGGTTTATTTTTAACACTAATATACCATGTACCTTAGGGAGATAATTTACTGCCTTTGTTATATTATATGTTATTGTTCTACTGTAAGATTCTCTTTTCCCTATTCATTTTCTTTTACTTTAACAATCTGCCTTTCCGACACTTGGATGCTCAGCATTTGAATACCGTGGATGTATTAAGTACCGACTTTCGATGGTCAAAAAGGAGGATCGTTACAACATCCATCGACAGTACTTTTAACAAAGCATTTCCATATCCTAATACTATTATAAAAAACTTTGAACTATATATACATGTGTGTGTATTTGTGTATGTATATATTTCTTTCAAAGGATGTTTTCAAATCAAAATTAAATTTAACTACAATATTTTTATGGAATTTTTTTTACCAATATACATATATGTATGTATGTATTTTTCAAATATTCTAAACTGAACATCCATCCATAAAAATCAAATATTTTTATTGTAACCATTTTTCCTTACAAAATTACCATAATTCCCAAATAATAACAACAATAATAATTACTTCTATAATCACAATAAAATCTATTATATTATTATTTACTCGAAACAATGTAACTTCTATAAAAATTATATTATTGCTTATGAATTCTTAATTAATTTTATAAATAATAATAGACTTCTCAATTTTAATTTAAAATAGACTTATTATTATTATTTATGAATTTCCTTGGAAATTCATAAATAATAACCTTCTTAAATTTCATACATTAATTTCTGTTTAATTTGTTAAATCTTATGAATATCATCTTGAAACCTGTAAATAACCTTATCTTTCATTTATTTATCATTTTCCCTATTATTACACAATTTCATTCATTTTATTTTAATCGATTATTTTTATTCTAGTCAGATTCACTATTATTTGCAATTAAACCCAATACAACAATCAATAATAAACAATCCAATAAAGGCACAACACATCTATAACACCGTAATAATCAAACAGTCATCAATAGAACATAAAACATATCAATAAATATAAACTTTCGTCGATGGATATGCATTGAATATTTTTAATACAAAATTAAGTAAAATTAAATAATCATACCAAAGAGAAAGCTCTTTTGCAAACTACTCCAAAACTCAGTAAGCAAAGCACCAAATCTTCTAGAATTTTGCCATGAGCCTAACGAAACAAGCGCATGTGAATCAGTGTTCCCATGCAAAAGTTATGGAGGTTAGAAGTTATTATGTTTAAATTGCAATTAAATAAAAACTCAAGGGATTAACTGTAAATTTACACTCAACGCTACATTAATGTTCTATCTGCAACCTATTATGCCATCGACTTTGCTTCACCGCTATGACAAACCTTTTTTCTATGTCGTAATTACATGGAAATTTAATTAAAATGAAATTGTTTGAATTTTATATTTGATAATTAATATTTTGAAAATAAATCTTAATTAATTAAATTTTATTAATATAAAATTTTGATTTAATAAATTAATTAAATTGATGAATTCCTTTTGAATAATATATTGAAATTAAATAAATAATTTTAATCGAATATTAAATACTTTTATAAGTATAAATCAGTTTAAATCAAATTGAAATTTATTTACAAGTAAATAAAAGGGATAGTGAAAAGAAAAGAAAATTTAATTAATTAAACTAAACTAGAGCCAATTAGGCCCAAGCCCTTATCTTTATTTTTTCTCTCCTTTAATTTACTTCAGCTCGCCCATGCCCTGTTCGTTCATTTTCTCCCATATCCCTCAATCTCTAGGTTTTTCCCAAAATATAAAGAATCAAACCACGACTTGATTAAAAAGACGATTGTGTATGGATGCGATGGAAACTTGGCATCGAGAAGCATGATCAATGGCGAGGGGGAGACACAAGAGGTTGGAGCTGCGCTGGTCGATGCATGTAAGTGGAGGAGCACTTTTTGAGGATTTAGAAGTTATGATAGCTTGGTGATTTTGAGGCACAGGCCTGAGCTGGCAGTGTTGTAGGGGAGGCTCACATTCAGTTTTGTGGTAGGTAGGGGTGTATGTTGACATGGTTTTGCTTTTAGCTAGAAGACGGACTTGGGCATGTAGGCTATGGTGTCAGGTTAAGCAATGGGTTGAAAGAGAAATTCAGCATTCCATCCACCGATTCAGTGAGTATTTCTCATTCACAACCATATTTAAATCCATTTGCATCTTCACACACACACACACACACATATATCATTATCCCGATTATTATAGAATTACTTGGTTTAATTGGCAATTTGAGATTAGATTGCTTTTGAAGGTTGAATTGTTCGCTTCGATAGATTGTTTGATTGGGTAGTCATTTGGTTGTGATATTAGATATTATTTGGTATTTGATAATGGAGTTTAGTGTTTGTTTAATGTTCAAAATGCAAAGGTGTTGCTATCCGCTTGTATTTAAATGTTGGAATTTATTTATATTGCGTTTACAGTTTATTGATGGTCAAAATTCGATGGAATTCGACTCGACCATACGATAAAAATTTATATTCAAGATTGTTGATGATTTTGGAGGATTTTGATCTATAATTCATATTTTGAATATAAAAGTTGTTTTGAAAATGGAAAATATCGTTTTTAACTATTAGTGTATAAAGTGATAAATTAAAATTATATTCTATGTATTGATATAAATGCAATTTATTTCGTAACTTATAAATTTATGAAATTGTGCTTCATTATAAAAGATTATGAAATGTAATTTAAAGAAATACTTGGTGATTTTAAATACGAGCTATTAGAGATTTGAATATAAAATAATGGTTTCGAATTACAAATTTTAATCTATGTAACGATCTGAAATTTTATCGCTTTAAATAGGAATATTTAATTAATTTAAAATATTCAGTTGATTGTTTTAAAGAATAAATTATCCATTTTAATTATTATATAATGATAATAAGTGACTTATAATGGTTTTATAAATATATAAACTTATTTTATAAAGATATAAAAACTTCGTCGCATTTTAGCAGATCGATGTCTTATTTTTATAAATGGATTTTAATATTATTTAATATGGTTTTATAACTTAAATAATCTTTTTTTAATTATTTAAATATGATAAAAAATTTATTTTCAAATTTTTTATATAAATAAATAATTTGATTAAAAACCGAACATTTGATCGAAAATCGGATTCCGAATTTACAACGGATTAACGAGTTAAATTATTTTAAGTTGTAGACACCTTGTTTGAACAAGCACACACATGCATGTACATGCACATATACATATAAATATGCATCATAATTAGTCAAATCGAAGCCAAAAGAAATATCTAAACATATATACATATAACCTCCTTATGTATAAGCAAATGCAACTTGAAAAAGCAAACTTAAAATCAACTCACCATCACTTACACACCTACACACCTATGATCAATATATGGAAATAAAGAGGTAATGGTAGTTGAGTAAATGAGCACTAACCTATGATCGAGGAACATCTAAAAATTGAAATGATAGATATATATTACCGCACCATGGCTAAAAATGATTTTGCATCTATGATAAGCGGCCGAAGAGAAATGAATAGAGCAAAATTCAAAAAAAATTCACATATGGATCAGATCAGCCATAAGCAGTAAGGTAAAGAAAGAGACAAGACAAGAATTTATAATCCACTAAGCAAGTCAAGACAAAGTAGTAATACTTTAAGAAGAACCAAGTATTAATTATTCTCCATAGTCTAACGTCACCCTGGCTTAAACCCACAACCTTTGATAGAATAGAAAACCACTATTTGGCTCTAAAGGAGGAGAAATTTGAGTAACAATCGATTATTCATCCAAGTAATTAGAGGTTGAATCTTTATGACACTAATTTATATATGGAATTCAGCCCAAACTCGAAAGGATTATCTGAAAAGGAAATAGCCAAGACTTATCTCTAAAATTACAAATAACGACAAGCTGGTTGGACTACCATGGAGTATCCTAAATAACTATTGAATTTCAACAAAAAATAACATCAACAATATATTAGTTCAAAGATGTTGATTACCATAAACTGAGTTGTGTATAACCTCAATAAGGATCATTAACAAAATCGAGAAATGTAATTAAGCGAAAATGAATCGAGTAGAAGAATTACCCCTGATGTTGTGAACTCATCAAAAGAGCTACGTATATACTTAGTCTCTATGAACCTAGAAGTGACAATGGTGAAAACCAAGAAATAACTATTCATACGGAAAAAATAGTAAATATGGGAACAATCGAATGATATCCATTGTTAAAATACTTGGTGGAAGAGGGATTACCAAAAGACAAAAGAGAAGCTATAAGAATAAGACACCAAGCTCCAACCTTTACTATGTTAAAAGGAACACTTTAATATATAGATATTCACCCCCTTGAAGCGTGTTTGCCTAGAAAATAGCTCAAAATTATTAAGAGGACCACGTAGGATTTTTAAGAGAATTATTCTAATGGAATAAAGTTGGCAAAAAGTCATGGGGTACGGTTTTATTTGGCTCCATATGGGTAGTGATGCTGAGAATTATACCATTAAGTGAATTAATCCCAATCTCAAGCCCATGGCCGTTTGATGTATGGGGAATTGACTTAATTAACTGTTAACTATATCCATAGGTGGAGCTAAGTATGCAGTAGTAGCCATCGATTACTTTACCAAATGGGTAGAAGCGGAGCCGTTGCCAAACATAACGTTAGGAAAAGTGCTAAAATTTGTGATTAGAAACATAGTCACCCTGTTTTGAATACAACATAAGACAATATCCGATAATGGAACTCAATTTGGAAGTGAGAAGTTCAGCGGATTCTGCAACAAGAATGGAATAATCAAAAGCTTTTCGTCTATAGCTCATCCTAAGGCTAATTGAGACATTGAAGCTGCTAACAAAACTATTAAGATTATCCTTAAGAAGTGACTAGATAAAGCAAAAGGAAAATGGATAGAAGAATTACCACTCATGCTTTGGGCATACCGAACTACTGCAAAAACTACAACAAGACATACTCCATTCCCTTTGACATATGGATGTGAGGCCATGTTTCCAATTATTGTTGAGATACCATCTCACTGGAGAATCCCATATGCTTTTAACCCTAATCAAGAGCTAAGAAAGGAATCCTTGGACTTGATTAATGAATTGAAGGATTAAGCGGCCAAACGACCGAATATCAACAAAGGATATCAAAATACTATAATTCTAGGATCAAGAAAAGATCATTCCAAAACAGAGACCGGGTACTCTGAAAGGTCACATCAAATACCAAAAATCCAAAGGATGGGCTATTTGGATCAAACTAGGAAGGACCCCTCGTTATCCATAAAGTGATCCCGCTAGGGATCTATCTACTATGCCAACCGATGGCAATGTAATAGTAAGAACATGGAATTTCGAACATTTGAGACCATACTTTCCTACAATGGACGAATAAAGAGATTAAGACAAGTATATCTACAATGTTGATAAGTGAATGAAAGAACTATAAGGAAAAGACTATATCATTACCTATAAGTCAATAAGGGTAGAAGGAAAAGCCTTTGATCTCGCCATAAGGGCATTGTCAAAGCACCTCCTAGAAGGAAGTTAGAGTAAGCCTTTGCTCCCGTCTAAGATGGCAGTAGCTAAAGCACTGCAAGCCTTCGGTCCCGCCTATGTAGCTTGGTCGGAGCACCTCCTAAAGGGAGGATGGAAAAAGCCTTTGGTCCTGCCTAGGATGGCCTGGCCAAAGCACCGACCTGCCTTCAATTCCGCCTATAAGGCCTGACTGGAGCAGCTCCAAGAGGGAGGACAGGTAAGATTTTGGTTTTGCCTAAGATGGCTAACCAAAGTCACCAACAGCCTAAATCCTTACATATACGATAATAAGGGGCTCGATCAAAAATTAAATCATCACCCAAAGAGTGATAAGAGGCGAAGAAAATCAATCAGACAAGTCTAACTTCATCTTAAGGATGGATCAAAGCGATCTTCTGAAAGAAAGTATAATGAAGCAGGTAAAATCTAAAACTTAGCTAAGAATAAGACAACCTTCAAGGAAGAGACAAGAACTATCTATTACTCAGAACTAAGGACCTTAGCCTCAAATATAGACATTTGAAAAGTTAAGAATCTTTTGGTCAAAAACATTCTAGTAAATAATGGGAATCTACGTTATTGCTTAAATTTTCGATATTTTATTTGGTTGAGACATAAAAATTGCCAGAAGGATTTCTGGTCTTCTGTTCAGGTAAAATTATGGTATTATTACCAGATGGATTTCTGGTCTTTTGTTTAGATAAAATTATGGTATTATTACTGGATAAGTTACCGATCTTCTATAAAATTATGGTATTACTACCAGATGCATTTCTGGTCTTCTATTCAGATAAAATTATGGTATTATTTCTAGATGGATTTCTGGCCTTCCTATCAAATGAAATTCATAACAGATTGATTTTTGGTCTATTTACCGATTGAATCTACGGTTTTATGGTCTTCTTAATTGAACTTGGCTCTACATTAAAATGTTGAAAGCTTCTTTTACACAAAGAAAAGGGCAAAATTGATTCATGTCTTTCCCAAATTGGAAAGGACTCCTCTAAAAATATTTTTATTTCATAATTATTCCGAAAAGAAAATGAATTTCAAAACACCAAGATTTTGAAGTTTTGAAAAATCAACAAAATTCTTTTCACAAATTTCTTGAGCATCTACAAGGAAAAATAATCAATTTGGAAAATAAATAATGGAAGTTATCATCATTTACTTTATGTTTTGCAAGAGAACAGGGTTTAAAGGAAAATTCTCATAGAAACATAGAGCGGAAAAGGCAAGAAGATACTAGGTTTTACAGTAAAGTGTAAAAAGATTTTTTTATACAAGGAGGGAGAAAATGTTATTTACATATTTTCTAACTACTATATTGAAAGAGTTATCAAAGAAAAGAGAAGCAACTAAATCAACAAGACGATATGAGAGCATTCAAAGATGGACATCGAGTCTCGACAACTATAAAAGTTGTCGAGCGTCTAAAGCAAAGAGTGACGAGGAATCTTTAGGATAAAATAGGATGTCAAACATATAAGAAGATAACAAGCTTAAAAGAGAAACCGAATTCCCGAGGGGTGTTGAGCCTCTACAACATAGAGTATTTATAGAGTATATAACGAAGGAGGGATGCTGCACCACTGGAGTATTTTAGCTTAGTAAGAAAGTATGTCGCATATCTATGATCTAAGGAATGACGTGAATCAACAATCTAAAGAATATCAAATATCTACAATATAAATGTATCAGATGTTTACAATATAAAGTATTGAAAATTTATAATGTGAAGATACCGGGCATCTACAATATGAAAGCTGTCGAGGTTTAACATGCAATGAGATGTTGAACCATTACAACAAGGAACGTTGCCAAACATGTAATAAAAAAGGGATACCGAGCATCTAACATCATAAGAAGATATCGAGTCTTTAAATGAGTAAGCATGTCAAACATATAAGTAATAAGCATGCTAAGCATGAAGTTATTAAGCCTTTACTCAAAGGGGTATCGAACATCAAATAACCAAGAGATGTCAAATCTGTAAGGGACACCACACCATTAAAGAGTATCGAGCATATAATTATAAGAGAAGATGGAAAATCTTTCTGGGAAAACAAGCTTTGGATATGACAACTATCATCGAGCCTTTACAACATTACCTGTTGTAAAGCATCTCTAAGCGATAAAGAATGTCAAGCATTTACTCAATGAAGATAGGATGTTGAGTCTATATAACATTAGTTGTTGTAAAGTAGCTTTAAGTAGAGGAAAATACCGAGTTTCTACAAAAGGTAGGGATGTTGAATGTTGCCAAGATACCGAATATAGGCAACATCCGAAGATGCTGAATATCAATAATACAAAGGAGATGTCGAATACCATCAATGCAGGGGAGATGTCAAATGCCTTGGTGGAGAAACACGTGGTGAATATGTTGCCTATCACAACTTCTATAAATAGACCTCCCTCTACTTAAAATAGGAGATTAATTCTTCTCTCTTTTCTTAAATTTTAAAGTTGTAAATCCTAAATTAATTTGAGGATTTTTAGAGTTGATTGTACAGTTGTAACTTTTTACACATCAAGACTTGGACAATAAGCAATGCATAGAATAATACCTGCAATATATGTATCTTTGACTGTTATTAGGAGAATGGAAGTGCATATGATTTATGTTTGGACTTGAACTTAAATTTGGACTTGCATATTGATAATTCGAACAAGGCTACCTAAGCCCTTGCCTAAATTAAAGTTTACACTGCATATGACTATTATTCCCAATGGCATATGAAAAGGAATATGATATCAGTGAATTGCTTGTAGAATACAATATCCTAAGGTTTTTGTTTGATAATAATAAACATATATATATATATATATTTGCTTAAATGTATTGGTTATCGTACTATTTTATTTTTCCACATAATTAAATATATTTGTTGAATAAAATAAATAACTCAGAACTCATATTCAAACAAATATTTTATTACACACTCAAATAGTAGAAATTTGAGATCTCACTACATTTACACATTTTCAATTTCAATACAAATTCAATTACAGTACAATTTTCACTTTACAAGTTTCACCTCACTACATATTCACTCATCACTCGTATTTGATCTTTAATTTTATTCCAGTCTAAATCCAGCATCTAAACTATCTACAAAATAAACATTGACGCAATAAACTAGAAAAAGAAACAAAATTAAATTGCAAAAAATAAAATTGAACTTAAAATTTATTTTTGCCTCGGGTATTTGGGTTGTTTCTTTTCATATTTTCTAACAGGGACCAAATATATGTACACGAACAACTTATAATATTCATAATGTATCACTAAGAATATCACAAGGCCGTTTCTCAATTCCAACTCACAGACTAGTGCAAATGCACACATGTACAAATCGAATATAAATGGATATGATACATATATTACACATATATACATGCATATGTATGCATGTATATACATGAATATTGCATGATATTTCAAAATCAATGACCGAATGCAGGTTCAGAGGCAACCCAAACCACACTTCAAAAATAGGTCAACATGAATGCAATCCAACATGCAAACAAACTTAGGATTCGGTGAAAAATGTAACTCAACAAGGTGAACAATATAACTCAACAAGCCAGTGAATAAAGTCACAGACCAGACTCCAAAATGCAAAACAAAATTCAGTTCAGAAAGCAACAAAGTTTAGGCATGGTCAGGTGCAAAGGAAACAACATACAACATTTAAATGAATGCTCGCAACAACATCTCAAGCAATATGGCATAACTAGGAGGCAAGTTAACTCGAAGCAAAGCAATGCAACATGACTCCAACCAGAAAAAAGTGACAAGTTTGTACATGCTCATATGTACATGAATACAAGGAAATCACATACATATATACATGGTCGGTCAAGGCAAACAAAGACCATACTTCAAGAGGAACAAAACCAGATCAATAAAGACTTCAAGTGCACTAGATATAGAAAATGCAATGTACACATGAAGCTAGAAACAAGAGTTCATAGAATACAATGCTCAAGGACAAGTGAGCACATGAATACATGAATGAACACGACACTTTGACATGGATGAATAACTGGAAATGGAACTCAAAGCAACTAGCACAGTGGACAAAGCAAACAGCAATACATATATACATGCACCAATCACACACATATATACATACATATATGTGTGTATATACATGGAGAAAACAGATTAAACTCGAGCAACTAACATCCAAGACTCCAAGTCAAAAATCAAGGCATGTATCAGTAGCAGTTTTGAACAAGGTCAAAGAGTAGTTTCAAAAAGTAACGACTAAACGAAAAACATGATGAACCAACCATATTTATCTCAAGTCAAAAATTGCCAGCAAAGAATGGAACAAAGGGTAACGGGATGAACAAGTCATAGAAGCATAGAACGGAACAATTCAAATGGGTTTAAAGCAAATACAAATATATCGAAAACACTGATGATAAAATGAAAGAGTCAAGAATCACACAATCATTCGATTACAAATCAATGTAGAAACTAGAACGTCAAAGAATTTGAATCCAAATTTAAGGGTTCTATCCCTATTTAAACCCAATATCATCATCGGTAAAAAATCGTGAGTTCGAATTCAAGCAAAACAACAGAGCATATAAAGTACAAAATCACAGACCAATTTTATACTACATGTGAACTAGTCCTTGAAGCAGCTGAAGCGATCGAAGAGCACTGAACGAAGAAGCATCGAAGAGAATTGAGGAATGAAAACACACCGGCAACAATTTGAAATTAAATCTTCAAGCGGTAGCATCAAGTAATTCGAAAGCCCTAGTTCTAGATCGAAGAAACAAGGCGGGATGGATTAGAAGAATGGAAAAAGAATGATCGGCCTGGACATACAAAAAAATAGAAAGGGATACGGTCTTTAATTACTTTGGGTCTTTTATATTAGGCTTTGTTTTTTTTAATATAAGGATTTTGTTTATTTTAGTTGTTTTTTTTTGTTTTTAATTTTTATATTAAATCAGACTCTAGTTTAACTAGATTACGAACTACGGTTTTGTAGTTCGAGAACTCGCAATTAAGTGCCTAAATTGTGGCATGGTTTTGAGATTAGAATTAGGTTAATCGAGTTAGAGGAAGTCGCGAGATTACGTGTGATTGTAAGCATCTGATTACCTAATTTCTAGTAGAAACCTTAGAGGCATCACGTAGGCAGGTTACTGCTGAAGCTGGATAAAATTGTGTGTGATCTTTTCTGCTTTGTTTTCTGTTTTTGTTTTTATTTTTATTTCCGCATTAATTTTTAGTACATCCTATTTCACCCCTCTTTTAGGGTGAAAATTATCCTACATTTCCTACCTTGTCCATTAAAATATGGATAATTGTACATCTATGTGACTTACCTATTTTATCCTTAGATATATGAATCAAACTATTAAACAACTTCACAGCTATATTAAAGCTTATGGGTAATATTGGGTCCATTTCAAATAATACAATCTAATGCAACATCTTGGATGTTAAGCCATTTTTTGATTTAACATTTTGGTACTAGAAGAAGGGCTTGAGACCTCCATATCATCATTTCCTTACTTTGGAACTAACAAAATGATTTTTTTTTTTTGGAAAATAATGAAGACCAAGAAAGTTAATGCTCTGAATAAAGAAGTTATACAAAGTGATATCCTAGAAGACAATATCGCTTCGAACTTCAATTTGGAGAATACAAAGATTATGCTAGATAAGCTCAGAACTTGAAGAAGAGGTAAAAGAATCAAAAGGTGAAGATTTGAAAGGAATAAATTATTCTTAAAATGATTTATATCTCAAATTGAAATTATTCTTGAGAAGTATGCAAATAGGAATTATTTAGAAAGTGATGACTTCTAGGATATGTTTAAATAAATGTACTTCTGAAAATATATACATATGTATATATACAATTGTAAATATTTGAAGGAAATTTTTATAGAAGGGTGTCTAAAATTTATATATAAAGGCGATGGTTTATTGGGAAGTTTGGTATCGAGAAAATGTTTTGGAACAATAATAAGGTAAGTGTAGTTTATTTATTATATGAAAATTATTACTAACAAAATTTACAAAGTATATTTTGTCAAAATTATTATAAAGGTAATATACATTCATATTTGATTATTTAAAAAAACGAATTTGTTTTTCAAGTTGTTTGGATATATTTATTTAGAAGTGATTAAATTGAGTTACTATAAAGAGAGAAATTTTTGGTATTTTGTTATGCAAATGAATTCAACAAATTGATATTTTTATGATAAATATTTGCAAAGAGAATTTCGGATTGATTAATTATTTCTCGATAGCAAAATTTTAAAAGGAAAAACTAAAGATGAATAAGAGTTTTAGAATATTGATTCTGGAATTTCAAGTCATGGATGTGGGAAATATTTTGAAGTAAAGATCCTTATTGGGGAAAAAATGAGATTAATTAGATTAGTCGAACTTCCTTGGTATTATCATTTTAAAACTATTAAGAAGAGTTTTGAAATTTATGAATTATCTTTGAAAGGAAGTTAAAGAATTTGAAATTGAATAATTACGTAGAATATAACTTTTCTTGTAATTATTAAGAGGGTTTGTAAATAATGATTTTAGGAAGGAATAAGATTTAGATCTCCTTGGAAATTAATATTTTTTTATTTCAAAATTAAACCAAAACTTTTGAAAATGGAGATTTTATTATAAAACCCTTCTGAATCAATAAATGAATGTGGTCTGTGATATGTGTGGAATTCTATATTGTGAGATTTTTAAGTAAACAGATTAGATTGCAAAAGTGAGCAAGAGAGAATAAATTTTTCTGAAGATCCAGAAGAAGTATGGTTAGCTTTATTAGATTCAACCAAAACGGTAAAAATTAAAAAAGAACTAAGCGAGAATCTCAGAAGAAAACTTACCCGACTCCTCTAATCTAGCAAAGATGTGTTTTTCCTGAACTCATTAAGACATAGCCAGAATAGATCCAGCAATTATCATCCATGCTCTAAATATGGATCCAAATATCAACCCTGTTCGACAAAAGGAAAGACAATTCGATAAAATTCGAGCTAGTAAGGAACATGTTAAAAGATTACGTAAGAATGGATTCGTTAGAGAAATGTCCTACCCCAAAATAGTTGACTAATCTTGTACTGGTTAAAAGGTCCAATGGAAAGTGGAGAATGTGCATTGATTATACTGATCTAAATAAGGCATGCCCCAAAGATTGCTATTCTTTTCCTAACATTGGCTAATGCCACAGGAGAACACAAGTTTTATAACAGATTAAGGAACTTACTACTACGAAATCATTCCCTTTGAGCTAAAAGATGTAGGGGCTACATATCGAAGGATAGTAAACAAAGTGTTTATGGAACAAATTGGACCAAACATAGAAGGATATATGGATTATATACTAAATGAGTCATGAAAAAAATTGACCACCCGAAAGATTTTGAGTAAATACTCAGCAAATACAAAATGAAGCTGAATCCCCATAAGTGCTCTGTTGAAATATAATCCACGAAGTTACTATGATATATCATTGATCAAGGAATTGAAGCCAATCCTGACTAAATTAAAGCGATTGAATATATGACAATGCCAAAAAGGAATAAAGATTGTAAAAAGCCTAAATGAAAGGACGACAATTTTAAATAGATTTACTTTAGATTGGTCCATGCAATCTAAGCTCACCATCTCCGACATGGTAATTGATATGCCTTCTTAAGGAAATATCGCCATACTTTTTTATTGGATCAATTCCCAAAAATTATTTTTATAACACTTTGTCTTGTTGAAAAATCACTCTTCGAAGTTCCATGATTTTTTTAAAACCTATTACCTAACCAAACAAGGTGGGAAATACAAACTATCCCTTATTTTGATAAAATACATTTATTCTTGAACTCGCTTTATCCAAAAGAAAGATTTTTGGAAGTTTAATTACTATTGAATATTCCATTAATCTAAGAAAATTTACACATTATTATTTCAAAAGAAATTTATAAAATTAAATATAGTTTTTATCGCAATGACTCTGATTTTTACCCAAAGGATGGTATGATGAGGTCATCTTTAAAGTTTTCTAAAAGAAATTGCGAATTACCAATTTTAACTAAAAAGAGTGGCTAATGATAAAAGTAACCTGTGATATTTCAGGACCATGATTCGAATTTAGGACAATAGATAAAGAATCTCTTATTTGAGGCATCGAGTTTTAGTAATTGTCCAAATAACTTACAAAAGGCTGAAAGGCTAAAGAGTCCTCGTTAAGAATCACAGTTGTGAATAATTGAAAGGATAAATCGGTCGAGCTAATATTCGTCGATGAAGTTTGGTCCTATCATCTATTAAAAACAAAATATTAATCTTCAAATCATGGGCGTTGAGCCATTTTTTGGTTTAACAATACCTATGTGTACATATGCTTTTATGTTAACATAAATGCATTTAGCAATTGATGTGTGTATGTGTATACACAATGAATATTCCAAGATTTAAATATTAAAGAATTTAATTTAAAGTAAAAAAATATTTGTGTGGTGAAATACACACACACACACTTTATAAAGTGAATATTTTAAATATGCAAATACATTTTATATGTGTATGTATATACCTATATATATACATATATGTGTGTATTCTTACACACACATATATAAACTAATATGATAATATCAATACATTTCATGTTGAAAATGATAAGGAAACATTTGTTGTGAATTATATGTATATTATTAGTTATACGAATTCAATATAATAATATATAAATATATAAACACTTTTATATTTATATATATGTATGTGTGTGTGTATTTCAGATATGAAAATGCACGCTTTAACTCCCATATTACCCTATGTTATTTGACCATAATATAATAAATATTATACACCCTTCATTTGTCATTGAACATTGATGCTCATAAGAAAATTTTGCAAGTACACACACATTCTCAAATTAACCTATGTTATTTTTGCCCTAATATTATTAATATTATATACCCTTCATTATTCATTTATCATACGATGTTCATGAGAATATCATGAAATCAAAATTAATCTCATTTAGTTAAATTAAAGTCTAAATAATATTATAATATTTATCAAAAACCTTATTTCAAATCTTAATTTAGAATTTTAAATTAAAAATATTAAAACACAAAACCAAACATAGTGAATTCTTTAACTATGATTTAATGAATTTACAAATTATTTATAATAGCATACGTTAATTCATTATGCTTAAACAAGATAAGAGATTTTTTTTAAATTCACACCCTTTCACACTTTTGCTCGACGCACCCGATCCAACAAATCTAAGTGTGTTTTTGCACGTGCACAAGCGTGTACGCACGTAACATTTATGCCCATTTTAATGCTTGTTTTTTACGTTGGGAAAGAATGAATGTAGGATGAGGTGGTCTTTAGTAAGAGAAATGTGGAGGTCATAAGGAGGACGTCGATGGTGTGTAGCAATTCCCTTTGAGTTGATGCCACCCCACACCTTTGTAGTTTATGTCTTAAAATTAAAGGCGTATAGAAAACTATTAATAATATTATTTTTATATGCTAATAAATAAAAGTGATCCAAGAGGTTTCATTATTTGCCTAGATTAGAAAAACATCAAATTCAAAATTTATTGAACTTAACATTTGTATACGAAAATTTCGAAATGCCACAAAATCAATTTCAAATTGTATGGTAATAAAATACAATATTTTATGAAAATAACTAAGGTAACTCAAAATAGAATTTATTTTTTAAATTAATTACAAAAAATATATTATGTTACAGAATAATGTTATTGTAATTTTCTTGTAAACTTATTACAATGTAAAGTACAAATTATGTATTTAATATTTAAAATAGAAAAAGCATAATAATATAAAGAATAAATTATTCATTTATTAAGGGTAAACAAACTCGTTAAAAATTTAAATTATACTTCCATTTATGTGGTTATGATATAACTATGTTTTGATTTCCCTCTAACAATTTTGAAGTTGGGATCTTGCTTTTAATAGAACTTTAGATGGTATCACATATCAACAATACAGTATTGCGGTAGATCAAATAATAAACATTTTGAGTGGGAATTAAATTCCAGTATAAAAAATTAAATTACTAGATATAGTTATAAATCCTTATAAAAGTTGCTTACTAGCTCTAGAATAATAATTTTCTTTGGAGAACTCAAGCTCCAGCCAAAGACAAATCTAATTTGAGTATTTAATCAAATACAATAGAGTTACGATTATCTACATACATTTGGGGGCTCTAAACAGGTTCAGTAAGTGTAATATACAATGGGGGGGACTATAACCTTTTTTTTTTCTTTCACTTTTTGAATGGACACCTTCTCATATATAGCTAACTTTATTATAAACAAGTTTAACATGTAATCAAAATTAAGAGATTATATCTATAACTATCAATTTCGTGTTTAATTACCACTTTAATATTATGTATAAACTTAAGAATATCAGAACAATATCTTCAAGTAAAATAAGCAAACTATTAGTTTCGTAGGCATAAGTATATACCAAACTGTAACATTCAAAGAAAAGTTTTCAACTGTCCAAAGGAATTAAAATTCGTTTTCTTTTGTTTTTATCTATAAATGATGGACCGACCTAGTGGGAGAAAACATCACTTTATGATCATATGCTGGAAAACCCCCAGGCAGTATTCGTATCTTTATTGAATAAACAAAGGTCCAATACAAAGGGTTTAAACACAAGTGAAATACAACAAGTCATGCTCTTATAAGTTGAATCTGCCCAACATTTCATGGAAAAAAGTTTAGATAAGAAAGATTCCGTGTACACAACCATCTGCTTGATTATTATGATTATCGCTCTTCCCAACATTTGAAGTATTTAAATAGATCTTCAAGGGAAGAAGCCCACTCTCTCTATATGTCATTTTGATGTAAAAACAAGTTTTGAAGACTACAACTCGTGCGTTGGTTAAATCTTCCAAAGAGCAATCCTTGCTGTGAATTTTGCAGAGATCCACTCTCTATGTTTGTCCAAAAGTTGTAAGGGGCTGACCTGAAAGTGTTAAACAAAGAAAGCATATGTGTAAATGTAAATCAATATGAAAATATGAAGTAAAAGAGTTAATATAAGCATTGCAAGGACCTTTGTAAGGAAATGCATGAAAATGAAGGATAATATCCTTGTAAATCCATGTTATAATGCCTTGTGTAAACATTACGATATTGTCAAAATTCATCCTATTTCTAGCACATTGAACATGCCCACAAATGAAGCAAGGAACAATTTTAGAAAGAATATGAACATGTGTTTTGCCTCATGTATGTGGCCACCAAAGGAGTATATTTACATTAAATGAACCACCAAACAATTCAATTCCCATTAAGCCTTCAAAGCAAACCAAATTTATTTGGTTATGTCCTTATGTTCAAATGAGTGGTTCCCATTTTCGTTGCTAGCAAAATGGAACAACATTTACATTCGACATAAAGGGTATTTGGATTTTTTGAATATTGTTATCCAGTGGTAGTGCATCATGTGGAAATTTCCATATAAAGATTGAAATTTTAGGAAGAATTTTTTGTCCCAAATCAATGAGTAGTGAAATTGTGGATTAATGTCCTTGTAACAGATTAAGTTCTAAGCTTCTTTAAAGTAAAGTGTCCGTTAATCCATTGTTGACCAACGGAAGTATTAATAACATTATCAAAAGCTGGTTTGGATTTTTGTAGCATTTTTTGAGTTTCGCTAGAATACGATGGAAGACCAGTATAACCATGCATAACAAGAGGTCTGTATTTTAAAGAAAGAAAATTAGATCACAATGAATTGTTACGCAGGAATATAGCCCAAAGTTTGAAGGAGTAACTTGACATACATCTTTAAGGGATTTAATGTCAAGCTCTCCTTCCTTCTTAGCCCTGCAGATAGTATCCCAAGGGACCCAGTGGTGTTTTTGAAGATTATCTGATGAGCCTCAGAAGAAACTTGCACAAATTTTCTTAAATTCCTTAATGAAAGAGAGTATGAGATAATGTAGAGAAAGTATGAGAATCAATTGCACTTAGAATTGATTAGATCAAAATAAGTCTACCAGCTTGAGATATGAGAGACGAATTCCGCCTAACTTATTAAGTAGCCTTAGTCATAAAGATTATTTTTTTTCCTTCCTTTAAAATGTTTAACTCCAAGGAAGTAATAGGAAGAGATTCAAAGGTAAAACCCTTATTTTTAGTTATATGATTTTTTTAGCAGCTCTAGCAAACTTAGTAATAATAAAGCAACTTTTCTTATTATTAATTTTCTGTCCAGATGCACTTTCATATTGATTGAGAAAATTCACCAAGTTAGTAATGGATCAAAATGAACCATTCACAAAAATGAGTATATCATCATTGAATAAAAGAGAAGAAATGAGAAGACAACCAGATGTTGCATGGAGCTGACTTATTTGTCCATAGGACATGTAAGAGTAATCCATGGATAAGGGCTACCGAGGTAATTATGAAGAGAGTAGGTGACAAAGGATCCACTTGTCTGCATAAATTTAAAATAGCCATGATGTTTTCCACTTATAAGAATAAGTGCCGGTAGTTTGGGCGAATTCTCCAAATCATGTCAACAAATGTTTCTGAAAAACCAAAGGAACTAAGGACATGAATGATAAAGAGACAAGAAATTCTATCATAAACCTTAACCACGTCAAGTTTGACGATTGTGTTAGAAATAATTTTTTTAACGTGGGAAATTAATGAATATTGTCTGTGATAATGTGATTTGTCTATTGTTAGCAAATCCAACTTGTGAAGATGATAAAAAAAATTCTAGTAAAGTATTTAGCCTATTGACTAAAATTTTGGAAATGACTTTACTAGAAAACTTGCATAGACTTATATATGCATAAAATCAGCACAAACTTCTTACTTTGCAATCTTGGATATAAGAACCAGCTTTTAGGAATTTCCTGTCCAACAAAAAAGATTGAATGGCATGGAAAAATTAGTAGACATGATCTCGTAACATGTTTAAAAGAAATGAGCATTAATTTTTTTTTTTTTTTTTTTTTTTAAGAAAAAGGAAATATATATATCAGCTCAACCAAAAGCTGTCAACAAGCCTGAC
The DNA here is from genome assembly GCA_030765085.1 of Allium cepa. NCBI lineage: Eukaryota > Viridiplantae > Streptophyta > Magnoliopsida > Asparagales > Amaryllidaceae > Allium > Allium cepa. Next base: position 72,940,108 of record CM060941.1, on the reverse strand, counting down.
AGGTAACCGAAAAGAACAAAATAAAAGGACAGACTGAGGAGCCCCATAACCTAGGAGACCTCAAAAGGACGACAACAAAAGGCACTCAGCACAACCTAGGAGCCCCAGAAAGCCACCGTCCATCCATTATCCGAGTCGAGCTCCGGCAAGGCCACCGCCCGACACCAAACAACGGATTCTACCCAACAAACAGAAAACAAGACCAGCAAGAGACCAAGCAATAAAATGCTGAAGAAACCACCCAACAACCCAGCAGCAGAAGGCCGACAGTCGATAAGAAGAAGCTAAAAGTCCATAGTCGGCCACAATCCAGAAATAGGCGGTGGAAAACGAATGTCCCTGGTTGGTAAACCCAAGAGGGCCCCGAAATCCAGCCACAAGCTAGCTACACACCCATAAGGAGAAGGGGCTGAAACCACCCAAAGAAATCTACAACCTGAAAGCCAGAAAAAAAAAAAAGGGGTGGGGGAAGACGGACAAGAAGGAGACTGGAGGGCAGAACCACTCGTCTCCGGAACAGCGATCAACCGATACCCGCTCTGGACGAAGAGCGAGAACAGGAGATAGATAAAAGGTTCACCAAACGAACGGAACGAGAGGAGACCCTACCTCTGAAAGGACGCCCTCGGAAAGCCAGGAATACATCTTCACGAACCCTCCGGATAACGGATAGCGGATTCATTGGAGAGTCATCAAAAATTGCCTTGTTCCGCGCACACCAGATGTGCCAGCACACAAGACAAGGAATTAAGCGGAAAAGGATGGAGCGAAGGGATCTACCTAAATTACTGATCCACCAAAAGGATAACAAATCTTGAGACGAGGAGATAGGGCCACGAACTCCTAATAAGGAGCCAAAGTAATGCCAACAGGAGCTAGCACACCATCCCCCGAAGAACAAGTGATCCACTGACTCCGACTCCCCGTTACCACAGCAACGACAACGGGAAACAAGAGGAATTCCGATTCGCTGAATATTCACATCCACAGCAACCCCCTTATGGAGTAATCTCCACAATAGGAGGGAAACTTTAGGAGGGATACGAGCGTCCCAGATGAAGGTAAAAATAGGAAGGGACGGGGAATGAATTCTCGAAGCATCCCAGGCCTTTTGAATGGAAAAGGAACCGCCATCCCATCCGATTAGACCATTATGAGAATCAACTAGCAATTTGACAGATTGCATATGCTTCCAAGTTTCACCAGCGAAAGACGGGGAGCCAGAATAGCCCGACGGGGCCAGTCTCCTATACTTAGCATGGAGGAAGTTCGCCCATAAGGAGTCGTTGGTACCAAACCTGAACCACAACTTACAAGCGAAAGCAGAGCAGATGTCCTTCGGGTTGCCCAGACCTAGCCCGCCCTCATTCTTTGGACGACAAATAGAATCCCAAGAAACCCACTGGTGGCGACGATTGTCGCCCTTGGAGCCCCAAAAGAAGGAAGAAGCCAAAGATTGGAACGATCGAAAGAAAGAGGAAGTAGGGGACATAGCGGCGAAGATATGAGTGGCCATAGAGCATAGCACTGATTGTATCAGAACCAATCTGCCCGCCTGAGAAAGATGAGACGCATTCCAACGAATAATCTTTCCCCTGACTTTGTCCGTCAGGGGATCAAAAATAGCGTTAAGTTTCCTACCTCTGTAGAGAACAACACCCAAATAAGGGAGAGGTAGAGAAGTAGCCCTGAACCCTGTGAAAGACTCGACCCAAGAAACACGCGATTGGACCATGTCCTTCGCGTGAACGAAACAGCTCTTAGAAGAGTTGACCCGTTGGCCCGAGCAAAGCTCTTAAAGATGAATGAAATTAGAAAGACGACGAATAGAAGACCTGGTTCCGTTAGAGAAGATGACAATGTCATCCGCGAAAGACAGAGAAGAAATAAGCGGGCAACCTGATGGAATCCTAAAGCGTTGAATTTGACCATAAACAGTCAACGTGTGGATCCCACGAATGAAGGCCTCAGCCGCGATAACGAAAAGAGTTGGAGATAGAGGATCTCCTTGGCGGATACCTCTTCCCGATCTGAAGAAACCATTGGCCGATCCGTTAATGATAACAGAAAACCAACAGTTAGATATGAGCCTCCAAACCAAATCGATCAGGGTTTCAGGAAAACCGAAAGCCCGGAGAATCTTGATAATGAAAAACCAAGATATGCGATCATAGGCCTTTTCCATATCAAGTTTGAAAACGATGTTAGAACCCCTAACCTTGCGGTCAATCTGAGAAACAAGTTCTTGGGCTAGAAGAACGTTGTCAGAGATTAAACGACCTCTCACAAAACCTGCCTGAGAGGAAGAGATAACACGGTCAAGCAACGGAGCTAAACGAGTGGCCAAAACCTTAGATATAATTTTGTTGGCAAAATTACAAAGGCTGATCGGGCGAAAATCCGAACACGCCTTCGGATTATCACACTTCGGAATGAGGATTAAGTTGGTGGAAGACCAGCTAATGGGAAGGCTTCCACCAGAAAAGAAATGCTGAATGGCCAGACAGAGGTCAGCTTGGATAATATGCCAGGTAAAACCATCAAGGGTCGTTGCACTATCTTTAGACATATCAAAGACAGCTTTTTTTTTTAATTTCATCGTGCTCAAATACCTGCTTAAGAAATTCCCTATCCTCCATATTTATAAGCGGTGGAATAAAGTTAAGGATGTTTGTAACAAAATCAGTAATAGGTTGATTCCTCATTGTAGATTAAAAGTACTTTGAGATAGTATTTTCAATTTGCTCAAGAGAATCCACCCACGATCCTAGCTTTTTGTTTCAATATATTCCCTCTAATTCCAGTTTCTTATTAAAATTCTCTTGGGCCTTAAGCCATTCTAAACGATTAACTGAGTAAGGGTCATTGTCAAAGATTTGTTCTTTAAGAGTGACCATGTATTCCGCTTCCGTGACATGAATGAAAATATTTTTAAAATAGTTATTATTCCAATCTTTTAAAGTTGATTTTAAGATTTTCTAGTTTGTTTGCAAACTTAATCACATACCAAACGTAAGCCCCATGCAAATGCAGCTATATTTTCAAAAAAATTCATAGTAAGTCAAGATACTTTGTAAGTAGAAATGCTTGGTTTGACGACCCACCTTTTTGGCGGTTTAAATCAGTAATAAACTACACATGTCTAACTCAAGCCATTCGAAAGGATAGATTATCAATGAGGTAAATAAGAAAATAAGAGAAAAGAAAAAAAATCAAAACACAGAATCTCGCAGCGGAATGTCAAAATATAATAATAAATAAACAGTTCATGTAGCTGTTACACAATATACATTTGATTTCAATTTTACAACATAATTCAAAATACAGTCAACAACATACCAAAATAATGCAGTGGAATAATAATAGTAATTACAATCAAGCAAACTCCATCTTCATCTTTAAGGAATAACGTCTTCAACACTGAAATACTCAGGCTGACTCAAGCGCAATGAAAAGACAAAACACTCGAGTCAGAAGTAAAAGTTATTACGCAAGCTAAATCAACAACAAGTAAACATGAGTGTGATAGCTTCAGTGATGTTTACGGGGTTTTCCATCTCCTATCCAGTGTACGACATGACTGCAATAACTTAAGAGATATTATGCGATTTTCCATCTTCTAAGGATCCGTTAAACTATCTATATGTAGTATGATACGGTATATATAGTGTCTAATCAATAAAATAAATATTTTTCCTAGCGTGTAGGCTTTACATTAATCCTCCTTAATGCGTTTTTAAGCATTGTCCTACAGTTTGCCTTGTGACACCACCACTAACGTCGGTAGTCAGGGAGGCGCCGTGATAAGGCAACACTAAAACAAAATCGTAGTAGTCGCATATAAGGATAAAAGTATGTCAAGGCACATGAGGTAATGCCCAAGGTAGGATTCTATAGATATACCCTTTTTGGCTGGTCGTAACCCCTAATAGCCGACCGAGCGCACCACCCCTAAATCAAATCAACGTGCACCGATCAAGTCAAAAATCAATATAATACGAAAGGGGTGATGGCCCCTAAAGGTAGCGAACCCCTTAGCCAGATATAGGCTCCTATTTTAGTCATTTCCAACTGACACAAGTGTTCGGGGCATCCATCATCGTTCTCTTTCTTCAAATCCAGCAAACGTTCACCAATCCAATCACTTTATTCTAGATCATCCACCGCGTACACAGTTGTTAAGTGGTTCCGGTATTGACAAAGAGTATTCCAATTTTCGGCCTCGGTATCTTTAACAACCAAACGTCACACCGATTGGTTCTATTAAATTCCGAGAACAAGTCATAATTCATATCAAAATATCAGATTTGCTTCAAAAATCATGTCGAATTCAAAATAGGACATACTTCAAAACATTTGTATTTAAATCTAAATACTTTCCACTTTTAAACATTTTGAATGTTGAAAATAGTTTGGATAATTAAAAATAGTATTATTATTGAAAAATAGTTTTTAATAACTAAAATAGTTTAAAAGATTGGAAATAGTTTTGAATATAAAATAGTTTTAATATTGAAAATAGTTAGATAATTAAAATAGTTTATATATATATAATTTGGCTACTAAAATTGTTTATATATTAAAATAGTTTATATTGAAACTGTTTCTTTCTTTTCAAAATAATTTGAACTCGTGTTCTAATTTCAAATCACAACAAATTAAAATTTCCAACATCCAATTCTAGTCAACTTCGTATTCAAATTTCAATTTAAATCAGCCTCAATTCAAAAAAAATTCAAACTTTCCATCAAATTCAATTTAACAGTTCTATTCAAATGGCTGAAAGTTTTAATTCAATTTCTCATTTTTAAACAATTTAGTTTAAATCCATTTCGCATCAAAAACTTTGAAATACCAATTTAAACCACTTTAATTAAAGTAAATTCAAAGTTTAAATTAAAGTTAAACCTTTAAAATAATTCACTTTCAAACAATTCAAATCATATCTCAATTCCCACTTTAAAATTTCAAATTAAATTTTTAAACAATTTCAGTTAGTAGTTTCAATTTCAACATTTCAAAGCTCGGATTTGAAAATGATTAAATTCATATAAATGCAAATTTAAGATTTTAAAACCATTTAATTTAACCAAATCCATTGTCTGTATAAAATTTTCTATCCTATGGTCAACTGATCATTATTTCAATTTTAATTATATATATATATATATATATATATATATATATATCATTTCAACCCGTAATTAAATGTCATAGGTATATATCATTTCAACCTATTTCTTAGTTCATATCCAATGGTCCAAATGATGATATAAATGATGTCAATAAATAAATAAGTAATAATAGGAATATGTAAAATAAATAAACAACCATACATCCATCATCAATCAATAGGCATACAATAACAATTAACATCCAAATCAACCAATATATCCCAACAATTATTGATTATTGATTGTCGGTGGTTAACTAGCAATTAAATTCAATATTAATCTAAATGTCAATTTAATTCAATATAAATTCAATTTCAATTAAAATATCAATTTAAACTACCAAACAACAACCAATAAATTTTTTATCGCTTTATAAATTTAATTCAACTAACACAAGAAGATTTAGTATTGCGTGAGTCGGTTTAATTACTCACCTTTGTTCTATAGCCAATTAAAAATCCAATAAAATCCTAAAATATGAACGGTTTCTAGATTCAACCGAACCAGTTTCTTGTTGTCCAGAATTTCGATATGAATCCAACGAAAGAAACCGCGCAACAATCAGAATTCGTATGCAAAAGTTATTCACGTTAGAACATATAAATTTGAGATTAATAATCACTACACTAGAAAAGGCCTTTAGTAACCTTGAAAAAACGTTACCAAAACTTTTAGTAGAGTTTCAGAGAACGGGTCGCACAACTAAAAGTATGATTTTTTTGGTAGCGTTAATAAACACTACAAAGTATTTCCGTATAACCGCGTTTTTTAACTTGTACTAAAGGTTTTTCTACAGCGTTTACAAAACCCTACCAAAACTAACATTTTTTGTTGCGTTTGTACTTGGACCATTCTTTGATTTTCCGTAGCATTTATTTTGTGCATCTAAAACTTTTCGTTCCAATTATTTTATGCCACTATAAATTCAGGTGGTATTTTACATTTGTTTCTGAGCATTTTTAAAACGCTACTAAAAAATATTGATTGTTTTGTAGCATATTTTGAATGCTACTATATACTGTTAATGGCTTATATTATTTCCAACAACCAGTTATATAATAGTCATATTAAAATCAACAACAATCGTATAATCACCATATTTAAACCAACAATCATATAATCATCATATTCAAATAATTGAGAACACATGAATCACATAAGTATAATATCCATAACAATTTAGATAATAGTTATTTGACAAAATGAGCAAATTCATATACCACAAACATTCACAAAAAAGTTTACACAACCAGTACTAACAAATATCATAGTATATATAACAATTAAAGTCATGTCCATTGTTGCTGATGGTTTTCACTCCGAAAAAGCAAATTACCCGTAAACAAGGTTGATAATCAACAATAAGAATTTTCCATGAATTATCAAGTAACTACTATAATCATATTATCCCAAAAACAACAAAAAGAAAATGCAAGTATTAACAATACACGTGCACACTATTTTGGAATTCCAACCACTTCAATAGATGGACTGTTAAGATTTGAAATAAATCTCAGTGTGCATGCAAATAAAAATGTATCGATAAAAATGTTTCAACTGATTTATTCCTGTTAATAGTTTTTGAAAGTGACATGTATTGCAAAAAAAATACAGTAAAAGAATAACCACTATCCGCCTTTAAAATGGTTCGGTAAATCTCTACAACTTTGCAAAATGATTTTTGTAGACAAGGATTAACCTATGTTAATCTTACAACTTCCATTATTACTTTAAATAGCACAACATGCAAATATAATTACCATTACCATTTATTTTACCTACAATGTTCTTCTGCATAAGAAAGTTGAAAGCAATGAAACTTTAGTAAAACTGAATTGTTAAAATGAGAACTTTGATTTTTTATGCAATGAATCATGCAGTCCTAAACATCATTCATAGTGTGCACTGAATGTATTTTGGAATATAACTTTTTTTCTTTATGCTCTCTTATGATTGCATTTCGCATAATTATTTTAATACACAACATTTTCTCATAGAATGTTGCAGAATAGACTATAGAACAACAAGTTAATTGGTAAAATACGAAGTCGTGTTTCACTTCTAGAAAGTATGGCAATAAATATGGGAGACAGTCCTTTTGATATTTTTAAATTGTTGAAAAATAGAAAATAAAATGTTGGATTTCCAAAGATGATATAAAAAAGGGGACTAGACAATCAACCTCAATAAATATGGCATATCATACTCCAATAATTCGTAGACTTGTTAAGCTAATCTATCTAGCGATATCGTTCCCCTTTAAGAAGTCCACAATAAATTATCACGGTATTTTATTATTTTTTTGGTCTTAGAAAGTAACGGGATTATTACCAAGATATTGAATGATAAACAGTTTGTTAATCTATACGATGCTAACGTCCGTTGGTGATCTGAGTTAGATGCGTTAACTGGCTTTTATTTTCTCGGTAATAGAAAAGAGACAAGTAAATACAACAAATATATGAGAACCTGATACTACAACATGAAACAATTCAGGGGCACTCATCTTCATCCCTCCACATACATATTGAATCTAACATCCAAACCTGTCTAAACCTCTTAGTGATAAAATAGAGAACATGATTAATATCTGAACTAAATATCATGCTTATATATCAACATTCTATCAAACAGCTCTGCATATATCAGGAATTGGATGCAATTTCAAAGTGTACTTAGACACAAATTTGAGTAAATAAATCATATGTCAATGATTATCACAAATTAATTACTCTTGTTTCTCTTTCCCCTTACACTTCTACTTGCTGACAGTTTTTTTTCCGGTGCACTAATCAATAGATTAAAGTAGGATTTCCTTCTATTAAATGAAGTGGATACATGCCAGGAATCTCTCTTGAATTTTTTATTTTTTAGCAATTTATTAGATTTGTTTTGAAATTTTGAAGTGAGAAAATGACAAGGCTTTTGTAAGAAAATTTTCATCCAAACCTCTTTTTTTCTAGGTAACTTATATTTAGTAATATACACCAGTGTTACCAATGAATTATCACTCCGACAATCTTTATCGACAATCTCGACCTACCTAAAGCCAATCCAACCATTGTCTCCCTCCAACAAATCTCGAAACCACCAATAGTTTCAACTCCAGCCTCTGCCAAACCCATGACTAATCTCACTCAATTCCAGCCTCTGCCAAACCCAGAAGCACCATCATCACTAGCACATATAGAATCACCAACTTCTCCTTTCACAATAACCATCCTCTTCACCTTAACATCTTCTGCACTCCAAACATTTTCTCCAAACACGCACCTCACCAACAATTAGTCCACGAACAGAACTGTCACCTACAACTGCCACTGCCTACATCTCAACCATCTGCAAGCATTCTCCACCTGAAAAAAGCTACCTCATTCAAGCATTGTCGTCTACCAATACACACTGCAACCAATCTCTACACAGACTATACGTCACGATAGTGCCAAAGCTAAGGTATATAAGGTGATTAAATAGTTAAAAGAGTAGGTATTGAACTCAACTATGTGCCAAATCCACACACACAGAGAGAAGCAAAAGTTTAATAGGCATCAGACAAGTTCATTTGCCTACTTAATATCCAAACATTTCTATATGTCAATATTGCCTGGTAGTGTACGATTTAAACTTTAACACTAGATCATTAGATCATGATACTTTTTATTTCAACTAAAACAAGCATATTATAAATCAAAAACTAGGTTAGGTTCCTTTGTGTACATTTTATCTTTCTATGTCCCAATTTGATCTCAGACCTTCAAATTTTACCTATTCGATTATTTTAACATTCAACTATATATGTGTTTGTTTATGTGCAGTCTGATAGGTAGAGTTCATATAATATTATTATTAAATTGAAAAATAATTCTTACTAGAACTTGATTCCCCAATGACATATGTCACCGGCCAAGCTACGGTAGTCCCAAAAGCATCTTCCATGTATGTACATTTCGATGTAGGTCTCCATAGTAATGCGTCATTAACTCTCACAAAGTCTACCCACAATTTTACCGTATGTTTTCCTATTGGAACACAGTGAACCATTGTTGTTGGATCAGTTGAAGCAATAGTTCCTTCAGCCACTACTCATCCTATTTCACCCATATCAATCAACTTGCATCTATTCTTTGCTACCAGATTTGAGCTCTGTTGGATAAGTAAACCAAAATAACAATTTTTACGAGATAGCTCAGTCAATTGTATCAGATATTGTATCATAAACAAGATATGTTTTTGAACAAAATCTTTATCGCAAACACACCGGAAACCTTCAAAAATACAAAATTTGTTCATACGACTTCAAAAATTCTAAAAGTATTTTTTCTAAAATCATTTCAGCTATGTGTCTATGTATTTTTTCCTAAAAATATTTTTCAGTTTTATAATGTTTGATTTTTCATATTAATATTTAAAATGCCAAATTTAAGTAGAATTCACTTTATTTATGAGAAAAATATTTTTCAAACATGTGATAAAAAAGACAATTTCTTCTATACTTTTCTCAAGTTGAACACACCAACAAAATAGTTAATATAATTTCATGAGTATTTCTCCTAAATGGAATTAGATTCAGGTTGCACAAATTCAGAAATTTGAGTTGATATAATGAATTTAATTTTGAGAAACGAGACATTTCAACTATTAACCAAGAAAAGAAAAATTAAAGAATCTCATTTGGTTAATCATATTTTAAAAGATTTGGTAGTTGATGTCTAAGAATCTCAAACACTGTTGAATCAATGATCCAAAGACTTTTAATGCTTTGCTTGTTGTACACGACAAATTTTCTGTACAATTGCAAGATCTGAGGATTAGCATTATATATGTACTCCAACAAAATAAAATAAAATATGTTAACATCCACGGCCTAATTAGACTTGGCCCAAGTAGAAGGCATGCAAATCCATTGGGTTAGGATAACTCTAACCTTCTTTCATCATTGTTATTCATTCTTTATATAATTTTCCTTCATCATTAATTATTATTGTTGAATGTATATAGATTAAAAATGAAAACTTTATTACAACACTCAATGCTTATACAACTTGTGAGAAGTACCATTATCAGTTTATCATACAACTATAATTTATATACATATATATATATGGTGAACTTTAGTTACCTGAGGAGTTGATTTAGCCTTGCAAGGAGAAGTTGCAATGCTTGCTCTAGCCTTGTAAGGAGAAGCCACAATGCTTGCTTTTTCAGCTACAACTTTTTATTTTGGCCATGCTATTTTCTTACCCACGGCCTCTTTAATGCATGACATATTTATTGTGGGTCGCCACAAGAAAGCATCTTTTTTTTTGCATAGTCTACCCAAACCACCACGGCTAACAGACCAAGCGGAATACCGTTCACAATCATTTATGAATCACTCGAGCAAAATCTTCCTTCGGCAACCAACATTTCACCCTCATTCCAATCATAAAGCTTGCATTTGTTGTTTGCGCTACTAGTTTTACTCTAAAAAGAACAATAAATATATTTAATGGAAAAAAATATGTATACATTTACAAATAATTATCGCGAATCATAAATTTTACAGTAATGTCTTCTATCATGTGTTCTCGTAGCGCAACAACATGATTTGCAGGCCATGCCACTGACTTACTGTTGGCTTCTCTTAATACTGATAAACTAGATGTAGGCCTCCATAAATAAGCATCTGCTCTTTTTATGAAATCTATAAAAACTTCCATAGCATTTGATCCAATACGAATGTCATTGACAACTTCATTTGGATCGGTGGACACCACTCTCCCTTTGGCAACAATTTCGTTGTTCCATCCTAATTCAACAGCTCACATATGTTGTCATTGTTCTACAATTATTCAGTCGAAAATTATGTTGATTATTGGATTTAAAACTAAACTCCAAATGGTGTTATATCAAAAAAAAGCGATTTATACCATTTCAAGTGTGCTCCCTTCTTTCGAACATTCTTTACCTTGCCAAAGCAATATTAGTAGCAACGACAGTTAAAGGTTTAATTATAGGAGCAACAAAAATAATTGAAATCGAGAAGTAGCAGAAAACTGATAGTTAGTTACATATTATAACATATATAAATTAAAAGTTTAGCTGTTTTTTCATTAGCAAGTATACCATACTCTCCAATTCTGAAATTCTTTTTTGACATTGAGTTGTTTGATTATCCCTTGATTGTGACAAATCTAACTTGGTTTTGGTGTATCCCCTCCTAGTGCTCTTAACCGTCCTGGTTTATCTTGTCCCAATATTTGTGCAATTGTGTCTTCTTGGACATTCTTTATCGAGTCGGATTGTTTGGCATTATCAATTTTCTTTAATCTCCTCCTATATAAATTAACATACATATATGTTATGACAATGGTAAAAATGTCACAATGTTCAATTAGTGACAAAAAATCAAAATACTTACAAGAATGTGTGCAACATTCGTGTTCATCGGTTCACCATTCTTTTTAGTATAATATTTAACCCAAACATCCGCTCTAGATATGGACGATGAATCTTGACTCTGCTTTTTCTACATTTAGAAAGATACTAAATAAATCAATCAATAGTTAATTAACTAGCTAGGTAAATAGTGCTACGTTTAATTAACTAACCAAATCGTCGGTAAATCTAGCCATTCCTCTATGTCTAGTTGTGTACAGCAATTGTTTTTGCCTAATGGCTCTAAATTTCTCACTTCATGCCTAAAAAAGATAAAGGAATTTATTCTAGAAGAATTAAATAAAATCAAACGGTCTCTTAAAACATGAAGATGGAATTATAACGAGCGAAACTATGAAATAAAAGTGAAACACTATATAAACAAATATAGCAAGAAAGAGCAGAAACATTGACAAAAAACAGATATTGCAATAAAGAGCTGCAACCAAATTTTATATATAAATTTTAATTATTTACATACACACACACACACATATATATATGTATGTATGTATGTACTGTTGCTTCCACTGTTAGAAATTCAAGTCTCATATTTTTATATATAAATTTTAATTATTTACACACACACACACATGCAGAATGTTTGGTGTACACATATATTTGATTTAAATTGTATAGCCATTGTCAAAGAAAAGAGCCATAGTGAAATACATTTATATTATATCCATTATTTTGTATACAAGTCAGCTAATAAATTTGCTGGGTCGACATGTTCATTTATTTTTAATGAATCAATCAAAGGACAAAATAACAGTGGCATCAAATAATTTATGTATAGAATGCAAATATTTTGGATAATTTTCCATGTGATAGCAGGATTAGGTAGGGGTATGTTTTAGTTATATGTAATGATTTAATAAATTTGATATTGTGAATGACTCAGGATCGGGGTTCATCACATTCCTATTTACTATTGCGTGGCTAGAAACAAGGGTTTGCCAAAAGGTATCAAGATCTCACCACACACATATTGAGTTATCAATCGAGTATTATGATTACTACATATAGCCTTGGACTAACAAATATATAAGCATCTTTAATAGTATCAGATTGTAACCGGTCTCAAGAGCTCTTACTAAGATCTGCATGAAATTATTTCTACTCTAACGTAAACTGAGTTGAACTCAGCTAAGATATGCTTCTTACAAACCATTCTTATAAAAAACTATGATAATCAAAAGCTGCAAGCTGCTAGGGATCTAGGGTTTTGATTCCAAAAAGCAAAGAAGCAGTAGTACATGTATATATATTTATATGTATATAATATATATATAGTGGAAATTAGTCACAAGAGCCTCTTTATCAAGTGCAATTAGTTTCTAGGACACACAAGCGAAATAATTACTTTTAAGGACAAAATGCAAAATAATTAGTTTCTAAGGCCTAAAAACCTATGAAATTATGTCCTTGAAAGTAATTGGACTGCTAACTTTGTCCTTAAAAGTAATTGTTTTGCTGACTTTGGCCTTGAAATTAATTTTTGCGGATGTGTGTCCTTGAAACTAATTAGACTGCAAAGTTTGTCCTTCTAGTGAAATGCGCCATACACACACACACACAAGCATACCTTAAACTCCAAACTTGTTTTCACCTTTACAGACTTTCTCCACTCCTTCATGTTTTTTATATTATAAGGTTTCAAACCAAGTCTTTCCCCTTCCATCGTTGCATTAACTATTTTTCGGACCAATTTGCTTTTTGAGGATCTCCAAATAGTTCCCATTTTTTGAAATATGGAATTTTTTTGCCATACATCCACTTTGAATCTAGCCTACAAGTAAATATAAAAAGAAAAAGAAAATTGTTGTTATTTCATGCTAAAAGGATTTTAAAAGTACATTTCGCTAAATGGATTATTTTTGTAAATAAAACAATTATTATATGACAAAATCTCTCATACCTGAATCGAATCCCATAATACAACTTTCAATTCATCACTTAGAAGCCTCCAATCGTCAAGTGTAACCGGAACATGCTCTCGTACAAGTGGCCCAAGATAAGAAGATAAATGTACCGATCCATCTCCTATGGGTATGGCTACCTCACTGAATTCAACTTCAATTCGATTCACAAGACTTAACAAGAGTTTTTTTTGCTCTTGTTTGAGCTCTAGCACATTTTTTTTGGTCTATTGATTTCCACCTCGGCATCAACGTTTTCTTCACAAGCTATTTCATCTTCTTCATGCATTTTATTTTCTTCATGAAGCATTTCAATCTCTTCATGCATTTCAGTTTCTTCACAAGGCATTTCATTTTCTGCACACGACATTTTTATTGTCTCGTACCGTAATTCTTGTTCCTTGTCTACATTGCAAGCTTCAACGGCTGGCTTAATATATTTGACCTTTGGCTTATGCTTTCGGGATTTCTCGCTCTTCAATTATTGGCGAGTACGTACTAAGCTTGTATGCATATCCTTTCTGTAACGATCCCGTTTTTAAGCCAAATTTAATTTAGTAATTAATATAATTTTTAGAATTAATTTGTGAATTAATTGAAATTTTTTCAAAACAAATAAGATATGTGTTTGTTTTGTAAATAGAATTTTGATTTGAAATTTAAAAATAAATATTTTAAAAAACTAATATATATATATATATATATATATATATATATGTATGTATATATAATTATTTATTTGTGTATAATTAAGTTTTAAATCGTTTTCTTTAAAAGTTATATAAGTATAAATAACAGAAAATGTATGAATAAAAATATAAAGCACACATATATATATATGGTAAATATATATAAACTATATAAAAATATTAATACATGTAAAAAAGACATGTGTAGGCTTATGAAATATATGTTTCCAAGTGTAAAAGAAATTCAACATGTAAAATAAAAATTTTAGCTTGATTTTAACATGCATTTACAAGTGTCATTTGTTTCTTTTATTTTTAAAACAATAAATAAAAGGGAGAACAAGGTTATATATACACATCTCTACCCTTCTTTTCTCATTTTCTTTGATTTATTCAAAACTTAAAAACCTAAAACATACTAAATTCAGAGAATAAAAATCAAAAACAAACAACTCTTTCAAAATTCAAACAAGATAGCAATTCAAGATCTAGATTCAACTCAAACACAAAGCAGACTAAAATTCAAGTTCCAGTTTTTTTTAAATCAAGTTGATGTTCCAAAGTAAAGATCAGATCAACTACCAAAGTTCAAATCAAAACCAAATTCCACTTTCAAGTTTTAAGCCCTATGTTCTCTGTTCAAACCAAAATCAGGTGAGTAAACATCTTTTTAAATCATAAATCTGTTTATATATCTTGAAGTTGTGATTAATACTTGAAGTATATTGTGGGAAAAAGTTGTATGGATGTAAAATATATCTGCATGTGTGTGTGTGTGTGTATATATATATATATGTATGTAGATTGATGTGTGCATGTTTGTGTACACGCATATATCCCCCTGTTCGATATTTACAGGCTTTGATTAAGTTCAAAATTCAATTCCTCTTCCTAGATCTCTTTTAACATATGATGTTTAAAAGAAATTTCTTTGTAATGATGTAATACAAATTTTAAAAATGATCTCAAGAGTAGTTAGGAAGTATAATTACTGGAATCAAGGAAGAACAGTGAAAACAATTTAAAAACGGAAAAATCAATTGTTTAATTTCCTTGTTTTGATTATATAATCTGACTCGTCATTAAAAACTATGATTTTTGATAACAATTTCATGATTTTTAAGTTTGGGATCGGGTAGAATTTTCTAAATGAACGGGAATTGGTTTTCTTTTGAATTCTAGCGATCGGCGACGGGTTGGGCGTCGTTCTCAATGCTAGAGGTAGCCGGAGTGATGGAGATCGGAGAAAAATAGGTCGGTGAAATTCTAGTTCGCCATGGAGGTGGAACGACGGTGGAATAGGGTTTAGCGACCAGATTTGGTCGACGCTGTTCTCGAAGACTTTGCAATGTCGTGGGTGCGCCGGAGTTGATCGGAGGTGGGGCAGCGAGGCCTTAGATGGTCAGAGGTGGCGGCGCATGGCGAATCTTTTGACCAGGTTTGGTTCAGGTAGTGTTCGATTTTTCTCGAATTCGAATTGGAGGTCGTTTTGAAGTCCTGGGTGGTCGGGACAAGCAGGCGAGACGATGACGACTTGGTGGAGCCATCAATGTTGGTCGGAGTTGCTCCGATCGTCTGTGCATGTGCATGGGTGTCGTTAGTGTATCAGTAGTTCTGGGTTGCTGTTTAATTTGGGAAGAAGGTGATTGTCTCGGGTTTGGTCTCGAAGAAGTTTTGTGATGGCTCGAGTATGTCTTCGGGTGAGTTCGCGTGAGTGTTACAAGTTACAACAGTTTTATGTTTTAAAAACAAAATAAAGTTTAAAAAGAAAGAAGAAGAAGTAGCTCGGGTTTTCGCTTGGGTATTTTCAATTTTGGCTCGGGTTACTTTTGTAAGCTAATAAATTTTCTGAAAGCAAAAGGAAATGACCAAGTTTTAAGTGTATTAAAATGAATAAGTTTTCAAAAAGATTATTAAACCAAGATTCCAAAGCAAATGTTATTAAACAAGTTTCAAAAATTTAATTCTTAGGTCAAGTGTGTTTTGAATTTAAATTGTTTTGTTTTAAAATAATTGTATATTAGGTTAATTATTTGATTTAAATCCCTAAGTGTTTTCAAAGAATTTAATGATGCAATTAAGTGAGTGTTTAAGGTAAGTGTATTGAACTTTAATAAATCAAAAGCTCTCAAGTGATTTTGTATAATTAATTTCAAGCATTTAATTAAATAAGATTTAAATGATGTAATTAAGTAACTAATTAAGATAATGGGTTTATCTTTAATTAATTAGGGTCTTGATTAATTAAAGATTAATTCATTAATGTAAGTAATTAAGGGATAATTAATTTATGTAATTAATTAAAGGATAATTAATTTTTGTAAGCAATTAAAGGTTAATTAATTAATGTAAGTAATTAGGAGATAATTTATAATTATAGAATAATTAATTAATTAAAGGCTAATTAATTAATAATTAAAGGTTAATTAATTAATAATTAAAGGTTAATTAATTAATGATTAAAGGATAATTAATCAGTAATGTAAGTAATTAAGGATGATTAATTAATTTCATTAATTAATTAAAATAATAACAAATGGTTTGTAATTAATTAATGTTCAATTAGCAGGATCATAAATAATTAATTTATTTAGGTTAAAGTAAATTAATTATAAATTATGTGACTGATTAATCTTGCTTATGGATGATTGGATTATATTGAATGCCTTGAATTGTTTGATATCTCTAATATGTGATGTTCTGTGATATGAATTGCTTTGGATTGAGCTGTGATAAATGTAAGTTATTTATCTGCGATGAATTTACATGTTTATCTTGAATGGAAAATAAGCGTTATAGGATTATACCGCTTATTGATATTGTTGTGCTTGGATTTATGATGGTTGTGATATTTTATTGTTGCATGCAAAACCCCTAGACAAAACACACACAAATATGGATTTTGCGGGAAATTGGTTAAGTCATGGATATTTTGAATTTAATATTATTTTGTTCAAAATGGTGAAAAAAATTTAAAAGTTGAATTTTGAATCCAAAATGGTTTGGAGGTGAAATTGGGTTAAATATGAAAAACTTCTGAAAAGGAAGTTTTGAAATTAAAATTATTTTGAATATAATATGGCTTGTTAAAGTTTTGAAATTTAAATAATTTAATTTTAATTTGAATTCAAGAATTGAAGTTGAATTCTATATATAAATTTCTTCCAACATTCTTATATATAGTTTAATTTTATTTTTGAAATTTTTGGAAACAATGGTTCAAAAAGGGTTATACAGGTTATATAATGTATATATATATGGTTTTTAAACCATTTTTAAAGTATTTTAAATGAATTATTTTGGGAATTTGAATTTAACTTAAATAGAGCTTGCCAAGGTTGCGGCAGTTCGCTGATTTTCCGATTTATACTTTAAAAGGCAATAACTTGAGCAAATTTAATCGGATTTTCCTGAAACGAAAAAACTTTGTTTTAAAATTATAATAGCTTTCATATAAAGAAAGAATTTTCAGTTTTTGTTGAAAGGATTTCGAGTTATGGGTAAATCAAATTTGAAATGGAAATAGTTTTGAAAGTTATGAATGAATCTTTGTTAAAGATTTGATAAACCTTGTTTCAAACTGAAGAGGATCTTAAAGATGGATCTTTTGTTTAAAAGATTAAAAATGGAAAAAAATTTAAACCATTCAAAAGAAATGGTTTTGGGAAATAAGGGCTAAAAAGTTGTGACTTAACTAAGATCCGAATGTATCCATATGTTATAAAAATAAGCGCTCATTATTCGGAAAGGCTGGGGGAGAACATTAAGTCATAAAACCCATTCCGAATAATGATACGACGGAGTGGAATTGCATTTGAAGACGGCGGTTGAAGGCCGGGTATTTTCGAAAACGAAAGGATTGCATGTTGATTGTCTCTGCACCGAGTGGCCCCGGTATAGAGATTACAGTAAGTGATGGGGCGTCCGGATGTGATTAGGGGATATCCAGATTTGTAAGGACTTTTTCCTTAATTGGACGAAGTGCCTTCGGTTCCATTCAGACCCAGGATGGACTTGTATGGATGTATGTCTGACGTTACACTTTGAGATATAAAGCTGGTTTCTATCAAATACATTTCTGTTTGGTGGTGGAAAATTTATTCTCTTAGCTTAACACCCTTCTTTGAGACGTATGAGCTCAGAGGTTATGTAGTTGATATTTACTAGTGATATATTCCCAATTTGGTAATGTGGAAAGCTAAGTGTTGAGCATTGGATGATCGAAGCATGGCTTTTGTGTAAAGCGTAGCTTCGTGGGACGAGACTTCATCGAACCTCACACCTTGGGAAATGGTCGAAACAGGAAGGATGCAGCAAGGTTATGGGGTTCGTGACCCTCAGGGCATGTGCATTTCCTTCTGGATAAAAAGTGGTATTCTAGTATGGAGCCCAGATATTTTACTTATGTGGTTGTTGGTTGTTGAGGCGTCTCGGTAAAGGTCGGTTACGACCGTGGGATGGAATACTTGTGATAGTTAGTTACCTAGTTACATAGGTAACCCGGCCTTGTGTTGCAGAGATCCAGTTAGGTTCTCTTGACGTCTCTCCAGAGGCATACCCATTCGGATAAAGGAAGTTCCTTAGCCTTGGCCATTTGTTGGAAATCCAAACAAAACAACATGAGCCCTTTACGGTTTTAGTTGTAGAACCTGCCATTTAACATGGTAGCTATAGTTGGCATACTATAATGGTACGTATGCTGGCTAAGATTAATATTATACTTGCAAATTTTTTTCCACACTATACACTAATAATAATATCAAAAGGATTTTCGCATATCAAGCATGTTTGACTACCATAAGGAGAAACCTCCCCCATATGTGCGATTGCATTTGAGTGTGTGCCGGAAGATCTTATGGTAGTTTCATTTTCCAAAAAGCATGAACGGATTTCATTTTCTTTCTTTTTGTCACAAATAACTGTTTTATGTTTCTCACACCAGTCCCATGACTGACTTGAAGTTTATTGTTCCCTTTTCTAAACTCTGAGTGTCCATAATTTTCCACACTGGCAGCCTAGAGTCAGGTTATCGGTAAGTTTTGAAGAGTAGATGTAGATTTGGAAGTCTTTAGTTTGGAAGCTTTTGGATTTTGAGCTTTTTGGTTTGGACTTTGGAGCTTTGGAAATGGAGATGCAATATGTTGGACTCTCTTGGAAGACTAGGTTGATGTTATCTTTCCGCTGTTATGTTATAGTTCCACTGTTGTGCTGTATTATGCTCTGATGGTGATGGACAGTTGTTGTAGAATGTTGTAATCCATGAAGTGTATGAATGAAAGTTATTTTGTTTTCGCTGTGCCTTTTTCATCTAATGTGTTATAGCTCCAGCAAAACGAACTCCAACGTTTGAATCTCTGGCATTTGAATACGGGTGATGTATTAGATGCCGATTTTCGAAGGTTGAAAGTCCGGTTCGTTACACTTTCTCTATGAAAACATAAAATAACAAAATTGGATAAAAATTCACAATATATGTCTTTAATATCCATTTATATAGAATAAAACCATACCAAATTTTATTCTTAAAAAATTTGTTAAGTAAAATTTTAATCATTAGTTAGTAAAATTTTACATACATATATAGATTATATTAATGAAATCTGTAATGTTGTAAATGTTGGCAAACAAGTAAACCGAGAAGAATGAAGCATGCGATACCATAGCTTATATAGCAAAATAGTCAAAGAAATAAATTGAAGTCTTATTTAAACAGTTAGTACAAGATGTGTCAAAGCAAAATATAAAGAAAATTATTTTTGATAATACTGCAAGTAATTACAAGTGCTTTGTAAATAGTAAAGATTATGTTGTAGATTATAAACAAAATCCATTTGCAGTTTTTGAAAGTAACATCCATTTTGCAAGTTTGATCATATAATCATTTATATTTATAAACCATTTGTAATTTGTACTTTCATGCACTCCCCACATAAGCAAAAAAATATACAAGTCAGCAGCAACCTCACCAGGCATGAAAACATGCAACACAAACCCATTCAAAAGCTCTCATAACCTAAGCAACTTGCAAACTATTACACGTCTGTCTATATTATGTATAAAAATATGCACACGGGTTACGGCATATGCATGGACAAGCAAGATGTGCTCATGGAGAAAATGAAAGAAAGAGTTCAAAAATATATGGAGAAAACCGAAATTTTTTCTAATAAACCATGCTATTAGCTAATATCTAAATTACATACTAAGTTGTAACGACTAACATGTTATAAACCAAAACTGATCTCTTGTAGCTATTGGTTCATCTAATAACAAGATTCACTTTTAAAAGATTTTGGAACCTTGTAGCTATCTCTCTCATAAGTCCAAATAGCCTCTTCAACTCCTATTCTTATCTTAATATAAACATTAGTTATATAGAAGGAGATATATATGATTTTAGTTGCTATTAAACAAGTTTAATACACATATGTGTATGCAGATAAAACATATACACCCATATATATAGACATATACATATGTATGTATATGCATACGATGCATTATGATTACAGTCCCAGCTTCAAAACATCAACAATGGTAGGATGTATGAGTTAAAAACCAAACAAAACACTAGTGAATGGTACACAGACTTCTCAGTATCCAACTATTAAGTAAATGCAGGTAAAATCTCACTTGATTGTTATATATCTAGATACAAGAAGCATGTGCAGATAAAATTTTCAAATTCAATTACTACAACCCTAAAGTCCTTTAAGTAACATACAAGAAGGGAAACAATGCTTTCAAAACAAAACCAATATGGCTTCAAGATAACAAGCAACTGATATGGCCTACAGGCTATGGGTAGGGCAAGCAGTGGGAAAGGGAAAATTGGTAAACAAGTAGGGGCAAGCAAGAGGCAGCAATAAAGAATGAAACCAATATAACATGTCAACCATTTCAGTTCATATCAACTACAAGGGAATATACTATGGTCAACAAAGCTAGAAAACACACAACATGTTATCGCACATACGCATATAGGCACAGGCATAAAGAAACTCACACATGCAAGTCAGTGAACCCACATAAATAACTCACGCAACCCAACATGCAAACACCCAAACCACAAAATGAAAGTTGGACGATAATTCAAGAATCCTCATCAATAGCATAGAAGGTTCAAATATTCATGATTGTGGACATAAAGTGTGAGTGTTGAGAAAAAAAATCTAGTAAACAGTTATATTTACTTGAGTGGGAGGGGGTAAGAGGAAAAAATCATTTGCATGGAATTTGAGCATCTTAACTATGGTTGTATCATACGGAAAAGATCATATATCGATAGCTTTTATGATAACATATTGAAAAGATCATATGTAATAGCCCAGATTATCTTATGATGAAAAATGTGTAAGAATGAGAATTTTAAACAATAATGTGTCTATTTTAAATAAAAGTAGGACTTTGTTTGCCAATAATATAGTTTTTAGAATATTGATAATTAATACTTTGACTTAACGAAAACAAAAAGTGATTTAAAGCTAACTTCATACCTTCATGATGAAGATTATGTGTGTCTTTAAGTATGTAAATCTCTATGATAATCAATAACTTAATACCTGCATACATGAAATAACAAACTGGTTATCAAACATATTAATTACATTTTCCCAATTTAGATACGAACAATAATCATTGATCTTATGAGCAAATAATCGGGAAAAAAACAAGAATGACATACACATGCACTCAAAAACAATTTCCATAATCAAACAAAATATCTAGCTACTCAAATATGTCTTCGCGGTCCTCCCTAACATAGCTAACATCTTCAACATCCATATCAGTTACATCGCAATCTTCTGGAATATCGATAGCTTCATCTGCACAATCATTTGTCTCTAAATCATGAAAACATCTTGGTGGTGCTTGCATTACAACGTACCAACTTGAAGAATCGTTTTCTCTTGAATAAAATACTTGTTTCGCTTGAGATGCAAGGATGTATGGATCTTTTGAAAATAATGCTTGATTTTGATGTAATTTGACAAGAGTGAAACCATCTTCATCAACTTTTACTCTATTTCCTATATGTGCCCGACGATACTTAAAAATAGGAATACAAAACACGTGATAATCTAATAAAATTATAACGGTCAATATTCCAAAATAAGTGACCACGTCAGCAACTTGAGAAATATCATTTGCACTTGCTCTACACATAGTAGTCACATCATAAGTCACTCCACTATTATGAGTTTCTCTCCCTATATCTTTTATGTAAAATCGTTTTCCATTGATGATATATCCTTTGTAAGACAAAGCATCATTCTTTGGACCATATGCAATCCACTTCAGCATTTCACTGTGATCATCGGAGTAAATATGTTTCTATAAAAAGTTTGATAAATAATAGATATTTTTGGATAATATTCTTAAGAAAACGAGAGTATATTTCAAAAATTCATCTAATCTTTTTTTAATCCAATCAGAATTTTTTTTGTATGTGTTTCCCAAAGCAAGGCTAAATTTCTCTCCATGCACTTGCTTGAATTTTGTAATTCCTCTAAATGCAAACTAGTATAAAACAAGGAATGTTAAGTTATATTTACTGGTAGAAACACATCAAAATAATTGAAATATAATATAACATATACTTACTCTAAAAATGGTTCTACCACGGTCATATTCATTAATACGGCTAAATGAGCACTTTCTTTCTCATTTGAGGATAATGTAATCGTCTTAGACGTTGAAATTGGACGTCCCTCGAGTATTACATTGCTTTCATAATCTTCATTTCGAGCCTCTGTCTCCTCAATGTGTCCTGATTTTTTCAAAAATTCACTAAAAAATTTTATGCATTCGTCCGCAAGATAAGATTCGGCAATACATCCCTCGGATCATGAATAGTTTCTTACATAATCTTTAAGTATTTTCATATATCTTTCAAAAGGATACATCCAACGAAATTTAACCGGTCCATAGAGTAGTGCTTCTCTACCAAGATGAATTGACAAATGCACCATTATGTCAAAAATGATGGTGGAATATACTTTTCAAGCTCACACAGAATTTATATAATCTCAACATTCATTTGTTGCAATTTCTCTATGTCAAGGGCACGTTGACATAATTTGTTGAAAAATAAGCATAACCGAATTATTTCTTTTCTTGCCTTCTTCGACAATAATCCTCTTGTTGCTACAGGTAATAAGTGTTACATTAAAACATGATAATCATGTGATTTCAAACCACTAATTTTACAATTCTCCAACGATATACGGTTTTTCAAATTTGAGCAGTAGCCGTCGGGTCCTTCGAAATCATAGTCTTTTGCAGAATATTGTTTTCTCGGAATTTGACAATGTATAAGGAGCCGGCGGAAGATATGTTTTCTTCCCACGAGGTTGTGCATGAAGCTCATGCCGAATTCCCAAGTCCTCTAGATCCTTTCTGGAGTTGGTTCCATCTTTTGATTTGTTAGCATGCAACATTGTACCTAATATTCTTTCGCCAATGTTTTTCTCCACATGCATTATATCTAAATTATGTCGTAATGGAAGTTCCTGTTAAAATCAATAGTGTAACCCATAATTATATTATATTATTATTTTTAATTATTAAAAAAATAAAAAAATAACCATAACCTCCCAATATGGAAAATCAAAGAAAATCGATCTCGTTTTCCACCTTGATAGCTCCAATTTTATAGGATCGTTATCTTCATCATATTCATCTTCCATATATGGACAATGTTCCTCTTCCTCTTTTTCAGCTTAATGGATTTTATCTTAATGGCCCTTTTCTTATTTCTCTTCTTCCTTTTTTTTGTTCTTTCTCTCTCCCAAAATCATTTGGAAAATCTTTTAACAATACAGAAATATTTCTTCCAGTTGAAATTCTAGGAGTATTACCTTTCTCCACGGTGTTATCAAACCAAGTCTTTTGTTTCCTTCGTGCATCAAACATATGTAGATATCTTTTGTGACCAATGTAGACATTCTTTCGACTATAATTCAACCAACGATGATGAGTATTAACACCACACAATGGACAAGCTTTTCCTCCATTCACACAACATCCAGCAAGATTTCCATAGGCTGGAAAATCATTTACTGTCCATAGCAAGATTGCTTTCAGTTTAAACAATATTTTATTAAATGCATCGTAAGCATCAACTCCATTACTCCACAAATAATGCAAGTCTTCAATCAAAGGCGTCAAATATACATTAATATCGTTCTCGAGCTGCTTCGGACTGGGAATAAGTAACGTTAACAAAATATTTTCCTTCTTCATACACAACATAGGTGAGAAGTTGTATGTCACAAGCATTACCGGCCAACAACTATATTTAGAACTTAACATAGAAAATGGATTGAATCCATCTGTAACAAGACCAAGTCTAAAATTACGTGGATCGGCTGAAAAAGATTTCCATTGTTCATCCACCATATTTTGTGTCATAGAATCCACAGGATGACACATTTTTCCATCATTGCTTCTATTATTGAAATGCCATCTTAAATCTTCTGCCATTTTCTGAGACCTAAACATTCTACTAAATCTTGGAATTATCGGAAAATATCTCAACACTTTAACTGGAACACCTTGTATAATCCCCTTGGTATCTTGATTTATTTTCCATCTTGAAGAACCACATTTTGGACAAGTATTTAAATCTTTGTATTCTTTTCTGAAAAGGCAATAGTCATTCTCACAAGCATGTATTTTTTCAAAACCCATGTCAAATGCTTTAAGAATTTTTTTTACTTCATATAAAGTCTTAGGAAGTACGTTATCTTTCGGCAAAAAATTGTTGCACATTTAGAAGCTTGTAAACCCACTATCAGACAGACCGATCTCACATTTAAGATTATACAAGACAGCGATTGCAGATAATTTTGTATGATCTGTACAGCCAGGATGCAATGAAGTTTCCACATCTTCCAAATTTTTGAGTAACTCATCCTCTCTTCTTTGATAATCAGCATCATCCTTATCATCGGCAAAAAAATCATGATTCATAAAATCTTCATCTTCATAGTGAAGCATCTTGAATAAGTCATATGTGTCAAATGAATTTGTTTTTTTATCTACATTTGTTTGCTCGCCATGGCTATGCCACCTGTTGCTCTTATATTTAGGATCCATTCCTTTTATAATTAAATGCTCAATGATGATGTGGTCATCATGACGTCTAAGATTTTGACAATCCATGCATGGGCACAATATTTTCTCCACATTTCGCAGATATGTCTTTGCCACACGCATGAAATTCAAAGCTCCATGTTGATACTCTATACTAGTCCCATGACAAAAAAATTAAAAAAAATTAAGTTTTACTATTAGCATATATGGGTTAATTCTCAAAATACATTTTAAGTTAAGTATTATATTGTCACCTATTTAAATACACCTAATTTTTTTCCATCGTCGATATAGGCAATCAAGTAATTTTTCAAGCTTTGATGTAGAATTTGCTTTTCTGTTGTTATCAAACAAAATACTACATATTTCATAATTCGAATTTCTATTATCCAAGTTAACAACAGCAATGAAGATCAATGTAAATTAAACTTACTGCAAAAGCAATCCAAACTAGTAGGCACATCCAAATAAAGAACAACTTTTTTATTTTATATTGTCATCCAAACATCATCTAATTCACATCTATAGCAAGTTATTTTTATATTCCTTAGATGACAATGACAGTATACATCTATAGCAAGTGGAATATGAACGGAAGCCTATGGTGTGCCAGAAGTGCGACTGTTTGGGACATCAACAAAATTTTTGTACGGTTGAAAAGGTAGGGGTGCAAAAATCACTAGGTCCAAATGCTGATCTAGAGAACAATATAAACATTAACAATGCTACAAACGATCATATTTAGTTTGAAAATATGGAGCTTGACAATTGAGATAAGTCCACAACTAATAAGCACCATAATACACGCTTGTTTTGAAGGGAAACAAGAATCCTAAACTGATAACATGTAAAGAAGATACGTATTTCTGCATTTTCAATCAAGATTCCAAAATGGGATTCAAATTGTAAAGTAGGTTTCAAATCGAAATGGGATATAAATAGGGAATAACAGATAAAATGATATACTTTTCCTAATCCTTATATGCATGTATGCATATATTGTAGACAAGGACATTTATAATTTTGGTACGCACTTCGAATCTTATGCATGTGATATACTTAATACTGATTTATGTGCAGACCTGCATTAAGGCTTTATTTGCCTAATACTGACGCATACTTGATAAACCTGAACCTTCATACTTGAACTCAAACATTAACCCACACACTAGCAATTTTCATTCACGATAAATTGGTATATCATTAAATCGATACATATAGAAGCAACACACATTTTGTAATGTACCAGAAAGTTTATTATTGATCTTAATGGTTTTGCTACCTGATGACATAAACATTTAGAACTAAAACCCTTTATAACTTCACACTTTTGTTCCCTATCAAATTTCCTAAAACTCCAAGCTTGGTAGACACTTAAAAAATGATGTATATCCAAAATCTTCATTTAACAGGAACTTGAAGCATAATTATATACTTAAAACCATATTCACATTTAAAACCTATGCACTTAGAACTACTCATCAAAAAAAAGGTTTACATCAGGTATGCTTTTGAGATTTTAAATAAATGAAGTTTAAATACCTCAGAAGCATTTGTTCCCAACATCGTAATATAACACATTTACTTTTATACCTTTGTGCATGTATTTATGTCTGCAGTAACATATATATGAGTTTTATATACTTAGACAATCATATTTTTATAGCTATATATGTATGTATATGTATTCAAGACCATATGATTGTTTGAAACAAAAAATTCATGCACATGCAAAACATCATATTGCTTTAAAACTTAAAATTCAAAACTGACACGTATTTTGGATTCGTACATATTTATGAAATTGCACTTATCAAAAAGGTTACTTATATGAAAAATTGAAAGTATTAGGCTTATTTATTTCAAAATCCTTGATATTTTCAAAATTGTATGTCTATCAAAAACCATATATCTACTTGAAGCTCAGTACTCACATATGTATTCAAAGCCAATATATTTTTGGGATCTGACATCTTTTAAAATTACTTATATCCCAAAACTAACTTAAAATTGATATATAGATATGTAATTTAGTTTATACAAAACTTTTATGTGAGCATAACCAAAGCCTTATATTTCCTCACAAGATCATGTGTGTTCAAAACAAAAATATGACTCATATTTATACCTATAAAATTTATTAGATCCTCAAGGACCTGATGTCTTCCAAAATCATGTAGATCATATATGCAAAGTCATATATATTTTGTAATCCCATCAAAATCTGATGTACTTTAAACTTCATATTTGAGTGTATTCAAAACTAGAACATACTCAAAAAAAATTCATATGTTAGAAACCCACAAAACTACACTTATAAGATATTATATTTAAAACTGTATCCTATAAAACATTGGGATATTTGAAATAAAATGCATAAAGCATTTATGTTTTAAACTAGATATAGAAAACTGACACTTTTAACATGTATACATAAGAGATTTAACACATTTAGCATGCATACATATATTTGAATCTGAATACATATATATTTAATGACTGTCAACTTCACACATTCAAAAGTATTGATAAGAAGCCCAATCCAGTTTTTAAAATCACATATATTTGATACGGTAATTATATACTCCTAATAAGCCATTTATATTTGAACTTGTATCACTTCGAAACCTCTCTTCAAAATTATAAACCTCACAAAGAAAAGCTATAAATGTTAATTGTCTAGACTGGTTTTATATTTTTTGCAAGGGATAGGCATAACAAATTTCTACTGTGCTAGTACATTCACAATTATTAGTATTGAAATTTTCAATATACATGGTTATAACACATGAACAATTATAATGCCAGGCCCCTACATAAACAAATTATCGGTTAAATTTAAGCATTAAGCATTTACAAATATATCCTGACAAAACTAGTGTAGTGTTTGTAAATAGTAAAACATATTTATGTTTCTAAGTCATTATCCAAAGCTGATAGATGACGGAACAACAAGGCATGAAGAAATTTATGGTTATAACGCTAACCGCCAACCAAAAAAATGCAGCTAAAGAACGATTTAATACATCAAAATCAAAAATTAATTTACATATCTTAACTACGGATCTAAATCTGAATCGATTGCTCAAAGTCGACCGTTCCACTAACTCAAAAACGCGATGGAGACAAACCCAAAACCTTAATCGAAAGAGCGATGGAAACAACCCTAAAAAGGCGATGGTAGCCGAGGAAACGAAGGTGAAGAACGGGATGAATTAGGTTGAATGCGTTGGCAGGAGACAAAAGCCAAAACGTGGGAGAAAAAAAATTGTGAATTTAGGTTGAATACGCAGGAGACGAAAGCCATAAAGGGGAAAAAAAATTCAAGTGGAGGGAAATTTTGGTGAAAGAGGGAAAAGTGAATAAACGTGAAAAGGGTTTGGCTATTCGTGGGTATAGGCTGTAAAAAAATTTCAAGTTCTAGTAAAACAAAAATAAGAGGAAAAAAAGTTTAAAACAATATTGGTTGTATTTATACCGTAAATTCTACCAATAAATTCAACCAAAGACATGTTTTCTTGTAGTAAATTAGACCATATTAAAATATTAACCAATCTAACTTACATTAATAATTCATCCATGAACTTCTCCAGCATGCGAATGTATTTGCAATGAAGCAGAGCTCCAGAAACTATAGCATCTCCATTGACCGTGCCTTTGACCGTCGACCGCACCAACTACGAGCCACTACGACCTGATCCGAGACCACCATGACGACCATCGAGCCTCCAGTAACCCAAACCTCCATCCCCAGATCGCGTCGCCACCCAGGTCAGAGCCACCACTGTGGTTAAATGCGGCCAAAGATCATCGATTTCTGGCGAAATTGAGCATGTTTGCGATGATCCAATCCGATGGATGAACTCCACTAATTGTCCTCTACCACGCAGCACCTTCCGATCATCGATTGGATGAAGATCCACTGTCGATTTGCAAAATCCTACAACGAACGGCTGAGAAAGATCGTCAATTTCTAAACAAACGGAGCCTCTAATTAATCGAAAACGAACTGCGGATACTGATTCCGTTCGTCGAGAGCTTCGTGGCAATACATAGTTTGATAGGGCTTGAGCAATTTAAATTTTTGGATTTGATTTGAAATTGGAATTTAGGGTTTTAGGATAATCTCCATTGGAAAGATGTAGATGGATTGAAAAGTATGTACGGAAAATAGAATAGAAAGTTGCCAGGGTTTCAGAACAGTCTATATATATATATATACACACACATACAAAGATGGAACATGAATGGATGGAACAGATCGATTGGGCCCAAGCGATAACGAAGACCCGAAAAGTCCGTTTCATTCTCGAAATGAAAATAGGTCGTCATATATATCAAAATATTGGTTTTCAATATTTTTAAACTCAATGAAACTAATTTCAAAGCCTAATTCTATTGTACATAGAAGTTAGCTTATACAGTCGATATATATTTTTACACGTTATTAAACGAATTATTATTAAACTAATCATTTTTAAATTCTAAATTAAAAGTTTTCTATCATCATCCTTGGTTAAACAGAAACTAATAATCTTTTAAAAACTAAATTTTCCGTGTTAAATCCAAGATTTAAATATTAAATAAATTTCAACATTAAATTACAATAGTAATAAAATCTTTCATTATATTTTAAATTTCAAACAAATTCTTTTATTTTGACTTAAATGTTCCTATTATTAATTCAACTTATGTACTTATTAACATAAGTTTCCATTTATTGTACTCATTTGTGACGACTCAGAATTTTGAACATTTGAAATCGAAATATTTAATTGATTTTAAATATTTGGAAGTTAGTTTAACTTGAATTTCAAAATTAACTATGAATTTGGCAAATTAATTATTGAATTTAATTTATTGAAGTTGGATAAAAATTTGAATCTTCAGTTTTAAGGCGATTAAAAATATTTTCAAGGCTTAGAAAATTTATATTGATGATACTGGAGATAATAGAATTTTTAAAATTGAATTTGAAACTAATTTGTTCAGTTTTGAAATTATATCGTTTAAACCGATATTTAAAAATAGCCTTCCGAGGCACAGTCTCAAAATTCTACGAAACCAGTTCCATTAGATCCATAATAGTTAGTTATTATCGGATTTCAATTTTCGTAGCAATCAGAGTTGTCGTCTGACCCTGGCAGCTCAAAACGCATAGAAACTATTTTAATCGATTTAATTTAAAATTGATCGTTTACTTCCGTAACTTGCGCATATGATCGAATTAGCCTCCAAAACACGTTCCATTGTGTTCAGAATGCAGATAAAACCTTATAAACGCCTGGCGTCATACCTCAATAGGGGTTCGGAATTTTGAGATATGTAAATAAGATATTTTGGAATTAAATAATATTATAAATTCCTAAGTCAAACCCTATTACATTCCATCAGCCAACCTAGCCGACCTAGGAAACGTGCTCGAGATGCTTGCTTCCTTTCTTTTCTTTCAGTCCGACATTTCCCCTTTCACCTTGTTAAATCACGTAGCGCTCTCTTTTCCTTTCCTCAATTCGAAATCATTTGCAAACAGAGAAAAATCAATGGCCGAAGCCCCTTTTCCCCTCTTTCGTTTGAAATTGAATCGCAGGCAAAAAATAAAAAAAATATGCAGAACTTCAAAATGAAATTAATGGTCGCGCTCGTGTAAAATCAAATGGCCGAGCCTCTTCCCAAAATTTCAAGCGTCGAATGGCAAAAGAATCGAACGTGGATTGTTCGATTGGGTTCGTCGAATCAAGTCGAGCAAATTGGAGGGTTCGTGAGTGCCGTGCGTTCGTAGTTGCAAGGCCGATTCGCGTGAAGCCTGTAGGTGAGATTGTTAACTCGCGATTCAATTCTAGGATGAAGTGATGATGCCTCGACATTGATGAGCTTGGGAGGCGGCATTCGTGATGGTCACGATTGGGTTCGCGGCCTATTGTTCGAGCTCGAGACGATGAAGCAGAGGCACGTGTTCGCGTGTGCAACTGGAGGGTATTGGATCGCGATTGCTAGGGTTTCGTGTCAGGTCATGTTCGTTTGTCGTTCAGCAGTCAAGGCTAATGTTCAATAAGGCAGTAAGGTATATGATTTTTTCCCAAATCGAATTAAATAACACACCTATTTTATTTATACAGGGAATCAGAATAAGGTATATACAGTAAAGTATAAAACTGTTCGTTATTTTCAATTAAAAATTTTCATATGTAAACAGAAAAGTATTCCAGTGAGATTTATATGTTTTGAGTTGTAAAGACGGTTTAAAATTTAATTATTTGTTTAAGTGAATCTAAAGAATCTTTGTCACTAAAAATAATTTATTAAAGGAAATTTAGTTTAAAATCAAATTGTTAGTTAATTAAATTTATCAAATAGGAAGATTTAATTTGTTCGACCAATTCGAATAATAATAAATCCTATAATGTTTATTACAAGGTTCAAAATCGTGAAATCAAGCCGGAATGGAAAATGGATTGCAAAATAAAAGCTAAGGTGAGATCTTCTCACTCAATCAGATTTTTCTGATTTAATTTTAAATAGTTAAAGTTAAAATTATTGATTGTGTTGATTGTGTGCTTAGATGATTAATTTATTATCACTTATATTAGTTTAGACCCTATGCGCTGCATAATAGCGGATGATATGATATTAAACCCATATACCACGATATTCCACCTTGAAGTGGAATTGGTATTATATATGTATTTGGAGTTGTTGATTTCCCGCATTATATAGTGGATGAGACCCTATGCGTCGTATAACAGCGGATGATATTTTATAAATCCCATATACCGCGATATTCCACCTCGAAGTGGAATTGGTATTTAATTGTTGTGCTAACGTCTATGGATGCAAGGAAACTGGTTGGAGGGATCCAACTGCATTCCTCAAACATTTGATTTTGTTTCATATGTGTGTGTTTATTTATTTATATTCTGTGTGTGATTATACTGTGATTGAAATCGTTGAAGGCTAAAATTTAGCCGAATATATTTTTGGTATCGTAAGATACCAAAAATAAATAAAATTGGATTTTTAAATTTAAGTAGAAAATCTATAGTGAAATCTTATTGAATAAATTCCAAAATATAGGAAAAGATTTAATAAAGGAATTCTTAGTAATATTGTTTAAAGTTGAAGGATTTATTTAAAATTCGATTTTTAAATAGTTTGAAAGAGATAAAGGAATTTTTTTTAAAGGCAATAAATTTGTCAATAAAATTAAAAATTGATTTGGTGCTTGTAAACGATTTTTTTGAAATCGATTTAAAAATCATATATCAGTGGATATTTGGGAATTTAAATTCACAATAGGAATTTTATGAAAGAAAGGGAAATTTGTTTTAAAAATAAATATTGTTTTATTTTTAAAAAGTGTGGAAAGGAATTTACGGATTTGGAACGTAAATTTAAAGTAAATTCAGAAGGATTTACAAATTGATTTGAATGAACCATTTTGGAATGGAAGGTGTACTTTCCCTGGAAAGCCGAGTATATTTTCAATATAGTCCATAAATATGAAATTGAAGTTGTAAAGATGGTTTTAAGGAAAGATTATTTTGGAGAAATTATTTACTTGGGTTATTTTGAAAATCTTTAAAGTAAAGATTTATTTTAATTTATTATAGAAGTAATTATTTAAATATTAAATTGATATTTGTTTTAGAAAATGGATATTTAAATAGTTATATCCTATCTACTAATTTTATTTTAAAATTAGATTGGCCTTGAATTTTTATACGAGATTTTTATATAATATTTTCATAACTAATATTTAAGTAAGTGTTTTAAAATAGTTTTATTTTAAATATTTCCAAGTATATATGTTGGGATAAGTAATTTAAAGTATGAACTCGGCAGACTTTCAGTGGAAATAAATAATATCGGGAATCTTATTCCGCGAGTGAAAAATGATTTGAAATTTGTTTTCAAAAGATTGAAAGGCGAAAAGTGATTTGAAATTTGTTTTCAAATGATTGAAGTGTGTAATATACCTTGCGAAGATATTTTGAAAAATAAATAATTGGGGAAAATTATTTAAATCTGGTAATTATTGTGAATGTTGATTGATAGTTAAATAACAGACTATCAATATTGGCCTTTTAATGGCATTTGAATTTCGATGCGACCGGGGGTCGGATTCCAAGTGGATATTAAAACTACATCGAACCTTTGTGATTGTGATGAATCTTTTATTTAAAAGATCAAAGTGAAAATTGTTGAGATTTGTTGAAATATGAATATAACACTTATTTTTTTAAATAAGCGCGCGCTACTCAGATTAGCCGGGAGAGGACTTTGTGTCATATAACCCATTCTGAATAATGATACGATGAAATTAATAGCATTTGAAGACGGTGATGAAGAACGGGTGTCTTTGAAAACGATAGGATAACCTATCGAATGTCTCTGCACTGAGTTGCTCTGGGTAGAGATCTCCACATGTGATGGGGAGTCCGATCGGAATTATGGATACCCGGATTTGCAAGGGCTTCTTCCTTTTTGGATGAAGTTCTCTCGGTTCTGTTTGATCCCAGAACAGACTTGTATGGTTGTATGTCTGATACTACACTTTGAGATATAAAGAAGATTTCTTTCAAATACATATCTGTTGGTGGCGGAGAATTTATTCTCTTAGCTTAACACCCTTCTCTGAGATGTACGAGCTCAGAGGTTATGCAATTGAAGGTTATCAGCGATATACTCCCAATTTGGTAGTGTGGCATGCTAAGTGCTGCTATGTGTTGATGATCATTTATTGATCATTTATGATCAAAGCATGGCTTTCGTGTAAAGCGTAGCTTTGTGGATGAGACCTCATCGGACCTCACACCCCGGAAATGGTCGAAACAGGAAAGATGTGGCAAGGATATGAGGGTCGCACCCTTTAGGGTATGTCATTTCCTTTTGGAAAAAGGTGGTATCATGGTGTGGAGCCCAGATACTTAACCTATGTGGTTGCTGCAATCTCATTTACTACGTGTGTGACGATACGAATTTTTCGGGTTCGAAAATCGACATCCATACTTTACATCGTACTCGAATGCCGCAGATTCGACCGTTCGAATCCGAGTCGCCGGAGCTTATAACACAATTAAGTAAACAACGCAGCGGAAGAAAAAGAATAATACATTGATATACAGCACTGATACAATATCTGATACAACAGACGATATAATAGATATCAATATACATCAGAGATATGATACAATAAAGTAGCAGCGGAAAAGAAAAATAGATAACACCAGCAGCGGATAATCTCCATCACCAAGGCACCAATCCAGGAATAGCTCGAACTCCCAATAACCTTGCTCAAGGATAAGCAAGTACAGTCCATAACCAAAAAATGAACTAGCTCCAGATAACCTGCTAAACCTGACTATCTGAAAAACCAAACTCTAGACTGCCCGTGTGGAAAATAGTGGACACCCAGAGTTTAGGAAAGGGACAATAAACTCCAGGTCAGTCGTGGGACTGGTATGAGTGACAAAAACAGTTTATCTTTAAAAACAAACAACAAGAGAATTTTAAAGTCAATTCACAATTCTTATAGAAAATGAAACTACCATAAAGCCTCCCGCCACACACACAATGCAAGTGCAAACTTGAAGGAGATTTCACCTTATGATAATCGAACATGTTTGATACGAGAGAATTTCTTTTCAATATTATTACTAATGCATAGTGCAGAAAACATTTCGAAAGTATAATATTAATCTTAGCCAGCATACGTACCATTATAGTATGCCTACTATAGATACCATATTAAATGGCAGGTTCTACAATTAAAACCGTATGGGGCTCGTATTGGATGATTGGAATTCATACAAATGGTCGGGCAAAGGAACTTCCTAAGTAAAATAGAATGCCTCTGGAGGGACGTTCCCGGATCCTAACCAGATCTCTGTTAGACAAGGCCGGGTTACCTCTGTAATAGGTAACTACTGACACGAGCATGCCATCCCTCGATCGTTTGCGACCTTTGTCCGAGGCCTTGGTACCAACAACCACAAAGTAAGTATCTGGGCTCCATACCATGATACCACTCATAATCCAGAAGAAATGACAGACCCTCAGAGGGCGCTACCCTCAAATAACCTTGCTGCTACGATTCCTGTTTCGACCATAAGCGGGTTGTGAGGTTCGACGAAGTCTCGTCCACAAAGCTACGCTTTTCCCAAAAGCCATGCTTCGATCAACAAATGATCAGCAGCACTCAGCATGCCACATTACCAAATTGGGAGTATATCACTGATAACCATCAACTACATAACCTCTAAGCTCGTACGTCTCAGAGAAGGGTGTTAAGCTAAGAGAATAAATTCTCCGCCACCAATAGAAATGTATTTGAAAGAAATCTGCTTTATATCTCAAAATGTAACGTCAGACATACAATCCATACGAGTCTGTTCTGGGTTCGAACAGAACCGAAGGCACTTCCAAAAAAGTCCTTGCAATCCGAGTATTCACAATCCCGATCGGACTTCCCATCACTTAGGGAATCTCTATACCGGAGCAACACGGTGTAGAGACAATCGATAGGTTATCCTATCATTCTCGCAAATACCCGGTCTTCAGCACCGGTCTTCTAATGCTATCCATAACATCGAATCACATATTCGGAATGGGCTATATGACACAAAGGTCCTTTCCCAGCTAAACCGAATAGTGAGCGCAATATTAGCAAGAAACATATGGATATTGGGGTCTCAGTTAAGTCACAACTTATTACCCAAAACCTTTCTTTCAAATGGTTTAAACAAATTACCATTTTCAAATCTTTAAACAAAAAGATTCATTTCACAAAGTTCACCCAGTTTCACAAAGATCCATTCAAAGATTTTAAAACAATTCCCATTCCAATTAGGATTAACTCATCCAATCTTCAAGTTAAGGATTTAACTTATAGCCTTCAAACCAGTTTTCATAACTTGGAAAATCATTTTTCATTTTAACTTGAAATCCCTTTAACACAAATCGGAAGTTCATTACTTATGTGAAAGCTTTTATTATTTGAAAACAAATAGTTTCATTTCAAAAAGATCCAATTTTATTTACACGAATTAAAGCCTTTGAATTTAAATTCAAATTCCCAAATACATTTAAAATGGTTTAACCCATATATAACTAGTATAACATCTTTAATCCCTAGTTTCCAAACATAGAATTCAGCTTCAAAATTTGAATTTAAGTTTAAATCAAATTATTTAAAACTTAATCAAGTTATTCAAATATAAATTTTGTCTTTGAAATTCCATTTCAATTACTTTTCACTTTAGTCTCAATCCCTTTCCAAAGCCATTTGGATTTAAATATTCGACTTTTAAAACTATTTCAAAATCTGTAATTTAACCGATTTCCTTGTGAAATCCATATTTGTGTGTGTATAAGTGTGGTCCAGGGGTTTAACACAATAGTGCAACATCATTCAATCATCACAAATTAAAACGCAGAAATATAGTTGATAAGCATATAAACTATAGCGCTTATTGTTCATTACCAGATTCACAGATAATAACGGATGTATCACAAACAAATGAATAAATTACACACAGCTTAATTCTCAGAACAAAATATCCTAGATCAGATTGGACAATCAGTGCAAGGCATCTCGTACAATACAATCATTCATAAGTAAGGTCAAGCATTTAATAATCATTTATAAGTAGGATTAATTAATCGTTTAGTCTTGATTAATTCAATCTATTTCCAATTAAATTAATGAATTAATTATCCAATCCTAATTAATTAATTACAAATCATTTGATATAAATTAATTTATCAAACACTTTAATTTATTTAAATTGTTCTTAATTAATTATATTAATTAAATCAACTTTTAAACCAATTATATAATTAATTAACCCCTTAATCAATTATTTTAAGAAACTAAATCTTTAATTACTTAGCATAAAGTAATTATACTTACACAATTTCATAAACGATTATCATTAATAAATTTAATTTAATTAATTGTTAAAATTAATCACATTAATTATTTATATAATCTTAGTTAATGACCTTCATTAACAATTAAATTTCCTTTAATTACTTTGTTAAAGAAATTTACTTATATTAATCATTATTGATTATCAATTGATTAACCATTAAGAGCTCATTAATTTATCCTAATTATTGAATTAATTAAGTGTCAACTGTAACTTAATGAATTCTTAATTACGATTTAACTTTAAAGTGAAACTCATTCTTATTCATGGTTAAATTTTCACTTACAAATATGTTTAATAATATATTTTTCCAAATTTACTTTTAAATTCCATTTTTAAATTCAAGATTTAAAATGAAATACCAGTTTATCTTTAAATTCACATGTTAAATAGCATTAGTCTTATAAAAGAAATTCAAAAGAGTTTAAACCCAATCATTTAAATTCAAATGATTTTATAAAATATACTTGAACATTTTAAAGTTGTTTAAATACTTTAAATTTTATAAAACTTCATTTATATCAAAATTTAATTTGAATTCCATCTTTCAAATTCTGATTTTAAACTTATATTAAAATCTGTTTTAAATTCAAATTCTGTTTAAAATTTAAACAGACAGGTTTCACAAAAACATGTAACAAATCAAAACTAACCCTCTTTTAAATTCAAATCTCTTTTTTAATACACTTAAATACTTAACCACTTTTAAGTTATTAAAACAATTTAATTTAAAAACTTTATTATTCACAAACTAAGTTTCAAACTGAAGAGTTCATATTTAAAACTTTGATTTTAAAACTCAGTTTAAAAACCAAAGTACTACAGGTTTCTGGAAAAAAGAAACTGTAACAAAATATAACCCAAGTCTAAATGTTTCTTCCCCAACTTCCTTCAACACCTGATGCCCAACGTGCACGGTGTACGTGCACCATCGATTCCGATCACCGTAGGTCATCGCGGTGACTCTCACCGATCACTCCTACCCACGCAAGCCCCTTCGAACACTCAGATCGAACAATAATCACGCGAACCAAAATCGAGACATTCAAGTCCAAACAAAAAAAAACCATCATGGCCAGAAAGCTTCACCATACCGACGCCACATACCTCGAGAAACTTCGCCATCCACAATGCGCCTTCGTTTCGACCACCGGCTCCTCCAACAAGCCACGCGATCGATTCCGTTTATCCCTCATCGCCGCAAAACCCACTAAAACGTCGACTTCAATAACAGGATATTAAACCCTACTATGAACGATTCTGATCATCTCGGCCATAGGAAAAATTCGAGGCTATTTTTCCCTTCATCATCGATACTACGGCTAGCTTCGAGCAAGAATTCAGCTCCAATCATCGAGTTGATCATCGGCAATTCATCAAATTGCCAAAAATGATCATCTCAAAATTCCCAATTGAATATCAAATTAAAAATTTTGAAATGCATGTTAAAAATCATAATTTTTAACCACTAATTCATCTATACAATCCAAAGCAGGAATTAAAGTTGTTGATTTTTAACGTGAATCAATATTTCACTGTATTTCCACTTTTTAAAAATTATTTGTAAATTAAAAATCCCAGAAACTATTTTTAAAATTACCATCATACATTAATTTACAACTTTCATTAAATATCAAGTTCAAATGTGGCTTAGATTGGAAGATTTTTGAATTTTTCTTTAACAAAAACAACTTCTGTAAATAAAACAGAGATGATTTTTTTTTATCATTTTACAGACACATATATTATCAGACATTTCGCACCTTCAATATGCATACATAACAATATTCATGAAAACATATATTCATTATCATAGCACAATTCATCACATGCATCATCATTCAACCACAGATTTATTAAAACTGTTATTAAAAGGGTTTACTCATAAATATGTTGGAGAAGATGAACAGAGCTCATCATTGCTGAAGCAGGTTTTGAAACTTGCTAACTGAAGTTCCTTGACTTCTCTGGTTTGAGTTGTTTAAAGTTGAGTCTGTTTTTAAGTTGTAGATAATGCTTCCTTCAGTTTTTTCTTGTTTTAGTTTGAGATGAACGAACTGAATGAAGTTACTTGATATATAGGAAAAGTGTACAGGGGTTACAAGTTTGTATAGGAGATTAGGTATGGTATAACATCAGAGACCTTTTCTTACTTTACTTCTTGTTTCGGCTGATAGAAAATATGTTGTGCTAGCATTTAATGCCAAGGTACATGTCTCCATACTTACTTTTTATATTTGTTTTATGCTTTGTATTCTATTTTTCTCTTTAACATGTTCTTTACTTTGTTTTGTTTATTTTGTTTTTGCCAGGTTGCTTTTTACTTCATGTACAAATATACTTTGTTTATTCTTTTACCTGGTTGCTTTCAAAACTTAATGTATATAGATAAAGTTGTTTTAGTCTTTGCTATGAATTTTTAGCTTAAGTATTTAGTTCCTATTTTTTTAACACAGTGCTTATTTTTATTTTTAACTTAACTATCAACACTTAATTTACTTATTTTTTTTTATACTTATGTTTATAACCATTATTTGATTTATACTTATACTTAATATTTATAAAGTTTATTTTATTTTAAACATTTTTTTGAAAGACTTCATTTTGAATTTTACAAATCATAGTTTTCTTCAAAACACACATATTTATTATTTATAAATAAATTTGAAACGACAATTTCTATTTAAAATAAGAATTCATTTGTAAAGACATTTTATTATTAATATTGTTTAAAAATAACTCAATATTAAGTTAAAACAATTTATAAAAGAAACTATCTCTTTATTAATAAATAACATATTTTATTTGAATTTGGAGAACCTCAAATCGATAAATCAATTAATCTCACAATTTTTATTAAAAAATTAAATTAATTATCAATTTAAACACAGTCAAAATTCGGGATCGTTATAATGTGGTTGTTGCTTTGTGATTGAGGATCCTCAAATAAAGGTCGCAAACGACCGGGGGATGGCATACTCGAGTAGTAGTTACCTAGTTACAGAGGTAACCCGGCCTTGTGTTGGCAGAGATCCGGGTAGGTTCTCGGGACGTCCCTCCAGAGGCGTACCCATATGGCAGTAGGAAGTTCCTTAGCCTGACCATTTGTTGGAAATCCAAAGAAACAATACGCGCCATGTACAGTTTTAGTTGTATAACCTGCCATGGAATGTGGCGGTAACCTGCTATTGAACATGGTAGCTATAGTAGGCATAAGTGCGAAATGCCTATGCTGGCTAAGATTAATATTATACTTTCGAAATGTTTTCCACACTATGCACTAATAATAATAATATCAAATGATTTTGCGTATCAAGCATGGTTGACTATCATAAGGAGAAATCTCCTCCAACTCTGCGTTTGCATTGTGTGTGCGGCGGAAGGCCTTATGGTAGTTTCATTTTCCAAAAAGCATAGCGGATTTCTTTTCCTTTTCTTTGTGAAAATAATTGTTTTCAAGATCTCACACCAGTCCCATGACTGACCTGGAGTTTATTGTTTCCTTTCTAAACTCTGGGTGCCCATAATTTTCCACACGGGCAGCCTAGAGTAAGGTTATCAGTTA
The DNA here is from genome assembly GCA_030765085.1 of Allium cepa. Classification (NCBI taxonomy): domain Eukaryota; kingdom Viridiplantae; phylum Streptophyta; class Magnoliopsida; order Asparagales; family Amaryllidaceae; genus Allium; species Allium cepa. Next base: position 72,899,314 of record CM060941.1, on the reverse strand, counting down.
TTCGGGAGCGAAGTCAAGAAGTTGCCGTGGAAATCTAGAGGCAAGCTGGATGGCGAGACGTATTATCTATACTATGTAGTATCTGCTGCGTTCGGGTTTGTGTGAGACAAATTTCTATGTAGGCAAGTCATTATAACTGCCAGTGTTGTGTGTTGTTGTTGTACTCTGATGTTGTATTGTAATCACAGATATAGTTCTTTGTTTTAAAGATATTCATTTATCTATTATATGTTGTTCCGCTGCGAAATGTGAGATTCTGTTATTGTTTTTGTTTCTTCTTCTATCTTCTTCTTCTTTAACCCTAACGGTTCGGTTTTCCGGCATTCGACTGTGCGGCATTTGAGACAGTGGTCGTATTGATGTCGACTTTCGGACGTCGAAAAATCGGATCGTTGCACCGACTTTCCGTCAGTCTGGGCTTTTTGGATCAGACATATGTGGTTTATTGTCGATTCAAAGGTTACGGATTTGCGGAATGTCACATCATTACTCTACAATTGACGCCTTTGCTCATATTAACTGCAATATTAATTGTATTATATTTCATTGATTTCCAAATTATTTCAAATGGGTTTAATAATAAGATGATAAATAAACAATTGTTACATTTAAATAATTTGAAGGCATTTATAAATTTATTGTTTACAACAAGGATTATAAATCGACGTACTAAATAATTGATTTCTTATGGTATGCAAAAATAAATTTAATTAAATAACCTATGATTTCTCTTTTTAATACATCATTTAATTTTATTCCTTATTAACCTTTATTATCACCACTGATTGAAATTACATTAAAACAGGTGCCAGTTACATTCAACCAATATTATTAAGTGGAAATTAGCCATAAGGACCTCTTTCGAAGTGCAATTAGTTTCTAGGACACACAGCTGCAATAATTACTTTTAAGGACAAAACGCAAAATAATTAGTTTCAAAGGCTTAAAAACGTATAAAATTATGTCCTTGAAAGTAATTGGACTGCTGACTTTGTCCCTAAAAGTAATTATTCTGCTGACTTTGGCCTTGAAACTAATTTCTGCTGATTTGTGTTCTAGAAACTAATTGGACTACAAAGTTTGTCCTTCTAGTGAAATGCTCTAATTCATAAAAAAATTCATTAATAAATCATAAATTTTAGTTTCAGAAAATATTAAATTCTGAAGTCTTATTCAATTGAATATTTTTAATTATCAAGTATAGGGTTGTTACAATCTCCCTAACTCAAAACTTTTTGTCCCTGAAAAGGAACAAGAAAGAATCAAGAGGTTTGATATATTTTATTCAAAATAGTCAATTTATAAACAATTAACTTACATATTTAAGTTTGATAAAAATTTGAAAATAACTCAACTTCTACGAAAAAATTTCTAAGTTCCAAATTTACGAAAATATTCGGCAACATCTCCTTTGCGCGGATATGTCTAGAAAAATAACAATATCAATAATTACATTGTATATATCTTATTTCAATAATAAAGCATCCCAAAGCATGGGAAAAATAATAAAATACCGTTACAAAACCGTAATCCGAAAACGTACCTATTTGTCGAGCAAATAAAGCTCAATTTATGAAACCAAAAGCAGTAGTTATTGCTTCCATAAACCTACTTATATAATCCAAAGAGTTAAAATTATGTAAAAGAGTAATATCTTAGTTGTTTCAATTAATAGCAGAAGCAACAAACAATATATAACAATCATATGCAAACAAAAACAGTACAACAATTATATGCAATGAAAAATCCATCACACATCCATAGCAACTAAAAACTAATGGTTTGTCCAGGTTTAGAAACTTCTCACCATACAAGGGTGATAAATAAACTACCAAGTGTATCTTACGTACAATAGCCTTAGATAATTACTCAATAGATTTTTCATATAAGCTCAAATGATTTGAAGTTTCATTTCCCAAACTTCCCATCAGCCAAACAACATAGAATATAAATATTATTTAAGTTTGTACGATGTATATATATCATTTGTACACAATATTAATTCCAATCTCTTGCTTGAATTCACAAATTTCATTTTCGAACTAGTATTGATAACCAAACCACCCTAATGCGGACTTTGATCTGATTTCTTGATTAGAAACCTCAATTCTCCTTACATAGCCATAAACTATAATAGAAAACTTCAAAATCATATCAAAAATCCATATCAAGCGTTCGCCGTCAAGAATCGAGCGAAAAATCCTAAATCGGACCGGTGTGATTTCCACAAATCATGTATTCGAATTTGGATCAGAACTGTTATGCGAACAAAATGATCTAAGCACAACTTAATTATTTTATTCTATTGGTTTCTTTTTACACATTATTTACTTTCATAAAGAAATTTTTCCCATTCAATATTTAAAATAATCAATGAATAAATTCTCAAAGTATTACTTAAGTTCCTTTGTAGTTTAATTTACATTTATTATTATATAACTTGATTTCCATTTGATATTACTATTCATTAATGAAACAATTCATACTTAAGTTTCTCTACTTTTTAATTTACATTTTTTTCTTATATAACCTGATTTCCATTTAATATTAATATTCATTAATGGATCATTTCAACTTTTCTTAAGTTTATAAACATTTACTTAAATAGTATTCACTTTTACTATACAATTTAATTATTAAGCATTTTAAAACATTAACTTAAGTTTATAACATTTCTTGAAACATCTTAATTCTTTATATATATGTGGACATAATTTTATTTTGAACATTTTTGTTTTTTTTTGTATAAACATTTCTTTAAACACAATTTCAGTTTGAAACATTTTTTTTATAACTTAAGTTCGTACTTGTATAATATTCTATTACATATTCATATTTAACATTTCAACCTTTTAAACATTTCATGTAAGTTTTATATATGTTTTTACAACGTAATTGAGTGTTATACATGTGTATCTTATTCATTTTAGTTAGCAAACATGTCCAACAATTTACAACTATTAAATTTTAACTCCTCATATTTCATTTAAACGCTAAGCTCCAATTTCTTATTTCTTGTTTTAAATGTTTCCAACTAACAAAATTTAACTTATTTCTACAACTGAAAATCATTAATTAACAGGAACTTAAGAATTTAAATACCTGGTTCATTTCAAATCATTTTGAAATAATATATATACTCATATCTTTTATATATATTAAATCATATTTAGAGATTTTAAATCAAAATCTGTTTATCGAACCAAATGCGTAGCAAAGCTACTAAGTGGCCTCCCCCACTTTGAGACTCGAAAATGAATATCGATGATGCGGCCGTCACCACCGAAATTATTTTTCAGCAACAGAAAGGGGAGTACATAATTTATTTTCTTTTTAAATTCTTGTAAAAACATTTCTTTCAATCTTATTAAAAATATTTAAATTCGTAAATAAATTCCAAATAATACTTATATTTTTTTCAAAAAAATCTTAGAAAACCAATTTCAAAACACCAAAATTTAATTCTCAAATTTCTATTTAAATTCATTTTATTTGTGAATCATAATTTACAACATATTTATATAATTACTTTTTTTTATAACATATAATAGTCAATAGTTTTTAAGAACTTTGACTAACCAATAATAAATGACAATAATTAAACATTATCATTCCTAACAAACAACACGCCAAAAGTAACTATCAATTTATGAAAAATAACTCTTTTTGTATATATTAAATATAGTTTTAGGTAAACTCATTTCATTTACGAATTTCAAAAAAGAAATATTGTGTCGGTTTACCCTGTTCAAGTGTTTAGAAATCCCAATCGATGCCATAACATCCTATGTACGGACCGAAATTCATAAATACTCAATAGAAAAAATAAACACAATACAAAACATTTTTACAGCACTAACAAATACACTCTTTCGTGTATATATACACACACACTCAGACTCATTCTACGGAATTACTAACCCTATCTTTAATAAGTTAATCCCAACAGGCAAAGGTATCTCTAAAGCAAAGCTCTAATACCAACTATGACGACCCATCTTTTGGACAGTTTAAATCAACAATAAACCACATATGTCTAACTCAACCTATTCAAAAGGGTAGATTATCAATGAGGTAAATAAGAAAATAAGAGAAAAGAAGGAAGCAAAACACAGAATCTCGTAACGAAATGACAATATATAATAATTAAATAAACAGTTCATGAAGCTGTTATACAATATACATTTGATTTCAATTTTACAATAATTCAGAGTACAATTAACAACATATCAAAATAATGCAGCGGAATGATAATATAAATTACGATCAAGCAAACCCCATCTTCATCTTCAAAGAATAATGCCTTCAACGCTGAAATACCCAGGCGGATCCAAGTGTAATAAAAAGACAAAACGCTCGAGTCAGAACTAAAATTTCTTATGTAAGTTAACAAGTAAACATGAGTGTGATAGCTTCAGAGATATTTACGGAGTTTTCCATCTCCTATCCAGTGTACATCATGAATGCAATAACTTAAGAGATGTTACGGGATTTTCCATCTCCTAAGGATCTGTTAAACTATCTATACGTAGTAAGATACACTATATATGCAGTGTCTAATCAAAAAAATAAACATTTTTCCTACCGTTAAGGCTTTACACTAATCCCTTTTAACGCATTTTTAAGTATTGTCCTACAGTTTGCCTTGTGACACCACCAGTAACGTCGGTAGTCAGGGAGGCGCCATGATAAGACAACACTAAAAAAATCATAGTAGTCACGTATAAGGATAAAAGTATGACAAGGCATGTGAGGCAATGCCCAAGGTAGGATTCCACCAATTTACCCTTTTTGGTTGGTCATAACCCCTAATGGCCGACCGAGTCCACCATCCCCAAATCAAATCAATGTGCATTGCAAGTCAAAAATCAATATAATACGAAGGGGTAATGGCTCCTATAGGTAGCGAACCCCTTGGCTAGATGTGGGCTCATGTTTTAGTTATTTCCAACTGACACAAGTGTTGGGGTCATCCATCATTGTTCTCTTTCTTCAAATCCAGCAAACGTTCACCAATCCAACCACTCCATTTTGGATCATCCAGCGCGTACACACTTGTTAAAGTGGTTCCGGTATAGATAGAGAGTAGGCCAATATTCTGCCCCGGTCTCTTGAACAACCAAACGTCGTTTTTCACACCGGTTGGTTCTTTTAAATATCAAGAACAAGTCATATTTCATATAAAAATATTAGATTTTCTTCAAAAATCATTTCGAATTCAAAATATGACATACCTTCGAACCATTCGTATTTAAATCAATGATTTAAATATAAATAATTCTCATCTTAAACAGTTTGAATATTGAAAATAGTTTGGATGATTAAAAATAGTTTTAATATTGAAAAATAGTTTGTAATAATTAAAATAGTTTTAAAGATTGGAAATAGTTTTAAATATAAAATAATATTAATATTGAAAATAGTTAGATAATTAAAATAGTTTATATATAAAAATAATTTGGTCATTAAATTAGTTTATATATTAAAATAGTTTATATTAAAATTGTTTCTTGCTTTTCAAAACAATTTGAACTCATGTTCCAATTTCAAATCACAACAAATTAAATTTTCCAACTTCCAATTCAAGTCAACTTCATATTCAAATTTCGATTTAAATCAACCTCAATTCAAAACAATTTCAAACTTTTCATCAAATTCAATTTAATAGTTCTATTCAACGGCTGAAAGTTTCAATTCAATTTCACATTTTTAATCTGTTTAGTTTAAATCCATTTCACATCCAAAAATTTGAAATACCAATTTAAACCACTTTAATTAATGTAAATTCAAAGTTTAAACCTTTAAAATAATCCACTTTCAATCAGTTCAAATCATATCTCAATTCCCACTTTGAAATTTCAAATTAAATCTTTAAACAATTTCAGCTAATAGTTTCAATTTCAACATTTCAAAGCTCGGATTTGAAAATAATTAAATTCATATAAATGCAAATTCAAGATTTTAAAACCTTTAATTAAACCATACCCGGTGCCCGTATATAATTGGCCAAGTGATCATTTATTTCAATTTTAATTACATGGATGGATATATGTATATGTGTGTATCATTTCAACCCATAATTAAATGTCATAGGTATATATTATGTCAACCTATTTCTTAGATCATATCCAATGGTCGAAATGATAATATAAATGATGTCAGTAAATAAATAGGTAATAACAGGAATATGTCAAATAAATAAACAGTCATACATCCATCATCAATCAACAGGCATACAATAACAATTAACATCCAAATCAACCAATATATCCCAATAATTATTGATCATCGATTGTCAGTATTTAACTAGAAATTAAATTCAATATTAATTTAAATGTCAATTTAATTCAGTATCAATTCAATTTCAATTGAAATGTCAATTTAAACTACCAAACAACAACCAATAAAATTCTTATCATTTCACAAATTTAATTCAACTAACATAAGAAGATTTAGTATTATGTGAGTTGGTTTAATCACTCACCTTTGATTTCTAGCCGATCAAAAATACAATAAAAGCCCAAAATCTGAACATGCTCCATATTTCACCAAACTAGTTTCATGTTGTCCAGAATTTTGATATGAATCCAATGGAAGAAACCACACGTTAATCGGAGTTTGTATGCAAAAGTTATTCATGTTAGAACATATAAATTTGAGATTAATAATTAGACCGTATTAAAATATTAAATACTCTAACTTTCATGCACAAACTCCTCCAACATGCGATTATATTTGCAATGAAGTAGAGTTCCAGAACCCAAAGCAACTCCATTGACCGCGCCATTGACCGTTGACCGCACCGACTACGAGCCACTATGACCAGATCCGAGACTGCCATGATGACAATCGTGCCGCCAGCAGCCCATGCCTCCGTCCCCAGGTCATGCCGCCACCCAGGTCAGAGCCACCGTCGTGATCAAATATGGCCAAAGATAGTCGATTTCTGGCGAAATCGAGCAAGCTTGCGACGATCCAATTCGATGGATGAACACCACTAATCATCCTCTACCACGCAGCACCTGAAAGTCTACAGGGTGGATCGTGTAGTGTATAACAAATTATATGTGGCAAAATATATGATGCAACTAAAACAATATTAATCTAAGTAAATATAGAATAAGTACACCATGATTTTATACTGGTTCGGACCTTCCGTCCTACGTCCAGTGCCGAAGCTCCCCTTCGGAATTCAACTATTAAACAACCTCACTTCGCTCGGAGGAATAGACTTGGTTACAATAACTTATTCTTGTCAAATATGTGTTCTATAACACGGATATTGACTAATAAGTACAAATTCTTCCACTATATATCTAGAGAGTATTGTCTGTGAAGAACTGAATATATGGAAGAGTGAAATACAAGTATAGAATGTTAGAGATCAAGAATATATAACATAGTATTTTAGTAGAGAGCGTAAGTAAGTAGGTAAGGGTTCTCTTTATTCTTGATGATATGTATAGTTGTAGAGAGGTTCTTTGAGTAGTTGCATCCATTAACAAGTGCTCTACAGTTGCTTCCGTTGATGATGAAGAGTTGCAGTGAAGAGAAGCGAAGATGTCTATTCAAATCTGACAGTTGAAGTTTAAATTTAAAATCCGAGTTTGAAATTAGACGTCTGGTATTTGTATCAGATGTCTGATACTATATATTTTTTGTACATAGTAGATTTTCATATGTATGAGTGAAACTACCAGACGTCTGGTTTAGTCTATTTGTTTGCCCCAGAGGACTTTTCCAGACGTCTGGCTTGTGCACTCAGACGTCTGAAACTTGTGCATGTCTGTTTTGTGCATCTTTTCTATTGCTTCTTTGATCCTATCGACTTGTAGTCTCTTGTAACGTTCTTTGAGCCTTGTTCTTGTCTTTCTAGTGATGTTGCTCTAGCAAGTACCTGTTAAATAGAAATGTATATGCATATTCAATTTCCGTTGTAAAGTTGTTGTCATTGAAACCGTAGATTTTGATTTCCTAACAGCACCTTCTGGTCATCGATTGGATGAAGATCCACCGTCAATTTGCAAAATCCCACAACAAACAGCTGAGAAAGATCGTCAATTTCTGAACAAACGGAACCTCCAATTGAAAAAAGAACTGTAGATGCTAATTTCGTTCGTCAAGAGCTTTGCGACGATATATAATTTGATAAGGTTTGAGCAGTTTGAATTTTCGGATTTGATTTGAAATTTGAATTTAGGGTTTTGGGATAATATCCATTGGGTATAAGCAGATGGATTGGAAAAGTACATATGGAAAATAAAATAAAAAGTTGCTATGGTTTCAGAACAATTTATATATATACAAAGATGGAACATGAATGGATGGAACAGATCGATTGGGCCTAGCGATAACGAAGACCCGAAAGGCCCGTTTCGTTCCCGAAACGAAAATAGGTCATCCTATATATCGAAATATAGGTTTTCAATATTTTTAAACTCAATGAAACTAATTTCAAACCCTGATTCTATTGTATATAGAAGTTAGCTTTTACAATCAAATTATATTTATTTTTACGCGTTAATTAAACGAATTATTATTAAAATGATCACTTTTAAATTCTAAATTAAAAATTTTCTATCATCATCCTTGATAAGACAGAGTTTAATAATTTTTAAAAATTAAATTTTCCAAGTAAATCCAAGATTTAAATATTAAATAAATTTCGACATTAAATTACAATAGTAATAAAATCCTTCATTATATTTCAAATCTCAAACAAATTCTTTTATTTTGATTTAAATTGTCTTATTATTAAATCAACAATTACCTTATGTACTTATTAACATAAGTTTTCATTTATTATACTCATTACCCTACAATTTTCTTATATTAACTGCAATATTTAATTACATTATATTTCATTAATTTCCAAATTATTTCAAACGGATTTAATAATAGGATGATAAATAAACAATTGTTACATTTAAATAATTTGAATATATTTACAATTTTATTGTTTACAACAAGGATTATAAATTTACGTACTAAATAATTGATTTCTTATGGTATGCAAAAACATATTTAATTAAATAATCTATAATTTCTTTTTTTAATACATCATTTAATTTTATTCCTTATTAAACTTTATTATCGCCATTGATTGAAATTACATCAAAACAATTGCTAATTACATTCAATCAATATTATTAAATTAAATTAAAATAATTTTTTTCAGTAATAAATCATAAATTTTAACTTATGGCAATATTAAATTGCAAATTTTTATTAAATTGAATATTTTTAATTATAAAAAATACGGGTCGTTACACTAGGAAAAAGAGCCAAACGGGGATGTCGGTTTAAGAAGCATTAGGGTATGTTTAGAGTTGGCGCGGTGAATATGGTCCACACTGAAGAAGAAAGAATTGGCAAACTAACCATCATTACCAAAAAGTACCCTATCTAATCTAGTAGTAATTCTACTATTTTTGAAATGGGCATTAGACCAAGTGTAGTTCGAAAAGGAATTTCCTGCAAGCTAGTGTGAGTGTTCAAACAGTAGTTAAACAAATAAAAAATTCATTGGTCATTCATAATATGTATAAAAAAACTGGATAGAAACAACCACAAGATGATTAAAAATATTATTAGCAGAAAGTTAGCCAAAACCGTATAGAGGTTGTGGAGAATAGTGATCTACAGTGACCCAGACTATAATCACGAATTTGAGTTAGTTTATAGCTTAACAACCTTTGGTTTACAGTTTGATTTGAACCTAAATTAGATATCATTCCAAATAATAGCCAAAAGCAGCTCAAATTTTAGTTCTGAGGTCACGAGTTAGAATCTAACCTTGGGTATATTGCATCTAATATGTATATACTATCTAATATTTGTACTATCATTAGATGCTACCCTCTTCTAAGTACCAATTTCAAAAATAATAGCAGAAAATAACATAATAAAGTGCAAAGAGAAGTACACACAATTTATAGTGGTTGTGCCATGCTAACGTCCACTTCACATGATTCTTATTACTATTTCAAAATTTTCAAAGAGATTACAAAGTGTTTAATTTGAAATTGTAGAGAGATTTGAGTTAACAATATAATAGGGTCACCCTTAGGTGAAATACGTATCCATTCATTTTTCAATTTTTTATGGTTCGTATTCATATGTATAGTGGAGGATGTTAGGGCCTCATTTCATCCAAGATATCTCTATATATTCCACAGAGAAAGAACAAGTATACATCCATGAATCTATACCGAAGAATATGTAAAACTTGACTCAGCTCATATGATCGATATCTTTACAGTCGATATCGATCTATGTATATTTATCAGTACCTACCAATCAGTCTTAGTACTATACTATTCAACTTTTTGATCGACCATTCTTAGTGCTATAATATTCAACTTTGTTGATCGATCCACATTTCCTTGTAAAGCACTCTCCAACACAAAATTTCCATCTTATGATACCGTACTGATCCACGCATCGATTGACATCGATCAACGACTTCTAAAAATGCCTTGGATGTTGGTTGTTTGATCCATCTTTATCATTGATGTGCCAAAATTCATTGATCATATGAATCAGTAATAATTGATCATATGAATCATTAATGATTGATCTCAATCGATGAATTTTTCCATACATAGATAATTTTTACCCGACCTTTTTCATTGCATCATATTTTCTATCTCCTATATTTGGGTATTCAAGAGTTCTGAACTCATTTCTTTGTTTTCCAAATTTGAACATCGTTGAGCGCGAAAGATTATGGATAACAATTAGCTTTTGAATTTGATAAATATGAAATATATTATTAAGGGTTTCCTAGAAAGCTAAAATTAAATAATAAGAATTTAATTGCATTGTGAATAAGATTAAAGAAAAGATAATTACATAAAAGTAACTTAGCCATAGAATCGTACAATAGAATATCATTCATCGTCCCATACTTTCGTCTATAAATATAGTAGGTGGCACTTAATGGCTTAACTACCAAACTTGAAGTTCGACAAACAAGACATGAGCGTTGAACATCTCAACTATGAGTAATCAAACCAGTGTCATAATCAATAATATATTTAGTTTCCTCGCATTGATGATAATGAGATCAATATGTTTGGCTATTTGGAAGAAAGTGGTGGTACTCATACTGATGGTTATGACAAGGATCTTTGTAGCATTTACAACTAATTTTTGTGTAGGTAAAGTTGGCATTACGTACGCCGTATTAAACGCGTCAACTGTAGGGCCCACGTGAAGGTCCATTGGGTAATACCGTTGAAAATCAACGGTTAACGTCAAAAGCATCCGATGCACTAGACGCTTCTAAAGCCAACAGTTGATTAATTCCTCCCCTATATACCACCTTCCTCTACTTTGATATGTGCGTTATGTAAATGGTAATCATCTTTCTATACATAATTTCTTTGGCTTTTCCTACACAACATGTTGTTGAAAGATTTTAACGATCGAATAACATGTTTATTTTCTTGTAGTTTTTGGAAGTTGTTGAATTGATGTTTATGGATATTATTGAACCAGTAGACAATCAATTTAATACAGTCCTAGAACAGATTAGGGCATCACACCGATATTACTCATTCTTTAAAAATTGTATCATTACTATTGATGGTACACATGCAGTTGCACATGTACTTACTCCAGTTATGCAATGATATGTTGGACGTGAAAACTTTGCTAAGCAGAATATTATGGCTCTATGTGCGTTTAATTTGACAATTGCTGTTGTAAGGGCGAGGTGGGAAGAAACTACACACGACAGTTAAGTTTTTTATTAAGTTTTAAACAGTACAAATTTAAATTTTCCTCTTCCACCAGCAAGGCAATAATATTTAGTTGACTCAGGGTAAGCACTAATGGATGGATACCTACCTCCTTATCGCAATGTTAGATACCATAGTTTAGAGTTTAATGGAACACAAAACCAACCAAATACCAAAAATGAAAATTTCAACTACTACCATTCAAGTTTACGTATGGTAATTGACGGATCCTTTGGAATTTGGAAGAAAAAGTTTGCATTCTTACATAACGTGCCGATGTACAAATATAAAGGTCAAGTAACGATTATTACTGCTGCAGTGGTTATTCATAATTTCATACGAATTTACAATGAAGGAGACCCTGAATTTATTCCATATGATATAATGATGAACCCGACCTAGTTTTGGAAGAATTTATAAAAGAGTAATATAATATTCGAATATTTAGGAATAACGATCATAAACTTGTTGAAAGAAATGCAATAAATTTCATGGTAGTCGTTCGAGTTAACATACAAAATGAACAAGTTATTGCTAGACTGCATTTGAAACCGTTTGTATAACACTAGTAATTTAAATTTTGTAGCTACCCTTGCGTCATTGTTGTATATGTAGTTCAAAATTGTTATACTATGTAACTATATTTGTACTATTATTGTAGTTGAATTATGTAACGACCAATATATTTTAATGGTTTTTAATAATATATTTAATTGAATTTTTGTGAAATTTTAAATAATAAAATTTTGAAATAAAAACTTAATATCTGGAATACGCCTATTTAAGCATAGCAAATGGTAGCTCTTCATCCGATAATATGGAAGTTTATTTTATTGTGTAGTCGGCTGGTCAATTAATATACACTGCGCCCCAAACGTAATTCACGCAAAGACTAGTTGTTCGGACTTCGCCAGTTGACTTGACGGATGTCTTTCTCTTTCGACTCGCAAGAAAGCAGGATAGATATGAAGGTCTCAATCGCGCCAACCACTTTCACTGAGGTAGCTCACTGGCATGGAACTAGTGAGGAGGCGGCGACCGAAGGGTCGTTTCTTAATATGTGGTCTTTTATATAAATTCAAGTCAGTTAAATTTGATGGTAATAAAATGTTTTTCAAACCTGAATAATTTTATACAATAAATTTGTAAAACATCTTCTGAGTGAGACGTCATCCTTCGTTTCTCCAAATTTGGACTTCTCCGCCTCCGTTTATCTTATTTCCAGCGAATTTGCAGCATTTTCGGTAACGATGTCGACTTTTGATATGATGGTCATGCCATTGATATCTGTATACCATTTTGATCATCTCATCGTGCTGATCTCTATGGGATATTCAATTCTGTGTTTCGAAGTCCGGTACACAGCGGAATTCGCGAAACGAATAGTCGTATCGGTTGCGAACTTGAAACACTTTGTTTTCTTGTGTCTCCCCATATTCCACGTTCAAACTCGAACAGTCATCAGCTTTAATCATTGATTTGAATTCAAGCATACTAACTTTATACATTCTCAAGGTTTTGAAATTTTATATTTTCGTTCGTTTATTTTCTTTGAAAAGAAAAAAAATCATTTAGCTGTGCTTTATTTTTTCTTCCCTCTCTCAAAACTTTTGCACAGCCCATTTCTTTTCCTCCTACCTTGTGATTTCGGCCGACCATCCCTTAAAGCCATCCCCTTCATCTCCTCCTCCACGCGAACCACCACGCCTTTGCCCACGCCCTCCAGAGCAACCACCACCTCGTCTTCCACCCTCAAACACCAAAAAACCCAGCCTGCAAACCCAAAACTTTTCAATTCTTCCCTCACCCGCTCCGCCAACCGAGGCAACTCCGCTTCGCCTCAATCTATGCAACTACCCAGCACCAATCTCGCCCACGCAAGCCTGCCACCGATCTCCTCTGTCCTTCGTTGCCAAGCTCAGGCAGCGCTTCCTCCAGCCTCTTTCTCTCCTACCTCTTGATTATATGGGTATGTATATATATTTATTTTGCAAATATGTTATAAAGTTTGTTTATATATATACAAAGCTATTGTATATATAAGTTCACGCAAGTACATATATATGTATGATTTGACTTATATATATATATAGTATAATAATTGGGTTTGCAGTTTACATCATATATATATGTTAGTTTATATAATCTGTTTCACTTATATATATAGACTAGTGTAAATTTATATATGCAGTATTATGTATGCGCTTTTCATGTATTTATGTCAACCTTTATATATTGTTTAGGTAAATCAGGTAATATATTATACATAGATTTTAAAACTTTTCTTTATTGTTAAGTTTCAACGTGTTATAATAAAATTGTACTAATATATATATATATATATATATATATATATATATATAGTTTGCTTTGTTCCCGTGATGCAAGCTTATGTTTCTTTATATATAATATAATAAGTATTTTTCGGTTGTAGTTATGTATTAGTTTTTACTGTATAAGTTTATGCATCTGAGCTATTGTGTTCGATTTATATAAAGTATATGAGTTTCATATGTTAATATATATTAGTTTATAAAACTTTTGTTTTATGGTTATTGTATAAGTTATGATTACAAGTTTAGTTGTTATATTATATCAATTGTATATGCACAATTTTAAAATATATGAGTGTTATATATATATATATATATATACACACACTTTTAAAATATATGGTTATGTTGACTTTACAGTTTATATAGGGTTATAGTATAATGATTTACATAAGAATATGCGTATTATATAAGTCTACTATTAAGATACAATACTATATTTATATTTTGCTTACTCTATTTCATAAGTCTGCAGTGTTTCATAACATAAGTTTTATATATATATATATATATATATATATATATATATATATATATATGTATGTATGTTACAACTAGTACAGATCCTGTTGCTTGGAAATATTATGTTAGGTTATATATATATTTTTGGTTGTTATATATATATATATATATATATATATATACCCGTAAGGTTTATATATTAGTTTTTATCAATACATGAGTTTAGTTTTGTGTGTGTGTGTGTGTATATATATAGTGACATGTTTATGTATATATATTGATTTTTATTTTATGGGTATGAAAGTTAAAATACTGATTTGAATATAAGTTCAATGGTTTTATTTGGACCATTAGTTTTAAATATACATATATAGGTATATAGAATTGTAAAATATGTATTTTTGATTGATTTTTGGTTTTAGAAAAATATTAATAATATATTTTATATTTCATTTTAGACTATATCTAGTAGATTCTGATTTATTTCATCAATTCCTATTGATCAGCTTTGTCGTCCAACTCGTGCCAATCTAGTTTTGCTTCGGAATTCATGCTTGGATTCATAGCCTATCTCATTGTTATTCATCTCTAGCCTCGAAAGGTGAGCAATCACTCACGATTAACGTTCTTATATTTATTAAATTTGACTTCAATTGAAATGACAATTGAAATATGTTGCTATTAGTTATCTACATTGCTATATATATGATGTTATATGCTATCTGTTCACCTGTGACATATGACACCATTATCTATTATTTTTATATTGATTATATATGCATGTTATATTATTATCATATCTGTTATCACTCTGCAAGTTCCCTGTTAGTATAGAATTCCCTATGGGTTGAAATGATACATACCCGAACGATCTATAGAATAGGAGAAAATCGTTATGGGTTGAAATGATAAACCCAAGCTATATTCATTGAACTGAATTTGGGATTGCGGGTTGAAATGATACATATCCGTATATATATTTAAATTGCGGATTGAAATGTTAAATATCCATATCACTTGACCATAGGATAGAAAATTATATGCAAACGCCGTTGGTCTATACATAAATACTTTGAAAATGATTTCTATGATTTTGAAAGGAAATATATATGGTTTTATTTAATATTGAAATATTTTATATATAATAAGTTTTAATATAAAGTAGATTTAATAATAAGCTTAAATTTAATTAAGAATTTTATTTAATTAAATCGATTTGAAACTTATTGAAATTTAAAGATATGATTTTATAACTTGATTTTGATTTAAGTATTTTAATGAATATTTCACGTTTAAATAAACTGAAGGAAATATTTAGTAAAATGTAATTTAAGGTTTTAAATGGTATTTAATTTATTAAGTGAATATTTCAAGATTAAATAATAATGAAGTTAAATCAAGATCTATATGAAATTGTAAAATTTAGTTTTGAAAAGGTCGAATATTTAAAGCTTTGAAATATATTGAAATTTAAATGGTTTATTTTGTATTTCAAATCTGTATTTGAAATCAATATAATTTGAAATGGTTTATTTAGAAACTGAATTGAATTGAAATTGATGAATTGAGATTGAATTAAATTTGAATTTTGAATTCGAGTTGATTTGAATCGATTTGCAAAATTGAGGAAATTATAAATATTTTACTTTATAAATTATTTTAATATAAATATATATATACTATTTTAATATAAAACTATTTTAATATACTAATTATTTTAATATAAACTATTTTATTTTTATAAACTATTTCATTTTGTATACTATTATTAATATCTAAACTGTTTAAGTGGTGGAAGTTATGATTTCAAAGTTATGGTTTTCCAAAGTATTATGATTTCAAAGCATTTTGATTTCGAAAGGGTTATAACTTTGGAAGTGCTACAATTTGGAAATAGATATATTGAAAGGGAAATGATATTGTATGGATATGGTTTTGAAATGGAAATGATATTTTAGTTTTGAAGTATAAATTATTTTGAAATGACCATGGTGTTATAATGATGTTTGGTTGTTAATAGTGTATATTACTACATAGTAGATATTTCCATGGATCCTTAGAGGATGGGTATCCCAAACATCGTTTAAGCTACTTGTATTCCAGTTGATGTTTCACTTGAATTGGAATTATTAGTATAAGAATGTTAATCCTGACTCGAGTGTTTTATGTTTTGCTTTACGCTCGGGTCAGACTGAGTGTCACGGCATTTGAGACTCACCTTTGGAGTTGGAGTTTCGCTTGGAGATCCATCTATCGATTTTGCTTTCAATTATTCAGTTGATTCCAGTGATGTATTCTAATCTTGTATTTGACTATTGTATTTGAGACTTCTGTTGTATCTTATTTAACTCTGTTATATATATAGTAGCTTCATGAACTACTAGAATCTCTTCCTCTTTGATTCGGATCTCCTTTGAATTCCGAGACTTCCCTTTTGTTCTAGAATCCATATTTGTCTTCCTATTCGTATTCGTTTGATTTTGGAATATCCTATTACTCCATTCCCGTTGATCTGTATAATGAATCGACGGTCCCGCCAATCTTGGAATGATTTATAAAGGTATGAAACTCCTTTACAATGGGCATTGATTCACCAGAGATTTCTGTATCTTCGTTTAGATGCTGCTATCTTTCGCTATGCCTGAATTCTATCTCTTGCGATCGAACGCCGATTTGCCTCAGAATTCTGCATCGATCTTATTCTTGAAGTAACGGTTGACTTAGTTAAGGTCAACCACGATTAATATAAGGCTATCCATCTTCATCGTTTGTAATTTAATTTTCTTATCTTCCTCCCAAGTCTATTTTCGTGATTTGAGTTCTCTTTGATTTGGACACTTCTAATTTTGAATCTCATATGGCGTTTCATACAACGAAATTGATCTTGGAAAATTTTTGATTCGTGTATAAGACAAACTTTATATAAGTATAAGGTGATTTTCAAAACTATTGATTTTGAAAAAGGTATTTGATCTGAAGAGATAAATCTTATATATAACGAAATTTATATAAGAATGATTTGATATATTCGAGATTATTGATTTTGGAAAGTACTTTATCTGAAATGAAATCTTATATATAATGGAATTTATATAAGTGCGATATTTAAAGCTTTGGTTTTGAAAGGGTACTACATATTGTATGTTATATTTTGAAGTAAGAGGTATGAGGAAGTACCCTCCGCGAAGAAATATAGTATGATATGCTTCGACCCAGATGGACTTGGGGAATCCAGGAATGGATTCAACCGATAAACCCTAATGGACGGGTGAATTCAGAAATGGATTTAAACTGATATGGTTATCCGGACTTGAACTCATGAGTTCTTCGATTTTTTTCTCAGGGTAGATGGTTCTTTAATTTACCCAATGGAGGCGCTTTCGATCTTGGGATCTGTTGTTTATGGATCTTCTGGGAAGGAAGTGCTTCCATTGCGTAAATCATCGAATCAGCAGCGTACCACTGCAGCAGGGGTCGATGGTCCCTTGTTTATGGATTGGCTACGATAATTTTCTGGAATCCGAAAG
Source organism: Allium cepa (assembly GCA_030765085.1). Taxonomy (NCBI): domain Eukaryota; kingdom Viridiplantae; phylum Streptophyta; class Magnoliopsida; order Asparagales; family Amaryllidaceae; genus Allium; species Allium cepa. The sequence goes on along the minus strand of CM060941.1, from coordinate 72,881,248 downwards.
GTGGAAGGATCTTCTGGAAAGTTTTGTGTCCATTGTGTAAATACTGGACCAGCAGCGGGCCACTGGTATCGTATTATCATCATTTGACATTGGATTTTGAGCGGTACTTCTCATACTTATTTTTAAGTATTTTTCACTGGGTGTTGAAACAGGTCTACTAAGTACTTGGAGATTTCTAATCTTACGTCTGATCAACGTACGACTAGAGTCTGCGAGAACGAGGATAAACCTATTAAGACATCGAGTTATAAAAGTATTTTGATAAAGTATTATATAAAGGATATTTTGATCATCTTTCTTTCTAAATAATATAAAATGTTTAAAATATTGTTTATTTATATACTACATGGTTAATAGTAAATTATTAGTGTTGTAAATATTTTAGAAATTATTTAAAACATATGTAAAGTAAATGATTATTGATTTATTAACAATGTTCGAAAAGTATCTTGAGATAAAATTAATAAATTTATGAATTATGGATTTAATGATTTCAATAGCTTCTTTGTAAATATAAGTAATGATGTAAATAATTGTTTTCAAATAGTTTACATATATTTATAAAGGTGTTATTTAAATATTTAAATGGTATTTATAAATGAAGAAAGAAATTTTACAAATGAGTTTGAAAAGTATTAAAGTAATAAAGATAATTGATGAAGATTTCAAATGAATATTTCCAGTAAAATTTATGTTGTTTTTTTGAATGTATAGCTTAAAGATATTATACAAATGGAAAATTTTGATTTGCGAAGTTTATTTATAGTAATATACTTGACAAACAAAATTTAAATCTCTATTTTGGAAGTATAGTTTGGAATATTTACTTGATTTCCTAGTACTAATAGTAAATTTATTGGTTTATTTACTGTTTGAAATTTTGTATTAAACTATAAAAAATGTTTTTTTTTTGATTTGAATATTCATTTTAAACAAGTGTGTAAAAATTAATTATGAAGATGTGAAATTTTGTACTTTGATTTGGAAATTTAATGTAAGATTTGAAGTATACTATTAGTTTCAGTTTAATAATCTCGAGTTTATACTTATTTTAAAAAAAAATACGAGTCTAATAAATTATTGGATTTAAGGAACTTTATTTTAAAGCTTATTATAATGTTTTGATATAAATTTCTAACATTGTTTTATATTTTTGAAAAATCTTTGCATAATGCTATGAGGATGTTCTAAATATATCTTATATTTTACTAAGTAAATGAGGTTAAATGTTTTAATTGATTTTTTTTTTTTTTGATATATTGAAATATTTAACTTCAAGGGCGAATACCAAAAAAGAAAAAATAATAAATAAATACAAAAAACTTAAAATTTTAATTAATAACCGAATTAGGTTATAAATTTAAGTAAGGCAATAGAAGCTTAAGTAATATTTTATGAAATGATTCATTAATGACTTAAATCTTTAAAGGAAAACAAACTATGTAAGTGGTTGATCTTTCTATAAATAAGTGAATGGAAATCAATTTAAAACTAAATGAAATTTATATGATTTGAATTGACAGTTTGAAATAACAAATTTGAATTGAATGACTATTTATTGATTTAATAAAATGAATTAAACCAATTTGTTGAATATAAATCAATTTAAATTTAAATTTATATGGTTTTAAATTAATTGTTTTACTTTGTATTTCAATCTATTTTTCTTTATGGTTGTTTCTATTCTTCTACCTCTCTCCTTTTCGGAGACGAAAAGTTTTGAGTGGAGGAGAGTGTAACGACCGATAAATTTTAATGGTTTTTAATAATATATTTAATTGAATTTTTGTAAAATTTGAAATAATAAAATTTTGAAACAAAAACTTAATATGTGGAATACGTCTATTTAAGCATAGAAAATGGTAAATCTTCATCCGATAATATGGAAGTTTATTTTATTATGTAGTTTTATTTAAATTTAAATCAGTTAAATTTGATGATAATAAAATGTTTTCCAAACTTGAATATTTTTATACAATAATTTGTAAATCATCTTCTAAGTGAGACGTCATCCTTCATTTCGCCAAATTTGGACTTCTCTGGTTCCGTTTATCTTATTTCCAGCGAATTTGCAGCATTTTCGGTACTAATATCGACTTTTGATAGGATGGTCGTGCCACTGATATCTGTATACCGTTTTGATCATCTCGTCGTGTTGATCTCTGCAGTATATTCAATTCTGTGTTTCGAAGTCCGGTACACAGCGGAATTCGTGAAACGAATAGTCGTATCGGTTACGAACTTGAAACACTTTGTTTTCTTGTGTCTCCCCATATTCCACATTCAAAATCGAACAATCATCGGCTTTAATCGTTGCTTTGAATTCAAGCATACTGACTTTTTATATTCTCAAGGTTTCGAAATTTTATATTTTCTTTCGTTCATTTTCTTTGAAAAGAAAAAAAACATTTAGCTGTGCTTTATCTTTTCTTCCCTCTCTCAAAACTTTTGCACAACCCATTTCTTTTCCTCCTTCCTTGTGATTTCGGCCGACCATCCCTTAAAGCCATCCCCTTCATCTCCTCCTCCACGCGAACCACCACGCCTCTGCCCACGCCCTCCAGAGCAGCCACCACCTCGTCTTCCACCCTCAAACGTTGAACAAACCCAGCCTGTAAACCCAAACCTTTTCAATTCTTCCCTCACCCGCTCCGCCAACCGAGGCAACTCCTCTCCGCCTCAACCCACGCAACTACCCAGCACAAATCTCGCCCACGCAAGCCTGTCGCCGATCTCCTCTGTCCTTCATTGCCGAGCTCAGGCAGCGCTTCCTCCAGCCTCTTTCTCTCCTACCTCTTGATTATATGGGTATGTATATATATTTGTTTTGCAAATATGTTATAAAGTTTTTATATATATATATACAAAGCTGTTGTATATATAAGTTCACGCAAGTACATATATATGTATGATCCGACTTATATATATAGCATAATAATTGGGTTTGCAGTTTACATCATATATATATGTAAGTTTATATATTCTGTTTTACTTATATATATATATAAACTAATGTAAATTTATATATGCAGTATTATGTATAAGCTTTTCATGTATTTATGTCAACATATATATATATATATATATATATTGTTTAAGTAAATCGGGTAATATATTATACATAGATTTTAAAACTTTTCTTTACTGTTAAGCTTCATACATGGTATAATAAAATTGTACTAATATATATAGTTTGCTATGTTCCTGTGATGCATATAATATAATAAGTATTTTTCGGTTGTAGTTTTGTATTAGTTTGTACTGTATAAGTTTATGCATCCGAGCTATTGAATTAGGTTTATATAAAGTATATGAGTTTCATATGTTAATATATATTAGTTTATAAAACTTTTGTTTTATGGTTATTGTATAAGTTATGATTACAAGTTTAGTTGTTATATTATATCAATTGTATATGCACAGTTTTAAAATATATGAGTGTTTTTATATATGTATATATATATATATACTTTTACAATATATGGGTATGTTGACTTTTACAGTTTACATAGATTTATAGTATAATAATTTACATAAGAATATGCATATTTTATAAGTCTACTATTAAGATACAGTACTATATATATATATATATATATATTGCTTATTGTATTTCATATGTCTTCAGTGTTTCATAGCATACGTTATATATATATATGTGTTACAACTAGTACATATCTTGTTGCTTGGAAATATTATGTTAGTTTATATATATAAGTTTGGTGGTTATATATATAATATATATATATATATATATCCGTAAGGTCTATATATTAGTTTTTATCAATTTATGAGTTTAGATTTGTATATATATAGTGACATGTTTATGTGTATATATTGATTTTTATTTTATGGGTATGAAATTTAAGATACTGATTTGAATATAAGTTCAATGGTTTTATTTGGACCATTAGTTTTAAATATACATATATAGGTAAACAGAATTGTAAAATATGTATTTTTGATTGATTTTTGGTTTTAAGAAAAATAATAATAATATATTTTATATTTCGTTTAAGTCTATATCTAGTAGATTCTGATTTATTTCATCAATTCCTATTGATCAGCTTTGTCGTCCAACTCGTGCCAATCTAGTTGTGCTTTGGAATTCATGCTTGGATTCGTAACCTATCTCATTCTCGTTCATCTCTGGCCTTGAAAGGTGAGCAATCACTGACGATTAACGTTCTTATATTTATTAAATTTGATTTCAATTGAAACGACAATTGAAATTTGCTGCTATTAGTTATCTACATTGCTATATATATGATGTTATATGCTACTTGTTCACCTGTGACATCTGACACCATTATCTGTTATTTTTATATTGATGATATATGCCTGTAATATTATTATCATATCTGTTATCATTCTACAAGTTCCTTGTTAGTATAGAATTCTCTATCGGGTTGAAATGGTACATACCCGAACGATCTGTAGAATAGGAGAAAATCGTTATGGGTTGAAATGATAAACCCAAGCGATTTTAATTGAACTGAATTTGAGATTGCGGGTTGAAATGATATATACCCGTATATATATTTAAATTGCGGATTGAAATGATAAATATCCGTATCACTTGACCATAAGATAGAAAATTATATACATACACCGTTGGTCTATATATAAATACTTTGAAAATGATTTCTATGGTTTTGAAAGGAAATATATATGTTTTAATTTAATATTGAAATATTTTATATATAAAATAAGTTTTAATATAAAGTAGATTTAATAATAATCTTAAATTTAATTAAGAATTTTATTTAATTAAATTGATTTGAAACTTATTGAAATTTAAAGATATGATTTTATAACTTGATTTTGATTTAAGTATTTTATTGAATATTTCATGTTTAAATAAATTGAAGGAAATATTTAGTAAAATGTAATTTAAGGTTATTTAAATGATATTGAATTTATTAAGTGAATGTTTCAAGACTAAATAATAATGAAGTTAAATCAAGATCTATATGAAATTGTAAAATTTAGTTTTGAAAAGGCTGAATATTTAAAGCTTTGAAATATACTGAAATTTAAATGGTTTATTTTGTGTTTCAAATCTGTACTTGAAATCGATATAATTTGAAATGGTTTATTTAGAAACTGAATTGAATTGAAATTGCTGAATTGAGATTGAATTAAATTTGAATTTGGAATTCGAGTTGATTTGAATCGATTTGCAAAATTGAGGTAATTATAAATATTTTACTTTATAAATTATTTTAATACATACACACACACACACTTTTAATATAAAACTATTTTAATATACTAATTATTTTAATATGAACTATTTTATTTTTATAAACTATTTCATTTTGTATACTATTATTAATATCTAAACTATTTAAGTGGTGGAAGTTATGATTTTAAAGTTATGGTTTTCCAAAGTATTATGATTTCAAAGCATTTTGATTTCGAAAGGGTTATAACTTTGAAAGTGCTATAATTTGGAAACAGATATATTTGAAATGGAAATGATATTGTATTGACATGGTTTTGAAATGGAAATGATATTTTGGTTTTGAAGTATAAATTATTTTGAAATGACCATGGTGTTATAATGACATTTGGTTGTTAATAGCGCATATTACTACATAATAGATAGCTCCACGGATCCTTAGAGGATGGGTGTCCCAGACATCCTTTAAGCTACTTGTATTTCAGTTGATATTTCACTTGAGTTGGATTTACTAGTATAAGAATGTTAATCCTAACTCGAGTGTTTTGTGTTTTTCTTTACGCCCGGGTCAGACTGAGTGTCACGACATTTGAGACCCACCTTTGGAGTTGGAGTTGGAGCTTCGCTTGGAGATCCATATATCGATTTTGCTTTGACTATTGTTTCTGTTGTATCTTATTTAACTCTGTTATATATATAGTAGCTTCATGAACTACTATTCTTTGTTTCCGTTGCATTATTGTTATATTACTCTGTCTCTGTGATTCTGTGATTATTTTATTTACTGTATATGTTGAGTTTTGCCAGATATAAATTAACAATCTGGTATTTTGAGCAATTCAAATCCGACATGTGTAGATGCGAATGGTTGAAAATATCAGGATGTTACAAATTATCATTTCAGATTAGTTATGTTCAAAATACATCTATTTTAGAACAATATAATTACGTTAACAGTATAACTAAAAATAATAATAAAATTAATAATCTTCTTTCTTACCCCTTTCAAATAACCCTTTCAAATGATCCTTTCATAATACAAAAAGGTATTCTCTTTTTGTTAAATGTTACCCTTTCATGCCCCTTTCAATCCTTTCGTTTAACATAAAAGCACACTGTTATTAGATATTATACATACTATTACCTGACACGCTTTAGTATGAAAAGAATAATTGCAGCTTATAAAGCAAATCAAACACAGTTGATTCCATTATTTTATTTTCAGTGATAATATCATTCATTGAACATGGACTAAAAGGGGGGACTAAAAGGAGCCTAATCAAAAACATAATCATAAAGAAAATAGAAAAAATAAAAAGTAAAGGTATAGATGAAACTGGTGTGTTGTTTTTTTAAAATGAAAGGAGCATTTGAAAAGGGTATTTGAAAGGGGTACAAAAGAGATTGTTTAAAGAAAAAAGAATGTGTTCTTGTGTTGTGGAAATGACATTTGAAAGGTGTATTATAATTTTTTTGTCATGAATAATCATATTGTTATTATTTTATTTTTGTTTTAATTATTTTAAAATATAATAAATGAATTTATATTATTCGCAATATGAAATACTAGAAAAATTGCAATAAAAAAGATAATTGTTATTAAATATGGGTAGTTTGGAATACAAATACAAATATAATATTATTATCTCCTATATTTTTTTATTACTACATGTATCACAAGCCGCTTAAGCTTCTCGAACTCGTCCAGTAGAAACATACATACATATAGTTTACCCCTCGAGCATTCAAAATGTACATCACTTCCCAGTTCTCATATAGGTCATCCTCCTGCATCACAGTTATACATCCAGTAATGGTTTATGTCATCTTCACGTCATGCGAAGAAGCTCCATATGGATGACGTTTACGAAGAGCGAAAGTAGTAGTAGAATGATACGAATGTGAATAAGCACAGGGAGTGCTGATCTCAATAGCATCGCCACTGAGAAAGTCGGCATACATCTATATGTCGAAATGGACATTGGCAAGTGGAGCCTTCGAACTACGAATTCGCAGGAGGAAGTTTTGATACAGCGTTCAAATATCACATTCATCTTCCTGAATTTCAAAGGCGACCAAATTTCTTGTATGCCTTAGCAGTCGTGCCCCATCACTCGTTATCTCCTTCGGCGTCCTTCTCCGCATTCCAAAAACCACCTTCAAACTGCAAAAGCCGGTACCAGGGGTTCCAATTGCGTTTTAGATTGTTAGACTTGCTTTTTTATCTAATTGGGTTGTAATCGACGCCTATCTGTGTGTTGAAGGCCTTGGTGATTTTCTTGTACCAACAATAAATTCATCCTATTCGTCCTTTGCGAACTTTGAAGTTGGCGAGGTAAATGTCGATAAAGGCCAACATTCGTTACTCTGTTCAATCTACAATGTGGCGGGTAGACAATCCAAAAAATCCATGAGTCGACATTTTGAAAATAACTTGAAAAATTCGAGAAAAAAATAGGACGCGGATATAAGTATGAAAAACTCAAATTCAATGATATTAACCTAATAAAACGACTTAGAAATGGTTAAAATTGCAAGAATTTCCCAATTGGAAAGGAGGAATTTTGCATTGATGAAGAGAAACGGAGAAGAGAATGTAAAGAAGGGAAGGGGAGAGACCGTTGGCAATATAGTGGCGGCGTTGGGTCTAGTCCAACGATTCACTCCAACAGACCAAATTGGTTGGACTCATCATTGACACGTCGGGTGCGTCTGACGCCTACTTTTCTAACCAAATTTTGATTGCATACGGTGCTATCGTATGTTAGAAGAGTTGAAACCAGAGCAATATGATTCAGTCGGAGGCTAAGAAACAAATGACAACATAAAACAAAAGATCTAATCCACAACATGCGAACAATTAGAGCATCTCCAACGGTACATAATTCAAGCTTAATATTCAACAGAGAAGGAAGAAATGCTCTCCAACAGAAGAAAAGAGCCCTAATGTTATGTGTAATATTCAAATACCAATTCAAGAAATTGAATTGTCTCGAACGCTTACTTAAACGTCTGAAGTCGATGCCTATTCAAATTCAAACGCCTATTAAACAAGCGTTTAAAACTTAAGCTCATATTTAATAGGCATTTGGCATCGTTTATCAAATAAGAAATTAAAGCTCAAATGCGTATTAACCTGAGCTCAGACGCCTATCTAATAGACGTCTGAGATAAATAAACATCTGACTGTTGGGAATTTCATTAGTATTCAAAACTTAACATTCAAACATAAAATATTTAGCTTTGAACCTTTGGAGGTGCTATTAGCAAGAAGAAAAATCCAATAAGAACATAGAATAGAGACATAAGTGAGTCAAAAATCTTAGGTAGTGTTTGGTTTGTCATTTTTAGTTTTACATTTTCGTTTATACAAAAAAACACGAAATATATGTATATTGTCGAAAACGACTAATTAAAAAAACGAAATTAACATAAAAAATAGAAAACAATTTTTTTTATTTTCCGTGTTTTGAGAAATAATAAAAACATGAGAAACAATCCGTCCCTTCCGTCGTCTCTTCATTTTCCGCCAATCATCTCCGTTATCATTTCATTCCTCTCATATTTGACCTGCAAATTGAAAATCCAAAATTCGTTTTTAAACCAAACTAGTTTCGTCGGCTTCTTCACTAGCATCTAAAATGACAGTCTACTTCACTAACATGTAGAAAGAGATAATACTGGAGTGCATAAATAACTAAGCCAGACCCACTAACCATAACATAGTCGTCCAAAAAGCGTCAAACAGCGTATATTTACAGTGCAAAAAGCGAAGCAACAAAAAGTATAAAGTAGGCTTCATGATAGCTTGGTAGAATACTCCTAATCACACCTTCTTTAAAATGAAGACATTCTGATTTTAACATTCAAGTGCCCTGTCGACTTCAAAAGATTTGGTGGCACATACATGAAAAGATCAGGAGAAACTTCCTCAAACAAATCCCTTGCATTTTGTGTCAATCCCTTTAATGTCAATGAATTGCGATCCACGGTTTCAACCTCCAGCTCATATCTATGTGGTGTTCTCCCATCCACACGAGTAATCCAGAATGCGTAACCCAAATCAACACGGCGGCTGAGAAGCATATAAACACAATTTGTTGATCGAAGAATAAAGGGTTTCTCCTTCTCAACCAAAACGCTGAACCACTGGTCATAATCAAACTCTTTCCGCTGTTTGTAACTAGCATGTTTTTTGCCAATGTGAAGTGACATCTCAAACTCTTTACATACGAACTTGCAGTCAGGAATTGGGCATGTACGCGGTGCATACCTACACTGGTTTTCGTGAGTAGTAATTCTATTGTATGGCAAGGAAACTGGACAACTGGAATTGGCGTATATGCACTTCATTTTGCATGATTCAATCAGGGACTCGAATGGTATACATCGAGATGTAGCGGTCGTGAAGCAGGTTGGGCAAATCCATTGTCTGTTGCATTTCGAGCATGCGATGTGCCCATTTATGCACTGTACAAATAATACAACCGATCAAAGTTACTCATCTATGCGTTGGCGCCTGAGTAGTGTTTATGCCAATATCATAATATACTACAGCATGGAGGGACAACAAATGTGCAAGGACACATTCATTGCCTTTCTATCAATCTATATATACAAATATGTCTAAAAATGTTTTCAAAATAATAACTGTTGAATAATTTGTTATGTGTAACCTGAAAAAGAGGCAGTTGTAGAGGTCCAAAGCATATAGGACAGTCGAGAATTGATGAATCAATGGTTACTTCAACATCTCTGGTACGCTCCGAAGGTGTTTCCCTTTCTGCCTTACCTTCATGCTTATTGCCATTCATAGATAAAAGTTTCACTGTTTTAGCTGACATCTCCATCTCTTCGTAGGTTACATGGAATAGAAATCAAATTGGAGTGCAATTAGTTAGAAACTAAAAATTACAATTACCTAAGGACATGAACTGATATGAAACAACACATCTTTATTAATAGCTGGCTTGGACGCGCAAACTTTTGTTCCGACCATGAACTTTTCAAAATACCCTTTATTCATATATAATTTAATTATTATCTATTATTGCATGTACAAGTACCTGAAAAGAATTGGTAAATTCCTAATTAAATGCATATGTTATTCCTATTATTTTTAGCTTATAATTTTTTGGCTAGATTGGAACTATTCAAAATAAGTTAAAACAGTTAAATTTTTTTACAAAATCAAACTATCTCTCTACCCTTAAGAATAAGATCTAACAAATAAATATCATTTAAACAAATAAACACCATTTACAAATTCTCAATACACTTGATTTCAACTTAAAAACACGACTAAATATTTTGCAAATTATTTTCTCTTGAATGTGTTAATCATATATAAAGCGTAGAAGAACAATTCAAGCGCAAAGTACATGGCACCACCATCACGCGCGAAGCGTGTGCCGTGACGCTTGTTCTAATTAATATTGTTTGGCTACAATTCAATAGTACAATTGCTCTAAGAAATGGAACAGATATACCTGTTAAATCGTATACAAAACACACAAAGATTTCATTTCACGAGTCAGCTGTCTATGCATATATCTGAAAATGAAGTAGAATTATATAAACAGTTCGAGAAAATAATTTGTTGAAAAGCTCAAACTATTTAAGAAAAATTCAACAACAAACTAAAAAAACCAAATTTGCTAAAAAATTTCAAACAAGATAAAAATTACCGAAAACTAATAAAGTAAATAGGAGCTTACAAAATTCAGAACAGTTATAAAAATTCAAATAAAAAAAACAAAAGATAAAGTTAGGAAAAAAAACCGATTGAATAAGAAACATTGTTACATTGTTGTGGGAAGATAAAAAATTGTTCAAAAGTTTGAGGAAAAAGATATAAAAGCTAGAAAACTTAGAGGAAAACATTTTTTCCACAATTTTTTTGTCGTGTCCTAATGAAATTAAAAAAACTTTGTTGATCGTACATTTGGATAAGAAACACTGGCATGCAGGAGAAGCTCGCATACTCCTATAAGGAGACACTTGCAACCATCGTGGAGAGTCAATCGCAAATTTTGCTATATTAGGGTTGGTCATGTGCTTCTCTTTGAGTCACTTGCTTCTTTATCTTGTACTTATCATCAAAACATCATCTTTCAACCCGCACAGGAATAACTTGTCAACATGAGATCATTTCTGCCTAAATAAACTCAAATACCAACCGAAATGATTCAAAATCTAGATCTATATTCAAGGGGATATTTTGAGAGTTATTGTTGAAACCGATGGAATTCCACAGTTATGAAAAAAGGGCATATGCAGACTAATAGAAATTTTATCTTCTCCCTCACTTCCAAACCGATTCTATAATATTCAAGAATTCTTTCTCAAATCGTTAAAAAGCATAGCATTTCCTTTTATATTAAGAAAACATTAATAAAAATGATATATAAATGAACATAAGTCATAGAATTAGCGAAACCACTATAAACATCATGCACATGATTTTCTTTTTCTTTTCATTATTTGTTTTCCATTTATGTGTTTGTATAACTTATTAGTATGATCACTGATTTAAGTCTGTTAAACTCAATTCAACAACAACAAAAGGGTATCTTTTCCATTCAAATGTTGGTTCTTATTCCAAATCTAAGGTTCTACGCCTTTTACTCGCATTATTTGCACCAAAAACAACATAGACAATGGTCCAACAATCAAAATCCAGATGGTCTTAAATGTAGAATAGAGCTTTGTGATACCATTACCGTAAGTTACATACTCGGATGAACTTGATATATGTAACGGAACTAATAGAAATAATCAATAAGTAATTAAATCTATCTCCAAACACAAATCAATACTCAGAAGCCCTAACGGATTGACACAAGCTATGAAAAATAGTCAATCGAAAAATATCTCAAACCAACACAACCAACAATCAAAATAATAGAGATAATAACAAGAAAATTACAATGAATAAAACAATAGCGAGACTTATAGTGGTTTCACTAACGTTGTGTTAGTGTACATAACTTTTGGGGAGAATTATTATTAATACGACAATAATTATCCTTGATAGAATGAATTTGTAGATATAAAAGGCGAAGAAATTATAATGGTGGAAACCCCAAAGCAATAGCACAAAACTCTTGATCCCCTCAATCTCTTTTCAGCTACTCTTTTATAGTAAGAGGATTACACTCGAAACTGGGGGAAATGCCCTTCGAAAACGTTGCTTTTGATCTCTCGGATCTAGGCAAAAATGCAAAGAGTTAGACTTATGAATTTTAATTTTTTAACTATTCTGGATCTTATTAGCCTATAAGTCTAAGTTAATTTAGATCTGAGCTAAATAAATTTTAAATAAAATCATTACTTTATTTTATTGGTTGATAAAGGTTTGGTTTTATATTACATTCATATTATATGATTTGTACTTGTGCATCACATACACATGTACATGTACGTGCACCTACAACATATATAGTATACATGGTTTAACATCCCCTTTTGGGAATTACACCACAACGGACATGTTAACACCTCCACATACATATATGCTGTGTGTACGCATGTGTGTGTATTAATGTGATATAAAATAACTCATATTTGAATGAATATATACACATATATAAAAATGTAAAAATATATTATTTACATATATACATATATGTACAAACATAAAATCATATTTTAAATAAAAATATAATTTAAATTCAATTTTGAATTTTAAAGCTAGATCAAGATATGAAAATACTTTTGCTTTAAAAATTTAGATCTAATTTTGTAAATAAACTATAATTTTTTAAATGATACTTTATATACAACATGTCGCTGGGACAACATATCACATGTCTATAAACGTTCGAATCACTCTACGCAAGTTTCGAACTTGTGACCTCTTGCACCAAAGCCGAATCACTTAACTATGATTCTTGTGAATGAACTATATTTTATTAATATATAAATTTATGTACAGAAATAATATTAGTTTTTCTAAACGTAAACATATATACATACATATTCAAATTTTTTCTGATAAAAAAAGATTATATTTACATATACATACATACATACGTATATATATAAACACATATACATATATTAAAATTAATTTTTTAAAATCATTTATAATACAAGATGATATTATATAATTAAGCATGCAAATAAATTATATCTATCTATCTATCTGTGTGTGTGTACATTATATCGGCCAAATTTATTTTGACGAAATCAATTTCTTTGTTAAATTCATAAGGATTTTATTTTGTGTTTTTTAATTACAAAATAACTTATGTATGAAAATAACTAAACTTTTTTTTTTCAAAAAATATATTTTATAATGTTTAGAGATTTGTGTGTTTTAAAACACACACGTGTGTATGTGTATTTATAATATATTAAAATTAACTTAAAGCTTTGTATTTGTAAAATAGAAAATATATATTTTAAATTTTTATTACTATATATTATATATACATAATTTTTTTAAATTTTCGATATAGTAATATGTATATAATGTAACAACAAATTTTTATATATTATATACATATGTTTATTTAATTTAAAAAACTTTTGTTCAAAAAAATTCTTTAAATTATTTTAAGTTAGAACTTCTATTTATTTTAATTTTTTGTCGGAAAGCATAATCTCATTTATAATATATATATGTATGTATGTATGTATGTATGTATCTATGTATGTATGTATGCATGCATGCGTGCATGTATGTATGTATGTGTGTATATATATAAATTTAATTTATAATAATAATAAGTTTATAGATCCATATTCTAGATTGACAGCATATATATATAAAGATTCGTGATACACACAGATATATATGACATGTGTGTGTGTGTGTGTTTGTATGCATGTAAATTAGTGTGTTACCTCAACTATGGCTAAACAGTAACGCCATGAAAGCTGAATCTACCGAACTCCAGGGATCTGATTCCATTCTCTTCTAGAAAGCACTAACAAGTCGAGAGAGAGGGTAATGGTGCTTGCGGCTAGATATGGTAAGAGGAGAGTGCGAAAGTAAAGTACCAAAAGTGAGGAGGAAAGGAGTTTAGATAATAGAGAAAAGGGAGAATAAAACATGGATCCAGATCCACCCTTTTCTCTGCAGAGTCAAACCCTACAAATATCAAAACCAACCCCTCCTCCACTATGCCTTGGTCAGCCATACCAACAACCCTTATGGGCTTCAATTCTGCTTCAAGCCAGATCAGATAATTCACATTTAAACTAAATTTAATTATACATCGATATCGTATATTGATACGTGCATATACTTTTATTTACGCACTATTTTCAATATTGATCAACGCAAATTAAATAAAATTTTATAATTAGTATTTCCCAAATATTAGTTAATTTAATTAATTTATAACAATTATAATCTAATTAAATCATGTGGTAGTCGGAGTACTCGACATTACAATTGTGTGACTCTTAAGTGTAAATTTGGTCACTGATTAATATCGATCAATTTGAATTTTAATATTCAAACGTTACACTAACTAGTGTTGTGATATTACGGCCAAATTTATTGCTTACATATTTTCACTAAAAATACAATTTTATTTATTTTAAGAAGTTCCCAGAAGTGACAATTATTTACTTCAATTCTCTTCGTTAAAACTAAATCTCACTAGGACTAATGGAATTTGGTAATGATCAAAATTCGAATATCGTCCATATTCAACTTGCATAGTCCAAACACAAAGTTCTAGGTTCAATAATAACGATTACTATTAACCGAACTACTCTGACCAGAGACTTTGACATTAAGTTTAATTCAGTTGACCGTGATACTAACCTCATATAATTGAAGAGAAGAATTCTCTACTGAATAGTGCTTCATTTCTAATGTTTTAATTCGGCACAACCATAGTCGTTCGATGGATGTTATGCTAAGATTTAATTATAATCAAAGCGAAGATTCTACATTGAAGTTTGACCTTATTCTTAAGTCACGAGAATCGTATAATACCGTTACATTGTTATTTTCTGTTCGACCTTAGTTATATTAACCGACAAAAAGCTATCGAGCACCTCATTCCGTAGTTATCCAATAACTATCGGTTAGTAACCCTATGTTGCCCCTAGCGGCCAAGAGTAATACACTACCCAACATTTGGCGAGCATTATATACTCTGGGATTTATTGATATCTAGTCTCGATATATCATGACTAGGAATATTTAAAACAATGTTTTTACCATGTTGTGATAAATTGTTCATGATTATAACACATTATAATTACTATCACAAAACACACCATTTGTGGATTTTCTATTAAATATACTTAAATTAAATAATTATTAATATAACACATTATAACAGGTATATAATCGAAAGAAAAACACATTTTTATTTCAAACGAGATTTATTACAGAGTTAATAATTTAAAATAAATTATAGAATTGCCCCTAAAGCATACCCCTAACTCCATCAATCTCCCACTTTCCTTAGGGCCAATTATGGAATCTCAATTTGATCCATTTGATCATCTTGATGAGGACCAATTGAGTTAGTCCCTTCGTGAATGGATCCACTGTGTTGTCCTCGGCATCTACTCTTTGTATCATGAATTCTTTCTTCTCAACGAATTATCTAATTAGGTGGAAATTTCAAAGAATGTGCCATGATTTCATATGTGCTCTAGGCTTCTTCGCAATTTGCATCACCACGTTATTGTCAAAAAAGAATGCCATTGTATTCTCCATGTTGGTAATCTCTCCTAGCTTACTTAAAAACTTGCGCGTCCAGTTTGAGGGCAATGTACTCATCCTCTATCATGGAATCGGTTACAATTTCCTTTTTGGAAAATTTTCAACTGATGCCCCCACCATTCACCATAAAACGTAACCTGGCATCAACTTACTATCGTCGATATCACTCTGAAACCTAGAGTCAGTATACCCCTTCATAAGGAAGTCGCCATTCCTATATATTAGTAATAAGTCCCTGTTATTTCTTAAATGCTTTTGTATACATTTTACAATCGTCTAATATTTTTTTCTAGGATTAGTCTGGTATCGGCTCATGTATCCTAATGCATGTGTCACATTCGGTCTAGTGCATAACATAGCATACATTATGAAACCAATTATCAAATCATACAGTATCCTCTTCATATGCTCTTTCTCCTCATCGGTTTGAGGAGCGTCCTTCTTAAAAAGAACGATTCCATATTACATTGGAATATTTCCACTCTTGGAGTTCTCCATACTGGACTTTGTCAATATGGTATCTATGTACAAGGATTGGGATAGTCCCAACAGCCTCTTAGATTTATCTCTATAAATCTTTGTGCCTAGTATATAGACTACTTCTTCCATATCCTTCATGGATAAGTTATTGTAAAGCCAAGCTTTTACTGAATGCAACAATGAACTGTCATTGCCAATCAACAGAACATCATCAAGTATAGAACTAAAGTGCAATATCTTTACTCTAACGTGCTTGTTGGAATGATATAGGAGTGTCATCATCTAAGGCACGGTCCTCCTTGCCATCCACGAGAAAACCATATTATCTCTCCAATGCCTGAGATTTCCTACTAGACCTTCTAATAGGTTATGTGTTTTCGTATACAGGTGAATTTTGTTATCCCACTTGTCTGGCCTCTGTTTTAACTTCTTGGATCTCATCCAAGTCTACAACCTTGCTATTAATTTATTTTAACATAATTTTCTTTTCTAAAAAGACACCATGTCGAGAAATAATAAGCTATTGATACATCGGAATTGTAGAAAACATATTTGTCAAGTTCCTGGGAAATCCTATAAATTTACACAATGTTGATCTTGCCTTGAGTTTATTGAGGTCAACGTTCTTAATGTAGGATGGACAACCCAACACCTTCAAATACTTGAGTTGGGGCTTCTCCCATACCGCATGTCATATGATGCCTTAGGCACAGATTTAATAGCTACCAAATTCAACATATGCACTGTAGTTTCTAGGTTACATACTCAAAAGGATAAAGGTAACTCAGATTTACTCATCACGGAATGAACCATAACTAATAGAGTTTGATTTTATAACTCTGAAACACCGTTGTGTTGCGGAGTATAAGGTGGAGTAAACTGAGAGATAATCCCATTGTCCTTTAAGTATTGTTGGAGCTCTTATCCAACATACTCACCTTTCGTATGATTTTCAACCTCGTTTTTATATTCAATAATTTCTCACAAACATCAAATTTTTTCTTCATTAAATACATATATTCTAGTCTTTAGGTCATTATAGGCATTGAGCTACATACATCATTATGTACAAGACCCAAGAGTTCATTACTCATTCATTTCTCCCACTAAAGGGGGTGCACAATCATTTTTCCTTTGAGACAGGACTCATACTATCAAATGATTCAGGATTAAATGACGTAGAAAACCTTCTGTTTTCAATTTGCGTAGTCTTTTCTCACTTATATGACCTAGCCTAGAATGCCAAAGGTAGTTATTGTTTATGTAACAACTTGCACCCCGGTAGGCCCGAATGTGTGCTAAATGGAAAACCCAAGTCCACCATGGTATGGATCATTGGTTTTTGGTATCCTGTAAAATAAAAAAATGCATATCAGAAAACTATCGATATAAACTCGCATTGGAATAGTAAGCTATAATAAACAAATAGTTACTGACCAACAATGACACTTCTGATATTTAATGCCACTGTCAGTGCCGAGCATGCATAAGGAAACCCGTCCTTCTACTGTTCATGGCTTGTACCAGTACCTATTTTTCTAAAGCTATCCTATCGGTTGTAATGAGGAGGGGGTTTATTAATTACACACTTTATAAATAACACTAGTTTATGCCTATTACCTTCAGTTACATGTTATGTCTCTTATTTTATTTTTATTTAGTCATCTTGACCTCACGTACGCGTACGATACGCCCTATCTACCTGTAATATACTATAAAAACATATGTGAATGTGTGTGTGTGTGTGTATAAGTAGCACAGTCCCCTTTTGGACCAAGATACTAATTCCACTAGTATCTATAATCCAGCACCTCGTTAGGATCTAGCACCAATGCAGTATCACGTCCTTGTCGTTGTACATACCAAGGAACTCCCTTAGCGCCTAATAGCGGCACCATAATATTTAGCCGTATTCTATCCATTTTGAAAGACCCCCGTAAAGGGCTATCTAGCCTAGCCCCTAGCAAACAATCTAGCCAACAATTAGGTGCATTACCTAAATGCGATCTACACTAGTAGGAGTTATAGTCGTTTAGGCGGAACCCTTATCTTTCCACTGACCACTCAAGACTAATAACATTATCGACCTATGTACAACTCCTACTCCCTAATATGGTACCAAACTTACACTGACATAGTGCCGAGCCGTGCTTATTGTCCTATTTAGATTGCGAACGAAATTAAGATAATACCCACATGTTACGTAATACCCCTTAAAAGGTTAAAGCAGACTCTAGTTGTCCGTTGAAACTTCGACCGAGGTGAACCTTCCTACTTGGGTATTCCTCACATGTACATGAATATATATAACTTCAAAGGTCCTACAGTTGGATATGTCCTACATCAGTATAATGTCTACATAACTGCTATATGCAGACTTCTGTTATGTAACACTACTGACCTCACATTCCAATCCATTTTAATGACCGTCATTATTATCATATCTAAGTTATTAGCTAACTTTAATAATTCACGCCTATCATAAATGCATACTTGGGGCTACGTGTGTGTGTATCTATATATCTGTGTGTGTATTCCTATTTTTTTAATTATTACACCTTCAATGTGCAACCGTTACTAGTATTCCTCTACTTCTTTGTGCGTTTACTTCTTATTCCATTTATACCAATTTAATCTTATTTATCGCTTAAAAGATCCAAATATCTTTTCTTATTTTCTTCCCTTTTGTGTTATTGAACTTTTATTTCAATTCTTTTTAACTTTTACTACCATTTCTTGTTTAGTGGACTTTTCATTACCTTTCTGTTTATATCATTACTTTACATTATTCATTCTATGACTTGCCCACCCTTTTGTCCTTTATTATTTGATTCCTATCTTATCCCTATTGCATATATATTTGTTTTTCCCTTAACCCATTATTATTATTCCATTTGCAATTCTTTAATTCATCCTTAGGGATTTCTGCATTTTATTGCATTAGAATACATCTCCTTCAAAAGGAATGGTTAACGTGGTAAATTTCTATATTTTATCCAAAAAGAGAATTTGTATTATGTTTGAAATTATAAAAAATTATCTTTTCACAGTTATTGAAACAGATAGTGCAAAATATGATATCCTTATTTTATACAACTCTTTCTTTTAGACATATTCCTTGTTATTTCAAAAGTTACAATTTTATTTACGAATCTAAACTTGGTAATCTATAGAAATTTATATTGCAACACCCTACATTCAATAAATTAAAATACTACTTAAATCCCTATAATTTATTGTGATAATTCTGGTTTACATTTTTACTTACATAAGTCATTTTAATCTACAAACCTGGAACTACCATGTAATTTATCAATTTAAAGGACTACTACTACTTTTCCAGATTCACATACATGCAATATTAGATTTAAGTTACAATCACATAATATGAATGTTGGATTTACAGATTCATTACACGTATACAATTTTAGCCTACAACTCCAAGTTTACATTTTAGGCATACATGAATAGATTTACAATGGTATAAACCCTATATTATATATAAATATATAATTTTCCACTCACCTTTTTAGCTTTTCAAATCTTCAAATCCAATCCCTATTATTCCAATTTCACTCCTCTTATTCTCCCTATTTGAATACATATACCACATGCATACATACATCTATAAAAACCTAGATCAGAGAAGAGATTTGGATTTAATTTAAATTCATATCTGGATACATAATTTTACCATGGCTTTGATTCGACCATATTCTTCTTCTCGATTATCATTTCCTATTCTCTATTTGTATATACATATATCAACTATAACTATATTTAGAATTAAGAATTTCTGGAGAAGAGAAAATGGCAGAACTCCATCATTACATAGAAAATACGATAAGAAAAATGAGGGATTGGACCCATATTTATTGGGGTTTGAATCATTGTCAGTAGTTAGATTAAATTATTTTAAATCTGGGCCGTTCGACTACGTTACAAATTCATAATTGGCACCCAAACCATTCGACCACCATCCCCATCGATCGATCGCCGTCCCCATCGGTCGACCGCTAGGTGTAGACTGGTTCAAAACGGATCGACCGGTTTACACTAATTACGTTAATTTATTACCGATGCTATATTTTGTTAATTTAATTTCTTTTCCAACCGTTCAAGATGATTTATCTCTGCATTAGTACTTAATTAAACCTTAAGTAATATTAACGTTAATTAACTTTAACTTATTTCACTAATTACATTTATTTCCTTAATTACATATATAATTATTTATGACCCGAAATATTCAAATGTTAATAATTTTTTTGTTTGAAATTCAATCGAAGAACTTTATATATGAAAATTGATCAGAAAATTGCCATGAACCCAACAGTGCAAGTTTTCTGTTTAAAATTTAACATTTGTAAAAATTCTATTTTTCGGTATTGTTATTTACTAATTAATTTCTTTTTAATTAATTATCGCTAAACTTACGAGGTTTTACATTCTCTCTTCTAAAATAATTTCGTCTTCCTCAAGCATTGAATCATGTAACATTGCACAATACCCATTGTAAACTAACCAACCAATTTGTGTGCAACTAATTTTGCAATCAATAGTGTACAAGTGCATGGTGTATTACAATACATATGATGTGCATGCAAAATAACTCTAGTCGGCACCTCCTATATGAATGCATTTATTTAAAACAAATATACGGCAAATAACCTGTATATATTGGAAGTTCTATATGTATGCAAAATTTTAAAAACCAAAATTTTTGTTTTGCATCTAAATTTTGCAACGATTCTATGAATAGAAGTATAGTTCGACAATTATGCATCCAATCTCTGCCATCCAAAATCCTAGTACGCCATTGATAACATTCAAAGTTTTGAAAATTTTATTTTTATATACCTAAATTCTTTATGCCGGAAAGGAGCTTAGATGAAGACTTCTATATTTCCATCATTCTCTCGTGTACATTTCCACTGTACCTTAGAACCTTCCATTATTTGATTTCTATCTTATCTCTATTGCATATATATTATTACTATCCCATTTGCAATTCTTTAATTCATCCTTAGGGATTTCTGCATTTTAATGCATTGGAATGCATCCCCCTCAAAAAGTAAAGGTTATCATTGTAAATTCCTATATTTTATCCAAAAAGGGAATTTGTATTATATTAGGAATTACAAGGAATTTTATTTACATAGTTATTAAAATAGACAGTACAAAATACAGTTTTAAATGATACACATTTATGGTTAAATTATTTTAAATCCGATCTATTCGACCACGTCATATTTTCACAATCGACACCCCAACCGGTCGACCATCGTCCTCCACCGTGACCGCTAGGTGTCAACAGGTTAGAAATAAGGGTCGACCGGTTTATGCTAATTATATTAATTACTTACGTTATATTTTGTGATGACTCACAATTTTATTGTTTTGATTGTGAATATTGAATTAATTTTTAATATATAAATAATTGTTTATAAAATCTTAATAACTTCTTTTAGATAAGGAATAATGATGGTGAACTTGTTATAGAAAAATATTTACAAAAATAAATAGTTCAAACATAAATCGTTTTATTGATAAGAAACACGTGAATTTTTTTAACTAGGGCAGATTTTGATGAAGCTAGTGTCATCGTAACCGGAAAATAAGGAGATATGCACAAACGAGTTTCATGACGATTAGACATCTCGTGTGATCATACGAGCTCGAAATGTATAATGTATTAATTAGAGATTTAAAAAATAATATATTATTTTATTATATATAACCGCCTCATTCATTCCTCTTCCTCATTTAGTCATTTCTTTCTTCATTTCATTTTCCTAGAAAATAAACAAACGTAGCCAACTCCTTTTCTAAATTCTTTCCGAAGCTACGATGCATGAAAATCAACATCGATTAATTTGTTTAAATCATGTGCCCAACAACTTTCAATCCATGTAGCCGTTGAATGGTGCGGTGGTGTTTGGAGGGAGACAATTTTTCTAGGGTTTCATATTTTGGGGTTATGGCGGCGATTTAGGCGACTTTTGGCATGGACGAGGGTAGCGTTGTACTTCTAGTGTGGAGGCGAGTCGATGGTTTATCTAAGGTGGTGTAACCGCTCCTAGTGAATTGATATATTTTAGGTCGAAGAGGGGAGGCAGTAAGCTATGATTGGGTATGGGGTGTCGAGCGTCACTTGGTTGGGCAGGATGTGAAGCACATGCAAAGAGAAGTCCATTGGAGCTAGCAATATGTGATTCCATCGACCGAAGATTCCATTGACCAAAGAAGGAGAATTCGAGGGGAGAAGGACTATTTTGGGTTTTGTGCGTGTGCACATGTACAAGGATACAATAATTTAAAAATTTGGGGAAAGAATCAATTTGAGCGAGCAATAAAAACTAATTAAGTGTTTAGTTGACTAGTTAAAATATTTTAATCCAAAAACTTATAAAATTCATATCTTCTACATACGATGTCCAAATCGAACGCATTGCGCTCGTAGGAGTGTTATCTACACACGACAGCTGATTTATCAAGTTTAGAGTAGTGGAATTTTAAGTTAAAATCGAATTTCATTCGATTTTAGATGGCATAGGAAGACGTAAGCATCAGTTGGAATTTTGGTGAGTTGACTCACCTTTGGATGAACACTATATGATATGTGTGTTGATATAAATTGGTATATGCATGCTTCAATGATTTGGTTAAATACCCATTTTGGAAAGCATGATAGTATATGAAATGAAAAACAGGGAACTCATAAAATTTTATAGAGGGATCCAAATTCCTCGCCACTATTGATTTTAATTTCATTTATATACTTGTTGTATAACTTATTGAGTGTCAAAGCTTAGTAGCTTAGCCATATTGGAAATGACTTTGATATGTTGAAAAAGTTAAACTCCTTTTGTTATAGATCTACGAAAGCACTTATAAAGCATTGTG
Source organism: Allium cepa (assembly GCA_030765085.1). NCBI lineage: Eukaryota > Viridiplantae > Streptophyta > Magnoliopsida > Asparagales > Amaryllidaceae > Allium > Allium cepa. The sequence continues at coordinate 72,857,981 of CM060941.1, read as the reverse complement.
GTAGCTCTAAGTCTCATTATAGTATTTTGAAATACAATTATTTGCTATTTTTGATTTGGAAATGGTTTTGATTTAGAGAATGATTTTTAACTGTGGATTTTGGAATTTTCTATGGCTAGAAATTGTTTGTGCCAAAAATGGCACAAACACCCAAGAGATTGTGTAGAGATTAAAAGGCGAAGAATGGTAAATTAAAAAGAGTAAGAAAGGAACACACAACCTTTATAGTGGTTCGACTGATCTTGGCCTACGTCCATTTAGTAATTTTATTGCTTATATCACTAGTTTACAAGCGCAAATTCTTACGGATCGGTACAAATCGTTAGGTGGTTATAAGAAATCAGGGTAAGGTGGAGCTACCTTAAAAGTGATCCCTGCTCTTCTATTTATAGCAGTGGAAAGCCTAGAATCTTGCTTCCATAATCTCCAGCTCGTTTTCCATGCAATAGACCACTTCTTGAAGAAAATAAATGGACACCTCAGCAATTGGATTGGTATCGATCCATGGGCTTGGATCAGTATCGATCCTTATGTTCTTCATATGGATGGTTTTGAACTCTTTGTTAAGGCTCGATTCTTGGTTAGCTTCATGATTCCAAACTTGTGTGCACTAATATTAGCTTGTTTCTAAGTTTGATTAATGGTTCTATGAAAGAATGGAGCTGCAAATTTCAAATGCTCATGGAGATCGATAGAGTATCACATGGAATCAATGAAGTATTGATTGAAATAGGCTCATAGGATCATCATTAGCATGTATAATGAATGGGGGAAGATTTTGATGAGATTTCATGGTACCGATCCATGATGTTGGATCAATATCGATCCAACACATTATTGGATTAGCCTCTTCGAACTCTTGAGATGGCTTGGCCTTTTCCTCATGACTCTGTATGCATTTTGTTTTAGGACACTTGGGCAACCCTTTTGGGCTTCCTGCTTTCATAGTTCCTAAGTTCAATTCGTCCAGTCTATCTACATATTGCCTGGTCTAAAGACTGGATAAAACTTGCTACCCCATAAAGTACATCTTTTATCAAATATAATGTACTTTAAATCAAGACAAGTTGGGATTGCTGCGTAGGGCTCCACTGTATGCTTTGAATGGTCGTTGTCCTTCCCGTGAATCCTTTCTGTGAAGAGTTATGTTTTTAGCTATTCGTCGCGATGCTTTACCAACATCTACAACTATAAATCAAGAAGATGTTCCCAAGATCTATCATTTCAAGCTTGGTAGTTTTGAACTGACTCCTTCCATGAATTTCCAAGTCTGAATCTGATTTCTGCGCCTCTCGTCATTCGGGGTTGGACATATACATGCTTGCATGTTCACATGCACATTCTTGAATAAATTCTGGTATTAAAATATATGCACATGCATGGACAACCATCGTGTGTGTGTGTGTGTGTGTGTGTGTATGAATCAAGAATTAGTATAGAACTGATCTAAGTCTTTGGATTGGTATTGCTCCAAGAATTGGAAAACGTCTTTATTTTTGTTGCCCTGAAAATCGAAGGTCTTATGTTATATAACCTGATATGTTTCATTCTCCCTTTACATTACTTTGCACCGAACCAAAGCTTAGGGTCCGACATTAAAACTTTTCTAACCTAACTCTGCCTTTGCTCATACCTAGGATCGTTGCTGCCTGACTTTGCCTGAGCTTGACGTCGACCATCCTTCCCGAGTCTATCTCCATAATGCCACCGCTATTGAATTTGAATTCATATTCATAGTCTCGATCCATCTCCTCACCTAAATCTACTTCCAAATCCTACCCCAAACTCATACCCGATTCTCTCTATTGAATTAGGTAGGTAGAGGCATCGTTGACATGTATGGTTTCACGTTGGTGGAGGTGTGTGGACTTAGGGAATGGAATAAGAGGGGAAAAAATCTATCCAAGGATTCGGTTTGTGGAGGATTTTTGTCCTCAAATCCTTCCTTGGAACTTGTAACGTTGATGAACTCCACTTTGCACTATGCTATCCCCTGAGTCTTGATGCCTATCCAATGCTTAGCTATTGACATAAAGTCCATTAAAATGGTTAGGAATGACGGTCACTTCGAGCGATGTCCAAACTTTTAAAATGAACTATTATATAATATTGTAAATCCACACTGCACTGACACCGCACAAGTTTCACTTTAGCATAGAGGATATAACTTATGATTAATTTGATATTGATTATCTGTCAGGTTTTTATAGAAATAGATCATAGACGTTCTGAGCGTCTTGGCACTCAAGCTTTAGGTTTATCATCTTCTATATACGTCAAGTCTGATGACGAGTCGAGTTTGACTCTGGTTCCACTTGCACAACAAACTCCAGTGCAGTCCATACCTCCAATTGAAAATCCATAAGTGGATCAACATATATAGCTTCAAGTGTGATTATGAAATTTGGTACACATATAGTTTCAAGAGCTAAAAAGGAAGCCCTTCTCTGACCCCCTTGGAACTGGCTAAGAACTTTTGAGTCATTACTGGTACATGAAACAAGCTGAGCTATTTCAAGAATAAATGGTTCTATGTCCACTGTTCACCTGGATTTGCACGATGATGGCTATCTGGACATAAGTTATACTTCATTTGTTTGTTGTGAACTCTCCTTATGACTTTGCGAGCATAACTCATATTCTTTTTTTCATTCAGATGTTTTGGCAAGACCCAATGGCGCTACACTTGCAGATACCATCGGAGTTCTTATGACACTTCCAGAGTAGGATAAGAATATTAGAGTCCATCTTTCGAATAAGAATCTCCTAGATCATAATTTGCTAGACGACCATAGCACTAGTCAAGCCAAAGTGGCTTTTGACGATGATGGTGATGACAAAGATGATAATAACTCGCTTGGAGGTGGCAATTTAACTCCTGACGTGTCCCACTCCCAAATCCAGGGGTTGAAGTTGAAAGAGAGCAAGAATACGTCGAAGAAGGTGAGATTGTAGGTGGAGGTGATGAAGTTGGCCATGATAACATTGATGTAGGCCATAAGTCTTTGACTGAGAAGCCCAAAGACGATCAATGGTTCGTTCTATAGAAGTGCCAGGTTGTTAAATTTTTTAAGGGACAAACTTCCACATAGTCACAACTTTAGAGGAAACTCTTCTCCACTCGAAAGATATCTTTGCCAACCTAGGGCCGGTTCCAAGCGAAATTAATCCTCCGGCCTTGACAATATGAGTCTCGAGGGTCTTGACTACCCTACCTTGATTTCATGACGATGGATTTCCTATTAGTACAGGAGAGATCACTCCTATGAATAATGCTCAAGTTACAGTCTGTCGGGGGAGGGGGGAGGGGGGACACTATGACACTTACACATAGGTGTACCAAATTGCACCTATTTTAGGTCCCTCCTCGTTGAAGCTAACTTGTTCCTGTTTCATCTGTAGGATCCATAGAGAGAAAAAAGTATATTTTGGACCTTTGAAGAAAATATGTCTCGATGGAGGTGTTGCTCAGACACATATCATCATGATGGTGGCTGAGACTCGAAGTTTAGCCAACGGTCCAACTATGATAGGGGAAGCCATGATAGAGATTGTCAAAGGCTATCAGAGATTAAATGATGAGATATTGGATTTTGAGAGAAATCAAAAGCTGTAGTTTATCAACAGAGCCTATTTTAAAACGACACAGTCATTCAATATTCACACATACATGCATCCATTTCAAACCAAATTCTCAGGTTAACAACATGATTTATATTCAGATATCTCAGAAAAATTCAGGTTTTAAAACTATTTTTAAAATAGTTTACTCACGCTGGTTTCCAGCCTGACCCGGGTGTTACTTTGATGTAATGCTCGGGTCAGACCGAGTATTACAGATTTTCAGGTAATGACGTTCTGGAGCTCAGGATATGGGTTGGATGATAGGAACGTATGGAGAGCTCCCTCTGCATATATCTGAGTCATGTTGATTATGTATGTATATATGTTGTAACTCTGATGTATTACAGTGAAATTGACAGATATAGAATTCTTTCGTAAACTATTATTATTTGATATTATATTTTCATCCACTGCGAATGTGAGAATCTTTATGGTGTTTCTTTTTCTTCTTCTTCTCCTATCTCTTTCTTCTTTCCCTAACTATCTGGAGTTTTCGGGTTCGAAAATTCTGGGTCGTTACAGTCCATCTCATGACTATACTTCTAGATACCATTCCAGGTCTAAGTCACCTTCACTACGAGGTTAAGACAAGAATTCTAATCGTTGGGATGACTTTTGACCAAATGATGCTTCTCGTGCACCACCTCCGGCTTCCATTTCTATCCAATATTCGACATCAACTCACATCAGTTAACCTTCTAACTGTAGGCACTATAAGGGTGATTCTAAGTTCTCTCATCTTAAGGTTAGCAAGAAAACGATTGAAGCTCCGATCATCACTGTGGAGCAACAACTTGCTATTGATGCCTGAATGACTAAACTGAAGGAATGGTTTTTGGATGTATGTTTTGATGGACTCATGTTTGTGCCCAACCTGAAGAATATTCTACCTGAGGTTAAAGACCAACAATCGCTTTTGTAGTTGATACTCATGATTAATATAATGAATGGAAACGGATAGCCGAGAAGATCTCTAAGGTTTTGAAGGAAAGGAAACTCGAGATCGACAATTTGAAACTCATGGAAGCACAAGACTAAAGGATAATTTCTCATCTCGATGCCGAGATCACTGACTTGAAAACAACATAAGGTAAGGCCAAGAAAAGGGATAAGGATGCTATCAAAGAACTCACGATGAGAGGACCAAGCTTCGTGATGAGATCGAGACCGAGCATTGTCAAAATCACAACTTGGTGCTATAGAGAAATTCCTTGACTACAAAGGTGAATAAGCTGTCGGTCAAACTCGAGAGCGAGACAAAAACGAGGAATGAAGCTCTCTAAAAGACTCAAGGTTACCGTGAAGAGAATCTTATAGTTCATCAGGAAAGGGATGAGGCAGTTGCATGTGCTCAATACGTGGATGACCTCATGAAAAAGGAAGTTAAGGCCATTAAGAAGTGGATGATGGAGAGATTTGAGCCACTGATGGCTTGGGGATGATTAGCCCAGGCCTCTAGCACTGGCCTGAAAGTAAGTTATTAAGGAGGAGAAGAATTTCTAAAAGGTGGTGAGGTAGACCTGACTCAATTTGAAAAGGTGGTCTTGATAGGAGATGAGCTCAGAGTGCTAAGTGAGGGCGTGCTAACTTTCCATTTCGAGCTGGTCGCTAGAGTGCAAAAAAGCATAGCCGAAGGCTCCAGATTGTCACCTCGCGATATCACCACTAGCCACATACCTGGACCCAAAGCTGCTCCTGATTCATCTTCCATGTCAAAACACTCCATCTAAGGGCCAAGGAAGAAGCAGGAAGAAGCCTGATCAAGTCACACTTTCCTTTGGAGAAGAGAAGAAGTCAAAGAGGAAAAAGCATAAGAAGTGATCGATGGTTTGTTTTGTGTAGGTAAACTCACTTATGATTTGTAGTCGTAAGAGTTTGTTTTTCATTTTAGGTCGGCATTGTGCGGTTTTGGCCCTTGCTTTTTTTTCCAGCTTAGATGTAAATAAAACTTGTACTTTCCAAGTTCTACCTTGAATGTGAACAACAAAGACTTTTGTTTTTTGTCAATTCTCACTTGAATTCCTTAAAGTATTTGAGAAATGCGCTTTTCGTTCGATGTACTCATAATCCATTTCTTTCCATGAGTGTTTAGGAGTAAAACATTTTCCCGTTCCATGATTTTCCGGCCTTTCTTTGTTCTTATGAATGCAAAACGATTGCTGAAATGCTTGTCCCTGGGCATTTATATGCAAGCATATAGGATTTTGGAATCCGATCGAATTTCGATCACCTGAAATGGTGACTTAAGCATTCCTTTTCAAGAAACTTTAAGTGCAATCGCGCATCTCTTCAAGTGTTAATCGAAGTTCGTAAGAGATCTCTCCTAACTCCAAGCAATAATCTCTGGCCTTGCCATCCTTTGGGCAAGACATTGACGCTTTGCCAAACTCTAAGCAAAACCTAATGAATAGATAGTTGAGTCATGTCCATTTTGGGTTTATACTCCTACCCCTACATCAAGGACAAGTAATAGCGGATGGACGATCAATTCACGTCCACTTTAGGTTTATACTCATACCCCCACATTAAGGAAAAGAGTTAGCGGATGGAAGGTCAAATCACGTCCACTTTAGGTTTAAACTCCTACCCCTACACCAAGGATATGAATTAGCAGGCATTCATCTATGGACACCAAAAGTGGTTGAACTTCAAGCGTCGGATCATGGACCGTAGAAGTTTGATTGACACCTAACTCCCGGTACCTACATACCTGCATTATACACATGTAGATCCATTTGAGTCGGTCATAGTTCGCAACTCCTAAGCTATGTAAAAACAAAGTCACAGATTCAAAAAGGCATTTCATTTTATAGGAGACAAGAAATGATGGGTTCTGTCTTATTGTATGGCTTTAATTATGTACAAATTTAACGGATTTAATAATCTTGTTCACAACTTCAGCTTATCCATTTTCCTGGGGTGTGCCACTGTAGCAAATCTCTTTTCTATGCGATATCAGTGGCAGAAGTTTTAAACTTGGTGCTATCGAATTGGGTTATGTTACCGGTTATGGAACTCAAAATGATAAATGATACTCTGGACCACGAAGTTGATTACTTTCTTTGCAGTAGTCATGGCTAATGGCTCTACCTTGGCCCATTTGATAAAGTAATCAACCGTAATGATGGCATACTTCACGCCACCCTTGAATATCGGCAACACACCAGTAATATCAATTCTTCAAACTTCATATGGCCAAGGACTTACCATTTGAGCAATCTCTAACATTAGGGCTCTAGGAATCTTCCCAAATTTCTGGCACCTGTCACACTTTCTGGTGTAATCACCTGTGTCTCGATTGATAGTTAGCCAGAAGTATCCATGGGGGAGTATTTTTTTATGAGGGTTTTCTCCTTGGTGTGGTCGCCATAGGCCCTTCATAAACTCTCTCAAGGCTCGTTTAGCCTCATTTTGGCTACACATCGTAACATCGAGACTGAGAATCCTTTCCTACTAAGTGCTCCTTGTTGAAAGATATATCTCAAAGCTTATTAAAGTAGCTTCCCTCGCTCGTTCTTTCTGTCCAAAAGGATTCTCCTATGGAAATATTTCTTTATTGGAGTCATTCAAGAATCCTTATCATGCTCGGCCTCCAAGATCCAATCGATATCCATTTAGTCGATGCTTGGAGCCGACAATACCTCCACCGAAGTATGCATCGATTGGCCAGCTTAGCCAGCGAGCAGTCCTTCGCATTTTCCTCTTTGGGAATATATGATATTGTGTAGTATTCAATATCTTTAAGCAGTTTGAGGGCACGATGTAGACAAGGAGCTAGTCTTACTCCTTTTCTTGAAACTCCTTCCTGACTTGACACACCACCATTTGGGAATCACAAAAGATACGTGAGGTTTTGACTTCCAATTACTTTGCAATTTTGAGTCCTATAATCAACGCTTCGTACTACATTTCGTTATCTGTCATATGAAAATCGAGTTCAAGGCATAATAAATCGAACATTTCTTGGAAGTGAAAAATAGAATTCCAACATAGGAACAACGTTCGTTTGATGCACCATCCAGGTACATCTTCCATTTAGCATTCTGTTTACCACTGCTCTTTGGAGTATCGTTTCACGCAGTCTATTAAACTATGAAGTCCGCCAAAGCTTGACCCCGGATGGATCACTAAGGATGATAGGTTGTATCATATTGGCTCAATTCAATGTCCATTTCAATAGCCTTCCGAAAGTCTCAGGTCGTTGCAAGACTTGTTGCACATGATGGTCGGTATGAAATTTGATTGGATGAGCCTAAAAGCAAGGGTGGAGCTTCCTTAAAGCGATCATCGGATAGTATACAACCTTTTTCCAGCCTTGGGTACTCTACTTCCGTTAATTGCTTACTGATGTAGTAGAACGGTCATTGGATGCGGGATTCTTCACGTACAACTGCGGCTCTCAACACATGCACTGACACTACCGGATTTATAAACAATCCCTCATCATCCACCGGCTTTGAAAGAATGGGCGGCGTCTCCAAGTGAACCACCGAAGCCGAATTCGTCTTTACATTCCTGTGTCTAAATGAAGTTCCTTTTTCTCCATTCAATCATGTAAAAGAAGCGGATGCATTTTCCTGTTGCTTTGGAGATCAATCGACTCAGGGCGGTGACCTTATTGTTTCAACTCTACACCTCTGTAATGTCCCCCTACTTAGGCCCAAAAATAATGACTACGGATGTTGCAGTCATCCATAGTTATTGATCCTCAATGACCAAATACGACAATGTTAGATACATTGATACACAGATCACAAGAATATGGAAAAAATTTAACAAATCAAAACACATATCCACATTCCATTCAAAACATTTCTTGTTCATTACATAATCTCAAAAACGTTAACCACATTCAGAAAAATATAATTATTACACATACGCCAAGAGCGACATATGAAGATGCCACCTTGGTTGATTAATATATATTAAGGCTATAAAGTCTGCCTTTACATCTAAAGTACATAGCGAAAAAAGGTAGCTCTAAATAATGAGAATGCCTCATCCACGTCTCCGAAAGCTTCATTCGTCTAAGAAGAGAACCTGAAAACCTTAAATCTCGAATTACTAAAAATCAACTGAGTACTCGAGAGTTTAAGGGGAAACAAGAACTTCGGGTCAAAAATAAAGCCTGGTATGAATAATAATCTAACATTTCAAACCATTTAGATATCTAGTGAGACCACACCGCTTAGCGGAACGGGATTTCCCTTCACTCCTAAAACCTTTATAAAACCATATACTGTGCTCGTACATTCACAATGATTAAAAACATAGCAGTTCAAAATATTATGATGATATGCATGCATATAAACATTTTGGATTTCCCGTCCCTGGTTTAATTGACTCCTTGTCATATTTATAGTTTCTAGGGTCACTATTAACCTATTTGTTTTTATGAGCTTACTAATAACCTTTTTATATTTCATAGACTCCTTGTCCCCTTTCATAGTTTTCATGGGATCACTACGAATCTACTGGCCTCCACCAATGACTTACTTAATTTCAAGGGTTCCCCCTGAACCAATTTGTTCCTCCAATAACTTCTATCTTATCCTAGTTTTCATGGGTTGATTAGGAACATATTGACTTTTTCAATAACTTCTTTCTTATCCTAGTTTTCATGGGTTGACTATGAACCTATTAACTGCTGTCAATAATTAATGCGGATATAGTTTTCATGGGTTCACCACAAACAAATTGGCCCTCGCCAACCATACTTAATGCATAGTTTTTATGGGATCACTATGAACCTATTGGTTTTCCCAATAACTTTCGAATCATAGTTTCCATGAGTTTACTGTGAACCTGTCTCCCAGATAGCTTCAAGGTTTAAGCATCCTATATTCCGGTCTCCCTGACTTCCTGGATGCAATTCTACTCATTCGGGAGTTTTATCAATTTATATTTAGTATAGGGTTAACATGGTTGGTTCTTGTACCCCTTTATTTCCAAAATGCAGTTATGGATCTTTTATCATGTGAATATATTACACTTGAATAAGCAATTATAACAACTTAGCAATACCGCTCCTGTGGGTTTAGTATCCTTGAAAATATTTACATATATAACATGGGTATCCCCTTAACCTATTATTTTATCAAGGAAACACTTCTTCAAATTTACTTACTTGAAATATTTTCAAAACTCTTTTAATTAGCCATGGGTTTTTCCTTTAATAATGAGTTTGGGTTTACAAAGCCTCTAGGCACCTTCGAAACCTTGCTTTCAACCTCATTAGATGACATCCTTCGGAAGCATAAACTCTATCCTAAAAAATATTAGGCTCCTGCCTTTTGATTACTTTAAAAACCTTTCTTTCGAAATCTTTCAACTGTGTTAAAATATTATCATATACTATAGAAGTATAGCTTCGAAACCATTTGAAAGTACCCCTTTTGAAACCAATGAAAGTCACCTTTCAAAACCATTGAAGGCTAACCTTTCGAAACCATTGGGTTTACATTTAAAACATCATTTTGGGTCAAGTGAATAAAAGCAAAAGCATCTCTTTTGAAACCATTCTTTGTCTCATAAAGGTATTGGGGAAAACATGATGGTGTTGAAACCATCCTTTTAAAAGTATAAACACCTGGGTAAAACAATTGAAGATTGACTTTGAAACCCCTTTTGAAACCATTGCCTTCAAAACCTTAACCCCTTTCGAAAGCTATAAGAAGTGGCTTATATTTATGAAAACACAAAGTACCTTTCAACAGCATTGATATCTTGAATACTATCGAAAGGTTTAAAGTTACAAAAGGATTTCGACTTGGTTGAAACTAACCCTTCCGAAAGCATCACTATAAAGACTTAGTAACTCCTTCAAAAGATACTTACTTTAAAAAGGCGGTAGATCTCCTTCGAAGGCTTGTTTTGAAATATCCTTACGCAAGCATTGGTTTCAACTACTTCGAACCCCTTTGTAAATAGGCAAGTGCTTTTCTTTTAAAACAAAACAAAGGTATCGACACCTTCGGAAGCTATTTTTCGACACCCTACCTTCTACCTTTTTCCAATCCACTACATACCAACTAAGTGATATCATGTGTATTGGTTTTGTGGCTTCGACTAAGAAGGTTTCAACTAGGATGCAGGTAGAAGCTCTAGGTCAAAAGTGAGGCGGAACCTACTTTTCCGAGCAAAAGGGTGTTTTTACTAAATAAAGCAAACTTTTTGTAACTAACTTACCCACATCTAAAACTTGGTTGGTTACATTAAACTTTCAAATTATTTTGCGAATTTTTTCCATGTTTTCTCAGATCTAAAAACTGAATACCATTTAATAAATAAGCCCTTCCCATTAACAAAGCAATTAAATCATTTAGGTCCACCTATCAAAATAATTTAATTTCCATACCAAATCACTTGGTAAAAATTTCCAAAAATTATAGAGAAACACTTTAATCATGTTATCTAACATGTCAATATTTCAGACCCAAATTCTCTATAATTTATAAACTCAATTAACCATATTTTCCTTTAAAAATTCATAATTATTTCTCTATTGGAAAATTATAAAAATTGTAATCCAATTCCAAAAATCATGTTTTTCATAACATATAATTTTTCCATGGCATTTAAAAATCATTTACTCTCGTTTCGCCCTAAAATGTGTATATTCCTGTTTAAACAAACATGTTTAAACTAAACAACTAATAAATTAAGCATATCATCATCCAATATATCATAAAAAAAAATTTACCCCTAAATCCAAAAATCAATGATCATAAAATAGAGATGTTGTGATTATTATTCATCTTTGATTGGATAAGCAAATTGAAGATTGATTGAGATTGATTGCTTCTAGCTTGAACCTAAGCTTTAGATTTGATTTTCCACTTCCCTTCTTCCTCCTAATGGCCGTCTTTCCTATTTCTATTTCTTACGTTTTAGCTTATGATAAAAATGAATGTGAGTTGCATAAGGTTAATAGTATAAGGGTAGCAATATGTGCGATAATTTACCTTAATGGCCTTATGATTAATTAGTTAACATTTAACCATTTATAAGCCATTCATTTTAATAAGCATGGCCGCTAAATTTATTAACCAACCTCAGTCTCCTTATCACTCTACATTATTCTATTTAATTTGTTCTAATTAATCTCTTGTTAATAAAAATTAGGGGTGTTAGAACCTCCGTGATCGTCTTTGGGGCCTCGATATTTCTCGAGGCATGGATCTTTTCTGAAGTGGCTTCTATCCCATGAGAGTTCACAATGAAGCACAAGAATTTCCCAGATGCAATGCTAAAAGACTGTATAAAGGGTTAAGCTTAATCCCGTATTTTTGAAAGACACCGACATCTCTGCCAAATCATCATTATGGTTTCCCGAATGTCGTGACTTCCTAAGCATGTCATCCACATAGGCTTCCATCGAATGTCCAATTTGATCTTTGAACATCTTGTTTACTAGCCTTTATTAGGTTGCTCTAGTATTCTTTAAGTCAAAGGGTATGACAAGATAGCAATATAGTCTTAGATCGGTCATAAACCAGTATGTTCCTGGTCCAGGACATGCATTGGAATCTAACTATATCTAGAGTACGCATCCATCAACAAGAGAAGTTTATGTCTAATAGTTGAGCCCACTAACCGATCAATTCTTGGAAGTGGAAAGCTATCTTTCAGGCATGCCTTATTCAAGTCCAAAAAGTTGATGCATGTCCTCCACTTTCCGTTAGCTTTCTTTACCAAGACCGGATTGGACACCCATTCCAGTATAAGGCATCACGGATGAAGCCATTGTCCAAATTTTCTACTTCTTCTTTGAATGCAGTAGATCTCTCCGAACCCAGACTGTGGCATTTTTGTTTCATGGGAACACATTTAGGATTTATGTTTAATGCATGGCTCGCTATCTCCAACAAAATCCTACACATGTCAAAGTGTACCAAGGTGAATACATCCTGGTTCGCTCAAAGGCAACTAGTCAACTCCTCCATCAACCTCGTACCGAGCTATGATCCAACCTTTAGGATCCACGTAGGATCATTCTGGCTGACCAGATTGTTAATTGTCAACTCGGTTGGAGTTGTCCTGCCATCCAGCGGCTCTTTTCATAGATTTTATCCTTAAGGAAGCGGCTGCCGAGCCAGGGCTCAAGCAGTGGTTGCTATGCATCCAAAGTATTGATGCAGAGAGTCCCTTCTACACATTTTCCTTTCTCTCTTTGCCTCATCTCCTTTCGCTCAACGACATAACACTCACAGTCTAGTCCCTGATCTCTATGTACAATTCACACAACATTCTCTATTGGAAACTTTATCTTTAAATACCAAGGTGCAATAGCCACTTTAAATTTAGCCAAGCTCGGTCGGCCCAAAAATGCATTGTAAGTAGAGTAAATATCCAACACCACAAAAGGCATGATTCGCACTTGCTTGCAGTCGCCCTCATCAAGCACCATCGGTAACTCCACATATCCAACTAGCTCTATAACCGTCCTGAATCTCAAGATCCAAGATTTACATGGTTTCAGGTCCTTGTCGTCTAGAAGCATCTAGTCATACCAAATTCCCTTAGTTAAATAACACTTATGGTACAATTGTAGGGCAAATCATGATCGTAGCCACAAGTGGGTTATTCATTGGGGCTTCCATTCCATTAGCATCTCTATTCTAAAAACCAATGTCATCTGTCATGGTTTTGGGTTGTTTTGCTGGAGCTCCGTCCACTGTAGCAAAGCAGCTTTCATCCTCTACATGTTCAAAGCACCAACATATCAATCCATGTCATTCCAGCTCTTGTTAGCTGGGTGTGGCCCATAGATGATTTTATTTATCACCAAATGTTTTTTAGGCCACCTGGGCTCTTCACCACTACGCCTAGCTTGTCCCCATTGGGATGTTGACCTAAGAGGGTTGGAATTTCCTTGCCCGCAATCTTGTGGGGATTTAACAATCTGTTGCAACTTATTTTTTCAAATCAAATCCTTAGTCATATTGTGCAAGTGTCTGCATTCATTGATGTTATGACCATGCGTCTCATGAAACCAATCAGAACTTGCCAAACTTGTTCTCCTTCTCAATCGACTATCTCAAAGTCAGCTTCCTGCTGCTCGATATCTTAAGCTGTAAGATAGATGTTCCTTATTAAGTTATTCAATTCAGTATAGCTATCATACTTAGGAATTATGGGAGGATTCCTATTATCAGACTTTCACTTCCTGGCTCTACTATCATTCTATTTCTGGCCATCATTCTTGTTGCCAACATTTAAATCCATATTTCTAGAACTCCCTCCAAACTGTTTTACAACGATAGTGCTCTATATCACTTTTCTAAACTCCCACCATCACCCCTTCAGGAACGATTGCATGCCTTTTCTAAGTGTAAAAATTGATTAGCCTTCCTGGAAAAAAAAAGCCTATTGTCAAGTCGCTTTCATTTCCAACCATCTCTCAAAATCAGCCTCAGGTTGAATTCCCCTAATACTATGTCATCCTTAGCATTCCTAACTTCCATCACAATGGTGTGGAGCCTGATCAAGAAATCCTACAATGAATCTTTCATGCCTTGGAAGAGGTTAGATAATGACATTATGTCTTATGGACGTGAACAGTGTAGACGAAATTGCTCTAAAATTTTCGTGACAACTCGGCGAAAGATGATATGCATCTCAGCGGAAGCCGAGTGAACCACATCATCGCTACTCCCTCTAGGAAGATTGGAAAGCAACTACACCTCACGACACTAGATTCTCTTGCAGAGTCCATATGCCACTCATATTTAGTCAAGTTCTGCCTTAGATCCATTTTCCACCGTATAATGACGTTATCGGCATTACATATCACCATGGATACTTCGCACGTAGAATGACCTTAGTAAACAGGTCCCAAGTTGGAAAAGTACCTCACTCGTCATTACTTCTTAACTAGTTTTCATTCATAAGTATTTCGACCATCTTGGTCAAGTACTTCGATTCCATGTGTTCGGATGAATGGTGGTAACCGGGATCTTTTTCCAGTGCTCATCCCGGTGAATGCTCTTGGGCATACCCTTAATACTTGGGTTCTCCACACTTTGGGAGATCCATTCATCTAGCATTCCTCCTTATTTGATTCCTATGCGTTGTAGCAGCAGTTCAATATTCTTGATTCTGATCATTTGCAGCGCGACCAGAAGTCAAACCCACATCGCCATCCAAAGGTAAGGTCTGGCTCTAAGGCTTGCTAGATCGGTATCGATCTATCCTATTGGATCGATACCAATCTACAAATACTCACCGCAAGTTCATCTTCTCTCCTAATATGAAGCCCCGACAGTGTTTTGTGCCATTTCTACTTCCTATTCCTATGCCTCTACTCGGATGATGAGGAACTATAAGACTCTGAATCAAACGATGTTAAGTCCCTTATGCTCCTCCTATAGTAGTTCTGAGTTTTTTCATTCAGTAATCTCAAGCTCTCTTGCATTTGCTGGTTCATTTCATTACGATTCTCCTGGAACATATCCTCCATTTGCAGCATCATAAGTTCCATCTGCATCTTCGTTACAACATCAGTTGGATTCCAGATCTTCGGCTGATTTGGCTAGGAACCTTAATCCACCTGCTGAGTACTCCTATTCTCAGCATCATTAAAAGCTCTAGAGTTTGTAGAACGATCTCTCCCTGGGGCCATGGCAAAAAGCTTCTTGTAGATTGTTGAAATCTAAATAGTAGAAAAATAAGGGAAAGATCATATCTATCTCTTAGATCTAAGAAATTCAATAGTAGATGATGGATCCAAATAGCCTGAGTTCACTTCTCGGTGAAATCACTAAAATGTTTGAACCAAAAATGACACAATCACCTAAATTAAAAAGTGTAAGAAAAAAGCACACAACATTTATAATGGTTCGACTAATCTTGGCCTGCGTCCCTTTAGTGATTTTATTACTTATATCACTGGTTTACAAGCCATAGTTCTTATGAATCGGTATAAATTCAAGGGTGATTACAAGAAATTAGAGTGAGCTAGACTAGATCCCAAAAAAGATCCTTAAAAGTGAGTCATTCCTTCCTATTTATAGTAGTTGGAAGCCTAAATCTCGCACATATGATCTCCATCTCAATTTCCATGCCATAGAACACTTCTTCAAGAAAATAGATGGAGAACAATAATCACGATCGACACCGATCCATGGGCTTAGATCGGTACTAATCCATATATTTTTCATTTGGTTTGTTTTGAACTCTTATCTTGGCTTGATTCGTCGTTAGATTTGTTATTTCAAACTTGTTTGCACCATTATTCGCTTATTTTTGAGTCCGAATAATGGATCTATGGAAGAATGGAGTTGTCGATTTTGAATGCCCATGGAGATCGATGGATATAGAATGGAATCAATGAAGTATTGCTTGGAATAGGCTCTTGGAATCATCACTTGCATGTAGTAGGAGTAGGGGAAAGTTTTGATGAGATTTCATGGATCGGTACCGATCCATGATGTTGGATTAGTACTGATCTAACAGCGGTTGGATTGGTCTCTTTGAACTCTTGAGATAGCTTGGTCTTCACCTCGTGACTCCACTTGCAATTGGTTTCAGGACTCTTGAACCATCTCTCTGGGCTGAAGCCTTGATAGTTCTCAAGTTCGATTCGTTCAGTCTTTTCGAATATTGCCTGGTTAAAAGACTGGATAATAGAAATGTTTTTTGAACTTCTCCATTTTACTTCAATATTTTTGTTAGTCTATTCTGGTTTATATGGAAATGTTTTTAAAAGTATTTTAGGAAGTAGTTATTTAATAGAAAAGTTAATATAACAGCGAGTGCTTATTATTGAGAAATGAAAAAGGAAACTTATCTTTTATAATAAAGTGATTCCGTTTTTAAAGAAGATATAGATATTTTGGAATAAATATTTGTGAAATGCTTTATATAAAATGTTGTATAGAAAAATAGATTTATAAATGGTATTTTATAAATAAAAGAATATATATATATATATATGATATTTTATAAACTGGGAAATGATATCAGTTTGATAAATTGGAATAATAAATCATATTTGTGAATTTATAGTGATATATAGAATGATCGTTTTATCAGAAGTATATGAGACTAAAATTAATAGGTTATGAAAATGAGTTTTATAAACGGAAAGGAAACTTAGAGAAAAGAGTTTGTAAATATAAAAGATATTTCATAAAAAGGAGTTCTATAAAAGGTATGGGATTTGATTGTCATAAGTGACCTTTAAAACTTATGGTGGCATGTAAAGTATTTTTTTTCATACTTAACATAAAATTCCGAGGTATGTGAACTCATCTCTATCAGTAAGAATTAAGAATGTATGTCGAGGTAATGATAGTTTCCAAAGTTATTCGACTTCATTGTTAATCGATGGAAGGTTCAAATTAGAAAACGAAAAGTGATGGCAAGTATATTTGGTCTAATTTTCATACAATCCGTTTACTTACACCAAAAGTGTTTTGGGTTTATGGTTATACATGTTTTAAACGACATTTTTTTTAAACCAAATAAGTAGGATTTTGGAAGTGAAATATTTCTTAAGGTTGTTTTATGAATTTACTTATACCGTTGAGATAAGTATATGGTTATATTTTATAAGTATTAAAAGTGTAGCATTTTATGACTATACTTATACCATTGAGATAAATATATAGTCACGTTTTCTTAGTATTGGAAGTATAATTTGTGAATATATTTATATAGGTGAGATAAGTATATAAATAGTTTTTCATGCATTGAAGGAGTATAAATGAATAGTGAATGGTTAATATATATATATAGGTATATATTTTAAAAGTATTTAATAAAAATATTTACAAAGTGGTTTTAACTAATAAAAGGATTAATTTAAGAGGCTTAGTGGTCAGCTATATGCTTAATCACGCTTAATTAAATTTTTGACTGGATTGTTTTTTTATTTGATAGTTAATTAACTGACTATTAAATCTTGGTCATTTTTTGAAACTACCATTGTCTGTTCGGAGAGATCGGAATTAGATAAGCATGAGTTATCCAAAAACCATTTCAAATTGGCATGAGCATTCGAATTAGAGACTTCATGAAGACGATGGAACCGAAAATGAAGTTCTTGAAGTGCAAGAGCTACTTACTACTAATCGTGAGGGTGATTCCAAAAAGGATGTAGTAGAAGTAATGTCTTTGGTTTTTTCATATCCTAAACAACTTGTATGGATGAATTCTAGCATTGCATTGTTGTCTGGATAGCAGTGTTAGCATTCTAAGTGGGATTTGCTTAAAAAGGTAAAACGTAGCCACAAGCCTCACATACGATAATGACTAAAATAAGGGATATGCCACAAGACAATATGGTTGCCACCATTAGGGTATGATTATATCTTTATTTTTGAAAGGTTATAACATTAAAAATCCATATGATTTGTGTTTGCTAGGCTGGTTTACTAGGTTGATTTAGGCGTTATTTTCTTATAATGCTCAAGTCAGTCCGAGCATATTTTCAGATTTAATTGGACGCTTTGGAGCTTTAAGAGACGAGCTGGATGTCACCAAGACCTAAACACGTATTTTATTTCCGCTACTTTTCTTGTATTATACTGTATTTATCAGTATTTGTGAGGATATTTTATATAACTTTCCAGTTTGATGATAGATTAGTTTACACTGGTTGATATATGTATATTACAATTTTCTTTTGTAAAGATCATGCGTATATTATATATTACTCATTATGATGTAAGATTATTTATGTCTTTACTTTTCTTTCACTCCAACAATCTTTCTTTTCGACACTCAGATGCTCGACATGTGAATACCATGGATGTATTAGTGTCGATTTTTGAGGATCGAAAAGGCCGGCTATTTGACGCAGCGGATTAATCAAACAAAACTTCAATCGATGAAATGTAGCAATCGGTGAGTTGAAGATACCAAAATGCCCAAGTTCGTTGATCCAAAGATACCGAACTCTAGCTATCTCAAACACGTTGATAGCGCACTATACCGTGTTCAAAGATCTACGATTCTTCGCACGTTGATCTAGCGCACTAGATTCCGTGAATCGGCTTCTACGATCGTTGAATCGAGCGCACTCGATTAACCGAAAGAGGAGATAGGAGATTACACTCAACTACCAATTTATATGAAAGCACAAAGCTAACAAAAGAGAATTTTATTCCAAAAATCAACCACCTCAAATGTACAACACACGCCCCTATTTATAGAGTTTTCGACCCAGTCCCTAAGTCGTTGCCGACTCATGAACTCCGACACATCATAAGTCGTTACCGACTCAACAATTCAGCACAGCTTACACGACTCACAGATATACGACTCATCCACAATACAGACTCAAGCGACTCATGACTAAGAACACACGACTCACGACTCAGCAACAATACAACGACTCATATATACACACGGGTTACACGACTCAAGAACAAACGACTCAAGATATGCACAGACTCAAAACAGTACACGACTAAATGGTTCAGACGACTCATCATACAAAGCCTCATTACAACACCTCCGACCCAAGAAAATGCGACTCACGACTCATCACTTCATGCGACTCAACATCTTCCAACGACTCAAGCTCCCAAGCTTACTTGCGGCATATCCCTTCAACCGAGTCAACACCGAACGACTCATCTAGGTCGTAACCCGTCCCCGCCTTATGGCTTTCAATTACTGGAACCCCTCTTTGTCTCCTGATGAGTCGTGGACGACTCATAGTCATGCAGCTAGCTTTCCCCTTCTTCATCTTAAGTCGTAAACGACTTATGGATGAGTCGTTGAGTCGTGTACGACTCATCAAGCACGAACGACTCAAGTCTCTAATGAGTCGTGGACGACTCATCACACTACACCACAGATCCATGTTTTCAGGAATTAAAGTTTGCATAACTTCTTCTGTGGCCTTAGCTGCATCACTATTACATATTTTGTTAATTTAATTTTTTTTCCAGCTGTTCGATACAATTTATTTCTATATTAGTATTTTAGTTAAACACTAAGAAATCGTTAACGTTAATTTATTTCACTAATTTCACTTTACTTTTTTAATTACACATATAATTGTTTACATTCCAAAATACTCAAACATTAAATAACATTTTCGTTTGAGCTTCGATCAGAAAACATTATATATGAAAATTGTCCAGAAAATCACCACAAACCCAGTGGTGCATGTTCCATAGCCAAATTCTAAAGTTCGTAAAAATTTATTTTTTGGCATTGTTATTTATTATTTAAATTATTTTTAATTAATTATCATTAAAATTATGGGGTGTTATAGTTTACATTAACATTAGAGAAAATATTCACATCACGGACATAAGTAGTATTAATCACATAAATGTCATTATTAAAAATACCATTACAGACTTTATTACCATCTAACATAATGTTCATAAAATTATTAGCACATCGAAATAACCAGTCCCAGATAGTCCACATATAGAATTAATACTAGAAATAAAATCTTTAACATAATAGCAATTATTTAATATCAAAATTAATCCACCATACAAACTTAAATGAAAAATCTCCAACTGCCGTTACATCTTCTAGAGATCCATCAACAACTTGAAGCCTCATCTCTCTTTTTTGCAACATGACTTCTGATCCTAAGACCCTAATAATAATTAAAAGATGCGAGTTCCAGATCCACTATCTTAAACCCAAGTAAAAATTTGAATTATAAATATACATATATGAGCAGAATAACCATTATGTTTTTTTCTTTGATAACCTTTAAGAACTGTGAATAGTTTCGTTTCCAATGACCCTTCTTATGATAGTAGTGACATTCACCCATATCAGTAGGAGGAGTCTTCTTGTTCTTCTTATTAACCCTTTTGCGCTTGTTCGAACCTTTCGAAGATGATGTGTTCCCTTAACCATGAGTACGACCCATTGATCCTTAGATGCTCAACATATTGAAGAACTCCATGAGGCTTACGTTCAAGTAGTTTATATTATAGTTTAATATGAATGACTCAAACTGTGAAGTAAGTGACTCTAATATCAGATTCATTTGCAACTCGTTGCCTACCGTCACGTTTAAATGAGAAAGTCTATCAATATAGCCTTTCATCATTAAAACGCAATTGCCCACTTTCCATCCATTCATCATTTTCGTTTTGAAAAGTTTCTTCGTAAGTTCATACCTTGCAGACTGAGACTATTCTCAAATAGAGCTTTGAGACTATTGAAAATTTGATGGACATTCAGGTTTTCATGTTGTCTCTAGAATGTTTTGTCCAAAGTTGACAACAAGTAAACTCAGACACTTTCAAGGTCAACGATCCATTTGTTGCAGGCTATGTGTAACTCGGGGTCCGTGTTATCAACATGATTTTCTCTTGGGTTTTCAGTTACAGATGATCAAAGATGTACATTTATTATTTCTTTCTTCATTTCCCTTAGCTAGTTTATGTAGTTAATTCCGACGAGATTGTTGTTTTCAGAAAATAACTTATGTGTAGACATTTTCCGCAAATTTTAACTTAGTAGACTATGACATAAATCATAGTATATTTTCTTTAGAATATTAGTAAGTTAAAATCATTACATTTCATTTTACTAATGAGATCCCACTAGTCTTTTATGATTATTAAAACCCTAAGACAAAACATAGAATTTTTTGACTTTACTAGTGGGTATTAGAACTCGTTTTCATGAGATTTTGACAATGAGTTTGCTCAACAAATTAAAGGCCCACAAACAATGGATTACACTTCATAGTTTGTATCATATACCTCTTAAACCATGGTCTTTGTCCCAATCTCATTTCGAATTGAGTTTTTTCAAAAAATTGAAAGGAATTATTCACTCATACCTACCAGTTCATGATGGCCTAAGTATAATATACGTACCTTGAGTTTGCTCAACAAATACATAAAGCTATCTCACCTAATCTATTCAACATGTTAATAATACTACACATAACATATCTCGCTTGAGTTTACTCAATAACTAAGAGTATGCAAGTAATTTATTAATATATAAATGATAGAGTGCAACTTATTATATTAAAGATTTATAACCTTTGATAAGTTTAATTGAGTGATATCGACTTATGGAATAATGTATTTCTTATGAAATACCATCCTGATTCAAGTTTCAAGTAGATCTGAAATTGCGAGATATGTATTATATATATTGATAGCATCAAAATTGGTCATAAACACCCAAAGAAAGATTTTTGTAGAGAGATTAATGAAGATAGAAAATTAAAATAGAGGAATATATGCACAATTTATTGCAAAAACTAGAACACCATATTTATAGTGGTTCGGAGTAACTGCCTACGTCCATTTTGAGTTTAATCTTTATTGCTTTTTCAAATAACTGAATACAATATGTACATCAACAACTTGAATATAAGTTCTAACTAAAAAGGAATGAGTCTTGAAAATGGCAGAGTCTCCCTAGTGTTCTCGAAAAAAGGTCCCTCTTCACTATGCCCCTGCCCCCTATTTATAGGCGAAGATAGGCTGAACTTCCTTCACGGGCCCAGGGATAAGGTATCTCGGCCCATAGCAGGTGCTTCTGCGCACCGAGCTAGTTATGCCAAACGAGACAGGCCGATCGAGAAATGCCAATGGTGGTCGATTATCAGGTGACTCGAAGTAAACCCTCAGGAGACCCGTAGCAAATAGCCGGTTGACTCGAAGCGAAGTCATGCCGATCGCATCGCTTTGTTGTAGGCCTAATAACCTACCAACTTCTCTAGAATGCATCGAGTAATGTATGCCAAAACTTCCACATTGAGTGACATGTGCTGACCATCTAAGCCGAGCGACATGTGTCCATGCTTCCTCGACCGAATTAGCCATGCCAAGCCGTCCTTCCCCGAGCATCCAGACCGAACCGTATCACCTTTAACTTCATTGGTCGTACGATAATTTTCGAACGATGTTGCCAAACGAAGTTAGCCGAGCGGGATTGGCCAAGCACATTTGCTGAAACATATAGACCAAACGGCATACAGTGTACTATCCAGACCGAGCGACAAATCCTATACCAAATGATAACTGGCCGAACGATGAACTTCCACCTTGAGCCGAGCCACACATATGAAATTCATAACAACATCCTTCTTTGGACGAATGACATACATCCCTTTCACTCCGACCTTAGCTTTAGAGAAAACTCCATTCAAAAGGAGAAAAATGCACTCGCTCAATGAGTCAAAGAGTTGGAAGAACTACTCTCCAAAGAAAAAGAAGAAAAGAATGTAGCTCAAGAGGAGTCATAACGATATTGTGACGAGATTGTTGCCACTCGACTCCTAAAAACAAAAATCGATGAGGAGCTCTCTAAGGCTGAAATGCTAAAGAACGAAGCCCGCAAGGAGGCCAAAAGAGTGGCGCTTTGGGAAATTGACTCTCGTCTTGAAGCGGCTGCTGAGGCTAGTAGGGAGGAGATTAAGTGCATGTTTGATCCACTCATATTCGAGTATAATGCTTGAGTTCTCATAAATCGCGATATAAAATTTCTTGGTGAGAATTACCTTGAATCTTTGGCCAAAGCATGGGACACTTTACTAAAAATAAAGAAGGTTGTGTCGGGAACCAAAGAGGTTGATAAAGAAGCTTTAGTGAAGGAATTTCTCCAAGGGGAATGAGCCTTCGGACTTGTCTGCAGTGAAGGGTCTTTATAGTAGACACTCCTCCTCGTCAAAAGGAAAGAACACTGCCAGTCCGTCCGAAACCGAGTCTCCAGTTCCTCTCCCTATTCAACTGACTGGTCGTCCATCACTTGACCCATTCGAGAAGTACATTGGCTAT
This sequence comes from Allium cepa, assembly GCA_030765085.1. Lineage (NCBI taxonomy): Eukaryota > Viridiplantae > Streptophyta > Magnoliopsida > Asparagales > Amaryllidaceae > Allium > Allium cepa. Next base: position 72,834,627 of record CM060941.1, on the reverse strand, counting down.
GACCTAGAAGATCCTGGCCTTGATATTCATGTTCTTTCTCCTATTCCTGAGGGTGAAACTCCCAGAACAGTTGAGAGTCAGCCGGATACCGGTACATAATTCTTCTTCCTTGAGTTCAAAGGGCCATTATTTTAGGCGAGTAGTAAATCTATTATAACACTTGTCTCTTATGATTTCATGCAGGCCGTTATGATCTCGATCCAACTCTTAGGAGCAATGTTGCCATGCAGAAGGAGGAGAAAATGGGAGAGGCAGTTCAAACGGGAAAGACTCCCAGACTTGACGCTCGAGTAATCGAGGCGCTTAACGAAGACAAATTTGAAAATTCGTCGCCCATCGAAGAAAGTGACGAAGTTGAAATTACAAGCGCCTTCGAACATACTTCGAAATTGAGCATGGAGGGGAAACATATGGAAGAGAAGAAAAAGAAAACCGAAATCAAGGTCAATCCCCAATTAGTGGAACTAAATGATCCCTTGAACTGGCCTTTGAAGGTCATTCTCCCCGGTGGGACCAGGCCACTGGAAGTTCCTCTTCCTTCCTCGGACACCACTTTCCTCGCAAGGCGTCCAAGATAAAATGCGTGGGGGAGGGGTCATCTGAGAAACCTAGGAAGGAGAAGAAGTAAAAGAAATAGTAATCATGCTCGTTCATCAAGAGTCGGCCAGGATTATGTAATTATTTCTATTTATTTTTCATAGCCAATGTAAATAGACCTTTGACTCCGAGTTTGGGAGGAATTATAGCTGAACTTTGTTTTGGGATTTGTGAATAAAACTTAGTTTCTTTTTTTTCAATGTCTTTCGTTTTTCAGCTTATTGTCTAACTTGTTGCCATAATTTGGAATTTGGTGAGTTAGACAAGCTCCAGCTCACCTCCGTGTGACTCGGAAATTTTTTGAGAATCGTAGATCGTCTATTACACGCTTCAGGTACTTAGAATACTTTTAGTCCGCACTCTGGGGACTTAAAGATTTTCGAGTCGTTTATACTCTAATCTGCATTTTGGGGACTTAGAGTACTCCAGTCCGCACTTTGGGGACTTGGAGATTTCTGAGTCGTTTATGCTCTAGTCCGCACTTTGGGGACTCAAAGTAATCCAGTCTGCACTCTAGGGACTTGGAGATTTTAAGTCGTTTATACTCTAGTCCTCACTCTGGGGACTTAGAGTACTCCATTTCGAGGACTTGGAGATTTTAAGTGATTTATATTTTATTCGCACTCTGTGGACTTGGAGATTTCTGAGTCGTTTATGCTCAAGTCCCTACTTTAGAGACTCAAAGTACTCCGGTCCGCACTCCAAGGGACGTGGAGATTTTAAGTCGTTTATACTCTAGTCCTCACTCTGGGGACTTAGAGTACTCCAGTCCGCACTTTGGGGACTTGGAGATTATAATTCGTTTACACTTTAATCTGCACTCTAGGGACACAGAGTACTCCATTCCGCACTCCATGGATTTGGAGATTTTAAGTCGTTTATATTCTAGTCCGCACTGTAGGGACTCAGAGTACTCCAGTTCGCACTCTGGGGACTTGGAGATTTTAAGTCGTTTATACTCTAGTCCGCACTCTGGGGACTTGGAGTAATCCAGTCCACACTCTGAGGACTTGGAGATTTTAAGTTGTTTATACTCTAGTCCGCACTCTGGGGACTCAGAGTACTCTAGTCCGCACTCTGGGGACTTGGAGATTTTAAGTCGTTTATACTCTAGTCCGCACTATGGGAACTTGGAGATTTTTGAGTCGTTTATATTCTAGTCCGCACCCCAGGGACTCAGAGTACTCCAGTCCGCACTCTGGGGACTTAGAGATTTTTGAGTCGTTTATAATCTAGTCTGCACTCTGGGGACTCAGAGTACTCCAGTCCGCACTCTAGGGACTTAGAGATGTTTGAGTCGTTTATGTGCTCGTTCATATGCTAGACAGAATAATGTAACTTTAATTTTTGCGGTAGAATTACAACACACGGAAATATCAATAGTTCATGGAAAATATGGCTTCAAGCCTTTATTAATGAAAACCAACCGAATTGTCTTATTACATGCCGAAAAATAAGAATCAACGAAATAAAAATGCACTGTGAATAATTGCAACTAAAATGCAAAAGAAATAGACTAGGTCTAATAACTTCATAGATGCTCACTATTCCATGCTCGGGGGAGTGTCGCTCCATCAACTATTGCTATCTTGAAAGTTCCCTCTCTAAGCCTCCATTCAATGACGAAAGGACCTTTCCATATGGGATTCATATGCGATGGGATCGGAAAAAATCGATTCAAAACAAGATCACCCACATCAAAGATTCTTGGTTGGACTTTTTCATTATAATATCGAGCGACTCGGTGCCTATACGCAGCCACCCTTAAATCAACTTCTTTACGTTTTTCATCAACAAAGTGCAGTGATTCCAGCAAGAGATCCCGATTCGTCTTAAGGTCATAATGAGTTACCCGATGTGAAGAAACTTCAAGTTCCATGGGTATAATTGCTTCCGTACCATATGCCAATGTGAATGAAGTGTGGCTAGTCACAGACTTGTGGGTGGTTCTGTAATCCCAAAGTGCTGTCGGAAGCTCATCCACCCACTTGCCTCTAGCTTTTTCCAAACGTTTGTCAATATGGACTTGATTATTTTGTTCACGGCTTCTACTTGTCAATTGTCTTTTGGATGAACAACTCTTGCAAACCTTTTCTCAATGCCATACTTTTAACAAAATTCTTTGAACTCCCTACTTTCGAACTGAGTTCCATTGTCCGTAATGATAGTTCGCGGGAGGCCAAAACGGCCTATGATGTTTCGCACAACGAAATTAATGACCTTCTTGGTAGTGATTGTAGCTAAGGGCTCTGCTTCCGCTCACTTAGTAAAGTAATCGACCGCAACTATTACGTATCTTGCACCACCTTTGGATATAGGCAAGGAACCGATTATATCGATTCCCCATATTGCAAACGGCTAGGGACGAACCATTTGTATGAGTTCCGTTGGTGGAGCTCTCGGGATTTTCGTGTACTTTTGACACTTATCACATCTTCTTACTTAGTTTGTAGCATCCCGATTTATAGTTGGCCAATAGTATCCATAGTGGAGGATCTTTTTTACTAGTGTCTGCCCCTCAGTATGGTCACCACATTCTCCTTCATGAACTTCCCTCAGGACTTATTTTATCTCACTGTGGGCAATGCACCGGATTAAGGGGACCGAGAATCCCTTTCGATACATTATTCCTTCATGCATTACATGTCGTGAAGCTTTACGAATGACTTTTCATCTTTCGCTCTTTCTTTTGGGCAAGACCCCATGTAGTAGGTATTGCTTGAATGGGTTTATCCATGACTCTTTCTCGATTTCTGTTTCTAACACGAAATCTACCTCCATATCATTTATACTCGGAGCATGAAAGGTTTCGACGGGAACCAATCCCATTTGCGTGCATCGCCAGTACTTGCAAATTTTGTCAATGAATCGGTTTCTCTGTTTTGTTCATGCGGGACATGTGAAATATCATAATATTTTACATCTGCTAACAGCTCTTGAACCAAAGCAAGGTATGAGACAGGTCTCTGCCCCTTTGCTTGATAGTCCCCCCGCACCTGGTACACCACTAATTGTGAGTCACAAAAGATTTCAATCGATTTTACTCCAAGATCCCTGATAAGTTTCAAGCCAACAATGAATGCTTCATACTCGGCTTTGTTATTTGTAGCTAGGAAATTGAGCTTCAAAGCATAACAAATTGATTGGCTTTCAGGAGTCACTAGAATTATATCAGCCCTAGAACAACGGTCGTTGGATGCCTCATCGGTATATAGTTTCCATCGAATGGGGGGAATGACATCTTGACTGTTTGGTTCGTCTGATACGGTGAATTCGGTAATGAAGTCTGATAGCACTTGCCCTTGTATGACCCTTCGTGGCAGGTAGGTAATATCGAACTGATTCAACTCGATATTCCATTTTAACATTCTTCCAGAGGTTTCTGGTCGTTGGAAGTACCTGTCGTAAGGGTTGTTCCGTATAAACATTGATCAAGTGTGCTTGAAAATACGGACGAAGCTTGTGTAATGCAATCACCAAGCAGTATGCCAGCTTTTCAATTTTAGGATAATTTCTTTTTACCCCCATCAGACGTTTGCTGACAAAGTACATCAGCTTTTGAACTTGTTCCTCCTCGCGAACCAAAGCCATACTGATGGCATGTTGAGATACGGCCAAGTATACATACAACACCTCATGGTCTACAGGCTTTGACAGCACCGGTGGACTTTCCAGATTCCTTACCAGAGCTCAGAACGCATCCTCACAGTTGGGCGTCCATTCGAAATTTATCTTTCCTTTCTTTATTACATCGAAGAAGGAAATACACTTATATGTGGCTCTAGACATGAATCGACTCAGCGCGGCCACTTTTCCATTTAGGTTTTGTAGCTGCTTTATAGTTCTGGGCATTTGTATGTCTCGAATAGCCTCAATCTTTTCTAGGTTAGCTTCAATTCCCCGTGCATTAAGAATGAAACCCAAAGACTTCCCTAATGCAATGCCAAAGGAACACTTCAGAGGATTGATTTTCATTCCATAATATCTGAGTATGTCAAATATTTTCGCCAAGTCTCGAATGTGGTCGTTTGACTGCCGTGCTTCACGAGCATGTCATCCACATATACTTTCATTGTTCTACAAATCTGGTCTTTAAACATCCGATTCACCAGACGCTGATAAGTTGCTCCCGCATTTTTCAATCCGAAAGGCATCACTACATAGCAATACAGCCCAATGTTTGCGACAAAACTAGTGTATTCTTGGTCTGGAATGTGCATTGGGATTTAATTATATCCTGAGTACGCATCCATAAATGACAATAACTCGTGTCCTGCCGTTGAGTCCACCAACTGGTCAATTCTGGGTAAAGGAAAACTATCTTTAGGGCATGCTTTGTTCAGATCAGAGTAATCTATGCAGGTTCTCCATTTCCCATTTGCTTTTCTCACCAGTACGGGGTTAGATACCCATTCAGGGTAGAGGGTGTCGTGGACGAACCCATTGGCTTTGAGTTTGTCCGCCTCCTCTCTGAGAGCAGTGGACCTCTTGGGTCCTTGCCTCTCCTTTTTTGCTTTACTAGCACTTACCTCGAGTCTATGTTCAACATATGAATTACAATGGTGGGAGAAATCCTGCACATATCAAAATGTGTCCAAGCGAAACATCCATATTCGCTTGGAGGAAATCAGTAAGTTCCTAGGTCATTGAGGGGTAGATTGTGGACCAGTCTTAAGTACTCGCGATGGGTCATCTCAGCTGATGGGAATGTCAATTGGTAGTTCAGCCGGCACTGCTTTTGCCTTCCTGGGTTCCTCATCATCATCCCTCGGATCTATGTCTCTATACATTCGATCATGTTGCCCGAGCCAGGGCTCGGGCACTACTTGTCAATTTTCAGTGACTCGGGTGCGGACGGAGCCGTCCACAACCTTTCCTTTCTCTCTTCATTGGGCCTCTCTCAGCTCAGCCACATAACATGCACAACCAGTCGCCTGATTGCCATGCACAACACCAACTCCTTTGTCTGTTGGAAATTTCAAGGTTAAAAACCAAGAGGCGAAAGCTGCCTTAAACTCTGTCAGGGCCGGTCAACCCAGAAACATATTGTGCAGAAAGTTGATATCCAAAACGATGAAAGGCAGGATTCGCACCCTCCTACGTTCAAATTGTCCAAGTTCAGCTGGCAATCCAACAAAACCCACTACATCAGTAGCTGCACCAATAAAGCCATGGATATAGGCTTTAGATGGTTTTAAATACTTCGTCACCATCTTCATTTGGTCATGTGCTTTCTTAAAAACGATGTTAATAGAACTTTTGCAATCAATCAATATTCTTTTCACGAATGCTGGCTCAATCACGTGGAGATGACCAGCGGGTCAACGGTAGGAGCCTCCACCTTATCAGCATCTCTGCTCCTGAACACTGCATCGTCCGTCATCGTTCGCTGCTGTTTAGCCAGGGACCCATCTTCCGTATTTGAACACCATTCAAAATCTGCGTGCTTTAAGGAACTGGCATACCACTCCATCTCCTGCCAATTTTTATCTGCCGGGGTGAGGCCGACCGACTATCGTGTTTATGATTAGTCTTCCCACAGTCCGAGCAGGTTCCTCGAGATGGAATGGAGCTTGCCCGCGACCGGGGTCTGATGCTCTTTGTCCGCCCTCCTATGGATTCTTGACAAACTCCTGCAACTTCTTCTTTTGAATCAGCTTTTCTATAGCATCGTGGAGGTGCCTACACTCCTCGGCATTGTGCCCGTAAGTCTCATGGAAGCGATAATACTTCCCAGTCTGCTTTTGTTCCTCAGTGGACTCTTTTGGGTGTGGCTTTCGATATTGAAAAGTATCACAAGTCGAGAGGTGAATATTTTCCAAAGATGAATTCAAAGGAGTGTATTCGTTGTATGTCGGAATCCTTGGTTTCCATTTTCCTGCTTCCCTTTTCTTTTCGGGATTTCCTCCTCCGGACCCTTTAGATTGCCATGGCTTGTTCTGGACATTGACCTGGACCTTCCTCGAGTTATCACCGAATTGTTTTACAGTAATGTTGCTCTTCACAGTCTCCTTGCCAGGCCCTGGTGCATTGTATCACCTCGTCCACTGGCTTCCTCTCTTCTTATGAATTGATGCACCTTTGAATAAAAACATTCTAGTGTAGTCGAGGCTTTCCTGCCAGCCAATCGCCAAACTCCAAATTCAGATCTCGCATGACATCCATCAGAATGGCATAGTCATTTGGGTTGTTAACGTCAGTAGCCGCAACGTGCAATCTCTGTAAGTACTCCTTTAACGACTCCCCTAGAGCCTGAATTATACAGGACAAAGACATCATGTCCCTAGGACAAGTGGCATGAATCCTGAACTGTTCCACAAATTTCGTTGCTTATTCAACAAAGTTGGAGATAGACCGTGTAGGAAGTCGGGTGAACCACATGGTAACCAGATAAACTTATTGGAAAGCATCTACACTTAGTTGTATCATTTTCTTTAGTTGAATCTATCATCCATTCATATCTCATCATATGCTGTCGAGGATCAGTCTTCCCTTCGTAGGCCAGAATAGTTGGCATGTTAAACTTCCTAGGGTACTCGGCTTGTGGAACAGTATTTGTGAATGGAGTATGACTCCTAGATATCCCCCAATCATCATTAGTCAAGCCTTGATTTTCTCTCATCGGCTGTCTGACCATAGCCGATAGGTCTGGGATTTGTATGAAAGATGGAAGGTTGGAATCTGTCCTACGAGACCGTTTTGGATGGTGTCTCCTCTGTTGGCGATCTACCAAACGTGTACCCTGGGGACCAGCTTTATTAGGAAATGGTGAGCCGGCCGTCCAGCTTCCACTCGTGCTCCAGATCCTAAGTTTCCTATTCCAGCTTGGGTGTGATTTCCTTGATGTAAGTGAGGGGCCATAGCTCCAGGTAGGGAACCTGGACCATCCGTGGTTGATCGATCAACAAAACCTATGTGCGTTATCTCAGTTCTACGGCGTCTACGCCTGGGAGGTTCATCAAACGAAGCAGAGCTATGGGATGAGGAGTAAGAAGCAGTGCTTCCTCCAGCGTTCTGATGCTGATATTGAGTAAGACGAATCATGAGGTTTGCGTTAGCCTGAATCTGTTCGCTATGTTGTCTCCGGCTCTCGATGAGTTCCCTCATCAGATCGTTGAACTCTGTTCTAGTGACAACTTTCATTTGGTTTTGGGTGGCGACAGTCCCTATGCCCGGATTAACTCGTTGATTGATGGGTCCTACTTGTTGGACGCTAGCAGTCTCGTTGATGTCCGTGTTGTGAGAGGCTGATCTGGTACAAGGTCTTCCCATTGTAGAGTTGTTGGTAGGAACTTTGAGTAGAATTAACGGACTTCTGTGAATGACTTGGATCTCCTTCGGGGGATTTCTTCAATCTAGTAGCTACAAAGTAAATCCTAATAACCTAAGAACGGGCTTTCAGTGAAAGCATCAAAATGTTAGCACCAAAATCGATCACTAACACCCAAAGAAAGATTTATGTAGAGAGATTAATGAAGATTGAAAATTAAAATAGAGGAATATATGCATACTTAATTGCAAAAACTAGAACACAAATTTATAGTGGTTCGGCGTAACTGCCTACGTCCACTTTGAGTTTAATCTTTATTGCTTTTTCAAATAATTGAATACAAATACAATCCATACACCAACAACTTGAATATAAGTTCTAACTGAAAAGGAATGAGTCTTAAAAATGGCAGGGTCTCCCCAGTGTTCTCAAAAAAAGGTCCCTCTTCACTGTGCCCCTTCCCCTCTATTTATAAGCGAAGATAGGCTGGACTTCCTTCATAGGCCCGGGGACAAGGTATCTCAGCCTATAGTAGGTGACTTCTACGCACCGAGCCAGGCATGCCGAACGAGACAGGCTGATGTAGAAATACCGGTCGAGAAATGTCGATGGTGGTCAATTATCAGGTGACTTGAAGTAAACCCTTAGGAGACCCGAAGCAAACACCGGGTTGACTCGAAGCGAAGTCATGCCGATCACCTCCCTTTGTTGTAGGCCTAATAACCTACCAACTTCTCTAGAATGCACCGAGCAATGTATGCCGAAACTTCCGCACCGAGCGACATGTGACGACCATCTAAGCTAAGCGACATGTGTTCGTGCTTCCTCGACCGAACTACCCATGCCGAGCCATCCTTCCCTAAGCATTCAGACCAAACCGTATCACCTTTAACTTCATTGGTCGAACGGTGATTGCTGAATGACGTTGCCAAACGAAGTTAGCCAAGCGGTATTGGCCAAGCGACGCTGCCAAACGGAGGATGCTGAGCGGCATTTGCTGAAACATATAGACCGAACGACATACAGTGCACTATCCAGACCGAGCGACAAATCCCATACCGAACGATAACTGACCGAAGATGAACTTCCACCTTAAGCCGAGACACACATATGAAATTCATAACAACATCCTTCTTTGGACAAACGACATACATCCCTTTCACTCCGGCCGAGCCATGCATCTAGATAACATTTACCCCCAAAGTGTGTCATGTGAAGCAACACGACACGCTTTGAATCATTAACACAACACGATATAATGAAGGTGGAAAAAGGGTTGTCCTCCCTAGCACCTGTCGTAGATTTTTGAGTCTATTTTCCTTTCTTCTTCTCTTTATTTTCTCTTTTTTTATATAGACGAGGGGTCGTTCGACATACGGAGACCGAACCACACGGTCGGTCCACTTAAACTAGAGCATGCATGCCTATAAACTTACCTTTCAAAAAATATTGACTGGGTCTACAGGAGATAGCCTGTTTACCTCCCCTCTACCATATATAAGTTCCAGCCTCCCCTCCTTCTTCCTTTTTTTCACTTGCACTTTACTTCTCCAAATTCTTCAGTTCATTCCTCTCCGAGCCTTACTCCCTGCTCCACCTTCCACCAAACCCGAATTGCCCAACTCACGATTCTAATTAACCGCTATCACGAACGAACCTCTAGCCAACACTCCAAAGCTACCGCATACCTCGAGCTATTTTCCAAGCATGAATTTATTTCCAAACCCGACGTTATATCGAATTTCGGTGCCTGTGTGGACAAACCCTCCATCCCCCCTCTTCATTTGTTATAGGAATAGGTAGAAAATAAATTTAGAGGAGAAAAAGAGATGGATTAGGAATAAAAAGCGAATTCCAGGTTAGGGCCTTGGCCTGACTTTGTTGGTCGTTGGGGGCTAAATTCGCATAAAATGAGTAGCCGTTGTTGCCACTAAACTTGGAAGTCGAGACTTTGGAGGAGAATAGGAGTTGTTCCTTGGTGAAGAAAGATAAGGAGAAAAGGGGTTTGGCAATTCGAGAGTGAGTGTGGACCGGTCAGAGTCCTAAGGAGTAGGTCGGTATCTTGGTCAAGTGGGTCGTCTTGTTGTTGGAGAGAGATAGGAAGTTTATGGGTCGGTAAGTATGATTGGTTTCTAGAGTTAGGGATAGTGGCCTGGTGTCGTTCGGTGCTGAGGGAGTAAGTGTGGTTTAATCACTCGAGTGTAGTATTACGGCCCTGTCAGGGATCACGAGGTGGGTTTCGGTATACCGATAAAGTGTGGCTCGGTAGAGCCCCAACAAGCCGTTCGGTGAAGATAGAGATTATTGGAGAGGAGAGTGAGTGATTCAATGGTGTTGGTCTAGGTTGATATTCAGTGTCTAAGTAGGTCGGTGAGTAGAGAAGAAACGAGAGAAACGGGACAGGCTTTGAGATCCGACACCGAGCGGGGCATTACGGTTCGGCGTACATGCACTCGAATAGACGACCGGTCCTAAGTATGGTGATCGGCATTGACATGATTACCTTTCCTCAACTCGTAGAACATAACATTGTTGCTTAATTCCATACTTATTCATGTTGCAACAAATCCATGACACCATGACACAAATCTAAGTCTAAAAGCACATGAAACTGATCAAAACTAATAACTTCATGATTGAAACCATAATAAACGTGAACTTAAAACATTGTAAAGAGGACAACTTAAAGCTTGCCGTGTTACACTTTACTTTTCAACTCTAATTTATTTATAATCTTTACATGAACCATCACACTAGCTCACACATCACATGGGGGAAAATCTTCGTTGCTATATCTAATATTAATTGTCTTTCAAGTATGCTTCAAACAAGTATTTATCCAAATTTGACGCTCATTGAAGATGTCTAGAAAGTCAAGCTCTGCCACAGTCTCAGATAAACCTAAACCAAGTTCTCAATAGGAGGTAGTGGGAACTTCGAATCCATCGACAACTCCTGCACAGAATATCCTGAGTCCAACGACTGCGACTATTGACTTGGCTCTTGACGCCATAGATGGAGTAATTATCCTTGTAACGATCCGATATTTTCAACCATTCGCATCCGCAGATGTCGGACTTGAATTTGCTCAAAATATCAGATTGTTAATTTTAATTACCTCAGCATATACAGTAAATAAATTAATCACAGAGTCACAGACACGGAGTAATATAATAACAACACAGCGGAATAGAAAAATAGTAGTTCATGAAGCTACTATATAAACATCAGTTAGAAAAAAATACAACAGAATATCTCAAATCGGTGAAGCCTCTAGTACAAATAGTTGACCTCTCTGAACAAATCAACTGAAAAGCTGAAAGCTGAATCGATCATTGGATCTCCAAACGAAGCTCCAGACTCCAAAGGTGAGCCTCAAATATTGTGTCACTCGGTCTGACCCGAGCATAAAGAAAAACACAAAACACTCGAGTCAGGATTAAGATTCTTATATCAATAAATCCAACTCAAGTGAAATATCAACTGAAATATAATTAACTTAAAGGATGTTTGGGATACCCATCCTCTAAGGATCCGTAGAACTATCTACAACGTAGAAATATAAGCTATCAAAACCAACCGTCATTACAACACCGTGGTCCTTTTAAAATATTTTATACTTCAAACCCAAAGTATCATTTCCATTTTAATTCAATTCAGTTTCTAAGTAACAAATTCAAATCATATTGATTTTAAATACAGATCTGAATCATAAAATAAACCATTTAAGTTCCAACATATTTCAAAGTTTTAATATTCAACCTTTTCAAAGTTAAATTTAATAGTTTCATATAGTTCTTGATTTAACCTCATTTTTATTTAGCCAGGGAATATTCACTTGATAAATTCAATATCATTTAACTAGCCTTAAATTACATTTTTCTACATATTTCCTTAAATTTATCGAGCGAGAAATATTCATTAAATTACTTAAATCAAGACCAAGTTATAAATCATATCTTAAATCTCAAATTCAAATGAGTTTCAAATTGGTTTAACTAAATAAAATTCTTTATTGAATATAATTTCAACTAAATTCATATTATATTCCCAACCTTAACTTATTCAAATTATTACCAAAATCTATTTTGAAATATAAATCTAAACCCTTAAACATACTTTATGTATTAGATCAACCTTAATTAAATTAAATATTATTATTATATATATATATTATCATTACCATTTATGTATATTAATTTAAGAATCAACATTTATTAAACCATATATTTCTTTCCAAACCCATAGAATATATTTTTAAATTATTTATATATGGACCAACAGTGTCTGTATGTAATTTCCTATCAAATGGTCAAGTGGTACAGATATTTATCATTTCAATCCGTAATTAAATATATATGGGTAGATATCATTTCGACCTGCAATCCCAAATACATTTCAAATAAAAATCGCTTGGGTTTATCATTTCAACCAATAACGAAATTCTCCTATTCTAAAGTCCGTTCGGGTATGTATCCTTTCAACCCATAGTGAATGCTATACTAACAGGGGAACTTGCAGAGTGATAACAGATATGATAATAACATAACAGGCATATATCATTAACAACAATAATATAAACAACAGGATATGGTGTCATATCCTACAGGTGAACAGTTACAGACGATAACATATATAACAATTTAAAAACTACAACAGCATATTTCGATTGAAATCAAATTTAATAAATAAAAGAACGTTAATCATGAGTGATTGCTTACCTACCGAGGCTGCATAGTTTTGAAAAAGAACTAAGCTACGAACTCCAAAGTGAAACAAGATAGGCACAAATTCGACGATCAAAACCAGGCTGGAATCGATGAGAACGATTAGAATTAGTTGCTATAAAAACGAAATGTAATTTTTTCAGTACATATTTTCTCAAAAATCAATATAAAGTTTGAAACACATACAAATAAAAAAAAATGATAATAATAGTAAATATATGTATATATATACTACTTTAAAAATCAATATTTCTAAAATATATATGCATTTTTAAAATCGTTGATAATACTCACAATCAATCTTGTTTTACATATACTCGTACCGTAATTTTAAGACAATACTACTGTAACATATAGCCAATACCGACCTATATATATAACCCATTTACTTTATACACATTATATATAACTTAACACTTAAACAAAACCCAGAATACAACAACATTTATCGTTAAATCCAACGACAAATATATATATATATATATATATATATATATATATATATATATATATATATATATAACACCGACTAAGTATATGACTATTGAAACTTTACATGCTGTAACCATAAAACTTACTATACACATATATAAAACTCATATATATCTGCATTAACACAGACGAATCATGCATTAAAAATTTATGAAATCTGAGATGAATGTATATTATTACTTATAAAAACTAATATATATACTCATATATATGGAATCCATACATATTATATACATCTTATATTAATTTATATACCACAAGCAGACCTAAAATATGCAGAATATAAATATAATATATAACAATACACTCCTAATATAGTATACAGTACACCTAAAAATCTGACATATATGGACTTAAAAATCTGACACAATTTATATACTCGAAAACACGTACTTTTATAGACCTCTAAATTTATACATTATACAAACTCGAACTTAGACTATGCTTTATAAATGACAATTAACAAATACTTATATGTAATATAATCCCATATAACCAACTAATATATTAATATTGCCATCATATTATTGCCAACATGATGCAAGCGAATTTTATCTATATTATTTACAAATCTGCATCAAACAGGGACTGTATGGGTAATATGTCATTAATGGTATATGTGCTGAAGCTACAACTATGACCTGATGTGAAATTCTTCCTAGCTTCCTTGATACTTTCGTAAGTTTCGGGTTTGAAAAGGCAGTCTTTAGGCATGTTTTTGTTTGTAACGTTGAGTCTACGATGTTATAGTGTTTGTATTTTAGTTATGTTATTCTGTATTCATTATAATTAATGGTATTTTATTAATCATTAATTGCTGTAGATCATACTATAAACAGTAGTTAAAAATGATAAGACTTTAGTTGGACTGCCATATGCTTTAGCCTAGGTTATAAAGGAAATATCTTTGAAGAAGATCACCTCTGTATATACGCAAATCTGGAAGGCAAGATCTCGTATAAATGCTTATTATATATATAAAATAATATACACTAGTATGAAAACTTACATACCAGAATATATAAACATTATATATATATACAAACACATATATGAATAGAAGGAGAAAAAGGAAGCTACTCACGACAGAAATGGAATTATAGCCGAGATGCACTCGGTGATGAAGGCGTCAGATGAGCCGGCATGGCTGTTGCACAGGGGATGCTCAGCATCAGAAGGCCAGAGGTGGAGATCGGTGGCGAGATGCGGTCGGATCAGGTGGAGGATGGTCGAGGCTGAAGAGGTGAAAAATGCACGTAGGGGAAGATGCGGCATGGCTCGGCTGATGATGGTGGCCGAGTACAAAGGAAAGTAGCAGGCCAAAAGAAAACGCAAGCATAAGGAAAAAGGGAAATTATAAAGGAGGTAGTCGCGGTGAACAATGAATCGGCTATAGGAAATTCTAGATGAAGAAGAATGGGTGGAGAGAAATCTACTACTGATATAAACAAATAATTATATAAATATTATATTTGACGTAGAGGGTAGAACGTTGAAATATAATAAATAGTAATACAAAAGAAACAAAACCATAATGAAGTGGGAATGTATTGATAGTAGAGACGAGTGATATGCACGGCAACAATAAATAAATAAATGCAAAAAACTATTTGATTCGAATAGTCATAGGAAAAAGTAAAAACGGATACCGACGTGGTTATCTATTTCTCCAGCATTGTCGCGTACCGGACTCCAAACACACAACCGAATGTACCGCAGAGATCAACATGACGAAACGATCGAAACAGTATACATATATCGGTAGTATGATTTGATTATAAAATTCAAATTTCCGCTGGTGGAAAATGCAGCAAAAACACAGAATAATAAGATCGACGGAGCCAGAGAAGTCCGAATTTGATGAAACGAAATTTGACGTCTCACTCAGAAGATGATTTAGAATTTTTCTATAGAAAAATATTTCAGCTTTGAAAATTAATTTATTATCACTAATTATTAACTAATTAAATTGAAATAGAACCATACCAAAAAAATAAACTTCAATATTATTAGATGAAAATTTACCAGTTGCTATGTTTAAATAGACGTATTTCAAATAATAAATTTTTATTTTCAAATTTTGTTGTTTAAAATTTCACAAAATTTCAATTAATTTAATAAATAAAATCACTAAAATTTTTGGTCGTTACAATCGTAGACAATCCGACTGATTTTCAAGCTTCGAGAATCAATGTGAATGCTCTTCGTCGACTATGCTCAATCCACGGAATTCCTTTTGACGATGTATTGGTTCCATCGGGACAGGATCGTCCTCACCTGTCCGTACCGAGATATACTTCCTGCAACAACTTCATGTGCAAGGTCAGTAGCATGCCACCATTCAACTCTTTCCTCCGTGATTTGTTGTAGTATATTGAGATCGTCCCAGCACAGTTACATCCTAATAGTCACGCGTTCATATATGGCACTTGCATTCTTTTCATGAACATTCTATTTAATCTCCCCACTCTCGTGATATCCGCTATATCTACCATTTCAAGAGATGATCCGACAGCCTATCTTTTATATTCCTTGAGCCACATAACAAGTGCCAAATCTTGACGGGGGCGTGGAGCAAATTCTCCTAATATAAACAGGAATGGTTTTATGTACGTTGTCCCTTTGCTAGGAGATGGCTAGAAGGAAGTAAGTTCCTTTTCTGGATCAATGTTTGTATGCAACAGAAAGTGCATTCTTTCTAAACCTTTTCCCAACTTTTATAGGTGTCAGCCCACGTCCCGAAGGCTCCAGGTACTCTGAGGTCGTCGAAGCTATTCGAAAAGTTCCCACGGGAGATCGGGACATCAGATCCATCATTTCCAATGAATCGATCTCAAAATTTGGATTGTTGGTGGAAGGTCGTCGAATAAGTCTTCTTTACAGCGCCACTGCAACCGGACCTGCCTTGGACAAAGGAAAAAGGCAAGCTGGGCTTTCGATGCCTTCGACACATGGTGCCACCAACACACCCGAGGAGGGCAAGATAAGAGAAACGGGGGTGTCAGAGGCACCGGGTGGGAATGTAAGTCCTGCTATGGAACCGGGGTTGAGGCACATGGCACCGATGAACCGCCTCCCCCTTAAAAGGGAAAAAAGAAACTGGCTTATAAACTGAGGAAAATGACAGTGGGTGGAACCTCAAAGGTCACAATTACTCCAATGGAAAAAGAGCCGTCTCCACGACAATTAGAGGGTTCACTGAAAGGCTTATCTGACCTCACTATTCTCGATGACTTTCTCAATTATGTCTTCAACGATCCATAAGCCCTAAAACTCCATTCGCTCGCGAGAGGCGATGAAAGCGTTCAAGCCCATAATCAAGGAGAAAAAACTCCGATAAGTAAAGCCAAAGAAATTGGTCTATCGGGGGGGAAACACTAGGACACACACACTAACACTTACACTTCACCTTGCACTTAAACTTCAGCCATCATGTTATTCTCTCTAACTCGTGTTCACTTAATTTCTATGTAGGTGATATAGGACGCTCTTATGGATTCGACCGCCTTGGCGGGTCCTCAACTTTCCATCATTCCAGTCGAGATTCAGGGTCCAACAAATGCCGAGATAGAGACGACGACAGTGATAGGGACTTTCGTACCCGAGATTCATCATCTCGCAGGAAAATTTACAGTCATTCTTCATACTCTCACGATCCTCCATCTCAACCAGAGCAAGGCAGGGAAAAATCTGCTCATAAGGGATCCTAGTTTGAGACTCACCGCGATTAACACTCCGGTTCATTTAGTACCAGGCAATCCCAGGAACCTCACAAAAAATCTGTAGTCTTTAGACAAACTTCTTCTGCTCCTGCACATGATCCTTCGAAAATGGAAAAGATAGCCGAGCTTAAGGCCACGTTCCCAAAAATTTGTTTTGACGTCCGAAGTTTCTTCCAGCGATTCACCATATTCTAGGGCATGTTAAACAAAGTGCCATTTCTTGCAACCATGATGTCCACATTCAACATGAAGCATTTTTTCATTTGGCAGAGAAAGTTTCAGAAGTCTCTATTGAATGCCAGCATGAAATCGATCGTCTAGAACTTGAAGCCATCCATGACGAAGACGTCATCAAAGCCTAGGATGAAGAGCTTTCCTCATATAAGTCTCAGCTTTAATCTACTCATAAGAATGCTAAAGACATAGCTGAGACAGTTAATCGTCTGGAGGCCACACATAAGAAAGAGATCGATGAAGCAGTTCAATGCCGCGACGCCTTAGCTTTAGAGAAAGTCTCTGTTCAAAAGGAGAAAAACGCACTCGCTCAACGAGTCAAGGAATTGGAAGAGATACTTTCCAAAGAAAAAGAAGAAAAGACTGCCACTCAAGAGGAGTCACGACGATATTGTGACGAGATTGTTGCCACTCGACTCCTAAAAACCAAACTTGATTAGGAGCTCTCCAAGGCTGAAGTGCTAAAGAACGAAGCCCGTAAGGAGGGCAAAAGAGTGGCGCTTTCGAAAATTGACACTCGCCTCAAAGCGGCTGCTGAGGCCAGTAGGGAGGAGATTAAGTGCATGTTTGATCCACTCAAAGCCAAGTACAATGCTCGAGTTCCCATGCATCGCGACCTAACATTTCTTGGCGAGGGTTACCGAGAATCTTTGGCCGAAGCATGGGACACTTTACTAAAAATCAAAAATGTTGAGTCGGGAACCGAAGAGGTTGACAAAGAAGCTTTAGTGAAAGAATTTCTCTGGGGAAATGAGCTTTCAGACTTATCTACAGCGAAGGCCCTTTATAGCAGAGACTCCTACTAATCAAAAGGAAAGAACGACACTACCGATCCGTCTGGAACCGACTCTCCGGTTCCTCTCCCAATTCAACCGACTGGTCTCCCATCGCTTGACCCCTTCGAGCAACACATTGGCTACGACCCAGAAGTTCCTGGCCTTGATATTCATGTTCTATCTCTTATTTCTGGGGGTGAAACTCCCCGAACAGTTGAGAATCAGCCGGATACCGGTACATAACTTTTCTTCCTTGAGTTTAAAGGGCCATCGTTTTTGGCGAGTAGTAAATCAATTATAAAACTTGTCTCTTATGATTTCGTGCAGGCCGTTCTGATCCCGAGCCAACTCCAAGGAGCAATGTCGCCACGGAGAAGGAGGAGAAAACGGGAGAGGCTCCCAGACCTGACGCTCAAGTAATCAAGGCGCTTAACAAAGACAAATCTGAAAATCCATCGCTCGTCGAAGAACATGATGAAGTTGAAATTACAGGCGCCTCCGAACATACTTTGAATAGAGCATGGAGGAGCAACTTATGGAAGAAAAGAAGAAGAAAGTCGAAATCAAGGTCGAGCCCCAAGTAGTGGAACTAGATGATCCCTTGAACAGGCCATTGAAGTTCATTCTCCCCGGTGGGACCGGGCCATTGGAAGTTCCTATTCCTTCCCCGAATACCACTTCCCTTCAAGCAAGGCGTCCAAGAGAAAACGCGTGGGGGAGGAGTCGTCTGAGAAACCGAGGAAGGAGAAGAAGTCAAAGAAGTAGCTATCATGCTCGTTCAACGAGAGTCAGCCTCATAGCCAATGTAAATAGACTTTTGACTCCGAATTTAGGGGGAATCGTAGTGGAATTTTGTTTTGGGATTTCTGAATAAAACTTAGTTTCTTTGTTTTTCGATGACTTTATTTTTTCGGCTTATTGTCTAACTTGTTGTTGTAACTCGGAATTTGGTGAGTTACACAAGCTCTAGTTCACCTCCATGTGACTCGGAAATTTTTTGAGAATCGTAGATCCTCTATTCCATGCTTCGGGCATTTAGAATACTTTTAGTCCGCACTCTGGGGACTTAAAGATTTTCGAGCCGTTTATACTCTAATTTGCATTTTGGGGACTTAGAGTACTCCAGTCCCCACTCCGGGGACTTAGCGATTTCTGAGTCGTTTATGCTCCAGTCCGCACTCTGGGAACTCAGAGTACTCCAGTCCGCACTCCAGAGACTTGGAGATTTTAAGTCGTTTGTACTCTAATCTGCACTCTGGGGACTCAGAGTGCTCCAGTCCGTACTTCGAAGACTTGGATGTTTTAAGACGTTTATACTCTAGTCTACACTCTGGGACTTAGAGTACTCCAGTCCGCACTCTGGAGACTTGGAGATTTTAAGTCGTTTATACTCTAGTCCGCACTCTGGGGACTCAGAGTACTCCAGTCCACACTCCGGAGACTTGGAGATTTTAAGTCATTATACTCTAGTCCGCACTTTGGGGACTCAGAGTAATCCAGTCCGCACTCTGGGGACTTGGAGATTTTAAGTTGTTTATACTCTAGTCCGCACTCTAAATACGCATAGTACTCCAGTCCACACTCTGAAGGCTTGGAGATTTTAAGTCCTTTATACTCTAGTCCGCTCTCTGGGGACTCAGAGTACTCCAGTCCGCACTACGGGGACTTGGAGATTTTTGATTTTTTTATACTCTAGTCCGCACTTTGGGGACTTGGAGATTTTTGAGTCATTTATACTCTAGTCCGCACTCTGGAGACTCAGAGTACTCCAATCCGCACTCTGGAGACTTGGAGGTTTATGTGCGTGTTCATACACCAGATAGACTAATGTAACTTCAATTTTTTCCATAGAATTACAACACACAAAAACGTCAATAGTTCATGGAAAAGATGGCTTCAAGCCTTTATTAATGAAAACTAACCGAATTGTCTTATTACATGTCGAAAACTAAGAATCAATGAAATAAAAATACACTGTAATAATTGCAACTAAAATGCGAAAGTAATAGACTTGGCATAATAACATCGCAGATGCTCGCTATTCCATGCTCGGTGAGTGTCGCGCCATCAACTGTCGCTAGCTTGAAAGTTCCCTCTCAAAGTCTCCGTTCAATGACGTAAGGACCTTCCCATGTGGGATTCATATGCGATGGGATCAAAAAAATTCGCTTCAAAACAAGATCGTCCGCATCAAATATTCTCGGTCGGACTTTTTCATTATAATATTGAGCGACTCGGTGCCTATACGCAGCCGCCCTTAAATAAGCTTCTCCACGTTTTTCATCAAAAAAGTCCAGTGATTCCAGCAAGAGATCCCGATTCGTCTTAAGGTCATAATGAGTTACCCGATGTGAAGGAACTTCAAGTTCCATGGGTATAATGGCTTCCGTGACATATGCCAATATGAATGAAGTATGGCCAATCGCGGACTTGTGGGTGGTTCAGTAGGCCTAAAGTGTTATTGGAAGATCATCCACCCACTTGCCTCTGGCTTTTCCAAACGTTTTTTCAATATGGACTTGATTATTTTATTCACGGCTTCTACTTTTCCATTGGCTTTTGGATGAGCAACTACTTCAAACCTTTTCTCAATGTCATACTTTTGAAAAAATTCTTTGAACTCCCTACTTTCAAACTGAGTTCCATTGTCGGTAATGATAGTTCGCGGGAGGTCAAAACGGCATATGATGTTTCGCACAACGAAATTTATGACCTTCTTGGTAGCGATTGTAGCTAAGGGCTCCGCTTCCACCCACTTAGTAAAGTAATCGACCAAAAGTATTGCGTATTTTGCACCACCTTTGGATATAGGCAGGAAACCGATTATATCGATTCCCCATATTACAAACGGCCAGAGACTAACCATTTGTGTGAGTTTCGTTGGCGGAGCTCTCGGAATTTTTGCGTTCTTTTGACACTTGTCACATCTTCTTACGTAGTCTGCAGCATCTCGATATATAGTTGGCCAATAGTATCCATAACAGAGGATCTTTTTTGCTAATGTCCGCCCCTCAGTATGGTCACCACATTCTCCTTCATGAACTTCCTTTAGGACTCGTTTTATCTCACCATGGGCAATGTAATGGAGTAAGGGGACCGAGAATCCCTTTTGATACATTATTCCATCCCGCATTACATATCGTGAAGCTTTGTGAATGACTTGTCATCTTTCGCTCTTTCTTTCGAGCAAGACCCCGTGTAGCAAGTATTGCTTGAATGGGGTTATCCATGACTCCTTGTCGATTTCTTTTTCTAACAAAAAATCTACCTCCATCTCATTTATACTCGAAGCATGTAAGGTTTCAACAGGAACCAATTCCATTTTCTATGCATCGCCAGTACTTGCAAATTTTGCCAATGAATCGGCTTCTCTGTTTTGTTCACGTGGGACATGTGAAATATCATAATATTCTACATCTGCTAACAGCTCTAGAACGGAAGCAATGTACGGGGCAAGTCTCAATCGATTTTACTCCAAATTCCCTGATAAGTTTCAAGCCAGCAATCAATGCTTCATACTCGACTTCGTTATTTGTAGCTGGGAAATTGAGCTTCAAAGCGTAACAAATTGATCGGTTTTCAAGAGTCATAATAATTATACCAGTCTCGAAACAATAGTCGTTGGATGCCCATCGGTGTATAGTTTCCATCGAATGGGGGGAATGACATCATGACTGTTTTGTTCATCTGATACGATGAATTCGGCAATGAAGTTTACTAGCACTTGCCCTTGTATGACCCTTCGTGGTAAGTAGGTAATATCGAACTGATTCAACTCGATATTCCATTTCAACATCCTTCCATAGGTTTTTGGTCATTGGATTACATGTCGCAAGGGTTGATCGGTATAAACATTGATCGAGTGTGCCTGAAAATACGAACGAAGCCTGTGTGATGCAATCATCAAGTAGTAGGCCGACTTCTCAATTTTAGGATAGTTTATTTCGGCCCCCATTAGATGTTTTCTCACATAGTACACCATCTTTTGAACTCGTTCCTACTTGCGAACCAAACCATAATGATGGCATGTTAAGATACGGCCAAGTATACATGCAACACTTCATGGTCTACAGGCTTCGACAGTACCGGGGGACTTTCCAAATGTCTTACCAGAGCTCGGAATGCATCCTCACAGTTAGGCATCCATTCGAAATTTCTCTTTCCTTTCTTTATTACATCGAAGAAGGGAATACACTTATCTGCGGCTCTGTATATGAATCGACTCAGCGCAACCACTTTTCCCTTTAGGCTTTGTACTTGCTTTATAGTTGTGGGCACTTATATGTCTCGAATAGCCTGAATCTTTTCTGGGTTATCTTCAACTCCTCGTGCATTAACAATGAAACCCAAAAACTTCCCTGATGCAACGCCAAAGGAACACTTCAGAGGATTGATTTTCATTCCATAATATCTGAGTATATCAAACATTTCCGCCAAGTCTCGAATGTGGTCGTTTGACTGCCGGTGACTTCATGAGCATGTCATCCACATAGACTTCCATTGTTCTACCAATCTGGTCTTCAAACATCTGATTCACCAGACATTGATAAGTTTCTCCCATATTTTTCAATCCGAAAGGCATCACTACATAGCAATACAGCCCAATAAATGAAAATAACTCGTGTCCGGTCATTGAGTCGACCAGCTGGTCAATTCTGGGTAGAGGGAAACTATCTTTAGGGCATGCTTTGTCCAGATCAGAGTAATCTACGCAGGTTCTCCATTTTCCATTTGCTTTTCTCACCAGCATGGCGTTAGACACCCATTCAGGGTAGAGGGCATTGTGGACAAACCCATTAGCTTTGAGTTTGTCCACCTCCTCTCCAAGAGCAGGGGCCTCTTTAGGTCCATGCCTCTTTTTTTTGCTTTACTGGTACGTACCTCAGGTTTATGTTCAACATTCGACTCACAATGGCGGGAGAAATCCCGCACATGCTTGAATGTGTCCAAGCGAAAACATCCAGATTTGCTAGGAGGAAATCAGTGAGATCCTAGGTCAACGAGGGGTTGAGTTGTGATCCAATATTAAGTACTCGCAATGGATCATCTCGGCTGACTGGAATGTCAACCATCAGTTCAGCTGGTGCTGCTTTTGCCTCCCTGGGTTCCTCATCATCATCTCCTGGATCTATGTCTATATAGATCCGATCATGTTTCTCGAGCGAGGGCTCGGGCACTACTTGTCAATTTTCAACGACTCGGGTGCGGATGGAGCTGTCCACAACCTTACCTTTCTCTCTTCGCTGGGCCTCTCTCAGCTCAACTACATAACATGCACGACCAGTCACCTGATCGCCATGCACAACACCAACTCCTTTGTCTGTTGGAAATTTCAAGGTTAAACACTAAGGGGCCAAAGCTGCCCTAAACTCTACCAGGGTCGGTCGACCTAGAAACACATTGCACGGAGAATCGACATCCAAAACGATGAAAGGCAGGATTCACACCCTCCTATGTTCACCTTGTCCAAGTTCAACCAGCAATCCAACAAAACCCACTACATCAGTAGCTGCACCATTAAAGCCATGAATATAGGCTTTAGATGGTTTTAAATCATTTGTCTCCATCTTCATTTAGCCATATGCTTTTTTGAAGATGATGTTAACAGAACTTCCATAATCAATCAATATTCTTTTCACGAATGCTGGCCCGATCGTCGCGGAGATGACCATCGGGTCAACGATAGGAGCCTCCACCTGATCAGCATTTCCGCTCCTGAACACTACATCATCCGTCATCTTTCGCCGCTGTTTAGCCGGGGACCCATCTTCCGTATTTGAACAACATTCAAAATCTGCATGCTTTAAGGAACTGGCATACCGCTCCATCTTCTGCCAATTCTTGTCTGTCGAGTGAGGCCCACTAACTATCGTGTTTATGATTGTCTTTCCACAGTCCGAGCAGTTTCCTTAGGATAGTGTGGAGCTTGCCCGCAACCGGGGTCTGATGCTCCTTGTCCGCCCTCCTGTGGATTCTTGACAAACTCCTGCAACATCTTCTTTCAAATCATCTTCTCTATAGCATCGTGGAGGTGCCTACACTCATCGGTATTGTGCCTGTATGTCTCATGGAAGCGGCCATACTTTCCAGTCCGCATTTGCTCCTTAGTGGACTCTTTTGGGCATGGCTTTCAATATTGAAAAGTATTACAAATCGAGTGGTAAATATTTTCCAAAGATGCATTCAGAGTAGTGTATTCGTTGTAAGTCGGAATCCTTGGTTTTCATTTTCCTACTTCCCTTTTCTTTTTGGGATTTCCTCCTCCGGATGCTTTAGATTGCCTTGGTTTGTTCTGGACATTGACCTGGACCTTCCTCGAGTTATCACCGGATTATTTTACAGCAATGTTGCCCTTCACGGTCTCCTCGCCAGGCCCTTGTGCATTATCTCGCCTTGTCCACCTGGCTTCCTCTCTTCTTATGTATTGATGTGCCTTTGAATAAAAAATGTTCTAGTGTAGTCGAGGCTTTCTTGCCAGCCAATTGCCAAACTCCAAATCCGAATCTACCACTAGCATGACAGCCATCAGAATGGCACGGTCATTTGGGTTGCTAACTTCAGTAGTCGCAATGTGAAATCTCTGTAAGTACTCCTTTAACGACTCCCCTGGAGCCTGGATCACACTGGATAAGGACATCACGTCCTTGGGATGAGTGGCATGAATCTTGAACTGTTCCACAACTTTCATCCCTAATTCATCAAAGTTGGAGATAGACCACGGAGGAAGTCGGGTGAACCTCATGGTAGCGATTCCAGATGAAGTTATTGGGAAGCATCTACACTTAGATGCATCATTTTCTTTAGCTGAATCCATCATCCATTCATATCTCATCACATGCTGTAGGGGATCAGTCTTTCCTTTGTAGGCCGGAATAGTTGGCATATTAAACTTCCTGAGGTACTCGGCCTGTAGAATAGTATCTGTGAATGGAGAATGACTCCTGGATATCCCCCAATCATCATTAGTCAAGCCTTGATTTTCTCTCATTGGCTGTCTGACCATAGCCGATAGGTTTGGGGTTTGTATGGAAGATGGCAAGTTGGAATCTGTCCTACGAGACCGTTCTGGTTGGTGCCTCCTCTGTTGGCGATCTACCAAACATGTATCCTGGGTACCAGCTTCATTAGGACCTTGGTGAGTCGACCGTCCAGCTTTCACTCGTGCTCTAGATCCTAAGTTTCTTGTTCTATCTTGGGTGTGATTTCCTTGATGTAATTGAGGGGCCATAGCTCCTGGTAGGGAACCCGGACCATCCCTGGTTGATCGACCAGCAACACCTTCTTGCGTTGTCTCAGTTCTACGGCGTCTACGCCTGGGAGGTTCATCGGACGAAGCAGAGCTTTTGATTGAGGAGTAAGAAGCAGGGCTTCCTCCAACATTTTGATGCTGTTGTTGAGTAAGCTGAGTCATGAGGTTGGCGTTAGCTTGAATCTGTTCGCTAAGTTGTCTTCAGCTCTCCTTGAGTCCTTCATCAGATCGTTGAACTCTGTACTAATGACAACTTACATTTGGTTTTGTATGGCGACCGTCTCTGCGCTTGGATTAACTTGTTGATTGATGGGTCCTACTTGTTGGATGCTAGCAGTCTCGTTGACGTCCGTGTTGTGGGAGGCTGATCTGGTACGAGGTCTTCCCATTGTAGAGTTATTGGTAGGAACTTAGAGTAGAATCAACGGACTTCCTGTGAATGACTTGGATCACCTTCGGGGGATTTATTCAATCTAGTAGCTACAAAATAGATCCTAATAACCTGAGTACGGGCTCTCAGTGAAAGCACCAAAATGTTAGCATCAAAATTGGTCACTAACCCTAAAGAAATATTTATGTAGAGAGATTAATGAAGATAGAAAATTAAAATAGAGGAATACATGTAGAATTAACTGCAGAAAATAGAACATCAAATTTATAGTGGTTCGGCGTAACTATCTACGTCCACTTTGAGTTTAATCTTTATTGCTTTTTTAAATAATTGAATACAGATACAATCTGTACACCAACAACTTGAATATAAGTTCTAACTGAAAAGGAACGAGTCTTGAAAATGGCAGATTCTTCCCAGTGTTCTCAAAAAAAGGTCCCTCTCACTGCGCCCCCGCCCCTCTATTTATAGGAGAAGATATGCTAGACTTCCTTCACGGGTCTGGAGACAAGGTATCTTGTCCCATAGTAGGTGACTTCTGCGCACCGAGCCAGGCATGCCGAACGAGACAAGTCGATCGAGAAATGCCGGTCGAGAAATGCTGATGGTGGTTGATTATTAGGTGACTCGAAGTAAACCCTTAGGAGACCGGAAGCAAATAGCGGGTTAACGCGAAGCAAAGTCATGTCGATCACCTCGCTTTATTGTAGGCCTGATAACCTACCAACTTCTCTAGAATGCATTGAGCAATGTATGCCGAAACTTCCACGCCGAGCAGCATATGACGACCATCTAAGCCGAATGACATGTGTTCGTGCTTCCTCGATCGAACCACCCACACAGAGCCGTCCTTCCCCAAGCATCCAGACCGTACCGTATCACCTTTAAATTCATTGATCGAACGGTGATTGCCGAACGACATTGCCAAACGAAGTTAGCCGAGAGGTATTAGCCGAGCGACGCTTCCAAATGGTGGATGTCGAGCGGTGTTTGCTGAAACATATAGACCAACGGCATACAGCGCACTATCCAGATCGAGCGACGAATCCTATACCGAACGTTGAACTTCCACCTTAAGCCGAGCCATACATATGAAATTCATAACAACATCCTTCTTTAGCCAAACGACATACATCGCTTTCACTCCGGCCGAGCCATGCATCTGGGTAGCGCATATGTATTAACATTTTAATTATTAATATTAACTGATTGAATCTTATATAATAGTCTTGTGTATAACATTATATTAATATTATTAATTAAATTTTATTAACTAATTTAATTAACTAACATTTTAATTAATTTTGTATTATTCAATTAAACATTTTATATTACAAGTGTAATACTACAGCACTTATAGTTATATGCATATATCTTTATATATACTTATTTTATTATTTGTTAATTAATATTTAACTAATTTATTTAATTAAATAATTTAACTAATTATCAGTTTCAATTTTTTTTATGTATATATACATCACCTTAAACAATTCAAGGTAATATATGTTATAAAATTTAATTAATTAACTATCTGATAAATTCATTAATCCAATTAATAATTTTTATATTTTTGAAATTTATTTATAAAATTTTCAAAACAATTATTAAAATCATATTATAACAATTATAATATCTTTCTTATTTTAAATTAAACCTTTTAATTTTTATTTTTATTTTAGTCTCAAAACAGATTTTCAAAATTAGTCCAAGGCCCCAATTCAAATTAAGCATTTCCCATTTGAAATAACATTTGGGCTCACTTCACCTTTTGGGCCAGACTGGTAGCTAAGTAAGGCTAGGTACTTAATTACCCAAACCCAACATAGACGCTACATATTTAATACCTTACTAAATGGTAAGCTAATTAGTTACCCCTAACATAATTAATTTAAAACGCATAGACAGTTAGGCCCTGATACCATTGTTGGATCTAGGCCAGTACACAACGGGCAAAATGGGTGAATATTAATTTTTTTTAACCATTTTGGATCTTATTGGGCCTATGAAGTCTAAATTAATTTAGATCCGATCTAAATAAATCTGGAATAAAATCATTGTTTTATTTTATTTGTTAATAAAGGTTTAGTTTGATATTATATTAGAATTATATGATGTGGACAGGTGTATTATATACACATGTATGTGCATGTGCATGTGCAACATATACAGTTTGCATAGCCTAACATATCCATGTTTAAGTGCTGAGATTTACAAAACAGCATACATGTTAAACCCTCCATATACATATGTGTTGTCTATAATGTATACACACATGCACATGCACGCACCTGTGCGGTTAATGCGCTTGGCGGTTAATAGCATTGGAGGTGCAAAAAGTTACAGTGGAGATAAAGTAGGGATACAGGAAAAATAATGGAGGTGAAATAAGCTTCGTTCGATATAAAACCAAATATTCAAAATTAATTTATTCTCATTCTTATGTCATTTGTCTATAAAAGAGAAACATTGTTTAATCTTATATAACAATACCAAAATATCATGATTCATGCAGACCAAATTTAATGATTACAATAGATTTCTAATTCATACACTACAACAAAAAACACCTATTACAACGTGTTTTTTATAACATTTGCTTCTAAAACACTATAAAAACCTCCTTTCACAACGTTGTCGACAGAAAACTTGTAAAACCTTCCTTTTCACGACTTTTTTACAGAAAAGTTTTAAAAACTTTGTTTTCGCAACGTTTTTAAAGTAAAGGTTGTAAAAACCTTGTTTTTACATTTTAGAAAGGTTGTAATAATACCCTTTTAACAACATTGGTTACATAAACGCTGTAAACATTGTTTTTTTCAACTTTTTCCCTAAATGTTGTAAGTTATAATTAATAACAAATAATTAATATTTACTTAAAAATTAATAGATGGTAATTTATAATTAATAATTATAAATGACACATTATATAAGTTATTATTTATAATTTATTATAATTAATCATTAGGTGGAACCCAATGCAAGAGGCACCCGCTCGATAGCGGGCTCTGAAGAGGTCGATAATGTACGTAGTCTTTCCCTTGCTTTGCTAAGAGGCTATTTCCGCACTCAAACCTGGACGCCTAGATCACTATTCAGGCGACCTAACCGTTGCGCCAAGGCTCCACCTCTATTAGAATTAATCATTATTAATAAATAACTTATAAATACTGATTATTATCTATAATCGATAATTATTTTTTATATTTAATAATTTATTATAGTTAATTAGTAATAATTAGTAAATTATAGTTAATATTTATTAATTACATTTAATAATTAATAAATATAATGAAAAATTAATAATTATTACTAAATAGTTAATAGTTAATATTAAATAATTAATAATTACTTTTAGTATTTAATATTTAATTAATTTACAGTTCAATAACTAACATTTTCATAATTAACATTCAATAATTTATTATTTAGTGTTTAATAATTATAACTATAATTGATAATTATATTCGATATTTAACAAAATTCAAAAAGTTTAAATTTTCTAAAATAGATTTTAAAATGTTCATAAAAATCAAAATTAAAAGAAAATAAAAACTTTAAGCATATATAATACTTTATAAAACATTCAAAATTTCATAAAATTGCAAATTGTTGAAAAAAATCAAAATTTTATAAAATATAAATATCCTGCTGTAAATTATTACTTTCATATGCATCTAAATTCTTTCTTAACTATCATATTTGATGAGTTGAACTAGATACACCACAAACCCTCCATATTACCTAAATTTCGGACGGTGGTCCATCTTTAAATTTAAAATGAATTAGAATATAGGATATATGCTTAACAAAAGGTTAATTGTGACTAACTAACATTGGCATCCAATGCTTCTTGATGGTAATTCAAAATTTTGATGCATTAAATTAACAAGGAGAAATGGTGGATTAGATCTCTAAGAGCATTCCTAACCATGTCATGCTTGGGAAGCAATCGACCCCCAACAGGGGGTCGGTTGTGGTCTTCTGGGTTGCCCGAAAGGTTGCCAAAGCAACCCGAAGTGTTGCTCTTAGTCGGCTTTCTTTTAGCCGTCTAAAATTATATATTTCCTTAGCAGGCCAAAAGAAATCCTGCTAAGGAAATATATAAATTTAGCAGGCTTTCTTTTAGCTGGCTAAGGAAATATTTCCTTAGCCGGCTAAAAGAAAGTCGGCTAAGTTTTCTTAGGTTCGGGTTGGGTTTGTGGTCGATTGCCTTGAATCGACCCTTCCCACCCTCTCCGGTTAGGAATGCTCTAATGCATCCTACGTGAATGTCAAAGGAGAAATGAAAGGCTCAAATTCCCGTATTTAACCTTTGTCTCCCTAATTTTCACCCGCTGCCTTAATTTTGGCTTCCTAATTTTCGTTCTACCATCAAAATTTTAAAGCCCGCCTCAAATTATCTCTTGTTTTCTTCTCCTCTTGATTGTATTCCCAAATCAGAATAAAAGAAATGATAATTCCTAAATTTAATCTAGCACAAATTCAACTTCACCTAAACTCTAAGCTTTGTCATTTTGAAACTTGACTGAAGAGACTGAAGCTCTAAGAAGCCAGAGGATGAGGCCTCATCAGAGCATCTCGATTTTGACAGCCAAAGGCTGAGCCCTCCAATATGAAAAACACTGAGCCCACCGCTAGTAGTGGCAGAAGGAGGAGGCGGCAGCATAGTTCCAACGATGGATAGAATCTCAAATCTATCCCTAAGAGTAAAAACAGCTCCGCTAGGCTGCTTCAATGAGACATTGATACCGCTACTTAGCACGCAAATGCCCCTCTAGCATTTGTGCGTGTAGCCGGAGATGGATTCCACTACATCAGTGCCGGTAGATATCTAGACCATATGTGATCGGAGAGCATACAGGCTTTCCTACACCTAGGCGGCTTAAGTACCAATCTATGTGGAAGTTGAAAATTAGTCTTTAGCAAGATAATAATGAAGAACAGCTTCCCTAAAAGTGACACTGGCACTATTTTCTCCACCAGTGTATTGTTCCCATAATCCTTTTTGGACTCTACATTCTCACTCAAATATGGCATTATTGCATTGGTGTCCATGTCTTGGTTATTTTCTATGTATAATAATAGTAAGCATTTGAATCAATTCAATGCAGAATATGTTGAGAAATAAGGAGGCGTTAAAACAAAATATTTTACCGACTGTAGAATGATGTTCAAAAGAATCTGAGTTAAACTGTCAAAATAGACTCATGTGGAAATAGAATTTGAACTAGGAAGCTTGAATGTAGCTGAGAACATAGATGGAAATTGGGTTATGGATTCTCTAAAGCTTTGTAGAGAAAAGGGATGTTATGTAAATGGTAGAATAGGGCTTTTCGGTCTCTTACTACTTGTTTCAGATGACTTCCAAGAGCATACTGCTTTCTTCTATAATGCTTTCATGGGTGAAAATGGTTTTGTAGTTCTTATATGCACTGATTAAAGAAGATATATAAATTATAAATCATTAACATTGCTTTCAAAAACTACAATTAAGCACATCTCCATGATTTATTTTATTTTATTCTCATTTTTGGGTGAAAATGGAAGGTTTTCTTCAAGAGAAAAAATAAACAAACTAGGATCAGGAGAATTTATAGACCTAAACATGAAGAGTGATGGTAAAATATCCCTAAGAACCCTGGTAAGCTCAACATTTGAAGGCATCAATATATTAAGTCTATATATGTATAAAATTAACACTTCAGAATGCTGAAATAGATCGATCATCTAGAAGTGAAGAGCTTTGGAAACAAAGAAAGAACATGCACCACATCGAGAGTTCACCCAACATTTCAGTTAAATGCTACTCGTCTTTATGCATTCAAAAATGGGAGTGAAATAGTCAAATTTTCAAAGCTTACTGCATGGGGTACGGTTCAGGCTAAAATCAACTAAGACGATAAAAGAGAAGAAGAAATAGACGTGTAATATATGAGTATGGTATTTTGAGATCTGGGTTGGATAGAGAATCTATTTAACCTAAATGTAATTGTCATTGAATAACAATTGCAGCTGAAGTTTTATAAATTATGCCAGAGTAAAATATATTTGATGGATGTGATATAGTGTGAGCGTTGTGTCATCATTACTTAAATATTATATGTAAAATGAACTTATATTGTGCATAAAGTGTTATTGTTTGAATCAATAAATTTTATGTATTTCAGTTTTTGAAATTTTAATTCTATAATAGTCTTCAGGATAAAGCCTATTTAATTTTGTTTAAAAGTTGTATATGTTTAGCAACAATTTTAAAAAACGTTGTAAAAGGGCTTGGGTGTATGCTTACCAAATTACAACATTTTCTGTTAGTTGTAAAAGAGTATTACAACTTGTAAATACAGTTGTAGTTTAGTATATTGCAATTGTTTCCAACAGCGTAATAATTTTTTTACAACGTAGACTAAGAGTTGTAATAATGATATTTGGGTTGTTTTAATAAACTTATTACAATGTTTTACCACGATGATTTTGACAAGTTGTATTAGACATTGACCCTATTACAACTATGGCTAAGATGACGTTTGGAAAACATTGTAAAATATGTACTGTAACTTTTGAGAGCTGTAATTATGTTTTTTGTAACACTTATGCCTTAAAATTAGGTATTTATCATAACTTTGTTGATTTAGTTTAAAAGAGAACTAGTCAAATCAACCTTTATATATTAATGTTGCTAAAGTAGTGCTAAATAGCCTTGATTTAGGGAGTGTAGTGGAAAATAGAGGGCTTAAAGCAGATCACCTATTTAATAGGGCTAAATTAAAATATCATAGTGACCGAAGAGCCTTATGCGCTATAACAGGGATTTAGCAGGGCTTTAGCAGGGATTTAACTGCACAAACACACACGCACATATATGATATATAATCATACTCATATTTGAATACACACATGCATATAATAATGTAAAGTATACTATTTACATATGTTCATATATATAAAGATATAAAATAATATTTATAATGATAAATATAGACAATTTAGAATTCGGATTCAAATTTTAAAACTAGATCCAGACATGAAAGTACCTTTTAATTTAAGATTTAAAATTTAATTTTATAAATAAAGTTATTTATTGATATATATTTTCGTGTATGGATATAATATTTTATTCAAACGTAAACATATATATATTTATCTGTATATTAAAATTAATATTTGAAAATAGTTTATAATATAAAGTGATGTTATATAATTAAGTATGTAAATAAATAAAATGTACATGCACGTATATTATTTTTGCTAAATTTACTTTGACAAAATCAATTTTTTTATTAAATCCATACATATTTTGTTTTGTCTTTTTTTAATTAAAAATTAATTTTTGTACGAGAAACAACTTTTTTCTAAAGAAAATATTGTACAGTGTTATATATTTGTACTTATAACATACTAAAACTAATTTAACGCATTACATTATTAATATAATATGTACGGCTTCATTATCATTCACCTCTGGGCATGTCACTAGATGCATGAAGGTGGAGATGTTGAACTCCTCTTGCCTCCCCACATAGCTTGTGGTATGTAGTAGGTGTTGTGAAGCCATTGCAGAGTATGAAATATGTACATGATCTAACAAAAAACTAACATATATTATATACATAAGTTTATTTAAATTAAAACCAACTTTTTTTTGAAAAACCTTTTTAAATAATCCTTAGTTTGATTTTTTATTTTAAATTTCCGGCTGAATGTGTAATCCCGTGTGTGTATATATACATATATATAATTTAATATACACACACACACATATGCATGCATACATATATAATCTTAGTATTTGTGAACCAAAATAAATGACACAATACATACATACATATATAACCTTGGTAGCGAATGAAATTTTGATATCACAATACTTACCTACAATTTCGAGTAGCTGTTCAATAAAGTTGGGCAACTAATCAGTCTTTTATATGTATAGCCTTCATTATTAAAAGATTAACCTCGAAAATGTCCATTCGCTAATATCCATTTCGCTACAATATTATTTGAATATGTTTGTGGTTGGAGTTAAAGAAGAACCTTGGAAAAAAATTACATCCAAGATAACAAATCACATAAAGGAATAAAATGTTTTCGTTGTCTATTCGAGCTCATCAAATTCATTAACAATTAATTACAAAATCAAATTTAAGTTTTCAAATTTGCAATTGGTTATCAATGCTTTTAATGAGCATTATTATTCAAAATTATTATTAATAATTCTTGAATTAACAATAAGGAAAATCAACTCAAATCTGAAATCTGAAATTTGAATTTATAATTTATTATATAATTCATTTAGTGACTGATCATGGTTAGCGTTAGAACGTAATTCTCGGGATAATTCCAGTATCCAAATAGGATCAAATAAAATGCTTCAAAAGAATCTATATGTTAACTTGTCTCATAATATGAATCTTTTTTATGACCAAACAAAAAAAGAAAAAAAAGAAGAAAATGAAAAAGGAAAAAGGAAAAAAAATTATGTGGATATTGGTGCTAAATAATTGTAAGATTGTAATCAAGCTACTATTTTAACTTTTACTTCCATTGTGAGAATGTAGGACAACTGTTGTTTACACTTGTATAGTCACAGTTTTCTCGTGCATCATATCTTGCACTTTGTTCCAATTATGGACTTTTATTCGAGTGTAGTACAATAATTAAGATTTTCCATTTTATATTCAAATTTTTACATGTTAAAAAATAAACCATGATCACTAGATTTCTTTTTTATTAGTAACCTACCATTGAAATAGATTACACACATAGTGATAAAATATGGTCCTTTTGACTTCCAACTGTTTTGGTGAAGCTTAAGCACCATTAAGCAGGGCGATAGCTTTATTGCCTTGCCATGCCTTTAGCTTATTATGACACAAATTGGTTTATCGGTTTATTGATCACTAAAACCAGATAAAGGTCTAACACATAGGCAATAACAAAGATCTTACAAGTACGAAAGAAATATGAGACTCAGAGCATCTCTAACAGTTTGGAGTGTGGAAATGCGATTTTCCACACTTCGAATTGTTGGAGGCCCGAAGTTCCCGATAGGGAACTGGGCTGGGCGCCTGTTTAACAGGTGCCTAAGCCTTAGGCACCTATTGAACAGGCACCCAGCCCATGCGCCTATATGAGGCGCAAATTTCTGCCTCCCCTTATATTTTCCTCTATTCAATCTCTCTTTTAATTTTTTTAATCAACTTTGCATCGAAATTCCGCCCCTTCGGATCAAAAATATTAGACGGACCGTTCGATATGCGACCGATGCCAATATCGATCTTGCTTATATCCCTCCTGATGCTACCATGAATGTAGATATTCTTCGATCATTGCACGACTTGCCCCTCACTATTTCGCATCGACTTAGAACACCTATAACGATGCCACATGTATACGTTTAATTCTTTATAGTTTGATGAACAACCATGTAAGTGCATATGAATGTTAATTGTTTGTTTATTTTAACGTTAAATAAACATACATTTAGGTTTGTCACATAGCGATGTAAGGTAGTTGGTATAGGTGTACGTTTGAGTATTTTGATCAGTTACCACAGCCGATTTTGGATAGGCTACATGCATCACCTTTTGATGAATTTCTAGATTTACCTAGATTTGAACACGTAGATCGCTGCCTTGTAGAGGCACTCGCTGAGAGATGGTGGCCTACCACTCACACATATCATTTCCTCGATTTTGAGCTAGGATCGGCATCTTTAGATTTTTATATGCTCACTTGCATAGAGGTTAGTCGACCGGACCGTCTCCCCGTTCCATTTTATAGTTCATTTGAGGAGTTCAAGTCATATTCAGCTTATTTACTGGCTTTGGCCGATGTGGAGGTTAGAGGAGGTACTATTACTCTCCCTTGTCTGCAGCGATATATAGTAGAGTACATGGCCATCAAGGATATGCACACTCCGGTTATCCGTGCTTTCATATTATACCTTTTTGGATCCACAATTTTTGGTAACAATAAGGGTACTATTAGACTTGGCATTTTGGCTAGATTAGTAGATGTGGATGGACTGCATACATATGATTACGATACTACTATTCTTGGTTATTTGTATATAGCATTGGATACTTATGCGCTACAACAGTCTAGACAGATGTACGGATTTTGGTACATTCTTCCGTTTGGTACTATGAGTATACCGCCAATACGTACCCCTGACTTATTGCAGAAGCAAATGCTACACCATATATTTACCTCCCTAGATTACGTCGTTGGGTTCCTCCTATGTATTTGTCTCATGTTGCACAAAGGATGCACAACATGCTGATGGAGGCTAGACAATATATGGATATGAGCAGCACGGTAACATTATCGTTCACCCCTCGGATCATTACTTATAGTTCCTAGAGCTGGGTCCTGATCATCCACTCATTTTTCAGTTTTCGATGTCGCGACGCAGGGTTTGCTTTCAGGTTCCTACATGTCCATTCATATGGTATTTAGGATAGCGGCGTTGGCTACAGTTGTGTGGTATTGTTCGCATTCCATCAGATCTGCTACTATGGGATGATATGTATGGTGATATTAGGGTTGGACTAGCTTATATTCTTGCGATAAGGAGTGTGGGATGGGTGGATGGTGGGCCTTTTACAGTTCTGGGAGACTTTGATTCATATTGGGCTCCCACATCCTTACGCGTTACCTGATTATATTCGCGGTTTGAACTCCGATCATATTGGTATGCGTACCTCTTTTGGTAGAGTTCCATTATTGCCTACCACCTTTGAGCCTACATCGTCTTAGTACACGCAGCCTCCTACGTTCGACCCACCTCCTTATTCATTTAGAGCATATGATGTACATGGTCATGTAGTGGAGTATCCCTTGCCGTATCCCCCAGATGACGCTATTATAAGTGTACCATCCGCTGGATTTTATCGGCCTCATCAGTTTTGTATGAATTTTAAATTTCATTTAAATTACTTGTCCAAATATTTTGCACATATGTATAATTTTTCTTGTGCACATATCAGTTTTCTCAGTACATGGATTATGATAGATGGATGATTGCTGCATTTAAGCGTATGATGCTTGAATATACACAGACGATGTATCAGAATTATCAGACTGCGGTCCAGTAGTAGCATACTCTGTGTAGATGCAGGGATTACAGACCCAGATTCAGCAGCATCAATAGCAGCTCCAGACGGGACCTGCACCTCATGACTTTGATGATGTCGACGATGACAGCGACGACGACCATGGCAACAACGAGGAGATTGATAGCGGTTTCGATCACATAGACTGATGTGCTATAGGTTGAAGTTTCAGTTTTTGTTATTATTTTTCATGTATTACATTAGTTGGTTGCATATTATGTTGGTGATGATTCTATTGTCATATGTGCTTGTCTATATTTTTTGTTGAGTATGGCAGTGTGTATTATATTTTATGGCATTTTGTTGATTATACTTTTATGTTGAGTACGGCATTGTGTACAGTATTTGCGATGAGTATGGCATTGTGTTGATTATAATATATGCTGCGAAACTTTTGGAGTAACAAACAAAGTTGTGTTTGTTTTTCGAAAAGTTAATGGATGCTTGACACATGGACGTTCATCTTATGCTTTATTTTTCTTAATGCGGATTACGACGTCTCTATTTAAGAGAAAGTGCTATATTCATAGGTCACAACATTTAAAACTTCGGCAAATTCAGTTAGATGTCCAACGTAATATTTTCGTCTAACGAATTGAAACTGCTACTAAATTCTTTTATACAAACTGATCAGATTGTGACGATTGTGAGATAATGGTAACTAAGTTTTGGGACACTATTGCTTAACTTTACAATAGAAATGTTGAGCGTAATAGTAGACGGACGAAGGAAGAGTTAAGGATTGCTTATGGCAACTTCTGCAACACCTGTACCCGGTACAGTACGATTATCAGTGAGGTTATATTTGAAAATTTGTTCGCACCAACTCGTTCCATATTTGAAGGTCGTTACTTTCTCAAATATCACACCACATTCCTTGGACATGAGGCTTATATCATACGTCAAAATTGGCTAGAACGATTTGAATATCCTCAATGTGAGTTCTGCAATAACAAGTTTAGTTATAACCTTTTATTTGAGTTATGGAATGAGGCTTAGGGTGAGTGTATAATTGTTGAGTGTATTATTGTTTCTATGTATGCATATGTATTATTGTCGTGTTTTTTTGTGTCTAATAAAAAAAATCATTGTAATGTCAAATCAAAATCAATGCTCAGATTTCACAGACATATCAAAAACAGTACTTAGATTCTAGTGTACCATCAAATCAAAATACAATGCTCACATTTCAATATAATAAATTTTAAGTATTCACAGACTTCTATATATGATAAGTGCTTTTCTTCCCAAACACACAATTCGGTCCTCCCCTTGTTCATTCTTCTATTCCTCATACCAGTGCTTTCCTGGCCATCATCTATTGACTATTTCGGCTATGTTCCAACGGAAAGCGAACACACCGATGAAGATTGGAATATTCATTACCAAGAACAGCATTACAAGGACGTTGCTCGTGAATTCCCAAATCTTGACCAACTCACACTTTAGGAAGATGTTCAACCATAGTATGAACGTGCAGTTGTCCAACCTCTACATGAACAGTTGGTTCATCAACAACCACAAGAACTGGAGGTTGATCAAGTGCTAAATTTGCAACCTTCGGTTGAACAACTGGTTGACTCTTATGCAGTTTGCTGCCACTGTGGTTATAAGGTTGATGTTGTGGTCAGAGTTGATGGCAAAGAAATTGGTCATCGAATTCAGTTGCCTTCTGGACTGAAGGGCGCAATTACGCAGAATAGGTTGATGAATGTCTAAGCCCAAGAGCAATAATGTATGCCAACAAGCTAAAAAAAGAAATAAGACATCTTACAAATGTCCTGCAAAACTTGCAATTTGACCATAACTAGTAGTTTTTTTGTGTCAGACCTAAGTACTAATGAGGGTATTATTGTTGGTTGTATTACTGCGGGGTGTATTATTATTATTGATTGTATGTTTGTTTGTTTATATATTATTGTTGACTGTATTAATGTTACATGTTTCAGTATTATTGTCTTGTTTCATTCTGTAATTTTTCCGTAGAGAGTTTTCAGTGTTTTATTGTTTGGTAGTGTCAATGGTGTCTAGATGGGACGAGACACTGCACCAATAGTCAACAGTGTGTAGATGGGACGAGACACTGTAGACGTGACATAAATGGAATCTACTTTATACATAATGGTTGAATTGAATTAATGCTACCTGCCAACTATTCTTGATTGCTTGTTTTGTTATGAAGGCTAGCATGTGATCTACTCGGTCATATCTCCTTGTTGGCTTGTGAGGACATGGCTGCAGTGTTTAGATGGGACAATACACTGCAAAAACAGTCAACGGTGTGCAGATGGAACGGGACACTACAAAGGTGACATAAATGGAATTTGCTTTATACAAGGTAGTTGAATTGAATTAATGCTACCTGCCAACTAGTCATGATTGCATTGTTTGTTCTAAAGGGCAGCATGTGATATACTCAGTCATATCTCCTTATTGGCTTGTGAGGACGTGGCTATAGTGTTTAGATGGGACAAGACACTGCAAAAAAAATCAACAGTATGTAGATGGGATGAGACACTACAGATGTGACATAAATGGAATATTCTTTATATTGGTTGAATTGAATTAATGCTACTTGCCAACTAGTCATGATTGCATTATTTTGTTCTAAAGGCCATCAATACGCTCTAAGCTATAAAAATCTTATTAAATGCTAGAAGTTTTATTGCTCATTCATATCTCAAACAATTTCAAAGATAAAAATAGCTGCCGAAGATTATATTTTTCGATGATAGCGACAATGAATTTGATGAAATGATGGAAGATCATTTTTGTCGCGCAAAGGAGCTAATAAGTATGACTGCACTACAAGTTGGTCAATCCAGCGAGAAACATGGTGGATCAATTGTTGCTCGTCGGTATAAAAATCGTAGACATTCATGGCACAACGACAGACTGATGGAAGACTATTTTATTCCAAATCCTACTTACATGGATGTTGAATTTAAGAGAAGATTCCGCATGTGGTGATCTCTGTTTCTTAGAATTCTATAATGTATCAAGCAACATGATAAATATTTTGTCTTCAAACCCAATGCATCTCGTACGATGGGATTGACTGGAATTCACAAAATGACAGCTGCACTAAGAATGCTTGCATATGGAGGACCAGCAGATGCGCTTGATGAAAAAATGAAAGTGGCAAAAAGAACAGTATTAGTGTGTTTGGAGCACTTCTGTCTAGTTATCGTGGTTATTTACGCTGATCAACACTTATGAAGATCATACGAGGCAGATATAGCAATGTTATTGAACATGCATGGTAGTCGAGGATAGCCAGGAATTTTAGGTAATATAGACTGCATGCATTGGGAGTGAAAGAATTGTCCAAAAGCGTATGCCGAAGCTTATCAAGGTAAGTCTCGTCAGTCCACTATTATTCTTGAAGAAGTAGCGTCGTATGACATATGGATATGGCATGCATTTTTCGGAATACCGGGTTCGAATAATGATCTTAACGTAGTCGAATGATCTACGTTGTTTAATGATTTAGCAAACGGTTGATAAACTCCTTGCACCTTTACTTAATGAGGTAATATGTACGATCATGGATATTATCTTGGCGGTGGTGTATATCCTAAATGGAGTACCATTGTCAAGACAATTCCAAACCCACAAAATAATAAACAATCAAAGTTTGCGGCAATGCAAGAAGGCCAGAGGAAGGACATTGAAAGAGCATTTGGGGTTCATCAATCAAGATTTGCCATAGTCAACAATCCATGCAGACTTTGGTCACCGTTTAAAATGACCAAAATAATGTACATTTGTGTTATTTTACATAGTATGACTATAGGGCATGAAAGAGACATGGAAGAAGATTACTTTTACGAGGATGCTCCAGCACCACCGCTTGTTGGGCGCAATGATATGATTGGAAGCGCACTAGAACTCGAGTTTCATTTAGAAAGCCAAATATCCTACCATAGTGTTCAACTGCATCGAAGACTGCAAAATGCTCTCATAGATCATCTTTGGAATTTTTTTGGAAAATAGTGAAACTATATTTCTTTTTCTACTTTTGCTAATGCTGTTCATGTTGTTACTTATTATTGTTATTGTAATCTGTTTATGTTTAATCAACGCAATGTTATTCTAATCTTTTGTAACTGTAATGAAATTTCAATGAAAGTACTTATATAAATGATTGCTTACGTTCATAATACAATACAACTAGTGGAAATTCAAAGATACAAAGGTTCCAAAAAAATAGAAACAGTTAATGACCCTCTTCATGTCCGTGTCCCACAATTTCTCTCCTTCTATGCTCCGTATACTCAGGTTAATATATAGATATGTGCGATGTATCCATGAATATTATTTCATCTTCATCTCTTTAGCGGTTTCCAATAAGAAGTTGATCCGTTCTTGGCAACTTTTCTTGGTGTTGAATTGCTCGAGTCTCCATTGCACGGTTATCTCTGTCTTCAAATTCAAGTAGGATTTTTTTAATTTCTGCCTGATCCGCTTCAGAAGCTTGCTCCTTTATTTCTGTTTTTTCTCCATGTGGCTAAACAAAATGATCTTCGGTAGGGATTAGGTCTTCTTCTGATCCTAAACCGTAGCTGCCCAATTATTCCCTAGGACTAGAGCTTCCTCCAACTCTAGGCGTTTTACCACGACCACTGTTTGATTGAACTTCTTGAATGGTTTTCTGAAGCGGTGATTTCCATTTAACATGCTCAATCAACATGTCATAAACATGCATGAACAGGTAAAAATGTGGTGCTTGTTTACTATTAGGATTATAGATTTGTTTGAACAACTTCTTTGTGGCCATTCTCTGTAATAAATAAAAACAATAGTACAATTAAAGAACTATAACTAAATTAGAACAATGAAATTATAATAAATCTTACCATATGCGTTTCGTTTCCAAATCCATTAGAATTCATTTGCTTTAGCTTGAAAATTTGAGGATTGAATGTTTGTGTTTGACGATTGATTTTTCCATAGTGACCTTTAATTGAAGATAACGTTCTTTTCTGATTGATGTTCTTTCGATTGTAGCAATTAGTAATTTTGCCCCAAAAAGTCTCACCACTTTGATTGACACCTCGAATAGGATCGACTTAGAGTGCATAGTAAATGCAGCAAAGATCGTAGTCTTTCGTAGTGCTCTAACTTGCATTAGTTATCACTCCGCCAATCAGAACCATAACGTCTTGTAAATCGTAATCTTCAAAACTACACCATGCAACATCAACATTGAAATTTGAATACATGTTTATTTGCGATAAGGAAGAGTAAAAATTAGGATTCTTGAAGGAAATTGGGGGTGAAGGAAAGAAGATGGAAGGGGTTGTATTTGAGGGGGTTGAATATGGCCATT
This sequence comes from Allium cepa, assembly GCA_030765085.1. NCBI lineage: Eukaryota > Viridiplantae > Streptophyta > Magnoliopsida > Asparagales > Amaryllidaceae > Allium > Allium cepa. The sequence continues at coordinate 72,792,720 of CM060941.1, read as the reverse complement.
GTAGATAGCCGTTGGGCGTTGGAGTTGGGGAGAAAGAGGTGCTTGCTTAATAGGCGCCTGGGTATCAGGCGCAACCCACACTTTCACGCCCCAAATCCACACTATATAGATATCTGCACCCTGTTGGACCAAGCTTCTAATGCAGATCTCAGCATTCCTAACATCTTACCAACAGTTGGAGTTACTCTTAGGATGACGAGTGTGGTCTCCTTGGAAGGGATACAGTCACATAAATCTGCATATTAATAATTTAATCTTAATATGGCATACTTTGGTACTTGTCATGCATTTTATCTATTCCATATCTTAATACTATTATCTAAAATGATAGATTCATAATTTATTTACTTATTCTTTCATTCTTAACATTTTCTTGTAAAACTATCCATGTTAACCTTAGAGCATTCCTAATGGTAGGGGTTGCTTAGGGTCGATTCAAGGCAATCGACCCCCAAAGCAACCCTCACCAGGAAGAAAGCACACTTCATGTGCTTCCCCTTAGCTGGCCAAAATAAGGGCGGCTAAGGGGATACGGTGTGTATTGCAATCCACACTGTCCCCTTAGCCGCCCTTATTTTCGCCGGCCAAAGGAAGGCTGGCTAAGGGGACAGAGCATAGCCAACTATAAATTATCCTGCAGTGCTCATTTCTTTTCCATAACTCTCCTCCTTCTTCCCCTCTCCTTCTGCTTGCCATTTCTTCTGTCGCTTGCAAACATCCTCATTCCATAAAAATAAGAAGAGTTTTCCAGAGACTTCGAGGTAGCGACAGTCGCACCGTAGGAAATGTTTCATCGTCAGTGGCAAACGCGCCTGCCGAAGGTAATGCATCCACACCGCCCGCGTTCGTTAAAGGGCGAAGAATTACGGTGGTTAGACGAATACGAGCGAGGAGAAATACAGCAGATGTAGATTTGGTCCCCTGCATCGACCAAAATTTAGGTCAGGACAAAGATTTGGTTAATTTTCGGATACTACCAGACGAAAAAGAACACGTTAGCACGTGTGTTGATAATTCTGTAGGTTTTCTACCTCTAATTTTACTTATTAGTTTAAATTGTACAATAAAAATTGAATATGAAAAATGTTTTAACTCAGGCTCGTCGTGAGCTCTACATGGATCTTGGGTTAGCGTAACACGACTTGATAGGATTATCTGAGATTACGATACTGATGGCATCATATATGCTTTGCTGTAAGAGATAGGACTTAGAGACTTTCTGAGTATGTAATTACGTAATTATTATTTATTTTTTTATTGATTTTTAGGGTTTAAATAATGCTAAATTGCTTTAGTAGGTATCGATAATTTATTAAATTCAAATGTTCAGTTATGCAGTGCTTTAGCCACATATTGGTGGAAGACTGCTCATACCTTTCTCTTTAGTTTTGGAGAGCTGGGTATTACACCATTAGACTTTACTATGTTGACAAGTATTGGCATTGGTTGGGGGAGACCTTATCTTATGGTAAGAAATACCGGCATTTTCATCGTTTATCTAGTGTTATTCCACATTTTGATTTGCATGACGGACTGTCATCCGGACTGCAGCTTAGATGCTCTTACATTAGGCAAGAAATAATGGAATTGATACATATACATAGTTCCAATAACTGCTTGGAGATAGCTCGACTTTTTATTTTGTACATGATGAGGAACCTATTCTTTACAAATGCATCGAACACTGTACCAGCCGGTTATGTAGCAGCTGTAGCGGAGTTGTCGTTTGATATTCCAGTCGCATATGACTGGGGACTCCCATATTAGCGTATTTGTATCGCTCTCTAGACCATCGGTGTGTTGTTAGGGTTAGATTCTTGCCCATTACAGGGTTTTGGGAGATTTTATAGTGCTGGTACTATGAGTACTTTTGTAACATGACTTATCCTACTTTGGACTCCACATTACCCCTTTTCTTTTCCCGAGATAGAGTATGGGCACGGGATAACCGCAGAATGGTACAAGGAGGGGAGGCACGTTATATTTTTGCAGTGGCGCGAAATCAGATCGAGTTATGGACCACATGAGAGAGCGTTGTTTGGCATCCATATGAAGGATCACCTTTTATGATTGACCCTATTGTTGTGCATGCTACTTTCCTATCTATGAGACATTTTCAACTGGTTTCAGCATCTGCCAGCCTAGGATGCTACCGGTTCCTCGGTGAGCGTAGTTGGAGACAACCCTTAAATGGTGATTTCGTTCCCGATGATCCACACATCTGAATACTCTGTTTTTGAGGGTTTATGATAGCGCTGCATTACAGCGGTATGTAGGAGAGTGGTGGTCCATCATGTACATACGCCATGGAATCATATGCTCTATCTCTATTTGTGACAAGATTAGACCTTCTGACCACTGCAGCTTTAATTATCAAGAGCATCTTCAAGTAGAACGAGAGGTGGGTCCGTCTACTCTATGACTGTTTGTGGACTTGACAAGGCCTCTTGACCACCACAGCTTTAATCATCAAGAGCATCTTCAAGCAGCATGATAGGTGGACCTGTCTTTTTTATGACTATTTGTGACATGACCAGACCTTATGGCCACCGCAAATTTGATCAATAGGAGCTTTTAAATAGAGGTCAGAATATCGTAAAATATACTCATTCACAAACACTAAATATTACATACATTTCTTCTACCAATATTCTATAAGTTCTCTAAAACGATTATGGTGCTTCTCGTCCTCGTCTTCCTCATCGTAATCTTCTTTCGATCCGTATCAATGGATTTAATGACCCATGAAATTGATGAAGGCTCTACAACTTCCCAAGGAGGCAGCGTTACGGGCAGAAGAGACTTATGTTATACGCGTGACTATGCTAGCAGGCATAATCAATTGATCAAAGATTATTTTACGGCAAACCCAGTCTACGAGGACATAGATTTTAGACAAAGATTACAGATGTCGAAGAATATCTTTAACCGGGTTCTCGACAAATTAAAAAACAAACATTTTTTGTACGCATAGAAGAAATGGAATCAATGAACTTGGTATTTCTCCCCTGCAAAAGGTTACGGCTGCTCTTTGCATGATATCATATGGAACTTCTGGAGATTCGCAAGACGAAAAAGTGACGATTGGAGACTCAACGACAATATTATGAAAGAAATTATTTTGCAAAACCATCATTTGTATGTTTGGTGAAGAATATCTTCGATCTCCAATAGCACAAGACTTTGATAGATTGCTGGCAATGTGATCTCAACGTAGATTTCCAGGCATGTTAGGTAGCATAGATTGTATGTATTGGAGATGAAAAAATCAGTTGCATTACAGGGATAATATACAAGACACTGCAAAATGGCTACTCTGATCTTGGAAGCTGTAGCTTCGTAAGATTTTTACATATGGCATGCTTTTTATGGAGTGCCGGGTTCACTTAATGGTATTAATGTTCTATGACAGTCATATTTATTTAACGACTTATGTAATGACCTCTCACCTCCATGCAATTACAAAATCAAAGACAAAGATCATTTAGTAGGTTATTATCTAGTAGATGGAATCTACCCAAATGGAATACACTTGTGCAAGCTTACAAAAGGCCAAATAACGCAAAAGAAGCTAGGTTCACCAAACAAGAAGAAAGCTTGAGAAATGATGTGGAATGAGCATTTGAAGTGCTTCAAGGTAGGTTTCATATTTTACGAAAAGAGCTATACTACCATGAGACGGTGGTAGTATCCGATATCATATACTGCTGTATAATTTTACATAATATGATTGTCGAAGAAGAACGAGGTTGGTACGAACTTCAACTGAGGAACTATCCAAACATTGCTGTAGCATTTCAAAAAAAACTTATAAGGACCCAAATACTTTTGCTGAATACTTGCAAAGAGTAAAGATATTCGAGATCCACAAGCTCATCTTGATCTAAGAGAAGAATTGGTGGAACACTATTGGGAACATATAGGAAACAATTAGTAGAAGTAATGTTTGTTGATGTTGATAGTTTGTATTATTAAGTGGTTGTTCTATTATGTGGTTGTTGATAGCTTGTATTATTAAGTGGTTGCCCACAAGCTTATCTACTATAATATTAAGTGGTTGTATCCAGTTTGTATTATTATTTATGTTTGTATTTGTTACTTCTACTTTAATAAGTTGTTTTTGACAAATTACGAGTGTTTAAGAGTAACAATAGCAATAACAACTTAATTTACCATTAAATTTAGAACCAGTACTAACATTAATACAACCAACACTTTTACAACCAACGCTTACGATTACTACAAATTAACTCGAACTAATACGAAGAAATTAAAATTGATAACAACACCCAAATTTAACTTACAACCAACACTTCATCCCCCCGACGTCTATGGTACTCCTCAAGTTGCTTCTCCATATACATCCTCTGAACTGGATTGAGTTCGTTTAAGTTGCAAGTTAAAACAGCCAATCATCATCTCTTTGTTGTCGGGCTAGTTCTTATTTTCTTAACTCTATCTCATCATTTCTTAACTTATGTTTTTCATCATGCCGTCGTTGTTTTTCCATTGCCCTATCAGTTTTTTTGTTTCTTTTGTTTTTAGATATAATTTGTTTGCATCTTCTGCGGCCGTCATATGCTATCCAATATTTTCGTAACATGCGCTGTAATCGGGGGCGGTTTTTTCTTCCCCTTGAAATTTCCAAGAGGTCGACCATCTGAGCTATTTGTGAAGGGGGTGTCCTCATGCGGATCAGAACTACCGCGCTGGATTCATCACTCATCTTTCTAGGAAGAAAGCGCAACGCTGAATGTTCTTGTCACACCCTACTCCATTTTTCCCCTTTTCTAGTATGTCGTTGCAATGTTAAAAGTTGAATGGTTTATTATTATGTTCAGACATATACAATGCATTTGCTTGATTGAGCTGCAGAGGATGAAGTACTATTAGATGAATTAAACACAAAACTTGTTATTTCAAATTCCAAAATTCAAAATTTTACCAGATCTAAGTCGTTTGCCCTGCTTTGCTGTTTAGAATGTAGGCCATCCATTATTTCTTTCCAACGTTGAAAGGCGACGTTTATTCTTTTCCACAACAGCTTCTAAGAATCTACCGGTCTCGGAGGGCTGTTTGGAGTTCGAAGGTTGAACAGATTGCGTACATCAGTCCAAAATGAGGATTCACTTTGGCTCGTACCATTCTTATTTTCTCTATAGCATTCAACCCAATAGAATGCTAATTTAGCTTGCTCGCCCGGTGACCATTTTATCATTTTCCCACCTTTTGGTTCTGCGGATCCAGATTCTAAAATGTTGATTCTCGATGGTTGATTTCCCCAAGTTTGACCAGAAGAAAAAGTTAGATTCCTATAATCGTCTTCTTTATCGGCTATTTCATTGATATCAAAATGCACTTCCTGACTTTCAAATCTGTTGCCTCTAAATTGATTAGTGAGATTTCTCGATATATTTTTTGAACGATAAGGCATTACTGACCGTCGTTGACTATTGGGAGACATGTAGTTTTGATCATACTGATAGTTTTCTTGAAACGAACTATTCTGCGAATAATTCGCATTTTGAGAATTTTGGTACTCATTCAAAACTTGTTGAGAATGGTAGATATTCATATTTTGTTGAGACTGATATGAAATTGGCGTCGGTTGACAATGAAATTGATTATGACCGTGCTGAGAATTATACATATGCTAATTGAATTGCACCGGATTCTGATTATCTGCCCTTTATAGAGGAAGAAATCTAGGAGATGAGGACTTCTGTGATTTTCCTTTAAAAAATTTAGACAGTGCTAATATTTATTGAAGAAATTATGTTGAGAAGAGAGAAAATTAAAGTGAAAATGGTGTAAACAGAATGGAATGAACATATTATATAAGGGGGAAGCAACGGTCACCAGACCAAAGTTAGCCGGCTATTTTTGGCCGACAATTGCTCAACGGCTATAAAGTTGTCGTTGGCTTAGTCGGCCAAAATAAGGCCGACTAAGAAGCAATCTTCATGGTTGCTTTGGCAAAGCAACCCTGAGGTGGCCAACCGACCCCCCGTTGGGGGTCGGTTCCTTTCCAACCAACCCATGGATGGGAATGGTCTTAGCACTACTAAATAAAAAATTTATTTACTTCTTACATTCTGTTATCTTTGCATTTTATACTTATATTGATATTGGTAATTTAACTAATGGATCTATCCTACACTCAGTATTTCGTAATATTTTACTTAGTGACCCATTTTAGGCTTTAGCCTTTTTCCTATCGTTTTTCCATTTTGTTTTGTAATCAAAATCCATGCAAATGGCAATGTAAAGTACTTTGTATTAGGCTGATCACATTATAGTGCATATAATATACATAAATTCTTTTATGCAACAGCTCATTGACACTATGGGAAAAAACGAATCACACGACATATATGCTTCTTTGTCTGATCGCATATCTATCTGTCATCAAACCTCTTGCTGTCTCAGTGCATATCAGACCGCACATATTCCCCATCATCTTATAATAACTAACACAACACATAAAAATAGAGTCGTATGTTGTCGGATTGTTTTGTTCTTATTTTACAAATAATAGAGATGAATATTACATGTTGTCTGAAAGTTAATAAAATAATGGTTTTTAGTAATCTTAATGAAATCTACTAATTGTTACAACAGGCTACTTACAACAGATAAATGTTGTTTTAAAGAAGTTAAGGTAATACAAATATGTTTTTGTATGTGTTGTTCTTTCTTAAATGAAATGACATAAAGAAATTCAGATTACACAAAGTAGGTCATATTTCTACTATGTACAATATTAAAAAAACCAATGTCAACATAGAAACCAATACATATCCTATAAATAGCAGTTCAACGCCAAATATATAAATTATGCAATTGAACCATAGATACACAACATATAACAAAACCAACAGTGGCAAAGCTAATTAACCAGGGTTCAGTTGCAAGGTGCATATATTTACATATTATAATAGCAGGCATATATAGAATTCAGGCACTATGATTCAGCAAACTTGTAGGCATATGTAGCCCATTCCATCCGAATGATATCAATATCATTTTGGGAAAAGTATTGTTTAAATCCTTCTCCCACTACAACAAATAGGAAATGTGGATGTTAACTTTACTCGGTATGGATCTCGATATATGCCTAACTAAAATATAACACTGGCATATATTACCTTAGTAGCCCACAGTTGATTTTTTGTCCCCCACATGTCTTTCGTGTAGGGCATAACCCACAATTCACATGTCGGTAGACCTCTCTTTTTTGGAGCTCCTTAAAGCATGCATAGATGTCAAGTAAACATATAATTTAATCAATCATGTTAAGGAAGAAAATACATTAGACTTGAGAAATTTGGAGTACACACCAGACAAGGCATCCATCAAACTTTTTTTTTCCTTTCACTTTGGCCTGATTGTAAATTGCAATGGACCTGCAAAGTAAACTAATGTAAACCACCAAACTACTCAAAAAGACAGAATATAAAATAGCAATTGCACATATTTATTCACAGTATCATCCATTCTTCACCATACAATTGTCCTTTAAATGGATCCATGAAATGCACACTTTCTTTAGTAGGATTCACGACCATCAAAGACCAATGATTGCTAACATTGAAAATTCCACTCAGCACTTATAATAAAGTATATACATCATGAATCAAGTATAAAATTTGGTCGATCAATATAGAGAACCATACTATACATACCCTAAGTTATACAGCACTAGGAAAACCTGGTCCGGCTTCCCTTATTCATACCACTTTGCCAAACTAGAAGCTATTTTAGCTAGATTTCCACATTCGCATGCATTTGTATTAGTAGGATATACGAAGGCAATCATGTCTATCATCTTAGATTTCTTCGATGCTTTATGAAGGTAGCTATAAAAGCATATAAGAAAAGAATAATTTACACCAAATGCAATAATAAAAATTTATGACTTGAGCAGATGTCTCAGCAATGACATGAGCAAAACCAACGCAACACCAATGCATCATTAAAAGCATAATTAACACCTACCTCGTATAAAAAACAATGGCTTGAGCAGATATCTCAAAAAAATTTATGAGCGCATGTATAACTCTCCTAAAGATAGACACTTTTGTTCAAAAAACAAATATATCCTTGTCCAAAGTGGTGTTGATGCTGAACCCATTCTTCAGGGATGTGTTGGCCCCTTAGCAAAGCACCTTCAGTGCTTCAAGCAATTTAGCGAGAAGTGTGTCGAGGTCTTCAGCATCATGGCTCACCGAAATCATATTTATTATTCTTCTTCTTGATAGCATAAGGCTTAAGAACCTCCAAATTATGTAAATAGCACTCAACTTGTTTAGGAAATCAAATATCAAATTAAGTAAAACACTGGTTATGTAAAAAACATATGTATTGACCTTATGAAACAAAGTTTTTTATTTAATATTCCTCGATCATCTACAAATGATTACTGTAATCCTATTACTTATACTATGCATTCTATAATCGAACAATAATTATCACAATAATTAGTTTAAATTTTCGTTTTCAAATTAGGAAAATGGTGCAGTAGTAATAGTTTTTTGTAAGGAAATAATTCACTCTTTAAACTAATCTTTATTTACCACACAAACAAGTCTGGTTATAAAAATAATCAATTATTTTACATTAAGTATATAAAAAGAACTAAGATACACTTATTCACCAATGATTTATCATCAAACTATCATTTGTTAAAAGCCATGGTGTGTGAAAGACATGGTTATAACTCAAGGGACAACAAAAGATATGTTTGTTAGTGAAGGATTCATGATTTTAATCTAAAACGTAATAGCAGATACTGAAAGTATACAATATGTGAAGTTTGTTAATATAGAGTACATGGTAACCATGCATATATACTGAAATTACCTTCTTAGTTATTGCATTGGAGATCAAGCTTCTCGACCAAGCAATATATGTACCACCAAGCGCATCTTGCACTGGCCACAACGTGTCTTCTCTTCCTTGTCCCTGTCTGACTTTTGAATGTGCATTGGAGTCAGGCGAACACCATTCTTCCAACTGTAGGAAAATTCGTGGAATGCATATTCCCCATAGGTTTTTTCTACCATGAGGTTGCTTCTCAAGACCTCTTTTAGTGTCGGAACGTAAAGCATTATAAGTACCGAGAAATACAGGATCCAAATAATACAAATAAAAAAAGTGGAAAAAACCATCAGGAACAACGGCTTTAGTGATGGAGACGCGTGCGTTCTTTTCCAAGTGGAATACCATGGATCTTCTAGCCTGTGGCATCAAGATTGATTTCAGTGACGGTTCAAATGCAACGACATTATCCACAGAATCAATTGTGAGTGCGAAATCAGCATTTTTGTTGCCAGACACGTGTTCTTTCACCTGCACCAAAAACATACAAGGTTTATCACAGCTAATCAAGTTAACATCATCAATGAAATTTGGATAACAGCTGTTTTCAAAAAAAATTCACAAACTTCCAAGTCTTCTATCAATTTTTTGGGACTTAACCTGTTTTCCAATAACCGCTGGCATCCCTTTCTTCAGATTTTGCTTTTTGCCATCCCCTTCTTCACATCTTGTTTCTTTTCATGCTCAATGCCATCAGCTGCCTTCTCCAAATGCTCCTAGGAATAGATACCTTGCGTATATAATTTGGGTAAATTAACCAATTCCCTTACCCCTCCAATATTTGATTCTATCTGCTTTAACTTTTCCTCAAACCAAGCCTTTTACTTACTCATTTTACGTTCTTCTCAAGCTCCTACTTAGTTTTTTCCTCTTCTATAATCTTCTGAATGCTTGATGGAGTCATATTTATATTTGTTGATGATCTTTCCTTTTGGTGTTTTGTTAGCAAAAATAAAGCAAGCCTTAGGCTTGAAAAAGCCACCAACACCTCGTACCCTACTGGGATAATCAAGAGTCCCTAAAGCCATTGCCATAACATCATTAAGTCCATTTACCTCAACAAATCTAGCTTCAACATCTTTAGTCAATGCCTCCCAACAACAAAATCAAATATATTGGATTTGTATATTTTTCTTTCAATAAATATAAAATAAGAATTAGATATATAAAAAAATTGATTACACTTACAATTTATCGGCAGTGGCGTGTGTTTCTAGGTCCTTGAAGTTTCCATTCTTGCCTTGATGTTCCGTTAACCACTGAATATCACGAGATAGTTATTTCCTAGGAATGGTTTGCAAATATATATATATATATATATACATACATACATACATACATATATATATATATATATAACGTGAACATTTATCAGTCCATTCTAACAAAATCTAAACCACTTAGTTATAGATATCACATAGTTATGCTAGCAACATTAACCAGTTCTTGCATTAGATTAGCATACCCTTTGTATGCCATCCGATGAGGGTACACATTTCCTTTCCAATTTTCTCTTTGGGCCTTGTGGATTTCCGACAAATTACACATAGAAGTATACATTATATAATGCCATGGCATTATCGAAACAACCATCGTTATCAAGGAGTAGTTTTTATAAGTTAATTTAATTTTAAGTTCGTGGTTAATTTAAAGTTAATACTAAAGTTAATTTAAAGTTAATATTAAAGTTAATTTAATTAAGTTACTTTAAAGTTAATTTAAAGTGAATATTGACGTTAACTTAAATTTAAAGTTATTTCAAAGTTAATTTAAAGTTCATTAAATTTAATATTAATGTAATTTAAAGTCAATATTAAAGTTAATTTAAAATTAAAATTATTTTAAAATTGTCCGCAAGCAGTGGCGTAGTGGTAAGATACTTGCTTCCTGGTAAGCAGGTCGCAGGTTCGATTCCGGTCTGCCCTGCTCCCAATTTCAAGGTGTGGAGGTGGGTCCCCGTCAATCCTACAAAAACGGTAAGGGGCATCAAATCGCTGTGCTGGGCAAGCTTAAAAGGGGGGTCAATGTGGCGGACAGCTGAATTCCCTATCTCTACTCTCCAGAGTAGGGTTTTTTTAAAAAAAAAAGTTATTTTAAAATTCATTTGAAGTTAGTATTAAAGTTAACTTAAAATTAACGTTATTATAAAGTTAATTTAAACTTAATATTAAATTTAGTTTAAAGTTAACATTGAAATCAATATTAAAGTTAATTTAAAGTTAATCAGAAAATTAAGTTACTTTAAAGTTAATTTAAAATTAAAGTTGCTTTAAAGTTAATTAAAAGTTAATTGAAAATTAAAATTAATTTAAAGTTAATATTAAAGTTAATTTAGAGTTTATATTAAAGTTAATTTAATTATATATTAAAGTTAATTTAAACTTAATTTAAAGTTAATATTAAAGTCAATTTAAAGTAAATTTAAATTAATTTAGAGTTAATACTAATGTTAATATAAAGTTAATTTTAAAGTTAATTTAAATTTATATTAAGGTTAATCCAAAGTAAATTTAAAACTAAAGTTATTTTAAAGTTAATTTAAAATTAGAGTTAACTCAAAGTAAAATTAAAGTTAATTTAAAGTTAATCTTAAAATTAATTTAAAGTTAATATTAAAGATAATTTAAAGTTTTAAGCTATAAAAGTTAATTTTCCTATGCAACCTTGCGCCTTTTAAGTTTTAACTACTATGGAACCAACTATAAAATAAAAGGAGATAAGCAATTCGAAGATGTACCATAAATACTGGTGTAATCCGTTCAACAATAGAAATATCCAGTCACCCTTCTGATTGAACCGATAATCATCTGGAGAGAACTCCAACAACTTAGGGGAGACTAAATAGGCCATCATATACTTGGTGACTAGTCTCCTCTTGAACTCTCTCAATTTATTCTTCGTTGATGTTATAATCAGTTTCTTGCATTCTTCAGCCACCACAAATGCTTTCTACATGTATGTGAACAAATTAACATAATAGTTTTTTAACTAATTCCTAAAATTATACAAGTAACCAATGGACAGTTAATTTACTTCTACACAGGAAAAAATAGTCATTCAAGTCCCCAATCAGAAATAGTTATTGGGATCGTTGTTCATGCTTGCACCCCAATGTAGGACTATATCCACATCGCAGCCTTTCCAATTCATTTCCCTTTGTCACTAAATTCAACCTTCCATCTCTTTCCCCTAACAACTTGCTTATTAATAGATTCATCGTCACCATTCCAAGCTTCAATAATTGCAATCCACTAGTTACATGATGTGCAATTAAATGTGCATATATATACATCAATATTTTATCTCTTTTTATTTAAATAAATATCATATTTGGACATTTTAACATGTTTAAAACCAAAATTCAATTGTTTTCAAATCATCATATATTCATCTTCATTCAGGGGCAAAATAGTCATTTTTTGTGCATGTGTCAATTTGAAAATTTTTACTTGGATATTTTTTGATGATTTTTATAGGAATTTGGTGCATATGGAAGAGGCTTTTATGAAGATACATGCATGCACAAATGAATACAAAGGAAAGAAGAGAGAAATGATCCAAAACAATGATCATGGAGGACCACACCCACTTATCTAAATCTACAATTAGAAGCTAATGGACAACTAAGTTAAGATTAATGCTCCATGCACATTAAATGATGGATTAATTAGCGGCTAATGGTTATTTGGTGGCCACACTTCCTAAAGGGCATTTTGGGAAGCACCCTAAAAATAGAATTAGGGTTTTATGCATGTATAAATAGCCCTCTTATGTACATGTAAATATCTTCTACTCTTTCATATTAGTTAGGAAATGAAAAATGCAAGTTGTGAGCTCTATGTATCATGAAATAAAAATGGCTCTCTAGCCTCTTTCTCTTCTCTTTTCTACTTGTGTTTCTTTACTTTTAAGCTCATTCTTATTCTTGTTCTCTCTTTTATTCAATGTTCATAGTTAGATTTACATTTATGCACTAGTTTAGTTTATTTTCTTTTAGTAGTTAATCTTCTTTTTCTTTGTTTATTCTCTACTTTATTTTATTCTCAATGTTGAAATATCTATGTGTTGAAATGATATCACAAATGAGTAACTAAACCCCTTCAATTTAGGGGTAATGAAGCTCTCAAATATTATGTAATTCAACTTTTTATGATTTATTATCTCTTTAGCTTTTGCTTAAGTGAATTTTGATGTAAGTTTATACAAGTGGGTTTGATAGCTTATACTGCTTATGCAAATGAGCTATTCTTATTCAACATAAACACAATTAACATCATTATTTGCTAATTAATTTTTGATTTTGAAATTAAAGTAAAAAATGAAATTTGATGATCTATATTACTAGTTATAATAGTAAATAGATCACACTTAAAATAGCTTTTGTTTTGGCTTCATTTCATGAGAATTGATAAGTGGTTTATTTATTGTATTATAGTTTGATGGTTTGAGTTATGTTAATTAATAACATAAATAAACCATAGTTATGATAAATACAACAATTGTTTCAATTAGTATCAAAGTTAGAGATCATAAATTATATGTTTGTTGATTTTCAAAAAAAATATGAGAGTGGATTTGCCTCCAAATTGTTCTCTAGTCTAATAGTTTTAAAATCACATTTCAATTCTAGCTTTAGCTTCTTTTTTTTGTATTTAACAATTTCCTCTCACTTTGGTTTAATTTGAAGGAATTGAATTTTAAAAGCTAAAACATTTCCCTGTGGATCGACCCGTACTCGTCACGTACTAAAATAGTACGCCATGCGCTTGTGGTTATTTTATTTCAAAATTTGTCGGCATTTTTTCTCATCGATAGAAAATTTGTCGTTAAACAAGTTTTTGGCGCCGTTGTTGAGGAATTTGTTTTGATTTTATTTTCTATTCTTCGAATTGTTTTAGTGTGATTTTTTGTGTGTTTTTGTTTTGTGTTAGTTTGAATATATAAAAAAATTGTGTGTGTTTGTTGTTTTATTTTTGTTTTCAATTTGTTGTGTGCATTTTCTAGTTCCATTTGCATTTGCATTTCATATTTAAATATATATATGTAGACACACACACAACTGTAACTGGAAAAGAAAAAGATTCCATTTATGTTATAATATAAATTGTGAATATGCTATATACTGTTTTGCATTTAGTCCCACATCATGGGATTAGTTCTATCCCAAGCTCCTAGGCCTTTATATAAAGGTGCTAGTGTAATGAAAATGAATTACTAATCTCTGAATGAATAAAATTGTTCTCCCTAATGGCTTCTGCTTTCTTTATTTTATAACACGTTATCAGCACGATCCCTAAATAAAAGGAAAATTTGAGATCTGATTATAAATCGTCAATGCGGTAAGCTATTTCTGATCTAATTAATCAAATCTTTCGGATCTCATTCTATTAATTTTCTTTCTTTTAGATCTCATTGTATCATTGATCTAATTATTTAGATCTGATTCTATTTGTGCATCTTATTTTTTTGTCCTTGTATTTTAGATCTCGTTTTGTTGCAGATCTTATTTTTTTTTAATTCTAATTTTTCAGATCTCTTGTAGATTTTAATACCATGTTCAAATGATATATTTTTTAGATCTATAGATTTTAATCATCAGATCTCTTATTAATTTTTATTAATGTATATCCATTTTTTGTGATAATTTTGAGTTTGATCTGAAACTAAAATTGTTTCATAGATTAAAATATAATTTCAGACCTTATGCTGTTAGTATTCTTTTTAGATCTTATCTATCATATATCTAATTTTCCAGATTTCATTATATATATATATATATATATATATATATATCTTATAGATCTTACTCTATTAATATTATCATTTTAGATCTCATTTTACCGTAGATCTAAACTTTTAGATATCATTCCATTGTTTGGTTAAAAAAGGGGGTTTTCATTCTGAAACTTTTCTGTTTAGATTTTGGTTTGAATGAGGACTGTAGAAATGATTTTGCTATATGATTTATATTTCCAGAAGAAATATTTTATTATTTCTTAGAGAAACAAATATAAGGATAATACGTATCTAGAAGATCTATTAAGTTTATATGAAAGAATAGGAACATGAAGTTCATTTGTGCGAAGGTGAAAGATTAAGCTTTCATAAGCTTAAACAAAGCCTTGAAGAAAATAAGCGTGCAATTCCAGAAGAAGATCTTGATATGTCCAAAAGACATAACATAAAAACAATATGCTGGAATAACAATACAAATGTAGTAAATACTATTTCCTCAAAGAGAAATAGTATTATGATTCTTATGTTCGAATACAATTATGAAGAGTCCTCTTATTTCATTGTGTTTATCTAATATTAGAGACCTAAAGTTCTCAAATAAAATTTATGCATATAAGTTTGTATTCCTAAAATAGGGGAATATATATCAAAACTCTATAAATTTGAGATGTGAAGCGTTGAATTATTAGAAAAGCTAATTCAGATTATGGTAAATTCCAATTGCAATCAAACCTGAAGTTTGATAATGAAAATCAAGTTATACCATTTAGGATCTGAAGTACTAAACAAAGACTTTATTTTAAAGTAAAAGTGGAACCTGAAGTTCTAAAAACATTTGCCAATGGTATTAACTACTAAATCAAATAAATGTAAAGAAATTTATTCACTCCAGAAGTGGTGATAATAAAAAAAAATCTCCAGAAGAGATTTGTTGATATATTTAGTGCTTTTACTAAACCAAATAAATACATAGAAATATATCTACTCTCCTACTTTCTTTCTTTTTAATAGAAAATAAAGTATTCTAATAGGAAGTTTATTTTCTACCTTTTTCCCTTCTTTCATGCATCCAATCATGTTTTTCAAAAGGTAAAATATATAGTAGATCAATTTTCCTTCCTTTGGCTCATCAAGTAAGTATTTTGGATTCTTCATAAAATGAATGTTAATATTTATACACCCATCAATTCTTTTATATTATATATAAAACTCATTCATCTTCCCTCTTTTAGCAAAGAGGTATCTCAATGTTTACTATTTTATATGCTTAATCTTTTACCTACTATTGTCATGTTATAAGAGTATTCTTATTGATTGTTATCAATAGCTGTAACTCATATAACATATTTTTAGTTGCCAAGTTAAACTATTTTGTTTTTCATGATATTATTCATACACTATGTGAAGTACAAATTTCCTCTCTCTGTTTAGCTTACAATATGTAAATAGCCATATATATTAATTTATATATTAATCAGTAGCAATTGATTAATGAGAATAGTCCAACAAAGATGCTTATGAATACTTCTTACATTTATTCTTTTTTATCTATTATTGTTGACAAGAATCATAATGCATATACATGGTATATATTTGTGTTTCTCACTATTCCAGTTGTTATGAATTAATAAATGGTATCTAATACTGCCTATTTATATTTTTATATCTGCTTATATTATGAAAGTAAACATAATCAAGTCAGCACAATCTTTGATTATAATTCATCCCTTCTCCATCAATCAATACAAATAAAGGCTATTCCATATTTTCACGGATAGTTTTGCATTTTCAAGGAAAGTAATGAATGCAATTAATGAGATTGGATCTAGAGCTATAAAAAGGATGTAAATAAGAAATTATAGGCGCTTTTATAGATTATATTTGGTTGTCTTTTGCTATTTTGCATTAATTTTTCTATTCTTTCACTGTAACTACTATCAGATATGTTTTCTTATTTTATGAAATGCGTTGATTATATACCCATGAACAATATTTTGATGCTTATGCATTGGACTTATTAAAAGATACCTTTTTGTCATAGAATTGGATGTTGATATCCAATTACAATCTCATTGCTTAGAAAATGCCATAAAAATGATAATGCAATAGGATAAAACAATGGATCTTATATTTTTAAGGTGTTATATCCATGACAAACTTAAAATAAAACACTTAACTGAAAAAGATCATCTTTACCTATGGAACTCCCTGAAGGAGCGTTATGACCACCAAAATATGGTCACACTTCTAAACACTAGACATGAGCGGTTGAACTTGAAGTTTCAAGTCTTTAAATCTGTTAGGAAATACAATTCCTCTATATTTAGAATTACTTCTAAATTAAAATTATGTGAAAGGATTGTCTAGTAATATTAACCTGAAGTTAGATCATTTCTTCAAAGTTGATGAAGGAAACTTCATTAATGATGAAAATCTAAGTGCAATAATAAATGATATGGTCGAATTGATCAATAGTAGCAGCCTAAAGTCTGCTATGTGGATTTTATTTTATTTCAGTTGAAAGTTGGTGCTTGTATGTTTTTCTTTTCAGAACTAATTGAAATAACGTACCGATGAATGTTGTGTTTTAATCAGTAGTCCATTTTATTTTTTTGGAAAGTATTAGCATTTATTTAATGCTTACAAATTTTAATAGTTGACTAACTATATGTTCTTTAATTCTTAAAATATGGACCATCAATATTTGAGTGATAATATATGCCCACTAGATAGTGCAACTACTTATATGATTTTGAAAAACTAGAAGTTTTTCTATGAACTATTTGAAAATGTTTTAGCTAAAAATTTCAACCATAGTAAATCTGCTAATATAGTTGAAGGATTCGGAAGAGACCATATAGTATTACCAAATGGTACATATATCTTAATTCAAAATAATTATACTCAAGCAAACTTAAAAGAAACTTGTTGAGTTTTGAGGATATATAAATAAATAGCTACCATATTGAAACTATAGTGAAAACGTCAAAGAATATCTTTGCGTTATTTCTAAAATTGAAAGCCAGAAGCTTATTTTAGAAAATTTAGTATAATTTCAACTGGATTATATTTCATGAAAATTGGGCATAATTGAATCTCATATTTAAACATGAGCCAGAAGCTCACAAACATCACTTGAATGCATCTTATCAATTGATAAAAGAATTATCCTCTTATCATTAATATGTATGGTGTATTTTCTAGTAGCAATATGATAATGGATCAAAATAAGAAACCAAAGATGATTATTATTTAATGTGACAATGTTTGTCAATATTGAGGGGGAGGATAAAGTGATACAAGTTCATTTTGATCTTCAGTGTTAAATATTTGTTAAAATATGCAATGATGCAAAATATTAAGTAACTTGAATAAATTATCAATAATATCCCTGGTAGACTTTCTCCAATATAGATTCGAATCAATGAAGGATCAAAATGTGTAAACCATATCTGAAATATGACACAAAAGTCAGTTTGAAATAATTTTGGAGTAAGTAATAAAGATGTCAAATAAAAGAGATGAGTGTTCTTGAAGAAACACTTAAGTGTGCTCTTGAAGAGACTAATGGCTTGATTGTCAAATTACCCTAGAAGTGGTTTAGGTACCTAAAACATGATAATTAAAGAGATCTCAATAAATTATGTCTAGAACTGATAAAGAAATAATCATCGATGATAAATTTATAAGTAATAAAGCGCTTATGTTTATAAAAAGATTATCTTGAATTAGGGGAAACATGACTGGCCATTATGAATCCTTTACCAATAGAGAAATGTTGACATGTAGTCCGCAAAGTAGCGAAACTATTTGAAATGCTTAATATACCCCAAAGGTATAAATATGGTTTGAATCATATTAAATGATGAAAGTATACAAATTCTTGAAGAATATAAATAACTTTTGTGGTTATAAAGAAGGCAAAGAACAAGGAGCATAGTTTACAATCTACTTTTAAGTATTGTTGTAATGAAAATCTTGATATAATTCATGATGTGAAGATTACTTCCTACTTTTAAGTATCATTGTAATGAAACTCTTAATATCCATTGAAGTGATAGTTGCGATAGCAAATACTTATTAAAGTATATAAATTTCTAAAGAATATATATAACTTTTGTAGTTATAAAGAATGCAAAAGACATGAAGTGTAGATTACAAATTTCTTCTAAGTATTATTGTAATGAAAATCTTGATATACTTCAAGATGAGTAGATTACTTCCTTCTTTTCAGTAATGTTGTAATGAAATTTTTAATATTCATGAAATATGTATAGTTGCAATGCGCAAAACTAATTTGAAGCACAAAAATGAAAGCACATGAAGTGTTTTTCATAAAAGTAGCATACAAAATGCATAAAATGAAAACCATATTTGGAAGAAACAATCTTAAAAAAATCTGATTGTATCGAAGGAAACTATCAATAAATTGTATTATTAATGAGATTCACATTTATAGATCCAGAAGTATTTATAATCAATTTGAGTTATTGAAAGACAAATATGAATTCAGAGGAAAATTTTAATTCAGGGGGAGCATCTATAAGTATTTTATAATGCACTCTTTTTCCTTAACTAAGATTTTTCCCTTTGGGTTTTTATTAGTAAGGTTTTAATGAGGCATTATCTTGATCCAAAAGTATCAACTCCCTTTGAAAATAAGTTACAATGTACTCTTTTCCCTTATTTAAGATTTTCTCACTGGGTTTTTCTTACTAAGATTTTAACGAGTCATTGTCTTGATCTAAAAGAATCAAACGTCTTTTCAAGAAATAACATCTCAAATATGTTATTTAAGTTAAATTGTATTATTATCCTTGACTAAGGTTTTTCCCATCGGGTTTTCCTTTGTAAGGTTTTTAATGAAGTATTATATTGATTCAGAAGTATCAAACTCTATTTGATTCTACAAATTATTGAAATATCTCATACTATATGGTACTCTTTTTCCTTCACAAAGATTTTTCCCATGGGGTTTTTCTTATTAAGGTTTTAATGAGGCATTAGTTTGATCCAGAAGTATCAAACTTCATTTGAACAAATGAGAAAATAAGATATGTCATTGTGCTCTTTTTTTTCCTTCACTAAAATTTTTCCCATTGGGTTTTTCTTATTAAGGGTTTTAACGAGGCATTATATTGATCCTAAAGTATCAAACTCTTAAAAGGAATATCATTGTATGATATCTATGATCTCAAGTTGCACTCTTTTCCTCGTTCAAGATATTTCCATTAGGTTTTCCTAATAGAGGCTTTTTAATGAGGCAACGGACAATATCTAGATCGACTAAACGAATTAGTGCAAGTATGATAACAATGAGGGGGAGCAATCATCATACACATTACAAAAGAGACAATTTCAAGTTATCAGAGTATTCAAGATTTTGAAGACGCATATTCAAGGGGGGGTGTTATAATATAAATTGTGAATATGCTATATACTGTTTTGTATTCAGTCTCACATCGTGAGATTAGTTCTATCCCAATCTTCTAGGCCTTTATATAAAGGTGCTAATGTATTTACAATGAATTACTAATCTCTAAATGAATAAAATTGTTCTCTCTAATGGCTTCTGCTTTATTTTTTTTATAACAATTTACAATTTCATTTGCATTTACAAAATTTTCATTTCATCTTTGCATTTGCAAATTTAAATACATCCTTTTTTTTCTTTGCCTCTCTACCCCTGCATACCATCTGTGCCCTTTCGCACATTGCACATACTCCTCGACCAAAAGCATTGCCCACTGTTCACATTCACTTTCCATTCAACATTATAACAGCAACTACTACACTATCGTTTGTCCAATTCAAACTGCACTTAACTCAACTTCATCCATTGCTACAAATATTGCCTCAATATCAAACCCTCTCCTACTCTACTATCTACACATCACTAACTTCTCATCACTCCACCCAAACCATCTTCCACCACTGTGCACTACTGCAATTAGAGCAACAAAACTGTCAACTTCCAAAACCATCTCCTCAGCACCATACAGCCTTCATCTCAAAACTACAGACTTCTCGACATCAATTGCCACCAATGACTCAACTACAACTTCACTGATCAACAAACACATTCCAATTCCTATCACCACAACATCTCTAACTACTGCTTTACTGCTACCTTCTTCCACCATCAATAGCAACTACCGCCAATCACTCATATCATCACTACACATACCCCTTCAGACATTCAATAGCAACATCACACCACGACACCCAGTTGCATCACCTCTGCCTTTCATAGCCACCATCCCACAATACTGTTGCCAAATACAACTTCTCCAACCACCACTAGCTCGACCATCTCATAGCAAAACTATTCACCATAACCTATCATCATCCTTACTGTCAACACTTCATCTATATTTATTGTCATCACAAAACAAGTTTACAACCATTAATCCCTACATGCCCACAACATCACCTAATCACTGCCTTATACTCATATACCCACATCCATACAAAGTTATCCCCTCATACATCATTTGCTTCCTTGCCTACAGCTTCACTGTGCCATCCACAAACCACATCCACAAACGAAAATCAAATTATCCCCTTGCAATCAGCCACTATCTACAGAAACACTACCAACACAGAGTAGTACACAACAATAGTCCTCATTGCAACCTACCAATCACTGACCAATTCACCTTCACCGACAAACAACCATCCACCAACTCCATCATTCATGACTCACAAACTCCAATCACCAGCCTGAACAACTCAGCCACCTCCGACCAACATACTCAGACCAAACATCAAATAAGCAACCACAAAACCACCACCGCAATAATCTTCCTATCTGCTACGAACCACCTTCACCAGTCAACCACTGCAATCGAATTCAACTAACAACCTAACCTACCTTCACCCGCCATCATCTCCTACTCGAACCACCTTAATACCCAAAACACCCAAAATTGCGACTTCATCCCTTCAACTCGAATCGCCTGAACACCTTATCACAAAGAATCGACGTCCATTACCTTCCATCTCTACTACCGAACTCGCAACCCAAATAAAAACCATAAGAAGTTATCTTACCCATCACCTCAACATCGAAATCACTTCACCCACGAAATCGGCAATCACAAAACCACCACCAAGATAATCTTCCTCTCCGCAAACCTCTCCTCCCACCAATCACCGAGAATCAAAAATCCCTAAAATCGCTGAAACTCGAAACCCAACCTCAAGCTCGAGTTGTCCAACCAAATTGCCTCGACCAAATATAGACCACGGTTGCTTCTTCTCCAATCGCACGCCTTTTTTCTCAATTTTTTTGGGTGCGTTTTGATGAGCGTAAGTATTTTAAAACGACTTAAGGGTGTCACGAGCTCATTTAGGGCTTAATTATATCTTCACAATTGCTTTCTTTGAACAATTTTATTTCTTGATGTCTAGGCTATGGCAGAGTAATAACCATTTATAAATATTACAGTGATTCGTAAATATTATAGTGGTTGTTCCTCCGAAGGTACTTAAAGCTTCGGCTGCATTGCTACGGTGATTCGTGGTGCACCGATAATCCCTGCCTGTTACCTGGCTGAGAAATATTTTTGTTGATCTAAGACAAAGTGTGATTATATAATTTTGGGTTAGGAGCTATTAAGGACATAAAATTATAATTAAGTCATTCGCATTCATATAATTGCTGTAGCTTATGCATATTTTAAAAAAACCAAAAAAATCATGAAATAAAAATAAAAATTCAAAATCCAAGAACTAACCGTTGGACTCGTGACAAAACAACAAATCGTTGGACTCGTGACTCAACAACTAACCTTTTAACTCGAACAGATGATCCTCGCGAAATGGCGAATGAGAACGCCCCTCGAACTCTTATGTATAGAATCTTTCCTAATAGTGTTTCTATTCCATCTTGCATCACGTTACCCGCACCTACAGGTAACCATTTCAAAATCCACTCGAACCATATTGCCACGCTTCCAAAATTTAGCAATTTTGAGCACGATGGTCCATACATCTATTTGACTAAATTTTAACAAGTCTGTGCAACCACTAAACTCCAACAACTTTCCGATGATGGAATCAAACTTTGATTAACCCCATTCGCTCTTACGGATTACGCTGAAAAATGGTTGTACAGCTTACCATCGAACTCAATTAAAATGTGGGAAGAATTCGTAAAAGCTTTCTTAAAATAGTTCTACCCTTGCAAAAAACGAGTAGAATTCTAAACGAAATTGTAAATTTTCATCAATTCAAGGGAGAACCATTTGAAAAATATTTTGAATGATTCAAAGAGCTTTTGATAAAATGTCCACACCATAACTTTGAAAAATGGATGATTTGCCAAATCTTATACGATGGACTCGAAAACAGCTCACGAACCATGCTCGAATCAATGTGCCAAGGCAACTTTCTTGCCCAACATCACGATGATGTCTGGCAATTTCTTAAAAACCTCGCTAAAAAATCATCCCAATGGGGACATTCGAATGAAAAATCAATTTACTCACTATCGAGTGCACACTCGATAGGATCTTCTTTGGCTTTCGAAGCTAAGATCGATGTAATGATTAAAAAATTCGATAATGTTTTCCCATCAAATCAAATGAACCAAGCTACCCAACCGATGTGTTATAAATGCAACGATCCTAATCATATAGCCGATCAGTGTCCCAATTCTGTTGAACAAATCAATGCTTTCAATAAAGCTAAAAAACGACACTTTTTCTCCAACGTACAATCCTGGATGGAGAAATCATCTGAATTTTGCGTGGAAACAAAACAATCCCAACATGAATACTATTCGTCCCAATTTTCAGGCATTCCCGAATAATGCTTCGAGTCCTCCCTTTCGACCCAATAATTTTCAATCGAATTTTGTGTGTCCGTCTCATAATCAACCATAACAATTTAATTTTCATCCAAGTTTTTCTCATCCTCTCTAGGATGATAAACGTTTAAGTTCACTTGAGAAAACTCTTGAAATATTGGCTAAATCAACTACTCAAGGCCTTTAATGAAATAGCAATTTGCAAAATTTATTGACCTCATATATGCAAAACACAAACCAATCAATTGCAAAACTAGAAATGCAAATGATTCAATTAGCCATGTCTGTAAGTGAATGCAAACGTGGAACATTGCCAGGCCTGCCAATTCCAAATCTCAGAAATCAAAATGCAAATTCAAATTAAGCCCATGTTGTTCAAGATAGTAATGTCACCCAATTCAAATTCAAAAACAATTCCCTGCGGATCGACCCGTACTCGTCATGTACTAAAATTGTATGTCGTACACTTGCGTTATTTTATTTCAAAATTTATCGGCATTTTTCTAATCGATAGAAAATTTGTCGTTAAATATTACATTCTCAGCTTCATCCTCATGCAATTTCCGCTTTCCACGATGGTTACTACTTGAAACTGACTTCGATATTGTTGCTACAATGTACTCAGATGTTGCCACAGCACTCTTGGATGTTGCCCTGGCACTCTTGATGTTGATGCTGCGATCTTGGATGTGGAACCGACAACTTTTTGGGTTTTTTTGGGCTTGGAACTTTACGGCATGAGGATGAAGCTTCACTTGTTTGAACCTTATGGCATAAAGGTAAGTGTGAAGGTGAACCTTCACTTATTTGAAATTTATAGCGTATAAGTGAACCTTCACTTATTTGAATTTGCAAACGTTTTTTTTAGAGCCATTACCTGAAAATAAAGAAGTTAAAAAAACCACATTAAGTGAAATAAACATGGAAACAATTAATTGACACAAGTAACCCATAAAAATACATAAAAACTCATAGCAATTTGAGACACTCAAACATATCAAAGATAACAAGCATATATTTTACAGCAACAAAAACATAAACTCAAAGTAATCCAGAAAAGTCTTTATATATTTTCAAGCATGTCGAAGAACACGAACTCAAAGCAATTTGACAAAACAATCAACCCTACCCTATTTCAGAGGTTCATCCTCATAAACGTCTATTTCCTTGTCTTCGGGTCATTTATAATTGCTATGTTCAGTACTAATAGCATACACGATACTTGCTACTTTCCGAGCCAAGGGATTAAATACACCAGATGATAGTGCTAGTCTGAGATTCCTAGGCTTACTACAAAATTTTGACCATTTTTTTTCTATTGAATCCCAAGTTGGGGAATCAACTGAATGTTGCATCGTTCCATCTTTCCTCCTTTCATGGTCATGTTAGAACCACGACTTTACTATTTCGATGATAACAACTATACAATGGAAATCATATGTATATCATACATAGATACTGTAATAACCCGGATTCTGGACATCTGTTAATTGGACAATTAACTAATTTTATTTGCATAAATAAATATCTGAATGTATATAAGTAGATTTGAAACTATAATAACTAAATCAGCATGATGAATCTTATAGTAAATTAATAAATATATTTAAGTTTAAATACATAATAGTCCAAATTTGAATAAAATTGGATAAAAAGATTTAATGTACATTTGTAAACATAATACATTTTCTTTATATATATAAAGTACAAAAAAATTAAATAAATTTAAGTAAAGGTAGTTTGTAAACATATAAGGATTTAAAACATACATGTAAAAAGATATTACATAGATTAAGTAATTAACAAAATACCTTAGACATGAATAAGAATAAAATTTAATAAAGAATATTATATAAAAATACATAAAACATATGTAAACATAATGCACACCTAAAGATAACACATAAACAAATATAATTTGTGACATTTAAACTTAAGTAATAAATAAATGGGTTATATTCTATTTTTTCTTTAAAGATTTTATTTGTATAAATTTGAAAAAAAAAAAGAAAACAAAAGGGGAAACATCCATTAATTTACAAATGTATTTACTAATTAGATTAATTAATATAAAGGCTTTAAATATCATTTTAAATGAATGAATATGAAGTAGTTACAAGTGTTGATCTATTAAGAGTTATAAGAAACATGTGGGTTAAGTAATAATAGATCATGACAAGTGTCACATTTGTAAATTATTTTCCTTAAATTTTAATAAAACAAAATTTTATCTCTAAAAGATTATTACATCTTCATCATTTAAAACTTTTCTTCTCATTTTCTAAAGAAGCAAAGAGGAAAAAAAATCAATCACTCCTTCATCTTCAAAATCTGAAATTCATCAAACCAAAACAGTTTCAGATATAAAAAAAAAGAGAAGAAGTAACCAGCTGAAAACAAAATATACATGGGCAAGATCAACCCAGCAAAAAATTCAAATTCAACAAGTTGTCTCAAATACCAATTAAATCAAGCTTCAGAGAAAAAAAAAGAGATCAAGCAATTTCCAGGCTGCTATGATCAACTAATGGAAGGTGAGTGACTCTGAAAGTTCTGGTACATTTTAATGTTGCATGTGAGTAAACTGCTGCTATTGTTAATGCTTCCACCTGATAACAATGATGTTTGTGACTTATCTTTAACATAACTTGTGGAAATTTATTTGTATGGTGAAGATATGTCTGTAAGTGGATTGTTATGCAGTTATTAAACAAGTAGCCTGTACATGTTTATAAGCCTCTGATAATTGATACAGGATCATAAATCTAATTTTCTTTAAATCCTAATTTCCTTGTATACAGACCATATTAAACAAGAATTTTTAAAGGAAATTGATTAAGGTAAAGCAACTTCATTTCCAAAAAGAATTTTCAGGAGAAAGTATTAAATTAAAATGAGAAAATAAGAAATAACAATAAAGTTCTTTTAAAACAGAAATTGTACTCTGTTCAAGTTTATTAGGTGAGTGAACTACCCTCTTTCATTTAGAATCTGCCAGTATCTTGACCTAGTGAAATGTTCTGAAGTTTGGTTGTAAGAATTTGCTTGCATGTATGAGTTTACCTGAAAGTAATGAATGCATGTTTGGAGACAAAAGCCTTTACTCTGTTAAACCAAGTACTGTTTAAAAAAAAATTATTTAAAGAATTAAAGTAGATATCTCCTGATGCATGTGAATTCTCGGAATGAAGTAGGCTATGCATGAATAAATATGAGCATGATTTCTACTTGTATGATTGAATAAAAGTATGTATACTTGACAAAACTGTGTGAACCCTGTTCTTAGTTTTCAGAGCTTAAAATGTTGAACAAAAACTCAAAATATCCATAACTAGTTACTGATAGGTCTTAGACCTCAAACAAGTATGTTTGTTTGAGTATAAATTAAAGACTTAAAACATATGCAAGCATCACAAGTTCATTCATTTCTGAAAAATCAAGGTCATACAGTAGGAATTAGAAATCTGTAAGAAATTCAAGTATCATAATTAAATGTTTCACTAATATAATCTTGATCGTCACTAAAATTCGTGAATTTTAAGAGAAAAAACTGAATTTTTAGGTTCTTATTGAGTAAACATTTTAAGTGTTATCAGAAAATAGGATTTGGAGCTTTTCTGATGATCGCATGGACTAGAGGGATAGGGATTGGGGTCGGAGAAAGGTGGTAGACCGACGATGTTGGGAAAAATGGGTATTCATTTTTCTGATCGTTGTGGGTGATGATACGATAGCAACTAGGGTTTTAGCAGTGGTTTGGGTTCATCTGGGATGTCGAAGCAATTTATAGTCACCGATGGATTATCGGCGATCGGACCATAGTGGATAGAGGCAGGGTAATGTGGCGAAGCTCTGAACCATATCACGTGGTTTCTAGTGATCTGGGTGTCGAAACGTGGTGGTTTGAGTTGATCAGTGTTGCTTCAGAATTGGGCTAAATTCTTGGCTAAATTCTTGATTTCGAAATTAGCTGATGATACTCGGTGCAGGGTGGTCCGGAGGTTAGAGGTGGACGACGTCGACTTGTTGAAGGTCGAGGAATTGGTCGGAGGGTGTTGGATAATGGGTGCATGTGCACGCGTACACAAGTACTTCTGGAAGATGGAAAAAGAGTTGGGGAAGAAGGTCATTTCTGTGTTTAATCTCAAGTCGCTGCCTTGTTAATCTCGAAGGAAATGAGTTTCATGAGTAACCCGGGACTTTACTCGAGTATTTTGTCTTATGGCCCGATTGTTTTCATTGGGGGGGTCAGTTTTACTTGATGTGTTTATTTATTTAAGGGTTTTTTTAATGGAATTTGTAACCAGTTTTAATGCAAAAAGAATGAATAAGTTTTCTAAGCCTTGATCAAACAGGTTTTCAAATGTGAATATACCTTAGAAACACAAATAATGGATGGTTAGTTACTTAGCGTGAGTAATTAAAGTAATTAAAGAAATAACTGGATGTAATTAATCAGAAGATAATTAATTACTTAATGTGATTTATTAAAGGTTAATAAATCAATATAATTAGTTTAAAAAAATAACTAATAAAGGTGATTAATGGTTAATTTATTTGATTTAATTAATTATGGGATAATCACTTGATGAAGGAAATTTATTGAAGGGAAATTAATTAATGAAAGTAATTATGGATTAATTATTTAGTATAATTAATTGAAGGATTAGTTAATTAAGATAATTAGATAAAAGGTTAGTTAATAAGGTTAATTGAAGGTTAATTAATCAGAGGAAGTGATTATGGAATAACTAATGTAATTTATTTGGGTTTAAGAATTAACTTTAAATAATTAATATAGATGGTATTTAAATGTTAGTTAATGAAATTGGTTGAGGGTGATTAATTAGAGGAATTAATTAAGGACTAATTACTTAATTAATCAAGGATGATTAATTCTCATAATGATTTGAGAATGATTAATTAATTTGTTTGTAAATTAATTAATGTTAAGTAAGCAGGTTTAAGGGTGATTAAAGTAATTGATTTAATATATTTAAATCAATTAGAATGGTATGGCTAATTCAACCTTGTGTATGGATGTTAGAATGACATTGGGAGCCTTGGATTAATTGTTATCCTTAATTTGTGATTCGTGATGCTGTAGGAATAATATGTTTGATTAAACTATGATGATGTGGTTATCTATTGATGATGAATTACTGTAACGTCCTATTTTTTTTAAAAGTTGAATTGTATTTCTCTTAAATAATTTGGGTTAAGATAACATTGGATTCGAAGAGACCGGAGTCGGGTATTAGTAAATACCCGAAACCACTTCGATTCTTTATGGATTGATATGTGAAATCAATAGGCTGGTTTAGAATGATTTAAGTAAATTGGACCATTTAATCTAAGTTTTGACACTTAGAAATTAATGTGAGAAATAGGTGATGTCTATAACAACTTGTGAAGTTGTAAATTGATAAATTGCCCAGGTTTATATAAGTTGTATGTTTTGGGATATTCCTTGTTAGATGAGTTTACTCACGCTGGTTTCCAGCCTGACCCGGGTGTTACTTTGATGTAATTCTCGGGTCAGACCGAGTATTACAGATTTTCAGGTAAGGATGTTCTGGAGCTCAGGAGGCGAGCTGGATGGCAGAGACGTATGGAGAGTTTCCACTATGATATTATATATATCTGAGATATGTTAAATTGTATCTGTCCAATATTGTGTAAATTGTTGTAACTCTGATATATCGATGAAAATTGATAGATACAGTTTCTCTTTGTATAACTGTTATTATTATGTGATATTATATTTTGATCCACTGCGAATGTGAGGTTTCTGTGTCTTGTTCTTATTTCTTCTTCTTTCTCTTTCTTCATCTTTCTAACTATCTGGAATTTTCGGGATTGGAAATTCCGGGTCATCTCATTTGGTATCAGAGCGGAAGGTTATGCGAGAACCTTGGCTCTGTTGGGATTACTCATTAAGGATAGGGTAAGTGGTACCCTAGAATGAGTTGAGTGTGTGTGTGTGTGTGTATATACATACATATATATATATATATATATGAGAGAGCGTACTTGGTATTTTCTTATATAAAGGTTTTTAAATGATTTTAAAAGTAAATGAATCTTATATAAGAAATAGATTATCTAATATATTAAGGAAATTGGTTGTGGTATTAATTAAATTAAAGGTAATAGTAAGAATTAATGGTAATAGAATTACAACCAAATTGAAATTAAAGACAAGTTTGAAATGGATTCAAACTAAAATTGAAATCTTGAATTGAAGAAGTATTTCAAAATTATATGAATTAGAATTGGTTTCAAACCAAAGAAATAGATGGTTATTATGTTTAATAATAGAATCATTGTTTTTTTTCAATAAACAATAAAATGTTTTAAGGAAGTAAACATTTAAAAGGGAGAATAAACTTGTAAATTAGGAAGGATGAAAATTAAAGTGGGTTTCAAATTGTGAAGTTCTGAATTCTAAATTTAAACATTTGAATTGGTTTCAAAATGTTAAAGGAAATTATATTATTCAAACTATTTTGAATATGATCTTATTTTAAATAAGAAATGTTTGAAAATTTTAAAAGAAATTTGTTTTGAATTAAAAACCAAAGGTGGTTTAAAATTTTAAAGTATTGCTTGGTATGTAAAAGAAGTTAATATGTATACATGTGGATATACATAATATCAAAGGTGATTGGAAATAAACTCTAAATGGTGAGTTTTGAATTTGGAATAAGATGTGATACCCAAGGTGATAAGTTTTTGAACTTATAAATGGAAAGATTATTAATGTGAAGTTTAGAATTTGAAATGGAAGTTCAAACTAGGTAAGGTTGACCGGATTAAGTGAATTGAGTTTAACTTGGGAAAAGTTAAATATGTTGGGATGTTCAACATGATTTGTAAATTTTAAGATGAAATTAAGATTTAACTTGGGAAGTTAAATAGTTGATTGTAATTGAGAGTTTGAACGATCTCAAATTGGGTTTGAGATCTAGAAATTTTAAATGAATGGATGTTTTAAAATAAATTAGATAATATCATCCTATTGTTGTTAAAAATCTTTAAGTTGTGAATTGGAATTGTTTAAATGAATGAGAGGTGGTTTAAATTTGAAATTTGAATTAGTTCAAATTGAATTTGATTTGAATTAATTGAAATGGTGATTGAAGATGTATGAGTATAAGATTCAAATGGAAAATTTGAATTTGATTGATTTGAATAATTTGACATTGGAATTGGGTCAATTTAAATGTAAAAGGGAATTTAAATTGAATTGATGAGAATGGGGATCGGGAAGTGAGCAGTTTTGACTCTGGACTATTTTTAATATAAATTGTTTTAATATAAACCTATTTTTCCAAGTTATTCATTATATATACAACTTTTCTTTTAAAAGCCAAATTATCTTATACTTGTTTTACAATTATTTTGAAACTGTTTAACAATTTTCCAACTGTGTTGTAAACTAATTACTATATTTCAACTATTTTACAAAATTAATTAATATCTTACTATTATTTTGCAATTATTTAAAATTTCTATAATTATTTGACTATTTTCCAATTATTTTACAACTACCTAACTATTTTACACCTATTTTACAAACTAGTAATTATTTTCCAACTACTTATCTATTTTTAAATATTTCAAGCTATTTTCTAAATAAACTTGTCGGAGTTTAAACTGTTAATGGTTAAAAACCCAATCGAGATAAGAATAGAGGTGATAATCCAAATGGATTGAAGCAAATGTGAGAAAGTGAATGAAAATCAAAGTGAATGTGAATAGAAATGGAATTGATTTGGCTAATAACCAATAAAGATAAATACGTAGGGTGTACGTATGTTATTCTATTCACATAGTGATTTGATCCAGATTCGAGCACAAAATTTCGAGATAGTTATATCGATCCGAGTGGGATTTTTCACTCGATTTTCGACGGCGAACCTGGATATGGATTGTTGATTGGCTCTGGATATTCTCTATCATAGTTAGGCTATGCAACGAGAATGACGGTTTCTGATCAAGAAATCAGATCTGTGTCCGCACTGGGAAGTCGGGTGGACGATATTAGTTCGGAAGTGAAATTGTGTGATCGTGTGAGCGATCAGATTGGTATAGCGTACGGATGATATGTGTACATCGTACGGATTTGAATGAAAATGGTATTGAAAAAAAAATCAAATTTGAACATTTGATTTTGAGTAAACAAAGTTAAATATCTTTGTTTTATAAAATGAAACTTCCCTTGCTTGATCTTTTGCTAGAAGAAAAGGGTTTTTGGAAATTTTTGAAGTATAAAAGGATTTTTATACAAGTTTGAAAAGATCCAAAGTTTTAAAAATTTTATATATCTGTGTGTGTGTGTGTGTGTATATATATATATATATATATAAGATCTTATGAGGATTTTGGAAAAGGTTTTGGGAACCTTTGGATTTGGATTTGGAAAGGGTTTTGATTTTTGGGTAAAATCAATATTGAAATTTGGAAAGCCTAGTTTGAGAATTATCGATTTTGGAATAATCGATTTTGTGTAAAGGAGCTTTGTATGAGATCATACTAGGTGTATGATTTAAAGATACTATATATGTATAGTATAAAAGGTTTTGATGATGGCTCTGGGGAAAAAGGCGCTCCCTTCAAATGAACTTCTCAGGAGTAGCACCGGGTGGTGCTGCCTTGAGCCCCAAGAGGGGGTTCTAAAGTTGATCCTGTGAGGAGTCCGGACAAAACTAGTTCCTGGGGATTATGAGTAGAACATACCATAGCGAAAGTCGTGTGTGTCGCTGAGAGCCAACAGTTACATGGACTTTTGCAGCGACGGCAACGTAACCCAGGATGTAACTGCGATCTATGGTATAACATAGCGAAAGTCGTGTGTGCCGCTGAGAGCCAACAGTCTGCGTTTGATTTTATATCGGTAGACTGCGACCTATGTAGGAGTGGAGAGGTTTCATTTCGACAGCGAAAATCAGAGGCCGCTGAGAGCCTGCAGTTACATGGACTTTTGCTGCGACGGTAACGTAACCCTGAGTGTAACTGTGATCTGTTGTGTGGGATCCATGGCGTAATCGAGAGGCCGCGGAGAGCTTGCAGTTACATGGACTTTTGCTGCGATGGCAACGTAACCCTGGATGTAACTGCGACCATGGATGGGGGTGATGATTTCCGGAGCATTCTCACCAAAGATATATTCTCTATTTTCAAAAACTGTTTTCTATATTTTCAATAAAATTATTTTCAAAGTATTTTCACTGGATGTTGAAATTGGGTTTGCTGAGTACTTATAGTTTTCAGTCCTACGCCTGATCAACGTATGACCGAATTTCCGTGAGAACGAGGATGGTGTTACCCCATTTTATGGTCAAAACGGGAATAACAAAAAATTGGCAAGGAATTATGGATAGCAGGACTGGGAATAAAGGCTACGATGGATATCGTCAAAATTCTGTTGAACTCCGATCAAGACGAAATTGATTGAAAATGACGATAAGGACTATGAAAGGCTATGTTTCAAATATCAAGTTAATCGGAGTTCGTATGGAGGAAATATGATGGATTCAAGGTGGGAGAGGAATGTTGTTCGAACCCATCAGGTTCGAAACCATCAGGTTCGAACCCATCAGGTTCGAACCCATCAGGTTCGAACCCATCAGGTTCGAACCCATCAGGATCGAACCCATCAGGTTCGAACCCATCAGGTTCGAACCCATCAGGTTCGAACCCATCAGGTTCGAACCCATCAGGTTCGAACCCATCAGGTTCGAATCAACGGGAACTAGATTGGGTTCGAAAGGAATGACTTCAGTGCAATGGACATGGATTCGAATGATGGATATGGACTCAAAGATAGTGGATTCGAACGATGGACATGGACTAGAAGATAGTGGGTTCGAATGATGGACGCGGACTCGAAGATAGTGGATTCGAATGATGAAGCTCGAAGAAGGAAATGGATACGAAGTTTTAATGGATTCGTAGGAAATGATGGATTCGAAGTTCTGATGGATTCGTGGAAAATGATGGATTCGAAGTTCTGATGGATTCGTGGAAAATGATGGATTCTAAGTTTTGATGGATTCGTAGAAAGTGAATAGACACGAAGTTTTGATGGATTCGTAGAAAGTAAATGGATTCGAAGTTTCGATGGATTCGTAGGAGGTGAATGGATTCGAAGTTTGCATGGATTCGAGAGTTATGGAGTCGAAGGACTGAAGATGGATTCGAAGGGTATGGATTCGAGAGAGTTGGCCTCGTGGGTTCGAAATACATGGTTTCGAAGTAGACAGACCATGGGTTCGAACCAATCAGGACGCACGAATTCTAGAACTTGGATCGATCATATCTTCCAAACCGTTGATCCAAATGCA
This sequence comes from Allium cepa, assembly GCA_030765085.1. Lineage (NCBI taxonomy): Eukaryota > Viridiplantae > Streptophyta > Magnoliopsida > Asparagales > Amaryllidaceae > Allium > Allium cepa. The sequence goes on along the minus strand of CM060941.1, from coordinate 72,758,943 downwards.
ATGAAATTTTTACAGGAGCTTACATACATGTTGAAGAATGTTCACACCAAATTTCAGCTCAATTGGATGGATTCTTGATCGATTCGAAAATCACTTCGAATCGATCCCAAACTGGGCACGGATTCCGAGAACACGGGCTTGTGGGCCCCCCCTCACGTGCCAAGCAACCTCCCCAGGTTTTAGGCGGGATTTCAACCTTCCACGCCTATAAATAGAGCCCCTGGTCATTCAGAAAAGGGGTCGGAAGATTTGGAGAGGAAAAGCAAGCCCAGACGCTGCTAAAATCATTCCATAGCATTATTTCTGCTATTTTCTTCAGATTTGGTCACTACAACTGTTGTAATCACTTGTAATCTTCAAGGATAATCAATAAAAAAGAAAAAAATTGGAGTGGACGTAGGCCGGAGATAGCCGAACCACTATAAAACTTGTGTCTCTGTTCTTTACTTTTGTGGTTGCTATCTATTATATGTTGAGATCTGTTGTTTGTGTTTGAATATCATTAATTTATATTCATACACTGGTGCTTTCACGGTATTGGGTGTTTGTGGCCAATTTTGGCGCAAACATTTTGGTGCTTTCATTGAGAGCAACTAGCACCCGCTACATCGGATTTGAAGAGTTTGAGGAATTTGGATTTGGAAGACAATGGCTAGACAGGATAGCAGAAGGCTAAGGGCTGAGAGAAGCCAACAAGGAGGAAGTCAGCAAGCATCCTCCGGAGGTGAGGAAGGACGGGCTTCAGTCTACATAACTCGGGATGAAATGGAAGCTATGGCCAATTCTTTGCAGGAGAGATTGTTGAAAAGTCAACAGGAAATGATGCAAACTTTTTTGGAACAAATGAGAGCTACAGGAATGCAGAGCTTAGGAACAGCTACAGCAGCTGCGGATGCAGGACAAGGAGCTAGGATTGTGGAACCCAATGAAGGACAGGATACGGAGCCAGAAGGCAATCAACAAGGGCTTGGGGGCAGGCCCACAGGATTCAATGCAGAAGTACCTTTGGAAGGAATTCAGCAAGCTAGAACTAACGTTGCTGCTAGTGAGCCACACGAGGAATATGTACCAGAGTTCCCTCAGGGGCATGGGGGGCAACCCCTACCAGACAATACAGGGTTAGTAGAGATGATTAGGAAGACTGTGCGAGGTGGGTTGACAAACGGAGATTTGGAAGGAGTGAATAGAAGTCCATTCGTTCGGGAGATAAGGATGGCTCGGAATCCACCTAAGTTCAAGCTACCTAGCGTGGAGGTATATGATGGTAAGACGGATCCAACAGATCACTTAATGAGGTACACCAGACACATGGAGGTGCTGGGGGCATCGGAGGAAGTGATGGCCCGATGTTTCCCTTTGTATTTGAAGGACTTGGCTGCAATGTGGTTTAGGCAACTGGGAGAAGGATCTATCAGGACTTGGAAGGAATTAGTGGAAAAGTTTCTAGGACAGTTTCGGGTTCACGTTAAGAGGCCAAAGAACGTGATGACTTTAACATCGGTAAAGCAAAGAATGGACGAATCACTTAGAACTTTTCTAACTCGATTCAGCGCGGCAGTCGCTTCGGTGGATCGGCCTGATCCATCAATGGTTTTAATGGCAGCAGTATCAGGAGTCAAGGAGAATTCGGATTTCAAGGTATCTCTGATACGAGATCCCCCGCGAAATCTCGACGAATTCTTTCATGAGGCAGAAAGGTTCCTTCGACAAGAAGATGCAAGTACGGATTTAAAGTCAAAAAAGGTTAGCACAATCGAGGTTGGAGCGGTATCCAAAAACGGTTCGGATAGGGATAAAGGAAAAAGGAAGTTAGATGACGACTCTGGAAACGCTAGAAAACGATGGAAGGACCCAAAGTTTTCCACATACACTGGATTGAACGAGACGCTGGAACGGATATACTTGGAAACTCGGAATCGCCTTCCCTACCGAAGGCCGGCTAGGAGGGAACCAACAGAGCGGGAAAGGACATCAGGAAGGCACTGTCTCTTCCATGATCTGGATGGACACGATACCAACAGCTGCAGGCACCTAAAGGATATAATCGAGGAGCATGTAAGGAATGGACAGTTGCAGCAATATGTTGGAACTCGGGATGCAACGGTGGAGCAGGAGCAACCGCCGACCACCTCACGCCGTGATGATGGGAGGCCCAGGGATGATCGTCGATTGATCATCCATTGACCAAGGTAATATGGAATAAGTAGCAAGCTGTTAGCAAACGGTAAAGTCATTTACACATGTACGGGGACGGAGATAGCCCCTAGGCACGCTCTGAATGATGATAACCCGGGACGCTATGGTTTGTGAAATATTTCTTGCTTTCAGATTGGACATTGCTTTTCTTTTTGGATTTGGTTTTGGAGCTTGGGTTGAGCTCCTGGTTTTTCTTGCTTTTTTATTTGGATTTTCCTTTGGACAATTGTTTTTGGTTTTGGATTCTGGTTTGGATTTCTGGTTTTCTGGTTTTGGATTTGAATTTTTGGGTTTGGATTTGGATTTTGGATTTGGATTTTGGATTTGAATTTTTGGATTTGGATTTTTGGGCTTTGGAATAGATTTTTGGTTGGACTTTTATCTGGTTTTTGATAAATGGTCGTCGGGTATGGATTATGCCTGGCAAGGGGTGAGTCACTTTACCCAAACAAGGTGAGTTGACTCATTCAGGTCGTCGAGTATGTACTATGCTCGGCAAGGGTCCGGAGTGACCAGGATTCGGCCTAGGACTTAGGCCCTCTATTATCATATATTATTTTCAGGTCGTTGAGTATGGACTATGCTCGGCAAGGGTCCGGAGAGATCAGGATTCGGCTTAGGACTTAAGCCATGGCATTTTACAGCGCCCAGGGACACTGGGCCAAGGTCGTTGAGTATGGACTATGCTCGGCAAGGGTCCGGAGAGATCAAGATTCGGCTTAGGACTTAAGCCATGGCATTTTACAACGCCCAGGGACACTGGGCCAAGGACATCAAGTATGGATCGCGCTTGGCAGGAACCCGGAGAGGTTATGGATTTGGCTATTGACCCGGAGAGGTCCTGGCTTCAGTTATTGGCTATTGGATAAGGATGGATTGGAACTCGGTTGTCGACTTCGAATGGATACGGAATTGGCTAAGGCTTTGGTTATTGGATATGGAACTGGACATCGACTCGAAGCAGTCAAGAATGATATACTCTGGCAATATGGCTTTGGACTTCGAATATTGGATTCGGAACTATTCAAAACACGTCTTGTTATCACAAGGCATGTTTTGGGGGGCAGACTGTTACCCCATTTTATGGTCAAAACGGGAATAACAACAAATTGGCAAGGAATTATGGATAGCAGGACTGGGAATAAAGGCTACGATGGATATCGTCAAAATTCTGTTGAACTCCGATCAAGACGAAATTGATTGAAAATGACGATAAGGACTATGAAAGGCTATGTTTCAAATATCAAGTTAATCGGAGTTCGTATGGAGGAAATATGATGGATTCAAGGTGGGAGAGGAATGTTGTTCGAACCCATCAGGTTCGAAACCATCAGGTTCGAACCCATCAGGTTCGAACCCATCAGGTTCGAACCCATCAGGTTCGAACCCATCAGGATCGAACCCATCAGGTTCGAACCCATCAGATTCGAACCCATCAGGTTCGAACCCATCAGGTTCGAACCCATCAGGTTCGAACCCATCAGGTTCGAACCCATCAGGTTCGAACCCATCAGGTTCGAATCAACGGGAACTAGATTGGGTTCGAAAGGAATGACTTCAGTGCAATGGACATGGATTCGAATGATGGATATGGACTCAAAGATAGTGGATTCGAACGATGGACATGGACTAGAAGATAGTGGGTTCGAATGATGGACGCGGACTCGAAGATAGTGGATTCGAATGATGAAGCTCGAAGAAGGAAATGGATACGAAGTTTTAATGGATTCGTAGGAAATGATGGATTCGAAGTTCTGATGGATTCGTGGAAAATGATGGATTCGAAGTTCTGATGGATTCGTGGAAAATGATGGATTCGAAGTTTTGATGGATTCGAAGTTTTGATGGATTCGTAGAAAGTGAATAGACACGAAGTTTTGATGGATTCGTAGAAAGTAAATGGATTCGAAGTTTCGATGGATTCGTAGGAGGTGAATGGATTCGAAGTTTGCATGGATTCGAGAGTTATGGAGTCGAAGGACTGAAGATGGATTCGAAGGGTATGGATTCGAGAGAGTTGGCCTCGTGGGTTCGAAATACATGGTTTCGAAGTAGACAGACCATGGGTTCGAACCAATCAGGACGCACGAATTCTAGAACTTGGATCGATCATATCTTCCAAACCGTTGATCCAAATGCAATGAAATTTTTACAGGAGCTTACATACATGTTGAAGAATGTTCACACCAAATTTCAGCTCAATTGGATGGATTCTTGATCGATTCGAAAATCACTTCGAATCGATCCCAAACTGGGCACGGATTCCGAGAACACGGGCTTGTGGGCCCCCCCTCACGTGCCAAGCAACCTCCCCAGGTTTTAGGCGGGATTTCAACCTTCCACGCCTATAAATAGAGCCCCTGGTCATTCAGAAAAGGGGTCGGAAGATTTGGAGAGGAAAAGCAAGCCCAGACGCTGCTAAAATCATTCCATAGCATTATTTCTGCTATTTTCTTCAGATTTGGTCACTACAACTGTTGTAATCACTTGTAATCTTCAAGGATAATCAATAAAAAAGAAAAAAATTGGAGTGGACGTAGGCCGGAGATAGCCGAACCACTATAAAACTTGTGTCTCTGTTCTTTACTTTTGTGGTTGCTATCTATTATATGTTGAGATCTGTTGTTTGTGTTTGAATATCATTAATTTATATTCATACACTGGTGCTTTCACGGTATTGGGTGTTTGTGGCCAATTTTGGCGCAAACAGATGGACTTGTTAAAACATCGAGTTATAAAAAGTATTTTTATAAAAACTATTTTCGTAATGTTATATAGATTTCAAAAGTGTTTTTAAAATGATTAAAGAATATTTTAACTGGTTTTAAAATATTTAGTGAATTCTGGTTTCGTTCCTTTTCGAGGACGAAAAGATTAAAAGGGGGAGGAATGTGATAACCCGGATTCTGGACATCTGTTAATTGGATAATTAACTAATTTTATTTGGATAAATAAATATCTGAATGTATATAAGTAGATTTGAAACTATAATAACTAAATCAGCATGATGAATCTTATAGTAAATTAATAAATATATTTAAGTTTAAATACATAATAGTCCAAATTTGAATAAAATTGGATAAAAAGATTTGATGTACATTTGTAAACATAATACATTTTCTTTATATATATAAAGTATAAAAAAATCGAATAAATTTAAGTAAAGGTAGTTTGTAAACATATAAGGATTTAAAACATACATGTAAAAAGATATTACATAGATTAAGTAATTAACAAAATACCTTAGACATGAATAAGAATAAAATTTAATAAAGAATATTATATAAAAATACATAAAACATATGTAAACATAATGCACACCTAAAGATAACACATAAACAAATATAATTTGTGACATTTAAACTTGAGTAATAAATAAATGGGTTATATTCTATTTTTTCTTTAAAGATTTTATTTGTATAAATTTGAAAAAAAAGAAAAAAAAAAGGGGAAACATCCATTAATTTACAAATGTATTTACTAATTAGATTAATTAATATAAATGCTTTAAATATCATTTTAAATGAATGAATATGAAGTAGTTACAAGTGTTGATCTATTAAGAGTTATAAGAAACATGTGGGTTAAGTAATAATAGATCATGACAAGTGTCACATTTGTAAATTATTTTCCTTAAATTTTAATAAAACAAAATTTTATCTCTAAAAGATTATTACATCTTCATCATTTAAAACTTTTCTTCTCATTTTCTAAAGAAGCAAAGTGAAACAAAAATCAATCACTCCTTCATCTTCAAAATCTGAAATTCATCAAACCAAAACAGTTCAAATGTAAAAAAAAAGTAACCAGCTGAAAACAAAATATGCAAGGGCAAAATCAACCCGGCAAAAAATTCAAATTCAACAAGTTGTCTCAAATACCAATTAAATCAAGCTTCAGAAAAAAAGAGATCAGGCAATTTCCAGGCTGCTATGATCAACTAATGGAAGGTGAGTGACTCTGAAAGTTCTGGTACATTTTAATGTTGCATGTGAGTAAACTGCTGCTATTGTTAATGCTTCCACCTGATAACAATGATGTTTGTGACTTATCTTTAACATAACTTGTGGAAATTTATTTGTATGGTGAAGATATGTCTGTAAGTGGATTGTTATGCAGTTATTAAACAAGTAGCCTGTACATGTTTATAAGCCTCTGATAATTGATACAGGATTATAATCTATTTTTTTTAAAATCCTAATTTCCTTGTATACATACCATATTAAACAAGAATTTTTAAAGGAAAATTGATTAAGGTAATGCAACTTCATTTCTAAAAAGAATTTTCAGGAGAAAGTATTAAATTAAAATGAGAAAATAAGAAATAACAATAAAGTTCTTTTAAAACGGAAATTGTACTCTGTTCAAGTTTATTAGGTGAGTGAACTACCCTCTTTCATTTAGAATCTGCCAGTATCTTGACCTGGTGAAATGTTCTGAAGTTTGGTTGTAAAAATTTGCTTGCATGTATGAGCATACCTGAAAGTAATGAATGCATGTTTGGAGACAAAAGCCTTTACTCTGTTAAACCAAGTACTGTTTAAAAAAAATTATTTAAAGAATTAAAGTAGATATCTCCTGATGCATGTGAATTCTAGGAATGAAGTAGGCTATGTATGAATAAATATGAGCATGATTTCTACTTATATGATTGAATAAAAGTTTGTATACTTGACAAAACTGTGTGAACCCTGTTCTTAGTTTTCAGAGCTTAAAATGTTGATCAAAAACTCAAAATATCCATAACTAGTCACTGATAGGTCTTAGATCTCAAACAAGTATGTTTGTTTGAGTATAAATTAAAGATTTAAAACATATGCAAGCATCACAAGTTCATTCATTTCTGAAAAATCAAGGTCATACAGTTGGAATTAGAAATCTGTAAGAAATTCAAGTATCAGAATTTAATGTTTCACTAATATAATCTTGATCGTCACTAAAATTCGTGAATTTTAAGAGAAAAATCTGAATTTTTAGGTTCTTATTGAGTAAACATTTTAAGTGTTATCAGAAAATAGGATTTGGAGCTTTACTGATGATCGCATGGACTAGAGGGATAGGGATTGGGGTCGGAGAAAGGTGGTAGACCGACGATGTTGGGAAAAATGTGTATTCATTTTTCTGATCGTTGTGGGTGATGATACGATAGCAACTAGGGTTTTAGCAGTGGTTTGGGTTCATCTGGGATGTCGAAGCAATTTCTAGTCACCGATGGATTATCTGCGATCGGACCATATATAGTGGATAGAGGCAGGGTAATGTGGCGAAGCTCTGAACCATATCACGTGGTTTCTAGTGATCTGGGTGTCAAAACGTAGTGGTTTGAGTTGATCAGTGTTGCTTCAGAATTGGGCTAAATTCTCGGCTAAATTCTTGATTTTGAAATTAGCTGATGATACTCGGTGCAGGGTGGTCCGGAGGTTAGAGGTGGACGATGTTGACTTATTGAAGGTCGAGGAATTGGTCGGAGGGTGTTGGATAATGGGTGCATGTGCACGCGTACACAAGTACTTCTGGAAGATGGAAAAAGAGTTGGGGAAGAAGGTCATTTCTGTGTTTAATCTCAAGTCGCTGTCGTGTTAGTCTCGAAGGAAATGAGTTTCATGAGTAACCCGGGACTTTACTCGAGTATTTTGTCTTATGGCCCGAGTGTTTTCATAGGGGGGGTCAGTTTTACTTGACGTGTTTATTTATTTAAGGGTTTTTTTAAAGGAATTTCTAACCAGTTTCAATGCAAAAAGAATGAATAAGTTTTCTAAGCCTTGATCAAACAGGTTTTCAAATGTGAATATACCTTAGAAACATAAATAATGGATAGTTAGTTACTTAGCGTGAGTACTTAAAGTAATTAAGGAAATAACTAAATGTAATTAATCAGAAGATAATTAATTACATAATGTGATTTATTAAAGGTTAATAAATCAATATAATTAGTTAAAAAAATTAACTAATAAAGGTGATTAATGGTTAATTTATTTGATTTAATTAATTATGGGATAATCACTTGATGAAGGAAATTTATTGAAGGGAAATTATTTAATGAAAGTAATTATGGATTAATTATTTTGTATAATTAATTGAAGGATTAGTTAATTGAGATAATTAGATAAAAGGTTAGTTAATAAGGTTAATTGAAGGTTAATTAATCAGAGGAAGTGATTATGAAATAACTAATGTAATTTATTTGGGTTTAATAATTAACTTTAAATAATTAATATAGATGGTATTTAAATGTTAGTTAATGAAATTGGTTGAGGGTGATTAATTAGAGGAATTAATTAAGGACTAATTACTTAATTAATCAAGGATGATTAATTCTCATAATGATTTGAGAATGATTAATTAATTTGTTTGTAGATTAATTAATGTTAAGTAAGCAGGTTTAAGGGTGATTAAAGTAATTAATTTAATATATTTAAATCAATTAGAATGGTATGGCTAATTCAACCTTGTGTATGGATGTTAGAATGATATTGGGAGCCTTGGATTAATTCTTATCCTTAATTTGTGATTCGTGGTGCTGTAGGAATAATATGTTTGATTAAACTGTGATGATGTGGTAATCTATTGATGATGAATTACTGTAACATCCTGTTTTTTTTAAAAGTTGAATTGTATTCCTCTTAAATAATTTGGGTTAAGATAACATTGGATTCGAAGAGACCAGAGTCGGGTATTGGTAAATACCCGAAACCATTTCGATTCTTTATGGATTGATATGTGAAATCAATAGGCTGGTTTAGAATGATTTAAGTAAATTGGACCATTTAATCTAAGTTTTGACACTTAGAAATTGATGTAAGAAATAGGTGATGTCTATAAAAAATTGTGAAGTTGTAAATTGATAAATTGCCTGGGTTTATATAAGTTGTATGTTTTGGGATATTACTTGTTAGATGAGTTTACTCATGCTGGTTTCCAGCCTGACCCGGGTGTTACTTTGATGTAATGCTCGGGTCAGACTGAGTATTACAGATTTTCAGGTAAGGACGTTCTGGAGCTCAGGAGGCGAGCTGGATGGCAGAGACGTATGGAGAGTTTCCACTATGATATTATATATATCTGAGATATGTTAAATTGTATCTGTGCAATATTGTGTAAATTGTTGTAACTCTGATATATCAATGAAAATTGATAGATACAGTTTCTCTTTGTATAACTGTTATTATTATGTGATATTATATTTTGATCCGCTGCGAATATGAGGTATCTGTGTCTTGTTCTTGTTTCTTCTTCTTTCTCTTTCTTCTTCTTTCTAACTATCTGGAATTTTCGGGATTGGAAATTCCGGGTCGTCTCAGATACAAAGCAAGACAAACCATTACCTTGACAAGACGATGACTAAAGCATTAAAGAAATTCATCTACAAAGTTGCACGAAGATCGAAGGAACAAACACTCAAGAATGAATCTAGAAAAAACCTCACTTGATAGGTTCAGACGTCTGAACGTAGAAACTGGACTAAAACTAATAATAGTTTCCAAACGTATGAAAACTACATCCAAACGTCTGAAACTGGGCTCGGGGCAATTATTTCAAATCACAACTGTCATCTCCGAAGAGACATAACTCCATCTCTCCTTCGTAACTCTTCACCAATGAACAATGTCGACTCTAGACTGAAAGGGAAGAGATGTACCTACTAGAAGCAACTCTCTACAACTATATGAACAATGTCGACTCTAGACTGAAAGGGAAGAGATGTGACTACTAGAAGCAACTTTCTATCTTGATCATCTCTTGCTCTAATCATCTACTTTCTATCCAATCTGTAAATCTGAGATCATACACTTCTATATTCTCTCGAACAATGTTGTATTCAATCATTCAGGAGATATAGGAAGTTCAATTGTACTATATAGTCAAAATCTGTGTAATATAAGAACATATAGTTGACAAAGAAACACTGCTATTATGAACTTGTTCCTCTAGGTGAAGTGAGGGTTATTTGGTAAAAGAAAATTCCGAAGAGGAGCTTCGAGACTGGACGTAGGACGGGAGGTCCGAACCAGTATAAAAACCCTAGTGTGTTTATTATTATTTACATTCTTTACTAATTATTACACTATAGTTTAATTTAGTTATATACTTGTCATTTGTATAATCGATCCACCATAAGTTAGTCTTGCAATTGGTATCAGAGCAAGGTTTGATTGAAATTACTGTAACAAGTTTTTGAATCACTAGCATGGCAAGTATCTTTCAAGAAGGTCAGTCTATCGCACGTCCCCCACTATATAATGGCTCAAACTATGCATATTGGTCCACTCGTATGCTTATTTTTATGGAAGCCAATGGTCTAGAAATATGGTCTGCTACACAAGATAAATATGAAGCACTGCCATGAACACTTGGACCGATGCACAAAAGACCTTAGCATCAAACAATGCTAAAGATGTGAACGTTTTATTTTGCTCTCTATATAAAAATGAATTTTCACGTGTCATGTTGTGCACGACTACATTTGACACTTGGCGTACCTTACAAATCACACACGAAGGTACAACAAAGGTCAAACAAACTAAGATTTCAATTTTGCAAAACCAATTCTCTTCATTCAAAATGAAGCAAAATGAAACTATTGTTGACATGTATTCTAGATTTCAAACTATCCAACATGATCTTATGGCATTAGGAGTTAAGTTTACTGATTTTGATTTAGTTTCTTGAATACTCAACTCTTTAACATCGGATTGGGAAAGGAAGGTATTAGCTATTGACGAAGCTAATGATCTCTCTACTCTCAAAGTTGAAGAGTTGATAGGAAATTTAATATCCTATGAAGCTAACTTACATTCTAGAAAAGAACAAAATGTTGAAAAGAAGAACATAGCATTTCAAGAAAAGAATGATGACTCGGATTTTGATGAAGAAGAAATAGTCTTCATTGCCAAGAATTATAACAAATTCAAGAAATTTAGAAAGATGAACAAATTCCAAAAAGAAGGGAAGTCCAACACAACAAATCTATCTCAAATCAAGTGTTATGAATGTGATCAATACAGACATATGAACAAGGATTGCCCTAAACTCAACAATGAAAAAAAGAATGAATTTGAAAATTTTAAGAAGAAAAGAGCTTTTAAAGTCACTTGGGACGATTCTGATTCATCATCATCTTTCGAGAATGATAGTGATAGCGATGGAGAATAAGCTAATTTATGTTTTATGGCTAACATTGATGAGGTATGTCCTGAACTTAGCTATAATGAATTACTAGAGTTAAGTATTGAACTTGATGACAAGTTTCAACAAATCAGAAAATTGAATAAAGAACACCTAGCCAAAATAAATCGATTAGAATTATAAATTGAATTATTAAGGGATGAAAAAGTTATTTTAGAAGAAGAATTAGAAACTTCACAGAAAAAAGTAAAAACTCTATCGAATATGATTTACAACCTAGTGAAATAGATAAGTTAAAACATGAGAATAATAATTTGAATAAGGAAAATATTGAACTAAAAAATAGTATAGAAATCTTAGAAAATGAAATTTGTGAATTAAAGGGTAAACTAGAAAAAATTACTAACAATGTTTCAAAGTTTAACAAACGAAAACAAGATCTTGATAATTTATTTAAAATTTTGAAACCCTCTGGTAATCGAAATGGATTAGGATTTAAAAAGAATTCACAAAAGAAAAAAAAGGTAACACTATAAAGCAAAGTACCTTATATCAAAGTTTCAAAAAAACACCAAAGTTAAGTAAAGATGTAAAATCTAAAAATATAAAAATTTGGATACCAAATTCTAATAATAAGTTAATTAGACAAAAATATATTGATAGTTTTCTATCAAGTGTAGTATTTAACAATGATTATGTTTTTAAAGGACCCGAACCGACTTGGGTATGGCTACCCTCCCCTTCTAACATTTAGGACCCTAATAAAAGAAGTGGGTACCAATTGAATAATTTTTTTTTGTAGGTACCCAAAAGTAAAAGCAAGGAGAAATGGATACTCGATAGTGGCTGTTCAAAATACATGACCGAGAATGCCAAGATGCTCTCAAAATATAAAATATATCGATGGAGGCACCGTAACCTTTGGAGACAACTCAAAAGGATATGTCATTGGAATTGGAGAAGTCATAAATATCGGTATTTCTAACTCTCCTATTATCTCTAATGTTTTATTAGTAGAAAATTTAAAACATAATTTTCTAAGCATTAGTCAACTATGTGATAAAGGTTTTCAAATAAATTTCGAGAAAAATCGATGCAATATATTTGATAATAATCAAAATTTATCATTTGAAGGATTTCGAAACAAAAATATTTATATTTTAAATATGAATATAAAACAAAATTCAGATTTATGTTTGACCGCTAAGCTTGATGATCCATGGCTATGGCACAAATGATTTTGTCACATAAATTTCAAATATATAAATAAATTATCAAAACATGAACTAGTTAGAGGTTTACCAAAAATAAATTATAAAATAGACAATTTATGTGATGCATGTCAAATTGGAAAATTAAAAAGTTGTTCTTCTAAATCTAAAAATAATATTTCAGAAAACAACCATTAGAATTGTTGCATTTAGATTTATTTGGTCCTACTCAAGTAAGATCAATAAATCAAAACAAGTATGTTTTTGTAATTGTTGATGAGTTTTCAAAATATACATGGACTTTGTTTTTAAAACATAAAAGTGACACTTTTGGTATGTTTAAAATATTTGCAAAAAGAATTAAAAATAAAATGAATTTAAAAATTAAAAATATTCGCAGTATTCACGGAGGAGAATTCGAAAATGAACTTTTTACAAACTTTTGCAATAAAAAGGGAATTAATCATAATTTTTTAATTCCACATACACCACAACAAAACAGTGTAGTTGAACGAAAAAATCGAACATTATACGAATGTGTATGAACAATATTAGACAGTAGTAATCTACCAAAACATTTTTGGGCCGAAGCTATTCTACAGCTTTGCTATGTTTTGAATAGAGTGACATTACGACCAATGACAAAAAACACGTGTTATGATATATTTTTTGGTAAGAAACCTAAGGTATCATATTTTAGAACATTTGGATCAAAATGTTTCATACTAAATACTAAAGACAATCAAGGAAAATTTGATCCTAAGGCCGATGAAGGAATATTTGTTGGCTATTCCGATCGTAGCAAAGCTTATAGAATCTATAACAAAATGACAAATATTATAGAAGAAAGTTCACATGTTTCTTTTGATGAAAATTTTATAACTACACAAATTAGTGACGAAGAAGAAATACATCCAAATGATTCCTCCAACACACCAAAAGATGATAATGAAGCTATTGATCAAAATAATAATCTAGTTTCACCTCCGAGGATTTTAAAGAATCATCCTATAGATAAAATCATTGGAGATTTAAATTCTAGAGTAACTCGAAATCAACTTAATCAAATAAGTCATGTTGCATTTGTCTCAAATTTTGAACCAAAGAATTATAAAGAAGCTTCTAAAGACGACTTTTGGATTTTAGCTATGCAAGAAGAATTAAATCAGTTCGAACGAAATAATGTTTGGGAACTCGTTCTAACACTAGAAGATCAATCCATCATTGGAACTAAATGGGTATTTAAAACTAAAGCCGATGAAACCAGAAATATAGTTCGAAATAAAGCACGTTTAGTAGCACAAGGGTATAATCAAGAAGAAGGAATCGATTGCGGCGAAAATTTTGCACCTGTAGCTAGATTAGAAGCTATACGAACTCTACTCGCTTTTGCTTGTCATAATAATTTTAAATTATATCAAATGGATGTCAAAAGTGCATTTTTTAATGGTTTTAACAAAGAAAATGTTTATGTCAAACAACCACCATTATTTGAACATGAATTTTTTTCCAAATCATGTTTTTAAATTAAATAAAGCATTATATGGGTTAAAACAAGCCCCTAGAGCATGGTATGATAGGCTTAAAAATCATTTAATTTCATCAGGATTTCAAATTGGTAAAATTGACACGACTCTATTTATTAAAAGAGAAATTGATTATATTTTAGTAGTTCAAATATATGTCAACGATATCGTATTTGGATCAACTAATGAAAATTTATGCGTACAATTTTCTAATATAATGAAAAATGAATTTGAAATGTCACATATGGGTGAATTAAATTTCTTTTTAGGATTGCAAATAAAGCAACTAGAAAATTGTATCTTCATACATCAAGAAAAGTATTGTAATGAACTATTAAAACGTTTCGGTATGGATAAATCATCTAGTAAACCTACACCTATGAGTACAACGGTTCGTCTTGATAAAGATGAAAACGAAAATGATTTTGAAGAAAAATTATATAGGAGTATGATTGGTTCGTTATTATATTTAACCGCAAGTCGACCCGATATAATGATGAGTGTTTGTCTTTGTGCACATTTTCAAGAAAAACCAAAACAATCTCATCAAAGAGCCATTAAACGTATTTTGAGATATTTATCTAACACGAAAGACTATGGACTATTCTACGAGAATGGACCTTCCTTTGAACTTGTATTATATAACGATGCGGATTTTGGAGGATGCAAAACGGATAGAAAAAGTACAAGTGGAATGTGTCATTTCATTAGACAATCTCTCATCTCATGGTTTAGTAAAAAGCAAAATGGTGTATCTTTATCCACCTGCGAAGTTGAATTATTGCAGTGGTATTGGCATGTGCCCAAGTAATTTACATGCAACAAACCTTAAAAGATTTTGGAAAAATAATTGAAAAATCTCCAATTTATTGTGATAACACTAGTGTAATCAATCTATCTAAAAATCCGGTAAATCATTCTAGAACTAAACATATAGATATAAGACATCATTTCTTAAGAGATAATGTCGCAAAAAGGAACTGTAACTTTAGAATATATTAACACTGAAAATCAAATAGCCGATATCTTTACAAAACCATTGAACGAACAAACTTTTGTAAAATTACGATGAGACTTAGGCATTTGTTCACTTAATGAACTTTTAAACTAAGAAAAATTTCTTATATCCACAAGCTTTTAGCTGATAAAAAACCTTTAAAATTTAGATAATAATTTTGGACCATAAAAATGCTACCTATTTTTATATTTGGATTGTTATAAATCTAACTTTCAAAAGTTTCTCTTTAAAAATATATATCAAATATAAAAATCAAAATGTCAACTCAAGAAATAACTTCATACAATTCTGGATCGTCATCCTCGAACGTATCCACCCCCTCTCTTCGTACTCCTTCACCTCCTCATTCTCTACCCTCTCCTCACTTACCAAAAAATCGATGGGGATTATCACCTCTATTGAAGAAAGCCAAACGAAAAGAACCACCTACAATCCACGAAAAACTTGATGAAATATCACATTATCAATTCGCAATGATGGATGCTCAAAAGGAAATATACTATAGACATGAAGGAACAATCAAACATATGAACTTCCTGGAAAAGGCTCTATATGCTATATGTGGTCATTCTCCAACAAAGAAGTGTTTACATAAAAAAATCTCCATGCTTTGTTGAAACGCCTAGAGACAAACCGTCGACTTCGTCGCCCAAAGCTCCTTCCTGGTCCCCAATCAACTATGGTCATCCCATCTACGAACCAAATTCATGGGATCGTCGAGAATGGAACCAAAACAAATAAACTATTACGTTTGAAGACGATTATATACATATATATTTGTTTATATTGTATTCTATTCAATAAATAAAACTTTTTTTCTTCAAAAAAATATCAAAAAAAACTAATCTGGAGTTCTTCAGACGTCTGAAAAAGATTCCAGACGTTTGAAACAGGAATCTGGAACTACTAATGAATGATCCCAGACATCTAAAATCCTTTCCAGACGTCTGAAGTTACTCTCTATCTAGTATTAGCACTTTCCAAACGTCTGAGTGCTATTTCCAGACGTCTGATTTTACTCTTTGTTTCTACATTAAGCATGTTTAGACGCCTGATCCACTATTTTAGACGTCCGAAACCGGAAACGACAGCTTTTTAAAACCTTATATATGATCGATCAATCCCCTTTTCCTATTTCTAATCATTTCCAAATCGATATTTACCATTATCAAAATCTAATAATCGAATTTCTCACCAGATTATTGCCACCACGAACAAAAAATGGGAATTAAGAAAAGAAAGCATGGAGAAGGATCCTCTTCTCAACCCTTGATGGTAACTGACACTCAAATCAAAGATTGGTTATTCCACAATCCAACAACTATAAGACGGTTTCAAAACTTGAAGATTAAGAAGATGCATTTTGGACCCTTCTATAACCTAATCAAGTTTCCTTCATACGATATGGATGACATCTGTAAGCAAGGTAACTTAAAAACCTTTGTTTCTTTTAATGCCAACGATATCTCCATCGATCAGTTGGCTATATACTTTGTTTTACACTAATCTGGATAGTTCATCCGTATGGACTACTGTGAATGATGAATGGTGGTTATGGACGAGTGTCTACGGGACAACAATCATGTTAACTCCTACTATAATTGGATGAATTTTAGAATGCTCTTATACAGGTCACAGATTATCTGAAATGGAGGATATGCGATTCAAGCCTCGTGATATTACAACTCATCAATTATGGGAGAATCAAATGCCTCAATTTTCTTCCAAATTCCTTAGGCCACGTGCTAGGCTACTTACCCAAATGCTTATAAATACCATTATCCCGCGATTAGGTAATCATGACCAAATTACTGATCTTGAGCACAAAGCTTTATATGATCTTTTTAGTCGAACTACAATTAACCGGGCTCAACTCATTTCGATGAACTTAAAGTTTTTGGGAATAGATCTCGCCAGACTATCATTTACCCAGTTTATATTATGCGAATCCTCAAAGCACTAAACATCCCATCATACATTTCTGCTTTTGAGGAGCTACCTATCAAATATAGTGGAACGAATTTTTTCAACCTTATGCATTTGCCGGAGGAACCACGATCTTATATAACTATTCTAGAATGGAGAAATGCACAAAATCAACCTCCTCCTCCTGCACAACAACAAGATCAACAATGGTAAGAAGTTAATACAGAACTACCAAGGGAACCATTTCCACCTCCTCCTTCCTCGTTTGAATATCACCCTGATATGGAGATATTGGAGGCACGAACTCAGCCTAATGCTAATGAAAGTATTGCTCATTTAACTTTACAACACCAAGTGCTTCTATCTAGAAGTTAAATTCTCCTGAGTAAATAAATAGCATGGCTTGATCACACATTGTCCACAAGACTTTCCAAAGTTGAAGACTCTATTGCTTCAGTAGTTTCCAAACTTGATCAAACACTTCAACAAGCTCGCCAACCCTCTTCTGACTGGTCTACACCTTCTCCATCTCCTCACGCATCGCCAACGATCAGCGACAAGGACAAAAGGAAATTGGCTTCCCCTGGTGATGATCTACCTTGACCTCATCTGGGTAATATTTTGTTGAAGTTAATTTTTTCAAATTACTGGTAAGACACTATCAATATTTTGCTGTGCTTCAAGATGTAATCATAATTTTTGTTACTATTGTAATTCTGTCTGCATATCATACTTGTCTTTGCGTTATGGTTCTTCAATTATTTTTGATAATGACAAAAGGGGAGAAAAATAGATATGCACGCCTATAGGGAGAGATTATATTTAGGGGGAGAATCAATCTGTAATTATTATCTAAGTACATTGTATAGTTGTCATCATCAAAAAAGGGGAGAATGTTAGAACCCTGAATTTACTATTTCGACAATAACAACTATACAATAGAAATCACATATATATCATACAAAGATACAAAGCAATACAAACCACTACCTTGACAAGACGATGATTAATGCATTAAATAAATTCATCTACAAAGTTACACGAAGATCGAAGGAACAAACACTCAAGAATGAATCCATAAAAGACCTCACTTGACAGGTTCAGACGTCTGAATGCAGAACTTCAGACGTCTGAACGTAGAAACTGGACTAAAAATAATAATAGGTTCCAAATGTTTGAAAATTTCATCCAGATGTTTAAAACTGGGCTCGGGGTAAATATTTCAAATCACAACTGTCATCTTCGAAGAGACAACTCCATCTCTCCTCTGCAACTCTTCACCAGTGAACAGTGACGACTCTAGACTGAAAGGGAAGAGATGTAACTACTAGAAGCAACTCTCTACAACTATATAAACAATAATCGAGATGAATCAACTAACTGACTTACTCACTTACTTTCTATCTTGATCATCTCTTGTTCTAATCATCTACTTGTTATCCAATCTGTAAATCTGAGATCATACACTTCTATATTCTCTCGAACAATATTGTATTATTCAAGAGATATAGAAAGTTCAATTGTACCACATAGTCAAAATCCATGTAATAGAAGAAAACATAGTTGACAAAGAAACACTGCTATTGTAAACCTGTTCCTCCGAGTGAAGCGAGGGTTATTTGATAAAAGGAAATTCCGTAGAGGAGCTTCAGGTCTGGACAAAGGACGGGAGGTCCGAACCAGTATAAAAACCCCGGTGTGTTTGTTCTTATTTACATTCTTTACTAATTATTACACTATAGTTTAATTTATTATATACTTGTCATTTGTATAATCGATCCACCATAAGTTAGTCTTTCAGGTCATGCCATGTAAGATTCTTTGATGTATTTGCCGACTGGTACATCCGTTTCAACCCTTGAATCAGTGAAAAGTACCACGAAACCTTAACATGAACACATGTTAATTATTTTTCATCCTTCCTCAATTTCAGCGTGAAAAGCGACAAATGTCACAGTGAACATCAGCTGCATGCTGCCCTCTATGCAACATGCAGTCAATAGGACAAGCATGAATTTTTTCATATTTCACTCCTAATGCGTCATGACTCTTTCTAGTTCCATACAAGGAGTATTGATGAAGTAGTTACCTCGTTCGAAGCATCGGCCGCGACTCACGACTCATCGCCCTCCCACCGACTCACGACTCATCGCCATCTCCACGATCCACGACCTATGACTCATCAGACCTACGACCTAAACTCCATTTCCCCGACCCACGATCTAATTTCACGTTCCCACGACCTAACTTCCCTGGCCTATGTCGCGAACGACTTACCTTGAGTCGCGCTGCTCCAATAGGTCGTGAACGACATATCGAAGGTCGCGAATCTCCACCATAGGTCGCGTACGACCTTCAGTACTCCACCATGTGTTTACCGCCTTCACTTAGCTCCTATGAAGTACTGATTCAGATCGCGTCAAGAAATTTAGTCGCGAAAGCCTCAGTTATTCGCCGATCCTATTTCATAAGTCGCTGCCGAGTCTTTCTTAAGGCGCTGATGATTTCATAAGTCGCGAACGACTTATTACTGAGTCGTTAAGTCGTTGCCGAGTTTCAGTTGAACCGTAGCCGAGTTAGCATTAAGTCACTGCATATTTTCTTTTCTTTAAGTCGTGTACCCATTGTGTTGTAATTTTTTAAGTCCTGTAGTGAGTTGTAAGCCTATAAATAGGCAAGTCGTGTCATTTGTAAGGTGGTTGATTTTTGAATAAAATTCTTGTTGATTGCTGTGTGCTTTCATCCTAAATTGGTAGTTGAGTGTAATCTCCTATCTCCACTTTCGGTTATTCGAGTGCGCTCGAATCAACGATTGTTGAAGCCGATTCGCGGAATCAAGTGCGCTTGATCAACGCTTGAAGAATTGAAGATCTTCTTTCACGGTATCGTGCGCGATCAACGTGACGAAGATAGCTAGAATTCGGTATCTTTGTGATCAACGAATTTGGGCATTTCAGTATCTTCAATCCACCGATTTCCAACTTTCATCGATCCATATCGTTTTGTTAGTTATCCGCTCCGTCAGTTTTGGTATCAGAGCTTGTTTTAGCCAATCATAGCTAAATCGGGTCTTGGAGCCAAGTGTTTGAATTTAAAGTGTGAGCCGAGAGTTGAAGCGTCAATTTTGGTATCATTTGTTGAAGTTAGGCCGTGTATACTTGTGAGAAGTAGCCGAGCCTTGTGAAGTTGTTTTGAAGTTTGAAGCCGAGCTAAGGAGCCGTGACTTGTTTGATTTTGTGTTGAAGTTTGGAGATTTGTTGAATTATTTGTGAAGTTCAATCATGCCACCGAGACGAGCTCAACGACATCGCAATATTAATGCTTTGTATGGAAGAGAAGAGGCCGATGAAATGGAACAACGAATCAACGAGAACTTCATTGAGAAGTTGAATGAAGGAATCGGTCGCTTAGAGAGAATGATGCTTGAAATGAATCAAAGTAGAAGAAGAGTTTCACCTGAATCGAGCCATGGGAGAAGTAAAGCTTCGATACATTCAGATCGGGAGAGAAGAGAAGATCATAGAAGTATTGACAATCGTGATAGGAGTGGTGGTGGTAGAGATGTTGGAGGACGTGAACGACAACGTTATACATCAGACTTTGATGAGGAGTTTGATGGTGAAAGAGGAAGTGTTTATTTCAGAGATAGAGATCAGGGACAACGTCAGTATCGGGTTATTGATGATGATCGACGTTGGGAATCGGGAATGAAGATGGAGATTCCAGAATTTAAAGGTGGGATGGTTGCTGAAGAATTTTTAGACTGGTTGTCAAATGTGGAGGAAATCTTTGATTTCAAGGAGGTTCCGGAGAATCGCCGAGTGAAGTTGGTTGCTACTAGGTTGAGGGGGAGAGCTTTGGCATGGTGGCAGCAAACTAAACTTACGAGAGAACGGATGGGGAAGTCAAAGGTTGTTGAGTGGGATAAGATGAAGAAAATGATAAGAGCTACATTTTTACCATACAACTATCAATCACTTATGTACCAGAGATTGCAGAATCTAAGGCAGGGAACGAAGTCGGTTAGTGATTATGCAGATGAATTTTACCAACTCATTGCCAGAAATGACATAGTGGAGACAGAAGAACAACTGACTGCTAGATTTGTTGGAGGGCCGAGAACGCAGATCCAAGATATGGTTAATATGTTCGATCCAAGATCTGTAGCGGAGGCACATCAGAAAGCGTTGGCTTGGGAGAAGCAGGGAAGGCGCGGAAGTGGTGTGTTTACTAACTCTAACAATCAAATGAAGGGTGTTAGCGGAAGTTCTAGTGTTCCTAAAGTTATTGCAAAGCCAGCTGTGAAGGAAGGTGAGAAGGCGAAGGTTAACAGTGGATTTAAATGTTACAATTGCCAAGAGATGGGTCATAAAAGCAATGAGTGTCCGAAGCCGAAAACGAGAACTATGTTAGCGGAAGCTGAGGATGAGAAGAGGCAGAGTGTTCTAATTCATTACCGGTTGAGGAGGAAGACTTGTTGTCGGGAGACGAAGGATATTCACTGATGATGAGGAGAAGTTGTTTGACACCGAAGCAAGAGGAGGAAGACAGTTGGTTGAGGAATAACATATTTCAGTCTACTTGTACTATCCTTGGAAGAGTTTGTAAATTTGTTATTGATGCTGGGAGTTGTGATAATATTATCTCTACAGAGGCAGTGCAAAAGTTGGAATTGAAAACCGAGAAGCATCCTAAACCGTACAAGCTAGCTTGGTTAAGTAAGGGTGGTGAGGTGAAAGTTGGACGAAGGGCTTGTGTGAAATTTTCAATTGGGAAGAAATATAAGGACGAAATTTGGTGTGATGTAGTGGACATGGATGTGTGTCATCTGTTGTTGGGCAGACCATGGCAGTTTGATAGAGCAGTACAGCATGATGGACGTGCCAATAGCTATAGTTTCATGTTTAAGGGTACCAAAATCACTTTAGTTCCCAAGAAGCAGCAACAGAAAGAAAGCAAGCTGGAGGAGATTGACGAATTGAAAACTCTGTTAACTTTGAAGGATTTTGTCAAGGAAGTTGAAGAGGAGCCTGAAGTGTACTTGTTGATAGGGCGTGAGAGCATTAAGAGGTTGACATTCCAGAAGAAGTGAAGCCAGTTTTGAAAGAATTTGAGGATGTATTTCCAGAAGAGTTGCCTAAGGAGTTACCGCCACTAAGAGACATTCAACATCAAATTGATCTTGTTCCGGGGGCAGTATTACCACATAGACCACATTATCGGATGAGTCCGAAGGAACATGAAGAATTGAGGAGGCAGGTGGAAGAGTTGCTTGAGCAGGGACGTGTGCAGGAAAGTTTGAGTCCGTGTGCTGAGCCAGCTTTGTTAGTACCGAAGAAGGATGGGACGTGGAGGATGTGCACTGACAGTAGAGCATTGAATAAGATTACGGTGAGATATAGATTTCCAATGCCAAGATTGGATGACTTGCTAGATCAGTTGAGTGGGGCAACTATCTTTTCGAAGATTGATTTGAAGAGTGGTTATCATCAAATTCGAATTAGACCAGGAGACGAGTGGAAGACAACTTTCAAGACGAGGGAAGGATTATATGAATGGTTGGTTATGCCATTTGGTCTATCGAATGCGCCAAGTACATTCATAAGGGTGATGAACCAAATATTCAGGCCGTATATTGGGAAATTTGTGGTAGTGTATTTTGATGATATTATGATATACAGCAGGAGTACGGAGGAGCATGCTCAACATTTGAGGGAAGTGTTGATTATTCTTCATGAGGAACAATTTTATGCTGCGACGAAGAAATGCGTGTTTATGACGCATAGTGTTTTATTTCTGGGTTATGTTGTTATTCAAGTTGATCAGAATAAAGTTGAGGCAGTCAGAAATTGGCCACAACCCAAGACGATAACAGAAGTTCGGAGTATTCATGGGTTGGCTTCATTCTACCGAAGATTTATTCCACACTTCAGTAGCGTGATGGCACCTGTTACCGTTGCATGAAGGGTAAACAATTTTCGTGGTCAGAGTAAGCCGGGAATGCTTTTGGAAGGATCTAGGAATTGTTGACGTCTGCACCAATTCTAGTTTTACCAGATTTTCAGTTATTGTTCGAACTACACACTGATGCGTCAAAGGTTGGAATTGGGGGAGTGTTGAGTCAGAGTGGACGTCCTATTGCATACTTCAGTGAGAAGTTATCAGGAGCGAAAATGAGATATAGTACATATGATGTGGAATTTTATGCTGTTGTGCAAGCTATTAAACACTGGAGACACTATCTATTTCAGAAAGAGTTTGTGCTTTACACTGATCATGAGGCATTGAAGCATATGCAGGGGCGGGATAAGATTTCAGCGAGACATGCATCGTGGATCGCATATTTACAACAGTTTACCTTTGTGGTGAAGCACAAATCAGGGGTGACAATTCGGGTTGCTGATGCTTTGAGTAGGAGGAGTCATTTGTTGACAACAATGAAAGTAGAAGTAACAGGTTTTGAATTATTGCCAGAACTGTTTGAAGAAGACCCTTACTTTGCAAAGTTTGTTTAGAAAGTTAAGGATGGGAATACTGATGAATTTGTATTGGTTGATGGATTCTTGTTCAAAGGAAATCAATTATGCATACCAGATTGCAGTTTGAGAATGAAGATTATCAAGGAATTGCACGAGGAAGGACATGTGGGCCGTGATCGTACATTGCAGTTAATTACACAATCTTATTTTTGGCCGTCAATGAGGAAAGAGGTAGAGAGATTTGTGGAGAGATGTCATATCTGTCAGGTTTCGAAGGGAACGGCTACGAATGCGGGGTTATATATGCCATTACCCGTGCCTATTAAACCATGGGTTGATATTAGTATGGATTTTGTGTTGGGTTTGCCGAGAACTCAGAGGGGGAATGATTCTATATTTGTTGTGGTGGACAGGTTTTCGAAGATGACACATTTTATAGCCTGTAAGAAGACAGCGGATGCCGTTCGAGTGGCACAATTATTCTTTAAAGAGGTGTATCGATTGCATGGTTTACCAGAATCTATTGTTTCTGATCGAGATACTAGATTTTTAAGTCATTTTTGGCTTAGTTTGTGGAAAATGGTGGGAACGAAGCTGAAATTTAGTAGTGCTTATCATCCGCAAACAGATGGTCAAACAGAGGTGGTGAATAGATCGTTGGGAAATTTGTTACGATGTCTTGTGAAAGACAATTTGAAGAGTTGGGATTTGAAGTTGTGTCAAGCTGAATCTGCTCACAATCATGCAAATAACCGAAGTACAGGTTTCAGTCCATTTCAGATTGTATATTCAAGTTTACCAAAGGGGCCGTTGGATTTAACGATAGTGCCACAACCAAAGGGGACAATTAAGCGGGCTATTGATTTTGTTGATGGGTTAACAGAATGCCATAAAATCGTTTAGGAACGATTGGAGAAAACGAATGAGAAATATAAACAAATGGCGGATAAGAAACGAAGAAGTGTTGTCTTCAAAGAGGGAGATTTGGTATATGCCTTTTTGATGAAAGATCGTTTTTCGGTTGGAACTTACAACAAATTGAAAGCCCGAAAGAATGGACCAGTAGAAATCTTGAAGAAGATCAATGATAATGCGTATCGATTAAAGTTGCCGGAAAATGTTCATACTTCTGATGTTTTCAATGTCAAACATTTAATTCCGTACCGTGGGGAGGATTTCATCGAAGATGACGAAAGTGTGAATTCGAGGACGAATTCTTTCCAATAAGGGGAGGATGATGAAGTAGTTACCTCGTTCGAAGCATCGGCCGCGACTCATGACTCATCGCCCTCCCACCGACTCACGACTCATCGCCATCTCCGCGATCCACGACCTACGACTCATCAGACCTATGACCTAAACTTCATTTCCCCGACCCACGATCTAATTTCACTTTCCCGCGACCTAACTTCCCTGGCCTATGTCGCGAACGACTTACCTTGAGTCGCGCTGCTCCAATAGGTCGTGAACGACATATCGAAGGTCGCGAATCTCCACCATAGGTCGCGTACGGCCTTCAGTACTCCACCATGTGTTTACCGCCTTCTCTTAGCTCATATGAAGTACTGATTCAGATCGCGTGAAGAAATTTTAGTCGCGAAAGCCTCAGTTATTCGCCGATCCTATTTCATAAGTCGTTGCCGAGTCTTTCTTAAGGCGCTGATGATTTCATAAGTCGCGAACGACTTATTACTGAGTCGTTAAGTCGTTGCCGAGTTTCAGTTGAACCGTAGCCGAGTTAGCATTAAGTCGCTGCATATTTTCTTTTCTTTAAGTCGTGTACCCATTGTGTTGTAATTTTTTAAGTCTTGTAGTGAGTTGTAAGCCTATAAATAGGCAAGTCGTGTCATTTGTAAGGTGGTTGATTTTTGAATAAAATTCTTGTTGATTGTTGTGTGCTTTCATCCTAAATTGGTAGTTGAGTGTAATCTCCTATCTCCACTTTCGGTTATTCGAGTGCGCTCGAATCAACGATTGTTGAAGCCGATTCGCGGAATCAAGTGCGCTTGATCAACGCTTGAAGAATTGAAGATCTTCTTTCACGGTATCGTGCGCGATCAACGTGACGAAGATAGCTAGAATTCGGTATCTTTGTGATCAACGAATTTGGGCATTTTAGTATCTTTAATCCACCGATTTCCTACTTTCATCGATCCATATCGTTTGGTTAGTTATCCGCTCCGTCAAGTATGGAACTAATTTTTTTCTAGAAGCAAACCCCCAATCAATAATAACAATTCTATAAAGCTATTAGTCATGTTATGCCTTACTTTCAGATTGAAAACCTAATCAAAGCGTTCAACTTAGTTGTCTTCCTACAACTAGGGTACGGTGTCTTATCGCCATCCTCCACATACTTCAAAAAATTAACCGAGTCATCTGACATATGTCCATCCTCACATTCTTCCATATTTACCTCATCCTCCCACACACTACTATGACAGTTTCCATCATCACTTTTAAAATCTTCTCCAATATTAGGCTCCGACCCAACTATATTTGGTTCTCCCTGACACTTCCAATGCTAATAACCCTCATCAATGCAATTAAAATAAATATGGTCACTAATAACTGAAATGGAGAATCCATCTGTGTTGCAACATTTCAAACATAGGCATAGTATGTTCTTTTTATCCCTAGCATTAGCTGATGTAAACTTAAAAAATGTTGCTAATCCGTTTCTAATTTATGTGAAAGTCTATCAGTATGCATCCATGACATACCCATATATAACTAAACAAAATGCGCTAGGTTTACTCTTATTCTGTACTGAGGTTATCTATCTACAACTAAAGAAAAGTAACAATGTTTATCATGTTTTCAGAGAAATTGGAAACCATATTGATAAATACAGACAATATAGAATAACCAATCAAACCATTATATTTGAGTAGAAACCATTTTGTATTCAATATTAAATGACACCAAAGACAGTAGAGTTGAAACCATTGAATAAAAACCGAAAGCAATAAGGAGTAGCCTAACCAACAACAAGAAGAATAATAGCAGTAAGCACAATTGCAGTATGCATAATAGCCAAAATTTCCAACAATTAAACAACCGATAATAACCAATAACAATCACCAGATTTTCATCACAAATTCACAAACAGAAGACAAGGGAATTGGGGTAAACCTTACCGTCATAGAGATCACGGTTTCGCTGCTGAATTGTCGAGATTAGGGTTTGATTGGATTTTGAGATAGAGAGAACATCGGGAGAGAGAAAGTGAAACATCATAATAAGAAGAAGAGGGAAAATAAAACATTGAGTGTGAAACCAAAATATAATATGGACCTAACACTAAATTTTTTTACCACTTCGAACAAACAATTGAAAAGTGTAATACACGAAGAGCAAAACCATAATATAAAATATGGACCAAAATCTAATTTTTTTTTGACAACTTGTTTAAAAAATAGATAAGTATGGCTGAAAACAAAACTAAAGTATGAGAGGGAAAAGGTAAAAGTTGATCAAGTTGGAGGGAGATTAAACTATTTGTGGAGCCAATCTAAATTTTTTGACAACTATAATCAAACAACATAAAAGTATGGTTAGAAAAAAAACTAAAATATGAGAGGGAAAAATAAAATATTTACCATATTTGGAGGGAAAGCAACATATTTGTGGAGCCAAATCTACATTTTTTGATTACTACAATCAAACAACGAATAAAATGTTGTCTGAATGACATGCACGAAATCTCAATAACATAATGATTTTATGGGATATGTTAAACAATAAATGAATTTTCCATATATTGTGTATAAAAATTGAATAACAAAGAATCTACGTTATGTTATATGATCATTGTTGTCTGATTCACTTTATGATATAATGTGACTTATGCTACAATAAGATAAATGCATTCCTTATTTCCATGGACTATGCAGCCATAAGGATAGTGCATCCCAATGTAATTTTGATCAAATATTATTACCCACAAAATAGACAATGCGTTATCCTGGATATTAAGTACCTCAAAAATGACTCTACCAAGTAGCCAACAATGGCTATTCAGTATAATGACTTACCTGATATGGTCCTTTTTACCTAGTTCTCTTTTTATTCTTTGTTGAGTTATATTGATGATTGCGACCTACTAAATCCTATGTATATTTGATATGAACATCTACATAGTGAATATTTATTGAAACAAACTTTGTGGTTTCGTTGATCAGATCTGTTAACCCACTTTAGTTAAAGAATTTTGATTCCATATATATATATATATATATATATATATATATATATATATATCACTACACCAGAATCCTCATTTCGCAACGGCTTTAAGCCGTTGCAAAATAATTTCGCAACGGCTTTGAGCCATTGCGAAATGGGCAGTGGTAAAAATTTCGCAACGGCTAAGGGCCATTGCATAATATTGTTTAGCAACGGCTTACAGCCGTTCTGGATTTTATTTTGCAACAGCTTCTATCCGTTGTTAAATATAGACGTATAACTGATGTTTTAAATATTAGCAACGGCTTTAATCCGTTCCTAATTAATATTTCTATTTTTTTTAAATTCGAAATTTCTTCTCTGCACTAGTGACAATCATTTCATTATCATAATTAATATAAAAATTTGCAAATTTAACACTATCACAATAGAAAGATTATTAAACCAAATATTTTTCATAAATTCAACGCAAAAACCAAACATAACAAATGTTTGAATTATAATGTTCAACATCAACACATACCACTTTATAGTTCAACAAGTATACATAACATACATAGTACAACGGCGGCATCATTACATAATACTACATGCATAGTACAATACATAAGGTACATAACATCTTCCTCCAATCGTCTAATGCTCCTGCCAGCATAAGTTTCATGCCTGCACAAAACAAGAAATTGATGTTTGTTTATAAAGAGGTCAAATATCATATGTTTGTTTAACTTCTTATTTTTCTAAACAATGAAGTTCAGCTAAAGTAGCATAAAAACAAGTGCATTAATCCCACACTAGAAATATGGTCAACCAAGTAACACATTCATGCATATTTTGTACAAACAATGCACTAGAGACAAAAACAAGTGCATTAAACCCACACTAGAAATATGGTCAAACTTAACTAAAATAGTAGAATCAAGCTCAAAAGAGGATGGCTGTTATTCCAAAATCTATGTTTTGCTCATGGTATCTATCATGAATTCATGTCAAGTATGAAATATTGGAACACATATTCCTGCTGATGATAATATAGTCCTACTAGTACAAAATTCTAACAATGAATGGTTGCAATGAGAAATACCAGACGAACGCAATTAAACAAGGATCTACAACAACTACTGAATGGATGCAGTGAGATGAAACAGTCATGTACACTTGAAAAAGGAGATGTGTGGTCTTAGAGCTGTAGAAATAAGTGCAAAACTAGTGGGAAACTAATCAAAGAAATCAACAGAAGCTTTTTTGACGAACAGTGCAAATGTAAAATAGCACAAATGAAATGCAAAAGGAAATGCATGTTGATTTTCAGTGTTGAAATGTGATGCAAAACAATACTCTTACTAGTTGGCTATGTTTCTTAAATTCATAATTAATTGGATTGTGAAGATATTACCTATGTTAGTTTTATCAATTTTTTTTTTTTTACTATAGATGCATCATGAGGTATGTATAAACACAAAGAGGAGTAAACAAGCCCGTAACGAAATACCTGAGAATGGGAAGCAAAGTAAATTTTATGTTACCTCACCGATCAAGCTTTTCTAAATCAGAAAGGTACACAGAGAAAGCATCTTCAACCTGAAACAAATGCTAAAAACCTGTAACAAAGAACAGATCATAGAATTATCCGATTTTGTAGATTTTTCAGTTTTGATGTTAAGATGGGAGGATTGTGATATTAAGAACAGATCAGAGAACATATATAGGTTTCCATTCAGATTGAATTTATTGGATAATAATAATATATACCTGCTTCTGTGTCTAAAGATATCGAATTGAACTCTTTGGATGACACACATAACCACCGATTCCAACATCATCAAAGGTCATAGGAAGAGGATGATTTTGTTTGGCTGTGGTCTCATCTAGTAACAGTATATTGTCCACAATCAACTTCTCATGTGTAGGAGGTACAGATTTACTATGTATGATGGATGCTGCCGAATCTCTACATACAAAACCTGTTGCAATGAATTCTAGATCAAAGTTCAACACTTCACATTTTTGATTTTCCTGAACATGCGAAATAAGCGGGTTAGCAGCATCGTCATTGTTCGACGTTCTTCCAACACTTTCATGATGTGTCCCACCACTTCCTCCTTCGTTGGAAGCAATGTCTGGAATCTGTTTCACATATCCTTTTAATATGTCGACCAATTTGTTCAATGTCCCCTTCACATTCTCCAATGAACCCTCCACCTTCTCCATCCTTGTTTCCAATCTATTTAAGTCTTGTTTACTCCTTCTGAGTTGTTTACGTATAATTGTAGATGCTTTAACTTGTGTCTTTGGTATTATAGTTCCAACACTTCGAGTCTGGCCCTTTTTATCTTTGCCGAACGCTTGTGACAAGATGTCTTCATCCAATGGCATATCTTCTTCCTCTTAATCATTGATTGTTTCCCTTGCATTTTCATTTTTAGCCTAAAATATGATAATACGTGAGATATTAAATGCATATAAGTTATAGGCTGATAAACCATGTAAACATATATGTCATAATAGTAAATCATTTTTAATTTATCATCTAAAACAATATATTGTTTAACTTACAAAGTATGAAGAATTTGAATTCGATATGGTGCCATCCTTTTTTGTATGAGTTTTCTCCCACACTTCACGGTGTATGATTTCCTTTCCTGGATTTTCAATTACCTGCAACCGAAACATCGATATTTTTTAGCAGCAAAACTTTAATATGAAGTTTTAAATAGCCTATGTTTTAAATGGAGGCGGGCATTGCCTCGGTTCATAATTGAGGCAACATGGCCTCAGTTTTAAACTTAGGCACAACGGCCTTAGTTTAAACTGAGGCAGTCTCAATTTAAAACCGAGGCACAATGGCCTTAGTCTAAAACTGCAGTTTCCTTAGTTTAAAACCGGGGAAGGCATGGCTTATATGCTCATAAACAGCCGCAGTTATCAACTTGCTTGAAACCATTTAGAAACAATTTAAAGAATGGTTACACCGAAACCTTTTAGAAACTAGACAAAGAAACTCAGTCTGCCTAATTTACAGTTTTGATTATTTGGATCTGCTCAAATACTTTACTTCTTTTGCAATATACTTCTCCAAGCTTTTGCTTGTGAGTAGAAGGGATACGTAAGGAGGAAGAGGGAATTGCCTTTTTTATTTATTTATAAAGGATACATAACAATTTATAATAATAGTTATCGATGCATGTGTGTATAATACATAACAAATTATAGCAATTGTTGATGCATGTGTGTCTTTGTGTATACATGCATATAAACATACACATACATACATGCGCACGTGCGCACATACATATATATATGTATAACGTATGTATGTATTGTAACTATTATGAATTGTTATCCATTCCCGGTAAAAACAGCAAAACAAATGTCAATGCACATGTGGATTGACCGATTTACATGTACATATCAAAATCGTGCTTTAGTTTACTCCCCTTTCCTGAAAAGTTTTATCCGTGAATCTAGGAATAGAACACATATTTTAGGTTGTAACTTCGTTTTTATCCTACCTTAGTTTCTTTTTTCAACCAATGTTTGAGTATATACTAGTTATCCGAGAGACAGAGGTGTTGGTATAATCCTGACCATATGTAAATTATGTTAGTTTGAATGGTTGAAGGGCCTAATAGGCTAATACTACTGCTACTATTTTGGTCATATGTAAACAATTTTGTCATTTCTAGTGCTAAAAGCTTGCTCATGCCATATAAAAGATTACTTAAAGGGGAGAACTTGCAGAATTTAATAAAAATTTGTTGTAAATGCTTTAACTATTTTGTGTAACTCAGTTTTAAATTGAGGCCATCATAGCCTAATTATCTCATAGGCAACAAATATGAACAACGAGAAATAACAATGCAATGATTGATGAACATGACAGTACAAAGTCCGTAACTTTACATATATTCTAGTCTGCACAAGAAAACTTATGATGCAACGAATGGTAAAATGCAACGAAATAACAAAAAATTAAAAATGTACCATTTTATGTTCTACTACGGCGTGACTTGTACGACCACTGTAATGAGTATAATTGTATCGTGGTCTATTTTTTTTGCCTAGTTCTCTTCTTTCGTGTGCGTCGGGTTTTGCTTCATTTTTCAAGAATCCGTCCCAATCTTCTACGCTAACTTTTGGCGGACAGTTTTTCCTTCTAGCTTCATCATTATCAAATTTGTCGTAGTACCTTGTCCTCAATTCACTTTTGTATCTTATAAATGATTCGCACATTTTTTTTAAAATACAACTCTTTTGTATCCGACTCTAGCTTATAAAATGTCTGCATATATTGAAGATAAAAAATACGTTAAAAAGAAAATATATAAAAACTGTTAACATACTAGGAGGCTGGTATATCCGATTGTGGGTTCTTGTTCTGACCGTATGGACTATTCAAGTTAAATGACAAACGTGAAGTACTACAGTTTGAACACATGAAGTGCTGGATGCGGTAGGGGTGATAATATGGTTGATTTCCATATAAACTGAATCACGGATACTAATCTTTGGCTCTGTTAGAAGACTTTGTTAAAACTAAAAGACGAGCTTTCATACATTCAGCAATTCATCCCATGTTTCGATATCAGTTTCAGTTCTAGATTTTGTCACCTCATGGAGCAAATTTTACGTATAACCATGCTAATAGATACTATAAATTTGTATAATTTCAGATGTAATCTAGCAATTGAATTTGTAGGTGGTTGCATTTATAACTTAACAAATCCAACCAAAGAACAAATTTTATTTATTGAACTAAGAAAAAAACCTAATTCAATTTTAGGTCTCGTTCAAAACTCGCTACAAAAATATGTCTCATTTTCACAATTTCAACTTTTATATCCGCGCAATATCATATTGCACAAGCAAAATTCTATATATATGAAACGTTATACTTGTGCGATGTCGAAGGGCTCAAGTACAAACTATAAATTATGCAGACATTCTATATATATAACTCTTTTCGATCGGTAGAAAAACAGTTAAGTATATGAAGGTACTTGAAGCAAAAACAGCAAATGTAGGCTTATTAGACAAGTATGGAGGTACATGAAGGCATGTTTATTTTTATAACTTGATTGTTTAGCATAGTAAAATATCAGTTTATAGTAAATAATTATTGGAAAAAAAAAGAGAACGACTTACCCACAATTCAGCCCAAACGTCATCTTTACATTTGTTGGGTACTTTATCCCAACTTTCATATGATATCGGCATATGAATTCGTACCAATTTACCAAGTCTACTGCCTATTTTCGCAGCATTATCAGAAACTGGAACACTATATGCATTTGTCTCAACTTTCTCGGGTTGTGAAGATGACGAATGCGCGACTGAATCGATCGACGTTTCTGCGTCTTCTAACATTGTTGATGCAATTATTCAGAAAGAAACATATATGAGTTCACAGCATAATAGTTCACAGCATATGTTATGCAAATAATATTTTCTAACATACTAGGTTGTTAGATGCAAATAATATTTACAAGGACAATATAATTTTCATGCCATGACATGTTTTAAATGGTATCTGAAATGGGACAACATTCCAAAAGAATGCTAATTAGCTTATCAACTGAGGCCATTACCTCGGTTTTATAAATGAGGCGGTGGGAACTTAATGGAACTTATTAAATGTGATATAGACAAATATATAAGCAAATGATACAAGGGTTTTAACCATCAGAGCCAAAAACATCTCTCCGAAAATAAGGTGATACATTGTTTTATTTCCGTGATACATTATTTACATGTGCCAGAATCTTTAAAATATGGAATTTAAATAATGTAAATAAGATGATACATTGTTTTATTTTCGTGACCGACACTGAATACATAACATGGTTATGACAAATAATATTTTACCAATACTGCCTTATTGTTGTTTTAATCTTCAAATTAATTGGTTATGTTACCAAAACCAATTTCTATATGGGTACTGATATGAATTGCGGATCTTTATTTTCACGCTGGATTTTGGACCACTAGAGTAATTCAAACAGCACTAATATTTGGATTTACACATTAATTCAAACACAACCAATCTTTTTCCATCATCATACGTAAGCAAACAAATTTATAAAATTTAGAATAATAATTAAATAGTGATACATGAAAAATTCTAAATTCATAATAAAAAAATTCTAAATTCAGCGACATTTGAAATTCAACTCAATTCAATTAAGAAATACATCTTATATTAACATATGCATTTGGTTAGATCTTCTAATTTTTTGTTATCTTAAAAGGCTGACTGATAGACGGTAAGAAACTCAAGATCATCCACGATTGTAGTCAACCGCTTAGGTGTGTGTAAAACCACAAACCATCCGCTATTTTTTAAATCTTTTGAGTAGAACGCTTGACTCGCTTCTGACACAAGAATAAATGGCTCATCGTTCATCCTATCTTCGGTCTTCAATTTCCCTAAATTAACCGTAATCAAGTTTGAAACAGGATCAATCTTGCAACCATTGACCTTGTCTTCGACCTTTACCCAATCACAATAAAAAACCGTTTGTTTGAAGTCTATATAATCCAACTCAATTATCTCCTGAATAACTCCATAATACATTGTTTCAGCTTCTTTATAATTTTTATCTTTCCCACTGGCTCTAAATTTTGTGATTGCTCTCATACATACACTGATGTCTTGTGTTACCATCCACTCTTCGTAATTTTTCAAGGAAAATGTAAACCCATTTACTTGGTACTTCATATAACTGCACGCCTTGAACTTCGACCCATTCACAAGGCGCCGAAGAGTTGAATCAACATCGTTTGTTTTCACCAACTAAAAAAATAAAATATGTGAAAAGTATGATTAATAAGGTGTATGATACCTTTAAGAACGCGTGAAATATTAAATAAGCTTTAATATATACCTCGCCATGTAACCATAGAGTAAAACTTTGACAATCTTCCACGGATGAAGCCCCATTTCGAGATTGAGATTTAGTACTTTTCACATAAATGTTATACCTCCTGCAAAAAACACATTTCAAAACATTTATATACTTACAATGGTGGAGATTCAGGCGTTATTTGTGAACTTACTTCTCCTATTCATCCAATCCATCATACTTATTGAGGACCCATCTACGAACTTGTTCAAACTGCACCGAGGTTAAGGTTATGTCTTTACCATTATCTAGAGGCATCTTACCAGCAAACTCATCATCCTCGTCTAAGAAAGCCTCACAAGTATGTTTATGTGTGCCATCGCCTCTTTTGACATATACTCCATGCAGTAAAGACTAGCTTCCTGTACGATATATCATTCTGCAATACATCCTTCAATATATCTTTTGTTGCGGACGTATCCTTTATATGTTTTCATCAACCTATGAATGTAAATCGATTACAAATAACTAGTCCCTACTTAAATCTAATGATGACGAACAAAACTAAGATTAGTAAATTACCGTTCAAAAGGATACATCCACCTATATCTAACAGGACCACAGATCAATGCTTCATCGGCTAAATGAACCATAAGGTGGATGCTGATGTCAAAAAATGCAGGTGGAAAATATTTTTCAAACATACAAATTGCTTCTACCAAACTAGTCTTTTCTTTTAAAAGATGTTCTCTGTTGATCACCTTTGAGCATAAAATGTTAAAAAATAGAATTATACGATGTACAACATTACGTAGATCCTTATGTTGTGGATAAGAAGGCTGAAGCAATACCGGAAGTAATTGCTGCATTATGACGTGGTAATCATGAGACTTCATATTTGTTAGTTCGGGAGGATTGATGTGCACATTGTTATTGAAGTTGGAAGAGAATTTTCTAGGTAGTTTTAGGCTTTTCAAAATGGTGCAAAATCATAGTTTTCGTCTTTGCTCAAGGTGAAAGTTGCATTTGGTATGATTACTTTATTTCTTTCAGGATCTTTACTCACCCACAATTTTTGTTTTATACCCATGTTTTTCAAATCCTTACGTGCATTGATGCCGTCTTTTGACTTGTCTTTATGATCCATAATTATGCTAATAAGATGCTAAGTACATTCTTCTCTGTATGCATAACATTAATATTATGTCGGACCAAATTTGCTTTCCAATATGGCAAATAAAAGAGGATGGACCTCCTATACCATGTAGGAACATTCTCAACTTCGTCTTTATCGGTTTTCTTTTTTCGTTTTTGACCGATTTCTAGTTTGTCTTTACCAACTTTCATCTTGATATTAGCTACCTTCTCTTCAACTTGATAACCAGTCAATGGCCGTGGAGGACAACGATATTCTTGTTTGTTATCAAAGTTTGTTTTTTCATCTCGAAACTTATGTTTGAAAGAAAGAAATCTTCGATGTCCCATGTAACACATCTTCTTACTTGCACGAAGATAGTAAGAACAAGTGTCTTCCCCACATGTAGGACATGCAAAATAGCCATGAGTTGTGTATCCCGATAAAGTCCCAAGTGCAGGATGATCATGAATTACCCACAACAACCTAGCTCTCATTGTAAACTCAGAATTATTAAATGAGTCAAATACAGCGACTCCTTCCCATAATAGTTGTAACTCGTCTATCAACAGTTGCAAATAAACATCAATATCCTTTCCTGGTTGTTTTGGTCCAGAGATCAACAATGTCAACAGTGAAAACTCCCTTTTCATGCATATGGATGGAGGAAGATTATACAGTACTATAACTACTGGTCAACAACTATAACGGTTACTTAGAGATGCATGTGGATTGAAACCATCCGTTGCTAATCTAAGCGTGACATTTAATGATTCAACAGAAAATGTTTTGTCAAAAGAATTTGCAGCTCGCCATTGAGAAGTATCACATGGGTGATGCATTACGTTTGAATTCGACTTGGCATGACCATGCCAACTCATAGCATCTGCTATCCATGGTATAGTATACAACCTCCTCAGCCTAGGAATTAGAGGGAAATGTCTCAACGTCTTTTGAGGTACTTTGGAAGCTCTTTTCTCTTCGTTGAATGTTGTTTTATATCTTGGTTGTTTGCAAACTAGACAAAAAAACTCTATTTGCATCATCCTTCCAATACAAAATGCAGTCATTAATGCACGCATCATAAGTTTTGTAATCCATACCAACTTGCTTAATTATCTTCTTCATGTCATGATACTTTGTTGGTAGTGTGTTACCTTCAGGAAGTAATTCTTTTGTGAATTCTAGGAGTGCAGTCACACCATTGTCGAAAAAGCCATACTGGGTTTTCAAGTTATTCAGCTTGACGATGAAATACAATTTTGTTATCTCCTTTGGACATGAAGGATACACTGGCTCTTTTGCATTATCAAAAAGTGATTTATACTTCTTGCTTTGATTGGCCTGCCAATCAACATCAACCATAGGCGAATCCCCAATATTATCCGGCAACAAACTTGTAGTTGAAATTGATGAAATCGATCAGCATCATTGACCATATCTTTCGTCCTAGGAAGTTCAGAGTCATCGGTACTTATGGCTTGACTAATAGGTTTTTTTTGGTTCATTGCTGACTCTTCCCCATGAAAATGCCAAACAGTATATGATTGGACAATTCCCCATGTAAGCAGATGAAAATGAATTTCATCTAATTTAATTTTCATTTTCATATTTTTGCACTATGCGCAAGGACAATAATAGATTTCCTTATTGCCACCATTTTCTACAACAAAATCAATAAACTTTTGCAATCTTTCTATATATCGTGTGGTTCTTTGATCGGCTTCTTTCATCCACTCTTTATCTATACTTGAAGACATAGTGATCTGCCAACTAAAATATATACAACAATTTATAAACTTGAAAGTACGATCAACTCAAAGAATAATTATACCACTTATAGAACATGAGTCATTATTTAAGGATATTGAAGAAAAAGAAGGGAAGACCGTGCCAATGAAGTTCTTCAGTTATGCTGAGATCAATCCATACAATTCTGTAAACAGCAAGTTCATATACAGAGATGTCAGTAACAATATCTCTCTGCCCTCTACAGTTACCGCAAGCTCTAAAATAAATACTGCTCAACGATTACAAATTGACTATGAGCAACGACATCGAGAAAGGGAGAAATCAAAAGAGAATCGGGTTGTGCGTTTATTAATAACACACTATTTCTAAAATAACATAAAAATCACGATTACCTGAACTGAAAATCAAGACTTTTTCTGTAATTACTATTTCTTCAGATCTTATATTACATGTGATGATGGACAAAATCTGGATCTGGATCTGGATATCTAGAGTCGGCGGAAATTCAAGCTGGCGAATTCGAGATGGATATGAAAATATTATCGTTTTTTTTCCTTTTTTAATCGAAGTGGATAATGAAAGAAAAGGGCGTAGCTAGTTGGGAACGGGGGGTATGGAAGGCTGTACTAAAATGTAGTTCAGGTAAGAGCCGTTCCAAAGTTTAGAACGGCTATGAGCCGTATTATAAGGTTTTGCAACGGACTTTAACCGTTGCTTAATAGCAACGGCTTAGAGCCATTGCAAATTTTCCGCCTTTGGGGGTTGCGAAACGGTTGGTATGGTGTAGTATATATATATCTATATATGTATGTATGTATGTATGTATGTATGTATGTATGTATGTATGTATGTATGTATGTACGTATGTACGTATGTATGTATGTATGCCGAAAATCAACATTGTTACAATTTCATCATATTTTGACCATTACTAAAGTTATAATAGGAGATCTCCTTGAGTTGGTAGTATTTTATGGAGAAGATATACTTGATGAAAGTGAAAGTAAACATAGAGAAAATGCAACCATCAAAGTAATTTTCAGTAGTATTTATCAGTTTCTTGATGTTGATAAATCTTGTAAGATAAATAACTTTTTAGCATAGTGAAGTTTACATACATTGAATTTCTCATATTTTGATGTTTCTTGTATATGATGAAGGTTTTATGTAACTTGAAATTGTGATATATATGGAATTTGATATATATGTTTGTAATATGATTTTGCTTCAGGAAATAGAAATTACCAATACTTATAATCATTAGGAAGTGTGAATTCGTAAAACATAGTACAAATTTTCCAATGGTTATAAGCATTGCAATTTTGAGCTTTGTAGCGGTTATAATCGTTACAAACTACTGCACTTGTAAAGTTTATAATGATTGCAAACTTTGGAATTTGTAACGATCATTTCCATTACAAATTCTATGAGCAAAATTCCTACATGTCTTCATCTAACAATTACTTCTATTGCAAAATTCATTTGGTTAGTTATGATGTTGTGATAGTTAGAGTATTCAATATTGAGGTTATGTGATAGTTGGGTATAAGTTCAGTCAATGATTAGTATCGAACAATTCGACCGTCAACGCTCATACGTCAACTTAGCTAATGGTGTGACGTTATGACCAAATTATTGCTTACATAATTTTGGTAAAATCCAATTTACTTATTTTTAGTGGTCCTCGGCAGTGAAAATTATTTATCCGAATTCTTTTCGTCAAAATTATATCACATTAAGACTTATGGAATTTAGTAATGGTTAATATTAAAATAGAGTCCATATTTAACTTGTGGTCTAAACACAAAGTCACTGGTTTAATAATAACAACTATATTGACCAAATTGTTCTGGTTAGGGACTTTAACTTTAAGTTGACATCAGTTCATTGTGATACTAACCTTATACAACTATGAGTACGAATTCTCTATCGTATAGTGCTTCACTTTCCAATGCTTTAACTTGATCCAAGGATAATTGTTTGATGGATGTCATGCCATGATTTAATTATAATCAAAGTGGAGTTTCTACATTGAAGTTTGTTAGTATTTCAATTCGAGAAAATTGTGTAATATCGGTACGTCGATATTTTCTATTTGACCTTACTTATACTAATCAGTAGAAAACTATCGACTGAGTCATTTCTAATTATCCAATAGCTATCAGTGTGCAACCCCTAGGTGCCCACTAACAGCCATAAGTAATACACTATTTAGCATTTATAGAGCATTACGTACTCTAGTCTTAACGAATGTATCGATTGCATCTTGACTAGGAATATTTAAAACGATATGTTTATTATATATGGTGATAAATTACTAATATTTACAACACATTATGATTACTGTCAGAAAACACACCATTTATAGATTCTCTATTAAATATATGTAAATTACATAATCAGTTAATAAAACACATATAATAGAGATAAAAACATCTTTTATTTCGAACGAGATTTTATTAAAAAATTGATATGTTACATATTGCATAACTACCCCAAGTGCATGCTCCTAACTTTATTAAGATCCACTCATAAGACTGCCATCGGTTATTCAGTCGATTATCTAGGGGACTCGTCGACTAATTCCGTTAAACCAAAATCCTGCATTAGAGAATCTGTTGATTGTCCAGGCTGATCAGATGACCGATTAATCTAAAGCAATCAAGTCATTAGGGCCTAAAATGAACTAGTTCTTCTCGGGATGAATAAAAGGAAATCTTCATTCAATCAGTCGACTGTTCGAGGCATATCGACTAACTAATTTGTTATAGCAAGTATTTTTAGCCTGCTGTAAACTCCTTCATTGAACCATGATATCTTTTGCAATCGAACTCCAAATCGTTGAACTATTCAAATGGTTAGAATGCCCATTCAATTATCAACATTTTCATATATATAGTATCGCCAAAATTTAAAAGTACAAACACACAAGATGATGCACATACCAACGTTTAAGTTGATTCTCAGAAACCCAATCCAAAAGAGGAATTACATTTTAACATGGTTTGAGATTTAACAAATCAATCATTAGTGAAAACATTAAAAAGAAGGAAATTTTACAAAACTGTGGAAACTTTCACCCAATCTATTTATTTATATTTTAAATAAATTTGATAATATAGAATCCATTATAACATATTTGCAAATGCTTAGCTACATACATTTTTCTTTCATTCTTATTCTCCTTCTCTTTATTTTCTAAATTTGTTTACTCCACCTGCAAAGCTAATAGATCGAATAACATTATTGGTGCTTTCACTTCCACCATATAACAACTTCAATACTCCATCTCACACATGAAAAACTCAATCAAAGCCCATAAAATAGCGACAGAGGAATTTTTTTACTATAATCCTTGCATCTGAAAAAAGGCATAAATCATATTGTTTAGCTCTTTAGCTATTCCGTCAAACAATCTCCACTATCTATCTAGAATAGTCAAGTTGGAAGAAGTTCCTTTTCTTACGCATATATTGTTATAAATCTCACAAATGATTCCTGAAAGATTGTAATTCAAATATAATTAGCTCACAAAAATTATAGAGAATTTCATTAGAACAAATTCCATCCAATCAAACACTTGAAGCATATGTAAAGAATAGATCAAATTAAGCTTTTTAGATCCTAACAATGAATTATATGATAATCTAGAAAAAGAAGATGGGGTGAAGAAAGAATGACATGAAATATTATTGGCAAAGAATGCTTGAAATTAAATACAGAAATTTAGGAAATGCATGTGCACATGCACGCACACTGCTTTGTAGGTGCACATTGACTGAGCAAAGTAAGAACCTATTTGGCTATAAAATTTAGGTTTCGTTTGATTTTGTTTTGAGTTTTGTGTTTTTGCTTTCAATGTGTACTATATAGTATAATAAAATATGAGAAATTTGTTTACAATTCTTAGTCACTGTGGCGATGAACGAACAATGGAAGAGATGAATCATTTTCCATTCTTCCGTTATGTCTCAAAACACGAAAAATCAAATAAACTTGTTTTCTATTTTTTATGTTAATTTCATTTTTCAAAGTTTGTTGTGTTCAAGTAATATATAGGAAGTGCACATTTTGTTTAGATGGAAACACAAAACGAAAAAACAAACGAGGCCTTAAGTTTTGAATTTCGTGTTTTCACCGTGTACTTCAAAAGACATCAGAGAAGCATGAGAGATGACGAGGGTGGAAAACAGTCAGATTGGAAAATAATTCAACATAAAAAATTGATAATAATTTTTTTCTTGTTTCTGTCTTTTGGAAAATACCAAAAACTATCTTCTTCCTCCATTTTCCCTTTTTTGTAATGGTTAGGGTTATCCACCTTCTCATCCGTTGCTATGCATTTTGAAGTACACACATTGAAAGAAAGAATATAATTTTCAAAATTTGAAGCCACACCGACTCTAAATTGTTTAAATACTTAGCCATTTCTCATTAAGTAAGCCATTATTTTGGAGAGTCGCAATCGAAATTTGAATGAAAATACAAATGTCTTGATAATGTAAATTATAATGAAAGAATAATAAAATCAGTACCTTATTTTTGTCTATATTCTTGTTATTGTTAACAACAATTGAGATCTCACCTATATTTTCTGAATATGAAGTATCATTGATTGGAAGAGATTTTGAACATTGACTAGTGTTTAGAGGAGAGACTACCTAAAGGTTTACCATAGTTAAACTACACCAAGCACTTGAAATTTTTTGCCAATGTGAAACAAACTACCACCATTCATGCATATTTAAATGAACCTAAACATCTGCAAGGTATGCTTGACGATATTTAATATGGCCTTTGCTAAGTGAAATAAGAACCGATTAGTTTTTCAATGGTGTATGTTTTGTATTCATATGTGTAGTTAAGGTTGCTAGGAGATTCAATCATCTAAAATATCTCTAGATATTTTGCAGAAAAAGAATAAGTCCGGATCACGAATCCAGACTATAGAATATGTAAAGATTGACTCAATTCATATAACAGAGTTCTTATTGATCGGTATCGATCCATGTGTATCAATCAGTATCTGTCGATCAATCTTAGTATAGTAACTTTGCTGATCCATGCACATTACCCTGTAAAAACTTTCCTACAAAAAATTCTTCCGTCTAATGATACCATACCAATCCATGCATCTATCAGCATCGATCAATGAAATCATATAAAAATGACTTGGTTGTCGACTATTCAATCCTTCTCCATCATTGATGTGCTGAAACCCATTGATCATCCAAGTCAATACTGATTGTCTATCGATTCAAAGTGTTCGATGGTGGTTTCCTTAGATATTTTTACTTGATCATGTCGCTTCATATTTTCCATCTCTTGTATTTGACTACCCAAGCATTCTTATCTCATTTCTTTATCTCTCTGTAGTCCAACATCGTCAAGCGTGAAAAATTACGGATAATAACTTTTATGATGAGTAAGTTAATAATAGTTTTCATTAAAAACTAAAATTAATAAGTACTAAGAATTGTATTGCTTTATGGATGAGATAAAAGAAAGGATAATTACGTAAAAATGATTTAGGTATAAATTGTACAATAGAACATCATTAATTACCCATAACCTGACTATAATTGTTGTTTACTTATGTAAATATGTGAGCCCGCACCTAATGGCTTAATTGCCAAACTGGAAGTCAGATTACAAGACATTTTTAAATCAAGAACGTTGCCACTTAACAAAAGAGCCCGTAGCAAATTAGGTGCCTCTAAAGTTTTGTTTGATCAACCTACCAACCAGGCCTGTCTTGATGGGAGGAAATCACCTTAGCCAAAGTTTGCCGTCTTGGTGTGCCCAACCAATCTGAACACTATAAAATTTGCAAATAGGCCCAATACAACCTTTTCTCAGAGTTGTATTAGCAAAATAAGTGCATATGTGTCATGTGTTGATTTATTGGGCACACTAGAACCCTAAATCTTGGTTTAGAGGATTTTCACTCGATCTTGATTAGAGTTAAAATTAAAAAAGATGAAATTAAATGCAAATTTTTATTATTGTCAATTTCAAGAAGAAAATATTGAACATGTCAACTTTGAGTATAATCAAACTAGTGCCATTATCAATAATATGTTAAGTTTCATCAGTATTGATGATAATGACGTATAGAGATGACAATGGGGCTGGTTTTTTCATGCCCTATACCTGACCTCGAGTTTGCTAAACCCACCCCAGACCTAGTGGTGGCAATTAGACCCAGGGTTAGAGCTGGACCCAACATGACGTGTCTTTGTTCTTGGCGGGTCGGGTTTTGTTAAATCTGATCTATACATTTTGAAACCTAGAGACTCGATCTGACCGAAGATGAGATTAGGTTTGGGTCGATTTAGGTGTGATTGGGTAATTACACTTAAATACACATATTTTTATATTTTTTGGTCAAGTATTTTAGGTCGGTTCGGTTTGGAACGATTTAGATTGGGTCTAAATGGTATTTTTCATCGTCTAGACCTCAACTGAGACTTATTGGGTTCGGATCAGGTTCAAATCTTCTTGGGCCAGTTTGGTCCGGGTTTATGGTCTCGATTTTAATTACCGGTCCTACCAAGATCCGCTTCATAGACCCTGTGCGGGTCTAGATGTTTTTCCCAACCTAAGAATCGTATGGGCCAAGGTAAATTCCAACTTGCCTCAAAACTCGATGCGTCTTTGTATGTTCTCTCAAAAATTGTATTTTGATTTACATACCATGTAAGATAGATATCAAAAAATATTTCTATTATGGATAACAACAAGCATGTAAAGAGGAGAGGAAAAAAGTGTTAATTATATGTCAAATAATATGCATATTTTGTTATATGAACATCAATAATGCAACTTAGTATTTTTTTTTTGAAATGTTAAAGGGCCTAGCCCAAATAAAAATACATAAATAAAACGGGTAAACCGAAAAACCCGAAACACCACACTAAAGAATACAAAACCCTAACAAATTAGGGCAAAACTCGCCTCCACTAAAAAACACAAGAGACACAAAAAATGGTGAGCAGCCCAGAGCGAAAAATGGAGATAACTAATAGATCAACGCGCAAAATCCCTATACACGGCCTAAGGAGGCTTCCAGTACAACATATCTGGTCTTTGAGCCTCACAAAGCTTTGGAGTGAGGTATAAATCCTTCGAAAGATTGGTTTTTGCTTCACGAATCTTTAGAGTGAGGTGATAATCCTTCGAAAGATTGGTTTTTGCTTCAGTATTCTCAAGCGACTTGGTATTAATGGCCGGGTTATCAAAGTTGATCATCCAGCTGCTTTCTCCTCTTTCCCAGTTTGATAAGTGAAATAATTGGTTATTGATTCTGCTACGATAAAGATTGTAGCCTAAT
The DNA here is from genome assembly GCA_030765085.1 of Allium cepa. Classification (NCBI taxonomy): domain Eukaryota; kingdom Viridiplantae; phylum Streptophyta; class Magnoliopsida; order Asparagales; family Amaryllidaceae; genus Allium; species Allium cepa. The sequence goes on along the minus strand of CM060941.1, from coordinate 72,714,211 downwards.
TTTTGCTCTTCGATTGCCAAGCGGAGCTTTTTGTCATGCTCTTTCAGGCTGCAATCCAGATAGTAACCTCCAGAACTGTCAAGTAAGCAAAAAGAACACTTACAATTTGTAGTGTTAAAGTTAATATTTGTGAAATTAAAAGGAGCCTTGATACTTCCCTTGTTGCTAGCAGTTGACATTTTACTATTCTGGAGGGAACTGCAATCTTGGTTGTTTGTTCGATTTATGTAGCCCTTTTCAGATAAGTGTGTATTAAGAAGCACGTAATTATCTGAGCAGGAAGTGGTGGAACTACTATTAATGTTAACTGACGCTTGCCAATCTTTATTAATGTTCAGATGCTTTCCAATTTGATCATAAGGACTGCAAGTACGGTAGCTTCCGCCCCTATCAGGTATGTAATTACAATGATTAGTGCATAAATGATTCTTAATAATAGGAAAAGAAGATATATCATTTAACAAATTTCCCTTATTATTGTAGGAGTGATTCCTGTAGTGTTGGTAGAAGTGGCCGCCATCAGTGCTGGTTAGATTGGAGGAAGCATTAACATTATCCAGAGGCTTTATCATCCAGTGATTGACATTGCGATGAAGAGGCCTTACATTGGGAGAGTCAGAGATGATTTTCCCATTCTGTAAGAAATATTCTAGATTCTCCTCATATTTATCCATGTGCCAGTTTGCATATACTTGATTCTTAGACAAATTGTTTTGCTTTTTGGTTTTATTGAAGAGGATTTGGCAATCCAAATCAATTTTCTTCCAGAGTTGAATGCTTTTTGTTTTTGGTTGAGAGTGAAGTCTTTGATTTCTTTCTTTTCAGATGTGAAATATTGTTGCAGTCAGCATAATACTGGCTTTTTTGAATTCATTGGTTTTCTCTTTGAAATTTTCAATGATGTATTTGGTGCTTTCTCTAATGTTTTGAACCACCTGATTTTGTCTGATATTGAGATTTGTTTTGGCTATGAACCAAACATGTTTTGGCTATGAACCAAACATGTTTTGAATAAGAACAGTCAAAGAACAAGTGATTGATACTTTCCTTTTCCTCTCGAAATAGAAGACATATTGAATCCCCATTTTTATTCCATTTTAAACATCTATCCCTGGTGGGAAGTCTGTTTATAATTGCAAAGTAAGCATAATGTGACATTTTTGGGCAATTTGCTTTATTCCAAATAACAGAGTGCCAATCGACTTCAGTTGCATGACCTTTTATAAATTCCAGAGTTTTTTTGAAGGAAAAAGAACCTTTCGTAGATGTTTTCCAATCCCATTTGTCTTTTGAAAGATTAGAATCAATAGATAATTGATTTATGGCAGTATTGAAAATAGATGTAGCAGGATGTAGAGAAGTATTCCATCTGTTGTTTTGAATAATCCTGCTAACTTTTCCATGAATTTCACCAAACAAGTATATGTTGTTCCAACCCACAAGACTGACTAAGGTATTTCCATGAATCCAAGGGTCGAACCATAAGCTAGTTTGATTACCATTTTTAAATTTTCTTTCCAAAAGCTTGATTCCTGTATCTCTGCAGCTAAAAATGTTTTTCCAAACAAATGAGTGATGATTTTCAATTCTAGTAGTCCAAAAGTTCTTGTTTTTAAGGTATTTTGCTTGCATCCACTTGGCCCAAAGAGAATTGCCATTTATAAATTTCCAAAATAATTTGAGTTTACAAACTTCTCTGAGATCATTTATGTCTCTCAGCCCTAATCCCCTGCTTTTTTTGGAAGACAAATTTTATCCCAAGCAATTTTGTGATGTTTACCTTTCCAAATAAAGTTAGCGCAAATCCTTTCAATTTTATGAATTGCTTTTGCTGGGATATTGTGAGCTTGTATCCAATACATGATGATTGCGATGATGACTGTTTTAGTTAGCTCAATTCTTCCAGCTAAAGACATAAATTTGCTAGCCCAACCTTCAAACTTATTTTGAATGATATCTAGAAGTCTAGTGCAGTCTCTGTCATTAATTTGATTAACACTGAGAGGAAGACCCAGATATTTAACAGGAAAATTACCTTCCTTAAACTTTAAGCTATTTAAAATGTCCATTTTATTTGAGCAGTTTTTACTGAAATAAATTTTGCTTTTGAACTCATTGACTTTTAACCCAGCATGTTCTTCAAGTTTGTCAAAAATGCTAGCAATTGATTTGCACTTTTAGTGTCTGCATTCAAAAAAATAAGCAAATCATCAGCATATAATAAATGTGTTATAAATGGCCTGATTCTATTTATTGGTTTGATATCTCCTTTTAAAAGCTCAATTTCCATAAGAATTGAGAAATATTCCATTGCAATGGTAAATAAGTAAGGAGAGAGTGGGTCTCCTTGTCTAATTCCCCTATTACTTTGAATAAGTCCATTAGGAGAACCTTGAACCAAAATAGAATAAGAAACATTATTAATACATTCAAAGACTAAATCACAGAATTTGTTGAAAAAAAACCATTTGTTTCATCATGTAAATAATGAAATGTCTATTTATTTTGTCAAAAGCTTTGTGTAAATCAATTTTGATACACATGAGGTTTTTATTATTGTTATTAAAGTTTCTAATTAATTCATGTGCAAGTAATGTGTTTTCAACAATTAATCTACCAGGAATGAATGCACTCTGGTTTTCAGAGATAAGATATTTCAAAAAAAATTAACCTATTACAAAGAATATTTGAAATGATTTTATATATGAAATTACAACAAGCTATAGGCCTATAATCTTCTAAGCAAGAAGGAGTTTGAATCTTTGGGACAAGAGTTATAAAAGTATGATTCAAGTTTTTTAACATTTTACCAGTCTTGAAAAATTTAGAAATAGAGTCAAACAAAAGGAATTTAATATCTCCCCAATGGGTTTTATAAAATTTGGCACCAAAGCCATCAGGACCAGGACTTTTATCATTATTGGAATTAAAAACGATGTTTTTAATCTCCTCAAGACTGATAGGTGCCAAGAGAATATCATTGTTGTTATCATTAACTTTATATTTAGGCTCAATATTAGGGAAGGAGTTAGCATATAGATTGGTATTATACAATTTAGAAAAATGGTTGATGGCTTCTTTCCTAATACTGTCTGAATCATTGATAACATTACACTTGTTATCAATAATTTTTCCTATATCATTTCTATGTTTTCTACCAGATATTTTAGCATAAAAGAATTTATTAGCTTCATCACCATGTAAAAGCCAGTCAATTTTTGCTTTCTGTCTTAAATTTATTGACTGCACATGAAGGGACTTTACAAGATTATTTTGGGCTAGCAAAAAATTGTTGACTTTTGAAATGTCTGAGCAATCCTTATCTAACTCATTCTGTCTAAGCTCACATTCATCCCTAATGGTTTTAATCTCAATATTAGTTCTGTTTTTATTCCAAATTTTTAATATTCCTTTGGTGATATAGAGAAGTTTGTTGAATTTAAACTGGGCAGTGCCCAAAATTTTTGTGGATAAACAGTTTATAACAAGATCTTTATAACCTTCCTCATAGACCCAACCATTAACAAATCTGAAAGGGAAATTCTTTTTATTATTAATATTTTGAGAAAGTTCAATTTGAATTGGAGTGTGATCACTTGTGGCCTGAGGAAGAGTAGAACATTTAAAATCTTTAAAAGAATTAGTAAAAGTATTATTTAGAAGAATTCTATCTAATTTACAGTGGATGTTTCTAAATTTACCAGATTTCCAAGTAAAAGAATTTCCAGACATAATTGGTTCAAATAACCCAGTTCTAAGCAGAAAATTATTAAGAATTTCAAGTTTTTTAAAAGGGATAGGATTCCCACCCCTTTTCTCAAAGCCATGCATGACAGTATTGAAATCACCAATAATAATCCAAGGTGATTTCATGTTGAAATTAATTTGTTCGAGATTATTCCAAAGAGTTAATCTTTTAGTTTCACTGTTGGAAGCATAAATAAAAGTGATTTCTAATTGAAATCCACCTCTGTTTACACACTTACAGTGAATGAACTGAAAGTTAATAAAATATTGAGAGATGTCCCATATATTAGTTCCCAAAGAACCAAAATTCTACCATTTCCTCCCATTTGATTATTATTTATAATATTTCAATTATTTAAATTTTTCGACTGTAAATCAGAAATTTTAAGGTTGTCCAATTTGTGTTCAAGCAAACCAACTATGCTAGGTTTAAAAGTCAAGAGGAGATTATTAAGGTCTAATTTCCTTTCTGGAGAGTTTAGACCTCTAACATTCCATGAAATAATCGACATAATAAAATAAAATTATAATAAAAGGATACACAAAGGATATAAACACAAGAGCAGCTAAACATTGTGGCCACTTTCTTCCACCAAGGTCTCCAGCCTTTTACCCTTTTTCTTGTATGCTGTTTTGCTAATTGCTTTAAGCTGTTCTTCCCATTTTGTATTTTTTGAGATGTAATTTTTTTTGAAGTCACTGTCTTCAGTATCTTCAGTGTTATCTTCAGTAACAATGTCATTGATGCTTTTCATTTTGCCTCTTTTTTTTTCCTTTTTTAACTTTCCTGTTTTTCTTATATGTTGAGGAGGAATTTGCCATTAAGTTAACAACCTTTTGAATACTAGTTTCTGAACTTGTCTTTGTGGTAACTGAGGAAAGGTGGGAGGCAACATGACTAATGTTGGGATTTTTTGGTGGAACTTCACTGAGACTGTCAGAGATATAAGAACCATCATCAATGCTCATGTTAATAATTGAAGAATTTTGTTTTCTAGATTTAGATGAAGCATTCTTGCTGATTTCATTTGCTTCTGAAGGGATTTCTGAAATGCTCTTCTCTGTATCTATAATTTCTTTCCCCGGATTCTGTAACATATTACCCTCTTGAATTTCCATTTCTTGAGTAAGATCTTGAACAGTGAATGTTTTATTGTTGTTGTTGATCCTTTCTTTCAAAGGTGGGCATAAGGATCCATTATTTGTTTCCATTGTTTCTGTTATTAAAGAATCCCCTTTTCCATTTGTGAGACAGTTAATAGCAATATTTTCTTGAGTTTTCAGCTTCTCTTTCCAGACCATTTTAGAAACACAGTTTTCGACAGAATGTCCAAAACAGCAACATGTTTTGCATCTAGGAGGGATCCATTCATATTCAATGCTTTGTGTTAATTTTTCACCATCATGCATTGTAATATGAGCCTCATTTGGTAAGTCAGAATTTGCTTGTATTTCCACTAGAATCCTAGCAAAAGATAGCCTTGATTCTTTGGCTGTATATTCATCCAGTTTAATAGGGATGCCCACTATGCTAGCTATAGCACTTAAAATTTCCTTATCCCATAATCTGAGATTCAGTTCTGGAAGTTTTATCCAAATTGGCATAGAAGTGAGCAAATCTCTATCAAGATTAATTTTATTATTCCATCTTTTCATAATAATGAGTTTTCCATTTATGAAATGAGGACCTCCATTAATGGCTTTTTCACAGTCAGATGAATTTGAAAATCTGATAATGAAAAAACCATTGTTGCGAGTAAAAATATCAAAATTACCCGTGGGAGTGCAAGATTTTGCTATTATTGCCTTGAAATGATGATAGGTGGGTCTACTGCCAAATACATAAGCAATAATAGAATGGCACCACTTGCTTTCTGCTCTTCTACTGGCCTCTGCATTCACAACCACGATTTTCTTATCATTGATTGAAAGAGGGGCAACAAACTTCAGATCCATTTCAGAATTTGATCCTCCTTTCTTTATAAGGTCTGCCCACGAAGAGGCTTTATTCATGCTAGTGTTGTATTGAGAATCAGAACTGTTTCTTGAGTAATTTCTTGAGTTTTTGATTTGCGGATTTGAATTTGATCCAAACTGAGAAGAATTATCAACATGCTTTGCTGTATTTCTTGAATTTTCATTGAATCTTGAATTGAAATTTTTCTGCCTAGATTGAAATGACTGATTTGTGATTTCCTTATTCAGGCTCAGTTGGTTGGATCCAATACCAGATCGATACTTTTGATTCACATTTCGGTTTCTTCTGTTTTGGACGATCTGAAAACCCTATTCATCAAGATTTGAAGAAACTGGTTGTGAATGTGGAATAGGAACTGGTGGAGGAGAGGAAGGAGATGAGGAAGAAGGAGAAGACCCTCCAATATGATCAACAAAGATTGGATTATCTTTAAGATTTGTGTATTCTACCATTATTGCATTTCCTGCGCGTTTTTTCTAAAAAATAGTGCGTATTGGTTTTTGTACAATTCGCAACTTAGTATTTCAAAATACTAGATCTTATTGAATAAAACATTACGATATCTTCACTATAGAAACTTTTGCTTAAATTGCTCAACAAATCAAGATTAGTCAACATTATGAGCAGTCAAGAGTACAAGTTAGGTTGGGATTGATTTTCCAAGCTCCAACTTGATCTGAGATCCAGGGATTTCATGAGCAAATCATGGATCCACCTGCTCCGAAGATCTGATTGGATGGAGTTGAAGGGTTTAAATAGGGCGCGTCTTTAGAGTTTGGATTCTAAGTCCGCCCCATTATCATCCTTAATGATATCAGCTGATCAACATCTTGTTTTCATTTTTGATTTAAAATAAAAAGTGAGTCCAATCTACAAGCATCTAACGAATTATTAAGTGATTACATGCACAATCGCGCAATGAGCGACTATGCATAGCAATCTTATAGATATAGTTGTAGTGTGGTAGAGGAAAAACACTATGATACAACCATGTTGTATATTAAACTTCACATATAGCACTTAGTGCATATAAAATTTATATTCACGTGTCAATAATTTTTACTTTCTGCACATATCAAAAAGTTAAAATATTAAATTTATGTTGACATGTCAATATTTTTAACTTTTCGTAGGCATGTCAATATTTGAAGCCTTGTATCAAATCTGGATGTCTCTTAGGCTATATTAATGTTGTGCTCTCTGCTAGAAGAGTTAGAATTCTGAGCCAAATGATTTAGTCAAAAGATATAGTATAATCGAGGTGGATGAATAAGAGATGATAACAGGCATGAAACTTGCAGTCCACTTATGTATTTGTTATGAGCTCTTTTGATCTCATCCTTACTATCCAAATTAGATAAGACGAAATAGAAACATGTGGTAGTCAAAATTCTTAGTTTTCATGATTTTTTTACTAGCATCTACCGTGGTATCCGATGCGCAGAGAGATATAAGAGCAGAGTGCATAATTAACAACGTGAACGCATTAACCATAATATCAATAACGTATATTTACAGTGCAAAAAGTGGAGGAACAAAAAGTACACAGCAAACTTCATTAGGACACTACCAACAATAGTTTGTTCAGTTACTAAAAAAGCCGCGGAGCAATCAGATGTGGCTTGTTTAGTTCCCCATGGCTAGTTTGTGTTGATTTCATGGCTGGTTGAGTGAACAGGGGTTGGTAGTTATAACAGCGAAATCTTTGCCGTTATAAAACATAACTGTTACCTTGAAACGGCTATATTCCAACATTCCATTTACCTTCTACATATTCCACCATCATTTTCCTCCTTTCACATCACCTCATCCTTTCTTCATTGTTCTATAATTCTGAAAATATCTTCTTTATCGAAATGTTCTGCCAAAAAAGTTATTATCAAGAAACCCATGTCCACATACCCTTACACCGGATTTTCTAATCAACACCCGCCATACCAACAACACACTTCGTCCATCACAGGGGTACAGATATTTGCCGTATTCAAACTTCTCTTACAGCCAGTCTTTCCAACCGCTCTCTCCTCCTAACTTTCCTCCCATTCAATCTAATGTCATGCAACAATATTACCAACAACGTCCTCCATTAGGCACATACAATGATGATTTGTCATATATGTTTTTGATGATGCAAAATGATCAAATGCAATATCATCATCTTAATGCGCAATAGTTAGAGATTCGTGACAATGAAGCAATGCAGAATCTACAAAGCCAATATACTTATGCACGTAAGTCTCCTGCTAACGAAGAAACCATTTGTAGTTCAGAGGATGAAAAGGATGAGGAGGAGGAAGACGAAAACCAAGAGGAAGATGCAATAAATACTGAAGAATGAAATGAAGAAGCCGCTGTAGAGATGCTTGCATCCCCAAGCCCCGGAGTATAGTAAGAAGAAGAAGTGGAAGTGGAAATCCTTAAGTGGCATTTTCAATAGACGACGTAGAGATTCAGTTCCAGTGGAGACAGAAGTTAGCATAGAAGACATTGACATGGAAAATGTCAAAGAGGAAGGAGTAGCAGCAGCTGACGATAGATAACAGCAAGTGAAGTTTACTTTTGAATAGTATATTTCACTTGCTAAATCATGATACGCATTGCGCAAGGTAGTATTTCCGACAATAATATGAAAGGCCAAAATTTTTGGGAAAGAGTTGCGAATTTTTACAACACTTTGGAACCGTTGAAGTGAACAAGGGGATCTCTCAAAGGATGTTATTAGGTTATGAACTTTACATGCCAAAAATATTTGGCAATACTTACCCAATTGCAGAATAGGCAGCAAAGACGTGTCGCTCCTTACGACATTGTAAGTAAAATATTGTTTTACATTTCTTTGATATTGTAATATAGTTGACTAGTTTGTATATTCATGCACTTTTGGATTTGTTCTACAGATTGAAGAATCACATAAGGCCTATCAGCTGCAACATGATCAACCATTCAAATTCCAAGAGTGCTTTGAGCTTCTCTCCAGTTTACCAAAATGGAAAAATCCTAACAACTTCATGTTCGAGCAAAAAAAATAAAGCCAGAAGAATTGTAACGACCCGCAAATCCGTACCCCTTGAGCTAACACTATTCTACAACAACCAACTCAAGTTGTACAGAAATACGAAACATTTGGGTTAAAGAAGAAGAGGTAGAAGAAAAAAATAGAAAACAACATCAGAATCTAACCATCGCAGTGGAATAAAATATAATAGATAATAAATGATCTTTACTCAAAAGTCAAATATCTCTGTTTACATATATTACATTATCAGAGTACATCAATCACAGTTCAACATCAATATCATACAATGGATACACAACAACTCAACGCAGCGGAATATATACATAAACAAGTACGGAAATACGTATAGTCATCCAGCTCGGCTCCTGAGCTCCACAACATTTCTTGTATCCTATAATACTCGGTCTGACCCGAGCATTACAGTTAAATAACACCCGAGTCAGTCTGGAATACCAGAGTGAGAAAATCACACTCAATTGATTATTAAAGTTTCAAAAATCCTTTGAAAACAAAAGCATCTCGTAAGACCACGCCACAAATAAACATGTCGGGTTTTTACCTTACGATAGCTAAAACATTTTTATAGAAATCTTCTGATATTATAATAGGGTCTATATACAAATACTAATAAAATAGCCGAAATTGTTACATTATTAAATTCCAGCTACTAGCCACAAAGTGGGTAATACAAACAAAACTCGTACAAGGCTCGTAGGGAGAATGGATTTCCAACTAATGACTAGGCACTGGGGTACCACCTGTCACAGTACGGGGCCTAGATCACCGTACCGAGGAGTACGCCCGCTCCCCTGCAACACAAGGCCGGGACTACCCCTTACTGGATAATCCCGAGTGAGATCACCCGCGGTTGGGATCGGCAACCGCCCACTAAGCCGAAATAATAATGAACATCTAGACAGGGATGACCTCACCCTGCTTGGGTGCTACCCACCTAGCCTTGCTGCATAACCCCTGATTTTCAGTCATTCCCATTTGATGAGGCTTGAGGCTAAGCGTTACCTTTTTAGAACATATCCCTTAGAATGCCCATCGTCCACCTGACGATGTTTCGCAAGCATTCATCCATACAAGTCCGTCCCGGGTTCGAACGGAACCGAAGGCACTGTTCCTACTACATCCATTTTGGAAATATCCTCAGGATTAGTAGCGACTAGCCCTTGCACTTCACTGCCCCATCTTCGACTCCGAATCGTTTCCCACGAAACGTACAAACCGGATCGAAGTGGTTTTCGAGAAATAAATCTCGATCCCGGTCTCTTCGAAACGATCAGCGCATTGGCCAATATTGATAGTCGGTTATTTAACTATCAATTAATATTTCACAACATCCATCAAACAATAAATAATCTCCCAAATTATTTATTAATCCCAAAATATCTTCACCAGATACATTTCCACTTTTCAAACCCTTTTGAAAACAGTTTCAAACTATATTCCTTTACAGAAAAAATTTCCCAAATATTTCTATTTCCACTGAAATTACCAAGCACAAAACTTTAGATTTTTAAAATATTATAAATGCTTTACTTGAAATATACTTTAAAACATTTATTTTAAAACTACTTCAATAATTTATTAAGAATACATACTATATAAATATTTGAAAATAAGGTTACTTTATAAAAGATACAACTAGGCTTTCACTTTTTAACAAATACTAGTCTGCTTTAAATAATTATTACAATAATAGATTTGAAAAATATTTACTTTAAAATTTAAATATTAGAAATAATAAATTTCCTAAAACATGCTTTTTAAAACATCATTAAAGCTTTTAACTTATATTTAAAAATTTACTACGAAGACGTACTTGGCTATCCAAGGAAATATTCTTCTCTTCACATTCTTTAAAAAAATAAATCACTATTTATTTTTTAAACAAATTTTCTCATTCCTTTATAAATTCCCATCTTGAATTTATTCTTTCCAAATATCCCCTGATATATTTTACTTTACTTTTATAAACCCAGTTTATAAATTCCCAAAGTCTCATTTCCTTTAAATTTCCAATTTCAAACACTTAAATCAATTTTCGATTTACAATTGATTTTTAATTTACTTCACTTTGAAATAATTTTCTTTACTTACTTTATTATTTCAAAATCCATTTACTTTCAGATTTCTTTTCTTTATTATGAGTTAAAATTATTAAACTGAAAAAAAACTTGAATTTCAAACTTTCTAAATTCCTTCTTTTTCTTTTAAGTTAAATTTTTACCCTTGGATTAAAATAAATTCTTTATTCCTTTAAATAATTTCTCTTAAGTTTGACAATTTATCATTCCTCCGTTTATTCAAATTTTCCCTTTCCATACTCGAAATTATTTATTTATTAGTATCTTAATTACACTTTCATTCCTTCTCATTCATTCTTAATTTATTCAAATTTACTACAATTATTTTACTTAAGCTCCACCCTTTTATTGTCTTTCCAAAAATCCAATTTATATATATTTGTTAACTCATTATACCCAAATATTTTAAATCACACCATAACATTCAATATCCCAATATAATTCATCATAGAATATCAAATGATCACAACAGAAATATTAAATAATTTAAATAAATGTTGAGGAATCCTGTTGGATTCCTCCAACCTGTTTCCCTGCATCCACAGACATTAGCACAATATAAAAAACCAATTCCACTTCGAGGTGAAATATCGCAGTATATGGGATTTATATAATATCATACGCTATTATGCGGCGTATGGGGTCTCATCCGTTATATAATGCGGGAAATCAATCATTTCAAGATATACTATATACTACTATATAGTATATAACACACCAAACCCAATCATTCAATCAATTATTTAAATTTAACCATTTAAATTTAAATTATACCAGATGAGTGAGATTAACTCACCTTTACTTCTTTTTGTTTCGCAATCCGATCCAATCTCGACTCGTTCCCTCACGAATTTGACCTTGAATAAACAATTCAAGATTTATTGGCATGTGAATTAACCAAAACAATTTATTACAAGTTTTACTTTATTAAATTTTAACTAGTAGCTTAAATTCAACACAAATTCTATTTTCTTTTTTTTTCAAATCCTTATATAATTTCCTAAAACATTATCTTTGAAACTACACCTATAAAAATAATTTATATTACCAGTCTATATGTTTATTTACTTATTTTCATTTTGAAACTGCATATAAAATACTTTACACAGATTTTGTAAATCTGGTTTTATAAAAACTTCTTAAAAATTTAAAACTTCCCCTTTCAAAACCTTACCTTTATATACATCTAATAAATTATAAGTGTATATCTATATGGATACATACATATGTATCTTCTGATTTACTGTTAACAACATGTTCAACTTACTGCTATAAAGAGTATACAAGCTCGAATGAATTAGAAATAAAACAGAAGTCATACCAAACCCAGATCGCCGAGCCTCCTCATCGAAGACTGCGATTCTCACGTCTTCAACGTCACAGAACTGCGGCCTCCATCGCAAAACCCTACCCTACCGAGCTGCGAGCGACCCGAAATCACGACCAAACTCCGGCCAAGCCCTTAAACACGAGCTCAAGATCACCCTTCAACTCGAACGATTCGTCGCGCCTCCCAGCTTCACGCGACTTCGAGAGCACCACGGCTCGAGCCCCGATTCGATTTAGAATGGAAGCACCCTCCCTTAAGCTCGATTTGAAATTTAAGTTGATTGAAATTTACTTCGTTCGATTGAGGTCGTTGTGGGCGAAGAGAGGAGGGAGGATGAGATTTTCATTAGGTAGCTCAGCCATTTTTTTCGTTATCTGGTTTTGGGTTTGTAAAGAAGGGGAGGGGTGCGACATTAAGGACGAAGGGTAGCGTGCTCTGAAATGTCGCGTGATGCTAGAGGGAACACGATTTGATAGTTGCGTGATGTTATTAAAAGAGGGGACACGGAAATGAAAGAAAGTCGGTTGTGATTTGATTTTCCTTCAGATATAGATATTTAAGTTAGATCGATAATTATCATCTAAGCGTTTATACTCGTACGATCACACGTTAATTCCGAAAGCTACGAAATTTGAAATCCGGTAACAATTCAATATTACGGACCCAATGGAACTAGTTTCGTTAAATTCTGAGACTGTGCCTCCGAAGTCTATTTTTATATTCAATTTAAAAGATAAAATTTCAAAACTGAATAAAACATCTTTAAATCAAATTTTAAAAGTTCTATTACCTTCAATATTATCAATGTAAATTTTTCAATCCTTCAAACTATTTTTAACCGGCTTAAAACTCCAGATTCATTAATTTACCAATTCTGATAATTAAATTCAACAATTAATTATCCAATAATTATTAATATTTGAAATTCGAGTTAAAATTTAACCTTTGAATATTTAAAATTAATTAAATATTCCAATTTCAAATATTCAAAAATTCTGGGTCGTCACATTCCTCTCCCATTAAAAGAATTTCGTCCCCGAAATCACTAGTTAGGAAGAATGATCCATAACCCATTTACTATCTTCTCAAACCCAAACAGTTTTTTAAAAACTTGCCAAAACAATCTTTTTATCAAAGACACCCCAACTTCCTTTCTAACCTTTCAAACTTATCCATAAGTCCCAAACAATATCACCTACTTATCAATTCTAATTTAAACTTAAATTCAAATTTTAAGTTATCAAAATTTTCTCAAAATTTTTCTAACTCCCTAAATTTCCGAAATTTTTTGCCAACGTCTCCTCTACGCGGCTAGCTCGTTACAACTACAAAATGGCTCTACGGTCTCCCAAATCCAAAATGAAAACGAAAAGCCAAGTGGCTAGATCAAAAACCCAAATCAAATTTCATTCAAAAATTTAAATACATATCTTTTTAGTCGGGCAATTCAAATTTATCTTTTGAAATCAAAACCAATTTCCATTTTCCTTTATAATACCTGTGAATCCTGTTTAACAATTATATCCAATCACAACATTCAAAATTATTTTATCGACTTCCTTACAAAATTTCAATATTCATTCCATTTAAGTCTGTATGATATACCTATATCATTCGTACGCAATACCAAATCTGATCGCTTACTCGATCACACAATTCCTCTTCCGAACTAGTATCATCCACCTGACTTCCTAGTGCGGACTCAGATCTGGTTTCTTGATCGGAAACCGTCGTTCTCCTTGCATAGTCATAACTATGATAGAGAATTTTCAAAATCAATCAAAATTCCATATCCAGGCTCGCCGTCGAAAATCGAGTGAAAAATCCTAACTCGGATCGATATAACTATCTCGAAATTTTGTGCTCGAATTCTGGATCAATAGTTATGCGAATAAATAATATACGTACATCCTACGTATAAATTCCAATTGATTTTCAATTATATCGATTTCCTCTTCATTCACATCCATTTTTGATTGTCATTCATGTATTCACAATTATCCCATCTCACCATTTCCAGTTTAACCCTTTATGCAATTATTCACTTAGAATTATTATTTTTTTCCAATACCAACATTATTTAAGAATTTCGTTTTTCAATCCTTAAGTTTAATATAAACATTTCATATACTTCTTACATAAATTTTCACTTTACCATCAAGTTTATTTTTTTACTATTCATTTTTATTCACTTTGCCTTTACAATTTCATTTGAATTCCATTTGGCTTCCACTTTGAATATTGAATTAATTTTACTTCAAATCTCAAAATAAAAGTTTATTTGCAACTTTACTTTCTTTAGTTCCTTTGATTTCACTTACTTTACATTCACATTTAAAATAGATTTCAAATATTCGGTTCCAATTCCATTTGGTAACAAATTTTTATCATTTGTTGTTAGTGAAAATTTTCAAAAAATTTCTAACTCCCAAAATTTTCAAATTTTTTTGGCAGAGTCTCCTTTGTACGGAGGAGCTTTTGCAATTTGACAAGAGATATAAATATATATACATTGACCCACACGGTCGGAAAACAGAAAAACAGTTCATATTTCCTATTTGTATTGCGTAGGCGTACCTTATTTAGCATTTTTAAGCAAGCATCTATTTATTTAAGCCATTAGCGCGGCAAAACCAATCAAATGGCTTTCAAAAACCTGTACTTACTCAATTTAAACATGTCAGTGTCAAATATACAAGTTTATTAACATTTCACTTTATTATAAATAACTAAAACATGGATTTTATAAACAGTGCATATTATATATTTCCATAAACATACATGAAATATTTCAACACTTATTTATAATGCTTCCAAACAATATTCAAACCATTCTATTCAATTCAAATGATTTCACAACTCTCTTGCTTAACTTAAATTCATTTTAAGTCCAAGCAAATTCATTTAAATTGAATTGATTTCCAAAAGCAATCTAACTCCCATTTTTATTCGAAGTCAAGTCCTCAATAATATAACTTAAGTTAATTAACTCAATTACTAATTTCATTTACCAAACAAGTTTTATTTCAAATCATTTCATAAAACTCGACACCACCATATCTCAAATTACTTAAGTTCATTTTCTTCCTTACACCAATTCTATTTTAATTTGATTCTAATCAAACTCCATTTACTAATTTAATTCAGTTAATGTACTCATCCGATTTATTTTAATCCAAACAAGCTCATTTTCAATTTGACACTATTCGATTTAAATTCAATTAGCGTAGTCATTCAACCTATTTAAACTTTATTTCTCATTTCAATTTACTTCTAACTTATTATATCAATAATAAAGCCATTTCAATTTTATTTCTATTCACTTGAATTTTATTTTGTTTAATTTGAGTTCATTGCCAGCTCCATTCGTTTAAATTAAAGTAGTATATTTCATTGAATCCATATGAATTCTAATTCACATTCAATAATTTATTTCTGAATTCCTCTCATATTATAACGAGGCCATTTCCAATTTATCTCTACTAAAGTTTTGAAATAACTAAAGCTTCACTTTCAAATTTTATCATTTATTCACAACTCAAATTTTTATTAACCAATTCGAGTTCCATTTCCATTTCCATATTCCATTAATTAATCAAGTAATCTATTTAATTTTTTTCCTAATATTTGATTTTTAATCCAAAAATCACCCTAACCGTTTTACTTGAGTTCAATCTATTTTATTTTCTTTTATATATTTTTTTAATTTTGGATTATATTCATTATCATTACAAACAAATTTTATTTGGCCTATTCATTTTACTTCCAAACTCTATAAGTCACAACTTATTTATATTCATATTTCATCTATTTACAATCAATCTCATTCACATTTTATTTTATTTTTAACTCGGAATTATACCTTTTATTTAGCCAATATATTTTTATTATTCCATAAACATTTAAAATAAGATTCCAGAGTTTAAACAATTTTCCAAAATTTCAAAATCACTTTTGAAATCAACTACATCCAAATCCTTTGGCAAATTCAATTATCCCTTTGAATTTCAAAACCAAACCCAGTTCGCAAGCAATTCCAGTTTAAAACAATCCGGTAGCAAATTTCTCTTCTAGAAACTCGAAAATGTACTTCGATGATGCTGCATTCATCACCGAAATTATTTTCCAGCGATCGAAAGAGAACTAGATGCTTTTATCTCTTTAAAACATTTAAAAATTCAAATCTCTCCATATTCAATTCCAATTCAAAAATATTCCCGAAATAATACCACTATTATTTGTCCAAAATCTTTGAAAACCACCTTCAAATTCCAAAGGATTTAAACCTTTCCCAAAATTTCAAATTTGAAATCCATTACGATTTATTTTCGAATATTCCTCTGGAATCCTACTCCCAATTAATCACATTTGTATATGAAGTTTATTTCAATTTATAAATTACATTTATAATCTATGATTCAAATTCCATTTTGTTAAATAAATTTATTCTTCCACTTTGGTTATAAGTTCGATTTCTTATTCAATTTTACACTTAAATGAATATTATCATTTCCAAACAACCAAGAAACCAAATTCTATAATAATTTTCTGAAAATTATTTCTTTCATATACAAAAATAATTTGGGTAAAATTATTTCATTTAACCTACTTTAAAACAATACTGTGTCGAATTGTTCTATTCAAGTGTTTAGAGACCCCTATCAATAACGTTAATTACTCGTATTGACCAGAATCCATAAACTACTCAATAAACCAATCAACACAATATAAAACCATTTTATATTCACTAACAAATACGCGCCCATAACTATTAATACACTCAAATTCATTTTAGAGTACTATTGACTCTATTTCAATGAGTAATTCCCACCAGAGCCAAGGTTATCACCAACCTAGGCTCTGATACCAACTGTAACGACCCGCAAATCCGTACCCCTTGGGTTAACACTATTCTACAACAACCAACTCAAGTTGTACAGAAATACGAACCATTTGGGTTAAAGAAGAAGAGGTAGAAGAAAAAATTAGAAAACAACATCAGAATCTAACCATCGCAGCAGAATAAAATATAATAGATAATAAATGATCTTTACTCAAAAGTCAAATATCTCTGTTTACATATATTACATTATCAGAGTACATCAATCACAGTTCAACATCAATATCATACAATGGATACACAAGAACTCAACACAGCGGAATATATACATAAACAAGTACGGAAATACGTATAGTCATCCAGCTCGGCTCCTTAGCTCCACAGCATTTCCTATATCCTATAATACTAGGTCTGACCCGAGCATTACAGTTAATAACACCCGAGTCGGTCAAGAATACCAGAGTGAGAAAATCACACTCAATTGATTATTAAAGTTTCAAAAATCCTTTGAAAACAAAAGCATCTCGTAAGACCACGCCACAAATAAACATGTCGGGTTTTTACCTTACAATAGCAAAAACATTTTTATAGAAATCTTCTGATATTATAATAGGGTCTATATACAAATACTTATAAAATAGCCGAAATTGTTACATTATTAAATTCCAACTACTAGCCACAAAGTGGGTAATACAAACAAAACTCGTACAAGGCTCATAGGGAGAATGGATTTCCAACTAATGACTAGGCACTGGGGTACCACCTGTCACAGTACGGGGCCTAGATCACCGTACCGAGGAGTACGCCCGCTCCCCTGCAACACAAGGCCGGGACTACCCCTTACTGGATAATCCCGAGTGAGATCACCCGCGGTTGGGATCAGCAACCGCCCACTAAGCCGAAATAATAAGGGACATCTAGACAGGGATGACCTCACCCTGCTTGGGTGCTACCCACCTAGCCTTGCTGCATAACCCCTGATTTTCAGTCATTCCCATTTGATGAGGCTTGAGGCTAAGCGTTACCTTTTTAGAACATATCCCTTAGAATGCCCATCGTCCACCTGACGATGTTTCGCAAGCATTCATCCATACAAGTCCGTCCCGGGTTTGAACGGAACCGAAGGCACTGTTCCTACTACATCCATTTTGGAAATATTCTCAGGATTAGTAGCGACTAGCCCTTGCACTTCACTGCCCCATCTTCGACTCCGAATCGTTTCCCACGAAACGTACAAACCGGATCGAAGTGGTTTTCGAGAAATAAATCTCGATCCCGGTCTCATCGAAACGATCAGCGCATTGGCCAATATTGATAGTCGGTTATTTAACCATCGATTAATATTTCACACCATCCATCAAACAATAAATAATCTCCCAAATTATTTATTAATCCCAAAAATATCTTCACCAGATACATTTCCACTTTTCAAACCCTTTCGAAAACAGTTTCAAACTATATTCCTTTACAGAAAAAATTTACCAAATATTTCTATTTCCATTGAAATTACCAAGCACAAAACTTTAGATTTTTAAAATAGTTTAAAATGCTTTACTTGAAATATACTTTAAAGCATTTATTTTAAAACTACTTCAATAATTTATTAAGAATACATACTATATAAATATTTGAAAATAAGGTTACTTTATAAAAGATACAACTAGGCTTTCACTTTTTAACAAATACTAATCTGCTTTAAATAATTATTACAATAATAGATTTGAAAAATATTTACTTTAAAATTTAAATATTAGAAATAATAAATTTACTAAAACATGCTTTTTAAAACATCATTAAAGCTTTTAACTTATATTTAAAAATTTACTTTGAAGACGTACTTGGCTATCCAAGGAAATATTCTTCTCTTCACATTCTTTAAAAAAATAAATCACTATTTACTTTTTAAACAAATTTTCTCATTCCTTTATAAATTCCCATCTTGAATTTATTCTTTCCAAATATCCCCTAATATATTTTACTTTACTTTTATAAACCCAGTTTATAAATTCCCAAAGTCTCATTTCCTTTAAATTTCCAATTTCAAACACTTAAATCAATTTTCGATTTACAATTGATTTTTAATTTACTTCACTTTGAAATAATTTTCTTTACTTACTTTATTATTTCAAAATCCATTAACTTTCCGATTTCTTTTCTTTATTATGAGTTAAAATTATTAAACTAAAAAAAACTTGAATTTCAAACTTTCTAAATTCCTTCTTTTTCTTTTAAGTTAAATTTTTACCCTTGGATTAAAATAAATTTTTTATTCCTTTAAATAATTTCTCTTGAGTTTGACAATTTATCATTCCTCCGTTTATTCAAATTTTCCCTTTCCATACTCGAAATTATTTATTTATTAGTATCTTAATTACACTTTCATTCCTTCTCATTCATTCTTAATTTATTCAAATTTACTACAATTATTTTACTTAAGCTCCACCCTTTTATTGTCTTTCCAAAAATCCAATTTATATATATTTGTTAACTCATTATACCCAAATATTTTAAATCACACCATAACATTCAATATCCCAATATAATTCATCATAGAATATCAAATGATCACAACAGAAATATTAAATAATTTAAATAAATGTTGAGGAATCCTGTTGGATTCCTCCAATCTGTTTCCCTGCATCCACAGACATTAGCACAATATAAAATACCAATTCCACTTCGAGGTGGAATATCGCGGTATATGGGATTTATATAATATCATACGCTATTATGCGGCGTATGGGGTCTCATCCGCTATATAATGCGGGAAATCAATCATTTCAAGATATACTATATACTACTATATAGTATATAACACACCAAATCCAATCATTCAATCAATTATTTAAATTTAACCATTTAAATTTAAATTATACCAGATGAGTGAGATTAACTCACCTTTGCTTCTTTTTGTTTCGCAATCCGATCCAATCTCGACTCGTTCCCTCACGAATTTGACCTTGAATAAACAATTCAAGATTTATGGCATGTGAATTAACCAAAACAATTTATTACAAGTTTTACTTTATTAAATTTTAACTAGTAGCTTAAATTCAACACAAATTCTCTTCTTTTTTTTTTCAAATCCTTATATAATTTCCTAAAACATTATCTTTGAAACTACACCTATAAAAATAATTTATATTACCATTCTATACGTTTATTTACTTATTTTCGTTTTGAAACTGCATATAAAATACTTTACACAGATTTTGTAAATCTGGTTTTATACAAACTTCTTAAAAATTTAAAACTTCCCCTTTCAAAACCTTACCTTTATATACATCTAATAAATTATAAGTGTATATCTATATGGATACATACATATGTATCTTCTGATATACTGTTAACAACATGTTCAACTTACTGCTATAAAATTTATACAAGCTCGAATGAATTAGAAATAAAACAGAAGTCATACCAAACCCAGATCGCCGAGCCTCCTCATCGAAGACTACGATCCTCACGTCTTCAACGTCCCAGAACTGCGGCCTCCATCGCAAAACCCTACCCTACCCTACCGAGCTGCACGCGACCCCAAATCACGACCAAACTCCGGCCAAGCCCTTGAAAACGAGCTCGAGATCACCCTTCAACTCGAACGATTCGTCGCGCCTCCCAGCTTCACGCGACTTCGAGAGCACCACGGCTCGAGCCCCGATTCGATTTAGAATGGAAGCCCCCGCCCTTAAGCTCGATTTGAAATTTAAGTTGATTGAAATTTACTTCGTTCGATTGAGGTCATTGTGGGCGAAGAGAGGAAGGAGGACGAGATTTTCATTAGGTAGCTCGGCCATTTTTTTTCGTTATCTGGTTTTGGGTTTGAAAAGAAGGGGAGGGGTGCGACATTAAGGACGAAGGGTAGCGTGCTCTAAAATGTCGCGTGATGCTAGAGGGAACATGATTTGATAGTTGCGTGATGTTATTAAAAGAGGGAACACGGAAATGAAAGAAAGTCGGTTGTGATTTGATTTTCCTTCAGATATAGATATTTAAGTTAGATCGATAATTATCATCTAAGCGTTTATACCTCGTACGATCACATGTTAATTCCGAAAGCTACGAAATTTGAAATCCGGTAACAATTCAATATTACGGACCCAATGGAACTGGTTTCGTTAAATTCTGAGACTGTGCCTCGGAAGGCTATTTTTAAATTCAATTTAAACGATAAAATTTCAAAACTGAATAAAACATATTTAAATCAAATTTAAAAGTTCTATTACCTTCAATATTATCAATGTAAATTTTTCAATCCTTCAAACTATTTTTAACCGGCTTAAAACTCCAGATTCATTAATTTACCAACTCTGATAATTAAATTCAACAATTAATTATCCAATAATTATTAATATTTGAAATTCGACTTAAAATTTAACCTTTGAATATTTAAAATTAATTAAATATCCCGATTTCAAATATTCGAAAATTCTGGGTCGTCACAAGAATGAACTACTCCGATTCAAGTCCAGGAAACGATCCAAGTT
Source organism: Allium cepa (assembly GCA_030765085.1). Lineage (NCBI taxonomy): Eukaryota > Viridiplantae > Streptophyta > Magnoliopsida > Asparagales > Amaryllidaceae > Allium > Allium cepa. The sequence continues at coordinate 72,692,717 of CM060941.1, read as the reverse complement.
CACAAGAAAGATCTTCACTATTTGGAAGCAGTGGCGGATGACCTCTTGGTAGAAACAAGTTGATTTAGTTAGGAGCAGTGTAGTATGAAATTTTTAAGATTTGTAGAAACTTTAAAGATGTCTGCTAGAGAAACAAGAGAGCATAGAGCTAACTTTTCAGCACAAAGAACTCGCAATGAAATGGTGTTTCAGAAGGCAATCATGGAAGATCAAGAGACGAACCTATGAGGAGAAGAAATCTTTGATGTGAAAGAAGAATTATATCAAACTGATGACTTGTGATTTCAGTAAGCTTTTTCCTTTACAGCAAGAACTAGTAACTAAGAAGTTGGAAATTTATAAAAAGTTAGAGACAGTGGAAGCTAAAGCGGGAGTGGCACATATAGCGATGAGTTTTAGATGTGTGCTTGCATTGTAATGATTGGTTTTTATTTGTGTTGTATCCTTTTAGTATTTGGTTTATGTTTATATTTGTGTTGTACTTGATATAATTTTATTCTACTATTCTGTAATTTGAGCTAATATCGTACATCTTATTATTAAATAAGTTCCAGAAGAATATTACAAAATGGTCAACATACAAACCTTAAAACATACAGTAAACAAATTAGCAAACATAAAACCTCATCAACATAATACAGTAAACAAACTAGCAAACACAAAACAAACTAGTAATGTTCCAGAAACAGCTGCTATAAGCATGATTATGGATTTCTACTATTCCTTCCTTTGTGCGCCAACAAATGGTCCACCAAGTGGTCATGCAATTGAAAGTGTGCAGCTTGATTTTCAATCTGTTGTACCATGGCAACATATTCCTACATTAAGTTAATGTTTCTATCCGGTCTTTTGTTAGAATCTTAAACATGTCCAGGTAATTAGTCCTTTGATTTTTATACCCATCTCTTTTAGACTCTACAATCATATTATGAATTATTATACAAGCATACACAATTTCAGATGGAACTCTTGCATCATGAAATCGAGAGGATTTCATAAAATCTGAAAGCTACTTGTAAGACACCGAATGTACATTCGATGTCCATCCTATAGCTTGCCACTTTTTCTGTGAAGTAGCTTTCTTTTTCATTTTTGGGACTCTAAAGCCTTGTATTAAAGTTCTTCACTTTGGGTAAATTCCATCGACTAGGTAATAACTAGTTTGATGCTCGGCATTACCAGCATTATAAGCAAGGTCTGTTGAAATTCCGTTAGATAGTTCAAAGAATATGTATGACTGTTTTAAAACATTTATATCATTTAGTGAACTTGGTACTCCCAAGAAAGCATGCCAAACCCACAAATCATCGGTTGTAATTGCTTCAAGTATCATTATTGGCACTTTTTTGTGTCCTGTGAACATTCTTTTCCAACCTATTGGACAGTTTTCCCATGCTCAATGCATGCAATCCAAACTTCCAAGCATACTTGGAAAACTCCTAGCTTATCCTCTGGCTAGTATTTTGTTTACATCATTAGGTCCCGGCGTTCGTAATTATTCCTCGTCGAACTGTTCAATCACTATTTTACAGAATTCCTTCATGCACTCTATTGCTGCTGATGATGCAATTCTGAAATTTTCATCCATGTGATCACCAGCCAGTCCATAGCTTAACATACGTAATGTGACGACCGCCCATGACTCCTGCACCCAACAAGGAAATAATGCGCTGAAAAGTGTGCCAGGCCGCCATGGACGATCATCAGGGTAAGGTAAACACAGAATAGTCTATCGTATTACTCACAGCGCATGGATAAAATACAATAGAAAGTAAACATAGTGAAGCTCTATAGAACAGAATCTCATCAAATAAACTCATAATAGTTTGGTACAGCAATCTGAAAAGTCAATACATCAAGCCTCACTACATAACACTCAGAGAATCATACAAACAGCGGAACATCCAGTACATATAGTAAGAAAACAATATGCAAAAGCCTCCAGCTCGTCTTTGTCATCAATAGCGTTGGTCACTAAGAACAACACCTGCCACCTGCTACCTAGTCTGCCCATCCCAACAAGGATGAACAGCCCAAGGTAATAAGAGTTGAACATAAAACCTTGAGTCAGACAAAAGTCTTAGTGAGCAGTAAATCAACTATCAAACATACCAAAAGAGCATAAAGGGTAAAAAGGAATAGGAACTCAACCATCCCACTCCACCTCTTTCTACAGTGATAGCCCCCAGACACACTAAGCAAATACAAGCATAACAAAGCAGACAATTAAAGTAAAGCAATTATCACTCGAGTCAAGGTCGATGTTTTCCAAGTACAAACCCCTAAGGCCTAAACCAAGATCAGATAAGCACCCAGAAAGCATCGCTCTTGAGACCGAATGATGGTTCAACCAACATCCAAACATCCATGACTCTGGCTATCACTGTTATCCTTGCCTCGATTTCACCGTTAATTGAATGACCGGCCCATTATTTCATCCGTGCTCCAAGGGCTAATGGTAACCCCGGTTCTAGACATAACACCGCACGTCATCGTGACCCGTGCCTAGGACTATCGAATCTGTCCAGAGTACTAACACGTCATCGTGACCCGTGCCTGGGACGTCGTCGTGACCCATCCCAATGTACTCTTGCTTTGAGCATGCTAGAACCTTCAACAACGATGAAATATCAGCCTTCTAGTCATCCTCCTCGACGACTATTCACATACTAGCTCAAGCGCCTCTCGAGCCAACCATTATCAACAAACTCGAACCATATCACCGAGTTATCAACATGCTTGGAATGATCCCGTCTGGATTAAACCAAGGCTTCCTCATATCATACTTTGCTTCATCGCAACATAGCAAAGTCCCATCTCAACATCATGCTTTGCCTAATCACATCATAGCAAAGTCCCATCTCAACATCATGATCAAATCTATCCATATGAGCTTTATCATCCGCTTCATATGCCACCAGCAGCTTTCCTTATTCAAGAGCCTTTCCACTTAGATTTTGAATCATCTTCGACCAACTTGTTCAAATTCAATCACTAATCAACTAATCAATCAGATCAATCATTCATCCAAGTAATCAATCATTCAAATAAGATCTAAATAAACAGTTATAACAATAATGGCAATTTAGTAAATAAAGAGTCCAAATCTAACAAGCATGAATTCTAAGTAATATCTTGATGAATGAACTATCATAGGTTAACATATAGTAAAGTAGATATCAAAACTTCATGAACAATAGATTTACATGCAAACTTAAGGAAAATGCATGAAATCACTATCTTTAACACACAAACAAGCCACCGATCCAATATACTCCTTTGGGTCCGTGTGAGAGATAACCACCACTCACCGAATCACCTAAACACCTCAAAAACAACAAACTCCAGATCTGGATAGCAAAGGATCTAGCATGATCCGACAAGGTTTCCCTTCAAACGATGAAATCTCTCTTCGATGGATGGAGATCTTCAACTTTGGCTCTTGGATCTTTGATTTGATCTTCAATCTTGGATGGAAGGAAGCACTAGATTAGAGTGGAGAAAAGAAGTGAAGAAGTGTCGTAGTCGAGCTCTCAAAATAACAGCACTTCGTCGCTTCAAAATCCGGATCCCAAAAAGTGAGGCGAACCCCTTCTATTTATAGGCTGGAAATCCCTTAACTCATATGTCCCTAAGTCGGTCACGACTCATTAAAACACTACGACTCACGACTCAAAACACCACACGGCTTACCGACTCAACCACATAGCCGACCCAACTGGTATGCGGCTTAGCGACTTAAGTCTCCCTACGACCTAACAATATACACGACTTACCGACCTAACCAAACACAGGGCCACCCGACTTAACCACTACGCGACCTAACACATAGCCGACTTAACACTTACCTATATTGCCGACCCAACGATGTATCCGACCTAACACTATACACATGGGCTCAACGACCTAACTGTACTCACCCTATCACCATAAGTCGCTTACTTCTTAGGTCGGTCCACCTCCATACCTTTAACTCTGCTAAGCCACTTACTCCCCTAAACCGTTAGCTCTTAGGTCGGCCCATCTCCTTAACCCGCTAACCATCCTAAGTCGTTAGTTCCCTTAGGTCGGTCAATACCTTAAGTCGGCAACTACCACTAACTCGCTTATCCCGTTACGCCGATAACTACCTTAAGTCGGTCACTCTCTTAACTCGCTCCACCGACCCAAACCACAACACGACCTAAGCTCCCACACGAGCTAACTCAGGTTGACTCAAACAATGCAAACGACCTAATGGCAACTATTTTACGATTTGTCGACACGTAAAATACGGGTCGTTACATTCTCTCCCCCTTAGGAAATTTCGCCCCTGAAATTCTAAATAATCAAGAACAACCAAAACTATTCTGCATGCCTATCATCCATAGCACTCAACAAACCATGCATCCAATTACTAGCCTAGCATGCAGAATTCTAAGACTAGAACAAGTTACAAATTCATGAGATGCCATGACACCTTAGGGCCATACCTCGAAGAGTTCAGGATGAGCTGCCTTCATCCTCTCTTCCTCCTCCCATGTACAGTCGTTAACATCATCACTCCATTGTACCTTGAGCAACTTGACTACCTTCCTCTTAAGCTGTTTCGTGTTAGTTTCCACAACACGAAGCGGTTTACGAGGTCTCTTAACTACTGGATCAACCTCCAAATCTTCACAGCTGTCAGCAGAAACCACCGTACTTGGGTCGTGCACATACCTCCGTAGATACAATATATGAAAAACATTGTGCACACCCGACATCTTTTCTGGTAACTCCAATTTATAGGCGAGCTTTCCAATTCGCTCGATGATCGGAAATGGTCCAACAAATCTCGGAGTCAACTTTCCTTTCTTCTCGAATCGAATAACATTCTTGAGTGGAGAAATCTTCACAAAAACCATATCTCCTACGTCGAATTCCAAATCCTTACGACGCTTATCGGCATAACTTTTCTGACGGTCTTGGGCTGCCTTCATTTGTCGCCGAATGATCGCTATACAATCCGAAGACTGTCGAATCATTTCTGGCCCAAGTATCAACTTTTCTCCAGTTTCCAACCAACATGTTGGAGAGTTACACGGTCTTCCATACAATGCCTCATATGGTGTCATACCGATACTTGATTGGTAACTGTTATTATATGAAAATTCCACCAAATGAAGATAATCTTCCCATGATCCACCGAAGTCCAAAACACATGCCCTGAGAAGATCTTCCAAAACTCGGTTGACTCTCTCGGTATGACCATCTGTTTGAGGATGATAAGCTGTACTCAAACACAACTCGGTCCCCAAAACTTCTTGGAAACTCTTCCAAAATCCACTAGTGAACAATGGGTCTCGATCGCTCACTATACTCTTCGGAATACCATGGAATCGAAGTATCCACTTAACATACAACTCAGCCAATTTCGATGCAGTCCTAGTTGATCGAACAGGAATGAATCTTGCACTTTTAGTCAATCGATCTACGATGACCCAAATCCCTTCATTTTCTGCTCTGGTTCTAGGTAACCCATCGATAAAATCCATCGATATTTGCTCCCACTTCCATGTAGGAACTTCTAACGGCTGAAGCAATCCACTTGGCTTCTTCTGTTTGGCTTTTACCAACTGGCAGTTCATGCATTTGGAAATAAAATTTCCAACATCCTTCTTCATACCTTCCCAACAATAGGTTCTCTTCATATCCCGGTACATCTTATTTCCACCTGGATGAATTGTCAACTTCGAGTGATGACTTTCCATAAGAACTTCATCTCTCAATCCATCTATATCGGGAACAACTAGTCGTCCTTGTTTCCGAAGCCAACCCTCTCGATCGACTTCGAATCCTTTATCCTTCTCTGGGTCTGACCCAGATTCCAAATCTCGGATAATCTTGACAAGCTTATCGTCTCGCTTTTGGCTCTCGCCAATTCTTTCCACTAGAGTAGGTCTTATCGATAAGTTTGCCAACATCTCAGGTTCCAATTCACATCTAGGCCTGAAGTCAAATCCAGCCAAATACTCAAGGTTCTTCCATTCTGAAAACATGGCTCCCAATCCTGCATGTCTTCGACTTAACGCATCTACCACTGCGTTACCTTTTCCCGGAGTATAGGCTATACCAAAATCATATGATGCTAAAAACTCTAGCCATCGTTGCTGCCGGAGATTCAAATCTTTCTGGAAGAAAAGATACTTCAACAACTTATGATCTGTAAACAACTCGAATCGAACTCCCAATAGATAATGTCTCCACATCTTCAGAGCAAATACAATCGCCGCTAACTCCAAATCATGAGTAGGATAATTCCTTTCATGCGGCTTCAGTTGTCGACCTGCATACGCAACAACTTTTTCTTCTTGCATCAGCACTGCTCCAAGTCCAGTACCACATGCATCGGTGTAAACCACCATCTCATCATTCCTACTTGGAATGGTCAAAATAGGAGCATTTGTCAATCGCTCTTTTAGGATTCCGAAAGCTTGCTCACACTTGGCTTCCCATCTGAATACTTGGTTCTTTTTCGTCAATCTTGTTAACGGTACAACTATCTTGGAAAAGTCTTTGATAAACCGACGATAGTATCCTGCTAATCCAAGAAAACTTCTCACATCAGATGCATTCTTAGGTCTAACCCAATCCTAGATTGCTGCCACCTTGGCGGGATCAACCGCTATTCCACTTTCAGAGATAACATGGCCTAAGAACCTCACTTCTCTCTTCCAGAAGTGACACTTCGAAAACTTAGCCCTCAGCTGTTGTTTTCGCAAGATTTCCAAAACAACCCACAAGTGAGTCTTGTGTTTCTCTTCAGTTCTGGAATAAATCAAAATATCATCCACGAACACAAGTACAAACTTGTTCAACTATTCTCTGAACACCCTATTCATAAGATCCACAAAATATGATGGTGCATTGGTCAATCCAAACGGCATTACCAGCCACTCATAAAAACCAGATGGTGTCCTAAAAGCAGTCTTTGGAACACTATCCTTTGCCACTCTCAACTGGTGAAATCCCGTTGCCAAATCCATCTGAGAAAACACCTTAGCTTCGTGAAGCTGGTCAAACAAGTCATCTATTCGCGGCAATGGATACTTGTTCTTCTTAGTCACTTTATTCAGCTCACGATAATCCACACACAACCTCAACGATCCATCCGCTTTGGTTGCAAACACAACTGGTGCACCCCATTCGGACACACTACGCCGAATGAATCCTTTCTGTAAAAGGTCATCAACTTGCACCTTCAACTCTTGCTGTTCCCTAGGCGCCATCCGCCTAAGAGGCATCACAACAGGTCTGGCTCCTTCAACTAGATCGATACGAAACTCGATCTCCATATGCGGCGGTAACCCTTTGACCTCGTCAAAGACATCCTCAAATCCATTCACAATAGGCACCGATGACAGTCCATCCCGTGGAACAACCAGCGAATACATGAAGCTCATGAAGACGCCTTCTTCATGCTTACATCGTATCACAACCTTTCGCCTCTCCACATTCTCGACTGTCACCTCTAGCCTCTCACAATCAACCTTTGCCGCATACTTCCTAAGCCAGTCCATACCCAAAATAATTCGGAACCCCGCAAAGTTCAGAACAAAACAATCACAAACAAAAGAGCAATCATGACTCGATACAACTAGACCACGGCATACCATACACAAACAAGACGAACCCCAACTGGATTAGTCACAACCAATGGTCTATCAACAATATCCGATTCCAAACCCAACCGGCCTACAAGTTCACTACAAACAAAGGAATGCGACGCCCCAGTATCAAACAACACTCTAACTGGAACACCACAAATGGAAAGAGTACCTTGAACCACCGCACTCTTTCCTTTCTCATCAGCAGTAGGAGCTTTCAAAGATGATGGAACACCCCCCAAAGCATAAGCTTGCACAATCTGCTTGTCCTTCCCCGGTTCTGGACAATTCCTCTTGAAATGCCCCGGTTTGTCACAGTTGTGGCACTTCACTGGAACTCTCGGATTCTTGCAATCTCTGGAGAGATGACCCTTCTGCCGACAGTTGTAGCAGGTCACTTCACCCTTCGGCTTCTTCTGACCATCCTTACCCTTCTGCTGCAGCTGCTTTCTCTTCTTGTTTCCACTTTGTTCCTTAGTCACAGCAACAACAGATCCTTCTTTAGGAAACAAATTCTCATGCCTGAGAGCTTTCTCCACAAGCTTCTCAAATGGGTCATCCAAATGATCCACCAACTGCCTCCCAAGATAACTATCCAAACCTGTCACAAACTTCTCATTCTTCTGATAGGGAGATTCAATATATGACCGAGCATACTTAGACAAAGCTTCAAACTCAGAAACATACTCAAGAACTGGTCTTCCACCTTGCTTAAGCTCCACAAACTTCTTAAACAGAACAGATTTCTGAGCTGTAGAAATGAACTTAGCTTCAAATCTGACTTGGAATTGCTCCCAAGTAATCCCTTCTTCCGGAGTATCAATGGTGATAGAGTTCCACCAATCAGAAGCTCTTCCCTGAAGCTGTCTTGATGCAAGCTTCCTCTTAGTTGCATCCTCAATTCTCAAATCACCAAAGATCCTTCTACAGGCATCTATCCATCTCTGGACTTCTATGGTTGACTCTGTCCCTAAGAAAACCTTTCCTCCAAGAGCAGTATAGTCTTTGCACAACTTAGCAAAATCCACTGGTTTTGGAGCTTGAACTTGAACCCCAACATCTACTGATGGCCCTGGAGTTGGCATCCTTCTCATGATCGAAGTCATCATGGCCTCAAACATAGCAGCATAATTAGCAACTCCCTCAGAAGCACGGCCTTCCCTAGCAGCTTGTCTCTCTCTTCGGCTCATTCTTAATATCTATAAAAAGAATGATTAGAACACCTTGAGAAACAACTGCATAAGAGGTTCTAATCCTTCTAAGCTACTATATTATATATAGTAATCATCCATCAAGATACAATTACGTCCCTCATACGTAGTTACGTCAGCGAGCGTTGGCTAAAATCGATTAACCAAAGCTCTGATACCAAATGTGACGACCGCCCATGACTCCTGCACCCAACAAGGAAATAATGCGCTGAAAAGTGTGCCAGGCCGCCATGGACGATCATTAGGGTAAGGTAAACACAGAATAGTCTATCGTATTACTCACAGCGTATGGATAAAATACAAGAGAAAGTAAACATAGTGAAGCTCTATAGAACAGAATCTCATCAAATAAACTCATAATAGTTTGGTACAACAATCTGAAAAGTCAATACATCAAGCCTCACTACACTACACTTAGAGAATCATACAAACAGCGGAACATCCAGTACATATAGTAAGAAAACAATATGCAAAAGCCTCCAGCTCGTCTTTGTCATCAACAGCGTTGGTCACTAAGAACAGCACCTGCCACCTGCTACCTAGTCTGCCCATCCCAATAAGGATGAACAGCCCAAGGTAATAAGAGTTGAACATAAAACCTTGAGTCAGACAAAAGTCTTAGTGAGCAGTAAATCAACTATCAAACATACCAAAAGAGCATAAAGGGTAAAAAGGAATAGGAACTCAACCATCCCACTCCACCTCTTTCTACAGTGATAGCCCCCAGACACACTAAGCAAATACAAGTATAACAAAGCAGACAATTAAAGTAAAGCAATTATCACTCGAGTCAAGGTCGATGTTTTCCAAGTACAAACCCCCAAGGCCTAAACCAAGATCAGATAAGCACCCAGAAAGCATCGCTCTTGAGACCGAATAATGGTTCAACCAACATCCGAACATCCATGACTCTGGCTATCATTGTTATCCTTGCCTCGATTTCACCGTTAATTGAATGACCGGCCCATTATTTCATCCGTCCGCCAAGGGCTAATGGTAACCCCGGTTCTAGACATAACTCTGCACGTTGTCATGACCCGTGCCTAGGACTATCGAATCTGCCCAGAGTACTAACACATCATCGTGACCCGTGCCTGGGACGTCGTCGTGACCCATCCCAACGTACTCTTGCTTTGAGCATGCTAGAACCTTCAACAACGATGAAATCTCAGCCTTCTAGTCATCCTCCTCGACGACTATTCACATACTAGCTCAAGCGCCTCTCGATCCAACCATTATCAACAAACTCGAACCATATCACCGAGTTATCAACATGCTTGGAATGATCCCGTCTGGATTAAACCAAGGCTTTCTCATATCATACTTTGCTTCATCGCAACATAGCAAAATCCCATCTCAACATCATGTTTTGCCTCATCACATCATAGCAAAGTCTCATCTCAACATCATGATCAAATCTATCCATATGAGCTTTATCATCCGCTTCATATGCCACCAGCAGCTTTCCTTATTCAAGAGCCTTTCCACTTAGATTTTGAATCATCTTCGACCAACTTGTCCAAATTCAATCACTAATCAACTAATCAATCAGATCAATCATTCATCCAAGTAATCAATCATTGAAATAAGATCTAAATAAACAGTTATAAAAATAATGGCAATTTAGTAAATAAAGAGTCCAAATCTAACAAGCATGAATTCTAAGTAATATCTTGATGAATGAACTATCATAGGTTAACATATAGTAAAATAGATATCAAAACTTCATGAACAATAGATTTACATGCAGACTTAAGGAAAATGCATGAAATCACTATCTTTAACACACAAACAAGCCACCGATCCAATATACTCCTTTGGGTCCGTGTGAGAGATAACCACCACTCACCGAATCACCTAAACACCTCAAAAACAACAAACTCCAGATCTGGACAGCAAAGGATCTAGCATGATCCGATAAGGTTTCCCTTCAAATGATGAAATCTCTCTTCGATGGATGGAGATCTTCAACTTTGGCTCTTGGATCTTTGATTTGATCTTCAATCTTGGATGGAAGGAAGCACTAGATTAGAGTGGAGAAAAGAAGTGAAGAAGTGTCGTAGTCGAGCTCTCAAAATAACAGCACTTCGTCGCTTCAAAATCCGGATCCCAAAAAGTGAGGCGAACCCCTTCTATTTATAGGCTGGAAATCCCTTAACTCGTATGTCCCTAAGTCGGTCACGACTCATCAAAACCCTACGACTCACGACTCAAAACACCACACGGCTTACCGACTCAACTACATAGCCGACCCAACTGGTATGCGGCTTAGCGACTTAAGTCTCCCTACGACCTAACAATATACACGACTTACCGACCTAACCAAACACAGGGCCACCCGACTTAACCACCACGCGACCTAACACATAGCTGACTTAACACTTACCTATACTGCCGACCCAACGATGTATCCGACCTAACACTATACACATGGGCTCAACGACCTAACTGTACTCACCCTATCACCATAAGTCGCTTACTTCTTAGGTCGGTCCACCTCCATACCTTTAACTCTGCTAAGCCACTTACTCCCCTAAACCGTTAGCTCTTAGGTCGGCCCATCTCCTTAACCCGCTAACCATCCTAAGTCGTTAGTTCCTTTAGGTCGGTCAATACCTTAAGTCGGCAACTACCACTAACTCGCTTATCCCATTAGGCCGATAACTACCTTAAGTTGGTCACTCTCTTAACTCGCTCCACCGACCCAAACCACAACACGACCTAAGCTCCCACACGAGCTAACTCAGGTTGACTCAAACAATGCAAACGACCTAATGGCAACTATTTTACGATTTGTCGACACGTAAAATACGGGTCGTTACACGTAAAGCAGCCGAGATTGTTATATGAGGAGAATGCCTAGGTTCTGGTGCTCCATTTAGCCTATGAGTGATGTTTTCATGATGTTTGAGTTATATTTTAGAGACAATACATGGGGCCAGCCGAAATCAACGACGGAACAAAGTTATATCATGGGTTGGATTGTCAATGAAGTAATCCCTCGTTAGCCTTTCATGTCCATCCTTATAGTCCCTCTTATATCGTCGGTCGATTCATCCAGATATACTGCAACGACGGTTGCTCGTACATCCTTCACCAAAAAAGTAAGAATATCCTGCTGCTGCTTGTTGAATTTAAAACTCTACCATCTCATTGTCCATTTCTTGCTCATTGTCATAGCTTTGGTTCATGTCTTGTTTGTACTAGTAGTATAGGTTAGGATCCATGGATGTCGAGCAGTAAGTAATCTGCTTTATTAGTTTGTTTTAGTTTTTTGTAATGGTGTATTGGAGTAGTTTGGAATTCAAGTATATATAACAGTAGGAGACAAAGAGATATGGTATACAAAATACAATGAATCACACATTATGTCTATAGTGTATGTTTGCAGAAACCATAATGGCTAGAGTGTAGCTAAAGTATTGGGAAGGACATGACAAACCCTGCTACAATGTACGTTAACGGAGGACATAATGGCTATAATGTACGTTTACGGAAACCATAATAGCTATAGTGTTAGGAAGGACGTGAAAGTAATGGCTATAGTATACGTTTGCAGAGGCCATAATGGCTGCAATGTACGCTTGTAGAGATAATAATGGCTATAGTGTACATTTGCAGAAACCATTATGGCTACAGTGTAGCTACAGTGCTGGGAAGTACATGACAGTAATAGCTACGGTATACGTTTGTAGAGGCTATAACGGCTACAGTATACGTTTGTAGAAACCATAATGGCTACAGTGCATGTTTGTAGAAACCATAATGGCTACAGTGTAGCTACGGTGTTGGGAAGGACATGATAGTAATGGCTACAGTGTACATTTGCAGAGGCCATAATGGCTACAGAGTACGTTTGCAGAAACCATAATGGCTACAATGTACGTTTTAGAGGCCATTGAGTAGTTTCGGTTATCCATATCGATATAATTGCACTACCCATGATTACTATTTATACACTAAGTATTGGCATGGGAGGTTCGTAGGATTACAAATGGAAAATCAGACACTGACTCCCCATGATTATTTGGTGTTGATTAAAGTTTATATTCAGGCCGATACAAGACATATGGAAGAGGGAGTCGATGAAGATTTTTGGATCATCGTCAACGAAGCTTACAACAACCATCCAGAATGTAGGCCAAGAAGATGACATTTGGATACTACAAGGACATTTGTTACATTTAATAGAGTTTGCAAGAGGTACCAGAGAGTTAGAACCGAGGTAGAACGAGACAATGTTTTTCAAATAACCCAATCAAATTTTGACTCCCTGTATTTTATGGATCATCAAACATACTTTGTTGGTCATGCTGCGTACTATTTGTGGGTAAATTATATTAGACAATTTGAGTGAGTACCGTGTCAACGTACGATGTTTGTCCATGTGTTTGTCCAAGTGTCTTAGATTTATTTATGTCCATGAGTGTTTGTTTGGGTAACTTGTATTCTATGATTTGTATTAGTTTAATGCATGTCCACGTGTAGTAATATGAGTTGTGTATGTTCGATGTATTTTGGAGACTAAATTATGTACTTAAACGCACTATAACATATGACATACTACAACATTCCGCAACATACTTAAACATACAACAAAAGACATACACAAATGAACGACACACTCGAACATATCACATTATACGAAATACTTCAACATACTACAATAGACCACAACATACATAAACATACAATGAAAACAATGCTTAAACTAACGAAAGACTCGAACATTCCAAAATATAAGGCATACTTCAACATAGTACATACTTCAGCATGTTAGTTTTGTCCACCACCATGCTAAAATTCCAATGCAATCAGCCTATCACGTAGCACGGCTAGTTTTTATTCCAATTCATTTGCATACGCCACCGCTCGACGAGGGAATGGATCATCCATCCATTCCCATAAACCACAACAATTGGAAAGTTATGGCATCTATAATGGCGCCGTCCAATATCATTTTCGCTTCGAACGACGAAATACGTAACTGACACTCCGCAAACACAATATAGTAATGGAGGAGAGTTAACTTCTCGCTCAACCTGTATCCATTCATTACGTAATTCCCGACTTTTCTATGTGTTTATAAGAAGTCTTATCTCTTATTCATATGAATGTTGTGCAATCTGTTGTTGATATGGAGGTTGAACGTCCTCCTGGAGTCTTAGTTGGCTAAGATCTGGAATTCAGTTCAGATGTCCTCGTAGTGCTGCTCTTGATACTCGATAAGAAAATCTTCATCGATGCATCGACTTTCTGAAGGAACATAACCTCCTATATCAAAGTTAATAGAAGAAGACCAGGATGGAATTGGTGTGAGATGTAAACGACCGTAAGAAAAATGTAGACAGAGTTGAAGATGGGGTAGATGATTGTGGACAAGTAGATGTAATCTAGTATGTGTATATATAGAAGTGAATTGGAAGATGACAAACTAGTAATTATGAAAAAAAAGAGCAAGGTTATGGTATTGTAGAAAGTGGTATGATTGCTGCCAATGAATGTAATTGTCTTCAGTATTAGGTGATGGTTATCTATGCTTTTGGAAAAATATCTGTACGGTTACCAACAACACATAAACTTAAAAAATAATGACATCGATGCATAAGTTGAATACAACAGATATATCATAAATCACAGCACATGAATAATAGCACCAACGACACAGAAACATGAATGATAATAACATCGATACATAAACCAAATACAATATACATATCATACGTCAGAACAAAATAATAAGTAATGAAACAACATAAAAACACAAATAAAATACAATACATAAGATCATCCATCTGTACATGGATGTGTATGACGTCACCGTCGTCTCTTGTCATCACCATCTCCACCACCGCTCGAGCCAGCTGAATGCTCATGGTACATCTGCATGTTAGCAAATCTCTTGCGCTCTTCCTCCAGCTATGCCTGTAGTCGTGCTGCTGCATACACCTGCTAACGTAGCTCACCATCATAGTAGCATAAGCTACACCTGTGCTCTATATATCTTGAATGTCTGATCCCCATCTGCATATCGTATAGATCAGCGTAGGATATCTGGCTCGGATTTGGGTACTGATTGTGCGCTGGAGGATGAAATACGTCAACATAATGGTCTGGTCCAATAGTAGGAACTACTATGGTCCATCTGAAGTGGGAAGCAACCGCCACGTGATCAGGTGCATAGTGACCTAGAGTGGGCTAGGTAAGATCCTGGACAACACGGGGATGTATGCTGTGGCTTATAGCAGACGGACCGACTAAATCTATCGCCACTGCATATGTAGTGGTTTTAGCGGAGCCACTATAAAATCTACACCAGAAGTCAACATATGATGGACTTGTAAAAACAAAGGCCTCGGTCAGCCACCAACCTCATGCTCTCGCTAGGTTTAGCTGCTCTGAAGGGTAAATCATACAGCGATAGGTATAAGGGTGTTGATCATCGGGAATAGCATCAAAGTCGTACAACTGCCTTCAACACCTCTCACAAAGATACTAATATGCACCAAACGCAGAGGAATAAGATATAAGCGGACTCCGCCCGGCAAGCATCCTAGCAATCTCTATAAAATCAAGGCTGATCGATACATTATCATGAAATGTATGCCATATAATCTAGTATATATACATCCTCATGTCGATTTGGTTATGGGGAAACGATTAAACATGATAGGATTCATTATCCCTGGCCCCCTATTGTCCACGCACCAAAATGACAGACAGAGACGCGTTTGAAGTCAAAATGATGAAATGAAAATTCCTGAAATACTCAAAATACCAATACTGTAATAATTCTTAGAAGCTGAATAATGAAACATGTGCGTCTGAAACGGTGCACTGTACGTAGAGACATCTGTACAAGTACGCAAGAATAGACGTACCCCACTCATATTGAACAACGCTACCAAAATCTAGCTGAGGTGCGACCTCAATAAACCGGACTGCCAAACTACTGCTCGATGTGCTGAAAAACAAGTTATCAATAAGGTATAGAACAAATAATTGCGTAAGATCTAGGTCATCATCAGAAGAGTAATGACTGAATATGATGTCCATGGCAGCACGAATAGTGCTGAATCTGATAGCACCTCCGGCCTGATATGATGCAGCAGAAGCGTCAAAGTGTGACAGAATATCATGAACAAGTACCGGATCACGCCATCGAGCATCATCGTACAGAAAGCGATGGAAATGCGGCCACTCTAATGCTAATGGCAATAAGGATGGAGAAGTCAAGCGATGTAATTCCTAGCTCACCATAAGGAAAGTGAAACATGTGAGTGGTTTTATACCACCGTAAAGCAATAGCTACGCACGATTGCACGTCACCTTTTATAACATTGTTGATTCCTAAAATTGTAATGTACATAAAGGGTTAAATTATGGAGTGATAAATTAACTAGTTTTTTAAGTAAATGTTTGTCAGATTACCTAAGAAATGATGGAATCCAAGCTCACGTAAAAGTGCTGCTACTTTATCCTTACTTGCCAAATTTGCATGAAAATATCTAAGCGTGTTCGCTAAAGACCCCCGTGGATAGATATTTCATGATGGTTAAAGTTAGATAAATACATAATATATATTTAAACTAACAACATGTTGCAATTATTCTAATCATGTAAATAAATATTTACAGCCAAACTCGTTTGTATATTGACATGTACTTCGCCTTCTGAAAGCGCGCGAAAGTTAGAAAGTATAGGCAATTTCGCCGTGCTAAGATTAGAATCTTGAAATCCATTAAGTTCAGCCACTCTAGCGGAAATCTGTCCCACGCCCCCGCGCATCCTGCCCGCTCAACCACTCTTATAGCCTTCGCGACCGCGACGACCGCCTTCATCATCACCTACGTTCTAATTATCGAGATTTTCAGCGGCTTCTAGGAGATCTTCTATTTATTGCTCCTGCCCGTACGGTACAATAATCTGTTCATCGCTGCTCCTGCCGGCACCTTCGCCGCTGCTACTACTACCTTCTCCATACATGAACTTTTGGGCAAAAACTTTTAACGATCTAAACATCTCTTCGACCATGGATCTCAAAAATGAACTTTAATTTAGGTATAGACTAACGGATTTGGATTGTTGGAGGCGGAAATGGTGATTATGGTGGTTATTGGAAATGGTTTTCTAGCGAGGAGGAATAAGATAAAGTTATGGCGGCTTGGTTTGGGGGTTAGGGCATAGACTTATAACGGCGAATACTTTGCCGTTATAAGTTTATAATAGCGAAGACTTCGTCATTATAAACATTTGTCCAACTAACCCGAGGCTATTCTCCCACTTATCTGGACGTGCCGCTCGTTCGCTCAGTTAAAAAACAGGAGAGAGAGAGAGCGCGTGCAATGTACATAACGGATTACTGGTAATGGTCTGATAGCTTGGTAGAATATTCCTAATCGAATGTTTCTTAATCAAACACATTTTAGATTTTAATATTCAAGTGCCCCATCGATGTTATGACATTTGGCGGCAAATACATAAAAAGATCAGGACAACATTTCTCGTCCGAATCCCTTAAATTTTGAGTCCACCCCTTTGAAGTTAATGAATTACCATACGTTCTTCCAACCTCGAGCTTATAACTCCATAACACACTCCCACCCACACGAACAATACATAATGCGTGGCCCAAATCAATACGAAGACTGAGAAGCATATAAACACAATTTAGTGATCGAAGAACGAAGGGTTTCTCCTTCTCAATCAAAAACACTGAACCACTCATCATAATCGAACTTTTTAGTTGTTTTTAAGTGGCATCTTCTCTGCCAATGTGAAATGACATCATAAACTCTTTATATATGAACTTGCAGTCAGGAATTGGGCATCCACGCGGTGCATAATTACACTGGTTTTCCTGATTAGTAAGCATATTGTATGGAAAGGAGATTGGACAACTGGAACTGGCATATGTGCACTTCATTTTGTATGATTCGATCAGGGACTCGAATGGTATACATCGAGATGGAGCAGTGGTGGAGCAGGTTGGGCATTTGCCCATCAATTGTCTGCTGCATTTTGAGTATGCAACGTGTCCATTTATGCACCGTAAAAATTAATAACTGATCAAAGTTACTTACTATACGTTGGAGCTTGAGCAATGTTTATGTTAATATCATAATATACTATAGCACAGAGAGACAACAAATGTGCAAGGACTCATTCACGGCCTTTCTGTTAATCTATATATATGAAGAAGTATGTGTAAAAATGTTTTCGAAATAACAACCGATGAACCAATTGTTATGGGTAAACTTAAAAAGAAGTAGTTGTAGTGGTCCAAAGCATATAGGACACTCAAGAATTGGCAAATCTAAGGTTACTTCAACATCTCTGGTACGCTCTGAAGGTGTTTCGCTATCTCAAAGTTTGACTCTTTTAGCTGACATCTCTATCTCTTTGTACAGTTACATGGAATAAAGAGATATGAGATAAAGATTAAAATGGAGTGCAATTTAAAAGGAGCTAAAAAAATTACAATCATTTCGACGATATGAACTGATACGTGACAACACATCTAATATGGTTTGGCTACAGTTGGGACAGCACAATCTCTCTAAGACATGAAACAGAACTAAGCAGAAGTACCCTTTAGTTCTTCTTATCCAAAACACACAAAGATTGCATTTCACAAGACAACAATGTGTGTATACATCTAGTGTACCACCTAACACGGAGGAAAAAAAACTGTCTTTTTCAAACTCACAAAAACCTTGGTTGGGTAAGGTTTTAGAGGAACAGCGGGTCTATTACCACTGTTTACAGGGATAATTTTTTTATTTAGACCAAATTCTCGAACTAATTACAAAAATAGGCTAAGTTCAAAATTATTTACAAAACTTGACCACTCTCTACCGCATAGCGGCATCTGAAATGCCGCCACCTAATATACGGCATTTTGGATGCCACCCATATTCTGCCGTCTTTTAAGACAGCCACGTCTAAAAATTTTGACTTCTGCTCTAAATTTTCAGATCTATAAAAAAACCTAAAATCCAAAATCGCTAAAATATTTTCAGAGCATAGTTAAAACTTGATCGTAAGTAGCTATAGCTGAGAAGCAATACCTAATTCTACCTCTTTTACAATTTCGGTATGTTATCTTGCAAACCTTAGTTCATTATTATTTTTTTATCATTTGTTGTTTGGTACTTTACGGAAGTAGTTAACAAGTTGATTAATTGAAATGTAGAATGACTTCTAAGTGTATACCAACGATCTGTTATTTTGATGATGAAATGGTTATTGACGAACTTAATTGTGGGAATATGTGGGTCGGCCGTGTAAACCAACAAAAGTATTGAAAGGTTGTAATTTGGCGTAGTTAAAAAAATCGTTTTATAAAGCAACTAAGATAAAATCTGATGAATTTGACATAGAGTCAGTGTGTAACTGGCCGACGGATTCAGGATCGAAAGCCAATAAAATAGCCGATGACGACGATGTGGAGCTAATGTTTTCAGCGACATCGAAATCAGTAGAGCTGTTTGTTGAGAAAAATTGACGGTTGCAAGTAGAAGAACCCGTACAAGAAAAAGTAGTTAACAGTGTAATTGAGAACCACCGAAGAATGGTTGAGGTATTATGTATCAATCGTGGAACTTCATCTCCGAGTTTTAGTAATCCACCTACGACAGTGATGTACGGTCAACAATAAGAACTATATGGATATCCGTCATGTATGATTTATCAACAAGGCGTTCATTATACTTATCCATATCCAAGTCAATGCAGCTTTACACATTTGTTCGGAAGGTGAAACATTTATCTATTAATTTTATGTCGTATTGCCTTGTTAGTTGTGTGATAGTTAAAAGTTTTGTCATTGTATATGCAGTTATCTTCCTTGTCAACCAACACCGCCAAGTACCGCCGGACCATAAAACTGTCATATTTTTCCTTATATGTATCCAACTTTACCTGAGTTATATGATCTAAATTAGAGATATTTCTTAGGAATAAGCTAACTTTGTTAGCTAATATTTCTGATACAGGCTTTAAATTAATACTTATATGTGAATTGCAGATTTCCCACACATGATATTGATAAACAATCTAATGCCGAAATGGAGAATGTAAACATAAACGCAAACGAAGCAGATGTTGATATTGAAATGGACGTGGATGTAGATGAAGATGTCCATGACGAACCCCCTATAAATAGAAGGGATGTAGTGAATATGGTGGAGAATGACGTGTCGTGGATCTGTAGTAAGAAAGTGAACAACGATGCTTTGAACTATGATTTTGCGGTTGAATAAAATATCCCCGAAGACAGTGATGAGGTGGAAATGGAGGTGCCTTTAGACGATGATTTGTGTGTCTAGATCTATTATTGCAAATCTTGAGTTCAACAATGAGTTATTTTCAACCGCAAGCATTCAGAATGGATTCAAAGTTGGTATGATTTTTGGGACGAAAGTTAAATTGTTAACAGCAGTTAAGCGAATGTTCAATTTTACATGCCCTTTCTTTTAAAGCAATAAAATCAAATAAAACCAAATACACCATCGTTCGTAATATAGATAGCAACTATCCACGGAGAATTCATGCTATTTTGCCTAGAAAATTATAGCAGAACTGGTGGATTATAAGGAAAAATTTCTAGCGAACACAATTGTGTCAACCCAAAGTTGAACTCCACATACAAGCAAGCGACTTCTAATTTTGTAGTGTCAAAGATCTTACCTTTCATGAAATCCGATCTGAACAAAATAGCCGAACGGTGCAAGTTTTGATGGAAGAACAGTTGTTCGTGAAAATTAGTTTATGAAGGTTTGGAGAGCTTTGAGTAAGGTAGTGGAAAGGATTTAATGCGATTGGGCAGAGTGATATACCATTCTAAGATAATATTTTACTGAAATTGCTAGAACGAACCCGGAAAACGTTGGACATGTTACGATGGATGAATATGGAGTGTTTGATCGAGCTTTTTGGGCCTTTGGCCCTTGCATTGAAGGATTTGTTCATTGTCATCCGTTGTTATGTATTGACGGGACACATTTGTACGGAAAATACAAGGGACATTACTTGTGGCCACTGCTATTGATGCGGATGATCACCTATACCCTTTAACGTATGTAATTATAGAGTCAGCACATGGTGATAGTTGGTAGTGGTTTTTTGCCTGCATGTGGCGGTTCATTCATAGTGTTAACAATCGAAGAATTATTTTCATTTCGGATTGAATAAAAGGTTTACCATTAGCATTGAAAACGAAATGGGGTTTGCCTCATAAACACCGCTTCTGTGTTAGACATCTGAAGGCCAATTTTCAAGCTACATGATTTAGAGAAAAACGATTAACCGGTCTTTTTTATATTGCAGCATGTGCCGCGGAGGAAGGCGAGCACAACAAAATCCATGAAGAAATCAAAACTATAAGTATTAGACTCATAATTGAATAGAAAGGAGTTTGGGAGGAAAAGAGGAGATTGGACATTGTGTAAAAATGATGGTGGTCGATTTCATGTCATGACTACTAACTGTGCCAAAAGTTTCAATGGTGTACCTAAAGGAGCTTGGTCTTTACTTGTCAAAGATTTGGTTGCACACACTTTTTTAAGGTCGGCTGATTATTTTTGTCATCGTAGAGAAGCGGTAGGAAAACTGACAACCTGTCTTACTCCGAAGTGGGAAGCCAAGATTGCCGATAGAGCTAACGAAGCAAGGCGTACAAGAATAATTCGCTTTATTCAAACTGAGTGGCAAGTTATCCACTATTTTGGTGACAATTCAAAGTACTAATAACCGGTAAAAGTTGCTCTTGTACGTGCAACATACCTCTTTTAGAGCACTTACCGTGTACCCTTGTTATGGCCGCTTGCTCAACGGTTTCCAATGGAGCTAATAGAGGCTATCGTGACTTCTCTTCAACATGGTATTCTGCCGAGAAATACTTGGTCGTTTACACCCCCGAGTTACATCATATCTGCGATAAACGCTATAGGAGTTTAAGCAACAATAAGTTGGTCGTACCTTCTGAAAAGACAACCAAGACGTCCACGTTCTACTAGATTTAAAGGCACAATGGACGAGATGTAGACTCCTAAAGGAAACATGTGCAACCAATGTGGTGTTTTAGGTCATAAGAAAAATCATTGCACTACGGCAATTTAATGTTTTTATTTTACTTTGGTTATAATTTTAAATCGAATGCATTTGAATATGTTCGAGGACTATTGTTTATGTTATCTAATTTCGTAACTTGATTTTATTGTAAAAGGATTTATTTTGACAAAATCGTTGTTTATTATAATGTAATAAAGCTATTGGTTATGCAGTAGTTAAAGAATAGAGCAGCATTTGAAATGCTGCATTTCCCTGAGGCATTTCAAATACCGCCAATGATTTTAAAGTTGGCGGCATTTAAAATGCCGTAGATGGGGCGTTTCATCTACTGTTTCACTACTGCATAACAATAATAGCTGCCTAGTTCAGTAAGCATTTCAAATAACTATTGCATACCAACAAAGTTTAGTACATTAGAGAAAATTCTAGTATACATAGTTTGAATGTATCCAAATTATTTCGAATACTGTTACAATACAATAGCATAACTCCGAACATCATAATACAAAAAGATTCGAATATCATTACGTTACATTTATCTTTTTTTCCAATGATCTCCGTGTCCATAACGTCAAATATTTGTATCCATAGACCAACAATTCGTTTGCACATTCAAGATTCAACTTCTCCAAACGACTATTCTCTGATTGCATCTCTAAAGCGTATTCAACCCCCCTAGGGCATATTTCAGGATCTAGTCACTTAAAAAAGTTACAGCAGTCAACTTGATGTGACAGGATCTTATGATCGTTGTACCCAACACAGTGGTAGAAACAACGTCCAGCATTCCCCTCGTTTCTACAAATAACTACTTCACATTCATCTTCACAGTAATAACGTAAACACGGAGGTTGCGCACCTGAACTAGCACGATTAAGATATTGATGACCAAGAATGCCTAAAGTCATGCATGGAGTGATTGTTGCACCATTATTTCTTTTGTCTCCTCGTGATTTTTCACCATCCACAACCAGGGGCACTTCTTCAAGTTGTGTCTCCGGCACAAATCCACAACAATGTTGGTGCCACTTGAGATCCCTTTACCTTTCTTTTGTTCAAATTCGTCGTACAACTTCAACATTGTTTCATCATCAATCTTCCAATTGTCCATTATCAATCTATGGATAGAAGCAAAATATACAATAAAAAAAACAGAAAGTTTGGATTTTGTTTAACAAGTGTTGGGATTACAAGGTCGGAGAAAGTAAAATTTAAAACTAGAATTGAACGAGATTAGTATCATACTAACCTTATAAACGCCTTGTTGAAATAAATTACGATTTGTGATAAATTGAAAATTGATAAAAACAAAAAAAAAAAGGTTTTGCTGAAAGAGTTTTGGTAAATTTAGGGTGGGATAAGTAGGAATAACACTAGAAATATGGCCAACAAACAACAGGGCAGCATTTGAAATGTCGCCTGCCTGCGCCATTTCAAATGACGCAAATGTCGACATTTCAAATGCCGCCCTATGGCTCAAACAATGGGCAGCACTTGAAATGCTGCACATTGGCAACATTTCAAATGCTGCTCTATTGTTTGCCCATTGCATGACAGTAGAATGCCAATAGCCAATATAAAAACATATTCACAGTACCAAATTCACCATCACTCACTACCATTCACAACAAAAACAATACTACATTCATTAACATTTACAGTGAAAAAAAAATATTACAGTCACAGCTACATTCACATCGAAAAACAATACTACAATCATCATTACTTTTCAACCCAATATCCAATACAAACATATAAATACTATGATCAATATCAAAGACAATCCTTTGTGCATTACCCTCTCAAATTTCTTATTTCGTGAGGAGTTTTCTTTTTTGATTTTCTTGGCTTGAGCTTGAATTCCTCCTCTACAGGCGAAACTTGTTCACTGCCTTCCTTTCGTGTCCCTTCCATAGGGGGTTGAGACGGCCCAACCGGATGTGTATGTTGGGAAGTTATCGCCTTGGAACTTTCGCCCACACATTTCTTCTTTCTTTGATACTTTCTCTTTGATTTGAGGGCCGGTAGGGATGATGCAATGTCCTCATGATGCGGGAGGGGCAATGTCCTTAATAAGTAATGGCATGGCAGGAGGAGGAGGAGGTGGAGGTGGGATTGGTCTTGACATCTTGTTCTTTGACAAACAAGATCGTAGAATTTTTTTGAGAGAGAAGCATTTAGCCTTGCTTTTTTCAGGAACCTCCTCCACAAGCTCATCAACATGTCCAACGTACGATACATACAATCTGCCTACACATAACATAAACCATTATTGATTTTACAACTACTTTAAAGGTTGTCAATTTAAATATGTACCACATTCCGTTCAAGCAGAGCTGTTGGTGTGTTAGGAGCAACCTCTTTCTCAGGCACTTCCTCTCGTCTTCATAGCACATAATGCCGAGTGATATTCCAATACCAACTATTATACTCTTCATCAGTCAACATGATCTCATGCTCATCTTCACTAGCTAGGAAATGGTTATTCCATAACTCTATCATCGTTTCAAACTCATCTTCACCGTATGGAAGAGTGTAATATGGAGCAGGATACGATAAGTGTTGGCGAAGACCAAACTACCTCATGACTTTACCTGGGAGATGGTATGTTAGATCCCTAAAGAAAAATATCATCAGTCTTGCCCGCCATAACGGCCTATCCACTGTGCAAATAGCCGAAAGAGCATCAAGCTCTGCCTTAGTGTATGGAGTCCATGTGATTGCGTTATAGTCCAAGACATCAAACTCATTTCGGTAGAATGCTAAATTCCGTCTGGGGGTCATTTTGATATTCTTCGGTCCAATCCACCTAAAATACCAAAAACTTATACAAAATATTCAAGCTATATAAGTTGATACAACCATACAACCAACAATATTTTACCTCGATCCGTATGGTTATGAATTGTCGATTATTTGCCTCTTCATAGATATACAACCTACCGGAAGATAAATCCATGACCATAGCTACAAGAATGCAACTTGTATTTAATTAATGTTTACGACATTCACGAATATGCATTAAACAATAACTATGTCCGTACCTGAACTAGAGTCATACAGCCTCTGGCAGACCGGTGTTGTACCAACGCGACTCTTGTAAGCTCTGTATACGTGAAAGGTAGCACCGCACTACTCCATGAATATTTCTAACAAGAATCAAAGTCTTCTAACAATGGGAGCCATTAAAGGGTCACTCTAGTCTTCAATCGATCGCAAAATAGACGTTGCGTGATGATATGCAACATAATAGCGCAGGAGCGCTGGGCCATTTGCACTGGAGAGGTACAATGGGGAATATCACCGGCCAACTACTCCTTAAACCATGTAGCCACTATCAATTGATTTCCCTATCTCACATCTTCTGGAGGAGACATGCCAAGCAAAGGCTCACACAAATCCATTTAATTGCTTGAGAAATTCGGTTTTAGGATGGGATCCTTGTTAATCGACAATCCAAGAAACACAGCTACATCTTTCAATGTGATGATCATCTTACTTACTTTGAGCTGAAATGTAGACTTCTCGGGTCTCAATCTATTGATCAACGTTGTCAGAAGATTACGATCGAGCTATATGTATCCCAATGTATTAATAACACCGAATCCAGCTCTGTCTAAGAGTTTTAGCATGCTAGGATACGCTGACATGACAAGCTTTAAGGTGGAAGAATGGTCAATGAACCCGACCGGCTCAATCGCCTATCGAAAATTAGCACCAAACACAAGCTATTATGCTATTTGGCAACACTTTGCATATTCAAGACAAATTATATCAATATGTACCTCGATCAAATCATTATTTCTTGTGCGATGTTGAGCTTGTATGTAAAGCACACTATCATCAATCGGTCCAGATGTCATTTCTTCGTATTTTACCACAATAACATAACCAAATCAAATTTATACCCTAAGCAATTTTTATATCAAGTCAACTACCAATTAAACATTTGTTCTATGTGCACAGTCTACTTCGTTGCAGTATAAAAATATAGATTTACACTTATAAAACAAACTTTTTCCAAAAACCTAAATTCATAAAATCAACGTTAGAGAAACAATTAGAAGATTACAAAACTATAGGAGCTGCTTGAGAGGATGAGAAAGCCATTCTTCAATTTCTAGCTTGATTTAATGAGTTTTTTAGTCAAAATATTGATTTTTGCTGATTTGGAGGGTTGGGTTTGGAATTTTTTTAACTTTTGAGAGAGGGGGGTAAATGAATAAAGGGGATGAAGGAGTTGAGTAAAACAGAAAGAAAAAAACGAGGCGACATTTGGGATGTCACAAACTGGCGGCATCCAAAATGACGTATACTGGCGGCATCCCAAATGCTGCCAGTATGTTTTAGAAATAATACGTGTACTGGCGGCATTTTAGATGCCTCAAGTACACATGGACACTTATGTGGCAGAAAGTGGTATAGTTTTGTAAATAGTTTTAAATTTAGCTTATTTTTGTAATTAGTTTGATAATTTAGCCTAAATAAAAAAGTTATCGTGTTTATAATTATATTAGATAATAAAAGGTGAAGGTCAATTCTATTTGTACTCCACTTTTTGCCATTCACACTTAAATAATATAATATGTTAGAAAATGAGAAGTATCGTATACTGAAGTGGAGGTGCACAGAAGCATCGGTATATAATGAAAGTACGGTTGCAAAAGATATCTCAAAAATCCTATAATCTCAAACAAGATCGCAAATGCACATTTTATTTTCTCTATTATAAAGTATTAGGCCGCATTGTATTTTAGCCCAACTATAATTATGCCAATATAACATGTATCAGTATGTATCCTTATTAATCTAGTAATAAAATCATCAATGTACTTCACTTCTTCCACTATAATTCAGAAGTATAATAAGATCCTAAACATTGTTTTAGTATTAGAGTAGATTAGAATCATAAAATCACTCAAACATACACAGAAATTGCAGAATCTGATCAATCATCAGAGAAATCTCATCATTTGACGATCGATTACCCATTAGAGGAAGTTCATCACCTAGATTACAGAGAGCTTTGTCCAAAAGGTATCGCTGCCTCGCTAGAATCACCAGGCTGTAGCTAATCTCTAGTGAACAACCAAATTCAATTAAAAGAATCTAGAAAACCAAAATCAGAATTCAAGAAATCCATAAACATCAGTAAGAAAGTAAAGAACCATGTCAGAAATTCATCAGAAAGCTTACATCATTTAAATCTAGCTTCTACATACCCGTCTTTCTTAAAGCTGGAAGTATTTCTTGTATTCTAGTAAAGAGGTTCTAAATTCTCAAACCTATTCTTGAATCAAGAAGCATCATCGTGAAAGATGAAAATAACAACTCTGCAACTTCAGATAATTCAACAAACTCTCAAATAGCCATAGAAAATCTTATCATGACTATCATAAGTCCCCAAAGTCAATTTATTACTGCACATTTGAAAGAAGACAATTATCTACTTTGGAAAGTTTAAGTAGAAACCGTTGTCAAAGGCCATGGGCTTGAAGGGTTTCTTCTTGGCACTCATCCTATCCATCTGGATTCATAACTGATCAAGAAAATAAAATACTCAATAATGAAAAATTCATGAAGTATCAAAGGCAAGATAGTTTGATACGCTCATGGTTACTATCTTCAATAAGTGTTAAATTGTTGCCATAAGTAATTGGAACCAAAACAGCTAATGGAATTTGGAAAACTGTTGAGAGAATCTTCAACTCACAATCAACAGCCAAAGTCATGCATCGTAAAAGACAATTACACAGTATCAGAAAAGAAAATCAGTCAATGGGAGACTATCTTGCAAAGATCAAAGCAACATGTGATTTTCCTGAGGGAGCAGGACATAAAGTCCCAGAATCTAAATAAGTATTAATCGTCCTAAGTGGGTTAAGTGAGGAGTATGAAGCAATTGTTGCAGTTATTTCGTCATAAAGAATTACACCATCAATAGAAGATGTTCATTCTATGCTACATGCACATGAAGGAATAGATTTCAAGAAACCCACTGATTCATACAAATGAATCAATTATGCAATAAAATACAGAGGCATGAACCAATATAACAACAAAAATGATCAATTATTTCAAAATGGAAATCAGTGTAATAGAGGAAGGGGCAGAAGAAGATGAAATAACAGTAATAAATCAAAATGTCAAGTATGTGAGAATTGGGCATGCAGCTCCAAAATGCTACTTCAGACTTAATATGAACTATGTACCAGGCCAAAGCTTAAAAAATTAGAGAAGTGGAAATCTTAGTGCAAACATAGCACAAGCACAATATGACTGATTATCAACTAGATAATAACAAAAATCTTCACCTGAATGAGATTGCCAAGCCTAAACATATCCAAGATGAAACATAGTACCATGATTTAGGATCAATCAATCATATCACCAGCAGTCTTGACAACTTGAACCTAGGCAGCAAGGAGTACCGTGGTAAACTATCAATATGCATGGGAAATGGTGACTTATTAGGATCACACACACTGGTAATGCTTGCATCAAAGGTGAAAGATATTTATATCTTAATAATTTATTAAGAGTGTCTGGTATAAAGAAAAATCTTTTGAGTCTATCTCAATTTGCAAATGATAATAATGTTTATTTTGAATTTTATCCTAAATATTGTTTAGTTAGAGTCTTAATAACTAAAGAAATTCTCTTGCATGGTAATGCAGTGAAAGGATTATACAAGTTTAGATTGATTGATTGCAAAAATATTGTAAAGAGAGCAAAGCTTTTTAACTTTTCTGAAATGTCACAAACTGAGAAAGATAGAACTACCTTTGATCTATGACATTATAAATTAGGGAATCCCACTGCAAATGTTGTAAAACATGTTCTTGTAGATAATAAAAAAACTTGATAATTTTTCCTTACCTTAACTGTAACTACCAAATGGGCTAAAGCTACAAACTGGCTTTTGCTAATTCCCAAACTAAATATAATATACCACTAGAATTGGTTGCCATCGATCTATGGGGTCTAGCACCCATCAGTTATGATTATGGTTATAAATGTTTTATATCTTTTGTTGATGCACACACTAGATACTCATGGATTTACTTCCTGAAATCAAAGTCTGAGGCACATAACGCAATAGTTTATTTTGTCACTCAAGTTGAAGAGTAGACTAATCACCAAGTCAAAATCATTCAAAGTGATTGTGGAACTGAGTTTAAATCACTAAATAAATTCTATCTTGGAAAAGGTATAGTGCATAGAAATACTTGTCCTTATACATCTGAACAAAATAGTCTAGTCGAGAGAAATATAGACATATGGTTGAAACAGGCCTTACACTACTTTCTTAAGCATCCCCACTGTTATAATTCTTACCTGACTCATTTAGTATAGCTACATATTTAATAAATAGATTACCCACAAAGACATTGAAAGGGATAAGTCCAATTGAAAAGTTTTTTGGACTTAAACTAGATTAAGCTTGAGAACCTTTGGTTTTCTATGTTTCCTATATCTAAGGCCATATAATTCTCATGAATTAGACTTCAGATCATTACTACGTCCCTTCTTAGGTTATGCAACTAAGCAGAAGGGGTACAAGTGTCTTGACAGTAAAGGAAAAATAGTTATAAGTAGACATGTGGTTTTTTTAATGAAAGAGTATTTCCATTCATTAGTACAGGAATAAAGACAACATAGAAGGTGTACAATTCAAATGTATCAATACTACCCATACCAGTCTATTCAGATGTGTGGAACTCAAAAGTTGACAAGACAATAGAAGCATCAAAACCACAACACACAATGTTCTATGAACCAGGTCATGGATTTGAAGATTATCCAAAATCAACTCAACCAATCACCTGTATGCACAAATGATCAAACTCAAAGTATCAGTTGGGATTATTCAAATAGTCAACAGAGACAAGCAGCAGATAACAGCAATCAAGTTAGCACTAAAACATCACAACATACAGAATCACAATTCGAAATTGGACATCATATGGTGACAAGGTCAAAAATTGGAATATTTAAACCTAAGATATACACAACAACAACAATGATGGATGAACCAGAGACATTAGATCAATCAAATATAACAACTGAAAATCAGCCATGGATAAAGAATATAATGCTCTTGTGAAAAAAAAACATGGGATCTGGTTCACCCACCAACTCACAAAAACATAATTGGATGTAAGTGGACCTACAAAATTAAGAAAAACCCTGATGGAACTGTGGCAAGATATAAGGCCGGGCTAGTTGCTAAGGGATACACCCAAGAGAATGGCTTTGACCTTAGTGAAACTTTTTCACCAGTAGTTAAGCCAACAACAATAAGAATTATCGTGACCATAGCAGTCTACAGAAAATGGAATATCAAGCAGCTAGATGTCAACAATGCATTTTTGAATAGTGTTCTATAGGAGGAAATTTACATGGAACAGCCATATGGCTATGTACAAAATGGAAATGATGTATGAATATTAAACAAAGCCATATATAGTCTCAAGCAGTCCCTAAGAGTCTGGTTCGATAAGCTGAAACCTACCTTTTGTAATATGGGTTTTCAGTCTACCAAATCAGATAATTCATTGAAAGGAAGTGCGGATTAAGGATCTTAAGGCTGATTTAACACTAGAGGGGGGGTGAATAGTGTTTAATGGATTCTAAAAATTATACGAACTAATTTAAAAATTATGATATAAACAAATGCAGAACTTAATTACAGAACAATCATAGAATCAAACACAGATGTAGAAAGTAAATAAAAAGCAATAAAGGGAAAGAACACACCACATTTTATACTGGTTTGGAGTTTCACCTCATACAGTTTTTTATTATACCAATGTCGATATTATAATCCTCAATTTCTAAAGGCCTTAAGGTACCCTCCTGTCTCATGAGTCCAGGGCAAACTCTCTTGATTTACAGGACTCAAGATCACTCAATTGATTTCCAGGCATAACCACACCTTATATAGAGACTCGATAAACTTTTGATTACAAATTGATCCTATAACTCTGAATAGCACTTTGATCTTCGAGAGAGGGCAGAGAATCAAACAAGAATGAGATTTTAATTTGATTTACTTGAGAATTCGGCAGAATTTCAGCACGATCTTAAGAATATGAAAATTTTAGAGTATGGATTTGTCGAGAAGGAGTGAAGAAAAATAAAAAATTAGTTAGTTAAAAAATTCGTTTGTGAAGGCTATTGATAAAGCACCCACGGTCATAACCATTCGTGAAGAAATTTAAACGAATAGATACTTCTTTTGAAAATTGAAACTTTTGAATTCAATGACCACCATGTCGACATGGGGTATACCATGATGTCGATATCCCTAGTTAAAAAACAATGTAAAATTTGTTTTGAAAATGAAGTTTAAAACAAGAGTTTATTTTAAAACAAAAACAAATAATATTTTTAAGGCTAAAACATATTTTATGAAAATCATTTGAAAAGATAATTTTAAGGCAAAAATATTTTGAAAAACGGTTTTAAAAATTATTTAAAAAAACTATTTTGAAGTAGTTTTGCAAGCTTCTTCCTGCAGGATATCTCATCACATCAAGACTCGAGAACTTGTACAAAACCAGGATGTTCGTGGGTTTGTAGGCCACTTATCATAGGTTTGTAAGCCACTTGTCGTGAGTTTATAAGCCACTTGTCGTGGATTTGTAAGCCACTGAGAAGGTAGAAATGGATTCCATCCCAAATGAAATTCGGAATGAAGATTTCCATGCTATTATGAAATTTTAACAAAAACTAGACACTAATCTTCAAATCTTGATCTTGATGCTCATGAGTCTTCAAACTTTATTTCTTCATTCTTGATCTTTATACTGTACAGTCTTCAATAATCAGTACCTGCCTTATATATATATCCTGAATAATAACATTCACACACACACACACACACACACACACACACACACACACACACACACACACACATATATATATATATGACAATGGTGTTAGTATATAAGTTATAGTAAAATAAGTTACAAAGGTTGTTGTCATCAAAACCACTATTTCTAGTTCCTAACATTCATTATTTGTTAAAATTAATAAAAATGTTGCTATTTATATACTGATATATGTTGATGATCTAACTATTACAGGTGATAATGTTACAGAGATCAACAACATAATTCAGTTTTTGAATAATTAGTTTTCCATTAAAGATTTTGGTCATCTAAACTATTTCTTGAGAATAGAAGTTACAAGGAAATCAGATACAGAGATCACATTATGTCAAAGAAAGTACATTTAGAGAATTTCTAATTAGATAAAAAAATGGAAGGTGCAAACTCACAACCAACACCAATGATCAGTTATCAACATCTTTCTAAAAACAGCGGAGAAGCCATATTTAATGATAAATAATATAGAAGTCTAGTTAGTGTACTACAACATGTAACCATAACTTGGCCTGATATTTCATTCAGTGCTAACAAAGTTCGTCAATTCATGCAGCAACCATTGAATGAACATTGGAAAGTAGTTAAAAGAATTCTAAGATATTTAAAAGGGACAACAGACTATGGAATCACAATAAAAGCAAGCAAATATCTCAATATAACTGGGTATGTAGATGCAGATTGGGCATCAAACCCTGATGACAGATGGTCCACATCAGGATACTGTATCTATATTGGAAATAATGCAGTATCAAGGTGTTCGAAGAAGTAGCCTATAATCTCAAGATCCAGCATAGAAGCCAAATACAGAAGTATAGCTAACACAACAGTTGAAATAATGTGGATTTTATCACTAATGCATGAATTAAAAGTAGACACAGACATCCAATCAATATTATGGTGTGACAATCTAAGTGTGGTATATCTATCAATTAACCCAGTTCTTCACTCAAGGACAAAGCATATTGAAATAGACCTTCACTTTGTTTCTGAACAGATCTTGAAAGGAAAACTACAAGTGAATCATAGACCTACCACTTACCAAGTTGCCGAAATTTTGACTAAAGCACTTACAGCAAGGAACTTCACACGCTTTAGAAGCGAGTTAAAGGTTGAACAAAGCAACAACAAGGTAATAAAGCTTAAAAAACTCACTAAATCCCAACGAATGATTCAGCATCTCTAACTCAAACAATTGAAGATCAATGCAGCTATAGAGAAGTCTAGCTTCATCAAGACTGAGAAATCCCACTAGATCCGGAAGAAATTGAATATTATTGCATCGATTAAAGCAGTTGCGTAAATTTAGGGATATCGCATCCTGACCCTAATGTTGATTTGAGGGGGGATGTTAGAAAATGAGAAGTATCGTATACTGAAGTGGAGGTGCACAGAAGCATCAGTATATAATGAAAGTAGGGTTGCAAAAGATATCTCAACTATCCAATAATCCCAAACAAGATCACAGCCGCATATTTAATTTTCTCTGTTATAAAGTACTACGCCACACTGTATTTTAATATGTATCATTATCAATCTAGTAATAAAATCAACAATATACTTCACTTCTTCCACTGTAATTTAGAAGTATAATAAGATCTTAAACTCTGTTTTCACAGCTCATATTTTTCTTTATCCACCCCTAAATATACCAAACTACCTTCAAAATGTACAAAAACTACTCCTTTCAGATATACGTTTATGTTACTTACTCTTTCAAAAACAAAAACATACCATTAACTATGGAAAAATAATAAAATAAAGAGATAGATGAAGGTATAATTCTAATTATTTCTTATCCTTCATCAAAGGTGCAATTTACAGAAAAAATAAGTTACAACACATTTCAAATCAATAAAAGTTGTTTAGTAAATTAGATATTAAATAATATATTGCGTTAAACTATGTTTGTTTAGGTTCCTGGTTCATTGCACACTAGGGTTTCTAACATTCCAACTAACCCAAGAACTGGAATTGTATCTCTCCCTAGTCAGTATGACAATATAATATAGGAAAAAATTCTAAAATTAAACGATAGTAAGAAGAAAAAATGAAGCAAAAAGGCAACTGTAACATAAAATATAATCTTATTTATAACTCTTTTAGTCTTCTTCAAATATATTTTTCTTGTCATATTTTTGCACGATCACATTACACAATCGAATGGAAAAGTAGATTAAAATATAGATTAATTAATAAAATAACATTTCAAAGTAATTCTGCTTGAGGTTAAATTAGTCATTTTATTTTATAATTATTTTTAACGGGGTGGGAAAGACAAAAGAATGGGTGTTAATAGAATTGGCTAAAACTGAATTAAGTATACCTATGTATATACTTGAAGCAAAATTTCACGGTTACATCGGGTGTATTAGTTCATAGATGTAACGACCCAGATATTTTAATGACCTTTATAACGTAATTAATTATATTTTTCTTGAAAAAAAATTAACAATAAAAAATCAATATTTGGAATACGTCTATTTTAACATAGCAATTGTCAGATTTTTATCGGAAAATATGAAAATTAGTTCTAATGTGTAGTCTTCAATTTCAATTTATAATCAGTTAAAATTTGATAGAAATAAAATATATTTGGAATATGAATATTTTTACACAATAAAAATGTAAATCATTTTATAAGTGAGACGTCACCAAATTTGGACTGCTCTAGCTCCGTTTATCTTATTTTCGGCGTTTTAACGGTATTTTTTTACGGTGAAAATCGAGTTTTAACAGCTTAGTCGTATCATTCATATCGTATACCATTCTATTCATCTCAACATACAAGTTCCTATAGTATATCCATTTGTGTGTTTCAGCTTTCGATACACGGCAAAATCCGCAAAACGGTTAGCTATACTGGTACCCGTTTGAACCTATTTGGGTTCTATGTCATTTCATTTGTCCCAGGGAAACCAATAGTCATTAGCTATTAAATATTTACAAAATTCAATGGCCTGACTTTTATTATTCCCTATTTCATACTAGTTGGTTTATTTGCTTTTGGCCTCTTCCAGACCCATTTATTCGTTCTGAGAAAAATTATTATAACGAGCGTTACGGCACGCGCTTTGCGCGTGAGTTGTTTTTCTACAAATTGTATATGTTTCAACACATTAAAAAAACACATTTTTCATTGAAATAATGTGTAGTTCATTTGAATTTTAATTTCTAAGTTTCAGTATCTATTTTTTTGTAGTTTAAATTTTTATTCCTATTATTATTAATAGACAACGAATTTGTAAAAGGAATTTATTTATTAGATATATTTTAAAATGATTAAGATTTCGTAATATTTGTAGAGGACGTTTTGTTTGTAAAAATAATAATTATTTATTAGATCATGTTTTTAAGTAATATTAAAATTTATTAATATTTGTAGAGGAAAATTTTAGTATGTGAAGTGGGTTTATTCGTTGGATCCTAATTTTAAGGATTTGATAATATCTGTTGAAAGGCATTTTTGGTAGTTCACGTTGACACCAAAAAAGTGTGATATCAAATGTATTACAACTATTATTAAAGATAAGTTTGCTTTCATTTTATTTGATAAGCTGCTCCTTTCTTCTTTTGTGCTATCTCGATTCTGAAAGAAAATATAATATACAATATAACTTTGCATGTATTGTTTGAGAAGTCTATAGCCGCTCATCATCTTCTACCACCGAATCTCGTTCATCACTTACCTTGCAACTCTCCAGCCCGCAAGCCCCTACAACCGCCACCACGCCATGTCAGCTCCTCTGCCTCACCTACCTACCTTCACCATTTCCGTCGTCTAGTAGTTGATCTCACCATCTCCGCCACCGTGAAAAACTAGCCTCCAACTCCCACATCTCCCATTCCCTCCGACCTGGCTCTTACCACCCATCACAGCCTCGTTCCTCCACCCTACTGAGCTGATAGTGCCCAAACGCCATAGCACAAAAACCCATGCAGCATCGCAAATAGCCTTGTCCATCAACCACCTTTGCCGACTTCCCTCTAGTTCGCAAGGAGCTGCAGCCAACTCCGACCAAGAAACCGAACCACCAGCCTCACTAGTCATGCCTTGCCTCCCTGACAGTATGCATAACTCGAACACTATCAGCCCATCTCCCTTACGCCTCACCTCCCATTCCCGTCGCATATTTCCTCTCAACTGCCACTGCACAGAACCAAGGCTACGAGCCTATGCCGTATTGTCACCACCTCACTCCACCGCTGACACCACCAAAGCCTGCACCACCCATCCCCAAGATCTTTGCCTGCCATTTGCTTTACTTGCACGTCAGTTTGCCGCCGTGCCCTAGCACCCTGTACCATTTCTTCCATTTATCCACGCAATAGCCTCGACAACACCATTGCTTTTCCCCTCAGCCCTGCTCCAACCGACCCTCTCCAACAACCTGCCACCGAGGCAGCTGCAGCCGACCACCATGACCTTCCACCATGCAGCCTCCTCTTGTTTAATATATATAAAATGTTTATGCACATGTTAATGATAATATTTTGGAATGTATGTATGTGTATATACATATATATATAATATGTTTTGTCAATGTATTGAAATAGACTTTTTTACCTTAATATATATTTTTTGTTTAAATATTTATTTGAAGAATTTTGGAAAATATTAGTTTTAATAAATATTCATTTTTTAAATATAATATGAAGATTTTATTTCAAGCATGTGTTTTTAATTAAATATGAATTTTTGAAAAGAAAATAATAATATAATATATTTTTTTTCCATTTATGTCGAATTAGTTTTAAGTTGTTTTAATCAACCTAAGTTATCAGCTTTGCTTTGTTCGTCAAATTCATGTTCACCTTGCTTTGCTTTGAGAATTGTCATTTGCATTGGTCAATTATCGAGTTTGTGATTTAAAATTGTAGCTTGTTGTGTTTTCCATTTTCTATGGCCTCGAAAGGTGATCGATCATTCATGATTAATATTCTTATATTTAGTAAATTTAATTTACATGAAATGACAATTGAAATATGTTGTTAAATTTAAATTGTTAGTTATTTATTTTTTAAATTTGATTTGTTATTAAATTGTTCACCTATGATTGATATATGACACCATAACATGTTGTATACATATTATATTTAAATTTGATAAGTATGATATATGATGGTCATTGATATGTATGTTATTATTATATTGTTCCCACTCTGCAGGTTCCCTGTCAGTTAGGAATCCCAATGGATTAAAATGACACATACCCGAACGATATTACAGATTAAGGAAAAATCGTTATGGGTTAAAATGATAAACCCAAACGATTTATTGATTTTAAATTTTTTGGATTACGGGTTGAAATGATATATACCCGTAAATATTAAATTTTTGTGAATTGAAATGATAAATATCTGTATCACTTGACCATATAATAGAAAACTATATATGGACACTGTTGGTCTATTTTTGAAAAATGATTTCCAAGTTTTGATAGTAAATATATGGGTTTTATTAAAAATTGATTTATAAAATATAATATAATGATTATATTTTATTGTGCGAAAAATTGAGATTTTAAATTAAATAGAAATTTTAAAATTATAAGTTAATTTGTGAAAACATAAATTTTAAGATTTACTTATATTTTTATTATTTTTAGAATATATAAAAAAGATTTAAAATTGATTTAATAATAAGATTTAATTTAATCAAATTTAATAAAATTTAACATAATAAAATTTAATTAAATTAGTACATATATTATATGTTTAAAATATTTATTCAAAATTTATATTTGTATTTTGAAAATAGATTCTGTAATAACTTTAATAAATTAAGGTTGGAAAGATAAATTTAAATTTAAATTGTTTTAGATTTGTATTTGATAGAAATTGATTTGAACTTCTTGATTTTGAGATTTTAAAGATATGATTTTATAACTTGATAGTTTGAATTTGTAAAAGTGATTAACGAATATTTTCAAATTTAAGTAAATTTGAAATTGAATATTTAATATTGACTTAAATTTGTAATATGAGGTCTTTATTAAATGTTATTAAAAATGATCAAGTGGATATTCTCAAAATTTAAATAAAATTAAAGTAGAATTTTGAAATATAAATGGAATTTATCAAATTGGGTTATTGTAAATGTTTGAATATTTAAACTTTGAAACCTATTGGATTGGAAATGCTTTAAATTTGTAGTTCAAACCAAGATTTAAAATCGATATAGATTGAAATGAATTTTTATGAGAATTTGGATTGAACCTCTAACCCTCTAATTGATGTTTTTGAACGGAAATTGATTAAAATTGAGTTTTCAAATTTAAGTTGATTTGAACTGATTTGTGAAATTTGAAGAAACACGTCTAATTTGAAACTATTTTCGATATAAACTCTTTTAACATATAAACTATTTTTAATATATAAACTATTTTAATCTATAACCTATTTTTAAATATAAACTATTTTTAATTTATAACTATTTTAATATACATACTATTTTTAATATTTAAACTGTTTAAATTGGAACTGTTATGATTTAGGTTTAATGGATTTAAATGCAAATATTTTGATATTATGGTTTAAACTATTTCATGGTTATGATTTTTGAAGTATATATGATTTCGAAAGTGATATGATTTTGAAATGAATATGGTAGTCTGATATGAAGTATAAACTGTTTGAAATGTAAATGATCACGGTGTGAAATAAGCGTTAAGTTGTTAAAGAGACCGGGATCAGATATTGTCATACTCTCTACCAATACTGAAAACCACTTTAATAACTGTGCATGTGGTGAAGATATTAGAACGAAGTAGGATGGTTTGGCGAACAATTATATATGATGAATTTACACAACCCTGACTCCCGCGGGTTAGCTTGTTGTGGCTAAAACAAGTGCTATACCAGGCCAAATTTGGTCGCTCCCCTTATCGAACACATTTCTTCGATACCATTCTATTACTTTGTGATTTGATTGGGTGCACCTTTGATTTGGGAGTGTGTCTCGAGGTGGGCGGTAGTAGCTACTATGTGTTACCATCACTCCAGGAATGCAAACGGTAGAATCCTGCCCTAGTATTACCTCGCATGCCTTGTCACATGCCTTACCGCGTCCTCTACGAGTTTGGTTTGTGTCGTTTCTATGGGGCGCTCCCTGATAGCACATCGGTTTGGTGGAGTTTACAATACTGTATAGACTACGACATTTATATAAAATTTGTTAAGGGGGATATGGGAAATGTCTTAATGTTATTTTAATATTTTACTTTACTATAGACATTATCTATGTAGCGTATTGTACTATGTATGTAGATAGTTTCACGGATCCTTAGAGGGTGAGAATCCCAAACATACTTTAAGTTATGTTGCATTTCATTTAGACATTTCATTTAGACATTTCACTTGAGTTGATTTACCTGTATAAGAATGTTAATCCTAACTCGAGTATTTTGTGTTTTGCTTTATACTCGGGTCCGATTGAGTGTCACAGCATTTGAGACTCACCTTTGGGGCTTTGCTTGAAGATCTGTCTTTTATCTATTCGGCTTCAGTTATTCCAGTTTTTTCCACTTGTTTATGTTCGGACTTTTCATTTGCTTTGTATTTGACACTTCCTGTACTTGGAATTCTATTGTATTTTGTTTTAAACTCTTATGTTTCTGTAGTAGCTTCATGAACAATTATTTATCTATTCCATTGCTTATCGTTGTATTATTCTGTATCTGTGATTCTATGATTGATTTATTTAATGTATATGTTGAGTTTTGCCAAAATATGAATTAACAATCTGTTGTTTTGAGCAATTCAAGTTTGACATGAGTTGATGATTGTCAATTTGAAGGATTCAAAATAACAGGTCATTACAGTTGGTATAAGAGCTCCGGTTTAGGCAAAACTTAGCATATAGAGTAAAAACCCATTAGAGATAGGGTAGTGATAACCTAGAATGAGTAAAATTAATTGCAGAATCATCTTCATTCGAGCTTGAAATTCTTCATTAGGATCCTCCTAGATTAGGATTTCTTTTGAATTGTGGAACTTTCCTTTTGTTTAGTAATCCATTCTTGTCTTTTCCTGTTCGTGTTATGTTTGTAGGATCGATTTCACCTTAGAGAAGGGAGGGGTGAATAGGGTGATACTAATGATAGCAGAAATTAATGCGGAAATATATAAAATAATTGCAGCACATATAATAGTAGAATGATAAAAGCAGAAATAGAACAACACAGATTTACCCAGCTTTGAGGAAACCCTGCCTATATGTTGTCCCCAAGGTTTCAACTAGAAATTAAGTAGTCAGACGCTTACGTACATAAAATTGCGACACCCGCTATCGACTAACCTAACTCTACACTCAGAACCCTACCACAACTCAACCACTGAGTTGTGAATTCTCAAACTACGCCCGTAGTTTGTACCTAGTCACACGACTAGAAGGTTACTCAATTTGGAAAGAAAAATTACAAAATAAAACTAAAAAAAAAAACCCTTTATCTATATTTAAGCCCAAATATATTACACCGGCCCACTATCATTTGAGAACTAAGAATTTCTCCCTTCTGTAAACTTCGGTTGTGTTCTTGTTTTCCTTTTTCAAAATTAGGGCTTTGCATTATTGAAGCCGCCGCTTGATCTTTTGCTTCGATTGAAGTATGCATTTGCTTTGGATTGCATTGTCAATCGATTGTTGCTTTGTTTGTCTTCGGTTTCTCTAATTTTTGAGATTGAGTGGTTTATACTAGAATGTGAATTGCCTTTTTTGAATTTTGATTATTCTCGACTTGATTCGAGTTTTATGTTTGTTCGTGATTTATCTAGCTCTGGTATTTGTTTGAACTCGAATACCTTTGCCGATAATGATTTTAGGGTATTTATAAGGATCGAATCCCTTAGTTTTCGTTCGTATATTCAATTTGAATTCTTCAAATAATTTTGTTCGACCATACGTTTTTGCTTGAATGCTTATGATATGTTCTGACTATTTCAATTCATATGTTGCTTGAATTTCTTTGAGTCGGTTCCATTATTTGTTCCTTTGATTTCGGCTATTTGAAAATTGTGGATGTAGTTTTCTGTTGTGACATTAGCGTTAAAATAAACTTGATTGCGTTGAGATAAACTTGATTGTGTTCCATTCCTTGATGATGTTTTCATCTGAAATCCCCTGCGACATTTTTTTGTTTGAACTGATGCATATCATTTCTCTTTGAACCGTGAATTAACTTTCTCTGTCATTTGAATTAATGATATTATGGACTTTGAGATATAAATTGACTCGATAAACTCTGAATTATTTTCAATATCTTCGTTTTATACTAAATATATGTATACATGTGTATCCACGCATGTATATATGTGCACTGTATGTTTTGTGTGCTTGTATACTTAATCTTGCATTTGTGTTCATCATGTGTTCATTTGTGTGTGTACTGG
Source organism: Allium cepa (assembly GCA_030765085.1). Taxonomy (NCBI): domain Eukaryota; kingdom Viridiplantae; phylum Streptophyta; class Magnoliopsida; order Asparagales; family Amaryllidaceae; genus Allium; species Allium cepa. The sequence continues at coordinate 72,651,521 of CM060941.1, read as the reverse complement.
GCTGTAGCCTTTGTTGCTTCGATCTAGTTCATTGTTTGCTTGTAGTATCTTGAAGTTGTAGCCTTGTTGTATCTTGATTGCTTGCATTATTTTCAGACTTCGACATTGCCATGTATCTGACCATATGCGTATGTATATACATCGTTGCTTCACTGTTTTGTGTTCATCATGTTCCACTGTTTCATATGCTGTATTGGTCTATTTGCTTTTTCATTTAACTGGTCTGGTTGCACTTTGAGTTTCATGTCCAGTTTGGTTGAGCCTTTTACTTTATGTCTGCATTTTCCCATTGTCATGAACATCTGCATATTTGATTGTTGTGCACTACATATATATGTATACATGTGTGTATACATATGTATGTGTGTGTGTCTACATATATATGGTGGTTTCTTTGTGTAGCCTTTATCCCATGCTTGTGTACTGCTCCCATTGTTGTCTTGATACAAGCCATTTCTTTGTGTCTAGAGCTTGTTGTACAAATGAACAACCATGTGTATGTGCACCGAGTATGTGGACTTGTATTCAGTTGCATTCATTTTGGGTTGGTCTTTGTTGCTCCTGATATGCTAGCTCGAGTTGTTCTTCAATTGTCTTTGAGTCTGTTGTGTGTCATCTCTATTTTGGTCTGGTTCACCACTTTGTGATGTATTTTTACTTTTAAAGCTTTGTTGAGTTCATGTATGCTTGTTTTTATGTGGTCGGTGTTGGTGCACATTGATGGTCAGCACATCCAGGCTATGTTATATGTGGTTCCATTCTTTTTTGGCATTTGTCCTGTTCAATTTTGATACATATGATTCTTCTATGCAGTTTTGTTGCCTTTTTCTTGTTGAGTAGCAGTATTGTTGTCATTTTGAATGTTGGTGTCTTGTTGTACACACTGGTTTATACATGTCTGGATTGGTTGCTTCATGACTTCATTGTCGAGTCTGTTCTCATGTGTAGACATTGAATTTTTGGTCGAGGCTTGTTTTATGTTGGTTTTGGATTCTTGTTGCATGAGAACTTGCACTTGATAATTTTGTGATGTTTTTGTACTACACCTAAGTTGAATCTAACTTATGGCTTGGGTTTGACGTTGTGCTCACTTGTCCCTGCAATTTTATCTAGTGTATATCGATGTGCACGACCTTGTGCCATGTACAGTGATACACTGTGCATGTCACAAGTTGTTCGTGTAGATGAATTCAAAATAAATGATGATGAACAACCCAAATAACTGAGGCAAATAATATTTTCAGAATATACATTTTATTTTACACTGCAAAATATTTCTTTTTCAATTTTACTACGTTAGTGTTTATTTTGCAGATAATTCAGATGCTGGATTCAATCATGAATAGAGTTGAAGATAAATATGAGTGAATCAGTGATATGTACTGAGGTCAACATTGTAAATTGAAATTTGTGATGTAATCGAAATTGTAATGTAACTGAAATTGTGTATATATAGTGAGAACTCAAATTTGTACTATTCAAAATTGTAATAAAATATTTTTTGAATAAAATATTTGTATGAATTTAAATTCTGTGTTATTTATTTTATTCATCAAATATCTATTTAATTATGTAAAAAATAAAATAGTACAATAACAAATACATTTAAATGAATATATATATATATATATATATATATTTATTTATTTATTTATTTTCATCAAACAAAAATCGTACACTGTCATATTCAACAATCTCCCCCTTTTGATGATAACAAACATATATTTAAGATTTTGAATTTGTTAAATGTATTTTGTCATTGATAAACCCTATTTGCTCCCCCTATTTGAATGCTCCCTCTACAACAAAGCTACCCCTTCATATATGCATGAAAATAAATAAAAATATGCAAAACGGGATGAGAATATGCATATAAAAAATAAAATATTTGAACTTTATTTGCCAAAATCTTAACTTTTCTCTCCCTCTTTTGTTATTAGCAAAAGAGTAATAGTTTTATAAAAATAGATATAAAGTGATAGACATTAATACAACATTAATACTCAATCGAGTAAAAATATGAAACTTCAATAAAAAATCAAACAAAAATCATAAATACTTTGTTAGGTGCATATTACACTTTAGAGTGATAGGGTAATGTCGGCATATAAAATCATATAGTTGTGTCTATTTGTGGTGTATTTATATCAGGAATTTGAATACCTACTAACCATGCATAACCGTTATGACTTTAAATGAGATTAGTAGTATTCCCAATTTTTCAAAAAATGAATTTCAAGCATCTTCTAACCATGCTAACCATGAGGACTTTTAAATGGGACTAGATTAACTTGTCTATTTCATAATCAATTTTGATATGTGTTTCATACATGCATAACCGTGAGAACTTTTAAATGAGCATGAAAGCACATAGACAAATATTCCAAGTAATTCACCCTTGCATAACCGTGAGGAATTTTAAATGAGAGTGAAAACTTTGAATGTTTTTCTTACTAAAAATAAAATAAAATAAAAATGAATAATTTTCTATTTGAAATACCGCATTTTGACATACTATATTGAATTTTTATGTGTGATGGTTGTTAGAAATGTGATAGAAATAGAGATTATCATGGAATTTTTACCAACAAAAGTTATTATAAATCTTGGTTAAATTTTTAAAGAAATTTACTAAATATACTGTCTCGAGTCATAATATATGATTAATATAAACACTCGTCACTTTTTCAATCACTGTTTATCTTTTTGATAATCAGTAGGGAGTCAGATTAGTTAATGTAGTCATTTATGATCAAATCCAAAAGTAATTACAAGATCAAATTTTCTAAAATGATTAATCTAAAATGAAGTCAACAAGAACTATTTTCTAGAAGGGGTTTTATAATAAAAATGTCTGCTAATTGAAAATCAGTTGAAATGAAAAATATGCAGATATTTTCTTTGAAAATTTGATGCAACTAATGAATGTCACTACATAAAACACGTTCCACTAGTAATTTTTCTATCAACTAAATTAACAGTGTAATCTGCATCCGAATTCCCCTTTGACTCAAGATTATCATTAGTTGGATGTCATACACCAGACCGTAAAGTTGCAACAAATACCTTAAAATATTTACAGCTTTTAAATGAAATTCTTTTGAATTTGAATTGAAACTGTGCAAATAAACAAATAGTGAACATAGTGTCAGATCGAGAAGCGGTAAGATAAACAAATATATCCAAATGTATCTTGAGTAGTCATCAATCAATAGAAAAACGACATCTCTTATCACCTAAACTTGCAATGTAGTTAGTTCAATAAAATCTATATGAAGTAGTTCAAAGACTCTAAAGGCACCTATAGTGTTCTCGGCATAAAAAGATAATTGACCAACAATTTTGCATAAATCAAAATCAAAATCAACATTCATTTATTTATCACATAACTGGCTGGTATAATTCAGATTTTGGTGCAAATTTTCACATTTAACATATCGTTCAAGACAAATGTACCGTTACCTATTTTACCTTCATGATAATTTTTCATTGTTACCCATTGTGACTCTGTCACCTTTGTACTAGGCTAAGAAACTTTGATTTGTTGTTCGTCGTATGCCTGGAATAGCCAGAATCTAGGTAACATTGTTGTTGTTCCTTAGCATGTCACCATACCTACACGAGGAAAGATTTTTGTGACCTATTTGTTTTTATAGGTCCATGGTTGTTAGTGACAAAAGATTTTGAAAAATACGTTTATGGAGAGCCAAAACAATTTATATTTATTCCTTTTGGCACCCAGATTTGTTTGACTTTAAGGGATTTTATATTTGTGCCTTTTGGAACCCATATTGGTATGGTTTTCACGCGTTTGAGTCTATACCAACAATTATTGTGATTGTGTCCAGTTTTTCCATAATTTGTGAACTTTGAATTGACTTGATTAATTTTGCTATCAACACATTTAGATTGAGTATACCCAAGTCTTTATCTATCAATATTGACGGTTTGTTTTCCTATTAGCATATTTAGTGATTTTTCTCCTCTAGAGATTTTTTTTCTAAAGTTGTAGAAAGTTGTTGGACTTGTGTTTTGAGTAATTCGTTTCATTTAATAGCAAGGTGCACTTTTCAATAGAATTTTCTCTCCTAGTGTTTTCACTTTCTTTCCAAAATCAGATTTCATTTTCAAGTGATTCTATTTTAATTTCTTTTTTTTTTTAATTTCTTCTTCAAGTGATAGACAATTATCACACTTAGGGCTCTTGATTTGATAGTTTTTAACCAATTGATCAAGCTGTTTATTTAATTCTATCAAACTATTTCTTTATGATTCAATTTTAGCGTACTTCTTCTTAAGTCTTTCAAGACAGCCATTTACTTCATGAAAATATCTAAGTAATTCCAAATGAGTAAGTTTTGATACCTCGCTTGGCTCATCATCATCACTGTCAGTTGTTTCTCCTTAAAGGAACAAATATCCTTTTCCACTCACACTGCCAGTGCTTTTGTCATTCATCAGTTTCATACCAAGTAGCTGTAAAACTTCACCTTTTCGGTTTCTTTCCTTGGCTGAGTCGATTCTGAGGACAATTTGGCTTGATATGTCTGGGTTTATTACACTTGTGATATATGATCTCATGCTCTTTTGAGTTGTCTAGTACTTTGACTATTCTACTTTTCAATTTTGATTTAGAGCTGGATTTCCGTATTTGTGGTTCCACCTTTTGAATCTCCTTATTAAAAGTGCCAGTTCAGCTGCTCCATCATCATCGTCATCACTTTCCATATATGAGAGCTATCGATTTCTTTCAAGTATCACCTCATTCACATTCTTCCTTGAATTTCATTTCCAGCTCATAAGTAGTGAGATTTCCAACGAGTTCTTCAACTTTAATTTGTTTTCAAATCCTTTGATTCTTGAATGGTAATAACTTTTGCTTGAAAATTTCATGGAAGAACTTTAAGGATTTTTCGGACTATTTCCAATTCTGTGTATGGTTTTCGAAGAGCTTTTGATCTGCATACGAGATTAGAAAGTCGTCCATACATCTCTTTGATATTTTCATCCTTGGCCATTGTGGAGTTCTCGTATTCGCTACTAAGCATTGTAAGGCGAGATTCTTTGTCCTGGGAGGTTCCTTCGTGAGTCACTTCAAGTGTGTGCCAAATTTCCTGTGCAGTTAGACAGTGTGAGACACGATCAAATTCAATTTGATCCAATAAACAAATAATAGAATTCATAGCTTTAGCATTAGCATTCTGTAGTTTATTTTCAAGATCTGTCCATTGATCCATCGGTTTTTAAATTTCCTGATTATCTACCACTATAGTTGGTGTCCTATAACCCGTCTCAATAATATTCCAAGCGTCAATGGTTTTTAGAAAAAATTTCATTTTACTTTCCAGTAAGCATATTCACCATTGAACATAGATGGTCTAACTATGGACCGACCCTTAGCAAAGCATTATTAAAAGAAGCCATTTTCAAAAAAAATCAAATATTTAAAACAAAAATTGTTTGTTGAAAAATCAAATTTTTATAACAAAAATTGGTTTTTTTTTCCTAGCTCTCATACCACTTGTAGGATCGATTTCATCTTAAAGGGGGTGAATAGGGTGATACTCATAATAATAAAAATTAATGTGGAAATATATAAAATAATTGCAGCACAGATAATAGAAAAATAATAAAAGCAGAAATAGAACAACATAGATTTACCCAGCTTTGGAAAAACCCTTCCTACGTGCTTTCCTCAAGGTTTCTACTAGAAATTAAGTAGTCAGATGCTTACACACATAAACTTGCAACACCCGCTATCGAATAACCTAACTCTACGCTCAAAACTCTGCCACAACTCAGCCACTGAGTTGCGAATTCTCAAACTATGCCTCATAGTTCGTACCTAGTCACACTACTAGAAGGTTACTCAATTTTAAGAGACAAATTACAAAATAAAACTAAAAAACAAAAACAAAATCCTTTATATATATTTAAGCCCAAATATATTAGATCGGCCCACTATCATTTGAGAAATAAGATTTTCTCCCTTCTGTAAACTTCGGCCGTGTTCTTGTTTTCCTTTTTCAAAATTAAGGCTTTGCTTTGTTGAAGCTGTAGCTTGTTCTTTTTCTTTGATTGAAGTACGTGTTTGCTTTGGATTACTTTGTCAATTGATTGTTGCTTCATTTGCCTTCGGTTGCTACAATTGTCGAGATTGAATGGTTTATACTGATATGTGAATTGCCTTTTTTTGAATTTTGATTATTCACGATTTGATTCGAGTTTTATTTTTGTTCGTGATTTAGCTAGCTCTAGTATTTGTTTGAACTTGAATACCTTTGCCGATGATGATTTTTGGGTATTTATAGGGATCGAATCCCTTAGCTTACGTTCGTATATTCAATTTGAATTCTTCAAATAATTTTGTTTGGCCATATTTTTTCTTGAATGCTTGTGATGTGTTCTGACTATTTCAATTCGTATGTTGCTTGAATTTCTTTGAGTCGATTCCATTATTCGTTCCTTTGATTTAGGCTATTTGAAAATTGTAACTGTAGTTTTCTGCTATGACTTTAGCATTGAGATAAACTTGACTTCCTTCCATTCTTTGATGACGTGTTCATCTGAAATCCCCTACGACATTATTCTGTTTGAACTGTTGCATATCATTTCTCTTTGAACCGTGACTTGAATTTCTCTTTCATTTGAATTTGTGATATTCTGGACTTTGAGATAAAAATTGACTTGATAAACTCTGACTTGTTTTCACTGTCTTCGTTCCATACTACACAATGTATACATGTGTATTCACGCATGTATATATGTGCGTTGTGTGTTTTGTGTGCTTATGTACTTGATCTTGCATTTGTGTTCATCATGTGTTCATTTGCATGTGTACTAGTCTGTAGCCTCTGTTGCTTCGAGGCAGTTCATTGTTTGCTTGTAGTATCTTGAAGTTGTAGCCTTGCTGTAGCTTGATTGCTTGCATTGTATTCGTACTTCGACGTTGCATTGTATCTGACCATATGCATATGTATATACAATGCTGCTTCACTGCTTTGTGTTCATTATGTTCCACTGTTTCATCTGCTGTATTGGTCTATTTGCTATTTCATTGAACCGGTCTGGTTGCACTTTTAGTTTCATGTCTAGTTTGGTTGTGCCTTTTACTTTATGTCTGTAGTTTTCCATTGTCATGAACTTCAGCATATTTGATTGTTGTGCACTACATGTATATGTATACATGTGTGTATACATATGTGTGTGTATGTATATATGTTTGGTGGTTTCTTTGTGTAGCCTTTATCTCATGCTTGTGTACTGCTCCCATTGTTGTCTTGATACATGCAATTCTTTGATTCTGAAGCTTGTTGTACATATGACCAGCCATTTGTATGTGCACTGAGCATTCGGACTTGTATTTAGTTGCATTTATTCTGGACTGGTCTTTGTTGCTCCTGATATGCTAGCTCGGGTTGGTCTTCAAGTATCTTTGAATCTGTTTCGTGTCATCTCTATTTTGTTCTAGTTCACCACTTTTGATGTATTGTTGTTTCTGAAGCTTTGTTGAGTTTATGTATGCTGGTTTATATATGGTCAGTGTTGGTGCACATTGATGGTTTGCACGTCCAGGCTATGCTGTATGTGGTTCCATTCTTTTTTGGCATTTATCCTGTTCTATTTTGATACATATGATTCTTCTGTGCAGTTTTGTTGCCTTTATCTGGTTGGTTTATAGTCTTGTTGTCATTTTGAATGTTGTTGTCTTGTTGTAAACATTGGTCCGTACAAGTCTGGGTTGGTTGCTTCACGGCTTCACTATCGATTCTGTTCTCATGTGTACACATTGAATTTTTGGTCGAGACTTGTTTTATGTTGGGTTTGGATTCTTGTTGCATAAGAACTTGTACTTGACAATTTTGTGATGTTTTTGTATTGCACCTGAGTTGAATCTAGCTTGTGGCTCGGGTTTGACCTTGCTCTCACTTGTCCCTGCAATTTTATCAAGTGTATATCGGTGTGCACGGCCTTGTGGCATGTACAGTGATACACTATGCATGTCATAAGTTGTTTGTGTAGATGAATTCAAAATAAATGATGACGAACAACCCAAATAACTTAGGCAAATAACATTTTCAAAATACGCATTTTGTTTTACACTATAAAAAATATTTCTTTTTTAATTTTACTACGTTAGTGTTTATTTTTCAGATAATTCAGATGCTGAATTCAATCTGGAATAGAGTTAAAGATAAATACGAGTGAATGACTGATACGTAACGAAGTTAACATTGTAAATTGAAACTTGTGGTGTAATCAAAATTGTTATGTAATTGAAATTGTGTATGTACAGTGAGAGCTTGAATTTGTAGTATTCAAATTTGTAATAAAATATTTTTTTGAATAAAATATTTGTTTGAATTTAAATTCTGTGTTATTTATTTTATTCATTAAATATTTATTTAATTATGTGAAACATAAAATAGTACAGTAACAAATACATTTAAAATATGTATATATGTTTATTATCATCAAACAAAAATCACGTACTAGCATATTCAACAGTTTTAATACTGGAGCGTCCCATAGCTTCAATTATGTTGTTCCCTGTAATAAATTTGAGCATCTTTCTACCTTAATTGGCAACTTTATCCTTGTGTGTGACTGATCCCATCGGAGGTCCTACCAACCTTAATTTGATTTGTAAAAGGGTGAAACTTCTTTACAATAGGCATCAATTCAACGGAGATTTCTATGGCCTCGGTTTTGAGGCCGTCGTTTCTTCTAAGCCGAACCGTCCCTTTGGTAGACGACCAGGGTAATTCTCTTATGATCGAATGTTGATTGCCTCTAGATTATGGAGGCAGTTCTATCTATTCGCTTGATTCTCACCCTTGTGATCTTGGCTCCACCCCTTTTGTCCAACTATTTTCGGATGTCTTAGGGAAGTCACTTCTCCCCTTCTCAAGCGGGAAATTTGAATCTCGCTTCGTTCTTATTCCTGTAGTTCGCCTTGTGTTCTTTCTCCCAGATGAATGATTTCTATGAACGGTTAGCCATGCCCTTTGGATTAACCAATGCTCCATTTTTTATCGATCTCATCAATCACATTTTCCACGATGTCTCAACCAGTTTGTCATGGTTGTCGTTGATGATATTCTCGTCTTTTCTAAGTCTCGGTTGACCCTGTTAAGGTCACCGTGATTAATATAAGTCTGTTCATCTTTCCTCTTTTGTAATTTAATCTTCTTATCTTCCTTTTGGGCGAATCATCTTTGTTAGAATTCTCTTTGACTAGGATCCCTCTAAAGTTGAATCTTTATCCTTGCTCTATAATCCATTCTTGAATAATCCTATGAAGTAGATTATTTGTAATTGATATAAAATGTTTTGTATTGTGTTGTTTGAGTTGTTAAGTTAGAATTTTGGGCTTTGATCGATTCGTTTGGCCAACGCTATCGAAAGGAATTCCAAAACACTTGAACATAGCAAACTGACAGAATATTATTTTCGAATAATTTAATGTATGACTGTATTATATATATATATATATAGTATAATTTTTCGAAATTAGATAGTTAAATGAATTGGTTGTTAGAAATGATAGTACTAGATTATTGTTTACTGTTTTGTCAATATTCCTAAACCACTTACTATTGTTGTATGTTATAAGGAGATAAAATTTTAAAACATGGTTTAGAAATTTGATTTGCAAATGAAATGAATTTGAATTAAGAATTTGAGAATTAAATTTTCGATGCTTTTCAAAATTTGGTTTTCAAGGTTTTGAAAAATATATATTTATTATTTAAAAGTATTTTCGAGTAAAAATTGTTTCTACAGAATTTTAAAAGAAGTAAGTCAATACTTCCCTCTCATTGTCATTAGAAAATAATTTCGGTGATGACTGCAGCACCATCGACATTCATTTTTGAGTCTCAAAGTGGGGAGACCACTTAATAGCTTTGCTAAACTTTATTTTGGAAATGGATTTGATTTGAATTTATTGAGTTTGATTTGATGTACAAATTATATATCTGTATATACTTATATCAAAATAATTAGAAATGATGCTGGAAATTTAACTCTTAAGTTTATGTTAAGTAATGGTTTTCAATTATTGAAATGAAGCAAAAGTTTAAATAAGTGGAGTGTTTAAATGAGAAATGGAATTGAAACTAATTGAAACAGTTGAACTAGGATAAAATTAATTTGTATAATGCTCAATTGCATTCTAAAACATATAGGTATGTATATACATATATATAACTTACCTAAAATATTCAAAAGTTAATGTAATGTGAATATATAATTGAAGGTTATACAAGAGAAAACTTAAGTAATAAAAATGTTTAAACGAAATTTTTCTTAATAGAAATGTTTTGAATAAAAGTTAAATTTGCATAGTGCTCAATTACACTTATAAAAAATAATAAAACTTACCTGGAAAAAGTTTAAATGTAATAAGAACATGTAATGGAATAATGTATAATATAAATGTAAGTAATAAGATGTCAAAAAAATGAAATCTTGTTATGGAATTTATAAATAAAATTGAGTGGTTATAATACATGTTTATACACTTATCTATGTTACAAGATATGTTAGGTAAAATAAATTGAATAATAAAATGAGAATGCTATTTACATAAATAAATAAAAGCTAAACTTGTAATAAATAAGTCCATATCTTGTAAAACTGTTCATGATACAAAAGTAAATTTCAGAAAAAAATAGTTAAAATTGAATTATGAAGTGAAATCAACTTAAGTGAAGTCAAATGGATTTAATAAATAAGTTAGATAAAATATATTTTGTTTAGAATGAAAAATGAACTTAAGTTATAAAGGAAAGTGATTTGGATAAGAATGCAAATTAATTGAAAGTGAGTTAATTAGAATAATTATAATAAATGGATATTAATAAGTAATGAGATGTATAATGTTAACACTTGAAATTGAAATTTATATGATTTTTCTATTAATTGTGGTATCTAGTACTATGTATTTTGAATCTATCTCTTCTTTCTGTTTGCTTCTATTCTCCAATCTCGTTCCTTTTCAGGGACGAAAAGATTTGAGTGGGGGAGAGTGTAACGACCTAGATATTTTAATGAATTTTATAACGTAATTAATTATATTTTTCTTGAAAATAAAGCAATTAAATTTAACAATGAAAGTTTGATATTTGGAATACGTCTATTTTAACATAGCAATTGGAAGATTTTTAACGGAAAATATGGAAGCTAGTTCTGATGTGTAATTTTCAATTTCAATTTATTTCCTTTATTAATGTTAAATTCTCCTTTATTTTCCTTTAAAATAAACAGTCATTTTTAAAATAATTTTTTCCATAAAAATAAATACCTCCTGATTTTTTTTAAAAGATTTACATATATACTTATATTAGAAAGAAAAATAAGGTTAAAGTAAATTAGAGAAGTACAAAAACTACTATTAAATAAAAGATCATAGAAATCCAAAAAGGTTAGATTAAAAAACATTTTCTAAATCAAAACCATTTCCAAATCAAACAGTAATTAATAGTATTTCAAAATGCTATTACGAGGTCAATAGCTACCATATCACTTAATCAATGCTATTTCCACTTTTTTCACTAAAAAAAGTTCAACTTTTAACATATATCAGTGTCACATCCAATATGAATAAACCATCAAATTTAAGCATATATAACATATATATAACTGAAATTAAAATCAATAGGTATATAAATGAAATTTAAATCTCAATGGTGAGAAATATGGATTTCTCTACAAATTCGTTGTATTTTAATTTAAATGTCATTCTCTTTTCAAAAGCCAGATATTTAACCAAATCAAACCAATAATTCATTGAAGCACTAATGCAAACTATTTTCATCTACCATATATCATACTGATTATCCAAAAAGGTGAGTTTGACTCACCAAGATTCCAGTTGACGACGAAGCGTTCTGGTTCGTTCAATTTTAGTGCACAATTTCATTTGCTTAAAATTTGAAAAAATTGGTTCAATCATGTAGTTGTCGCTATTACGAGCGCAACAAAAAATTTTTTGCCTCGATTGGACCTCGTAGGAGAAAATTTTCCATCTTATAAGATTTTGAGAATTAAAATAAATTTATTAATACAAAATGCACTTCTCTAAAACTCTTCTTCCTAAATTCAAACACTCCTATACAAGAACGCACGTGCATGAACCCAACATTTCGTGCATGATCGAAGCCTCTCTTCCTCATTCCTCTGTAATTTCAAAATCTGTCTTCACCATCCACCTCCTCTTCGCAAAAGCTTCCTCCTTGACCACTCCATTTTGAACTTAACACCCCTTCCCCAGATTGCGACCTAACAGGTCGATTCACTACCCTATCTTTAGCCGCACCATTCCAAACTTAGCTAGTCAAAATTACTCCACTCCACAAACACAAAACCAAACCCTGATTAGCCTCATTCCACCTACATCGACCGACAAGAAAAACCTTAATTTCAACCCTACTGTTCAACATGTCGAGCTCTTCAAAACATCACCGCACACATCCAAACAACTATAGACTTGTAGATCTCAACCTCACGACTTCAAAGATCCATGTTTTGAATTTTTCGTTGAATAAATTTGCAATGACCTGAGAATTTTAACAATTTTACATAACATAATTAATTAAATTTTTTATGAAAATAAATAATTAAATTTAAGAAATAAAAATTTGGTATTTGGTATGTGTCTATTAAAGCATAACAAGTGGCAGATTTTTATTTGGAGATATGAAAGTTTGTTTGGTTGTGAAATTTCAAATTTTAGATTTAAATCACTTAAATTAGTAAAAACTAAATATTTTTGAAATCTGAATATCTTTTTAATATAAGAAAAATGTTTACCATTTTCTAATGAGACGTCATATTTCGTTTCGTCAAATTTGGACTGCTCCAGCTCCGTTTACTTTATTTTCGGCGTTTTAGCAGCATATTTGGTAGCGAAAAACAAGTTTTGATAGGTTGGTCATTTCAATCGTATTTATGTACCTTTCTATTCATCTCGTCGTGCTGATCTCTGCATTATATTCATTTGTGCATTTCGATGTCCGGTACGCGGTGAAATCGGTGAAACAATTAGCCGTATCAGTTCCACATTTGAGTCTGTTGGGCATTCAATGTCTTTTCGTTTGTTTCCCGAGACAACCAATAGCCAATAGTCATTAATATTTTCAGCTTTCAATAGGCATGAATTTTGGTTATTCCTTATTTCAATATATTCTCTGGTTCATATATTTACTTTTATTTTGGTACTTGGCTTTATTATTTTGGCTCTGTTCTTTCACTCGAAAATATAGATAATATCTATCTGCATTCCTTTATCTTCCTTAAAACTACTCTTCATTCTCAGAGCCACCAAATTGTATTCCCAATTTTGACTTTTGATATTTGGCTTTGTTCCTTCACTGTTTCCACTGTGCCTCCATTCAACCTTCCCAGAGACTCTTCCACATCCTCCCTCCTTCACTCATATGAACCCGCTTTTATCCATAACCAAGCATCTCCAACGACCTCCGCCACTCTTCCCCAAGACAGCAGCTTGTCTCTCTTCCTTGCACGCATCCCCACGAATCCACCAAACCCCGAGCCTGTCACTTCCCACTGCCTCTCCTCTGTGCATCACTCTTCATATCCCACGATAATCCCTCCTCCACTCGAACTTTCGCCACACAGTAACTCTACCCAAAACCGCCTTAAACCCTCTTCACCGTGGCCAAGCCACACCATTCGCCGGCACTCCACCTGATAGCTCCGACCGTATCTCCATCACCCCAGGTGCTGCCTGTGATGACAACCCATGCCACAACGAAACCCATCCGCTCTCTACCTTACTCAAGCAGTCCTAGCCTTCCAGTTGCCTTGCTAAACAAGCCACACCTCAGCCCGTTCATTTCCAACCATGCAAGCTGCAGCAACTATTTCCTTTCCAAGCAGACAATCTTCAAACTCATGTTGCATCCATCTCCGCTTTACAGCCACACAACCTCTTCATTGTTCGACCTGCTTTCCTTCTTCTTACGCATCCTCTTTCTTATTTTATCCACCATCTACTTTTCCTGCTCCGATTCTGCCGTATAGTCATTTGGCGAGGCACTGTTGGTTCAGTTTTATAAAAAAGATAGGTATATATGTTATGCATATATATGTATATATATTCTTTTGATCCATCGAATCTTAGTTGGCTCGCTTTGCTTTATTTTATTTGTGCTTGCTGTCCAGAGAAGTTCAGCAACAATTGTCGCGTTCTCCACTTTTTCATTGCTTGTTCGTGCTCGTTTGCTTCTTATTCGCGCTGTTTTCTTGCCTCGAAAGGTTAGCGATCACTCACGATTGACATTCTTATGTTTAGTAAATTTATATTCACATGAAATGACGATCGAAACATATTATTAAAGGTAAATTTTTAGTTATTTAATTGTTAAATATGATATGCTAATTTGTTGAATATATATTTATTATATTTGAATTGTTAATTATGATATATGCTTGTCATTGATATGTATGCTATTTATATTACTTTTCTATTCCCACACTGCAAGTTCCCTGTTAGTTTAGAAATCCATGGGGTTAAAATGATACATACCCGAACGATCCTATAGATTAGGAAAAATCGTTATGGGTTGAAATGATAAACCCAAGCGATTTTATTGATTTTTTAAATTTTGGAATTGTGGGTTGAAATGATATATACCTATAAATATTAAATTATTGCGGATTGAAATGATATATATCTGTATATCACTTGACCATAAAATAGAAAATTATATACGGACATCGTTGGTCTATTTTTGAAAAATTATTTCCAAAGTTTTGAGAGAAAATATGTAGGTTTTAATAAGTATTGATTTTTAAATATTATTTAATGATTTTATTTTAATATATGTGAAAATTTTATATTTTCAAATTATATTTTTTGAAATTTTAGAATTATAAGTTATGTTTTAAATTGTAAATTATAAAATTTTACTTATAACTTTATTATTTTAAAATTATATAAAATAAGATTTGAAATAGATCTAATAATAATAAGATTTAATTTAATAATAATAATATAGTAAAATTTGATAAGAATTAAATTTAACTAGTATATAAATAATATGTTTTAAATATTTATTTACAACTTATATTAATATTTTAAAATAGCCTTTTGTAATGATTTAAACAAATAAAGGTTGGAATGTTATGTTAGAGTGGACTTGTAAATTAATTTATTAAGAGTTCAATTTAAATATGAATTGATTTGAACTTATTGATTTTGAGATTTAAAGATATGAATTTATAAATTAATAACTTGATTTTGACAAAGGTGATTTAATGAATATTTCAAATTTAAATACCATTATAATTGAATTTTAAATTTTGATTTAAATTTGTTATTTGAGATTTTATTTGAAAATTTATAAAAGGTATTAAGTGAATAAGTTCAAATTAAATATAATTGAAGTTAGATATTTAATTTTGATTTTAATTTGTAATACGAGATTTTATTTAAATGTTGTTAAAAATGATTAAGTGAATATTTTCATATTTAAATAAAATTAAAGTTGAATTTTTGAAATATAAATGAAATTTATCAGTTTGAGTTATTGTAAATTGTTTGAATATTTAAAGTTTGAAATCTATTGAATTGGAAGTGGTTTAAATTTGAAGTTTAAACCTGGATTTGAATTTGAATTGAACCTTTAACATTTCTAATTGAAAATGTTGAACTGAGATTGAACTAAATTGAATTTTGAAACTAAAGTTGATTTGAATTACTTTGTGAAATTGGAAGAAATAATTCTAGTTTGAAACTATTTTGATATAAACTCCTTTATTATATGAACAATTTTAATCTATAGCTTATTTTTAATATATAAACCATTTTCTTATATACATTTTAAATTTATCAACAATTTTTAACATACATATCTTAATATATATATACTATTTCTAATATATAAACTATTTAATCCATAACCTATTTTAAATATACACTATTTTAATGTATAACTATTTCAACGTATAAACTGCTTTCAATGTTTAAACTATTTAAGTTGAGAACTATTATGATTTAGATTTAATGGATTTAAATGTGAATACTTTGATATGATGGTTTAAACTATTTTGTGATTAAAATTTTGGAAATGAATTTGATATAAAGTGAATATAATTTCGAAAGTAATTTGATTTAGAAATGGATATGAAATTTTGATATGAACTGTTTGAAATGATAGTGACCACTGTGTGAAATAAGTGTTTAGTTGTTAAAGAGACCGGGATTGGATATTGTCATACTCTCTGCCAATACCGAAAACCACTTTAATTACTATGTACGTGGTGGAGAATCCAGAATGAAGTAGGATGGTTTAGCAAACGCCTATATGAGGTATGAACGCAGCCCTGACCCCCTCGGGTCAGCTTGATGTGACTAAAACAGGAGCCACATCGGGCCAAGTGAGGTCACACCTCCGATCGAGCATGCTTCTTCGATGTCATTCTATTACTTCGTGATTTGATTGGGTACACCTTTGACTATGGGAGTGTGTCTCGAGGTGGGTGGGAGTAGCTTCTATGCATTACCACCAGTTCGGATCCGCAAAACGGTAGTATCCTACCCTAGGCATTGCCTCGCGTGCCTTGTCACATGCCTTATCACGTCCATTTCGAGTTTGGTTTGTACAGTACCTATGGAGTGCCCTCTGATAGTCCTCCAGTTTACGGAGGAATTACGGTACTATATAGACTACGAAAATGTATAAAAATGTGTTAAGGGGGAATGGGTAATGCATTAATGTTATTTTAATAGTTTATTTTACTATAGATATTATCTATGTAGCATATTGTACCGTGTATGTCGATAGTTTAACGGATCCTTAAGGGATGGAATCCCAACATCCTTTAAGTTATATTGCATTTCACTTGAGTTGATTTACTTGCATAAGAATGTTAATCCTGACTCGAATGTTTTGTGTTTTGTTTTATGCTCGGGTTGGACTGAGTGTCACAACATTTGAGACTCGTCTTTGGAGCTTGGAGCTTTGCTTGAAGATCCATCTTTATCTATTCAGCTTCAGTTATTAGTTACTTCTAGTTATTTATGTTCAGACTTGTTAATTGCTTTTGTATTTGTGACTTCTATACACTTGGGATTTTTTGTTGTATTTATTCAGACTCTGATGTTCTGTAGTAGCTTCGTGAACTACTATTTATCTATTTCCACTGCATATTGCTATATTACTCTGTGTCTGTGATTCTATGATTGATTTATTTACTACGTATGCTAAGTTATTCCAAATATAAAAATTGATAATATGTTGTTTTGAGCAATTCAAATCCGACACGTGTGGATGATTGTCGGTTTGAAGGGTTCAAAATAGAAGGTCGTTAAATGTGGTATCAGAGCTCTGGTTTAGGCAAAACTTAGCATATAAAGCAAAACTCATTAGAGATAGGGTAGTAATACCGTAGAATGAGTAAAATTAATTACAGAATCATCTTTGTTCGCGCTTGAAACTCTTTGTTAGGATCCTCTTAGATCTGGATTTCTTTTAAAATTTTGGAACTTTCCCTTTGTTCTAAAATCCATCCTTGTCTTCTCCAGTTCGTGTTCTTTTAATACTGGAGCATCTCATAGCTCTATTTCTGTTGATCTCTGTAACTTCATCCTTATGTGTGACTGATCCCATCGATGTCCCACCAACCTTAGTATTATTTGAAAAGGGCGAAACTCCTTTACAACAGGCGTCGATTCACCATAGATTTCTATGTCCTTGATTTTGTTGCTGTTATTTCTTACAAGCCGAACCATTTCTTCAATTAATTCTCTTGTGATCAAATGTCGAATGCCTCAGGATCATGCAGGTAGTTTTAACTTTTCGCTAGATGCTCAGCCTAGTGATCTTGACTCCACCCCTGTTGTCCAACCATTTCTGGATATCTTTGGTGAAGTCACTCCCCTTTCTCCCAAGTAGGAAATTGAATTCTACATGTGTAATGACCCAATATTTTCAAACATTCAGATCCACACATATGGAAATTGAATTGCTTAAAATATCAGATTATTAATTTATATTTGGCAAAACTCAGCATATACAGTAAATAAATCAATCACAGAATCACAAACATAGAGTAATATAACAATAAGCAGTGGAAACAAGTGAATAGTAGTTCATGAAGCTACTATATATATATATATATAACAAAGTTAAAACAAGATACAACAGAAATCTCGAATACATAGAAGATTCAGTACAATAGTCAAATAACAAAATCTGAATATATCACTGGAGTCAACTGAATAACTGAAAGCTGAATAGATAAATGGATCTCCAAGCGAAGCTCCAACTCTGAAGGTGAGTTTCGAATGCTGTGACACTCAGTCTTGCCTGAGCGTAAAGAAAAAACACAAAACATGCGAGTCAAGATTAACATTCTTATATCAATAAATCCAACTCAAGTGAAATATAAACTGAACTATAAGTAAGAAGTTTGGGATACCCATCCTCTAAGGATCCATGGAACTATCTACTATGTAGTACAATATGCTATTGTAATATGTCTATCGTAAAGTAAACTATTAAAATAGCGTTAAGGCGTTACCTATAGCCCCCTTAACACATTTTTATATATATTCTCATAGTCTATATAGTACCGTAATTTCCCGTAAACTAGGCTTATCAAAGGGCACTCCATAGGTATGGTACAAAACAAACTCATAGTGGTCTCAATAAGGTAGGTGATACGGCACAACTTGGCAATGCCAGGGCAGATATACCAACTACACTTCCAGGTTGGTGGTAACGCATAGCCGCAACTACCGCCCACCACAAGGGTGCACCTAATCAATCAAAATAATAGAATAGTATCGAAGAAGTGTGTCCGATCAAAGGAGCTACCTCACTTGGCCCGCCAATTGCTTCTGTTTTAGCCACCATAAGCTAACTCATGGGAATCGGGTCCATGTATATACCTCAAATAGAATCGTTATCACCATCCTACTTCATTCTGGAATCTCCACCGCTTACACAGTTGTTAAAGTGGTTTTCGGTATTGGTAGAGTGTATGACAATAATCAATCCCGGTCTCTTTAACAACCAAACGTTATTATAACACCATGGTCATTTCAAAATATCATACTTCAGAACCAAAATATCATATCCATTTCAAACCATATCAATACGATATGATTTCTCACTTAAAATAATATTCATTTCCAAAATCATAACACTTCCCAAATTTATAACTCTTTCGAAATTATAACACTTTGAAATTATAACACTTTGAAAATATAACTTTTGAAATCATAATACTTAGATAACCATAACACTTTCCTCTTAAACAGTTTAGATATTAATAATAGTATATATGTTAAAATAGTTATAAATAAAATAGTTAATATAATAAAATAATTTGTATATAAAGTAGTTAAATTAAACAGTTCATATTAAAGTAATTAGTATATTAAAAATAGTATTATATTAAAATAATTTTATACTAAAATAATTTATAAAGTAAAAAATATATATGTACACACTAAAATATTTAAGATGGTAGAATAGTTTCCTCAGGTTCACAGATCGACTGAAATCAACTCAAATTCCAAAATACCATTTAAATCAAGTCTCGGTTCTTCCATTTAAATTCCGTTCAAATCTCAATAAACCATTTTATATCAATTTCAAATATAGACTTGAACGACAAAAATACAATTTCAATTTCAATAGATTTCAAAATTTAAATATTCAAACAATTTCAAAACTAAATTTGATAAATTCACTTATATCTCAAATTCAACTTCATTATTATTTAGTTTTGAAAATATTCACTTAATAAAATCCAATATCATTTAAATAAACCTTAATAAGCTAAACATTTCTTTCAATTTAATTTAACTTGAAATATTCATTTAATCTCTTTAAATCAAAATCAAGTTATAAAATCATATCTTTAAAATCTCAAATTTAATAAATTTCAAATCGATTTTAATTAAATATAATTCTTAAAAGAATACTATTTCAAATCAACTTAAATTTATCTTTCCAACCTTAGCTTATAAAAATTATTATAAAAATCTATTTTAAAATATAAATTTAAATAAATACTTAAACATATTATATATTAAAATTCAAACTTTATTGGATTAAATCTTATTATTAAACTTAATTTATATTAAAACTTAATTTATATATATTTTAAAAATAGTAAAATATAAATAAAATCTTAAAATTTATAATTTTAAAACTAACTTATAAATTTTAAATTTCCCAAAACATATAATTTTAAAAATCGAAAATTTAAAACTTTATAAAATAACATTCGTATATATAATATTCAAAATCAATATTTATGTAAAACCATATATATTTCCTTCTTAAAACTCTTGGAAATCATTTCATAATATATATATATATATATATATATATATATATATAGACCAACGATGTCTTTATATAATTTTTTATCCTATGTTCAAGAGATATGGATATTTATCATTTCAATCCGTAATTCAAATATCTACGGGTATATATCTTTTTAACCCACAATCCCAAATTCAATGCAATGAAAATCTCTTAGATTTATCATTTCAACCCATAACAATTTTCTCCTTCTACAAGATCGTTCGGGTATTTATCATTTCAACACATAGGGAATTTGATACTAATAGAGAACTTGCAGAGTGAGAACAGTGATGATAATAATATAACATATAACAACAACACATATCATCAATTTCAGATAAAATATAAATACATATCATGGTGTCAGATGTCATAGGTGAACAGTTACAGATAATAGCATATAAATATCAGTTTACATAACTAACAACAGAATATTTCAATTGTCGTTTCAATTGAAATCAAATTTAATAAATATAAAAACGTTAATCGTGAGTGGCTGCTCACCTTTCGAGGCTAGAGAAATGAACGAGAGTGAGAGTGAATGGACATGGACAAGTACATGGATTGAACGAGCAGGACAGTGACAAGGTTGGACCAGAGATCGCTGAAATGAAAATATGTGTTATATATGTTTGTTTCAAAAATTAATTTAAAACATATATTTTCAAATCAATATTAAATTCTAAATACAAAAAAAATCTTCACCTATCATATTGCAAAATCATTATTAGATTAAACATATATAGTTTCTTTCAAATTCTATATTAGCCCTAAATTATATATATTTTCCAAAATTCCAACTTTAAACATAAAATTACAATATCTATATCTTATACAACAATATTTAAAAACAACATTTTCTTAAAACACATCATTTCCTCCTAAAAAAATTTCAAATAAAAGTTAACATTTTTTTACATATTAATATAAAATGGTAAACAAATATTCAAACATAGGCCATTGTATATAACAGCAAAAACAAGCTTCAGGCAGAACTGCGAACTACACTATACATACATACATAGATACGCGCGCGCGCGTGTGTATATATATGAACTGCTATATAAACTACCGCATAACCTTATAGATATTATATGTATTTTTTTTCAAACCAATATAAAACCCATATATTAATTATATAAACTTCCCCTTCAGCCGAGACAAGACAACTACTTCATATATATATACACACTTTGTAAATATGTTACAGTGAATATATACTTTAAATAATAGACGACTGAACTAGACTCCTATTCTGCAATTAAATCTGTAAACACATGTATCTATAAACATACATATAGTAGAAGACTTAAACTATGTAATATGACATATTTTTATATACATTTAAAATAATCTACAAACACCCAGGTCATATACAACTTACACCTTTTATTATAGAATGAGTAAGCTATATATATATATATATATATATATATATAACAAAATGTACCCTTACCATCAACATATTATATATATAAGCATTGCCGAAAGTAGATTCAAAATACATATAATAACATATACATATATATGACTAACATAAACCAGATATATATATATATATATATCATACAACATAACATATGTACACAAATATATATATATATATATATATATATATATATATAACTTATATAAATATATTACTGAATGAATATAAACTTTAAAACAATATACTATATTTCTTTATAATGAAATTTATACTATAACATAGATATAAAATATATACCTTATATACAGAAGAGAGGGAACAGCCAGGGTCGTAGGGACGAATTAAAGCAAGGCAATGGGAGAGGGTGGTGGTGAGTGTGTTCGGGTGCCTGGATGATGGGATCGGATGGGAAGGGGAAGGGCCGACATTGCATGGTGGAGAGGCGGTGTGAGTTTGGCTGTGTGCTTGGTTTTATGGCGAAATGAAGTACACGACAGAGAGAGGCCGAGGATGGTTGCAATAGTCCGGAGCGGAGATGGAAGTATCGGCTTGAATCGTTGGTGATGGCTACTATTTGGACATGCTCGGATGGTCTGGGTGGTGGGGTCGCGTAGCAAGGTGGCATGGAGAAGTGAGAGGTTGTGGGTGGGCTCATGGTTGACAAGTGGTGGAGCAAGGGGAAAGTAGTGGTTTTGGGGGAGGAGCTGTCTTCGGCAATTGTTCAGTGGTTATCAAAAAAAAGAATGAGAGGAAAAAGGTTGAGGATGAACAGGCAAAAGAAGATGGAAGTGAAAACGAACTGGCTCAGATAAATATAGCTTTATATTATAATTTCAAAAATTGAAAGTAGAAAGAATAGGAAAGGTAGAGCAACAAATGAACCGGTTTAAAATATTGGAACTAATGGAACACAAAAAGTCAAGCATGATAATTTAGGAATATAAATGCAAACATATGTTGGTATTATACGATGAATATATGAAAATACATTAAAAACAAAAAGGCCTAAAAACGGAACCGATGCAACAATCATTTCACGAATTTCAACGTGTACCGGACGCCGAAGTACTGAAATAAATATACTGCGAAAATCAGCACGAAGAGATGAATAGAATGGTACACAGGTATCAGAAGTATGACCATCCTATCGAAAGTCGATACCCGGTACCCAAAAATGCTACTAAAACACCGAATTAAGATAAACGGGGCAATAACAGTCCAAATTTGAAGAAACGAAATATGACGTCTCACTCAGAAGAGGATTTACAAATTTATTATACAAAAATATTCAGGTTTGGAAAATATTTTATATCATCAAATATTAACTGATTTAGATTGAAATAAAATTTCACAATAAAATAAATTTCCATATTATCTAATGAAATTTTACATTTGCTATGTTTAAGTAGACGTATTCCAAATATTAATTTTTTTATTTTCAAATTCAATTATTTAAAAATTTCACAAAATTACAATTATTTACATTATTAAAACTAGTTAAATTCACGGGTCGTTACAACATCGATCTTATTCCTGGAGTTTGACCTATTGTCCTTCCTCCTAGAGAATGGTTTATATGAATGGTTAGGCATGTCCTTTAGATTAACCAATGCTCCTTCCTTCTTCGTCGACCTCATGAATCGCGTGTTCGCTATGTTCTCAACAAGTTTGTCCCCATTTTCTTTGATGATATTCCCGTCTTTTTTAAGTCTTGACCCAGTTAAGGCCGTCGTGATTAATGTAAGTCTATCTATCTTTCCTCTTTTATAATTTAATTATCATATCTTTCCTTTCGAGCCTATCTTCTTAGTTAGAATTCTCTTGATTAGGGTTCCTCCAAATTTGAATCTCTATCCTCGTTCTAAGATCCTTTTTTGAATCATCCAATGAGAGAATATTGAGTTGTTTTAAATTGTAATTGAATCATACTATCATTTGTAATTGATATAAACTATTTTATATTGTGTTTGAGTTGTTAAGTTTGAATTTTGGGTTTCGATCGATTCATCTCGCAACCACTATCGATTAAAATTTCAAAACATTTAAACAGAGAAAACTGACACAATATTGTTTTTGAAATTAGTAAATGAAAGAATTTTATGTATGATTATGTTTTATATATAAAAGTGTAATTTTCTAAAATTAGATCGTTAAATGAATTGGATGTATGTTATAGAGAGATGAAATTTTTAAAACACGATTTATAAATCTGATTTGCAAATGAAATGAATTTAAATTAAGGATTTGAGAATTTAATTTTTGGTGCTTTTCAAAATTTGTTTTTCAATGTTTTGGAAAAATATATTATTTGAAAGTATTTTCGAATGGGAATTGTTTTCAAAGAATTTTTAAAGAAGTAAGTCGGTACTCTCCTCTTATGTCGCTGGGAAATAATTTCGGTGATGACTGCAACATCATCGACATTCATTTTCGCGTCTCAGAGCGGGAGACCACTTAGTAACTTTGCTACACTTTTTTTGGAAATGGATTTGATTTGAATTTCTCGAGTATGATTTTGATGTATTAAATATATATATATATATATATATGTATGTATGTATGTATGTATGTATGTATGTATGTATGTATGTATGTATACATTTGTTTCATAATGGTTTGAAGTAAAACTAAAAATTTAACTATTATGATTTATGTTAAGTGATGGTTTTCATTTATTGAAATGAAGAATTTTTTTTGAATAATTGGAGGGTCTAAAATGAGAAATGGAATTTAACAACTTGAACAGTTGAACTAGGATAAAAATTAATCTATATAATACTCAATTTCGTTCCTGAAATTTTCAAAAAAAGAGTTAAAATGTAATGTGAATACATAATTGAAGGTTATACAAGAGAAACTTAAGTAATAAAGAGTACAAACTAAATTTTGCTTAATAGAAATGTTGTAAATAAAAGATAAATTTGTATAGTGCTCAATTGTATTTTGAAACATTTATATAACTTTCCTCGAAAAGTTTGAATGTAGTGAGAATATGTAATTGAATAATATACAATATAAACTGAGTAATAAGATGTCCAAAATAAAATTTTGTTAAGGGAATTTATAAATAAAAATTTGAGTGGTTATAACAAATGTTTATACACTTAATCTATGTTACAAGATATGTTAAGTGAAATAAATTGAATAATAAAAAGAGAATGCTAATTAAGTAAATAAGGTGAATGCTAATAAATTGGATATGAATGTAAGTTAATTAAGAGCGAGTCAATTAGAATGGTAATAATAAATAAATGTTAATAAGCAATGAATTTATTGGATATGGTTTTGAAATAATTGTTGTATCCGGTATGTATTTGAATCTATCTTTCTTTTCTGTTGCTTCTATTCTCCTATCTCATTCCTTTTTGGGGTCGAAAAGTTGTGGGGAGAGTGTAAATACCAAAGAATTTTAATGTTTTTAAATAACATAATTAATTAAATTTTTCATGAAAATAAAAAAATTAAACTTTAGAAATGAAAATATGATATTTGGTTTGCGTCTATTGAAGCATAGCAAGTAGTAGATTTTCATTTGGAGATATGAAAGTTTGTTTGGTTGTGAAATTTCAATTTTAAAAGTTAAATCAATTAAATTGGTGAAAATTAAATATATTTGAAATCTGAATTTTTTTTACATAAGAAAAATGTTTATCATTTTTTGAGTGAGACGTCATATTTCGTTTCGCAAAATTTAGACTGCTCTAGCTCCATTTATTTAATTTTCGACGTTTTAGCAGTATATTTGGCAATGAAAAGCGAATTTTGATAGATTGGTCGTATCATTCATAATTGTGTACCATCTGTTCGTCTCATCATGCTGATCTCCGTAATATATTCATTTGTGTATTTTGGTGTCTGGTACGCGGCGAAATGTATGAAACGATTAGCCGTATCGGTTATGCATTTGAGTCTATTGGGCTTTCTATGTCTTTTTATTTGTTTCCCGAGACTATTTTTGTACCTAGCTTTATAATTTTCGCTCTGTTCTTTTACTCGAAAAATATATATAATATATGTTTGTATTCCTTTACCTTCCTGAAAATTGCTCTTCGTTCTTAGAGCCACCATATTGTATTCCCAGTTTTGACTTTTGATATTTGTTTTATTCCTTCACAGTTTCCACCGTGCCACCATTTTACTTCCCGAAGCCTCTTCCACGTCCGCCCTCCTTCACTCACATGACCCCGCTTTTATCCATAGCCGAGCATCTCCAACGACCTCCGCCACTCTTCCCTATGACAGCAGCTTGTCCCCCTTCTTGCACGCAACCCCATGAATCCACCAGACCCTGAGCCTGTCACTTCCCATTGCCTATCCTCTGTGCATCACTCTTCCCATACCACGACAGTCCCTTCTCCACCCGACCTGTCACCACAACATAACTCCAACCAGAGCCGCCTTAAACCCCCCTCACCGCAGCCAAGTTGCACCATTTTCCAGCACTCCACGTGACAGCTCCGATCGTATCCCATCACCCCCACGTGCCGCTTTTGATGACAACCCATGCCACAGTAAAACCCATCCGCTCTCCACCTTACTCGAGTAGTCCTAGCCTTCCAGTCGCCGCACCAAACCAACCACACCTTAACACGTTCATCTCCAACCATGCTAGCTGCAAACCTATTTCCATTTCGAGCAGACAAGCGTCAAAGTCTGGTTGCATCCATCTCCGCTTTATAGCCATGCAACCCCTTCATTTTTCGACCTACTTTCCTTCTCCCAGCGCATCCTCTTTCTTATTTTATCCAACATCTACTTTTTTTGCTATCGATTCTACCGTGTAGTCATTTGGCGAGACACTGCTGGTTCAATTCTTATAAAAAAGATAGGGGTGTGTGTGTGTGTGTGTGTGTATATATATATTCTCTTGATCTATCGAATCTTAGTTGGCTCACTTTGTTTTATTTCATATTATGCTTGCTGTCCAGATAAGTTTAGCAACAATTATCTTATTCTCCACTTTTTCGTGTACTTGTTCACGCCCGTTTGCTTCTTATTTCTACTGTTTTCAAGCCTCGAAAGGGGAGCGATGACTCATGATTGACGCTCTTATGTTTAGTAAATTTATATTCATAAGAAATGATGATTGAAATATATTATTAAATTTAAATTGTTAGTTATTTAACTGTTAAATGTGATATGTTAATATTTAGAAATTTTTAACCTATGTTAATTGACATATGACACCATAACCTGTTGAATATAAACTATATCTGAATTGTTAATTATAAAAGATGGATCTACCCTAGCTTATCGCTCCATGTCACCATCGTTTGGTCGATACGAATGAGATTGATGCGAACGGCATCGATACGATCTCGACAACGCCTTACAAACCCAAATTTGCATCGACCATAACTCAAGATCTACAAGTCCAACTGCTATTAAATTTTCACAGGAGCTTGCGTACAATCTTAGAAATGTTCATGATCGATCTCGGCTCAACTGGACAAGATTTGGATCGATACGAATCTCGTTCGTATCGATCATGGATCGAGTCGAAACGACCAGGGATCGATGACGTGGGCCCACCTACATGAGAGGAGTCTACCAAGATCTGAGCGAGATATTTGCATCCTAAACCTATAAATAGCAGTCCAAGAGCTTCAGAAAAGGGATCTTCTTCTTTTTGGTTCTTCTACGCTGGTACTCTGTAGAACTCTGTTGTGACTTGATTATTATCATTTATACTCTTGTAACCAACGAGTGATAATCAATAAATAGCAATTCCTCAAAGTGGACGTAGGCTGCAATGCCGAACCACTATAAACCGTGTTTTTATTGGTTTCCTTTTAAATTTTGAGTGCTCTTCACATTTATATTTTCTACATACTTGCTATTTGTGATTCATAATTGTAAACGGGCGTTTTCATCGACACTTGGGTGTTTGTGACAAATTTTGGTGCTGCAAACATTTTTATGCTTTCATTGAGAAGGCAAGCACTTAAGGACTCTACAGCTTAGATTTTGGATATAAAGGCTTAAGGACTTCGATCTGCAAGGCAACGGTGAAGCAATCAGCAAAGAGACCAAGAGCAGAAAGGAGCCAACATGAAGGAAGCCAAAAAGCATCCTCAAGAGCTAATCTGTGACTACCCAGAATTTTGGACATTTGAATTGGAATATTTAATTGATTTTAAATATTTAAAAGTTAATTATTAAATTGAATTTCAAATGTCACTATTTATTGAGCAGTTTAATATTAAATTAAATAATTGAAACTTGGGTAAATTGTTGAATCTGAAATTTTAAGCTTGTTAAAAATAATTTAAAGGCTTGTAAAATCTATATTGATAGTACTAAAGATAGTAAAAGTGTTAAAAATAAATTTTAAGGTGGTTTGTTCGGTTTTAAAAATATACCATTTAAATTAATATTTAAAAATAGCCTTTCGAGACATAGTCTCGGATTTTGACGAAACCAGTTCGGTTGGATCCGTAATAGTGTTTTATTATCGGATTTCAAATTTCGTAGTATTTGGAGTTATCATATAATCGTACGATATATAAACACGTTGAAATTCATATCGATTATTTAATACAATAACTGGGTCCAAAAAGCTATCTTCTCCATAAGATCGAATTATGACCCGAAACCTTTCCCGTTGTGTTCAAAATAGGGATATAACATTATAAACGCCTGGCGGCATGCCTCGATAGGAGATCGAGATTTCTAGCTTGATCTCGAGATATTTGAATTCAAAATTAAATTAAAATTGTATATTGTGACCAGTCAAAAACAAATCACTGTGATTCAACATGTAGCTTGCCTTTTCAACACATGTCCTCCCTATTAAACACGCGACATCTGAAAAATAAAAATAGAAGTAAAATGGTTGACGCCCAAAATAAGTCTCCCATTCCATATTTTCGATTCAAGAAAAATTTGGGAAAGTAAGTATCTCGAGTCTACCCTCTTTCGTCGCATAATTGAATCGAACCCGTGGAAGAAAAAAAATGGCGACAGAGCTGTGTACGAAAACGAATCAATCGTTTGATCAAAGGGGAGGAGGGGAATTCTCGCGCTCGGGTGAGATGACATTTGTGACGGGATGGACGACGACTATGGGCGAGTAAGGCATGTACCGCCGTTGGTGATGGGATTCAAGCTGCTCAGGAAATCGCAAGGCTAGGCTAGGGTTTGGTTTAGCAAGCACGCTGGGTTGGGCGAAGTATCGCGAGGTCGAGAAAGCTAAGCAGGGATCGGAGCGGCACTACTTTCGAGCGTTGGATGGCGAGTCTCTTTGACAGCTAGAGCTTCGGGTTCATGGTGGCAGCGGCGATCAGGGAGGGCTCGTACTCGAATGAGAGTTTGGGCAGTGAGGTATTTTTGCTGTTTTTATTTTCAATTTAAAATTTATGTGCATATATATATACACACACACACGGGAAATAAAACCATTATTCTTTGTTCGTTTCTGTTTTTAATTTAAATGTAAATAATATGTATATAAGGTTATTGACAGGGAAAATATCTTATTAGTTACAGCAAGTTATAGCTGTAGTTTTGCATTTACATATTTTTTTTAATTTAAATATGTATATATATATATATATAGACTGTCGGTAAATGTGTATATAGATAAGACTTTGAAAAAAATAGGGATTTTAAAATGTTTGAAGAATTTATAAAAGTAGAAATTTTGAAATCTATAATTTATTTTTATAAGTATATATGTGGTTTCGAAAGAAACAGGAAGAATGAATATACATATATATTTTTTCACTTATTGTTAAATTTTACAAATAAGTATTAAGGTGGTTAACTTATTTAATTAGCTTATTCTATTATTTCAGTCATTAAAGTATAATTTATTAAAGGAAAATTAGTTTGTGTAAAATACTTAGTTGATTAAATTAATAAACGGTTCGATTAATTAAATGATAATAAACCATATAATGTTTATTCAAGGTCTGGAATCATGAAGAATCGTGAAGAAAACAAGCTGGTTTGGTTTAGATCGCATAAATCAAAGGTGAGTTAATCTCACTCGTTTGGATATTTAAATTTAAGTTATTGGTTGAATGATTGAATTGACTGGATGTGATATTATATATATATTTGAGTGATTGATTTCCCACATTATAGAGCGGATGAGACCCTATGCGCCCCGCATAATAGCGGATGACCATATATACCGCGATATCCCCCTCGAAGTGGGATTTGTATTTTATATTGTGCTAACATATGTGGACGCTGGTAAACTGGTTGGAGAGATCCAACTGGATTCCTCAAAACGATTGAATTTATTTTATATTCAGCGTGCAATTTATTTGATAATCTATGATAGATTATATTGATTATATTGGGGATTTAAATTATTGAATGCTATGCTTGGTGTAATATATATATATATATATATATATATGGGTATTTCGAGAAATGGATATATATATATATATATAAAGTTTTGGATTTTAAAGGAAATGAAAAGAAAATTCTTAAGTAAATAATTTTTGGGAATTGGATAATCGAGTAATAAGTTTTAAAGGGAATTTGAAACTAGGAAATCGGTTTGAAATCGATTTAGTGTTTTGGAATTTGTAATTTAAAGGAAAATGAGAAATGAAAATTGGTAAACTGGTTAATAACTGAAGTGGAATATTTATCAATGGATAAATTTAAAAGTATAGATTCTAGTGAAATTTATAAAAAAAGGTGCATTTCATTTTAAAAATAAAAAAATGATTTTATTTTTTAAAAAAGGTTGGAAAGTATATTTTTCCTGGAAAACTAAGTGTATTTTCAAAGAAAAGATTTCAAAGTATAAACTAGAAGTTTAAAAAATGTTTTTTAGAATCTTTTGGAAAATTTACTATTTTAATTATTTTTAAGAGAAAAATAAATATTTATTTAAGTTAATTATGGTAGTTATTTATTTTAAAGGTAAATTAGTCTTATGATTTTTTTTAACATAAATATTTGATATAATAACTTTATTTTAAAAGGAAATTTTGGTTTAAGTTTTACTTAGAAACTCTTATAAAACTTCTTAAGTATTATTTTTATTTAAGTAATTTAGTAGCCTTAATGTATAAATTTAAGTATACATTTTTGGAAGTGATTATAAGGAGATGGAGATGTGTTTTAAAAATAAAAAGTGGTTTTATTTTTAAAGTGTTGAAAGAAATTTACGGGACTGGGACCTAAATTAAACCACAATAAATCGAGCAGGATTTATAAATGATTAGATGGCTATTTTTTTATGGAAGTATATTTCCCTGAAAAGCCTAGTATATTTTCAAAAGAAGATTTCTAAGTATAAGTTAAAGGTTTAAAGTTGTTTCTCAAAGAACGTTTTTAGAGAAATTATTATTTAGTGGCTTTAAATTTTTTAAAAATAAATATTTATTAAGTTAATTATATAAATAAATTATTTTAAAAAGGGTTAACTAGTATTATGATTTAAAAGATAATTATTTAATATTTATACCTTATAGAATAACTTTTGTTTTGAATTAGCGTTGGCTTAAGTTTTACATGATAAATTATTATAAAATTTCATAACTAATATTTTAAATAAAGTGTTTAAGTAGTTTTTATTTTAAATATTTTAAAGTATATATGTTTGGATAAAGTGTTTTAAATTATTTTAGAACCTAAAGTATTAAGACTTGGTGATTTTCATTGAAAATAAAATAATTGGGTGGAAATTTATTCCACGAGAGAAAAAGTGATTTTGAAAACTATTTTCAAAGGGTTGAAGCGTGGAAAAATATCTTGCGAAGATATTTTGAAATAAATAATTTGGGAAATTATTAAGGCCTGATGGTTGTTTGTGGACGTTATTTGATAGTTAAATAATCAACTATCAACATTGGCCAATGCGCTAATCGTTTCGAAGAGTCCGGGATCGGGATTAATTTCTCGAAAACCACTTCGATCAAGTTTGAACGTTTTCA
Source organism: Allium cepa (assembly GCA_030765085.1). Lineage (NCBI taxonomy): Eukaryota > Viridiplantae > Streptophyta > Magnoliopsida > Asparagales > Amaryllidaceae > Allium > Allium cepa. The sequence continues at coordinate 72,619,839 of CM060941.1, read as the reverse complement.
TAGGAAGACAAGAGCTTGGAGTCGTAGATGGAGCAGTGAAGTGTAAGGGCTAATCGCTACTAATCCTAAGGGTGATTCCAAAAGGGATGTAGTAGGACTAGTGCCTTCGGTTCCGTTTGGACTGGAAACGGACTTGTCTGGACGAATGCTATCAGAATATCGTCAGGGGGACAATGAGCATTCTAAGTGTATGTGTGCCAAAAAGGTAACGCATAGCCTCAAGCCTCATCAACTGGGAATGGCTAAATCAAGAGAGGTGCAACAAGGCTAAGTGGCTAGCAACCAATTAGGGTAAGGTCATCCCTGTCTAAATGTCCCTTTTTATTCAGCTGTGTGGGCGGTTGTTGATCCCAACCGTGGGGTGATCTTATTTGGACTATCCAGTAAGGGATAGCTCCGGTCTTATGTTGTAGGGGATCAGGGTGGACCCTCGGTACTCTGAACTAGACCACGTACTGTGACGAGCGGTACCCCAGTAGCCCTGCCATTGATGGAAACCCAATCTCCAATAAGTGCTTTCGGACTTGTTTGTATACCTATTATGCTGGAATTTAATGAATGTAACAATTTTGGCTATTTGAATAAGTATTTGTATATAGACACTATTATAATATCAGAGGATTTGTTAACAAATTTTTGGTTATCGTAAGGTAAAAACCCGACATGTTTATTTGTAGCATGGTCTTACAAGATACCTTTGATTTTTGAAGTATTTTGGAATCTTTAATAAGCCAATTGAGTGTGTTTTCTCACGCTGATTTTCCAAACTGATTCGGGTGTTATTTCACTATAATGCTTGGTCAGACCGAGTATTATAGAATATAGGAAAGAGTGCTGTGGAGCTTAAGAGACGAGCTAGATGGCGAGACGTATCACAGATATTTGACGTATATTCCGCTGTGTATGATTAACTGCATAGTCATTTTTAGTGAGGATAGGTTATGATAATTACCCTGTTGTGTGCTATGAATTATGTTGTACTCTGATGATGTAATGTATAAAAATGATATAGTTCTTTTTGTTTAAATATCAATCTTTTATCTATTATATATTGTTCTGCTGCAATTGTGAGATTCTGTTGTTGTTTTGTTTCCTCTTCTTCTACTTCCTTCTTCTATCCCTTACAGTTTGATTTCCGGCATTCGATTGTTTGGCATGTAATACAGTGGACGTATTGACGTCGATTTTTCGAGTGTCGAAAAATCGGGTCGTGACATAATCAGGCCTAGTCTTCATCATCTGAGATGAGATGGAGATGATGATGGAAGCTATGCATGAGGGAATGCTGAAAAGGAAAGAAGAGATGATGCAGAACCTACTCTAGCAAATCAGACAAGCAAGAATGCAAAATCGAGGGAACGCTACGGTAGAAAGTGCTGGAGATAGAGGTCAGGAGCATGGAGCAATCAAAACCCAGAATAGAGCGGGACCATCACAAGCAGCCGCAGAGCTAGGAGGAACTCCCGAGGAGCATGTTGATCCAACCTCAGGAAGAGTACCATGTGGAGCTGTTCAACACGGCATTGATAGAGGAATGGATGCACATCTAGGAGAGAAGATTCCAAGATTTCCTCGTGAACTCGGGAGGCGGATCGAAGGCAACAGACAAGGACTATAGCTTGACGATAGTGACAGATTGGTGGAGATGGTCAGACAAGCCATGAGAGGCAGATTTTTGAATAGTGATCTAGAAGATGTTAACAGGATCCCCTTCACTCCCACAATTAGGTAGGCTAGGAATCGGGAGGCGGATCGAAGGCAACAGACAAGGACTATAGCTTGACGATAGTGACAGATTGGTGGAGATGGTCAGACAGGCCATGAGAGGCAGATTTTTGAATAGTGATCTAGAAGATGTTAACAGGATCCCCTTCACTCCCACAATTAGGTAGGCTAGGAATCCACCAGAATTCAAGCTACCGACATTGGAGACGTATGATGGAAGGACAGACCCTATTGTTCATCTGACAAGGTAAATGCGGCATATGGAAGTACTGGGGGCATCAGAGGAGGTCATGGCCCGATGTGTCCTACTGTATCTGACGGACATAGCAGCATTATTGTTTATTCAATTGGAGAGCAGTTCGATTGGAACGTGGACCGAATTGACTGAAAATTTTATGAGGCAGTTCAGGGTTCACATCTAGAGGCCCAAGAATGTGATGAGTCTGACGACACTGAAGCAGAAGATCGAAGAGTCTTTGAGGAACATCTTAACATGATTCAATGCAGCGGTAGCATCGATGGATCGCCCAGATCCATCCATGGTCTTGATGGCAGCCGTATCTGGCATAGCTGATGGAACAGAGTTCAAAAATTCATTGACAAGGGACCCACCTATAGAACTCAGAGAATTCTACCACAAGGCAGAAAGGTTTTTGCGACAAGTGGATGCATATACTGAGAGAGTGGAAGGAGATGGAGTTGATGTTTATGCAGTCAAAAGCGGAGACCCGCGCGGGAAGGATTCAGGCAAAGATAAAGGGAAACGAAAGGTACATAATAGCAGAGATGAACCAAAGAGGCCGCGAAGGAAACCAAGATTCACCTCTTACACGAAATTGAACGAGACTTTGGAACGAATCTACCAAGACAATAACGGACAGGTTCCCTACCAGAGGTCGATGAGGAGGGACCAACAATGATAGAAGATCAGACAAATATTGCTTATTCCACGAGCTAAGCGGCCATAGTACAAATGATTGCAGGAACTTGAGGGATGAGATAGAAGGTCATATCCGGAATGGCATGCTATTACAATATGTGAGAAAGCGAGCAGCAATGGTGGAGCAAGAATGACCACCATCTGCATCAACTGGGGACGGCTCAGGATCAAGGCATCAGCTTGTCATTAACTGATTGAAATAATGGCGAATAAGTCACAAACTCCACAAAAGTGTGGTTAAGTCGCTTATACATGTACCAGATCATGAACTGTCCTTAGGCGTGCCATGAGACGACTATCAACCGCATTAGTGTGGGTGTCTGCACTTTGACGCTTCATTTTTTTTGCTTTTGTTTTCTATTCTTTGCATCTGAACTTGATTTCGTTGAACATTTTGGTTGTAAGGCTCATTTTGAATGTAAATCTGGTATTTGTAGTTCCATAACGACTAAGTCACTTACACATGTACGGGATCATGAACGGTCCTCAAGCATGCTCTGAGATGGTGATAAAACGCCAAAACAAACAATTCAGTAACTAACTCAAACGTGAAATCTGACATTAATGATATTAAGTCCCCCCGGGCACACGCAACTCGCCTCGAACGGCACCTGACCATGACACAATTCGCCTCGAACCGCACCCGGCTGCGAGCGGTCAAAATTCGCCTCAAACGGCATTCGACCTCGAATGGTCACATACCGCCATGAACGGCATACGATGGCGAACGATCACTATTCACAGTCAAGTAAGATTATCAGTCATTTTGCAGGTCATTAACAGGAACGAACATCCATCTTATGGCATCACAAAACACACCTTCCTATCGCAAGGCATTTTTTGGGAGGCAAGTGTTATCCCGCCTTTTAGCAAGGCCGTGTCACCAAAAAACTAACTGTAAAGCAAAGACATATCGTCCTTAAAGATCGGTTACATACAGGCCTGCTATGAATTCTAGTAAATTTTGCCTAAGTTCGGATAGGGCTACAATTGTACAACACAACAAACAAAGCTGGGAAGCCAACATTTCAAATTACAAGTCAATCGGAGCCCGTGTGCTCAAGATATTGATCGATCAAAATCGAGTCGATTCAATTTGTGTAGGGTTTGCTTCGAGTCTTACCAAGCCTTACTTTGGGTTTCCAAGAAAAATGTTTCGAATCAGAGAAGGGTCTGCTTCGGGTCTTGGACAGATTAGCATGTTTATAAGCTGCTTGGAGTCACCACAACATATGCTTTGAGTCACTGGAAGGTCTGCTTCGAGTCAAGGGGCAAGTTGCTTTGAGTTAGGATCATGAATCAATATCATGTCCATCCGTGTTCATATCCATCTACTTCGAATCCATTCTCTTCATATCTATGTGCTTCGTACCGATCCATCTTACGATCACCCCTTTGTATCGATCCATACTGCAACATGCTTTGTATCGATCCGTCATCTGATCGATACGAAGCAATGAACCGCGGACCGACACAAAGCTACACCTCAGGCATCGATGCAAAGTAGACTGGAGCCCCTTAAAATTTCCTACTTCGTATCGATCCCATCCCTGTGTAATTCATATCGATCGGTAGAATGATCGATGTAGAACAATGACCACGAATCGATACAAATAGAAAGGCTTGGCAGTTGATCGATACGAAAGCAAGGATACGGGATCGATGCGAAGAGCATAGCACCCGACGGATACTAGGGAAGAAGTAGTCAACGCGGCATAAAAGATGGATCTTCCCTAGCTTATCGCTCCACATCACCATCGTTTGGTCAATACGAACGAGATCGGTGTGAACAACATCGATACGATCTCGACAATATCTTACAAACTCAAATTTTCATCGACCATAACTCAAGATCTACAAGTCCAAATGCAACCAAATTTTCACACAAGCTTGCGTATAACCTCAGGAATGTTCATGATCGACCTCGGCTCAATTGGGAAAATTTTGGATCGATGAGAATCTCATTGTATCGATCATGGATCGAAATTAAACGATCAGGGATCGTTCATGTAGTCCTACCCAAGTGAGAGAAGGAGTCTACCGAGATCTGAGCGAGATATTTGTAGACTACACCTATAAATAGCTGTCCAAGAGCTTTAGAAAAGGGATCTTCTTCTTTTTAGTTCTTCTACGCCATTACTCTATATAGCTCCACTATGACTTGATTATTATCATCTATTCTCTTGTAACCAGCGAGTGGTAATCAATAAAATGGCAATTTTTCATAGTGGATGTAGGCTAGAACGCCGAACCACTATAAATCATGTGTTTCTATTGCTTTACTTTTTAATTTTGAGTGCTCTTCACATTTATATTCTCTACATACTTGTTATCTGGGATTCGTGATTGCAAATAGGTTTTTCATTGACACTTGGGTATTTGCGACCAATTTCGGTGCTAACAGTAATGATTTAAAAAATAAAAGTTGGAAAGTTAAGTTTAAGTGGACTTGTAATTTAATTTGTTTAAGAATTTAATTTAAATAAGAATAGATTTGAACTTATTTATTTTGAAATTTAATGATATGATTATATAGCTTAATAACTTGATTTTGATAAAGGTGATTTAATGAATATATCAAATTTAAATAAAATTGTAATTGAATGTTAAATTTAGATTTGTAATTTGAGATTTTATTTAAATATTTATAAAAAGGCGATTAAGTGAATAATTTCAAATTAAATATGATTGAAGTTAGATATTTATTTTTTATTTAAATTTATAATTTGAGATTTTATTTAAACGTTCTTAAAAATGATTAAGTGAATATTTTCAAATTTAAATAAAATTAAAGATGAATTTTTGGAATATAAATGAAATTTATCAAATTGAGTTATTGTAAATTGTTTGAATATTTAAAGTTTGAAACCTATTAAATTGGAAGTGGTTTAAATTTGTATTTCAAAATTTGATTTAAAATCGATATAAATTAAATGGTCTGATGAGAATTTGAATTGAACCTTTAACCTTTCTAATTGAAATTATTAAATTGAGATTGATTTAAATTAAATTTTGGAACTAAAGTTGATTTGAATTAATTTGTGAAATTGGAAGAAACAATTCTAATAGGAAACTGCTTCGATATAAACTCTTTTATTATATGAACTATTTTAACCTATATCGTATTTTTAATATACAAACTATTTTAGTGTGTATATATATATGTGTGTGTTTTAAATTTATGAACAATTTTTAATATACATAATTTTATATATGTATTATTTCTAATATATAAACAATTTAATCTATAACCTATTTTGTAACAACCCTTAAATTTTTGATAATTTAGTATGTTAATTTAATGAATCGTGTTATTTAACATTTGAAGAAATAAAAAGTTGTAAGGTAATAATGAAATAATAACTAAGATGAAACGTAACAAAGTTAACAATTAATGAACTTGATTCAATCAAACAAAATAATTTAAAAGTTATTACTTGGTTATAAAGTGAATATAAGAAAACTAGTGTAATATTGAATCAATTGGGGATTAGTATATAATTATCGATAATTGGATAAAAACAGTGTTATATGAGCAATTGTAACATTTGTTTGTTAATAACTTATAAGTGTAATTAAAAGCGAACGGTAACAATTATTGTATGTTACCCCTCTATTTAACCTGTTAATTTAAACTGGAAATAAATTTCAATAAAGGTTATTAAATATTATGTTAATGTAATTTGAGTTAATATTTAGAAGTAATGTTGATTTTATTCATAATATGATAATTGGTTAAATAAAAGATTTAATAAAAAGGATTTGGATTGAATCAAATTAGTTATTTGGAATTAATTATAATTAAATAGAATTCAATCCACAATAAATGAAGTTAAATACTATGGCAATTATTATTCGGATGAATTGGGAAATTATTGATGTATTTAATGTTAATATTACCTATGAGAATATAAGTTAATAATGGATTTCATAACTAGGTTGAGAAAATCAAATAAATGGATTTTATTGGAATTTTAATTGATAATTAATGAATGTATTAAAATTGAAATTAAATAGGGAAATAGGTAAATTAATTAAGTTTGAATTGATATCTAAATTGTTCAAAGTATGGTAATTGTTTAAGAAATCAAAAATGATAAGATTTGTTAATCATGGAATTGGAATTCGACAATTTTGATTTAATTGATTTAATATTTATTTATTTAATTAACTGAGATATAGGCATTTTGGCCATTAACTTGGATTTTGAAGAAATCGGTTTCATCGGATCTGTAATAGTGAATTATTGTAGGATTTCAAGTTGCGTAGCAATCGAACTTGTCATTTGATCGTACGGACTCGAAACGCCTAGAAGTCAATTTAATTGAAATCAATTGAAATCAATTTGAAATAACTTAATTTTAGCATAACTTCTTCATACGATGGAATTTGGGCTTGAAACCTATTCCATTGCATTTAATATATTTAAAAACATCTGTTTTGGTATATTGGTTGACCCATTTTCGTTCCGAAGTCAGAACAGGCTTTTCGAGCCATTTATCGTTCAATTTTCCAAACCAATCAAGCCCATTTGTTTCTATTGTGTTCTGCCTATATATATGTCGTTATAAACCCTAGTAGCCTTTCTATTTCTCATTTCTATACGTACAGAAATTTCTGTTGCTCCTCTTTCTCAATCGCAGACAAACCCTAAAATTCACAACCCAGTTTCAATTCAAAATTCAACCTTAAAAATTCAAACTCCTCAAACAATATCGAATTATATACCGATCGAAAGCTCTCGACGAGCGCATCTCATTTTGTGATTGCTTTTTCGATTTGAGTAACCGTTTAGTCAGAAAAAAGGGATTTGGCTTCGGTCATCCATTGGTAATCGTTGAATTTAACAGTGGATCTACGCTGTGGACTCAATCGGAAGGCATAGTCGTGGAGGGAGTGTCGAGGCAAGTCCATACATACGGTCGCTTTGGGTTGCAGGTCATCGGAATGGCCGCGATTTGGGGATTTTGCGTGCGGTGCCGGTGGAGCTGGAGGAGGCCGAAGGCCTTGGCGTGGTCGACGTGGAGGCGCCCTGAGGCGGGAGTGGGGCGGAGGGCTCTGATGAGGTCATTGGCGCGTGGTCAACGCAAGGCAGGAGGCAGCACGTTTCAGTCAATTCTGTGAACGAGATGGCAGCGTGGGGTTTCACACCTAATTTTGTGCCGACGTGGCTAGCCTCTACTGGTTCATTTTTTTCTTACTATTATTTAAGTTAATTTAAACGTTATACGTTCTAACGTCGATTACTTTTGCATACGAGGTCTGTTTCACTTGACCATAGGATAGAAAATTATATACAGACATTGTGGTCTATATATATAAAAATATTTTTGAAATAATTTCTACGGTTTTGTAAGAAATATATGGTTTTATACAAATATTGATTTTAGATATTATATAAATGTTATTTTGTTGTTGATTTTTAGCTATGTATAAATTTGTTTTAAAATATAAAATAAGTTTAATAATAAAGTTTAATTTTTTAAAATATAATATGGTTAAGTATTTATTTAAATTATATTATATATAGAGTTCATAATGACTTAAATAAAATTAAGGTTGGAAGATAAATATGAAATTGATTTGAATTAAATTATTTAAGAATTATACTCAAATAAATTTGATTTGAAATTTAATAAAATTGAGATTTTAAAGGATAGGGATTTTATAATTTGATTTTGGTTTAAAGTGATTTAAATGAACATCAAGTTGATTTAAATGAATATATCAAGTTAAATAAATTGAAAGAATATCCAATTATTTGAAGTTTAAGGTTTTATTTAAATGATATTGGATTCATTAAGTAAACTTTTCAAATCTAAGTAATGGTAATTGAATTTGATATATATGGAACTATCAAAAACTTAGTTTTGAAATGGTGGAATATTTAAAGCTTTGAGATATATGGAAACTGAAATGGTTTATTTGGGGTTCAAATCTGTATTTGGAATTGATTTGTGAAATTGAAGAAGCTATTATATTATATAAAGTATTTTAATATTTAAACCATTTAAGTGGTGTAGTTATGTTTCAAATTTATGAGATTCAAAGTATTATGATTTGTAAGTGTTATATTTCAAGTGTTTTGATTTCGAAGTGTTATAACGTTGAAAGTGTTATGATTTTTGGAAAGGATATGTTTGAAATAAAAATGATATTATATTGATTTGGGTTTTAATAAAATGATATCATATTGGTTTGGTTTTTGAAATGGAAATGATATCGTATTTATATGGTTTTGAAATGGATATTATATTCTGGTTTTGAAGTATAAATTATTTTGAAATGACCGCGATGTTATAATAACGTTTGGTTGTTAAAGAGACCGGGATCGGAAGTTGTCATACTCTCTGCCAACTCGAAACCACTTTAACAACCGTGTACGTGGTGGAGATTCCAAAATGATGTAGGATGGTGCCGACGTTCTATTGAGGTATGTACGTGGGCCCGTCTCCCGTGAGTTGGCATACAGTGGCTAAAACAGGAGCGATTACGGGCCAATGAGGTAGCTCCTCTTATCGGACACACTCCTTCAATACCATTCTATTACTTTGTGATTGATTGGGGCCCTTTGATTTTGGGGGTGTGGCTCGAGGTGGGCGGTAGCTACGCGCTATGCGTCACCACCAGCCCGGATGCGTAATTGATATATCTACTCTGGCATTGCCTAGTTGTGCCATGCCACCTACCCTAGCGAGCTTTACTACAAGTTTGATTTGTGTCGCACCTATGGAGTATCTTCCATAGTCTCCCGATCAGGAGATATGCAGGTACTGTATCTACTGGCACTATTACGTGTTAAGGGCTATATGGGTAATGCCTTAACGCTATTTTAAAGTAAGTTTATTTTACTTTTAGACATTATTATAATAGCGCGCATTACTACATAGTAAATAATTTAACAGATCCTTAGGAGATGTAAATCCCGAACATCTCTTAAGTTACTACACTCACATTAGACATTGGATAGAAGATGCCAAATCCCATAAACATCTCTGATGTCGTTTCACTCATATTTATTTCTGTTGATTTAACTCACATAAGATCTTTTAGTTCTGACTTGAGTGTTTTGTCTTTTCAATTCGCTCAGGTCGGCCGGAGCATTTTAGGATTTGAAGACCTTATTTCTGGAGGACGAAGACGAAGATTGTATTATTACTATTACTTATTATATTGTTCTGATGCGTCACATTGTTCTGCTGCATTATTTATTTTTGTCTGCTACATGTAACTATGATATGTATTGTATAAGTATAATCAAATGTTTTGTAAAATAGCTTCATGAACTGTTATTTGATTATTATATTTTGTCATTCCGCTGTGAGATTATGTTTTGTATTATTTCTTTCTCTGCTTTTCTTATCACCTTAATAACAATTCGCTCCTTTGTATGGTTTGAGTCCGACATGTGTGGTTTATCGTCGATTTAAAACTTACAAAAAGACGGGATGTTACATTTGGTATCAGAACGAGGTTTTGCGATAAACCTTAGCTTTGTGGGGTCTGACTCTTTATTAATAGGTAGTAATACCCTATGATGAGTCGCTGAGTGTATATATATATGAGTCGCTGAGTGTATATATATGAGAGAGCGTATTTGTTAGTGTTATAAAAAGGTTTTAACATTATGTTATTTTGTTCTGTTTTGTATTTATAAATTCTGATTGGTGCATAGGACGCTAGGACATCAATATGAATTTCTAAACACTTAATAGGATAGATCGACACAATATTTGTTTTGAAATATAGGTAAACGAAATAATTTTTCCTATTATATTTTCTACATATAAAGTAATAAATTTTATGAAGGTTATATTTGGTTGTAATATATTGGTTATTAGGTAGTAAATTTATAAATATTGATTGGAAACAAGATTTGAAGAAAATAAAATAAATGAAAATTGAAAATTTTAGAACTTAAGTTCTAGGATTTTGAAATTTGCTTTCAAAGGATTTTGGAATAAAATAATATTGTTTATAAGTATTTCCTGATACAAATATTCCAATATAATTTAAAAGAATTGTTTTAAAGAAATTTTGAAAAGGAATAAGTTCTGTACTCCCTTCTATGAAGTTGGAAAATAATTTCGGTGATGAGTGCACGCATCATCGACATTCATTTTCGAGTTTCTAAGTAGGAAGGCCACTGTAGTAGTTTTACTGTAGATTTATTTGATAAACAAATATAAATTTCAAATTGTTTTAAATATAATTGTATTTATAAATTGTAAGTGTATACATCTATCTATTATTTTAAAATGATTTGAAATTTAACTCGGTATTTAGTTCTTACGTTTCCATTAATTAATAGTTTCAATTATTGCAGTGAAATGGAATGTAACTAATTAGCATTGGAACTTCTAATTAAAATAAGAGATTAAATGCTAGGTTATAAATGAAATTTCAAGAAAGTTGAAATATGTAACCTATAAAAACAAAAGATATGATTATTGAACATTTAATTTATTAAAAGAAATAAGATAGACTTGTATAATTTTCAGTTGCATTCTTAAAAAGCATATATATAACTTACCAAAAGATTAAAAAGTTGAAATGTCTGATAAGAAAATGTAATGGAAAATTTACAAGTAAGACTTATGTAATAGAAAGGTTCAATGAATTACTTTTATAAATAAGAATTTGATGTTATAGGGATTATAAACTTAAGTTATGATTGAAATGCTACTGATTTAATGTAATAGAAATATAAGTATTATAAATAAATGATAATAAACTTAAGTAAATGGTTGAAGCTATTTATAAATAAAATAAATAGAAAAGATAAGTACGTAAATATGTGATTATAGACTTAAGTTAATGTATTGATATGCTAAGTAATTGAATCGCACATGAATACCATAAATAAATGAATAAATGAAATTAAGTAATAAATGAATGAATGGAAATTGAAAATTTGCAAGAATAAATGTAAATAAAAAAGATAAATGAAAAGGAAATCAAACAACAAATATTATGAAATGAAATTATTAAGAATGAACTTGATCTATTGTTTGGAATTGTTGTTTGTTTGGTTTATGGTTGTTTGGGCAAGGATTCTTTAAATTCGTTTGGATGTATAAATAATCTATTTAATTTCATCTAAGACTATTGAGTAAATGGTGCACTTAATAGTTTATTTTCCATTCTGTACAATTTAAAGTTTTTGAACCCAAACTATTTGTTTTGTTTGATATGGATGAATTGTGTTGATTATACATGATAATTGTATGGTGTGATTGCAAGTGGTTGTTGTTGTTTGACATTGATTTGTTTGCTAGTAGATAAAACAAAATTAATATTTCATTCTATATAATTATTAACTCTTTTTAGATTATATAAGTGAAATGCAGGTTATGGAAGCAATTGCTACTGCTTTTGGCTTCATAATTAACCGTCTGTTTGCCCGACAAATAGGTACATTTTCGGATTACGGTTTTATAGCGCTATTATAATTTTTTTACCGTTGTTGGGATGTATTATTTTGAGATATTGTGATATATACTATTATATTTGATATTATATTTTCTTCCGAGCCTCCCCGTACAAAGGAGACTCTGCCAAAATTTTCCCTAAATTTTGAACTTGGAAAAATTTTGAGAAATGTTTTTCAAACTTTATTGATTTGAGTATAAAAAGAATTAATGGTTATAAGTTAGTATATTTTATTTAAATTAATTAATTTTGTAAATTGACTAGTTTATAAAATTAATATTTTTGAATAAGATGTATTGACTACTTAATTCTTCCTTTTCCCTTCTTTTTCTTTTTCGGGGACGAAAAGTTTTGAGTGGGGGAGAGTGTAACAACCCTTAAATTTTAGATAATTTAATTTGTTAATTTAATTGATCATGTTATTTAACATTAGAAGAAATAAAAATTTGTAAGGTAATAATGAAATAATAACTAAGATGAAACGTAACAAGGTTAATTAAAGTTAACAATTAATGAACTTGAATGGAATTCCAATCAAACAAAATAATTTAAAAGTTATAACTTGGTTATAAAGTGAATATAAGAAGACAAGTGTAATATTGAATCAATTGGCGGATTAGTATATAATTATTGATAATTGGATAAAAACAGTGTTATATAAGCAATTGTAACATTTGTTTGTTAATAATAACTTGTAAGCGTAATTAAAAGCGAACGGTAATAATTATTGTATGTTACCCCTCTATTTAACCTGTTAATTTTGAACTGGAAATAAATTTCGATAAATGTTATTAAATATTATGTTAATGTAATTTGAATTAATATTTAGAAGTAATGTTGATTTTATTCATAATATGATAACTGGTTAAATAAAAGACTTAATAAAAAGGATTTGGATTGAATCAAATCAGTTATTTGGAATTAAGTATAATTAAATGGAATTCAATCCACAATAAATGAAGTTAAATACCGTGACAATTGATATTCGGATGAATTAGGAAATTATTAATGTATTCAATGTTAATATTACCTATGAGAATATAAGTTAATAACGTATTTCATAACTAGGTTGAGAAAATCAAACAAATGGATTTTATTGGAATTTCAATTGATAATTAATGAATGTATTAAATATGAAATTAAATACGGAAATAGGTAAATAAATTAACTTTGAATTGATATCTAAATTGTTCAAAGTATGGTAATTGTTTAAGAAATCAAAAATGATAAGATTTGTTAATTATGGATTGGAATTCGAAAATTTTGATTTAATTGATTTAATATTTATTTATTTAATTAACTGAGATATAGCCATTTTGGCCACTAACTCGTATTTTGACGAACCAAGTTTCATCGGATCCGTACCAATGAATTATTGTAGGATTTCAAGTTGCGTAGCGATCGGACTTGTCGTTTGATCGTACGGACTCGAAATGCCTAGAAGTCAATTTAATTGAAATCAATTTGAAATAACTTGATTTTAGCACAACTTCTTCATATGTTCGAATTTAGGCTTAAAACCTATTCGTGTTTAAAATATTTAAAAACATCTATTTTGATATATGGGTTGGCCCATTTTCATTCCGAAATCAGAACGGGCTTTTCGGGTCATTTATCGTTCAATTTTCCAAACCAATCAAGCCCATTTGTTTCTATTATGTTCTGCCTATATATATGTCGTTATAAACCCTAGCAGCCTTCCTATTTCACATTTTTGTACGTACAGAAATTTCTATTGCTCCTCTTTCTCAATGGCAGACAAACCCTAAAATTCACAACCCAGTTTCAATTCAAAATTCAACCTCAAAAATTCAAACTCCTCAAGCAGTATAGAATTATATACCGATCGGAAGCTCTCGAAGAGCGCATCTCAATTCTATGATTGGTTTTTCGATTTGAATCACCATTTAGTCAGAAAAGAGGGATTTGCATTCGGCCGTCTGTTGGTAATCATTGAATTTAACGGTTGGTCTACGCGGTGGACTCAATCGGAAGACATAGTCGTGGAGGGAGTGCCGAGGCTAGTCCATCCATACGGTCGCTTTGGGTTGCAGGTCATTGGAATAGCCGCGATTTGGGGATTTTGTGTGCGGCATCGGTGGAGCTGGAGGAGGCCGGAGGCCTTGGCGTGGTCGACGTGGAGGCGCCATAAGGCGGCGAGTCGGGCGGTGGGCTTTGATGAGGTCGTTGGCGTGTGGTTGACACAAGGCAGGAGGTGGCGCATTTCAGTTGATTCCGTGAAAGAGATGGAAGTGTTGGGTTTCACGCTTAATTTTGTGCCGACGTGGCTAGCCTCTACTGGTTCGTTTTTTTTCTTACTATTATTTAAGTTAATTTAAACGTCATATGTTCTAACGTCGATTACTTTCGCATACGAGGTTTGTTTCATGCGCGGTTTTCTCCACTGCGATCCTATCGAGATTCCAGACATTATGACGCTAGTTTGGACGAAATCTGAGACCCTTTGAATTTTGGGTTTAAATTGGATATAAATCCAATTTAAATTCAAAAGGTGAGTGTTTTAAGCCACTCACAACTCCTAAAAATTCTTATGTTTGTTAAATTGATTTATGATGTGATAAGAAATTTATTTATGACTATTTGGCAGATTTTGAATCATCATCTCAGTTTATTTGAATTTATTTGGATAAAACAGTTATTTAATTCATTATTGAATATAAACTACTAGTAAATACCTGCTATTTATTATCTATTCCATAGTGATTTATTTATTGAATTGGATTATGATTATGGTAAATGTTTGATGATTGATATTGGATGAATTGATGTTGTGTTTTATATTGTTATAAACTGTAAGTTGTTGTGGATTATCATTAATTCGGGATTGCGGTTTGAAATGATATACAACCGTAAAAATTTTAAATTACGAATTGAAATGATAATATCTGTATCACTTGACCATAGGATAGAAAATTATATACAGACACCATGGTCTATATATATAAAAATATTTTTGAAATGATTTCTACGGTTTTATAAAGAAATATATGGTTTTATATAAATATTGATTTTAGATGTTGTATAAATGTTATTTTATTCTTGATTTTTTAAAATATAATATGGTTAAGTATTTATTTAAATTATATTGTACATAGAGTTTATAATGACTTAAATAAAATTAAGGTTGGAAGATAAATATGAAATTGATTTGAATTAAATTATTTAAGAATTATACTCAAATAAATTTGATTTGAAACTTAATAAAATTGAGATTTTAAAGGATAAGATTTTTATAACTTGATTTTGGTTTAAAGTGATTTAAATGAACATCAAGTTGATTTAAATGAATATATCAAGTTAAATAAATTGAAAGAATATCAAATTATTTGAAGTTTAAAGGTTTTACTTAAATGATATTGGATTTATTAAGTAAACATTTCAAACCTAAATAATAGTAATTGAATTTGATATATGGAATTATCAAAAAATTAGTTTTGAAACGGTGGAATATTTAAAGCTTTGAAATATATGGAAATTAAAATGGTTTATTTGGGGTTAAAATCCGTATTTGGAATTGATTTGTGAAATTGAAGAAGCTATTTTATTATATAAAATATTTTAATATTTAAACCATTTAAGTGGTGTAGTTATGTTTCAAAGTTATGAGTTTCAAAGTATTATGATTTGTAAGTGTTATATTTCAAGTATTTTGATTTCGAAGTGTTCTAACGTTGAAAGTGCTATGATTTTTAGAAAGGATATATTTGAAATAAAAATGATATTATATTGATTTCGGTTTTAATAAAATGATATCATATTGGTTTGGTTTTTGAAATGGAAATGATATCGTATTTATATGGTTTTGAAATGGATATTATATTCTGGTATTGAAGTATAAATTATTTTAAAATGACCGCGGTGTTGTAATAACGTTTGGTTGTTAAAGAGATCGGGATCAGAAGTTGTCATACTCTCTGCCAACTCCGAAAACCACTTTAACAACCGTGTACGTAGTGGAGATTCCAGATTGAGGTAGGATGGTGGCGACGTTCTATTGAGGTATGTACGTGGACCCGACTCCCGTGAGTTGGTATAAGGTGGCTAAAATTGGAACGATTATGGACCAGTGAGGTAGCTCCTCTTATCGGACACATTCCTTCAATACCATTCTATTACTTTGTGATTATTTGGGGCCCTTTGATTTTGAGGGTGTGGCTCGAGGTGGGCGGTAGCTGCGCACTATGCATCACCACCAGCCCGGATGCGTAATTGGTATATCTACCCTGGCATTGCCTAGTTGTGCCGTGTCACCTACCCTAGAAAGCTTTACTACAAGTTTGATTTGTGTCATACCTATGGAGTATCTTCTCGTAGTCTCCCGATCAGGAGATATGCAGGTACTGTATAAACTACTGGCACTATTACGTGTTAAGGGCTATATGGGTAACCCCTTAACGCTATTTTAAAGTAAGTTTATTTTACTTTTATACATTAATATAATAGCATATATTACTACATTGTAAATAGTTCAACGGATCCTTAGGAGATGTAAATCCCGAACATCTCTTAAGTTACTGCACTCACATTAGACACTGAATAGGTTATGCCAAATCCCGTAAACATCTCTGATGCCATTCCACTCATATTTATTTATGTTGATTTAACTCACATAAGATCTTTTAGTTCTGACTCGAGTGTTTTGTCTTTTCAATTTGCTCGGGTCAGCCTGAGCATTTCAGGATTTGAAGACCTTATTTCTGGAGGACGAAGACGAAGATTGTATTATTACTATTACTTACTACTGTTCCGATGCATCACATTGTTCCACGACATTATTTATTTTCATTTGGTACGTGTAACTCTGATATGTGTTGTATAATTATAATCAAATGTTTTGTAAAATAGCTTCATGAACTGTTATTTGATTATTATATTTTGTATCATTCCGCTATGAGTTTCTGTTTTGTATTATTTCTTCCTCTGCTTTTCTTATTCACCCCAATAACAATCTGCCTCTTTGTATGGTTTGAGTCCAACGTGTGTGGTTTATCGTCGATTTAAAACTTATAAAAAGGCAGGATGTTACATATTTTAAATATAAATTATTTTAACGTATAACTATTTCAATATATAGACTACTTTCAGTATTCAAACTGTTTAAGTTGGGAACTGTTATGATTTAGGTTTAATGGATTTAAATGCAACTACTTTTATATGATGGCTTAAAATATTTTATAGTTAAAAATTTGGAAATGAATTTGATTTGAAGTGAATATAATTTTGAAAGTGATATGATTTAGAAATGGATATGATATTCTGATATGAACTGTTTGAAATGAAAGTGACCACGGTGTGGAATGAAAGTTATATAGCATTTCACTTGAGTTGATTTACTTGCATAAGAATGTTAATCCTGACTCGAATATTTTGTATTTTGCTTTATGCTCGGATCAGAGTAAGGTCATAGCATTTGAGACTCACCTTTGGTGCTTTGCTTAAAGATCCATCTTTATCTATTCAGCTTCACTTGTTAGTTACTTCCAGTTTTTTATATTCATACTTGTCAGTTGCTTTTGTATTTGTGACTTCTATGTACTTGGGATTTTCTGTTGTATTTATTTAGACATTGATGTTATATAGTAGCTTCATGAACTACTATTTATCTATTTCTGCTGCATATTGTTGTATTACTCTGCATTTGTGATTCCATGATTGGTTTATTTACTGTATATACTAAGTTTTTCCAAGTATAAGAATTAACAATCTGTTGTTTTGAGCGATTCAAGTCCGATATGTGTGGATGATTGTCGATTTGAAGGGTTCGAAAAAGCAATCGTTACAAAATTGTTAGATTTTGAAATTTGAAGATTAAATAGCTTACTTTCTTTGGTTATAGGAAGTAAAAAAAAGAGATGGAAAAAAGAAAAGATGGTGCATGATTTGTCTTAGGGTTGGGTCATGGTATGTTTATATTGCAAATTCCAACACCTTGCCGTATAAAATTTCATTTGCGTACGAACCATGAACGACAAAACAAAAATACGATCATCCATAAAAATGCGATATAGTCTCAAAACAAAAATAATAAACACTGGTTATCTTATTCTGTTAAATTTTCAAAATATCACCATTTAGCAAAAAATCATCAAAATGATAAATTTAAATATTTTTCAAACTAAAAATTATGGAAAAATCAAATAAATTAAAATAAAGATATGTCGTTAAAATCAAGTAAATATATCAACCATTAAATTTTATGTTATTTATTAAGTTTGAGTCAAATCTGAATATTTAAATAAATTAAATATCGTTATTCAAAATGTTAAAAATTTCGGGTCATTACAGGTAGTGACAACAAAAAATAAGGAAATCTTTACAAAACTGTAGAAATTTTCATACAATCTATTTATTTATTTTTATAATTAATATGACAACGTAGATTCCATTATAACATATTTGCCATTGCTTAGCTACACACGTTAATACATATATGCAAATGTCATTAGCTACGTACCTACCGGAGGCCACTTTGAAATAGAACTATTAATTTTAGTTCCCTACAACACATTTCATGAATATAAAGTGTCATAGATTGGCAAAGATTATGAACATTAACTAGTGTTTAGGGAGGAGACTACCAAAAGGTTTGGCTCAGTTAAACTACACCGACCATTAGTATTTGTTTGCAAATGTGAAACAAATTGCCACCATTCTTGCATATTTAAATAATCCTGAACATTTGCAAGTTATGCTTGATGATGTTATCTAAATATCTTCTTGATAAATTTTTAACGTCTACAAGAATGATATTAAGCTTGATGTAATAACTTCCATGTTAGAGATTTCACACAAGTGATACTTATAGCCAAATTACTTAAGAGTGGTTATACTCATAATAGAAACAATACCTTAGTACACTCTAACTAATAAGAATGTTACAGAAAATTACACAACTCACTGGTCATCTAAAGTATATAACTCTTCAAAGACTAGTTTCAGAGTTAAATAAAAACTTCAATTGAAAAATGAATAAGAAGTTGTAGCGACCCGACTTTCCACTTCCGGAAAATCGCATCACTAATTAAGAAAGAAAGGGATAGAAGAAGAAAAGAAAGAGAAGAAAAAGAAAGCAACACATCAGAATCTCACAGCGGAACGATTTAGATATAATATAGAACATATACATAGTATCATATACATCAGAGTACACAACTAAACAACACAAATTTAGACAGTTATAACATTTCTGTCTAATACAATACAAGACATCATACAGAATAACACACAGCGGAAACTCTAACCATATATCTATACGCTGAAGCCTCCTGCTCCATAGCTCCTCCAGATTCGTCAAGAGATAACCTGAATCACTTGACTACTCATATAAAATATGAGTACCCAAGAGTTTAATAAAACAGAAAATAAACACTCGGGTCAGACAGGGGTCTAGTGTGAGTAAACGGTTTAAGATTGCTTAACTTTAGAAATCCTTTGAAAAGAAAAGGTATCACGTAAGACTTCCCACACATAAACATGGAAAAGTTTTTACCTTACGCTAACCAAAACATTTGATAGGAAATCCAGTGATATTATAATAGTGTCTAGGGTTTTCAAATAAATATGAAATAGCCGAAATTGTTACATGATTAAATTCCAGCTACTAGCCACAAAAGTGGGTAATACAAACAAAACCTTAGGGTCTCGTAGGGAAAATGGGTTTCCAACAATGGCAGGGCTACTGGGGTACCGCCCGTCACAGTACGTGGCCTAGATCACCATACCGAGGAGTACTCCCACTCCCCTGCAACACAAGGCCGGGAACATTCCTTACTGAACAGTCCCGAACAAGACCACCCCGCAGTTGGCTGCAAACCAACTGCCCACACAGCCGAAATATAAAGGGACTTCTAGACAGGGATGTATCTTGCTCTCCAGTGGGAGCGACCCACGAAGCCTTGCTGCACCTCCCATGTTTTAGCCATTCCCGGTTGATGAGGCTTGAGGCTGCGATTACCTTTATAGGACCAATTATCTTAGAATGCTCATCGTCCACCTGACGACGTGCTGAAAGCATTCAATCCATACAAGTTCGTTCCGGGTTCGAACGAAACCGAAGGCACTATCTCGTTGCACTCATTTTGGAATCACCCTTAGAGTCAACGACCATAGCCCTTGCACTCTAAATCACCATCTCGAATCTATAAGCACTATTCCGTCAAACTCATTACGGAATCACCCACAGAGTTATACTGACGTATAGCCCTTACACCTCGAGTCTTCACTTGCTACACTTGGATTAACGACCTAACGTTTAATCGGAATCGATGTGGTTTTCGGATTTCAAATATGGAAACCCGATCCCGGTTTCATCGAAACCAAACGCCATTTTAATGTCCTAGTTATACTTAAGGGATTTAAACAATAGATGTTTAGAAATATCACTTAACATAAATGGATGTATCATATTACTCAGAAAGATAAGCATCTATTATCACATGCATCCATACATATCACAAAGCAGCATATATATCACATTCAAATGTAGCATATTCACATCATCACCCATCAATCAATGTCATCCAACAACAACCAATATCATTAACTCATCCAATGATATATATCATCCAATCATTAATCATTCATAAACAAGTTTGATCCAAACTTAATTAATTTAATAAATCCTTAAATTAAATTAATCCTTAATTAAACACTTGGATTATCTTCAATTCAACTTCTTATTCATTAATTAATTATAAATTAATTAATTAACTAACATCACTTAATTATCCACTTCAATTAATCTTCCTCGATTAATTATCACTTAATTACTTTAAGTAATTATTACCTAATTACCATATCAATTAATCATCCTGATTAATTACTTCCAAAATTATACTAAGTAATTACCTCTTAATTTCCTTAATTAATCAACCTTGATTAATTATTCTTTAATTATTCTGATAATTATTCCTTAATTATCCTTTAATCATACTTGATTAATCACCTTTAATTAATCACATTTGATTAATTACTCTTAATTAATCATACTTAATTAATTTCTTTTAATTAATCACCTTTGATTAATTACTTTAATTACATTTAGTAATTAAAACTAAATTATAAATTAATTATTCTTAAATTATTAATTAATTATTTCTATTAATTAATGATTATTTCATTAATTAAATTTCTTTCTTAATTAATTACTTTTACAAGTAATTAATCACTTAATTAATTATCCTTAATCCTTTTATTAATTAATCATTAATCAAATAATTTAAATCTTTAACCAATTATTAATTTAGTCTTTAATTAATAACTAAAGTGATTAACTCTTAATCACATTTACTTAATTACTTTTAATAAAGTAATTATCTTTATTTAATTACCTTTAGTAATTAACCACTTAATTACTTCACCAAGGAATTATAATCACTAATTAATTAATTAACTTATTTAACTTAATTAATTAATTAAATGATTCCATAATTTCTTATACTATAAAGATTCTTGATTAAGAAAACCACTATCTTAATTAAATCATTTATTAACCCATAACTCTTGATAATTAAAAATGATTTAATTATCATCACAAATTTATTTATCTTTAATTAATTCAAATTCTAAATTACTCAAGATAATCTTTATTATAATTGATAACCCAATTTTAAATCATTGAACTTTATTTGAAATAAAATATAACATTTATAAATCAATTATAATTAAACACATTTTAAATTGAACCTTTTTAAATCTTTAAAACTTTTCTAAAGTTCTTTAATAAAAATTTAATACAAACTTAGTTTCAAAATCCACTTATTTTATTTTAAAACTTTCATATTTATTATATATAAAACTTGTTTAAACATAATTTTGAAACAAATTTAGTTTTATATATAAACTTATTTAACTTTTGTTTAAAACTTTAATCATTTACAAATCATATTATCTTTGTTTTAAATTTTAGAAACCTTACTGTTAAATATTTTAAAACTTTTAAACTCAAACTTTAAACTGTAGAACCCACAACAAAAACATGCTCATCAACCCGAGCAACCCACAAAACTCACGCGTCAACCCCGAGTATAACCCGTGCTTCCCACCTTCCTTCCTGCTTCGAGTAGTAACCCAAAACTCCCGAGACTTTCTTCGAGTTTCCCCACCTCTCTTCTTCCCAAAACTTGTAGTAGCCCACGAACGTGCACATAAACGTGCACGGTGCAACTGACCAACGGCGATCACCACTCCGATCATCCCCAGGTCACACTCGACCACCACATCCTTATGCAACACCCAGAAAAATTATTTGGATTGAAAATCGAAATATAGCCCTCCATCCCAAAAACTTCTCAGAAACCCCATCCTCAATTCCAACCACCGCCGGCCATCCCCTTCACCGGAGACCATGCCACCACCTCCGTAGCTTCGACTCACTTCCCCGCAACCCCAGAACCATATGCGAACGGCTCCAATAACTTCTCGAAGCCACAAAGCCCAACAGAACAACACTGTCACAAACAGGTTGTTAAACCATATCCCCTCAAATTACAATCATCACAATCTGCTAAAAATTCATGAAACATTTTTCGCATGATCACTTAAGTCCCCTCCACCTTCAAGTTCAACGACGATGTCCACTTCGCCGTGGTTTGCCGTAATTTGGCCGAAAACCCCAAATCAGAAAAATCCTAAATTCACACTAAAAACTATTCTAAAAATCATGATATGCTCATTAAAAATCATGATTTCCAATATGTATTCTATTTATAAGATCAAAACTACAAATTTAATTCATAAAATTTTTGACCCAATTTATGTTTTACTGTAAATCTGAAAATGCAGAACCTATTTCCCATTTTTACAACTTGTAATTATTTTTAGAAACAAGTTAATGTGGTAACAAACATCTTTCCTTCACAAACCAAAAGCAAATTTAAATTTAAAATTTAGTTATTAAATTATTTGTGACAATAGAAACTGTCAGTATCACACAGTGCTCAAGATTTTAACTATACAGACAATAAACATACAAGAAGATAACATGCATCAAATTAATTCAAATATTTCAGAAACCATCACGATCTTCATTCATCAATAAAAGTTGGTAATCAAGTTTAAAACTGTTTTTAAAAGGTTTCATTTACTTGTAGGATCAATTTCACCCTAGAGGGGGGGTGAATAGGGTGATGGTATAAATTATTAAAAATTAATCGCGGAAGCTTATAAATTAATTTCAATTCAGATCACAGAATAGCAGCACAGATATCGCAGAATATAAATAACAGAAAAACAGAACAACACAGAATTTACCCAGCTTCGGCAAAACCCTGCCTACGTGTTGCCCCCAAGGTTTCTACTAGAAATTAGATAGTCCCTCGCTTACACACGTAAACTCGCTATACCCGTTATTGACTAATCTAACTCTACGCTCAAAACCTTGCCACAACTCAACCACCGAGTTGCGAATTCTCAAACTACGCCACGTAGCTTGTCCCCTAGTCACACGACTAGAAATTAAACAGTTTAAAAAAGAAAATTACAAATTAAAAACAATTTAAAACAAAATAACCCTAATTTAAAATTAAAAAACCCTTGAGAGAACAAAACAGGTCGGCCCCCTTTTATAATTTAACACGTTCTCCTCTTTTATTTGCTCGTTCGTTCATATGATGATGGCGGCCGTTCCTCTAATTCAATTAGGGCTTCTTTCATGCGATCCAATTTAGGGTTATTGGAGAAGTCGACTGATTTGTTGGTTGATTGCAATCGATGTTCCTCTGATTTGCTTCGGCAATCTTCCGTATCTTCAATTTGAACACGACTTCTTATATTTGATCGAGTTCGACTGCAAATTGGTATGTGATTTTTGCTTTATTGCTTTAAGTTAATATTCTTAAACTCGATACATTGCCGATGATGATTCGTGGTAATTTATAGGGATTGAATTCCTAAATTTTCGTTCGTTTAGCTATATTTGAATTTGTCATATAAATTGCTCTGGCCGCTTGATGATGCTTGAACGATTGATGGTTAATCTGACTTTGTCAAATTCGTATCTTTCACGTTTCTTGGTTGACACGGTTTTGAATTTATTTTCGTGATGACCACGGCTTCCACTCCGTTCCTTTTTCTTCGAATCTGCAGTTTGTTGTTTACCTTTTGTACTTGCTGTTGGCTTGCTTAATCTTGAACATTGGTGATTTGTGTATGCACTGCATGTGTGCAGTTTTACTACTTTGGTTTCATGTTGCCTTGGGTCGTCTGCACCTCTGGTCAGTAGCTTGTCGAATTTACATGTACACTGTGTCATTTATCTTTGTACTTGCATATTTGGTTTCCACCTTGATATTGTGTAGCCTGGTCTTTGTGCATTACTGAAACACTTTTCATACAGTTGAGTTTCAATTCATTGGAATTGATATTGTACTTCACTGTTGCCTTGTTCATCATTGCGTATTAACTTCGACTGTTCAGTTGCATATATTATCTGATGTTGTCACTTATGTTTGCACTGCTTTACATCTTGTAGTTTGCTTTGGTCTTGAGCAGTTCTCTGGTCTTGCATCATATGTATGCTTTACTTGATCTTCACTTTGATTCCATATTGACCTTGTAGTCAAGTCTGCATTGCTGTCACATGAATTAAACTTATTGTATATCATTATTTTGAACTGTTGCATTTGTCTTTGCTTGAGTCTTGATGCAATTGGGGTCTGGTATATTTGGCATGTGATCGGTTCTGTGATACTTGTACTACCAGTTATCAACTGGCCTTGATTACATAGATTGTTGCTTAGAGTTGGTCATGCTTCACTGCATCTTGTCTTGTATCACTTGTGTCACCATACCTGTTGTACATGCAGCTGAATCATGCTTGAAGTCGTTGCCTGGTTTCACTTTGGGATTGTTTGACCTGGCATTTGGTCTGTAGTTGGTTTTTGATGGCATCTGATTGCTGTGACTTTGTTCATGTCTGTTTATGTGCAGTTTACATTCATGTTGCCTCTGTATTTGTTGTATCTTTGAGCACTTGATCATTTAAGCCTTTGTGCTTTGGTGATGTGTTGAATTTGTGCAGTGTTGTACTTGTTGCCTTGTATTACTGGTTCATTCCACTGTTTTATGCATGCTCGACATTGTGACTTGTTTTGTTTGCATTTGGCCCTGTTGCTGTTGGTCTGGAGTTGTTTAATGAAGAGGTTGAACCTGTTATTCGAGCGTGCATACTTCATGTAGCCTTGTGTTGAACCCAGTTTTACAGCTCGGGTTTGACCTTGTGCTCGTGTCGTGATTTTAAATATATTGCACGTGAGTTGAACCCGGCTTTGCATTTGGGTTTGACCTGTGCTCACCTGTCCCTGTAGCATTATCAAGTGTATATCGGTGTGCACGGCCTTGTGGCATATACAATGATACATTGTGTATGTCACAAGCTGTTCGTGTATGATGAATTCAAATTAAATGATGACGAACAACCCAAATAACTGAGGCAAACATTATTTTCAATATTCACATTTTATACTGCAAAAAATATTTCTTTTTCAGTTTTACTGCTTTAGTGAATATTTTTGCAGATTGCTCAGATGCTTGATTCTATCTGAAATAAAGCTGAAGATAAATACGAGTGTGAGTGATATGTAGTGAGGTCAACTGTAAATATGAAATTGTGTAAATATGAAATTGTGATGTATTGTAATCAAAGTTGTATATGTATAGTGAGAGCTTGAAATTGTACTATTTAAAATTGTAATAAATATTTGTTTGAATAAAATATTCGTTTGAATTCAAATTCCGTGTTATTTATTTTATTCAGCAAATATTTATTTAATTGTGAAAAATAAAATAGTACATTAACAAATACATTTAAACGAATGTATATATGTTTATTATCATCAAATAAAAATCATATAAGCGCATATTCAACAATCTCCCCCTTTTGATGATAACAAACATATATTTAAGATTTTGAATATGTTAAATGTATTTGATCATTGATATATCCTAATTGCTCCCCCTATTTAAATGCTTCCTCTCTACACAAAGCTCCCCCTACATATATGCATACAAATAAAAATATGCAAATGAGCCTAGATGCAAATAGAAAATTGTTTGACCATTGCTTGATTTTATTTGACAAAATCTTAACCTTTCTCTCCCCCTTTTGTTATCAGCAAAAGAGTAATAGTGTTAGAGATAAAGTAATCGATATCAATCCAACATTAAAACTCAATTGAATATAAATATTAAATTTCGATAAAAAGTCAAACAAAAATCATAAATATTTTGTTTGGCGCATATTCCACTTTTAGAATGATGGAAATTATGTCATCATATAAAACCATATAGTTGTGTCTATTTGTGGTATATTTATATCAGGAATTTGAATATCTACTAACCATGCATAACCGTTAGGACTTTTAAATGAGATTAGTAGTATTCCAATTTCATTTTAAAAAATGAATTCAAGTATCTTCTAACCACGCATAACCGTGAGGACTTTTAAATGGGATTAGAATCAACTTGTTTATTTTAAAAATCAACTTTTGATATGCGTTCCATACATGCATAACCGCGAGGACTTTTAAATGAGCATGGAAGCACATAACAAATTCCTAGTAATTCGCCCATGCATAACCGTGAGAACTTTTAAATGAGAGTGAATACTTTGGTATTTATTTATTTATTTTTGTTTTTTTTTAAAAAAAAATGTGAAAATGAAAAACGAACGATTCCTGTTTAAAGTACCATAAATCGACAAACTATATAGAATTTTGATGAGTGATGGTTGTTAGAAATGTGATAGATATAGAGATGGTCATGGAATTTTTTACCAACAAAAAGTTTTATAACTATTGTTTAAATTTCTAAAGAAATTTATTAATTATACCGTCTCAAGTCAT
This sequence comes from Allium cepa, assembly GCA_030765085.1. Classification (NCBI taxonomy): domain Eukaryota; kingdom Viridiplantae; phylum Streptophyta; class Magnoliopsida; order Asparagales; family Amaryllidaceae; genus Allium; species Allium cepa. The sequence goes on along the minus strand of CM060941.1, from coordinate 72,592,881 downwards.
AATATTTGATCAATATTAACACTCATCACTTTTTCAATCACTATTTTTCTTTTCGATAAACATTAGGGAGTCAGATTAGTCAAAATAGTCATTTAAAATCAAATTCAAAAATAGTTATGAAATTAATTTTTCAAAAATGACTAATCTGAAAATATGGTCAAAAATGATTTTCTCCAGGGGGTTTTAAAAGAAAATTTTCCGCTATTTGAAAAATATTTGAAATGAAGAATATGCAGATATTTTCTTTGAAAAACGATGCAGTTACTAAATGTCTCAAAAATTACGTTCAACTAGTAATTTTTCTATCAACTAGATTACCAGTGTAATCTGCATCTGAATTTCTCTTTCACTCAAAATCATCATCAATTGAATTTTATAGACCAAAACATGAAGTGTGCACCAAAAATTTCAAACTCAATTTTAACAGCAATTTAAATGACATTCTTTTGAATTTGAAATGAAGCCATGTAAATAATCAAAAAACCGTGAATATAGAGTTAGCCGAATTATAACCAAATGCATTATTATCCAACAAAACACTATTTTTAATCCAAACTGATGTATAAGAAGTAATTCAAAGAATATAGAGAATTTTATAGTGTTTTTGGCATAAGAATATAATTGGCCAACTATTTTGAATAAGTCAGAGTCAAAATCATCATCTTTTCATCATCTCAATATTGGCTGATTTTAATTCAGAATACGGTGCAGATTATCACATTTAATACATCGTACAAATAAATATGCCTTTACCTGTTTTACCTTTACGATATTTTTCATTGTTGTCCGTTGTGATTCTGTCACCTTTATACTAGGCTAAGGAACTTTGCTTTGTCGTCCGTTGTGTTTCTGGAATAGCCAAAAATCCGGAGAACACTATTGTTGTTCCTTAGCCCGCCACCACACCTACACGGAAAAAGATTTATGTGACCTATTTGTTTTTATAGGTCCATGGTTGTTAGTGGCAGAATAATTAGAAGAATAATTTTGTGGAGACCTAAAACTATTTATAATTGTTCCCTTCGGCACCCAAATTTGTTCAACTTTGAGAGATTTTATATTTGTGCCTTTTGGAACCCAAATCGGTATAGTTTTCACATGTTTGGATCTATACTAACAATTATTGTGATCGTGTCCAAATTTTCTACAAATTGTGCACATAGAATTAACTTGATTAATATTGCTTTTAACAATTTTCGAACAATTATATCCAAGTCCTTGTCTAACTGTACTAACAGTTTGTTTCCCTAATAGCATATTCAACGATTTTCACTTTTTGAAAATTTATCTAAAGTCGTTGACAATTGTTGGACTTGTGTTTTGAGAGATTCATTTTCGTTCAATAATTGTGTGCACTTTTTGATAGAATTTTCTCTCCTAGTATTTTCATTCTCTTTTAAAATCAGAATTTCATTTTCAAGTTATTTTATTCTGATTTCTGATTTTCTAATTTCTTCTTCGAATGTTGGACACTTACACACTTAGGGATCCTACTTTGATAGGTTTTAACTAATTGGTCAAGTTGTTTATTTAAATCTATCAAAGTATCTTTTTGTGGTTCAAGTTTGGCATACTTATCCCTAAGCCGTTCAAAACAGCCATTTACTTCGTGGAAATAAATAAGTAATTCAGAGTGAGTAAGTTTTGATACCTCGCTTGGCTCGTCATCGTCACTATCAGTTATATTCCCATGAAGGCACATATCTGCTTTCTCACTTCCACTGCTATCGCTTTTATTCCACGTGGCTGTAGCATTTCTCCGTTTTGATTTCTTTTTAAAAACGCGTTGAAATCGGGGATAATTGGGCTTGATATCACCAGGTTTGTTGCAAATGATCCCGTGTTGTTTCGAGTTATCCAGTGCTTTGATTATTATGCTTTTTAATTTTTTATTTAGAGCTGGATTTCCGTATTTGTAATTCCACCTTTTGAATTTCTTCATTATTAATGCCAGCTCGGCTGCTCCATCATCATCATCCTCATCACAACTGCTATTTACCAATCCTATTAAGCACATCTCTTTAACTGAGTTGGTTGTGGAGGATTTCTCATTGCTGTTGACTTTTGCACCATATATTGCATTTAAAGTATTCCAGATTTCCTGTGCATTTTCACAATGAGAGATGAAATTAAAATTATGTTGATTAATATGAGAATATAATAAATGCATAGCCATAGCATTAATCGAGATAATTTTCTTATCTGTTATATCACACCCATTTTCAATAATATCCCAACATTTAATATTAACAGATTTTAAATAAAATTCCATTTTTAATTTCCAATTCAAAAAATCTGCTCCATCGAAAATAGAAGGAATAATATTGGAGCGACCCTCAACAGAAGTATTAATAAAAGAAGCCATTTCAAAATTTCAAAATTTTAAAACAAAAACCAATTTTTAAAACACGAATTTTTAAAACAAAAATTGATTTTTGTAAAAAAAAATTAAAACAAAAACGACTTTTGTTCCTAGCTCTGATACCACTTGTAGGATCGATTTCACCCTAGAGGGGGGTGAATAGGGTGATGGTATAAATTATTAAAAATTAACCGCGGAAGCTTATAAATGAATTTCAATTCAGATCACAGAATAGCAGCACAGATATCGCAGAATATAAATAACAGAAAAACAGAACAACACAGAATTTACCCAGCTTCGGCAAAACCCTGCCTACGTGCTGCCCCCAAGGTTTCTACTAGAAATTAGATAGTCCCTCGCTTACACACGTAAACTCGCTATACCCGCTATTAACTAATCTAACTCTACGCTCATAACCTTTCCACAACTCAACCACCGAGTTGCGAATTCTCAAGCTACGCTACGTAGCTTGTCCCCTAGTCACACGACTAGAAATTAAACGGTTTAAAAAAGAAAATTACAAATTAAAAACAATTTAAAACAAAATAACCCTAATTTAAAATTAAAAAACCCTTGAGAGAACAAAACATGTCGGCCCCCTTTTATAATTTAACACGTTCTCCTCTTTTATTTGCTCGTTCGTTCATATGATGATGGCGGTCGTTCCTCTAATTCAATTAGGGCTTCTTTCATGCGATCCAATTTAGGGTTATTGGAGAAGTCGACTGATTTGTTGGTTGATTGCAATCGTTGTTCCTCTGATTTGCTTCGGCAATCTTCCGTATCTTCAATTTGAAAACGACTTCTTATATTTGATCGAGTTCGACTGCAAATTGGTATGTGATTTTTGCTTTATTGCTTTAAGTTAATATTCTTGAACTCGATACATTGCCGATGATGATTCGTGGTAATTTATAGGGATTGAATTCCTAAATTTTCGTTCGTTCAGCTATATTTGAATTTGTCATATAAATTGCTCTGGCCGCTTGATGATGCTTGAACGATTGATGATTAATCTGACTTTGTCAAATTCGTATCTTTCACGTTTCTTGGTTGACATGGTTTTGAATTTATTTTCATGATGACCACGGCTTCCACTCCGTTCCTTTTTCTTCGAATCTGCAGTTTGTTGTTTACCTTTTGTACTTGCTGTTGGCTTGCTTAATCTTGAACATTGGTGATTTGTGTATGCACTGCATATGTGCAGTTTTACTACTTTGGTTTCATGTTGCCTTGGGTCGTCTGCACCTCCGGTCAGCAGCTTGTCGAATTTACATGTACACTGTGTCATTTATCTTTGTACTTGCATACTTGGTTTCCACCTTGATATTGTGTAGCCTGGTCTTTGTGCATTACTGAAACACTTTTCATACAGTTGAGTTTCAATTCATTGGAATTGATATTGTACTTCACTGTTGCCTTGTTCATCATTGCGTATTAATTTCGACTGTTCAGTTGCATATATTATCTGATGTTGTCACTTATGTTTGCACTGCTTTACATCTTGTAGTTTGCTTTGGTCTTGAGCAGTTCTCTGGTCTTGCATCATATGTATGCTTTACTTGATCTTCACTTTGATTCCATATTGACCTTGTAGTCAAGTCTGCATTGCTGTCACATGAATTAAACTTATTGTATATCATTATTTTGAACTGTTGCATTTGTCTTTGCTTGAGTCTTGATGCAATTGGGGTCTGGTATATTTGGCATGTGATCGGTTCTGTGATCCTTGTACTACCAGTTATCAACTGGCCTTGATTACATAGATTGTTGCTTAGAGTTGGTCATGCTTCACTGCATCTTGTCTTGTATCACTTGTGTCACCATACCTGTTGTACATGCAGCTGAATCATGCTTGAAGTCGTTGCCTGGTTTCACTTTGGGATTGTTTGACCTGGCATTTGGTCTGTAGTTGGTTTTTGATGGCATCTGATTGCTGTGACTTTGTTCATGTCTGTTTATGTGCAGTTTACATTCATGTTGCCTCTGTGTTTGTTGTATCTTTGAGCACTTGATCATTTAAGCCTTTGTGCTTTGGTGCTGTGTTGAATTTGTGCAGTGTTGTACTTGTTGCCTTGTATTACTGGTTCATTCCACTGTTTTATGCATGCTCGACATTGTGACTTGTTTTGTTTGCATTTGGCCCTGTTGCTGTTGGTCTGGAGTTGTTTAATGAAGAGGTTGAACCTGTTAGTCGAGCGTGCATACTTCATGTAGCCTTGTGTTGAACCCAGTTTTACAGCTCGGGTTTGACCTTGTGCTCGTGTCGTGATTTTAAATATATTGCACGTGAGTTGAACCCGGCTTTGCATTTGGGTTTGACCTGTGCTCACCTGTCCCTGTAGCATTATCAAGTGTATATCGGTGTGCACGGCCTTGTGGCATATACAATGATACACTGTGTATGTCACAAGCTGTTCGTGTATGATGAATTCAAATTTAAATGATGACGAACAACCCAAATAACTGAGGCAAATATTATTTTCAATATTCACATTTTATATTGCAAAAAATATTTCTTTTTCAATTTTACTGCGTTAGTGAATATTTTTGCAGATTGCTCAGATGCTTGATTCTATCTGAAATAAAGTTGAAGATAAATACGAGTGTGAGTGATATGTAGTGAGGTCAATTGTAAATATGAAATTGTGTAAATATGAAATTGTGATGTATTGTAATCAAAGTTGTATATGTATAGTGAGAGCTTGAAATTGTACTATTCAAAATTGTAATAAATATTTGTTTGAATAAAATATTCGTTTGAATTCAAATTCCGTGTTATTTATTTTATTCAGCAAATATTTATTTAATTGTGAAAAATAAAATAGTACATTAACAAATACATTTAAACGAATGTATATATGTTTATTATCATAAAATAAAAATCATATAAGCGCATATTCAACATTACTCACCTTGAATCTTGCAGAAAACAGAGAGCAGATCTGCATATTCTTTCCAGGCTTTCAATTCCCTTTTGCATGTTGAAGATTTACATCCTGATGCTTGATTACCTTTAATTTCTTGAATTGCTTGAATTATTCAAGTTGCTTGCCTCTAACTCCATTTGAAAATCTTGTTTTAGCCTCTGTTTGAATTTCCAGACTTTACAGTTTTTTTTTCTGCATTTGTTTCTTTTGATCTTTATTTGATTTGTTTTGATTTACATTTTCCCTTTCAGATTTGTATTAATTTTGTTGTTGAAGAGAGTAAAGGAACTCTTTTTCTGAAAATGAATCTCATTTGTATTTTACAATTAAATTTTAAATTAAATTATTAGAGAGAAAGACATTTGTCACATTCAAGTTCTTAATTAACTTACACATACACCCCTATGTTTACAAATGTCCTTACACATCCTATAATGTTTACAAGTGCTTTTTATAAGTGTTATTATTGTTTTTATTAATGTTTCTTTTTAAATGTTATTTTATCCTTAATAATTTATTTTAAGCTTATATAAATATTTATGAAATGTTTACATGATTATAAGATGTATTTATTTTATAAGAATAAGCTTTGGATTTCTATACATATATAAAAGTGAATTCATGTTAGCAATTATAATTTTATTTATGCATTTGAATTAAATTGTAATGGTATTATATATTAAAACTTGAGAAATTGATTTTAACTCTTTATAAAAAATTTAAAACAATTTATCTTATGTAAAAATTAAAATGAAAGATTATTTAAACAAATGAACTTTTTATTTTAAATCTTATCTAAAAGCTTAAAGTACATATTTATCATAAATAAGGGATTAACTTTGTTATTTAAAATTTTAGTCTCAATTATCAATTCAAAGTCATTAAATCAAATTCACATTTCAAATTTTCAAAACTATATATACATATATATAAAGTTTGGAAATACTTATTAAACTCAAATTAATAAAATTCCTATTTAAAACATATATATACAAATATATATACACATTTCAAATACAAAAACAATTTATCATTAAATTTGTTAATTTCCATATTAAATTTTAAAACAAATATCAAATCACAATATGTACCTTCATATATATTACAATTTGAATATAAAGTTTTATTACATTAAAAACTTCTTATTTACCAAAATAAATGTTTCCAAATCAAATTATTATATTCTTTCAAAAGAATTTAATCTTGCCTATTTATATTGTTAAGAAAATATTAATAGATATTAACCAATTGTTATTATTAATCTTTAAAAATAAATCTAACTTGTCAATTTATAATGTAAAATGATCAAATCAATTTAATTATTATCAAAGATTATTAAATTGATATTGCTCAAAATTCTGGGTCGTCACATTCCTCCCCCCTTAAAAGAATTTCGTCCCCGAAATTTAAAAGCAAAGATAATTTAATAACCCAGCTAAAGAATTTAAATTTAAATTAGAAATCATACAATCAATCATACACTACCAATCATAGCAACCAATTCAACCAAATAATTTTATCTATCCAGAAAAATTCTGAATAGAACTTACTAATATTATCAAGAGTTTTCCAAGTACCTATACTGGAATACTCACTCTACAGAATCTTAAGTAACTATACTTTTAAAACCAAGAACTTCCTCATCTGATCCTACAAATCTGAACAAGATATCAAACTAAACTCAAAACCAACTCAACCACCAGATTCTTCTAAATTGCTGATTCTATCACTCAAAGAATCATACACATATTCCTCAGAGATATGTGAAATACAATGAATTCCAGCTATCCAAACTGGCAATTAAATCCTGTAAATCAAAATCAAATCTTCAGAGAACACAGGAAAACTCAAAATTCCATCAAAGCTAACTATCCAGCTTTACCTAGTCTAATAATTCCTTTGATCGGATAAAACCAAATCAATATCCAAATTCCAGCTTCACATTCCAAAATTTCTCAATTCTAAACTGCTCAATTCTTCAGATGCTCTGAGTCACCTTCAATATTCCTGATCAGCTTAACCCTTGCTGATTGCTCCATGAAACAACAGCACCAACTCAAACCAAATCTCCAAATCCTACTCAACAAAATGGCTTTCCAAAAATAATTTGCTGAAATCCAAAATACGACTCTATACCACAAACATCAATGGACTTCAAACCTACCTCTCCTATCTAGAATAGCCAAACAGTTGCACCTGACAACCTTGCCTTCAAATCCAGAAAATTCCCTCATACTTGAATTTCCTGTAGAAATCCCTTTACTGCAACTCCCGGTTGCTCCCATACCAGAATAATTGCCAACTTGCTTCCGCTGCACAACTCTGATCTAGAGCAGATAAGAATGCTATCGAAGAATACAAGAAAAATCTTTCTTCATACACAGTTCATCCAACCCATAAAATCTTAGTGACCATTACACTTGGTCAAAACATCTCAACAGAATCTTAACTTAGAGTAAGATGCTCAATCCCTCTCCAAAGAATCTTGAGCTGCCTCACCAAACTCTTCTTGCGCTAAGAGTCATCCTACTACAAGGTTGAACCATCAAAATTATTCCTGAATTCCAAGTTGATAAGAAAACTCAATCTCCGATTCAGGTCAACTTCTGAATTCATCCAAAAATATCTGGAAAATCTCTGACTACTTCCATAGCTTTCACCTCTACTCGAGATGCCTCAATTCCCAAGCTAAGAATACTCAAAGATTCCCAACTAATCGCAAGTCACTTTTGCGATCCCACTCAGTTCTGATTCCAAAGAACTGTCTCCCCAACTAGAACAGCTTTTCTAATCAAGATCAATCTTTTCAGAATGGCTCATCTACCAGAAACTGATAGATCACTTCCAACAGATATCCCGCTTTACCGAGCCTTCCGAAGAAAAGGATAAGCCCTCACTATCTGCCTGGTCTGCTGATAATAAAATCCCCAAAGATTACTGAATCATCGGAGAAACAGATCCATGCTGCTATTTCCAAACTTCACTTCAATGATACTGCTAAGCCACAAGATCTTTCTTAACCAGAAGCTTCTTGAAACGCCAAACTAACATCCAATTCCTCTAAAACATCCTTGAGATGAGTAAACATCTCCTCAAGAAACTCGGCTCAAAATCAAACACCAACTACTTATCTCTTAAAGAAACAAATGAGACCTTGTCCGAAATGAGGTTACTCATCGACCTTAGTCTCCTACTTCAATAAAGATAAAACACCCTTACTTGAAATCCAGAAAATTTCTAAATATCCGAATCTTCACTGCATCAATTGCTCTTCCAATACCATCTAATTCTGGCTCCAAAAGAAACATCTTCAGAACCATCTATGGAAACTGCATCTCATCACACAGCTATTCCTTCTTGAAGCTATAAAGATACCACCACTAGCTTCTATTTAGCTGACAAACTCAACTCTAGCAAATCCCAGCTCATTTGAGATCAAATCAACTTCACACTTCAAGAATATACACCAGTTCTTGAAATACTTCCTTTGGACTCAAAGAAATCCTTTTAGCAATCTACAAAACTTATTCGAGATGGTAATAGGTCTACAATCTCGATAAACACCTCCAACCACAACATATGAGCCTCAACCAATAGTGGTAGTCATGTTCCACACACTTCTACCTTATCTACCTTTATAACCTATGTTGGAAAATCCGAACTGTTTGCGCAAAAAATGGGCAAACACCTCCAATCCATATAATTTAGTTAATTATATGTTATTTTCAAGGTTTTAGGTTACTTATACAAATATGAAAAAAGCAGGGGCTAAACTGTAAAAGACACACAGATTTATAGTGGTTCGGCCAGAATGTGCCTACGTCCACTTTATATGTTATTCTCTCTTTTCTTTCAGATTTACAAGTACAAAGCTTTAAGTACAAGTATAAGAAAGTTGTTTGAAAGTTCCTTCCTTGCTTGAGCTCTCAAACTTGTCTGCCATTGTTGTACCCCTACCCCTCTATTTATAGAGTGAGGCTGGAGGCAGGGGTCTTGGATGTATATAGCTGCTGGCGGGCCTGGGCTGAAGCGATCCGGCCTGGCATATCTGGTTCGGCGGAGCTAGGTTCGGTCGTGGTTGGAGTGGCTTTGGTCCGGTAGGATGTTGGTCCGGTGGTGAGATGGAGGTGAGGTTGGTTTGGTCCGGTGTGGATTTGGTTCGGTGATACGAGGAGGATGGGTTGGTTCGGCTGTATGTGGTCCGGTGGATCATGGTTCGGCATAGGTTGGATGGGTTGGTTCGGTGTGGGATGGAGAGTGTTGGTTCGGCAGGGGTGTTGGTTCGGTGGTAGAGGTTGATTCGGTGGCAACAGCCTCGTGTTGGTCCGGTGCCGAAGGGGTGTGCTTGGTTCGGTATTTGTAGATGCGAGGTTTGGTTCGGCCAGGCATAGGTATCGAATGGACAGTATGTAAATGGTGATTCTAGACGAAATTGATGCTCCTTGGCCTCGTGATCACATGGGTGAGAATTCACCCAACATTTGCCCCCCAAAGTGGGGCACGTGCTTGCATGTGTCGCGCTTTGTTTTTCTTCTGGTTGGTGTAGCTTCGTTCGGTCCAGAGTGCCGAACCAATTGGTCTGGTTTCCTACATTTGCCTATAAATAGGGGCTATACGCCTTCGTTATTTCTTACCAAACAAGCCGAACTTTTTGCCGAATCAAACCCTTAGCTTCGCCGAATCAAGACGCTAGCCGAACCAGGTGAGACCCCTTTGCTGCCGAATGAATTTTATAGACTTTCAGTACCGGATGAATTTGAAACCCTCAATACCGAATTAACTTTCATCCTTCAACACCAAATGAAACTCGAACTCTCAATACCGAATGAGATTCAAACTTTCCATACCGAATGAAACTTGAACTTTCACTACCGAATGAAACTTAAAGACTTTTATTTCTGCGAATGAGTTTTGAATTGTGAGCAAGTATATAGGCTGCATGTACCTATGGGTTTACATTTCCATACTCCTTGTTCTAACGATGTGGTTTTGCTTTGGTGTTGCAGATAAATGTCTCACAAGGTGGAAACCCGATCGGAAAATAAGAAATCTACGGACAGAAGTGAGTCTTCCGTCGTGCCTCCCGCCCAGCCAGGACCGGAACGTCGTGGACCTACTCCGAGGTCGCTAGTAGACGGGTATGGTCCCCAAGAGCTTCTGAACTCTCCTCCTGATTGCTTTCCGAGCTCTCTCAGAGAGGAGCAACTTGATGTTATCTCCCGCTCCTTCGGAATAGATAGAGCGCGCATGCTATTGCCGGAGGAAGGAGTGATGCCGTATGACCCCCCCGAAGGCTACTTTGCTTACAGCAGATATCATTGCATGTGTGGTGCTATCCCGCCTCTCAACGCCTGGATAGTTAGCTTTATCACATATCTGAAGGTGGCTCCATTCCAGCTTCAGCCTAATTCATACGCCATTCTGGTGAGTCTTTTCGTCATCTTTCAGAGGAAATATGGGCGTCCCCCTTCCAACCGGGAGATCCGATATCTGTACAACTTGAGAGGCTACAAGAAGGGGTCTCCATATATCAGTTTGGAAGCGGCCGTGCCCTTTAAGCCTGTTCTGGATTTGTACTCGAAGTTTAGTATGTTCAAGAAGGAATGGTTTTTCATTAGGGATGACCCTGTTTCTTTCCGCCTTTTTACTTCCGGCTGTAAGTTGAACTTCATTTATATTTTCCTTGTCCCGATCATAATGCTTCTTCTTATATGCTTTTATTTCTTGCTAGCAACAGGTGGCTTTGCGGTTGTGGAGAATGATTCCTTGGCGCGGATGACTGCTGAAATAAAGGTCATTTCGGGAAAGGGTAGGTCGGCCTCTTACCTGATCAGGAATGCCACTCTCCTGGAGTATAACTTGATTCTGCCACATCAATCTATGGTTAAACAGAGAGATACAGCCGAGGAGAGGGCTGCTAAAGCTAAGGATGGGGCTACTGCGAAGAGCAGCAGGAAGAGACCTTTCTCGGTACCTCCAGCCGTTGGGGGAAAGAAGCGTAAGAAGTCTGATGGACCCTCTCCCAGTACATGTCCAGATATTCTGGAGGAGGAAGGTGGAGAGGAGGAAAGAGACGAAGAGGAGAGCGGAGGAGATGGAGAAGGTGAAGGATAGGGTGGTAGTGGTGCCGGGGCTTTGTCTTCTGAGAAAGCAGGGGAGATCCAGGAGTGGACGGATGATGCCTTCCGTCGGGCTTTTGAAGGGTTGGAGGAAGGATCAGCCTCGGTGAAGAAGGCAAAGGAGATTGACAAGGCTGGGGCTGACGCCGATCCATTCCCTAAGAGTTCTTCAGCTGAGGTGGTTCCAGCAATTCAAGGTGAACTCTTGACTTCTGCAGATTCCATTTATGATAGGGACTTAGGAATATTTTATGGTTCGCTTCCGTCCTGAACTGAGATTCAGGACTTATTGCAGTATTCTCCTTCTCCGCAGGGTTTGTATAACAGACGTGCCTTCTCATTCTTTTTAAGTTAACATATTTCTTGAATTATGGACCCTTGTATGTTCGTAACACTTGTTCTTTATTACAGGGGCAGGCAAGGTGGCCAAAACTTCAGACGTTCGACACCGCCTCGAACAATTCAAGTTGATGAGAGCTTCTACTAAGCCGAAGCCGCCAACCGGCCATTCCGGGGATGTAGTTAGATATCGCTCTCTTCTGCGAGTCATTGAGGAAGGTATCCAGCAGAGGAAGAGGAGGCGTTCCTTGTTTGATTCACCACCTGGTCCTCAGCCTTCTACTCAGCCTTCCCGAGATACCGCGGAGGAGACCACAGAGTTTGCCCCCTCTCCGCCTCCTTCCGAGAATCCTACTGTGATCTGCATAAAACGTCCCGACGTACCCCGCAATCCCTTTGTCGGCCACCCGGATTTGGACCCAAGCTCTCAGGATATATTATTTGACGAGGCCACGGGCGAGCATCTTCTCCCCCGTAATCCCATGGTTCGGATTCTTGATGAGGCTAAGTCCCTGGATTTGGATCTGCTCACTACTCGGATAGCTGCCATGGGGGACGAAGCCAAGGCCAACATTGACCGGGTCGCGGAGGAGGTCAAGAGGTTGATGGAGCATCATGCTCGACTGGCTAGGGCTGGGGAGGAAATCGGGAGTGCTAACATCCGGCTGCAGCTACAGGTTTCTGATCAGGCCAAGCAGCTTGCCGATCAGGCTATCCAGATTTCTCAGCACGAGGCAGCCTCCAGGCAGTTGAAGGAGAATCTGGAAAAGGCCAACAGGGCAGAATTGCGAAAAATGGAGGCTGCTTGCAAGGGGCGGATTGATATGGCCATTGCGACGGTGGATGAGGTTCGGAATGCGGATCTCGAGCGGATTGAAGAGTTGTCTGGGAGGCTTGAAGCGGCAGAGCTTGCTCAGGCCAAGCTAAAGGAAGAGATGGAGGAAATGAGGAGGTCTCTTCAGGCTGACCGCCTGAGATATCGATCGGAGAGGGATGTTGCTGTCGCTAAGTTGTTGTCCTCCGAGGCCCGGGTGAGGGAGTTTGAGGAGAATGAGGGGATGATGGATGAGATGTTGCAGGATATGTACTTCCGTACCTGGGAGCAGGGTAATCTATCCTGGATGGATGACTATCCCCGGATCATGGCTAGGATATATCTCTGGGCTTTGGAGGAGGCCAAGGCCGATGCGGATAAGTAAGGTGGAGCGGCATTCAGGATGGACGTGGTAACCGCCCAGTTCTCAAAGGAGGAGAAGGTAGCGGTGAAGGAGGGGATGCGGCTGCTTGCTGTGGAGGAAGCCGGTGTGCAGTTGGGGGATGAGGACCAAGAAGCGGGCGTCGGCGAGTTTTCCCTTTTTACCTTTTCATAACTTGATCGTTCGCTGTTTATCTGATGGATTCTTCTTCTGAATTGGACAGGTGGGACCTCTGGTAACCATGCTGGGAGTTCCGATCCGGCAACCAAGTAGATTCGGAGAGCTGGTTCTGAAGTGTAGTGGTTAGCACTAATGCAGCTGGTTATTTCATTTGGTCTGCTTGACATTCCTGTATATGCTAGTTCAAAACATTAATGTACTGTAATAATGACTTTATGTAATTTCATAACATAAGCTGATTCCTTTATGTTGGAATGTTATCGCTATTTTGTTGTGCTGTGTAAGTGATGTAACCATGCATGTTACTAGTGACTTGACTGTGCCTGATGCCAAGTTTTTTTTTGCTTAATGTATAATTTTCTCATTTTGCAACGTAAATGTGATGCGCGAATATGAACTGCAGCTATGCATTAATGTATAAAAGTAGAAGGCACCGCCTTTCATGTTTCGGCTATGGACGGCAACTTCGTGCGCCCTGTAAGATTAAGCACTGAATGTTGTTGAGTGTCTCGCCACCCGATCGTAAGTTTCCGTTCCCATTAGCAAGCGTCCCCTATTTCATGTCCTGTACTTTCAAGCACCGTTACGAAGAATAGGAGAAAAGTTTTACATGAAATGGAAATATAAGAAAAGTAAAACTTCCAGTCACGGAAGGCCGTCGATGTGCTTAAGTTCGTGGCAAACGGGTTTTGTAGTCACTTTCCCTAGCTGTGGGTCTTGGAGACATTTGTCACCCATCTTACGCCTCTGCGAGAAGTTTTCTTTTTTACCACAGCCGCACTTAAGACACATCGGAGCCAATCGCGCACAGTAACTACCCAGGCCATTATGGCCCATAATCGTGGGTATTATTCGATTTACTGTGGCCGGCTAGCATGGGGGCCGATCGTCAACTGTGAACTGCCCCTGGCTGGCCACACCTTATGTTGGGGCTTATAATCGGTTCACAGTTGCCGGCGAGCCGAATCGCTGTAATGAGCTGCCATCGGTTATAGTCGGCCTTTTTTTGATGACTTATACTCGGCTTATTACAGTCGGCTTTAAGGGCCAAGGCAAACAATGAGTTAACTCGCAGTAGAGGGATACCGGAGCAAAGTGTCTCATTGGCGAGGGCATAGGAGCGCAGCGTACCTGTCAGATTTTGTCCAGGTGGAGTTGTGTTGTGAAGTTCTGTATTGAAATGTCATCTGCAAAGGATTTTGTTCAACAGCAAAGGATAAAGCTTAACAAGTAGACTAGATATAAACGAACAAGTTAACAAGAGCCAAGTTTTTTAAAGTGGTTCGGCACGAAAATGCCTACGTCCACTGATTCTCTTTGTTAATTCACTTCATATGGGCAGTACAAGTTAAGAAAAGTATCGACGGAGGTGTCGGATGTTCCATGCCCTCTGGAACACCTCTCCGTCCACTGTTGACAAAATATAAGCTCCGTTGTGGAGATCTCTATGAATTACATATGGTCCGTCCCAGATGGGGTCCAGTGCCCCGGGGCGCGGAAAGATTCTCTTGAGGACAAGATCTCCTTCTTGTAAGTTGCGATGTTTGACTTTGGAGTTGTATAGTGCTGCCACTTTTTGTCTGTGAGCTGCTGCTTTGAGTGCTGCATCATTTCTTCTCTCCTCAATCAGATCCAAAGACATGAGGAGGAGTTCTTCGTTCTCTTCCGGGCTGTAGTGGATCCTACGGTGAGAGGGCACTATAGTTTCAACTGGGAGCATGGCCTCCGACCCGTATGCCAAAGAGAAAGGAGTATGCCCTGTTGAAGTTCTGTAAGATGTGCGATAGGCCCAAAGTGCCGTAGGAAGTTCGTCCACCCAAGCGCCTTTCGACTTTTCAAGTTTCTTCTTGATTAAGGTTTTGAGGATCTTGTTGACAGCTTCGACTTGTCCGTTTGCTTGAGGATAAGCTACAGATGAGAAGCTTTTGTGAATTCCGTGCTCTTGGCACCAATCGGCGAATTCCTCGCTGTCAAATTGAAGCCCGTTGTCTGATATGATTCTGAGTGGAACTCTGTACCTGCACAGAACGTTTTTGATCAAGAAGTTGATAACTTTAGCTGAAGATATTTTATTCAGAGGCTCCGCTTCCACCCATTTGGTGAAATAGTTAACTGCCACTATGGCATGTCTGGCCCCGCCTCGGCCCATCGGCAGTTCGCCAATTAAGTCAATTCCCCATATTGCGAAGGGCCAAGCGCTGGTCATCTGAGTAATTTCATTGGTTGGTAGTCGAGGAATCTTAGCAAATTTCTGACATCTGTCGCATCTTCTGACGAAGTCTAAGGCATCTTTGTTTAAAGTGGGCCATAAATACCCATATCGGAATATCTTTTTTGCTAAGGTCTGCCCTCCGGTGTGGTCTCCACAACTTCCCTGATGGATATTGGATAGAATTTCCTTGGCTTCTCTTCCAGCAACGCACCTCAATAAGGGGTTAGAGAAACCGCGCCGATAGAGGATGCCTTCTTGCATTGTGTAGCGGGAAGCTTTCCTTAGAATTTTCTTAATTTTACTTCGCCCGTCGGGTAGGGTGCCATTTTGTAAGTATTCTTGGATAGGGGTCATCCATGTTTCTTCTTCGGTTGCAGCTATCAGATTTACTTGCTCGAAACTCGGGGTTACTAGCCTTGAGACAGTTGTCGCTCCAGAAATGGTACCATCTCCCATGCTAGCTTGCTTTGCCAGCTCGTCGGCCTCTTGATTTTCTTCTCGAGGAATGTGTTTGATCGAGTAGTGATCCAATTGATTGAGCAGCCGCTTGGTCTTTTTTAGATATGCCGTGAGCCGCTCTCCTCGAGTCTGGAACTCCCCTAGTATTTGATTTACGATGAGTTGTGAATCACTGTAAAGACATAAGGAACTGACTCCGATCTCCAGGGCGAGCTGTAATCCGGCTATTACTGCTTCATATTCGGCATCATTATTGGTGGCAGCGAATTCTAGCCTTAGTGCATAACGCAGCTTTCTTCCCCTGGGAGTGATGATCACAACGCCTGCCCCCGAGCCTTGTTCGTTCGACGCTCCATCTACGAAGAGATTCCACTTGATACCTTCTGCTATTTCAGATTGGTCCCAGCCTTCGCTGATAGTGAATTCGGGGATGAAATCGGCTATGGCTTGTCCCTTGATGGCAGTGCGAGGATGGTAGGTGATATCATATTGGCTTAGCTCGATGCACCACTTGAGCAGTCGCCCAGAGGTGTCGGGACGATGGAGCACTTGCCTCAATGGTTGGTCGGTTAGGACTCTGATGGGATGAGATTGGAAATAGTGTCGTAGCTTCCTTGATGTGATTAGTAAACAGTATGCCAGTTTCTCGAGTTTGGGATACCGGGCTTCTGCTCCCGTGAACCTTTTGCTTATGAAGTACACTGGCCGTTGTGTTCGGTTTTCTTCTCTTACCAAAGCGGCGCTTAGAGCATGGGATGGCATAGCAAGGTATAGGTATAGTTCTTCGCCTTCATTCGGAGTCGAGAGTACTGGTGGCCGTTGGAGGTGCTCGATTAGGTTAAGGAAAGCTGTTGAACACTCATCGGTCCATTCGAATTTTCCTTTGTCTTTCTTCAGGGCCTCGAAGAAAGGAATGCATTTGTCAGTTGCTTTAGAGATGAACCGGCTTAGGGCGGCCACCTTCCCGTTTAGGCTTTGCATCTCTTTTTGAGTGAATGGTATCTTGATATCTTGCAAGGCCCGGACTTGTTTGGGGTTTGCTTCAATCCCCCTGGCATGAACGATGAATCCCAAGAACTTTCCCGATGATACTCCGAAGGAGCACTTTAGAGGGTTCAGCTTCATTCCATATTGGCCAAGTACTTGAAACATCTCGTCCATATGGTTTATATGGTCGTTGAATTTTCTTGATTTTACCAGCATGTCATCCACATAAACTTCCATAGTTCGTCCTACTAGTTCTGCAAACATCTTGTTGACGAGGCACTGATAAGTAGCTCCGGCGTTTTTAAGTCCGAACAGCATTACCTTGTAGCAGTACAATCCTCGGTCAGTAATGAAGCTTGTGTGGTCTTGATCGGGGACGTGCATAGGGATCTGGTTATATCCTGAGTATGCGTCCATAAAGGATAAAAGTTCGTGTCCGGCAGTGCTGTCCACGAGTTGGTCGATTCGAGGGAGTGGGAAGCAGTCTTTTGGGCAAGCATCATTTAAGTTGGAGAAATCGATGCACGTGCGCTACTTCCCATTAGCTTTCTTTACCAGTACCGGGTTGGCGATCCATTCCGGGTAGATGGCTTCACGTATGAAGTCGTTGGCAAGTAAGTTCTTTACTTCTTCCTCGAGGGCTACTGATCGTTCTGCCCCCATGCTTCTCTTCTTTTGCTTTATCGGTACCTTGGTAGGATCGATGTTTAGTGCGTGGCATGCTATGTCTGGGGAGATTCCAGTCATATCAACGTGCGTCCATGCAAATACATCCATGTTGTGGCGAAGAAAATCAATGAGTTGATTCTTTAATTCTCTTTTTAACTAAGATCCGACTCTCAGCAGTTTACTTGGGTCGCGTTTGTCTACAGATACAAATTCCATAACCTCTGCAGGCTCGGCGGTGGCCTCCTCCTCTTTGTCCCTGGGGTCTAATTCATTGAAAGGATCACTGGTATACCGAAGTGGAGGGGCTTTCTTTAGTTGCTATGCTTCCAAGCTTTTCATGCAGAGAATAGTATCTGCATTTTTCCCTTTATCTCTCCTGCGATTATTGCGAAGTTCGGTTACATAGCAGTCCCGAGCGACGTCTTGATCCCCTTCTACTTCTCCCACTCCATTATCCGTTGGGAACTTCATCTTCAGGCACCATGGGGCAAGGACAATTTGGAAGTCGGACAAGGCTGGTCTTCCTAAAAAGGCGTTGTAGGCCGAGTGATTGTCTATTAGCACGAATGTTTGTTTCCGAACGGCGGAGCGGGGATGACTTCCCAATTCAACAAAGAGATCCAATTGTCCGAGGGGCATCTTTGCTTCTCCAGTGAAACCGTGTAGTGGTTTGTCGCAGGGGGATACATCCTTCATTGACAGCTTCATTTTGTCGAAAGCATGCTTGAATAAGATGTTTACTGAACTTTCAGTGTCTATTAAAATTCGGAAAACTTTGGCTGGACCGAACCAGGCAGAGATGACCATAGGGTCCATGTGTGGGTACTGCCTTCCTTCTAGGTCGCGCCCACTGAATGTGATGTCATTATTTTCCTTCCGCTTAGGGTGGCGTTCTTCCATAACAGAATTGACGCAGTCACCCTCTGTTCTGAGTGAGTTTCCATATCTTTCCATTTCTGCCCAGCTCTTGTCGGCGATGTGTGGCCCTCCTGACATTGTATGGACCACTATCTTCTCTTGGCTGGAGCCGCTGGTGTTGCGATTTCCTCCGCCTGTCTCTGGGTGGAGTTGCCCTGGGTTTTCCTTGGCAGGAGCTGGGGTCCTGTCCTGTCCCTTCACATAGCGTTCTAATCTCTTTCTCCTGATGTGTTCTTCAATTAGGTCTCGGAGATGGCGGCATTCATTGGTGTCGTGCCCATGAGACTCGTGGAAATGGCAGAATTTTCCGGACTGGATTGCGCGATCTGACTCTTTCTTGTACGGGGGGCGCTTGTATGTAAGTTCGTCTTGGGTGGCCAGGAAGATGTTCTCGACTGTTTCATTCAGGGGAGTGTAAGCGTCGAATCTCGGTCCTGGTCGGTACAAGCACTTTTCTCCCTTCTTGCCCCCTGCATTGTCTCTGGAGTCGTTTATCCGAATGTCCTTCGCTGTGGCGGGGGCATTTCCGTGGGCCGTCTTAGCCTGTAGTCCTGTCTGCCTTTCAGTGGCAGCCTCTTCGAGTCTCATGTACTTCCCAGCTTCATGGAAGAAATCGGGCAAGGTAGCTAGTTTTTCTTTAGTTAGTCTTCTAGCAAACTTGGTATCTGGGTGCACACCACTACAGAGGTCCATTAGGGTGAGTTTCTCATCGGCATCTTGGACTGCGGCCGCTGCGGCGTTGAACCGGGTTAGATATTGTTGCAGTGTCTCTCCGGATTTCTGTTTGACATTGGATAGAGAATAAGCATCCTTGGGTTGTTCCACATGAATGTGGAACTGGCTAACGAACTTTTCCTTCAACATTTCCCATGAACTGATGGATCCTTTGGGTAGATGGCAGAACCAGGAGGTAGCTAGATCTGCTAAAAATAGTGGAAAGCATTTGCATAATACTCCTTCCGTTGCCCCACTCATGAGCATATGTTGTGTGTATCTTTGCAGGTGTACAACGGGGTCGGAAGTTCCCTTGTACGGGTCCATCGTCGGCATTTTCCATTCTCGAGGTGTGATGGCGGTTTCGATGTTGCGGGTGAAAGGGCTGGTTACTCTAGCGCCTATCCCTCGATCTCTTTGCTCCCGTCGGACGCATTCCCTGAATAATCGTGTCATTCTTTCATCAGAATTTGGAGCGGACAAAAATGAGCTTGGTTCTTCCCTGCGGGATCGATCTCGTCCAGATGACCTGTAGGGATGGTATAGCCTATCACTTCTGACGTTATCCAGTGGCTGTCTTTGGCTGCTCGGATGCATGCTAGGACCAACTACAGTTGCCCCATGCCTTGATCTTCCCCTGTGGGGTTCTGCTTCGAGCATTTCCATGGGGTCAACTTCGGGCTGGGTTCTAGCTCGGCTCCGTTCAGCGGGGTTTCTATGATTAGGCGGCATGACCGGCTCAGCTACATCCGATCCTCGCCTGGTGCCTCCCCCATTGGGTTCGGTTCCAAGCGCTTCCTCGAGTCGGAGTTCGGACTGAGTCCGGGCGCGGCCCCTATCATTGTTGTTCCTGTTGATAGCTTCTTCGAAGAGGGAAGACCTTTGTTGTCTGTGAGATCCTCCAGATTGAGACTCACCCCATGATTCAGTATTGCGGTTGGATTCTTCGACATCCCTCAAGCGTGACATGAGTTGGTTCACCAAAGATTCTTGTTGGGATGCGAAACGGTTAGTCACTTCAACCATAACTCTGTCTAGGTCCGCCCTAGTGATTGCTGCCGGTTGTTCCGCGGCAAGGGCTGTCGGAATTGCCTGATCTACATTTGGCACTGCTGTCGTAGTGGGACGGTTCTCTTGATCTGGATCCACTGGATCTGGAGCACTGCTGGTTGCAACGTTCTTTCCCTTGTTGGCATCTTTTCTCGGCCTGGAATTCATGTTTCCTAGGCAATGAAAGGTGCTATTGGGAAAGAAGGTTGAATGAGGGAAGCTGAAGCTTCGAGTTCTAAGCTCTCAGTGAAAGCACCAAAAATGTTTGCGCAAAAAATGGGCAAACACCTCCAATCCGTATAATTTAGTTAATTATATGTTATTTTCAAGGTTTTAGGTTACTTATACAAATATGAAAAAAGCAGGGGCTAAACTGTAAAAGACACACAGATTTATAGTGGTTCGGCCAGAATGTGCCTACGTGCACTTTATATGTTATTCTCTCTTTTCTTTCAGATTTACAAGTACAAAGCTTTAAGTACAAGTATAAGAAAGTTGTTTGAAAGTTCCTTCCTTGCTTGAGCTCTCAAACTTGTCTGCCATTGTTGTACCCCTGCCCCTCTATTTATAAAGTGAGGCTGGGGGCAGGGGTCTTGGATGTATATAGCTGTTGGCGGGCCTGGGCTGAAGCGATCTGGCCTGGCATATCTGGTTCGGCGGAGCTTGGTTCGGTCGTGGTTGGAGTGGCTTTGGTCCGGTAGGATGTTGGTCCGGTGGTGAGATGGAGGTGAGGTTGGTTTGGACCGGTGTGGATTTGGTTCGGTGATACGAGGAGGATGGGTTGGTTCGGCTGTATGTGGTCCAGTGGATCATGGTTCGGCAGAGGTTGGATGGGTTGGTTCGGTGTGGGATGGAGAGTGTTGGTTCGGCAGGGGTGTTGGTTCGGTGGTAGAGGTTGATTCGGTGGCAACAGCCTCGTGTTGGTCCGGTGCCGAAGGGGTGTGCTTGGTTCGGTATTTGTAGATGCGAGGTTTGGTTCGGCCAGGCATAGGTACCGAATGGACAGTATGTAAATGGTGATTCTAGACGAAATTGATGCTCCTTGGCCTCGTGATCACATGGGTGAGAATTCGCCCAACATGAAAAGATAACCCAACAGATTAGGTAGTTATATATATATATATATATATATATATATATACATACATACACATATAAATTACAAGTACGCTCTCTCAAGATAGACACCACTCCAGAGCCTAGGTATTCACTCAACCTAACGCTCTGATGCCAGCTGTAGCGACCCGACTTTCCACTTTCGGAAAATCGCATCACTAATTAAGAAAGAAAGGGATAGAAGAAGAAAAGAAAGAGAAGAAAAAGAAAACAACACATCAGAATCTCACAACGGAACGATTTAAATATAATATAGAACATATACATAGTATCATATACATCAGAGTACATAACTAAACAACACAAATTTAGACAGTTATAACATTTCTGTCTAATACAATACAAGACATCATACAGAATAACACACAGCGGAAACTCTAACCATATATCTACACACTGAAGCCTCCTGCTCCATAGCTCCTCCAGATTCATCAAGAGATAACCTGAATCACTTGACTACTCATATAAAATATGAGTATCCAAGAGTTTAATAAAACAGAAAATAAACACTCGGGTCAGACAGGGGTCTGGTGTGAGTAAACGGTTTAAGATTGCTTAACTTTAGAAATCCTTTGAAAAGAAAAGGTATCACGTAAGACTTCCCACACATAAACATGGAAAAGTTTTTACCTTACGCTAACCAAAAAATTTGATAGGAAATCCAGTGATATTATAATAATGTCTAGGGTTTTCAAATAAATATGAAATAGCCGAAATTGTTACATGATTAAATTCCAGCTACTAGCCACAAAAGTGGGTAATACAAACAAAACCGTAGGGTCTCGTAGGGAAAATGGGTTTCCAACAATGGCAGGGCTACTGGGGTACCGCCCGTCACAGTACGTGGCCTAGATCACCGTAGCGAGGAGTACTCCCACTCCCCTGCAACACAAGGCCGGGACCATTCCTTACTGAACAGTCCCGAACAAGACCACCCCGCAGTTGGCTGCAGACCAACTGCTCACACAGCCGAAATATAAAGGGACTTCTAGACAGGGATGTATCTTGCTCTCCAGTGGGAGCGACCCACGAAGCCTTGCTGCACCTCCCCTGTTTTAGCCATTCCCGGTTGATGAGGCTTGAGGCTGCGATTACCTTTATAGGACCAATTATCTTAGAATGCTCGTCGCCCACCTGACGATGTGCTGAAAGCATTCAATCCATACAAGTTCGTTCCGGGTTCGAACAAAACCGAAGGCACTATCTCGTTGCACTCATTTTGGAATCACCCTCAGAGTCAACGACCATAGCCCATGCACTCTAAATCACCATCTCGAATCTATAAGCACTATTCCGTCAAACTCATTACGGAATCACCCACAGAGTTATACTGACGTATAGCCCTTACACCTCGAGTCTTCACTTGCTCCACTTGGATTAACGACCTAACGTTTAATTGGAATCGATGTGGTTTTCGGATTCCAAATATGGAAACCCGATCCCGGTTTCATCGAAACCAAACGCCATTTTAATGTCCAAGTTATACTTAAGGGATTTAGACAATAGATGTTTAGAAATATCACTTAACATAAATGGATGTATTATATTACTCAGATAGATAAGCATCTATTATCACATGCATCCATACATATCACAAAGCAGCATATATATCACATTCAGATGTAGCATATTCACATCATCACCCATCAATCAATGTCATCCAACAACAACCAATATCATTAACTCATCCAATGATATATATCATACAATCATTAATCATTCATAAACAAGTTTGATCCAAACTTAATTAATTTAGTAAATCCTTAAATTAAATTAATCCTTAATTAAACACTTGGATTATCTTCAATTCAACTTCTTATTCATTAATTAATTATAAATTAATTAATTAACTAACATAACTTAATTATCCACTTCAATTAATCTTCCTCGATTAATTATCACTTAATTACTTTAAGTAATTATTACTTAATTACCATATTAATTAATCATCCTGATTAATTACTTCCAAAATTATACTAAGTAATTACCTCTTAATTTCCTTAATTAATCAACCTTGATTAATTATTCTTTAATTATTCTGATAATTATTCCTTAATTATCCTTTAATCATACTTGATTAATCACCTTTAATTAATCACATTTGATTAATTACTCTTAATTAATCATACTTAATTAATTTCTTTTAATTAATCACCTTTGATTAATTACTTTAATTACATTTAGTAATTAAAACTAAATTATAAATTAATTATTCTTAAATTATTAATTAACAATTAATTAATTATTTCTATTAATTAATGATTATTTCATTAATTAAAATTCTTTCTTTATTAATTACTTTTACGAGTAATTAATCGCTTAATTAATTATCCTTAATCCTTTTATTAATTAATCATTAATCAAATACTTTAAATCTTTAACCAATTATTAATTTAGTCTTTAATTAATAACTAAAGTGATTAACTCTTAATCACATTTACTTAATTACTTTTAATAAAGTAATTATCTTTATTTAATTACCTTTAGTAATTAACCACTTAATTACTTCACCAAGGAATTATAATCACTAATTAATTAATTAACTTATTTAACTTAATTAATTAATTAAATGATTCCTTAATTTCTTATATTATAAAACTTCTTGATTAAGAAAACCACTATCTTAATTAAATCATTTATTAACCCATAACTCTTGATAATTAAAAATGATTTAATTATCATCATAAATTTATTTATCTTTAATTAATTCAAATTCTAATTTACTCAAGATAATCTTTATTATAATTGATAACCCAATTTTAAATCATTGAACTTTATTTGAAATAAAATATAACATTTATAAATCAATTATAATTAAACACATTTTAAATTGAACCTTTTTAAATCTTTAAAACTTTTCTAAAGTTCTTTAATAAAAATTTAATACAAACTTAGTTTCAAAATCCACTTATTTTATTTTAAAACTTTCATATTTATTATATATAAAACTTGTTTAAACATAATTTTGAAACAAATTTAGTTTTATATATAAACTTATTTAACTTTTGTTTAAAACTTTAATCATTTACAAATCATATTATCTTTGTTTTAAATTTTAGAAACCTTACTGTTAAATATTTTAAAACTTTTAAACTCAAACTTTAAACTGCAGAACCCACAACAAAAACATGCTCATCAACCCGAGCAACCCACAAAACTCACGCGTCAACCCCGAGTTTAACCCGTGCTTCCCACCTTCCTTCCTGCTTCGAGTAGTAACCCAAAACTCCCGAGACTTTCTTCGAGTTTCCCCACCTCTCTTCTTTCCAAAACTTGCAGTAGCCCACGAACGTGCACATAAACGTGCACGGCGCAACTGACCAACGGCGATCACCACTCCGATCATCCCCCAGGTCACACTCGACCACCACTGCAACACCCAGAAAAATTATTTGGATTGAAAATCGAAATATAGCCCTCCATCCCAAAAACTGCTCAGAAACCCCATCCTCAATTCCAACCACTGCCGGCCATCCCCTTCACCGGAGACCATGCCACCACCTCCGTAGCTTCGACTCACTTCCCCGCAACCCCAGAACCATATGCGAACAGCTCCAATAACTTCTCGAAGCCACAAAGCCCAACAGAACAACACTGTCACAAACAGGTTGTTAAACCCTATCCCCTCAAATTACAATCATCACAATCTACTAAAAATTCATGAAACATTTTTCGCATGATCACTTAAGTCCCCTCCACCTTCGAGTTCAACGGCGATGTCCACTTCGTCGTGGTTTGCCGTGATTTGGCCGAAAACCCCAAATCAGAAAAATCCTAAATTCACACTAAAAACTATTCTAAAAATCATGATATGCTCATTAAAAATCATGATTTCCAATATGTATTCTAGTTATAAGATCAAAACTATAAATTTAATTCATAAAATTTTTGACCCAATTTATATTTTACTGTAAATCTGAAAATGCAGAACCAATTTCCCATTTTTACAACTTGTAATTATTTTTAGAAACAATTTAATGTGGTAACAAACATCTTTCCTTCACAAACCAAAAGCAAATTCAAATTTAAAATTTAGTTATTAAATTATTTGTGACAATGGAAACTGTCAGTATCACACAGTGCTCAAGATTTTAACTATACAGACAATAAACATACAAGAAGATAACATGCATCAAATTAATTCAAATATTTCAGAAACTATCATGATCTTCATTCATCAATAAAAGTTGGTAATCAAGTTTAAAACTGTTTTTAAAAGGTTTCATTTACTCACCTTGAATCTTGCAGAAAACAGAGGGCAGATCTGCATATTCTTTCCAGGCTTTCAATTCCCTTTTGCATGTTGAAGATTTACATCCTGATGCTTGATTACCTTTAATTTCTTGAATTGCTTGAATTATTCAAGTTTCTTGCCTCTAACTCCATTTGAAAATCTTGTTTTAGCCTCTGTTTGAATTTCCAGACTTTACAGTTTTTTTTTCTACATTTGTTTCTTTTGATCTTTATTTGATTTGTTTTGATTTACATTTTCCCTTTCAGATTTGTATTAATTTTGTTGTTGAAGAGAGTAAAGGAATTCTTTTTCTGAAAATGAATCTCATTTGTATTTTACAATTAAATTTTAAATTAAATTATTAGAGAGAAAGACATTTGTCACATTCAAGTTCTTAATTAACTTACACATACACCCCTATGTTTACAAATGTCCTTACACATCCTATAATGTTTACAAGTGTTTTTTATAAGTGTTATTATTGTTTTTATTAATGTTTCTTTTTAAATGTTATTTTATCCTTAATAATTTATTTTAAGCTTATATAAATATTTATGAAATGTTTACATGATTATAAGATGTATTTATTTTATAAGAATAAGCTTTG
Source organism: Allium cepa (assembly GCA_030765085.1). Taxonomy (NCBI): domain Eukaryota; kingdom Viridiplantae; phylum Streptophyta; class Magnoliopsida; order Asparagales; family Amaryllidaceae; genus Allium; species Allium cepa. The sequence goes on along the minus strand of CM060941.1, from coordinate 72,566,789 downwards.
GATTTCAATACATATATAAAAGTGAATTCATGTTAGCAATTATAACTTTATTTATGCATTTGAATTAAATTGTAATGGTATTATATATTAAAACTTGAGAAATTGATTTTAACACTTTATAAAAAATTTAAAACAATTTATCTTATGTAAAAATTAAAATGAAAGATTATTTAAACAAATGAACTTTTTATTTTAAATCTTATCTAAAAGCTTAAAGTACATATTTATCATAAATAAGGGATTAACTTTGTTATTTAAAATTTTAGTCTCAATTATCAATTCAAAGTCATTAAATCAAATTCACATTTCAAATTTTCAAAACTATATATATATATATATAAAGTTTGGAAATACTTATTAAACTCAAATTAATAAAATTCCTATTTAAAACATATATATACAAATATATATACACATTTCAAATACAAAAACAATTTATCATTAAATTTGTTAATTTCCATATTAAATTTTAAAACAAATATCAAATCACAATATATACCTTCATATATATTACAATTTGAATATAAAGTTTTATTGCATTAAAAACTTCTTATTTACCAAAATAAATGTTTCCAAATCAAATTATTATATTCTTTCAAAAGAATTTAATCTTGCCTATTTATATTGTTAAGAAAATATTAATAGATATTAACCAATTGTTATTATTAATCTTTAAAAATAAATCTAACTTGTCAATTTATAATGTAAAATGATCAAATCAATTTAATTATTATCAAAGATTATTAAATTGATATTGCTCAAAATTCCGGGTCGTCACAGAAGTAATAGCCTTACTCCTAGTAAACTACTGAATATAAAAATGAAATACTTATGTTTTGGGTGTAATGAATAATGGCATGTAGAGCATTAATGTAGAAGCAAACTTTTCTGCTCATAGGTGCTATTAAAATGGAAGTGTTATATAAAATAAAATAACAAGACTGATAGAAAGACCATGATATTGAAATAAAACCATAGAAATATTGCAATCTATGCACCAAACAAGATATGAACCTCTGACCTCCAAACTTTAAAGCTGATGCTTTGTAGTGTAGAACCGAACTGATTTAGATTAGAATTCATTAATGTTGGTCGAAAAATTGGACAACACCTCGCAGAGGTTATGGAGAACCAGTGCTTCAAAATGTAATCATCTATTTAAGTTTGTTTGCAGCTTAACCACCCTTTTATTATAGCTTGATTTCAACCTAACATATATATGTCATTTCAAATAATAGCAAAAAATAGCAAAAGACAAGAATACACATGATTTGTAGTAGTTTGGCTATGCCTACGTCCATTTTATATGATTCTTGTTACTATTTCATAAGTTCCAAAGAGATTATGAATTCTTTAATTTGAAGTTATAATGATATTTAAGTTAATAATTTGAAACAGTCTTCGCTGAGTGAAATAAAAATCAATTCATTTTTGTTTTCATATCTACCGTTAAGGTTGCTATGGGGCTCAATTCATCCAAAATATCTCTAGAAATTCTGTAGAAAAGAACAAGTTCGGATCCACAAATACATACTAAAGAATATGTAAAAGTTGACTCAATTCATATGATCGAGTTCTTATGGATCATACCAATCCATGTATATCGATTAGGGCCTATTGATCTGTCTTAGTACTTTAGTAGTAAACTTGTTGATCCGTCCACATTGCCTTGTAAAACCCTATCCTATACAAAATTCTTCCATCTTATGATACATCTATTGGCACTGATCAGTGACTTCATAAAAAATAACTTAGTTGTCAACTATTTGATCCTTTTTCATCATTGATGTGCTAAAATCTATGCAGTTAAAGTGCTTAGCGGTTTTATAGCGGCGGAGCTGCAAAATATTATAGCGAGGATAAAGCGGGGATATAGCGGAAAATAGCAAAGATGTAAAAAGCTTCATTGGATATAAAACTAAATATTTAAAGTAACTTATTCTCATTCTAACATCATTTGTGTAGGAAAACAAAATATTATTTAATCTCATATAAAAAATCAAAGAATATCATGATTTATGTGGACTAGATTTTGTAACCACAAAATTTTTAACATATATTGAGCACTTATGCCTCAAAATTAGGTTTTTACCCTAACTTTATTTATTTTGTTTGAAAGACAACTAGTCAAATCAATAATTGTATATTAACGTTGCTAAAGAGGGTGCTAAAAAGACTTGATTTTGTAGGTGTAGTAGAATATAGAGGGGCTTAAAGTGGATCTACTGTTTAATAGCACTAAATTGAAATAGCATAGCGGTCGAAGAGCGCTATGCGCTATATCAGAGATTTTGCGGTGCTTTAGCGGGTCACTGCACTTGCTAAAATCCATCGATCATCCAAGTCAATAATGATTGTTATTGATTAAAACTTATTAATAGTGGTTTCCTTATATAGATATTTTTTACTTGGTCATGTTGCCTCATATTTGTTATCTTTTATATTCGACTGTCTAAGGGTTCTTAACTCATTTCTTTATCTTTTCGAAGTCCAACACCGCCGAGCGTGAAAAATTATAAGAGGAGTAAATTAATAAAAGTTTCTGTGCAAAACTAAAATTAAATAATGAGAACTATATTGCATTGTGGATGAGATACAAGAAAAGATAATTACCTAAAAGTGACTTAGTTATAAATTGTACAATAGAACTTCATTAATTATCCCATACCCTGAGTATAAATGTTGCTTTCCTATGTAAATATGGTAGCTGACACCTATTGGCTTAACTACCAAATGGGAAATCCCATTTTTGAATTAGGAATATAGCCACTTAACAAATGAAGCCTTAGCTTATTAGGAGCCCCTAAACTTTTGCTTAATCAACCCAGGAATCAAGCCTTTCCTAATGGAAGGAAATCACACTGGCCCAAAGTTTGACGTCCTAGTGTGCCCAACCAATCCCAACACTTAAAATTTTACAAATAATCCTAATACAACTTTTAATCATGGTGATATTTGCGAAATAAATGTCTATGTGTCATATGCCGATATGTTAGACACGTTAGGACACCGAATTTAAGATTAGAGGATTTACGCTCGATCCTAATTGGAGTTAAAATTAAAAGGATAGAATTAAATGTGAATTTTTATTACTGTCAATTCCAAGAAGAAACCATTAAAAATGTCAATTTTGAGTGTAATTAAACTAATGTCATTATCAGTTATATTAAATTTGATTAGTATTGATGATAATGACATGTAAGGATGACAATGGGGCGCGTTTTTTGTGCCCATAACTAACTCTGATTTTGTTAAACCTCACCCAAACCAAGCGATTGTAATTAGATCCATTGGGACAAACCTGGAGCTGACCGGACGGGTCTCTGTTTTAATCGGGTCAGGTTTTGTAAGTCTAAACTGTATATTTTGAAATCTAGACTCGATCCGACTCTAGGTTCGGTTCGGTTTGGTTTGGTTTGGGTTGGGTCTGTTCAGATCCGATTAGGTAATTACACTTAAAATACACGTATTTTTATGTTTTTCGATCAAATCTTTTGGGTTAGATCGGGTTAGATCTGGTATAAATGTTATTTTTCATCACCTAGACCTGACCCGAACACCCAGCCGAGACTCATTGAGCTCGATCGTTAATATCCAAGGTATTGATTTTGATGACAACAACCATATATATAGTGTTACTAATGTTTTCTTGAGTTATATAGTATATTCAAGATATTAGAAATATTTAACAGGATTAAGCAAGTGCTGATGGAATAAAAGCTTAAAGAACTGATCAGTATAAATCAAGAGTCGATTAAGACAGATTAAATTGATCGAGATATATTTGAGGACCATAAGTTTTAAAGAAGTCAAGAATAAAAGCATGAAGAGCTCAAGACATTTGTGTTAGTATTGTATTGAATCTTAGACCAAATGTTAAAGACTTGCGTAGTTTCATATCTCTTATTATCTTTACTTTGAAAATTATTTTTTTCTCAAAATAATTTTTATAACATTTAATCTATTTGTAAAATCTATTTTAATTGAATTTTATATATAAATATTATTTATAATATTTTAAACATGGTTCCAAACATATAAAGATAAATTTGTGTATGTCAACAAATAGGATTTTGGTATGTCGATATGGACCGTTGAGATGTTTTTTGAAATTTCGAGTGAATCATGTTTTGATCCCATCTCTTTAAACTCTATTTAAATGCCTTTGATTTTGAATTTCAATAGCAATTCTGATAACTTTCTTTATCTCTCTCTCTTCTCTCGTTCTTTTTAAGATTTCAATAAAATGCTGTCGATTTGTACACCAGTTCTCTTTCTGTACATTCATACAAAAGATGGGAGAAGATCTACACCATTGACTCTTAAATCTTCACTTAGTTCCACCCAAAAGCAAAGATATTCCACTATCGAAGGTTAGGAAATTGTATCCAAAGACTTCTTGAAATTGTTATCGAAAGATTCGATTTCCTATGGTTCACAACTACTATTTGTAAAAGGTGGTCTTAACCACCCGAGTGAAAGTTAAGACGAGGTTGTAAAGAGAGTTGTCCTGCCAGCTAAGCCAAAAACATGATAGGTGTTCTAGTAACCTAAACCAAGAGGGTTAGCTTGTTAACTGAGACAAATTCGTGTCTTTGCCACCCGAGTCAAAGTCAAGAGGTGTAAAAGATGTTCTTGCAGCTTGATTTAAAGTCAAGATGTGATTAGTGAAATTCTGTGCGAGGAACATAACTGGATGTTAGATTGGGAATTCGAACTAATATAAAATTCTTGGTCTCTTCTTTAGCTTTACTTTTACAGCATTTACTATTGTCTGATTAATCTGTAATTAGCATTATTATTATATTTGAATTTTTTGTGATTAAATTTGAAATCTACAATTATATGATAGAAAGTTTAAACACACAATTCAACCCCCTCTAGTGTAAAATAGCCTTAAGATCCATTCCACTGTAGTATAGATTAGGTTATCACACTTATCATCACACCTTCCATATTTGGTATCAGAATACACGGTTTTTAAAACTCATAATTTGATTTTTGAAAATTTTAATGGCTACCAACACAAGTAATACACTTTTTAACACTTTCGCAAAAGACTAATCAACTTTTAGACACCAAATTTTTAATGGTAGTGATTACGCATACTGGTCATGTAGAATGAAAAATTATTTACAATCCAATAGATTTGATATTTGAAATATTACCCAAAATGAGTATAAGGAACCCAAGACTGCATATGCTCAGTGAACAAACGAGTAAAAGGCAAAGGCACTTTGTAATTCAAAAGCTATGAATATATTGTTCTGTTCGCTAGATAAAAATGAGTTTAATAAAGTTTTTTATGTAATTCTACACATGAAATATGAAGAACAATACGATTTAAACACGAAGGCACTAGTACGGTTAAACAAACCAAGATTTCTATATTAATTAACCAATTTTAGTTATTTAAAATGAAGCCAAATGGGTCTATTTTTGACATGTATTCTAGATTTCAAGATATATTACATGCTTTAATTTCATTAAGATAAGAAAACTCTAAAGATGATCAAGTTCGAGAGATTCTTATTTCACTTTTAAATGATGAGATCGAAAGACTCTCGCCATGTAAGAATTCAATGATATCAGTACAATGAAAGCAGAAGAATTGATATAGAATTTAATATCATATGAAGTTTAATTGCAGGGTAGAAAGGAAAGCCAGTCATGTGAGAAGAAAACATTGACATTTAATGTTACCCATGGAGATGAAGGATTAGATAACGACGAGAAAATGGCATCTATGGCTTGGAATTTTAAAAAATACCTTAAGTATTGAAAAAGAAATAGATTCAGAAGGACTGAAGGAAGCCCGAACAAATCGGGAAGCGAAGATACCACTAAATGCTTTGGATGAAACAAAGGTGAACACTTTCAATGGGACTATCCAAATCAAAAGTAATTGAAGTTCTTTTCCGACACAAACTCCTTCAATAAAAGAGGAAATGGAATTACAATGGAACATGAGACGATCCAAACTCAACATCCAGTAGTAGAAACTCAGAGACAGAAAATGCAGATCTGTGCTTCCTAATAGAAGATGAACAAACATCTATTGATTACAAAGCAAAAGCCACGAACACTGAAGGAAACCAGGAGTAACTCAAAAATCGGTATTTAATTTATTTCTTAGAATCCATTAGTTAAGATAATTATATTTTCGTAAGTAGATAATGCATGTTTTAAATTTCACTGGGTCTTTTAGAAACTTTGTTTGAAACAACAAAATAGTGTTTCAAACTAATAGTCTCTATATTTGACACAAAATCATATAAATTAAAAAATAATTATTTCAAAATAGTAAATAATATACATAAATAAGAAAACTAGGAATATGTTTTTTTTTAAATATATTATATATTTATATATAGAATTTAAATAATAATAAAGCAGAATATATTGTGAAAATTGGATATGTCGACATACAATAATCATATGTCGACAAATTAACTGTTGAAACAGATTTCCCTCCTTAATTTAAATTTTAAAAATAAAAACTATGTATACAACTAAAATATTTCGTCTATGGATCCACTTTCTCTCATTTTTCTCACTACAAAATTAGAAACACACACATTAATGGATTCAAATAAGTCTTGTAGAGTGGTTGGTCCAAGTCAAGAGGTTAGACATAAAACCTGAGTCTGAGAGACCAGCTTAGGCCATCAGGGTGAGTTAAAATTCCTTGTAAAAGGACCACATTTGATATCAAGGATTGTCGCTAGGATTTTTTTATTTACATGTGTATGTATATTTGTATTATTAGAAAATGTATTTATATAAATATTAGTCAAAAGTGTGTTTGTATAAATGACCTTGTTAAAAAATTGTAAATCTTTTGTTTTATATTTAAATTTTTACCTTTTAGAACTAGTACATTTATATATAAGATTTGGTTATATTAATGCTTAAAGTATAACATATTACTAATGAATGATCATAGTACATATAATAAAAATTGATTTTAATATAAAATATATGCAAATGTACTTTCTGAAACTAATAATTAGTGTTATAAAATAATTAAATATGTAACCAAATCAAATTCAAAACTGTTTGAACTAAAACATGTATGACAACATATAAAACTTTTATGCCAACATATAACGATCAAAATTCTAATTTTAAATTTTAGTTAATGGGAACGAGTTAAAGTAACTAAATATTTCTTCCATAAATACACATTTAAACATAGGGAAACGAATATATCTTCTTCTCTAAAAATTCAAGATTATTTACAAAAGGAAAATTGGATTTAGAAAAGTGTGTTTATAAAGAAAATTTAAGCGACAACATGGAAGAGACACTAAAATCTTTCAAGAAAGTTTTCCATGTGATTTAGAGAAATAAAAACATTTTGAAAATATATTAGAAGCAAATGATTCATGAACTTGAAAGGCATCTCGCAACACTTTGATGCTTTATGTGCTATGCCTTAAGAAAATAAAAAAATTCTATTCCTAAAAAGACTAGTTATAAGGTGATGGATGATGAAGATATGGAAGTGGACACGGAGATTTTCGAAGACCGAGAAGAATATTTTATTGAAGGAATTTTTGGTCTAGACAAAGGATGGATAAAAGTACCATCAAAGAATCCATGATTTCCATAATATTCCTGTTAACGTATTCTTCTTGTACTGTATGTTGAAATAACTGTTGTAAATATACTTATGTACATATGTAAATGCATTAATGAAAATGTTGTTTTATTGATGTTTGATGACACTTTAATATTGCTTAACTAATAAAATGAATTTTTTTTAACTCCCTATGTATATAATCTATAATAATCATATAATATTCAACAGTTGGCATAGAAATATTAACACAACTTATTCATTCTTTTTTATGACAAAGGAGGAGAAGTTGTATAAAATATAATAGGCAAAAAGACAAGGGGTAGTATAGCATATATTCAGGGAGAGTTTCTACTTTAATGTTATTATATTTTATAACAGAATATTAAATGGTTGTCATCATCAGAAAGGAGGAGATTATTAATAATCAAGGTATTGATTTTGATGAAAAAAACCATATAAATATTGTTACTAATGTTTTCTCAAGTAATATATAATATATTGCATAGGATATCAGAAATATTTAATAGGTTTATGCAAGTGCTGATGGAATAAAAGCTTGAAGAACCGATCAGTATAAATCAAGAGTTGATCAAGATATATTTGAAGACTCGTGAATCTAAAGAATTCAAGAATAATAGCACGAAGAGCTCAACACATTTGTGTCAGCATTGTATTGAGACTGAGACCAAATCTTAAAGACCCGAGTAGTATCATGTCTTTGATTATCTTTGCTTCGAAAATTATTTTCCACTCAAAATATTTTTATAGCATTTAATCTATTTGTAAAATCAATTTTAATAGAGTTTCTATACAGAAATATAGTTCAAAATATTTTCAAAATTATTCTTTGTTAGTCCGTGAGATGATAGTTTTGATGACAACAACCTTAGAATAGATTATAAAATATAAATACTAACAGTATAAGTTTAGATATATATGTATATGCAGGATTTAACCATGCAGGTACCAAGAATGAAGACTGTACAGTATAAAAATTCAAGATATCAAGATTGAAGACTCATGAGTAACAAGAATATCATGATTATCAAGAGTTCAAGATTTCAAGTAATTTACTTTTTAATTAGGAATTTTGTTAAAACTCCTAGAAAAGCATTGGCATCTTGAAATCCAATTTATTCGTGGAATGGAATACACTTCGAGCCTGTTAAAGGGAGGGACCTACGTAAAATCTAGTGAAGCATTGTTTTGTATCCGCTAATTTTTTATTCAAAATGATTTTTCAAAATTATATCTTGTTTTCAAAATGATTTCAAAACCTTCCTTTTAAAAGCATCAAAACCATCTATCCTGATTTCAAATACTTTTAGCCTCAAAATAATCTTTAATTTCAAAATCAAGTTATCCTTGTTTTTAAACTATCTTTTATGTATAATACATTTAACTTTTAAATATTTATACTTAGATTTTAAGTATAAAATTATAGTAAAATTTTATGTATATTATTCTTTACATTTACTTATGTATTTTAATTATAGTCAAGTATATTTATAAAGTTTAAAATAGTTTCAATATAAAATAAAGGTTATTTTCAAAGAAAACCAAAACACCAAAAATCCCTTTGGGATGTTGACATACTCAAGTACCCCACGTCGACATGGTGTCAGTTGAGTTCAAAATTTAAATTTCAAAAGAAGTGTCTATTCGTCATAACTCTTCACGGATGGACATGGCTGTTGTTCTTCTATAAATAGGGGTTAGTTTCAATAAATTTTAATTCAATTTTTCTGGTTTTTCACTCCTCTTCTTCTTTCATATTTCTATATACATATTCTTACCATTACTCTGCTGAAATCAACATTGAATCTAACTAGATTATCTCTGCTTTGATTCTCTATCATTATCTCAACAAGATCCTCAGTGCTATTCAGAGTTATAGGCTTTTTGTAACCAACTTAGCAAGAAAAGGTGTGATTATAGCCTTGGAAATCAATCAAGCGCGATAAGGTGTGATTGTAGCCTTGGGAAATCAATTGGGTGAACCTGTTGCCCAGGAAATCAAGTATCTCTACCCAGAGGATTATGATTCTGGAGGGTGTACCTCGTTGCCTTGAAATCGAGGGTGTAATTGTAAAGATTGTTTTCGAAACGAAATCCGTACTTGTGTGTGGGAATGGATGTAGGGTAACTCCGAACCAGTATAAAATCCGGTGTGTTCTTTTCTTTACTGTTTTTATTTTATATTTGCATCTGTGTTTGATTCTGTGATCATATCTGTGTCTGAATATTGCGTACATTTGTGTTTAAATTAACAAAAACTAAAAAGATTTAACAATTCTCTAAAACACTATTCACCCACCCCCCTCTAGTGTTTATCCTTAGCCTTAAGATCCTCAATCCGCATTTCTCACATTTGGTATCAGAGCAAGGTTTTCAAAGTTTCATAATCTGATTTTTGAAAAAGTTTTCAAAATGGCTACCAACACTGGTATTGTTACTAACACTAGTATCCCTGTCACTAGTTCATTTGTAGAAAGTCAGTCTACTGTCGGACCACCACTTTTTAATGGCAGTAACTATGCATATTGGGCATGTAGGATGAAAATATATTTACAATCTATAGGATTAGACATTTGGAATATCACACAAACTGAATATTCTGAACCTAAAACTGATTTTGCATAGTGGACCGCTGAGCAAAAGACTGTTGCACAAAATAATTCTAAAGCAATGAATATTCTGTTTTGTTCACTTGGTAGAAATGAATTTAACAGAGTGTCAGTTTGTAAGTCTGCATATGAAATCTGGAAAATTTTGCAAGTAACTCACGAAGGAACAAGCAAAGTTAAACAGACCAAAATTTCCATGCTCACAAATCAGTTTCAAATATTTAAAATGAATCCTAATGAGTCTATTTCAGATTTGTATAGCAGATTTCAGGATATTATGCATTCTTTAATATCCTTGGGAAAGGAATTTTCTGAAGAAGATCAAGTCAGAATTTTTTTAAATTCTCTTACTCCAGAATGGGATCAAAAGACATTTGCGATCGAAGAGGCAAATGACATCAGTACCTTAAAGATAGAAGAATTAGTTGGAAATCTAATGTCATTTAAAGTCCAAATGATTGGGAGAAGAGAAAGCAAAGCATCTGAAAACAAATCAATGACATTCAATGCATTGATCGATGGATCAGACTCAAACAGTGATAATGATGAAGAGATAGCCTTTATGACTAAAAATTTTAGGAAATTCTTGAAATACAGAAAGATGAATAATCTCAAGAGGAACAACTATAAGAACTTTGGAAATAAGAATGTAATGCCAAATAATGTCAAATGTTTCAACTGTGATGAACCAGGCCATATCAAAAGAGACTGTCCTTATCCAGATAGGCAAAATCCTCCCATGAACAATGAACCAACAAAAAAATGGAAGCGTGTATTTACTGCTACTCAAGATGACTCAGACTCATCCTCAAGTGATGATGATCAGAAGACAGATAATTCAAATTTGTGTATCATGGCAGTTCATGACTTCGACGAATTCAGAGAAATGGACTAAGAAAAAGGTACACATTTACAATATAATTGGTTGAAATTGCATGCTTAGAACTAGATGTTTGATTGCTTTATTGATTTTGAATTGGTGTGTTATTTGAATTTTAAATTTTTTACTATTATTTTATTATTTTTATTACATTATTATTATTTTTGTTATTATTTTCATAGCATAACAATATATTGAAAATACTATAGTTCTAATAATATTCCAAATATATATACATCAAATATAATAAGTATATACATATACATATATATATATATATATATATATATTAGAGTACTTAGGAGAAATAAATCAAAAAAATACATAGGCACATGTCGACATGGTCCCCACCATGATGTCGACATGAGTACTAGAATTTGAAATTCCAAATTTGAATTCAAATGGTTGAATTTCCCTCCACCTTTTCACTTCATTCAATTCTCTGAAAAGGCATCTTTTGACCAGAGAACATGTCCTTTGAGAATCTATTTATTCACTATCTTTTATCATAACTATTCACTCTCATTTTCAAATTCAAACTCTCTCTTCAAAACTTCAAGCTCTCTACTCTCTACTTTAATGGCTTCTTCAAGCAACCCCTCCACCATGAGAATTTCCAAAAAAATAAAAGAGCAACTCTTCAATGATCCGGAGGCAATAAAAGCATACATCAATTATGCTAATTATGCCAAAGTCCATCCCGGAAAGTTTGCTATTTTTCAAGATTTTTCTTCTTATGAAATTGATTCTCTTTTTGCAAACAATCAAATTCTTAGTCTTGTTGATGCTTTTCAAAATGATTTTGTTTGCTATACAAACCTTGTCAAAATTTTCTATGCAAATTTAAACCGTGGATTTTATAATGGAAATGAGGATGAAATTTGGAGTAGTGTCAAAGGCACTAGAATTGTTTTGAATTGTGATCTTTTGGGTACCATTCTCAATTTCAAGAGTACGGGAATGGATCTTTCTAATTTTAAAATCGATGAAAATGATCGTGAGACATTTCATCACATTTTCGAAGGGAATGATAATTTTGAATTCAAAAATCGAAATTTTCGACCAAAAGCAAGAATTGTCGATCTTCTTTTACAACATATTTTGACCCTAAGATTGAAGAATTTTAACAATCCTACTTCAAAAGTTTGCAAAGCACTTTTTGCTATTTTTGGAAATTATGACATTAATTGGGCGCAAGTTATTTTGGATGAACTTCGTCCTAAAAATCTTGAAATGGGTGAGAAAACTTTGTATCATGGAATTTATCTCACACGGATTTTTAACTATTTTGGAGTGGATTTCAATGGCGAAGAATTTGTTTCTAGAAACGTTTTCAATCATTCCAACATTTCACTTATGAAAACTCCATTTGTTTTTCAACCATATGAAACTCTTGCCGAAAAGGAAGAGCGTTTGGCTCATGAGGAAATAGAAGAAGAGGACGAGAAAGAGGAAGAAGAAGAAGGGAATGAAATGGAAATTGAAGAAGAAGAAGAAGGTGAAACCTCTTTGGAAAGCATCGACTATCCTCCTAATCCATCCAACAAAAATCTTCTCAAAAACCAAAAGACGATTATTGAGAATCAATGGATTCTTAAACGATCCGTTAGTAAGAAGTTGGACAAAATTTCATCCAAGATGAACATGTTCATTTCCAAAGTCAGCAAGAAACTTGGACTTTCTTCATCATCATCATCCTTTAACTAGTTCTAGCTTATCGTATCTCATTGTATTTGTTTTAATTTATTTTGATTTGAATGTTTGTGTAGTTCTTTATGATTAATCATTTTATCGTCTTAGTATGAAATGAAATGGAATTTCCATTATGTTATCTAGCTTATCTAATCTCCAGAATAAATGTTAGTATATTATATAAATATATATATACACAATTATTCACAAAATCAAAATAGATCATCAAATTTCACAACACCACGTAGACATACCCCCTATGACTATGTTGACATGTACTGGTCAGAAATGACAATTCATTTTGAATTTGAAATTTGAATATCTACCATATGTTTATTCATTTCAAACGAATTTCTACACCTATAAATACATATTTCTTCCAGAATTCATCAGTGAAAACTATTTCTTATCTACTCTATCTCTCATTCTTCTCACAAATCCAGATATGGCTAATCTAATTCATAACTTATCCGAAAATCTTGAAGAAACTCTTAATTTGTTCAAGAATATTCTCGTTCATTCTTCATAACCAGCGACACTTAGAATTGAGTCAAATGCAGTTGATCAAGGAGCAAGAAAGGCATTTTGATGCAATACGATGGATGATTTCCTCTCTACACAAGGATGATAACGAAGCACATCCTCCAGTCTCTCTCACCAACGCCAATGAAAATTGGGATGCTATTAAGGCAGACCCTATCTTTGGAGAAGAAGGATGGGCGGAAGTTTCTCGTGACGTTTAATTTTATTTGGTTGCTTTATTTGAATTGTTTGCTTTGATTGATTTGATTTCATTTGCTTTGGCTTTGTTTGATATTGATTGATATTTAGTGTGGATTGATGCTTGTTGTATAAAACATATATAATTATACATTGATATATATATATAATGTTTGATTCATTATTGAGACTATCAATATAATTATCTCTTAATTCTATATTCCATTGTATAAGTTTATTAATGCAGGTATTTTAGTCCAAGAATGAGGAGGAGTTATATAGTTTGGTGTTATATAGTTTAGAGTTAGTTTTTTGTCGATGACAAAGTGGGAGAAATATAAAACAGGGTAGTTAGGCATAGATTAAGGGGGAATTATTGGGACAGAAGTAATATTTTATAAACAAAGATTGTCATCATCAAAAAGAGGGAGATTGTTAGTCCGTGAGAAGATGATTTTGATGACAACAACCTTAGAATAGATTATAAAATATAAATACTAACAGTATAAGTTTATAAATATACGTATATGTAGGATTTAACCACACAGGTACCAAGAATGAAGACTATACAGTATAAAGATTCAAGATATCAAGATTGAAGACTAATGAGTAACAAGAATATCAAGATTATCATGAGTTCAAGATTTCAAGTAATTTACTTTTTAATTGGGAATTTTGTTAAAACTCCTAGAAAAGCATTGGCATCTTAAAATCCAATTTATTCGTGAAAAGGAATCCACTTCGAGCCTGTTAAAGGGATGGAACCTACGAAAAACCTAGTGGAACATTGTTTTGTATCCGCTAACTTTTTATTCAAAATAATTTTTCAAAATTATATCTTGTTCTCAAAACCTTCCTTTTAAAAGCATCAAAAACATCTATCCTGATTTCAAATACTTTTAGCCTCAAAATAATCTTTAATTTCAAAATCAAATTATCCTTGTTTTTTAAACTATCTTTTAAGTATAATATATTTAACTTTTAAATATTTATACTTAGATTTTGAGTATAAAATTATAGTAAAATTTTATGTATATTATTCTTTATATTTACTTATGTATTTTAGTTATAGTCAAGTATATTTATAAAGCTTAAAATAGTTTCAATATAAAATAAATGTTGTTTTCAAAGAAAATCAAAATACCAAAAATCCCTTTGGGATGTCGACATACTCAAGTTCCCCATGTCGACATGGTGTCAGTTGAATTCAAAATTTAAATTTCAAAAGAAGTGTCTATTCGTCATAACTCTTCACGGATGGACATGGCTGTTGTTCTTCTATAAATAGGGGTTAGTTTCAACAAATTTTAATTCAGTTTTTCTGGTTTTTCACTCCTCTTCTTCTTTCATATTTCTATATACATATTCTTACCATTACTCTACCGAAATCAACATTGAATCTTACTAGATTATCTCTGGTTTGATTCTCTATCACTATCTCAACAAGATCCTCAGTGCTATTCAGAGTTATAGGCTTTTTGTAATCAACTTAGCAAGAAAAGGTGTGATTGTAGCCTTGGAAATCAATCAAGCGAGATAAGGTGTGATTGTAGCCTTGGAAAATCAATTGGGTGAACTTGTTGTCCGGGAAATCAAGTATCTCTACCCAGAGGATTGTAATTCTGGAGGGTGTACCTCGTTGCCTTGAAATTGAGGGTGTAATTGTAAAGATTGTTTTTGAAAGGAAATTTTTACTTGAATGCGGGACTGGATGTAGGGTAACTCCGAACCAGTATAAAATCCGGGATGTTCTTTCCTTTACTGTTTTTACTTTATATTTGCATCTATGTTTGATTCTGTGATCATATCTGTGTCAGCATATTGCATACATTTGTGTTTAAATTAACAAAAACTAAAAAGATTTAACAATTCTCTAAAACACTATTCACCCCCCCCCCTTCTAGTGTTTATCCTTAGCCTTAAGATTCTTAATCCGCATTTCTCACATTCTTAACATATTAAAATAAATTGTATATGTCGACATATAGGATTTTGGTATTTCAACATGTAGACCATTGAGATGTTTTTTGAAATTTCAAAAGAAGCAACTTTTGATGCCAACCTTTTGGGAAGGGATGCAACTCTTCAAACTCTGTTTAAAGGCCTCTGGTTTTGAATTTTGAATAGCAATTCTAACTACTTTTTTCATCGCTCTCTTCTCTATCATCCTCTTTAAGATCTCAACAACTAGTGATTTCTACATCAATTTTCTTCCCTACATTTATACAAAATATCAAAGAAGATCTAAACCATCAACTCTCCGATCTTCACTCAATTCTACTCAAAAGCAAAGAAATTCCATTACTGAAGGTCTATAGGAAATTATATCAACAAATTACTTAGAACTGTGGTCGAGAGGTTCGACTTCTTCTAGCCCACTACTACTTGTAAAGTGTGATCTTAACCATCTGAGTGAAGATTAAGATGTTGTTGTAAAGGAAGTTGTCTTGTCTACTGATTCAAAAACAAGATAGGCGTTATGTTTGTCCGAGTCAAATTCTAAAGAGTGTGCTTGTTATCCGAGTCAAATTCAAGTAAGTGTCGTTGCCACATGAGTCAAACCAAGAGGTGTAAAGAGTGTTCACGCCGCCTGATTTAAAGTCAAGATGTAATTGGTGAAATTATGTACGGCGTACAGGAATGGATGTAGAATTAGAAATTTGGGCCACATTGGATTGGATCACGTCCATCTATCATCTACCCTACCTACATCATGCGTTTTTTGAAAGCTCACAACATTCCATCATATTTATCGACTTTTGAAGAGATTTCTCTCAAGTACGCCTCCACAAAGTTCTTCTCTCTTATGCACTTACCAGAAAATTCTCTGGATTTTATGTCATTTGAAGAGTGGACGCAACATCGTCAACAAGCCGGACAAGCTAGGCCTCAACCTCATCAACAACCACCACAACTATCACAAGAAGAGGAACCACATCACGAACAAACTCCTCCTCCTCCTGCATCTTTTGACTATCTAGGCCAAGATGATATTTTGGAGACTCGCACTGAGACCAATCCAAATCAAAGTATTCAAGACTTAACTATCCAAAATCAACTTCTCTTATCAAGAAATCAAAAATTATTAGCTAAGCGTGTCGATAGCTTTGAAAAAACGTTTGCTTCTCGCCTAGCCACAGTTGAAACATCGCTTTCAACAACTTTATCTGTTCTAAAAGAGGTTCTTCAACGAGTCCATCGTCCTACACCACCTCCGGAAGATTGGCCAACTCCAGTACCTTCTACTCCTCCTTCAAAATAATCTAAACTTTTTGAAGAAGAAAAAGAACCTCTCGAACATACTCCGACATCTCCGAGCAAAAAGCCAGTTCTTCAAAGAATGAAGATGAAAGAGATGATCAAGCTCAAGCTTCCCTAAAAGATCCTTAGATATTTTTTAATATGTTTCATCTTTTGAATTGAAATCAAAAATCTATGTATGTTATTACTGTATTCAATGATTATAAAAAGTGCTTTTGGGTTTGTTACATCTACATAATTATAGTTATTGTTAATACTTTTTGATAATGCCAAAGGGGGAGAAATAATGGTAAGCACATATTCAAGGGGATTTATAAAATTTATATCTAAGTACATTGTATAGTTGTCATCATCAAAAAGGGGGAGAATGTTAGGAAATCCAATCTACATTTTCGATGACAACAACTATACAATGGAAATCAAATATACATATATATTTATATATACAGGTACTTGCTAGAACTACATCACTAGAAAGACAAGAACAAGGCTCAAAGAACACTACAAGAGACTACAAGTTGATAGGTACAAAGAAGTAAAAGTAAAGATGCACAAAACAGACATGCACCAATATCAGACGTCTGGGTGCACAAGCAAGATGCCTGGAAAACTCCTCTGGAATAGCAAACAGGCTAAACCAGACGTCTGGTAATAGCACTCAGACATCTGAAAACCTACTATGTTCAAAAAAAATATAGTATCAGACGTCTGAAACAAATATCAAACTTCTGAATTCAAACTCGAACTTCAGATAACAACTGCAACTGCCACATGCGAATGGACATCTCTGCTTCTCTTCGCCACAACTCTTCACCATCAATAGAAGTAACTTCAGAGCATTCATTAATGGATGCAACTACTTAAGATACCTATCTACACCTATATATAGCATCAAGAATCAAGAGAGCAGAACTTAACTTACTTATTTACGCTTTCTAATTCTATACTCTGTATTATATTTTTTATCTTTGCACTCTAGCAATCTTTACTTGTATTCACTTTTCCATATACTTAAATCTTCATAGACAATATTCTTTAGATATATATTGGAAACAATTATACTAATTAGTCAACATCCGTGTTATACTAGAACACACATTTGACAAGAACAACTTATTGTAACCAAGCATATTCCTCCATGTGAAGCGAGGGTTTTTGACAGTCGAATTCCAAAGGGGAGCTTCAGAACTGGACGTAGGACGAGAGGTCCGAACCAGTATAATATTCTGGTGTACTTATTCTATATTTACTTAGATTAATATTATTTTAGTTGCATTATATATTTTGTCATGTATACTTACATATACACAACACGATCCACCCTGTAGACTTTTAATTGGTATCAGAGCAAGGTTTGATCAAAGTACAGTAACACGTACTTGAATCACTTTAATATGGCAAGTATTTTTCAAGAAGACCAATCCACGGCACATCCCCACTTTTTAATGGTTCTAATTATGCATATTGGTCAACACGTATGAGAATTTTCATGGATGCTAATGGATTAGAAACTTGGTCAGCAGCTTAAAATAAATATGAAGCACCTGACACTGCTATGAACACATGGAATGATGCACAAAAAAACGCAGCTTCTAATAATGCTAAAGCTATGAATGTTTTATTTTGTTCATTAGATAAGAGTGAATTTTCACATACCATGTTATGTAACACAGCATATGATATTTGGTGTATCTTACGTTGCACACGAAGGAACAAACAAAGTTAAACAAACTAAAATTTCAATTTTACGAAATCAATTTTCATCATTTAAAATGAAACAAAATGAATCTATGGTGGACATGTACTCTAGATTCCAAACTATTCAACACGATTTAATGGCACTTGGAGTTAAATTCACAAATTTTGACTTAGTATCTAGAATACTCAATTCTTTAACTCTAGAGTGGGAAATAAAGGTATTAGCTATCCAATAAGCTAATGACCTCTCAACACTCTTAATTGAAGAATTGATAGGAAATTTAATGTCCTATGAAGCTAATCTGCAAGCAAGAAAAAAATAAAACTCTGAGAAGAAAAACATAGCATTTCCAGCAACAAATGAAGACTCTGACTTAAACGAAGAAGAAATTTTATTTATCGCCAAAAATGACAACAAATTCAAGAAATTTAGGAAACTGAACAGATTTCACAAAGGAGGAAAATCAAGCTCAACAAATCAAACATCAATCAAATGTTATGAATGTGATCAATTTGGACATATGAAGAAAGATTGTACCAAGCTCAACAATGATAAAAAGAAGAACAAATTTTAAAAATCAAAAAGAAGAAAGCTTTCAAAGTAACATAAGTGACTCGGATTCTTCATCATCATCAGACGGTGACAGCGATAATGAGGGAGAACAAGCCAATGTATGTTTTATGGCACATACTGATGAGGTATGTCCCAAACTTAGCTATGATGAATTATTAGAACTTAACATGGAATTAGATGATAAATTTAGACAAATTAAAAAATTGAATAAAGAAGACATAGCCAAAATAAATAGATTAGAACTTGAAATAAGAATGTTAAAAGATGAAAAAATTATTTTAGAGGAGGAACTAGAATTATCTCAAGAAAAAAATAAAATTAGTTTAGTTGAAAATGAGACTATATCTAATGATTTTAGAAAAATTAAACTAGAAAATGATAACTTGTTAAAAAAAATAACTTGAAAAGTAATATAGAAATATTGAAAATTGAAAATTTAGAATTAAAAGAAAAATTAGATAAAATTACAATGTTTCAAAATTTAATAAAGAAAACAAGATTTGGAAAATCTTATCAAAACTTCAAAACCGTCAAGTAATAGAAATGGAATAGGATTTAAAAATATTCACAAACAAAAAGGAAATAATATTAAGAAATATAGTTTTATTTATTAAAAGACTAAAATATCACCTAAGTCTAATACAAATGCCAAAAATACAAAAATTTGGATTCCTAAGACAAATAATAATTTGATTAGACAAAAACATATTAATAATTTTCTAGATAACATAGTCTATAATAAAAATTATGTTCATAAAGGTACCAAACCTTCATGGGTATAACTACCTGCTCCTCCTAACATCTAGGACCCTAACAAAGTATATGGGTATCAATATATCATTTTTAATTTTGCAGGTACCCAAAATAAAAAATAAGAAGAAATTAATACTAACTAGTGGACGCTTCAAGCATATGACCAGAAACTCAAAAATGTTATCAAATATAACATACAACGATGGTGGAATGGTAACTTTTGAAGATATCTCAAAAGGATACGTCATTGGCATCGGAGAAGTCATCAACTTTGGTATTTCTAAATCTCCTATTATTACAAATGTTTTGCTAGTAGAAAATTTAAAACATAACCTACTTAGCATTAG
Organism: Allium cepa; assembly: GCA_030765085.1. Classification (NCBI taxonomy): domain Eukaryota; kingdom Viridiplantae; phylum Streptophyta; class Magnoliopsida; order Asparagales; family Amaryllidaceae; genus Allium; species Allium cepa. The sequence goes on along the minus strand of CM060941.1, from coordinate 72,546,652 downwards.
TCAATTATGTGATCAAGATTTTCAAATTAATTTTGAAAAAGAAAGATGTAATATTTTCGATAATAACAAACAACTTATCTTTGAGGGTTTTAGTAACAAAAATATTTATGTCTTAAATATGAATATAAATTGAAATTCAAACTTATGCTTAACTGTCAAACATGACGATCCATGGTTGTGGCATAAAAGATTTTGTCATATTAATTTTAAATATATTAATAAATTAGAAAAATATGAGCTAGTTAGAGGTTTACCTAAAATAAATTATAAAGTAGAAAATTTATGTGACGGTTGTCAAATCAAAAAACCAAAGAAAAGCTCTTTTAAATCTAAAAATAATATTTCTACAAAACAACCATTAGAGTTATTACATTTAGATTCATTTGGTCCAATTCAAGTATGATCTATAAATCATAACAATTATGTTTTCGTAATAGTTGATGATTTTTTAAGATATACATGAACCTTATTTATAAAACATAAAAATGACACTTTTGGTATGTTAAAAAAAATTTCTAAAAGAATTAAAACATAAATGGATTTGAAAATAAAGAATATTCGAAGTGATCACGGTGGAGAATTCGAAAATGATCTTTTTTTACTAATTTTTGTAATAAAAGGGCATAAGTCATAATTTTTCTTTTCCCCGCACACCTCAACAAAATGGTGCAGTAGAAAGAAAAAATCGTACTTTACAAGAATGTTCACGAACACTATTAAATAGTAGTGGTTTAGCAAAACATTTTTGGGATGAAGCTATTGTTACGGCTTGTTATGTTTTGCGAGTAACCATACGACCTATGACTGAACATACTTGTTTTGAAATATTTTTTGGAAGAAAACCTAAAGTATCATACTTTAAAATTTTCAGATCAAAATGTTTTATATTAAATACAAAAGATAATTTGGAAAAATTCGACCCATAGGCCGATGAAGGAATCTTTGTTGGATATTCGGATCGTAGCAAGGTGTATAGAATTTTTAATAAACATACTAACACAATTGTAGAAGTTTACATGTTTCATTTGATAAAAAATTTCTTAACCATCATACTAATGACGATGAGGAAATTATTCCAATAACAAATACAACAAACTCATCTAATAATGAGACAAATGCACAAAATAATACTTTAGTGTCATCCCCTAGAATTCTAAAAGATCATCCAAAAGATAATATCATTAGGGGATCTTAACTCCAGAGTAACTAGAAATCAACTTAATCAAATAAGTCATATTGCATTTGTGTCAAATTTTGATCCAAAAAATTATAAAGAAGCTTCAACTGATAATTTTTGGATAATAGCCATGTAGGAAGAATTAAATCAATTTGAACGTAATAATGTTTGGGAATTAATACCAAAACCAGAAAATCAATCAGTTATTGGAACGAAATGGGTATTAAAAAACAAAGCAGATGAAAACGGAAATATAGTTAGGAATAAAACACGTTTAGTCGCTCAGGGTTATAATCGAGAAGAAGGTATCGACTATGACGAAACTTTTGTTCCAGTAGCAAGGCTCAAGGCCATGCGTACATTACGTGCTTTTGCAAGCCATAACAATTTTAATAATTTCAAATGGATGTCAAAGGTTCTTTTTTAAATGGTTTTATTAAAGAAAATGTATATGTTGAACAACCTCTATTATTTGTTTACGAAAACTATCCCGATAATGTTTTCAAATTGCACAAAGCCCTATATGGTTTAAATCAAGCCCCTCGTGCCTGGTACGAACGTCTTAAGAATCATTTAATTGCGTCTGGTTTTCAAATAGGTAAAATAGATACAACTTTATTTATTAAACGAGAAAATAACATCTTAGTTATACAAATTTACGTAGACGATATTATTTTTGGTTCAACTAACGAAAATCTTTATACTCAGTTTTCGAATATTATGAAAAACAAATTTGAAATGTCTCATATGGGTGAATTAATTTTCTTTTTAGGTTTACAAATAAAGCAACTTGAAAATGGTATTTTTATTCATCAAGAAAAATATTTAACGATTTAGTACGTTGTTTTGGAATGGCAAAAACTTCAATCAAACCAACATCAATGTGTACTAGTCTTCACTTGGAAAAAGATGATAACGGAAATATTTTGATGAAAAATTATATTGTAGTATGATTGACTCTTTACTATATTTGAAGGCCAGTCGACCAGACATTATGACGAGCGTATGACTTTGTGCCTGATTTCAAGCAAAACCAAAAGAGTCTCACCAAAGAGCCGTTAAACGTATGTTACGATATTTATCTACTACTAGAGATTACGGTTTGTTTTATCCTAAGAGATCATCGTTTAAACTTGTTTCATATAGTGACGCGGATTTCGGTGGATGTAAAACAAATCATAAGAGTACTAGCGAAACGTGTCATTTTATTGGATAATCGTTGGTTTCATGGTTTAGCAAAAAGTAAAACTGTGTCTCCTTATCCACTTGCGAAGCCGAATATATTTCAGCGGCCTTAGCATGTGCATAAGTGATTAACATGCAACAAACGCTTAAAGATTTTGAAAATTTTATCGATAAATCATCAATATATTGTACGAGTGCAATAAATTTATCAAAAAACCATGTAAATCACTCACGTACTAAACACGTTGAGATACGACATCATTTTTTATGCGACAATGTAGAAAAAGAAATTATTACATTAGAATACGTAAATACTGAGAATCAAATAGCAGATATTTTCACAAAACCACTAAATGAACAAACGTTTCTTAAACTACGACGTGATTTAGGAATACGTTCTCTTAATGATCTTCTCGGCTAATTCTACATTTCATTCATTCTATTTTTGGTTAAAAAAATTTTATCCACAAATAAAAAAAATTAACACTAACCAACAATTTTTTAGAAATTTTTTTCTGAAATTAACTATGTATAACCTTTTAGCCATGTATAAATAGCATTTCTTTTTACAAAACAATATATATATATATATATATATATATATATATATTTCATATTGCTTTTACAAACAAAAAAAAACATGTCTTCCGACAACTATCATCTCTCCTTCTCAACACCAACCTCGGACAGTTCAGCAGATACCTCTCATCGACTTCCTATACACCAAGTCAAGAGCCAACCAATAAACGATCCTCCTACCACACGGGATTCGCTCCCGATAAAGAACGGTCCAAACGATCTCTATTTGTCTCTCCTAACACCAAGGAGAAAATCAATGAGATACATCATTACCAAAATCAACAAATGGATTTACATCGAGTATTATACTTTGAACAAAAAGTCACAGCACGACGACTAAGTTTTCTAGAGCAAATAGCGATCAAATTTTGTAATTCATGGAAAAAAGATATATATGAACAACTTCCAATTCATTTCAATCCTCTGGATCCTTCTGCATCTTATCGCACGCCTCGGGATCCTCCACCTAGGCAATTTTCTGGTTCTCCAAGAACCAACGAACGTGAAAATATTTGGTCTCCAATCAAGCCATGGAAGGATAGCACCTCTGAAGATCGCGATGCTCCATCTTCATCTAAATAAATTTGTTTATTGTATTCTCATCTACTTATATTTGTTTTTGTTTCAAAAACAATAATATTATGTTTCAATAAAATTGATGTCTCGAAAATTATGCATTACCTTTCAAAATATTTCTATTTTTGGACATACTGCATATTTCAGATGGCTGAATAATGCCCTCAGACGTTTGACATCTTTGTGACACGCCATTTTTTTTACTACTGTGCATGTATTAGACGTCTGATATAAACTTCCAGACGTTTGAAAATTATCTCTGCCTCATAAAAAATACAAAACAATCTATTTCAGACGTCTGAAATAGTGATCAGACAACTGAACAAACTCTCTGCCTTCTTAGGATACAAATTCAGGCCATTTTTAGACGTCTAATCTTATATCCAAATGTCTGAGAAAAGAATCTGTCTTCAAAAAAATACACTTCTGCCAATTCCAGACGTCTGTTTCTATATCTAGACGTCTTACAACACTTTATGTCTTCAAAACTTACAAACTCTATCTATTCCAGACGTCTGCCAACAACTTCCAGACGTCTGAAACATATTTACTGTCTTCAACGTCTGTCTTACTTTCCAGACATTTGAAATTCAATTAACAAGTTTCAGTAACCTTATAACGACTATTTTTTCAAATTTTTACCTCACATTTCATTTCATTTTCATGTCCAAAACCCTAACTTTCCAAATCGCTATCTCCATAAATTCGCACGATATTATGGCGCCCAAAACTAAAAATCTAAAACTTCAAAGAGAAAGGAAGAGCAAGCTACATCCTCCAACCCGCAAGTGTGCTCTGATGACCAAATTGAGAGATGGATGAATCGAGTGCCTCGTTCAGTTAAAAGATATGACGATATTCAGAAGAAGAAGAAGCTACATACAGGTCCTTTCTATAATTTGTTTAAATTTCCTATGTACAATTTGGATGAAATGTGCAGAAATGCTGGGTTAGAAACATTGATTTCCTTCAATTCCAATAATGTCCAAATTGATCAGCTCGCCATATTCTTTTTCTACACTAATCTCGAAAGCATTGTCGTATGGAATACCGACAATGATGATAATTGGCTTTGGTCAAGTGTTTATGGAAACACTATTCGTCTAACTCCGGGGATAATAGGCCGAACTCAAGGATGTTCCGACTCCAGAGAAGATTTATATAACATCTCGGATATGCGCCTAAAACCAAGAGATAATGTTACCCATCAAATTTGGGAAGATGAAATGCCAACATTTGCTTCCAAACACTTACGACATAAGGCAAGACTCCTCACCAGGATGATTATCAACACAATCATTCCTCGCCTTGGCAGTCATGAGCAAGTAACAGAATTAGAGCACAAAGCTCTATATGCCATCTTTAGTGGAACGAGAGTAAATTGGGCGAAATTCATATTTAATGAGCTTAAACACTATTGGACTCGATCACATTCATCTACCATCTACCCTACCTACATCATGCGTCTTCTGAAAGCTCACAATATTCCATCATATTTATCGACTTTTGAAGAGATTTCCCCCAAGTACGCCTCCATAAAGTTCTTCTCTCTTATGCACATACCAAAAGATCCTCTGGATTTTATGTCATTTGAAGAGTGGACGCAACGTCCTCAACAAGCCGGACAAGTTAGGCCTCAACCTCATCAACAACCACCACAACCATCACAAGAAGAGGAATAATATCACGGACAACTCCTCCTCCTGCTGCATCTTTTGACTATCCAGGCCTAGATGACATTTTGGAGATTCGCACTGAAACCAATCCAAATGAAATTATTCAAGACTTAACTCTCCAAAATCAACTTCTCTTTTCAAGAGATCAAAAATTATTGGCTAAGCATATTGATAGCTTTGAAACAACGTTTGCTTCTCGCCTAGACACAGTTGAAACATCGCTTTTAACAACTTTATCCGTTCTAAAAGAGGTTCTTCAACGAGTCCGTGGCCCTACACCGTCTTGGGAATATTAGCCAACTCCAGTGCCTTCTCCTTCTCCTTCAAAACATTCTAAACCTTCTGAAGAAGAACTCTCGAACTACTCCGACATCTCCTAAAAAACAAGCTAGTTCTTCAAAGAATGAAGATGAAGGAGATGATCAAGCTCAAGCTTCCCCAAAAGATCCTTAGATATTTTTTAATATGTTTCATCTTTTGTATTGAAATCAAAAATCTATGTATGTAAGTACTGCATTTAATGATTATAAACAGTGTTTTTGGGTTTGTTACTTCTACGTAATTATAGTTTTTGTTAATACTTTTTGATAATGCCAAAAGGAGAGAAACAATGATAAGCACATATTAATGGGGAGATTTATAAAATTTATATCTAAGTACATTGTATAGTTGTCATCATCAAAAAGAGGGAGATTGATAGGAAATCCAATCTACGGTTTCGATGACAACAACTATACAATGGAAATCAAATATACATATATATTTATATATAAAGGTACTTGCTAGAACAACATCACTAGAAAGACAAGAACAAGGCTCAAAGAACACTACAAGAGACTACAAGTTGATAGGTACAAAGAAGCAAAAGAAAAGAAGTATAAAATAGACATGCACCAGTATCAGACGTCTGGGTGCACAAGCCAGACATCTGAAAAAGTCCTCTGGAGCAACAAATAGGCTAAGCCAGACGTATGATAATATCACTCAGACGTCTGAAAACCTACTATGTTCAAAAAATATATAGTATCATACGACTGAAACAAATACCAGACGTCTGAATTCAAACTCGAACTTCAGATAACTACTGCAGCTGCCACATGCGAATGGACATCTCCGCTTCTCTTCGCCACAACTCTTTGCCATCAACAGAAGCAACTTCAGAGCATTCGTTAATGGATGCAACTACTCAAGATACCTATCCACAACTATATATAGCATCAAGAATCAAAAGAACAGAACTTAACTTACTTACGCTTTCTAATTTTATACTCTATATTATATTCTTGATCTCTGCACTCTAGCAATCTTTACTTGTATTCACTCTTCCATATACTCAGTTTTTCATAGACAATATTCTTTAGATATATATTGGAAGCAATTGTACTAATTAATCAACATCCGTGTTATACTAGAACACATATTTGACAAGAATAATTTATTATAGCCAAGCCTATTCCTCCAGACGAAGCAAAGATTTTTGATAGTCGAATTCCAAATGGAAGCTTCAAGACTGGACGTATGACGGAAGGTCCGAACCAGTATAAAATTCTAGTATGCTTATTCTATATTTACTTAGATTAATATTATTTTAGTTGCATCATATATTTTGTCACATGTACTTGTATATACACTACACGATCCACCATGTAGACTTTCAAGATTAAGTCATCACAGTTATCATCACCCCCTCCACATGGATTGAGTTTCGATCTTCTTGGGTTAATTCGGTTTGAATTTGCGGGTCCTAGTTCTAATTGTTAGTCCTACAGAGACCCGCTCCATAGACCTCGTTTGGATCTAGATATTTTCCCCGACTTGAGATTAGTTCGAGTAAAACCCGACTTATCCCAAAGCCCGATGTACCTTTGTATGTTCTCTCAAAAGTTATATTATGATTTAAATACACTAATATTTTTATGTATAAGAAAGGCACATACTAAAAATTATTTCTATAATAGATAACAATGGGAAGGAAAAATAAATAAATAAATAAAGTGTTCAATTGCAATTCAAATAATAAGCATATTTTGTCATCCGAAAAAAGGCCGCCAGTAAATTTTAACGGTGCCAAAAGATGAAGAAACAAAAGAATAAAGTGGGCTTCATGATAGCTTAGTGGAATACTCCCAATCACATGTTCTTTCATCTAAAGAGATTATGATTTTAACATTCAAGTGCCCTGCAGATGTCAAAATATTTGGCATCTACAATGATGTCCAATTCACCAACATGTGGAGAGATACAAGAGTGCAGTGCATAATTAACAAAGTGAAACACGATAATCATGACATAGTCATCCAAAAATTTCGACAGCATATTTTTACAGTGCCAAAACGGTGAAGAAATAAAAGAATAAATTAGGCTTCATGATAGCTTAGTGGAATACTCACAATCACATGTTCTTTCATCCGAAGACATTTTGATTTTAACATTCAAGTGCCCCGTAGATGTCAAAACATTTGGCGGCACATACATGAAAAGATCAGGACAACATTCCACATACGAATACCTTGCATTTTGAGTCGATCCCTTTAGTGTCAATGAATTACCATCCGTGCTTTCAACCTCCAGCTCGTATCTTCGTGGTGCACTCCCACCCAAACGAACAATCCAGAATGAGTAACCCAAATCAACACGACGGCTGAGAAGCATATAAACACAAACTAGCGATTGAAGGACATAGGGTTTCTCCTTCTCAACCAAAACACTGAACCACTCGTCATTCTTGAACACTTTCTTCTGTTTGTAAGCAGCATGTTCTCGGCCAATGTGAAATGACACCAAGAACCATTGACATTTGAAATTGCATTCAGGAATCGGGCAAGTACACGTTGCATATATACACTCGTTTTCGTGAGTAGCAATTCTATTGTATGGTAAGGAAACTAGACAGCCGGATTTGGTGTATGTGCACTTCTTTTTGCATGATTCAATCAGTGACTCAAATGGTATACATCGCGATGTAGCTGTAGTGGAGCAGCATGGGCATTTGCCCACCAATTTTGTGCTGCATTCTGAGCATGCAACGTGTCCGTTAATGCACTGTACAAATGATAGAACTGATCAAAGTTACTCATCTATACATTGGAGCCTGAGTAGTGTTATTTTAATATCATAATATACTACAGCGCAGAGAGACAATGAACGTGTGAGGACACATTAGCTGCCTTTCTATCACTCTATATGGACAAGTACACCTAAAAATGTCTTCAAATTATTAATCGATGATTGATGGTTATGAATAACCTGAAAAAATGGCAGTTGCAGAGGTCCAAAGCATATAGGACAGTCAAGAATTGATGAATCAATGGTTACTTCAACATCTCTAGTACCTGTTTTGCTTCCTACCTTTCCTCCATGCTTATCGCCATGCATAGACGAAAATTTTACTCTTTTAGCTGACATCTCCGTCTCTTCATACAATTACATGGAAAAAAGAGATATGGGATAGAAATTAAAATGGAGTGCAATTAATTTGGAGCTAAAAAAAGAAGCCAAGCAACAAAATAGAACCCATCTAAACCAAGCTAAAAAAATTATTCAAATTGCAATCCAAATCATGCAAGCAATATAAGAGCTATTATACGAATTTGAAAAAAATCGATTATAAATTTACCGACTAAATAGGAAAAAAAGTTTGATATATCACTTTACAATTGAGAATGCACTAACTGCCATAGCTGAGCAGTGGTTGCACAATAAACACAACTTATCGTTTATCGCTTCATATTATAGCCATGTGATCCATTAAATGTTTGAGAAATTAGACCATCATTTATCCGTAATCCACTTCCTTTTTTCTAGCTGAATTATCAAGTAAATTTCAGTAATCTCTCAAGCAGTGATGCACTAACAGTTATTTAAATAATGGACAATTGAATTGCTTTGGTAGCTTACTCGTTTGTGCAATCATATGACAGCTGACTCGTTAGCAATTACTTGGCTCATATACAAAATTACAATTACTCGAAGGATATGAACTGATACGAAACAACACATTCTAATATGGTTTGGCTATAGTTCGGATAGTACAATTGCTCTGAGATATGAAATGGAACTGAACAGAAACACCCATTAGTTCTTATCCAAATAAAGATTGCATGCATTTCACCGGTTAGCAGTGTGTGCATGTACCTAGTGTACCACCTGATAAATATAAAAACCTATCCTTTTCAAACTCACAAAAACCTTAGTTTGGTAAGATCTTACAAAGGGAAAGAGCAGGTCTATTACCACTGTTCACAACTAGATTATCTGAATTAAATGTAAGGTATATACATCAAGCTACTTTTTTGGTTACATTGCCTGCATTGAGATATAAATCTGAAGAAGGAAACAAGCTTAATAAGGAAAAGATGTTAGAGCACACGTTAAAACTTGAGGATCGCATGGGACAAAATCAACAAACATATGAATTCAATTCGTCTGAACATAAGTTACCTTTTTTGAATAAGAGGAAAACAACCAAATTATGAATTGGAAATGAGCTACCGTTCGATCTAAGGAGAGATATATTTGGGACTAAAGCGTTTAGGGTTAGGGGTCGTAATTCGTAAACTCACATAATTTTGGAATTATGAATTAGGGCAAATCAAAATCGACACGAGGTGGCTGACGATGGCGACAAACCTAAGGCGAAGCTGAGTTGCGGCGGGCAATTTGGCTAGGGCTGGCGCCTAGCGTGGTGATGAAGAATCGATGACTGGAGTCTGGAGAGTGGAGAGCGCCGCGCGATTTGAGAAGAAGAATCGATGACTGGAGTCTGGATAGTATGATGCCCTAGGTAAATGTATTGTTCGCCTATGCTTCTGGCCGGGCCTGGTTTGGGCTAAGGTTAGAAGTTGAATGGGTTTACAAGGCGTGGCTGAAGAATGTGTTTTTAACTATGTGTTAGGTGTGAACGGATGATTAGAAGGCCCATCTTAAAAAATTTGTTTGGTTATATGGGTTCGTACGACCATTGCCTGTGTAAATGGATTACCCTAAACATCCGTCTATTATAAAAGAACTTATGTCTATCTCCTTCCTTGATTCTATTTTCAAATATTTTATTTGCAGATTCTTAATTCAGGAAATTATTGTGAAGTACAAAAATTTTCAGCATTTTAACCTCAAGAACAGATCTTCAGTATTTTTGTCTGAATGACAATTTTTTTTAAGTATCAGTTTTTAATTATTAATAGCAGTTTTTAGGTATTAATTTGTAGTTATCGGTAGCAGTTTTTAAGTATCAGTTTTTCATTCGGTAGCAGTTTTGGAAGAATGTTTGTCCTTATGAATAATTTTGAAAAAATGTTTGTCTTTATGATAAATTTGTAGGAGAATGTTTGTCCTTATGGTTAAAATATTGAGGTTGTGTCCTTGAGGCTAAAAATATACAAATTTTTATTCTTTAAATCAATTCCCCCTTCTTAATTTATCACCTTACACTTATTTTACTAATTGTCTCCAATCATTATGCATTTTGGTATAAACATTCTAATATTTATACAATTGTTTGCCTATAATTTATTATTTACCTTCTAATATTTTATTTCTAAGTTCATATATTAAAGTTAATTACATAATCCAAAGCTATTTAAATAAATTCATTTAACTAGTATTTATTAATATTTCTTATGAATATTAAAGAACGACAACTTAAATAATGTATACCAGTTGGATAATAACCAAAATGATAATTTTAACTTTTTCATTCAACTATAATGATATATAAATCACGTAAAACAATAATAACAATTTATAGTTCATTTATCTTAATAAATTTATTATACATTTCATTATAAACTCTACTTTTACCTACATTTGAAATTATCGCAAAAGCTGACCTACTATTTTATATTTCATTCGGTATATTTTAATTAATTAGGCAATCTTAAATGTAAACTAATTAGAAAAATCCAATTAACTAATATTCGTTTACTAATTTATCAAAATACGGAAATTTCAATAACAAAATTGATAAAATTATTTTTTTCATTAGTGTAAAAATACATAAGTCACATAACTTAAACGGTATACATAAACAACAATAATAAACCCAACTTATATTCTATCTTAATAAATTTATCGTATGGCGCATTACAAAATTATATATATATATGTATATATATATATATATATGTGTGTGTATATATATATATATATATATATTTACTTTAAATACTGCATTTTTTATAATCATCTACAAAAACCCATCAATTCCCTTCCAATATTTTATATTTATGTTCATATAATAGAATTAACTACCTAACCTAACAACTACTTAGGTAAATTTAGTAAACCACTATTTCTTGATTTGAAAATTTCAATATTTTTACGATATTTATATCAACAAAAATGGTTCAGAAAAAGTTCATTTAATTTTATGAGTAAATCAATCACATAACATAAATAATAATCACAAATTTATTTATAATGCATTCATATCAATATATTTATCATGCACTACGCTCTAAAATTCCTTTTCAACACTAAATACCTACATTTTGAAAGTTCTACAGTTATTTACAAAGTCCTCCTCAATAGCATCTAATATTGTAGGTCAATATATTTGAATTAATTATGTAACCTTGAATTTAAACTATTTGAATAAATTTAGTTAACAAATATTCGTCAATTCATCTAATAAATCATAAATATGACAGTTTGAATATGATATATCATATTCATATCAACAGAAGTGGTAGTCTTACTTTTTCATTCAAATATAAAGATATATGTAACGTATAACATAAATACTATACATAAAATGCATTCAAAAAATTAATTTATTACCCATTTACCTTTATAAATTTATCATATATTATAGTAAAAATTTATATTTTTAGTCTAGAATACCTACATTTGTACAATTATTTACTAAACCTCTCTCAATTCTTTCTTGATATTTTATATTTATATCCACATATTTAAACTACTGATATCATCTCAAATTTAAGTTATTCAAATAACCACAGCAAATATTTAGTATTCTTCAAATAAATCCTAGAAGTGTGTGTGTGTGTATCATTTTCTCGAAAATTATGTATATGCCTATATATATGTATATATCTTTACACACACACACACGTACATACATATGCATAGATATATGAATTATATAACATATATTATGTATATAAGCAATAATAACAAAGCTGATTTGTAAATAAGTTATAATTCGTTTGTATCAAGAAGTCGTACATTGTATTACGGAATTCTATTTTTAACTTTAATTACCCTACATTAAATTTATACAAATTTTTCTACAAATTCTTCTCAATTGTTCATACTGATTACTTTAAGTCCATGTATTTTAACAAATTACATAATTATAATTTAAAAATATTTAAACAAATTCCGTTAAATAATATTTGTTAATTCATCTACTTAATCACTAACATATATCACTTTCAACATGTACACTATATTTATATCAAAAAAATTGATAAAATTATTTATCTCACAAACACGCATGCATGCACATGTAAAATCTACACGACATAAATTACATATAACAATATTAATTTATAGCCACTGAATTTATCGTCCATCACATAACAAAGTTCTTATTTTAATATAAGAAGTACAAATACTATATTTTATAATATTACCGTGTGTAAGGTACATGTTACATACTATTTTAAGTTTTAATATGAAAACCGTCTTCTATATTTTGGACGGCCTCAATAAAATGTATAAATAGAAATTAAATCTGGAAAGAAAATAAAATGAAACAAAAAATCAGCAAAATGTTAATTTTTTGAAAAACTAAAAAAATTAAAAAAAATAACGGAATGAATTCTTTTTGAAAAGCTTCAAACTAGTAAAAGTACTGAAAAATTCATGTAGTAATTAACGAAATTCAAAATAAAAAATAAAGATTTAAAAAATAATGTTTTTTAAAAAATAATTATAATTGAATGGGGAATAATTATCATATTCTGAGGGAAGATACAAAATTGTTCAAAAGTTTGAAAAAAAGTAAAAGTTATAATATGAACCAGCCAAGTTGAATGTTGAATTTTGACCAAAACCAAATTTCATAAGTCCTAAAGTTATATAATGTTGATGAACATAATCCGTGTAAAATAATCATTACTAAAAGGTACTACTAAATTGTGAAATTCGATTATACCAATGAGATTTGTATGAAATGAATTAAGTCAAACTGTCACACTACCAGCTAAGATGACGTTTGAACATTAGTACTTGAATTGTTTAAATTTTAATCGCTGGCTAAACTCAAACATATTTTTCGCATAACCGAAACTACTTGGCCGCTAAAACACCACATGACTTATTTGATTTATAATAGTTATAAATTAATTAAATTATTTATCATTTGTAAAATATTAATTATTATTGTATTTATTATATATGGTGTGTTTAGTAAAATTGAGTTACCTCTAGAATTATCTGGGGTGTGGTTAGTAATTTATTAGGTATGTATATAAAAGTTATGTGTGTATCCATATACGATTTCAAAAATGATTTAAATTAGATTTAAGTTAAATAAATTGCTAAATAGGTTGAGTGAGCTTTAAGTCCATGTAGGAATATAGTTGGCTGGCCAAGATGAGGGGGTAAAGGAGGTCATTTGTTTCGATTTAGTAAGAGGGATTTGAGGAAATATTTGTTCATATATCTCACTATATATTCATATCATTAGTCTCCACTTAGATTTTATTTTTCAGGATCTCCTCCGCACTCTCATGGCCGTAAGCTCTTCTTCCCTCCTCTTCATCCTTCTTAATTTAAACATATCCATTCATTCCCATATTAATTATTCAATGTTTACACGTTTGTCCCTTGAAAAATTAGGGTGCAGATATGAGAGATCATGGCTGATATCTAGATCTAAGTGTGAATCTGAGACAAATCTTCTTACATAAAATTCCATTTATTTTATATAATGACGATATTAATGTGTTGTATGTCATATTTCACATACGTACATACATACACACACACATAAAAAAATACATGCATACATACATACATACATACATACATACATACATATATATATATATCCGTGTGTATGTATTTATTTAATTAACATTACCTATTAAATTACATCTATTTAATTTTTGCCTTTGGTCTGTATAGTTTATTATGTGATCATGATATGCTATTGATATTTATTTCTAATATTTACACATATTTGCTCTCGACCAAACAGATAAAAAATTAAATTTAAATTTATGTATACATATATATAATATTGTTTATTTATTTTAAACATTGTTATTTGAATTATTATATTTTTGAGATTTTAGTTTGGAATTTTTATAAATGGAATCGGAAAATAAATTTGGAAATTTGATTAAATTTAAATTCAAAAAGGAAGCTTTGAGTTTATTAAAGGAATAATGATTTAAAATTGCAAACTGAAAATTTAAATTATATTTTAAATCAAAGGTTGTTTGAAAATTTATTTGGAAAAATAAATAATATTTATGAACTTTGGAATTATTTTGAAAATAAACAATTATTTATAATGATTGAGAATTGAAGAGAAATATTTTAAGAAAATTCGTTATAAGAATAGAATAAAATTTGGATAAAACTTCTGTAGTGGATTTTTTTATAGAAAAACCTACTTTTTGTTGACTAAGGATGTAGGAAGGCCTACCACTGCTCCACCCCATTTTTACTCAAGCTCTCACAGTAAAGGGATTGTTGTGTGCCCCCATAAATACCAAGCCATTAAAATATGGCTATCAAGAAACGATTTAAGGTGGTTCCGATTATAAGATGATTAAGATTATGAATTTCTTTAACAAAATAGAAAAAACAGAAAAGATTTTACTAGACCTCACTTTTTAATCTTATCTGTATAATCATTATATTAACTCTTATGATTCCATAACCCTAAAGCATCCTCCATCAACACCCTATATAAATTTAGTCCCATATCTCTTCGTCTTCATTTAATAAGTGTGAAAACCATCAAGGCAGTTATTTTCTTCCTCATCTTCATCATCAAAGGCTAGGTTACCAAATTTCTTTATTTCATAAGCTTTGCTATCTTCTTCCTCACTATTCTTCAACAATGCTTCATGTTTGTGCATATGCAATTGACATTCATAAGAGTTACATAGGTAGTGTGTAGAACCTAGAAGGCATACCCAGATCGACCACCTAATGCCTAGAGATGGCGATCGAAATGATGAAGTTGTGCGCATTACTACCCGAAATAATAATTTCATCCCTAGTCGACTACCTCAGACATCGGTAGGCGATCGGTTAGTTTAAAATTCTAAACAGTAATGCCTAGAACTTTGGTCTACTATGTTATTTTGATTCCAAGTTTACTTCCTTTGATTTATTTACGTTACCGTAATGAATTCTATTTAGGTTTACACATCAAAAGTAAGTTGAAATGCATTGGAAATTATGGATCTAAGTTTTTGAATACTTGTGGTAAGGGTAAAAGCGTCGTTCGTGTTTGTTTTAAAAAGTTAATACTAGGGAATTTATAGTGTATATACTTAATTTTAGAATTCATTTTAAATTCCGATTCTTGAATTTTTGCACCTCCGAAAACTTAAAGAAAATCATTATCGAGTATATAAAATATTCTAGGAATTTTTTATTTGTAAAGGATTTAAGTACTATGGATTAAAATGATGTTAACGAATTTCTTCGTTAACCTCCAAAAGTGTGAGAAAAGTGATACTTAGTTGAATTGAGACTTTACTAATCCTTGGTTAGCTTGTTAGGAAGGTACATGCCCTATGTTGAATCCATGTTAGTCTCGAAGTCATGAGTGTTTTGGGAATTCAAAACAAGCTATGATCGACAATCGCAAGTGTTTGAGAATATGAAAAAAAGTCACGGTTCAAGAAATATTATGTCAACTTGTTGATAGTATGCACGTACAACGACAAAATCAAGGTCATGTTGAAATCATGAGAATCATAAGTTATAATTCATGTCTCTTTTTTCATATGCAATGCGATCGTAAAAGTACAAGTCTTTATATGCAATAAGGGTCATAAGATTACAATTGACACTAAACTCTCAAATTGATTTAGGTTACAAATTTTAAAAATGTAAGAATGAGAAAAGAATCAATACCCTCCCTCGTGCCCCTAGGTCCATATTTATAGAGGTTGAGGGGTGCGATATGATTGCCATGTGTCACTCTCAACATACTTGGCTTTCGGCATCATCAACCATACCGATGGCATTCGACATCGGGTTTTATTCTAATGTTCCTTTATATATTGATGAATTACGGCACCATTAGAGACTAGTGAGCTTCGACATGCACCTTCTGTCGATCATTCGTCATCAATTCACATGGCATCACTTGTTGAACGCGTGACATGGGACATGCTTTTGTATACTATTCGTAAGCAGCAACTTCATATATAGGCCTTTGGAGGCTTAAACCCCTTCATCCGACATTGGTTGCTGATGCCATGCAGCATCTATGAGATACACTGTTGATGATACATGATGCTTCTATCTCATCGATGGGTTACGACATGCTGCCTTGCGTATTACCTCGGTTAATGAATTCCAATATTAATAAGATGCGGTATTGGTGATAGATGACATTGAAGGAAGACGATATTGATGAGTGAAGAAATCCTCTTAGTGATTCATAATATCACATGACATTCGATATCCTTTTTCCATTTGATGGCATGCGACATGTCTCTATGCACTATTGATATGCGGCATTTTTCTTTACTGACGAGGAGCGGCATCGATGACATCCTGAATTACACTCGTGTCCTGAATATGCTTTTCTTTGACATGGTTACTTTCGTAATGATATGTGGAATAGATGGTATGCGACATTATTCTAGACTTAAGTACTGATGGAGTAAGGCAATCCATATCACATTGATGATGTACAATATTCTTTAGGGCACTTTTTGGATGCGACATTCTTTGTTGTAAGCTTTGCTTTACCTTCAATATCGACTATCCCCACTTGTTTTCTTTCTTACAACATCATTATTGTCACCACGCGTGATTTCAATATTCTTTCATATCTTCGGTACCAATGTTTGTAGTAACATTTTCCCCTGGAGTAAAGGAAACGGTGGCTTTTCAGGTCATTACCTCGATATTAGAGCTTTTTGCCCATTGGTATTCTTTCTAGATCTTAGCCGTTCATTTAAATCTGAATCACTACAACAAAACAGCCATATTACAACTTTTCATTTACAACCAACAAATGTTGACAGTTGTTATAGGTATTTTTTAACAACTATTTCATTACAGCAGTTGTAATAGTTAGTCTGTAACAACTGTTTTATTTCAGCAGTTGTAATAAAAGCACCTTTAACAACTTTATTTATACAGCAGTTGTAATATTTATTTACAACAACTATTCTCAAAGGTTGTAACAATTATTATATTTCACGTTAATAGGAATTTTCCTTTCCCTCCTTTCATTTCTTTGGCCTCCCAACTAAGTATGCCAAAAAAAATCTAAATCGCTCTCCCTCGTTTCATTTCGTTTTCCCTCCTTTCAATAATTTCGTTCAAATTAATCGCAGATCGCCATCGCCATTCAAAAAAAATCTAAACCTAAAACCGTAAATCGTCGTCGTCGCTAATCGCAAGTATCGTTCCTAGATGCTTATACTCGCCGCTTTTACCCGATCCATAAACCCTAAAAAAAACCTAGATCGCAGACCGCTCATACTCGCCGCTCGTCATCATCGGCGCCGCTCGTAGTCGTCGTCGGCGCTCGCAGTTCGTGATTGTTTTGCTAGCTGTGTACTTTTCTGGGCTGCCGTTGTTTTGGTATGTTGTGTCTTTTGGTTTGTTTCTTGATAATCTTAATTACTTGAGTATTTTTTTCATTGTCGTTAACCCTGATTCTTAGTTAATTTGATGGTAATATACACTTCTATTTCATTCTTTTCCTACTTGACATAAACATTGAAATTTAGATAGGTGAACTCGATAAGTGTAGCAGTATTCTTGGTTAGAAAATTGATGTTAAAGAGCTAAAATTTGCGTGGAAATGTAGTTGGAATGGTGCTGTAGAAGCCACTGAGTTCAATTTTATGTGATTCTGAAACTTATCTTCATTACTAGCAGTATTTAGTGATACGCTTAAATATGATGTGCTCTTTGTTTCATGCTCAAAATTACCATCAATTTGTGCCTTTTCCTTCAGTTCGTTAAGGACAATTTCTATGTTGCTAATGAACAAGTTTTGTCTTTGATTGTTGAATTTAGATCTTCTTCCACACTGAGTGAATTTACCATTCACATTTACCAGTACTTGGGCAAATAACAAAGCGAACACCAATGTTGCTTTTGCAGATAGTAAATCCATCTCTTTTGATTCTTCAAATTTTTTTAACTAACGTGTATCTTCTAGTTTGCTGCAAATGTTTTTAATGTTGTGTGGTTCTGTATATTTGTAAAGCTACATCTATTTATAGGTTCTATATCAGCTATATGCGTATGCCTATGATATGTGACCTAGAAATTGTTTAATATTTTTTTGTCTGTTTGCATCTTTTTTGTTGTTGCGAATACTGATTCATACTTCATATTTACACATCGAGTAGTGCATGAGTAAGACTCGTTCCACTATTCTAGTACACTTTTCTTTCTTGTGGAGTTTCAAATAAACTTATGTTAACTAATTTTTTCCTAGTTTTCCTAACTAACTGTGGCTTCTTCATTTTGTTTCTTGTTATGATTGTTGAGATGTTTTCTATTCGGTTTGCTGGATTTTGTAGTTTGTACTAGTCAACAATTATACCTGGTCTTAGCTCCCAATTAATTTTGTTTTATATTAATTAAACTTTATCCTTTTGTCTTTATGTTAATTCGGATTTTGTAGTTGTTTTCAACTCTACAATTAGCTAAGGACCTTCAATGGCTGCAAATTGATTTCGTTTGAATACATCAGCTGGAATGTCGAGGAGGGTACTATCCATACAAACTATCATTAAACATATAGAAAATGCTTTTCATATATTTGCCAATACTTCATGAGAAGGTGTGGGTCTTGGTGGGGGTGGGGAGTTGGTAAAAAAACAGTTGGTTTATCCAACTCAGCCATATGACGTAATAAAACTGTATGCCTTTAACTATATAACAGTTCGAGACATACATGTTTTTTGGATACCATGGTCTATCGTTTTGGTTTCGGACTGTAATTCTTTAGCATACACACAGCAATTTATTGATATTTAGCTACTGGATTTTAGGATAGATATTTCAGTTTATAGGGAAATACATCCTGTTACCGACTAATATCCAATCAGTCTCAACATTGTTAAACCAAGAAGAGCTATAGCATTGAAGTACTTTTATTCTTCCTGTTTTGCAGATTACAATCGAACGAGTATATCTATGTTATTCTTGGATGCAAAGGGAAAATTTGCTTTTGTTGTAGTCTGGTGTCTAATGTATGGTTGTGGAGTACACAAGCCATCTTGAACATTTGGGTAAAAATGAAAATAAAGATTCAAGTAGATCACAGACTATTAATTACTCATAAAAATATCCATCAAAGAGTTGAAGATTGTAACCAGGTAAGCAGAATTAAGTCTCAATGTCGTTTTTAATTCTACTATTATCATTCAATTTTTCTAGTTAGAGTTTCTTATGTAAATTTTAGATAGTGCCAAAGTTTGTAATGGTATATTCATGTGTGTGTATGTGCAGAGGAGAGATTCACCGTCCTTGCATATTAAACCTCTTTATAGCCCCTAGATAACTACTGCTAATTTGATAAATTAGTGGTTGAATTTAATATCAACATATAATATTTTCTCTCATTTCTAGCTTTTACATCATCCATCATATTCAACCACTAATTTATAAAATCTGATGGTCATTATGAAGGGGATACAACTGAGTTAAAAATAGAAGGGCTACAGACCCTCATTGTGTGTATTATGTCTCTCTTGTCATAGCCATTGGTATCTAATAGATTAGCAGCGAGTATAGGATCATAGGAGTAATAACACTGTGTTAGTCCGCCCTTCCCGCCATTGACAATAATTTCGTCTCCCATCCCTGAAATTTTGCTATAATATTCTACAATAATGTTATACACTCCAAGTAATGCAAATATTCGGAAGAAACTGGTACCCCAGATATTTCATAGGTAGTTCTCCCCCTCCTATATTCAGTCTGTTAGGAATAATGTCTTTTTTTGCATCATCACTGAAATAAACTTTAGATTTAATCACATTTATACTCGGTCCCATCATGTACTTTAGATCTTCAAGCGGTAAATTTATCTTTTCGGCACTTCTTACATAGCTAATGAAAAAATCATTAAGTCGTTAGCGAATAATAAGTGGGATATGAACGGTCAAACATTGGAAACTGGGGTTATTTCTTTTTTCCACATTGCAGACTCTAAATGAAAGGTACTCCATAGCCGTACAAAATAAGTACAGTAAAAGTGGATCAACTTGTCTAAGTCCCCAGTTAGAAAGAATAAAACCTCTACGAATTCCTTGAAGCGTAATGGAGAAAGTTGGTGTTGTTATACATTGATGAATTAATCTGATCACTTTTCCAGGAAGCCCATTTGAGACAACATAAAATATATTCACAATGTCATGGGCCTTTTGCAAGTCAATTTCGATGTAGAATTTTTTTAATCCCTTTTTTCTTAAAATTCCTCTAAAGTTCATGAGCCAACAGTATATTCTCCACAATATTTCCGCTGGAATAAATGCTGATTGCGATTCTGATATTATATGCTCCGATACAAATTTAATTCTATAATATAATATCTTTGAAATGATTTTATAAAATATGTTACAACAAGCTATAGGCTTATAGTCTGAAATATGTAAAAACTTAAATGTTAACGTGATGAAAGTATGATTTATGCCTTTTTGGAGAATGCTAGTTTCAAAATTTTCATTTATTGCTTCAACCAAGTTTTGATATCATGCCAATGCAGCTTAAAAAGCTTCAAAGTAAATCCATCAGGACCTGGCGCTTTATTATTATGGACAGAGTGGACTGCTTGTGCTATTTCTTAGTCACTGGAGCCATCAGGTATTGTCTTCCAAATTGATTAACCTTTATCTACACTGCACTTGAGGGAATTCTGTTGTTATGCTTGTTTGACTATTATACAAATTTGTATAATATAATATTGCTTTTTCCTCTAGTTTTGCTGAATCTGTCACAAGTTCTCCCATTTCCAATATTAATGCCTGTATGTTGCTGTGATATCTTCTAATAATCATTTTAGCATAAATGAACTTTAAATTCATACCTCCTTCTTGCAACCAGTCAATTTTTGCCTTCTGATTTTGTTGTTGGTGATGTATATGTAGGCTGTCTCTTAATTGTTTTCCTATTTTGCTCATGTTTTGATAAGCTTCAATGTCTTCTGGTTTATCATTACATGCTATTAACAATTCTTAAAATATGTCCTATAACTGCTTTATCTCATCATTTGCTTTGTGCCTCACTCTATTTCATTGTTTTAAATTCTCCTTTAATTTCTAAAGCTTGTGCATAAATTGGTAGGATAAATGTCCCCATGTTGTTTCAGCGAGTCCGCTTTGCGCACATTCGTCATATCCTTACTCATAATGCTATGTGTTCACATATTTATATGGTTTATCTTTTCCACTTATGTTTATTGAGTTCGTTAGGTGTACATGAATAAGAGTATGATGATTCAAAGCTGAAATTTTAGTAATCGCTATGATGTTGTCAAACCTTTTTAACATTTCAGAGTTAAAAAGCACTTTGTCTATATTTGTGGCCACCCCTATATTTGTGGCCACCCTATTACTTCTGCCAAACAAAATAGTTCACTGATCAACTGAACTGCCTTCAACACATCACCTTCAATAAACTTCTATGCTATCCATTCACCACTGTCAACATATACACTTTCCACCCTGAACCCCCCTTCATATCATACTCCATTCAAACTGTCTGCACATCCCAACTCTTTGTTACAAATCAGTACACATCAACTATCATCCTAACTGTGCACATATACTAGCTTCCATATTACAACTTCATCTCTGTAAAAACCAAAATCTCACCGCCATAACTGTAATCAACCTTGCTTCATCGAACCACCACAAAATAGCATTTCAGACAACATCACTACTGAGAACTCTCATACAAACCCATTGCCCCACATACAACAGTTACAACTGCCCTCACAACCTCTTCCCCCACATCAACCATCTCTATCCCAAAACTTCTCCATACCATTACATACATCCAACCATACTCAGTCATCACAAACTCCCCCATGCCACTTCAAATTTCCACTGCATACAATCTCCTTTGCCAACTTCATTTCCTATACTATATACAACATACCACCACTGCAACCTAACTTCACACCACTGTCATCTAATTCACTGACAATCATCATAACAACACTGCTTCTCTTATACTACTCAACAACTTCATCTCAACAAACATACAGTTACCAAACTCTTCAGGCATTTCATACCATAATACCATCTGAACATACATACCTCACTGCACAACATTCCTGCACATCAATACTGCTTGGGTAATACCCACTGCACATACAAACTATCACCCACCATCATTCATTAATCATCATCCAACAACATTCTCTCCACTGCCTATTGCAATTCACCACTACATATCACCACTACATCAATTCACAATATATCCACTTTTCAAACTTGCTTGTGCACATATCCATATATCAACACTTCCCCTGTGCACATCACACAGCCATCAGTTCATATTTATTAATTTCATTAACTGACAGACCCAAGTGGCAGTAATTTTTGATCTGTTCTTCAGGGTTTTTCTTTGGTTATCTTGTTAATGGCATATGCGAGGTACTTCTTTGCAAAATTTTCATTTGAGTTTTTCTTCTTTTGCATGCATCTAGTTTTTGTTTTAACAAATTTTTCTGTATTTGTTTTACAGGAATATGTTTATAACCGGCTGCAATTCAGGTAGAGTGAAGCAATTTTCTTTCATTTTCAATTTTGGGTTCGTTTATATTTTATGATTTATTGATCGATTATCATATGTTATGCGTTTGTAGTTATGGTTGGTACTTCACATTTATTGATCGATTGTCATATGTTATGCGTTTGTAGTTGTAGTTGTAGTTCGTTTATATTTTATGATTTATTGATCGATTATCATATGCAATTCAGTTTAGTTGAATGGTAGAAGCTATGTGTTTTGGCACATTATGGTATGGCTATGCACTTGAGATAGTGAAGTTGCTGGAGATAGTGATGTACGGTTTTGGCACTATGTGTTTTGGTACTGTGTGGTGAGGTATGTATTTGATGTACGGTGAATGTATGCACTTGAGATGGTGAAGTTGCTGGAGATGTTTTGAAACTGGTGGAGTGAAAAGTATTTGAAGTATTTATATTGACGTATGTATATTTATGAATGAATTTGATTCAGTTATGTATATTTATAGTTTTGGTAAATTATTAAATGGTGCATGCAATTATATTTTTGGGTTTAAATTGAAATTGATGTGGTTGTAATTAAAGTATATTACAACTGTGGAGGAGGTCGCAGAACATACTAAACTGCAACTGCGTGTAACAGTTGTAGTAGGGATAACTACAACGGTGGCCACGTAGTTGTCATACCTGCTATAGCACGAAATGTTACATATCTACAAGAGTTACCAACAGTTGTAAAATGGTTATTTGCAAGGGTAAGAAACAGTTGTAATATACAATATCACAACGGTTATATGCAACTAAAGAACACAGTTGTAAAAAATTGATAGTCTTTTACAACTTCTTAAAATACGACTGTTGTTCCACCGTTGTAATATATCTTTTACAACTGTGTTCCACCGTTGTAATATGCCTCTTTTGTTGTAGTGAATCAATGTTGCATATTCTTCTTTTTTCTTTCCTATAAATACTCAACGTCATTCTTTCTTTCTCTTTTACTTGTAATAAACTCAAGACAAAAGATTTAAGATTTTCAAAATTATTCAAAGCCCCTCAATCTTTTGGTATTAAAGCCAAAATCCAGGTATGATTCTCATTTTAATTATTCAAATCAACAAATTAGTTCTCCAAATTTTTATATTCGGATTATCACTAGGGTTCTATTAGGGATGGACATTTAAGTTTAAACATTAGGTTTTGATTGTTAATCCTCAAAATTTTAGTTAAATCTATAACTTGTTATAGAACTAACTTCGAATTACCATGTTGTTGTAGGATTTAATCAATTAATTGAAGTTGGGTCGAATTGATTTAGAGGCCTAGGGGATTCTAGTGTGAACGGATGATTAGAAAGCCCATCTTAAAAATTTGTTGGTTATATGGGTTCGTACGACCATTGCATGTGTAAATGGATTACTCTAAACATCCGTCATTTATAAAAGAATTTATGTCTATCTCCTTCCTTGATTCTATTTTCACATATCTTATTTTCAAATTCTTAATTTATCACCTTACACTTATTTTACTAATTGTCTCCAATCATTTTACATTTTGGTATAAACATTCTAATATTTATACAATTGTTTACCTATAATTTATTATTTACCTTCTAATATTTTATTTCTAAGTTCATATATTTATGTTAATTACATAATCCAAAGCTATTTAAATAAATTCAGTTAACTAGTATTTATTAATATTTCTTATGAATACTAAAGAACGACAACTTAAATATGTATATCAGTTGGATAACGACCAAACTGATAATTTTAACTTTTTCATTCAACCATAATGATATATAAATCACGTAAAACAATAATAATTTATAGTTCATTTATCTTAATAAATTTATCATACATTTCATTGTAAACTTTACTTTTACCTACATTTGAAATTATCGCAAAAGCGGACTTGCTATTTTATATTTCGTTAAGTATATTTCAATTAATTAGGCAATCTTAAACGTAAACTAATTAGAAAATTCCGATCAACTAATATTCGTTTACTAATTTATGAAAATATGAAAATTTCAATAACAAAATTGATAAAAAAAAAATTTCATTAGTGTAAAAATACATAAGTCACATAACTTAAATCGTATACATAAACAACAATAATAAACCCAACTTATATTCTATCTTAATAAATTTATCATACGGCGCATTACAAAATTATATATATATTTTTTACTTTACATACTGCATTTTTTATAATCATCTACAAATACCCATAAATTCCCTTCCAATATTTTATATTTATGTTCATATAATATAATTAACTACCTAACCTAACAACTATTTAGGTAAACTTAGTAAACTGCTATTTCTTGATTTGAAAATTTCAATATTTTTACCATAATTATATCAACAAAAATGGTTCAGAAAAAGTTCATTTAATTTTATGAATAAATCAATCACATAACATAAATAATAATCACAAATTTATTTATAATGCATTCATATCAATATATTTATTATGCATTGCGCTCTAAAATTCCTTTTTAACACTAAATACCTACGTTTTGAAATTTCTACAGTTATTTACAAAGCCTTCTTAATAACACCTAATATTGTACATAGGTCAATATATTTGAATTAATTATGTAATCTTGAATTTAAACTATTTGAATAAATTTAGTTAACAAATATTCGTCAATTCATCTAATAAATCATAAATATGACAGTTTGAATATGATATATCATATTCATATCAACAGAAGTGGTAGTCTTACTTTTTCATTCAAATATAAAGATATGTGTAACGTATAACATAAATACTATACATAAAATGCATTTACAAAATTAATTTGTTACCAATTTGCCTTTATAAATTTATCATATATTATAGTTAAAATTTATATTTTTAGTTTAAAATACCTACATTTGTACAATTATTTACTAAACCTCTCTCAATTCTTTCTTGATATTTTGTATTTATATCCACATATTTAAACTACTGATATCATCTCAAATTTAAGTTATTTAAATAACCTCAGCGAATATTTAGTTTTCTTCAAATAAATCCAAGAAGTGTGTGTGTATCATTTTTTTCGAAAATTATGTATATGCCTATATATATGTATATATCTTTACACACACACAAACGCATACATACATATGCATAGATATATGAATTATATAACATATATTATGTATATAAGCAATAATAACAAAGCTAATTTATAAATCAGTTATAATTCTTTTGTATCAAGAATTCGTACATTGTATTACGAAATTCTATTTTTAACTTTAATAACTCTACATTAAATTTATACAAATTTTTCTACAAAATTCGTCTCAATTATTCATACTGTTTATCTTTAAGTCCATATATTTTAACAAATTACATAATTATAATTTAAAAACATTTAAACAAATTCCGTTAAATAATATTTGTTAATTCATCTACTTAATCACTAACATATATCAGTTTCAACATGTACACTATATTTATATCAAAAAATTGATAAAATTATTTATCTCACAAACACACATGCATGCACATGTAAAATCTACACAACATAAATTACATATAACAATATTAATTTATAGCCACTGAATTTATCGTCCATCACATAACAAAGTTCTCATTTTAATATAAGAAGTACAAATACTATATTTTATTATATTACCGTGTATAAGGTACATGTTACATACTAGTTTTAGTATGAAAACCGTCTTCTATATTTTGGGCGGCCTTAATAAAATGTATAAATAGGAATTAAATCTAGAAAGAAAATAAAATGAAACAAAAAATCAGCAAAATATTAATTTTTTGAAAAATTAAAAAATTAAAAAAAATAACGAAACGAATTATTTTTGAAAAGCTTCAAACAAGTAAAAGTACCGAAAAATTCATGTAGTAATTAGCCAAATTCAAAATAAACAATAAAGATTTGAAAAACAATGTTTTTTAAAAAATAATTATTATTTAATGGGGAAAAATTATTATATTCCGAAGGAAGATACAAAATTGTTCAATGGTTTGAAAAAAAGTAAAAGTTATAATATGTACCAGCCAAGTTGAATGTGGAATTTTGACCAAAACCAAATTTCATAAGTCCTAAAATTTTATAATGTTGACGAACAAAATCCGTGTAAAATAATCATTATTAAAAGGTACTACTAAATTATGAATTCGATTATACCAATGAGATTTGTATGAAATGAATTAAGTCAACTGTCACAGTACCAGCTAAGAGACGTCTGAACATTAGTACTTGAATTGTTTAAATTTTAATCGCTGGCTAAACTCAAACATATTTTTCGCATAACCGAAACTATTTGGCCTCTAAAACACCACATGGCTTATTTGATTTATAATAGTTATAAATTAATTAAATTATTTATCATTTGTAAAATATTAATTATTATTAAACTTATTATGTAGGGTGTGTTTAGTAAAATTGAGTTACCTCTGGAATTATCTAGGGTGTGGTTAGTAATTTATTAGGTATGTATATAAAAGTTATGTATGTATCCATATACGATTTCAAAAAGGATTTAAATTAGATTTAAGTTAAATAAATTGCTAAATAGGTTGAGTGAGCTTTAGGTCCATGTAGGACTATAGTTTGGCTGGCCAAGATAAGGGGGGTAGAGGAGGTCATTTGTTTCGATTTAGTAAGAGGGATTTGAGGAAATATTTGTTCATATATCTCACTATATATTCATATCGTTAGTCTCCACTTGGATCTTATTTTTCAGGTTCCCCTCCACACTCTCATGGCCGCAAGCTCTTCTTCCCTTATCTTTGTCCTTTCTAATTTAAACATATCCATTCATTCCCATATTAATTATTCAATGTTTACACGTTTGTCCCTTGAAAAATTAGGGTGCATATATGAGAGATCATGGCTGATATCTAGATCTAAGTGTGAATCTAAGACAAATCTTCTTACGTAAAATTCCATTTATTTTATATAATGACGATATTAAGTGTTGTATGTCATATATCACCTTAATTACATGCATATATACATATACACACGCACACAAAAATACATACATACATACATACAGATATATATATATATATATATATATATCCGTGTGTATGCATGTATTTAATCAACGTTACCAATTAAATTACATCTATTTAATTTTTGCCTTTGGTCTATATAGTTTATTATGTGATCATGACATGCTATTGATATTTATTTCTAATATGTACGCATATTTGCTCTCGACCAAACAGATAAAAAATTAAATTTAAATTTATATATACACATATACAACATTGTTTATTTATTTTAAACATTGTTTATTTTTAAATTACTCCTAACATCCCGTTACTTGAATTATTATATTGTTGAGATTTTAGTTTGGAACTTTGATATATGGAATTGGAAAATAAGTTTGTAAATTTAATTAAATTTAAATTCAAAAAAGAAGCTTTGAGTTTATTAGAGGAATAGTGATTTAAAATTGCAAACTGAAAATTTAAATTATATTTTAAATCCAAAGGTTGTTTGAAAATTTATTATGGAAAAATAAATAATATTTATGAACTTTGGAATTATTTGGAAAATAAACAATTATTTATAATGATTGAGAATTGAAGAGCAATATTTTAAGAAAATTCATTATAAGAATGGAATAAAATTTGGATAAATCTTCTGTAGTGGATTTTTTATAGAAAAACTACTTTTTGTAGACTAACGATGTAGGAAGGCCCACCACTGCACCACTCCATTTTTACTCAAGCTCTCACAGAGGCACTTTTCGATCCCAGTCTTTTAACCATTAAAGGGATTATTGTGTGCCCACACAAATAGCAAGCCATTAAAATATGGCTATCAGGAAACGATTTAAGGTGGTTTGGATTATAAGATGATTAAGCTTACGAATTTCTTTAACAAAATAGAAAAAACAGAAAAGATTTTACTAGACCTCACTTTTTAATCTTATCTTTATAATCATTATATTAATTCTTATGATTCCTTAACCTTAAAGCATCCTCCATCAACACCCTATAAATTCAGTCCTATATCTCAACATCTTCATTTAATAAGTGTGAAAACCATCAAGGCAGTTATTTTCTTCATTATCTTCATCATCAAAGGCTAGGTTACCAAATTTCTTTATTTCATATACTTTGCTATCTTCTTCCTCACTATTCATTCAATAATGCTTCATGTTTATGCATATGCAATTGACATTCATAAGAGTGACATAGGTAGTGTGTAGAACCTAGAAGACATACCCAGATCGGCCACCTAATGCCTAGAGATGGCGATCGAAATGATGAAGTTGTGAGCATTACTACCTGAAATAATCGTCATCCCTAGTCGACCGCCTCATACATCGGCAGGCGATTAGTTAGTTTAAAATTCTAAACATTCATGCCTAGAACTTTGGTCAACTATGTTATTTTGATTCCAAGTTTACTTCCTTTGATTTATTTATGTTGCTGTAATGAATTCTATTTAGGTTTACACGTCAAAAATTAGTTGAAATGCATTGGAAATTATGGATCGAAGTTTTTGAATACTTGTGGTAAGGGTTAAAGCATCCTTCATGTTTTTAAAAAAAATTAATACTAGGGAATTTATAGTGTATATAAATAATTTTAGAATTCGTTTTGAATTCTGATTCTAGAGTTTTTGCACCTCCAAAAACTATAAAGAAAATCATTATTGAGTATATAAAATATTCTAGGAATTTTTTATTTGTAAAAGATTTACGTCCTATGGATTAAAATGGTGTTAATGAATTTCTTCGTTAACCTCCAAAAGTGCGAGGAAAGTGATAACTAGTTGAATTGAGACTTTAGTAATCCTAGGTTAGCTTGTTAGGAAGGCACATGCCCTATGTTGAATCCATGTTAGTTTCAAGGTCATGAGTGTTTTAGGAATTCAAAACAAGCTATGATCGACAATCGCAAGTGTTTGAGAATATGAAAACAAGTCATGATTCAAGAAATATTATGTCAACTTGTTGATAGTATGCACATACAACGACAAAGTCAAGGTCATGCTGAAATCATGAGAATCATAAGTTATAATTCATGTCTCTTTTTTCATATGCAATGCGATCGTAAAAGTACAAGTCTTTATATGCAATAAAGGGTCATAAGATTACAATTGACACTTAACTCTCAAAATGATTTAAGGTACAAACTTTAAAAATGTAAGAATGAGAAAAGAATCAATACCCTCCCTCGTGCCCCTAGGTCCATATTTATAGAGGTTGAGAGGTGCAACATGATTGCCATATGTCACTCTCAACATACTTGGCTTTCGGCATCATCAACCATACCGATGGCATTTGACATCAGGTTTTATTCTAATGATCCTTTATATATTGATAAATTACGGCTCCATTAGAGACTAGTGAGCTTCAACATGCACCTTGTGTCGATCGTTCGTCATCAATTCATATGGCATTACTTGTTGAACGCGTAACATGGGACATGCTTTTGTATACTATTCATAAGCAGCAACTTCATATATAGGCCTTTGGAGGCTTAATACCCTTCATTCGACATTGGTTGCTGATGCGATGTAGCATCTATGAGATACACTATTGATGATACATGATGCTTCTATCTCATCGATGGATTACGACATGCTGCCTTGTGTATTACCTCGGTTAATGAATTCCAATATTAATAAGACGCGACATTGGTGATAGATGGCATTGAAGGAAGACGATATTGATGGGTGAAGAAATCCTCTTGATGATTCATAATATCACATGACATTCGATATCCTTTTTCCATTTGATGGCATGCGACATGTCTCTGTGCACTATTTATATGCGACATTTTTCTTTATTGATCAGGAGCGGCATCGATGACATCCTAAATTACAATCGTATCCTGAATATGCTTTTCTTTGACAAGGTTACTTCCCTCATGATATGCGGAATAGATGGTATGCGACATTATTGCAGGCTTAACTACTGATGGAGTAAGGCAATCCATATCGCATTGATGATGTACGATATTCTTTAGGGCGCTTTTTGGATGCGACATTCTTCGTTGTAAGCTTTGCTTTACCTTCAACATCGATTATCTCCACTTGTTTGCTTTCTTACAACATCATTATTGTCACAAAGCTTGATTTCAATATTCTTCCATATCTTCGGTACCAATGTTTGTAGTAACATTTTCGCCTTGTGTGAAGGAAACAGTGGCTTTTCAAGTCATTACCTCGATGTTGGAGCTTTTCGCCCATTGGTATTCTTTCTAGATCTTAGCCGTCCATTTAAATCTAAATCAACGGTGCATATTCTTCTTTTTCTTTCCTATAAATACTCAACGTCATTCTTTCTTTCTCTTTTACTTGTAATAAACTCAAGACAAAAGATTTAAGATTTTCAAAATTATTCAAAGCCCTATAATCTTTCGGTATTAAAGCTAAAATCGAGGTATGATTCTCATTTTAATTATTCAAATCAACAAATTAGTTCTCCAAATTTTTATATTCGGATTATTCTATTAGGGATCGACATTTAAGTTTAAATATTAGGTTTTGATTGTTAATCCTCAAAATATTAGTTAAATCAATAACTTGTTATAGAATTAACTTCGAATTACCATGTTGCTGTAGGATTTAATCAATTAATTGAAGTTGGGTCAAATTGATTTAGAGGCCTGGGGGCTTCTAGTTTGATTAAGAAATGAATAGTCCATGTCAAATCCAAACCTATCATTAACTTGTATGATTTCCAAGTTAATGCCTTACAAAGTCAATCTGATATTTGGCATCAAATAGTTTTTCTCTTTTATTTATTATTTTGACAACCAATTCGAAACTTGGAAATTTCTACAATGCGAGATCCTTATAATGTCGGTAAGCAACCAAAGTAGGGAAACCATTCACGGACACGACACTAATATAAGGGGTTGTAGTATGAATTTAATAACTTAAAGTGTGTTATTATTCTTTTTCCGGTAACTGTTTTCAATGTCCGGATTCAAATTTCATGCAACATCACTAACTTGTTTTATAGTTATTGCATAGCAAATTTATAAACCGCTCATATACTTGACATTTTCATAAAAATATTCTAGACCATTTCGACATCATTCATTGATTTCAAATATTAATCAATTTTATATTAGATCACTATTACGACATCATAATATAATTTTTGATGGCGGCCTTTAATATGACATCAGTTTAATGACTTCCACATACTATTCAAGACACACTTAGGATAATTTTTCAGTCAAATTTCTTTTATATAACAATAAATTTAAATTTCCTCCATGGATCTAACAACTGTGTACATATTTTTGATTAACTTTAAGCATTTCATAAATTTGACAAGGATCGTTTAATGGTTAAAATCTTGTTGTAAGTATAATAGTTAACTTGGACTTCAATACCCTATTATTTATGTTTGTGTAAGTTTTGATTAACCATTATCTTTCTGTTATAGCATATTATTATCTGTTTTATACCATAGGCATTCTAATTTTCACAAAATATTTAATACTTTCCTGATTTGGTATAATATCACCTGGCAGGCAAATGGAAGGCAAGAAAGCTTGCAAGAGCTCCAAAATTTCTCCCTCCGTTAAGTAAAGGAATTGTCATCTCAACCAATCATATATTACCACTCAAGAAGAATTGGACATTATCCTCAAGAAATTAGAGATTATAAACATAGAAGTCATTCCCACTGGTCCTTCTAGCAAAATTGACAACCCTATAGAAGGATTCTTCACCTTCACACCGATCGATGTCTGGCACTCAGAGTACCTGCCTTTTTCAGATTTTCTTTTACGCTTCCTGGAGCACTTAAATATTGCTTCCATTCAGTTAACTCCTAACTTGTGCACCTATTTGAGCTGCTTGGAAGTTCTTACTTGAAAGCCAAACTTACCTTTTTGAGTGTTGAAATTCTCCATATTTTAGTTAGCCCTATGAGATTAAGTCAGCAGCTGGATAACCCACCGTATCATATTCATTCATTCTCAAAGAGCTTAATACCAATACTATTAACAAGACAAAGGAGTGGAAGAACGAATTCTTCTGCATTAGAGCTATTCACCTAGGATCAGGGGAACTTTTTCTATTTTCAATAAGTTTCCATTCTTTATTGTTCGTGCTATATCTGTCATTCTCTAATGGTGAATGTTTTCTTCCAGATCCCGCTTCTAGGTAACCAAGCTCTACTATTGATGAACTATCAAACCTCTGAGTCTGGCATCCAAGAGCATGGGGATAGACTTACACTTTTGATGGAAGTGAGTCTCCATAAATATTCTTTGATTTTGGAAAACTACTTAATATTAGAGAACCTCCAATGAAAAAGGGGAATTCTCAAGGGAAATGATTATTGGTTATCAGTAATCGGTATGCTTTATTCGTTTCTTCTCCAGTTCAACTCGAATCTCCCAGTAAGTTTTAATTAATGCTTGTATGGATTCTCTTATATTATTATCTCACAAGCTTCTTTCTTTGACTTAAGATCTTATGCACTCGTAATTGCTTCTAAGAAAAGGGAGATCAAGGATGATGCTCCCACTTTAACTGGATCGAGTAAATCTATCCTTATGAGCATTCTGCTACTAAGGAAGTTGAAGCACTTAAAAGTAAGGCGAGCAATGGCGCTTTTGCTGATACTTCACCTACTCCCTCGAGTAAAAGATCTAAGCTCATGGGTGATTATACTCATGTTGTTGTAGATGAGAAGGAACATGTGAATATTGATTGAAGCCCTAACGTTACAAATCTGGATTCTCTTAGTCAAAAGATTCAAGAATTAATTGAGGTGGCTCACTCTCAATGTAACAACCCAGAATTTTGAACAATTTAAAAATGAAAATATTAAATTAATTTTAGATATTTGAATGATGGTTTAAATTGAATTCCTAATATAACTATGAATTGGCGATTAAATTTTAGAATTTAATTTATTTAAAAGTTGAACTAAATTTGAATTTGACTTTGAAGTTGAAATTGAATATTGAATGTGTATTTAAAATTTGAACTAAAGACTTAGAAAAAATAATTTGGATACAAGAATTATTATTTATGTAAATTTATAAATGGATGGTTAGTTTAATAACATTTTCTTTAGCTTAAAATAAAAAGGAATAAAATTTTAATCAATATAAAATAAATAAATAAATAAATACACCTAGTTAAAATTTTAACAACAAAATTAAACAAAACAAAGTAAAGAAAATAATTATGCAAAACAAATTGAATTTAAATTGAAAAGAAAAAAAATATAAAAATAAACATAAAATAAAAAGAGTATACTGTCTTACTCTTATCAGCCAAATTCGTGCCTTCCATCACGCCCTAAATCACGCAAAATTCACGTCTCTCCCCTATTCTTTTATACCCGAAACCCTCTCCTTTCATTCGTTCTAACCCTAAATAATAAAAAAAAAACGAAATAATGGCGGCCACGAATTCTCTTTCGTCCCCAAAAATTAGGGCTCGTCCAATTCGAAGCGCCGATGATTTCTTGCCGTGGATCGATGATGCCTTCACCTTGCTCGCGGCTCCTTCAATCAGAGTGCTTCACACGAAGGTGAGTGATTTTATATCACTCACATCTAAATCAAATTTTGATAATTTCTGTCTTGTTCTGATTCG
Organism: Allium cepa; assembly: GCA_030765085.1. Lineage (NCBI taxonomy): Eukaryota > Viridiplantae > Streptophyta > Magnoliopsida > Asparagales > Amaryllidaceae > Allium > Allium cepa. Next base: position 72,512,005 of record CM060941.1, on the reverse strand, counting down.
TAAACTTTCGTTGCTTAATTTCTGGGCTATCATTGCTTCAAATTTTTGATGATTTTGTCTATATTGGGCTTCGACCATTCGATTTTGTTTAGATGCTTGAGATGATTTTGCTGTAATGATTTCTTTAATTTTTTCCAATTTTGTATAACCTGATACTTGATACACGCGGGTTTGAGCTGTTCGATTCTTGACAATCTTGTCTCTGACTCGTTCAGCCTATTCTTTGAACATGGTGTTGATTTGGTTCGATTTTGACTATATTGTCCACTGCCTCTGGTGGTATTTCTGTCCTTGTTCGATTTTACTGCTGCTATAAAACTATACTTTGGCCTTTAAATTTGTGATAAACTTGACTTTTAAATTTTGAAATACCCTTGACTTTGTCCATGACCCATGACTTTGAATTTCTTCATTTTTATAGAATGATGTTCACACTGTTGCTTCACTGTTTTTGAATTTCTTTGAGTCTGCATTATTGCATATGTATGTATATATATGATGCACTTTGTCTAGTTGCTTCGAGTTCATCCAAGCTGAACTGCTATTTGAACTAGAGTCATCTGTGTTCAGCACTGCTCTGTTTTTTTTTTCAATTGAGTCAAGTCTGCATGTATATTTTGGTCTTGCCTGGTGCTCTGTGCATTTGTACTTGTTGGAGTCGATTTGCATTCGTGTTGATGCCAATGTCTAGGTTAGTTGTTTTGACTTTCCTCTGATCATATAATCTTCTCTAGTTACATGAGAATGTTTTCTTCATTGGTTTGATCTTCATGTTCTTCGAGTCTGCACTGTTGCATAGGTATGTATATATATGATGCACTACTTTGAACATGTTGAAACTTATCTTGCATATACCTGTTGCATCCATATTGTCACTGTTTGATATAGTTTGCATTCCAGTTGTACTTGCAGCTTCATTTTATTGCAGTGAGTAACATTTTAAAAATTAAGCATATAAATCTTTTACATCCTGACAAGATTGTATGAGTATGCTTTATCTTCTCTGTGTGTATATATATATAGATGTCTGGATAACAACATGTTGTTTAAGACCTGAGACTTCTCTGTGCTTTAGTTTCTAGTCTTGGTTAATATATTTGTTTACCGACAGATTAGTTTTAAAATTTCAATTAAAATAAATTTTAAACCCTGGTTTGACCTGAGTTTTCTAAAACAAATTCAAACATAACTTTAAGTCTCTGTTATGTGGAAGTCACCATTTACTGGTTCACTGCTTAGTTTGAAGTCTGATTAGTTTTGTTGTGAAGTTGTCACTGATTTTTGTCCATCCTGTTTTGTTTCATTGTCCACTGATCATTTATTACATATGCCATTCACTTCAGTTGCCTGTATATGCATATTTGATTCATTGATTCTTGTTTACTTGTTAGCACTTCTAACATATACACATGTGCACTTATATGGGTCTGCATTAGACTTTATATTTGTTTCCTCACTTCGAGACAGTTTCAGTTGCAAGTGCATTTAGTTATTTTCATTTGATTTTGCAGTTGCCCTTGCATACTTGTGGTGACTGTAGTTTTTATTTGTATTGCACAGAGTCAATTCTCATGTGTTTGGTTACAAGTTGATTTTGAGACGCTTGGTTTAAGTTGCATTATAAGGTGACTTCGTCCTTTAACCATCTTTGTTCAAAACTGCTGCTTTGATTTTGCAGTTGCCTTCCCTGTCCACTTTAGTATACTGTTGAACTTCATATGGCCTTGCATTTCGTTCTGGACTTTGTATACTGTTGCTCTGCTTCCCAGTTTTATATGTGAGACTGTTTGTATTTTGGAGTTTGAACCACGACTTGACGGAGTTGCTGCCATTACCGTTGGCACTGATTTCATCTTGTCTGCACTTTGATGAAATTGTTTTGTGCACATTGTGAATCTTGAGAGGTCTGCATCCATTTATGCACACATCCTTGCACTTGTATTTGCCGTGCCTTACCATTGTATTCAGTTGTTTTAAATCTCTGACTTTGAATGCATTGAACAGTGTGTAGTCTTCATTGCAACATGTGTTTGCATAATTAGTATGCAAATACACTTGCTCATTCGTAGCTGGAATTTGCATTAGCTTGTGAATACTTGTAGTTTACTGTGTCGATGATACTCTGGATGTTGAGACAGTGGCGTTGTTATATGAAATGTTGCATATTTGTTGTCTTGGTTTTGACCATGTTGCAGCTGCGTTGAGTCACTGACTTGACCTCTGCAGCTTTGATTTCTGATAGTATTCTCTGTTGTGATGATTTCACACGTTGTAGTGGCGAGGCAGTGCACGCAAGCGTGAACTGCAGCCACACGAAGTTAACATTTTAAAATGTGGCGAGGCCGTATACGCGGGTGTGTACTGCAGCCCTACCAAATCTAATGTTTTAATTGATGTTTTCTTTTTGATGAAATTTATTTTATGTTGCCAATTCAATATATTTTGAATCGATTTTGATGATTTTGTTGTTAATTGCCGTTTAGGTTAATTTTGATTGTTTTCTAAATTATCTTCATCAATAATCCCTTCATCTATCCTCATTGATAATTTGAATCTACTGAGTTATTGTTTAACACTGTTAAGTGTTGTATTTACCGTTATCTGATTTCTTGTTAAAGGATCGGATAGGTAAATTTATATTTGACTGTCGTCTAATTGTTGTTTGATTATTATTGCCTCTATGCACTAATAACTGAGTTTGAATTAGACTGACCGATGTATTATTTTCTTTTGAATGTAATATTCGGGTCAGACCCAGTATTCTACAGCTTGAAGATTTTCAGGCCGCGAAGTTAGAGAGAGTTGGGGAAATTGCTTCACTTTAGCCTTTTCGAAGAATTTTTGTACTTTAAAGAAATATTCCGCTGTATAAAATTTAATGCATTGTACAAACTCTGATATATGTATAAAAATTCATTTATGTAAAAAAATATTATGATTATTCTGTGATTCTGTGGCTGATTCTGTTTAAACTCTATAAACTGAATAACAATCCGTCATTTTGAACGTCTCAAGTTGGTTTAATTACCGACTGGGGGCGGTCAGATCGGCGGGTCGTTACACTGAAGATCCCATCCCCAACATTTCTCTTTCTACTTCTCTGACAGCCTATAGTTGCTTATATGCTGATCTTGGTCTATCTCCTTTTCCAAATGATTCTCTTCCTTCAAAGGCTTTAGGCCTAGACTTCTATGGCGAGTTTTGATGATCTTCTTCGATTGGTTGCCCAATCACCTTCTTTGGCGTCTCTTACGCCACTAAAACCTTCGATTTTTTCTATGGATCATCCTTTTGTTATAATTAAACAACTCTTATCACTATGCATTTCCTTTCGTTTGTTTACCCTAAGCTTTTAGCTCTGTATTTCTTGTTTTGAATTAGGCTTGTTATCCAATTTAGGTGGCCAAGTATATGTTGTTTCTCCAAGATGCTTTCCATGGGCCCTCTAATGAAGTGGCCAAAATTAAGGAACTGATCTCTTTGCTTAACAACAGTATAATCGATATTACTACGACAAGCGATGAAGGTATTTCTAAAAAGGATAAACTCACTTCCTCTCTTGATGAGGAAATAAACAACTATTAAAGGAAGAAGTGAAAGCACTATAAGAAGATCTCAAGAAGGCCAATGAAGAGAAGGCCGAGCTAGTCGATGAGAATATATCTTTAAAGGACAAGTTAAGAAGTAAAAGTGATATCTTGACTTACTCAAACAACATTATCAAGGATTCCAAGAAGAAAGTCGCCCTTTTCCTTGATAACCCCTTACCAGTATTACTGAGAAACGCTATGAGGATGCATTATTTATGGCGTATGGCGGTAATATTCAAAACTTTACAGATTTATATTTTCCTTCCATGGGAATCTTAAATGAGAAGTTCAAGAGGAAATTGAATCTTATTTTAAGGGATCCCAGAGTTCTTTTCACGAAGATTTTCCTACTGAGGAAAAGGTCGATGCTAGAAATTTTTATCCTTTGACGACCCCCACTTGTTGAGGAGACGTAATCTAATGAAGAAGGGGATGATGATGACCATGAAGGTAATATTGGCATGACGATAACAACAACGGAGGTGATGGCAATGATAAGGGTCTTTTAGGACCAAAAGATAGGGGAGACGGATCAAGTGATCTTAACTTAGATTCATCTTCCCATAATGCGGGTTATTCTAATCACCCTGATCCTCAAGGTGATATAAGGAAGGATACCCCTTAAAAAGACAGTCCCCCCTAAGTCATCAACACAAAGGAAAAGCTCGAATTTCACCTGCCTAATTTCCAATCTCTCAGGCATAGAATTCGTTGATTAAATGTTTAAATTTGCTAAGCGGTCTCTAGTTAATAAACTTACTATTTTAGTTAAGGGGAACGACCAAGTTTTATTATGAGATTTTTTTATGAAAAGAGTCAAAGGAACGTGTGTCAATTGCACAGATAAGTTGATAGATTAATTAACGAACTTAATAAACTATCTGATAAATACAAGCGTCTCTTTGCTAGTGTTGTGCGGTAAAAATTCTTTAAGGAAAAGTAGGTTGTCCATTGCTTGAAAAGAGCCTGCCTTCATCAGAATAGAAGTACGAAAGAGAATGCAGAATTAATGACCCTCTTCGCGATGCTTGTTTACAATAGGGAAGCCTTAATAGAGTTCCTCTATAAAATTTATTCTAGGAATGTTCTCACTGGCTTTTCTTTCTTAGGAGAAAAAAGCGGAGGATTGATTAGGGTCTTCATAAAAGATAGTTAGACGATTGTGGAAGCGACCCTCATCCCGGAGCTTGTTGGAAACTTCCTAGATTGCTACCATTTCTCTTTCTCCTAATGCCCTTCCTTCCAAGAAGATTAAGTATAGTAAAAGAAGATTTATTTCTGAATTTTCAAAGGGACCAATATTGTATAAACCCAGATGATAATATGATTGTAATGTGTAATTTAAGCAGTTTATAAAGATTATCACTTTTGTTTCTTTGCTCTTAGTTTATTTTCATATATTATACAGATTGAATCCTCAAGTAGTCATGTTTCCATGGAACTCTTGAGTAAATTTATCAAGTTAAAGAGGGATTTTAAAGAGAAGTCCTTAACTCTCGTAACATCTCAATTAGTAAAGCATTTCTTTCTTAGAAATTAACATGAATTTTATACACGATTCCCTCACTTTTGTTTTGATTTTTTGGTTGATGAAAAGGATAAACTGCTTAATGAAATTCGAACGAACCACACTAAAGTGCTATATAGTCAATTCAGCCCTTCAATCGGAAAGCGGGACTATCACCAATTCCCTCCAATTAACACCCCGGAAGGGATTAAAGCTTCTTTTGACTCTACCCTTACCTTGTTTGTTGGGTCACTTAAAGAAACCAAATTGCTATTACAAAACTCTAAAAATTAGTTATATACAGTATTAATATAATTTCGAATTCACTTAAGTTGTAAACCTTTGTTGTTTAATAAAGAAATCTGCGTATTGATTTCTTTTCTTACTAGGAAAAATAGTTGGCACTTGCATCCAATGGCTTTGATATCCTTGCTCGACTTGATTCTATTAAAGATGGGCTTAGGTAGAATGCAAGAAGAAACTTTCTTCTCAAGACACTTTGGCTTTATGATTTCTAGATAATCCAAACGTGCAAGAATGATATGGAAAATATTACAAATTAAGATCTAAGTTTAGTAGTTTTAAAGAAATGACTTCTGATTTAGAGAAGCAAATTAAAGAGAGGGATGAAAGAATTCAAAAGTTGAAAGGAAAAAACAGATGCTATTGGCCAATCTAATCTTTCTACTCAAAACACTAAGACTAATGTTGAGATTGCTCGATTGTATTAAGAGTTGACGAATCTTGAGAATGGACCGCCGAAAAGCTATACGAACTACCAATCTTTGGAAATTATTGCGAGTGGAGGCGATTCCAGCCTTCTTATTCTTACCCCTTTAATTGGTCAAGAAAAGTTTTCTTCTTTTTTAAACCCTCCTAAGAGTTTAGATGATTGTGAGGTCACCAGATGGTGCCAAAGAGTTAGATTTGAATGCATTCAATTTTTGAATAGGCAGTGGATTGATAAGGTTTCTACTCATCTTAATACTTACGAGGATAAGGTCGAGAGACTCGAGCGTGAAAAACACACTCTCGAGTAGGGGTTTGAGAAATTAAAGAGCAAGATCCATCTTCTCAAAGGAGGCAACAAGATGCTCAATTGTGCATTAAAAATTCAGATTGATTCGATCGATGATGCAAATGCTATTCAAAAGAAAGCGTGGAAGCTTAAACAACTTCTAGATGTGACAATTCGTTGTATAACTGATTCTTCATCGGCTGTCGGCCCAAGATTTTAGCTCTTAATAGAGAATTATTTGTAAACTTCTTAGTTGGACTTACTTGTTATCCAATCTTTTGTTCCTGTAATTCTTATGTATAATGTATTAGATGGTAAAAAAATCATACTTGAACGGTTGATATTTTAAATTCTACCTTTTTCCTTTGCATGAGACTTGCAATTAGCTTCTCACTTAATCTGCTACTTGGTAGCTGTTATTTTGAGCATAAATCTGCTTTCTTATGTTTCAAACTTTTGATAGATAAGCCGATGATCTGCTTGTTAAGAGAATTAGATGCCTTGCTGGTGGAGCACTCAGAATTTCAAATGATTTGGAGATCATAAACTTTGATCTTGATATAAGAGTTTGCTTCTTCATTAATAAATATCCAATAGTTTTCTTAATAATGGAAATTCTTATTATTTTAATAAGGATGTTGAGTTCCAATTTTATTTGATTACCATAATAGGTAAACATTTTGATTAAATCATGAATGGAAGACCAAAGAACCATCTGGCATAATAATTTGAATAAAGACAAGAAAATCATTTGGAAAATTGCCACTTGAATTGAAAACCAAGGAAATTATTCGACGATGGCAGTAATTTAAATAAAGGACTAGAAAACTCTCCGGCAATAAAAGAATATAAATCTACATAGTATTTTAATTTCTGAATAAAAGACCAGAAAACCATCTGGTTATTATCTGAATGAAAGACAAGAAAACCATCTGGTAATAATATTAATATAAGACCAAATTATCCATCAGCCAATTATATGGATGGAAGACCATAAAATCATCTGGCGATACGGTAATAGAGAATTTCTGCTTTCTTTAAATCATGATAGCTCGTATTTGATAGATAGTCCTTCAGAAGGTTGCTTGATTTTTGCTTTAGAGCACAAATGACTCATTTTTGATCAATCTTCGTCTAAAAGACTGCCCCAGTTCTTCTTTAGGATTGAGTTATATTTGCTTTTGTATTTGATCTTCCTCTCAAAGACTGTCTCAATCCTTCTTTCGGATTGAGTTTGATTTGTTTTTATATTTGATCTTCCTCTAGAAGATTGTCGTTTACTACTCTTCGGGTAGTGATTTAGGCTTTGATTGATTTCTTTGTTACCATATTTAGGTAATTTTATCAACTTGGATCGCACTCCTTATCACCATCTTAGGTGATGGTTTAGTTCTTTCTTTCGGTGTGTTTGGTTAGTTATCTTAAGTAGAACTAAAGATTTACTCGACCTCCCTCTAAGAGGCACATGGTACTGAAGGTTGTTTCGGTACTTTAGCCTAGCCATCTTAGGCAAGGCCAAAGGCTTACTCCATCATACTTTTAGGAGGCACTTTGACCAGGCTATTAAGGTAGGACTGAAGGCTTGTAGATGCTTTGGCCAGGACATTTTTATGGGGCCAAAGGCTCACTCTAACCTCCCTCTAGGAGGTTCTTTGACCAGGTCATCTTGGTGGGATTAAAATCTTCTTCCTTTAAGGAGAGTCTTACTCCTTTTCATGATTGATCATGTTGATAAACTTGTTTTATTTCAAGAATCTTTCTTTCTTGTCGACTTGTTCAACATCTCTTAACCAGTTCTTTAGGCTTTCCTTATCTTAGGAAATTGTTGATCATCCCTTCCAAGCTTCGACATTGGTCAGTGTCATGGCTATTTGAGTGGTGATAATCACAATATAATCCTTCAATTTTTTGTTCATTCCCCGGTTGCCTTTTCTAAGAATGCTAATAGTTTAGATTTTCCTCAGTTAGAAGGTAAATATTCTCATAAGTGGTAAGAGAATAATTCTTAGAAAGATGTGAATTTTTGGAAGATGATTCCTGTGTACCCCACTTAACTATTTTGCTGTATGTGATGGGCTCGCTGGCCTCCATAGTAAATTTTCTCTTTAAAGAGCTTTGAGTCTCATTTAATTTATGGGATTAAGCACATTCTTCCACTTTTTGATGAATTGATCAAAGTATTTTATTATTTTTCTTTCAAAGATAGTTCCCCTTGTTTAGAGTTGACTTCTCTTTCTTATTTTTATGAATATATTATCTTTCTTATCTTTCTTTCCTATAGTAAAGATTAGTGTAGGCCCTATATAAAATGGATTTAAACTCCATTTATCTGGATCAGAAGGAGATACTTACCTTCTCTTATCATCCATGATTTGTAGTAACAATATCCTTAGTACTAGCTCTTCATGAAATTGAGGATTACTAGTAATTTGGTAGGTTGGCCTAGCTACTCGACTCGCAGAAGATCCTTATTCGGAGATAGTCATTATCCAAATGAGGTTGGATATGATTTGGAATAGTTCCTTAATGGGATATGCTTGATAGGGATAAATCCTCTAAGCCCTATATCTATAGGTTAAGGGTATTTCCACTTGTGGATTAAGCAAAAATGAAGATTCGAGTGCCTCCTTCTAGTGCCAAAATGTTAACGAATTTCTTCTTTAACTCCAAAAACTTTGGGGAAAGTGATACTTGGTTGAATAGAGACTTTAGTAATCCTAGGTTAGCTTGCTAGGATGGCACATGCTAAATGTTGAATCCATGTTAGTCTCGAAGTCATAAGTATTTTGGGAATTCAACACAAGTTATATGGAAATCGCTGAAAGCCTACGGGGTGGATCATGTAGTGTATATGCAAGTATATGTGACAAAATATATGAAGCAACTAAAATAATATTAATCTAAGTAAATATATAATAAGCACACTATAATTTTATATTGGTTCAGACCTTCCGTCCTACGTCCAGTCCCGAAACTTCCCTTCGGAATTCGACTATCAAAAACCCTCACTTTGCCCAGAGGAATAGGATTGATTACAATGAGTTATCATTGTCAAATGTGTGTTCTAATATAACACGAATGTTTGACTAATTAGTAAAATTGCATCCAATATATTTCTAAGGAATATTATTTATGAAGAAATGAGTATATTGAAGAGTGAATACAAGTAAAGATTGCTAGAGTGCAGAGGTCAAGAGTATAGAATAGAGTATAGAATTAGAAAGCGTAAGTAAGTGAAGTAAGTGTTTGTTCTCTTGATTCTTGATGCTATATATATTTGTAGATAGGTATCTTGAGTAGTTACATGCATTAATGAATCCTTTAAGGTTGCTTCTATTGATGGTGAAGAGTTGTGGCGAAGAGAAGCGGAGATGTCCATTCACATGTGGCAGTTGCAGTTTATTTTTGAAGTTCGAGTTTAAATTCAGACGTCTGATATTTGTTTCAAACATCTGATACTATATATTTTTTGAATATAGTAGAGGATCAGATGTTTGAGTGCTATTATCAGACGTCTGATATAGTGCATGTCTTTTTTTGTGCATCCTTTCTTTTACTTCCTTGTACCTATCGACTTGTAGTCTCTTGTAGTGTCCTTTGAGGCTCGTTCTTGTATTTCTAGTGATTTTGTTCTAGCAAGTACATGTGTGTGTGTGTGTGTGTGTGTGTGTATATGTATGTATGTATGTATGTATATTTGATTCCCATTGTATAGTTGTTGTCATCGAAACCGAAGATTGGATTTCCTAACATTCTCTCCCTTTTTGATGATGACAACTATACAATGTACCTAGATATAATTTTATAAATCTCCCCATGAATATGTGCTTACCATTATTTCTCCCCCTTTGGCATTATCAAAATGCATTAATAAAAGAATATGTATGATATAATCAACAATCATGCCTTTGAATAGTATGTACACATTAATCAAAAAATATTTTTATCTGACCACCATTTTATTGAAGTTAGCAATATATCGTGTGTAATTTTTATTTAATCTTAATTTAGATAGCATGTACACAGTATTAATCATGAATATTTACCAACCGTCGGAAGGTTATAATATATTAATTTACTAAATTATTATGAATAGACGAAAGGTAACTAATTACGTATAAGTAACAAGCCAAAAAGCATTTTTATAACCATTAAACATAGTGATTACGTGCATAGATTTTTGATTCCATTACAATACAAAAGATGGAACCTATAAAAATATTTAAGGATTTTTGGTGGAAGCTTTGGCTTGATCATCTCCTTCAGCTTCATTCTTGGAAGAACTAACTCGTATTCCAGGAGATTTTGGAGTATGTTCTAGATGTTCCTTTTCCTCTTCACAAAGTTTAGAATGTTTTGAAGGGGGAGGAGAAGGCGTTGGAGATGGCCAATATTTCGAAGGTGGTGTAGGGCCATGGACTCGTTGGAGAACCTCTTTTAGAACAGATAATGTTGTTGAAAGCGATGTTTCAACTGTGGCTAGGTGAGAAGCAAATGTTGTTTTGAAGCTATCGATACGCTTAGCCAATAATATTTGATTTCTTTAAGATAAGTGATTTTGGAGAGTTAAATCTCGAATGCTTTCATTTGGATTAGTTTCAGTGCAAGTCTCCAAAATGTCGTTTTGGCCTGGTTAGTCAAAAGGTGTAGGAGGAGAAGCAGTGTGTTCATGATGTTGTTCTTCTTCTTCTTATGATGGTTATGGTGGTTGTTGTTGGGGTTGAGGCCTAGCTTATCTTTCTAGTTGACGATGTTGCGTCCATTCTTCAAATGAAATAAAATCCAGGGGATTTTTTTGGTAAGTGCATAAGAGAGAAGAATTTTGTGGAGGCGTACTTGGAGGCAATCTTGTAACGACCCAACTTCCAAAACTCCAGGAAGTCGCATCGCTAAGAAGAAAGAAAGGGATAGAAAAGAGAAAAGAAAGGAAAGAAAGAAACAAACAACATCAGAATCTCACAACGGAACGAATAAATTATATTATATCACATAATACTTTACATAGTATCATATACATCAGAGTTTTACAGCCAATACAACACAAACTAGACAGTTATAAATATCTGTCTAGCGATTACAATTAAGTATATCAGAGAAACAGATACAACTCAAAACACAGCGGAACCACTATATATATCTACTCGCTGAAGCCTCCTGCTCCATTATCTCCTCCAGAACTTGTTAAAGCAATCCTGAATCACTTGATTACTCATACGTAATATGAGTACCCAAGAGTTCAATAAAACATAAAATAAACACTCGGGTCAGACAGGGGTCTGGTGTGAGTAAACGGGTTTAAAAGTTGCTTAATTTTAGAAAAACCTTTGAAAACAAAAGGTATCACATAAGACTTCCCACACATAAACATGGAAAAGTTTTTACCTTACCTAACCAAAACATTTGATAGGAAATCGAGTGATATTATAATAGTGTCTAGGGTTTTCAAAATAAAATACAGAAATAGCTGGAATGCTTACATCTCACGTTCCAACATAGTTGGGCACAATCAAAACCGTACAGTCACTTATTGGATTTTGGATTCCATCAATGGCAGGGCTACTGGGGTACCGCCCGTCACAGTACGTGGCCTAGATCACCGTACCGAGGAGTACGCCCGCTCCCCTGCAACACAAGGCCGGACCCATTCCTTACTGAACAGTTCCGAACAAGACCACCCCGACAATTGGAGCTCACAACCGTCCACACAGCCGAAATATGAAGGGACCTCTAGACAGGGGTAAATCTCACTCTCAAGTGGAGGCTACCCACGAAGCCTTGCTGCACCTCCCCTGTTTTAGCCATTCCCGGTTGATGAGGCTTGAGGCTACGATTACCTTTAGAGAACACATCTATCTTAGAATGCTCATCGTCCACCTGACGATGTTCTTAAAGCATTCAATCCATACAAGTTCGTTCCAGGTTCGAACGAAACCGAAGGCATTATCTCGTTACACTCATTTTGGAATCACCCTCAGAGTTAACGACGATAACCCTTGCACTCTAAATCACCATCTCGAACCTATAAGTACTATTCCGTCAAACTCATTATGGAATCACCCACAGAATTATACTGACGTATAGCCCTTACACCTCGAGTCTTCACTTGCTCCACTTGGATTAACGATCTAACGTTTAAATTGGAATCGATGTGGTTTTCGGATAACCAAATATGGGAATCCGATCCCGGTCTCACCGAAACCAAACGCCATTTTAATGTCCAAGTTGTACTTAAGGGTTTTAACCAATTAACTCATTTCATTAGCATCTATTTCACACAGATAGATAAACTACATATCACAATAGATAATCACATTCTCATCATAAATAGATAATTTGTATCGTCATCACAAACAGATAATCATCATACTCAGATAATTCATCACAACCTATCATACTTTAACCAAACATTCATATCCTATAGATACTACTCATCTCATTTCTGAGATCACAATCAGTCAATCAATAACATCCATAAACAATGATTTATTAATCATCAATTATAATTAATTTAAAACGCATTAATTTAATTACTTCTATCTCTAATTAATTTAAAATAAATTAAATTAATTATCCATCTATAAATCTTGCTTAATATCCATTAATTAATTAACCCAGTTAATTAATCATTCACTAAGTATTTAACTTGATTAAGCACCTTTGATTAATCACCCTCTAATTACAATATGTAATTAGCCTTTAGTTAATTTTATAAAATTAATTAACCTTAATCATAAGTAATTAACATTTAATTACTTAATTTATTAATTAACTATAATTAATTATATTTATCCTTATTTAATTACAATTAATTAATTACCTAATTAATTAATTATTACTTCTTAAACAATTCTTAATTAAATCATTAATTATAATAATTAATGATCTCTAATTAATACTTAAATTAGTTAGTCAATTAAAATTAATTACATTTAGTAATTAAAATACAATTATTAATCACCCTGATTAATATTTAAACCCAGTAATTAACTAACCTTAATTACTTATTAATAAATTAATTATCCAATAATTAATTATCTTTATTAATTAATTCCTTGATTAATTACAAAAGTAATTTATCCAAATTACTATATTAAAATAAAACATCTCTCCATAATTACAACCCAGTAATTATTACTTCTCTAAATAATTCTGCTACATAAATTACATTAAGTAATTATTATCATTAAATTATAAAATTATTTCTTAAATTAATTAAACTACATTAATTAATTTAAACAAAACACATTATCAGAGTTAATTACAATAAGTAATTAATCCCTTAATTACTTTCATAAAGTAATTATACTTAACAAATTACGAATGATTATCTTCAATTAATTAATCTAATTAATTCATCAAAATTAATCACATTGATGAACTATTTAATTATCCTTAGATAATTATCTTATTTAATTAACAATATTTCCATTAATACTTACTTAAGTGAATTATCTTAGATTAATTATTCATTAATCATTTCTAATTATAAATTAATTCAAACATTAATTAAAATCAAATAAATAAGAAAATTCTTAATTATTTTCAAAATAATTCATTTACTTATTAATAACTTAATTAATATTCAAAATGTATTTAACTAATACATTTCTAAAATTTAATTCAACTTTTATTTAAAAATTTAAGATTCCAAATGTCAGCTATTTAAACTTTATCCAAATTTAAATTAAATTTATAAACCTAAAGGTAAAGAACTACCATTATTATATAAGAAAAGTTTAAAAATTCTAAATTACTAAATTTTACTAAAAATAAATCAAGTCTTTTAAAATAGATAGATTATTTTAACTTTCAATTTAAAGTTAAACATTTCATGATTTAATTCAAATATTGAAGGAAAGAATCCTTTCAAATTTAAACCTTTATTTGAAATCATATTCATATTTAAATTTACTTAAAAATATTTTCTGTCCAATATTTAAAAATTTTCAAAACTGGTTTCAAAGTAAAACTGAAATCATACTTAAACTTGATTTCAAATCTAAATCCAAATCTAGCTTAAAATTTAAAATTTCCATTTTTAAAACTTTGAATTCAAAAGTACACTTGAATCCAATTCAAACCTATACCTGAATTTAAATCTTTGTTTTCAAAAATTGAATTCCCTTCAGAATTTAAAAAAAAACAAAACTGGTTTAAATAAAATCTTAATTCAAACTAAACCTGAAACTTATATTTATACTTGATTTCCAATCTAAATTTAAAACCTTATTTAAATTTAAATTCTTCATTTTTAAACTTTTGAATTCATCAGCTTACTTGAATTTAATTCAAACCTACACTTGAATTTAAATAATTTCTTTAAAAATTTGAGTTTTCCCCAGATTTAAAAAAAAAATACAACACTGCTCAGGTTTACAACCTGTACAACAAAACCCGAGAACATATCAAAACGCTTCGAGTCAAAATCCTGCCCACTTCGAGTCACAACACATTCTGCACGGGAGAAACTTCGAGTCACCAAAACCCTGCACTATCCCAAGTTCACCAGAGACCAATATCCACCATGCAAATGCACCACTGCTCCGGCGCTTCCAGCTACCTTCACCAACCACTCCAATACACCGTCCATCTCTCTACTTGGTAACAACCATCAACAAAATCCTTTATAGCTTGAAATCAGAATCAAGCAAAAACATCAACCTGGAAAGCTTCACCACAAACATGTCAAACGTGTCAACCCTCACAACAACCCACTCCGACCATCTTATGATCTCCAACTCCGGCCATTGCTCCACCTATACCCCCTCTGCCAAACCCCAAAATATGGCAACGCTCGGATCACTACAGAGTATAGGAAGTTACAAGTCTTCCATCACTTTACAACTAGGGTTCAAACCTGAAAAACCCCTCTTGCCATCACCACCACTCTCTGATCAACTATTAGGAATTTTTCCCCCACTTCCCAGTTAACACCCCACCTCCAGGCAGAAATCCAGGTTCCAAAAACTATTATATGATTTGATACTCCCAAAATCCCAAAATACTACAAAGTCCTCAATTACTAACAACACAGAAGATTTAAAACTTGATGCTTGTTTTATTATCCATGTTTTTAAACATGCATTAAAATTTTAAACTTGATTGAATAATTTAAAGATGTTTGGTAATCTTTCTTTTGGAAACTATTGTCTGTTGTTATTGATTTTCACAAGTAACAGGTTTTACTTTTCTAAATTAAAATTTTACAAACCTAAATCTGTGCTACACCAACACAACTTGTTTACACAACAATTTCTAACTAAGATCAGACATAAAGAAGTGGATTTGTATTTAAAATCCTAATAAGAACAGTATCAAGTATGTAGAAATTCACATCACACTTATTCGCATATTCAAGAATGTATGCAGGCATAATCACACAACAATCATCAAATATACTCAAACTCATCAGATCTCAATGCACAGATAAACTTTTAAACAACCTATAAATTTGAGGTTACTTACTAAAGAGAAAAGAACAGAGCAGTTTTTAATTACCACTGTTTTAATTTTCTTATTTAAAAGGCATTTTGAATTGAACTTTAATTTCTACAAATCTTGATAGCTTGGTTTTTTAAAAGAAGAAACTGTTTTTAAACATAGATTTACTCACCTTCAATTGAAAAGCAGAAAGCAATCCAGATGCAATTCATTTCCAAGAGCCCGAATTTCATTTGCATTGATTGAATCTGAGCTTGCATGCTAGTTGAAGTTGGTTATAACATGTTGTTTGCAGGTTTTGAAACTGCATTTGGTGATGATTTTAATCTGCATGCTTCCCATTTCATCTTTGCTTGAATTGATCTTTACAGGTTGCAGATTGAATTTGTTTGTAGATTAAAACAGAATTTGCAATTGGGTTTTCATATTTTAAACATGCATTGATTTTTGCAGAATTTTGATTGAATTTGGGTTGTGGAATTTAGAGTAAATTGGATTTCAGTTTCTTAAATCTGAATTTAGATTCTTCATAGAAGATAAAGTGTTTGAAACAAAAAGATTTGTTTAAGTTCTTATCTAAAATAATTAATTCAATATTGATTTAGTATTGCCACTTGTTCCTTAAGTATGAAAATTAATTACAAGTGTCCATTTAAAAACATGAAGCTTAACACATGTATGATTCTAATATAAAGATAAATTTCTTTGTTAAAAAAAATGTTTTAATTTAAGATAAAACCATTCTAATTTAATTTAAGATGTTTTATATGTTTTATTTACATTTAGTCTTTAAATGATTACAAATGAATTTCCTTTACACATTTTAATGTTTACTTGAATAATTTAAAATAATATTTTTAAAGCTAATTTTTAAAGGAGAAAATTTTTAAAAGAAAAAGGAATGTTGAATTATATTTTATTCCAAAGCTTCCAAACCAAAATATTATATCCTGATATAAATAAACTAAGTTTATTTCCAAAACAATTTTAAGATAAAACAAAAGAAGCTTTTATTATAAAATACAATTTTTAACTATTATATATTTATAACAAAATATTTACTTTAATTTCTTTTTGAAAATATAAGATAGATTTATAAATTGACTTATGAAAAGTTTCAATACTAATTTCAATTTAATTTAATCAACTCGTAAATTATACACCTATATATATTATAAATTTGAAAATATCCTTCATTAAATTTAAATTTAAAATCAAAACTCCTATTTACAATGTATACACATATATACATTATAAATAAAATATTTTTAAATCAGCTTAGAAAGAAAATTTTATCATTTAAATATTTTTAACATTTTAAAACAATAAGATTCTCAAATTCAATTGTTATTATTATAAATTTTGAAAAGAATATCATTTATCAAACTAAATAATTATAAATTTTCAAAAGAAAATTATGTTTGAATTGGATTATTAAATCAATATTTCACATTTTTAAATAATTATAAATGAAATTATTGAATAAATATTGCCCAAATTTCCGGGACATCACAAATCTCCTCAAAAGTCGATAAATATGATGGAATGTTATGGGCTCGCAGAAAGCACATGATGTAGGTAGGATAAATGATTAATGGACGTGGTCGAGTCCGATAATGTTTAAGCTCGTCAAATATGAATTTCGTCCAATTTAAACTCGTACCACTAAAGATAGCATATAGAGCTTTGTACTCCAATTCTGTTATTTCCTCATGGTTGTCAAGTCGAGGAATGATTGTGTTGATAATCATCCTAGTTAGTAGTCTTGCCTTAGGTCGTAAGTATTTTGAAGCAAATTGTGACATTTCATCTTCCCAAATTTGATGGGTAATATTATTTCTTGGTTTGAGGCGCATATCCGGGATGTCATTTCTCTGGAGTCGAAACAACCTAGATTACAACCTATAATTCCCAAAGTAAGTCGAATAGTGTTGCCGTAAACACTCGACCAAAGCCAATTATCATCATTGTCAGTATTCCATATGGCAATGCTATCAAGATTAGCATAGAAAAGGAATATTGCAAGCTGTTCGATTTGGGCATTATTCGAATTGAAGGAAATCAACATTTGAAACCCAGCATTTTCACACATCTCATCCAAATCATACATAGGGAATTTAAGAAAATTATAGAAGGGACCTGTGTATAGCCTTTTCTTCTGCATATCTTCATATCTTTTGATAGAATGAGGTACTCGATTATCCACTTCACAGTCTGATCATCAGAGCATACTTGTGGGTTGGAGGATGTAGCTTGTTCTTGCATTCTCTTAGAAACTCTAGGGTTTTTAGTTCTAGGCGCCATGAAATCGAGCAAAATTAAGGAGATAGCGATTTGGATAGAATTAGGGTTTCAGATTTGAAAGAGGAAATGAAATGAAATGTGAATTGGAAATTTGGAAAAAGCAGTCGTTTTAAGGTCACGAATAGGTGTCGATTGAGTTTCAGACGTATGGAAAGTGAATCAGACGTCTGATTTAACCCCAGTTTGAAGACAGTAAACATTGTCAAATATTTGTGTGTTATTAGCAGACGTCTGGAATAGGTGGAATTGTAAGGAAGAGAGAGTTTTGTAAGGCGTCTGGATATAATGTCATACGTCTGAAAATGGCCTGATTTTTATGTTAAGAAGGTAGAGACAATTTTCAGACGTCTGCTTATTTATGGCAGACGTCTGATATATGCACAAGATTAAAAAATAGTGTAATACAAGGGTTCTAGAAGTCTGATGGCATTGATTTGATGTCTGAAATCTCCAGTATGTCTAAAAATAGTCTTATTTTGGAAGTTTTTGCTTGATTTTCGAGGGATCGATTTTATTGAAACATAATATTTTTATTTTTGAAAACAAATACAAATATAATTAGATGAAAATACAATGAAAATAAAAAAAATTATTCAGATAAAGATGGAGCATTGCGATCTTTAGATTTGTTGTCCTTCCATGGCTTGAGTGGAGACCAAATATTTCCTCGTTCGTTGGTTTTTAGTGAACCGGAGAATTGCGTAGGTGGAGGATCCCAAGGTGTACGATAAGAGGCAAAAGGATCCACAGGATTGCAAAGAATCTGAAGTGGTTCATGTACATCCTTTTTTCGTGAATTGCAAAATTTGATCCCTACTTGCTCTAGAAAACTCAGTCATCTCGCAGTGACTTTTTGTTCGAAGTATAATTCTCGTTGTAAATCCATTTGCTGCTTTTGATAATGATGTATATCATCGATTTTCTCCTCGGTGTTAGGAGAGACAAATAGAGATCGTTTGGAACGTTTTTATCGGGAGTGAATCCCACGTGGTAGGATGACCACTTATAGGTTGGCTCTTGACCTGGTATAGGAGTAGGAAGTCGATGAGGGGTATCCGCTGAACTATCCGAGGTTGGTGTTGAAAAAGAGAGGTGAGAGTTGTCGAAAGACTTATTTTTGTTTTTCTTTTGTTTGTTTTAAAATAAACCAATGTAAAATCTGTATTTTATTTGTAAAAGGAGGAGCTATTTATTCATGTTTTAAAAGGTTATAAATAGTTATTTTCAAAAAACAAACATTCTAAAGAAATTGTTAGTCAGTGTTAAAAGATTTTATTTGTGGGTTAAAACTTTTTAACCAAAAAATAGAATGATTGAAATTTAGAATTAGCTGATAAGATCATTAAGAGAATATATTCCTAAATCGCTTCATAGTTTAACAAATGTTTGTTCATTTAGTGGTTTTGTGAAAATATCTGCTATTTGATTCTCAGTTTTACGTATTATAATGTAATAATTCCTTTTTCTACATTGTCGCGTAAAAAGCGATGTCACATATCTATGTGTTTAGTACGTGAGTGATTTACAGGGTTTTTCGATAAATTTACTGCACTTGTATTATCGCAATATATTGGTGATTTATCGATAACTTTTTCGAAATCCTTAAGCATTTGTTGCATGTATATCACTTGTGCACATGCTAAGGCTTGAAATATATTCGGCTTCGCAAGTGGATAAAGAGACACAGTTTTGCTTTTTGCTAAACCATGTGACACATTCCGCTAGTACTCTTACGATCTATTTTACATCCATCGAAATCTGCGTCGCTATATGAAACGAGTTCAAACAATGATCCTTTAGGGTAAAACAAACTGTAATCTCTAGTACTAGATGAATATCGTAAGATACGTTTAACAGCTGTTTGGTGACACTCTTTTGGTTTTGCTTGAAATCGGGCACAAAGACATACACTCATCATAATGTCGGGTCGACTGGCCGTCAAATATAGTAAGGAGCCAATCATACCACGATATAATTTTTCATCAAAATCTTTTCCATTATCATCCTTTTCTAAGTGAACAATAGTATCATTAGTGTTGGTTTGCTCGAAGTTTTATCCATTCCAAAACGACGTAATAAATCATTACAATATTTTTCTTGATGAATAAAACTGCCATTTTCAAGTTGTTTTATTTGTAAACCTAGAAATAAATTTAAATCACCCATGTGAGACATTTCAAATTCACTTTTCATAAATTTGAAAATTGAGTACAAAGATTTTCGTTGGTTGAACCAAAAATAATATCGTCTACATAAATTTGTACAACTAAGATGTCATCATTTTCTCGTTTAATAAATAAAGTCATGTCAATTTTACCTATTTGAAAACCGGATGCAATTAAATGATTCTTAAGACGTTCATACAAGGCGCATGGGGCTTGCTTTAAACCACATAGGGCTTTATGTAATGTAAAAACATGATCGGGATATTTTTCATGAACAAGTAATGGAGGTTGTTCAACATATATGTTTTATTTAATAAAACCATTTAAAAAGCACTTTTGACATCCATTTGAAATAATTTAAAATTGTGATGACTTACAAAAGCAGGTAATGTACGTATGGCTTTGAGTCTTACTACTGGAGCAAAATTTTGTTCATAGTCGATACCTTCTTCTTGATTATAACCCTGAGCGAGTAAACGTGCTTTATTACTAACTATATATCCGTTTTCATCTGCTTTGTTTTTAAATAACCATTTTGTTCCAATAACTGATTGATTTTCCGGTCTTAGTACTAATTCCCAAACATTATTACGTTCAAATTGATTTAGTTCTTCTTGTATGGCTATTATCCAAAAATAAACTTTTGAAGCTTCTTTATAATTCTTTGGTTCAAATTTGACACAAATGCAATATGACTTATTTGGTTAAGTTGATTTCTAGTTACTCTGGAATTAAGATCCCTAATGATATTATCTTTTAGATGATCTTTATGAATTCTAGGGGGTGACACTAGAATATTATTTTGTGCATTTATCTCATTATTGGATGAGTTTGTTGTATTTGTTATAGGAATAATTTCTTCATCGTCATTTGTATGATTGTTAAGGAAATTTTCATCAAATGAAACATGTAAACTTTCTTCAATTGTGTCAATACGTTTATTGAAAATTCTATATGCCTTGCTACGATCCGAATATCCAACAAAGATTCCTTCATCGGCTTTCGGGTCGAATTTACTAAATTATCTTTTGTATTTAATATAAAACATTTTGATTCGAAAGTTTTAAAGTATGATACTTTAGGTTTTCTTTCAAAAAACATTTCGAAGCAAGTATGTTTAGTCATAGGTCGTATGGTTACTCGATTAAAAACATAACAAGCCATAACAATAGCTTCAGCCAAAAAATATTTTGGTAAACCACTACTATTTCATAGTGTTTGTGCACATTCTTGTAACGTACTTTTTTTCTTTCTACTACACCATTTTGTTGTGGTGTGCGAGGAAAAGAGAAATTATGACTTATGCCCTTTTTATTACAAAAATTAGTTAAAAGATCATTTTTGAATTCTCCACCGTGATCAATTCGAATATTCTTAATTTTCAAATCCATTTGAGTTTTCATCTTTTTAGCAAAAAATTTAAACATACAAAAAGTGTACTTTTATGTTTTAAAAATAAGGTCCACGTATATCTTCAAAAATCATCAACTATTATGAAAACACATTTGTTGTGATTTATATATCGTACTTGAGTTTGACCAAATAAATCTATATGTAATAATTCCAACTATCTTTTTGTAGAAATATTATTTTTAGATTAAAATAGATTTTCTTTAGTTTACTATTTTGACAAGCGTTAAATAAATTTTCTACTTTGTAATTTATTTTAGGTAAACTCTAACTAGCTCATATTTTTCTAATTTATTAATATGTTTAAATTTAATATGACAGAATCGTTTATGCCACAACCGTGGATCGTCATATTTGGTGGTTAAGCATAAGTTTGAATTTCGATTTATATTTATATTTAAGACATAAATATTTCTGTTTCTAAAACCCTCAAAGATAAGTTGTTTGTTATTGTTGAAAATATTACATCTATCTTTTTCAAAATTAATTTGAAAACCTTTATCGCATAATTGACTAGTGCTAAGTAGGTTGTGTTTTAAATTTCTACTAACAAAACATTTATAATAATAGGAGAGATAGAAATACCGAGTTGATGACTTCTCCGATGCCAATGATTTAATCTTTTGAGTTATCTTCAAAAGTTACCGTTCCACCATCAATATATGTTATACTTGATAGCATTTTTGCATCTTCGGTCATATGGTTGGAGCAGCCACTATCAAGTATCCATTTCTCCTTATTTTTTATTTCGGATACATGCAAGATAAAAATGATTTAATTGGAACCCATATACTTTTTAGGGTCCAAGATGTTAGGAGGAGCAGGTAGCCACACCCAAGAAGGTTTGGTACCTTTATGAACATAATTTTTATTATAGACTACATTATCTAAAAAATTATTAATATGTTTTTGTCTAATCAAATTATTATTTGTCTTTGGAATCCAAATTTTTATGTTTTTGGTATTCGTATTAGACTTAGGTGATCTTTTAGTCTTTTAATGAATAAAACTATACTTCTTAATATTATTCCCTTTTTGTTTAGGAATATTTTTAAATCCTATTCCATTTCTATTACTTTAAGGTTTTGATAAGATTTTCCAAATCTTGTTTTCCTTTATTAAATTTTAAAACATTGTTTGTAATTTTATCTAAATTTTCTTTTAATTCAAAATTTTCAATTTTCAATGTTTCTATATTACTTTTCAAGTTGATATTTTCTTTTAACAAGTTATCCTTTTCTAGTTTTAACTTTTCCAAAAATCAATGGATATAATCTCATATTCAACTAAACTACTTTTTTCATCTTTTAACATTCCTATTTCAAGTTCTAATCGATTTATTTTGGCTATGTGTTCTTTATTCAATTTTTTAATTTGTCTAAGTTTATCGTCTAATTCTATTCCAAGCTCTAATAATTCATCATAGCTAAGTTCGGGACATACCTCATTAGTTTATGCCATAAAATATACATTAGCTTGTTCTCCGTCACTATCACTGTCACTATCTAATGATGATGAAGAATGCGAGTCATCCCATGTTACTTTGAAAGCTTTCTTCTTTCTGAATTTTTCAAATTTGTTCTTCTTTTTATCATTGTTGAGCTTGAGACAATCTTTCTTCATATGTCCAAATTGATCACATTTATAACATTTGATTGACGTTTGATTTGTTGAGCTTGATTTTCCTCCTTTCTGAAATCTGGTCATTTTCCTAAACTTCTTGAATTTGTTGCAGTTTTTAGCAATAAATATGATTTCTTCTTCGTCTAAGTCAGAATTTTCATTTATTGCTGGAAATGCTATGTTTTTCTTCTTAGAATTTTGTTCTTTTCTTGCTTGCAGATTAGCTTCATTGGACATTAAATTTCCTATCAATTCTTTAACCAAGAGTGTTGAGAGGTCATTAGCTTCTTCGATAGCTAATACTTTCCTTTCCCACTTTGGAGTTAAAGAATTGAGTATTCTAGATACTAAATGAAAATTTGTGAGTTTAATTCCAAGTGCCATTAAATCGTGTTAAATAGTTTGGAATCTATAACACATGCCCACTATAGATTCGTTTGTTTCATTTTAAATGATGAAAATTGATTTTGTAAAATTGAAATTTTAGTTTGCTTAACTTTGTTCATGCCTTCGTGTGTAACTTGTAAGGTACGCCAAATATCATATGCAGGGTTACATAACATGACACGTGAAAATTCATTCTTGTCTAATGAACAAAATAAAACATTCATAGCTTTGGAATTATTAGAAGCTGCGATTTTTTGTGCATCATTCCATGTGTTCATAGCAATGTCAGGTGCTTCATATTTATTTTGAGTGGCTGAACAACTTTCTAATCCTTTAGCTTCCATAAAAATTCTCATACGTGTCAACCAATATGAATAATTAGAACCATTAAAAAGTGGAGGACGTGCTGTGGATTGGCCTTCTTAAAAAATACTTGCCATATTAAAGTGACTCAAATACGTGTTACTGTACTTTGGTCAAACCTTACTCTAATACCAATTGAAAGTCTATCGGGTGGATTGTGCAGTGTATATGCAAGTATATGTAACAAAATATACGATGCAACTAAAATAATGTTAATCTAAGTAAATATAGAATAAGCATGCCAGAATTTTATACTGGTACGGACCTCCCATCCTACGTCCAGTCCAGAAGCTCCTCTTCGGAATTCGACTATCAAAAACCCTCGCTTCGCCCGGAGGAATAGGCTTGATTACAATGAGTTGTTCTTGTCAAATTTGTGTTCTAATATAACAAGGATGTTTGACTAATTAATACAATTGCTTCCAATATATTTCTAAGGAATATTGTCTATGAAGAACTGAGTATATGGAAGAGTGAATACAAGTAAAGATTGCTAGAGTGCAGAGATCAAGAATATAGAATATAGTATAGAATTAGAAAGCTTAAGTAAGTGAATTAAGTGTTTGTTCTCTTGATCTTGATGCTATATATAGTTGTAGATAGGTATCTTGAGTAGTTACAACCACTAATGAATCCTCTAAGGTTGCTTATGTTGATGGTGAAGAGTTGTGGCGAAGAGAATCAGAGATGTCCATTCACATGTGGCAATTGCAGTTTATTTCTAAAGTTCGAGTTTGAATTCAGATGTCTGGTATCTGTTTCAGACATCTAATACTATATATTTTTTGAATATATAGTAGAGGATCAGACGTTTGAATGCTATTACCAGATGTCTGATATGGTGCATGTCAGTTTTTGTGCATCCTTTCTTTTACTTCCTTGTACCTATCGACTTGTAGTCTCTTGTAGTGTCCTTTGAGGCTCGTTCTTGTATTTCTAGTGATTTTGTTCTAGCAAGTACATGTATATATAAATATATATATGTATATTTGATTCCCATTGTATAGTTGTTGTCATCGAAACCGTAGATTGGATTTCCTAACATTCTCTCCCATTTTGATGATGACAACTATACAATGTACTTAGATATAATTTTATAAATCTCCCCATGAATATGTGCTTACCATTATTTCTCCCCCTTTGGCATTATCAAAAAGCATTAATAAAAGAATATGTATGATATAATCATGATATCATGATATCAGATGACATCTGATATCCTTTTTCCAATTAATGGCATGCAACATGTTTCAGTGCACTATTTATTTTTGGTAATTTCCATCATTGATGATGAGAGGCATTGATGATGTCCTCAATTACACTGATTCATGAATGAGTGACGACATCCTTTTGATGATTCATGATATCAGATGACATCTGATATCCTTTTTCCAATTAATGGCATGCAACATGTTTCAATGCACTATTTATTTGTGGTAATTTCCATCATTGATGAAGAGAGGCATTGATGATGTCCTCAATTACACTGATGACTTGCAATTTGCTTTCCTTCATCTCATCGCTTCCTTGATGGTATATGGAATAGATGATATGCAACATCACTGTAGGCTTACATACTGATGGAGTGCGTCGTTCCATATAGCATCGATGAAGTGTGATATTCTTTAGGGCATATTTTGGATATGACATTTCTTTGTTGTAAGCTTTGCTTTGCTTTCAACTTCGACTATCTCCTTTTATACTCTTTCTTGTGACATCATTATTATTGGCATGCTTGATTTCGATATTCTCCCATATCTTTCGTATCAATGCTTATAGTAACAATGGATTTTTAAATGTTTAAATTTTTTGAAATAAAGGAAAATATTGATATAATGTTACTGATTTAAAAATTCCAAAAAGCACATTTGAATTATTTGAGATAAAATATTTTTTAAATATTATTGAGTTATTTAAATATATTTTGGGATTTAAATTTAAATAAAGGATTAAATTTTATTTAAAATAATTCAAATAATGCATGGTTTAAATAATATGATTTGTAATTCAATGTGCCTATGTTTATGATACTGGACCAATTTATATATTTTGAATTCCTTTGATGTTTGTAAGTCCTTAACTTTAAAATGTCTTGCAAATCAATATTTAATGAACCTTGCTGTATCATGCCTTATCAACGCTTATGTTATATATGATATTATAAGTTGTAAATTCGAACTATGATGCATGACACAACAATCATATTGGGTATATAATGGGCTATAGTGATATTTTGAGAATAAATTTCATGTGGAAATTCGAATGATTTAACATATAATTAATTTAGCATTTGTTATATAAAAATAATAAAAAATAATTATTTATGGGCTTTATTCTAGTAGACTAATTCCCGAGTCACAACCTGAATAATGACGACCTTGTCCCTTTGCACTATGTCCTAAAGATCTACTGTAAGGACATATGAAGAAATTGAAGATTTTCAAAAGCGTGGTGCAAATGAAGAGAAATAACACCATCAGACGGAAACTTGATGCGGTTTATAGCACGATTAAACTATATCATGCTTTCAAATGCTAAGAGGGAAGTTTCAACTAAGCAGCTATGTGAAGTGCACTCATAACTGGTCAGAATCAATGGGGGAGATAGATTGTGTAGGCTTGTCGAGGTAGATACTCTAGTAGAGGGTAGATCCCCAGTAGAGGTTTACCAACGTGCAATCGTACTAGGATTCATAGAAGAGGGTATGATATAACACTTTCATGAGAAAAGGTAGAATGCCGACCTCCTAAAATGTATGATACAAATAATTATTTTATTTTATACAACACAATGCAACTCATGTGTAATATGGATAGGATATAATATTTTAGTTGATTAGAGTTGCAACTATATATGTTATATTGAATATAGACATGACAAGTGTGTTAGAACCATTTTATGAAAATGGGTTGGGTGTCTTTAAAAGGTGTAAGTGACCCTATGTGTAACTATTATGACCCATAAAACGTGACACACACATTCAATTGTCTATATCATATGACTACGCTTATTGTTAGATTTCTAACCTAACTCATGATTTTGTTCTGTAACATCTCCATGGGTCAGATTAAGTTTTTGTTTCCAAGACGATTTCATCTTCATGTTTCAATGTTATTTTCTACGACATCGTATTTATGGAGATTAAAATACCATTTATAAATTGCTGTCACTATAGACCCAGAGCTTCATTGACGTGCCATGTCAACTGGTGTTAAAGGACATGTTACAGTGATCTAGAGTGAGAATAACCATGAAACCAATCTTGAGTTAGTAAAGCTATGTTAGTATGCATGTAGGTGCTGTTTTATATAATTGACTTATGGTTTGTGATTGGATGTCATGGTTTTTAGGCAATTTTGTATAGAGGCTGCCTAGTTGATGATGTAGGGTATATATGTCATATTTTGATCGGCGTCTAGTTGTTATATATATATATACACACACGTATTCCACTATGATATGAGACTTTCATTTATCTTTTCCTAATGTGTGATCTATAAAAATTCTTAAACTTGTGTATATTTCCTTGTTTCGAGACGGGATAAGCATTATTTCAAATGTGTTTAGACATTGTAACATGTCTATATTAACCCAAAATAGTATGCGAGATATCGTTTCTCTGAGTCCTTTAAGCTGGGCTATCGAACAGTGATTTCACTCTCTGATAATATTTTGTTGGAACAGGGCATCATAGCTTGGAATTAGAGCCAAGGTTTGTTGAGACTGGAAAGAATTTGAATAAATCAGGAATTAGAACACATTTGACTATTAGGAGAGCCAGAATTAGGTTGTTAACAAGTCAATGCAATCTAGGTGGAATTGGGAATAACTCATGTATGTGATATATGAGTTTTAATAAGTGTTCTAAAAGGAGAAAGCTGGGATAATATTTAAGAGCGTAGTTGTAATATATACGTAATGTTAGTACAAAATTTATGTAATATATACTACGTAACATTTATCTAATGAAGTGATAAATGTTATTTATTAGAAAAATGGTTGGCCGGGTAGACTGAAAACAAGTTCGTCGATGAGTCACCTAATGGCCAAACTAGTCTTCCAAATGTGCTTTTAAACACGGATCAATGGGTTGATGTAATGAGATGCGTCCAAGCCATGAGCGTGCTCAGAAATAATAATCCGAATCCTAGATTGGAATTTATAAACTTTGCAATGACTATACAAGTTAGGAAGGCAACCATTTCCAGGAAGCAAGAGAGTAATGGGCGTACATGCCTAGGTGAAGCCACATGAAAGGATTTCTGTAACAACCCCGCTTTCTATGCTGTAAACTTAATCGAAATAGAAATATTTGGATCTGATTTTTGATAATTATTATTTTACAAATAAATTCTTACCTATATGAATTCCATTGATAAAATGTATAAGTAATATTTTTGAGAAAATTGTTTTGATAGGAAAATAATACTTTAAAGAAATATGTTGCGCTTTATTTTGAAAAGAATATAGACAAAGGTTTTCTAGTGTGATATTATATGAATTGGATCAATTGGTTTTTATTAATGTTACATATTGTATCCATAACTATGAATATGCAGCCTTATAATCCAAATTTATGGTTTGATAATGATTCAAATCAAAACGAGATGAATAAAAGAAAACATGGTTCTTTTGTTTCATTGATAAAATCAAGTTAAGCTGCGATATATATTAAACTATGTTACGTATGGCATGTCTAAATTACACTGAAAGATATGAATTACAAATAACAACCACTAGAAGTTGGTTGTAGTGTTGTTGGTGCATCAAGTAGTATTTTATTGTTGCCCGTTATTGCTTTGTTGATAAAGCATATTGGCCTTGTATACTTTATATATAATTATGCACTATACTCAATATCTTCTTAAAAAATTACATGAATGGTTATAGAGCACAAGAAATAAAGTGGCTTCATTCAACTTTTTAAATGAATGAACCAAAATTGTCTACAGTCTTTCTTGACATGGTCTTCTAAAAAGAAGGAAAAAACCTTCACACTTCAATTTGTTAACCAAGGATTATAAAGGAAAAGTAATATATGATTGATCCTATTACTCATGGCATTCCTTTTTATATAGAGAAAAATAATCAGAACCTCAATTAGAAGTATTTTTGGCACATTCAATATCTTATGGCCTGAATTCATGAACATTGCTTTCAAGGAACAAGAAGTTAATCTTACTATAATATGTAAAACCACATACAATTGCAATATTAACAAACATATAAGAATCGACATTTGCATTGGTTTTTGTTTTTTCCCTTTTCTACTTAGGCTTATGCATTCCTTTTCAACCACATACATTTCTTTGTTGGGATAACATTATTAAACTTCAAAATAAACCACTTTAATATGCTTTATCATTATGGAGACAACTATTGTATCCATAGTCCGATTTTGATGAATCTTCTTTCATTCTAAAGATATTTTAATATGGAATGACTTTTGTGTTTGTTTCTTTATGAAATTTTGAAGTTTATTAGTGATAAAACTTGTCTTAATTAAAATAAAATTCTGGCCCGTGCATGTACTTTTTGAATTACAACAATCTATTATTCTGACCATAACTTTTAATTGCCTTATCCATTTTCAATAATCTTGCACTTTCTATAAAGTAAGAACATAAGCAACAACTTTTGTTTCAAGCTTTTTCTAGAATTCTGTCGTCATTTAGGCTAAAATTGTAGGATTTTAAGATGGGCCTGTGTATTTTTTTATATTTCCAAATTTCATTACTTGTAGAAAAACTCCCATAACTCAAGTTATATTTGACATTTTTGCTATTCGAAATTTGTTTTGGAAAGTTAATACAATATGCAACAATTCTCTTTTAGAATTCTTTGCTTGATTTTGACCTTTGAAATTTTGTCGGAAAGTGGTTAAAATAAGAATGTGATGTTGGTTGTGTATTAAATAAATGCATACCTCTTATACATTTTCATATGCTATTAATATCTGAACTTGAGTTGTGAATAAGCATTATTGATGCATAATTGGACTATTTGGCGATATGGGTTCGCTTTTGACTCCTATAAAAGTAAATAGCTTGCTTAAATGCTAATAAAATAGTACATTTTTATGCTCTATTGATATATGGTGTGTTAGTACATTGATTCCCGTGTTTTGGGATGCCCCATGTTGGGATGTTTTTATATCTTGCGATATATTTATGTTGTGATTTTTCGAAATGCTCTCCGTACAAAGGTGAATCTGTCGAAATTTTCTAAAAAGTCCGATTGTCAGGATATTTTCACAAAAATATATCGCATGCAAAAAATAAAAACCAATGAATAAGTCTATTTAAATTGGTATGTGATAGGTAGAGGAGTGGAGAAAGCCACATAGAGGATTGTGTACGCTTATAGAAGATTGTTGATACGAATAAATTCAAGGTATGAGTTGTATATGACGTCTCTGTATAAGTAAATTTAATTGAAATAGAAATATGCAAATTCAATTTTTGATAATACTATTTTGAAAATAAATTCTTACTTATTTGAAATCTATTGATAAAAGATTTTTGTTTTAATCAACTAAATTAATCAGTAATTTTTTTTATAAAATATGTTAAACTCAAATAATATTTACAGTGCATAAAAAATAAATTTTATAATGTAAATAATTTTCATATGTTTGAAATAGATGAAAATAAATTTTATTTAGCATTGAAAAAATGAATAAATGAACGAAGATAAATTATTTATGGATTTAAATATTTTTATGTATAGGTTACCAAATATACTTTGTGAAACAATTAATAGTTTAATTCAAATTGGAAATGAATTTTAAGATGACTAATAGAATTAATTAAAAGATAAAACAAAATATGACATTTGAATTTAACAAATGAAAAGGGTATAATTATAAGTAATGCTATCTTATCTTTTCCCTTTTCCTAACTTAAGTCCTAAATTTGAAAAAACCCGTTTCCCAAATCCAACTTACTTTGGCCTTAAATCATTCACAATCTAAAAATCAGATGAATAAAACACACGATGAGAATAAAACAACAATCGATGGTTGACCTGGAGTGTTGAAACACGATAGAGGGCAGCAACAAACGAGAAATACACATGCAATTCGAGGATGGGAAATGGGGAGGTTTCACGGTGGCTAGGTTGGGTTATAGACGAATGACATAAATGGAGGAGCAAGGTATGTTGATTTGAAGCTAGCGATGGTGATGCTGGTGCATAAAGAGATGAGGCAGGTGCTGTTCTGGTTATGTAGTGGCTGGCATAGGCGATGCGCGAGCTTCAGTGCAGTGATTTTAGAGGCGAATGAATGACCAATGGGATGGTAATGGTCCCAATATTTGAGGCAACATGCACGGTTGCTAAATGTGGCAATTTTATCTTAGCATACCTATTCTCGATGAGTAAAATTACTTAATCACAACTATGATCTAGTATATGCTCTATTTTCTTTAGTATGATTTTTTAATTGATGAATGAATTTGCTATTGTATTGTTATTAGATGAAATTGGTTGTTGTTGGTTGACATTGATTGAAATAGTGTTGTGTATCTTGATTGGGCTATGCTGAGTGTAATATTGGTTGAATTTGATGATGACATTAGTCGGACACAACATCTAAAACTGATCAAAAAGGGGTAAATGAATTAAAATGTGAAGATTTGAAATAAAGAAATTACTTTGGAAATAAATAGTGAATTTTTTGGAATGATTTTATTATTGAATACTAAAGATATTGTAATTAATGGAAAATTAAAGGTGGAATGATTTGGAAAAATATAAAAGCCCAATAATTTTGAAATTACATGAATAGAAATTATTTGATAAATGATGAGTTCTGGGATTTTATTAAATAAGTGAATTTTTGAATATTTAGATTTTTATTTATTTATTGTTGATTATAAAAATATTTAAAGGATTTTCATAAAATGAAATTTTATGTTACACCTTTGGAAAATATTTTAAGTTAAAAATTATATTGGCATTGAAAATATTTTTCAAGGCTTTGAGAATTAATTCAAAATTGGAAATCTTTATTTGAAAAGTAGAATTATTTAAATTCATTGTTAAGGGAAATCATGAATTATAAAAATTAGTTGATATAATTATTATTATTTTCAATTATTAAAGATGAGGTTTAAAATGCATGAATTATTTCTTTAAGGGAGTTTGAATGATTTGGAATCAAATGAATTTTAATACTCAGATTTCCCTGTAATCAAATAAGAAGTTTGGAAATATTTATTTTTGAAACTATAAAAGGATTATTGGGAAAGAATGAGAATTTTGTGACTTACTCTTCTTTCAATTGAATACTGATATTTGAAATGTATAGAAGATTTTTGAACAAGTGTACTTTATGAGGAAACCCCTTCCGTATCAATCAATAGTAGTATCGTGTGTTTTGAATGATTTATATTTCTATGTAACGAGGAACTAGAATAAATAGAGTTATAGTACAATTTGGTATAAGACTTTTGGTAATAGTTCTATAGTTATTCTTTGAACCTCTTATATTGAATAATATTGTGTGACATTCTAGATTGTGAGGAATTTGAGTACATGAATTGGTAAAACCATCTGGAAAGGGACATTCAGTAATATTATTCTGATTACTCTTTTGACTCGTATTATAGAATATTATGCAAGTGTAATTTACGTGAAATGAGTAAACAAGCAAATAACACCAGGTGATATAAGATGCCTGAGCTGATATTTGTTCGATTACTTTCTGTAGGTACATGCCACTCTGAAAGGGTCGAGTACATAAGGTATTATATTTATGACAATGCGAACTTAGAGTGAGAAGGCTAAGAGCCAAAACCACGTCTATCTATTAAGTGTATACTCCTATATACGACGTGGAGTATAGCGGGTTAAGATAATATCCATCCCAGCGGCCTAATTGCAGGGTCGCTCCTCGAATCCGTGACACACCCTTTTGATGTATGTGGCTGAGAACTACTGTCCCTGTGTCACATAGGCTAGCAGTTTGTTACCATTAGAGGCACTTGCAGGGTCATGGTCATTGCATAGCGTAGTCTTGTACTTGATGGATAATGGGTCATAATGGCCATCAAGGTAAATAAAACTATAGGAGTAGCATTGAGAGAATGCGAGGAAGGCTCCTAGAGTAGGCTAAAAGCTGTCAGTCTCCCGCCTGGTTATTATTAATGAAATGCTATGGACATATACTTATTCACCTATATAAGATCATTATGTTTACAACTAAGAGCCAATCAAATTGTTCATTGTGACCGATACCCAAATAGTTATGTAACGATTCGTAAATTCTCAATAATATAATTTGTTGATTTAATACGATTTTGGTAATTAAAATTGGAAGAATAAAAACTTTGTAATTTAATAGTGAAACAAACATTAAAATGAAATGTAACAATGTAATCAAAACTAATTATGAAATTTCAACTAATTGAAATAATGTAAATTGTTGCACTTAGTTATAGATTTGAATATAAGAAAACAAGTGTGAATGTTGAATCATTAATGAAATAATATATGATCAATATAAATTGAAGTAAATCAGTGTTATATAAGTAATTGTAACATTTGATTTGTAAATAATAATGAATTCATTAATGTGATTCAAAGTAATAGTAACGGTTGTAAGTTGTTATTTAATAGGTCTATTAATTTAGTTGTAACTGTTAGATTTGGGTATAAAATTTGAATATAAGAAAATAAGGGTAAGTGTGGTGCGAACAAATGAATTAGTGTATAATCTATGGTAACTGAATGAAAATAACATTTTGTAAGCATTTATGATAATTATAGAAAATGATAAACTTGCGTGTGATAAAGATAATGGCAACAACTATTATAAGTTGTCTATTTAGGCTATAAAATGAATTGGAAATCAATTGTATTCAAATGTAAATAAATGTCATTAATGAGAGTAAGAACCATAATTGTAAAGTGTGAATGTAATAAAGAAATGGAAATGCATATTTTATTCATAAGATAATATGAAAGAATGAAACCTATCTGAATGAATTAATTGAGGATTCAATCATAACAAATGTATACGTTTGACAAATTCAATATAATTGAAAACAACTGTTAACACAAAGGAAAGATGGATATTTGAATATATATTAATGTAATGAAAGATAAACGAATATTAACGAGGTTTATAGAGTAGTATAGACTTAAAGGGGATTAGAATTGAATCAAATCAATTTATTTGAAATTAATTATAACTTATGGGAATTCAATTCATAACAAATAGATTTATGGTAAGAGAATGAAATTAATTACTTTGCTAATTGAAATTTAGATGAATTGGGAAGTTACTAATGTATTAGTATGTAAACCAATGTTAATATGGATTTATTGAAAATTTAAACTTATACTTTTTAAATTAAATGAAAATAGAGTGTTTACACGAAATGACTTTCTATATTTTATTTTCTATTTCCCTATGTTTGTTTCTCTAATTTTTATTTTCAATTTTATTTGTATAAACTTTAAATATATTTATTTGATTTTTGATTGATTTTACTTTTATTAATAGCTTAGGAATTTCAAGAGATATAGGTTACTTGTTTTGTTTATTTGTTCCCTTTTTCTTTTCCCTTGCCTTTCCATTTTCATAACCAATTACTTTTCACATTCATAGCCGTGAATTCTTCTTATAATTCATGTACATTTTGTTCCTCAAACTCCTCTTTTCATTGCGTGCAAACAAAGGAAAAAAATTATATCAAGTTATTTGTTACCTTTTTATTTCCCAAACAATTCAAACTCCTGCCTTTTATTGCCTAGCCTCTTTATTTCTTGCTGTTTCTTTCTTTTGGATGTGTATTTCCTTAAACCTAGCCGCCATCTATTTTTTTTCACGTACAAAATTTCTCATTTCCTCATGTCATTCATTTACGTGAAGAAGAAAAAATATATACAAGATCTAAAGTCATGGCTTCCTTCTTCTTTCTCCTCCTTTTTCATTTTGTTTTCTCCGTCTTCCCTCAAGTTAGGCTCTGCCTCCATCTTCTCCTAGCACACCTCTAACCATCACGACCAAGCAACACAGGAAGATGGTTGAATCCATATGTGGTGTAGCCAAGCCATTGATTGATTAAGGCAAGTTGTGCCACTTTGATTCGTTATTTTTCCATTCTTTTAACCTCTATTCTTTTGTATTAAATCGTATTCTTATGTATGTAATATTTATTTGCATACAAGATTTGGTGTGATATCCCGGAATTTCAAGCAATTTAAATATGATAATTGTTATAAAATAAAGAAAGTAGAAGCCATTGGAGAGAGAGACAAAAGACATATTATTCATTTTTGAGAATAGATATATATTTACATTACATAGCCTCCTTTATATAAAGGCTTCAGAGCAAAGGACTTAACCAATTCCACGATGTGGGACTAAACAGAACAACATAAAAGCATATTCATTCCATAATTTACATATATTGTAACACTCCCCCTTGAATATGCGTCTTCAAAATCTTGAATGCTCTGATAACTTGAAATTTTCCGTTTCGAAACTTATATGATGATTCCTCCCCCTCATTATTATCTTGCTTGCATTTATCCATTCAATCGATATAGATATTGTCCATTGCCTCGTTAAAAACCTCTGTAAGGAAAACCCAATGGGAAAAACCTTGAAAGAGGAAAAGAGTGCAACTTGTGAAATTTTAGATATCATGCTAAAAATGATATTCCTTTTAAGGGTTTGATACTTCGGGATCAAAATAATGCCTCATTGAACCCTTACTAAGAGTTTGATACTTTGGGATTAAAATAATGCCTCATTAAACCCTTATTAAGAAAAATCCAACGGGAAAAATTTCGGCGAAGAAAAAAAAGTACAATGACATATCTTATTTTCTCATTTCTTCAAATGAAGTTTGATACTTCTAGATCAAACTAATGCCTCGTTAAAAACTTACTAAGAAAAACCCCATGGGGAAAATCTTAGTTAAGGAAAAAGAGTACAATATAGTATGAGATATTTCAATAATTTACATAATCAAATAGAGTTTTATACTTCTGGATCAATATAATACTTCATTAAAAACCTTACAAAGGAAAACCCGATGGAAAAAACCTTAGTCAAGGATAAAAATACAATTTAACTTAAATAACATATTTGAGATGTTATTTCTTGAAAAGACGTTTGATTCTTCCGGATCAAGACAATGCCTCGCTAAAACCTTAGTAAGAAAAACCCAGTGGGAAAAATCTTAAATAAGGAAAATGAGTACATTATAACTTATTTCAAAAGTTACTGGGGAGTTGATACTTCTGGATCAAGATAATGCCTCATTAAAACTTTACTAATAAAAACCCAGTGGG
Organism: Allium cepa; assembly: GCA_030765085.1. Classification (NCBI taxonomy): domain Eukaryota; kingdom Viridiplantae; phylum Streptophyta; class Magnoliopsida; order Asparagales; family Amaryllidaceae; genus Allium; species Allium cepa. The sequence goes on along the minus strand of CM060941.1, from coordinate 72,475,888 downwards.
AAAAATCTTAGTTAAGGAAAAAGAGTGCATTATAAAATACTTATGAATGCTCCCCCTGATTTAAAATTTCCCTCTGAATTCATATTCGTCTTTCAATAACTCAAATTGGTTATAGATACTTCTGGATCCATAAATATGTATCTCATTAATAATACAATTTATTAATAGTTTCATTCGATACAATCAAATTTTTTAAGATTGTTTCTTCCAAATATGGTTTGCATTTTATGCATTTTGTATGCTACTTTTATGTGAAACACTTCATGAGATTTCATTTTTGTGCTTCAAATTAGTTTGGCGTATAGCAACTATACATCTTTGGTGAATATTAAGAATTTCATTACAACATTACTAGAAAGTAGGAAGTAATCTACTCATCTTGAAGTATATCAAGATTTTCATTACAACAATACTTAGAAGAAGTTGTAACCTACGCTCCTTGTTTTTTCATTCTTTATAACCACAAAAGTTGTTTATATTCTTCAGGAATTTGTATATTTCATCATTAGTATGATTTTTACCATATTTATACCTTCGGGGTATATTAAGTGTTTCAAGCACTTTCGCTACTTTGCAGACTACATGTCCATATTTTTCTATTAGTAAAGGATTCATGATGGCCGGTCATGTTTTCCCTTAATTCAAGATTTTTAATCTATTTATAAACATAAGCGCTTTATTATTTACAAATTTATCATCGATGATTATTTCATGTCAGTTCTAGACATGATTTATTGAGATCTCTTTAATTATGTTTTAGGTACCTAAACCACTTCTGGGTAATTTGACAATCATGTCATTGGTCTCTTCAAGAGCACCCTTAAGTGTTTCTTCAAGAACACTCACCTCCATTATTTGGCATCTTTATTACTTACTCCAAAAATATTTTGAACTGACTTTTGAACCATATTTCAGAAGTGGTTTACAAATTTTGATCCTTCAGGGATTCAAATCTATATTGGAAAAAATCTACTAGGGATAATATTGATAATATTTTGCATCATTGTATATTTTAATAAATATTTAACACTGATGACCAAAATAAACTTGTATCCCTTTATCCCCCCCCCCCTTAATGATGACAATTGTCACAATAAATTATAATCCTCTTTGGATTCTCATTTTGATCCATTATCACATTGCTACTAGCAAATAGATTATATGTATATCAGTTATAGGAGGATGATCCTTTTATTAGTTAATAAGATGCATTCAATTGATATTGCTTATTAGAGTTTGTTCTCATTCATTAATCTAGAGAACTGGAGGAATTTACTTATTATATAGATCATTTGAATACATACACGACTTCAAGTCATTCAACATTTCTGTTGATTGAATTTTAAATCACTAAATAATATCCATACATAATCTATATGATGAGCTCATAACAAACTACAGGTTGTTAGCTAAATATTTACATATATGAATATATACGTGCGTCCACGTATTGCATATATATTATAATTTTGCATATTCTTTCTCTTTTGAATTAGTGATTTTTAAAACAAAATATTGCAAGGATTCAAACTATTGATTTCTATTTATAGATCAATGTCAATGTGAATCTGTCAAAACCGCATGATAATGTTCAAAACAAATGGTTGGAACCATATCGAACTTCTGGTTGAACAAAATATACACACAACTTAAAGTTGTTAAGCTTTATTCCTTAATTATATCCCAAATATCAAATTTCTATGCATTTATTCGGTTTAATAAAATTACCAAATATATAAAAAAATCTCTTCTAGAGATATGTTATCATTTTCAAATTTATAAATCTCTTCTAGAGATATTTTAACATCATCACTTCTGGAGTGAACTTATCTCTTATATATATATATACACACATTATTGGAATGCCATATTAATATACAATATTTCTTTTATATAAATTACATAACTACTACTTTTACCGTGGCATAAAATATCTCTACTGGAGATTTTTGTTGTAACTGTCTTTTAAATGGCCTATCAAACTTAAAATACAGTAAAAAAATTAGATTCACCAAATGAAAGTAAGATGTAAGAGATAAAACCACTACTTCTGTAGTGTAATATTGGCATACAATATCCTTTTTTTTTTTGAAAAATTATTGTTATTACTTCAAAAAAAACTTTATATGGTTATTCCTTCAGGGAATATAGTGTTTCCTTTTAAGGAATTGCAATGTAACAAAAGTAAAATTCTTATAACATCTCTTCTAGTATGTTATATTTTTGCAATATAAATATAAATAAATCTCTAAAACATCTTTTCAACAGATTAATACACACACACACATCCAATGATGTTTGAAATATCATATAACATAATATCTTCAGGATATTTAGTTAATATAATGTAAATGTAAAGATATAAGGTAAGGTATAACTCATTTGGAGATTTTTGTAATCTCTTGATTGCAGCATCATTTTCTCATATGATTATTTATTAATTTTCTTTAACTTCTTCAGGAAGTACAACCTTCTCATTTTACATAATTTCAATAGAGCTTCGGGCTTCTAGTTCATGAACTTCAAGTTCATTAATTTGCTACGAACTTCAGGTTCTCAAATTCTGCGTAAACTTCTTTTTTTTTTGAACCACATTGTTACAGAATAAAAGTCTATTCTTAATTCAAGACTTGTACATTTTGAAAAATAAAAAAAATACTGACAAGAATTCGAGCTTGTAAAGTTCATCAGGAAATCTTTTCATAATTCAAGACTTCAGGTCTTGGACTTTGAGTTATACAACTTCTATTAATATAATTTCTTTGCACAACTTCAAGTTGTCGTAAAACCTATTTCTTCCGTTACAAAAAATATTGCTTGTCAAAATAAATACATCAAATAGTAAATCATACGTCTATTCTTATTCCAAACACAAACATACGACGTCATTTAATTTACAATAATCAATGCATTTAATGCATTTATGATAATAAATAATTTAATTTATTACCATAACACTTGCAATTAATTCATTTATGATAAAAATAACTGCAATTAACCTTTACGTGGTCTAGGATATAACTACTGTCACAGCAAAATAATTTCATTATAAATATATATGAACCTATTGAACAAAAAGTACTTAAAAGTAACACAATTTCATCTCAAATCTAGGTTCAGTATTACTCAATAATAAAATTAAAATGAATATCTTAAAGTGAAATTTTATTTCCCAATAATCTGAATTTCTAAATAAACAGAATTATCATCTCAAATCTATCCATATCATTCATAGTCATAAATAACTATACATCTCAGATCCAAATTATTATTATTTTCATAAGAAAACTAACTTCATAATTCTTTACCAAATATATTAAAACAAACATGTAAATCTTCAAATCAACACAAGTTATTTCAGAAATTTAGGGATTTAAGATTATTTCAGATCTATTATATTTGATCTATTATATTTTACCTTTTGAAATGCGATTGGATGCATGAAAGAAGGAAAAAAAATCAAGAAATAAACTTTCTATTAGAATACCTTATTTTGAATTAAAAAGAAAGAGAGTAGGAGATTAGATATGTTTCTACATATTTATTTGGTTTAGTAAAAGCACCAAATATATCAACAAATCTCTTCTGGAGACTCTTTTTTTTTAATATATAATTATCACTACTTCTGGAGTGAACAAGTTTCTATACATTTATTTGGTTTAGTAGTTAATAGCATTGACAAATATTTTTAGAACTTCAGGTCCAATTTTACTTTAAATAAAGTCTTCGCTTAGTACTTTAGATCCTAAATGGCACAACTTTATTTTCATTATCGAACTTCAGGTTTGATTGCAATTGGAATTTACCATAATCTGAATTAGCTTGTCTAATAATTCAAAGCTTCACATCTCAAATTTATATATTTGAGTTTTGATATATAATCCTTTTTTTTGGGAATGCAAGCTTATACGTATAATTTTTATTTGAGAACTTCAGGTCTCCAATATTAAATAAACACAATGAAACAAGAGGACTATTCGTAATTGTATTCGAACATGAGAATCATAATACTATTTCTCTTCGAGGAAATAGTTTATTTTACCATATTTGTAATGTTATTCCAACATATTGTTTTTATATTATGTCTTCTGGACATATTAATATCTTCTTCCAGAGTTGCTCGTTTTTTTTGCTTCAAGGCTTTATTTTAGCATATGAAAGCTTTAATCTTTCACCTTTGCACATATGAACTTCAGGTTCCTATTCTTTTATATTATCTTAATACGGTCTTCTAGATACGTATTATCCTTATATTTGTTTCTCTAAGAAACAATGAAATATTTCTTATGAAAATATAAATCATGTGCCAAAATCATTTATATAGTTCTCATTCAAACTAAAATCCAAACAAAAAAAAATTCAAAATGAAAAGCTTTTTTCTTTATAAGCAAATAATGGAATGAGATCTAAAATGATAAGACAAATAGAGAAAGATCTATGAGATTATATATATATATATATATATATATATGTATATGTAATGAAATCTGAAAAATTAGATCTACAACAAAATGAGATCTAAAATACATGGAAAAAATAAAATAAAATACGCAAATAGATTCAGATCTGAATAATTAGATCAATAATAAAATGAGATCTAAAAGAAATAAAATTAATAGAACGAGATCAGAAAGATTTGAGTAATCAGATCAAAAATGGCTTACCGCTTTGAAGATTTATAATCAAATCGGAAATTTTCCTTTTGTTTAGAGATCATGCTGATAACGTGTTATAAAATGAAGAAAGTAGAAGCCATTGGAGAGAGAGACAAAAGATATATTATTCATTTCTGAGAATAGATATATATTTACATTACATAGTCTCCTTTATATAAAGGCTTCAGAGCAAAGGACTTAACCAATTCCACGATGTGGGACTAAACAAAACAACATAAAAGCATATTCATTCCATAATTTACATATATTGTAACAATAATCTCTTTATTTATTTATTTAAAATTGGTAAAATTGTTATTCTAAATAATAATAATGTGGTGATTTTTATTGATAATTATAAATAGATTTTTAAATGGAACAATTATTTTTACAAATTTAATTTGGATGTTTTATAAATAAAAAATTAAATATACTTATTATTTTTAAATTTAAATAAGTATTGTTCAAATGTGTATATAAATTTATTTAAGTTAATTTTAAAAATAGAATTATTATTTTCAAATTTAATAGTGTGTTTGTTTGGATTAATATATATATACGTTTTAGTTGATTTTAAATTGGATTTTAAATTTGAATTTGAATTCAATATTTGAATTTAAATTTGAATTTAAAGGATATTATTTTGAAATAGTTTAGATATAAAAATATATGAATAAAGTTTTCATTAGAATATAATTTGTTTTATATTGTTTTTCCTTAAAAAGAATTTTATTTATATAAATTATGAAAGTATTTATTTAAATAGTAAATAAATACAAAAGTTTATATTTACATTTATAAATGTATTAAATACAAGATATGATTGGTTTTATTTAATTTTATTTTAAAGGTTTTATTTTTATAAATTTAAAAAATCATTTATTAATTAAGAAATATACTAATTAATTAGTATATTTATATAAAAGCTTTCTAAATCAATTTAAAAATATATAAAAATGAATAAATACATGTGTTAATTTATAAACATCCTTAGTAACATGTGTTAAGAAATTAAATAGGATGGAGGACAAGTGTCACCCCTTGTATTTTAATTTTTTCTTAATTTTTATAAAACCATAAATTAGCCTATATAAGCATACATCTTCCACTCTTATTTCTTTTCTCATCTCATTTCTAAAAAAAGAAAACTTCAACCTGTTCTATACTCAAACCAGAAAAGAATCACTCCCTGTAATTCATTTCTCAAATCAAAAAGCAAACCTGTAAATCATTTTCAAAAAATCAAAAGACCAAAAACTGTAACAATTCTCAAAGCAATTTCCAAAACCTGTAACCCATTTACAAAGCAAGCCTGTAAATCAAGAATTCGGTTTCAAATGAAATATGGAATCAAATAAGAATCAAGTTCAAGCATTGTTTTTCAAGCTTCAGCAGTTCAGTTTTTAAAGTGTTTTCTTCTCCAAATTCAAAGCATCATTCAAATCTGAAGTTCATTCTAGTTTTTCAAAGCTTCAACCCAGTTTTCAAACTCTTTTCTTTTTGAAAAAAGGTGAGTAAACTTTTAAATTAAAACTTAAGTAACATGTGAATTACTGTGATGATGATTACTTTGCATATATGTGTAGGTGTAAGTCTTTATGAATTTATAAAGTGTGCATATCTGATCTTAGTTCGAGCCTCTGCCTTTTAATTTGTAAACATGAATCATCTTTAGATTTGATGAATGTGACATATGGTTGAAATAAACTTGTGACGTATGTTTGAAAATGTGTTTGCATGATGGTTTTAAGATTCTGAAACATGTTTATATGTATGAAGATGCCGTGCATGTCTAAAAATCAGACATATGAAATTTTTTCAGGCTTACAGGCATTAGATTTGTTCAAAAATCATTTCCCATCCCTCTGATTCATTTTAGACAATAGGATCTACACAACACTTGTTAGTTTTAACAAGATCCAAATCTTAAAAATAGTTTAAAGTAAAACATAGCAAAGCATCTTTTGGGAATTAGATAAAATTTAAAATATGTTAAATTTCAAAAATCAAAATTTGTTGTTTCAAGATTATAATTCGAATCCACTTAGAAAGTTAAGATTTTTAAAACTAAAATCTCAATTGTTAATATTGCATTGAGGATGCAATTTGGGTTTGACTGGAATTTGATGTTGAGGCTACCTCTGGCGATCTGGTAGAAGAGAAGTCTCGGGGTTTCAACTGGAGGTGGATGGAGTTGCTGGGTGTTTGGGAAAAATGCCTGAAGGTGTTCCCGATCATCGAGGCGACGTGGAGGAGGAGATTTAGGTTTTTAAACCTAATTTGTGCAAGTAACGACCCGCCATTCATTCCACGGAATGACGCATCATTAATAAGAAAGAAAGGGATAGAGAATAGAAAAGAAAGAGAAGAAAGCAAGAAACAATACTAGAATCTCAACAGCGGAACGAATAAATTTTATTAATCACATAAATATTACATAGTATATAATATCTATCAGAGTAACACAGCTTATACAACACATACTAGACAGTTATAAATACCTGTCTAGTTATTACAACTCAATATACAACTCAAGCAAACGACTCAGAGACCAACGCAGCGGAACCACCAAGATATCTACAAACGCTGAAGCCTCCTGCTCCATTTCTCCTTCAGAATTCGTCAAAGCCAACCTGAATCCCTCGACTACTCATACATAATATGAGTACCCAAGAGTTTAATAAAACATAAAATAAACACTTGGGTCGGATATGGGTCTGATGTGAGTAAACGGTTTAAATTCGCTTAACTTTGAAAACCTTTGAAAACAAAAGGTATCACGTAAGACTTCCCACACATAAACATAGGTAATTTTTTACCTTACGCTAACCAAAACATTTGATAGGAAATCCAGTGATATTATAATATGGTCTAGGGTTTTCAAATAAATAAGAAATAGCTGAAATTGTTAAAGATTAAATTCCAGCATACTAGCCACAAAGTGGGTAATACAATCCAAACCGTAAGGGCACGTAGGAAGAATGGGTTTCCATCAATGGCAGGGCTACTGGGGTACCGCCTGTCACAGTACGGGGCCAAGATCACCGTACCGAGGATTACTCCCAATACCCTACAACACGAGGCCGGAACCATCCCTTACTGGATAGTCCCGAACAAGACAACCCCGCAATTGACGCATGTTCAAACTGCCCACATAGCCGAATAAAAAGGGACTTCTAGACAGGGGAAAATCTTGTCCTACTTGGGTGCTACCCACTTAAACTTGATGCACCTCTCCTGTTTTAACCATTCCCGGTTGATGAGGCTTGAGGCTACGGTTACCTTTAGAGAACATATCTCTTAGAATGCTCATTATCAACCTGACGATGTTCTAAAAGCATTGAATCCATACAAGTTCGTTTCTGGTTCGAACGAAACCGAAGGCATTATCTCGTTACACTCATTTTGGAATCACCCTCAGCGTTAACGACGATAACCCTTGTACTCTGAATCTTCACCTTCACTTGAGATTCACGACCTATCATTAATTTGGATCGATGTGGTCTTCGGATCTCCAAATCTGAAAACCCGATCTCGGTCTCATCGAAATCCAAAACGCCATCTTTTAGGTCCAAGTTGTTTTAAAGTTTAAAACAATTCAATTCATTATCTATATACACAGATAGATAATTCACATAATCACAAGTAGATAATCCATATTATCATCATAAATAGATAATTCACATTATCATCTTACTTCAACCAAACATCCATATCACACAGCATCACTTATCTCATATCTAAGATTTCAAACCATTCAAGGCAATCAATATCATCCATCCGTACATAAGCAAGGATTAATCACACTATCTCTAATTGATTTAAAATGAATTAAATTAATTTCTTACATCTCTAATTAATTTAAATTAAATTAAATCAATTACTTGCATCACATAAATCTTGCTTACATAATCATTAATTAATTACAAATCAATTAATTAATCACCATCTAATCATTCATCTTAATTAATCATCCTTGATTAATTATCCTCTAATTACGTAAAGTAATTAGCCTTTAATTAATTTTACAAATTAATTATTCTAAACCATTTACAGTAATTAACCTTTAATTACTGTCATTAATTAATTAATTATAATTAATTACATTAATCCTTAGTTAATTACATTAATTAATTACTCTATAATCACTTATTATTGATTAATTAATCTTAATTAATCAACCCTTGATTACATCATCAATTATATTAATTAATGATCACTAGTTACTTCTGTAATTAATTATTAATCATATTTAATAATTAATCTTTAATTAATTATTCATTAATCAGTCTTGATTAATCACATTAGTAATTAATTACCCTTAATTAATTACATCACTTAATTATCTTAAAATAACTATATTAATTAATTTGAATCCAGATTTAAAACTTTGATTTAAACCTTTGTTTAAATCTTTGCTTTCAAATTTTAAATTAAAACAGTCAAGTTTTTTAAAAACCTGTAACAATTTTTTTTTTTAAAACATGTTTGTATCTAGCTTCGGGTTCAACCCGAGCTATACTCAAGTCTGGCTTCGAGTCCTTTCCCATCACCTACTATTTTTCTTTCTCAAAATTTGTTAAAGTTTTAAAACTTAAACTGGAAACCTAAACACTCAACTACTCGAGCCACTGTACCCTCCTCTTCGAGACACACACGCGATTTCATCGAGAAAAACCCAACCTTCCACGAAATCTCAAAACATCAGAGACAGATATACACGTGCATGGTGCACGGCGAACCACTCGACGTCGATCAACCGCGAAGCCTCCCACACATCATCGATGATTTGGCCAAGCCTTCCCCTCGACCAGAACCCATTGTTCTATCTCGAATCAAAATCGAGTGCTTCGACCCAAACTGAACCCCCAGCTCGACACGAAGTATCACCCATCGCCGATGATAAAGACAACTGGAACCCACGGCATCCCTTTCATAGTTGCTCCACGTCACCACATAGCAACCACCACACTCATGGTCGAGTCCGATGAACCATAGACACCGAGAACCCATCGACAACACCCCTGTCAGAAAGCTACACACAAACCCTGGATGTAACAACCCGCTATTTTGGACTATTCACATCCGCACATGTTGGACTTGAATAATACAAAATACCGAATTATTAATTTAAATTTGGCAAAACTCAGATATACAGTAAATAAATAATCACAGAATCACAGACAGAGTAATAATATGCAGCAGAAGCAAAAGATAGTAGTTCATGAAGCTACTATACATACATACATATATATATATATATATATGTATATGTATATGTATAACAGAGTTAAACAAATTACAACAGAAGTCTCGAATACAATAGTCAAATACAAGAATACGAATACATCACTGGAATCAACTGGATATCTGAAAGCTGGATAGATAGCTGGATCTCCAAGCGAAGCTCCAACTCCAAAGGTGAGTCCCAAAAGCTGAACCACTCAGTCTGACCCGAGCGTAAAGCAAAACACAAAACACTCAAGTCAAGATTAACATTCTCATATCAATAAATCCAACTCAAGTGAAATAACAACTGAAATACAAGTAACTCAAAGGACGTTGGAATAGCCATCCTCTAAGGATCCGTTAAACTATCTACTATGTAGTAGTATACGCTAAATAGATAATGTCTATCAGTAATATAAATATCAAAATAGTGTTAAGGCGTTACCATTATCCCCTTAACACATTTTTATAAGCGTTATAGTCTATACAGCACTGTAAACTCCACAGTAAACTGGTGGGATATCAGGGAGTACTCCATAGGTATAACATAAAACAAATTCGTAGTGGTCGCGTATATAGGGATACAAGTATGACAAGGCACATGAGGCAATACCCAAGGTAGTGAAACTACCGTTTGCCTGATCCGGAATGGTGAAAACGCATCGCCGCAACGATAACAACACCACGAAAAAACACTCTCAAAAGTACGAGGGTGCACCAATCAATAACAAGTAATGAGTAGTTTACGAAGAAGTGTGTTCGCTCGAGGTGGCTAACCCCATTTGGCCCGGCACGGCTCCTGTTTTAATCATTTCCAATTTGACACAAGTGTCAAGGCTATCCATTATCGTTCTCTTTCTTCAGTCATCACGTACATCATTCCAACCACTTCATTCTAGATCACAATCCACGTATAGTTATTAAAGTGGGTTTCGGTTTAGACAGAGAGTATGTCCATAACCGATTCCGACCTCTTTAATAACTTTCGTAATTATTTCACCGATTGGTCGTTGAATATATTTCAAAACCAAATCAATTTCAATTATAATAGAATTTGTAAACCAACATTCCATTTGTCTTTCTATATCAATTTCTATAATTTACATTTCAAAACTTCCGAATTACAATTTCAAAATCTTATAATTCAATTTCAATTTTTATTTTAAAACAAATCAAATATTGATTTAAGTTCATATATAAGTTTCGTTCCGAAATCATTTAAATTTACTTAAATTTAACATTCAAATCAATTTAAATTCATTGATCGATTTCATTCAATATTCATTAAGTTAAATTTATCATTCAAAAATAACTTCTATTAAATTTCCAATTTATTAAATCAATTATTTAAGTTCAACATCATTATATCAAAACTTCAAATTCAATTCAATTAGATTCGTCAATCAAGTTCCTAAATCACAAGTCTTATATTTATTCCAATAAATCACATTTATTTTTTATTGAAGAAATTCAATTTCACTTATTTATTTACTTAGTTACAAATCTCAAAAACTCAATTAATAAAGAAACTAAATTTCATATATTCGAGAAGTTCAATTTCACTTATTAACTTACTTAAATAATTTTCTAAAACTTAATAAATAAAGAAACCCAATTTTATTTATTAACGAAGTTCAAATTCACTTTTTCCAAAGTTTAATTTCTCTTATCAAAGAATTCAATTTTTTTATTTAATTATCAATTAATTCAATCTTATTCAATTATTAAATAATTTCAAAACTCAATTATTAAATAATTTCAAAACTTAATTATTAAATAATTTCAAACTAATTATTAATAATTTCAAAACTTAATTATTAATAATTCCAAATTTTATTATTAAATAATTAACTTAAACAACGTTCTTTCATCAATTACTACGTTAATATTTTGTTTCAGATATCAAATATTAACATTTTCTTTATTAAAATTTCAAACTCCAATTTCATTTCAAAACCTTAATGTTTATTCAAATAAAATCTTTAATTTATATTTTAAATCAAATTATTGACCAATCGGGTTTTATTTAATTTTCTATCCTAAGTCAAGTTCATTTGGGTATAAATCATTTCAACCCGATTCCATTTCAATTCAAAAATCAAAGCATAGCAAAAGGAACCTGCGGCGTGATAACAGGGATGGTGTCAAAGTAAATAAACAAGCAATAACAACAATTAATAACAATCCAATAATTAATTCAAATAATCCCGA